>CM070524.1:35009387-40009387 GCA_036346145.1 Olyra latifolia | reverse complement strand
CCCTTTCAATGCGACCTTAAGCTCTTGTGCGTTAAGTAGTTAGTCGAGGCGGGAAGAGGCGCTACGGCATGTATAAAAGTGAAATGTAGCTTTCAGATCAATTTGCGCCTTGGGAGGTGGCACCTTTGGTGCGAAGTGTGTCTCAATTTTCTTTTGAACTATTTCTCGTGTCTCCTCAGCCGTCATGTCATATGCCCTTTTCAGAGGTTCCTTTGACAACTGTGTTGACCGGCAGGACTGGGCCTTCTTGGGAGGGGGTAGCGTCGCAGTACTGGTCCTTCGTACTTGGGGTTTCTTCCTTGGAGGAGATTGTGGAGCAGGGCTTCGTGGAGCAGGAGGTGGAGGCGAAGTGCTCTGTATTGGAGACGAGGCGTGTCGTTGAGGTGATGTGATGTAGGAGGAGGCTTGTTTTGTCGTTGCGGTTGAGGCATGGTCCCTTCGGTTAGCTCCAATTATTGGATTTCTCTTGGTGGATAGGTCACCTCCACAATATTTGGAAATATGATGTACCTTTTTCGCTAGAGGATGATTCCGTGGAGGGCCTGTCCAAACTTGGTGATGTCGTCCCCTCCAACAATCTCGAGTAAAAGATCTTCATAGCCGCTTGACACCTTCTCCACCGTGACCTTCGAGTAACCTGGCGGTATCTCGTTGCGGTGGAAAAGCTGGCCCGACTCCACCGAGTACGCCATGCCATAAGCCACCTTGGTAGAGAGGTTATGTGCCTGAATGTGTAGCTCACACTCCTGGCGAACTTTGATGCTATCCACTGCGTACTGTCCTAGGTCCGGCACCGGTACCATGTGAGTAGAAAGTGTGGCGGCGTTGAACCTTGACTACTCCGTCATGTGGAGGTGGGCGGGCTAACGATGGCGTCGGCCTGTGTATTGCTTGTACCTGCTCCCTGAAGTTTACCGAGTGTCGTCTGCAGCTTTTGCTCAACAATCTCTCGAATGCTTTGCTGAGTTGCTCTGAGCTCCCTTTCCAGTAAGTTGTATCTGTATGACTCTCTTCTTTTGCTTCTTGACCGGCTCTTGTACGTATCGGCATCTTTGGAGAAACCGTACTTCCATGGCACGGACGATCCCATTCCTCTTGTCCGTCCTGAGTGCTCAGGGTTTTGAAGTGCATGTGTGAGCTCGTCATTCTCCTTGTCTGTCACTAAGGAACCGTAGCGAGACATGTCGACAGCTTGGACAATTCTGTTTCCAACATCCTCTGCTCTCGGTGCCATCAACAAGCTACCATCGTCTGCAAGGGCCCCTCCGTGATCCGTGAACCAATTCCGCAGGTGGAATTCCCATTGAGTAGTAACAGGCATGATATTCTTGGCCATTAGTTCTTCCTCCCGCTTCTTCCATTTAGGTATAGCCTTGACGTAACCACCGGTGCCAAGATGGTGGTGGTATTTCTTCTTCCCAGCGTTGATCTTGTTCTGATGGCTCACGGCCTGTCCTTCCTCTGACAATTTGTATTCTTCAAATGCATCCCAGTGATCCGCCAGTTTGGGATGTTGGTTGAAATCTGACTTTTCTCCCTTCTTGACATACTTGTTGTTCATGTGAACTTTCCACGACTGAAATTGGGTTGTTATCTTCTTCAAAGTGTATCTCTTAACCTTGTTCTCGTATCTCGTCTAGCAAGAACTGTTCGTCCATCTCGAAATTAGGAGCACCACACCCTGGTGTCACCATCTATCGTAATTATGAAAAAAAATGTTTAATTAGTAAGTATGGCAACTCGTCAAATATTAAAAGAAATATATATATAATAAAAAATACATTTAATGTCTCCATATCACTCTCTCTCTCTCTCATCTCACTCTCACTCTCCATCTCTCTCTCATTCTCTCTCACTCTCTCCATCTCTGTCCCTTAGGGACATTTTGTCGAACACCTTGTGGGCGGCTTCAAATCAGAAGGGGTGTTAGCATGGGGCGGGGCAACCTAGGCCCTTGGGATGGCGGAGGTCGCGAGCAACAACAGTGGCGGAGGAGGCAGCAGTGAGGTCATAAGCGTTAGCGATGATGGTGGTGGTCGGCGAGTGGGCGGCGGCAATGGCGCGATACAGAGCGCGATAGTCAGCAGCGGCAGTGCGGCAGTGGCGAGAGGTCCTCGATGGAATGGCGGCCGTGGCAGCGAGAGAAGTGAGATCGTCTTGTGAGGACTTAGAAAATTTTCGAGTGTGTGATGCGCGGGAAGGAGAAGACAGTTATTTATAAGCGCATCTCTTCAAGCAGTTGAAACCACCAACCGCTTGTAATAATACCGCTACAAGCGATTCGTAACAGAAACCGTGTGTAGAACACCCCCTCTACAAGTGGTTTGTAATAGAAACCGCTCGTAGAAACCCCTTCACCGCTGCTGGGGAGCGAGGGAGGGACCTCTACAAGCGGTTTGTAATACAAACCGCTTGTAGAAACCCCTTCACCGCTGCTGGGGAGCGAGGGAGGGACCTCAACAAGCGGTTGGTACCACCATACCAACCGCTTGTAGAGAATTAGGAGTCAAAATGGTTTGACGCCCTGTTTGGTTGAGATAAAACTTCCTCCCGACTGGCTAGCGAGTGGCGCTCGCGCGTCGGCTCACCTGTGGTGTCGCCGGTTCGAGCCCCGCTCGCGCCCCCTGCCATTTTATTTTTTTGCTTTGCTTTCCTCTTTTTTTAATCATTTTAAAATTATTTAATCCATCCAAAAATTAGTTAGTGCATTCTTAAATTATTTGAATGCATTCCAAAATTATTTAATCCCTTCAAACATTATTTAATGCATTCAAAAATTAGTGACTGCAACCAAAAATTAGTGAGTGCATCCAAAATTATTTAATCCTACAAAATTATTTAATCCTTCAAAATTATTTAATGCATTCAAAAATTATTTAATCCCTTCAAACATTATTTAATGCATTCAAAAATTAGTGAGTGCAACCAAAAACTAGTGAGTCCATTCAAAAATTATTTAATGCATTCAAAAATTATTTAATCCATTCAAAAAATAGTTAGTGCATCCAAAAATTAGTTAGTGCAATAAAAAATTACTTAGTCCATTCAAAAATTAGTTAGTGCATTCAAAAATTTTTAGTCCATTCAAAAATTAGTTAGTGCATCCAAAAATTAGTTCGTGCATCCAAAAATTAGTTAGTCCATTCAAAATTATTTAATCACATGAATTAATGATCACTTTGTCTTTACAAGTGTTCCTTAAATAAATGATCATATGGTTTGTAAGGAGCATCGACTTCTGTTACATTTAGGACACTTATGTGAACATCTACCTCAAAGGGAGGGAGCTCGTCGAACTGATTATATTCTTCCTCGTCTGTGACGTCCTTAACACCAACAATCCTTCGTTTGCCCTGGAGAACCACTTGTCGCTTTGGCTTACTACTGCAATCCTTTTGCTTCTCCACATGCTTCTTTGGTTTGCTTGACATGTCCATTATGTAGAAGACACATCTCACATCGTTGGTAGGGCGAATGGTTCTCGCCTCTGACCAACCATCGGGTCCACGGTTGTCATGTCGTATTTGTCGATCTTCACGCCGCTTGAAATCAGTTTGACCAGCGGCACTTAAATAGAGGACCTTCAATGGTCTATAGTTGAGCTCCATATCTCTTCTATGTAACCATAATATGTGTCCACATTGCCTTTGTTGTCGATGGCGTCTATCTGGACACATTTGATTACGATTAGTGCTCTTGCTACCACGGCATTTTGTGTAGAAGGTGTAACCATTTATCTCGTAGCCCTTGAATGTGGCGATTTCACTAGATGGCATCAAGGCGAGCGTTACAAGCTGTTCATTTTCGACTTCGTTGACAAGGATGTAGTTTTGTAACCAAGCGCGAAAGTATCTATGTGCCTCCTTTGTGATCCAATCCTCGAGACCTCCACAGGAATTATGACGTAGAATACTCTTATCTTTGAAGGACATATGGGGCGATCTGAGTTGATTGTTTCAGAATAGTGAAATGTGCTTGCATAAAAGTTAGGAGATCATTGCATGCAGTTGCTTTCCATCCTAGTGTCCCTTTTCCCGTAGTCTCCCCTCATGGCGTGATATAGGGACGCCAATGGGATGTAGATCCTCAACGTAATCCAAACAAAACCCAACCACCTCCTCGTCCCATAACCCTCCGCAATGCATCGCCGGAGCGTGAGCGATTCACGGACATACTTCTTTAGGACTTTCATATACCTCTCGAAAGAAAACATGTTGTGCAGAAACACGGGTGTGGACAATATGGGCCCGGGTATTTGGAGACAGACGATTGGACGCACCACCTCCTTGGGCCAAGTCGCATGGATCTTCGGAAGGTGGGCACAGGTGGATGGCGCGACCCGGCGTGTTCTACAAGAAGTAGGATTAAGTATTCTACCGAATAAGTGGAGATAAGCAAAAGCCGACTCGGCTATATCCATATCTCCCTACTACGGACTAGAAACCAATCGTAACCCTACCCTTACACTATATAAAGGGGTGGGGTCCTGGTTAGACATCATATCATCATCATACGGATCTACATCGACATCATCAATCTCGCGCAACCTTAAGCAAGAATATACGATCATTGTGATCATCCCCTGTTCATTGTGATCGACACCCCATAATACAAAACCACGAGCACAGGAGTAGGGTATTACCTCTTCGAGAGGGCCTGAACCTGTATAAATCCTGCCCCCTGTGCTACCATCGAGTTGTGATCTTTCGCATAGCCCTATAAAGTATATTGTCGACACAATTCGTCGACAGTTGGCACGTCAGGTAGGGGCTAGCGTCATGATCAGCTTCATCAACTTCGATGGCTTCAATCGGCGGATTCGTCTTCACCTACGCCCTCGGCCAAGGTTTTGTCTTCGGAGATCTCGGCTTCCTCACTAACGACTTCGAGGAACTTCGGTTATGTGAACTGGATGACGTTCGGCCTGCATACTACGGGAGGAGGCATGCAGCGGCTCGGTGAACTACACGCGTCGAGTTGTTTCTTTGGATTCGATCGAAAGAGATCAATCGACAACAACGATTCGGCCCGGCCCGTAGAGATTCCCGCCGGTCTCGATCGGGATTATGAGCCTTTAGTTACGCGGCTTCTTCGTGATGAGGAACCAATCGGCGATCTTGTTCCTAACACAGGCAGCGATCGGATCTAATTAGGAACCGCAACTTCTTAGTTGTGCAACACCCGTTCGGATTGAAAAACTTCGTACTTTGTTTTCTATGAGATAACACTGCTTGTCTTTTTAGTGCAGGCTAAGGGTGGAGCCTGAAACACTTCTTGGGGCGAGCTTCGAGTTACGGCTCGAGGATAACTCTAACGGATCTGCTTCCAGTGGACACTAGGATGCCATTGAATAACCAATTAATTGCTAGGTTTGATGGATCGTTACGCGAATCTCGATCGGGTTTCATACGCGGACAATTCATCATGGGAAGTGGGAGTTATAATCACTCCCATCGATGAGCCAACAAGTCGGGATCAGTTAAGCCTCTCTTACTCGGAATCCAAATCGGAAGACAGCATCAACTGGTTCCCTGACTGTCGCGGCGTTTGCGTGGTGGATGGACAACCTTACGGGTGACCTGCGCCCGATTAGATGAAGCGAGGCGAGCATAACATGAGGCGGAGAAGATCTGCGCAATAGATTGCGCGGTCGTGGGTGTGAAGTTCAGAAGGAATTACTCCAAGTCCGTATGCGAGATCACTCGGTCTTCCGTTCGCCACAACAGAATATCGTTGCATGCAAGACCCTCCTGGATAACGTTGGTCCGTTACTCGGAAAACAGACCTACCTGCGCCGATCATGGAAGCGATTAAAGCCATGGTGGCGGCGGTGGCTGTCGAGTACTCTGGATCAGCAGTAGCTTCGGTCGAAGCGAACTACCACGAGCAACACTCAGCGCCGTCGGCTCACACCAACTCGTGGGCAAGACGCTCGTCAAAGCGCGAGTCGCGACCTTTGCCTCGACATCGAAGCTTCGGCGGAGGGCGAGAAAGAAGGCGAGGGCGTCATCGAAGACGGCGCCGCTCTCCGCGCGCCGAATGATTCCTGTCGATCTCCTCCCCACAGGGGCGGAATGATTGATGGGATCAAAACATTCACACCTAACTTCATCGGGTCAACTAGCAGGGGTTTAACCCTAAGGGAATAGTGAAATTGACGAGGCGGGACCTAAAAGCAGTTCTGATTTACTCTCTGGCAATAAAAGCCGCCGGTGGAACCTTTGATGTGATGGCAAATTATTTGCCCATCATGTTGACTCCCTCCGCTCAGGGTTGGCTTGCAGGCCTTCTAGAGAACTCAATCGGATCCTGGGAGAGCTTTGCGACCAATTCGTCGCCAATTTTCAGGGCACTTACGAAGCACAGGACCCAATGGGACCTTTATCGATTCACGGAGAAAAGGTGAGTTGTTAAGGGATTTCATTGGCGTTTCACAAAGAAAAAAGCATAATCAGAGATTTCTAAGCGGTCGTCGTCATGACCTTCAAAAGGGAGTTCGTGACCCGACTTAATCAAAAGATGTCTCGAAGCCCCAACTCTTGTCGAAGAGATGTTAGCTCTGGCGGACGGTATGACTCTTACCGATGCTCTCGCGAGCGCCGGGAGGATCATCAAGTAAAAATGAAGGCAAGAAAGACAAGTCAGAGTCATCTTCCAAGAAGGACAAAAAGCGGAAGTGTGAAGAATTGGTGGCGACCACGGATTAGGGTCGGCGAGAGGCGCCTCGGTCCAATGACTACAATAAAGTAATGGAAGTATTTGTGTCCTTTCTATCCGAATGGAAAGCATCGACAAGAAGCGCAATGTCTGAAGAAGTTCACTCGGGGAGCACAACAAGGACACTCGAAGGGCGCCAAACAAGATGATAACCATGATCCTCCTCGGGGTGGCGCTTACCAAGAAACGGCGTGAGTTCAACTACATATATGGGGATCGGATGCATCTGAGTTCAAGCGTGAAAAAACTTACCACTCGGGAAGTCAATGCGATTGTTCGATTACCCCGAATACCTCCATGGTCTAAGTCGATCAAGTTTGATCGCTTGGATCATCCGTTCACATCCATGTCGGGAAGATATCCACTCAACACGGATCTGTAGTGCAGGCGTTAAACTAGCAAAGTCTTAGTCGGCGGCGGAAGTGGGTTGAACATCCTTTTCGCCAAGATGATTGGCGAGATCACGAGAATCCAAGGTCGGCGCTTGAAGCGATGCACCATTTCATGGCATAATTTGGGAACATCCTCATGCGATTGGGAGAATTTCTCTTCCGGTCACTTTTGGCTTTTCGAGACAACTATCGGACGAAAACCTCGGCTTTGAGGTGGTCGATTTCGAGCTGCGTATCCGCAATCTTAGGAAGGCGGGCTTGGCCAAATTCATGGCCGTCCGCATTCGCTTACAGGCTATGAAGATCTGGGCCCGCGAGCGTAATCCGATCTGCGGGGCGTCAAGTTCTCCTATCTGCTAGATAAGGAAAACGGCAACTCAGCCCAGTCGGTTGAAGCGGCTGCCGAATTGGACAAGATCCGGCAAGCGGTCATCACTCTTCGCGATGAAGGCGACGTGCCAAACAAGAAGCAATCTAAGTCAGGCATCAAGCGGCGATGATGATAGCAGTTTCCTCGACCCGTCCGATTCGACCAAAATGGCTCTGATCGGGATAGGGCTCGATCCGAAATAGGAAGAGACGCTTGTCACCTTCCTCCAAGCAAGTCGGGGCATCTTTGCTTGGAAACCATCTGACATGCCGGGTGTCCCGTGGGAGGTGATCGAGCACTCTTTGAATGTAGACAACAAAGCCAAGCCGGTCAACCAACGGCTGCGTCGGTTTGCGCAGGATCGGAAGGAAGCCATCAAGGCAGAGATCACCAAACTTTTAGCCACTGGTTTCATAAGGGAGGAGCTCCACCCCGACTGGCTAGCGAATCCGTTGCTTGTGCAGAAGAAGAATGGTACTTGGCGTATGTGTGTCGACTATACCGACTTAAATAAAGCATGCCCCAAGGATCCGTTCGGACTACCTCGCATCGACCAGGTGGTTGATTCCACTGCCGGTTGCGAGCTTTTGAGCTTTCTGGATGCCTACGCGGGTGTCGACGATTTGTGTCGGCAATATACTTTATGGGGTTATGCGTAAGACCGAAACCCGATGGTAACACAGGAGGCAGATTTATACAGGTTCGGGCCCTCGAGGTGAGGTAATACCCTACTCCTGTGCTCGTGGATTGTTTTGGGGTTGATCTCGACGGATCAATGTTGAGGATGGCTATGAATCGATGTGATCCCTCCTCTTGATGTGATCCGGATAATCTACCTAGGGGCCCTGCCTCCTTTATATAGTGGAAGGAGGTAGGGTTCTGAGATAATCGTACCCTACTTGGTTATGGAAGCGTGGATAGAGATAGGAAGTCTATCTCTATCCTTTCTTCTTGGTATGTGATGTCTGGGATTACAAGCTGTGCCTTCCTTGTGATACAAGTCAAGTCTTCATCTTGGGCGAGGCCGTCTTCTAGATGGTAGGCGTCACCTGCTCCGTGAGGTGGTCGCCTAATTTGTTTCGTGAGATACCGGGACCATGTTATCCATAGTAGCCCCGAGTGCTTCTGACCGAGTTGATGCTTGAGTGCTCCATTGGAACCTTCTCTATGCGAGTGCTCCATTGGCATGCAAGGAGGCTGTGAAGGGCTCAAGAGACTTTGCGAGTTGAAATCTCGAGTGACTCTCGGCCCAATTTCTTGGAGTCTGGAAGTCGGTAGCGATGGTTGATGTCGCGACGTGAGTAGAATGTCGACGCAGCTGCCCTCAGCGCAATGTGAGAAGCTGGCGTAGTAAATCAGCGCAGCTATCCTCGGCGCAATCTTGGAAGCGATGTAATAAGTCGTAGCGGTTGTCCTTAGCGTAGTCTTGTGAAAGCCGCAAGTTGGGTGGCCATCCTCGTTGTTCTTGGGAAGCGGCGAGTTGGCGTGAAAGTCGGCGTGGCTGTCCTCGGGCGGTCTTGGCGAAAGCCAAGCCATAGTTTGCGCTCGGTATTGGCGTAACATCTTGGTAGAAACCATAAAATGCACTCGGGGTTACGGTGTGGCGTGCAGACCATACGAAGTTAGGCGTAGGCATGGAGCCATCTTAGTAGATTGCGCTCGGGGCGCGGGTGTTGACACATAACTGTGCCATGGACGGTGCTAGTAGCGTAAACACTTCCTTGAACCCCTCTAACATGTACATGTACGATTTAGGCAGCATCTGAATATGAAAACATTTAGTCTAGCCCGCGAGCGTAGGGAGTTGGCACATGGCTTTTATCGAACGCAGCGTTTGGGTGGCGTGGAGTTCGCCGTGTTATGGGTTGAGCTTCACTACTCGAAATTATAAGCGCATTGGTTCACTTAAATCACTAAGTAACAAAAGCAAAAATAACTATAAAAAGATGGGTGCACACAATTATGTGTAGCCCCCGACTTACTGCTTAGTTGGAATTCAACTAAGTAGCAAGTCAAGCGACTATGAAAAAGATGGGTGCATAGCGCACACAATTATGTGTAACACCGACTTCTTTGCTTAGTTGAAATTCAACTAAGTAGCAAGTCAAAAACAACTATAAAAAAAGATGGGTGCGGCATAGCTCTATGATTATATGTAGCCCCGACTTACTGTTTAATTGGAATTCAACTAAGTAGCAAGTCAAGAAATAACACGAGTTTATATGTGAAAAGATTATGATGACGAAAAACTTAGCTGCTTTGCTGACGATGATGTCGTCCTTGCTTTTGAGCTTTTAGTCCTGGGCGTATCACCTTGTAGGCTTGAAGCGCGAGAGCGTGGGCTTGTAGTCGTCTTAGAAGTTTGCGCTTCGAAGTATTTGGCGTTCGCGATGAAGCCGTGTCGAAGTTTGCCCTCGGCGTGGCGTTAGCATGAAGCGTGCGAGTTTGGCGTAGGCATGCGGCGAAACCGTATGATGCACTCGAGTCTTTGGCGTGAACGTCTGACCTTGCCAAAGGTTGCGCTTCGGGGCAATGGCGTTAGCGCGAAAGCCTGCGAGTTAGCGTAGGCATGCGGCCGAGCCGTATGATCCACTCGAGGATCTTTGGCGTGAAGCGTCTGGCCGTGCCAAAGGTTGCGCTTCGAAGCGGCATTGGCGTGGCCGTCTTGAATGCGTAAGCGTGCAGACCAAGCCGTATGATGCACTCGAAGTCTTTGGCGTGAAGCGATGCAACGAGCGAAGGTTCTTCGCTTCGAAGCTGGCGTTAGCGTGAAGCCGTCTTGCGAGTTGGCGTAGGCATGCGGCCGGCCGTATGATGCACTCGAAGTCTTTGGCGTATCGTCTTGGCCGTGCGAAGAGTTCGCTTCGAAGCGTGGCGTTAGCGTAACCCTGCCGAGTTAGCGTAGGTATCTTGGCCGAACCGTATGATGCACTTTCGAAGTCTTTGGCGTAAGCGTCTTGGCCGTCTTAAAAGATTGCGCTTCGAAGCGGGGCGTTAGCGTGGCCGTCTTGCGAGTTGGCGTAAGCGTGCGGCCGAGCCGTATGATGCACTTTCGAAATCTTGGCGTGAAGCGTGCGGCCGTGCGAAGGTTCGCGCCGCAGAGACGGCTGGCGTTGGCGTAAAAATGTCTTGCGAGTTAGGAGACCCATTGGAATCTCTTTTTCTTGCGGTACCCAGACCAAGTATATTAATCGGCAATTGACCGGAGATATACGGTATATGGCGGTACCGGCCCGATGTGTCGGTTCGGCTTGTAGCTCACGGAGGCGTACCAAGGGCTTAGCAGTGGTCATCTCGAAACCGTTCGCGATATTCGATTGACTCGTGCGATAACGGCAATTGACGACATGAGGCAGCAGATTG
The DNA here is from genome assembly GCA_036346145.1 of Olyra latifolia. Lineage (NCBI taxonomy): Eukaryota > Viridiplantae > Streptophyta > Magnoliopsida > Poales > Poaceae > Olyra > Olyra latifolia. Next base: position 39,998,545 of record CM070524.1, on the reverse strand, counting down.
ACCTAGCATGAGGCATATCACGAGTTAGGTTTAACCAAGTGCACCCATAACTAATGGTGTAGGGCAAGCAGCTCAATGGCGTATCCTCGGAACCGAACCCTTAATAGCTTTCAGCATCGATTCCACATGGTGGTCACCGGCTAGTGGCCTAACATGAGCATGCTTACTAAGCTGTATTGTTTTTGCGGATGGCGTGAGGCGCACAATGGGTCTTGTTGGCGTGAAACTCATGGCCTTGCACGACCCACGACCGCTCTCGGCGGATGGCGTTGGCGTGAAGCCGTGCGAGTTAGCGTAGGCATGCGGCCGAAACGTATAATGCACTCGAAGTCTTTGGCGTGGCGTCTTGGCCGTGCGAAGGATTCTTCGAAGCGTTGGCGTTAGCGCGAACCGTGCTTAGAGTTAGCGTAGGCATGCAGACCAAGCCGTATAATGCACTTTCGAGGTCTTTGGCGTGGGTGTCTGGCCGTCCCATAAAAATCATCTCGCATTATCCTGCATTGTACCCTGTGGAGACAATGAAAAACACGAGTAGTAGAGAAAAAACTGGATTGTAAAGCAATATGCATGATGTCAAATTGTCGTCCTTTTATCTTTCCCGTATTGATTTACGCTTCTCCGAATATGTTTAATTCCTTTTGTTAAACACTCCGCCTAGCTCATCAAGTCCCTTGGCGTTAGGAGTTGGCGCGGAGCTCTGTCTCCGAACACGCGTCAGGAAAACCCAAATTTGGCATAGGAATCAGAGTTTCACTACTCAGAATGTGTGACACTCGGAATCGGTAAAAGTCAACATGGAAAAGAACAAAAGAAACTCGAAAAGAGACGTTATCTTTCTGTGATTGAATCTGTATTTTGCCCAAGTAGATTAGATCCTTTTATTAAGCACTCTGCCAAGCACATCAAGTTCCTTAGCGTTAGGAGTTGGCGCGGAGCTCTGTCTCTAAGAACGCAATCGGGAAGTATGAGTGTTACATGGAGACAAGAGTTTTGTTACTCGGAACAACCAATACTTAGGCTCAACAAAAATTCAAAAAGAAAGATAACGATTGGGTGCAGATTGCACCTAATTAGGTGTAGCCCCCAGCTTACTACTTAGTTGGATACCAACTAAGTAGTAAGTCAGGAGATAAATAATAATGATGTAATTGAGTATGAATAATAGACAACTTAGCTGTTGATCGTGTCGCCCTCACGCCCGAGTGAACGAGCCCTCGGGCATGTCACCTTGTCATCGTGGCTGTCCTCGATGTCGTGCGCGAGAAGCCGGCATAAAGTGGTCGGCCTTGGTATCCTCGGCGTCATCTTGTGAAGCCGGCGTAATAAGTCGGCCTGGCTGTCCTCGCCGTCGTCTTGTGAAAGCCGACCTAGGAAGTCGATCTTGGTATCCTCGGCGTCGTCTTGTGAAGCCGACTGGAAAGTCGGCCTGGCGATCCTCGGCGTCGTCTTGTATGGCCGACCTAGGAAAGTCGTAGCAGCTCTCCCCAGCGTCGAACACAAGAAGCCGGCGCAATAAGTCGGCGCGGTTGTCCTCAACACAGTGCGTGAGAAGCCGGCCTAGGAATTTGGCACAGCTGTCCTCGGCGTCGTGCGCAAGAAACCTGCCTAGGAAGTCGGCGCGGCTGTCCTCAGTGTCGTCTTGTGAAGCTTGCCCTAAGGAACTTCGGCGGGTGTCCTCGGCGTCGTCTTGGAAGAAGCCGTGAAAAAGGAAGTCGGCAGGGCTGTCCTCGGCGATCTCTTGTGAAGCCGGCCTAATAAGTCGGCCTGACTATCGTCGGCCTTGATCTTGGCTTGACCCGACCTAGAAATCGGCCTTGTATCCTCGCCCTTGATCTTGTGAAGCCGGTCTAAGAAAGTCGGCGGTCCGCGGTTTATTGAAACCTCTTCTATTGCCACCATGGTGGCGTCTCCCATCTTTTTCTCGCTCCCGTCACCGAGCTTCAATGTCATGGCGAAGGTGGCAGTTTTTCGTTGTTGCCGGAGCAACAAGTGGGTGCGGCGGTAGTCGTTGTCGTCGTCGCCGCAAGTCGGGGGCGTAGGAGCCGCAAGTCGGGACGGCGTAGGAACCTCGCCGTGATCCCCGGGATGGGATCCGCATTGTCGTCGAGGTCCGCCATGCCCTTGCTGAGGTGCACCAAGGATGGCCGAGGTGCCGAGCGAAATTCACGTCGAGCTCCACCTTCGCGCGGGATTCACGTCACCCTGCGCAGTCTGTCTTCAGATGGTCACCACGATCACATCCGAACTCAGTTTTTGATAATCTTGGACTCGTTGGAAAGATAACGAGATAAACTTTCCAACGCATCTGAAACCATCTTGAAATTCCTTCCAAGTCAATGGAAAATCGCGACGCAATCTCCGTCCAGATTCTGGACGCGAATAGATCGCATCTTTTTCCCGCGTTCGCTACGCGGTTGAAGATGTCTTCCAATCGAATCTGATCTGATTCTTGAGGGCAAGTTTACGAGGTTGTTGATGATGAATCAAGCCTCCAAAACAGGAAGCTTGGCCGAAGGTGAATTCGACGGCACTGCCGCCGAGAGATGCCATCGAGCTTGATGAAGATGATCTTAGCGCTGGCCCCTATCTGGCGCGCCAACTGTCGATGATTTGTATCAGCAATATACTTTATGGGGCTATGCGTAAGACCAAAACCTGATGGTAACATAGGAGACAGATTTATCTGAGTTCGGACCCTCGGTGAGGTAATACCCTCTTCTTTGTGCTCGTGGATTGTATTGGGGTTGATCTCGACGGATCAATGTTGAGGATGGCTATGGATCGATGTGATCCCTCCTACTGATGTGATCCCGGATGATCTACCTAGGGGCCCCTGCCTCCCTTTATATAGTGGAAGGAGGTAGGGTTACAGATAAGTATGTATCCTAGTTGGTTATGGAAACTGTGGATAGAGATAGGAAGTCTATCTCTATCCTTTCTTGCCGGGTACGTGATGTACCGGATTACAACTGTGCTTTTCTTGTGATACAAGTCTGGTCTTCATGCGGGGCAGGCCCGTCTTCTAGATGGTAAGCGTCACCCTGCTCCTTGAGGTGGTCCGCCTAATTTGTCTACGTGAGATACCCGGGGACCATGTTATCCACAGCGGGCTATCACCAGATCAGCTTGAAGGAAGAAGATTGCATCAAGACCTCGTTCATCACTCCGTTCGGGGCTTTCTGCTAATTCACTATGCCCTTCGGGTTGAAGAATACTGGAGCAACATATCAGCGTTGCATTCAACGATGCTTTCACAACCAGCTCGGGTGTAACGTGGAGGCATACGTCGATGATGTTGTCATCAAATCTCGGGTATCCTTCGACTTGGTCGCCGATCTATCAGAGACATTCGAGAGCCTATCGGCATACAATATGAAGTTGAACCGGAGAAGTATGTCTTCGGGGTCCCTTCGGGAAAGCTACTCGGTTTTGTGGTGTCTCACCACGGAATTGAGGCTAACCCGGAAAAGATTAGAGTTATCATGGAGATGGCTCCCCCAACTTGCCAAAGGAATGTCCAGCGTCCAAACGGATGCATGGTGGCACTCGGCCGATTCATCTCGCGGCTCGGCGAGCGTGGGTCGCCCTTCTTTAAGCTATTGAAGATGCAGCAGGATAAATTTGTCTGGACACTCGAAGCATAGAAGGCTTTTGAGGATCTCAAATTGTTCCTCACTTCACCACCTGTCTTGGCATCTCCCATGCCGCAAGAACCGCTCCTGCTATACATTGCGGCCACCACTCATGTAGTGAGCGCCGCGGTGGTAGTAGAACGGGAAGAACAAGGACGCGTTTATAAGGCCCAGCACCCGGTCTACTTCGTTAGTGAAGTATTGGGCGAGTCCAAGGTACGCTATCCACAAGTGCAGAAGCTTTTGTATGCGGTCCTGATCGCCCCTCGGAAGCTGAAGCACTACTTTCAAGAACATCCAATTTCAGTGGTCACTTCTTTCCCTATTGGAGATATTTTTCATAATCGGGAAGCCACTGGGAGAATCGCTAAGTAGTCAGTGGAACTCGAGGCTTTCGAGCTCTCGTTCAAGCCACGCAGCGCCATTAAGTCACAAACACTTTCGCCGACTTTGTTGCGAGTGGGCGAATCTGAGCTCCTAGTCGTCGAAGAACCCGAACACTAGAACATGTACTTCGATGGATCTCTCCAACGACAGGGCGCGGGGCTGGTATCGTTCTCATATCACCTAGTGGCGAACGACTCAAGTATGTCCTCCAAATTCATTTTTCAGCTTCAAACAACGTAGCCGACTACGAGGCGCTCATCCATAGGCTCTGTATTGCCATATCGCTCGGTATCCGGCGATTGGTGGTTCGCGGCGATTCTCAACTCGTGGTGAGCCAAGTACAGAAGGAATGGACTTGTGTCAACGACAATATGACCGCCTACTATCAGGAGGTCAGAAAGTTGGAAGATAAGTTTGATGGATTGGAGCTTATACATATCCTACGGCGAGACAACGAAGCGGCAGATGAGCTCGCGAACATGGGCTCTAGTCGGGCAGCAGTCCCAGCTGGGATCTTTGTGCAAGAGCTTCATGCCCCCTCCATCACACCGCAGGAGCAACTACCCCAACCGGATAAACCACTACCCGAGTCAGAAGTGCTCGTCCTCGACTCGGATTGGATGCGACCGTATTTGGAGTATTTGCAAGAAAAAAAGCTTCCCGATGATCGGGGGGCTTCTGAACAAATTGAATGTCGAAGTCGTGCATACGTGGTATTTGGAGGAATCCTATACCGCCGAAGCGCCTCTGGCATACTTCAAAAGTGCGTATCCGAGTTGGAAGGACACGCCTTGTTGCGTGAAATTTACTCGGGTATGTGCGGCCATCATGCTGCTTCAACAACGTTGGTCAGCAAAGCCTTTCGTCAAGGATTTCTTGGCATTGCCGTCTCGAGCATAAAGAGATCGTCTGAAAATCGAAGGTCGTCGAGTTCTTTGCTCGGCGATTCATGTCTTGGCTCGAAAATCGGCGATCCTATCACTTGATGGATTCGCCGTCTAGGGGCTCGACATTGTCGGACCTCTCAAGAAGGCCCCGGGTGGCTTTGAACATATCTTCGTTGCCATTGACAAATTCACCAAATGGATTGAAGCTAAGCCTGTGACCAAGATTACGGCAGCCAAGGCCACCGAGTTTTTCCAGGAGATCGTCAGTTGGTTTGGTGTGCCCTCTCGGATCATTATGGACAACGGCTCTCAATTCAGAAGTGATAGTTCCAAAGCTGGTCTGAAGATGTGGGCATAAAGATTTGCTTCGCTTCGCTGGCACATCCTCGGAGCAATGGGCAAGTCGAGCGCGCGAATGGCATGCTTCTACAAGGCGTCAAGGCGCGCATCTTTGATCGGCTCAGGCCATATGCGGCAAAATGGATGAAGGAATTGCCTGCCGTACTCTAGGGGCTTCGCACAAGTCCCAGTCGGGCAACGGGGTAGTCACCTTTCTTCCTTGTGTATGGATCTGAGGTGGTCCTCCCAGCGAACTACAATTGGTCGCCAGAGTTCAAAAGTTCAACGAGGACGAGTCAGAGGCCAGTCGGGTTGACGAACTCGACCAACTGGAGGAAGCTCGGGATGATACAACTATTCGGTTGGCAAAGTACCACCAAGGGCTACGTCGTTACCACAGTCGTAATGTATGGGATTGTGCTTTCTCGGTTGGTGATTTGGTCGCCGGATCAATCGGGCGAGTGGCCTAAACTCTCCCCGCGCAGGAAGGGCCGTATATTATTGACTCGGTGCACGCCCGGAGGCTTACAGTGAGGCGAAAAGCGTCCGATCATGGACAACTCGTGGAACATCGAGCAATTCGTCGGTTCTATACTGACGGCGATTATACACATTTACAATTCAATAAAGATAAGTTTTTGTTTACACTATTTTAGCACTTGTGCAATTCAGTTTCGACTTGCTACTTATTTGTGTTCTAATTAAGTAGTAAGTCGGGGCTATCTAATTAGGTGCGCAATCATGCACCCTTCCTTTTCTTTTATTGAGTTCGACTTGACTTACTCCTAGTCGGATCCCGACTAGCCCGATGAAATCGGGCTACACTAATTAGGTGCAATCTGCACCACATCGATATCTTTCTTTTGAGTTCTTCTTGAGCCTAAGTATTGTTAGTTCAGAATGCTTGAAACTCTTCTTTCCATGCAACACTCAAACTTCCATTGCGTTCTTGGAGGCAGAGCTCGCGCCAACTCCTAGCAGCTAGGGAACTGATGTGCTTAGCGAGTGTTTAGAAAGGAACTGATCTACTCGGGCAAAATCTGAAATTAATCAAAGAAAGATAATATAAATTATATTATATTGGAAGAAGCTGTTTACATCTGGTGGTGATAATTTACAAAAGTTCAAGTATTCTGAGGAATCTAAATCTAGGTTATCTACAAGTGACTCGGACGCGGGCTTCACCTCTTCAAGCTGGGCTAGTGCCTTCTCCTCGGTGCAGGCGAAGCCGTCCTTGACAGCCTCAAGCTCGACTCGGGGATACAGCGACTTGATGATTCCTAGCGCTTGACTGGTGCTCATCAAGCCGACTTCCTTAAGTCGGGCCTTGAGCTTCTCGGGGGCTTTGGTCCACCTCTGGATCAGCTCAGCCCGGTTGCTTGGCTCGACGTCACCAGCATAGAGCCGTCGCCGAGTAGGCTCCACGGCCACTAGGAGCTCTTCATATTGCGCTCGCGCAGTTCTGACGTTTTCGTTCAAAATATCATACTGCACCTGCGTCTTCTTCTTATACTCTGTCAGCAGAGACATAGATGCAGTCATGCAACTGCACAACATTGGAGACTCGAAGTCGGTTGGGTGAGGGGACTTACCCTCTAACTCAGTGACGGCTCGGGCCTCCGACTCTTCGAGGCGATCTCGGTCACAGGACTTCTTCAGCTACTGCTTGGCGGCCTCGAGTCCTTGGACTTGGCGGCTCCTCCCTTGGTGGCGATCGTGGCGTCACGAGCTGCACAATGTGCAGAATGTGATGTTATTCGGTCACACACAAATCATATAATCTAGACTTAGGTCGGGATACTTACATCGAAGGAAGCCTGCGAGGTCGAACTTCTCGTCCTGCAGCTCCTTGATCTTAACTGCGGCTCCGCATTTGCTGGGCGTCTCGTCTGGGTCCCAACTATTTGCCCCTCCACGGCTTTAATCCGTTCTATTTGGGGGAGAAAATAGTTGAGAAACTTGGTTTTCCTCTCGGAAAAATCGCCAAGTCAACAATACTTACTCGGCTGATCGGGAGCCTTACCCTGATCAATTTGCCGCATTATGCAGCGTGCTCATAGAAGGCCACCCTGGCCTTCTCTTCTTCCTCGTCATCAATCAGATCCCAGTCCCCGGCCCCATCTCTCCAGGCCACCGAGAACTTGGGCTCAGTCTCCTCTGGGGGAGACGGAGGACGGCGTGGAATTTCTTCCACCATCGGCTCGGCTTCCTCACCGCCCCCGTCTGTCGGCTTCGGGCTCAGGGGGGCGACAGCGTCATCTTCTCGGACTTTGGCCTCCGATGCGGCTTCAGTCGGCTTGGTCGGTGGAAGGTCTGCGTCGGCCGCTGAAGGAGGAGTAGAAGAAGGAGGAGGAGGAGACGACTCCCGACTGGGCTCAGCAGCTGCCCCTTTAGGCTTCGGTGCTGGCTCCGTCGGGCGGGCCGTCGGGATTTCCTCTGACGGTTTCCTAAAAGAAGGGACACTTCAGCATATAAACAATACACATCGAAGACTAGCATGAAGTGACAAAGTTTTACTCACCGATTGGAGGTCTTTATCTTTATCCCGGCACCCCTCTGAGCGGAAGACCCGCTTGAAGAGCGTCGGGAGGCCACTCGATGCGGCCTAGGGCAGCTGCGAGCTTAGGCGCCGAGTGCCCCCGTTTCTTCTTCGGCGACATCCTGCGACCCGCCCTCGGAGGACGAGCCGCCTGACTGCTCGGCCTTCGGGTCGGTGTTGGCTAGCTCGCTCCTTCCTTGGGGGCTTCATGGATCGTGGGGCCTGAGCCCTGTCGGCCGCACTCCTCGAGCGGCAGGACGTCCTCCTCTTCGAAGGAGACTGGGCCCTTGCCCTTATTCGTCGCAGGAGCCTATTCAGACTCCTTGCTCGGGCTCTTCTCGCCCTTGTGGGCGGGGGCCTTAGGCGTTGGGGCGAGGGACACGAAGGCCTGGCGGTCCTGCGCAGAAATACAGCCTTCCTGAGTTAGTACGATGACAATAAAACTACTCGGCGGGCTTAAAATAAACACGAAGGCTACTCGGCTGTTACCTCCGGTGGCTGATTGGCGAGGGAGAAGCTTCTGAGACACCCTTGGTTGGTAAGGGGTGTCCCCATGGTGAAGAACTCTACAAGTCGGTCGGCGGCGTTCGGATGGGAAATCTGGGTGGCCACCTCTCGAGTCGGATCAGTCGGCCCGGTGTATTCAAACCCGAGCCGGACCCTTTCCTTGAGAATTTGGGCCAGCGCGCATCGTGAAACTAATGGCGATAGCCACGCCGATCGACCCTCTTTTTCAGATTCGGATCGGTAGGGTAGCTCGGTGACTGATCCATCTCGAGAGAGGAGAAGAAGTCCAAGAGGAGGAAGCCGGGGCTTTCTCCCATCAAGAAGGAGGCGGGGAGAGGATTAGAGTAATAGAACCACTCCTAGTTCCATCCCTTCAGGGAGGTTTGGAGTGGCAGGGAGAAGTACTCTTTTTTGAGGCCACTCCGGAGTTGGAATCCGGCCCCGCCGACGGCCTTAGGGGCACTATCGTTGGGAAAGACTTTCAGATAGAAGAGGTGGCAAAAAAGGTTGAAGTGGGGAGCAATCCCCAGAAAGGCTTCGCAAAGATGAACAAAAGGGAGATTTGAAGAATCGAGTTGGGGTTCAAATGGAAAAGCTCGATGTTATAGTGGTGGAGTAAACCACGAAGGAAAGAAGAAGCGGGGAGTTCGTACCCGCGAGAAAAGGACTCAAAAATAACTATATCCTCTTGGCGAGGAGTAGGGGAAGACTCACCCGCGGCGGCGCGCCAGCCGATGAGCTCATGTGCCGGGAGAATGCCGGCATCGACTAGAGCTTGCAATCGTTCCTCGGTGGTGACGGAGGTCGCCCAGTTCCCGCCATTTGAGAGAATGTGGTGGGGGATGGGGGCGGCGAGATTGAATCTGGAGATTGGTGGCGACGGCGGCGCTAGGGTTGCTCTACAGCGGCGGAAGTGGGAAACCCTAGCGGCAGCGCTAATGGGGAAATGAACGAACTTGGGCGCACAATGCAAGCGTAACCGTTCGAATGCCCTGGTATGCTCTATTTAAAAGGAAGTGGGCGACATTTCAGTTTCCTCGCTGGGCGGGAAAGAATGAAGCCCTAATCATCCGTTCAAGATTCAGGCCCAGACTTAGATTCCAAAGAGCATGTCCCCCATGGGCCGCAAGCTGTACACATCATTACTCGGGTAGAGGTGCTACTCGGATCAAACCTAGTCAAGAAAAGTAGCGTGCCCCCAGTCGGACCTCATGCCAGTTGTCAGTTTATGAGGACTAGGCGTTTCCCGAGTTATAACTCAGCTCTTGATGTACCTCCTGGGGTCAATAGTCGGTCTAACTTTTAGTTCGATCGGGCATCAAGTCAAACATCTTTGTAGAGGCTTGAGATTTTCTCCTGAGTCCTTTGCAACTATTTTGTTTAATCAACAGGTTACTCGGCGAGCAGAACTATATCAACCGAACAAAGACTGTTGTCACTCGGATTACACTTGATAGGCTGCAAGCTGAACCCAGAATCAAAACAACTCAGTCACAAAGCACTCGGGGGCTACTGTGGACAACATGGGCCCCGGGTATTTGGAGACAAACGATTGGACGCACCACCTCCTTGGGCGAAGTCGCATGGATCTTCCAGAAGGCAGGCCAGAAGTAGGATTCGTATTCTACCCGAATAAGTGGAGATAAGCAAAGCCGACTCGGCTATATCCATATCTCCCTATCTGAACTAGAAAACCAATCGTAACCCTACCCTTACACTATATAAAGGGATCGGGGTCCTGGTTAGACATCATATCATCATCATACGGATCTACATCGACATCATCAATCTCGCGCAACCTTAGGCGAGAATATCGATCATTGTGATCATCCTGTTCATTGTGATCGACACCCCATAATACAAAACCACGAGCATAGGGTAGGGTATTACCTCTTGAGAGGGCTGAACCTTTATAAATCCTGCCCTGTGCTACCATCGAGTTGTGATCTTTAAGCTTATCCTATAAAATATATTGCCGATACAATTAAATGCGACAGCAGACCCCAGAATACCTATCTCTTTGACAATATGAACAGTGAGATGAACCATAATATCAAAGAATGCAGGAGGAAAGATCATCTCAAGGCTGACCACACTCTGTACCACGTCATCATGTAGCTTACTTAGCTTATGTGGATCGATGACCTTCTGCAAAACCGCATTGAAAAAGATACACAGCTTTATGATTGTCACCCGGACCCACTCGGGCAAAATACCTCTCCACGACCCTTGAAACAAGCTGTGTCATCAATACAAGACAGTCATGAGCTTTCAGGTGTACGATTTTATTCTCTTTCATGTTTATGCATCTCTTCACATTTGACGAGTATCCTAAAGGGGCCTTCACATTGTTCAAGCAATCTGTCATACTTTTTTCTCTTCTTTGCTTAGAGTGTAGCTCGCGGGATTTAGGTAATGTCCTTTCTCTCTCATTGCTGGATGTAGACGATCCCTCAGTTCCAAAAGTTGTAGGTCCTTCCGAGCTTGTAGTGTTTCTTTCTATTTGCCGTACATATCCAAGTATCCTAGCAGGTTCAAGAAAACATTCTTCGTGATGTGCATGAAGTCAAGTAAGTGATGGATCTCCAAAACTTCCCAATAAGGCAAGTCTCAAAATATTGATCTCTTCTTCCAGATGGGTGCCTGACCTTCCTCGTTTGGGACAGGTTTGCTTTCAGGACCCTTTTCAAACACTATTTTAAGATCTTTTACCATGGCAAACACACGTGGCCCACTACGATGCTCAGGCTTATCACGATGGTCTGCTTTCTCAACAAAATACCTTCCTTTTTTCCGCAATGGGTGCCTCTTTAGAAGAAACCTACGATGGCCCATGTACATAATCTTTCGAGAGTTTTTCAGGTATATGCTGTCGGTTTCATCTAAGCATTGCAACCAGGCTTTATATCCTTTGGTAGTATTGCGAGACGAGCTCTAGAGTGCGGGCGATCGTTGATGGTTCTGAACAACGATTGCGTGGGGTGAAATACTCCCTCTTGTACTCATCCCATACTTGTACACTATCCTCCCACAACTTTACAAGATCTTCCATCAATGGTTTCAGATAGACATCGATGTCGTTTCCGGGTTGCTTCGGCTCTTGGATCAACAATGGCATCATGATGTATTTCCGCTTCATACACAGCCAAGGAGGAATGTTATAGATACATAGTGTAACAGGCCAGGTGCTATGGATACTGCTCAGGTCGCCAAAAGGATTCATACCATCGGTACTCAATCCAAACCTTATGTTTCTCATCTCATTTGCAAAGTCTGGGAATGTTCGATCAACTTTCCTCCACTGGGACCCATTAGCGGGGTGCCTAAGCATCCCGTCATCCTTACGCTCTTTTTTGTGCCAATGCACCATCTGGGCATGTGCTTTGTTAGCAAAAAGAAGCTTTAATCGGGGGATCACAGGGAAATACCACACATATGGGAGGTCTCTTCTTCTTACACTCCTATCTATTTCACAGGTCTTCACGCTTCGTCTTGTAGCGTGATTCTTTGCACCTTGGACAAGCATCCAAATCCACGTCTTGTAACGTGATTCTTTGCACACTGGACAAGCATCCAAATCCACATACTTATTGCGATATAGGATACAATCGTTCACGACATGCGTGTACCTACGTACTTCTAATCCCAAAGGGCGAGATGACTTGCTTGGCTTCATATGTAGATTCGAGCGGCATGTTATCTTACAGGCAATTCTTTATGAGTGATAACAACTCATCGAATCCTTATCGACACACAATTTCGGCCTTCCATTGCATTAAGTTCGATTAATAAATGCAGACCGTGTGGCCCTTCCCACAGTCTGGGTACAAAGGTGTCCTGTGGTCCTCTACCATGCGCTGAAACTTCTCAAATTGTCTTTCATCTGTGTAGTCTCCCTCTCCGTCACACAGTATCTGGTCTAGCTCGTCAGAACCAAGATCACCGACTGTATCTTCCATAGAACAATATTGCGTGGCGTCCGCCATACCGTTGAATACCTCTTCTTATTCACCATCTTCTTCATCATCTTCCTGGCTGCTCCCCTGTACTTCGCCATGCTTGGTCCAATAGGTATAGTTTGGCATGAAACCTCTCGTGATCAAATGAGTCATAACCTGAAAACGTTAGGAGTGCTCCTTCTCATTCTTGCAGTCTACGCACGGACAACATATGAAGCTGTCTGGAGGCAAGAATGCAACAGCGGCATCAAGAAATGCCTTCACACCATTAATGAACTCTCTGGAGCGACGGTCCGCATTATATATCCATTGACGATACATCTACACAAAGATCTAATCTTCAGATACCTTCAAAGATCTTTCACTAAAGTGTTATTTATAAAATCACTTTTATTTTTTATAAATAACATTATAGCAAAATTCTATTCCAAAGTACTTTTACACATATTTACAAAAGTCATTGTTTCCATGTTTTGGCTATTATCAAAGGTAATAATTAGTATACTTATTTTATATATGCATGTCATATAGTTACATTTGTAATTAAAACTATTCAAACATGTTGTTAGTTTTATAGTTGTACAAGACATAATCGAAAAAAAATTAATAGTCAATGTGTTACTTTTTATTAATACCTTGCCAAGAATTTATATGCCATATATTTTGCGATGGAGGAGTGGTTTTCAAATTTTTCTTATCCTTCTACCTTTTAACTTAATTTAACTAATTATTTTGTCCTTTAAATTTTTCCTATTTTATTTCATAAAACATTAATAATTCCTTCAAACCTAAATCTACTATTGTTACATTGAAGGGAAGCGGTGTTATATTAAAGATTGTAAAGTTAACAACTTTTGGAAAACAACTCTCTACAATTCATCATGGTCCTACCTAAAATTAAAGTTACGGAGTGAGATGGAAGAGAGAGTGTTACATTGAAGATTCTAAACCTAAGAACAATTTTGGAGAAAACAACTACCATAATTCTTCATGGTCTTGTCTAAAATTAAAGTTATGGAGTGAGCTAGCAATAAAAATCTGCAACAATCAAAATCAATTTTTTCTCCACATTAAATGCAAAAGAAACAACAATATCTTGGTGAGAAGAATGATAGCATGGTGTTACTAACCTTGATTCACTTAATTTGAAGTTAAATCATCACATTCAAAAATTTGGACAGCACCTCCCCCCAAGAACAGTGCCAGACCCTTCCCTATTCATGTCTGCGAGGTTGGGGAGGAAGGAAGTGTTTAAATGGATAGGCGGGACCTCTTCCAGAAACGGTTTGAAACACTAACCGCTTCTAAATATATATCTCTACAAGCAGTTGGGGTCTCAAACCGCTTGTGATAATTCAGAAGCGGTTTGGGACACGAACCGCTTGTGGAGGTTGCTCAACACAAGCGGTTGGTGTTACCAACCGCTTCTGAAAACCCTTTCCCACCCGTTGCTCACGAACCGCTTCTGGTACGAAGGGTAGAAGCGGTTCGCACCTAACCGCTTGTAATAGCCCGCTTGTGATGTCCAGTTCTGTAGGAACATAGCAATTCCATAAATCTCACTGGACGGCTAAATAAAATGGCCACATCATGCAAACATACGCTCGAAACTGGTTTGTCTAGAGACGACTAACCTCCAAATTTCCCACGCTGCTAGCATAGGCAATGGAATGTGCCGCTCTACAAGCCCTTGGGCAAAAAGAAATACGAGAATCATTAATCAGAGACACAAGGGAACCCTTGATATCTCTGAAGATTGCTCTATTAGGCGCTCGTTGGTAATCAACACTTGAGATAGCCTGCTTCAGAGTGTGGCTGTCAGTTTCTACAACAATTTTGCACATGCCTAGTCGGTTGTTGCAGTGACAACAACATGCATTGCCTCCGCATCAGCCTGAAGGGCATATTGGACGAACGTGAGATGACCTCCATCTGCATCTAATATCTCACCTTTTGAATCGCGACTAACAAATCCCCAACCCCTAGATCATGAAGATTCCTGGAAGGATCCATCTGAATTAATCAAATCTTTGCGAGGATTGCACCATCTAGACTTTGCGGTGGCAGGATTTGAAGTGATCTTAGCAAGTTGCCTGGATAGGAATTTGTAGGTGTTATCCATGGCCACTAGCTCCCCTGTTAGTTTTTTTTCTTTTGTCCACAAAATCAAAGGAAAGTTTCTATGTGTTGAGCATCTTCTGTACCTTTTTATAAAATTTGATCCAACGCCTATATGGCTGAATTTGGGGTCTTTATCTCATCTTTGATTTGACCTAGGAAGCTTTCCATCTTTGAATGACCTATTTGCACTTGAAAATGAGGTGACAACCATCATTGAACTATCGAAAGCAGATCGAACACCTACAATCCAGCTCAGCACAACTTCATTTGATGTTGCATTGGTGCCCATCCTATTATGGCCAAACATCCATAGGAAGCGCTGAACTTTGGTCGGGTTGGGTACGTAATTTCCATAGCGAGAATTTTGATCAGTCCCATTACTCGAATCGCCCACACCTTTTGATGGCTGCAAATTGTTGCTTTATTAGGAACACCTCATAGCCATACGCCGATTTGACTGAGAAACAACAAGGATCAAAGTGCCAAGCTACCAATTAATTCTTTCATTTGATCTGTCAGCAGGATAGACATAATAAGATTAGCATCTTCTTGACATCCCTATATTAATGTTTTGTCATCCCATACTCTCCAAATGATACCTTCGTCCTTTAGGATGCTCCTCAATGCATAGGACATCTGTGATCAACAAAGTATTGGCCTTGACAATCTAGCCACACAGGGATTGAAGATGTTGAAGAAGGCCCCATGCTTGTCTACCTAGCCGGTCGTTGACCATAGGCCGGCCATGTTACTTCGTCGACAAAAAAAATCAATGCAAATGATGGAACCATCTACGGTTCTAGTAGTGTCAACGGTCTATGCTGTGGCCGTCGATACTATGTCTTCGTGAGCCGTTAGAAAGTGTAACGGACAATGGAACCGTTTTTCTGTCGATGTCTAGAAAAACAATTGTCCTTGATCCTTTTTTTTAAGTATTTAGTGTCCACGCCCAGAAAAACCGTAGACCGTTTTTTTTTTTTTTGAAAAAAAAGGTAGGGTTGATGGCCTGGCTTTGGCCGTTGATCGACGCTGATGTTATCGTCATTTAATTGGGGAAAACCAAAGTGTCGACGGCCCTGGACGACATTAAATGATTTCAAGAAAAATTGACAGCCCTCAGTTGGCCATCAATTAATATTTCTGAGGGCAATCGAGAAATTAGTCTTTTTCTGTAGTGTG
Source organism: Olyra latifolia (assembly GCA_036346145.1). NCBI lineage: Eukaryota > Viridiplantae > Streptophyta > Magnoliopsida > Poales > Poaceae > Olyra > Olyra latifolia. The sequence continues at coordinate 39,982,995 of CM070524.1, read as the reverse complement.
CCGTGTACAGAAGCACATGCAGATGCAAAATGCACGCTTATTAACAGCAAAGTGCTATATGCATGGTAGACAGTAGACACATCACTTTAATTACGTACCAAACTTGGCTGATTAAACACACCATATCAAGTACGGGAACTCGCATAACATATATGTAGAATTTTACTAACTAGAACATCTCCACGAATACCTAGTGAATAGTATCCTTGATGGTGTGGCAGTTTGTGAATGCGTCGTCATGCTTATATATAAACTCCACCGTTCTTGTCATGTTGAATATGCTCTCCAGCAGCTGCCTTGGCTGGGTATTCCCAGACTCCAACCACTCGCCATTGACATCTTTCCATGATTCCTCTATTAGCTCCTGTATCTTCTCGCGTGCCATTTCAATTGGGACGTTGTGCTCCTTCATGCAGCTATCTATCGTCGAAGCAACATGCGAAGCTGATTGCTCCCGCTGCATGAAATTGCCCAGTTAAATTTTAATCAAGAGAAAAGAAGGTAAATCAAACTTTTTTGAGTATATGTGCCTTTTTCCTTAAAAAAATATCTACTATAGACTGCGTATCTACCAAGTTGTGCAATTCTATTATGTCGTGAAAATACCTATCTTCTCTATCAATGTTGAATAAATTGACAGATAATGTTCCTTTAGCAGTCAAACTGAAGAATGATAGAATTACCTCGTATGACATAAGATCATCCGATAGTCTCAAAATTATGGAGAGCGCCTTCACTATTTTTGGCACACTAGATACCCAATCAAAAGAATCCTTTGTTGCTATATCTCCCATTCCAACAAAAGAAGTGCAAGACATTAGGTGAGATGCACCACTTCTTGCTGACACTACCAGGGAACAGGCCTTCCATACCGGCCCATCAATCTCGGTTAGCCACCAACCGGGACTCAGCGGTCTGTGATCCGGTTGAGCAGCTAACTTGGTCCTGGTAGCGGGGACCATTAGTCGGTTGGTGTTACCAACCGGGACGGGTATCGCCTCAAAAAAGCAGGTGGCAGCGTGGGATATCCGTCCCGGTTGGTAACACCAACTGGGACTAAATTAAATTCGGTCATTGGTAACACCGGCCGGGACGAATGAGATATCAATCGGTTGGTAACACCAACCGGGATTGGTTAACTGTTAACCTTTCTTCCTCCCGAGCTACGTAACCTTCCCGACCCTTGTAACCCGGCGGAGGAGCTCGGCGCCATTACGGGATTTGAGGGAGAGTCTTTGCTCAAATTTTTGTAATTTGATCATTTCACTTCAATCCAAGTTAACCAAGGTTAGTAACTTCATTTCTCACTACTTGTATATGAAATGTAGTTTCTATATTTGCTTTAAATTTAATATGAGAAAATTTGGTCTCTATTCCCCATCTTTGATGAAATGTTATAAATTGGTAGATATAGCTCGATCTTTTGAAAGGGTTGGCGAAAACTTGTTGTGTAATCTTAGATTTTGCTTGGATTAATAAGGCGTAGTTTATTTTGAATTTGTAGTTGTAGCTAATTAAATTTAGATGATGGTTTCATGGATCTATGATTTTGAATCTTAACTTTCATGGACCAAATTTTGAAGTGGATTGTAAAATCTTGTTGCATTAGCTTAGAATTTACTTGGATTATGATGTAGCACACATTGAATGCGTGGAGATGACTCAAATTTGAATTTTGGTTTCATCGATTCATGGAGAAATTTTGGGAGTAGAGTTTAAAGTAGATTTTGCATAGATTTTGATTGTTTAAAATTAACATTACATATTAATTAATATGTGATAAAATATTATAACTTCATTGATCTCTACTCACTTCATTGATGTAAAATTATAAGTTGGTAGATCTAGATATATCATTTCAAGTAGGTTGCCAAATAATTTGTTGCATTACCTTAGAATTTGATTCGATTGTGATAAAATATTATCAGCTTAAAAATAATTCTTTTCAAAGGTATTTAACCTAAAATTGAAGTATTGACCTAAAAAATTAAATAAATGTATAATAAATTAAGCAGTACTTTAATTTTGGTTTTAGAAATTAATTCATTATTGAAAAATCAACTAACAACTATCTTGATGTAACTTAATGTAGATGAATCGGCGATGGATGTACATGGACCACCGCTCCTCACAGTTTGTGGAGGGTTTGGAAACTTTATCGTCGAGGCAAGTGCACGCACAAGATCGAGCTACATATGTTGTCCATGCATAGACGCAAGAATCACAAGGAGTGGTCAAACTCGAGCAAATTCACTTCCATTTGATCTCAAGAAGTTTAAGTGGAAAACTATACTGTTGGACCAAACACGGTGAAGAAGAGATTATCTGAGAAGGCGGTGAAGAAGAAGATGGTGACGAAGAAGATGTGGCGATTATATGGCGATGTTGGCCAACACGGTTCTATTGAACATATACTAGGGGAGTTTGGCGGCGATGATCTAGAACAGATGTTGCATGATGGAGAGGAGAATACAGATGAAAGACATTACGAAAAGTTTGGCGCTGCGGAAGGACCAAGGAACATTGTTGTATCAAAGCGTAGGCGGGGCCACAAAAGTTGCGTACCACCTTGGAATTGATGCAATGGAAGGCTACTAATGGAGTATCGATAAGGGATTTGATGAGTTGTTAGGCCTCATGAAGAAGTTGCTTCGAGAGGGTAACACGCTGCTGAAACTACGTATGAAGCCAAGCAAGTTCTCGCCCTTTGGGGTTGGAGATCTGAAGATACATGCATGTCCAAGCGATTGTATCCTCTATCGTAATGAGTACAAGGATTTGGAAGAATGTGCGGTGTGCAAAACATCACGGTATAAGACCAAGCGTGATGGCCCATGTGAGGTAGAGGCGTAAGAAGAAGAGCCCTGCTAAGGTGGTGTGGTACTTCCTATAATCCCTCGGTTGAAGCGTTTGTTTGCGAACAAAAAGCATGCGAAGATGATGTGTTGGCATAAAGATGATCGTAAAGTCGACGGAAAGCTAAGGCACCCGGCAGATGGCTCGCGATGGAGAAACTTCGATAGAAAATATCCGGACTTTGCGAGCGATCACGAGGAACATAAGGTTTGCATTGAGTGCGGATGGGATGAACCCGTTCGGTGACATGAGCGATAGTCACGACACTTGGCCCGTTACTCTATGTATCTACAACCTTCCTCCTTGGCTATGTCGAAGTGGAAATACATTACGATGTCATTGCTTATCCAAGGCCCTAAGCAACTTTGTAACGACATCGGCGTGTATCTCAAACCGTTGGTTGAAGATCGCTAACGCTATGGAATGATGGTGTGCGTGTATGGGATGAGTACAAAAGAGTATTTCAGCTTCGTGCATTGCTATTTGTAACCATCAACGGCGGCCTGCACTTGGTAACTTGTCGGGCCTATCTATAAAGGGTATAAAGCACGCATCCGATGCTTGGATGATACGGAAGACAAGTACCTAACAAACTCTCGGAAGGTTGTTTACATGGGCCATCGTAGGTTCCTCAATTTGAAGCACCGTTCACGAGTAACCGTGTGAATTTTGATGGGACGAAGAAAGCGAAAAAGCCCAAGCATCGCGATGGGGCGGAAGTATTTTCTATGGTAAAGGATCTAGGCGTAGTATTTGGAAAGGGTCTGGTAGCAAACCCGTCCGCCACTCTGGTGAAGAATCTAGGAAGAAGCCTAGCTAGAAGAAGAAGTCAATATTTTGGGACTTGCCTTCTTGGAAAGACTTAGAGGTCCGTCACTCCTGGACTTCATGCATATCACAAAGAATGTATCGTGAGCTGCTAGGCTTCATAGATATGTATGGCAAATCAAAAGATACATTTCAAGCACGAAAGGACCTACAATTGTTAGGTCTCGGGGAAGAACTACATCCACAAGAGAGAGACAAAGGGCATTACCTCGTCATGAGCTACACACCAAGCAAAGAAGAAAAAAAAGCATGATTCGGTTGTTGAGCAGTGTTAAGGTCCTTACGGGTACTCGTCGAACATAAGAAGACTCATAAACACAAAAGAGAATAAAATCGTAAACATGAAATCCCATGATTGTTATGTGTTGATGACCCGATTGCTCCAGTGATGGTGCGAGGTATTCTACGGACATAGTGCAGTACAATCATAAAGGTGTGTTCGTTCTTCAGCGATATCACAAAAGGTCATAGATCCGGATAAGTTATCTAATCTGCGGGGATAACATTGTCGCTAGTATGGTCAACCTTGAGATGATCTTCCTCCATCCTTCTTTGATATGATGGTTCATCTCATAGTTCACATGGTCAAATAAATAGAAATTCTCGGACCGGTCTTCTTGCATAGTATGTTAAGCTTCGAGAGGTACATGGGTGTCCTAAAGAAGTATGTTAAATAACCGTTCTCGTCGAGAAGGTTGCATTGCCCGAGTGTTAGCACGAGAGGAGGTGATTGAGTTTTGTGTCGACTACATTGATGATCTGAATCCGATTGGCGTCCTGTATCACGCTATGAGGGAGGCTACGAGGAAAAGGACCCTAGGGAGAAAAGAATCCTCTGTGACGATGTACTCTCATTTAAACAAGCACATTTCACGGTACTGAAACAAGCATCTTCAGTGGCTCCGTATGTACTTGATCACGAGAGGATATTACGAGACCAATACCCAGATAAGTCAGATAAGTGGATCGCGAACAAGCAAGTGGAGAGCTTTGGTGGTTGGCTACAAAAACATCTGTTAGGCAAGGAGGGAGTCCATGAACAGTTGCACCTCTTAGCTCGGGGACCATCCATAATAATCGTATCATGGCAAGGGTATGAGATAAATGGGTACACATTTTACACGACAGCCCAGGATAGGAAGAGCACCAACCAAAACAGCGCCGTCCGTATAGATGCCTTGGACAAAAATGGAAAATGGACACCTACTATGGTTTCATAGAGGAGATCTGGGAGCTCGAGTATGGACCTTTGAAAGTCCCTCTGTTAAGGTGCCAATGGGTGGCCGGCGGCCGTGCGGATCGATGACTATGGTATGACAATCGTGGACCTCAAGCAAGTGGCCTCTGAGGGATGAACCGTTCGTGCTGCCAGCGATGTGACCGAGATATTCTATGTGATGGACATGGACAACAAACCAAAAGTTCATAAGGGTAAAACTATAAAAAGCGAGAAGAACAAGACTACCGGCGGTGATCAAGCAAGGCACCACGTGGTTCTTTACGGTAAAAAAGGATTGTTGGAGTTGAGGCGTCCGCAGCGAAGAAGAGTATAATCGGTTCGACGAGTGCCGCCTTTCTCGGCGGACGTAGACATTAGTGTCCTTAGCGATGATGAGGAAGCTCCGTGCGTGCATACGATCATAACGAAGGATCACTTGTAAAAATAAAGTAGTCATGTAATATTTTAGATATTTGTCCCTAAATTCATATTGATCAGGAAAGAACCGTTCGTGCTTTCGCCAATTATGAGAAATTCCCATCGTTTATGTATAAGTAGATTATTCCCATCTCATTTATAAACTAATAAGAAATTTCAAGGTTCCCAACTCATTTTTATATATGTCAATTTTGCACATTTGTTATGAATTTTGTGAAATTTTTATTTAATTTTAATAGGCTCCCAACAATTTTCTATAATTTTGAAGAAATTTATGGCAAATTACTACCACTGACATATGGGACCCACCATATATGGGCCCACATGTCAAGGAAAACATGGCTTTCTCCACAATAAATGAATTAAAATACATTTTAAAAAGGAAATATAATGGGAAAATGGATTTAAAATACAAATAAGGAATTAAAATACAATTAAAAAATTCCTTGCCCTCCACTAAAGACCAAGAAAGATACAAACATAATTAGCTCCTCTGAAAAGAGAACATCTCTCCCCTCTCCACAGCTAGCGGCGTGCGCTTGGCGCGGTCTCCCGACCTTGCGGTCACGGGTTCGAGTCGCGCTCGCGCCATTGCATTCTTTATTATTCGGTGTCGATCTGGTTTGTATAATAAACCAGGGTGATAGTCTAACACTCGAGGCGTCGGTCCGTTCGCATCGGCGTGTGGGGCAGCTCACCAATCAATCCGGTTGGGAAAACCCACGGGGATGAAGATCGCCTATAGATCCGGTTGGAGATACCAGCAGGATTGAAATCCACCACCTCCTCGCATCTGGGTGGGGCCAGCACCACTAGCAATCCCGGTTGGGAAGACAACCCGGGACTGAATCATACTTCAATCTCGGTTGTTGTTTTGAACCGGGATTGAAGGTCAACAACCCTCCGCTTCAGATCGACTTGTGGGGCGGCACCACTTCCAATCCGGTTGGAGAAAGCGGCGGGGCGAAGGTCGATCAATCTCGGTTGTTGTCTTCAACCGGGATTGAAGGTGAAAATACAAATTCCCGCGGACACTTTAGTTCTCCAATCTTCCCACCAGTTGCCACACCGTGCCCTCCTCGCTGCTCCAACCCTAGATCGTCGCCGCCCGTGACGCCGCCACTCCCCTCCTCGCCGCCGTGCACCTCCTCGCCGTGGACCTCCTCGCCGCCGTGCACCTCCTCGCCGTGGACCTCCTCGCCGTCGCCGCCTGTGACGCCGCCACTCCCCTCCTCGCCATGTGCACCTCCTGCGCCGTGCCGCCGTGGCGCCTCCTCTCCCCTCCTCGCCGCCGTGCACCTCCTCGCCGTCGCCGCCCGTGACACCGCCACTCCCTCCTCGCCGCCGTGCACCTCCTCGCCGTCGCCGCCGTGGCGCCGCCACTCCTCCTCCTCCGCCGCCCGTGTGACGCCACTCCCTCCTCGCCGCCGTGCACCTCCTCGCCGTCGCCGCCAAAGTATAAATTCCAGTATAAATGATGATTCTGGTTTTCATATTGTTAATGCTGTCGATTGTGCACAGAAAGGGCTTGTGATGACTATTCACAACTATTTTAGATGTATTCTTGTAAATATAGTTGGAGAAACAAATTTTTTTTTTCTAACATGGGTTAGCCTAGCAATGGCCGAGAATTTCTTGTCTTAGAATTTCACATCTAGGCTCCACCAAAGTCATGTATACTTGAAGTGAGGCACAATTATATTTTGAAAAGTCATTTATCAACTAGTTCGTCTAAAAGTTTTAAAATAGGCAATATACTTCCCCTCGCATCCAAGTTCCACTATATATAGTTGAGGTGACCACAATTATTTTTTTAACATTGTGTTACCCAGGCTATGAACGTACCTATGATTTTTTAGTTCTGGTGCCATATATTTATCTTGCGAGATTGTAATGGGACTTCTTTGGTGGTCCTTTCTATGCGATTGGCCTCTATTTAGATATTTGTCAAGCTTTTTCTCATTTCTTTCGATATTAAATATTGGCATCGGTGTTGAACAATGACTTGAGTGAAAATTGAGTGTTTTATGTGTCAAATTTGCTTTTGCTATGAATGCATAATGTCTTAGCGCTCTTTAGTAGTCTATGCATTAGTTTACATTGCGCCTGAGCTCCTCAAAAGTTACGGCTCCGCCATTGATCCAAGGTATATATATATCTTGGGAATGACCATCTTGAAAAAACATATATGTTCTTTTAATTCATCATGGCTATATATGGCGATAGTATATATTTCACTGTAACTTTTACCCTTGCAAAATCCTCAACTATAGCTCGAGTTTCTTGTTTTGCCCGTGATTGACAATGAAAATCCTTGCTCCTCTTGTTTAACTTAGCCACGATATGTAATAGCTATATCATGGTTTTCATATATCATGGACCTAGTATACACGATTATCATTGCAGGTGCATAAAGGAAGATGAAGTAATATGCATTGATAGATCGAAGTCCAAAGGAAGATGAAGTAATGCACCTTGTGTATTTAGATGGTGAAACGTGAGACTAGCTAGGGAAAACGTTGAAAACATCGTTGTGTAGGAGATATTTGCAAGTCTCGTGCTCTAATTATCAACACACGTGAAATGATTTTTTCCTAAGTGGTCCTGTAATCAAGTTCTATTGTGCATATGTATGCTATTCTTATCGCACATTATGTGAAATGTTTGTGTAATCATATCTTCTTTAGAAAAAGTTCCATGTTACTATTCAATTCTTCATAGAAAATAACTTATATAAGAATAACGTTACATGATACTATTCAATTCTACTTGAAATCCCAATTGAATGTTTCTATTCAATTCTATGCGATCGAATGGATTTTCTTGGTGACGAGTTTTTGAGCGAGTTGTTAGTACAAGAGGCGGCCCACGCTACCCAAGCACCGAGAGCGGTAGTAGCCACCCAAACCGGTGAGGCCGTCGAAGCCACCCAAGCCGTGAGGCCGTCGAAGCCACTGAGACCGGTCAAGCGAGTAGCCGATCACGTCGGCGAGGTCAAAGCAAGCGCCGGGGCAAGACACATATTCACTGAAGTCGGTGAGGAAGGCGAGCCTCTAAAGCCGAAAAATGCAATTGGGCCGTTCGGATCGGCGTTAGGCGTGATCGTCGAGGACCACGTGCCTATTAGCTTTGCGAAATGGGACGAGTACTGCAGAATCAAGAACACCCTATGGTGATATGAAGGAAGCGTTCACCTTCCCGAAGGACCGAAGATAAGGTGAAAAGGTACACATTAAAGAAGATGGCAATGGCTTTTCGGGCGTACAAAAAGAAGTGAACAACGAGTCGTCAAGAAGAATTTAGTCCCGACTTCAACAAGTATCCAAAGCTACAAGATCACCGGGGATGAATTTGTGGGGTACAAAAATTCACACTAGGTCGAACTTGGTGAAAGGAACAAGCGAGAATCGTGAAGAAGCAATACCACCATCGCCTCGGACCGGTGGTTACCGCAAACCCTACCCAAATGGGAGAAGAGGAGCGTGACTTCTGGTTAAGGGTGTCCACCCGCCACATTGGATTGGTCCAACGGATCGAGAAATGGTTCTTCGGTCATAACGGCAGCCTTAGCGATGTGGCGAGGCGTGTTTGGTGATCGATGAGAGAAGTCGTCAAGAGCTTCGGGGCGCGCACACCCGGTCGGCCCAAGGCTCCCGTGCCAAGCAGGGAGGACGACGAGCTAACAAGGGCTCTCTGAACCCGGAGCACCTGGGCGTGCAGGCGTTGGCGTCGTCCGTGGAAGGTCGGTTTCGCCCATGATGCGGAGACCTACGAGAGTCGGTCGAGATCCAAGGGTCGACCGCACAACATATCAAGGACCTTCAAGGCGGCGAGAGCAACAAAGGCCAGCATACCCGATTTGGTCGAAAAAGAGCTGCAACTAGCCTTGAGCCAACATCGGAGACAAGTCGGCGAGAACCTCCGAAATCCGGACATCATCGGTCCCTCAGCGCGGCGGGCAAGCTGCGCTTCGGTGGGCTGGTGGTGACTTGGGCCCCTATGCAATGGGCGACATCACGCAACCGACACCATGTGAGTTGCGTGCAAACACGGAACCTCTCATTAAAAAGGCGGTGAAGGCATGGCTTTCCGGTGGAGCAGGCGGCTCATCCATGGTCTCGCCATACCGCATTGGGCTCTGCGAAGGTCTCGGTGGACGAGGTATGCCCAGGGTACGAGGATCTTGACCTCGACATTGAAGGAGGTGACGGGAGCACGAAACTATTAGATGTTGTACACAGTTTCATCGCGTGGCGCAAGCGGTTCATAATTTTTAAAGACAACGCGCGCATTTCCTCTCCACGGTCTCCAGTGTCACCTCCACAACCTTCTGCACTGAATAAGATGCCCCCCAGAAGAAGCCCGTCTCCTCGGCTAAGCCTGCACGAAACTCCAACTCCCACATCGGCCAAGGCAGGCCCCCCCAATCAGCAAACAGCTCCAAGTAATGTACCAACCAGGTCGGATAGGGGGCCAAGACTTCTCAAAAAGACACGGTCCACGTCCACGTCAACAAAATCCAAAAGGAAATCACCTCCGAAGTTGGCGTGCGATATGGTGATGAGGAGACCTCGCGGTTTGTAAGAGCGAGGTCACCTCATTCTTCGCGAAAAAGCCATCTCCACCGAGGTCGGCCGATGCGGACGAATGGCACAAAGCTAGGAGGGCTATCCTATCGTTGAAGGACATCATAGATAAACCGAAAAGGCCGCCGTGTCGGACTACGGCGCGTCTTGAGTAAGATAGCCGACAAGGAGGCGCCACCGGAGAGGACGGCGGAAGAGGTTGCCTGAGGATGAACAGTTTCTCTGATGATCTGGCCTTGATGCGAGATCGGTATTGGGCCTCAAGGACATCCGGTTCGCGGAGATAGCATGGAAATTTATACATGGTGCGTCACTTATGAGGCGTGAGGAGCTCTCCGGCTAACAACGAAGATCGGCGGCTCCATGAATGGTATTTGGCGCGACCAACCATGGTTTAGATGCGATTGCCGTCGGCTTCAAGGAAACTCATTACTTAGTGGAGACAACGAGTTCTTCATCGAATGGGAACCTCTATTTGATCTATACCGGTAGGGCCCTAGATGTGCGCATGTTGAGTTCTTTGGACTCTGTAAGTGTCTTATTCATAAATTTTGTCGTGCGCCCATATCTTGTAACAATCCCCAAACCTAACTGATTTCTTGTTGTGTAGAATGGAGCTAAAACGATGCCAAACCGAGAGAATTAATTATGAGTTTGGCTTTCTCGACCAATAGTGATCAATGAGAAGCGGTTAGAGATAAACCGAAGAGACAGAGACACATATACAACGGGCTCATGGGACAAAGATACAAGTCAAAGATACTTCTAGCTTATGATTTTGAGTATGTGTTTTCTTACCGCCTCGTTATAATTTTTTCTTACCATGATGTTCAAAGTACTAACTACTACGCTGACATATATATGTGCGGCTTTCACTTTGCCCTTTTTATTATCGAGGTAGATCGTATACGATCCGCGGTTATGGACTCAAAAAGAAAAACCCTGCAAAATACAAAGACATCTTGGCCATGCTCAACCGGTACATTGTCGTTCCTTTCATTATCACACTTGTTTTCTTTCTCTCGGTTTGAAGCCAACTCTAATCTGTATAATTCATAATCACTTGTGTAGTGCCTTCAAAGATTCCAAAAGGAAAACGTTGGAGAATTTAAGAAAAATTTGAGTTGCACCTCGCTAAATATGTAAGTATATCGTAATGCTTGCTTTGTAGTTAGTTTACTAAATTTCTATCAGTCATTTCACATTCTATAACTTTTTCACCACAGTCTTGCATCAAGCACCGGAAACAATTTGTCGGCTACTATGTATGCGAGATGATGCATCACTTCATCGGAGGCTCTGCTACCTCTACGAGAAAAGGAGAACCTTTTGGGGTGAGTACTTATAATTTCTACCTTAATAATACCTAACTATTCGGACACCTCTATAGATTCAAGGATTGATTAGTTAATTCCGTAATTAATGACAGATCCCTCTAAAATTGGCGAAGAAAGGTTTGGAACAAGGTCCGGAACTCTCGGCGGTGGGTGAAAGCAATACAAGAGCAACTCATGGCTTTATATTAGATGAGGTCGTGGCTCCAATGGGCGAGCATCATCACCCTTTTTCGATGAGATTCGGGCAGACCGTTCGAGAGGAACCGATCAACCGTCGGGGTCAACATCTAGGTCTACCAAGAGCAATCACGTAGATGATCCCGATGAACAAAAACATGTGTACTTGTAATTATGTGTACAACAATGTGTACTTGTGATACTTGTATATATAGCCCAGTTAGTTAGCAATTGTAGTACTTATTAATTACTTATAATTAAATTTTAATGAATGTCCTTTCATTTAATACCGAGTTAGCGTGTATGAATAATTATATGAGTTTCAATTAATTGTGATTTAACACAAATATATACATATAATTAAGTTTCAATTAATTATATGAGTTTCAATTAAATGTCATCCAATGGGCAAAAAAAATATTAAAACACCTTCTAGTCGGTTGGTAGAACCAGCAGGATGATAATCAACCTCCAGGTCGGTTGGTAGTTCCAACCGGACGGATATCTCCTCGGCGCCCAGCTCCCGAGGCTTTTGAGGCCTTCGTCCCGGTTGGTGGCTAACCGGGACTGCAGGCCCCCTGCCATCAGTCCCCTGGGATTATCCCGGTTTGGAAACCGGGACCGTAGCCCATTCCCAACCGGGATAAAATCCCTGTTCCCTGGTAGTGTGAAACCTGCAAGTGTTCGTCAACGGTTGCTGGGATATAACCTTCTTCACGCCATTTCACCTCCTCAAGGTAAGCTCTAACCAGATCTACTGTCTGCATAAATATTGAGGACAAAAGGTATACAGCTAGGCTAGTTAAGCATTCACATACAAAGACACACATGCAGGTGCACATTTGAAACGCGCGCGCTTTGTTCAGCTAATTAACCTCAATTAGCTACACGGTTATCTCTACTCTTAAAAAGCATCTTGTGGTGGTGGTACGTCCAATTCAAAAAAATTTGAATCCCAATGTGTAATCCGCGTCCTGTAGTATTGCCCAATAGCTGGCCTCCCCTCCCATTGGCCCCTCCAGGCTCCGGCTTCATCGCACGCCAACGCCTCCATAGCATCAACTCCACTGCTGTCCCCTCCCAGCTGCTCCCCGCGCCACCCACCTCCTCCTCGCGCTCCCCGACTCCTCCCGGCACCGCCCACCTCCTCCTCACACCCCTCGCCTCCTCCCCGCGCCGCCCATCTCCTCTTCGTGTCCCTCGCCTCCTCCCCGCGCCACCCGCCTCCTCCCCGCGCCGCCCACCTCCTTCACGCACGGGCAGGTGCCGATTTGGCCCAACGACGACTTGCCTCAGCTGCTCCCTACGCCGCCCGCCTCCTCCTCGCGTACCCCGCCTCCTCCCCGCGCCGCCCATCTCCTCCTCGCGTCCCCCGCCTCCTCCCCACACCGCCCACCTCCTTAACGCACGGGCCACCCACCCTCCAGTCGCCACGTTTCCACCCCTCTAGCCATTGCCTCGCTGACCATCTCGCTTTGCACGCATTGCGCGGCACTCCACTCGCCATTGTGCTACCTTTCCCCTACCTCTATGCCAATCGGGGCCCCATAGTGGCCACTTATGTTGGCATCGCCCCTAGCTTCGGCGGCAGCTAGATGCGACCAGCCGTCGAGCAATGACCGCTGAACGGGCTGGTGAGGTCGGCCATGCCGATCGCTGTTGCCTTCTAGAGCAGCACCGACCAAGCTCAAGTGGCCATCCCCTGGTTCCAATCTGCATTCCTGATCTGGTTTTGTTTGGATTTTGTTTTTCCCGTATTTGTTTCGTCTATTCTTTCATTGTTTTTTGATGCATGAGGATGTATCTGAGGTCATACAGGTCACTGGTGGATCAAACCAAAATTCTCCTTACTCCTTTAGATTTGTGCACCTTTTTTCCCTAAGCCTTTTAGCTTTTGGTATCACTTCTTTGTTCCGTTCAGCGGATGGTAGTTCTTGCATCTAATGTTTGAACCAGCTAGGTCAGATTCTCTATTCCTCATTTTTGCAACAAGCCAACAAACACCCTGGATTTAAATGTTTTCTACATTATGATTAAGATTATTTTCTGTCAACTTTGGTAATTTAGTCGCTTATTTGATGTTCTTGACTCAATATGCCCTTTGTCGGCCTGAACTTCTTTAATAGCTCAAGTGTTGGGTGTGAAATGGACGTGACCCATGTTATGGCAGGGTATCACTGCCTCAGGATCATCATTTACTGCGATGCAAGCCTCATGAAGCAAGGTAACTACACTCTACTAGCCCAACCTCATCTCTTACTCGAGCACTTATATATTTCCCTTTAAGCAAATTGCCACGTTTGTGGTTTTCTAGGGATTCAACCTATAGTGTGGATGCCATGGGTTAGCCATTTGAGAGGTAAGTGATCAGACTTATCTTATGATCAACCTTATCTGCTGCGGGAGTTCAATTACCTAAAATTAATGTGAATGTCATGGGTTTACATTTGTACCAGCTGATGGCTATGCATCAGGGGCGAATTCAAGGGGGTGCCCGCTATGCACGGGCACCCCCTCAAATTTATAAAAACTAAGACCCCTATATATGTATTTTTAGATCTAGTTCCTATTTATTTTAGCATATAACAATATTATAATTAGATTGTAGTCAAAATTAAGAAATTTATCATTTTTATATAGATCATATTATGTATTATTTTGTAGTAATTTCTCTGAGGCTTTGTGATGTTTTTTGAAAGATTACAAAAAAAATATTTAATGCATTTTTTAGCTTTTTCAAACGTCTTTTCAAAAGCTCTCAACCTTTTAGATTATATAATCAACCGCGGAAAGAAATAGATCATAATAAAGGCTCAAATTGTTAGTAGTATGATACTATTCTCTGACCTATTCTGATTCTCCACTGCAGCAGCGTAGCCCACTAATAACCAACCGAGTATCCTATACGATGAATTTTTCACCACTCTCGAGTGGCTGAGTCCCGATCGACTCCAATAAGCTCTAACCTTAACCCAGCTATGCGCCGCCCTACCGCCGCCTTAGCCCCAACCTGACCTTTGTCCGTCCGTTCTTCATTGCTACCACCCACCGCCAGCCTACAAAAGTAAAATACCAGCGCCAGATTGTGCCAATAAAATACCCCTATCAAACATGATCTTGTAGAGCGTTTTCAAGCTACGAAGACCCACAAAATATTATTACTCCCTCTAGTTTAATAATAATTATCGTTTTGAACATTGACATGGTCTTTGAAATACAACTTTGAGCATCAATTACTAATGAAATTATTTATAAAATCCAAAAAAATAATATTGTGAAAGCATTTCGAGGCAAATTTATGTGTATGGTTTAATTTCTTATATCCAATCCAAATAGTTGAAAAGATTTTTATAGATAAAATTATAAAACTTTGACTTAGGACAAGTCTAAAACGACAAGTTTTATGAAATCGGAGGAGTATAAGATAATTTTATATTTTTGATATATTATGTCATAGTATTAGTGTTGCAACTTTTATTAATTTGTATGACCATGCGTTAGATTTTTTATTATTTTTGTTACTATAGTTTTTGCTTGCCCTAAGGGCACATTTAGATTGTAGGTGTTGCTTTCGTGTGTCGTCCTGGGCGTGTCGCTAGCCGCTAGATTGGCACGCTTTTGGAGCACATGCCGTCATTTTACAATTGGGGCACAAGATTTGGTAAGAGTGTCTCGAATCGGCGTCAAATCTCGCTAACGTCTTAAAAGCGCTCTCGCATTGGCGCTTCATGGGCAATTGACATGGTTGGCGACGGCCGCAGACCAAACATGTCCTAAGTGTGCACCCCCTCGGTTAAAATTCTGGATCCGCCCCTGCTATACATAGACAGTTTATAGCCTACATGGATTGAACTTCATGCTGAACTGAGTAGTTTGTACATCTGAACCCTGGTTAGTATATTTTATTCACCAAAAATTCCTCCTTAAGATATAAAAGATTGAACCATCTGGTTTAGACATAGTTGTTCAGCAAAATTGCCTATGTTGTGTATAGCTTCTAAAAGTTCATCCGGATGCTAATACAAACATCATGCTGTCCGCAAGGTGTATCAGTGATTGTGAAAGAATGCTAATTAATGGTAGTGCGAACATTGTGTTTGGCTCGAGGAAACCATTGTGGATTATATGGACATTGCACTTCAAGCACATTGCAATTCAAACACACCTGAATGGATATAAATTTATCTTCTAGAATTATGTGAGGTGTAATTTCTGTCCAGACTTCATGCTAATAAGTGTTTTGCACCTTTTTATTATATCAATGACAAAAACACTGTTGGCATTCTAGCCAGTGCACCTTTTTAAGTTGTGTCTTCCGGACATAAATCTGGAAAGGTGTACAAATCTGTTAGCTAGAATGTAGTATTCTTGTCGGTATTTGGGGTTAGTGCTTATTTTCGTTTAAAATAAAAATGATTTGTTTTTCGAATCCCTTTTTTTCTATCTGAAAGACTTGTCTAAAACCTTTAAAACACAAGACGTCGAACGAAGCGGATTCGGCTCTCGAGACTACCTCAGGAAGCTCTCAAAATTAGATGAAAAGTCAAATAAGACAAATAAGTCAGATAAGATAAGATAAGATAAGCCGACGAGAACAGAGCCTTAGTTCAAAATTTCTTTTTTTGACAAGTATTGCTAATGTTTCGATGCATATCTCTTCATGGAAGAAAGCATATTTTTTATACTGTTGTGTTATCTTTTTGTTGAGAAAGTTGCTATCTCCTTCCACTGTTCACATTCAGGATATTAGAACACATGGTCATAATCCTGTAGTATAACTGCAACATCCCATCAGTATTGCATTTTTAGCAGTAAGAAATCATTCTTTCCCCTTGTTACATTCATGGAATGTGATTTTTTTGCTAGGCAGAGGCTCTTGATTATAAGTTGACTTGGTGCAGATGCATAATGCAAAATTCTCATTTGGCAAGCGGATGCGCTTGGGTTTTCTTTTTCCCGAGAAAGGTCATTCATGTTGCTAGGTGAGATACATCCTAATTCCTATATTAGTTATTTTTTTTTGCATCCCTTGATAGGTCACGGAGTTTATGTTGTTAGGTCTCATTTGAGGCTTGAATATTCAGTAGGCTACTTTTTTATGTTTTAGCTAAACCATCCACTAAACATTTTAAGATGTGTTTTGAGAATTGGATAAAAAAAGCCTGCATTTTTAGCATTTTTTTTTCTGAAATTGCAAACTTCTCACTTTTAGGTGAAAATTTGGAATGTCAACCATCTCCTTATTTAAACAGTACATATTGTTATTTTCTGGATCTTAACACCCTTCATTTTCATGTGTATTCAGATGGTTCAGATCTAAAAGTACCAAAAGAAATTTTGTCTTTTAAATGGTTCATCCAGGAGAGAGTGGCGATTTGCACCAGAGAAAAGCAAGATGTTGACTGATTGCTAGACACTACTGATATGATGGTAAAATAGATTTTGTCATATGTGAAATCACAACAAGTTAAACCATATATTCATGTTGATTTATATACCTTTTTGCTGCAATGAGAGGAAATTTTATCATTTAGCTTGGTTTGATTATGCACAACACTTCTGTTCTTAAAGAATGTACAATGTTATTTTAAACTTTTCTTGTTCAGTTGTACAAGTTCATGGTGAAATGCCTATGGCCTCAATACATGTAACCTCCAAATAACCAATTATTACGTAAGTTTAGGACATATGCAACTTTATTTATAAGCAAAAAAAAATTTTCTAAAGTGAACTATATATGGCTATATTTACTTTCAATTTTCACAAGATCCTGTAGTATGTAAGGTTGAGGTTTTTTGTGATTCATTGTTTCTTAGAAAATATACAAGAAAAAAAGCATGAAGGAAAAATATTCATTATTATTTGTGATTCATCATTCTTTTAGAATTCATTTTAACGCACGGGCATTCAACTAGTCATGTATAATATTTTAGGGGGAGAAATATATGAATTATATATTTGGTCGAAAAGTATAACTTACAAAGTTTCTCACATAGGACATGCGATATTTCTCCTCAGGTGCTAGATCATCCTCCATGCTTTGATAGGTATCCAAAATTTTCCCCAAAACAAACTCCATGTAATCTGGTAGAAAGCGAGCTGCCTTCCGGTCCCAACTGAACATTACAAACTTCGACTTAATATATATACAAGAGTTATTATATCTATAATGTTAAAAAATAATTGCTTAGTGTTAAATATTTATCGTACAACAAAGCAAAAAAGAAATAATAAGCACGTTTGTTAAAACTCCATTGAATTTATTTAAACCTAACAAGTTAGATATAGGACAGTAGAAACGCTTCTTATAATTTCCTTACACATTAACATTATCTTCCTACACAAAAAAAAAAAAATTGATCACGTCAATTGCAAACGTTTTCCGAAAAACTATCCAGCAAGGGAAAAAAAATTTCATTGACATACTCATGATTCATTATCGCTCTATTGAATAGAGAAATTATAAGTTAATATTTTAAAATAGCTCGTATTTTAGCTTTTTTTTTCCTTTTGCTATCTGCCAAAAAGAAAGAGTTTGATTTTGTGGTGTTGAGACTTGAGAAGACAAACCTCTCTATGCACTTGGTAAATAATTCACATTCCTTTGAAGTTCCATAGACATCATAAATATCATCCAAGATGGTCACAATGGCAATAACCTTTGTCAATATTATTCGGCCTAGTGAGTAAACTGGCTCGAAATATACTCCTAGCATCCAAAAGTAGCACTCTACAACTCTATTCCGAGCAAAGGAGAGCCTCGACTGAACTTGCAGGTCGTTCCACCACCTGTACATTTAGGGGACGTACAGTTATTTCTCACAATGGTGTCCTAAAAATACAAATTAGAAATTCTTTTAAGAAATATAGATTAGAATTATGGCAATATCTGTGCGGGCAGTTCATCGTTACATCACCATGTAATGAGGCACCTTTGTTTAGCCACAGTATGACAGAACAAAGAATTTGAAATAAAGACTTAGCTTTGATCGATCACCTTGTAACGATTTTCAGCTCTTGTTGATGATGGAACTGCATGAGATTAGAGTTTAGCTTTGCAAGCTCCGTTATGATTTCGTTCAGTGTAGCCTCTCTCTCGTATGCAGATATGTAATACTTGGCCTCATATATTCTGACCCTTCTAGGGAAGGGGATGTCAAGCGCACACTTTATGTCACGCTTTAATGACCCTTCCGTGCGTGGCACTATTGATTCCAAGCGCCTTCTGGTGAAGGCAATAGCTTCATCAAGTATGGTCTCTCCATGGGTCCTAAGATACGCCGCGTTGTAAAGGTTCAGAAGGCCCCTTGCATTGTTTGCAGTAAAACTACCATCTTTGTTTTTGAACTTCTCGAACACATCTGGAATATGAAGTCAAAATTGTCATACGTTATTTTTCTGAAATCACAGGGTGTAAAATCAGTAAATAAACTTATCGATGTCACTGTATGAATTGTTACAGGAAAAGTATCAATAGTCGTGTAAAATAGTAGGGGAAAAAAACTAGAGCCAATCATGTATATAGGATGCATGGGGGCGTAATTCACATATCCACCACCTTTCCGTGTGGTGATTCCCAACTTTGCTCATGAGTTTACGTTGGCATATGTTTTGTAGGTATTTCATTACTGTAATGGCTTCGTAGGTTTTGTGCGTTCCGGTAGTTATTTGGAACTAGGATGTAGAGACAAGGGAATAATATTTCGGTAAACGTTAAATTAAACAAAATTTTAGTGTCCGCCCGGCCAGTATCGGGCGGATTTTATGAGATGAAAAATTGTCTATTCTCTCTTTCTATCTCTCTTTTCTTTCAGAAGTTGAATAAGGACATAAGAACTGTGACATCCTAATAAAATTATTATGTCACATATTAGGAATAAAGCGCGGTTATGGGCGGGGGAAAGGAGTTTGACACAAGGTAGTCCAATGTGTTTTAATTAATCAACTTGAGGGTAGTGTAGGCAGGGATTGCCTCTCTTTGAGCAGGTTAGCCGTCCTTGACTACGCTCACGTGTTATCATGTGTTCAATGAATCAAGAACAAATAAACAAGTAGATAGGTGGTGTTTTTAGCAAAATAACCCAACCCGTCCTTGACCTTGCATTCATTTATTAAGGACTGCTTGCTGGGTAGCCGTGTACTCATTATATGGACCACAGATTATTGTTCAGGTGAAGAATTCAGCAACGGTGCCAGCCGTGACCAGGAGGGTCAAGGTGATTAGCTGCACGTTCTGGGTCAACCTCGGGATATCATCGCTTTCAAAGTCTTCCGCTATGTTATTCTTTATGCTATAGAACTATGCCCTGTACAAGACTATGTAAATGTCTATGTCAACTGGGATGCTACTTATGCTATGTAAACTGTTAAATTTTAGTTAAATGCAATGCCGGCGATGATATTCCAAACGTACTTGAGTGCAATACTAGCTATGATCTTCTGAGACTAGTATTCGGTCACTCAAGCCGGTAGAAATACTGGGGTGCACGACAAGAACATATTCGCAAAGGAGAGATAAATCGGACTTTCTTCTTTAACCTCTCATATTCAAGAGGTGAATATAAATTGTACTGTAGTCCTTTGGATCTTTTATGGGATCTTTACTCGTCCTTGATTAAAGAAGTTAGAAGGAATATGGGTGGCAGGGTGAATGGAAATCCATATCCTCTCTGACTCGTCGTTTAGGAGAGTAGATACCAAAAAGACAATTTATTGGCTAGAGTTTGTAGGCACTATTTTTCACACCTATACCGAACAACACTGTGATTCACTGGCCATTTGCCATGTTGCACTTTCCTAAATAAAATAATATGTCAGCTGTTCAAGGACACTCAAAAGTCCATTTTACCGCTATATTCATCTTCTTCATCCAACCACCCATCTCTCTCTCCCTCTCTCTCTAATGGCTCCTCCCCCACCAACCACCTCCCCTCTTGGCCTTCTCCTCCTAGCTTCCTTGTCCTCTCTCCGGCATCCTCTCCAAGCCACCTCCACTACCGCTCTCCTCTACACCGACCATAGAAAGCGAAAGAGGCCACTGAGCTCTCGCTCCATCATGGCTCTCCTGGCGTTGCTCCTCCAAGCTCTACAGCCACATACAAGAAACCACCAATTTTCGTCGGCCAAAAACTGATGAAAATAAGTCAAAAACTGATGAAAATAGACCGACAAAGAAACAATGAAGAAAATATGGTGACAGAGTTTGATCAAGCCAATGAAATAGGCCTGCCATGTGGCAGCACCAAGGTAGTTAAAGTCGCGATCCTACTCGTAGAGTCGTGCGATTCTACGATCCTATGGAAGCATGTCGATCCGAGTCGCTTAGTGAATCGGGATCACATAGGATCGGAGTAGAATCGCGATCCAAATCGTAGAATCGTGTAGAATCGCGATCCTACTCCAGATAAGGTTTAGAAACTATTTTTGATAATTGACAGCAACTATAATGTTAATTAGTGTGTGATTCAATCGAATCATGATAAATCCATCTTGATCTTCTCATTGAAATCTCTTACATGACCAAATTTCGTAATTTTTTGAATTTTTTGCTATTTGTTTTGTATTTTGAACATCACCGATCTAATTAGTTATGGAGTGTCCAAATTTTCTGGTTTTCAAAAATACAACACAAATAGCAAAAAAATTCAAAAAATACGAAATTTTGTCATGTAAGAGATTTCAACGAGAAGATCAAGATGGATAGTTTGGATTATCCATTTTGAGTCTCGGATTTTATAAACTAGACGCAAAGCATGGTGTCTTCGGTGCTTTGCAAAGCACCGGAGCTCAACTATATATATATATATAATATAAAAGTACAGTGGAGAACAAAATATATATTTATTTTACAAATTAGATAGAATCCTCGATTTTACAATTGGATACTACGATTCGATTCTTTCCAGGGAAAATCGATCCAACTTAGGATCCCGACTCTGACTACCTTGGGCAGCACCATTGCTAGCAGCCGTGTGGTGGTGCCATGTGGCAAGGTTATTTCGTCGGGCGCCACTTGGCTGCAATACGTGGTAGAGCTATTTCTGTTGCCCAACTTGGCAGCGCAACAGCCTATGGCAAAGCGGTGCGAGGCTAGGGTACAGAGGCAGTATAACATGGCCGAGTTAGGGTCAAAAGCGTATATGGGTCAGCCTAATTTTATCAGCCTAACCAACGAAAATAGGCACATCTGGTATTTTTCTCGGCGGGTGAAAATATTCGTGGGCCTACCTAACAAAAATACAACTATGTGTCCGGCCTGCGTGGCACGATGGTGGTCGGGCCAGTATTTTCATTGGCTAAGCTGATGGAAATAAATTTTAAATTTTTTTTGCACATACTTTCCCAACCAATCTATTTAAAAAAATCAAATCCACCACGTGCGGGCTAGTTCACATAATTTCGTCGGATTTGCGAGGGTTCAACAAAAATTGTGTTATATTCGTCGGCTTTTCCACGGCAGACAAAAATATATCATGAATTCCGTTGGTTTTGTTTTGGCTGACGAAAAAACATCAGATTCTTGTAGTGCTAGCTCCAAGTTCTGCACTGACACCTTATCCTCAGCCACGCACGGCTCTACTCTAGGTCGCCACAGCTGCTCCATACCAGTGCTGTCCAACCTGTTGTCTGTTCTCCACCGCCCTTATCCGAGAACTCCTCCTCCATTGAGTCGATCTACACCATTGACCTCGACGCTACTATGACATCAACCTCCTTCACCACCCAACTACCACTTTGGCTCTTCCTCAATCCGCCCTACAAGGAGGAGAGAGGAAGAAAAATAGGGGAAGATGAAGAATGTTGGTGCCCGGAGCTTCAGCCCAAGCTCGACCATCCCAAGCGAGGTGAGCCTTGGCAGCAGTGGTGGCTATGTGGGAGAGAGGGAGACAAGGGGCTAGCTGGGGCACGTGTGGCGCTATGGCGGCCCGAGCATCTCACGCCATAGTCCAAGAGAGGGAGGGATCAGAGAGAGGATAAAGTAGAAGAAGAAATGGAAGAAGAGAAGAGAAGAGAAAGAAGATGAAGAGGGGCAAAATGGACTTTTCAACATCGGTTATATTATTTTATTCGAAAAACTATGCTATGGTAAATTGTCACCAAATTACAGTGCTCTACAATCAATTTTCCCTAAAAATTTTGAGTTTAGATATGATTTTTTTAGGGAATTTTCTTTTTAAAAAATAGGTTATGAAAAATGATGGGTATGACTTACATATTGAAATATAGATGAAACATATGTGACAAAATGTAGACAAATTTAATATGATGGAAAACTAAACATAAATGTACATGTTGACCACTTTTTGCAAATACGCAGGACCTCTACTCGTTATTTCGAGGTACAAGAAGAATTTACATGTAACACCGTGGATATGGCCTTCTTGAGCATGTACAATGGATAGACAGCTACTGTCTATAGGAGTTGTCATATCACCTATTTGTTATATGGATGAAAGAGAGAGAAAAGAGAAAGAACCTATCTCTACCTTCTTATGGGCAGCCTGCCCTGAAAACCCAGCCTGATTATACCGAGCCAGGCTCGGGCTCCAATCTTGGGCTGGGCTCGGGCTTTCATGTTTAGCCAAAAAAGCCTTTCTCGGCCCGGCCCGATTTATAACCTTCAGCAGCGCAGTCGTCAGCTCCCTGCAAGCCCCATCCCGACCAGGTTACAAAATCACTGGTCCAGCCCACCTAACCTCGTAACCCTAACTCCTCCCACCCGCACTCCATGTGACGCCAACACAGCCGGCGCAGCCGCCGCCCACTCCATCCCTCGCTCCCTGCTCGCTCGTCTTCCCAGCCGCCCCTCTCCCCTCCGACCCTCCCTCATCTAGGGAAATTTCGTCAATTGACACCCAATTGGATAGCCAATCTAGGAACAATACTCAATTCACCTCAGTTCCATAAAATACCATCTGGCTATCCAATTTCTTCAAGATTTGACACTCTAATCATTTTTCCCTCAACTTTTTCTAAAAAAGACTAAATTGCCCTCGGTGGGGCCCGCATGTTAGCCACCGAAGCCTATTCCAAGACCGCCAGGCTGCCGTTCGCCTCTTCCTCTACCCCGCGCCGCCGCCGCCTCTTCTTCACCGCCACGCGCTGGCCGACCTGCTCCACCACCCGCAGGTGCAGGAGCAGCTGCTCGACGACCTCCTCCTCCTCACCGACTTCCAGGGCTGCTTTAGGGACTCCCTCGTCGCGCTCAGGCAACTCCTCACCGAGACGCACGCCGTGCTGCGCCGCCGCCATGCTGGGTCCCGCTTGCCGCCAGCCTCGCTCAACGCGCAATCGGCGCGAGATCTCGCTTTGGCCTCCTCCACCCGATCCCGAACGGCACGAGCATGAAGCCGTCATGCCACGGCTTGAAGTCGTTGAGGTCGACCGCACCGCCGTCATCGTCGTGCAGCTCGGGCAGGAACCGCGCCGCGTCGACGCCCCACACGGCTGGGTCCGTGCCGATGGCCTTCGCGTTGACGAGCACGCGCGTCGGCCGGAATCTCGTGGCCTGCACCGTGCATGGCTCGGTGGTCTCCCAGGCACCGGGAGCGGCGCCGGTGGGTGCAGCCTCGAGGACTCCTCGATGACCAGCTTCAGTACCGAGGCGAGGAGGTCGGGTTCCGGACCATGTCTCCATCGCCGGCGACGCTGCGCACCTCGTGCTGCGCTTTGGCGAAGACGTCCGGGTGGTTGACTAGCTCCGTCATCATCCATTCCACCGCCGCCGCCGGCGTGTCGGTCCCGGCGGCGAACATGTCGGACAGCACGCGGCGCGCGCGCGCGCCGTAACGCGCCGTCCGGGAGCGAACGAGACGCTCTGCGAGCCGTAGGAGAGCTCGGTGGCGCGTCTGGTAGCCGGGCGCCCGGACAGGCGCGGTCGTTGTCTGGAACACGGACCGTGCAGCGTCGACGGAGGAGACCACGAGCGCCGCGCTGGCGAGGCGAGCAGCATGAGCGGCGCCGCATGCTCGGCGGCTAAGCGGCGAGGGACTTGTCGCGAGGCGCGCCGAGCTGGTGGAGGTTGCCGAGTAGGGGGAGGCCTCGTGGGCGCGGGAGGGAAGAAGGTGAGGCGTCGCCATCGCGCTTCTTGGATGGAGCGAGCTGCCGCCTGAAGAGGAGAAGGCTACCGAGGACGACAAGCAGCCATGCAAACAGCTCGTAAGCTTGGAGCGGAGCCATGGTCTTCTCTGGCGTGTCCCCGGCTGCCGTCCCGCGCCGCCACGCCGATCTCGGCCGCCGACTAGCGCCGACACGCCGCTCCAGGTCGCCGCGCCATGGGCGCTACCTCGCTGCCGGCTTGGGATCCCGACTCAAGGAGAAAGAAGGCTCCCTTCATCTGACGAGCGGGCCCCACAGGGGTAGTTTGGGGATTTATGAAAAAGCTAGGCAAAATATCAAAACTTGAAGAAATTGGATAGCCAGATGGCATTTTATGGAACTGAGGTGGATTGGATGTCATTTCTAGACTGGCTATCGAATTGGGTGTCAATCGACGAAATTTTCCCCCTCATCTGTAACACCATCTCCCCCATTCCCCTCTTTTCCTTTGCTGCACCATTGGGGTCACCACTCCTCAAATCTGGATTCCAGAGCACCGTCGGGCACTGGCCATGGCTCCCGTCTACTCTCGCATCCGCGGCGCCCGGTGGCTGCATCTTGCAGCGGCGCTCCCTCGTCTTTGGGGTTCGTCGACGCGACAGCGGGTAGCGACGGTCGGCCGCGACAGCAGGGTTCCTCCAAGCAACAGCGCGTCGCTCAACATCACGCGCCCCTCCAGGCAATCCCGACGAGTTTGCCCCGTTGATTTCTTTACCATATTGACGAGTGATGTTAGTGTTCTAAACCGGCTTACAGACTTACACGGTGATCTCCTAAAAATTTGTGGTGTATACCTCTATCATGCTAGTGATTAGTGAATAATTACAATGTTCGATGGGTATATACGTCCATTGAGCATATTGCTTCTAAATTTTAAAGGAAATACATGAAAAATCCAGAGATAGAGCTGGCCATATGGGATGAACCATGCGAACAAAACGGAGCTGTCTGTTACTGTTTGTCAGGTCGACCTGGCTTGGTTCGGTTAGAAACGAATTGAGGCGACCTGGTTCGGTTCGTCGAATTGTGCTTAGGCCTGACTCTTAGCCCAGCAGGCCGGCACAGTTTGGTTCATATAGTAGCGGCCCGGTTCGGTTTGTTTGGCCCGGAATACTGTAGTAGTTTGAATTTTTAACGCCGCCGCCACACTCCAACGTCTTCACCTAGCCAGCTGCGCCATGTGGCGGGTACCGAGTCGTCTCCTGCGCCACGCGAGCGAAGCGGATCACCTCGGTTCGTTTAAAAATATAGCCTTTTTTAATCATTTGGATAACTATAGCCTTTTTGACCGTTTGGAGATTTGAAAATTCATAAAAAAATAGAAGAAAAATCCAAAAAAATCTCAAACTTTTTTTTCTATAAATAGACATGCATCCCCCCTCCATACAACCATACTTCCAACCCCATTCTCTTCTCTGGATTACGAGCTAAAAATTAGTTGTTCTTTGTGAATTTAGGCAAAGTTTGAAATATTTCGCAAAAAAATATTTCCAATTTCTAGATTTGGTAGCATGAGGTTTGTATGATTGTATCACAGGAACATTTTTTCGTTGTATTTTTCATTCTCTAATTTATTTGTTCAATTGTTTTGAAGTTGTAGCTATTTGAAATGCTTGATGTAAATTCTCCGAACGATGAATTTCATCTTAGCCAATTCAGTTTAAGATTGGAGGGCTTTGAACTGATCGATCATGGTGTGCCGGATTCGGATGATGAAACAGGAACACCAGGAACCGGTGTAGTACCCTACGGATCTTTCGGTTCAACCTATGCTGTGGGCCCCGATACCGTTGGATCGAAGCGTGCCCGAGTGAACCGGTCGGAGGTGTGGGAGGATTTCGACGAGTTGAAGCAACTTGTCAACGGGCAGTAAGTGAGGTATGTAGCTAGATGTAAAATTTGTCGATAGGAGTTATCGGTGATGATAGGCTCGGGTACGGAACACTTGAAGAGGCACGTTGCGGCGTGTAAGAAAAGAAACGGCGTGTAAGAAAAGAAAAGGCGTTCAAATAAGGTAGTAGCAATTAAACTACAACCTTGACGGTACAGTAAGTAATTAGGACTATAGTCCCAAAGTAGCCAGAGAGGTTTTGTGTAGTCTGATTGCTTTTGAAGATTTACGGTTAGGATTTGGTGAATCTCTTACTTTTCAGGAATATATTATAATTGCTCATAATCCTAGATTTACTAGTGTTTCCCGTTAGACAACAACTACATATTTAAAAAAATTTGTATAACACCAACAAATCGAAATTAAAAGAAGAGTTTAAAACTTGTGCATTTTCTATTTCGTTAACCTCGGATATCTGGGCTGGTAGGGTTAGTGAAGATTATTTAAGTGTTGTTGCTCATTACGTTAACTACAATTGGGAAATAGAGAAAAAATAATGATGGTAAGACTTATAGATGTTAATCACATAGGTGAGAATATAGCTGATATCATTATAAATGTTGTTCAGAAATTTGAAATACCAGATAAGAATTTTTTTCTATTACCTTAGATAATACATCAGGTAATAGTAGTATGTACATTTTTTACACCTCTACTAGCTACATATTTGATTTTTTTAATGCATCAACGTTGTGCATGCCATATTATTAATCTAATTGTTAAAAATAGCTTTAAAATATTATAACTGTACCTTCAAACTATTCGGGATGCCATCTTATTTTTAAATAGCTCTAATATAAAAATTGCTGCATGGATGAACTATTGTAGTGCCTCATAGATACAACCTAGGAAATTTTGTTTAAACATGCCTGTTAGGTTGAATTCCACCTACCTCATGCTTCAGCATGTATTACCATATAGACAAGTTTTTAAAGTTTTTACTAACACACAATATCAAACTCGTGATGGTACGCCATTTTTGACTCCACAGGTTTGATAAGTACTTATCCATTACATTCATTTTTAGAAGTATCTTTTGAAGTCACCCTCATCGCTTCTGCTGTGTACGAACCTACATCTTGTTCTATTATTCAAACCATTTATCATATCACTAATTATTTGAAGAGATTTGAAAATGATATTGTTTTATTTGATGCAGTTAGTCATACGAAAGCCAAATATCTAAAATATTGGTGAGAACTTCTATTTTTATATTGTTTTGCTTTTTTGTTAGACCCTATGGCCAAACTTCTAGGACTAACTAGTATTCTAACATAACTCGGTACTGCTATTGACATAGATTACTCTAATTATTTTCAGGACGATAGAAGTAGACTAAATGATTTGTATAGAAAATATGAAGAAAAGTGTCGGTGTTTCGGATTATGCCCTTGATATTAGACACCCCAAAAGTGACCCTAAGCACACGCTTAACGGGGGGATCATCCGCGATCGGGGCCACGGGTAGGAGTTAACAGGTCGAGTCTAAACGACCTAGCCCTGAGCAGCATCTCCGCTTGGGTAACTTCCCTAGCAACCTTATTCAACAAGTAAGCTTGACACCTGGGAACCCGAACCCCCAACCGTCGACAAAAAGTATGTAGGAGTTCGTCCATAACGGTCACCACCAGTTCAACAGATAGGCAGGAAGATGTCCTTTTGGAAATCTGTCATGGGCAAGGGCAGTTCAAATTCTTTGAGCACGACACCTTATACCGCACATGCACCATCACGCGGATATGTTGTTGAGCTTGTCTCATACTTAGCAAAGGACACCGTCGACTTTCAGAAGGAGGAGGAGTTCAATATTCTCACTTGGTAGCAGCAGCATAGTGCAACATATGCAGTACTATCCATCCTAGCATAGGATATGTTAACTATTTCAGTCTCCACGGTTTTCTTAGAATTTGCTTTGAGTCTCGCAGGGCGAATACTTGAGGATAGATGAACTTCCCTCCATAGCGACATAGTTGAAATACTACCGAGCATGAAAGACTATGCGCTAGCAAAAAGATGACTCTAGAGCATCGCTGTCGATAGACACAATCAAGAATTGGCGGCCGCATTCAGAGAGGCCTAGAGCTTGATGAAGAAGGATCTTGAACTATTTGTATTTGTAGGGTATACTCTTTTTCTTTGTCAAGGTTTTCTCAACTTTGAGTTTTTACTTGGCAGAGTTTTTAAGTAGCCAGCCATTTACTACATTCGTAATAATATAGTTCTTCAGTGCAATCCAATTTTTTCCTATTTCTTAGAATTTTGTAATCATTTTCATGATTTTTTGTTACCATTTTTAAATTCCCTAATTTTTCTAAATTTTTTGAAATATTTTTCTCGAAGCGGGCCAACCAGCACCAAAGGGGCCAATCGAGCCAAATATGAACCGGGCTTGTCCGGTTCGTTTGGTTCTATATTCGAACCAAACTTGGGTTTAGACCCCACCCCATTAGCCCTGTTCGCATAGTAACTGGGCCCAAAACGAATCGGGCATAAACCGGACTAGCCCGTTGGCCACGTCCGTTCAGAGATAGCTGCCTCTCTTTTTTTTGTTTATACCGGGCTTCGGGCTTTCTGCTCGTGTTGGGCGTAGGCCTTAGTCAACCGAAAATAAGTGAGGACGGTCAGGCTTGGGCTTGCCTCCAAAGCACATGTCTTTTCAAAGTCCGGCCCGGCCCAGGATATGATTGGTCTAATCTGCTCGATGCTCAAATAAGGAGTTGCATGGTATTATGTGGATCATATGATTTTATTGTGTGGGTCCTACTATTGAGTATGGTATCATATGGTTTTATTAGATGAACCCCACTATCGAAGTATAGTTTCGCATGGTTTTATCCAGTAGATCCCACTTAGCATTTTGTAGTCGAGCTGTAGCGCTGGAACATTCACCAATGCTATAGCGGTACAGGGTTCTCTGGATTATTTGTCTGCGATTTCGGTGTCGTCCTCTTCCTTCGAATCAATCGTTGTGCGGCGCGGCTGTCTCCACCTTGCTGGCCTCCTCCCCACCCACCAGGTTCACAGAAAACTAATAAGCAGCAGAGAAATTGATCGGCAAAACGGTTTCGAACAGTTTGTCGCACGATTTTCTCGTCTTTACAGAAACTGCATGCTACCGCTAGGTTTGCTGTGTTTGACGAGCCGACCGCAACTTAAACCGTGATTCCCGCCCAAAAGCTGCCTCGGGCAGCACAAGTCGGCCAACCCATGGAGGAATGAGGATGCACGGCGACTAGCCGCGGCAAGCTCGCATGGCGGTGTTTCATTCTGAGTGTCCAAGACCTTGATCGATGTCGTTCATAGTTTTAAACACTATTGGATATATGTACGTAAAGTGCAGGTTCCTTAATTAGACAGAGATCAATGAGAACAAAATGGATCGAATATGTGTAGAGCTTGTACGTACCTGGTGCAACCTTGTATCCATGTCTACGAAGAAGATAGTACCACAGGGCTACCGTCTCAAGATCACAGCTGCTGACATCGGCGTTGCGAGCTTGAGCTAGCACTGCATTGATCTCATCTTGGAAGAGATGATCCAGGCAAATACGCTCCAGTGCATCTACGAGATGCAGCCTCTGCAGCAGGCTACAAGTACTTGAACTGCTTGCTGCTATCATCTTGGCCACTTCTTCCTTCAGTTCCTGAGCTCGTTCTAGCATCCATGCCTGCGGAAAACAATTCTTAAACGTATGATCTGGCATGCTTAATTATGTCATATGAAAATCTGAAAAGCTTGATTATTTCCATTGTATCCATGTTTTTGTTAGCTAATTTGTATCAAATGCATATATGCATGGGTGTAGCATCGGTGTTCCGGCCGTTCTTACGTACCATACCAAATTTTGACCTATATGCAAAGAACAATCACACCATTTGTATAGTGTTTATTGGGAGAATCATATAATATTGATGTTATGAAATTACGAAAGTCGGGTTGTTTCCTTAAAAAAAATGGAAACTAACAAATTGAGCTCAACACTCAAGTACAAATAGAGATTCTTGATTTTTTGTACAGGCCAGGAAGTCACGTCACTATTAGTTCAAAGCTTGGTCGTAAAGAAAAAAAAACTTGGTTTAATTATTTCTCTTTTGAGAAACTTGATTTGGTTATTAATTCTACTCACGTAAACACGCGCATGCATGCAGAGACATTGATGAGACCATGCTCATCATAGATAGAACCAACACCACATACATATGGTCATTACTAAGTGTTGCTGCAATTACTTCGGCTATGTCGGCATCTTTCACTACATCTACGACAAGTTTGCGACAGTTCACGGCATCTTCTACTTCGTCTACGTCTAATATGGTGGCTCCATCAATGTTACTTCATCGACCTCCACCTTGACCAGGTCGATCACACAGTTGCCCTCCTCGGCTTTTGGACATGGCGCTATCACCTTCATCAGTTCGGCCACCACCTTGGCCGCCTCCCATGCTTGACGGCGTATTCAAGAAAGGCGTATCTCCACCTCGTCCATTCCCTCAGTTCATACAAGTCACGTCGCTCCAAGGCTGGCGCAAGAGAAAGCCCAATTTGGCCACGAGTCCAGTTCGGCCGTCTGCAAGAAAGACAACTTCAAACGGGCGCCCAGGCCACATACGAAGTCCGTTTTCGACGTTCTACCACTTCACGGAAAGTTTAGGAGATAAGCTTTCCAATGGATCTTGTCTCATTGCAAAATTCCTCCTGGAGCGTTGGGAATCATCAAAACAAAGTGCTGCGTCATCCAGTTGCGCCAAACTGGGCCTTGTAAGCACATCGGGCCCAAGCCCACGTGGTGGACGCCCTAGGAAAACCTTAGGACGTCCAGCACATCCCTCCTAGCCATCTCCCTCTTATAAATTCAGTAGCCGTCATCGTTTAGACTCGGGTTTTGTTAGATTTAAGTTTAGCCTTTGCTACTTTTCTTGTAATCACGCGTGTCGGTTAGACCGCCTGTATTACTCGTCTTCGGAACCCCACCTACTCGTTTGTGCCTAATTCATATTTGCAATTTCAGATTGCGTTTATCTTGTTCTTGCTCGTTCTTCGATTGCTTGCAGGAACAAAGACCTTCGTGGTCGAGTTGATCGCGCGCATGAGATCAATAACCCTCTGAGTTGGTGTATCGGTCGCTAAGGCGCAACGTCCTGGACGGTTGTAGTCGGGCCGTCAACGTCGATTCCTCCACCAATCGATAGTTATCCCTCTCATCGAAAGATCGGGACCCCTGTTGCTATCAGACATCCATATCTAGTAGCTAGCGATGGAGTAATTAATTTGCAATGTAGTAGATGGGAACGGCTAACATATCTTTATTGCCAACGTAGAGCATAAAACGGTTTTTATAATACACTTTATAATAACATTTTACAGTGACAGATCAACTGTAAAATCCAAGTTTTTGGTTAGTTAATTGCTTTGGAGACATAGACTATGTGATTACACATTTCAAATTAAGCAAAGGTCCAGACCTGTACCTTTCTCATGGAAACATTAATGAGCATTACAAATACAAAATGTATCGTTTTGGAAAAAAAAATGTCATATGTCGCTAACCGTTTTCAGGAAGTCTTGTTAATTCGTACCACTCAGTTTTTCGTACGTGTGATAATTTGGGCAAAACTAAATAATCGGCATCATGAGCGTGTAACCTAGCTATTAAGACTTTTGCGAGTACATGTACATCTTAATTAATTACTTCCGAGCCATCCATGGACCTATACCAGCGGTCACCAACAGGTTCCCTATTTTACCTTTTATTTGATGTATTACGGATAGAAAAGCTGCCGAGGGAATGAATGTTTTAAAAATATAGTGTAAAGTGTGAATAAACTTTAGGGAACAGAAGGAATCTTCTAAGAAATGTGGCGAATAGTATTGTAGAGAATAGAATTATGAAGAAACTGTCAGGATATCTTAGGATCCGTATTTTTTTTTTGAAACAATGGCAGGTGCTCTGCCTATTCATTTCAAAGGAAGCAAAGGTACAAACGAAAAACAGTGAAGAAGAAGCAGGAAAAAGCAAAGGAAACAGAACACTAGGAAAAAATTGGCAAAATCAGCCAAGAAAAAGAAAGAAAAAACAGATCACAAAGAAACCCAAGCTATCAGCCATGATCATCCGCCTGGAAAGTGAGTGTCCTTGCCGCCACATCTACTCTGATAAGGTCTGCCACGGAATTGACAGAACCGTTAGGATCCGTATTTTCGACCGACAGATATTGACATGCATGATCGAATCTTCAGATTCTATAATACATTATTTATTCTGCCAAGTTTTGACATCTAATTACATTTCCATCCACTTGGTATATATTCCCATTGAAAAAGAACTTTTAGCAGATGCATGTTTGTACTTTGGGAGTTAGGAAGCTGATAGACACACGTGCCTGCCCACAGAAACCAGCTGACAGGGCGCTCCTGGCTGGTCAGACCGCTTTCGACCCGTGAGAGAGACAGAGTTGAACATTTTTAACGTGTACCGCTGTGGGGTTGGGTCATTAATGGGATGTTAATTTGGTTTGAGAGATCGATCATCTTATACTAGATTAGTTTGTTTATTATAATGATTCCATTAAATTTGTTGAGATGACATCTCTCAATTTGTATTAATCTTATGCTTATGATAGATAAGGTGGTGATGAACTAACTCATTCCATTTCTCAAATCAAACAGGTAAGTTGGGTTTGTAGCAAGTTAGGTTCGGATGATCTATTCGCCATCCGGTCCTTCAAACCAAAACAGCCTGTAACCAGACAAACCAATCCAGACAGCTTTTGTGGACTTCCGTAGATTTGTGAGCCATGGACATGGGGTTGTAAAAGAGCAGAGCTCGAACAACCTTGCCCTATCAGGCTCAAGCTCGTTAAAGCTCGAGCCGAGCTCGGATCAAGGCTCTGGCCAAGCTCAGATTAAGACTCAAGCACTACTAAAGAATAGGCCTTTAATACCGGCACATCAGTCCCGATTGGATACGAACTGGTACTGATAGTGGTATCAGTCCCAGTTCGTGGCTCCAAGGTTTCAATCCCGGTTGGGCTCTAACATCAGTCCCGGTTCGTGATACGAACCGGTACTAGTAGGTCCTTTGGTAGGCAGGTACAAAACAGCTGGCATAGGTCTTATCAGTCCCGGTTCGTAACACGAACCCCGACTGATTTGGAGGCATCAGTCTAGGTTCGTGTTACGAACCGGGACTGATGCCTCGTTTGAGGAATGTTAAAAAAGAATGCATATCCTAGTTATATCATAATGCGTGGTGGGGTGGGTTGGGTAGAAGGGTGAGTGGGTAGTCTTAAGGTTTTAGGTTCGAGTCCCACTACTCTCATATATCCGCGAGTTATTTTTAAATATTTGTAGCACTATTAGTCTCGGCTTATTGGAACCGGGATTGATGCCGAAGAAGCAACAGTCCCGCATGAGTTATCCCGGTTCAGGAACCGGGACTGAAGCCCGTTCCGAACAGGGACTGAACGCCCATTCCCCAGTAGTGAAGCCTAAAGGCAGGCTTGAGCTTGGCTCGTCTAGGCTCGGTAACATATAAATGAAATAAAAAATTATGCAAAACTCGAGTATGTTTGAACAAAGCTCAAGCTCGGTTTTAAGTGGACCGCTAAAAGTATGATTTTATCAAGGAAAAAAAGGAAGTTTTAATAGACTTCATGATGCTCGAGTGACTCGATAACATATGATTTTATCTGGAATATTGAGGTTCTGAAAAAGTTGAACAAAGCATGAGTAGGCTCGAGTTAAGCTCGAGCTCAAATCAAACTTAGGGCGAGTCGAGTTCGAGCAGCTTGAGCTTCAGCTTTTTTCACAGTCCTAGACGTCCATGAATTATAATGCCATGAAAACCAAACTTTCAAAGGTTTCACTCACAATAGTGTCGGGCAAATGAAAGATTGTGTTTTTTTTTCACGTCTTGTTAATTTACACGACTGAATAAAATGGTGAAAATTTGTAGCCAAAGGGGCGAGGGCAAAAACCATACGCGCGTAAATCGCGTTCCTGATCTTTAGAAAAACAATCATGTCAGAATGACGTACGGATATTAATTAAGAACGTCTAGACATTGTTAAACGGAACTAAATTGTGGAACACACACAAAAAAAATTTTAAAAAATGAAGAAGGTGGAGGAGGAGAGACCTGGTTGCCGGAGGAGGCCAGTGGAGTGGAGTAGGAAAGGAAGAAATCTCCCCAGATGGAAGGGTGAAATTAACAACTTGGCAGCTTGTTTCATGCGCTCTCCCTCGCCGTCGTCGTCGGCGGCATCCTCGCGCTCCTGCTTCTCTCGCGGGTGCTTGGAAAGGTTGGTGGCACTAGCTCTAGCGCTGCTGGTCCGCCTCCGACCCAAGGCACCATTGATCACTCTTGCTGCTGCAAAATGGCAGCTTCTGCTGCTGGACTATCGCAGCTTCAAGGAGCTGGGGACGGTGACGGTGGTGAACATGCCGCAGCTGCTCATCATGTAAGGCCGGTATATCTATATCTATATCTGTACTGTTACTAGTCTGCGCGTTGTTGGTGTGGTTTATATAGGCCTAAGAATTACCTGGCACCGTCTCCGCTGCAGTTGCCACGGGTTAAGCCTCCTAGGATTCACCACGCCCTTGTCCCTTCCTTCCTCGGGTGGGTTGCGCTGGATCATGCTGGGCGGTAGGTGGTGTGAGCCAACTAATAATAACTAGATAATAACTAGGAGCCATTGAGAGGTGAAGGTGGA
The DNA here is from genome assembly GCA_036346145.1 of Olyra latifolia. Taxonomy (NCBI): domain Eukaryota; kingdom Viridiplantae; phylum Streptophyta; class Magnoliopsida; order Poales; family Poaceae; genus Olyra; species Olyra latifolia. The sequence continues at coordinate 39,947,850 of CM070524.1, read as the reverse complement.
TCTTGCCGCCGGAGACGAGGAAGGATGAGCAACGTGCCGAAGAGGAGTAAGAGTAGTCGTGCCAGAAGGCGGAGAAGCAGCATTGGAGATGTCGCAATAGAGGTGCTATATTGTCGGCATAGTGGAGGAATTCCTGCGATTGAGTACTGAGGAGGCGGTGTGGGTTGGGGAAGGGTAGGACTAGGGTATGGAGTAGAGGGGGAGATCTAGGCCATTGGTTTAAGATCCAATGGCTCAAAAAAATCAACTTTTTTTGAAAAAGCATCCAACTGACATATAGGGCCCGTTCTTTTCAGCGAACCGCCGGCGGTCGGCGGCCGGCGGTCTGCTACAGTAAAAATAATTTTTTTTGTATTATTTTTTAGATTATTTAAATTTTTTCTAAAAACTTTTAAATTTGCTACAGTAAAACCGCCAACCGCCGACCGCCAGAAACCGCAAAAAAAAACAGAGCCATAGTCAGTCACATATTTGAAACTGCCAGAGACCATATACAGTACTATGAAGGACGATCAAGATAGTTGTATTTTGAAAGAGTGGTGTTTGATATACATTTTTGGGAAGAATTGAGGTAGATAAATGGTGCCTAATTAGAGGACCAATCTAATTAATATGTATTGATCTTTTCAACATCTGCCACACATGAATCCTAGTAGCAAAAAGTTCAAAATCCATATGAAGGAATTATTATTATTATCTATCTCCTAAAGAGGAAGGAATCCTGCTCAGCCGTGGCGCCACGTCGGCGAAAAAAACCTGACCGTTTGATCTGCTTTTCCGGCCTAATACGACGTCCAGCGTGCCATGACCGATTGCGAATGCAAAGGCCCTTATACATTGCGGTTTCGCGTTGCCCTTTCGTATTGTCTGCCTACCTACCCGTTTTTCGTCTGGCCCCCGCATTCTACCCTTTCTCAATCCGCGGTCCTTTCACCTCGCAGCCACCCCGTAGGTCCCCAAACCCTACCCACTCCCCATGTTCCTCCGCGCTCGCGTTTGCCTCCGCGTGCCCCGCTGGCTTCGGCTTCTAGGGTTCCGCCGCCGTCACCGCCAGCGATAGAGCCACCGGCGGGAGGCTCCGCCGATCGCCGCGGGACCGGGACCAGCCCCGGCGCTGGCGCCACTTCCTCCGGCCTCCACCGCTATGGCCTCAGCTTCTCCGCCTTCAGCCTCCTGCAAGCTTGGCTCGCCGCGCTCCTCAAGTACTCCAGCGTCGTCCCCACTGGCCCTGCCTCGTAGATATCGCAGGCCACGGTCCTGTTATCATCTTCGTCTGAGGCTTATGGACTACTCTGCGCCATTGCGGCTGGGGATGGGGAGGTCTCGTAGATGACACAAGGAGAGGACAATAGGACGAAGTAGCCGAACCTTACAAGCAAATATACAAACTGCCCGTGATGCAAGGGTGGAAATCGATCGAACTATAGTTTTTGACCAATTTTATATCATTCAAGTTGTAGTTTACGAGTAATTTTATAATTCCACCAACGAGCGGAGCTAAGCCAGAGTGTAACAAATATTCATTTAAAATTTACTAATTTGTTGAAGCAACGAGGGTAATTGAAGCAATTTTGAATCGAGCCTATGAGGTCACAAACTGAGGGTTTTTTTTATGACAAAAGGTTTCTAGTTTTCGGATCTTTTTTACGATTTCACGATACAATAAAAATTGAAAAGGCTATCTCCAAAAATTGCTTCGAGAAGACGGGTGCTGTACGGAATGGTTCCTACGGCTTACGCATAAGCCAAAGACGGATTTAAAAGATGTACCCCTTACGTATCATAACAGCTACAACATCATGGTCCTAAACATTTTATGTTCTGGGTGATCAATATATTTTATAATCCTAAGATGTGATTCGAATCATACGTGATACTACTAACTCTAGCACCATGGGTTGAGATCGATGGTCCTGCAATTAATTGAAATTGAAAGGGAGGGTGTACATGCATTCTTGTTATTATTTTTTATTTTTTGACAAGAATGCTTGCTTGCTAGTTTCTGAAAATCACCAAGCTTGATCGTTATAATGGCGTGCAGTCGACGTGAATGGAACAGGAAAAGGAGCAGCATATCATTTTGAGGAAAGACGCAGGACCAGAAGAAATGAAAACATGCTGTCATAAAAAAAAATCTTCTCTATATTTAGAGACTCTCAGTTTCTATATCACTCCAGCAGATTCTTTATGTTAGTTCCTAAATTTAGAGATTCTCTCTGAGTCTCTATATTTAGAGATTCTCTCTTCTGTCTCTATATCTTTTCGAGAATAGACACTCTGCTGGAGATGATGGAAATATAGGGAATAAATAGTGGTTTGGAGAAGGAGATATCGAGATCTGAATTTAGAGATGCCGCTAAAGATGCTCTAACCTGTTTTAGGGTGGAAGCTGCGGGGTTGGAGTAGTGAAGAAAGAAGTCTCCCCAAAGTGAAGGCTGGAAATTCGAGGGATTTTTACTCAAGCCATCCTCCCGATCATCAGCACCATCGTCATCTGTTCCTCGAGGCAGAAAATGATCTGCAGGTTGAGGCTGTGTGCATTGCTGGCTCACAGCAGCAGCGCCGTCGACGTCAGAGGCTCTGGTGGTGCCGGAGCTCCTGCTCCGACGACAATGCACGGCGGCGGCGCAGGCCGGCTGGTGCCTCCATGGGCATGGACGGCGCCGTACTCCGGTCACCGTCATAACGCCGGTGGGCAGTCCTGACGCCGCAGAAGCAGCGCTCCTGTTGAAGTTGAACTGTTGCAGTTTGAAGGAGGAGGAAGAGGCCATCGCTCTGCTCTGATCTATGTCGTAGCAGTTAGCACTTACCATGCACTGCCCTGATTTCTTGGCCGGCACAGTGGCATGGTTTATATAGGGAGCTATCTTGTGGTCTTGGGCAGGTCTGCAACTTCTCCAATACATCGATCTTTTGGCCTCCACGGACAGCTGACTTTTATAAACCCACAGTTGGTCAGTGGTCACGTCCTCTAATTCATGCCATGTCTTGTACATCGGTTGATTCAATTTATTAATTAGACCGAATGTGGAATTCACAAAAACTGTGCACACAGGGTAAAAAACCCAAGGGAATTACCTCGGCCGCTGTTGAAGATTAGCTCAATAACCATTGCAAGCAAGCAGGTAAAAATTGGAAAAAGTAGTCCATCGTGAGGATGACGTCGACCATAAGAAATTTTGTAAATCGATGATCCTTGCGATGGATTATGTTTCTTTTTTTCCTTTCTGAAAATTCGATGGTATAGTGCAATATTGTCCAATAGCCCATAGGTCAGAATATGAGTTACAAATAAGACATGCATATATATAGATTTTTAGATAATGGAAATATTCCAACCCCTACACCCGAAGGTGTATATGACCCTTAGAAAATGACAAACATCACTCAAATATAAAACTATAAAAGAAAGGCCGTCAATAAAATTGCCCATCAATTATCACAGTCTATTATTAAACTTTCAGCTATAGTTGGTGAAGAAAGACAAGGTCACGTCGTAGAGATTTGCATAGATAGAATATTACAACTATTTCATCTTCCATTTGGAGTGTAGCCTAATAGTGCAGCCAGTAGGTTCCCCTAAATATTACATGTGTGAAAGAGGAATATTTGCATTTGTCAAACGCAATATCATTTTGATAAAGCTAAATGGACCACAGTAAAGATGCACATTGTCAGGACCCAGCCGAAAAGACCACCCCCTCTGTGCATCCCGTACTAGTCCCAAGGATCAATAGCAAGTACGCATAGTCCAAACAAAGTGATACATTACTAGCAAAAATAAAATATTACATAACAGGAACAGAGCCCCAGTACGGTACATACATGGCGACACGTAGGCCACGAATTAGAGTTCAGCGAAATACACACATGGCCCACACAACAGGGCACAACAGAACTACTACTAAATTCCCATAAGCAGTAAGACCGTAGAAAGCAACCCTAGTCTTCCGGGAAGTCCTCGTGTCCTCCGTCTCGTAGTCAACATCGGCATCGTCGTACTGTGGGGCTTCCGTGAACTGTCCCTTGACTGGAGTTCAGAAAGAGAAGGAGGAAACAGCAAGAGTGAGAACAATCGTACTCCGCAAGTTAGGGAAAAAGGTGCATACGGCGCTTAGTACAAGAAGGGATTTAGGATGTTTTGTAGAAAGCCATTTTTCCAAGTTTTATTCCTAAGTGGGGAAAAACAAGTTTGAAAAGAAAACTGTTTTACTGATGAAATATAATTTCCTCGGCCGTGATCTGTCCTTTGCCAAAGCCATTTGCATTTCCATTTGCAGCACCATTAAATCCTTTCCAAAAACCCTTTTTCTTTTGAAAAAAAAGTCTACCATATGAACACTCTCTTTGCATGCTCTTAACCATGAGCACGGCTATCAAGATAGTTTTATCTCTGCAGAGTGGATACACTTTACCCTCAGGAGGACTCACACCAATGGTGCGAATTACAAAGCCATCAAAAGCCCTAATAGCACTCACTCTGTGAGTCATGTCCGGGCACCTTGTGAGGGATCGGACCAACGGCCCTGGTCCTCACGTTGTACAGGATAGCCAAGAAAACACAATCCAAGGCGTCGACGTACGTAGAAACACCATCCACACCTGTACAACCCAGATGTCTACGAAGGACATCACCACCAGCAAGTAGCTACCAGAGATCAAAGCTTAATGGGCCAAGTCCATCCCATAACGGAACCTGAGGTTGTACTGTAAGACTCAGTTCGTAGGTTCATAGAATGAGCAGTCCTTAGACTAAGGGAGGAGTAGAGACACCAACCCGAAACCATGCATACCCTGTACCATACCGTTAACCGGGTCCTCCCTAGTTAGAGCTTTTAAAGGAGAAGATAGAAAAGCATTACGAATCCCGGCATTCTTCCCAATGCCTCATTTTACCCAAAAACACATTTTACCAACCATGCAACAATTTCCATCCGTTCATTAAATCCGCATGAGCATTTTTATCCTATTCTAAAGGTGAGCATGGCATCGAGATATTGGATATTTAACCCTATGGTGAAATATTATTAAGGGCATAAAAGTTTTTGTATTTTTTGGTTGTAACTAACGTTAACAACTACTCATTCTAAATATAGCATGCAAGTTTAAAATTCTATAAATCCCTTTAAATTAGATAGAGATTCACTCAATATGCGTCAAGAGGACTTGTCTTGGTCGAACTCTGTGGTGCGGGCAATCCTTGTTAGCAAGGGGTTCCACGAACTCCTCGGATCCTACTGTCGCACACGGAAACATACAACAGACATAATTCAGAAACCCATTTTATAAAATCATTTTATAAAACTTTACAGAAGGGAAATATATCTTTTAACATTTTTGGAAATTCCTTTTTAAACCCTAAAGAGCTTACTGGATTTCTAAATACCTTTAATCCCATTAAAATGATAAGTTCAATATTTTTCCTAAGCCTAGAAGCATGTCTAGTATTTTACAGAATTTTTCCAGAATTTTTGAAAGTATTTTGCTATTTTAGTGATTCCATTTTCATTATCTGGTTTTCTAAATTAGAAAAACAGTGGAAATAGCTCCAGCGCAGTACTAGGCTCGGTCTAGTAGCGCTGGGTGGCCAGCGCGGCGCGTGGCCGGGCGGACGCGCCACGGCGCGAAGGCTCCAGCGCGCGAAGAAAATGTATTCACAAGAGTACACCTCCACTTAAACTGACGGGTGGGTCCCTAGGTCCCACCTATTAGCGACGGTAGCGCTCGGCGTGGGTTAATCCCATGGTTTAACACTACGGGTCTCATGCGTTAGCAGCTCATTAGTGGCTAACCACCGGTTAGCGGCTAATCGGTCAGGCTCACTAGTCAGCGGCACTGATTAGTGGCCTAACACTAGGCCGACACCTACGTCGTCTTCCTCCACAAGGCACAGCTGGAGGGGGAAGACCGATGGCACGCCACCGGTGGTGACGATGCCACCAGCGGTGGCCTAGATCGGCGGCGCGGCTAAGGAAAGAGGCAGCAGGCATGGTTTACCATGGCGCCAGCGATTCCTAGGTCCTTTGCTACGAGCGAGAGGCGCCTAAGCTACTGGGAGGTGTAGGAAAGTTACCTGAGACGATGGTTAGGACGGAGAGGGCTTGGTTCATCCTAGCATCGTGGAGGTCGACGGCGATCAGAGCAGGGCTCCTGTCGCCAACGAGCTCCGGCGGGTCCTAGGCCAAATTAGTGGACGGGTGTGAGCGCGGTGCCCATGGGATGCTTCTAGAGCGAGGAATCAGAGTAGGACTTATCGGTGGCGGAGAAATTAGAAAGGGGACAGTTCCTGACCAGCGACGCTTCCCGCTTGCTCCTGCGAGCTGTAAAGGGAAAGTGGCCGATTAGGGGGGATAGGGCACAAGAGAAAAGAGCTTCCTAAGGAGCTTGGGCTTAAGCCTAGGGTCTCACCACAGCATGCAGGAGACGAGGCTAGAGCATGGCAGCAGGACTGCCCGAAAGGGGAAAATGCAAGGATGGAAGGAGGGAGTTTTATTAGCTCAGGAAGAGGTACGGGAGGGTTGGCGGCTGCTCGGAGAGCTAGTAGGCAGGTCCAACGCACCAGAGGAGCGCTCGGGCCGTGCTATCGCCGTGCTGGACCGCAGCATTGAATGCTCATCACCAGGCGGGCGAGCTGCCATCCCCAATAGCGAGGAGGGAGTAAAGGCGTGGTTGGGGAGCGCTACAACGCACGGTGTTGTGTCACACAGTACCATACCATCTCGAGAATGCGAGGATGAGGTGATGACGCAGCAAGCGTGGCGTGGCGTGCACAGCGCGTCGGGCACGGAGTGCCGTGCACGACCACGGAGGTCTGGGCAGAGCAGTGCGCACCGGGTCACGTCGTAAGGGTGCACGTCCGCCCTGGCGCTGGCACGCGTGTACGGTGCACGGCGTGATCGCGCACTGGTGCACGGCATCGCGACGTGGGGCACGGCGTGACGGGCATGGGAGGAGGAGGCTGGCGCGGCCTGACTAGGATGCGCCTCGTGTGGCTTAGCTGGGTTGAGGCGGGGCACGGCTTGCCCGGGCCTAGCGGGCGATGGGGAGGCAGAGCAAGGAGGCCGGGTCAAGATAGGGAGCAGCCAGCAGGAGGTGCGCGTCAGAGGAAGGAGAGCGGGCCAAGAGAGAGAGGGAGTGGGCCAGGGCTTGGGTTTGATTTCTTTTTCTTTTTTTCTCTTTTGTCTTTTTTATTTATCCTATTTAATATTAGGGCTTGGGGGTAGTAAATATTTTATAAAATCTAGGATTATCTCCAAATGTGGAACTTATATTTTAATCCAATTTTCCTTGCCATTTGTTAATTTGAAAAATCAATGTTCCCTAGGTTTAGTTTTGCTTGGTTTTCAATAATCCCTTAACATATTTATAAAGTAAAACAGCCCAAATTTTATTTTCTTAATAAAATTGGAGTGTTTATATCCAACTATAGCCAATTTTTTATGATTCATCCCAATCCCTTGGAACCAACTTCTCAACAAATGATCACAACTTCTAGGAGGTTGAGCCTTAAAGCAATTTTGACAAAACACCAAATAGATCAGGAAAGCCGGCAACCAAAGAAATATGATGAATCGTCTCGTTTGAGTTAAAAAAACATTTCTGACTACCCTACCAATTTTTTTTAACCAAATTATCTTTGGTTGAAAGCACGCCATTGCATAAGCACCAAAGAAAAATTTTAACCTTCACAGGTAATTTGAGCTCCATTAAAACTTGTTCAGAAAAGGAGATTTTTATTAACAAGTTTTCGATGCATCGAATGAATGTAGAAAAGTCCACTTTCGTACATGACAGGTCTTGCTATGTCGGTCCAGAGAAGGAAACTAATCTATCATGGACGTGACCACTCACGATGGTACGTATGGTCAGGGAATCTCTCTATGTCGGTCCAGATTTTCCAACCTCAATCTTCTTAGTGCATGTTTGGCATGTGTATCATGCTCATGCCTTCGAGGTTTGCGAGTAGAGGTGTGGTTCACTCGATCACAGCCATCAATTAACAATCCCACTAGTTCATTGCCTCAATGATGACGAGATTGTGGACGAGATAAGGACGAAAGGGGAGGACGATACACCGTATGGAAGGCAAATCCAAAGGGATGAGGACGAGATAAGGATGAAAGGAGAGGACGATACACAAACTATTTAAAAACAATATAGTTTTTAGCACACACAAGAAGGATGATATCACATAGTTCACCACACAATAACAAAGAGTACAAACAACGAATACGCTATATCATGCATGCCGATAGAGTTGATTCATAAGCATACGGGAGCATACGGGACTAGTTACGGTAAAAGGGAAAAAGGATTTCTGACTATGGGTTCTCGTAGTCGAACTCGAAGACGATCTCCTCGGGGTCTTCTTCTTCTTCGTCTTCCTCGGTGCCGAACGAGAAGGGTGGCATCCAGTTAGGCGGAGGAGGTAAGGTGGCGATCGGAAGAAGATGGTTGTGGTCGAGACTAGGAGGAGGGGCACGAACTCTAGACAGTAGCTGCTCAACTTAGGGGTTGGTAGGAGGAAGTGGCAACTCTATCGTGAGGTCGATAGGACGAACGGCAGTGGGAGGCTTGTGCAGCGCCATTGCACCTAGACGGGAATTGCCCTAGGAAGCCTCAATCCCAAGTACGTCTTCGGGGCTGTCTATCCTGGAAGCAGCAGGTGCGGCGGCACGTAGTCAGTTGTTGTCCGGAATGAGCTGGCGAGGCCTTTTGTGGAGGTGGGTCCGCTCCATGAGATGGAGAGACTCCCTCCGCTTGAGCTCGCGGTTCCCCTTCTTCACTATGTCCAGCCCGCGGGCAGCGTCGTATGCGCCAGCCAGCTTCTTCTGGCTAATCACATAAGCGTCGTCCAGAGACCTCTGCCGAGCGGCAGTGGCTCAAGACCTCATGAGGCACCCGGGCAGGGAAGTAGCAGAATGGCGTGAGACGTAGTTCCTGGGCGAAGATGCTGCTGAAACGTATGATGGCGTTCCAAACAATGTCCTGGATGGCATCCGAGCAGTAGACTCAGACGCCCGTGTAGCGGAAGGGACCTCGGCAAGACGAGAGGCCTCGGATAAATATAGTGCCGGCCACCACCCAGCAGGGGCGGCCTCATCGGGTGGTGGTGGCCCCATTGAACATCGGACAAAGCTCCCATAGCCTATGCCAAAGGTGGAGGCAAAAGTCGGTATTTACAAAATTCAAAAATCAAACGTTATGAACAAACACCAGCATGAGATATGAACATTTTCCTGAAAACAATTTTTATATATAACATAATTGGTCTTCTAAGCTATTTGGGTCACGTTCAAGTGTCTTTGGCTCTGATACCACTTTTGTCCGGACCCGACCGAAAAGACCGACCCCTCTGTGCATCCTGTACTAGTCTCAAGGATCAACAGCTAGTACGCACAGTCTAAATAGAGTGACACATTACCAGCAAAAATAAAATATTACATACCAGGGATAGAGCCCTAGTACAGTACATACATGGCGACACGTAGAGCGTGAATCAAAGTTCAGCTAAATACACACATGGGCCCACACAATAGGGCACAACAGAACTACAACTAAATTCCCACAGGCATTAAGACTATAGCAAGCAACCATAGTCTTTCGGGAAGTCCTGGTAGTTCTCCGTCTCGTAGTCAGCATCGGCGTTGTCATACTGCGGGTCTTCCCCGAACTGTCTCTCGATTGGAATTCGAAAGGAGAAGAGGGACACAGCAAGAGTGAGAACAACCGTACTCCACAAGTTAGGGAAAGAGGTGCAGTATGGGGCTTAGTACAAGAGGGGGTTTAGGACGTTTTGTAGAGAGTCAGTTTTACAAGTTTTATTCTTAAATGGGGATAAACAAGTTTGAAAAGAAAACTGTTCTACTGATGAAATATAATTTCCTCGTCCGTGATTTGTCATTTAATTATTAAGACAATTATTGTAATAATTGACATGTTGCCATGTACTTTTATGATAAGTCATTAAATAAAGTGAACAGTCCATTGAAACTAGTACCATAGAGCACAGAGGGGTCAGTTTTTGCACAACAGGATCCTAACACAATAGAAGACCAACTATTACAATAACAGAAGCATAAATTGGAAGTGATAAATTCTGAACCTAATAGCTAGCCCATCTGGTGCGTCACATGTACCTAACTTGAGAAGCACTTCTAGCAGCGTCTATCCTCTGTGATGCTTTTAGCATGCTTGTTGAATAAACAACCCACAATGGAAGCAAAGGTGGGTACGTCTTTTTTAAGTACAGCTTACCTCCTTAATCTTCTTTCGTTTTGAAAGTGGAAATGCGATTGACTGTTTTGATACAACCCACAATAGAAGCAAAGGTGGGTATGTCTCACTACTACAGATCTGGCATCAATACCGGTTCACAACGGCTGTCGGTACTGGTTTTTGAACCAGTACAGGCCATCCGGAACTGATACTCAATGGCATCAATCCCGGTTCCCTCACCCAGTACTGATATAGTATCAGTACCGGTTGGAGGCTACACGTGGCTTTAGCCCGTGGGTTGCCGAGGTTCTATCGATGCGGTTGGAGGCACCAACCGTCTCGATAAGATATATCGATCGGTTGGTGCCTCCAACCGCATCTTGAGCACCACCACCTGAGTTATATATAATATATATGCATGTGAGGTAATATATATTACATATGTCTGTGTATGTTAAGTCTAATAATATATATATATATATATTTTTGTGTGTGTGCGCGCGTGCGCTAAGTCACAATTAATTAAAGCATATATAATCAATCATGCCTATATATAGTACAGATATACACATCACATAACATTCATTACAACTTTAATTACAGAACGTTCATCGTGATCTTTTATGTGCATCGCTCTTAGTAGCCGTAGATGTCGACCCTGACAGTTTATCGGTCTCTATCGAAGGGCCCCACCTATTTGTCGCTGGATCGTGAAACTCGCCTCTTGGATTTACGATCTCATCGTAAATCCAGCAGACGAGTTGTTCTTGAATCGCTCTCACTTTCGCCGGCAAGAAATCGGACGAACGTTGCAAGCCACTAGCACCTCCGGTCAGGATGTGCATAGCATGGCACACATAGTAGCCGCATATATTGGTGCCCGACGGTTGACGCCAGATCTGTGGTGAAAAAAGCTGAAAGCGTGAAATGGATGCATGGAAATGAAGTTAACTAACTCAAAAGCTACCATGATGGCATACGTACTCGAGAGGCAAGTGTAATATCGAATTTCTTGTTGAATTCGCCCACGATTTCAGTATGGAACCGTGCGAATGCACTACACACTTGATTGCGAAATGAACATGATTTTAATTTATTTAAAATAGAGTAGAACTAGCATAATAATGGAAAGAACAAGAATACCGGTTCAGCATGTCGATCAAGTTTTGGTACTTTTCAACTGGTCTCCTCAGCGAGTGCATAACTGCGATCATGCTACGATCTAGCTCGATAATGAGAAGAATCCAGTGAAAGATGTACATATATATGTCAACGTAGGTAACTAATTAGTTCTAACATCGTGTTATAGAAAAGGATTAGAACGAGGTGGTACGAAAACACTTACTCAAAGCTGTAGGGTAAAAGTATCTTTGACTGATATCTTTGACCTATTAGCCCCTTCTATATGTTGGTCTCTATATCGGCAGGTGATAATTGAACAGTCATCTCATTGATAACTAAAGGGCCAAGGAAACCTGTATTGAAAATGCACTTCCTTTTACATCTTTGTATCTCCATTCTACATAAGAAGAAATTAGTTAGGCTTGCAAATTTGTATAGTGTAAGGACCTGCACGGTTGATTTTTGCAATTAAATAAGACATTACAGAGTCCAACAACTCAACATGGACACGTCGATTGCGTCTGTCAGGTATAGCTCGTACATTACTGGCCATTCGACATAAAATTCATTGTCGCTGTGAAAAAAATATTCTTCCTTGTACTTGACGGCAAATGTAGTTAGGCCATGCTTGAACGCATCCAGGTACCACTAATGGAATTGGCGCATCCTAGTTGGTAGATGGACAAGCTCCTCATGCCTGACCAAGGAAGCGCCCGGTATAAATGGCCATCTGACTTGTGCAGCTTCAATCTGCATGTCGCCTAATACTTGATCTGGGTGCAGACCAGTTTCTTCGATGAATTTGAGCATCTCCTTGGCCTTTTGATCAGCTGATGACGTCGTCTCCTTTGACGTCTTCTTCTTCGACCTTTCATTGACCAATGTGCACTCATAGTCAGATACACGAGGTTTTCCTTTTTATCCTTCAAATTTTTCACTGTCCTCAAGCCTTTTAGAAATTTTTCTGTACCAGGCTGAACCTTCTTCTCTGGTGACTAAAAAATTTAGTGACCTCGGCTCTGACTACCTTCTCGATCTCCTCCGTCATATCGTACGCCCGCTTTGGAAGTGCAGCTAGCTTCTTGGGTTGGGTAGACCTCGTCCTCTTGCGAGCTGCTGGCCGAGCTGGCTTGCTTGTCTTGGGCAACGATGTTGGAGTTGGAGTTTCGCGTGCGGGGCTTGGTGCAGGAGACGGGCTTCTTCTGGGAGGCATTTTCTTTGGTGACGATAGAGGTGATAGAGGTGACGACGGACCGCTTATATGTGCCGGAGGTGATGAAGGTGTTGGAGAGGACACGTCCATGTTATCTCAAAAAATGATGTACTTCTTGCGCCATAGGATGAAATTGTGGACTGCCTCTTCTAACTTCGTAGTCCCGTCACCTCCGAGAATATCGAGGTCTAGGTCCTCGCACCCTGGGTATACCTCTTCCACCGAGACCTTGGAGTAGCCCGGCAGTATCTGTTGGCCATGGATAACCTGCCCCGGCTCCACTCGGTGAGCCATGCCGTGAGCCGTCTTGAAAGAGATGTTCTTCGCTTGGACGTGCAGCTCGCAAGGTGTTCGCTGCGTGATGTCGTCCACGGGCCAGTGGCCCAAGTCCGCTTCGGGCAGCCCACCGGAAGCGCAGCTGCTTAGCCGCCTTAAGGGGCTAATGACATCCAGATTACTAGGAGGTTCCTGGCCCGCGTCTAGCCGTTGGCTCAAGGCTAACTGCACCTGTCTTTGGACCTCTTCTTTCTTACTCTGTTATGTTTGATTCAGGCGTTCTTCAAGCATTAGGAGCTGCTATGCCTGTCAGGACTTGCTTTTCACTCGACTCCTATAGGTCTCGGCATTCTTAGCGAACCCAATCTTCCACGGAACGACGCCAATGCATCGTGTACGTCCAGGGTGCTCCGGGTTTTGTACTTGTAAGCTCGTTGTTCTCCCTGTTTGGCACGAAGATGCCCTGGAAAGAGTCCTCGATCGACTTTACAAGTCTTCTGCCCACATCTGTCAGCACCTTCCTGAACATCGTGATTCCATCATCATCAAGGCCGCCGCCGTGAGCATAGAACCAGCTCTTCGTTCTGTCTAGCCATTCCATTGTCGCGGGTGTGACACCCTTCGCCAGCAGTTCCTGTTCTCTCTTCTCCCATTTATGCATCGCCTGGCAGTAACCACTAGGGCCGAGGTGGTGGTGGTATTGCTTTTTCTGAGCATTCCGGCTGTTCCTTTCAGTCATACTTTGACCTTCATTCGAATTCTTGTAGTTTACGAACGGATCCCAGTGATCCTGCAACTTTGGGTATTTGTTGAAGTCGGGCGTTCAGCTCTTCTTGATGTAGTTTGTGTTCAACTTCTTTTTATATGTCTGGAATGCGATGGCCATCTTCAACGTGTAACTCTTCACCTTCTCTTCGGTCCCTTGGGGGAAGGTGAATGTCTCCTTCAGATCGGTCCAGATCATGTTCTTCGTATCTTCAGGGACATTCTCCCATCTCGCGATGCTAATTGGCACATGGTCCCTGATGTGGGCGCCGCATGCCGAATTGAACAGCCTAAGCGCCCCTAGGGGTGCAAGAGGTTGGTCGTTATCGTCGTCGACTTCGATGATTACATGTCTTGCCTTCGACTTCTTGCTTGCATCACGCTGACGTGATTGCCTACTTGATTGACTGATCTAAAAATATGGTACAATAATGAACGGGTTAGAATGTTGGCTTAGCATGATAGTGGAACCGGCACATATACATTCGATCTAATTACCATGGTCGTCTCAGCGGCCTTTGGGGCCTCATCGTCTCGACGGGCCTTGCGGCCTCGGCGGCCTCATCGAGCTCATAAACATCATATCCTGAAATCAAACTTCCCATGAACTCGTCTCCATCAAATCCTTCTCCCGCCATCGTTGTTTCTTAATCTATAAGAAGGCACCGAAAATTAACAAAAAAAGATCAACAAAAGTATACTTGCACATTTCACATATACTTATACATTTCACATATATTTATACATAAACGGTGGAGAAAAGGGGTAGAGGAGGACGGGCGGCGATGCGAGGAGGGTGATGGGTAACAAGGGGTAGAGGAGGACAGGCGGCAACGACGAGGAGGGCGGTGGGGAAGAGGGGGTAGAGGAGGACGAGCGACGAGGACGGTATATACATTACATTTCACATATACTTATACATTTCACAATTCACATACATTACATTTCACATGATACATATACATCTCAGAATTCAAATTTGCTATAAAATTGGTATATACATATACATCTCAGAATCTTCCAATACAAACATATATCATCCCTAACAAGTCTTAGCCAAAATTCTTTTAAATCATGCCATATTTCTCAATCTAGCAGACATCACTAGCCAATGCCGGAGCCACAGCCAGGTAAACACAAATGCTCAAAGATCCAACTTAACTTTGAACAATTTTCTAAGCATCAATTTCTGATGTACATATTATTAGTGGCGGAGCCACAGCTGGGTCACAGTGGGGCTTGAGCCCCGGTCATGGCCAACAAGGAGATATACCATATAGGTATTTAGGTAACTCATAATTCATAAGTAATACACTAATACTAATAGGGTAATTTGTGCAATAGGTTCGATAATCCAGCTAAAGCCCAAGGTGTTCTTGACAGCTTATTTACGTATGGCTTATCTACTTATTTGAGAGCTTTCCTAGGTGGTCTTGAGAGTCGGGTCCAATTCATTCGACCTCTTTTTTTTAGAGCTTTGAGACGTGACTTCAAAATAAAAGGACTAAAAAAACTAAAGTGTTTGTATTTTGAAAATGAGGAAAAGTAAATAATTATATAAGCTGTAAAGAAAACAAATGTGCTCTCCATATTGCTCATCACTTGAATCACCCATCGCGATCGCTGCTCGCTTGCTCACCAGATATGAAGTCTAGCCTCCAGCCACCTATAGGTCTCGACTCTAGGATGTCGGGCGCCGCCAGTCCAACACTGGTGGCACAGGTGGACGACGACATGCCGCCATAACTATTAGATAATTGTTTGGACTTGTATATTATCAAGTTCTATGAGTGATATAACCATATAATTATAGGTATAATACTATGATTTAGAAATTTGATGTTTTTAGTGTTGAGTCATAGAGGTTCTTTCTTAGAGCATCTCTAGTAGCTTTTCTATATTCGAATCTCTATATCCCCTTCTCTAAACCACTATTTGTTCCCTATATTTTCATCCTTTCCAGCAGAGTCTCTATTATCAAAAAGATATAGAGATAGGAGAGAAAATATCTAAATATAGAGACTCAGAGAAAGAATCTCTAAATTTAGGGACCGATATAGATATTATGCTAGAGTGATATAGAGACTCCAGCAGAGGTTCTTTCTTAGCCCCCTCTTTGAAATTTTCTGACTCCGCCACTGCATATTATCCACTCCTTAATCGACAATGTTTCAAAGCACAAAAGAATAATTTTTTAATTACATCTGCTATCACAATGTTTCAAAGCCCTAAGTGACGGGCACCTTCTTGTTGGGCTGGCCTTGATGAGGTCGACGAGCAGGGCAACGTTGGTGGCGAGGAGGACGGCGGTGCGCGCGGGGTCGTCGAGGGCGAGGAAGACGGCCGCACGCGCGGGGTCGTCGAGGGCGAGGAAGACGGTGGCGCGCGTAGGGTCGTCGATGATGGGGGCTGACGGCGGTGTCGGCGAGAGAGGTTGGAGACACAGAGGTTTGGTAAGTCTCCAATCTCTCTCGTTTTCCAATTTATATGATTGGGGCATCAGTCCCGGTTGGTGTCATTCACCGGGACTGACCTCACATCAGTCCCAGTTGATTACACCAACCGGGACCGACTCCCCCATCAGCCGTGCCCTAGGAACCATCAGTCCCGGTTGGTGTAAACCACCGGGACTTCTTGCTTACATCAGTCCCGGTTGATTACACCAACCGGGACTGACGCCTCCATCAGCCAGCCCATGTAGGGTGCCCTAGGGACCATTAGTCCCGGTTGGTGTAATCCAATGTCCCGGTTGGTGTAATCCAATGTCCCGGTTGATTACACCAACCGGGACTAATTCCCTAAAATAAAAGAAGGCAGCGCCGCGAGCGGGGCTCAAACCCGTGACCGTACGAGGAGCCCGCGCTCAAGCACACGCTGCTAGCCAGGGGAGAGGAGGGAGGTTTGATCGATCTTACCAGGCACGAACCTCTTTTGTACCCTTCTTAGGAGAAAGGAATGTGCTCATTGACATGTGGACCCATCTCCTGTACATCCCACATGTCAGTGGTACTAATTTGCCATTAATTTCTCAAAAATTATAGAAAACTGTTGGGAGCCCATAAAATTAAATTAAAATATCACAAAATTCATAAAAATGTGAAAAATTGACATATATAAAAATGAGTTGGGGGCCTTGAAATTTCTCATTAATTTTTCAAATTTTATGATAAATTTTCACCTTTTTATATAAATTCAATTATTGCTTCATTGCTTAATAAAAATAATAAATCATACTTATTCCATATTAAAATAATTTTCAAAAAATAAAGTAAATTAAATATTCATATATTCTTTACAGTATTATTTTCCAACCATCTAATTATAAATTTTCACCTTTTTATATAAATTCAATTATTGCTTCTTTGTTTAATAAAAAATCATAATTCCTAAGTATTTCTATGCATATAGTGAAATCCAGAAAGGAGCCCACAAAGTATTTTTTTCCAAGTTGATGGTGCGTTAGGGACCATCAGTCCCAATTGGTGTAATCAACCGGGACTGACTGCTCACATCAGTCCTGGTTGATTACACCAACCAGGACTGATTTCCAAAAAATAAAATAAGGCAGTGGCGGGAGCGAGGCTCGAATCCATGACCGCACGGGGAGCCCGTGCTCAATCGCACGCTGCTAGCAAGGGGAGAGGAGGGAGTTTTGATCGATCTTACCAAGTACGAACCTCTTTTGTACCCTTCTTAGGAGAAAGGGATGTGCTCACTGACATGTGGGCCCATCTCTGGTAGGTCCCACATGTCAGTGGTACTAATTTGCCATTAATTTATCAAAAATTATAGAAAACTGTTGGGAGCCCATAAAAATAAAATAAAATATCACAAAATTATAAAAATATGAAAAATTGACATATATAAAAATGAGATGGGAGCCTTGAAATTTCTCATTAATTTTTCAAATTTTATGATAAATTTTCACCTCTTTATATAAATTCAATTATTGCTTCATTGCTTAATAAAAATAATAAATCATACTTATTTCACTCTAAAATGATTTTAAAAATAAAATAAATGAAATATTCATATATTATTTACAATATTATTTTTCAACCATCTAATTATAAATTTTCACCTTTTATATAAATTTAATTATTGCTTCCTTACTTAATAAAAATCATAATTCATACACGGGTTTATACAACACGGTTGGACTTATTTGCTAACATGCTTTGTTTTTATAAGTGATCCTTCATTATAATTGTGTCATACATAGGGGATTCCTCCATATCATTCAGGACATTAATGTCTACGTCCACCATAAAAGGAGGTAGCTCGTCAAACTGATTGTACTCTTCTTCATTTGTGACGCCCTCAACTCCGACGATCATTCTTTTACCTGGAAGAACCACGTGGCACCTTGGCTGATCCCTACCGCTAGTCTTCTGCTTCTGCTTGTTATCTTTGGTAATCTTGTCCTTCTGCTTCTTACTTTTAGTAGGCTTGTCCTTCTGCTTTTTCGGTTTGCTGTTCATGTCCATCATATAGAATACCTGTGTCATATCATTGGCGAGCACGAACGGTTCATCCCTATAGGCCACTTGCTTGAGGTCCACGGTTGTCATACCGTACTCGTCGATCTCAACGGCTGTCAATTTGACCTATTGGCACCGAAACAGAGGGACTTTCAAAGGTCCATACTCGAGCTCCCAGATATCCTCTATGTAACCATAGTAGGTGTCCATCTTTCCATTTTTGTCTAAGGTATCTATACGGACGTCGCTGTTTTGGTTGGTGCTCTTGCTATCATGGGCAGTCGTGTAAAATATGAATCCATTTATCTCATACCCATGGAATGATACGATTGTCATGGATGGTCCCCGAGCCAAGAGTTTCAACTGTTCATTGAGTTGAGTTGAGGGAATTTGTTTCTAGAGTTTAAACCTAATCGAAAGTTCCGACCTTGCGATCGGAAGTTCCGGCGTGAGCTGGAGAAGGCCCCAACGGCTAGATTTCGAAGACCCTATTTACTGCCCCCCCTCTCTCTCTTACCTAACGGGGGACCAGACATTTACTACAAACCCTTCTCCTTGTGAGCTCTAAGCACCTCTTCACTCTAGATGTAAGTGATCCACCTTGTGAGAAGAGTTGGGTTGAGAGATTTGAGTGCCAGGTCAAGCTAGATTCATTCTTCACCACTTGAGTTCATCTCCACGATTGATTTTTCACCGGATTTGTTACTCTTAGAGGTTGAGGACTCCTAGACGACTAGGAGTTGCTCACGAGCCACCGATCTACGTGTGGTGAGCCGTGAGAAGTTTGTGAAGGCCAGATTTCGCCTCCGCAATGGAAGAAATCAAGAGTGAAGCTGAGGAGTGCTTGGTGCAACCTCGGGACGACTAGGGTTGAAAGAGACCCCAGCTCAAGTGTGACCGAGCTGCCTCAACGGAAACGTAGGATCCACTCAAGGATCTGAACTTCAGGAACAAACATCACCGCGTCTTCATCTCACTCTCGGTTTTCTTGATTTCGCTCATTGCTTGATTTGTTTACTTGTCTATTGTGTTGCTTAAATTGCTTCCACTGCATCTCTAGTTGCTTGAGAACCAACTTTGCGGATTGTATCCTGAACTCCCTAGATCTAATTTGGATCTGTATTCCCCTGTTTTTTAGCCAGATCGAAAATTCTGATTATTCGAGTCGGAAGTTTCGATTTGAATCGGAAGTTCCGACATTTGTCATCCAAAGTTTCGATCCAGCTTCCGCAAAAATTCTGATTTTAATTTTTAAACGCCTATTCACCCCCCTCTAGGCAACATCCCAATCACTCAGTCTCATTTAGGAATATTTTCTATATGGGATGCAGTTATTGTTTTCGTATATGAAAAATAGTAAATTAATCTGGAAAATTGTGAACAAATTCTAGAAAATATATAAAACCTCTCTGGACCTAGAAAAAAATATTAAATTGATAGTATGACAATCACTTATGATCCCATTATTAGCCTTGCCAATGATGTTGATTAATGTAAATAATCTTGTATTAGTAATTACAAACCAATTTATGCATCCTAAAATATTGCCCTCTGTCCAGAGAAGAGCACTAAATCGAGAACCACATCACCTAATCGTTATGAGTTCATTATCTTGTAATTAAAGGAAATACCTCTGACGAGAGTAATTTATAACCAATAATTTCCTAAAACTGTGGGTAGTTATATACATTTATATTCATACATACATATATATATATATATATATATATATATATATATATATATATATATATATATATATATATATATATATATATATATGTAGAGAGAGAGAGAGAGAGAGAGAGATAGCTAGTGTGCTATCCATAGCACGGAGGGATCCGTGCTATCCACGGGATTTGAAAATTCTGAGACCGAAATAGACGATCCGAACCGTCCATCTTGTTCATCTCGATGAAATCTCACTACACACTAAATTTCAAATTTTTTTGAATTTTTTTACTATTTGTTTCGTATTTTTGAAAATCGCTGATCTAATTAGCTGTGGACCCTCCAATAAGTTCAGTTTTCAAAAATAAGAAACAAATAGTAAACAAATTCAAAAAAATTTGAAATTTGGTGTGTAGCAAGATTTCATCGAGATGAACAAGATGGACGGTTCGGATCATCTATTTCAGTCCCAGAATTTCCAAACTCCGTGGATAGCACAGAGAGATCCGTGCTATGGATAGCACACTAGCTATTCTCTATATATATATATATATATGCTTACATCTTATGCATTCATGATCATGTCATCGTACCTTCACACCATGGTAATCGTTGTGTAGTTTCTTATAACCAAGAAGGCTCTTGAAACTTCCTAAATAAGTAGTACGATGATTAGTCAATCGATCACCTCGCTAGAGACAAATGCATTCATGCATCATATTTTTCATATTTTGGTTGTTTATTATAAATGTTTTCTCAAATAGAACTAGAAGGAACTGAAGGTTAGTTCGAGGACCTAGATCCAACACAGGACAACCCTCAAGAGGAACAAGACGAGTTAATATCCAGTTAGATCATATTGATCCCAGTTTTTATCAAATTATTTCCTTTCAAGTATCAAATTGCATGCTTTTCAATTATGAATACCTATCTTGTTAATGATGATATATCATGCCTGCTTTGCTAAATGTTGATTCCTATGATGATTGTGTTGATGATCATTGCTAGTTGAATCACATTTTGATCGCCTTGATGATCAATCCTTGATTAACCTAGTTTATGAACAAAACAATTACTAGACTCTTAAGTTTTTGGTTTAAAACTTGTTAGACTCCTAAGTCTGGTTAAAACTTGCTTAGCTATGCTCAGGTCTCAATTATTACTTTTAAACTTAGTTGCCTCGGAACGGTAAACCGATATTCACCGAGACATGATACACTTATACTTGAAATCTTGATACATGGAATTAGGGCCTGGCATGCCACTGTGTGTGTGTTTGTGTTTGGTTAAGGTTGAGGATTATGTTCTGTGCGGACAGGGTCCGGTACAGTTGGAGTAGCATGGGCTACGAATATGGGCTATCGTTCACAGGCGGTGCGTTCAGGAGCGCGGAGTCACATGTGTAGCAGGGGGCACTGCCACTTGCCTGAGGGGGCTGGTTTGGATACATCGTGTGCCAAGGCACACGGAGGAACGATAGCAGGAGAAGGAAGAAATTTGGGAATTGTGGGCTAAGGCCTAAGTGGACGGGCCAGGGTAGAGTTAAGCTCACCCAGATGGGTGCATCAGGGATGCACAGTGGGAAGTCATTGACTATCTGCCTGCGGGGATAGTTCCTAACACCACAACACGTAGCCATCGTGTGGTAATGCGAGTATGAGTAGGGTTCGAGGTTAGTACGATCCGGGGTTAGTACGATCCGAGGCTCTGAGAGTGGACGTACCCTGAATGCCGCTATACTTGAGATAAAGACGGGAGGGCGCTGTCACCTGCGGGTGATTTAGATCACACCGACTGGAGTTACGACCCTTAGGGTGGGCTGGCAACCCAACTTTGGACTCGAGCTCTGGTGGGGTAGTGTGATCTCATAACAGGTGTGCCGCACCTGGAATAAGATGGCGGGAGTAAGGAGATGTTTTGCAGAGTGCATGGAAACTATCAAGGGATGGGATTTGGTTTATGTATGGAACTTAAACTTTGAAAATAACATATTGAAAGTAGAACTTTGATTAAAACTGCTAAGTCATAGGCTTTGTTTTAAAACACTGGTTTTCTACAAACAAACAAACCCCAACCTTTTCTTTAGAACCTCTATCACTAAATGCATTATGTTGGGTGTTAACTCGTCAGTGTTGGGATGACATTGAAATTGCATATATCCCCTCTTTTAGTTGATGGAGATGATGGAGGCAACGACGCCTATGAGTGCCACGAGGATGGAGATCCTCATTACCAGGATCAAGAGTAGGAGGTTGGCAGGGCTTAGGGCGTTCCACCGGTCGTGCGCTGTTGCATAGCCGCTGGTGTGATTTTGTTTAAGACTTTCGCAACTCTGATGTGTTTCTTTTGGATATTTGTATGTAACTAAGGCTATGTGCCGTTTGCCTACTATCAACCTGAGGGTTGTGTTTGTAATAAAGACATCTCGATGTATGAAATGATCTGACTATGTAACGTGTGGCACTAGATTACTAGTCTAGGGACTAGTGCGATACAGGCCACCCAAAAAGGTAGTCCACAGCTACCGCCGATCCCCAGCTCCTTGTTGGGGCGGTTCGTCCCGCCGGAGGTCAGATCCGGGCCGATGACCACCTCCTCCGCCGCCCCTACTACCAGATCTTGGTGGGAGATCGTCCGTAGTGGACGGATATAACTTTGCCATGGCTGGATTTTCTTCTAAGGTATGCGTTGTGATTTTTGTGACGCAGGTCTATAGATTAGTGAGCTGAGGGAACGAGTGCTATGCAAGCTTGCAGCGTTTTTCAGTTCATATGCATGTTGGGCCACAAATGGCAATACAATTCCAAGGAAGATATTATGTTTTTTATTCTATTCTTTTTCAATAGTTGATGCTATATTCATTTTACTTGTTGTATGATATAACGATACCAATCCCATACAATTTTAGTGTCTTTTGCCCTGTACAGAACCCGAGACATTCTCTATACATAGAGGTATTCGAAGGTTGGGGATAGTACACGGTAGCTATTGAACAAGCGTTCTGAATTAACAATGGGATTTTTTGGGTTTCGGTTTCAGAAGCCAACAGCTCTATAACAGGTTCTAAATTGGTATTTCTAGTGCGTCATATTATTTAGTCACATTTTCTTATTTTCAGTGCTGAAACTGCTTGCATTCTTTTCTAAGTGCCAGAAATCTCAGCCATGGTTTGCAATGAAGCTAGCTCATGTGATTGCATTTCATTGTATGCAGGAACCAGAGGACATTTAGGCCTAGCAAGTGAGCCAAGTCCTGGATGAAGATAGGGGTTCTACGCCTAATCAAGATCCACATACATGGTGAGTTGTAATATGTTAATCGTCTTTATGAATTTGGTTGCTGTTTTTTAAAAAAAAAGCTTTATGTAATAGTTGTTGTTACTCTCTTCTGAATTTATTAGTGGATAAATGCATTTTCTTATCTAAGTCCTATCGTGCTGTTTAAATGGGCTAAATTGGGCAGCCATAGGCTAGCTATTTACAGGAGCTTAATTGGCCAGCCACAAAAGTGTAATATTACTCGAACACCAAATTTACGGTGCTGGTTATCAAGGAGATCAGGACATGAGGCTGTGTAATTTAGCTGCATCCTGTTCTCTAGCTATTTATCTGCGTGCTCAGTTCTAATATGTAGTAGCAGTATAAATAATTCACCTATGTTCAGGTAATTCAGCTGTAAAAGCATATATAGGTCATGTATGGGAGTATCTGATGGATTAGGCTGAGATTCAGTGTTGCGATGAATCCGTCTTGACGCAAAAGCATGGTAATTAGTTTTTTGCAAAAAGAAGAGTATTGTAGAGTTGTGTTTTGGTTGAAAATTTTGGCATTAGGTGTGATCATGTTCTCTGTTTTTAATCTGTGATGCAAACATGCCCTCCCTTCCTTGCAAATTTTCATGTGGTCACTAGAATGATCATAGAGCGCATGTTCAAGGCCTGTGCGCAGGTATACCACTAGTGTTTTCAGGTGATTACGAAGCTCAAGGAAGAAGAGCATCTCATCACCTCTGTTTTCAACACTTCGTTCTATGCGACACGTGGGTAATCCTCTCTTTTTTTCTTGACGTTTGTTTTGTTTAGGGTTGCAGCGAAATTCCAATCTTGGATTGCAGGGTCTCACAATTGCTTACGATATTACTTCTGCTTATTGCTCCTTATGGCAACTAACTGTTCAGCAATCTTAGTATTTTAGCAGATGTACTCTGTGTTCTCATGTGAATTGGTGAATTCCATGAAGGATTAGTTGTGACGTGAGATAATATGCTGGCTTTTGCTTTTACAGTAACCACCTTGCTACAGTATCATCTAGATCACCAGAACAAAGACAATTAACTGATTGATATGGGAACATATTCTTATATAGTTTTTCTACTTTTCAGCTGCTCTATTCCCTGCAATGTATATC
Source organism: Olyra latifolia (assembly GCA_036346145.1). NCBI lineage: Eukaryota > Viridiplantae > Streptophyta > Magnoliopsida > Poales > Poaceae > Olyra > Olyra latifolia. Next base: position 39,923,698 of record CM070524.1, on the reverse strand, counting down.
ACTGCTTTGGTGTTGATAAAGAGTTATTTCTCATACAGCTTCAAGCGTCCTTTCTATTTTTCAGAGCAATTTGTGAGTTCCAAGTTCTTACGGTGGGAGCATTTTAGGATTTTACATCCCTTAGAAAAACTGAAAAAGTAAAGCTTATGATTTCACATTGATAAAAAATTTAGCAACTGTGATAGTCTCTGTGATGTATTTATTCAATCTTGCATTGGTTTTTGTCTTCAAATAAAATGCTTTCTTATACAAATTCAAACAGGATTCGATAGGGTAGTCAGGTTGTTCCAACAAAAGCGGTAGGAACTTAGGATGGTTTCTTCCTTCAAAATAAATAAGTATATCAATTTCACCTTGAAGAGCTATGCTCAATAGCAATGTTTCACCTTTCACAAATAGAAGCCTTTTGTCAAGTGCTTTATTATGAAAGTAAAATGAAAGAGCCACTGGCTTCCTTACCCTCCCACACATTCGTGTCAGGTGATTGTGTTCAAATTACAAAGTACAAATATGGAATTTTTTTTATTCAGGGGGCAGCTTCTTTTAAATTTCAATGTGCTGTGAAAATATATTTCCATGTATTAAGTTGTTTTTTTCTTTGTTGCAATTTTACTTTGCCTTATCCTTCAGTTGCATGTAAATGTTAGCACTGTTGTATGGTGTGAAAATTATTCTGACTTAGTACTTGTTTCTCTCTTAGATGGATGAAGTGTTGCCTGCAGTGGCTGAGACCATAAAGAACTTTGCAGTCATCTAAGGGCCTGTTCTCCCTAATTTATGTAATCTGCTAATCTGACTTATCTCGTAACTTCGAGAATTTTCCGAGGTGGCCTCGAGAGTCGGATGCCTTTGGTTTTTAGGATTTAGGGAGCTTTTAGACACGCCTATGAGATAAAAAAAAAGGGATTCAAAAAGTTATAAAAAAGTCAAACAAGTTAATATAAGCCACGTCTTATCTGACTTATTTCGTGTCTAATCTGACTTATATTCATTTATTTAACTTTTTTATTACTTTTGAATCCTTTTTTTATCTCGTAGACGTGTCTAAAAGCTCCCTAAATTCTAAAAACCAAGGGCATCCGACTCTCGAGGCCACCTCAAGAAATTCTCGAAGTTTCGAGATAAGTCAGATTAGCAGATTAGATAAGTTGAGGAGAACAGAGCCTAAGGTTGCGGAAATCACTGATGTTCTCGACTTCAACACCGTGTATGAGCTGTACGATCCATCAACCGTGATGCTCTTCTTACAGTACAAGCACATGATGATTGATCTTGGGAGTTGGGACTAGAAACAAAAAACAAGATCAACTGGGCCTTGAAGGACAAGCAGGAGTTCATTGACATTGTGAAGACTGTCTAGGTGGTGCTCGGAAGGGATCGGATGATTGCCCCAGAGGTTATTGCTCAATCGTGCTTGACAGGCTATATATCTACATAGTTGCCCAGCTTTGATCTTTGGTCTATTTTTGTTCAGTCAGTAGGCTGTGCGATGGCGCAATAGAACCGTGCACTATTAGTATATGTCAAGTGCGTTCAGTCTAAAACTTCTACTCTGTCCATTTTTTTTAAGTGCAATAACATTTTAGTCTCGCACAAAATAAAAGTCAGAAACATGGACAACTAATTATAATCCATAAACTCTTGAATTCATACCCGTTTAGTGATTTTCCTTGTTTTCTATAAAGCCTTGGTTTATTTAATGGGTCAGGTTGAGCATATCTTTTGAATTGTTTTTGGTTGGGTAGCTGGAGTTGTCCTCTTTCAAAATTCAGGTTGTCTTTTTTATGTCGCCTTTCACCTGTCTATAACAATTTTGGAATGCTTTATTTATTCAGTTAAAAAAATTGTAAGATTTGTGTCCTCATCTTGAAAAGGGTGTGACTTTGTCGCTTTGTATATCACTAGGGGAGAGAGCGCGCGATTGCGCGCATTGTTAACTATTGTATCTGGTTTTTTTTATTTTATTTCTTGTGCTTGCTTTTTTCACGTTTTGTTGATAGAGCAGAAGGCGAGGCAAAGGAAAAAGGACGTACAAATATTAAAAGGACCTTAAAAGGGACTATGCGCGGAACCGCGTCGGTTCTAGCTGAGTCTTTTTTGTATATATTTTGTGCATAGTTATGCTATACAGCACACTTGTAATATAAACTAAAATAAGTAAACAATTAATAGTTAGCATAGGGTAAGAACAAAACGAAAATTTAAAACGATTATTGGCTATAGTATTTCGTTACTTTCGTTATAATTCATGACAATAAGTGGTTTGAAACAAAATATTTGGAAGGTTTTTTTTGGAATTTGGGAAAAAGGAAATAGATGAGAAAAAAGAGATCGAAAACGTTTTTTAAAATTTAAAGTTGTTCTAATTTCAAAAAATTTCAAAAAAATGTAAGTTTTTTATGGACCTTCTTTGTGGAGCCATGGTTCTTTTTTTGAAACATTCTTTTCTTTGGATTTTTTAAATGGTCTTCCAAAAAAGAAATCGAAGAAAGAAAATGAAAGAGCGAAAATGTTTTTAAAAATGGAAAAGGTTTCTAATTTGATGATTTTCCAAGAAATTAAAGTTTTTTGGGACCTTCTTTGTTTAAGTTTGGCTCGATTTTTGGAAAAAAAATTTTAATGAAAAAGAAAAAAAATGGAAAAGAAGCTGGCAAGGAAGACATGGAGTTTTTAAAATTTTAAAACTTTAGAAATTCCAAAAAAGACCAAACTTTTTATGGAAAAGGGAAAAAGCTACAAGAGCAGAGGACGGAGGAGAACATAGTTTCAAATTCAAATTTGTTCTAATTTCAAAAAAAATTTTGGGAAAGTTTAAACTTTTTAGAACCATCTTTGTGTAGCCATGGTTTCATTTTTGCAAAGTTTGTATTATTTTTGAATTTTTTTGATGGCTAGAAAAAAAAAATAAAAAAGGGAAAAAGGCTACAGTAAATAGAAAAGGGAAAAGTTTGGAATTTTTAAACGTCATAGAAAAAAAGAAATAGAAAGAAAATTGTGTTACAGTAGTCAATGGAGCAAATTATTTTGTAATTATCAACAAAATAAAAAAGCAAAATTTTATGGGTCTTTCTCATGTAGGCATGGTTCCATGTTTGGAATTTTTTCTTTTAAGGATTTTAAAATGGCCTAAAAAGAAAGTAGAAAAGGCAAAAAAGGAAAAGTTTCAAAAAATTCTCAAACTTTTTATATGTCTTCCTCATGTAGCCATGGTTCTATTTTTGCAAGTTTTCTAATTTTTTAAATTTTAAACAATCTAGAAAAAAGAAAGAAGAAAAGGAGAAAAAATGACTATAAGACAGAAAAAAGAAAGAAGAAAAGGAGAAAAAAATGACTATAAGACACAGTGACTGCTTCTGCCGGGAATCGAACCCACCACCACTGCCTGAAACCAGGCTGTGCTAGCCAGCAGAGCAAACCGACCGCATTGTCAAAGGGCTGGGCCGGAAATTCTTTTATACTAACCGCGCGAATGGACGGTTGGATCTCATTTCGACCGACGATCGGACAGCCAGCGTCCTCCGACTGACGTGGCCATGGGACAGGCCGTGTTTCCTACGCCATTTACATATATGATAGATTCAGGCTTTTTGGCTATTAAAAAATGCTAGAGTTTCCTGATATTAAATTTAATTACAGAGTAAAGCACTAATCCAGTACAAGAAAAATGCTAGGCTTTTTTTAGGGTGAGTTCTTTTTAACTTATCTTATCCTATTTATTTGTCTTATCTCGTAAGTTCAAGAATTTTTAAGATAGCCTCGAGAGCCGGTTGGCCTTTGTGTTTGGGGTTTATGAAGCTTTTAGACACGCCTACGAGAAAAAAAAAGGACTCAAAAGTAGTAAAAAAATGAGATAAGTCAAATAAGACTCAAACGGACTCGTGTCTTATTTGACTTATCTCACTTTTTTTATACTTTTGAGTCCCTTTTTTTTTTATCTCGTAAGGGTGTCTAAAAGCTCCCTAAACCCCAAACTCAAAGACCAACCGGCTCTCGAGGCTATCTCGAAAAATTCTCGAAGTTACGAGATAAGGCAAATAAGTAGGATAAGATAAGCTGAAAAGAATCCATCCTTAATATGTCATTATAATCGATCTTATGACATAATATTCTCTTATATCATTACAAGGGAAGTTAGACACGTTTCTCATGCCCGTAAGCACTGTAAAAAACTACCATGCCCACGGCACGTAGAACTATTCTGGTATGGGAAATTTACATTCATGCCATTATAAAGTTGTCTTATCGTAGAAATACCATTCTATTCGGTTAATACCTCATATGCATGTGTTTTAACTCAGAAATGCCATTATCAGCTTTCTAGGCATTTCTGGCTCCAATACGCGCCCTATATGCCTCGTATTTAACATAACATGTGGGTCCTGCGTATAATCACCCCCATGTACACCGGTTTTGGCTAGTCCGGTGTATACTTGGTTCGATCAGACCCGATAGGGTGTCTCGTGCTGCCCAGACCCGATCCCAACCAAAAATCCCCATTTGCTAGAGTTTGCTCTAGCGACCGGTCGAACGGCAAGCGGCGCCGCGTCTTCTCCATCTCCGCCGAGCGGCGACTTGGTGTGACGGGTGGCGCAACACTAGGAGCCCCCGATGGCACAAGATTTGCGAGGAGCGAATCCGTTGGTAATGTCCCGTGAAGCAATGGATCCAATCAAGTAAGTCTCTCCTCTTGTAACCCTAGGTCTGAGATGATGGATTTGTTGTTAGTATGTTGTGCTATCATAGTTGATTTTTTTAACAATTTAACATCCTAAAGGTGGAACATAACCTATATGTGTCATATTGTAGGAGGAAACCATCTGCCAAAAAAAAAGAAAGGTCCAGTTAGGGAGACTGCTTCAGCATCCATGGAAGCTACTGCAACACAGGGGCCTGCACCAACTCCAACAACTCCCACAAGGCAATGCACCCAGGCTAACAGTGTCACCCCTACAAGAGGAGCACAGACCAACAGTGGGGGTTGAGCTACAGCAGGCAGGAAGACTCCCAAAAAGAACAAGTGGACAGAATAGATGTATCAGAACAAGTGGGCATAGACTCCTTATTTTGCTGTGATGCTGTCCTATTTTGCTGTATGAAACAATGTCTGTAATAGTCAGCAAACTTGTTTTGTGATGTTGTGTTGTGAACAACTTTGTGCTGTTGTGTTGGAAGACTCCTTAGAATGGTCTGTTCTGAACAAGTTTTTGCATTATTATGTTCTGTTCTGAACAAGTTTGTGGTGACAATTGTTATGTATTGGGATCTCTTATGTGTTTGGTATGACAATTGTTATGTGTTTGGTATGAACAAGTGTGTGGTACAACAGTATTATGTGCTGTTATGTATGCTTGCTGTTTTGATATTGTCAGTCTTTGAAGCAACATAATTTTTATGTTATGGTATTGTCAGGATTATCATTATCAGTATGAGATGAATTGTCTAGTCAGTCCAAATGCAGTTTTGTCACAATGTGTCCATCTTACTCAAAATTCAAACCAAATTTCAGATCACATAGATATCTTTCATTGCAAATAACAAGTTACATTCCAGGCCACTTACATTCCAGTCACATACACTTCTCTCCACATACATTTCAGGTCACATACATGTCAGGTCTCCTACATTTCATTGGATACAAAGCAATCAAAATTGCCAATGTCACAGTTAAGATTGAAAAACCTACAACTAACATCTTCTCGATGTGAACCATCCTTCTATCTATGTCTCTATGCATTGAGACCAACTATTCGAACATCACATGAGCATCACTATTCTTTGGCTCGGGCAGGACACTACCATCAAAAAATTCAGACTCCTTTGAAATACCTCCAGCTTGCCCCTACAAATATTGCGTAATCGTCCTCCCACATGAAAAAGCGGCATGTGAAATCATTCTACCAACAGACACAACATCAATGTTAGCATATGAACAACAAATAATGGGAAAAAATCAAAATCAACCCAAAATTGAACAACCATATGGAGATTTCATGAACATACCGACACATTATTCCTGCATTTGAAAAAAATCCGCCTAGGATTGTGCGAGCTCATGCTCCTTAGCTTCAAAACACGAACTTTGCACTTCGGGCACTCGACCAGGGGCAATTCATCGCTGCTGGCTATGTGCAACCCTAACAGTTGAGAATCCATGCCGGTCTTCTTCAACCGTGCTCGAATCCAATGCTCGGCTCCTTCAATTGTGCTCGAATCGAGGGAGAAGTGCGGGCGGACGAACCATAGCAATTAGGGATTTTTGGCTAGGGGTCGGGTCTGGTTCGAGCTGCACAAGGAAACAGGTCCGATCAAACCATATAGCCGAAACCGGTGTACATGGCAGAGATTATACGCGGGACTCACATGCCAGGTGAAATACGAGGCGTATAGGGCGTGTATTGGAGCCAGAAATGCTCAGAAAGGCTGGTAATGGCATTTTTGAGCTAAAACACAATTCGTAGTGGCATAGAAGGTATTAACGGAATAGTAATGGTTAATGGCATGAATGTGAATTTCCCTTCTAGTATACGCAATTAACCGAAAACAAATCAACGCATAAGCTCTGCCAGTCTGCCGGCCGCTGGATACCCTTTTCCGATCCCCTCACCAGCAGCAATCCAGGCCCCAGAGCGACCTGCTCGTCGTCCTCCCCATTCCTTCCCTCTCGTCCTACCAGCGCGCGACATCGAAGCTCCTGCGGCGGCAACGGGTGGGAAACTCTTCCTCAGACCTCCTCCTCTCCTCTCCCTGTCTCTCGGTCTCCTCTGAGCGTTGCCCCCTCCTTCTCCTTCCTCTATGCGCTGCGGCGCCGCCCGGCTTCCTCTTCTCTAGAGCCGGTTCCCTTCTTCCCCTCCCCACTTATGGCGGCGTTACCCGATCTCCTTCCTCACCTTGACTGGATCTGGTCTGCCGCAGCGACACCGGAGGCGCTGCGGAGCCGGCGGTGGCGGGGCTAGGTCCAACGAACGGAGTTCTCTGCGGTGGAGCGGTAGGGCGAGGAGAGCGCGACGACGCGGGGGCGCGGTGGTGGGATGTGGGGCGGGGGGTGCCACGGGGCGGATTGATTGCTGGGGACTGGGGCGATCCAGAGATGGGGAGGGGGAAATCGTGGAGCATGGATGCTTGACTGGATGAGTGACGCACCATTTATCACTCACCACCACAAGAGACTTTTTAAGTGGTAGAGATTGAGTTTGCCAATTTCTTCGGTGTTGTTTCTCTGTAGCTTAATCAGGATGAACACACCGCTGTATGCAATAATAATTTCCAGTGGTTCATGAGTTTGCTGAAATAATTCGGTTTGACATAATGTGCAGTATATGTCATAGGGTATTGTTCGAAATTCCTCAACTTCAGGATTCTCAAAGTTGACTAACTACCAATGGTGCTAAGAGCCTGCTTCTAATTCAGAGTAGAATCTGATTCTCAAGAGAATCAGAGCTAAAAGGAACAAGGCCTTAAATCCTGAGGAGTTAGTGCCACGTTGATGTGTCTCGCTCTTTCTCAGTTCCTCAACCGCCACCAGGACCACCCTGGACTAGACGGTCACGGGCTGCCAGAGGAACTAGACGATGAAGGCACATCGTGGGGTGGACTGAGTCAGGTAGCCTTGCCACGAGCTGGAATGTGCCTCGACCTGGCCCCTAAGGCTATGGGAGTCGGCTAGACCTGACAAAGATTTGAACGGCTAGCGGCGCTGGTGGCTTGGGCGTTACATGTGGCCTTGCCTCCACCGCAACGTGCCGGAGGCAGGCAGCAGCAGGCGCCCAAATCCAACATGCTGAGGGGTTGTGTTGCTGAGAGGAATTAAGTCGTTGAGTAGTAGTTTCTGTCTAGGTGCCGCATGGATGTGCAGATGATTGAATTTGGGTATGTTCTTGGGTGCTACTATCTAATTGATTTGCAATTGCAAGAAGTGTAGCTCGACATGACTGTTTTACCAATTGACCTACCCCTTTGCGCCCAACCACCTACAACCATCTCCAATGCCGCAACAAGTTCATTTTGTATGCCTCTACAGCCATCCAAGTAATGCCAATAAGTGACTCCATGAAACGTAGTCACTCATATTTCTGATGGTTTATGCCAAGGAGAGGAAAAGTGAAGGGAAATGCCCAAAGAAATTACTGGCTTTTTTTTTCTGTTATATAATAATGTGTTGTTCCTTTATCTCGTTTCATCTTATTTGTTTGATTTTCTATTGATTACTCTTCTGGTGTGTTCATTTGACAGTTGGGATTTGAAGCCCAACTTCTGAGACACATCTGATCTGATCGGCATTTTTATGAGTTCACAAGACAGTCAACATGAAGTTTTTAGAATACACCCCATTCGACAGGTAAACATTTAACATTGGCATAGTTTGCTTCTTTTTATTTAATTGTCCATATGCTCCTGGCAACATGCAATTTTTTTGCCCTAATTTACTAACTGTGGCTGCTGTTTGGTTTATTTTCTTTCAGTATAAATTTGTTCCTTGATCAACTCAACCTTGGTGACTGTACAATCAGGGGTAATCTTGAGGCCTTCTCATGTGAGAATCTGCTTCATTGACTGTCTTGTCGAGTATATTACTTCTTGACAATAGGGATCAAGATTTATGTTAATTTGTAGGCAAGCATGCTGGGAATGATCGCCGGCTTTCAATAAGTTTAGAGCATGAGGTACATGCTTTTCAGGAACCCCTGTACTATGACAATTGAGATCCATTTCTTTTAATAAGGCAATGAATTACGCATTTGCACTACTGTGGTTTGTTTAGGAGATCCTATCTTTTAGCATTGGAATCACATAAAAACTGAAGCTAAGGAAGGAGTGTTTGTAGTAACATTTAGATATTCATTTATAGCAGTATGTGAAACTTAAGTATCTCCAGCAGAGTCCTTATTTGCTCAGGGTCTCTTCTTTAGGGATCCTGTATCGCTCATGTAGAGTCCCTATAGCGATCTCTATTTTAGAGATTCTCTCTTCTCACTCCCTAAATAGGGATTCTCTTTCCTCTCCCTATATTGTTTATATTGGAGTGAGATTTGGATATTGCTGCTGGAGATGGTAGAAATATAGGAAAGTGATGTTGGTATTTTCGTCCAGGTTTGCAAATAGTTGTTGTCAAGCATTAATTTATAGAGGTTCTGTTGCTACTTGAAATATTATGATTCACATGACTTTTATGAAATGCTTATATGTTCACCTCTTAATTTCCTTGTTAATGAAAACTGTAAGGGAGACCCCTACAGTTTATAAGGAATTAAATAAATACGAAAGAGTTTATATACAAGCAAAAAGAGGAAAAAGAAGTTCCAACCCCCAGAGGGAAAGATCAACTAGATACATCTAGCCAATAAAAAACTTGGTGTTTGATATTCTCAGTCACTCTATGGATACACCTACTAAATGTTGACATTGTTATATTATAATATTACATTTCTTTCTGTTATACCTGTGTTTCATTGTTCCATATAATCGCTTTCTCCCAAGGACATTAGAGAGTGTGCAAAGAGTGTGTGCATCAAGTTTTTGTTTTTAATTTCATTTCAAATTTAGCTGTACTGGCATGACAGATTTGAATCTGTACTTGTTTGTAATTACTTATTTAACTTCTGTGTCATGTGTTCAGATTCTTGATTACCTTGGCAAGTCTTCTGATAGTGACCCTCCTTCACCTGTGGAGCATTTATCCTGTAGGTCAAGGTATGGTGTGCAGATTACTTTATTTCACACATTTTCTGTTTGAGCGGTCTAATTCCTTTTATTCTTTTTGGTGTTTATGCCAGCCGGAAAACATTGATATATCTAGTTCTCACTCTTGGTCATATGTATCCAGATTATGATTTCAGGTAATTTTGTGTTTGTAACGATTGTTCTATATAATGTAATCTGGGAGGAAGGATATTGGGTAATGTCATATTCAGCTTTTTTTGGGCGATATGGCAACCCGCTTTTGTCCTTTCCGACCAGCCTAAGGGGGTGTTGTCAAATGGTATGACAGACGGATTAATAACCGTTGCTCTATGAGCTGAGAGTTCAATTCTCTCCATTTCCCTTGGCCATTTTGGTATTTAACGGAGCGGTAACTTTCTTTAGGTCTTTTTGCTGTCATGCGACACATGCATGATGGGACGACCTTCAGATTAAATTTAACATACTTTTGTGAACATTTGTTCGCCTAGCAGTGCTGTTCGGGCACACCTGTTCTTCAAAGAAGAGGAGTGGGAAAGTTTCAAGCAGATGGCAGACACGTATTTATCTGAGGCTTCTAGGGTAATGTTTTTTCTTTGTTTTTGTGTATTTACTCTTGATTTAACTATATGCTCTTCTGCAAACATACACAAATAGATTTAGTAAGACTAAAAGGGGAAAACGTTAAATTGTTGCAAGTATGTTGTCAATTAACTAATTATCAATTTTTGTTTGGACTGTTTGTTCACTGGTTTGATAAATTGGTCTTTTCAGCAATGGGCAGTAACAAATGAGGGCAGTTCTCTTCTGGACAGTATGACAAAAGCTATTGATGAGGTGAGCATTCACTTAATATTTAGATCAGAAAAGTCGAGTAGTCCTACATTCTACTTTGGAAAAAGTGCTGATTTGGTCCTTGAACTATCGTGTTCGTGCCAAATTGGTTCCTGTGGTATAAAACCGGATGAGATTGGTCCTCAAATTATCAAGACCATGCCAATTTGGTCCCTTGATTGGTCAAATCCGATTTTGCGAGTGGTTTTTGTTGATATGGCGTCCACATGGATAGTTTTGTATGATGCGGTGTCCATGAGGATGATTTTGTGGGTGGTTTTCGCTGATGTGGCATCCACATCATTTGCCACATGTGATGCCACGTTGCTGAAAATCGTCGTATGGACTGCCACTTCAGAAAAAACCACCTAAAACCACGGTTTGACTGGTCAAAGGACCAAGTCGGTACGGTTTGAAAAGTTTAGGGACCCATCACCCAGTTTTGTACCATAAGGATCAATTTGGCTCGAACACGATAATTCAGGGACTAAATTGATACTTTTTCCTTCTACTTTTACACCTTATTTTGTAGGTTATCATAATCAGTGTGACATGTACAGTAGTCCTACATTCTGCTTTTACGCCTTATTTTGTAGGTTATCAAAATCAGAGAATGTGACATCTACAGCTATAACCCAGACTCTGATGGAGATCCATTTCTAGAGAAAGGGGCTATGTACGTTGCTTATTTATGGAGTACATAAAACATGGTTTATTGTAAGCACTCAATGGGATGCTCTAATATGGAAATATTATTCTATCATTTCTTGTAGATGGTCAATCAACTTTTTCTTCTACAATCGAAAGCTAAAGCGAGTAGTGAGCTTTCGATGTTGTTGTACTAGGTAGGTGCTTTCTCCGATCCACATGCTTTTGATAATGAAATGAACACAATATGAAATGTTCTGAAAATTGGAAGCTAGTCAAATTACTGACATGTTTCTATTCTGCCACAGCAAATTATCAGGAGATGATTTCCTAGCTGGTGCATCGTCTGATGGGGAAGATGAGGATGCATTGATTGACATGGACATATGACTGACTGTGTTCTGCTAGGAACATAGACCAACAAGTGACCTGTTGTATAATATATACTAGCATGTATGGCAGTTCCCAGTAGGGTTACATTTAGCATGATTTCATCTGTTTGGAAGTCTGCATGACACACTGGTCCCTGTTAGCCTTGTGTCTACTAGTAGAATTAAGATTTGACAGCAGGAAATGCAGAGCTTTCAGCCTGTTAAACTTGAACCAGCAATTTTATTTTGTACGACTGCTGTAATGTTTGCTGGGATTGGAGTCTTCATTTCGTGCAGCTGAACAGAATGTACCCAACTTTATGCGTGTAATTCTGATGGTCCCTATGAGCTGTGTTGAATTGCATTGAAACACGAGGTGAAATACGTAAGCTTGCTCGAGTGCTTCTATCCCTTTGTTTTCTGAACCTGCTTGATCGCATTTTTCGCCCTTTGATTGCTCAACAAAAGCATGTTTTGACGTCATGTACGGTACCGTTGAACTTTACTGTCTGTACGTACTGTGTGGGTACAACTAAGCAGCACCACAATGTAGAGAACTAGAGGAAATGTTACTGGCACTGTCATGAGTTTACTCGTGGAAAGATCAAAGAAGCTTCCACGCAGTCTGGGAATAACCCGGTGGATCTTGCAAACGCGAATGCGCCCCTTCGATTGAGGGAAAATTTTGTTTGTGCCATTCAAAGTTATGCAATTTTGATTATGCCACTATAAAAATAAACATGTTTTTGCCACTTGTTTTTTTATCCATTTTATTTGTCACTAACATAAGTCTTTGACCGTCACATGAGACTAACGGTGTTGGTAGAATGATTTTTATGCCCTCGTTCGAATGGTAAAAAATAAATATAGAAAATTATAGGTAGAAAAAACATGAGGAAAATTCCTAAAATTTGGAAAATTGAGGAGAACCTAAATATGGAATAAAATCATGTTTTTGAGTAATTAATATTTTTTAAATTCTTTTAGGAGATTTATTTTATGTTAAACAATTCAGTTACTCAAAACCATGATTTTATTCCATATGTAGGTTCTTCTTGATTTTTTTAAATTTTCTAGTAATTTTTCTTATTATTTTCTGAGCTATTTACAATTTTTTGTATTTATTTCTTACTATTTGAACTAAGGGTATATGTGTCATTTCACCAAAGGCGCTAACCTATGTTACAATCAAAGACTTTTGACTCACGGTAGTAGCAGAAATGAAATGGATCAAGAAAACTAGTGGAAAAAATGGCATGTTTGCTTTTACAGTGACAACTAAAATTGCATAACTTTTCAATGACACAAACAAAATTTTTCCCTAGAGGGAATGGCTATCACCATTTTTGATCGTTGCGTCCTTGGCAACTCCTGTTTTGCCACCGCTACCTCTTCCATACGGCTGCTTCCGATGGTGGATGTTGAGTTGATTGGTGGCCATGTCGCGATGCTTTGCTACTTGTTTAAGATTACGAGGAAGCCACACCCTGACCCTGCCCTTTTTTTTTTTTTGTGGTGGCATTCCATGGCTAGCTATGCCAATTCAGGGCCTGGTCTTTTTAGCTTATATGTTTTATTTCTTATTTGCTTATTTGACTTATCTCGTAACTTTAAAAATTTTCTGAGGTGGTCTCGAGAGTCAGATACCCTTAGTTTTTAGGATTTAGGGAGTTTTTAGACACATTTACGAGATAAAAAAAAGGATTCAAAAAGTAATAAAAAGTCAAATAAGTCAAATAAACACGAAATAAGTCAGATAAGACATGGCTTATTTTGACTTATTTGACTTTTTTAATTACTTTTTGAATCCTTTTTTTATCTTGTAGATGTGTCTAAAAGCTCCCTAAATCCTAAAAACCAAGTGCATCCGACTCTCGAGGCCTCCTCGGAAAATTCTCGAAGTTACGAGATAAGTCAAATAAGCAAATAAGAAATAAGACAAATAAGCTGAAGGCCCTCAGTCTCGCAAAAAGCTCACCGGCGAAGTTGGCCGGGCATGGCGGCACTCCCACGCTCGCTAACGCCACGCACAATAGAGGTGCTTACATAGGTGCTTAGAAAAAAAATGGGTTTATTTTACTACATAGGATGATGCATGTGCTTGGAGATGTACTTGTAAGTTGTAAGAGAGATGAGGTAGTGCTTAGCTTAGCATATGCTTATAGAGGTGTTGAGGGGAGGTTGTAGCAAATAAACAACTATGGAAACTTCTTTGAATTATGTGAGAACAAAAACTCGAATACAACAAAGAACAGGAGAGCGCACCGATTTAGGGGCGATTTTGGCGAGCCTCTAGATCCTGACGGCCGATCTAGCGTCAGAGGAACTGGGGCCAACCGGACGTTTGGCTGCTTGGTGTATGGTAGTAGATAGCTATTCTTGCTTGGTGTGTGTTCTCATCAGCTGCTAGGCGTTCTTGGTGACCAGTTCGGTCGGCTGCGCTGCGGGAGAGAAGAGTGGCGTCGGTGGAGTTGGGACTTTGGTGGCCTGCAGTTCGTCGTCTCCATGCCATCTTCGCTACCTCCATCCCGTCCCCTCACCGTTTCATTCCCCCTGCCAGGTGTGCTCTCCATCCGGTTCTCATCTTGGTTCAGGGTTTGGGTTTAGCGGTCGGGTTCGCGGTGGTCAGCGACCTTTTGCTGTTTGTAGTGGTGGCCTTCAGGCTGCCGGTGGAAGAGTAGGATTCGTTGTCAACGACAATAAAGGGGGTAGGTTCAGACCTTCGCGCCGGATTCAGCGGTGGCCACGGGTGGTGGCGTTGTCAGATATAAACGTGTGAGGAGGACAGACCTCTCCGAGCGTACTTAGTCTTGCTGTGTCATGAGGGGGAGGAACTTTTGGAGTTTGTTGCTTGGAGAGTGGGGGTCAGGTCAAGTTCTTTGCAGGAAGGCTCCCGTGTCGTTGGGTTCGGCGACGGTGACGGCGGATGGTGGAGGCGACCCCTTGGCCTTGTCTTTCTTGGGTATGATCGCGACAGAGTTTTTAAGCTGCCTCAACTATCTCTTGATGCTGATATGTTGTTCTGTTCCCAACTAAGGGTAAGGCTGGAGGAGATGGGCCTAGTGGCACCGCCGATTCTAACGATCTTCATCTTCGACGTTAGCGCAAGGAGAAGGGTGAGCATTTTTTGGGATTTAGCAGGTAGGCCCTGTACAGATCTATTTGTAACTTTGGTGCAAGGGTCTTGTAACATGGAAGTTGCTTATGGAATGATATGGCGTCTCTTACTAAAAAAAAGGCTTCTTTGTATTGGAAGAAAGATTTTTATAAGTGCTTGGTGATGTGGCGCACTCTCTCTCTCCTTAAGCACCATTGTGCTAACAACCTTACACTTTACATGCCTTAAGTTGTTGGCACAGTGGTGTCTTCTCAGAACTCTGGCAAAGGTAGAGGTGGGGTAATAAAAAACAAATATTAAAAGGGAATTCACGACAACAGAACTCAGCTGAAATTTTAAGGTTGTGTTTAGTTCGGCGTTAAATTAAGTGGATTAGCTAACCTCAATCTAGCTGGATTAGCTTAACCCATGTTTTCTGTTTAGCAATTTATCGAGTTAATCTAATGTGTTTGGCTGAGTTAGTAGGGTTAGTAGAGAGAGATAACTTATCCCACCCTTTTGCTGGATTAGCTAATCCTGTATTAGTGGGGTTAAATAGCGTTAACCGGATGAGTGTTTGGCAGGATAAACCCATCCACTAAACCCATCCACCTCTAGCCTCAGACCAAATGCAGCCTAAATGTTTAGAGAGTCATGTTTGTCAAATCTGTTAGGGGGCGTTTGGTTGCCGTATAAGTTCAGCCAGGCTGGTGGGAGACAAGCTGAGGTGATGCAAGAGATGTTGTTTGGTTGGTTGTATGAGATTGGACAGGCTGAGCAGAGATGTTGTTTGGTTGGCTGCACTAGTAGGAGAGGGGGATGTACAAATTCAAAAGATGAAAATCAAAAACAAAGAAAATAAATTCAAAGTGAAAATAAAAAAAATTTTAAAAATATTGGAACAAAACTAAATTGAAAAACACAAAATAAAAATTCAAAAAACAAATACTAGAAAATCAATAAATTCAAAAACAAAAAATAAAAATTCAAAAATTCTGAAATTCTGAAATTCTGAAATTTTTTCAATACCTTGTACTTGAATCTACAGTTCCATTTTTTTGTTTCATTGAATTTGGATGTCGTTTGAATTTTTAAAATTTTCTCAAAGGAGCATAGAAACTAGTAATGCATCAGAACGAGATGGCCAAGACAGTTCTTTGTCTTTGGCTTTAACTTCGGTAAACGGCTAAGCCAAATTTTCTTTTTGAGCCAAGCCAAAGACAAGAGTTTTTGATGGGGCTGGCACGGCTCGGCTCGGCCTCTATGTAGCCAACCAAACATGCGGTGACTGCACGAGATGAGCCTGGCCCGGCCAGATGCGGGCAACCAAACGCCCCCTAAAAGAAGGTTGCCGTGAGCCGCGCCGGCGCAAACATTGGCCATTACTAGAGCACCACACGGCTACACCTAACCGCCGCACAGAGTCGCATGCAACCACGCCTCTCGCTTTATTGCTCGCACTGTGCGCAGCCGCTTTTCACGTCCACCTCCAATTAAAACCATCTCTCACGGCGCTCACAGCAATACGTAGCAGACTGATCAAGCAGAAGCGTCAAGAACCAACGAGGATGGCCGCGGCGGCGGAGTGGCGAGATACGCGCGTCCTGCTCGCGCTGCTGCAGCTGCTGGCGCTGTCGCCGGCGGCGACAGCTCGCGTGACGGCGCTGATCGTGTTCGGCGACTCCACGGTGGACGCCGGGAACAACAACGCGATCCAGACGGCGGTGAGGAGCAACTTCCCGCCGTACGGGCGGGACTTCCCGGGGCGCCGCGCCACGGGGCGGTTCTGCAACGGCCGCGTCGCCACCGACTTCTACTCGGAGGCGCTCGGCCTCCGCCCCTTCGTCCCGGCCTACCTCGACCCGGACTACGGCATCCGGGACTTCGCCTCCGGCGTCTGCTTCGCGTCCGCCGGCTCCGGCCTCGACGTCGCCACCGCCGGCGTCTTTGTGAGTGCATTCTCCTCCTCCTCTTCTATACATATACACACGCTAGCGCCTAGCGGTGCAGCTCCTTCGTTTACCATCTGGTCAAGAAACGTGCGGAAAAAAATAAATTCTTTTTCATGGTAAGCAAAAATCATTCAGATAATTGGCCACTTGTACGTCATAGGATCGATCGACGTAGAGAGTATATGATTCTTCCAACTCTGCAGCGTACGAACGTAGGCATAGGATACGGCGCCTCGATCACTCGCTCCTGAACACACATGGGCTTGAGCGACCACTGTTGTTGTTTGGACAAATAGGATGCGTGTGCGTGACGGTCGGGGTCATACAGTTAAGAGTACAGGCTGCCTAAGCTCCTGACACCTGGCCGCGCAGGCTATGCAGCCAAAGATCATGCACATGGACCGGGATTTTGGGCATCTCCGGCAACAAGTCTCAGATAAGGTGTCTCATCACTGTTTGCAGTTATGGGGTCACTATTTGCAGTTATGGGGCAAGGAATGAGAAAAGTAGAGAGTAGAAATAGTGATGGGTTATTGTTAGAAGGTGAATATGGATAGAATAATTCTATTGACAAGATGATATATGAATAGTGATGAGATAAAATAAAAATAGGATGGACTGCTGTAGATTTTCTTACAACGCTGATTTCTTGTGGTCGTCGACTCGTCGTTGAATGGTTCTTGTCGTGTGCGCTCGGCATGGATTCGATCGGTCAAGGCATGATGCTTTTGCACTGTAGAGGGCTAACCAAAGTACAGTGTTCTAGTCGTGGCCTGGCCGGCCCGGTCGCATTTACTGCATGCTCGTGAGAAGCGTCATTGTACATCTGTACGCACAGGTGCGTGCATGGAAATGACGCCTGTGGCAAATCATCATTTTCGTACCATTAAGTTTGCGCCTAGTTCTATCTGTGCCACCCCGGAGTGATTTCTCCTTTATATACCATCTTATCACGTTGTTTGTTCTTTTCCATGCCACTCTTATCAACATATGTTAATTTTCACCTTTTAAGCACACATAATATCTAAAATATCCCTGTCCTCATGTGTATGACAAACAGGACCCACCGGTAGCCCTTTTTCCCTTTCCTTCTATCTCTCTCTTCCACTCACCTCACAAATTTAGATAGGGACGGCGCCTCTCACTCCAATCCTCCTCCTCGTCGATCCCCCTTTGCCCAACCCCCATTCTCCTCTTCTGGCCAGACCTCTCTTTCTTAGTGCTAACCTTCGTGGATTCCATGCTACAGCATTGGCGCCGCTCATCCTCATGGCCGCATCGCCTCAGCCAATCATGTCACTAAGGAGAAACCTTATGCTGCACCCATCCTCCTCGCATCACCGGTTGACCTTGCCATGCCGCCCTTCGTCTCCACACTGTGCTCTAGCCACCAATTCGTTATTGTGCCGTCACTCGCCATAGTTCACATGCCCACATTGCCCTACCTTGCTTTGGTGAGCCGAGCCCTTGCTATGCCCCTTTGTTTTCCTTCTCTGGCCCTCTGCTCCCTTCTCCGTTGCTTCTTCCTCTCCATGCCAATAGGCTCCGCACGCTAATAGCGAAGGGATTACACATGTAGGAGCAAAGTGGTATTTTCATACCCTCATCATGACTACCATAAAATGGTCAACAATGGCACATAGGACAACAGTTGAGCGATTATGATAGCAAATAAGGAAGAAGCCACTAAGCAATGCCATATAAGGAAGAATCGAACTCTCTAGCCATTACAGGAAAAAGATTTTCTCTCGATAGCCATTTGTCGGTCGTCAACATAGCTAACCAATGTCGACTGCCAAATAAAAGCCAACGACTATTCGACATAGATCACCAATGTCGATAGCCAAAACCAAAACCAAAACCGAAACCATTGACACTAAGCCTTGGTCAGGGCTACTGTCTGAGAGGGACTTCTTATCGACGACTGGATACAGGATGTTGATACCGAGTAGTGTCAACAGCTCAGTGTGGACTGTTTTTGGGGCAGTGTTGCTGGCTTCTACCGTCGAGAATGACAATTTTTTCTATAGTAAGTGGCATATAAAAATTCTACCCTTTCATCTAACTTAAGCCCCGCTTCTAGGGAATGCTCTCGCCCAAAGGAGAGAAAAACCGAAAAGGTGTGGCAATAGGAGGAAGTACTAAGCCTACAAGCAATTGCCAGATTTTTCATATCATAAGATTAGGAAAAAAAAAAGGCTCGCGTATTCTCTGCCTTCGGTACGGTAAAGGCAGAGGCACACGGTATTTTGTAAGAGAAATAGTAGAGTACTGTAGTATCGGTCAGTGTAGTAAATAGTATCAGAAAACAGTACCTTTTTGCTGCGCTAAGTTACTGTTTATTACTGAATCTACAGTGATCTCTGCCATTGCATACAGAAAAGACCATAAAATTTAGCAAACTGTGACATGGCTTGACTTCCAACAAGGTTGTATGCATGTCCCACTGCCGACTTGCCGTTACCTCCAGCTTCATCGAATTGAAGCAGCCACCAGGGGAGGGCGGAGAGGCGTACGTGGATCCGGTCGTCGTCGATCGTCCTTCACCTCTGGTCACCGCCGATCTCACCGGAGCCACAGTACTGGGGGAACGTCGCTGCTATGATGGACGAAAATTCTGACCACCATCATCGGGACTCGGGAGCTCGCCGAGAATGGATCCGATGGGATTGATACACGCTTTTTTGGACCTGAAATTTGCATTGCGTTTGTCAGACAAAAAAATAATTATAGTTTTGTGAGGGGATTCTTCCACTGAAATGTACTTGCACATTCTTTATTTACAAAAGCACTGTAGTTCTGATGTTTTTTATTCTTTTTTAAAAAATATGACTAGACGTATTTACAACATCGCATTCTTTATCAGAGGAAGAAAGAAATATTTTTGGCTCCATGGCCCAAATTCAAAAGAGGGTTTCTTGATTCAATCAAGTTGTTTACTGCCGTACTCCATGTCAGATTATTAACTATTTTTGGATGACGCTTTTGGTCCATGGGAATTTACTGCATCCATAAATCCTGCTGCATATACTCTGTTTAAATGCCAGATGCCCACTGCATTGCACAGACACGCGTGCAACATGTGAACCCTAGTTATATATAACCGCGAGCAGCTTTTACTTGCAAATGTCACATTATTCTTCTAAGTGGCCTTCTTCTTGATTTTTTTATCATTTTTATAGAAACTAAACATTATAGCATTTTGTAACCATTTTTTAAAGGCTTTAGTGGTTCTTTTTAAAACTCACAAAATCATTTTTTTTGCAATTTGTTTGGGCTCTCCAAGCCTCTTATCGAGGGGTCACAACTTTTTCAGATTATAATCTTGTTGAGTGATTTTTAATCAAGCATATTTTAGCAAAAAAATATTATTTTTTAAATAAATCCACCTTTGCAAGGCTGTCAAGCCTTGCTTTATTATGGCTTAGGGTACTCCTAGTGCATGGTTTTAATGACTCATTTCTTTTTTTAAGAACAAAATAAATAACATTTGTTACTCAACAATGAAAGTTATAAGACAAACTAAAATAAAAACCAATAAGTCTCGGCGGTAAGAACCACCAACTCATACAAGAAAACAATATAAAAAATATAGTCTTGCAATCTGCTATCCCCGAAAAAGCTTGTATGGTGTATGCAATACCTTGTCCTCTCCTATTGTAAAAGAGAGTTACGAGGAATTATAATACCAATATCCGAGGTAAGCTTCTCAAAAGACAGGAAAATATGACTATTCAACATATGCTTCTTCACTAGCCTGCTAGAGAACCGTAAGACGAAATCTAGAATTCGTGCATTGGTTCTTAACGCATCCAACTCATAGAACTATTGAAAACATAAAAATAGGCTCTGCTTGCCCTTCTTATCGAGATTTGGATGGCTCTTCTTTAAAGTGATAGTGATCATCTGGTGAGTAGATCCGATTTACGCTGCCGCAATGATGGCACTGTCAGATCCAGCATCGAGGATCTAGCCTCGCGTGACCACTGTACCGGAGACACCGCTGCCGCTGCCGCATCAAAAAAAGCCAACGCCGTCACCGATGAAAGAAAGACTCTTGTTTCAAACCTTCAAGCACTACTTTTACTAATTCCACCTATCACAGATACTAATTAATTACTCTCTACCTTAACAATTCAACCTACGTGACAACTATAAAAATGTCTCACACCGTTGCATTGGGAATACCCACGCCTGTCACAGTAACTACCATGCATGTGCCACGCCTTTGCAATGCCACTGCGCGTGACATTTTGACGAATGTTAATTGTTTAAATTAATTTCGGAACTACGGGTGGCGACACATAGTTCATTTCAAGCACGGGTATGCAGGACTTTCCATGTATGGTTATATATGTTTTAAAATGATGGAGAGTGTTTAATTTATTTTTGAAAAAGCTATGGAATGTTTATTTATTGTAAAAATATTTAAGCAAATTATGTTAATTATAGATTGAATATTTTTTGGACATAAAATTAGCATATGAGGGTACTTGAACACGTCCACCCCGCTTCAGACAAGTTATTCACCGCACTACTATAGAAATACTCATCATTGATCCTTTATCACTGGCGAATTCATCTAAAACCGTCAGTAATATGACCCGCGCTGCTCCACCTCAACCAGATACCCGAAAAAACCGCCAGCGATACCGAACCGCCAGTAATAGTGAATCTATCACTAGTGGTTCTATAAGAAAACCACCAGTAAAAGTATCACTGGTGGTTCAATCCTAGAACTGCTAGTGATACTTTCACTATCACTAGCGGTTCTATAAGAAAACCGTCAGTAAAAGTATCACGGGCGGTTCTCTAAAAAAAACCGTCAGTGAAAGTAATTTTCAGAATTCCATAACTTTTTATACGAGATCGGATAAAAATAAACTTTATATGTAAATTGTAGCTCTTGACGAGATCTAAAACGTTGTAGTTGGTATGTTTTCCATTTGAAGTAATATAGATGCCTAAATAATCATTGTAATTTTAAAAATTTATAACTTGCTCAAATGAAGTCGGATAGAAACAATCTTTACATGAAAACTGTAGTTTTCGACAAGATATGCAACTTTGTAGTTGAAAACTTTTTTATTTAACGTCATTTGTATAGTCAAAAAATTATTAAAAGATTTAGAAAACAAGGCTTAAATGATATGCATATCATACATATGTCAAAAGGTGAGTGAGATGGTTAGGAGAGCTAGGTTATAGGCAAGAAGTACTAAGTTTGAATCCTAGTTATGCATAGTTTAAATTTCGTATGAAAAAAATACTAAGGCTATATAAGCGGTGGTAGATGGTATAAGGGTGCTATTCGAATGAAAATAATAGTTTTTAGTTAAATTTTATTGTCCAAAATCACGTTTTTGAACACCCTCATCTATGATATTACTATCACTGGCGGTTCTCGAACCGACCGCCAGTGATAAGCGTTATGAATCGCCAGTGATATGGTTTTCTGTACCAGTGCCAGGTGCCTTCAACTTAAAGTTTGAGTGCTTTTTATTTAGAAGTATTAAAGGTTGAGTGCTCACGCACTTTAACATTGTGCTATAGCAAATTATAAGAAAAGAAATACTGCTGCATTTCAAATATAAGAATGTGCACTATATCATATTACTACAGAATTATTTATTATTATTATCGAAATTATAGCCAACACTATAGCATTGTTGGGATTTTCAATGTGCAGCTAGAGGACAAACCACTCAAGTGGGCCATCTGATAAAACCACGTGGAATCATACTTCAACGATGGCCCATCTAAAAAAATCATATGAAACCACGTGAAACCATATTTTGACGGTGAGGCCCACATGATGAAAACCAACTGAAACCATACTTTAATGGTGAACCCACCTAATGAAACCATATGAAATCATACTTTGACTATAAGGCCCATCTGATAAGACCACGTCATACTATACTCAATAGTGAGATTCACCTGATGCTATACAGTACTCCCTCCGTTTCACAATGGTTGTAGTTCTAACATTCAAAATTTTTATCAAAATGGTTGTAGTTCTCACATTCCAATGCAACTTTAGAGCTAATATGACCTTTATACCCTTCATCAATGCAGCCATCTACTCTTTGTATTTAGCTAAGCTGTTCAACTACCCTTCATTAAATGAGGGTAGACAAGTCATTTTCCACGTCTCCTTATTTTGTGTCTATTTAGTTAGAACTATAACCATTGTGAAACGGAGGGAGTACCACATAAAACCATACTAGCTGTACTATACTATTATTCGTCAAAATAATTACTCCAATTAATGCCCGCCGTTTAATTTTGCAACGACGCACGCATGCAGTCGGTGGTACCACTGTGGAAGCAAGTGGACTATTCCAGGGAGTACATATGACAGTACTTGAACACGTCCACCGCTTCACAGACTTAAAGTTTGAGTGCTTTTTTTAAATATTAAAGTTTGAGTGCTTATGTGCCTTAAGATTGTGCTATTATCAATATGAACCATAAAGAATTATTTTTTCTAGGAATGTACACTAGATTATAAGAATGTACACTGTATTATATTATCAAATATAAGAATGTACACTATATTATATTGCTAATAATTATTTTTTATTATTGTCATTCGTCAAAAGAATACCATTTTCACGCATAATTAACCCAATTAATGCCCGCCGTTTAATTCTGCAACGATGCGCGCATGCAGTCGGTGATACCACTGTGGGAGCAAGTGGGCTACTTCAGGGAATACAAAGCCCGGCTCGCCGACCACCTCGGGGCGGCGGAGGCGCAGGCCGTGGTGGCGGACGCGGTGTACGCCATCAGCATCGGCACCAACGACTTCATCGAGAACTACTTCGCCTTCACGACGGCGCGCTTCCTGGAGTTCACGGTGGGGGAGTACACCGACTTCCTCGTCGGCCTCGCCCGGGGCTTCCTCGTGGAGCTTTACGGCCTCGGCGCGCGCAAGGTCGGCTTCACGGGGCTGGGCGTGATGGGCTGCCTCCCCCTCGAGCGCGGCCGCGACCTGATGCTCTGCGTCGAGGAGTACAACGCCGCCGCGAGGGCGTTCAACGCGAAGCTCGTCGCCATGGTCGACGAGCTCGCCGGCGGCCTCCCCGGCGCGCAGTTCCGGGTAGCCCAGGTGTATGACTTCTTCGACGGCATCCTGCGCAACCCGTACCAGTACGGTAAGTATATATTCACCATGAATCTTGGATTTTCCGCAGGTGCTATAGCGGTTATCCACGACCACCGGAGGATCGTGCTCTGCCTTCACTTCCCTCGGTACTCTTTTCGTAAAAAGCTTCCCCCCGTGGCTGCCGGCGACCAGCCCTCCCCGGTGTCGACCACGTCGGCCTGAGATGCAGGGAGGAGGAAGCAAGAAGAACCTTATTGCTTTTCCTTCAAAAATTCGATAGATTTTAAGCAAAGAAGCACGTAATAGGGAGTGAGGACAGAACACAGATCTTGGAACATGATCCGGTGGTCGATATACTTTGAATCGCATGTATATTTTCCATCCTCCTCTACTTTGCTCACCATTCATACAGATGGCAAGCACACATTCATTCACGGTGGTGGACATGTGCATGCATGCTAGGGTTCGTGAATGCGGCCATGGGGTGCTGCGGGACGGGGCTGTACGAGATGGGGTACACCTGCAGCGAGTGGGACGCGCTGACGTGCGCGGACGCGGACAGGTACGTGTTCTGGGACGCCGTGCACCTGACGGAGCGGGCGAACCGGATCGTGGCGGAGTACCTCATGAACACAACCTTCGACCTTTTCTTGTGACCAGGGTCGAGCTTCTTCCTGCGAAATGCATGCAGCTCGTGAGATCTAGGTAGGTTCAGTGCTTCTTGTGCCAGGTTACAGTAGTACTCATGATATCAATAGCATTCAGTTATTTTGCCAATGTGTGTATACTGTATAGAACAGACGCGTACTGGTTCGTGGGCTTGCAGAGTGATGATATATATAAGGATAAAGTGCCGATTTCTTTCCTAAACTTTCGTCCAATCGAGCACCAAATTGGTCCCTAAGGTGTAAAACCAGGTGGGCTCGGTCCCCCATGGCATTAAGAAAGCCCCATTTTAGTCCTTTGACCAGTCAAATCTCGTCTTCACGGGTGGTTTTGCTGACATGGAGGCCAGCTAGCCTAGTTTTGCCCGCGTGGATGCCCCGTGTACGCCACCTCCACGCTGACCTCACCACCTCTCCCCCATCTCTCTCGCTCTCTCTCCATCTCTCTCCTTCAGTCCCTCCTCTGGAGTAGCAGCGACAGTCGAAGATGGTGTGGCTTCATGGCGGCGAAGAGAAGAAAGGATGGCACAACGAGAGCAGGAGGCACCCGACACGGGGAGGAGGAGGAGGCAGTCGATGTAGAGAGGAGGAGCACCGGCCTAGCTCGAGTTTGGTCCCAACGCTGGTGAAGGGGGAAGGAGGAGCTGATGGAGGCGGTGTCTGGCGAGGAGGGAGGAGGTAGCCCTGACCGGACCACCATCTCCCTTCTCCCTTACCTCTCTCTTCTCTTTCTACTTCACCTCTCTTCCCACTGGCCGGCCCTAAGGAGGAAATGGTGGCGGTCGCGCAGCGGCTGGCATGGGAGGAGGAGGTCAGGGCGACATCGTCCGCAGCGGCCGGTGAGGGAGGAGGTGAGGGTGGTGGCATCTGACGCCAGAGGAGGAGGTCGGGACGGCGGCGGCGACAACGCGGTGGCCGGCCTGGGAGGTGAGGACGGCGAGGTCCAGCACGGGAGGAGGAAGTCAGCGTAGCGGCATTCGACGTAGGAGGAGGTGGCAGTGTCGTTTGATGTGCAGGAGGAGGAGGAGATGGCAGTGGTGGCACGGTCTGATGCGGGAGAGGTAGGGCGGCAATGACCGACATGGGAGGAGGTGACGACAGTGGCGTCCATTATAGGTGGGGGCAGCGGCAACTAGCGTCGAAGGAGGTGGCAGTGTCGTTTATGATGGAAGGAGAGATAATAGAAAGATGATTGAGAGGGATAGAAGAGAGGAAGAGAGATGGGTGAGGTCAGTGCAAACGTGACGTCGACAGGGCCTCCACACATGCAAAACCAGGTTAGCTGGCCTCCACGTCAGCAAAAACCGCTCGCAATGGTGGGTTCAACTGGTCAAGGGACTAAAGCAGTGCTTTCACAATACCACGAGGACCAATCCCATCCGGTTTTGCAATTCAGGGTCCAATTTGGTGCTTGGGCAATAGTTCAGGGACCAAATCGACACTTTTTCCTATATAATATAAGTACGATATAGTGTTTTTCCACGTGAACAGACATCCTCCGAGATCCGTGCATCCACCTCTCCCCTCTCATCCTATTTTACAAACAAAAACTCTCCGATTTAAACAAATTCTCATATCAGACTAGATTTTCCCCTGGTATACGTTGTTCAAGGCATGTCCATTGCATCAGATCTTGCTCCAAGATCCATGCACAGCCCACCTCCTCTCTCTTGAGGATTTGCAAAAAAAATCCTTTAAAACATCCAATTCCCACATGAGCTTCTTCTTCCTCCTCGCCCTCCTCTTCTCTCCTCTCCTCCTCTCCGATGGTCAGATGTCGACACTAACGCACTATCCACTGCTAACCACAGCAGTGCCACCTCAGTCTGCCGCTCCCCAATCACTGCCCGCCGTGGCCAACCTAAAGGAAGGAAGAGAGAGAGGAACGAGCCGATGGAGGAAGGGGGTCGGAGCTAGCTGTACGGTGGTCAAAGGTCCGACCACCACATGAGAGTGGATTTTCCCTAGTATTTGTGGCTCAAAGCACGTTCGTTGTCGCTAGATCTTGCTCCGAGATCCATGCATCGCCCTAACTCCTCTCTCTTGCGAATCTGCAAAAAAATCTCTAAAAAACATCCAATTCCCATGCTAGCTCCTTCTTCCTCCTCCCCCTCCCCTCCAGTGGATGGGTGTTAGCACTACAACACTACCTACTGCTGACTGCAACGACGCAACCTCTGATTGCCACTCCCCACCACTACCCACCTGCCCCAAAGGAAGGAAGAGAGAGAGGAAGGAGGTGCTGGAGGGAGGTGGGCGGAGCCGGCGGTACGACAATCGAAGGTCTGGCCACCCGTGCTTGGGACGAGAGGAGCATGGGAGGAAGAGGAAAAAGGAATGAGAGAAAGAGAGTCGAGAGGACTGTCAGGGGTGGTAAGGAAGCGCAGTCATTGGGCGGAGCCAGCGGAAGGAGCATGCGGGATAAGATGGGGGGAAGGGAGAAAGAGATATAGAGAGGAAGTAAGGGAAGAAGGGCAAATATCCAGGACTTTAAAGATTTGAAGGATTGTTTCCAAAAGTGCGTGAGACGGCTTCATGAATCTTGAAGCAAATCAAATGACAACGGATGTCCCTGTAACACAACTACATGTGGTTTTACATTTTTGTTCTCACATATATAAAGTCCTAGCCCTCCTCTCTCTCCCCTCTCCGGCTCCCTCGTCTGGTGGCTCCCTATTGGCCTCGATCACCGACGCGGGGGGCGTCCCTCGCGCGAGGGACGAGCGCCCATCCCTCACATGCGTGGCCGTCGATCTCGATGCGCCCATCCGTCGGATGAAGTGGAGCCGCATGCCACTCGTGAGGGATAACGCCAAAGCCGGCTCCCAGCCGCGCGACCACTCGCAGCGATCGCCTTTGCTTTGTCGTTACGCCGCCGCCAGATCGTGATGGCACCGCTGTTTTCGCTGCCGACGCCACCGCCGCCGCCAGATCGATCGTCAACGTCGCCACCGCCGACGTATAATTGTATCGTCAATAGCATGAATATTTCTTCGGCGGCAACGACGTCACGATACGCGGCGGCGACGGCGACGTCGACGATGAAGACAAAGCGGTGTTGTCATGATACGCGGCGGCGGCGATGACGAAGCGGTGCGACCGAGCTACGAGGTGGTTCGAGAGCGGCTGGGAGCCGGCTTGGCAATATCCCTCGGGCGCGGCACGCGGCTCCGCTTCATCCGACAGACGGGCGCGTCGAGATCGACGGCCACTAGGGATGCAAACGGATCGGATACGGTCGGATAGCAGCGATATTGTATCCATATCCATATTTATTTTTCGGATATGGATCGGATACGGATAGTATCAGATATGGATACGGACACGGATAGTGTCGGATACGGACACGGATAGCTTGGATACGGACATGGATACTATAGGTTCGGATATTGTTCGGAACGGATAATTCCTCAGATAATATGCAAAGTATAGACTTTCAAAGGAAGAATCAAACATTTAAAGTACGCATAAATATTTAATACACAAGAAACATACAATCTTGTAAACATTACCACGGTGGTGCGGTGAAGGCATAAAGCACCAGCACTCCAGCTGCCCAGCTAATAGGAACGGTTCGGCCTGAATAGTGAGCAGTTCAGCCTAAGACCCTAAGCACCACCAAGTCCACCAGTTTGGTTCGGCCGAAAGCATCAGAGCGGCATGAGTATCAGATAAAGCGCTTGTTGAGTAGTAGTACAAAGCGCTTGAAACGGATTAGGCCGAAAGAATCGAAAGCGTATAATGGCTGGTGGGTGGGCTTAGCCTTGAGATGATTCGGATAATATCCATCGGATATTATCCGTATTTTTCTTCATATACTATACCGCGGATATTATCCCATTATCCGTATCCGTATCCGTATCCGCATCCGCATCCTAATATCCATATCCGTATCTGTATCCGCAAAAAACAGCCGGATGTCCTTATAAATATCCAAATCACTATCCGTATTGGTTCGGTCGGTCGGTCGGTTGAAAATTATCCGCTTCGTTTGCATCCCTAACTGTCACGCGCGCGAGGGACGGGCGCTGTGCCGCGGGCGAGGGATGCCCCCCGCGTAGCCAGATCACTGCGCCTCCACTGTGGGTCCAAGTCGTGAGGCTTTCGAATCTGGAGCACAGCATGATTGAACGGTGCGGGAGGTGCTGGAGACAATGTACACATGAGAAAGAATTTCCCTATATAACTACTGCATGAAACGTCAGTCGGTAATGACGAAATTTCACAGCAAATCTCCAGGCTCCACCTCTCCGATCATGCCCAGCGCCCACATGATCGATCTCCCATGGAGATCTGCGTTAGTTTAGGAACAAATACTTTTTTCCAACATTTCGACAAGCATCAGTGACCACCACGGAGGCAGTTCTATTGACGAACTCTTACTACTGGGTGTAGTCTAGGGGTTTTTCGATGCGCTTAAAGATTACAAACTTGAACATAGAGATGAACACAGACATATAGAGGTGGAACAATGTTTTCCATTTTTCTCAAACCTGTTTTACAATGGGATATCGTCCTCCTTATATAGTGACGGGTAGGGATTTTGGCTAGGTCCATCTGGGCCCTTCGTGAGCCAGTTTTCCAACACTCCCCCTTGGACCTTAGCCGCGAGATGCATATGTCTTATCAAAACTACATAAAACCCAGTTGAAAAAATTCTCGGAGAAAGAGTGCATAGCATACGCTTTTTGTGCTGCTCGGATTGCCTCGTTAAAAACCATATGTAAGAAACTTCAATGAAAACTCACATAAAAGAAAAAGAGTACAACCCACCAATTTTACTTTATAATCTTTAATATTATATTGGGTACTTGAACTTTATGTTCAAGATTTAATTCAGAGTGCGTGTGGTTTCTTCCCTTGGATCTTGATTTCTGTACTTCTCTGAGTCTCGTCATTTTCAATTTCTCTAATGCACCTTTCAAAGGTAGATGCTGGAAGTGACTCAGTGAGCTGAATATCAATTTTATTCATCCTATGCATTTCATGAGCATAGAAGAGTTGGGTTTATGAGCTTCATCAAATTGCTCTTCATGTAGCACATTTGCATTTGAGCAACAAAAAATTCATTATGTTCATATGCGATAGTGGGGGTTAATTTAAATGATCCATTCCACATAACTTCTAGATATGAAATATTCTTATTCGAGCCATGCATATTCATGAGAGGCTTCATATAATGTAATGATTTTCTAGTGGTTTGTCGACGTTGACACAAGTGTCTACTTTGACGACTGACATGTCATTGCAGTTTCACCACATAGGGAAACATTCATATTTATATTCAAGTTCAAGTCTTGGTTCTTTCTATCCAAGATCTCTGCTTCTTTGGTGGTAGCGAAGGATGTCCTTGATTCCTTTCAAATGTTTTTTCTTTTGCTCTACATTATACCGAGCCAGCAAATTAATGACAAATATAATGTCTGCTCATATGTTGTTTGTGAGGTACATGAGCATTTTAATTGTACTCAAATATGTGACCTTAAGTCCTAAGACTTCCTCCCCTCATCCTAAGGTCTGTACTATTCTAGATCTGCATGTAATGACCGATTAAACATTGGGGTTTTATAGATACGCCTTCTCAAAACCTTTCTAACACCTTTTAGGTGTAGGCTGGCTGGTATACCTAAATTTATTCAGGCATATGCTCAAATTGTAAGTATAAGCTGCAATAGCCAAATCATTCGTTTCTTTCTGATACTTTAAGTATGTGCTTGTTTCTTTTCTTTGCTTTAGTCCGTATGGTTACACCATACATATTTCTATTTGCTCTATTTTGGTTCAGGACAGTGATACTTCATGTATATTCATATGCATGCCCGAATGCAAGTCTCTATACATATATTTAGTGACATCATCCCTAATTTCATTTTCAATTTCATTTTTAAATTTCAAGTTGAGTACTGTCAATGAGATCAAATATTATCTAAAGGTAATTCTGTCCATGATCAGGGAATAAGTTTCAGCATGAGTAAAATATTGAGCGATCAGCCTTGCTTTTGTACCTCACCACTTCATATTCATTTCTTTTCCAAACAAAATACCCATCTAAATAGGGAGGCGTGCAGCTTCAGCGCCCTAACACCCCTCTTTTGTTTAGATATATAAGTTTCACATTAATTGCCTTCTTTCATTCCTCCCAATCTTGCCTTTTATTTCACTTAGCGAGAGATACAGGCTTTGGGTCGAGTTCAATAATGTTGGCAATTTTCTTTGAAAGATTTATATCAACAGTGGTTGTTACTCTATTCATAGATTCCATGGTTAATACATAATTTATGGTCATTTCTTTGTAAGGTGCTTTTTGCACTACTACTTGCTCTTCACCGCTATTCCCTATCATGGGAGTAAGTTTCTTTAATTTATTTTTGCCAATGTGTGCACTCACATTTCTTTTGGCTTTTTCTTCTTCTATTACTAGTGCATTCAAATCTGAGAGTGACTCGACAGTAGGCTGCTCACCAATGCTGCCAGTTCTCAGCTGGCTCCCCTTCTTTTTTTTCTTTTTTTCTTTAGGGCATTTTTGTGATTAGCTGTGGTAAGCTCTCTTATCCATTTTTCTCCAGGCGTCCTCAGATAATTAGGATTCGAGTAATCAGATTACCTATCCTTTTTCTTTGAGGTCTCTGAACAGGATAAGGGATACCTTCTATGGTATTTTAACCCTCTCTTGTGTATTACTATATGTAATGTGACTTGACCACGTTCTTCAAATCACAAAAATGATTAGGCAGTACATTGCTTCATTGCTTTAAAATGTCTTCTATACTTCTTCATTTACTTACTAGTGCGGGGTCATGCATAGGTATCTTTGTGGCTTTCCACGTAATTTCCCTGCATTCTTCTTTCAGGGGTTCTATTCCTCCCTCTAATGATAGGAATTGATCCTCGATCATTTTCAAATTCTTTGCAAGTGTGATATATGTGCATAAACCATGTATTCAAATGTGAAATTTTTTTCTTATGACCCCTTGCACTAGTTGGTTGTTGTGAGACTGTGTATCCTTGCACTAATTAATGAGGGTTGCATGTAGGACATTGTCCTTTATTCAATAAATTATAACTCTGCAAGTGCGGCCGAACAACTCTAGTCCATTCTAGTTCCTTATGTATGGATATGAGATACTTAGTGCTCTTTTTCGTTAGTTCGCCATCACTTTTCTATTCTATTGGACTTCCTATGATGATCAGAGAATGAATTCTTAATTTTTATGATCTGCGTGATTAGCTTCGCAAATGCATGGTTTCTCGTAGAGACTAAGCATACATTTGACCACCTCGAGAAAGCATGAATGAGCACTATAAAGTACCTAGATAGCCCTAGTGAGGGTTAAATTTGGCCGCAAATCTCCCTAGATTCATTCTAGAAAAAGAGGATTCTCAACTTTCACTTTAATAAGAGAGAGCCTAGTCATCAGTTTTCTAGTAGCACTTGTGGGCACACAAAATCCTTCATGATTCGGGAAATTTCTAACATTAATACTATAGTTTTGTGAGTTGTTTATTTTATTTCTCATCATGCTAAGATTAGGATGGCAATTCTACGATGTCAGGCAAAAGAGATCAGAGCTTCTAAATGCATTCTTTATGGAAGCGAACACTTCGTGCATAGATTCTAGGTGTAGTATAGCCCAGGTTGAAATCGAGAAAATTTTCTAATGATAATTTATCATATCCGACATTCTTTAGAATATATAGGTATTCTTTGCTATTCTCTGCATTGGTTTCTGCATGAAACCCATTTGAACGGATGTATTTAAGAGAGTTCTAGTGGATTCAGGGTACAATAAAACTTCTTCAAGTGCTGATGTAGTATCATATGCAATATAGTTATGGTTTTTCCTGAGCTTGCTATGCTTAACTTGCAATACTACCAGTGTTCTTCATGATCAACTGGAGTATTTGGTCTCTCTTCAAATGTTTTTTGTCTTTTTTTTTATAAACAATTCATACCTCCATAGGGTACTACACTAGTTCTATATATATGATTGCAATCAGGCAATGGTAAGATTCATATTTTATAAAATTCAAATATAGATTGCAATTTTAAATATACTAGAATACAGGATAAATGCATAGACAATCATGAGAATATAAACTCGCTCTTCTAAAGCTTCAATTCTTTCTTTCAAATAGTTTGCTTTTCAAGAGCTTCATGCTAAAATTCATACAATGTCTACTAGCAACCACAATATAAAAGAAAAATGCTAAGAGTACTATTCGTGCACTAGTTAGATTTTGTAAATTATGCATTCTATTCGGCTTCAATTCTATTTGTCGGGATATTCTCTTCTTAATCCACTTTATGTGTAGCTGCAATATGATCAAGGGGCCGAGTTAGAGAGTGTCTCTGCATGAGTATCCTCTTCCATAAGGTCATCCTTGTCTAGCGAGGCTAGATGAGCCTCTACTATTGCTTTTCTATTTCTTTTGGTCTTATAAGCCACAATTACATTCATAGCAGTTACTATTGCTATGAATGTGGCAGCTAGGGCACTGGTCAAAGATTCACCGCATACCTAAGCATGTACTGTACGACATGTACTATACGGTACGACATGAACTATACGGCTTCTCCTTGTTATTCTGCTTCTCTTGGACAGTGGACTTTCTTTTCTAGTATGATTTCTTTTCATTTTCTCCTTCTTTCTCTTCTTTAAATGAATGGGCTTTTCTCCTCTAGTAACTGCTCTAATTGCACTGAGGTGAAAAGTGGGGGGTCTTATTCCCTCGTTTGTGATCTCGCCACATGGAGTTGGATTAATACAAATTCTAAGCAGAATAGAGTTGTACTTGGCCACAGTTCTATAGTCTGTAAATCTCATGTGCACCAAATTCTATTGTGCTTATGACAGGGTAGTGTACTTGAGTTTTTGAACCACTTTTAAAGTGTAGTCCATAGCTCCAGTGCGCTCCCCCTCAACCATACATAGATTCTTTAGAGTGACAGAGAGGTGGTGCCAAAGGAAATTCAGTGCTTGGTCATTCTACTTAACCTGACATTTCATATGAGATGAGATTCCTATGTGTAATACAATAGAGAGCGGTGCATAACATAATTCTCATGAATTTCAATATGTCATATTCAAATGTGCCATTGCAATACATAAGTAAATTCTAAAATATCACTAACAATCATAGCAGCAAATTCATAATTTAAATGCATTGAAGTAATTAACAAGAGTTAAATAAAACTTCAAATGCAAAATGGGATCGAAATTCCAATTCCCGAGGGGGTTCTATGCCAGAGTATGCAATTTCAGCAATTCTATGGATTTTTCTGCAAATTTCTGTACTTTGGAAAATTTTCTTATAATTTCCGAACTTCACAGGGGGTTTCTCTGCAATATTCAGTGTGCTGGGAAATTACTTCGTGTAATTTTCTATTCTCCAAGGGCTATTTTGCAAAGTTTCAGACGATGAGCCCAATTTCTCTTGTGGCCTAGGCTAATTTCTCTAATGGGCCATGCCGTCTTGCCTCCAATTTCCTCCTGGGCCTTCGTCCTGTGGGCTGGCCCAGGCGCATCTCGGCCTGATGAAGCGACAGCTGGGCTGCTAGGGTTCGCGGGCGGTGGCGGCGCCGCTGCGTGCGACGGCGGCGGCGGCGGCGGCGCGCGGGCCGCTTCGGGGTGGTGGCGGCGGAGCTGGGGGCGCGGCGGCACTTCTGTATGGCTGTGGCCAGCGGCGGCTGCGCATGAAAGCCGAGGGGGTGTGGTGCAGCGGCTCTTCAAGGCCGATGTCGGCGGTGGCTCGCCTGGCGGAGCGGCTTCGTGCGGGCGTGCGGTTCACATGTACATGTGTGGCTGGGCACGACGCGGGTACGGCTGCTGGAGCCGTAGCGGCCAGCGCTGCACGCGTGTCGTTGGCGGCAGAATCGAGCCATGGGACGCACATGGCTTCTTGCCTGTACGACATCGTCCACACGACACGGCGCGCGATCAACGTGGCTTCGTGCCGGCATTCGCATGCCGCGATCTAGATTGATATATGTGTGCTGCATGCCAACGTTGCACCGTACGTGTAAATGCTTCTCCTAGCATACATGCATACACGTGATGATCACTTTGATTTCAATGAGAACGTGCTCTTGATCAAGAAGCTGACGACGCTATTTCTTTAATTAAGAAGCGACGACAAGCTACATGGCCATGCAATCCGTGGTCTCTTTGTGGAGAACGCGTGGCCAGCATGAACGACCGCTTTGGGCAGCTCGCATGGCCGCCGACGGCTGATTCATGCGGTGTATGCACGGCGGGCGGATGGCCGATACAACGCTGCCTGCGCCGGCAGCCAGCCGTCATGGCGGCGAGTATCAACATAATGGCCCCGTTTCTTTAAGTGGAAACTGGTGGTTGGTGATTGGCGGTTGGCGGTTTATGTACCTACAAAAGTTTAATAAGTCTAAAAAGATAATTAATTTTTTTTTAAGAATCTTTGAGGAGAACTAATCAAAGCCTCGAAAAAATCTTTGGAAATTATAACACAAAAAAGATCATATAAAAATATCAAGGGGTACTGTAGTAAAACACCGACTGCCGGTAAACGCTGAAAGAAAAAGGGCTCATATGAATAATTCTTAGATTTGTAGCCCAAGAATTTAATGCAAATAATTCGATTCACATATTCAATTTACCGGATTCAGTCTAATTGCAAATTCACTGATGGGATCAATGATTGGTTGCCGATCTATTACCTTCCGATTGCGTGTGTAGATCATTCTACCTTCGTGCCAGGGATTCGAAGTCTATCATGTAGAAACAGTTCGGCTAGGCCATAGGGCCTGCCAGCTTGATGACGGATTGATGCTGAAAACGAGGTCATCCGGTTCCCGATCTCCCGTGGTTCACGCTTCATCTTTGTGTTCCCAATC
This sequence comes from Olyra latifolia, assembly GCA_036346145.1. Classification (NCBI taxonomy): domain Eukaryota; kingdom Viridiplantae; phylum Streptophyta; class Magnoliopsida; order Poales; family Poaceae; genus Olyra; species Olyra latifolia. The sequence goes on along the minus strand of CM070524.1, from coordinate 39,888,475 downwards.
TATCTTGCGATTCGTCTTCACGTTCGTCGCTTGCATGAGTCCCTCGTACTGATAACGTCATGAATAACCGTTGCTACCGGGTATAGTCCAAGGGTTCTCCGATGCACTTAGGGATTGCAAACATGAACATAAAGATGAACACAGAGATATAGAGAAGAAACAATGCTTTTCATTATTCTCATATCTGTTTTACAATAGGGTATCCTCCTCCTTATATAGTGACGGGTAGGGTTTTGACTAAGTCCATCTAGACCTTTCGTGGCCGATTTCCCAACAGTGCCCACGCCATTGCACAGACTCCTTCCTGTCTGATCCCCCTACCTGTCACTGCTAAGTACACATACACCAATATCCAATAGTCCTCAGACAAATTTAAGGCAAAAACTTAAGCCATATAAATGATGGTATCTTTTTCGAATTTCGATACCAGTAGGGAGAAAAACCTTTTGGCTTTGTCGGTATGTAGCTGAAAATTCATTTATGTTGTATAAAAAAGGGTTAATTAGCCCACATCTCTCTCCTCCCTAGCCCACATCTCCATCCTCTCCCAGCCCACATCTCTCACCTCCCAACTCACCGGATGAAGGCGAGCGCCGCCTTCGCCTTCGCCTCCGCTGAGTGGGTGCCAGCGAAGGAGGATGGTACCGCTGACCTAGTAGGAGGTGGTCAGAGCTAGGACAGTTATCACCTTGGAGGAGGCCGACGCCAAGAGAGCTACATTGGAGGAGGTCGGCGCCGAAGAGCTACTGTGCTCGTGCCGAGGCTAAAGAAGATGGCGGTGAGCTCCCCGCCGTAGCTTCATCCCTCCCTCTCTCCTGGACCACCACAGCCTCCGCCTTGTGCAGTTCTCGCCAACAACGCCTCTCCACGCGCTCCCTCTCCTTCAGATCTAAGCTTGCTAGAGAGAATAGGATGACAGTGGTGTGCTCCTCGCTAGGCTCGTGCTAGAGCTCAAGAAGACGACGGCACAACTCCCTCGGCCCGGTCAAGGGCGCGTCTATGGGGCTCCTATCGGGGATGGCCAAGAAGGGGATGGGGCAATGCTTGGTCTCGGTCTCAGGTGAAGAGGAGAAAGGAAGGGGGGCGAGAGAGAGAGAGAGAGAGGAGGGAGGAGAAGAAGAGGACAGGGTAAAACCGTCTTAATATGAAAATATGGGATGAGTGTACGCCATATGGTGCTTTGAGATTCAGATAGTGGCAATCCTCTTGTTTTGCTAGTTTTATAATGACAATTTTGGAAAGAGCAACTCTACGGTGGTATTTATCATGTTTCGCAACTTAGCAGTGACATATATCTAATTAATCTATAGAAAATATACTAGACTTGGTTAACTAGGGCGGTGTTCAAACCGCATTCACGACGCGTTGAAGCAACGAGGGTGTTGTAGGGGCAGCCACCCCATCTCCGGGAAAGGTGGATGTCCACGAAGATGATGTAAAGATCCTTCATGAAGATCCTAATCCGAAGGGGTAAGCGGTGAAGCGTGTCTAAGATGACCTCAAGACCCCTTGGGATGGGAGCAAGAGACTCGGACATCCGCGAAGGGTCAGAAGGAGGACGCGAAGGGTCAAGGGAGCAAGAGACTCGGACATCCAGGAAGGGTCAGAAGGAGGACGCGAAAGGTCAAGCGTTCGCGGGTAAATCTCAAGCAATGAGGATCCTCGGGACTCCTACCGAAGGGTGACGGAGGAGTGAAGTCTCGATGAGGAATCCACGAAGACCCTTCGGAAAGACCGAGAGTGATCGTTGACAAGTCTTTGGCCAGAGGATGAAGACCCTGCGATAGCCCCCTGACAAGAATGGATCAAATCAACAACCTTGTCAGAATGTGTCCCCCTAGGGCACATTAGGGATTAGAACAACTTGGATTGTAAGAAAGCTAGTCTAGCCGCTGATCGTAGGATCAACGATCCAGATATCAGGGCAATCTAGGTATCTCCCTTGGGCCAGGGTAATTTGGGTATTTCCCATGCATGTAAACCCTGACCCTAGAGTTGTATAAATTAATAAGCTCATCAATGAAAGGCACAAGCATTCTGATCATACACATTAGCACTTTGGTTTATTCATCGAAGCGTTACGCTTTCACCACTACTTTCTCTCGGCCCTCTCCAAAGACCGGGAGGGCGCTGAACCTCACTGCTTGGCGGGATCTCCTGTCGGCGATTGGCGCCGTCCGTCTGGAGGAGGCGAAGGCGGGCGATGGCTGCACCAGTGAGGAGTGTCGTAGCGGCCGGAGGTGACGGGCCACCGGAAACGGGGCACGGTGGAGCAAGCGTAGGGTGGGAGCGGCAAGACCAAAACGAGCAAGGTGCAAGCTGCGAGGCGACGGAGGGAGCGGCCCAAAGGGCGATCACCACCGCGCCAACGACTGAACGACCGCGGGAAGACGCGGCGGTGCAAGGACCTGGCGGAAGCATCCCAAGAGCCCCCGGTATCAACCTGCAGGGCCGGAGGAACCTGTGCCAAGGTGCCCCGGACGCAGGCGGTGGTAGACTCGACGAGTCAGGACCCAGCAGAACCATCAGAGACGAGATGCAGCAAGACCCATCCACCCATCCCATGCAAGAACGTCAACATGGAGACCCCCCATCTACCGAAGACATCCTGCAAGATAGAAGAAGACTGTTGGAGGAACAAATCGATCTTCTTCGAAGAGAGCTCGTAACAATGCAGCCCCAGCAATACTATGTGCCCTGGAGGATGCCCTACCCCGAGGAAGACCATGAGCAACATCGGCAAAACGTAATGGTGGCACAGCCGAGGAAGGCTAACGAAGGGCCTCTGAGTGCGCACCTTCACGGCAAAAAATGATCCGAAGGATTGAAAATACCAAGTGTATTCAAGTTCTCTGGAGACACCGACCCAAATGAATTCCTAGACGTATATGACACGGCGGTAGAAGCACCTGGCGGAGATGATGATATCAAGACGAAGAGTTTGTTGCTGACTCTGAAGGGTACCGCACTGTCATGGTACACTTCACTACCACAAGGATCCATACATTCATGGAGTCAACTCAAAGACGCCTTCGCTAACAACTTTCAAGGCAATTATATCCAGAGAATGGTAGAATAGGACCTCTTCGCCTTGGAACAAGACAAGAAAGAAAGCACAAGGGACTACTACAAAAGATTTGTTGATGTACGATGCCAGATAAGAGATGTATCCGATTCTTCGGTAATCAACGCATTCCGAAGAGGGCTTCAACCGGGACCCCTTCTACACAAGTTGACTCAGGACCCACCGAAAACAGCTGCGCTTCTCTATGATGAAGTTGAGGGGTATGCAAAGGGAGAAGAGGAGAATTTAAGGAGACAAGGCCAACTAAATACACACAAGGATCGTGATGGCCACAAAGAGAGCAATTCAGAGAAGAACAAGAGACATCAAAATTCCAACAAAAGGGTAAGCAACATTGAACCCAAGCAAACTGATGAGCGAAGAGCCATTGACAACAATAGGAGAGGAGACTATCCCCGAGGGGATTACAATTCCCGAAGGGATGAGTACAGCAATCGAAAAGATAACACCAGAAGAGATGATCGAAGGAATGACAATTAACGGAGGGAGAATTACCACAGGAATGACAGATTCCGAGGAGGCAATCAGGAGAACGAGGAAAAGAAATACTGCGCGGTGCATGGAGAGAATTATTCGCATACAACCGAGGAATGCAGAGATGTAAAAACGCAACGCAAAAACTACCAAAACCAGAAAGGACAACGAAGGCAAGACCAGCGTCCGAGGGATCAATACCGCAAATCCCCCGAGAGGGTTCACAATGTTGAAGAGCCAAACCGAAGGGTTATTTATGTCATCACCGGAGGATCCTCGTTGAATCTCCCATCGAACAGAAAGAGAAAGGAATTCATTCGCGAGGTGTCGCATGTCTCGGTGTCAAGTAAACCAACACCGGCTCCGCCGATAACCTTCGACGCAACCGACGCCAAAGCGTCAAGTTCCCACACCAAGATCCCTTTGTGATCACAGCTGAAATTGCAGAATATGACGTCCAAAAGACACTGGTGGACGGAGGAAGCTCAGCAGATATCATCTTCGCCAGCGCGTTCAAACAACTCAATATACCAGAAGACAGACTGACACCATCGCACATGCCTCTCATAGGGTCCGGAGGAGAGCCTATGGCGGCCATGGGCCAGATATCATTACCCGTAACTTTCCATGAAGGTAAGAGAAAGATCACAAAGAGTATAAGCTTTGATGTTGTTGACATGGAGTACCGCTACAACGCCATCTTTGGAAGAGGAATCATCAATGCCTTTGGGGCCATCATACATCACAGCTACCTATGCATGAAAATGCCTGCCGAAGGGGGAGTCATCACTATTCGAGGAAATCAGCAGTCAACAAGAAAAAATAAACTCGAAGGCATACCAAGGCTCAAGCCAGTCCAAACTACGGAGAGAGTTGACTCCCAATACAAACCGAAGGGTTATAAGCCCCAGGTTAGGCCGGAAAGCGAAACGAAGAAGATACGATTATTCCCAGAGAATGAAGAGAGAACAATATCCATCGGAACCGCACTCTCCGAAGAAGAAAAAGCAAACGTCATCAACTTGCTTCGGCAAAACAGTGACATCTTCGCCTGGGTGCCGGGAGAGTCTAAGGGGGTCTCCAGAGAGACAATCGAACACTCGCTAAACGTGAAAATGGATGCAAAACCAATCAAGCAAAAACTTAGGAAAATGGGGCCCAATAGACAGGAAGCAGCGAAGATAGAAGTGAAAAAATTGCGCCAAGCCCAAGTCATTCGGGAAGTTGCATACCCGGAGTGGCTTGCAAATGTCGTGATGGTAAACAAGTCAAACGGCACCTGGAAATTGTGCGTTGACTTCACAAATCTTAACAAGACATGCCCAAAAGATGATTTTCTCCTACCAAGGATTGACTAGCTGGTCGACGCGACAGCGGGTTGTGAACTAATGAGCTTTCTGGACACCTACTCAGGCTATCATCAAGTGTATATGAGAAAAAAAGATGAAGAGAAGACGGCATTCATAACACCCTTTGGCACATATTGCTTCCGAAGAATGCCTTTTGGTCTAAGAAATGCAGGCGCAACGTTCGTAAGACTCATCACGAAGGTTCTTGCAAAACAGATCGGAAGAAATGTGGAGGCATATGTCGACGACATTGTCGTCAAAAGCAAGAGGAGGAGGGACCACTGCGAGGATATTCAAGAGACCTTCGCAAGCCTAAGAGTAGAAGGCATAAAATTGAACCCAACGAAATGCGCCTTTGCAGTGGAAACATGAAAGTTGCTTGGATTCCTAGTGTCGCACCGAGGGATAGAGGCTAACAAGGAGAAGATTGATGCAATTCAATGCATGAAAGATCCAGAAAATAAGAAGCAAGCACAGAGCTTCCTAGGAAAGCTGGCTGCCTTAGGGAGATTTCTCCCGAAGGCCGCAGAAAAACACAAACACTTCTTCAACACAATTAAAGGGACAGCACCCTTTGAGTGGGGACCTCAATGCAAAGATGCCTTCACAAGGCTGAAGGATCATCTTCAACAATCGCTAAGACTCGCCAAATTGGCCGAGGGGCAAAGACACCTAACCTTGTATCTAGCATAAGTTACTTCACGGTCAACAAGTAGTCCTCGTCAAGGATGAAGCCGAAGGGGGACAAACGCCGGTATATTATGTATCAGAATCATTGCAAGGAGCAAAGAGAAATTACATTAAGTTAGAGAAAATAGCTTATGCATTACTTATGGCATCAAGAAAATTACGGCATTACTTTCAAGAATTCAAGATAAAGGTGCCCACAGCATATCCTCTAAGGTCTATATTTGAAAACAACGACGCCACTACAAGGATCGCGAAGTGGGCTGCAGAACTAGCACCCTTCAACATCGCTTTTGAACCAAGGACGGCCATTAAAGCTCAAGCACTTGCCGATTTCATATCAGAGTGGTCGACGGATGTTTCGGAAGAAGGCCCAGCTCCACCCCCATTGTGGAGCATAAAATCCGATGGCTCCTTCACAGCAGAAGAAGCAGGAGCATCAGCAATTGTAACTGACCCTGAAGGGCAGAGCACAGAGTATTCCCTCAGACTAAATTTCAAGACTACAAACAATGCGGCTGAATACGAAGGTCTTCTGTTGGGTCTTCGTAAAGCAAAATCCCTCGGAGCAAAAAGGGTCGTAATCTACACCGACTCAAAGCTGGTAAAAGGGCATATAACAAAGGGCTTTCAAGCCAAAGACACCGAAATGGCAAAATACCTGGAAGCAGTAAGAACAATGGAGAAGCATTTCGTGGGGATCTCTGTGAAAACAATACCAAGGGGGGAAATGTGAGAGCGGATGAATTGGCCAAGGCAGCAGCATACTTTACAAGAATACCTCCTGCGGTGTTTTATGAAGCAATATCACGAGCGTTTATATGTCCTGAAGTGCAGCTTATAGCAAGTTCCTTGGAAGAAGACTAGCGAACAATAATCGTAAAATATCTTCGGGATGGTGAATTACCCGAGGATAGTAAGAAGGCGTACGCAACAAAGCAACGTGCAAGAACATACATAATGATGGATGGCCTCCTTTACAAGTTGGGAATTGGCATGCCGTGGATGAGATGTGTTTCAAGAGAAGAGGGAAAGGACGCGCTGGCGGAAATGCACGCAGGAGTCTGTGGTTCACATCAAAGCCCAAGGGCTCTCGCAGCAAAGGTGTTGCGCATGGGAATATATTAGCCAACGGCCAATAGCGACGCAGAGAAAAGATGCCGAGGATGTCAATGGATGACAAACCAGCCGAAGGCTCCACCAACAAACCTACAGCCCTCACCCCCAGTGTGGCCATTCGCGAGATGGGGGATCGATATCGTGGGGAACTCAAGCAGGCTTCAGGAGGATTTAAATGGATCATTGTTGCAATCGATTACTTCACCAGATGGGTTGAAGCAGAGCCATTGACGAGCATCACAGCTGCGAAGACCCAGCATTTCTTTTGGAAAAATGTGATATGCAGATTTGGCTTACCACAAGAAGTAGTGGCTGACAATAGATCACAATTCATCTCGTCAAGGTTTAAGTCATTCTGCGAGGGTCTCGGCATCAAAATATGCTATGCTTCTGTGGGACACCCACAAGCGAACGGTGCAGTTGAACGGGCAAATCAAAACATCATGAAATTACTAAAAAGAAGATTGGTAGATGAAGCAAAAGGAAGATGGCCAGAAGAACTGGAGAAGACACTCTGGGCAATTCGCACAACGCCCACAAGACTAACAGGGTATTCACCCTTCAGGCTGGTGTATGGTGAAGAGGCAGTAACACCGGCTGAAATCCAAGCTAAGACCCTTCGGTTCATAACAGGTGGAGCCAAGATTAGTGATCAACCGCCGGCCGACACTGTCGAAGAGGACAGGCTTAAGGCAAAACAGGCCTTAGAGAAGTATAATGAGCTAATGAGCAGAATCTACAACAAGCGCGTAAGACCACGGGAGATCCAAGAAGGGGATATGGTCCTTCGGAAGGTGCTGCAACGACCATCCAAACTAGAGCCCACATAGGACGGACCCTTCATCGTCAACAAACAAACAAGACAAGGATCGTTTCACCTCTCCAATCCTGACGGCTCTTCGGTCCCAAACACATGGAACGCGAAGAGCCTGATCAAGTATTACCCATGAGAATGAATGAAGCGCTGAGTACTCTTTTCTCCAACTCGGTTTTTCCCTAGCGGGTTTTACGAGCGGAGTTTTTAACGAGGCTCAGACGCCTAAAACCGGCTGCGACCGAAAAAATCCTACGGGAATGTAAATGCCAAAATGTAATTTTGAATGAAATGAAGAAAAGGAGCATTCCTGTGCAAACACTTTAGACTGACAAGGGGCTGGCGCGAGGCCAAGCGCGCTCGTGCCAAGCACCCGAAATATCACCTTCGCAGGCCATGAGCCTTCGCGAACCTATAACGCGCTAAAACGCCAAGGGGCTGGCGTGAGGCCAAGAGCACTCGCGCCAAGCACCTGAAACATCACCTTCGCAGGCCATGAGCCTTCGCGAATGTATAACGCTTTAAAGCGCCGAGGGGCTGGCGCGAGGCCTAGAGCACTCGCGCCAAGCACCCGAAACATCACCTTCACAGGCCATGAGCCTTCGTGAACCTATAACGCGCTAAAACGCCAAAGGGCTAGCGCGAGGCCAAGAGCACTCGCGCCAAGCACCCGAAACATCACCTTCGTAGGTCATGAGCCTTCGCGAATGTATAAAGCGTTAAAGCGCCAAGGGGCTGGCGCGAGGCCAAGAGCACTCGCACCAAGCACCCGAAACATCACCTTCGCAGGCCATGAGCCTTCACGAACCTATAACGCGCTAAAGCGCCAAGGGGCTGGCGCGAGGCCAAGAGCACTCGCGCCAAGCACTCGAAACATCACCTTCGCAGGCCATGAGCCTTCGCGAATGTATAAAGCGTTAAAGCGCCAAAAGGCTGGCGCGAGGCCAAGAGCACTCGCGCCAAGCACCCGAAACATCACCTTCGCAGGCCATGAGCCTTCACGAATGTATAACGTGTTAAAGCGCCAAGGGGCTGGCGCGAGGCCAAGAGCACTAGTGCCAATCACCCGAAACATCACGTTCGCAGACCATGAGCCTTCGCGAATGTATAACGCATTAAAGCGCCAAGGGGCTGGCGCGAGGCCAAGAGCGCTCGCGCCAGACACCCAAAACATCACCTTCGAGGGCCACGAGGCTTCGCGAACCTGTAATGCGAAAAAGCGCCAAGGGGCTGGTGCGAGGCCAAGAGCGCTCGCGCCAGACACCCAAAACGTCACCTTCACGGGCCACGAGCCTTCGCAAACGCGTAACGTGCAAAAGCGCCAAGGGGCTAGCGTGAGGCCAAGAGCGCTCGCGCCTAGCACCCGAAAAGTCCTCACGGCCCATAAGTCTTCGCGAACGCCAACTAACCTATCACGCGTCGATCGTATAATAAAATAAGACCAAAGCGAAGGATTAATAGCAAATGAAAACGAAACATTGCGAAGACAAGATCACTCATGATGCAGGACAACTTCGAAATAAAAAGTCAACGAAGGGTCATATATTACATTAGAAAAAGATTACAATCCTAAAACATTAGTCTACTCCACTGGCATTTTGCCCTTCAGATCTACAGGATTTTTAGGATCCTGGGGAGCGGGACGGGCCGGAGAATCTTCAGAGGTTGGCACTTTGGGCTCTGCTATCCTTAGAGGCCCAGCGGAACCAACCGCAGCCGCTGCAGTCTTCTTCCTCGCGTGCGCCATGAAAGCGCGGCAAAAGGCAGACCCCACCGCTGTAACTTCAAGAAAAATCCCAACAACTCAAGCGGAGTCGCGGTCGAATGAGCTGACGATGAAGGCCGAAGGGTATGACACTTGGAAATGAGCTACCCAAAAAATGTGTGCACCCAGCGCCCCTTAGCTTCATTTTAAACGCGAAAACAGAGTTGATGGCGCAGTCCGATCCGTAGCGTAAGGACCCCTCCAAGAAGATCCCGATTGCCTCCTTCAAATATTTGAGGGCCAAGGCCGGATTCTTCGGAGGGGCGCTCACGGCAATGGTCCCGAGCCTAGTGATCTCCTTGGCGAAGACCTGACTCAAAGAAAGAAGTTCTGCTTGCAGCGCCTCCAGTTGTTGTTTAATCTTCACCACCGAACCCCGAAGAGTCCCGAGCTCCACGGCTCCATTTTCACTTCGTCGCACAGGCCATTGCACTCCTTGCGCGACGACTCAAGTTCGGCTTGTTGGGCCTCGAACTCGGCGCGGAGCACAGCCAGGGCCTCCTCAGCGGTCTTCACACGCTGCTCCGTCTGATCCTTCTCTGACCTGAGGAGGACCACCAGTTCCTTCTCCTTCGCGCTAACTTCCCAAAGGGTACAGTTCTCTCGGTCAAGCGTAGCGACGCGACCCTCAAGAGCAACACACCTCTCCGAGAGGCCCAGCACTTGTGCCGATGCGGCACGATTCCAAACCAAACTTTGCAAAATGGGATACAAACATAAATAACACGAAGACTTTTTTTAAAAAAAACATAAATATAAAAAATAATAATAGTAATATATATATTACCGAAGTAAGGCTCAACTCGACGCTGTGCATGTTCACCAATAAAGGGAACGCCTCGCAGCGATCGAGGAGTGATGAAGGCACACCCCCCTTCCCCCCGAGGATAGACTCCACATGTTCATCATGGAGGACGGCGGTGGGCTCCAAAAAGAAACCATCGGAAGCAGGGACGGCACTGGGTACGGGTGTAGCATGCGAAGCTCCACCCTTGACAGTTGTCGCCGCTGCCGAAGAAGTGGCGCCGGGCGCAGGAGTAGCCGGCAAAACTGAACCAGTAGCGCCAGGCGCAGACGGGGCAGAAGGCGAAGGCCCCCTCTCCGCGACGGTGGTTGCCACCAATGCCAGAATGGTATCAGTAGCAGTACTGGCACCAACGGCTCCAGAGATAGGCACCGAAGGTGGCTCCTCGTTCACCCCCTCTAAAAAAAAGCAAACATAAGAAAGAAACTAACAAGGTAAAAAGTATACCGAGGTATAGTAACCAACCTTCGGTGGAAGGAGAATCAACCAGCCAGTGCTCCGTGTCAACAACAAAGCTGGCGGTGTAGTCCTCGGCCTCCGCCTGGACATCCACGGAGGCTCCTTCGGGAGTTACGGGGCCTCAACCCGAAGAAAGAGACCCAACTCCATGGCTATCCTGGAGCTCGTTGGATCCATGTTCGGGATCCAACGGCCCGAAGGAGTCTTGCTGACCAGGACGTCCAGTGGGTCGTCACCACCACTGGCGGCACTCTGCGCGTCCGGCGAAGTGCGGTCATCCTCGGCCAGACGACCCTCTTCCTCGACCTCCTCTTCGTCTTCTTCCTCATCCTCGGGGCTGATGGCTTCTGATTCGAAAAAGCAAAGTTAGAAACGGCAAACCGAAGACATATGGCACATGCAGGAAAATACTCACCACAGGGTCGCTTCGAGGAGCCTGCAGCAGCGCCATCAGCAGCCTTTCTCTTGCCGCCTCTCTTCGCCTCGGGTTCCGCCCAGGGAGTAACAATCCCGAGGATGCGGTTAATACGGGCGCCCACGCCAGCTTCGTGGGCCCGCGCGACATCCTCGGAATGAAGCAGGCCGAACATCCCCTCGGCCCTCTCCACGGCCGCTTCCAACTTCCAAGGTCGGTGGTCCTCGTCACGCAGCGCGAGATGGTCGCCTCCCTCGTCGACGATTACAAATTCCTCCCAACAAGATCACCGCCCCACCTTGGCCCCAAGAACTCTCGGCGAGGCAACGATGGAGAAGCGCTTCTCGATCCTCCGAGTAGCAACCGCTGCGCCTCTTCTGAGTCAGTGGGCTTTCCTCCAGAACTTGACGCAGCTTAGCGCCCGGTTGTACCTCAGCGGAGAGTCGGCCTCGTCTACCTTCTGGTAAAACCAGAACAGTTTCCAATTTAGTCCAGCCGCTTCGTCCCACTTCTTCTTCGTGGCCAAGGACGGAAAATCTGCGATATACGCTGACTTCACGACGAAATTCAAACATCCGAAGGCGCTACCGCTGGTCTTCCCTTGCCACCTAGCCTCGTGAAGAAACCCGAAGACTCGGGCGTTTGGTTGCGCTCCATGGCTTCGGAGCGCCTATTCGAACACCGCAAGCCGGGCGACTACGTTTGGGGAGAGATGCACGAGCTGCGCCCTGTACAGTTCGGGGACCTCCCCAACGAGGCGGGTGCACGGTATCCGAAGACCCGCCTTCACCTGCGAATTGAAGACGACTACCTCGTCGGCATTAGGCCGAGGAGTCGTCTCTTGCCCCGGAAGTCTGAAGTCCGCCTCGTCAGCAACGGAGCAGTCTGACACCTTCGCAAGCATGTCCGGTGTCATCCTAGATTGCCCCAACTCCCAAGACAGCCGCGCAAGGTCCGCAGGGCTCAGAACCTTCTTCGGAGCCATCAGAGATTCCGAGGACTGCATAGAGAAAATTAGTACATCAAAAAAGTGGCTCTTCCGAAACATTAAATAAAAAATAAAAAAGAGAGAGAAACGCAAGCACAACCACCACAGAATGTTTGGACAGTCAAACATTAGGGACGAAATCAATAGGTAAACGGCGGAGAAACACACAAAACCAACTCCGGAGCGTTTAGAACGTGGGATTTCTAAAATCCTGTACCGTGTTTTCAAAGAGAGAGGGGCGGGGATCAAGGGACGAACGGCGGCGCAAACAACGCCGCCGGTGTAAAAACCTCGCCGGCAAACTTCACGGCGACGAACTTCCCATACCCGGAATCCCCATAACTCGAACAGAAAATGACGCCGGTGAGAGGGGCGTACCAGCATGGGGCGAAGAGCGTCGGGAGGTCGGTGATGAACCCGTGGCGTCAACCCACCGGTGGCGGCGGAAGGACGGCGCAAGAACGAGAACCGGTGGCGGCGGAAAGAGGGTGCAAGAGCGAGAACACTAGACGGCGGGTGGTTGTAAGTTTGAAGCAAGCGCGAGTGGGAGAAGACAGTGACGCAGCCCCTTATATCGAAAGCAGTCGGGGACGGATGAAAGCCACGTGTCCGCACCAACAGCGACGATGCGCCGCGAAGAAACCGAGGAGTCACAAAAAAGAAAAATAAAAAAAACAAAAGAAAATTCCAACGGACGCCTGCAGATCTGCCGACACGTGTGACGATCAGCGGCCAGGATCAACGTGACAACTTCGAGGCCACCGACACTGTCAGAACGTCAAGTCCAAGTCACATCAACCGGCGAAGATATCATCGGAAACAAAAAAGAAAGAGCATCTTCGAAAAAACCACCTCGACGTGGAGAAGGGGGAGCTGGATATTCCGGCCAGGCACCACGGCGAGGTGGCGATGTGACCGTAAGGGGCTTCTGTTGTAGGGCAGCCACCTCATCTCCCAGAAAGGTGGATGTCCACAAAGATGCTGTAAAAATCCTTCATGAAGATCCTAATCCGAAGGGGTAAGCGGTGAAGCGTGTCTAAGATGACCTCAAGACCTCTTGGATGGGAGCAAGAGACTCGGACATCCGCGAAGGGTCAGAAGGAGGACGCGAAGGGTCAAGGGAGCAAGAGACTCGGACATCCGCGAAGGGTCAAAAGGAGGACGCGAAGGGTCAAGCGTTCGCGGGTAAATCTCAAGCAATGAGGATCCTCGGGACTCCTATCGAAGGGTGACGGAAGAGTGAAGTCTCGATGAGGAATCCACGAAGACCCTTCAGAAAGAGCGAGAGTGATCGTTGACAAGTCTTTGGCCAGAGGTTGAAGATCCCGCGACAGCCCCTGACAAGAACGGATCAAATCAACAACCTTGTCAGAATGTGTCCCCCCTAGGGCACATTAGGGATTAGAACAACTTGGATTGTAAGAAAGCTAGTCTAGCCGCTGATCGTAGGATCAACGATCCGCAGATCGAGGCAATCTGAAATATCTCCCCGGGCCGGTAATTTGGGTATTTTCCATGCATGTAAACCCTGACCCTGGAGTTGTATAAATTAATAAGCTCATCAATAAAAGCTACAAGCATTCTGATCATACACATTAGCACTCTGATTTATTCACTTAGCGTTCTGCTTTCTCACCACTACTTCTCTCGGCGTCCTCTCCAGCACCGGAGAGGGGCGCTGAACCTTACCGTCGGCGGGATCTCCCGTCAACAGAGGGCAAACCAGCCACTCGATCGCCAACGGGGCAAAAGGAGCAGCTAAACGAACACGCCTTCAAAGAAAAAAAATCCGAACACGCCCTCAAAAAAAAAAAACCGAACTCGCCCTTCTAATTCTTGATCAAACTTACATCTAGTCAAAATTGTGTCAAGTTCCAACTTATTGTACGTGCATACCATAACATACACAAACTAGTCAAGGTACGTACAGTCTGATCACTGATATACAGGGGATCGAAGCTAGCTACTGTACTTGAAGAGTCTACGGCTCTGCCATCTACACCCCGCCGGTCGGTTCTTCCCGGCAGTGATCCATCTCCCCGCCGGCGGCCAGCTGGAGCTCGCCGTCGTCGCCGTCCGCCGTCTTCGTCGGTCGGCTAGCCGGCGCTACTGAAACCACCATGGAGATCAGATCAGCTGGGCAGCGATGTTACATGTAAACGCCAGCTTGTGACTGGTGATTCTCACTGTCTTACCATGCAGAGTACATGTACAGGTACTTGCCTGCTAGGCTAGTTGTGAGACGGGTTTGCGTGGGACCCCGGTATCCACCGGCCGAGGCTGGCCCCTGCCCACCTGCCGAACGGCGCCGCCGTCCGCCACCCGCCGGCGGCCATGTCTTGCTGCGCTTTCGACGGCGTCTCAGGGGACGTTCGAGGCGCGGCTAGCAACAGCTTCCTGGAGGAGCACCTCTCCGCCGCCGTCGTCGCGGCCTCCGCGGCCGCATCGGCGCGCACCACTGACGATGAGCAGCTCAGAAGAAGCAGCAGCATCAAGACTAGCTGGAGGTGTGCACACTGTAACGATCGGAATGGTCTGGCCATTGTACCTGACTAGCTACTGTCAGTGATGGATCGATTCACTGGGGGGTGTGTCCTATGCTTGAAGGGGAGCTTTGGTGTGAGACTGGGCTTATGGTTGAGTCTGGACGGGAGCTTAATCGGCAGTTGGTAGGTTTGCGAGTTTAATTGCGTAGCTGTAGTTGGTTAAGTGTAGTGTCAACCGGATAAAAAGTTATTTATGGATCCAGTCATATGCTGTTCCACATGTAATTGAGACGGAGCCGATCTCTTGCCATGTGCAACCTCCGCACCTAGCTTGCTAGATCAGGTCCTGAAGCATGGTGGAGTGAAGTTCTACCCGTCAAAACTCACAAATTAATATTCAACCTAGTAGTAAGTAAACACATAAGTAAAGTCAAAATTAACCGGCACATGGAATGGTAAAATATCCTATCTAGGAAATCAGGGCGAAAGAAAACACCCAACGAATCATCAATTCCTCATGATCAACACCCAACTTATTTTAATTTGTCTTACCACAGTTAATTTGTACTTAGTCTTTGCAAAGAGCCTTGAGAAATCCACTGAGTTATCCGATACATGCAAATTTTTTTGTACCTAAAGAAAAATGAACTGGACAACTGAATCCATCCTTAACAGCGACGTCATTTCGCCGGTTTCAAGTGTAATCTTTGCCTCCCGTGACATGTCAAGTGGTGGTGTTCGACCGGCCGGAGATGCAAGCTAGCTCAAGTGAATCATGTGACGCATCTTTGACCGGCCATTGAGAAGCTTAATTTAATCAGCTGGCTATATATGAGACCGGCATGAATGACCGCAGCGATTCAGATTTCTGCAGCACCTACCTGTACCTGTACTAGCTAGTGCACCGGGATTAGATTATTTAGGTGGTTAATCAGGAGGCTCATGCAGGCACGTGATGGGAACACATGATCGAATCGGCGGTCGAGTGGACCATGGGAGGCCGAGATTTGTGCCGCGCCGGTGGACGGACCAACCTCCTTCTCGGGATTGCCGCGCCGCATCTTGACCGGTGATCGCCGTTTGTTCTTTCTGCAGCTTTCCCATGCATCTACTGCCGCTCCAGTAGCTCGTCTCCTTTGTATACGGCCCACCTACTCGGAGCATACATACACGTACCCGGTTAAAGACACTGCCTGTCTCGGAGCATCTCCAATGATGGAATCAGCCAATAGTTATAGGCAAGGTTCATATCATCTACGGATACTAAATAGACAAGCTTTTCGATGAGTTTGTTATAACACACCTTTCAAAATTAATATGTTTCCATGTGTAGTAGTCTATATATACATCTTGCAATGCGTTATAGACGGACTCTTGATGAAGAGTTAGTACTTCTCTCTTTCCTCTCTTTCTCTTCTCTATATATACAAAAAACTGAGAGGTAATCCTTATAGCTAGCTAAGGTGGCCTTATTGGAGATCCCTTAAGCCATCTCCAACGGCTCTCCTGTCCTCTTACTTTTCCTAAAATTTGAGAATAGGGACTCCCTAAACTGCTCCGACAGCTCCCCTATTAGCCCCAATTTTCCAGAATCTCTATCCTCATCCCTAAATTTAGTGATTCTCCCTCCTTCCCTGATTCTATTTTCTATTTTTTGAGACATAAACTAAATAACCTTCATTACTCAATAATAAAAGTTACAAGGCAAACTAAAATAAAAACCAATGAGTCTCAGTGGTAAGAACCACCAACTCGTACAAGAAACAATACAAAGAGTATGGTATTGTAATCTGCTAGCCCCAAAAAGCTTGTATACCGTATGTAGCACCTTGTCCTCTCCTCTTATAAAAGAGCGTTATGAGAAATTTTAACTCCAATATCGGAGGTAAGCTCCTCAAAAGACAGGAAAACATGACCACTCAATGTACGCTTCTCCACCAGCCTGCTGACAAAACACAAGACAAAATCTAGAATTCATGCATCTTATTCTTGGCACATCAATCCAACTCATAGAACTATCAGAAAACATACAGAGACTCTGCTTGCCCTTCTTGTTGTGATCTGGCTCCTGCTTGAGGTGATAGTAATCCTTCGGTGAGTAGATCCGATCTGCACCGCCGCAACGATGCCACTGTTAGATACAACACCAAGGATCTAACCTCGCATCACCACTCCACCGAAGACACCGCTGTCGCAGCCTATTGAGGGCAGCCACCGAAGAAAACCAACACCACCGCCCGATCCACTACCCGCTGATGAGAGAAAGACTCTTACTCCAAACCCTAAACCACTACTATTACTAACTCCGCTTGCCGTAGATCCGGTGCCACCTCCCCCACCGACTGCCTAGAGGCCGCTGTCGAAGAGAATGACAGGCAGATTTGTGGCGGCGCTTAGATCGCTTCCTCTTCTCTTTTCCATGGTGGCATCTAGGAAAACCTAAAAGTCTTATTCATTCAGACTTTTATTCTATTTTGTATTGCAGTGAAATTATAGGGGTGCTATTCGAGAGGGTATAAATATATGGAGGGAATCTCTTTTAGGGAGTATGTATAAGGGGCCGAATTTTAGAGAAGCTATTGGAGATGGCCTTAGATAATTTTGATTTTAAAATATAATTTTGGCATGAAGAGGGCACTGTGTTCTATCACTAAATTTTCCACAACGATTAAACATAACTCATGGCCTTTTGTGCATATCAGTCATCTACTAGTGTACATTTTTAGAAGAGAAAAATACACCGTTGTCCCTTCAACTTGGACAAAATCTCACTTTGCCCCTAGAATCTGAACTCTACCTTTTTAGTTCCTTGAACTTGTTTCCGATTGCACCCCAACCCTAAAGCCGTCAGGACTACTATTAAATGCTAGTGTGGCACCTACACGTGTTCCACGTCACTGGTAAGTGCTGACTAGACTATCCACGTGCATGAGGGATAGTGACGTGGCATCCACCGCGTGATCTTCTCTAACCTCTTTCAAGAGTAAGTACATTACAACCCTCTGAACTTGCAATAAATCTCACTTTGCCCCCTTCAAATTTGGACTTTGCTTTTGTAACACCCCAACTCCCCTCCGAGCCTAGAATGCTACTAACCCCCTGAAAATTCAAAATTTGGCAGCACCTTCCCTAAAATTTAGACATCCACTTAGCAGACAAAAACAAACATAAACATATATCATAAAATAGCATCCAACTATGGACTTCCAACACTCCATCCGTACCAGCCTCAACCAGCCAAAGGACAGCACATCCCAACCAATTACCTTGCCCAACTAGGATCTTGGGATTGTCAACTTGATTTTATCATACAAGCAAAAAGAAGTAACAAAAGGTATGGAAAGACCTTACACCAAGTTTAGTTGATCACCAAGAGCTATACTAAGCTGCTGTCTAAGTTTAAATAGTAATGTGATTAGGTGATGGTGAAGTGAGGAAAATGTGGAACTACTCCCATCCCGCTATGCCTGTCATGGAGTCACCTAAGAAATAAAAGAAGCAAGAGTGAGTCCTCGACTCAGCAAGTACATAATTAAATAGGATAACACGTCGAAGCTTCTAAAAATATAATCAATTCATAACATGGAGCATTCATAACCATAATTCATCAGTCACAGCTAACTTGATGCAATGCAACATGAGTCTATTTTCTGAGCTCATATCGGTATAGCTAGGTGCGCACCTGTCGATGCCACATCTCGCCCTGTTCTTTTTCATACGGGGTCCAATCCTCCACTCTTGTGGAGTCCCCACATCCAGTGGGACTTTCCAGAGCGCCAGGCCGAGCCATATAACCTCCTCACCAACAGTGTCTGCGACACTTTGGATCGGTTATACGACCATATTACCGACTGAACCTCTATGCACATGAATGCAAATGATGCAGATTTCAGTTACCAGTCTTTCACATACCACCTTGCTCTTGTCTAACTCCATCGACAACATATTAAGCATCACATTTAGATAACAACATTTAATAAACATAGTTGGTTATATTACTCTGTTAGCTATGCACTTGCCTTCTCACCTACGAAAGACGGCGTGGTGTGCAGGAGACCCCGATCCTAAAGCAGCTCTTCCAAAAAGAGGCATACACAATTACAATCAATACACAAAACATCAAGACAATTCTTAAATTATGCCGCACTTGCTCTTCTAGCTGCTAAAGCTATCCTTTCCCATCATCTATCCTAGCAACTCTCAAAACCCGATAATCCTTAAATCTGGACAGCATAGTAAAACAGCCATAACTTCTAAACCGTTTAGCCAAATTACGCGTTCTAGGGCTCATTGGAAAGCTAGAAACATAACCCATCTTTTTTATAACATGACCAAACTCTGATTCCCAGCATATTCATCTCGTTTTCATGACACAAATTACTGCACAAGTAGTTGAACATTCTAGCCTTAGAATTCAATCCTAGGGTTTCAATTTTCCCCCACAATTGCATCCTAAATATCACGTAGAAGGGAAAATTTCAGTAAAAACATGATAATTTCGTTACCAAAACTTGGTGTGCAAAACCTAGATTTCTTTCCTTCTTCATTTTCTTCCTCTTCTTCCTGAACATCTTCTTCTTCCCTTCCCTTACTCTTCTTCCTTGGCCAACCTCTTCACCTCCTTCTCCTTCCCTCGGCCTTCCTCTTCCTCCTTAGCCAGCCTAGGGCAGAGCAAAGCAGGGCGCACGGGCAGAGGGAGAGGCAAACGGTGGTGCAAGGGGGTGGAGGCGGCTGGCTTGGAGCAGCAGCACGCAGGTACAACAGCAGAGAGGGCAGCAACACGGAGCGAGCAGGAGCAGACAGCGGTGGCTAGAACAGAGAGCAGAAGCAGGAACAAGCAGAGAACGAGCGGGGGCAGGAGTTTGGGGTTGCCCCCTTCTCTGGAAACTTCTAGGAAGTGATATGGCGAGCTGGGCCTCATGGGCCGGCCTCCCAAGGCCCAAGAAGGTTATTACAGCATTTTAGCCCCTTGAACTTGTATTCGTTTGGGCCTAAGCCCCAAAATTGTTCAAGCTTCCATTAAACATTGAGGTGTTGCCCATTTGTCCGTAAAACATTGAGTCATTCGTCTTAACTCTCCACTGCATGTTGCTCGCTAATCGTTTTCACCAAGTTTGCGCCTACCTCAACAGAGCATAGGAAACCTTAGGATGCCCTCAACTTGACTAAA
Source organism: Olyra latifolia (assembly GCA_036346145.1). Lineage (NCBI taxonomy): Eukaryota > Viridiplantae > Streptophyta > Magnoliopsida > Poales > Poaceae > Olyra > Olyra latifolia. The sequence goes on along the minus strand of CM070524.1, from coordinate 39,868,859 downwards.
GACAAAGGCCACATTTGACAGCAAAGGGGCTTTATATCTATCTAACTCTCTCTGTGTAGGCCATGTCGGACATTTGGTGGTACTGGGCTTATCGACCTACCGTCGTAGGAGCCCCCTCCTCTATCTCCCTCCTCGTTGCCAGAGGCCCCTCCTGATGAGGATGGGGAACCCGATCTTCCAACAAGTATAGGTTGGTCGATTTGTGGAGATCTCGATGTTGACGATTTAGCTTCTGATCAGAACAGATATAAACCCAGCAATCGCTACACCACTGCTGTGTTGGTTATCAACTGTGCCAAGACGCGGTTGACCCAACCACAAAGGCTTATCCCCACATGCGAATCATGAACACAAGAAAGAAAACAGTAAATACAATATGAAAATTACTGATTACCGATGAAGCTCACAAGTTAGGGTTCCATAAACCGATATACGGCGAAACTGCAATGGTAGATTAATCTAAGCAAAACCCAAGGAAGAAAACATAATTTTGGATTATATATAAGCTATAGAAGCAAGGGGTGGCGGCACAAGAGAGGTGGCGTAGCACCTAGCAAAATCTATTCATGTTGGTTTCGACGATTCCTGACGATTCATAAGGAATTTGAAAGTGGAACTGGATCCATTTGAAAGCTTATCTCCTAATCTTTCCACAGAGGGGTAGAACGTTGAAAAAAGAATTCTATGTTGCTTGTGTGTCCGTTTGAAGGCATAATGGACATAGACTGCTGAACTAGGCTTGTCGGCGAACTAGGTTTTATCTCGAACTAAGCCTGGAGTGACATGAGTAGTTGGGTCTGAGGACGTGGAGGAGTTGGAGAGGAGCCTTTCTTGAGTATGCCTTCATGTAGCGGAGACGGCCAAGGTGGCGACCGAACATGTGGCGGCAACAACGCTGTATCCGGAAGACAAGCATGCCACCTGTGTGTACAATCTAGCCAAGGTGCTAGTCAAGGAAACAATGCAGTTATCATTATAGTAAATGTAGATGAAGTAGAGGATAACGTAAAGTGTCACAAACTTGTTATAGATGTAGTGATCGAAGAGAAAGTAGTTGATGTAAAGCTTGGTGATGATCTTGCCGTGGAAGTAGTTGAAAGCTCTAAGATGACGAAGTTGACGAATTAGTTGATGAAAATCCCGATAACAACCATGTTGATGTAGTGTTGGTCATATCCATGATGGACATGGTCACATCGCTCCCTCCTCCCTCCTAGCCAGAGTTTGTCGGGACCCCAAATTACATAATTTGGTGACCCTCATGCTATACTGGTCTAGGATCAATTTCAATGTGCACAAGTGACTTTATGAATGTATATTCTTATAGTACTTTGAAAAGAGTAACAATACTTATTGAATAAACCTTACAAATAAGATCTAATGTCACATAGGGCTAAATAAATAAGTTCAACAAAGTATTTATTGTAGCTTAGTGAAATAATAAATACAACTCAAAGCGATGTCCCATCATGAGACGCATGGTTCTGACTAGGAAGCATGTTTAGCTACTCACCTCCATGGATGAATGTGGGCCCCGGTTATCGGGAACCTCGGTGCACCTGTGCTAGCCCAGGATCTTGTCTTTCTAGCACGACACCTTTTACAAAATGCTGGAATCATCACATACCTGCGATAAAAAATTTTAATACAATAGAGTTCAATTACAGTATGGCTCGTTTATACAGGCCAAAAATGCCAAAACTACAAACAAAATTGAACTCTTACCAGAGTTTAGCATAGCGGAAACAATAAGAAGAGTAGGGTCTCAAGGCTGTGCCCAACCCAATCAGGCAAGCGACTAGAGTCCCACCTAGCCCTCGGTCTTTATGTCAATCTTCCGGTCCTTCTTCTCCTTGTCGATGTCATCCAGGCCAAACTCCACCTCGACGCCACCTAAAAAGGTGAGTGGGTGCGAGTGTGAGCACGCAATCAAATCGCGCTCGCGAACCAAGACCTCACCTAAAGCTAAACAATGATGCAAGGCTTTATGGTGGAGGTTAGGTTCACATGTTTGCTTAAAATCAAATATGCTTATTTTTAAGTTAAGAACTCAAGACTTAGCCTTTTATAAACCAAAGACGTACTGGGCTATATATGCCGATTCTTTATATCACAGGGGGTTAACTCAGTGGTGACACCGTATCCTTAGCCAAGGAATACATGTCCCACGTGGCAGATCCATACCATAGCCATGGTTATGGTCTCCACAAATGGCAGACTAACTCCTATTGCCATGGTGAGCTATCTCCAACGGTATGGCGAATCCGTGCCCATATTACTCAGGTGCACGATTCCCATCTTCTGGCGAACCCGTGCCCATACACAATTGGTGCACGTTTCCCAGGTAGTGGCGGTGGACTCACCCTCTTCGCCAAGAGGTGTGATCCCCTTGAGCTCAACTAAGGCCTGGATTCTCAGATCTAATCTCAATCACAGGAATCAGATGATTATTGACTATATTCACATTCAGGCATAAAAGGTACCCGAATGCATGGACTATCTCTTTAGCTTATCGAGTGCAGGAATACTTGGAACAGGGCACAACACATTCCCATAATGATGTACTCGGGATACGCACGTGCTGATTAGACTTCCCAACAAGTGAGTAATCATGCTGCAATTGTCGTAGTCTTGATCAGAGGCAGTATGGTTCATCTTTGCTACACTATGTATCACCAATCGTGAGCAAAGAGACTAAACCCTGTCATGATACATATCATGGTAATGATGGGACTGTACCATTGAGGTACCTACTCCGCATACGGTATTTGTCTGAGCCAAGTTGCATCGTTGATAGCGGCTATGCCGTTACAATTGCACCGTTGATAGGAGGCTATACCGTTGCTTTCGCACCGTTGATAGCGTGCTATGCCGTTGCATTGCACCGTTGATAGCAGGCTATGCCGATACAAAGGTTCACCCATCATCCTAGTACCGTATCGTTGACAGCTAAGGTCAAACCCATGGACTCTAGACTTAAAGCATGTCTAAGCCATTTCAAAGACTTATTAGTCAAGGAGTTTAACTTCTATACCTTAGGTTATCAAAGGATAGGATAAGGAAATGTCAAGGAGAGGTTTGTGTTTATTAACACTGCTTATAATATGGAATAACTAGACTTTCTCTAGTAGCTTTTGTTAACAACATAATTATACTTGGAAAATATTATTGCATGCAACCTAATATATTAAAATCAACATAATTTAAGTAAAACTGGGTAAAGAAGAATGAATTAGAGGTATTGGCTCGCCTGCACCGAACGTGTCGAGGTCTTGTGCCTGGTCTTCCAGCTTCTCTTCTGAGTTGTCCGATTCTATCGCATAAAAGCGAATAACATCGATGAAGACACAGAAGATGAAATATGCATGATGCATGTAATGCACGTGGTCGAGGATGACACTCCTCACAGGGGTTATTCTACCGATTATCTTAGCATAAATCTTCCTACTTGTCCAGGAAGTTCTATGCGCTTTTAGTTTATATATATGTAGTGCATGCTTAAGATTGTGCTTATGATTTCATGTTATGTGCATTGTTTACCCATGTGGTTTAAACCTATAGTTTAGGGCTATTGTAGAAGTACGATTTTAAGTTAGGAGATATTCTCAATGTTTTTCATATTTAAAGGAGTATTATTATTATTGTTCTTTATTTGTTATTAATAACTAAAGGAAACTATTTATGTTTTACTTGGACATAAAATAATGAAATAGTTCAAATTATAATTTTGCTAGGGTCCAATGTATCTATAATATTTTATAGGATTATTTTTACGGTTGTTAAAGGTTATTAAGTAATTTAAATAAGTGGAAACCATATTCTGGATTTATCTAATAATTAAAAAGGATTGGGGATTTTATGGGAGTAGTAGCGAGCCTAATTAATCGCTAGGTCAATAATCTTTATGTTAATATGAGGGGACTATTCTCACCGTGTTATCGCCCGATCATCTATCTCCAGTTCGTCGACTCCGGTTACCGGCCGCGTCCACCGGAGCTCATGCCATGTAGGCCGAGCCGCCACTAACCCGGCCGTCTCTCACGAGTCAAGACGGCTGAAGTTTCACGGCACCATCGCTCACCCGTGCCACAGCTTGCCGTTGAATATCTACCGCCCGGGGTCGCCTCCGAAACCGCTGTCGCGAGCATTGGTTCGGGCCGAGCCAAAGCCGCCACCGGCCGAGCCGTCCACGTGCTCCACTACATCAGCCGGCCTTGGCCTCCTCACACGCACCTTGTTGCCGCTCTCCACGGCGCCACCGTTTCCTACATCGCCGACCACCACCTAAACCATGCCGGCCAAGCATGGCTCGAGCCGCCGTCGCTTACTGTCCTAGCTGCCGGACCCGCCACCACGCCGCCTGTGTTGGAGCTCTGCCCAGCACCGTCCAGCGCCGCCTAAGCCCATTGTAGCCACGCTGCGCCGAAGCTTAAGTTGCCGCTGACTGCGCTTCGCTTAGCCTTATGCCGCTGCCGCTTCTGAACTCACCGCCCTTGGCCGTCTGCTCCACGCCGCTTGTCATGAGGCAGCGTCGTCAGTGCACTGCTACTCTCGCGCGCTGGCCGCCGCTTCTTCTTGCGCCATGCGCCGCGCCGCTTCTCCGGCCAAAGCCCGCCAAATTCTCCTTCTCTCTTCTTTTTTTCTTTCTCTCTACTTCTCTCTCTCTCTCTACCGCTACACATTGCTCTGCTCGTGCGTGCGTGTGAGCTTTGATCATTGTACGTGTATTTATTGCAATAGGAAAGAAAGGATAAGCATGGGAGATATTTATGAACTTTTGTATTTTAGTCCTTAGCTTTATATAAAATTTCATGAAGATATTAAGAGGTTTTCTTCGTCATGAAGTAAGGATAAGATTGAGAGATATTTTAGGTTTTATTACATTTTAGTCCCCTTAGGATAAGATCGAGAGATATTTTTGGATATTTTGCATTTTAGCCCTTGGGCTTTTATAAAATTTCATATGACAGTGTGCGTCTTTACAAACTATACTAAAAATATATTTGACCTCCATAAATTATGAGAGTTCCATTTTTATCATTAGTTTTGAGTTTTCATGAATATTTATTTTCTAAAATTTCTAAATTATTTCATTATGCATTGATTAGTCGCAAATAATTTTAATCTTTAGAAAAATATTTAATGGGCGAGTTACTTAGTCGCGAAGTAATCTAACCAGTTTGAGTTTTCTTTATCACGAAGTAAATTAGGATTAAGATAAGGTCCTGAGAGATATTTCCTGAGAGATATTTTGGGACTTCTTTACGTTTTAGCCCCTAAAGCTTTATGCAATTTCATAAAGTTTATTTAGGGGTCTCTAACTACTCTATAGAATGTAATAAAAATATATACTTTATGCAAGCATTAAATAATATTTAATGCTCCTCATTATTAGCAAACCTTAAAATTATCAGAACATACAATTTAAATTACAAACAGGTCCATTTGTTATAATTCAATTAATATATGAACTTAATTCTCTTTTATGTTAATACATAATTTCTTTAAATTGTACGAATTTTATTTCAAGTAATGTATTAACTGGTAATTTATTATTATTTTTATCGTAAGCGAAAATGGGGTGTTACAATGAACTCCTCCTCAAACAGTGGCGATCATTCTTCTACTTTTCTTGACCTGCTCATTGGATTAAGCAGACGCAATAGAGATTGAAATAATGAGTATAGACGAATTCACAACAAATAACACACAGTGGAATGATGCACTCGTACCGTTTATATTCAAGCTTTGTACAATAGATGGGCTCGAGGTTACCGTGCATAACACAACATTTAACAAAGACATCATAGAATAATATATTCAAAAGCAATTAATTAAAACAGTTGATAAACAATATTTGATCTAACAGCAATGGCACATAGCCCAAAACTAGCACATAGCCAAATAACCTGCACCTAATAGTTTCCAATATGACAACTACCCATTTGCATTTCAAAACATTATTCCATGTTCAAGTATAACCAAGCATTGTCCATAAGCGTATCTCAACATCTAACCAAGAAGGAGACACTTGTAACTCAAGAGCCACGAGACTAAGCCATGAGACTAAACATTAGCAGGTAACTCTCTCAATACCTACTACACAACCTAGAGCCAAACTTCTAGATCACTGAGTCCATGAAGTGATACAACAATATCTCTTGGATGATGGCTCTCATAAATACCACATCTTCCCTAATGCTGCAATGAATGAACACATTACCTAACTTGTCGTGAGGTGCCAGAAGGTAACACTTAGTAACTCAACATTCAGACTTAGGGTGGGTTCTTTTCAGCTTATCTTATCCAGCTTATTTGACTTATCTCGTAACTTCGAGAATTTATAGAGATGGCCTCGAGAGCCAGTTGGCCTTTGTGTTTGGGTTTAGAGACCTTTTAGACACGTCTATGACATAAAAAAAGGACAACGAACTCAAAAATTAATAAAAAAGTGAGATAAGTCAAATAAGACTCGAGATAAGCTAACTAACTTATTCGTATCTTATTTGACATGGAGGAGAAGGTCGGCGAGATCGATTATATCCTCTATGGCAGAGCGCGGTGGTGATCAACTAGGAAGAGACGTTCTGCTCAGCTTGGACTATTACTTCATGTACCTCGATGCGTGCGATGTTGAAACTAGCTAGTCGAACTCTCCTTCTGCTGTGTATGCGTGTCAAGGGTAACGATCTATGACCCCCAATTCGCATGATATTCTGGGTGATCGCGGTAGAAAAATTTTGATTTATGCTAGCGTACTCTATCGGTTCCCTCAACAACGTGTTCCTAAACGTGTCGAAACTATTTGGTGCAGCCATTGGCGTCATAGTTCACTAGCTCTTAAGAATATGTGAGAACCACTAGATCTAGGCCTGCTCGTTGAATAAGCATCCCACAATGAAAAGCAAGCTAAGTAACTGAATACTCAGCAAGTCATGCGAAGTTATACATTATGAGGCTCAATTCAAAAGAAGCAAATGGCTTATTTGCTTAAAGCCTACTTTTAAACTTTTTAGCCTAAGTAGTGAAAGAGAGTTTGTAGTCCTTTTCTCATCCAAGTCCTCATAGCTAAACCAACCTTTTCTCGTATGGGCAATCCTACCAAAACATACTCCACAATAATCAGTGCCAAAACAATATTTCCACAATGGCATGGTTTTTAAAATCCTTTTGAAAAAACTATTTTAGATGAGAAAGTTGCATTGTGAATACACCCTTCTCACCCTTGACCATGACCATGGCTATCTAGATAGTTTCGATTGATGCACTATATATGCATGGAATATTTCACTTATTTTATCATCAAGCTACCATAGACATGTGAATATATTAAATATTGCAAGACCTTTGCCATGCTTCGTCTTGACTTGAGCTTGTCGGCTAAGGTTTCACAACTATGAGGGCAGCGCTAACCCCTTTAGAAGGCCCCTCTTGCACTAGTAATTGATGGAGAGGATGAAGGTGACTGCAAGCTGTGCATCAGGTCCAACGAGGAATTCTAGCAAATTTTGACAATGGTTCCTAAAAATGATGGATGAGTTACGACGGGGACGAAGCAGAGCATCTAGGGGTGGAATGGATTGGACAAATTCTCACTAGGCCACCGTTGGTGAAGTAAGGAGTGGGGAATGACAAGAAAATAGGAGAGGTCTTGTGGCTTAAATAGGGAGGAAAAAGAAGGGGCTTGGGTTCAAGTTTTGGAAATTGCAAGATCACCAAGATTTCGAGGATGGCTTTGGCGCTAGTGCAAGAAACCGAGGGACAGTTGGCACTCGATGGAGCTCAAAAGAAAAGGGGTGAGGAGAAAGAAGGAAATAGAAAGGGTTGAGGCTAGCAGGTACACGTGTGTGTTAGCAGCACATAACACACGTGATTGGGAAGGAAAAGCTGGGCAATGGGCCTTCGATATTGAAGGAAAAGGAGAAAGAGAGGAGAGTCATTGGGCCCACGAGTAAGATAGAGAAGGGGAAGAGAAAAGAGGAAAATAACGAAAGGAAGGAGAAACCGTGAAAGAGGGAGAAAAATCATAAGCATGGGATTTTTGGGAATTTTCATATTCTAATATTCTTCAATTATATTTATTTTAGGTTTTTGTAAAATTAAAATATCTTTCATTCCATATTATATTTAATTGCAAATGAAGTTTGATTTGATTTATAAACTTTCATAATTGAATTTTTTAAAATAATATGTAGGTTTTCCAAAAATTATTTATTTCTACAAAATGTTATAGTCCAAATAAAACTAGATCGTCAAACACTAAATTTGTCCGGCTCAATAATCGTGCTCTTTAACCTGTCAGGCATACAACCTAGCAAAAATGCATTTTAGAAATGTCGGAGCAATTCTGAATTGATGGTAGCATGTTTATCACGTCCTTAACATGTATTTAGGATTAAGATGTTATTAACGCTTGACTACTATGATTAAACGCAAAACATCAAATTTAGAGCATCTCCAACAATAAGTCATAAAACTTAAACCCTATACTTAAATATAGGGATTTTCTAAACTTTTTCGATCTACAAATATATAATGACTCCAACAATGAGCCCTAAAAACCACCTAATTAACCTACCCATGTTGTTCGTTGGCTCAACGAGCGCATCATAGAAAAATTGCTTCGTGCGGACTCATGAATCCACGACAAACTCATATTGCAAAGCTAGCGGCTGCATTTCTTGTAGCATATACGCGGCAGCTGCGTTGCAAGCAGTTTACGGCACTGTTGCTTGGCTTGGTACATGCGTGTGTTTGGGTTCGTACACGCAGTGGCTAGCAGATCAAGCAGACGCGTGGTGCTTGGCAGATCAAGCAGAAGCAGCGGCGCTCAGTACATTAAGCGGAAGCAACGGTGGCTTGGTAGCATATCTACCAGATAGCAAGATCAAGCATCGGCATATTATATGGAACTTGCATACTAGCAAACGAGGGTGCGAGAAAAAGTCACGAGAAGAGCGCGAAGAGTATTTGGGATCAGAGACAGCATACCCAAATATGGGTACTTTAGATAAGGCCCTAATCTATTTCAAGAACTTTTTTTTAGAAAAAAAAACTCTTGTTGGAGCTGGTTTTTTTTAAGAAAATCTCTATAATTAAAATAGGTATTTATATAGGGCCTCTTGTTGGAGACGCTGTTAGAATCTATTGGTACGAGAAGGAAACATGCTCTGTTCCTAGAGACCTAGGAAGGGCATATAAAGCCCCATAGGGTTCCCATGGAGAAAGAAACCATAAAAGATTATAAGCAGGATACAAATAAAGTGTATGCTAGTGGGATGAATAAAATTCCAGTTCTCCTCAATTTTCGATGGGCCGACACTGTGGGATCTCCATATGGGCCAAAACAACAGTTCTTATCCTATTCGAGCATCTCCAACATTGATCTATAAAATTTGAGCCCTATACTTAAATATATGGACTTTCTAAAATTGTTTTGTTCTACAAATATATAATGACTCCAACAATGAACCCTAAAAACAACATAATTAACCTACCCATGTTGTTCGTTGGCTCTATAAGAGCGCATCGTAGAAAAATTGCTTCGTGCAGACTCGTGAATCCACGACAGATTTGTATTGCAAAGCTAGCGGCTGCATTTCTTGCAGCGTATACGTGGCAACTGCGTTGCATGTAGTTTACGGCACCGTTGCTTGGCTTGGTACATGCGTGTGTCTAGGTTCGTACGCGCGGTGGCTAGCAGATCAAGCGACGCAGCGGGTGCTTAGCGAGATCAAGCGTAAGCGCCGCTTCGGCATATCAAGCGAATAACGGTGGCTTGGTAGCATATCTACCAAATAGCAAGATCAAGCATCGGCATATTATGTGGAACTTGCATACTAGTAGAAGAGTGTGTGAGGAAAAGTCACGAAAAGAGCGTGAACAATATTTGGGCCAGAGACGACATACCCAAATATGGATACTTTAGCCAAGGCCCTAATCAATTTTAAGAACTTTTTAAAAAAAGAACTCTTATTGAAGCTGGTTTTTTTAGAAAATCCCTATAATTAAAAATAGGTATTCATATAGGGTCTCTTGTTGGAAACGCTCTTATAATCTATATTGGTATGAGAACGAAACATGCTCTGTTCCTAGAGACCTAGGAAAGGGTTCCCATGGAGAAAGAAGCCATAAAAGATTATAAGCAGGATAAAAATAAAGTGTATGCTAGTGGGATGATTAAAATTCCAGTTCTGCTCAAAGATCCCATTTTCGATGGGCCGACACTGTGTGGGATCTCCATATGGGCCAAGACAACAGTTCTACTCCCAAAACCTCAGCAGGCCGAAATTAACCCCACCCTGCTGACCTGTTGTTAATGCATAGCGTAGTCTTGTGCACCTTCTTTATCTTCTTCAAAACCTTCATATGCTTTTCAAAAAAAGAAAGAGAACATTCATGATGGAACCATCCTGGATGCTTCAATCAGTCAATTCATAGATGAGAATTGACTTCAGGCATTGAGCTTGCTCATCAGCATGCTCTGCTAAAAAAAACCCTTCTGCCATTGTCATTTGTCAATGTTTCCTGCTTGTTTCTGTTTAAATTATTAATGCTCGAGTTTTCTGCTTTAACGAAGAGTTTAGGCAATTCCACTGCTCATCTATGTGCTAAGTATGCCTTTACAGGAAGCTCCAAATAATAAGAACAAGAAGCAATCTGACAGGAAATTCCTTGTATTTGGCGCTCCTGGCTATACTTCCTCCTTGTTTTCCTAGTAATGTAGTAAAGAATCAGAACAGCTGCCTTGAGAAGAGCAGAGTATATGATGATTTGCACTTGAAACAAATTACGAATGACTTCAGATCATCTCTTCCTATGCTAAAAACACATGAACCAAACAAAGAAAATTAAATCCCTTTTCAATTCCCATCTAAAATTTCATTCGCATACCAAACAGGGAATGAAAATGGGAATAAAAAATTAACTTTCCTATAGTAGGGACGGAGAATGGGATCAGCGGTAGAGAGGGGTGGAAACATCCGGACCCATTGGTTTCAAATTCAATTGAAATCCTAGACATTTTTACTCGAGTGACTCCTGGTGGTTTTGGCCAGAGAGTTGTTTCTCACCTGCCATCATGAATATTCATATTTCGAATTCAAAGGCATAAATCATCTAAAATACTGTGGTTGATCATTTCCCTGTGCATTGTACGGTCGATCGAGCAGACCAACTTGTATTGTCTTCGAGGATCAAAGAATATTACAGATTGCCATTTATATGTGTACAAGATGTCAAGAACCCAAGAACGAAATAGCGCCTTCTCATCTTATTCCAGAGGAGATCGACTCCCCCCTCTCTGCAATTTGTACCCATCTCCTCGTCCTCGCAAGACGCTGAAGAACACCGAGATGACTCACGCATCAGGATTCAGGATGATATCCTGCTCGACACCGTCCGCGCCGTCAAGCTGACGCTCGGTCGCTGCTTCAGACCGCTCACCATGCCGCCGCCGTCCCGGCTCCTGTTCAGAGATAGCCTCGCCTTGATCGGCGACACGAGCCTTGTCGCCAGCCTCGACGGTGAGAAAGACCGTCGCCGGTTCTTGCCCGACGACGCCTGCGCTTTCCCCGGCGGCGACACAGCGACGGGTCTTGAAGGGAGCAGTTTGCCGTGGCTTTTGAGCTTGGAACCCAGCGAGCTAGGCGGCGACTTGACCAGGAACTTGTGCGGCGTCTGCCTGGCGATGACCGGGGACCCCGTCTTGTAGAACCGCTTCTGCTTCCTAGACGGCGACGGCGAGGCGTATGCGGCAGCGGAGGTAGTAGCAAGGAACGTGGGATTGGGGAACATCACCGTCTTCTTGGCCCACGGCCGGTTCTTGGGGGACACTCTGTTCGCGGACACGGACGGCCGGCCGAGAGGCGAGGTGGGCTTGAATTGGATCCTGGACCGCACGCGGCCGCGGGACGGCGGCGTGCTGGCCTCGGCGCGCGCGGTACCCCGCTGGCTCTGCTTCTCCCTGGCGCGGCGAGCGCGGAGCGGCGTCGGCTCCAGGGCCGCCTTCCTGGTCCTAGATACGGGTTTTGGGGTTTTCGGCGGTTCTCTGTTCTTTTTCCCGCCGTCGGCGACCGCGACGATGTCCCTGGCCAACTGGCTGGCCTGGACGATCTCCATCACGGTCTCACCGAGGAGCATCGCCGGCAGCGACATCCGCCGCCACTGGGCCTGGGCGGCGCCCTCAGCACCGCCGAACTTGCCGCTGGGGGATCTCCTCTGCGCCGGCGTGGACCTCATCCTGTCGCGAAATCCACAACCATAAGCCAAGAATTGGAGTAGAACCAGGCGAATCCAAATCAGAGACTTGCCTGACGGTCTCCTGCTTGCATCGAAGGCTGGTGCGGAGGTACCCGCGGGTGCTGCGCGGGCTGAGGCTGACGCCGGAGACCACCTTGGCGCCGCCGGCTACCGTGTACTGCAGCTCCTGCAGCCGGGCCATGCACCGGTCCATCTGCGCGCACCGAGACCATCATCATCAAGCCGCCACGCATCCACAACGGACCTGACGCAAACGAACGGGGAGCGCCTGGGCCTTACCTTCTTGAGGGTCTCCCTGACGAGGGCGGGGTTGAGCGCGGCGGCGGCGGCGAGGGCGGCCGCCGTCTGCCTGTCCGGCTTGGCGTTGGGGCTCCTCGCGACCATGGCCGTCGTGGTGCCTGGCTGCGGATGGAGAGGAGGAGGTGAGAGGTCAAAAGGCGGAGCCCGCGCCCGTGGCGAGGGGGGAACTGGGGATGGTTCGAAAGACGAGAGCAGCGCACGCTAAACCAACGGTCGCCGGCGCAACGGCTAGTTCTCGGGAGTAAACACCGCGGGGACCGATATCTTCTAGAGAGCTGGCACTGGCACGGCGCTGGAGCACTAACTGTGGTGGACCCGCCACGTCAGCTCGAAGACTCGGGGTACTATTACGTTTGGCGTGGATTGCAATTTTCCAGTGTTGGTGTGGAACCGAGCCAAGCCTGGACTAGCGTTCGACCGGCTCGGCCGCTTGTTCGACTGAGCCAGGATTGAGGGTCGGCTTGGGCGGTGCCGCCATTGCTGTCCCACACAAGATCGTCGTCGCCGACTCGAGCAAGTACGCCGCACGTCATCGTGGTCAACATTGGTAGGAGGCGAGGGCCAGGAGGAAGGGAGAGACCGAGAGAGTGGGTGGAGCAGTGGTAGTATGCGATAATGGTGGGAGAGGTAGAGCCAGGATCTTTTTTAAAGGTTACAACGAGACGTACATTAACTCACACCATATTTTAGACATTTGTGTTCGTCTATTATAAAGCAAGGATCTTACCATACCACTCTATGTGCACATCTCTACTTTATTCTAAATGTCTATAAAAACTTTAGAGTACATGAGAAAACGAGTGCCCAGCATACTTAAACACTACCTAATCGGGTGCACAACCATGCATAAACCAACTGAGCTAAGCACAGTCATTGAGAGTATGGCATTGTTGTTCTAGTGAGTTTGTGACCTTTGGTGGGGAAAGCTGAAAGGCAACAAAGCCAGATGGTGATGGTGTACTTTGGATGTATTGGTATGAAACGCAGATTCTCAGTCGTATGATAGACTTCTTTTGTGTCTCTGATATGTGGGCCCATCCACGAGATACCCTTCCATGGATATAGGGCTATGGGCCACTATCTAGTTTTCCTTTTTTAATTCAACATGGAATATTATAGGTTTTTTTTAAGGAGCCTACCATAATTGAGCCCAAAGAGTCGGTCCAAAACTTGGGCTCGTTTTAGGGTAAAGGCTATAAAATAGGGTTAGATTTGGCTCATTTGCAAACTACTACGAGTCTGAGCTCGGAGCCAAGCACTAAAGTTACGGCCCTATTTAGACGAGCGTGACTTTTAAAAGTAGAATGTTTAGGGAATAGGGATTGTGAGAGTAAACAAACTCAAAATTTCCAACCTCCAGCGTAAAAAAGCGACTTGGCAAATGAGAGTTACTAAATCATTTTCCTTTGGGAGGGACGGTGTTGAACAAAGAGAGAATTTCTTATTTGCTATCAAACCTTAGCCGATTTCACGATCGCCATCAAGATTTTTGAATTTTATTATTTGCCATCACCTCTTAACCTTCTTCCCTCAATGTCACTGCCATTAGCTCCATTAGATTCAGAGGTTAGAAAGTTCTGTTAATGTCTAAAATACCCCTTTCATAATGTGACATCCTCATTTTTAAAATAAAAAATAAAATAATAATAAAATAAATAAATAATAATAAAATGAAAATATTTCATCAGCATTTTGCATTTTTGCATTTGCATAAAAGTTTTAAAATTTTAAACTTTGAAAATGAACATGTCACATTTTGAAATACTTTTACTGCATGTCAACAAAAAAATATTATTATTTGCATGTCTTATATTAAAATGTTTTGTTTTTACATTACATATTTAAAAGCCACTTCATTTTCCAAATTGCATTTGCATTCTTAATTTTTTATCAAAAACTAATTTGATATTTGTTATTTTGAATTTTCTACAAAAATCAATTTTATTTTTCCTCCACCCTTCCCTCCTTGCCACCTACACCTCAAGTTGTCACCACAAAATTCATTGCATGGCTGAGTCCTCCAAGGCTAGGACACCTGCCCCCTATGATTTTCCCAATTTGCCCCTCCCCTCTCCTTCTCTCTCTCGTCCTCACACTGTCACTCGCTATCCCTCACTTCCCTTTCCAGCCATCCCCCTGCCGCTCCTTCCCCACCGACCGTGCCACCTCCACCTCGCCGGCCGTCACCGGAGCCACCCCGCCGGTGAGCTCCTCCTTCCCTCTCCTTCTTCCTCCTCTTCTTCCTCCTTCTTCTATCCTCTTCTTCCTCTTTCTTTCTTCTTTTTCCTCCCTCTTCTTCCCTTCTTCCCGGCTGCATGCAGGTGCATGCATCCCGCGCCACATTTCCCATGTCATGACTTGTCACGAATGCCGCCTCGACACACGTGGCGTGCCCTCACAAGAGCATCTTTGTAACACCTCGGCTCCTACTGAGCCCAAGATGTTACTAAGTCCCTAAACTCTACGAAATTTCGGCAGCACCTCCCCTATAATTCGGACATTCACTCAGCAGACAAAAGAAACACAGTTCATATATATAGCACACCATATCCATCATACCATCCACGATGAACAACAACCCACATACCACAAGTTCATCCATCAACATACTATCCAATACACAACTGTCCTATCTAAGCCAAAGGCCATCAGCTGACCTCACTTACCTGGTTTCTTCTTAGCCACGAAGAGGCAACCAGCATAAGACTGCACCACCATGATACTAACTCACATACATCTACAGTAGTAGCGTTCTAAAGGCCATATCTCCCAAACCGTAAATCCAAAACATGGGTTCTAGGATCCTATAAAAAATTAGAAACATAACCTATCTTTCTTACAACATGATCGAGCTCTGATTCCTGCCATAAGCATCTCGTATATAAGCCTTAACCTACTGATATGTGATTCCATCACCTAGCTCAATTTCAACAGTACGGTTCCCAACCCCGAGGCAGCGACATCTCCTAAATTCCATCAAGGCCCGCAGTATTGCTTAACACATGGTTACGATTACAAATGAATAATAATTAAGTCTAATCCCTAATCCCGAAACTCCGGAAATTTGGAATTTCCGAACAGCCAACTTGCAATGGCCGTAATTTCCAAATCGTTTGGCCGATCAGCGCTTTCTAGGTCTCTACGGAAAGATGAGAACATAAGCTACGATTTCTACAATATAAGTTCATCCTGAAGCTCGACTTAAATGCCCCAAAAACAGGTAGGAAAATACTGCATAGTGAATACACTCTCTAAGTCAAAGAATTTCCAACTAGGGTTCCATTATTCCCCCTACAAATCTCATTCTAAACCTCAATTGGAACATAAATTCGCAGAGGAGATCATCAATTAATTACCTATTAGAGGAAATTTTAGCCAAACCCTAGGGCTTCCTCTATCTTCTTCTTCTTCTTCTTCTTCTTCTTCTTCTTTTCTCAGGTTAGCCACCACTACTTCTCTTTCCCTCCTCTTCTTCCCCTACATGGCCAGCCTCCTCCTTGCTTGCGCGGGCGACGCTGTAGCAGCAGGAGGCGACGGCCTTGGCAAGAGGACGGCGGCGGCGCGGCCTTCTTGGCGGGCCGGGAGGCGGCGCGGGCCGAGGAGGAGGGCGGCGCTGGCCGACTAGTGGCAGCATGAGCTAACGTGATGGCCGGCCGGTGGCGAACCAACCTCAGGCGTAGCGGCGCTATGGCTGGAGGGTGTCGCCGACTGCGGGTTGAGGGCGCCGATGGTGGTGGAGAGGATGAGCTCTGTGGTGGTTTTGGGGGAGGAGTGACATCGAGAGATTGAGAGAGAGACCAGGGTGAGGTGAGAGAAGGGAGTGGGCCGGCTGGGCCAGGCCGGTCCACCATCTCTTTTTTTTTCAAATTGATATTACACATGCCGCCGCTCGCGCGCCCGTGCCATCGCGTCGGCGCCATCCCGAGCCGCGCGCCTGCTGTGTTCCCGGCCGCATCCACCATCGACACCGTCGATCTCCGCATGTTGCCCGCCACCATCGCCACCGCTGACCTCGTCGCCAGTGCTGCCCCGCCACCCCTTCTCCTTCCTGCCGGCCCTATGCCGCTTCTCTCTCCCGGCCGTTCCTCTCTATCCCCCCTTTTCTTTCTCTCTCCCTCCTCTCTCTCTTCCGCACGCTCTCTCTCTCTTCATCCTCCGCCGAGCTCGCCTTCCCATCGCCATCATCTGCTGCCCGGTTCGTGCCTCGCCGCCTCGCGCGCGTGATCGCGCCCATGGCAGTGCTCGTCGCCGCCTCACTCCATGCTCACCGAGCCAGCCACCGCCGCCATCGCCGACCACGCCAGTTCCGCCACCGGCAAGCTCCACCGTCGCCGTCATGCCGCCTCCTCTCTCTCTGCCGTCCCTCCTCTCTTCCCCTTTCTCTCTCTCTTCCTTCCTTTCTCTCTCTCCCTCACTCACTCTCTCACCCTTATCCTTCCAGCGTGGGAGTCTGGTTGGGCCATGGCAGCCCATTTTTGGGCTGGCCCACAAAGCCCAGTAGCCCCTTTTCCATTTTCTAGATTTTCCAGAGAATAGAATTCCTTGTTTATTTCACTACAAATTCATTCTACCTCCGATTCTGGCAATTCAAATTTTTAAAAGTTCATAAAAATCATATCTTCCTACTGTAATTTTTATATAATTTTAAATATTTATTTACTATGTTGATTATTTATTGTTTATTGCTTCGTTTTGCGTGCGCTAGATCATGCCGATGACGAAGGAGAGTACCTTGATGCCTTCGACGTCCAGCAGTACCCAGGAGTTCCAGAAGGCAAGTCTTTCCCGTAGAACCCTAATTTATAGATTCTTCCAAAATTGCTAATTAATTAAACTGTGCATACATTGCTTAGGTATTTCTAGTGCATGCCTTCACTGTCAGGACATACACCTACTGTCATGATTTGCCGTTAGGATAATATATTTAACTTTGTCCTACTGTTTTAAATATGAGTTGGCATAGCAATGCTTAGTTCTACATTGGGGAGTGATTTTCCGCAGTGGTGATCATTGCTGAATTCATCTTGAGAATTGTGCATCTGTGAATGAGTCTGGTGAATTTGGTTATGGTGGGCTTGATAATTCTTAAATTAAAATTTGAGCAACTAATAATTGGGATCAAGAGTGGTTGGGTTGCATGGTGGGTGTCTTCGTGCATGAGAATTGGGTTTGTGTGGGATGGCTGCTCCGAGAATAAGGACCGATGATTGTGACACACTTAACTGAGAATTTCCCCATCCAACCGCAAGCCCGGTATGGGACGGACCTGATCTAGAGGGAGAGTAACGTCGGTGTTGTTCACCATTCTTGCAGCGTAGATGGGGTTAGAGGGAACCATCGCCGGTGTACTACCGGAGACTTGTGAAACTATCATTTCTCCGGGTACCTGTGTGGATATCAGGTACAACCATGGCAAACTCAAGGTTAGTTTCTGAAGGGTCTTGTTACGGTACTCTTCGACGGGAGGGTACCGTATCTTGTGGGTAAAGTGTACAACCTCTGCAGAGTATAAACCCATTCGAATGGCCGAGCTCCCGATTAAAGAGCGACTCAGTGGTTTTTCACAACGTAGTTTCACTTTAATTAACATGACCCGGGTAAGGTTTTCCGGCATGTGTGCCGTTGCTAGATGAGAATGAGATTGGTTTACGAGATTTGAGAATATGTGATGATGATGACTTAAGAACTATGAGATATTGGGAACTTGAGTTGAGAATGAGAACCTAGTTATATCTTTGTTTATTATGAGAATTGCTATTTATGTATTTCTGTTTTCGTAAATGCTTTTACATTTCTAGGTTAAATGCTTTATGCAAAATAACTCTCAACTTTCCTAGAATGAGTCTTAGCCTGGCCCTTCCCAGAAAACACTTGCTAGCATTTGCATGCTAACCCCGTCTTTCATGCGAGGCTGTTCTTATCGTGAGCAGGTCAGGAGTTCGAGGACGCGTAGGACTTCGTTGCTGTTTTTCTGGAGGTGGATCCGGACTACTAGTGGCTTCCCAGATAAATGTGTGCCTGTGGCCGTGATGGGTCGCCACTTTTGGGTTTACCTTGTTATTTGCATTAGTCAGGACCTGTTACGATCAACTAATGTAATATATTGCTCCGCAGCACTCTGATGTACTTTCTAGTTAATGCAGTGTGGGCAATGGTATTGTGCTTCTGTTTACTATTGATACGTGTACTGATCCTTAGGACACGTATTGTTAACACAGGTTGGTTCGGTTTAGTAAAACCGGGCTTCGACACATAATTTCTTAATTTAAAACTTTGAAACATTGCATCTCCTACATTTTAACTCCAAATTGAGTGACTCAAATTTCTGAATTTATGAAAAATTGTGTTCTACTTGTTCAAATTTCATAATTTTTTGTATTTCTACTTGTTCAAATTTCATAAATTTCTGTATTTTCTATTTTTTATCTCGTTTTCAAAAGACATGGTAGGTACCATTAATTTTAAAATAAAATTTACATCCCAAATTTTTTAAATTCACTTTCAAATTTGAGTTTACGTATAATTATCTAAATTCAAATTTTTCTCAAAATTTTAAATTTTCTATTTTTTTATGAATTTTCTATTTTGCAACGTATTAAAAAGGTAGTGGCATAATCCTCTTTATGCAATTCAGTCATGATTTAACCGGTCAACAATTGCATTGAGGGAAAGAAGTTTGAGAGGTGATAACAAATATTGAAGTTCAAAAGTCTTGATGGCAGCCGATGGAATCGGCTAAGTGCAAATAAGGAATTCTCTTGAAAAAAATCCATGACGCGGCTTTGTCACTGGTATGCCAAAACCCTCGATTGAGGATGGTGAAAGCTTTACAAAACAGATTCACCCTGTTAGACAAACTTGTTTGGCTGCCACTAGCTAGGAAATGGAATCAATGGTATCATCTCAATTCCAGAAAGAAATATATAACTATCCAGTCATTTGTATAGAATTTGAGTGTACACCACTTCTCTCATGTTCCCGACGATCTTGTTCTCGACTGCGCAGCCATCTGCTCTGTCACTCGCTCCGGCTAGGGGTGTAAACTGAGCGGATAATTTCTGATCGACTGACCGACCGAATCAATTTGGATAGTGATTTGGATAATTATATGGATATCCGGTTGTTTTTTGCGGATATGGATACGGTTATGGATACTGAGTGCTGGATACGGATACGGATAATGCGGATATTATCCGATGGATAATATTCGAAGAAAAATATGGATAATATCCGATGAATATTATCCGAATCCATTCTAGGGGCTATGGCGCTTACCAGCTTACCGGGCGGCTCATAAGAGTCCAGTAAACCATGATACTCTTCAGCCCAGGCCATCGCACCAATCACCAGCCCACCAACACTAAGAACATGAACAAAACTCAAGAAGCAAGACTGATGTGTGTGATCCTTATTCTGCCATGTTAATATGATATTACTACATGCTTTCAAAATTATTTCTTAAACTTAATTAGCAGTACGCAGTGGGTAGCGTTATACTGCTATATCTCTTTATTGGTGAAATTGTTCACTCCAAGACATATATTGATTCTTTTTTCTAGCATGTGTTTTTGAATAAGCGTATTATCCAAGGAAATATCCGTTCCAACCAATATCCGATCTTATATTATCCGTATTCGTATCCGACACTATCCGTATTCATATCCGGCACTATCCGTGTCCGTATCCGTATCCAACACTATCCGTATCCAAAAAAAAATATGGATACGGATACAATATTAGTGATATCTGACCGTATCCGATCCGTTTACATCCCTGGCTCCGGCACTTGCTACCACCGTACAACTTCATCGTGTTCTCGCCACAGCTAAAAGGCGACCTTCCCTATTCTCCTCTCCTGCATCGTCTCTACTTAAGACCACTGGATTCATCTCTACATATGTGCAACGAGGAGGTGCCGCAGCAATGGATAGGTCAATGTCAAGAAGCGGTCGTTGGTTGTGGAGAGTTTAACATGGAGGTAACGATGGTGAATTGGTGATGCACATGGCGTAGGATGGCAGAATCAATGGATCTGAAGCAAACATGGCATTTGTGTTGTGGGGGAGACGATTGCGGCTCTCGCAGGTAACGCTCCGTGATTCGCTGCTATAAGAGCCAGCCGCCCCCCTTGTGGACGCTAGCAGAAGGGTATGAGAAGGTCATCATCGAGCGACGTGACTGCATCTTCGAGTTCTATGCGATTCAGAATGTCTAGTCCAGCATAGAGCTCGTCGTTGTCCTCATCGAACGTGGGGGAAAACTGTTCCGGCTAGGCTCGGAATGAGATCGACTTGGAAACATACTCTGAGTCTGCTCCTTCATGATGGCCATCGTGCCGCCCCACAAGAGCACGATGATAAGACAAGCATTTAGTGTTCAACATCTCTAGGATCTCTTCAGATCACGGATGGTGCCAGCCGTCGACGATCGGAAAAGTGATTTCCCGTTGAGCTTACTTATTGATTGGGGATCAAGCAACCCCTTCATATCGAAGGGTTTTTTTGTTATAGATGTACAAATTCGCTGAGATGGAGAGTAGATCAAACACAGAGGTTTATCATGGTTCCAGCTTCTCGGAAGGAGATAACACGTGTGTATTTGTGTTATTGCAATAAGATTATGGGATGCGGAGAACGTGATGATATCCTCCTCTCTCCTGGGGGTATTTAGAGTATAAGGTACATACAGTTTTGGTCCTATACGACCTGGAAACCTAGTCAGATAAGGTAAAATTCTACCGGTTTACAGGTCCTAAAAAAATGCTAACTTACACCCAAAAACATCTATATCCGAAAAGGTTTGGAATCTGGACATAAAAGAATTCCCGAGATAACGGGAGCATTGGGTCAACCATCCAGATGCAGCTCTTCGGGGTCCATGACGACACGTTCGACACCCCATAAGTAGAGAAGCCCACTCTCGAGCATCAATTGTTGAGGTATCAATCCGAGCATGCCACATTAGCCTTATTCTCCCCAGGTATGCCCTCTAAGGGTACGTCGTGTATGATCCAACCGTCAGAGTATTTTATCCAATTCCTGACAAGTGGGTACACTTGGTATATTGTGGTACACTCTGAAACTCGATGACACACTTTGCCTTACACTGGTTTTGTTCGGATGAAACACTATAATAAACTCTAAAATACCATGACACACAATGAGCAGATACACTTAGTACAACATGGTATACTCTGAAACTCCATAACATACTCCTGTTATATCATAGTAAAATTCGAAACTCCACGACATATCATGACACACTCTATTATACTCTCGCCTATGTTTTAGCTGGGAACATATAACCGCTTTCGCAAACAAATCGTACCCGTTCGAACAAGGAATTTTGACTCGAGGGAGCAGATGCAGAATGCCCTCGCCTAGCTACAGCGTTGTCTGCATCGTGGGTCGGTTATACCCTTGCCTCGACCCCACATATCATCCAGGCATCATCCAAAACCCCTCACCCTCGTCTTCCCCTTCTCTCCATTGGCATCACACACCCACCCCGCCTCCTCGCCATTCTCGATTCCTGAGCTCCATCCGCCCTCGCCCTCACCCATCCATGGCTTCTTGGTCTCCTCCTCCTCCATACGAACTGCATACCACCTAGCAATGTCACCCCGCTACCCGCTCCTCCTCCTCCTCCTCGCTGTCCACCTCCCGCCCGCGGCGGCGGCCAGCAACGACCCCTCGCCGGTCTCCAACGCTGAGCCCCCCGCGGCATCGGCCCCCTCCTCCCGCCATATCTCGTGGGCGAGCAACCTCACGCTCCTAGGCTCCGCCTCGCTCCTCCCGGGTGCCGCCGGCGTCGCTCTAACCACCTCGTCCCGCGACGGCATCGGCGCCGGCCGCGCGCTGTTCTCGGAGCCCGTCCGCATCCTCCTTCCCGCCGGAGAAGACTCATCGGGGGGCTCCACCCAGGCCTCCTTCTCCACCCGCTTCACCTTCAGCATCACGCCCTCGCCCTCCTTTGGCGACGGCCTTGCTTTCCTCCTCACCTCCTCGCGCACCTTCCTCGGCGCTTCCAACGGGTTCCTTGGCCTGTTCCCCTCATCATCTGCCTCCGACGAAGGGGAACCCCTCGGCGAAGTCTCAACAGTCGCCGTCGAGTTTGACACCCACCGCGACGTGGCGCTGCGCGACCCGGACGGCAACCACGTCGCGCTCGACGCGGGCTCCATCTTCTCCGTCGCGTCCGCGCGGCCAGGCGTCGACCTCAAGGCTGGCGTGCCGATCACCGCCTGGGTCGAGTACCGCGCACCGCGCCGCCGCCTCCGCGTGTGGCTCTCGTACTCGTCGTCCCGTCGCCCCGAGGAGCCTGCCCTCTCCGTAGACGTCGATCTCTCCGACCTGCTACGCGCGTACATGTACGCTGGCTTCTCGGCGTCCAATGGCAACGGCGCTGCACTTCACGTCGTTGAGCGCTGGACCTTCCGCACCTTCGGCTTGGCCAACTCTTCGTACCCAGCGCCGCCGCCGACCAAGAACCCAAAGCCGCCACCGACCAAGAACACAGCGCCGCCGCCGACCGAAAACCCATTGTCACCAGAGGGCCCAACGCCGCCCAAGAAACCTTTGCCGCTTCCAAGAAATCACCGCCGCCGCCGCCTTCTATTATACAAGGTGCTGGGCGGTGTGTTCGGTGGTGTGGTCTTACTGATTCTTGCCGTCAGCTCTGTTGTCTGCCTCACCAGGTCAATGGGTCGTACAAGTCAAGAACCAGTCATGCCGAGCGAGGAGTCTTGTGGGACGCTTTCCATTGACGTGCTGCGAGAAGCAACGAAAAGCTTCGACAGTGGCAATGTGATCGGCATTGGTGGCTCTGGTGCCACGGTGTACGAGGGGGTGCTCTCCTCTGGGTCAAGGGTTGCTGTCAAACGGTTCCAGGTTATTTGGCAATGCACAAAGGCATTTGATAGCGAGCTTAACGCCATGCGTAATTGCCCACATCACCCCAATCTTGTGCCATTTGTTGGGTGGTGCAGAGGTAAGGATGAGCTTGTGCTTGTTTACGAGTTCATGCCCAACGGAAATCTGGACTCTGCACTGCACACACTGGGTGGAGCAACACTTCCATGGGAAGCACGGTTCAGGGCAGTGTTAGGTGTTGCATCAGCACTCGCGTATCTTCATGATGAGTGCGATTACCGGATTCTGCATCGAGATATCAAGTCATCAAATGTGCTGCTCGATGCAGAGTTCAACGCTCGACTGGGTGATTTTGGACTAGCTCGCACGGTGAGCCATGGTGGGTTGCCACTGACAACACAGCCAGCAGGTACACTAGGGTACCTTGCACCAGAATATGTGCATTCAGGTGTGGCGACAGAGCGGTCTGATGTGTACAGCTTTGGGGTGCTTGCTCTGGAGGTGGCCACCGGCCGGAGACCCACAGAGAGGGGACTCTGTCTTGTTGACTGGGTGTGGTCTCTCTGGGGTCGTCGGAGGCTGGTTGATGCTGCAGACCGGCGGTTTCAGGGACGATTTGTTGCTGTGGAGATGCGGCGGGTTCTGCTTGTGGGTCTCTGTTGTGTGCAACCAGACTGTCGGAAGAGGCCTGCTATGCGAAGGGTAATCAGTATGCTTGATGGGACTGCACCTTTGATAATGGTTCCAGATAAGAAGCCTCCGGTTCTTCTACGGTCAACCGTAAATCAAGTTTCATCAATGAACTCTGCAGATACTGCCAATACTGCATTCTACAGTTGTCGCTGAACATACAAATTATAGGTTAGTGAAATCCATCTTTCTGATTCAAGTGTAGCTGTTTTGATATTTTGAACTCTATATGATGTTCTTTTCTCCTCAAAACAAAGGGTACATATGATATTCTGGTTTTTGTTACATAATGTTTGGAAATTGACAGCTTGGAAATTGCAAATGTTCTTGCTTGTGCATCACTTGTGACAGAGATGTTTGTGGAAACCTGTTGACAGTGTTGTTTTCTGGTGCAAAATACAGTGAGGTGTTTCATAATTTCTACTGCTCACTTGCTCATATTCTTGTGTCATTTATTGGAAGATAGCTTTTGATAATGTTTGCTGAATTCATATTATGGTCTGTTGCAAGTTGACCTGGCAAATTGTGACCATGTTTTAATGTAATTTGTGTTAACGCATATACTTATATTAGAAGTATGTACATTGATCCATATGTGAACAGTTAAAATAGAGTAGTGGCTCTGATGCTGATATCAATACAACAAAAACCTTTCCATATTGATTTATTAACATTTGGTTTGATTGTATGCTATTATAGATCTATGGAACATATTAATAAAACATGACAAGCATTTAGATAAGTTGTGTACTGATTGTTTTCATTGATGGTAATCTAAATCTTTATTGTCTGATTTCACCTAGACTTTTTACTGTTATCTGATTTCACCATTGAGCTAGTCTTCTTACTGTTGTCTGATTTCATTAATGTGAAAAAGGCAGCTAGAAAATTTACCATTGGACAAGCACTAAAACATATTTTAATTTTGTTCATCTAAGTAACTATTTGAAATTATCATGTTGGGTGAAAAGTCAGAGTGGGGGTTAAACTGTTACGACTTAAGACAGCATATCTGGGGTCGTTACACAGCAATGTCGAAATGCTTCACGGATAAACTGTTATCTACATGTACTTGTTTCAACCTGTGAAATAGTTCTCGTGTTGCTTTATAAATAGTTGTTTGATACTCCTTTGATATACATATATTGGTTGCTGTTCTTCTCCTTTCGTTCTTGACTTTTGTGACTATGAACAAACAAGGCTGTACCATTTGAATATAACTTCTGAAATCATAAAACACAGCTGCAGTTTGTGCAGAAAGCTCTAGACATAGAGCAACATCTATCAAATATTTGGATATCATTGGGCTTAGCTCTGATTTGGGCTTTTGGCGATTTCTTTGGATTACTGACCGCTTCTGCAGCACAAGCACCTGATCAACTTAGATTTTCCTTCTACAAGCTGCAGCCTACAGTGCATCCTGATAAGGTGACCTAAATATGTAGGATAAATGTCCAGCATTACACTTTGTGCTAGTTTTGAATATAAAAGCATTCCACGTTGTACGAAACCATAATTCTTATGTTATCTTGTTCGTTATTGTTTTGATGTATGATCTTCGCTCCCTTCAAATCTGAGGTAGTCATCAACTACTTGCATTATAGAAATCTTGTTTTGGATGAATATTGATTAATTTCTATGTAACGTTGCTAAACTCAAATCTATTCGTTAACTCCAGTCCAGTAATCTTTCATTTCTAATATTCAGCAATTTCTATATGAAAATATAGAAATAAAATTCATTGCAAAGATGATATTCTTGTCTTGATTAAGATCATTCTGTTACTTGGGAACCTGTTTCATTTTCGAGGCTCTGCTGCTGGTGTAGTTATTTAATATGTAATCTTGCAGTGGCATTCACATTGTCGTAGTAATAAACAGTAGTTTTTTAAAACTATACTAGCCGAGCGCCCGTCCGTGCTTTGTCACAAACAAATATTATATTACTTTTTCACTACATCATATTCGACATGTTTATCTCACGCTCTCAACTCCACTTTCACACATTGTCATGCTTTTGCACTTAGCTTAGCTTCTGTGCTCTAATATGTTGTGTTTTTATGCCCAATGATCTGATATATGTTGAGCTTATCAAAAATAAAATACAAACATAAGAAAGCTGCACAGAGTTTCCTAAATTGCATTAGACTGAAATAAGAAAGC
Organism: Olyra latifolia; assembly: GCA_036346145.1. NCBI lineage: Eukaryota > Viridiplantae > Streptophyta > Magnoliopsida > Poales > Poaceae > Olyra > Olyra latifolia. Next base: position 39,842,575 of record CM070524.1, on the reverse strand, counting down.
AAACTAAAAATACCATTGCGATGTCTAGACCATTGGATCAAGGGATTGGATGGCTAAGATCTGGTGTGGAGTAATCGATCTCTTTTTAATAGTAGAGATTTTAAAACATACCTTTTTTTATTGCGATTCGAGCGGTTTACCATCAAACTGATGTGGTGTGGTAGGAATATCTATGGTTTTAAACTGGGTTAAATTTCAAAATTCAATTCAAATTTAAAATCCGCAAAAGAACTAAAAAAATAAAACTGATAATAATATGTTTAAAAAGTTTTGCGTGAAATTTTGTTTTGAAAAAATCCAAAATTTCAAGTGTTTTTTTTTATGAAATCCGCTCCTCCTGAGCATTTTGTCAAACACTTAGGCTCTGTTCTCGTCAGCTTATTTTATCTGAGTTATTTGTCTTATTTGTTTATTTGATCTTTTTTTCTAATTTTGAGAGCTTCTCGAGATAGTCTCGAGAATTAGATCCGCTTCGTTCGACTTATGTTTTAAAGGTTTTAGACAAGTCTTTGAGATAGAAAAAAAACGGATTCGATCGTTTTTATTTTAAACAAAAATAAGCCTCTAATCTTAAATAAGACAAATAAAGTCTTATAAATTGACAAGAACAGGGCCTCAGTGGTTGTGCCACTAATTTCTCTTGCTCATGAGCATTGCTTCTGCCCGTGCCATGGATCGCTGGCCGCGTGCGCACCCCGCACTCCTAGAGCGCATCCTGTGCACGCTGCGTCGCTGCCAATGGAAAACACCCGTTTTTTTGGGGGCTAGAAATTGCACGTTTTCATGGTAAACCGCTCGTTTTTGTGAGAAGGCATTTGGGCTTTGTAAAAAACCGATCTTTTTTTACATCAAATTTAAATTTTTAAAAATGATTTTTATCCGGTTTTTAGTAGTTTACTGCCAAAAACGTTACAGTCAGGATCGCAGTTTTCGGTCTTCTGAAACGTTGGTGTTGATCTGAACTCGAACAATTTCAGATGTTGCTTGCACTCTCTCTCGCTAGCCGGTCATTTCTGTTCTTTTTGTTACCGGTGTAGTGGTGTGCGTAGGATACACGTTGCCGTGTTGGCGCCTTTGGAGTGGAAGCATAATTTTAGTAATCGCAGCGGTAGCATGATATCACAATCAGCGGTTTTCAGTTAAATTCGTGGTGAACATAGCAAATCCTTGTGAGCATGTTCTTTCAACTTGCTTGCAAGTTTATCTTCCTATTTGCTTATTTCCAATTTGATTTCGAAAATGTAACGCTTTGATATTTTTAGCCTGTTTTTTCTTTTTATTCCAAAGGCATGTGTCATTGCTCTAAAATACAATTCAAATGAAACGGGCTAAACTCAAAGCATCAGCGAAGCTCAGCTTAGTAGCAAATAAGGTAATTAGAAAATCGGTAGCCAGGTGTGATGGAGGATTTTAAATTCTACTTATTGTTGTCTGCGGCAGGGAGCTTGGAGGGGGAGTCCCCCTTCTCCTTCCCACTTCTTGTACTTACCGGGATGTGGTCTACAAAGGACGTTTGCTTTCCTTTCTATGAAATAGAAGTGGTGTGAGCCCTTATGCAAAAAAAAAAAAAAAAAAAAAAGCAAGTGAAGGTATCGGTGTACAATCAATTCATGTTAGATACTAATTAATGTCTCTGTACACGAGGAAAGACAGAAAACGACGTTTAATTTGGTTGGATTATTTGGGACTAGAATAGCCTGCTTGTAAGTTCGCCCATGGAGTATAATCAAAGATAGGAGGTATATGTTCTTTACAGGCTACAAGTACAAGAGATACATCGATGGAAGACTACTAGCCTCAGCAGCCATGCTTCACGGAACAGGCCACCACCTGAGCCCAGTGCCTCAACTTTGTCTTGATAAGCTCAGGGTTGTCTCCTGCATGTATGTACATGGTAATGTACAAACCACAGAAGTCAATATGTAAGAAAGCATAATTGAATGATATCATAAATATTACAAGAAAATGTGCTGCAATTCTACATGATTTCCTACTTTCGCTACGATAGATTTTGTGTGTCATTGACATACGGCTATCAAATGGTAATCGATAAAAATTGTAGTATCATGAAGCTAATTTTCTCTAAAGATTACTTAATGCTTGTCTGGTTAGGTGTTACACCTTTTGAACCATGTTATCTTTTGAAAAAAAAATAATCCAATTTCTTATGAATAAAAAGAATTTTCCTTAAAGATTATGCGATGCTTGTTAATTTGTTCAGGTGTTAAGTGTGTGTGTTACACCTTTTTAACTTTGTTATACTTATATATACCTGGACTAAAGATCTTCCATGCATCGGCGGAAGCGGATTGCGCGTGCGGGCTGCGGGGGCTCGGCGTGCTGGAAAGCGTGGACGACGAGGACGAGGCCGACAGCGACAGCGTCGACGTGGGGCTCGCCGCCAGCGTCCGCAGCTTGGGGTCGGAGAGCTGCCGGTTGACGGCGAAGTAGAAGTCGAGGGCGGGGAGGGTGTCGCAGAGGTCGGCGCCTCCGTTCTCCTCGTCGAACCCGAAGCCGAGCTCGAACGACCCGCGCAGCTCGTCGAGGTCCTCGTCGGTCAGGCACCGCGGGAGCTCCGGCCTAACGCGCTCGTCGACGGGGCTCTTCCCCTCACCCTGAACGCCCAGCATGCTGCTCCGGTGCAGTATCTGCCGCCGGCGCCTCTCCCACTTGACCTCCCTCGTGGTCTCCTTCATGGACAGCTGCTTCGACAGCAAGCGCCTCCTGTTGTTTCCGGTGGCGGCGGCGGCGGCGGTCGGGTGGTGGCTCCACGCCAGCGGCGGTGCCTCCCTCGCCGCCACTGCCTCCTTGCCGCCATCCTCCTCCCTGTCGCTGTCCGGCTCCGATGAGGAGGAGTAGTGGTCCTGGTCCTCGATGCGCAGCCTGTTCATCACCCGACGGCCGTCGCTGTCCATCTTCTCCGATTGATCCTCGTCTACTCTAAATATTAGAGATACATATATGTATATCCTCCTCCGATGGATGGGCGGCGTATGTTACATAAAGACGAAGCCTGTACGTAGCACGCAGCAAGCTGCCGCCGAGCGGCGGCGAGGAGGAGGGATTGTGCCGGACGGCGGCGAGCGTCGTCGGGGTGGGGGAGGAGGGTCTCCTCCGGCCTTGAGCGATCACGGAGAAATAGCGGGGAGGAGACCCTCGGGAAATAGGGGCGCACTAACCGCAACCTATGAAAAGCAAAGCTGCATGCCGCAGTGGGACAGATGGACGAGGCAGCATGCAGCCTGCAGGTTAGGTTGGAAGCAACGGGAGGCGGCTCCGGGGTGCAATCCCCACCGCTAGCAGCTTACCTGCAGCGACCCAAATTTAGCTCCGTGCATGGGGGATGCATGGCATGCAGGCGCAGCTAGCTAGCTAGCCGGCAACCAGGGAGATGGAGTACGTAGATGTGTCAATGTATATTGGAAGGCAATGGCGTACATGAATATGAAATGCCCAATAGAGAAGAAAACGCTTTGACCCCGTTGCTTTCATGCACGCATGTCGCCATATATATATGATTGGGAGAGTGGATTCGCCTACCACTATATGTGTTTCTAGGCCGTATGTTGGGAGCCGTTGGATTACGCTTCGAGATCCTCATTGGCTCCATCCCTTTCTCATGTCATTTACAAAAATGTCCTCCTCTCAAATTCTTATTGGAAAGTCCCTTCTCTCTCTTCCTCTCTCCTCTCTGCCTCCTCTCGGCACAGCCGCCTTTGACCGTCCTGTTGCCGACTTTGGCTGCCTTGCCGTGCCTCGACCATGACTATGACCTCTCCCTATCGGCGTTTTGAGGTCAGGGAGTTGTGGTCAGGGCAGGGGAGCATGTGTGTCAGGGGTACGGCTCCACATGGGAAGGTATGGTAGTGGCCAGGAGGACGTGCGACGCAGACAGAGAGAGGAAGAGAGAGAAATAGAGTCGATGGACCTCCAACAAGGATTTAAGAGGATGGAGAATATTTTTACCAAAAAAATGCACTTGGAGGTGAGCGAAGCGGAAGAGGACGCTCTCATCGTGATCTAATGGCTATGGATATGCATGTGGCTACAGCCCACATGTATATGTAGTTTATCATCTCCCATACGAGAAGTCTTCTATAGAGTCTCGTGCATGCATGCTTTCCTATGCTTTGTCTGGATCAAGAAAGCATGCAAGCAGACCCTCTTTCATCAGAGTCAACTATATATCCTAATTGATTGCCATGGCACCGTTGCTAACATGTTTTTTGTGCTACATGCTCTAGGTCGATCTTGGTCGTCCATACTGGATCCGATGGCTGGAAGAGTATAAAGGGATCTGGAACTTTATCTCATGGCTCACGAGCAACTCATGCTTGACTCATTTACAAATGAGCCAGACTTGAGCCTCATTTCATGACGTGAACAGCATCCCAATTTTCCGATAGGTCCTACTTGGCGGAACAAAGACATTAATTATCCGATGCTTCCAACCAGCAAAGCTGAAACCTTACAATCACTACACACACGTGCGTCGTTATCAACCATGCTCATGTCTAGATGACCTCACACTACTATAGAATAGCACATTAGCGTTGGTTCCAAACTATCGTCAGTATCGGTTTTTGAACCGGCACAAAACAACAGGCACCGATGTTGCCGGTCAGTAACTGGCACAGATGACCCATTCTTTTTGCCGGTTTATGTATAGAACCGGCACAAATATATTTCAAATTTTTTTAAAAAATATCTAGCCTAGCTAGCACCAGTAGCACACCGGTGCTTGCTAGGCTAGACATACTACATACCCTAGCTAGCTACCTATATCTACATCCAGCCGTAGTCGTCACCGCCATCATCATCATCATTGTTGTCGCTGCCACTGCCATCCGCCACCTCAGGGTCAGAGGAGTCGCCATGGTACAAAGACGTGGCGTTGCCCGGGGGCGAGGGGAGGTGTCCCCGTCGTCGGACAGACATACCTTTTAAATATGTTATAAACTATGAAAAATCCTAAAAATATATAAAATTCATAAAATTATTTTAAAAACTTGTATGGATTCCAAAAATTATGCGTACTCAAATTTGATGTGAAATTAATAAATTTTTGATGTCAAATTTTAGTTCAAAATTAATGGTACCATGTCTCATGGGAATGAGAGGAGAAAACAAAAAATTATAAAAAATGTGAAATTTTAATATCTAGGAAAACATGAGTTTACAAAAATTTTGAAATTTTAATCACTCAATTTGGAGTTAAAATGTAGGAGATACAGGCCATGTTTCTTTCAGCGAAAACTGGTGGTTGGCGGTTGGCGGTTTTTACTGGAGTAAATTTATAAGTCTTTGAAAAAAGTTTATTAAGCTTAAAAAGAAATCATATCAAAATAACAAATTTTACTATAGCAAAACGCCGACCGCCGCAAAAAGAAATAGGGCCACAATGTTTCAAAGTTTTAAAACTAGAAATTGTGAAACGGTCATTTTAGGCATTAAGGCCCTAATTGGCAATAAAGTATTTTTGTACTTTCTAGACAAAACCATGGTTTTGAATACCATGAGGTGTTTGGATATATAAAAAAATTATGTATTCAAAACTCTGGTTTAGTAGAAACCATGGTTTTTTTGGAGTATTTGAAATTCCACTCGAAGCTAAAGTTTTTGGAGTATTCTTACATCTCTTCCTTAGTCATGATCAATACTTTGGTCAAGTTTACCATCCTAAACACCATGCATCCAAACAGGTGATAGTTCCAATGAATAGCAAAGTTTAATGGAGTTTAGTGAACCATGATTTCATAAATACATTGCAAACTCTATGTATTATAAAATCATGGTTTCTTAAAACCATATACCCAAACAAGGCCTGAGGGGTGCTTTCTAATGGGTGAACCTAATGGAGCTAATGGTGATGGCATAGAAGTGAAGTAGCTCGAAATGACATGGCATATAAGGTTGGAGTCACCACACCAAAACATGTCATATATACCGATACATCTTTACTCGAATATCTATCTTCTAATGCGTAACATGCTCTGAATGTCACTACAACACCACATTCAGTTCGTTCATCTCATGCATTGTCACTGGAGCTTTCAATTTGTATACTACCATTGTTCAATACTTTGGATGGTGGGTGCTGACATGGTTTTTGACATACCACAAAAAAGAGAGAGAACGGTGAGGAGATGTCTATGCATGACAACACGAAAACCCTACATAGGGAATACGAACTTCTACGGGTGGATGGATTATGTACTATACATTAGTCAGTAGTATTACGATGAGGGGTGTAAATTTTGGCAATATGTAATAGGCGTTCATTTGATATAGTATATAGTTAACAAATTCCATGGTAACGAAACTATGGAAGTATCAGATTGGTATATGTGAAACATCTTACTATCCTCGTAGTTCAACTCTTCATATTTTATACCTAATGTGGTTACCAAATATCTAATACACATGTTTTCTTCTGTGTAGTATTGCTATTCCATACTTTGACACCTATATATAATTTCATGGCCAACTGGGGAGCCTCCCCACGGCCATTCTTGCCTGATGCATGGTGGAAGTCTTTTGGCCCTGGAGACCATGCTCGTCCTCCTGCCATTGACATGCGACTGGAGAGATGGGCCCCCGTTGCTACGAGATCGTCACTTTCCGTCGGTTTTCGACTGACCGACATGCCACTATGGGAACCTCGCCGTTGTGTAGTGATTTGACCACGTTCACGAGGGGTTCACTGGACGCAGATTCTACCGATGCATTGACTACAACGTAAGTTCGCTTCGATTTATGTAACGCTACCGCGATTATTATTTACTTATCATTTCTTCTACCACCAAGATGTTACGTGCGGTTGAACTCGGTGGATGGACGAGCCATACCTAGCAGCAGCCTACACCTATATAACATACATGCACGCAAGAATCGACTGCTTGCAGGCTAGACTGGATGCCACAGGAGGGCCGGCACAACCAACAGGCCAGCAAAGGTTCGAAAAGCCTCCCAGGCCTTGTAGGCAAACCATGCCAGCACGTGCAACACACAACCAGTTGGTCCTAGTCCAGTACTATCAGCCGAACTGATCCTGTCAAGACCATACATGTCTTTGCTGATGCCACTACCCCCGCGCACCGAATTCTGAATTTCTCCGTCGAAGAGCCATCATGCAAGAGGCCTACCCCGTGTACTACGACACAGAGTAGGAAGTAACTGTTTGGTGTTCAGCCACTTGGTGTTCATGCCAGTGCCACAACCCTTTCACGCGTCCATGTTGACCACCTATGCATGCCATCGCCTCCCTTATGTCATTCGTGCTTTCTGATTAAAACGTGGTGCTTATCTATTTGTCAAATCCCTAAAGACACGACGTCCATAGTACTTTCAATATGCCATGTCATGTGCCTCTTGCATGTACCTGTTGCATAATAATGTGCCTCTTGCATGTACATGTATGTCCAAAATGGTTAATTGCTTTTCAATATGCCATGACCTACAAGTTTATTTCATGCCTTCGTACTTGCAGTTGGCAAAAAATCGCATGCGTTCTAGCACATAACTGACTACCATCCAGACTTTGTCTGCAAAACCCTAGCCTATCCAATCCGATAAAGTCTTGCTTCACCTGCGCACGGTACGGTCATGCACGTGGGTTGGTCTGGAATCGAAAAAAAAATCACCCGACCATTGGGTGGGTTTTGAGCGCGGGAAAATCTTGCCCGTTGAACGGGTGGGTTTTACGCCCATATAAGGCGCACGGCTGCTTTCGCGCACCCGCACACCGACGGAGTTATAGGGGAATGGAGAAAGAGAGGAAGGGCGAAAGGAATAGAAAAAGAGAGCAAGTGAGAGAGAGGAAGATAGGGAAGAAGAGAGAGAGAGAGAGAGAGAGAGAGGGAGGGGGAGAGAGAGAGGGGGGAGGAAGGAAGGGAGTGGTAGGGAGATCGGGTGCCCTCACTGGCGCCACCATTGATTCTTTACTGAGGCCCACGGGTGGCGCCAGTGATTCTTCACTAATGAACACTGCTATTGCCAACACCGCCACCCCCGCCAATCACTGCTCCCTCCAACAAGTCAGTCTTCCTTTCGAAAGTCGGACACGGCAGGGCAGAGAGTGCCGGTGGATGTGGAAGCACTGCAGTTCGCCGCCTGGGTGCCTTAAGCACCGCGCGCCGCCTCGGTAGCAAGGAGGCGAGCACCGAGAGAGGGGACTACTCGTTGCCCTTTTCTGGCATCGTAGCATCGTTGTCTGAGCCGGAGCCGTCCTGCCATATCTCGTTGGCGAACCGGCAATTCGTCGAACGGCTCCGACTCCAACGACGATGCTGCGATGTAAAATAATGGCAGCGAGCAATTCCCTGCTCGGTGCTCGCCTCTCCGACACCGAGGCGGTCGGGGCGCTTCTGCCATCGAGGCGGCAAGCGGCACATCTGCATCCACCCACGGCCTCTGCCTCGCCGCGGGTGGCTTTTGGGCCAAAAACCGCCCGACTGTTGGGACCAACGAGCGGGATTTAAATTCCGCCAGACCAACGGGCTAATTTAAAACCCGCCCCTTCAACGGGCGACCTTCATATATCGCACAACCGACAAACTAGATTTATTTCCAGCCCAATGGTCGGATGGGAGGATGTTAGTTATTTAATTTTTTTAAACGGTGTATTATTTTTTTAATTTTGAATAAAAATAAATATAAAAAATTCAAAAAATCCCATTGATGACTACGACTCCAGACGGTTCATTTCTTGTGGCTGATTGATCAAATCTGTCACGACTTCTCTGTACCTTCGGCTGTCAGAGCATTTCTGAGTGTTTCGGCCCGAGCAAGGCACACTCATCTGGGCCACGATAGATTGCCCATTGCGCCTGTTCATTGGTCCCAGCCTAGGCCGCCCTTCCAGGCCATGGCGTGCTTCGGGCTGTAATGTTTGGGCCATGTCTAGGCCCATACTCCAAGGTCTAGATCCTCTGGGAGACGTGGTCGCTTCGGGTGTCAGATGAATGATATGCATCTTCTTTTTTTTTGAGGAAGAAGCATGGGCGTTATATATTATTAACAGGAATTGACATACAAGCGATCCAGTTTACATCATACTTCACGCACCCACGCTGATGACCCATACTCGGCCTAGCCCAAATCAGACTCGGAGAAACTTCTCCAAGCTTCTCAGCTAGCTCAAGGGGAATGCTGTCGTCAACATCAGCATGCCATTCCCCACCAGCTTGCTTCTCCTTTCCCCATTGAGCCGCTACATGCGCCGCCATATTGTTGCTTCGCCGGTAGAACTGAATTGTAGAAGATGGGAAGATCTTGCGCCTTCTTCTCAAATCCGCAATCAGCACTGCTAATCTGGAGCGGTCCTCATCTTTAGAAGTAAGCTTGCTCACAAGATTTGCACAATCCGAGAAGAAAGCACAAACAGAGCCCGTGAAATTACTGGCTAGCCTGAAAGCTTCTCCCATTGCTACTGCTTCAGCCGCTTCGGCATCGTCCTTCACTCCCAGATCTACAATCCGGACTGCAGCTATCTGGGAGCCTTGGATTTGAATAATAGCTGCCCCAACAGCCCGCTTGGTTCTGATGTCAAAAGCTGCGTCAACAAAGCAGACCGGTCCTGCTGGATATGGTTGATTTACTGGTACTTGTGAGTTCCGTTGCCCGATTTTGGTGTCTCTGATCTTAATGATTTCCTCGTACGAATTGAGAACTCTATATGCCATACTTTCCAGCTTATCCGGCCTTTCCCCAAAGAGAACCAGGTTCCGGCGTGTCCATAGCTTGGAGATACCAAGAGTGAGAACCAGCAGGGTATCTTGGTCCCAACTCAGCATATTATCGAGCAACCAGCTTGAAAGCGTCACCTCTATAGTAGTATCCCACTTTGGAATGTTCAGGTGAGACATTTTATTCTCCACCAGTTCCCAGAAAAGCATCGCAACTGGACACAAAAAACCTATATGCTCAATATGTTCTTGAGAATTGCAGGAAATGCATACTGGATTATTTGTTATGTTGCGAGCTATGAGGTTAGATCCAGTAGGTAAATTCTGTTTACATATACGCCATAAGAAATGCTTTAGCCTTCCTGGGATGCCCATCTTCCAAATTTCTTGCCAAGCTGGATGGAAACTCTGAGTTGATCTGTACATACTATTTGGGTCGTTTGCACTATCTTTCATTTTTTTGCCTTTATAATACCCACTTCGGACTGTATATCGTCCATGATTTGTAGCATCCCAGGCTAGTACATCCACCGTCCTTGGATTTGTCAAATTAATAGCAAGGATAGCATCAGCATCACCTGGGATAAATAATTCCTGAATTTTCTCCTGATCCCAAGTACCAGATTCTTCGTCAATAAGCTAAGCTCATCAACAGACATATGCGCTGGCCCCAAACCGATCGGTTTGCAAATGTCAAGCCTAGGTAACCAACGCTCCTTCCAGACTTTTATCTTTTTGCCATTACCCACTCTCCAGATCAGGCCCTGTTTTAGTAAATTTCTCCCAAAACAAATGTTCTTCCAAGTGGTAGAACATTGCACTGGAACATTTGCTTCCAAAAATTCATCATTAGGGTAATATCTCGCCTTAAGGACTTTTGCACAGAGGGAATCAGGAATTGTTAATAACCTCCACCCTTGCTTGGCTAGCATAGCTTGGTTAAAACAAACAATATCCCGAAACCCCAGGCCTTCCTCATTCTTAGCTCTTTTAATTTTTCACAAGAAGTCCAGTGTACACATTTTCTAGAACCATTCCCCCACCAGAATTTGGCCGAAGCACTCTCAATTTTTTTGCAAAGTTGATTTGGAAGTCTAAGGCAGCTCATGATGTAGGTAGGGATAGCCTGGACAACTGATTTCAGCAACACTTCTTTCCCAGCCCTAGATAAGAGTTTCTCTGACCAGCCCTTCATCTTTTTCATAATTTTCTCAAGTACAGGTTGAAAAGCCTCATTTTTTCTCATCCCAACAATGCTCGGCATTCCCAAGTACGTTTCGTTTTGGGCCTGCCTATCCACTTGGATAGTGTCCCGAATCAACTCCTTCGTAGATTCTGAACTATTGTTGGCAACAAAAAAATTAGACTTCTGCTTGTTGATCTTCTGCCCTGAACCCTCTGCGTACAAATTCAGTATTTCATTCAGTGACTGTAGCCCATTCCTTTCTGCCTCCAAAAATATAATTGAATCATCAGCAAAAAGGAGATGGTTCACCACCACACCTTCTCGTCCAAATCTGATTCCATGTAGGGCTTTCTCAGATTCTCTTTTTTCATGAGAGATGAGAATCCTTCTGCACAAAGCACGAACAAATAAGGGGAAATAGGGTCCCCTTGCCTTATGCCTCTCGAAGGTGTAACATTACCTGAGAGTTAACCATTAACTTTCACATTGAAAGATGCTGAGCTTACACATCTCATGATCATCTCAATCCACTTAGCATTAAATCCCAACTTAGCCATAACTCCCTCCAAATAGGGCCACTCAACACGATCATAAGCCTTCATCATGTCCAACTTGATCGCACAAAAAGGAGCCTTCCTATTTTTGCGAGACTTGATAGCATGCAGACATTCAAAAGCAATTAATACATTGTCTGTTATCAATCGCCCCGGAACAAAGGCACTTTGTTCAAGTGAGACTATCTCCCCCAGGATGCCTTTAAGTCGGTTAGCAAGCACCTTTGAGCCAATCTTGAAAATCACATTACAAAGGCTGATAGGCCGATATTGAGATAACTCCACTGGGTTTCTTACTTTAGGAATCAACACTAGAGTGGTCTTATTAAGATCCACTGGGTTTAGCCTTCCAGCAAGAAAATCTGTCACAACTTTGAATATTTCATTTTCAAAAAGATACCAATACTTCTGAAAGAACAGGGCTGGAAAGCCATCCGGTCCTGGTGCCTTTAGAGGCCCCATAGCAAATAAAGCCTTTTTTACTTCTTCTAGAGAAATAGGTGCACATAAAGCTTCATTCATAGCATCATCTATCCTCGGCTCAATATAATGAAGCAATTCATTTAATCTGGGGGTACCTTCAGAAGAGAATAATTTCTCATAGTAATGTGCCGCCATAAGTTTTAGATCCTCAATATTAGTCGCCCAGCTGCCATCTTCTCTCAAGAGCTTCTTAATCTTATTTTTATTTTGTCTCATAGACGCACATCTGTGGAAATATTTTGTGTTTTGGTCACCCTCCTGAAGCCACAGCTGCTTCGAGCGTTGTCTCCACATCTGTTCCTCCCTTTTATACCATTCCAACAACTCTTTCTGTAAGACACTCACTACTTGTTCAGAATTTGGATTGTTTGAGGCCATCAGTTTATCAATTTCTTCTCTCTTTTTCTTGATATTAGTTTTCACCGACCCAAATATCTTCCTCTCCCAATCCAACAAGTTCTTAGGCAGCAGTTCTAGAGTATTAACAAAGTTGTGAGGACCCTGATTAACCTTGTAATCTTCCCAAGTTTGTTCCAGAAAAGGCTTGAAAGATTCATCTCTTAACCACATGGCCTCAAAACGGAATAACTTCTTCCCAATTGAAGTATTCATGCTAGAATCTTTAGCAATCCGAATAGCTAGCATATAGTGATCAGAGCTTACTGTGTAGATATGTTCAATAACGATTACCGAGAATAAGCGTGAAAGCCCATCATTGATGCACACCCGATCTAATCGAACTTGCACATTGTTTTGCTCTGTTTGCTTGTTATTCCACGTGAAAGGGTAGCCATGATAGCCAGCGTCATACAATCCGCATTGAGATAAGCAACTTCTCATAGCACTCATATTTTGTTCAGACCTCTTGGATCTACTCATATGCTCGGATTGGTCAATGCACTCGTTCCAGCCACCACAAACTAACCATGGCAGATCTGAACGCGAAGCAAGATTGTTTAACATAGCCCATGTTTTGCTCCTTCTGACAGACCTAGCTTCACCATAAATGCCAGTGATCCGCCAGCCCTCCTCATCCTCATCTCCTTGAATAACACCATCTATATGATTGGAGTCCTTTGACCAGAGAGTGAAATGTACCATATTTGACCACCATAGAGCTAAACCCCCGCTCCTTCCTACACAGTCAACAACCAAACAATTTTGGAAGCCCAAACTTCTGGCCCTACTCCTCATAAAGCTTTCACAGGCAAGATTCTCACACAAGAAAACCACCTGGGGTCGAAGAGACCTCACAAGGTCCCTCAACTCGCCAACTGTCGCGTCCGACCCCGACCCACGACAGTTCCAGCTAAGGATATTCATTGCTCCTGGCGGGGCTGGTTAACAGCCTCCGCCGATAGCAAAGGTAAGACCCTCTCCATTCTCTGTTTTTTGCTTGAGGAACTATCCTCCAAACTTTCTTCTTGAGTATTATCATTTGAGAACAGTTTTCGGTTACTTTTTTCTCCTGTCTTGACTCGGGGATTAATATCGATCCCGATTCCTTTCTTGCCTCCCATAACACCTTTCATTGGTGATGTCACTTCATCCTCATCCCTCTTCTTTGGTAGAAAATAGTCATCTTCCTCCATAGGATCCTCTACCCGATTGAGTCGCTGCCTCCTTTGCCGATTGTCCACAACAGCACGCAGCCAAGTACCATAAGGTAGATCTTCACGTGATCCTGAGAACTGCTCACACATCTTATATTCATGCCCAACCACTCCACATGCAAAGCAGATAGAAGGAAGATACTCATATTTTACTCTGCATCTTTTCTCTCCCACCGCACCACAGTCAACCTGGAAGAAGCGTCTCAATGGTCTAGAGATGTCAATTGAGACCCTAAACCGAAGGTATTCGGCCCATCCCACTCCGTCTTCATCAACGTCTATATCCAACAAGATCCCCATCTTTTCACCAAGTCTCTTAGCACATTTCCTCGTAAGCCATTTGTAAGGTAGATCATAAACTCTTACCCAAAAAGCCAGTCGATTGAAATTCATTTCTGCAGGAATTTGGTTCTTATCAAACCACAGCAAGACTACCGCGTTGAAATTCACTGCCCAAGGGCCTCCATCTAACACACGATTCATATCTCTCTTGCTAGGAAAAGTGACCAAGAATATATTGTCCCCCAATGTCTTACCCTGCAAACCCCTAGGTATAAGCCACACAGATTTCAGTGCATTGACAATAACCTGCGTAGTAAACACCTTTGGAGCCAACACTTTTCCAATCAAAGCCCATGGACAATTGAATATCTCCTCCTCGTCCTCTTCGTCGAAAGCCGGTGTATCTTCTTCCTCCTCTTTAGTCAGAGACAAGTGCTCCATATGCCCCGCAATATCGATACCTGACCGATCTGACAAGGGCCTTCCATCAATCAAGATATTGTTCAGAGAATGTGACGCATGTGATCTCTGATCTGATCCCACGGAGTCATCCATGGCGGCACCCGGAAAAAGACGTCGGGCACAAAACCCACACCCAGAAGCGATGGTGGAAGTACTGAACGCGTAATTAGAATCAAAGACGATCGCAAGATCTAGTCTGCGAATGAAAACGTCTCGAACCCTAATCACTTTCAATACCACGAAATAGTAGAGAAGTACTACTAGTCCGATCTAGAGAAAACAGGAAAATTTGGGACGATTAACAAAAAGGCTAATCACCAGAGATCACTGAAAACGAAGGCTAATCGCTAATCTCACTAGGTAGGGGCGCCGCCATAGAGGGACCCAATCCTAACCCGGAGTCGCTCGAGATGTATATTGATCTCTTAATTATGGCATGATATGCATCTTCTTGATCCTTCACAAGCATGGGTGGAAAGAGCGCTGTCTTGGAGCACGGAATTGAGGTGGCACCGTGCCGGGCATGCATATACATACATACCGCAGCTACTGCTAGATGTTGGCGACACAAAATAAATTCTGTATGCGAGGTCGCTGATCATAATAAACTGGAAATTACAAGCAAAAGAGAAGGAAAAAAAATGTAACGCTCCATCGCGTTACAAATTACCTACAGTCCTAGGTACTTGTTCTTTAATTAGTATCCAAACTGCGGGAGCCATGGCCGGCCAGATCGAGCCACCTTACAACTTAGGCGCGGCGGACGGCGTGGCCGCCCCCGCAGAGGACGTCTTTGCCGCCGCCTCGCCGGCCGGGGTGGTGGCCTTCCTGGGCTTCTCGGACTCTGCAGACGACATCTTGATCTTGCCCTTGCCGCCGTTCGGGCGGCGCCCGCCGATGGCGCTGTTGGCGGCGGCGGGCCCGATCCCCGGGGGAAAGATGGGCTTGTTGACCTCCATGATGGACAGGGCGTACGGCCGCGCGGCGACGACCTTGACGAGCTTGGCGGCGGTGGGAGCACCGGGGGCGGCGAAGTACATCTGCCCGTCGTGGGCCTTGGTGTAGTTGAGGACGCCGAGGTGCTTGTCGGTGTTGGAGAGCAGCGTGGCGAGCATGGCCGTGGGATGCTCCAGCTCGTCGAGCTGGATCGGGTCGAAGTACTTGAGGAGGACGTGGTTGGCGACGACCAGCCGCTGCTTGTCGGCCGGCAGCGACGCAACGGGCTGGATGGCCTTGTCGGGGAGGACCAGCAGCGACACCGACTTGAGCTGGTTTATCGCCTCCACGACCTTCGTCTGCATCAGGAGCTTCAGGAAGGTGCTGTACTGGGCCTTCTCGGCAAGAATCTTGGGCACGTCGAAGACCGCCAGCGCCGCCGGCGAGGCGGCGGCGAGAAGGACGAGTGAGAGCAGGATCTTGGAAGCCATCGAGGTCAACAGGGCAGGCGGTGCGGTGACGGGAAGCGCGGCTGGGCAAGCATATGGGTGTTTATAAAAGGCCGGGCGGGCTGCTATTTTTGGGCAAGCTAGGGGCCGTCTCCTCCAAGCATTCTCCTGCGTACGAGCGCCATGGACGCTGTCATCGTTGCTGCCCTGCATGCCCTGGTTCCCCGCTATTTCCGCGTCCCTTTATTTTTCTCGATTTTGCCTTTGCGGCTGTGCATGATTTCGCGATCCCGCGATGCTCCAGGAAAATTGCTACCAGATCAGTAGATTGGGGATTTGGGATAGGAAGGATTCTGTGTTTTTTTTTTTTGGCTGTTTGGTTGCTTTCTCAGCCTAGTTAGGCTGTATGAGCTCGGTTAGACTGGTGGGAGCCAAGCTGAAGTGATGCAAAGAGATGTTTGGTTGGTTGTATAAGATTGAACAGGCTGCGCATAGATATTGTTTGGTTGGTTACACTAGGAGGGGAATGGGATGGAAAAATTTAAAAGAGAAAAATTAAAAACAAAGAAAATAAATTCAAAAGTGAAAAAAAATAAAAAACACTGAAATAAAAATAAATTGAAAACAAAAATAAAATTCAAAAAACAAATATTAGAAAATCAATAAATTTGAAAACAAAAATAAAAATCTAAAAATTCAAAAAAATTCAATACCTTGTACTTGAATCTAAAGTTCTATTTTTTTGTCTCATTGATTTTGGATGTCGTTTGAATTTTTAAAAATTTTTCAAAGGATGAAACCAACTGTGCAGTGCACTAGCTATGCTCGAGACTGTGCTGGCCTGGCTCGCCAGAAACGGCCGAGCCAGGCTTTTCTCGGGAGCCAGGCCCGTACAGTGAATTTGCACGAGCAGGGCCTGGCTTCGGAGACCACCCAGGCAACTAAACACCCGGCGGGTGGCTCGCGTGAGCCTGGTTCAGCGGCGAGCACCCAACCAAACATGCCTTTTGTTGATCATCCCCTGCAGGGCAACACAGTTATACAGGTGCAAGGTGTCGGCCCGATTTTCAGACAATCGGAAGCCTTCGAGCCGTCTGCGCTAGCTCAGAATATGTTTTGCTAGTATGACACAAATTACAAGATGCTGGATCATTTTATATAAGCACAAAATGAATATTCATTCATATAAGTTCAAATATATAATGCCCGAGTTTAATAGGCTGACTAGGCCAAATATTACAATATCAAAATGATCTCTCATTAGAGTTTGATTAGGAAACGAAAGTAAGATAAGGGTTCGGGTTTCAAGGGCTATGTCATCCACCTGACAGGTAAGTGAGTAGAGTCCCGCCTAACAAACATCCTGCTCATCAGCCTCCTGGATCTCCTCGTCTTTGTAGCACTCTACGGATCCTCTTCTCCTCCATCATTATCTAAAAGAGTGAATGTGTGCAAGAGTGAGCGTGCAATCAAACCGTGCTCGCAAACCAATACCACACCTAATGCATTTCAACGATACATGCCATTTGGTGGGGTTGAGACTATTTTATTTGTGTAAAGCCAAAGTTGCAATAATCAATAATAATAAAAGCATAAGACTTAGCCATTTGAACAAAACAAAGACGTATTGTGCTAATAATATGCATATGTTCATACCGACGGTTTTCACATTATCAAAACTCAAGTCTTTCATACGACTATTTTCCAGGCATATATTTCACAATAACATTTATCTCAATATTATCCTTCTCGGCATTACCCTTCTCAGTAATTATCCTTCACAGTAATATCCTTCTCGCTAAGATATGTTCTTGTCAATATCATATCCTTCTTGGTAGATTCTAAAATAAGGGTATTCATTTGTCGACACTTCGCGCTTAGGCAGAACTGGCACCCGAGTGCATGAGCTTTCTCCTGTTTACAATGGGTACGTTGATAGTCGGGATCTTGTGATCGATCCGTCATACTATTGTTGTATCTGTTGATAACAAAGATCGACCTTATTTTGACATAGACAAGCCAGATCTAAGCAATTCCAAGGACTTACTTACTAGTCAGGGAGTTTTTAATTAGTTCTTAGATTACCAATTGACACAATAGGAATTATAGCATGGATAGGGTTGTGTCGGGGCTTGGATAAAATATTCTGACGGTTGGGCCTCGTACACAACTTACCTCTAGGATGCGTACCCGGGAGGATAAGGTGAATATACCAAGCTCGGGCTGATACCCCGACTATTGATGCTCGAAGTAGGCCTTTTTGCTTGTGGGCCATTGAACGTCTTATCATGGGCCTCGAAGAGGTGCGTCTGGATGGTTAGCCGGTGCTCCCGCTGTCTCAGGAATTCTTAAATGTCTAGAGCCGAAAGCCTTCCGAATATGGATGTTTCTTGGGGTGCAAGTTAAAATGTTTATATGATATATCTGTAAATCTGGTAGGATTCTAGGTTATTCGGATAGATTTTTCAGGTCGTATAGGATCAGGACTACATGTATTTTGTATTATAAATACCTTCCCCATGGGAGGGGGATGGCATCTACATTGACAGGTATAGAGATCGACCTTATCGCAATAACATAAACACATCCATGTGACTGTAGTTTATTATCTCTTTCCGAGATGCCCGAACCAGGATAATTCTGTATCCCTAGCTCGTTTTCCATCTCGACGACTTAACGCATCTACGACAAAAACCCTTTGGTAGGAAGGGGCTGTTTGATCCCTAAATCAACAAGAAAGCTCGGCAGGAAATCTATTCCCAATCATCGACAATTGGCGCTGTCCATGGGGAGTGACAGATCCTTTGCCGAGGAGATCCTAGAGATGTCGGACATCAAATGCTACCCTGATCACCATACACTTGTTGAGCAGCATGATGGTTGTCATGAAGGAGTGGACTCGGAGTATGTTCTCGAGCCAATCTCGTTCCGAGCCTAGCCAGAACAACTTTCCCCCACGTTCGATAGGGACGACGACGAGCTCTATGCTGGCTTACATATCCTGGATCATATAGAACTCGAAGATGGAGTCGTGTCGTGCGGAAGCTCGATGATGACCCTCCCATACCCCTCGACTAGCATATGTGTCAACGTGGCTGCACAGGGCAATCATCAGCTTGAGGGAGAAACCTCTGAAGCAGCCTCGCAATGTGCCCGTGACACTGCCTGTGCTCGCCTCGAATCCTCTATGGAAAGAATTCTAGCGAGCATCCGATGACACACTAGGGGTGGACCCCGCAACGTCACCCAAACACCTTCGCGTTCACCAACTCGGGCATTGGAGGCCCCGTCTAGGGAACGACGCCCTTTGGCTTCGATCCCTGTTGGGCAAAAAAAGGATGCGGGCGCTAGCGGTGGTCATGCACGAGCTCGCAAATAAGCCCGCGCAAGAAGACCAAAGGGCTATGGACATCGCCATTGCGGAAGATCTCGACAGGCTAGCCATTAATTTGGCCTCACCGCCACCACTCGGGCAAAAGAAACCGAAAAGATGTGCTTGGGAGCGCCCTCAAGGGGGGCCAACTGACTCTTACTGTGGCGAATCCTAGAGCGTTGCCTAGGAGAGCCACGACTGTCGTTGCCGATGCCACGACCAAGCAGAAAGACACGAAGAAGAGCCCCAAAATCGAAAGAATTCTTCCCCGCTTACCCTTCCGAGGAACGGTCTGACCTGCACTAGGCCCTGGATCAGTAGGCTAGTGCAACAGTTACATAGGTGGATCATCTTATACATCGACCATTCATTTATTACATAACAGCGATCACCAGATCGCAATAGTAGTAAACGGCCTTTAAGCCTTAGTTACAAACCAAGTCTTGATCAGAGTTAGAGCGGAAGTCTTAAAGATACAAATCTCATCAGAGTTTTATGCGGAAACTTCAAAATCACACCAGCAGCTATGTAACAACACACGGCTGGCAGAACGATCTAAACCCCAATTTCCTTCTATCTTGGTCTTGGAAATGAGGATCTCCATCCTCATAGCATTCGTAGGCATCTTCTTCTCATTGATCTCTTCCATGTCTAAAAGTGTATATGTATGCGAGGTCAGTGTCATCCAAACACTAGTGAGTTAACACTCAACCTAATACATTTAGTGATAAAGGCTTTAAAAGAAAGGCTGCGTTTGTTTATTTGCAAGAAGCTAGTTTTGACAATCAAAGCCTATGACTTAGCAATTTTAACAAATTTTCTATATCAAGTTGAATCATCATTAGTGTACCATCTTAGTTCACAATCCCAATCCCATTGTCAGTTATACACACTCTGCCAAACATTCTCCTCCACTCCTACCATCATCTTCTGGGTGTGGCGCACCCGTTGTGGATCACATCTCTAGCGAAGTGCCCGATCTTGTCCTAGCTGTGTTGCCGGCCTACGCTAGACTCACGTCTCCCTGCGAGTATGGACCTAGATCATCACTCGGATGATGACATGAGACTGTCTTCACCTCAAGCATGACAGCAGATAGGGTACACCCTCATGTCGTAACTATCCCTAAATTCCCAATACTTGCACTATCGCGCGATGGCCAGTGCGTTATGGTGCTAGGAACCATCCTCGATGGTCAGTGACGTCACACTGTGCATCCCCGATGCACCCGTCTAGGGAAACCTTGTTTTCAACCCAGCCTGTCCATAAAGGGCCTCACCCTTATGCACTTCCTTCTTCGGCTAATCGCACCCTCCTTGTGAATCACACACGATGTGGCGAAATCCCTTTGAGCAGCACATGGCAGTACGCGGATCTCGCTGTGCTCCTCTTCTAGCACTATGTATATGGGCGATTAGTTCCTCAATTCACGTAGCCCAACTATTTCATCTCTTACCCAATGCTAGACCCAACCCACATTATAACACATCATAACCATACACACACTAGCATGCCAGGCCTCCAACTCAAGGTTATGTTCATGTATGCCTTGTCTCGGTAAATCTCAGTTCACCGTTCCGGGGCCATTAAGCCCGAAATGAGTAATAGAGACCTAAGCATTGCTAAGCAAATTTTAGCCCAGACTTAAGGAATCTAATAAATTTTAATATTTTTCCCTATCTCGGCTAACAAGGATATGATCATCAAGACAATTATCAATTGAATCAAACGAGGAATGACATCATCTAGACGATACATTCATGGTAATTAAACCATCAATGGACAAGGCATGATATCATCATGATTAATAAATAGGCATATCATAATTTAAGAGCATGCAATATGATACTTTAAAAGGAATACTTTGATAAATTGGATATCAATATGATCTAACTGGATATTAACTCGCCTTGTTCAGTCGGCTCGAGGTCCTGCTGCAGATCCTGATCCTCAAACGCTCCCCCAGGATCGTTTAGTTCTAATTCGAGGAATAAACACCAATAAATATCCAGATGCAGGAAAATATGATGCATGAAATACAAACATGGGTATGCGCTTATTATAATGGATCCCTAGAGATGTTTCGTTGAGTCGCATATCCCCCTACTCTTAATTGTCAGGAAGGTCCCATGAGCAAAAATCCTACTACACTATTCCTAACGCGGTATTCAAAATATCAAAAACATGAGATGATGCACATGAACATATATTCATAAGTAATATCAAGTATATGTATTTCTACCTGAATAATCCCAATTAGAAGAAAATAGGATTTTGTACTTTAAAAGGTATTCAACAAGTGCGGGAGTGATTCTAGTAAATAGTTTTGTCTGAAATATTTCCTTCATCAACTAAGACTTTTATTCATCTTGCTTATTAAGGTGGGAGTGCTTGTGTGGGTGTTTAAACATAAGAACCGACGAACACATACACACAAAAAAGCTTGGCTAATATAGTTATTTACTATCATGGGGAAAAGCATGGTAACAAATGCTTGACTAGAAATCCCTATAATGATCAACTAAGTATCAAAATTACATATTTAACCCAAATCATTTTCAAGCTTAATTAGTGAATCTATGGTGTGTAAGTGTCCTACTATAAATTTAATATTTTCCTAAATCTAGAGAGCTATTATACATTTTCCATAATTTTCTCAAATTTTTATTAGGTAATATACTATTTCTAATTATCAGATAACCATTTCTACCCATTTTCTATACAGGTTAATACCCTAAATATGGCCTAATCAACTTAATTAGAGATTAATTTATAGTTATTGTTCATGATAATATTTTTATTAAATCCAAAATAAGATCAGGTATTTACCATAATTTTTCTAGAATTTTTTTGGAGAAGTCTAGTTATTTTTAATAAATTGTTTCTATTTACTATATTTATTTTATTCACTAAATCTAGAAAAATCCGGATGAACAGTGATGGGACGGCCCGCAAACTTTCAGGCCAAGGCAGCCACGCCAAAGCCGTAAATCCAAAAGACGTTAGCGCACGGGAAAGGCGCCATCGTGGGGGTCGTCTCCACTAAACTCGACATTTGGGACCGAGGGCCCACATGTTAGTGACTCGACTTAACCGTACGGTGATGGCTAGCACGAATCTTGACCAGATCTAACGGTTCGCCACCGTCGTCTACCTCCAGCCTATGCGCCACGGGGTGGAGCTTCGCCGATGGCTAGCCGGAGCTACGTTGACCCATTTGGGGAGTTCTTGGGCGTGCTGAAATCAGTGGGTCATCGCGCATCTACTGGTACTCACGTCGAGGCCAAAGACGACCGGTCGCGGCGGCATGACATGCGGTGGGCTGAGCCGAGCTCCGGCGAGCATGGATAGTGGCGCTAGAGGGACGCTCTTAGGGAAATAGCATGCGCATTTACTTCTAGAGAGTTAGTAGATGCTTACCGAGCACTTATCTATGGTCAGGGAGGCTTGGAGTGGTCTGTCGATGAGGAGGTCAAACATGGGAGGCTGTGTGTTCATGGAGCAGGCAAAATCCTATGAATCCCTGGGCAAAAACATGCACGCACAGAATAAAACATGTCTAGACGAGGCTAGTGGCACAAGGAATCACTACGAAGCTCACCAGAGAGGAAGAAAGCGTGAAAGGAGAAAAACTGGCCGGCGATGGCGGCGAGAGCGTTCTGGCGAGCTCGGGGCTTCCTAGGCCGATTCCTTCGGGTAGGAGCAACACGAGGGATTGGCAAAACAGGTGCGGGTGCGAGAAAGACCAGGGAGCTTTGGTTTGGGCTGGCGACGAGAGAGTGAGGGAGCGGGTTTGGTTCGGCTTGGTGGTTTTGAGCTTGGCCGAGCACGTGCAAGGCCCAGCGGTCACGAGGGAGACTTAGGCGGTCACAAAGAATCTTTTTCGCCGATTGGCGAGCATGGGTGGTGGCTTGACCTCGGTTTGGCTTGAATCGGCCTGGGCGGCTGATCAAGCATGTGTGGTTGCGTGCATTGCTCTGGTCAAAGGCATGGCGGCTCAGCGCAATCGAGTACAGGGCAGCGACGAGGATTGGGTAACCAGGGCAGTGCCGGTGCTACCTTGCCAAGTCAAGCCGACAGAGCCACTGGTCGGCACACCATGTTAGACGGCGGAGCTACCATTGGCGAAGACATTGTTGTGGGGGCCAGCACAGGCGACGACGACCACAAGAGGACAAGAACAATCTTTGCCAGAAGGATTTGGGGCAGAGAGGGAGTGAAGTTGCCGGTGTGAAGGAGATGAGCAAGGCAGCTGGCCAAGTGCCAACTGCTCGATGAAATGCACACAAGAGCAGAGAGAGAGAGACTGCCGTGTGGGTTCGACCTTGGTCAAGAATGGGTCAAAACTCTGTTCAACAGTCACTTAGGGTCTACCCTAGATTATAGAAATTTTTGTAGGATTTTTAGCGTGATTTTTCTTTTTTATAAATATACACCTACACAATTAATAAGTATATATATAATTATATATATTGATGTTGATATATAAATATGTATATAGAAGGGTGCCAAAGAGTAATAGCTAAAATTATCTAAAATCAACATTAGGTATAATACTCATATCGTTTTATGGATTTTTGGAATGGTTTTCATTTATATGGGTATCTCTATATATATATTTATAGGGGTGTGTGTGTGTGTGTAACATAGGGTAATAGCTAAACTATTTAAGTTTCCATATAAAGATCCAATTTAGAAATTCTTAGCCAAATGCACTAGATGAAATTATACAAAGTTCATACAAGCTAGTGTTTGAATGTTTTAAACATTGTACACCATTTTGGGCTGTTACACCGCCGGACTCCGGTTGCCCGATTCGTCCCCTTTTCAATTCCTCCCTCTCCGGTGAGTCTTTTTCCTATTCATTGCACCTAGAGCACCACCGGAGCATCACTAACATTTCCCCTCAACCAATTTTTCAAGTCTGCCATTGGAGCTGGCCCACGCCGACACCCCTATTCGGAGCTTCTTTGACCTCCTAGTCGCTGACCATCACCGTCCTTCCTCCGTCCGATTCCTCCCTAGGTAAGGCTCCATGCTACCTCTAGCTCCTTCACGACCAAAAACCTAGGGTAGGACCACTCTGTATCGTCATAGATGCAAGCTCCCTGCAGCGTTTGCCGCCTCCGGCTATGGCGACGCTGTCCCAGCTCGCCGGTGTCGGTGTCCTCGATGACCTATCCTAGCTAGGATCCTCCTAGATCGAATGCACGCTTGAGTGCCACCCCTCGGGCCTCGCCGCGCCACCATTCCGGTGCTGGAGCTTTCGTCGGAGCTCGACCGGACCGTCGCCGAGGGCACAGTTCACCTCCTCGATGAGCCGTGCCACTGGCATGCAGGTCTCGCATGTCAATCGGCGGGATTAGTTTATACCACGCTAAGAGACGCCGGTCACTGACCGGTGGGCCCTTAGACCCACCTGTTTGGGTTAGTGAAGGCGTAGTGTGAGGAGTATACTTTGACCACGGGTTGGCGTAGAACCAAAATACACCTCCTACGCAGCCATACTCGGGTTGAATCACAGTGGGCCGGTCCAACACTGTTCACTCAGATTTTTCAGCTTTTATTTGTTTAAGAAATCTTAGGAAATATAAATGAATTTCTATAAATAGTTAGACAACCCCAAAAATCCTAGAAAAATTATGGTAAATATTAGATGACCTACTGGATTTAATAAAAATATATAGAGGAACAATAAAATGGATTTTATGCCACTGTTTAAAGTTCATAGTGAGGAATTTCCTTTAAGAGATAAACCAGAAAAGGAATAATGATTCAGTAAAATAGTAAATGACTTAATAAAAATCTGAGAAAATTAGGGAAATATTTAGAGAACCAATTGGACCTAATAAAATTAAATGTAGGCATATTAACCCTTTTAGTCTCTATATAATTTAGGAAATCCTCCTAAAAGCCATTTAAATTTAGTTTTCCATATTAATAAATTAGTTATTGAATTCCTAAAATCATGATAAAATTCCAGTAAAGCATAAGTATGATTTAGAAATTTTAGAAAATATTTGCATAATTTTAAGGTCAATATTGCTCTCTAGACGATTAAGGTAAGCCTATCTACCAATTTCCTTATATATATTAATAAATCAGAAACGAAATTTGTTTTATTTTAAATATTAAATGACTTCAATTAAATCTAGAATTTTTACAAAAACCTAGTGAACCATTAGAGAGATTATAAAAACCCTGAAACTTAGCTTAGCTTGGTGATTATACATAAATTGCCTAATTAGAGTAATGAAAAACCCTTTTAGGAAATTATCTTTTATTATTAAATTAAATTCAGATAACTAAACCACTGTAACAGCAAGCTAATATTTTTAGGAAATACTTCAGATGAAAGTTTATTTTAAACTTATACCCTATATTATGGGGATTACGATTAGGCATTTTACTACATCATCATCATCAGCAGCAGCAGCAGCAGCATAAACTACCCATCGACTCTACCACCATTATCTTTTCATAGACTATCAAACATACGTAAACTCATAGAACTTCCTTGATACCAAGGAATGAATTATTGCTAACCTTCTAATGCCAATCCCTGGTCACTAGACTAAGTGCGCTGCATTTCATGCATCATGCCTTTGGTGTTTTATTTATTATTGTTCGAATTCGTTCCATTATTAGACACCGAGGAGCACGAGGAGCATTTCGAAGAGCAGCCGGAAGACCCCCATCACTCTCAGGATCAAGGCGGGTTAACATTCAGTTAGATCATATTGAATCCCAATTTTCTAAAGTATTTCATTTAAAGTATCGAATTACACGCTTTTTAATTAATTATGCCAACTTGTTTAATCATGATATATCATACCCTGTTTATCACTTGTTATTGCCTTGCCATGATGAAGTCATCTCTGATTTGATTTTAATAATAATTGCTTTGATGATCACCCTTGTTAGCCTAGTTAGGTTAAATAAATTGATTTATACTCTTAAGTCTTGGTTAAAATTTGCTTAGACATTGCTCAAGTCCAATTATTAATTTTAGGCTTAGTTGCCTCGGAACGGTGAACCGACATTCACCGGACATGATGACATAATGGAACTTGGATAACTGGATATTGGGTCTGGCATGCCTGTGTGTGTGATTGAGAATGCGGACGAGGTTCGGGTTATGGATAAAGGTATTAGGTAGCTTGGCTACATGGAAGGAGCGATAGTGAATGAAAGGAAGGCTGGAGCCCGGAGAGGGTGCTGGGCAGCTGGGGATGGCTGTGTCGTTATTTTCGTGTAGCTTTATGCTGCCCTAAAGGAGGTTCTTGCACAACATGAGTCCAGACGTGCTGGGAAGCCGGGAATGGCTGTCTCAGAGCGCGAGTTGTTTTTATGTAGCTTTATGCTGCCCAGAAGGGGTTCCTGCATAACGCGTGGCCATCGCGCGTAGTGCGAACTTGTGGCCCGCTGACTGCTGCAGAGCTTCAGGGCAACCCTTAGTCCAAGGTGAAGACAGGATCATGTTGTCATCTACGGGATGATCTAGATCATAAGTCGCCAGGAGCCATGACTCTAGGTTGGGCTTGTCAACTCAATCTAGAGAAGACCGGGCGCTTCATGAGAATATGACTCACAACGGGTGCGCCACACCCAGAAGATGATGACGGGAGGATGTGCAGTTTGAGATAGGGTTTGAGAATGTATATGAGAACTAAACATTGACACATTAAATCTTAGAACTTTGGGTTAAAATCTGCTAAGTCATAGGTCTTGATTCATAAAACTTGCTTTCTGCAACTAAAAGAACCACCAACCTTCCCTAGTTCCCTTTGGAATCATCTTATCACTACATGCATTAGGTTGGGTGTTAACTTGCCAGTGTTTGGATGACATCGACCTCGCACACACTCACTCTTTTAGATGATGAGTATGAGCAAGACCCTTACACTTGTCATGAAGACGGAGCACAGGAGTTCGCTGATGATCAGAACGAGGCTTAGGACGTCTCTCCAGTCGATTGCTTAGACATAGTCAGCAGGAGACTCTTTTGAATCTTTTGATTCTCATCGCGCTCTGATCTTTTGATATTCTTGAACTAATTTGGGCCAATGTGCCATGTTGTAATACTTAGGGGGTGTTCTTTTGGTCTTATCTAAAAGTCCAATCTGACTTATCTCGTAACTTCGAGAATTTTTCGAGGTGGTCTCGAGAGTCGGATGGTCTTGATTTTTAGGATTTATGGAGTTTTTAGGCATGCCTATGAGATAAAAAAGGGATTCAAAAAGTAATAAAAAAGTCAGATAAGTCAATATTAGCCACGTCTTATCTGACTTATTTCGTGACTTATCTGACTAATATTAACTTATCTGACTTTTTTTTATTAGCTTTTGAATCCTTTTTTTTAATCTCGTAGACGTGTCTAAAAGCTCTCTAAATCTTAAAAATCAAGGCCATCCGACTCTCGAGGCCAACTCAGGAAATTCTCGAAGTTACGAGATAAGTAAGATTAGACTTTTAGATAAGCCCAAAAGAACACCCCTTAATAGCCTTCGGGCTTAATACAGATATTTAATGTAATATAAGTCTTCCGCTTGTATGAAATGATCCAGCTATGTAAATGGTGGGCATTAGTGTACTGATCCAGAGACTAGTGCAGATTAAGTGGTGGGAAAAGGATGGACCCCACAACCCGGCCGACCCGGTTTAGCCAAAAATAATATATAAAAATAAGAAAATGATTATATTTAATAAATATGTGTTATAAAATGAAGAAATAAATTATATATCATGAAGAAATAAACATATAAATATATATATTTAATTAAATATATATATAAAAGCGGGCCAAACCGAACCGAACTAGGCCGCTACTATATGAACCGAACCGGACTGGTCCGGCGGGGCAAAGGTTTAGTCCAGATTCGGTTCGGTTTAATAAACCGGACTGGCCCAGTTTGGTGAGCAATACAGGCTAGACCGGTTCGTCCCGTGTAAACCGGGACGTTTGGCCAGCACTGTACGGGACATGGCCTACGGGCCGGAGCAGGCCGAGCCCCGTCACACACAAGAAAAGTAAAGAAGAAAAGCGGTGCCAAACGGGCGCCCCCGATCTCAAAATTTGGACGCGCCACTTCAATCGATTCCTCTTCAATCCGTTCCCCCCTCCCTCCCTCCGAGCTCCGACGAGGCAGCCCAAATTCCAGGGTTCCCGCTCCTGATCTACCTCTACCCGCCGATGCCCGATGCCGACGAGCAAGAGGGCGCCCGTCGCCTAGCGGCCCTCGTTTTTGCGGAGATCACTCGGCACGACTTCTCGTCCTCCTGCACCTCCCCACCTGGAGCCGACCTCCTGCCGCTTCTCCGCTGCTGCCTCCTGTTGCTGCCTCTCCTCGATGGCGACCTGGCTGTCCGATGCGCCCGCCGTCTCCTCGCTTTCGTCCGAGGCATCCTCTCCCGCCACCCCGACCGCTCCCTCCTCCCCGCCGTCGAGGTTGGCAACCGCTTATCAGTAACCCACATGCTTTGTTGGCTGTCTGCCAATTGTTAACAAAATTTAGGCTCCGTTTAGTTAGGAACTTTTCAGGAATTACATCAACTTTTTTTCTTGCAAAGCCAATTACTATTTTTAGAACAAGCCAATTACTAATTGCAAGAATTGTTTCTCACTTGATGAGGCGGGAACTCACTGATTTATTTCTAGAATTTGGGCAATCATTTGGTTCTTGCAGATGTTTGCTGAGAATCTTGTCGTTAGTGACCAACTGAGGAGGCGCTTCACTGTGGCTGATGGTGCTATGCCGAAAGGATCAAGGGTATCCATTGTGGCCCCATCATGCCGGGTTGAGCTCCGTCTTCTGTTGGAGCTCATGACCCACCATTTCATTTCATCAGTCCAAGATGAGATGGGGTTTGAGCAGTTTTTGAGCACACTCTCTTGGTCAGGGAAAGAGATACAGGAGAGTCCTGAAATTGGCTTGCTTGGAGCTATTTCCCTTGTCAATAGGTGCTGTTTGCTCTCCATGCCGGTTGCTGTCCAAGCTCATTTTGTATTGCTCGCATCCAGATGTGTGGGCAATGGGGATCTGGACCAGCATTTGCTAGCGTTTGAGTATGCCATGAATGCTTATTGGAGATACTTGCCGGCATTGGGTGTTTTCACCAGAACTAGTGGGGTGACAAGCCCATTGAATTGTTTTGCCAAGAAAGGGCCTTTTAAATCTTGCATCGAAGCTGCAACTTATCAGAAGCTTAGCTGTCAGATAAATAGGCTGCTTTCATTCTGCAAACTGCACTCTGATGGTGATCTGCTAAACAATGAAAGGGATATATTTGATAGTTCTGTCCGCTTCATTGAAGAAAACCAGCATTTCATTCATGAACAATTCAGGCAAGAAGTTGTTATTGCTGTTAAAAGTATAGTATCAAATATCCTTGGTTGTGCAAAGCAAAAGGAGACGGATGAATTGGATGATATAGTTTCAGAGGAGATTATCTCCCTTGCTGC
This sequence comes from Olyra latifolia, assembly GCA_036346145.1. Classification (NCBI taxonomy): domain Eukaryota; kingdom Viridiplantae; phylum Streptophyta; class Magnoliopsida; order Poales; family Poaceae; genus Olyra; species Olyra latifolia. The sequence goes on along the minus strand of CM070524.1, from coordinate 39,813,089 downwards.
AGTGCTTCGGCTAATGGGTATGTCTTTTCTACAAATTCTGCAATGCATTAGGCAAACGATGGGCGCAGATGATGGGAAAAATGAAAATTACCTATCATTTTGCAAGCAGTACAACTTTATATCTGAAACCACCCGCCTGCTTGGACAATATGAAGCTGATGAAATTCATAGACATGATTTTTTTGGTATGATTGGAAAGCCTGTTGACAAGGACAGGGCCTCAGTGCTAATGTTGGCTCATTTTGCTAGCCTATCGTTTTGTTGTTTAACAATGAGGTTTGGCTTTCTATGGAAGGGTTGCATTGTCATGATGATGGCCGCCATGAATCTTGTGATTGCTGAAGAGGGAACTTTGGGTTTATTTCATTGTTTTTATGGTTCAAAAAATTCTATAATTTCTTCCATGGACGCAGACCATGGTTCAAAGGTAGAACTAGTAGCTACTGAGATATTGATTTCTTTATTACTCCCTTTGTTTATTTTTATAAGGCGTATTTTGATTTGAAAAAGTCGGACCTTGTAAACTTTGATCAACAATTAGTCAAATTGTATGCGTCTTTAGTGTATAAAAAATGTATTAATAGATTTGTATTTCAAATTGCTTTTGATACATTATTATTTTGTATAAGTTGACAATATATAATAAGAGAATTTTAACGGTAAAAGTATTCTTTAAAGACTTTTTCAAATCAAAATACGCCCTATATAAAAGAACTGAGGGAGTATTCTTGTTGACATGTCCTTGTTATTTGTTTCCTTTTCATCTTGTTATTTCATTTGACTCTAGTACCATGTGTACAGGTTTCTGTTAGGAGAAAATCTTCTACAGCAATAGCATTAAGGTTCAAGAACTTACACAAAGTTCGTATTCAAGATGAGGTCAGGCATGATTTTGGTGAGGGCAGCAGGTAGGCTCTAAAACATGTCACTATATGGTGACAATGGTTCTTTCTATTTTATAGCTGACGCTTTATATGGTAAAAGTGGGAATGATGTAGAGATCTAGATGTTCTAACAGTTCTTTTAGTTTATTTTCGCACTCATTTTCTTTTAAAATACCTCCAAACCTTTGTGGGCTGGAAATTATCCCAGCTAGTAAGCAAGTGATTTCTTTTTTGAGGTTTGCATTACTAGTGAATTTTGTGTGATCACAAATGGTTGCATGCAAATGAATGCTTTTAAAACTATCGGAATGTAGCTTCATAGATAAAGACAATAATAGGTTGGTAAGTAATGGGAAAGGTTAATAATGCTTCCTCTTTTACCAAATTGACTAAGTTATAGAAAGCATACTATCAACTTTTTAGATTTGCAAATAATAGACATAACAACACTTGAATTGACCATATCAACAGATGGGAAAAACACTAGTAGATTTTTCACCAGAACTACACCCATGATATTTTTTTTGATAATTTTTTAATATATCAGTAGCATTTAAAGAAGTATTTTGAATACTGTGTATATGGGGTTGTTCCTTTCAGTTTATCTTATTTCCTTATCTTCTTATTTCCTTATAAGCTGAACTTCAAGACCTTTCTGGGGTAGCTTGGAAAGTTCGGTGTGCCACATTTGACTCATGTCTAAGAGTTCTGAGACGTGGTTTCGAGATAGAAAAAAAATGGATTGCAAAAGCCAAGCGTTTGACCTTTGGATTTGGAGATAAGAAGATAAAATAATCTCAAGAGAACAAAAATGACATCTATTTATAACTTGAAGAAAAGAAAATATAATGAATAGAGGCCCAGCATTTACACTAATCACCGGACTGGTGTGCTGAATAAGATTTCATCCAAATGAGAAGTTTTTGGAGGGAAAAAAATAAAAAGGAGTTGGTGCTCGCCAAATTTCTTGTCTCCAATCCTTACTGATCTGTTCCTTTAGTGACATCATGCTACTATCATATACTTTTAAGATCAAGCTCAAGACCTCTATATAACATGATCAAAAGCTGAATTCCTGTAGAAGAACGCATTGAATGATGGACTCTTGCATTGTTATTATATTTGGACATTTTTTCCTACTTGATATACTAGTTGAATGCCTTATTTTGTTCAGCCTATGACCGTTGATTCTTATGTCCAGTAGCTGAAAGTTTTTTCTTTTGTATTTAATAGAAGTTAAATTTCAATTGTCTAAACTTATTGCAGTTTGGGCAACCTTGAGAGATGCAAATCCATAGATGGCAGAGGTGACGTTCAAGCCTTTTTCAGGTGCCTTCCAGGTTACAGCCATAACTCTTCAGAGTGGGATGATATCATAGATTTTGTTGAATCTGACCCAAGTATGGATTATTCAAGTTGGTGGACGCAACACAAGAAATTTAAACAGTATATGGATGAGAAATGGAACAAATGCAAGAGACTCGGTGCGAAAAAAAGAACACATAAGACATCAAGGTATATTAAATGAGAAAAGGAACAGATGCAAGAGACTCGATGCGAACAAAAATGGAACACAGAAGACATAAAAAAGGTTGCAGTGAGACTGTTATGTAACCTTACTAAATTCTTGTTTGGATACATGGTTTTAAGAAACCATAGTCTTGTAATGCATAGAGTTTGTAATTGTATAAATATGAAATCATGGTTTCACTAAACTCCATTGAACTTTATTATTTATTGAACTATCATCTATTTGGATGTATGGTTTTTAGGATGATAAATTTGACCCAAGTATTGACCATAACCAAGGAAGAGAAGTTAGAATACTCCAAATAATTCTCTTTAGCTTATTTTTCTTATCTTATCTTTTTATTTTTGAATTGAAAAGTCAAACATTTTGGCTTTTGAAGTTTGTTTTTTTATCTTGAAAATATATTTTGGAGAGCTTTTAGAAATAAGTTAACGAAGCTTACCGGACTTTTTAAGCTATCTTAGAAAGCTCTTAAAGTTTAACTTATAAACAAGTAAGACAAACTGAAAAAAATAACCCCTAAAAATTTTAGCTCAGAGTGGAGTTTTAAATACTCCACGAAAACCACGGTTTTTACTAAACCATAGTTTTGAATACATAGCCTTTTGGAATATCCAAACACCTAGTGGTATTAAAAACCATAGTTATCTTATAAATCATGGTTTTATCTAGTTATCAAACAGGGTCTGAGTGAGGGTCTAAGTGAACATCTGTTGTCACTGACCTATTTTGAGCATAGGATGGTGTTAGGGATTTATGTATATGTATAGTCTCAACAAGTGGACGTAAAAACAAAAAGAGACCACAACATAGTTTTTTTTTATAGGACAAGGAGGTAGTTGTTGTGAAACTGACTTCCTTCACAATAACGTGAATAGCACAACTATTGTGGCTATTACAATCTATTAGCACAGTAGTACGATTGAAAGAGAATGAGAAGAATAAGAGGGGAATACAATGCTTTATTGATACTTGTCTATATATACACACACAATGGGGGTGAAACACCCCCTGCTCCGCCCGCCAACACACACACACACAAAGTAGCCTTTAACATAACTGCTATACAGTTGCTAATTTATTTACCCACATGCTTTAATCCTTTTTCCACCTGTTTTAATCCTTTTGGCCACATGCTATAATTCTTTAACACTCCCCTCTTGGGCAAATGATTAATATACATATGACTTGTAAAAACTTTTTCCAAAAACCCTGTGGAAAAATGGACGAAGAAAGTATGATATCGTAATTCTTATGCCTCATTAAAAATTTCTCCAAAAACCCAGTGGGAAAAATATATGGAGAAAAGAGTACATAAATATTAAATATGCATGTCTTAAAAACTTCTTTTAAACCCTATGGGAAAAACAGAAGAAAAATTACATTGCATATTTAAGCTTGTATATATATACACAGCCCTATGGCAAATCACAAATATGCATAATGTCTCATTGAAAATTCCATTTGAAAACCCAAAAGGAAAAAATGTATGGAGAAAAGAAATAAATTGCATGAGTACCTTTATTGTAATATTGCCTCATTAAAACCTTATTATGACAAACCTTATTGCATCAAGGAAAACTCATAAAAGGGAAAAAGAGTGCAAAAAACTATCTTCAAGATCATTAATTAATTATATGGGTTATAGTTTAGGAGTTTTACTCTCCGTGAACCCTGCAATACATGAAGTTATCTTATCCCATTTCCACTAACATATCATTTGAAAATGGATCTAGATAAAGATTTAGTGAATAAATCTCTTATGAACAATTCACATGACTTCGTTTACAAGTATTTACCTCAACACTCTTCCAAGGCTTGCGAGGAGCAATATATTCTATAATATTGCTTTTATATATAACTCATTTTCACTTATGCAATACTAGCTATATTATCTTTCTAGATAATAGTAGGTGTATTAATTGCATTAAATGTTACATGACTACACCTATGGCAAATCATTTGTTTAAACTATATTTATTCATGTGGTGTCTAATATAATGCAATAATTGTATAATACTTGGTGGAAGTGACTGTTAGGTCTATTTACATGACTTCATAATGTCATACTACCATATATCCAATATGAGATTTGATGTAGTGCGGATTTGACAGATATTCATTGTCTAATTATCCCACCATATTGTATCTATACTTTGGAGATATCTAAAGATAATTTTAATGCCAGTTTAATATCCTCTACTTAGAACTGCATTAATTTAGTTAATAGTTAGCATCAAGTTTGATATCAGGCCTGATACATTAATGCTCCAAAAGTATTAATATTACAAACTTTATGTCCTAAAAACATCTTCACTTTTCACTCCAAAGATTCTCATATATCTTCTGGATATATTTTTATCAAATCTTCAAAGTCTTGAATTTTGAAAATTTCTCTTGGTGGTTAGACATACAACCAAAAAGCCTAATTTCAAGACTTATAAAACATGGTTCTACCACTGTAGAGCAAAGTTAACCTATCTTTATTTTAACATTTAGGGGGATTTAATCGATTTTATGATTTACACCAATATACATCATACCTCCAAGGTACTAGAGGATATCACCACTTTCCTAGTTTCATTAGGATATGCACATTCCATGTGCTAATGTGGCAAATTTTGAGATCTCATTTAAGACCACTAGGCCATGTTGGGTCATTATCCAATTTTATGGACAATTGGTGTAGTTTAAACTTTTGACTAGAATATATTTTCCTGTAAAGGAAAATCAATTTCTGAAAATTATTTCTCTTTCAGAAAATATTATTCTTCCTAAAACACACTTTCTTTAAGATAGATATTCTATAATTTAGGAAGATGCTCTTCTTTTGGGTTTTGAAGATACTATTAACTATGAGTTTTATACAAATATCGCAATTGATTTTTCTTTTTCAAAGAAACTGTGAATCCTAAAAGGATATCACCAAGGATTTTTCAAATTCATTTACTGCGTATTTATTCATGCTATTTGCCAGAGTAAAAATATAATGGAATATTTATGATATGAGAGGAATCATAGCTATTATCAACACATTATTTTGTGTAATGACCATTTAAGTCTAGACCAAATGGCTCTAAGACTTTAGCTTTTTATGGTTCAACCTTAGTTGATTTTTGTGGATCCGATATATGCACTTCATGTGCCATATGCCATGGGTTTTAGTTACAGATCTGTATTCGACAAATTTTTATTTAGATTTTCTCATTATAATCATTCTCATATCTTATATCCTCACAACTGAGAATATCAAAATTTTTTATTACTTAGAATTTCATCATTTTCCAAGCGGATATTTTTGGTTGTTCCATCTTCCCAACATGATAACATGTGCGCATTAAATAGCTGGGATTATCATCGTAATGATGATCCTCTTTTATTTATTTATTTATATAGGAGTATTACTTTGACTAAGTCATTCGTTCTAAAATTCTCAGGCGTCCTCGCATATTTAGATCATTGACCATAAGTCAACTTCACAATGATGGAAATACTATTATATCGGGGTATTTTACTCTTAGTGATCCACTTATACTATAGTAAATGTTGCATATTAATTCTATATCTCATACAGTGTGGTTTTTCTATGCATGAAATCTGGCATGCTCCCTGTATTACCTATATAGGAGCTTCCACTAAACTTTCGTTTAGTTAGTGCGCGTTTTCTTTTAAATTATAAAGATCATTACCCTCATCCTCCATCAGGTAAAATCTCATGGCATTCCAGTTTTATGGCATATCTTCCCCCTAATGCTGAGATTTGATCTTTATTAACAACATACTTCAAAATCCTCCCTCCATGGGCATAGAATTAATGGAATTTTTAATTCAAAAAACCTTTAATAGCCCTATGATGTATGTTGTAGTAGTGATACTATGTGGAAAATATATACACACTATTCATAAATAAGGGGGTATGCAGTGAACTAGACTATATAAATGCAGCGGCATGTAGACCACATTTATCCCACATTTAGTGGGCTATCTCCTACTTCCCTTTCTGTCGTGTCTCCGCCGGCGAGCCCTAGCTTTTGATCCATCCCCTCCTTTCTCACCGAAACTCATGGCAATCCTACGGAAGACCCAAATCATGCCGGCACGACTGCAAGAACTAGAGGAGTAGGGCCACCTCGACGTCGGGATGTGGTGCCACCACGGGGATGACCCGCACCCGCAGCCCCGCGATGAGGAGTTCATGTCATGCGAACTCTATGCCATCAACGTGCTATGGGCGCCGGAGAGCAAATTCATCGCATCGCTCCTGGCGTAGTGTGAGGTGGATGTAATCAACCTTTACCCGATCTCCTTTCTCATGATGTCCATCTTCACACACCTGTGTGATGGTTTCCTAGGCTCCTTGCCGACAGCGAGCCTATTCTTGCAGTACTATGGGCTTTTCCGTCACTCGGATCAGCCCGTAGGGTGCGCGTACTTTTGCTTGCGCACTAGCGTCCTGTTTGCCTACTCCATCTTCCACCTCAAAGACTCAGTTTTGGGATGGGCAACCCAATGGTTCTATGCCCGGAAGGGCCCGGATAGCTTCCTTGCTTTCCACGGCACCATTCCAGAGAAGCGGAAAGCCCCGCCGTGCTCCGAGGTCTAGCCGGAGGAGACGTTCCTCATCAGCAAAATAGTGGCATTGGTGGAACTCAGGCTGACTGGGAAGAAGATCGCGCGGGACTATATTGCGCATCGGATCAGCCCCTGCGGTGGAGGGATCACCCATTCTAGGAGGTCGACAGGTGGCAGGACTTCACCTGCGACGACAACGCGGGTAAGCTCCAGGGCCTAGTTTTTCAGCAATCCCAAATCATCCTTATTCTTGCCTGGTTCACGTTTCTCCGTTCTTTTCTGCAGCTCCCTCTAACAGGTGGATCGAGGAGTGTGTCTCCGAGTTGTTTAGAGTATCCCAGAGCAAGGACTCCAAAGAGGACGAGGCCCGAGAACTGGAGGAGAGCCCCTGGAACATCTTGGACCACTCCGTGGATGTAAGTCGCCCAATTTAGAAGTAGATAAGCCTGGACTACATTCCTGTTACTAACGTAGTCCTTTACTGCTTGGTCGGGCTGAAAAACAATGCGATTGAGGGCAAGATGGAGGAGCTGGGCACGCCCGCCGTGCCCGGGAAGGAGAAGGGTGCCAAGGGAGTGACGAAGAAGCCCGCTCGCCGAAGGCACGCGGCATCCCTGACCATCGGTACCAAGCTGGCAGGCCGACGGTCCCCAAGCCGGGCCGGGAAGCATAGCCAGCTGACAGGGTGCGGCTTGCCGTGCCAACCCGAGTAGCGGCCCTTGTCCGGGCATCAACCACGACTCGGGCCTGACCAGTGAAGCGGCACTTGGAGTACCAAGACCGCATCGAGGTTAGTGATGTCAAGCTTTGGTGGTGAAATTTTAAGTGCTTTAACCCCTAACGAGTAGCTCTTCTAGATGAACTGGCGAATCAAGCATGGGAGAACGAGCATCTTCTACATGAGTAGAACTCAAGGTTAAGAGAGGAGCTCGAGATAGAGCGGCTGAATGCTTAAATCATGAAGCAGCTCGGCTGTTCCCCATCCGGCACACCGAGCGGTGCCGGGCAGATGGCGTCACCCGGGAAGGGCCTGGGCGAGCAGGAGGGGGCGGCGACGTCAACCCCCATCACCCAAAAAGTACAAGGTAGCCGTGGAGAAGCCCAAGACACCGGCCACACTCCAGGAGGTCGACAAGGATGACGTTGACCCTGAGATGGCGCAGGCATCCGAGGCGGCAGCTCGATGCACCGAGGAGGTGGCCACCTGCTATGCGGCATCAACCGAGGCCGCTGCGGAGGACGGCCAAGGCCAGATGGGCGAGGCTCCAAAGGAAGGTACGTCCCTGAAGCATTTGCGCTTCGCTGTAGACTTTAGTATTCTAACACCTAACCCCTCTAGCATGAGAGCGCTGGATTCAGGAAGAGGTTGACAATCTTCTGGACCGTGTCGCCGCCAAACTCGTGGAGGGAATCGTTGATAAGGTCATGGCGGAGCCGGTCTTCGAGAGGTCGGGTGCCGACGTGCCACCATCCCTGGCCTCAATGGAGCTCGGGGTCCCAGAGGAGGAGGAAGAAGAAGTCCGGGAAGAAGCTGCTTCCTCGGGCAACGTGGTAGAGCCCAGGGAGGAAGAGGCCCTCCAGCTTTCCAGGCAACGTGGAGGAGCCCCAGGAGGCAGAGGCCCTCTCGGGCAAGGTGGGAAGAGCCGAGGCTGATCAGCCAGCAAGCAGTCCTCCCTAGCGCAAGGCCCACCGGGCGTCTCCTCCCCAGAGAAGGACATGCCAAGGAACCCGTCCCTGAGCACGCCCGAGCCGATCTTCAGGCTCATGGAGGAGACGTACGAGCTACGGGAAGGAGGCGTGGCGAGGATTTTGGAGTCGCACGCGCTCCTCCAGGAGGGGAACACCCTGGATGCCTTTAGGCAACGCATGGCATTGCACGCGGCCGAGGTAAGATCGTAACATGCAACATGTTGACTTAGTGTAAAACGAATTTCAACTAATAGCTTACCTTGTATATCGCAACTGATCAAGACGACCGTGGAGGACGTCTTAGGAATGATCGTCTCAGCGTCCGAGTTCCTCCAACAGGAGGTCAAGAAGGACAAAGAATTGAAGGACCTGCACGCCTAGCTGGCCGGTGCCGACACTGCCCATGACATCCTCCGTGCTCGGCTCAAGGTGGCCATGGACAACATGGAGGAGAGGGTGCTTATACTGGATGAGGTGCGTGAGGTGATGGAGTCCCTGAAGGCCAAGGTCACCTGGATGGAAGCCCTCAAGGTGCAGGTAGCAACGCTGACTGAGCGCCAGAAGGGGTGGCAAGATGACATAAACGGTGGCGCGAAGACGCCGTGGAGGGCCATGTTGCGCAGAGGAAGGTCCTAGAGCTCAAGGATGAGCTTGATAGGCTGAGGGAGAAGCTCTCGGCCTTCGAAGACCAGTAGGATAGGACCGCCTGCAATCCCTCCTGCCCTAGACATTCCTTATATTTTCAATAAAGGTTGTATATCTACCTGTATCTTGTGTGAATTCCTGCAAAGACAAAGAACCAGAGCACACAAGGCAAACCAAGGCATGTAACGAAAAACTTGTATTTTAGAAAACATGGCAGAGCGCTCCCTATCCTAGCCCCCACTGTGTTCGTGTCCGGGAACCTAAGTTGCGAGCCTGGGTACAGGCATAGAAAAGGTGTAGACGCTAGAGACAAACATTGTGGCTACCCGTACTGTGTTACAGTTGTAACATCGACCGAACCTTTGAACCGGCCAAGAGAGATGCTCGTGCGATGAGGATTGGCTTATGGGGGCGAGGCTCTCAAGGGGCTGGCGCCATAGTTACACAGCGCAAATGTTAGGCACACAAAGGTTGTCTCGCGTCGGGCAAGTGTTAACAAGAGAGCGAATATCCGGGCAACAAGAAGTGTAACCAGATGCAAATGACATGTGAGAAATGGGCACAGGGGCCTAGATGACATTCACTAGGCTTGGTTGTACCTACAATGTAGCTCGGGTCGACGTTTTAGAAAACAGAGGTGTGAAATGAAAAGAATACTACGCATAGAACTTGAGATGTTGGTCGATGTTCCACGTGCTGGTCAGAACTCGCCTGTCCTCCATAGCAAGGCAACAGCCCCCGAGCGCGACGTCAAGACAACCACGTATGGACCATCTCAACAAGGAGTGAGCTTGTTGGCTTTAGACAAGTCCTGAACACGACGTAGGATGAGATCACCAACTTGCAAGGTCCGTGGCTGCATCGACCTAGCCTCATGCCTACGCAGTGGCGGAGCCACCACCCGGCGGGCGCGGGCGCGCGCCCAGGGTGGCTCACGCGCACCAGCAGGAGTTGCGACTGGGTGGCTCACGCGCACCAGCGGGAGTTGAGACTGGGTCCGCTGCCGCCGCCGTCCACCTACAGGCGCCATGTTGCAGCAGTGCAGCTCCTTGCCTCCTTGGGACACAGCGACATGCTCACTCGCTGCATGCATGCCTGTCTCATGCAGCAGCTTGCTGCTTCCCTGTTCTATTTATGCCTTTGTGCCTTTATCTTACCTTTCTGCCTTTGTTTATTTTCAATTTCAGTCCAAATTATCAACAATTATACTGGACAATGATTTTAGAGGGAAAAAAACTATTGATGGGTCTCAATTTTGTGTGTATTATGTATACATGGAATTATTAGTGGTAACTACTAGTTATTGCGCCAGCGCCCTTGCGCCTAGGCTCCCCAAAACTCTTGGCTCCGCCACTGTGCCTACGCAGAGCTTGTAGGTAGGGTGCCGAGCGAATTTGAGCTTGCTCGTGGCAGCCTTCGAGGAGGCCGAGTGTGGATAACATGAGTCCCTGGTACTCGGACACAGACGATTGGACGCACCACCTCCTTGGGCTAAGTCGTGTGGATCTTCCAAAAGACGGGCTTGGTGGACGGCGCTGCCCGACTCGCTCTATTTGGAATAGGATCTTAATTCTACTCCAATACGGTCATTGTGGTCATCCTTTGATTATTGCGATCGACACACCCCCACAATACAAATCCACGAGCGCAGGAGTAGGGTATTACTTCTTTCTGAAGGCCTGAACCTGTATAAATCCTGCCCCTTGTGTTACCATCGAGTTGTGATCTTCTGCATAGCCCTATAAAATATATTGCCGACGCAATTCGTCGACAGTTGGCGTGCCAGGTAGGGGCTAGCGTCAAGATCAGCTTCGTCAACTTTGATGGCTTCGATCGGCGGATTCGTCTTCACCTACGCCCCCAGCCAAGGTTTTGTCTTCGGAGATCTCGGCTTTCTCGCCAACGACTCCAGAGAACTTTGGTTATGTGAGCCAGATGACATTCAGCCCACGTACTACCTAGGGAGGCTACACGCGACTCCAGCCGAACTACACCACATCAGGTTGTCTCTTTTGGATTCCGATCCAGAAGAGATCCAATATGACAATGACGATTCCGACTTCCCCACCGCAGGGATTCCCTTCGGCTTCAGTCGGGATCGTGAGCTTTTGGTTCTGCCAGCTCCTTCCGCTGATGAAGAGCCAATCGGCGATGCTATTCCTGATCTGGATCGCGTTCAGATTCAATCGGGAATTGCAGCTTCTCAGTTGTGCAACACCCCGTTCGGATTGAGAAACTCGGCTACTGTTTTGCACGAGATAACACGCCGTCTTTTTTGGTCTGAGCTAAGGGGTGGAGCCCAACAGACACTTTTCGGGATGAGCTTCCCGAGTTCTGGCTCGAGGATAACTCTAACTGGACCTACTTCCCGGGTGGACATCCGGATGTCGCTCGAATTAACCAACTCGGCTGCTAGATTTCAACAGATCTGTTCTGTCGGATCTCAGTTGGATCTTCTGCCAAACAATTCGTCACGGGAGGTGGAAGTTATAATCACCCCCATCGATGAGACAGCAAGTTGGGATCAGTTAAGCCTCTCTTACTCGGAATCCTAGTCGGAGGAGGGCATCAACGGATGCCCGAACTTTCACGGCGTTTACATGGTGGATGGACAACCTTCCGGGTCGGCCCCGCGCCCAATAGATGAAGCAGGAGCCGGGCATGCCGGCGGAGGAGAAGATCTGCGCGATAGATTGCGCGGTCGAGGGGGTAAAGTTCATGAGGAATTACTTCAAGTCCGTATGGGAGATCTCTCGGTCTTCCATACGCCACAACAGAATATCCTTGCATGTAAGACCCTCTTGGACAACGTAGCTCCGTTACTCATGGAAAACAGTCCCGCAATGATGATCATGGAGCAGATCAAGGCCATGGTGACGGCAGCGGCTGTCCAGGGTACTCGAAATGAACAAAGCGACTTGGCCAGAAGCCAGACTGCCACGAGTAATACTCGGCGCAGTCAGCGCACACCAACTCGCGGGCAAGACGCTTGCCAAAACTCAAGTCGCGACCTTCGCCTCGACATCGAGGCTCGGCGGAGGGAGCGAGAAGAAGATGATAGACGTCACTACGATCACACACATGATCATCGCCGAGAAGACCGACGCCACACTCTGCCGCGCCGAATACTTTCCCGACAGTCTCCTCCCCCCGGGGATGGAATGATTGATGGGATCAAAGCGTTCACACCCCGACTTCGTCAAGTCAACTGGCCCGAAGGGAATAGTAAAATTTGACGGGGAGCGGGACCTAGAAGGTTTGTTGCAGATCTATTCTCTTGCAATCAAGGCCGTGAGCGGAGGTTATGATGTGATGGCGAATTATCTACCCGTCATGTTGACTCCCCCGGCTCAGGGTTGGCTTGCAGGCCTTCCAAAGAACTCAATCGGTTCCTGGGGAGAGCTTTGTGACCAATTCGTCGCCAATTTCCAGGGCACCTACGAGAAGCCTGGGATGCAATGGGACCTTTATCAGATTTATCAGAGAAAAGATGAGTAGTTAAAGGATTTCATTTGGCGTTTCACAAAGAAGAAAAACACAATCTGGGAGATTTCTGAAGCAGTCGTTGTCGCAGCTTTCCAAAAGGGAGTTCGCGACCCCGACTTAATCAAGAAGATGTCTCGGAAGCCCCCAACAACTGTCAAAGAGATGTTCGCCTTGGCAGACCGGTATGCCACCGCCTTGGACGCTCTTGCCGAGCGCCAAGAGGATAACCCGAGTAAAAACGAAGGCAAGAAAGACAAGACCGAGTCATCTTCTAAGAAGGACAAAAAGCGGAAGGGTGAAGAATTGGTGGCAGCCACGGATCATGGTCGGCAGAGGCCGCCTCGACCTAACGACTACAATAAAGTAATGGAGGCGCCATGTCCTTTCCGTCCAAATGGAAAGCATGCGGCGAAAAACTGCAATGTCCTGAAGAGGTTTGCTTAAGAGCATAACAAAGACACTACAAAGGACGACAAGCAAGACGATAAGCGTGATCCTCCTCAGGGTGATGCTTACCAAGAAACCGAGCGCGAGCTCAACTACATATATGGGGGATCGGATGCATACGAGTCCAAACGTAAGCAAAAGCTTACCACTCGGGAAGTCAATGCAGCTATTCCGGTGACCCCCGAATACCTTCGATGGTCTGAGGTCCCGATCAAGTTCGATCGTTCGGATCATCCCGATCACATCCCGTGTCCAGGAAGATATCCACTCATATTGGATCCCGTAATACGGAGCGTCCGACTTCACAAGGTCTTAGTTGACGGTGGAAGCGGGTTGAATATCCTTTTCGCCAAGACGTTTAATGAGATGTAGATTCCAAGGTCGGCGCTTCATAAAACTGATGCACCGTTTCACGGCATAATTCCGGGAACCTCCTCTATGCCGATTGGGAGAATTACTCTTCCGGTCACTTTTGGCACTTGGGACAATTACCGACCGAAACATCGCCGAGGTGGTCGATTTCGAGATCACAGATCACGCATCTTGGGAAGGCCGGGCTTGGCCAAATTCATGGCCATCCCACATTACGCTTACCTAGCCATGAAGATGCCGGGCTCGTAGGGCGTAATCATAGTCCGAGAGGACGTCAAGTTTTCCTATCTCCTCGATAGGGAAAATTGTGACTTAACCCAGTCGACTGAAGCGGCTGCCGAGTTGGACACGATCCAGCAGGCGGTCATCACTCTTCACGACGAAGGCGACGTGCCGAACAAGAAGCAACCTAAGTTGGGCATCAAGCCTGACGAGGATGTTAAGCGAATTTCGCTCGACCCGTCCGACTCAACCAAAACGGCTCTGATCGAGACAGGGCTCGATCCGAAATAGGAAGAGGTGCTCATCACCTTCCTTCGAAACAAATCAGGGCATCTTCGCCTGAAAACCATCTGACATGCTAGGTGTCCCGAGGGAGGTGATCGAGCATTCCTTAAAAGTACACGACAAAGCCAAGCCGGTAAAGCAACGGCTGCGTCGGTTCGCGCAGGATCGGAACGAGGCCATCAAGGCGGAGATCACCAAACTTTTAGCCGCTGGTTTCATAAGAGAGGTGCTCCACCCTGACTGACTGGCAAATCTGGTACTTGTGTAGAAGAAGAATGGTACTTGGCATATGTGTGTCGATTATACCGACTTAAATAAAGCATGTCCCAAGGATCCGTTCGGACTACCTCGCATCGACCAGGTGGTTGATTTCACTGCCGGTTGCGAGCTTTTAAGCTTTCTAGATGCCTACTCGGGCTATCACCAGATTAGCTTAAAGGAAGAAGATTGCATCAAGACATTGTTCATCACTCCGTTCGAGGCTTTCTGCTATGTCACTATGCCCTTCGGGTTGAAGAACGCTGGAGCAACATATCAGCGTTGCATTCAGCGATGCTTTCATAACCAGCTCGGGTGAAACTTGGAAGCATACGTCGATGCTGTTGTCGTCAAATCTCGGGTATCCTCCGACTTGGTCAACGACCTATCGGAAACATTCGAGAGCCTATCGGCATACAATATGAAGTTGAACCCGGAGAAGTGCGTCTTCGGGGTCCCTTCGGGAAAGCTACTTGGTTTCGTGGTGTCTCACAGCGGGATTGAGGCCAACCCAGAAAAAATCAGAGCTATCATGGAGATGGCCCCCCTAACTTGCTAAAGGGATGTCCAGCGTCTAAACGGATGCTTGGTGGCACTCGGCCGATTCATCTCGCATCTCGGCGAGCGTGGGTCACCCTTCTTTAAACTGTTGAAGAAGCAGCAGGACAAGTTTGTCTGGACATCCGACGCACAGAAGGCTTTTGAGGATCTCAAATTGTTCCTCACTTCGCCTCCTGTCTTAGCATCTCCCCTGCCACAGGAGCCGCTTCTGCAATACATTGCGGCTACCACTCATGTAGTGAGTGCCGCGGAGGTAGTAGAATGGGAAGAGCAAGGACGCGTTTATAAGGCTCAGCGCCGGGTCTACTTCATCAGCGAAGTATTAGGCGAATCAAAGGTGCGCTATCCACAAGTGCAGAAGCTTTTGTACGTGGTCCTAATCGCCTCTCGAAAGCTGAAGCACTACTTTCAAGAACACCCAATTTCGGTGGTCACTTCTTTCCCTATTAGAGATATTCTTAATAATCGGGAAGCCACTAGAAGGATCGCTAAGTGGTCAGTAGAACTCAGGGCTTTCGAGCTCTCGTTCAAGCCACGCAGCGCCATCAAGTCACAAACACTCATCGACTTCATTGCCGAGTGGACAGAGATGCAGGCTTCCCAGTCGTCGAAGAGTCCGAGCACTGGAACATGTATTTCAACGGCTCTCTCCGGCGACAGGGCGCGGGGCTGGTATCGTTCTCGTATCACCTGGGGGTGAACGACTCAAGTATTAATCGGAGTATCCGGGCCTAACCACCGGACTATCCGGTACCCTTACAGTTTCCGCAATTTAATTTTTCAAATTTGTTAACGCCTATTCACCCCCTCTAGGCGACATCTCGATCCTTCAATTGATATCAGAGCCTAATCTCTTGTGGTAAGCTGAACCGGTTAGAGACAAAGGATGTGGGACGGTGATAAGGGTATTTGATTATTCCGGCATGAATAGCTCATCATCTCCATCTTATGCATCTATTCCATCCAGTCGGGCGTCTTAATTTGATGGCACTCACTATGTGGCATGGAGACATAAAATGAAGATGTACTTGAGATCACTTCACCCCTCTATTTGGCGTATTGTTGAGACATGTTTTAAACCGAAAGATCCGAAGAAGCTCACATCCGAAGAAGAACAAGACCAACACCGCAATGATCAAGCCGCCAATGCTTTGCTCGGAGCCTTGAGCCCATGTTAGTTCCACTGGGTTGATGAACTTGAGGTTGCCAAGGTGATTTGGGATACTCTAAAGGTCGCACACGAGGGTACCTCAAGTGTCTGTGAATCCAATATTGAGTTGTTAGCCGACAAGCTGGGTCGGTTTGTGATGGAGGACAGCGAGAGTTACAAGGAGATGTATGATCGGTTAATGCTCCTCATGTATGAAGCTAGAGGACTTGGGAGCAAGGAGATAACTGACTCCTATGTTGTCAAGCTTGTGCTAAGGGCGATCATGCTAAGGAATCCGATCTTGATGACACTCATACGTGAGTGGGACAACTTCGACAAGCACAGCCCTCACGATGTGCTTGGAAGGATTCTTGCACATGAGTTGCTGCATCAAGAATCCAAGGAAGTGGAAGAGCTGGATTAATTTTTACCCAAGTGGTGCTTGTCTTAATGACAAACGATCCGGAGATATGCCACCGGGACAATTTTGAAGAACTTCTGATGCGTGGTTCAGCTTAGAAAGGCCAAACCGACTACCGTCCCCAGGGGGGCACATCAAAAGCTGGGTCGCGACTTTGGGCAGCGCCCAGTCCTCGAATTGAAGACTGGCAATGAGCCCAACAGGGGGCGCGCTATTTTCCGACTAAGCTGACCCGAGTGATACTCGTACCCGAGTGAATCGTGTACAGCTCACGACCCTTATAGAGCATGTCCTCAGGGACTTTGATCTGTACCCAAGTCTTGAAATGATAATTTTTAGGGCTTTACTTCCTTCCCGCCTTGCGCGGAAACGAAACGTTGCCCGCTTCCTTTTAAGTGAAGCCAACCGGGGAGTTTGAACTGGTACGCTCGCACTGTGCACTCAAACCGTTCACTTCCCCAAAATCCTCCGCTAGGGTTTTCATGCTTCCGCCGCCTCCAAGCAATCTTAGCGCCACCACCATCGCCAAGCTTCAGATCCGCCACATTCCAATGGCGGGGGACTGGGCAACTTCAAACACCACCGACGAGCGGGTGTAGGCCCTTGTCGATGCCGGCGTTCTTCCAATGCCGGAGCTCATCGACTGCTGCGCCGCCGCAGGTGAATCCTTCCCCACTCCTCATCAAGAGGAGACTGTTGTCTTCGAATCCTTCTTCTCCTGTGGGTTCGGACTCCCCGCATCCTCCTTTCTTCGCGGTTTGCTCCGTCATTATGGGATTGAACTTTTCCATTTGAATCCCAATTCCATTATTCAACTTTCAATTTTTGTTCATCTTTGTGAGGCTTTTCTGGGGATCGCTCCCCATTTTTCCCTTTTCCGTCATCTCTTCTTCTTGAAGGCCAACCCCACCGACAACGCCCCTAAGGCTGTCGGCGGGGCCGGATTCCATCTCCGGAGCGGCCTCAAGAAGGAGTATTTTGCCTTGCCGCTTCGGACTTCTTTGAAAGGGTGGCACCAGGATTGGTTTTACTGTTCCAACCCCCCAGTCTTCCTTGCTTTGATGGGAGAAAGCCCCGAGCTTCCCCCTCTTGGAATTCCCCCCTGTTTCCTCTGAAATGGGTCAGGTAACCGAGTTGCTCGGCCTGATCCAACATCTCAAAGAAGAGGGGTTGACCGGTGTTTCTATTGCTGTTTCCTTTACGAAACGCCGTGTGCAGCCACTCAAGGAGAGGATCAGGCTCGGGTTCGAGTACACCGGGCCATCTTACTCTACCAGAGAAACGGATGTCCCAATCTCCAACTGGGACACCATCGATCGACTCTCCGAGTTCTTCGCTCCTGGAACTACCTTTTCAAACCTTGGGGATCCCAGGAGCTTCTCTCTTAACCATCCACCTCCTAAGGTAAGATTCGAGTATATGTTTTTTACTTGTATTGAACACCTGGCAAACCCGTTGTTGAAGCTTATTTGGGGATGCCATGCTCCTATGTAGGATCGCCAAGCTTTCGTGTCCGCGGCCCCAACTCCTGATGCTCCTGCCAACAAGGGAGAGAAGCGACCAGGGGGAGAACCTGAAGACACTCCGGCTGCCAAAAAAGGCAAGGGCCCGGCTCCCCTAGTGGAGGAAAATGTCCCGTCGCCCAGAGGACGCGGCCCGCGAAGCTCGGGGCCAAAGGTGGGCGAGGCTCCTAAAGAGGGAGCAGGCCAATCAGGTTCAGCTTCCAGGTGTAGTCAGGGGACTCACCTCCCAAGGACAGGCAGCAGTGCGACGCCAATGGGGGGGAAAAAATTCAACCCCCTAGGCTAGGCCGAGAGGCCCATCCGACGCCTCTTCGAGCGGGGCTTTCTCTCGAAAGGGCGTTGGCATCAAGATTAAGACCACCGACCGGTAAGCATAACTCTGCCACCCTTCGACTGTCTTCCTTTGCATTTCCCGTGACCGAAATATTTTCCATTTTAGGAAACCATCGGTAGAGGTTCCGCTGTTGCTCCAACCGAGCCGGGCCGAGCCTACCAGTCGAGTCAGGGCTCCTCCTCCATCACCGATCGGTGCCCCCACTGCAGAAGCCGCAAGGAAGCCGCCGAGAACTGGGTCGGGAGGTGCTACCGCCGTGGCCTCTGACCCGAGTCCGTCCACTGAGGGTGGTGTGGGGGCTGAGCCAATGGTAGAGGAGATCCTCCGCCAGCCCCCACCTCCCCCAAAGGAGACCGAGCCAAAGCTCTCAACGGGCTGGAGGGATGAGGCCGGGGACTGGGCCCTTATTGATGACGAAGCCGAGGAAGAGATGAGGAAAACCTTCTTTGAGTATGCCGCCGAATGCGGCCGAATGGCTCGGGTAAGCTTTTTGATTTGTGGAGTAAGTCTCCTTTTGCTCGAGTTAGGACGGTGACCATCCTTCGTCTTCGCAGGAACTTGATGAATACTCCAAGAGGAAACCAAGTTCCTCAATTACTTCCTCCCCCAAATAGAGCGAATTAAATCCGTGGAAGGGGAGGTCATTGGGGTCCGCATCGGCGACCAAGGAGCGCCGAGCCGCAAGCCCGGATCAAGGAGCCGCAGGATCGAAAAGTTCGACCTTACGGGCTCCTCCGCTAGTACCTCCGACCTAAGTCAGAATTTGCTTGTCTAGTGTGTAACTGGATGACGTTGTGTCCCGCATCATGTGCAGCGTGCGACACCACAATCGCCAGACTTCAAGCGGAGAAGCTAGCCCTGTAGAAGTCGGAGGCCAAAGCCGTCGCCGAGTTGGAGGGTAAGCCCCCAAACCCGACCGGCTCTGAACCTCCAATGTTTACATGGTTACGTAATCGTTACTCCCTGTTCTTTGACAGAACATAGGAGGAAGACACAGGCGCAGTATGACATTCTTCAAGAGAACGCCAAGATTGCGCAAGCGCGATATGATGAGCTTTTGGTGGCGGTGGAACCCACTCGACGCCAACTTTATGCTGGCGAAGTCGAGCCGAGCTCTCGGACCGAGCTGATCTAGAGGTGGACCGAAGCCTCCCAGCAGCTGAAGGTGCGGCTTAGGGAAGTCGGCTTGACGGGTTCCAGTCAAGTGCTGGGCATCGTCAAGTCGCACTATCCTCGAATCGATCTTGACGCTGTCAAGGACGGTTTCGCCTGCTCGGAGGAGGGGGCGATGGTGCTACTCGAGGAAGTGAAGCCGACAGTCGAGTGCCTTCTAGACAACTTAGAGCTAGATTTCCTGTAAAAATATAGGAACTTGTAAATTATCCATGTATATGACTTCCATTTTCGACATGGCGTATGCTAACCGTCTTTTTTCTTCTTAAGTTATGGCTCTGGCCCGAATAAACTTCTAGGCTTCGTCATAGACTTAAAAGAGAAAAAAAATCGATTAGGTATTGGTTAGGCGCAGACTGCACCTAATTAGGTGTAGCCCCCGACTTGCTAGCTTCGAGGTAGCAATGTCAAGTTAGACAGAGACTAGGTGCGCGATTGCGCACCTAATTAGGTGTAGCCCCGACTTACTACTTAATTGACATACAAATAAGTAGCAAGTCAGAAACTGAATTGCATAGGTGTTGAGATAATGTGAGCGAAAACTTATCTTTATTTTATTGTAAACATGGATTACAATAGTCATTTAGGTATAGCGCCGAGACGACTGCTTGATGTTCCTTTGCCCAGGCGAGCCCCCAGGCGTATCGCTGAGTGATGTGAGGATGTCTTGATCAACTTGCGGAAGAACGCTGAACGCCTATTTACTCATCATCTTTGCCAGGCCTGCTACCCGACCTAGTTGGCTTCTTGCTTGGTAGTTCGCCTTCATCGCGGAGGGTGGCGGCCGCCTGCCGGACCTTGTCCAACTCAATCGCGCCTCGATGGATCGGCGGTCACGCTTTTCCTGCCGAGGAGGTGGGAAAACTTGACATCTCCACGGATCGTGATTACGCCCTGTGGACCTGGCATCTTCATAACCAGATAGGTATAGTGTGGGATAGCCAGGAACTTGGCCAGGCCCGGCCTTCCCAAGATCGCGTGATACGTAGTCTCGAAATCGGCCACCTCAAAGCTGAGGTTCTCCGTTCGGTAATTATCCCGAGTACCAAAGGTGACAGGGAGAGCGATCTTTCCGATTGGCACCGATGAGGTCCCCGAAATTATACCATGAAACGGCGCGCTCAGAGGCCGGAGCGCCGCCCTGGGATCTCGTGATCTCGCCCAGAGTTTTGGCGAAAAGGATATTCAATCCACTCCCGTCATCAACCAGGACCTTGCGCAGTCGGACGCCTTGTACCACAGGATCCAGGATGAGTGGATATCTTCCTAGGCATGGGACGTGATCTGGGTGATCTGAGCGATCAAATATGATCAGAATTTCAGGCCTCCGGAGATACCCGGGGGTCACCAGAATAGCCGCATTGATTTCCCGATCGGTAAGTTTTTACTTACGCTTGGACTCATATGCATCCGATCCCCCGAATATGTAGTTGAGCTCTCGCTCGGTTTCTTGATAGGCGTCGCCCTCAGGAGGGTCGTGCTTTTCTTCTTGTTTGGCATCTTTCGGAGCGTCGCTGTTGTGATCTTCAGCGAACTTCTTCAAGATGTTGCAGTTCTTGGCCGCATGCTGCCCGTTTGGATGGAAAGGACATGGCGCCTCCATGACTTTATTGTAGTTGGCGGGTCGAGGCGGCCTTAGCTGTCCCTGATCCGCGACCGCCACCATCTCCTCACCCTTGCGCTTCTTGTCCTTTTTGAAGGACGACTCGGGCCTGTCCTTTTTGCTTTCGTGCTTGCTCGGGTGATCTTCTTGACGCTCAGCGAGAGCATCCGAGGCGGTAGCGTATCGATCCGCCAAGACGAACATCTCCTTGACGGTAGTCGGAGGCTTTCGGGACGTCTTCTTGATTAGATTGGGGTCGTGAACTCCTTTCTGGAAGGCTGCGACTACAACCGCCTCTGAAATCTCCCGGATCGTGTTTTTCTTCTTGATGAAACGCGAAATGAAATCCCTTAACAACTCATCTTTTTTTTCTGATGAGTCTGATAAAGGTCCCACTGGGTCCCAGGCTTTTTGTAAGTGCCCGGAAAATTGGCAACGAACTGGTCGCAAAGCTCTCCTCAGGAATCGATCGAGTTCTCTGGAAAGCCCGCGAGCCAGTTTTGAGCTGGAGGGGTTAATATGACGGGCAAATAATTTGCCATCACGTCGTTTCCTCCACCCGCGGCCTTGATCGCCAAAGAATAAATCTGCAACCAAGCCTCGGGGTCCCGTTCTCCGTCAAATTTCACAATGCCTTTAGGGTTGAACTCCTCGGGCCAGTTTACCTGTCGGAGTCGAGGAGTGAACGCCTTGATCCCGTCGATCAACCCATCCCCAGGGGAAGGAGATCGTCGGGGGAGATCCCGGCGCGGTGGGGTACGGTGCCGATCTTCGTCTCGCTCCCTGCGTCGAGCTTCGATGTCGAGGCGGAGGTCACGGCTCGCACTCCGGCGGGCGTGTTGCCCGTGACTCCGCGTGTGCTGACTGCACCGAGTACTACTCGTAGCAGTCTGGCTCCTGGCCAAGTTGGCCGGTTGGTCTCTAGTGAATTGGACAGCCGCTGCCATTATCATGACCTTGATTTGTTCCATGATTGGCGATGCAGGGTTGTTTTGTCCAAGTAAAGGGCCAGCATTGTCCAGGAGGGTCTTACAAGCGAGGAT
The DNA here is from genome assembly GCA_036346145.1 of Olyra latifolia. Lineage (NCBI taxonomy): Eukaryota > Viridiplantae > Streptophyta > Magnoliopsida > Poales > Poaceae > Olyra > Olyra latifolia. Next base: position 39,790,890 of record CM070524.1, on the reverse strand, counting down.
GTTCTGCTGTGGCGTACGGAAGACCGAGTGATCTCCCATACGGACTTGAAGCAGTTCCTCCCGGACTTCCCTCGCACGACCGCGTAATTGGTCGCGCAAGTCTTCTCCGCCTTCACAGTTTGGTTCGGCTCCTGCCTCCCCTGCAGGGTGCCGGGCCGATCCAGAGGCTTGGCCATCCAGCATGTAGACGCCACGGAAATCAGGGAACCTATTAACGCTCTCTTCCAACTCAGATTCTGAGAAGGAAAGGCTCAACAGGTCCTGATTTGTTGGCTCGTCGATGGGATTGATTATGACTCCCACCTCACGTGCGGGATCTTTGGTCATCAGGGGATCCGACTGAGTTTCGGCAGAACGAATCTGCTGGAAACTTTCAGCCGAATTGACCAGTCCGAATGGCATAGCCACTCGGGAATTTGGCCTGGCTTGAGTTGTCCCCGAGCCTTGACTCGGAAAGCTCGCCCCAGTGTGTCGTGTCCCGCTCCTTGGCCCGGATTGGGAAAGCAAGCATGTTGTCCGATGGAAAACAGAGGCTGAGTTTTCGAATCCGAACGGGGCGGTCCACGACCGAGGGATTGTAACCCTTGACTGGATCTGAGAATGATCCTGGCCAGGAGTCGGATCGCCACTCGGTGCTTCGTAAACATGAGGGGCTGGCGAAGAGAGAAGCGGTGGATCCCGACCGTAACCGAAGGGAAACCCAGCAGTTGGCCAGTCGGAATCATCATCATCAGATCGGATCTCCTCTGGATCGGAATCCAGGGAAGAGATCCCAAAGTGGTGAGGCTCGGTCGGAGTCGCGTACCATCTCTCCCGGTAATGCGTGGACCGAACGAAGTTTGGTTCACACAACCGAAGCTCTCCAAAATCGCCGGCCATGAAGCCGAGATCTCCGAAGATGAAGCCTTGGCCAGGAGCGTAGGTGAAGACGAATCCGCCAATGGAAGCCATCGAAGTTGATGTAGTTGATCGTGACGCTAGCCCCTACCTGGCACGCCAACTGTCGACGATTTGCGTCGGCAATATATTTTAGGGGGTGATGCGAAAGATCACAACTACGATGGTTGCATAGGGAGCCAAATTTATACAGGTTCGGGCCCTCGGGGGAGGTAATACCCAACTCCTGTGCTCGTGGATTGTATTATGGTGGATGATGATGATGATTGTGAGATGTGGAATTGGATGCCGAACTAGGGTCCCCGGACCCCCTTTATATAGTGCAGGGGCCTGCAATGATAGAATCCCTAATCCGCATATGGAAGATACAGATATAACCGATTCAGCTACACCTATATCTATGTATTCGAGTAGGAAACGAATCCGTTTCCTTGTAGATCATGTCCGGCCGCACCGTCCTCCAAGCCTGCCTTCTGGAAGGCCCAATTGACTCGGCCCAAGGAGGTGGTACGTCCTGTTATATATCTTCGGACACCCAGGGCCCATGTTTTCCATCGGTGGTGATTTGTTTGTATGCCAAATTTAGGTCAATGACATATTATTTAGTTCCACTAATGAGAAATTTTGTGAGGAATTTAATAGGATCATGACCAAGAGGTTCAAAATGTCGATGATTGTAGATTTGAAGTTCTTTCTCGGATTTCGAATTAATCCACTCAAGGAAGGGACATTCCTATGTCAAACGAAGTATATCAATGATATGCTCAAGAAGTTTGACATGGAAAAGGCCAAGCCCATCAAAACCCTCATGTAAACAAATGGTCATCTAGATCTAAACGAGGACGGTAATCCCATCGACCAAAAAGTATATCGCTTTATCATTGGCTCCTTTCTTTACCTTTGTGCATCCAGGCCCGATATCATGTGTAGTGTGTGCATATATGCAAGATTTCATGCCGCTCCTAAGGAGTGCCATATGGTGGTCGTCAAAAGGATTCTAAGATATTTGGTTCATACCCCCAAAACTTTGGTCTCTAGTATCCCAAAGGGTCTAACTTTGACCTCAGCTATTCGGATGCGGATTATGCCAGCTGTAAAGTGGATAGGAAGAGTACATCCGGTACTTGCCAATTTCTTGGTAGATCCCATGTTTCTTGGTCCTCCAAGAAACAAAATTTCGTTGCCTTATCCACCGCCGAAGCTGAGTCATTGCGACGGGAGGTTGTTGCGACTAATTGCTTTGGATGAGGCAAACCTTGAGTGATTGTGGCCTTGACCTACAACGAGTGCCACTTTTGTGTAACAATGAAAGCGCCATAAAAATTGCCAACAATCTAGTCTAACATTCCTGAACCAAGCATATCGATATTCACCATTATTTCCTTTGTGATCACTTAACCAAAGGCGATAACGATATCAAACTTGTGATGACTGAATGCTAATTAGCCAATATCTTCACCAAGTCACTAGATGAGAAGAGGTTTTGTGAGTTCAGGAATGAGCTAAATATACTTGACTCTCGAAATGTAGCTTGACACCTTGCACATAATGATTGATGATTGAAAATGTGTTCAAAACCAAAATTGTTCCAAAACTTTTATTTTCGGTTGTTTTTGATTTTGTTGATTTGGATCTTGTCTAGTCGATCTATATATGGTTATTGCTTTGAGTGAATTGGATCTTACTGACCATAGGTACAAAGACATATCTTACCTTACCCCATCTAGTTCCTCATCATTTCACTCCACTTGTCATTTCATCCCAAGGTCTATATGTTTCAAAGAGAACGGACTATCCGGTGGATTGCTCCGGACTATCCGGTATATACCAAAACATCCAGTACGCTACATTGGACTATCCGATGTAAGTGGGGGATATAACCGCGGGGTGAAACCCCATTTCACTATCTCCTTCTCTTTTCACCGCAGCGCCCCTCCTCTCTCTCCCTTCCCTAGCACATTGGGGACCTAGGGTTTCCTTGGGCGTCAAAGGCTTGGATCGGAGAGTCTCTATAGCATTTTGGCCCTCTGATCTCCTCCTCACGGTCCGAATCGTCCTTATTTCTTCGTCGATTCATCTCGAGGTAAACTAGGATTCTCTATTTTTCCGATTCATCCTATTCTTGCAACTCTAGTGCAAATGCCTCGATGATTAGGTGGACTATATCTTTAAGACTTTAGGGATTCAATCTATTAGATTTTTGTTGGGTGCATTGTGAGAAATCTAGGTTTTGTGCTCCGTGTTCAGTCTGGACCGACTATCCGGTTGGTACGACCGGATATTCCGATGGGTACCGGACTATCCGGTGCTCTAAACCAGATTGTCCGATGCTCAACCGGACTATCCGGCCTCCAACCCTGGATACTCCGATTCCACTAAAACCAGTGCACCAGCTCTTGATTTTCTATATCCATTCTTCGAAAATTCCCTGATCTTTTGATTCTTCTATCTATCTGTCTCAGTGTTGTGCAATGGATCGTGGTAAGGAGAAGATAGCCTCTAGGCATTTTGAGAGAAGGACCAAATCCCGCCATGAGACGTCACGGCTGTCAGATGCTGAGGCTAGTGGGTCTCGTGGGCATGTGAAACACCTTGCCAGAAGAACCATAAGGAAGAGACCAGCTGTGGAAAACATGGGCCCTAGGTATCCGAAGATATATAACTGGACATACCACCTCCTTAGGCCGAGTTAATTGGGCCTTCCAGAAGGCCAGCTTGGAGGCTGGCGCGGCCCGGTTTGATCTACAAGGAAACGGATTCGTTTCCTACTCGAATATATGGATATAGGCGTAGCCGGATTGGTTATATCTGTATCTTCCAAACGCGGATTAGGGATTCTATCTGTAACCCGACCCCCTGCACTATATAAAGGGGGTCCGGGGCCCGTAGTTCGAGATCCAATCCCACATCTTACAATCATCATTAGTTTCCACCATAATACAATCCACGAGCACAGGAGTAGGGTATTACCTCGCCCCGAGGGCCCGAACCTGTATAAATTCGGCTCCCTGTGCTACCATCGTAGTTGTGATCTCTCGCATTGCCCCATAAAATACATTGCCGACGCAAATCGTCGATAGTTGGTGCGCTAGGTAGGGGCTAGCGTCACGATCAACTACATCGGCTTCGATGGCTTCCATTGGCGGATTCGTCTTCACCTACGCTCCCGGCCAATGCTTCATCTTCGGAGATCTCGGCTTCATCGCCGGTGACTTCGGAGAGCTTCGGTTGTGTGAGCCGAACTTCGTTTGGTCCACGCATTACCAGGGGAGATGGTATGTGACTCCGACCGAGCCTCACCGTTTTGGGATCCCTTCCCTGGATTCCGATCTAGAAGAGATCCAATATGATGATGATGGTTCCGAATGGCCTACCGCTGGGTCTCCCTTCGGTTACGGTCGGGATCCACTGCTTCTCTCTTCGTCAGCCCCTTATGCTGACGAAGCATCGAGTGGTGATCTGACTCATGGCCAGGATCGCTCGATCCAAATGGGGTCACAATCCTCGCCGTGGTCCGCCTGCTCGATTTGGAAACTCACCATTTTTTCCATCGGATAACATGCCGACTTTTCCAATCCGGGCTAAGGAGCGGGACACGACACATACACGCTGGGACAAGCTTTCTGAGTCAAAACTCGGGGACAACTCTAGCCAGGCCAAATTCCCGAGTGGTTATGCCATTCGGATTGGTCAATTCGGCCGAAAAATTCCAGCAAATTCGTTCTGCCGAAACTTAGTCGGACCTCCTTCTAACCAGAGATCCTGCACGTGAGGTGGGAGTTATAATCACTCCCATCGACGAGCCAACGAATCGAGATCGGTTGAGCCTTTTCTTCTTGGAATCCGAGTCAGAAGAGAGCGTCAATGGGTTCCCCGACTTCCGAGGCGTCTACAAGCTGGACGGCCAAGCCTCCGGATCGGCCCGGCACCCTGCAGGGAAGGCAGGAGCCGAGCCAAACCGCGAAGGCGGAGAAAACTTGCGCGACCAATTACGCGGTCGTGCATGGGAAGTCCGGAAAGAACTGCTTCAAGTCTCAGATGGAGATCACTCGCCTTCCGACGCTCTGAGAACATCCTCGCTTGTAAGACCCTCCTGGACAATGTTGGTCCTTTGCATGGAAAGAACAACCCCGCAACGCCGATCATGGAACAAATCAAGGCCATGGTGACGGCAGCGGCTGTCCAAGGCACTCGGGATCAACCGGCCAACTCGGCCAGAAGTCAGACTGCTACGAGTAGTACTCGGCGCAGTCGGCACACGCGAAGTCGCGGGCAAAACGCCCGCCGGAGTGCAAGCCGCGACCTTCGCCTCGACATCGAAGCCCGGCGCAGGGAGCGAGACAAAGATCGGTGCCGTACTCCACCGCGTCGGAATCCCCCCCGACGATCTCCTTCCCCTGGGGAAGGGTTGATCGATCGGATCAAGGCATTCACTCCCCGACTCCGTCAGGTAAACTGGCCCGAGGGGTTCAACCCTAAAGGCATTGTGAAATTTGATGAAGAAAGGGACCCCGAGGCTTGGTTGCAAATCTACTCTTTGGCAATCAAGGCCGCGGGTGGAGGATACGACGTGATGGCAAACTATTTGCCCGTCATGTTGACCCCTCCGGCTCAAAACTGGCTCGCGGGCCTTCCAGAGAACTCGATCGATTCCTGGGGAGAGCTTTACGACCAATTCGTTGCCAATTTCCAGGGCACTTACGAAAAGTCTGGGACCCAGTGGGACCTTTATTAGATTCATCAGAAAAAAGATGAGTCGTTAAGGGATTTCATTCGGCGTTTCACCAAGAAGAAGAACACAATCCGGGAGATCTCGGAAGCGGTCGTCGTCGCAGCCTTCCAAAAAGGAGTTTGCAACCCCGACCTAATCAAGAAGATGTCTCGGAAACCCCCGACCACCGTCAAGGAGATGTTCGCCTTGGCGGATCGATATGCTACCACCTCGGATGCCCTAGACGAGCGTCAAGAGGATCACCCAAGCAAGCATGAAGGCAAGAAGGACAGGCCCGAGTCGTCCTCCAAGAAGGACAAAAAGCGCAAGGGTGAAGAGATGGTAGCGGTCGCGGATCAAGGTCGGTTAAGGCCGTCCCGGCCTACCGACTACAATAAAGTCATGGAGGCGCCGTGTCCCTTCCATCCAAATGGGAAGCATGCGGCCAAGAACTGCAACATCTTGATGAAGTTCGCAGAGGATCACAACAGCGACGCTCCGAGAAATGCCAAGCAAGACGACAAGCATGACCCTCTTCAGGGCGACGCTTACCAAGAAACCGAGCGAGAACTCAACTACATATTCGGTGGATCGGATGCATACGAGTCCAAGCGTAAGCAAAAGCTTACCGATCGGGAGGTCAATGCAGCTATTCCGGTGACCCCCGGGTATCTCCGGTGGTCTGAAGTTCTGATCATATTTGATCGCTTAGATCACCTAGATCACGTCCTTTGCCCAGGAAGATATCCACTCATCCTGAATCCTATGGTACGGGGCGTCCGACTGTGCAAGGTCCTGGTTGACGGCGGGAGTGGATTAAATATCCTTTTCGCTAAAACTCTGGGCGAGATGCAGATTCCAAGGACGGCGCTCCAGCAGATAGACGCGCTGTTTCATGATATAATTCCGGGAACCTCATCCGTGCCAATCAGGAAAATTACTCTTCCTGTCACCTTTGGCACTCAGTATAATTACCGGACAGAGAACCTCAGCTTTGAGGTGGCCGATTTCGAGACTGCGTATCACGCGATCTTGGGAAGGCCGGGCTTGGCCAAGTTCATGGCCGTCCCACACTACACCTATTTGGTTATGAAGATGCCAGGTCCACGGGACGTAATCACGGTCCGTGGAGAGGTCATGTTTTCCCACCTCCTCGACAGGGAAAGCTGCGACTTTGCCCAGTCGGTTGAAGCGGCTGCCGAGTTGGATGAGATCCGATAGGCGATCACCACTCTCCGCGACGAGGGCGATCTACCAAACAAGAAGCCATCTAAGTCAGACATCAAGCTTAGCGAAGATGACGAGTAAAGAGGCGCCTGGTGGATCAGGACGTCTTCACATCACTTGGTGGTACGCCCGGGGGCTCGCCTGGATAAAGGGACATCAAGCAATCGCGTCGGTGCTATACCTGACGACCATTGTAATCCATGTTTACAATTAAATAAAGATAAGTTTTCGCTCACATTGTCTCTACGCTTATGCAATTCAGTTTCTGACTTGCTACTTATTTGTATAACAATTAAGTAGTAAGTCGGGGGCTACACCTAATTAGTTGCACAATCGCGCACTTATTCTTTTATCTAACTCGACTTACTACCTTGAAGCTAGTAAGTCGGGGGCTACACCTAATTAGGTATAGTTTGCGCCTAACCAATACCTAATCGATTTTTTTTAAGTCTATGACGAAGCCTAGCATAAGTCGTTCCGAGTAACAAAGGAACATAGTTTATTCGGGCCAGAGGCATGACTTAAGTAGAGAAAGGATGGTTAGCATATGCCATGTTAAAAATGGGAGCCATTTACATGGATAATTTATGAATTCCTACATCTTTACAGGAAATCCAACTCTAAGTTGTATAGAAGGCACTCAGCGGTCGGCTTCACTTCCTTAAGCAGCGCCATCGCCTCCTCTTCCGAGCAGGTGAAGCCTTCCTTGATAGCATCAAGCTCGATTCGAGGATAGTGCGACTTGGCGATTCTCAAAGATTGATCGAAGTCGCCAGCCGATTTCCCGAGCCGCACCTTCAGTTGCTTGGGGGCTTCGGTCCACCTCTGGATCAGCTCGGCCCGAGAGCTCGGCTCGTCTTCGCCAGCATAAAGTTGGCGTCGAGTGGGTTCCACCGCCACCAAGAGCTCATCATATCGCGCTTGCGCAATCCTGGCGTTCTCTTGAAAAACGTCATACTGCGCTAGTGTCTTCCTCCTATGCTCTGTCGAAGAACAGGGAATGCATGATTACATAACCGTGTAAACACTGGAGGCTCAGAGTCGGTCGGGTTTGGGGGCTTACCCTCCAACTCGGCGACGGCTTTTGCCTCCGACTTCTCCAGGGCCAGCTTTTGGTCCTGGGACTTGGCCAGCTCCGCTTGAAGCCTGGCGATCGTGGCGTCGTGCGCTGCACATGGTGCGGAGCATAACGTCATCCGGTCACACGCAAAACGAGGTATTCTGACTCAGGTCAGGATACTTACACTAGAGGGAACCTGCGAGGTCGAACTTTTTGTTCTGCAGCTCCTTAATCCGGGCTTGCAGCTCTCGGCGCTCCTTGGCTGCTTCGGTCCGGACCCCGATGACCTCCCCTTCCACGAATTTAATCCGTTCTATTTGGGGGAGAAAGTAATTTAAAAACTTGGTTTTTCTCTTGAAAAAAACACCAAGTTCCTACAAAGAGGAAGGATAGTCATCATCCTGACTCAAGCTAAAGAAGATTCGCTCTACAGATCAAAAGGCTTACCCGAGCCATTCTGCCACATTCAGCGGCATACTCAAAGAAGGCCTTCCTCATTTCATCTTCGGCCTCGTCATCAACAAGGGCCCAGTTCCCGGCCTCGTCCCTCCAGCCCGCCGAGAGCTTCGGCTCAGTCTCCTCTAGGGGAGGCGGGGGCTGGGGGAGGATCTCCTCTACCGTTGGCTCAGCCCCCACGCCGCCCTCGGCGGACAGATTCGGGTCTAAGGCCACGGCGGTAGCGCCTTCCCCGACCCCGGCTCCCGACGCGGCTTCCGCCGGCTCCGCCGGTGGGGTCACCACTCGGCTCGGCAGGCTTTGATGCCGGCTCGGTCGGGCGACTTGACGGAACCTCTACCGATGGTTTCCTGAAATAGGGAACGTTTTGGTCAGAGAAAATGCAAAGGAAGGCTGTCAGGTGGTGGTGGAGTTGTGCTTACCGGTTGGTGGTCTTAATCTTGATACCGGCGCCATTTCAAGAGGAAGCCCCGCTCGAAGAGGCGTCGGGTGGGCCTCCCGGCCTAGCCTGAGGGGTTGAATTCTTTTTCCCCTTTGGCGTCGTACCACCGCCCGTCCTTGGGGGGTGAGTCTCCCGACTACGTCCGGAAGCCGGAGTTGGCTGACTCGTTCCCTCTTTGGGAGCCTCACCCACCTTTGGCCCCGAGCCTCGCGGGCCGCGCCCTCCGGACGGCGGGGCATTTTCCTCCGCTGAGGAGGCCGGACCCTTGCCTTTCTTGGTGGCCGGGGTTTCTTCAGGCTCCCTCCTGGGCGCTTCTCACCCTTGTTGGCAGGGGCATCAGGAGTCGGAGCCACGGATACGAAAGCCTGGCGGCTCTGCATAGGAGCATGGCATCCCCAAATAAGCATCAACAACAAGATTGCCCGGTATTCAACACAAGCAAAAAAAAAAATACTCGAACCTTACCTCTAGAGGTGGATTGTTAAGGGAGAAGCTCCTGGGACTCCCTTGATTTGAAAAAATAGTTCCGGGAGCGAAGAACTCGGAGAGTCGATCAATGACGTCCGAGTTGGAGATTGGGACATCCGTTTCTCTTGTAGAGTCGGATGGCCCGGTGTACTCGAACCCGAGCCTGATCCTCTCCTTGAGTGGCTGCACACGGCGCTTCGTGAAGGAAACAGCTATAGCGACGCCGGTCAGCCCCTCTTCTTTGAGATGTTGAATCAAGCCGAGTAACTCGGTCACCTGATCCATTTCAGAGGAAAGAGGGGGAGAGTTCCAAGAGGAGGAAGCTCGGGGCTTTCTCCCATCAAAACAAGGAAGACTGGGGGGAGGATTGGAACAGTAGAACAAATCCTGATTCCACCCCTTCAAAGAAGTCCGAAGCGGCAAGGCAAAATACTCCTTCTTGAGGCCGCTCCGGAGTTGGAATCCGGCCCCGCCAACAGCCTTGGGGGAATTGTCGGTGGGATAGGCCTTCAGGAAGAAGAGATGGCGGAAAAGGGCGATGATTGGGAACCGGATTCCCCAGAAAAGCCTCACAAAGATAAACAAAAATTGAAAGTTGAAGAATGGAATTGGGATTCAAATGAAAAAGCTCAATCCCATAATGGTGGAGTAAACCGCGAAGAAAGGAGGATGCGGGGAGTCCGAACCCGCGGGAGAAGAAGGATTCGAAGACAACGATCTCCTCTTGATGAGAAGTGGGGGAGGATTCACCTGCGGCGGCGTGCCAATCAATGAGCTCCGGCGTCGGGAGAACACCGGCGTCAACAAGGGCTTGCAGCAGCTCATCGGTGGTGTTTGAGCTTGCCCAGTCCCCCGCCATTGGAATGTGGTGGATCTGGAGTTTGGCGACGGTGGCGGCGCTAGGATTGCTTGGAGGCGGCGAAAGCACAAAAACCCTAGCCGAGCATTTCAGAGGCGAACGATTTGGGCGCACAGTGTAAGCGTACCGGTTCAAACTCCCCGGTGGGCTTCACTTAAAAGGAAGCGGGCAACGTTTCATTTCCGTGCAAGGCGGGAAGAAAATGAAGCCCAAAAATTGTCGCTTCAAGACTTGGGCTCTGATTTAAGTCCCTGAGGACATGCCCTATAAGGGCCGTAAGCTGTACACGACTTACTCGGGTACAGGTGTCACTTGGGTTAGCTTAGTCGGAGAAATGGCGTGCCCCCTGCTAGGCTCGTTGCCATTCTTCAATTCGAGGATTGGGCGCTTCCCAAAGTTGCGACCTAGCTTTTGATGTGCCCCTGGGGACGGTAGTTGGTTTGGCGTTTAGCCGAACCGCATATCGGAAGTTATTCTAAATTGTCCCGGTGGCATATCTCCGGATCGTTTGTCATCAAGACAAGCTCCACTTGGACGAATTTTAACTCAGCTCTTGGCGTACCTCGTGGGGTCAATGGCTGGTCTGATTTTATAATTAGATTAGACGTCAAAGAGTTACCTCTTCAGTTGGGTCTCAGTGGCACATCTCTGGATCGTTTGTCGTCAAGACAAACACCACTAGGAGGACCTCAACTTGGAGGCGGGTGTATTCCTCTGGGGATCACTAGCTTGAACCCGCACTAGTTGGATCAAGGCGCCTGAATACTCTACGCAAGTTGTGGCATATCCCATGCTGGATCGAATGTCGAGCTCTGCAAGTCAGGCTTGAATGCCATAAGTTGTAACAGGGAGGATAACGCTGGGTGGTACTGCTCACTCGGTAAAATCCACTTTTCTGGTATGCCTCTCCATGGGGCCGTCAGCCAGCATACCGATTTATCGGGCTGGGTGCCAGGCATCTTTAATGACTTGAGAAATTTCTCGAGTTCTTTGCAACTGTGTTGTTTGATCAGCAGGTTACTTGGCGAGCAGACTTCATCAGCCAGACGAAGAGTGACATCACTCGGGTAACATCGGAAGGACTGCAAGCTGAACCCCGAATCAAGACAACCCAGTCCCGAAGCACTCGGGGGCTACTGTGGAAAACATGGGCCCTGGGTATCCGAAGATATACAACTGGACGTACCACCTCCTTAGACCGAGTTAATTGGGCCTTCTAGAAGGCCAGCTTGGAGGCTGGCGCGGCCCGGTATGATCTACAAGGAAACGGATTCGTTTCCTACTCGAATATATGGATATAGGCGTAGCCGGATTGGTTATATCTATATCTTCCAAACGCGGATTAGGGATTCTATCTGTAACCCGACCCCCTGCACTATATAAAGGGGGTCCGGGGCCCGTAGTTCGAGATCCAATCCCACATCTTACAATCGTCATTAGTTTCCACCATAATACAATCCACGAGCACAGGAGTAGGGTATTACCTCGTCCCGAGGGCCCGAACCTGTATAAATTCGGTTCCCTGTGCTACCATCGTAGTTGTGATCTCTCGCGTTGCCCCATAAAATACATTGCCGACGCAAATCGTCGACACCAGCCTCCTCTCTAGGAGTCTCACCGAGCAAGTACTATACTGATGACCATGATCAGGATAGCGATATTGAGCTGGAAGATTAGTCTGAGCAGCAGGGCTATGCTGAACAAAGGGATGTTATTGGTCGCCTGACTCTGAGAAAGCTTGACAAGAATCCTCAATATCCAAAGTGGGTCACAAACTGCAAGAACAAAGGAGTTGAGTTTAGGAAAGAGTTTGTAGGATCCCTTGATGTATGAGAAGGAAGATTTCACAGACATGCACTTCTGGAACTTCTTCCAACAGGACTTTTATGAGTGTGTCATCTTGAGCAAAAAGACACCGATTGGGATTACATGGCTAGGACAGATGGTGAAACTTTTAAGGACATGATTCATGCTTGTGAGCAGCACAGGCTAAAGGAGATCATGGCTTCCAAGTATCGATGATTGGGAACTGGATTCCCCGTCAAGCTTATTTCTCAATTGAGGGATCAGAAAGCCCCTTTTTGCCGAAGTGTGGCGTTCAGAGATGTCGAAGACTTCATAGTGTCAGTGAGCTGAAAATGGATAAGACACAAGACTTTATCCTGATTCGAGCCTCCTGAGAAGGATAATAGCCCTACTCCTGTGTGCATGTATTGTGAAATATGATGTTACAATGTATGCTGACGAGCTCGATGATCAACTCGATGTGGAAAAAACCTGCTTCAAATGATTGATAAATAGGTATTTATAGGGCCTACCCGAACCGTCGGCTCTAAATCTCTAGGAGACGGTTGCACGCACCGTGGGTGAGGTAACCAATGGCGTGCTGCAGTGCAGCCATTGCGCAGACCGCATAGATCGTGGGCGATGGCTCCCGTATCATGGGAAACATGGCCACATGGCACGCTATAGTGGGCCACTCGATTACGTCGGTGGCTGGGCAAACGAGACCGCTCGGGACATTACGACGTTGCCCAGCCCAAGCAGGGCATGACGTTGACGTTAGGGCGAACTGGACAACTCCATCCAGGCAGCACCCAGTCCCTCCTTGGGCAAAACCGCTCCGGGCAAGGACTCTGCCCGGACTGGGCCGTCATAGGAACCGCATCTAAGGCACTCATCGATTTATGGAGCTGCTAGGGTTAGCCTAACCAATCCCCAACAAATATATATTTATATGTTTATTTTGTTGTGATATATAATTTATTTCTTTATTTTATAACACATATTAATTAAATACAATCAATTTTTTTATTTTTATATATTATTTTTGGGCTCAAATGGGTTGGCCCGTTTGTAAGCGGGCCAGCCCGGCTTGGCCTAGTTATTGTATGAACCGTGCATGGTGCATGGACTAAGATCCCAGACCATTGGCTCGTTAAGCCAGGTGTGTATAGTGAACCGGGCCAAGCGGGCCCAAATCGGGTCGGCCTGGTACGTTCTTTGGCCACCTCTAGTTGGAAGTTGGAACCACCAGAGACTAGGGTTCCCACCCTAGCCCCTTATGGCCGCCGGCATCGCCTTGAAGCCGTACTGCCATCGGCCGGAGCACGTACCAATTTGAACAAAAAATGGACTGGAGACCACGTACCAATCTCATGAAGACCGGTGTGCAATGGATCCAATCTTGTCTTTGGATTTTGCCACCCAAGAAGTCCCTATTGGCCAAGGAATGGTTCTGTCCAGAGTGATGAACAGCCAGTTTCTTCCCCTCCGCTGACATTGAGAGCAGTGCTGATAACATATTTCAATCTACTAGCACAGCAGTATGATTAAGAGAGAATGAGAAGAATAAGAGGGGAATACAATGCTTTATTGATACTTTCTCGTGTTTACAATAGGGTGAAACCCATATATATAGTGTTACAAAGTAGTTGTTAACAACCGTTAACATGACGGAAATGCTGGCCGCCGGGCGTCCAATGCGCTCGGACGCCGCGGCGGAGGCCTGCCCAGCCAAATTATAGCGAAGCGACGCTTCGGCCGAGACGCCACAGACGTTGGTGGCCCGGCCCAGCCATAGTGCAGGCCCTGTCCAACGCGGCCCATGAAATTAATTCATGCCCACATTGTGTTTAGTAGCACAGGACAGATGAACAAGGCCTACATATGTGATCATTACTGGTATCAAAGGGGTAAATGGGCCGTATCCCACATGGGCCGCATACTTTCTTCAACATGTCCATTTTCTATGTTTTCGTTATTGAAACATGTGTTTTGTCCTTCTGAAACATTAGGTTGTGTCTGATGAAACATTCTTTAGTAACTAATTGTTGCAGTAGCACAATTGTTTCAGCAGCTAGACAGATTGTCCAAAATAGGCTAAACTAATTGTTGCACTTGACTATAGATACTGTTCCAATAGGCTAAACCAATTGTTTCAGCAGGCTAAACATATTGTTACAATAAGCTAAACTAATTGTTGCACTACGACTAAACAAATTGTTGCACTAGACAGACAAAACATGTTGCAGTACCACAAAATTTTGTTGCATGTGGTGTCGAAAAATGTTGCAGTAGCACAATGTTTTTGTTAGACAGATTGTTCCAATATCCTAAACTAATTGTTTCAGCAGGCCAAACATATTGTTCCAATAGGTTACACAAATTGTTTCGTCAGACTAGACAGATTGTTCCAAATAGGCTAAACTAATTGTTGTACTTGGATATATATATATATTGTTCCAAAAGGTTAAACCAATTGTTTCAGCAGGCTAGACATATTGTTGCAATACGCTAAACTAATTGTTGCACTAGCTAGACTGAACAAATTGTTGCACTAGGTAGACAAAAAATGTTGCAGTACCACAAAATTTTTGTTGCACGTGGTGTTGAAAATTGTTGTAGTAGCACAAATTTTTTGTTGCGATAAAAATTTATATGGCAACATTGGTCTTGTTTTGTTCGTAAAAATGAGAGGATCGTGTTAAAATGAGAGCATCGTGTTGGTGCGAACGGTTGGTGTATTAGACCACCCAATCAAAAGTTATGGCCATTATTAAAAAAACAAAAAAGGAATATATGCTGACGTCAGCATTGCATCATCATATGCAAAATATGTTGACGAGCTAGGGCGGGCGTCCCATGGAAGCGTTCCGTCAGACATCCGACACGTAGTCGCGTCCTTAACATAACTGCTATGCAGTTGCTAATCTATTTGTCCACATCCTTTAATCCTTTTGCCACATGTTTCAATCCTTTTGCAATTCCTTAACAGTGGCTACAAAATGGGCTGCGAGCTCTGATGCTTGTGCCCCAAGGATGTGAGGAGAAGACTCCTGCTGCAGCTGCTAGAGGTGTAGAAGATAGTTTGCCTGGGCGGCCGAGTCACGGAGCGCTCCCGATGCAGGCGGCGATAAGGGAACAGATTGATCCCCATCGAGTTCTACTGTTGGCCACTGGTCCATTCCGTCGTGCCTTAATTATTTCAGTGGGAAAAGTCTATTTTACCCTCAAACTATGAGCAATCCCAACATCAACCCTTAATTTGAAAACCAGCAATTTGACACCCTGAAATCTCAAAACCAACAAAGTTACCACCTCGCCAGATCAACAGTGGTTTCGCTAATATGGCATGAAAAAATTATTCTAGAAAACATAATTCAAAAATTAAAAATGTCAAACATGCTTAAAAATACGAAATTTTTTGTACTATTACATAACAACATTATATATCTAAATAAATTATACTCATGTATTATCTAGTCCTTGGTTATTTATCTAAAATAAACAGACAGTTCTAAAAGCAATAATTAAAATATTAAAAAAATGTACTCCAACAACTGCGATTTTATAAGATATAAGATGAACTATAAATAAATTATTCCCATGTATTATCCCGTCTGCAATGATGTATATTAAATTAACAAATAAATCATAAAATTATAATTTTGATAAGAAAATTAGCAAACCAACTCCAAAAACTATGATTTAAAGTAAAGATGATCCAAAAAAAATTACGTGTTTTAAATTATGCTTGCTATTTTAGATATTTCAATTATGGCTTCAAAACTATTTGTTTATTTTATATAAATAACTTGGGACTAGATAATACATGGGATACTTTATTTAGATCCACAACGTGCTCAGATAATTCTAGAAGAAAATTCATAAATTTCAAAGTATGCTTGCTATTTTTAATATTTGAATTACAATTTCTATATTATTTTTGTCATGACACGTCAGCTATCATATGAGCGAAACCACTTTTGATTTGATGAGGGGTGTAATTTAGCCGGTTTTGTGATTTCATGGGTGCCAAATAATCGGTTTTGTTGTTGAGAGTTGATTTTCAGACTTTGCTCAAAGTTCAAAGGTACTACAAAACACCACATCAGTGTTGGTTCGGAACTAACATTACTGTCGATTCTTGAACGGGCACTGCATAAGCGGCAGTGATAACCCAGATTATCACTGTCGTTTTCGGAACCGGCAGTGATAAGGACTATCACTGCCGGTTCTCGAATATCACTGTTGGTTTTCGAAAACACACAAATTTAGCTTAAAAATTGGTGTAAAAAATAGAAAAAATATTTTTTATGCCTTGAATCTATACCCTAATCATCTACCACCTACTATAGGTTATTAGGACACATTTTCACATGAAATACAAATATTGCGTTACCTAGGACTCGAACCTGCAACCTCTCCACTCTATCACTATCGGTTCTCGAATATCACTGCTGATTCTCGAAAACACAAAAATTTAGCTTTAAAATTGGTCTAAAAAGTATAAAAAATATTTTTTATGCCCGTAATCTATCTATACCCTAATCATCTACCACCTACTATAGGTTATTAGGACATGTTTTCACACGAAATACAAATATTGCGTTACCCAGGACTCGAACCTGCAGCCTTTCCACTCTACCCTCACCCTTCTAACCATCCTACCCAACCTCATATTCCGATTTAGAAAGGATATGTATACCTTTTAACCTTTGTTCCATCACTGCTGGTTCTTTTCTCAAACCGGCAGTGATAAATTATTTCACTACTGGTTAAAAATTGGGGACAGGAAGCTTAAAGAATCAGCAGTGGTAGGATTTATCACTGCCGGTTCTTTTCTCAAACTGGTAGTGATACTTCATTATCGGTTTGAGCAATGAACCGACAGTGATAATGAATTATCACCGTCGGTTTTAACCAAAACCGGCAGTGATACTTCACTGTCGGTTTGAGCAACAAACCGGTAGTGATAAATCCTATCACCGTCGGTTCTCAAACGCACAACCAATTTTTTCGCTGCTAAGGCTTATGAACCGACACTGTTGTTTTTGACCTAATCGGCAGTGATGGGGAGGCATGGATAACCATTTCTATAGTAGTGAAGTAATCAATTTCAGCCCAAAACAATTTCTTCTTTTCCAAAACATGTTGATTGTTCTTTCCGTTCTTTAGCTTTTCTTTTCTTGTCAATGCCTTGCACCTACTCCATGCTTGTAATGTAGCACCGAGGTAGTATAGCTTATGCTACAGTACTTTGACCTCCATGTGTCGTGTATCTCTTGGTCTCCCTTGAGTGTTTATTCCCTCTCCTCCTGTGGGGTCTTCCACTTTCAATGTGTTCAAACATGAATTCTTCAACATCACACGCGTTGGGGTAACCAATCCATGTTTAGACATTAGCGTGCCCATAATCCTCCCCTTCTTCAAGAAAAGTCGTCTTTGGTTTTTAATAACCTAAAAGTATACTAAATAAAAAGAACAACATATGCATCATGTATGTATTTATCATCTGCTTTTACACTTCTCCTGTTTAGCACAATATATTTAGCAAAGTAATAGCATATACTCAGTACAATCCATTTATTTACATCATTCTCCCTTCCTTGAGAATAAGTTGTCCTCGACTTTTGTAAGCATTGAGTCAAGTTATGTTGGGTGTTCCATGGTTCAATTGTGCTACTCTGATTACTTTTGTGTGATTGCACATAAAAAGACAATCTAGACAGTAAACATCATCATTTGCATCCATATCAATGGAATTCAAACATGGTTTGTGAAAAGTAAGAAAACTCAAAGAAGCAAGCATAGCACATGTGACGCATATTCGATATACAAGAAACACATTATCTATTGCATATTCACCAATCAGATTACATTTATGGACATAGAAACTAGATAGAGATGTCAAACAAGAAATTTTAGTAACTTTTTCATGCACCCTAGGTAGCTTTCTCAGTTCATCAGACATAATATAGCACAAAGAATCATCGTGAGGTATTCTAGAAAGAGCCTCCTTTCTAGTAATTAATTCTACGTTATGCAAATTAGGCCAATTAGGTTTAGAACATAGATTTTCATATTGGATACAAGAGTACTTACCATTACTCATCATTTCAGGAAAAACTACCATCTCACCACCATTAGTGTTACCTTTAACATCATTCTCATTTGATTTAGGTGATCTAGGTAGCATTTCTTTGTGAAGTGAACATGGGATAGCAAGTATGCCACCTCCAACCATGGTATCTCCTCCTTCTCAAATGTTGTGGATTGTTCATGTTTCAACTCTTTTTCTTTTTCAACCTACACACTGATCGAGACAACAGTAGAAGCAGAGATGAATTTGTTAGTTTCAAAAATATTCTCGCAGCTACAATCATCTACTCCTGTCTTTTCTTCTGGTGCACATCTCATTCTCTCTATTTGGATGCTCTAAACCTCATGTATGGTAGAATTACACAACTCACTCTTTTGAACTCTCACACTCAATTTGGCTATGTGGCTCTCATCTTTATATGAGTTTTGATGCATCTCATTTAATTGGATTGTGGGCCACCAATGGCACAACTACTATCAACCATAACCTCTTCCCATGCTTCGGTTACCAAATAGGTAGCAACTTTGAATTTCTTAGTCGAAAGGAAAGTCCTATGCTCCACCTACTTCTTATCACAAATTGGCACCTTAATATCAAACATTGCTGATGTAGAAGATGGAGTATAGTTTCAGCCCAAATCAAATTGGCATATGCACTGCTCCTTCAATCTCTTCTCCTTCTCAATAGCATAGTACCATCATATTTCAAACGAACAGTGGCAGCGATCTCGGATTTCAAACCTCTTTTGAAGTAAGCTCTCATTGGTGGCAGTGATCTAGGATTTCAAATCTTTTTTGAAGTAAGCTCTCATTGCACACTTCTCAGTAACATTGGCATGATACATGGCACACTCCAACTCATCGTAGTAAGATTGAACAAATTTGGGTCCTTGATAAATGTTGTCTATATGATGAAGTAAACCCTGATCATTCACATATGGTACAAACTCCTTCCTCGTGACCGCCTTCAATTCTTCCCAAGTAGTGTCATGTTTCTTTGGATGATATCACTTCCACCAGGTGCATGCATATTCTTCAAACTCCATGGTGGCTTCTATCATTTTCTTGTCATTAGTGAGCTTAAAAAACTTGAGGTCATATTCATGGTTTTCCACCCATTTGAGATACTCCTCTGGATCTGTACTTCCATAGAATGGAAAATACAATTTTCGAGATTCACATCATGATGAATGGAAATATCCTGTCATTGTTAGTATGAAACAACAACAGCAACAAACAAATGTGCACTCACACTCAAGCTCACCCTTCTTACCAAATCAAGTTCTTACCGTTCCGAAGAAAATTGAGAACAAAACTCACACTTGATAGTAGTAGAAACAATGGTGATGATCAAGTGAATTTCAAGAGCAAGCCCAATTGCACAACAACGGGTATTTAGTGGACCTTGGTAGGAAAATTGTTTACCTACTCAATCCAAATTCTAGATATTGTAAAGTAAGGTAGTAACCCATACTAGAATTTCAATGCAGTAGTTGATGATCTGAAAGATATAAGTGATAGCAAGACAACACATGCACAAGGATAATGGAATTCGATGCAACCAAGGAATGAGCTAGCAACATATTTTAGTGAAGTATCAACTAGCTCTATTGCAAAAGTTATGGAGAGACACTAGTCAATTGCTTAAATAATTTAATTGGGCACAAGGTTGCTCAAGTAGAGACATAAGCACAATATGAATTTATGGAACATATAGCCAATGCTCTCAAGCCAATTTCAGCACCAATTCCTCTTCTATTCTCTTCTTTTTTTTTATGCTGGTTCTTCTTTCTTTTTTTGTTTCTAGAATCCTTTCTCTTTTTTTGTGTGTGGCTACGAGCAATGAGATTTGCACTTTAGTATGCAATAACACCTCACAAAGATTGTGCATAAGACTATATATAAGAAGCACAAAGCAATATCAACAGCTAGTCTCAATAAGACCAGAGTATTCGCAAAAGGATGATGATATATTTTGTTGGTATTTTCTGGTTTATGGGGACTCACAAAACCTAAGGATTATATATACTGGACTGTAACACCCCAAAAAGTGAACTTTTGTTAAGACAACCTTATGGTGTGTTTAGACACATATTTTTGCCCTATTTTAAGATAAATTCTGGAATCTCTTGGATTAAATCCCTATTTAGAATTTAAAAACTAGTGAGTACCCATCTTAATTCATAAATTGTTCCTACACACATGGGTATCGCAGCCTATATGGCCATGGGACATTTTTATCGGGGAAAAATCCAAAACCCAACATTTGATTAGGATTCCAAGATTTTCCAATTTGGTGTGTTTAAATCAAGCCACCCCAAAATTCAACCCATTTCTTACCCTCCCAAAATTTATCTGAAATTTAAATTTCCCCATAAGGTCTAAAGACAAAAATGGGTTGATAGAGCTGGGCCCAACCTATTTTGGGCCCTACCCGGCCCAAGCTGACTTGCTGGGCCTTCGACCCAGCTTTTCCTCCCTTGACCCGAGCCGTCGAGCCCTAGCTCGCTCTCCCGCCTGGCTCGCTCTCCTGCATGGCTCGCCCAATGGCTTAGTGCTTCCTCGGCTCCCCTCACGCAGTGTATCTGCCTCTGCGCGTGGGCCCGCCCGCCGTGCGCACCGTTAGGACCGGCGGTCCGTACGCCGTCCCCTCCGCCGCGCAGGACTGACATCATGCAGTGGCTCGCTGAATCCGGAGCGCCCCCACCCTGCCTCGTGGGCCACGTGGCTGTTCCCGCCTGCGCACTTGCACCGCCCCAAACTGAGCATTGGCCGCCGCCTGGCTCGCCGCTGCTCCGACGTCCTGTCGCCGCCTGACCCGCCGCTGCCATGGCGTCTCGTCGCCGCCTGTACCCTACGCTTCCCCGAGATATGATCAAGCCCGCTGCCCCGGCCGCGTTGCCGTGCACGCCAAGCTAGCCATCGCTGCTCTCTGGCTCACCGCTATCGCGCCATGATGATCCCCGTCCCATCCACCGCCATTGGCCGCCAATGGCCATCTCCCTGCCTCTCTCTCCTACTCTCTCTCGCTCCTCGAGTGCTCTCCGACGCCCTCCCTCACTTCCCAAGCCTCCACCGGGCCTATAAATCCCCCACTGAGGCTTGCACCGTTTCCCCCTTTTTCACCCTCCACTGCCGCCGCGTCCGAATTCCAAAATTCGTCCGCCTCCATCGACCCTATTCCCCGTGTTTGCTTCCTTAGCCCACTGGGATCCCCACCTCCTTCGACCTCCAAGCAATTGGCCCCGGAACCACCACTGCTCCCGAAATCGAAGATTTCTTCTCCGCCGGCTCTCGGTGAACCGAATCACCCCCTTTTCGATTTCTCCCTCCTCGGGTAAGTCTTTCTCAAATTCCCTTCAGCTCGAGCTTCGCAAGAACCTACCTAATGTTTCCTCTCAACCAATTTCACAAGTTCGCCATCGGATTTGGCTCGCGTCAACGCCCTATTTTGAGCAACTCCGGCTCCCACATCGTCAGCCCAATCCGCACCGCCTCCGCCGTGATCACTTGCTCAGTAAGAACCCTACATACCCCTAGAAGCTCCAGTTTGAGCTTTAATCTTAGTGTCGTTCGGGTCCGCCGTCGATTTTTGAATCCCGTAGCTCGCTGCCGCCCCGTGCGTAGCGCCGGTAGTTTCGGACCGTCTCCGGCTTATCGGCAACGGCACGTCCTAGGCCTAGCTACTAGGTTCTCTTAGCGATCATAAAGCAGCATAGTGGAGCTGTGTCGCGCCGCCGCGACCACACTGGAGTTCGCCGAAGCACCACCCTGGGGCTGGCCGTGGAAGACAATGGTCCAGCACTGTCTGATTTAACACCAAGATTCGCGCTGGGTGAACGTGCCGTGTCCCATGTCCGCATTGAGTCACCGACCGGTTGGACCTCGGTCCCACACGCCTGGGTTAGTGGAAGCGCCTCCGTCGCTGGCCGCCTTCACCCTTGGGTAGCGTCTGCGTGAAATACGCCTTTGGCGTGTCTCTTGCAGGTTGAGCCATCAATGGGCTGGCCCAACACTGTGCGCGCCGATTTTCCCAGCAAAATTGAATCAAAATAGATAGGTAAAATAAAATGGGTCATTTAAAATATCTAGACTTCCTTAAAAATCTTAGAATAAAATTTGAATAAATACTTGTTAACCTACTAGATTTATTAAAAATATCTAAAGGAACAGTAATATAGAATTATGCCTCTGTTTAAGTACTTAATCATATTCTAGCACTTTCCCTTTAGGAAATAAACCCAGAAAATGTATATTGACTAAATAAAATAGTAAATGACTTTAGAAAAATCTGAGAAAATATAGGATTCCCACTAATAACATGACACACTTAGTAAAATTTTAATTTGGGCAATTGACCCCTTTTAGCCTCTGGATAAATAAAAATTCATCTCTCTGGCAACTTATTAATAGGCTTTCCAATTGTATTGATTATCTAGTAAGCTCTCAAAATCATGCGAAAATTCTAGAGGAACCTAATTGTAATTTAGGGAATTAATATAATTATTGAATACATTTTAGGACCCGTAAAAAAAACCCAAGGAGCAATTATTTAGCCTTACTTCCCACTTTTTCTTATGGACATATTTAACTGTAATAAAACCCGAATTATTTTAAATAGTAAATGACTTCAGGTAAAATCTTAAAATCTTACCGATATATTATTGGCCCCTAACAAATTTATTAAAATTGTAAGACCTCAATAAGGCTTAGTAGGATTATTTATCTAATTAACTAGGGTAAACCCGGAAACTTAATTACTCCTATACCTACGGATACTCTTATGTTAATAATTCCTCATTGATTTAAGAGTAATATAACCAACACCAAACCAAGCACGATAAGTATTCTTCTGAGAATTGATGAAGGAAGTACTTCAAACAAAAATCAATTTTTGCTTTATACGTTTATTTACTAAATCTATGGGTAGTCTATTAAGGGTAGCATTGTAACAGCCCAAAACCGACTAGTATCTTGAGAAATGTTTTGTGACATTTTGTATGGTGATATAGCCAAATATTATAAGGTAAATTTGGTGAAAGCGCAAAATTTCTAGACTTTTGCATTTATTCTAAGACAAGGTCCACCAATTTACTGGAGTAGGACTATAAACATTTAGATTTAGGATTAAATTATGAATGATAAAGAAATATCTATATATATATATATATTTGTTTTGATGTAAATAAGATTACATGAGCTAGTAAAATTCTTACATAACAAAGGATTAGTGAGAAGCAAGTACTTCACCTTGAACACTCTGCTAAATTTCCAGAACTTTTTAGTAAAGCCTCCACATACAAATATATGTATATATGTGCTTGATACTATAGTTTGCCACATGAAATGATAACCGGATAATGAGTTAGCTATCAACATAATTAGGTAAAATACATAATAAATTACCAGAAAATTTCTGAACAAGCCTTAGAACCACTAGGCTACTTTGATCTGGTTTTGGACCAAATTCGACCTGGTGGGACCCACACAGCAGATGAACAAACTAAGAACATGCCATATTGGCATTTCAACGAGCAGTTGGTGGGCTGAGGAGGATCATCCTTCTCTCTGCAAATCCCTGCTCCAAATCCTTCTGTGCGCGACATTGGATAGCTTGGGGAACATGCATTTGTCGTCTTGCGGCCGGCCGCACCCGCACGAGCCACTCCTCCAAGCCGGCGTGCCATCATTGCCCAATCCCGAGCTCTGCCGCACTGCCATGTCCGGCCGACCTCATCAGGGAGGATTTTGACCCGCCAATTGAACTCTTGTGCACCTGCGCATGTTTGCTTACCGCCCAAGGCTGCCTCTGCAACGGCACTCGAGTGCCCCGGGCACCTCGCCGCCTGACAAGTCGCTCCGCAGGCTGCCGTCGCCAACCGGCCGCGCTTGCTTCTCCATCACCCTACCGTGTCTGAGCCTCGCTTCCCGAGCGCCTGCTCGCGCCTTCAATGCGGAACCTTGCTGGTGAAGCTCCTATATAACCAAGCTGCTCGATCCCACACGCGCACCGTGAGCCCAAAAGAACACCCTCGTGTCGCCAGGACTCTCCAGAGCCCTATAGCCACTGTTCTTGCGAGCTTTAGGTTCGCCTTAGTTCCCCGGTGCTCTTCGCCTAAGGAATCAAACGGGGAAGGGCCCTAGCTCGTCGGAGCTCGCTTCTTCCTCTGCCGCGCCGAAAAGCTCCTTTCAACGATTCCTCCCTATTGAGTAAGTCTCTCTTCAATTCTACGCGTCATTAGCATCTGAGTAACCTCATTAACCTTTCGCCCAACTTAATTTCACATGGGATTCACCGAAGGTGCAGGGCACCGTCTCCCCTGTTTCTTCCCCATTCGGCTCCACCGGCGCCAGCTCTTCGCAATGCTCCTCCGGCTCAACCTTCCGCTCGGTAAGCCCCCCTGGAGACCCTAGACACTCCCTAGCTAACATCTTCAAGCATAGATGAGCCTTGTTGCGTAGTTGGGCTCGAACCATAGCACTCTTCCGCCATAACTAGGATCATCGCTAACCGAATGTGTTCCATGGAGGTTCTTGCTTAGACATGCTTCGGCTTAGCCCGCTCTTTTATTTCCCGCAAGAATCACCGTAAATGGTGTTCTGATACGCTCGCTAACCGTCGCTGGAGGCCTCGCCGGAGTCCCGCCGGAGTTGGAGAAGATCCCGTGCGCGCGCGCCGTCCGCGGGGGTGTGTCGCTGACACCCCGGGGCCACCAACGGTGGCTTACTGTTTTAAATAAACCGCGCGCCACGATTGGGAGGCTGACAAGTGGGCCCTGGCCCCACTTGTCAGCATTAGTGGTGGCGTATTTTGGAAACCCGTGTTCGACGCAAACCGGTCGCACCGGGATGGGCCGGCCCAGTACTGTGCTCACGAGTTTTTTCCCGATTTAATGATTAAGACAAATAAGAAAAAATAATAAGGGATGTTTAATATATCTAGACTCGTCTAAAAATCTTAGAAAAACTCTGATAAATATTTGACAACCTGTTTGATTTATTAAAAATACCAAAAGAAATTGTATCATAAAATTTTGCCCCTGTTTAATACTTAATCCTATTCTAGGATTTTCCTTTAGGAAAATAAACCCGAAAAATGGATAGTGATTAAATAAAATAGGAAATAACCTTAGAAAAATCTGAGAATTTATCGGGTTACCATTAATAACAGAACACACATAGTAAAATTTTGTTTGGACAATTGATTCCCTTTTTGCCTCTAGATAAATAATTTTTCACCTCTTAAACAATATTTAAAAAGGGATTGCCAATAATATAAATTGTCACATAAGCTCCTAAATTCATGAGAAAATTCCAAAAGGACCTAAATGTAATATATGAAATTAATACAGTTATTAAATGCTTTTAGGACCATCAAATAACCACTAGCTATTGTTTAGCCCTACTTGCCATTCTCCTATGTACTATTACTTATACTAAAAGATTTCCATTGAATTCTCAAATTTCGACAGGAACATTATTAAATCCCAATGAATTGTTAAAACTTTGTGATCTCATTGGAACTCTGTAAAAATTATTTAGCTAATTTACCTAAGGGTAAACTCGGGTACTTAATCACCCTACGCGTATAAAAAATCATGTGTTTAACCAACACCACACCGAACACTGTAGGAATTCTTCCGGGAGTTGATGAAGGAAATTCTTCAAACAAAATCTATTTTTCCTAAAATACTTTTTGTGCTAAAACTATGGGTAAATTATTTAGGGTAGCCTTATGCATCATCGCATATCATTTTCATATCGCCGCACCACCATTATTTTCTGTAAACTACTAAACAGTAGAAGGATCATGGAACTTCCTCGATATCTAGAATAAGATTTTACACCTGTCGCCGATCGCTAGACTTAGCGAGAGCATTTCATGCATCATACCTTTATCACATTCTGGTATTTTATTTATGGTCTTTCGAACTCGTTCCGTTAATAGACGCTGAGGAGCCCGAAGGACACTTTGAAGAACCGCAGGAAGACCCCCACTACCCGCAAGACCAAGGCGAGTTAATAGCTACCGTTTTGGGTGTTTGCTTTTACTAGGGAGAATCTCGATTTTCCCTAGTGCGAGTGAACATCTTAAATCATAAAGGTGTTTGCTTTTATTAGGGAGAGTTAGCTTTCCCTAGTGCGTGTTAACATTCTAATGGATCATATTGCTTCCCAGTTTTATTAAATATTTTATTTACAGTATTAAAACTGCATGCTTTTTAAGTAAATATACCTGCTTGCTTAATCATGATTTATCATGCCTAATTATCATTCGTAATTGTTTTACCTTGATGATATTGTCTTGATAATATTCATCTGTCCTTTGACTTTATGAATGATTGCCTTGAAAATCACCCTTGATAGCCAGTTAGGTTAAATAAAACAATTTTAGACTCTTAAGTCTTGGTTAAAATTTGCTTAGACATTGCTCAGGTCCAATTAATAATTTTTAGGCTTAGATTGGCCTCGGAACGGTGAACCGACATTCACCGGACATGATTACATATCAAACATGGAGACTGGAAATTGGGCCTGGCATGCCAGTGTGTGTGTGTTGGATGTGGTTGGGAAAAGTGGACGTGGTCCGACTTGTGGTTAAGGTGGAAGTAGCATGGCTACTGGTGTGATGTGAAGAGGGCTATCGTTCATAGACGTGGTGCTGAGAGGAGCGCGGGGCAACACGTGTAGCTGCCAATCACTACCACCAAGGGTGGTTCCGCCACATCGTGTGCAGGGCACACGGAGGAACGATAGCAGAAGAAGGAAGAGAATGTGAATGTGTGAGTGGACTGGCCGGATCCGAGGTGACTCCTAGAGTGGACCGGACGGGTGTGCAGTGAGGCACACAGCGGGAAGTCGCTGACCAGATGCCTGCGGGATTTGGTTCCTATCACCACAATGCGTGGCCATCGCGCGGTAGTGCAAGTATTGGGGATTCAGGGATAGTACGACCTGCGGGCGTACCCTGTCTGCTGCCATGCTTGAGGTGAAGACAGTATCATGTCATCATCCGTGGGATGATCTAGATCTTACGTGACAGGGAGCCGTGACTCTAGTGCGGGCATGGCACCCCGGATAGAGAAGAACGGGCACTTCGCTGGCATAAGATCATCAACGGGTGCGCCACACCCGGGATTTGATGGCGGGTGTGTGCAGTAGATCTAAGGGCTGGTGTGGACTGTGGACTGTGGTTGGTGGAATGTGGATTGTGACAAACTACAATAATGAAAATAATGATTAGCAGAACTTTGGGTTAAAAGTGCTAAGTCATAGGTTTTGATTTAGAAAACTTGCTTTCTACAAACAAATAAACCCCAACCTTTCCTTTGGAACCCCTATCATTAAAATTGCATCAGGTTGGGTGTTAGCTCGACAGTGTTTGTTGACACTGACCTCGCATTCATATTCTCTTTTAGATGGAGAGTATGAGCAGGATCAGTACGCCTGCCATGAAGATGAAGATCAAGACTATGCTGACGATCAGGGCGAGGCATAGGGCGTCTTTCCAGTCGAGTGCTTAGGCATAGCCGGCACGAGACTCTTTTGGATCTTTTGAGTCTTACGTACTCTGATCTTTTGGACTTTCTGACTATTTGGGCCAATGTGCCGTGTGTAATACTTAATAGCCCCTTGGGCTTAATACAGGTATTTGTGTAAAATATAAGACTTCCGCTTGTATGAAATGATTCCGGCTATGTGAAAGGTGTGCACTAGTGTACTGATCCAGGGACTAGTGCAGATCGTGTGGTGGGCAAAGGACAGGCCCCACAAGCATTTTGCATCGTCTCATATCATCTTCATAGCATTCACGCTACCGTTATCTTCTGTAAGTTATTATACAGCAGTAGGATCATGGAACTTTCTCGATATCTAGATTAAGATTTATCGTCATTCGCCGATCGCTTAACTTAGCAAGAGCATATCATGCATCATGCTTCTTATTGCATACTGGTGATTTATTTATGGTCCTTCAAACTCGTCCCGTTAATAGACGCCGAGGAGCCTAAGGGACATTTTGAGGATCAACAAGAGGACCCCCACTACCTGCAAGACCAAGGCGAGTTAACATTCACCCTGTAAGGTGTTTGCTTTTACTAGGGAGAGTCAGCTTTCCCTAGTGCGAGTTAAACATCTACCATTGGGTGTTCACTTTTACTAGGGAGGGTTAGCTTTTCCTAGTGCGAGTTAATATTCTAATGGATCATATTGATTCCCAGTTTTATTAAATATTTTATTTACAGTATTAAACTGCATGCTTTTTAAGTAAATATACCTGCTTGCTTAATCATGATTTATCATGCCTTGTTATCATTTGTTATTGATCTACCATGATGATATTGCCTTGATATATTCATCAGTCATTTGAATTTGTTAATGATTGCCTTGATGATCACCCTTGATAGCCTATTATGTTGAATAAATTAATTTTAGACTCTTAAGTCTTGGTTAAAATTTGCTTAGACATTGCTCAGGTCCAATTAATAATCTTTAGGCTTAATTAGCCTCGAAACGGTGAACCAACATTCACCGAACATGATTACATATCAAACATGAAAACTGAAAATTAAGCCTGGCATGCCAGTGTGTGTGTGGGTGTGTGGTTGGTTGTGATTGGGAAAAGCGGATGTGGTCCGGCTTGAGGTTAAGGTGGAAGTAGCATGGCTACTAGTGTGATGTGAAGAGGGCTATACGTTCACAGACGCGGTGCTGAGAGGAGCGCGGGGCAACACGCGTAGCTGCAAATCGTTGTCACCATGGGTGGTTCCGCCACATCGTGTGCAGGGCACATGGAGAAACGATAGCAGAAGAAGAAAGTGATTGTGAATGTGTGTGGACTGGCCGAATCCGATGTTACTCTTAGAGTGGACCGGACGGGCGTGCAATGAGGCACGCAGCGGGAAGTCGCTGACCAAATGCCTACGGGATTTGGTTCCTATCACCACAACTCGTGGCCATCACGCGGTAGTGCAAGTATTGGAGATTCAGGGGTAGTATAACCTGCGGGCGTACCCTGTCTGCTGCCATGCTTGAGGTGAAGGCAAGAACATGTCGCCATCCGTGGGATGATCTAGGTCTTATATGGCAGGGAGCCGTGACTCTAGTGCGGGCGTGGCACCCCGGCTATGGAAGAACGGGCACTTCGCTGGTGTAAGATCCATAACGGGTGCGCCACACCTGGAATATGATGACGGGTGTGTGCAGTGGATCTAAGGACTGGTGTGGACTGTGGTTGGTGGATTGTGGATTGTGACATACTATAATAATGACAATAATGGTTAATAGAACTTTGGGATAAAAGTGCTAAGTGGGCTTTGGTTTATTAAACTTGTTTTCTGCAAATAAATAAACCCGACCTTTCCTTTGGAACCTCTATCACTAAAAGTTACATCAGGTTGGGTGTTAGCTCGCCAGTGTTTGGATGACACTGACCTCGCATTCATATTCTCTTTTAGAAGGAGAGTATGAGCAGGATCAGTACGCCTGCCATGAAGACGATGACCAGGATTATGCTGACGATTAGGGCGAGGTATAGGGCGTCTCTCTAGTCAAGTGCTTAGGCATAACCGGCACGAGACCCTTTTAGATCTTTTGGGTTCTCCGCACTCTAATCTTTTGGACTTTCTGACTATTTTGGCCAATGTGCCGTGTTGTAAACACTTAATAGCCCCTTGGGCTTAATACAGGTATTTGTGTAATATAGGACTTCCGCTTGTATGAAATGATTCCGGCTATGCGAAAGGTGTGCACTAGTGTACTGATCCAGTGACTAGTGCAGATCATGTGGTGGGCAAAGGACAGGCCCCCCACATGGACTCAATGGGACGACAAATTACAAGAAGAACAAGGACACAACTAACAGAACTGAATGGACAGATTAGTGCTAGGAAAGAAACGATGAATTACTTGACTCGGATGGTGGAATTAGATGAACTGTTGAACTAAGAAGTTATAGAGGACTCCCTAAGCTTTCTAGAAAATATAAGAACATGAAAATCCGAGTTCATATGCTCAAGTTATGACACAAATAGGGAACAAGATAGAATTGATAAAAGCAAATATTGATGGTGACACAAAAGGATTTATGATCAGCAACTATCACATGATTCTAATGGATTAAAACCAAACAAAACTTACTAAAATAACATATTGAAACTAAGGCTAATGCTTTGATACCAAATGCATGATAAGGGGGACCCGATCTTCTGGATGTAGGATTAAGGATAGCTCGCGATAAAACATGACGAATCATAGTTGATCCCCCGATGCCAGCGTATGGGCTTGCAACTCTTTAATTTGCCTAATCACACGTGATGTACTCCACGAGAGCACAACTGGAGATTATCAATCTCTCAATTCCTAGTGAAAAGACAAAACAATCTTTAGAAGAAACAACACTCAATTCTCCTCTCGATTGTGGCAGTGCCAAACAATGAGGAAGAACAAGTGTGTAACGCTATAGATTCAATCTAAAAATCGTGATCTCCATATTACAATGAGTGTTCTAGAATACATA
Source organism: Olyra latifolia (assembly GCA_036346145.1). Lineage (NCBI taxonomy): Eukaryota > Viridiplantae > Streptophyta > Magnoliopsida > Poales > Poaceae > Olyra > Olyra latifolia. Next base: position 39,760,369 of record CM070524.1, on the reverse strand, counting down.
TGGGAGAAGGAGGGTCAGGTTACTGTTTAGTAACCAGGACATAAACATGCTAAAAACTCTCTTGTGTAAATCTAGAAAGTAATCCCTAATGTTATAAATATTTTGAACCATTTGAAAGTAATCAATTTCGGCCCAAAACAATTTCTTCCTTTCCAAAACATGATGATTGTTCTTTTCTTCCTTTAGCTTTCATTTTCTTGTCAATTCTTTGCACTCTACTCCATGCTTGCACTGTAGCACAGGTGTACTGCTACAGTACTCACACCTCCATGTGTTGTTGCTCCCTTACTCTCCCTTTGGTGCTCGTTTTCCCTCTTCTCCTTTGGGGTCTTCCAATTTCAATGCATTCAAACATGAATTCTTCAACATCACGAGCATTGTGCTAACTAATGCACGTTTAGGAATAAGCATGGCCATATCACAACCTCAATCTGCCCAAATATATAGGGCCTGTTCTCCCAGCTTATCTGTCTTATTTCTCATCTGCTAATTTGACTTATCTCGTAACTTCGAGAATTTCCTAAGGTGGCCTCGAGAGTCGGATGTCCTTAGTTTTTACAATTTAGGGAGTTTTTAGACACGTCTACGAGATAAAAAAAAAGATTCAAAAAGTAATAAGAAAGTCAAATAAGTCAATATAAGTCAGATAAGACACGAAATAAGTTAGATACGACGTGCCTTATATTAACTTATTTGACTTTTTTATTACTTTTTGAACCTTTTTTTTTTATCTTGTAGGCGTGTCTAAAGCTCCCTAAATCCTAAAAACCAAGGGCATCCGACTCTCGAGACCACCTCGGGAAATTCTCGAAGTTACGAGATAAGTCAAATTAGCAGATGAGAAATAAGACAGATAAACTAGGAAGAACAGGCCCATAATGGTGCAAGGCATAGAGATCAGAGCCACGACGCCTCTCGATCGCTCTTCATGGATGATGGCTCCATGCCTCAATGCCTTCGGCTCGATAAATCCTCTAGGTGCTGGCTACCCAATGACAACTGACGAGCAAGCCCAGCCATGAGCCGCCTTGCTGCTAGAGAGACAGTGCCATCTCCATCCTACCAAGTGTTGCCAACGGCGAAACTCTTGTTGGGAAACCAGCCCACGATGGGCCTTTATGGACTCTAACCTAAACTCTATGCAATCACTACATAAAGGGAAGAATACCTCATTGTAAACAGATTTGAGAAATAATCAATCATTGTCCTTCTCTACATCTCTGTGTTCATCTTCTTGTGTTCTTGTTTGCAATCCCCGAGCGTCTCATAGAAGCCCTAGACTACACCCGGTAGCAAATGTTCCTTAACATGTTGTCAGCATGAGGGACTCTTGCATGTGACGAATGCGAGGATGAGCCACAAGAAACCACAAGAAGTTGATTAGAACCATAAGAAAGAGATTAAAAACTGGAGAACGATATGCGAGAATGAATCGCAAGGAAGATCTAGAACGTGAGGAGGATTGGGAACCGCAAGGAAGATCCAATAAACGTCAAGAATCCTTCATGTGGGCACCTAGTTGGAACAATCTACGCACACAATCGGAAAGGATGCGTCTGAATTTGTGAACAGATTAAATCAGGATGGATCAGATTGCATCAAATATGGGGCAATGTTGCGCCTGGCCACGCGCCCGAAGCGCATCGGTCACGCTCGTGTTACGCTGGCCATGCCCGATAACGGCGGCCGTGCTGCCGCAAAGTCACCGCTGCCGTCCACTACCAGTGGTTGGCATGAGCTGCTACCATCAGCACCGGCACCTACCATTCGCGTCATCGCTGCGCTGTGCCTAGGCTCACGACGAGCCACACCGTCCTGCTCCCACACTCATCGAATCGTGTCCTCACTATCGTCCAAAACCATAGAAACCCTACATTTCCGTCACCGATGCAAGAAAACTTGTCAATCTCTCAACGAGTCTAGAATGCTACTAACTCCCTAGAAATTTAAAATTTTAGCAGCACGTCCCCTATAATTTAGACATCCACTCAGCAGACAAAGAAACATACACATTTATCATACATTAACATCAAAATACCCACTTCCAACATTCTATTCATACCAACCCATACAACCAAGGGACGGCACGTCCTAACCACTTACCTTGCTCAACCGGAATCACGAGGTCGTCAACCTGATTTATCATACAAGCAAAAAGACGTAACATAAAACATGAATAGCCCTTCTCTTCAAGTTCAGTTGATCACTAGGAGCTATACTTAAGTTTCTGACTAAGTCTAAATAGTAACGTGGTTAGGTGATGGTGAGTGAGCAAAAAGTGGAACTACTCCCATCCCATTCTGCCTGTCACAGAGTCACCTAAAAAGAACAAAAGAAGCGAGGGTTAGTCCTTGACTCAGCAAGTACACCCAAAGCTTCTGAAACACAATCCATTAATAACATTGAGCATTCTTAACCACAATTCATCAATCGTAGTTAACTTGATGCAATGCATCATGCGTCCAATATCTCAACTCATACCGGTATAGCTAGGTGCGCACTCGTCGATGCCACACCTCGCCCCGTCCTTTTCATATAGGGTCCAATCCTCTACTCCCGTGGAGTCCCCACCTCTAGTGGGACTTTTCAGAGCGCTGGGCCGAGCCATATAACCCCCTCACCGACAGTGTCCGTGACACATCGGATTGGTTATATAACTGTGTTACCGACCGAGCCTCTTATGCACATGAATGTAAATGATGCAGATTTCACTTACCAGCCTCTCTCATACCACCTGCCCTTGTCGAACTCCATCGACAATATATTAAGCATCACATTAAGATAATAACAATTAAACATAGTTGGTTACATTACTCTGTTAACTATGCACTTACCTGCTTTACGCATGAGGAACAGTATGAGGTGCAGAAGTTCTCGATCCGGACGCGGCTTCCCCTAAAGGAAGAATGGACATACTCAATCAAAGCATCACATAACCAAAAATAATAATATCTATGATGTTCCCAACCCTCACTAATTCCTCTATTCAGCTAGACCGGTACAATGAGATTTTGGACAGCATAGTAAAATGGCCATAACTCCTAAACCGCTCAGTCGATTTCCGCGTTCTTGGACTCTACGAAAAGCTTAAAACATAAGCTATAATTTCTACAATCTGACCCTGTTCTATAAACCAATTTATCTGCCCCCATTTAGCCCTACAACCTGTTGCACTCATAGTCCAAAACTGCCATCCGAACAAATCCATCCATAGGTTACAAATCTTCAAGGATTTCTACTAAAGCTTTGCAAGGATCAAGGGACATCAGTAAGAATAACGAAGTCGTTGGCCCAAGGATTTGTACCCGAAACCCTAGCTTCCCCTTCTTCCTTCCTCTTCTCTGGCTGTTCCCTTTACTTCCGGGTGCACACCAACATGGAGCAACAGAAGACATAACATTGGTCAGAAGCGCAGCAATGACGGCAGTTTGTAACAAGCAACAACAGCGATTCTTGCAGCGGCGATGCGCAAAGGAGGCTAAAGAGAGGGATGACCAGCCTAGGCAGGGGGTAGAGAGGTGTGGGAGCAACCGATTTTTAGGCATCGCCGGCCGGCGACAGCAAGCTCCGGCGAGCAGAAGCGCTAGGTGGAGGAAGAGCATAAGAAAGAGGAAGAAACGAGCTGAGGCAGAGGTGTGGGGCTGTTTCCCCTCCTCTGGACTCTTCTAGAGAGTGGTAAGGCGAACTGGGCCACATGGGCTGGCCTCCCAAGCCCAGGAAGGTATTACAACTTGAACCCCGAGGTTTCTGGCTCTAGCGGGGGTTATGACGAGGCAGGGGTTCCACGTGAGCTGACGCGGACATAGGAGTAATCGACTCATGACAGCGTGAAAAGATAGGTCAAGAAGAGGGTTGAATTGGCTAATCCACATTTTTTAATCTTTTTTCCCTTAAATTAGCAAGAAAGATTAATATTTTCTACTACTAAAGACTAAGAGCAAACTAGAGCAAGCAAGAATTAACACAAACAAGCTAAGAACATAAGCAATTCTAGGAAAGTTAAATACGAGTACGAAAACGTAAATGCTGAAGGTAAAGGGAAAGGGGCACTCCATTTTTTGTGATGTTTGGAGAAGGCTTTCTCTTCTTCTACTCCTGGCTGGAACACTCTTCACGAAGAGGAGTATTACTTCGACTCTTTCTCGACGATCAAGCTCAAGCTATCCACTTGGGGTAGTTTTTCACCAACTCTAGTAAGCTAGACTTCGGGACCTTATACACCTTTTGGTGGGTTCCACAATTAGCTCCTAGGAAGCTCACCAAGCACCACCACCAAAAATTGACTTGGCATAATAAGCCTGATGAAGAATTGATCACGCTAGATCAAGCACTCGCTATGAAGTACACTCTAGGACTTGAGACTCTAGAATTCTCAGAAGGATGAAACAGTAGGCACTAGAGCCCTACTTTTTAGGACTCAAGAATGGATTTTGAAGTCTCTCTCACTCATCAACACCTAAACTCGAGATATAAATACCTCCGGTTTGAAAACTAGTCGGTGGTGAAAAGCACCTCACACAGTGGACTAATCTCCTAGCATGACAGACCAGTCCTCTACTCACATGGGCCGTCACAACTCACAATGGACACACCCTTCCGGCGGATCAAGCAATAGAGCTAGCCGATTCGTTGTACCACTATGGTGGGCCACAATCCATGCCACATGGCACCATGGTAGACCGTGCTAGGGCCGCCCAAGGATAACACTAGCAGAACGAGACCACAAACCTATCCGTAGAGACCTAGCTAGCCGCCGAACCACGCCGTAGAGCGGGCCGATCCACCTGGGCACAACAGCGGATCGCCCTCCAAGGGTATATTCGTGACGACACTTTCCACGCCAGATCAAGCCAGAGGCATCCACCCCGGCGGGCCGAGCCAAAAGACCGGTCCGAGGGGAACACTCTTACGCTAGACCGTCCCGCCAGAGGGAGGAGGATCACAGGAGGCTCGCATCGGACCAAGTCTAGAGGACCGGTCCACGCAGCAGATGGCCTGCTCGGATTACCATGCCTCTAAACACTGATCTCTCACCAAGGACACAAAGATGTGACACGTGTAAGCTTCATGGCGACGACACGACGCAAAACAATCCACCCGCTTCAGGGTCGCTTGAATAAAAGACAACAAAAATTATAAATGTAATCTATCGCTAGCTCATCTCAACGTCTAAACCAACGACTAAAAGGTCCCCTTAATCTTTGCGCCTAATGCTGTCACTCGAAAAACTTGCGGGGTTCTAAGAAAGTCATGAAAGCCTCGTTTAATCAATCGATGATCGCTATGTCGTCAACACCACGATAATTTCCACGTAACACAAAAGGAGGCTAAGAAAAATGCATGGCATCAGGAGGGAGATGAGAGATAGAAATAAAAGAGGAAGGAGAAAGGGACTGAACAACAGCAATTCAATAGAAACCAAGGAGTTTTTTTTGCAATATGCGCAGGCATCTGGAATTGCAACCATCGGTGAGAAATGCATGTTGATGTCCCTAGTCCCTTTCCTTCTTGTCATTTCCATTGGATGGTGAATCAATACCATGGGACTAAGAAATGCAAAGGTCAAGGTCCCCTGTAGAAGGATGGCCTCCAAACGAACGTGGGCATATGAGGGAGAAAACTTGATAGCAACTCTAGCAGAATTTCTAAAAATCGGCTTCCTGTACCCCTATTCTGAACAACTATTCATTTCTTATATCTCTCTCTCTCTAGTAGCATATCTATCCATAAAAATATATAGAGTAAGGAGAAAAAATATCAACATATATGGATCGGGAGAAATAATCTCTAAATTTATTGAGATAGAGGTTCTGCTTAAGTGATATAGGGAACTAGAATCCCTAAATTTAGAGAAAATTTCATAAGCATTTAGCTTTTGGTTGTCTAATGGCCGTGTGCATCACTTGATAGTGCAGAGTCCGGAAGTTATACTTTCATTATCTAAAAGGGGTTAGACTTGTGGACGGCCGCCCACTTTTGATGGGTGCTGATAGTTGCCTGTCATAACCGAACAAAAACTTGCTGCTCATTTTTTTTCACAAATATCTGAAGACAATCTCCCATATGGCCATATGAATAGGGGGGTAGGAGAAAAAAGATCGATGGAAGAAACCTGAGCTGCAGAGAGCAAGAATCAAGCAGGGAGCCTCATGTATTACCAGCGTTAACCCCACCAACTCAGCCTCGAGGGCACTTACTCACTGTATGGATTTCTTGCAAACTTGACACTACAATACCAACGGACCTACAAAATTTCTGCCTAGGCCGTGGCCCAACCAGCCCTAGTGATGGTCCGTCCGAGGTAGTCTTCAAGCTTGAGGCAAGTATACCCTCACCTCCAAATGCTCCCCCTGTGTGCAAATTTAGGCGCCGAGCCATTTTCCTTCTTTTTTTTTTTTTGGAAACTGAAACCGCCAAGTCTTCTTTCTTCTTGGGGCTCCTTTCTTCTCCGAAGTCCCTAGTCTCCTCCGTGCTTGAGACCTTCATGCTGTGCCATAATGCTGCTGCTATGGCCTATTTGCTAGTTTCTTCGGCTCTTCCTCTCCTGCGGTCTTGCCCGTTTCTTCCGTCATCATCCAAGTGCTAATAGGTATATATTAAGAATTTTTTACTACTCATGGCTACTCAATTTTTATTTCCTAAGATTGTCTCTTATGTACAATGCTATTTTACTGAGAAACTTTCTTTTCCTGTCGTTCATTTGTGTATATTTTCTAGGATAATCATGGCTAAGTGCAAAACAATTTTAAAAAGTGTGAATTGTAGATGTAACAAAGTTGGTTGATCGAATTCTTAGGTCTAATTCTCAATTAGGTAATCAAACATAATGGTTTTTCTTAATTCTTTGTACTTGTGCTTTATCTGTCACATGCGAACACTGGACCTCAGAACTGTTGTAAATAGTGCGGTATAAGCAATATGATATACACTAATATCAAAACAATTCCAGATTTAAATAATAGCAAGAATGTATTATTATCATGAAATAAAACTGCAGATATGAATTCTACAAGTGCTAGGACAGCAGTAAAGCAATTCATATATGACAGTGAAATTAGCATGATAATAAGCAGAACTTCATAATATGTGAATAGCAACATAGCTCAGTTTGATATGTAATGAATTGCTCTCAGTTTTAATGTGTTGGGTTGCTAGAAATAGTCGTCCAACAACGCATTCACATGTATATATATCACAGATATGGCTATGATAATATCAATGACTAAAACACTGCCCCAATAGCTATTAACAGTTCAGTTTTTCAGAGAATTAATTCTGGAATCACATGTTTATCTCAGATTTCAGCAACAGTCACAGATATGTAACACGAATCAGATTATATGGCACTAACAGTAAACAAAGCTACTGTCCAGATTCTCAAGATATGGCAGATTCTCAAGTTATAGCCAAAATTGGATGCTAAATAGATAAACAACAGTGACCAACAGGATATATGAACATACATTCAACAACAGTAATTAATCTCTCACTAAATAAAACTGAGACAGCAATGTAGCAAGCATATAATCAAATAATTATCATAGCCAAATCTCAATATATCAATCTCATCACCGAGCATAAACTCGACGCCACACACATAGACTAGTGCACAGCCTCAAAACAGAGATAATCAGCCCCTTAACACAGAGTTAGGTCCCCAAATTATCTTTATTTGCCCTGTGCACAGTACAAAAGTAGGGAATTTGATAACTTACTCAGCACTGGATTCAAACCAGTGTGTAGAAGGGGCAAGGCACGTCTATAAGACGCTGTCCCAGAAATCAATATTGTCACCACTATGGTACTAGCAGCAGCAAAATTAATCCGGAGATACAATGCCATCGATCTGAGTGTTGCAATCAAAGATCACTACACCAAGATCCCGAGGAGCAGCGAGCACAGCACAAAATCACAGAATCCAGCCCTCGGCCGAAGGGACCAAGCCGATGTGAAGCGAAATCACCCACGGACAGCCACCAAACCCGGCCTCAAATCGGTCTCCTCTCCCAAATCAACCCAGCCGCCCTCAAGGAGAGCCTCTCCCAAGCTCGGAGGCCAAGAATCGACGGGAAAAACCAGATCAAAAACACTCAATCGAGGGATTTTGGAAACTAGGGTTTGCTCCACAAAAGAAACCAGTAGATGTGCGCAAGTGTTAGAAGAAGTGAGGGAGAGGAAGGGGAACCAGGAAAAAGGGAGCCTCGGCCACCATTGCACCGATCACAAGCGATGCAGCGCATCACGCGCCGCCCGGACGACTGAGTCGTCCGCCGCCGCCGCCGCCAACTTCTGGAATGAGCGCGCGAGCACGAGCTCATCTCGGCCGCTAATTGCAGTGCACTGCTTCGGCTTTACCTCTTGACACGTGGGCCAAGAGCCCATGGGCTGGTTCCTTTGCGGGCAAAAGCCCAACAATCCCCACCCTTTTGCCTCAACATCGACAAAGGTAATGATTCCGTGTAATCTTGTTTAATATACTGTTATTCAATTGCGGTACCATACGGTTTGAACCACAATTTAGTTAGAAGAACTACAGCTCTGCACAGGCAATGGAGGACTACGCCTTGATCCAATGCCTTAGTGTGAGAGCCTTCATTCAAATAATACACAGTACTAGGCTGCAAACTGCGCCTCTAGCGGGGCAGGACGTTACGGTCATGTCCTTGTATCTTTTCATGAGCTCATTAGAGAGTATACCCCTGAACTCTCACAGACAGCGACCCCACGGTCAGCTCACATAGGTAAGTTCTTTCAGGAAATTCTGTAGGACAATTTTCTTGCCATAAGGCATTAAACCATTAAGAGGGTTAACCTCAACCTACCATACAGGATAAGCACAGCAGCTAATGGGACTCTTGTGAGGTGTGCTTGACAGTACCACACGGCTTAGTTGTCCCAGAGCCTGTTTTGCGGGATCTCCGCTCATTCAGATGGGTTACCACCTTTGGTTACCTCTAGCGGTATAAGCCCCATTCCTCTGAACCTTTGCCGATAGTTGTCCTAGATAGACCCTTAGTAAAAGGATCGGCTAGGTTACTATCAGACTGAGTATATTCTACAACAATAACACCCGTCTCCCTCGCATGCCGAGTAGACTTAAGTCTTCCCTTAATATGCCTCGAGGACTTCATATTGTCTTTTCTACTCTTAACCTTGACTATGACAGTCTGGTTATCGCAGTATACTAAGACTGCTGGAATCGGCTTCTCCAAAGACCGGCGGTCGAAAGAGGCTCCTTGAGCCATTCTGCCTCTACTGCCGCTGAATCTAGAGCTACTAGTTCAGCCTCCATGGTAGAGCGTGTGATGATAGTCTGTTTTGCAGACTTCCATGACACTGCCCCTCCTGCTAAAGTGAATACATATCCACTAGTAGCCTTCATTTCATCCGAGTCAGCGATCCGATTAGAATCATCAATCCTTCTAAGACAGCCGGATGACCAGAGTAATGGATATCTAGTCTCATGGTACCTTTAAGATACCTGAGAACTCTATGTAGTGCTACCCAATTATCATCTCCTGGATTGGCCGTGTAACGGCTCAATCTGCACACTGCATATGAGATATCGGGCCTCGTAGCGCTACAAAGATACATCAAGGATCCAATTACTTGTGAATACAGGAGTTGATTAACTCCTTGACCAGTGTGCTTGCAAAGTCTCATGGTAGGATCATAGGGTGTGGAAACAGGTTTAGAATCCATATGCCCGAAACGGGTTAGGATCTTTTCCACATAATGGGTCTGCGACAGCGTGATCCCATTCTAACCCTTTATAAGCTTGATGTTTAGGATAACAACTGCTTCTCCTAGATCCTTCATGTCAAAGTTAGAGGAGAGAAAATATTTTGCTTCCTTGATAACATCCAAGTCAGTCCCAAGCAGTAATATGTCATCTACGTACAAACATAGAATGACACCTTTGCCCCCTCTAAACCGATAGTATACGCATCTGTCTGCTTCGTTTACACAAAACCCAACGGATGTCAATGTACTATCAAATTTCTCATGCCATTGCTTGGGGGCTTGCTTAAGACCATACAAGGACTTAATCAGGCGGCAAACCTTATTCTCCTGGCCTTTAACCACAAATCCATCAGGCTGCTCCATATATATCTCCTCATCCAGCTCTCCATTAAGGAAAGCGGTCTTTACATCCATTTGATGGACATGGAGTTTTAATGAAGCAGCAAGTGCAAGAAGCACTCGGATAGTGGGTAATCTCGCCACAGGGGAATAGGTGTCAAAATAATCTTCACCCTCCTTTTGAGTGAAACCCTTAGCCACTAAGCGGGCCTTGTACTTTTCTATAGTACCATCAGATCTCCTCTTTTTTTTAAATATCCATTTGCAACCCACTGGTTTGCATCCACTAGGAAGATCAGTGACCTCCCAAGTTCCGTTAGCAATGATGGAATCCATCTCGCTACGGACTGCCTCCCTCCAGTACTCTGCATCAGGAGATGCATATGCCTCTGAGAGGGTACGTGGTTCGTCATCCACGAGGTAGATGGCAAAATCATCACCAAATGACTTTTCAGTCCTTTGCCTCTTACTCCTCCTCAGCTCCAAGTCAGGAGTGGGCTCAGCCACTTCAGGAGGAATAGAGTAATGCACATGGTAGCCATCTGGTGCGATTATCTCATTAGATCTCATAGGAAAGATAGACTCAAAGAATATCGCATCACGAGACTCCGTAAGATCATTGACAGCGACTTCGCTCGTCTCGGATTTGACCACTAGAAACCTATAGGCAATGCTATTAATAGCATATCCTAGAAAGACACAGTCCACAGTTTTAGGTCCTAATTTTCTCTTCTTCGGTAAAGGCAGGTTAATCTTAGCAAGGCAACCCCAAGTCTGAAGATGGGACATACTAGGTTTTCTCCCCTTCCAGCCTTCATAAGGCGTCATCTCGCGATTGCGGGGCGCCACCCTATTCAAGACATAGTTAACTGTGAGAACTGCCTCCCCCCACCATCGAACCCACATATCTGAACTTTGCAACAAGGAATTAACCAAGTCACATATAGTTCGGTTCTTTCGTTCGGCCACCCCATTAGATTGGGGAGAGTAGGGAGGTGTGGCTTCATGAATAATACCACTTTCTTCACAGTAATGAGAGAATTCCTTGGAGATGTATTCACCTCCACGATCTGATCTTAACCGTTTAATAGTCTTTTCTAGTTGGTTTTCCACTTCAGCCTTATAGATCTTAAAAGTGTTCTAGTGTTTCATCTTTGGATTTAAGCAGATAGACATAAGAATATCTAGTACAATCATCTATGAGAGTAAAGAAATAACGTTTGCCACCTTTAGTTATTATGCCATTCATCTCACAAAGATCTGAATGCACTAGCTCAAGTGGAGAGGTGTCACGCCCCTCAACCGAATGAAACGGCTTTCTGGGCTGCTTAGCTTGCACACACACTTCGCACTTAGAGCCCTTCTCATAGCTGTAATCTGAAATTAGATTCATTTTGCTTAACCGCACAATAGCCTCAAAATTGACATGACATAAACGAGAATGCCATAGATCATGTACTTTATTACAAACCACATTGTAAATAGAAATGTTATTATGACTCAAGACAGAGAGGCAGAACATACCACCACTCTCATACCCTTTACCTATGAAATTACCAAATTCGGTCAACACGACCTTATTGGACTCAAACACTAACTTGACGCCCTGCCTACAAAGTGCAGAGCCACTAAACAAATTCCGCCTCATCGTAGGCACAAACAGCACGTCTCGAAGAATCAGCGTCTTGCCTGAAGTAAGCTTCAAGCAGACCTGGCCAATCCTCGATGTCGATCTTTGTGGCTCGTTGCCCATCAAGACGGATCCACCAGCTTGACCCTGAAATGAAGAGAAAGAGGTATGATCAGCACATATATGACGTGTAGCACCTGTGTCGATCCACCAATCAAGTGATGAATCAGCCATAAAGGCTCTAGGTACATACCTATCAGTGGAGCCAGAAGGCACCACTGCAACATGTGCCTCGGCCTTGTGGCCGCTTTGCTTACCCGAAGCTGATCCCTTGCCCTTACGGTCGCGGCATTTTCGGGCTGTGTCCCCGACATGCCACAAACGTAGCAGACCAGCTCCTCCCTCTTCTTCTTCATCTGCTTTCCCTTGGCGCCAGTTTGGTTAGGGTTCTTGTTCTTCTTCTTTCCACCAGCGTTGGAGTTCTTCACATCAACATGATGCGCCTGGACCTGGGGCGGGGTAGGCTTCGAGCCTGCGCGGGCCCTCTCCTCGACATTAATAGCAGCTTGCAGCTCTGGAAGAGTGAGGCGCTCCTTCATATGTCGACGAGTGGTCACGAAGTCACGCCACGAGGGCGGCAACTTCGCCAGCACCACGTTCACCTGAAAACTCTCAGGCAGGAGACAGTCATACTGGTTCAGGTCCCTCACATGGAGCTGAAGCTCCTGGACCTGCTCCAGAATGGACCTACTCTCTACCATCTTGAAGTTCAGGTAGCTCTCCGCAATGAAGCTCTCATTGCCATTGTCCCCCTCAGAGAACTTCTGCTCCAGGTCGTCCCACAACCCCTTCGCCGTCTTGTGGTTGGAGTAGACGTCAAATAGCCTATTGTTTAGGACAGCCAACAATCGAGCTAGGGCGGCATGATTCGCATCCTCCCAGCGCTTCTGTGCTTCTTCCACAAGTGGTTGCTCAGGAGGATCCGAAATCACCCAAAAGACCTTAAGGTCCATCAGCCATAACCTAACACGTGCCTGCCAGCATTTAAAACTGGAGCCGTCAAACACATTGGGCTTCACTACGTCACTACTACCAGAGGCCATGATATATTGATTTCTGGATTGTTGTAAATAGTGTGGTATAAGCAATATGATATACACTAATATCAAAACAATTCCAGATTTAAATAACAGCAAGAATGTATTATTATCATGAAATAAAACTGCAGATATGAATTCTACAAGTGCTAGGACAGCAGTAAAGCAATTCATATATGACAGTGAAATTAGCATGATAATAAGCAGAAATTCATAACATGTGAACAGCAACATAGCTCAGTTTGATATGTAATGAATTGCTCTCAGTTTTAATGTGTTGCGTTGCTAGAAATAGCCGTCCAATAACACATTCACATGTATATATATCACAGATAATATCAATGACTAAAACACTGTCCCAATAGCTATTAACAGTTCAGTTTCTCAGAGAATTAATTCTGGAATCACAGGTTTATCTCAGATTTCAGCAAAGCAACAGTCACAGATATGTAACACGAATCAGATTATATGGCACTAACAGTAAACAAAGCTACTATCCAGATTCTCAAGATATGACAGATTCTCAAGTTATAGCCAAAAATGGATACTAAATAGATAAACAACAGTGACCAACAGGATATATGAACATACATTCAACAACAGTAATTAATCTCTCACTAAACAGTAACTGAGACAGCAATGTAGCAAGCATATAATCAAATAATTATCATAGCCAAATCTCAATATATCAATCTCATCATCGAGCATAAACTCGACGCCACACACATAGACTAGTGCACAGCCCCAAAACAAAGATAATCAGCCCCTTAACACAGAGTTAGGTCCCCAAATTATCTCTATTTGCCCTGTGCACAGTACAAAAGTAGGGAATTTGATAACTTACTCAGCACTGGATTCAAACCAGTGTGTAGAAGGGGCAAGGCACGTCTATAAGACGTTGTCCCAGAAATCAATATTGCCGCCACTATGGTACTAGCAGCAGCAAAATTAATCCGGAGATACAATGCCGTCGATCTGAGTGTTGCAATCAAATATCACCACACCAAGATCCCGAGGAGCAGCGAGCACAGCACAAAATCACAGAATCCAGCCCTCGGCCAAAGGGACCAAGCCGATGTGAAGCGAAATCACCCACGGACAGCCACCAAACCCGGCCTCAAATCAGTCTCCTCTCCCAAATCAACCCAGCCGCTCTCAAGGAGAGCCTCTCCCGAGCTCGGAGGCCAAGAATCGACGGGAAAAACGAGATAAAAACACTCAATCGAGGGATTTTGGAAGCTAGGGTTTGCTTCACAAAAGAAGCCAGTAGATGTGCGCAAGTGTTAGAAGAAGTGAGGGAGAGGAAGGGGAACCAGGAAAAAGGGAGCCTCGGTCACCGTTGCACCAGCCGCGTGCAGTACGCGCATCACGCGCTGCCCGGACGACTGAGTCGTCCGCCGCCGCCGCCGCTACCAGCTCTGGAATGAGCGCATCGAGCACGAGCTCATCTCAGCCGCTAGCTGCAGTTGTAGCTGCTGCTGGCTTTTACCTCTTCAGCACGTGGGCCAAGAGCCCATGGGCTGGTTCCTTTGCGGGCAAAAGCCCAACAAGAACAACATGGAAATTGTTTCGGTTGCCTTTTTTGTGAATGATGGGCTGATGGCAGATGATATATTGCCACATTAGATTTTAGAAGTTTTACATGAAACATAACTGTTTTCTCTATTGCCCCCCTCGAGGAAATTTTCTACCTTAATTCGTTCCTGGTTGCATCTTAGGCAGGCACTTGACCTATGCAATTAACCACATTGGTTGCATTGTCAATCTCTAATGATCCCATTCGCTCCTAACAATTTCCCAGCCTTCATTAGTTTTTCACCTGTCAGAGTGAAACCATCGTGATGGCAAGCGTCACGGCACCAATAACTGCACCGGCCACCACCCTGCAGGCGCCGGATCCTTCGGGTGCGTCCGCGGCGTCGTCGCTGCTCCTCTCATGCGCCGGCGCGTCGGCCTCCGCCGGGCCGTCCGCCGTGGGCGAGTCCGCTGCAGGGCCAGGCGCATCGGCAGCCGCAGGTGCGTCAGCGCTTGCATCTTCGGCCGGGGCCGGGGCGGGGGCAAGCGTCTTGGGCGGAGGAGCCGCCTTCCTGCCCTTAGACGGCGTGGGGGCCGGCGGCGTCGCCTTAGCGGGGGCGGGCGGCGGAGCAGCGGCCTTGCTGTTGTCGGCGGAGCCAATGCTGGGCGGCACGATGGCGGAGCTAACCTGCAGCACGGAGATATTGTAGGGGCGGGAGACGAGGGTCTTCACCATCTGCGACGTGACCGGCGCGCCTGGCTCCGCTGAGCCGAAGACCATGACGCCGTCGGCGCGCTTGGTGCAGTTGAGGAAGCCCATGCGGTTAGCGGCCTGGCCGGTGGACTGGAAGAGCGTGGTGAGCATGGCGGAGCGGTTCTTCATGGCGCCGAGCTTGGCGGCGTCGTAGTAGTCGAGGACCACGTGCACGGCGAGCACCTTCCTCTGCACGTCGGACGGGAGGGACGACAGGGCGCCCGCCGCGCCGTTATCGACGGCGAGCACGGTGATGGTCTGGCGGCGGTTGATCTCGTCGGCGAGCTTGTTCTGCGAGAGGAGGTCGTTGAAGGTGGAGAAGTCGGAGAACTCGCCGAGGATCCTTGTGATGTTGAAGGCCACCGACGGCGACACCAGGGCGAGGAGGACGAGGACGACGAGCGCGGCGGCGGAGGCGGTCGTAGCCATGGTTGTTAACCCGTTTGCTTCGCCGGTATATGAGGTGTGATCATTAGGAGTAATCTTGATATAGAGGTGTGGTGTTAGGACGCTAACGGGCGCGCGTGCATGCATGCACGGGCATGGCCATGGCCATGGCCGGAGGATGATGCTAGGCTAGTTACCTGCTAAACTTGGGCAAGTGCAACTGCATGGCCGTGGCCGAGCGCCTGTGGCTGTGGCTGTCATCAGAAATTCATCTCCACATGTACATGCGGGCATATGTATGTCCACGACCACATGATATACTCCAAGAGTCGTGCTTCAGCCCACACAGCTCAGAGTGCATTTTTTACAAAAACACCCTTACAATTTTTTTCAAAAAGCAATCTAGTCTTTCTTCCTCCCTCCTCTCTCTCCCCTCCACCCCACGCCGCCACTCACCCACCAGCCCGGCGCCGGCGACCACCGGGCGGCGTCGCGACCGGCGCCCGCTCGAGCCGCCGTCCCCATCGCCATGCACGCCATTCCTCGCCGCAGTGCCGCACCGCCGCGCCGCACGCGCCCACGCCGGCGTCGCGTCGCGCGCCATCCGTCGCCGAGGCGCGCCATCTGTCGCCGAGCCGCGTAGCCTGCTGAACTGAGCGCGCGCGTCGCCGGACCACGCGTGCACCAAGGCCACGCCGGCATGGTCACGTGCCGGCGCCGGTGATGGTCGCCGGCGGCGGCGGATGGTGGCCGGCTCGGTGGAGGATGAAGAAGAGGGACCGAATTGTTTTTTCTAAAAAGCTTTAGGGGCATTTTCATAAAAAATCACTTTGGTGCTGTGTGGGGGCCGAGCATGAATCTCCGTGCGGATCGGATGGTTGCGGATATATATGCGACCGCATGTACGCGGATTTTTTGCTTCCGGCTGTCACTCATCGTCACTGAGCCTCCGCATGCAACTGTCAGCGAACTGGGTGAAGCATGCATGTTGCTGGAGTCTTCATGCCTATATTGCAAAAGCATGCATGAGCAAATCAGACTTTCTTGACCTTTTCACACTTTCTCCGGGCCTTCTCACTTTGATTGGACCTAGCCTAATAGCATCCGAATTTCGTGGACATATTATGTGCGGAACAAGTAAAATAACTAGCAAATTGATCATTTCAATGTCAAACTAATTGATAAATGGCGTTATCGCCAGACAAAAGGATATAAATCAGGGATTTAAATCACGAGCATTTTAATATGATGCATACGTATGAACATATACACTACTCAAACCTGAGGAAGTCATTGTAAACAAATATTAGATTGACATAGGCATGAACCAAATGCGATAAGTATTAGATAGACTTTTACAAAATATCTTCGATCGATTGTAAAAATTATATATTAGGTGGACTATTGCAGGACGGTACCTTGTTCAAGTACCGAAGGAGAACGATTTACGGCACCGAAATATCACCATTTTGCAATAGTCTACGCATTATTATTTTTTTTTCGAGCACACCTCTCTAGCTTTTAAAACTAATTCTAGTTGTCCTTACATGTTAAACAAGCCACATGTATACATAGAAAGCATGCCATGAATATAACAACTATGCATCCACCAAGCTAACAAATAAATATAGACACATGTTTTCCCTAATATCAAATAACAATAATACATTGAAATTACTTTTCATATCAATATGCACTGATCAACGTAACAAATAATTAAAGGGCAAACTTTTTATGCCACTACGAAAGCTCCTAATCCTTAGTGACCTCACCTCTTTGAGCCATTGCATTTACCTGTGTATTGCCATCTTTGCCATTGGTAAAAGTATGCCTTTCCAAAAAATCTAAAAAAATCATATTGTTGTAAAATATCTAATACTTTCAATCTAATTTGTTGGGTAATTTTTACGAATGAATGTGTTATAAAAAATGCATAAACTGCCAATGCTGTTAACATTAAACACTAATCATAAAAAATATAAAAATGTATATTAAAAGTACTATATATATTTTGGGGGAATGTGTGATCCCCCTCCTCCCAAATGAGCATTAGGCAACATCGTTGCTGCAGTCAGCCTATTCGTTGTTGGCCACGACCCTAAAATTAAGACCCATAGACCCATTCCAAAAGTCTAACAAATCAATGGTTGGATTATATTTGGGTCCATGAGATAACCGAATAATGTCCGTTTTAGTTGTATTCAAATGAACAAGTGTGTTTTAGCCCTTGGATGTTGATCTCACCAATCAACCAAACACCCCTTATTATATGCCCTATGTGTACCCTCACGTCACCCTCAACCCTAACGTACCCCACCACGCCGACGCTTTTTTCACGGTGCTACGCTACCCAGTACCCACTAGGATGCCACCTTGCCAGCCCCGGTGCCACCTACATCTTTCCTGCAATGTCTGCTTGCTACCACCAACCACTCTCCTCCAAGCTGGTGCATTGCTGAACACGCTATGCAAAACTTTGATTTTTTTTAAAGGCGAGATACATATTGCTTATGAATATTGAATTCCTTTGTTTTCTATTAGAATTTCTAGCACTCCAAACATATTTTGGATGCTTGTCTACCTCTTTTTAATAAAGGCGAAGGTTTCTCTATGAACATGCACTCATCACAAGGCATCATAATATAGGGTTGAAAACTAGATAGATACTTCCTCCATACTTCAAATAGTAGTTGTTTTAGACATATTCTAAGTCAAAGTTTTGAAACTTTATCTATGCAAATCTTTTGAACTACTTGGATTGGACACATAAAAATCATACACATAGATTCGATCATCTCAAAAAACACTTCCATAATATCATATTTTTTTATAGATTTTATAAATAAATTGCAATGGTAATTAGTGATCAAAGTTGTATTTTAAAGACCGTGTCGATGTCCAAAACGACTACTATTTGAAGTATGGAGGGAGTATTTCCTGATCCGCATGGATTATCTGACCTGTAATTCTAGATTGGGTGGGTGGTGTGGGGAGGTGATATCCATAGGATCTAGAGTTGGGACCAGACAATAGGATATACATTTATTAAATATCTAACAATGTATATTTTTGGTACAAAATTCTCTTTTTATTGGAAAAAGGCAGGAAAGTATAAAAACAATCAAGGACTCAATATTACACGTTTTGAATATATGTGATTTTTTTTACTTTTTATCAAAATTATGTGTTCAAATTACTATTGTACTTGGTACCCACATTGTGGTTCTCTTTCAATTCGTATTAGAGATGTACTTGTGTGTGCATGTATCCTGGAAAATTCATATATGTAAAATTGTATTCTTATCGGGCTCTGAATCTGGGAAGAAAAGTGGAGTTAGAATGTTTTTATCCAACCATTTTCACCCCAAGACGTGATCTATTTTCACTATGGCCTTCACACCAAGTGCCACTAAAATGACCAAATTACCCTGTTTCGTAAACCCTAGATGTAAGTTCCTGCTTTTTATGGTCAATATGAAACTACTGACACTGCTAGAGAACTGGGCATTACTACCGATCCATCACTACCGGTTGGATATCAACCCCTTGTGATGGTGCACCAGTACCGGTTCGTTAGGACAGAAGCCAGGAGAGAGCTTCTACAACCGGTTTGGGACACGAACCGGTTGTAGAGCCCAATTTCTACAACCGGTTGGAGACACGAACCGGTTGTAGAAATTGGGTTCTACAACCGGTTTATACCCCCAACCGGTTGTAGAAGCCATATTTTCGAAATGTTAAAAGGAATGCTTGTCCTACTCTCATTAGAGAGCACGCGTGGGTGGATTGGTTAGAAGGGTGAGGCGTGGGTCACGAGGAGGGGTGTGAGGTCCTGGGTTCAAATCTCACTTCTCTCAATATATTTCTAACTTTTGCTAACACTACTACCGGTTCGTGGACCCGGTTGTGATACCCGGAAGTATTACTCCCGGTGGCTTACAACCGGTTCCAAAACCGGTTGTGAAAGGTGTTTGGAACCGGTTGTAATAACATGTTCGCTAGAAGTATAACATGATCTTGTAGTTGACGGACATGGGGAAAATCAGATGTAGATTACCTTTCGACTAGTTTGGTGGATGTTATGGAAGAGACCTTTTCTCCTAGTCAGTCAGCGGATGGATTATTATTCCAGATGGAAGCTAAATGCACTTCCTTCATATAATAGATGCTTATCGGTTGCTGAAAATTGCTACGCATACTTGATTAAGCATGGTTTAGATAGACAGGGGCGGACCCAGGCCTCAGGCTAGGTGAGCTTCAGCCCAGGGCCTGGCAATCCTACCAATAGCACCCGTCTATAGCATATATAAGCCCAAGTGAAGTCTCAAGAGGTCTATAGCATATATTTCTAACTTTTGCTAACACTACTACCGGTTCGTGGACCCGGTTATGATACCCGGAAGTATTACTCCCGGTGGCTTACAACCGGTTCCAAAACCGGTTGTGAAAGGTGTTTGGAACCGGTTGTAATAACATGTTCGCTAGAAGTATAACATGATCTTGTAGTTGACGGACATGGGGAAAATCAGATGTAGATTACCTTTCGACTAGTTTGGTGGATGTTATGGAAGAGACCTTTTCTCCTAGTCAGTCAGCGGATGGATTATTATTCCAGATGGAAGCTAAATGCACTTCCTTCATATAATAGATGCTTATCGGTTGCTGAAAATTGCTACGCATACTTGATTAAGCATGGTTTAGATAGACAGGGGCGGACCCAGGCCTCAGGCTAGGTGGGCTTCAGCCCAGGGCCTGGCAATCCTACCAATAGCACCCGTCTATAGCATATATAAGCCCAAGTGAAGTCTCAAGAGGTCTAGCCGATGGTTTGATGGCAGCTGCACCTTTGCGGCAAGGCAACTGGGCATTGGCAACGTGTACTAGCCTTATGGCCCAATGGCCCTGCTGTGGGTTACCTACCAGCAGCCGTGCACATTATATACTTGTATACGATGACGCATCGGCCAATCGATGGCTCGAAGCACGAGTATGCAACGCGACAACGCCTGCTCTATGCAATCTGCCCTATGCGGCTCGCGGCTTCAACCCAGCGCACGCACAACATGCCTGCGCATTCCGCTTGTGTAGCCGCGCTGCGATAGCACACGGCGTCGCGCCATCGCCATCGGCCGCATCTGGCATCATCGTATCAGATGATGGCCAAGCCATCACCCGAATAGGTTTACTTACTTCGTCCTTGTATAATTTTTTATATTTTATATAATGTAATCATTGCTAAGATGATCATTTCTATAAGTATTTTAGACTAAATTAGGGATAGAGATTAGAAAATGAAGAGGAATTTGCACTAAGTTTTAGTGCATTAAATTTTAAGAAATTTTATAGTACACTAAAATAAACATTGCCCATCCACTCTTCTCGATCTGACAGCTCAAATTAATTTTAATATTTTTAAACTATCATAGACAATGATAGTATATTTTTAAGAGAAATACGCTCTAAATGAATGGTTAGATCTTTTTAAGCAAAAGACGGTTATATCTAAATTATACTACCGTGCTATTATATTTGCCTTCGTGTACCATAAAAAAAACTCTAAACTTTAGCCCAGGACTTTAGCCCGGGGCTTGATGAGATCCTGGATCTGCCACTAAATAGGTGGCTACATTCTATCACGCTTACCTCTGTTGCACTAGAAGTTTGCCTAGAGTATGAAAAGTTCATATGAAATTCAAGATATGTTAGTGGTTGTATGCTTCATTTTGGTCACTGTTGTTGTTCGGTTGTTCCAAGGGAAATCAATACTGTTTTCAAATTTTTTTTAATAGGGACAGCGAAACGAGCAAAAATCAGCTGTATCCTGATTTTTCAGATTTTTTTGGACAAAAAATTTTAATCAAAATTTAAATACTCAAACTTTTATCGGCATATCTTAGCCAAACCCTTCGCATGGGCTCGCCATACATTTGTATGGTCTTTCGGTGGTACTACCAAAATTTTGGCCAAATTTTGTTTAAATTCAAATATACCAAAATTTTTTTACCTAAGTATTTTATACCGGACCTCACCGCTAAGGCCGAAAATCGCGAATACTTTTTCCATCGTTGTTCCTCTATACTGAGTGTTCATATTTTTAGTATTCGATAGGGCAATGCTCACATGAGCATATTGTTAGCCAAGTTTTTTTTAGAATAATTGTTAGCCAAGTTAATTAGTTATCTGAGACAATGAATGTACTCTTGTTTAAGTCTGCTATAGGCCATTGTCATTTTCCCTCCTTTTCGAAATGGATTATAATAGTTCAGAAAAAGATTATGGAAATCCTTCTGGACATCAGTCACAGCTGTTTTCTATGGAGCCTCAACATCTTCAGCACAAAGATGAGCTGTTTGTGTCGCCCTGGATGGGTATTCTCGCTAATGTGCCTCAACAAAGTGAAAACGTACTAAAGGCACAACTCTCTCGCTTTCACCCCAGGAAAGCTGTTCCTCTGTATAATCATACAGGTCACACAAGGATTGCTGTAGTTGAGTTCACAAAACACTTGACTGGTTTCAAAAATGCATTTGCCTTTGAGAGTCACCTTGAGGAAGAAGGGTATAGTAGAAGGGCTGTGTTACTCGGATACTTTCCAAAAATGGCGTACCCATATCCTAATACATATCGGATACGTTCTGATACGTATCAGGCTATTTTCTATTTTCCAGATAAATCAAAATATTCCAGATACTTGGGCCGATACTTGGCTGATTCTTCCTGGATACTTAGGCTGAAAATGGCCCATATTAAGCATGAGTACACAACACTCAGCAGCCTCGACCGCCACACCCCCCCCCCCCCCCCCGGGGCGCCCGTGACAGCCGCACCAAGGGGCCTAGATCCGCCGCCGCTGCCTCCGCCGCTCATGCTCGCTTGGTGGAGCACGAGCCGCTGTCGCAAGGAAGTGATAATTGATGGATGAGGAAGATGATGAAATTGAAGATTGAAACTTGAAATGGGTTCGTAACATTAAGATAAAACGTATTCTTATTTTTTGGCTTTCAACTAGTTATAAATTAAAATCTTCTATAAGTTTGTATATATATTAATATATAGAATTATATATATACAAACTGTTGACGGTTGGGAGCACGAAACTCCCACGTGCCGAGCTTACTTGTTAAATATGAGGATCAACCGGCCTCTTCCCTGCAGCCTCAGGGTCGTTCAAGAGGGCGAACTCAATCAAACAACCGTAAATGGGAGAGAGGAGGTTTTAACCTGGTTCAGGCCACTCAGGGGGAGGTAATAACCCTACGTCCAGTGATCTGTATTCGAAGGAACACAGGAAGAGAGTGCAATGGCGCTCTCGAGCCTCCCTAGCAAGGGGAGCTCAGGCTTCTCGGGGAGGAAGACGGGAGCTTCAACTCGCTCTGGGCTTGGCCAAAGCTCTCACGTGTGTCTATGCCAAGAACTAACTATCTCCTCCTTTTTTATGTACAGCAAGCAACGTAACTTATATATACAGGGGTGAGAACCCTATACTAATGCGTGTACGGCCCAATATCCAGCGATCCGAAGGCCGTCCTCGGACTCATCATGCGGGAATAGTCCTTTCCGTCATTTGAGATGACGGAAAAGGGGGAACGAAAACAGTAGAACAAGACCCGGGTAGGTGGCCACGGTCTTCGATATTAGCGGCGAGACATAATGGTCGTGCGGATGTCAGGTCATTTATTACAGGGGTGGAAAACGAGGTACGATCAGGGTAGCCGCGTCCTCCTACATAGCCGGTGCCCGGCCGATGGGGGTGACCCACTCCTGGCCCGAGCAAGGTAGACCTCCGCTCGGGCCCCGAGCGGTGATGGCTTGCTCGGAGAGATGACCGAGTCCGAGCCATCGAGAGCGGAAAAGGGGGATTTACCGAGAATCCCCCCCCCCCTCCCCCAAACCTCGTCACAAACGTATCTCCATATCGGGGTTTTTGAGAAATCTACGTATCGCTGTATCGCGTATCCGTATTCGTATCGGCGTATCCAAGTAACCTAGTAGAAGGGACTGGAAGGCGAATAAGCATGGAGGAACAGAAATGTTTGGATGGGTTGGGGTTGCAAGGGCTGAAGATCACAAATTTTATGGGTCTTTAGGGAATCATCTGAGAAAATATGGCGATCTGAAAACTCTCCGTGAACTTGAAAAATCAAGGATCACGTAAAACTGACATACTTGCAGCCAATTTAGCCAGCCAAGTTGTGCAAAAGAACAGTCATGTGGAAGAACTTGAATGCAAGTACAATGGGACGACCGCATCAATTGGCAGGATGATGGAGCAAAACGAGCAGACCCTCCAGCGTCATAACGAATGTTTGTGTCGCCATTTTTCTGTTTGTGTGTTCTGCTATTGTCTAGTTATCAGCGTATATGCATTTTCCTCCTCTTTGGCATGACGAGGAAAATTGTCCAAATGCCACTCCCTAACAGCGAAGCCATTTGTTGAGAGTGGCTGCATGATGGGAGCTTCCAGTTGTTTAGTGGTCCTTCCATTTCTCTTTTTACCAGAAATACTCCAGGTGCAGCAACTTGCTCGTAGACATTCATGGAGGATTATTGATGAGAATCAAAAGCTCCGTGCAGAATTGAACTCCAAGATGCAGGAGCATAACATAAGATCCAGGCAGCTTGATGAGCTGGCTGTGCAAAATGACCATGACAGAAGAATCCTTGAGCGAGAGAAGGAAAAGGTGTGTGAAGTTCTATTCTACGCTCAAATCTTATTCTCCCAGCAATAATAAGGAACTTTTGCTTCTTCTATTTTATTTCCTTCCATTTTAGCGGAGGATGCTTGATTCTTTCTGCGCTTCTTGTTTTATTAAAACAATCTGTTCACCACCGCTGCCTACTACTGTAATTTTAGTTGTAGTTTTGTTTCTGTTTTACATTCTGTTTTCAGAAAATACATTCAACAAGTTTTAGCAATTGGGGTATTTGAGTAAAATGCAGGTTGCTTGTTTTATCGGGAGTTAAGTGTGCTAGTGACAAAAAAACACTGCAGACTTAGCGCTAGGTAATTCTCCTTAATGGTGTAGTCTGAATACAACATACATCAAGCTGCTGTGGTCTGCATACAGCAAGAAATCAAAACAAGGCATCTTAAGATGGCAGCACTGGAGCAACCAAGAGCCGATGAAAATATCCTGAAGCTAGTAGAACAACACAAGGTAAGTTTCCTAGTCATATATGCTGTTTCGCTTAAGTTTATTTAGAAGACTAACGTCCATGAGTGTCTTAGTGTATGGAAAATGCAGAGAGAAGCATGCTTCTCTAGACAAAATTCTAAAGCTAGAACAACAATTGAATGCCAAACATGAGCTTCAGGTGGAAATACAGCAGCTGCAAGGGAAATTGGAAGTGATGAAGCATATGCCACGTGAGGAAGACTGAATCAAGGAAGAAGATAGACGAGCTTAGCGAGGATCTGCAAGACAAGATTGATGAAATGGAGTACTTGGAGTCACTGAACCAGACCCTGGTTATCAAGGAAAGGCAAAACAACACGGAGCTGCAAGATACTCGGAAAGTGCTGACAGAAGTGAGCTACTTCCTCTGTTCACCATAATGTCCAGCATATTTACATAATTACATGATGCCTTGCTTTTTTGTATGCAAGTTTGCATTATATCCACGATCAGCCAACTTTCTGATTTATTGCATGCTCTGCAGTGCTTGCAGGAGCATACAACTGGCCGAGCAAACATCGGCATCAAGAGGATGGGCGAGCTTGATCCACAAGCATTTTTCAGTGTTCGTAGAAAAAAGCTACCACAATAGGATGCAGAATTTACTTCTGCAATTCTTTGCTCAAAGTGCCAGGAAGATATCAATGACTCGAAATGGCGCCCTTTCAGGACTGTCATGGTTGATGGAAAAGCTACGGTATGAGCCTCTGTTCCATTGCCTTCGCATATATACTTCCCTAGCTCTGGAAGCCTATAATTTTGAGCCATCAATTCCCAAACATGTTCACCATAGTATCGTAGCACGTCGTACTCATACACAGTCTAATAATGGCGTAGGAAATTCTTTTGGAGGATGACGAGAAGCTTCGAGAAGTGAAGAAATCTATGCCGCGGTGACGAAGGCACTGCTGGAGATCAACCAGTACAACCCTAGTGGCCGCTATGTCGTACCGGAGCTGTGGAACTACAAGGCAGAAAGCAACGCTGAAAGAAGTCATCCAGTTCCTCGTGAAGCAGTGGAAGACGAAGAAGAGGAGGCGCTGAGCCCATTTGGTTTGATCTGCCCGGGATCTAGGGATGAAAGTGGTCTGGATAATATCCGGATCCGTATTCGGATTTTATCCCATTTGGTAGTCATTTTTCTATCCGAACAAAATCTGGATCTCTGAACGTGATCCGGATAATTATATGAGTAATTAATCCGGATATGGGATAGGAGATATCCGATGGATCCAGGTACCCGTGGGAAATATCCAGATATAAGTATACGGGTACCCGGATTATAATCCAACCTAACTATTTTTCTTTGAATGGTTACTTGTATTAATAATATGTGACATTCTTTGACCTATACATTCCTGCATGCATGAGCTCACTATTCATGGGAATATCATTGTGTATATGACATGTTACATGTTGTGGATAGATAATATCGAGAATAGTCTATATCTATTTTTTTCGACGAACTAAGATAATATAGTAATACCCGGTATCCGATCCGGATCCGGTAAAAAAATATGGGACGGATACGGGATGACCACTATCCGGTCCGGATCCAGACCGTTTTCACCCCTACCGGGGTCTACTGCTTGCCTGCATCTGCATTTGCTTTGCTGAACTAGGCATCATCTGATTTGATCTTCGCCTGCATTTAGAGATTTTGGTTTTGGATAATGAGACGGCAAGACTATGATTATCCGCAAAGATTACGTTACCTTTTATTTAGCTTTTGAAATTAAGTTGGATTCCCCTATATGCAGCATTGGCATGAATGCTACTGATTTGATATGTTGTCATTGTTGTGCTTCTTTCTTGGGCTTGGTCCCTGTAATCTGGAGACACTACCAGGGAACAGGGATTTTATCCCGGTTGGGAACGGGCTACGGTCCCGGTTTCCAAACCGGGATGATCCTAGGGGACTAATGGCAGGGGGTCTGCAGTCCCGGTTAGCCACCAACCGGGACCGAAGGCCCTTGAAAAGCCTGGGAGCTGGGGGCGCCCGAGGCAGCTTATCCGTCCCGGTTGGAACTACCAACCAGAACTGGAGGCCCACTTATCAGTCCCGGTTGGTTGTACCAACCGACCGAAGGTGTTTTAATATTTTTAGTTGCCCGATTGGATGACTTATCGGTCGGTTGGTTCTACCAACCGACTAGAAATGTTGTCATTTTTATTTTTGCCCGCCGGATGACATTTAATTGAAACTCATATAATTAATTGAAACTTAAGTATATGTATATATTTGTGTTAAATCACAATTAATTGAAACTCATATAATTATTCATACACGTTAACTCGTTATTAAATGAAAGGACATTCATTAAAATTTAACTACAATTGATTTAATTATAAGTAATTAATAAGTACTACAATTGCTAACTAACTGGGCTATATATACAAGTATCACAAATACACATTGTTGTACACATAATTACAAGTACACATGTTTTTGTTCATCGGGATCATCTATGTGGATTGCTCTTGGTAGACCTAGATGTTGACCTGACGGTTGATCGGTTCCTCTCGAGCGGTCAGTCTCTAATCTTATTGAAAAAGGGTGATGATGCTCGCCCATTGGAGCCACGACCTCAGCTAATATAAAGCCGGCGAGTTGCTCTTGTATTGCTTTCACCCGCACCGCCGAGAGTTCCGGACCTTGTTCCAAACCTTTCTTCGCCAATTTTAGAGGGATCTGTCATTAATTAGGGAATTAACTAATCAATCCTTGGATCTATAGAGGTGTCCGGAATAGTTAGGCATTATTAAGGTAGAAATTATAAGTACTCACTCCAAAAGGTTCTCCTTTTCTCGTAGAGGTAGCAGAGCCTCCGATGAAGTGATGCATCATCTCGCATACATAGTAGCCGCACAAATTATTTCCCGATGCTTGATGCAAGACCTGTGGTGAAAAAGTTGTAGAACGTGAAATAACGCATAGAAATTTAGTGAACTAACTACAAAGCTAGCATTACGATATACTTACATATTTAGCGAGGTGCAACTCAAATTTTTTCTTAAATTCTCCAACGTTTTCCTTTTGGAATCTTGAAGGCACTACACAAGTGATTATGAGTTATCTGATTAGAGTTGGCTTCAAACCGAGAGAAAGAAAACAAGTGTGATAATGAAAGGAACGACAATGTACCGGTTGAGCATGGCCAAGAAGTCTTTGTATTTTGCGGGGGTTTTCTTTTGAGTCCATAACCGTGGTATCGTACTACGATCTACCTCGATAATAAAAGGGCAAAGTGAAAGTTGCACATATATATGTCGGCGTAGTAGTTAGTACTTTTAACATCATGGTAAGAAAAAATTATAACGAGACGGTAAGAAAACACATACTCAAAATCATAAGCTAGAAGTATCTTTGACTTGTATCTTTGTCCCATGAGCCTTGTTGTATATGTGTTGCTCTGTCTCTTCGGTTTATCTCTAACCGCTTCTCATTGATCACTCTTTGGTCGAGAAAGCCAAACTCATAATTAATTCTCTCGGTTTGGCATCGTTTTAGCTCCATTCTACGTAACAAGAAATCGTTAGGTTTGGGGATTGTTACAAAGATATGGGCGCGTGCATGACAAAATTTATGAATAAGACACTTACGAGTCCAAAGAACTCAACATGCTCACGTCCGGGGCCCTACCCTGGTATAGATCAAATAGAGGTTCCCATTCGATGAAGAACTCGTTGTCCCCACGGAAGTAATGAGTTTCCTTGAACCTGACGCATATCGCATCTAAACCATAGTTGGCCGTGGCCAAATACCATTCATGGAGTTGCCGCATCTTCGTTGTTAGCTGGGGGAGCTCCTTACGTCTCACAAATGACGCACCATGTACAAATTTCCATGCTATCTCTGCAACCGGGATGTCCTTGAGGCCCAATACCTGATCTGCATCAAGGCCAGTATCATCATAGAAACTGTTCATCCCCTGTGCAACCTCTTCCGCCGTCCGCTCCGGTGGCGTCTCCTTGTCGGCTGTCTTACTCAAGACGTGCTTGTAGTCTGACACGGGCGACCTTTCTGGTTTATCTATGATGTCCTTCAACGATAGGATAGCCCTCCTAGCTTTGTGCCATTCGTCCGCATCGGCCGGACCCTCGGTGGGCTGGCTTCTTCGCGAAGAATGAGGTGACCTCGCTCTTACAAACTGCGAGGTCTCCTCATCATCATATCGACGCCAACTTCGGTGATTTCCTTTTGGATTTTGTTGGCGTGGGCGTGGACCGTGTCTTTTGAGAAGTCTGGCCCCTATCCGACTGGTTGGTACATTACTTGGAGCCGTTTCTTGATTGGGGGCCTGCCTTGGCCGATGTGGGAGTTGGAGTTTCGTGCGAGGCTTAGGCGAGGAGACGGGCTTCTTCCGGGGGCGTCTTATTCGATGCGAAAGGTTGTGGAGGTGACGCCGAGACCGTGGAGAGGAAATCCACGTTGTCTTTAAAAATTATGAACCGCTTGCGCCACGCGATGAAACTGTGTACAGCATCTAATAGTTTCGTGCTTTCGTCACCTCCTTCAATGTCGAGGTCAAGATCCTCGTACCCTGGGCATACCTCGTCCACCGAGACCTTCGCGTAGCCCAGCGGTATGGCGAGACCATGGATGAGCTGCCCTGGCTCCACCGGGAAAGCCATGCCTTCAGCCACCTTTAATGAGAGGTTCCGTGCTTGCACGTGCAACTCACATGGTGTCGGTTGCGTGATGTCGCCCATCGCATAGGGGCCCAAGTCACTTCACCATTTCATCGAAGCACCGCTGCTCCGCCGCGTCGAGGGACCGATGATGTCCGGATTTCGGAGGTTCTGCCGACTTGTCTCCCGATGTTGGCTCAAGGCTAGTTGCAGCTCTTTTTGGACCAATCGGGTATGCTGGCCTTTGTTACTCTCAGTTCGTCTTAAAGGTCCTTGATATGTTGTGCGTGTCGACCCTTGGATCTCGACCGACTCCTGTAGGTCTCCGCATCATGGGCGAAACCGACCTTCCACGGGACGACGCCAATGCCCCGTGTACGTCCAGGGTGCTCCGGGTTCTGTAGAGCCCTTGTTAGCTCGTCGTCCTCCCTGTTTGGCACGAAGGAGCCTTGGGCCGACGGGTGTGCGGCGTCTGAAGCTTCTTGATGACTTCTCTCATCGTATCACCAAACACACCGCCATCATCGTCAAAGGCCGCCGTTATGACCGAAGAACCAATTTCTCGATCTGTTGGACCAATCCAATGTGGCGGGTGGACACCCTTAACCAAAGAAGTCACGTTTCCTCTTCTCCCATTTGGGTAGGGCCTTGCGGTAACCACCAGGTCCGAGGCGATGGTGGTATTGCTTCTTCGCTGCATTCTGCTTGTTCCTTTCAGCCAATTTCTGACCTAGCTGTGAATTTTTGTACCCCACAAATTCATCCCAGTGATCTTGTAGCTTTGGGTACTTGTTGAAGTCGGGGACTAAATTCTTCTTGACGTACTCGTTGTTCAGCTTCTTTTTGTACGTCTGAAAAGCCATTGCCATCTTCTTTAATGTGTACCTTTTCACCTTATCTTCGGTCCCTTCAGGGAAGGTGAACGTTTCCTTCATATCAGTCCATAGGGTGTTCTTCAGTTCTGCAGGTACCTCGTCCCATTTCGCAAAGCTAATAGGCACGTGGTCCCGATGATCACGCCAACGTCGATCCGAACGCCCAATCGCATTTTTCGGCTTTAGAGGCTCGCCTTCCTCACCGACTTCATGAATATGTGTCTTGCCCTCGGCTTCTTGCTTTGACCTCGGCGACGTGATCGGCTACTCGTTTGACCGGTCTCAGTGGCTTCGACGGCCTCACTGGCTTGGGTGGCTTCGACGGCCTCACCGGTTTGGGTGGCTATGGCCGTCTCTGGTACTTGGGTAGCGTGGGCCGTCTCTTGTCCGAACAACTCGCTCAAAAACTCGTCACCAAGAAAATCCATTCGACTGCATAGAATTGAATAGAAACATTCAATTGGGATTTCAAGTAGAATTGAATAGTATCATGTAACGTTATTCTTAGTAAGATATGATTACACATACATTTCACATAATGTGCAGATAAGAATAGCATACATATGCACAATAGAACTTGATTACAGGACCACTTAGGAAAAAATCCATTTCACAAGTGTTGATAATTAGAGCACATAGACTTGCGGTCATCTCCTACACAACGATGTTTTCAACGTTTTCCCTAGCTAGTCTCACGTTTCACCATCTAAATACACAAGCAGACATTACTTCATCTTCCTTTGGACTTCGATCTATCAATGCATATTACTTCATCTTCCTTTATGCACCTGCAGGCCATAATCAGGTATACTAGGTCCATGATATATGAAAACCATGATATAGCTATTTACGAGAATACATCTAAAATAGTTGTGAATAGTCATCACAAGCCCTTTCTGTGCACAATTGAAAGCATTAACAATATGAAAACCAGAATCATCATTTATACTGGAATTATCCGCAAAAGGCTACCATCGTTCATTATGACAGTGTTAGTGAATTCCACCTCTCGAACAAGTAACAAATCTTTGCAACATCAGCTCACGAAACACTCTCTTTTCTTCTAACATTTTTATCGGTGAATATTTGGCCTTGGATGACGCCCAGAGATCGTCTTGATCCAAACTAACGGATTTTCTTCCCAATAGATTACATATATTATTGGATGAAGAATGAGCGATGGATGAAGATGGAGCCTAGGCTCACGGAGCGTGGGCGTTGGAGGCGGAAGGAGGGATTACGTCGTCACGCAGGCGGCGACGGCGAGGAGGTGCACGGCGGCGAGGAGGGGAGTCGTCACGCGGCGGTGACGGCGAGGAGGGAGTGGCGGCGTCACGGGCGGCGGCGGCGAGGAGGTGCACGGCGCGAGAGGGGAGGGCGGCGTCACGGGCAGCGACGGCGAGGAGGTCCACGCGAGGAGGTGCAGCGGCGAGGAGAGGGCGGCGTCCTGGCGGCGGCGATCTAGGGTTGGAGCAGCGAGGAGGGCACGGTGTGGCAACCGGTGGGAAGATTGGAGGACTAAACTGTCGCGGAATTTGTATTTTGACCTTCAATCCGGTTGAAGACAACAACCGAGATTGATCGGACCTTCATCCCAGCCGTGTCTCCAACCGGATTGGAAGTGGTGCTAGCCCCACAAGTCGATCTTGGCGGAGGGTGGTTGACCTTCAATCCGGTTCAAAACAACAACCGAGATTGAAGGAAGCTTTAGTCCCGGCCGTCTCTCCAACCGGGATTGCTAGTGGTCTTGGCCCCACCCAGATCGTGGGAGGTGGTGGACCTTCAATCCGGTTGGTATCTCCAACCGGATCCATAGGCGATCTTCGATCCGGGTAGGTTTTCCCAACCGGATTGATTGGTGAGCTGCCCCACACGCCGATCTGAACGACCAACGCCCGAGTGCTAGGGACTATCGGTCCGGTTTATTATACAAACCGACCGATACCCAAAATAAAGAATCTTGATGGCGAGCGCTGGCTCGAACCCGTGACCGCAAGGCCGGGGAGACCGCGCTCAAGCGCCCGCTGCTAGCCAGGGGAGAAGGGGGAGAGATGTTCTCTTTTCTTGGGAGCGAATTATTTTTGTACCTTTCTTGGTCTTTAGTGGAGGGAAAGGAAATTTTTTTAATTGTATTTTAATTCCTTATTTGTATTTTAAATCCATTTTCCCATTATATTTCCTTTTTTAAATGTATTTTAATTCATTTATTGTGGAGAAAGCCATGTTTTCCTTGACATGTGGGCCCATATATGGTGGGTCCCATATGTCGATGGTAGTAATTTGCCATAACTTTCTTCAAAATTATAGAAAATTGTTGGGAGCCTATTAAAATTAAATAAAAATTTCACAAAATTCATAACAAATGTGCAAAATTGACATATATAAAAATGAGTTGGGAACCTTGAAATTTCTCATTAGTTTATAAATGAGATGGGAATAATCTACTTATACATAAACGATGGGAATTTCTCATAATTGGCGAAACACTAACGGTTCTTTCCGGATCAATATGAATTTAGGGACAAATATATAAAATATTACATGACTACTTTATTTTTACAAGTGATCCTTCGTTATGATCGTGGCGTGCGTGCGAGCTTCCTCATCATCGCTAAGGACACTAATGTCTCGTCCGTGAGAAAGGTGGCGGCTCGTCGAATCGATACTCTTCTTCGCCTCAGGACGCCTCAACTCCAACAATCCTTCTTTTACCGTAAAGAACCACGTGGTGCCTTGCTTGATCACCGCCGGTAGTCTTGTTCTTCTGTCTTTTATAGTTTTACCCTTATGAACTTTTGGTTTGTTGTCCATGTCCATCACATAGAATATCTGTGTCACATCGTTGGCGAGCACGAACGGTTCATCCCTGTAGGCCACTTGCTTGAGGTCCACGATTGTCATACCATAGTCATCGATCTGCACGGCTGTCAGTTTCACCCATTGGCACCTAAACAGAGGGACTTTCAAAGGTCCATACTCGAGCTCCCAGATCTCCTCTATGAAACCATAGTAGATGTCCATCTTTTCATTTTTGTCCAAGGCATCTATACGGACGACGCTGTTTTGGTTGGTGCTCTTTCTATCCTGAGCTGTCGTGTAAAATGTGTACCCATTTATCTCATACCCTTGCCATGATACGATTGTTATGGATGGTCCCCGAGCTAAGAGCTGCAACTGTTCATGGACTCCCTCCTTGCCTAACAGATGCTTTTGTAGCCAACCACCAAAGCTCTCCACTTACTTGTTCACGATCCACTTATCTGACTTATCTGGGTATTGGTCTCGTAATATCCTCTCATGATCAAGTACATACGGAGCCACTGAAGATGCTTGTTTCAGTACCGTGAAATGTGCTTGTTTAAATGAGAGTACATCGTCACAGGAGGATTCTTTTCTCCCTAGGGTCCCTTTTCCCCGTAGCCTCCCCTCATAGCGTGATACAGGGACGCCAATCGGATTCAGATCATCAATGTAGTCGACACAAAACTCAATCACCTCCTCTGTGCCAACACCCTGGGCAATGCAACCTTCTGGACGAGAACGGTTACGAACATACTTCTTTAGGATACCCATGTACCTCTCGAAAGCGAACATACTGTGCAAGAAGACTGGTCCGAGAATTTCTATCTGTTTGACCATGTGAACCATGAGATGAACCATCATATCAAAGAAGGATGGAGGGAAGATCATCTCAAGGTTGACCATACTAGCGACAATGTTATCCTGCAGATTAGATAACTTATCCGGATCTATGACCTTTTGTGATATCGTGTTGAAGAACGAACACACCTTTATGATTGTACCTCGTACCACGCCCGTAGAATACCTCGCACCATCACTGGAGCAACGGGTCATCAACACATAACAATCATGGGATTTCAAGTTTACGATTTTATTCTCTTTTGTGTTTATGAGTCTTCTTATGTTCGACGAGTACCCGAAGGACCTTATACTTGTTTAACAACCTGAATCATGCTTTTTTCTCTTCTTTGCTTGGTGTGTAGCTCATGGACGAGGTAATGCCCTTTGTCTCTCTCTTGTGGATGTAGTTCTTCCCCGAGACCTAACAATTGTAGGTTCTTTCGTTGCTTGAAATGTATCTTTTGATTTGCCATACATATCTATAAAGCCTAGCAGCTCACGCATACATTCTTTGTGATATGCATGAAGTCCGAGGAGTGACGGACCTCTAAGTCTTTCCAAGAAGGCAAGTCCCAAAATATTGACTTCTTCTTCCAGCTAGGCTTCTTCCTAGATTCTTCAAAGGGAGTGGCGGGACGGGTTTGCTACCAGACCCTTTCCAAATACTACGCCTAGATCCTTTACCATAGAAAATACTTCCGCCTAATCGCAATGCTTGGGCTTCTTTCGTTTCTCTTCGGTCCCATCAAAATTAACACAGTTACTCCGTAACGGGTGCTTCAAATTGAGGAACCTACGATGGCCCATGTAAATAACCTTCCGAGAGTTTGTTAGGTACTTGTCTTCCGTATCATCCAAGCAATCGGATGCGTGCTTTATACCCTTTATAGATAGGCCCGACAAGTTACCAAGTGCGGCCGATCGTTGATGGTTACAAATAGCAATGCACGTAAGCTGAAATACTCTCTTTGTACTCATCCCATACACGTATACCATCATTCCATAGCGTTAGCAGATCTTCAACCAACGGTTTGAGATACACGTCGATGTCGTTACCAGGTTGCTTAGGGCCTTGGATAAGCAATGGCATCGTAATGTATTTCCGCTTCTGACATAGCCAAGGAGGAAGGTTGTAGATACATAGAGTAACGGGCCAAGTGCTGTGACTACTGCTCATGTCACCGAACGGGTTCATCCCATCCGTACTCAATGCAAACCTTATGTTCCTCGCATCGTTCGCAAAGTCCGGATATTTTCTATCGAGTTTCCTCCACTGCGAGCCATCTGCTGGGTGCCTTAGCTTTCCGTCGAGTTTACGATCATCTTTATGCCAACGCATCATCTTCGCATGTTTTTTGTTCGCAAACAAACGCTTCAACCGAGGGATTATAGGAAGTACCACACCACCTTAGCAGGGCTCTCTTCTTCTTCGCGCCTCTACCTCACATGGGCCATCACGCTTGGTCTTATACCGTGATGTTTTGCACACCAGACATTCTTCCAAATCCTTGTACTCATTACGATAGAGGATACAATCGTTTGGACATGCATGTATCTTCTGTATCTCCAACCCCAAAGGACAGAGAACTTGCTTGGCTTCATACGTAGTTTCAGGCAGCGTGTTACCCTCTGGAAGCAACTTCTTCATGAGGCCTAACAACTCATCAAATCCCTTATCAGATACTCCATTTGTAGCCTTCCATTGCATCAATTCCAGTGTGGTACGCAACTTTTTGTGGCCCTGCCCACAGTTTGAATACAACAATGTTCCTTGATCCTCCCGCAGGCGCTGAAACTTTTCGTAATGTCTTTCATCGGTGTATTCTCCCTCTCCATCATGCAACATCTATTCTAGATCATCGTCGTCAAACTCCCCTAGTATATGTTCAATAGAACCGTGTTGGCCAACATCGGCCATATAATCTGCCACATCTTCTTCGTCACCATCTTCTTTTTCACCGTCTTCTCGTATAATCTCTTCTTCACCGTGTTTGGTCCAACAGTATAGTTTTCCACTAAACCTCTTGAGATCAAATGGAAGTGAATTTGCTCGAGTTTGACCACTCCTTGTGATTCTTGCGTCTATGCATGGACAACATATGTAGCTCGATCTTGTGCGAGCACTTGCTGACGATAAAGTTTCCAAACCCTCCACAAACTGTGAGGAGCGGTGGTCCATGTACATCCATCGCCGATTCATCTACATTAAGTTACATCAAGGTAGTTGTTAGTTGATTTTAAGTTAATTTAATTTTTAGGTCAATACTTCAATTTTAGGTTAAATACCTTTTTAAAAGAATTATTTTTAAGCTGATAATATTTTATCACATATTTTATCACAATCGAATCAAATTCTAAGGTAATGCAACAAAGTATTTGGCAACCCACTTAAAATGATATATCTAGATCTACCAACTTATAATTTTACATCAACGAAGTGAGTAGAGATCAATGAAGTTATAATATTTTATCACATATTAATTAATATATAATGTTAATTTTAAACAATCAAAATCTATGCAAAATCTACTTTAAACTCTACTCCCAAAATTTCTCCATGAATCGATGAAACCAAAATTCTAAATTTGAGTCACCTCCACGCATTCAATGTGTGCTACATCACAATCCAAGTAAATTCTAAGCTAATGCAACAAGATTTTACAATCCACTTCAAAATTTGGTCCACGAAAGTTAAGATTCAAAATCATAGATCCATGAAACCATCATCTAAATTTAATTAGCTACAACTACAAATTCAAAACGAACTACGTCTTAATCCAAGCAAAATCTAAGATTACACAACAAGTTTTCGCCAACCCTTTCAAAAGATCGAGCTATATCTACCAATTTATAACATTTCATCAAAGATGGGGAATAGAGACCAAATTTTTCCATATTAAATTTAAAGCAAATATAGAAACTACATTTCATATACAAGTAGTGAGAAATGAAGTTACTAACCTTGGTTAACTTGGATTGAAGTGAAATGATCAAATTACAAAAATTTGAGCAAAGACTCCCTCAAATCCCGTAATGGCGCCGAGCTCCTCTGTCAAGTTACAGTGGTGGGGAAGGTTACTGTAGCTCGGGGAGGAAGAAAGGTTAAATACGCTAACCAATCCCGGTTGGTGTTACCAACCGGGATTGATATCCCCACCAGGACTGAAATTCCAATTTAGTCCCGGTTGGTATTACCAACCGGGATGGATATCCCACGCTGCCACCTGCCTTTTTTGAGGCGATACCCGTCCCGGTTGGTAACACCAACCGGGACTAAATGGTCCTCATGGACGGTTAGCTGCTCAACCGGATCTGTTGCCTTCTGAGTCCCGGTTGGTGGCTAACCGAGATTGATGGGCCGGTATGGAAGGCCTGTTCCCTGGTAGTGAGAGATAGAACTTCCTCGTGGACATACTACAGTTGACCCTGCACATAAAAGAAAGAATGCAGCTCATGTGTTTCGGAATTTTTTTTTAGGAAATAAAACTTTGTTCTAGCCTCTACATCATAAGATGTATACAGCCATAACATGCAGCACACCATGTCATATGTTTGGGAATGCATCCAATCTTGGATAATGTAGGGTAAGCGAGAGTGTGAGACCCCTTTTAGTCTTCCTCTTATCTGCAATGTTAGCTGATGCCTGCCGTATAACTTTGGATTTTACGGTTTCTGGATATTTGCCACTCTAAAGAATGCCACTGTATCTAGGTTTTTTTTTTCAACCTATTGAGTTACATATATCGACCACTTTTCATAAAAGCCTAAGCTGATAGGAAAAGTTAGACAATTCATTTATACTTCCAATACTTTCTCACGTAGAGGTTCCTTCCTTAGAGGTGAACTCGAGACCTCTGGCTCTGGTATCATATTAAGTTGCATGTACTGATCAGTTCATCCAAAAGTCTAAACTGATGAGATTCCCCTTCACGTGGATGCTCATTCAAATGTCTAAAGCTGATGAGGATCCCCTCACGTGGATGCTCACTCAAAAGTCTAAACTGATGAGGATCGCCTTCGTGTGGAGGCTTCCTTAGGCCTCACACACGTGGAATAAAGGCAGACAACAATTATTTATTTTAATTGAGGATCGCATTCACGTTGAGGCTTGGAATATTAACCCTCACACACTTGGAATAAGAGCGAACGATAATTATTTACTTTAATTGCGTCCACCAGGACTCAAACTTTAGACCTCTGGATCTAATACTATATTGAGTTGTATGCACCGACAAATTCTGCTTTTGGTGAAAAATAGACAATTCACTTGTACTTCTAACACAAACCACTACAAAACCTTATGCCGCCGAGGTAGAGCAGAGGACACCAGCCTATAACCTAGGTCTACCATAGCAAGCAATCGGTAGGATTGAGGAGGCACTCCATGCATGTACAATCGAAATGCAAATGTTCAATTAGGCTAATAGGTTCCTCTCCTGTTCCCTTCAAGACCTACCTGATTACCGATTACCTGTGTTGAAGAACTATTAGCACAGCAATATGATTGAGAGAGATTGAGACACAATGTGTAATCTTTATTGCAATGATCATACTTCTTGTCAATGTACATCATCTTACAACAAGGGGGTTAGCCCCTTTATATAGAACAAGATGGGGTGTGTCCAAGAGATACCTTTTCACTAAGGGATGTCTCTTCACCAAGAGGCACCTTTTCACTAAGGGGTGTAACCGCAAGGCGGTCATTGTTATCTAATAACCGCAAGGCGGTTATTGTAATTTGTCCACATATTTTATTTCACAACACTCCCCCTTGGACAAATTATTAAATATACATATGCCTTAAAAACTCCTTCCAAAAACCCTGTGGGAAAAAATGGATGAAGAAAATAACATTGCATATATGAGTTTGTATTTACAAACTCATCTTATCAAATCATCAATATGTATATGCATCATTAAAAACTCCTTCCAAAAACCCATTGGGGAAAAAATGGATGGAGAAAAGATTGCATTATACATAAGTTTGTATTTATATACCCCTTTGACAAATCACCAATATGCATATACCTTAATAAAAACTCCTCCCAAAACCCATTGGGAAAAATGGACGGAGAAAAGAAAGTATATTGCATATGAATACCTGTATTGCAATATTGCCTCATTAAAAACCTTAATATGAGAAAACTTTAAGAAAAACTCATATAAGGAAAAGAGTGCAATATATGATCTCCAAGATCATCTATGTTCAATTTGGGTTATAGTTCAAGAGTTTACTCCCCCTGAACCTTTCAACATACAAAGTCATCTTATCCCAATTTCACATTTGAAAATGGATCCACATAAATACTTAATTAGTGAATAAATCTCTCATGATAATTCACATGACTTTGTATATATATTTCATTTCACAATGCCTTCGAGGCTTGTGATGTATCATAACCCATTTGCCTTTGTGCAATACAAATCATATTATCTCTCTAGATAATAACCGGGGTATTAGTTGCATTAAATGTTATATGACTCCACATATGGCAAACCATTTGCTTTAAGCCAAATCAATTCATGTGGTGTCTTAGATAATGCAACACTTGGTGGAATTGACCGTTAGGTCTGTTTTCATGATTTTATCAAAATCATACCACCATATATCCAATATGGGATTTAGTGCGGATTTTGATAGATATCCAATGTCTATTCATCCCACTGTATTTAGACTTTGGAAATTCAAACATAATTTAATGTCAGTCTAATATCCTCTATTTAGAACTGCATTAATTTAGTCAATAATTGACTTTGAGTTTGATATCAGACCTGATTAATACTCCAAAAGTATTAATATTAGAAACTTAATGTCCCATAGACATCTCCAAAAGATCTCATATATCTTTTGGATATATTTATCAAATCTTTATGGTCTTGATATTTCAAAACTTTCTCTTAGTGGTTAGACATACAACCAAATAGCCTAATTTTAGGACTTATAAAATATGGTTGTACCACTATAGAGCAAAGTATAACCAGTCTTTATTTAGGGAATTTAATTGATTTTACGATTTACACCAATATTCATCGTACCTGGAAGGTACTAGAGGATATCACCACTTTCCTAATTTCATTAGGAAATGCACATTTCAAGTGCTCAAGTGGTAAATTAAGTCCATCGGGCCTTATAGGGTCATTATCCAATTTATGGACAATTGGTGTATTTTAAACCTTTGACTGGTATATATTTTCTTTTTAGAAAAATCACTTTCCAAAAAATTATTCATCTTTCAGAAAGTATTATTCTTTCCAAAACACTATTTCTTTAAGAAAGATGTTTTATAATTTAGGAAGATACTCTTCTTTTGAAGAGAATACTAAGTATGAGTTTTATATCAATGTCGCTATCGCTTTCTTTTTAAAGAAATCATGAATCCTATAAGGATATCACCAAGGATTCTTAAATCTATTTACTGCATATTTATTCATGCCATTTGTCAGAATATAATGAAACATTTATGATATGAGAGGAACCATAGCCATAATCACCACCTTTTTGTGTAATGACCCTATAGGTCTAGACCCAACGGCTCTCAGACTTTTGGCTTTTATGGTTCAACCTCAGTTGCCTTTCCTAGACCCGATATGCGCACCTTCATGTGCCATATGCCATGGGCTTTAGTTACAGATCTGTATATAGCAACTTTCAGAGGTGGAATATTTGTCGACAAATGTTTCTTTTTACAAAAAACATTCTCATATCCAATATCCTCACAACTGAGAATATGAATTTATTACCTAGAATTTCATCATTTCCTAAATGAATATTCTTGGTCGTTCCATCTTCCCAGCATTATAACATGCGCGCATTAAATAACTGGGATTATCATCTCCATGATGATATTTATTTGTATAGGAGTATTATTTTGACTTAGCCATTAGATCTAATAGTCACAGGCTTCCCCGCATATGTAGATCATCGACCATAAGTCAATTTCGCAAAGATAGAAATACTATTATCCCGGGGTATTCCACTCTTAGCGATCCATTCATACTATAGTAAATGTTATCCATTAATTTCATATCAAATGAAACACACTTACTCATAGTAAATGGTAACTCCAAATTTCTGACATGCTCCCGTATCACCTATACAGGAGTTTTGACTAAACTTTCGTTCAGTCGGTGCGTGCTTTTATTAAAGCTACAAAGATCGATACCTGATCCTCATCAGGTAAAATCTCATGGCATTACCATTTTGTAGGCATTCTCCCCCTAATGCCGAGATTCGATCTTTAACAACATATTTTAAATTCTTTCTTATATATTTCAACATCCTTTTAATAGGCATAGAATTAATGGAATTTCTATCCAAAAATCCTCCGACAGCACTAAGATGTATGTTGTAGTGGTGATATTATATGAGAAATGTATACGCACTATTTATAAGTCAGGGGTATGCAGTGAACTAGACTATATAAATGCAGTGGCATGTAAACTGCATTTATCCCACATTTAGTGGACTATCCCATCAACTTATGGGATTATAATCTGTGACAAAAACCCAAATAGGGATGCAATGGTCATCAGAATTATTTTATATTCTAGCTTTTACAATTTTTCCCATTACATGACCTAATTACTCATACCAATTTTCAATTGAAATAGGTCATTCATTAATGCGACATGGTCATGATTAGTGTAAACTAGGCACCAACATTTCAAATTTTAGAAATGTTTCCCATGAACATAAATTTATTGATTGTTCATTAACATGACCAGAATTAATCTGCATTGGAATACTGTTCTTTTGAACAAAATAATTAATTAAGTGATAATATGTATGTCTTTAACACAATTCTA
Organism: Olyra latifolia; assembly: GCA_036346145.1. NCBI lineage: Eukaryota > Viridiplantae > Streptophyta > Magnoliopsida > Poales > Poaceae > Olyra > Olyra latifolia. Next base: position 39,718,772 of record CM070524.1, on the reverse strand, counting down.
CACACCTCAGTGTATGCATATACTGTGTCAATAATGTCATGATCATTCATGACCATTTTAATTTAATAGATCATATAATCAATAAATTTGGGAACCATTTGTTTCAAACAAATGTATATGACTTCCAGTCATATGTCATATATGCACTTGTATGCATTAATGTCACATTTCAGCGACTAATATATTGCCACAAATATTAATTATCCACCACGTGGATATGGTCAATATATTAAATGACATTCAATTATTTTCCAAAATAACCTATTAATTTATTAACCATGCCTTTTAATTCATATTATTACAAGCCTTTTCATAAAATGTCTAATATTCTCCCCTTTTTCATGCCAACATTAAATTCCGAGTAATAACATGTGCATCAGGTAGATGCATTAAATCAACTCGGAATTGCAACCATACTAATATTTTAGTATAAATTTATGGCATGTAACCAATCATATATGTTAAAGAATCATATAGACTTTATGTCATATGACATACTATAGCCAATTTATTCCTAAATGAATCAATTCATTATTTGGCTATATATCAATGCCACCATGGAAAAACAAATTTCCATTTGTTCTCAAGACATCGGTGCATTATTAAGGCTTTAATAAGTGTTCGAGACACTTTTCACACAAGGCAAAGTATATCAAGCATATAATTTTTAGACATACAATTTCACATTTTATTCCATGCAAGATTAGTTATCTTACTCTATGTAAGATATGCAATAAGCATAATGTTCTATTCATCTCCTCAAATAATGAACTCTTCTCCAAGAGTTTTGAATAGAACAATCAAGACCATTTTATGGTTTTATGCATCCAGGAAAATTGACATCAAATGCATTAGATTCCATCTAAAATAAATTGATGCTATTTGTTCAACATATTACCAAACTCTTCATGAGTTATACTTATGCCAATAATGTAACTCAAGATTATCCAATGAGAATTATACCACAATTCTCCCTCCATATGTCATATGAAAATAATCACATTTCAATGCACATTCTTGTCAATTAAGATAGGCACTACTAACATCTAGTTACATAGTCTTTTAGTCAAAAGACTATTGTGCATAGTGAATATATTCACATATGGACTTATCCATTCGAAATGTGCAATTCGAATATTGGTTGGTTGTGCATGACAACACAAGTGGCTTTTATTATCATTCAAGACAATTTGCATAGCCAAAGGATCTTTCTTTATCAAATATCTATCATATAGATTTGCCTCAAACCTAAACAATTACCTTTAATGTCCACTATGATAAGTAACCCTTTTTGACAATCATGATATCCACCAACAAATAGGCAAGTGACATCAATGTCACCATCATGATAAAAGAGGTGGGTTACAACGATGGGCGTAGACCTTCACATGCCATGGCTGCGGGTGATATCTCATCACTGCCATAATTAATGGACTCCGCACCAAGAAGGTAGTCACCAATCGCAAACCAAATATTTGACAATTGTATGACAAAGAGATAAGACCAATAAAATATTGGTGCGATTATCCAAATATATCTTAAAGATATATATGTCATAAATCTCACATTTATCATGTAACATACTACAGATATACCACCCGTACGTATATTCTGGTTACATGAACTGAGTGCAAAATGGTGAAATTCAAAATTATCCACTTCATGGATAACATTAATAATTTTCCAGAATTTTTCTAGCATTTTTCGGGGTTTCTTTATACCTTTTGGATTTTTAGAGCAACTTTCCTATTGCAAAAATCCACAAGATACTTCCAAATATATATAGCCGAAAAATAACCATAAAGATGGTTCCCATAATTTTTTAGCATATTCTCATAATTTTCTGCATTTTCCATGATTTTCTGCAATTTAAGTTAGACCAAAATAACTTAAATAATGCAATAATGCAAAAAATGATGAATTGACGTAGTCCTTTTAGCGATGAGCGAGATACTCTCACTATGGATATAAAAATATGCCATAGGACCCATGCCTTGTGCTAAAATAGCAAATAAGGTAATCGTCATCTACCATATGCAGTATGGTAACAAGAAATTAATAAAAATAACGTAGACCTTTTAGCGATGGACGAGATACTCTCACTATGGACATAGACTCCACACCCTAAGGTATAGGCGACGCTACAGTCACAGCTTATGCCATAGGACCTATGCCTTGTGCTAATTTAGCACTTAAGGTAATCGTCATCTAACACAAAAATAAATGCTAGAAAATTAAAGGCACAAAAATTAAGAGCCAAATGTATCACAAACTGCATATAAATTGCGATTGTAAATATTTTAAGGGAAAATCGCAATTAGAACGACAATAACATAATATTATGTTATGTCTATAGTCTGAAGACTAATATGCAGTAATATAACACTGTCTATACACAAATTTAAAATTTGTTAAGACAGGGAGGGCTTATGCACCATGAGCCCATGCTAGGGAGGCCGGTGCTATGCCGCCTTGGAGACGAGCATCACCACACCGAAGTAGAGGATGATAACGATGTCACTATCGCAACCTCTCCTCCCATCCACTGCCGCCGTTCCCCGTCCCGATTGGGACGAAGATAGTGGCGTCGGTGGCGGTGATGGCCGGGGTGCCGTCCCGGCTCGTGGAGCATCTGCGGTGTGGCCTGGGGACCTAGCCTCAGACGGATCGACGACAACGACGGTCGGGGACACCGCCTCGAGTCGTGGAGTGCCGCCTGCATGGCGGTTTCCACTGCCAAGGTAGCAGTTATTGCATCGGAGGTGGGAGATGTGGTGGTTACCACTTTCATCGGTACTCTCCTCGCCTCATCATCTTCTCCAAGAACGATCAATCGAATTGAAACGAAATCGATCAAAACACTTACTTGGAGTCGTGCTTCGCGGCATACAACCTTGTGACGGAATGATCGGTATATCCGATCTCCTCCATCCTCTACTTCCCATCTTCTTCACAATAATCAATTTAATTGAAAAATGACGGGAATCAATACTTACTTGATGCGTGATGATCAAGTTCTGTTTGTTTGAGACAAAGAAGTTTTCATCTTTCCATACAACACATACGGCAGTTGCCAAATTGCCATTGGCTTATTTTGCCAAATGCCACCGATGTCTCTGTTCATCGTTTTTCTTCTTGATCTCAGTGTTCCTCGTAGTAAACGCCAAAGGCAACATGTAGTGATTAGTACCATAATAATTATCAAAATCATCATTAGATGATTTCTTTACTAATCAAATCACGAAGAACATACCGGTGTGCCTTTTTTCTCTCCATTGGCTAATTTATCGATGTGATTAAAAATCACTTACCAATAGAGACAGTGCTGATAACGTGTTGAAGAACTATTAGCATAGCAATATGATTGAGAGAGATTGAGACACAATGTGTAATCTTTATTGCAGTGATGATACTTCTTGTCAATGTACATCATCTTACAACAAGGGGGGTTAGCCCCTTTATATAGAACAAGATGGGGTGTGTCCAAGAGACACCTTTTCACTAAGGGATGTCTCTTCACCAAGAGACACCTTTTCACTAAGAGGTGTAACCGCAAGGCGGTTATTGTTATCTAATAACCGCAAGACGGTTATTGTAATTTGTCCACATATTTTACTTCACAACAACCTGTAACACGGCTGTATTTTCTATCCCTCAACCTCAAGATTAGCGTGCCAACCACCCAGATGAGGGCAAATGGCCAAATCACACTCATTATCTTGTGTGTTTCCTTGGAAAATGGCCAAGTAACGGAAGCCGCCTGCTCCCATGCTTTACACAACGGTAAACTGCATGCCACCGCGCCGCCGGCCATGGCTACTAAAATTCCTCGCCGTGATCTTCAAACCAAAGCACAAGGAAAGGTAGCTTTCCTTTGCCACGGAGAGATTAATTATGCAGAAACATCCCCTAAACCCCAAGCATTTGACCTGGAAAAGAGCAGCGAACGTTGGCAACTTGGCAAGCACACCAACGAGACAGAGTGCTACCTTTTAACTCTACATAAACACGCCTCCCGTGCTGCGTGCTGTCGTGGTCGTAAGAGCTTCTGCCACGATCCAAATGGAGAATCAGAGACATGAGACTAGAGCCATGGAGGCGGCGGCGGCGGCCGCGGCCTCGCCGTTGCCGCCGGCTCTCCTGCGTTGCTCCGGCAGCGACGAGCTGGGACAGTCCACGCGAGTGTACTGCCCGGCGACCGGGAGGGTCCCCTTCGAGTGGGAGGACGAGCCGGGGAAGCCCAAGAGCCCGGCCCGGGCGGACGTCGTCCCGCCGCCGTGCCCGTCGCCGGCGATGCAGAGCGCGCGGCTCGCCGGCCGGCAAAGGCGGGTGCCGAAGAAGCGCCGGAGGGATCCGAGCTCCGAGGCGGACGGTTTGGAAGGGTGCCTGCCTGTCAAGTTCCACCTGGGGAGAGCTATCAAGAGGTGGGACATCATCTGCTTCTTCAGAGGGGAGTGAGCTTTCAAGAGTTCATGATTTTCAAGGGCGAAATTAACTATTTCGAGTGGCTAATAATTAATTTTCCCTTGAAAAGGATGTGAGATGCATGCGCATCACACGCACGTGTGATGCCACCTTTCCTGACATGGTCCATGGAATGGAATTTGAAGACTTCCTGTACATTAATCGTTTGTAGACAAAGATACTAATTACTCTCTCCTCTCTTTCCTTTCTTGTATAGCAAGAATGAATATTTGAGGTTGCTCTTCTGTAATCATGGGATCATTGCCTCATTGGGTGCAAAGCAATCCTACTGAAGAAAATAAAAGCTAAAGCTATTCAATGGAAAAGACCTACTGGGCATTCTTCGTTGCTGAACAAAGCAAGATGGAATGCAGTACCATACGAGTGTGGCTATATAGTTCTCTACTCTAGATCTCCCTGCCTCTATCCCTACCTGCAATGCTTTGCAAACTTACATGAATTTAGACATGTAATTACGGTGCCAGCCATACAGTGCTAGTACAATTCTGGGGGAACAGCAAAAGGTTTTGCAGTCAATTTCGGGCCACCAAACCCAGCAACTGAGGAAAAGGCTCCTACAAGGCTGTCTTTGGCTCCTCATTGGCTTTGGATCTGTTAGGTTGCCACCTAACTTTGCCACAACTACCCTTATACAAAGTTAGGCAGCCACAAGAAGTGTAGCGAACAAAATTGACGCCACAATTATGGCAAAGTGTGGCAAGAAAATGAATTTATGACATGTGAAGTCAGAGGCTAAGAAAGTGTGGTAGACTAATGTTAGACGTGGAACCAAACGCACGCCTAAGAATGTATGACGCGACTAAGATTAGACATAACAGCCTTAGACTGCCAACCAAACAAGCCCTTTGTCTCTAATCCCCCTTCGGGACCGGATTCTTAGTGGGTTGGGTTATTCCTGCTTCTGCTAGTGGGTGGTTTTTCATTTCTTAACAGATCGAGTGACCCTTGAAAAAAGTACTTACATAACACCCGTATTGCACGCTTACCATTCTTTTTCAAATATATGATGAGAATTTAGTGGTCAAAGACCATCTCACTGACTATAAAAAGTCTTTTTTTAAAAAAATCAATCTTTGATGACCGAGTGAATCGAAGGAGAACAATCGATTAATAGGGTCGAATGGTCCCATGCAACAGTCTGCCATTTAAATTGTAAGTAGAGTTGTTCTATAAAACAATGACACAACAAACAGATTAAGCCAGTGCTCAGCAAGATCTTAAAAAAAAGTTCTAAGGTTGCGGTCACATTTGCAATCATCACAGAAGAAAAACTCTTTCCACGGTATACTAAAAGCAAATGATGTTTCAGTTGATAATCCATGTAGTGCATACCTGAAAAAAAAATACTAAGAAAAAATGCAAATGTAAGCATATGAAATTCAGAAGCACATGAATACACAAGCACTTGGGGCTCACCAAATTATATGAAGAAACATCACGTAAAGTTGTAAACCCACAGTTTCAAAATATGCCACCAATTTCTGTTTTCCTGGAATGTCGTCAGAGAAAATGATGAAAACAGGACAAGAGGGAACAAGATCTCATAGTCTACAAAGTTTTGCAAAGGAACTAGCCATGAAGGTTATACATGCTCAGTAGCAGCTTGCTGCCTACTATATCCAGTAACAAAGTCCAGTAGTCCACTGCAACCCAACATCAGTTGATCTTGCACTGATGCATGACCCTGCAAAACAATATAATATTTTTTTCCATTAGCTAACCAGAGACTGAATAATAGTCCACAGATCAACATGGTGTGCCGTGTTCATAGATAGATTAAAGAAAACAAGTAGCAAACTACTAAGTACAGTCCAAAAGATCACAACATCACTGCTTACTAATAGTCTTGTACAAGTTACTAAAAGTCAGCTGCCAAAACAGCGTAGTAACTTTCCAAACCAAGAAATCTTAAGACTTGCCCTTGTGCAACAAAAACTAAGGAATTTGAAAAATGTTTTGGACAATCACAAGATCACTGCTTACTAATGGTCTTGAACAAGTTAGTAAAAGACAGCTCCCAAAACAGCGTGGTGACTTTCCAAACCAAGAAATCTTAACATTTGCCCTTGTGCAAAAGAAAAGAACCTAAGGGGAAGTTATTTTGTTGAAAAATGTTTTGGAAAATAGAGTTTACATGGTCATGGTCTCATGGAGGATGCAGAAAATATTCTCTCTACTATTAAAAAGAGGCTAGTGATGGATAGTGGCAATGGTCATGGTCACCTACCTGAAAAAGATATCTTCGATACAAACATTTTCAAAATTTTCCATCCCACAAACCATGGTAGAATACCCACCCCTATGCCCCACCTGGCTTCCTACAGCGATAAGGCAGAGGCAATGAGTGACCTGGGCTTCGTGGGAAGCGATGACAAAGCTGACTGTATGGTGATGTGGGAGCTAGAATACTACTACACCGGATTTTCTAATCTTGGATATTTTGAGCTTTTTATAAAGGTCATTTATTTTTGAAGTGATGTGCCATGGAGCACAAAAATCCTATCTACATGAGCTTCGCCGTGAATGCTCTGAGTCTGTTGTTGACCAACTGATCAAGTGCATAGGCAAAAAAGCCATGCACACAAGGAGCTAGCCACGGCACAGGTGCAAGTCACTTGCTCGGCAAGGCTTGGGGCACACCAGGATGTTGAGCAACAGGTTAAGTTTATATACAAATCAATCTACTTGCATATTAATTTGATGTGGTTGTGAATAGGTGTGTGAGTTCGTTGTGAGTTTGTTTAATGTGTTTGACTCAGTTTTTGAGTTAGTTAAATATGTAAATGGCACTTGTATACTCGGTACTCAGAGTAGCCAATTAGATAATAAATCAAGTAATACATCATATGTGATAATAGTTAGATGAGAATAGTAAAAAAAATTTTGTAAGATGAATGTCCATGTGGAGATAAATGTATATCTGTCATATTTTTGGATTCCGGTGCAACATGTCAGGTAATGGTAAAAAAGAATTGCTACCATGAATAAATTGCATCAGAATAGTCACATGAGACAGAAATGTCTTCTATCAACTACTACTTTCACATCAACAATTTTCTAACATTGGGATGACCAAGTAGTAGTATTTGTCAGTGGTCCTACATATCTCAGCCAGGACAAATATTCCAAATTAGAGATATTATGATAATCCAAAACAACATAATCACCATGTTAAAAGCACCTTTGCACCCATTCACAAAAAACTCAATGAGTCTTAGTATCACAGATTTATAAACAAAAAAACATCTTTGATAAATCAATTGGCAGAAGTTACTTACATTTGATATATCAAATCATATTACACAATCTCAGCGTGGTATATAGGAGTCAATCCATGTGTGTGCACTGTGTTCATGCTCTCTATTACATCCATGATGCCAAAACTCAACGTTTATGCCCATGAGGTTACCTCTCCACCAAATCCATCCTTTATGGCTCTATAGTCTAGTCCCTGCTCACCTTATTACTAACTAGCCAAAACACAGCAAAGAGATCATTGTTTACGCACCCAGGAGTCAAGAGTTTCTCAGTTTTGTAGTGTGTGCTGTGTGCACTCAGTGTACCTTGGTTTAACATGCCACACGGCCACTCTTTTATTTTTATTTTTTAAAAAAAAATCATTAACTCCAACACACGCATTCAAGTACAACGGATCGGATAAACAACAGTTATGCCCATATATTCCCTAGGGAAAACATTGCAGACTTGTTGTCCTTGTTCATCATTGAAAAATTAGCACAATTCCTGGGAAGAGAAGCTAGCAGCATAACACATCCATTTCCTAATCTAAAAATATGCGCACAACTCAATACAAAATCCTAGAAAAAATAGAGCCACATTTCATGGTTTCCAGTAAATTTCAAGTGCAGTCAATATCTAAAAACAATTATTGCAAAATTCAAACGAACTAAAGTAGCAAGATCTCAAAGCGACAAAACCCGAACCTTTCCCCTTCTCAGCGGTTGCGCTCAGGCGGAAGGGGCCGGTTGAACCCACCCCGGCGGTTCATGTACTGCCGAGGTTGCCGCTTGGTGACGACGCGCACGCCGCTGACGTCCGCGTCGGGGACGTGCTTACCCTTGGTGGTGTCGAACCCGACGGGGATCCCCAACATCTTCATCATCTCCAGCTCCGCCGCGTCCACGTCGCCGTCGCCCGCCGCAGCGGCCTCCCCGACGGCCTTGGGGACCGCGGGAGGGTCGGGCTTCTTGTCATCCTTGTGGTCGGCGACGGGAGACCCGTCGCGGCGGCGCTTGTGGCGGCCGGCGTCGGGGGAGTGGGACCGGTGGGACTGGGAGTGGCGGCGGTGGGAGCGGTCCCAGTCAGCCGAGGGGGAGCGGGAACGGGAGCGCTTCCGGTCCCGGTCCCGGTCGCGTCGGCGGTCCCGGTCCCGGTCGCGCTCGCGCTCACGGTCGCGATCCCTCTCCTTCTCTCGGTCACGATGACGGTCGACCTCGCGGTCCCTTTCGCGCTCGCGCTCCCGGTCTCGGTCTCGATCGCGCTCCCGGTCCCGGTCCCGGGGCTTCTCCTTGTCGCGGCGGCGGTCGGACATGTCTGCGGCGAGGAGGAGAAGGGGGATTAGGGTTTGCTGCTTTGGCTTAGGGGCCAGGGTTGTGGGGGAAAGGAGGAAATTCTTGGTTTCTGGTTGTTAAAGTATGGCGCCATTCTTTCTGGCTTAAAATTGCTGCTTGCCAAAAAAACTATTACTGCGGATGGTTGTTCGTCGGATTGCAATTATGGGGACTTTACAGAGAATACAAAATATTTTCCGAGTTATCTGGTTGTATACGCATGTGAATAGACCCTTTTGCCCCTGAGCAGACCAGTCTCCACTAGAGATACTTCGGTCCAGCCTAACCAGCAATTTTCTTCTTCTCTTGAGACTCCTCTCCTCTTCTCCCAGCTCGCTCGCGGCCACGCCCAATCTAGGGTTTCTTCAAGCCTCGTGGCGCGATCGCATGTGTGGGAGAGCTTGAGACCCGTCGTGGAATGGTGGAAGCCGCTGTTGTGTCCCTTTCCTGGGGCCTTTGTTAAGTCGAAACAATTTGGACCCATCTTCTTGGCCTCGCTCACCCGCCTCGGCCAAGAGAGGAGAGGCCGCTTGAGAAGGCGGCCATGAGGCCCAGTGGCTACGAGGCAAAGGTAAGAAGAAATTTTTATTTACATTTGGAGCAATTGTGTTGGGTTTGTATAGTATATCGTCTTTGATCTGTTGCTTATGAAACCCTAGATTGCGTGGATCGAAGGGTTTGAGCTGTAGAAATGGCTAGTTTAGATCCTGGGATAGATGGTTGGATGTCTAGTGTACAACATTGCATGGAGAATGGATTGGATGACAAAGAGGATTGCAATGAGGTTGGGGGAGGTGAGGTCTCTGCTTGTGGAGGTTCTGGTGCTGGAGTTGCAGAGGAGGAGCAAATTGACTGGGATAAAATAAGTATCAGTGAGAGACAGGATGATGAAGGGAGGATAGAAACAATGGATGAGGATACTTTATTTAAATTGCTTGGATTGAGGATTGATGATCCAACTGTGTCAAATGAAGAAACTCCAGGTCAACCTTTTACATGCATGGGGCCAAATTTGTTTGATGAAACTGAAGATGTAGCCATGCATGTTGCAGATGGCAACCCTGAAGAAGAGCAATTTTTGTATGACAAAGATGATCCAAAGATAGACTTGGGGACTGTGTACCCTTCTATGAAAGATTTCAGATCAGCTATCAAACAGTATGCAATTAATAATGAATTTGGGCTGGGTATTAGTAGTTCCGACAAAAGTAGATTTCGAGGATATTGTCTTGGAGAATGGTGTAAATGGGAAATTGCTGCTTATAGGAGAAGTGACATGAGCACTGTCATGGTACTAACTTACTAACATACCCTATATTACATCTTTGCAATATGTTTTGTAATAAAGCAATTTACTAACTTGAATTTGTTGGTATGGGCAGGTTTCAGTTGGCAAGAATGAGCACACATGTACATCTAGCAGCAGGATATATACAAGAAATGTAGGTCAACAATGGGTATGTGAGAAGGCAATTCTAATCTTGAGAAAGGAGCCTAATCTGAGCACTAAGGACCTGCACAAAAGGTTGGAAGATAAGTACCCTGCTCGCATCCCTTATGATACTGTTTGGAAGGGACACCAAAGGGCTCTTAATGAGATGTATGGAACCTGGGAGGAAAGTTTTAGAATGTTGTATAGGTGGAAGGCAGAAGTACTTAAAAGGTGTCCTGGTAGTACAGTAGAAATTGACACAATTGTTGTAGAAGATAGAGTGTACATTCATAGATTCTTCTGTGCTTTAAAGCCTTGCATTGATGGTTTTGTTAGTGGCTGTAGGCTTTACATTAGCATTGACTCAACTGCCCTCAATGGTAGGTAGAATGGTCATTTAGCATTTGAATCGCTTTAAGCAGTAATAATTGGATGTACCCTTTAGCATTTGGCTTTTTGACACCGAAAATGAAGATAATTGGGTTTGGTGGATGACTCACCTTAGTAAGGCACTAGGTGAAGTGCAGATCCTTGCTCGTGCACAGATGCTGTAAAGGTTTGGAGAATGCATGTGAACAAGTATTTCCACATGCAGAGAAGAGGGAGTGCTTTAGGCATCTCATGAACAATTTCACAAAGAAATACCATGGTTCTGGATTTGGAGAGATGTATCCAGCTGCAAGGGCATATAGGGTTGAAGTATTTGATAAGCACATGGATTCAATTGTGGATCAATGCCCTAATGTGTTAGGATACTTGAAGCAGTACCACTCTCTTAAGTGGATGAGATGCAAGTTTAATCCAGACATCAAATGTGATTACATTAATAACAATTTAGCTGAGTGTTTCAATAATTGGATTAAGGACTACAAAGACCTTCCTGTAGTTGAACTTGCAGATAAGATTAGGGAAATGGTCATGGTTCTTTGGGAAAAGAGGAGGAGGATTGGGGAAAGAGTTGGAGGTAAAATTTTGCCATCAGTTCTTGTGCAATTGAATGCTAGAACCAGAGGTTTGGGCCACATCAAAGTTGTCACTGCTGGCCATCTTTCTGCAGAGGTTTGGGATAATGGTGGTAAACAACAGGAGAGACATGTGGTCAAGCTACAAGCAAATCAGTGTACATGTCTAGAGTGGCAGCATACTGGGAAGCCATGTGCTCATGCCTTAGCAGTCCTAACTACCAACAAGTCCTATAGGATAGAAGACTATGTGCATGAGTATTATTCAGTTGATAGGTTCAAGGCTGCATATGCAGCTCTCATTGAGCCTTTGACAGACAAAACACAATGGCCCATTGTTGATCTAGAGACTGAGATTGGGGCACCATTGGGCAAAAGGACTGCTGGAAGACAGAGGAAGCTGAGGTTCAAAGGTTGCCTTGAAGGTGGCAGCAATTCAAAATCAAGTGCAAGGAACGAAGGGGACACGAGTAAGGTAGGGGAGAAGAAAAGATGTATGGTTAGAGGCCCTGTTAAGTGCCAAAGGTGTGGAGAATTGGGGCATAGACAATCTAGCTACAAGTGCTCCTTGAATGGCACTAAGAAGAGGAAAAGGAAGCCCAGAGCTAGAAGGTATGCAGGAGCCAATGAACCTGCTGCTGCTGCACCTGAAGGCACCATTCCTGTGACAAGAAGGTATGTCATATTGGCTAGCTTTTAGTATTTTAAGTTTCTGTACTTGGAGTATTTGACCATGAGATCATTCAATATGTTTCAGCCGTATTAGCCAACTTCTAGGCATTGGAGTCAAGAGTTGAACTGCTCCTAGTGCCTCTACTTGTTCACAAGACATCCCTGTCACAAGGTACATACTAGTTCTGTCTGTTCAAATAAATTTCCTTCAAACTTTCTGTGTTCTACTACTGCAGTTATTATTTACATCACCGCTTGTCTTTTTATTCGAAATTATGGACAGCTCAAACCTGCTTGCTCATGGTCGTGCTAGTCTTTGCGATCTTTGTTAGCTCCACTCCAATTGCAGCTGATACTCGTACCACTCCAAGAAAAAACATCAAGAAGCTTGCCTCAAAGAAGATGACACCAAGGAAGAGGAAAACTGCTCCAGATTAGGAAGTCAAAATGAATTGAGTCTATATGGCATTTTGTCTTTGGGGTCTATGGCAGCAGATCTTTGTTTTATCTTCTGCTCATATATAGCGGTGATGTTGTTTTGTGCCGGTGCTCTCGATGCTGTTTTTCTGCGGTCTTCAGCTGATCTTTGTTTTCTGCTTTGGTGATCTTGATCTTTGTTAGCATTTTGTATGTATGGCAAAACTATTACAGTGCCATTTGGTATGTCTGGAATTTGATATGTATGTATGGCAAAACTACTGCTGCTTTTTTGTATGTCTGTATGACAAGAACACAATGATCTTTTTTTAATGCATGGCAAGTTCTAAAAATTCTAGTGCATGGCAAGTTCTGAAAATTCTCAGTGTATGTGTATGTGTATACTTGAGATGCATGTGTATGACAAGACAAAACTCAGTATACCATAGTGACCACACAATTCAGTGGAACACAATGTAGTGAAACACAAACACAATTTTTATTTTATTTCATTTGAATTCATACAGTTCCATTGCCCTTACAGACAATAAGCCACATAGCCACACACAGCAATAATTGGACAACATTCAAAACAACTACAATTCTCCCTATTTGGATGATCTTCAACATCTTCTTCTCTAATCTCTGTTCCATGGATTTCTTCGTTTTGTCATCTCCATCTTCAACAGTCCCCTTTGCAGCAAATTCTTCACTGCCCTCCATACATTTATTCATAATGCCAAATCGAACCAACATATCAGCATATTCATCATGCCACATAAAAAAGTGGCATTTCCCAGGAATCTGAGACAGCATCACAAAGAAACAAATTTAACTTTCAATGTCACAGTAAACCCTACAAATCTAAACTGAAACTGAAATCCCTAAATTCCAAATAAAAGAGTTTCAAAACTCACATCTTTCTCATTCAATCGGCACTTGAAGAAGACCTTACTCGGATACCGCCCCGTCCTAGCGGTGAGCTCAACAATTTGTTCACCGTACCTAGGGCATGGCACCATTGGCAGCCCTGTCACCTCACCGCGTTTCGTCGATGTAGCTCCTCTCAAAGAGGCTCCGCCGGAGAAGCTTCCCTGCGACATCAATCCTTACTCTCCGGCCACCGGTGCGGTCGCCGCCGCCTGAGAAGCTTGAAGAAACCCTAGATTGGGCGTGGCCGCGAGCGAGCTGGGAGAAGAGGAGAGGAGTCTCAAGAGAAGGAGAAAATTGCTGGTTAGGCTGGACCGAAGTATCTCCAGCGGAGACCTGGGTCTGGCTCAGGGGCAAAAGGGTCTATTCGCATGCGTATACAACATTATAACCTGGAAAACATTTTGTATTCTCTGTAAAGTCCCCATAATTGCAATCCGACGAACAACCATCCGTAGCAATGGTTTTTTGGCGAGCGGCAAATTTTGAGTGGCAAAGTAGCGAGGCCATACTTTAATAATGGTAAACCAGCAATTTCGTCGGGGGAAAGCGGGGCGGGCGTTCCAGCATTTTTTCTAAAACTCTTCTTTTTCAAAAGAATTACAGGAATACCCTGACCAGTTTTTTTTAACACAAATAACCCTGTGCCAACAGCATGTCCTCCCCAATCCAGTTTTCTTCCTCACCCTTAACATAATTCTCTATCTCATTTTCTATTGAAGAGATCAAGAGATCATCTCTCCTTGTTTCCTAGATATAGAGATTCTCTCTCTTTTTCTGTAGTGGTGGAAATTTAGAGATGCTGTTGAAAAGGGTACAAATGTATAGAAGGAATCTTCTATAGAGAATGGATATAAAAAACCCATTAAAAAAGAACACTATTGAAGATAGTCTTAGGATGCTACAAAGGATTTTTTTTTTTTGTGAAAATACCAAAAAGAAAAATGGGGATGTTCTTTTGGACTTACCTAAAAGTCTAATCTAACTTATCTCGTAACTTCGAGAATTTCCCGAAGTGGCCTCGAGAGTCGGATGGCCTTGATTTTTAGGATTTAGGGAGCTTTTAGACACACCTACAAGATTAAAAAAAAGATTCAAAAGTAATAAAAAAATCAGATAAGTCAATATTAGCCACGTCTTATCTGACTTATTTCGTGACTTATCTGACTAATATTGACTTATCTGACTTTTTTATTACTTTTTAAATCCTTTTTTTTTTATCTCGTAGATGTGTCAAAAAACTCCCTAAATCCTAAAAAACAAGGCCATCCGATTCTCGATGGCCACCTCGGAAAATTCTCAAAATTACGAGATAAGTCAGATTAGACTTTTAGATAAGCTCAAAAGAACACCCCCTAAATACAAGAATACCACACAGCCCGAAAATTTTGTAGGAAAACTGAATACCCCTACAGCACCGCTGCAATCCTGCAACACCATGGTACCATGGAAAAAAAATTCTAAGGCACCTGGTGCCACAGAACCAGCCTTGCACCCAGCCTCAGATGCCGACACCTGGTTGCACCAATCTTGAAACGATGAATCCCCAAAACGCTGGTTTAGTTAGGGTTAATCCCAGGAACAGCAGTAGCCGTGCGGTGGATTTTCCCGCGGCAAGTTCGCGCGGTGAGTTCGTCACCCGCACGGTGATTTCGCACGACGAAGGGAAGGCCGGCTATTTCGCGCGACGAAGGGCCAGCTAACCGTCGTGGCTCCTCCTCACTGGTAAGGTCACCATTTGCAGCTTCATTTAGTTCGGTCACGGTGATTTGTCCTTTGTGGTTCAGAGTTGCAGTGAAATTTCCTTGCAGGAATTTGCATCTTTTGGCAACTGTTTCACCAATTCTATTGTCTCCATGCCAAATTCGGCTCAAGAACTAGCAAACAGCAAGGCTATCATCATCGATCAAGAGTTTAGTTCTGATGACGATGAGAGTCCCCATATATTTAACGAAGGGAGCCCTGAGTTCAGTCCTAAGGTATCTCGCACAGATGGATTTTTGATCGAGTCAAAGCCATAACAAACTCCTTTAGGATGTGTCCAAATTGTGTAGAATTTTTATGTTGAAGTGAATTCATTTAAAACCACCAAAATTGCATCAAGTGTTATGTGTTTTCCTATCCATATTCTGTACTAGCAGTTTAGCAATGCAGATTTTCACATGCAGAGAACAAAGTAACCCACATATTTATCATCTGTTTTTAGGGGCAAGTGGATGATCAGAATGGTAGCTCTGAAAATGTACCAAAGGTGGGCATGACCTTTGAATCAGAAGGAGACGCTTATGGCTTCTATAATGCATATGCTCGCAAACTTGGTTTCAGTATACGGAAATGCCATGGGAAAACAAGACCGGATAAAACACTATGTGCTAAACATCTATTTTGCAGCAATGAAGGTCAAAAAGGTGCTCATTTTTATCTTGCCACCACAATACATACTAAATAGATGGACAAAGTATGCAAAAGGAGGATCATTTTCTGAAAAAGCACCGACTAATATGGAGAGCTTACAAGCACGTTGTGCTCGAATTTCTCGGAAGATGATATCTATCGCATTGAAGTGTTCAATTTCAAAAGAGGTTGTCGATCACTTTGAAAATTGCATAGATAAGGTGGCATCTGAAATAGAAGATTTACTAGGCAAAGTAAGTGTCGAGGATGATGAGGTTCCACACCATACTCTTGAGTTTACTGAAGAAGTTGCAAAGACACGAATATCATTTAGAGTTCCATCACATAAAAAAGGTCGAACTGAAAAAAGATCAAAAAATGTGCTTGAGAAAGGGAACAAAAAATCAACTAAGAAGCCCAGAAATATAGGTACCTCTTTTTTACTTAACATTGGTCCTTTTCAATTTCATTAAATACTAATGCTTCACTTTCTTCTAATCTTCTCAGGAAAAGATCCAATTCCATCAAAAAATACAATCCCAGATGGACCTTCCCTTCCCAGTGTAGTGTAAGATCGACAAACCAAATCATCATGTTCATATCATATTTGTACATTGACGTCCTTTATGTTCTACCTTTATTGGTTCAGGGACCACTCGAAACAAATATACATGCTGCCACAGAAATGCCTGTATGGACAAATGCCATGCCTGCTATTGATTATTCAACAATGTTCTTTCCAACCATTCAAGGAGAATTTACAAATCTGTTGTTACGAGGATACCCAGAAACTACCGTATCGTCTACTTCTCGAAGGCTAGATTTCAATGAAGGCGAGGCAGAAGCAAGATACTCTGAGTGAAATGCCCTTATAGATGGCTTACTTTTGTATATGGAAGTGGGTATATTTTGTAAATGATATGCCCTTATACATGGCATACTTTTGTATGTGGAAGTGGGTATATTTTGTAAATGATATGCCCTTATACATGGCATACTTTGTATATTGAAGTGGGTTATTTTGTAAATGATATGCCATACTTATGTAAGTGGAATGCCCATATAGATGGCATACTTTTGTACAAGAATCAGATTCTAAATGCTAATCATAGTTATATTTTAGATTCTAAAGCTCATGTGTTGATTCTAAATGATATGCCCTTTTGCACTTTAGCTCTTTAAAGACATACAGTTCTGCTGTTTATGTGCAAGTCCAAGTTTCTATGATCAGCAGTAACACCTAGAAAGACTGATTTGGTTAAAATTTTACAGTCCTGCTGTTTAAAGCTTATGTGCAAGTCCAAGTTCGTAATTTCAGCAGTAACCAATACCTAAAAAGACTAATTTGGTTAAATTTTTCCAGCATAGAGTTTTTTGGTTTGCATAAGTTCTGGAACTAATTTGGTTATTCACTCTTTTTCTATTGCCAAACATTATGCTCATAGTCCACTTATGTTTCTTGTTCTTCTGATCCGATAAACAAATAGAATATTTTAATTATTCTCATAAAGTAATTGACAAGTCCTCTTAAGTGTGAAATACAGTATTTTTTTTAAGTAATGCACAACTTGAGGATAAAGCTTTCCATTCAAATGTAGAAGGTGCAAATTCCTGGTAGTCCTGTAACTGTTAATCACCAAGGTTGCCCATAAAGTTTCTAGTGCAGGAAATTGATTATTCTAGAAATGATTTTAATGACTTACATCACCCATGTTTTCAAAACAAAGGGTAGACAAAAAAGAACACATTATAATCAGTGAATTTACAGTCAAGAGTATCTACCAATATGATGGCAGCACAGCCATCATGAATATAAAGAAAAGTGGCAAGAGAAGATAGAAAGCTTCAGAAGATCAATGGAAAAGCCAACTTCACTGCCTCGTACAAAGTAGAAAAACAGTACAAGTAAATGAGGAACAATTATCTCCCAATTAATAGATATGGCATGTAGAAGTTATGCTCTTATCTTCAA
This sequence comes from Olyra latifolia, assembly GCA_036346145.1. Classification (NCBI taxonomy): domain Eukaryota; kingdom Viridiplantae; phylum Streptophyta; class Magnoliopsida; order Poales; family Poaceae; genus Olyra; species Olyra latifolia. The sequence goes on along the minus strand of CM070524.1, from coordinate 39,700,937 downwards.
ATTGCTCTTTTCCCAACAAGAATCAACTTTCTGTTTTGATATTGATCCTATAACATATATTAACCCAAACAACAATGACAAATCCTTATGCCCTGGTATTTTTTTTACTAGTTTCCTCATCAGCACAACAAGCAGTCAAGCACTAATACAGTAATACTCGTGTCAAGTTGTATAGCGGTCAATAAGGTTGTTGCGTGCTGTACCAAAAGAATAAGTTTAATAATGCAAACAGCATCTTGTTATAGTTTTTGTGCCGAGCATGTGTCTGTTTTTTGAAGTATATTGATTATCATGGTTCAAGGGCCATGATCCAGGTACAATCTGGACTAGTAAGCGGTAAATTTACTTCATACATGTTCAGTTTTCAGAACAAGATTTTTTTATCATGCTAGTACATTAGATGGAAATAAAAAGTAATGAATGTCTGTTACTCTTTGGAGTGTTTTTTCTCCAGATACACACACAATAAGGTAGTTAGAAACCTACGGTACGACCAAAACTTGTGTATCCGGACATATCCATAACGCTGATACACTCAGCACCGTACGCATAAATGCGAGGGGTCTGGACTCTGGAGCACTGGCTGCACCAACATGGTAATGATGCTACTTCATGCCAGAACATGGCTTCGAGATATACAACTCACAAAGTGAAGCAATTCCATAAATGATATGAGTCTGCAGATGTAGAATTGCAATTTCAATGGCCACATCACACTTAATTTGAATAACAAGCAAAGAAGCCATTTCAATGCCGGAATCATATACTGCAAGCCAGAGCTAGGCATACAATTTTCATCCTCAATTCTGGAATCCAATGCCACTTATTTGAATACAATAGTTACATCACATATAAAGAACCAGCCGCAATTGCTCCAATTATTTCAATACAATTTTCAACCTCAATTCTAGAATCCAATGCCACTTATTTGAATACAATTGCAATTTCAAAATGGCTACATCACACGTAAAGAACCACCCGCAATCGCTCCAATTATTTGAATACAATTGCTCCAATGCCACTTATTTGACACAATTGCTCCAAAGAACCAGCCGCAATTGCTCCTCCGTGGCCGCTGCTCCTCCACCGCAGCTCCTCCGTGCAGCTCCACCGCGGCTCCTCCGCGCCGCAGCTCCGCCGCCCAGCTCCTTCACGGCTGCCGCAGCTAGGGTGGACTCTCTTGTCAAGGACAGCGGCGGCGACGGAGGTTCCCCAACGAGGCGGCTCCTCGGCGAGGTGAACCGTGGAGGCGACGGCGACGGCTCCTCGGCGCGGTGGTGTTGGCTGGCACGACCACACGAGACAAATGCTAGGGATTTGGGGGGATTTAGGGACCTGAATTGGGGAAATGGGAACCGAGTCTTTGAGATTGGTGCGGGCTACGCGTCTTCATCTGGGCATGGGTGCCACGGTTGGTTTGCAGGCACCGGGTGCCAGCAAATTTCCTTTCCTGGTACCATGGCAACAAGCACTTGTCACGTTGGCGTAGCGCTGTAAGGGGTTAGAAAGACATTGTGGTGCGATAACCACTTGCAGGCTGCAGCAGCCTCGAGCCACGACAGTGTGCATGCCCCCTTATTTAGCATTGACAAGAAAAAAGGGGGAGAGAAGGAGAGAGAGGGGAGGGATGTTCTGCTAGCATGGAGATCAACATACATGTTTTCAGGAAGTTTCTATAGAATCAAGTAGTTAAATTGAAACAAGGTAGGGTAGCCAAATTTTGGTTTAACTAAATATTATCTTAGGGGTGACATAATATGCCGGTTGCAAAATAGCTTAGATCTGTAAGTTGCAAAGTAGTTATAGATGTAAATAACACGATAGGGCTGTTCTTAATGATATAGAATGTTAGTTGCAAAATAGCCATATTATGGTGATCTTGGATCATGTAATAAAGTTTGATAGGACTATGTCTGGTACGTCTAAACAGTTGCGTACAATATTTTATAGGGATGGTGTGATAAGGGATGGTCCGAACGGTGTTAATCTAAGAGAATTTGCTAGTTAAATCATGTACCACCTAAACCTAGATAACATGTAAATCATAGAGCCGTTTTAACGGATAGAACTACTGATAACAGAGGACTTAGCACAGGTAACTATGGAATAACCACCCAACAGTTAGGTCAAAATTTTAACACGCGCTACCCCCGAAGGCTTCTAAGGATGCCATATCTCAGAAAGAGGTTCCAATGTTACCTTATGGGGTGTTTAACAGAGCTCCAACTCTCAACTCCGCCGCGGAGTAGTGTCAAACGTCCTAACTCCACGTAACTCTGGAGCAGGCAACCCTATGGAGTAGCCTCCCTCGCAGTTCATTTTTGTAGAGCAGCTTGAAGGGTGCTCCGCGGAGTTGTGAATCTGCTCATAGTGGAGTTGTGGAGTAGAGTTAAAAAATCGAAGTTAGAGCCCTGCCAAACACCCCCTATATGTAGAATCTACACGGTTGGTTGATGTTCCACGTGCTTGTTAGCTTCGTGCCATTCTCCATAGCCAAATGAACAGCCCCCGATCTGTTTATAGGGACGACTACATAGGGCCCATTCAACATGGGGGAGAGTTTGTGGGAGTTAAGATAAGTCTTGAGTTCATTGAAAGATGATGTTGGCGGAAGTACGTGACCCATGGAGATACGGCTCACTAACTTACCTTCGGCCCTACATGAAGTAAGCTCAGGTTGGGCAAGCTCGCGCTCGAGCTTGGCAAGCTCGCACCCGAGCTTCCCCGTCTCGAAAGCTCGGGCCACTCGCTCCTCCCGGGCTTCCGAAGCTCAGGGCTCAGGACCCGAGGTAGATTGCGCCGCGCCGCGGACATGATACGCTTGGGGTCCCAAAGGTTACTAAGAATTAAATGCGTGCACAGTACCGAGGAGCGCATGACGGAGGCTACTGGCGAGTTGGCGGCAGGTCCCGTCAACCGCCCGCACAAGGAAAGACACATGTTGACCGGTAGTGGTCCGGCACAGCAATCAGGAGATACACTCGATTATCCGATGGATTTTGTGCGCCCCGGCACGGCTAAACAGAAGGAACGACTATTCAACGGACCAACGGCAAGTTACAGTGGCCAGGCGCCGCCTATAAAAGGGGTGTACAGGCCACAACAAGAGAGATCTCTTCTCCCCGCACAACACACAGTCGGAAGGTAGCCACTGGAGAACAGGAGCACTTGCACTCGCGTAGGAGCTTTAGTTCCCGGCGGTAGTTCTCCACATACAGGGAACTGTAGGAACACACACAGTGCCTTGAGCACTTATTGTACTCGAGTCCGGGCTTCCCAAAGCCCAGCCTCACCCCCTTTGTACTCGTTTAAGCTTGGCATTAAACGAAGACTGGACGTAGGGTTGTTATCTGACAGTGGAGGCCTGAACCAGGATAAAAACACTCGCGTCATCACTCTCTGGGCTCGACTCGTCCGACCGCGTCGGGACCAAGTCCTTTCCCTCGGTGGCGTCCGGCCAAGCGGCCGGGCTTACCCCCTTTCTTTGCTCATCGGCATGCAGAGGTTCGCCTCCCAGTCGCCGATAGCTGGCGCCCACCGTGGGGCCCGATTGCGGTCTTCTCCCCTCGATCGAGTCGAGGATGGCCTCGTTGTCATACGATGACATCGAAACCGTAGACCTCAACTTTGAAGATCGCGACGATCTCGACGACGTCGACGAGTCGTACGAAGAATGGCAAGCTAGTATCCTCGCCGAAGCTCAGGCTGACGAGATGGAGGTGGAAGCAACACCCACCTCGGGAGCAGCTGTTCGCTCCCCAGCTTTGTCCGGCCAAGCCGGCACTCACGTCAACGAAACCCTCATGGAGGGGCTGGAGGCACCGCCACCAGTGCCGCAACCGGACAGACTGCGCACATTCGTGGTTGCGTCCGAAGAGGAGGATCTGTCTGGCCAGAATCGGCGTCCGGCCCGTCGAGCGAGGAGCGACGATGCTTACCCATGGTGGTTGAAGGTGCCGACGGCACCGCCTCCGTGGGTGACACCGACATGTCTCCCTCGCGGGAACCTGCCTCACGCCACGTCTTTGCGGCGTTAGGCGGAGCAACCCCGCACCAGCCACGCGCTGACCTAAGCGGAGAGCACCAGCAGCGTGAAGCCGCTCGTAGCCTCTTCGCCGGGTCAGTCGGGCGGACTTTGGTGGACATCCGCCGCAGGCCTACCGGCCCAACGCCCGCCACTCACGCCAAGACGCCAAGACTCGCCTACCACTATCGCCACCAACCCGATTCTGCGTAGTCGACAACGGGTTAAAGCGATGCCAGTCATGCGTGACCTGGAGAAGGATCCGCGAGGATTCACCATGGCCGACCTAGGCACTGCAGTTGCTGACGGCCTAGAGGAACTTGCCGGGGATCTCGGTGAGCACCTCCAGGCCTAGTCGCACGCAAGTGGCTCCTCAAGGCGGCGCGGCCAGAGCGTTCGGTCTCGTCGACAGGCATCCACGTCCACAACGGACAGCGCTCCCCAGCACACCCCGGGCAGAGTTTTTTTCCCGCCTCGAGCCGCTTCCAGACGGGAGGCCCCCATTGGAAACAACGGGGCCGCCCAAGGGTGTCCGGCCTTCTCCCGAGCTTTGCGCGAGGCCCCATGGCCACATAAGTTCAAGCCCGGGAACATCGAGAAGTTCGACGGGAGCAAGAATCCCGACGAATATCTCGTTGTCTATACTACCGCCATCTTGGCCGCAGGCGGTAATGAGGCCGTTATAGTCAACTACTTCCCTACCGTCTTGGAGGGAATGGCCCGAACCTGGCTCTTCAACCAGCGCCGATGTTTGATCTGCAGACTAGGAACAGTGCGAGGCGCTCGGACGAACCGGGGTTGCTCACGATACTCGAAAGCCCTGAACCTCAAGTTTGTGCTCGGAGGGCGGAGAAGGCTGCGGGACTACGTCTGCGAGTTCGCCCAAGCGCGCAACACCATTCCGTCAATCTCGACGAGGCCATCGTTGAGGCCTTCAAGGAGAGTCTGAACACCCGTTTCGAGGACCTTGAGCTCCACCCGGTCCACACCGCAGCCGACTTATTTTGTGCTGCGGAAGGATACATCAACGCCTCCGAGGCGGTGGAGCGCAAGAGAGGGAGAATAGAGGAGAAGGCGGTGGCCCGGACTGGCGCAGACGCCAAGAAGGGCGATGCCGAGAAGAAGAAGAAGAAGAAGAAGAAGAAGAAGAAGGAGCCTGCCGTCCCGAACTACGTCGCGGCGGTGGACCGCCGCCTCCGCACCCAGCCCGCTGGCGGGTGGCGGAACGGCCAGGCGCGGGCGAGGCGGGCGAAGCTCCCAACCTCGGCCTCGACCGGCCTAGGGGGCTAACCCTCCAAACAACCGCTACTGCCTTCTCCATCGGCAGTATGACCACGACTTGCGTAACTGCAGGACGTGGGCTGCGCGGTTGGAGGACTTCTACGCCGGGCGCGGGCCCATGCTCGAACTCCCCGACCACGGAGTGCCGGACGACCGGGCGCCTCAGGACGGCCATGGCGACGCCTTCCAGGAGGCTCGCGCGCACGTCGCCGTGATCTTCGGCGGTGCGTCCACTTATAGCTCGAGACGCGAGCTTAAGGCCGTTGCCCTAGAGGTTTACCACCTCAAAAAGGGTAAGCCCGGAGACGCACCCATGCGGTGGTCTCATCAGTCGATCACTTTCTCCGGGGATGACTGTCCCCCTGGGATGACTCGGCCCTAGCACTTGTCGCTGGTGTTCTGTCCGACTATCAGCAACACGCGAGTTGATCGCGTGCTGGTGGACGGCGGGAACTCCTTGGACATCGTCACTGCTCAGGTTCTTGAGCAGATACAAGTCCCACGGTCCAAGATCAAGGACATAGCCATTCTTTTTCACGGCATTGTCCCGGTGTCGTCCCTACAACCGATCAAGCAGATTGTGCTGCCCGTAACATTCGGGACCCCCCAGAACTTTCGGACAGAGTTCGTCACCTTCAAGGTGGTGGACTCTGAGCTTCCGTACAACGCCATTCTTGGACGCCCTGCGTTGTCTAAATTCATGGCGGCCACCCACCACGGGTATCACTGCCTGAAGATGCTGGCCCCTCACGGGGTCATCACGATCAAGGGCAGCCACAAGGCCGCTATGGCTTGTGATGAGAGCGTCCTGGCCATGGTCGGACAGCTCCCAGAGCACGGCCTAGCCAAGGCTGATCGGCCGCCAGTCCGCCCCAAGGTGGCCCTGCAGCCGCACGAGCCCACCAAGGCAGTCCCCCTCTCCGAGGATGACCCAGCTAAGGTCATCCACGTAGGGGCCAACCTCGAGTCCAAATAGGAACTTGAGCTCGTCACCTTCCTTCGAGCTAACGCAGACGTGTTCGCGTGGGAACCGTCCGACATGCCCGGAGTCCCAAGGGAGGTAATCAAGCCTGAGCTAGGCTGCTCACTGATAAAAAGCCTGTCAGACAGGCTCTACGGTGCTTTCCCAAGTGGAAAGCCGATATCATTCAGGAGCAACTCGGTAAGCTCCTCAAAGCCGGCTTCATCCGAGAAGTCGAGCATTCCGACTGGCTCGCCAACCCAGTCGTCATCAAGGAGAAGGGCGGGAAATGGCGAATGTGCGTCGACCATCGCGACCTCAACGCCGCCTGCCCCAAAAACAATTTCCCCCTGCCGCGCATAGACCAACTAGTCGACACAACGGCGGACTCGGCGCTCATGAGCTTCCTGGACACCTACTCAGGCTATCACCAGATCGCGCTGGCAAGGGAAGACGAAGAGAAGACTGCCTTCGTGACACCTTTTGGTACCTTCTGCTACACGACCATGTCATTCGGTCTAAAAAACGCGGGAGCCACTTTCCAGCGATTGATGCAGAAGACGGTCTCTGATCAGACAGGGCGCAACATAGAGGTTTACGTAGACAACGTTATTGTAAAAAGCAAGGTCCCACGGGACCATGTGACCGACCTTCAGGAAACGTTTGCTAATCTTAGGAAACATCAAGTCAAACTGAATCCTGCAAAATGTGTCTTTGGTGTCCGGTCTGGGAAGTTGCTTGGCTACGTGATAGGAAAGGCGAGCATCGGGGCTAACCCCGAGAAAATCGAGGCCATCAAGAATATGAGGTCGCCAACCTGCACCAAGGAGGTGCAAGCCCTCACCGGGCGGATGGCGACTCTCAGCAGATTCATATCTCGTCTCGGCGAGCGCAGTGCACCTTTCTGCAAGATCCTGCGCAAGCACGATGGTTTCGAATGGACAGAAGAAGCCGAAGCCGCTTTCAGCAAGCTAAAGCGATACCTGTCCACGTCTCCCATCTTATCCACGCCAAAGCTCGGGGAAGCTTTACTCCTCTACTTGGCGGTTGCCCCGCAAGCTGTGAGTGCTGTACTAGCAGTCGAACGCGAGGGCAAATAACAACCTGTCTACTACGTAAACGAGGTGTTGCATGGACCTAAGGAGCAGTACCCTGAGGTTCAGAAACTCTTGTACACCTTGCATATGGCCTCGTGAAAGTTGCGTCACTATTTCCAAGCCCATCCAATTACGGTCCCAACGAGTTCCCACTAAGGGATATCATCCGAAACCCCGACGCGAACGGGCGGGTCGCAAAGTGGGCAGTCGAGCTTGGTGAATTCGATATTAAGTTCATACCACGGACAGCAATCAAGTCCCAAATCGTGGCCGACTTCTTAGCTGAGTGGACCGGGCCGGCCGACCCTTCGGGAGGCTCGTCCGAGCTCGCAAACCAAGAAGCGCACTGGAACATGTTCTTTGATGGGTCGCGCCAATTCGAGCGATCAGGTTGCGGGTTTGTTCTCATCTCCCCCCAAGGAGAACAAATTCAGCATATATTCTGACTTCATTTTCCATAACGAACAATGTTGCGGAGTCTGAAAACCTCCTAGCCGCCCTCTGAGCATGCATCGCGCTTCGGCATAAAAGCGGTGACAATGAAAGGGATTCGCAGTTGGTCGTCTGCCAGGTAAACAAGGAGTTTCAGTGTTTCGACGACTCAATGGCGCGATACTTGCTAGAAGTGAGAAAGCTGGAGAAACACTTTACGAACTTCGAAGTGTATTACGTTCCCAGACTGGCTAATAGCTTTGGCGATAAGCTTCATAAGCTCGGCTCCTCACAAAAACCGCCCGCGGGGTGCTCGTCAAAGACCTATTAAAGCCCTCTATTCCCTCGGAGAAGAGGCCCCGAGAAGGCGGTTGCCTCGACCCAAACGGCCGTACCGTTTAGTTCCTAAGCGATGGTAACACACGGATGATGCCATTCATCCAGCTTGACGATGGGACACCGCCACAGACACACGGTGAACAATCTGGCTCCAAAGACAAGCCCGACTTTACCGACACTCGGGGCTTGTTGTCTGAAAAGGATTCTAACGGCGTACTTTGCAAGTGCGTGACCCAGGAGGAAGGCAAATTTTTCCTCCAAGACATCCACGACGGGATCTGCGGGGCCCATGCCTCTTTTAGAACCTTAGTGGGAAAAGTCTTCCGCATGGGGTACTACTGGCCCACTGCGTTGACCAACACAAGGGAGCTAGTAAAACGTTGCCTAGCCTGTCAATACCATGCCCGAGTGTCCCATCAGCCAGCATACGAGCTGCAGACTATCCCGCTGACCTGGGCATTCTCAACGTGGGGAATGGACATACTTGGTCCGTTCCCCAGAGGCCTAAAGGGGTGCACGCACCTGTTCGTCGCCATCGACACTTTCACTAAGTGGATCGAGGCCGAACCAGTGTCGAGCATATCAGCCCAAACGGCCAAGAGGTTCCATAGGAACAACATCGTGACCAGGTTTGGTGTCCCGAGCAAGCTGATTGCTGACAATGGGACACAGTTGACGAGCTAGCTATTCCAAGACTACTGTGAAGATCTCGGTATGAAGGTCGCTCTAGCCTCGGTGACTCACCCACAGAGCAACGGCGTGGCCGAACGTGCAAATGGGCAAATCTTGTTGGGCGTCAAGCGCCGAGTATACGACGCTCTCGTCGAACAGCGTCACAACTGGGTAGAAGAGCTACCCTCGGTGCTTTGGGCAGCCCGGCCAACCTCCAATCGGGCTACTGGCGAAACCTCGTTCAGCCTCGTATACGGCTCGGAAGCGGTCTTACCCGCCGAGCTAAGACTTGGTTCAGTTCATGTTGATTTTACAGGTCAACTCGACAACGACGAGGAGCGACTATTGGATCTCGACCTATCCGAGTCCTGCCGCGAGCAAGCATTACTACGAGTGGCAGCATACCAGTAATCCCTACGACGGCATGCGGCAAAAAAGCTACAGACCCGGACCTTGCAAGTGGGCGACCTGGTTCTAAGACGAGTTCAGAACCTAGCCCACGCCAATAAACTCACCCCAAGGTGGGAAGGTCCGTACACGGTTGTATCAGCCAAACGTCCGGGAGCTGTAAGACTGGCTATGCCGGATGGTAGGATCCTCAACAGTTCTTGGAATATCGCTCAACTCCGGAGGTTCTACGCATGATCCAAGGTCGTAAGTCTCCTTTCCCACCCTTTTTTCTTTCCTTTTGTCCATCTTTTCACTCCCTAGAAAGCCCTCAAACAAACCCCGGCGATCTAAACCTACGATCGGGCTTAGGAGAAGGCCCAGGCTGTCTCAGTACACATCAGCATAGTAGTGGCTACGAAAAAGCTAACCTCCGGGATTCCCTTGCACACGGGTAAGCCGATATCCATCGCACCACGCAAGATCCCGTGCGGGCAAACGCTTTCCGGCCCTATATCATAAGCCCTCATAAAATAGTTACAGCCCAGGATAACTCTAGAGTCCAACACTCTGCCTCTTACAAAGAAACAGAGCAAGGGCCACGAGCTCCGTTCCAAGGATACGGTCTCTCTAAGCCACGCCCGAGCTTCTCTTTAGAAGCTCAGCCGTGGCTCGGGGGTTAGGGTCGATTTTTTCAAAAAAATTGATCTCTCTAAACCACAACCGACCTTCTGTCAAACCAGAAGCTCGGCCGTGGCTCGCGGGGCTAGGGTCGATTTTTTTCAAGAAATTGATCTCTCTAAACCACAACCGACCATCTGTCAAACCAGAAGCTCGGCCGTGGCCCGGGGGCTAGGGTCGATTTTTGAAAAATTGATCTCTCTAAACCACAACCGACCTTTTGTCAAACCAGAAGCTCGGCCGTGGCTCGGGGGCTAGGGTCAATTTTTTTCAAAAAAATTGATCTCTCTAAACCACAACCGACCATCTGTCAAACCAGAAGCTCGGTCGTGGCTCGGGGGCTGGGGTCGATTTTTCAAGGGTCGATTTCTTAAAAGTTGATTTTCCAAGGTCGATTATCCAAGTAAAGACTTTCGATCTTCTCTAAGCCACGCCCGAGCTTCTCTTCAGAAGCTCGGCCATGGCTCGGGGGCTAGGATCGATAGGACTATATTACGACCTTCGAATCCTTTTTTGCCTATACGACTACTTGTGTTCGTTTGCATGTAGGAAAAAGGCAAAAGAAGAAAGTAACAACAAAACATCTTTATTAAAAACTTTGAAATGTCTTGCAAGCCAGTTACACAAAGCCTCGGCGGGCGCGAACCAGCGCCTCGACGATCACATCGGCCACCTCGGCAAGCACCGGGACGACCTCGATCAGTACCGCGACAGTAGCGACGTCGCGGGCACGGGCCTCCTCCTCCGCGACCTCAGCAAGGGCAAGATCGTATTCCGCTCAAAGGACCTGCAAGAACTCTTCATGATCCATGGAAGCAAGAGGAGAAGGAGGTACTGAAGGAAGCAAGAGGAGAGGGAGGTACGGAAGAAAGAAGTTTGGAATGAAAAGTAGCCGCCACATCGGCCTCTTTTTATAGCCAAGATCAGGAAGTCGAAGCGATCCCAGGAGTAATAACATCGAGAAGCAGCTCCAACGAGGAACTATTTCCATGATTTGACGCGGATGTCTCTCGAGACATGGCGCAACAGTCAAATTGTGAAGTCATGAGTGATGAGCATGTGGTGGTTTTTGTTTAAATTCAAAATTCAAATCCACTTTTGATTTGGCTTGTTACAAATTTGATTCTTGCGAAGTTTTGAACCCCTGCAGTTGGAGCTTGCACTTAGGCGTTAAACTTAATCTGCCACGGAACCTCTGGTTTCGGCCGAATCGCTCCTAGATCACCGGACGGCGTCCGTCACCAATTTCTGTCGTGCTCATTCTTCGTTTTCACTATTCTCGGATGAATCGTAACCCGATCGGAGATCGGTTTGTTTCCTTGTGTTCGTGTTGTTCTCGTGGTACGCAGTGATGGTCTCAATGCGCTTGGCGCCATGAAAAGAACCGCCAGTGTGAAATGGCGGTGATGCGGAGGACCGGTCTGAGTCTGCGGTGGAGGTTTTTCGGCGCCGACACTGGCGTCGCTCGTCACGACCTCGTCGAAGTCTTGGGAGCATCGGAGCGCTGGAGGTGGTTGGCAATGCTTTAGGATTCGTCGAGAGAGACCGGAGTGTGTTTGGGGTTTCGGCCGCCCGTGGTGTTTTTCACAAATGTGTGGCTTGGGCTATAAATAGGACCCCAAGGCTTCACTTGGAGGGTGTCCCTTGAGCCATTTGTAGCCAGCCAACATAGGTGTGAGTTGAGGAGCTGCGTCTCCCGGGTCCCTGATCTGTAGTTCTGTTCATGAACTAATAGATCAGCGTTTTTATATCGTTCTTGCACTTACTTTCAGCATTTAAATTCCGTAGAGTGAAATGATCTTGTAGGATTTGTGTGTGTTCTTGTTTCGATCTTGAGCCATCCCTGAAAAACTCCCGTGCCTCCTTTTCTATTTTATAAGCTTTGATGGCTCAAGTCTGTTCTTGAAATTCCTGTCTTGTTTTTCGCGCAGCAGGCAGTGTTTGATTTTTATAAAAATCTAGAAAAATCCTTTTTGAGTGATTCTTGTTGGCGAAGGTGCGTGACTCATATATCTATTCACTATAAAAATTTGGAGTCCTGTTCTTGCACCGTTTGGGAGCAGTGAGGTGAAAACCGAGCCCCAAACTTTCTGCTCGATGTTCTTGACAGCTCGTGGTTTTTGATTTTTCATATTTTCTGTAAAAGGAGTTTTGAGGAGATTTCTGGTGGAGTGCTTCATGACGTATTGATTAATCGGAAGAAAAATTTCCAAACATTGAGAAGCACCAGAAACCCACCATCCCTCTGCTCCAAGTGGAAACAAACTCTGGGGTTTCTGTTTTCTGCTTTCCAGAAAGCAGCTTGTGATGTTTGAATTTTCATGATTTATCTACATGGATTTTTGAGATGATATTTGGTAAAGTTGTGCACGACCCATTGAGAAATAGGGAGAAAAATTCCCAAAATTTGATGAGCACCAGAAAGCCACCATCCATCTCCTCCAAGTGAGAACAAATCTGCTTTTTGCTTTTCTGAAAGTCACTTTGGTTATTTGGCTTGATCTCCTTTCTTAAAGTAAGGTTTGAATTGATTCTTCTCTTTTGGACACTTGACAACCAGGATTGTGTGTGAAAAATCCCCACATATTCCATGACTCTCATTCATGCTAGGGGTACACATAGTTATCAAGTTGTTCACATTTTGGGGTGCCGTGAATTCGAAAAAAACGGTAGTAAAATTCGAGGCTCTCATTCACCCCCCCTCTGTTCGCCGTGGTTAGCTTCACAGTGGTATCAGAGCCTTGTTGCATTCTTCGTGATTCTTGCGGATCTGTTGAACCTTTCCTTTTGCCTTCACCATGGCTGAAGAGAAATACTCAAACAAACCGCCAGTGTTCAATAACTCCGACTTCTCCTTTTGGAAAATGCGGATGGGTTCATACCTCATGGCACAAGGACTTGGTGTATGGAGGAAGGTGAAATACCCATACAAGGTGCCAAAGGAAGATGAGGTTACCCCCGAAAATGAGAAGGAGTACGAGCAGAATGCCAAAGCTCGGAACATTCTGTTCCAAGGCTTGGGGCGGAATGAGTACGACCGAGTTGGTCATCTCGAGTCGGCTCATGAGGTCTGGACTACCCTCCAAAGTTTTCATGAGGGGACAGTCAAAATTCAGACCGTCCGCCAGGACCAGCACAAGCGGGAATACAACCGCTTCGCTCAGAAGCCGGGTGAATCGCTGAATGCTGTTTCAGTAGGTTCACTAAAATCTTGAGCGCTTATGTCTGTTGGCATCAACTATGAAGGAGCTGACAATGCTCGTCACTTGCTTTCAAGCTTGACATGAAGATTTGGGGGTCAAAGTCGTGGCTATCGTGAAGCCACCGACCTTACCAAACTTACTTTGGATGGCTTGTTTTCCAACTTGAAGTCTCATGAGGAGGAGCATCTTTCGATTCAGATGACTCCGGACTCTCTCTCTTGTGACCCACCGTCTACTTCCTCCATAGACTTGGGTGGTGTCTCTTAACTTGTTTGCTCGAACTTTCGGCGAGCATCTGGACTCTGTGCGGAAGAGAGTCTTGCCCTCCTCTCCAAGAAATTTTCGAGAGCTTTCGGAGAGTGAGTGAGAGGAGGAGGAGCACCGTGTGAGATGCTTCGAGTGTGGTGGTGTCAACCACATGCGTGCAGTGTCCCAACTGAGGAACAAGGGCGAGAGGAGGCACCCAAGAAGCCCGTCACTACCATCACCGGGCCGCATCGCAAGTCGGAGGCTGCTTCCTCTGGCGGCGAAGCCCTCCTTCGGAAGGCGCAAGGCTGTTCATAAGGTGCTTGCCGCTTGAACTCGGCTTGCGTTGACGAGGAGGAGGAGGCCGGATGACGGCCTTGCGCCGCTCGACGACAGCAGCTCACGCCCGGCATGTGCTTCATGGCCGCCACCTCTCGACTCTTCGACGCCGACACCGACTCGAGGTACCTTGCTTTGAGAACTTCGATGACTGAATGCCGATTTCTCAAATTAGGCGGCTTTCTTGCTCAATCCAACCGCAGGTTAAGGACCTCAAGTTAGAAGTAGCACACCTCTCGGTGAACTAGAAAATGATAGGGTGCGCCTAGTAATGATGCTTGTGTTGACCTTTGAGGCTTGGAGGGTCGTGATGAGGCCCTCTCGATTTGGATAAGCTAAGGACCACTCATGCTAGTGTGAACAAGGAGCTTGAAGAGTTTAAGGACAAACATCTTAGTGTGCTTGACGAGTTAGAGGAGACTCGTAGTGCTTTACTTTCTGCTTTGTTTCACGAGCTTGTTGCTGTCCCGATCATACGCTCACACACTTGACACACCTAAGGACCATGTCGGTCTAGTTGAGGATCAGTAGAGATCATGTTTCACCTAAGGACCCAACTAGCTCGATGATGATTCTTTTGTGTGCCTTTGCTTGTGATGAGTGCTTGTCCTTGAGGCTAGAGAACCTAAAACTCAAGAGTAAAATTGCTGATTTGAGTTCCCTAGTGATAGCTCCTGCTTGCTTGTTGTGATGGGTTGGATGAACATATGGGTAGGCGCTAGAGGACATGAGTCTTAGGTTCGAGCCTCGCCTTATTTACATGCAAAACTCGAGTGTCTCTCTGCAAGGCTTTTCAAAATGAGATCACTATCTTGAGTGATAAGGTTCAGAGGTTGAAGGGTAAGGACCGGTGGGTGTCGAGGATAAGTCTCCCGAGTCCTCTCTTCCCTCGTGTGAGTTTGCCCCGTCTACATCGAGTGTGAATACGATAAGCACTCTTGAGAAGTTCGTGGGGGGCAAGAAGAAGTTGAACTTGATCTTGGATCGACCCAAGATATCACAGGGTAGAGGTCTTGGGTTTGGTGGCTTGATCACATCAAGCGTCACCCTTCGAGTTGTCCTGGCCGAGAGCGGCGGAGCGGCCGTCGTTTCTCGAGGGTTCCTACCAAGACCGTTTTAGGTCTGCAGGTCTCAGTTGCTCCTAACGGTGGTTGCTTCCTCTGTAACCATCACCGAAAGGGCAAGAGCACCCTAGCGATCCACGAAGTCTGCACCTCCTGCAGACTTCGCCCACGCCCAAAGCCAAAACCAAAGCCAAGCCTAAACAAAAGCCCAAGGCTAGGTTCACTGTTCTTCTTGCCAAGAGTTCGGTCACCGAGCCGAGACTTGTTACCACTCGTTGGGTTTCCACAGGTCACTCTAGGGAGAGGCGGCACCACCTAAAGCACACACCGCACCGCGTCCTAGGCAGAGTTTTCAGTCCCTCGGGTAGACCAGGCTAGGTTTGAGGAGTGTCGTTCCTCGGCGGGTTCGACCGAGCTAGGTTGCGTGAGTTCCACCGTCCTCGTGGTGTACCTTCTTTCTCTGGTGGAGGCGGACACCATGGCGTGAGTTTCCTCCAAAGGTCGATGGGCCGACGGAGAGTGGTTCTCGGACTTGGGACGGTCAGGTTTTCGGACGTGGTCCGGCGAGTTCCCCTGTTTCGTTCCGTAGAGTCGATGGGTGCTTACGGGGTGTGACTCGATTTTGGGTACCTAGGTCTGCACTAGTGTGTCCTCGGTGAGTCCGTTTCTCTTTTACTTGACTTCGAGTTCGTGGGGCCGGGAGGAAGGGCATTTGGATCGTTGACTCGGTTGTTGTCGCCACATGACCGGTGAGTCACGATGGTTTGCCTCCCTAGCCTCAGATCCCGACGGTGAGCAGATCACCTTCGGGGACGCTTCGTCGAGCCGTGTCCTAGCTCGCGGTTCAGTCCAGGTTAGCCCTCAGTTTGTACTTCAGGACGTAGCTCTTGTCAGCAAGCTGCAGTATAATCTGCTTTTGTGTCGCAGACTTGTTGATCGAGACTACGAGGTTAGGTTTAGGGCGTCTGGTTCTTGTGTCTGAGTCCCTCTGGCGAGTTGGTTTGCGGATCTCCGCTTTCACCGAAGTTTTCGAGCTGATTTTCCTACTTCTTGATTGGTGCTCCTCACTTTGCTTACTTGCTTCGATTCTCGGGATATTCGCTTTTGGCACAGCGCCTTGGACATATTGGTTTTGATCACCTTGTGCGTGTCGATTCTTGAGACTTGCTTTCCGGTTTGCCCAAGCTTTCTCTTCCGAGGATTTGGTTTGTGCTCCTTGTCGTCATGGCAAGATGGTTGCCGCTTCCCATCCACGCGTCTCATGCGTAATGGTCGATGCACCAGACAGCTCTTGCATATGGATCTTGTTGGTCCACTCGAGTGCGATCGGTTGGTGGGAAGTGGTGCGTGCTTGTTATTGTTGACGATTTTTCTCGCTACTCCCGGTCTTCTTCATGGCCTCAAAGGAGGAGACATTTGAGCTGTTCGAAATCTCTCAAGGAGGCTTGCGCTTGAGTTTCGTGTGCTTCGGGCCATTCGTTCGATAATGGCACGAATTCAAGAATACTTCTTTCGATCTTTTTGCACACTTTCGGAGTTGAGCATCAATTTTCTTCGCCTCATGTAGCCCAAACAGAACGGGTGGTAGAGAGAAAGAATAGAACCCCGGTTGAAATGGCGGGACGATCTTTGATGAGTACTCCACCCCGCGACACTTCGGGCCGAGGTCGTCTCTCGCTGCTTGCTATGTTTCCAACAGAGTGTTTCTCCGTGCCAAGTTGCACAAGACCTCGTACGAGCTTCGATATGGGCGCAAGCCCAATGTTTCACACTTTCGGATCTTTGGTTGCAAGTGCTTCATTTTAAAATCTGGCAATTTGGACAAGTTCGAGTCTTGCTCTTCTGATGGTCTTTTCTTGGGGTACACTATGTCCTCTAGGATCTACATTGTTTGGGACATAACTAGACGGAGGGTTGTGGAGTCTTGTGAGGTCACTTTTGACGAGGCTAGACCAGGTTCTAGGCCAGACATCTCCCAGTCTGATCTTTCCTTTGAGCCTATCTTCGTGAGGAGAAGGTGAGTCGGGATGATCGCTCGTCGGTCCCCGATGACTAACCTCCTCCACAGTAGAAGCCATAGTCGACCCACCGCTTCGATCCTCCCGAGCCTCCGTGCCTCCACCTCCTCGAGCCCACTCTGTTAGGACTTCTTCTTCTGAGGTGTCCCCTGTAGAGTCCTCCCTTGGTGGCTCTGATCCTGCCTCAGCTTCACATGAGGTAGAGGCCACCTCGGGTGCACCTAGGCACGTTCAGGCTAGTCACCCTCCTGATCAGATTATAGGACCTATAGGTGAGCGTGTGACTAGGTCTAGAGCACACCAGTCCCTCCTCTCTGCTGCCTTTTTCTTCTCTCGAGCCTAAGGACATAGCTCAGGCTCTTGGTGACCCCTGATTGGGTCAATGCCATGCACGAAGAGTTAGAGAATTTTGAGAGAAACAAGGTTTGGGATTTAGTGGAATGCCCAAAGAAGCGTCAATATCATAGGTACTAAATGGGTGTTTAAAAATAAGCGAGTGAGGATGGGGTAGTTGTGAGAAATAAGGCTAGGTTGGTGGTACAAGGTTTCACTCAGTCGATGGGATTGACTTTGATGAGACCTATGCTCCTGCTGTTCGACATGATTCCATTTGGATCTTCCTTGCTTTTATGACTTCACACCGCTTCAAGATTTTTCAAATGGATGTTCAAGTGCTTTCTTGAACGGTTTCATTGAAGAAGAAGTTTTTGTTCGCAACCTCCGGCTTTGTTTGTGTTGAGTTTCGATCACGTATACAAGCTCTCGAAGGCTTTATATGGGCTCAAGCAGCCCTCGAGCTTGGTACGAACGCCTCAAGAGTTATCGATTGAAAATGGTTTTTCAATGGGCGCGTTGATAAGACCTGTTTATCAAACGCAAGTCATCTGATTTTCTCCTTGTGCAGATTTATGTTGATGACATTATCTTTGGTGAGTCTTCGATTCTTTGGTCTCTGAATTTGCTTCCGTCATGAGCTCAATTTGAGATGAGCATGATGGGTGAACTGAATTTTTCTTGGGTTTTCAAATCAAGCAGACCCTCAGGATCTTTCTTCACCATCCAAGTACACTAGAGACCTGCTCAGCGGTTTGCCATGGTGATAGTAAGCTTGTTTCCACTCCCATGGCAACCACTTCGTGCTTGAGCCTCGACTTAGATGTTGAGCAGTAGATCGAAGCTCTATAGGAGCATGATAGAGCACCTTCTGTACCTTACCTCTTCTCGGCCGGACATACACTTTGCCGTGTGTGCATGCGCTTCGGTTCGAGCTTCCCTATGATTTCTCACCTTGAGTCAGCGGATCCTCCGCTACCTAGTGGCCACCCCGAGATAGGAATCTGGTTTTCTTCGCTTCTTGTCTATCTCTTAGTGCCTATTCTCGATGCGACTTTTCTTTGGTCAGAGGATAGATAGGAAGAGCACTTCAGCACTTGCCGCCTCTAGGCACTTCACTTGTCTCTTGGTCTTCTAGGAAGCGCACCGGTGTAGCTCGATCACACCGAGGCCGAGTGCGTAGTCACAGCCGCTTGTTGCGACCAAGTGCTTTGGTTAAGGCAAATGCTTCGGACTATGGGTTAGAGGTTGGTAGCGTCCCACTCTGTGTGATAATACCTCGCCATCAACATTGCCAAAAACCCATCCAAATTCCAGACTAAACACATAGATATCAGTACCACTTCCTTAGAGACCATGTAGAAAGGGGATATAGGGCTAGGTTTTGTAGGTGATCATCAACTTGCAGATATTCTCACCAAGCCCTTAGATGGTCCTAGGTTTGCCACTCTCCGGGGAGAGCTTGGCTTGGTTAGTGCTGGGGGTATCGTGTGAGGGGGAGCTTGCTCTTGTACTATATTGTATATATTCTTTCTGTTTTGTCTGTGTGGGTTTGTTTTTAGAACATGCTAGAATCACAGCACTTTCTTTGGCACCTCTTATTTCTTAGGTCGCTATCATGCGTGATTAGCAATGTCCTCTGCTCTAGTTAGAGAGTCTCACATAGACTTATTGGTTGACCCGTATGTGGAGGATACCGGTAGACGAGGTTTGTGTTTGTTCTCTCTAGTAGTCGAGTTTAGGCTTGCTTCCTATCTTCTCGTAGTTAGGAGTGTGCCTTGCGCTAGAGTGTCTCATTGCTTCTCTTCCTGTTCTATAGCAAACCGATTTTGCCTTTTTCCTTCCTCTATGCGCTTTTGCCTCGGGTTCTTATTTTGAGGGGGAGGTTTGAAGCATTGCATTTGCATCTAGTTTTTGTTTTTCTTTGCAAGTGCTTTGCCTATTAGGCTTGTTGGTCTCATCGATGTTGAGTTTTGATGTACCATTTGAGTTTGTGTGCAAACTTGTTTGATTTGACACGAGTTTGAGAAAAGGCTAGAAGGAGCTTAAAAATCTTTGAGAAAATCATTGCAAAACTTGACATTTGCATGTTTTCATGGTTGGGCTTTTCATTGTCAAAATGTCGGTACATTTTTCTTGATCTCCGTCGAGATTTTGAAACTCGAGTTGCCTTCTTCTGATCGTGACCACTTCTTTAGTGGAGTCCATTTGCCCCTTGCTTAAAATAAAGCAACCAAACATGGGTTTCAATCCCTGAGGTTTGCATTTGGTAGAATTTGTGGGTGACCTAGGGGGTCGGTTCCAAGTTACCCTTGGATTGTGCTCTACTAGCAATCATTCACCATGTGAATAGGTGCAAATAAAGTCAAGAAGGCCTCTCCAAAACAAAAAAAAAACAAAACAAAACAAAACAAAAAAAGGAAAAGGAGAGATTAAGGCCAAAAATAAAATTCAGTTTGGGCACTCTTTGGACACATTTTGGTCTTGGTCATTCTCGATTTGGCAACCTTGTTTTTCTTTGTCTTGATGTTTCTCAAGTTTGTGCACCCATTTTGATTTTGAAACGTCTATTCATTGCCAATGTGCACATGACTTGAATCAACAAAAATGTTTTGTTTTGCTCCTTTCATGCCTTAGTACCTTTGTCTGTCTTGTCAGCTTGTGAACCTCAAACTTCATTTGAACCTCAATATTCAACTTTGGTGACCATTTGGCTAATTGGCCAAGCCCTTGGTTAGGTTTTCTTCATTTCTTTTGCATATGCATTGTTCGGGTTCATGATTGGTGTCTTGCTGACCATTTGACAAAAAGGGGGAGAATCATGATTTCAGGGGGAGTTTCAAAACTGAAAATTGAGTTTGAAATCAAAACTTCGCTTTCATGGCCAATTTTGGGAAATTTTGTCAACATGCTCATCAAGGGGGAGATTGTGAAGTCATGAGTGATGAGCATGTGGTGGTTTTCGTTTAAATTCAAAATTCAAATCCACTTTTGATTTGGCTTGTTACAAATTTGATTCTTGCGGTTTTGAACCCCTGCAGCTTGAGCTTGCACTTAGACGCTATGCTTAATCTGCCACGGAACCTCTGGTTTCGTGCCGAATCGCTCCTAGATCACCGGACGGCCGTCGGTCGATTTCTGTCGTGCCTCTTCTTTCGCTTTCACTGCTCGATGAATCGTAACCCGACGGAGATCGGTTTGTTTCCTTGTGTTCGTGTTGTTCTCGTGTACGCAGTGATGGTCTCAATGCAGTTGGCGCCTGAAAGAACCGCCAGTGGGTGGCGGTGGTACTGTCTCGAGGACCGCGCGAGTCTGCGGTGGAGGTTTTTCGGCGCCCGAGCACCGGACGCCGCTCGGCACGACCTCGTCGAAGTCTTGGGAGCATCGGAGCGGCTGGAGGTGGTTGGCAATGCTTCAGATTCGTGCGAGAGAGACCGGAGTGTGTTTTCGGGGTTCCGGCCGCCTGAGTGTTTTCACAAATGTGTGGCTTGGGCTATAAATAGGACCCCAAGGCTTCACTTGGAGGGTGTCCCTTGAGCCATTTGTAGCCAGCCAACATAGGTGTGAGTTGAGGAGCTGCGTCTCTGTGTGAGTGTGGGGGCTGCGTCTCCGGGTCCCCGATCTGTAGTTCTGCTCATGAGCTAATAGATCAGCGTTTTATATCGTTCTTGCACTTACTTTCAGCATTTAAATTCCGTAGAGAGTGAAATGATCTTGTAGGATTTGTGTGTGTTCTTGTTTCGATCTTGAGCCATCCCTGAAAAACTCCCGTGCCTCCTTTTCTATTTTATAAGCTTTGATGGCTCAAGTCTGTTCTTGAAATTCCTGTCTTGTTTTTCGCGCAGCAGGCAGTATTTGATTTTTATAAAAATCTAGAAAAATCCTTTTTGAGTGATTCTTGTTGGCGAAGGTGCGTGACTCATATATCTATTCACTATAAAAATTTGGAGTCCTGTTCTTGCACCGTTTGGGAGCAGTGAGGTGAAAACCGAGCCCCAAACTTTCTGCTCGATGTTCTTGACAGCTCGTGGTTTTTGATTTTTCATATTTTCTGTAAAAGGAGTTTTGAGGAGATTTCTGGTGGAGTGCTTCATGACGTATTGATTAATCGGAAGAAAAATTTCCAAACATTGAGAAGCACCAGAAACCCACCATCCCTCTGCTCCAAGTGGAAACAAACTCTGGGGTTTCTGTTTTTTGCTTTCCAGAAAGCAGCTTGTGATGTTTGAATTTTCATGATTTATCTACATGGAGTTTTGAGATGATTTTTGGTAAAGTTGTGCACGACCCATTGAGAAATAGGGAGAAAAATTCCAAAATTTGATGAGCATCAGAAAGCCACCATCCATCTCCTCCAAGTGAGAACAAATCTGCTTTTTGCTTTTCTGAAAGTCACTTTGGTTATTTGGCTTGATCTCCTTTCTTAAAGTAAGGTTTGAATTGATTCTTCTCTTTTGGACACTTGACAACCAGGATTGTGTGTGAAAAATCCCCACATATTCCATGACTCTCATTCATGCTAGGGGTAGACATAGTTGTCAAGTTGTTCACATTTTGGGGTGCCGGTGAATTCGAAAAAGAACGGCCGTAAAAATTCGAGGCTCTCATTCACCCCCCCTCTGTTCGCCGTGGTTAGCTTCACACAAATTGACGATTGGCATTCTAGGGAGAAGGTGGACTGAAGGGGTAGGGCTACAAAGAAAAAATCGAGAACATCAAAAACATGCCCAAAGAAAGCTCGGGCAAAGGACTATAAGGTCGGAGAAAGGAACTTACGGGAAGTACCTTCGCGGGTGAGTTTGTCCCACCCGCTTATCTTGAAGAAGGGGTGAACCCGCTTCTGCAGCGGGCTCACC
The DNA here is from genome assembly GCA_036346145.1 of Olyra latifolia. Lineage (NCBI taxonomy): Eukaryota > Viridiplantae > Streptophyta > Magnoliopsida > Poales > Poaceae > Olyra > Olyra latifolia. The sequence goes on along the minus strand of CM070524.1, from coordinate 39,679,004 downwards.
CGGTGCCTGATGAAGTCGGCTACGATGTCGTAGCCGTTAAGCCCCCGGCCGGCCAAATCCCAGATTTTGGCCGCCGAGGCTACCTCCGCCGGCTCCAGCGAAGGGCGGGGGCAGCGTCAGCTTCCCAGGGCTCGTGTTCGCTAACCACAGCCCGCAGTCGCTGAGCACCTTGGCGTAGTACCACCGCGACGCCCACCCCCCGACGTTCTCCTTAGCCTTGAACACCGGGTACGCGGGCTTCATGTCGCGGCGGAGCTTGAAGTAGGCGCACCCCGCCGCATTGTTCCCGCCAGTCGTGGTCAGCCCGTGAACGACAAAAAGTTCGAAGCAAACGAATTCCTTGCTCTCGGACGCGGGGCCGTCTCCTCGCCAGCCGCCCTCCAACCGCCGACCTCAATGAAGCCGGCGGCTTCCAAGCCCTTCAGGTCGTCCTCAGAAAGGAGACTCTGCGTGAAGGGCGCCATCAGAAAGAAAAAGGTCGGAAGGCAGAAAAACGGCGAAAGAGCGAAAGAATGAGAAAGGCAAGAAGAGCAAATGGCACAAGAGAGCGTAAGGGGAAACAATGAAGGGAAAGCCGCCTGATATAAACCACCGCGGGGAGATGAACCTTCGCCTGTCCGCCTGAAGACGCGAAAACCAAGGGGAAAGCAGCGGCGCGCATAACCGCGTTTCGGTTGGGATTCCCACCGAGGCCAAGAAAATCGCGTGCACCCCAATCATTTCGCCCGAGGGCAGTTACCAAATAAACCTCCGAGCGGCGCGCCTTCGTCCCGCTCGAGGCTCGGGGGCTAGCTGTTGGGGGAAGTACGTGGCCCATGGAGATACGGCCCACTAACTTACCTTCGGCCCCACATGAAGTAAGCTTCGGTTTGAGCAAGCTCAAGCTCGAGCTTAACAAGCTCGCGCTGAGCTGCCGCCTCGAAGCTTCGGACCACTCGCTCCTCCGGGCCCGGCTCGGGCTCGGACCCGAGGCGGTGCGCCGTGCGTGGGCAGATATGCCGGGTCCCAAAGGTCACCAAGAATTAAATACGCGCACAGTACCGAGGAGCGCATGACGGAGGCTACTAGCGAGTTGGCGGCAGGTCCCATCAACCGCCCGCACAAGGAAAGACACGTGTTGACCGGTAGCGGTCCGGCACGGCAATCAAGAGATACACTCGATTACCTGATAGCGGCATGGCTAAACAGAAGGAACGACTATTCAACAAACCAACGTCAAGCTACAGTGGCCAGGCGCCGCCTATAAAAGGGGCGTACAGGCCACAACAAGAGAGATCTCTTTCCCTCGCACAACACACAGTTGGAAGGTAGCCACTGCAGAATAGGAGCACTTGCACTCGCGTAGGAGCTCTAATTCCCGGCGGTAGTTCTCCGCATACAGGTAACTGTAGGAACACACATAGTGCCTTGAGCACTTATTATACTCGAGCCCGGGCTTCCCAAAGCCCGGCCTCACCCCCTTTGTACTCATTTAAGCTTAGCATTAAATGAAGGCGGACGTAGGGTCATTATCCGGCAATGGAGGCTGAACGGGATAAAACACTTGCGTCATCACTCTCCGGGCTCGACGCGTCCGACCGCATCGGGACCAAGTCCTTTCCCTCGGCGGCGTCCGGCCAAGCGGCCGGGCTTCAGTCCAGGGACAGGGCCACCTTCAGGCCTTGCACCCCCTTTCCTTGCTCATCGGCCTGCGGAGGTTCGCCTCCCAGTCGCCGACAGATGAAGTCCACAACATTGAGTGATTTGGGTCACACTATACTTGAATGATACTTGTGGAGCACTTGCAAGTATATCACTAATTTTCACTACTAGAAAAACGAGCATCACAAGCGGTACCTCTACAACAGGTTCAATAGCCACGAGTTAGGAGAGGACTTCTATAACTGGTTGGGGACACAAACTGGTTGTAAAACCCAATTTCTACAACCAGTTAGTGTCCCCAACCGGTTATGGACTTCTACAACCAGTTGGGGACACGAACCGCTCGTAGAAAGTGACTTCTACAACCGATTGGAGACATGAGCCGCTTGTAAAAGCCCAGTTTTTGAAATAATAAAAGGAGTGATTATCCTACTCTATCAGAAAGTATGTGTGGGTGGATTGGCTAGATGGGTGAGGCATGGGTCACGAGGAGGGGGTGAGGTTGTGGGTTCGAATCCCACTCCTCCTAATATTATTTCTCTTTTTAAGTGACTTCACAGCCGGTTATAAAACCGCTTGTAGAGTATCACACGCGGTTGCTTACAACCGGTTCCAAAACCAGTTGTAAAACCCAGTTCGCTGGTAGTGTTTATGAAGGCTTTGACTCACATTTCATCGAGGTGGCTAAGGTCGGTTGCGTTGTGGGCGTTTACGCATGGTGAGTAGGGTGCAAGCTCGCTTAGAAGTATTGCTTCCACGTCGTACACCAATTGGAAGGGTATTTCGCCTGTCTTGCGGTTCGGTGTAGTGCCTATGACCCAATGAATGTCTAGAAGTTCGATTGGCCAAGCTATCAAGCATTTTTACAAATAGCCGAAGATCGGCTTCCTTATCTCCTCGAGTACATGTTTATTGGCCGATTCAACCATTTGTTGCTTTGTGGGTGCGCCACAGATGTGAAGCAGATCTCATAGTACTCCTAAAATAGCTTACGCGTAAGTTGTGACCCATTAGCGGTAATTAGGAGGTCTAGAAGGATGAACCGAGTGACCACATTATTATGAAAAGACCTTTTTGTTGGGGCCGTGGTGATGGCTGCACAAGCTCGACTTTGATCTATTTAGTGCACCTATCAATAGTGATGAATAGGAATCTATGCCCTTTAGCGACATGTGGGAACGAATCAAGTATGTCTACACCTCATGTCGAAAATGACCATGACAAAGGTATAGTTTGTAGCTTGGCAAGTCTAGCAAGTTTTCACTAGATCCATTGCGTCTCCAAGAGTGGTTGGCTAGTAGTAGCAAGCCTTGAGTGTTTTGCCTACTAATGTCATGTAGAATGTGTTGGCTCCGCATATAACCTTGAGCAACTCCATGAGGAGATAATTTTCCACTTCTTGGGATATGTAGCACATCAAAACAACATGAGCACCCTTGTGAGGCAAAGTTTCATTGACTAACGTGTAATTACGAGATTTCCTAACTAGCTGGAAGTGCTTAGCTTTGTCCTCGGACAAGGTCCAACTTGTTTTTCTTGATGTGGTCAACATGAGTGTTTGCCTCCTGTGCCTCTATGAGTGTTTCTGTAGGGGGACAGTGCCATCTCCGTCGTGCCAAGTGTTGCCAATGGCGAAACTCTTGTTGGGAAACCAGCCCATGATGGGCCTTTATGAACTCTAGCCTAAACTCTAATCAATCACTACATAAAGAGGACGATACCTCATTGTAAACAGATTTGAGAAATAATCAACCATTGTCCCTCTCTATATCTCTCACTATTACAGATCTGGCCTTCCATACCGGCACATCAGTACTGGTTTTGCATGAACCGAGACTGACAGTTACATCAGTCCTGGTTCAACGGTCTACGGGTCCGGGAGGAACATTAGTACCGGCTAAAGAGACCAACCCGTACTGATGCTCTAACATCAGTACCGGTTGGTTACACCAACCGGTACTAAGCAACAGGTTGGTCTCTTAAACTGGTACTAAGCAGCCTTATTTGAACCTCCTCTTCCCTGCCTCTTCCCCACACTTTGCCCAATCAAGAACAGTGCAGCGTCGGCCAAGAGCTTCAAGGAAGGGGGAGGTGCTGCTAAAATTTCAAAATTTTGATCATTTTACTCTAAGCCAAGTTAACCAAGGTTAGTAACATCGTTCCTCACTATATTTGGTGTAAAATGGAGCTCCTTCTTTGCTTCAAATATGAAGAAAATTTGATCTTTTCTCATGATTGATCAAAAACGGTCTGTGTACCGCCAAAACTTCAAGAAAGGGGGAGGTGCTGCCAAAATTTTAAAATTTTAGTCATTTCACTCCAAGCCAATATAACCAAAGTTAGTAACATCGTACCTCACTACATTTGGTATAAAATGGAGCTTTTTCTTTACTTGAAATGTGAATAAAATTTAATTTTTCTCATGATCGATAAAAGATTATGAATGTAGAGATCTAGCTCGATGTTTTCATGTAGGTTGCAGTAACTTGTTGTGTAAGTTTGGAATTTGTTTGGATTAGATGTAACTTGCATTGAATGTGTCGATCTAGCTCTGTTGGGGGAAATACGTGGCCCATGAAGATATGGCCCACTAACTCACCTCCGGCCCCACGGGAAGTACGCCCGAGCTTAGTAAGCTCACGCCCGAGCTTGGCAAACTCGCGCCCGAGCTTCCCCACATGAGAGCACGAGTCACTCGCCCTCCCCGAACATCCGAAGCTCGGGGCTCGGGACCCAAGGTGGACTACGCTACGCCGCGCACCGGCGCGTTGTGGGTCCCGCAGGTCACCACGAGTTAAATGCGACCACAGTTTCGAGGCGCACCTGACACAAGCCACTGGCAAGTTGGTGGCTTGTGTCGCGTCAAGTGGTCAGATATCATCCGCCCATAGATAAAGACACGTATTGCCGGGTAGCGGTCCGAACGGCGATTTGGGTAGGATGAGGAGACACACCCGAATATCCAGCGGACCTTGCACAGCAAAAACAGAAGAGGATGGCTAGTGACCGAAGGATAACTCGGCGCACCACAACAGACCAAAGGTCAGGCTAAAGTGGCCGGTGGCCGCCTATAAAAGGGGGCGCACAGGCCACAACCAAGGCAGGCATTGGTAGAAGGGCAACAGGAGATAGGCTTAGACAGAAGAGCACTTGCACTTACGTAGGAGCTCTAGTTCCAGGCGATAGTTCTTCGCTTTCAGGTACCATAGGAACACGCACATAGTGCCTTGAGCACTTATTGTACTCAAGTCCAGGCTTTCCGAAGCCCGGCCTCCCCCTTTTGTACTTGTTTAAACTTGGCATTAAATGAAGGCTGGACGTAGAGCTGTTATCCGACAGTGGAGGCCCGAACCAGGATAAAAATCCCCACGTCACCCTATGCCTGCGCGTCCTACGCGTCGGCCTCCTATCCCTCGGCGGTGCCCGACCAGCGGCCAGGCCTCGGCCCAGGACAAGGCCACCCTCGGGCTTCGCATCCACCTTCCACTTTGCACATGGGCTTGCGGAGGCTCGCCTCCCAGCTGCCGACAGCTGGTGCCCACCGGGGGGCCCGATTGCGGTCTTTTCCCCTCGATCGAGTCAAGGATGGCCTTGTTGTCATACGATGACGACGATGGCTTAGACCTCAACTTTGACGACTGCGACGATCTCGACGACGTCGACGAGTCGTATGAAAGATGGCAAGCTGGTTTCCTCGCCGAAGCTGAGGCTAACGAGATGGAGGTGAAGGCATCACCCACCTCGGGAGAAGCTGTTCGTCCCCCAGCATTGCTCGGCTAGGGCGGCACTTCGCTGACACGTCAGCGAAACCCTCATGGAGGGACTGGAGGCACCGCCACCACCACCTGACCGAACAGATCACGCGACGTTCATAGCTCTGTCGAAGAGGAGGATCGGTCTGCCGCGCAATCGGGCGCCCGACCCGTCGAGGCGAAGCAATGACCGTGGTGTGCCCATGGTGGTGGAGGGTGCCGACGGCACCACCTTCGTGGGTGACACCAACATGTCCCCCTCGCGGGAACCCGCCTCACGCCACGTCTTCGCGGCATCAGGCGGAGTGACCCTGCACCAAGCGCGCGCTGACCCAGGTGGAGAGCACCAGCGGCGTGAGGCCGCTCGGAGCCTCTTCGCTAGGTCGGTCGGGCGGACTTTGGTGGACATCCGTCGTAGGCCTACTGGCCCGACGCCCGCCACACGCGCCGCACGCGCGTGCTCGCCCACCACCACTGTCACCAACCTAGTTCTGCGTAGCCAGCAACGGGTTAGAGCGATTGCCCAGGTCGTGCGTGGCCTGGAGAAGGATCCGCGCGGATTCACCATGGCTGACCTAGGCGCTGCAGTCGCGGACGGCCTAGAGGAGCTCGCCGGGGATCTCGACAAGCACCTTCAGGCCTAGTCGCGCACCAGTGGAACCTCAAGGCAGTGCGGCCAGAGCGTTCGGTCGCATCGGCGGGCATCCACGTCCACGGCGGATGGTGCTCCCCAACGCACACCAGGCGGAGTATTTTTCTGCCTCGGGCCGCTTCCGGGCAGAAGGCCCCTCGTTGGAAACAACAGGGCCGTCCCAGGATGCCCGGCCTTCTCTCGGGCTTTACACGAGGCCCCTTGGCCTCGTAAGTTCAAACTCGGGAACATCAAGAAGTTCGATGGGAGCAAGAATCCCAACGAATATCTCGTCGTCTATACTACCGCCATCTTGGTCGCAGACGGTAATGAGGCCGTCATGGTCAACTACTTCCCTACCGTCTTGGAGGGAATGGCCCAAATCTGGCTCTTTAACCAGCGCCGAGGTTCTATACACAGCTGGGAATAGCAGCAGGAAGCGCTCCGGACGAATTTTCAGGGCTGCTACGCGCGCCCTGGAAAGCCCCAGGACCTCAAGCTCGTGGTCCAGAGGACGGGGGAGGGCCTGCAGGACTACGTCCGTAGGTTCATCTAGGTATGCAACACCATTCCGTCGATCTCCGACGAGGCCATCGTTGAGGCCTTCAAGGAGGGGGTTCGGAATACCCGTTTTACTGAGGACCTTGAGCTCCATCCCGTCCACACCGCGGTCGATTTATTTCGTGCCACGGAGAGATACATCAACACCTCCGAGGCGGTGGAGCGCAAGAGAGGTAGAACGGAGGAGAAGGCAGCGGCCCAGACTGGCGTAGACGCCAAGAAGGGCGACGCCGAGAAGAAGAAGAAGAAGAAGAAGAAGAAGGAGCCCGCTGCCCCGAACTACGTCGCGGCGATGGAGTCCGAGAGGCCCGCTCCCCCAGAGCGGCCCCTCCCCAGCCGGCCCGCCAGCAGGTGGCGGAAACGGCCGGGGCGCGGGCCAGGGGCAGGGATGAGCTCCCTAGCCCTGGCCTCGACCGGCCCAGGGGGCGAATCCTCCGAACAACCGCTACTGCCTTCTCCATCGGCAGTACGACCATGACCTGCGTAATTGCAGGACGTGGACAGCACGGTTGGAGGACTTCTACGCCGGACGCGGGCCTATGCCTGAATTCCCCGACAACGGGGTGCCGGATGATCGGGCGCCTCAGGGTGGCCATGACGATGCCTTCCAAGACGCTCGCGTGCACGTCGCCGTGATCTTCGGCGGCACATCCGCCTATAGCTCGCGATGCGAGCTTAAGGCCACTGCCCGAGAGGTTACCACCTCGAAAAGGGTAAGCCCGGAGACGCACCCATGCGGTGGTCTCACCAATCGATCACCTTCTCTGGGGATGACTGTCCCCCCAGAATGACGAGGCCTCAGCGCCTGCCGCTGGTGCTCTGTCCTACCATCAGCAACACGCGAGTCGATCGCGTGCTGGTGGACAGCGGAAGCTCCCTGGACATCATCACTGCTCAGGTTCTCGAGCAGATGCAAGTCCAGCGGTCAAAGATCAAGGACATAGCCATTCCTTTCCATGGCATTGTCCCGGGGTCGTCTCTGCAACCGATCGAGTAGATCGTACTGCCCGTAACGTTTGGGACCCCCTAAATTTTCGGACAAAGTACATCATCTTCGAGGTGGTGGACTCCGAGCTTCCGTACAACGCCATTTTGGGGCACCCCGCGTTGTCCAGGTTCATGGCGGCCACCTACCACGGTACCACTACCTGAAGATGCCGGCCCCTCATGGGGTTATCACGATCAAGGACAGCCACAAGGCCGCTATGGCCTGTGATGAGAGCGTCCTGGCGATGGTCGGACAGCTCCCAAAGCGTGGCCCAGCCAAGGCCGATCGGCCACCAGTCCGCCCCAAGGTGGCCCTGCAGTCGCAGGAGCCCACCACGATAGTCCCTCTCTCCGAGGATGACCTGGCTAAGGTCGTCCACGTAGGGTCCAACCTCGAGTCCAAATAGAACTCGAGCTCGTCGCCTTCCTCCGAGCTAACGCAGACGTGTTCGCGTGGGAACCGTCGGACATGCTCGGAGTCCCAAGGGAGGTAATCGAGCACAGGCTAGCCGTTCAGCCTGATAAAAAGCCTGTCAGACAGACCTTATGACGCTTTCTCAAGTGGAAAGCCGATATCATTCAGGAGCAACTCGGCAAGCTCCTCCAAGTTGGCTTCATCCGGGAAGTCGAGCATTCCGACTAGCTCGCCAACCCAGTCGTCGTCAAGAAGAAGCGCGTGAAATGGCGAATGTGCGTCGACCATCGCGTCCTCAACGCTGCCTGCCCCAAAGACAATTTCCCCTGCCGCGCATAGACCAACTGGTCGACGCGACGGCGGACTCGGTGCTCATGAGCTTCCTGGACGCCTACTCAGGCTATCCCCAGATCACGCTGGCAAGGGAAGACGAAGAGAAGACAGCCTTCATAACACCTTTTGGTACCTTCTGCTACATGACCATGTCGTTCGGTCTGAAGAACGCGGGAGCCACGTTCCAGTGGTTGATGCAGAAGACGGTCCCTGATCAGATAGGGCGCAATGTAGAGGTCTACGTAGACGATATCGTTGTAAAAAGCAAGGTCCCATAGGACCATGTGATCGACCTTCAGGAAACGTTTGCTAATCTCAGGAAACATCAAGTGAAATTGAATCTTGAAAAATGCGTTTTCGGTGTCCGGTCTGGGATGTTACTTGGTTACGTGATAGGGAAGGCGAGCATAGGGGCTAACCCTAAAAAATCGAAGCCATCGAGAATATGAGGTCGCCAACCTGCACCAAGGAGGTGCAAGCCCTCACCGGGCGGATGGTGGCTCTCAGTAGATTCATATCTCGTCTCAGCGAGCGTAATGCCCCTTTCTGTAAGATCCTGCGCAAGCACGATGGTTTCGAATGGACAGAAGAGGCCGAGGCCGCTTTCAGTGAGCTAAAACGCTATCTGTCCACGTCTCTCGTCCTAGGCACGCTAAAGCTCGGGGAAACTCTACTCCTCTACTTGGCGGTTGCCCCGCAGGCTGTGAGTGCTGTACTAGCAGTCGAACGCGAGGGCAAATAACAACCCGTATACTACGTAAGCGAGGTATTGCATGGACCTAAGGAGCGGTACCCAAAGGTTCAGAAACTCCTGTACACATTGCTTATGGCCTCACGGAAGTTGTGTCACTATTTTTAAGCCCATCCAGTCACGGTCCCAACGAGTTTCCCGCTAAGGGATATCATTAGAAACCCCGACGCGAACGGGCGGGTCGCAACGTGGGGGATGGACATATTTGGTCCATTCCCCAGAGGCCTAAAGAGGTGCACGGACCTGTTCGTCGCCATCGACACTTTCACTAAGTGGATCGAGGCCGAACCAGTGTCGAGCATATTAGCCCAAACGGCCAAAAGGTTCTTTAGGAACAACATTGTGGCCAGGTTCGGCGTCCCAAGCAAGTTGATCGCTGACAATGGGACACAGTTCACAAGCGAGCTATTCCAGGACTACTGCGAAGAGCTCGGCATGTAGGTTGCCCTAGCCTCGGTGGCTCACCCACAGAGCAACGGTGCGGCTGAACGTGCAAATGGGCAAATCATGCAGGGCATTAAGCGCTGGGTATATGACGCTCTTGTCGAACAACATCAAAACTGGGTAGAGGAGCTACCCTCGGTGCTTTGGGCAGCCCGGACAACCTCCAACCGAGCTACCGGAGAGACCCCATTCAGGCTTGTATACGGCTCGGAAGCGGTCCTACCCGCCGAGCTAAGACTTGGTTCAGTTCGCATTGATTTTGCAGGTCAAATCGACAACGACGAGGAGCGACCGCTGGATCTCGACCTATCCGAGTCCTGCCGTGAGCAAGCACTACTATGAGTGGCAGCATACCAGCAATCCCTACAACGGCATGCGGCAAAAAGGGTACAGACCTGGACCTTACAAGTTGGCTACCTGGCCCACGCCAATAAGCTCACCCCGAGGTGGGAGGGTCCGTACACGGTCGTATCAGCCACACGCCCAGGGCTGTGAGACTGGCTATGCCGGATGGTAGAGTCCTCAATAGTTCCTGGAACATCACTCAATTCCGGAGGTTCTACGCTTGAACCAAGGTCGTAATTCTCCTTCCTCACCCCTTTTTCTTTTATCCGTCTTATTCACTCCCTAGTGAGCCCTCAAACAACCCCCGGAAGCCTAAACCTACGATCGGGCTTGGGAGAAGACTCGGGCTGTCTCAGCACACATCGGCAGAATAGCGGCTATGCAGAAGCTACGCCCTCAGGATTCCCTTGCACACGGGTAAGCCGATATCCATCTCACCACGCAAGATCCTACGCGGGCAAACGCTTTCCGGCCCTATATCATAAGCCCGCATAAAATCGTTACAGCCCGGGATAACTCCAGAGCCCAACACTCTGCCTCTTACAAAGAGACAGAGCAAGGGCCACGAGCTTCATTCTAAGGACGCGGTCTCTCTAAGCCATGCCCGAGCTTCTCTTCAGAAGCTCGGCCGTGGCTCGGGGGCGACGGTCGATTTTTTAAAAATTGATCACTCTAAACCACGATCGACCTTCTGTCAATCCAGAAGCTCGGCCATGGCTTGGGGGCTAGGGTCGATTTTTCAAAAATTGATCTCTCTAAACCACGATCGACCTTCTACCAATCTAGAAGCTCGGCCATGGCTCGGGGGCTAGGGTCGATTTTTCAAAAATTGATCTCTCTAAACCACGATCAACCTTCTGCCAAACCAAAAGCTCGGCCGTGGCATGGGGGCTAGGGTCGATTTTTTAAAAATTGTTCTCTCTAAACCACAACCGACCTTCTGCCAATCCAGAAGCTCGGCCATGGCTCGGGGGGTTAGGGTCGATTTTTTCAAGGGTCGATTTTTTAAGGGATGATTTTTCAAGGTCAATTGTCCGAATGACGACTTTCGATCTTCTCTAAGCCACGCCCGAGCTTCTCTTCAGAAGCTCGGCCATGGCTCGGGGGCTAGGATCGATAGGACTATATATCCCGACCCTCGAATCCTTCTTGCCTATACGACTACTTGTGTTCATTTGCATGCAGGAAATATGACAAAAGAAGGAGGCAAAACAAACAACTTTATTAATTTACAAGATGGCTTACAAGCCAATTACAGGAAATGTCAGCGAGCACGGACTAGCGCCTCGACGATCACATCGGCCACCTCGGCGAGAGCCGGGACAACCTCGATCAGGATGGCGACGGTGGCGACGTCCCGGGCACGAGCTTCTTCCTCAGCAACCTCAGCAAGAGCGAGATCGTAGTCCGCCCAAAGTACCTCCCTGAACTCTTCGTGATTCATGGGAGCAGGCGGAGATGGAGGGATTGTAGGAAGAAGTTTGGAATGAAAAGCAGCCGCCGCATCGGCCTCTTATTATAGCCAAGTTTGGAATGGCATCGGGAAGCAACTCCGATGAGAACCGTTTCCAAGATTTGACGCGGATGTCCCTCGGGACGTGGCGCAACAGTCAAATCGACGATCGGCATTCCAGAAAGAAGAATCGATCGGAGAGGCGGCGAAAGGAGAAAAACAAAGCAATAACATTACTTTTAAAGGAGTATCTACAAAGGGGGAAGTCGGGTCGCAGCCAAAGAGGAGGAAAATAATACGAGGGCCTATGACTTGGGCCGACACCTAAGCTTACGAAGCTCGGCCATCGCCTCGTCATAACGGTCCTGAAGCTTGAGGAGGGCCTTCCGGTCACCCCGGGGGGCCCACACTTTAGTCCGCAAGGCCTCGTTGGCTGCTTCCAAGTCCCGGACGGTGTCCCGATGGGTCTTCAGCAGATCCTCCGTCTCGGCCGCCGTCGACTTCCCCCGAGATAGCTCCGCGGCGCGAAGGTCGCGCTCCTCCGCCGCACGGACAGCCTCGGCAGCATGGCAAGCCTCCACCGACCAAAGGCGCTTCTCGAGCTCGGTGGAGCAGTCGCGTTCAGCCTTGAGGGCCTCCTGCGACCGACGGGAGACCTCCCGGGCATCTTCCCGCGCCGCGGCTAGGGCCGCCTCCGTTGCTGCAGCCCGAACTTCCAAGGCTACTGCCTGGACCGAGCCCGAACGAGCTTCTTCCAGGTCGGTGCGCGCGGTTTCAGCTCGCTGTCGCCAGCGCATGCCATTTGCCTACAGGGCCTCCCGCTCGGCCTCGTGCTCGGCTCTGGACGCACACGCGAGGCCAACAATCTCGCGGTAGGCCTACACCAGGAAAACGGGCTCAAGAAAAAGAAAAAATCAAAGCAGGGTCAACACAAGACTCCAAAGGCCAAGCTCGTTGGCACTTACCCGCCACATGACCGCTGCGGCCTCGGTCTCGTACCGACGCTGGGTAGCGTGCCTAGGCGCAGATAACGCCACGACCAAGCCGCCTGAGCTTTCGCTCGAGCTGCTTGATTCCTCGGCCACTCCCCCCGCAGGCTCGGCCGCTCCTCCCGCAGGCTCGGCCGCTCCCCTCGTGGGCCCGGCCACCTCGATGGCCTGAAGGCATGGCTCGGGGGCAAAGTTAGTTTGCACCCCGGCGTCCGCCTTCGGCTTGGCCACCTTCATACTCACCAGCCACTCCGCGAGGAGCTGGCCGGGAACACGCCGAAGGCGGATGGACTCCTCCCAGCGGCTTCCGGCGAGCGGGAGCTTTTGCTCAACCCACGCCGGCGTCGCCACGATCCACCCCGCGGCGACCAGCGGGGCCATGCTACAGGCGCACCTTGACGATGCTAGCGGCCGTGATGACCCGGACCGGCTAGTTCCAGCCAAACAGGAGCGTATCACTCATGTCCAACGGCGGGACGGGCAAGTCGCACCCCGCAAAGAGATCCGACAAACCGGCGAAGTCGATCAGGCGCCACCCGGACATGGTCCGCCCCTCGACGCGGAGCGGCGCCAAGATCGACGTCCCGTCGTCCGACTCCACCTCCACGATCCTTTGCCGGCAACAAGCGTTCTCAGCAGACTACCAGCGGGAGGAAATAAGGCCTCGAGCCCCGAAGCCCTCCGTGCTTTGGAAGGGGCTCGTTCTCCCGGGCCACTTCCTCCGGTAGCACCGGGATGACTTCCCCCGCCCTAGCGGACATGGCGACTGAAAATAAAAAGGAATCAAGCATGCCCGCTCAACCCCGGGAATCGTGATGAGCGAAGAAAAGAAAGGAAAGCCAAAAAGCACGGTGACCTACCGGCAAGCTCGAGGTCCGTCCCCGCCAACCTGTCGTCCGAGTCATCATCATCCAACACCAACCAACGCCACTTCGGCGCCGGCTGGGTATCCCGCGCGCCGGCGAAGTCTCGGTCCCAGGAACCTCTAGCCCGGGTTGGGTCGGGAACGGAGGCAGGAGCCCGGGCCGCCGACCGTCCCGCGCTGATAACTTTGTCCCGACGAGATAGCCCCGTTTTCTTCTTTAGGGGCGGCCGTCTGCTCGTAGCCCGCTCTTGCCGCATCGAGACCGGGCCCGCGCTACCGCCGACCGCTGAAGTCGCAGCCCCCGGGGCTGCCACCAGCGCGAGGGCGGCGGGCCTGGCCTCCTCACCCGCTTTCGCCTGCAAACAAACCAGGGAGCATCAGCCTGTGCCCATAGAGGACCGCCTCCAGGGGCGCTTAGCTCGCAGGGACACGTACCTCATCAAGGACGTTACGGATGCCCGAGCCCGATGGCTCGTTATGGTTCGCAGGTAGCAAGATCCTCACAGCCCAAACCACGTCATCCTGGGACAAAGCTGCAAAGAAAAGGACGGGAATGTCAAAAACACGCCCAAAGGAAGCGCGGCCAAGGGACTGTGAGGCCGAGGAAAGGAACTTACGGGAAGTGCTTTCGCGGGTGAGATCATCCCACCCGTGGATTTTGAAGAAAGGGTGAACCCGCTTCCGCAGCGGGCTCACCCGGTGCCTGATGAAGTCGGCTATGATATCGTAGCCGTTTAGTCCTCGGCCGGTCAACTCCCGGATCTTGGCCGCCGAGGCTACCTCCGCCGGTTCCAGCGAAGGGCGGGGTAGCGTCAGCTTCCCAGGGTTCGCGTTCGCGAACCATAGCCCACAGTCGCTGAGCACCTTGGCATAGTACCACCACGACGCCCACCCCCCAATGTTCTCCTTAGCCTTGAACGCCGGGTACGCAGGCTTCATGTCGCGGCGCAGCTTAAAGTAGGCGCACCCGCCGCGTCGCTCCTGCCGGTCGTGGTCAGTTCGTAGAAGTTGAGGAAGAGGCTTACCGTCGGTTCCACCCCGACGAACGCCTTGCAGAGATACGCGAAGATCGTCAGGAATAGGATCGAGTTGGGATTGAGATTTACCAACTCGATCCCACACTGGGCCAGGACAGCGGCAAAGAAGTCGGACTCCGGAACCCGGAGCCCGTGGATGGCGAAAAGCTCGAAGCAGACAAACTCCTTGCTCTCGGGCGCAGGAACTGTCTCCTCGTCGGCCGCCCTCCAACCGCCGACCTCGACAAAGCCGGCGGTGGCCAACTCCTTTAGGGTGTCCTCGGAAAGGAGACTCCGCGTGAAGGGCACCATCGGAAGAGAAAGGTGAGGAGGCAAAGACGGCAGAAGAGCGAAAGGATGAGAAAGACAAGAAGGCAATAGCACAAGGAAGCGTAAAGAAAGCGACGCAAGGATTGGACAACCCGCCTCTTATGAGCTGGCGCAGGAAGGCGAACTGTCGCCTGTCCGCCGAGGACACGAAAACCAAGGAGAAAACAACGGCACGCATAACTGCATTTCGGTTGGAATTCCCGCCGAGGCCAGAAAATCGCGCGCACCACAGTCATTTCGCCCGAAGGCAGTTACCAAATAAACCTCTGAGCGGCACGTCCTCATCCCGCTCGAGGCTCGGGGGCTAGCTGTAGGGGGAATTAAGTGGCCCATGAAGATACGGCTCACTAACTCACCTCCGGCCCCACGGGAAGTACGCTGGAGTTTAGTAAGCTCACGCCCGAGCTTCCCCACTTTGGAGCACGAGGTGCTCGCTCTCCCCGAGCTTCCGACACTCGGGGCTCGGGACCCAAGGTGGATTATGTTGCGCCGCGCACCGGCGCGTTGCGGGTCCCGCAGGTCACCGTGAGTTAAATGCGGCCACAGTTCCGAGGCGCACCTCACACAAGGCACCGGCAAGTTGGTGGCTTGTGTCGTGTCAAGCGGTCAGATATGATCCGCCCCATAGAGAAAGACACGTATTGCCGGGTAGCGGTCCGAACGGCGATTTGGACAGGATGAGGAGACACACCCGAATATCCAGCAGACCTTGCACGTCCGCCACGCCCCAGCACGACAAAAATAGAAGAGGATGGCTAGTGACCGAAGGATAACTAGACGCATCACAACAGACCAAGGTCAGGCTACAGTGGCCGGTGGCCGCCTATAAAAGGACGTGCACAGGCCACAACCAAGGCAGGCATCGGTAGAAGGGCAAAAGGAGATAGGCTTAGACAGAAGAGCACTTGCACTCACGTAGGAGCTCTAGTTCCAGGCGGTAGTTCTTCGCTTCCAGGTACCGTAGGAACACGCACATAGTGTCTTGAGCACTTATTGTACTCGAGCCTAGGCTTTCCGAAGACCAGCCTCCCCCCTTTGTACTCGTTTAAACTTGGCATTAAACGAAGACTGGACGTAGAGCTGTTATCCGAAAGTGGAGGCCCAAACCAGGATAAAAATCCCTGCGTCACCCTAGGCCCGCGCGTCCTACGCGTTGGCTTCCTTTCCCACAGCGGCGCCCGGCCAGCGGCAGGGCATCGGCCCAGGGGACAGGGCTGCCCTCGGGCCTCACACCCACCTTCCTCTTTGCTCATCGGCCTGCGGAGGCTCGCCTGTCAGCCGCCGACAAGTTCAAATTTAGGTTTTGGTTCCATCAATCGATGAAGAATTTTGAATCTAGACTTTGATCTACCAAGTCATTCATGTTAGGTGTGGATCTAGCTCAAATTTAGCTTTTGCTTCCATCTATCGGTTAGTATTTTGAATGTAGATTTTGATCTACCAAGTCATTCATGTTAGGTGTGAATCTAGCTCAAATTTAGCGTTTGGTTTCATCGATCGATGAAGAATTTTGAATCTAGATTTTTATCTACCAAGTCATTCAATTTAGGTGTGGATCTAGCTTAAATTTAGGTTTTGGTTCCATCGATCAATGAAGAATTTTGAATCTAAACTTTGATCTACCAAGTCATTCATGTTAGGTGTGAATCTAGCTCAAATTTAGCTTTTGGTTCCATCGATCGGTTAGTATTTTGAATGTAGATTTTGATCTACCAAGTCATTCATGTTAGGTGTGGATCTAGCTCAAATTTAGGTTTTGATTCCATTGATCGATGAAGAATTTTGAATCTAGACTTTTATATACCAAGTCATTCATTTTAGTTGTGGATCTAGCTCAAATTTAGATTTTGGTTCCATCGATCGATGAAGAATTTTGAATCTAGACTTTATCTGCCAAGTCATTCATTTTAGATGTGGATCTAGCTCAAATTTAGGTTTCGGTTTAAATGACTAATAACCTTATTTAGATTTTTGAAAATTCTTTTAGTGTGGAATAGGTATGATTTATTATTTTATTAAGCAAAGAAGAAATAATTGAATTTATATAACAAGATGAAATTTTATCATGAAAATTGAATATGTACTGAAGTACAGACATTTTAAAAATATCAACTTTTTAATGAAATTTCACCTAACATAAAATTTATCCACCTAAAATTTTTAAATAAATTTAATATTGGTTTAATTTGAATTTTGTGAAATGTTCAAAAATTTATTATTGGAAAATGAGCTAACAGCTGCCTTGATGTAACATAATGTAGATGGACCAGCGATGGATATACATGGACCAACATTCCCCAGAGTTCTTACAGGTTTGCAATCTTTTCTTCGTGCGGCCGATGTATACACGAAGTCAGGCTACATATGTTGTCCATGCATAGACTGCAAGAATGAGAAGGAGTGGCCAAAATCCAGCCACCTTCACTTCCATTTGCTCTCAAGAGGTTTCGTGCCAAACTATACTTGTTGGACCAAGCACGGTGAAGAAGAGACTATACGGGAAGATGGCGAAGAAGAAGAAGAGAGGGACAACAATATCCCAGATGCTGGCCAACACGGTTCTTTCGAATATACATTGGGGGAGTTTGACAATGATGACCTAGACCAGATGCTGCTTGATGGAGAGAGAGAATACACCGACGAAAGACATTACAAAAAGTTCCAGTGCCTGTGGGAGGACCATGGAACACTATTGTACCCAAATTGCCGACAGGGTCACAAAAAATTGCGTACCACGCTAGAACTAATGCAATCGAAGGTGACCAATGGATTGTCTAATAAGGGATTCGACAAGTTGTTATGCCGCATAAAGAAGTTGCTTCCAGAGGGTAACACGCTGCCTGAAACTACGTACAACGCTAAGCAAGTTGTCTGCCCTTTAGGGTTGGAGGTACAAAAGATACATGCATGTCGTAACGATTGTATCCTTTATCGCAATGAGTACTAGGATTTCGAAGCTTGTCCGGTGTGCAAAACTTCAAGGTATAAGACCAGGCGTGATGACCCAAGCGAGGAAGAGGGGCAGCGTAAGAAGAAGAGACCCCCGCTAAGGTGGTATGGTATTTCCTTATAATCCCCCAGTTGAAGCGTTTATTTGCGAGCAAAACGCATGCCCAGATGATGCGCTGGCACAAAGAAGATCGTAACGACGACGGAAGGCTAAGGCACCCCGTTGATGGCTCCCAGTGGAGGAAAGTCAATAGAAAATACCCGGACTTTGCTGAGGATGTGAGGAACATAAGGTTTAGGTTGAGTACGGATGGGATATATGAACCCGGATGAGTAGCAGTCACAACACTTGGCCCGTGACTCTATTTATGTACAACCTTCTTCCTTGGCTGTGTATGAAGCGGAAATACATTATGATGCCGTTGCTTATCTAAGGGCCGAAGCAACATAGAAACGACATCGACGTGTACCTCAAATCATTGGTTGAAGATCTGCTAACGCTGTGGACCGATGGTGTACGTGTATGAGATGAGTACAAAAGAGAGCACTTCACCCTACGTACATTGCTATTTGTAACCATTTATGACTGGCCTGCACTTGGTAACCTGTCGGGCCTATCTATCAAAGGATATAAAGCCAGCATCCAGTGCCTAGAGGATACGGATAGCAAGTATCTCAAAAATTCCCGAAAGGTCGTGTACATGGGTCACCGTAGGTTCCTCCATATGAAGCACCCGTTATAATGGAAATGTGAGAATTTCAATGGGACAGAAGAGAAACATAAGAAGCCCCTGCATCGCAGTGGGATACTTGTATTTTCTCTGGTAAAGGATCTGAAAGTAGTATTTGAAAAAGGTCCTGGTAGCAAATATGTCTCGACTAAACAAACTCATACGAAGCCCATTTGGAAGAAGAAGTTAATATTTTGGGACTTACCTTACTGGAAAAACTTAGAGGCCCGTCACTCACTGGACTTCATGCATATCACGAAGAATGTCTGCGTGAACTGCTAGGCTTCCTAGATATGAATGGCAAATCAAAAGATACACTTCAAACACGAAAGGACCTGCATCTACTAGGACTCAGGAACGACCTAAATCCAGAAAAGAGAGTGAAAGGACAACATTACCTCCACCCCGCAAGCTACATTCTGAGCAAGGAAGAGAAAAAAAATATGATTAAGTTCTTGAACAGTGTGAAGGTCCCTTCTAGATACTCCTCGAACATAAGGAGACTCATAAACATGAAAGAGAATAAAATAGTATACCTGAAATCCATGATTGTCACATGTTGATGACATAGTTGCTCCTAGTGGCGGTGAGAGGTATTCTGCTGGACTGGGTACGAAGGACAATCGTAAAGTTCTGCTCGTTCTTCAACGCGGTGTCGCAGAAGGTCATTGAACTGAATAACGTATCTAAGCTGCAGGATGACGTGGTCGATAGTTTGGTCAGCTTTGAGATGATCTTCCTCCGGCATTTTTTGATATTATGGTCCATCTCATGGTCCACATTGTCAAAGAGAGATAAATTCTCAGACCCGTGTTCCGGCATAGTACGTTCCGTTTCGAGAGGTACGTGGGTGTCCTAAAGAAATATGTTCGTAACCGATCTCATCCAGAAGGCTGCATTGCACAGGGTGTTGGCATAGAGGAGGTGATTGAGTTTTGTGTCGATTACATTGATGATCTAAGTCGATTGGCGTCCTTCTATCATGCCATGAGGGGAGGCTACGGGAAAAGGGACTCTAGGGAGAAAAGAATTCTTTAGCAATGATCTATTTTTCATTTAAACAAGCACATTTCACAGTCTTGAAACAAACAACTGTAGTGGCTCAGTTTATCCATGATCATGAGATGATTCTACGCGACCAATACCTAGAGAAGTCGGAAAAGTGGATCGCACTAGAACAAATGGATTGTTCCGGTGGTTGGTTACAAAAGCAACTGATGGGCTACTGGACAAACAATGAACAGTTGAAACTCTTGCTCGGGGACCATCCATGAAAATCGTATCATTCCATGGGTATGAAATAAATGGGGATACATTTTACACGACTACCTAGGATAGCAAGAGTACCACCAAAATAGCGGCGTCCGTATAGATGCCTTGGACAAAAATAAAAAGATAGACTCCTACTATGGTTACATAGAGGATATCTGGGAGCTCGAGTATGGACCTTTAAAAGTCCCTCTATTTTGGTGCCAATGGGTCAACAGCCGTTGAGATCGACGAGTACGGTATGACAACCGTGGACTTCAAGCAAGTGACCTATAGGGACGAACAGTTCATGCTCGCCAATGATGTGACACATGTATTCTATGTGATGGACATGAACAGCAAACCAAAAAAGCAGAAGGACAAACCTACTAAAAGCAAGAAGCAGAAGGACAAGCCTGCTGAAGATAACAAACAGAAGCAGAAGACTAGCAGTAGCAATCAGCCAAGACATCACGTGGTTCTTCCAGGTAAAAGAAGGATCGTCAGAGTTGAGGGCATCATAGATGAAGAAGAGTACAATCAGTTTGACGAGCTACCTCCTTTTATGGTGGACGTAGACATTACTGTCCTGAATGATATAGAGGATTCCCCTATGTACGACACGATCATAATGAAGGATCACTTGTAAAAACAAAGTATGTTAGCAAATAAGTCCAACCGTGTTGTATACACCCGTGTATGAATTATGATTTTTTATTAAGCAAGGAAGCAATAATTGAATTTATATAAAAAGGTGAAAATTTATAATTAGATGGTTGGAAAATAATATTGTAAAGAATATATGAATTTTTAATTTATTTTATTTTTGAAAATCATTTTAGTGTGGAATAAGTTTGATTTATTATTTTTATTAAGCAATGAAGCAATAATTGAATTTATATAAAAAGGTGAAAATTTATCATAAAATTTCAAAAATTAATGACAAATTTCAAGGCTCCCAACTCATTTTTATATATATCAATTTTTCATATTTTTATGAATTTTGTGTATTTTCATTTAATTTTTTGGGCTCCTAACAGTTTTCTATAATTTTTGAGAAATTAATGGCAAATTGCTACCACTGACATGTGGGACCTACCAGAGATGGGCCCACATGTTAGTGAGCTTTCTCCTAAAAGGGTACAAAAGAGGTTCATGCCTGGTAAGGTCGAACAAAACTCCCTCCTCTCCTGACCCGGCGTGCGCTTGGCCTTGGCACCACGTGCATGTCATGGGTTCGAAACCCTTCAAGCCATTGCCTTCTTTTTTGGGTGAATCAGTCTCGGTTGGTGTAATCAACCGGGACTGATGTGAGCAAGAAGTCCCGGTATATTACACCAACCAAGACTGATGATCCCTAGGGCACCCCACATGGGCGGGCTGATGGGGGCGTTAGTCCCGGTTAGTGTAATCAACCGGGACTGATGTGAGCAAGAAGTCCCGATGGATTACAACAACCGGGACTGATGGTTCCTAGGGCACCGGCTGATGGGGGCTTCAGTCCCAGTTGGTGTAATCAACCGGGACTGATATGAGGTTAGTCTCAGTGGATGACACCAACCGGGACTGATGCCCCCATCATATAAATTGGAAAGCGGGAGAGGTTGGAGACTTATCCAACCTCTATATCTCCAACCTCTCTCGCCGACGCCACCTTCAGCCCCCGCCATCGACGACCCCATGCGCGCCGCCGTCTTCCTCGCCTCCGATGACCCCACGTGTGCCGCTATCCTCCTCGCCACCGACGACCCCATGTGCGCTGTCGTCCTCCTCGCGCTTGGAGAACGCCTGAATCAAACACAACAGAGCATAAAAGAAGAGGTCCAAAGACAACTGCAGTTAGCCTTGAGCCAAATGCTGGATGCGGGCTAGGAACCTCCTAGTAATCTGGACGTTATTAGCCCCTTAAGGCGGCGAAGCAGCTACGCTTCCGATGCGCTGCCCAAAGCTGACTTGGGCCACTGGACCGTAGATGACATCACGCAGCGGACACCTTGTCAGCTGCACATCCAAGCGAAGAACATCTCTTTCAAGGCGGCTCACGGCATGGCTCACCCAGTGGAGCCAAGGCAGGCCTTAGCACCCAATTCTTTTCCCTTTTATCTTGCCATTGCTTAATCTATCTTCCCTTTTTTCTCTTTAATTCAAATTTGAACACAAATTTGAATTTACCTAGTAAAATTACCAATCTGCCCCTGGACTCTAAATGCCATTTTCTTCCCTCGTTCCTTGCCCTTGATTTGATCAGCAATCCTTTCACTCCATAGTCTAAATTCAAATTTGAATTTGAATCTTCTCTATGAAATGACCATATTGCCCTTTGCGCTAAATCATGCTCTCTCTAATCTATTTTGTCACTAGCCCAATCCACCTCTCCCTCCTTGGTTTGGCCTGCATCGGCCTTTCTCTCCACCTCGGCCCATCTCTGGCCTAGCCCAGCGCGCAGCCTGGCCTCCTCCCCTGCTTCCCCCTTCTCTGTTTCTCTGGTCCGAGCCAGAGCTCGCCTAGTTCACCGCCGTGCCTTCCCCTGTTCCTCATCGTCGCCCCGCAGCCACGTCAACTATGATGCCATCGTCCCACCTCGTTGAAACTCCCGGTCCAAAGCAAGCTCGGCCCCTTGCCGCCATGAGTGGCCGCTGCGCCGCCAAGACGCCCCGTCCTTGCTCCCTCGCTGGATTCCCGCATCTTTGCTCGCTTCCAATTGGTCGCCGGCCCTTCGCACGTCCTCTACCTCCATTTTCTATCTCCGGCGAGGACGACGCCCTCACCATTGCTAAGCGCACCCAGCGCCGTCCCTTTCCCCTCACTGCCCCTCGGCCTCTCTTCCTCTCTCTGCACGATAGGGCCTCGAGGTTGCTTCCCCTCGACATCAACCCCTCCTCCAAGTCGCACAAGGCCACCCGCAGCCTATAAATACCTGTCGAGCTCCATCCATTTCCCCTATTTTCCCTCCTCTGTCACCTCCACTCGGCACCACTTTTCTCCCTCGTTAGAGCTCCATTTGGCCTGTACAAGATATCCACCGAAAGAATTCCATTTACCCTCCAACGTCCTCCACCGAATCGGCCCGAAATGCCCTAGAACACGCCAGAGCTGGATTACCATTGCTGCCGACTGCCTTTCCTCTGTTTTGCCCCCTTCTTGATTTACTCCTCCACGGTGAGTAATAATTTGATTCCACGTGCCAAGAGCAACTCTGGGAACTCTCTGACCTTACCCAATCCTCGCCCTTGCAAGAACTTCACCGAGTTGGGCTGTCCACAACACCCCTGTTTCACCACCGCGTGGCCTCCACAACGATAGCTCAGCATAGCTCGTCTTCGACCTCCCCACCGCCTTGGTAAGCTTCCACTATCCTCCCTGATGCTTTGAGCACGCTCTATTTTAGCTCGTACCGACTTGAATCGGCTACGTCGGGTCCTCCCGCACCTAGCTCCGCCTCCGCTCGTGGTACCACTGCGTCGGACCACATCCGGCCACGAAACTAATTCCAGTGGATGAGCGCCACTCCGTTGATTCCAACGAGGCCAGGAACGCAAGGAACCGTGCCCTATAGCGTTGGCGCCACCCATTTCTTTCCCCACGGCCGCGCGTGGGCTAAGAAGGAAAAAGGCGCCGACATCAGCATGACGTCTTGTTTAGGATTACTTTGCGCAAGCAGAGACTGACCTATGGGGCCACTCGGTTTAAACCCGCATTTAATCCCGCGCAACACCCCCTTAAGCTCACTGACAGGAGGTCCCCACCCACACGGTTCACATATCCCGTGTGGATCTCCCCTGTTTCACTGACTTGCGGGACCCGCAGTTTTTTAACCGGGTTTAATTTCCCACGGAGTCTCCTTGTCTCGCTGACATGTGGGTCCCTAGGTCCCACATGTAAGTTTAAGTGGAAGCGTAATATCTAATTACGCCTCCTCCTTTGATGTCACGCTCGCGCCACCGTGGCTTCGGGCCGGACCCGAGTTGGGCCGCACAGTGACATTGAGCCCATTACTGTTTGAAGTTTTTTTTCCAGAGATTTATCTATTTAAGAAATCCCAGAAAATGATTACGATTTATTATAAATACTTAGAGACCACCAAAAATCTTGTAAAAATGTGGTAAAATATTATATAGTCCATTAGACTCATGAAAAATATAACTTTGCATTTTTCAATTATTTAAGTCTCTATAAAATATTTATAGTTCTTGTCTATATATTTCTTTTATAAGTTCCTTGTTTATAAGTGGTATGATCGTCCATGGATTTCACCTAGTTGTGGGGATATATGACCCTATGAATATGATTTGATCACATCGATCTAGCATGCTCAATAACAATGCGCATGACTGCACTACATGATGATGGATCCAACAAAGATGCACAATGATACATAATTCAACAACAGAACGAAACACTTGGTGAACCTCACAGACTCCCAGTGCAATTGTGTCATCGGGGTACACCGGACAGATGATTTCAGGGACAGCCCTTCTCTAGACCGAGTGCCTAGTGAAGTGGCATGGGGATCCAATGAAGAAAGACGACACTTGTATCATTAACTCTAGGATTGTATTGCCTTTTTTGTTTAAGGTCTTGAACCCGTTTACATATTCCTGAGCTTCCTTATTTATAGGGAAAAAATCTTTACACTCGCTAGAAGGACCGAAATGCCCATATAGATCTATGGAAACAAGGGTGCGACGGTCTGTTGCGCTAAATGACTATACTACCCCTGTCCAACAACTAAAGCAAGACGCTAGTGTCCTCTCGCACTTATGGTCGAAGAAGCCCTCCGACCATCACATTAAAGTGGGGTTACAAGAGGGTTTGTACTGTCTGGGGCGGTTACAGCCTGTCTACCCATGTAAGGGTCCAGTGAGGCTTATCCTGACACAGTGGTGGGTCCTGTCGTACTGTTTATTTCCTAGGGCTTCCTTGGCCCACTAAGTTGATCCCTTCTTCGCCTAGGCATCATGATTAAGGAACAACAAAGCTCTAACTCTGCCCTATCACCACCTTACTGTGAATGCCCTGCGGAGTCGCTACTTTGCTTCGCCTTAACATCCTATCCAAATAGCATTGTTCTGGTTGAAGAAAGCAATTATGAGGCTTTGCAACTGCCACGGTTCTAAGAAGCCAAGTTCTCGGGTCGAGGGGGTCGAAGAACGGGAACGCGGGACGAGGGATGCCACTTTGAAAATTACGATATGAAGGGGGTATACCTCTTCGGAGTGTTCGTTCGAGAGTTGGTACGTGTTCCCAATTGGTTGGGAACGATGTTCCTAGAACGATCCCTCGGAACCTAGCCGCCGCTGCCACCACGCTTCGTCTTCTTTGCTTTCGGAGAGTCGCCATGCTGCCAAGCACCGCGCCTCTCGTCTTTGCTCCTAGCCACGCCATCGTGGCGCGCCTCCTCATCCTGCTGCTGGCCGCGGCGGGCAACTCCTTCTCCGGCGGGCGGCGGCGCCCGAATCTAGAAACGGAGATGACCGGCCGGCGTGCCCGCTGCTGCTTCCTCGTCTTCTCCATCGCCGGCGTTGGCGGGCTACGGGCCACAGCCCTAGCTCTGGCGGCGCCTTCTTCTCCCCGAGTCACAGCCCCTGTTTTGGATGTGCACCTGGCTCCAGCGGCGACGCGGCGTTGAAGGACACTAACAGCCGACGGCGTTGCGTCGTTGGCGGCGCGGCCGCAGTTACGGGTGGCCTCCTCCGCGGCTACGACATGCCGACGGCGACCTCCCAACGATCCAAGCGCAGGTTCTCATTCTCCCCCAACTCCTCCCCTCGGTTCCCACTGCGTCCCGCGTCCCTGGGGGTCGAATCGACGATCCAGGTATTGCACGACGCGTTCCCCTTGTTTCGATTCGACGATCCATCTACGTGTCCCCTGCTCCTAGGATCGACGTTCCAGTAGCGTTCAGGTCGACGTACCGTGTCGTCCCAGTTCCTCGTTTCGGAACGAAGTTCCCGGGACGAGGAACTTTGCCATGTTCTGCGTTTCCGGCTTCTAAGCCTCGGTTAGAGTCATCTTACTGTAGAGGTGGGTGTATCACTTCTACAACAAATTGCAAGCAAGGAAAACAATTTTGGTGAAATTTGGTAAATATTACAATGGATCCGGGGAAAAATAAATGCCATCCATTTTTTTAACAGTATAAAAATAGCTGAAATTCTAGCGATAGGCAAAAATTTGGTTTTATGATAACATTTTGCAAATTGGAATATCGATTCAAAATTTCCATCCGTGGAATTTCTGGTGGCTGAGTTTTCTCTCCTACCACTGACCTTGTTAAAATTTTTTGGATCATATAGATTTTTTTCCTTGATTGCAAAGAAAGCACCTGATTCTATCTCCTCTGCGATGTTGGCATTCGATTGTATATGTGCCTGATTCTGACGACATAATTTTGGGTTTTCC
This sequence comes from Olyra latifolia, assembly GCA_036346145.1. Lineage (NCBI taxonomy): Eukaryota > Viridiplantae > Streptophyta > Magnoliopsida > Poales > Poaceae > Olyra > Olyra latifolia. Next base: position 39,653,161 of record CM070524.1, on the reverse strand, counting down.
ACCATAGCATATTTTTCTTCGATTTGGTAATTTTTCATGTGCTGGTGTGTGGAGTTGAAAAATTAGAGGAAAAAAAATAGAAATAAGTTCTTATCTTTCTGATGTAGAATTAAACTGACTTCAGAATAGGTGGTATCGGCAGTCTATTTCCACTGAGTCTCACTTTATCGTGTCAACTGAGTTACAAGATGACAAAATATTGGCTATTTAGATTTTTAGGCTAGGTAGTTGTATTGGTGTAGTTACTTTTTTTTGAGAGGGAAGTGTAGTTACTGATTTAAGATCTTCTCAAAGCAGCTTCATTCAACTTCTGCACAGCTTCAAGATAAGAAAAAACTGGTTTAAGAAACCAAAAGCAAGTGAATTCTCCCGGCAGTAACACAGTCTAGTGAAACCACAGCCACCTTCGCTTGCTAGAATTTACTGCTCTCTATCGGGCTTCTGGTCCTGCTCCCCTTTTATATTGGCCAAACTGGCTTCTTTTCAGAATTTACTGTTTACATGGATCCGTCCATCTTAACTACTGGCATCTTTTTGCCAAATTTTTGTGATACTGGCCGATGAATAACACCACTTGACATTGAAGAACGTGAATGAGCGGCATCAGGAATGGAAAACTTGGAGGAAGATCCCACAACAGCAAGCGAGCATGAACCATCAGCATCGCACTTTTCTGGAGCCTAAGCTCACATACACCCGCAGATCTATATATTGGCTGCATAGGAGAATTTGGTCTTGATTTTCCGATCTCCATCTTTTTGTCCTCTAATCTTGGTTTCTCCATTCTGTGCTCTAGCTTTATGACGCATTTGTGCAAGAATTGAGCGGACAGCCGCTAAGATGAGGTAGCACTGCACTAGCAGCAAGATGGGGTTGCTCAAGGCCGTGGTGCTGTGATCTGCATAGGAGCCGGCCGGCATGCATGTGCCTCGGCGCCGGACCAGAGCGAACATCTTAGTGACGCAGAGACCTGACCGGCATGCAGCTCTGCGTATTGCGGTGTTAGTGAGAGGGTGCAGTCTACCCATTGATCATCCTAGCTAAACCGTTCGATCAATTAAATTAGACGGCTCAGATCGCTGCGAGCAATCCCGATCAATGCATAGTGCTAGCACGGTGATATGCTCCAGCTAACTGGAGCACACATCCTGGCTATTTCAGTAACTTTCTAAGTGGTGCCTTCGATCGAAAGAGCTGGAGAAAATTGTAAGGCTTACTTATTATCGTTATTGGCTTAATCTGAACACGTATATATCACCTATTTTCTGTCTATCAATAACTGCGTACCTATTTCCTGTCTATCAATAACTGCATGCATTGCTTGGTGAATATAAAGAAGTAGGCCATTGTCGCGATAAATCCCCTAGTTAAGTAGTTATGCATTAAATAGAAACCCCTAATTTCCTCGCAAATACAGCGCTCTTAATCATTGGCCCCAATAATTTTACAGGAACGTTGTAAGAATTTCACAGGAAACAATTCTTCTCTGGAGAAAAAAAAACTCATGTTTTAAACAGGCCCAAGCTATAAAAAATAATCATAACTAGCTATTTGCTTTTTCTAGATAATAGGATAAAATCGCAGCCTCTACGTGCAAGACATATATGGCTATTACAAACGCATCCCAACATATGAAATATTATATATCCACGCAAAACATGAGATACACAATCCAAAAGGAGACTAAAAGCACTATAAAGAGGAAATCATATTTTTTTATTCACCATCATTATTCCTCCTCTGGCTTGCTCAGCCCTATGGATGTCTATATATTTGTCTCCATAGCGATTCATCTGTAGTACTACGACTTATTTCTCTTCTTTGCACCGTGCCCCAAAAAAACAACTAGAAATATATTACGCTATATTTGTCTCCGTAGTGATTCATCTGTAGTACTACTACTTTTTCCCCTCCTTTGCACATTGCTTAAAAAACAACTAGAAATATATTACACCATGGGGATCAGAGGCAACAGGAACAGAGAACACTTTGCTGCACTCCATCTATCCCTGGAATATCAAGGCGCACTACCAATGCCACATTCCCTGATCGAATTGGAGAAGAAAAATGTTTCCATTTTGGTTGGCATCAGGTGCAATCGGCTGTGGTGAGATCAACAGAATCTTGGTTGGTTGCACGGTAGCTTCTCTTCCAGTCTAGTACCTCAGCCAGACAAGTACTGTTGAGTCGAAATCTGAAAAACAACTATTCATTCCAACGCGAAATGTTGAATGAAATTAACTAGTTATTCTAAGAGTGCAATTAGCGTATTTGTGCTGGTCTGAAAATTAGTTATGTATCCTTGTTTCCTACACCACCTTTCGCTAATTCTTGTAGCACCTCCGGTCACTTAACACAGTTTATGTTTTCACCTTGGTTAAAGTCGGCCATGATCTTCATGTGAGCACCTCCTGAGGTTCGGCATTGAGATTGCTGAGCATACAACGGCTGTCCTCTAGCACACTAGCAAATAAAAACAGTGTGGTGATGAAGCCATGGATGGACGTTGATTAATTAATAAATAGGCAACTGGGATCTGCATATGTAGGGAATTTTACCACGAATTTGCGGGTTGATTCTCTCTCACGATACTTTCCGATGAATAAATCTGAAGCGCCCATGTTTGTGAGAACTGATAGAATACCAAAGTCTATGTTCCCCATCATTATGATACACTACCAGGGAACCGGCTACTACAACCGGTTCGAAACTGGTTTCAGAACTGGTTTTTGAATCTGTTGTAGGCAACCGCGAGTGATACCCTCCGAGTAACACTCGTGGTTCCCCCAACCGGTTGTGATACGATACCACAAGTGGTTCGGAACGCTCCCTGGCAGGCTGGTGGAAGCGACACATGGGTGCACTCTACAAGCGGTTAAATGTCTGAACCGCTTGGAGACCCTCTCCGCCCGAGGGGGGCGCCACGTGTGCCCTCTCCACAAGCGGTTGGACTTACGAACCGCTTGTGGAGAGCCTCGGAGGCAGCGAGGGGGAGCGCCACGTGTGCCCTCTCCAGAAGCGGTTGGAGTTACCAACCGCTTGTGAAGAGGCTGAGCGCAAATTATATTCAATATAGAATATGTTCTGAGAGGGGTTTTCAATATGAATTTTGACAATAAAATTAAATACAACTACAATATTTTTTCACAATTAAAAATATAATATGATGTGTACTCATTCACATAACCACAATTAAGTTAATTTACACAATAATACGAATGAATCAAAAATGCATGTGTACATACATGAAATAACGAGCACACTGAAACAATGTTTTTACATTTCAAGAGTACAAGGGTGAATCTTGAGGTCATTTGTTGCCTGCATCGCTATGTGTGGCTTTCGATGATTCCGATATTTCACCTGTCCTTAAAGAAGGACAATCTCTCCATCCCTTTGTGTGGAACTCGCCTTTGGAAGATATAATCTCGTCGACAATGAAGCCGATAAGTTGTTCTTGGATTGCTGCAACCCGGTGAGGCGGGATCACACCTTGCACATCGAGGTAAGGCTGCCAAAACAGAAAATAAATAAATCTCTGAACACGTAAATTATAAGTACTAAGAAATTGAGATGCATCATTAATTTCGATGCATCATTACTTTGGTACTTTTGACATATATACACGCACCTCGTCATTTATTTTGGGCACATCGCTGTGGCAAAGATTTTGCATGTAGTGGCACACATAATAGCCACATAAGTTGTTTCCTGCCGTTTGCTGTATAACCTATGATGAAATTTAAAAAGAATACAAGTATTGAGATGAAAAACTATCACTAAAGAATATGAATTAATTAGTATGCTTTATTACGTACTCGAGTGCTTAATTGGACTGTGAATTCGTTCTTGAAAGCCCCTTTATGCTTCTTTCGGAACTTTGCGAATGCCCTGTGATGCGTTAATACATGAATAGTAATTATTAGAGTTCGAATTAATTAAATAGCTAGGCATTTCAATAGAATAAGGAAACCATCTTATAAATTAATATATGCCATACCGATTTAGCGCGTCAACGATATATTGATATTTTTCCTGTGGTTTCCTTCTTGAGTCTTGAACAATGATCTTGCTATTATCAAGCATGATAACAAGAAGGACCCAGTGAAACCTATTAATATATTCAACATATATATGTAATTAGTCATATTATGTATGCTTTAAAAGGCTAGGAATGAGAGGTTATGAGGAACGGATATATACGTACTCGAAGTTGAAGGCCAGAAGTATGTATAGTTTGTAGTCTTGTCCTAAGAGTGCATCCGAATGTACTCCTCAACAACCTTTGGGTTGTATCCGATGACAGCCTCGTTGACAATCTCTGGGTCTATGAAGCCGATGTTGAAGTCACCCTGTCTTCTCAATCGTTGTATCTCCATTTTACATAGAAATAGAAAAACTATTAGAGTTGCAACTTTACGTGCGAGGAAGCACATGGTAAACTTATTAGCGACACTTACAGACACCGGCTGACTCATGAGAGACACGTTGACAGCGTCCTGATGGTAAAAATGGTACAAGTCTTCGAATTCTAGCCATATTTGGTTGTCCCCACGATAGAAATGTTCGTTTGTGATTGTAACATCCCCATTTTTCAAAAATTTTGAAAATGCATCATCATGGCATCATCACATGTGAAATCCAAAATTTTAAAAATCATTTTTGAAAAAAATGTGCATGTTACTATAAATATTTCCTCTACAAACCTATTTAAGGATTTAACTTATAAATATGTATATATAAATATATCTCATTTGAAAATATCTAAAATACTACAAATCTATTTTTACAAGTTTAGAATTAACCATTTCATATTAAATTTGAAGATAGCCAATTAATTGAACTACAAATTAAATAAAAACTTAATAAGCAAATTTAAAACTAATTAGATTTAGTGAAAATGTATTTTAGCCCTAAACACTAAATTCCCTCGTATCTCTATGACAAGTGGACCCTACTTCTCATTCCTCCCCAATTGGAAAATCCCATTTTGCCCTTTTCCGAAAATGGAAATATCCTATTTTTGGGCCCTTCCCTAAACTACCCTTCCCTAATCCTACATAAACCCCCCACTCACTCTCTCCCATCCCTCTCTCTCGGACAAACCGAGACAGCCCCCCCTCTCTCAGTTTTCTTCTCCCTCACACTCCCCACTGTCTCCCTCGATCTCGTCGGTGAGACCCTCCCCGGCCGATTCCTTCCATCACCTCCTTCCTCTCATTCCCCTCGCTCCATTTCTCCAGATCGCCGCCGTCGCCGTCGCCGGAGCAAGCGTAGCGCCGCCGCCCAAGCTTGGACCGTCCCGCACGCCGTCGACGCTCCTCACCGGGTAATCCTCCCCTCTTTTGCCCCCTCTCCCCTCCCTAGCTCCGTAGGAGTTCGCCCCATCACGGCCCGCCTCCTCGCCGGGAGATGGTGGCGGCACGCTCCATGTCCCGCCTGACCACGGCCACGCCGCCCGAGCCTCCTCGGCCACGCCTGCCCTCACCGACGCCACCCCGAGCATCCTCACCTCCCTTCCTCGCCAACCCCACCGCTTACTCTACTACTGCCGCCGGCCGGCTTCGCGTCGTCTTGCCCGCGGCAACCGCCCATGCGCCGTTAAATTGGCCGAAACCTACGGCCCTGCTTTCCTCCTCTTTTTCCAATTAGATTTATAAACATAAAAACTTGTAAATTTTATATATTTAAAATATAAGTCCAAAATTTATGAAATAAATTTCTAAAACTCACAAAAATATGAAATTTAATTTAAAAATATAATTTAAATAATTTGATGCATATTAATACATGATTTAGATTTAGTTTTAATAAAGGTAAAGACATAAATCAATTAACCTTAAAAGATTTTGATAAATAAAAATAAATTGCCAATTTCTAAATGGTGAACTATAATAACATAAACATTTATTTTAGGAAATTAGTTTATTTTCTTCATTTCTCAATTAAAAAGAAATATGTTGCTACATATGTACATTAATTAAATTCCATATGAAATAAACGTTTCTAAAATTTATAAAAAGAAGTCAAATAAAATTTATACAATTTTCAGATTAAAAGTACCTTCATCATATTTATGCATATCCATTCACATGCATACATTTCGTACTTAATTTTGGTATTGTGTTTATATTGGTTGTTTTATTTGTTAGGACCTAACGACGATAATTTCGTAACCAACCCCCCGAAGAATCACCAGGAATTTGCTGAGCAAGGCAAGTGCTGAAACCTTATGTCCTATGTTTTTGAAACTAAATTTTTAGATATTTATAAAATGCATGTTATCTTAGAAATTAAAATGCTAATCACCTAGCAAATTAGATAATACCCAATCAATAATTTATTCTGTTAAAATGTTCCTTGCTGCCCTAGGATTATTAAAATTGCTAATATTTAACATCACCCTTGAATTAGGTTTTGCATACTGCTTAGAAATGCTTAGTATTGAATTGTCGTTCATTTTAATATCTGCAATTATCAAATGCTTGTTTAAATGATTGATTTAAAAAGACAGTGGGTGTTGTCATGGGTGTAGTTAAGATAGTAGGTGCTATCGGGTGAAAATGTTTTGCAAAACCTGATCGGGGTGGATGGTTGTAAGGTGGGTGCAGTAAGCACGAGATGCTTGGGCCCAGTGTGGAACCACCACGGTCCCTAAGGACCGATTCCTTGAGGTAGACGAGCTAAGTACAAAGTCTGGCCGTGAGTGCTCAGATGGCGGGCCTGGTTGAGTACCCTTCGGACTCCTAGTCAGGCATTCCAGGTGGAATAGGGAGTAGGCATCTGGATACGTCCATAGAGTCGAACCTTCCGTGTGGTTGGAAGTGGGTATCCAGGTGTGTCCATAAAGGGAACCTATCGGCACAAGAGGGGCATTGGTGTGGAAACCTTAGTGGGAATGCCGGACTAAGGGAAGGTTGTGGTGAAAGACCTTGTGGTGATCATTTTTCTTTGGGTGATTCCTAGGAGAACTCACTTCTCATGGGGAAAGCGTGCGACCTCTGCAGAGCGTAAAACTATCATGATAGCCGTGTCCACGGTCAAGGACGGACGACGGGGAGCTGCCTCAATGGTACTTCTTCTCTATTGTTTTCAAAACGGTGTTTCAAAGGAAAACCACGATTGCGGTCATGTGTTTTGGTTTTTCTCCTCACAGTGGGTGCTGTGAGCGATGAGGGTGTTTGCACGGTGGGTGCCGTGAGTAGCTAGGTTGGGCAAAAACCGGTGGGTGCCGGAACTTCAAAGAAATTGATTCAAACGATTGTTTTTCTCAACACGTTTTAAATCATTTTATAAAACCTTAGGTAAAATTTTGTAAAACTGGCTTTATGCAAAAAGAACCCCTAACTTTCCTTTGTCAAGCCCTAGATGCATGGTAGTCAGCCTTGCTTGTTGAGTATAAAGTATACTCACCCTCGTCTTTTATGCGGGACTGCTCATTCCAACGAGCAGGAGACGAACAGCAATGGAACCCCGAGGAGGAGATGTACCACGACGAAGGATTCGCCGCCGGGATCCAAGACGAAGAGTACCTCGATGCCTAGGATTGCGTTCCTCCAGCTCTGCCTGTGGGGATTTGCCTCGGTTTTCTTCTTTTGGAGTTTTCAGTTGTAATATACGAACTTCCGCTTTTGTAAGGCCTTCGTGCCAAACTATGTAACCACGCCATAAGGCGCACTCTGATGTAAATTCATGCAAATTAATCGTCATGGTTGTGATGCAAATTCTATATCTGTGTGTGCCAGCTACTGATCCAGGGACTAGCACAGGTAATGCACAGGTGGGACCTCACCTCCGCCAGGGGGTCCCGACAGTGATACGGAGGGGAACATATTTCTTTCTTGAGCGGACTCTACCATACACCATTCATGAAATTGCCGCATCTTGGTTGGTAAATCCTTTATGTTTTTAGGGTTAACCAACTCCCGGCCCAACTTATATTGCCATCTCACTTCTACCATTGGGATATCATCCGTTAATCCAAGAGCTTCAGCTGCAGAACCGAGGTTTGCCTCTTTCATGAATTGTTCAAGCTGTTCTTGCTCTTTCTTCTTCTTTGCCGCCTCTGCCTTAGCCCGTTTAGATTTCTGTGTAGCCTTTGCTATTGTCCGGTCGTGGTCTGACGTCGTAGGCAGTGGCATTGCATGGCATGTCGCGAAGTGTTTTGAAGCTTTTTGATCAATTGCTTGCTTGGTGGCACCGCACCTTAGGTGCGAAGTGTGCAGCAACTTCTGCACCAACAATTTTTCTTGTCTCCTCGTCCGTCATATCATATACCCTTTTTGAAGGTTCCTTTGACCTTGTTGATCGGCTGGACTGGGCCTTCTAGGGAGGAGGATGGCTCCTTCTTATTTGAAGCTTCTTTCGCGGAGGAAATGGAGGAGGCGTGCTTTTCCTGGGGGGTTCGTTTTTGTTGGAGGTGCTGATGGAGTTGGGCTTCTGTGTGGAGCAGTTGATGGAGGAGGAGTACTCTGTATTGGCGGTGAGGCATTGCGTGGAGCTGACGTTGGAGGAGGCGTGGTTTGTCGTTGTGGAGGAGGCGAGCTTCCTCTAACCGGCTCCAATTGTTCGATATCTCGTGGTGGAGATGACACCTCCACGCCATCTGGAAACATGATGTACCGTTTTCGCCAGAGGATGATACCGTGGAGGGTCTGTCCAACCTTGGCCACCCCATCGCCTCCAGCAATATCGAGCATAAGATCTTCAAAACCGTTTAACACCTCCTCCACGGCGACTTTCGAGTAACCGGGGGGTATCTCGTTGCAATGAAATGTCTGGCCCGGCTCTACTGGGAACGCCATGCCGTACGCCACCTTTATGGAGAGGTTTCGCACCTGGACATGTAGCTCACACTGGCGGCGAACCTTGATGTCGTCCACTGAAAAATGGCTGAGGACATCCCCATCAGGTGCCGCGGTGGGCGACAATTGCTCCGCCGCCCTTGGAGGCTGAACTGGGCCGATCATGGCATCTGGCGGTTGCTCGGACTGTTCCTGAAGCTTGCCGAGGGCTATCTGACTTGTTGAGCAACTATGTCGCCGATGGTAGCTCGGGTAGCTCTTAGCTCCCTTTCCAATTGGCTGTATTTGTATAGCTCTCTGGTTTTGCTTCTTGCTCGGCTCCTGTACGTTTGAGAATCCTTTGCGAATCCGTGTTTCCATGGCGTCGACGAACCAACACCTCTTGTCCGTCCCGGGTGCTCCGGGTTCTGGAGGGCATGTGTCAGCTCGTCATTCTCCCTATCTGTCACTAAGGAACCTAACTGAGACTGTTGAACGGCTTGTACGATCCTTTGCCCAACATCTTGCACTCTCGGTGCCATCACTAAGCTGCCGTCATCTGCAAGGGCCCCCCCGTGAGCCATGAACCAATTTCGCAGGCGAAATTCCCAGTCAACAGTAGCAGGTGGTACATCCTTGGCCAGTAATTCTTCCTACCGCTTCTCCCATTTCGGTATAGCCTTGATGTAACCACCGGTGCCGAGATGGTGGTTGTATTTCTTCTTCTGTGCATTTATCTTGTTCTTTTGGCTCGCGGGTTGGCCTTGAGTCGACAAATTGTATTCCTCAAACGCTTCCCGGTGATCGGCGGCTTAGGAAATAGATTGAAGTCGCCTTTCTCCTTTCTCGCACATACTTGGCATTTAGAGACGTCTTCCAAGACTGAAATACGGTTGCCATCTTTTTCAAAGTATATTTTTTACTTTGTCTTCGAACCCTTCAAGGAATTTGAAATTGTCCTTAATATCCGCCCACAAGAGATCCTTGGTAGCTTGAGGACTTCACCCATTTCGGATGCTAATTGGGACGTGGTCCTTACATGGAAACCACAAGCGTTGTTGAATGGGCCAATTGCTGAAAGAGGGGCAATCGGCATCCCGTCGGAGTTAACTTCAGTAAATACATGTTTTGCCGATGGCTTCTTGTTAGGTCCTCGCTTCGATTGGTTGCTCGATGTACGCTGCTTAAATTACAGAAAAATAAGAGTGTGTTAAGATTGCTTGAAAGGCGGCGTGTACCAGGGCATTATTGTGGCATTACCTCGCTCGCCCGGTGTCCACAAAGATCACCGAACACACGGTAGTAGCATTAGCGTCGCCTTGGTTCACGGCCTCATCGGCAGCAGCGTCAGCGTCACCTTCGACGTATCCTCTGATGCTACCCTGCGTGATTGAGTCTAGCAGGAATTGTTCTTCCTCATCGAAAATATCGTCAACACTGTGGCCACTGCTTGGTTACTCCATCTATATATCATAATTGCGAAACAATGGTAAATTAGTATTGCCACCTGTGCACATGACATAATTGCGAAACATTGTTAAATATATCGTCAGCACTACCTATATTTCTCACTATCTCTCTCTCACTATCTCCACCTAGATCTCTCTAGCTATCTCTCTCTAGCTATCTCTCACTATCTCTCTCTATCTCTCTCTAGCTATCTCTCTCTAGCTAGCTCTCTCTCACTATCTCTCTCTAGCTATCTCTCACTATCTCTCTCTAGCTATCTCTCTTTAGCTAGCTCTCTCTAGCTATCTCTCACTATCTCTCTCTAGCTATCTCTCACTATCTCTCTCTATCTCTCTCTAGCTATCTCCCTCTAGCTAGCTCTCTCTAGCTCTCTCTCACTATCTCTCTCTAGCTATCTCACTATCTCTCTCTAGCTATCTCTCACTATCTCTCTCTCTACCTCTCTCTCACTATCTCTCACTATCTCTCTCTAGCTATCTCTCACTATCTCTCTCTATCTCTCTCTAGCTATCTCCCTCTAGCTAGCTCTCTCTAGCTCTCTCTCACTATCTCTCTCTAGCTATCTCTCACTATCTCTCTCTCTACCTCTCTCTCACTATCTCTCACTATCCCTCTCTAGCTCTCTCTCACTATCTCTCTCTACCTCTCTCTCACTATCTCTCTCTCTCTACCTCTCTCTCCCTATCTCCCTCTCTCCCTATCTCTCTCTCCCTATCTCTCTCTCTCTCAGTCCATATTTTTTCCGTTGGGACGTTTCATCGAACACCCTGTGTGCACAGAAAAAACAGAGGCAGAGTGCGGCGTGGGTGTGGGCAACCTAGGTCCTCCGGTGGATTGGGGATGCGGGGGCGCGGTCTAGAGGTCGACGGCGCGATGGAGGTCCGACGGCGAGGCGACGAAGCAGGCGCGCGCACGGCGGTGTGAAGGCGTGGATGGCGGTGGCGAGGCGCGTCGACGAGGGTGCGTGCACGGCGGTGAAGAGGTGGCGAGCGCGGCGCGGGATCTCGATGGAGAGAAGCGGCGACGAGCGCGCACGCCGCGGTGGAGGCGTCGAGCGCGGCGGGGGCTCGGCGGAGATACGGCGGAGCGACACGAGTGAAGCGGCAGGACGGCTCGGGACTTAGAAAAATTTTGGGAGAGTGAAGCGCAAGGAAGACGAGCTGAAATATATAGAGACCCCTCTCTAAGCGGTTCGTATCTGAACCACTTGTAAAGGGTTTTATAGCGGTTCAGAGTCTCAACCCTTTGTAAAGGTCCTTTACAAGGGGTTCGTGTTACGAACCGCTTAGAGGGCCCCTTCTACAAGGGGTTCGTATGACGAACCGCTTGTGGAGGGGGTCTCCAGATTGTCTTGCGCGCTTGTAGAGGTTCCCTTCTACAAGGCGTTTGTATTACGAACCACTTGTAGAGGTTCCCTTTTACAAGGCGTTGGTATTACCAACCGCTAGAGAGTCCCTCTACAAGGGGTTCAGATATAAACCGCTTGTAGAGGTGGTTTCTAGATTGTCACTTGCGCGAGGTCCCCTTCTACAAGGGGTTGGTATTACGAACCGCTTGTAGAGGTTACCTTCTGCAAGGGGTTTGTATTACGAACCGCTTCTAGAGGGGCTTTTCGGGGGATTCCTTCTCTATTCTTCCTTTTTTTATTTAACTGACTTTTCAGATGTTTAAAATTTCAGTACTTGTGTTTCATATTATTTTAGAATGTTTAAAATTTCAGTACTTGTGTTTCATATTATTTTAGAATGTTTAAAATTTCAGTACTTGTGTTTCATATTATTTTAGAATGTTTAAAATTTCAGTACTTGTGTTTCATATTATTTTAGAATGTTTAAAATTTCAAGATACTTGTGTTTCATATTATTTTAGAATGTTTAAAATTTCAGTACTTGTGTTTCATATTATTTTAGAATGTTTAAAATTTCAAGACTTGTGTTTCATATTATTTTAGAATGTTTAAAATTTCAGTACTTGTGTTTCATATTATTTTAGAATGTTTAAAATTTCAGTACTTGTGTTTCATATTATTTTAAAATGTTTAAATTTCAATACTTGTGTTTCATATTTTTTGAAATGTTTAAAATTTCATTGCTTAATTTCTATATATGATTGAAATATACAAGTTTCATACAGGAGCACATCTTAACTAGTAACATACTTTGTCTTTACAAGTGTGCCTTCGTTATGATCGTGGCGTATATACGAAGCATCGACATCTGTGTCATTCAAGACACTTATGTCGACATCCACCGCAAAAGGAGGGAGCTCATCGAACTGACTATACTCTTCCTCGTCTGTGACGTCCTCAACTCTGACAATCCTTCGTTTGCCTTAGAGAACCACATGTCGCTTTGGCTTGTCCTTCTGCTTCTTGGGTTTGCTTGACATGTCCATTACATAGAAGGCCTGTCTCACATCATTGGCGAGAACGAATGGTTCACGCCTATAGCCGACTTGTGTCAGTTCTACGGTTGTCATGCCATATTTGTCGATCTTCACGCCGCTTGAACTCAGTTTAACCCATTGGCACTTGAATAGAGGGACCTTAAAAGGTCCATAGTCAAGCTCCCATATCTCTTCTATGAAACCATAATATGTGTCCACCTTGCCAAGATTGTCCGGCGTCTATCACGGAAGCCACTGCTCGTTCGTGCTCATCTTATCACTCGATTTCGTGTAAAATGTGTAACCATTTATCTCGTACCCTTGAATGTCACAATTTCACTAGATGGTCCACGAGCCAAGTTACACTGTTCATTGTCGACCCTTCCGAAAGGATGTAGTTTTGTAACCAAGGTTTAATGAATCCATGTGCCTCGGTGTTATCCAATCCTCGACCTCCACAGGAATTCGCGCGAGAATACTCTTGTCTTTGAAGGACATAAGGGCCACTACTGATGATTGTTTGAAGCTGCGAAATGTGCTTGTTTAAAAGTAAGCAGATCTTTGCATGCAAGTGCTTTCCGTCCTAGTGTCCCTTTTCCCCGGAGCCTCCCCTCATGGTGTGATATAGGGACACCAATCGGATTTAGATCATTAATGTAATCCACACGAACTCAATCACCTCCTCGTGCCATACCCTCGGCTATGCATCCTACGGGCGAGAATGGTTACGGACATACCTCTTTAGGATACTCATGTACCTCTCGAAAGGAAACATGTTGTGTAGAAACACGGTCCGAGAATACCTATCTCCTTGACAATGTGAGCAAGTGAGATGAACCATAATATCAAAGAATGCAGGAGGAAAGATCATCTCAAGGCTAACCACACTTTGTACCACGTCATCCTGCAGCTTACTTAGTTTATCCGGATCAATAACCTTTTGTGAAACCGCATTGAAAAAGAAACACAGCTTTGTGATTGTCCTCGGACCCACTCGAGTAAAATACCTCTCACACCTCTCGGGAGCAAGCGTGTCATCAACATAAGACACTCATGGGATTTCGGTGGGCGATTTTATTCTCTTTCATGTTTATGAGTCTCTTTACATTCGAGGAGTATCCGAAGGACCTTCACACTGCTCAAGCACTCTATCATGCTTTTTCTCTTCTTTGTTTAGAGTGTAGCTCGCAGGATGTAGATAATGTTGTCCTTTGCCTGTCTTTTCTGGATGTAGATCGTTCCTCAGTTCCAAATGTTTTAGATCCCTCCGAGCTTGCAGTGTATCTTTTGATTTGCCATATATATCTAAGTATCCTAACAGGTTCACGCAAACATTCTTCGTAATGTGCATGAAGTCAAGTGAGTGACGAACCTCCAAAACTTCCCAATAAGGCAAGTCCCAAAATATTGACTTCTTCTTCCACATGGGTGCCTGACCTTCTTCATTCGGTATAGATTTTCTCCCAGGACCCTTTCCAAAAACTACTTTCAGATCCTTTACCATAGCAAACACACGCGGCCCACTTCGATGCTCAGGCTTAGCACGAAGGTCTGATTTCCCGTTAAAATTTCTGCCTCTCTTCCGCAATGGATGCCTCGTAAGAAGAAACCTACGGTGGCCCATGTACACAACCTTCCGAGAGTTTTTGAGGTACATGATATCCGTTTCATCTAAACACTGCACGCAGGCTCTATATCCTTTTATAGTTAGGCCGAACAGGTTACCAAGCGCAGGCCAGTCGTTGATGGTAACAAACAAAGAATGCACGAGGGTGAAATCTCGTCATTGTGCTCATCCCATACCCGTACACCATCCTCCCACAATGTTACAAGATCTTCAACCAATGGTTTCAGATAGACATCGATGTCGTTTCCGGGGTTGCTTGGGCCTTTGGATCAACAACGGCATCAATATGTACTTCTGCTTCATGCACAACCAAGGAGGAATGTTATAGATACATAGTGTAACAGGCCAGGTGCTATGGCTGCGCTTTCGTCACCGCCGAATCAATTCATACCATCCGTACTCAATCCAAACCTTATGTTTCTCGCCTCATCCGCAAAGTGCGGGTATGTTCGATCGACTTTCCTCCACTGGGAGCCATCAGTGGGATGTCTAAGCATCCCGTCGTCCTTACGCTCTTCTTTGTGCCAACGCATCATCTGGGCATGCACTTTGTTAGCAAACAGACGCTTCAATCGGGGGATGACAGGGAAATACCACACCACCTTAGCGGGAGGCCTCTTCTTTATACGCTTCCCATCTATTTCACCTGGGTCGTCACGCTTCATCTTATAACGCGATTCTTTGCACACTGGACAAACATCAAAATCTTCGTACTCATTGCAATACAGGATACAATCGTTAGGACATGCATGTATCATGCATCTTCTGTACTTCTAATCCCAAAGGACATATGACTTGCTTGGCTTCATATGTAGATTCAGGCAGAGTGTTATCTTTCGGAAGCAACTTCTTTATGAGTGATAACAACTCATCGAATCCCTTATCTGAGACACCATTCGTGGCCTTCCATTGCATTAGTTCCAGTGTGGTGCGCAGCTTTTTGTGGCCCTGCCCATAGTTTGGGTATAAAGGAGTCCTGTGGTCCTCTAACATGCGCTGGAACTTGTCGAATTGTCTTTCATCTCTGTAGTCTCCCTCTCCGTCACGCAGCATCTGGTCCAGCTCATCATCACCAAACTCTCCGAGTGTATCTTCCACCGAACAGTATTGCCTGGCGTCTGGGATACTGTTCAAACCCTCTTCTTCTTCCTCGTCGTCTTCATCATCTTCCTGGCTAATCCCCTGTACTTCGCCATGGTTGGTCCAACAGGTATAGTTTGGTAAGAATCCTCTAATTATCAAATGGTTCATAACCTGCCATCGGTGGGAGTGCTCCTTCTCATTCTTGCAGTCTACACACGGACAACATATGTAGTCGCTCAGCAAGAAGGCAACGGCGCATCTAGAAAACCTCAGACGCCATCAATGAACTCTCTGGAGCGACAGTCCGCATTGTACATCCATTGCGGTTCATCTACATCAAGTTATATTTTATTAAAAAATATAGTTACATTTCGAATCTAAAGCTCACAAGCGTTATTTCTAATTACTTTTTGTTCTTCTTCGCCTACCATTAAAGACAATATTTTTTTTTTCGCAACAAAAAAACTCCACCTACACTTATTCTTTTTGTCCTTCTACATTTATTGAACTAAAACTAACTAATTGTTACATTTTTTAATTATTTTTATCCTTCTACAATTTTGAAACTAATTATTTTTCCCATTCTACCTTTCTAATTATTTTTATCCTTATACATTTTTAACTAAACCTAACTAAAAATTTTTACCCTTCACATTTATTGCACAAAAAATAACTAATTGTTATATTTTTTAATTATTTTTAATCCTTCTACAATTTTTAACTAAAACTAACGAATTATTTTTCCCTTCCTACCTTTTTATTTTTTTTCCTTCTAATTTTTGCCTTATTTATTTCATACTCCAATAATTAGTTCCTAAAATTACGGTAATCAAGCTAGCAAGCAAATTTATCGTTCAATTTTGGATCCTAAAGCAAACAACTTAATTTTAAGATCAACTCCCTAAAATTAGGTGATCAAGCTAGCTAGCAAACAAGTTTGGTAGCTAGCAAACAAGCAAAAAACTTTTTAGTGATGAAAAGCTAGCTAGCAAACAAACACACCTTTCAACGAACAAATCAACATTTCTCCACATCCAATGCAAAAAAAAAAAAACAAAACTTAGATGAGAAGGATGTTAACATGACGTTACTAACCTTGAAACACTTAATTTGCAGCTAAATCACCTCAATTGAAAATTTGGGCAGCACCTCCCCTTGAACAGTAGCTCGGCCCTTCCTGTTAACACTTCCCGCTCACCTCTGCGCTCTCGGGGAGAAAGAAGATGTTTTAAATGCGTTGAGCGGGAGGCTTCTACAGCCGGTTTGAGACACCAACCGCTCCTACAGCTTCCATTTTACAACCGGTTGGTGTCTCAAACCGGTTCTGGAAATGCACAACCGGTTTGGGACACAAACCGGTTGTAGAGATGTGCCTTCACATGCGGTTCGTATTTCAAACCGCTTCTGGAAATCCTCTCCCGTCCATTACCCACGAACCGGTTCTGGTACGAAGATTACAACGGGTTCGCACCGAACCGCTTCTGATGGACCGGTTGTGATGTCCAGTTCTGTAGTAGTGATAGAAGTTTGAATTTTGAACTAGCCAAATTGTGCGCTTGCAGCAATGAAACTATCGACAAGTTATGAGAATTTTTATAGTCCCGGAGAGGTACGAGATAAATCTGAACATTAATTTGCAAGGAATAAAATTGTGAAAAGAAGATGAAATTATCTTGTGTCCTTCTCTCTCCTCTGTCTCATGGGCGGCTAGGCACCGGTGACCAGCGGCGGCGCAGCCAAAGGTGGCAGAGCTGCAGTGATGCAGGGACTACGGCGGTGCTCAGAGGCGGTAGCGACACAAGGTTGCGGAGCGAGTGACGCGTAGGGCAGTACGCCGAGGCGCAGCGAGGTCTGAGGTGAGCACCGCCTGGATTGCACATGCAGGTGCGAACAAGCAGTCTTGTTGCTAGAAGGCAAGATCCCGTGCGAGGTGGAGAGGAGGGGAGCTCCAGAGCTGTCGGGTAGGTGGTGCCGATCGGCCTACCGCGCGACGGCGATAGCAGTTTGCTGCAAGCTGTGGCGCACGAGAGAGAGGAGGAGGGAGGAAAGAGAAAGGGAGAATAAAATATGAAATTGCCCTTGTGTGTGGTAGTTTCTTCGAGAATAGAAGAATGGTACACGAGTGGCTAAGGTACATCTACTCGTTAGATAAGCTTGATGAATGGTCATGTAAAAGTATCTCCAGCGACTACTTCAAATTTCTGCTCTATAACACTATTCTTTATACATTCTATTTATTCTCTAAAATTCCTTCACACTTTACACTACACTCTAAAAAATTTCTTGTCTCCAACAGCTACTCTATCTTAAAAAATCAGATGAACAATATTGCAGAGTATCTGTTAGAGATGCTCTAACATTGTATGGAGAGGAGGTGAGAGGTATCAAGGACTACCAAACATCTCATAATTTATTATTGCTCTCACTTTCTGCACTTTTGATTGAGCTGAAAATCTACGATAGATTATAATCCAAATTATAATCCAAAAGGTAAATTAAGGCCCTCGAAAAGAGGTTTGGAGAGACTAAAAAAATAATATAATATATTTTTGGAATATTTAAGAAGAGTCACTAAAAGCCCAAAAAATGACTATAAAGTGCTAAAGTGTATGACTTTATATAAAAATGATAAAGTTTAAGTTGTAGTTTTTAATCTGATCTTGAGCTGAAAAGAGAAGGATACCAGTGTCCAGATGGATCCATCTTAGGTGGTGTTTGGTTGGAGCTATGGTAATGCAAACGCTAAGTGAAATGATTACAGCGTGAATTGAAAACATTGTATCCATTCACGTAATTTGTTTGGTTGCTCAATGTAACGTAATTACTTTTCATTACAGTGTTTGGATGCGGCGAGCAGGTAATGAGCAGGTAACGAGCCGGCTGACACGGGCACATGTTTCGAGACGAAACCAAAACACGAGTAGCACGCGCGGCAAAGACGTCACAGCTACAAAATATGTAGATAACCACTTCATACGGCTTCCAGTTATGCAAATCCACTTCATACGGCTTCCAGTTATGTAAAAAAACAAATAGATAACCAATCCAACGGAATTACTTTCCAGTTATGCAAATCCACTTCATACGGCTTCCACTCGAATATATGTAAAAAAAAAGGATAGTCCAGCTGCATCTATTTTTTTTAGGGCTTCCAGTTATGCTACAAAACATATGTGATGCTGTCTTATCATAAATCAAGTCCATTGTGCTACAAAACATGTAGATAACCAGTGAAGTTGCCTATACAAACAGTCCTCTTATCATTTATGCAATAGCTATCATACAAGACAAAAAACCAAATTTTTTGAAGTGCAAATCCCATTTTTAATAACAGCAAGCACACTAGCACAGTGCACAACTTGTTTCTAAACTGGAGAATTGGATAACTTCTCATCAGTCATCACCTTCTTCCATTTTCGTCATCTAGTAAAGAACAAATTCAAACATGAATCACATCATTTCACAGGATTCTCTAAATAAATATATGTGAAGAAACTTTACCAGTAAACACATAGAGCTTCATCAGCTTCTCTTATGTGTTTCATCTAATAACAGAAACATACCCAAAATTAGTATAATAGGCTTCCATTCAGAACTAGCTAGTTTGCAACTCAATTTTAATTATAGATATAGGTACAACAACATGACAAACTTTAAAATCAACTTACCAGCGAGTATTTTCAGTATGTATTCCCTCCTAAGAGACTCTGGAAGTGCTAGAAGCATACGCATGTGATTTGGCACGTTTACAAATATAGCTGAGACATTGACCACCTCGGTACCAGTCAAACCAAGCTTCTGTAGCTCAAGAATAGCTTTGTTCTGCAGCTTTTGTTCTGGATCCTCATCATTCATTGCCTTCTCTTGAATCTCAGCTTCACGTTGCATGGATGCTGCCATTGCTCCAACATGCTTAGAAACATTCTTCAAATCATCTTGAACTTCCACAAACAGATCCAATAAAGGGTCATTGGACAAGGTATCCTTCAGTTTGTCATTGTCTTTCTTTCGCTTCTTAGAGCTTGATGATGTTGAATCAACACTTCGTCGAGGTGTTTCTTTGGAGACCCTCTCTTCTTCATCCTCATGTTTGTGATTTGGAACATCTTCAACAATAATTTCTTTCTCCAGATTTGTGATAGCTTCACCAAGCCCTTCTGCTCCCTCTCCTGTGGCTATATCTCTCCCATATATTGCAGCTAATGTGTCATAGTAAGGGAATGCTATACCATACAAGCCCTTTGCCTCACTATGCTTCTGTAAATGCAAATCAAACACTTGTTTATTTAGGGGGTGTGAGGAAGGGACTATAGTTGTTGGACTTCACGTTCTATAGCAGATAGAAAATATACATGCCTTCTGTAAATGTGCGCTCTACTTGTCATTGTCCATAAGAAAATTCACTGCCCAATTAACGCAACTGAATAGACCAG
Organism: Olyra latifolia; assembly: GCA_036346145.1. Classification (NCBI taxonomy): domain Eukaryota; kingdom Viridiplantae; phylum Streptophyta; class Magnoliopsida; order Poales; family Poaceae; genus Olyra; species Olyra latifolia. The sequence continues at coordinate 39,633,380 of CM070524.1, read as the reverse complement.
AAAAGATGACGGTTTCAAAAATAAAGTGATCAATAAAAAAACCTGTTCATTTTCTTTAGCAAGCCAGATTGATGCCAACATTGAAGAAATACAGGGTATCATCTCTGTCTGAAGATGCGATAATAAAGACCTCTCATGTACTATGCGAAGAAAAAGAAGAAGCCATAGCTTCAACAAAAGGACCGTCTTTTTTGGGTACGAAACATACCAAGCAGCAAGCACCCATAGCTAGCTTCTTCAATAATAGAAAAGTACATGTCACAGAGAAAAGCAAGCTAAGCATATAGTACAAAATTACCGATGAACCATAACAAGTAGCCTCTATAATCCTCCAAAAAATCAGTACACTGTAAGAAACATACATATGTCCGACGATCAAAATTGTTATATGGTCGATTGGACATGAAAGCCTACAATCTACCCTGTCAATGTCACAAATAAGTAACTTCCCCAATCAATTATCTCAAATTGTTCCGGAGTTACCAATCTAAATCCACATTTTTTTTCCATAGAAAAAGAAGTCTGTTAGATAAATGGAGGCCAATAAAATAAAGGGATTATCACCAAAATGCTAATTAGCAAATATGGTAATTCAAAAAAGTAGTGACTAGTGACTTTAAAAAAGACACTCACCTTGCAATGGTCATCATACTGTTGCTTCTCACACTGCAGCATCTTTTTGGTGTCATCCCATGAGAAACCACTTTTTCCTAACATGACCTCCATTGCCCCATACTTTGTCCTAAAGTGTCGATCCTTGACTCAATGTGAGGCACAGCAAGAAGTCCACACCAGTAATTTTTAGCAAGTATACGCTCTAGAACTTGACAATATCCATTCTTGAATCCCCCTTCAGCTTTCCACCTTGGATCTAAAGATAACTCAAATAGTGCCTTAACTAGTCCATCATCCTCAAGATAAGTCCAAATCCTTTTATTTTTGCCTCTTCCACACATAGCGCTTGAGCTTCCAACTTGATCCATATCTGCAACTACAATTTATCTTTTAGCTTGCAAGATTTTGTAATTTGCAAAGAACCAGAAATTAAAGAAACATGCTAACAATGATGAGCATCCATTAAAAACACACAAACCTCAATGAGAAGCCCTATAGCTATTATACATCCCTTGAGCAAGACTGTTTCGAAAATTAGTCCATTCATTTGACGTCGAGATAGTTGTTATAAATTCAGGTTCACTGAATTCGCGAATTCGCCCTCCGTAGTTTCCATTGATACCTCCATTGCTGAATCCTCACTTTCAAATGGATCTCTAGACATATTTTGCAGAATCAAATTGTGCAACAGAGCACATGCCATTATAATCCGGCATTGAGTTTTGATAGGGAAATAGGATGCAGCTCTCAAAATCCCCCAACAACCTTTTAGTCTTCCAAAAGCCCTCTCTACGATATTCCTAGCACTTGCATGCCTCATGTTAAAGTACTCCTCTGCACTATGTGGTGGGTTTTGTGTTGTGAAACCTCCTAAATGGTACCTTTGGCCACGATATGGAGCTAAAAAACCATTTGCATTTGTGTAACCAGCATCAACAAGGTAATAGCACCCTTTGTAGTAAAAAAAAGAAATGTCAACATAATTGAGACAATTAGTATATCAAGCTTGTTGAAAAATTGATTGAACAAATACTCGCCTTGGGGGACACGTAAGCCATTCGGCCTTGAGATGGCATCACGAAGGACACGGCCATCATGTGCTGAACCCTCCCAACCGGACAATACGTAGATAAATTGCATGTCCGGGGCACAAACACCTAAAACATTTGTGACAATATCCCCTTTTCGTGATCTATACCTCCCTTTTAGCTTTGTTGGGACGGTTACCTTTATATGCGTACCATCTAATGCACCTAAGCAATTCTACAAAACAAAAATACCACTATATTATAGTCCTATTAATATTAATGAAATATGATTTGTTTTATAGAAGCTATTACCTTGAAATACTTCCATCTAGTATCGTTGCAGTCTTCAGGTATAGGTTCAGCTTTCATGAGTAGAAGTTGATGAAGTTTTAAGACCGCTAAAAGGCATAAATTGAATTGCCTACTAACAGTCTCACCACTTCGGAAGAAAAATCCTCCTATGGTCCTATTTTTCAAATGATGGGCTAGGATATACAAAAAAGAAGCAACTATCTCTTCTAAAGGCATATTTCTTGTGCTGCTCACTTATACAAGCAGTATCACTCTCATGAATAAGTTCAAATAAACGGTGACTTCTAAGTTCTCTAATTCTGATCTTTCTTGCTAATTTCCAACATTTCCTTTTGTGTTCAATTGCAAACAGTACCAATATGTAATAATACATCAACACTACTGCTACCATCAGATTTCTAACAACCATGTTTCTCCTTCGTGTTTTGGTAGTCAAAGGAAGACGAGCCATAATACTCTAAAAAAATAGATAAAGGTAAATTTATAATATGTATGTATGAAGAAACATAAGTAATGTAATAAAAAATGAAGCTAGTGTGTGATAATTCGAAGTCAGAACAATTGGTAAGCTAGCATTCCGAATCTGCTTATGTGAAATACACTGTTGGAAAGAGCAAACTCTGTTTTAATACACTTATAGAAAATCTGCTTATGTGAAATTCAAACTGATTCTTTGTAAAGTTGAAATCTCTGTTTTAATACACGGTGACTTCTAAACACGTATAGTTGAAATTGATAAACGGTGACTTCTAAACACTGTTGGAAAGAGCAAACTGAAATTACACGTAAAACAGAGCTAGCATTCCGAATCTGCTTATGTGAAATTACAAAATCTAGTATTCCGAATCTGCTGAAAACAAAGAAACAAAAAGAACAAGAAGACCAATTACCTGCTATGGTTCCTTAGATCTGGCGATTAGGAAAGAGCAAGAAGATGTTCTTGGTAATGTAGTCTCATCTGGCATGTATGCAAAAAATGAGCTAGGGTTAGAGTTATGGCAAGGAACTAATTACACCGGGAGGGGAGGCTCTAACCCGCGAGGCGTCTTGCAGCGGCGGCGCGCGGCGTCTTGCAGTGGCGGCGCGCGGCATCGGGACGGGAAAGGCGAGTGTAGTTCCGGGCGCTAGCGTCGGTGGTCGGCGGCGACTGTCGGTGGCACTCGGCGTCGAGGGCGGCCAGCAGTGACAACGCGGCGCCGGAAAGGGGAAGGCAGCGGCGTATGGCTTCGGGGCGGGGGGCGGCGCCGCGGAGTCGGGGTGGAGAGTTCAGTCCGCTCCGTATCGGTAAGAGATGACACAGCGATGGGAGTGGTATCGATCGTGGATTGGGCCCGGATCTGATTACGTGCTATCTGATAACGGCCCAATCGAAACAAACAGATGTAATGTTTTTGGATCACACTGGTATCAGATACGGGCTGAAATTGCCCCAACCAAACACCTTGTTAGTAATTACCATTTTGCCAATTATCGCGAGACTTTTGGCAACTTATTACAGCGATGCTGGTCACTTACCAATCAATGGGAATGGACGGCATTGAGAATAGAAAACTTAGACGGAGGAATACAAGAAGTAACTGCTGGTATTGCAATCGTCACACCATCCTCCGCATCCTGTATAAATGAGTTGGACAGACACCGGGGGTGGTAGGCAGGGTTCTGGTTCCAATTTTTCAGGTTTACTTCATAACTCCACTGTGGAGCGGATCTACTATAAAGCAAATCCATAATTTCACGGAGCACCCTTCAAGCTGCTCCACAAAAATAAACTACGAGAGAGGCTGCTCTATAGAGTTGCCTGCTCCAGAGTTAAGTGGAGTTAGGACATTTGGCACTGCTCCGAAGCGGAGTTGAGAGTTGGAGTTCTACCAAACAACCCCTTAGTATGGGCTGTTTGGCACAGTTCCAACTCCAAACTCCACCCTGGATCCCGTCGGAGCAGTGCCAAACGCCTCAACTCCACGTAACTCTGGAGTAGACAACTCCGTGGAGCAGCCTCCCTCACAGTTCATTTTTTTTGGATCAGCTTGGAGGGTGCTCCACGAACCAAGTTTATCAGAGTAGACGTGGAGTTCGGGGTAATTACCCACCTTTTCCACTGAACTACTCCCCCGCCCCCCGTCGGGCGTCCCCACCCGCCCCCACCCGAGCAAGCCTCCCCCATCCCGAGCCCGCGCCTCTGTCCTCATCTCTTCGCCGACGCCGCCGCCGCTCCTCTCTCCCTTCGCCGCCGCCGCCTCTCTCCTCTCCATCGCCGTCGCCGCCTCTCTCCTCTCCATCACCGCCGCCTCTCTCCTCTCCAATCGCCGTCGCCTCTATGTGGAAACCCTAGCGCCGCTGCCGCTTCTCTTCTCTCCCTTCACCACCGCCGCCTCCTCTCCTCTCCTCTCCACCGCCGCCGCCGCTGCTCTCCCCCTTCGCCGCCTCTGCTCTCCCCCTTCGCCGCCGCCTCTCTTCTCCCCCTTTGCCGCCTCTGTCCGTGGCTCCTCCACGCCGGTGCCAGTGTCGTCCACGTCTCCGGTATGTAATTGTTCCATGCTCTAATTGTTCCTCTAATTGCATATGCTAGTAATTGTTATATGCTCTAATGAGGATAGTAAGCTGTTGATATGTTCTTGTAGTTTCATCCATTGCTATGGATTCTTATCAATGCTAGGCGTCCAGCAAATAGATGGCTAATTAACCCTAAAAAAATGGATGGCTAATTAATGTGGTGAACACATGATAATTGTGTGTGTGCTATATGGAATGCTATGCTATTAACTGCGAAGAAATGTGTTTCTCGAATCAGGAGGTGCACAAAGCAGTGTGTTTTGAAGCCTTACTAGTGACAACTTTTTACATAATGGAAAAATGAAACATTAGTTACGGCTTCTACATCTTGCAATGTACACAGTCCTGTTTCCATTCTGATACCAGATGAGATTCCGTGACATGAAAGTTCTTTGTTTAGTTAGCTTTAACATCATTGGTCCAATCTAGCTTTGGCCTCTGAATCACAGTGTTTAGCTTCATGTGTGTCAGCAGTTTTATGTAAATGACTTAAGGAAGCATAACTATTACATGAACTAGTCTGATAAATGAAATGCAAAAATGGCTAATCTGTACCCTATAGACCGCAGGTAATAGATTTCAGATACGAGCCTTCCTTATTCGTCAATTTCTAGTCCACGTTCTTGACTTGAAAAGATGGGTTCACACTTCTTTGCGACCGGCTTTGCAGGAGGAGTCCTATTTCAATTGCGGCTGCTGTCATTTATATGATAACCCAACTCTCAGATGACAAGAAGCCCCTTAAAGGTTTGTAATGCTGACCCATTCCATCCTCTCCTCGCGTTTGAATGTTTTTGGTATCAATAATGACAGTATGACACCGGGGATGTGTTGCAGATATTTCCTTGGCTACTGGTGTAGCAGAAGGGACCATCAGGAATTCATACAAGGATCTGTATCCCTATGCTTCAAGGCTCATCCCAAACACCTATGCCAAAGAGGAAGACCTGAAGAATCTCTGCACACCATAGGAAGATGCCTTTTTTTTTTGTTCACATAACTTGAGTTTAGATTTGTCAGAGAGGAGTAATGTTGTCCTTGGTTGTGATTTCACCGGGTCATGTATGTTCGCCCCTAATTTTATGTGCATGGACCTAGCATAACAAGGCTGTCCCGAAGCTAAGTTATGAGATAAGTTTTCGTTCCTGGTAAGCGGATACAGAGTGTTTGGCTTGTCATTTTTTTGGATGCTGAGTAGTCGTCTCTATGATCGTTTCTGGGGAAAAACATTGGTATAAAGAAGCCAATATCTTGAGCAAATGACACTGTAATGGAACTAGTACGGGAATAATAATATGGACGATATATAACTCGGATATATATGTTTGGTTACGGTACAAGTTATGCAAATGAAGAAATTATTGGTTTCAAGTTGTGTTAGCCTAACTAGATGATATATATGGGTTGGTATAAGATTAAACAAAGCATACACCATTTGTGTTGCGGCAAAGGACAAAGGACATGCATCCCGAGACAGGCAGCCTGCACTAAGGGTAGTATTGACCATTCATCTAAAAATCTTGTTTATTTCTAGATCTGGAGCCAACCTGCTAGCTAAACATGCACTGACAACTCCAGCTCCACAGTGGATCTGCTCCACACTGGAGTTGTGGAGCAGAGCTGAAAAATTGAAGCCGGAGCTCTACTAAACAGCCCCTATATATATAGAGATGCCATGGGACTAAAACTGATATAGAATTATTGAGATATATACACTCGTGCCATTATAAAGTTCATAGTTTACATAAATGCCACTCCATTTGACAATGACATGTGAGTCCTAGTCCCACATGTCATTGTCACACGAATAACGCTTTGATAAACCATAAACTTTATAGTGGCATAAATGTATAATGTTCTCCACTGACTAAGAATTCTCTAATCTGCAAAAAGCAATGCCTCCTGGATGCATTGCATCAACATGGGCATCCCCTCGTCTTCTGTTCCGCACTATGCACATCATATGTGACCATGAGCATACCACACCAATGCAATGAGACGTGCGATCACCTTTTCATTTTCAAAAGTCCACTCGTAGTCCTAAATTAATTAGTGTGTTTATCTACATTGGTCCCTCAACTGCAACGATGTCTCAACTGCAAAACCGTAAATCAAGAATTAGCTCCAAATTAACTAGCAGAACCGCGTGCGACATCCTCCACCCACTACTAGAAAAACGAGCATCACAAGCGGTACATCACAGGCGGTTCAATAGCTCAAGCCAGGAAGCCACCTCTAGAAGCGGTTCGTAATACGAACCCCTTCTAAAGCCCCCTCTAGAAGCGGTTCGTAATACGAACCCCTTCTAAAGCCCAAGCAACAGAAGGGGTTCGTGTCACGAACTCTTTCTAAAGCCCATCACCTCTAACAGCGGTTGGGGACATGAACCCCTTCTAAAGCCCAAGCAACAGAAGGGGTTCGTGTTACGAACCGCTTCTACAGGGGGTTTTAGAAAGGGTTCGTATTACGAACCGCTGTTAGAAGTCTATTTTTCGAATTGTTAAAAGGAAAGCTTGCTTTATCTCATCAGAGAGCACGCATGGGTGGGTTGGCTAGCTGGGTAAGGCGTGGGTCACGAGGAGGGGTGAGGTCCTGAGTTCAAATCCCACATACCCCAATATTCTTTACCTTATTCTTTACTTTTTCAGACACCACTAGAAGCGGTTCGTAGAACCGCTTCTGATGCTCCACGAGCATTAGTCGCGGTTGCTTAGAAGCGGTTATATAACCGCTTGTGAAAACGGTTACGAACCGCTTGTGTTACACTGTTTCCTGGTAGTGACCCCAGAAACAACCGTTTTGGATGACATGCTTCGCGAGCCCGAGCCCGCAGCCGGTAGCACACTACAGAAAACCACATCCCTGCCAGTTTATAACTGGCTTTAATTACTGCCGGTTTTAAAACCTACAGTGAATAAGTGGCAGTGATACTCCCTCCAACTGGCAGTGACAGTATTTCACTATTTGTCCCATCTTTAGAAAGCCAAAAAAAATTTCTTATACTCAAGTATTACTATTTACATCTACACGGTCACAAAGTCACAAGTTGCACACAACTGCACATTCATAGGCTCTTCCTTACGCCTTCAAGGAGAAAGCGGGGATGGCACAAGTGAATCCAGCTGCATCATCATATGCAATTTGGGGGCCATATCTTTCAAAACCATGTAAATGATCGAGTCACACCTTCTTCTAAGCTCTGCTGTTCCCCCTTCATTTAAGGAGTTTATGAAACAGCCAGCTGTTTTGACCATCGACGAGGGCCTATGAGATTTGTATACGCGTTTTCTGAGGAGCAACATGAGACTTTCTTTTCCTTTACAAGATTTCAATCACCTGATTTGGCACCAGCCAAAGGAGTAGGAGCAGCAGCAGGGGAACCATCCATGGGAGTCAGAATAGCTGCAGAAGTAGTAGTAGGAGCGTTGCAGTTGATGGATTCGAACCTACGACCTGTCACAAGTTGCACCACTTTTTGCACTAGACATGCACTGATATGCGGTTCATCGATTTAAACCTACAACCTCTTAGCACACGCAAAATATCTTTACCATCTCACCTACCAATTATTAGTGAGAGGAATGAGATATTTTTCCTTTTGATCCTTATCGTCCGAATCTTTTAACGATCATTTGGACATCAAAATGACTTCAAATGGAAAAACTATCAACAACAAAGTTATAGATCTCGTCGAGCACTATAATTTTCATATAAATTTTGTCTTCATCCAACTTCGTATGAAAAAGTTATAAATTTTGAAAATGAACTATCACTACCGGTTCATATTACGAACCGGCAACACGAACCGGCAGTGATAATGTTATTTCACTGCCTGTTCTTTTTAAATTAATTATCACTATCGGTTCTTGACACGATCCAGTAGTGGTAAGTTATCACTGTCGTTTCTAAGTAAACCAACAGTGATGAGACGGTATGGAAAGGGTGTTCTATCGTAGTCGTAGTGGCAGGGGCGTGTCCCATGATGTTCGTGACAATGGCCATGGGAACCCGACGTCGTTAGCAACGAAGTCGGGCAAAATTCTGCTGGGGGTGGCTGGTTAGACCGGTAACCAGAAATTTTCGCCCCGGTTATACCGGTAACATGAAATTTTCAGCCGTCAGACCGGTAACCTGAAAAAATCTTTTAAAAAATAAACTAAAACAAAAATTGATAGAATTCATTTGGAAAAAATCGATCGAATTCATTTGGATTTGAACAGAATCAAGGTGCAGAGGTTTCCTGTATCCATGGCCGTGGGTCCGGACCAGAATGTGGTCTTTTCATGTGAGAAGATCTTATTGACAGGTAGCAAATCCCTAGTTCAATTGATCGTTCTGGGATGTCATCAATACATGGATTTCGCCTTTGCATGATATATGATGCATCGAATAAAGAGGCTCATTAAAGGATTGATGGACAGCAAATGAAGAACAGTCGATGAACCTCGCATAGTCGCATACTCCCAACTGAATTGAGTGAGAAGGAAAAATTGTAAATACACAATTGTACCAGGATGCTCAAGACCTAGAGTTTTAGGGGCTGTTGGCAGGGCTTAGCTTCAATTTTTCAGCTCTGCTTCACAACTCCACTGTGGAGCAGATCCACTATAGCAGATCCACAACTCCACGAAGCACCCTTCAAGCCTCTCCACAAAAATGAACTACAAGGGAGACTACTCCATAGAGTTGCATGCTCCTGAGTTACGTGAAATTAGGGTGTTTGGCACTGTTCCGCGGTGGAGTTAAGAGTTGGACCTCTACCAAACACCCCTTAGTAGCTAAGTCTATCTCCATCGCTTCTCTGACTCATTGATATACGATCTAAATTATAAATATGACCCCGAATTTGAGACTTTCTACACCAAAAATATTAATTTAAACGAAGGTATTCGTGCGTGGATGGCAGCTCAGGATCAGCTTCATGAAAATCTTGTGTTCCCTGAGGAGGTTCTACCATGTGGAAATGCTCTTTAATGGAACTTTCGTTTTAGCTGATAAGTCTACCGGGGTAGAGATGCTGTCCTGAGGACCCCATGACCTTTTTGTTTTAGACTCCATGTCGTCACCCTATATAAAGTTTTCATGTAAGATGCATAGAAAGATAAATCATATTGTAAATAATTCCATGTTTTATAACTCTTTGAGATAGTGAAGGTTTCGCAAAGTTGGTGACCATGTTTTTTCCCAAAAGAATTTTCTACGTAAAATTGGTATATTGTGTTTTTGATCTACTTCTATTTTTTTTTTGTCTATCGTTTACTAAAATCACATTAACCAGCCAACTCAGCTGCAAGATGCTAATGACTCAATTGGCTAATTAGACACGACAAGAGGTGAGGTTAGGTGTCACGGTTGGTCAAGGATTTATTTTTCGCTTGGGAAAAAACTCAGGAGGGACCTAGAGAACCGATCTAAGCGAAAATCAGTTTTTTCGGTCTGATTTCGTCCAAAATTTTAAATCTGACATTTGAATTTAAACAATATTTGATTGAAATTCGGTTCAAAATCAGTCGAATTTTTTCATGACAGCTTGATTTATCTGGGCTGTTCAGAAATTCAAAACAGGCCGAATTTATTTAACCGAGCTCATAAAAACTCGGCTCAGCCCGAGAATACCGATTTTCATAAATTTTCCGCACCTCATAAGTTCTCTTCCTGGCTTCTTCTGCGCTATGCAAGCGCACATATACTAAGCGATTCGATCGGATTGTTGCATCCTATTTCTCCGTTCTCCTTTCTGCGCGTGTGGCGCCCTAAAATGATGAGCAGCTAGAAATATGTTACGCTGACCATTGCATTGTTGCGATGGGAATGAGCGGCAACAGGAATAGAACACTTCACTGGATGGTTGCGCTGTGCTGCCCGATCGTTCATAGTGTTTTCGGAGGCTCGCCAGCGAGAGAGTTGTGTGCGCCATGCATCTTTCCCGGATTGCATGCTTTCGGCGCCGGAGAGAAACCAATCGTCGGGTGATGGATAAGTTGCTCGCATCTTGCATGGACAGCGTTCTATCCAGTGTACGTACGTGTCAAATGATCAAATCCAATGACCAAGAGTTGACACGATCGAGGCGTTTGTTGGTATATTTTATGTCATCCCGACTAAGAAGTGCTCGAGTTAAAATCTAAAATATATCACGTGCTTTAGAAGCTGCTTGGCTCTGATAAACGGATACAGCTCATAAATCATTTTTAAAAATGTCGAAGACGCTTTTTAAAGCTCAAAAAGCCTTAAAAACTTCTCACTCTGTGCTAGCTACCTATATGCTAATTTCTCTGCTCCTGGACTAATTTGTTGTTGATTTCATACAAATGACTTAAATGCATACAGAAATTACAAGCTGATGCTCTTGATTTCATACAAAGAAACAAATCTGAAATCCAAAAGGAGATGCAAACAACAAATCAGAAATGATTCTTTATTTCATAATTTGGGTACCATGGCAATTCAATTCAGAAATTACAATTTATTGATTTCATACAAGAATAATAATTGCTGCTGCTGCAACTTGAAAGGCAAGAACAACAGCATGCCTACACTAGCTGGCTGCCCAAGTTGACAAGGAGGAGGAGCTAGAATAGCCTCCTGGCGGCGGTGGCTCCATGGAAGGGACAGCCCATGGACGGTGGAGCCTCCGTGTGGGGACTGAACTCTCGGCAGTGGCTTCTGGGCTCTGGCGGTGCAGCTAGGGTTTAGAAGCTCGGCTAGGGTTAACCGGCTTCGAGGACAGCAACCCGGCGGAGCAGGACGGCGAGGACGGAGGCGGCTCGGAGCTGCTTGGCGGCGCTAGTTGGAGAGTGGACCGGAGAGGATGAAGGCGTCTAGGGTTTGCGAGCTGCGGAGGGAAGAGCGAGAGCAGAGAGAGGTCGAGGTGGAATGGGATGGGTTCCGTTCGGCCCGTTCCTTTGGGCTGGCACGGTCGAGTGCAGGACGGGGAATGAGATCCGACGGCTCTGAGGAAAGGATCCAACGGCTGAGAGTTCAAAGCACCACATGGCTTGGTCAGCTGAACTGACCATAGCCCAACTCTAGCTGAGCTGACCTGCTGCTTTCTTACTCACGGTTGATCCAGCTGTTTTCACCGACTTGGCCAATACCAAACAAACACGGTGAAAGAACCAACCGCAGGGGCTTACACCGGCAGGAGCAGCGTCTGAGCAGTGCTTAGCTGTCAGCAGTAACTAGCCGGTGACAGTATTGTTCCGCCGCTCTAAATTACACGAAAGAAACCAGCAAGGTTTGTCACTGAATTTGGTCCCATTATAATCTCCAGCGACATCGCACATGCTTCCCCCTCCGCTCTGCCCAGCGTTCGTACCCAGGATTTAACCCTCGGCAGGTGGGCTCGCCTGCGCGCGAATGCTCTACTCCAGACTCCACACGGGCGACGACAAGCAGATGCGGTGTGAATGATCATCAACGGCAACGTGACCAGGCGAGCGAGCCCCCACGTTAACGCGGGGGATGAAACCATCATATGATGAGACAGGCCTATGGCGTGCAGCCGCCGCATACGGCATACCAGGCCGTCATGTCTCACGCGCCTCAGGGCCTCCAGCCATGGCACTTCACTGGCGAAATTATAACACTATTGGCCATTGCAAATACGCAACTTTTGTGTCTCACATAACCTTAGGATTACAGCGGAGATCCAGGAAGGAGCGAACAAAAAACACCTTGGCGCCTCCTTCATTCGGCTGCGGCCTCAATGCATGAGGGTATATGTGTTCTACTTCATGCAGTTCAAAAGAGGCATGCCACCTTCGCGCTCCCCCAGGATCTAACAAATAGAGCTTCTCCATACATACGCTTAGCTACACATCAACCGGGAAAAGAAGTCGCTGCGAAGGACATACAACATGTAAGTGGATGGTCAAAATTGCGTGACAGGTGAAAAGGAGAAGTAATGTTTCATCTAGTGAACCAGAACCAACATTTCAAATTTTTTGCACTTTGCTAGCAGTAAGCTCCTTTGGTTTCCCTGGTTTGCCACAGTCCATTTCCTGCAGTGCAATGAGCCAGAAATCAGAAGGAGCAAGTTGTAACCTTTCTCAATCAAAGTTTCAGGCCCTGCTCTTTTGGGCTTATCTAATCTGACTTATCTCAAACTTCGAGAATTTCCCGAGATGGCCTCGAGAGTCGGATGGCCTTGATTTTTAGGATTTAGGGAGCTTTTAGACTCGCCTACGAGATAAAAAAAAGGGATTCAAAAAGTAATAAAAAAAGTCAGATAAGTCAATATTAGTCAGAAATAAAAGTCTGACTTATCTGACTAATATTGACTTATCTGACTTTTTTTATTACTTTTTGAATCCATTTTTTTTTTAATCTCGTAGGCAAGTCTAAAAGCTCCTTAAATCCTAAAAATCAAGGCCATCCGACTCTCGAGGCCACCTCGGAAAATTCTCGAAGTTCGAGATAAGTCAGATTAGATAAGCCCAAAAGAACAGGGCCTCAATTGCAACGATCATTGATTGTCTAAAAACAGGATTGATTTTATTGAATAAAGCGACAAGAAATACTTCCAAGCTATAAGACCATAGTATTTAGTAGCATTGCTTAAGCGTATGCAGGTAAACTAACCAATTATTAAAGAATGGGAATACAGGCTCGCAACACTAAAGGACAAATTCATCATGTCTGACTGGGGTAAAAAAAAAGGAATCCTGGCTAGAAAGATTAATAGCTCCATTGGTACATCCAAACAAACTCTCAAAAAGAAAATGATAACAGTATGGAATCAAATCTTTGCATTATTGTAAGTTGTAAATCAGTATAACTGAGCCCAAGGGGCAGTACAAAACATTGGATGGACTGACTGCAAGTGTTCATCACAAGATTAATGCAAATGAAGTTGCAAAGGTATATGAACATGTTAGCTCATTACATTTGCCATGCCAATTTTGTAAGTGCTAACTGCTAAGTGTTACAATAAGGGGCACATTTCCATATATTTTCCTATATTTATTGTGGTCCAGAGTTTTTAATTCTTGACAGTTGACACAGTAAAAAAACCAAGTTAGAGGATGATGTTATTTTAAATCCAACGAAATATAACATGTCGTAGAAAAATGATACACCATAACAATATGATAGCTGTGGTAAAAAGTTACACAAATTCCAAATGAATATTACACTACTTGCAACTCAATGATCCTACCAACTTGCAATATTAGGATGATGTTATTTTAAATCCAACGAAATATAACATGTAGTAGAAAAATGATACACCATAACAATATGATAGCTGTGGTAAAAAGTTAGACAAATTCCAAATGAATATTACACTACTTGCAACTCAATGATCCTACCAACTTGCAATATTAGTATTGTGACACTGTATCTGTTTGAGGGTAGAACTGTCATAAAGAAACTAATCTCAGGGCATCTCCAACAATTTGAAAATGCCTTTTAAATCTGTATGGAAAAAATCTGAAGCACTAAACTATAATCATCCGTAAAACACTTGACAAATGTGAAAATATGCAATAAGAATACATGGGGATATGATTAAGCATAAATATACATGTGTACCCAAATTCCAAGATAACACCAATGCCATCTCTTTTAAAACTTTTCTACTGAACATGCTGGTGATAGCATTGTTTGTCCCATCACACCTCCTACAACTCTGTTACCAATTTTCGGTTTTACAAACGTTTAATGAAGGAGAAATTTAAAGGGTAATAATGACATTAGTCTTAGAATCACTTACCATTCATATGAAGGATGCAAATGGGACAACATCAAAGATAATTTTGCCATATCACCCTCTTAATAAAATCATCATAAAGCGCCCTTAATCGTGTTGGCAGGCAATTATTTAACACAAACAGTGCGTGCACTCAAAGCTAAAACCAGGGAACAACTTTGCAAAAGCTTAAAAGCATGCTACTCTAGACAATATGAGAAGCCTGCACATTTCTTGCCCTTGATAATTCTCCATCATTCTTATAGGAGCTAAAAAGGGTGATTAGGTATCTATTCTTGCCTTGTGTTTCAGGCCTATCTTTGGTTCCACCTTTACAAATATTGCGAATTTGCGATATGGAAGCTGACTTGAGTTTTGCTGTAAACAGGCACTAAATCTAAAAGGCACCACCATGTACACCCTTTGCATATATTCTCCACAAACACAAGTGCCTTTGGGCCCAAACAGCACCTACCACATAAGACACAGCTATGAGCATCTATCACGCTGAGATGACACTACTCGACACTTTTGTGATCTGCAAGGTCGTAGGGACAGCTCCAAGCCTATCACCAAGTAGATTTCACGGGATATAGTAAACACAAGTCCATCACAGATGCGTCTCACCAAACAAACATGCACACAAACAGATATATTTGCTCAAAATTACCAGGAAATTTTACGTCAGATTGTCATCACAGTTGCAGATCCAGTTAAGAAAAACAACGCGTGGGAAGTGCTGAAAACAGCACGGATCGAATCCAGTTCCCCTAATTCACACAGGTGATGTAGCAAACTGCGGAGGAGAAATCGAATTCAGGCAGGTACCTTGCCGGTGCTCTCGTAGTAGTCGTTGAGTGCCCACTGGTACTTGGACTGATCCAGCCCGAACCAGTTCGCGACGTACTCGTCCAAGCTCGCGTGTGCTGCGGCAATCCAAAGAAATCCCCACGCATCAGAACCCCTAAACCCGAGAAATGGAGAGCAAAAACTAGCAGAAATGTAGTTATCAGTTCGCAAAAATCCCCTTCCCCCTCACACCTTCCTGCACGCGCGCGACGGCGTCCCAGAAGAACCCGAACGCCGATCCGTCGTGCTTCCCTCCCGCGCACGCCTTCTCGAACTGCGGCGGCGGCACCTGCACCGGGGGCGGGGCGACCTTCACCGGCAGAGCAGGGGAGGAGAACTTCAACGGCGGCGCGGGCGGGCTCGCCGGCTTCTGCGGCGAGGGCGAGGGGGACGCCGCCGCCGCTGCGGAAGGAGGCGCCCTGCGGGGGGTGGGGGTCGAGAAGTCGGACCGCGGGGACTCGGACGGCTGCGAGGAGCGCGGCGTGCTGGCCGGCGACGGCGGCGTGATGAAGACGGTGAGGTTGCCGGCCCTCCCGATCATGGGCGGCGGCGGGGGGGAGGAGGAGCCCATCGCTACGGAGGCCAAGGAGAGAGCGCGGCGGTAGAGTTCGGAGGTGGCGCTGCGGCTTCTAGGGAGAGCACGAGGGGGAGGAGGCCCGAGACGCCATTGGAGACAAGGGCAGTGGAGCTTTTGTTCGCTTGCAGAATCCACCCCCTCAGTCCCACCTGTATTTTTTTTTAATCTTTTTTCCCATTAAAAATAACACGCCGTTTTGGCGCTGATCGAGGGGGCACGCACGCACCGCGTCTTCCAAGACCCAGTGGGCCACGCCAAGGGGGCCCTGGTGTCAGTGAAGGAAACCACTGGGCTGGGCCCGGTTCGGCGTTGGAAGAGACCAGAGTAGTGTGGTAGACCACGAGTCCACGACCAACGGGGCGCTTTCATTTGTAATTTCCCACCTTTCCTTTTCGCTCTCAAATAACGTGCCTTTTAGCGTTTGCTGGGACGCTGGCTGCGCCGCGTCTACGGAGGCCCGACTGGGTGGGGCCGGGTGGCAGAGAAAGTGAATCAGGTGGGACCGAGGGCGGTGCTGGAAGACCGGGCATGGGAGGGGAGGTGGTATGCGGTGGGGAGAGGTAAAGCGGCCTTTTCCGGATTGGATCCGGCCTTGCGCGCAGGAGTCGATCTATGGAGGAGACGAGTGAGGCGGGCTGTCCGTGTTACGGTTTTGCCCCTGGGGTCTCGGCGGATTACTGGAGGGCTGACGGGTCTGTTTCTTGGAGGTTTCTTGCGGTTGGCGGTTTTACTGTAGCAAATTTATAAGTTTTTAAAAAAAAATTTAAATAATTTTAAAAAATTTATCAGAATGACCGCCGCACGATCACGGTGGTCCGTTGAAAAGAACAGTGCCCGTAAAGCTGCTTGTTTGATGGCCCGCGGGCCGTGGCCAACCCTCTCTCCCTCTCCCTAGCTTCTGATCTCTCTCCGGTCGCTCCACCCCCTCCCCCTCTCTCTCTCACTTACTTCCTCTTTCTCTCTTTCTCCCTCAGTACCCGTTTTTATTACACCAAACCTCTTCATATTAACAGTATAAGTCATAGGGCTCAGTACTTATATTCATAGTACACAAGGATAAAGTATCAATACCAACACTGTTTTAACTAATAAAATAAATCAGAATACGGTGAAGCCTTTTATTAAAATAGTTCAGAACATCAAGTCCTGACTAATGCAAATAAATAGCAAATATAAATAGTGTCCCATCACGGCCACAGGCACACACTGAACGGGAAGCAACTAGTAGTTCGAAGCACCCTCCGAAAAATCAGCAACATACACCTGCTCGTAATTGTACTCCTATCCTGCTTGTGAAATAAACAACCCCGAATGAAAACCGGGGCTAGCACGCAAATGCTAGCAAGTCTTTCCTAGGAAGGACTAGGTCAAGACTGATCCTAGAAAAGGTAATGGTTTATTTGCATAAAAACATTTTACAAACAGTTTAAAAGCATTTAAAAATAATAAATAAATACTAAACAGTTCTCATGATTAATCTCAATAGTAACATTAATATGTTATAATTCTCAGTCTCAATGTCTTATGTCTCAAATTTTTATTGTCTCATCTCGTAGTCTCAATATAGTTCTCATCTCGTTCTCATTCATCATAGACCATCTAGCAGCGGCACATGGTCGGATAACCTTATCCAAGTCAAATTAAGTAAGAGTGTAGCTGTGAAAACCACCAAGATACTCATAATCATAATCGGGAGCACGTCCAGTCAAATGGGTTTACACTCTGCAGATGTTGTACGCTTTTCCCGCAAAATATGATCCTCTCCCGTCAGAAAGCATCATAACAAAACTTATTAGAAGACAAACCTTGAACTTGCCACGGTCATACTTGATATTCACATAGCTACCCCAAAACTCCTTCCAGGTAGTACACCGGCGATGATGCATCCCTTGGGACCCCACCTAAGGTGCAAGTACGATTGTGGAAAACATGGGCCCTGAGTGTCCGAAGATATACAACAGAACGTACCACCTCTTTGGGCCGAGTCAATTGGGCCTTCCAGAATGCAGGCTTGGAGGACGGTGCGGCCTGGTGTGATCTACAAGGAAACGGATTCGTTTCCTACTCGAATACATAGATATAGGTGTGGCTGAATCGGTTATATCTGTATCTTCCATAAGCGGATTAGGATTCCATCCGTAACCCGACCCTCGCACTATATAAAGGGGTCCGGGACCCTAGTTCAAGATCCAATTCCACATCTCACAATCATCATCATCATCCACCATAATACAATCCACGAGCACGAGTAGGGTATTACCTCCCCGAGGGCTCGAACTCAGATAAATTCGCTCCTGTGCTACCATCGTAGTTATGATCTTTCGCATCGCCCCCTAAAATACATTGCCGACGCAAATCGTCGACAACGGTGACAATCATAACGTTATTCTCCCTCTAGATTAAGCCACGTCCTATACTAGGCTTGCAGTCGCACGATGAATTCTCAGTTAAATCCATCACGATCAACAGTCCTTAGGGACTGAAGTATTGACTCAGGTCACCTGCTCCGAATCAAATATTAGTTAGCCAAATTTTAATTTAAGAGTGTACAAACCCACCATAAACACTAAGTTCTCTATTCTCATAACAGGGTTCTTTAATGATGATCATAGGAATAGACTACACCTCGAAACTATCTGAGCAATGTTAAGCCATCCAATTCATAAAAAACAGTAGAAAATTTTATAATAATATTATTGAGAGGACCAATATGTCGCCTAGAGGGGGTGAATAGGCATAATTAAAAAATTCTGAGATAAGACCTGCGGAAGCTTTTTACCAATCTCGGACAGTCCGATGTTCTGGGCTCGGACAGTTCAAAGGTATGCCTCGGACAGTCCAAAGGTCAATTTTACATGTGAGCACAAAAACCAATCTAGGACCTAGCTAGAGCAAGTTGGTTAAATCCTCTGCAATAAATAGCAATAAAGACACTAGAGGAACTAGAGAAACACTAGTAAACTCACAATCTACCACAAACCCTAAAGCACAAGTAGATCAAACAAGAATTATAAACTAGGGTTTGCAAGAGCTCAAGGTTAAAGAGACAAACAAATTTATCCCGAAGTTCGGAATCTTGAGGGAATCCTACGTCTCCGTTGAGGGAGGCTCGGTCACACTTGAGCCCGGGTCACTCTTGATCCTAATCCTCTCCAAGGTCCGCACAAAGCTCCCTTGGTTCCACTAGTCAGCTTCTCCCCTTGCGGAGGCAAAGACCGAGCCTTCACAATCCTTCCCTCGACCACCACACACCTCGGTGGCTCAAGGGTAACTCCTAGATCGTCTAGGAGCCCTCAAACTCCAAAAGAATAGAGTGGCAAAATGTGAGAGGAAGATGAACAAGTGCTTAAAGATAAACCCTAGAACGTTGGTGCACTTGAATCTTCTTCTTCTTCTTCTTTCTCTCAACCCTCACACTTGATTTGAATCAAGGAATGGGACGGGAGAGTTGGAGGAGTGAGCTTGGGAGCAAGAGAGGAAGCTAGGGCTTTGAATGCAGGTGTAAATGGTGACAAACCCTCTGTCCGAAGGGGTTGGGGGTATAAATACGAAGCCCTCAAAATCTGACCGTTACAGTCAATTCTATGTAATATCGGACAGCCCGATAGTCAAGGTTCGGACAGTCCGATAGAGATATTCAGCATGAAACAGAAAGACCCAAGGTCGCGAAAATCGGACAGTCCAAGGATAATTGTCCGAAGAGTATCGGACAGTCCAATAGTCAAACATCGGACAGTCCGATATAATTAAGCACTTTGAACCAGAGAGTGCCATGGTCGTAAAAATTGGACAGTCTGAAGGTATCTGTCCGAGATGTATCGGACAGTTCGATAGTCAACTATCGGACAGTCCGATAGAATTAAGCATTGCAGGACAGAAGGACCTAGAGATAAAAAATCCGAACAATCCAAGGGTGTCTGTCCGAGGGGTATCGACAGTCCGATAGTCAACTATCGGACAGTCCGATAGAATTAAGCGCTGCTGGACAGAAAGACCCAGAGATCAAAAATCCGGACAATGTCCGAAGGGGTATCGGACAGTCCGATAGAAAATGATCGGACAGTCCGATACCTAAATAGGTAAATCGACTTGGAATGAGATGCTATAGAGATGTGTGTTGACCTACGTGCTAGATTTCAAACTTTGAGCACTTTTTCTTCTAAATAACCTCATTTCGTCGCTCCCCCTTAATAGTACGGTCGTCTTTAGGACTCAAGAAATTATAAAAATCTACAATGTAGATAATCTTGATCATCTCTTCGTTTGGATCTTCGAGACATCACCAATCTTTATCCTCTTTTTATTTTGAACTTAGAACTAAAGTATTTCTCAAAGAAACACATTAGTCAATGCACACATTGTTCATTAATCACCAAAATTAGTTAAGTGCCTAGATGCACTTTCAATTATCCTAAGGCGTTTCATGGTAATGGGTGCATATTATACGAATAAACAACATGCACTAGAAATTTCTATGGCAATATACACATAATTTAAATAAATAGCAATTTTGGTAAAATCTAGAAATTAAGAATATAGGGAAATACTTGCCTTTCTGATCTTCTAGAACCTGCTTGACGTCGGTGGCGTCGAAGTGCTATCTTTCGTCGCCCACGCGATCTAATGCACACAAAACGAGAAACCACAATAAATACGAGAATCAACAAATAAATTGAAAAATTACATAAAAATTACAGTAAGTAGATATGAATTTTATGGATTTTTAGAAACTGGAATCGCTCGATTTAGAGTTAGGATGAATTCTCATCAAAATAGTGAAGAAACACTATTCACTAGAAATTTTAGAAATTGCGAAACTTTACTGTAGCTCATGGGCTTCGAGTATAGCTTTGGGCTGGCTCTATCTACCAGATAAGAGGGGGAAAGGGAGGCTGCATGGGGAGAGAGGGAGTAGATGTCTAGAGGGAGTAGATGGCGAGAGGGAGAGTGAGACAGAGAGATATCGGGAGAGAGAGGAAGAAAGGAGTGGCAGGTAGAGCGGCGGGGAGGGCGGCGTTAGGGACCGAGCTAGTGGCGGCTGAGGTGCATCAGCGGTGAATCAGCCATGGCGAGTGGCGGCAAGACGTGCACTACATAGCGGCGTTGGGCTAGAACTTGGTCGGCTGCAAGGTACGACGCTGGCGGCAGGGCGGGACAGCAACGCGAAGTGGCAGCGAGCGGCATGGTCGGGGTAGCGGTGCGACGGAGACGCGTGCGTGGGAGCTGATGCGGATCGGGCGATGTGGCGGCTGGACGACAGCGTCAAGTGGGTGCATGCAAGGGGGAAAGGGCGGAAGAGCTCGGCCCGGCCAGCGTAGAGGAAATGGTGGCAGGTCTCGGGCGACCATGTCCAAGCCAGATGTGGTGGCGTGGGAGCAGCGTCCCACAGCAGTGGCGTTGGTGGTTGGGCCAGTGACTATAGCGCGCGGTAGAGTCGGTGGTAGGGCGCTGGACACTAGCGATGGTGCAAGGGCTAGGCAGCGGCGAAGTAGTACGGCCACAACAGCGACAACGCCGTCTGCCTCGGCGTGTTAGCCGAAGGACGGCGTCGACCTACCTCGGTGTGGTTGCTTCCTAGATTCAACTTCCTGGCTTCAACGATCTTCAGTGCAGCAATGACTCACGACGGTTCCACTCCGATCCTAGATAGTAGATGGATTCTAGATTTTAGGATAATTGCGATGTATATGTTGTAGATGGGTTTTTGGGTGAAATTTTGGGGGTATTTGCAGGTTTATATAGGGCTGTGTTTGAGATCAAATTAGAGTTGGATTAGGATAGGATTTGACAACTAACTCTGTTTTGAGTTTGTTGGTGCTGGCTCGGCCAAGGAGGAGGAGCGGCAAGCCTAAACAAGATGGAAAAAGAAGGAAGAAAAAGAAAAGATGAGGAAAAAGGAAAAGAAAAGAAAAATAAATTTTGGAATTTTTATTTGAATTTTGGAGTTGTAAATCAAATGGAATTGAATGACCCTACTTTTGGATGCAAAATATTTTAGTGAATTTTAGGTATGTCACAAACCTACCCCTGGCAGGAATCTCGACCTTGAGATTCGGACAGGAAAAGGTTGGGGAACTCTGTTCGCAAGACCTCTTCTCTTTCCTACGTTGCATCCTTCTTTGTGTGATGGTTCCACTGAACTTTGTAAAACTTGATCTTATGGCTTCAAGTGCTATTATCGGCTTCCGCCAAATTTTAATCGGATACTTGATATAGGTCAAATCTGAAGGGAAACATGAGTATGCTACACTAGCACATAATCAAATTCTACCATGAAAACCTAGGACAATCTTCAAGTAATTGATCATAGATCGTTACCGTTTGACGCGCTGTGCGGCGGAAGAAGAGTCGATGAAGCTGGTTCAATGATCTACGCGTAGTAGTGCAGTAGTATCTAATCACGTCTCCTCGTGATTGCCCTAATCAACGCCACAATTGTAGCGTCTCTCGTAATCCAATATACGGGGAGAGGAATCCGTCTGCACGTGGCACGCAAGCGTCAGCACGCGTGACTTGACAAATGACAGCTAGGGTTTGGTAGAGGAGTAAAACCTAAAAGACGATATGTCTTTCTAGCCTCCACCGCCTCCCTTTATATGGCCTTATAGTAGGCCCCTACGCTAAAGGCCAAAAAAAGGTCCATGACCCACGTCCTATGCAGCCCATAAAGTATGAGGTCCAAATCCTAGTGAGGATTTACCAGAAAATACCTCGAATGCCAACTGTCCAGGATTTCAATTGCATTAGTACAACCTGCTTATCTCTATTACATGTTACAAAATATTTTATGGTGGAAGTGAAGATACAACCTGGTAATTTATAATAGTAAAAGAAAAATATATGCCCATATACCATAGACAAGGCCTGAGCATAAGGTAAGCCCTAGACATCGGTCCTATACAAACTCCAGTCTTCGCCATAGATGTCCATGTATGAGTAGAAAATGATTCATGTACAAAGAAATAGGCAATTTGCCCACATAATGTGGGTAAGTACTAACTGTACTTGCATGTTTTCATAGAAAATAAAATATTAACTATATGCAAAATGTTTCAAAGAAGGGTAAGGCCATATTTTAATGTGGTATATATAATGCAATATTTTAAGACTTAGCATCAACATTTCAAAATTGTTTTCTAAAACATTTAAATAAGTTTGTAAATCATTATCTTTTTTCTCCATCCTTAACTCATCTGACAACCATTATCTTTTCTTAAAATTCATGGATTTATTTGAATAGAATAGGCATCACCCAGTTTGACCTAACTTCATATATCTGAAGTAGGGTCCATTAATGATGTTGTTATCAGCTCTGCAGAACCTACCTAACTTTACTCGTAAAATGGCCGATAATACGGATGGGCGGTATTTATGTTATTTCTATTTAGAATAGTTCAAGTTTTGCAATGTTTCACACAAGGCGCAAACATTGAGGAAAAACCCTAGTGATATTGGCCTCCGCACAGACACGGCCAGTAACATGTGAATCATTTGGCACAATATCCCAAAACCTGGCAAATGCCTGGCCTCCGCACGATCATTACCGGTGACTACTCGGCCAGCATCCCAAATGCTCAGTATTGCGAAAATACTAAGGCAATACCTTGCCCATGCAGTTACCATTCTGGTAATTCATGCCTATACTTTTCAATTTTTCCGATCTCCTCTATATCACAATGTCTATATGATGATGATGATATTTATCCTACCTGTTGAAATATCCACATATCTAGTTTTTATTATACTAGGGTTTTGTCAAGTTTATCCATTTTTAGGTGGCCTTTTGGTTGTGGAGTTTGGATTAACTATTCTACACAAAATGACAAATACAATAATTCAAATAAAGGTACTTCACAAATAAATAACTAGAAATTAATGCAATAAATAAGTAATTAAAGAAATTTAGGAATTCAATATGCTTCAAGGATAAAAAACCTGCCTTCTTCGGTGGCCTGATTGAACTCAAAATTATCTTCCGGACATTCTAGTTCAAAGTATCCAAAGGCGATCAGTTCGTTGTCTATACGTTGCAAATATAGAAAATGAGAAGAAATCCAATAATTATCCAAATAAGAATTGAAGAAGCATTATGCATAGAATGATGAAAATGCATAAAAGGGCTCGGGGTGAATAAGTGATGGGTTGTACGATTTTCTAAGAATTTAAAAATATTTTCAAATGGATAAGGGTGGGATGATTTGAGTAAAAATAGGCATATTCTCTGGGCAGCATGAAGCTAATACTAGTGTACATGTGAATTTAAGTGTGGATCGACAAATTTTTAGAGATCAGGGTCGATGACAAAAATTGCCGGAGTTCCAAGATGGAATTTGTCGAATATATAAAGGTGAAAAATTGAAAATAGATTTTATTGAATTATTGGGTGCTATAATATTTTTAAATAGATTTAAAGCATTTTTCAGGATTTTAGAAGTTATATCCTGAATTTTATATACTTTTATAAGAAAGTGGGAAAAAGGAATTTGTTTGGATTATTTTATTTTAAAATACAAGTTTTTATTTTTTATAAAATTTTTCATCTCATTTTAGATTTTTAAGAATTTTTGTAGATTTTTTAGAAGAGTTTTGATATTTTAAATAAAATATGGAAACTCTAGTGGAATTAGAAATTGAAATGGGTATTTTAAATTCACTGGACCCAGTGCTGGGCTCGGCCCAATCACTTACATGGTGACTGGCAAGCGGGACCCAGTGTGCAGAGAGAGAGGGGTGCGCGTGGGCTGGCTTGGTTACGTTCACGGGTAGGGCCGGGCTGTTAGCGACATGGGAAGGGAAGAAAGGGAAAAATGGGGGGGGCGGTGGAGGGGACGACGGTGCTGGAGATGGGTGGCCGGCGACGAGAAATTGATGCCCAAATTACATAATTGGAGTTGTCAGGTTACGTTAGGTGGTCACGACAAAGCTTGGGGTGGCCAGAAATGGCTTGGCGACGTGGTTGGGGCGGCGGCGCAAGAGGGCAACAACGGCGGTGAGTCTCCAGTGGATGTTGGTGCAGGGTGATGGTAGTATGAGCTTTGCAATGCAGAGTGGCAACTTTTGCCTGTTGGGATCGGGACCAATGGGGGACAAAAATGGTGAGGAGATGGGTCGCCGGAGTTAAGGAAGAAGGTGGCGGAGAGGGTGGCTCAGGGCTTTAGGGGAAGTATAGATGGGTGGAGGAGGGAGCTTTGAGGTGATGCAGCGTCGGGAGGGGGCTTTTATAGGCCAAGGATGCAATGCCGGCTACGGAATTGCAACCTCATGGCGGCAGTGGCAGTGCAAGCTAGCAGCGGTGGATTGGTGGGCTGTCGTGGAGGGATGAGGATGGAGAGGTGGCGGATGGAGTTGGCAGCACGAAGGGCTATCCTGTGCGAGCAAAACCGAAGCAAAAGACAGCCGGGTGCGGTGGCGGCGAGAAGTTCCGGCGGGCGATGGCGTCCCCGACGGTTCGAGCATGGCAATGCGCCAGGAGGAAGAAGAGACCAGGGGTGCTGTTGGATCCAGAGATGGATCTGTGGGCGCCGTTGGATCGGGTTCAAAGGGCCCAAGGGGCTGACATGTGGGCCTGGCACGTAAGAGAGGGGCGAGAGTTGACAGGTGGGAGCACTCTAAGGGTTTTCTCTCGGGGAATTTAAATAATAAATTTTTAGTAGAATTTTAATTTCGGAGAAGCTCTAAAAATTATATAAAATCTAGGGGGTTCAGAAAAATGTGACGAAAATTCTTATAGGTTAAGAAAAACATGAGGAATTTTCCTAGGGCATAATAATGTATTCCTTTTTAAGATTTATCTAAGAAATTTATTTATGAAATTAAAGGTTTTTCTATTAGGATAATAATTCTAGAAATCTAGTTTTATTCCTAGAAATTCATGGAATGCTTCATAAAATACAGAAAAATAGCCATAGGCTCAGTAGAATAAGGGGAACTCAAGTATGAAATAATATTTATTATTTTATGAAATTAAGAATAGTGAAAAATAGAAATGAGGTATTTTGTAACATTTCAATTTTTATTAAAAGAAATAAAACTTGGATTGTTTAAAAATTTAAAACTAAAAGGAGATGAGTTATTAAAATGTAAAGCATTGGGAATTTAACTTTTCAAAAACTTAAAATACCGATAAAAGTGTTAGTTAAAATATAGACTGTAATAGGGCATTATTTTAGAATTTATAAAATATTTTCTACCTCAAGAACCTATTTCTAAATTGGATAAACAAAAAGAAAAAGAAAAGACAGAAGAGAAAAAAAGAAAAGAATAAATAAATTATAATTCAATATCTAAATATTTTCTAAATTAAATAAATTAATTGAACTCAGTTTCCTAGTTAAATCCTTTGCTAAAAACACTCATTAAATTAGAAAAGCGATTTGATTCGTCTAGCGCTGTGCGCGCTCGACGCCAAGGCATGCCGTGCGCGCTATGGTGATGTGACTTGCCATTACTCGCTGCTCGCTCCTCGCTTGACCTCCCACTTCGTCGTTTTCTCCACGCAACCCATCTTCCCTGTAGTCGTGGTGCGACGTGACGCGACCGCGCGCTAGCCGCTCGGCGACGATGCGTCCTACCGCGCCATTACTTCCCCCTCGGCGCGCTTGCTCGGTGTTAGCCTCACATGCAAGACTGCTAACCTATTTAGTGCCAAGCTCATTGAAAGGGCTAATGGTTCCTCATTTGCCCTCTGTTGCCTTCAAGAACCGAGCTCACTTCCCTCGTCACTTCCTTTAGCCTTCACTGCCAAGCGCCACTGCACACCATTGCCACCCACGCTTGCTGAAAAGCTTGCAAAGAGCCGCAGGCCTGCTCGTTGCCAGGCTTCTCTATGCCTTCTCCACCCGCAACGACACCCTAGGTAAGCTCCACATGTCCCTCCCATGCTCCTGGGCTGCTACCTTGAACTTCAAGAACCTAGCTTACTGTTACCATGCAAAACTACATGGCCACCCGTTGCTCATCGTGCCGCCGCTATAGGCCACCATTGCCCACGCCGTCTGCGCCATTGGGTGCGTAGACTCGTGGAGAACCCATTTTGGTGGTT
The DNA here is from genome assembly GCA_036346145.1 of Olyra latifolia. Classification (NCBI taxonomy): domain Eukaryota; kingdom Viridiplantae; phylum Streptophyta; class Magnoliopsida; order Poales; family Poaceae; genus Olyra; species Olyra latifolia. The sequence goes on along the minus strand of CM070524.1, from coordinate 39,606,714 downwards.
TGTTTGTGTAGTCGCGACCTTCCGATCTGGTGCCGAGCTCAATCTAAGCCGGCCATGGCTGGCCACGCCGTCCACGCCATTGGGTGCGTAGGGTCGTGGAGAACCCATTTTGGTGGTTTGTTTGTGTAGATGCGACCTTCTGATCCAGCGCTGAGCTCAGTCTAAGCTGGCCATGGCTGCTCTGTACATAACAACCAAGTTAGAAGATAACCTGTAGCTAGTCGTCGTGCCGCCGCTATAGGTCACCGTTAGCCACGCCGTATGCCCCATTGGGTGCGCAAGGTCGTGGAGAACCCATTTTGGTAGTTTGTTTGTGTAGCCGCGACCTTTCGATCTGGCGCTGAGCTTAACGTCCGTTCATGGCTGTGCTGTATGTACACACCAGCTAGAGGTTGAAGACAACTGTAGCTAGTTGTAGTGCGTGGGTAGTTTAGTGAATAGATCAAGTTAGTAAACATAGCAAATTAAGTCCAAAAATTATGAAACTTTTTTGTATAGCTTTCCAGAAGTATTTAAGACATAGGAAAAAATATTGCACTTGTTAAAAAGTAATAATAAATATATTTAAAAATCCAGTGGCATTCTAAGGGCTATAAAATGAATTTCTAAATACAAAACCTTTGTATCTTCAATCTGAAAAATTCTAAGAAAGTTCTCTAAAATCCTAGAGATGATTTAAGATTTTATAAAAACAACAAACCTAGCACTTCAGTAAGATTGTTAGTGTTTAAAAATCAAATAACCCTTTTGGAATCGCCCAAAATGGAAACCTTTACATTCTATATATAAAAATTCTTTTCAGAAATTTTTTTTTCAAAATTTGATTTTTGGTGTGATGCTTGTGCGAGGATTGATCCCAAGGAGTTCATGGAGACCCCCACCGAAGACGCCTACCCACACCAGGAGTTCGACCAAAACAAGTCCCTTGATGCATATTGAACGAACCATTGTCTTATTTAAAGGTTTTGTTAGTATTCAGAAAACTGCATGCTAATTATAAAACAAGTAATCAGTAGAGCTTAGTTATCACTAGAAATTAAAATGTTGTTCTATCCCTTTATAAATTTTGAACCTTAGGAATATCTATAACTACATTGCTTACAAATTTCCTTGCATTAGGATAAAAATGCTATACATAATTATAGGATTTCACCATGATTTCACATGATTGCAACCGTGTGGTTTGGTAAAATACGGCATCGGGGGAGATGCTAGGGATTAGAATGTGCTTCTACTCTCCCCTTAGAATGCTCTGACTAGGGAGGACCCGGTTGTTGGTATGGTGCAGGTGATGCACGGTGTCAGGTTGTGTTAGTGCTCCTCTCCTAGTCTAAGGACTGCTCTTCCTATGATCCTACGAACTGAGCCTTACAGTACAGCCTCAGGTTCTATTATGGGACAGACCTGGCCTATTAAGCTTAAATCTCTAGTAGCCACTTGCAGGTGGTGATGTCCCTTGTAGACATCTGGTTTTATGGACAGGGATGATGTATCCTCGTTCGTCGACACCTTGGATCTCATTTCCTCAGCCTTCTTGTATAACGTGAAGACTTGGGCCATGGGCCGATCCCCCACAGGGTGCCCAGGAATGATTCACAGAGCAAGTTCTATTAGGGCTTTTAGCCCAAATGGCTTTGTGGTACGCACCGTTGGTGTGATACCTCCTGAGGGTAAAGTGTACCCACTCTGCAGAGTTAAAACTATCATGATATTCGTGCTCACGGTCAAGAACATGCGAAGAGACTGATCATATGGTAGATCCTTCTTTTTAAAACAGGTTTTGGTGTGAGTGAAGATTTTGCAAACGGAATTGCAAAACTGAATTGGCAAAGGAAAAACTCTTTCGAACAGTTTGGTTTACCGCAACAGTTTCAAAAACTGCTTTTCCCTCTCTTAGGATAAAAATTTGGAAAACTGGCTTTCTGCAAATTTTCCCAAACCTACCCTTGTACTGAACCCCATCCTGCACTTATTTCCCTAACTTACGGAGTACAATTGTACTCACCCTTACTATTTCTCTGTTTCTTTTCTAAACTTTAGTCGAGGGACAGTTCGCGGAGGACCCGCAGTGCGACGACGCCGGTGTTGACTATGAGGCGGATGATTACGAGGACTTCCCGGAAGACTATGGCCACTTTCTACTGCCTCTCTGCCTGTGGAGAAATAGTATTAGTTGTCTAGTGGCATGCATATGCCAGTGTATATGGACCGTGTGTTGTATTCTGCTAAACTCTGATTCGCGACTTACGTGTCCCCATGTTTGTATTGGACTGGGGATATGCCCCTATTGTGTGATAATCTATTTCAGTCGATGATGTATCACTCTATTTGAACTGTGCGTACTAGCTGTTGATCCTTGGTACTAGTACGGAATGCACAGAGGGGTTCGGTCTCTTTGACCGGGTCCCGACATATTTTCCTTAAAGATTAGATAGAGATCAATTTCAAAAATTCCAAGAATCTGAGGGGTGATTCTAGGGAACTAAAAATGACTTTTCACGAAAAAATTTCATGCTAAAAATAGAAGAAAATTTGGGTATGTCACATAAAGCCCACGCCATACGTGGCCTATTAACACTGAGCCCCATCTCAAGTGGCCTATGATTACTATTGGGCATAAAACCCAACAAAATCCTCTCGCAAATCCACATTATCCAAGGGTGTTTATTCTTCAGGCACATACAAACACTTATTTAATTGAGACACATGAACACATTGTGTACATTGGACAATTGCGACGGTAGCTCCAACTGATAAGCCACGGTTCCTCTCTTTGCAAGAACACGAAATGGTCCAATGTACCTCGGTGCTAACTTTCCGCTGACTCTGAACTGATGGATACCTTTCATCCGTGACACTTTTAAATACACAAAATCATCCACATTAAACTGCAAGTCACGACGATGATGATCGCCATAGCTCTTTTGTCTCGACTGTGCTCTTTTAATCGACTCTGAATCACTCTAACTTGTTTATCAGCCTCCCTTAATATGTCTGGTCGAAAAACTCTATTCTCCCCGGTCTCCTCCCAAAATAGCGGTGTACGACACTTGCGACCATGTAACGCTTCGAGCGGTGACATCTGAATACTTGACTGAAAACTGTTGTTATATGAAAACTCCGTATATGGCAAATTTATATCCCAACTGTTCTTACTTTTCAATGCACAAGCGCGAAACCTATCCTCTAATATTTGATTTTTCTTCTCGGTCTGAACATCGGTCTAAGGGTGATACGCAGTGCTGAAATTTAACTTAGTACCCAATAATTTAAGCAAACTCTGCCAAAACCTAGATGTAAACCAAGAACCACTATCTGAAGCTATTTTCTTTGGGACACTATGCAAACATAGAATCTTTGCCATATATAACTCTGCAAGTCGATCACTGGTATAGACTGTTTTAATCGGTATGAAGTGCACAACCTTGATTAGTCGGTCCACAATTACCCAAATTGAATCAAACCTCGACTTAGTTCTCAGCAGTCCGGCTATAAAATCCATTCATATCTCTTCCACTTCACTCAAGAATCTTCAGAGGTTGCAGCAATCTAGTAGGGGGCATTGATGTTCCAGTTTTACCTACCGATAGATATGACATAATGTGATATACTCTGCAACGTCTCTTTTCATTCCGATCCACTAGTACTTCTCCCGTAGGTCTAGGTACATTTTGGTACTGCTTGAATGGATAGAAATAGCAGATTTGTGCGCCTCACGAAGGATTATTTCCTTTAATTCCTTGCTGTCTGGCACGAATAATCGCTTCCCAAACCAAATTACTCTATCCTTGTCTATCGAGAAACCCACAGCTGATCTGGGAGCTTTCCTTGTCACTCTTCTGTGCTTCTCGAATCTGTTCATCAAATGTAGGTTGCACAATCGTTGTATTTACCATCCCATGCTTTACAATACACAAATTGAGTCTTTTTATCTCCTCGACTAATTCTAGATGACGTTTCTTTCGACTAAGTGCATCGGCAACAACATTGGCTTTTTTCGAATGATAGTGAATGCCAATATTATAATCTGCAATCAACTATAACCACCTTCTTTGCCTTAAATTCAGATATGGTTGCGTGAAGATATATTTGAAACTCTTGTGATCGGTGTAAATTTCTATGCGGTTTCCTATGAAATAGTGCCTCCAATTTTTCGGGGTCTGCATGACGGCAGCTAACTCTAAGTTGTGGGTCAGATAATTCACCTCATGCGGCGAAGTTGACAAAGCGCATAGGCGACAACCTTCCCTTCTTGCATAAGTACACAACCCAACCCATGTTTCGAAGCATCACAAAAGATCTGAAAATCTTTTCCGTTGTCAGGCAAAACAAGGACAGGTGCGGTGGTCATGCTTCTATAATTCCCGAAAACTATGCTCACAAGCTGTGGTCCACCCAAACTTTTTCTTCTTCTTTAATAGCTGAGTAGGCAGTCTTGCAATGCATGAAAAATTCTTGATGAACCACTGATACTATCCTGCTATCCCAAGAAAACTTCTCACCTTTGTCACGGTATCCAGTGACTCCCAATCAAGTACCTCTTACACTTTGCTAGGTAACACTGCGACACCGTCGGCTGATATGATGAGCCCCAAGAAAGAAACTTCGCTCAACCAAAACTCACACTTGCTAAATTTTGCATGTAACTTATGTTCTTGCAGTTTTGTAACATCCAACGAAGATGTTCGACATGCCCTTCTTCACTACTCGAATATATAATGATATCATCAATAAATACAACTACAAATTTGTCTAGATACTCCATGAATACCTTGTTTATCAAACTCATCAAGTGAGCAAGTGCATTAGTCAGACCAAAAGACATCACTATATACTCATATAAACCATAGCGAATAGTAAACATGTCTTTGGTATATCCTCCTTTCTAATTTTGATTTGATGACAACCTCACCTCAAAAAAAAAGTTGAAATCACACAAGCTCCTTTCAGCTGGTCAAACAAATCATCGATATGAGGCAATGGATACTTATTTTTAATTGTCACCTCATTCAATGATTGGTAGTCCACACACATTCGCAATGTGTTATCTTTCTTTTTCACAAAAAATAACCGGAGATCCTCACGGAGATGAACTAGGTCTTATAAAACCTTTGTCTTGCAACTCTTTAATTTGCGGTCATGCGGTACAACCTCTGAGATATCGACATAGTGCCTGGAGCTAACTCTATTACAAATTCCACATCACGATCTAGCGGTAAACCAGGCAAATCTTTTGGAAATACATCCGAGTACTCACAAACTATAGGAACTGACTCTAAGGAATGGTTTTTAGGCTCTTTCTCATCACTTCTTAAACAATTAATGGTGCTGAAATTTTCCGGAACCGGCATGTTGGGCATAAATTCAATTTCGATACCACTGTTGTTGACTAAATTTACTGACCTCTTTGCACAATCTATCTGCCCTTTGTGTTTTGCCAACCAAACCATACTCAAAATTACATCTAATCCTTGTGATTCAATGAGAATAAGATTTGAAAAGAATTCAACTCTTTTGATTTTGATGGACACCTTAGGACAGAACTTATCAGCGAGCATGGTTTTTCCTGGGATTGCACTAATAGAGGGGTTTTGAGTGAACATGTTTTCCAATTATTTGTTCCACTAGTTTGCCCAAAATGAAAGAATGCGAAGCTCCAAAGTCAAATAAAGCTGTAGCAGGGACGGAGTCAACTGAAAACATACCCAACACAACGTCGGGTGCATCCTGAGCCTCGTCGGCGGTGACATGATTCACACGACCTCTTCCGGCTGTTTGGGGCATCCTCGGGGTACCTAGGACTCTATGTCCTTGTATTAGGGCGGGTGCGCGGCCTGGAGTACCTCATTGATTGACTTGTAGTGGTGCTGAATTTTTGACAATTCCGAGAACAACTACTTATATAGTGACCCATTTGCTGGTAGTTATAGCAACGAACGACTGAAATGTCAACTGGGGGTCTCGATGGCTGTCTGGTGGTGTTGAGACACTACGCCGGCACACTAGAGCATGGTGCTTGAGGTAGAACTCTAGGAGCAATGGTAACAGACGGGCGGGGCTGATACTGACTGGTGCAAGGCCTAGAACTGCTGGCTTGCTACTGAGCCTGATACTTCCTTTTACCAGCCTTACTATCGAGACCCAAAAACAGAGTCGAATCCCTGATGTGCTTATCTGTACTAGTCCCTGGATCAAGTAGCTAGTACACACAGATTCCAGATCTTTGGATCATTGCCATTGCAGTTTGAACAAATATTACATCAGTGTGCGCTACATGGCGCCAAATCAGAGTACAAAATTTTGGCATGCAGGCCTTACATAGCGAAAGTCTTAAAGTCTCCCATAACTCCAAATGGAAGAAGAAAAATGCAACACAAAACGATCCCATAGGCAAGGCTGAAGGATGGCGATCCTAGGCATCGGAATAGTCTTTGTCTTGTATTCCATCAGAGAAATCTTCATCTTGGTACAACTCCTCCTTGGGATACCAATGCTAATCACAACCTGCTCACTAGAATGAGCAGTTCCGCATAAGAGACGAGGGTGAGTATACTTTATACTCAACAAGCAAGGCTGACTATATGCAATTAAGGTTTACAAGGAAAGGATAGGGTTCTTTTGCATAAAGCCAGTTTTGCAAGTTTTGCCTAGGATTTTATAAAATGATTTGAAATGTGTTGAGGGAAACAAATATTTGAATCATTTTATTTGAAATTCCAGCCTCAATCGGTTTTTCCCAACCTGGCTACTCATGACACCCACCGTGCAAACACCCTCATCGCTCACAGCATCTACTGTGAGGTGAAGAACCAAAACACACGACTACAATTGTGGTTTTCCTTTAACATCATTTGGAAAACAAATACAAAAGAGGTACCAAAGAGGCAGCTCCCATCGTTCGCCCTTGACCGTGGGCACGGCTATTATAATAGTTTTACACTCTGTAGAGGTGACACGCTTTACCCTTGAGAGGTGGTTTTTCTACGAATTACCCAAAGAAAAAGAGCACCACAAGGTCTTTCTCCAACATCCTCCTAGTTAGGACATTCCTGCTAAGTTTTCCACCACAATGCCCCCCTTGTACCTGCAGAACAGCACTAACTGTCTACTCCACCGATTGGAATGCCAAACTAGGAGTTCGAAGGGTACACAACTAGGGCCTGCCCATACAAGCACTCGATGGTCGCACTGTTGTATTTAGCTCATCTACCTCCTGGAATCGGTCCTTAGGGATTAGGGTGGTTCCCACACTGGACCCGAATCTCGTGCTTACTGCACCACCTTGCAACCATCTACCCTGATCAGGTTTTGCAAAAGATTTTTCCCTCCCCAATAGCATCCACTATCAAATAACCCATTTGCAAACATGACAGCACAAACTATCTGTTTAAAATCCATAGTTTAAACAAGTATTTGATAATGACAATTATCTAGTATGGGCAATAATTCAACTCTAAGCATTTCTAAGCATGTGCAAAACCTAATTCAAGGGTGATGTCCAATATTAACAATTTTAATAACCCTAGGGCAGCAAGGAATGTTTTAATAGAGTAAATTATTAATTGGGTGTTATCTAAGCAACTAGATAATTAGCATTTTTAGTTTTATATAACATGCAGTTTGGAAATTTCTAAAAATTGTATTTCAAATCATAGGATACAAGGTTCAACACTTGCCTTGATCAGCACAACCCTGAAGATCCTCCGCGGGGTTGATCGTAATGCTAACGACGCTAGAACCTAACAAACAAATTAACAAAACAAAACACAAATGCCCAAAATTAAAACATGAAATGACATGCATGCTCATGGTTATGCAAAATTAATTCAAAAAGGAAAAGCTTATTTCTCTAGTCCAAATAAAATTTATTGAATTTTTATTGAAACTAAAATTATCTATATAACCATTTAAAGACATTTTCTCAATATATTAATTAAGCAGAAAATTGAATGTTCTCAAATATTTATGAAAATTTACAAAATGGTAGAAAACATTTTTATAAGCATTATAAAATTTATTTTGGATTTTTTGGGCTATAGAATTAAAGATACGAAAATAACAAAATTGCTGCTTACGAAAAATAGGAAATGGAATTGGGGCTTTGCTCATCGGGCTCGGCCCATCTTCTGTGACCGACCAACACGTTGGCCTTGGCGTGCATGTTCGAGAGCGGCCCAACATGAAGCCTGCCCGCCATGATTGATAGGGGGGAGCCATTGTCGGCAAACTTCAGCAGAGAGAGTTCTTCTTCGTCGGCGACTTCGGCGCTGGTAGAATAAGCGCTCCCATGAAGGATAGGAGGTCGTGGTGAACTTGTTGGGTGGGTCGGGACGCGGCGGCAATAAAGATAACAACATGTGCATGGCGGCGGCTTCTTGTGTGTAATGATTCGACCTCACGGCGGTTAGAAAGCGGCGGTGAGGTGCCCGAGCCAGGCGGCGACACGAGGAAGCCAAGGGTGGCAGTCCCGAGGGGAGGCAACATGCAGCGCGAAATGGCGGCATTGCCGGTCATGGAGGAGCAGGGGCGCATGGCGGCGACGCTTCCCGACAATGCTCCGGCCATCCTAGCCACAGGGATGAGTCCTAGGACATCTTGAGGTGCTAAGAGAGGAAGGGGAGAGAGAATTACATCCCGGTGGCGAAAAATTGAGGAAGATGGGCGGCGGTGGCATGGAAAGAGAGCGGCGACCTCGGCGATGCAATTCGGCAAAGGGACGGCTTGGCCGAGGCATGGGGAAGGAGAAGCGGGACCTAGGGTGGAAGAGGGAGACATGGGGGTGGTAGGGGAGGCGACGAACCTGAGTCTTACCACTCGAAACCGATGATTTCGACAAACAGGTGCTGCGGCAGATTCCGGCGAGATCTTCGGCGATCCAATTCGTCACGCCTAGTCGATGATTCTTTGAGCTCTTTGTTGGGATGGATTTGCGACGAAGATAGCAAGGATGTCCTCGAACGGTTTGACGAAATTCATAGCGAGGCAGCACTGAGACGAGGTGAAGTAGACAGCCAAGAGTTGAGAAGCAGAAATTCGGCGTTCGATTCCCGGAGCTCTGATCATCAGATTTTGGAGTTCCTGGGCAAAATGGGACCATGAGAAAGAACTCAAGGATGTCCTTGGAGGGTTTTTGGAATAGATGCTTACCCTGGTCGTAGCAGAAGAAAAACAAAAAGAGGAAGAGAGAGCTTGGGAGGAGTAAATAAGAGGGGAGGTGGTGGCTGTTCGTACCAATCCTAGGAAGACAAATAGGAAGGCTAACCGCAGCAATAAAGGAAATAGATTAGCTTTAAAAGGAGATAATAGAATTTGTATAGTTTTAGGGAGGAGTTTCCAGAGGGAGAGGAAGAGGAAACTTCGTGCAGGGAAGCTGAAACGAGAGAAGAAGAGGAGGTCGGCTGGGAAAGAAAAGGGAAAGGAGAAAGAAAGAGAAAGGAGAGGGGGCCCACTTGCAAGAGAGAAAGGAATTTAAAGGAAACTAGAGATTTTCTAGGGCCAAACCAATTTATGGAATTATTCCAACAATTTATAATTTCAAATAAATTTATTTTGAAAATATTTTCCATAAAAAATATTAATTTACTAAAATCATTTTTCTTTGAACTGCTTTATGTATTTTTCATTTGTAAATACCAAATATTTTCAAGTAACATACTCATTTTGCAATTTTTTATTTTTAACCAAAATTTATTTTTATGCAAATGCCATGCATGCATTTTATTTTTAAAACAAAATGAGGATGTTACACTCACTTAACTCGCACTGAGCTTCTCCCTAGATCAGAGCCTTGTCCACAATGTTATGGAAATTATCCAAATTGTGCACAAGTAGTGGTGCCTTAAGAGTTGGGTCCAACTCACGCAGAAAGTGGCGAGTCTTGGAAATCTCCTTATGTACTTCCTCCAGGGCATAGTGAGATAGCTGAATGAACTTATTCAGGTACTATGTAACATTCATACTCCTCTGGCGAAGTTGCTGAAATTATTCTCTTTTGAATTCTAGCTTGCCACGCGGAATATGGGCACTACAAAAAGCGGCCTCAAACTCATCCCAAGTGATAGCATGAGGGTTGGGATGTGCAGCACGAAAATTTTCCCACAAAGTAGCGGCGACTCCTATGAGTGCACAGCAAACTTCACGCTCTCCTGATCATCACATTCTGCTAAATACAACTTACATTCTACATCCCTAATCCAATCATTTGCAATCAAAGGATTGGCAGATCCAGCGTAGATAGGAGGTCTGGTTCTCATGAACTCTGCAAGTTTCGACTGCGGCTATGAGGCAGACGGCTGAATGACAACAGGCTGTGGATTCGCAATATGCTGAGCGATGGTTTGCATAAATTGAGCTTGCATTTTCCCTAAACTGCTGCTAGTTTGGCTGCTGTACCAACTGAGGGGTGGCACTGGGTCTATTGCTGCTGGGGCAGGCTGCTATTGAGGTTGAGGCTGTGCGACAGGTTGCTCTCCAACTGGGTGTTATGGCTCCAAAGGCGGGTTCTGTTGATTGCCCACATGCGGCTGCTCAATTGGCTCATCAAAAGGCTTAGCCAGTAGCACAGATGCGGGTGGAAGTTGACCACGTCCATGACTGCAACCACATCCACGACCACATCCTTAGTTCATCTGCGGATGGTTGAATATGAACCGTAAGGCAGGGGAGGTATATGACAAATTAATAACTGCTAAAAATAGTTTTAAATACATAGTTTTAAATAAGTGGCCACTTATACATGACCGCTGCTCAGTACGGGACAAGATGACATATAAAAGTGCACAAAAACACGTCACACGCGTGCATATAGATCACCCTAAAAAATTCAGCACACTACTAAAATCCTACACACACAAACATTGAAAGATTTTATTTCGGAATAATAAAATCCTACACAATGCTTTGTACTGTATTTTATTTTATTTTTTATTTTTATTTTACATGATGAACTTAACAACCAAACTATTAGAACAGCTAGACTTTAGGGATGGTTCAGCCTGCTCCATACCAAATTATATCAAAAACGCACATGACACACTTAGACACAGCCTAATACCACCTAATTCCTAATCTCGCATCAGCAACTGGCTTACGTCCTTCTGGCTTCTTCCTTGACGTTTTCAACTAAATTTTTTTCGTAAGACAAGTAGAGAGTAGAAATATTTTCTTTTACACAAGTAAAGACAAGTAGAGATACTAAGAAAGGAGTGGACCCAGCAAATATTACTAATCAAATTTATGTAGGCTTTCCTTTGTAAAATAATCTTAACTATGGTTCTCCAGACTAACTAGCATTTTCTACATTCAGCATGGCTTTGACACCAACTCTATCGGGACCCGGTTTTACTAAACCAAACCCCTCTGTGTGTTAACAGTGTAAGTCCCAGGAATCAGTGCTCATAGCCACAGTACAACAAAGATAAAGTATCAATACCAATGCTGCATTTACTAATAAAATAAATCAGAGTATGGCGAAGCATCTTATTACAATAGTTCATAACATCATGTCTTGACTAATACAAATAGAAAGCAAATATAGATAGTGTCCCATCATGGCCATAGGCACACACTGAACGGGAAGCAACTAGTACTTTGGGCACCCTCCGGAAAATCAGCAACAGACTCCTGCTCGTAATCGTACTCCTATCTTGCTTGTGGAATAAACAGTCCCGAATGAAAGCCGGGGTTAGCACGCTAATGCTAACAAGTCTTTCCTCGGAAGGGCTAGGTCAAGACTCATCATAGAAAAGGTAATGGTTTATTTGCATAAAAACATTTTACAAACAGTATAAAAGCATTTAAGAAATAATAAATAAATACTAAACAGTTCTCATAATTAATCTTAATAGTAACATTAATATGGTATAATTCTCAATCTGAGTGTCTCATGTCTCAAATTCTTATTGTCTCATCTCATAGTCTCAATATAGTTCTCATTTCATTCTCATTCATCATAGATCATCTAGCAACACACATGGCTGGATAATCTTACCCAAGACAAATTAATTAAGAGTGTAGCTACGATATGAAAACCACCAAGATACTCATAACCGGAAGCACGACCATTCAAATGGGTTTACACTCTATAGAGATTGTACGCTTTTCCCGCATGATATGATCCTGTCCCGTCGAAAAGCATCATAACAAATCTTATTAGAAGACTAACCCTGAACTTGCGACGATCGTACCTGATATTCATACGGCTACCCCAAAACTCTTTCCGGGCAGTACATCGGTGATGATGCATCCCTTGAGACCCCACCTATGGTGCTAGTACGGTGACAATCCCAACGTTATTCTCCGTCTAGATTAAGCCACATCCCATACCGGGCTTACGGTCGTATGATAAATTCTCAGTTAAATCCATCACGATCCGAAGCGTTGACTCGGGTTACCCGCTCCGAGTTAAATATTAGTTGGTCAAATTTTAATTTAAGAGTGTACAAACCCACTATAAACATTAAGTTCTCCATTCTCATAATAGGGTTTTTTTAATGATGATCATAGGAGTGGACCATACCTCAAAACTATCTAAGAAATGTTAAGCCATCTAATTCATAAAAAAGTAGAAAATTATATAATAATATTATCTTAAGGCGTTTCATGGTAATGGGTGCATATTATACAAATAAACAACATGCACTAGAAATTTCTATGGCAATATACACATAATTTAAATAAATAGCAGTTTTGGCAAAATCTAGAAATTAAGATTTTAGGGAATGACTTGCTTTCCTGATCTTCTATAACCGGCTTGATGTTGGCTGCGTCGAAGTGCTTTCTTTCGACACCTATGTGATCTAACGCATGCAAAACGAGAAAATCATAATAAATACGAGAAACAACAAATAAATTTAAAAATTACAGTATGTAAATATGAATTTTCTAGATTTTCAGAAACTAGAATTGCCGGATTTGGAGCTAGGATGAATTCTCCACAAAATAGTGAAGAAACCCTATTCACTAAAAATTTTATAAATTGCAAAACATTACTGTAGCTCATGGGCTGCTATTGTAGCTTTGGGTTGGCTCTGTGCACTAGATAAGAGACGGAAATGGAGGCTGCGTTGGGAGAGGAGCGGATGGCGAGAGGGAGAGGGCGACAGAGAGATTTCGGGAGAGAGAGAGAGAGAGAGAGGAAGAAAGGGTTGGTGGGTAGAGCGACGGGAGGGCGGCGCTAGGGACTGAGCTGGTGGTGGCTGAGGTGCGTCGGCGGTGAATTGGCCACGGCGAGTGGTGACAGCAGCAGCAAGATGATACAACATGGTGGCGCTGGGCTCGAACTCGGCCGGCTGGAGGGTACGGCATCGGTGGCAGCGCGCAGCGGCGGCGAGCGGAAAGGTCGAGGCAGCGGTGCGGCACAGCCCACGACGGAGACGCACGCATGGGAGCTGAGACGGCCTAGGCGATGTGGCGGCTGGATGGCGGCGTCAAGCGGGTGCAGGCGACGAGGAAAGGACGGAGGAGCTCGGCTTGGCTAACGCGATAGATGCGATGGCAGGTTCCAGGCAGCGATGCTCGGAGCTAGATGTGGCGGCGCGGGAGTAGCATCCACAGCATTGGCGCGGGCGGTTGGGCCGGTGACTGCAGCGTGCGACGGAGTCGGTGGTGGGGCGCTGGACGCTAGCGATGGTGCAAGGGCTAGGCAGCTGCGAAGCAACGCGGCCATGACAGCGACAACAGCGTCTGCCTTGGCGTGGTAGCAGAAGGATGGCGTCGACCTACTTCGGTGTGGTTGCTTCCCGGCTTCAACGACCTTCGGTGCGGCGATGACTCCGGCGGTTCCGCTCTGATTCTGATAGCAGATGGATTCTGGGGTTTGGGATGATTGCGATGTACATGTTGTAGATAGGTTTTGGCATGAAATTTGTAGGTATATATAGGGTTTTGTTACGGATTGAATTAGAGTTGGATTAGGATATGATTTGGCAACTAACTATGATTTGAGTTTCTTGGGGCAATATAACATCCCAAAATTTTGCGTATAAAATATTTTTTTTTGCAAATTAAATCATAAGTTGCATGCATTAAATATGATAAGTCTTGTTGAGGTCATTAGGACATTTTCATTATTTTGCAAAAGCTTTCTATGAATCTTTATGCAATAAGTGATACCTACTTCATAAATTAAAATCTTAGCTACTATAAACATCTAAAATAAATAACATAGAATACATGATGAATATCATATTAAGATGCATAATAATTTTTCTAGTATTCTATGAAGAATAGGAGAATATTGCTATAATTTTGATAAAACAAAAACTAATCTGTAATCATTTAAGATAAGGGTAAACTATACCCAAAATTGCAGAAAATAGATATTCATCAACACTCGATGCAGATCATGAAAATGGAATCCTCATAATTTTCTGAGCTTAATTATATTTTTATTGCATTTTTATAAATTGTCAAAAACCCCTTTAAAGTCTTTGCAAAATTACCTAAAATCCCTTTGTCTAAAATGCAAAATTCCCAAATATATTCCCCATCCTTATCTTCCATTCCCGTAGCTTTTGGAGGGAGTGTGTGCAGAGAGAAAGAGACAGAGAGGGAGGGAGAGATAGAGAGGGAAATTGAGAGAGAGAGAGAGAGCTGCCAAGGAGAAGAGAGAGGGAGAGAATGGGAGCATGACGGCGAAAGGCGACTCCGACAAGCGGCAAGGCGTATGTCGTGGCCACAAGAAGAAGCGGCGGGCGTGGTGGCTCGGCCCAAGCATAGTCTTGCATCAACACATGGTGAGCGGCGTCAAGAAGATTCTTGGCGGTCTTGTAACGAGGCGAAGAGACTTCGGTAGCTCTAGGGAAGATGGTAGCTGTGACTCACGGGGACAGCCGCAGTGACGGCGACCTATCCAAGAGAGAAGGCGGGGTGGCTCAGATGGCGGAAATGACCAAGTCTTGTGAGCCCGACATCAGCGAGAACAAAGCGACCAAAAGAAGAAGGCGCCAGATAGCTAGGGCTAGGGCTCGGCGGCAGAGAGAGAGAGAGAGAGAGGGAAATTGAGAGAGAGTCGCACTGGGAGAAGAGAGAGAAAAAGGGGATCTGACGGCGGCTTGGGAGGCGGCTTTCGGCAAGGTGGCGGCGCTGTCGTGGCCTTGGCGAAAGTGGCCATTGGCCAGCGGACTCAGCATAAGCATAGTGTCTGACGACGCCACGCGGCGGCATCAACAGGCATGGCGAACCAAAGCGACTTACTTGTGACGGCGGCGGATGCACAATGAGGCAGAGGAGACTTGGCAGCACTAGGGAAGATGGTAGCTGTGACCCACAGGGACAGCCGTGGCGATGGTGACCTGCCCTTCGAGAGAAAGTGGCGGCGCAGAGCTGCGAAGCGGCTCGATGGGGCGACCAGCCTGCGGCGGCGTCTTGACATGGCGAGAGCATGGTGACCAAAAGGAGGATGGCGCACAGCAGCCAGGGCACGACAGCGGCGACAGCGGTGGCGGGACAAGTTGGGGGTGCAGCCTATTTTTGTAAATTTATTTTTCTAGGAGTATTTTTTTTTAAAAAAATTTAAAATAAATATTAAATAAAAAAATTGACCCGAAGAGGAGACGGGGAGGACGGGGAAAAAGAAAGAACACCATCACCACTCACCACCGGAGCCCAAGGCGGAGAGCGAGCGAGCGAAGCATTCAAGGCAAGCGCACGCCAACAAGCGGAAGAGACCAAACGAGGACAGGAGCGAAGCAAAACCATCGCACCAGCAGCAGCAGAAGAGCAGCGTGGCGCTCCACGCCTCCACCCACCATAGCAGCAGCAGCGTCCGGCCGCTGTCGCTCTAGCTGCGGGGGAAGCAGCAGCAGCTGCTCGTGCTCGCCATCTCCTCGCGGGAGCGCGCGAGCGCGAGTGCGAGCGGCAGCAAGGTGAGCTCCCTCTCCGCTCGCTCTCTCCTACCCCAATTCCCTCCCGCGCGCGCGCGCCAGCGCCACTGGCGGCAATGGGAGTGGGGCTTTGAGCTGCCTCCCCCTTGCTGGTGGTTTCGTGGCCCAATGGAGCTCGACGCGCGCCGCCGAGGGCGCGCAACCCGCGCGGCGCGGTTGGGTTCTCGCGTCCCCGTCGCGCGGGGCCTCTGGAAGGAACGACCTTCGGGGAGCTCGGAATTCGGCGCGAAACCCTAGCGTCTGGCCCGAATTGGGGCGGCACGAGTCGGATCAGGGGGAGCCCGGGTACTCCCGAGCTGGGGACTGGGGATTCAGTTTTGAATTTCGCACTGTCGCGGTGGCGCAAGATGCTCGTTGGCGGCTTTTGTGAATGAATTTTGAGCTGGGAGTTGAGCTGAGCTCGCAAGTCTGAAAACCTGGCTTTCCTTCGTTTTGGTGTCGACCCGGGATCAAAGGAGGTTGGGCTGTCCTATTTGCTGATATTCGTTTGAATCGTTCTGCTCCAGTAGGCGCTAGCTCATCTCGCTTCTGGGCTTCTGTCTGCAGGAGGTTCCACCTTTCTAGTCTTTCGTCACATTTAGTTCGTGGTCTGCGTAGTTTCTTGATTTTGTCACTGAATGTTCCCATTTCGTTGAGTGAAATTAGCTCACAGGTAAGAGTATGTATTATGCTCCAAAGTCACATGGTTTGTTGTGAATCAGGGCTGCAGAATTGGATCAAAGAAGCTTCTCACAGTCTTGATTGTAGGGTCCTAGTTTGAATTTGCTGTGCTGTTCCAGTTAGCAGTTGATCCAATTCCAATTCAACATAGTTCGAGTCCAGGTTTCAAGTGTATTTTCTATGTTTTGTCAAATTATCATCAAACCAAAATGGCCTGGAAATTTGGCACTAAACCAATTTGCGATTATAGGGGGTCTAGAATGTTTATATGCTTGAGTGTGAACTGGAGATATTTGAATTTTAACATTTGTAGGCATTTTCGAAGGCTGACTTTCGGTGAACCCCAACACTGAACTATTTGTCTTCTTAGGTGCTTTGTCTCACTCACCATAGGTTTAGTTTTGCTGTTTGTCCAAATTGAGCACTTCAACTTTAGACAGGCTAGATTGAACTTATTACAGTTTGAATTTAGCACTGTTCTAGTGTTTCCTAGTCAATCCAACTGGCCCCCAATGGCATGTTCCTTCATTCAGTTTTTTTTCCTCCATTTCTGAAGCATTGAATTATTTTTTTCTCATTGCAGTTAACTGCCCTGTTGGTTGAGTTGTGCACTGGAACATATTGGATTGGACGAGGCATAAAACTTGAACCCAAGATATACTGTCAACTGAACTTTGTGATCCAATTGTATGGAGTTCCTTGTTTGAGAGATGCCGTCATCTACACAACCACCGGAGCCATTGCAACAGAAAAATTTGCACCCACTACCTTCATCTGTAGCTAGGCAGAGCACTCGTATTAACCTTGGGGAAATCAAGTCAAATTTAGCTAAGAGGGTTGGACCGGAGCGAACAAAGAAATACTTTGGGCACCTTCAGGGTTTTTTATCATTAAAGCTGAGCAAGAATGTGTTTGAAAAGCTCTGCCTCACAGTACTTGGTTATGAGAACCTCGGGCTTCACAATCACCTCATCCGGTCTATCCTCCTTAATGCCTGTCGAGCTAGTGAGCCACCAACTGTAAATGCACCTAAATCAATTGGTGTCGCCAACAGTACAAGTCATTTGCTGATTCCACCAGTTCTAGCCTATGACAATGGCAATGTTCCACATCAACATGTCAAGGTCCATTGTTCACCAAGCGGAAAGGCAGATGCATTAAAACATCAGCCATCATTGGTTTATGATGAGGATGTTATTCGGGAGAATGGTGTTCCACATTTGACCTATCTGCAGACACTTTCACAGCTTCGACAAAATGAGCTTGTGGAGCCACTGGCGAAGCGATTATGTGTGGAAAAGGCATCTTTTATTACTTTTGACTCTCCACAAAGGACTGGTCCTGTTGGGGGTGTTGATAGACAAAATTTGGAAGAAATCGCACAGCATGCTAGAGGCCCAGTAACTGCTCCACTAGGAATTCCATTCTGTTCTGGTCGTTTTGGCAGGAGTTGGAAGCCTTGGATGCTTGCCTCTAGCACTGGCAGTTCCATTGGCTGTTATGAGCTTGGTCAACTGTGTGATAGTTCATCACTGAGAAAGCGGATGGAGAAAATAGCAGAAACAGAAGGGTTGGATGGAGTGTCAATAGAGTGTGGTAATTTGTTAAGTGATGGTGTTGATATTTTCTTGAAGCAGCTTATTGGATCTTGTGTTGAGCTAGTGAGAGCCAGAAGTCAAAATGGTCGAATAAGTATAATGGCAGTACAACAACAGTTGAGTCGGAAATTAATAAATGGTGTACAGATGCGAAATCAGGTGCATGGTCAAATTAGTGGTACATCTCCACAGATTAAATTGGTTTCATTGCAAGACATAAAGGCTGTGTTGGAGCTAAATCCTCAACTGTTTGGAGTTAATGCTTCACTGCTACTTGAAAAAATTAATTCATATGATTAATCTATTGGAATATGTTGAGTGTTCATGTCACTCCAAAAGTGCAAAGTCCTGGCTTTGCCTTTATATGCTCCAGCAGCTGAGGGCAGGCATCATCACCTTGGCTTGGCTTCCTGTTGATACATTATCTCTTTCATACTACGCCAAATCAGCCGCTGACCTTAGTGTGTCTTGTATTGGCTAGTATTTATGACATATGTTATTGATGAACAGTTGATGATAAAGTGAATTTTATACAGTACCCCTGCTGCTGGTGATCTCCACAGCTCATTTTTATAACTATTATTCAAAACGAATGAAGATCTGTATATCTTCTGAAGACTGTAGAGAATATGAAATCATCCATTTTGTGCATGGATGCACCATTCAGGCGACAAGACTGCGCACACAACAATGGTGTGGAAGGACAGTGAACAGATTTGGCACAGCGGTTTTTTAACTTAATGAGAAATGGTATGTAAGTCTACTGCACTAGTATGTGCTATTAATTGTTACATTTGTAGCATAGATACTACAGAAATCAAGCATGGTGCAGTCAAGTTTGTTTCAGTGTTAGTTCTGGACCTTTGTTATGTTCTTGTCTCTGAGTAGATTCCTTTTGTCAGAATTCTTAGAAATCACAAAATTCAGTCTGAAAATCTATATGCGTGGATTAGTTTGTCTGACTGTTGGAGTTATTGTATTTATCTAATGTAAATATCACATAATAGATATTTTGAGTGTTTATGCCATTTCGTCATCAATAATATGGAGTTCTATTTTCTCCCTTTACGTCGTGTTACTCAAGACAGGAAGTCTGTCCATTAATCTTTTACTGAAAGATTTCATTTTCACTTGTACATAGAACTGTGCTAGCATGCTTGGTTGTGCTTGCTAACTATAGTTAAGCTTTATTTCCCTTATTTAAATGCCAGATACATTTGTTCAACATGCTACAAATATGGTGCTGTACTATTTAACGAAGCACACCATCTTCTTTTTTGCCCCAAATATGTGTGACCTATGTATTGAAATTCACCAATAATGTTCAGCTATTAATATAAGAACACTTCTAGGGTACACCAGGGAGTAAGACCGTAAGAGTTCACTACACCATTAGATCAAACATACATGATTTATATGCACATATCGTCTTACCTCTACAGGGTAAGAGGTCACTGAGTCATCTGATCAAGCAAATTGAATGGCCCAAAATAGGTTGAATGTGTCTTAAAAATTCCTGAATTCCATCTGTCACATAAAAAAAATATAAAGATCAATGTAGATTGTAAGGACTTAAATTCCCGTGCAGGTTGCTCTGTGCTACATGATATCTTGTATGATCATTTTGAGATCATGTTTTTCTAATTCCTTTGCATTTTTTTTTGCTTGTGATCAGAAAGGGTAACAATGATAGTCCATTAAATTGTCAGCCCCATTAAATTGTCAGTGTGGCATGCTGGAGATGGTCGGTCTGTTTAAAGTGCTCACTGTCTCCATTTCCATTCAGTTATTTCCTTCATGTTATCCTGACACAAGCTTTATCCTTAATTTCCCTTTCTACTTACTATGTTATCTCTTGCACAACTGGTGTTTACTATTTGGACATATTAATGTTGATGGGGACCGAACAGTCTGCTACTTTTCTGAAGCATTGCCCAGGTATTGATCTAATTTATCATTTTCTAAAGAGTAAATTTTTGTATTCGTTTTCAAGGTTGTTTTTTTTTTGGGTATATAAACTCCGAAAGAGGGAACTTTTTACTCATATCACAACCGAAAGTGTAAGTTTCACAATATACCACTTACTCCCTTCCATTTTTTTAATAAAAGGCACATAGTTTGAATGGTCTTGTTTTGAAATACAAGGCGTGCATACGAATTTATTGATATTATTACTTGTGTACCCTTATTTATTACACAATTCTGTTCTATATATTTATAAATAACTTTTTCACATGATGTTCTCTTTCATATTTTCAAGATATTTATAACATGAGTAGCTTAGTCATTTTCGCTTGGCTTTATCTTGATTTCACAACTTTCTTTAATCTATGTACCAATTCAAAATACCCCTCGTATAAAAAAACGGAGAGAATATGTATCACTAATATGTGGGCTTGTCTCTAGTGGTCGTTGACATGGGAATTGGTATTTTGTTGAGCTTGGTAACACAGGGTGGTACCATCAATGTGCTGCTATGGCAATTCACATTCTACAAGGCCAATGTCTATACTTCACAGGGGTTTATGCGATAAATTAAAAAACCTGAGGTGTAGGATGCTTAAGAACATGGACATATTTGTGAGGTACAAAAACATGAGGGGGTTGAAACACTAAAAATCAGATGTCTATATATGAAATATAAGGGGCAAAACACAAAATGGCAAACCAGACACCTATATGTGAATGTAGAGAAATAAAAAGGGCAAAACACAAAATGATAGTAGAACGTTTGGTCACTATCACTCGCCATTCCTTACTATTAATAATTAAGATATATATCTTTTGTAGGGAACCAATTTGATACCACTCTAAAAGCACAGGAGCTACATTGGATGTATTTTTTTTTTTTGAGAAATACTGATTTCATTACAAGAAGAAAATACAAAAACACAAAAAGGGCAAACGGGTGCCAAATACATACCATGATGGGCCACCATTGTCAGGGTCCACAAAATAGAGTCAAATCCCTGTTGTGCATTTACTATATTAATTAGTCCTTAGAGACACCTATATGTGAATGTAGAGAAATAAAAGGGGCAAAACACAAAATGATAGTAGAACGTTTGGTCACTATCACTCGCCATTCCTTACTTTTAATAATTAAGATATATATCTTTTGTAGAGGAACCAATTTGATACCACTCTAAAAGCACAGGAGCTACATTGGATGTATTTTTTTTTTGAGAAATACTGATTTCATTATAAGAAGAAAATATAAAAACACAAAAAAGGGAAATGGGTGCATTGCACCAAATACATACCATGATACAATGATGGGCCACCATTGTCAGGGTCCACAAAATAGAGTCAAATCCCTGCTGTGCATTTACTATATTAATTAGTCCTTAGATCATATAGTTAATTTTATATTAGAAATAATTTATTACATCTAGTACAGTCAACATGTAACTTATTAGAATGTCCGACCAGGGGGTCTTATAGCAGCAGAATACTTAAAACATAAATAAATAAACTCCAACGAACGAAACCCAACGGGGCCATAAGCAAGACTAGAGAAACATGCTCCTAGATGTCTGGTTAGTCCTCATCTTGCAAATCTCTAGTGTAGACGTCAAAAGGTAACTTATCATCTTGCAGTTCACTATTTTCGCTGGAATAAGCATTCCACCAAATGAAAGCAAAGGTGAAAATGCAACATTCCCAACAAGTCAAAGCTGATTGATGCAACATGAATGCTTCTCAAAGGAAATGTGAGGGTTTGTTTGCCATAAGTAAATTTTCAAAAGTTTGTACCTACATGTTTGCATGCAGTTGAAAAGAATTAAATTGTTTCAAACCTTTTAAATAATTTTCTTTTCAAACTCCATCTACTGATTATAACCCAAACCTGGTTATCTTATGACACCCTCCATGATTTCATCAAAATCCCTTTTCCCTCACAGCATGTTAGTCTCAGGAAAAGGAGATCTCGTGACAACAATCATGGTTTTCTTTGAAACACTAATTTGGAAAACAAAGAAGTGAGAACTACTTTTATGATCACACCCTCGTTGTCCACCCGACCGTCGGCACTAGGCAGTTTTACACTCTGTAGATGTCAGGACCCAGTTTTAGTAAACCGATCCCTCTGTGTTAACGGTATGAGTACTAAGAATCCGTACTCATACCAACAGTAAACAAAGATGAAATATCAATGCCAAACTGCCTAACTAAATAAAATAATCAGAGTGCAACAGTTTCACTTATTACAATAGTTTATAATGACCATGAATCTTCACTGAATGCAACTAAGAAGCAAATAAACATTAATAATGGTGTCTCGTCACGGCCACGGGCACGCACTGAACGGGAGCCGTTAGTAGTCCTGCGCACCCTCCGGATACTTAGCAACGAATTCTTAGTCATACTCTCGACCTGCTCGTGGAATAAGCGGCCTTGAATAAAAGCCGAGATTAGCACGCGAATGCTAGCAAGTTTTTCTTGGAAAGGGCCAAGCTAAGCTCATCCTAGGAAAGATATTGGCTAATTTGTATGAAAGCATTTAACTTAAAAGTATAAAAGCATTTAATAAAACATAAGTAAATAAATAGTAGTTCACATGATAAATTTTAATCATAACATAAACATGGCAAAATTCTCAATCTCAATGTCTCATATCTCAAGTTCTCAGTCTCAATAAAGTTCTTGTTCCTGTTCTCATTCATCATGGATCATCTAGCAACGGCACACTATCAAAAAACCTTACCCAAGTCAAATTAATTAAGGTAAAGTTACGATGTGAAAACCACCAAGATGCTCATAACCGGGAGCACGGCCATTTGAATGGGTTTACATTCTGCAGAGGTTGTACGTTTTCCTCGCAAGATATAATACTCTCCGTCGGAAAGCATCATAACAAAATCAATCAAAAGACCAACCCCGTGTTTGTCATGGTCATACCTGATATTCACACAAGTATCCTAGGGGCCTCGACCATACTTGATATTCACACAAGTATCGCGAAGTTCAATCCCCCGGGTTATACACCGGTAATGACGCATCCCTCGGGACCTCACCCACGATGCAAGGACGGTGGCAATCCTGACGTTACTCTCCCTCTAGATTAGGCCCGTCCCATACCGAGCTTGCGGTCGCACGAGAAATTCTCAGTTAAATCCATCACGATCATCGGTCCTTAGGGATTGAAGCATTGACTTAAGTCACCCGCTCCGAGTCAAATTATTAGTTGGTCAAATTTTAATTAACGAGTAAACAATCCCACCATAAACCTAGTTTCTCATGTCCCATACTCAAATACTCCACAATCTCAGGTTAAATTATTTAATGGTGATCATGTAAGTAGGAATCACTTTCCGGTGACTATCTAAACAATGCTAAGTCAACTAATAATTAAAAATAGTAGCAAATTATATAATATTCTCATCTTAGGGGTTTGTCATGATAATGGGTGCATACCATGTAAAATAAACGATATGCACTGGGAATCACTATGGCAAATATGCATGATTTAATCAAATAACAATTTTGGCAAAAACTAGAAAATTAGGATTCTAGGGGAAAGACTTGCCTTTCCGCTCTTCTTGAACTTGTGGAACGTCGGTAGCGTCGACGAACTCTCCTTCGTCATCCATATGATCTATCGTACATAAAACAAGAAAACAATAATAAATAACAGAAACAGTACATAAATTGAAAAGTCATATAAAAATTACAGTAAGTAGATATGAATTTTATGGATTTTTTGAAACTGGAATCGCCGGATTTGGAGCTCGGATAAATTCACAGCAAAATAGTGAAGGAACACTGTTTACTAGAATTCAAAAAGGAAAGTTTACTGTAGCTCACGAGCTGACTACTGTAGCACCCAGCCCACGCGAGAGAGGATAAAGTTGGCTGCTGGGTGTGGCTGGAAAAATGGAGAGAGAGAGAGAGTGAGAAAGCTAGAGAGAAAGAAGAGGAGAGGAGAGAGAGAGAGAAGAGAGAGGAGGAAGACCGGCCGCGGGTTGCTCCAGCCATGGCGGTGCAGCTGTATCGGTGAGGAGCGGCGGCGGCCCGACGGCGGCACATATCTGACGGCGACAATTTGTGGCTAGATCTTGGCGGCGACGGGCTGCGACACAAAAGTCAGAAGCAACAACGGCAAGCAAGGAGACGGCGACAGTGGCTATGGCGGCGGGCGGCAAATCTTGTGAAGCGTGGCGGCTAGCCTGGCGGCTTGGTAGTGTGCTCGGCCAAAGAATGACTTAGCGGCGGCCAGAACGGAGTGATGGGCTGTGGCGACGGCAGCGTGACATATCGGTTTGGGAGGTGATTAGGGTTGACTGGGGGTTTATATAGGAAGGGTTATGGGTGAGTACGGGTTGGGCTGGGCCCAATCTGCAAAGGGGTTGAGGTTAGCTAGTAATTGCTTAAGGATTCAAAAAAGTTTAGGGAAATAGTTTTTAGGGTGCCACAGCAGAGATGGCACACTTTACCCAAGAGAGGTGTTTCATAAAGAATCATCACAAGGCCATTAATCAACCAACTCTTAATCCAGGCATCCCCGCTAAGATTTCCACTATCGGAGGGTTCAATCCACCCTATCTAGAAGCCTTCTATGCACCTGTAGGTTTTGTGGTTGATCCCTATTCATACTCCACCGGATAGAATAACCATACTAAGAATTTTGAATAGTACTCAACCAGGTCTTACACATAATAGGAACTCATGGTCACATCGTTGTACTTAGCTTTGACAACTAGGGATTGAAGTGGTTTCCACATTAGGTTCAAGTCTCGTGCTTACTGTATCCGTCTTGTAACCGTCCACGTTAATCAAGGTTTGAAAAACTTATTTACCCTTTGATAACACCAACTATCCCAACTATCATATTTTATCAAATCACTGCTAGAAAATGGGCCTTGGTCCGGTTGAGCAGCTTGATCCGGTTCTGAACAAGAACGATAAGCGGATCGATGCCTCTTGGGCATCGATCCGATTCTGAGCCGAGACTAATGTGCTACAAATATTAAAAAATAACTCGCGGATATATGAGAGTAGTGGGACTCGAACCTAAGACCTCAAGACTACCCACTCATCCTTTTAGCCAACCAATCCCTCCACGCGCTCTGATATAACTAGAATATGCATTCCTTTTAAACTTTCCTGAAACGAGGCATCGTTCGGTTAAATAACACAAACCAAGGCGATGAGGAGGCATCGGTTCGATTCATATTCTGAACCGGTGATGAGCATCCATACCACTGTTTTGTACCCTTTGCCAAAGGACTTATTAGTACCGGTTCAGATCACGAACCGGATCGATGTCGAGCCCAACCGGGATTGAAGCCTTAGAGCCACTGAATCGGATGATGCCACTATCGATGCGGTTCGTGTCCAACCGGGACTGATGTGTCGGGATTGAAGGCCTATTCTCTAGTAGTGAATATGACAACACCAACTACCCTTTTCAAATTAAGATATCAAACAAGCATTTCTTATAATTCTTCTAAGCATTTGGCTAACATCTACAATTAGCAATACTAAGCATGAATAAAATATCTAATCAATGGTGATGGCAAATAATAATCAAGATATTAATCTAGGGCTAGCAGTGAATCACATTTTAGATAACAATATTTTAATTGGGCTTTTAGCTAAACAACTTAACCATATAGCATTTTTATAATTAACATAACATGCAATTTAATAAACACTATTAAAGCATTTATAAAATTGGGAGCAACATGATCAACAATGATTTATCTTGGTCAGCAAAAACCAAGTTCTCCCCTGCTGGAACAGTGGCAGGATCGGCCTCACCCAACGCACGCGAATGATAATAATCACAATATAGAAAAGTAACGAAAAATAATATGGATTGATTATGCATGAAAATTTACACTGCAGTAATATAGAATTTTCAGAGCATTTAAAAATTTATTTTACAATTTTTGAAGTTGTAGATATAAAGATATTGAAATTACAAGCCAATCGGTCGCTCCTGTGCGCCTTAGCCGAGGTCGGGCCGTGCCCTGCGCCTCACCGTTCTCTGCCACCAATCACCGCCACCACTGGGTGCGTCATCGTAGCGCCTCTGCGTTGCTACCCTCAGGCCGTGCCACCCCTAGAACAGCCCGCTCTGCTTGCACTGTCGGGCCGAGGTCGCCATCGACCTAGAGCCGCCGTTGTTCTCCTCCCCAGCGCCAATGCCATTGACACACCGCCGCGTGGGGGTCGTGCAGAGTAGCTCACGCCGTTCTACGCACAATCAGCCGTCGCTTTCATCTTGTCCTAGGCGCCATCCCTGTACACTGCTTGCTTGCACCAGCCATCGTTCCGCCGTCGCGCCGCCACCACCGGCGGGCCACCCGCCGTCCCCTCTGTTCCTCCCAGTCGCCCTCTCTCTCTTATCTATCTGCATCTCCCTCTCTCACCCTCTCTCTCTTCCCTCGTGGGATAGCCATCCAGCTTATCCTATCACCAGTCGACCCAATTGCTATAGTACTAGCCTAGTTGAACAGTACCTTTCTATTATCCAGAATTTTAGTGAATTGTGTTCCTTTACTATTTTTCGTTGTAAATTCATGGTAACTCCATATCCGGCGATTCTAGTTTATAAAAATTTGTAAAATTCCAATATACTTACAATAATATTTCTATATTTTTTATATTTATATTATTTTCTGCTATTTATTGCTTGTCTCGATTTGCGTGCGATAGATTACGCTATTGCCGAGAAGCTGTACACCAATGTTCTAGGAGATCAACCAGTACAAGTGCAAGACAAGTCTTTCCCCTAGAATTCTAATTTCTAGAATTTTCCAAAACTACTATTTATTTAAATGGTGCGTTTATTGCTTTAGAAATTCCCAGTACATGTCTCTTTGCATAATATGCACCCATTACCATGAAACTCTATAGAATAATTTGAATATATAAACTCCTACTGTTTTCACATATTAGATAGCTTAAAATTGCTTAGATAGTCTTTGAAGAGTGGTTTCCACTCCTGTGATTATCATTAATGAATGAATATAAGAACTGGAATATCTGAGAATGAGATTTAGGATATGGTGGGCTTGTTTACTTTTAAATTAAAATTTGACTAACTAATAATTTTACTCGAAGCTGGTGACTCAATCCAACGCTCCGGTCCTTAATGACCGATGAATCTGATTAGTTTAGCTAGGGAATTTCCGTGCTACTGTAAGCCCGATATACGACGTAGCTTAATCTAGAGGGAGAATAACATCGCGATTGTCACCATACTTGCACCGTAGGTGGGGTCTCGAGGGACGCATCATCGCCGGTGTATTGCCCAAAAGGAGTTTCGGGGTACGTGTGGAATTATCAAGTATGACTGTGGCAAGCTCGGGGTTAGTCTTCCGAAGAGTTTTATTATGATGCTCTCCGATGGGAGGGTATCGTATCTTACAGGTAAAGCGTACAACCTCTACAACTGTAAACCCATTCGAATAGTTCTACTCCCAGTTATGAGCATCTTGTTGGTTTTCACATCATAGCTACACCCCTTAATTAATTTGACTCGGGTGGGGTTTATTCGACCATGTGCCGCTGCTAGATGGTCTATGAGAATAAGAACGAAATGAGAACTATGCTAAGACCCTAAGATGAGATGATCAGAACTTGACACACCGAGGTTTTGAATTATACCATGTTAATGTTGCAGTTAAGATTAATTATGAGAATTGTTTAATTTTAACTTATGTTTTCTTAAATGCTTTTATACTGTTAATAAAATGCTTTATGCAAATAAACCATTACATTTCTTAGATTGAGCCTTAACATGACTCTTTCTAGGAAAGATTTCTTACCTTTCGCATGCTAATCCCGCCTTTCACGTGGGACTGCTTATTTCACAAGCAGGTTAAGAGTTCGAGGGTACGCAGGGCAACGCTAGAGTTTTTTCGGAGGGTGATCCGGACTACTAGAGCTTGCCCAGTTAGTTTACCTATGGTTGATGATGGATCTACTTTAGTTTGTTCTTATTTGGTTCTTCCGAGGCTGTATACTATGGTAATAAGTGGCTTCGTCGCACTCTAATTTACTTTCTAATTATTTTGCAGAGTTGGATTTGGAACTTTATTTCTGTTTTATCGTAGGTACGTGCTTTGATCTCTAGGGTACGTACCGTTAACATAGAGAGGTTCGATTTATTAAAACCGGGTCCGACATGCCAGCTCAGCGCAGCCATGGCCAAGCTGCGCATGCGTGCGGCGCAACGTGCAACTTGGCCTGGCTCCGTGCCCACGTGGCAACAGTGCTATGTGGCTGGGCTTGCCTGCCTATGTAGCTCAGGGCAGGGAGGCTGCCCAGCAGGGCCCACTTGTCATCAATGCGGCGCGGGGAGGCGGCGTGGCCAGATTCGAACGGTGAATAGCGGCACGGCGATGATAGGGAAGTGGCGACGAAGGTGGGGCTTGGCACAGGGGTCCTGCTGGTGGGTCAGTTTGGCAGGGAAAAGACAATGGACGGAGGCAGTGGGTTGAAGTGACATGTGCGGCACGAACAGTGGGGAGACGGCAATGGCGGTGGGTGTTAGACTCATGTGATCTAGGGACTGTTTTTTTTTGGGCGGTTACGGTTTCGTTTGTGTTTAAGATAGAAATTTGTAGCCTCTCGATAAGGATATCCGAAGAATCAAAAAATTATAGAAAAAATGGTTTTGAGAGCTAGTTGAAGAAATAGTAAGATCTACAAAAATTGGTTACGAAACGTCAAAGCGTTTAGCTTGTACGAAAATAACAAATTTTCAGCTTAAACGCAAACGCAACCGCAACCGCCCAAAAAACAGTCCCCTAGGCTATATTGTAATTACCCATTAGTTAAAGGGCAGTGTCACTAAGTTGTACAAATTAAGCTTAAAGGCTAATTACAAAATGTGCTGATGATTGGGGGGCTAAACGCAAAATGGTTGGTCCTAAGTGAGTTAGTGCTATAAGTAGAAGGGACAGCCCAGCCACCAGAACTTAATCACAAATCACGTTATTAGCACAACTGGTCATTAACTAACCCCAAAATTCCCTCAAAACCAATCTAAGGTGCACGTCGCTGACTTGAACGCTTAACCACATCGCGGATTTGTTTTAGGAATTCCTAGTGCATGTCGTTTATTTATATGGTATGTACCCATTGCCATGAAAAACCTTAATATAATATTATTACATACATTGCTACTGTTTTTCATGAATTTAGAAAGCTTAGCATTGCTTAGCTAGTTTCGATGAGTGATTTACTCCTATGATCATTAAAGAACCCTATTATGAGATAATGGAGTATGAGACTGGAGAATGTTGGGTTTATGGTGAGATTGTTCACTCATTAATTAAAATTTGACTCAGAGCGGATGACCTGAGTTGACGCTCCGGTCCCTAAGGACCGATGATCGTGATGGATTTAGCTGAGAATTCATCCTGCGACTACAAGTCCGTTATGAGACGTGGCCTAATCTAGAGGGAGAATAATGTCGGAATTGTCACCGTATTTACACCGTGGGTGAGGTCCCGAGGGATGTGTCATCGCCGGTGTATTGTCCGGATAGAATTCCGAGGTGCCTGTGTGACCTGTTAGGTATGACCATGATAAGTTCGGGGTTAGACTTCTAATGGATTTTGTTATGATGATATCTGATGGGAGAGTATCATATCTTGTGAAAAAAGTGTACAATATCTGTAGAGTGTAAACCCATTCGAATGGTCGTGCTCCCGGTTATGAGTATCTTGGTAGTGTTTCACATCGTAGCTATACCTTAACTTGGGTAAGATTAATCCGGCTGTGTGCTGTTACTAGATTATTTATGATGAATGAGAACGAGATAAGCGTAAGACAATGAGATTGAGGACTATATCATGTTTATATTATTGTTAAGATTAATCATTACAATTGTTTATTTATTTATAATTTATTAAATGCTTTTATATTTCTAAGTTAAATGCTTTATGCAAATTAGCTATTATCTTCTCTAGGATGAGCATAGCCTGACCCTCCCTAAGAAAAACTTGCTAGCATTCGCGTGCTAATCCTGCCTTTTATTCGGGGCTACTTATTCTACAAACAGGTCAGGAGTAAGAGCTTATGCTAGATAACGTGGAGTTTTCCTGGAGGGTGATTCGGACTACTAGAAGCTTCCCTAGTCAGTTTGCCTGTGGCTGATGATGGGTCTACTTTAATTGATTTTATTTGGTTCTTCTTATACTATAATTTATGGTAATAAATTGCTTCACTGCATTCTGATTTACTTTCTAGTTAATACAGCGTTGGTATTGATACTTTATTTTGTTTTACTGTGGGTATGAGCAGTGATCTTTGGGACTCATACTGTTAACACAAAGAGGTTTGGTCTAATAAAACCAGGTCCCGACATTTGAGGGGATTGATTGGCATCGGTTTCCAATAGAGAAGGAGAGGGAAGGTTCCTGGCTATCTCCCTGCGCATTATGAAATAGAGGGAGGGAGAGTAGTAGCTTGACTGTGGTTTTGAGAAGGGAGGAAGAGAATCAGGAAGAGTGATTTGGGGCCTTAATGACACGGCAAATGGTATAGGAAACCGCCAGAAATGAAGGGAATGGAATACCATCAATGGTGACTTGAATTGGGGAAGGTTTCCACCGTCCTTCCTGCTACGCAAAGGAACAGAGAAACGGAGAGGAAAAATGGATAAAAGGAGAAGAGAGAATGACAAGCAGGTCCATGGTGCAAGAGAGAGAAAAGATAGAGGCAGGGAAAGAGAGAAGACTAGGGGCCAAATTGCAGAATACCATATAAATTTTAGTTATCTAGATTTCAATTTAAATTTCAAATGCAAATAAATTTAAAATTTAAAATTTAGAAAATTGAGTTAACATTCTTATTTTCAGAAGGTTCTAAATTTTAGTGAATTTTGTAAAAATGCAAATGACATGATGAATATGATTTTTTTTTCAAAATGAGGATGTTACAACCATCCCTGGTGTGATTAGGACGGTACCACTTGTGGTCATCCAATAACGCCAACAAAAAACTACACCTCCACCTGCTGGTTTGCCGATGAGGCTATTAAACAACCACGCTATCTGGAATAGTCCGAGGTTGTAGACGAACACGCAAGACACCAAGAACAAGAACGTATACACAGATGTACAGAGGAAATATACTTTATTATTTTTTCTTTCTTTCTTCTTTAATACAATAGATGGATACGTCTCATATTTATAGTGCTATTCATAGGTTAATTTGGTCGGGCGTGGGACCCGCCCATGCCCATGTGATCCAAAATGGGCATTTGCGAGTCGGGGTCGGTTTCCCAACACTCCCTTTTAGACCTTGCCGCGTGATGTATATGCCTTATCGAAACTCTGTAAAAACCCAGTAGAAAAAATTCTCGGAGAAAGAGTACATTGCCTGCGCTTGTTGTGCGTACGGATTTGCCTCGTTAAAAACCTCATACGAGACTTCCTTGAAAACTCACATAAGGAAAAAAGAGTACAAGTCCACCCAATATTGCTTTATTCTTCTTTATTATAGTTTGGTACTCGAACTTCGGATTTAAGATTTAATTTAAAATATGTGAAGTTTTTCCCCTGAATTCTATACTTTTGTAAGTATCATCATTTGTATGCCTCTAACATATCTTTCAAAAGTAGACGTAGGTAGGGACTTAGTGAACAAATCCATGAGATTTTCGCAGGACTTAGTATGCTGAATATTAATTTCTTTCATCTTATGCATCTCATGAGCATAAAAATACTTAGGGTTTATATGCTTCATTAAGTTGCTCTTCACATATCCAGTCTGCATTTGTGCCACACATACTGTATTATCTTCATAAATGATAGTAGTGATTTGTTCTATTTGCAATCCACATGACTAGAGGATGTGGAATGTCATTCTTCGAAGCCATGCACACTCACGTACTGCTTCATACAATGCAATTATTTTTGAATGGTTAGTTGACGTTGACATGAGTGTCCACTTTGACTACTTGCATGATATTGCGGTTCCTCCACACAGGAAAACATATCCTGTTTAGGATTTACCGGTGTGCAGATCTGAAAGATAACCCGTATCTGCATATTCGACCAAAGTCATATCTTGGTTCCTTCTATAAAACAATCCAAGATTAGTCGTTCCCCATAGATAGCGGAAGATGTCCTTTATCCCCTTCTAATACCTTCTTGTTGGGTCTGCACTATATCTTGTTAATAAGTTTACGGCGAACGAAATGTCAAGGCCGTGTACTGTTTGCTAGGTACATAAGCGCTCCTGTGGCACTTAAGTATGGAAATTTCGATCCCAGGACTTCCTCCTCCTCTTCCTTTGGTCTATATCTAGGTCTACTTGTAGTGACCATCCGACCATCAGGGTTCTTGATGCATACGTCTTCTCAAAGCTAAACTTTTGCAACACCTTTTGGGTCTAAACAGCCTGGTGTATGAGTATTCCATCGGGCATATGCTCAAGTTGAAGGCCCAAGCAAAATTTGGTTTTAGCCAAATCTTTCATTTCAAATTCAGATTTCAAATACATGTTTCCTTCTTGTATTTTATTATCAGTTCCGATGAGATTCAAATTATTCACTATGTAGAGATTATACAAAATCCATCTTGGGATCGTTGTATAAAAACGCATGGACAATCTTTATTATTCGTATAGCCTTTTTTGTTCAAGAACTTGCTCAAGCGATTATACCACATTCTTCCTGACTGCTTTAATCCATATAAGGATTTCTGTAATTTTACACAATATAATTCCTTCTTCTCTTTATTTGGGGTTGGCATGCCATCAGGTACTTTCATGTACAATTCAGAGTTCAGATTATCGTAAAGGTAAGCTACGACCACATCCATCAGTTTCATTCTTAAGTTCATATGCACTACCATTGAGATGAGATATCTAAATGTTATACCACCCATAACCGGGGAATATGTTTCTTCATAATCAACACCTGGGCGCTGAGTGAAACCTTGAGCTACTAGCCTTGCTTTATACCATACTACTTCATTATTTTTATTTCTCTTTCGAACAAAGACCCATTTATAGCCCACAGGACGTACATGGGAGGGTGTGAGGCACACAGGCCCAAACACTTCCACCCAATCTTGTCGGTGCTTACACTCAGAAAGAGATGCCGGCTCTGAATCAAGATCTATTCTTTCAGCAATCATTTTAGCAAAGTATATGTCGACATTGGCTGTTGCTCTATTCATTATTTCCCCTGATTCTATAAAGTATGGCTATTTCGTCATGCGGATTCTTCGTGCATTTCTACTTGCTCTTTACCGCTATTTTTCATCACGGGAGTAAGTTCCTTTAGCTTATTATTGCCGACATGTGCACTCACATTTCTATCAGCTTCTTCTTCTATTATTACTAGTATATTCAAATCTAGGAGCGCCTCGCCAGTAGGCTGCTTCTCACCAGAGTTGCCAGGTCTCAACTGGCTCCCCTTCTTTTTCTTTCGAGGCACTTTCGTGACTGCTTGTGATAAGCTCTCATTCCCTTTTTTACCCAGACGTCTCTGGATACGAAGGGGCTGAGAAACCAGATCTCCTGTCCTTTTTCCTTGAGGCCTCTGAATAGGTTGAGGGTGCTCGTAATTTTCTTTGACACTTCTACCCTCTCTGGTGCATTGCGAGGCAGGCGCATCCGCGCATGCGACTTAATCAGGCCCTTCAAATCATAAAAGTAATCGGGCAGTTTATTTGTTAATTTCTATAAATCGAGGATTTTCTGAACCTCTTCATCTGCTTCTCTAGTACGGGGATCATGCGTGGGAATGCCTATGGCTTGCAAGATAATTTCTCGGTATTCTTCTGTTATGGGTTCTTTATCTCCCCTTAATGATGGTAAATTATCCTCGTCAAAGATACAATCTACGAAACGGGCCGTATACAAATTATCAGTCAAGGGTTCTAAATACTTGATTATGGACAATGTCTCATAACCAACGTCCTCCGAGGAGAGCCCACAGCTGTTCACTGTGGTGGTTGTGGAAAACATGGGCCCTGGGTGTCCGAAGATATACAACAGGACGTACCACCTCCTTGGGTTGAGTCAATTGGTCCTTCCAGAAGGCAGGCTTGGAGGACGGTGCGCCCGGACATGATCTAGAAGGAAACGGATTCGTTTTCTACTTAAATACATAGATATAGGTGTAGCTGAATCGGTTATATCTGTATCTTCCATAAGCGGATTAAGGATTCTATCTGTAACCTGACCCCCTACACTATAGAAAGGGGGTCCGAGGACCCTAGTTCGGCATCCAACTCCACATCTCACAATCAGCATCATCATCCACTATAATAACAATCCACGAGCACAGGAGTAGGGTATTACCTCCCCCCGAGGGCCCGAACCTACATAAATTCGGCTCCCTGTGCTACCATCGTAGTTGTGATCTTTCGCATCGCCCCCTAAAATACATTGCCGCGCAAATAAATCGGCGGTTAGCGCGCCGGTAGGGGCTAGCGTCACGATCAACTACGACAGCTTCGATGGCTTCTATTGGCGGATTCGTCTTCACCTACGCTCCTGGCCAAGGCTTCATCTTCGGAGATCTCGACTTCATGGCTGGCGACTTTGGAGGGTTCGGTTGTGTGAGCCGAACTTCGTTCGGTCCACGCATTACCGGGGGAGATGGTACGCGACTCCGACCGAGCCTCACCGCTTTGGGATCTCTTCCCTGGATTTCATCCAGAAGATATCTGATCTGATGATGATGATTCCGACTGGCCAACCGCTGGGTTTTTTCCTTCGGTTACAGTCGGGATCCACCGCTTCTCTCTTTGCCAGCTCCTCATGCTGACGAAGCTCCGAGTGGCGATCCGACTCCTGGCCAGGATCGTCCTCAGATCCAGTCAGGGGTTACAATCCCTCGGTCATGGACCGCCCTGTTCGGATTCGAAAACTCACCCGCTGTTTTCCATCGGACAACATGCTGGCTTTTCCAATCCGGGCCAATGAGCGGGACACGACACACTGGGGCGACCTTTCCGAGTCAAGGCTCGGGGACAACTCAAGCCAGACCAAATTCCCGTGTGGCTATGCCATTCGGACTGGTCAACTAGGCTGAAAGTTTCCAGCAGATTCATTCTGCCGAAACTCAGTCGGATCCCCTAATGATCAGAGATCCCGCACGGGAGGTGGGAGTCATAATCACTCCCATTGACGAGCCAACAAATCAGGACCGGTTGAGCCTTTCCTTCTCAGAATCTGAGTCGGAAGAGAGCATTAATGGGTTCCCTGATTTCCGTGGCGTCTACATGTTGGACGGCCAAGCCTCTGGTTCGGCCCGGCACCCTGCAGGGGAGGCAGGAGCCGAACCAACCCGCGAAGGCGGAGAAGACTTGGGCGACCAATTACGCGGTCGTGCGAGGGAAGTCCGGGAGGAACTGCTCCAAGTCCATATGGGAGATCACTCGGTCTTCTGTACGGCATTGCAGAACATCCTCGCTTGTAAGACCCTCCTGGACAATGCTGGCCCTTTACTTGGAGAAAACAACCCTGCATCGCCAATCATGGAAGAAATTAAGGCCATGATAACGGCAGCGGCTGTCCAAGGCACTCGGGACCAGTCGGCCAACTCAGCCAGGAGCCAGGCTACTACGAGTAGTACTCGGCGCGGTTGGCGCACGCGGAGTCGCGGGCAAGACGCCCGCCGGAGTGCGAGCCACGACCTCCGCCTCGACATCGAAGCCCGACGCAGGGAGCGAGATGGAGATTGGCATCGTACCCCACCGTGTCGGAATCTCCCCCGACGATCTCCTTCCCCGGGGAAGGGTTGATCGACGGGATTAAGGCGTTCACCCCTCGACTCCGACAGGTAAACTGGCCCGAGGGGTTCAACCCCAAAGGCATTGTGAAATTTGACGGAGAACGGGATCCCGAGGCTTGGTTGCAGATTTATTCTTTGGCGATCAAGGCGCGGTGGAGGATATGGCGTGATGGCAAATTATTTGCTGTCATGTTAACCCTCGGCTCGAAGCGCTCGCGGGCCTTCGAGAGAACTCGATCG
This sequence comes from Olyra latifolia, assembly GCA_036346145.1. Classification (NCBI taxonomy): domain Eukaryota; kingdom Viridiplantae; phylum Streptophyta; class Magnoliopsida; order Poales; family Poaceae; genus Olyra; species Olyra latifolia. Next base: position 39,570,616 of record CM070524.1, on the reverse strand, counting down.
ATTCTGGGGAGAGCTCTGCGACGATTCGTTAACTTCTTCGGGCACTTACGAAAAGCCCGGACCCGGTGGGACCTTTATCAGACTCATCAGAAAAAAGATGAGTCGTTAAGGGATTTCATTCGGCGTTTCACCAAGAAGAAGAACACAATCCGGGAGATCTCAGAAGCGGTCGTCGTCGCAGCCTTCCAGAAAGGAGTTCGCGACCCCGACCTCATCAAAAAGATGTCTCGGAAGCCTCCGACTACCGTCAAGGAGATGTTCGCCTTGGCGGATCGATATGCTACTGCCTCGGATGCCCTCGCTGAGCGTCAAGAGGATCACCCAAGCAAGCACGAAGGCAAGAAGGACAGGCCCGAGTCATCCTCCAAGAAGGATAAGGAGCGCAAGGGTGAGGAACTGGTAGCGGTGGCGGATCAGGGACGGCTAAGGCCGCCTCGACCCGCCGACTACAATAAAGTCATGGAAGCGCCGTGTCCTTTCCATCCAAACGGGAAGCATGCGACCAAAAACTGTAACATCTTGAAGAAGTTCGCTGAAGATCACAACAGCGACGCTCCGAGAGATGCTAAGCAAGATGAAAAGCGCGACCCTCCTGAGGGCGACGCCTATCAAGAAACCGAGCGAGAGCTCAACTACATATTCGGGGGATCGGATGCATATGAGTCCAAGCGTAAGCAAAAGCTTACCGATCGAGAAATCAATACAGCTATTCCGGTGACCCTCGGGTATCTCCGGTGGTCTAAAATTTCGATCATATTTGATCGCTCAGATCACTCAGATCACGTCCTGTGCCCAGGAAGATATCCACTCATCCTGGATCCTGTGGTACAGGGCGTCCGACTGCGCAAGGTCCTGGTCGTTGGCGGAAGTGGATTAAATATCCTTTTCGTTAAAACTCTGGGCGAGATCACGAGATCCCAGGGCGGCGCTCAACGACGAGCGTGCCGTTTCATGGTATAATTCCGGAACCTCGCCGGTGCGGTCGGAAGATCACTCTTCCTGTCACCTTTGGTACTCGGGATAATTACCTGACGGAAAACCTCAGCTTTGAGGTGGCCGATTTCGAGACTACGTATCACGCGATCTTGGGAAGGCCGGGCTTGGCCAAGTTCATGGTTGTCCCACACTACACCTATCTGGTTATGAAGATGCCAGGTCTGTGGGGCGTAATCACGATCCGTGGAGACGTCAAGTTTTCCCACCTCCTCGACAGGGAAAATTGTGACTTCGCCCAGTCCATCGAGACGGCAGCTGAGTTGGACAAGATCCGGCAGGCGGCCACCACCCCCCGCGACGAATGCGAACTAGCAAGAAAGAAGCCAACTAGGTCAGATAGCAAGCCTGGCAAAGATGATGAGTAAAGAGGCGCTCGGCGTTCTTCCGCAAGTTGATCAAGACATCCTCACATCACTCAGCGACACGCCTGGGGGCTCGCCTAGACAAAGGAACATCAAGCAGTCGCCTTGGTGTTATACCTAAATGACTATTGTAATCCATGTTTACAATAAATAAAGACAAGTTTTTCGCTCACATTGTCTTTTATGTTTACGCAATTTTGGTTTCTGACTTGCTACTTATTTGCATTGCAAGTAAATAGTAAGTCGGGGGCTACACCTAATTAGGTGCTTGTCGCACACCTAAGTTCTATCTAAATTTGACTTGCTCCTAATCAGATTCTCGATTAGTCGATGAAGTCGGGGCTACCTAATTAGGTGCGCATCCGGGCACCCTTTCTCCTTTATTGAGTCTGACTTACTCATTAGTCGGAATCTGACTTACTTATTAGTCGGAATCCGACTGGTTTGTAAGTCGGGGGTCATATCTAATTGGGGGCAGTCTCCGCCACTACATTTTCCCAACTCTCAACAAAAGCACCTGACATTACTACCTCGAAGCTAGTAAGTCGGGGGCTACACCTAATTAGGTGTAGTCTGCGCCTAAACCAATACCTAATCAATCTTTTCTCTTTTAAGTCTATGACGAAGCCTAGAAGTTTATTCGGGCCAGAGCCATAACTTAAGTAGAAAAAAGACGGTTAGCATATGCCATGTCAAAAATGGCAGTCATAAACATGGATAATTTACAAGTTCCTATATTTTTTTATAGGAAATCTAACTCTGAGTTGTCTAAAAGGCACTCGGCTGTCGGTCTCACTTCCTCGAGCGGCGCCATCGCCCCCTCCTCCGAGCAGGCGAAACCGTCCTTGACAGCGTCAAGATCGATTCGAGGATAGTGCGACTTGACAATGCCCAGCACTTGACTGGAACCCGCCAGGCCGATTTCCCTGAGCCGCACCTTCAGCTGCTGGGAGGCTTCGGTCCACCTCTGGATCAGCTCGGCCCGAGAACTCGGCTTGACTTCGCCATCATAAAGTTGGCGTCGAGTGGGTTCCACCGCCACCAGAAGCTCATCATAACGCGCTTGCGCAATCTTGGCGTTCTCTTGAAGAACGTCATACTGCGCCAGCGTCTTCCTCCTATGTTCTGTCAAAGAACAGGGGGTATACGATCACGTAACCGTGTAAACATCGGGGTTGAGCGGTCGGGTTCGGGCTTACCCTCGGCTCGGCGGCGGCTTTGGCCTCCGACTTCTCCAAGGCCGGCTTCTCTTGAAGTCTGGCGATTGTGGCGTCGCGTCTTTGCACATGATCGGGACACAACGTCATCCAGTTACACATGAGACAAAGCAAATTCTGACTTAGGTCAGGGTACTTACAACGGAGGGAGCCCGTAAGGTCGAACTTTTCGTCCTGCAGCTCCTTGATCCGGGCCTGCAGCTCCCGGCGCTCCTTGGTCGCTTGATGCGGACCCGATGACCTCCCCTTCCACGGATTTAATCCGCTCTATTTAGGGGAGGAAGTAATTGAGGAAGTTGGTTTTCCTCTCGGAGTATTCACCAAGTTCCTGCGAAGATGAAGGTTGATCACCGTCCTAACTCGAGCAAAAGGAGATTTACTCCACAAATCAAAAAAGCTTACCCGAGCCATTCGGCCGCATTCAGCGGCGTACTCAACGAAGGTTTTCCTCATCTATTCTTCGGCTTCGTCATCAATAAGGGCCCGTTCGGCCTCATCCTTCGGCCGTTACCGAGCTTTGGCTCAGTCTCCTTTGGGGGAGGTGGGGGCTGACGGGGGATCTCCTCTATCATTGGATCATCCTCCACGCCACCCTCAGCGGACGAACTCGGGTCAGAGGCCGCAGCAGAGGCACCTCCCCCGACCCTAGCACTCGACGCGGCTTCCGTTGGCTTTGATGGTGGGGGCACCGCATCGGCTGACGGAGGAGGAGCCCCCTGACCCGGCCTGGCAGGCTCTGATGCCGGCTCGGTTGGGCAACTTGACGGAACCTCCACAGATGGTTTCCTAAATTAGGAAATATTTCGGTCACGGGAAATGCAAAGGAAAACAGTCGAAGGGTGGCAGAGTTGAGTTTACCGATCGGTGGCCCTTTCGAGAGGAAGCTCCACTTGAAGAGGCGTCGGATGGGCCTCTCGGCCTAACTTGGGGGGTCGAATTCTTCCCCCCTTTGGCGTCGTACTGCCACCGGTCCTTGGAGGGGCGAGTCCCCTGACTACATTCGGAAGCAGAAGTTGGTTGGCCCGCTCCCTCTTGGGGAGCCTCGCCCACCTTCGGCCTCGTGCTTCGCGGGCCGCGTCGTCTGGGCGGCGGCACATTTTTCTCTACTCGGGAAGCCGGGCCCTTGCCTTTCTTGGCAGCCGGAGTGCCTTCAGGTTCCCCCCTGGTCGCTTCTCGCCCTTGCTGGCAGGAGCATTAGGAGTTGGGGCCGCGGACATGAAAGCTTGTCGACCCTACAGAGGAGAGTGGCACCCCCAAATAAGTTTCAACAACGGGTTTGCCTGGTATTCAATGCAGGGAAAATATATACTCGAATTTTACCTTAGGAGGTGGATGGTTAAGAGAAAAGCTCCTGGGACCCCCAGGGTTTGAAAAAATGGTTCCAGGGGCGAAGAACTCGGAAAGTCGATCGATGGTGTCTGAGTTTGAGATTGGGACATGCGTTTCTCTGGTAGAGTCGGATGTCCCGGTGTACTCGAACCCGAGCTGATCCTCTCCTTGAGTGGTCAGCACACGGTAACAGTAAAGGAGACAGCAATAGCAACGCCGGTCAACCCCTCTTCTTTGAGATGTTGGATCAGGCCGAGCAATTCAGTCACCTGACCCATTTTAGAGGGAAGGGGGGGAGAATTCCAAGAGGGCGAAGTTTGGGGCTTTCTCCCAACGAAGCAAGGAAGACTGGGGGAGGGGGTTGGAACAGTAAAACCAATCCTGATGCCATCCCTTCAAAGAAGTCCAGAGCAGCAAGGCAAAATACTCCTTCTAGAGGCCGCTTCGGAGTTGGAATCCGGCCCCGCCGACAGCCTTAGGGGCGTTATCGGTGGGGTTGGCCTTCGAGAAGAAGAGATGACGGAAAAGGGCAAAATGGGAAGCGATCCCTAGAAAAGCCTCACAAAGATGAACAAAAATCGAAAGTTGAAGAATGGAATTAGGATTCAAATGGAAAAGTTCAATTCCATAATGATGAAGCAAACCGCGAAGAAAGGAGGATGCGGGGAGTCCGAACCCGCGGGAGAAGAAGGATTCGAAGACAACAATCTCCTCTTGATGAGGAGTGGGGGAGGATTCACCTGCGGCGGCGCGCCAATCAATGAGCTCTGGCTTTGGAAGAACGCCGGCATCAACGAGGGCCTGCAGTCACTCGTCGGTGGTGTTAGAGGTCGCCCAGTCCCCCGCCATGGGAATGTGGCGGATCTGAAGCTTGGCGGCGGCAGCGGCGCTAAGATTGCTTGGAGGCGGCGGAAGCACGAAAACCCTAGCGGAGGATTTTGGGGAAGTGAACGGTTGGGCGCCTGAGGCTTGGCGTGTCGGTTCAAACTCCCCGGTTGGCTTCACTTAAAAGGAAGCGGGCAACGTTTCGTTTCCGCGCAAGACGGGAAGGAAACAAAACCCCTAAAATTATCATTTCACAACTTGGGTACAGATCTGTCTCCCTGGGACATGCTCTATAAGGGCCGTGAACTGTACACGATTCACTCGGGTACGAGTGTCACTCGGGTGAGTTTAGTCGGCAAATAGCGCGCCTCCTGTCGGGCACATTGCCAGTGTTCAATTCGAGGACTGGGCGCTGCCCAAAGTCGTGACCCAGCTTTTGATGCGCCCCCTGGGGACTGTAGTCGGTTTGGCCTTTCTAAGCTGAACCGCGCATCAGAAGTTCTTCAAAAATTGTCCCGGTGGCATATTTCCGGATCGTTTGTCATCAAGACAAACACCACTTGGGCAAAAATCAATCCAGCTCTTGGCGTACCCTTTGGGGTCAATGGCTGGTCCGATTTTACAATCAGATTAGGCGTTAAAGAGTTACCTCTTCAGTTGGGTCTCAGTGGCACATCTCCGGATCGTTTGTCGCCAAGACAAACACCACTAGGAGGACCTCAACTTGGAGGTGGGCGTATTCCTCTAGGGATCACTAGCTTATGTCCGCATCAGTCGGATCAAGGCATCTGAACACCCTACACAGGTTGTGGCATATCCCATGCTGGATCGAATGTCGAGCTCTGCAAGTCAGGCTTGAATGTCATAAGTTGTAACAGGGAGGATAACGCTGGTAGCACTGCATACTTGGCAAAGTCCATTCTCCTGATATGCCTCTCCGTGGGGTCATTAGCCAGTGTTCCGATCTGTCGGGCTGGGTGCCAGACATTTTTAATAAACTTGGGAATTTTTCTCGAGTTCTTTGCAACTGTGTTGCTTGATCAGCAGGTTACTCGGCGAGCGGATTCCGTCAGCCAGACGAAGAGTGACGTCACTCGGGTGAACATCTGAAGGAATGTGAGCCGAACCCCGAATCAAGACAACTCAGTCCCGAAGCACTCGGGGGCTACCGTGGAAAACATGGGCCCTGAGTGTCCGAAGATATACAACAGGACGTACCACCTCCTTGGGCCGAGTCAATTGGGCCTTACAGAAGGCAGGCTTGGAGGACGGTGCGCCCGGACATGATCTAGAAGGAAACGGATTCGTTTCCTACTCGAATACATAGATATAGGTGTAGCTGAATCGGTTATATCTGTATCTTCCATAAGCGGATTAGGGATTCTATCCGTAACCCGACCCCCTACACTATATAAAGGGGGTCCGGGGACCCTAGTTCGGCATCCAACTCCACATCTCACAATCATCATCATCATCCACCATAATAACAATCCACGAGCACAGGAGTAGGGTATTACCTCCCTCCGAGGGCCCGAACCTGTATAAATTCGGCTCCCTGTGCTACCATCGTAGTTGTGATCTTTCGCATCGCCCCCTAAAATACATTGCCGACGCAAATCGTCGACAGTGGTGGTATCAGTATATACACTATGCATACAAATTTTCTTAAATGGAAATTTTTCGGTGTGATCCCTTGAACTAGTTACATTGATGATTAGATGTATGCTGACGGTCTAAAGCTCAATAATGCTGCTGCGTGTAGGACGGCATGGCGCGAACATGTATTTAGTAAATTACAACCCTGCAAGAGCTGCTTTGCTATGAATTTGATCCTTTTAATCAGTGCTTCCACTAGTCCATTCTGAGTGTAGACATGTGGCACTGAGTGCTCCACTTTGATTCCCGATACCTACAATAATCACCAAATGCCTTCGAAGTAAATTTGCCGGCATTGTCCATGCGAATGGACTGCATGTGATGATCTGGGAATGGATTCTTAATTGTTATGATCTGAGAGATCAGCTTCGTGAATGTGTGGTTTCTTGTTGAGAGTAAACACACGTTAGATCACTTCGAGGAAGCATCAATGAGCACCATGAAATACCTAAAAGGACCCGATAAAGGTTGAATAGGGACTCAAACATCCCTCTGAATGTGCTCAAGGAACGCGGGGATTTTATCTTGCACCTTTATGGTTGAGGGCCTAGCGATTATTTTCCTAGTGGCACATGCCTGACATATGAAGTCTTCTTGATTAGGAAAATTCTTTACACTAATTCTATGCCATGAGAGTTGGTAATTACATTTCTCATCATCTGCAAGCTAGGATGCCTTTAAAGCTTGAGAGAGACCTAGTGGATTTAGGGTACAACAAAGCTTCATTAATTTTCAGTGAAGTACCCATAGGCAGTATGATTGTGGCTTGACCAGAGCCTACTACATATGAACCACTTCTTGTAATTGTGGTTATACTGCCAGTATTCTTCTTAATAATTTCAAAATATTTAGTCTCTCTTAAAATACTATTAGTTGTTCCACTATCAACTATGCATATCTCCTCCATATGGGCACTACATAAATGCATATAATTTCAATTAAGCTATCATTCATATTGCAGGCATTCATAGAATATACTGGAATTAAGATGCATTACGATGATGAGAATTTAAGGGTCTGCTCCACCTGGAGTTTACAATTCATCATTCATAAAGGATCAGAAATGTCTGCTAAAGCAACCATATAAATTTAAAATAAACTAATGCTGTTAAAGAACACACTAGATAGATTCAGTAAACATGCTTCTACATTTCCAGCTATCTCTTTCTCCATGGCATCGTTTGCTATCGCTACCTCACTGGTAGTAGCTTCTTCTTTCTCAGTACACTTCTTGGAGACCCTCAATTCTTTATGTTCCACCCCTAGAAGATCATCTTCATCTAAGAAGGCATCATTGTCCATGATGGCGAGGTGCGTCTCTATCTTTTCTTTGCCCTTCCTTTTGGCCTGGTATTCTGCGATCGCCTTCTTTGATTCACGACAGATTTTAGACCAATGCCTCCAGGTGCCACACTTGAAGCACACTTGGTCTTGTTGACCATATGGATTTGGTGGTGACTTCTTCTTGCCTCAGTATTCGGACTTTCTCTTTCTCTCCTAGGCCGAACCCTTTCCCTGTTCACCTCTGCCCTTTCTTTTGCAGTTGGGCTTCTCATCCTGGTACTTGCTTGTGTTGACTTCAATGCTTTGAGCAGGTGCCTATGAGACGAAGTTCTTCTTTAAGACTTCATCATGAGATTCTGTAACTTGCATGATGACAATTAGCTCATTGTAATCAGTGAAATTTTCTTGACAATAGTTACGGGCACTCTGAATGGCATCGGGTGAAAGGTAGAGAGTGTCTTCTCTATTTTCTCCTCTTCTGTTATCTATTACCATAGAGAGTAAGGTTCGTGACAATCCTATGCAAAACAGAATTGTATTTGGCCACGGTTCTATAATATGCAAATCTCAGGCGTGCCTAGCCCTATTGTGCTTATGGTAGTATAGTGTATTTGAGCTTCTCCAACTGCTTCTGGAGTGCGGTCCAAAGGTCAATAGCGCTTTCAACAGCCATATATTCATTCTTTAGGGTATTAGACAGGTGGTGCATGATAAAATACAGTGCTTGATCATTCTGTGCTGGAGAAGTAGGTCCCACTTTTAATCCAATGGCGGTGGGGAGACTCCTACAACCAAGCACAATTTTCACATCCGAAGTCCAAGTAAGGTAATTTTAGCCATAGGGGCTAGTTTCTCAAACTCACGGCTGATAATGCCAGATATCTGCATAGCATAAGATTACATCGGGTAATCAGTGTGTGTTCCATGACATGGATCTATGCATAAATTCTCAAAATTTTCAGTATAAACATGCTAAAATAATAATTGCAGAAAAATTATAATAGCAATTTCATGATTATTCTATGCCAGGTATACATAAATTTAGTAAATTCTAAATTTTAGGGGGTTTTTATGCAAAATTTCATAATTTTTGGAATTTTCAGGTTAATTCCGAAAGATTTTAGGGCTGTTCTGCAAAATTTGGAGCCCAATTCTTATTTCTTTTCTTATTTTCTTCCCTCTGGGTCAAACTTTATTTTCAGCCCATTCATATTCTCCCACGCCCTCTTTGGTATTACTGTGCACACGGGATGGGCCGAGCGGCCCACGAGGCCAACTGGTCTACTCCCTTCCCCCCTTTACCCTTTTCCCCCTTCTCTTCTCTATCGGACATCCCCTTCTTTGGTTTCGGCCCATGCGGCCCATGGGGTCCACGCGGCCCATGTGCCCTAAAGTGTCCCGGCGCCCTGGGATGGCTAGGGTTTCCCCTCAGCCACCGCCCAGGGTGATGTGGGCCGGCCAGCGAGAGCGCAGAGGGGACACAGGCGGACGACGGTGCGTCGGAAGGCCGTGGCCAGCCGGTAGCTTCAAGGATGCTCGCCGGCGGCGAGTTCAAGGAGGCATTGGCACGGGCGGCCAATGGCGCACTTGTGAGCAGCGGCCGACGATGCATCGGGATGGTCATGCCGGTGGCGTGCTCTGGATTCGAGGCTGCGGCGTCGAGTTTGTGGGTCGATGGCGGCGTGGCCATGCGATGGTCAGCGGTGGCACCGCCGTTCGCGGATCGACGGCATGGCTGGGGCGCGCAGGGGCCAAGGCACGCTAGTGGGCACGAAGCACACATACACGCCAGGAGCACGGGGTGCACGCAGGGGTGCGGAGCACACACAGGCACCAAGGCACGCATGGGCAGCCTGGGCTCACCTGGGTGCGGGTCCGTGCGGGGCACGGAGCGCGTGGGCACATTGCACGCATGCGTGGTGCCGGGCTCACAGGGTGCGTGGCACAGAGGCCGGGGCCGTTCTGCTATAAGGGTGGCCGATCCATAAATTCGATAGATTCCGAACGTGACATTCCCCAAATACTTAATAGATTCAATCTACTAGATTTAATTTCAGAAAAGCCTACTTTCTAATAGATCAATATACTATTTCTGGATTCAATTCGATTCTATACCTTCGTTTTTCTAGAGCGGAGTGGGGATGCGATGACTGTCTCGTAGGACAGTACAGCTGATCCGATGGAGAGTCAGTGTTGAGTTCGTTGATGTCGATGTTTAGCCGTAGACGTATAATCTAGCGTCTCGCTGTTCTCCTCCGAGAGCGTTCTGTTGATAACGTGTTAAACAATCACGCTACTAGGTATAGTCCGAGGTTGTAGACGAACACGAAAAACGCTCAGAACAAGAACGTAGACACGGATGTAGAGAGAAAATATACATTATTATTCTTTATTTCTTTTCTTCTTGATACAATAGATGGATAGCTCTCATATTTATAATGCTATTCATAGGTTCGGCAGGTTTAGATGTAGGATCCGCCCTGCGCCTGCGCGTGGCCCAAGCCAGGCCGGCCACGAGTCAGGGTTGGTTTCCCAACAAAAGCCTGGCTCCGGCCAGAACACAAACGTCCTCATCACAACCTTTAACCAGACCGCCAGTGGGAACTACCTCAACACCACTGCACCGCCAACTTCGACCATGACATTGTCGTCTCACTATTCCGACAATGCAGGTCCTCAAGACAGACAACACCACCACCACGGTAACGAACCTACGCAGCCTCCACAAGGTAGAGACGTACGTCTCCTTTTGCACTCACATACCCTCCCATGCGACGTACGTTGAGCTGCCTTCGACCTCAACCCTAGCTCCGGCCATGCCCTGCTCCGGCTCTCCCAATCCTCCCATCCTCTGTCGCGGTGCATGGGCTTCTCTAGATCAGGCTTTCTCGAGAACCGCGTCGCCAATTCCCGGCTCTTGCTTCGGATCTAGCAGCCTTGCTCGTACCGCACCGCTGGCCACTGCCCCTAAGCTGCTCTGCCTTCCCGATGATTGGAGAAGATCGAAGCAACAGCAGCAACTTCTCTCCACCGGCACCGCCTACACATCAGCACCCGGAGTCCCAGACCAATTGAGCTCCTCCACGTTGGATGGCTTCAAAGTTGAGTGGCCAAAAGTCACTGAATGGACATACCAAAGGAACAATTAATTTACTTAATTTTTAGGTTAATAAACTTGATGCTGGTGCTGAACATACCAATAGAATTTTTTTATCACTGCGCCAATATTAGGAGGCTTGATATGGAATAAGCTCCTGTTTCAAATCATAGAGAATTGAAATTCATATTCAAGGATCGTAGATAATGTATGTTATGTGCACATGTGGTGAAAGCACTGTTCACAAACATGAACAGTACTGGCACTGTAGCACGGTCAGGTTCCGGTTTTGTTGGTTAGATTGATTTGATTAATTATTTATCCATTGAGAAAAGATTATCTGTTTAAACTTCTAAATTTTAGATTGTGTTTTTAGGTGGCAGTCCTATATAATTAATGCACCCGCTGTTACTAGATTGAGCAAGCAATAAAGAACTTATCTACAAATTTTTGTACACACATGGCATAAACGACTCCCTCCCTCACCGGGTTTTCCTATCTCATAGCAGGTGATTGAAGTCCCATGTGACCAGACCTAAGGTGAACAATTACTGCACCCCAAGGACGATCGCATAGCAGGTTTGTCCTATTGTGACTTAGGTTTATGAGATCGTAGTGGTGAGAAGGTAGTGAGGGAGGAGATGGCTGGTGTTGGTCTAATAGAAAAGTTTGGGGCTATAGTGATCCTCCCGGATGAGGCAAACACACACACCCATATGTATGGGCACCGTCTGATGGTCTGAACCACGCTGATGAACTCTTACTTGTACGCCACGAGCTTGCAATGATGCGCTGCAATTGACTATAGAAAGCAATCTGCTCAGCCCCTTGGTGCAAGACCACACTAAATCTAGAGCTGAAGGTGTCACACTTGATGACATACTGCTATTATTCTATTGGTAGCACTGAAAAATGAAAATTACATTAAGTATAATCAGGTCGAGAGGCAATTATTATATGCAAAGTGTGATATAGGATTACTATTGTGTAACAGTGGATATCAAAAACCTTGTCCAATGTCCCAAGTGTAGCGCTCCCAATCCTGTATCTCCCTCCATCAGCAACGTATGCATCAAACGCTCTATGGAGGAGATGAGAACTTGAGAAGAAAAGAGGAATTAGTGAAAGGCTAAAGATAATTTTTTATTGCCTATCACTACTACAGAAGTGGACATCACAACCGGCTCATCAGAACCGGTTTGGTGCGAAACCGTTGTAATGTTCGTACTAGAACCGGTTCATGGGCAACAGGCAGAAGAGGGCTTTCAGAAGCGGTTTGAAACACGAACCGCGTGTAGAGACCCATCTCTACAAGCAGTTTGTGTCCCAAACCGGTTGTGGGTTTCCAGAGCCGGTTTGAGACACAAACCGGTTGTAAAAGTCAAGCTCCAGAAGCGGTTTGTATCTCAAACCGGTTCTAGAATTCATCCCGCCTAACGCATTTAAATATCTTCTTCCTCCCCGAGCGCGCAAAGGAGAACAGGAAGGGTTAACAGAAAGGGCCGAGCTACTGTTCAAGGCGAGGTGCTGCCCAAATTTTCAATTGAGGTGATTTAGCTCCAAATTAAGTGTTTCAAGGTTAGTAACGTCATGTTAACAACCTTCTCACCTAAGTATTATTTTTTTTCATTGGATGTGGAGAAATGTTGATTTGTTTTTGTTGAAAGGTGTTTGTTTGCTAGCTAGCTTGAGCACTCAAAATTTTGTTTGTTTGTTTGTTTGCTAGCTAGCTTGATCACCTAATTTTAGGAAGTTCATCTCAAAATTAAGTTGTTTGTTTTAGGATCCAAAATGTAACGATAAATTAGGTAGATGTAGGTTTGCAAGGAAGTAATTATTGGTGTATGAAATAAAAAAGGAAAAAATTAGAAGGATAAAAAAGGTAGAAAGAGAAAAATAATTAGTTAGATTTAGTTAAAAATTATAGAAGGATAAAAATAATTACAAAATGTAACAATTAGTTATTTTAGTTCAATAAATGTGAAGGGTAAAAATAATTAGTTAGATATAGTTAAAACTGTATAAGGATAAAAATAATTACAAAGGTAGAAAGGGAAAAATAATTAGATAGATTTAGTTCAAAATTGTAGAAGGATAAGAAATAATTAAAAAATGTAACAATTAGTTAGTTTTAGTTCAATAAATGTAGAAGGACAAAAAAGAATTAGTGTAGATAGAGGTTTTTTTTGTTGCAGCAAAAAAATAGTGTCATTAATTGTAGACTTAAGAAGAACAAAAATTAATTACAAAGGTAGATCTAAGTGCTTGTGAGCTTTATATTCTTAAATGTAACTATATTTTTCAATAAAATATAACTTAGTGTAGATGAACCGGCAATGGATGTGCAATACGGACCGTCGCTCCAGAGAGTTCATTGATGGCGTGTAGGTTTTCTGGATGCGGCCGTTGCCTTCTTACCTCCAGACAACTACATATGTTGTCCGTGCGTAGCCTGCAAGAATGAGAAGGAGCACTCCCACCGATGGCAGGTTATGAACCATTTGATCATGATAGGATTCTTGCCAAACTATACCTGTTGGATCAACCATGGTGAAGTAGAGGGGATTAGCCAAGAAGAAGAGGGTTTGAATAGTATCCCAGACGCCATGCAATACTGTTCCATGGAAGATACACTCGGGGAGTTTGGTGATGATGAGCTGGACCAGATGCTGCGTGACGGAGAGGGAGACTACACGGATGAAAGACAATTCGACAAGTTCCAGCGCATGTTAGAGGACCACGGGACTCCTTTGTACCCAAACTATGGGCAGGGCCACAAAAGTTGTGCACCACACTGGAACTAATGCAATGAAAGGCCACAAATGGTGTCTCAGATAAGGGATTCGATGAGTTGTTATCACTCATAAAGAAGGTGCCTCCAGAAGATAACACTCTGCCTGAATCTACATATGAAGCCAAACAAGTCGTATGCCCTTTGGGATTGGAAGTACAGAAGATACACGCATGTCCTAACGATTGTATCCTGTATCGCAATGAGTACGAGGATTTTGATGTTTGTCCAGTGTGCAAAGAATCATGTTATAAGATGAAGCGCGACGACCCAGGTGAAATAGATGGGGAGCGTACGAAGAAGAGACCTCCCGCTAAGGTGGTGTGGTATTTCCCTGTCATCCCCCGATTGAAGCGTCTGTTTGCTAACAAAGCGCATGCCCAGATGATGCGTTGGCACAAAGAAGAGCGTAAGGACGACGGGATGCTTAGACATCCCGCTGATGGCTCCCAGTGGAGGAAAGTCGATCGAACATACCCGCACTTTGCAGATGAGGTGAGAAACATAAGGTTTGGGTTGAGTACCGATGGTATGAACCATTTCGGCGAGTTGAGTAGCAGCCATAGCACCTGGCCTGTTACACTATGTATCTATAACATTCTTCCTTGGTTTTGCATGAAGCGAAAGTACATATTAATGCCGTTGTTGATCCAAGGCCCCAAGCAACCCGGAAACGACATCGATGTCTATCTGAAACCATTGGTTGAAGATCTTGTAACGTTGTGGGGGGGATGGTGTACGGGTATGGGATGAGCACAAAAGGCAGTATTTCACCCTACGTGCATTGTTGTTTGTAACCATTAATAACTGGCCTGCGCTTGGTAACCTGTTCGGCCTAACTATAAAAGGATATAGAGTCTGCGTGCAGTGCTTAGATGAAACGGACAGCACGGACCTCAAAAACTCTCGGAAGGTTGTGTACATGGGCCACCGTAGATTTCTTCTTGCGAGGCACCCGTTGCGAAAGAAAGGCAGGAATTTTAACGGGAAACCAGACCTTCGTGCTAAGCCTGTGCATCGAAGTGGGCCGCTTGTGTTTGCTATGGTAAAGAATCTGAAAGTAACATTTGGAAAGGGTCCTGAGAGAAAATCTGTCCCGAATGAGGAAGGTCAGGCACCCATGTGGAAGAAGAAGTCAATATTTTGGGACATGCCTTATTAGGAAGTTTTAGAGGTCTGTCACTTACTTGACTTCATGCACATCACGAAGAATGTTTGCGTGAACCTGCTAGGATACTTAGATATGTACGGCAAATCGAAAGATACACTGCAAGCTCGGAGGGATCTAAAACTTTTGAAACTGAGGAACGATCTACATCTAAAAAAGACAGGAAAAGGACAATATTATCTACATCCTGCAAGCTACACTCTAAGGAAAGAAGAGAAAAAAAAGCATGATAGAGTGCTTGAACAGTGTGAAGGTCCCTTCCGGATACTCTTCGAGTAAAGAGACTCATAAACATGAAAGAGAATAAAATCGTTCACCTGAAATCCCATGACTATCTTGTGTTGATGACACAGTTGCTCCCAGTGGCTATTAGAGGTATTTTGCCCGAGTGGGTCCGGGGGACAATCACAAAGCTGTTCCTTTTTCAACGCGGTTTTGTAGAAGGTCATCGATCCAGATAAACTAAGTAAGCTGTAGGATGACGTGGTACAAAGTGTGGTTAGCCTTGAGATGATCTTTCCTCATGCATTCTTTGATATTATGGTTCATCTCACTGTTCACATTGTCAAGGAGATAGGTATTCTCGGACTCGTGTTTCTGCACAACATGTTTCCTTTCGAGAGGTACATGAGTGTCCTAAAGAGGTATGTCCGTAACCGTTCTCATCCAGAAGGATACATAGCCGAGGGGTATGGCACAGAGGAGGTGATTGAGTTTTGTGTGGATTATGTTAATGATCTAAATCCGATTGGTGTCCCTATATCACGCCATGAGGGGAGGCTATGGGAAAAAGGGGCACTAGGACAGAAAGAAATTGCATGCAATGATCTTCTTACTTTTAAACGAGCATTTAACGGTTCTGAAACAATCTACTGTAGTGGCCCCTTATGTCCTTCAGCACAAGAGTATTCTACACCGCGAATTCCCAGGGAGGTCTGAGGATTGGATAACACGGAGGCACATTTATTCATTCGGTGCTTGGTAACAAAACTTTATCCTTTCGAAAGGGTCAGACAATAAACAGTTGCAATGCCTGGCTTGGGGACCATCTAGCGAAATCATGACATTCAAGGGGTACGAGATAAATGGTTACACATTTTACACGAAATCCCAGGATAAGATGAGCACGAACCAGAACAGCGGTGTCCATATAGACGCCGCGGACAACACTGGCAAGGTGGACACATATTATGGTTTCATAGAAAAGATATGGGAGCTTGACTATGGACCTTTGAAGGTCCCTCTGTTCAAGTGCCAATGGGTCAAACTGAGTTCAAGCGGCGTGAAGACAGTCGGCTATAGACGCAAACCATTCGTTCTCGCCAATGATGTGAGATAGGTCTTCTACGTAATGGACATGTCAAGCAAACCTAAGAAGCAGAAGGACAAGCCAAAGCGACACGTGGTTCTCCAAGGCAGACGAAGGATTGTCAGAGTTGAGGACGTCATAGACGAGAAAGAGCATAGTCAGTTCGACGAGCTCCCTCCTTTTGCAGTGGATGTCGATATAAGTGTCTTGAATGACACAGATGTCGATGCTCCATATATACGCCGCAATCATAACGAAGGCACACTTGTAAAGATAAAGTATGTTACTAGTTAAGATGTGCTCCTATATGAATTATGAATATGTGAGATGTGTCTTCTACTGTATAATGAGTTTATCCGGGCTTATGTAATTTTAGAAACCCTAAAAATGACTTAGGTTTATTACATGAATTTTGAGATGACTTAGCTGTATTTAAAGTATTTTAATAAAATATGAAACACAAGTACTGAAATTAAAAAATTTAATAAAAGTTTAATAAAAAGGAAGAAAGCATTTTTACAAATTTTTTTAAAAAACTTGTATATTTGAAACATCTATAGAAATTAAGCAATGAAATTTTAAACATTTTAATAAAATATGAAACACAAGTACTGAAATTAAAAAAATTTTCATAAAAGCTTAATAAAAAGGAAGAATAGAGAGGCTTTCCTCGCAGACTCCTGAAAAACCTCTCTACAAGCGGTTCGTAATACGAACCCCTTGTAAATGGGCCTCTACAAGCGGTTCGTAGTACAAACCCCTTGTAGAAGAGGCCCTATACAAGCGGTTGGTACTACGAACCGCTTGTAGGGGTCCGTTTACAAGGGGTTCGTATTACGAACCGCTTGTAGAAAGGGTTTCCTATATATTTCAGATCGTCTTCCCTGCACGCTTCACTCTCCCCAAAATTTTTCTAAGTCCCGAGCCGTCACGCGCTTCACTCCTCTGTCGCGCCGCCGTCTCTCCGTAGAGCCCCCGCGCCGCGCTCGACACCTCCTCCCCCGTGCGCATGCCCTCGTCGCCGCCTCGTCGTCGGACCTCCACCGCGCCGTCAACCTAACGACAAGCCCCGGCTCTCCCCAAGCCCCCGGAGGACCTAGGTTGCCCACGCCCACGCCGCACTCTCCCTCTGTTTTATGGCTGCCCACAGGGTGTTCGATGAAATGTCCCAACAGGAAAAATAGAGAAAGAGATAGAGAGAGATAGGGAGAGCCTGAGAGATATAGAGAGAAAGAGAGAGATAGGGAGAGATAGAGAGAGATAGAGAGGGAGAGATAGGGAGAGATAGGGAGATAGAGAGATAGAGAGAGATAGAGAGAGATAGGGAGAGATAGAGAGATATAGGGAGATAGAGAGATAGACAGAGAGATGTAGAGAGATAGAGAGATAGAGATATAGAGAGAGATAGAGAGTCATGAAACATATTTAACATTGTTTTGCAATTATTTCATGTGCACAAGTAGTAATACTAATTTAACATTGTTTCGCAATTATGATATATAGATGGAGCAACCAGGCCATGCTGACCCTAATTTCGATGAGGGAGAACAGTTCCTGCTAGACTCGATCGTGTAGGGTAGCATCAGAGGATACGACGAAGGTGACACTAACGTTACTGCCGAGGCAGCCGATAACAATGCTGCCGATGAGGCCATGAACCAAGGTGACGCTAACGCTACTGCCGGTAGTTCCGGTGATGCCGTGGACACTAGGGCCAGCGAGGTAATGTCACAATAATGCCCTGGTACATGATTCCTTTCAACCAATATAAAACACTCTAACACGCTCATATGTTTCTGTATTTTAAGCAGGGTATATTGAGCAACCAAACGAAGCGAGGACCTAACAAGAAGCCGTCGGCAAAGCATGTCTTTAATGATGTTAACTCTGGCGGGATGCCGGTTGCCCCTCTTTCAGCAATTGGCCCATTAAACAACGCTTGTGGTTACCATGTAAGGGACCACGTCCCAATTAGCATCCAGAAATGGGCTGAAGTCTCTCAAGCTACCAAAGACCTGCTGTGGACAGATATTAAGGACAATTCCAAATTCCCTGAAGGGTTCGAAGACAAAGTAAAGAAATACACTTTGAAAAAGATGGCAACCGTATTTCAGTCGTGGAAGTCGTCTCTAAATGTCAAGTATGTGCAGAAAGGACAAAGGTCTGACTTCAATCTATTTCCTAAGCTGGCGGATCACTGGGAAGCGTTTGAGAAGTACAAGCTGTTAGCTGAAGGCCAAGCCGCGAGTCAAAAGAACAAGATGAGTGCACAGAAGAAGAAATACCACCACTATCTCAGCACCGGTGGTTACATTAAGGCTATACCGAAATGGGAGAAGCGGGAGAATGAATTATTGGCCAAGGATGTACCACCTGCTACTGTTGATTGGGAATTCTACCTGCGAAATTGGTTCATGGCTCACGGGGGGCCCTTGCAGATGACGGCAGCTTGGTGATGGCACCGGGAGTGCAAGATGTTGGGCAAAGGATTGTACAAGCTGTTGAGCGGTTTCAGTCAGGTTCCTTAGTGACAGACAGGGAAAATGACGAGCTGGCACATGCCCTCCAAAACCCTGAGCACCCAGGACGGACAAGAGGTATTGGTTCGTCGACGCCATGGAAGTATGGATTCGCGAAGGATTCCGAAACGTACAGGAGCCAAGCAAGAAGCAAAACCAAAGAGCTATACAAATACAGCCAATTGGAAAGGGAGCTAAGAGCTACCCAATGAAGTCTAAACGGGCTAAGACAGAGGTAGCAAAGAAGAAGAAAGAGCAAGAACAGTTTGACCAATTCATGAAAGAGGCAAGACTCGATTCTGCAGCCGAAGCTCTTGGATTAACAGATGATCTCTTAATGGCAGAAGTGAGATGGCAATATGAGTTAGGTCGGGAGTTGGTTAATCCTAAAAACATAAAGGATTTAACAACCAAGACGCGACAATTTCATGAATGGTGCATGGTAGAGTTCGCTCAAGGAAGAAATATGTTCCCCTCCGTATCAAAAACGAAGATTTCTATCGCGGGGACAACCAAATATGACTAGAATTCAAAGACTTGTACCATTTTTACCATCAGGACGCTGTCAACGTGTCTCTCGTGAGCGGTTGGTGTCTGTAAGTGTCAAGCTAATAAGTTTACCATGTGCTTCCTCGTACCAGAAAGTTGCAACTCTAATAACTTATCCCTTTCTATGTAGAATGGAGATACAACGATGCAGAAGACAGGCTGCCTTCAACATGGGCTTCATAGACCTAGAGATTGTCAACGAAGCTGTCTTCATATACAAACCAAAGGATGTTGAGGATTACATTCTGGATGTATTCTTGGGACAGCACTACAAACCGTACATACTTCCGCCCTTCAACTTCGTGTACGTATATATACGTGTCCTTAGAACCTCTCGTTCCTATCTTTTTAAAGCATACATAATATGACTAATTATATATATATATATATGTTAAAATATATTAATAGGTTTCACTGGATCCTTCTTGTTATCTTGCTTGATAATAGCAAGATCATTATTCAAGACTCAAGAAGAAAATCACAGCAAAAATATCAATATATCATTGACACGCTAAATCGGTATGACACATATTAATTTATAAGATGGTTTTCTTATTATATTGTAATGCCTAGCTATTTAATTAATTCAAACTCTAATAATTACTATTTATGTAATAACGCATCACAGGGCATTCGCAAGGTTCCAAAAGAAGCATAAAGTTACTTTCAAGAATGAATTCACAGTCCAATTAAGCACTTAAGTACGTAATAAAGAATATTAGTTAATTCATATTCTTTAGTGATAGTTTTCATCTCAATAATTGTATTCGTTTTAAATTTCATCACAGGTTATACAACAAATGGCTGGAAACAACTTATGTGGCTATTATGTGTGCCACTACATGCAAAATCTTTCCCAAGGCGATATGCCAAAAATAAATGACGAGGTGCGTATGTGCCAAAAATAACAAATTAATGATGCATCTCAATTTCTTAGTAATTACACTTTACGTGTTCAGAGATTTATTTATTCCCTGCTTTGGTAGCCTTACCTCGATGTGCAAGACGTGATCCCGCCTCACTGGGTTTTAGCAATCTAAGAACAACTTATCGGCTTCATTGTCGACGAGATTATATCCACCAAAGACGAGTTCCACACAAAGGGATGGAGCGATTGTCCTTCTGTAAGGACAGGTGAAATATCGGAATCATTGAAGGGAACAAATAGCAATGTAGTCAAGAAATGACCTTAAGATTCACCCTTATACTCTTGAAATGTATAAACATTGCTTTCATATGCTCATTAATTATTATTTCATGTGTACATCAACTTGTCCATTTTTGATTCATTCGTGTTATTGTGTAAATGAACTTGTGGTTGTGTGAATGAGTACACATCATAATATATAATTAATTATGAAAAAAACTATTGTAGTTGTATTTAATTTTATTATCAAAATTCATATTGAAAACCCGGCCCTCTCAGAACATATTCTATATTGAATATAATTTGCTCTCAGCCTCTCCACAAGCAGTTGGTAACTTCAACCGCTTATGAAGTAGGAACACGTGGCGCCTCCTCCTCGCTGCCTGAGAGGCTCTCCACAAGCGGTTGGTAACACCAACCGCTTGTGGAGAGAACCCACGTGGCGATTCCACCAGCCTGCCAGAGCGTCTTCCGAACCGCTTGTGGTGTCGTGCCACAAGCGGTTGGGGGAACCACGAGTGTTACCTGGAGGGTATGAGTCGTGGTTATCTACAATCGGTTCTAAAACCGGTTCTGAAACTTGTTACGAATCGGTTGTAATACCTGGTTCGCTGGTAGTGTATACATTGTATACACAATGCCACATGGATTAGGGGCTTTGGATGGTCATCCACATCACCCTACACCAGGAACAGCCCTGCAAGAGTCCAAAAAAGTTATCCTCGGCCAATGCAAACAAAGGGAAGACTAAAATATGTACGGTTTTCTTTTATAATTAAGGCCATCGCTAAGGTGTTGCACTAGTACTTACATACTGTCCTCATCTAGATCTACCCCTCTACCTTTATCTCGGCCTCGACGTCACCGCCTCTTTCTTCCTCAACGCTGCCTCCTCCCCTAACCACAACGTCACCTCCTCATCTGAACCCGACACTGTCTCCTACACCTGGCATGACCTCCTCATCTCGGAACCCGGCGCCGCCCCCCAACCATAATGCTGCCTCCTCCCCTGACCTTGGCATAGCTCTTCTTTCGTAGGTATGGATAATCCTCCCGTCTATCATGAGGTAGGTGCATGCTAACTTGATGAATGCAAAGTGATTGTGATAATTATGCATGTGGTTGTTTATTTGGTAAAAATGCAAACTAGCTGTGATAAACATGCACTATTGTTAACTTGATGAATGCACGCTTAACTACATTTTCATATATGTTTGTGAATATCATACATTTTAGAATGCTTCTATATTTGTGGTGAACCTTAACAATTTTTGTGAATATATAGCACGCATATAGAATGCTCTTATATTTTTCGAAATCTTTATATTATTTGTGAATAGCATGCATTTTGAATGGTATTATATGTTCCAAGTATATGCTATGTATATAAGGACTACTAGGATTTATTAGAAAAGTGAGTTGTGTCCACAGTGGCGGAGCCAGGTTTTTCAATGAGAATGGGCAAGCCTATCAACAGTTAAACTACTGAAACGCTAAGCTTTAAGGCCGAAACGTTGGATTTGAGTTGGTTTTTAAGTGTTTTAAGAAGACTTCGATATATTTGACATAGTGAAACATTTGGCTCATAGAAGGCAAAACCATAAGCCGCAAACCAAACACTACTAGAAAACTGACCTTTCGTACCGGCACATCAGTACCGATTGGATTGAAACCGGTAATAACAGTGGCATCAGTCCCGGTTCATTGGGTACAGAGCAGTAGTCCCGGTTGGAGCCACGAACCGGTACTGATGCCCTTGCATTAGTCCCGGTTCGTGATACGAACCAGTACCGAAGGCATGGAGTAAATTAGTCCTGGTTTCTAACACGAACCGGTACTGATGCCCTCTCATTAGTCCCGGTTCGTGTTACGAACCGGTACTGATGCCTCATTTCAGGAAAGTTCAAAAGGAATGTATATTCTATTTATGTCAGTACGCGATGGTGGGTGGGTTGGTTAGAAGGGTGAGGCTAGAGTCACGAGGCTAGAGTCATGAGGTTGTGGGTTCAAGTCCCGCTTCTCCCATACATCCTTAACATTTTTAAACATTTCATAGTACTATTCAGTACCGGGTGAGGGAACCGGGACTGATGCTCCCGGATGGCTTGTACCGGTTCAAAAACCGGTACTAAAGCCAATTATGAACCGGTACTAAAGGTGAGTTCTCTAGTAGTGAAATCAAATAGGGTAGCAATGAAAAGGAAGGAAGATTTGGAAAATAACTAACTAGGGTATACAATAATACTAATGCTTTGAAAGCTCGCATACAAAATTCCAAACACACACCTAAAAGAGACTAGATGGCTCTGCTTGAAGATAGTGTTTCAAGGCTCGAGAAGCCATAATATTTAGTTCGATCAGATTTTGAGAGTTTTGAGAAATGACTTTAAGAAGCCGGTGTATACTAGGCAAAACAATTTTTTTATGGTGCAAAAGCGTCCATCGAGAGAGTGAATGAGAGGAAGAGGCTAGGTTGATTGGTGATTGAACCATCTGGTATGTTCGATCGATGAGCCAGGAGACCTGACCAATGTACGAACTCATGTCGGCTTTGGGCCTCTAGTGGTCTAACCGTAGAAACTAATGGCGAGTGGCTGGAGCAGAACAGCATCAACTCCTCGTCTATGTTGCCTTCGCAGCACCGCCGCTCCCATTGCTGCCGCTTGTATATGTTGCCTTCGCCGCACCGCCGCTCAGTCAAACTGCAATCCCGCCGGCTGCAGCAGATACCTAGGGTTCTCTGCTAGCTTCCACGGGAGCCCGGGCAGTTGCTCCTCCTGCCCGAGCGTTGAATTCGTCGCTGTTCATACTTCTCTTTCGGTTAATTGACGTCCGGCTTTGAATGATGTGTGATGGCTAATTAGAGTTTAATCATCAAAACATCAAGAAAAGGTGCACTACTATAGAAATGGCCTTCCATACCGGCACATCAGTACCGGTTATGCATGAACCGGGACTGACAATTACACTAGTCCTGGTTCAACGGTCTACGGGTCCGGGGAGAACATCAGTACCGGCTGAAGACACCAACCGGTACTGATTCTCTAACATTAGTACCGGTTGGTTACACCAACCGGTACTAAGCAGGCTAGCTGGCTCGGGGGCTGCTTAGTACCGGTTGGTTAGAGCATCAGTACAGGTTGGTTTCTTAAACCGGTACTAAGCAGCCTTATTTGAACCTCCTCTTCCCCGCCTCCTCCCCACACTCTGCCCGATCAACAACGGTGTAGCGCCGGCCAAGAGTTTTAAGGAAGGGGAGGTGCTACCAAAATTTTAATATTTTGATCATTTTACTCCCTGCCAAGTTAACCAAGGTTAGTAACGTCGTTCCTCACTACATTTAGTGTAAAATGGAGCTTCTTCTTTGCCTGAAATATGAAGAAAATTTAATATTTTCTCATGATCAATCAAGAACAGTGCAGCGCCGGCCAAAAGTTTCAAAGAAGGGGGAGGTGCTGCTAAAATTTCAAAATTTTGGTCATTTCACTCCAAACCAAGGTTAGTAACATCGTTCCTCGCTACATTTGATGTAAAATGGAGCTTCTTCTTTGCTTAAAATGTGAAGAAAATTGAGCTTTTCTCATGATCGGTGAAAGATTATGAATGTAGAGATCTAGCTTGATCTTTTTATGTAAATTGCAATAACTTGTTGTGTAAGTTTAAAATTTGTTTGGATTAGATGTAGCTCACATTGAATGTGTGGATCTAGGTCAAATTTAGGTTTTAGTTCCATCAATCGATGAAGAATTTTGAATCTAGACTTTGATCTACCAACTCATTCTTATTAGGTGTAGGTCTAGCTCAAATTTAGGTTTTGGTTCCATCGATCGGTTAGTATTTTGAATGTACATTTTGATCTACCAAGCAATTCTTGTTAGATGTGGATCTAGCTTAAATTTAGGTTTTGATTCCATTGATCGGTTAGTATTTTGAATATAGATTTTGATCTACCAAGTCATTCACGTTAGGTGTGGATCTAGCTCAAATTTGGGTTTTGGTTCCATCGATCGATAAAGAATTTTGAATCTAGACTTTTGATCTACCAAGTCATTCTTTTTAGGTGTGGATCTAGCTCAAAATTAGGTTTTGGTTCCATCGATCGATGAAGAATTTTGAATCTAGTCTTTTTTCTACTAAGTCATTCATTTTAGGCGTGGATCTAGCTCAAATTTAGATTTCGGTTTAAATGATTAATAACCTTATTTTATTTTTTAAAAATTCTTTTAGTGTGGAATATGTATGATTTATTATTTTTATTAAGCAATGAAGAAATAAATGAATTTATATAACAAGATGAAATTTTATCATTAAAATTGAATATGTAATGAAGTATTGACATTTTAAAATATTAACTTTTTAATGAAATTTCACCTAAAATAAAATTTATCCACCTAAAATTTTTAAATAAATTTAATATTGGTTTAATTTGAATTTTGCGAAATGTTAAAAAATTTATTATTGAAAAATGAGCTAACAGCTGCCTTGATGTAGCATAATGTGGATGGACCGGCGATGGATGTACATAGACCGATGCTCCCCGGAGTTCTTGCAGGGTTTGCAAGCTTTTCTTCGTGCGGCCTATGCATGCACGAAGGCAGGCTACATATGTTGTCTATACATAGACTGCAAAAATGAGAAGGAGTGGCCGAAATCCAGCCACCTTCACTTTCATTTGCTCTCAAGAGGTTTCATACCAAACTATACCTGTTGGACCAATCACGGTGAAGTAAAGACTATACGGAAAGATGGTAAAGAAGAAGAGGGGGACAACAATATCTCGGATGCTAGCTGGCCAACACGGTTCTTTCGAAGATACATTGGGGGAGTTTGGTGATGATGACCTAGACCAGATGCTGCTTGATAGAGAGGGAGAATACAGCGATGAAAGACATTACGAAAAGTTCCAGCACCTATAAGAAGACCATGGAACACTATTGCACCCAAATTGCCAACAGGGCCACAAAAAATTGCATACCACTCTAGAACTAATGCAATGGAAGACGACCAATGGATTGTCTGATAAGGGATTCGATGAGTTGTTATGCCTCATAAAGAAGTTGCTTCCAGAGGGTAACACGCTGTCTGAAACTACGTATGACGCCAAGCAAGTTGTCTTCCCTTTGGGGTTGGAGGTACAAAAGATACATGCATGCCGTAACGATTGTATCCTTTATCGCAATGAGTACGAGGATTTGGAAGCTTGTACGGTATGCAAAACTTCGAGGTATAAGACCAGGCGTGATGACCCAAGCGAGGAAGAGGGGCAGCGTAAGAAGAAGAGACCCCCCGCTAAGGTGGTCTAGTATTTCCCTATAATCCCCCGGTTGAAGCGTTTATTTGCGAGCAAAGCGCATGCCCAGGTGATGCGCTGGCACGAAGAAGATCGTAAGGATGACGGATTGCTGAGGCACCCCGCTGACAGTTCCCAATTAAGGAAAGTTGATAGAAAATACCTGGACTTTGCTGAGGATGCGAGAAACATAATGTTTGGAATGAGTACGGATGGGATGAACCCGTTCGGCGAGATGAGCAGCAGTCACAGCACTTGGCCCGTGACTCTATGTATCTACAACCTTTCTCCTTGGCTGTGTATGAAGCGAAAGTATATTATGACGCCGTTGCTTATCCAAGGGTTGAAGCAACCTGGAAACGACATCGACGTGTACCTCAAACCATTGGTGGAAGATTTGCTAGCGTTGTGGACCGATGGTGTACGTGTATGGGATGTGTACAAAAGAGAGCACTTCATCCTACGTGCATTGCTATTCATAACCATCAACGACTGGCCTGCACTTGGTAACCTGTCGGGCCTATCTATCAAAGGATATAAAGCCTGCATCTAGTGCTTAGAGGATATGGACAGCAAGTTTCTAAAAACTCCCGAAAGGTCGTATACATGGGCCACCGTAGGTTCCTCTATATGAAGCACCCGTTACGATGGAAGGGTGAGAAATTCGATGGGACAGAAGAGAAACGTAGAAGCCCCCTGCTGTTGACGGATTATGTCGGCAATATACTTTATGGGGCTATGCGTAAGACCGAAACCCGATGGTAACACAGGAGACAGATTTATTCAGGTTTGGGCCATCTGCGGTGGAGGTACCCTACTCCTGTGCTCGTAGATTGTATTGGGGTTGATCTCAATGGATCAATGTTGAGGATGGCTATGGATCGATGTGATCTCTCCTACCGAACCAGGGGCCTCTGCCTCCCTTTATATAGTGGAGGGAGATAGGGTTACAGTTAAGTATCATAATTGGTTATGAAAACTGGGGATAGAGATAGGAAGTCTATCTCTATCCTTTCTTGCCAAGTACGTAAGTACCGGATTACAACTGTGCCTTTCTTGTGATACAAGTCGGGTCTTCATGCGGGACAGGCCCGTCTTCTAGATGGTAGGCGTGACCCTGCTCCGTGAGGTAGTCCTTGTAATTTGTCTCCGTGAGGATACCCGGGGACCATGTTATCCACAGTAGCCGCTGAGTGCTTTACAGCCGAGTTGATGCCTTCTCGGATGTGTGTCGACCGAGTTGATGCCTTCTCGGATGTACTTCGACTGGAACCTTTTCTATGCCGAGTGCTCCAT
This sequence comes from Olyra latifolia, assembly GCA_036346145.1. Lineage (NCBI taxonomy): Eukaryota > Viridiplantae > Streptophyta > Magnoliopsida > Poales > Poaceae > Olyra > Olyra latifolia. The sequence goes on along the minus strand of CM070524.1, from coordinate 39,543,781 downwards.
TGGCATGCAAGGAGGCTGTGAAGGGCTCAAGAGAGCTTTGCAGGTTCAAATCTCCGAGTGACTCCCAGCCCAATTTCTTGGAGTCCTGGAAGTCGGCTAGATGGTTGACGTTGCGGCGTGAGTAGAATGTCGACGCAACTGTCCTCAGTGCAGTGTGAGAAGCTGGCGTAGTAAATCGGCGCGGCTGTCCTCGGTGCAATGCGCAAGAAGCCGGCGTAGTAAGTCAGCGCGGTTGTCCTTAGCGCAGTGCGCGAGAAACCGCAAGTTGGGATGGCCGTCCTCGTCGTTGCAGAGCAGCAAGTCGGCGTAGGGAGTCGGCGTGGCTATGCTCGGGCACAGTGCGCGAGAAGCCGGGCCGTAGTTTGTGCTCGGGACGCTGGCGTAGGCATGCAGCTGAGCCATATAATGCACTCAGGGTGCTGGTGTAGGCGTGCAGCCGTACCGAAGTTGGCGTAAGCGTGGAGCCATGCCGTAGATTGCGCTTGGGGCGCGGGTGTTGACACGTAACTGTGCCATAGTCGGTGCTTGTAGCGTAAACAGTTCCTTGAACCTCTGTAACATGTACATGTAGGATTTAGGCAGTATCTGAATATAAAAACATTTGGTCGGATATAAAATCCGACTATCTTTTTGTGCGAAATAGCCATTTTTTATTTTTCTTACTTGATGATTTTTGTTAGTCCGAGTAGTTTTTTCTTCCTTTTGTTATGCACTCTGCCCGACTAGTCCAACCCCCGAGTGTAGGGAGTTGGCACATGGCTTTTTATCCCAGGCACGCGTTTGGGTGACGTAGAGTTCGCCGTGTTATGGGTTCAGAGCTTCACTACTCAGAATTATAGCGCACTCGGATTTCACTTAAATCACTAAGTAGCAAAAGTAAAAAATAACTATGAAAAAGATGGGTGCGTGTAAGTGCACACAATTATGTGTAACCCCGACTTACTGTTTAGTTGAAATTCAACTAAGTAGCAAGTCAAGAAATAACACGAGTTTATATGTGAAAAGATTATGATAATGAAAACTTAACTGCTTTGCTGATGATGATGTCGTCCTTGCTTTTAAGCTTTTAGTCCCCGGGCATATCACCTTGTAGGTTTGAAGTGCAGACGTGGGCTTGTAACTGTGCCGAAGCCGAAGTTTGCGCTCGGGGCGCTGGCGTTGGCGTGAAGCCGTGCCGAGTTGACGTAGGCATGCAGCCGAGCCGTATGATGCACTCGAAGTGCCGGGCGAGACGCGTCTGCGTGCCAAAGGTTGCGCCGGGCGCTGGCGCGGCATCAAGCCGTGCCGAGTTGACGTTCGCATTCAGCCGAGCCATATGATGCACTCGGGGTGCTGGCGTAGATGTGCAGCTGTGCCAAAGGTTGCGCTCGGGGCGCTGGCGTTGGCGTGAAGCCGTGCCGAGTTGACGTAGGCATGTAGCCGAGCCGTATGATGCACTCGGGGTGCTAGCGTAGACGTGCAGCCGTGCCAAAAAAACCATCTCGCATTATCTTGCATTGTACCCTGTGGAGACAATGAGAAACACGAGTAGCAGAGAGAAAACTGGATTGTAAAGCAATATGCATGATGTTTAATTATGTATTTTTATTATGTCAAATTGTCATCCGTTTATCTTTTTCGTATTGATTTACGCTTCTCTGAGTATGTTTAATTCCGTTTGTTAAGCACTCCGCCTAACTCATTAAGTTCCTTAGCTTTAGGAGTTGGCACGGGGCTCTGTCTCCGGACACGCGTCAGGAAACCCAAATTTTGCACAGGAATCAAAGTTTCACAACTCAGAATGTGTGACACTCGAAATCGATAAAAGTCAACATGAAAAAGAACAAAAGAAACTCGAAAAGAGATGGGTGCAGATAATGCACCTAATTAGGTGTAGCCCCCGACTTACTGCTTAGTTGGATACCAACTAAGTAGCAAGTAGGAGATAAATTATAATGATGTAATTGAGTATAAAAATAAACAACTTAGCTTTTGATCGTGCCGTCTTCACGCCCGAGTGAACGAGCCCCCGGGCATGTCACCTTGTCAATGCGGCTGTCCTCGGCGTCGTGCGCGAGAAGCCGGTGTAAGGAAGTCGGCGCGGCTGTCCTCGGCGTCATGCGTGAGAAGCCGGCCTAGGGAAGTCAGCGCGGCTGTCTTTGGAGTCAAGCACGAGAAGCCGGCGCAGTAAGTCAGCGCGGTTGTCCTCAGCGCAGTGCGCGAGAAACCGGCATAGGAAGTCGGCATGGCTATCCTCGGCGTCGAGCACGAGAAGCCGGCGCAGTAAGTCAGCGCAGTTGTCCTTAGCGCAGTGGACGAGAAACCAGCCTAAGAAGTCGGTGCGGCTGTCCTCGACGCAGTGTGCGAGAAGCCGGTCTAGGAAGTCGGCGCGGCTGTCCTCGGCATCGTGCGCGAGAAGCCGGCCTTGGACGTCGGCACGGCTGTCCTCGGCGTCGAGCACGAGAAGCCGGCCTAGAAAGTCGGCTGTCACAGTTTCGAATGTCACAGTCGTCTCTCATCTTCTTCTCGCTCCCGTCACCGAGCTTTGATGTCTTGGCGAATGTCGCGGTTTGTCGTTGTTGCCGGAGCAACGAGTGGGTGCGGCGGTCGTCCGCCGCCGCCGCCGCCGCAGTTAGGGGCGAGGAGCCGCAAGCGGCGTCCACAGAGACGCCACGGGCGCCGAGGAGCCGTAAGTCGGGACGGCGTAGGAGCCTCACCGTGATCTTCAGGATGAGATCCGCTTTGTCGTCGAGGTCCACCATGCCCTTGCTGAGATGCACCAATGATCGCCGAGGTGCCGAGCAAAATTCACGTCGAGCTCCATCTTCGCTCAGGATTCACGTCACCTCCGTGCAGTCTGTCTTCAAACGGTCGCCACAGTCACATCCGAACTTAGTTTTTGATGATCTTAGACTCATTGGAAAGATAATGAGATAAGCTTTCCAGCGCATCTGAAACCACCCCGAAATTCCTTCCAAGTCAACAGAAAATCACGACGCAATTTCTATCAAGATTTTGGACGCGAATAGATCGCATCTTCTTCTTGCGCTCGCTTCGCGGTTGAAGTTGTCTTCCGATCGGATCTGATCCGATTCTTCAAGGGCAAGTTTGCCGAGGTTGTTGATGATAAAATCCAAGCATTTAAAACGGAAAACTTGGTCGAAGGTGAATTCGACGGCGCTGCCGCCGAGAGATGCCATCGAATTTGATGAAGATGATCTTAGCGCTGCCCCTACCTGGCACGCCAACTGTCGACGGATTATGTCGACAATATACTTTATGGGGCTATGCGTAAGACCGAAACCCGATGGTAACACAGGAGACAGATTTATACAGGTTCGGGCCCTCTGCGGTGGAGGTAATACCCTACTCCTGTGCTCGTAGATTGTATTGGGGTTGATCTCGATGTATCAATGTTAAGAATGGGTATGGATCGACGTGATCTCTCCTACCGAACTAGGGGCTCCTGCCTCCCTTTATATAGTGGAGGGAGGTAGGGTTACAGATAAGTATCCTAGTTGGTTATGGAAACTGGGGATAGAGATAGGAAGTCTATCTCTATCCTTTCTTGCCGAGTACGTAAGTACCGGATTACAACTGTGTCTTTTTTGTGATACAAGTCGGGTCTTCATGCGGGGTAGGCCCGTGTTCTAGATGATAGGCGTGACCCTGCTCCGTGAGGTAGTCCTTCTAATTTGTCTCCGTGAGGATACCGGGGACCATGTTATCCACACCTGCATCATAGTGGGACACTTGTATTTTCTCTGTTCTTCAACATCCAATCTCGCGCAATCTTAGGCGAGAACATACGGTCATTATGATCATCCTTTGATCATTGTGATTGACACCCCATAATACAAATCCACGAGCACAGGAGTAGGGTATTACTTCTTTCAGAGGACCTGAACTTGTATAAATCCTGCCCCCTATGCTACCATCGAGTTGTGATCTTTCGGATAGCCCTATAAAATATATTGCCGACATAATTCGTCGACAGTTGGCGCGCCAGGTAGGGGCTCGCGTCACTATCTGTTCCATCAACTTTGATGGCTTCAATCAGTGGATTCGTCTTTACCTATGCCCCTGGCCAAGGTTTTGCCTTCGGAGATCTCGGCTTCATTGCCAACGACTTCGGGGAACTTCAGTTATATGAGTCGGATGACGTTTGGCCCACATACTACCGGGGGAGGCTGTACGCGGCTCCAGCCGAACTACACCACGTCAGGTTGTCTCTTTTGGATTTTGATCCGGGAGAGATCCAATCTGACAACGACGATTCCGACTAGCCCACCGTAGGGATTCCCTTCGGTCTCAGTCGGGATTATGGGCCTTTGGTTCTGCCAGCTTCTTCTGCTGATGAGGAACCAATCGACGATGCTATTCCTGACCTGAATCGCGATCAGATCCGATTGGGAACTGCAACTTCTCAATTGGGCAACACCCTGTCCAGATTAAGAAACTCAACCACTATTTTCCATGAGATAACATGCCGCCTTTTTCGGTCTAGGCTATGGAGTGGAGCCCAACAGACACTTACTGAGACGAGCTTCCTGAGTTTCGACTCGGGGATAACTCTAACCAGATCTACTTCCCGAGTGGACAGTAGAATCCCACTCGGATTAACCAATTCGGCTGCTAGATTTCAGCAGATCTGTTCTGTCAAATCTCGGTCGGGTTTTCATCCGCCAAACAATTCATCACGGGGAAGTGGGAGTTGTAATCACCCCCATCGATGAGCCAGCAAGTAAGATCAGTTAAGCCTCTCTTACCTGGGATCCGAGTCGGAGGAGAGCGTCAATGGGTTCCCTGATTTTCGTGGCGTTTACGTGGTGGATGGACAACCCTCCGGGTCGGCCCAGCGCCCAATAGATGAAGCAGGAGCCGAGCATAACCGCGGAGGTGGAGAAGATCTGCGCGATAGATTGCGCCGTCGTGGGCGTGAAGTTCAGGAGAAATTACTCCAAGTCCGTATGGGAGATCACTCGGTCTTCCGAACGCCACAATAGAATATCCTTGTGTACAAGACCCTCTTGGATAACGTTGGTCTGTTACTCGGGGAAACCAGCCCCGCAATGACGATCATGGAGCAGATTAAAACCATGGTGACTGCTGCGGCTGTCCAGGGTACTCAGGATCAACAGGCCGACTTGGCCAGAAGCCAGACTGCCACGAGCAACACTCGGCGCAGTCGGTGCACACCAACTCGCGGGCAAGACGCTCGCCAAAGCACAAGTCGCGACCTTCGTCTCGACATGAAAGCTCGGCGGAGGGAGCGAGAAGAAGACGAGGGACATCGCCAAGATGACGATAGAGATAGCTTCGGTCGAAACCGCGACAGCAACGATCGTTGCGACAACCACGCTGTGCGTCGTAGTAATCATCACCGAGAAGACCGGCGCCGCACTCCGCCGCGCCGAATACTTCCCCGTCAGTCTCCTCCCCTGGGGACGGAATGATTGATGGGATCAAAACATTCACACACCGACTTCGTTAGGTCAATTGGCCCAAAGGATTTAACCCCAAGGGAATAGTAAAATTTGACGGGGAACGGGACCCAGAAGCTTGGTTACAGATTTACTCTCTGGCAATCAAAGCCACGGGTGGAGGCTATGATGTGATGGAAAATTATCTGCTCGTCATGTTAACTCTCCCGGCTCAGGGTTGGCTTGCAGGCCTTCCAGAGAACTCAATCGGTTCCTGGGGAGAGCTTTGCGATCAATTCGTCGCCAATTTCCAGGGCACTTACAAGAAGCCTAGGACCCAGTAGGACCTTTATCAGATTCATCAAAGAAAATATGAGTCGTTAATGGATTTCATTCGGCGTTTCACAAAGAAGAAAAGCACAATCCAAGAGATTTCTGAAGCGGTCATTGTCGCAGCTTTCCAAAAGGGAGTTCATGACCCCGACTTAATTAAAAAGATGTCTCGGAGGCCCCCAACTACTGTCAAAGAGATGTTCGCCCTGGCGGACCGGTATTCCACCGCCTTTGATGCTCTCGTCGGGAGCCAGGAGGATCACCCGAGTAAAAATGAAGGCAAGAAAGACAAGCCCGAGTCATCTTCCAAGAAGGACAAGAAGCGGAAGGGTGAAGAATTGGTGGCAGCTATGGATCATGGCCGGCAGAGGCCGTCTCGGCCCAATGAATACAATAAAGTAATGGAGGCGCCGTGTCCTTTCCATCCAAATGGAAAGCATACGACAAAAAATTGCAATGTCCTAAAGAGGTTCGCTTAGGAGCACAACAAGGATACTCCGAAGGACGCCAAGCAAGACGATAAGCGTGATCCTCCTCAGGGTGAAGCTTACCAAGAAACCGAGCACGAGCTCAACTACATATATGGGGGATCGGCTGCATACGAGTCCAAATGTAAGCAAAAGCTTACTACTCGGGAAGTCAATGCAGCTGTTCCGGTGACCCCCGAATGCCTTCGATGGTCTGAAGTGCCGATCAAGTTCGATCGCTCGGATCATCCCGACCACATCCCATGTCTAGGAAGATATCCACTCATCCTGGATCCTGTGGTACGGAACGTCCGACTGCGAAAAGTCTTAGTCGACAGCGGAAGTGGGTTGAATATTCTTTTTGCCAAGATGTTTGACGAGATGCAGATTCCAAGGTCGGTTCTTCAGAAGACTGATGCACCATTTCACGGCATAATTCCGGGAACCTCCTCGGTACCGATTGGGAGAATTTCTCTTCCAGTCACTTTTGGTTCTCGGGACAACTACCGAACAGAAAACCTCAGCTTTGAGGTGGCCGATTTCGAGACTGTGTATCACGCAATCTTGGGAAGGCCGGGTTTGGCCAAATTCATGGCCGTCCCACATTACGCTTACCTGGCTATGAAGATGTTGGGCCCGCAGGGCGTAATCACAGTCCGTGGGGATGTCAAGTTTTCCTATCTTCTCGGTAAGGAAAACTGTGACTCAGCCCAGTCGGTTGAAGTGACTGCCGAGTTGGACAAGATTTGGTAGGCGGTCACGACTCTTCGTGACAAGGACAACGTGCCAAACAAGAAGAAATCTAAGTCGGGCATCAAGCTTGACGAAGATGTTAAGCGTATTTCGCTCGACCCGTCCGACTCAACCAAAATGGCTCTGATCGAGACAGGGCTCAATCCGAAATAGGAAGAGGCGCTCGTCACCTTCCTCCAAACAAGTCGAGGTATCTTTGCTTGGAAACCATCTGACATGCCGGGTGTCAAGAGGGAGGTGATCGAGCACTCCTTGAATGTAGACGACAAAGCCAAACCGGTCAAGCAACGGCTGCGTTGGTTTGCGCAGGATCAGAAGGAAGCCATCAAGGCCGAGATCACCAAACTTTTAGCCGCTGGTTTCATAAGAGAGGGCTCCACCCCGATTGGTTAGCAAATCTGGTACTTGTGTAAAAGAAGAATGGTACTTGGCATATGTGTGTCGACTATATCGATTTAAATAAAGCATGCCCCAATGATCCATTCGGACTACCTCGCATCGACCAGGTGGTTGATTCCACTGCCGGTTACGAGCTTTTGAGCTTTCTGGATGCCTACTCGGGCTATCACCAGATCAGCTTGATGGAAGACGATTGCATCAAGACTTCGTTCATCATTCTGCTCGGGGCTTTCTGCTATGTCACCATGCCCTTCAGGTTGAAGAATGCTGGAGCAACATATCAGCGTTGTATTCAGCGATGCTTTCACAACCAGCTCAGACGTAACGTGGAAGCATACGTCGATGATGTTGTCATCAAATCTCGGGTATCCTCCGACTTGGTCACCGACCTGTTGGAGACATTCAAGAGCCTGTCGGCATACAACATGAAGTTGAACCCGGAGAAGTGTGTCTTCGGGGTCCCTTCGGGAAAGCTACTCGGTTTCGTGGTGTCTCACTGTGAAATTGAGGCTAACTCGGAAAAGATTAGAGCTATCACTGAGATGGCTCCCCCAACTTGCCAAAGGGATGTCTAGCGTCTAAATGGGTGCATGGTGGCACTCGCCGATTCATCTCGCGACTCGGCGAGCGTGGGTCGCCCTTCTTTAAACTGTTAAAGAAGCAGCAGGACAAGTTTATCTGGACACCCGAGGCATAGAAGGCTTTTGAGGACCTCAAATTATTCCTCACTTCGCCACCTGTCTTGGCATCTCCCATGCCGCAGGAATCACTTCTGCTATACATTGCAGCCACCACTCATGTCGTGAGCGCCGCGGTGGTAGTAGAATGGGAAGAGTAAGGACGCGTCTATAAGGCTCAGCGCCCAGTCTACTTCGTTAGCGAAATATTGGGCGAGTCCAAGGTACGCTATCCCCAAGTGCAGAAATTTTTGTATGTGGTCCTAATCTCCTCTCGGAAACTGAAGCACTACTTTCAAAAACTTCCAATTTCGGTGGTCACTTCTTTCCCTATTGGAGATATCCTTCATAATCGGGAAGCCACTAGGAGAATCGCTAAGTGGTTAGTGGAATTCGGGGCTTTCGAGCTCCCCTTCAAGCCATGCAGCGCAATTAAGTCACAACACTCGCCGACTTCGTTGCCGAGTGGACGGAGATGTATGCTGCCCCAGCCGTCGAAGAGTTCGAGCACTGGAACATGTACTTCGATGGCTCTCTCCGACGACAGGGCGCGGGGGCTGGTATCGTTCTCATTTCACCTGGAGGCGAATGACTCAAGTATGTCTGCCAGATTCATTTTCCAGCTTCAAACAACGCAGCCAAATATGAGGCGCTCATCCATGGTCTCCGTATTGCCATATCGCTCGGTATCCGATGATTGGTGGTTCGCGGGAATTCTCAACTCGTGGTGAGCCAAGTACAGAAGGATTGGACTTGTGTCAACAATAATATGACCGCCTACTGTCAGGAGGTCAGAAAGTTGGAAGATAAGTTCGATGGATTGGTGCTTATACATATCCTACGGCGAGACAACGAGGCGGCGGATGAGCTTGCGAACATGGGCTCTAGCCGGGCAGCAGTCCCAGCTGGGATCTTTGTGCAAGAGCTCCACGCCCCCTCCTTCACACCGCCGGAGCAACTACCCCAACCAGACAAACCACTACCCGAGTCAGAAGTGCTCGCCCTCGACTCGGATTGGATGCGACCGTATTTGGTGTATTTGCAAGAAGAAAAGCTTCCTGATGATCGGGGGGCTGCTGAACAAATTGAACGCCGGAGTCATGCATACGTGGTACTTGGAGGAATCCTATACCACCGAAGCGCCTCTGGCATACTTTAAAAGTGCGTATCCGAGTTGAAAGGATGCGCCTTGTTGCGTGAAATTCACTTGGGTATGTGCGGCCATCATGCTGCTTCAGCCACGTTGGTCGGCAAACCCTTTCGTCAAGGGTTTTACTGGCCGACTGCTGTCTCGGACGCAAAGGAGATCGTCCAAAAGTACGAAGGTTGTTAGTTCTTTGCTCGGCAGATTCAGGTGCCGGCTCAGGAACTTCAGACGATCCCTATCACCTGGTCGTTTGCCGTCTGGGGGCTTGACATAGTCGAACCTCTCAAGAAGGTCCCGGGTGGTTTTGAACATATCTTCGTTGCAATAGACAAATTCACCAAATAGATTGAAACTAAGTCTGTGACCAAGATTACGGCAGCCAAGGCCACCGAGTTCTTCCAGGAGATCGTCAGTCGGTTTGGTGTGCCCTCTCGGATCATTACGGACAACGACTCTCAATTCAGAAGTGATGAGTTCCAAAGCTGGTGCGGAGATGTGGGCATAAAGATTTGCTTTGCTTCAGTGGCACATCCTCGAAACAATGGGCAAGTCGAGCGCGAATGGCATGCTTCTACAAGGCGTCAAGGCGCGCATCTTTGAACGGCTCAGGCCATATGCCGCAAAATGGAAAAAGGAATTACCTGCCATACTCTGGGGGCTTCGCACAAGTCCCAGTCGGGCAACGGGGCAGTCACCTTTCTTCCTTGTATATGGATCTGAGGCCGTCCTCCCAATGGGGCTACAATTTGGATCGCCCCAAGTTCAAAAGTTCAATGAGGACGAGTCAAAGGCCAGTCGGGTTGACGAACTCGACCTACTGGAGGAAGCTTGGGATGCTGCAACCATTCGGTCGGCAAAGTACCTCCAAGGGCTACGTCGTTATCACAGTCGTAATGTGCGGGATCGTGCCTTCTCGGTTGGTGATTTGGTCCTTCGGATCTATCAGATGAGTGGCCATAAACTCTCCCCACGCTGGGAAGGTCCGTACATGATTGACTCGGTAGCACGCCCGGGGCTTACCGACTGAGGCGAGAAGACGGCACTATCATGGATAACTCATAGAACATCGAGCAATTACATCGTTTCTATACCTGACGGCCGTTGTACACACATTTACAATTCAATAAAGATAAGTTTTCATTTACATTATCTTTACGCTTGTGCAATTCAGTTTCTGACTTACTACTTATTTGTGTTCCAATTAAGTAGTAAGTTGGGGCTACACCTAATTAGGTGCGCAATCGCGCACCTCTTCCATCTCTTTTATTGAGTTTGATTTGACTTGCTCGCTACTCAGATTTCGACTAGCCAGTAAGTCGGGGCTACACCTAATTAGGTGCAGTCTGCACCACATTGATATCTTTCTTTTTGACTTCTTGTTGAGCCTAAGTATTGTTTGTTTCAAGTAACGAAACTCTTGTTTCCAATGCAACACTCATACTTCCCGACTGCGTTCTTGGAGATAGAGCTCCGCGCCAACTCCTCTCGCTAAGGAACTTGATGCGCTTGGCAGAGTGCTTAGTGAAAGGACCTAATCTACTCGGGCAAAATACAGAATTAATCATAGAAAGATAACATAACTTATATTATATTGGAAGAACTGTTTACATACAATGAACTAATAATTTACAAGAAGTTCATGTATTTACAGGGAATCTAAATCTAACTTATCTACAAGAGACTCGGCCACGGATTTCACTTCTTCATGCAGGGCCAACGCCTTCTCCTCGGTGCAAGCGAAGCCGTCCTTGACAGCCTCAAGCTCGATTCAGGGATATAGCGACTTGACGATTCCTAACGCTTGACTGGTGCTCATCAAGCCGACTTCCTTGAGTCGGGCCTTGAGCTGCTCGGGGGCATCGGTCCACCTCTGAATCAGCTCAGCCCGGTTGCTTGGCTCGGCGTCACCAGAAGAGAGTCGTCGCCGAGCAGGCTCCAGGGCCACCAGGAGCTCTTCATACTCCGCTAGCGCAGTTTTGACGTTTTCATTGAAAACGTCATACTGCGCTTGCGTCTTCTTCTTATACTCTGTCAGCAGAAAAATAGATGCAGTCATGCAACTGCACAACATTGGGGATTCGAAGTCGGTTGGGTTAAGGGACTTACCCTCTAACTCGGCGACGGCTTGGGCCTCCGACTCCTCCAGGGCCAGCTTTTGGTCCTAGGACTTCTTCAACTCTGCTTGGGCGGCAGCCTCAGAGTCCTTGGACTTGGCCAGCTCCTCCCACAGGCTGCAATCGTGGCGTCACGAGCTGCACAATGAGCGGAATGTGATGTCACTTAGATACATACAAATCATACAATTCCGACTTAGGTCGGGACACTTACATCGAAGAGAGCCTGCGATGTCGAATTTCTCGTTCTGCAGCTCCTTGATCTCGGCCTACAGCTTCCGACGCTGCTTGGACGCCTTGATCTGGGTCTTAACTATTTGCCCCTCCACGGCTTTGATCCGTTCTATTTTGGGGAGGAAATAGTTGAGAAAATTGGTCTTCCTCTTGGAAAAGCCGCCAAGTTCCTGCAAAAAGAGTAAATAATGACACTGCTCTACTTCGAGTCGACAAGACTTACTCGGTTGGTTGGGAACTTACCTTGATCAGTCGGCCGCATGCTGCAGCGTGCACATAGAAGGCCACTATGGCCTTCTCTTCTTCTTCGTCGTCTAGCAGAGTCCAGTCCTTGGCTTCATTTCTCCAGGCCGCTGAGAACTTGGGTTCAGTCTCCTCTGGGGGAGATGGAGGTCGGCGCGGAATCTCTTCCATGGCCGGCTCGTCTTCCTCGCAACCCCATCAGGCGGCTTCAGGCTCGGGGGGGAGGGCGGCATCATTAGCGGGGACTTCAACCTCGGCTTGGCTTCGATCGGCATTGGCAGCGAAAGCTCCGTGTTGGTCACTGGGGGCGAAGGAGGAGGAGAAGGAGGGAGAGGCGACGCCTCCCGACTGGGCTCAACAGCCGCCTTTTTAGGCTCCGGTGTTGGCTCGGTTGAGCGGTCAGTCGGAATTTCCTCCGACGGTTTCCTGAAAGGAGGACATTTCAGCATAGAAAAAACAAACGTCAAAGATTGACAAGGTGTGACAAAGTTATACTCACCGACTGGAGGTCTTATGTTTATCCCGGCGCCTCTCTGAGCGGAAGATCCGCTTGAAGAGGCGTTAGGAAGACCACTCGGCCTGGCCCAGGACGATACAGGCTTAGACGCCGAGTGTGCCCGCTTCTTCTTGGGCGATGTCTGGCGGCTCGCCCTCCGGCGTCCTGACCTCGAAGGGCGAGCCGCCTGACTGCTTGGCCTTCGGGTCGGCGTGGGCTGGCTCGCTCCTTCCTTGGTAGCCTCATGGATTGTGGGGCCCGAGCCTTGTCGGCTGCGCCCCTCAGGCAGTAGGATGTCCTCCTCTTTGAAGGAAATCAGCCCCTCGTCCTTCTTTGCCACAGGAGCCTCTTCAGGCTCCTCGCTTGGGCGCTTCTCGCCCTTGTTGGCAGGGGCCTCAGGCGTCGGGGCGAGGGACATGAAGGCTTGGCGGTCCTGCGCGGAAATACAGCCTTCCTGAATTAGTACGATGACAACAAGACTATTCAGCGGGCAAAAAATAAACACGAAGACTACTCGGCCGTTACCTCTGGTGGCGGATTAGCGAGGGAGAAGCTTTTGGAAGACCCGCGGTTGGTAATGGGTGTCCCTGTGGTGAAGAACTCGGCGATTTGGTCGACGGCGTCCGGATTTGAGATCTGGGTGGCCACTTCCCGAGTCGGATCGGTCGACCCGGTGTATTCGAACCCGAGCCGGTCCCTCTCTTTGAGGGGCTGTACGCAGCGCATCGTGAAACTAATAGTGATGGCCACGCCGGTCAACCCCTCTTCTTTTAGATCGTGGATGAGGCTGAGTAGCTCGGTGACCTGATCCATTTCGGAGGAGCAGGGAGAAGAAGTCCAGGAAGGTCCCGGGGCTTTCTGCCATTAAAGGAAGGAAGACTCTTTCTGCCATTAAAGGAAGGAAGACTGGGAAGAGGATTGGCACAATAAAACCACTCCTAATGCCATCCCTTCAGGGCGGTTCGGAGTGGCAGAGAGAAGTATTCCTTTTTTAGGCCACTCCGGAGTTCAAATCCGGCCCTGCTGATGGCCTTAGGAGCACTGTCATTGGGGAAGGCCTTCAAATGGAAAAGGTGACGAAAAAGGTTGAAATGGAGAACAATCCCCAGAAAGGGCTCGCAGAGATGGACAAAAAGAGAGATTTGAAGGATCGAGTTCATATTCAAATGAAAGAGCTCGATGTTGTAGTGGTGGAGTAAGCCACGAAGGAAAGAAGAAGCGGGGAGTCCGAACCTGCGAGAAAAGAAGGACTCGAAGACGACGATCTCCTCTTGGCGAGGAGTAGGAGAAGACTCACCCGCGGCGGCGCGCCAGCCGATGAGTTCCGGTGCCGGAAGAATACCGGCGTCGACCAGTGCCTGCAGTCGCTCCTCGGTGGTAACGGTGGTTGCCAATCTCCTGCCATTTGTGAGAAAGTGGTGGGGGATGGGGACAACGAGGCTGGATCTGGAGATTGGCGGCGACGGCACTAGAGTTGCTCTACAACGGTGGGGGCGACAAACGCTAGCGGAAGTGTTGCGGGGGGATGAACAGACTTGGGCGAACAGTACAAGCGTAACCGTTCGAATACCCCGTCGCGTTCTATTTAAAAGAAAGTGGGCGACGTTTCAGTTTTCGCGCTGGGCGGGAAAAAAATGGAGCCCTAATCATTGCTTCAAGATTCGGGCCCGGACTTAGGTTCCAGAGAGCATGCCCCCGTGGGCCACAAGCTGTACACGTCATTACTCAGGTACAGGTGCCACTTGGATCAAACCTAGTCGAGAAAAATAGCGTGCCCCCAGTCGGGCCTCATGCCAGTTGTCAGTCTATGAGGACTAGGCGCTTCCCGAGTTATAACTCAGCTCTTGATGTACCTCCTGGGTCAATAGTCAGTCTGACTTTTAGTTGGATCGGGCATCAAGAGTTACCTCTTCAGTCGGGTCTTAGTGGCACATCTCTGGATCGTTCGTCATCATGACGAACACCACTCGGATGACCTTGACTTGGAGGCGGGCGTATTCTCCCGAGAATCACTAGCTTGACACCGCACTAAGTCGGGTCAGGGCGCCTGAACACCCTAATACACGAATTGTGACATGTCTCTTGCTAGACCGAATGTCGAGTTCTGTCAATGAGACCCGAATGTCATGGTTTGTTACAGAAAGGATAAGGCAGGGTGACACTGATCACTCGGCTATATCCACTTTTCTTGGTACGCCTCTCTGTGGGGCCAATAGCCAGCATGCCGACCAGTCCCGGGCAAGGTTCCATTTGCCACGGCTTGCCGACGATTTGCCGCGGCAAATCGACGTGGCGAGCGGGTTCGGCAACGGCAAATCGTGAGGCAAATTCAAAATGTGATTTGAATTTGAAAAATTAAAGAAAAATCCGATAAAATTCGTAAAAATTGTAAATCTATTTATAAACACAATGGTGAAAAAACATCAAAAACAAAGCCAGATTCGTGTGCAAATTTGAATTGAAATCATGACAAATGAAAATAGGGACGGCCCAAAATTTTGATTTGAATTTAAAAATTGAAATAAAATCCCAAAAAATTCTCAAAAATTCTATAAGCCTGTATGAAGGCAATGGTGAAAAAAAATCGAAAACAACATCGGAATCATGAGGAAATTTGAATTGAAATCGTGAAAAAAAGGAAAATATACTGTTCGTAGACTGTTGTCCCGTGAATCATCATTATTGCATGCTTTGTGCATTGCCCGTTGCCTTTTCCCACAAGAGCTCCTCCCACGTGAACCACTACTCCACTTTCCTCACAAGGCTCTTGCTCAGATCTTGCTCTCGCGCGAGCTCGCGACAAATCGCCAAAAAACGCCGGCAAATCGAGCCGGAGCTCGGCAAGGCGAGGCCAGGTTGCAGGGAGCTAGCCGCGCACGAGCTCGGCAAAGCGAAGCGGCAAAGCGGCGACGGCGGTCGGCAAACCGAGCCGGGCGGGCCGCAAGTCGGCCAAGCGGAGCGGCAATCCGAGGCAGCAAGCGGAGCTCAAGCAGAGCGGCAATCCGGGTGAGGAGGGCCAGCGGCAAGCCGAGGCTGGCGAACGGCAAATCGCTGACGACGCGCGGCAAATCCAGGGCGGCCCACGGCAAGTCGCCCACGCAATCTGCCACTAGTACATATACTCTATATAATCTCTAATCTCTAACTCTCTACTAGTCTGCCCCTAGTATACTCTGACGACTATCATTGTAGCTAGCCTGTAAATAAAATTCGTGCTTTTTAATCAGTCATTAGACGAGGTAAAAGACGATTTGTTTAACATGTAAAGAATAATCTCTTTAGCTAGCCTAGTGAGATGTTTGCTAATCACTTGCGCGCGGTGCCAGAGTTTCTTTCTTTATCACATTTTCACTTGTTACTCTCAGTGAATTAGATTTATTGGTGATACGTTACAGCATGCCCAGTTTTTCTTACTGGATAATGAATAATATGAGTACCCCATTTTTTTTTACAGCGTATTTACTTATTGTTATACATAGGACTTATGGCAAGGAATTAATATTTTGTTGATTATATGTCAGGTTTGAACTTTGAAGTATGTCGACGGGGGGCGATCGCGACGCTGTTTGGCAGCACGGGGAGGCAATTAGTCATACTGCCTGGAAGTGCAAGTACTGCAAAAAGGAAAAAGGGGGAGAGGGTGCAACTAGACTGAAACAACACCTAGCAGGCCGTGGAACCAATGTGACGCGTTGTGACTGAGTCCCCCCCAATGTGAGGGCTTTTTTTCAACGCGAACTGGATCGAATTGCTGAGAAGAAGAAAGGAAGAGCTCATGTGTTGGTCAGACAGGAAGAGGCAGCAGGGTGGCGAGATGATGATTTCACCGGAGGGGCAGATGAGGAGGCACAGATGGAGCATGCACTGAATATGTCAAGACATGAGGCCGAGCTCCGGTCCCATGCAAGACCACACTACGAGCATGGAGGTGCAAGTGGTTCACATGGTGTAGGATGGATGCCAGGGATGAGGGGGGGGGGGAAGTCAACTTCGGATATGCCACGCCCAGTGCTTCGGGACCCTTACCTGACAGCAGCACGAGGGCTTACACAGACAAGGATTGACACAGGTAGCTGGTCCGTGAAGGGAAAAAAGGCAAAGGAAAGGATCGGGATGGCCTGGGCTAAGTTTTTTTCACTCCGCGGGGATCGCTGGTAGGCGGGCTGACAGCCTGTATTTCAAGAACGCCGTAAAGGAGACACAAAGATGGGGTAAGTTATGTCTATTTTCAGAATTTTCTTGCATTGGTTCATAATTAACCTCTGACGATGTTATGCTGGTGAGGGCGTGCAGGTCCCTACAGAAAGGGACATAGATGGTATGTACTTAGAACAAAATGAGAGGGAGATTGAGAGGGAGATGGCATCATGGAAGGCGGATTGGCCCACGTATGGTGTGAGCATAATGTGTGATTCATGGACCGGGCCAACCAGGATGAGTGTCATTAATTTTCTTCTATACTGCAAGGGCACCACGTACTTCCACAAGTCCGTGGATGCCACTGGAGAAACGCATGACTCAAAATTCCTGCTTAAGGTAATTGGAGTTCCAACTTCTTACTCATTTATTTTGAATGAAGTCTAGTAGTGACCTAATTAAATTGGTTTGCTCTTGTAGGAGATCGAGAAGGTTGTCCAGGACGTGGGGCCAGACAATGTTGTGCAAATCGTGACTGACAATGGCTCCAATTACAAGAAAGCTTGCAGGGACCTTGCAAAAAAGTACCCTGCTATTGTGTGGCAGCCTTGCTTGGCCCACACAACAAACCTGATGCTAAAGGAAATTGGAGAAACGCAGGAGCATCGAGATGCCATTGATAGTGCAAAGAGGATATGCAAATGGCTATACAATTCGAACAAGCTGCACCACATGATGAGGCAACATATTGGTGGCGAGCTGGTGAAGTGGAATGTCACCCGGTTCGGGACAAATTATATGTTTCTAGACAGCCTCGCCAGGAGAAAAGAAAAGTTCATGCAGTGGATGGCCTCATCAGAATTTCTGCAAAGTTCATACATATGCACTGACGAAGGCAAGTATGCACATGAGTGCTTGTCTAGTTTGCAATGGTGGGAAAATCTTGAATGGGTCACTCGATTAATCGAGCCCTCAGATGAATTCTGCGGTTCGCGGATCAGGATAGAGTTCCTACTCTCAGAGAGGTAACCCTGCGCTTTAAGAAGCTGAAAGCTGAGTACAGACAACTCTTTGGTCCTGACAACAAGACACATTATGAAACATATACGAAAGTTATGTTTGAAAGAATGGTGTCCGTGTCTACAGACAACTACTTGCTTGTAGATACTTATGTCACATGTACCTTCGTATTTATTATTTTTGATAACTACATACATACTAAGTTTACTAACACGGTTGTCTAATGTTTGCAGCCTGCTCGCTTCACTTGTACAACCACTATGTCGGTGGTCCCCAAAAGGATATACTTGCTCCGATGCGAAAGGCTTTTGAACGGCTTGCAGATCCCGTAACCGCTGCGCTGGCACTTTTGGAAGTGGATCCTTGGAGACGCAGAGTTGGAACATTTGTGGACGAGCTTTGTACAAGAATGGCCCATAACAGGGCCACAAACCCAGGTAAACTATTTGAATGCTCATTTAAAAATGCAGTACTTACAATTGATTATTTCTTCACACTTACGGACTACCACATATGACATGGTTTGTTGCAGCTGACTGGTGGATGATGTTCAGATCGGAGACACCACACTTGCAGCAGCTAGCGGCTCGACTCCTCTCCCAGTGAGTCTCCTCAAGCGGGTGTGAGAGGAATTGGAGTACCTTTGCTTTCATTCACACCAAGGCTCGCAATAGGTTATTACATGCAAAGCTGAATCGATTGGTATATGTCAACTACAACTTGAGGTTGCGACTGCAGCGGGCAACACAGGGGGCGCAGGTTCCATCATATGAAGACGATCCTTGCCAACGATTAATGGACCTAAGCTTGATGAACAGGAACAACGCTATTCACCAATGGATGGAAAATGGAAGGTCCAATGCAGCCCCAGTGCTTGACGAGAAGGACACAGAGAGTGACACTCCTGTATCCACTCACACCGTGCTAGATCCTAATGCACAGCCTGCCGGTGTTTTAAAGTGGGCGACAGAGAATGTGGGGGACACGCATCTAGGCAAGAGAAAAGAAAGAAAAGGGCCTCCTCCCCCGCGACCTAAAAAGATTAGAATGGGAGATGACACAGAAGAGGAGGATATTAGTGATGCAAGCACAGATGATCCAGAAAAGAGTCCACCATATCAGGAATCAAATGATAGCTCCTCAGCCGATGATGATGATGATGATGATGGAGCTGGTGGCGACGGTAGTGATGGTGGTGGTGGAGGAGCACCTGAACCTCAAATACAATCACAGCCCTGGTCTCCAGTACGGTTCACAGGAGAGTCCCAATTTCAATATGCCTCACAGGACCAAGACCATGGGGCTCCATCTTCCCAGAGGATCACAAGATCTGCATCTACACATGGGTTTAGGGAGCACAAGTATGGACCGTATGGTTACGGGTACGATACCTCTGAGGGTGACTCCAGCTCCTATGGTAACGCAGATAGTTGGGGTGGATTATTTTCTTATCCTTACCCATCCTTTGCAACAGCCGCGAAAGTTCAGCCCGCACTCAAGCTCTAGCTCCTATAGCGGCAATCACCAGCAAGCCAACCCGTCCCCCTACTCCAACCTGCCACAAGCACCTCCTCATCAGCCCTCCCAATATGTGTATGAGTGGGAGAATCCTGATTTCTATAGGATGCTGTACTCGGATTGGCAAACCTCTTCAGTGCACACGGGGTTTACTTGGCAACAATACAAGGCAAACCTTCTGGCGACGCAGGGATTGATCTTGATGTCCACTGAGGAGATGAATATGGCGAGCCAATCCCAGATTTACGGTGGCCAATGGTGGGAATAGAGGTAATGTCGCATATTTCATAGAATTTATATAAGTTCAATATTAATTCATACATATATGACATTTTATTATTACTTATCACCAGGTACCTTGCAACCAGATGGAGCTGTTCACTATTTCTTCAGACAAATTTCAAGGTAAGTCAATTACGAGCACTCCGTATCATGCGGTTGTCATGAAGTTGTTAACTTGTGAACTTGTCATATCGTATGACTCATATGTATATATGAATTTATGTATGCAATGAATTGTTTTGTGAAATAGATACGAGAAATAGATACGAATTTAGTAAAGGTCATGTCGAAATTTTCAAAAAATTCATTTCCTATGTTGTGTCATCTCGAAGGTCATGCCAAAAGGTGTCATTTCCTAACATTTTACATAATTTTCAATGTTGCCTAAATGTTAAATAATAACCAAAAGTCATGCCTACCATTTACATAATTTTAAATCAATTTTTACCATTTTTCCGCACCATACAAAGTTTCAACTCGATTTTTCCAATAATTTCAAATGTTGCTTAAATGTTACATAATTACAAAAACTCATTCCCTAACCATTTTCATATTTTTAAATTAATTTTTACCTTTTTCGCACCATATTTTTTTTTACCATTTTATCACACCCCCCATTCGGTTTGTCGGTAAAACCAACCGATTTACCCACAAATTCCTTCGATTTGCTGAAAAATTCCGTCAATTTGCCGATTAAACGATTTGCCGATTTGCCAGCTCGATTTGCTGCGATTTACGTTCGATTTGCCGAGATATCGATCGGTTTTTGCACTATCGGCAGGCAATATGAGATTCAGATCTCAAATCTCAAATTTTGCTCGATAAATCACGATTTGCCGCGATTCACCGCGGCAAATCGAAAATTGCCGGGGGTCGATTTTTGCATGCAAAACGATAAGTGTAACCTTGGTCCCGGGTGGTTTGCAGACAGACGATTGGACGCACCACCTCCTTGGGCCAAGTCGTGTGGATCTTTCAGAAGGCGGGCTTGGTGGGCGGCGCGGCCCGACGTGCTCTACAAGAAGTAGGATTCTTGTCCTACCCGAATACGTGAAGATAAGCGAAGCCGACTCAGCTATATCCCTTATCTCCCTAATACAGACTAGGAAACCATTCTGTAACCTACCCCTTGCACTATAAAAAGGGGGTCGGGGTCCCTAGTTAGACATCTTCATGTGGATTTACATCTTCAACATCCAATCTCGCGCAATCTTAGGCGAGAACATACGGTCATTGTGATCATCCTTTGATCATTGTGATCGACACCCCATAATACAAATCCACGTGCACAGGAGTAGGGTATTACCTCTTTCAGAGGGCCTGAACCTGTATAAATCCTACCCCCTGTGCTACCATCGAGTTGTGATCTTTCGCATAGCCCTATAAAATATATTGCCGATACAATTCGTCGACAGCGGGCTCCCCGTGCAGTCACGGGTTCGAGCCCCGCTCGCACCGCCGCCTTTTTTTATTTTTGGAGAATTAGTCCCGGTTGGTGTCTCCTGTCGGGACTATGTGGGCCATCAATCCCGGTTGGTGTCGCCAACCGGGACTATGTGAGCAGTCCAGCGATAGTCCTGGTATTTATTGATTTCACTAACTTCATTGGATTTTTGAGCTAACTACATTGGAATTTATGCAGTTGACTGCATTGTTCTTGGTAGTTGTCGATCAATGGGATCCATGGGCCAATCGTGCCCTTCTATCTTCCGCGGGAGCTCCCCTATATTTGTCCCTCTAGCTTCTGTCCTTCTGTCTTCTTCTCTCACAGCTATACACCATGCCACGCCGTCTCAAAACATGTCGAATGGGGTCTCAGCCACTGCCACCGCTACCTCCGCCGCTGCCTCCGCCACCACCGCCGCCGCCTCCGCCTCCGCCTCCGCCTCGACCTCCTCCGTCTCCGTCTCCGCCTCAGCCACCGCCCCCCTCTGCCTCTGCCTCTCCCTCCGCCACCGCCACCGCCACCGCCCTTGCTCTACTCCCAAAACCAAAATCTGCGCTCCTAGGCAGAGCTGGTGGTAATGCTGCCCCGCGATCGCCATCCTAGGTATAAATTAGAGTTTTTCCAAATTATTGAATTGATTTCTTCCGTGGTTGATCAATTTAAGGTTTTTGCAAAATTTTTCGGAGCCCGCCTGGGCTAGGGACCTCCCGACGTTGGAGGACCTCCCCTCTTCCGGCTTCGTCAACGGCGAGGACTAGCGGTGCCCCTGTTGGCTAGAGCACCAAGGCCTAGATCAGGATGAGGATGATGGCTAGCTAAGCTCCCCAACAGCGATGACAATGTGATCTGGTGTCTTGTAAAATTAAAGCATGTTATGTAATGCGGTACATGCATGTTGGAATTGTGAAAACTATAAAAGGAATTTATAATGACTAATAACCTTATTTTATTCTTCTTAAAATCATTTTAGTGTGGAATAAGTATGACTAATCCTACGCACATTTGGCAAGTTAGTTATGGCAAATCTTGTAGGTCATCAACCAAACAGGCTAAGTCACCATCCAAATCTCTACTCCCATATCTCATTAGCAACTACACTTCATGAGTTGACTATATAGAAAAGAGAAGCATTTTTGTAGTGTTCATATATGATATATCTAGTAATGTGATATGCTCATGAACGTATTGACGACTGCTGCTTAGCAGATAAAAAAGAGTGTCATAGCATATGTTTGTGTCCTGAAAATGTGGTGCAAACGATACAATCATGAGTTGCACATGCAGAGGTAGTTAGCTAAATCCCACTACCCATTAATTAGCTAAGATCATCGAAGGTCATGGCGTCACCAATATATCCATACTCTAACTGCACCATTTCTAACAACTACTGAAGTCACCAGCGCCATAACCTCTAATAACCATGTTTAATTAATGGTTGGTGGGCCTAACCTAACTGTTGTGGAACATATCCATTGAACCTTTCCCATTGACATTAACCATTCATCTAAAAATAACCGTTTAATTTCAAGAATATTGTGACAGAAATCAGCCCAGAGATCAAAACGGCAAACAATTCACTCAAGCTCATGCCTAGAAAAGACTTACAGAGAAGCTTTGTTTCTTTTGGTGCCAATGCTTCATTCATTCATTTGGCTCACTTACATCTCAGGTTACAACTGCAAAAGAAAGCACATACTAATCTATTTATAGACAAGCAAAACTGACATGCAAGTACCAAAGAAGAAACCGATATAACATTTCTAATTAGTTCTTCAAGCATGCTGCCGTTACTTCCAGCTAGTGGCCAGCTAATTACAATGTGCTTCAAGGCTCCAGAACATGGCCGATCCTTTCAGCATGCTGCCGACATAGCTAGTCAATCTGGACTTGTTTTCTTGCTGCCAACATCCACTCAATATTAATTTAATCTAATAGCCATGCAAGCTCTAATTGATTTACAACTAGCTTATTTTGGTAACAATCACCTCCCTAAGCTAGTTGTACTCCTTGACACGGCTTGCACACCGAGTCGCTCCCTTATCTCTACAAACTTGAGTCTTCCGAGTGGTTTAGTCAAAATATCAGCGAGCGCGAGCTGATCATCAGTACTGATGTACTTAACATTAATCTTCCCTTCTTCAACGCACTCTCGTATGAAGTGATACTTCGTATCAATGTGTTTGCTCCTGTCATGAAACACTGGATTCTTGCATAGAGAAATTGTTGACTTATTATCAATGTTGAGCGTCGCCAACCCTGGCTCACGGTTTAGGAGATCGCCGAGTAGACGTTCTAGCCAAATCCCTTGGCACGCCCCCGTTGCTGCTGCTATATATTCCGCTTCACATGTTGGTAATGCAACAACCTTTTGTTGCTATGACACCCAGCTCACCAAGCTTGAGCCCAAGAAGAATGCAACACCCGTGGCACTTATACGGTCACTCGCATCCTTTGCCATGTCACTATCACAGAAATCTTCAAGTTGCATTGATCCTCCTCCTTTATTTTTATAACAGCAGCCCAGACCAATTGTCCCTTTGATATACCTCAATATCTGCTTGACCGCAGCCATGTGCTCAGTTGTTGGCCCTTCCATGAGCCGGCTTACTATTCGCACTGAATAAGCTAAGTCCGGCCTAGTGTGAATGAGGTATCTCAAGCTACCAATGATGCTTTGGTATCTAGTTGGATCAACTGGAGGTGCTGAACTATCTTTTCCCAACTTAACCTTAGTTTCCATCGTTATTTGTGCCGGATTACAATCATCCAAACCACAATCTTCCAGCAGTTTCTTCGCGTACGCTTCTTAGGACAAGATGATCTTATCTGGCAATTGGTTCACTTCAATGCCCAGATAATAACTCAGCAGACCAAGATCACTCATCTGAAATGTGTTCATCATCTGTTGCTTGAACTTCTCAATTTCTTCTTCACAAGCTCCATGATTACCAGGTCATCCACATAGACTCCAACAAGGAGACTACTCTCACCTTTTCCCCTTTTGTACACTGTGTAGTCATATGGGCTTCTCACAAAACCAAGCATTGTCAAGGTGTTATCTAGCTTTGTATTCCACGCTCTAGGTGCCTGTTTTAGGCCATAGAGTGCCTTGTATAGCTTTAACACCTTGTGCTCATTGCCTTCTACAATGAAATCCGGAGGTTGGCTTACGTACACCTCCTCCTCCAGCTCTCCATTGAGAAAAGCCGATTTCACATCCAGATGATACATCTGCCATCCTTCGTGATCTGCCACCACAACTATCATTCTGATGGTTTCAATCTTCACCACTGGAGCATACACCTCCTCATAATCCACCCCATGCTTTTGCACATAACCTTTAGCAACAAGCTGGGCTTTATGCTTCACGATAGCACCTAGTGAGTTTTTCTTAACTTTAAAAGCCCACTTAAGTCCTATTACATGCTGATTAGCCGGAGCGTCCACAAGACTCCATGTATTATTTGCTTTGATGGAGTTCATCTCTTCTAACTTGGCTAGGCACCAATGCTCCTCCTTCTCAGCTTCCTAGAATGACGTCGGTTCCTCTGCACCAAGGAGACAAAGATCCGAGTATTCAAGATGCACCGGGTCAATTACATGGTACAAATCTAAAACTTGTCGATGCTGAACTGGTTCTCCCCAAGCCAAATCCGTGTTTTCATCGAGAAACGGATTCTGCATGGTTATACTCGGTGAAGATGGCTCGGTTGCGCATATGGTGCTAGCTTGAACAGAGCTTGTGTCAGTTTGAGGAGACCCTTCGCCTGTGCCTCCCGTGCTCACACACAAGGTTCCTTCTGCACTTCCCGCTCATAGCTTTGTGTGCCACATTAGCCTCCCTCACATCCTGCCATGTGGTTAGGGAGGTTACCACCTTGGTCACCTGCAGGCACATGTTCATTAAATGGTACATGGAACACCTCCCCAGGCGCAGCTTCTTCTTCTCCGGGGATTGCACTACAATCCCATGCGCGTTCTTCTTTGTAACATCGTCATTTTCAAAAAGAAAAACCCCATTTGCATCATGCATTGCATTGCATTAAAATTCTTTTTAAGAAAATGATTTTCAATAAAATGAGTATGTTACTTGTTTAATAAAAACTTTAAAAATAATTAAGTTGTTTTACAAATATTTTATAAAGTAATTAATGTTTAAATGTTTAATTTTGAAAAGAGAAAATAAAATTATTTTTGAGTTTTGGTTTTCAAATGAGAAAATCAGAAATTTCAAACCTTTCCTATTCCCTTGGACCCACCTGTCATTCTCTCTCTACCCTTCCCTCTTCCTTCTCTCTGTCTTCTCTCTACCTCACTCATCCCTCTCTGTATCGACAAAAAACCCCTCCCAAATCCCTCTAACTCCCTTCCACTCAATCAATTGATCATGAAACTCCCTAACTGCTTCAGTTACCACCCTAGTGGTGATGAATCACCACTAAACCCCACCTTTTTCTTTGCCTACCTCGCTACAAAACCCCCAAGCCGAGCAGCTCCCTCCCCATTTGATCTTTCTTCGATTCGGCTTGGTAAGTGTCCATTGCCCGATTACTTCGAGGACCCCCTTCATCTATGCTCCCTTGACCTTTTTGCCATTGCATTTCGAGGATCATTGCCGGAGTCGCCGAATTTCTCCGCCGAGCAGCAATTCTTCCTTGCCGGGGCCGTACTGCCTTCTCTTCGATTCACCTTCACCGAGTAGTAATTCTACTCCCACTCTTCTTCAGGCGGGAGCGAGGACGAGGCGGAGGAGCCAATGGAGCGTGTGGCAGCTGAGGATTGTCTGTCCTACTCGGAGTAGTTTAGGGACCCCTTAGTATCTTTTTGTATTGAATAAGGTGAGTCGAACGCTATTTGGCTTGAGTGCCCTGTTTTTGTGATAGCTTACACCGGCTGGTTGTGGTGTAACTATCAGTTGCTATGTTTGTGAACCTGGTGTTTTGCTTGTCTATGTGAATTTGGTGTTTTTCTCTGCCAATGTTTTTCATTCTTGGATGTTTCTTCCTCCCTTAGAGTCCTTTCCTTCGTGTCAGATGGTGAACACTAGGAGTGGTTCATCCTAGCAAGCCTAGCAGAACCCATCGACAGTTGGTCAGCTGCAAGCTTAGCCAGCTCAACCCCCTACCAATCTGCCTCTAGTTGCGCCAGATAACCAGGGTTTGCCACCACCACTGCCTTTTCCACCGCAGCTTGAGCAGATGATGGCCCTGCACATGCTAGCCTTTCAAGTTATTGCCAATAATCTCAACAACCTTGCTGCGCAGTCCCAGGTCAGCTTAGCAGCACCAGTCTAGGTTTGGGGAATTTATGAGGACCAGACCATCAGTTTTCGTAGGATCCCATGAGCCTTTGGTAGTTGAGAGAGATGGAAATAAGTCAGGCATTGCTCGGTGCACGGATGCAGAGCGAGTTAGCTTTGCAGATCACCAGCTGCAGGGTGACGCTGCCATTTGGTAGGAGAATTTCTATGCTTCTCATCCAAATGCTAGAGCTATAACTTGGGCAGAGTTTTATAAAGCTTTTTAAGGATATCCATGTCCCAAAAGATATCATGGAGATGAAGAGGCGAGAGTTCCATCTTCTTCAGCAAGGCAACATGTCCATCATAGAGTACCTGCACAAGTTCAATCATCTTGCATGCTATGCAAACACTGAAGTGGCCGAAGAAGCCGATAAGATTTGGAGATTTATGGAGGGCATGGACCTAGATATCAAGGCACTCATTACTTCCAACGATTGTGCCTCGTTTTAGTAAATAGTCAATGAGGCCTTAGTGCAAGAGGACATCCAGAAGCAGTGCAATGAGAAGCACAAGAGGAAGATGGCACATTTATAGCAAGGGTATAGCAGTTCAAGGCCCCGTTTTTTACAGTATTAGCCAAGTATGCCGCCGCCGCAAAATGTTCCTAGAACCCCAACACTCCAGCTGTGTCAAGTGAAGGGAATGTGCCCTAGAGACAATCATACGATGATTGTGTAACGTCTTTGTTCATGTACTTATGATAACATTGCTTATCAGTTCTATGAATTAATGTCATGACTTTGATCATCAAATACGATTTGTTTGTGAAACACATTGTCATTGTGATATTGTTCTAAACGATCCCTGGTCCATATCATTACGAGGAGCGGTAATGATTTGATCAGTACATGTATTGATTAATGATATTGTTTCACATACCATAGATATGGAGATATCAAATCAATAATGTGGACACATGTTAAAGAACATGAGTGGTTGGATAGACCTACTCCGAGACACTGCTGAGATTGTTATCTACAAAATACCATCAGCGTGTAGTCTCGAGTGGTACACCTATATGGTCCTTAGACCAGAGATCATCATGGAGACCCAGCTTATGAAGTCGTATGCTTTGGTGTTATCAAACGCTACACCGTAGCAGGGTAGTTATAAAGATAACTACTGGGTATGCCACGAAGCATGGCGTAGGGATGTGATTGATCAAGATGGAATTCACCCCTACTCGATAACGGAAGAGATATCTCTGGGACCCTCGGTGTGGATGGTTAAGGAAAGCGCACGGCCGTGCTGATATGATTAAAAAGTTAATCATGATATTTATATCCATCACGTTGACGGGTGAATGGTCGAACTATTATAAGGGTGGCACTTATCTCGCCTTGAGCTTGACTGGTATCGTGTGGCAAAAGGATCGGTATGTTGAGTGCATCAGGGTTCAGCCGATGAGATCATTCTATGCATTCAAGGGTTAATATGTACTGCTACGCACCACTATTGATCTGTGGATTGGAAAGGGACTTTTCGGATTCACGGCCGACTTGCACATGAACCTAACGGGTCACACACTTAACGGGTTGGGACTTATCTAGTGGATTTGATCCATTAGAAGAAGGGTTTGCGCGCGAATATGATCCGCATAGGAATTGGAGTCCTAGTGGGCGTCCATTAGAGCCCACT
Organism: Olyra latifolia; assembly: GCA_036346145.1. Taxonomy (NCBI): domain Eukaryota; kingdom Viridiplantae; phylum Streptophyta; class Magnoliopsida; order Poales; family Poaceae; genus Olyra; species Olyra latifolia. Next base: position 39,516,172 of record CM070524.1, on the reverse strand, counting down.
AGTGCATTCATAAAAGGGGAAGCTTGGGACGGTGCGCATGTGATCACCAAACCCTAGCCGTCGCGCCCCTCCCGCTGGCCCGAAACCATAGTCGCATGGTGAGGTCCTAGCATATCCCGCACGTCGTTCCTTTCCCGAACGTGTGGATACCTTTAGAGGCGTTGCCGCACGTGGACGCGCTGATCGGTGGAACCGATGATGACGATGACCACGACGACCTCGCGGTGTTCAGCTATGACTGCGTGCTATTCGGCGTTGCTAGGGGACATTTGACGACCGGCGAAGAGGAGGTGTTCGGTGGGTACGACTACTTCCTCGACGCGCGTGACTCTGCTTCTGCTGCCTCTGCGCGTCAAGGGTAATGATCTGTGATCACCTATTTGCATGTGATTTTGGGTGTTCGCGGTAGAAAATTTTTTATTTATGCTAGCGTAGCCTACCCGTTCCCCAACATCAAGTGCATTACACACCTTGACAGGCATTGGCCAGTCAAATGCCGCAGAACAACAATAGCAACCCAGGAGTTCAATACTTTACTTGTCACCAGCGGGGGCACTATGCCAGTAGGTGCCTATAGAAGAAGCCAGTGGTGCCCGTCCCTTTTAACTTAGGATCTGCCACTTGCACTCCCGCTTCGGGATGAGCTCATGGTGCAACCTAGACTCCAAGGACCCCAGTTGCTAGAAGAGGACAAGTTAATCAAGTCACTGCTGAGAAGGCGCAACAGGCTCCGGACGTGGTATTGGGTAAGTTCCTTGTCAATTCAGTACCATCAACAGTCTTATTTCATTCCGGTGCATCGCATTCATTCATTTCAAAAAGTTTTGTGAAATCAAATAATTGGAATATAACCAATCTTTAAACTCTCATGATTATTCAATCATCGGGATGATCTATGAGGACCGATAAAGTATGTCCTCATTTGAAAATAGAAGTAAAAGGAGTAAAGTTCCTAGCAAACCTTATTGTTCTGGAATCCCAATGGATAGAAGTGATTCTAGGCATGGATTGGTTAACCAAGTACCAGGGTCAGATTGATTGTGCCAACCGCGACATTTCCTTGGTTAACGGTCAAAGAGTATTAGTTAAGTTCAAATGCAATCTTGCATCTAGAGCTTCGAGTTCTTTGAACAAGTTAACCAGAATAGTGTTGGACTTGGTCACCATTGCAAAGGAGTTCCTATATGTGTTCCCAGATGATTTTCCGGGCATGCCACCAGACAGAGACCTTGAATTCATCATTGAGCTAGTTCCCGGAACAACACCGATAGCCTAGCGACCTTATCGGTTGTCTGCCAATCTGCTAGTAGAGATGAAGATGCAATTGGAAGAGTTGGAAGCTACAGGATTTATCCGTCCCAGTTCATCACCATTGGGAGCCTATTGATTTTTGTTAAGAAGAAGGATAAGACTTTGAGGATGTGTGTGGATTATAAGTCCTTCAATGAAGTAACTATCAAGAACAAGTATCCTTTGCCTCGGATTGATAACTTGTTCGATCAACTTAATGGAGCCTATGTATTTTCTAAAATTGACTTGAGGTTAGGATACCATCAGACCAAGATATGGAAAGAAGATATACGAGTTTACAATAATGTCCTTTGGTCTGACCAACGCCCCTGTCTACTTCATGAACATGATGAATAAGGTATTCATGGAGTATCTGCATAAGTTTGTGGTTGTTTTTATTGATGACATCCTGATTTATTCCTAAAGTAAAGAAGAGTATGAAGAACACTTGAGACTAGTGTTGGACAAACTTCGAGAACACCAGCTCTATGCCAAGTTTAGCAAGTGTGAATTTTGGTTGAAAAAAGTTGCATTTCTAGGTTATGTTGTTTCAGCTAGTGGAGTTGTTGTGGACCCCAGAAAAGTTCTAGATGTTTTGGATTGGGCAACTCCCAAAACAGTGACGAAGGTTCGAGGTTTCCTTGGCATGGCAGGATATTATCGAAGGTTCATTGAAATTTTTTCTCAAATAGCCAAGCCGCTTACCCAACTGCTGAAGAACGACCACAAGTTTGTTTGGACGCAAGCTTGTGAGAGCAGCTTTGAAGAACTCAAGAAGCAACTGATGACAGCACCAGTGTTGACATTGCCAGATGTTCATAAAGATTTTGAGGTTTATTGCGATGTTTCCAAGCTAGGACTTGGATGTGTGTTGATGCAGAAAGGAAAAGTTGTGGCCTACGCATCAAGACACCTAAAGTCCCATGAGGTCAATTATGCAACGCATGATCTAGAATTGGCTGCTGTAGTTCATGCATTGAAAATTTGGAGGCATTATTTGATCGGGAATATAACAGAGATTTACACTGATCATAAGAGTTTAAAGTACATATTCACTTAGCCCGATTTGAAAATGAGACAAAGAAGGTGGTTGGAACTGATAAAGGATTATGATGTTGGAATACATTATCACCCAGGAAAGGCCAATGTTGTAGCCAATGCTTTATGTCGGAAGAGTTAATACAGCAATCAGTTGTTGTTAGAGAATTAGCTAGCTTTGTACAAGGAGTTTGAGAAATTGAATTTGGAATTAGTAGAACAAGGTTGTGTTAACATGTTAGAATTGCATCCTACCTTGCCGAGTAAAATCCAAGCAGCTCAGCAGGAAGACAAATAAGTCTTAGAGATAAAGGAGAGGATAAGAAAGGAAAAAGCTCCTAGATTTTTGGTGGATCTCAAAGGAATTCTCTGGTTTGGAATGAGGATCTTTGTCCCGAGCAAGAAAGAATGGAAGGAAGTCATTTTGAAAGAATCTCATGACACTAAGCTGTCTATACACCCAGATGTAACAAGGTGTACTCGGATCTCAAACGATCTTTTTGGTGGACAGGCATGAAACATGATATTGTAGAGTTTGTAGCCCTGTGCGATACTTGCTAGCGAGTAAAAGCAGAACATCAGAGACCCGCGGGACTATTGCAACCATTGAAAGTTCCAAAATGGAAATGGGAGGAAATTGGAATGGATTTCATTGTTGATTTTCCATGAACGCAATCGGGCCACGATGCTATTTGGGTGATTGTGGATCGATTGACTAAGTCAGCACACTTCATTCTAGTAAAGACAACTTATTCCGGAGATAAGTTGGCAGAGCTATATCTGGTGAGAATAGTTTGTCTCCATGGAGTTCCAAAGAAGATTGTGTCTGATAGAAGAATCCAATTAACCTCAAAGTTCTGCGAAAAGCTGCACAGTATAATGAGAACAAATTTGAGCTTCAATTCAGCATATCATCCGCAAACGGACAGCCAAACTGAAAGAGTTAACCATGTTCTGGAAGACATGCTTCGGGCTTGTGCTCTAGCTAATGCCAAAAATTAGGACAAGCATTTGCCATATGCAAAATTTTCGTACAACAACAGTTATCAGGCCAGTCTGCATATGTCACCGTTTGAGGTTCTGTATGATCGGAAGTGCAAGACACCTCTTTATTGGAACAAAACTGGTAAGAGCATGGTTTTTGGACTGGATCTCTTAAAGGAAGCTGATGAACAAGTTCAGATTATTCGGCAGAGGCTGAATACAGCCCAATCGCGTCAAAAGAGCTATGCTGATCATCACCACAAGGATATAACTAGGAGACTTTGTGTACTTGAAGGTTTCACCAATGAAGGGTGTGAGACGTTTCCGAGTTAGTGGAAAGTTGGCAGCTCGTTACATCGGAGCTTTTAAGGTTTTGGCTAGAAGAGGAGAAGTAGCTTACCAGTTGGAACTGCCTATGCAGCTATCAAATGTCCACGATGTCTTCCACGTCTCTCAGCTGAGAAAGTGTTTAAGGGTGCCAGAGGAGCAAATGTCGTTTGAGCAGCTAGAGTTACAATAAGATTTGACTTACCAAGAGTATCTTGTTAAGATTTTGGATAAGACCGCTCGCCAAACGTGGAACCGAGTGATCAAGTTGTGAAAAGTTCAGTGCAGCAATCATTCTGAAAAATAGGCAACTTGGGAGCGTAAGGAGGATTTGAGGGTAGAGTTCCCAGACCTTTTTCCATGTTCTTCCAAATCTCGGGGGCGAGATTCCCCTTGGGGGAGGTTTGTAACATCCTCATTTTCAAAAACAAAAAAAAAACTCATTTGCATTATGCATTGCATTGCATTAAAATTCTTTTTAAGAAAATGATTTTCAATAAAATGAGTATGTTACTTGTTTAATAAAACTTTAAAAACAATTAAGTTGTTTTACGAATATTTTATAAAGTAATTAAAGTTTAATTATTTAATTTTGAAAAGAAAATAAAATTATTTTTGAGTTTTGGTTTTCAAAAGAGAAAATAGAAAATTTCAAACCTTTCCTATTCTCTTGGACCCACCTATCATTCTCTCTCTACAGTTCCCTCTTCCCACTCTCCGTCTTCTCTCTCCCTCACTGATCCCTCTCTATATCGACACATAAACCCTTCCCAAATCCCTCTAACTCCCTACCACTCAATCAATTGAATATCAAACTCCCTAACTGCTTCAGTTACCACCCTAGTGGTGATGAATCACCACTAAACCCCACCTTTTCCTCTGCCTGCCTCACTGATCCCTCTCTGTATTGACACAGAAACCCTTCCCAAATCCCTCTAACTCCCTACCACTCAATCAATTGAACATCAAACTCCCTAATTGCTTCACTTACCACCCTAGTGGTGATGAATCACCACTAAACCCCACCTTTTCCTCTCGCTACAAAACCCCCAAGCCGAGCAGCTCCCTCTCTATTTGATCTTTCTTCGATTCAGCTTGGGTAAGTGTCCATTGCCTGATTACTTTGTGGACCCCCTTCATCTATACTCCCTTGACCCATTTTTGTTGTTGTATTTCAAGGATCATCACTGGGGTCACTGAATTTCACCGCTGAGCTGCAGTTCTTCCTCGTCAGCGCCGTACTGCCTCCTCTTCGATTCACCTTCACTGAGTGGTAATTCTCCTCCCTCTCTTCTTCCCTAGCATCCCTAGAAGTTGTAGAATCTTTCCCCTCGGCCAATTTTACTGAATCATCACTGGAGAAGACCGCCACCACGAGGCCCCTTCTTCCCCACGGCCAGCCACGCCGCCAGGACATAACTCCCGTTCTCACTCCCCGGGAACACCTTCCCTAGTCACCCTGCGCCGCCGCGGTGCTCACCCACTTGCGGTCGCCCCTCCCTCGCCGCCGTTTGGCCGCTATCGCCCGCGCCTCCATCAACCCCCCTCATGTCGACCCTGTCCACGGGATCACCACGCCTCCCTTTCTCTTTTCCCCTCGCCGTCGCCGTAGCGCCCGAGCCACCGCTGCCGCTGCTCCCCTGCGTCGAGCCAATGATAGGAGGCCTTGCTGTCGTCGTCTGAGGGCACTGCGCTAGGTCCCGGCTAGGCTAGCTCTCTCACACAGGCCAAGGCAAGACCTGCAGTCGGCCAGCGTGTCATCGGCCGGACCCAATCAGCAGAGCCCCCATTCCTTTTTCTATTTTCCCTAAGAAACAATTTTGTTATTTTATATCTTTAATTTTATAAGCCCAAATATTCCAAAATAAATTTTATAATACTTATAAAAATGTGTTCTACCATTCTGTAAATTTTCACAAATATTTGAGAATATTAATTTCTGTTTAATTATTATTTTAAAAAAGTTTTAAAATTGTTATTTAGATAATTTCAGTTTCAATAAAATTGCAAATAAATATTTTGATTGACCAGAGATATAAGCTTTACCTTTTTGTGTTATTTTTGCATAAGCATGAGCATACATGTCATTCCATGTTTTATGTTGGCGTTTGTGTTTATTGTTGTTATTTCGTTATTAGGTTCTAGTGACGATAGAATTGTGATCAACCCCGCGAAGCATCTTCGGGGTTGCGCTGATCAAGGCAATTGCTGACTATTGTGCTCCCATGATTTGAAATACAATTTCTAGAAGTTTCCAAACTGCATGTTGTATTAAAACTAAAAATGCTAATTACCTAGTTACTTAAATAACACCCAATTGATAATTACTCTGTTAAAATATTTTTTACTGCCCTAGGTTATTAAAATTGTTAATATTAGACATAACCCGTGAATTAGGTTTTACACATGCTTAGAAATGCTTAGTATTGAATTATTGTCTATACTGGATAATTGTCACTATCAATTGCTTATTTGATCTCGTGATTTCAAAAGGGCAGTTGATACTGTCATGTCTGCAAATGGGTCACTTGATAGTGGGTACTATCGGGGGAAAAAATATTTTGCAAAACTTGATCAGGACGGATGGTTGCAAGGTAGATGCAGCAAGCACGGGATTCGAGTCCAGTGTGGGAACCACCCTAACTAGGGTCGCTAAGCACCCACTAAGTACAACAGTGTGACCATCGAGTGCTCGTATGGGCAGGCCCTGGTTGAGTACCCTTCGGAATCCTAGTTTTGGCATTACAGTTGGTGGAGTAGATAGTTGGTGCTGTTCTACGGGCTCAAGATGGGGCTTCAATCAACTAGGTTCACTAGCGCTGCGGTGGAATCCTTAGAGGGAATGCCAAGCTAGGGGAATGTTGGTTAAAGGCCTTGCGGTGCTCTTTTCCTTTGGGTGATTCCGGGAAAAACCACCTCTGAGTATAAAACTATCATGATAGCCGTGCCCACGATCAAGGATGGACAATGGGGAGCTGCCTCTTTAGCACTTCTTATCTATTTGTTTTCAAAATGGCGTTTTAAAGGAAAACCACGATTGCAGTCGTGTGTTTTGGTTTTTCTTCTCACAGTAGGTGTTGTGAGCGATAAGAATGTTTGCACGGTGGGTGCCGTGAGTAGCTAGGCTTAGGCAAAACACGTTGAGGCTAGAATTTGAAACTGATTAAAATATTTGTTTTCCTCAACATATTTCACATCATTTTATAAAATCTTAGGGTAAAACTTGCAGAACTAGCTTTATACAAAAGAACCCTACCTTTTTCTTATAAGCCTTAGTTGCACTTAGTCAGTCTTGCTTGTTGAGTATAATGTATACCACCCTCACCTTGCATACGGGGCTGCTCATTCCAACGAGCAGGTCTGAATCAGCACCACCCCTACCCCCAAGAAGAGTTGTACCAGGACGAAGACTTCGCCGAAGGAATTCAAGATGAAGACTATCCTGACGTCTAGGAGCGCGTCTCTACAGACATGCCTATAGAGTTGGATTTTACCTTGTTAGAGTTTAAACAATGTTCTCATGAGTTTCTACTGTTGGTTGTAAGGCCTTGGTGCCAAACTATTGTAATAATGGCTATGTTGGTTGTACTTTGATGTATTTGGTTTATGTGTGTAATGGTTATGATCTAAATTGTTCTACTGTGTGTGCTAGCTACTTGATCTAGAGACTAATATAGGAAAGCACAGCAAGGATCTGACTGCATTATTCAGGTCCCGACATTCTTCAAATAGCACATCGCGAGTTATGCATACCCGACCAGTAGTGGGGTTGTAAGTCTTGTACGCCTTGGAGTTTTTTCATAACCGATCAAAACCATCGGCGTGCTTCTATCAGCTAGCTTGTTGACGTGCCCGCTAGTATTCTTTACGTGTGCACACAGCCGAAGGTAAGAAGGTGATGCACACTAGGCTTCTTCTTGTACCATGTTTCATGCGGTGTCATCCCCTTCACGCTTGTTGTCGGAGCGCGATTGAATATATATACGGCTGTTGTGACCGCTTCTCCCTAGAACTTCCCTGGAACAGACGTACTTTTCATCATACTACGAGCCATTGCCACCACCGTCTGATTCCTCCATTCCACTACACCATTCTGTTGAGGTGAATACGGTGTGGTTAGAAATCTTTTTATACCATGCTCTTTGTAGTACTACTTGAATTCATTAGATGTGAATTCTCCTCCTCTGTTTGTTCGGAGTGCTTTTAACTTTGCACACGCCTCCACCTCAGCTGCAATCTTGATCTTTGTGAAAGCTTCGAAAGCCTCATCCTTGGATTTCAGCAATACAAACAACATAAATCTGCTGAAATCATCGACCAATAGAAGAAAATACTTGTTGCAAGCTGGGGTTGGAGGTATGATTGGTCCATAGAGGTCACCGTGTATTAATTCCAGAACATCACTTGCTCTGAATTGTGCCTCCTGTGGGAACGGGGCCCTTCTTTGCTTGCCGACCAAACAACCATCACATAATTGTTCAATTTAATCTACAAGCGGTAGCCCTTCTACTAAGCCTTCCTGGCTTAGTTTTCGTAGCGTCTGGAAGTTCAAGTACCTAGAGCGAACATGCCACTTCCAAGCGATGTCCCCCATCTTGGACAGCAAGCAAACTAGTTGTGCCAAGTCTAGATTGATCATATATAATCTATTCTTCGCACAATTGACCAGGATTAGCAGCTGCCCCTATCGATCCATGACGCGAAGCTGTCCATCTTCAAGAACGACCGTGCACCCTCGCTCCTCGAGCTGCCCTAGACTCATAATATTACTTGTAAGTATAGGAATATAATACACATCAGTGAGTACCTTATGCTCCCCGGTACGTCCCTGGATCATCACTGTGCCGCAGTCGCAGATGGTCACGTTGGAACCATCGCCGAATTTCACCGTGCCTCAAACAAAAGTGTCGAGTTCTCTGAATTGGTTCCTCCTTCCCATCACGTGATTACTCGCCCCAATATCCAAGTACCAGATGCTATTATCTTCTCCGCCATCTGTGCCAAGGTTGAGATGAAGAGAGTCCTCCACTAGCGACACCATAGATCCGCGTGACACTTCCTGTGCCACCATCATCTCACACATCTCAAGCATGATGAGTGCTGGACCGTTGTCACTCCTATCATGCAGTAGCGCCTTCTCCTTCTTTGGCTTCAGATGCAAAGTGGCCAAAAATACCACAATTAAAGCATTTGATCTTTTTATCGAACTTTGGCTTGGGCTGTCTTGATTTTTAATCTTTCTTAGAAAATCCGTTGGAGTTGCCTTTGCCGCTGCCCTTCTTTCCACCACCTCCGGAGGATCCCTCTCCCTTCTTCGACAGTGCTTCCAACTGTCATCGGGTGAGCATTAGATGCTCTTGGTCCTTCGAATCACCAATGGTGGATTTGATCCGTTCATTGTATGCCTTGTAACAATCGACCAGATCATCTAGAGTTAAGGTGCTCAGATCGATACATTGCTTGATTGAGATAACGAGTTGCATGTATCTAGCTGGTGCCCACGCAAGAAACGGCACACCACCTCAATCTTTGCCAGTTGCTTCGTCGTGTCTTCCTCCAGACTTGGATGCCACCGACGATCATCGAGACCCTGGCGGCGAAGACCTCTACAATCTCACCATCAAGCATCTTGAGACTCTCAAAGTCACGTTTGAGAGACTGTAGCTTCGCCTCTCAAACATGCTTGTGGCCAACATTCGCCGTCTTGATAGCGTCCCATGCCGCCTTCACCGAGTCCTTTCCGGCGATAGCGATCATGAGGTTCTCGCGAATCCCACTGTAGATCACTGATAGCGCCAGTCGATCCTTATGGTACTCCATGCCTCCTTTCTTGTATGCGTTGCCGCCCGGATCAACAGCAGACCACACCTCCTGTGCCTCCATTGCCACACACATTTTTATGGCCCAGATTGCGTAGCTGCTCCTTGCGAGCTAAGGGTAGGGCGTCGGTGCGCTCCCGTCACCATCAACGTCTACCTCCTACGATTGCGAGATTGACCTTGGCTCTGATACCAACCGACAGAAATCAGCCCAGAGATCAAAACGGCAAACAATTCACTCAAGCTCACGCCTAGGAAAGACTAACAGAGAAGCTTTGTTTCTTTTGGTGCCAATGCTTCATGCATTCAATTGGCTCACTTACATCTTAGGTTACAACTGCAAAAGAAAACCATTTGGCTCACTTATATCTCAGGTTACAACTGCAAAAGAAAGCATGTACTAGTGTATTGATAGACAAGCAAAACCGACATACAAGTACCAAAGAAGAAACCGACATAACATTTATAATTATTTCTTCAAGCATGCTGCCGTTACTTCCAGCTAGTGGCCAGCTAATTACAATTTGCTTCAAGGCTCCAGAACATGGCTGATCCTTTCAGCATGCTGCCAACATAGCTAATCAATCTGGACTTGTTTTCTTGCTGCCGACTTCCACTCAATATTAATTTAATCTAACAGCCATGCAAGCTCTAATTGATTTACAACTAGCTTATTTTGGTAACATATTACAACTCTTGAAGAAGATGAACCACGGATGAACGAGGACGACACAACGCCTCCAAAGGCAACTCCTTAGGCATGGTTAAGCCAGATCCCTCAGCCATGTCTACCGGCTCTTCCCCTAATCTTTCCCACTCAAAGCACTGAATCATGGTTCCAAGAGCAAGGCCTACCATTTGCATGCCCAGGTTCTGTGCTGGGCATCGTCGTCTCCCCATGCCAAATGGGATCATCATCTTCCCTTCACTTCTTCCATTCTCAAACCTGTTGGGTAGGTAGCAAGTTGTATTAGTTAGAAACATGTACAGGTTCCATGTGTTTGGCCAAGTAATTCACATAGATTATAGATACATAGTTACATACATCCCTTTGTTGAATGGTGAGAGCATATTATGTCAAAGGACGTACCTTTCCGGGATGAAGCTTGTTGGTTGATCCCAAATCTGAGGATCCCTATGGATGGCATATGTGTTGATCAGAAGCATTGTTCCCTTGGGAATGTAGAACTCGTCGATGATGCAGTCGGTAGATGACTCGTGGGGAACGAGCAGCGGTGTTGGTGGATACAAGCGAAGTGTCTCCATGATAATGCAATGGAGGTACTGGAGCTTCGGGAGGTCACTGACCTCAAGTAGCCTCTCTGGTTGCCCTACGCATGTGTCGATCTCATCTCGAGCTTTTCTCATCACGCTTGGGTAGTTCAGTAGAGAGGACATTGCCCATTCGATTGTGTCTGAAGATGTGCTTGTTCCTGCCTCAAGTGAACTCTTCACAAGTGAATAAGTATAGTCAGACATGTTGAACTTGGATCATAATTTCTACTATATAACTATTGTCAAGAAATCCCTTCCCCAACCATTGGATCTAGATGATGTTGGAAATCAGCCCCAGATCATCGCTAGATTGTCAAGAACTTGTTTGGAATTTTGTGGACAAAGCTAACAGATTGAACGCACAAGGAAACACGATGAAACAGATTGTTTTTGCGTCGCCTTGAACGTGCGATTTTAACCAGCCGAAGCTCTTGTATTTATACTCAAAGAGTCCTAAAAAAACTTGACCAATCTTGCGCTAACCATGTGCAACACGGTGACTCAACAACCCTCTTATCTCTAACTAACTTTTATCTAGTGCAAACTTATCTTTAATGCGACTAACTCACACGGCTGGATCAACATGATCCGACTCAACCAATGCAACAATTATGCAAAGATACATGACTAGCTTATCTAACATTCACCTCCCTAAGCTAGTCTTGATTCTTCTCTATGGCCTGCACGCCGATTCTTGTTCTCAGCTCCACGAACTTGACTCTGCCTAGCGGCTTTGTCAAAATATCTGCAAGTTGATTGTTGGTGTTGACATGTTGAACAACAATCTTTTCTTCTTCAATGCAATCCCTTATAAAATGAAATCGGGTGTCTATATGCTTGCTTCCATCATGATAGACTGGATTTTTGCAAAGGGAAATTGCTGATTTGTTGTCCACATTTAGCACTGCTGTGTTTGAACCTTGACTCACAAGATCATCCAGTAGCCTGTTCAGCCAAACACCTTGGTAAGCTCCTGATGCCGCTGCAATATACTCCGATTCACATGTGGAGAGAGCGACGACTTTCTGCTTTTGAGACACCCAACTAATCACATTGGTGCCCAAAAAGAACATTACCCCAGTTGTACTTCTTCTGTCATCTGGGTCTCCGGCCATATCGCTGTCAGAAAAACCTTCTAACACAAGTTGTGCTTCACTTCTCTTATAGAAACAGCCATAGGACAAGGTTCCTTGTACATACCGCAGTATATGTTTGACAGCCGCCATATGCTCAGTTGTTGGAGATTCCATGTATCTGCTTACTATTCCGACTGAGTAAGCAAGATCTGGTCGAGTGTTTACAAGATATCTTAGGCTACCAATAATGCTTCTATACTCAGTTTGATCAACTGATGGTGCTGTACTTTGCTTTCTCAACTTGAGTCTTATCTCCATTGGAGTGTGCATAGAATTGCAAAATTCCAAGCCACAGTTTTTTAGTATCTTTCTAGCATAAGCCTCTTGAGAGAGTATGATACCATTGGTCATCCGATGTACTTCAATGCCCAAATAGTAGCTTAACAAGCCAAGGTCACTCATGCTGAAAATCTCCTTCATCTGCTGCTTGAAGTTCCTGATTTCTTCTTCGCATGCACCTGTGATGACCAAATCATCAACATATACTCCCACTAGGATACGGTTTGCTCCTGTTCCCCTTTTATAAACCGCATGCTCCAATGGACTTTTTGCAAAACCAAGTGAAGCAAGTGTGCTGTCCAGTTTTGCATTCCAGGCGCGAGGGCTTGTCTCAAGCCATACAATGCCTTATGCAACTTCAGAACTTTCTTCTCATTGCCTTCTTCAATGAAACCAGGAGGTTGGCTTACATACACCTCCTCTTCCAATTCTCCATTCAAGAAAGCTGATTTAACATCAAGATGATGCATCTTCCAGCCTTCATGTGCCGCAATTGCGATGAGAAGTCTTACTATTTCTATTCTAGCAACCGGTGCAAATACTTCTTCGAAGTCTATTCCTTGCCTCTGAACATATCCTTTAGCAACCAAGCGTGCCTTGTGTTTTACCACCGCTCCTTCTGAGTCTTTCTTAACTTTAAAGACCCATTTTAGGCTGATTCGCTTGTGTCCGGGTGGCAGGTCAACCAGACTCCAAGTCTGATTTTTCTGGATAGACTCCAGTTCTTCTGCCATTGCACGTTGCCAGCAAACTTCAGACAGAGCTTCTTCAAGGTTTACTGGTTCCTCAGCGCCGAGATAGCACAAATCAGAGTGCTCCAAGTCAATTGGCTGCGTTGCATCGTACAGTTCTTGAATGTTCCTGTACTTCACATGCTGTCCCGGGGTCAGATCAGCATCTTCTGAATTTGGAGTTTGTGGTGAGCCGGGCGCAGCTATCTCTGAACCTGCTGATACGGAGTGTGATGTGCTTCCAGTGCTTGCACCTCCCTAATCACCGTTCCCTGTCAAATTGACATGGGATTGCTGTGGTGTACTAGGATTGTCAAGCTCATTTACATCAGCTTCAACACCACCAGGTTCAGCTTCATTGTAACTCACATGGAAGATTTCAGTTTCATTGTGCTGTTCACCATCCGACAACGTGGTGCTCCAGTCCCACATTCTGTCCTCATCGAACACAGCATCGCGGGTTACGACCACTTTTCTAGTGGCTGGGTTGACCATCCGGTAAGCTTTTGACCCTTCCTCATACCCGATAAAGATCATGGCAGAGCTTCTGTCTTCAAGCTTCTTCAGATGTGTGCCAACCTACATGCGCAATACATCCAAACGTGCGCAGATGTTGCACATTTGGCTTCTGATTCTTCCATGCCTCACATGGTGTTTTGTCGATTACACTCTTGGTAGGTGCCCGATTCAAAACATATACGGCTGTGGTTACTGCTTCACCCCAGTATTGGCCTGGGAGTCCCTTGCTTTTCAGCATACTCCGGGCCATAGCGACCACAGTCTGATTCCTACGCTCCACAACCCTGTTTTGCTGAGGAGAATAGGGAGCTGTCAGGTACTTTTTGATTCCCATAGACTCGCAGTAATCAGTGAATTCTTGTGATCGGAATTCTCCTCCTCTGTCAGTTCGGAGAGCTTTCACCTTGAGACTGGCTTCAACTTCCACTGCGGTCTTCACCTTCTTGAATGCTTCCAAGGCCTCATCTTTTGAATTTAGAAGCACTAGCCACATGTACCTGCTGTAGTCATCGACGATCAACATGAAATACTTTTTTCCGGAGTGTGTCGCCGGGGTGATTGGTCCACACAAGTCTCCGTGCAGTAGCTCAAGTACTTGGGTTGCACTGAACTGAGACTCCTGTGGAAACGGTATGCGGCGTTGCTTTCCAATGAGACATCCGTCGCAGATTTGCTCGATATGATCTACCACAGGAACACCGTGTACCAGCCAAGCTTACGCAGAGCTTGAAAGTTGAGGTGGCCGTAGCGTGCATGCCATCTCCATGCCTCCTCTCCATGTTTAGCCAGCAGACAAACCGGCTGTGTGAATTCCAGATTGAGGAGATACAACCTGTTCTTTGATCTTCTAACTCGCACAAGCAGCCGGCCTTGATGATCTTGAACACTGAGGTGACCGTCTTCCATAGTCACTTTACAGCCATGTTCCTCCAACTGTCCCAGACTTATAATGTTGCTGGTCAGTTGAGGAATGTAGTACACATCGGTCAGAGCTCTATGTTCACCATCTCGACCTTGTATCAGTACCGTGCCACGTCCGGCAATCGTGACAAAGGACCCGTCTCCGAATCTAACCTTCCCTCCAACGGAAGTGTCAAGTTCAGAAAACTTGCTTTTGGATTCTGTCATATGATTGCTTACTCCGGTGTCTAGGTACCACGCCTTCGCCTTGTCTTCTGAACACACGCCAAGGTGAAGCTGAATCCTTTCTTCCACAAGATCGACTTGTGTTGGTGCCAGCAGTCCTGGCCTGCATGATTTCACAAGCTTCCATAACGAGCAGTGCAGGGGTATCATCTCCTTTCTCCCCCTTCTCTGCTACAAGTACCTTTTCTTTCTTTGGCTTGTGGCATTCAGAGGCAAAGTGCCCATATATATTACAATTGAAGCACTTGATCCACTGCTTATCAAGTTTTGAAGATCTGGTCGCACCCGAGCGCTCCTCCTTCTTTGTGTTGGTCCTCCAGCCCCCCTGGCCGGTGTTTCCACCCTTTTTGGAGCCTCCTTGCGCACCTTCTTCAGGTTTCTTGGATTGCTTGGACAGTGCCTCCCACTGCCCCTTTGTTAGCATCAGGTGTTCACCCTCCTTTGGATCACCAATGCTAGCCTTGATCCTCTCATCATAGGCCTTGTACCTTCCAACTAGATCACTGAGAGTCAGTGTCGAGAGATCGACACACTGCTCAATTGCGGTGACCAGTTGAAGGTACCGTGCCGGCGCTGCATGGAGGAAGCGACATACCACGTCAATCTCCGCGAGCTGCTTCTCCTTGTCTTCCGAGCTTCGGATTCCATTTACGATGGTGGAGACTCTAGCAGCGAACGCATCTACTGTCTCCCCGTCGTTCATCTTGAGACTTTCAAAGTCTCTCTTGAGGGTTTGCAGATGAGCTTCTCGTACACGGTCATGACCAACATAAACGGTCTTGATCGCGCTCCAAGCCGCTTTTGCCAAGTCCATTCCGGCGATAGCGACCATCATCTTGTCGGGGATTGCTTGATAGATCGCTGACAACGCCAGTCGATCCTTGCGGTATTCCGCGCCATCTTTCTTGTAGGCGTCACCACCAGGATCGACGGCGGCCCAAACTTCCTGAGTCTCCATTGCTATGCGCATCTTTACAGCCCAGATGCTGTAGCTACTTCGTGAGAGCTATGGGTACACCGTCGCCGGCGCGGCCTCCTGCCGCACCTCGAACGTTCCAACACCTCCTCTCACCATCGCCATCGATCTTCAATTAGCAATCTCTGCGAGAAAAACACCTAGAACTCTGATACCAAATGTTGGAAATCAGCCCCAGATCATCGCTAGATTGTCAAGAACTTGTTTGGAATTTTGTGGACATAGCTAACAGATTGAACGCGCAAGGAAACACGATGAAACAGATTGTTTTTGCGTCGTCTTGAATGTGCGATTTTTAACTAGAAGAAGCTCTTGTATTTATACTCAAAGAGTCCTAAACAAACTTGACTAATCTTGCGCTAACCGTGTGCAACACAGTGACTCAACAACCCTCTTATCTCTAACTAACTTTTATCTAGTGCAAACTTATCTTTAATGCAACTAACTCACACGGTTAGATCAACATGATCCGACTCAACCAATGCAACAATTATGCAAAGATACATGACTAGCTTATCTAACAGATGAAGTGTCTGCCTCCACACCCTGACCTGACAACCCAAACCATGGCACCTCTGGAACCAGAGAAGGTGGAGTGACACTGTGACAGCGCATGAATTAGTGCACATCTAATTAACCAGGACAAACTCGACTGAAATCCTCACATTTTCATGCGATAGATTTGTAGCAAATTCGTTGATCTTTCCTAAAATACCTGGGTATACAGGAATGGAAATTATTTCATATTTGAGTAGTGTATTTCTATGGACTGATCTTTCCTGAGAAATTGCTGTATGTCAGTGTGTCTTTACCCTTGCCACTATGCCTCAATTAATGTCAATATACTTCTACGTTTGCATTTTGTCAATTTGTTGTGTAATATTTCTATTGCACGGACATCTGTATATCTACATCAATACTAAAAAAGCACGTTGAGAAAATTCCCATTTCGTTAATTGGTGGAGAAAGCTAGAAAAACAACTTATAATCACCTATATGGTGGACCCAAATTATAATAGTTTAGATATAAGATCTATTTCTGTGGTCTTCTATAATGTTGGGTCCAAGTTGTATCACAAATATTATTGCGCATAAACTCTATTTGTTAATATTTAACATAACCATTTGATATTGGGGTCCAAGTTGTATCTCCAAATGACTAAGCTCCAAGGTCCAGCTTCTCTCTGTGTTCCAATTAAGTTAAAACAAAAGAGGTGTTTACCTTAATATCTTGATATTCTCCATTCTATGGTGGCATGTTTTAATAATTTCGAAATGCCTATCCCGTGCAGCTGCATGTGCCCAATGATGGCACTACCACAAAACAACAAAATAAGTGACATCCTATCAGTGTTGATTCTTCAATCGTTGTCTGTTGTAAAGCTCCAAAGGGTGTCGATGACGTTTGTGTCGGTTCAAATTTGAACCGACACCGACAATCTGTATCGTTTTCAAATTAGAACCATCACTAGTATATTTAATATATTTGTGTTGGTTCTTGTTTGGAACAGTAGAGATAACAGACTATCTAGTTTTGGATCATACATTACTAATTTATATTAAAACAATTCATTTTTAGAAAATTATTTTTAGTCTTTCTTTAATTTAGAAACTCAAGAAAATTTTATAACACCTCATTTTCAATAAGAGAGTTTATAAATTAACAAACTATAATATTACACGTTCTAAGCCATTTCTACATCAAGTGTTGTGGACGTAACCTAAATTTAATTTTTAATTGATTTGTGAAGTTAACAAAATTATGAAAACAACGAAAGTTTCTGTCATAAAAATATAACCTAAACGAAAAGTTGATTGCTTGAACCGATACAAATCAACATGCATTAAAATTAGTTCAGATAAAGATATAACAATAATTAATTAAAATTAGTTAAGAGCTAGATATATCATCTGTACTCCTAAAAAGGCTGCTGTAATGGTTAGTGACCGATGATTGTCACTCATATGCCTTTGAAGTTGAAGATAATCACTCCCTAGATGCCTAGGGAGAGGAGAGCATCGGACACCAGGAGTGGAGGAGGGATGTTAGCTTTTGTGGTGGGAAAGAGTAGGGGCAGTGGCGGCACCAGGGTGGGAGGAGGTGGTACGCAGCGGTGCTGGGGGTGGGGAAGAAATGGTACACAGTGGCTGCGAGAGTGGGTAGGAAGAGGAGGAAGACGGGAGGAGACTAGGGTGGGAGAGAGTGGGAACTAGGGAGGGGTGGCAGTAGAGGAAGGCTATGTTGTATGGAGAGAGAGAGAGAGAAAGAGAAAGAGGGGAGGTTCGGGTTTTTGCCTTGTGGACTAAATGGATCAGACTAGATAATTGAGAATGATCAAATAAAAATGTATTAGAATGATTTTTCTAGATTGCTAAATTTAATATTTTTAGTATAATTATACATGTGATTGGTTTGACATTATACATTAACAATTTAGGAAATCACATCCACAATTAAGTTAACGTGCAATTAGAAATTATATTATCTATTTAAATTTAATGGTATGTGTAACTAGAACTTATATATCATATTTATTCGATATCTGTTAGTATTCACGGACACTCAGCTGGTTAATTAAACCTTAGTTCTACTTAAGAAAGAGTTTTTATACTAGAACATTATACACGCATATTAGCTAGCAAGTACTTAAGAAAGAGTTTTTAAGTTGAACATTATTTACTTATCTTATCAACTTATCTTCGAATTAAAAAATCAAACGCTTTAACTTTTAAAGTCTATTTTTTCTATCTCGAAACCATGTCTCAGAACACTCAGAAACAAATCAAGCTCCCATAAATAAATCAAACGAAGTGCATTAGATTTTTCAAGCTACCTCAGAAAGCTTTTAAAATTTAGTCTATAAGCAAATAAGAAGATAAGCAGATAGGCAAATAGGATAAACCGAAGAGAACAACTCCATATGCCACAGGAATCATCGCCGGAGATGACGATGACGTTGAACGGCACGATAGTAGCTGATGGCCCCGGCGGAGATAGTGATTGTGGATGCTTCTTTCCGACGAGGTTAGTGGTTGCTTGAGGCGGAGGCCAAGGCCAACGCGGGTGTGGATGGAGTTGCTTGCGGCAACCCTATGCTTGGAGGAAGTGGTATGCTATGGTGTCGGCTGAGGAGAACTCCAACTCAGAGGTGGTGTTAGAGGTGTCATAGACAATGTGCAGGGAACACTACTACAGAAATGCTTATCCATGACATCTCACCATTAGTGGATTCGTCTAGAACCGTTAGTGATGTGGCCCGTCCTGTCTCGTTTCGCCCAAAAACCTAAAAAATCCGCTAGTAATACTGAACTGGCAGTGATAGTGAACATATCACTGGCGGTTCTATAAGAAAATTGCCAGTAAAAATATCACTGGCGGTTCAATCCTAC
This sequence comes from Olyra latifolia, assembly GCA_036346145.1. Lineage (NCBI taxonomy): Eukaryota > Viridiplantae > Streptophyta > Magnoliopsida > Poales > Poaceae > Olyra > Olyra latifolia. The sequence continues at coordinate 39,497,262 of CM070524.1, read as the reverse complement.
AACCGCTAGTGAAAGTTAGCCTATTACTGGCGGTTTTATAAGAAAACCGCCAGTAAAAGTATCACTGGCGGTTCAATCCTACAACCGCCGGTGATAACCGCTAGGGAAAGTATTTTTTAGAATTTTTAAATTTTTTAAATTTCATAACTTTTTCATACGAGTTCGGATGAAAATAAACTTTATATGTAAATTGTAGCTTTCGACGAGATCTACAACTTTGTAGTTGATATGTTTTTCATTTGAAGCAATATAGATATCTAAATAATCATTACAAATTTAAAAAAATTTATAACTTATTCAAATTAAATTGAATAAAAACAATCTTTACATGAAAACTATAGCCTTAACAAGATATATAACTTTGTAGTAGAAAACGTTTCTATTTAATATCATTTTCATAGTTAAAAAATTATTAAAAGATTCGTAAAACAAGGCTTAAATGATATGCATATCCTATATAGATCGAAAGGTGTTAATGGATGAGATGGTTAGGAGGGCTAGGTTGGAGGCAAGAGGTTCTGACTTCGAATCCAAGGTTACACGCAGTTTAATTTTTGCATACAAAAAGGTACTAAGGCTATTTATGCGGTGGTAGATGGTTGTAGGGGTGCTATCCCCGTCAAAATAAATTTTTAATCAAATTTTACTGTCCAAAACCGCGTTTTCGAACACTCTCATCTGTAGTGGTTCTAGTGGTAGATGGTGTAGGGATGCTATCCTAGTCAAAATAATTTTTTAATTAAATTTTACTGTCCAAAACTGTGTTTTCGAACAACCACATCTATGGTGGTTCTAAACTAAAACTAACAGTGATAATATCACTGGTGGTTTAAGAACCGCCAATGATAATCTCCTATTATTACTATCGCTTAATCAACAGCGGTTCGAGAACCGCTAGTAATAAGCGTTACGAACTGCCAGTGATGTGGTTTTCTGTGCTAGTGGAAAGAGGTCATGGCATCACTACTAGAAAAACAGGCTTTAGTCCCGGTTGGGAACGGGCTTTAGTCCCGGTTCCCGAATCGGAACAAGCCATCTGGGACTAAAGGTCACATACCTTTAGTCCCAGTTCACCTAACCGGTACTAAAGCGTAGAAAATATCTAAAAAATAAGGGGAACCTAAGTCGAACCTAGGACCTCATGCCACCACGTGACTCCTCACTCACTCTTCTAACCAACCCACCCACCCACGCGTATTTAATAGATTAGGATATGCATTCCTTTTGAAGTATGCTGGAATGAGTCTTTAGTCCCGGTTCGTGTTACTAACCGGGACAAAAGGACTACCTTTAGTACCGGTTCGTAATACGAACCAGGACTAATATGTGCCTGTGCCAGCTAGCATGTACCCGCTTGCCAAACACTACTAGAAAACGGGTTTTAGTCCTGGTTGGGAATGGGCTTTAGTCCCGGTTCCTGAACTAGGACAGGTCATCCGGGACTAAAGGTCATATACCTTTAGTCCCTGTTCCCCTAACCGGTACTAAAACGTAGAAAATATCTAAAAAACAAGACGAACCTAAGACTCAAACCTAGGACCTCATGCCACCACGTGACTCTCTACTCACTCTTCTAACTAACCTACCCACCCACGCATATTTAATAGATTAGGATATGCATTCATTTTGAAGTATGCTAGAATGAGCCTTTAGTCCCGGTTCGTGTTACTAACCGGGGCTAAAGGCCTACCTTTAGTACCGGTTCGCAACACGAACTAGGACTGATATGTGCCTATGCCAGCTAGTATGTACCCGCTTGCCAAAGCCACCTTTAGTACCAGTTCGTGTTACGAACCGGTACTAATGTGAGCCACGAACCGGTACTAATCGTGTTTTTAGCCCTGTAGCCATGAACTGGGACTATTGCTACATTAGTCCCGGTTTGTGGCTAATCGGGACTGATGTGCCTGTATGGAAGGCCATTTCTCTAGTAGTGAAAGCCACCTTTAGCATCGGTTCGTGTTACGAACTGGTACTAATGTGAGCCACGAACCGGTACTAATCGTGCTTTTAGCCTTGTAGCCACGAACCGGGACTATTGCTACATCAGTTCCGGTTTTGTGGCCAATTGGAACTGATGTGTCGGTATGGAAGGTCATTGCTCTAGTAGTGCATGCGTGGGCCAATGGTGCAACCTTGCAAGAAGCTAGGCGTCAAAGGCTGAGCCGTTGATGGCGGCCAGCGCCTAGATCTAGCAGTGTGATGTAACCGAGGAGGTGGAGCTGTTATTAGGGCAGAGAGCCTTTATATAGGCATAATGCTTCACTGGAGATGACATGCAGAGATCCTGTCATCGCCGCGTGCGGGAAATGTCGAAGTGCATGTCTAGGAAATATGCATGAGTAGTCATGGTATCTATGTCAAAGAACCAACACTTTGTTAGCCATTTTTGTTAGTTAGAAAGTTTAGTTAGATAATTCTTGTTTGCAATTTATTTAAAAATATGGAGTATGGTAATTATATTAATATTTGTGTAAAATTAATTATTTAAATACTTTTTGTTCGCGGTTAGAATTGACACTGATAGTGGAAGAACTGTTTTGGTTCCATAGATAATCCTCCACGAACCCTAGCTAGCTGGCAGGATTTTAGGGGATTATCAATGTCGGATCAATATTGGAACTGATCCTAATAATATTATCAGTGTCACTATATCTATATTGGTTTGAAAACTGACACTTATGTCATGTCGGTCATGAAAAGACACAGATTAGGTTTCCCAAGGTAGTGTGAGTATAAATCTTACTGATGCAAGTTTGAATAGCTTAAATTTTACTAAAACTCCATATATATTAAGTGTAACTCTTAAAAAATTTTGTTATGCAAACATATTGATGTTTGGGATGGAAAATTCGTGGCACCCGAATTAAAGAAATTTAGGATTAAAAATTCATAAAATAGATGGTATATGTACCGAAATAACAGGTTTTTTTTCTTTTTAATAAAAAAAACTATATGCTGTTTCTACATATACTGGACTAATACATGTCTTATCCATGAATAAAATGGAAAGTATATTATCAACTGCAATACATAAAATTGCGTCTTTTAAAGCATCTCTAATGAGTGATGGCAGCATGTGTGTCCATGTACTTTTTCATGTACACATGTTTTAATTGGAGCTGGCATAGCCCAAAACTCCCATTGAAAAATTTACCTTTACGATCAATCCACATGTTTAATGGTGGCCACTAGAGCACATTTTAAGCTTAGTTTTAAAAGCATTATCTTTATCATATGTGGATGAATAGGGTTTCTGTCGAAAGTATGGGAAAGCTATTAATTAGACAATAGCTGGCTAACTGGAGCATGTGTGTGGAGAACAGGCTAGTGCGTACTATAGCACATTATAAGCTTAGTTTAATTTTAAAAGCATTATCTTTATGTGGAAGATTAGGGTTCTTATAAAAGTTAGGGAGAAGCTATTAATTAGACAATAGCTAGCTAACTGCAGCATGTGTACATGTGGATAACAGGCTAGTATGTAGCCTGCGGGACAATGAAAATCTAGGTCTCAATCGGGAGAGGGGTGTCATTTATAACCATGCACTACCATACCTTTAGTCCCGGTTCCCCTAACTGGTACTAAAGTATAAAAAATATCTAAAAAATAAGACGAACCTAAGACTCGAACCTGGAACCTCATGCCACCACATGACTCCCCACTCACTCTACTAACCAACCCACCCACCCACGCGTATTTGATAGATTAGAATATGCATTTCTTTTAAAGTATGCTGGAATGAGCCTTTAGTCCTGGTTCGTATTACTAACCGGGACTAAAGGCCTACCTTTAGTACCGGTTCGTAACACGAACCGGGACTAATATGTGCATGTGCCAGCTAGCATGTACCCGTTTGCCAAAGCTACCTTTAGTACCGGTTCGAACCGGTACTAATGTGAGCCACACATCGGTGCTAATCGTGCTTTTAGCCCTGTAGCCACGAACCGGGACTATTGCTACATCAGTCCCGGTTTGTGGCCAATCGGGACTGATGTGCCGGCATAGAAGGTCATTTCGATCTCTAGTAGTGATGGGACCGAATCGCTGAATCCCTACAGTAATCCTGTAAATCAGTAGCATGTGTGCACCGCTATTCTTATCTAAATATGCATAATAGGTCAAGTCCGTCTCTTCAAATGAAATAATGAGTTGATTATGCTTTAAGTTGTGTAACTATCGATCTATGTAAAGGCATAGAAATACACATGCACTAAGTATCTCAATTGATTGTACTGGACTATTTTCTCTTGTGGATTTGATGCATTGCGAAAGCACAGGCGGCGGCCAGTGAAAGGAAGAGAGAGGATCGAAGTAGAGGGTCACAATAAAATTGAAAAATAAATGCAGGATCTTAATGAAAAAAATCACAGATAAGATCTATAACGAACAACATAACAAGTTTATTCACCCAATTATGTTTTTTTTTACTGTTGGACGTATGTGAACACGCTTTAATAGTTTAGGAACATACCATATGATTTTTGCGTTTTAACTATGAGTTTTCTTGTTTCACGAGCAGGCCCATAATTTTTTGCGTTGAGGTCCCTCAACGTTCACTACCAGCGAATCACTTTCTACAAGCGATTCTAAACCACCTTTGGAACCGCATGTAAACAATCGCCTGTGATGCTTCTCGGAGTATCAAAAGCGGTTTTATACCCGCTTGTAGTACGGCTGAGTACCGATTAAAAAGAGAAATAATTTTTGGAAGGAGTGGGATTCGAACCTAGAACCTCACCTTTCTCGTGACCCACGCCTCACCCTGCTAGCCAACTCATCCCACACGCTCTCTCTAATAGGATAAGGCAAGCTTTCCGTTTAGCATTTCAAAAACTGGACTTTTACAAGTGGTTCAGGACACGAACCCTTTGTAAAGCCTGGGGTTTACAAGGGGTTCGTGCCCCCAACCGCTTATAGAGGCTTTACAAGGGGTTGGGGATACAAACCCCTTGTATAGCCCAGGTTTTACAAGGGGTTCGTATTCTCAACCGCTTGTAAAGGAGCTCTCCGGGTTAGAGTCTTTTGAACCAGGCTTTACAAGAGGTTCGTGTTCCCAACCACTTGTAGAAGCTTTACAAGAGGTTAGGGACACGAACCCCTTGTAAAACCCAGGCTTTACAAGGGATTCGTATTCCCAACCGCTTGTAAAGGGGCTCTCCGGGCTGGAGCCTTTTGAACCGCTTGTGATGAACTATCACAAGGGGTTCGTAACGAACCCCTTGTGATAGACCGCTCGTGATGCTCATTTGTCTGGTAGTGGTTCCTACAGGTCCCTTATTTGTGCTCCAACCCTTGCAACTTTCCCACATAGGCCCCTCGCTCTTGTGTTTTAGGTCAGAAACTTCTTGTCGTTCAACATACACTCCCCTCTATTTAATCATCATACCCCCTCCAGTTTTAAAGTTTGACGTTTCATTGTATAGCGACAGCTAGGGCATTGGACAGGTAAAGAGGAAAATTGCGTGCAGCCGGACGTGAAATATCGACTTCGTGAGCGTGCCGAAAACAGGTAGGTTTCCCGAATCATTGCCTTTGGTCCCAAGTTTTCCTACTAAATTGAGAGGCCGGTGCCACTTCAATAGCGACCAAGACAGGTCGCTACTGATGGCCAAAGATAAGGACTCGGCGCTTGCTCACACGTACTGGAATTAAAACATCTTCCCATTCAATTGTGCCATGCATGGCGCTGCAACAGTTCCACAAAATCGTTTGTATTATTTCCGGCCGGTTCACGCATTCCCGGCCGACAAACGAAACCTAATCTAGTTAGTTAATTGAGACAAAATTTTGGGACGAGCTATATTGGGCAATCGCATGCCATGCCTACCACACATGTAAGGGGCATGCCAAGGCGTGCAAGGAGGTGGGCAAACGACTACCCATTAGTGAAAACCAATAAATTCTTCTATGCCACTGCAATTGCTGTAGATTTCTCATATGCTATCGCTAAGTAATCACACCTCTTTGTGCTATTGTATTTATACCTAGGTATTATCGTTTATGTCATTAGGAAAAATTTATCTTTTCTATTAAGATGTATAAACATCCTAAAATATTCACAGAAACATCAACTTACCAAATATGCATGCCTATATATTTGAATCTACATTTTTGGTATTTTTAATGATATTTTAGTTAAATACTTTTCTAAGTGTAAATTAACTGAATCTAAAAGCTTTCGTAAAAATACCGTGTATTTGATACCCAATGATTTCTTGTCATTTTTGAACTAATTATATAGTTTGAACAAAAATATCAACAATGGCACAAATGGTTATATATATATATATATATATATATATATATATAGGAAAGCAGTTCAAGGCTCCATGGAGCCTAGGCTCCATGATGCATTACCACTAGATGTGCTTTGAGATTTGTGATATTTGATGTGTACATCTTTACATACCTATTAAATAAAATATTTGAGATGACAAACTCCGAAAAAAATTAAATTCATCTTCAGTTTGAACTAGTTTAAACTAGTTTGAACTATATTTATATTAAATTTAAAATTAGCTTAAACTGGAGTTAAATTTAATTTTTTTCGGAGTTTGACGTCTCAAATATTTTTTTTACTAGGTATATAAATATACAAATACCAAACATCACAAATCTCAAGGTGTATCTAGTGGCAATGGATCATGGAGCCTTATGTAATTTTCCTATATATATATATATATATATATAGTTAATGTGATGGCATAGAAGTGTGAGATCACTTAGGGTCGATTTGGATGTATGATTTAGAGAAACCATGGTATTTGTAATACATAGAGTTTTTAGTGTGTACATAAAAGTACCATGGTCTCAACAAACTCCATTTAATTATAGTATTCATTGGAACCATAATTTGTTTGCCTAGATGGTTTTAAGAATGCAAAACATGATCAAAGTATGCAAGGAGCTAGCCAAAATGGTGAAAACTTTAATTTATAGTGGAGTTGCAAATACTTCAAAAATACCATGCTTCTACTAAACCATGGTTTTGGATCATAGTTTTTTTTGGTCTGCAAACACTTTCGTGATTTTAAAAACCATGGTAATTTCAGGAACCATGATTTTAATGTCTCGAAACCATGGAAATACTAAATTATCAAACAGGTCCTAAGGGCATATTCAGGGTTCGGGCACATCTGCCCTGCCCCAACACTGTTCTTGTGGATGGGGTAGCACGATGTTGCCCAACAACTGCCCCATCGTGATGAACAGGGATGGGGTTGCCTCATCCTGCACGGACAGAAAGAATTTGACCGCGTCGGTGCCCGTGGGTCGAGGTCTTCCAACACGCGCCCGTGAGGACAAATCCGCGCTTGTGAGAGGGCTCCAGGTGAGGACGTCGTTCAGCCATGGAGAGTAGGGACGGTGACGGCGAAAGATCAATGGAGAAGAGGGCATGGGTGGGAAGGGGACGCTGTGGGCAAGCGTTCGCTGACGACCGGGGAAACATCACCAGATCTAACGCAGTTGGACGCTTCCTCACCTGATCCGATAGCTCGGAGCTCTCCTGCACCGTCGTGCTGCTCGGTATCATCGCTGGTCTCCCTCAGCTCCTTCAGCGAGTCTGGGTAAACATCCGTCGCCATGACCGTCCCCCTCTGATCCCTATTGGCCTCTCCTCCCCATCCACCTCTCGTCCTCGTCCAAATCTGCTCCTCATCTGGCTTTCTGGCCTGAGTCATATCCGACTGGATATCCTCCCCAGTGGCCTCTTGTAACACTCCAATTTTTATTAAGAAGATAAAACCTGGATTGTTTTAATTTTAAAAATATGAGAAATCGATTATTAAAAATCAAGTTAAATTTAAACCTAGGGATTTTTAATTTTGCAAAATACCAAATGGCAAGGGAAATTTGGATAGAATATAAACTCAACCTTTGGATAAAATTATAGATTTTATAAATTATTTACCACCTCAAACCTGATATTAAATAGCGTAAATAAAAATAAAAGACAAAAGAGAAAAACAAGAAAAAGAGAAGAAAAATGAAACCCTACTGGCCCACCCCTCTCTCTAGGCCCATTCCCTCCCTCTCGCATGTGCGCCCTCCTGCGCAGGCCGCCGCCTACACCTTGGCCCAGCCGTCCCTGCCCGCTCCACGGCCTGCCCCTCGCTTAGCCCAGCCGATCGGCACCTAGCCACAAACCAGCTGAGCCAAGCGAGGCGCAGCCAACCACGCCAGCTTAGTCTCCTCTCTCCTCCTCAGATCTCTCATCTCGCCAGCCACAGAGCGACGCCACACCAATGCACGCACGCGCCATGCACGCCGCGTCCTCATCCAGCGTCCTCGTTGGACCGTCGGTCACACAACCGCACGACCGTACTGACGCGACCTCGTCCATGTGTCCCTACTTCCTCTACCGTGGCCGAGCATGCCACACCGCCGCATTGTGTTGTCCGCCATGTCGCTCGTACCGCGCCGTCACCTCAGCCTGCTATTCCTGAGGCAGCACGGCACCGCGTGACACGCCACGGTGCACCGTCCTATCTCGCCGTGCCTTAACTCATCGCTCCTCGTTGCTGAGGTGGTAGGTCGCCTGCGCGGTGACAAAACTTAAATGTCGCGGCCCTGAGTCGCCGGCGTCGCTGCCCACGCGCCTCGCTGACACCCAGTCCCAGGCTGTCACATATCCCCTTGTGTCCTTTCCAGACCATTAAAGTCCCAAAGCCACCCCAACCTCGCGTTTCCCTCTCTATTTAGCCCTGTTGTCGTACTCTAGCTCGGACTCCCTACTTCACCGCCGTCCCCATAATCGACCCCTCTCCCTTTGCAGCTCGTCGGATCGCCCGAGGACCGCTGCCAGCCGAAAATCACCCCCTTTTCGATTATGTCGCCGCTGGTAAGTGCCTTTCCGATTCCTTACTCTAGGAGCATCCTAGGAGCATCGCTCTCACTTTCGTGCCATTATTTTGGCTTAGGGCTCGCCCGAGCCTGCTGCCGATGAGGTTCCCTGTTCTGACTGCCGCCGACCCCCGTGACGCCAGGTCCATCCCGGAGCTTCCCTGTAACATCCTCATTTTCAAAAATCATGCATACTTGCATTGCATTGCATTTGTAAGTTTTTGAAATTCAAAACACCCTGAAAATGAGTCTGTTCATAGAAAATACTTTAAATTGAATTGTTTAAGCAAAGTTAGATAATAAAAATATATTTATATTGTTTTGACTATGTGATGTTTTTATTTGAATATTTATAGCATAAATGCATATGTTAATCTTATATTCAAAACCAAAATTTGAATTTATATTTAAATCCCTCTTCTCTTACACGTGGGTCCCACATGTAATCCTCTCTTCCTCTCCTTCTCGTTGAACTTGGCTGACAAGTTGGAAACCCCCCCCCCCCATCGCCTCTCCTTCCCATCTTTATCAATAGAGACTTCTCCCCAAATTATAGCAGATCCGAATCCCTTTGATCCCTATCCTAATTCTCCTAGAATACGTGCTACTCTCCTATATAAACCCTTAGTGTAGCATCGATCATCTTCTCCAAACCGATAGCAGCAAAACCCATCCTCTCCCGTTCATCTCTCTGCCTCTCGCCGGAATTTCGATTTGCGGTGAGTTTCGTCGCCAACCTTCTACATAGGATCTGTTCCTCACCTTGTCTTTGATCTGTTTTTACCATCGCCAGCTCGTCGCCATCGCCGGAGCTGCCGGGAAGCTCGCCGGAGCCGCCGCCATCCCGCTCTGCCGTCGAAACTCTGCGCCGCTGATCTGTCGCCGTGGTGAGCCTCCTAAGCACCCTCTCCCCTCCTGGACGCTTGCCGACCACCGTGCTGCCCTGGGCCACCGCCAGTGAGCTCCTGCCGCCGTGGTCCTCTTGCCGCCCGCCACCTCCACATTGCCGGCTCGCCTCCATCCCATCCGCGTCAAGCCGCTGCCACCGCGAGAACCCCACACCCCCGGAGATGTTCTGCGACCGCCGGGATTTGCTCGCCACGCCGCCAATCGCCGCTGCGCCGTGCTTCGCCGTCGTGGCTGCTAGGGTTCAGTCACGCTGCCGCCTCGGCCAATTTCGCGTCGCGAAACTCCGGTTGAGTGCCGCCCTTGACCCCTCCCCTCTTTCCCACTGCCTCCGCCGCTCGCCGCCGTACCTTCGCCCCGCCTCCCTGCTCCGTCCCGCTGATGGGAGGGCCCCGCCGGTCAGCGCCCTCCCTTGCCTCTCCTGCACGCGCGCTGGCGGCTAGTTGGGCCGGCCCGTCTCCAACCCGAGGCCCAAACTCCCTCTCTCCCTTTATTCTTTTATTTTCAGCAAGTGTTTTATCTTGTAAATTGCATAGAAAATAGTAGAATATTGAGAAAATTGTGAAATAAATTTTATAGGTTCATAAAATTCTAAACTATTTTTATGTACTGTTTATTTGCATGTTTCTGTTAAATTTAATTTTTGATAATTATATTAGTTCTTGCATGCTTAGGAATTTTATAAATTAATTTAGAGATCCAAAAATATCAAAAATTGTTTTCTGAAGTTAGATATATTATAATCTAATTTTGGTACTGTTTTGGTGAATTTATCGATTTTATTTATAATTAAGCCTCATTTATACATTTAATATTGAGCTTATAGAAATCATAACTAATTATAGGGATTTCCAAAAATGATGAAATCAATTGCAAAAGTTTTATAAAATTATATTGTACTGTTATGTACTATTTGCATCATCCTCATGTCATGTCATGCACGCATTATACTTTCTTGCATATGGTTCTTGTTGCCGTCTCATTTAAATGTGAGATCCGTCCGCCGAAGGAGACTGTGCCGGTGATCACTTGGACTACTAGGATCAAGGCAAGTCATTGTGCCATGTTGCTATTACCTAGTTTTCATAACTATTTTATTAGACTTTGCAAAACCTAGATGCTAATTAAAAGTTAAAAACAATATTTAAGCTAAGTTGTTGATAAGGTCCTATATGATTGATATACACAGCCAACCTCATCAACCCTAGCTAATTAATATTATTTAATCTTGCTGCCATCCTTGTTTATTGATTTTTACTTTACATGCTTAGTAATTGCAATCTAGAGACTTACTTTTGTGTTCAACCCTAACAAAAACTTGATTGTAAATTGAATGGCCGGTAGTGGGTACTACCATGTTGGTAATTGTCTGTAGGGGTAGTGGCTGCTATCCCGGGCTTTTTTTTAAATGGTTTCTCAATCGGAGTGGATGGTTGCAAGGTGGTTTGCAACTGCTCGGTGGCAGTATGCTTGAGATTGGGTTGATGGTGGACCATACCCATTTGACTTAAGGATCAATTCTTTGTGGTACCTAGACTAGTTCAACAGTGCAAACCATTGAGTGCCTGTATGAGCAGGTCCTGATTGAGTACCCTTCAGACTTTTAGTCTGGCATTCCTGGTGGAATAGAGAGTGGGCATCTAGATATGTCCATAGAACAAAACCTTCCTTTGTGGTTGGGAGTGGGTATTCAGGTGTGTCCATAGACAGAACCTATCGACACAAGAGGGGTATTGGTGTGGAAACCTTAGTGGGAATGCCGGTCTAAGGGAATGTTGTGGTGAAAGACCTCGTGGTGTCCACTTCCTTTGGGTGATTCCTACGAAGCCACCTACTCATGAGTAAAGCGTACAACCTCTGCAGAGTGTAAACTTTCATGAAAGCCTTGCCAAATGGTTAAAGGTGAACGACGGAAGCTACCTCACCGTAGTTTTGTAAAACTCTCTTCTCCCTCTCTTTGTTTTGGGAATTGCCTTGCAATCGGTGTTGCATGTGAGTAGTCGTCTTCATGGTGGGTGCCATGATGATCTGGTTAAGTCAGTAGGTGCTGTCTTTTCCAAAAGAAAGAATTATAAAGTTCAAACTTCAATTTTAAAACCGCTTTCTCAAACTAGGTCTAAAAGTTTGAAACTTAGCTTTATGCAAAGCTACCCCAAACCTCTCCTTGAAACCTGCATAGCATCTTGGCATTGTCTTGTAAGTAATTAAGATTACTTACCTCGAGTTTATTCTCGGGCTGCTCATTCCAACGAGCAGGATGCGACACCGATGAGGAGGTGTATCAAGACGGGGATTTTGCTGATAGAATTCAGGATGAAGACTACTCCGACATTTAGGAGCGCATTCTTCGGGCATGCCGGTGGAGTCGTGTTGGGTTTCCATTCGAGTTGAACTTTTATTTGAATTTCCGCTGCTAGGCCATGGAGCCTAAACTTTGTAATAATCATGCGACTCTGATGTAATAAATTACTTTTCGTTGAATGGTGATGATCTAAACTGTATATCTGTGTGTACTAGCTATTTGATCCAGGGACTAGTACAGGTAAAGCACAGTAGGGATTCGACTCCGTTTTATGGGTCCTGATATTCCCATAGCTTCTGCGCCTTCTGCGCATAGCCGATAGCCTAGGACGGGTCGACGCCATGGTGAGCCGTGACCGCTGCCATCCCTCTTCGTCGCGCCGCTAGAATAGGTTGTCTCCGGCGACGCCGCAACCTTCCCTAGGATCGTCGTGAAGCCTAGAACCTTGGTCCGGCACTTGTTGGCGCGAGAACTGAGTCACCGTGGCCGTCGGTCTTTCTGCCTCGTCGCTCGGTAGGAGGAAGAAGACAATGACGTTATGTTCCTCCAGTTGATTCACTGACCAGTGGGACCGCTTGGTTAGCCATTAAACGGCAATTAACCTTTAGCGTGTCACTGACATGCAGGCCCATAGAGTTTAACTGTGAGATTAACTCGCGCTTAGTGTTGCCGTCGCTGATGGGTAGGACGTAAGGACCCACCTATCAGTTTAAGTGGAAACGTACTCCCCGAAGTGCGCTGGAGGAATTCCAGCCCTTTTCTAATTTAGAAAGCCAGATAATGCAAATAGAATTATTAAAAATAGCAATAGACTTCCAAAATTCTAGAAAAATTCTATAAAATACTAGATATGTTTCTGAACTTGGGAAAAATATTCAGCTTGACATTTCGGTAGGAATAAATGTATTTAAAAATCTAGTAGCTCTCTAGGGATTAGAAAATGAATTTCCAAAAAATATAAACATATATATTTCTACCCTGTAAAATTTTATAAAAAACTTGGTTTTGAGTTATGGTTATTCTATGTTTTCATGTGCGAGAGTAGGATCCAAGGGGTTTGTGGAACCCCGTGCCGAAGAAGACTACCCGCATCCAGAGTTCGACCAAGGCAAGTCCTCTTAACGCATGTTGAATGAACCACCGTCTAATTTAAAGAAATTTGTAGAACTTTTAAACTTGCATGCTATCTTTAAAATGGGTAATTACTAGTGCTAGCTACCACCGAAAAAATGCAAAAGAAGTTTATACCCTTATAAATATTACGCCATAGGATCAAGTATGAAATACTTCGATACCATGTCTACCCTTGGTGAAAAGTGAAAATGCTCACGCGGATTTAATGCGAGGACTGGCTTATGGTTACAATATTTGTAAAAGAGTTTTCGGTAAAATGCGGCATTGGGAAGAGTATTAGGATTGGGATGTTTTTCTGTCTCCCCTTAATTGCTCTAACTAGAGAGGACCCTGTTGACAATATGGTGCAGGGCATCTTTGGTTTCAGGTTGGTGTCTATACTCCTCGCCTAGTCTAAAGACTACTCATCCTAGGGAGCTACAAAATGAGCCTTGCAATACAGCCTTAGGTTCCATTATGGGACTAACCTGGCCCATTAAGCTTTGATCTCTAGTAGCAACTTGCTGGTAGAGATGTCTTTCATAGACATCTGGGTTGTATGGGCATGAATGGCGTTTCCATGTTCACTAGCGCCTTGGATTGTGTTTCCTTGGCCTTCCTGTACAACGTAAGGACCAGCGCTGTTGGGCCGATCCTCCATAGGGTGCCCAGTTATGATTCATGGAGCAAGTGATGCTAGGGCTTTTAGCCCAAACGGCTTTGTGGTATGCACCTTTGGTGTGTAATCTCCTTAGGATAATAGTGTACCCACTCTGTGGAGTTAAAACTATCATGGTAACAGTGCTCACGGTTAAGAGTATGCGAAGGGAGTGTTCATATGGTAGACTCTTCCTTTCAAAAGAAGAGGGTTTTTGGAAAAGAGTAAATTGTTTTGCAATTGGAAATGCAAATGGCCTTGGCGAAGGAAAGATCAGTGCAGAGGAATTATATTTCATGACCGAACAGTTTTCTTTTCAAACTTTCTTTCCTCCTACCTAGGAATGAAACTTGGAAAATTAGCTTTCCTGTAAAACATCCTAATCCTTCAATTATACTAAGCCCCATTCTGCACCTCTTTCCCTAACTTGCAGAGTATAGTTGTACTCACCCTTGTTGTTTCCCCTTCTCTTTCTAAACTCCAGTCGAGGGACAGCTCGCAGAAGACACGCAGGACAATGACACCGATGCTGAGTATGAGGTGGAGGACTTCAAGGACTTCTCAGAAGACTAGGGTTGCTTTCTATAGTCTTGCTGCCTGTGGGAAGATAGTAGTATTGCTATTACACCCTGTTGTGTGGGCCCTTATGTTGTACTCTGCTAAACTTTGATTCGTAGCTTGCGTGTTGCCATGTATGTACTTGTTGCGGAAGTGCTGCACCCATCCCTTGCGACATAATGGCGCCAAATGAAAGCCTCACAGCCCCCTCGCGTGAAGGCGACCCGTGAGGGAACAGCTTCGGGACAAATCGCCCAGCCGGAGGAAGCGAAGCCACGTCGGAGCATCACAGCCCCCTCGCTCAGAGGCGCCCCGTGAGGGAACAGCTTCGGGACGGAGCGCCTAGCCGGAGGAAGCAAAGCCGTGCTGTAGCCTCACAGCCCCCTCGCTCAGAGGCGCCCCGCGAGAGAATAGCTTTGGGACAAAGCGCCCAGCCGGATGAACCGAAGCCGCCAGAGCCTCGCAGTTCCCTTGCTCAGAGGTACCCGACGAAGGGGTCGCTTCGGAGAGAGAGGTTCGAGATGGAGCGAGGAGGCGGCAGTGGCCTGCAAAGGAGAATGCCTTACGATGGGGAGCACTTTCGGAGAAGGGCCAAGTTCCTTGTGTGCTACTCGACCTCCCACAGGATAGCCCGTATCAGACAAGGATAAGGCATGTCAGGAAAAGAATCATTGCCTCCCAAGCTAGGGGCCAAGCTGTAATCGCTTCTAAAAGTTGTAATGACCCTTGTAACCCTACTTTGGATAGTCGGTTGAGGGGCATTTTAGGAATCGATGTCTCTTAGCTGGGAGGAAAAGCCACAGTAACCCTAGGCGATACGATAAAGGAGGGGCAGGCAGGTCATTACCAGGAAAAAGACCCCGCCGTCCATGCTTTATCGCCTGAGCCAGTAGTGCTTGAGGACATTATTGTTCGAGTGGGCTTGTAACTTCTTGTACAAATACGATACTCAAATGAATGACATGACACGAGAAATTCAAAAGGAAAACCACGTCTCAAAGTTTGTGTGTCCCCTTTGAGCTAGTTCCCGGGGTCCTATGCCTTTGGCATAGAGCTCGAGTGCCCCGGGGGCTGTCCTTTTCTGGGTTGTTCGGCTTGTACCAATGACACCTAGCGCCGTCTGTGGGCAGCACACAGTCGGAGAGAAGCCACTCATCACCAAGAAGGATGGCACCGAGGAAGAAATCTGGAGTGTTTGCAAGCATCGGGGGGCAACCGCTGCTGAGCAGGGTGCACCCCAAACTCGCTCACGCAGCAGCAGGGAAGGAGGAATCCCTGCCGGTCTAGCCCTTCCTTGGGGTCCTGCCGTAAGGAGGGGGCCTCGCACGAAGCCCCGGCGAACATCCTAGAGCAGGAGGCGGGGGCTGCATCGGCGCAGATGTCGGCCTCTGCTTTTGCTGCCCCAGCGTTGCTGGATCCAAATGTGTAGGCTTTGATCCTCGCAAACGTAAGACTGGTGGAGCAGGTGGAGCGCCTTTAGGAGTAGGTCCAACAAGGGACATGACACGATGCATCTGTCGTTCCCTCTGTAGGTGGAAGCTCCAGCAAGAAGTGGCCTGCACCGGGATCATTCAAGCTGCCCACCTTCAAGCCGTACAATGGGATGACTGATCCGAGGGAGTTCCTCCGTGTGTACGAGACGATGGTTGAAGCAACCGAAGGAGACGATGACATCTAGGCCAATGGACTCCTACTTGCCATCGAGGGGATTACGCTTTCGTGGTATTCTTCTCTAGAATCGGGTTCCATCCAAGACTGGGCCCAGCTTCGCTCAAAGATAGAGAGTAACTTCCAAGGAAACTTTGATGGGATGAAGGAGGAGAGCGATCTCTTCGCGGTGAGGCAAAGGGAAGGTGAGACCCTGAAAAGTTACTTTCAGCGGTTCTCAAAGGTGAAGTTCTACCATCATCAACGTTGCAAGGTGCGAGCTTCAAAGGGGCCCTCTCTCAGAACGGCTGGCCCATAAAGAAGTGAAGACTGTGGAGGAGCTCTTCGCCAAAATGAAGGAATATATGCGGGCAGAGAAAGACACCCTCAGGAGAAATGAGAGGCCGAAGGCCGAGGCGAAAGGCCAAGGGTCTCCAAAAAGAGAGAGCCAAAGAAGGAGCCAGGGCACCCATAAGGAGAAAGGGAAGCATGAAGATGGTGTCGACTACAAAGATGGCAGGAAGAAGGTATACCAGATCAAGGAGCATGAGGATCGATAGGGTGAGGGAAGGAATCAGGATACTCTAAGGAAAAGGTTCGCTCCGAGGCGGCACCAGGCCCAAGACAACCTAAGAATGGAGTCTAGGAGAGGCGAGCAGGCAGAGTGAAGGTACCACTATGAGTACCATGGGAACAACTCCTCCCATGACTTCGCAAGGTGCAAGGTGCCCGCCGGTTACCACAAATATGCACTACTACAGAACACACATCATCACGGTTCGAATCGGCATTATTGTCGGTTTTGAACTGCACTACGAGACAAAGAATGATAACCCAGTTATCACTATTGGTTTAGAAACCGATATGATAAGGACTATCACTGCCGGTTCTCGAAAACACACGAATTTAGGCTTACAAATTGGTGTAAAAAATTGAAAAAATATTTTTTAACCAAAATCTATACCCTAGTCATCTACCACCTACTATAGGTTATTAGGACACATTTTCTAATGAAATAGAAATGTTGCATTGCCCGAGACTAAAACCTGTGACCTCTCCACTCTACCCTCACCCTTCTAACCGTCCCACCCAATCTCACATTCTGATTTACAGAGGATATGCACACCTTTTAACCTTTGTTCGTCAGATCTTTTAACAATTTTTATCTACATAAATAACCTTTAATAGAAAACTTTTAAACTATAAAAGATTTATATTCAAACTTTCAAAAACCACCCAGCTCCGGTTCGGGCAAACTTGTTCAAATTTTCAAATTTTTTAAAATTTGTTCAAATTTATATTTTGAATTTTGAATTCAGCTTTTACCAAACACCTTTAAATGATGCTTAGTTTTTTAAACATTTTTTTAGATTTTATCGTCAACTTTAAAATTTGGGTAAATTTTGCATGTAACCTAAACCTCTCAAACCGGCAGTGATAAGTTATTACTGCCGGTTCTTGATTAGAACCGACAGTGAGACAGTGATAAATTCTTTCACTATCGGTTGAAAATTGGGGATAGTAAGTTTAAAGAACTGGCTGTGATTGGGGACGGGAAGCTTAAAGAACTGACAATGATACTTCACTGTCGGTTTGAGCAACGAACCGACAGTGATAAGTCGTATCACCGCCGGTTCTCAAGCACACATCCAATTTTTTTCGCCGTTGAGGCTTACAAACCAACAATGCGTTTCTGACCTAATCGGCGGTGATGGGGTGGCACGGATGACCATTTCGGTAGTAGTGATGAGCGGCGGCGAGGGAATCCCGCGAGGCAGCGAGAGCAAGACCCTCCATGTCCGCCCCCTCCGGCTCCGGTGCAGTAGGTGTGGACGGTGATAAACACAATCACTGGGGGATCATCGTAGCAACTGTCATCAAAGAGACAGTGGAAGGTGTACATGTGGCAGATTAACCATCTGGGGGTATACCCAACACCCCTTCAGCCGCAACACTTCGACCCCATCACTTTCAGTGAAGCAAATGCCGAGGGAGTGCACTTCCCACACCAGGATTCCCTGGTGATAACCACAAGCATTGTAGATTTTGATGTTCGAACGGTGATGGTTGACAGAGGGAGTGCAGTCGATATCCTATTTGCCGACGCATTCAGGCAAATGATGATACCCGAAGACCGGCTCTGTCCATTGGAGGGGCCACTAGTAGAGTTTGGTAGTGCAGCAGTTCAGATGCTCGGGCAAATTGAGCTCCAGGTCACCTTCGGAGTAGGAGAAGCCTGCGTCAATAGGGGGTGACCTTTGATGTCGTCGACATCCCCTTACGTTACAATACGATCCTGGGCCGTGTGTCACCAATAACTTTCGGGGCGGTGGTCCATCACGGCTACATTTGCATGAAGATCCCTTCGCCTAGAGGAGTGATCGTGGTCTGAGGTGATCAAGCACTAGCCAGGAGCATCGACCTCGAGGGGTCTCCCTAGGTGAAGATAGTGTATGCCACTAAAGCTGAGTCGAGGAGTGGGGACAAGTGGGTGGCCAAGCCCAAAGCTGAAGGAGGAATGAAGCGGGTGCCCCTGTTCAGGGGTATGGAGAAGATGGTTACCCTCAGGGTGGAAGTGCTTCACCAACACAAGACAGTGTTCGCTTGGGGGCCAGAAGACCTGCAAGGCGTGGCTCAGGAAACTATCCAGCACATCCTGTAGGTAAAACCCAAAGCAAAGCCAAGAAAGCAAAAGCTTCGCAAGCTGTCGGTGGAGATACAAGAAGCAGCGAAGGTTAAGGTGGTAAAACTGCTAAAGGCCTGAGTCATAAGGAAGGCACTCCATACCGAATGGCTGGAAAATATCGTGTTGGTGAAGAAGGCTAGCGGGAGCTAGAGGATGTGTATAGATTTCACTGACTTAAATAAATCGTGCCCTAAAGATGATTTCCATTGCCTCGTATCGACTAGCTGGTGGATGCCACCGCTCGTTTGGAAATGATGGGTTTTCTTGATGTCTACTCAGGTTATCACCAGGTGTACATGAGGCATGAATATGAAGAAAAACCATATTCATAACTCCCCTCAGCACCTACTGCTTTGTTAGGATGCCATTTGGGCTAATGAATGCGGGTGCAATCTTCGCTAGGCTGATCACTAAGATCTTTGCCAAGCAGTTGGAAAGAAACATCAAAGCATATGTGGATGATACCATGGTGAAGAGCAAGCTAAAGAAAGATCACACCGAGGACTTTTGAGAGATGTTCGCAAGTCTCTTGAAGGAACAGGTGAAGCTAAACCCGGAGAAATGTGTATTCGGAGTCAGGGCGGGCAAGTTGATGGGATTCCTCATCTCCAAGCAAGGGATCGAAGCAAACCCTAAGAAGATAAGAGCTATCCAGGAGATGGTTCCTCCGTGGAATGTGAAGGAGGTGCAAAGGCTTGTGTGGCCGACTGGCGGTGCTAAGCTAGTTTCTGCCAAAATCCGTGGAGCGAAGCCTGCCTTTCTTTAAGGCCCTTTGCACCGTGAGCACCTTCACATGGACCAAAGAGTGTCAGGAGGCATTCGACAAACTGAAACAAGACCTGATGAGGGTTCCCAAGCTCTCTAGTCCGAAGCAGGGAGAGCAGCTACTGCTTTACGAGGCCGACAGCTTTGCCTTGGTCAACGCTGTGCTGGTCCACAAGGAGGGCGGACGTCGATGTCCCATTTATTTTGTTTCCGAAGCATTGCAGGGAGCAAGAATCCGCTACTCGGAAATGGAAAAGATGGCACATGCAATACTGGTGGCCACACGCAAGCTTCGACACTACTTCCAAGCACACTCGATTACGGTACCCACTGGTTATCCCCTATCATCAATTTTCTCGAACAAGGAAAGTTTCGACAGCGTAAGCAAGTAGACGGTAGAGCTGGCATCCTTCGAGATCACCTTCATCACAAGAACGGCGATCAAGAGACAGGTGAGAGTGGACTTTGTGGCCGAAGGACCCCTCCTTCGGTACCGCCGGCGGAGCAAGGAAGCATGTGGATAATCCACACCGATGGGTCATGGAGCGACACCGGTGCAGCAGCCACCACCATACTGACCCCGCCCGTAGGGATGAAAGCAAAATTTGTAGCAAAGCTCAACTTCCCCTCCACCAACAATGTAGCAGAATATGAGGCACTACTGCTGGGGCTCTGCAAAGCCAGAGCAATGGGAGCAAGGAGAATCCTGTTGAAATCTAACTCTAAATTAGTGCAAGGGCATGTAGGAAAAGAGTAGGAGGCAAGGGACCCATTGCTAGTAAGGTACTTGGAAGCTATGAGGGCTATGGAGAAAAGCTTTCTAGGGGCACTGTCGAGGCAATCCCTTGAGGGCAAAACGAGCAAGCAGATGAACTGGCCAAAGATGTAGGCTCCGGAGCCACACTGCCCGGTGAGGTCTTCTTTGAAATCTTAGAAACACCTGCTGCAACCATAGAGGTACTCACCATTGCAGGCGCAGGGCAACAAGACTAGAGGAAGAAAATCCTTGATTTCCTCAAGGAGGGGACCCTACCCTCAGATGAGGCATAGGCGAAGAGGATTGAGATGAGATCAAGGAAGTATACTGTAATCGAGGGGCTGTCATCGAGGGGCTGCTTTATAGGGGAGGGATTTGCGCCCCTTGGCTCAAGTGGATTTCGACCAACGAAGAAAAAGAAGTGCTGCTGGAGGTCCATCAAGGAGATTGCGGGGCCCACCAAGCCCCACACAACCTGCCAGGAAAGATCATACAAATGGGGCTTTTCTGGGCCACAGTGCTGCAGGATGCGGAGCAGTTGGTTCGCCACTGCCACGCGTGTCAATGGATGACTCATCCCTCGTGGGCACCTCCTAGTCCCCTCCACCCAGTGGCACCTATCTGGCCCTTCACCAAATGGGGGATTGACATTATTGATTCATTGTCTCGACCATGAGGTAACTGCAGTTCGTGATCGTGGTAGAATACTACTTCTCCCGATGGGTTGAGGCAGAGCCCGTTGCGAAGATAATGGCGGAGGTTGCAAAGAAATTTCTCTGAAAAACTATTGTTTGCCATTTAGGTAGTAACAAATAACGGGACACAATTTGAATCAAAGAAATTCCAGGAATTTTGTCACAGCATGGGGATTTCTATCTGCTTTGTGTCGGTGGGACATCCACAATCCAATGGCACCGTTGAATGAGCAAACTGGGTCATCATCGAAGGAATCAAGAAGAGGTTGCACGATCTGCCAAAGGGTGTTTGACAGGAAGAGCTGCCAAAGGTCTTGTGGGCAATGTGGACATGTGCTTCCTGCCCTACTGGATTCTCCCCCTATCGCCTGGTGTTCAGAGAAGAAGCTGTAACCCCAGCAGAAGTGCAAGCCAAGTCCATGCGTATCATACGAGGCCCGGAGTAGTAGGACACATCCACCACCAATGATCTAATGGAGGAGCAGAGGCTCAAGGCATTGGTGAAAATGCAAGGATATGTCGAGGCGACGGAGCAATGCTTTGACAAGAAGATCAAGAGAAGGGACGTCTCACCCAACGACATGGTGCTCAAGAAAACCACCCTCGGGCACGCAAAGCTGGATACACAATAGGAAGGCCTCTACGTCATTAAGGAATCAACATCGAAGGGGGCACATAGGCTAGTGACGCTCGAAGGGGAAGAAGTCCCAAAGGTTTGGAATTCCAAGGCCTTAAAGAAATTTTATCCCTAGAACTTGTCGAAGCCAAATGTAAAAGTGAGCAAGTGAATGAATTAAAAATTGGAGGGGGTCGCTTCAAGCCTCCTCCCATGGTAACTTCCTGTTAAAACTTACCACAAAAAAATTCTAAGTCTCCTTCATCGCCGAAGAGGTGCTTGGTGGCAAACGTCCAGTCACCGTCTCGCGGAGTGCTTGTAGTCTACGCCTACTCGTTCCTTCATCGCCGAGGAGGTGCTTGGTGGCAAACGTCTACCCACCGTCTCGTGGAGTGCTTGTAGGTTACGCCTTCTCGTTCCTTCGTCGCCAAAGGGTGCTTGGTGGCTAACGTCTACTCACCATCTCGTGAAGCGCTTGTAGGTTATGCCTACTCGTTCCTTTGTCACCGAAGGGTGTTTGGTGGCTAACGTCCACTCACCATCTTGCGGAGTGCTTGTAGGTTACGCATACTCGTTCCTTCATCACGCAGGGTGCTTGGTGGCTAACGTCTAGTCACCATCTCGCAGAGCGCTAGTAGGTTACGCCTACTCATTCTTTCTTCGCCGAAGGGTGCTTGGTGACTAATGTCCACTCACTATCTCGTGGAGCGCTAGTAGGTTACGCCTACTCGTTCCTTCATCACTGAAGGGTGCTTGGTGGATAACGTCCACTTACCTTCTCGCGGAGCACTTGCAGGTTACGTCTACTCGTTCCTTCGTCGCCGAAGGACGCTAGGTGGCTAACGTCCACTCACCATCTCGCGGAACGCTCGTAGGTTACGCCTACTCGTTCCATCGTGGCTAACGTCCACTCACTGGCCAGAAGGACGCTCGGGGGCTTATGCCAACTCAAAACCTTGTGAAGTAACCGGCGCGAGCGGCCTATGTCTATTCGTATTGCTCGATTACTCGCGCCTACATAGTCGTTCCCTCATGGATTCGTGCTACCCTCCGCTAAAATGCTTGGGGGCTCACGCTTCGCATCAAGAGTAACTATTGCAACATGTTCTTCGTCAAAGTGATTGTTCCTCCCAAGTTCCGGAAAATCAAGCAATATTTTCGAGGACAATAGCAAGCTTTCATTTATATACATAAGGCCAGAAGTACAAAAGAATCGAAAAAGGGAAAATGCTACAGAAAGAAGGATAAAAAAACTACGACTATGGTACCGGAGTTTTGCCCTTCTCCTGAGGAGTCGCTCCCTTCACGTCGGAGGGACGCATTAGCTCCCGGGCTGCGCCGACGGACGCTCCAGCAGCTTCTTCCCTGCTCTGCTGCCAAAACTCGTTACGAAAGTATGCCGCCGACTTCTTCGCGAAGACTGTGGGGACCACAAGGGTGCCAAGGTCCGAGAACCTTGGGGTGGAGACCCCAGCCCTGCATGTGCCCACACCCAGAAGCCTCCAATAGGCAAAGCGTCTGGAGACAACCTGCCTAAGCACAGTGGCTCCCAAACATGAGGGCAGCACTGGTGACGCTTTTGGCAGCATTATAAAAGAACTTCACCGCTTCGAGGCCCTAGCTCATACGATGATCCGGTGTCTCGATTCCAAGGAGGGGAAGTTCGTTCAGAAGCCTATCGGTGGGCGCCGTGACCCCAAAGCTGAGTTCTTCAATAAGCTTCATAGCCACCTCTACCTGCTCCTTCTCCCGTTTCCAATTACGAAGGTGCATCTCGGAACTGGTGGTGGTAGCCCTCAGCTTCATCAAGAGCTCCTCCCGTTCCTTCTTCAGGAACTCATTAGCCTTCGCCTTCATGGCTAGGAGATCCTTGCTCTCCTATGCTCGGGCCTCGGCCTGAAAACGCTTGGCTCCGTGGCCTCCTACGCGAGCTATAAATCTAAGATCTCGGCTTTCGCGGTTGCAAGGACGGCCTGCAATGCCCCATGCTCCTCCGTCACGACCCTTTGCACAGCGAGTTCTTCCTTGCCCCGCTCGAGGGAGGAGCGTAGGCCCCCCAGCTCCACCTCCATCTCGTCACAGAACCGCATGTCCTTCGATTCCTCCTCCCAGCGAGCAACTTCGTGCTCGTGGAACCGAGAGGCAGCCTCTCCGGCCAAGATGGAACCCTGCGTGGCATAGAGATCGGTTAGCATAATAAGGTCGAAACCATAACAAGAGACATTGCCTACTAACCTTCGTTAGAGCGTTGTGTAGGGCGTCGAATAGCTCTGTATTATTGATGCTCTCTAGGAGAGACCGCTCTATGGGCTTGGCGAAGGTAGCCCTCGCTGATCGGAAGGCCGGGACGACGCTATGGTGGGTTCAGAAATCTGAATCCAACATCCCTAATATCGAGGCCGGCCTGGAGGAACGTACTCTAGTCGCGCGCCCCACGTCCCCACCCTGACTGTGAAGGGAAATCGGGACAACAACTCGCGAGGCGGAAGTGTCCGCGGTGCTGCCAGGATTCTCCGAGGGCACATATTGCACCGAGGGAGCAGCAACTGGCGGCTTCACCCTGCCCTTCGCCCCATGTACCCCAGACACTTCGGGCGTAGCTTCGCCTCCGGCTTCGGCAGAGGCAGCCATAGGGCAAGGGTCCGCGGCGTCACCCTCCGTCAACCATGTGGAAAGGGTCTCTCGCTCGTCCTCGTTAGTCAGAATGGGAGCCTGCTTGTCTGCAAGATAACCTTCCGGAAGTTCCGCAATCTGAAGGCCACTAGAGGCTAGTGTGCGACGTCCCTCCCCCATGCTGGCCGGGTCCTCATCGTCTTCATCATCTGACAGAACTATAACCACCTCAGGCACTTGTATGAAGGAGATGGAGGGCGAAATAGAGAACCACGGATGAATGGCGGCGAGCCCGCGAGGTGACGACAAACCTTCGCCCTCGTCCACCTCCAGTTCGGCCTCTTCCTCTCCCTCTTCTTCTTCCTCCTCTTCTTCATCCTCTTCCTTGTCCTCCTCTCCCTCTTTGGCAGCAATAGCTAGCAGAGGAGGCTCGGCCACAGCAAGTCACGGCCGCTTCTTCTGAGGGTAGGATGTCCTGGCTGCCCCACGCTTGCTCCCAGGCTCATCGCGCTTGCCCCAATCAATGAGGTGGTAGTCCCGTGGCCCCTTTACAGCCTCGGCGTGCTTCTTGTGCTCGGCCACCGTATAGGGCCGAAGCTGCCTCGCCACATAGCGTTCCACAGCCCCATGACCCTGCGACGCCAGGCCATCACGACAAGTCACCGTCACCGCCCCATCAGGCGCTGGCCTCAAGATGATGCCCCACCCCTCATGAGGGGAACGAGGCGAAGCAGGGCGCACTCCTCCAAGAGGTCGCACATGCTGCTCCACGTGCGGACGTCCTTCAGCAGGCTGAGACGGACTCGCTCCGCACCCGTCAGTTTGTGACACCCTAAAAACTATTTTCCTAAATTTTTTTTTGAATCTTAAAGCAATTAGGAGCTAACACGGATTGGGCCTAGCACAACCCGAGCCTAACCCGAGCCCATTCCAAACTCTTCCAATATAAACCCTAATTAACCTAATCCTCATATAATCACCCCAAAACCAATCTAAAACTGCGTCGATGTCGTGCCTGCTGTAGCCACCGTCATCGAAGTTGTTGAGGTAGCTGCCGCTGCCTCCCTCTCTTCCACCCCTCGAGCCTCAGACCTACATGCCTCGCGCTCGTGCGTTGCCGCCGCTTCGCGCTGCAGGCCGCTCATGCGCGTCGCCACGTCCAGACCACGCTACCGCACCGTGCGCCGCCACCTATGCACCACGCCACCGCGTGAGCCGCGCCGCCCTGCTCTAGCCACTCCTCCACGTCTCCTCAGGCCACCTCGCTCATGTGACACCGTCGCCGACCGCCGCCACCTGTCGTCGCCCATCGCTGCCACCTGCGCGCTACGCCATGTTGCAGCCGCCAAGACGACGCCAGAGTCAAGACGGCTGCTGCCGCCCGCTTGTCACCCCCATCGCCGTTGCCAAGACATCGCCATGCCGCCGCCGCCACCGCCGTTGCCAGACCGTCGGGCCGGCCCGCCACCGGCCTCTCTTCTCTCCAATCCCTTTTCTCTACCTCCCTCTCTATCTCTCTCTTCCATCTTAGCCATCCCAGCCACACGCATCCTATCCCACCTAGTCGGGCCGGCTGCTACAGTAACCAGCCTGCTGCTACAGTGCGCTTTCTCAATTTCTGCAATTTCAATGAATAGTGTTCCTTGCTATTTCACTGCGAATTCATCTCAGATCCAAATCCGGTGATTCTAGTTTTTAAAAAACTAGAAAATTCATATCTACTTACTGTAATTTTTATATAATTTTTTAATTTATTTACTATTTCTGGTATTTATTGTTGTTTTTTTCGTTTTGCATGCGATAGACCATGTGGGTGACGAAGAAGAGTTCATTGACGCTGCCGACATCCCGCACGTTCAAGAAGAGCAGGAAGACAAGTCTTTTCCCTAGAATCCTAATTTTCTAGATTTTGCGAAAATTGTTATTTAATTAAATTATGCGTATTTGCTATGGCAATTCCTAGTGCATGTCGTTTATTTACATGGTGTGCACCCATTATCATGAAAAACCCTAAGACAATATTATTATTTAATTTGCTACTGTTTTTAATTATTAATTGGTTTAGTCTTGCTTAGATAGTCACGGGGGAGCGATTCCCACTTACATGATCATCATAATACACTTTAATATGAGAACGTGGAGTATCTAAGTATGAGATATAAGAACTTGGTTTTTATGGTTGGATTGTTCACTCAATAAATAAAATCTAACCAACTAATAATTTGACTCGGAGCGGGTAACTTGAGTCGACGCTCTGGTCCCTAAGGATAGATGATCGTGATGGATTTAACGGAGAATTTATCATGCGATCGTAAGCCCGGTATGGGACATGGCCTAATCTAGAGGGAGAATAAGGTCGGAATTGTCATAGTACTTGCACCGTGGGTGAGATCCCGAGGGATGCGTCATCACCGGTGTATTGCCCGAATAGAAATTTCGAGGTATTTGTGGGACCTATCAAGTATGACCGTGACAAGTTCGGGGTTGGACTTCTGATGGATTTTGTTATAATGCTATCCGACTGGAAAGTATCATATCTTGTGGAGAAAGCGTATCTCTGCACAGTGTAAATCTATTCGAATGGCCGTGCTCCCGGTTATGAGCATCTTGGTAGTTTTTCACATCGTAGCTACACCTTTTAATTATTTTGACTTGGGTAAGGTTTTTTCCGACAGTGTGCCATTGCTAGATGATTCGTGATGAACGAGAACGAGAATGAGAACTATGTTGAGACGATGACATGAGACAATGAGAACTTGAGAAAGAGACACTTAGAATGAGAACCATGCCATGTTTATGTTATTGTTAAGATTAATCATGAGAATTGCTATTTATGTATTTACGTTTTGTTAAATGCTTTTATGTAAATGAGCCCTTATCTTTCCTAGGATGAGCCTAGCCTGGCCCTTCCCAGAAAAGACTTGCTAGCATTCGCGTGCTAACCCTGGCTTTCATTCGGGGCTGCTTATTCCACGAGCAGGTTAGAAGTACTTCCAAGAGCATGTTGTGGAGTATCCGGAGGGTGCGCAGGACTACTAGCGGCTCCCGTTCAGTGCGTACCCATGGCTATGATGGAACAACATTGTTTATTTTTTTTGTCTCGTACTTGCATTTCATGAAGTTTTATAGTTATTATAAACTATTGCAATAAGTGGAACTGTTGCACTCTCATTATTTTATTTAGTTATGCAGTGTGGTATGGATAATTCATCTTTGTTTACTGTGGGTATGAGCACGGATCCTTGGGACTCATACCGTTAACACAAAGGGTTCTGTTTAGTAATACCGGGTCCTGACACAGTTCCACCTCCGAAGCACTAACGACCTTGTCGGCGGCGCTGGTGGTCCGTAGATGGAGATTATTGCCATCTAGGCACTGGTAGTACCAGTGCTGCATCCAGCCGGCGTCCCACTTGTTCTTCACGGTGGGCGCAGCGACAGTTTCAACAAGCTTCCTCTTCGCCTGAAAGTTGACGGATCCGAAGCATGAAATTGCAAAGTCACTGACTTTCTTCTTCTGCCAGTGTGCGTCATGCAGAGAGGTGAAGAGGCGTCCTATCAGCTTTGCTCCATGTGACCTCAACGCCCACTCGAAAATAGCTATCCTCGTGATAGCGTTGGGGGTAAGATGCGAAATCTCGGTGCCATACAGGGAAAGAATCTCGCCCACCACTTTGGCCACTGGGAACCGAAGCCTAGCCTCAAGAAATGCGACGAAGACCATGGCTTCATCGTCGCGAGGCAACGACGCGACCGCCTTGCCAGGTAGGCGGATGGACTCCCGCGGGATGTGGAAGACCTTAACTGTGACGTCGACATCCTCGTTGTCCATCAGGGAGCACCCCAACTCCAGAGTTAGGGTAGCCACCATGGACTCATCGAGAATGAATTTGGAGGCGCGAGGTCCGCGACCCATGACAACAGGGTGAAAGAGAGGAGGTCGAGGAGACAAAGCGAAAGGCAGCAGAAGAGAAGAGGGGCGTGGGCGCAGCAACAATAAGAAGGCGTGGGCGCAGTAGCGATGGCGAGAGAAACGGGCTCAAGCTCAAGGATGCGTAAGAGAAAATACGCAAGGCCTTGAGTGGCCAATTTATAGGTGGTGACGGTTCACGCGAGCCGTTGGATTTGCCTAACCGGGCGCTGGATACCACCGCGTGTCAAGCCCAACGCAAAAGGCGTGTAGAGCCCAACCACAATGCAATGGCTCGAAGACCAGAGCCTAAAAAGCAGCGCCAACTAAGGCCGATAGCGTGCACAGCAACCATTGAAATGCCCAAGATGGCACGTGCCAGTGCGCATTTAATGCAAACCCGGAGACCAAGCGCCATGATCGAAGGTGCGTAAAAGGCACCACAAATATTCTAACTTCATAGAAATGTTTAAGTGTGTTGCAGATGCGAAGAGTCGAGACGAGGCCCGCCCCTCAAGCTAAAGGGGATGGGCGTACTGGCACCAGAACATGGCTAAGAGCATGACGTGGCAGGCCCTTGACCATGGGAGGCTCCTGTTGCGGAAGTGATGCACCCATCCCCTGCAACACAGTGCCAGATGAAAGCCTCGTAGCCTCCTCGTGAGGAGGCGTCCCGCGAGGGAACAACTTCAAGATGGAGCGCCCAACCAGAAGAAGCGAAGCTACGCCGAAGCCTCGCAGCCCCCTCGCTCGAATGCGTCCCACGAGGGAACAGCTTTGGGACGGAACACCCAGTCAGAGGAAGCGAAGCCTCGCCGGAGCCTCGCAGCCCCCTCGCTCTAAGACGCCCTGCAAGGGAACAGCTTTGGGATGGAGCGCCTAGCCGAAGGAAGCGAAGCCGCGCGGGAGCCTCACAGCTTCCTCGCTTGGAGGTACCCGATGAAGGGGTCACTTCGGAGAGGGAGATTCAGGATGGAGTGAGGAGGCAGCAGCGGCCCACAAAGGAGCATGCCTAGCGAGGAGGAGCGCTTTCAGAGGATAGGCCAAGTTCCTTAGGCACTACTCGACCTCTCGGGGATAGCCCGTATCAGACAAGGATAAAGCATGTCGAAAAAAAAATCATTGCCTCCCAAGCCAGGGGATAAGCTGTAACCGCTTGTAACGTTGTAATGACCCTTGTACCCTACTTTAGATAGTCGGTTGCAGGGCATTTTAGGAATCGACATCTCTTAGCTAGGAGGAAAACCCCATAGTAGCCCCAGGCGATACGATAAAGGAGGGGCAGGCAGGCCATTAGAGGGACAAAGATCTCGTCGTCCCTGCTTTATCGCCCGAGCCAGTAGTGCTTGAGGACATTATCATCCAAATGGGCTTGTAACCACCTTGTACAAATACGATACTCAAATGAATGAAATCACACGAGAATCCAAAAGAAAAACCACGTCCCAAAGTTTGTGTGTTTCCCTTGAGCTAGTTCACGAGGTCCTATCCCTTTCACGTAGAGCTCGAGCGCCCCGAGGGCTGCCCTTTTCTAGGTTATCCGGCTTGGGGCGACAACAGTACTGTATTGGGATTCTACCCCTATTATATAATATTTTATTTCTGCTGGTAATGTATCACTCTATTTAGACTGTGAGTACTAGCTGTTGATCCTTGAGACCAGTATGGGATGCATAGAGGGATTCGGTATTTTTGTCTTGGTCCTAACAGAAGTGGTATCAAAGCCAAAGACACTAGAACGTGACCCCAAATAGTTTTGGAGACCAATTATGTTATGTAAAAACTATTTTTAGAAAAGTGCTCATATCTTATGCATCATCAACTATTCGTAACATTTGAATTTTGTATTTTGTAGATCCCGACTTTTTCCTCCACCCTTGGCGTAGGCTATGGGAGCTTCGTTCGCCAGCTCCTGTTGACGCTGGACAACCTTGCTTTTGATCCTCCGATGTTCAATGGGGCCACCACCACCAGTCGAGGCAGCCCCTGCTAGGTGGTGGCCGTCACTATATTTGCCCGAGGCTCCCCGTGTTGCTTGGGTCCCTTCCACTACACTAGCATCCGAGTCCACTGCTCGGATACCATCTAGGACGTTGCCCAGAACGCCATGATATGTTTCAGCAGCATCGTAGCCCAGGAGCAGCGTCTCACGTTGTTCCGCTACTCTCCCCCCCCCCCCTCGGGTGCCTCATGAAGTCTTTAGCCACTGCCGCTCGGCAAAAGACGAGCAGGACCCCACTGTGTACCACCTCACCGCCATGGTCCAGTCTCTAGACAATGCTTACATGATCAGCCAGAAGGAGCTGGCTGGCCCGTATGACACCGCCTGTCGACTAGACAAAGTGAAGAAGGTGAACCGCAAGCTCAAGAGGAGGGAGTCCCTCCATCTCATGGAGCGGACCCACCTTCGCAAGGGGCTCTGCAAGCTCGTTCGGGACAACAACCGACTGTGAGCCGTCGCCCTTGCATCTTCTAGGACAGTCGGTCCCAACGGCGTGCATGGGATCGAGGTTTCCCAGGACAGTTCTCTCCTAGGTGCAGTGGCGCTGCACGAGCCTCCCACTGCCATTCATCCGGGCGGCCTCACTCTAGAATTGCCGCTTCCTCCCGCTGACCCCTGAGTTGAGAAGCTACCGCTGGAGTTTGTGCCCCTCCTCCTAGTCTTGACCTCAACCATGTTTCCCCCTATCGCCACCCTACCTCCTCCGCCCAACTGGATGCCACGCTTCTTGTTCGGCATCGAGAAAGACAAAAAAGAAGAAGAAGACCCTGAGGAGATCGTCTTTGAGTCCGACTACTAGGAGCCCTAGTTCGGGGAGCCTCCCCTTGTACCTTAGCTAGTCCCGCATGGTTGTGAACTGACTGTATCGGCAGTTGTGATACAGCGTGTTCATTTTTTACCCCCTATTGTGTAATGAACTATGTGATCCTCCTTGTGTGTTAAAAACTATGTTGTTTTCAATAATTTTTGTAACGCCCTACCCTTAATTCTTCTGTCATCCTCATCCTTTCTGATTGCCTTCCAGATGGTGATCACCAGGAGCACTGGGTACAATGGAGCCCGAGCGGCCGATTGTGGTCATGGATGTAGTCAGGCACGCACAGCAGTGAGTTGCAGCAAGAACACAGCCAAGTGCTAGTTGGTCAGTCTCCAGCAGAAGTGCAACCTATACCGAACCCACCTACAGCTCAGCTAGAACCAATGCCTCAGCTACCACCTCTACCACCTCCAGGAGAACCTGACCTGCGATAGTTGATGAACATACAGCTGCAAGTGTTGCAAACCCTGGCCTATAATTTGAATCAGCAGCAGCAACTCCAGCCGACCCTGTGGACGAATAAGATTGGCTCAGGGACGTGGAGAGACGTCTTATGCTGGCACAGTGTGAAGAGCAGGAGAGCATTCGGTTTGCCGCCCATCAGCTCTCAGGTGCAACCGCCTTGTGGTGGGAAAACTATTGAGAGATTCATGAGAATCCGATAGCCATAGACTGAGACGAGTTTCCTAGAGATTTTTCAGTCTCTCATATTCCCAAGGGAGTCAAGAAAATTAAGAGGTGTGAGTTTTAGCGCCTCCGACAGGGTAACAGTCGATGAGTGAGTATTTAACCAAATTCACTCGGTTGGCATGTTATGCCACCCGAGATGTGGCAACTGAAGAAGACAAGATCTGGTACTTTATAGAGGGGATGGACCTTGAAATCAAGGCACTGATAGCCTCTAGTGGCTTCACTACCTTCCAGCAGATGTACAACAAGGCATTGGTGCAATAGATATTCAGCGCCAGCACGTGGCTTCCAAGAAAAGAAAGATGGCCCAGCGAAGCCAGCACGTGGCAGGAAGTTCAAAATTCAATGCCAGATGCTTCCACACAGCCAGCCATCCTTCTCCAGTAAGCCTTTAGCCTAGTGGTCAGCACCCTGACTAGTGGCTTAGACTCCTCGCCCCATGTTACCAATCAACCTCAGAAGGACCTATCTGCAGTCCGGTGCTTTGTCTGCAATCAGTTAGGGCACTATGCCAATAAGTGCCCAAGCCAACCCTGAAGTGGTCATGGGTAAGTTTCTCATGAATTCAGTACCTGCTACTGCATTGTTTGATTCTGGGGCAACCTATTCCTTTATAACATCAACTTTTGTTAACAATAATGAGTTAAAAGTAAGCCTGTTAAAGAAGGCAATGGTAGTTCAATCCTCGCGGAAGGAAATGTACACTACCCTATTTTGCCCTAAGATAGAATTGAGGATAAAAGGGATAAAATTCCTAGCCGATCTTGTGGTAATAAACTCCACCGAGATGAAGTAATTCTAGGTATGGATTGGTTAGCTAAGCATAAAGGGCATATTGACTACGCTAGCAGATTAGTAAAGCTCGTCGATGATGAAGGGCATGAAGTCCAAGTGATTTCTGTCTGTGCTCCTAAAAACTAATCACTTTGAAAAAACTAGAGGGAAGTCGAACACCATACCTGTGGTTGGTGAATACTTAGACGTATTCACAGAAGAATTATCGGGAATGCCCCTTGATCGGGAAGTCGAGTTCGTCATAGACTTGGCCCCTGGTATCACTCCTATTTCTCAAAGGCCCTACCGGCTATCTGCCAACTTGCCAGCTGAGTTGAATAAACAATTGGAAGAGTTACAAGGCAAAGGCTTTATCAAGCCTAGTGCTTCACCATGGGGTGCCCCAGTAATTTTTGTTAAAAAGAAAGATGGGACCCTAAGGATGTGTGTGGATTACAGGTCCCTAAATGAAGTAACCATTAAGAACAAGTATCCCTTGCCCAGAATTGATGACATGTTTAATCAATTGAATGGGGCATGTGTGTTCTCAAAAATTGACTTAAGGTCCGGATACCATCAGATAAAAATCAAGAAATCTGACATACCCAAAACAGCCTTCACCACTAGATATAGGCTGTATGAGTTTACAGTGATGTGCTTTGTATTGAGCAATGCCCTAGCTTATTTCATGAGTCTCATGAACAAAACATTAATGGATTTTATGGATAAGTTTGTGGTAGTGTTCATAGATGACTATCTAATATATTCCAAGTCAGAAGAAGAGCATGAGGTACACCTCTGGATGGTGTTACTAAGGCTAAGAGAACACCAGCTATATGCCAAGTTCAGTAAATGTGAGTTCTGGATGAAAGAAGTATTCTTCCTAGGCCACATCATCTCAGCTAGAGGTGTAGTGGTAGATCCCTCAAAAGTTGAGAGTGTGTTGGGATGGAAGCAGCCCAAGTCAGTGACTCAAGTTAGAAGCTTCGTTGGATTAGCTGGCTATTACCGAAAGTTTATTGAAGATTTTTCCAAAATTGTCTGGCCACTAACCAATCTCTTGAAGAAGGAAAAGAAGTTAGAATAGACTAAAGAATGTGAGTCAAGTTTCTAAGAGTTGAAGTCGAGGCTAACCTCAACACCAGTATTGGTCTTGCCCGATATCCGCAAGTACTTTGAGATCTATTGTGATGCCTCCAGGCAGGGATTAGAATGTGTGCTCAAGTAAGAAGGATGGTTGTGGCTTATGCCTCCAGACATCTTAAGCCGCACGAGCAGAATTATCCCACTCATTACTTGGAGTTAGCAGTGGTAGTGCATGCCCTAAAAATTTAGAGACACTACCTGATTGGCAACACAACTGAGATTTACATCGATCATAAGAGTCTGAAGTATATCTTCACCCAACCAGACTTGAACCTAAGGCAGTGACGATGGTTGGAATTAATTAAGAACTACGACTTGGGAATCCACTATCACCAGGGGAAAGCAAATGTAGTGGCAGATGCCTTAAGTCGCAAATCCTACTACAACAACATGTTGGTTAAGGAAGCCCAACCAGACATGCATAAGGAATTTGAGAGACTGAATTTGGGTTTAACAGAAGAAGGCTGTGTGAACTCCCTGGAGATACTTCCTACCCTATTGGAATAAATCTTGAAGGCACAGGAAGAAGATGCAGAAGTATTAGGGATAAAGGAAAGGATTAAGAAGGGCAAAGCCTAAGAATTCTC
Source organism: Olyra latifolia (assembly GCA_036346145.1). Classification (NCBI taxonomy): domain Eukaryota; kingdom Viridiplantae; phylum Streptophyta; class Magnoliopsida; order Poales; family Poaceae; genus Olyra; species Olyra latifolia. The sequence goes on along the minus strand of CM070524.1, from coordinate 39,463,172 downwards.
TGAAGATGAAAAGGGCACACTGTGGTTTGGTAAAAGAATTTTTGTACCTGATGTTAAAGAGATCAAGAATGCCATTCTCAAGAAAGCTCACAAGACTCCCTTGTCCATCCACCCCAACAGCACCAAATTGTACTTGGACTTAAAAGATTCCTATTGGTGGGCAGGAATGAAAAAGGAAGTTGCCGAGTATGTTGCTATGTGCGACATATGTCAAAGAGTGAAGGTAGAACACTAGAGACCAGATGGTCTGTTGCAGCCTTGGAAAGTACCTGAGTGGAAGTGGGAAGAAATTGGTATAGACTTCATCAATGGGTTACCGAGAACTCAGTCTGGTTATGACTCCATATGGGTCATAGTGGACAGGCTTACCAAGGTAGCTTATTTCATACCAGTTCACACGACTTACACCAGAGATATGTTAGCAGAGTTGTACATGAACAAGATAGTTTGCTTACACGGTATACCCAAGACGATAGTGTCAAATCGAGGCACCCAGTTCACTTCTAAATTTTGGCAGAAACTCTATGGTTTATTGGGAACGAAGTTGAACTTCAGTACAACCTACGTGCCTAGACGAATGGGCAAACAGAAAGGACCAATCAAATTTTGGAATACATGTTATGAGCCTTCGCTCCATCTAATCAAGGCAATTGGGATAAGCAGTTGCCATATGCCGAGTTCACTTACAACATTATTTACCAGTCCAGCATTGAGATGTCTCCCTTCGAGGCTCTGTATGGAAGGAAATGCCAGACCCCTTCTATTGGCAAGAGACCGGCGAAAGGGAAGTATTTGGGCTGGAATTGCTGCAAGAAGCCGAAGAGCAAGTCAAAAAGATCCAACAAAGACTCAAGACTGCCCAATCTAGGCAAAAGAGTTATGCCAACAACCATTGCAAGGACCTGACTTTCGCTGTTGGTGATTTTTTGTATCTCAAAGTGTCCCCTCTCAAGGGTATTTGCAGGTTTAGAGTTAGCGGTAAGCTTGCCCCTAGATATATTGGCACCTTCAAGATCCTTTCAAGAAGAGGAGAAGTGGCATACCAGCTTAAGTTGCCTAAACGGTTAGCTGATGTGCACAATGTGTTCCATGTATCACAGCTCAAGAGATGCTCAAGGGTACTAGAGCATTAGATGCCACTAGAAGATATGGAATTTGAACCAGATCTGACCTTCAAGGAGTATCCTGTCAGAAATTTGGACAAAACAGTACGCAAGACACGGACCAAGTCCATTCGGTTCTACAGAGTTCAGTGGAGTAACCACTCAGAGGTAGAAGCCACCTAGGAAAGAGAAGAGGACCTCCGTACAGAGTTCCTAGATCTATTCGCGGAACCTTTGGAATCTCGAGGACGAGATTCTCCTTAAGGAAGGAGGTTTGTAACACTCCAATTTTTATTAAGAAGATAAAACTTGGATTGTTTTAATTTTAAAAATATAAGAAATGGATTATTAAAATCAAATTAAGTATAAACCAAGGGATTTTTTATTTTACAAAATACCAAATGGCAAGGAAATTTTGGATACATTATAAACTCAGCCTTTCGATAACATTCAAGATTTTATAAATTATTTACCACCCCAAACCCTAATAATAAATAGGGTAAATAAAAAGAAAAGATAAAAGAGCAAAACAAGAAAAAGAAAAAAAATGAAAATTAGCTGGCCCACCCCTCTCTCTCCGCCCGTTCCCACTCGTGCGCGCGCCCTCCCTCGCAGGCCGCCGACCACACCTCATCCCAGCCGTCCTTGCCCGCTGTGCGCCTTGCCCTCTTGCTCGGCCTAGCCGAGCTATGCCCCGCCTCAAACCAGCCGAGTTGCACGAGGTGCAGCCTAGCCGCTCCCACGCCAGTCTCCCTCTCCTCCCCTCTATTTCTCTCCTCATGGCGTGCTCGCGTCATGACGCTCGCACCAGTGCACGCACGCCTGCACATACGGCGCCCTCATCAAATGCCCTCGTCGGACCGCCGGTCGCTTACGCGCACGACCGTACCAACGCGACCTCGCCCATTCGTCCCTACTTTCTCTGTCATGGCCGACCACTCCACGCCGACGCATCACGCTGTCCGTTTGTGCCGCGAGAGCCAGGCCATCACCTCAGTCGGCCATTTCCTGAGGTGGCACGGCATCGCGCGACACACCATGACGCGTCGTCCTGCCTCGCCATGCCTTAACTCGCCGCTTGTCGCCACTAAAGCGGTAGCTCGCCTTCACGGGGACAAAACTTAAGTGCCATGGTCCCAAGTCGCCAGCTCCACTGCCCGCGTGCCTTGCTGGCACCCCAGACCCATAGGTCAGTCCTAGGCCGTCGCATATGCCCCTTGTCTCGTCCCCAGGCCGTTAAAGTCCCAAAGCCACCCCTACCTTGTGTTGCCCTCTCTGCTCAGCGCCCCAGACCCATAGGTCAGTCTCTTGGTTCGAACCCGAGCTCAGCAGGGAGCTTTCCCTCCCTACTTCACCGCCCTCCCCCTAATCGACCCCTCTCCTTTTGCAGCTCGCCGGATTGCCCGAAGAGCGCCACCGGCCGAAAATCACCTCTTTCCGATTTCACCGCCGCCGGAAAGCCTCTTTCCGATTCCTCGTTCTGGGATCATCCTAAGAGCATCGTTCTCACTTCCGTGCCATTATTCTGGCTCAGGGCTCACCGGAGCTTATTGCCAACCAAGTTAATCCCGGGCCTCTCCATCCTTGTCGTCACTGCAGGTAACCTCCCAAGGCTCCCGTGCTACGTTTGGTCTCTGCCGGAAGTAATCACCACAGTTACATTCTGATACACGGACAGTCCTGGATTCCGTGCTGCATTCGGTTGCTGCCGGAAGTAATCGTTGGGGTTCTCAACGGCATATAAGATCCTCAGAAATAAAGGTCGCCTCATTCGAAACCTGGTGAAATATCGGTATATTTTCATTGGAAATCAAATGCATGCGGAATGTGAAAACATAGATGATAGCGGCACACCAGCTCTCGTACACTAGGTCCTCTGCAAAATATTTATTGAACGATCGTTCATGGCCTGAGACATGGCCGCGATGCATAGTACGATAACCAGGGATGGACCACCTCACCTTCGGGGGGTGTGTTCACCATCGCGGTGAACATGTTCGCTGCAATGCGGCTGATTGCATCGATACCCTCTTGCTCCTCTTCGGATGAGCTCATAGTTGCTATGGAGATAGTGGGGGAGGAGTCACTCTAGCTTGCTTCTCCACCACCTGCCCCCCCCCCCACCCTCTTTTATGCGCACTTCCAAATTCATTCTAGCGGAAGCCAAGTACCTCATCCTTCTTGCAATGCAAGCCATCTGGGTTCCTTTCGACGTAAGCTACTCTACTGGTCACTCATTTCAAATATAAAAAATTATGGCTCCTTCATCTATAAGCATGTCTGTGGGTCTCGAACAAGCAGAATGCATGTGCAGCAGTATTCTGAATGGTTGTTAATTTAATTACGCTACTTTTATGATCCTAATTATATTATCCCTAATTTAATAATACCGTTGCTCTTACGAAATACGCTTAATATAATTTGTTACTATGTTTTGCAGGTGGTTATGGTTATTGAAGGGTTATATAAATTTATAGGAGGAAGAACAAAAGGGGCAAACAAATAGGGATTTTGCTAGGTCTAGTGAATAGTGATGGAGCAATGAATAGTATTGAGATAGAGGTCTAACACTGTAGATGAATAGTGATAGGACTGGAACAATAAGACGAACTGCTGGAGATGGCCTAAGCGATTGGCATGTACGGAAGGATGAGATCAGTAGTGTATTAGTGATGGCATGTGTGAAGGATCGATCCGGATCCATTGCATCGGCATAGAAAGATTTGGCTAGTTAACTAATAGGAGCAAGATCTTGCACTGGATAACACGTTTGGGAGCTAACTAGTGAAAACTTACTATGCACAGTGTGCGGATGAGGTGGTCCGGGCACGCGTCAGGGTCCTGCTGCTGCAGCTCCAGCAGCGTGCTGATCATCGTCCGCCGCCGCGAATTTTCGTTGGTCTTGTCGATCTCCTCCCGCTGCTCGTCGATCAGCCTTTGCACGAACCTCGTCCGGCTCTCCCGGAGTAGCCACAGGCGCCGCCCCACGCCGCCCACGTCCAGCCACCGGACCACTGCCGGCAGGTAGTTCCACGCGTTGGACGCCCCGCTCACCGCCATCGTCTCCTCTACCATCGCCCTGAACCACCGCGCCTCCTCCCCCACCTCCTCCGTCGCCTCGTCCCCGCCACTGCATCAACGACAGTACGACACACATGTTAACAGCACAGAGAGCTGTTCATGTCTTCATGACGTCCGATTCAAATATATGCGAGGTCACGCACGTGCCGTAGTACGTCTTCTCGCAGATCATTGCCATCATGGCGTTCATGAGCAGCTCGAACAACCGCGACTTGAGCTCCACCCGCGCCGCCAGCCCGGTGGCGGAGCCCGTCGTTGCTGCTCCGTTGTAGAGGCGGCGTGCCATGGCGCGCACCTCGTGGACGTGGACGCCGGCGAAGTGCTGCACGCGCTGCGCGGAGAGGAGCTCCGTGACAGCGACGCACCGGGCGTGGCGCCAGTAGGGCCCGTAGCTGGCGGTGCCCATGGTGCTCCACTCGTAGGAGAGGATCCCGCCGGAGGGCAGCCGCGGCCGGTTGGCGAACGTAACGTCGTGCGCCGTGAGGCACTCCCTGGCGACCGAGGGGACGTGACCACCACGACCCGCCGTGAGCCGAGGCGGAGCCCGAGCACAGGGCCGTGGCGCTCGGCGAGGCCCGCCAGGCTGCGGTGCAGCGGCTTGTCGAAGAGGAGGAGATGCAGGTGGCCGACGACCGGGAGCGCTGCGGGCCCCGGCGCAAGCAGCGCTAGATGGCTCCGGCCGCGGCGAGCTATTCCACTGCTCATGAACGTGAGCAGTAGCAAGAGGAAGAAGCCGGTGTAGACGAGGTAGAGCGCGTCCATGGCTGCGCGCGCGTTCGCCGTTCAAGAGTGGTCGTTAGTGAATGCGATGAAGATCATACATAGTTAGCCTAAGATGGAAGTGATGGCGAACGATTGAGAGGCATGATTTCCAAGCAGCTAGCACTACTAGACTAGAAAATAGGCCTTTAACACCGGTACATCAGTCCCGGTTGGACACGAACCGGCACTGATAGTGGCATCAGTCTCGGTTCTTGACTCCAAGGCTTCAATCCTGGTTGGGCTCTAATATCAGTACGAACCTAGTACTAATAAGTCCTTTGGCAGGCGGGTACAAAACAGCTGGCATGAGTGCTTATAAGTCCTGGATCGTAATACGAACCGGGACTGACTCGTTTAAGGAAAGTTGAAAAGGAATGCATATCCTAGTTATATTAGAATGCGTGGTTGGGTGGGTTGGCTAGAAAGGTCGGTGAGTAATTTTGAGGTCTTAGGTTCGAGTCCCACTACTCTCATATATCTGCAAGTTACTTTTAAATACTTATAGCACTATTAGTCTTGGCTTACTAAAACCGGGATTGATACCTAAGAGATAACAGTCCCGCATGGGCTGTCTTGGTTTTGAAACTAGGACTGAAGCCCGTTTCGAACCAGCACTACTACAGATAAGGGTTTCACAAACGGCCTATCACAAGCGGTTGACTTCGGCCCGCTTTTAGTTTGAGAAATGCAAGCGGTTTGAAACCAACGGACCAGAAGAGGGCTTCTACAAGCGGTTCGTGTCCCGAACCGTTTGGAAAACCCATTTCTACAAGCGGTTCGTGTCCCCAAACGCTTATAGACTTCTACAAGTGGTTGGGAACACGAACCGCTTGTAGAAATGGGTTCTACAAGCGGTTCGGGACACGAACCGCTTGTAGAAAGTGGCTTCACAGGTGGTTCGGAACACGAACCGCTTATAAAGACCTAGTTTTCGAAAGGCTAAAAAGAAATTTTGTCCTACTCTATCAAAGAGCACGCGTGAGTGAGTTGGCTAGCTGGGTGAGGTGTGGGTCATGAGGAGGCATGAGGTCCTGGGTTCAAATCCCACTTCCCCCAAATATATTTTACCCTTTTTTACACACTATCTTAAGCGGTTGAGGGAACCGCGTGTGATACCAGCCAGGTATCACACGCGGTTTCATACAAGCGGTTCAAAAACCGCTTATACAGACCCTTACGAACCGCTTGTGATATTCCGTTCTGCAGTAGTGCAGGATTGAAGGCCCATTCCCCAGCAGTGTAGGTACGACGTCCGTGTGGCCATGATCGGCCGCAAGCTTATGTGCACGAGCTGGCACCGTTCACTGTGCTGAACAGCAAATGAGATATTTTAGGATTGAGCCCATCACGCATGTGAGTGTTAGACGATATGAAGGATCAAGCTGCTGGAGTCGATCCAATCGGTACGATTAGGATACACCACCTAGCTAGCGTGTGTGTTCCATCATTGCACATTATTATTCTAGTTATCTATATACACTTAGATTTCCGCAAGCTCTATCTACAATTGTACATCGATCCCTTGCTGATATTTCGGTTAATTTATGTCTTATGGTCATTTCTCCGAGCCAGATGCTCCGTTCTTAAAGCTATTTCTCGAATACAATTAAGCTACTTGTCAAAACTCTCAATGTTTCACTACTACAGATCTAGCCATCAGTACCGGTTTACAATGGCCATTAGTACCGGTTTTTAAACCGATACAAGCCATCCGGGACTGATGCCCAATGGCATTAGTCCCGGTTTCCTCACCCAGTACTGACATAGTATCAGTACCGGTTGGAGGCCACACGTGGCTTTAGCCCGTGCGTCGCCAAAGCCCCTGTCAGTACCGGTTGGAGGCACCAATTGGTACTGATAAGCTGCTGATCAGTCCCGGTTGGTTCCTCCAACCGGTACTAAGCAGCCACCACCTGGGCTATAAATAATATATATATGCGTGTGAGGTAATATATGTTATATATGTGTCTGTGTGTGTTAAGTCTAATATTATATATATATTTGTGTGCTAAGTCACAATTAATTAAAGCGCATATAATCAATCATGCATAATTAACTAATAATTAAATCACAGAGCTTTTATTAACAACTTTAATTACAACTATTAGGTATCACAATGAATCAAACATGCCTATATATAGTACACATATACAGTACAGAACGTTCATCGTGATCTTTTATGTGCATCACTCTTGGTAGCCGTAGATGTTGACCCCGACAGTTCACCAGTCTTTATCGAAGGGCCCCACCTATTTGCCGCTAGATCGTGAAACTGGCCTCTTGGATTTACGACCTCATCGTAAATCTAGCCGACGAGTTGTTCTTGTATCGCTCTCACTTTCGTCGGCGAGAAATCGGACGAACCTTGCAAGTCGCTAGCACATCCGGTCAGGATAGTATGGCACACATAGTAGCCGCATATATTGGTGCCCGACGGCCGACACCAGATCTGTGGTGAAAAAAGTTAAAAGCATGAAATGGAAGCAAGGAAATGAAGTTAACTAACTCAAAAGCTACCATGATGGCATGCATACTCGAGAGGCATATGGAATTCCTCATTAAACTCGTCCACGATTTCAGTACGGAACCATGCGAATGCAGTACACACGTGATTGCAAATTGAACATAATTAGAATTTGTTTAAAATAGAGTAGAACTAGCACAATAATGGAATGAACGAGAATACCGGTTGAGCATGTCGATCAAGTTTTGGTACTTTTCAATTGGTCTCCTCAGCGAGTCCATAGCTGTGATCATGCTACGATCTAACTCGATAATGAGAAGAATCTAGTGAAAGCTGTACATATATATGGCAACGTAGGTAACTAATTAGTTCTAACATCGTGTTATGGAAAAAGATTAGCACGAGACGGTACGAAAACACTTACTCAAAGCTTCTTCTAGGAGGCATCTTCTTTGGTGACGATGGAGGTGATGACGGACCGCTTATGTGTGCCGGAGGTGATGAAGGTGTTGGAGAGGACACGTCCATGTGATCTCAAAAAATAATGTACTTCTTGTGCCATATGATGAAATTGTGGACTGCCTCTCCTAACTTCGTAGTCTCGTCACCTCCGGGAATATCGAGGTCTAGGTCCTCGCACCCTGGGCATACCTCCTCCACCGAGACCTTGGAGTAGCCCGGCAGTATCTATTGGTCATGGATGACGCCCCCCGGCTCCACCGGGTGAGCCATGTCGTGAGCCGCCTTGAAAGAGATGTTCCTCGCTTGGACATGCAGCTCACAAGGTGTCCGCTGCGTGATGTCGCCCACGGGCCAGTGGCCCAAGTTCGCTTCGAGCAGCCCACCGGAAGAGCAACTGCTTCGCCGCCTTGAGGGGCTAGTGACGTCCAGATTACTAGGAGGTTCCTGGCCCGCATCCAGCCATTGGCTCAAGGTTAACTGCACTTGTCTTTGGACCTCTTCTTTCATGCTCCATTGTGTTTGACTCAGGCGTTCTTCAAGCATTAGGAGCTGTTGTGCCTGTCGGGACTTGCTTCTCACCCGACTCCTATAAATATCGGCGTCCTTAGCGAACCCAATCTTCCACATACCGAAGCCAACGCTCGTGTACGTCCAGGGTGCTCCGGGTTTCTTATGGCCCTTGTAAGCTCGTCATTCTCCCTGTTTGGCACGAAGGTGCCCTGGGAAGAGTCCTCGAACGACTTTACAAGTCTTCTGGCCATATTTGTCAGCACATTCCCGAACACTGTGTTTCCATCATTGTCAAGGCTGCCGCCGTGAGCATAGAACCAGCTCTTCGCTCTGTCTTGCCATTCCATTGTCGTAGGTGCGACACCCTTCGCCAACAGTTCATGTTCCCTCTTCTTCCATTTGTGCATCGCTTGGCGGTAACCACCAGGGCCGAGGTGGTGGTGGTATTGCTTCTTCTGAGCATTTTGGTTGTTCCTTTCGGTCATACTTTGACCTTCATTCGAATTCTTATAGTTCACGAACGCATCCCAGTGATCCTACAACTTTGGGTACTTGTTGAAGTCGGGCATTCGGATCTTCTTGATGTACTCCGTGTTCAACTTCTTTTCATATGTTTGGAATGCGATGACCATCTTCTTTAATGTGTAACTCTTCACCTTCTCTTCGGTCCCTTGGGGGAAGGTGAATGTCTCCTTCAGGTCGGTCCAGATCATGTTCTTCATATCTTCAGGGACATTATCCCATCTAGCGATGTTAATTGGCACATGATCCTTGACGTGGACGCCGCATGCCGAATTGAACGGCCCAAGCGCCCCTAGGGGTGCAAGAGGTTGGTCGTTATCACCGACTTCGGTGATAACATGTCTTGCCTTCGACTTCTTGTTTGAACCTCGCTGACATGATTGGCTACTCGATTGACTGATCTGAAAATATGGTACAATAATGAACAGATTAGAATGTTGGCTTAGCATGATGGTGAACCGGCATATACACATTCGATCTAATTACCATGGTCGACTCAGCGGCCTCGGGGGCCTCATCGGTCTCGACGGGCTTTGTGGCCTCGACGGAATCATCGAGATCATAACCATCTTCTCCCGAAATCAAACTTCTCATGAACTCGTCTCCATCAAATCCTTCTCCCGCCATCGTAGTTTCGTAGTCTATAAGAAGGCATTGAAAATTAACGAAAAAAGATCAACAAAAGTATACTTGCACATTTCACATATACTTATACATTTCACATATACTTATACATAAACGAGCGGCAACAATGAGGAGGGCGATGGGGAAGAGGAGGTAGATGAGGACGGGCGACGGCGACGAGGACGGTATATACATTACATTTCACATATACTTATACATTTCACAATTGACATATACATCTCAGAATTCAAATTTGCTATAAAATTGGCATATACATATACATATCAAAATTCATATAAATAAGATACAGAGGCCGGAATGTCTTCCATTATCTAAAAAACTAGTACATACAAATAAGATATAAGATACACTATTGCTAGTTAAGCTGTAAACCTGTAATGCTTATCATGCATTCATGTGCTCTTCTATCTTTGTATCCTCTCTCTTTTGTTAACCTCTTCTGTAATTTTTAACACCTTATGATTGTGAATGGATGTAGCAACACCCAATAGGAAATTATGCTCAGTTCAAAAGATGTTATGCGCAATCCAAATATGAATGTGAATATGAATACAAACATAATATAATTTGTTAATCAGATAGAAAAATCTATATTTTATTTATATCCTAATGAATACTATAGTCGAATGATACGAACATTTCACATCTATTTTCTACTCCTAATTAATCTGATGCCATAATATGAAAGCAAAACATACAGATACTCTTTGAAAACTCTTAACACTATAATGTGCAATTTGGGCATGCCGTAGGTTTGGGCATTTCGTCGAACACTCTGTGGGCGCACCGTGATTGTGCTCCTATTAGTCGCGCCGCACTCCTGTCGGTCGTGCTTGCCCGTGTCACGCTCCGTCATGCTTGCCCGCGCCCGCACTCACTGTCTCATGCTCTGCCTGCACCTTGCTGAGGAGCGAGGGAAGGGAAGGAGAGAGGAGCACATGGAGCACCTTGCTCGCGGGGTCGTCGGAGGCAAGGAAGACGGCAGCGCGCGCGGGGTCATCGGTGACGAGGAGGACGGCGGCTGCTGTCGTCGCTGTCATGAGGAGGAAGGCGGCGCAGGGGCCGTCGTTAGCGAGGAGGACGGCAAAGCGTAGGTCGTCGGACGAGAGGAAGACAATGCGCTGTGGGTCGTCGATGGCGGGGGTTCAGCGTCGGCGAGAGGTTGGAGACAATAACACTTATGCCTCCAACCTCTCTCGCTTTTGAATGTATATGATGGGGCATCAGTCTCGGTTGGTGTCATCCACCGGGACTGACCTCACATCAGTCTCGGTTTATTACACCAACCGGGACCAACGTCCCTATCAGCTGGTGCCCTAGGAACCATCAGTCCCGTTTGGTGTAATACAGGACTTCTTCTCTATCGGTCCCGCTGGTGTAATAAATGGGACTGAATCTTCATTTAGTCCCGTTGATTACACCAACCGGACTGATTTTCAAAAATAAAGAATGCAATGCGCGAGCTGGGTCAAACCGTGACCGTGCAGCCAAGACAGGACCTCAAGGCCAAGCGCCGCCGCTATCCAAGGGAGAGGAGGGGTTTTGATCGGTCCTACAAGGCACGAATCTTTTTTGTACCCTTCTTAGGAGAAAGGGATGTGCACATGTCGGCCCATCTCTGGTAGGTCCCACATGTCATTGGTACTAATTTGCTATTAATTTCTCGAAAATTATAGAAAACTATTGGGAGCCTTGAAATTTCTCTTTAATTTTCAAATTTTATTATAAATTTTTACCTTTTATATAAATTCAATTATTGCTTCATTGCTTACTAAAAAATAATAAATCATACTTATTCCACACTAAAATAATTTTCAAAAAATAAAATAAATTAAAAATTGATATATTCTTTACAATATTATTTTCCAACCATCTTAATACAGATTTTCACCTTTTTATATAAATTCAATTATTGTTTCCTTGCTTAATAAAAAATCATAATTCATACACGGGTTTATATAACACAGTTGGACTTATTTCCTACGTACTTTGTTTTTACAAGCGATCCTTCATTATGATCGTGTCGTACATAGGGGGATTCCTCTATATCATTCAAGACAGTAATGTCTACGTCCACCATAAAAGGAGGTAGCTCGTCAAACTGACTGTACTTTTCTTCATTTGTGACGCCCTCAACTCTGACGATCCTTCTTTTACCTGTAAGAACCACATGGCGCCTTGCCTGATCACTACTGCTAGTCTTCTGCTTCTGCTTGTTATCTTCGGTAGGCTTGTCCTTCTGCTTCTTGATTTTAGTAGGCTTGTCCTTCTGCCTTTTCGGTTTGCTGTTTATGTCTATCACATAGAATACCTGTGTCACATCATTTGCGAGCACGAACGGTTCGTCCCTATAGGCCACTTGCTTGAGGTCCACAGTTGTCATACCATACTCGTCAATCTCAACTGTTGTCAATTTGACCCATTAGCACCGAAACAGAGGGATTTTTAAAGGTTCATACTCGAGCTCCCAGATATCCTCTATGTAATCATAGTAGGTGTCCATCTTTCCATTTTTGTTCAAGGCATCTATACGAACGTTACTGTTTTGGTTGATGCTCTTGCTATCTTAGGCAGTCGTGTAAAATGTGTACCCATTTATCTCATACCCATGGAATGATACGATTGTCATGGATGGTCCCAAGCCAAGAGTTTCAACTGCTCATTGTCTGTCCAGAAGCCCATCAGTTGCTTTTGTAAAACCACCGAAACGATCCATTTGCTCTAGTGCGATCCACTTTTCTGACTTCTCTGGGTATTGGTCACATACAATCATTTCATGATCATGGATAAACTGAGCCACTACAGTTGCTTTTTTCAAGACCGTGAAATGTGCTTGTTTAAATAAAAGTAGATCGTCGCTAAAGAATTCTCTTCTCCCTAGAGTCCCTTTTCCCCGTAGCCACCCCTCATGGCGTGAAACAGGGATGCCAATCGGATTTAGCTCATCAATGTAGTTGACACAAAACTCAATCACCTCCTCTGTGCCAACACCCTGTGCAATGCAGCCTTCTGGACAAGACCGGTTACGAACATATTTCTTTAGGATACCCATGTACCTCTCGAAAGGGAACATAATATGCAGGAACACGGGTCCAAAAATTTCTATCTCTTTGACAATGTGAACCATGAGATAGACCATAATATCAAAAAAGGACGGAGGGAAGATTATCTCAAGGCTGACCAGACTATCGACCACGTCATCCTGCAGCTTAGATAAGTTTCGTGGTTCGATGACCTTTTGCGACACCTCGTTGAAGAACGAGCACAGTTTTACAATCGTCCCTCGTACCCAGTTCGGCAGAATACCTCTCACCACCACTGGGAGCAACTATGTCATCAACATGTGACAATCATGGAATTTTAGGTGTAGTATTTTATTCTCTATCGTGTTGATGAGTCTCCTTATGTTCGAGGAGTATCCAGAAGGAACCTTCACACTGTTCAAGAAACTTAATCATGTTTTTTTCTCTTCCTTGCTCAAGAGTGTAGGTCGCAGGGTGGAGGTAATGTTGTCCTTTCGCCCTCTTTTATGGATGTAAGTCGTTCCTGAGTCCTAGTAGATGTAGGTCCTTTCGTGTTTGAATTGTATCTTTTGATTTCCCGTACATATGTAGGAAGCCTAGCAGGTTCACGCAGACATTTTTCGTGATATGCATGAAGTCCAGTGATTGGCGGACCTCTAAGTCTTTTCAGTAAGGTAAATCCTAAAATATTGACATCTTCTCCAAATGGGCTTCGTATGACCTTGTTCAGTCGAGACAAATTTGCTACCAGAACCCTTTCCGAATACTACTTTCAAATCCTTTACCAGAGAAAATACAAGTATCCCACTACGATGCAGGGGCTTCTTACGTTTCTCTTCTATCCCATCGAAATTCTCACCCTTCCGTCTTAACGGGTGCTTCATATGGAGGAACCTACGGTGGCCCATGCACACGACCTTTCAGGAATTTTTCAAATACTTGCTGTCCGTATCCTCTAAGCACTGGATGCAGGCTTTATATCCTTTGATAGATAGGCCTGACAGGTTACCAAGTGGAGGCTAGTCGTTGATGGTTAAGAATAGCAATGCACGTAGGGTGAAGTGCTCTCTTTTGTACTCATCCCATATACGTACACCATTGGTCCACAACATTAGTAGATCTTCCACCAACGGTTTGAGGTACACGTCAATGTCGTTTCCATGTTGCTTCGGCCCTTGGATAAGTAACGGTATCATAATATACTTCCGCTTCATACACAGCTAAGGAGGAAGGTTGTAGATACATAGAGTCATGGGTCAAGTGCTGTGATTGCTACTCATCTGGCCGAACGGGTTCATCCCATCCGTACTCAACCCAAACCTTATGTTTCTCGCATCCTCAGCAAAGTCCGAGTATTTTCTATCGACTTTCCTCCACTGGGAGCCGTCAACGAGGTGCCTTAGCCTTCCATCGTCCTTACGATCTTCTTTGTGCCAACGCATCATCTGGACATGCGCTTTGCTCGCAAATAAACGCTTCAACCGGGGGATTATAGGGAAATACCAGACCACCTTAACGCGGGGTCTCTTCTTCTTACGCTGCCCCTCTTTCTCGCCTTGGTCATCATGCCTATTCTTATACCTCGATGTTTTGCACACCGGACAAGCTTCCAAATCCTTGTCATAGCGATAAAGGATACAATCGTTCTGCCATGCATGTATCTTTCTTCTTGATACATTTAACCATCCAGCATGCAACAGCTGAAAAAAAAGGATACTCTAGGTTGATCATTTAGTTCTTCTTGATTTTGAAATTCAAATTCCAATCTCAAAGAAATCTTTTCTAGCTCAATCAAATCTGTCCAAATTCAGATCTTAAAATTTTTTTCCCTCTAATTCATGTTGGCCGGCCCCGTCTTTTCATCTTCTCCATCGCACATCTCCCTCCTCTCCATATCATATTTGGGCGGCAAAAAGCTAGGCCCATCAAGAGCAGCTCTACATTTACAACACAGTGAAGTCAGAGTTCTCATAACGCTGTTCAAGTATAAGCTTAGGGATCCTGAATTTTTTTGCATCTCCAAATCGAAAAGTTTTATCTCAAATATTTATATGCCACTGCAGCTCATAATCACATATACTGATATACCTGAGACATGTATATGGAATGATCTCCTGAAATCCCGATGGAACCTCCAAGTTCTGAATTGAATCTCTTTAGAAAGAATCCTTTGTCTCATGGTAGCCTGCTTCAGTCTCCTTACAAAACTCTCATTATTGGGTTAGTCTTACACTTCACATATTTCTAGCAATTCGTTACGGTCTCAAACATACGACTCATGATGAAATAAAAAAATAGGAGCATCAGCCAAAACTATCAAGAAAGGTCTTTCTCGACGGCCGGCCATTGAGAAATGGCCATCGGGTCATCTCGGTCGAGAGAGACCATCAATTCTCTCAACGGATAGACATGTGGCGGGTAGAGAGGGAGCAAAACCAGCCGTCAGGCGCGTTGACGGATCTAGGCTAGAGTCTCTCGATGACCACATGTCAGCCGTCGAGTGATGTAGCTAGGCCAGCTCGAATGAGCTACCATCTCTCTTTACCACTACCACATGGCCATCGAGAAATGCTCGATGGGCCGACCTACATGGCTTGCAAGTTCTCTCGACCGCTACTCTCAAAAGCTGGCCTGGACCAAGCCATCAAGAAATAGGGAGGCTAGGGCAGGCTTGTGCCCTTTATTCTCGACGGCTTATATTTGGCCAACGAGAGTACTTAATTTTCAGAAAAAAAAAATAGATAGAAAAATGGCAAGAAAAAACTAGAATTTTTGCAGCAGTTGCTGCAAACCTACAAACCCAAAACAACCCCACATATATAAACCCTACATTCACACATATATACAAAGAAGCATGCACAATTCAAACCAAAAATCATAAAACCGCATAAGCCAACAATATATATATATATATATATATATATATATATATATATATAGATATATAGAATAGCTAGTGTGCTATGGATAGCACGGAGAGATCCGTGCTATCCACGACGTTTGGAAATTCCGAGACTAAAATAGATGATCTGAACCGTCCATCTTGTTCATCTCGATGAAATCTCACTACACACATAATTTCAAATTTTTTGAATTTTTTACTATTTATTTCGTATTTTTGAAAATCGCTGATCTAATTAGCTTTGGACCCTCCAATAAGTTCAGTTTTCAAAAATACGAAACAAATAGTAAAAAAATTCAAAAAAATTAAAATTTGGTGTGTAGCGAGATTTCATCGAGATGAACAAGATGGACGGTTCAGATCTTCTATTTCAGTCTCAGAATTTTCAAACATCGTAGATAGCACGGAGAGATCCGTGCTATCCATAGCACACTAGCCATTCTCTCTCTCTCTCTCTCTCTCTCTCTATATATATATATATATATATATATATATCGATCGGCTCGCAACTCAAGGGAACCGCGCTGGGTTGTCATCGAAGAACCCTGACATGAAGTCCACAGCCTAGCGCCCGGAGGTGTCGTCGCCCAACTGTGAGTCACCCATTGAGTTGGAGTTGTTGAACCGGAATCCTACGAGGCATGCAACTCGGTTAGATATATATAGTTTGAAATCATGGTTTAGACGATGATTTTAGCTAACAAGGACATGTTAAGACACTTTATCATATTCGAAGTGCTAGTCCAATTGCGCAGAACTCTCGTAGCGTCATGAGAGGCAGCCTAGCCCCCGTAACCGCTCGGGTAGGCCTGCACATTCATGAAATATGAAGTTAATGGAAAGATGTTGGGACCCCAAATTTCACAACTTGGTGACCAACCCCCCAACGTTGTCCTTGGCCTTGAACACCAGGTACGAGGACTTCATGTCGTGGCGGAGCTTAAAGTAGGAGCACCCCGCCGCATTGTGCCCGCCAGTCGTGGTCAGCTCGTAGAAGTGGAGGAAGAGGCTGACCGTTGGCTCCACCCCGACGAATGCTTCACAGAGGTGCGCGAAGATCGTCAAAAACAGGATCGAGTTGGGATTGAGGTTCACCAGCTCGATCCCGCACTGGGCCAGAACGGATTCGACGAAATCGGACTCCGGAACCCGGAGCCCATGAATAGCGAAAAGCTCGAAGCAAACGAACTCCTTACACTTGGGCGCAGGAACCGCCTCTCTGCCGGCCGCCCTCCACCCACCGACCTCGACGAAGCCGGGCTTCTTCAAATTTCTTCAGATCGCCCTCGGTGAGAGACTCGCGTGAAAGGCGCCATCGGGAGGAGAAGGATCGAAAGGGAAGATGGCGGAGAGGCAGATAAAGGAAGAAGATGGAGGAACGCAGTAGCACAAGAAACATGAATAACGCAAGAAGGCGTGAGAAGAAATGGCGAAAAAGGAAACCACCTGATATAAACCGGCGAGGGGGAACGAACCGTCACCTGTCCGCCGGAAGACGTGGAACCCGAGGAGAAGGAGGCGGCGCGCGCAACCGCGCCGATTTGGGATTCCCGCCGAAGTTGTGGGGGCCCCGCGCGCGTGAAAGACTAAGCTTTTCCGCCCGAAGGCAGTTACAAGATAAACCTCTGAGCGGCACGTCACCATCCCGCTTGAGGCTCGGGAACTAGCTGTTGGGGAAAGTATGTGGCTCATGGAGTTTTGACCCACTTACTTACCCACGGCCCCACAGGAGGCAAATTCGGGACCAGCAAGCTCGCGCCCGAGCTTGGTAAGCTCGAGCCCGAGCTTCCCGCCTCAGCTCAGCCTCTTGCTTCCTCCGGCTTCGAGGTACAAAGGACAGACCCAAGGCAAATCATCACGCCATGGACAGATACGCCGGGTCCCCGAGTCATCGAGAATTAAATGCGCTGCTTGTCGAGGAGCGCTGGCGGCAAGCCGACGGGTAGGCGGCTAGTCCCGTCAACCGCCCGCATTGGCAAGGACACGTGCTGACCGCTAGCGGTCCAAAGACGGGATCGGAGGATTGCACTCGACATTACGGTGGATTCGATGCGCTACCGGTGTGGCGAAAAGGCAACGACTAATTCAACGGACCAGCACAAGCTACAGGTGCCGAAGGGCGCCTATAAAAGGGGCGCACAGGCCACAACAACGGAGAGGTTTTCACTTCGGCATACACACAACTCACTTGGAGAATAGCTACGGTAAAATAGGAGCACTTGCACTCTCGTAGGAGCTCTAGTCCCCGGCGGTAGTTCTCCGCGTCCAGGTAACTGTAGGAACACACACACGCAGTGTCTTGAGCACTTACTGTACTCGAAGCCCGGGCTTCCCAAAGCCCAGACTTCACCCCTTTGTACTCGTTTAAGCTCGGCATTAAACGAAGACTGGACGTAGGGCTGTTATCCCGCAGTGGAGGCCTGAACCAGGATAAAACACTCGTGTCATCATCCCCATCGATCCGGTCTCGACGCGTCCGACCGCGTCGGGACAAAGCTCTTTTCCTTCGGCAGCATCCGGCCAAGCGGCCGGGCCTCGGTCCGGGGGACAGGACCGCCTTCGGGCCTCGCACCCCCCTTTTCCTTGGTTATTGGCGCTGCGGAGGCTCGCCTCCCTATCGCCGACAGCTGGCGCCCATCGTGGGGCCCGACAGGATCTTCTCCTCGACGAGTCGAGGATGGCCTTGCTTGTCTTCTGACGACATTGATACCGTGGACCTCAACTACGACGATTGCGACGATCTTGACGACGTCGACGAGTCGTATGAGGAGTGGCAGGCTGGTATCCTCGCCGGAGCTCAGTCCGACGAGATGGAGGTGGAGGCAACGCCCGCCTCAGGAGTAGCTGTTCGCCCCCCAGCTTTGCTCGGCACTTCGTTGACTCACGTCAGCGAAACCCTCATGGAGGGACTGGAGGCGCCGCCACCAGTGCCGCATCCGGACGGACCGCACGCATTCGCGGTCACGCTCGAGGAGGAGGGCTGCCTTGCGCCAAGAATCGGGCGCTGCCGCCTGCCGAGGCGGGCAGCAGAAAGCAGCATGAGCCCATGGCGGTTGAGGGTGCCGAGGGCACCGCCTCCGTGGGTGACACCGACATGTCCCTTCGCGGAGCTCCGCCTCACGCCATGTCTTTTGGCGTCAGCGGGCGACCCAAGACGACCCACGCCCGGCCCTAGCGAAAGCACCCGGCGCGAGGCTTCGAGCCTCTTTGCCGGGTCGGTTGGGCGAACCTTGGCGGATATCCGTCGCAGGCCTGCTGGCCCAACGCCCGCCCCGCGCGCTACACGCGCGTGTTCACCGACAACTACCGTCACCAACCCAGTGCTGCGCAGTCAGCAAAGGGTTAAGGCGATTGCCCAGGTCATGCGTGACCTGGAGAAGGACCCGCGAGGGTTCACCATGGCTGATCTAGACGCCGCGGTTGCTGACGGCCTAGAGGAGCTCGCCGGGATCTCGGCGAGCACCTCGAGCCCGATCACACACGATGGCTCTTCGAGGCGACGCGCCAGAGCGTTGATCGCTACCAGCGCGCCCACGCCCACAGCAGACGGCGCTCAACAAGCGCACCGGCGGAGTTTTTTCCGCCTCGGGCCGCTTCAGTGGAAGGTCTCCGTTGGGAACAACGGGCCGCCTCGATGCCCGCCTTCTCGAAGCTTTGCGCGAGGCCCCGCCCCGCAAATTTAAGCCTGTAGCATTGAGAAGTTCGACGGAGTAAGAACCCCAACGAATATCTCATTGTTTATACTACCGCCATCCCGCCACAAAGTAATGAGGCCATAATGGTCAACTACTTCCCTACCGTCTTGGAGGAATGGCTCAACTCGGCTGTTCAACCAGCGCCGAGAATAAACACGCACTGGGAACAAATGCAGAGGCGCCCGGACAAACTTCGTGGTCGCTCGCTACGCTTTCTAAAAGCCCCAGACCTCAAGCTTGTGGTCCAAAGGGCGGAGAGGGCTCGCAGACTACGCCCGCAGTTCGCCCAGTCGCAACACCATTCCGTCGATCTCCGACGAGGCCATCATTGAGGCCTTCAAGGAGGAAGTGCAGAACACCCGTTTCACCGAGGACCTTGAGCTCCATCCGGTCCACACCGCAGCCGATTTATTTCGTGCTGCGGAAGGATACATCAATGCCTCCGAGGCGGTGGAGCGCAAGAGAGAAAGGACGGAGGAGAAGGCGGCGGCCCGGAATGGCACCGATGCCAAGAAGGGTGACGCCGAGAAGAAGAAGAAGAAGAAGAAGTAGAAGGAGCCCGCCGCCCCCGCCTACGTCGCAGCGGTAGGGCCCGAGAGGCCCGCTCCTCTGGCGCGCCGCCTCCCGGCCGCCCGGCCGGCAGTGGCGGAACGGCGGGCGCGGCCAGGCGGGCGAGCTCCCGGCCTCGACCTCGACCGCCCAGGCTAACCTCCGAACAACCGCTCTCGCCTCCTCCGCCAGCGATCGCCATGACTCGCAGAATCGCAGGACGTGGGCCGCGCGGTTGGAGGACTTCTACGTCGGGCGCGGGCCCATGCCCGAGCTCCCCGATCATGGGTTGCCGGACGACCGGGCGCCTCAGGGCGCCCATGGCGACGCCTTCCAGGAGGCTCGCGCACACGTCGCCATGATCTTCGGCGGCGCTTCTGCTTATAGCTTGCGACGTGAGTTTAAGGCCGCTACCCGGGAGGTTTACCACCTCGAGAAAGGTAAGCCCGGGGACGCACCCCTGCGGTGGTCCCACCAGTCGATCACTTTCTCTGAGGATGATTGTCCCCCCGGAATGACCAGGCCCCAGCGTCTACCGCTGGTGCTCTGTCCCACCATCAGCAACACGCGGGTCGATCGCGTGTTGGTAGATGGCGGAGCTCTCTGACATCGCCACCTTTGCTCAAGTTCTGAGCGATGCAGTCCCGCGTCCAAGATCAAGGACATAGCCATCCCTTCCACGGCATTGTCCCTGGGTCGCCCTCTGACCCGATCGAGCAAATCGTCTTTACTGTGATGTTTGGGACCCCGAACTTCCGAACGGAGTACGCCACCTTCGAGGTGGTGGACTCGAGCCCCATACAACGCCATCCTCGGGCCTGTCGCTGTCCAAATTCATGGCGGCTACCCACCATGGCTACCATCGCTGAAGATGCCGCCCCTCACGGGTCATCACGATCAAGGGCATCACAAGGTCAAGAATGGCTCATGACGAGCGCTTTGGCCATGGTCGGACAGCTTCGAAGTGGCCTGCCAAGGCCGAAGCGGTCGTCTGTCCGCCTCTAAGGTGGCCCTGCAGCCGCAGGAGCCCACTAAAGCGATCCCCTCCGAGGACGACCCAGCCAAGGTCGCCCACGAGGGTCAACCTCGAGTCCAATAGGAACTCGAGCTCGTCCACCTTCCTCCGGCTAACACAGACGTGTTCACGTGGGAACCGTACGACATGCCCGGGGTCCCAAGGGAGGTCATCGAGCACAGGCTAGCTGTTCAGCCTAACAAAAAGCCTGTCAGACAGGCCCTACGGCGTTTCCCAAAATGGAAGGCCGATATCATCCAGGAGCAACTTGGCAAGCTCCTCCAAGCCGGCTTCATCCGAGAAGTCGAGCATTCCGACTGGCTAGCTAATCCGGTCGACGTCAAGAAGAAGGGCGGGAAGTGGCGAATGTGCGCCGACCATCGCGACTCAACGCCGCCGCCCCAAGGACAATTTCCTGCCAAGATAGACCAACCGGTCGACGAACGGCGGACTTCGGCGCTCATGAGCTTCTCGGCGCCTACCGGCTACCACCAGATCGCGGCAAGGAGGACGAAGAGAAGATCGCCAGAACACCTTTTGGTACCTTCGCTACACGACCATGTCCTTCGGTCTAAAAACGCGGAGCCACGCTCCAAATGACTAATGCGTAAGACGGTCCCCGATCGATAGGGTGCAACGAGAGGTCTATGTAGACGATGTTGTTGTAAAAGCAAAGTCCCACGGACCATGTGACCGACCTTCGTAAAACTTTTGCTAATCTTAGAAAGCATCGAGTTGTCAATGAATCAAAAATGTGTCTTTAGTGTCCGATCTGGGATGTTGCTTGGCTATTTGATAGGAAAGGCAAGTATCGGGGCAAACCTCGAGAAAATCGAGGCCATCGAGAGTATGAGGTCGCCAACCTGCACCAAGGAGGTACAAGCCCTCATCGGGCGGATGGCGGCTCTCAGCAGATTCATATCTCGTCTCGGCGAGCGCAGTGCACCTTTTTGTAAGATCCTGCGTAAGCACGATGGTTTCGAATGGACGCAAGAAGCCGAGGCCGCTTTTAGCGAGCTAAAGCGCACTCGCCCACGCCTCCGCCTTAGCCACGCCAAAGCTCGGGGAAGCTCTACTCCTCTATTTGGCAGTTGCCCCACAAGCTGTAAGTGATGTACTAGCAGTCGAATGCGAAGACAAGAAACAACCCATCTACTACGTAAGTGAGGTACTTCACGGGCCTAAAGAGCGGTACCTTGAGGTTCAGAAGCTCTTGTACGCCTTGCTTATGGCCTCGCGAAAGTTGTGTCACTATTTCCAAGCCCATCCAATTACGGTCCCAACGAGTTTCCCGTTAAAGGACATCATTCGAACCCGACGCGAACGGAGGGTCGCTGGTGGGCAATCGAGCTTGGTGAATTTGACATCAAGTTCAGACTCCGACAATGATCAAATCCCAAGTCGTGGTGACTTCTTGGTGAGTGGACCCGCCGCCGACCTTCGAGGCTCGCCCGAGCTTGCAAGCCAAGAAGCGCACTGGACCATGTTTTTCGATGGGTCGCGCCAATTCGAGCGATCAGCCTGCTGCGGGTTTGTCCCAATCTCCCCAAGGAGATCAAATTCAGCATATAGTACAGCTCCATTTTTCCGCAACGAACAATGCTGCGGAGTACGAAGGCCTCCTAGCCGGCCTACGAGCATGCATCAAGCCGCATAAAACGGCTAACAAAAAGGGGATTCGCAGCTGGTCGCCCGCCAAGTAAACAAGGAGTTACAAAGTGTTGTGGCGACTCAATGGCGCTGACATTTGGCGAAGTGAGAAAGCTGGAGAAGCACTTCACGAACTTCAAGTGTGTTACGTTCCCAGATCGGCTAATAGCTCGACCGACAAGCTTCATAAGCTCGGCCTCACAAGAAACCGCCCGGCGGGGTGCTCGTCAAGACCTACTAAACCTCTATTCCTCCGGAGAGGAGGCCCCGAGAAGACGGTTGTTTTGACCCAAACGATCGTACCGTTTGCTTCCTAGAGCAAGCATGACACTGGATGACGCTATTCATCCAGTTCTTGACGATGGGACACCGCCACAGACACACCGAGAAATCCGGCTCCAAAGACAAGCCCGACCTTACCGACACTCGGGGCTTGTTGTATCGAAGGGGTTCTAACGGCGATTTTGCAAGTAGTCGTGACCCAGGAGAAAGGCAAATTTCTCCTTCAAGACATCCACGACGGGATCTGCGGGGCCCATGCCTCTTTCAAAACCCTAGTGGGAAAAGCCTTTCACATGGGGTATTACTGGCCAACTGCGTTGACCGACGCAAGAGAGCTCGTAAAGCGCTGCCCAGCCTGCCAATATCACGCTCGGGTATCCCACTAGCCCGCATATGAGCTGCAGACTATCCCGCTAACCTGGCCATTCTCAACATGAGGATGGACAGACTTGGTCCGTTTCCCAGAGGCCTAAAGGGCTGCACACACCTGTTCGTCGCCATCGACACTTTCACTAAGTGGATCGAGGCTGAACCAGTATCGAGCATATCCGCCCAGACGGCCAAGAGGTTCCTTAGGAACAATATCGTGACCAGGTTCGGCGTCCCAAGTAAGCTGATCGCTGACAATGGGACACAGTTCACAAGCGAGCTATTCCAGGACTACTGCGAAGAGCTCGGCATAAAGGCCGCCCTAGCTTCGGTAGCTCACCCACAAAGTAATGGTGCAGCCGAACGCGCGAATGGGCAGATCATGCAGGGTATTAAGCACCGAGTGTACGACGCTCTCGCCGAGCAAAGACACAACTGGATAGAAGAACTACCCTCCGTGCTTTTGGCAGCCTGAACAATCTCTAATCGGGCTATTGGCGAAACCCGTTTAGGCTTGTATACGGCTCGGAGGCAGTCCTACCCGCCGAGCTAAGAATTGGTTCAGCTCGTATTGATTTTGCAGGGCAGATCGACAACGACGAGGAGCGGTTGCTGGACCTCGACCTATCCGAGTCCCGCCATGAAAGCACACTCATGCGAGTGGCAAGATACCAACAATCCTGCGGCGACGCACGCAAAAAAAAGGTGAACTCGGACCTGCAGTGGGCGACTGGTTCTAAGACGAGTTTAGAACCTGGCTCACGCCAACAAGCTCACCCCAAGATGGGAGGGTCCGTACACGGTCGTATCAGCCGCATGCCCGGGAGCTGTAAGACTGGCTATGCCGGACGGGAGAGTCCTCAACAGCTCCTGGAACATCGCTCAACTTCGGAGGTTCTACGCTTGAGAAAAGGTCGTAAGTCTCCATTCCCCCCCTATCTTTCTTTCCTTTTGTTCACCCCACTATTCCCTAGAGAGCCCCCAAACTAACCCCAGTGACCCAAACTTATGATCGGGCTTAGGAGAAAGCCCGGGCCGTTCCAGTACACATCAGCAGGATGGTGGCTACGCAGAAGCCAACCCCCGGGATTCCCTTGCACACGGGTAAGCCGATATTCATCGCACCTCGCAAAATCCCGTGCGGGCACACGCTTTCCGGCCCTATACCATAAGCCCGCATAAAACCTGCCACAGGCCCGGGATACCTCTAGAGTCCAACACCCTGCCTCTTGCAAAGGGACAGAGCTAGAGCCACAAGCTTCGTTCAAGAAGTGTGCGGTCTCTAAGCCACGTCTGGGCTTCTCCTTAGAAGCTTGGACATGGCTCGGGGACTAGGGTCGATTTTTCAAAAAATTGATCTTCTCTAAGCCACGCCCGAGCTTCTCCTCAGATGCTCGGACATGGCTTGGGGTCTAGGGTCGATTTTTTAAAAAATTGATCTTCTCTAAGCCACGCCCGAGCTTCTCCTCAGAAGCTCGGACATGGCTCGGGGTCTAGGGTCGATTTTTTAAAAATTGGTCTTCTCTAAGCCACGACCGAGCTTCCCCTCAGAAGCTCGGACATGGCTCAGGGATTAGGGTCTGTTTTTTCTAAAATTGCGATCTTCTCTAAGCCACGCCCGGGCTTCTCCTCAGAAGCTCGGACATGGCTCGGGGGCTGGGGTCGATTTTTTAAGGGTCGGTTTTTTCTAAGGGACGATTTCTTAAAAAGTTGATTTTCCAAGATCAGATTCCCAATCAAAAGACTTCCGATCTTCTCTAAGCCACGTCCGGGCTTCTCCTCAGAAGCTCGGACATGGCTCGGGGGCTAGGATCGGTAGGACTATACTACGTTCTCAATCCTTTCTTGCCTATACGACTACTAGCATTCGTTTGCATGCGGGAAAAACAACAGAAAACAAAAGAGAAGCAATGACAACCACCAACAACTTTATTAAAAGGGTTCGGGATGGCTCTGGCCGATTACAATTAGTCCCAATGAAGGGTCCCAGAAACCCGACAATGACGCGTCGGCCACCTCGGCAAGCGCCGGGCAGCTCGACTAAAGCATGGCGGCGGCGCCGCGGGCACGAAAGCGACCAGCGCCTCACGAAGCGGATCAAAGGCCCCGCGAAGACGCGGAACGACTTCAACCAGCGCCTCGACCCTGGCGATGTCACGGGCGCGCGCCTCCTCCTCTGCAATCTCGGCCATTGCGAGGTCGAAGTCCGCCCAGAGCTCCGCCAACTCCGGGTCACAAGCCATGGAGGCAAGAGGGAAAGGTATGGAAGAAAGGAGTCTGGGATAAGAAATGACCGACGCATTGGTCTTTTTTTATAGCCAGGATTTGGGAAGCCGAAGCGATCCCAGGAGTAATGGCGTCGGAAGCGCTCCGAGGTGGAACCGCTTCAAGATCGAACGTGAATGTCTCTTGGGACACGGCGACGACAAAAAACGACGCTCGCATTCGAAGAGAAGGCGGACCAAGAAGTGACGAAGGAAAGAAGTCAAAACAAGTCAACTATATTAATAAAAGGTATTTACAAAGGCAGGCCGGATTATCGCCCAACAAAAAAAAAGAAGAAAAAAAGGGGGGCCTACGGCTTATGCCGCACCGAGCTTCCGGCTCGCCAAGAACTCCTCGCTTTGGTCCTGAAGGTCGAGGAGCTCCTTCTTTTCGCCCGAAGTCTGCATTTTGACCCGAAGGCTTCATTGGCAGCCTCCAGCCCCGCCGACGGTATCCCGTGGGTCTTCGAGACCTCCGTCATGGTTCTGCAGACCTTCGTCTGGGAAAGCTCATGCGGCAAGGAGGTCGCGCTCCTCCACCGCACGAGCAACCTCAGCAACACGGCATGCCTCCACTGACCAAAGACGCTCCTCGAACTCAAGGGCACGGTCACGTTCGGCCTTAAGAGCCACCAGCGACCGGCAAGAAACCTCCTTGGCGTCCTCCTGCGCCACGGCTAGGGCCGTCTCAGCCGCTGCGGCTCGAGCCTCGAGAGCTATCGCCTGGGCTGAGCTCAAACGAGCCTCCTCAAGCTCGGCGCGTGCGGCATTGGCTTCCTGTTGCCACCGCGTGCCTTCCGACCGCAGGGCCTCTCGTTCGGCATCATGCTTAGCCTCAAACGAGCGGGCCATGTCGACAAGTTTGCGGCAGATCTGCACCCGGAAGACAGACTAAGGAAAGGGAGGACCAAAGCAGGGAAAACACAAGACAACAAAAAACCAAGCCCGAAGACACTTACCCGCTTGGCAACCGCCGTGGCCGCAACATCGTACCGAGCGTGCGAAACACCCCTGGGCGAGGAGAGCGCCGCGACCTGGCGGCCCGAGCTGTCGCCCGAGCTGCTTGGCCCCTCGGCCATCTCTCCTGCAGGTTCGGTCGCCTCCCCAGCAAGCTCGGCCGAGCCTCCTGCAGGCTCGGCCACCTCTCCCATAGGCCCGGCCAAGCCTCCTGCAGGCTCGGCCACCTCTCCCCTGGGTTCGGCCGAGTCTTCCGCAGGCTCTACCGCCCCTCCTGCAGATTCGGCCGAGTCCACAGGGACGGCCGCTCCTCCCACCGGTACGACCAGACCTCCCGTCGGCTCGACAGTCTCCCCCACAAGCTCGGCATCATCAACAGCATGGAGACACGGCTCGGGAGGAAAGTCAGTCTGCGTCCAGGCATCCACCGGAGGTCCTCTCCCCAGACAATTCGCCAGCCATTCCTCGAGCGTCTGGCCGAGGACTGGCCGGAGCCGGATGGCCTCTTGATGACTCCATGTGGCAATCCCAAGGTGGTGCTCGACCCACGATGGCGTCACCGAAATCCACCCCGAGACGGTCAACGGAGCCACGCTCCATAACCGCACTGGAACGATGCTCGCAGCTGTGATGACCCGGACGGGCCAGTTCTAGCCGAGAAGAAGAGTGTCACTCGTGTCCAGCGGGGGAACGGGTATGTTGCTCCTAGCAAAAAGCTCCCGAATGCCGCGTATGTCGATCGGGCGCCACCCGGTCGAGGTTCGCCCCTCGACGCGGATTGGCGCCAGGCGCTCGGGGCCGAGATCGGTCTCCACCTTCACAAGCGCGGCTTGAGGGCGCACGTCCTTGTGCGCTACCAGCGGGAAGACGAAGGGCCTCGAACCCCGGAGTCGGGTTTGCCCTTGATGTGCCTCATTCTCCCTGCCATCGCCTCTAGTTGCGCTGGGATAGGCTCCCCCGCTTGGGGGACAGCGCGACTGAAGAAACAAGGGAGAATTAGAACACGATCGGCCCGAGGGCCATAATCAACAGAGAAAAAGGACGGGAGATGCTGGCATGCGCAAGCGACTCACGTGCAGCTGCGACGGCCGCCTCGTTCATCTCGTCGACCGAGTCATCGTCGTCCAGCACCAACCGACACCTCTTCGCACGGCCGGTGTCCTACAAGACCGATCAATCCCGAGCTCGGAACCTCCAAATGGGCCGGTCGGAGACGGATTTGCTGGCACGGGGCGCTTGCCGCCATACGTGGGCGGCCTTGACCGGGAAGCAACCCGCCGGTTTCTTCCCAGGTTGTCGATGGGGAGTGGCCTGTCCCTTCCGTGCCGGGGCCAAGCTCACGTAACCACCAGTCGACGGACTGGCGGCCCCCGAAACCGCCGCCGACGCGGATACGGCAGTTCGCCCCGCCTCGCTTCCCTGCGAAAAATAGGCCGCGGGCCGTCAGCTCACGAGAAAAACCGCCCAAGGGGCACCTAAGCCCGTAAAGGCACGTACCTTATCCAGACGCTAGAACGCCCGAGCTCGATGGCTCGCTAGGCTCGCAGCAAGAGGAGCCCCACGACCCGAACCACATCGCCTTGGGACAAGGTCATGGAGAAGAAAGAATGAAGAACATCACAAACACGACTCGAAGAAGCTCGACAAACGATCGCAAGAGCAAGAACAAATACTTACGGGCGGTGCCTTCGCGGAGAGGTCGCCCCACCATGATCTCGAAGAAAGGGCAAACCCGCTTCCTCAGCGGGCTCACCCGGTGCCTGGTGAAGTCGGCTACAATGTCGAAGCCGTTAAGCCCCCGGCCAGCCAAGCCTCGAATCTCGGCCGCCAGGGCTACCTCCGCCGGCTCTAGCGTAGGCCGGGGCATTGGCACCTTCCCGGGGTTCACATTGGCAAACCAGAATCGGCAGTTGTCGGGCTTCTCGGCGTAGTACCACCGCGACGCCCACCCCCCGACATTCTCCTTGGCCTTGAACACCGGGTACGAGGACTTCATGTCGCGGCGGAGCTTGAAGTAGGCGCACCCCGCCGCATTGTGCCCGCCGGTCGTGGTCAGCTCGTAGAAGTGGACGAAGAGGCTGACCGTCGGCTCCACCCCGACGAATGCTTCGCAGAGGTGCGCGAAGATCGTCAAAAACAGGATCGAGTTGGGATTGAGGTTCACCACCGATCCCAAGATGGCCGTAACGGATTCGACGAAATCGGACTCCGGAACCCGGAGCCCATGAATCGCGAAAAGCTCGAAGCAAACGAACTCCTTGCTCTTTGGCGCAGGAACCGCCTCTCTGCTGGCCGCCCTCCACCCGCCGACCTCGACGAAGCCGGCGGCTTCCAGCCCCTTCAGATCGTCCTCGGTGAGGAGACTCCGCGTGAAAGGCGCCATCGGGAGGAGAAGGATCGAAAGGGAAGATGGCGGAGAGGCAGATAAAGGAAGAAGATGGAGGAACGCAGTAGCACAAGAAACACGAATAATGCAAGAAGGCGTGAGAAGAAATGGCGAAAAAGGAAACCACCTGATATAAACCGGCGAGGGGGAACGAACCATCACCTGTCCGTCGGAAGACGTGGAACCCGAGGAGAAGGAGGCGGTGCACGCAACCACGCCGATTTGGGATTCCCGTCGAAGTTGTGGGGGCCCCGCGCGCGCGAAAGACCACGCTTTTCCACCCGAAGGCAGTTACTAGATAAACCTCTGAGCGGCACGTCACCATCCCGCTCGAGGCTCTGGGACTAGCTGTTGGGAAAAGTATGTGGCTCATGGAGTTTTGGCCCACTTACTTATCCATGGCCCCACAGGAGGCAAACTCGGGACCAGCAAGCTCGCGCCCGAGCTTGGTAAGCTCGAGCCCGAGCTTCCCCGCCTCGAAAGCTCGGGCCTCTTGCTTCCTCCGAGCTTCTAAGGTACAAAGGGACAGGACCCAAGGCAAATCATCATGCGCCGCGGACAGGATACGCTTCGGGTCCTTAGAGTCATCGAGAATTAAATGCGCCAGATGCATCGAGGAGCGCTGGCGGCAAGCCGACGGTAGGCGGCCATTCCGCCAACCGCCTCAGCATTAGCAGGACACGTCTTGACCGCTAGCGGTCCAAAGACGGGATCGGAGGATTGCACTCGATTACCCGGTGGATTCGGTATGCTACCGGTGTGGCGAAAAGGCAATGACTAATTCAACGGACCAGCACAAGCTACAGTGGCCGAAGGGCGCCTATAAAAGGGGCGCACAGGCCACAACAAAGGAGAGGTTTTCACTTCGGCATACACACAACTCACTTGGAGAATAGCTACGGTAAACAGGAGCACTTGCACTCTCGTAGGAGCTCTAGTCCCTGGCGGTAGTTCTCCGCGTCGTAATCAGAAACACACACACGCAAAGCCTTGAGCACTTATCAGACTCGGCCCGGCTTCCCAAAGCCCGGACTTCACCCCCTTGTACTCGTTTAAACTCGGCATTAAACGAAGACTGGACGTAGGGCTGTTATCCCGCAGTGGAGGCCTGAACCAGGATAAAACACTCGTGTCATCATCCCCATCGATCCGGTCTCGACGCGTCCGACCGCGTCGGGACTAAGCTCTTTTCCTTCGGTAGCGTCCGGCCAGGCGGCCGGGCCTCGGTCCGGGGGACAGGGCCGCCTTCGGGCCTCGCACCCCCCTTTTCCGTGCTTATTGGCGCTGCGGAGGCTCGCCTCCCAGTCGCCGACAGTATCAAAACACCCACCAGATTGTTAACAAGTTGCAACACATGTCAACTTTCACATAAGAGCAACACATGCTTAATCCATACGGAGCAACACATGTCTTCCTTATATAAAAACAATACATGCAATTACTCTCAATTCCATATCTCTCTTTTACCAAGATTAATTATTCCCCTCAAGTACGTGCATGACTAAGCAGACTAATAACGACTGCCAATCCAGAAACATCATCATTATCCACTAAAATGATGACAAACTACGCTACAAAAGCATATCCAATGATATAAAAATTCAAATGAGGGTAATAACCAAATTGGAATAACTAAATTCCCAATAAAATATAATAAACATAGCAATGCATAATTCAAAAAAAATTTTCTTTGTACATAGGAGAAACATGATCAAGGACTGTGTGTAACTCGCCTTGTTGCAAATCCCACTCTTGACATGTACCACAATCTTCTCTTGGCACACATTTCAAAAGAATAGTTTCTACACGCAATAATAGCAAATAACAAATAAAAATCCAAACAGTAAAATAAATAATTTTTGAAAAATGAAATAAAAATAATAAATAGATAAATCTCATTTTTTGAATTTTTAGAGACTTCAACGGTTATTTTTGGACTTCTGGTTTAAAAGATATGAATTTTACAAGTTTAACTGATTTAAAACTATTTAAAACAATTTCTAGAATTAAATTTCATTTTTTTTATAAATATCTTGCGCTGTTCGGACAGATAGGCCCTACCTATAACCCTCACGGGCAGCAGTGGACTTAGGCCACGCACACATGCGCTCGCGCCTATGGTGCACCCTGCGCCTTTCTGACACGTGGGGCCCGCATGTCAGTAACAGGGTCCACCACAAACCTGGTCCACGGGACCGATCCAACCTGATCTATTTTAAACCAACGTGATCTTGCACCGTCCGATCCGGATCAAACGACTACAAGTGCACCACGTCACAGCGCCACTCTAGCGACCCAGTCACACAGCAGTGCATCTCCAGCAAGCTCAATCTCACGCTACAGATCACCAAACTCCACGCTTCTGGGCTCTATGGGTTGCTACCACCGGCGATCATCGATGGCGAGCTAAGACTGCCCGAGGCAGCAGCGCTCCACGTTCTACACACAATCAGACACTACGGCCCTCTCTAGCCTAAACTAAGCATGGATTTAGAATCTAAGGACCACCAGGAACCTTATCACAGTAACGCTCTGGAGACCTCCAACTGCAGCAGCAGTGTGCATTCTCAAAGCTGACGAGTCTCCGACACTCCCCAGGATAAAAGCAAGCCACGATGAGGGTCACGACACCGAGGCACATCTCCAGGCCAAGAATCACAAGCTAAAACCTAGCGCAGCGGCTCGGGGTGTTTAAATAGCTCCAAAACCATAGGTTCGCATAGAAGCCAAGGCTTGGCCTGTGGTGGTGCAACAACTGGCTCCAAATCAGCCGCGGAGACGACAACTATGGTGGTGACAAGATCCAACAGCTCTGGCGTGGTCACGTCACGAGAATGGGTGCCCGAGATCCAAGGATACCGGTTTGCTCAGATAAGTGGTATCCGACGGCTGCCAACGCTCATGTGCAAATGGCAACAGTCCAGATTGAACCACGTCGCCCCTTTCTGGAAATGAAAAAGAAAACCATTTTCCTTTTCTAGAAAAGCTGATTAGTGTTTTCTTATGTTTAAAAATATCAACGCACTTTAAAAAAATTTAAGAAAAATCTCAAAAATCACCTGAAGCATTTGGATCTCAATAAATTTTTGCCAAGCACTGTTCACCTATACTTCTTCTTATAAAATTGTTTTAGTGCTCTATGTTTATTGAAAATTGTTCTCTTAGTTATTTTTAATTGCTAGAAAAATATAAAACCAATTTTTCTTAAATTATCTAAGGGAAATGAAAGTAATGTTTTAGGATGTTAGAAAAGAAATGTAAAAAATGTAATATGATGTTCTAAAGAGCTTACCCTTCCGAGTCGAGAGGACTGCTCCAAGGCTAGGAGCCTCGCATGGAACACCTTGAGCCCCTTCTCATGCCACCGACGCTCCTCCTTCGCCATTCTTATGCTTGATTGGAGAACCTGCACAAGCTCCTTCTTCTCCTGCTCCCTCTCCTTGAGGATCCGGGCCTCGAACTCGCAGCGGCACTTCAGGTGACCCTCACCTCAGGCATGTAATCCTTGGACCTACAACAAGGCAAGGTGATTAGTCAGAATATAGATCTTGTTGTGACATTAAAAATTTAGATAGAACTCTCACCTCAAGTGATCCAAGCCGATCTCCAGCCTTTTGTGAGCGTTCCCTTGTATGCTTCTGTATCACTTGCCAGGCCCATGCTTCTAGGTTTATGCTTATCGTTATCGATCCTGCGTTGGGTTCAAGTCAATATGAGGAAAACGGTAGTTTCAGGAGGAGTGAAAGATGGAGATGACAATTACCATCTTCTTCTATTGTGCGAGGAGATCCATGGTCGACTAGGTGTCGTCCATGGCTACCGATGTGTGTCCATGCCTCCACAGCTTCATCTCGCTTGGCCTTGTCCCTATCCTCAACATCTGCATGATATAAAAAAAAAGTTAGTAAAAGAAATCAAATGAATGCAATAATAGAGAGATTACCAATTTCCTCCCCAGCTGCACAAAGGACCACTTCCCAGAGGTTGAGATGTGCTCCTTGGAAGCCTAGCTATTCTTGGTTGTGACAGACCTATCACAAAACTCCTGTATTGCCCACTTCTGTCCAAGTGCCTCCGAGGCGTCTTGGTAGTTCGTGGCCTACTCAGGTGGCACCTCGGCGTACTGCTCAACGAAAAAGTACATGCCATGAGCCTTGGTGCTAGTGATCGTCTAGTCGTGCTCTCTCCTGAGAAATAAAAAGATTTGGTAGACAACAATACTATATAGCAATTGAAAAGGTGTTTTGGAACATGTCATCACCTATAGTACTCCTCGACGACAGCATAACCTTAAAGTTCCCCTAGTGCAGCGATGGTTAGGGTGTCATTTCTACCACCTCAGCACTTATGTTATGCATCGGAGAACCATCAAGCCATGTTGCTGAAATCACATCTCGGACCCACTGGTACCACAATGAATTGTACAAAAACGACCATTCACATGTTGTCCACTAGGACGCTCAGTCGGGGCTATCCACTGGACAATTTGAAAGCGCTTTTCACAACTCGTAATGGAACCCATTGGTGGAGCATGGGTAGCTCGATCTTTCGACAGGTAGATGATACGTCCATTGGTGGAGGACTCGACGATGACGATCCAGCTTCCGATCAGAACCAATCGAACCCAACAATCGCCACACCACTGCCTCCATTCGTTATCAACCGGGCCAAGACGCGGTTGACCTCACCATGAAGGTTAGTTCTTGCAAGTGAATCGAGAACACGAGCAAGAACACAAAAGAGCAATCAGAAATTCCGAATTGAATTAAGCACACGAAGTTAGGATTCCACAAACCGATAAACGGTGAAACTGCAATGGCAATTAATTTAAACAAAACCCAAGTCTAAAATTGTGACGGCTACCGAATATATATGAGGGAGAGGGCCAAGGGGGTGGCCGAGCAACCCTAGGTCGTACAAGCCTTATGGGCCCAAGTGGAGGTGGTGCAGCACGCGACAAATTTTGTCCGTCATCTTTTTTTCATGATTCCAATTGACTCAGATGAGATTTGGTCATGGGACTGGATCCATTGGAAAGATCTCGTTGTGGGCTTGTCTGTGGAGTACTTGAACGTCCCAAACGAACTTCATATGACCCAGTTATGGTTGTTTGAAGTTGGACTGCTCCTAGTGGCCGAACTGGACTCGTGGAAGAATTGGGCTTGATCTTGGGCTTGGCCTAAAGTGTCAGGAGTTGTTGGGCACTTGTATTGTCTTGAGATAGAGTCGGTGTAGATGGTGTAAATGGTCCCACAAAAGGATTAATGCCATGCTGGCTCGTTGCTCCGATTCAGCACATTGACATCGTTCTTCAGCACGTTGATGTGGCGTGAAAGTCAATGGATGTGTAGTGGATGTAGCATTGATCATATCCATGAGAGCCATGGTCACATCATTCTCCCCTTCTTGATTTTGAGTCATCCTCAACTCAATCTTATTGCTCTGCAAAAGGTTAGTACTAGCACGAGGCAAAGAAACAAGAGTATTCTCTAGTCGATAACATTGTGGCATAACAAAAGGAGATTTTAGATTTCAACAAATATAAACTCGATGCACCATGTACTTCCCTTTATCATTATATTTGCCAATAGCATTAAAAATATATCTAGATAACCATGGCAAATCAGAATATACATAAAATCTCTCCTCTAAACTATTTAGATCACATAGAACATCAAATTCAATGTAACCCAAATTATTTAAAGAAGACAGCAGTTTCAGCTCATCTTTCTCGCAAGCAATATGAATAACATGTTTATTTTCAGCACAAGTGTTTTTAGTTTCTAAAACAAAAGTGACATGTTCATTCACTAGTTATGGCATAGATATAAGTGAAGTATTATCACACAACTCTTCTTTATCACAAGGAACAGCAAGTAAATCATTTTGTAATAAAGGTAAATCAGTAATGGATTCCACTAATGGTTGCTCTACTATAGCATGATTGATAGAAAGTTTTAGCACGTCAAAATCATTCTCACCTTGAATGAATGTGGCACCGTTTATGTAACCTTTAATCTCCTTCTCAGTTAATGTAGGTGCATCTTCAACCGTAGACGTGGAAAGCATGCACGAGGCAACAAACATCTCCTCATTCTCCTTTGTGTCATTCACCTTCTCTTGCTTTTTCTCAAGGTCCTGCACAATAGAAGATTTACCCACCTCGGGTCGACGCGGCAGTGATGACGGTGATGATGAACGCATGCTACTCGTCAAGGGGGCAGTAGACCGAAAGCCAGAGATGGTACTCATTTGGTTGACATCGGCGTCTGTTTTGGTGTAAAGGTATTACCACGTTTGCTCCTTGCTCTTTGATGTCATCCCTGCAATTCTTTTTCTACTAACATAGCAAGCTTGAACAATCTATCGACAGAGTTATAGTGTATACGATCAACTATTATGTCCTGAATTTCACGTCTTAACCCCCTCCTCCCCCACATAGAAACGATCCATCTCATCCTCTTCATCCTCCACTATCCCACGGCGCAACATGCTTAGCTGTAACTCTTGAAAGAACTCCTCTACTGACATATTACCTTGTTCTAAACGCTGCAATTTTCTAAGCATATCTCGTTTATAGGAAGGGGAAACAAATCTATGTCGCATGTGTCTTTTTAACATCCCCCAAGTATCAAGTTGTATGCCAGCATTCACTAGTTCATTCCACCAAATAATTGTGAAATCCTTAAACTTACTAGTTGCTTGTCTGACCCTACCAATTTCAGAAACTTCATGAGAGTTAAATTTATGTTGAACTATTATTTCCCAATCAAGGTAAGTTTTACCATCACATGGACCAGAAAAGGTAGGTATATTTAATTTCACTTTAGCAAAAAGATCATCATTGGAATGATTAGCATTATTACCTCCCATACCTTGACAATTGTGGTATTTGAAACGATTTCGATTCTCTCGGTTGGTCATATCAAAGTCCTCCTCGATTTCGAGAATCATTCTACTGTTCGGTCTTGCCATGGTTAGTAGAAAACAAAAGGATAACAAAACGAAGTATTATCCCTATAAACTACTAGATGGTGGTAGGTGGAATCACACGCTCACAAGTGTCTTACCACGTTCTTACAAGTGTTCTTACCGACACGGCAGGTGGTACAACCGGTGGCTGGTTCATGATACCTTGAGGAGTGTAAGCGAAGCGATTGCAAGGTTGAACCTGTACTGATCAAAAGTAGGTAGAGCTCAGAAGGCAATTTTATAGTAGCAAAGGATTAGTAAAATTCAAAATTAGATTAGCAAGGCTGAATAAATTTCCAAAGTACTTTTCATAGTTGCTGGCCTAAACACGTTCGTAGAACTAGTTCAAGCAAGCAAAGTGATCAACACCGGTGATGGACATGAAAGGATGCAAGCACTTCTGCTTTTTTTCTTTCATTGCTAATATTTTCTTCTTTCTTTTTCCTTCTTTTTGTGCCGCTTTTTTTATGCACTTGCCTTTTCTTTTTTTTCCATAAAAGTGCAGCAAAGGATGAATTACAACTCAAGATTTATGAACTAGGCACAAATGCTATCACAATTCTCTCGGTAGCCTAGCAAAGATCCTCTGCAGAAACTTGCAGCGACGATTTGGCACTCTTAACGAACTCAAACTCAAAAACTGATAACTACAACTGTAGATCTCTTCTTTCTCGTCAATTTGAATATATGGAATACCCAATTTGAATTTTGGAAATAGGAGATATGACCTCTGAAATACAAGCTATACAGATTAATCTGAGATGGAACAGATTAACTTGCAACGAGATTTTGGCTACGAATAGGGTGTTTCTGGATTTTGGCACAATGGACAAAGTTGTAGATTAGAACCGATCGAACCCAACAATCGCTAGACCACTGCCTCCGTTCGTTATCAACCAGGCCAAGACGCGGTTGACATCACCACGAGGGTTAGTTCCAACAAGCAAATCGAGAACACGAGCAAGAACGCAGAAGAGCAATCAGAAATTGCGAATTGAATTAAGCACACGAAGTTGGGGTTCCACAAACCGATAAACGGTAAAACTGCAATGGCAGATTAATCTAAGCAAAACCCAAGTCTAAAATTATAATGGCTGTTGAATATATATGAGGGAGAGGGCCAAGGGGGCGGCCAAGGGGGTGGCCGAGCAACCCTAGGTCATACAAGCCTTATAGGCCCAAGTGGAGGTGGTGCAGCACCCGGCAAATTTTGTCCGTCATCTTGTTTTCGTGATTCTCGTTGACTCGGATGGAATTTGGTCATGGGACTGGATCCATTGGAAAGATCTTGTCGTGGGCTTGTCCCTGGAGTACTTGAACGTTCTAAAAGAACTTCGTATGACCCAGTTATGGTCGTTTGAAGTTAGACCGCTCCTCGTGACCGAACTGGACTCGTGGAAGAATTGGGTTTGATCTCGGGCTTGGCCTAGAGTGTCAGGAGTTGTTGGGCACTTGTATTGTCTTGAGATAGAGTCGGTGTAGATGGTGTAAGTGGTTCCACAAAAGGATTAATGCCATGCCGACTCGTTGCTCCGATTCAGCACATTGACCTCGTTCTTCAGCACGTCGATGTGGCATGAAAGTCAATGGATGTGTAGTGGATGTAGTGTTGATCATATCTATGAGGGCCATGGTCACATCACCCACGAATCACCGTCCGAGTTCCTTACGAACCGTGTCATTCCCAGAGGGGTAATGTATCGTTAGCTTACACGCCCATCCAATGCAACGAGAGAATTGAACGTGCAGAGCAAATATTCAAAAAAGGGTTAATTGGATAGATGCCACTGCAGAACTTCAAAATTCAAGATCTTCCACCGTTCCTTTTGTATTTGTATATTTGCTATTATGAAACTGTGTAAATTGGAGTGCCATTCCAAGTGACACATGTCTTATTTTAGCACCGTATTTTTGAAATCAAACAAATTTGCCCTTATCTTCATAGCCTATTTACACAAAAATGCCATTGTTCTCAACTCTATTCTACCCCCATCTCCTTCCTCTCTTAGATCTAGCTCACCGCCATCCTCAATGTCGGCAGGGCCGCTACCGCTGCCCACGATGTCGTCGCGCCCAGTCGACGCGCTACTCGCAAGGTTTTCACCGCCGCAATCCATGCTTCTTGAGTTAAGCGAGAGTTCGCATCGGTTACTCTGTCTAGGTCTACGAGGAAATGGCAATTATTTGCTCCCTCGGATACGCCAATTGGCATTTGATGCACCAAATAAAAAATTAGCTCGGGATTAGATAGCACAAGGTAAGGGAGAATAGCGGTCCAGGTAAGGTAAGTGATCAAAAACTTTTTGAATTGACAAGGGGAGATAAAATCGGTGAACCAACAGTAGAATTTGTAAAAAATTTCTAAGGGTTTTATACTTGTAAAATATGCAAAGTCCTTAACGGCCATATGGTAGGGTTCCTACAGTCGTATGTTCTAATACTAGCTTTGTCGGGCCTCCATTTTTCCTTCCAATGAGGTCCTCTGTGAATCCGTAGTAGTACCTAGATCGGTACACTAGTGCCACATTTACATTGGTGGATACCATTTCATACAAGAGGAGATAAAGTTATCTAATATTACAAGGCAAAAATATGCCATATATACAACAATTTGATACAGTCTGGGCCGGTCAGGCCAAAAGGGTACATTACACAACAGTAGCATCAGAGTCATGGAAAGCGGAACAACTAAAAAAAAGCGTCTCCAGCGGCTATCCAATCACTTGCAATAAACTAGAAGGACAC
The DNA here is from genome assembly GCA_036346145.1 of Olyra latifolia. Lineage (NCBI taxonomy): Eukaryota > Viridiplantae > Streptophyta > Magnoliopsida > Poales > Poaceae > Olyra > Olyra latifolia. The sequence goes on along the minus strand of CM070524.1, from coordinate 39,424,814 downwards.
CCTAGGACTTCTCCTGACCGTTGTCGTCCGGATCTCCATCTTCGTGACACTCGTAAAGGCCTTCATCCTCGTAGCATGCATAGAGGTTTTCCAGGTGCTCTCCATCTAAAGAGTGAGTGAGTGCGAGGGTAAGTATGCAATCGAACCACACTTGCGAGTTAACATCGTCCTAATGCATTTAATGATAAGGGCTTTAAGGGAAGGCTAAGGTTTATTTATTTATAGAAAGCCAGTTGGAAATAAGTATAGTAATAAACCTGTGACTTATTCCATTTTTATCAGGAAAGAGAGTGTTATAGAAATGTTGATTTTTCAAGTTTTCAATCCTGCCTAATCCCGGTACCATCCCATGGTACGACTAGATCAAACTCAAACTCTGTTGTAACCTTCGTTCCTATTCTTCCTCCAAACACTTGCCATCTTATTCTGGGATTCGACCATCCTGTCTTGGATTATCGTTCTTGGATTGCCGGTCCAGTGAACGCATGACCTAGACCACCCTCGAGTGGTGGCACCCTGCCGTGCTTACCTCAAGTTGGAATTGCCCAGGCCTCTGCAGAGCACTCAAATGGGTCTCCACGCCTGCACTACCGCTTGATGGCCACGTGTTATGTCGGATGCATCCAACACTAACTCATAAGCAAGGGACCTTTTTCGATCCCGCTCCTCAATTCTCCCTTCAAACACCCGCCATCTTATTCCGGGACTTAGCAATCCCGTTTTGAATCATACCACCTGCATTTCCGGTCTAGCGAGTGTATGGCCTAGACCACCCTCGGTGGTGGTGCCCAACCGCGCTTACCTTAGGTTGGAGTTTCAGCTAGGGCCTCTGCAAAACGCTCTCCTGGGCCTCCACACCTGCACTATCATGTGATGGCTATGCGTTGTGTCGGAAGCATCTAACACTACAACATAATCAAGAGATACTTTCGATCCCGCTGCTTATGGCCTGAGAGCTAAAGGTCCAACCTTCGCTCCCTTCCCCACACTCAACAAGTCCACGACCTTCCAGTCTAGATCCACTTTAGACAACAAAACCAACATCGGGTCTCAACCCACAAAACAGCCACAGGCTCACATCTCGAGACCAACTGACATGGCCTTTACCCATACCAAACTATATCATAACCAGTTCATATAATAAGTAGTAGTATTTGTAGTGATGAGCTAGTGATCACCACTAAGGCGTGTTATACCCCAAAAACAAGCATTAGATCTAAGCATGTTTAAGCAAGTTTTACCAAAGGACTAGGAGTCTAAATATTTTATTTATTTTTAATTGGGTTACAGAAGATATGACTATCAAGGCAGTCATGGCATGATATTCAAGACAATCATAGCTTGGTAAGTAAATGTGTCAAGGTTCATGGCATGTGTATAACATTATTATCAAGTTAGGTATTAAATTCATATTGCATGCAATTTATTATTTGAATCAAAATAACTTGATTAAAATTTGGGTAAGACATGAACTAAGGATATTAACTTGCCTTGTCCTAAGGCTTGGAAGTCTTCATCAGTGTCTTAGAACCTTCCTTTAGGATCCTCGACGTCTACTCGAAATTATAACCACCATGCATAAATAAATGCAACAATGATGATGCATGTATGCACGAAGGAGAATTCTAATAACGAGACTAGACTCCTACGAGTCATCGTATGATATGAATGAGCATGCTTTAACTACCCTTAAGAACTTTAGCCTTGCTGTAAAAATAGATTTTTTGAAACTGATTAAAGGTTTATAAATATTAATACTATAAAACCCTAGGGGACTTTCTTTTATTTGGTAATTAGAGCAAGGTTAAAACTAGGTTAAATAATTTTCTTGGGATGTTCCTAAGTTGAAAAAGTATTTGTGAAATTTGGGAATTTTCAGAGTTCAAATAGTATATTAAATAAACCTAATAGGCTTGTAGTATTGACTATACTCAAGCAAAAAGGTTTAAATAGCTTCTATTTAATTTCCAAATCACAAGAGTTAATTTAATTTTCCTCGATTCAATACTACAACTAATATTTTCTAGAATTTTACCAAGATTTTTGGAAGCCATAAAATAATTTAAATAAACTGATATGCTTTTGTTTGGTTATTCAAAAAGGAAAAAGGGGCTGAAATAGAGCGACCCCATTTATTACAGGGATATAGAACCTTATAATGTATAAAATTATATTTTTATAAAAAGAAAATGCCTTTTAGTATTTATCAAAAATTTTGGAAATCTAAAATCATTTATAGAAAATCATTTCTATTTAATAGAACAGTTTAATTAGATAAAGTTCTGAAAATAGCTTTAAACAGTAACAGGCCGAGCCCACAACTGTGCGGATGGAGTCCATAAGGAGCGGCCCACGATGGCCTGTTAAGCCTCTGGTTCAAGGCGCCTGCTGAAATGTGCGATTGTACGAGGAAAACTTATTCCCCGGAATACGCTTCCACTTACACTGATCGGTCGGTCCTGGAGGCCCACCTGTTAGTGACTACGCAACGAGGATTCTAAACCATGATATCATACCGACGTCATGTCATCTTCCTCCTGTGGACAGAGCACGAATGGGCTAAGGGAGCTCTGGTGGAGCTCGGCTAGCCGGTGCACGGGTGCACGGTGGTGTGAGGAAACATCAAAAATGGAATCTACTCCTAAACCCTCTCCCAAAGGTGCAAATGGCACAATGAACAGAGTAGCAACGCAGCGGCGTGACGAGCTCGAGCGGCAGCCAGCAACGGCGAGCGCCACGACGGCAAGCTACGGCCAAAGCAAGCTATTCACAATCTAAAAACACTATTTATGGTATGAAAATATGCATGAATACATGTATTAGCTATAAATACATGTATTACAAAATTATTTTTTGCAAGGGTACAAACAAACAATTATTAATTTTGAATTTATAAAGACATTCATATGAAAATATGAGCTTTGCACAAAGTCCAATATATATATATATATAGGAATAATACATAAGGCTCCATAATTTGTTACCACTAGATGTGCCTTGAGATTCGTGTTGTTTGGTTATTATACTTTCATATACGCACTAAAGAAAATATTTGAGACATCAAACTCCGAAAAAAGTTAAGTTGAACTTCAGTTTGAACTACTTTAAAATATACTTCAAACTAGTTCAAACTATACTTCAAACTAGTTTAAACTAAGTTTGAAATTAATTTTTTTCGGAGTTTGATATCTCAAATATTTTTTTAGAGAATATGTGAAGATATGCACATCAAACATCACGAATCTAAATGCACATCATAGGTATTTGAATCATGGAGCCGCTCCATGGAGCCTAGGCTCCATTTCATGGGGCAACATATCCAGTGTTAATGCCCATTGAGTGCTAATATGCTAACATTAAATCTGGGCTATCGGATACATGATGAGTGGCTCAAATATGGTGAGATGAAAACCCCATTAATTACTCCATTTCTCACTTAAATGCTTTCACACAACCCTCCTTGACTTTGTAAGTAGGAAAGAGACCTCCACCTCTCCATATCTAAGCCACTCCTCCTGGATCTGATGCTCCAGATTTGATGTTAGCATATTAACACCCAATATGTGTTAGCACTAGATATGTTGCATATATATATATATATATATATATATATATATATATATATATATATATATATATATATATATATATATATATATATATATATATATATATATATAGAGAGAGAGAGTTTGGCTATTGTTAGCCGCGGCGTGTTTGCGAAACGAATTGGATGATCCAAACCAACCATCACCTTCGTCTCGCCGAAATCTCACTACCGACAAAATTTCACATTTTTTTGATTTTTTTTACTATTTGTTTCATATTTTTGAAATCCAGGATTATTGGAGGGTCCACAACTAATTAGATTATGGATTTTCAAAAATATGAAACAAATAGTAAAAAAACAAAAAAAATGTGAATTTTGTTGGTAGTGAGATTTCAGCGAGATGAAAGAGATGGTCGGTTTGGATTGTCCAATTCAATCACCGATTTCGCAAAACATTAGCTGACGGAAGGATCCATCAGCCGCGGCTCACAATAGCCAAACTATAACTCTCTCTCTCTCTCTCTCTCTCTCTATATATATATATATATATAGTTGAGCTTTAGTGCTTTGCAAAGCACCGGAGATGCCGTGCTTTGCGTCTCGTTTATAAAATCCGAGACTCAAATGGATGATCCGAACAAGCCATCTCGATCTTCTCATTGAAATCTCTTACATGACCAAATTTTGTATTTTTTGAATTTGTTTGCTGAAATTTTCAAAAATACAAAACAAATAGCAAAAAAATATATGAAATTTGGTCATGTAAAAGATTTCAACGAGAAGATCAAGATGGACGGTTTGGATCGTCCATTTTGAGTCTCGGATTTTATAAACTAGACGCAAAGCACGTTGTCTCCGGTTGGAACCCAAAGGTTACCGGTGTCTCAATCTTTCTTCAAACCGGATTATCCTCTCCCACCACGTCACCTTTGAAGAGTCGTCCTTCCTCTTTGCCACTCCCACCACCACCCCTCCATCCCCTCCGGACTTGAATTTTTTGTCAGAACGTGTTCCCCATGTTTCCCATTGGATCTCGCCCTCCTCTAACAGTTGCAAGCACTGGAACTTCTTCCCATGGAGCTAAGGCCACACCACCATTCCCCTGTGGCAGCGGCTCCCCTCGTGCCATCTTCCCCACAGACACCGGCCACCTCCCCATCAACGGCCGAGGTGGAGGCCGTAGCCACCCTTGTGGCGCGGGCGTCTACGGGACCATCCACTGCCTCGCCTCCCGCGCCTCCCTCTTTCCCCACCAGTGCCGCTGCCCCTGTTGGTCCCGTACCATAGGTTGTTGCCAGCGGCGCAAGCCCGTGACCAATACTCATCACATGGTCACTCGTGCAAAGCATGGACTTCATCTTCCACCCCAGGAATGGCTCAACCTTCATGCCACGGTGTTGTCTCCCCTTCTTAAGACATACCGTGGTGCTATGACAGCCCCAACTGGCGTGATGCTATGACAAAAGAGTTTGATACTCTCCAGGCCAACAATACATGGGACTTGGTTCCGCGTCCTCCTGAAGCCAATATTGTCATTAGCAAATGGATCTTTAAACACAAGCTTCACACCGATAGCTCTCTTGATAGATACAAAGCTCGGTGGGTTCTTCGTGGCTTCACTCGGTGTCCTGGAGTGGATTTTGATGAGACTTTCAGTCTGGTTGTTAAGCCAGCTACCATCCAGACTGTGCTCACATTGGTTCTCACTCGAGATTAGCCCATTCAATAGCTTGATGTCAACAACGCATTCTTACATGGTACTCTCACCAAAACGGTCTACTATGCCTAGCCTTCTGGCTTTGTGGATCCTTCCCGTCCTGACCATGTTTGCCAGCTCAACAAGTCCCTGTATAGTTTGAAACGGGCTCCTCAAGCTTGGTACAGTCGGATCGCTTCACACCTTCTATCTCTGTTGAAGCCAAGTCTGACACTTCACTCTTCATCTATCATCATGGCAGTGATACCGTCTATCTCTTTCTCTCTATGGATGACATCTTTCTAACTGTTTCATCCAATGATGTTCTTCGCTAAACAATCCCTTCTCTTGAGCGTGAGTTCTCTCGCAAGGATCTGGGTCCTCTACACCACTTTCTTGGGGTTTTTGGTCAATGCTAGCCTGGTGATCTACTTCTCTCTTAGTGGCAGTACACAATTGATATCTTGGCTCGTGCTGGCATGACCGATTGCAAGCCTTGCTGAACTCCGGTTGATACTGCCTCCAAACTCTCCGGTGATGGTGTCCTTGTGGCTGATCTGACGCACTATCATAGCCTTGCCAGTGCTCTTCAGTATCTGACGTTTACCCGACCAGATATCGCTTATGTTGTGTAACAGGTGTGCCTATTCATGCATGACCCTCAGGAGCCACACTACGTTGCTTTGAAGCGTATTCTTTGGTACCTTCAAGGCTCTATTGACCTCGGTCTTTTCCTGCATCACACAAAGTCTATTGATCTGACAGTGTACTGCGATGCTGATTGGGCTGGCTGTACTGACACTTGCTAATCCACGTCCGGCTATGGTGTGTTTCTTGGAGACAACCTTATCTCTTGGTCTTCCAAACGTCAGCACACTATCTCTCGGTCCAGTGCAAAAACAGAGTATTGGGCCGTCGCCAATTGTGTTGTTGAGGCTTGCTAGCTTCGTCAACTTATCTTGTAGCTCCACAGTCCTCTACACTGAGCTACCATTGTGTATTGTAACAATGTCAGTGCCGTCTACCTCTCCACCAACCCCGTTCAGCACCAGCGTACTAAACATATCGAGATTGATATACACTTCGTCCGAGAACGTGTAGCTCTCGGTCATGTGCGTGTCCTCCATTTCCGACCTCATCACAGTATGCTGATATCTTCGCCAAGGAACTTCCTATGGAGATCTTCACTGAGTTCCCCTCCAGTCTAAACGTCCGATCTTCTACCATTCCGACTGCGGGGGAGAGTTAAATCATAGCTACCACGTGATGCCTCGGCTTCCTGCTCATGTTCACACATGCATGCATGACTCACGTTCACACATGCATGCGTGCCGTCTCGGCTTCCTGCTCCGTGTGAATGCCTTGGCTGCCTGCTCACGTTCACACATGCATGCGTTACTTACGTTCACAAATGCATGCGTGCCGTCTTGGTTTCCTGCTCCGTGTGAATGTCTTGGCTGCCTATTCATGTTCATACGGCCTCTTGGCCTATATATGTGTAATTGCTTTGCAATTCTATCAATACAATTGAGTGTTTATCTCATTCTATCACGAACCTACACACTCAGCTTTTCCTCTATTGCAAGACATGTTGATGATATTTTTTTACCCCTCTAATTGCACCTTGTGATGCTGGGATTAATTGGAGACCGCACACACGCTGGGCTGCACATTAAGGTCTAATGTCCGATTCCCAGCAATTATTAATCCCAACTGGATCCATGATCTATTTTTGCTTTGGATCGGGAAAGTCGCGTTCGATCGCACCAAGAACAAATCATGTCAAATTATTTACGGCTTTTGGAAGAAAGCTAGGGGGCCGGGTCATTTTTTTATTTTGTGATTGATAGCTTAGAAGAATATTGGGGCCTCGTTTTCAAGGCACTATTAAGAAAACGGCATACTTTTCTTGATTGATTATTGCCTGGGAAACTCTATCCCACGCATTGCCAACTCGGTGTTTTTTAATGCACAAACAAGGAGGATTTTATTTTGATGTGGCTACCAGGGATGGATGCGCGTAGGCAGATCAATCCGCTAAAACAATATCAGAAAATCATCCACAGAGATTGTTTCTAAAACATGTACAAACTATTTCGAGATGTTCATTTTAATTTATTATCGTTAAGTGTATCATGGACGACACATATTTAATCTAATGGTCTAAACAATCCTTACAAATATAAGATAGGACCGTCTACCTTCCTATAACGGTTAAGCAAGCCCATTATATTGGCGATGCTATTGAGCTATTTTTATAATTATTTTTTTTTGCCATTACAAGGTAGACAAATAACATGCATGAGTGCGTGTTCTTAGCACCCTCTCTGAAAACATGGACGGAAATAAATCTGTGATTTCACTTGGGCCTAGCTACCTAATCCAAACAGAATTGCTAATTCTCAGGCGACTAAAATTTTCTTAACTATCAATCAATTTAAAATTGTACTCTAATAAGACTAAAATTGCACAACTAACAAAGATCTCATTTTAGTATCAAAATTGCTACTTATCAATCATCAGATTTATTCGTTAATTTATATGCTTTGTTGATATATAAATCTGTCGAATACACGTGCTTACTTATTTTTCTTTTCCTATGTTTCAAGCCATCATATTTGTTTCCATCAATCTAAAATTGTACAATGGTAAAACTAAATTTACACTTGTTTATAATGTGCAATTTTAGTATAGTTATAGTGCAATTTTATTAATAATCGACTGACACTTATTTTATTATCAGGCAACTTGCTCTTAGTCGCTCCCTAATCCAAATTAGTATATCGTTAAGCTGTGTCTTAATATATGTTTTTGTTGGAAACAACCATGCATATCACATTATTGACTTTATATTATTGACTTCATATTGATATGTTCAAATTGAATTTATATTGATATTTTTGTTGGAAACTACCTTGTTCAAATTATTGACTTCATATGATGTCATATATTTATCAAAGGTTTTTCCAAATGTTTTCCATCATTAAACAAAATTAGCAACACATATATCTCACCCATCTATGATTTTTCCTATTTTTAAAAAAAATTTCAGACCTTTTTCATTTTTTTTCCATTTTTCATGTTTCCCTTGTTTGAGACCACCAAAAACCGCCAAAACTGCTAAAAACCACCAAAAACGCCAAAAACCATTAAACCGCCGGTTTCTCAGCAAAAACAGCTGCAAAAACCGGTGGACTCGCCCGCTGCTGTCTGACCATTTGTATTTGAATTTGAGCGGTTTTAGCGGTTTTTGGCCTTTTGCCGAAAAACCGGCCCGCCCATATGGCGGTTTCGGGTCCCGAAACGGGTTTTTAAACCCTGCTGACAACTAAAATAGCGGCTAGATTTTCTCTAACTGCCCCTTGAAATCAGATTTGATGGCAATGGATTATGGATGGGCCAAGTGGGCTACACTTAGGAAAAGCCAACCGGCAACGTGACAAAGCAAAGAAGAAAAGGGGTACGCAGTTGGGTTGGACGATGGTAAGGAAAAGAAAGACATGGGCCACACATAAGAAAAGAAAATACCGAGGAACCAAGAAATTACATTTTTTTTCTAGAAGTGCTGAAAATTGCAGAAAATCGTGATTTCGAATTTTGGTCTTTTTTAATTTGAAGCCCTCTTTTACTACTTTCATGCTTATTTTATGAATTTTGTCATGATTGCGTATATTTATTGCTTTTAGTATTACTGGAAAACCATGAGAAATTTTGATGACCACCATCCGGATTGCACGTAGTAATCTAATGAATGAATCTAATGAACAGGTAGATGACAGGCATCGTGAACCATGAGTTTGAGGAACTGGCCCCGCATAGCCAGAATTTTTTCACATGGGCATCTGATGTAAATATCATGCTCGAGAGCAAGAAGCTCCGATGTGCTATCGGCCTAGGGTCCTCGAAGGACGAGCAACCTACGCCCAAGCAGAACTATCAGGCTTTGCACTTCCTTAGACACAACCTTTCAACCACTCTGAAAAATGAATATATGGCTGAGGGGAGTGCACTTGAGCTATGGAACGCACTACAGAAGTGATTTGAAAAGCTCAAGTACACTATCCTGCCCCAGGCACAGCAGGATTGGAACTGCCTGAGGTTTGCAGACTACAAGACTGTGGCTGAGTACAATTCTGCTTTGCATAGAATTTGCACCAATCTCACTCTCTGTGGTAAGAAGATCACGGATGAAGAAAAGATTGAGAAAACTTTCTCTACCTTCCACCCCAGTGCTATCCAGGTTGCCCGTAGCTATTGACAGGACGCATACAAGGAGTATAGCGAACTGATCGATGTGATGCAAGTTGCGGAATCGCAGGATGAGGTTCTTCGCAAGAACTTTGTCTCGTAACTAGGAAAAGGCAGTGGCACAGATGTCAATGCCAATAGCTACAAAATAAGGAAGCCCATTCAAAGGAAGAGGGGCAAAAAGGGAAGAAAAGGGGGAAAACAGCCCAGGAAAGGCCTAATGCCCAGAAGAAGTTGAATGACAAAGAGAAACCACCGATCAAGCCGTATGGAGAGCAAAACCAGACGTGCTTCCGTTGTGGCACTTGGGGACACTGGTCGAAGATTTGCCGGGAACCCAAGGATGTTGTCGCTGCATACTAGGCTAAGAAGAAGGAGAAGGGCAAAATGCAAGCAGAGGCACACTTCGCCATGGCAGACGATGGTGATGAAGGGAATGTGCCCTAGAGGCAATCATACGATGATTTTGTAATGTCTTTGTTCATGTAATTATGATAACATTGCTTATCGGTTCCATAAATTAATGTCACGACTTCGTTCATCAAATACGATTTGGTTGTGAGACACATTGTTATTGTGATATTATTCTAAACGATCCATGGTCCATATCATTACGAGGAGCGGTAATGATTTGATCAGCACATGTATTGATTGATGGTATTGTTTCACATACTACAGATATGGAGATATCAAATCGATAATGTGGACACATGTTAGAGAACATGGGTGGTTAGCTAGACCTATTTCGAGACGCTGCTGAGATGGTTATCTACAAAGTGCCATCAGCGTGTAGTCTCGAGTGGTACACCTATATGGTCCTTAGACCTGAGATCATCATGGAGACCCAGCTTGTGGAGTTGTATGCTTTGGTATTATCAAACGCTACACCGTAACAGGGTAGTTACAAAGATAACTATAACTACTGGGTATGCCGTGAAGCATGCCGTAGGGATGTGATTGATCAAGATGAAATTTGCCCCTCCTCGATAACGGGAGAGATATCTCTAGGCCCCTCGGTGTGGATGGATAAGAAAAGTGCACGGCCGTGCTGATATGATTAAAGAGTTAATCATGATATTTATATCCATCACATTGACGAGTGAATGGTCGAGCTATCACAAGGGTGGCACGTATCTCCTCTTGAGCTTGACTGGTATCGTGTGGCAAAAGGATCGGCATGTTGAGTATATCAGGGTTCAGCCGATGTGATCATTCTGTGCATTCGGGGGTCAATATGTACTGCTAGGTACCACTATTGATCTGTGGATTGGAAAGGGACTTTCCGGATTCACGACCAACTCACACATGAACCTAACGGGTCACACACTTAACGGGTTGGAACTTATCTAGTGGATTTGATCCATTAGAAGAAGGGTCTGCGTGCAGATACGATCCACGTAGGAATTGGAGTCCTGTTGGGCCTCGACTAGAGCCCACTAGCGCATCCATAAAAGGAGAGGCTTGGGGCGACGAGCGCGTGATAGATGAGCTCTCACCAAACCCTAGCCGCCGAGCCCCTCCCGCTCGTCCGAAACCCTAGTCGCATGGTGAGGTGCTAGCACACTCCACTCGGCGTTCCTTCCCCGGACGTGTGGATACCTTTAGAGGTGCTGCCGCACGTGGACGCGCTGAACGGTGGAACCTCCGACGACGACGACCACGACGAACTCGCGGTGTTCGACTACGACCACATGTTGTTCGGCGCTGCTCGGGGACGTTTGTCGACCGGCGAGGAGGTGTTCGGTGTGTACAACTACTTCCTCGACGCGCGTGACTCTGCTTTCGCTGCCTCTGTGCGTCAAGGGTAACGATCCGCGATCCCCTACTTGCATGTGATCTTGGGTGCTCGCGGTAGAAACTTTTTGATTTATGCTAGCATAGCCTACCCGTTCCCCAATAGTGGTATCAGAGCCGATCATGTGTAGTTTTAGATCTAGATCAGGCACATATGGTGATATGTTGCTATGTCGTTCACGGGTTAATTGGATCAATTGGTATTGGGATGTTTAGAGGTATGAGTTGACAGCGCCATACAATCAAAAAGATTAATTCGCTTCCATTCAGATTCGAGCCGCGCATTGCCCCTACTGGCTGGTAACACCATCGGGGCTACGCGCACGCTGAACAGATCGAAACAACAGATCGAGATCGTATAGGGCCACCGTCTTCTCAAGGGGATCTCGCGCAATAGATCGATTTGATCAGTCTAGTGAAAATTAAGCCGTTTTGAATGGCTCGGATTTGGCTTGATATGATCAATCCGATGAGATTTTCACAGCGTTTTCATAGATGTGATCTATATTTCCCCAAATAGAGATTGAGTATAAATTAAAACTGGTTCACTTCGTGCGCTAGAATACGATTCTACGCCTAACTTGTTTTTGCAGGGAATGATGTGAACAGTATGGACCCTTTGTATATGAGATGCATGGTTGTTATTTTCATGACCTGCGTGTCATGGTTAATTGCAGTTGAAGGCTGTCCTGTTATTGTATAACGGCCTGCGTGCCGGCATGTGATGCGTTGAACCCTCATGTATATTTGTTACTAGCTGTTAGGTGTAATAGCTTTATACATAGTCATGGAGGTTTCAATCTTGATGGCCAAGTGGACAAGGTAGGGGCATGGAGATGGTGATCTTCGTGTCATGGGCCACACTAGTTCACAGCTTAAATTGTTCTCTATGATGTTTTAAATTGTTCTCTATGATGTTTTTCCTTGTCCTACTATTCTTTCTCATCATATGTGGTGAATATGATAATTTGATAAGAATAGTTTCCCTCTAAAAAAAATTAAGAGTTAGATGCCCTTCCAATAGTTGTACCTATAAAGGTCTTGTACGTTGATTGGTAGTTTCTGCCTACGCAGGGTGCCGTCAATTTTCTTGATCAATAGGGTGAAGTCGGACTTCACACGCATAGTATTAGTTTATTTATTGGGGCTATCAAAATAGTTTCGGGCCTCGGGGCATCAGGAGTTGGGAGCCGAGGCACTCGATGCCACTCAACAAACAAGAGTCACATATGATGTGATTGGCAAGGAGTTGCCTACCTATGTCACTAAATTCCTAGGAGATGCTCAGCACACTAGGGCTTTAATGAATATGGATCTTGTCCTACTAAAAATCACTAGAGGGAAAGTGATTTCAGTGGGAGCATCTTTTATTAAAATTGTTTAGTGGAAGATTAACATGAACGTAGTGGTAAAATTTTGCTTATTTATTTCTGTTGTAGATTGTTAATAATGTTGTCCACGCAAATATAACTTGTGATCTATTTTGGAGAGAGAAAAACTCTCTGAATCAAATTTCATGGATTGCTATCGAAACTTGAGGATCGTTCTTAAGCAATAAAAAAGGAATATGTGCTAGAGGAGCCGTATCCTAATGAACTGCCTGACAATGCTACTGTTGCTGATAGGCGTGCTTATGAGAAGCATACCAATGACTCACTTGATGTTAGCTGTCCCATGCTTGCCACGATGAACTCTGAGCTTCAGAAGCAATATGAGTCAGCGGATGCCTACACTATGATTGTGGGTCTCAAAGGCATGTTTAAGAACCAAGCTAGGGCTGATAGATATATGATATCCCAGGCCCTGTTTGCGTGCAAGCTGGCTGAAGGTGGTGCGGTCAGCCCTCATGTCATCAAGATGATTGGTTACATCAAGAGGTTGCAGAAGCTTGGTTTTTCCCTGAATCAATAGTTGGCCACGGATGTGATTCTCTAGTCGCTCCCTGCGAGCTTTGAGCCGTTCATTTTGAATTTTCATGCGAACAGCCTGGATAAAACATTGACCAAACTGCATGGGATGCTAAAGCAAGTAGAGGAGATCATTAAGAAAGGCTCTAATCATGTGATGATGGTTCAGCAAGATAAGAAGAGGAAGCGCAAGGCTAAAGGCAACGGTGAGGATAGGATCCAAGATCCGAAGCCAAAGCCTAAAGGAAAGCCAAAGGCAGGCCCTGCTGCTTCGGACAAATGTCATTACTACCAAAACAAAGGGCATTGGAAGAGTAATTGCAGGAAGTACCAGGAAGATAAGAAGAATGGAATTGTTCCAGCTTCTACTTCAGGTATTAATGTTATAGAAATTAATCTTGCAACTTGTCCTATCGAATCTTGGGTATTTGATACCGGTTCAATGATCCATACTTGCAAATCTTTGTAGGGACTAAGGAGGACTAGAAGTTGTGCAAGTGGCAAGTTGGAGATTCGTGTCGGCAATGGAGCAAAGGTTGCTGCATTGGCCATCGGCATCTACCCCTTGTCGTTACCATCTGGTTTAGTCATGAAATTGAATAATTGTTATTACATTCCTGCCTTGAGTAAGAATATTATATCTTCTTCATGTTTGGAAGAAGATGCATTTGACTTTGTAATAAAGAACAAATGTAGTTCTATTTACATGAATGGCTTGCATTATGGTAACTATCCATTGGTGAATGGATTGTATGTGATAGATCTTGATGATGTTCTTGTTTATAACGTTAATGCTAAGAAACTCAAAACAAGTGGTTTAAATTCTGCTTATTCGTGGCATTGTCGCTTAGGCCACATAAATAAGAAGTGCATGGAGAAGCTCCATAGGGATGGTCTTCTTAATTCATTTAATTACAAATCATTTGATACATACGAGTGAGAGAGCGAGTGACTTATTCGCCCTAGTACATACTGATGTATGTGGGCCTATGAGCACTATCGCCAGAGGTGTTTTTCAGTATTTCATAACTTTTACCGATAACTTTAGTAGATATGGCTATATCTATTTAATGAGGCACAAGTCTGAATCTCTTGAAAAGTTCAAAGAGTTTTAGAATGAAGTACAAAATCACTTAGGCAAGACAATTACATTTCTGTGATCAAATCGCGGAGGTGAATATTTGAGCTAAGAATTTAATGATCATCTAAAGAATTGTGGAATTGTTCCGCAATTAACTTCGCTCGGAACACCTCAGTGGAACGGTGTGTCTGAATGGAGGAATCGGATTTTATTGGATATGATTCAATCTATGATAAGTCAACCTGATCTTCCTTTAACATTTTGGGGACTTGTTCTACAAACAGCTATGTTCACTTTGAATATGGTTCCATCGAAATCTATACACAAGACGCCATATGAGATATGGAGCTGGAAGCGTACCTTGTTGTCTTATCTAAAAATTTGGGGTTGTGAAGCTTATGTAAAACGTATGACATCTGATAAGCTCTATGCCAAGTCTAATAAATGCTTCTTTGTGGGGTACCCGAAGGAAACCAGAGATTATTACTTTTATAACCGGGAGGAACGCAAAGTGTTTTTCGCCGGAAATGGTGTCTTTCTAGAAAAACAGATTTTCGAAAGAGCCAGTGGGAGCAGGGTGCAACTCGAAGAAATTCGGGAAATATCTAAAAATGTTTCGGCTCCTACTAACCCTCAGCTAGATGTGCAAACTGTTGCAAAACCTATGGAAGAGGCGTCAGTCCCACGTAGGTCGATGAGGGCATGCCGCGCTCCTGAGAGGTTTATGTTCCTCACCATGGAGCAACAGGTCATATTATTGTTAGACAATGAAGAGCCCAAGTACTATGAGGAAGAGATGGTGGGACCGGACTCTGAGAAATGGCAAGAGGCCATGAGATCCGAGATAAAGTTCATATACGATAACCAAGTATGGAACTTAGTTGATCTGCCTAATGGTGTAAAAACTATCGAGTGCAAATGGGTCTTTAAGAAAAAGATATACATGGATGGAAAAGTTCACATCTATAAGGCACGGTTGGTGGCAAAAGGGTTTAAGCAGATTCATGGTGTCGACTATGATGAAACTTATTCGCCTGTTGCCATGCTGAAGTCTATTCGGATCATGCTAGCGATTGTCGCGTTTTATGACTATGAGATACGGCAAATGGATGTCAAAACGGCTTTCCTGAATGGAAATCTAAGTGAGGATGTGATTATGAGATACGGCAAATCGATCCTAAGAATGCTGGCAAAGTATGCAAGCTTCGAAGGTCTATCTATGGACTAAAGCAAGCATCTCGGAGTTGCAATCTTCATTTTGATGAAGTGGTCAAAGAGTTTGGCTTCATCAAGATTGAAGAGGAGCATTGTATTTACAAGAAAGAAAGTGGGAGCGCAATTGTGTTTCTCATCTTATATGTGGATGACATATTGTTAATGGGAAACGATATTCCAATGTTAAAAGTTATTTAATTTTATTTGAGGAAATGTTTCTAGATGAAAGATTTGGGAGAAGCAACTTATATTTTAGGTATAAAGATCTATAAAGATAGATCGAGGATGCTAATTAGATTAAGCCAAAGTACGTACATTGACAAGGTATTGAGACGGTTCGATATGCAGAATTACAAGAAGGGTTTTCTGCCAATGTCACATGGTGTTAATCTTGGCAAGACTCAGTGTGCTTTGACACCTGATGAGCAAGAGAGAATGAGTCGGATTCTATACGCCTCAGCTATTTGATCGATCATGTATGCCATGCTATGTACGCGCCCAGATGTGTCTTATGCTCTAAGTATTACGAGTAGGTATCAATCGAGCCCTGGTGAAGGTCATTGGGTAGCTGTAAAGAACATCCTTAAATACTTGCGAAGGACTAAGAAAATGTTCTTACTCTTTGGAGGTGAGGAAGAGCTCGTTATAAAGGGTTACTCCGATGCTAACTTCCAAACTGACAGAGACGATTCTCGATTGCAATCCGATTTTGTATTCTGTCTCAATGGTGGGACAGTGAGCTGGAAAAGTTATAAGCAAGAGATAGTAGCTGATTCCACGATAGAGGCTGACTATATTGTGGCTTTTGAAGCTGCAAAGGAGGCGGTTTGGGTCAGAAAATTTGTTTCTCAGTTGGGAGTAGTCGCTAGTGCTTTCTGTCCAATGGACCTCTATTGTGATAATAGTGGTGCCATTGCATAAGCGAAGGAGCCTAGGTCTCATGAAAAATCCAAACATATACTTAGGCGTTATCACCTGATTCGAGAGATTATCGATAGAGGTGATGTGAAGATTTACAAAGTACACACAGATCTCAATGTTGCCGATCCGCTGACAAAGCCTCTTTCACAGTCGAAGCATGACGCGCACAAAAGAGCTATGGGTATTCGATACTTGCATAATTAACTCTAGTGCAAGTGGGAGATCGAAGGGAATGTGCCCTTGAGGCAATCATACAACGATTGTGTAATTTCTTTGTTCATGTAATTATGATAACATTGCTTATCGGTTTCATAAATGTCACGACTTTGTTTATCAAATACGATTTGGTTGTGAGACACATTGTCATTGCGATATTGTTCTAAACGATCCCTGGTCTATATCATTACGAGGAGCGGTAATGATTTGATCAGCACATATATTGATTGATGGTATTGTTTCACATATTATAGATATGGAGCTATCAAATCAATAATATGGACACATATTAGAGAACATGGGTGGTTGGATAGACCTACTCCGAGACGCTGCTGAGATTGTTATCTACAAAGTGCCATCAGCGTGTAGTCTCGAGTGGTACACCTATGTGGTCCTTAGACCTGAGATCATCATGGAGACCCAGCTTGTGGGGTTGTATGCTTTGGTATTGTCAAACACTACACTGTAACAGGATAGTTATATAGATAACTACTGGGTATGCCGGAAAGCACAGCGTAGGGTTGTGATTGATCAAAATGAAATTTGCCCATCCTCGATAACAGGAGAGATATCTCTAGGCCCCTCGGTGTGGATGGATAAGGAAAGCGCACGGCCCTGCTGATATGATTAAAGAGTTAATCATGATATTTATATCCATCACATTGACGAGTGAATGGTCGAGTTATCACAAGGGTGGCATGTATCTCGTCTTGAGCTTGACTGGTATCGTGTGGCAAAAGGATCGGTATGTTGAGTGTATCAGGGTTCAACCGATGAGATCATTCTGTGCATTCGGGGGTCAATATGTACTGCTAGGTACCACTATTAATCTATGGATTGGAAATGGGCTTTCCGGATTCATGACCAACTTGCACATGAACCTAACGGGTCACACACTTAACGAGTTGGAACTTATCTAGTAGATTTGATCCATTATAAGAAGGATTTGCGTGCAGATACGATCTACATAGGAATTAGAGTCCTAGTGGGCCTCGACTAGAGCCCACTAGCGCATCCATCAAAGGGGAGTCTTGGGACGGCGCGCGCGTGACAGAAGAGCTCTCACCAAGCCCTAGCCACCGTGCCCCTCTCGCTCGCCCGAAACCCTAGCCGCGTGGTGAGGTGCTAGCACACCCCGCATGGCGTTCCTTCCCCGGACGTGTGGATGCCTTTAGAGGGCTGCCGCACGTGGACGCGCTAAACGGTGGAACCTCCGACGACGATGACCAAGACGAACTCACGGTGTTAAGCTACGATCTTGTGCTATTGGGCGCTGCTCGGGGACGATTGACGACCGACGAGGAGGAGGTGTTCGGCGTGTACGACTACTTCCTCGACACGCGTGACTCTGTTTCCGCTGTCTCTGTGCATCAAGGGTAACGATCCATAATCCCCCACTTGCATGTGATCTTGGGTGTTCGCGGTAGAAAATTTTTGATTTATGCTAGCGTAGCCTACCCGTTCCCCAATAGATGATGCCCTGGATTTTGATGTCCCTGTTACCACACCCCCACTTGACATTGGGCAGACAGCTCAGATCCTGGCTGAAGGGGAGAAGACCTTTGTTGATGACATAGAGACAGAAGTGGACGTCCTCTTCAGTGAATCAATTTAGTGCATGAAAGGCACTCTTCGTATTTTTATTTTTGGATGGTGGTAGTCATTTGTGAACATTTGAATAATGAATTGTAAGCTCTAGAAGAGCAAACTATTATTTTTCCTCATGGTTGATCATGCAGTTTATTTTTCTAGTATTCTATTTTGCAAGCAATGATTATGCCACTATTTTGATTAGAATTATATTGTACCTTTCTAGCATTTGTGTAGCGCCCAATGGAGGAGATTTGTATTGTCGATAGTGGCACGACAAATACCATCTTGAGAGAGACCAAGTACTTCCAGTCGATCACGAAGAACACTGGGAGTATTACAACAATCGCAGGCAGCGATTCATATATAATAGGCTCTGGGAGAGCCACAATTATATTACCTATGGGTACTATCCTGAATATTGAAGAAGCACTCTTGTACCCGAAATCCATGAGAACTCCCTTAAGTTTCAAAGACATCCATGCCAATGGGTTTCACGTAGAAATCATATGGCATTCCATTGGTATCCCCGCACATGACCCCGCACTAATGAAGCAAATCAAGAAGTCTAGAAGATAATTGATTTGCAGAACCTAGCAAATGAACTGCCTAACCATTTTTGTGATCTGAAGAGCATGGTCAAGTCGCATGTACCTGCTCAAAATGTACCAGAAAGAGTTGAAATACCAAAGAAAGTAGAAGGTACCTCGAATTCCGTTCAGAGGCCTCCAAACAAAAACAAAAGAACGGGAACTCTGGCTCCTCAAACCCGAAGTACTCAGAGACGTCCGGGGAAAGAAGGGCAAGAGGACTTACCACAGCCTATCACAAAAATGCCCCAAAGAAAGAAGGGGAGCACTAGATCTGAATGTTCCACTGAAGAAAGTCGCTGGCGAAAATGTGTGCGCACACATAGGCGAAGAAAAGCTAAAGAAACTTGCCCCCGTAATGGGAAATAGCAGAGGAAGGCAAATAGAAGTGCAAGAAGAAGCACCCCATGATAAAATGGGCATAAATTATGTATTAACAGGAGAGTCCATGAATAGAGCAACAGCCAATGTGGATGCATATTTTGCAAAGAAAATTGCCACCATCATCAACCAGATCCTGAGCCTGCATCTCTGGCATAGTGCAAGAAAAGGCCAGACTAGGAAGAATGGAAGAAGGCAATATCTGCTGAATTGATCTCTCTGAACAAAAGGGAGATGTTTAGGCCTATATGCAGCACACATCCCCATATTCACCCCATAGGTCATAAATGGGTCTTTGTTCGGAAGAGGAATGAAAAGAATGAAATTGTAAGGTACAAAGCAAGGCTGGTGGCACAAGGTTTCACTCATCGTCCTGTAGTTGATTACGAAGAAACCTACTCTCCGGTCATGGGCGAAATAACCTTTAGGTACTGGATCTCAATGGCAATCAACTTAAAGATGGAAATGAAATTGATGGATGTTATAACTGTATATTTTTATGGAAACTTGGATTCGGACAAATACATAAAAATTCCAGAAGGTGTCCCTATCCAGAACCAAGATAGAGCAAACAGAAATCTATATAGTGTGAAACTTAAGAAATCACTATATGGACTCAAGTAGTAAGAAAGAATGTAGTATAATCGCCTAAGTGAATTTCTCTGTGAGAAAGGCTACACAACCAATGAAGATTGTCCTTGTGTATTCATATAGAGATCCCCGAATGGATTCTGTATAATCTCTGTCTACGTAGATGACTTGAACATCATCGGGACAAAGAAAGAGATAGAAGAAGCCTGCTCATACTTGAAGTCTGAGTTTGCAATGAAAGACTTAGGAAAAACCAAATTTTGCTTAGGCTTGCACCTTGAGCATGTCCAAGGTGGAATCTTGGTACACCAATCATCCTACACTCAGAAGGTGTTAAAGAGATTTGGATTTAAAAAGGCATATCCCGCGAAAACCCCAATGGTCGGAAGGTCACTGCAAGTAGACCAAGACCCATACAGGCCTAGAGAAGAGGGGGAGGAAGTCTTGGGATCTGAAACCCCATACTTAAGTGCAATTGGTGTGCTCATGTACCTTCCGAACAGCACTAGGCTGGACATTGTGTTCGCCGTGAATTTGCTGGCTCAGTACAGTGCAGAGCCAACCAAAAGACATTGGAAGGGTATCAAGGACATCTTCCGATACCTTCAAGGAAGCAAAGATCTTAGCTTGTTTTACAAAAGGAATTAAGAATTGAATCTATAGAGTCTTCTTTTCAGCGTTTGCGTTTGCTTATAAGTTGGAAATTTATAGCTTCTCGATAAGAACATCCGAGAGATCAAAAAATTATAGAAAAAATGGTTTCCAGAGCTTTGAGAAGAAATAGTAAGACCTACAAAAATTGGCTACTAAACATCAAAGCGTTTGACTTGTACGAAAATAACAAATTTCTATCTTATAAGCAAACGCAAATGCAAACGCTGAAAAGAACACTACCCTAGTTGGCTATGCAGATGCAGGGTATCTGTCTGACCCGCATATTGGCAAGTCACAAACCGGGTATGTTTTCCTTTGTGGTGGGACGGCCATTTCCTGGAGGTCGTCCAAGCAAACACTTGTGTCAACTTCTACAAACCACTCGAAAATAATTGCCCTGTATGAAGCCTCTCAGAAATGTGCATGGCTTCGAAGAATGGCTCACCACATCCAGAAGTCATGTGGACTGAATATTGAGCAAACCCCCACAATAATCTATGAAGATAATGCAGCTTGTGTTGCTCAAATGCAAATGGACAATGTGAAAAGCAACCTTACCAAACATATTAACCCCAAGTTCTTTTATGCTCATGAAATACATAAGATGAACGAGATCAAGATATTGCACACTAAGTCATGCGAGAATTTTGCTGATTTATTCACTAAGTCTCTTCCAGCATCTACTTTCGAAAAGTGTGTAAAGGGAATTGGGATAAGAAGATTTAGAGAAGTGTAGATTTCAGAGGGAATGTTCACATACTCCAAAGTAAACCTTAGACAAATAGTCTGAGTACCCAAGGCAATGTCATAAAGACGATTTGAAAATTGGGTGAATTGTACTCTTTTTTCTTAGTGAGTTTTTACAGAAGTTTCTTATCTAAGGTTTTTAATGAGGCAATTCGTGTAGCACAAGGCATATGCTATGTACTCTTTTTCTAAATTTTTTCCACTCGGTTTTTATAGAGTTTTAATGAGGCATATACATTCCGCGGCAAAGGCCAAAGGGGGAGTGTTGAGAAACCAGCCCACAAAGGCTCGATATTGGCCCATGTCAAAACCCTAGAGCTGTACTATAAAAGGAGGAGGGGTTCCACCCATTGTGCACACATGAGAAGAGAATAAAGATTAGCCGCCGTTCCTTCCACACTGTGTCTCCTTGTTCTTGAGTTTTTTGATCTGTTAGATAACCCCGGACTACACCCGGTAGCGAGGTTGCGTAACAAATACATCGTTTTTTGGTTTGAACAAATTGATTTCCTAGCAACCAAACTACTCGAATAGCTGTACCCAAAAGGAATGGCGTGAAGCATGGCATCTTCCGTACTTCGCGAAGCACCGTACTGCTGTGCAATCAGGCCCTCCTGTGCATTCATGCAATCAACCCACGCCATCCCTTCGATCTTAATCCAGCGGTGATCGTCCGGTCAAGCAAATTTTGCAAAAAAAACCGTCCGCATCGGACCCAGTCTGTTTGGCAAATTTGCGAAAACGCCCCGTGCCTCCTCTGCTCGTCCAATGTGGTGACTCTTCTACTTGTGCGACGCCTCATCTCCGGGTGCCTCCCGGTCCGCCGCCTCCACCGGTCGCCGCAGCGGCGCCTCATCCGAATGCCTTCTTCTCCGCGTCGCCCCCGCTCACCCGACCTTCCTGTCCGTCGCCTCCACCGGTCGTCGCAGCGCTGCACTACCAGGTGCCGCCTCATCCAGCACCCTCGTGGTCCCCACAAACCCTACCAGCGCCGCCTCATCTAGCACCCTCCCCAGCCGCCGCAACGATGCACGACCCGATCCACTGCGCCAGCCTCCTCGTCGACGAGCTCCCTTGCTGCCATCGTGACCATTTTCCTTGCTGCCTGACTTTCTTTTTTTTTTCTATTGCAGATTTGTGAAGCTCCTATTGCAGTGCAAAATTGAAGAATTGAAGCTCCGATTGAATTGCATAACTGAGCCATATTTGGAACCTTTGTTCGCAGCTTGAAATGTTACAGAACCTTTGATGTTATGGTTATGCTTAACCGTAATAGGCATCTTGGATTATATTAATACCACCCTCTTTATGTGTGCAGCTCTTTCAGTTTTGATGCCTCACCAGTTCCAGTTCCAGTTCCAAAATCCCCAGGCAGTCAAAAATTTTCACTCATCAAGAATTCTACAGAGACTGTTTCTTCCCCTTTGTATTGACTGGAGCATTGGTTGTTGCAAAAACAGTGCAGTATTGATGGTCTCTTGGACAGAACAATGACACACATTCCATTGCAGATTTATGAAGCTCCTATTGCAGTGCCTTGCTAATTTGGTCCCATGGAAGTTCCAGAAGCTTGAATTGTTCCAGAATTAAACATTGTATTGTATCTTGTGTATGTAATTTAGCAATTGTATGTACTGAAGTGTATGAAGTATCTTGTGTACTGAAGTGTATGTAATGTAGCTATCAGTGGGTTGGATTGAAGCAGCAAGAAAAAAACTTATGTAAATGGTGAATAAATTGTTGTCTTGTATGGTGAATAAGAGCTATCATCATTCAGTGCCCCAGTATAAATTTGATCAATGGTTGTAGATGATGCATAGCTTTTTAGATAACTCAATGACCACCACTCCTCTCAAGCATGGGGAAGCATTGAGGAAGTGCAAAAACACAATAAATTCAGCAGGTAAAATTGCTCCGTTTGTATTGTCATATTAGAATTCACAAAGAAAAAATACAACACAATGAAGTCAGGTTTATCTCTCAATTAGGCTGCAATAACTCAACAAGTCAGCACTTCAGATGGATATATAGAACAAATCCTTGCAGTTTGGTTGGGCAACCATGAAGCACTTCCTACTAGTACATATGAAAGCTTAAGGTTTTTTATTTGGGCAATTGTGACTGTCATGGAAACCAACATGGTTGCATGTTTTGCATCTATGTGCTACAGTATCAGGAAGTGAACTGAAACAAGCAACATGCTTTTAATTTGATTTGTGGGTCCCAAGTGTTTCATTTGAGCTATTTTTTCAGAGAATTAGAAGCAGTCATGAGACATCCAAGAAAATGGCTACAAGTACATTGACCATGTAGCTAGACTGAATTTTAATTTGCCATAGGAGTGTTAAGGAGATAAATCAATTAAACTGAGAAATCAAAAGGATAACACTATTTGGTAGCAACTTGAGTACTAGAATGCAGAAACATTGTCATATCATCACTGTAAGATTTAATCTTGTCATTAGCATTTGCATGTTTATTTTGTTTACTTGTATGCATGTAACCAGAAATGTGCAGCGGCAGATCAAGTGCAAAGCAGCAAAACGTGTGAGACGTGTGAGCTGCTGTTGACTTGAGCTGGCATATACGCAAGGCGTGAGGCCAGCATGCCGTGTGAGGCGGTAGGGCGTGTATGTGCTGAAGCGCAAAAACAGCGCATGCATTGAGTTAGTGTTGCATGCAGAGAACTAGTGATTAGTGGCTGCATATAATTAGTAGTCAAAGAGAAGAATAAGTAAGAGCTGTTAGCCTGAGAGCCGCAGCGTGAGTTTAGGATCATGGCGTGAGTTATGGGCGAGTCAGTTGCATGTATTTGAGTCTATAAATTAATGGAAAACGGCAGGGCAGTGAGAGTCTGCATTGGCCAAAACAGCTTGCATTCTGTGCTTTGTGCCCGTGTGTCTCCGTGAGAAAGATCGAGAGAGTGAGAGTTGAGTGATTCAACTCCAACAATCACTGGATACATAACTCAATATACATGCTGATTCTTGGCTTCAAAAATGACATAGCATGTCTTCTCAGCCTGACAAAATATGAAAACACTGTTCTTATGACACATAGGACATACAAGTACTGCTCAAAAAATGCTGCTGCTTGGCTCCAAAAATGACACAGCACAATCAAAAGCAAACAAGATCAAATCTGTTCTTTTTTTTCCAGGACGATATTTTTGTTTGGACAATTGCGAGCATCCTAAAACCCCATTTGTTTGCACTGAAATATTGCATCAAAACTGAAAGAGCTGCACACATAAAGAGGGTTGTATTAATATAATCCAAGATGCCTATTACGGTTAAGCAGAACCATAACATCAAAGGTTCCGTAACATTTCAAGCTGCGAACAAAAGTTCCAAATATGGCTCAATTTTGCACCTCAATCGGAGCTTCAATTCTTCAATTTTGCACTGCAATAGGAGCTTCACAAATCAGCAATACAAAAAAAACAGCAAGCCAGGCAGCAAGGAAAATGGTCATGATGGCAGCAAGAGACCTCGTCGGGAAGGCGACCTGCGTGCCACAAGGGAGCTCATCAACGAGGAGGCTGGCACAGTGGACCGGGTCGTGCATCGCTGCAGCAGCTGGGGAGGGTGCTGGATTAGGCAGCGTCGGTAGGGTTTGTGGGGACCGCGAGGGTGCTGGATGAGGCAGCACACCTGGTACTGCAGCGCTGCGACGACCGGTGGAGGCGTCCGGTGACCGGTGGAGGCAGGGAGGTCGGGCAAGCGGGGGCGGCGCGGAGAAGAAGGCATTCGGATGAGGCGCCGCTGTGGCGACCGGTGGAGGAGTCCGGCGACAGGTGGAGACGGCGGACCGGGAGGCACCCGGAGACGAGGCGTTGCACGAGTAGGAGAGTCGCCACATTGGACGAGCAAAGGAGGCGCGGGGTGTTTTCGCAAATTTGCCGGACAAACTGGGTCTGATGTTCGTGGTTTTTTGCAAAATTTTCTTCACCGGATGACCACCGCTGGATTAAGATCGAAGGGATGGCGTGATTGCATGAGTGCACAGGAGGGCCTGATTGCGCAGCAGCCGGAGATATATATATATATATATATATATATATATATAGTTGGGCTACGGTGCTTCGTGAAGCACGGAAGAAGCCGTTCTTCGCGTCTAGTTTAAAAAATCCGAGACTCAAATTTCCGATCCGAACCGTTCATCTTAATCTTCTCATTGAAATCTTTTAGATTACCAAATTTCGTATTTTTTTGAAATTTTTTGCTATTTGTTTTGTATTTTTAAAAACCAGCAATTTGGACGCTTCACAACTAATTAGATCGGTGATTTTCAAAAATACAAAATAAATAGCAAAAAATTTCAAAAAAAATACAAAATTCAGTCATCTAAAAGATTTCAACGAGAAGATTAAGATGGACGGTTCGGATCGGCCATTTGAGTCTCGGATTTTTTAAACTAGACACGAAGCCAGTTTGGGGCTCCATGGAGCCTAGGCTCCATGATTCAAAAACCTATGATATGCATTGAGATTTGTGTTGTTTGACGTGTATATCTTCACATATCCACTAAAAAGTATTTCACATATGAAACTCCAAAAAAATTAAATTTGAACTTAGTTTAAACTAGTTTGAAGTAAAGTTTGAACTAGTTTGAAGTATAGTTAAATGCGGTTCAAACTAAAGTTTAACTTAATTTTTTTTGGAGTTTGATGTCTCAAATATTTTCTTTAGTGGGTATATGAAAGTATAATAACCAAATAACACTCATCTCAAAGCACATCTAGTAGTAACGAATCATGGAGCCTTATGTATTATTCCTCTATATATATATAGCACAAATCCTCCATGCTACCGACTGGTTTTGTAAATTCTAAGATTGAAGTAAATGACCCGAACCATCCATCTTGTTCATCTCGATGAAATCTCATTACACACCAAATTTCAAATTTTTTAAATTTTTTTACTATTTGTTTCGTATTTTTGAAAATCACTGATCTAATTAGTTGTGGACCGTCCAATAAGTTCAGTTTTCAAAAATACAAAAAAATAAAAATATTTAAAAAAATTAAAATTTGGTGTGTAGCGAGATTTCATTGAGATGAACAAGATAGACGGTTCAGATCGTCTATTTCGATCTCAGAATTTACAAACCCAGTCGATAGCACGGAGATCCATGCTATTTATAGCATACTAGCCATTATATATATATATATAGAAAGAGAGAAAGTTGGGCTACGCTGCTTCGCGAAGCACGAAAGACGTCGTGCTCGCGTCTAGTTTGAAAAATCCGAGACTCAAATGGCCGATCTGAACCATCTATCTTAATCTTCTCGTTGAAATCTCTTAGACAACCAAATTTTGTATTTTTTTGATTTTTTTTTCTATTTGTTTTGTATTTTTGAAAACCAACAAATTGGACGCTTCACAACTAATTAGATCGATGATTTTAAAAAATACAAAACAAATAGCAAAATAATTCAAAAAATACGAAATTTGGTCATCTAAGAGATTTCAACGAGACGATTATGATGGACGTTCAGATCGACCATTTGAGTCTCGATTTTTTAAACTAGACGCTGGCAACTATTGTCTTCCGTGTTTAATGGGCTAATCCATTTTCAATTATATATATATATATATATATATAGGAATAATACATAAGGCTTCGTGGAGCCTAGGCTCCATGGTTCGTTACCACTAGATGTGCCTTGAGATTCGTGTTGTTTGGTTATTATATGTAACATCCCAAGATTTCAATAATTTAATTTGGCATGTAAAGTATTTTTAAATTGTCGTAATGATAATTTTAAGCAAGTGCTAAATAATAATTCTCGTTGTTTTTGGCTTTTGTTTGCACTCGAGATGCTGAGCATTAGCCTAGATCCTTATTTTTCCTAATCCCTCCTTAACTAACATTTCCTAATCTCTCTCTCTAATTCCTCTCTCCTCTCCTTGTGTAAGTGCATGCATGCACTAGTGTCTGGCAAGATGCAGACCATTCACTCCCTCTCTTGTCAAATTATCTCTCTCTCTCCCTCTCTTTAATTTCTTCCTGAGTTGCTCACAGCTGCATGCTGCTGCAGCAGCTTGCACGCCGCTGCTCCTGCATGTGTTGATTCTGTCAGTCTGTAGCTTTAGGACTAGTTTATTAGTTCATCGCATGTGGGTCATCTTTAAAATAAATAAATAGTAAAAATAAAATAACAAAATCCATTTTAAATAATAAAAATGTGATTATTTGTACTGGTAGCCTGATTGTGCTGTGTTTGATTTGTTTGGCATATTCGCGCGTGCGCGGTTGTTTCCGTCAGAAGGAGGACGTGCCGTGGAGGGCACCATCACCGAGGAGCACTGCTACCAAGTTCCCGAAACTCAAGGCAGGTCCTTTGACACATATTGTCTATAGCCTGTTTTATTAAAATGTTTTATTAGGAATTTATAAATGTGCATGCTAGTTTTAAAATATTAAAACTAGTTTAATAGTGACTAGCTAGACCTATTTAACCGTATTGCTATAACAACCCATTAATATAAAACTAGGTGTAGCAAGATTAATTGTTATCTACCTTCCATTGGACTTAGGTTGTTTAAAATGAAATGCCCGCAAAAAGAAATCACGTTATATTTCATGTTTACTAGAAATGTCTTTATAAACTTGTTTGGAAAATAGGCATCGGAGGGACACGATGTCGGGTATGGGTATTCTTATTCTTCTCCCCCTCAAATATTCCGACTAGGAGGAACTTTCTGCCAGTAGGTGCTTTCATGCACCGTGTTGGTGTTTTCTAACACCGTGGATTTTGTAAACCGGGGCTTAAAAATTGTTTCCTCCTAGTCTAAAGACTGTTCATCCTATGAACCTCGAGCCTAGCTTTACAAAGACAACCTCGGGTCTGGTATGGGGCGGGCACAGTTCCCGGTCCTCTGGCTCTGTTGCGACCTCCTGGTGGGAAGCAATCGAGTTAGAGTCCAGGGACTTTGTGGCTAAATGCTTCGGCAGGAAGCCTCTCGAGGGCAAAGTGTACCCCTCTCGCAGAGATAAAACTGCTGTCATGACAAACGTGCTTCATGCTTATGAGCGCATAAAGCGAGTGTTCATATGGTAGCCACTTCTTTTATAAAATTTGGGAGTTATTCTAAAATAATTTGGCAAAGGACCGCCGTTTCAGATTTTACTATTGGGCCCCGTCATGAGACGATGGTGTTTCCGAAGTTAGTACGTCAACGAATGGCTAGAATAGTCCCTTTGGCCGAATGACCGAGCCAGGGAGCATGGTTCGCCAGGGGTCGATCAGAACAGTTCCGTCTGGTCGAATGACTGATGCCGGACATGATTGGAGCCCCTAAAAATGATGTTTATTAAAACCGTAGTTTTTAACTCACTAGGAAAAATTTATTCAAGGCTTTTCTGCAAAACACCTAAGCCACCTTTGTACAAAGCTACCACATCATGTCATGTCTTTTCCCCTGCTGAGTATTAGTACTCACCCCTGTTTTCTCCCCCTCTTTTAAAATTTCAAAAGGTGAAGAGGCAGGATTTGACTCCGAGGCAGATGATGAGGACTACGACGAGTCAGACTACGAGGAGTCTTCTGAGGAGTGAAGCTTAGGGTCCGTTCCTACAGTCAAGATGCCTGTGGGATTCTGTATCTAAGAGTAGTTGTATTGGGTGTTTAGCCCGTGATTTCTGCTGTGTACTCTGTGGTTCAGCCTGCGTGCTGACATGTATGTAAAATAGTCGGGACAAGTTCCCCGACCTTGTACCTTGTATAATTATGGCAATGTATCACTCTGTTTGATAACTGTGTGTACTAGCGATGATTCTTGGGACTAGTACATTATGCACAGGAAGGGTTCGGTCTTCTACGGCCGTGTCCCGACAGAAGTGGTATCAGAGCCACCTTGCTCTAGGACGAACCCTTAGTAGACCCCTTTAAGGCCTCCGACTCTATATAAACCTATGTTCTGCAAAATTTCCCTTACCCCTTTTTACTCGACTCTTCTCTAACTCTCCTTCTTGGTTGTGAAGATGCTGACGTTCGCTTCAAGTTTGGGTGTGAGCTATGGCGGTTTCGTTCGCCAGCTGCTCCTCATGCTTAGTGCCTTGAGGATCCAGTACCCCATTTTTCACGGCGCCACCATCACCCGTGGAAGATGCCATTGCTAGATGGTTGGCGTGACCATCTTTGCACAGGGACTTTGCCCTTCACAAGGACCCGCGCGCTTCAGTGCCACGCGCACCCAGTGCTCGGACACCATCCAGGATGCCGCCCGGCTTGCCCTCCTGCGACTCCATAGCATCTTCACCAGGCAGTTGAGCCGTACGGCGTTCCGCTACTTCCCCGCTCGAGTGCCGCATGAGCGGTACAGCCATGCTCATTCGGCTGAAAGCGAGGCTGACCCTACCATCTATCACCTCGCCGAGATGGTCCAAGCACTCGATGACGCCTACGTCACCTCACTGAAGGAGATCGACACTGCCTACCAGACCGTGGCCACCTTGGCCAGGGTTGAGAAGGAGAACCGAGAGCTCAAGAAGCGCGATTCGCACCACCTCATAGAGAAGGCTGCCCTTCACAAGAAGATCCGCCTCCTCGCACGGCAGAACCAACGTCTCCGTGATCGTCCTGCTGCTATATCTAGCACCACTACTACTGCTGCCGCACCTGCTCGTGCCCCCGATGCTTCTCCAGTCGCAACCACTGTCACCTCACTCCCTATTGCTACTGTGTGCTGCTCCCCGACCGCCAATTCCACAAGAGAGTCCACCTCCGAAGACATTCTCGTCCGCTTCCACCGTGCCTTCGGGCCACAAATGAGTTGCCTTTGTTTCGCTACATCTACCTTTGTCCCCGACCCTCGGCTAAGTTACCTTCCGAATCCGAGCTCCACCTCCCAAAGTGGACCTCAACAAGACTCTGTCCATGGTCTCATTGCCCTCTCTGCGTGGTTGGGTGCCCTGCTGCTCCATCAAGAAGAAGACGATGAACTCAAGGATGTCCTTGCCTACGAGACCGACTTTGATGAGTTTTAGGGTGTGGGTTGTACCTGCAAGTATCATAGTTAGTTGTTGTGTGCTACCGACCGTATCGGTAGATGTGATACGGCATGCCCTGTATGTACCTTATGAGTGCTATATATATATATATATATATATATATAAGAATAATACATAAGGCTCCATGGAGCCTAGGCTCCATGATTCGATAGCACTAGATGTGCTTTGAGATTCGTATTGTTTGATATTTGTACTTTCATATCAAGATTAAAGAAAATATTTGAGACATCAAGTTCAAAAAGTTAAGTTGAACATCGGTTTGAACTACTTTCAAACTATACTTCAAACTAGTTCAAACTATACTTCAAACTAGTTTAAACTAAGTTTGAAATTAATTTTTTCTGAGTTTGATATCTCAAATATTTTTTAAAGAGTATGTGAAGATATACACGTTAGATATCACGAATCTAAATGCATATCATAGGTATTTGAATCATGGAGCCTAGGCTCCATGGAGCCCCAAATCAAGCTTCCTATATATATATATATATATATATATATATATATATATATATATATATATATATATATATATATATATTGTGATGTTGGCTTGTTAAAAAAAATTCTTGAGCACTCTGCCCACCTCGCCATCATCCGCCTCGGAAGGATCTAGCAAAGCGAGCCGCACCAGCCCCTTTTTCACGCTTTCCGCCGGGGCGAGCACGCGACGGACTCCACTATATCTCACCTTGCGTTGCTAGTGCGTGCACCAGGCGACTCATTCGTAAATCTCGATGCCGAGCTCTGCTGCCTCACCGGCGATGGGGAAGACGACCCGGAGCAGATCCCCAAGTCCGGCCTCCACTCCCAGCGAGCTCCAGCTCTTCCTCGATGAGATGCGGAATGCTCCCATTCCGTGGTGGGTTCCTGTTGCTGCATTCGCCGTCCTTGTGGCTTGGATTCTATTCTTCCTCCCCCGTTAGTGAATCTGTAGTTGCGTGTGTGTGTTTGCTTTAGGATTTGTAATCCTGAAGTTGTTTCTTAGTTGGGTTTGTGGTTGTTGGTGTAGTACCCCCTGTAACCGTATTTTCTAGTAAGTGGTTCAGCAAGTCTTTGGTTGAACCCCAGTAATTAATTTCATGTGTGTGTTATGAAAAAAAAATTAAAAAAAAATTATGCATACATTTGGATGTTATTCTCCTCCTTTAGTTGATCTCGTCCTCATTCCTGCTCTCTCTCCCCAGATGGTTATCACTCGGCGTGTTGGTCGCCGCGCTGCTGGACGTGGCCGTGGTCGCGGTCGCGGTTTGGGACGTGTGTTGCTTCCCCGTGAGCAATCCCAGGACTTGCCTGCTGATCTTCCTCAGTTGCCAGCCCCTGGTGAGCCAATTCCAGTTGGAGCACTTCCGGCAGCTCAGCCTCAGCAGCCACCTCAGCCAGATGTGCCACCACAACAGAATCCACCACCTCCACCTTAGGAAGAGCCAACTCTCCGCCAGATTATGCAGATGCAACTCTAGATGATGCAGGAGATGGCTAGGGACCGGGCACCTCCACCTGCCCCGGTTCAAGCTCCTGCCCCGCAGCCACTACCGATGCATCACAACACCAGGCTGTCAGACTTCCTCCTCACAAAACCTCGAGAATTTGCTGGAGGAAGCATTTGAGGCTACGTTTGTTCCTAGAGGAGTCAAGGACATGAAAAGAAGGGAATTTCAGAACTTGAAGCAAGGCAGTATGAGCTTGAGTGAATATCTCACCAAGTTCACTCAGCTGTCTCGCTATGCTCCCAGGGAAACTGAAACAGAAGAACATAAGATCTGGTACTTTATGGAAGGTATGGACCCAGAAATTCGGCGTGGAATTTCCTCAGTGGAGTATGAGACCTTTCAGCAGATGTTTGATAGGGCCATTGTGCAAGAGCATGTTGAGCGCCTTTGTGTTACTGCTAAGAAGCGCAAAATGGCTCACAAGGACAGTCGCAGGGCAGAAAGTTCTAGGCATCACTTTAAGCGCCGCCGGGAGCACAAGTCTTTTGCTCTAGGCAGAAGCCGTACTCAGTGGTTGAACCCCACGTCCTTTGGCTCAAGCTCCTCACCAGTCAGCACCTGCTCAGCCTCCCAAGGACATGTCTACTGTCAAGTGTTTCTCCTGCAATCAGATGGGCTACTACGCCAACAAGTGTCCCTCCAAGAACATGGCCTGGTGCCGCCAAGATCGAGTTCGCCCCTTGGCGTCTACTGCTTTGGTCGCAGACGCGGCGCTCCTCCACGCGCCGGTGCTACCCACGCTATTGGAAAAGGGTGAGTTAATCATGTTACTGCAAAAGCTGCCCAGCAAGATCCCAGTGCAGTCATGGGTAAGTTTTTGGTTAATTCAGTACCTGCCACTGCTCTTTTTGATTCTGGTGCAACGCACTCATTTATCACTGAAACTTTTGTTGCAAAGCATGGGTTAAAAGTGGGTGCATTAAAGAAGGCTATGGTCATTCAGTCTCCAGGAAAAATCATGCATACAACATTGATTTGTTTCGCGGTTGACATAAGGATACAAGGTAGTAAATTCCTAGCTGACCTGGTGGTTATAGATTCTACGGGAATCGAAGTGATCTTAGGCATGGACTGGCTAGCTAAGTATAAAGGGCAGATAGATTGTGCCCATAAAAGAGTCAGTTTGGTGAATCAGGATGGGCAGGAGATTATATTTACCTCTAATAATCTTGTTGAAGATCTTATCCTTCTGCATAAGTTGGAAGCAAATGTCTTGGATTCCATTCCTGTGGTTAGTGAATATCCTGATGTGTTCCCAGAAGAACTGCTAGGAATGCCACCTAACCAGGACATTGAGTTTGTCATAGACTTAGCTCCTGGGACAGCCCCTATATCTCAGAGGCCATATAGGCTGTCTGCCAATCTGTTGGCTGAGTTGAAGTCTCAAATAGAAGAGTTGCAAGAGAAAGGTTTTATCAGGCCTAGTGTTTCACCTTGGGGAGCCCCAGTAATTTTTGTAAAAAAGAAGGATAACACATTGAGGATGTGTGTGGATTACCGGTCCTTAAATGAAGTCACTATTAAGAATAAGTATCATCTCCCCAGAATTGATGATCTTTTTGACCAGTTGAAGGGAGCCTGTGTATTTTCAAAAATTGATTTGAGGTCAGGATATCACCAGATAAAAATCAGAGAGTCTGATATACCCAAGACAGCTTTCACCACTCGTTACGGGTTGTACGAGTTCACTGTCATGTCATTTGGACTGACCAATGCACCTCCCTATTTTATGAATCTCATGAACAAGGTCTTCATGGATTATTTAGACAAGTTTGTAGTAGTATTCATTGATGATATTCCTATATACTCCAAGACAGAAGGAGAGCATGAGCACCATCTTCGATTGGTCCTGCAAAGGTTGAGAGAACACCAGTTATATGCCAAGTTTAGCAAATGTGAATTCTGGATGGGAGAAGTGTTGTTTCTTGGTCATGTCATATCAGCAGGAGGTGTAGCAGTTGACCCCGAGAAGGTCGAGGCCATGGCCAACTGGAAACCGCCTCGGATCGTGACCAGTGTCTCGTAGTTTTCTTGAATGGCGGATATTACCGTCGGTTTATCCCAGATTTTTCCAAGATAGCCAAACCCTTGACTACGCCGATGAAGAAGGAAAAGAAGTTTGAATGGACACCGCTTGAAGCCGCCAGATTTGAAAAAGAAACTCACCACAGCTCCAGTTTGACACTGCCAGATATTCATAAGGATTTTGAAATATTTTGTGATGCCTCACGGCAAGGTCTTGGCTGTGTGTTAATGCAAGAAAGAAAAGTGGTGGCTTATGCATCCCGACAGTTGAAACCACATGAGCAGAATTACCCTACACATGATTTGGAGTTGGCTGCAATTGTTCATGCT
Organism: Olyra latifolia; assembly: GCA_036346145.1. Taxonomy (NCBI): domain Eukaryota; kingdom Viridiplantae; phylum Streptophyta; class Magnoliopsida; order Poales; family Poaceae; genus Olyra; species Olyra latifolia. The sequence continues at coordinate 39,390,767 of CM070524.1, read as the reverse complement.
CTAAAAATTTGGAGACACTACCTTATTGGCAATAGGACTGAAATATACACTGATCACAAGAGTCTCAAGTACATTTTTACTCAGCCTGATTTGAATCTGAGGCAAAGACGCTGGTTGGAATTAATTAAGGATTATGACACCGGTATTCACTACCATCCGGGTAAGGCCAATGTAGTGGCAGATGCCCTCACCAGTAAGTGTAATCGCAATTCGCTATCACTACTTGAAGCTCAACCCGCTCTCCAGAAGGAAATTGCCAAGTTGAATTTGGGAATAAGAAAGTACGGCTCATTAAATGCCATGGAATTGCAACCCACCTTGCTCAGCCAGATCAAAGAAGCTCAGAAACAGGATACAGAGGTTCAGGCGGTGAAGGACCGGATTTTGAAAGGAAAAGCACCTGGATTTTCTATTGACGCAGAAGGGGTATTGTGGTTTGGAAAAAGAATTTTTGTACCCAACAAAAGAGAGATTAAAAATGTCATTCTCAAGGAAGCGCATGAAACCCCTGCCTCTATACACCCAGGAAGCACCAAGATGTACATGGATTTAAAAAGTATGTACTGGTGGACAGGTATTAAGAGAGAAATTGCAGATTATGTGGCAAAGTGTGATATATGTCGAAGGGTCAAAGCAGAGCACCAACGTCAAAGCCGCTGGATTAAGATCGAAGGGATGGCGTGATTGCATGAGTGCACAGGAGGGCCTGATTGCACAGCACGAGCTATATATATATATATATATATATATATATATATATATATATATATATATATATATATATATATATAGGAAGCTTGATTTGACGTGTATATCTTCACATATCCACTAAAAAAGTATTTCAGATATGAAACTCCAAAAAAATTAAATTTGAATTTAGTTTAAACTAGTTTGAAGTAAAGTTTGAACTAGTTTGAAGTATAGTTAAATGCAGTTCAGAAGTTTAACTTAACTTTTTTCGGAGTTTGATGTCTCAAATATTTTCTTTAGTGGGTATATGAAAGTATAATAACCAAATAACACTCATCTCAAAGCATATCTAGTGGTAACGAATCGTGGAGCCCAGACTCCATGGAGCCTTATGTATTATTCCTCTATATATATATAGCACAAATCTTCCATGCTACCGACTGGTTTTGTAAATTCTAAGATTGAAGTAAATGACCCGAACCATCCATCTTGTTCATCTCGATGAAATGTCACTACACACCAAATTTCAAATTTTTTAAATTTTTTTACTATTTGTTTCGTATTTTTGAAAATCACTGATCTAATTAGTTGTGGACCGTCCAATAAGTTCAGTTTTCAAAAATACAAAAAAATACTAAAAATATTTTAAAAAAATTAAAATTTGGTGTGTAGCGAGATTTCATCGAGATGAACAAGATAGACGGTTCAGATCGTCTATTTCGATCTCAGAATTTACAAACCCAGTCGATAGCACGGAGATCCATGCTATTTATAGCATACTAGCCATTATATATATATATATATATATATATAGAAAGAGAGAGAGTTGGGCTACGCTGCTTCGCGTAGCACGAAAGATGTCGTGCTCGCGTCTAGTTTGAAAAATCCGAGACTCAAATGGCCGATCTGAACCGTTCATCTTAATCTTCTCGTTGAAATCTCTTAGACAACCAAATTTTATATTTTTTTTGATTTTTTTTTGCTATTTGTTTTGTATTTTTGAAAACCAACAAATTGGACTCTTCACAACTAATTAGATCGATGATTTTAAAAAATACAAAACAAATAGCAAAATAATTCAAAAAATACGAAATTTGGTCATCTAAGAGATTTCAACGAGACGATTATGATGGACGGTTCAGATCAGCCATTTGAGTCTCAGATTTTTTAAACTAGACGCTGGCTATCAGCGTCTTCCGTGCTTCTTGGGCTAATCATGATTTTCAATTATATATATATATATATATAGAAATAATACATAAGGCTTCATGGAGCCTAGGCTCCATGGTTCGTTACCACTAGATGTGCCTTGAGATTCGTGTTGTTTGGTTATTATATGTAACATCCCAAGTTTTCAATAATTTAATTTGGCATGTTAAGTATTTTTAAATTGTCGTAATGATAATTTTAAGCAAGTGCTAAATAATAATTCTCGTTGTGTTTGGCTTTTGTTTGCACTCGAGATGCTGAGCATTAGCCTAGATCCTTATTTTTCCTAATCCCTCCTTAACTAACATTTCCTAATCTCTCTCTAATTCCTCTCTCCTCTCCTTGTGTATGTGCATGCATGCACTGGTGTCTGGCAAGATGCAGACCATTCACTCCCTCTCTTGTCAAATTCTCTCTCTCTCTCCCGCTCTTTAATTTCTTCCTGAGTTGCTCACAGCTGCATGCTGCTGCAGCAGCTTGCACGCTGCTGCTCCTACATGTGTTGATTGGATAGCAGCAGCAGCAGCTTGACCTTTGCTAATCTCCTCACTAATCTCTCCCTCACGTTCTCTCTTTCACCCACTCACTAGAGTCCAGCCATCTCTCTCTCCCACTGCTGTTTTCCTCTCTTCAATGCTGCTGCCATTTGCTACAGGCTGCAGCACCTGCACGTGTTTTTGGACAGCAGCAGCAGCTTAATTACCTTGCTAATCTCTCTACTAATCTCTCCCTCCACGTTGCTCTTTACTGCCATTTGCTGCCATTTCTCTCTCCACAATGTTGCTGCCATTGCAGAGCAAAGATCTTGCCCTTGAGCTGCTGCTGCCTCTACCTCGACCACGGCACCACTCTAATCCTCTCTCGTCTGTCATGACCGCACTTCAAGCTGCATGCAGTCACCCTCGCTCTGCCTCTTTGTGTCCTCTGCCCCGACCGGTCGCCTCAACGTCCCGTGCTCAGGTCCGATGGACGTCGTCTTGAATTGCTTGCTATGGTCAGTGCTGAGTAATTGCACTTTGATTAATTAGCTTGCCGCCACGGCTTCGCGTCATACCGCGCGCCTGCCGTGGCTTCGCGTCATACCGCGCACCTGCCGTGACGTGACGTCCTCACGAGCGTCGGTCGCTCATTTTCTCACGAGCAAATCCTAACGACGCTCGCCGTCGCGCGCTTATATTGGAACCATCGAGGTTCTATTTTTCACCGGCCCTTTTGGCCGCGCCTTCTCGTCGCCTTCGGCTTCGGTCAGTATTGTCAGTTCTCTTTGCGCCATCGCGTCTCGGGCTCTCCTCTCATGTTTTGGGTTTGGCCGCAGGACACTGAACCGTCTCGCCACAGTGTCGCGTCGATCTTCCGGTGCCTAATCGTTCAGGGCTGCGCAAGAACTCCTGAACCCCGGTGAGCACCCCATCCTTTTTCGGGTGGCTCACATCCATTTAGTTGAGCTGTCTCTGCTTAATTCTGAGACCCGGTTATTTATTAAAGATTCTGTCAGTCTGTAGCTTTAGGACTAGTTTATTAGTTCATCGCATGTGGGTCTTCTTTAAAATAAATAAATAAATCGTAAAAATAAAATAACAAAATCCATTTTAAATAATAAAAATGTGATTATTTGTACTGGTAGCCTGATTGTGCTGTGTTTAATTTGTTTGGCATATTCGCGCGTGCGCGGTTGTTTCCGTCAGAAGGAGGACGAGCCGTGGAGGGCACCATCACCGAGGAGCACTGCTACCAAGTTCGAAAACTCGTAGCGTGTCCTTTGACGCATATTGTCTATAGCCTGTTTTTATTAAAATGTTTTATTAGGAATTTATAAATGTGCATGCTAGTTTTAAAATATTAAAACTAGTTTAATAGTGACTAGCTAGACCTATTTAACCGTATTGCTATAACAACCCATTAATATAAAACTAGGTGTAGCAAGATTAATTGTTATCTACCTTCCATTGGACTTAGGTTGTTTAAAATGAAATGCCCACAAAAAGAAATCACGTTATATTTCATGTTTACTAGAAATGTCTTTATAAACTTGGTTGGAAAAATAGGCATCGGAGGGACACGATGTCGGGTATGGGTATTCTTATTCTTCTCCCCCTCAAATATTCCGACTAGGAGGAACTTTCTGCCAGTGGGTGCTTTCATACACCGTGTTGGTGTTTTCTAACACCGTGGATTTTGTAAACCGGGGCTTAAAACTTGTTTCCTCCTAGTCTAAAGACTGTTCATCCTATGAACCTACGAGCCTAACTTTACAGTACAACCTCGGGACCTGGTATGGGACGGGCCTGGTTCCCGGTCCTCTGGCTCTGTTGCGACCTCCTGGTGGGAAGCAATCGAGTTAGAGTCTAGGGACTTTGTGGCTGAACGCTTCTGCGGGAAGCCTCTCGATGGCAAAGTGTACCCCCTCTGCAGAGATAAAACTGTCATGACAGCCGTGCTCGCGGTTATGAGCGCGCAAAGCGAGTGTTCATATGGTAGCCACTTCTTTTATAAAATTTGGGAGTTATTCTAAAATAATTTGGCAAAGGACCGCCGTTTTAGATTTTACTATTGGGACCCGTCGTGAGACGATGGTGTTTCCGAACTTAGTATGTCGACGAATGGCTAAAACAGTCCCTTTGGCCGAATGACTGAGCCAGGGAGCATGGTTCGCCAGGGGTCGATCAGAACAGTTCCGTCTGGCCGAATGACTGATGCCGGACATGATTGGAGCCCCTGAAAATGATGTTTATTAAAACCGCAATTTTTAACTCACTAGGAAAAATTTATTCAAGGCTTTTCTGCAAAACACCTAAGCCACCTTTGTACAAAGCTACCACATCATGTCATGTCTTTTCCTCTGCTGAGTATTAGTACTCACCCCTATTTTCTCCCTCTCTTTTAAAATTTCAAAAGGTGAAGAGGCAGGATTTGACTCCGAGGCAGATGATGAGGACTACGAGGAGTCTTCTGAGGAGTGAAGCTTAGGGTCCGTTCCTACAGTCAAGATGTCTGTGGGATTCTATATCTAAGAGTAGTTGTATTGGGTGTTTAGCCCATGATTTCCGCTGTATACTCTATGGTTCAGCCTGCGTGCTGACATGTATGTAAAATAATCAGGACAAGTTCCCGGACCTTGTACCTTGTATAATTATGGCAATGTATCACTCTGTTTGATAACTGTGTGTACTAGCGATGATTCTTGGGACTAGTACATTATGCACAGGAAGGGTTCGGTCTTCTACGGCCGGGTCCCGACATTATAGTTTCATATACCCACTAAAGAAATATTTGAGACATCAAACTCCAAAAAAGTTGAGTTAAAATTCAGGTCGAACTACATTTAACTATACTTCAAATTAGTTCAAACTATACTTCAAACTAGTTTAAACTGAGTTCGAATTTAATTTTTTTGGAGTTTTAATATCTGAAATACTTTTTTAGTGAATATGTGAAGATATACACGTCAAATATCACGAATCTCAATGTAGGTTTTTGAATCATGGAGCCTAGACTCCATGGAGCTCCAAACTGGCTTCCTATATATATATATATATATATATGGATTTACACAACAATGGATTCTAAATAAATTTGACATAAAGAAATATAGATTCAAAACCTTTTTGTTCGAAATAGGGACTAGCATTTAAATATGGTATGAAAACACTATTTATGGTATGAAAATATGCATGAATACATGTATTAGCTATAAATACATGTATTGCAAAATTATTTTTGCAAGGGTACAAATAAACAATTATTAATTTTGAATTTATTGTTGACACCAAAGTTGCCACAAATATCGAGAAAAGATTAAAAAAGTTAAAATGATAATATTTATAATAAAATCTGTTAACAGATAGAATTTGTCATAACAAAGCATTAATATTTGAAAGTTGTGAGCTCGTCAATCAATTAAGCTAAATGCGTAAAAAAAAAAGTGAGAGCTCTAGCTGCCCACGTACGTACGTCCATACATGCTTGGTCCTGTACGCATGGGTTAGCCGGCCTAGCAAGGGGATCAGACTAATCAAATTTCTAAGGCCATTAGACCTAGGTCCAACGAACAGGCATGCATGCCCTTGTGATCAGCTCGTAAGGTGTAGATTCATCTGAGAAATAAGAATAATAATAAGAAGTAACGCCAAATGTCCACGTCTGGCGTAAATTGTCCCACGTCCAGCCAGGACGCGTACGTGTGAGCAGTTGCCATCCAACCAACGTCGCTTGAGCCGCGCCGTCGTGCGCTCGCTGTTGCCATCAAAGCCTCTATAAATAGAGGATAGCAGCCAGCCATCACGAGGTTGAACACCAGACGCGCGAGACGCATAGAGAAACAAGTCATTAGAGGAGAGACACTAAAAGGCTAGAGACATGGTAAGCTAGTTAAACGCTGCCAGAGATCCCGAGCCGTTGCAACGCTGCTCTGCTACGTTCCTGGGCGTAAAGTAATCAGTGAAGGAAGGTGAGAAGGTGAGAAATATGATCATGCCCTTTCCTTCTTTCTGTATTTTCTAAACAAAGTCTATTCCTATGCTTGATGTGTCTCTTTTGGTTCACATCAAGAGCTATGGAAGAGGTTAAATCTCTAAACAAAGCCCATTCTTATGCTTGATGTATCTCTTTTGGTTCACATCAAGGGCCATAGGAAAGGTAAATTCATATAAACCTAAACAAAATCCGTCGTATGCTTGATTTACCATTCGGTTCAAATCAAGGGCCATGTGATGATTAAATATCACAATAAATCGTCATCTGCATGCTCTAAACAAAACATGTTTCGCATGTTTGATTCATGTTGCATATACGCATTCTTCAAAACAAACTTGCACTGCATCCGACTGAAAAATCAGTTGTACATCTGCATATTGCTCAATGGTAGTCGGCATTGTTAAGCGCTTGTTAAAAAAAAAAAAGCGATTAGCTTTGGCCCTATGGAAGCTAGTTGTCAAAGAGCCGCCAGCAACCCTGCGCTAGCTAATTGCGCACATTCTTGCATTCATTAAAGCCTTCACAAATGAATGAAAGAAGCAGCTATTGGCGTAAAATAAAAACATTCAACAGTAGCCATATAGCTAGCTTGAGCGGATCGGTATCTACGTACAGAAACATGGCCGCATGATGTTAATCACGGCAATCTAAAATTTAAATAAAGCGCTCACCGTATGCTTGATTTGCCATTTGGTTCAAATCAAAGGCCATGCGGGGGGTCAAAATCAAAAGAAATTGCTTCTCGTATGCTTGATTTGCCTTAATTGGTTCAAATCAAAGGCCATGCGAAGGCATATAAAAATTCATGCTAAAATGACGCAGCATGTATAAGTTCTAAAAAAATGAGCTTGCATAAAGATTAGCATTATTTAATCATATAAAATGATTAACTTTTTGCATCATGAAAATTAATTAAATCAATAGAAAATTCATGTGGTCACATACATGGGTACATACATGTATATTAAGCTTATGCGGATGAACAAACGCATTCTAACATAATTAGCTGATAGGTAATGTCCTGCAGTTAAGTTCATATAGTTAGCATGTGGCCCAATCCCCAGAAAAATGGTATGCTTAATTTAGGCGTTCATACAGCTGCATGCATACCGATGTGGACCTCTGTGTATGTTCAGAGAAAACGTCTGGACGCGCGACGTGATCAACATTTTGCACGGTAATTAGCTGAGACATATGAAGCTAACTCTTAACCACGTCCGACTCCAAATTAACATCTTGCATGTGCGACTGCATAGGCATAGCTTACTATAATTAATATATATATATATATATATATATATATATATATATATATAGAATAGCTAGTGTGCTATGGATAGCACGGAGAGATCCGTGCTATTCACGACGTTTGGAAATTCCGAGACTGAAATAGACGATCCGAACCGTCCATCTTGTTCATCTCGATGAAATCTCACTACATACCAAATTTCAATTTTTTTTAAATTTTTTTACTATTTGTTTCGTATTTTTAAAAATCGCTGATCTAATTAGCTGTGGACCCTCCAATAAGTTCAGTTTTCAAAAATACGAAACAAATAGTAAAAAATTCAAAAAAATTTGAAATTTGGTGTGTAGCGAGATTTCATCGAGATGAACAAGATAGACCGTTCAGATCATCTATTTCAGTTTCAGAATTTCCAAACGTCGTGGATAAGACGAGAGATCCGTCTATCCATAAGACACTAAATTCTCTCTCTCTATATATATATATATATATTTCTATATATATATATATATATATAGACACACACAGAGGGAGAGAGAAAACGTACCGTACGTTTACTCAAATATATGTGCTGAACATCTATACACAGGATAGACTTGCATATGCATGGCAATCAGTCGATTAAAAATCCGTAACTGATGAGTTATGAGGAATATTAGTTATGTCATAAGGGACGACTAATAAAATTAACATCCTGCACGCATGCTTATCCGTCTTACACTAGCTTGTGCATGGTAGTATAGATAGCTCATATGCATGTTAACTTGACCTAAAAAAAAGGGAAAGAAAGACAAGTCGTTTGGTTATAGCTAGATATCCATATATAGCTTGACAACCCTCTGTATAAACATGTTCACGCCAAAAAAAAAAAAAGCTTGTTCATCTCATAGAAACAAGATAAAAACTAATACATGCACATATTGGAAAGACTAATCTTCCTCCGGTTGGTGATACCAACCGGTAGTAAATCACTGGGGTCTCCCTGTCCCGCGATTTAAATAGTCGTCTTCCTCTCAGAGCTGTCGTCTATGAACAGAGAAGGGAGGGAGGTGCTGCCCGTGGCGATTGTTAAAATTTGAGGGGAGGTGCTGCCCAAATTTTTCAAAATTTGGTGATTTTACTTCAATCCAAGTGCTTGAAGATTAGTAACATCAACCTCACTTTATTTGTAGTTAGATGTATACCTCTTTGCTTTAGATTTGGAGAAAATGTGGTTTTTTTCATGATTCATGAAAGCTTTTGAATCTAAATCCAATCCAAGTGCTGGCCATGGTGATTTTTGAAATTTGAGGGGAGGTGCTGCCGAAATTTTTCAAAATTTGGTGATTTTACTCTAATCCAAGTGCTTAAAGGTTAGTAACATCATCCTCACTTCATATAGCTAGCTCACCTCATTTTTCAAAATTTGATGATTTTACTCCAATCTAGAGCTAGCTCGATCATAATTTAATTGATTAATTTATGTGTATGGTCAATAGCCTAGGAAAGAGCTAGAGTCTAATTTAGCTCTAATTTATGTACATGGTAAATTAATGTAGGTTTTGAGATTCTAAAAATTGATAAATCATCATGTGAAAATTAGTTAAAAGTTAGCTTGCTATATCCTATTGTAGATGGATCGGCAATGGATGTACAACACGGACCAACGCTCGAAGGAGTACATTAAGGGTGTGCAAGCTTTTATCAATGCGGCCATTGCGTACAAGCTGTCAGGCTTTATATGTTGGCCATGCCTGGACTGCACGAATGAGAAGGAGTATTCAAACTCAAGACCCCTTCACAGCCATTTGCTCCAAAGAGGTTTCATGCCTAACTATATCTATTGGACCAAGCACGATGAAGAACGGATTATACAGGAAGACGATGAAGAAGAAGGAGACAGTATAAACCTGGACGCAGCCCAATACGGTTCAATGGCAGATACATTGGCGGAGTTTGATGGGGATGATTTAGATCAGATCCTGCATGATGGTGAGGGAGATTACACCGATGAAAGACAATTCCAAAAGTTCCAATGCTTGTTAGAGGACCACAGAACAGTCTTATACCCAGACTGCAAGCAGAGCCACAAAAAGTTGCGTACCACACTTGACTTGATGCAATGGAAAGCGACAAATGGTTTGTCAGATAAGGGATTCGACTAGTTGCTATGTCTCATTAAGAGGTTGCTTCCAAAGGATAACATGCTGCCTAAAAGTACTTACGAAGCCAAGCAAGTTGTCTGTCCTTTGAGATTGGAAGTACATAAAATACATGCATGCCCTAATGACTGTATCCTTTATCGCAAGGAATACGAGGATTTGGATGCTTGTCCAATGTGCCAAGTATCACGGTATAAGATCAAGTGTGATGACCTAGGGGCGGTAGAGGGGGAGCCCAAGAAGAAGAGACCCCCGCTAAGGTGGTGTGGTATTTTCCTATAATCCCCGGTTGAAACGTTTGTTTACGAACAAAACGCATGCCCAAATGTTGCGTTGGCACAAAGAAGCGCGTAAGGATGACGAAATGCTAAGACACCCGCTGATGGCTCCCAATGGAGAAAGGTCAATAGAACATTCCCTGACTTTGCAGCGGAGGTGAGGAACATAAGGTGTATGTGAGTGTATGAGGCAGGAGTCGGGAACTAACTTATGTGGCTACTATGTATGTGAGTTCATGCGGTATTTCACTATCAACTACAATCAGATGCAAAGTACCGAATGGGTATGTAGATACTTATCGATTCGTAATTCTCACTTCCTACGCATCAAAGTTCATAGATTAATTAATTTTTTCACTTTACCTAATGACAGCTCACCAATTCTGAGAAAGGCATACTCTCGCCGCAACGAGTCAACGCAATCCAAGAACAACTCGCCAGCTTCCTAGTTGATGAGGTCATATCTCCAAAGGGCGAGTTTCAGAAACATGCGTTCAGACCGTGCGCTTTGATAAGGACTAGCGAACTCATGTGCTCATCCTCGGTTTCAAAAAGTGATGGACGAAAAAATAAGCTATTGTATTTTAAATTGTAAACTTGAGTTCCCTCGTGTACTTGATGTGAATATGTGTTAAATTAATTTAACGTGAATATTAATTGAATGTGAATATGTACTTTGTTGAATTAATTAATGTTGTGAATGAATCAGTTGTGTTGTGAATGAATTAGGTGTGTATTTTGAAAACTGATATGCAAATCTGTGAATTATGAATCTGATTAAAATGTGTATCGCAATTAAACCTGAATTGAAAGTAATTTATGGCCTGCTGTCGGATGGGTAATAGGGTCTCTACTACTGGTTTGTAATATAAACCGGTAGTGAATCCACTGTTGGCGCCAAAGAAGCCCCCTTTTCTGGCAAGGTGTACTACCGGTTAGTAATACAAACCGGTAGTAGATACCCTGCAGAGCCATACGTGCGCCCTCTTTTCTGACAAGCTCTACCAGATAGATCAACCAGTAGTGGAACCCTGTGGACATCACTCCCAGATGCCTACAGCCGGTTCCAAAACGGGTGCTATAGCCGGTTTGGAACCGGTAGTGTAGACCCCTTGCCCAGTAGCGTCGAGTTCTAGCTAGAGCTATGGCTTAATCATATTTTCATATTCACGTACCCGAATGTTACGTTGCGCAGCAAAACACATGTGTATGCTTAAACTACATGCCAGGCTATATGGGTAGAAATGTATGCCCTTAGCCTGAATATTTATATACCTAATATATATATATATATATATATATATATATATATATATATATATATATATATATATATATATATATATATATATATATATATATATAAGCAAAGCGATGTATAAAAACAAGGCCAATTTTAAAATTGTGCTATAAGCTAAAATTTTCTAAAAGAAATCTATAATAAAATCAAAGCCTCTGATCAAGCATCCATCCGCGATGTTGAGAAGACAGAAGACCTTTTTATTTGTCTTTTGTAATTTTTCTTATGTTGCATTTGATGTAAAATCCATGTTGAAATTCTAAATCAAGGTTTTCTCCTTTGATATGTAATTAACAGAATTTATATGAAAATGTATGAGTTCTGGAAGTTTGTTACTCGCATTCCCTGAATATTCTTACTCGCATTATTCAAAGTATTAAATAAATTTGTATCTAATGATGTGGAACCGAGTTGAATCTCGTTAAATCCAAAACATGTATTTTTTTTTTCCGTTGTCATTTATAAAGACATTCATAACTTTGCACAAAATCATATATATATATATATATATATATATATATATATAGAGAGAGAGAGAGAGAGAGAGAGAGTTGTGTTCCTTGCCAACAGAATCGACAGATCCGTCGATCATGGCGTATTTTACGATATATAGGATTTTGTGCAAAGTTTATATTTTCATATGATTGACTTTATAAATTCAAAATTAATAACTGTTTGTTTGTCTTTATATGTCTTTATAAGTTAGGTAAAGAAATATGGATTTACACATTGTAGGTTTGAAATTCAACAATGGATTCTAAATAAATTTGACAAAAAGAAATATAAATTCAAAACCTTTTTGTCTGAAATAGGGACTAGCATTTAAATATGGTTTATTTTTAGAGGTTTTAAAGTTATTATAAAGATCTGGATAATAGCTCTTTTTCAAATACAATAGTTTTCTTGAAGATGGGCATAGGTTACAAAAAGGGAATTATTAAAATAAGTAAACACCTAGTTTTTACACAAGGATTGATATAATTGAGAGTTTTATAAATCCTAAAGTGGAAGGGGTCATTTTGGTCCCTTCTAAAATAAGTTCAAAAGGGTTTCATAAAAAGGTTTGAAATAAAATCCTTTAAAAGGTCAAAAAGGTATTTCTTTATTTTGGGAAATAGCAAGCCATAAAAATATTTATTTCATTTTCATTTTTGTAAATAAATTTAGATTACGAAAAGGGCACATTCTTATATAAAAGAAAATTTTCTAATTTTTATAACATCTCTTGGAGGAAGCACAAAATAATAGTAAAAGGGGTTCTAAATCTTAAGCTTAGTATAAATGTACTTTATACATTTAGAAAAGCTAAAAAGTTATCAATAGTCTTTTGCATCTTAAAAAGTGCTTAAAATAGTTTCCAAAGCTTTAGTGAAGATATGAAAATAATCCTTTTAAATTTCTTTGGCTTTATAAAAAAATTTCATAGCTCTAAAGCCTACAAAGAATTAATTTCTTTGTTTTAAAAAATTCAAAAATTTTACTAGTCCCAAATTTGGGATGTTACAATACCCTAGATATGCATGAAGTCTCCTGTTATTTATATATATATTTGTTTATATATGCATTAATGCATGGCGCCAGACCCTAGAAGCATCAGCTTTGTCTTGAATATTGGCCACATTAGAGGGAGGGAGGGGCAAGGACAACTTTTCATCCCCTTTGCTTGACAAAATATGACCAAATAGTAAAAAAAAAAAAGGCAAAACATTAATTGGTTCAAGTACTTTGGGGCATATCATCAAGGACAAAGTATTTTGGGGCATATTATCAATTGCCAAAGTACTTTAGGGTAAATCATCAATTTCCTCTTAAATTATTTCCTCCTAATTTATTTTTTTGCTATAATTTTCCCTAATCACTATCTATTAAGCTAAACTCTATATTTAGCCTATTCTTATTATTGACCGGTGACTAAGGCCGTCGAGACTAATTTACATACTTTGAAAAAAAATAGCACAAAGTTTACCTTGTAGGATGGCGGGATGCCTGCGACAGTGGTGCCGTTGGTGGGGGTAGCAGTGGCACCCTTGCGGTGGATGGGTGGTCCTCGTCCTACCCGTGATGGTCTCCTCCTCCTAGCGGTTGCACTGGCCTCCTCTCCATGCGCTCAGCTCCTCTCCATGGACTCCTCCTCCTCCTCTCCTTCTCCTACTCCTCCCCTACTTCTCCTCTAGTAACAACGGTGTGCGAGGCAGCAGCAGTGGCTCGTGCAAGGCAAGGCGGGGGGCGGTGTGGCCAACAACATTGGTGTGAGACGGCGGAAGCACAGGCAAGCTAGAGCTTGGGACTTGGGCAAAAAATGCCCATGTCCTGAGCATGTGCAGGATCTAAAAGACTAGTCTCTATCGATGGCCAAAGAGAGACCATCAAGAGAGTGAGAGGTAATGGTCGCAACCACGTGGCCCATGTGCCTCTCTCTCGATGACCCATATAATGACTGTCGAGAGAGGTACCAGTGACGAATGCAGACCCAACCCACTTACCCTTTCTCAACAGCCCAACATGGGGTCGTCGAGACTCCTACGGGTAGTGGCACGGTGAAATCCTGTCACTCTCTCGACGGTCTAATAAGGAGCCACCGAGAGAGACCTGACATGGCCTCGGTTGCCCAGTACAGGCAGAGGCGTCCATTTCTCTCAAGGGCAACTTTTCGAACAGCCATCAATACAGACCTCTTAATGGTTAGAGTTGACAACCATTAAGGTAGGCCCCTATACTCGATGGTTTTTGTTTAAGCCGTCGAGAGTAATACTTGACTCGACGGTTTTCACCTTGAAAGCTCACCGGTGGTCAATACACTGTCTTTTGTTTCTAAAAAATGTTTAACGATGATATTTATGGTTCCTAACTACAACTTTGCTCTATACATCATCTTGCATGCTCGTAAATTTTTGGAATATGCTTTGAGATTCCGAGCTTTGGACCCACATGTAAGTGGCCCTGTCAGGTCACCAATTAGTTGAACTTCTAGAGAGATGTCATGGGGATGTTACGGCAAGTTGTGCCGGTTTCATCCTATTGACCTACTAAATGTGCTTTGATGAGTCCACACCGAGCTAAATGAAGAAACAAACATATAACATCATTGTCAAACTTTAATGATTTTAAAATCATTTTTGCATTATCGGAGTGACAAAAAGCAGTTATCATGCATGGATTTGATCTTGTTCAACTACTATACCATGTCTCGATGGTTGCACGTTGTTCTAAATGTACCGCAGCATTTTCAGACATTTTTCTTGATTTTTAAGTCATTAATTCAGTTATTTAAGTTAAAAAAGTAATTACACGCTTCTAGAAAATATATAAACTAGACATATGTCCTCATAAATTTCAAAAATACACTTATTTTCCCGAAATTTTGAAAAATCAATTTTATGATGCTTGGAATAGATTTATGTGTTATTTGCAATTGAAATATCAATTTTAAAATATTTCGAAGATGCGAAATTTGCTATATGTATCTCAATGGCCAAAGAATGGGCTGTCGACGAACGTGGTTAGGCCTAGCCTGTCTGGCCCAGGCGCTCGGACGCTCTCTCTCTTGATGGCAAACACTTTGGCCATCGAGAGAGAACTCGCGGCGCTGCTGGTGCACAAAAGTCGCACACTACTTATCATTTGACTAAGTACTCACTTTCCTGTCATGAGTTCAAGCCCTGCCACAACTCGTGCCATTTTAATTTTTTTCTCTCCTGACAGCGTTTTGCTCGAGCCGTTGAGAGATCAGTCTCCAACCCTTGCTTAGCGGTTTCAAATTTTCGAAACCCCGTCGTGAAACTGGCCTCGACTATACACTCGACAGGCTATGGGGGCCCATCGATAGTGCTCTATGTACACAATAGCCTCAGCCTCGCCATCGAAAATTTTGTATATACTCAACGTCGAGAGAAGCTACTGGTGGTCGAAATTAATTTGCATCGATCGTTTTCTGCAGTGACGATGGCATGCTCACTATCTAGAAGATCATGAGGAAATCACCCAGACCATAAACTGAAATGTTTAACAAGGCCAGGAGCTACCATGTGGGCACGCCGCACGTGGCACATAATGAAACACTACTAGAGAACTAGCCTTTGATACCGGCCCATCAGTACCGATTGGATTGAAACAAGTACTGATAGTGGCATCAGTACCGGTTCAACGGTTACTGGGCCACGAGGGCAACTCAATACTGGTTAGAGACACCAACCGGTACTGATGCTCTAACACTAAGGAGCCCCCTGACAGACAGGTACAGGCCAGCTAGCACGGGGCTCATCAGTACCGGTTCGTATGACGATCGAACCGGTCCACAAACCGGTACTGATGCCTCGTTTTTGAAAAAGCTAAAAGTATGCATATCCTATTCATATTAGAGCGCATGGGTGGGTGAGTTTGTTAGAAGGGTAAGGTGTGAGTCACGAGAAGTCATGAGGTCCTGAGTTCAAGTCTCGTTTCTTCCAATATTTCAAAACCATTTTTAAGCAAGTCTAGGCCCATCAGTACCGGTTGGTTGAACCGGTGCAAGCCTAGGCCCATCAGTACCGGTTGGTTGAACCGGTACTGATGCTCTTGAACATCAGTCCTAGATGGCCTGAACCGGTTCAAAAACCGATACTAAAGGTCAGTTCCCAATCGATACTGATGGCCATTTCTCTAGTAGTGAAATGTAAACAATGTTTCCAGTATGTTGAATACACGTAGTTTGGAGCACGGCAAAATTTTTTACTAAACTAAAAGCACCTACTGTTTTGCCGGAAGGGAATTAAAACTAGAGTCTTGCTGGGGATTGGACGTCTAATCCTAGTAAAAAAATCAGACGCTTTTTTCAAAATATGGGTAAAGCACTACTGAAATATGTACGATATACTACTGAAACATGGTTGAAATACTAATAAAACATAGTCGAAGAACTAACAAAATATTATGAAACATGGACGAAGTATCGATGAAACATGACAATAAAACTGATGAAACATGACAAAAGAACTAATAAAACATCATCAAAACAATGGTTTGTGGTTATTCAAAGATGTTTTACCCCATACAAAAAAAATATTTCACGAGAGCAAAAATCATATTTCACAAGAACAAAAAGCAATATTTCACCAGTAAACCCGAATGTTTCATAAGAATAAACCATGGTAATGTTTTGTAAGAGTAAATCAAATGTTTTATACATTTGCTATCGGTGTTTCATACGTAGATGTTTCATGGTAAAAATAAAAATACATCTTCTCTTGCCCATCTTCTTCTCCAAATCACCTGAGCTCCCACGTCGTGTTCGCCGGATATGGTTGGCAAGCTTGCTAAACTCACTCACCGTCCTTACCAGAGATAGGCAGAGAGAGGAGAGATGGGGAATAGAGAGACAAAGAGGGATAGGGAAAGAGGAGGCACGGGATAGAGGAGAGGGTGCGAGCAGCAGTGCCGGTGGATTGGTGGAGAGAGAATATGAGTCTATTAGTACTAGCCTAGAGGAGAGAGCACGAGGAAGGAGGTGGCCTGCTCAGCGGAGGAGACAGGGACGGGTCTACCCACATGCGCCAATGGAGTGTCGGACGCTTGAGGAGTAGTCTTCTCGTTAAAACTACCAGGTAAAAGGACTAGCGAAAAGGTATGCTGACAACACATCATGTCTCTACAGTATTTTGTGTGAGGGCATTCTCAACCATCATTTCTTCAACCGTTTCTTATATATAGGAGAGAGTGCATTAATTGGAATTTAGAAGTCACCATCCTATTGCATGGTATTTTAGGCTGTTTCTATAATTAGTTAGCATTAATTATATGTCGGCTGTGTACTATAGAAACGGAGAGAAGTCCCCAACGCTGTTTCCCACCGTTCCTTTAACTTGGAATTTGATGTAGAGACCATTCCTAGTTTAGGGTGGGTTCTTTTAAACTTATCTTATTTACTTATTTCTTTGTATTTCGTCCTTGAGAATTTTTGAGATAATCTCGAGGCAGACTTATCCTACAATTTTGGGATTTAGAGAACTTATCTCACATGCCTTATTAAAAACCGAGTCGGTAATAAAATCTCGAGATAGGTCATGCTCTAAGAAATCCTAAAATTGATCCTCTTAACCGCTTATCGAGGCTACCTAAAAATTCTCGGCCGACGAGCCACAAGAAATAAGAGATAAGATAAGCTCAAAATAACCCACCCAAGAGATGTTCTCTATGTTAGCTGCTGTTCGGCACTGGGATTGCGCTGAGTAACCGCTTAGCAAACAACCTTACGTATCTCCAATGCAATGGTTTGCATGCAACTCGGTCGAGCTATTCCCATATGGGGATCCGTCCAGTCTCCTCGCTCGCTATTTATGGAACGCAAGCCAAACCCACAACCCATGGAAAGCACAGGAGCCAAACAATCAGAGTGGCTTGTATGTCAACCGAGCCATTCCCTCGAGACTATTTCAACACAGGAACCGTCCAAATCGTCTAGGGGTAGAGCATAAAATGTGGCATGCACCAGCCATGCAAACTTCCCCCTCTTCTCCTCATACCTGACTGGCCGCCTGCCTGCCTAGCATCTGCATCGATCAAGCTAGCTATGATTTTGATCCCTATCTACTGGGATTGATCAATCTTTGCAGCTCTTGTGACCTGCTCCCGGATCAGCCCAGGTATGGCTTCTTCACCTCCTCTTCCCTCTCTTCACAGAATGGCAGCATAATTTCGATCCCCATGGGGCCACCGCGAAATGTTAATGCTGGACTGTTGCACCTAGGAGGCACACATGGATATAGCATTGGCTAATTAACACGCGATCCATGAAATGGAAATAAGTTCCGAGTAATAATAGACTATTACCTGAACCATGTCGTGTACCTTGAATTGAACCATGTAATTTTCCTTTCATTCTCCCGGTCCTGGTACACCGGATTAATCGGTCCATTATATTTCATATTGTTTCTCATTTTCCCATTCTTTTGATGGCTCTCTGAGACAAAACTGCAGAAAAGAAAGATTAAAAAAAATTAAAGATGAAGTGCTACCCATCTAGCTAAATTAATGCACCATGCATCAAGTAATCTCCTTCGCTTTTCTAGCGCGTGACGTCAAAACAATTGTGCTACACAAGAAAAAAAGCCAGTGACCAACTGCATGGCCTCCACAGCTCCATCAATTCGTTCATTTTTTGTTTGTTTGCAGAAGAGTGTGCATATATATGTACAATGGCAACGTCGAGGAGGGAGCCTCATTCAGATGCTAGGACCAACAGGGCCACCCGGAACATGTCCCCAGTGCTCAAACTCACAGAGCCTGCAGGCCAAGGGCTTCGGCGGGCAAGGTCTGTCCCAAGCTCTCCCGATCGAAAATCATCCCCATCCCCCGCCTCGAGCTCATCCAACACCGGCCGGCCCTCGTCGTCGTTCAACGCCCGCACCACCCCTTCATCCATCCATGGCAAGACGAAGCCCGGGAGCACGACGAGAGGAAAGGCCGACAAGTCCAGTGGCGTAACCCTGTGGCCTCCAGCGCTTGCAATAACACATAGCTCTTCATCTAAGGACACGGACATGAACAGAGCAGCAAAAGCACCATCCACTGCGCAGAAGAGTAAGCTCGGTCCAAAGCCCGGTGCTGAGAAGATAGCAGTGTCGTCGTCTTCAAAGCTGAGATCCCAGAAAGCAGCGTCAGGAGCTCAGCTTGCAGGGGGAAGAGCTCAAGCTATGTCTTCGGCACGGGCTCCCGGCGCCGCCGCGGCGAAGAAGAAGACGGGGGCAGCGACTTCTGCCCCTTCCATCCAGAGGACGAGGAGTGTGCCAGTGAGGTCAGTGGAGGCAGCCAAAGCCGAGGAGCAAGAGGTCGAGCTGCTGATGGAACTTGATGATGCGGAGAGCATAAGCACCCCTTCCATTGAAGAGCACCTGCAAGAACGGCTCCCCGATCCGGTCGAGCTGGAGCACGTGGATGCCATCGCCGCTTACGTTACATCTCACGATGATCGAGACGAGCGGTGCTGCCATGGACAGGAAGAGAAGGATGGGCAAATCATGCAGCTCATTTCAGAAGAGGGACACGAAGCGAAGGACATCGAAAATCTGAATGGAGGAGAGAGTGCTGATGCTGGCAACAACAGCAAAGAGCACGGTGTGAACAAATCTGTCCATGAAACCGAGTTGAAGGAAGCCGCTGATGATCATGATACCCAGGTGAATCAAGTTGTCAGTGATACTGGGCTAAAGGGAGATTTCAATGAGACTGATGAGTTGAAGGAATCTGTTGCTGAACCTGAGTCAGCAGTGAAGGAAGAGGCTGAAGCAGACATGGAGAAGGTAGTGCCACCAAAGGCGACCCTAGAGTTGGCACAGGGGTGGGGGCAGGATGATGGACGGAGCAATGAAGTGAAAGAGGAGGGCAGGAGCAAGCCAATGGGGGACAGGAAGAGCAAGGTCATGGCCTTGATCGGGAGATTTGAAACGGCCATGTCAGGGGCCTCAGGGCGAGAGTGAGAAGGAAGATGAGGCCTACTGGCAGACCAGTAGTAGCTTCTTTTCATCTTTTGCAAACTGCATGCTATTCTGACTTCTAAAGATATATGTCGAAAATCATCGGGAGTCGAGCGTTTATACGTTGGAACAAGAATTCGTCACTCTAAAGATTAGCATTTAACGATTTGTCACTTTGTCAGGCAATGACATGCGGATCATTGACCGATGGGTCGCAAATCCTCAATTTACGCATCTTTACAATCTATAATTACTGCAACCTGAAAGTCAAATGTACATTTGCATGCAAAAGGATATGTTTCCTGGACAATTCTATTTGAGGCTAAATTACTAGGTTACGTATTTATCTGACCACAGGGAATCCTAGACCTCTAGCCCAAGATGATTTTCATTCTCTCGCATTTGACCCATGAGCAACAGTACCACTAGAAACATGGCCAAGCAAATATGCTTCACTCCAATTTCAAAAACTAAGTATTTTTGTGAGTGCTTCGCAAACTAGATAAAATGGCCTTACTATGCTTATATTGCATAGAAGATCAGCATTGCATGCTGAAAGCATCCACACACTGCTGGGCCTGTTCCTGTGGTGATCAGCGGTGAAGGTTTCTTGCGAAAGAGACCACCTGTCCGCCGCTGTACATTCTTACTCGCCGGCGAAAACCAGAGTAGCAGAATACTGGTTTTGTTCTAGAGCAATCCATCAGGCTAGATAACAAGGAAAACATAAGCAAATTAATAGCCGAAAGCTAGATCATTTTCCGCTGAAATAAGCGTCCTAAAAGATGCATTCCATACCTGTCGTGCTCCCTTTCTTCTTCCCTTTTTTCTTGTTTAATACCTGTAATCGTAACACATTCATAGGCGAGTGCATCGCCTCCCTTTGCTTATCCATTGTTCACCTTTCTTTCCAGAATTCCAGTGAGCTAATGTTCTACTACTTTTATGAGCTTAGTGTGTGGACTTCAACAGAAACTCACCAGCGAACATAGCCAGACACACAACTACACTGCTAAGCTCACAACCAAGAGGATAAATTAAACCGAGCAGGGCAAAAACATTAACATAATTGTGATACACCACTAGTTACAGAGGCAAGAATTCCAAAGAACAGATGATCTACAGATCCTAGATCCAAAAGCAGCATCACGATGTGCGGTTAAAATCATCTCTTTTGGCTCTCTGCTTTCTTTAAAGTTTCCTTAAAACAAAGCATCACAGGTCTAACCGCAGCGCATTTCAGAAACCACAAAATTACCACCGATGCTGATAAACAGATGAGAGCAACTAATCCCTAGTTTCCTTAGCCTGCTTTGCTCCAACAGAAAAGAACTCGGTGATGACCTCCAGTGGCATGCCCTTTGTCTCTGGCACCTTCATGAAGACAAATATGAGAGACAATATGCAAACAACAGCATATATTCCAAAAACTCCAGCAAGTCCGATGGCATTAAGCATCACAGGAAGAGTGTATGTCACAATAATATCACCAATCCAGGATGATAGGGCGCAGATGGCTATGCAGATGCCACGTACAGTGGTGGGGAAAATCTCTGCACAGAGAATATTTGGAATAGGCCCGAACCCCATGACAAAGAAGCAGAAATAGATTATCACACTGATCGTTGAGAATGCAGCATGCAACATGGTTCCCACATTTAATATGTTGACCAGAACCAAGATAATTAGTGCTACTATCAAGACAGGGATTGTTGCAAGCAGAAGAAACCTGTATAAGAAACAAGGCAAAACTATTAGTTTTTTTAGCTACATTCAACAATAATGCATTCAATCACAAGCAAGAAATAGCATGTGAAATAAGAAGCCTAACCTTCTTCCAGACATATCCATAAGCCTCATGGCAATACCAATGCTCGGAAGCATCAACAGGGTTGTCAAGGCACTAATAAGGATAGAAGCAGAGGAAGAGCTTAGTCCAATGTTTGAAAGAAGTACACTAACACCTGCTTGCTCAAGTATTTGAGGAGTGTAGTATAGAACTCCGTTGATACCAGCAAACTGCATAAAAAGATAAGTTGATGATCGTTCACATTAACAATTGATGTCATATAGAGGTAAAAACATATACTGATGAAACACACAAAAGGAAAGTGTAAGTAATAGGGACAGGTAAAAAAAATTATGTCACAATGTGAAATGGGGTGTCGAGCATTTTTTTTCTTGAAGGCTAGAACCATATTCAGCAAATAGATTCACAAATGCCCTTACATGCAACAGGTGAAGGAACAAAGAAAAAGAACAGCCTATCATTTCAAATTTTCCATGCTGCTGATAGAATAGCCCCTTCTAATCAACTTGTGACTTCAAAAAAAATCAAGGGGTTCCACAATCCACACCCAACATTTCCTCTAGTATATATTTAACAGAATCTTTTTTTTGTGTGCGCGCTTCTTATACAAAATACCACAGCATGTTTCTTATTCTGAATACTACAAGATTCAAGGTTTACTATGGCTCTGTTTCTTTCAGCGGTTTTTGGCGGTTGGCGGTTTTACTGTAGCAAATTTATAAGTCTTTGAAAAAAAAGTTTAATGAGCCTAAAAAGATAATTAAAAATAACAAATTTACTGTAGCAACCGCCGACCGCCGTGAACCGCGAAAAGAAACGGAGCCTATATTTGTGTGAAGAACTAAAGATATATTGGCAGCATTTTGCAAACTAATCAACAAATGTATGTTATCTAGATTAGCATTCAAGTCATCAAGTTTATTTGCATCTTTGAAAACATAAGACAACAAATTACCAGAGATTTGCATACCATAGGCTGCTAAATATATTTTTACTAAGCCTAAAAGTAAGAACTTTAACAAGAAGTCTAGCAGCTGATAAAAGCAAAATTGTCAACTTTCTAGTTCGAAGAGAAAGAGACTAATTAATACTAGAACTAGAAGAAATGCTTTTGGTGTTTCTGAAGTGATAGATTATGTATCAAGTGCACTTTGCAACGCATATGTTGGTATTTGTATATACAATGTAAAACTATACCTGTTGCAGGATTTGTATTCCTATCCCAACAACCAGTGCATGCTTCACTCCAGGTTCAAATAAGTCTGCCCATCTTTGACCTTTAGTAGTTGCTTCAGATGGATGTATCATGGCAGGACCAGCAGGATGCTGCTCCACTAGATCCTTAGAGTAAAGAGCAGGTTGGCTCACTAAAGCGGCTGCCTGGATGAACTCGCTGCCACGAGGAGCATCACCTCCTGGCAATGACAATGTAGAACCCTGTGTGCCTGTAACGCCCTCTTCATGCAAGTAAATACGTTGGAAACCGCCTTCTTTTTGCCCATCAACACCTTCTCTCTCAGTCCATTTCCAAGCCAACTGCCATCCCCCACCAATGCCCATGCTGCTTACTGCATCCCCTCCCTGCATAAGACTACCACCTCTTCCCACAGCACCCATTATGCTGCCATGCGGTGCAGCAATCTCCTTTCCTTCCACACTTGTTGTTTGGCGAGAAATAAGAGGGCTTTGAAGATTATCCTCAATGTCATCTCCACCATGATCTGATGTATAATCATCACCCTCTCTTTGACTCTCGGCTTCCCATTCAGCTTTCCCCTGCTGCTGTTCCGCCACGCTAAACATGCTGCCAAAGTTAGGAAACAATGTGCTCCGCATGCTCCCCATTATCTCAGGCATCTTCTCATGTACACTTCCGAAAAGAGTGACAACAGGGTCAACAAGTGGCTTGCCCTGACTAACTGTACTCCCACGACGAGAGAGGAGACCAAATGCACTTCCAAGTGCACTTTGCCCCCTAACAGGACGGGCAACCCAAGATAGACCTTCTTCAGGTCCATACAGTTTAATCTTCTCTGGATCTGGAGCAAGCCCTTCATCAGCAAGTTCATCATCAGGACCAACCATGTATTCCTCAATATGTGTATCTTTTCCAACAGCAAGCCCTTCAACAAGAAGGGCCATTTCTCCTGTACAATTAACCCAATATAAGAAATAATCACAGAAATTGTCTGGCTATTACAACTACATCAAATAGCATGCGGGAAATCATATATACCTGAAACATCTTCCCTTCCTCGTAGTTTTTGCAACACTCGCTTGGCCTCAGCCATTCTTCCTTTGCTCACAAGCCATCTAGGAGATTCAGGCAAGTAGAATACAGTCAATGCAAAGTATATAAGTGATGGAATAGATAGAACTCCTAGCATGATCCTCCAATCAGGTTGTGGCATGAGGGACATGCCAAACACCATGCAATAAGAAAGGAACATCCCTCCGGATCCACTGAACTGTGGCAGTGTGTTTAGCAGCCCTCTGATGTCCGTTGGGGCAGTCTCTGAGATATACATAGGAACAAGAGTGACTGCCAAACCGATACCAAACCCGTCAATGAGCCTCGCTAAGAGCAACAGATACACGCTTGGCGCCCAAAGCATCACCAGGCCACTAACAAAGTAGAATACAGCTGACGCAATCAACATAGGCCGCCTACCAACAACATCAGCCAAGGCCCCAGAGAATGTTGTGATGACCGTTGCCCCAATGAGTGACATGGCCACAATGAGGCCCTCGATAAGGGGCTCATTCTGCAAGTTGAACTCCTTCTTTATGTACAGGACTGCACCTGGAGAGATCATCCCAAGAAGTTAACAAGGTCAGTCAAACTATCGGCATCAATTTTGAAATGGATGCTAGTACTTCTTAGATACAGAGTACACGTACGGCATCCACAGATTCATTTAATCTCATTCAGAAAAAGAAAGAAACTATTTTACTATAAGCAAATTCCACAAAATAAGTCATGATCTCGACAAGAATCCAATAATTGCTACCTAACACAGGCCCTAGCGCAACATAAAGACATAGCATGCAACTGTGTCAAAAGATTCAATATTTTTCTAACAAGGGTTACCACTTACCTGCAATGGTTGCATTATCCCATCCCTGCAGCAAGTTGCCGATGGAGGCTGCCACGGCCACCAGCACGGCACCCACCATGGCCGCCGAATCTACCACTGCATAATCACCACAGACAACAAGAACAACGCCACAACCCATCAGCGTGCCAAATCTTGTAAAACTCAGCCACAGACCAAAACAACAGAGACGAACCAAAAACAATTTAAGATTCGAAAAGAACCAGCCTTCTCGAATCCGCACGGAGATTTGCAATCTCGAATCGGGCACTGCAACCTTGAAAGGAGGCGACGGGGAATCTGAAGAGATGGGCTGGTCTCTACCACTTAAAAAACCTCCTGTGGTGGTGATTGATGAATGGCACGTCACTCATTCACCGTCCAATCAAGCATCCACGCTCCACGATTTCCCCCTCCCCATCTCTGGATCGCCCCCCATCCCCACCGGCCACCGCCCCCTCACCCAATCCCAGCCCAGCGCCCCTCTGCCTCACACGCACCATCGCCCACGCCAACAATCCCCGCCCTACCGCTGGCAGCTTTACTGCCTCAGACACATGCACCTTCCGCCGCCACAGAGACCTCCGTTGGTTGGATCTAGCCCCGCCACCGCCGGCTCCGCAGCACCTCCTCTGTCCACCTGTGCTTGGTCTTCTCGGTTCGGCTCCCTCCGGTGTAGCTGCGGCCGGCCGGATCCGGTCAAGGTGAGGAAGGAGACCGAGCAACGGCCCCATCAGTTGGGGCGGGGAACGAGGGAAGAGGAAGACGAGCGGCGCCGCAGCGCATAGAGGGAGGAGGAGGGGGCAACGCTCGGAGGGGGCCGAGAGAGAGGGAAAGGAGAGGAAGTCTGAGGAAGAGTTTCCCAACCGGTGCCGCCGTCGCCGCCCTGCAGGAGCCTCGATGCCGCCCTCTCAAGCACGCCGCCGCGCGCTGGTAGGAGGAGAGGGAGGGAGCTGGGAGGACGACGAACCGAGGTCGCTCTGGCCTGGCTGCCGTATATGGCAGTGAGGGTGATCGGGGACTCGGGAGGGCCAAGCAGGCCAACGGGTCGAACCGGGCCAGCCTGTTTACTGGCCCACCCCAACCCGGTTCATAAAGTAACCGGGCGGTGCAGTTTTAGAAGGACCGATTTATTTTAGTTTAGAAATTTTTATAAAAATTAAAAAGATTATATTTAATAAATATGCATTATAAATTAAAGAAATAAATTATATATTATAAAGAAATTGACATATAAATATACATATACTTAAATTTGTGGGCTACAGCCGAATTGGATCGGGTCGTCGCTATACTAACCGAATCGGGCTAGATACGGTTCAGTGGAACAATGTGAGCAAGTCTAGTTTGTTCTATTGGGCTCGGCCTATATGGCCACCTCTGACCAAGCGATCGGAGAAACGTTTCTTGTGCCAGGCAGAGTACTGTACAACAGAGGATGTGCGCTACCACCTATTAACAAGGATACATAGATAGGGATGTGTCGGTGACTGGAAGGCGAACCTCCGCAGGCCGATATGTAAGGGAAGGGTGTCTGAGACCAGAGAGCCGCCCCGCCTTTCGAGGAACATGGCGCGCGGCGCCATCTTGAGGAAGGACATGTGTGGGTGTTGTGGATACTGACACAGGTGTTTTTATCCTGGTTCGAGCCTCCACTGCCGGATAACAGCACTACGTCTAGTCTTCGTTTAGTATCGAGCTTAAACGAGTACAGGAGGGGTGAGGCCGAGTTTTGGGAAGCCCGGACTCAAGTACAATAAGTGCTCAGGGCACTATGTGAACTCCTACTGTGACTAGACACGAAGAACTATCACCTAGAACTAGAAATCTTACACGAGTGCAAATGCTCCTATTCTATAGTGGCTGAGTGCTCTTGCTCCGCACGTACTATGGGTGTCTCTCTTCAGCCTTGAGTGTGTGTATGTTGCCTCTTGATGGCGGTGGCTCCCCTTCAGTAGTGGCCTGTACCCTCCTTTTATAGGCAGCTCCCGACCATTGTATTCTGACTTCGGTTCGTTGTGAAGCACTGTATTATCTCCTGGTCACTAGTCGTATCCTTCCGTCTTGCCGTGCTGCGCCGTGGCGGACCTACCGTCCGCCGGATATTTGGGTATGTTTTCCCGACCTGCTAGGCTCAGTGCTCCGACCGCTACACAGCAATACGTGTCTTTCTCCTCTGGGCGAACAGCAAGCTGACCGCTGACATGACTAGCCACCAACCCGTCAGCGGCTTATTGCAGGTGCACGTCAGTACAGCGGCCACATTTAACTCGCGGTGACATGTGGGACCCGTGTCGTGCCACGCGTGGTGCGGCACAGTCCGTGTTGGGGTCTGAGCCCCGGGCTTCCAAAGCTCGGGGAGCGAAAGACCCGAGCTCCGAGTGGGAAGCTCAGTCTTGAGCTTGTTAGCTCGGACGCTGAAGCTTCTGGCTTCATGCTTCATGGCCCTCTCTTTGGGCCGAATCTGAGTAGGTGAAATTTGTGCTCAGACGGGCCATGTACTTTCCCCCCAACAGGATGTGTTGGGGATTGAATAAAATACCCTAACAGTTAAAACCGGAACAAATAATGTGTGTCTAAGGAGTATGACGAAGAGATAGAAACTCGGGCTTAACAGGATATGTTCGAGTTTCAATTTCGGATGCCTGGGGACGGGCATCCTTACTCGTGGGGCCAATATGTAAGACGATCATGGATCCTAAGGGGATACGACTAGATAATCAGCCCGGATTCAAATCCTAACCAGCCTCGAGCTCTTTCTATATTTGAAGTTCGAGACTTTCTATCTATGAGTTTTTAAGTTAGCATGTTTTTAGAAATACATTTGTAATAATGGTAGGATTCATAGTTATCATGAGTGTTTTCCTATTCGTATTGAATCAGGATTGTATGTACCTTGTACTATATAAACCCACCACCGCAAAGGGGAGGGGCATCCCATCCAACAATCCAATAAATGCAAAATGTGACCGAGTATGGCATATAGTAAGGTGCTTTATAATTGTGAAGCCTACTAGCCAAATTTCAAATTCCCATAGGAATAGATAAATTCCAGATCTCGTTCTTAAGGGTGTATTAAAACTATGATAAGAATGACTAGATCTGCACAATACTCCTTTGGGAAAAAAAAACTAGTCAGACTATTAGAGGTTTCCGTTTGGAAAACTCTAAGCTTCGTCAAGCATTGATCAAACTTCTAAATCGCACAAAACGATCAAACAATGCACGGTATGCAGCTGCCCAGGATGCCCCGCCTATTGGTGGAGTCCTAGCTCATCTGAGTCGTCCGAGTCACCAAACAAGAAAATTGACATTACGCTACTCCTCAAATATGACCTCACATGTTTGCCCCTCTGGATGTGGCAAACTTTAAGATGCCACCACCATCGTTGTCTCACCTCCACTTTGCCATTTGGGGTTTTATAAATCAATTTTAGTCTCTTTTCCATTTAATTGGCACCATAAATGACTGTCTTGCCCCTAGCCAATGGATAAGAGAGAATTGAGTGGGAGAGAAAACATGTGAGAGAGAAAGGGACAATGGGGTGGCTCAGCTAGGGCAGGCCTTGGGCGACGCCGACATAGCATAGCTAGCAATGCAGTGCGGCTGGCAGCACAACAGTGGGGTAGCGCAATGGCAGCGGTCTCCGGCGACGTCAGCTGCGAGGCGGTCATGGCGACTGATAAGGACATCACTACATCAGATACACTCAGGAAGTCACCACTTTCTTCCCTTAGGCTAGAACCAATTACAAGAGCACGTACCCGACAACTAGATTAATAGGTGAACTCGTTTCTTGGGCTTTCTCATTATGATCAGAAGAATAGATGGCTACCTAATGATGTTATTGTGCTTAGGAACCATGGATTGGACCAACAAGGACTCATTTCCTTATCAGGACATGCTACAACCCAAGCCAACCCGAGCTGAGTCAATCTCAGCCACCTAGGAGCAGCCTGCATTCAAATAAGTACAACTAGGTAATCCGAAGTCCGATTGAGGCATATGAGCACATTTTGGACAAGCCCAGAACACCATCTTTCTAATGAATTTGGTCTCACTCCAAAATTCCTACTGAGTCAACCAGAAACTTCAAAAGAAATCGTGACAGAACTATTTTGGGCCTTAAGTGTTGTGCCACCTTTGCTGGGCTTGGCCCATGTATTCCCCACCTCTAGGGCTTCCCTCTCCACGAATTTCAGCCGCCATAGTGCTATATTTGGATGGCTCCTCTCTTTTTTGCACAGGTTTTGCTTATTTTGTTGTCTTCCACATAGAGAAACAATCTTGAATCCTTTGTGCTAGTTAGCCAATCGATCCAAGCTATGAAACCTCAACTATCTTGATGTGAACTTCATTTTATTTACCATTTCAAATTGTCTTTCACTTGTTCTTACTTGTTTTTCAATTGCTAGCAGGAATAGGCCTTCGTGGTCAGGTCAATCGCGTTCTTGGCGTGGTTGATAACGAGTAGGATTGGTGGTTTAGTGATGGTCGGGCCCTGCCCTTGTATGGCTGGTAGCCGGTTCGTCAAAGTCACCACTCCACCAAATCGAACATATCAACTCACCGAAAGATCGAGTAGTCTCTTTGCACATTAGCGGCCCTCCACTTCATCACGACCGCCGATAGATTCTCCCCCACTAGCGTTCGCACCCACACCGTCGAGATTCACCCCGGCATCACCAAGGTCGTCGTCCGCAACATCTTTACCGCGGCATCGGTAGTGACAACAATGCCATCGCGTTCGAGCTCAACGAGTGACTAGGAGCAGCACTGCTAGTGGAGCACCGAGCGGAGCTGATGTGGGAGAAAGAGAAGGACGTCACGGTGCCGCTGCGTTCAATCTTGGCTGGTAGAGATCGGAGCTTGGAGCAACATCGCCAGTGGAGGTCTGGGCATGATTGATGCAGGAGAAGGAGAAGGTGGAGGTCGCCATGGGCAAAATCATGGGTGGATCCAGGGGGGTGCCGGGTATGCTCATACACCCCTAGAAAGTTTGGAAACAAAAGAACCCCTCTATGTAGTATTAGGCCTAATCTATAGGCATAGTCTATTTTCCTAGTGAATATATGGTCCAAATAAGCTGACTCGTGGCCCAAAACAGAGACCCATTTAAAGAATCAACAAGCAGCTTGCTCAGGTAGTAAGGTGCGCTGATGCGGTGTTTGTGAAGCTAGGGTTACGGCAACCAAAAATTCAAAATCCCAAACAGCTGGCGGCTACTGGTTGCTCAAAGGCGGGCGGCGGTTACTTGCGGCTGGCATGCACATAGGCCGACATGTGGTTGGCATTTGGCAGGCACCAGGCGGGCTCCGTGCAACAGTGTGCCGATGCAGACAGGACTCAAGAGCTTCTTGTTTGCATGTCCACTTTCAATCCTCTCAACTCTTTTGAAACTTTTGACAAGGAGAAAATATTAAGCTTGCAGAGTTTTATCCAAATGAGATTTCAGATACAAATTTGATGAGGCTTCCTTTTCAAATAGATAACTTCATTGATGATTTGCGGAGTGATGATAGAGGTTCAAAGATCTTAAGGGTATTGTGGACCTATCAATTAAGCTTGTTCAAACCAACAAGCATGACATATATAGGTTGGTTTATTTGCTTCTTAAATTGGTATTGCTCTTTCCGGTGGCAACAACGAGTGTTGAAAGGTATTTTCTGTCATGAATTTTGTGAAGAACAAGTTAAGAAAAAGTATAGGCTATCAATTCTTGAACGACTGTTTCATCATATTTATTGAGCGGGATATCTTCTACAAGGTCACTGATGATGCTAAAATAGAGCAGTTTCCAAAGGATGAAGACCCGTAAAATAATATTATAAGGTACTATTTCCATCATTTCATGCTCAATTTATTGCATGCTATGTTTTTTTAATGTAAGAATTTATATGGACCAATTATTTGGCAATTTAACTAATTTACAAACCTTTATATTTATGTGCTATTTTTATAGTGGTGTGATGCTTCTATATAGTATTAAAAAAATTTATACAGTTGTGCACCTCTGTTCTGAAATCCTGGATCCGCCACTTGGCAGAATGGGTCATTTCTGGTGCTTGGAAAAGGCAAAGATATTAAAAATGATTTATAAAACGTGAAATGGCAACGTGGAGGTGAGATCATCGTGGCGGTGGCATCTTAAAGCTTGCCGTGTCAAACAGGTGAGGCCATCCGTGGGGAGTGGCATCCTGTTAATTTTCTCGTCGCCAAACCGTCGCAACTCGGGAGTGCTATGCAGGTGCAACTCCCAGTCTTCCTCGCCGACCCGCGCCGCCTCCCCTCCTCCTGGATGGCGCTGCGAACCCTCACCTGCTTCCACGCCCTCCTCACTGTCTCGCCCTGTACCTCCCACCCACCAGCTCCTCTCCTCCCTCGCCAGCGCACACGCTCGCGTCGCCGCCTAGTCCACACTCTCCACCGCCGCAGCCACGTCCTCCTCCTCATCCTCCTCCTTTATCACCGCGTGGAACGCCCTCCTCGCGGCTCATTCCCCCCGCGGCTGCCCCGCGGCAGCGTTCCACGTCTTCCGCGAGCTCCCGCCCGCCGCGCGCCCCGGCAGCACCACCTTCCCGCTCGCGCTCTCCGCCTGCGCGCGCCTCGGCGACCTTGCCACCGGGGAGGCCGCCGTCACCGCGCGCTGGAGGCAGGTGCAACAAGTCAAGAACGACACCTAGACGATGCCATCAATGTGTTATGCCGAATGCCGGGGAGGGACCGCGTCACGTGGAGTGGAGCACGATGATTGCTGGGTACGTGAGGATGGTGCGGAAGGGGGTAAGGTCATTAGGTATTGAGGTTGTTAGCAACCATGCATGTGCAGCAACCAGGGATGTCCATATGGGGGGAGCCTCTGCTCACGGGTATTTGTTGCGTGGTAGGCATGCAGATGGATGGTGTTTGAGCTGATGCATGATGGTGCACAGGAATGCTATGTCCTAGAGCGCACTGATGTTCAGAGAGATGCAGATTTCTGGTCTTCAACCTGATCCAGGTTGCTCTGATATAGTGATATCTGATCTTCAAGTTAGGCAAGTCAAATGGTCAATACATGGCTTCATCTTGAGGAAGCTTGAGTTCACTTGTATTCTGACTACATCAGACGTCATTGATATGTACTCAAAATGTGGCTCCCTAGGCCCTAGCAAGTGCCCAAATGCTTTTGAATGGCTTGATTTTGTGGAATGTAGTGATCGCATACCGTGGCGCTCGATCATGGACAAGGTCATGATGCGCTCTCTTTGTTCCTAGAAATGAACAAAGACGGAGTAAGACCTCATCATGCCACATTTACTTCTGTTTTGTCAGCTCTACGCCACTGCAGTCTCTTGGTGGTGGAAGGGAAATTCTCGTTTGGCAGCATGGTTCACATCAATGCAAACTGTACCAGCGATGGCAGTTTGGGTCTGTATAACAAGAAGCTGAAGCTTGGAGAAATTAGGCAGAAAAGATCCTTGAACTGCAGCCAGACGACGATGTTAATTGCCATCCTTGCGTTGGTCTCCAATCTTTATGCCAATTTACCCCTTGCATTGGCTTCTCTTTTTCTAGGACTAGGGCATATGGAGGAGATGGGCACGTCAGTTCTCTGAAACGGACGGCAACGGACCAGGTTGCTCCAAAGAGCGGCCCCATCTCCAAACATTTTGAAGCAGCTAAGAAGAATCTCAGGAAATGGCCGACCTGATGGGCCCGAACTATATATATATCTCTACGTACAACACTCATCAATTTATCATGATCGTGATATTCTTGGCTCTATATCAGTGATCGCTACAGATTTCTGTGCCTGACAGTCTGACACAGCATGGTGGATCCTTCTTTATTCCCAATGGCGCCGTCTGATTGCGGCAGCGACGCGAAAGCCACCCACCTGTCACCCTCTTCATTCTTCCGAGAATCGATTTGTTCTTGTTCTGTGTTGGCTTTCTAGAGACGCCTCCCGTGGCATCGCCTCCTGTTTAGGCCCCAAATTCAGCAGCAGGCAAGGTGTGTATCGATCACTTGTCAGATAGACTACAGCAGTAGTTTATCAGTGATAGCTCCACATAAGTTGTTTCCAGAGTTTCTTCACTGGATCTGGCACGTCACACAGAATCCAGCCTGTGATCCAGGCTGTCCCTAGGTGTAAGATATTCTAGAGCTCTTCTTAGCATCAAAGCATCTTTTCTTTCTAATGAGCTTCCATTTCTCTCTCGAGAACAGGTAGAAGATGTGCGTGTCATTGCGTTGTTATGAAAGAGATAGGAAGACGAGAGGCCGAGCGAGCGTTTTCAACTTTTCATGCTCCAGCCAGAAAGATAATCTTGGAGGTAACCTAGTGGCATTGGAGGGACCCCAGCGTGTATCTATATTTTGAACACTCGATTCTTCACAAAATTCTCAGAGTCACAGTCTTTGTGTTGTTCTAAATTCTAATGCCCCTGTTTTTTTTTATTAAAAAACTAATATTACTGTAGAAGAAGAGCTAATGTTATAAATGTCTATGTTACATGTTGCTTTGAGGAGCACATTAACATCAGCCTTTCTTGATTGAAGCTTCCATGGCCGTAGTTTGGGCCCAAGCTGGGGTGGCACGTCACTATAACTTAACCGGCTGATATATATATTTTTTAAAAAGAAAACGTCCACCTCACTCGTGCGGCTAGCTTATTCGATCTGTCGTTACGTTTTCATGATACGGCAAAATTGTGTTGCGCCGAGTTCTACCGATTGGTTATATTGAAATGTTTCACAACACCTGTGCTATTAAACGAGATTGCTATTCATTGATGGACTGAAAATCACATTGATTCCAATCGACTCCCTCCCTGCTGCAGCAGCCACTCTTGCCTGCTTCCCATGGAGGCTCCGTCGTCATTGTACTCTAGTGTGCACTGCCTTCGCTTAGAGGGACGTCTCAGCTACGGGATCGGTGAATGGTGGTGGGCATGGCTGGCCAATGGAAAGACAAGGAGACAAGGTCATTAGAAGGCAGAGCGAGGTGGAGTGTATCCCACGATGTGAGTCACGGAGACGTGGAAGGAGGGCAGGGTGAGGGCACTCACGAGAGAGGAGGAATACGACAATCATCACCGGAGGAGAGGTGGATCTGGTGGAGGAGTCACATGCCATCGGGAGGAGGATCTCCAGCGATAGCCGGTAGCAGTGGTGATGGCTGATGAGGGGGAGGAAGGGGAGTGGGAATGAATGTTAGGTTTTAGAGCATCTATAATGGTAGGACTATTTTCTAACTCTATTTTACTATTTATCCACTATTTATCTTCTATTCACATTTCTATTTTATTATTCACCTAACTAATGCTGAGCCTATTTTTCCAATTCCTGTATATCTCACTCTTATATTTATTCTCAACTTTTTTCACTATCCAGAACCTTATTTCTACGGTAATAGACTTAAGCTATAATAAAGATATAGTCTTACCATTATATGTGCTTAGAGGAGGGATTTTATATGGATGGATTGTATGACATTGATAAATTGGATTTTAATTTAGGGATAAATTTTTCAATCATCGTAGAAGCTGATAATCCCTTGTGCCATCACCCTATCACATCCAGGCCCGCGCATTTCCCGATTGTTACCTTGTATGCTATAATTGTTAGCTCCGTTAAAAGCATCTCAATCAAAGCCTTTGAAATAGAATTTCTCAATATTTAAAATCTCTCGTCCTTCAGTAGAGTCTCTATCTTAGCCTCTAAATTTAGAGTCTCTCTCCCAGTCTCTAAATTTGGAGCCTTTCTATGTTAATCTCTATAGTTTTTTTTTATCTTTGCTAGAGAGGATAAAAATATAGAGAACAAATAGCAATTTAGAGAGGGTGTATAGAGACCTGATTTAGAGCATCTGCCGAAGATGCACTTACAAGATAACAACACAAAAAAGTATAACTATAGAAGGGTGAGACCAGGTGACAAAGCGATGGCACCAGAGGGATGATCAGATCGTGCAATGGCATAAAAAATTTTCTTTTTTTAATCTAACCGCTAAGAAAATCAACTAAGCACTGGTCAGTTCCTTTATAAAATACATTAATCAAGATTCGGGAGAGCTTAAGTAATAGACACGACGCGCGCGTACATGTGTCAGCACGAGGCCTTTGGTCTCGCCGATGAGTCACCGGCCGCCGCCGACTGCTTGTGTCTCCACGCGACGTGAACGGATGGACGTGGCCACGTCGCTCAATCGGCCAGGTGCCCGGGCTTGGTAGACTGCCTTGGCTGGCGTGCATGCGCTGGACTGCTGGAGTGCAGCAAGCGATTTGCGGCTGTTTGATCGTCCTCAGCCCAGCAGGTCAGTCGGGTTGATGGGAGCCGGCTAAAGTGATGCGAGAGAATATTGTTTGATTGGTTGTATAAAATTAAACAGATTGAGCAGAAATATTGTTTGGTTGGCTACATTAGGAGAGGAGTGGATGGACAAATTTAAAAGAGAGAAATCAACAAAAAAAAAAGAAAATAAATTTAAAAGTGAAAATAAAATAATTTTTAAAAAATAATAGAACAAAAATAAATTCAAAAAGAAAAAATAAAAATTCAAAAACAAATACTAGAAAAATCAATAAATTTGAAAACAGCAATAAAAATTCAAAAAATTCTGAAAATTTTTTCAATACCGTATACTTGAATCTACGTTCCATTTTTTTTTGTTTCATTGAATTTGGATGTCGTTTAAATTTTTAAAATTTTTTCAAAGAATGAAACGAACTTCAAGTTACAATGTTGTTGCTAGCTAGTGCATACTATGATAGCCTAGCTGGCTAGAAACGGCCATGCCTGATGTTTCTTAGAAGCCAGACTAGCACAGTGTTTTTACATCGGACCGGTCTAACTTTAGTGTCAGTACAGCCAACCAAACAAGCGGCGGCTGCATGAGACCAGCCTGCCCAGCCGGATACTGCCAGCCAAACGTCCCCTTGTGTACATGCTGGTCACAAGGGGACAATCTAGCTAGGCGAAGCAGGAGTACGGCCAGAGATAGATGTCGTGTGCAGATAAGTACACACCGATGGGCCTCATCAATCCAAAAACCTGATTTGTCTGAAGCCTTTTTGGGTCACTAACGAGTAACGAGCAATTAGTGGCCATACCACATCATCTGCAGTTAATGGTTTCGCTTACTGTTTGGTAGTAGCAACTTCAGCCCATGAATCAAACTCCGGCATAGAAATAGAATCTCCTGGAGGATCCTTCCGGAAGCACCCACTCTCCGAGAGCCATACTGCACATTGTCTACACTTTTAGGGCAGTCGATAATGGTAGCAGCCTACACAGAAAAACAACCATGGATTTGATAACTTACATTATAAATGCTTGTGTTATTGCACCATCTTTCTATTGTGCTTTGCAATCCACAATACCTAAAGGTATGGCATATAAAACAGCTGCTCACTTTAGATAGCAGCTTAGTCACTGTGTTCTTGAATGCAAAGAATTGCTTAATCTGAAAAGCAAAGGAAAATGGGCTTCCATAATGAAATGGATAAGAAAATTCCATTGTTATAGAAAAGTAAATAAAAATTTGTCTAGAGGAAAAAAGAAGCAGAGCAAAAGGCCATCACTTTAGTCAACAAACATTCTTGACAAAACAAACCGAGCTAAGTCAATATAGTACACTAAACGTGAATAAAGTTACTGTCAATAACAGAAATATGTCATGACCGTACATCCATATAGCTGAAAATTAATACCTAGGCTTCAAAAAAACATAAAGGAGTGAAAGATATATAGATATATAAAGATTTAAGTTACTATGAGTTGTTCCAAAGTATTTAGATGAACTGCTCATAAGCAATGCAGAAAAGAGGTGGAATTATTTAATACCCTTGGATGCACTTTGCCAAAAAAGCATAGCTAAAGTGTTTGGTTCCAGATGCTCAGATTGTTGTTGCTGCCTCATGTTAGCATTGAGATAAAATGCAAAGAATTGCTTAATCTAAAAAGCAAAGAAAAATGGGCTTCCATAATGAAATGAATAAGAAAATTCCATTGTTATAGAAAAGTAAATAAAAAATTGTCTAGAGGAAAAAAGAAGCAGAGCAAAAGGCCATCACTTTTAGTCAACAAACATTCTTGGTAGAACAAACCAAGCTGAGTCAATATAGTGCACTAAACATGAATAAAATTACTGTCAATAACAAAAATATGTCAAGACTGTACATCCATATAGCTGAAAATTAATACCTAGGCTTCAAAAAACATAAAGGAGTGAAAGATATATAGATATGTAAAGATTTAAGTTACTATGAGTTGTTTCAAAGTATTTAGATGAACTGCTCATAAGCAATACAGAAAAGAGGTGGAATTATTTAATACCCTTAGATGCACTTTGGCCGAAAAGCATAGCTAGCATACAAATTACGAAGTACAACTGTAAGCTGCATCATGAACAGATGAAATGCAGTAAAACCCAAAATTGGTGAGCTATATCATGCCATAAACTACGATCCACAGCAACAGATGTTATAGAAGTGCATAACGTAATCCAGGTTGTGTGACCTGCAACCTGAGCTTGAGCTCTCTGATCATATGGAAGAGGAGATACGAATATGCTATTGTTGTCTACTAAGATTAAGATATATGATTAATGAATGTAGCAAGATATCTAATCAATGAACAGACATGTGAGCAATAGAGCACAAATATTATCCAATACTGATACATGAAAAGAAAAACAATGAAGATGTGAATAGATGTAATACATAGTTAAGTATAAAGTGATTAGAAGTAGCGAATGCATAAGATGCATAATTAATAGCTCATAGAGAGTAAGCAGGAAGCACACTTATCTAAGTAAAACTTCATAGATTTGTAAAACGAACAACGAAAGATGAAGCGATCCAGAAATATAGCCATGACCTACAATCCAGTGGGGAAATATTATGAATACCATTTCATATCAAAGTAATATTAGTTTATTTAAAGGGATTACAAATGAACTAATGCTTGGAATTGTGCATTGGCGGTGGCGACCTCAGCACTAGGAGCGGCGGCGGGGACCAAAGCTGAGCGTGGGGGAGGCGGCTAGGAGGAGGAAGAGGAGGGCCGGGAGGGCACACACGATGTTGAGGCCGAAGGAGGGTGGTGGCGCTGTGGGAGCCGGCTCTGTGAGGCGGCGCCGTCGAAGACCGGGGGCTTGCGAGGAGGGATTGGCAACGCCCAACCTCGTGAGAGCCACATGGTGGCTGATGGCAACGCGAGGCGGTGGTAGACCCGCCTCCGAGAAGAAGCCCCGGTGGCAGATCTGGACTAGAAGGAGGGGAGTGGGGCGTGGCGCAGAGGCGGAGCTACCGACTGTAGAGAAAGAAAGCTGGAGACAGGAGAGGAAAGGAAGAGGAGGGGATCCGATCTGGCGTCGGCGACCGGCGACGGGGAGGGAGGAGATCGACGCGGGGGCGGCAAGGCAGAGACAGCGGAGAAGAGGCGGAGGCAGGGAGAGGAGCCGGGGGGAGGCCGAGACGTGGAGGACGGCTCAGAAGCGGAGACGGGGAGAAGGGGCGGGGACTGGGCGGTGCCGCACGAGAGAGGCGGAAGCGAGCAGCGACGGGGGATACGCCACAGAGGGGTGGAGCGCGCGGGCAGGACGGAGAATGGGCTGGGTGGCAAGCTGGTGGCGGTGGCGGTGATGGTGGTGAAGAACATCATGGCGGGGACGGGGTGAGTGGCCTGGAGGGAGGAGGAGAAGAGAGAGATGACACCGGAGGTAGCCGGGGAGACGGGAAGGGGGCGGACGGGCGGAGCCGAATGGGGGAGGGGCTAGGGTTTGAGCGAGGCAGCGCGTGGGAGGAGCACGGGTTGAGCACGGAAAGCTGCGGGGGCAAAACGTAAAACGCAAAGAACGCAGGCCACTTGATCAACGATCCTACGCATGCGGACACTCTGAGACCCATCCGCGAAATTGTAAAAAGACTGGGTTTTTTTGCATAAGCACTCGGGCATTGCACACTGGACGTCGGATCAGGCCGGAGAGGCCGATCAGACGGCTCCTCTTTTTCGGCCGACGTGGAGCCACGGCTGAGCCGGGTTTGTTCCCCCTATAGGAGATAGATGATAATATGAGATAAACCATTGCTTGTTGGATTCTCGCCTGTGAATCACATATCACTGAACAAATCTCTGTTCCCGAACGGCTCTTCGAGTACTACTATAACTGTACAACAGCGACCTTGCCGGGAGCAACTGTGCTAGTTAGACAGATACGCATTGGCTCACTCTGCTTACTGCTGAGCGCTCACTGTTCCTGTCATATTCTACAGTTTGACATGCTTTCATCAGCATTCTATCATGCATACCACGTACCAGCCTGGCTAATGGCACATAGTACTGGTACCAAGTCATGGGTGATATGCTGTAGCTGGACAAGCAGCGAAGAAAAGAAACTACTCTTGGGCTCCAGAGGCCCAGTGACCAGAGTAGGGTTTGAAAAATGGATACGGATAATCAGGCATTCGTATTCGAAAAAAGTGCTACCCGTTTGTTATTATCCATGTTCACATAGAAACACTATTCGTATCCGACATTATCCATATTCGAAAAAATAATATCCGTATTCGCATGATTAGTATCTGTATCCGATATTGAAGTCTTGATTTGTATTAGGATGGGATAAAA
The DNA here is from genome assembly GCA_036346145.1 of Olyra latifolia. NCBI lineage: Eukaryota > Viridiplantae > Streptophyta > Magnoliopsida > Poales > Poaceae > Olyra > Olyra latifolia. The sequence continues at coordinate 39,351,461 of CM070524.1, read as the reverse complement.
ACACCTAAGAAGGGCGATATCCGAAATTGTATTCGTATTCGAGAATATCCGAATTCGTATTCGAGAATATTTGTATTCATATTAAGGAATATCCAAATTCGTATTTGTATTCGCTTACAAAATATGGATACAAATATAGTAAAGGCATTATCAGATCGGTTTCCACCCCTAGACCAGCGCAACTAAGGCTGGTTTCGTTTAGGGTTAAGGGTGGATTAAGGGTTTAAGCCTGTTTGGTTTGAGACCAAATTTGGCTAAATTTGCCACGCCTAATTTGTCCAATTTGCCTAAGTTTAGTTCGTAAATTTCTCCGCCCCACTTTAGCCTGTCTAAAGGAATCTTGCCACACTTTCATAAGCCACCTGTATATGGGACCCATGCAAAAAAAGAGCAATCCTGCCACAAGTGTGGCAATGAACTAGACGCACGTCTAACTCAGTCAAACTTGCCTAACATGAGGCGTGTCAGGGTGTGGCAATGTTAGGCGCCAACCAAACATGCCCTTAATCTGCCAAATGTCTCTGAGTTAGACAGAATTAGATCTTGTCAAGCTATTTATTCTCATTAATTCAGAATTAGCTAACTCAGAAAAAAAAAGAAACAACTTTGTCTCTTTCTGTTAGCCTCACCAACCCAGCAAACAAGGTAAAGGCCAGCTAACCTATTTCCCAAACCAAACACATCCCAAACAATTAGGTAAATATAAGCGGCACACTACTACAGAATTGGGCATCACAACCGGTCCATCAGAAGCGGTTTGGTGCGAACCCGTTGTAATCTTCGTACCAGAACCGGTTCGTGGGCAACGGGCGGGAGAGGACTTCCAGAAGCGGTTTGAAACACGAACCGCGTGTAAAGTCCCATCTCTACAACCGGTTTGTGTCCCAGACCGGTTGTGGATTGCCAGAACCGGTTTGAGACACCAACCGGTTGTAAAAGGCAAGCTCTAGAAGCGGTTGGAGTCTCAAACCGGTTGTAGAAGCCTCCCGCCTAGCGCATTTAAAACATCTTCTTCCTTCCCGAGAGCGCAGAGGTGAACGGGAAGTATTAACAGGAAAGGCCGAGCTACTGTTCTAAGGGAAGGGGAGGTGCTGCCCAAATTTTTAATTAAGGTGATTTAGCTGCAAATTAAGTGTTTCAAGGTTAGTAACGTCATGTTAACATCCTTCTCACCTAAGTATTTTTTTTTTGCATTGGATGTGGAGAAATGTTGATTTGTTCTTTGTTGAAAGGTGTGTTTGTTTGCTAGCTAGCTTTTCATCACTGAAAAGTTTCTTTGCTTGTTTGCTAGCTACCAAACTTGTTTGCTAGTTAGCTTGATCATCTAATTTTAGGGAGTTGATCTTAAAATTAAGTTGTTTGCTTTAGGATCCAAAATTGAACGATAAATTTGCTAGCTAGCTTGGTCACCGTAATTTTAGGAACTAATTATTGGAGTATGAAATAAATAAGGCAAAATTAGAAGGAAAAAAAATAAAAAGGTAGAAAGGGAAAAATAATTCGTTAGTTTTAGTTAAAAATTGTAGAAGGATTAAAAATAATTAAAAAATGTAACAATTAGTTATTTTTTTGTACAATAAATGTGAAGGGTAAAAAATTTTTAGTTAGGTTTAGTTAAAAATGTATAAGGATAAAAATAATTAGAAAGGTAGAAAGGGAAAAATAATTAGGTTCAAAATTGTAGAAGGATAAAAAATAATTAAAAAATGTAACAATTAGTTAGTTTTAGTTCAATAAATGTAGAAGGACAAAAAAGAATAAGTGTAGGTGGAGTTTTTTTGTTGCAGCAAAAAAATATTGTCTTTAATTGTAGACTAAAGAAGAACAAAAAGTAATTAGAAAGGTAGATCTAACTGCTTGTGAGCTTTAGATTCTGAAATGTAACTATATTTTTTTTAATAAAATATAACTTGGTGTAGATGAACCGGCAATGGATGTACAATGCGGACCGTCGCACCAAAGAGTTCACTGATGGCGTGCAGGGTTTTCTGGATGCGGCCGTTGCCTTCTTTCCTGCAGGCAGCTACATATGTTGTCCGTGTGTAGACTGCAAGAATGAGAAGGAGCACTCCCACCGATGGCAGGTTATGAACCATTTGATAATGAGAGGATTCATGCCAAACTATACCTGTTGGACCAACCATGATGAAGTAGAGGGGATTAGCCAGGAAGATGATGAAGACGACGAGGAAGAAGAAGAGGGTTTGAACAGTATCCCAGACGCCAGGCAATACTGTTCCGTGGAAGATACACTCGGAGAGTTTGGTGATGATGAGCTGGACCAGATTCTGCGTGACGGAGAGGGAGACTACACAGATAAAAGACAATTTGACAAGTTCCAGCGCATATTAGAGGACCACAGGACTCCTTTGTACCCAAACTGTGGGCAGGGCCACAAAAAGTTGCGCACCACACTGGAACTAATGCAATGGAAGGCCACGAATGGTGTCTCAGATAAGGGATTCGATGAGTTATTATCATTCATAAAGAAGTTGCTTCCGGAAGATAACACTCTGCCCGAATCTACATATGAAGCCAAGCAAGTCGTATGTCCTTTGGGATTAGAAGTACAGAAGATACATGCATGTCCTAACGATTGTATCCTGTATCGCAATGAGTACGAGGATTTTGATGTTTGTCTAGTGTGCAAAGAATCGCGTTATAAGATGAAGCGTGACGACCCAGGTGAAATAGATAGGGAGCGTATGAAGAAGAGACCTCTCACTAAGGTGGTGTGGTATTTCCCTGTCATCCCCCGATTGAAGCGTCTGTTTGCTAACAAAGCGCATGTCCAGATGATGCGTTGGCACAAAGAAGAGCGTAAGGACGACGGCATGCTTAGACATCCCGCTGATGGCTCCAGTGGAGGAAAGTCGATCGAACATACCCGCACTTTACAGATGAGGTGAGAAACATAAGGTTTGGGTTGAGTACGGATGGTATGAATCCGTTCGGCGAGTTGAGCAGCAGCCATAGCACCTGGCCTGTTACACTATATATCTATAACATTCCTCCTTGGTTGTGCATGAAGCGGAAGTACATATTGATGCCGTTGTTGATCCAAGGGCCCAAACAACCCGAAAACGACATCGATGTCTATCTGAAACCATTGGTTGAAGATCTTGTAACATTGTGGGAGGATGGTGTACGGGATGAGCACAAAAGACAGTATTTCACCATACGTGCATTGCTGTTTGTTACCATCAACGACTGGCCTGCGCTTGGTAACCTGTCCGGCCTAACTATAAAAGGATATAGAGTCTGCGTCCAGTGCTTAGATGAAATGGACAGCATGTACCTCAAAAACTCTCGGAAGGTTGTGTACATGGGCCACCGTAGGTTTCTTCTTACGAGGCATCTGTTGCGGAAGAGAGGCAGAAATTTTAACGGGAAACCAGACCTTCGTGCTAAGCCTGAGCATCGAAGTGGGCCGCGTGTGTTTGCTATGGTAAAGGATCTGAAAGTAGTTTTTGGAAAGGGTTCTGGGAGAAAATCTATACCGAATAAGGAAGGTCAGGCACTGATGTGGAAGAAGAAGTCAATATTTTGGGACTTGCCTTATTGGGAAGTTTTGAAGGTCCGTCACTCACTTGACTTCATGCACATCACGAAGAATGTTTGCGTGAACCTGTTAGGATACTTAGATATGTACGGCAAATCGAAAGATACACCGCAAGCTCGGAGGATCTAAAACATTTGGGCGAGGAACAATCTACATCCGAAAAAGACAGCAAAGGACAACATTATCTACATCCTGCGAGCTACACTCTAAACAAAGAAGAGAAAAAAGCATGATAGAGTGCTTGAACAAGTGTGAAGGTCCTTCGGATACTCCTCGAATGTAGAGAGACTCATAAACATGAAAGAGAATAAAATCGTCCACCTGAAATCCCATGACTGTCTTGTGTTGATGACACAGTTGCTCCCAGTGGCTATGAGAGGTATTTTGCCCGAGTGGGTCCGAGGGACAATCACAAAGCTGTGTTCCTTTTTCAATGCAGTTTCGCAAAAGGTTATTGATCCAGATAAACTAAGTAAGCTGCAGGATGATGTGGTACAAAGTGTGGTTAGCCTTGAGATGATCTTTCCTCCTGCATTCTTTGATATTATGGTTCATCTCACTGTTCACATTGTCAAGGAGATAGGTATTCTCGGACCCGTATTTCTACACAACATGTTTCCTTTCGAGAGGTACATGAGTGTCCTAAAGAGGTATGTCCGTAACCGTTCTCGTCCAGAAGGATGCATAGCCGAGGGGTATGGCATAGAGGAGGTGATTGAGTTCTGTGTGGATTACATTAATGATCTAAATCCGATTGGTGTTCCTATATCACGCCATGAGGGAGGCTCCGGGAAAAAGGGACACTAAGACGGAAAGCACTTGCATACAAAGATCTGCTTATTTTTAAACGAGCACATTTCACGGTTCTGAAACAATCTACTGTAGTGGCCCCTTATGTCCTTCAGCACAAGTGTATTCTGCGCCGCGAATTTCCAGGGAGGTCTGAGGATTGGATGATACTGAGGCACATGGATTCATTCGGTACTTGGTTACAAAACTACATCCTTTCGGAAGGGTCAGAGAATGAACAGTTGCAACGCCTGGCTCGTGGACCATCTAGTGAAATCGTGACATTCAAGGGGTACGAGATAAATGGTTACACATTTTATATGAAATCCCAGGATAAGATGAGCACGAACCAGAACAGTGGCGTCCGTATAGACGCCGCGGACAACACTGGCAAGGTGGACACATATTATGGTTTCATAGAAGAGATATGGGAGCTTGACTATGGACCTTTGAAGGTCCCTCTATTCAAGTGCCAATGGGTTAAACTGAGTTCAAGCGGCGTGAAGATCGACAAATATGGCATGACAACCGTAGACCTCACATAAGTCGGCTATAGGCGTGAACCATTCGTTCTCGCCAATGATGTGAGACAAGTCTTCTATGTAATAGACATGTCAAGCAAACCTAAGAAGCAGAAGGACAAGCCAAAGCGACATGTGGTTCTTCAAGGCAAACGAAGGATTGTCGGAGTTGAGGACGTCACAGACGAGGAAGAGTACAGTCAGTTCGACGAGCTCCCTCCTTTTGCGGTGGATGTCAACATAAGTGTCCTGAAGGACACAGATGTCGATGCTCCGTATATACGCCACGATCATAACGAAGGCACACTTGTAAAGACAAAGTATGTTACTAGTTAAGATGTGCTCCTGTATGAAATTGTATATTTGAATCATATATAGAAATTAAGTAATGAAATTTTATACATATTAATGAAATATGAAACACAAGTACTGAAATTTTAAACATTTTAAAAATATGAAACACAAGTACTGAAATTTTAAACATTTAAAAAAAATATGAAACACAAGTACTGAAATTTTAAACATTTAAAAAAAAAATATGAAACACAAGTACTGAAATTTTAAACATTTTTAAAAAATATGAAACACAAGTACTGAAATTTTAAACATCTCAAAAGTCAGTTAAATAAAAAAAGGAAGAATAGAGAAAGAATCCCCCGAAAAGCCCCTCTAGAAGTGGTTGGTAATACAAATCCCTTGCAGAAGGTAACCTCTAAAAGCGGTTCCTAATATCAACCCCTTGTAGGAGGGGACCTCTACAAGCGCGCAAGTAAGACAATCTGGAAACCCCTCTACAAGCGGTTCGTAATACGAACCCCTTGTAGAAGAGGACCTCTACAAGCGGTTGGTAATACCAACGCCTTGTAGAAGGGAACCTCTACGAGCGGTTCATAATACAAACGCCTTGTAGAAGGGAACCTCTACAAGCGCGCAAGACAATCTGGATACCCCCCTCTACAAGCGGTTTGTAACACGAACCCCTTGTAGAAGTGACCTCTACAAGGGGTTCGGACTACCAACCGCTTGTAGAGGCCCCTTTACAAGGGGTTCAGATATTACGAACTGCTTGTAGAGGGGGTATCCTATATATTTCACTCGTCTTCCTTGCGCTTCACTCTCCCCAAAATTTTTCTAAGTCCCGAGCCGTCCCGCGCTTCACTCCTCTGTCGCTCCGCCGTATCTCCGTCGAGCCCCCGCGCCGCGCTCGACGCCTCCTCCACCGTGCGCGCGCCCTCGTCGAGATCCCGCGCCACGCTCACTACCTCTTCACCGCCGTCTGCGTGCCCTCGTCGACGCGCCTCCACCACCGCCCACGCCTTCACACCGCCGTCTGCTGCTGCCGCGTTCGTCGCCTCGCTGTCGGACCTCCACCGCGCCGTCGACCTCTAGACCGCACCCCTCGCTCCCCCAATCCACCGGAGGACCTAGGTTGCCCACGCCCACGCCGCACTCTACCTCTGTTTTTTGTGTGCACACAGGGTGTTCGATGAAACGCCCCAACGGGAAAAAAATGGATTGAGAGAGAGAGAGATAGGGAGAGAGAGCTAGAGAGATAGTGAGAGAGAGAGATAGGGAGAGAGAGCTAGAGGGAGATAGGGAGAGAGAGCTAGAGAGATAGTGAGAGAGAGAGATAGGGAGAGAGAGCTAGAGGGAGATAGTGAGAGCTAGAGAGAGATAGTGAGAGAGAGAGCTAGAAAGAGATAGTGAGAGATAGTGAGAGAGCTAGAGAGAGATAGTGAGAGAGAACTAGAGAGAGATAGTGAGAGAGCTAGAGAGAGATAGTAAGAGAGAGCTAGAGAGAGATAGTGAGAGATAGTGAGAGAGAGCTAGAAAGAGATAGTGAGAGAGAGCTAGAGAGAGATAGTGAGAGAGCTAGAGAGAGATAGTGAGAGATAGTGAGAAATATAGGTAGTGCTAACGATATATTTAACAATGTTTCGCAATTATGTCATGTGGACAAGTGGCAATACTAATTTAACATTGTTTCGCAATTATGATATATAGATGGAGCAACCAGGCAGTGGCCGCAGTGTTGACGATATTTTCGATGAGGAAGAACAATTCCTATTACACTCGATCGCGCAGGGTAGCATCAAAGGATACGACGAAGGTGACGCTAACGCTGCTGCCGATGAAGCCGTGAACCAAGGCGACGCTAATGCTACTATCGTGTGTTCCGGTGATGCCGTGGACACTAGGGCCAGCGAGGTAATGCCACAATAATGCCTTGGTACACGCCGCCTTTCGAGCAATCTTAACACACTCATATTTTTCTATAATTTAAGCAGGGTACATCGAGCAACCAATCGAAGCGAGGACCTAACAAGAAGCCGTCGGCAAAGCATGTATTTACCGACGTTAACTTCGACGGGATGCCGATTGCCCCTCTTTCAGCAATTGGCCCATTCAACAAAGCTTGTGGTTTCCATGTAAGGGACCACGTCCCAATTAGCATCCAGAAATGGGCTGAAGTCCCTCAAGCTACCAAGGATCTCGTGGATGATATTAAGGACAATTTCAAATTCCCTGAAGGGTTCGAAGACAAAGTAAAGAAATACACTTTGAAAAAGATGGCAACCTTATTTCAGTCTTGGAAGACGTCTCTAAATGCCAAGTATGTGCAGAAAGGAGAAAGGCCTAACTTCAATCTATTTTCTAAGCTGGTCAATCACTGGGAAGCGTTTGAGGAATACAAGCTGTCAGCTCAAGGCCAATCCGCGAGCCAAAAGAACAAGATAAATGCACAGAAGAAGAAATACCACCACTATCTCGGCACCGGTGGTTACATCAAGGCTATACCGAAATGGGAGAAGCGAGAGGAACCTGCTACTGCTGATTGGGAATTTCGCCTGCGAAATTGGTTCATGGCTCACGGGGGGGGGGGCCCTTGCAGATGACGGCAGCTTGGTGATGGCACCGGGAGTGCAAGATGTTGGGTAAAGGATCGTACAAGCCGTTCAACAGTCTCAGTCAGGTTCCTTAGTGACAGATAGGGGGAATGACGAGCTGACACATGCCCTCCAAAACCCGGAGCACCCGGGACGGACAAGAGGTATTGGTTCGTCGACGCCATGGAAGCACGGATTCGCAAAGGATTCCCAAACGTACAGGAGCCGAGCAAGAAGCAAAACCAGAGAGCTATACAAATACAGCCAATTGGAAAGGGAGCTAAGAGCTACCCAGGCTAGCATCAGCGACATAGTTGCTCAACAAGTGCAGATAGCCCTCAGCAAGCTTCAGGGAAGAGGTCCAAGCAATCTGCCAGATGCCATGATCAGCCCGTAGGCCTCCGCGCGGCGGAGCAGCTGTGCGTCCACCGCGGCACCTGATGGGGATGACCTCGGCCATTTTCCAGTCGATGACATCAAGGTTCGACGCCAGTGTGAGCTACATGTCCAGGCGCGAAACCTCTCCATAAAGGTGGCTTACGGCATGGCGTTTCCAGTAGAGCCGGGCCAGACATTTCATTGCAACGAGATACCCCCCGATTACTCGAAAGTCGCAGTGGAGGAGGTGTTAAACGGTTTTGAAGATCTTATGCTCGATATTGCTGGAGGCGATGAGGTGGCCAAGCTTGGACAGGCCCTCCACGGTATCATCCTCTGGCGAAAACGGTACATCATGTGTTCCAGATGGCGTGGAGGTATCATCTCCACCGCGAGATATCGAACAATTGGAGCCGGCTAGAGGAAGCTCACCTCCTCCACAACGACAAACCATGCCTCCTCCAACGCCACCTCCACACAATGCCTCGCCGCCAATACAAAGTACTCCTGCTCCACGCAGAAGCCCAACTCCACCAGCACCTCCAACAAAAACGAACCCCCCCAGGAAAAGCACGCCTCCACCATCTCCTCCACGAAAGAAGCTTCAAATAAGAAGGAGCCATCCTCCTCCCTAGAAGGCCCAGTCCAGCCGATCAACAAGGTCAAAGGAACCTTCAAAAAGGGCATATGATATGACGGACGAGGAGACAAGCAAAATTATTGCTGCAGAAGTTGCTACACACTTTGCACCTAAGGTGCCAGCGCCGAAGCAAGCAATTAATCAAAAAGCTTCAAAACACCTTGCGACATCCCATGCAATGCCACTGCCTACGACGTCAGATCACGATCGGACAATAGCAAAGGCTACACAGAAGTCTAAACGGGCTAAGGCAGAGGCGGCAAAGAAGAAGAAAGAGCAAGAACAGCTTGAACAATTCATGAAAGAGGCAAACCTTGGTTCTGCAGCTGAAGCTCTTGGATTAACGGATGATATCCCAATGGCAGAAGTGAGATGGCAATATAAGTTGGGCCGGGAGTTGGTTAACCCTATAAACATAAAGGATTTACCAACCAAGATGCGGCAATTTCATGAATGGTATATGCTAGAGTCCGCTCAAGAAAGAAATATGTTCCCCCTCTGTATCACAAACGAACATTTCTATCGTGGGGACAACCAAATATGGCTAGAATTCGAAGACTTGTACCATTTTTACCTTCAGGACGCTGTCAACGTGTCTCTCATGAGCTGTTGGTGTCTGTAAGTGTCAGGCTAATAAGTTTACTATGTGCTTCCTCGTACCAGAAAGTTGCAACTCTAATAGTTTTTTCATTTCTATGTAGAATGGAGATACAACGATTGAGAAGACAGGGTGACTTCAACATCCGCTTCATAGACCCTGAGATTGTCAACGAGGCTGTCTTCGGATACAACCCAAAGGTTGTTGAGGAGTACATTCTGGATGCACTCTTAGGACAGCACTACAAACCATACATACTTCTGCCCTTCAACTTCGAGTACGTATATATCCGTTCCTCACAACCTCTCATTCCTAGCTTTTTAAAGCATACATAATATGACTAATTACATATATATGTTGAATATATTAATAGGTTTCACTGGATCCTTCTTGTTATTATGCTTGATAATAGCAAGATCATTATTCAAGACTCAAAAAGAAAACCACAAGAAAAATATCAATATCTCATTGACGCGCTAAATCAGTATGGCATATATTAATTTATAAGATGGTTTCCTTATTCTATTGAAATGCCTAGCTATTTAATTAATTCGAACTCTAATAATTACTATTCATGTATTAACGCATCACAGGGCATTCGCAAAGTTCCGAAAGAAGCATAAAGGAGCTTTCAAGAACGAATTCACAGTCCAATTAAGCACTCGAGTACGTAATAAAGTATACTAATTAATTCATATTCTTTAGTGATAGTTTTTCATCTCAATACTTGTATTCTTTTTAAATTTCATTATAGGTTATACAGCAAACGGCAGGAAACAACTTATGTGGCTATTATGTGTGCCACTACATGCAAAATCTTTGCCACGACGATGTGCCCAAAATAAACGACGAGGTGCGTGTATGTCAAAAGTACCAAAGTAATGATGCATCGAAATTAATGATGCATCTCAATTTCTTAGTACTTACAATTTACGTGTTCAGAGATTTATTTATTTTTTGTTTTGGCAGCCTTACCTCGATGTGCAAGGTGTGATCCCGCCTCACCGGATTGCAGCAACCCAAGAACAACTTATCGGCTTCATTGTCGACGAGATTATATCCACCAAAGGCGAGTTCCACACAAAGGGATGGAGAGATTGTCCTTCTCTAAGGACAGGTGAAATATCGGAATCATCGAAGGCCACAGATAGCGATGCAGGCAACAAATGACCTCAAGATTCACCCTTGTACTCTTGAAATATATATACATTGCTTCAGTGTGCTCATTATTTCATGTATGTACACATGCATTTTTGATTCATTCGTATTATTGTGTAAATGAACTTAATTGTGGTTATGTGAATGAGTACACATCATATTATATTTTTAATTATGAAAAAATATTGTAGTTGTATTTAATTTTATTGTCAAAATTCATATTGAAAACCCCTCTCAGAACATATTCTATATTAAATATAATTTGTGCTCAGCCTCTCCACAAGCGGTTGGTAACTCCAACCGCTTGTGGAGAGGGCACATGTGGCGCTCCCCTCGTTGCCTCCGAGGCTCTCCAGAAGCGGTTCGTAAGTCCAACCGCTTGTGGAGAGGGCACACGTGGCGTCTCCCCTCGCTGGCTGAGAGGGTCTCCTGGCGCGTTCAGACATTTAACCGCTTGTAGAGAGCATCCATGTGGCGCCTCCACCAGCCTGCCAGGGAGCGTTCCGAACCGCTTGTGGTGTCGTATCACAAGCGGTTGGGGGAACCACGAGTGTTACCCGGAGGGTATCACTCGCGGTTGCCTACAACCGGTTCCAAAACCGGTTCTGAAACCAGTTTCGAACCGGTTGTAGTAGCCGGTTCCCTGGCAGTGCAAGGTGCTCTTTTATGATCTGTAAACATTTGCCATCAAAGGCCGGTGACTCATCGGCGAGACTGAAGGCCTCATGCTACGCGCCACATCTACAATCTACAGATCGCAGGGTGCAAGCAGCCAAGCAGGGGCACAATTGTCTACTGCAGGAGAGACATCATCTTGGGAGCGTGAGGAGGTATTTGATGTCATTGCTAGAAAGCTGATCTTTTATACCAGCTTATCAGTACCAATTGAATTGGAACCGGTACTAATAGTGGCATCAGTACCGGTTCATTGGCTACAGGGCATTAGTGGGCTTTTAATACCAGGTGAGGAAACCGGGACTGACCCGGATAGTCTGTACCGGTTCTATTAAAACTAGTTCCCAACCAGTATTAAAGCTGAGTTCTCTAGTAATTTATTCTTCTGCTATTCCACTGTGCATCGCTAATGAACTATCGTGATACTAACGATGTGGGTGTTCTTGACGAGTTCAGTGTGAAAATAGCATTGACATTTTTTATTGACAGGTAGGCGCTAGCAGATGCTGAGGCAGAGGCTCAGATGAGAAATTTTGTACGGAGGCAACAAGGATCCAACCTTCTACCTCATGCAGGACAACTAGCAGTATACATGCTATATTGCTATTCATAGCGAATGATTTTTTTTATGTGTTACCCTGTTCACTCAAGGAATTAACTCAAGGAATTAAAAGGATACCTTCTCAATGGAAAATAAAAGGCTACCTAGTATTTTGGGATTAGGGGTTTAACTTGCCAAGGGGTAACAACAAATTTCAGATTTCATGTTTATATGTTTCAATACGTCTAGTCACCTAGATTGCAAGTTTTGCATGGTTTTAGTATAATTATTTTAGGTTTCATGATAAAAATCAAGTTTCATAAAGCTTTTGCGATTTAGAAGATTTAGTGAAGTATTCGCAAGGAATTAGTGAAAAAAGTAAACCTGAACAGCTCCATATGAAAAGTCAAGCCAGCAGAGGTGGGAGCAAAGATGAGTAGAACAGGCTTGATGACCTCACACACGTCATTCCTCTTGTCAACCACTTGCACCTTTGGCATCCTCTCTATTGTATCCTCCTTGTTGCTAAATTAGATAAAAAAAAGTTACGGTCGTTAGATCTGACTCGGGTTAGAGCTAGGAGGCGATGGCGATACTCAATCTGACATGCACCAACCTCTTTTTTGATTCTTAGATGGAGGAAACAGGTGGTGATACGTGGTAGCATCACTTGATCTAACACAAAGCCTCCTTTTTGATTCTTGGATGGATGAGGATGGAGGAAATAGATGATGACAACGATACTCGATCTAACACCAAGCCCTCCGTCCTATTTCTTGGATGTACAAGGCTGAGGGGTGCGACAATTACCACCATGTAAGAGATAGGAGAGAATGGGATAGGAGGGAGAACATGATGTAGGGTAGGGGAATTAGGGTTACTTGATTTGGAGAATTCTATATAGGAGGATGAAGATATAGATGCAGTGTTCCCCTTGGTAGGTGCCTAGGTTGTGTGGGCGAGGCACTTGGCGGTGCTCTCCGCCTTGATTATGGGGTAATCAACATAGTGCTATTGCCTCTCTTCTTTATTGTTTCCATCGTCGAGCATGGGATGGCCTTCGCCGTTGACAACCATAGCATAGAAGAGATGCAGAGGAGGAAGGGGAGAGCAAACACATGGCTAGAGCTTGGAGAGTAGAGGAGGATTGGTGGCAGCTATGTTGGAGGCTTAGTGCCAGGAGGAGTGGAGAACTAGGGTTTCCATCTTGGTCTTTGTTGTTGGGCCGGTTCCGATTCCATATTTTTATAGATGAGTTTGAATGGTAAGCTAGGGTTCACATTTCCTTTCCCTCTTTTGGCCGCCATAGTCTCTCATTCCCCTTTTCTGTTATGCCAACTGCCTCCTTCATCTTCATCTTTTCCTTACCCATCACCATCCCCTATTGTTTCTAGTCAAACATCTAGGTGGGGTCCATCGTCCATTTATCGTTTATCGATTTAGGCAAGTAAGCTTAGATGTGTGTGAAGAGAAGAATTGTAAGATATTACTTCCTATAACATGTTAGATTTTTTTTTTAGATAAAGGAAGAATTCCGGCCTCTACGTCCGGGGACGTACATGACCAAAACAAAATCCAAACATCAAATAAAATGACTGGCACACCTAGGTAGTACAAACTCAAATCAACTGGAAAATATTAATAATTGCAAATCCTATTATTAAATCTCCAGCCATGCTGGAAGAAGAATGCCATTAAAACCACTTCCAAAGAATGACACGCCTGGGTGAAAGGCTCCCTCTCCTCCTTATGCAGCAATGCCCAACAGTGCAGCCAGTATGTACCCTGAAGATGAACAGGATAAAAATAACATCTTTTCTCTTGTGAAATACAGTGTCATTACGACAAAGCCAAATAGACCACAAAATTGGTACAATACCCACCCAAATTTTTTTAATGAGTTTTGCCCCTATTTCTAAAAGCCAATTCCCAATCATATGATCAATATGAAATGGGGTTTGCAAACCTAGGACAATTTGAACTAATCGCCAAATCTCCCTCACTAATTGGCAATCAAAGAACAAATGTTCAATAGTCTCCCTCTTACTACAAAAATGACATTGTTGGCTGCCTGGCCAATTCCTTTTGACCAAATTGTCGGTAGTTAGAATGACCCCTCTGCCAAGAAACCATAGGAAGATATTAACTTTTAAAGGAATTTTAAGCTTCCACAGTGATTTATTTGTGTAAGAAATAGATTGATTCACCAATAATTGATACATTGAGCCCCTAAATGAATTTATCGCTATCTTGGCATAAATGAGAATTCTGCAGTTTAGTTACCAAATTATGTCAATCAATAAGGTTTTGCCCCACTAATACTCTCCTAAAGGGGACATTAAAGGGACTGGAGTTTATTACATCCACCACAGTAGCATGTCTTTTCCTAGCAATAGAAAAGAGATTTGAAAATTGTTTCCATAGGGGGACTAACCCATCCAAGAATCTTCCCAAAACCTAATGCGAGTGCCATTTCAAACCTGAAAGGAACCCCATTTAAAAAAGTCTTCTTCGACTCTCATAAGGCCCTTCCAAATGTGAGAATCCTTGGTTGAACTTGCATATGTAACCGTCTTATTCATTAGGTATTTTTTTTTGTTAGCAACCTTTGCCAAACACCATCCTCATTAAATAGTTTAAAAAGCCATTTGCTTAACAGGCATTTATTTTGGATGTCTAAGTTTGAAATGCCGACCACTCTAATCCTTAGGTCAGCAAAGAATGCTCCATCTCACTAATATGTATTTCCTCTTTTGATTATCACTTTGCTAATTTTTTTTAAAAAAGATAACATGAACATTGGAAGGCTACTAAGAACCGAATTGAGCAACACTAATCTTCCACCAGTTGATAGATGCTTCCCTTTCCAACTGCTCAACTTTTTCTCAAAATGTTCTTCAACTCCTTTCCACTCAATATTTCTCAATTTACAATGGTGCATAGGAATTCCAAGATATCGGAAGGGATAAGTGCCAATCTCACAACCAAACAATTGCATGTAAGATTGTTCACACTCCTTGGCATCTCCATAAAAAAATAGCTCACTTTTATGAAAATTAATTTTCAAACCAAAGAGTTGTTCGAATACACTCATCAATAATGTTAAATTCTTTGCTTGTTCTAAATCATGGTTTAAAAAAAGAATAGTGTCATCCGTATATTGTAGGATGGATAATTGATCTTCCAGAAGCTGTAGTACTACCTTTATATTTGCCCATCTTGTTTAGCTCTTGAAATTAATATGGCAAGCATATCTGCTATAATATTAAAAAGAGTTGGAGACATAGGGTCTCCCTGCCATAAACCTTTTCATGTTTTGAAGTAAGGTCCTATGTCATTATTGACTTTGATCCCTACACTTCCACCAGAAATAAACCTGTGCACCCATTTGCACCATTTTAGCGAGAAGCCTTTCATTCTTAACGTCCGTTGAAGAAAGGACTATTTAACCTTATCATAGGACTTTTCAAAATTAAGTTTTAATATCACCATGCTTAAATTTTTCCTATGCATCTCATGTATTATTTCATGCAAAATTACCACACCCTTCATAATATTTTGTCCTAGCATAAAGGCTATTTGAGTTGGACGAACAACCTTATCAATCACCCTCTTTATCCTATTAGTGCCAACTTTAGTAAATATTTTAAAGCTGACATCAAGAAGACAAATCGGTCTAAACTGTTGAGTACTGTTGGTGTCTGTTAATTTCGGAAGCAAGGTAATTATACCAAAATTAAGTCTATAGAGAGGTAGAGAATTCTGATTAAAGGAGTCAAAAAATGCCGATAAAATTCTGCCGGGAAG
This sequence comes from Olyra latifolia, assembly GCA_036346145.1. Classification (NCBI taxonomy): domain Eukaryota; kingdom Viridiplantae; phylum Streptophyta; class Magnoliopsida; order Poales; family Poaceae; genus Olyra; species Olyra latifolia. Next base: position 39,335,904 of record CM070524.1, on the reverse strand, counting down.
CCATTAGGACCTGGTGCTTTATTGTGTTCCATTTGAAAATTTTCCTCTTTCACTTCTTGTTTTGTAATAAAAGAATCAGTTAGGATTTCATTCTCAATTGTACTCACCTAAGGGATATTATGTCGGGTGGACTCTTATCATTGAAAAGTTATTGTCCTCCGATGGTCCAAATAGACCTTTGTAATATTGAGTGATATATTTCTTAATTCGAGTATAACCAACTATTGCATCCTTATCCTGATCAAGTTGGAAAATACGGTGTTTTCTATGTTTGCAATTTGCAACAAGATGAAAAAAATTTAGTACTACTATCGCCTTCCAAAAAAATTTTTGTCTTCGCTCGTTGGTACCATTTTAGCTCTTCCTCTCGTAATATGTGAACTAACCTCCTAGATAAATTTTTTTTAGGAGCTCACTTTCAAATAGACCAAAAATCTCATTTTTTTTTATTAAGCTCATCAAATTTTTCACAAATTTGGTTTTCCCAGTTTCCATAAGAGCCATAAAATCGACTTGGTGTTCTTTAACAAGATCCGAGATATATTTATATTTAGCCAAGTCATGAAAACCTCCGCTATTCCAAAATGTACCTTTCATTTCAGAATTAATTTTGACGGTGTTTGTAGCCTCTTAGTTGGACGAGATAATTTACTCTTCTTTATTTTTGAGTTGGACTTTTTCTTTCTAGGGACAACATTTAGATCATTCAATACATGATCTAATCCCTCTTCAATGCATACCTGAGTGAAATCACCACATAGGTGGCTGAGTGTAGAATCAATTTCATCCAATTCAGGTTCCTTCAAAGGAATATATCTACAACCTTATTCTTAGATTTTGTTCTAGTAGACAAATGTAGTCCATCAATTTCTATATTCTTAATCGAAACAATATATTGTTGTATTTCATCATTAGTGCTACCTAAGGAAACTCCTAATCAAGAAAGCTTAGATGAATCAAACCATTACTCACTGAAATAAAAGAGGGGTAATTTGAATACGTACCCAAAGGTTTCTTAAGGTTAGAAGCCGCCGCCAATGGAGTCACCTTTTGCAGGTTGTCTTCATCACTTCGAGGAGCAAGCCTGCTGAGGAGGTCGCTCATTCAAGACCAAAGCCAATGAACTCTCTCCAATAGAACCAACCATAGTCACCGCTATTGGAGTCAACTGCTCATCGTCATCAACAGAAAGCTCATCAGTCCCATCAGTAGTAGTCGCCATATCTGTCACCTTGTCCACAATGCCCTTCCTGGTCTCAAGACCATGGGTCGGGACTAACCTTTGGATTGGCTCATCAGCCTCTTCTGCCCGGCTCACCTTCCCCTCCTCTACAAGTCTTTCATCTGCCACATCCTGCTGTGCATGACCAGTCACACTGCCCCCCATAGGAAGAACAATTCTTTCTATTCTGTTTGCTTCTTCTTTGTTCTTATCATTGCCCTCTTTTGCCCGTACATCACCAAAGCAAACTTCAGTTTGATCAGCTTTCCCATCCTTTTCATATTACGCCTCCTTTATCATGTCAACAATTCGATCCTAGAACTAAGGACCCGCATCTCCTGTGCCACTCTACTACCTGAAGCAACAAGATCCTCACAGATCTTTTCCATACAACCCCTAGTAGCCACTGTAACACTAATATCCGGTGGTCAGGTCAATGCACCCTATAGCCCGACACTCATTTTCATAGGGACCATAGCCGAAGAATTTTTTATGATATTAGAGCATCCGTAGTAGAAATCCTATAGTTGTGTAGAAATAGAGTTTTAGAGATAGAGTATCTAATAGAGAAAAAGAATCTTTTAGGGTATAGTATAAAGTGTGAAGGAATTTCAGGGTGAAAAAGAGAGAGAATAGAGTAGAAGAAAGAGAAAATAGGGATAGAGCTCCTAGTGTTGATGCTCTTATTCCTTTCAACATCACTATTTTTTGGGTACTTCATTTCTCTATCTTTCATCTCCTCGTCCTCCTCTCTATTAGTTTTGTCACCTTTATCTTTAGAGATTTTTTATGGTCTTTCAGGAAGTATACCACAATTTCTAGTGTTATTTTGTGGTATCTTCTAGTACCTTAATACTGAGAAGGTAGAAATTGTGGTACCTCCTATATCTCCTTAAGGATGGTAAAAAATCTCTTATCTTTATTATTATTAGCTAGGCCGAATGTGTCCTCTTAATCATTAATCTTTTCTTGCTCAACCTCAATAGTCAACTCATATACACAGTCCTCAACCACAACATCTATAAATGGAGGTATTGCCATTGGGTCTAAAACTGCCACCTGAAGCCGAGGTATACCTGTTTTCTTGGTGGTTACCATGTCCACATACTGCATTGTCCCGAGGATAGACCCTAAAGCACAAAGCGACAAATATGATCTAATCTTTGGGGCACACCATGAAAATGGACCACACCATTGATAGTTGCATCTTGACATTCAGTTGTAATTTCCATTCTTCAACTCTCAATTTAACACCAAGTTTTTGGATAATTATCTCATCTAGTTGCACCATTCGATTCAACTCTGTTTTGCTGGGAAATTGGACCGGAAACATATTTTGCCCATGCTCCTTAGCCTCCCAATGCCATTTTAATGGAATCAACCTTTGTAACTCTCCAGCTACTTGATCTGTTGTGATCTGTCCTCCTAGGAGCTGAACAAGGCCATTCCTCGCATCTCCTTGAACAATGTGCGTACCTGAGTGCGGTATCTAATAGAATCCCAGATTATCCGCCCCATACCCACAAAGATTAGCCACTGGCTTCGGGACCTGAAGGATATAAGGTGATTTGAGCCTTCGCAAATTTCACATGTAAGGATGGTAGTACATCTTCCCATGGCATGACCCTTTTGATAACACCGATTGCAAAAAAAAAGCCTTTTTTTTTAAGCAGCGGGGACATACAGAGGGTAGGCGTTCCATTGGGTGGAAATGACGTTACGTCTCCTCGGGTCTCGTGGTGGGCTTAGACCTCCTCGGAAGGGGTCGCCGGCGGGGTCGTCGGCGGGCGAGGGCTCTCGGCGGTTCGGGGAGGTGGATGCTGGTGGGTCTCTCGATGGGGACTTCCTTATTCCGGAGCCCATTGGTGCAGTTTCGGCCCAAAGGCCATGCAGAGCGGTGGGTCTGGCTCCCTCGGTTCCGAGCCTATTTGAGGTATTCTGGAGACGGTTCACCCCAGCCGCTAGGGTTTTCGTTCCTCGTCGCAATCCTCTTGAGTGGAGAGGTACTGTTGGGGGCGATAGGAGATCCTTCGCGCAAGTGGTCCGCTCCTCCATGGAGGCGGGTCGGGAGCGTGAGGGTGGTGGCCGGGGTGGTGGAGGTGACCGGAGAGGTCGCTGGAGCAATATTCGTGGTGGCGGAGGTCGGGGTGGCCGCGGTTTCACATGGAATCGTACGATCCCCACTCCTGCTGATGGGGGTAAGAAAGAGGAGATGCCTATTCTTCCTTTGGTGGTTGCGAATCCGGTTAATATGGAGAAGGGCAAGCAGATTCTCGAACCTGGATCTGAAGTTCCTCAGGTAAAACCTAGCGCCAAATTTGATGAGGGGGGTGTTGGTGGTATAGATAAGGGGATTTCCGAAGAGAAACCTACTTCTAATTCTGGTCGTTTGGTTGGTACTTCTTCTGGAGTTTCTGTTGGATCTGAGAAGGTGATGGGTGCGTGTTATCGGTGTGGGAAATTTGGTCATTTAGCTTTCAATTGTACTGCCATTTTTATGTGTGGTTGGTGTGGGGGAGAGGGGCATATTGCGGTGAGATGCCCACACCGCAAACCGTGGGAGTTTTGTGCTTCTCTATGCGGTTTTCAAGTTGCTGAACAGGGGATGTATGTTCTTGAGGTCATTGCTTCTGATCAGATTCTAAGAGACAAGGGGAATATGGCCGTCATTGTGATTGAGGGTGGTGCGGTATCAGTTCGGGAGATTGAGAATGAGTTTAACCATATTTTTAAATCCTTCCCTAAGTGGAGTTGCACAGCTAGAGCCTTGGGTGGTAATAGATTTCTGATGCGTTTTCCAAACCCTAGGAAGGTAGAGGAAATGGTAGATTTGCCTTTGATGAAAATGCGGACTGGTAATGTGTTTATGAAAGTTGAAAGGTGGAAACCTGAATGTGGCGCTAAGAGTATCTTATCGGTGATCTGGATTCGGATTCACAACATTCCTTTAGAAAAAAGATCGTTTCCGACCATTTGTTCTGTTGCTAGCCTTGTGGGGATTCCTCAAGAAGTGGATGATTCATCTATGTTTAGGCCGGATTATGTTCGTGTGAAAATTCTATGTAAAGATCCTTTTAAGATTCCGAGTGTGGTGGAAGGAGTATTGGGTAGAGGAGTTTTTGATTTTCATATTCAGGTTGAGGAAGAATTGCTAAATGGCAGATCTGAGATAGTTTCCTAGGTCAGAGTAGATGGGAAAGGGGAAGATGCTTGGATGCAAGCGGCTAAGAAGGCTAAAGTGCAAGAGCAACATGTTGGGGGAGATTTAACATGGGGTAATGTATCTGGCAAGGGTGGGCAAAGTGGAAAATATTCTAAGATGCAGATGGCCGATGTTTCTGGGTTGATGGGGGGTATTGGACAACCTATTAACAGTGAGGATAAGGAGTCTGAGCGATTTGATGAGCTAGATGAAGAGGATGATGAGCCTACGGGCTTTTCTGTTTTGGCTGATCAACTGGGGGTGGTTATGGACACTGATGAGGATCTTGGTTCTGGCGAACCAATTTTAAGGACAACTGTCCAGTCTTGGTTCGTACCCAGTCCTCATTTTGATGTCCCGATTTTTCAGAGGCCGAATACCTTGAATTCTTTGGACCTGATTGCTGCTTGGTTTGGTATTGGATCCAGCCTATGTGGGTCTTATAGGGTAAGTGCTCAGAATCCTAAATGTAGTCAGCTGGATTGGTCAGAAGAGGCCTCTGTAAATATTGTACAGAGTACTGACCAGATTCCCCCAGTTCAAGAAGAGATATTATATTTGGAGGGAGCTCCTGACCCTGATTCGCAGGAAGTCCTCGATGTAGTACCTTTACAGTGCGTTGCCTCTGGTGAAATGAAAGAGGATAATTCTTCGAGAGAGAAGGGAAGTATTTTGTCTGACAATGTGGTGTTGACTCAAGATGCAGCCCCTAACTTTGTTATGGTCAAAAAAAGAGGAAAACTGTGGATGGCCCCATCCGGAGGAGCAAGAGATTGGGGGGGTGATGCTATTAGCATTCTAGACAAGGCCACCAATCTTCAAAAGAAAAAAAATCTGGAAGGTAACTTTTCTCGTTCCAAAAATTCTTTTGCTGCTCTTAATAATGAGGAAATTATTCAAGTTGTGTCATCTATGGGGGTATGTGTTGGTAATAATAGTTTTGAGAGTATTGATATATTGAAAGATGTAGAAAATGCTAGGTTGGATTTATACACAAAAAAACTTGAAAAAGAAAAACTGAACCCTGCTGATGTTCATAATGAGAAAAATGCTGATGAAAAATGGGAAATTGTTAATTCAGGTGAAGAATCAGATGTGACTTTAAGTGATGATATTAGTAGGCTTTCAGTAGTAAGGGGTAGAAGGAAGAACAAATCTGTTTCTAGAAAGAAGAAAAAGGGGAAGGGTAAAGGGACCAGGTTGAATAAAGGGGATTCATTAGATGAATGGATGGGGGTGTCACTATTTGCAACCAGCGGTCGGGGATTAACTTTACAATGAATCACAACATCAAGGGATTGTTCTGGAATTGTAGAGGTATTTTAACAAAAGGTTGTAGAAGCTTTATTAAGGATTGTATCATGCTTAATCGTTTAAATTTTTTATGTTTGTTTGAGACAAAAAAGGCTGACTACTCCATTAGTTTTTTGAGGAATATTGATGCTAATAACTCTTTCATTTGGAATTGGTGCCCTGCTAATGGTAGAAGCGGTGGTATTTTATGTGCTATTGATAGTAATTGCTTTGATCTACTGGGTGTTAAAAAAGGGGCTTACTCTATGGTTCTGAATTTATGGGACAAGAATATTAGAAGAAGATGGAATTTGGTGGGTATTTATGGGGCACCTCATGTGAATGATAAATTGGAATGCATTGCTGAGATCTCTTCTATCTGTCATGATGCAACTCTGGATTCTTGAATTCCTTATATTTTAGGTGGTGATTTCAATATGATTTGGAAGGATAGCGAGAAAAATGGACCTATTCATCGGACCAGATTTACATCTCTTTTTAATTCTTTGATAAACCTACATTGTCTAAGAGAATTACCTTTATTGGGTGGGCGGTATATATGGTCTAATATGCAATCTCCGCCAGTGTTGAAGAAACTTGATAGGGTTTTGGTTAGTCCTAAGTGGGATGCTTGTTTTCCTGATGCTACTGTAAAATGTCTTCCTAGGATTTTGTCGGATCATAATCCTATCCTTCTTTCCACTAGGAGGTTGTCTGGTGGGAACCCTAAAAAATTTTCTTTTAATTTGAATTGGATTAATCAGGAAGGCTTCTTAGAGTTTGTATCTAATAGTTGGAACTCTGAGTGCAAGAGGGGAGATAGTATTTTTATTTTGCATCAGAAAATTAAAACACTTAAGAGGTCTCTAAGGGGGTGGGGAGCTAATAAATTTGGAAGGAATAAGAAAAGGAAAGAATATATTATCAGTAGGATTTATGCTTTGGATAAAATAGAAGAAATTAGACCCCTTTATGTTGTGGAGGTGTGTGAGAGGGTGGATTTACAGGCTGAATTGTTCTCTGTTTTCGAGGAAGATGAGCAATATTGGTATAAGAAATCTCATGAGAATTGGCTCTTGAAGGGAGATAACAATACGGCATATTTTCATAGAATTGCGAAGGGAAAGGAAAAGAAAAACTCATTCTTTCTCTAATAGATGAAGACAGAAATATTGAAGGAGATGAGGAGTTGTTGAATTATGCTACTGGGTATTATAAGGAACTCTTTGGTCCGGTTAGACCATCTGAGTTTAACTTGAAAGATACCTTTTGGTCTGATAACGAAAAAGTTGATGATATTCAAAATGAATTGCTTGTGAAACCTTTTTGTGAGGAAGAGATAAGGAATGTGGTATTTAAAATGGCTAAAAATAAAGCTCCTGACCTTGACGGACTTCCTATTGAATTCTATCAATCCTGTTGGAAAATCGTGAAGAGTGATGTCATGGCTTTATTCAGTGAATTTTTGAAAATAAGATTGATATTAGTCGTATAAATTTGGGAGTGATCATCCTATTACCAAAAAGTGTGACTGCTAATCATATTAAACAATATAGACCTATTTGTTTGTTGAATTGTTTATATAAGATTGTAACCAAAGTTTTAACTGTGAGATTAGAATCGGTCATGAACAAAATAATTTCCTTAAATCAATCTGCTTTCTTAAAAGGTAGATATATTATGGATGGGGTGGTGGTGCTCCACGAGTTGATTCATCATACAAAAAATGAGAAAGAAGGTGTATTAGTCAAGCTTGACTTCGAGAAGGCATATGATAAAGTGAGTTGGCAGTTCTTATTAGATTGTCCCAGATTGCGTGGTTTTAACCCTCATTTCTGTGGTTGGATCCAGCAAGTAGTAACAGGTGGTTCTGTTTGTGTTAATGTTAATGGAAAAAAGGGAGATATTTTCAAAGTTTTAAGGGGGTAAGGCAGGGAGACCCTCTATCTCCTTATTTGTTCAATATTGTGGCGGATGTCCTTTCTAAAATGATATATAATCTCCAGGGTGAAAAATTGGTTAAAGGCCTGGCGGCTGACATATTTGATCAAGGGCTGGCGATAATACAATATGCACATGATACCATTCTATGTTTAGATAATGATATTCATATGGCTAAGAATGTGAAATTGGTATTCGCTGTTTATGAAAGTCTTTCGGGCTTGAAAATCAATTTTGATAAAAGTGAAGTGGTGGTTGTTAATGGCACTAGTAATGGGGGGCAAGATTTTTCTGAGCTTTTTACTTGTCCTATTGGGAGCTTTCCGATTAAATACTTAGGTCTCCCTATTAGCAGTCGTCGGATCTTAGTGCGGGATTGGGCGAATATTATTAACAAAGTTAGCAGAAAGTTGGATGCTTGGAAAGAAAATGCTTTATCTTTGGGGGGCAGAAGTGTATTGCTTAATGCTTGCCTTAGTAGTATTCCTATCTACGTTATGTCCATGTACTTACTACCTAAATCTGTGATTGGTCAACTAGATAGAATAAGGAGGAGATTTTTTTGGCAAGGCAATGATCAGAAGAAAAAATATTATCTGGTTAAGTGGGATCATATTTGTGTTAGTAAGAACAAAGGGGGACTGGGTGTGAAAAATTTGCGGCTGTTTAATATAAGCCTCCTTACCAAGTGGTGGTGGAGGTTAGAGCATTCCGAAGGGATTTGGCAATCTATATTGAAAAGGAAGTACTTAAAAGATAAGAATATTTGGTCCTTAAAATGTACTGCTTCTGATTCTCTGTTCTGAAAGAATTTGATTAAAATCAAAGATTTCTATTTGAAGGGGAGAAAAATCATTACAGGCACCGGAGAGATGACTGATTTTTGGCATGATGAATGGCTGGGTAATTTCACCTTAAAGGATACCTTTCCTGATGCTTTTGCTATTTGTTTAGATCCTCATATCTCGGTAGCTAAATGTAGACTTGTGCATTGGAAGATACCTTTGAGGAGATGGTTGTCCCACGATGCTAGGGTCAGATGGAATGATGTGATTAGTAATTGCACACAGTTCCCTTGGTCGGTGGAAAATGATAAAACTATTTGAAAGAAAGGGTTTTCGGAAAATTTTTACTACTAAATCCATGCATCAGATGTTGGAAAAACCCTGGCCTAAGAGGACTAATCTGTTCATCTAGGGGAACAAAATTCCTCTGAAGATTAAGATTTTCTTATGGCTGCTGGATAGGAATGCTATTTTAACAAAAGAAAACCTCAGGAAAAGGAATTGGATGGGAGATCCTAGATGCATATTCTGTGACCAAATTGAGACAGCTAGCCACTTATTTCTTAACTGTAGTGTAAGCAAAGTGATCTGGGGGTTAGTGGGCAGAGCCTTCAATTGTACAGTGAGACCCAGTACTTTTGTTCAAATTTTGCCGTGGTGTCATATGCTTTGGCCAGATGTTAGTAATCTTCATATGATAGGCGTTTCAGCAATTTTATGGGCGATTTGGAAATGGAGGAACAAAATCTGCTTTGAGTCCAAGGAACTTGGATCTCCACTGGCTATTATCTTCATGGCTGTTTCTTTTATGATGTTATTGGGCAGGATTATATGGTGAAGATGATGTGAGTATGGTGAAGGAGGGGCTGAGAAGATCCTGAGCTGTGCTGCCAATGTTGCTGGGAGGGGAGTTCCTGGAGGATCGTATGCTACCGGAGGATTAAAGCTTCTGCCTAATTGATCGTCGTCCTGTGCTTAGGAATCTTTTGTGGATGGTTTTATTTTGTTAGCCATTAACTCTAGCTTTTGGAAGTGGGTGCTTTACTGCTGCGGTGTACATAATGCTGAGTGTGTCTGAACATCTGTGAACTCCGACGTTGGATGTCTTCCGTTTTCTCGTGGAGTAATGGAAGGAGGGACCAGTTTCCCTTTCGCAAAAAAAAAAAAAGCTTTTTTTTTTGGTCCCATATCGCCGGAAGTCTTGGTTGCAACCTGCTGTGCTGATGGTGTACCTGTTTTTTCAGAAGCCTCCCCTGAACCAGCGTTACTAGTGCTACCACCCTGTGAATTATCCTTCGCGGTTGGTATCGCTAGTTGCTCATGAGCTCAACCCCTTCCTTCTCTCGATGGCTTGACTTGCCATTCATGAGATGATCCTCCTGCACGACCCCAACCGGAGCCATTGCTGCCAATCCGAGCAGGCCCGCCACGGTCAACACCACGACCCAAATTTCGGCACGGATTGCACGCACGCTTTCCAAATTTTCAAAACCAGATTGCCCCTGAGATGCCACCTTCAATTGTGGATTTTTGTTTCCTGATGTTGCTAACATATTATCGTCACCAACTACGGCTTCCACCAATTCTCTCCTGAATTCGACACCTTTGAATTTGCCAGTGTGCTTCTGCCCATGCAAATGTCGATCCATCACATCCTTGAGAGTAGGAGCCTATTTAAAAGCAAGACCACCAAACATTTTCAGCTCACCTGAAAATAGCCTACCCAGAAAGCTATTTTCTCAGAAAATTGAAAAACCGCGACTGTCCCAGACAAGCCCGTGAAGTTCGCTATACTCTTCCATTACAAATGAAGCTTACAAATACTTGTAGAACACATATTAAAATGAGATACGTAAGGAAATATACGACCTAGCATCAACTTGGAAAGCCACCACAATTCTCCGCAAGGGTGCAACAAACGTTGTTTCATTCATCAGGTCAGCGCAGAGGTTCAGAAAACAATGGAGTGATCACCTAAACTTTCAAAATTCCAAGGCCATACTCAACCTCTTTTAGGAGAAGGAAGAACAGAAGTTTGCCGCAAATAGTAACACCAAATGGTAACACTTGTCTCTTGTTCTTGACAACAACAGATTGTTCCTCTCATGGTGTATCAATTAATATGTAAGTATGAAAAACATTTTGCTTTTTGGCACACTCACATGTGAATTGGAGCTCAAACTTCTTTATCCATGTTTCCATAGCATGCTCATGTAACAAAAATGAACAGGAGACTCAGCTGATTCATCTGTTTCCTTGAGCATCACGTCTACAGAGACCATGCCCTTGGCTGGTCCATCCTCTGCACGGAGATGAATTCCAAGCAAGATAGTCAGAGTCGGGATCCTAAGTTGGATCGATTTTCCCTAGAAAGAATCGAATCGTAGTATCCAATCGTAAAATCGAGGATTCTATCTAATTTGTAAAATAAATATATTTTTTGTTCTCCACTGTACTTTTATATTATATATATATAGTTGAGCTCCGGTACTTTGCAAAGCACCGAAGACGCCGTGCTTTGCGTCTAGTTTATAAAATCCGAGACTCAAAATAGACAATCCGAACCATCCATCTTGATCTTCTCGTTGAAATCTCTTACATGACCAAATTTCGTATTTTTTTGCTATTTGTTTTGTATTTTTGAAAACCAGAAAATTTGGACACTCCATAACTAATTAGATCGGTGATGTTCAAAAATACAAAACAAATAGCAAAAAATTCAAAAAATTACGAAATTTGGTCATGTAAGAGATTTCAATGAGAAGATCAAGATGGATATATCATGATTCGATTGAATCACACACTAATTAACATTATGATTGCTGTCAATTATCAAAAATAGCTTCTAAACCTTATCTGGAGTAGGATCGCGATTCTACACGATTCTACGATTTGGATCGCGATCCTACTCCAATCCTATGTGATCCCGATTCACTAAACGACTCAGATCGACATGCTTCCATAGGATCGTAGAATCGCACGACTCTACGAGTAGGATCGCGACTTTAACTACCTTGATTCCAAGACTTTAGTTTCAGTTCCACCTGTGCGGTAGACAAAAGCTATGCCATATTGCCATCTGCCGGTCCTTTTTGGAGAGTAATGAACAGCGGCGGACCCACCAGTCGGGCTGCATGGGCCGTGGCCCGAGCTAGATTTTTTTGGACCACTTATACCCCTGTATAGTATAGAGTGTAAGCCCAATATATTTTGGCCTAGCTAGGGCCAGTCCGGCCACCAAACTCGCCTGCTGGGCCACGGCTTATGACCGTGCTCCAAGATCTTGCATTATGATTTCTCCAAAAATTCAAAAAGACCTTGTAAAATGTTGTGCCCAAGAGATCACGGAGGCTATTATTGCAGAGCTTGGAGATAGGCAATTCTCCATTCTTATTGATGAGTCACACGATATATCGGTCAAAGAGCAAATGGCGGTGATATTGAGGTATTTAATTGTCCATTCATGCTTAATTCAATATTGTCATTAATGTTCCATACTAAGGTTCATGATTTCTTATATTGTAGGTTTGTGAACAATAAAGGGCAGGTTGTGGAACGGTTTCTTGCTCTCTAATATGTCTCCGAGACTACATCAGATGCACTACGGGAAGCTCTTTTTGGTCTTCTTGATCATCATGGGTTATCTATATCCAGAGTTAGAGGACAAGGCTATGATGGTGCTTCAAACATGAGAGGTGAATATAATGGCCTGCAGAGAAAGATTTTAGATAAAAATCCTTATGCTTTCTATGTGCATTGTTTTGCCCATCAATTACAATTGGTGATTGTTTCTGTTGCTAGTAGTAGTTGTTGCCAATCTATTCATGATTTTTTTGAGTATATATCATTAATTATGACCGTCACAAGCTCATCATGCAAAAGAAGGGATGCATTAAAAGAAAAGCACCGCAAAGATATTTTGAATAGACTAGAGAGCGGTGAAATTTCTCTAGGAAGAGGTTTGCATCAAGAAAGTAATCTTGCTAGACCTGGGGATACTAGATAGGGCTCACATTTTATAACCTTAGTTCGTTTGGAGACAATGTGGGACTCTGTGATTCATGTTCTTGGTTTGGTTCATGAAGATGGGCGTGTACCAACACAAGCAGCGGGTTTGATAGAAAAAATGGAGAGCTTTAAATTTGTTTTCATTTTAAAGCTTATGCTCAAGCTGTTTGCTATTACAAATGAGCTGTCATTTGTTTTGCAAAGGAAAGATTTAAACATTGTCCATACTATGGAATTAATTGATATGGTGAATGCTCGGTTGGCTATTATGAGGACAGATAGTGGTTGGGAGGCACACTTTGATGAAGTCAAGACCTTTTGTTCTTTGAAAGGCATACCTGTGGTAGACATGGATGAAGAAATACCGGTTAGAGGTCGTTCAAGGCGTGATGGGTTCACAGTCACTAACCTTCACTATTATCGTGCTGAGATCTTCTTTGTTGTTGTTGATAAAATTAATTCAGAGTTGGGTCATCGGTTTAATGAAGTTTGCACTAAGCCACTTCTTTGCTTCTCTTGTCTTGATCCAAAGAATTCATTTGCTAAGTTTGATGTCAACAAACTTGTTCGTCTTACTGAAATTTATGAAGAAGATTTTTCTATCGAAGAACGTGCAATTATACGGGATCAACTTGAGACCTACATCTTAATAGTGAGGAGACATGCTTCTTTTGGTAATTGTGAAGATCTTGCATCTTTAGCTATTAAGATGGTTCAAACTGAAAAACACATGGTGTTTCCATTGATTTATAAGCTAATTGAGTTAGCATTGTTGTTGTTGCCTATGCCAACGGCAATCGTTGAGAGAGCATTTTCAGCAATGAATATCATCAAGTCTGAATTGCGCAACAAGATTGCTAATGATTGGTTGAATGACTTGATGGTATGCTACACCGAGCGGGAGTTATTTAAGTCACTTGATGATGAAACTATTATTCGGCGCTTTCAACGCATGAAAACTCGAAGAATGAACTTGCCTCGTACTTTGTCGCCTCCCACCTAAGTGGTATGTTTGATTATTTTCAATGTAATATATCATAAAAATTTTACATCGTTTCACTAATTTACAATTTTTTTTCTCACAGGTTAGATTTTTATTGGTACAGTTATCTATATATGCTTGATGCTTATCTGTAGTCTTCATCAATAGACAGGTATCACTACCATGTGCCCATGTCATTTTGTTAGTAAATTTGATCGTCCAATTGATGCGATCGTGAACTTGTTTAATTGCTTACTTTGTGTACCTATATTTTTATTAGTTTATGGTTTATTAAGTCCATGACGAACATAGGTTAATTTAGGCTTGCCATACCTAGATTTTCATCCTGGGTTCGCCACTGGTAATGAATGTTGTGTACATCAAATAACCAGAGTTGCTTTCTTTTACATTGCAGGCTTCCTTGTCACCCAGACTCAGAGAGTCATACATTCGCCTATTTGCTCCATTATACAGTACAAGCATAAGGTCTCTCACATCTAAATATGTGTATCACTAACTAAACAAACTGCAGAAAAAGGAAACCCGGATAAGTTTTGGAAAGAATGAGTTATTGGTGTAACCAAGTTGTGTGTATGAGACTTAAGTAATTTAGTGAAATTTTGAGGTATCCCTTTTATTTTATAAGAATATTTAGCAATTTGTACTTGATAATCAATTCCGACCTAGAATGCTAAATCTCACCTAACAGGTGATCAATACATTCAGAAACTGATATATCAACACTTGAATATATCATCAGTTTTTTTAAGTTGTTCAGAATTATAACAAATTGTGAAATGCTGTATAATTGATTGGCACAGTGTGCTAATTATTGTATGCAAGTAACTGACTAAATGGTATAATGAAACCCAAAAATAAAAAGCAAGGGCAAGATTGCAAGAACAGCGACTCAGTGGATTGTGCACCTCATTCACATCTTTGCCTTGGTTTTCATAGTGGAATTCATTGACCCAAGCCTTTTCTGACCAAAGTTGGACTTTTGGCAGTGAGATTCCTCCATATAAGATTTGCATATTCGGGATGGTCAACAAAAGGATTTCGATTATGCTGGTACAGGCTGCAAACACTATCATTTCTAAGCTGCTCTGCTCTTGATGGCGGATCAAGTTCGTTCCAATGTACAAGAGCCGATAGGAGACCCATCTTTCTGCTTTCTTAAACAGGAAACAGAAATTTGATATTACTAATGATACACTGTCATTAATTGCAACGTGATACCATCAAGACCTTGATATAAACGGTAGCATACGATTATCACAAGCATTGACTATAAAACAATCAAGATTCAATACGTAATGCAATTTGGTCCACGTAAAATGGACAATTGGTTCATAGACTATGAACCATGTAGCAGATTTACATCCATCACATCAATGTTGGCATTCTACAAGCTACCCAAGTATCTACCAATCTCACCAAATCCTTTAAACTATTAAGGTGTGATCATGCATGAAAGTTGATTGATAAAAATTTTCGTAAGTCAACACTGGTATTTAATATAACTGTATAAGCAAAGGTTACATGTTGAATATATAGACCCTTGATAAGCATGTTAACAACTGTTGCCAACAGGTGCCTCATGAGGATACTAGAATTTTGTCCTGTGTTTTGAGCAAAGAAAAGGAAATCCAATAAAAACTGCTGATTTCAATAAAATGGAAAATAAAAGACCAAAGTTACTATTAACATATTGTTTCTCCTTTCCATTTCTCTAACTTGTCTTGAGTATAAACATAAATATTGAAGGGTGATGCAATACTCCATATACTATCTCCTTTTTTCTTGTATTTTTTATGTTGATTTTGTGGTCAAACCAAAACAACTTTTTAGTTTGAAACCTATTGACATTTTTCATTACATATGTGCCTAAAGCTAACAGCATAAATACCTTTGCTTTTGAGTTTTGAGAGACTACTTACTAATACTTGGTGAGTCAGAAAGTTCCAAATGTGGAGCTCCATCTTTCTGGCCAGATCCATAGCTTACTGCCATATACATCAGGGACCTAGCTACATCTCCACGTACCTGAACAAAGCAAAAAGGAGACACTGTCAATTGTAATCTAAACAATTGCTCTTCACATCTAGAAGCCGCTATTGCTGCTGTTCATTCTCTCTTCTCTCTCTATCAAACTGCAAAGATTGCACTTAACACTCAGTATGATTTGAAGATTAAATGGTTTCTCATTAAGTACAAAGTATGTCCCTCCAAGGAATTAAACATATGTAGACTGTTTCCAATTCAACAGCCAGCATGCTTATCAACAATGAATATCATTTGTCCCATAAGAAGCAAACTGCATATTTTAATAAACTTTATGAAAATCCACATATACATATTATTATTTGCTTCATAAAATTTCTAAACCTGTAAAGGAGGTGCCCATCTTTCACCGTCTGTCTCTGTGTCAGGAGCAGCTTCATGATTTGCTGGCCTCACACATCGTATTGATATCGCAGCACATTCTCCATAATATTTGTTTCCCCTTGATGAATTCACTACAAAAAAGTTATGCAATTTTTCTAAAAAAATATAGAAAAATTTTAACTTACAATCCCTTTGCATTGCAACAATTTTGGCTATAAATTCAGAAGATTGCAATAAATTCATAAAAGAAAATATCTTCTTTCAAACAACACCAATGTAGCAATGAATCATCATCATCATGAAGGAAACAGAGTTACAGTTGATGGACATGTGGAGAATATATATTATGTTCAAAGATGATGGAAATGTATTATCCCAGGTGGCAAGAATACATACCCTATTAAAGAGCATGAGTGGAGTGCTATGGTGTACGAAAAGTTTGAATCAAGTAAAAAAAATTAGCAGACCATTGACATCCGCAGGACGAATATTGTGCAGATCAGTTAGCGATGGACCATAGGTAAGGCCATATGATCGAGGCCACAGGTGCTCTCCTGCACAGACAAATGCACAATGTTGTTTTGAAAGGAAAATTCTAAAGAAGACACATGACTATACTATCTTGACATATAAACATGTGCAAATGTAACTCACTGTTCCATCCATCCGGCTTGCCTGCTAATATCTTCGGCACAGCTCTCTGCGAGTATATCTCAATCCTACCAGAAAAATCAGAGCCTCAATTAAGTCAAAAAATGGAAGCTTGTGCCAATGTTGCATAAGCATTAGAGTGCCCATAAATTGCTACGGGGAATCATACACTTCTGAGGACGCATCAGGGTGTTCTGCATCGGTTGCATCCAGAATCTTCAGCGCATCCCACACCTACTTAAAATAGGCACAACGAAGGAAAGGATAATTCATCTTGTTTCTTTATTCCAACCAATTTTTTTTCGAACAAAACCAACCAATTTTTCACCAAATGACCAAGAAAGATTATAGCTAGAGGCAAGCCAACATCTTTGTAACGCAGGGAGGCGTGAGGCGAAACGATGGCGCCGAGCTTCGCCATCAGCTCGTCACCGGCCAAGCCGTCCAAGCCCCCGTAGTACCTCCCGACGTCTTCGCAGGGATACGGGGCCTTCGGCTTCAAACGCTCGTCGTTGCGGGCGGCATGGGCAGGGATGGGCGGCAGAGAACACATCACGAGGACGAGCACGGTGGCGGCGAACGCGTGAAGGCACCGGGCCAGACACGGCCGGAGGGAGAACGCGAATCCTCGTGGGAGCAGGAACGGTCGGCCGGGTTCGGGGTTGGGTTTCTTGGTGCTGTTTCTGTAGCAGGTGAGGTGTGCGCGAGCGACGGCGGGGGAGCGGCTAGTTTTGGTGGGCGGCGTGCCGGGAGCAGGAAAGCGGAGCACCGCGGCGGCGAAGGACAACATTGCTCCTTGCCTCGGCGCTGGGGCGCTGGCTGGTTGCCGGCAAAGTTATCGTTAGAGTACATTTCTCTAAATTTATATTTGTTGTTTTCTAGGTTTATGTTTTTTTATTAATTGAATTTTTCTAATACTCCCCTTTTACTTACGTGGAGCATGAACAATTATCATTCAGTGAAAATATACCTTAAAAAGAATTTCTTATAGCTATTAAAAGTTAGAGTAAATTAGATACATGCCACAATAAAGATGACCAATTTGATCCATGCCATTAAAAAATCGAAAACCTGTATGGTGCCACTACTACGTGGTATTTCTTTGAAAACATACCATTATGGACTTTTTGGCCCCTTCTTCAAATTTTCACTCAATATGTCACTCCTCGTCACTCCTTCGATCATCCCCTATCTTCTACTTTATTGCTATGGGTGGAGCTCAAGCTTGCTCATTCTATGTGCTCGAAGCTCAACATCCTTCCTCCCACGAACTATAGGAAAACATATTTTTCTCGACAGCCATCTTCTAGTGTCGACAACCAAATGTCAATCGTCGACAGTTAACTAGTGTCGACGGCCAAATAAATGTCGTCGACAGAGGTGAAGCAGTGTTGATGCC
This sequence comes from Olyra latifolia, assembly GCA_036346145.1. Lineage (NCBI taxonomy): Eukaryota > Viridiplantae > Streptophyta > Magnoliopsida > Poales > Poaceae > Olyra > Olyra latifolia. Next base: position 39,318,033 of record CM070524.1, on the reverse strand, counting down.
CCCACATAGTAGTCAACAGTGACGATGTTGTGTCGACAGCAACATAATGGCCATCGACACAGACCTTTAGGGGGTGCCAACCACTTTCCGATTTGAATTCGGGAGAGGTGGGAGAGAGCCCTATGTTGACGGCCATAGTTCAACTGTTGACACAGAGCTTCTTGTCAACGGCTCCTATGACGATGCTTGCTCGGTGACGTTTTATGGAGCTTTATCGATGGCAAAAGCCATCAACAAAATTGTTTTTTGTCCTGTAGTGACACCTATAGATCGAACCAATATGCCAGAGCTTGAGCTCTCTGCCCTCCCACACCCAGAGCACCATGGGAGCCGTCCAACCGGCACTGCTCGACATCACCAGTGTGACACTGCTGCAGCTGAAATGTGTGTCGCCCGACGACCCCACGCCATTGTTGTGTCGTTGTTCGTAGCAACACTAGAGCTCTCACTCTGTCCTCTCGTGCCATTGTCGCCTCGTCGCTTAGAGCAACGCTAGAGTTATCTTGTGTTGATTGATGATGAGTGATGTTACATGTCATTCAATTTTTCCACCATATGTCATCCTATTAAATCTTCATCCACCTCTACTAAAATTACCCACTATATGCCATCCTCCATAGACCCTTGTTTTAATTCTGTTCCATCCATTGAGTTTTTTAATTCGCGTATACACTCTGGTTTCTTTCTTTTTCATCCTCAAGTTTCTTGATTTTGTAAAGAGGCGTATATTTTTCTAGTTATTCCTCTCACAAAGCACGAGTCCGGACTAGTCAAATGAAAAAAAATATCATAGGGTCATGTAGTGGTGGTCGTTGATATGGCCCAACCTCCCGTTGAGCGAGGGATGGACCGATCCCTCACAGTACGTCACGTTTGATCAACAAAATCATCGAACAAGAAGTGAGCACATGTCCTCTTGAACCATGAAGGAGGAGGGATCATGAATCAAAGTTTGAATCATATAGATTTCATGGGCAATCTCAGGAACATGTTGTTTTTGCCTTGCACCGGTGATCACAATGTTTATTTTGATGTTTGTCTTAGAAATAACAATTTTTAGAGAGAGGTTCAATTTCCCTTTTTACATTGATGATTCTGCGTTATTTTTGTGGTAGCCGTTTAGTGGTTGTTTTAAGGACACATGCTGTAGAGTGTAGATTGCTATATCTTTGATTTATCTAGAGTTGTATTAAGATTGTGGTATGCCCAGGTCTGGCATATATTGTTTGAATGTATTAGTCGCTTGCTTGCATGATGAGAATATTTCAATACTTTTGTGTGGATTTAGTTGGGTCGATCCTATTGCTGCTGTCATGTTATTGATTTTAGTGGTTGTTCTAAATAACTGTGAAAGGTTTTAGTGGTGAATTAAAATTTGGGAGCAGAGGAGCGTGTAGTGCAGAGATTTAGTTTAATTTTTGTTTCCACTATCTGGTAAAATAGCAATAATATCTATCAATGATACTCTCTTCCACTCAAGGCAGGCAGAAACCGACAGCGAGGCTGGTGGTAACAAGGGTGTGTCAGATAAGCAGATATGTTTGAAGATATATTCGTCAAATGTTCTAAACATCACTTTGGTCGATTTGCCTGGAATCACTAAAGGTGCCAGTTGGTGATCAGCCAAGTGATATTGAGGCCAGAATAAGGACTATGATATTATCATACATCAAGCACAAGACATGTATCATCTTGGCTGTTTCTCCAGCAAATGCAGATCTGGCAAATTATGATGCTATTCAAATGGCTCGAACAGCTGATCCTGATGGTATGTGTGCCCTTCAAAGACCATGTGTAGTTTAGTAGAGCATTTGTATTAAGATCTTGTGTGTCATATTAGACTGATTCTTAACTCTTATAGGTTCTCGAACAATTGGTGTTATCACAAAGGTTTGATCCTGTTCTTTAATTTTTTTACGTTCTTGGATTGAAAAGCAACACCATATTCATATTGTCCGACTTTTGATTGTGGCTCTTCTATTTTCTTCCAGCTGGACATAAAATGGACAGAGGCACTGATGCCCGTAATTTAAAACTTGGAAATGTGATCCCATTACGACTTGGTTATGTTGGTGTGGTAAACCGCAGCCAGCAGGTAGTTTAGTTTGCAGCATTGTTTGTATAATTCAAGGTTGCAGTAGTATTCCTTGTGATCAGTGAGTTTATACTAACCAGAACTTCCAGATGGAGTAATTGTGTTGTACTACTGCTCATTTCCTGCTGATAAACAGTATAGTTCACAAAACATAGATGAACTAGTGTACCTAGTTCATTCCGTCAAATATTATTTTCTGAATTTTGTGCTAGTAATTATAGTAATGTACTGGAGATACTTTGTCCTTGTGGTGTTGATCATCTTCTTTGATGTCGCAAGATGGTTTTTACCTGTCTAATCGATAGATGTGTAGGTTTTTCCTTGTCAATATTGGAAACACTATTTAAGTAGGTATGCCCACCTATGGTGGTTACTCTATGATTAATGCATATGAGTGCTGATTATTCAAAAACAAAACGCTCATGGTTTGTATTATTTGTTCCTTGTAACCGGTTATGAATTGAATCTGCCCTGCTACCAACAGCAAAGCTTGTACTCTGGTTTTGCAATATGTTGCACAGACACTTCCACGGATAGTATAATAGAACACATTAATAGAACACCAAAATGAAAGGTGTAGAACATAAATGCAGTATAATAGAACACCAAACTGATGATGGAGTAAAACAAACGTACAAATCATATTAATTTGAAGCCGGGTACATCTTGCACTAATAAAGGACCAAACTGAAAGGTGTAAAACATAAACATACTCATAGGAGCAGGATACATCTTGCAATAATAAAAGACCAAACCGAAAGGTCTACAAGATAAACATACTTAAAACATAGAAGGAGGGTACATAATGCTGAAAACATTTGCTCAACGCCGAGCCCAATGGTGTTGAACAAGGTCTTCTTGCAGCTAGTGATGCCCTGTCCGACTTCGTATAGCGAGGTACCTTTGAATGAAGTGATGGAACTCTGGGTAGGGCGCATGGCTAGGAGTTGCATGCTCGCTTGCACCATCGAAATTTACATCGTACTGCATATGCAGTACGAGGTCGCTCATCCTCGACTATCATGTTGTGAAGAATGATGCAAGTAGTTATAATATTCTTCAACTTATCATGGCTCCAACCTAGCGCACGCCCACGAACAATGGCGAACCGAGCCTGCAGAACTCTGAACGCCCGCTCTACGTCCTTCCTGGTAGACTCGTGCACATCGGTGAAGTGCTCCTTCATCGGGCCTAGCGGGCTACAAAAACTCTTAACGAGGGTGGCCTACTCAGGGTAAATACCGTCAGCAAGATAGTAACCCATTTCATATTCGTGTCCATTTACCGTGTATTGCACCGGCGGTGTATGACCCTCGGTCAATCGTTGGAACAGGTTAAATCGATGAAGAACATTTATATCGTTGTGCGCACCTGGCAGCCCGAAAAAAGCATGCCATATCCAAAGGTCGTATGAAGCGACTGCTTCCAATATGAGTGTTGGACCACCGCTGCAGGACAGTTCTTCCATTCCCAGTGCATACAGTCGATGCTACCGAGCATGCCGGGCGAGCCTCGTGCATCACCCACAGCAAGTAGCCTAGCCGTGTCCTCCGGGGTCGGCGCACGAAGGCACTCATCCTTGTATAATGCAACAACACTACTGCAAAACTCTTTGAGGCACTGCAGAACCGTGCTCTTGCCGATCCTAAGAGATTCATCCAAAGAGTCGGCAGGAATATCGTAGGCTAACTGTCGGGACCCACAGAGCAGAGTTGAGTCCCTTCTGTGCCTTACCTATAGTCCCTGGATCAAGTAGCTAGTACACACAGATTCCAGATCTTTGGATCATTGCCATTACAATTCAAACAAATATTACATCAGAGTGCGTTACAAGACGCTAAATTAGAGTACAAAATTCAGGCACGCAGGCCTTACACAGCGGAAGTCTAACATGCAGCGGAAGTCTTAACAGTCTTCCATAATTCCAAATAGAAGAGGCAAAATACAACAATCAATCCCACAGACGAGCTGTAGTAGCGCCCTAGGCATCGGAGAATCTTCGTCTTGAAGTCCGGCAGTGAAACCTTCACCTTGGTACATCTCCTCCATGGGATACCATTGCTGATCACAACCTGCTTGTCAGAATGAGCAGCCCCGCATAAAAGGTGAGGGTGAGTATGCTTTATACTTAATAAGCAAGGCTGACTAAATTCGACTAAGGCTTAACAAAGGAAGGGTAAGGGTCCTTTTGCATAAAGGCAGTCTTGCAGGTTTTTCCTAAGATTTTATAAAATGATTGGAAATGTGTTGAGGAAAACAAATCTTTGAATTATTTTCTTTGAAACTCCGGCCTTGACCGGTTTTGCCCGAACCTGGCTACTCACGGCAGCCACCGTGCAATTACCCTCATCGCCCATAGCACCAACTATGAGGAGAAAAATCAAAACACACGACACCGATCGTGGTTTTCCTTTAAAACACCATTTAGAAAACAAGAGATAAGAAGTACCAATGAGGCAGCTCCCCGTCGTCCATCCTTGACTGTGGAGCTCCCCATCGTCCATCCTTGACCGTGGGCACGGCTATCATGATAGTTTTACATTCTGCAGAGGTTGCACGCTTTACCCACGAGAGGTGGCATTTTCTAGGAATCATCCAAAGGAAAAGAACACCACAAGGTCTTTAACCAACATTCTCCTAGCCTAGCACTCCCTCTAAGGATTCCACCGCAGCGCTAGTTACTCTAGTTGGCTGAAGCCCCCCTCTTGAGCCTGCAGAACAACACCAATTGCCTACTCCACCAACTGGAATGCCAAAATTAGAAGTCCGAAGGGTACTCAACCAGGGCTTGCCCATACAAGCACTCAGTGGTCGCACTGTTGTACTTAGCTCGTCTACCTCAAGGAATCGGTCCTTAGAGATCAGGGTGGGTGCCGCACTGGACCCAAATCTCGTGCATGCTGCACCATCCTTGCAACCATCCACCCCAATCAAGTTTTGTAAAACAATTTTTCCCGATAGCACCCACTATCAACTAGCCCATTTACAAACAAATGACAACACCAATTGTCCTTTTAAAATCACATGGTAATTTGGTAATCAATGGTAACAAACAATTAATCATGTGATCTATTATGAGCATTACTAAGTAGATGCAAAACCTAAACAAGGGTGTGGTGATATTTTAACAATCTTTAATAAGCTATGGCAGCAAGGAATATTTTATACGGATTAGTTATTGATGGGGATTTTAACTAAGAAACTAGGTAATTAGTGTTTAACATTTAACATACATGCTAATTGTTAAATTCTAGAAAATCATCTTTACAAAACATGGGTTCAAAGTTTCAACACTTGCCTTGATCAACGAAGTGAGTAGGCTCCTCCGCTGCGTCGGAAAGAGACTCTCGGCGATCGAATCTAACGTAACTAGAATAAAATAATAAATACAATGCACAAATAAATAGAAAAAATTAATATGTATGCAAATGCAAATGAAAATTACCAAATAGTAGGTTTTGATTTTATGAACATGTTAAAATTAGTTTTATAATTTTTGGAGCGATATAATTAAAGGTATGAAAATAACAAGTATCATTTTTCAATAAATTAGGAAAACTAAACTCGGCCCAGGCCAAAGGAGATGGTCCATGGAGAACGGCCCGGCCATGCTGAAGCCTCCTTAGGCAAGGCCCACGGCCAAGCATCGCTCGGCCTATCGCGCGGCGAGGCCAATGAGCGGCGGCCAAGGCACGCATGGGGAGGCGCGGCATGGCCCGGTGGTGCGGCGGCCTTAGCACAGCACGCAGCGTGGGCACAGCAGTCCAACACGGCGTGGGCGACATGAGGAGGCGCCCAACAAGCAGGGCGCAGCTGGCAGCACAAGGCGGCGGCAAGAGGTGGCGGCGTCGTGCGTCTGCTGGCGAGCGGTGGTGGCCTGGATTCGACCAGCCGACTCGGCTCGGTGACAGTAGGACCCAATTGTCGGCGAGCCAAAACAGGGAAGCGGCGGCGGCTCGAAAGCGGCGGCATCGGGGAATGGCGGCGGCGCGCCCGATGGGGAAAAGAGGGAGAGGGCTTGGCAGCAGCCCATCGTGGGGTCGGCAGACTGGATCGGCGGCGGAACGGCGATGGCGGCGACGGGCGGCGACGCCTGGCGCGCAGGCGATGGCGCGGCAACGGAGGTGAGGAAAGGGTGGCGGAAGGGTGGAAGGGAGAGGCGGCAACATGGGGAAGCCCGGGGAAGGGGTCCCGTGGTGGATGGAGGGACGGCACGGCGTGGTGACGTCGCCGGCCGTGGAGGAGAAGAGGACGCACAGCGGCGGCGCTCCTCGACGGTGCTCTGGCCACATTGGCCATGGGGTTAGTTCTAAGACATCTAGGGATGCTAGGAAAGGAGGGAGATTGGAGATTTACCTCCCGGCGACGATGAATTCGACGAACTATCGCATCGGCAAATTCCGGCGAGGTCTTAAGTGATCAAATTCGTCGCACTTGGTCAACGATTCTCCAAGCGCTTTATTGGGATGGATTCACAATGAAGATAGCCAGGCCGTCCTCGGACAGTTCGATGAAATTTACATCGAGGCAGTGCTGAGGCGAGGAAGAGTAGGGACGGCCAAGAATCGGGAGGCTGACCTTCGGCGTTAGATTGCCGGAGCTACGGACCTCAGATCCGTGAGTTCCTGGGCAAAATAGAATCATGAGGAAGAAATCTAGAATGTCCTCGGAGGGTTTGCAGAACAGACGCTTACCCTGGTCGTAGCAGAAGAAAAACCAAAAGAGGGAGAGTTAGCTCTCGAGGAGACGGCGGCTGGGATTTATATAGAGTTTTAGCTGGGATTTAGGGAAAGGGGGAGGATGATTTGGGTAGGGATTGATCCCCTAGGATCGTGGGAATCGATTTTGCTGGTTTTGGGGAGGATTTTAGGGAGGATTGCAAGAGGGGATGGAGAGGGGGTCTTCCCTATCGTTTTGGACAGTGGAGACCTAGAGAGAAACCATCAGGGTGAAAGAAAAGGGAAGGAGGGAGAGAGAGAAAAAAGGAAAGGGGAAAAGAAAAGGAAACACAAAGAAAAATAGGTGGGGTCCACTTGCAAGAGAGGAATAAAATAGATAAATTAAATCAAACTATTATTTATCTAGGCTTCAAATTATAGATAAGTAATTACTTTAGAGATTAAAATGCAAAATAATATTTAATAAATGTAAAATTAGCAAAATTGATATTAACACTTTTATTTTGCACAAATAAACCTTTTTGCAAAACTTTAAATATTACACTTGCAATTAGATTTTGGAAAATTTTATTTTCCAAAGCTTTTTAATCAGGAACATACTCATTTTCTAATTTTTTTATATTTTTAAAATTTTTATGCCATGCAATGCATATGATTTTGGTTTTTGAAAATGAGAATGTTACACTAACATCCTCAAGGCGGCAGTTACCTTCTGATAGACGGACAGGCCTGGCTTCCGCGCGGCATTTTGTCTCTACAAGAAGTAGTCGTTGTGGCTCTGCACGGCATGCATTATCCTCAAAAAAAGTGGCCTCCGCATCCTAAACCTGCAAATTATTTTTGGGCACCATACAGTCAGGTGGGTGAAAATGTAACATGGAAAGGTAGTTCGATGGCACAACGAGCTCACCTTCGCGGGAACATGTTGTCGTCGTACATGGGATTATCAACGAAGTAGTCTTCGAACAAGCGCTCATGTCCAGCAACATGGCCGCGGTGCACGGTATGTCAGCCCGGCACTGATCCGCCCTACCTATTGGTGTAGGCATAACCATAGCAGCGATCACGTCGACCGCCACACGATGCATGGCATCGATGGCCTCCTGCTCATCCTCCGACGAGCTCATGTCTGCTCTATATGTGTAGGGTGAGGACTAGCACATTTCCGCATTTTGGTACTCCCCAGCCCAGGCCTTTTTATAGGCACATGAAGTCATCTTCCTTCCCATGGAAGGCACACACTCGAAGACTTCATTCGTAAAAATATTTGAGTAGCTTCCCGGAGAAGCGATAGACCAGAATACTTCCACTAGAAGCAAACCGTGTTGCTTCCATGGCAAGCTTCTAAAATTTTTCCCCAAAATTTTTCCGTACACCTTCATACTCACCGTACGTACGTTACGTAACGCTAATTAATTTTTAATTACCACTAATTTTTTGGAAACGCCTTCCATGCTACTGTAGATAATTATGTTGTAGGTAACGCTAATTAAATTGTAATTATCACTATTTACAAATTACCGCTATTTTTTTAAACAATGCAGTCGTATAGTACTGTTCATATACGCACGTATAAATACGCATGCCGGCATATGGCGGCTAAATATTGGCAATTTAGTGTATGACATGTGAAAAAACTTTTGGGACATGGAAATGGGGCATCTGTTGGGTTGGGCTGTGAAATGGGACAATGAATAGTGATGGGGCATGCCCAAAAAGACTGTAGATGAATAGTAATGAGGCAAGAAAAATGGGGCGTCTACTGGAAATGCCCTAAGTACCATTGTTCTGAGCTAAGACAAAGTAAATAGAAATCTGTATAGTGTAACTCTGAGAGTCCCTATATGGACTAAAGCAAAGAAATAAAAGAAGCGAGCACTTACATAAGGTATGAGTTTGTAAAATCAAGAATTGCTTAGGCTTGTAGCTTGAGCTTATGCTTGAAAGAATTTTGGTCAGCCTACACCTAGCAGGTGTTGGAAAGGTTTGGCTTTGAGAAAATGTACTCTTTGAAGTCTCCAATGGTCGATAAGTCTTTGTATGCAGATCAAGGCCTAGGGATAAGGGGGACGAAGTCATGGAAGTTCCATACTTGAGTGCAATTGGAGCGCTCATGTACCACGGTCGAAACACAACATTTTTCTTTATTTTGCTAGCTTTGTATAGTATAAAGCCCACGAGAAGGCATTTAAAAGGATCAGGGACATCCTCCACTACCTCCAAAGAAGCATAAATCTTGGATAGAAAGGACCATGAGTTGAATTTAAATACGAATATGTTTTTCTATGTAGTGGAATTGCCATCTTATAGAAGTTGTCAAAATAGACACTCATGTCAACATTGACAAACCATTTAGAAATCATAGGCTTGAATGAAGACTCTCATGAATATGTATGACTTTGAAGAAGAATATTCCACATCTAGAAGTTGTGTGGATTGAATTTTGAATGAAACCCTTACTATCATGAAGATAACGAAGTTTGTGTTGTTTAAATGCAAATAGGCGATGTGAAAAGCTATTTGACGAAGCTCATTAAACCCCAAACTCTTTTATTCTCATGAAATTCATATATGACAAATGAAATGAATATTTAGCATAAAAAACTATATGGAAATCTCGTAGATTTATACACGAAGACTTAGGGAAGTGCATAATTCAGGGAAAAAAACTTCACACACTCTAAATTAAATCTTGAACACGAAGTTCAAGTACTCAATATAATCTCGAAAATTAGAAAGTATAATTGGGTGAATCGTAGTCTTTTTTCCTTACATGAGTTTTCATAGAAGTTTTTGACATGAGGTTTCTAACGAGGCAATTTGAGCAGCACAACAAACATATGTTATGTACTCTTTCTCTAAGAATTTTTTCTATTGGGTTTTTATGGAGTTTTAACGAGGCATATGCATCTTGCGACTAGATCAAGGGGAGTGTTAGGAAACCTAGCCCACAAAGGGCCCAATATGGACTCTAGTTGAAACCCTAGCCTTCACTATATAAAGAGGAGGATATCCCGCACTGCATCTGAGTTAGGGTTTTAAACCGCTACCGTAGGAAAAGAAAAGAGGAGGCGATCCAGGCATCGCCACAGATCCGCCTGTCGTTCTCTTTGCCAACAGCCTCTATGCAGTTGGTAGGGAAGGCAGCGCCAGATCTGCGGCAGGTAGAGTTAGTAATAGTAGTGGTTTAAGGTTTGGAATAAGAGTCTTTCTCTCAACGGCGGAGAGCTGGATCAGGCAGTGTTGGCTTTCTTCGGCGGGTTGCGGTAGCTATGTCTTTGATTGAGTGATCACGTGAGGTTGGATCCTCGGTGTTGGATTTGGTAGTGGCATCATTACGACGGTATAGATTAGATCTACTCACTGGAGGATCACCATCACCTCAAGCAAGCGTCAGATCCCGACAAGGAGGTCAACCAGAGCCTTTTTTTATGTTTTCTAATAGCTTTATGAGTTGGATGGATCAAGAATTGGATACACAAATTCTAAATTTTATTTTGCGATTTGTCAACAAGCTGGCAGAGAAGTGTATGTCGAGTGGTCATATTTTGCTGCCTTTAAGAAGCTTACCTCCAATAATGGTCTTAAAATTCCTCGTAATACTCTTTTATAAGAGGAGAGAACAAGGTGTTGCGTACGTCATACAAATCTTTTGGGCTAGCAGATTGCGAAACCATACTCTTTGTATTGTTTCTTGTAGGAGTTACCGGTTTTTACCGCTAAGACTCATTAGTTCCTGTTTTAGTTTGCCTTGTAACTTTTATTGTTGAATAATGAAGGTTAATTTGGTTTGTTCCAAAAAAAACCCCATTGTAAATAGATTTGAGAGAATAATAAAGCATTGTCCCCCTCTATATCTCTGTGTTAATGTTCTTTTGGTTTGTATTTGCAATCCTTGATCGTATCGGAAACCTCTGGACTACGCCTGGTTGCCTGGTTGTAAGGTTCCTCAACCGTCTTGAGACACACTCATCTACTTAGCCACAATGCACTTCCGCATAGCACACCACTCCAAAATGTCCTTTTTATACACAAGTTATTTACCCCCTTCCATCAATACCTTGTCAGTTTACACCTTTGGTGGATTACAACTCGTTCTAAATTTCTTATTATCAACTCAACTGAGGCTTTGTCGTGCACCCCAGTATTTCTACCGGTTTGAGTGACTAAATACTAGTCCCAGAAGATCATAACTAGTATTGCACTCAAGGACATTTGGAATATCATCGCAGGCATTGCATTTAACTAGAATTTAACAGTTTACATAGCATAAATAGCATCCCAGTTGACATAGACAAATACATAGTCTTGCACAGGATTCAGTTCAATCACATAAGAAAACACAACGGAAGACTGAAAACGATGATATCCCGAGGTTGACCCGGAACGCACGGCTAATCACCTTGACTCTCCTGGTCACAGCTGGCACCGTTGCTGAATTCTTGACCTGAACAAAAGATCCGTGGTCCATATAATGAGTACACGGCTACTCAGCAAGCGGTCCTTAATAAATGAATGCAAGGTTAATGGATGGGTATGGTTATTTTGCTAAAATGTCACCTATCTACTTACTTATTTGTTCTTGATTCATTGAACACATGATAATACACGAGCGTAGCCAAGAGACGGCTAACCAGCTCCAAGAGAGGCAATCCCTGCCTATACTACAATTAAGTTGGTTAATTAAAACACATTGAATTACCCTGTGAAAACTCCTTTCCCCCTCCCATAACCACGGGCACGGCTACCATGATAGTTTTAACTCTGCAGAGCGTGTACACGTTTCCCACAAGCCCTGTCTCATCCCAAGGGAGAAACAGTATAAAACCGTTCTCTGTTTCCACCTGTCCCAATACTGTACCCTTTCTTTTGGTTTCGCGCCCCATACGGTACACTTCGACCAGGCCGACAGTCATGCACACTCCTTCAGCCGGACCTGATAGCGCACCGCATGAGGTTAGCCCCCATTTAAGCCATTCGGAACCGGTGATCGCGAATCTCGTCCGTCCACTACGAGTACAGCGGAAACAAGCTTCCACAGCTAACGGTCAGGGCCAGAAGGCACAAGTGGCTGTACGGTTCAGGTTCGGTTTGGTAGTCACAAATATACGGTCCTTATATGACAAAGGAGACCTGCACGTCTCAACCACAAGCCCAAAATCTGCCTCTTCTGGGTCTCCTCAAATCAACACACGCCACGTTGATTTTAGTTGATTAGGTTTATTCAAGAATAACACCACGAAGTCGAACTTCACGGATATAGGTTTATTAATGAGTGAAACCTATCAACTCTCAATCCCAGAAGCAAGACTAAGCATCTACACAAGGATAAGCTAGTAAAACAGTACCAAAATGGGCTAACAATGAAGGGCTACGTCATATCAGTTGAGTACTAATATGAAATCGGAACAAACTGACACATACGATGATAATTAAAGCATGCAAATTAAATAAACATGAAATAATTAAAATTTAGCAAACTAGGAATTTAATATGAATCTAGCTTGCCTTCGAAGAAGTTAGGTTCTGGTTCTCCTCCTTCGAACGGCTCCGAAATGTCTCCCGGAGAACGGCTCCGAAACGTCTCCCGGACAGCAGGTGCACGTCGGTTCTACGCGAGAAAGGTAATAAAACAGCAATAAATACCAAACATATAGAAAACAGTATGGTAAAAATATATAAAATTCTTGGGATTATTTGTGATTTTTGGGCTCTGGAATCATCTCAATTGGAGTTCAGGAACTCCCTAAACAATTCGGGGAAGTTTAGAGAAAATAGGAAAAGATTAAACCGGGTTAACCGGATGAAAACCGAGAGAACCCCGGTCAAATCCGGCTCGGGCGGCAGGGTGGACGCGGGTCGATGGGCGCGAATCACGCGCGACACGCGCGGCACGCCATCGGGCGCGCGCTGCTGGCGCGGCGGGCGACACGCTGGCGGGGCGCGCGCGCGCATGCAGCTGGGCGGTGGCATGGGCGCGCGTCGCGCGGTGGTTAACTAGAGCGGGCGGCCGCCGCGAGGGCGATGGACGCGTGGCGGCGTCCGATTGGCGGCGGCGGGCGCTGTTGGCGGGCGCGACACGCGGCGGTGGCGATGGGGAAGCGAACGCGGGCGGGCGGCGATGGGCGGCGGCGTCACGCGGCAAGCGGCGGTTGGTGACGGCGTGGCGGCGGCGCGCGCGAAGCGGGCAGGGGTGGCATGGCGCGCTTCGGGTTGGGCGGCTCGGCGCGATTTTCATGCCGTCCGGAAATCCGGGGCGGCGATGGGCTCGCCGGCGGCGATGTTGGCGGCGGGTTCCGGCCATCTCTCCGGCGCTCCATATCTTCTCCAATTCTCCACCAAATTGAGACTTCCATATAGTCAAATTGATCAGTGCAATGAGCTCTACAACGTGATGGCCTTGGATTTGGTGATTGGGCACTGGAATAGGAGAATTACCTCCATTTGCTTCGGGTTTGGCACGAAAACTGAGGCAGCGGCTAGGGTTTCGAGGGGCTAGGGTGTGATGGCCGACCAAGGGACTCTAGGGGGGTTTATATATGGTTTGGGTCAGCTTGGGTCAATCTTAATATGGGTTGAATTTGAGTTGGGCTAGAATTAGGTTTTAGATGGTGATTAGGAATCCTAATGGGCCTAGGTTTAGGGGAAGGGAATTTTGGGCCTAGTTAGGGCCTAATTAGGCTATCCAAACCTGTTAGGACCTTTTTCCTATTAGTATTTTATGTGTTTAGCTTTTATTTTCTTTATTTCTAATATGTGACATAATAATTTTATTAGGATGTCACAGGCTTTTCTAAAAGTTAAGCATTTTAACTTCTCGATCCATTTGTCAAAAATTTCAAAACAGTTTCTCAAAGCTCTAAAGAACAATTTGAGCCAAGTACACTAGCTTCTTGAAACTATTTATAGAAGCCTTTGAAGTTCACCTTTTGATGCGTCACATGCGCATGAGGCATGATTACTGATTTCTAAGACTCAAGTTTTTTTTTAAAATATTTTGGTGCATAAGAATTATGAAATTAATTTTATAAATTTAGTTCAAATGTTTACGCTTTGAACATTTAAAAAATAAGTGATTCTTGTATTTCAAGAAAAATAGAGTCCAAAAAAATACTAATTATGCCACGTGCTTAAGAGATGTCGGCGAAATCACCGACCTCAACTAACAATGTTTAAAATGATCGCAAACATGAGGAATAAGCGGTCGTATGATGTTGTAAAATAGATTTTTCGCATATCTATGGCCCGGGGGGTGGGGGGTAACGTGGGCTATTCCTCGTTAATACAATGTTTTCTTTACATTTCGTTCTACGTATTCGTAGAAAGGTTTGGGTTAATTAGATATATGCTACTATAGAGTTGCTTTTACAGATTTACTATTATAATGTTTGAAAATTGATAAATACCACTCATCAGTTGCTCTCATCACAAAATTGCCATTATAATCTTTTTCAGATCAAAGTGCCCATGCCTCTTCTTCCTCTCTTCTCCTTCCTACTCTCTTCTTCTCTCTAGCCGGTGAGCAGCGCCACAGTCCATCCCCAAGTCTGGCGAGCTACGCTGCCATGCTGCGTCACGTCGTCTCTCTCCTTCTTGAGCTCCCAACCCCCGTCCCTCACTCAGTCACTCTCCCTACCGAGCTCCCAACAACCTAACAACCTGACACTCGCCAGATCTAAGTTAGCCCTCACCGCCTCATCTTCCTCCTGGGCGCCCCCACCTCTCTCTCTAAACAGTTTTGTAGCTAGCTAGCTTAACTGTGGAGACTTCGAGAGCTAGCATCTTGCTTTGCTCATGGAGCTAGCAAGCATTCAGCAGTTAGCATATTAGTAAGATGAGCCTGTTGATTTGCAGTAGGGTAACCTAGCGAGTTAAAATGGTGAAGCAAAGCAGCAGCGACCTGCATGCCACCATGGAGAGGCTCCTGGTGAGCTTCAACGTGATGGCGGACCGTGACGAGCTGCTTCATAGGCAGGAGCTAGGAGACATCATCGCCATCCTCCACAAGAGCAAGGAGTAGCAAGCCATGCCCAAGCTCCCCAAAGGAAGAGGACCAACCTCACCGACCTGCTGCCTAACATCCACCAGATACTACAACGGTGCAAGGCCAGGTTGCCACCAGCCAAGAAAACGATGCCATCGGTGAGCGACTGCTCACCACCACTGGGCTTAGATCCGGTGGCCTCCCCTTGGAGGAGATGTAGCTCAAGGAGGGAGGAGAGGGGAAGGGAGAGGGATGGTTGGCTATGGACGCCGATGCCGATGAGCTCGCCAGAGGAGAAGGTGAGCCACTGCCATGGCTAGAGAGAAAGGAAGAAAGTTAGAAGAGGATAGGATGGTACATTTGATAGAAATCTGATTAATATGGAGGGGCACTTTGGTTCAAAAAATTTATAATGATAATTTTACGTTGGAAGCAACTGAAGAGTGTGGTATTTATCTAATTTCGAACTTAATCTCTACTACTTAAAAGGTTGTAGTGGTAATGGTGGTGACTGGTACACAATGCAATCTGAATCGTCTATCAGCCATCCAACGGCTCAAATCCTGTATACCTTTCAAATTTTGAATCCGGCCTCCACATCCTCCAATCGTTTGAATCTAGCCTCCACATCCTCCAATCGTCCTCACCCTGGCCTCATCTCTCCACGCCGCCGCCCCCAGCCACACTCCCCTTCCCCTCTCTCTCAGCTCATCCCCATCCCCTTGCCCCAGCCGTCGCCTCTCTTCCCCGCCACCTCCATCGCCTCCGCCCTCGTCTCCTCCCCCCCTCCCCGTCGGCTCCTCCCCCCGCCTCCCACGCCACGCCGCCCCCCCCCTCCCGTCAGCCTCCTCCAGCCCCACCCCCACCCCCTCCTCATGCCCCCATCTCCTCCCTCCTCCCGGCCGCCCTCCTCCCGTGCCGCCTCCTCTCCTCCTCCCGCCTCCTCCCCCCGTGCCGCCCTCCTCCCTCCTCCTCCCACGCCCGCCTCCTCCCCCCACCTCCCAGCCTCTCTCCTCCTGCAGTCCTACTCGACCAGCGAGGAGAAGCTGCGGCAGCACATCGACGAGTGGCGCTTCACTGCCGGAGGTCGGCGGCGGAGGGCCCCGACGGCGACGGGTTTTCGGCGGAGCGACGGCGCGGAGGGCCCCGAAGGCGACGGGGTTCTGCGGCAGGCACCGGCGCCCCACCAAGCGTCCTCGAGGTCGGCGGCGCGGAGGGCCCCGATGGCGATGGGGTTTTGCGGCTGGAGCGACGGCTCGTCGTCCCCATCGGCGTCCTGCTCCAGATCTCGCAGGCTCGAGGGGAACATGAAGGGTGGCGCCATCTCGCCGTCGACGCCGACGAGAGGAGGGGGAAGGGAAGCCTTGGCTTCGGGTTGGGAAGGTGGAGACTGGAGAGCGGAGCCCTGAACACTGTCGCCGTCGCCGCGTCGCCTTCCTCCCGGCGTCGCCTGCCTCCAAGGTATTGTCTCCCTCTTCTTCCCCCTCTCTCCTCCAAGGTATTGTTTCATTGTTCCATCTCTTGCAAAAGGCTGTAAGCAATGAGATGCAGATATATGAGAACTGATAATCTGAAATCAAGGGGAAGGCTATAAGCAATTGCAGTCTAGCACGGCTAGCATCTCCCAAATTATGCTGCCCCCAATGTTCAGATAACTATTAATGTAAGAGTCTGTTTAGCACTGCTGCGGATTATGATAATCTTGTATGGTTCAACCACGTTAGACATTTGGGTGTATGGCTATCTCCTTTTTTCTTAATCAAGTAGCAAAGATGAAATGTAAGAAGAAAAACCATTGGATAATATCTTATTTTAATCTAATTTACCAAACAGAGTGTTAAACTTTTTATCACCGTCTTTTTTCGCAACAGCTTCAAAAAATATGCACCACACAACATAATAACCACAACCCATAACTTTGTGTTGAGAACAGTGCATTTTCAGATGATCTATATTCTGTATTAACTTTGATACAAATACAATTAGCAGACTAAATACAGGGGCATGATATATGTGTATGCTCACCTCAATTCCCAAGCAAGACAAGTGAAAAGCTGAAGTACAGCGATCACAACAGATCAAGTTACCACCATCAGCACAAATGCCACAGGTATCATCATCTGGATCATCACCAGGTTCTATCTTGTAAAATCCCTTCTTTTCAATCTGTGCTTGCTTCTCCCATGCATCAAGCGATGAAATTATCCTTTGATTAGATTATTCTCACAGTGATGAGTGTTTTTCTTACATGTAATTTATGATCATTTTAAGTTCAGTGCTTTCATCAGATATTACTTAGTTTACTTCTATTCCTGCATAGGATCGGACATGCCAATATTTGGATTTTCTGTTAGAAGAGCTTGGTCGGCCAGCTGTTTCTTTGCACTCACACAAGTCTCGATCCACGAAGGCTTGCGGCGTTGCATAATTTTAAATCGAAAGGTACTGTCTTGATTGCCACCGATGTGGCCACCGTGGGTTGGATATCCAATCGTTGATCTTGTTATCAACTATGACATTCCAAGGTGTCTTTGACTAGCTTTATATACAACAGTCAAGACGTATTCCTGCTCAACATATTTTGATGAATGTAAACATCCGACCGGGTCTTGTGATTACTTATTGTAGGTACCCACGAGATTATATCCGTAGGGTTGACTAACTGCTAGAGCTACAAGAGGAGGGCTCTCTATAAGCTTTGTTACCCGGGTTTTCGAATGCTTGAAGATGATTCTTTTCCCGATGCAATTAGTTTTTTCCTTTTGAAAGAAAAACTCCACCTATCTTTTCTAACTAAAGAAAACTCCAGCTTATCGGTCTTTCCCTCGTGTCAACATTGATGCACAACAGATCAAGAGTCTAAGACAGTTTTTATTAAAATTTATCGAGAACTAGGCAAGAAGACACTACGACAAACTCGCACATTTATCGAAAACACATGTCTTTGTAAAATATGAATCACCGCCAACTTGCTCTTTCATACCGAGACACTAATATTACAAGTGACCAACTTATTAGAAATGCACATGGTACGGGTCCATTTCAGTTTTTAAACAAGCTTTCGCTTTTTGTTTCTATGCATCATGTCAATCGCTTGATTCTCAATGAAACCTGCATACTGATCGAGATACCTCTGCAGAGAGATATATGCCTCTTGCATGAGATAGAAGATGTTGTTGGGAAGCAGTTAGATGCATATGAGTGCAACGACCGAGATGTCACTAAAGATATTACAAAGGTGTGACTTACTGAATTAACAAATATTTTTTGGCATATATCTGAATGAAGTCTAAACTTCGTTTTTAGTTTTTCATCTGGGTTGCTACTGGCCTACCATAACCTATGGTAGTATCAATTTTTTTTTATGACAACTGAGTTTTACTTGATTACCTGAATGCTTAATGTATTTAAAGCATGAAGAGAAAAGAGCAGAAGAAAAGAGCCCTAGCAAGAAAGCGCGAGCACGAAGAATGAAACCGTCTAGAGAGGTTCATGGTATATGGTTACTGTGTTCCGGTTTTGGATTATTGCACTGAGTTTGTACAATGGATTCTTCTCTTTCCTTGATCAAGAGAAGGAAAACGGTGAAATTTTGTAGTGATGCATGCAAATCACTTAACCTGAGTAAATATAATCACAAAATTGAGCATATGTAATCACAAAATTTTGGCTGTTGTCTTGGCCATGATAAAGCATGCCGCATTTGCCATTGTAGCAAATTCTGTTCATCAAATCAAATTATGAATATATTACACTGTTCATATACTGCTATACCCTGTATTACATAAATATGTTCGCATGTACAAATGTGGTGGTCGGACATAACATATTCCCTTACAACGCATGATTCCCTTGCAACGCGTGGGCACCTAGGGTGTGTTTCTTTTTGCGTTTGCGTTGCGTTTGCTTATAAGCTGGAAATTTGTTATTTTTGTACAAGTAAAACGCTTTGACGTTTGGTAGCCAATTTTTGTAGATCTTACTATTTTTTCTCAAATCTCTTAAAAACATTTTTTCTATAATTTTTGATCCTCGAGTCTGTCGAGCCTACAAATTCTCGAACTAAACGCAATCAAGAATCATGAACCGCAACCGCCGAAACAAACATTACCCTAACCAGTAATAGCAAATATGTCAAAGGGCAAGTCTGGCGTGGCTGATTAATTTGCTTCAATCCGAAGGAATAGAAAGCGAAAACCCACCACATTCGCCTATCCCTCGCTTAGACGCCGCCCGACGATGCCGCAGCAGCAGCAGCAGCAACCGCAACCGGGTACCGGCGCCGGCATCCTGGACGCCGTCCCGCTCTTCGCCGTCGTCCTCCTCGCCGCCCACGTCCTAGCACTCGTACGCGATCTACTTCCCTGGCCCTAATTCGATCTGGTTTTCCTTTCCTCCCCAGTCCCCACCTCTAATCGCCTCGATCCATCAGCTGGCCTAACCTTCCGATCTTATCCCCCCTCTTTTCCTTCCTGCTTCCTGCAGGTCTACTGGATGTACAGGTTAGCCTCCGAGAAACAGCCGCCGCGGAGGAAGACGCAGTGACGCCACCGCGGCTGCGCCCCCAGGATTCTATTTCTTGGTTGCTTCGTTGATCGGTAAGATTCTTTGTATTATGACTTTGACTCTTTTGTTTATTTTCTCCTTGATATGATGTGCCATTGATCTGTTTGAAGGATTGAAAAGGTGTATGGCCGTGTATGGTTTCTTGATTTTCTTGGTTAACGTTGTACTGTTCTAGGATTGCTGAAGATCATGTTTTTACTCGTTTCTTGGTTGATGAATCAATGGATCATGTCTGACCATCGGAAGTTAGTATTGCATTTCCAAAAATAATATTAAGCCATCGAGTACACATTACAACAAATCTGGGGATTGAACTGCTTATTCACAATTGAAGTGGCAATGCTGCTGATAAACACTTTCATAGAGCTGTTAATGCATTAGAAAAAGAAAAGAATGCTTTGGAGTGAAAGAAGGTTGCACTAGTGCAGAACTGGTTCCATGATACTTTTCCACCTAACTGATAACCTATTTTTTGTCAGGTTTGTCAGATTCCCAACACAGCATCAGGGAAAAAACATGTCAAAACACCAAGATGTTATCTTTATAATACCATTGAAAAGTGCCCTACTTGGTTCTAAAATGGTTCACATCCACTGTTAGTTAGCTTCCTACACGTGTTGTTAGAATCTCTCACTATTGAAACCAATTTAGCTAGCTTCTCATACGCTTTGCTAGAACCTCACTACTGAAACTTATTTATCATTTCTAATTAATTCCATGTTATCTGCAGGTATTAATAAGTGGCTTTCCTATTACACAACTGTGTGTAATTAACCTACTAAAGTGTCCCACCAGTAGCTTGCCCTGGACTCTAATCATTACTTTAAACCAGCCCCGTAATAATTATAATACTCCCTCTAGTCACAAATACAGGTTGGTTTGGGATACATGCAAAGTTTTGAAACTTCAACAGTTTAACTGTTAATATCTTTTTAAATATTTAGATTAGGTAAATGAAAATCATATGTGTGGATTTGTCTCAAATGATCAACCAAGCTTGAAACGTCAATGTAATCATGATCTGGAAGCATGAAAATAATTTATGTGCCAGTTTTCCGATTTCATCATTTCTGATCTTCTGGTGAAGTTAAAGCATGCTCTAGAAAATATTGGTATGCAACCTACAGAATGTATAGGCATATGTGTTATGTGCAAAAAGGACTGCACATGGGTCGCTGGAATCACTGTTCGTGCACGTGAGCAGTAACCCGCGGCAAGGATTAGGATTCGGTTAGGATTTGATTAATTTGGAATTAGCTAAAATAATGGGATTGGATGGGATCCTTTGATCGGATAGGATTATTTTTCATTTTATTTGCATTTTCAGTTGTAGCCGAGCCTATATATTCTAGGGCCAGCATTTAGCAAAGTAAGCAATAAAGAATCAGATTCTCTATCTGCTTTTTCTGCGACATGCGCAGCGCCGCCAGCTGAGACCCCCTCGTCAGCGTTCCTTCTCCCTCTCCTAGATCAGATCATTACAATATGTCCTATTAGTTCCAAATGCTTAGCTGTAATCAGTGCAAGAAAAGGGCATTCCACAATAGGCAGTTGTGGTTGTATTCTGAATTTCAACAAGAGTATGAGACCAATCTCTGTTACATATATTAAATTGGAACAGAGTATGGGGTGGGCCTTAAAATGACATCGGATTGAACATGTCACATTGTCGCTTGCATGTATTCGGATGTGGCAAGGGTGTCCTTAGACCCATGTATGTTTCTTATATTACAGTGGTGTTAATTTCTAGGTTTTTAAAGGAAAGCTAGTTTGTGGATGTTATAATGTTAATTAAACCTGCAAAAATACAATGTCTTCTTGGGGCTTCCTTGAAGGCAAGGTGTGTTCATAACTCACTGATTATAATTCTTTATTGAAACCTCATCATATTCTTTTTTGGTGATCTGCAATATATTAGTTGAAAGTTTAAATTAGCAGATTTGTTTTTCTGTCAGATGCTTTTGCTCCGACTATGAACTTAGAATAATCAATGACATGGCCGAATTGCTAACACATGTGGTGGAATATAAACTTGAACATGTTGAATATTAATGCTACAGCTGAAATGGCTTTCATGTTGTTATGCACAATTTTGGGATGATAGCTTTTATGACAGATCCTTCAAAATAAGCATCAATATTTTTGTGCTAAAATATACCATATAGTGAAATCTTCCCTCTCGCATATATTCCATGATTGATAATAGAAGTATTTATACGTCTAGTTGCCAAAGTTGGTTTTCTGCTGAAGTGCTTCACATGGAAATGATCGCATGCCCTCTATCTTGTCCTTTTTTTGCCAATAGTACTCCCTTGAATAAGATAATGATTACTTTTGTGTGATTATTCTTTCAGCATGATGTGCAGATTTACTGTTTCATTTATATGTATGCTTATAGACCCAGAGAAACTACCAAACTAATCATTGTGATCCTATGCTTATTTGTGTTCTCTCAACAAAGGGACAGGCAACTAAAAAAACTGTGTTCTATTCCTAGTGGCATGTGCTGTTTATGAATAATTTTTTTTTGACATTTCACAAAGTCTCTCCTGTATTTGTTCACTCGGTCTGTCGCTTCTCCTTTTCTTTCCTTATTTTTTAGTTTCATTTTTTGTGTACAAAAAACTTTTCATGTTGCTAATTAAACTTTCTGATGCTTGCAGGTCTAGACGTGAGCTACAAAAGTGAAATGTTATCCTTAAGTTTAGGTACTTCATTCTTCTTAGAAGATTACTTACTGTTTCAGTTAGTTTTATGGTACACGAGACATTTTGATAGTAGTGAAGAACATCGTTGTGGCCTATTATACTATTCATCTTTTGTACGATAATTGATAAGCATTAGTATTAGAACCCAATGATTATTCATCTTTGCTTACTTTCCGTATTGGTCTTCACTGAATACCTGCGCAAAATCTTTCAAGTTACATGGATCCAGATTTCATTAAGGGTTACCATTCTTAAATAAGTTAGCACCTCATCTAAGGCGGTCACAATCCGGGGTTACCGTATAGTCTTGCCATCGAAAACAGGCATCACGTCACCAGCGAAATCGGCGCAAATTGATGAAAATTTGATTTTGTCATTTTGAATTTGATGGTGGAACTGGCGGTTTTCAATCGAAAATGGACCGGTTTCATTAAACGTCGATCAATTTCTATAGAAAATTGACCGAATCAGAGTCTGATCGAAAACCGACCGCGACAATTCATTCTATTTGTTGATGAGCACTATTAACTCAGTGTGAGAGAGAGGGAATTGAGAGACAAAATGTAATCTCTTTATTGCTTCTGTAAACAGTACTCGTGATGAACAGTAGTTTACAATAAGGGGTTTAGCCTCTTTATATAGATTAAGAAGGGGTGTGTCAAAGAGACACCTTTTCACTAAAGGATCTCTTCATCAAGAGACATCTTTTGACTAATTAATATATGAATTTGGCCACATTATTATTTATCATAACACTCCCCTTGGGCAAATGATTGTATATTGCTTTAAAAACTCCATCTAAAAGTCTGGAAAAAATGGATGGAGAAAAGAGTATATTATACACAAGCTTGTATTTATATTGCCTCATTAAAAACCTTTATGAGAAACCATTATGTAAAACTCATAAAGGGAAAAAGAGAGTACAATATTCTATAATTAATCAGGTTAATTTTCAGAGGGCTCTCCCCTGAACCTTGCAATACATAAAGTCTACTCATACCAATTCCATGAACGCATTTCAAAAATGCGGACTTTGGTAGAGACTTAGTAAATAAATCGGTATGATTTTCACAAGACTTTGTTTGTAAAATTTCTATCTCTCCACTCTTTTGAAGTTCATAAGGATAGAATAATTTAAGAGCAATATGCTTGGTAATGTTGCTCTTAATATAACCTGATTACATTTGAGCGATACAAGCTGCATTATCCTCATAGATAATGGTAGGGGATTCCAAGGTGTTAATATGACATGATTTTTGTATATGATTAATCATTCTGCGAAGCCAAGCACATTTTCGTGATGCTTCATATAATGCAATTATTTCAGAATGATTCGTGGAAGTGGCCACTAAAGTCTGTTTACTAGACTTCCATGAAAAGGCCGTACCACCATACAAAAATACAAATCCAGTCTATGATCTGGCATTGTGGGGATCAGACAAATAACTAGCATCAGTA
The DNA here is from genome assembly GCA_036346145.1 of Olyra latifolia. Lineage (NCBI taxonomy): Eukaryota > Viridiplantae > Streptophyta > Magnoliopsida > Poales > Poaceae > Olyra > Olyra latifolia. The sequence goes on along the minus strand of CM070524.1, from coordinate 39,294,543 downwards.
TAACCCACTATGCTCATATCTTGGTTTTTCTTATAAAATAGATCAAGATCTTGTGTTCCTTGTAAATATCTGAAGATATTCTTAATGCCCCAATGTCTCTTTGTTGGTGCTGCACTAAATCTAGCCAAGAGATTAATTGCAAATGAAATATCAGGTCTAGTGCAGTTTGCTAGATACATTAATGCCCCAATAGCACTAAGATATGGGACTTCCGATCCCAAAATATCTTCATTTTCACCTTTTAGTTTAAATGGGTCTTTATCCCTATCAAGGGATCTACCAACCATAGGGGTCTTAGATGGATATGAATTATCCATATTGAATTTCTTCAAAATCTTTTGAGTATATGCAGACTGGTGCACAAATATCCCATTAGGGAGATGCTCAAGTTGCAAACCTAAGCAAAATTTGGTTTACCCAAATCTTTCATTTCAAATTCCGTCACAAGATGATTGCTTGCTTCTTTGATATCTTGTGTGGTTCCAATGATATTCAAATCATCAACATAAACTGAAATTATGCAAAACCCACTTTGGGATTTCTTGATAACACACAAGGACAATCATCATTGTTAGAGTAACATTTCTTAAGAAGGAACTCACTTAGTCGGTTGTACCACATTCTACCCGACTGCTTTGATCCATATAGTGACTTCTTCAATTTGACACTATACATGTTGCGATTTGCTTTAGGATTCGGAATTGGTATCCCATCAAGGACTTTCATATAAATATCCGAATCAAGTGACCCATACAAATATGTGGTCACCACATCCATCAACTGCATTGTTAAATTCATATTTACTGCCAATGATAGTAAATATCGGAATGCTATTTCACTCATCACCGGTGAATATGTTTCATCATAATTGATGCCGGGTCTCTGCGTAAACCCTTGTGCTACAAGTCTCGCTTTGTATCTCACCACCTGATTCTTTTCATTCTTCTTTCGAATGAAAACCCATTTATTTCCAACAGGAAATAGTTTAGGAGGTGTTGTCTCAACAAGACCAAATACTCTCTTTTCTTTAGCGAGTTTAATTCAGCCTTAAAAGCTTCTTTCCATTTGACCCAATCTGAGCGCTTCATGCACTCTGCCATGGACTTTAGTTCTGGATCCAGTTGAATAGATTCAACCACTTTAGAGGCGAAATATATGTCGATAATTGTAGTCTTTCTATTATACAATTCTCTCGAATCAGTATAATTAGTGGAAATTTCTTCATCCAACAATTCTTTGCCTTGTGACTCATCATGATTTTCCAATACGATTGAGTCTAAGGGTTCCGATGTCCCAACATTGGAATTTGTGCACACATTAATGTTGGGTTTACTAATCAATTGAGAATTTCTGACATTTTTCTCAATTTGATTTATTGATTTGCCTTTATCGGTCCTTTGTTGTTTCTGCGGACGTCTCGCGAAACTGAGTCTCGATTAACCGGAATTCTCCCCCTCTTATTTGTATTAGGGGCAAGAGTAGTTTTCTTTGGTACCTCTACTCTTTCCGGTGCATTAGCAGCGGGTATATGAGATTTCATAACACCCTTATAATCAATAAATGCATCTGGCAGATTATTTGCAATATACTGCAAATTTATAATTTTCTGAACCTCTTGTTCAGATTCTTTTGTACGTGGATCTAAGGACTGAATACCTGTAGCATTCCAATCTATTTCTCGGCATTCATTGTAGTACATATCTCCCCTAATGCCTGGAAATTGTTCTCATCAAAAATACAATCAGCGTACCTGGCCGTAAACAGATCCCTTGTTAGTGGCTCAAGGTATTTAATAATTGACAGAGACTTATACTCCACATAGATCCCCAATTTTCTTTGAGGACCCATTTGTGTACGCTGCGGTGGTGAAATCGGTGTGTAGACAGCACAACCAAATTTTCGCAGATGGGAAATGCTTGGCACATCTCCACGTACTAACTGCAACGGGGAAACCCTATGATATGCAGTTGGTCTAACTTGGATTAAAGCTGCGGCATGCAAGACCGCATCTCCCCAACAAGTTGTTGGTAATTGACAATTTTGCAATAGAGGTCTAGCAATAAGCTTTATCCTCTTTATTAAAGATTCTGCTAAGCCATTTTGCGTATGAACATATGGCACAGAATGCTCTACATTAATGCCCAAGGCCAAACAATAATCATTGAATGCCTTTGATGAAAATTCAGCCGCATTATCCAATCTAATGGATTTTATCCTATCATCAGGATCATTGGCTCTCAATTGAATTATTTGGGCAATTAATCTTGCAAAGGCATGGTTCCTTGTAGAGAGTAAACATACATGGGATCATCTTGTAGATGCATCTATTAGTACCATAAAATACCTAAACGGCCCAGACCATGGTTGAATAGGTCCGCAAATGTCGCCTTGAATTCTTTCTAGACAATTCAACGACTCATTTTTAATTTTAAGGTACGAAGGCTTTAAAATCAATTTTCCCTTAGCACATGCAGTGCACATGAAATCATCATGTTTTGGGAAATCAGTATTTTTGATGTTATGGCCAACAGAGCTCTTTATTATTTTATGCATCATACCCAAACCTGGATGACCTAATCGGTCATGCCAAATCTTGAACCTATCAAGATTATAAAAAATTGTCTTTAACGCAACATGTGGTTCGGGTTTAATATATGTGTAGTACAATCCTGATGAAAATGAAGGAAGCTTTTCAACCACTTGTTTTTGCATCCATTATTTTTTGTTAAGAGCAAATACTCAATATTGCTCTCTTTAGTAGTTTCCACGTGGAAACCATTGATGCGAATATCTTTGAAACTCAATAGAGTACGTGTATATTCAGGATACAACAAAGCATCCTCTATCACAATGTTTGTACCCATAGGGAGTATGATGATGACTCGTCCAGAACCAACAATTTGAGCATCACTACCAGCGATGGTCATAATATTTCCTTTCCTCTTAGTTAGAGTTTGGAAATATTTCATCTCCCTTAAAATTGTGTTAGTGGTGTAACTGTCAACCAAACAAAGTTCTCCTTCCATTGGATTGTATCACCAAGTTCTATATAAAAGAAGAGTAAAAATTAAATTCACTATAGAACAAGTATATAAACACATATATTATATGTTTGATGATATACAACATTGTTTTGCTCATTTTGAGCCACAATTACATGCTCCTTATGAGCAACAGATAAGACCTATGTAAACATACAAATATTCAACTAAAATATACAACATCTATGTAGATTAATACATGCTGATTACATCAATAGGGATATTAAGAGACTTTAAACAGTGTCTCCAAACATGTCTTGGGAAGCATATTCCACAAGCATGTTATCTATGCCCATTTTAGCTTCGTTCTGTTGCACCAACGCATTGATATCAACATCCATGACAGTATTATCCTGTCTTTCATCAATATCCATACTTGGATTTTCGACGAAGTGAGCTTCAACTTTTCCCTTTTGATTATTGTTTTTGCCAACAGATTGGAGGTACAACTCCACCAGATGCTTAGCCGTGCGGCATTCTTTTGCCCAATGACCCTTACAACCACATTTATGGCAAAGAGTATTTTTCTCCCTTGGAGAATTATTCTTGAATTTTCTTTGCCATAAAACTTTCTTTTGCCCTTCTTCATTTTGTTGGACATCTTCTTTGCATTATTCTTATTCTTCATCTTCTTTCCATCCTTCTTTTGATTATTATTAAAACTAGTGCTCGGAATATTGGCATTTACCTCAAGTACAGCCATTGCCTCAGTTGGGCGTGTATGATGATTCTTCATAAGAAGTTCATCATGTTTTTCTGCCTGAAGCAGAGTATAGATTAAATCCGAGTGCTTAGTGTACTTTTGTTGACGATATTGCTACTGCAATATCCTCATAGAAAGATGAAAAGTGCGAAGTGTCTTTTCAATCATGTCCTCATCTGTGACAGCCTTGTCACAGAATCTCAGTTTGGAATTGATCTTATGCACGCGAGAATTATATTCAGCGACAGACTTAAAGTCTTGAAAGCGTAACATAGACCATTCCCTTTGAGCTTCAGGTAATATAACCGTCTTTTGTTGGTCATATCTATCCTTTAAGGACTTCCACAAACTTAGTGGATTCTCTTCCATCAGATATTCAGTTTTGAGATCTGAATGAAGGTGGTGCCTAATAAAATGCAGAGTTGCATATTTGTAGTTTTCTGGTATGGGGGCGTCACCCTCTATAGGATCATTGATGGATGCACTTAGACTCTTAGATGCCAAATTTATTTTAACATCCATGGCCCAAGTTAAATAATTACTGCCATCCACAGCAAGTTCGGCAAACTCCTTTTTGGAGATATCAGCCATATCTACATAATAATCATGCAATTCTAATTAATTTACTTTTAACTAAGTAAATCAAAAGTATGAATAAGTTGCAATTTTATTGAATAAAAAGGTCTTAAATAATTTCTAGCAATTCAATTTGTCACAATTTCTGCAATTAAAGTTGAAATAAAATAATCAACAATGCAGAAAAGAATTTGACGTAGACCTTTTAGCTATGGGTGAGATACTCTCACTATGATCATTAACCATAGGACTCAAGCCTTGTACGTAAACACGTAAGGTAATCGTCATCTACCATGTGCAATATGGCAAAAGTAAATTAATGCAATGACGTAGACCTTTTAGCTATGGGCGAGACACTCTCACTATAGTCATTAACCATAGGACCCAAACCTTGTGCGTAAGCACGTAAGGTAATCGTCATCTACCATGTGCAATATGGCAAAAGTAAATTAATGCAATGACGTAGTTTTTTAGCTATGGGCGAGATACTCTCACTATGGTCATTAACCATAGGACCCAGGTAATCGTCATCTACCATATGCAAATAATTATGGTAATAAATGCTAGAAAATGATACAATACTTAGAACAAAACAATATATATTAATTGCAATTACACATATTTACAGGGGTAAATTACATCGCAATTAATAGCACAAACAGTAGTAAACCTATTAATTAAACAGAAATAGGTAATATTTAAAGTAACTAGGGCTAAAACAGAAGGAAAACTGTTAAATTTAGCCCTTTGATTTCAATCGGCTGGGCATTTTTGCAATTCCTTTGAACTGTGAGGTCTAAATTGCAAAATTAAGGGGATTTTTATCCTAGCCGACCGCATGGGGCTCAGCCTATTTGTTGCCCGTTATTTCCACCAATGGCAGCTAGGGTTTCCAACCCTAGCCCCCATGGCCGCCGCCGCCGCTTAGTGCTCAAGCCGCCGTTGCACCGGTCGCAAGTCCAACCGCTTGGCGACGATGAGCCCGGTCTCCACGAGCCCATGCGACGGCCACGTTGTCCAATAGCCACACAGCATGGTCTTTACCCCGATTCCCATCGCTATCTGTCGTCTCTTCGATGGTTGCCCTGTTCCAAATAGGTAAAATTCTCTGATCCCCTTCTCCTTTTGTGATTGAAACACCAAGGATTGGATGGAGTGATGGCTTCGAATATTTCGAAACAATCTTCGTTCTTTGGTTTGCCATCGTGGACTAAGGGTGAGGGGGAACCCTACCGGTTCCATTCGTCCTAGTCCAAGGCGACGAACGTGCCCCCTTCTATATCCATCTTTGATTTTGCCATGGATTTCCCTAATCACTATAATTAGTGCTGTAATTGGGAGAAACATACCGAGTATAATTGTTTGCCGTGGAACAAATTGACAGAATCTTGTTTCTCTCCATGATCAATGCAACTTCCTTCTGATTTTCTTAATTTGCTTTTGGAAGAAAGACAGTAACCACTTAAATTGCTCTTACCAATTTTCCATGGTTTTGCTTCTTCTAGAGTCAAGTTCGTCTATGGATGCGCAAGTATGATTGCTGCTGCTTCGTTGTTGCTTCTTGGAATTCCATGGCGTTAGCACAAGATTTCAGGGCGGAGACGACGACGATATTGTGGAACCGTCATCCTTCTCCCTCTTTGATTCCTCTTCTTATCTAATTAGAACTGTAATTAGAACTGATGAAGAGAAATTCTCACCGATTGTAGAGGCAGTGCTGATAACGTGTTGATGAACACTATTAACTCAGTGTGTGAGAGAGGGAATTGAGAGACAAAATGTAATCTCTTTATTGCTTTTGTAAACAGTACTCCTGATGAACAGTACTCCTGATGAACAGTACGTGTGATGAACAGTAGTTTCCAATAAGGGGTTAGCCCCTTTATATAGATTAAGAAGGGGTGTGTCAAAGAGACACCTTTTCACTAAATGATGTCTTTTCACCAAGAGACCCCTTTTGACTAATTAATATATGAATTTGGCCACATTATTATTTATCATAACACTATTGATGATACATAAAGAATTAAAGATACATGCAGTTAGATACAACAAAATATCACCGACATGTGATTGTCTACCTAATATTATTTTTCAAGCACGCATCTCTTTTATATCTAATTAATCCTAGTTATCCTTTTATAAAAGTATAAAACAAGGCATATATAAGATGAAATATGTGGTGCAAACCACTGTTTGGTACAAACTCGTAAAAACTATACCTAAAAGTTTTCTAAATTCGTGAAAAAATTACTGGAGATAGGTTTTGACATGAACTATATTATCACCAAATCTCAAGACCAAATTCAACTTCGTTTGGGAGCTATAAAAAAGACAAATTTTGAATAAATAGTTCCATGCCACTGTTTGTTCAAAATTTGTCTTTTTTTATCTCTCAAACGAAGTTGAGTTTGATCTTGAGATTTGGTGATAATATTGTTCATGACTATTTCTATCTCCAGTAATTTTTTTACGAATGTACAAAACTTTTAGGTATGGTTTTCACGGGTTTGCACCAAAACAGTAGTTTGCACCATATATTTCGCCTATATATAAATATAGAAGTATGCCGTATGTATATATATAAATCATACCAAACATTCAAATAACATTTCTAATCACTTTTCGTGTTCTTGATTTGAACTTAACATTTGGCACCAACACATTCAAATATCTTCCACATATTCAAATCAACCACATGTTAAAACCCAACATCCAAATAACATCTTTCCTCAAACATTAATTCAAATAATATCTACATCAAGTTACATACATCTACCTGAAATAAATATCTACCTAGATATAGACAGGAGGAAGGAAATCCATACGGGTTGGTAAAAGAGTGGAAGGGGGCGATGGGGAAGGCGGTGTAGGGGTGGAGGACGAGCATTGGTGGATCAACGATTTTATCCTTATGGGTGTCCTAATTAGCTTCCATCATCATGTCCGCTCGCTCGCTATTCCTCTTTGCTTGTGCTCGACCCACTACCCCATTGTCAACACTTCCTAGGTGCTCCAACTCTCTCCACTTTTGCATGCTGTGTGTCCCTCCTTGGCCGTGGCGGTCATGTGCCGCAAGTCGGCCATGTGGTTGCATCGCTCAACCGCTCTAGCTCTCGTTGCTAGTTGCTACACTAGAGATTAGTTAGCTACAAAGAAAGCACCCTTATCAGTTATCACTAGGCTGATGCTTCACAAGGTCCTTATGAAGGAACCTGTGTTCATCTTCAGAATCCCTTCGGAATCCTTCAAAAGGAATAGGACCTTTTCTTTTCCCCATTGAGTAGTCCCATTATCCGTTCTTCAAGGGTAGCACCTCTGGACGAGGACAAGGTGGCATGGGAGGCGAAAAAAGACCAAATCAAAAGGTGAAGGATTTGCAACTGAGATCCTCTACTGTTAAAGCCACTAACAGGTGGGTCCATGATACAAATACGAAAGGCCTGTGTGTAAACGAGAGCGTAATCATACCAATGATATCAACTTATAAAAAGATACATCACATGCAGTTCGGTATAGAAATTGGCTATGATAGGGAAGTTATCGGATGTCGGTACAGAAATTGACTATGATAGAGAAACTATCAAATGTGGTTTTTGTACAGGGTTTCGAGCGTTGCCAGTATAATATAAACCGATTGCGATAAATTTGGTAACGTCCATCACATACGGATTTCATCGAGCAATTTTTTACTGAACCGTCTGATATGAACATCTCTGTGACAGTGGAAATTTTACCCGGACACTGTAGCAAATTGGTACTGCAGCCAACTAAGTGCTGTAACAAATCATTTCATTTGTAGCGGTTGATTCGGGCCGTTCAATCTGAATCCGACGGCCGAGATTTCATCAGCATCACATAGCTAGCAGTGTTCTGTGCCTCTGCATTCTGCGGATAGATGGAAAGGATCCCACGACTCCACGAGCAGTGCACGGGTGCTGTGCTGTCCCCACTCTCCAGTCTCCTCGTGGCGCCCTCTCCTTGGCTGATGTCACTGTGCAGTCGGTCCCATTTCGTGGTCAAACCTCGCGTCCACGCCAAGGAACCGTAGAAGATGCTCACGTTTCACGTTTGGCGGGAGCGCACCACCGGCCGGCTGATCCTCGCCGCCGACTCGTCTCACGCTGCACCTGGCGCGCTCTCTCCTCCGTCCGATCAATGCGTCTCCTTCGCTCCATCGCCTTTGACTCGAACCAGTCCACTCTGACTGGACTGACCCCTGGCCCCTTCTATAGTTCTATATACCAACCTCCTCGCGCCCCTTCTTCTGCGTTTCCCATTCTCCTCTCGCGCCATGATCACCATGGTGGAGCTGATGGGGTATGGCGGCGGCGCACGCGAGGACGAGCAGGGCACGTCGCAAAGGCAGATGGCGGTGGGCGACGACGTCCGCCGCGAGGTCGCCAGCCAGCAGAAGGCGTCCTCCTCCAAGTACGGCCGGACGGTGCTGTCCATGCTAAACCGCACCGGCCACGCGCGCTTCCGCCGCGGCCCCGTTGCGCCGGAGCCGGCTAGCCCGGGAGCGGTGGCAGCGCCGGACTCCGCGCGGTGCGACGGGTTCAGCGCGTCGGCCTCGGCCAGCTCGTCGTTCCTGTCGTCGGCGACCGGCCTCACCGGCGAAGGCAGCGTGTCCAACGGCCGCGCGCTGCTCTCGGCTGCAGGCGTCGACTACTCCACCGGCGGCAAGCGCCCGCCGGCGACGCAGCCTGCATCCGATTACACTCAAGGGCTCAAGCGCAACCGCGACGACGGCCACAACGCCGTGCACGCTACCCACGGCGGCGGCCGCTGCCACTGCACCAAGAAACGGTAACTCAACACACACACAACATGCAATCAGTTTGAGCAATGAATTATGACGTAACCTGCGACCCCGCGCTGCAGGAAGTCCCGCGTGAAGCGGAGCATCCGCGTGCCGGCGATCAGCTCCAAGAACGCCGACATCCCGCCGGACGACTACTCGTGGCGCAAGTACGGGCAGAAGCCCATCAAGGGCTCGCCTTACCCGCGGTAATTGACATCATGCACAACACTACGACGGGCACCATCTGGCCCCCCCTCTCCGTCCGATCAGAATCCAACGGCCAGCACCACTCACGGTTTGCTTCCCGTGTTGCATTGCAGCGGGTACTACAAGTGCAGCACGGTGCGCGGGTGCCCGGCGCGGAAGCACGTGGAGCGCGACCCCGGCGAGCCCGCCATGCTCATCGTCACCTACGAGGGCGACCACCGCCACGACGACCCCTCCGGCGGCGTGCATGCCGGAGCGCAGGACGGCTTGAAGAAGCACGCCTAGCTGGTCTCATTAGCTGACCGGCCGTTTCTGCCCGGGTCGGCCGGTGATTTTCTCCGTAGCTGCAGCTTGGCTTGCTTCCTTCCTGTGACAGTCTTCGTCAGACTAGCTTGTATGTAGAAGTAGCAGCAGCTGACAGTGATACATCGACGTCGTTGCTTGTAGAGGAATTCAGTAAGAGATGATCGAAGTGTCTGGATGAAGGAATCTATGAGACCATTGCTAATGCTAATGCTAATACGCGTTGATTAATTTGGCGTGAGAGAGCTAGGTCAATATGTGGGGCGGTTGGCGGGCTTGGGCCCCGTACGTAGCCGTGGGTACTGATGCCGGTCTGGTCTGGCGGTCTCGTGCACTATCGATCGTCGATTTGCTGCTTGCGTGTATGGGCAGTGGAACCGTAATTGCTGCACGGCTTCCATCGAACTACGCGTGTGCGAACGCTGAATCCGCTATAAAACAAACTGGGAGGTTTCTGCTCCTTTCCGCTCCAAAGAAATGTCCAGACTGTTTCCACTTTCCAGTCACAAGTCAGAACTACGAAAAAGAACAATGCCGCGCGTCACAAGGATTTCATCTAGACCTTAGTCCTTGTTCTTTTCGATTCAGCTGGAGATTATAATTAAAAAAGTTGTGGGTTCTCGATAAAGTGTTTGGAGAGCTTAAAATTTTTTAAAAAAAGATTGTTTCGGAAGCTTTGAGAAGAAAAGACTCCTTAGGGGTTATTCTTTTTAGGGTGGGTTCTTTTCGGTTTTTCTTATCTACTTATTTGCTTGGATCTCATCACTTCGAGAATTTTTTGAGGTAGCCTCGAGAGCCGGTTGGCCTTCAATTTTGGGGTTTAGAGAGCTTATAGACACGCCTACGAGATAAAAAAAATTTCGACTCAAAAAGTAATAAAAAAAGTGAGATAAGTCAAATAAGACACGAGATAAGTAGGATAAGTCAGACTTCGAGAGCTTCTCGAGATAGTTTCGGAACTCGGTGCACTTCATTTGTGTTGTTTCTGAGAGCTTTGGGATGCATCTTCAAGATAAAAAAGAATAGACTGCAAAAATCAAAACGTTTGACTTTTCAATTTGGAGATAAGTCGATATGATAAGAAGATAAGTTGAAAGAACAACCCTAAAGAAATTTTCGTTAGGTTGATCATGCGTTAAGGGCATGTTTAATAGTGGCCCTATTTTCTGGCCTTTTCACTGTAAAATACGACCATGAATACTAAAAATAGAGTTGAAAGTAACATATAAGAGAGATACATAAAATAGGATCAAAATAGTATCAGTGGTGTGTTAGAATAGAATAGAGCCAGAATCAGAATCCTCTAGCGTTGTGTCTAAGAGCACCTATACCATGCTTTTTATAACACTGTAGCTCTGATTTTGCAAAGATAGAGTAGCTGATGAAGGAAGGAATCTTTTAGAGTGTAGTGTAAAATGTGAAGGAATTTTAGAGGAATAGATAGTGGAGACGCTAATAGTGTTGTGGAGGAGAAAATTTAGAGAAGCCCGGTGTCGGCATGGGTTCTCCAACTTTTCTACCATTAGTTCTTGGGCCAGCTTGGTCTCATATGTACAGAGTGCGTGCGTCCGCACTCGATCGGGAGGCCAGTAGAGCCATCAAATTCCTTGTGCGGGGCGTGTGCGCGCGCGTCCGCTTGTACAACATCCAGTTTGTTGGGGGCATACGCACAGGAGAATTTTTTTCGGATTTGGGAAGCAAGCACTTTGCACGTACGAAGTCAGATTCTTTGGTTGGCTCGTTCTTCAGAACAAGGTCCTCACGGCGGATATGCTGGCTGCCCGAGGGTCTCCGTCCACCGATTGCCGCGTGATGCGCAGAGCATATCGCAGGAGACCGCCCTGCACTTGCTCTTTCACTGTCTTTTGTAAGAAAAAACTTTGGCGGAGAATATTGCAGTAGATACGAACTTTGGTGGAGAATATTACAGTAGATACGAATGTCTCTGATAGTCATGGAATTACAACTATCCTTCCAGACCCTATCATCGTGGATCAGATAACAGATTCCGAGGTCCCGGCTTAGGGAAGCGGATGGACTAATCCTTCTCATGCTTTGGTTCCTCCTTTGGAAAGGGAGAAATGAGAGGATTTTTCAAGGCAAGTATAGCTTGGTCCATCTTGTTTTTGAATTAACACTTCTAAAAAAAAGGACTTTAATCCCGGTTAGGAATGAGCTTTAGTCCTGGTTCCCGAACTGGAACAGGCCATCTGGGACTAAAGGTATGTGACCTGTAGTCCCAGTTTCCCTAACCGATACTAAAGGGTAGAAAATACCTAAAAAATAAGACGAACCCAAGACTTACCTGGGACCTCATGCCACCACGTGACTCCCTACTCACTCTTCTAACCAACCCACCCACCCACACGTACTTAATAGACTAGGATATGCATTCCTTTTAAAATATGCTGGAATGAGCCTTTAGTACCGGTTCGCAACACGAACCGGGACTAAAGGCCTACCTTTAGTACCGGTTCGTAACACGAACTGGGACTAATGTGTGTCTGTGCCAGCTAGCATGCACCCACTTGCCAAAGCCACCTTTAGTACCGGTTCATGTTATAAACCGGGACTAATGTAAGCGAAAAATCGTGCTTTTATCCCTGTAGCCACGAACCGGGACTATTGCCACATCAGTCTCGGTTCGTGGCCAACCGGGACCGATGTGCCGGTATGGAAAGCCATTTCTCTAGTAGTGTAACATCAGAAGAAATCCGAAATCCGGTGTGCTGCTTTAGCCCAGGCATTAGTTTAACCTAGGTTAAGTTCAAATAATGTAACCACGTATCTTCCTCCTTTGTATAGCTAACCATGTACTTAACCCTTTATTGGGCACATACCTTTATCCCCGGTTCCCATAACTGGTACTAAAACGTAGAAAATATCTAAAAAGTAAGGCAAACCCAAGACTCGAACCTGGGACCTTATGCCACCACGTGACTCCCACTCACTCTTCTAACCAACCCACCCACCATGCGTATTTAATAGACTAGGATATGCATTCTTTTGAAGTATGCTGGAATAAGCCTTTAGTACTGGTTCGTAACACGAACCGGGAATAATATGTGCTTGTGCTAGCTAGCATGTATCCGCTTGCCAAATCCACCTTTAGTACCGGTTCGTGTTATGAACCGGGACTAATGTGAGCGAAAAATCGTGCTTTTAGCCCTGTAGCCACGAACCGGAACTATTGCCACATCAGTCCCAGTTCGTGGCCAACTGAGACTGATGTACCGGTATGGAAGGCCATTTCTCTGGTAGTGCCTGCACACGCAACTCTGCTGCCCCTCCCATTCTTCTAGCCCTTTGTCCAAACCTCTAGGATGGCGTGTAGAATCGAGGATAACCGACTAAAGCGAGATGAATAGGAGGTTTTTAAAATTTCTTCTTAAATTCAAGTTGATTAACACAAGTGATATCAATAAGACAATTTAGTACAAATTAAAAGTATAAGGGCCAAGTCTCACTAGTATACCGATAAATTAAATTAAGCTAGGTTATCTATTCTATAGAGATAAGCAATTGAAACATAAGCTAGAGCAATATCTAGGAATGTAAATGCACAAGTAAAGGGATCAAGATAAACCACATAAGTGAACACTTCATATTCTTCCGAGGTCTCGGAGACTTGCCGGTCTCCCCTACTCCATGTTGAGGTAGCTTGAACAAATCAAGCTGGCTCCACGCACAAATGAGCCTTCTTCAATCCACTAGAAGTAGCTCTTTCCCACTCTGGATAGGTGAGCCCTAACCTTCACACTAATACCGGGCCTCTCTGACAAACTTCTCAATGGAGAGATCACTAACCAACACCACCACACCATCTAGGTAGGGCAAAGAGTAATAAGTTGATGACGATCACTTGATCTCAATTGAATTCCAAGAAGCTCAATGAATGCATCTCAATGAAATTTTGCTCCCAATTGAGTGGAATGGAAGCTCTAGAGAGGAGAAGGCTTGTAATAGCTCAAGTGTATGAAAATAGAGTGCCAAAGAGAGGGCAAGCTAGCTATCAAGGGGTATTTATAGCCCTTTCCAACATTCTAGCTGTTGGGGGCTTGCTTTTCTGGAAATCCATACGTGGACGGTCAGTATGTGTTGCACAGACAAAATGATCTAGAGGGCAATGACTACTCATAGTTGAATTAAATGCCTAAAAGTAGCTGTTACACAGCCATGCTGTAAGTTCAAGATAGATCTTAAGTGCCTTGTGTGATTTTGGTGATTTATGACAAACGCTAATTAATGACAAACACTGATTAATGACAAATAATATTTAATCTTGATATAGTGATTGACAAATGATAAACCTCTAATATGATGTTCTTTGCTATGAGATTAATATATTCTTTGTTAAGTTTATTCTAGTTTTATTCTAATAGAAGAATTCTTTGTCTCAAATGGGTAAGCTATTCATCCTTGCAAGGTATGTTGCTTTGTAATTATCTTATGAGACTAACAATTTGGTTGATTGATCCTTTTCGCCTCACACATACAAATGGGATGAATGAACGAAGTTGAGATATGAAATTTGGTATTCCAGTCATGATCATTAGTGTATTCCTATTAAGCAAGCACCTGTTATTATTTGATTGTACTTATGCTGATTACATCATGACACATTCATTTGAGCAAAAATATATTGTGAATTCATATACATATTGCCTGCTTACTCTTTGGGATCCTTGTTGTTATATGTCATTATATGTCATCTATTAGTGATCCCTTAATTAATTCATTGATAGACTTCATCATACTTGAATAGATATGTGCATATATGCTCTTCATGATTCATTCTCACATGCACTTAATTTAGTGAAGTTTAATTTAAATTGAATTACAACTTCACTCATGCTTTAAATATGAATTGTACATGTGTAATTCTCGAATATACTTTCATATGCATCTTTAAGTGAAGTTGTGTTCATGAAGTTAATTAATTGCCATGAATTATTGAATTATCTTTTAGGCAATTTTCTCTCAAGTGCATATAGATCAAATAAATCTTCATCATGATGCACTTAGTAGAGACTTTCATGTCAAGTGTTCCATTTATGTCTCTCAAGGGCATATAGATCAAATAAATCTTCATCATGATGCACTTAGTAGAGACCTTTCATGTCAAGTGTTCCATTTATGTTTGAGCCCTATTGTTGAACACTTGATATGCTTAAACTCTTTTGGGCATCTAACTTTAAATTTATTCATTCATATTAAGCTTGTGGGACTAATGTCTTTCACGAGGTGATGTGAAGAGGATTAGGTTCTATGGAGGTAAATGATGACCAAGGTGTGTTGAAGAATAATGGTCAAGTTAAGGTCGACAAGACAAAGGTGTCACTAAGAGTTGAATTCTAAGTCAAGATCGATTTGTCGGGATGATCGTCGGGGAGAATGATCAAGTCAAAGTCGATAGGACGAGAAAGCCTCATGAGGTGATCAAGTCAAGGTTGACAAGACGAAGATGTCATCAATCGTGTGGTGAAGGTCATCACGCACAATGCATCAAGGGGTGATGCATGGAGCGTTAAAGTGGAGTTGAAGGCGTTGATGTGGGACATGAGGCTTTAAGATGGTGCTCAAGACGAATGTATGGCTAATGTAGGGCTAAGATTGTTTTCTAGTCTTTTATCGGTCTTGATGATTGTTTGGAAGACTGAGTTGATAGGATAGTCGCTATACTATTAAGAGGGATCCAGATCAGTATTAATCGGATCGGTTCCTCGCCCTCGGATGATGCACACTTACTCCTAAACCCTAGTTAGGCCTATTGAGGTGTCGGGGTGTCGTAGGAGTGAGCGAGAAATAGTATGTGTGGTTTTGAGCGTGTTTGTGCCCTTGTGGTGCAGTGTGCAGCACCTCTGTTATCCACTGGACTGAGTACAGTGGTCACCAGACTAGGTCCAGTGGAGTGCATCCTATAGGTATGTGGGCTGTGCACCATTCTGTAGTCCATCGGATTGAGTCCGATGGTGATCGGACTAGGTTCGGTGGAACACAGTATCGTGCACATGGGGGGCTGGGGCACAGCGGACTGGGTCCGCTGGCTACTCGGACCCCTGCGGCTCAATAGGCATCGAGCTGAGTCCGGTGGGCACCAGACTAATTCCGGTGGACTCTAGTAGCGAACGCGTGTAGGGGGCCGAGGAAACAGACGGTGTCCGCTCGCTACTGGACCCTATGGTTTTCATAGCCACTGGACTAAGTCCGGTCAAACCTGTAATGGCTAGTCTGTGTGGGATTTCGAATCCCAACTGCTAGTTTCTAGGGGCTAGTCTATTTAAGGGGCTGTGTAGGGCCTTGGGAGGGTTGTATCTCGTTTTGGGTGAGACTTTGGGTGTGTCCAAAATTGTGAGAAGTGGCTAATAAAGGGAGAACACCAAAATTGGGTGCATTTGGTGAAACCTAGTGAGAGGAGTGAGTGACTAAGTGAGTCTTGTGTGCATCACTTTTGAGCGTGATCCGGCGTGATCAAGTAGTTTGGATTTGTTACTCTTGGTGCTTGCCGGCACCTAGACGGCGTGGGACGCATCGTGCGTCGGTGACCTTTTGAAGAAGCATGTGAGAAGGCTCGGGCAAATCATGTGAGTGGCGTTGGTGCTTGCCATCTCCGGAGAGGAGGAAATAGCAACCACTAGTGGAGTAGAGGCGGTTGGCTCGGAGAGAGAGTCGGTCCTTGGGAGGATCAAGCCTCAACGTAGATTAGGGGAGACCGACAAGTCTCCGAGCACACCACGGAAAAAGTCTTCGTGTCACTTATGATTTGCTTCTTATGCTCTCATATTTATTGTCATATTTTTGAGCTATTGTTAGACCTCATAGCTTTTATCTAGTGGTTAATCGTATATCTTAATTGCCTAGTTGTATTTGGCTCACCTCACCCTAGGATTGCTACCATTAAAATATTACTTGTGTTCAAAGATTTTATCTTTAGCTTTCGCATTTGTTTAAACTTTGGACATAAGTATAAAATCAAATAGAAAGTAAAATTTAAAAAGTCCAATTCACCTATCTTAGACATCCGGTTCCTTACATATGCCGACGGACAGTCTATATGATACGCTGTCTGTCTGCTCGTAAAGTGCTGACAATCTGCACTTAGAAGCGAACATGATAAAAAGTCGCCTCCTGCCAAATTGTCCATGATACACATCTGCTCTGTTAGTTAGTCCGTGAATTAGCTGACCATCCGCATTTTAGTTTTTGTAAATTTGCTTGGCAAAGGTTAGGGACCTGATTAAGCCATAGATACTGAACCGAAACCAATTTAAAACCTTGCAAGATATTTTAATATGGGAAAGAGAAAGATATGTGCATTAATTGAGCTTCTCGAGAACTAAATAAGAGCATGTACAATGGTTGAGACAGCAACTGTCTCTAACTTTTGCCATATTACCTAGAGACAGCGCTAGAGACAACATATACAGTGGTAGAGATGGTTGCACGTTTTTAGCTGCAGTTTTCTCTTATACAAAGTTTCTTAATTCTCGTGTAGAGTCGACTCTTGCATTGGAGACGGCTCAAATATCTATACATGCTCTCTCTCCTTCACGTCATCATATGTTCTATATGGCAACTCTTAGAGACTGCTTATAGATAGCTGACGTGCACTATTGTACATGCTCTAAGATTAAACTACTAGCCATAGCCCCCCTTTATAGTACTGTAAAAAACTATAAAATAATTTCTAACAACTCGGTCTTACACCCAAATCTTTGACCAGCACATAATTAGAAAAATATCCTTCCTCTTCAATAATTTTACCTTTGCCTTGTATTTATCTTTTAAAGAGGTGAATGCTGTAAAAATATTACCGAGATCTATTTCATGAATAAGCTCAATACAAATATTGGTCCTAATTATTAGATTGCCATTAATCACTAAAATAAAATTTCGGAGTCTAGATGCTTCACGGTGAAACCGACCAACTCCACCAACTTCTCCGGTGAGGTTTGGCGGAGCTCCGTCTAGACGACACCGACGACGTGCCCCTCTGGCTGACTCGGAGGTTGCCGTCTTCGTTTCCCCGTGTGGCGGCTTCACGATATACTTTCCCAACTACTCCATCTCCCTCTACAAGACCAAGCTGTATGTGGAGGACATTTTTACTCCCGTTCCTCTCCCACTCATGCCCCAACTGCTCCTAGCCCAACAGCAGCTCTCCTCGGCGTGAGCTACATCGACGGTGAGCTCGGGGACTTCCTCTATTGCGAAACACCCGTAAGAAATATGTTCAACATCTTATTTTCTCTTGTAAAACATTCATAAAAAAGTATGAAACATTCTGTCGGCGGTTAGAATTTCGGGCTCTTAGGTGCCAAGCTTATTTGTTGAACTGGGGATCAAGGGCCCCTTTCCGTGCTGGACGAGGACTTTGGGGGTGCGCTAGGCTCCTTAGCATATAGCTTCGGGAGAGATGGAGGCCACTCGGGCAACACTTCGAGACAAATTGTGAGTGGCGGTAGAAACCTTTTCCATTTTTAAAAACATTTTCGCTCTTTCATTTAATTTCTTCTATTTCCTTTTTGGAAGACCGTGTACAAAATCCAAAGAAACTAATGTTTCCAAAAAAAGAATCATGACTCCACAAAGAAGGTCCATAAAAAACTTACATTTTTTAAATTTTTTGAAATTATAACAACTTTAAATTTTTAAAAACATTTTCGATCTCTTTTTTCTCATCTATTTCCTTTTTCCTAAATCCCAAAAAGAAAAAACTTCCTAAGATTTTGTTTTGAACCACTTATTAGTTGTTTATTCATTTTAGTTTAGATTACAAGTACGCTGTATAGCATAACTATGCACAAAAAATATACAAAAAAGCTATCAGATAGGACCGGCCCAGGTTCCACGCATGGTCCCTTCTAGGGTCCTTCTTCTAATATTTTCACGTCCTTTGTCCTTCGCCTCGCCTTCTCCATTGCTCTATCATGGCATTTTTTCCTTTTTCGTTTTGCCCCCCTGTTGCGGACGTCGGTCAGTTCTGCTACTTCTTCCCTGTTTGGTTGCCACGTTGTTATCATTCCCGTTGTGGTCGTGTCCTCTGCCTCCATCTCCAGCGTTGGCCTCCATGCCTTCGCGTTGGCTGCAGCATGGCCCAGCGCCACCTGGCCTTGTGTTTGCCTAGCTGCATGCCGTTCTTTCTCCTCCTCGCGCCGTCGTCTCGGCCGACGTCTTCCATCATCACTAAAAAATCATACAACTGCACATAAAAATACACCCATCCAACTATACTATACACCCATCGCGCGCTCTCTCCCCTAGTCCTTCATACTACGGTTGCCACATGTAAAATCTGAATCTTGGAGGAACCTACACTCAATAAATGGACTAAAAATGTCAGGTTTTTTAAATTTATGAACCTGCATAGGGCGGGCGAAATTTCCCGCACATTTTTTTAGTCTAAGCGACATCTCCTCTCCGAAATTAAAACGAACAACGTGTCTAGTCGCGCCGCGCACTCCACTTCCTCCAAATCGCCTCCACCACCAAACCCTAATCACCATCTTCGCCGGTGGCGACGTGCTGCCTCACCGCCATTCGACACGCCGCCTCCGTAAGTCCTCGCCTCGCTGCAATCCTCCGTCGTGCCTCACCGCAATCCCGCCCCGCGCCTTGCTGCCATTCGTCGCCCCGCTGCCCTAAGTCCTCGCCTCGCAGCAATCCTCCGCCGCGCCGCCACCGTAACCGCACTTCGAGCCCCTGTGCCCATCATTCGCGCCCCCTGTGCCCATCCTCTGCCCCTCCACCGTCGAATCTGTTGCTTTCCTCCACGCTGCCGCCACCTCTCATCGCCTCATCCCTAATCTTCGCTGTCTCTCCTCAATCTTTTGGTCGCAACAGCGTGTTCCGCCACGACACCGCACCCACTCTACCGTTGCCCGGTGCAATCTTTGCTGTCTCCCATCAATCTTTTGGCCGCAGCAGCGCGTTCCGCCACGACGGCGCACCCACTCTGCCACTGGCCGGCGCACGGACCGGCTGCTCCACGTTTTGCCATCTACCTCGCGTCACTCAATAAGTATGCACGACAGATGCTCGACGAAATTAACAAGTGCCGTTCTAAGTTATGAGTTGTGGTCATTTTTTCCTTGAGATAGATTTTAGGAATAGATTTTAACAAATTCATATTGCTATTGCTACTAAGTTGAAATGATCCTGTTTGCTACTAAGCAGGACATCATTGTGAAAGTTGATTTGTGCTATTTCTTTGCTGGTTTATCTTTGCTGGTTTATTTGTGCTAAGATTCTGATGAGGGGTGGGAATTTCATATAATTATCATGAATGTAGGGCGATGAACATGTTAGGATCATATAATTATCATGAATTTTAGGGCAGTGAACATGTTTATTTGCTGGTTACCAATGTTTACCTCTGAATACCGTGGTCATGAAAGTACAACCTCAAGACCTTTGGGGCCATGAAAGTATAACTTCAAGCTGCTGTAAATGCTCTGCACCCACAATGTACTTAGGAACCTATTAGTACTTCTCTCTGCACTAATACCAATCCCTCAGTACTCTTTTACTTTTCTGTACACTGATAATAATAAACCGGTTTCATGGGTGATGAGAAAACTAATTCATGAGCTAGCAAACGATGAATCAAGCATCAGTTTATTATAAGATCGTCTGCTTGAACCTTGAAACGATAGTATAATGCAAAAGGATAGTAGTCTAATGGTTGGAGAAAGGGTCAAACAGAGTATTGTCAATTTATTTTCATCTTCTGTTAACTTTTGGTCCTACTGAAAATGATATCAATTACTTGACACTTTTTGTGAAAATGATAAGGTCGTTACTTAGTTTTAGTATGCACTTAGAGTATTGCTCTGTATGATCATCTGCTATGTTTATAAATGCCTTTTGCCTTCATGTTATTTCACTAGCCGCTTTTAATTCAATATTCATGTCTATAATATGTACGTCAAAACATAGTAATTAATCTAGAATGATTTGATATTTTATTAATTATTTTAAGGCTCCATGGCAACGTACGGGCATCCAACTAGTATGTATACAAATTGAATAGGTTAAATTAATATTTCGCATTGTATATGATCTAAGTGAAGTATTATATTCATTATGCTATGTTGCTGTTGCTATGCTATAATATGCAGCATTTCCTTTTGTACTTTGTAAGGCATAGTAGAGCATTGCTTGACTTAATTTCATTTGTAACTAGCAGAGCTTATCTCCCAGGCCTTGGTACCATCAACTGTAGCAAAGCATCCAATGACAAAAAAGCGCAACAAAGCCAAAGGTTATCTTGCTGTAGTTATCTTTTCATATAAAAATGTCTTTGTGCTTGTGGACAAATAGGGTGTTATACACTGCAGTGCATGTCATATACCCTGTTGTGTTAAAATATTTTAGAGTAGCCTATTTTGGATGATGCACTTCTCAGTAATATAGTCTTGTAGCAGAATTAATACCCGTTAAAATAGGCATATCTTTTTTCAAACAGTAATATTGCTGTTTTTATAATAGAGCCTAAGCTATGTGCATATGAAGAGCTGCGGCTTTCAAATATCAAGGCGCTTGAAAACAGATTTCAATCCCTTGGCATCCAAAAATTTAAAAAATGTTCTGAGAGGATCAGCAACTCTCCAATCACCAAAGGCTAAGCAATCAGAACGTAGAAATAGAGATGACTCTGATTATGATCCTCAAGAAGACATGGGGTCCATGGGAGATGAAAATGTCTGACATCCCTTCACCCATAAAGGTGCTTGCTCATCTAACTTGCTGGGATGCTAAGGATGTTTGCTGCATGTTAATTTTTGCATTGCATCTATTTAATTTCTTCATGTTGCTGCCTTAGGTAATTCTTGTGTTCCTGTCTAGTTATTTCAAACTGAAATATTGACATTGGTTTTTCTTCTTTTGTACTAGTATAAAAGGATTGTCAAAAGGCCTGCTGCAAGGCCCACAAGTAGCGACAAGATGTCTCCAAGTGGCACAAGACCTACCAAGAGAGTGAAAGCATCCTCACCAACAGAGCTTCCTACAGGAGTGACCACAAGGTTAGCAAAGAATTTGGCCTCAGCAACACCTAATGAAGAGAGAACCATTGCAACATCAAAGCAACCAGTTCATGATCAAGTCCAGAGCAAACAACAAGAACCAAATGTGGAACCTACAAGTCCGGTTAAGGACTGGTCTTATGAAGGAGAAGGTTCAGATGCGGACCAAGGTGGTGAACATGTTGCCCCCCAGTGAGACAGGCAATGCAGGCAGGTTTTTTTCTGGAATGCTCTTTCCATGTTTTCTATAAAATCTTGTGCACTATCTCCTCATACAACAACTTTGTAGATACGCCAATAGCTACTCATAGAGGGAGGAGGCCACCAACAATTGGCAAATCACTTGACAAGATGACTAGAGCAATGGGAAGAAGATTGCCCATCCAATTTGTCGAAGGGGTCAGAAGGCCACAACAATTAGTGCAAGCTGCTAAGTTAGCTTCAGAGGCTGGCATTCACATTAGACAATCTGTGCCTATCCTCACACACTGGAAGGACTACAATAATAATAATGCTCATTTGGATAATTTCATTGGCAAATTATCTATAAGTAAATTCATTCTTGGCCACTAACATGTTTCTTGTAGCTGATTTATTGCTATAACCAATTAATGTGATCAATGCAACTTGATAGACAAGGCTGGCCATGGACACTATTGCTAAACCAGCCAAGGATGCATGTACCGATATATTGAAGGGTGGGGTGCGCCAGGCTAGATATTTGCTGAAGAAGCGATATTTCAATGGCATTCCAGCTAATGAAGTCAGTGCAACATCTCCTGGACCTCACATGATTGATGAGGAGTGGGCAAAACTTGTTCAAAAATGGTCTGACCTGAAAAACAAGGTATGTTATATGAACCACCTTCTTCTTTTTAGATTCTATTCCTCAATGTGCCTAACAAAACAGTATTCTCTAGGAAATCTCTGAAAAGAACAAGGAGAATCGTGCGAAAGTCAAGTTCCATCAAGCTATAGGATCTCGTAGCTACATAGCACATTGCCATTCTCTTGTAAGTACTGATCATCTTCTTATTATTGATTTTTCCATCAAATACTATTAATCTTGTCCAATATGTCCAAATACAGAGGAAGAAAAATAAAGATCGAGAGTTAAATGCAGTGAACATGTTCAAGGAGTGCCACAACAGCAAGAAGAAGGGATTCTCTGAACATGTGCAACACGCAATTGTAAGTCCTTGCTATGCTTGCCTTTCTGGTTTACATTTTCTCTACATGCATGCTTATATTACATGGCTGTAATGTGATAATTACTATAGCAATGTTGTAATGTGATAATTACTATGGCAATGTTGTAATGTGATAAGCACTATTATCTATAAGTTAAGCACTTCTACCTAGGACACTAGAGAATATGTTACTCGAACCTTTATAATTGACTGAATATGTACTTTTGTCTAGAAATTTGGCACTTCTGTCTAAAACATTTTAGAATATGTTACTCAAGCCATAATAAATGTATGAATATGTACTTTTGTCAAGAAATTTAGCACTTCTGTCTACAACAATTTAGAATATGTAACTCAAACCTTAATAGATGCATGAATATGTACTTCTACCTATAAATTTCCTTCTGTTCAATATGTACATTGTTTCCTGCTCAGTTTTTACTCCTCGATAATTTAGGCTAACATGGACAAAATGATGGATCATGATGCAAATGACTACAGAGGTTGTTTCTAAGGTTCTCAGCCAGAGCAGTACCAGCAGCAAATTCTTGAAGAATGATGGACTAGAGACAACCTTTGCGAAGACTACGAAGACATCGAGTGAATGACTTCTTGAGGAACAACTTGAGGAAGAGAGACGGGGATCAGCTGCTCTTCGGTAGACCATTGATAGTCAACAACAGGAACTTGATGAGCCGAAGCAAAAGGTAAAAGCATCAGATGAAGCAATGATCAGGACCCAAAGAGAAATGGAGGAAGTCAAGAAGAGGCAAGAGGAAAATGATGCAATTATTCATCGTCTCATGAGCATTGTAGGTCAACCCTAATGAGTTGATGAATCTGTGAATTGGTTCTAGGCTGCTAGTAGCTAGCAGTGGTTTATATTTTGTATTGGAACTTTTAAAGTATCGGTGAATTTTTGTTAGAACTATTAAAACTATGACTTGGTGACACATTGCTGCTATATGCATTGGTCAAACACTTGTTGATCTTGTGTATTTTGTGCTGGTCTGTTTAATGTGTCAATTGGTGCCTTTTAAAGTAATGGGCCGAATGTGAATTTCTGATTACGAATTGTGTGAAATGTACAGCTGAGAAAAAACTAGGCCGAATGCAATTCTAATTGTTTATTGTGTTACATATACAGCCTAGAAAAAAACTAGGCCGAATACAATTTTCTAATGACAAATTTGATCTATATAGCCCAGAAATTAATGAGCCTAAATACATTATTGGGCCGACATTGTGCCTAAAAAATCACTAAACTGATGATGTGGCAGGAGTGACACGTCATCATCCAACACAGGTGATGATGTGGCATATATGATAGGTCATTCGACAACCTGGATGATGACGTGGCACTTGAGTGTTCAATGACGTTTGTGCATGCCGACGTGTCATCCAATTATGACGCCCAGCATCGTCACAAAACATGGAGTCAACGCCGTGCTGTGGCTTGCCAAGCGTATATTTTATGATGAATAGGCGTCCATCCATGATGATTATTTCTCATTTAATGACGACAATCTACCGTCATAGATATGTCCTATTCAGTGACGTAGATGTGTATCGTCATAGATGAAGGACTGTTCTATGACGAAGCTACCCTTTCGGCACCAAGAATCATCTGTGACGCGATATAGATGACGATACTACTTTCATCATAAATTCGTCACAGAAGTCTCGCAATGACGATTTTGCCATCTATTGTGACATATTAGTGTCATCATAAATCAACATTTTTTTTCTAGTGAAGGCTCGGGCAAAGCTCGAGCAAGAGAGACAGCGCTCCCAAGCCCTCTCGGAGGAGATCGTGGAAGAAGTCCGCGCGGAAGCCACCACCGCTCGGGAGGAACTCGAGCGGGTGGTGGCGCGTGCGAAGGAGGTTGAGGCGTGGCGTGCGGCTATGTCAAAGGCCACAGAGGAGGCCCAAGAAGAAGTCAGGACTGCTCGGGAGGGACTCGAGCACGAGCAACGCGCGAGTACGGGAGCTCGAGGAGCAGGTCACTGTCGTGGAGAGATCCACGGCAGAAGCCCGGGTGGAGGCCGATGCTGCTCGGGAGGAACTCGAGCCGGAGTGGCAGAACGCCAAGGCCTTCCAAGAAAGGTGGAAGCCAGGGCTGCCGAAGGCGAACCTGCGGTACTCCGGAGAGATGCTCGGGCCGGGCGTGAGGCCCAAATCGAGCTGATCTACCTTCAGAATGACCTTGAAGACACCCAGGGAGAGCTAAAGGCTGGCTGGTGCAAGCAGGCTTAGGGATCCCTTAGGGCCACTGGCCATTCTTGTAATGAGGAGGACCTTTTGTTCCTGTACTTTGTAAATACAAATGCTTTTTTTTAATGAAAGTACTTTTTGACATACCTTGCTTGTGCCACGTTTATCTTTACTTATTCATTTTCCTGCAAAACGAATAGACAACGAGCACAGGCGAACAAAAGACGAGCACGAGAGAAAAAGGCAAGACGAAGCGCTTTTTAGAAAACACAGTAGCTGCCCTATCCAACCCCCGCTTGTGGCTTGGTCCTTGAGCCTAGTTTTGCGAACAAGGTCTTGGCCACAGGAAAGAAAATGTGCGAATTTTTGCCGCCGTTAGCGCTGGTCGTACATAGGTCTTAGACCAGACTAGTGTAGGACACTGCCAAGAACCCTACCGGCACGATGAGGATTGGCTTACCCAAGCAGCGAAATTCAGGGCATGGCACGTTGATAATCTTTCGACCGTTTCGACGCTCGGCTTGGCAACAAAAATTCGCTTGGACCGCCCTGTTTCTTTTTTTAACGTGCTTGGGAAATGCGACTAGAAGACATTCGATGGATCCCTTAGTTGAATAATGGAAACAGGGGGGTACACGAGCCACGGGTTTTGGAAAAACCGAGCAAGAGATAAGGGAGAAAAAGAACAAAGCTGAACTATGCGTAGAACCTGCGCAGCTGGGCGATGTTCTACGAGCTGCTGAGGACGCGCCATCCGGCAAGGCGAGATGAACAAC
The DNA here is from genome assembly GCA_036346145.1 of Olyra latifolia. Classification (NCBI taxonomy): domain Eukaryota; kingdom Viridiplantae; phylum Streptophyta; class Magnoliopsida; order Poales; family Poaceae; genus Olyra; species Olyra latifolia. The sequence goes on along the minus strand of CM070524.1, from coordinate 39,268,702 downwards.
CCTCGGGCATGATGCCGCTGCGATCGTGAATAGACCTTTCCATCGAGGGGTAAGCTTGTTGGCATGGGCCAAGTTCTGAACTCGTCGTAGAACAAGGTCCCCAACTTGCAATGTTCTGGGTCGGATCGATCGAGCCGTGTGCCTGCGCAGAGCCTGCAGGTAGGCAGCCGATCAGATTAGGGCCTGCTCGTGCTTTGACTTGGATAGGCCTAGGTCCAGCAAGTCCATTCGTGCGAAGCCTAGAGCTATCTCGGCAGGCAACATAGCCTCCACGCTGTATACGAGCTAGAAGGGAGTTTCCCCTGTCGCTCGGCTAGAGGTGGTTCGTACCTACCATAGGTCGGAAGGGAGCTCGTCCACCCAGCCTTGGCGTAGCTCTAAAGCCGGTAGTAGGCCCGCTTCTTAATGCCTTGAATGATTTGCCCATTGGCGCGCTCGGCAGCACCATTGCTATGTGGATGAGCTACAGAAGCAAAAGTTATCTTAGTGCAGAGCTCCTCGCAAAATTCCTAGAATAGCTCATTGGTGAATTGAGTTCCGTTATTCGTCATCAGCTGGCTCGGGACCCCGAACTAGTTGACCACGTTATTGCAAAAAAATCTCTTGGCTGCGAGCGCCGAAACAGTTGACACCAGCTCGGCCTCGATCCACTTAGTGAAAGTGTCAATAGCGATGAACAAGTGCGTGCAACCCCGGATGCCTGTGAGGAAAGGACCTAGGATGTCCACCGCCCATGTTGCGAAGGGCCAAGGGAGGGGATCGTCTACAGGACATACGCTGGCTAATGGGTCAACCGAGCATGAAATTGGCACTTGGGGCACCTGGTGATCAGGTCCCGAGTGTCAGCTGTGGCCGTGGGCCAATAGTAGCCCATCCAGAAGGCGTTTCCTACGAGGGTTCTGTGGACGAGTGTGCCTCATAGACGCCATTGTGTACTTCCTTCAGCACGAATTTTCCCTCTTCCTGGGAGATGCACTTGCATAGGATTCCAAGCGCACCTCTATGGTATAGGGCACCACCCACTAACCTGTATAGTGGGGTTATCCTGATAAGCCGGGATCTCTTGGCTTCCTCATCGGGCAATGTCCCGTGTGCAAGGTATTTTAATATGGGCAAGAGAAAGATATGTGCAACAATTGAGCTTCCCGAGGACCAAATAAGATCAAACTACTAGCCATAGCCCCTCTTTATGGTACGGTGAAAAACTATAAAATAATTTCTAGCAACCCGGTCTTACACCCAAATCCTTGACCAGCACATAATTAGAAAAATATCCTTGCTCTTCAATAATTTTACCTTTGTCTTGTATTTATCTTTTAAAGAGGTGTATGCTGTAAAAATATCACCAGGACCTATTTCATGAATAAGCTTAATACAAATATTAGTCCCAATTATTATATTGTCATTAATCACCAAAATAAAATTGAGGGGCCTAGATGCTTCATGGTGAAACCGGCCAACTCCACCAACTTCTCAGATGAGGTCTGGCGGAGCTCCGTCTAGACGACACCGACGACGTGCCCCTCTCGTTGACTCGGAGGTTGCCGTCTTCGTTTCCCATGTTGCGGCTTCACGATATGTTTTCGCAACTACTCCATCTTCCTCTCCAAGACCAGGCTGTATGTGGAGGACATCTTCACTCCCGTTCCTCTCCCACTCATGCCCCAACTGCTCCTATCCCGACAGCAGCTCTCCTCAGCGTGAGCAACATCAACGGTGAGCTCGGGGGACTTCCTCTATTGGGAAACAACCGTAAGAAATTTGTTCAACATCTTGTTTTCTCTTGTGAAACATTCATAAAAAAAGTATGAAACATTCTGTCGGCGGTTGGGAGTTCGGGCTCCCAGGTGTCGAGCTTATTTGTTAAACTGCGGTTCAACAGGCCCCTTTCCGTGCTGGGTGAGGACTTTGGGGGTGCACTAGGCTCCTCAGGATACGGTATTGGGAGAGATGGAGGCCACCTGAGCAACACTTCGGGCTGGCCAGGTAAGAAAAAGGGTGGTGACGCGGTGGTTTTTTTACCCTGGTTCGGGCCTCCCACTGCCGGGATAACAACCCTACGTCTAGGCTTGCTTGATACCGAAATAGGGTGTGTTCAAGGGACAAGCGACCGAGCCACAGGCGGATCGGGTGCTCCTGAACTGAGTACAAGTTGTGTTTTTCATTGTCCCTTTCTGTGTGTCTTTCCTCATCATCGTGGTCATCGTCGTTGTTGTTGTCATCGTTGTTGGTGGCTGCGAGCTGCTATTTATACCTGCGCCGGGAGACGGCTGCTCCTGATTACACGTCGGGCGCATACGACGGACTGCGGGATGTAGTGCCACTGTAGTGTGCCAGGGTTGATGGTAGACCATGCTGCTCTCCATGCCGTGATGTTGGAACAGTGTAGATAGGATGGATACGACAATCGCTTTTGACTTCTGCGTCTTGGAATATGTCCGCTACGCAGGAAAGTAGGTGCACGTGACCACCACGTGTTCGTCTGAGCAAGGGACCGCTTGGGGAGGCACCCAAGCAGTGAGGCTGCTCGGGGCAGGGCCGTTGATCCCGGGCCGTGGCTCTTGCTCGCGGCCAAGCAGCCGCGGGTGGTCGACCCCTGCCAAGCACGTGCTTAGGGGGTGTTCTTTTGGGCTTATGAGCTCTGGATCTGCACTTGTGGATCCAGAATATGATTAAATGAAAGGACTAATTAACATTTGAGAACCACGACTACTCAATTGGAAATTTTAAACTTGCAGGTGCTCATTTGCTGAAATTGGAATTCTGACATTTTGCGAATACTAGGCCCTCTTCTTTTGGGCTTATCTAATCTGACTTATCTCGAATTTCGAGAATTTTCCGAGATGGCCTCGAGAGTCGAATAGCCATGAAATTTAGGATTTAGGGAGCTTTTAGACTCGCCTACGAGATAAAAATAAAACAGATTCAAAAAGTAATAAAAAAGTTAGATGAGTCAATATTAGTCAGATAAGTCACAAAACTCATCTGACTTTTTTATTACTTTTTGAATCCGTTTATTTTTATCTTGTAGGCGAGTCTAAAAACTCCCTAAATCCTAAATTTCAAGACCATCCGACTCTCGAGGCCACCTCGAGAAATTCTCAAAGTTGGAGATAAGATAGATAAGTCAGACCTCATAAGTCCAAAAGAATAGGGCCTTAGGGTAGCTTGGGGGTGTTTAACAGTAGGGGCATAATCCAAAACCCCAACACATTCTGTTTGCTATTGTGAAACATTTTATTTGCTCATATGAAACATCTGTAAAAAAAAAAATCTAAAATGTATTGTTTTGCTCTTCATAAACATTGCATGTATGTGTTGGAATATTTTTAAATAACCACTGAAACATTTTTCATGACTTCTTGAAACATTGTTCTAGAAAATGTTTGATTCATACATTTCTATTGTTTTACACGTTAATGCATAATGTTTCTAGTAGTGTCCAATTTTGTTCCTCTGGATCGGACGTTCCATCCTTGGTCCTTCCAATAAAATACAAAGAAAATAATTTTCATGAAGTCGATCAGACGTGTTGGTTTGGGACCTTGGATAGTCCTGCCAGTGGATTGGTTATGACCAACCCAATATAGGACCAAAACATTGGTAGCATCATGTGTTTGGTTTGAAATCAACATAGGACTCGTACGTTGGTTGGTTAGACTGCCTTATTGAGTGCATACTTATTAATTAGTCCTATCGGTGCATCTATTTAAACATATAACCTATAATCTTGGAAAAAAATTCTATGGGGACGGTCCCCACGTCCCCGTCGTGAGGACGGGCATTAGATTTGTGACGCGTGGCTCGCACCAATCTCCAAGCGGCTGAGAAGGGAGCCCTCCCGCGTGCGCACGCAGGCAACGCAGCCCATCCTCATTCTCCCATCCTCTCTCCACGGGATCTTCACGCCCCCAACCCTAGCCGCCGTCGCCTAGAGGAGGAGGCCGCCGCCGCTGGCCGCCATGGAGGTCGATGAGGAGGCCGCCGCCGTGCTCGGGCTCCGGCGCTGAGGAGGCCGCATCCGGGAGGCCGCCGGCAGGGAGGAGGCCGCATCCGGGAGGCCGCCGCCGGGGAGGTCGACCCGCGGCCGTGGAGGTCGACGAGGAGGCCGCCGCCGTGCTAGGGCTCCGGCTCGTGCTGGTCGTCCTTCCTGGACACCGCCATCTCTCTCATTTCCCCGCAATCCTAGTCGCCGCCCTCCCCATCGGCCATGGAACCGGCGCCTCCTGGCTGGCATGGAGGTGGTGCTGCACCGGAGAGCATCGTAACCGAGTCATGCACTCCTGCCCCTGCCCCCAACATCGAGACGGGGGCGAGCGAGATAGAGCCGCCTGCTGATTTCGTCAAGTCAACTCCAGATAAACATCAGGCTGAGGCACTAAAGGTTAACTTTGTCTAGATTAAGTGTCATAAAATTGTATGTATTTATGGTCAGAAAAATATGCATTGAATTATCACAAATTTTCAGGTGGCTGAGGAGGCAATATTGGTTCCCCAAGTTGGAATGGTATTCAATTCAGAGGATGATGCATATGAGATGTACAATAAATATGCTAGAAGAGTTGGATTTAGTATAAGAAAGAGCCACTCAAAGCTGAGACCCGATAAGACCATATATCAGAAGTGGATTGTTTGCAGCAACCAAGGTACACGAGGTAAAAATTCATCGCATGACACTGTGAAAGAAAATGCTACCACTAGGACTTGTTGCTCAGCTCGTGTGCAGTTTAATATTTGTCAAAATGGTCTTGGGACTGTTCAAAAGGTTGTACTTGAACATAATCATTATCTTGCTAGTCCCAATAAGGTACAACATTTGAGATCACAACGACGTATTTTAGATGCTGATAAACAACTCATTAGTCAAATAAGAGAAGCTGGAGTAAAACCTGCTCTCAAGTATATGAGTTCTTTAAGCAGTGGTATGGAGGGAGTGAGAATGTACCATTCTCCCGAATGGATTGTAATAATGAGATAGGATGTGAGCGTAGGAAGTATTTGGCTGCCAATGATGCACAATCGTTATTGGAATATTTGAAGAATAGGCAGTTGGAGGATCCTAACTTTTTCTATGCAATACAATTAGATGAGGAGAATGGTCAGCTAGCTAACTTCTTTTGGGCGGATGGGAAGTCTATCAATGATTATGCATGCTTTTTGGGTGTTGTTACGTTTGACACCACATTTCAACTAACAAATTTGAAATGCCATTTGCTCCAATTCTTGGTGTGAACCATCATAAGCAAACAATACTTTTTGGAGCAGCACTATTATACAATGAAACCATTGAATCATTTATCTGGCTTTTTCAAACGTTTCTAGTTGCAATGTCTCACAAGCATCTAGCACAATCCTCACTGATCAAGATGCAGCCATGGCAGCAGCAATCCACATTGTATTTGAAAATACAAGCCATCGTCTTTGTATATGGCATATTTATTGTAATGCTGCCAAACATCTTAGTCATGTTATAAATAATCATCCTCAGTTTCTGTCTGAATTCAATAAAGACGATGTGAGATAGGATTGTATATGGCATATTTATTGTAATGCTGCCAAACATCTTAGTCATGTTATAAATAATCATCCTCAGTTTCTGTACCATTCTCCCAAATGGATTGTAATAATGAGATAGGATGTAAGCGTAGGAAGTATTTGGCTGCCAATGATGCACAATCGTTATTGGAATATTTGAAGAATAGGCAGTTGGAGGATCCTAACTTTTTCTATGCAATACAATTAGATGAGGAGAATGGTCAGCTAGCTAACTTCTTTTGGGCGGATGGGAAGTCTATCAATGATTATGCATGCTTTTTGGGTGTTGTTACGTTTGACACCACATTTCAACTAACAAATTTGAAATGCCATTTGCTCCAATTCTTGGTGTGAACCATCATAAGCAAACAATACTTTTTGGAGCAGCACTATTATATAATGAAACCATTGAATCATTTATCTGGCTTTTTCAAACGTTTCTAGTTGCAATGTCTCACAAGCATCTAGCACAATCCTCACTGATCAAGATGCAGCCATGGCAGCAACAATCCACATTGTATTTGAAAATACAAGCCATCGTCTTTGTATATGGCATATTTATTGTAATGCTGCCAAACATCTTAGTCATGTTATAAATAATCATCCTCAGTTTCTGTCTAAATTCAAGAAATGTGATTATGAGGAAAATTCAATGGAGTGCTTTGATAGGAAATGGAATGAATTGTTGGACACTTATGAACTCCAGGACAACACATGGCTGAAAAATCTTTATGAGTTGAAGGAGAAGTGGGCTTTGATCTTTCGTGACTCGTTCACTGCTGATATGACCTCAACTCAAAGGAGTGAAGGTATGAACAATGTGTTTAAGAAAAGGTTTCGTAGAAAACTCTGTGTTACAGAACTTATAGAACAATGTGAGAAATGTGTGGCTAGTCTTCGTGAAAATGAGTTGGAGGCAGATTTTAGATCACGCAACTCTAACCCTGTAACTTGTATACAACATTTACCAATGTTGAATAAAGCGGCAGCATCATATAGAAGAAGGATTTATTGTGATTTTGAGGAGCAATTCAAGGAACAATTTTCTTTGGCATTCAATTTATTGCAATGTGAGGGCACTACCATGATTTACAAGGTTGTGCCTATGTGTTCTGAAGATGAGGCACTAGTTGTCTTTGATTCTGCCAATAAAAACATAAAATGTTCTTGCAGGAAGTATGAATGCATTGGTATGTGTTTTGTCTTTTAAAGTTCTTTGCTATTGTAACATTTACTTTATATGTCATATTTGATAACATTTACTTTACATGTCTTATAGGGCTGTTATGCAAGCATGCTCTTAGAGTCTACAATATCAATGGGATTTTTGATTTGCCATCGCAGTACATCCATAATTATCTCGATTTGCTTCGGTTTTGGCACGAAAACCGAGGTACAGCTAGGGTTTCTTGGGGGCTTGGTGTGATGGCCGACCAGGGGAGCTCTAGGGGGGTTTATATAGTGGTGGAGGAGTGTTGGGGCGTGGTGGAGGAGTCCTAGTAGGAGTAAAGTTTGATTTAGATGAGAATTAGGTTATAGAGACAAATTAGGAGTCCTAATGGGCTTAGGTTAGAGGAGAGGGGTTTTGGGCCTAAATTTGAGTCTAATTAAGCTATCCAAGCCTGGTTAGGACCTTCTACTATTATTATTTTATGTTTTTATCTTTATTTTTTCTATTTTTCATATGTGACATTATAATTTTATTAGGATGTCGCACGTTTAGCCCGAGTCAGCCATACCCAAGTCAAGCTGTGTCCAAGCCAAACCGCCGCCGCCGAACTCCACCTCACTAGACAAACCGTTTCCTAAACAAACTCCAAAATTTCGGGGATTTGTTTCCCAGCCAGATCATCTCCTATAAATTCCCCAGAACCCCAACAATCTTTCCCCAAACCCATCTGTTTCATGCGACATCACAGAGCAATTCGGGGGAGGAGAAGAACTCGAGGCCGCTGTCGTCGTTCGTCGTCGTCGCCATTAGGTAGTTGCTGCTCCCGCCGTTGCCGGAGAAGATGCCGCCGCACGCCGTGCATAGCACTGTCGTGTGCCGTCCATGGAGCCGCTAGGCTCGAGCCGGCGCCTGCGTCGCCGCCGCCTAGCCGCGCCGCCGTAGAGGCCGCCGTTGCGCACCACGCGGCAGCGCCGCCGCCGCTGCTGCTGCTCCCGGCAAGCTGCAGTGCCAGCCGCCGCGCCGCCGGATCTGAGCCGCTGAGCACGCGCCGCCGCCTCTGCGCCACGGACCCGAGCGAACAGCGTCGCCGCCGCCGCTGCCTCGCCGGCAGCGCCGCAAGACTGAGCCCCGCCGCCACAAGCCGCTGCTTTGGAGCTTCGCCGCCCTTGCCGCAGCTACTAGCCCGCCACCACACGCCGGCCGTCGCCGAAGTTCGCCGCCGGCCAAGTCCCATCGCCGGCCTCCTCCCAAGCTGCCGCGCTTCTCTCTCTCTTTCTCTCTCTCCCTTCTCCCTCTGTTTTTCCTTTCTTTTTGCATCTACACGTGAAGAAGCAGAGCAGAGAGCTCTTTAATCATCGTTCTGGTCAAAACTCAGTCAAACGACTACTGTTCATATGAACAGTGTTTCTTCGTATTTTTTTTATCTTCTAATCCGTAACCCCGATTCGCACCAAACCAATTTTGTTGATCTTCTTTTAATCTAATCTACCTACTGTATTTATCTCATATTTTTTTGATTTTTATTCGCTGCCGTTGATTTATCTATACCTCGATTTGCATGTAGACGTCGCGGAGGAGTCTGGAGGAGTGTTAGTTGTCGATTGTCACGGGACGCACTATCCGGGCCCAGGTGCAAGCTAGATTCATGCCGATCCCACTTATTTTCTCTCATGTTTACTATTCATAGGATTTTACAATGTGCATGCTAATTTTAATTTTATTTTGTATATTCAATACTAGTTACTACCTGTGACATGTTAATCATCTATTAGCATGTTTTACCCACCATTGCTTCCTAGACTAAAATTATTTCTGTTTTGTTGCCACCCTTGATTTTACTCGCGCTAGATGCTTAGTTGTTTCGATGGGAAATCTAGATGATCATTATGATGGGAAATCATTTAAAATCTTGGTAGAGAGAATCTACTCTTTATCATGTGATTTTGGTTAAACGTAATTCAACTAAAATCAACGTGGCGCGAGTAGATTCGAGGTGGTGGTTTGATCGGTGGATGTTGGTTTGTGGTATGCCACCTTGGTCGACATAAGGACCGAACTTCGTGGATGAACTGACCGGGCAAAACAGTACAACCATGGGTTTTTAATAATGGTAATACCTTAGTTGTTATCTTGGGAAATCTAGTTTTGGTTTGTCATGGCAGTGTGGGTGTGGCTTGCGACCACCGTATACCCATCTGGCACACGAGGGGACTTCGGGCTTCGTGATGAAACGGCCTGGGGTGAATCCTTAGTGAGGCATCCTCAATTCTAGACGTACCAGGGATAATGGCTTCATCTCACTCTCGGGTGAGTTCCATGGGTAAAGTATACACACTCTGCAAAGTTAAAACTATCATGATAGCCGTGCTCACGGTCAAGAGCTGACTTAGACAGCTCTACTTGTTAGTCTCACCTTTTCTTAATTAACTTGCTGTAGATGGTAGGGGCAAGGATTGCCAGGCAGCGAATGCCACACAGTGCATTACAGGGAATGTATTGCCAGGGTTTCGTGCACAGTTGACAGCGAATGTCATCTCGGTTTTGTGCTGAGAAGGTAATATTATAGTGTTTAGAAAACATGAGTAAAGAAATAAATTTAAAATTGTTTTACACTATTGCTTTACAACTGATAGGATTGTTTTAAAGCACTCTTTATGCAAATAAACCAGATCCTTTCCTTTGATACCTTGCATTTCATTACCTAAGCACATACATGCTTGCTGGATATGGTTTATCCATACTCATTAGTTGTTTGTCAGATCTGTGTGCAGGTGACGACTCTGCTAAGTACGTGGATTATGAGGCAGAGTATGACGATGGAGTTTTCCGGCTACTAGAGGCGTACCCCAGTCAGATGCCTATGGTAGTTTGACGGGTTTCAGCCGACATGTCTTCTTATCTTCTGCACTCTGATGTTTAATTTATTCATAATGTAAGTGGCATTCAGCCCATGTACGTTATAAGCTATTTTCTTTATTAATAAAGTATGTGTTTGATGGTAATCCTATTTAACCTGTGTGTACTAGCGTATAATTCTTGGGACTAGTATAGTAAACACAGAGGGGTCGGCTTTGCTAAGCCGGGTCCCGACAGAGTTGGTATTGGAGCATGCTGATCGCAGGACGCGCTAGTTAGACTGAAAAGCCCTAAGTACTTATTTTCAAAAAAAAACTTTTACCAAACCTCCTTTGCTTCTAACACATGTCATCACTGTCCTTACCTATAATTCTTTGCTTTCATCTCTTCTTACTTACCTTCTCATATTTACATCTCTTTCTTGTCTATTCATCTATTTCATGAAGGTCTTTGTTTCTTTCCTACTCTAATTCAAAATTTAGTCCATGCCTTGCCCTATTATTCAAGACTTTGTGTAACGGCACCACTGACGTCAACCATCACCCACAACATCGCAACAAAGATCCTGATAAACACAAGATCATGAGTCAAGAGGACCCGAAGAAGAATTGTTAGAAGATTAAGATGCCTAAGATTTAGGTTACTATAGGATAATAATTATTGCGCTTTAAGTGCTTATTTTCAAAAAACATTGGTTGGAATAGACTGTACTTGTTTTCGTTGCAATATGGCTATTCATTAAATTGCTACAAAATATTCATAGTTAAATACTAAAGATTTGGTTTAAGTTAAAATTATTTCAGTGCTTGTGTGTTATTTTTTTTATCATGGTTGGTGATCTACCAAGGCAAGAGGATCGCACGAAGGAAGAAAGACAATGTTTTCTCAAATTGCTTGAAGAAGGAAGGTTTATTGAATGAGATTTTTTACGGTCCTTGAGGAGGTACTGGGAGGTATCACGATTTCTAGTGTTAATTTGTGGTACCTCCAGGTACCTAACACTGAGGAGGTACCGAGAGGTACCATAATTTACACTAGAAATTGTGGTACCTCCCGGTACCTCCTCAAGGACCGTAAAAAAGCTCTTATTGAATTGTTTAATAAATAAACCAATTGAAACATACACAAGATAATTACTGTTTTGAGCTACAGAACCACACAGGGAAGTTTTCCCTTTAGGCTAAGCTACTGTTTATTGCTACAGTACCACACCAAAAAATGGGGTTTAAAAAAACCCTTGTTATGTATGCAAATTAAAAAGGTCTTTAGCACATTGTAGCTAAAAGAGAGCAAAGTGAATAAGATGCTATTTATGATCTTAGTACCTTGCAAAAAAAAAGAGTTTCTTCCCAAAAAAGAAAATTAAAATAAAATAATAAAATAACACTGTTAATGAGACAAATTAAATGATTTTTAAATATAGCTATGTCTAAAAGTGGTTAGATGGGTAGGAATATTTTGAAATTCTATTAGTGCCACTCGGCTACTGTAGATGCTACAGTATCTGAAAAATTATTATGAACAGTAAGCTGCAATATGACTGTACAAAGAAAAAAATGTAAGGAAATTAATATCTTTTACTTGTTTTCAAAAAAAAAATTTGACTGTTTCCCTGACAACACAGAGTTGGAAAAAAATATAAATACATATGTTGATTGTCTTTCCTCTCTTTTATAAACCAAAATGAATTAGTATATTTTCCTTACTGTTTTGATAAGTTGACTGTTGCTAGAAGTTCCTCAAAAAAAAAACTCTAATTTTCTCGTAGGCCACTATGAAACCTTGTTTCTTTTAAATTGCACAGGGAAAATAAATTGTTGGCTTAAAAAAAATTATTAAAGAATGTTTTCTAGGTTACTGCTGCTATAGTACCTAAAAAAAACATGTACGTTAAATTTGAAAGCTTATTTTGGCTACAGTTTTATAAACTAAAACATTTGTTTTTCTTTGTGTATCTTAATTATCAGTACACAACAAATCCTACCCTATTCATAAAAGGAAAACCAAAACCCACCAATATAATTTTTTTAGTACTGTAGCCACGGTTCTTTATAAAAGAAAGCTTTTGTTCTTTTGTTGTTTCACAAAAAAAATCAGTGAAAAAAACCCTGGTTTTAAACATAGTATATTAAAGGATTATTTATGTTTAGTGTTACTGCAGTACGTAACATAGTATTGTTTTATAAAAAAAAAACTCGAAGTGATTTTGATAAATCAAAATAATAGAAGAAATTTTTGCACTCACCATGGTTTTAGGAAAAAAAATAGATAGGTGTTATTAAACACCACTATTTTAAACACCACTATTTTATTGTGTGTATATAATGTGTGCATTTCATGTTTTCTTTGTAGTACAACATTGCGTGGTGCAAGCTGTGACCCATAGCGTCACATACAGATTAGCTATTGTGTACGCGTGGTTCCATTTTGTCTTTGGATCTTTTAGTGTACTGCATACCTTCTTGCATGGCTTCGTGCTTGTGCGTGGGTCACATGCCATGGAGATTTATCCCTGCCAGCTTGTCTTGAGTGGTCTATCATTCAAGTCTTATCAAAACAAAACAAATTTCACTCCATCTAATTAATCGTAGAACATCTGTTACTCCCAAAATCTATTTGGAACCACCCTTTCTATTCCTAGTCGCCCCTTCACAAGTATTTATCTGGCGGTTGGAAGTTGGATTAAAAGGAATCTTAGTTGAAATATGATAGGTGGAGATGCTAGGAGAGCAAGAGTTCCAATTGATAAAGGCACAGCCGTACATAATGGATTTGTAGGTTAACCCATATAGTGTAACACTTGATGGATACTATAGCTTAGAGGAATTTAAGAGGAACAAGCATACTAATGGATCAATAGAGAGTGCCGTGAACAGTTGGATTGATTAATAGGAATAAATTGATATGACACTCAAAGTTTACAAGAAATGGTGGATTTTTGTATTGACACGGGATGAGTCAAAGGGCTCAGATTTCAATAAAGGCACCTTGTTAGGGATAACTAAATCAAATTGGATTAAATAGATTAGTGGAGCCTTGAAGTATTAGCGACAATGATGCAATTGCTATATACTCGGAGAAAATAGTGAAGATTTTTGGCTAAACTCACAATGGTCGATTCATAAACTAGGATTAGTGGCCAATTCTAGGGTTGATAAATTGCTATTGGATTCAAGAGGAAAAAATTTTTGGTGGTTGGATTAATGTAAAAATCAGATTATTAGAAGATTGTAGTTCGGTGGAGAAAATGATCATAGTGATAGTTGAAACCAATAAAAAGCCATAGGGCGATCTTGTGAATTTGGAGTATAGTATATAAGCCTTGACTGATTCGTGCTGATCTAGAAGTTAATACTAGCAACAGTAACGAGAAGCAAGTGTAGTACGTTGGATCAATTAATTATGTAGGACATTGGACCTATTAATTAATGTAACAATTCAATTTGGTCATTGGAGTTCTAGCAAATTGCAAGCGGGGCCAGTAGGTGACTAAAGAGGAATAATGATGTAGTATGCAATATAGTCAGGAGTAGTCACCCATAATATCACCATTGAATATACCTTTAATGGAGACAAGGTTTCATACAAAAGAGCTCACATGAGTGAGAATTTAAAAGTCCCGAAGCTTTACCTTGCTGGTTTACTGATCAATAGTGGTGAGTTCCAAATTTACATGATTGGGTACATTAGTAGAATAACCTGATGTTTTAGAGTTGTAGCAGAGTTTGGTAGAAGATCGCAACGGATGACTAGACCTTACCAATAGTGTTTGGATTTAGAAGAAAAGACCATGCCACGAGATATCTTGTGAATAAACCAAATTTCAATCGCCACCATCTTAACCGTTGCCGCCTCACTATCTACTTTTCCAAAATCTCAAGGTTGTTGTCCCACTCCCTTCTTTCTTTTCCGATTTTCTTCTCCGAATCTCGGGGACGAGATTCCGCTTAGGGGAAGGTTTGTAACATCCTGAATTTTCAAAATTGTGAAAATTAAAATTTTTGAGAGAAATAAAATTTCAGGAATATTTTCAAACTTTATTGAGGTAATAGCTAGTAAAATTATAATTTAAAAAGCTTTTCAAAAGTTTAAAAATCAAATTTTGAGAAATTTTGAATAAACATAAGTTCAAAGAGTTGCTTTACAATATTTTCATTTTGAAAATACATCTAATTAGATTTTTCAATTAATAAAGTGCTTAAAGTAAAGGTCTTATAAAATAAAAGAATTTCAATGATTTGTATATTTTCAGTTGTGAAAAAATTAAACCAATTTGATTTGTTTTGAAAAAGAAAATTTGTCAAACGAAATAATTCCACCTTTTAGGAGTTAAAAAGTAATCAAAGCCATGGACTTTCCTATTTGTTTTCAAAATTCTATTATTATCTTCTCTTATTACAAGATTTGGATTTTGTATTATCATGATTTTCTCTTAATAAATTTTAATTAAGGTATATTTGGGAAAATCCTTTTCCTCCCTCTAACCGGTAGACCCCACTTGTCATCTCCTCCTTCCTTTCCTTCTTTGATCTCCTCTTTCCTTCCTAACAAACCGACCATGCTGCTCCTGCCGCTGCTATTTTCGCTGCAGTGCCGCCGGCCGCGCAAGCGAGCTGTGCCATCCTATTATTTTCAGAAGCCTAAAAGCATATTATTTCAATTTATGATAATCTACTTAATAATTATCCTCTAATTTCTCCTAATCACCTTTCCTAATCATTTTCCCTAATCCCGTTCTCCCTTACCGTTGCGTCCGTGCTCGTCGGTCTGCAATCGCGCCGGATAAGCCATCCATGCCAAGTCTTTCTTTCCAAACCAATATCAAGCCAAAACCATACGGAATCGTACCAAATCATCCACAGTCCAATTTAATCATAGCGGCACATTCCCAATTACAAATTTGGAATTTCAAAAGTAATTCAGGAAAAACCCGATCTAGCCGAACCTCAGCCGAACATTTCCATTTCCCCAATGACCATCTTTAGATATTTTCCCAAATTTTTGAAGTCACGGATTGAAAAACCATTTCCTTAATTCTTCCCATTTTTTTCCCCTTCTTTGCTTCCTTGCCGATCTTGAGCCGAAGACCGTTCCAGGAGCATATAATTAGGCGCTAATTGCCAAATCCAAAACCACCACTGTAATTTATCGCCGCTAATTCCAGATCGATCCCAACAATTTTTCTTCAAAGTTGTCACCGACGTTGATACGGAGAGAAGAACAAATCAGATCGCGTGAGTGCCAAATCCAATCCTTCCTTCCATATCAGTACCACAAAACATACCAAATTCATGCATACCAAATTCATCCCCATGCATGCCACGTTTAGCCCGAGTCAGCCGTACCCAAGCCAAGCTGTGTCCAGGCCAAACCGCCGCTGCCAAACTCCACCACACCAGACAAACCGTTTCCTAAACAAACTCCAAAATTTCGGGGATTTGTTTCCCAACAAGATCATCCCCAATAAATTCCCCAGAACCCCAACAATCTTTCTCCAAACCCATCTGTTTCACGCGACATCACAGAGCAATTTGGGGGAGGAGAAAAACTCGAGGCCGCCGTCGTCGTTCGTCGTCGTCGCCATTAGGTAGCTGCTGCTCCCGCCGTCGCTTCTTGCACCGTCGCTGGAGAAGATGCCGCCGCGCGCCATGCAATAGCATTGTCGCGCGCCGTCCATGGAGCCGCTGGGCTCGAGCCGGCGCCTGCGCCGCCGCTTGCCCTAGCCGCTGCCAGCACTGCTCGCTGCTGCTTCCAGCCAGCTGCAGCGCCAGCCACTCGCGCCACGGATCTGAGCCGCCGCCTCTGCGCCACAGGACCCGAGCGAGCAGCGTCGCCATGTCGCTGCGTGGACTGCCACGCCGCTGCCTCGCGCTGCGCGCCGCAGCAACAGTGTTTCTTCTTATTTTTGTATCTTCTAACCTGTAACTCTGATTCGCACCAAACCAATTTTGTTGATCTTCCTTTAATCTAATCTACATACTGTATTTATCACATATTTTCTGATTTTTATTCGCTACTGTTGATTTGTCTAAACCTCGATTTGCGTGTAGATGTCGCGGAGGAGTCTGGAGGGGTGCTAGTTGTCGATTGTCACGGGACGCACTATCCAGACCCAGGTGCAAGCTAGATTCATGCCAATCCCACTTATTTTCTCTCATGTTTACTATTCATAGGATTTTACAATGTGCATGCTAATTTTAATTTTATTTTGTATATTCAATACTAGTTACTACCTGTGACATGTTAATCATCTATTAGCATGTTTTACCCACCATTGCTGCCTAGACTAAATTATTTCTGTTTTATTGCCACCCTTGATTTTACCCGTGCTAGATGCTTAGTTGTTTCGATGGAAAATCTAGATGATCATTATGGTGGAAAATCATTTAAAATCTTAGTAGAGAGAATCCAGTCTTTATCGTGTGATTTTGGTTAAACGTAATTCAACTAAAATCAATGTGGCGCGAGTAGATTTGAGGTGGTGGTTTGATCGGTGGATGTTGGTTTGTGGTATGCCATCTCGGTCGACATAAGGACCGAACTTCTGCAGAGTTAAAACTATCATGATAGCCATGCTCACGGTCAAGAGCGGACTTAGACAGCTCTACTTATTAGTCTCACCTTTTCTTAATTAACTTGTTGTAGATGGTAGGGGCAGGGATTGCCAGGCATCGAATGCTGGGCAGCGAATGCCATGCAGTGCATTACAGGGAATGTATTGTCAGGGTTTCGTGCAGAGTTGACAGCGAATGTATCTCGGTTTTGTGCTGAGAGGGCAATACTATAGTGTTGAGAAAACATGAGTAAAGAAATAAATTTAAAATTGTTTTAGACTGTTGCTTTACAACTGATAGGATTGTTTAAAAGCGCTCTTTATGCAAATAAACCAGATCCATTCCTTTGATACCTTGTATTTCATTACCTAAGGACATATATGCTTGCTGGGTATGGTTTATCTATACTCATTAGTTGTTTGTCAGATCTGTGTGCAGGTGACGACTCTGCTAAGTATGTGGATTACGAGGCAGAGTATGACGATGGAGTTTTGCGGCTACTAGAGGCGTACCCCGGTCAGATGCCTGTGGTAGTTTGACGGGTTTCGGCCGACACATGTTCTTATCTTTCGCACTGTGATGTTTAATTTATTCGTAATGTAAGTGGCATTCAGCCCATGTACGTTATATGTTATTTTCTTTATTAATAAAGCATGTGTTTGATGACAATCCTGTTTAACCTATGTATACTAGCGTATGATCCTTGGGACTAGTACAGTAAACACAGAGGGGTCGGCTTTGCTAAGCCAGGTCCTGACATGCTGCTTCTTCGCACGTTCGTCGTGTTTCTTTTCTCTTCTGGCTTGTGGCCTGTGCCCCCTTTTATAGGCGACCTTCGGCTACTGTAGTCTGACTTCGGTTCGGTGCGGAGCACCTTACCGTCTTCTGGTCACTGGTTGTGCTCTTCCGTCTTACCGGGTTTTTGACGTGGCTGGTCTTTAGAATCCGTTAGGCATACTTTCCCGACTCGCTGGGCTCAGCGTCCCGACCGCTGAGTAACAGTGCGTGTCTTTCTCTTAAGGGGCTAGCGGGCAAACTGACCTTTGACGTGACTGGCCACCAACCTGCTAGCGGCTGTGCCAGGCGCGCATCGGTACTGCGGCCATATTTAACTTGCGGTGACATGCGGGGCCTGCGGCGTCCTACTCGTGGCACGGCATAGTCTGCGTTGGGGCCCGAGCCCTGTCTCGAGATTCCGAAGCTCTGGGGTTAAGAAGCTCGAGCGCCTGAGTTGGGAAGCTCGGGCGTGAGCTTACGAAGCTCAGGCGCGAGCTTACGGAGCTCGCGCGGGTCCTTCGTTGGACCGAAGGAGGGTAAATGGGCCATATCCACATGGGCTGCGTATTTTCCCCAACAAGTTTTCTATAAGAAAGCGTATTTTGTTAAGTACGTCTTCTACGTGGCTGCCTTAGCGGTGGACTCCACCGTCGCCGTATCCAGCAGTGAATCTGCGGGTGAAAAGTAATTTGGTTTATTTATGTAATTTCAAATAATTTAGTTGATGGAGTGAAAAGTGGATTTAGTTTATTAATTTATGTAATTTCAAATATTTTGATTATGTATATATATGGTTTACATATGAATAAATATATATTCATAGGTAGGATAACATTAAAATTTTGTTCTTTAGTTGTAGATGGACAGGAGATGGATGTACAATGCAAACTGTCGTAGCCCGGAGTTCTTGAACAGCGTGGACTCATTTCTGAGGGCTGTTAAGGCGTACAAGTCAGATAACCAGTTAGAGTATGTATGTTGTCCATGTATGGATTGCAAGAATGAGAAACAGTTCTCTAACGTAGAGCAAATTCGTTCTCACCTGCTTCGAAGGGGTTTCAAAGATCGATATACATGTTGAAGCAAGCATGGTAAAGACGTTGAGATTAAACATCATGCCTTGCAACACACTGCTAAAGACGCTGGTGGAAGCGAGATGCAGGCTGACGACGTCAACGATGTGGTTGTCGACGATCCCGATGATGACCTAGATTAGATGCTATACGATAGGGAAGGGGAATTCACCACTGAAAGACAGTTTCAGAAGTTCTAGCTTATGGTACAGGATTCTAAGACACTATTGTATCCGGGCTGCAAGAAGGATCACACGAAGCTACACATTGTGTTGACACTATTGCATTTGAAGGCAAGCACGGTTGGTCAGATAAGAGCTTCAATGAGTTGCTACTTCTCTTGGGTGACATGTTTCGTTATACCCGATACCACTTACTATGCCAAGCAAGTTGTTTGCCTATTGGTATCGGAGGTACAAAAAACTCATGCATGTCCAAATGACTGCATCCTATATCGCGAAGAGCATGAGGAGTTAGATGCGTGCCTAGTGCGTGGAGATTCATGGTATAAGCGCCGCGATGATGGAGTCGAGGCGAAGCATAACAAGAAAGACCACCGGCGAAGATAATGTGGTATTTCCTTATAATCCCAAGGTTGAAGCGATAGTTTGCGAACAAAAAGCATGCCCAATTGATGCGATGGCAAGCCGAAGAGCATAAAAATGACGGAATGTTTAGACACCCTGCTGATGGTATGCAATGGAGAAACATCGACAGAAAATACAAGACATTTACATATGACCTGAGGAATATAAGGTTCAGGGTAAGTACGGATGGGATGAATCCATTTGGGAACATCAGCGGTCGTCATAGCACTTGGCCCATCACTCTATGTATATATAACCTACCACCTTGGTTGTGTATGAAGTGGAAGTACATTATCATGCTCTTGTTGATCCAAGGGCCGAGGCAATCCGGCAACAATATAGATGTGTATCTCAAACCGTTGGTTGAAGATCTGAAAGTGTTGTGGAATGATGGTGTATTGGTATGAGGTGAGCACAAATGAGAGCACTTTACCCTAAGTGCAATGCTTTTCATAATAATCCAAGACTGGCCTGCACTGGGTAATCTATCAGGGCAGGTTACAAAAGGCTACAACGGATGTGCGATGTGCATGGAGAAAACTTCTGGTCGGTATCTAAGCAACAGTCAAAAAACAGTATACACACATCACCGTAGGGGCAACGCCAGGACCACCCATATTGAAAGGATAAGAAATCTTTTGATGATACCGTCGAGATTGATGTAGCTCTAGAAAGTTACACTGGTAGATAGTTATTCAAGATGGTAAAGGACATTGAAGTTGTCTTTGGAAAGGGACGAGGAAAGAAAACTACAACGAAAGAATCTATGTGTAGAAAGGGACGAGGAAAGAAAACTACAACGAAAGAATCTATGTGTAGAAAGAGATCAGTGTTTTGGGAACTGTCGTATTGGAAGGATTTGGATATTCGCCACGGCAATGACGTCATGCACATAGAGAAGAATGTGTGTGAGAGCATTCTTGGACTCTTAGTAGGCATACCTGGCAAGACTAAAGATACAGTGCAAGCCCGTAAGGACCTCGAAGATATGAAATTGAGGAATGAGCCACACATAGTACAACATAATGGAAAAAACTCCTTCCCCCAGCTTGCTACATACTCAGCAAGAGGGAGAAAATTAACTTGTGCAGTTTCTTCTATGGAGTTAAAGTTCTGTCCAGTTACTCTACGAACAGGAAGAGGTTAGTAAGTATAAAAGATTCAAAAATACTTACTGGTATCATGAAAGCCCATGACTGCCATATGATGATGACGCATATACTCACAGTTGCACTTCGGGCAATTCTATCGAAAAAAGTGCGAGACACAATAATAAAGTTGTGTTCTTTCTTTTACGCAATTTCACACAAGGTCATCGATTCGCTCAAACTGGACAAGCTGCAGGAGTACGTGGTCCACATTCTATGCCGGCTCGAGATACATTTCCCACCAATATTTTTCGATATGATGGTCCACCTCATAGTTCATATCATCCCGTAGATATAGGTTCTTAGGTCTATGTTCCTACATCAGATGTACCCTTTCGAAAGGTTCATAGGGATTCTTAAGAAATATGTTCATAACCGAAATCGGCCGGAAGGCTGCATGGCTGAGGGATGGGCATCTGAGGAGATCGCTGAGTTCTGCATTGACTACATGGATCTAAAGCCGATCAGTATGCCTGTATCTCGCCATGAGGGAAAGCTATAGGGAAAAGGTACCGTAGGTGAAAAAACGGAGCATACTAATGACATAGTATCTTTCACACAAGCACATTTTGCAGTTCTACAACAGTCAGTTGTGGTGGCTGAGTATTGCGATATGCACACGGCAATTCTACGGACCAATAACTCGAAGAAGTTAGATGAATGGATCGAGAGGGAGCACAGAAATAAATTCGGGGAGTAGGTATGCAAACACGTCATGGGCATGCAGATGGTCCGTGCTGACTTGGAAGTGTTGGCCCGGGGACTGTCCACTACAATCCTCACTTTCCAAGGATACGAGATAAATGGTTATACATTTTACACAAGAGCACAGGATGACAAGAGCACTAATCAATATCAAAACAGCGGTGTTAGTACAGATGCCTGCAACAACAATGGCAATATGGAGACGTACTATGGATTCATAGAGATCTAGGAGCTGGACTATGGAGCTTTGAAGGTCTCTCTTTTTTGGTGCCAATGGGTCTAACTCCATGCGGTGTTGGAAAATGACAAATATGACATGACTACTGTGGATCTTAAATGTGCTGGATATAGAGAACTACCATTCGTGCTTGCAAAAGATATTATCCAAGTATTCTATGTCAGTGACTCAGCCAACATAGACCGCCACGTGGTTCTACAAGGAAAAAGAAGAATCGTTAGGGTTGAGAATGTCGTCGACGAGGAAGAGTACAATCAGTACGAAGAGCAAGCTTAGTTTAGAGAGAATGTCGACCTGAGTCAAATGGAAGAGAGTGATGACCCTACATACATCCGTCGCGATCATAATGAAGGACTAGTAGTTTAACTGTAACTCCGTTGTATCAGTAAATAATATGTTTAATTTGTAATCTATGCAAAGTAATGAAAACCTTTACGCTGTGTCAAAAATAATGCATAATTTTATTTAGTAAATTCAATTAATTTACTATAAAACCCTAAAACCCAAAACCCCATGATGGTGAACCCTAAAACCCTTTTTAAAGGATAACATGAAATATTGATTTATTTTATGGGTTAATTATATGGTAAATGAGACTAATCATTTTTAAAAATTATTAAACATTAAATAAGTGAGAATTGCATTTTCCTAGGCTCCAGACTGTTTATAATATTTTTCTAAATTTTTACAGATTTTACAAAGTCATTTAGTAATTTAAATAATTCAGATACTATTTATTGGATTATTCAACTCACTAGAATATCTTAAATAGGGGTACAATTATTTATACAGAGTTATAGCACACAAAATAATGAAATATAATATTTTTATCACAACAAGAATGTTGTTCAAAATTTATCATAATTTTTATATATTATTCCCATGCCTAAAACTATTTTTAACAAATTAGAAAGAACCTCTCTATTAAATTAATATCAGACGGCTAAAAATCCACATCAGTATTACTAAAGCCCCGTGACCCCTCTCGCCCTCTCAATCCCTAATTTCGATTTGGGCAACTATTGCCCGTGCCCTCGCTTCACACGCCAAAGCCAAAGTCTGCGATCGGTTCCGTGCCCTCGTGCCTGCGCCTATCTCCCTCCCCGCCGGCCTCCTCCTCAGCCGCCTTCCCCGTCATTGCCGGTCCCTCCCATGCCGCCCCCCTAGCTCGTGCCTATCTTTCCAGCTGCTGGCCTCCCCCTCGCCTCCTCGCCCCTGGCCCCCCTCGCCGGCCTCCCTCTTTAGCAGCCTCCCCCTCGCCAGTCTCCCCCTCGTCGGTCTTCCTATTCACCGGCCTCCCTCCCTTGCCGATCTCCCTCCTCCCACACACGCGCCTCCCCCCTCACCGGCCTTCCCCCTCACCGGTGCCTCACCAATTTCCGTCGTTGCCGGTCCCTCCTTATCGCCATCGCCTCGACGTGTTGCTATCCGTGAGGTAATTCCTCACCGTCCGTTTTCATGCCGACAGTTTTCCTAGATTCGAGATAGTGGTAGAGGGCACCTTACTTTGTGGCGTGCGGTCTGCAACCAAACTTACTAAATTATTTCGCACAGTTATCGCAGCCATAGGCTCTGCATAGATGTGTTGCATTTTCAATTGTCCGATGAACCGCCTGAACTGCACTTGTTTTTTGCACCGCACCGAGCATGACAAAGACAAAACAAAACTAAAAAACAAAAAAGAGTTCAGTGGAGATCGGATTAAAATTTGAAAAAGGGGAACCAAAAAAAGATGGGTTAGCGCAGGGTGAAAAATTAGAGGTGCAGGTGTTGGAGCATGACGTCGAGGTGTCGGTGACTGGCGTCTATGTGTCAGTAACTACAGAGTTGATGGTAGAGTCCGATTCATCCATGGTCGAGTGTGAGTCTTTCTCTTCAGACTCATCGGTTGACATTGAGATCAACCTGGATTGAGCCTGTGGCTCTTTATTGGCAGACTTTGTATGTTGTGAACAATGTTGTAATATTATTTTTTTATTATGTTGTGAATTATGTGTAATTGTAATATTATGGGTATTGTTGTATTTTCTCGATGTTGTGAACTATCTGAGGGATTTCGATGTGCATGGTTTTCTTTGGATTGTTTATTTTTTTATTATCCACACAGTGAGTTTTTGTCATATGACGTGCTTTAGTTTCTTAATTTCGTAGATACCTTTCCTTCTATCAAAGCTATAATGGCATCTCAACAATCTGGTGAATCGAACCAGGATGCAACACCACCAAGGAGTGGTAGTCCTACTGATTATCTCAACCTAGACCAGCAGCCTGATGCCCCTAACATAGATGAGGTAATTAATTCATCGGTGCATATATAGATACAAATTCATTTATATATGTGATTGGCGAAATTTCGTGTTATGAACAATTCTCTTTCCATTTACTTCTTCCAGGCTCAGGAGGTTGAAACGAACGCTGAATCATCTCGACGTGGCCATGGTCCAAGCAAGATGCCCAAGGGGGGCACGGTCACCACCCAGATGTCGACAATCGGAGAACCTGTCGGCCCCGATTCAGTAGTGGGGCTATACAAGATAGCCTATGGGGGTGGTCATCAGGGATCATGTCACAATAACCTATCGAAGATGGAGTGGCCGCAGAGATGAGCAATATGTGGTGCCTAATAAGGTTAAAGACTTCTGTTGGAGCAAGCTGTAAGAAAAGTTTGAATTCCCCAATGGGACAGAAGGCATAGCAAAGAAACGTGCGATGTGTACAATGGGCATCTCGTTTAAGAATTGGAAGGGCAAATTGAATAGAGATTTTGTTCAGAAGCGCAAGACGCCAGACTTCAACTTATTTCCATAGTTGAATGATTTTTGGGATGAATTTGTCAAGTTCAAGACACCCAAGGATGCAATGCAGTTAAGTAAAGCTAACCAGCTTAACTCGGATAAGAATGTTTACCCCCACACACTCAACCCGCGCAGTTATGTGAAAAAGTAGCCGAGTGCGAAAAGAGGGAAGAAGAATTGACAACTAGTGGTGTAACACCTGCGACGGTAAGATTGCGGATGCGCACACCCAGTCTTCCCAAGGCTTTATCAAGGCTAGCGGGGAGAATGATGAGCTCACCCTAGCATTGGGAAACAAGGAACACCTGGTCGTGCGCGAGGCGCTGGCTTGGTTCCTTGGGTACCAGCATTGCCCCAGGATGCTTTCATCTATCGTAGTCGGAAGAGGAGTGCAGAATATTGAGATGAGGCAATGGAGCTAATAAAAGAAGAATTGAGGAGAAGTATATGAGAAGAGATACAACAAGCTCTTAGCTAGCAACAGGTAGCAGTCGGCGATGTATTTGGCAGCCCCGGGGCTCGACGGAGTAGTTGTGCGTTTGGGGGGCTTATAGAAGCTGATCCTAACACCCATTACCCTATGGACGACATCAAGGAATCAACCACATGAAAGCTGTAGACTCTCAACTTTTCAACGAAGGTGGCCATCGGGCAAGCTTTTCCATCAGGAGAAGGTGTTCCGTTGCACAACCGCCCCATACCGGCCGGCTATGGAAAGTCTGCATTGACAATATACTTTCCAAGAGATACCGATCGAAGACTTGAGTTGGACTTCCTCGGTGAGGAGGGAAAAACACTCTTGGAGACAACCTCCACAGTTTCGTTCCGTGGAGAAAGCGATACATATTTTTCGACTCGAACTCAGAAGAAGACGATGACGAAGAAGAGCCGCAAAGAGGCCCCTCCCACCAGGTAGAAGAAGCCCAAGTTCAGCCCCAGCACCGGCAACAAGAAGCGCAAGTCCTCCGCAGGCTCTACCTAGGAAAAGCCCTACTCCCGAACTGCCACCAACAAAAAAGGCAGCAGTACCTATCAAAAGCCCTACTCCCCAACAGCCACCTACAAAAAACTCAACACCATCATCATCTCAGAAGTCACAGTCTTCATAGAAATCGCAAGCGTCTCATGATCTGAACAAACCACCTCCACCCCCCAAAAAGGAAAAGAAAATTAGTGGAAACATAACATCTTTGATGAATCGTCCAGGTCAGAGTGCCGAGCAATATGTAGTCCCTGAACATGCTCGTGATTTTTTCATTTCCATGGCCAGCATTAAACAGACGGGGTCCTCAGGAAAGCCAAAGTCAGACTACGAGCGTATCACCCTAAAGCTTGACTTGACATGGTGCCGTTTGGAATCGATAGGTTCCGTGCAGGAGCGGGACTTACGCCGGAACAACTTGCATAACTACAATATGGAGATGAACAAGATATTCCAGTTGCACCTTTTAGATAGCAGTTTCAGTTAGATGGTCCCCCCAACTTGGCTCCCCAGTCTAACAACTAGATTGCGACAACTACATGAATGGTACATGGAGTACAGCAACATGGGATACGAAATGTTCTCCGCTAATCTCAAAGATGAATATTTGCATAACGGGGACTACATATTCTGGGTGGAATTCGATCAATTGTATCAACTGTACCAGCAAGACGCCCTCGACGTCAGCATACTTTGGTGCTGGACTTTGTAAGTGTGTTACGTATAATTCATTGTTGTGCCATTATATTGCATGCATAATTAGTGTTATTCCTTTTTAGAATGGAGGCTCAGAAATGCAAGAGAGAAGGCATTCAAGAGGTAGAGTTTCTCGATCCAGGGATGGTCAACGAGACGCTTCTCAGGGACAAATATCAAACAATTGAGGACTAAGTAGCTAAAGCCTTGATCTGGCAATAACTAAAAAGTTCGATACTACTGCCCTACGCGTTGAAGTATGTGTCATATACCCTTCTCGTTGTATAATTTATGAGAAAAAAGATGTTACCACTATTTAATTTGCCACACGTGCAGCTTTCATTGGATCGTACTTGTCATCCAGCCATTGGATAGCAAGATAGTTGTCCTCGATTCGAGCAGAAAATCTCAAGAAAGTTACCAACCCATCATAACTTGCTCGACAAGTAAATTCTATTATCTTTCTAAGTTGCTATAGTTTTTTCCATGTTGCAATTAATGTTGAATCTAAGACTATTTACTGATATCGTTATTTACTCACATATAGGGCTTTTGAAAGATATTGTCAAAAAAGTCATCGCCACCGTCTATATTAGAAGAAATTTACTGTCAAAACTGACTTTCCTATACATACGAAATAATATTGCCTCGTAATTCCTACTTAATGGATATGAAAAATATTTATAAATATATTATTTTCCTTTCTTAGTGTCATAGGCAACCCCTAGCAACAATCTCTGTGGGTACTATACGGCAAAGTTCATGCACAACTTCACTAGGGACGTGTTGGCGCAACTAATATTGAGGTCTGCTAAATTTGTCATAAAACACAATGCTGCATATATAAATATTCCATGCATGTTACTTAATAAATAACATATGTCTTCGATTCTTTGGATGACAGCGTTTGCAAATAGCCACAAGTTCACTACTAGCTAATGAACTCCTAGCACTTCAAGAACATCTCGCTGGATTCATCCTTATCGAGATTCTCGATCGAGATGGCGATTTTTACAATCATGACTGGCGATTCATGGACAAGGCAGACAAGGCAAAAGCTGACCTAACTAGTGGGGTAAAAAGGCTGACCTAGCTAGTGGGAGCAAAAGCAGGACTGACCTAGCTAATGGGAGAAAAAACACGTCTCTATGTTGAACATTTTAATTATTGTAATTAAAAACTTTGAAGGGAATGTGTCCTAGAGGTAATCATACGATGATTGTATAACGTCTTTGTTTATATACTTATGATAACATTGCTTATCGGTTCCATGAATTAATGTCATGACTTTGTTTATCAAATATGATTTGGATGTGAGACACATTGTTATTGTGATATTGTTCTAAACGATCCCTGATCCATATCATTATGAGGAGCGGTAATGATTTGATCAGCACATGTATTGATTGATGGTATTGTTTCACATACCATAGATATAGAGATATCAAATCAATAATATGGACATTTGTTAGAGAACATGGGTGGTTGGATAGACCTACTCCGAGACGCTGCTGAGATTGTTATCTACAATGTGCAATCTGCGTGTAGTCTTGAGTGGTACGTCTATATGGTCCTTAGACCTGAGGTCATCTTGGAGTCCCAGTGTGTGGAGTCGTGTGCTTTGGTGTTATCAAACGCTACACCGTAACAGAGTAGTTATAAAGATAACTAGTGGGTATGCCGCGAAGCATGGTGTAGGGATGCGATTGATCAAGGTGGGATTTACCCCTCCTCGATAACGGGAGAGATATCTCTGGGCCCCTCGGTGTGCATGGATAAGGAAAGCGCACGGCTGTGCTGATATAATTAAAGAGTTAATCATGATATTTATATCCATCACATTGACGAGTGAATGGTTGAGCTATCACAAGGGTGGCACGTATCTCGCCTTGAGCTTGACTAGTATCATATGGCAAAAGGATCGATATGTTGAGTGTATCAGGGTTTAGCCGATGAGATCATTCTATGCATTCGGGCGTCAATATATATTGCTAGGTGCCGCTATTGATCTGTGGATTGGAAAGGGACTTTTCGAATTCACAGCCAACTTGCACATGAACCTAACGGGTCATATACTTAACGGGTTGGAACATATCTAGTGGATTAATCTATTAGAAGAAAGGTTTCCGTGTGGATACGATCTGCGTAGGAATTGGAGTCCTAATGGGCCTCGACTAGAGCCCGTTAGCACGTCCATAAAAGGGGAGGCCTAGGGCGGCGCGGGGTGCATGATTCACGAGCTCTCACCAAGCCCTAGCCGTCGCACCCCTCCCGCTAGCCTGAAACCCTAGCCGTGTGGTGAGGTGCTAGCACATCCCGCACGGCGTTCCTTCCCTGGACGTGTGGATACCATTAGAGGCGCTGCCGCACGTGGACGCGCTGATTGGTTGAACCTCCGACGACAACGACCACGATGACCTCGCGGTGCTCGGCTATGACCACGTGCTGCTCGGCGCTGCTCGGGGACGTTTGACGACTTGCGAGGAGGAGGTGTTCGGTGTGTACAACTACTTCCTCGACGCGTGTGACTCTACTTCCGTTGCATCTGTGTGTCAAGGGTAACGATCCGTGATCCTCTACTTGCATGTGATCTTGGGTTTTTGCGGTAGAAAATTTTTTATTTATGCTAGCACAGCCTACCCGTTCCCCCAACAAACTTGACGTTACCTGTGCGTGTATATATATTTTGTTATATTGTGACCATGAATACGTCATTAGTCTAGCTATTAATATACTATAATAATACATGATTGTGAAAAATAGGCACTAATATACTAAATACAAAATATCATTGACGTATATAAATATAGGGGCAGATAAATATCATTTAAAAAACTCCCGAAAATACTATCACTACCGGTTCATACAAGCAAACCGGCACTAAAGGAGGGCTGGAAATGCTCTGGGCAGCTGGCCGTGCCCCACTATCACTGCCGGTTGTTAATATGAACCGGCAGTAATAATCTACTTATGTGCCGGTTCAAAAAGCAGCAGTGATAACCATCATTATCACTACCGCTTACGGAGTGCCGATTTCAAACCGATAGTGATGCCAGTTCTGAACCGGCAGTGATAACATAACTCCATCTTCCTCTCCAAGACCAGGTTGTATGTGGAGGACATCATCACTCCCGTTCCTCTCCCACTCATGCCCCAACTGCTCCTAGCCAAACAGCAACTCTCCTCTGCATGAGCTACATCAACGATGAGCTCGGGGGACTTCCTCTATTGCGAAACACCCGTAAGAAATATGTTCAACATCTTGTTTTCTCTAGTGAAACATTCATAAAAAAATATGAAACATTTTGCTTGCTATTGTGAAACATTTTTTGCTCATATGAAACATCCATAAAAAAATATCTAAAACATATTGTTTTGCTCTTCTCAAACATTGCATGTATGGGTTGGAATATTTTTAAATAACCACTGAAATATTTTTCATGACCTATTGAAAAATTGTTTCGAAAAATGTTTGATTGGTACATTTATATTGTTTTACATGTTAATGCATAATGTTTCTAGTAGCGTCCCATTTTGTTCCTCTGGATCGGACGTTCGTTCCATAGTCCTTCCAATAAAATATAAAGAAAATAATTTTCATGAAGCTGATCAGATGTGTTGGTTTGGGACCTTGGATAGTCCTGCCAGTGGATTGGTTAGGCCATCTCCAGCAGCTCTTGCCCCAGCCCAAGCCCCATCACTGTAGCAAACAGTGATGGGGCACGAATAGGAAAAGTAGAGTGTATGAATAGTGATGGGCAGTTGTTGGGGAGGTGAATAGGGATGGGACAGCCCTATTTGATGAGGTGTCACGTGAATAGGGATGGGGCAAAGGAGAAATGGGGCAACTGCTGGAGATGCCCTTATGACCAACCCATTATAGGACCAAAACATTGGTAGCATCATGTGTTTGGTTTGAAGTCAACATAGGACTCATACGCTGGTTGCTTAGACTGCCTTACTGAGTGCACACTTATTAATTAGTCCTGGAGGTGCATCTATTTAAACATATAACCTATAATCTTTGCTTACACTTTTTTTGATCTGGGTTCCCATCCACCCTAGCCTAACTTAGCTCTGTCCATAGGCTCAATCACTTGTGGACTTATATGCATAGGAATATAAGTGGCTATGAATCACCTACAGGCTACTTAGTTCGTCTGCAAAAAATCTCAGATGCAGCCATAGCGGAAGACGGCATCCATAGTGTGGCTTAAGTGGCCCAGTCCGTGTAGCCTGCTCAGTTTGTCTCAGCCACACAGAAGTGGTACTTTCTTTTGGATCCTTCGAATCGCCGCCTCCTCCGCATACCATGTTGGGCTTTTGCTCTGTTCATAAGGCCCATGGGAAGAGGAGATAAGGTAGCAGCTGATGCTGCCTTTGTGCTGGCTTGGGCACGAGCGCAGGCACAGGAGAAGCAGAGTGGCGGCGGCTGACCTAGGTGGCAACGAGCTCATCAAACCTGGGTGGCGCCAGCCCGGCCGTTTCTCGTGCTTGCTATTGCAACGGCTCACCGATTCCTTTCTCCCCTCTACTTATCGGGTAAACCTCTCCTTTTTGTGCTACCGGTTCGACGAGCAAAACCCTAGTTTTCACGCCTCCGTTTTGGCCCTTTTTCGGGGTGTTTCTGCCTCTGGTTCTTGAGCGGCAAGGTCGCTGGAGACCCATTCTTGCGAGGTTGAGCTGGTTTCTTGGGGTTGGCTAGTCACATTGGTGGAGAGGATGGCTGTCCACTTCAGCTTTAGTCCCTTGGCCGAGGGCTTGGATCCTGTGATCTTGTGCTCTATGTGCTGCTCCATGGGGTCTTGGTACAGTGATCTTTGGTTGTCGCGCTGAGATTGACGACATTGTATCTCTGAGACAGTTCGCCATTGCTAGCTTCTTAGCAACGACAATATTGTTTTCTGGGATAGCGTCTTTGAGACGTGCCTTGTTTGTCTTTACACTGGTTTGAATCCAGTGCACTGTAGCTTCATCAAATTCACTCTTTCAAATCTTTGCACAGGTTTGATTGAGGCATATCTAGGGACCTGGTAATTACTCATGGGACTGATTGCCTCAATTTGGGGACTGTGTATTGATTTTGGGTGTGTCGTCGAGTTAACCTCGATGATGATTATATGTGTGAGAATATCTAAGGCAATTCATTAAATGTATTTATGTTATATAGTTGATTATATCCAATTCAGTTGATATACATGAGAGAATTATATATATGATACATGCTACACTGGTTGGTTCATGTGAAATTTCAATCCTGCTGTTAAATCTGTTAAAACAATGGCATATTGTTGGATTAGCAGTGATATTTCACTGCTGTATATTGTTGTATACTGTTATACATGGGTGTACACTGCTGGTAGGTTAATTTTGCTGCTGGATTCTGATATCTAAAGTAAACTGAGCATAGAGATATAATTCATGTTTAAATTAGAGTATAATTCATCTACTTAGCATTTATATATACTTTGAATTTGCCATAGTATAATCTATGATCATATATTTATATGTGTGGTATGTCATTGGAAGGCTAATTTTATCAACCTGACATAGTGAATTGGAGAGCAATGTATAACAATAACAAACTAAGCTATGCTGTTGTTTAATTGTTATAAATTCTAGCTTGTTCTCATGTCATTTACCTTGCTGAATATGAATTATTATTTTGCTGCAACTGCATTGGAAGAATTCATTTCAGTAGATTTAATTCATGATATTATTGCTTGTTTGCTGTTATATGAATTTGGAATTAATCTATATACATTTATATGTATCATATTGCTTATACAACAATATTCACAATAATCCAGAAAACAAAATTTAATGGCCTCTAGTAGTAGTGACGTAGTGAAGCCTAATGTGTTTGACGGCTCTAGCTTTAAATGTTGGCAGGCACGGACTAGGCTTTGGCTCATAGACCTTTAAGGTTTTCTAGGTAATTTCAGACCCTCCTCAGCTTCCCCTTGGGGAAGAAGCGCATAGGTGCTTGGAGGATGCAAATCACGCCGCCTCAGCCCGATAACTGGTCGTCTTATCCAATCGGTTGTTTGACGTATACTCAAATTACAAGATGGCAAAGGAATTATGGGATGACTTGGAGCAGAAGTTTTTTGAGGGAGATAATGGCAATGAAATCTTCATTGCAGAGAGCTACCTGAACTACAAGATGACAGAGAATAGATAAATTCTAGAGCAGGTCTAGGAGCTCTAGCTCCATGCCAAGGATCTGAACCAGTATGACTGTCTTCTCCCTAAAAGTTTTCAGGTGAATGTGGTGCTGGTGAAGCTGCCACCTTCATGGCACAACTTCATGACCGCTCATCGGCATATGAACGATCGCCTTACTCTTCTAGAGTTACAAGCCGCCATTAATGTCGAGGAGAGGGCCCATGTAGGCTTCAGGCCTTCCTCATCACAAGTCCAGGCTCATCTTGTGGATGTCAAGAACTCCAATGCTACAAACAAGAAGAAAGGTAAATCCCCCAGCCCCAGACTGGCGCCAAGGCAAAGAACATGAAGAAGAAGGAGGAGGAGCTAGTCTGCTACGTCTGTGACATTGTTGGGCATACAGCACGCAGATGTAGCGACTGCAAGGGCATGAAACCATCTCCAAGTCAGCAGGGAGGCCACATGTCGGGACCCGGCCATAAAAGACCGAACCCTTCCTGTGCATCCTGTACTAGTCCCAAGAATCATCGCTAGTACACACAGTTGCCAACAGAGTGATACATTGCCATAATTATACAGGGTACATGTCGGGGCACTCGTCCCGATTATTTTACATACAAGTCAGCACGCAGGCTGAACCACAGAGTACACAACAGAAGACACAGGCTAAACCCACAGTACAGGTACTCTTAGATACAGAATCCCACAGGCATCTTGACTGTAGGGACGGACCCTAAGCTTCACTCCTCCGAAGACTCCTCGTAGTCTGACTCGTCATAGTCCCCATCATCCATCTCGGAGTCGAATCCCGTCTCTTCACCTTTTGAAATTTTAAAAGAGGGGGAGAAAATAGGGATGAGTACTAATACTCAGCAGGAGAAAGGATGTGAAACGATATGATAGCTCTGTATAAAGGTGGCTTTGGTATTTTGCAGAAAAAGCCCTGAACAATTTTTCTAGTGGGTTTAAAATGCGGTTTTAATAACATCATTTTTCAGGGGTTCTAATCTTGTCTAGCTCAATCATTCGGCCAGACGGAACTGTTCCGATCGACCCCTGGCGAACTATGCTCCCTGGCTCGGTCATTCGGCCAATGGGACTGTTCTAGCCATCCATCGTCGTACTAAGTTCGAAACCACAATCGCCTCACGAGTGGTCCCACTAGTAAAATCTGAAATAACGGTCCTTTGCCAAATTATTTTAGAAGAAATCCCAATTTTTATAAAAGAAATGGCTACCATATGAACACTCGCTTCGCGCGCTCATGACCGTGAGCACGGTTGTCATGACAGTTTTAACTCTGCAGAGGGGGTACACTTTACCCTCGGGAGGCTTCTCGCTGAAGCATTCAGCCACACAGTCCCCGGGTTCCGGCTCGATTGCATCCCGCCAAGGGGTCGCAACAGAGCCAGAGGACCGGAAAACAGGCCTGTCCCATACCAGGACCCGAGGTTGTACTAAAAGGCTAGGCTCGTAAGTTCATAGGATGAACAGTCCTTAGACTAGGAGGGAATAGTTTTTAAGCCCCGATTTACAAAATCCGCGGTGTTAGAAAACACCAACACGGTGCATGCAAGCACCTACTGGCTGAAAGTTCCTTCTAGTCGGAATATTTGAGGGAGAGAGGAATAAGAATACCCATACCCAGCATCGTGTCCCTCCGATGCCAATTTTCCAAACAAGGTCATAAAGACATTTCCAGTAAACATGAACTATAACTCGATTTATTTTTGCAGGCATTTTATTTTTAAGCAACCTAAGTCCAATGGAAAGTAGATAACAATTAATCTAGCTATACCTAGTTTATATTAATTGGTTGTTATAGCAATACTGTTAAGTAGGTCTAGCTAGTCACTATTCAACTAGTTTTAATATTTTAAAACTAGCATGAACATTTATAAATTCCTAATAAAACATTTTAGTGAAAACAGGCTATAGACAATATGCGTCAAAGGACCTGCCTTGAGTTTCGGGAGCCTGGTATAGCGGTACTCCTCGGCGGTGGTGCCCTCCGCAGTGCGTCCTCCTTCTGACGGAAATGACCGCGCACACGCGAATATGCCAAACAAGCCAAGCACAGTACAATCAGCCTACCAGTACAAATAATAATATTTTCATTATTATTTTAAAATGGTTTTTGCTGTATTATTTTATTATTTTATTTTTTAAAAAGAAAAACCTCGATGCGAAGATGAACTGACAGACTGGCCCTAAAACTACAAGCCGACTGAATCTTTAATAAATAACCCGGGTTTAACTTAAGAGGGGATAGCTCGGCTAAAAGGATGTGAGCTACCCGAAAAGGGCAAGGTGCTCACCGGGGTTCAGGGGTTTTCGCACAGCCCCGAATAGGTCAAGCACCGGAAGACTGACGCAACGCGGCGGCGAGGCGGTCCAGCATCCTGCGGCCAAACCCAAAACATGAGTGGAGAAGCCGGGGTACGGGGGCGCGAAAAGAACTGACAGTACTGACCGAAGCCGATGGCGACGAGAAGGCGCGGCCAAAAGGGGGCGGTGAAAAATAGAACCTCGGTGGTTCTAATATAATGCGCAACGGCGAGCGTCGATCGGACTTGAGCACGGGACATGGAAGCGAAGTTTGCGTGCGGCGAAGAATGCACGGCAATCGCTGTTTTTCAGCTCGCGTCGCGCATGCATGCAACATGCGTGCAAGAATTGGCAAGGGCTGCCCAGTGCAGCAAAAGCAAGCTGCGTCGCGGGAAGCAAGGTAGAAGCCGCAAGCGTGCAACAAAACGTCTGCGATAGTAGTGCAAAGAAGAAATGCTGTTTTCAGCAGCCATGCGGTGCGATTTGGTGTGCAAGAAGAGTAGTGCGGCGGAAGAAGCTATATATATAAAGTGCGGCAAAGAATGCAAAGACAGCTTATGCAAACAAAGATTGCATGTGTGCGTGAAGAGGCAAAAGTACAATACGTGATAGAGAGAGATAGAAAAATCCTGCTTGCATGCAAGGTGCAGTACGTGAGTGAGTGAGAGAGAGAGAGAAAGAAGTACATGCATGCATGCATGTAGTACGTGAGAGAGAGATTAGAGAGGTTAGAGATTAGGGAGAGATTAACAGCATGCAAGACGGTATGGGAGAGATTAGAGAATTATAGAGATTTAAAGTTCAGCCGGAGTTCATCAACTCGCACGAAAAACGAGTACTAGAATCTACTAGAACTATTAATTTAAAATTGGCTCCAAATTATCTTAACAAAAATATTAAAACATACTTAACATGCCAAATTACATTATTAAAAATTTGGGATGTTACAAACCTCCCCCCTTAAGAGAATCTCGTCCCCGAGGTTCCTAATCCCTGGGAAACAAATCCGGGAACTCAGCGCAAAGGTCTTCCTCGCGCTCCCAAGTAGATTCTGCCTCGGTATGGTTGCTCCACTGGACACGGCAAAACTGAATGGTCTTGTTCCGGGTTTTTCGAACTGCAACATCCAAAATTCTGACAGGGTATTCCTTATAGGATAAATCTGGTTGCAGGTCCAGTTCTTCCATTGGCATTTGTTCTTTCGGTACCCAAAGACATTTCTTCAATTGCGATACATGGAAAACATTCTACACATCTGCTAGACTATCGGGTAAATCGAGACAATAAGCTACTTCCCCCCTTCTAGCAGTAACTTGAAATAGACCAATATACCGCGGAGCCAATTTGCCACTGACGCGAATCTCTTCATACCCTTGAGTGGAGATACCTTCAGATAGACAAAATCACCAACTCCGAACTTGAATTCCCTACGACGGTTGTCTGTATAGCTCTTCTGCCTAGACTGTGCTTCTCTAAATCTCTGCTGGATCATACGAACCTGTTCCTCAGCTTCTCTTAGTAAATCCAGTCCAAACACTTTACTTTCTCCAGTTTCTTGCCAATACAGAGGTGTTCGACACTTCCTGCCATACAAGGCTTCGAATGGTGCCATCTGAAGGCTAGCTTGGTAACTGTTGTTATAAGCAAACTTAGCATAAGGCAGCTGTTTATCCCAACCAGTCTTGTTCGCCAACACACAAGCCCTCAACATGTCTTCCAAAATTTGATTAACTCTCTCTATCTGACCATCGGTTTGAGGGTGGTAGGCGATCTGAAATTAAGCTGCGCTCCCAACAAACCATGCAATTTCGCCAAAATTTGATGTGAACTGTACCTCGATCTGATACAATCTTCTTGGGTACTCCATGCAGACAGACTATACGGTTCATGTATAACTCGGCTAGCTTATCTCCGGTATAGGTGGTTCGAACTGGTATGAAGTGGGCCACTTTAGTGAGCCGGTCCACTATCACCCAGATCGAGTCAAAACCTACTTGGGTCCGGGGTAATCCAGTTATAAAATCCATGCCTATCTCTTCCCATTTCCATTCAGGTACCTCTAACGGTTGCAGCAAACCAGCTGGACGTTGATGTTCTGCTTTGACTCTTCGACATATGTCACACTTTGCCACATACTCTGCAATTTCTCTCTTAATACCTGTCCACCAGTAATTACTTTTAAATCCAAGTACATCTTGGTGCTTCCTAGGTGTATGGAGGTAAGGGTATCATGCGCTTCCTTGAGGATGATATTTTTGATCTCTTTTTTGTTGGGTATAAAAATCCTTTTCCCAAACCACAATACCCCTTCTACATCGGTAGAAAACCCAGGTGCCTTTCCTTTCAAAATCCGGTCCTTCACCGCCTGAACCTCTGCATCCTGCTTCTGAGCTTCTTTGATCTGGCTGAGCAAGGTGGGATGCAATTCCATAGCATTTAATGAGCCATACTCTCTTATTCCCAAATTCAACTTGGCAAATTCTTCCTGGAGGGCAAGTTGAGCTTCAAGCAGTGATAGTGAATTGCAGTACATCTTACGACTGAGGGCATCTACCACTACATTGGCTTTACCAGGATGGTAGTGAATACCGGTGTCATAATCCTTAATTAATTCCAACCAGCGTCTTTGCTTTAGATTCAAATCAGGCTGAGTAAAAATATACTTGAGACTCTTGTGATTAGTGTATATCTCAGTCTTATTGCCAATAAGGTAATGTCTCCAAATCTTCAAGGCGTGAACCACTGCAGCCAACTCTAAATCATGAGTGGGATAGTTCAGCTCATGTGGCTTTAATTGACGCGAAGCATACACCACCACTTTTCCTTCTTACATTAATACACAACCAAGACCTTGTCGTGACGCATCACAAAAGATTTCAAAGTCCTTATGAATATCTGGCAGTGTTAAAACTGGAGCTGTGGTGAGTTTCTTTTTCAAATCCTGAAAATTTGCTTCACAAGCCGATGTCCATTCAAACTTCTTTTCCTTTTTCATTAGTGTAGTCAAGGGTTTGGCTCTCTTGGAAAAATCTGGATAAACCGACAGAATATCCACCATCCCAAGAAAACTACGGACTGGGTCACAAATCCCGAGGCGGTTTCACTAGCCACGGCCTCGACCTTCATGGGTCAACCGCTACACCTCCTGCCGATATGACATGACCAAGAAACAATACTTCCCCCATCCAGAATTCACACTTGCTGAACTTGGCATACAACTGGTGTTCCCTTAACCTTTGCAGAACCAATCGAAGATGGTGCTCATGCTCTTCTTCTGTCTTGGAGTATATAAGGATATCATCAATGAACACCAATACAAACTTGTCTAAATAATCCATAAAGACCTTGTTCATGAGGTTCATAAAATAGGGAGGTGCATTGGTTAGTCCAAATGACATGATAGTGAACTCGTATAACCCGTAACGAGTGGTGAAGGCTGTCTTGGGTATATCAGACTCTCTGATTTTTATCTGGTGATATTCTGACCTTAAATCAATTTTTGAAAATACACAGGCTCCCTTCAACTGGTCGAAAAGATCATCAATTCTGGGGAGAGGATATTTATTTTTAATAGTGACTTCATTCAAGGACCGGTAATCCACACACGTCCTCAATGTGTTATCCTTCTTTTTTACAAAAATTACTGGGGCTCCCCAAGGTGAAACACTAGGCCTGATAAAACCTTTATCTTGCAACTCTTCTATTTGAGACTTCAACTCGTAACAGATTGGCGAGCACCTATCTACGACCTCTCGAGATATAGGGGCTGTCCCAGGAGCTAAGTCTATGACAAACTCGATGTCCCGGTCAGGTGGCATTCCTGGCAGTTCTTCTGGGAACACATCAGGATATTCCCTAACCACAGGAATGGAATCCAAGGCATTTGCTTCCAACTTGTGCAGAAGGATAAGATCTTCAGTAGGAGTGCTAGAGATAATCATAATCTCCTACCCATCCTGATTCACCAAACTGACTCTCTTATGGGCACAATCTATCTTCCCTTTATACTTAGCTAGCCAGTCCATGCCTAAGATCACTTCGATCTCGTAGAATCTATAACCACCAGGTTAGCTAGGAATTTACTACCTTGTATCCTTATGTCAACCGCAGGACAAATCAATGTTGTATGCATGATTTTCCCTGGAGACTGAATGACCATAGCTTTCTTTAGTGCACCCACTTTTACCCCATACTTTGCAACAAAAGTTTCAGTGTTAAATGAGTGCGTTGCACCAGAATCAAAAAGAGCAGTGGCAGGTACTGAATTAACCAAAAACGTACCCATGACTGCAATGGGATCCTGCTGGGCGTCTTCTGCAGCAACATGATTAACACACCCTTTTCCAACAGCGTGGGGAGCACCGGCGTGTGGAGGAGCGCCGCGTCCACGACCAGCAGCGGGTGGACGCTGTGGGGCGAACTCAGTCTTGACAGGTACCAGGGCCATGTTCTTGGATGGACACTTGTTGGCATAGTGGCCCATCTGATTGCAGGAGAAACACTTGATAGTAGACATGTCCTTGGGAGGCTGAGCAGGTGTTGACCGGTGAGGAGCTTGAGCCAAAGGACGTGGGTTCAACCACTGAGTGCGGCTTCTGCCTGGAAAAAGACTTGTGCTCCCGGCGGCGCTTAAAGTGATGCCTAGAACTTTCTGCCCTGTGACTGTCCTTTTGAGCCTTTTTGCGCTTCTTAGCAGTAACACACAAGCGCTCAACATGCTCTTGCACAATGGCCCTATCAAACATTTGCTGAAAGGTCTCATACTCCACGGAGGAAATTCCACGCCGAATTTCTGGGTCCATACCTTCCATAAAGTACCAGATTTTATCTTCTTCTGTCTCAATTTCCCTGGGCGTATAGCGAGACAGCTGGGTGAACTTGGTGAGGTATTCACTCAAGCTCATACTGCCTTGCTTCAAGTTCTGAAATTCCCTTCTTTTCATATCCTTGACTCCTCTGGGAACAAATGTAGCCTCAAAAGCTTCCACAAATTCAGCCCACTCAATGTCCTAAGGATTGGGATGATTATCACAATAGTTGTCCCACCATTTGGCAGCTGTCCCAGTCAGGTGATGCGCAGCATACATCACACTTTCACGTTCCCCACACTGAGCTAGGATGAGTCTCTTTTCTGCTTTGAAAGCCAATCTTCGCTATGATAGGGTCAAGTTCTCGTAAAATTCCCAAGGTTTGGTGCGGAGGAAGTCGGCGACACTTAGTGTTGTGATGCATCGGAAGTGGCTGAGGGGCAGGTGCCTGAACCGGGGCAGGTGGAGGTACCCGGTTCCTTGCCATCTCTTGCATCAACTGGAGTTGCATTTGCATAATCTGGCGGAGTGTTGGCTCTCCCTGAGGTGGAGGTGGTGGATTCTGCTGTGGTGGCACAACTGGCTGAGGTGGTTGCTGAGGCGGAGCTGCCAGAGGAGCTCCAACTGGAACTGGCTCACCAGGGGCTGGCAACTGAGGAGGATCAGCAGTGTTCGGGGCTGCTCATGGGGAATCAACGCTGCTCAAACCACGACCACGACCACGGCCACGTCCAGCAGTGCGGCGACCAACACGTCGGGTGATAACCATCTGGGGAGAGAGAGCAGGAGTGAGGACAAGATAAACTAAAGGAAGAGAATAACATCCCAATGCATGTATAAAATTTTCCATAGCACACACGTAAAATTAATTATTGGGGTTCAACCAAAGAACTTGCTAAACCACTTATTAGAAAATACGGTTACAGGGGGTATCACACTGACGACCACATATCCAACCAAGATACAACTTCGGGACTACAAATCCTGAAGCAAACTCACACATGCACGCTACTACAGATGCACTAACGGGGAAGGAAGAATAGAATCCAGGCGACAAGGGCGGCGAATGCAGCAACAGGAACCCACCACGGAATGGGGGCATTCCTCATCTCGTCGAACAACAGCTAGAGCTTGCTGGGAGTGGAGGCCGGGCTTGGGGATCTGCTCCGGGTCGTCTTCCCTATCGCCGGTGAGGCGGCAGAGCTCGGCGCAGAGGTTCGCGAATGCGTCACCCGGTGCGCGCACTAGCGATGCGAGGTGAAATATAGTGGCGTCCCATCGGCGTGCTCGTCCCGAGCGGGAAAGCAGCGAAATGGGAGCTGGTGCAGCTCGCTTTGCTAGATCCTTCCGAGGTGGATGATGGCGAGGTGGGCCCGAGTGCTCGAGAAAACTCTTTTTTTTTGTTTTAACAAGCCAACATCACAATATATAGCACTCATAGGGTACATACATGGCATGCCGTATCACATCTACCAATACGGTTAGCCGGCACACAACAGCTAACTACGATATCCGTGGGTACAACCCATACTCTAGAACTCATCGAAGTCGGTCTCGTAGGCAAGGACATCCTCGGGTTCATCGTCTTCTTCTCCGGTGGGCAACAGGGGCACCCAACCGCGCAGAGGGGGTAATGAGACCATGGACTGAGTGCTATTGAGGTCCACACTGGGAGGTGGAGCTCGGATTCCGGAAGGGTAACTTAGCCGAGGATCGGGAGAAAGAGGAAGGGATAGTGGAAACAGTGGCAACTCGGCTATGTTCTGGAAGGCACGAGTGGGAGCGGGCACAGGAATGCCTTCTAGGGACGGACTCCCTTGTGGAATTGGTGGGTCGGGAGCAGGCATGGTAGCAATGGGGAGTGAGGTGATGGTGGGTACGATTGGAGAAGCATCAGGGGCACGAGCAGGTGCGGCAGCAGTAGTGGTGGTGCTAGATACGGCAGTAGGACGGTCACGGAGGCGTTGGTTTTGCCGTGCGAGGAGGCGGATCTTCTTGCGAAGGGCAGCCTTCTCCAAGAGGTGGTGCGAATCACGCTTCTTGAGCTCTCGGTTCTCCTTCTCGACCCCGGCCAAGGTGGCCACGGTCTGGTAGGCGGTGTCAATCTCCTTCAGTGAGTTGATGTAGGCGTCGTCGAGTGCTTGGACCATCTCGGCAAGGTGATAGATGGTAGGGTCAGCCTCGCTTTCAGCCGAACGAGCATGGTTGTACCGCTCATGCGGCACTCGAGCGGGGAAATAGCGAAACGCCGTGCGACTCAACTGCCTGGTGAAGATGCTACGAGTCACAGAGGGCAAGCAGGCGGCATCTGGATGGCGCCCGAAAGACCTTTGGCGCGCGTGGCATGGCGCCGCGGGTCCTGCGAAGGGCAAAGTCCTCGCGCAAAGATGGTCACGCCAACCATCCAGCAATGACGTCCTCCACGAGTGGTGGTGGCGCCGTGAAAAATGGGGTCCTGGATCCCCGAGCACGAAAGCATGAGTAGCAATGGCGAACAAAACCGCCATAGCTCACACCCAAACTGAACGCCAGCATCTACACAGCCAAGAAGGAGAGTTAGAGAAGAGTCGAGTAAAAAGGGGTAAGGGAAATTTTACAGAACATAGGTTTATATAGAGACGGAGGCCTTAAGGAGGTCTTTTAAAGGTTCGCCCTAGAGCAAGGTGGCTCTGATACCACTTCTATCGGGACCCGGCCATAAAAGATCGAACCCTTCCTGTGTATCCTGTACTAGTCTCAAGAATCATCGCTAGTACACACAGTTGCCAACAGAGTGATACATTGCCATAATTATATAGGGTACATGTCGGGGCACTCGTCCTGATTATTTTACATACAAGTCAGCACGCAGGCTGAACCACAGAGTACACAGCAGAAGACACAAGCTAAACCCAGAGTACAGGTACTCTTAGATACAGAATCCCACAGGCATCTTGACTGTAGGGACGGACCCTAAGCTTCACTCCTCCGAAGACTCCTCGTAGTCTGACTCGTCGTATCCCGTCTTAGAGTCGAATCCCGTCGCTTCACCTTTTGAAATTTTAAAAGAGGGGGAGAAAACAGGGATGATTACTAATACTCAGCAGGAGAAAGGATGTGAAACGATATGATAGCTCTGTACAAAGGTGGCTTTGGTATTTTGCAGAAAAAGCCCTGAACAATTTTTTCTAGTGGGTTTAAAATGCGGTTTTAATAACATCATTTTTCAGGGGCTTCAATCTTGTCTAGCTCGATCATTCGCCGAACAGAATCGTTCGACGACCCTTGGCGAACTATGCTCCCTGGCTCGGTCATTCGGCCAATGGGACTGTTCTAGCCATCCGTCGTCGTACTAAGTTCGGAACCACAATCGCCTCACGAGTGGTCCCACTAGTAAAATCTGAAATAACGGTCCTTTGCAAAATTATTTTAGAAGAAATCCCAATTTTTATAAAAGAAATGGCTACCATATGAACACTCGCTTCGCGCGCTCATGACTGTGAGCACGGTTGTCATGACAGTTTTAACTCTGCAGAGGGGGTACACTTTACCCTCGGGAGGCTTCCCGCTGAAGCATTCAGCCACACAGTCCCCGGGTTCCGGCTCGATTGCTTCCCGCCAGGGGGTCGCAATAGAGCCAGAGGACCGGGAAACAGGCCTGTCCCATACCAGGACCCGACGTTGTACTAAAAGGCTAGGCTCGTAAGTTCATAGGATGAACAGTCCTTAGACTAGGAGGGAATAGTTTTTAAGCCCCGATTTACAAAATCCGCGGTGTTAGAAAACACCAACACGGTGCATGGAAGCACCCATTGGCTGAAAGTTCCTCCTAGTCGGAATATTTGAGGGGGAGAGGAATAAGAATACCCATACCCGGCATCGTGTCCCTCCGATGCCAATTTTCCAAACAAGTTCATAAAGACATTTCCAGTAAACATGAACTATAACTCGATTTATTTTTGCAAGCATTTTATTTTTAAACAACCTAAGTCCAATGGAAAGTAGATAACAATTAATCTAGCTATACCTAGTTTATATTAATTGGTTGTTATAGCAATACTGTTAGTAGGTCTAGCTAGTCACTATTCAACTAGTTTTAATATTTTAAAACTAGCATGCACATTTATAAATTCCTAATAAAACATTTTAGTGAAAACAGGCTATAGACAATATGCGTCAAAGGACCTGCCTTGAGTTTCGGGAGCCTGGTATAGCGGTACTCCTCGGCGGTGGTGCCCTCCGCAGTGCGTCCTCCTTCTGACGGAAACGATCACAAGACACGCGAATATGCCAAACAAGCCAAGCACAAGATAATCAAATTACCAAGACAAATAATAATATTTTCATTATTATTTTAAAATGGTTTTTGCTGTATTATTTTATTATTTTATTTTTAAAAAGAAAACCTCGATGCGAAGATGAACTGACAGACTGGCCCTAAAACTACAAGCCGACTGAATCTTTAATAAATAACCCGGGTTTAACTTAAGAGGGGATAGGTCGGCTAAAAGGATGTGAACTACCCGAAAAGGGCAAGGTGCTCACCGGGGTTCAGGGGTTTTCGCACAGCCCCGAATGGGTCAAGCACCGAAGATCGACGAACGCGCGGCGAGGCCCCAATGCCCCTGCGGCCAAACCCAAAACATGAGTGGAGAAGCCGGGGCACGGGGGCGCGAAAAGAACTGACGGTACTGACCGAAGCTGATGGCGACGAGAAGGCGCAGCCAAAAGGGGGCGACGAAAAATAGAACCTCGGTGGTTCTAATATAATGCGCGACGGCGAGCGTCGATCGGACTTGAGCACGGGACATGGAAGCGAAGTTTGCGTGCAGGAGCAATGCACGGCAACTGCTGTTTTTCAGCTCGCGTCAGATGCATGCGACATGCGTGCAAGAATGCGGCAAGAATTGCCCGGGTGCCCAGTGCAAAAGCAAGCTAGCTGCGTCGCGAGGCAAGGTAGCTGCCGCAGCGTCGCGACAAAAAGTGCAGCGATAGTAGTGCAGCAACATTTGCTGTTTTCAGCAGACCATGCAAAGGCGCTTTGGCGTCAAGAAGATAGTAGTGCAGCAGAAGAAGAAATATATGTGCGTCAAAGAAGATGCAAAGACGACTTCGTGCAGCAGCATTGCATGTGTGCA
The DNA here is from genome assembly GCA_036346145.1 of Olyra latifolia. Lineage (NCBI taxonomy): Eukaryota > Viridiplantae > Streptophyta > Magnoliopsida > Poales > Poaceae > Olyra > Olyra latifolia. Next base: position 39,225,164 of record CM070524.1, on the reverse strand, counting down.
GCAGTAGGCAAAAGTACAGTACGTGATAGAGAGAGATAGAAAAATCCTGCTTGCATGCAAGGTGCAGTACGTGAGTGAGTGAGAGAGAGAGAAGTACATGCATGCATGCATATAGTACGTGAGAGAGAGATTAGAGAGGTTAGAGATTAGGGAGAGATGAACAGCATGCAAGACGGTACAGGAGAGATTAGAGAATTATAGAGATTTAAAGTTCAGCCGGAATTCATCAACTCGCTCGGAAAACGAGTACTAGAATCTGCTAGAACTATTAATTTAAAATTGGCTCCAAATTATCTTAACAAAAATATTAAAACATACTTAACATGCCAAATTACATTATTGAAAATTTGGGATGTTACACCGCAAGGCTGAGGTTCATGTTGCAGTGGCCTTCGGGACCCACCAATGGGTATTTACCTAGAGCCTTTATGGTTGATTCATCATTTGATTGGTGGATCGATACAGGTGCTATGCATCATAATAGTGTTGATTGTTTCTAATTCTCTTCCTTTCAAGGTCAAGCTGGTGGATCTATCCTAATGGGTAATGGAGCTGCCACACTTATTCGAGGGACTGGCTAGGTCTGCTTGAAACTTACTTTGGGCAAGACGCTCATTTTTCGAGACATGCTATTTGTTCATACCACGAGACGGAATTTTCTTAGTGGCTCTGCACTTTGTAGACAAGGTGTCAAATTAGTTTTTGAGTCCAATAAGGTCGTGTTGACCAAGTTTGGTAATTTCATTGGAAAAGGGTATGAGAGTGGCGGTATGTTCTGCCACTTGGTCTTGAGTCATAATAATATTCCCATCTATAATGTGGTTTATAATAAAGTGCATGATTTGTGGCATTCTCGCTTGTGTCATGTTAATTTTGAGGCTATTGTGTGGTTAAGCAAAATGAATATAATTCCAGATTACAGTTATGAGAAAGGCTCTAAGTGTGAGGTGTGTGTGCAAGCTAAGCAGCCTAGAAAGCCGTTTCATCCAGTTGAGGGGCAAGAAACTTCTCCACTTGAGCTAATCCATTCTGATCTTTGTTAGATGAATGGAATAATAACCAAAGGTGGCAAACGATACTTGTTGACACTCATAGATGATAGTACTAGATATTCTTATATCTATTTGCTAAAGTCTACAAGGCTGAAGTGGAAAACCAACTAGAAAAGATGATTAAACGGTTGAGGTTAGATTGTGAAGGTGAATACATCTCCAAGGAATTTTCTCATTACTGTGAAGAAAGTAGAATCATTTATGAAACCACACCTCCCTATTCACCCCGATCAAATAGGGTAGACGAACGAAAGAACCGAACTATATATGACTTGGTGAATTTCATGTTACAAAGTTCTGGTATGTCAGACAGATGGTGGGGGAGGTAGTTCTCACAGCTAACTATGTCCTGAATAGGGTGGCATCCCACAATCGAGAGGTGACACCTTATGAAGGCTGGAAGGGCAGAAAGCCTACAATGAATCATCTTCAAACTTGGGGTTGCCTTGCTAAGGTTAATCTGTCCTTATCGAAGAAGAGGAAGTTAGGACCTAAAATAGTTGACTGTGTCTTTTTAGGGTATGCTTTAAATAGCACAGCCTATAGATTCCTAGTGATCAGATTCAAGAGGAGCGAAGTAGCTCTTAATGACCTTATAGAGTCTCGTGATGCAAATTCTTTAAATCTATCTTTCCTGTGAGATCAAATAAAATAATTTCACTAGATGGCTCTTCTGAGCATTACCCTACTCCTCCTGAAGTGGCTGAGTCTACTCTTGTCTTGAAGTTGAGAAGAAGTAAGAGACAAGGACTGAGAAGTTCTTTGGTGATGATTTTGCCATCTACCTCGTGGATGATGAACGATGGATTCTATCATTGCTAACAGAACTTGGGAGGTCACTAATCTTTCTAGTGGATGCAAACCAGTGGGTTGCAAATGGATCTTTAAAAAGAAGAGGAGACCTAATGGTACTATAGAAAAGTACAAGGCCTGCTTAGTGGCTAAGGATTTCACTCAAAAGGAAGGCGAGGAACTACTTTGATATATATTCCCCTGTGGCTAGATTACCCATAATTCGTGTGCTTATAGTTCTAGCTGCTTCATGTAAACTCCTTATCCATCAAATGGATGTGAAAACAGCTTTTCTTAATGGAGAGCTGGATGAGGAGATATATATGAACCAGCCAGATGGATTTGTGGTTAAAGGCCGAGAGAATAAGATTTATTGCCTTATTAAGTCTTTGTATGGTCTTAAGCAAGCCCTCAAATAATGACATGAGAAATTTGATAACACACTGACATCTATTGGGTTTTGTGTAAACGAAGCAGATAGATGTGTGTAGTATCGGTTCAGAAGGGGCAAAGGTGTTATTCTATATTTATACATAGATGACATACTATTGCTTGGGACTAAGTTCGACGTTATCATGGAAACAAAAGAGCTCCTTTCCTCCAACTTTGACATGAAGGATCTAGGAGAAGCTGATGTAATTCTAAATATCAAGCTGATCAAGGGAGAGAATGGGATCACGCTTTCGCAGACCCATTATATGGAAAAGATTCTAACTCATTTTGGACACATGAGCTCCAAACCTGTTTCCACTCCCTATGATCTTACGATGAAGCTCTGTAAGCACACTAGCGAAGGGGTTAATCAACTCCTGTACTCATAAGTAATAGGATTCTTGATGTATCTTTGTAGCGCAACTAGGCCCGATATCTCATATGTATTATACAGCCAATCCAGGAGATGATCACTAGGTAGTACTACATAGAGTTCTTAGGTATCTTAAAGGTACCATGAGACTTGGCATCCATTACTCTGGCCATCCGGCTATCTTGGAAGGATTCAATGATTCTAACTAGATCAGTGACTCGGATGAAATAAAAGCTACTAGTGGATATGTATTTACTTTAGCTGGTGGGGCAGTGTCGTGGAAGTCTGTAAAACAGGCTATTATCACACGCTCCACCATGGAGGCTGAATTGGTCGCTCTAGATTCAGCGGCAATGGAGGCAAAATGGCTCAAGGAGCTTCTTTTTGACTTGCCTATGCTGGAAAAGCCGGTTCCAGCCGTCTTAGTATACTGCGATAACCAGATTGTTATAGTCAAGATTAAGAGTAGAAAAGACAACATGAAGTCCTCGAGACACATCAAAAGAAGATTTAAGTCTACTCGGCATGTAGGAGAGATGGGTGTTATTGTTGTAGAATATACTCAGTCTGATAGTAACCTAGCAGATCCTTTCACTAAGGGTCTATCTAGGACAACTACCAAAGCAGAATCTAGAGGAATGGAGCTCATACCCTACTAGAGGTCACTGATAGTGGTAACCCATGCTGAATGAACGGAGATCTCGTGAAATAGGCTCTGGGACAACTAAGCTTTGTGATCATCAAAAACACACCTTTGAGGGGTCCCATTAGCTGCGGTGCTTACTCTGTAAGGCAGGTTCATGTTAAACCTCTTAATGAATTTAGAGCCTTATGGTAAGGAAATCGTCCTATAGAATTTCCTGAAAGAACTCACATATCTAAGCTGACCGTGGGGTCACAATCTGTCAGAGTTTAGAGGTATACTATCTAGTGAGCTTATAAAAAGATACAAGGACATGACCGTAAAGTCCTGCCCCACAAGAGGTACAGTTTTGTAGCTTTGTACTGCGTTATTTGAATGAAAGTCCTCACACCAAGGCATTGGATCAAGGCATAGTCCTCCATTCCCTGTGCAGGGTTGTAGTTCCTCTAACTAAACTTTGGCTCAAACAGTAAGGTACCATTGTTGAATAACAATATATTAAACAACATTACACATAATCATTACCTTAGTCGTTGTCGAGGCAAAAGGGTGGGATTGTTGGGCTTTTGCCTGGTTCATAAGGCCCATGGGCCTTTGGCCAATGCGAGGAGGAGATAAGGCAATAGTAGCTACTGCTTTCGTTTTGGCCCTTTTCTGTTGGAAATTCAGAGACGGGGCTCACTCGCGTGAATATAGTGGAACACTCAAAGGCAGCAAAGAACTGGAGCGAACTCGTATAGAGAGTTTTGGTGTCGCACAAAACCGCGACGCTTTTGTGATACAACGACGTGCTAGATCCGGCTGAATTGCTCCCAAGCATCCGCTTCTTCAGCCGGGTCACAGCTCATGCAAAACAGAAAACTTCTACAAGCCTAGGCATATATACGCACAGTACATACGCACAGGAGCATACGCTACGACTTGCAGAAACGACCTTGAGCAAATCACGCAGGATAGCTCACGGGCCATGCAGGAAATACGGAATGTAAATATGACTAAAACAACATGCATGCAACGTGACTATTCAACAAATCACCCCCTAATCATGTTGCATCTAACCTGTATTCACCATCCTGATTGTCTCCCTCATCTCCAGGAACTTAACTCGTCCAAGGGGCTTCGTCAGAATGTCGGCTTGCTGTTCTTCAGTCTTGATGTGCTCGACAGAGATGCTGCCATTCTCAACATACTCTAATAAAATGAAAACGAGTATTGATATGCTTACTCCTGTCGTGCATCACCGGGTTTTTGCACAAAGCAATCGCCGACTTGTTGTCAATCTTGAGCACAGGCTTTAGAGGTGGCTTCTCAAGCAACTCACCAATCAAACGCCCAAGCCAAATCCCCTGGCACGCTACAGTTTTGCCAGCAATGAACTCAGCCTCGCATGAAGATAATGCCACCACCTTCTGCTTAATGGATTGCCAACTGACAGGACTGCTACCGAGCTTGAACAGAACACCTGATGTGCTCCTACGATCATCAAGGTCCCTGGACATGTCGCTATCACTGAATCCAAGCAAAATGGGTTCATCTCCCCTCCTCCTGTACTCACATCCAAGCTCCAACGTTCCAGCAACATATCTAAGTATGTGCTTCACTGCGTTGAGGTGTTCAGCAGTTGGTGCCTCCATAAATCTGCTCACATAACTCATCGAATAAACAAGATCAGGTCTAGTATTAACCAAATACCTTAAACTCCCTACAATGCTTCGGTAGTACGTAGCATCCACTGGAGAAGCTTTACTGGACTTGCTCAACTTCAGTCTTGCATCCATGGGCACCACACAAGGATTGCAACCTTGCATTCCACACTGTTCAAGTATTTTCTTTGCATATGCAGCTTGAGCAAGAGTGATACCTTCTGTTGTTTGCTTTACCTCCATGCCAAGGTAATAACTCAACAAACCCAGATCAGTCATGCTGAACAAACACTTCATTTCAGCCTTGAACTTGGCAATCTCCTGACTGCTTCCTCCTGTGATAACAAGATCATCCACGTATACTCCAACCAGCAAGCTTGATCTCTTGGATCCCCTCCTGTATACTGCATGCTCCGTATGGCTCCTAGTAAATCCCAGTGACACCAATGTGCTGTTAAGCTTCAAGTTCCACGCCCAGGATGCTTGCCGTAAACCATAGAGGGCTTTCTTCAGCTTCAGAACCTTGTGGGGCTGCTCATAATGTTCAAAGCCAGGTGGCTGCACCACATAGACTTCATCCTCCAAATCTCCATTTAGAAATGCGGATTTGACATCCATATGATGAATTTCCCATCCCTCATGAGCTGCAAGAGAAATCAATAAGCGCACTGTCTCCATTCGAGCCACTGGGGAAAATACTTCTTCGAAGTCGACGCCCTGTTGCTGTACGAAACCCTTCACAACGAGCCTCGCCTTATACTTGATAATCTTCCCCATAGAGTCCCTCTTGATCTTGAAGACCCATTTTAATCCTATGGGCCGATAGTCACCAGGGGCATCAACCAGGGACCAGGTACCATTGTCCTCAATGGATTTGATCTCATCAAACATTGCACGCCTCCATTTTTCATCTTTTGCAGCCTCATGGTAGCTCGTGGGCTCCTCAGCTCCAAGAAGACACAAACCACTGTACTAGTAGCTTGTGACAGGACTTGATGCATCAAGACAGTCCTGAATAGTCCGGTAGCGGCGCGGGGCTTCATCACTTGGCTGTGACTCATCATTCGATGGTGTGACGAACTCCACGGGAGGCGCATATGATGACTCCGGTGTTGTCGTTGTTGCCGGCGACTGGACGCCGTATTCAGATGCTGCACTTGGCCCTTCTGAATCTTGATTCAGATTATCAGCTCCTCCAGTTTTTTTGCTTGGATTTGGTCCTGGGGACACAGCACTTGTGTATCTCATTGTAAACACATCACTAGGATCAACTCCATCGTTGGCACCGGCCTGCTCTTCAGAACTCCAGTCCTAGCTGGCCTCCTCATCAAATACGACATCACGAGAGATGTGCACCTTCCTCACAACAGGATCATACAAACGGTAGGCTTTTGTTCCATTCTCTTACCCAATGAAGACCATCTTGGTACTGCGATCATCAAGCTTCTTGATGTTGGGTCGGACCAGCTTGACATACGCCAGACAGCCAAAGGTCCGGAAGTGCCGCACGATGGGTTTCGAACCGTGCCAAGCCTCATAGGGTGTCTTGCCCTCAACACTGCCTCACCCCAAAAATACCCCGGCATGCTATTGGACTTGAGCAGACTCCTCGCCATGCTGATGATGGTTTGGTTCCGCTGCTCCACAACTCCATTTTGCTGCGGCCAATAGGGTGCCGTGAGATGTCTCTGTACACCTTGTGCTGCACAATACTCCCCAAACTCTACCGAGGTGAATTCTCCACCACGATCAGTGCGCAGCACCTTCAGATTCCGTCCAGTTTCAACCTCGACATTGGCCTGAAACTCCTTGATTGCTTTTGGTGCTTCATCCTTCGTTGCTAGCAGCCTTAGCCACATATACCTGCTGAAGTCGTCCACGAGCAGCAAAAAATAGCTTCTACCTCCCGACGTCTTTGGAGCAATCAGCCCACATAAGTCCCCATGTACAAGGTCCAGTACCTTGAGCACGGAATTTTTCTTCACTCGGGAAAGGAGTACGTCGCTGCTTTCCTATCAGACACCCATCACAAATTTGTTTTGGATGGTTCAACTGCGGCAAGCCATACACCATACCTTCCAGCGCCATCTTCTTCATGGAGTTGAAGTTTAGATGCCCTAGTGGAGCATGCCAACGCCAAATTTCTTCATTGCTTCTTGCTGCCAAACACACAGGCTGTGCAATGTTCAGGTCTAGCACATAAAGCCGGTTCTTGGAGCCCTTCACTTTGGCCAGCAGCTTGCGTTCACCATCACGAATGCACATGCTACCAGCTTCTATACAGATCTGGTTACCATCTTCATCTAGCTGCCCAACGCTGATTATGTTGGCGCATAACTGAGGAAGGTAATAAACATTGTTGAGAGCACGGTGTTCACCATTCAGGCAAGTGAAGGACTTGTGCATGGATTTCATTGAGGATAACCCCCCTGTCCTCCTCCTTCACAGCTTCTGCAAGAGCGCACACTTGGGTGAGCAGAAGCGCAGGCTCCTCCTCCTTCGCCTGGCTAACATGCGCTTGCTCCTTGCGCTTCTTCTTACGCTTACGGCACTCTTTTGTGAAGTGCCCGAAGAAGCCGCAGTTGAAACACTTAATCTTGGACTTGTCGCGGCCACCGGGTGACGGCTTGCCGTCCTTGTTAGGAGACGCCGACTTCCCTCCGCCAGGTTTTGGTTTACCCTAGCTGCCGCCGGCCTCCTTGCTGCCCGAGGCACCGTCCTGGCCATGCCGCTTCATGCGTGCAGCCCGTTCCTCCTCGGTGAGCAGCAGCTTCCCACCATGTCTGCCACCTTCCTGAAGGCCGTAGCGCCCCTCGACAGAGCGAAGACGACCAATGATGTCCTCGATAATGAGTGCGGACAGATCAACCATCGTCTCAATGGCGATGGCCACTTGGGTGTACTTTGGCGTCACTCCTCGCAACAGTTTCTTGACGACGTTCTCCTCCTCCACTGGATCACCGAGCGCCGCCAAATTGTTGGCAAGGCCTGTGATACGCATGGAGAAATCATCAATCGTCTCACCTTCCTTCATGCGAATCAACTCGAAGTCCTTGCGCAATGTCTGCGCCTTGGCCTCCCTGACGCGCTCGACTTCAAGACGCACTGTCTTGATCGCCAACCACGCCTCCCTTGCTGTGTTCTTGACGGCCAGCGTCGCTAACATCTCCATCGGCACCGCCTGCAGGATTGTCGTCAATGCCATGCGATCAACCCTGTACTCCGCCATACCTGGGTCGACCGCCTCCCAAACGCCTTGCGCTTGCATATTCACGCGCATGAGCAGAGCCTACTCGTTGTAGTTGGTGCGCGTGAGCATCGGGTACTTCACTTGCACTCCCATCCCCTTCACCTCACAGACCTGCTGCAACACCAAGGGACGGCTGCTGCTGCCGCTGCCACTCCCACCACCGCCTGCCTAGCCATCACCGTCTTGGTTGCCGTCGCCGTTGTGGTTTGGTGGAGGTGTCGTCGATCTGGTGTTGCATCGTGACATGGTCGAAGGATCGAAAAGAAACCGCTCTGATACCAAATGTTGGAAATTCAGAGACGGGGCTCACTCGCGTGAATACAGTGGAACACTCAAAGGCAACAAAGAACTAAAGCGAACTCGTACAGAGAGTTTTGGTGTCGTGCAAAACCGCGATGTTTTCTGTTACCTCTTCCTTATATTATGCAAAAGAATCAACTCACAATTAGTTACAAATTTGTGATACAATGACGTGCTAGATCCGGCTGAATCGCTCCCAAGCATCCGCTTCTTCAGCCGGGTCACAGCTCATGCGAAACAGAAAACTTCTACAAGCCCCAGCGTATATACGCACAGGAGCATACGCTACGATGTGCAGAAACGACATTGAGCAAATCACGTAGGATAGCTCACGGGTCATGCAGGAAATACGGAATGTAAATATGACTAAAACAGTAAGCATGCAACGTGATTATTCAACATTTTCCAGGGAGTTTCTGCTTCTGCTTCTTTAGCAATGAGGTTGCCAAAGACCCATTCTTGCCAAGTTAAGCTGGTTTCTTGGGGTTGGCTGGTTGCGTTGGTGGAAAGGATGGTTGTTTCATACACCCACTACTAGAAAATTGGACTTTCATACCGGCCCATCAGTACTGGTTAGATTGCAACCGGTACCGATAGTGATATTAGTACTGGTTCATTGGCTACAGAGCCGTAGTGGGCTTTTAGTACCGGTTAGAGCCACGAACCGGTACTGATGCCCTCGCATTAGTCCCGGTTCGTGATCTGAATCGGCATCAAGGCACGGGTCAATTAGTCGGTTAGTGTTACGAACCGTCTCGATCCTCGTTCGAGATAGTTCAAAAGGAATGCATATTCCATCTATATCAGTATGGAATGGTGGGTGGGTTGGTTAGAAGGGTGAGGCTAGAGTCACGAGGTTGCGAGTTCAAGTCCCGCTTCTCACATATTTTTAAACATTTTTAGCACCTTCAGTCCCGGGTGAGGGAACCGATACTGATGCCCTCCTCACATCAGTCCCGGATAGCCTGTACCGGTTCAAAAACGGTACTAAAGGCCATTTTGAACCGGTACTGAAGGTTAGTTCTGTAGTAGTGACCCCAGAGAAATAGGCAAAGCATGACTAAAACAATAACAAATAGCTCTGGACCAATGACTATTAGGTATGCAAATTGTCAATTCCAACCTTTAGATGTTCTTCGGTTTGTATGATCATGCCTTACTAAATTTTTTCAGGCAACTAGCTGTGACAATGGGAGGCAATTCACAGCCATTTCGTCAGGAACGTGCAGCCACTACACCACCAAGAACAATAATGTCATCAGGAAAAGCTAATGCCAACAAGAAATTAACTCCTAGAAGGAAGAAAAACTAATATGGATGATGTTTCAGCAAGGTTCAAACTGGGCTGTCCTTGTTTTTGTTGTTTCCAAAATGCTATCTATGCCAGAAACCTTGTTATGTAATGGATGCCATATATGCTAGATACCATGATATGTAATGGATTGCATGTATGCCAGATACCTTGTTATGTAATGGTTGTCATATTTGGACATGGGTTGAAACCTTGTTAAACTCATTATGTCAATCTATCGATGCATTATTGTGCTACTATCATCCTTGTGCATCATGCATGCCTAGCTGATGCTTTTACTTCATGGGAAAGCTATATTTTGCTGCATGGGGGGAATGGCTGGTGATTGTGCTTTATAATTTTCTAAACATGCTTTAATAAATGGGAAAGAATGGTCCAAGTTGTGCTTTATAATTGTCTAAATAGATGACCGCCGGGGAATGGTACATGGCTGTGCTATATTCTGTGAAAGTGCATCTAGGCCCCTTATGGGTTTTGGAGATTAATGACAAAACGATTAAGGGACTAATGAGATTTCTAAGTGTTATCTATAGATTTTAGTCCTCTACAGTGAATTAAGGAGCAAATGACGGACCCTCAAATCGAATGAAACAAAAGACGGTATCTAGACTTGTAACTTGTAATTTATTTTAAATTTGAGTCTAAGAATAGCCGTACTATAAAGAGGGATTTGATAAAAATAGTGTTTGGATATTCTAGGTGCTCATGATGGAAATTAGTTAGCAAAAATACAAATTTATAAACCCATGTCACCCATTCCAAAATCCAGGGTCAAAATGCTACTTTCTATTCGGAGTATCCGAATATCTATTCGGACTGTCCGAGCTAACTCCCTCTGTCCTCCAAGGAAGAAAATCGTTTCTGCTGCTAAGTCCTATTCGGACTATCCGAAGTCTCATTCAGAATATCCGAATGACTCGGAGTATCCAAAGTAATTATTCGGACTATCCGAGTTGGTTCTCTCTGTTTAACCGGGCAGAAATTACTCAGACTATCCGAGATTTCACTCGGAGTATCCGAACCACTCGGTGTATCCGAAGGTTCGGACTATCCGAAGAATCCACTTGGAGTATCCGAACTGGGTCTCTCTATCTCTGTCACTTGCACTATTCGGAGTATCCGAGTATTTACTCGGACTATCCGAACTTATACAGATCTGAATCAAAACGGCTAGTTTTGGGGCTCGTATATAAACCCCATTTCACTTTCACCTAACATATACACTATTCACTCAGAACATTTATCGCTCTCGTTCTTCCTCCTTGAACCCTAATTTTCTCTTCCTTCTTGAGCTTGTTGATTGAATTCACTAGAGGGAGAAGAGAAGTGAGATTTGAAGAGTTTGAGCTTGCTAAGGTCCATCTTGAGCACCGGGTTTCATCCTCTCGCGGATTTCTTGCCGATCTATTACTCTTGGAGGTTGAGGACTCCTAGACGGCTAGGAGTTGCCGGTGAGCTCTCAAGCTTCGTGTGGTGAACCTTCGGAAGTTTGTGAAGGTTGAATACACCTCCGCAAGAAAATGATTCAAGATAGTGGAGCCGATGAGTGCTTTGTGCAACACCGCGAGGATTAGGGTTGAAAGAGACCCAGGCTTTGTGCCTCCTCAACGGAGACGTAGGATCCAGTCAAGGTTCCGAACTTTGGGATAAAATCTTGAGCCTTCATCTTCATCTCTTGAATTTTATCTTCATCCTAGTTGTGTTTAAATTCAAATCTTGGAGCTTAAAGTGGTGATACTTGCTTGTGGAAAGGATATTGCTGACTACATATCACCCACATGTACTCTAGGCTCACTAACACTCTTTGGTGTAGGTGATTTATCTCGAAGAGCCTAGATTCACTCTTACTCGTTTTATTACTTTGCATTCTTCGGACTATCCAAATAAACTTCGGACTATCCGAAGTACTCGGACAGTTCGAGGTGAACTAGGACAGTCCGAACTCTTTGTATCCGTGTGTTAAATTTTTATTACGCCTATTCACCCCCCTCTAGACAACATCCCGATCCTTCATTCTGCATGAAGGGAATGGTCGGTGTTGGCATTTTTGGCTAGATCCAAGCTGCGCGTGATACTGGAAAAATTATATGCTAATGAGAAGCAGGGGTGAAAGCGTTCGTTCACATGAGAAAATACTTTAAAATTACTAGAAATAAGTTTAAGAGGCAAATGTGGCAAATAATGGATGGAGAGATGTTTGAAGTGGCATATCCTAAAATGCCACTTTTTAGAGTAGCATATCCTGGATTCTCTTCTAAAAATGGTTAGGCTGCTAGATAAACTACCGAAGCCTGTACTGATTTTTTGTTGTAATATTATCATTTTACCCCCTCCATCTAAACCATTGAACTTTAATTGGGTAGTACATACTACTATATATTAAAGCCCTTAAAATGGGCACCTCTCACGCTGGCCACGTCGCCGCTAAAGCGTCGACTGTCCGATCGCGTGCTCGCTGCGATCCGGCCGTCCAGTGCTGACGGTTTTGCAAAAAAACCCTCCGGGTTTTGGAATTGTCACAGACTTCCTCAAACCTTTGTGCCCGTTCGATTCGTCAATCGACTGGCCCTCGCAGCGTAGTCTTTTCATTTTGCCCCTTACATTTTTTTCGTTCACAACCCGAGGTCCTCCGGGCCGGCCCAAACCCTAGCATGCGGCGCCCTCTCTCCTCGATCGCGCGAGTCCGTCACTCTCTTCCTCCATCCCTCCTCCCCACCTTCTCCGCGCCCTGCTCGGCCGATGCCGTCGCCCCTAGACTTCCACGTTCTGCGCCATCCTGTGCCACCCAAGCCATGGCCAGATCCGGCCCTCAGGGCGCCACCGCCGGCCCCCCATGGCGGCGCCGCCTCTCCTCCTCTCGCTTGTGCCGCCCTAGGCGACGTCGTCCCTTTCTTGCCAGTCCACTGCGCCGCCGCTGCCCCTCTCTCTAATCTACCCCACCAGCGCCGCCCCTCCTCCCCGGTATGTGTGTCCGATGCCGGCTGCCCCGTCCGTCCCTTTCCTCCCCTGGCTCCACCCCTCCTCCCGGCTCCGCCTCACCAGTGCCGCTCCATCCTCCCCTATCCGCCTCCTTGGGGCCGCCTCAAAAGTCTCTAAACATGGTTCTCTCCCCTTCCTCCGCCGGCTACGCCGTGCTCTTCCCCTCCTCTCCCGGCCACAGCTCTGGCAGATCCGGCTGCGGCAGGTCCTAAAGCGGCTAGATCCCCTCTGTGTGTGGCAGCTCTCTTTCTTTCCTTCCTCGGCCACGCCGTGATCTTTCCCCTTCTCTCTTGGCCACAACTTTGCCTGATCTGGCGGCGGCAGGCCTTAGGGTAGGCAGATCAGCTGATCGTGCTTCAGTTTGTCCAGTCTGCCTCTGTCCACGTCTGCTCCCAACAGGAGAACGTCGCCGGGGTCAAGCTTCCCAGGTTCACCCACTTTGTCGACTCTGCCGCTGCCTCCACAGGACCCTCCAACGCGTCCGCGAACCTCACCGGCCTCACCGCGGTGGTCTGCAGCTCATAGTCTGCCGCGCCGTGGTCTGCAGCTCATAGTCTGCCGCACCGTGCACATCAGGGATATTGAGGTGCTCATGCGTCGTCGTCGTCGTCGGTGTTGCTTCGGAACGCCGGTGATATGGGCATTGGGGACGACCAAGAGGATCCCCCGCCTTTCTTGCACCCCAACCCGAGGCCCTGCTGCATTGCCCTGTTCGTGGAGCCCTCCCCCTTCGCCTGCCCCTTCGGCTACAAGAACTGCTTTCAGGACTTCATGAAATACCTCCGAGAGATGGGCGATGAGGTATGTACCTACCCTCATCCAATTGCTAGAGTTTTGTATGCTAGATGGAGTTCAGACTTAAGTTAACATATTACAGTAGTACCTAATTAGCATTTATACTACAGTTTTGGTCATTGTACTATTATATCACTGTTTGGATGTGCTGAATGGTATGCCCTTTGTATTTAGGGAGGAGAGCCAGGAGGACAGCCACCTGTTGCTGGTTTTGTTCATGGCTCTAATGGTGTTGGGATTTTGTTTCTTCCTAAACCCACTGCTAGGAAGGTGGAGGAAAGTGCTGCTGAGTTCCTGGTTAGTAATGTCTCTCAATTTCTTAGAGAGGTCTATGTACTCGCAGTAGGACTCTTGGCAAAGTAAAACTAATTTTTCCAACAGGTATACATTCACCTCCATAGAGCCACAGATCAGAGTTCTGGGTGATTATGCTTTCATGTTACGCAACTACGAGCTTGCTTTGTCCAATTATAGATTGCTCGCAATAGATTTTAGGCTTGACAAAGCTTGAAAGCACTTTGCTGTTGTATAGGTGCTTGCCCTTTTTTTTGTGCCTAACTTTTTTCCTGGATATACATATAACATGTATAATATTTTTTAGAAGTTTGAAATAGATATATAGCTATAGGTAATGGCAAGTTTTCAGAAATATCCTGGTTGCTGTTTCAATAAAACAGGATGGTGCTCTTTAGCCTAAAAATATATAATTGATGGGAGACAGGTGCTATGATTCCTTAAGGCCTTAGACCTTAGTACCTAAGCCATACTGGATCTAAAAAATGGAACCATACCTTACATGTAGATAGATCAGATGATATGTTTACAAATTTGTTGCTCCGAGTTGCTGGATTGCTTTTTGATGAGTAATAAAATAATACCGAGTATGTTGTGATGGCAACATAAGTGTGCTTGTTTCTTTCTCATGATGTGTTCAGGGGTTTCACCAAGTGCTTTGTGTTAATGCCACATGGTACAACTATTTAGTAATTTCTCACACCTTAGCTGTAACTATAGAATAGATAATTAGTAATTGCTTGCAGCTTAGCTTTCGTCAGATGGTTGTCTCTTATAACGGCAACCTGTTTCTATTTTTCTTTTTGATGTAGTTGATTAAATTACGGATATACGATTGAGGGACTCTCTTGTAATCCTGTTCTTTCTTTGCATCCTGTACCTTATGGAGGTTCATGGTGACCTATGATAGTTTTGCTTGAATATTAATCTCTATATTATCTCTTTTACTTCATAGAACATGGATACTCCAAACAACAAACAAACTTTGAATTAATACAGTTGGGCATGATTTATATGTAAGCATGTGATCAAGCTCAGACACAATCTACATCTTTGTTCTTTCATACTTTAATTAATGAGTTCTTGAATTTTTTGTTCGTCTTTAAAATTTACTAGGTGGTTTTCTGCCTATTTATTTTGTTCATCTTTAAAATTTACCAGGTGGTTTTCTACCTGTTTATTTCCAGAATAAATGGCTTTATGTGCAGTCCTTATGTGAAATTGTTAATTCAGGTTTGAGGCTCTCTTCTTATTTTCATTTGCAGAAAGAAGAGTTGTAGATCAGGTGAAACAACAGGTTTGAGAATCATGCCTAACTGTGGTTGCAGTTGCTTGGCAGCTGTTTATATTGACCTGATTTACCATTTTTTTTGTTGTATCAGATCAAAATCCTGCAGTTATACCATTTTTTTGGTCAACATATCGTCGGATTCCTGTGCTAATATAATGCAATTAAAGGAATGGAAAGATTGCCAGGCAGTGGTCAAAAGAGATAATTCATTTGATCATTTCAGTATTTCATAAGCTCAATTTTGACCAATGATCTTTGCCTACTAATAATTCTTCATGTATTTGTTTTCTTTTTTGTAAATGCATTGATTTGCTGATGCAACTGCTGTTTAGGTTTAATGATCATGGCTATAAAGTGTACCCTGGCTGGGCTCTTAGAAACTACATTACATTCCTGAGCCTGCGTTGGAAGATTGATAAAATGCACTTCTTCTGCTACCGAGAGAAACAAGGGGCACCTCATCTAGCGAAGTCTCTTATTGCCGAAGCATCATTTCAGCCACCC
Organism: Olyra latifolia; assembly: GCA_036346145.1. Taxonomy (NCBI): domain Eukaryota; kingdom Viridiplantae; phylum Streptophyta; class Magnoliopsida; order Poales; family Poaceae; genus Olyra; species Olyra latifolia. Next base: position 39,209,504 of record CM070524.1, on the reverse strand, counting down.
TATGGTACTATACTGGATTACAAGATTTAGATAAAATGCCACTTTCCTGTGAATTTAGACAAATTATCTCATGTTCAATGTCTTCTATTGGGTGTTACAGCTCTTGGATGTGAAGTTGCTCGCGTACTAGATTTTTGTTCACATGATGTGAGTTTGGATGATGTGCTGCAAGCCTGCAACCTGAAATGAAATGCTCGCCGTAGGCTATTGAACATATGGTAATTATTTCTCCTAATTTCATACATCACTGTTCTCAGTTCCATATTTCGTGATGTGCTGTTTTTTAGGCTGATAAATAGCATGTTATGGATCCTACCATTTCTCATGGAATTAGCAAATATCTGTAGTCCACAAAAGACTGAGTGAGAGCTATATATTTTTACCATTTTTTATGATAAAATATATACAGGTGGATTTTGTGAATTATATCATTTTCAACAATTCCAGCCGAAGAGCTTAAGATCACCTAAAGAACGCAGACACTTTGATGTGTAACCGATTTGTTCTATTTCCTTCCAAAAACACTGAGCTTTTGGCTCTGTTAATTTACCAAACATAAAACTTACAGTAAACCCTACGGTTCGACATATGAGGCTAAATATTATGCCCTTCTTTTTTGTTTGATTCAATTTTTCTCCTGTTCAGATATGTCTCGAAATTAATGAAAAGAACAAGGTTCCATGCTTATCGATGAAATGGAAATGTTCCTTACATATTTTTCTTGCCTTCTATTTCTTTTTAGAAATGTAGATATGAGGACTTTCTTTCATTAAATCATTGCCGTGGGTATGTCCATTGGGTTGTACGAAACAAATCATCAGAAGATGGTTTGTACCCAGCAAATAGCATATTTGATAGTTCCAATTGCAGCTAAAATTTTCATTTGTTTACTTTTTTAATCTGCTAAATATTTTTGTTTTACTAGTGATGCTGCCGCTGATTCAAAGCTCTAATTGGATGTATACTTTTGCCTGACCTCTTTTTTTGTAGTTCATACAGATTGCATCGCTTTGTTCGGCTCAGACTTTTGTGTTATTGTTTACTTGTGAGGTCTTTCCCCTCAACAAGCAGGTAGATTTTTATGTCGTAGGCTGCAAGAGACGATGTGGAAGTAGGACAATAAACCCAAGGTGCAAAATACTAATATTAATGCTGACAATAACATCTATATATCTGGACAATTGATGTCAATGCATAGTTTTTATTTGTAACACTAGCTAGGCATATGTTTGTTTCATCCAGATAAGAATATTTTTATTCACCTAAACATAGACAACTACTAATGATATTAGTGGATTTCATTAATGCCATAGAGCATATAACAAGATTATTATTTGCTTTTCGCTGTTAGCCTCTTGGACATGTAGAGATTAATTTTGATAACATGCCTGTTCCAATAATGGATCCTTCTTGGCTAAAGGTCGGATTGCTCAGGTAAGCAGTGTTTTGTTGTTACAATAATATTGATCTTTAATGTGTTCTACAGTGAGTAGTCAAGGAAGATTGCACCATTGAATGAGACTAAAAGTCTAATTCAAAGCCCTTACATAGGATTGTTTTTCAAAGAGGGTTAAACGTCCGTGGCATATTTTTTTTGCGTCAGTTGACCTTCATTTTTGTTTCATGCTTTGTAGCGTATGTTTACGAATTATATGTGAAGACCGTTTATTCATCTAACCTATATAATAACTTACTGTAAAAAAACCTTAATAGTCCATCGTTCCTGTCATGTTATGATGCAACACCGGATCATTTTTTATGTACACCTTTTCTTATAGGCATGATAGAAACACTTTTATGCTTGTGTTATATTAATAGTATCATCCGCCCAGCAATTTACCTTCAAACCCTGTCCTAAACTCGCTCTTATCGTTTTGGCTCCATTTTTTCTCATATAACACAACAATTTTTACACACTACGCAACACGTGCAATAGTTTCCTAGTACATTACATACCCTTAGCATATACTCTTTGTGGTTACATATACGTGTCGTCGAAGTACGTGCAAGTGAAATATTTAAAAATTTAGCTAGAAATATCTTTTCAACTATTTACATTGAGTATATGAAAATCATATATGTAGATTTGTCTTAAAGAGTACTTTCATAAAATAATAATATAATGGGTTTAATAAATGAATTGTCATAGTAATTACTAGTCAAAGGTGTATATTGGAGACCGCGTCAATGTCCAAAACGACACTTATTTTTAACTAGAGAGAATATATAGATGCTTTTAGGGATTTTTTTAAAAGGAACATTATAACAAATTTTATTTTTCTATATTTATTTTAGACAAAAATAGGTGTCCATCGCTTTGTTAGAAGGGCGATCGCCCAACAGTTGGGCAATAGGATCCTATCTCAATGACGTTTGATGACATCTTGTGATTGGAGAGGAAGCTAGACTGTTGGACCCGCATGTTAGACCTATCGTCCAATAAAGGCTTTGTCTTCACCTAACGGTCGAGCACCTATCGGCCCACGGTCGGGCAATAAGTGCCACGTTGGCTCACAGTCGCACTGGTGGCCCCACCCATTGTTCCTTTGTCGGCTGATCCCCTATTTGCTAGGTGACGGATGTCTATTTTCTGTCTAAAACACGGAAAGAAATCTAATTTGCAATAACAATAAAAATAAATATAGAAAAAAATTCCATTATAACGACCGATTTCTGCAGACCTAATAGTTGGGCTTTAAAACACGAAAACCCCCCACTGGGCTTAAACCGGGCCAGTGGGTCAGTAACTCGTTGTCACCTCGTCGGCCCGTCACTGCCGCTGCCTCCTCCTTGTCACTCCTTGGCTCGAACAGCGTCGCATCGCCGTCATCTCTCCGCTCTCCGCAATCCGCATCCCCCCATCCCCCGTCCTGACATCGAATGGATTGCTGTTAGTGTTAGGGTTCTTCGTTGATCCATCTCCTCTCCAGTCTCCAACTGATCCAATGGCGGACGAAGCCAACCGAGCGGTGAGTGCCCTCGAATCCGCCCGCGGTTGGCGTGCTCTTGCTAGGTTTTGTCGCCCTATCTCTCAGTGCTAGCGTCTAACTTCCTTTTCATGGCGTCCTTGCGCGCGCGCGCAGGCTTTCGTGGAGCTGCAGAGCCGCATGATCGAGATCACCGGGAAGCTCAAGCAGGTCCAAGCTCGTCTCCCTTGCTTCTCCTACCTCCTTATTCGATCTCATCCATTTTGTCTAGGTTATTTCCGGGAATCTTTTTGCGAGTGGAGCGATTTAGGTTGTTGCTCTGATAGCCTCGGTGTGTATTTGTTCATGCGTCTTGAAACTGTGATCTACCTCCAAAGTTTTGAAGTTTCATTTCTTCAGCTGACAACTCACTTTGCTAATTGACTCTTAGTTGATAAATCTTGCGCTTATTGCCTCGAAGCGATATTATTGCATACATTAGGTAACAAATGCTCAAACTATTTGGAGTAAGTACTTTTGTGAACTTTTGGCTCTTGCAGAGTTAAGCACGTAATGCTCCGGATAATGAAGTCAAATAAATACCACACCTGAAATCACATGGAACATATTTAATGTATTGGTGTGGTTGATTATGGAGAAAATATTTTATTATCTAGATTTGCAGGACGGAACACTCTGTGCTACCAAATTGTTGTAGTTTCATATCAGTCCAACTAATCATATGATTGCATCAGAAAAGTCTCTCATACATATATTTTAATTAGTTGGTAATAATTGACTTATTGTAGATTCATATATGTCTAACTAATCACGATTTGCTTCTAAGATGTACCTATATCAAAATTAGTTGGTAATATATGTCGAGTTGTGACTCTCTGAGTAAATAACCATTTTATTTCACAAATAACTGCTCCAAGATGATCATTTGAGACAAAGGAACAGAAAGTTTTGAGTTATTTTGCAAGTGGAGACAAAAAGGTGTTGTCACTTATTTGGAGTTCCGCGGAACCACATATATCGTTTGATTAATTAAAACCTTTTAACTGGTTTATTAAGGTAATAACGATTTATAGTAATCTATCTTGTCCTCTAGTTGACACATTGTATATTTTGCTATACTACCGGTGTATTTCTTAATATACCAAATTCTAACTCAATAGTCCTTTAACTGGAAATAGAGAACCAAAACTGCAAAATATAGCCATTAATTCTGGGGATGATCCTTTTGGCCCTTACTGATAGATGAATTAGTGTGATATGTTCTTCTGTTGGTAGCTCTAAGTCCAGAGCTAGAGTTTTTAGGGTTTGCTATTTTGAGTTTATTTGTTGGCATGACACATTACTATACTGAATCTCTCTTTTATTTTGGAAAAAAAGGTTGGCTATATTGATCAGTGCATTGTTTCTAGCTAGGGCTGCAAGAAAAGCTCGGAGCTCGCAAGATACTCGAGCTCGGCTCGCCGTAGGCTCGATTTGAGCTCAGCTCGAGCTTCAAAAGAGCTCGAACCATGCCTAGCCATAAGCTCACGAGCCCAGTCGAACTGAGCTCGAATAGCTCGTTTGAGCTCGGGATTGATTCGCAGCCCCGCGAGATCCTTTGTTTTCCTTGTCTGAAATTTGAAAGGCATCCACATAGCAGTCGAACTGGGCAGTGGCAACCTTATCCGAACCTATGCACCAAGTCTAGGAGTCCATGCCTCCATGGTACCTACACCTGCTGACGTCACGGACTTCACTCACCTCTCGCATGTCAAATCCCAATCCACCAGAGCACATGCTTCCGGCCATCCCCAAATTCTTTGCCTCTTTTCTCTCTTCCTCATTCCCTAGCCCAAATCTCCAACTCTTTACCAACCACCGGCAACCAACAAGGCAGCAAGCAGCCAAGCACCAACCCAAGTCTCTCCATCCATAGCGTGCTTAGGTTCTCATGCGACGACGAGCATAGCGGGTGAGCCCGCTGGCAGAGAGGCCAGATCTGATGATGATGGGGCAGTGCCGAGTGAGCCTGAATCTGGTGACAACAGGCATGAAGCGAGCGAGGTAGATGGTTAGTTCCTGATCCTACCATGGCTGACAGTACCTCACCGACCCTATTCAAGTCGAGCTCGAGCCTCTACGAGCCTCAGTCGAGCTCGAACCAAGCCTAAGTATAAGCTCGTTCAGCAATTGAGGCTCGGCTTGAGCTTGGCTTGAGGAAGGTTGACCGAGCTCGAGCCTAGCAGGGAAGCTCGCTCGAGCTTCGCTCTTTTACAGCCCTACTTCTAGCAATAGTTCATATATAGATAGAAAGTCAAAGATCTTTGTTTTTCTTCAAGCGATAAATGATACCTTCTAATAGTCGTAACTTGTGCACTTTACGCAATGTTCTACCAAAACATGACCTCAATAGGACATTTAGTATTTCGATTGCTGAAATAGATTTTAGTTATTTTCTGAGTGTAATGTTATCACATTGTTTTGGTCATTGTACATTATGGGATGCCATAAATAATATTGAGTAGTATCAATTTTTTTATCTTAATAGAATTCCAGCTTTGTGATGGATATCCATATCATGGAAGATTGTTCTCTAGAAATTTCTTTAGTAACTCTAGCCTATAGGGGCCAGAGATTTCCTGACATCAAATCGTTATTATAAAAGGACGTTTTCTTTCACCAGTTACAAACTCAGATGCGCTCTAAAGAAGGCGAAAAGAAGCGTGCTTACCTTACACTGGAGGAACTTCGCCAGCTGCCAGATGATACAAACACCTACAAGACCGTTGGTAATAAAGACTTCTTTTTTCCTAGAGTTTTGCTACCTGAACCAAAGATTGCCATGGTTCTTGTCCTTTTCTATTGGCTGGAAATGTGTTTAACAGTTTAAGACCAATATTCCTAATGCTGACATTCTGCACTCTCTGAACTTAAGTGGGGTACTAGTAAAGTCAAGCTTCAATTAACTGATCGTAATGCATGCTTTTAAAAAATGTATGGAATCAGCACACTATTATGTTAGCTAGAAGTTTTTGCATTCCTTCCTTTACCATGATTATATTTTGGAGTTTATTTTGTAATGTTCTGTAGTTACAGAAGTAATTTGTGGAACTAGCTTAATATGTGCCTTTTATAAGTTTCTTTTTATTATTAGTAAACCACTGGTGTCAAGTGCATAGTAGTCATGGGTATCAAGGTGTTGAGGCGGTCGGGAGGGGATGCCATGGCTGCCACCTTGCCTTATTTGAGTACAGCTGCTGAGGCAGCCAGATCCAGTGTGGAGGATCTCAAGGCAGGCCGGCAGAGCTGGCGGCAGGCTGGATCTGACCGGGGGGCCACCAATCTGTCCTCTGCCACTGTGGCTGCCACCTACACTGCTTGCTGCTGCCACCTACACTTCTTGCTGCCACCGCCGCTTGCTGGCCTGCTGCTGCCAGCTGCTCCCCTTCCCTCCCTCCCTCCCAGGCCCATGTGGGGATGAAATGGTGTTTAGGGAGAAAATGAGTGGGCCAACAAGTTACAAATATGCTGCCATAACAAATATTGATGGGAGTATGGCATTGCATCGCTTCACGCCTTACATGGCTAAAAGGTTTGAGGGTGGTTGGGCACTGTACCTTGCCTTACCACCGTAATAACAATGACAGTGGTAGTGTGATACTGATCTAGCTCTTGCTGCAGCACATATTAAAACAGCTACCAGATTATCTTTCAACTCTTAATAAAGTAGCCTAATGGATTTTAAATGTAAACTTATCCAGGAGGTTTCAGTTCGTTCCTTGCTTTGTGTGACTATAGTGACTTAATGTTGCAATATGTGTTTGTATAATGAACATTCCAAGTTACAATCGGTTGACTAAATAGTGTATAATGTATATTTTGTCCATCCCAAACATTTGGAGACTTCCATCATTGCACATTGATAATCCAAATTTGAGTCGATGCCAGATGTGTTGCTTTCTGTAGGTTTTGATAGCTTCTTTTGTTTGCAGGAAAAGTGTAAGTAAATCAAGAAGATCAGCTTCTACCATGGAGTCACTTTCATGCTCTTGTATGGTATGATGTAATTATAATACCATGCCTTTTTTACATCACTTTACTCAGGTTTATTTTGGAGCCAAAATCACTCCTGCTGAATGAGCAAGAGCAAAAGCTAAATGACAGTGAGAGTGCGATAGCATCGATGCAGGTATGCTTGAGATTCCTCGCTTCTTATCTGGTCATGTTGAAATTCCAAGAGTAAAAGGCTGAATTCTTGACTGACATAGTGGCATGTTTTGTCATGTGGCCAGACTTCCAAAGAATATCTTGAGAAACAGTTTGGAGAAGTGGAAAACAACATAAGAGAGCTGCTTGAAGCAGACCCTGGGCTGGCACGCCAGATTCTCTCAATGACTGTTCAGTGAAGTTATGGTTTTTGGCTTTTCAGAATTTATTTCTAGATCAGACGCAATGTTAGAATTTGATAATTCCGCACGGCTTTCTTTTGCCGCCTTTTGGGATGGAGGCAGTGCTTCACAGTAAACAAATTCATGTATTTTTTTTTAAAAAAAAGATTTACAGATGGCTTCCTGCGTTATGCCGAGAATACTTGAGGCAGGGTTTGCTAGTTGACGTTGAAGTGGACAATCCTTGGCGTAAGCCCTTACCATGTCTTAACTGTCTTATATTGTCTGAATGTATTGGTATGTGTGGACCCGTGTATTCCAAAATATGTAATTGGACGTATCACCTCTTTGGACCAAGTCGCGTGGATCTTCCAGAAGACGGGCTTGGAGGCTGGCGCGGCCTGACTTACTCTACAAGGAAACGAACTCGTTTCCTACTCTTGTTTCCTACTCGATTACAAGGAGATAGACGTGACCAATTCGGTCATATCACCATGTTCCTTATACGGCTTATACGGATTAGAGAACTTATCTGTAATCCGATCCCTTGCACTATATAAAGGGGTCGAGGGCCCCTAGTTAGAACATCTCGATCTCAATACATCTGATCACACACATCCCAGATCATAGTTTGTTCTCGTGCTATCCCGACGAGAACATATTTTGTAATCAATCCTCCACAATACAATCCACGAGCACAGGAGTAGAGTGTTACCTCTTACAGAGGGTCCGAACATGTATAAATCCTGCCCCTATGCTACCATCGAGTTGTGATCTCTCGCATAGCCCTATAAAATATATTGCTGACGCAAATCGTCGACAGTTGGCTCGCTAGGTAGGGGCTAGCGTCACGATCAACTTCATCAACTTCGATGGCTTCCGTCGACGGATTCGTCTTCACCTACGCCCCCGGCCAAAGCTTCGTCTTCGGGGATCTTGGCTTCCTTGCCGATGACTCCGGGGAATTCCGGCTATCGCAGCCGGACAATGTTCGGGGAAGGCTGAATGCGACTTCAACCGAGTCATACCCTGTCGGCTCGCCTCTTCCGGACTCTAATCCGGAAGAGATCCGATCTGGCGACAATGACTCCGACTGCCTCACCGTAAGGACTCCCTTCGGTTCCAGTCGGGGTTACGAACTTATGGTTCTGCCAGCGTCCTCCGCTGGTAATGAACCAACCACCAATGCTGTTCTTAATATGGATCGCGTTTGGATCCAATTAAGAATTGTGACTTTTCAGTTGTCTAGCGTCCCATTCGGGTTAAGAAATTCGGCCACTATTTTCCATGAGATAACACGCCGTCTTTTTCAATCTGGGTTAAGGAGCGCCGCACAACACACACACACTGGGATGAGTTTTCTGAGTTCTGAGGGACAACTCTAACCAGATCAACTTCCCTAGTGGGTATACCACTCGGATTGGTCAATTCGGCTGCAAGATTTCAGCGGATCAATTCTGCCAAATCTCAGTCGGGTTCTCTTCTGCCCAACAATCCGACACGAGAGGTGGGAGTTATAATCACTCCCATCGACGAGCCAACATATCGGGATCAATTGAGCCTCTCTTACTCGAAATCCGAGTCGGAGTAGAGCGTCAACGAGTTCCCTGACTTTCGTGGCATCTATGTGCTGGATGGACAAGCTTCCGGATCGACTCGGCGCCTCATGGATGAGGCGGGAGCCGAACATAACCGCGGAGACGGAGAAGACCTGCGCGACAAATTACGCGGTCGTGCACGTGAAGTCCAGGAGGAACTGCTCCAAGTCCGTATGGGGATCACTCGGTCTTCTGTACGCCCCAGCTAAACATCCTCGCATGTAAGACCCTCCTGGACAATGTTGGACCTTTGTTTGGAGAAAACAGCCCCGCAATGCCGATCATGGATCAGATTAAAGCCATGGTGACGGCAGCGGCTGTCCAAGGTACTCGGGACCAACAGGCCGACTCGGCCAGAAGCCAGACTGCCATGAGTAGTACTCGGCGCAGTTGGCACACGCGATCTCGCAGGCAAGACGCCCGCCGAAGTACAAGTCGTGACCTCCGCCTCGACATTGAGGCCCGGCGGAGGGAGCGAGATGAAGACCGGCGCCGCACTCCACCACCCCGGATCCTTCCCCGTCAGTCTCCTCCTCCTGAGGACGGATTGATTGACGGGATCAAGACGTTCACACCCCAACTTCGTCAGGTAAACTGGCCCGAAGGGTTCAACCCTAAGGGAATAGTGAAATTTGACGGGGAGCGAGACCCAAAGGCTTGGTTGCAGATCTACTCTTTAGCAATCAAGGCCGCAGGCGGAGGATACGACGTGATGGCAAACTATCTGCCCGTCATGTTAACCTCTCCTGCTTAGGGTTGGCTCGCGGGCCTTCCAGAGAACTCAATCGGTTCCTGGGGAGAGTTTTGCCACAATTCGTCGTCAATTTTCAGGGTACTTGCGAGAAGCCTGGAACCCAATGGGACCTTTATCAGATTCATCAGAAAAAAGATGAATCGTTAAGGGATTTCATTCGGTGCTCACCAAGAAGAAGAACACGATCCGGGAGATTTCGGAGGCGGTCGTCGTCGCGACCTTCCAGAAGGGAGTTCGCGACCCCGATTTAATCAAGAAAATGTCTCGGAAGCCCCCAACCACCGTCAAGGAGACGTTCGCCCTGGCGGATCGATATGCTACCGCCTCGGACGCTCTCGCCGAGCGTCAAGAGGATTACCCGAGCAAGAACGAAGGCAAAAAGGACAAGCCCGAACCGTCCTCCAAGAAGGACAAGAAGCGCAAGGGTGAGGAGTTGGTAGCGGTCGCGGATCATGGACGGCAGAAGCCGTCTCGGCCCGTCGACTACAACAAGGTAATGGAGGCGCCGTGTCCTTTCCATTCAAACGGAAAGCACGCGGCGAAGAATTGCAACGTCTTGAAGAGGTTCGCTGAGGAGCACAACAAAGATGCTCCGAAAGACGCCAAGCGTGACCCCCCTCAGGGTGACGCTTACCCAGAAGCTGAGCGTGAGCTCAACTACATATTCGGGGGATCGGATGCATACGAGTCCAAACGTAAGCAGAAGCTTACTACTCGGGAGGTTAATGCAGCTATTCCGGTGACCCCCGAATACCTTCGATGGTCCGAAGTTCCGATCAAGTTCGATCGCTCGGATCACCTAGACCACATCCCTTGTTCGGGAAGATATCCACTCATCCTGGATCCCGTGGTATGGGGCGTAGGTCTGAGCAAGGTCTTGGTCAACGGCGGATACGGATTGAACATCCTTTTCGCCAGGACGTTCAACGAGATGGGGATTCCAAAGTCGGCGCTTCAGAAGATTGACGCCCCATTTCACGGCATAATTCCGGGAACCTCCTCAGTGCCGATTGGGAGAATTTCTTTCCCGGTCACCTTCGACACTCGGGACAACTTCCGGACGGAAAACCTCAGCTTTGAGGTGGCCGATTTCGAGACTGCATATCACACAATCTTGGGAAGGCCAGGCTTGGCCAAACTCATGGCCGTCCCATATTACACCTATCTACTGATGAAGATACCAGTTCCGCGGGGCGTAATAACAGTCCGCGGAGACGTCAAGTTTTCCTATCTCCTTGATAGGAAAATCGCAACCGCCCGATCACCAAAGCGACGCCGAGTTGGACAAGATCCGGCAGGCGGCCACCACTCTTCATGACGAGGGCGAACCGTCAAGCAAGAAGCCATCTAAGTCATGCATCAAGCCTGATGAAGACGTCAAGCGTATTTCGCTCGACTCGTCCGATTCGGCCAAAACGGCTTTAATCAGGATAGGGGTCGATCCGAAATAGGAAGAGGCGCTCATCACCTTCCTCCAAGCGAATCGAGGCATCTTCGCTTGGAAGCCGTCCGACATGCCTGGTCCTAAGGGAGGTGATCGAGCACTCTTTGAACGTACACAACAAAGCCAAGTCGATCAAGCAGCGGCTGCGTCGGTTCGCACAAGATCAGAAGGAAGCCATCAAGACGGAGATCACCAAACTTTTTGCAGCCGGCTTTATAAGGGAGGTGCTCCACCCCGATTGGTTGGCAAATCCGGTACTTGTACAAAAGAAGAACGGTACTTGGCGCATGTGTGTCGATTACACCGACTTAAATAAAACCATGTCCCAAGGATCCGATCAGACTTTCTCGCATCGACCAGGTGGTTGATTCCACTGCCGGTTGTGAGCTTTTGAGCTTTCTAGATGCCTACTCAGGCTACCACCAGATTAGCTTGAAGGAAGAAGATTGCATCAAGACTTCGTTCATCACTCCGTTCAGGGCTTTCTGCTACGTCACCATGCCCTTCAGATTGAAGAACGCCGGAGCAACGTACCAGCGTTGCATTCAACGATGTTTCCACAACCAGCTTGAGCGCAATGTGGAGGCATACGTTGATGACGTTGTCGTCAAGTCTCGGGTGACCTCCGACTTGGTCGCTGACCTATCGGAGACATTCGAGAGCCTGTCGGCATACAACATGAAGTTGAACCCGGAGAAGTGTGTCTTCGGGGCCCTTCGGGAAAGCTTCTTGGTTTCGTGGTATCTCACTGCGGAATTGAAGCTAACCCCAAAAAGATCAAAACTATCATGGAGATAGCTCCCCTACGTGCCAAAGGGACGTCCAGCGTCTAAATGGGTGCATGGTTGCACTCGGCCGATTCATCTCACGACTCGGCGAGCGTGGGTCGCCCTTCTTCAAGCTATTGAAGAAGCAACAAGACAAGTTCGTCTGGACGCCCGAGGCACATAAGGCTTTTGAGAATCTCAAATCGTTCCTCACCTCGCCGCCTGTCTTGGCATCTCCTATGCCACAGGAACCACTTCTGCTATACATTGCGGCCACCACTCATGTAGTGAGTGCCGCGGTGGTAGTGGAGCGTGAAGAACAAGGACGCGTCTACAAGGCTCAACGCCCGGTCTACTTCATCAGCGAAGTATTGGGCGAGTCTAAGGTACGCTATCCGCAGGTGCAGAAGTTTCTGTATGCGGTCCTGATCGCCTCTCGGAAGTTGAAGCACTACTTTCAAGAACATCCAATTTCGGTGGTCACTTCTTTTCCTATTAGGGAAATTCTCCATAATCGGGAAGCCACTGGGAGGATCGCTAAGTGGTCGGTGGAACTTAGGGCTTTCGAGCTATCGTTCAAGCCACGCAATGCCATAAAGTCACAAACACTCGCCGACTTCGTTGCCGAGTGGACGGAGATGCAGGCTCCCCCAGCCATCGAAGAGGCCGAGTACTGGAATATGTACTTCGACGACTCTCTTCGACGGCAGGGCGTGGGGCTGGTATCGTTCTTATATCACCTGGAGGCGAGCGACTCAAGTACGTCCTCCAGATTCATTTTCCAGCTTCAAACAACGCAGCCGAGTACGAAGCGCTCATCCACGGTCTCCGTATTGCCATATTGCTCGGCATCCGGCGATTGGTGGTTCGCGGAGATTCCCAGCTCATGGTGAGCCAAGTGCAGAAGGATTGGACTTGTGTCAACGACAACATGACCGCCTACTGTCAGGAGGTCAGAAAGTTGGAAGACAAGTTCGATGGGTTGGAGCTCATACACATCCTGCGACGGGACAACGAGGCGGCAGATGAGCTCGCAAACTTGGGCTCCAGTCGGGCACCAGTCCCGGCTGGGGTTTTCGTCCAAGAGCTTCATGCCCCCTCCATCGCACCGCGGGAGCAACTACCCCAACCGGATGAACAACAACCCGAGTTAGAGGTGCTTGCCCTTCACTCGGATTGGACGCAGCCATACTTGGAGTACCTGCGAGAAGAAAAGCTTCCGGACGATCGAGGGGCTGCCGAGCAAATCCAACGTCAGAGTCGTGCCTACGTGGTACATGAAGGGATTCTGTACCGCCGAAGCGCCTCTGGCATACTTCAAAAGTGCATACCCGAGTCCGAAGGACGCGCCCTGCTACACGAAATTCACTCGGGCATATGCGGTCATCACGCTGCATCAAGTACGTTGGTCGGAAAAGCCATCCGGCAAGGATTTTACTGGCCAATCGCGGTCTCCGACTCAAAGGAGATCGTCCGCAAGTGCGAGGGTTGTCAGTTCTTCACTCGGCAGATCCATGTGCCGACCCAGGAACTCCAGACGATCCCTATCACCTGGCCGTTCGCAGTCTGGGGGCTCGACATTGTCGGACCCTTCAAGAAGGGCCCGGGTGGTTTTGAGCACATCTTCGTCGCCATTGACAAGTTCACTAAATGGATTGAAGCCAAGCCTGTGACCAAGATTACGGCGGCCAAAGCCACAGAGTTCTTCCAGGAGATCGTCGGACGGTTTGGCGTACCATCTCGGATCATTACGGATAAAGGCTCTTAGTTCAGAAGTGATGAGTTTCAAAGCTGGTGTGAAGATGTGGGCATAAAGATTTGCTTTGCTTCGGTGGCACACCCACGGAGCAATGGGTAGGTCGAGCGCGCGAACGACATGCTTCTACAAGGTGTCAGGGCGCGCATCTTCGATCGGCTCAACCCATACGCGGCAAAATGGATGAAGGAATTGCTCGTCAGACTGGGGGCTCGTCACGAGCCACGTACCGAGCTTCGAGGCGATCTCCTTCTTCCTCGTATACGGGTCTAAGGCGGTCCTTCCAACGAAGCTACAGTTCGGGTCGCCAAGAGTTCAAAGGTTCAATGAGGACGTGTCAAAGGCCAATCGGATCGACGAGCTCGACCGATTGGAGGAAGCTCGAGACGCTGCAACAATTCGGTCGGCTAAGTACCTCCAGGGCCTGCGTCGTTACCACGATCGTAATGTACGGGATCGAGCCTTCTCAATCGGAGATCTGGTCCTTCGAGTCAATCAATCGAGTGGCCACAAACCCTCTCCGCGCTGGGAAGGTCCGTACATTATTGACTCGGCTTCTGACTTGCTACTTCTTTGTGTTTTAATTAAGTAGTAAATCGGGGGCTACACCTAATTAGGTGCGTAATCGCGCACCTAATCTTTTTTATCTGGAATCTAACCTGACTTGCTCCCTAGTTGGATCCCGACTAACCAGTAAGTCGGGGATACACCTAATTAGGTGCGCAATCGCGCACCCCTTCTCTTTTGATGAGATTAATTTGTCTTGTTCTCTAGTCGGATCCCGACTAGACAGTAAGTCGGGGGTCATACCTAATTAGGTGCAGTCTGCACCTAATTGATGCCTAATCGATTTTTCTATTTTTAAGTACATGTTGAGCCAAAGTGTTAATTGTTCCGAGTAATGAAACTCTTGTCTCCTAACAAGACTCATACTTCCCGATTGCATTATTGGAGATAGAGCTCCGCGCCAACTCCTAACGCTAAGGAACTTGATGCGCTGGGCAGAGTGCTTAGTGAAAGGAACCTAACGTGCCTGGGCAAAAAGCATGACTCGAATTAAGAAAAACCGATTAGCATATATTATATCGGAAAGAAAATCATTTACATTGATAATTTATAGCAAGTCCTACATCTAGAGGGAATCTAAGCCTAGATGGCCTACAGGCCAATTACAGGAGATGACGGTGAGCGCGAACTAGCGCCTTGACGATCACATCGGCCACCTCGGCGAGAGCCGGGATGACCTCGATCAGGACCGCAACGGAGGCGACATCGCGGGCGCGGGCTTCTTCCTCGGCAACCTCGGCGAGCGCAAGATCGTACTCTGCCCAAAGCTCCGCCATGAACTCTTCGTTATCCATGGAAGCAGGCGGAGGAGGAGGAACGGTAGGAAGAAGTTGGGGATGAGAAGCGGCCGCTGCACTGGCTCCTTTCTTATAGTCAAGATCGGGAAGTCGAATCGATTCCAGGAAGTAATGGTGTCGGGGAGCAACCCTGATGAGAACTGTTTCCGAGATTGGACTCGGATGTCTCTAGGAACATGGCGCAACAGTCAAAGCGACGATTGGTATTCCAGCAGGCGGCGCTGGGGATGCCTCGTGGCGGCGGGAGTATGGCGCGCTCTTATTAGAAGAAAACGGGCGACGTTTCGTTTCCGCGCTGGGCGGGAAAGAATGAAGCCCTAAAATCATTGCTTCTATATTCGGGCCCGGACTTAGGTTCCGGAGAGCACGCTCCATGTGGGCCGTAAGCTGTACACAACATTGTTCGGGTACAGGTGTCACTCGAGTCAGACCTAGTCGAGAAAAAGGGCGTGCCCCTAGTTGGGCCTTAAGCTAGTTGTCAATCTTTTGAGGACTAGGCGCCTCCCGGGTAATTAGCTTAACTTTTGATGTGCCCCCTGGGACATAAGTCGGTCTGGCTTCAGTCAGAACGGACATCAAAGGTTACCTCTTTAGTTGGGTCTTAGTGGCACATCTCCGGATTGTTCGTCATTAGACGGACATCACTTGGATGAATTCAACTTGGGGGCGGGCGTATTCTTCCGAGAATCACTAGCTTGACTCCGCACTAGTCGGATCAGGACGCCTGAACGCCCTACGCGGGTTGTGGCATGTTCCCTGTTAAACCGAATGTCGGGTTCTACTGGTCAGACTCAAATGTCATAATTCGTAACAGGGAGGATAACGCAGAGTGATACTGATCACTCGGCAACATCCACCTTTTTGGTATGTCCCTTCGTGGGGCCAATAGCCAGCTTACCGATCAGTCGAGCTGGATACCAGACATCTTTTTTAGACTTGAGATTTTCTCTTGAGTTCTTGGCAACTGTGTTATTTGATCAGTTGGCGAGCGGAACTTCATTAGTCGAACGAAGAGTGACGTCACTCGGGCTACAACTGAAGGACTGCAAGCTGAACCCAGGATCAAGACAACCAAGCCGCGAAGCACTCGGGGGCTACTGTGGGCAACATGGCCCCGGGTATTCCAAGATATGTAATTGGACGTACCACCTCTTTGGGCCAAGTCGCGTGGATCTTCCAGAAGACGGGTTTGGCGGCTGGCGCGACCCGACTTACTCTACAAAGAAACGAACTTGCTTCCTACTCGATTACATGGAGATAGAAGTGACCAACCCGGTCATATCTCCATGTTCCTTATACGGATTAGGGAACCTATCTGTAACCCGACCCCTTGGACTATATAAAGGGGGTCGAGGGCCCCTAGTTAGAACATCTCGATCTCAATACATCTGATCACACACATCCCAGATCATAGTTTGTTCTCGTGCTATCCCGATAAGAACATACTTTGTAATCAATCCCCCACAATACAATCCACGAGCACAGGAGTAGGGTGTTACCTCTCACAGAGGGCCTGAACCTGTATAAATCCTGCCCCCTGTGCTACCATCGAGTTGTGATCTCTCGCATAGCACTATAAAATACATTGCCGACGTAAATCGTCGACAGTATGGAAATTGGGACCTTTACATGCCTTAAGTAACTGTCCTGTCAATACAGAATCATGTGCGTGTGTAGAGATACCGAGTTTGAAAAATCATGATATCTCAGTTTCCTAATCTTAGCAAAAGATAAGAGGACACAAGGGTGCTATTTAGAAGCTTGAACATTAATGGATTTCAGACAGGAAAGATAAAAGCCGGTGATTGTAACATCTCATGTTCAAAATTTTAGAAACAAAAAAAATGATATTGTGCTTTTGCATCCAAATTAAAACTTTTTATTTTTGAAAATAAGAATGTTACTTAAATTATTATTTCCTTAAAAGAAAATTTTTAAAAAAATTAAGTTAAGAGTAATTATGAAATTTTTATTTTCATATTTCCTAACAAATTATTATTTATCCGTATAATTGATCACGTCCTCCCTCTACCTTCCTTGGACCCATTTTCGTCATCGTTTTTAGGAGGTTCTTGCCGGAGCTGCCGGATTTTGGAGCCGAAGTCATCGTCTTCCTTGCTGGCGACGCCATATTTCTGTCTCCAATCCATCATCGCCGCTCGGTAATCCTCCCTCCTCTTTGCTTCTAGAGCACCATTTGTGATGCCACGTGGGCCTTTGGCCCAGCCCAGCCCACCACGGGTTGTGCCCTTAAGGGCAGAACGCAGGGGGTTCACACCCCAGCCGCTGCCTCCCCAGTTGCACCCGTCCCCGTTTCCTTCTCCTACTCTTGCCTCTGCTGCCCCTGCTCATCCCCGGCGCCGCTCCTTCCCTTGCCCTCCCGAGTGCCGCCCCTTCCTTTGCCTCCCTCACGCTGCCCCTCCTGAAGGTCGTTCCCGCGGCGCTGCTCCTAGCGTCGCCGGGAGAGGGGAAGGGAGAGGAAATGGGGGCTGGCTGAGAGGAAGAAAGGGAAGCGGAAGAAGGCAGTAGAAGGAGGAGCCAGCCACGAGAGAAGGGAAGGACGGCGCGGAGACCGGCCGAGAAGGAGAAGAAGAGGAAGGGAAGAAGTCGTGTGGCTTCAATCTTCCTTTGGGTAATGAATCGGTTTGCCAATCCCCTCCTGTTCTTGCTTGAATTAGTTGGAATAGTCGATTAGAGGCTAGATGTGGTGATTTTGGAGATTTATGTCTAGGTGTGTAGTGGCTGGTTGCGGGGAGTGAGATTGCAGCGAGCCTCGGGAGAATTTTGGGCTAGAACCGTTGAGATTCGGTGCCCAACCTTATAATAAAGAACGTCGGCAACGTTCTTAGCTTTTCGTAGAGCCCAAGAACACAAATTTTGGCCAAGTGGTTTGGGAGATATGGCCTCCGCCGTGCTGCTGTCCGGTTTTTGTACATAATGGAATGGCGGGGTGGTTAAGAGTATTCCAGTTGTAGAGTTTGCTAGACATTAGGGGCTCGAAGGATAGTAATGTTGGCACTAGATAATATTGGCTGCATGTGTATTGAATGAATGATGGTGATGTGTAGGTGGAGTTACTTCCGGGTCGGGGTCGGTGCCGCTGCAGCATCCCTCGACGTCCCTTGGTAACTGAGGCAAGTACATGATGCGATGTGTGTTGATAATTGACTGAATGGTATGCTGTGTTGTTTGTGCTTGATTTTGTTAACGATGGTATTGCTGCGATGATTGGTTGGATGATGGAGATGGTGAATTTGAATTGATAAGTGGCATTTACTTGTTTTAAGTTGCGAAGATTTCTGAAAAGCTTGCATACGAGCCAGGGCGGTGAGAATTGTCATATGGCTAGTCCGGAGGGCCATTGGCCAGGTCGGTGAGAAAGCTAAATGACTAATCCGGCGTGCTCTTGAAATAAGACCTACAGGGGTAGGCACCCCTCCACGGGTTGGCGGGGAAGTCCCACTTTAGTGGGCACCTCCACGGGATGGAGTACCGAGTGTGACATCGATAGGTGTACACTCAGATACCGGTGCGCGCTATGAGAAAGGATCCTTTTGCATTGCATTGATAAGCATGTGGTGAATGCGCTGGATTGCTATTGATGGTTTCTTATGGATCTGTTTTTTTGATATCGCTATTATGTACTTTGCTGAGTCATCGACTCACACTTGTTTCTTTATGTTTTTAGGTGATTCCTGAAGGAGCATGCTTGAGAAGGGGAATAGTGCACGCTTTTGGCTCAACACTCGAGGCGTGATCACTTTAAGAACTAAATAACTAGTGATCTAACCTAAGGCTTGAATGTTGCTATCTTTAATGTCTTAACTAAAGTATTAGACCTGTATGTGAAACTGGTTTGTATGTTGGGCTGGTGTTGATTCTAGCCCTACAGTTCAATTCCGCCATGGTAAGATGGATACGAATAGACTAGGTCGTGTGGTATAAAGTTCTGGCTTAGCTTTTGTTTATGAGTGAAGGTGATGTTAATTTGTGATGGTCGTGGTTAGTTTAATATATACACATGTGTTGGGTATGGATGAGAGGACTGCCATGGTGTGGCAGTTGCTATCATTATTATTTGATATGCTCTGTTGTGCAAAACTCTATGGTTGGATGTCTAATTTTTAGGCAGGATGCTGCCAAAATTTCTAGTAAATGTTGGAGTTGGTAGCATCCAGGGTCTGAAAGAGACTGTGGTGTTACACCATTAGGCGTAGTAGTAGAGTTCCCTAGGACCATTAGGGCAATGGCTTCGACGGGGAGCGCCACTGTCACGCGCCTCTTCCCTCTCACAGCCGCGACGCCATCCTGCTGCTGCCGTCACACTCGCTGCGAGAGCTTGCCTCCGTCACCTTCCCCATGGAGGTACGATGCTCTTGGACCCTGCCGTCATCCCTGTTATTCTGCTGGTGAGCCGCGCCACCGCACGCCGTCGTGAGCTACTGCCTCGTGAACGGCTACCGCCGCCGCTGTTTCCATCCAGCCGAGTCGACTCCTCCAGGAGGACAACTTTGCCACCTTATCCCTCTCCAAAGCTAGCGCTGCCGTTTACCGTTGCTGTCGCTGTCATGTGCGGCAACACCCTTGTCACCTGCTTTGTGCCACCGATAGGCGGGCCCCACTTGTCAGGCGACCCGGACCAGGCCGAGGTGGTCGTGAGGCCGAGCCAGCCGCTGCGCACCGTGTTGCGTATGCAGGCCGAGTCGGGCCATGATTGGGCCACGATGCGCGCGGGCATGCGCGCCGAAGCCTACCGAGCCACATTATGCTGGCAGGGCCCAGTTTCGTTTTTTATTTTTTAAAAATAGTAATATTTGTTATTTTTGCTTTAATTCTACAGCTCCAAAAATTATGAAACAAATTTCTAAATATTCAGAGAAATAAAATCTACTATTATGTAATGTTTCATATGCATGTTTGTAACACCCCAAAATTTTTGCAGAAATTTTTTTCCGTGATCATCGATCTTCATCATGCATGCATAATGCATAGTTTTATTTCTTTCTATTATTCTAATACATATACATATACATACGCATATTTTATGTTACATGGGATAAGCTATAGAAAATTGCATTATATATATATAAATGTGTTATTTTGCATACATGATGAGTAAGAACCCTAGATGCATTAGAAGCTAAGAAAACATATTTTGATAATGAGTCTAATTAAAGTATAAAAGAGAAAGAAATACTTTTAAATAGGAATTGAGAAATTGCAATAGAAAATAATTAAGCATTATAAAATTCTTTATGAAAAAGAAGTCCCTAACTCATTATTAAGAAGGTAAAATATATCTTGGATATATTTTATAAAAGATAAATGTGATTTTAGAATAATAAAGGTTATAAAAAGACAGAAGAGAGCTATTTTCATAAAATAAATAATGAATGAAAAGTAAAATGAAATACATATTTGAGTTCCTCACATTTTTTTGAATTTATCAGTATTTTTAAATTATTTTCTGAGCCTTAGATCATTTTCTAGCCTTTAAACCAAATTGTTTTTCTGCTGAAAAATCAGAAATCCAGTTGAATTAGTCGAGTATGCTTTCCCCTCTAGGAATAAGTCCTTCGGGAATACGTCTTCCACGTATTGGTTGCAAATGCTGACCGAGCCGCTGGCTCGCTCACGCGCTCGCGTGCACCGCGCATCCCCAGCGAAGCTCCTGCGTGGCGGATGATCTCATCCACGAGCCGTATACGGCCAAGCTGCCGCCGCTCGCCGTCATTCCTACCCCGGTAGCGTTGCTATAGCACGGTGAAGACAAAACCATGAATACCATTCACTCCGACGCCGTAATTCACCGTCCCTAGCTTCGTCTGAGTCCCTAGAAGCTCATCGTGCTCTCACCGTCGCCGGAGCGTCGCCGGTAAGCTTCCAATTTACTTTTCCTCAATTTTGAACTGTCGCGGTTGAACCGAGCAATTGAAGCTCCCAAAACCAAATTAGCCCAAATTAGAGCTTCCATAAACACCCTAGAGGATCTTAGTGACGATCCCATGCCTCCCAGTAAGCTAGAACGACGTTACTTACCGAAGTCATGTTCACCGTCACCATTTACACCATGCGCAAGGTGACAGCCCCATCTGATCCTTCCCGAGCTTAGCTAAACGCGCGAGAAGGTCTAGAAGCTCCCAAACTAAGGAATTTGGCGCTGAGTTACTGGAGATGCCTCACTGCCACCGAGCTTTGCCCCGAGCCTCAGCGCATAATCGCCATCGCATTAGGCCACCCTAAGCACCAATCCTAGCTCCCTAAGGTTCCCCAGAACCAGACGAAGAATGTCCATGCTCACTAATGACCGAGGGATAGCAAGACGGCCGAGTCACCATGAAATCGAATTTCATTTCCGCTTCTAGCTCGCCATCAGCCAAACTCGAGCCACCCGGCAATGAACCACTCGTGATCGAAGAAGCCCTCGGACCCACGAACCCATTTTAACAAGGAACAGCCCAAGGGGACCACTGGAATGGCCACTAGCAGTTGGTGAAGATCTCGCTGTAGTTGCATCAGGAAGGGGGAGAATCGGGGAAGAAACCCGGTTTACTGTGTAAACCGGTTGAAACCCGGTTTTGAAATGTTTGACCGGTTTAGGGCCTTATTTGACCGGTTTGAAAAGTTTTCAAAAGAAAAATTATTTGAAATTATAAAATACATTTAAAAGAGTCATTTGATTTTATGTTAAATCAATAGAATACAAAGCATAAATATTTGATCATATAGGGTGTTAAATTTTAAAATAACAAAGTATAATCACATTAAATTGAAATAGGAGAGGATAATCAAGAAATTTAAAGAAAATTTATTTTAAAACTAAACTTATATTTTGGAAAATTTATGGAATATAGCTGTACATTACCCCTATGTGTATATTTTAAGGAATTTTAAAGATATTATCTTATAAAAATACATATATGCATAACTTAAAAAGGAATTCTAAAAGAATTTGCATGGCATGCTAGTATTTATTTGAACTTTTATAAATTTTGATAGGAACCGGAGAGAACGGAAAAGGAAGAAGACTCGAGGAGGAAGAAGATAAGAACGACCCAAGGAGGAAGAAGATAAGAATGTCCACGAAATTGGAGGAGTCCCGAGGAAATCTAGAAATAGAAGGCAAGTCATGTGCCCTTGATCATATTGAATCCTTCAAATTAATAATTTATGCATATCAAGGAATATATGGGATTATTTTATGTAGACACGTAAACTAAGGGTTTTTCGAATAATCATGATGATTTTAGTTACAAAACCCACTTGATTTACGACCCTCAATTGAAATTGATTTACCATGTTCCTTTGATAACCCTAAGTGTAGGACAAGATGCATAGCAATGTCATACTATAACAATGAAATTAGAAACTAGAGGATTTTGTCAGAAATAAATGAAGATTTAAAATAAAAATGTTTAAGGACCTATGATTCTTGCTAAGATGAAAGGACATAAATTTAGCCTATCCAGATGACCGAGAAATCAGGCTTAGACTTGACTTGAATTGTTGTGATGGGGTATCCCGTGTTCGCCAAGTCGCTGGTAGTAGGCGCGTGACCTTATTCTACCAGCCAGGTCTCAGTAACGGTGGTAACCATTCTTCTATAGGGTGAGGAAACCTATTGGTCCACGGGTTCCCATGGTCAGAGGATGGACGGGGTATCACCGGACAGGAACTAGTCCAGCAAGAACAAGTTATGTTAAGTTGTCTCGACTCTAGCTAAGTTGTGACATCATGTGGGTAAAGCTAGACATGTTCTGTAGAACTGACTCTAATAAACATCGATGTACCATTCTTCCGGTATATGAAGCTGCGTCTTGGGTGATCCTAATCATTCTAGCATCAATAGTTTTAGAAGTGATGTTTCGTCATAACCGAAGAAGAATAATCGAGGGATTATTCTAGATATCAGAACTCTTGAAATAAACAGGGCAATAATGGGACGTTTGACAAAATGGACATAAATGGGTAGTCCCAGAAGTGTCAAGTTGAAGTTGCTGAGTCCAAAGAGAAAACCCAAAATATCTTTCCTTGCTTATCCTTGCAAGTAGTTGATAGCAAATCATGGCTTGTGAAGAATTTAAAGAATTCTCATACTTGCAAACTTTGTTTGTGGGTTGCTTATCCAATAAGTAGGTATGGACATTCCAGACATAACTTACCCCGAAGACGAAGAGGAAGTGGAATGTGCAAGAGAGGACGTAGAGTTCTAGGGCCAGCCCTACGCTCAAGTGAGCCTATGGTGTGGTGTGGTCTACTGTATACAAATATTGAGTTTGTAAGGTTATGGTTTGTAAAACTTGGCCTAAGACTGGTACTTCCGCTGTAATATTTTGGTTTTGTTAAGTATGACGTTTGCAGATCGCATCATGTTTGAGCACAGCTGGAATCCTGGACGGCTGTGTTATTTGTGGGGCCCTGATATAAATCCTGTTTTATAAAGGGTCCCCTTCAGTGCATTTATCATAAAAGGGATAGATTTGGATAGCTGGTGATACCTGAGGGCTTGGGTTTTGCAAAAACCTTAATTGGGGTAGATGGTTGCAAGGTGGGTGCGGCAAGCACGAGATTCGGGCCTAATGTGGGAACTCCTGGTCCTTAAAGACTGATACCTTGTGGTTGTCCATCTTAATTACAACAGTGCGGCTATGAGTCCCCATTGTGGGTAGGGTCTGGCTGAGTACCCTTCGAACTCTTGGTTTGGGCATTCCATCCGGTAGAGTATTGGCGTAGGGAAGGGGGCTTCTGTCAACTCGGGTGACCAACAGAGTGGTGAAATCCTTAGCGAGGATGCATGAACTAAGTGAAGGGGAATGGGTAGGCTACACTAGCACAATTTCAAAAATTTATATCATGAACATATAAGACATCATGCGAGTAGAGGATCATATATCGTTACCCTTGACGTGCAGTCGCAGCGGAAAGAGAATCGGAGTATCTGAGTCCGACGTCACGCGTGTCGAGGTACAGGAAGTAGTCGTTCACGCCAAGCCGAACATCCCCTCACCAATCACCATTGCAGCGACGTCGTATGTACTTCCGTAGAGGAAGTGGTTGATCTCGTTGACCTTCTCTTCGTTATCGCTGATCAGCACCGCAACAACCGCAACAGCGCCTCTACGGTATTCACACGTCCAGGGGTAGAATGCCGTGCGCCGGTGTGCTAGCACCGCACGCGTGCGGGTAGGGTTTCTAGGTGTCGAGGGTGGGTGCGATGGCTAGGGTTATGTGGTGGCGAACTTGTATAGCCTGCGCCACCCCCACCGTCTCCTCTAATATGGAGTGCACTAATGGGCTTCTACGCTAGAGGCCCATTAGGACTCTTATCCTGCATAGATCAATATCCGCGAAACCCACTAATAGATCTAATCTATTAGATATGTTCCAACCCGTAAAGCATGTGATCCATTAGGTTCATGCGCAAGCGGCCATGGTCTCGGAAACCTTTTTCGAACTACAAGTCAATAACGGTTCCTAACAAGACATATTGACTCCCAAATGTATAGAATGATCATATCGGTTGAACCTTGATACACTCACATACCGGTCCCTTTGCCGCATGATACCAGCCGAGCTCAAGGCAAGATGTGTGCCACCCTTGTGATAGCTCGACCATTTACTTGATCTTGTGATGGATTGCAAACCATGATTAATTTTTTAATCACATTGGCATGTCTATGCACTTTCTAATCCAATCACATCGAGGGGTCTAGAGATATCTCTCCCGTTATCAAGGAGGGGCAAATTCCATCTTACTCGCTCACACCCCATACCATGTTTCATACCATATCCAAAAACTATCTTTATAGCTACCCTGTTATGGCGTAGTGGTTGATAACACTAAAGTATACAACTACGCATGCTGGGACTCAATGGCAATCTCAGGTCTGAGGATCATATAGGTATACCACTTGAGACTACAGGCTGATGGCACATGTAAGATAACAATCATATAAACAATGTGTCTCACAACCAAGTCGTATTTGATGAACAATGTAAACGATGTTTATTCATGGAAATGATAATATATTATCCAAGAGTACATAAACACAGACATGATGCAATCATCTTACATAATCACCTCTAGGGCATATCACTAACAATCTTCCACTTGCACTAGAGTCAATCATGCAATTATCGAATACCCATGGCTCTTATGTGTGCCTCATGCTTGGTTGTGGAAGAGGTTTCGTCAGTGGATTGACAATGTTCAAATCCATGTGCACTTTGAAAATCTTCACGTCACCTCTATCAATGAGATCTCGAATGAGATGATAGCGTCTGAGTATATGTTTGGATTTTTTTGAGACCTAGGCTCCTTAACTTGTGCAATGGCACCACTATTGTCACAATAGAGATCCACTAGACAGGATGCACTAGCAACCACTTGCAACTCAGAAACAACTTTTCTGATCTAAACTGCCTCCTTTACAGCTCCAGATGCCGCAATATACTCGACCTCTATCGTGGAATCAGTTAATATCTTTTGCTTATAACTTTTTGAGCTCACTGCTCCGTCATTGAGGCAGAATACAAAATCGGACTACGATCGAGAATCGTCTCTATTGGTTTTGAACCTAGCATCAACATAACCTTTTATGACAACCTCTTTCTCATTTCCAAAGAACAACATGTCCTTAGTCCTTTGTAAGTATGTGAGGATGTTCTTTACAGCCACCGAGTGACTTTCATCGGGGCTCGATTGATACCTGCTCATAACACTCAGAGCGTAGGTTATATCTGGACGTGTGCACAACATGGCATACATGATTATCCAATAGTGGAAGCATATGGAATCATACTCATTTTCTTTTGCTCATTAGGTGTCGAAGCACACTCATTAGGTGTCGAAGCACACTAAGTCTTGCTAAGATTAATACGATGTGACATTGGTAAGAAACCCTTCTTGGAATCCTGCAAATTGAACCGTATCAATACCTTGTCAATGCATGTGCCTTGGCTTAATCCGATTAGCCTTCTCGATCTATCTTTATTGATCTTTATGCCCAATATGTAAGCCGCTTCTCCCAAATCTTTCATTGAGAAACTTTTTCTCAAATAAGAATATAAGATTGAACAACTTGAAGCATTGGAATATTATTTCCGATCAACAGTATATCATTCACATATATGATCAAAAATATAAGTGCGCTCCCACTAAGCTTCTTGTAAAAATAAGGCTCTTCTTCATTCTTGATGAAGTCATACTTCTTGACCACTTCATCAAAACAAAAGTTCCAACTACGAGATGCTTACTTCAGTCCATAGATAGACTTCTGAAGCTTGCATACCTTGCCGGTATTTTTAAAATCGACAAAACCTTCGGGTTGTGTCATGTACAAATCCTCACTTAGCTTTTCATTCAGGAAAGCCGTTCTAACATCCATTTGCCGTATCTCATAATCATGAAATACAGTAATTACTAGCATGATCCGAATAGACTTCAGCATAGTGATGAGCGAGTAAGTTTCATCGTAATCAACATCTTGAATTTACTTGAAACCTTTCGCCACCAATCGTGCTTTATGAATGTCAACATTTCTATCCATATCTATTTTTCTCTTAAGGACCCATTTGTACTCGATAGTTTTGACACCATCAGGCAGATCAACCAAGTTCCAAACTTGATTATCGTACATGGACTTTATTTCAGATCTCATGGCCTCCAGCCATTTCTCAGAGTCCGTTCCCACCATTGCTTTTGTATAGTCTTTAGGCTCATCATCGTCCAATAATAAAATATCACGCTTCCGCATCGTGAGGAACATAAACCTCTCGGGAGCACGATTTGCCCTCTTGGACCTACGTGTGGCTGGCACCTCTAAAACGGGTTCTACAATCCTTCGTTGGATGTCAAATATTCATTCTCAATACTAGCTGGTTCTTCTTTAGGGTCTAGCACCTCCTTGCCCTGCTTAGGTTTTTCTTCATCTTGAACTAGGATATCCTTTACTTCCGATTCCTTCACTTTTTGCTCAAGCTCCTGGACCTTAGCCCTGAAGTGCTTCGGCCACATCTTGAAGTGTAGTAAGCATCAAGTTAGCCCTTGTCAATTCCCAAGCACTGTTATCCAGTTCCTTATCTTGATAAGACAACATATGAGCAAAAACCACCATCTCGGCATCCTTCTCTCCAGTGGTTGGGTAGTATTCTTTGTCGTTGTTAAAAGCCCTTGGGTTATAGCGATACACAGTGTTCTCTAACTCGTCTCGGTGAATGTTGCAAATTGAGCACACTCCTACATTGCTCCGTCAAACATAGACCTCGTAGTAGTGACCCTCATAGGTCGGCTGGTCTTCATGTTCTTCCTTGCAAAGATCATCAGCTTGCAGTGGTAGCCATGTTTGACACCTCCAACCATCCATGGATCAACCTCGTACATCAGTCTCTCGTATCCTTCCACTTCCTGCAAAACCCTCCAAAGTTCAGCAGCAAAACGACCTGTCCTCTCATTGTACATGTGCAAAAGAGGCATCTAGAAAAAAAAAGAAAACCAAGAATATTTCTTTCAGCATGGTCAAGTAATATGAAGGATATGTTAGAGATCATTAGGGAAAGAGATAAAAAATTTTGCAATAAATTAGTTTATATTTTATTAGTCCTTAGAGACGACCATTATAGCTAGATTCTTCTACAGTCAACTTGGCTCTGATACTACCTCTGTTGGAACCCCAAATTAATCAACTTGGTGATCCTCATGCTACACTGTCTAGAAACAATTTCGGTGCGCACAAGTGACATCATCAATATATATCATTACAATATTTCACAAAAGTAAATTATTATAAATCCTTATAAATAAGAAGTAAATCCATTGAAGACTAAATAAATCCATCAGAGTACTTTTTGTAGCATTGCGGAAATAATGAAAATAAACACAAATTGATGTCGCATCGTGAGCCACAGGCTTTTGACTAGGAAGCACATCCAGCTACTAGCCATCTTGAATGAAGTCCTCCTTAAACAACGGTAAGGATTCTTTAGCTTCTTGTCGTGCCGAATGAAATAGGCAGTCCACAAACAAAGTTTGTAAGAATGAATATAGACGAATGCTCAACAAATCACGCAAAGTGGAATGATGAAATACTAACATTTATGTGCAAGCTTTGTATAACAGATTGTCTCATGGTTATTTTACATAATCAGAAGTTAACAAAGATGTAATAGAATAATAGATTCCAAAGCAATTAGATAAATCATTTGATAAATCTGCATTTAATCATAAGCATTGGCACACAGCATATCAACCTGTACCTAGCAGCCTAATATGATAACCATCTGCTGACACGACTATTAAAATATTATACCTTGTTTAAGTATAACCAAGCATTTGTCCATAACTGCGGACACGACTATTCGAATAGTTTATTTACACTCTACAGAGGTTGCACATTTTTATCCATAAGATACCCATATCTCAACCTGTGGCCAGAAAGGAGACACTCGTAACATAACAGTTATTGAACTATACAATAGCATGTGGCCCTCTCGATACTTAGTGTGCCACTCAGAGCCAAACATCTGGATCACTTGTATCACGTAGTAGCACAACATCATCGATTGAACGATGATCCTCATAAGCAACACATTTCCTCCAAATGTCCCAACACATGACCACATTTCCGAACATTCCTTAAGATGCCACAAGTTAACACTTAGTAACTTAACTGGCAAACTTAACTAATGTCAAGCTCATGGTTTGTACTGTTTTAGCCTAGCAATGATTTTACAAAATTAAGTCCTTACGGTTAACTAAGACAAGACTTCCATCTAAATTTGCCTCATAGCCTAGCCACATAGGCTTCACCCCCACAACAGATCCACTTGACTTAGTGAAAAACACCACCTAGGTTATCAACAAGTTGCAATACATGACAACTTCTACACAAGAGCAACACATACTTATCCAAATGGAGCAACACATATCTCCCTCAAGTAATAGCAATATATGCATTTACTCTCAATTAAATATATCTCATTAGTCAATATTAATTAATCCTCTCGGCTACGTGCATGACTAAGCAAGGTAATAACAACTACCAATCCCACGGATATCATCACTCTCTAACTAAAATGATGGTAAGCTAGGTTACAAAGGAATATCTGGTAATACAATATTTCAACTGAGGGTAATAAGCAATTTGGAATAACTAAATTCTCATTAAAGTATAATAAATATAGCAATGCATAATTTAAAACAAAACAATTTTTTTGCAGATAGGAGCAACATGATCAAGGATTCTATGTAACTTGCCTTGTCACTCCCACTCTTGACCAACAACAAACAATTTCCAGAATTGATTTCCTATTTTCAGAAAATCTCCCACGTCGGACTAACAACTGGACCCGCCTGTCAGCCTCACGGCCCATGGCGTACGTACCCTACGGGCGTGTGCTCACAGGCCCACATGGCAGTGACACGGTTCACCATGAACCCGTTCCACTGGACCGATCTGATCTGAATCGAATCACTCCCGCTCAGATTTTATTTGCCCTATCGGCCACGAACTCTCCACATCATCTCGTCGCTCCGGTGACCAAACTCCACGGCGGTGACTAACTCCGGTGTCGCGACGCAACTCTGACGAGCTCGATCTCACTCTACGGACCACCAAACTCTACGCTCTTGGGCTCTACGGGTTGCTCTCGACCTTGCCAAATCACCGGGACACACGGCCATCACTGGCGACCAACAACAGCAAGCTGCGGTGATGAGAAGTGGTGGCGCTCCACGATCTATACGCAACTGGATGCTATGAACCTCCCTAGCCTAAACTAAGCCCAAATTCAGAATCTAGGGACTGCTAGGAAACTTACCATGGCAACACGCGACTCCAAGTACCTCCGGTTAGCTCTAGTGACCTCCAACAGTGGCGGCAGCCCTAAAGCTCAACGGTGGCTATGCTCCGGCCTTCCCTGTGGCAAAATGATGTCACCATAGGGATCACGACAAGGAAACATGACTCTGGACCAAGAATCGAAGCTAAGACTCACCGACGATGGTGGAATTGTTCATCGGAGTTCTCGATCCCGAAGCCTTCCCCAAGCTCTCCTCGACGGCTCCATCCCCCTCGGGTCAAGGCGACGGTGGCCACGGCGTCTACGAACCCTAGCGCAGCGGCTCGGGGATTTAAATAGTTGGCACGGACACCAAGGCCTGGCCCGCGGCGATGCAACGGCCGGCTCTGACTCGGCTGCAAAGACGACGACTGAGGTAGCAGCAAGATCCAATGGCTTCCATGTGGCCTTGTCACACAAACGGGCACCTGAGATGCACGGCTACCGGTTCGATCAGATAAGTGGCATCCGATGGCTGCTAACACGCATACGAGCAAAACAGCGGCCCAAATTGCGCCACGTCACCCCTCAACGGAAAAAGAAAAAGGAACTCTTTTCTCCTTTTCTAAAAAGGTGATTAATGCTTTCTTAGGCTTCAAAATACCAAAACACTTCTGTAAATTCGGAGGCAGCAAGGTGGAGCGCCATGTGTGCCCTCTCCACAAGCGGTTGGAGTTACCAACCGCTTGTGGAGCTGCTGAGCGCAAATTATATTCAATATAGAATATATTCTAAGAGGGGTTTTCAATATGAATTTTGACAATAAAATTAAATACAACTACAATATTTTTCAATTAAAAATATAATATGATGTGTACTCGATCATTCACACAACCACAATTAAGTTCATTTACACAATAATACGAATGAATAAAAAATGTGTACATACATGAAATAAGGAGCACACTGAAGCAATGTTTATACATTTCAAGAGTACAAGGGTGAATCTTGAGGTCATTTGTTGCCTGCATCGCTATCTGTGGCCTTCGATGATTCCGATATTTCACCTGTTCTTAGAGAAGGACAATCTCTCCATCCCTTTGTATGGAACTCGCCTTTGGTGGATATAATCTCGTGGACAATGAAGCCGATAAGTTGTTCTTAGATTGCTGCAACCTGGTGAGGCGGGATCACACCTTGCACATCGAGGTAAGGCTGCCAAAACAGGAAATAAATAAATCTCTGAACACGTAAATTGTAAGTACTAAGAAATTGAGATGCATCATTAATTTCGATGCATCATTACTTTGGTACTTTTGACATACACGCACCTCGTCGTTCATTTTGGACACATTGCCGTGGCAAAGATTTTGCATGTAGTAGCACACATAATAGCCACATAAGTTGTTTCCTGCCGTTTGCTTTATAACCTATGATGAAATTTAAAAAGAATACAAGTATTGAGATGAAAAACTATCACTAAAGAATATGAATTAATTAGTATGCTTTATTACGTACTCGACTGCTTAATTGGACTGTGAATTCGTTCTTGAAAGCTCCTTTATGCTTCTTTCGGAACTTTGCGAATGCCCTGTGATGCGTTAATACATGAATAGTAATTATTAGAGTTCGAATTAATTAAATAGCTAGGCATTTCAATAGAATAAGGAAACCATCTTATAAATTAATATATGTCATACTGATTTAGCGCGTCAATGATATATTGATATTTTTTCTGAGGTTTCCTTTTTGAGTCTTGAACAATGATCTTGCTATTATCAAGCATGATAACAAGAAGGACCTAGTGAAACCTATTAATATATTCAACATATATATGTAATTAGTCATATTATGTATGCTTTAAAAAGTTAGGAATGAGAGGTTGTGAGGAACGGATATATCCGTACTCGAAGTTGAAGGACAGAAGTATGTATGGTTTGTAGTGCTGTCCTAAGAGTGCATCCAGAATGTACTCCTCAACAACCTTTGGGTTGTATCCGAAGATAGCCTCGTTGACAATCTCTGGGTCTATGAAGCCGATGTTGAAGTCACCTTGTCTTCTCAATCGTTGTATCTCCATTCTACATAGAAATGGAAAAACTATTAGAGTTGCAACTTTCTAGTACGAGGAAGCACATGGTAAACTTATTAGCCTGACACTTACAGACACTAGCAGCTCATGAAAGACACGTTGACAGCGTCCTGATAGTAAAAATGGTACAAGTCTTTGAATTCTAGCCATATTTGGTTGTTCCCATGATAGAAATGTTCGTTTGTGATACGGAGGGGGAACATATTTCTTTCTTGAGTGGACTCTACCATGTACCATTCATGAAATTGCCGCATCTTGGTTGGTAAATCCTTTATGGTTTTAGGGTTAACCAACTCCCGGCCCAACTTATTTTGCCATCTCACTTCTGCTATTGGGATATCATCCGTTAATCCAAGAGCTTCAGCTACAGAACCGAGGTTTGCCTCTTTCATGAATTGTTCAAGTTGTTCTTACTCTTTCTTCTTCTTTGCCGCCTCTGCCTTAGCCTGTTTAGACTTCTGTGTAGCCTTTGCTATTGTCCGGTCGTGGTCTGACGTCATAGGCAGTGGCAGTGCATGGGATGTCGTGAAGTGTTTTGAAGCTTTTTGATCAATTGCTTGCTTCGGCGCTGGCACCTTAGGTGCGAAGTGTGCAGCAACTTCTGCAGCAACAATTTTGCTTGTCTCCTCGTCCGTCATATCATATGCCCTTTTTGAAGGTTCCTTTGACCTTGTTGATCAGCTGGACTGAGCCTTCTGGGGAGGAGGATGGCTTCTTCTTATTTGAAGCTTCTTTCGCGGAGGAGATGGTGGAGGCATGCTTTTCCTGGGCGGGTTCGTTTTTGTTGGAGGTGCTGGTGGAGTTGGGCTTCTGCGTTGAGCAGGTGGTGGAGCAGGAGTACTCTGTATTGGCGGCGAGGCATTGCGTGGAGGTGACGTTGGAGGAGGCGTGGTTTGTCGTTGTGGAGGAGGCGAGCTTCCTCCAGCCGGCTCCAATTGTTCGATGTCTCGCGGTGGAGATGACACCTCCACGCCATCTAGAAACATGATGTACCGTTTTCGCCAGAGGATGATACCGTGGAGGGCCTGTCCAAGCTTGGCCACCTCATCGCCTCCAGCAATATCGAGCATAAGATCTTCAAAACCGTTTAACACCTCCTCCACGGCGACTTTCGAGTAACCGGGGGGTATCTCGTTGCAATGAAATGTCTGGTCTGGCTCTACTAGGAACGCCATGCCGTAAGCCACCTTTATGGAGAGGTTTCGCGCCTGGACATGTAGCTCACATTGGCGGCGAACCTTGATGTCGTCCACTGGAAAATGGCCGAGGTCATCCCCATCAGGTGCCGCGGTGGATGCACAGCTGCTCCGCCGCACGGAGGCCTGTGGGCTGATCATGGCAACTGGCAGATTGCTCGGACCTCTTCCCTGAAGCTTGCTGAGGGCTATCTGCACTTGTTGAGCAACTATGTCGCTGATACTAGCCTGGGTAGCTCTTAGCTCCCTTTCCAATTGGCTGTATTTGTGTAGCTCTCTGGTTTTGCTTCTTGCTCGGCTCCTGTACGTTTGGGAATCCTTTGCGAATCCGTGCTTCCATGGCGTCGACGAACCAATACCTCTTGTCCGTCCCGGGTGCTCCGGGTTTTGGAGGGCATGTGTCAGCTCGTCATTCTCCCTATCTGTCACTAAGGAATCTGACTGAGACTGTTGAACAGCTTGTACAATCCTTTGACCAACATCTTGCACTCCCGGTGCCATCACCAAGCTGCCGTCATCTGCAAGGGCCCCCCCGTGAGCCATGAACCAATTTCGCAGGCGAAATTCCCAGTCAGCAGTAGCAGGTGGTACATCCTTGGCCAATAATTCTTCCTCCCGCTTCTCCCATTTCGGTATAGCCTTGATGTAACCACCGGTGCCGAGATGGTGGTGGTACTTCTTTTTCTGTGTATTTATCTTGTTCTTTTGGCTCGCAGCTTGGCCTTGAGCTGACAGCTTGTATTCCTCAAACGCTTCCCAGTGATCGGCCAGCTTAGGAAATAGATTGAAGTCAGGCCTTTCTCCTTTCTGCACATACTTGGCATTTAGAGACGTCTTCTAAGACTGAAATACGGTTGCCATCTTTTTCAAAGTGTATTTCTTTACTTTGTCTTCGAACCCTTCAGGGAATTTGAAATTGTCCTTAATATCTGTCCATAGTAACTCCTTGGTAGCTTGAGGGACTTCGGCCCATTTCTGGATGCTAATTGGGACGTGGTCCCTTACATGGAAACCACAAGCGTTGTTGAATGGGCCAATTGCTGAAAGAGGGGCAATCGGCATCCCGTCGGAGTTAACGTCGGTAAATACATGCTTTGCCGACGGCTTCTTGTTAGGTCCTCGCTTCGATTGGTTGCTCGATGTACCCTGCTTAAATTACAGAAAATTATGAGTGTGTTAAGATTGTTACGCTAACGCTCGAAAGGCGGCGTGTGCCAGGGCATTATTATGGCATTACCTCGCTGGCCCTAGTGTCCACGGCCTCACCGGAACACACGGTAGTAGCATTAGCGTCGCCTTGGTTCACGGCCTCATCGGCAGCAGCGTTAGCGTCACCTTCGTCGTATCCTCTGATGCTACCCTGCGCGATCGAGTCTAGCAGGAACTGTTCTTCCTCATCGAAAATATCGTCAGCACTACGGCCACTGCCTAGTTGCTCCATCTATATATCATAATTGCGAAACAATGTTAAATTAGTATCGCCACTTGTGCACATGACATAATTGCAAAACATTGTTAAATATATCGTCAGCACTACCTATATATCTCTCTAGCTCTCTCTCCCTATCTCTCACTATCTCTCCCTCTCACTCACTATCTCTCTAGAGCTCTCTCTCAATATCTCTCACTATCTCTCTAGAGCTCTCTCTCACTATCTCTCCCTATCTCTCACTATCTCTCTAGAGCTATCTCTCACTATCTCTCACTCTCTCTCTAGAGCTCTCTCTCACTCTCTCTCTAGAGCTCTCTCACTCTCTCTCACTATCTCTCTAGAGCTCTCTCTCACTATCTCTCACTATCTCTCTAAAGCACTCTCTCACTATCTTTCTCTAGCTCTCTCTCCCTATCTCTCTCTAGCTCTCTCTCCCTATTTCTCTCAGCTCTCTCCCCCTATCTCTCCCTATCTCTCTCTAGCTCTCTCTCCCTATCTCTCTCTCAGTCTATATTTTTTCCGTTGGGACGTTTCATCAAACACCCTGTGTGCACACATAAAACAGAGGCAGAGTGCGGCGTGGGTGTGGGCAACCTAGGTCCTCCGGGGATTGGGGGCGCGGGGGCTTGTCGAGAGAGGTTGACGGTGCGGTGGAGGTCCGATGGTCAGGCGACGACGCCGGCGCGCGCATGGCGGTGTGAAGACGTCTACGGCAGTGGCGAGGCGCGTCGACGAGAGCGCGCGCACAGCGGTGAAGAGGCGGCAAGCGCGGCGTGGGATCTCGACGGAGAGATGCGGCGACGAGGGCGCGCGCACGGTGGAGGAGGCTTCGAGCGCGGCGCGGGGGCTCGACAGAGATACGGCGGAGCGACAAAGGAGTGAAGCGCGGGACGGCTCGGGACTTAGAAAAATTTTGGGGAGAGTGAAGCGCGCGAGGAAGACGAGCTGAAATATATAGGATACCCTCTCTACAAGTGGTTCGTAATACGAACCCCTTGTAAAGGGGCCTCTACAAGCGGTTCGTAGTCCGAACCCCTTGTAGAGGTCTCTTCTACAAGGGGTTCGTGTTACCAACCGCTTGTAGAGGTCCACTTCTATAAGGGGTTCGTATTACGAACCGCTTGTAGAGGGGGTATCCAGATTGTCTTGCGCACTTGTAGAGGTCCCCTTCTACAAGGGGTTCGTATTACGAACCGCTTGTAGAGGTCCCCTTCTACAAGGCGTTTGTATTACCAACCGCTTGTAGAGGGGGTTTCCAGATTGTCTTGCGCGCTTGTAGAGTTCCCCTTCTACAAGGGGTTTGTATTACGAACCGCTTGTAGAGGTTACCTTCTGCAAGGGGTTGTATTACCAACCGCTTCTAGAGGGGCTTTTCAGGCGATTCCTTCTCTATTCTTCCTTTTTTATTTAACTGACTTTCAGTACTTGTGTTTCATATATTTTTAAAATGTTTAAAATTTCAGTATTTATGTTTCATATTTCATTAAAATGTTTAAAATTTCAGTTTTTGTGTTTCATATTTTTTTAAAATGTCTAAAATTTCAGTACTTGTGTTTCATATTTTTATAAAATGTTTAAAATTTCAAGATACTTGTGTTTCATATTTTTCTAAAATGTCAAAATTTCAAGACTTGTGTTTCATATTTTTTAAAATGTTTAAAATTTCAAGACTTGTGTTTCATATTTTTTAAAATGTTTAAAATTTCAAGACTTGTGTTTCATATTTCATTAAAATATATAAAATTTCATTGCTTAATTTCTATATATGCTTCAAATATACAAGTTTCATACAGGAGCACATCTTAAGTAGTAACATACTTTGTCTTTACAAGTGTGCCTTTGTTATGATCGTGGCGTATATACGGAGCATCGACATATGTGTCATTCAGGACACTTATGTCGACATCCACCGCAAAAGGAGGGAGCTCGTCGAACTAACTATACTCTTCCTCGTCTGTGACGTCCTCAACTCCGACAATCCTTCGTTTGCCTTGGAGAACCACGTGTCGCTTTGGCTTGTCCTTCTGCTTCTTAGGTTTGCTTGACATGTCCATTACGTAGAAGACTTGTTTCACATCATTGGCGAGAACGAATGGTTCACGCCTATAGCCGACTTGTGTGAGGTCTACGGTTGTCATGCCATATTTGTCGATCTTCACGCCGCTTAAACTCAATTTAACCTATTGGCACTTGAATAGAGGGACCTTCAAAGGTCTATAGTCAAGCTCCCATATCTCTTCTATGAAACCATAATATGTGTCCACCTTGCCAGTGTTGTCCGCGGCGTCTATACGGACGCCGCTGTTCTGGTTCGTGCTCATCTTATCCTGGGATTTCGTGTAAAATGTGTAACCATTTATCTCGTACCCCTTGAATGTCACGATTTCACTAGATGGTCCCCGAGCCAGGCGTTGCAACTGTTCATTGTCAGACCCTTTCGAAAGGATGTAGTTTTGTAACCAAGTGCCGAATGAATCCATGTGCCTCAGTGTTATCCAATCCTCAGACCTCCACAGAATTCGCGCGAGAATACTCTTGTCTTTGAAGGACATAAGGGGCCACTACAGTAGATTGTTTCAGAACCGTGAAATGTGCTTGTTTAAAAGTAAGAAGATCTTTGCATGCAAGTGCTTTCCGTCCTAGTGTCCCTTTCCCCGGAGCCTCCCCTCATGGCGTGATATAGGGACACCAATCGGATTTAGATCATTAATGTAATCCACACAGAACTCAATCACCTCCTCTGTGCCATACCCCTCGGCTATGCATCCTTCCAGACGAGATCGGTTACGGACATACCTCTTTAGGACACTCATTTACCTCTCGAAAGGAAACATGTTGTGTAGAAACATGGGTCCGAGAATACCTATCTCCTTGACAATGTGAACAGTGAGATGAACCATAATATCAAAGAATGCAGGAGGAAAGATCATCTCAAGGCTAACCACACGTTGTACCACGTCATCCTGCAACTTACTTAGTTTATCTGGATCAATAACCTTTTGCGAAACCGCATTGAAAAAGGAACACAGCTTTGTGATTGTCCCCCGGACCCACTCGGGCAAAATACCACTGGGAGCAACTGTGTCATTAACATAAGACAGTCGTGGGATTTCAGGTGGACGATTTTATTCTTTTTCATGTTTATGAGTCTCTTTACATTCGAGGAGTATCCGGAAGGGACCTTCACACTGTTTAAGCACTCTATCATGCTTTTTTTCTCTTCTTTACTTAGAGTGTAGCTCGCCGGATGTAGATAATGTTGTCCTTTGCCTGTCTTTTTTGGATGTAGATCGTTCCTCAGTTCCAAATGTTTTAGATCCCTCCGAGCTTGCAGTGTATCTTTTGATTTGCCGTACATATCTAAGTATCCTAACAGGTTCACGCAAACATTCTTCGTGATGTGCATGAAGTCAAGTGAGTGACAGACCTCTAAAACTTCCCAATAAGCCAAGTCCCAAAATATTGACTTCTTCTTCCACACGGGTGCCTGACCTTCCTCATTCGGTATAGATTTTCTCCCAGGACCCTTTCCAAAAACTACTTTGAGATCCTTTACCATAGCAAACACACGCGGCCCAATTCGATGCTCAGGCTTAGCACGAAGGTCTGGTTTCCCGTTAAAATTCCAGCCTCTCTTCCGCAACGGATGCCTGGTAAGAAGAAACCTACGGTGGCCCATGTACACAACCATTCGAGAGTTCTTAAGGTACATGTTGTCCGCTTCATCTAAGCACTGCACGCAGGCTCTATATCCTTTTATAGTTAGGCCGGACAGGTTACCAAGCGCAGGCCAGTCATTGATGGTAACAAACAGCAATGCACGTAGGGTGAAATACTGTCTTTTGTACTCATCCCATACCCGTACACCATCCTCCCACAATGTTACAAAATCTTCAACCAATGGTTTCAGATAGACATCGATGTCGTTCCCGGGTTGCTTGGGCCCTTGGATCAACAACGGCATCAATATGTACTTCCGCTTCATGCACAACCAAGGAGGAATGTTATAGATACATAGTGTAACAGGCCAGGTGCTATGGCTGCTGCTCAACTCGCCGAACGGATTCATACCATCCGTACTCAACCCAAACCTTATGTTTCTTGCCTCATCTGCAAAGTGCGGGTATGTTCGATCGACTTTCCTCCACTGAGAGCCATCAACGGGATGTCTAAGCATCCCGTCGTCCTTACGCTCTTTTTTGTGCCAACGCATCATCTGGGCATGCGCTTTGTTAGCAAACAGACGCTTTAATCGGGGATGTCAGGGAAATACCACACCACCTTAGCGGGAGGTCTCTTCTTCATACGCTCCCCATCTATTTCACCTGAGTCGTCACGCTTTATCTTATAACGCGATTCTTTCCACACTGGACAAACATCAAAATCCTCGTACTCATTGCGATACAGGATACAATCGTTAGGACATGCGTGTATCTTCTGTACTTCTAATCCCAAAGGACATACGACTTGCTTGGCTTCATATGTAGATTCAGGCAGAGTGTTATCTTCCGGAAGCAACTTTTTTATGAGTGATAACAACTCATCGAATCCCTTATCTGAGACACCATTCGTGGCCTTCCATTGCATTAGTTCCATGTGGTGCGCAGCTTTTGTGGCCCCGCCTTACGCTTTGGGTACAAAGGAGTCCTGTGGTCCTCTAACATCTTGTGGAACTTGTTGAATTGTCTTTCATCTATGTAGTCTCCCTCTCCGTCACGCAGCATCTGGTCCAGCTCATCATCACCAAACTCTCCGAGTGTATCTTCCACAGAACAGTATTGCCTGGCGTCTGGGATACTGTTCAAACCCTCTTCTTCTTCCTCATCGTCTTCATCATCTTCCTGGCTAATCCCTCAACTTCGCCATGGTTGGTCCAAGAGGTATAGTTTGGCATGAATCCTCTCATGATCAAATGGTTCATAACCTGCCATCGGTGGGAGTGCTCCTTCTCATTCTTGCAGTCTACACACGAACAACATATGTAGCTGCTTGCAGGCAAGAAGGCAACGGCTGCATCCAGAAAAGTCTGCACGTCATCAATGAACTCTCTGGAGCGACGGTCTGCATTGTATATCCATTGCCGGTTCATCTACACCAAGTTATATTTTATTAAAAAATATAGTTACATTTCAAAATCTAAAGCTCACAAGCACTTAGATCTACCTTTCTAATTACTTTTTGTTCTTCTTCGGTCTACAATTAAAGACAATATTTTTTTGCTGCAATAAAAAAACTCCACCTACACTAATTCTTTTTTCTCCTTCTACATTTATTGAACTAAAACTAACTAATTGTTACATTTTTTAATTATTTTTTATCCTTCTACAATTTTGAACCTAATTATTTTTCCCTTTCTACCTTTGTAATTATTTTTATCCTTATACATTTTTAACTAAACCTAACTAAAAATTTTTTACCCTTCACATTTATTGCACAAAAAAATAACTAATTGTTACATTTTTAATTATTTTTTAATCCTTCTACAATTTTTAACTAAATCTAACGAATTATTTTTCCCTTTCTACCTTTTTATTTTTTTCCTTCTAATTTTTGCCTTATTTATTTCATACTCCAATAATTAGTTCCTAAAATTAGGGTGATCAAGCTAGCTAGCAAAGTTATCGTTAAATTTTGGATCCTAAAGCAAACAACTTCATTTTGAGATAACTCCCTAAAATTAGGTGATCAAGCTAGCTAGCAAACAAGCAAAGAAACTTTTCACTGATGAAGCTAGCTAGCAAACAAAACACACCTTTCAACAAAGAACAAATCAACATTTCTCCACATCCAATGCAAAAAAAACAACAATACTTAGGTGAGAAGGATGTTAACATGACGTTACTAACCTTGAACCACTTAATTTACAGCTAAATCACCTCAATTGAAAATTTGGATAGCACATCCCCTTGAACAGTAGCTCGACCCTTCCTGTTAACACTTCCCGTTCACCTCTGCGCCCTCGGGGAGGAAGATGATATTTTAAATGCACTAGGCGGGATGGTTCTACAACCGGTTTGAGACACAAACCGCTTCTAGAGCTTGCCTTTTACAACCGGTTTGTGTCTCAAACCGGTTCTGGAAACCCACAACCGGTTTGGGACACAAACCGGTTGTAGAGGTGGGACTTTACACGCGGTTCGTGTTTCAAACCGCTTCTGGAAGCTCTCTCCCGCCTGTTGCCCACGAATCGGTTCTAGTACGAAGATTACAACGGATTCACACCAAACTGTTTCTGATGGACCGGTTGTAATGCCTAGTTCTGTAGTAGTGCCTAGTTAATAAAGATATCTGGATACCCGGTTCTCCAACCAAAGCACCAGCGACAGAATCTCAGGCTGTCACCAAAGCATCAGCTAGCCTAGGGTTCAAAGGATGGGTTCTTTTCAGCTTTTTTTATCTACTTATTTGCCTTATCTCATTATTTCGAGCATTTTTCGAGATAGTCTCGAGAGCCGGTTGGCCTCTAATTTTGGGGTTTAGAGAGCTTATAGACACGCCTACGAGATAAAAAAAACCGACTCAAAAAGTAATAAAAAAAAGAGATAAGTCAAATAAGACACAAGATAAGTAGGATAAGTCATGTCTTATTTGACTTATCTCACTTTTTATCTTATTTTTATTATTTTTTGAGTCTTTTTTTATCTCGTAGGTGTGTCTATAAGCTCTCTAAACTCCAAAACTAGAGGCCAACCGGCTCTCGAGGCTATCTCGAAAAATTCTCGAAATGATGAGATAAGACAAATAAATAGATAAGAAAAGCTGAAAAGAACCCCAAAATTAGTACAGAGTCGTTCCATCCCCAGTCTCATCCCCACGGGTCGGACAGACGGAACGCTGGGTGCCATGTAGCATCCGGTGGCATATAATTTTTGTTTCCAGACGACAGCGACGCGCCGCCCCCTCCCTGCCTCCAGTGCACGTCCTCGACTCTAGCGCGCGCCGCCCCTCCCCATCTCCTGCGTCGCACCGCCGACCGTCCGCGACTGAGCAGATGCGTCGTGAACCAACCGGGGAGCAGATGGATCGACAGGAAGGCGTGATCGACGGGAATCGGCCATTCATTCTTCGTGAGGAACAGTATGAACCGCGGTTGGTAACTTGGTATTTCCTTCAGCTTTGGTGCAAATCACCTATTACAGCAGTGCTCTTCATTATCCCAACCTAAATTGACATTGATCATGAACTTATTCCAGGATCGTTTCTTGAAGCCGTGCAACCGTGCAGGATATTGCGAATGATTATTGCAATCCAACATTCTCGTTTTCTTCATGTTCTATTCCCGATTTCTAATATCTCCGGTTGCTCTGATTTAGAATGCACATGTATACCAAGAAACAAAATGCAACCATTCAAAGTAAAAAATTAAGCAATAATGATTTGCATTTTATCTTTGATTGCAAATATTTATGTTTTGCATGTGGTTTGATGCTATGTTCATAACTTGAGATGGTTGATTATTATGTGCTACTTGTTGCTATTTCACTACTAGAGAAGTGGATATCACTGTCGGCACATTACTACCAGTTATCCGCGAACTGGTAGTGATAGTTGCATTACTATCGGTTTGAACCATGAACCGGTAGTGATAGTTGCGTGAACCATGGGTTTGAGCTATGAACTGGTAGTGGTGCCTCGGGCACTATCACTACCGGTTTAAGCCACGAACCAGTAGTGATGCTTCGTTTCTACAAAGTTTAAAAGGAATGCATATTCTATCTATATTAGTACGCGACAGTGGGTGGGTTGGCTAGAAGGGTGAGGCTGGAGTCACAAGGTCTCGGGTTCAAGTCCTGCTTCTTCTAATATATTCTCAACATATTTTTAAATATTTCTAATACTATCACTACCGGTTGCATGAACCGGTAGTGATACCCTGGAGTATCACTTTCGGTTGCCTTTTACCGGTTCCAAAACTGGTACAGATGCCGGTTTGGAACCGGTAGTGATGAGCCAATCCGGAGTAGTGCTTGTTTCTATGTTAGATTAATTTTCATCATGTGTCTTGATCTATAGTATGATTTGCGTACTATCCATTATTCGTATTATTTAGATACCTACCTGATTTTAGTACTACCCAAATCCATATCTTTATGCGAGAAAAAAAATACGGGTAGGAAATGGAACGAGCTTAGCGATATGTCCTAGAGGCAATTATGTAATATGATTATATCATATCTATGTTTATATACTCTTGGATAATATGTTATCAGTTCTATGAATAAACGTCGTTCATATTGTTTATCAAGTACGACTTGATTGTGAGACACATTGTTTATATAATTTTATTCTAAATGATCCTGATCTCATATCATTACTTGGGACAGTAATGATTCGATCAGCACATATATTGATTGATAGTAATATTTCACATACCATAGATATAGAGATATCAAATCAATAATGTAGAGATATGTGATGCACACACGGGGGTGCCCGATCTTCTGGTGAGAAGGATAACTATGGTTTGGTGTCACGGCGACCTTGACGATCCAGCTACAAACCATGAAGGATTGGAACCCAGCGATCGCTAAACCACCACGAAGAGCGTTATCAACCACGCCAAAGTACGATCGACTTGATCATGAAGATCTGTTCCTGTGATGCAACTGAAGAACAAAGCAAGAACAAGGTAAAAGCAATCTGAATTGCAAATATGGATGAAGTTCATGATATGTTTGAGGATCTGAAACTCGATTACTCGAGATGGTTTCACGCACATGGGGAAATTCAATCTAATCAAAACCTGAGAATGA
This sequence comes from Olyra latifolia, assembly GCA_036346145.1. Taxonomy (NCBI): domain Eukaryota; kingdom Viridiplantae; phylum Streptophyta; class Magnoliopsida; order Poales; family Poaceae; genus Olyra; species Olyra latifolia. The sequence goes on along the minus strand of CM070524.1, from coordinate 39,166,276 downwards.
AGAAGGGGGTGGCGGCCATATATAGAGGTATGACGGCCAGAGAGGGCGTGCTGTCTATAGGGGCACGCACTCCCACGCAACCCTAGGTGTATATGGGCCTTGGACCCAAAACAGAGGTGGCGCAGCACCTGACAGATTTGGCCCGCTGTAGTATTTTGACGATTTCGGGCGATTTAGAAGGAGTTTTGAGGTAGGGCTGGATCCGTTGGAAAGCTTATCTCCTAAGCTTTCCAAAAAGTACTCATTTGTCTCAATCGGACATCTTATGTAGCCTGGAAGTCCGCTTGAAGTCAGACTGGTCGCAAACAGCCGAACCGAGCCTTTCGGAGAGTTGGGCTTGCACTTGGGCTTGATTGGCCATGTTGGAGGTTCGTGGATCTTGGTTGTGGCTTGATGGACCTCTCTCATTAATGGCTTGAAAGACTTGGCTAAAGGATTCAAGCCCACCTGATGTTTCTCTTTAGTATGTCGACGCAGTTATCGAGCATGTCGACGTGGCGTCAATGTCGGCTAGGTTGGAGTCAAAGGAGCGAGAGGCATTGTGTGCACGTCTGTGTTGGTGATGTCCTCATCGGTTGTGGATGTAGTCAACGTAGTAGGAGCCATGTTCGTATCCATGGAAGTGTTATCCTCATCATTTTCCCCTTCTTGATTTGAAGTCGTCCTCGACTCCATCACTTCATCCTTGTAGGTGTTGTCCTTCTCAACATGTTAGAGAACATGGTGTTGAATAGATCTACTCCGAGATACTACAGAGATTGTTATCTTACATATGTCATCAGTATATATAGTTTCGAGTAATATACCTATATGATCCTTAGACTTAAAATCGTCATTGAATCATAACATACGTAGTTGTATACTTTGGAGTTATTAACCGCTACACCGTAACTGGATAGTTATAAAGATAGTTTTCGGATATGCTATGAAACATATCATGGGTTGTGAGCGGACAAAATGGATTTTGTCTCTCTTTGATAAAAGGAGAGATATCTCTGGCCCCTCAATGCATGGCTATGCTAATATGATTAAAGAGTTAATCACAATTTAAATTTATCAAAAGATTGAATGAATGGTCGAGCTATCACAAGGGTGGCACGCATCTCGCTTTGATCTTGACTGGTATCATGCGACAAAGAGATCGGTACGTGAGTATATCAAGATTTAGCCGATATGATTATTCGGTGTATTTGAGGGTCAATATGTCCTGTTAAAAACCGTTATTGACTTGTGGTTCGGAAAAGAGTTTCCGGAGCCACGGCCACTTGCGCATGAACCTAACGGGTCACACATTTAACGGGTTGGAATATGTTTAATGGATTGGATTCATTAGTGGGTTTCGCGGATATTGATCTGTATAGGATTAAATTCACGCTTATTGATCCATGTACACGAATCAGTCTCGCGGATACTGATCTATGTAGGATTAGAGCCCTAATGGACCTCTAGCGTAGAAGCCCATTAGTGCGCTCTATATGAGGGGAGACGCTGGGGCAGTGCACACACACGAGTTTACCACCACGTAACTCTAGCCGTCACGCTCCCTACCGACTCGTAGAAACCGTAGCCACCCGCGTGTGGTGCTAACACATCGGCAAACGGCGTCCCATCGCTGGACGTGTGGATACCATAGCGTGTGGATAACGTAGAGACGCTGCTGCGGTTGCTGCGGCGCTGATCGGCGACAAGGAGGAGAAGGTCGGCGAGATCGACTACTTCCTATACGATAGTACATACAACGTTGCTACGATGGTGATCGACGAGGAGGGGATGTTCGACTCGACATAAACAACTACTTTCTGTACCTCGATGCACACAACGTCGGACTCAGCTACTCCGTCTCTTCTTCTGCTGCGACCGCGTGTCAAGGGTAACGATCGTGATCCTTTATTTGCATGATGTCCTGAGTGCTCGCGATAGAAATTTTTAAAATTGTATTAGCGTAGCCTATCCGTTTCCCTTCGAGAGCTACTATCTAACCGTATTCGATCTGGTTTCACCCCAGTGGATGAGCATGTTGGATCTTATTTCTCTGAGATTTAGCACGGATGCATATGACGATCACACTTCAAAGGCATAAAGCTGTCTGGCATTGCTTAGTCGGGCCTGTTTCAACGACGGGAATGGTGACTTGCACCTTGATGTGTTGGCTAATCTGTTGGATGAATTCCAAGATCCGTTTGCTAAACTACGAGAAATGCCACTTCTTGACATCGGTGACCACCACATCCACCTTCGGGCAGACATTGCCCCTAATAGCCATGCACACTTACCGATACGCGCAGAACCAAAACGATGGGCTCTAAAGATAGTGTGCGTTGATATGCTGTTATGTGACCATCTTCAGCAAATAGTTTAATTTTTTTTCTCTATAACACTATTCGCTACACACTCTATTTATATTTTAAAATTTCTTCATATTTTATACTACACTCCAAAAAAAATTTTCCTCTAGCAATTCCTCTTATACTAAAAAGTTAGATGAACGGTTTTTTCTAACTACTACTAGAGATGCTATAAGACGGCTGGAGCTCATTGGCTTTTTCTGCCCTGCTGTTCCTCATGTAGAAGCAAGATGAATAACGAAGGCTGTACATCGACTGCATCGCCTTGAACAATAACGTGGTGAAGGTTAAATTCCGAATACTGGTCGTGGAAGAGCTAGCTCGTCGATGAACTTAAAGGTGGTTAATTTCTTTGCAAAGCTGGACTTCGGTTTCGGCCTCACCAACACACATAGCGACGTGTGAGACCGGGAGAAATAGGATTATTTTGGTATTTTTATTGACATGGGTCCCACCTTTGCTCCGATGCTCACATGCCCTTGGTTGCTTTACTTCCTTACTTGGTTCACTTGCTGGACTGGGTTAGCACGTTGGGAGTTGAGATAAAAGGCTGGCACATTTTTTGAATTACCGACATGTAACTCGATTTTATTTCCCCGTGGCTCCCATTAATTAGATTTAAACACTCCAAGAGTTTGGTTATTCTAAGATCTTTATCACATTGTATGATTATAATTTGAACATTTAATTACTTGTATTTTGTTTATATTTTCATCAGGAACACAACGATTCCGACCAACTAAAAGAGGTGGCTAGACAGTACGAACACTACTGATACAAACTCCTGTGAGAGACATACTAACCAACATCACCTATAAGAACAACAAAAGAACAATGAAAGAATCAAGGTGAGTTGGACTACACGGATACGATGTTTGACATCCATGGATCTGCAAATGGACGCGCCGACCATCGCCACATCTAAGAAGACACCCACCACGGTACCTTACCAAGCCGGTGAAGGAGGCCCAAGGACAAACCAGGGGTTCATGAACGTAAATCGGCAACTAAATTCCACACCTGGCAGGATATAATCGGTGCCATCATCCACTTGGTTGTAGGAACTCTGACTTGAAGGCAAATCCTACCTTGTAGGACACAGGAAAACCACGCCCGTAGACCGGCATAAACATCCAAGGTCGTTGTGGGAAGGAACTCCGCATGCCGATCCAAAACAAAAGTCCACTAAATGTGGAGACACACCCTAGAAGCCCCTAGCAGAGCGAGGGCCACGGCTACCAAACCTACCAAAGACTTTGTTGGGGAGGAAGCCGAGACCACCCCCCATGTCAAGAGAGCTTCGGTGAGAAAAAAATTCCTTACCTCGCTGCGCCACCACCGAAAGCAAAGAGGCAAACCACCCCCACTACATCCTTTTCACATAAAGGACCCTCACAAAGCCAAATATTATAAATGAGGACCTTGAAGGTCATGACTGCATAAAATCTGTAGCACCCACGCAATGCCATCACAACATTGAAGCTGACGATTTCAGCCGAGGTTGTCGTCGGAGCCGCCTTCTCCAGCCTTAACCAACAGTGGATTAGAGAATGGTGGACCGATTGATGAGCCCTGCAACCCAGCCATGCCAAGCTGGTTGATGACACCAATCTGTAGCTTGGGGCTGGCCACCATGGCTGAGAAGAAACATGTGGACATTGCTACCCTAAGGAAGATAGGAGCGACAAGTGTAAGCACCAGCTTCACCATCACCATTGCTGGATTCAAGAACAACATGGGTGATAGGATAGGCTAGGAGCCTCTTTCCCAACCTTCGGTAGTGCGACCCAACTGGTGCTATCGCTGGTGGATCTGACACCAAGGACATAAAAACACACCGGATCTAAGATGCTTGTCGGAGATAAACACTTGACTACTAACCCTAACAACTAACTACCCCTACCCTACAAAGCCCACTAGCTATCCTCACCACCGGCACCCCGAAGGCCGGGATCCCCTCCAAATTGCCACCGACGAGGCCATCAATGAGGGGAAAGGGGATCTGAGTGGGGCTGTGGGACAAGAAGGAGGGAAGGAAGGGCATGGGTCCCCTTCCTCTTGCCTATGTCAAGGCCGTTGGAGAGGGGGAGGGATGGGGCCAGCAGCGGCGCTGGGTCTTTGGGGGATGGAGGAAAGACGGGGTCACTGAGCTTGGCTCGGGTTGCACGAGTGTTTTGCTCGGCCCTATTTAACAAAGTATTTTTGAGAGGAAAGAAGGGATGTGTTTGTTTTGTTGATTTCAAATGTACAGCTTGCGAGATTTCTATATTTCGATAAATATCCATGATTGTATTTGATTTGACCCATATTTGTGTTTGCTAATATCCGCTATTATCTATGTCTGGTTTCAAAAAAAATATGGATATAATTTCACCATTATCCTCCGGCTCCACCTCGTCACCTTTGGCAAGTAGCCATGGTTGGTGGCCCCACAGAGAAGAATAGCAAGAAGCGGCCGGTAGCCAACAGTACATGTAGGCAATGGTAGTAGTGACAGGTGAGCGAAGCAAGAAGACCGGCTGACAAGCCGGCTGCCGCCATGGTCCCCAGATGGCGGCCCCAGATCCATCCATTCATGGTGAGGGGCAACGGCGGGAGTGCATGTGGCGGCGGGTGTGGTAGTACGCGTGGCCTTGGAGCGCATCACCGCCGTCTCGGAGCCCGCCACTGCCGCCTCCCTGGAGCCTGCCGATGCCGTCTTGGAGCCCATCCCTGCCATCGGGGAGCCACCGACGAGCTCACGCTTCGCGCGGGTGAATCATGGGGAAGATGGGGATCTTTTTGTGGAGCTCGTGAGGAGTTCTTTTTCTACCTAGGATTGGGTGGGGCTAGGGCCAGATTTCCCCGAGACGTAGCTCACCCAAACGGGTAAAGAAAATTTCCACGGGGATAATCCCGCGAGGGATTTGTACCCAGGGATTGAATATCGAACTCGGTGGATTCCGTGGCTCCCAAGCAAACCCTAAGGTAAAATTCTACTACTTTACACCCAAAGTATCATGTGTCATCTCTCTCCCCTCTCTCTCTCTCTATATATATATAGAGAGTGTGTGTTTTTGCTATCATTAGTCGCGAAGCACAGATCTTTCCGTGCTTTGCATCGTGTTTACGAAATTGGTAATCAAATTGGATGATTCAAACCGACCATATCCTTCGTCTTGATAAAATCTCACTACGGACAAAATTTCACATTTTTTGAATTTTTTACTATTTGTTTCATATTTTTGAAATCCGGGATTATTGGAGGGTCTACAATTAATTAGATCATAGATTTTCAAAAATATGAAATAAATAGTAAAAAATTCAAACAAATGTGAAATTTCGTCAGTAGTGAGATTTTAACGAGACGAAGGAGATGGTCGTTTGGATCGTCCAATTCGATTACCGATTTCACAAACACGACGCGAAGCACGGAAAGATCCATGCTTTGCGACTAATGATAGCAAAACTATATATATATATATATATATGTAGAAAAATTACATAAGGCTCCATGATCCATTACCACTAGATGCGCTTTGAGATTCGTGATGTTTGGTATTTGTATATTTATATATCCACTAAAAAATATTTGAGACGTCAAATTTTGAAAAAGAATTAAATTTAACTCCAATTTAAACTACCTTTAAATTTAAGATAAATATAGTTCAAACTGAAGATAAATTTAATTTTTTTGAGTTTGGTATCTCAAATATTTTATTTAGTAGGTATGTAAAGATGTACACGTCAAAAAACACGAATCTCAAAGCACAACATAGGGTATTCGATTATGGAGCTTAGGCTCCATAGAACCTTGAATTGCTTTCCTCTATATATATATATATATATATATATATATATATATATATATATATATAGGATGGCTAGTGTACTCTCAGTGCAGTTCCTCCGTACTACGGGCGGGTTCTGAAATTCAAGATATTTAACGACCGATCCAATCCGTTGATCTTGTTCATCTCATTGAAATGTAGCTACCGACCAAATTTCGTATTTTTTGAATTTGTTTACTATTTGTTTCGTATTTTCTAAAATCAGTTTTTTTGGCGCTCCACGACTAATTAGAAGGCTGATTTTTAAAAATACGAAACAAATTCAAAAAAATACGAAACTTTGTCGGTAGCTACATTTCAACGAGATGAACAAGATCAACGGTTTGGATCGGTCGTTAAAAATCTTAAATTTCGTAAACCCGTCCAGAGCACGGAGGACTCCGTACTCTGGAGAGTACACTAGCCATCCTCTATATATATATATATATAATCACCTAATCTGATAGAGTAGTTATTCTTTTCAAAACCGATGTAGTAAACAACTTAAGGTTGTTTCCTTCTCTGGTAAAGCATTCTAAAGATAAGTGTTTTCTTTTTAGGATTTCTAAAGATATGTGTTATTTTCTAGCCACTCTCTGGTCCTTTTATCGGTGGCTCGTTGCACATATATGCCAGGGATCTAGGGGTGTCAAAAGCATCCGAATTATCCAAATTAACCACGCTCGAATCCATATGCGAATCTAATTATCCACATCCTTATTTGTAGCCGCACATATATCAAATTATCTGTATTCGTATCCGTATCCGTAATAATTATCCGAATTATCCGACATACCTTATTTGTGCCGGTTCAAAACTGGTTATTTGTGTCGGTTTTTGAACCGGCACAAAAAAAAGAGGCACAGATGACCTCAGTTATCTATGCCGGTTTTTGAACCGGCACAAAAGAGTATCTGTGTCGGTTCGTGGCTAGAGTCGACACAGATAAGGATTTTTTAAAATACTTTTTAGGTGTAAAATGACAAAAATTATTTTATTTTGACCTAGCTGCTTTACTAGGGTTCACCTACTACCACCACCCTCCCCTAGATAGTGTGTTTTGCGCGGAATAATAATGTTGCATAGCCTGATTCGAACTCAAGGCCTCTTGCATAGACACTCCACCTCCTAACCATCCCACCACACGTCACTTTCTAATTAGAATAGGATATGCATACTTTTTGACGTATATTTTTTTGAATATTTCAACATCTTTTTAAGCATGTAAATGACATCAAATAGAAAACTTTCAACTACAAAGTTGTATATCTCGTGGAAGGCTACAATTTGCATGCAAACTTAGTTTATATCCGACTTTATTTGAATAATCATAAATTTTTTTAACTTGTGATGATTATTTGGGCATTTATATTGCTTCAAATGAAAAAGATATCACTACAAAGTTGTAGATCTCGTCGAGAGCTACAATTTACATATAAAGTTTGTTTTTATCCAAGCTAGTATGAAAAGGTTATAAAATTTAGAAGTTTAAAAAATTTTGAAAATACGAACCGATACAGATACATCTGTGCCAGTTCTAGCATTGAACCGACACAGATATATCTGTGACGGTTCTAGCCATGAACCAGCATAGATACTCACTCATTTATGCCGGTTTTGGCTAGAACCGATACAAATGGATTTACCCAGCCCTACCCTTTACGAACCGACATAGATAACCTCATCTGTGTCGGTTCGTAATGAACTGACACATATAATGGTTTTTGGTGTAGTGTAAAATGCTATTTTATCCATGCTATTCGTGAGAATATCCAAATTAGTTGGATGGATATTGATAATATAATATGAATTCATGTTTCTTTAGGTGAAATAATATATTATAATGATTAAATACGCTATGTAGGAGTAAAATCCGTATTTGAATCCGAGAACATCCGAATTCATATATGTATATGAAAATATCCGAATCCAATTTGTATCAGAATACAAAAATATCCAAATTCCCGGTTTGACCACTATCTGATACGTATCCGATCCGTTGACACCTCTACGGGGATCTGTTGGGTCATCTTTCTAGAGCATCAGCCAATTGATTTCCTATGTCTTAATCGAAGTTAGCAATGCTATGCTGGCTGATCATACATGCTGATCAGGCAGGTCGTGCGAATCCCGCGTTGTTCTGTTCTGTTTTGTTTTTTGAGGGAACGGGTCACGCGTTGCTGAGGGCCGGCACAAGTAACATTGACACTCGATCGGCTTTGGTCTACGATTCTTAACCTACTTACCTACGTCACGTTGAGTGGATGTAAGCAATGACATCTGTTAGATAGTCTGAGCGTAAAGCTGTTGGGTTTCTTGTATGAGACTGATGGAAGGTAAAAAAAATGAGAGGATCGACTTTTGAACACTGAGATGTACAGATGTGTAAGCAATGACATCTGTTAGATAGTCTGATCGAAAATGGAAGTTTGCACTAGAACGGATAATGCACTGTGGCACGTCGCTTTGGAACACACACACGGGCAGCCGCCAGCCAGTGCACTGCCACACAACACCGAACACCGAGCAAAACGGAGGGTTAGATTTATCGGAGCACATGCGAGCCGTGCTCACAGGATGCCATTAAAATTCATGTTTCTTCGAAGCCAGGCTGCCTAGATACATTTAGAGGCTGTTTGGTTGCCCGCATCTGGTCGGGTCAGACTCGCCCCGTGTAGCGTGCTACTTGTTTGGTCGGCTGTATGGGCACCGGAACCAGGCCAGCTTGGTGCAAAAGCACTGTGCTAGCATGGCTCCAGAGAAACGGCCAGCTCGGCCGTTTCCAGCGGGCCAAGCCGGCGCCAACAACGCGAGCGCAGCAGCTAGCAATGAGACGGTGCACTGCTTGCAGTTGCTTTCAACCTTTCAAAAATATTTTAAAATTCAAACAACATCAAAATTCAATAAGACAAAAAAAAATAGAACTATAGATACAAGTACAAGATATTAAAAAAATTTCAAATTTTAAAAATTTTTTTTGTCTTTGAATTTATTGATTTTCTAGTATTTGTTTTTTGTTTTTGAATTTATTTATGTTCCAGCATTTTTTTAAAATTTTTTATTTTCTTTTTTAAAATTTATTTTCTTTGTTTTTGATTTTCCTCTCTTGAATTTGTGCATCACATTCCCCTCCTAGTGCAGCCAACCAAACAACATCTTTGTATAGCTTGTACAATCTCATACAACCAGCCAAACAACACCCTCTTGTATCACCTCAGCTTGACTTCCACCAGCCTGGCTGAGCTCATATAGCCTGGCTAAGCTCATAAGGCAACCAAACAGACCCTTAGGGCATGTTTGGTTGGGTGGATGTCGCTGAGCTTGGCTCGTGCAAGCCACCCACCAGGCATTCGGTTGCCTAGACGACTTCTAGAACCAGGGCCCGTTCGTGCAAATTCAATGTGTGGACCAAGCTCTCAGAAACGCCCCGAACGGTCGTTTCCACGGGCCTAGCCCGCACAGTGTGCAGCGTGCGTGAAGGCATAGCACCATAGGGGCGGTGCAGGTGAAGCAAGGTGACGCCATATAGATATCGGAGAAGCTCCGGCTAGGCACGAGGCCACCTGATCTAGCTGGATCCGGCCCGCGGGGCAAGGCACGGCGGCGATGAATCCGACCGTGGGAGGAGCAGCGGCGATGGATCCTACCGTGGGAGGGACAGGCGGCGATGGGTTCGGGCAGGGGGAGGGCACGATGGCGATGGCGACGATTGGGGAAAGGTGCGGCAGTGACGGCGATGACTAGGAAAGGGTGTCACAACAATAGAGATGGTTGGAGGAGGACGAGCTCCAATAAGAGCACGGGCATGGATGCGGGCAAGCACACATGGACTGCTTTGAGCCAAGCTCAAGTCATGCAACTCAACTAAACACCCTAGCATGCTCAAGCGTCTCGCAACCGAACAGCCCAATTACATCCCATAGGCTAGGCTTATCTATAGCTATGGACAATTAAACATTATCTCAATGCATCCTTTTACCTGGCCAAACCTGGTGCGGGCAACCCAACAACCCATTGTCTGTCTCATGCATGTTGCATTCAACGTTTTCTTTCTTTTTCCATCGGGAACTTGGTTCTCTTGGAACATGCTATTTTCTCCCATTTTTTTTTCCTTTTTGAAAATGAGTGGGATGGAGGAGAGAGAACACATCAATCTCAATGCATAATGGGGAGGTCGGATAACTCGTGGGAATCCTACTAGCAGGCACTACTAGAGAACTCACCTTTAGTACCGGTTGAGAACTGGCTTCAGTACCAGTTTTTGAACCGGTAGAGGCCATTCAGGACTAATGCTCAAGGAGCATCAGTCCCGGTTCCTTCACCCGGTACTGATAGTACTGAAAAATGTTTAAAAATATCGACGATGTATAGGAAAAGCGGGACTCGAACCCACAACCTCGTGACTCTAGCCTCACTCTTCTAACCAACCCACCCACCATCGCTTACTGATATAGATAGAATATGCATTCCTTTTGAACTTTCATAAAACGAGGCATCAGTACCGGTTCGTAACACGAACCGGTACTAATGAGAGGGCATCAGTAGCGGTTCGTGTTACGAACCGGTACTAATTTACCCCGTGCCTTCGGTACGGGTTCGTATCACAAACCGAGACTAATGCGAGGGCATCAGTACCTGTTCGTGGCTCCAACCGGTACTGAAAGCCCACTACTGTCCTGTAGCCAATGAACCGGTACTGATGCCACTATCAATACCGGTTTCAATTCAACCGGTACTGATGGGCCGGTATGAAAGGTCAGTTTTCTAGTAGTGGGGGTGAAAACTTTGTTGATGCACCGTTGCTTCCTCCCTACTTCTCCTTTGTTGACTCGATGGATCCATGGGCTATCTGGTCTCCACGACTGCACGCTCAGCTACATGGCCATCAGCCCATCGCTGCCACCTCCTCCGTGCAGCGGGCATTGTCTTCTGAGAAGAGAAATGCGTCCACGCTTATAGAAGCAATTCCCAGACTTATCTTGGCTCTTGATTGTTAGCTGAGATTCGCCACAATCTCTCTCATATGGTCTTTTGCAAAACTCCCCGTAATTTTTGAAGAAAAGCGATCAGGTCCTTCTTCTTTTTCTTCTCTCTCTCTCCCTACAGGGCCGGCGTGGTCACGCCGCAGGGAGGCGGTGGTCTCTGCCAGCCGCGCCACCGGGGAGGGGCCGGCTCAGCCGGGGTGGATGGCAGGAGGAGAGAGGGAGATAGGAGGAAGAAGAACCCGATCACTTTATTTCAAAAATTCAGGGGTTTTTTTTTTACAAAAAAGGATGTGAGAGATGGTGGAGACTCTGCGCACATCTTGGCGCACGACCAAGGGCCAAGATAAACCCATGGACTGCTTCTCCAAATGCAAACCACCTACTCTTTTCTTCACACCTTCCTTCCCATTTATCTTCCCCATCCTATTTTTGCCTAACACACCATAGATTCAATTCTTTATTAATTAACTTTAAGCATTGAGTCCATCCCTAATCCACCACCTCCACATATGTGCCAAACCAGTAGCCTCTGTTGTGGCAAAAAAAACTAGCCATGTGTCTACATATATAGCAACACCAGCTGGCACAACAGTCTTAAAGGGTTGAATACAGTTTTTGAGGGTTGAATGCATTGGTTTCGAAAGTTCCAAGCGTGGAAGCACGCAATAGTTGACTCTACAAATGGAGCTTTTGTTCCTACAAAGATGCTGATTACGGCAAAGGAAACCTAAACTGAAAGGAACGTCCCCCACCGAAAAGAACCAACCTAGAACCAGAGCTAAAATCTACACAGTTCACGCCAAGATTAATTTGTTAATTTGGAAGTCGAGAAATAAGGTAGAGACGAGAAGCGCATATTGCTATGGACTTGGGCTGTTACGATCGGCATCTGTGTGTATATATATTACACGAGTATTATGCAGTATATCTGTCAGCTGTCGCGGGGTCAACATCATGTGAAGTATTTCACCCCCCCCCCCCCCCCCCCAACACCTATATATATATAGTGCTAACTTTGAACCAGAGTCTTTAAATCCATTGCGTATAGCTGAGATCTACATAGGTGGAAACATATGATAGATCTGAAATCCTAAGAGGTTTTGTAAAAAATGGTTTTAAGTTAGGAAGAAAGTTTCCACCTCAATGCATCTCACCCGCACATGATAGATCTGATGGTCTGCATCGCATGTTAGCACCTTAACACTGGATGGCCATTACTGTGACCTCATGACTTCTTATGACTCATACCTCACCTTTCTAACCAACTCACCCACCCACACGCTCTGATATGAATAGGATATGCATACCTTTAGTCTTTTTAGAAACGAGACATCAGTACCGGTTCGTGACTCCAACCGGTACTGATGCCCTCACATTAGTACCGGTTGGTGATACGAACCGGTACCGGTACTAATGAGCTCCCGTGCCAACTGGCCTGTACCCACCTGCCTAGGGCTCCTTAGTACCGGTTTGTGACACAAACTGGTGCTGATATTAGAGCATCAATACCGGTTGGTGCATCCAACCGGTACTGAGTTGCCTCCATGGCCCAGTAACCGTTGAACCGGTACTGATGCCACTATCAGTACGGTTCCAATCCAACCGGTACTGATAGGATAGTATCAAAGCCCAGTTCTCTAGCAGTGTTTTTTTTTTATCTTTGTTTGGATTATTAGTGCCTCATTCTTATTTACTATGCCGGTTCTTAAATCGGTACAAACGAATCAGACACATCAGTGCCTCTGTTATTTTGTGTCGGTTTAAAAACTGGCATTAGTAGTCGGTTCTATGCTAGCGTGAGTATAGCAGTTAGGAGTCAAATTGCACTGCTCGCGTGATACGTACATATCTGTATATCATTTAATGATACCGTATCTGTTATTCTGTACTATATATACAGATTCCACACGGAACAGCTCAGATTTATAGAAATATAATATACACTCTTGCCATGTTTACTTAATTATAGCTGTAAGCATTCCTAAATAGTTCGCCTCACTGTCACATCTTATATTTAGGTCCCGCATGTTCGTATGTACATGCACATATGCACCATGGAGGCGTTTCAACAGCAAGCCTACTACTACTACGGCCTCTTCATTTTCCTGTCTCTCCTCGTCCATGTCGTCCTCCGCGTCGTGCTCGGCAGCGGCAAGAAGCAGCGGCGCCCCACACTGCCTCCCGGCCCGTGGCAGCTGCCGGTCATCGGCAGCCTCCACCACCTGCTGCGCGGGCACCCGCACCGCACCATGCGCGACCTTTCCCTCCGCTACGGCCCGCTCATGCTGCACCGGATCTGCGAGCGCTTGGTCATCGTCGTCTCCTCCGCGGAGGTCGCGCGGGAGATCTGTAAGGACCACGACGCCGCCTTCTCCGAGCGGCCGAGCAGCCCTGGCATCGACGAGCTCTCGCGGCACGGCCAGGGGATAATCTTCGCCCCCTACGGCGACCACTGGCGCCAGATGCGCCGGATCCTGATGACGGAGCTGCTCAGCGCGCGGCGCGTGGAGGCGTTCCGCCGCATCCGCGAGGACGAGGCGGCGCGCCTCGTCTCGTCCCTGCAGCAGGCCTCGTCCTCGCGCCCCGGCGGCGGGCTCGTCAACGTCAACGAGCGGCTCTCGGAGTTCATGGCCGACGCGGCGGTGCGCGCCATCTTCGGTGACAGGCTTCCCGACCGTGCCGCCTTCTTGAGGATGATCAAGCAAGGGACGGACCTCTCCTCGCTGTTCGACCTCCGTGACCTCTTCCCGTCGTCGTGGCTAGTGCGGCTGCTATCGAGGAGCGGCGGCAAGGCGGAGCGGCAACGCCAGGAGTTGTTTCGGCGCATGGACGAGATCCTCGAATGCCACGAGAGGCGGAGGGCGACCGGAGATGGAAACGACGATCAGGACATGATCGACGTTCTGTTTAGGGTCCAGAAGGAAAGTAACATGCGAGGCTCCCTCACCCCCGGGGTCATTAGGGCTGTGCTAACAGTAAGTACTCCCTGCAACATACACTTTTCCGGTAATTATATGCATAATTAACCACACGTTCAATGAAGGATTCCAAGTAAACATAGATATATGGGTGATTTAGATTCATGATTCTCTAAAGTTTGTGTTTAGAAATATGTCACTCGATGTGTTAATTATATACTGGTCCCGGATTCACATGTCATTGACATATGAAGTAGCATATTTCGAAATGCCACACGTTATAATGATATGTATTTAAATTTTCTCATATATATATATATCTCTCTCTTAGTAGTTGCTTCCTCCGTGGCTCCGTCAAATAATAAATTATTCACATGACCGCAATGCATGCATATATATAGGATAAACTAACAATACTTTGAAGGAAAAGCTAACAAACTAAGAAACAAACCCATGGCGCCCCTCTCCGTGAGGATTCTGAAGGAGATCTGCACACGATCTGAACTGTCTAGTGAACATCGACTACCGTCTCAAACTGCAATTTGTATGATAGTAAAGATTCCTTTGATGGATTTTTGTAAAGCTGGATTTACCATTTTCATTAAGTTCTTATTGCGAATTTTAATATTGGAATTCATATAAAGAATAATTTGACTTGACAAGGTGGTTTAATATTTTGTTTGGAAATTTTAGTTTTTATTTCATCTAGAAATCACTCCATCTTTATTCTTCAGGTGATTTAGATTCATGCCACTTGAAAGTTCCAGTTTCGAAAAAGCCCAGTTGATGTGTTAATGACATGTGGGTCCCGAGTTCACATATCATTGACATATTTTTAAATACCACACTTTATAATGACATGTATCTAAATTTTCCTTATTCTTACATAAGATATTTGATATTACTTTGGAATTCATAGAAAATGAAATTGCTACTTATATTTGTTTTCAAATTATGAATTTCTTGTTGAACTTGGCATAATCTTTATTTTGATTTAAATGTTTTTAACTTGTGTTCTATTTGTAGTTCTAAATTTTTTGCTCGCCATGATATGTCTTTTATTTAATCTTCATTTTGATTGAAATTTATGTGTAGAAATCAAATTCTTTAGGAAAAGTCTAGTTGACCCCTGAACTATATAGCTTTGTCTACTTAACCCCCTGAACTAAAAAATCAGGTATTCTACCTCCTGAACTATTCAAAACGGGGTGCAAAACCACTCGTGGGGGGTTATTTGTCCGATTTTGAATAGTTCAGGGGGTTAAGTAGATGAAGGTAAATAGTTCAACGGGTCAAGTAGACTTTTCCTTTTTATTTTTTTATAAAGTTTAACTGCAATTTTTTAGCATTCTAAAAATTTTGAATGTTAAATTATCAACTCTCAAAGTATTTTAAAATTATTTCCTAAAATACTCAAGGCAATATAAAACAATTAATAAATGCATATAAATATATGAAGATGTCTAGTTCATGGGGTTAAGTAGACGAAGCTATATAGTTCAGGGGGTCAAGTAGACTTTTTTCAATTCTTTATCTTATTTAATTTTGAGTATAAATTTGAAAATTTATGGATTTTTTAGAAAAGAAGTATCTCATTTTCATTTAATACCTATTGCGAAATTTATACATATTTAAATCATTTTAATTGGTAATCTGTAAACATATAAAATCATTGTTATCCTTTATAACACTAAAATTGCATGCATTTGCATTGTCCTTGACTATTGTGTTTCTTCTGCTTCAGGTTGGAATTTGTCTACAAGTTAATTGATAATATTCATTTAAATTAATTTTATTATTATTATTTTCTTTCTACACATATTTTACTTTGGCATTCTTAAGTAAGTCAAATTGCATTTTGTATCATTATTTATTCCACATGCCTATTAATTTTGATTGTTCTTGGCATGGATCCTAGTGTTTAATTTAATCTAGGCCGCTCTAACTTTGGTCCTTGGACGGGTGATATATTTATATTATTTTAGTAATCATGGAAATTAACAGAGAAACAAATGATCTATAACTGAAAATAAAACCTTATGCTACCTAACTGATTATTACGCAGGATGTGTTTGGTGCTGCACTTGACACCTCATCGACTACTCTCGAATGGGCTATGGCTGAGCTGACTGCAAATCCAAAGGTGATGCAAAAAGCGCAGTCCGAGATACGCCGTGTCCTCAAAGGCCAGGTGAGAGTACATGAGGCAGCGCTAAGCAAATTGCACTACCTCAAAGCAGTCATCAAGGAGACCTTACGATTGCACCCTCCTGCTGCACTCAACCCTAGATTATGCCTGCAAGATTGCCATATCCAAGGATATGATGTGCCACAGGGGATAATTGTAATGACCAACATATGGGCGATTTCTAGGGACCCAAAGTACTGGAAAGAGCCGGAGACATTCATGCCGGAAAGGTTTGAAGGTGACTGTGCCGTTGACTTCAGAGGGATGGATTTCGAGTTCACTCCTTTTGGGTCTGGACGAAGGATTTGCCCTGGAATGAATTTCGCGCATGCAAATATTGAGATTGCTCTAGCTAGCCTTTTGTACCATTTTGATTGGGAGCTGCCTGCTGGAGTTAAGCCCGAGCAACTAGACATGACTGAGGCGATGGGAGTTACTCTTAAGAGGAAGGCCGACCTATTTCTTCGTCCCATCCCTCGTATTTCCCTTCTTGACCATTAATATTCAACAACATTTCAAAATCCCCTTGCATGGAACAAATACTTGTAACGGGCCTATGTAGTTCAATAAATATATTTCTACCAAAAGGAGGGAGCCGGTGATGCTACTCCGGTGTTGTACCAGACAAACTATCCACTGTTATTGTTTCAAAACATATTTGAGGTCGTACATTTTATGTCGGCCAAATAGTTGGCGTTGGGAGTAGATGTTTCTTGCACATCATGTTTCACATTATGACGGGGTTAGTTCATTGAGTGCCATTACGGAAATTTCCAATTCTATTTGTCATCACTTAAGCACGTCACGTCACTCGATCCTCCATATTATTGCATTTAGGAAAAAGTCTATACTTACCCCCCTGAACTATGGACTCGGGCGCACATCACCCCTTGAGCTCCAAAACCGGGTAACCTAGCCACCGAACTATTGAAACCGGTGCAAATAACCCCCAGTGGGCGGTTTTGAGGGTGGTTTTGCCACCGTGGACTGCCTAGGTGGCAGGTATTGCCACATATTTATTTTTTTATTTTTTTAAGACACGGACCCACATGTAAGCCTCAAGGCCCCTGTTCTTCTTCCTCTCCCCCTTCTTCCTCTCTCAGGCATTTCATCGAGCATGTGGCACGCAGCTCCTGGCCAGCCGATCTCCTCCGCAAGCTCGAGCGGCCGGTGGTGCTGTCCTCTCTCTTCATCAAGCATGTGGCGCGCAGCTCCTGGCCAGCCAATCTCCGCAAGCTCGAGCGGCAGGTGGCGCTATCCTCTCTCTTCACTCCCCCGTCGCCGCCTAAGTCCGCCGACGAGCCGCCGTCATGGAAGCCGAGGCCGAACACGAAGGCCCTGAAGATGGCGTGCATCCCCGCCACGTCACCAACGAGCGCCACCACTAGGACGCCGATGGGCGCCGAGCACTCCCGCACCTTGCCGACGAGCTCCCCCTCTGCCGCGCGCCGCCCCAGCCGCACTAGCAAATGGACGGACGACAAGGTAGCTCGCCGTGATAATGGCGGTGCCGGTGACGAGCGCCGTGGCGGTGGTGAGAGACATGGAGACGAGGCCCAGGTCGCCAGCGCAAGGGAGGAGAGAGAGAGAGAGTGCGGCGCACCGAGGCGGCGAGGCCATGAGGTCGCCGGCCACGAGGTCGGTGGAGGGAAGAGGGAGAGGGAGAGGGAAGACAAGGGAGAGGGAGGGAGATCTAGGGAAGAGAGGGAACCTCGGGAGTTGGAGGGAGGAGATGGTGGGATCCGGCGGAGGAGGCAGAGCAACGGCGGTGGAGGCGGCTCTGGCGGCGCGTGGCGACTCCGGCGGTGGGGTTCCGGCGAGGAGGTGGCGCGGCGAGGGAGAGGGAGAAGGCCCGTGAGAGAGAGAGATGGCAGGGGAGGAAAAAATACTTTTAAGAAAATAAAATTCCACTGTGTTGCTACCGGGAGAGGAAGAAAAACAGGGGGCTTGAGGCTTACATGTGGGTCCGTGTCTTAAAAAAATAAAAAACAATAAATATGTGGCATACCTGCCACCTAGGCAGTCCATGGTGGCAAAACCACCCTCAAAACCGCCCACGGGGGGTTATTTGCACTGGTTTCAATAGTTTGGTGGCTAGGTTACCCGGTTTTGGAGCTCAGGGGGTGATGTGCGCCCGAGTCCATAGTTCAGGGGGGTAAGTAGACTTTTTCCTTGCATTTATGATTGATCTTTGTGTACCAACGTTGGACTATTTTTTGCCGTGATATGAAACTACGAAAAGTTTAGTTTGCCTCTATTTTTTTAATCTCTTTTATGTGCCAGACATGCATAAGCGTTTTACTTTCACACTGCTGCGCACCTCACTTGTAGTACCGGTTGGTAAGGGCCTGCAGTACCGGTTTTGGCACCGGTACTGTGCATCCGGTACTGGAGCCTCCGATACAGTAGGGCTGCTGTACCGGTTGGTAAGGGCCACGTGGCTTTTCTCCGAGGCTCTCCTGGGAAGGGCTCTAGTACCGGTTGGAGCCACCAACCGGTACTGGAAGCATATATTGTTTCTATTATTTTTCTTATTATACATAATATTGTTCCTATTATACCTATATGTATTATATACTATAATTTACATATGCTATAATTTACATATGTAGTATTTATATTATAATACCTATATTAATAGTATAGATAATGATCAATAATGCACAATAAATAAGGAAAACACACATTTAATCAATCACATTGAAAACTAATATGCATATTCACAATATACACATCCTCATTAAGTGTTTATGACACGTTAAATTACAATTGTGATAGTTTCGATTTATGTATGAGATCTTTTGCTAGCATCGCTCTTGGTAGCAACACTTGATGAACCGAGTTCATCCGTCCTTAACGAAGGACCGGCTTTATTTGCTTCATCGTGAAACTTGCCCTTTGGATTTATGACTTCGTCGAAAAGGAAGCCGACGAGTTGTTCTTGGATCGCTTGTACTCAGAGCTCGGAGAGTTTGTTGGTACATTCCCTCAATATTTCCCACTGTAAACAAATAGATCATTAATTAATCAACCTTGATTTTATACAAAAGGGAGTAGTATGCATGCATAGTATATTTACTTACCTCGCGTGTACCTATCTGCAGGCGGTCATTCACTCCGGTGTACGTATGCATATACTCACATACATAATAGCCGCATAAATTGTTGCCTGCCGACTGTTTCAGACACTGTGGTGAAAATTGTTAGAAATAATGAAATTGATGTATCGGAAGTTTTTGACTAGTGTGATGGTGTACTTACCCACTTGGCGGGTATAACATCAAATTCATCATTCCAATGGCCTTTTACAAGTGCACGGAAACGTGCGAAATGCACTAAACACGTGTTTATGAATTATAATTAATGATTATAGTTCGATTCGATGAAACCAAGTAGAACTGTACAGTAACGAATGAAAAAAAGAATTACCGATTTCATCATGTCGATAAAACTTTGATAGGTTTTGATCGGTTTCCTTCTCGAGTCCATAATTATGATCCTGCTATCATCTAGTCGGATAACAACAAGGATCCAATGAAAGCTGTAAATGGAAATATATACGCATGTCAGTGTAGTTAGTCAGTTCTAACAGATTAGAACAAGCCGGTATGAAGACACTTACGACTCATGCTGGTAGGGTAGAAGTAATGTCGTCTTGAATTTTTGGCCCATTAGGGAGTTGAATACATTATTCTCTGTTTCGCTTGGGTCTTCACGTAAGCACAGGGAGTTGACAACTAATAGGTCAATGAAGCCTTTGTCGAAAATATTTTGTTTTCTGCATCGTTGTATCTCCATTCTACATACAAAATTAATTAGTTAGATACCTGAAATCTGCTTGTACATGGCCGTGCACGGTGATTTTAAAGAAGACACTTACAGAACCCAAGAACTCATCGTGGCCACGTCGAGGGCTTATTGGTTGTATAGATCGTGCATAACGCCAAATTCCACCTAGAAGACATCTTCACCGCGGAAGTAATCGCCTTGCTTGAAACGGATGCCAAAATGGGCATGGCCTGTCTTCTAGTAAAAATCCAAGTACCATTCCTAAAATTGGCGCATCTTTGTGTGTAGTCCTGATATGTTGTCAGTCTCGACGAACGGTTCGCCTATCTTGAATGGTTTCCACACGGGTGCGGCCTCCTCAATGTCAGCTCCGGAAAACAGTTGTGCTGGCGTCAGTCCGCTTTCTTTGAGGAATTTTGCCATCTCATAAGCAAGCTCCACCGACGTCTGTTTCTTTGGATCCGTCTTCTTCTTTGGAGCCAGCCTTTTCTCTATGGCCTTATCTAGTGTGCGCTCATAGTCTATTTGAGGCCGCACTGTGTTCCCCATCTGTTTCACTGATGCCATTCACAGGAAAAATTTGGCGGCCGCCTGGTCGACTGGTACCTTCTTCACCAGTGAAGCCTTCTTGAAGTGTTTTGTTACACTGGGTGTCCGCTATTTTTTTATTCTCCTCATCTGTTAGTTCGTATGGTAACTTCTCAAGTGGCCGTGCTTCCTTTTTGGGAGGTGCTTCATTCTTCCTTGGAGGTACATCCTTCTTGGGAGGTGCCGCTTTCTTCGGAGGTGCTGGAGTTGGAATCTTGCTGGTGGATGGAGCGGATGTTGGGGTTGGAGTTCCGCTTCGAAGAGACGGGATTCTCTATGAGGCAGGTGCTGGCGGAGGAGACAGGTTTCTCTATGAGGCAGGTGCTGGTGAAGGAGACGGGAGGTTGGGTGATCCACGTGTTGGAGGAGTCAAGCCACTTGTTGCAGGATTCGAGTGCGGGAGGATGGGAAAAATTATGTAGCGCTTGCGCCACATAACGTAGGTGTGCACCGCCTCTCCCAGCTGTTTGATCTCGTCACCTATGGGCACTTCTAGGTTCACTTCTTGGAATCCATCACAAACCTCCTCCACGGAGACCTTGGCGTATCTTGACGGTATCGGTATGGAATATAGAACCTCCGCATCATTAACTGGAAAAGCCATGCCATAGGCTACCTTCGCAGAGACGTTCACCGCCAGGACATGCAGCTCACAAGCTGTCCTTTTCTTCAGAGAGCCCACCTGAAGCACAGTTGCTCCATCGCGCGGAAGGGCTGAGCACAACATCTTCCCTTATTCGTTCCCGGCATGTCGTTCGTGCTTGACTGCTCATTGCTACCTCCAGTTGGTGTACACGCTCTTTAAGCGCATTTAATTCATTCGCTACACGGGCCTTAGATCTATTCCTTGTCCTGTACGACTCGACCTCATTAGCAAAACCCTCCTTCCATGGAACCACGCCAACACCGCGTGTACGTCTAGGATGTTCTGGGTTTTCTAGAGTATATGTTAGCTCATCATCCTCCCTATTTGGAATGAAGGTGCCTTGAGAAGACTGTTGGATAGTTTGTACGAGCTTTGTTGCCACTGCTCTCAGCTCCTTCCCAAACACCAAGGTCCTGTCTTCAGCAAGCCTGCCCCCGTGAGCATAGAACCAATGCTTCGATCCGGTGGGCCAATCCTCTGTTGCAAGCTGGATATTTTATGCAATTAGCTCTTCTTCCCTCTTCTCCCATTGGAGTATCTTCGTCTTATAACCACGATGGAAGTACTTCTTTTTCTTTGCATTTTCCTTATTCTGCTCACTCAGGCTTTGAGCTTCTGCAGATGTCTTGTAGGCCACAAAGTCGTCCCAATGATCGGCCAACTTTGGATACTTGTCGAAGCTTGGAGTTAGGTTCTGCTCGATATAATTCTTGGTAAGAAATTTTTTCCATGTCTGGAATGAGATGGCCATCTTTTGAAGTGTGTGTTTCTTCACCAGGTCGTCCTTCCCTTTGGGAAATGTGAATATCGTCTTCATGTCAGCCACAGCAAATTCTTCGTATCAGCAGGGACCTGGTACCATTTGGCTATGCTAACAGGTACGTGGTCCCTAACAAGGTAGCCAGCTGTGTTCTTGAATGTTGCCAGCACCTCGGTGGGTGCGAGGGGTTCCCACTACCACTGACTTCAGTGATCACAAATTTAACATTAGTCTTCTTGTTGGGACCTCAATGAGTGCGAGTTCTCGATTGATTGGTTTGAAATTGCGGTAAAGAGTGAATGGGTTAAAATAAGGGCTAAGCATCATAAGGGAATTCATATAAGTATTTGTACTAATTACCTTGTTGTCCTGGCCGGCCTCACCATCCTAGGCGGCCTTAGGCTCACCGGCCTCAGCCTGAGCGTCTCCCGGTTGAGCCTCTCCCACTTGAGCCTCTCCCGCGAGAGCCTCTTCGGCCGCTTCGGCCTCTCGAATCGCATTAAACAATACTTCCTCCTCTTCAAATGTTAGTTCACCACGTGGTGACGCCATCGTGATTCGTGATCTATATGACATTATGGATATATAAATTTCAAATTTTTAAATATAAAATCAATACAGTAAAGTAGTACCATTTCATTGCTTATTTATTCTTAATTACATGTCATTAGAAGACTACATTATGGACTACATCTCTGAATTACATCACATTACAGATTATATCTGAAAATACATTACAAAGAAAACTCCTAAAAAAGGATAAACAAAAAAATTACATAAACTGATCTAATATTGCCATGTCGTCCCTTCTCCTATGATTACAGAAGCTGAGCTTCATTTAAGAACAACATATAAAGGATTAAGAGGTCATATTCAGCACTGCACAAGTGTATAACTATATCCAAATGAAGTTTGAGCATGACATACCTTTCCCCTTTTTGAGGGAAAATAACACAATCAACCAGGTTTATAGTAGGGTCATAGACAGTTTCAAGAACTCTGATATCACCGGGATAGAGACAGGATTTTTTAGAGATTGCAACTATATCCAACAACTATGGCTATTTCCACATTGTCATCATAAAACAATGGGGAAACAGCAGAATAATCAAATTGACTGCAAAATTAATCTCAATTATAAGACATATAATCACAAATTCTCTCAAAAACAGCATAAATGCAATTAAATAAGTGAACGGATTTCACAATTTTAACACAAGAAGCTACTCAATCCACAGATGCATAGGTATATAAACCACTACTAAATTTGTACAATCACAAGGTCAATGCTAGTGCTGAACATATACTCGATTAATCACTACTCACAGTACCACAACACTCATATATATGCAGTCATCATCGAGTTAATATTAGGGACAAAGCAATGCATCCAGATTAGGCTAAATGGCCTCTAGCTCGAAGGCCGGTCCCCCAGAAAAGACCTAATAGGTCCATTGCATGGAGTATATACTATATAGCAATTCGTCCTGATTATATGCAGTATATACTATGTTTTGGTTGGTGCTCTTGTCATCCTGGATTCACGTGTAAAATGTGTACCCATTAATCTCGTACCCTTGGAATGACATAATTGTACTGGATGGTAGACGTGCCAAGCGTTTCAACACCTCATCCACTGTCGCAATGCTGAACAAGCGCATTTGCAACCAATGCCGAACAATGACATGTGCTGGCCTGTGATCCAATCAGCTGACTTATTTGGATATTGCCGACGTAGAAACCTCTTGTGCTCATCGACATACGGAGCCACTAGAGTTGATTGTTTCAACACTGTGAAATGTGCTTGTTTCAATGATTCATGATCAACTCTCGGAATTGCTTTTTCCCCAAGAGTCCCTTTTCCCCCTAACCTACCCTCATGACGTGATACAGGGACACCAATTGGATTCAGATCTTCAATATAGTCGACACAGAACTCAATCGCCTCCTCTGTGCCAATAGCTTGTGCAATGCAGCCTTCTGGATGAGACCAGTTACGAACATATTTTTTTAAGACACCCATGTACCTCTCAAAAGGGAACATACTATACAGGAACATGGGTCCGAGAATATCTATCTCATTGACAATGTGAACCGTCAGATGGATCATGATATCAAAGAAGGATGGAGAGAAGATCATCTCCATGCTGACCAAACATTCTACCACTTCTGCCTGCAACTTAACTAGCTTTGCTGGATCGATGACCTTCTGCGATGCCATGTTGAAGAACGAACAAAACTTGATGATTGTCCCTCGTACCCAATCGGCCGGCAGAATACCTCTCGCTAGCACTGGA
Organism: Olyra latifolia; assembly: GCA_036346145.1. Lineage (NCBI taxonomy): Eukaryota > Viridiplantae > Streptophyta > Magnoliopsida > Poales > Poaceae > Olyra > Olyra latifolia. The sequence continues at coordinate 39,141,951 of CM070524.1, read as the reverse complement.
AGTAACTGTGTCATCAACACGAGACAATCATGGGACTTTAGATGTACAATGTTCTTCTCACTCGTGTTTACGAGCCTCTTTATATTCGAGGAATATTTAGACGGGACCTTTATGTTGTTCAAGTAGTCAATTATGTTTTTTTCTCTTCCTTGCTCAGAGTGTAGCTCGTCAGATGTAGGTAGTGTTGTCCTTTACCTTTCTTTTCTGGATGCAGGTCTTCCCTGAGTTCTAATAGCCGTAGGTCATTTCGTGCTTGAAGTGTATCTTTTGATTTGCCGTACATATCAAAGAAGTCTAACAGGTTCATACAGACATTCTTTGTGATGTGCATGAAGTCAAGCGAGTGACGGACCTCTAAGTCCTTCCAATAAGGTAAGTCCCAAAATATTGACTTTTTCTTCCACATGGGTGCTTTGCCATCTTCAGTCAGCACATGTATGCTGCCAGGACCCTTTCCAAATACTACCTTCAGACCCTTGACCACAGAAAATACAAAAGCCCCATTATGATGCCCAGGCTTCCTACGATTGTCAGCTTTCCCATCAAAATATTTACCCTTCTTTCGTAACGGGTGCTTCATAGTAAGGAACCTACGGTGGCCCATGTAGACAACCTTTCGAGAACACTTCAGGTATATGCTGTCTGTGTCTTCCAAGCACTGGATGCAGGCTCTATATCCTTTATTACTTAGGCCCGACAGGTTACCTAGCGCAGGCCAGTCGTTGATAGTTACGAACAACATTTCATGTAGGATGAAGTGCTGTTTTTTATACTCGTCCCATACCCGTACACCATCATTCCACAGCGTTACAAGATCTTCAACCAACGGTGTAAGGTACACATCGATGTCGTTTCCAGATTACTTAGGGTCTTGGATAAGCAATGACATCATAATGTACTTCCGCTTCATACACAAGCAAGAAGGAATGTTGTAGATACATAGAGTGACAGGCTAAGTACTATGATTGCTGCTTATATCGCCAAAAGGATTCATCCTATCCATACTCAACCCAAACCTTATGCTTTTTGCCTCAGCTACAAACTCTGGGTATGTTCTATCGACTTTCCTCTACTAGGAGCCATCAGCGGGGTGTCTTAGCATTCCGTCGTCCTTTTTATCTTTTTTGTGCCAACGCATCATCTTGGCGTGTGCTTCGTTCACAAACAAACGCTTCAATAGGGGATTATAGGAAAATACCACACTGCCTTTGTGGGGGTTCTCTTCTTCTTACGCTCCCCCTCTACCTTACCTAGGTCATCATGCTTGACCTTATACCGTGACGCTTTACACACCGGACAAGCATCAAAACCTCCCACTCCTTCCGATAAAGGATACGCTTGACCTTATACCGTGACGCTTTACACACCGGACAAGCATCAAAACCCTCCCACTCCTTCCGATAAAGGATACAATCATTAGGGCACACATGTATCTTCTGTATTTTCAATCCCAAATGGCAGATAACCTGCTTTGCTTCGTAGGTACTTGCAGGCAGCGTGTCACCTTCTGGAAGCAACTTTTTGATGATGCATAACAACTCGTTAAATCCCTTATCAGTCACTCTGTTGGTTGCCTTCCATTACATTAGTTTCAATGTGGTATGCAACTTCTTGTGAACCTTTGTGCAGTTTGGGTACAACAATGTTCTATGGTCCTCCCACGGTTGGCGGAACTTTTCCAAATGTCTTTCATCGCTTTCATCTCTATACTCTCTCTCTCTCCATCGTGCAACATCTATTCTACCTCTTCATCAGCAAACCCATCCAAATTTTCTGCAAGGGAATTGTATTGGGCAGTGACATCGACCGGGTCATTATTGTCTTCGTCTTGTTCTTTTTCGCCTTCCTAAATAATCTCTTTTTCACCGTGCGTAGTCCAACAAGTAGTGACACTTCAAAGCCGGTCATCTCCTTTTGCGTACCCTTTTTGCATTCTAGCCTATTCATATCTGGCTATGCTAATCTCCAAATTGGAATTAAGCATCCATTTCGCCAGATATTCCTTCCCCAAGCAACAATCAAGCCAAAGTCTTCTTTGCGCATACCTACCTATACCGTCATAAGTCTCCAAACTACCCAAAGCTTTCCCTCAATAAAGTTTAAAAATTGAGAGGCCAAAAAAAAGAGAGAAGAAAGAAAGGAAAAGTTGGGAGAAATATTATAATCTCCCCAAAAAAAAAGAGAGTTTAAAATTATTGCCTCTCCCAAAAGAGTTTCATAAAGAGGGAATTGCTTAAAGGAGTCAAATTAAAGAGATTGTTCCATAAACACAAGATCCGATGTGATGGACTCCTTAGTACTTCACATCCTTGCACTTGTGTTTCTTCATTCTTTTCGCGTGAGTTCATTCTCTCCCTCACCCCTAGACATTATCCTCTAATGACCGGAATGCGAAATGGCACGATCTTCATTAGGACCAATCTTTGACTTAGCAAAATATACAGCCTAAGTAGGCCATTCTTTCCTACCTTGAGCTCTACATAAGCCTATATAATTTAGGGGCTAGAATGGGCCTAAGGCCTTGGTGAGGATTAAATAAAATACCACTTGAGCGATCTGAAAGTACCAATTGAGGAACTAAGTTTTGAAAATTATGATAAAAAAACTCCGAGACTTTACCTGAATAGAGAAGGGTTGGACATTGTTCTATCTACGCTATTCCATCTCTCAACCACTCAAGACAAGATGAAAATTTAAAAGCTCTGCTGGTATGAGATTAAGTTCTGGGTACACTTATACCAGTTTATGTTAACAAATAAAGAGAGTGTTAGCTTGTATATTTAATATTTGCTGATTAATGATATTGATGCAATCCTGATCCACCGGGTCCGACTTTGAGTCCTTTGCTCGAGGACGAGCAAAAGTTCAAGTTGGGGGGGTGTTGGTAAAATTATTCAAACTACTAAATTTTCATAAGTTTTGGTGAGTTTCTGTCCTCAGGTACAAATGGGAAAAAACCGGCCAAAAAGCCAGGCCGAACGACCCCTCTTGGGCCGGCCGACCCAGCTCCTCCGACCAATTGCATTGTGCTATCTCCAGAGATCCAACAAGCACAAAAGGAGGCCATCCCAGCCGTTCATCCACGTCGGTTTGATCAAAGGGCAACACTTGCTTCACAAATGGATCCATAGGCCCACTTGGAAGGGGGTTTTACCGGCTCCAACTAACAAAACCAACTTGGGGAGAGCATCTACACCGTCAAGGAAGGATCCTAGGAGGAGGCGACGGCCTGGATCACTCGGAGGGGATCGGCCGACCCACCCGACCGGCCGACCCCTTCATTTTCTCCCTTGGATGCTACTTCAACTAAGGAGGCTCCTACATGTGTCCCCTAACGTGTCAAGTGTTCATTGGCTCCGTGACACTATATAAAGGACCCCTCACCTCACTTGTAACACACACACATCACACCATTTTGGAGGAGAATCACTTTGTCACTACCTAGAGTAGTTCTTAGTTAGTTTGAGAGTTAGAGTTCGAGTCGAGCTGAGGCTCGAGGTTCCGGAGCTGTCTTCGGGAATTCGGGTAATAGCTCTTGTATCCTTTACTTTTCCCCTGTGTAAGACTAGATCAAATTAATATAAGTTCTTTACTTTATTCGAGCTAAGCATTTACATTCCGCATTAGTTGAGAGTGTGGAGAATTACAGTCGTGTTTAAAGTTATCAGGTTCCGAGTCTAGGTTCCCTCTCATATACTTCTTAGTATTGAACCTAGATCATCCCCTAAGGACCCGAGGGGAAATGATCGGTTCTAGTAGCAGACGTGGTGTCTGAGGCTAGATCTAACTTGGAAGGCACCTGATTCAACAGTTGTGCGGTAGGTAGTAGGTGGTGACAGCCCTATTATCCGGGTGGTATTAGCTCTTGCGAAGTCCGCCCTGTTAGTCTCAGACCAGTTGAGCCCAATCGGGGGTGGTCATAATCATCCGGTGTTCTTAACTGATAGCGGGTGGTAGTGAATCGGCCGAGCTCCAAGGATTTTCTTAAACATTACTACTATCTTTATTAGCTCAGACTTGGTAATTTAATTGAACTTATCTTAGGAACATACTCGTCTCGTTGTCCTCCCAAACTAGCAAGACTACCGGCTTATTTTATCTCCTGTGTGTGTCATTTTAGTTATCTTGTTATATCCTTATTATATCCCCTGCTGTCTAGCTGGCTGGTAACTTAATTAATAGAGATATACTGTACAATGATAGCGATATCCTTTACCCTCGTTCTCCATGGATTAAAAACGATACCTTGGAATACTCCCGGGTGAAAACTACTGCGATATCCGTCCATTTTCGGATTATTCTATAGCGCGTAAGAATCACCAACGGTCGCCAGCGACATCTCCGGTGACATGGCCTGGCCCTAGCTATCCCGAACTCATAGCGCCCTGGAACTCCGACCCTAGAGCCTTGTAGCTCCGCTGGTCCGGCACTGATGCTTCACCAGAGCTCCAGCCGGAGATGCAGTGCTGGGATGCCGGCATCTTGCTAGCATCATGGTTCAAGTTCACTGTGATCCGTGATCACTGACAGGTGGGAATACGTATTCGTGGAAGCGTATTCGTGGGAATACGTCTTCTCCGTTGAGTCGTGCCTTTACGTGCACGGGTGCACGCTCGGCCAGCCGCATAGTGCTGGCTTGGCCTAATACTGTTTAATGGATTTTTCAGCTTTTCTGATTTTAGAAAATCAAATAAATGATTTAGATTTATTAAAAATAGTAGCTAGCCACCAAAAATTAGAAGAAAATTCTAGAAAATACTAGATTGCAGACTGGATCTATTAAAATTGTGACTTGATAAATTAACTAAATGAGCTCCTAAAATCATGATAAATTTCCAGAGAAGCATAAACATAGTTTAGAATTTAAACAAATTTATGGTTTAATTTTAGCATCAATATTGTTCTCTAGATAATTTGTATAAACATTTAAATCATTTTGCTTATGAATTGATAATGTTGTAGCCTAACCTGATTTAATTTAAATACTATGTGAACTCAATAAATCCATAAATTTTTACCGAAACTTTCCCAACCCCAATGTAAATTATTAAAATACTGTAACCTATTTTATCATGATTTCTCTGCACCATGTGCTTAATAAAAGTAATAAGGACCCTTTTTTTCTAAGGGTTAATATTATTGTTAATTAAATAAATTATTTATAACACCGTGTTAGCAACTCCGTAATAATTTTTAAGAAATACTTCCAATGAAAGTATTTTAAACTTATATGCTAAATTTTGGGTATCCTAATTAGGGTTTTTTTAGCGCATCATCATCCATCAATTCGTTATCACCCATGCCACCGATATTACTCAGTAGCAATATAAGCCTTAGAAGACTCAAGGAACTTCCTTAATATGTAAGAAAGTTATTGTTGAGACATTCTATCGCGATTCACCGATCGCTAGACTAAGTGTGTTGCATCTCATGTATCATTCTTTATCGTTGCATTTGGTTATTTATTGTCGAATTATTCCATCATTAGATGCCAAGGAGCCAGAAGAACATTTCGAAGACCCTCAGGAAGACCACTACTCTCAAGAACAAGGCGAGTTAACATCCTAAATCATATCTTAACCCAAATTTATGAAACTTATTTTGTTTTAGTAATAATTGCAAGCTCTGAAATTATGTTTACCTACTTGTCAATCATGATGATATCATGCCATTACTTGATATACTCACTACCTTGAACTGCTTGCCTTAATGATCACATCTTTGATTCAAACTGGATCAAACATATGACATTATTTTTAGACTCCTAAGTCTAGGTTAAAATTTGCTTAGACATGCTTAGATCTATCATTAATACTTTTAGGTTTAGAGTACCTTGGAACGGTGAACCGATATTCACCGAACATGCTATTAATTTTGAACTTTGAAACCTTTGGAACATTGGGCCTGGCATGCTAGAGTGTGTGTTGGTTTTGGGTGGTAGGTTAGTATGGGTCCACGGAGGACCGAGTGAGGTTGGTTCAAGGCTATTGTGGTGGGCAGAGGCCTAGAATGGGATCAGAGTTTGGTATGGGAAGTGTGAGCACTCCGGTCGAGGCATGGAACCTCTGAAGCTGAACCTAGAAGAGGTTCTTGATATATGTGAATAGTGCTGGAAAGACTGGAATGGCTGTCCTAGGTGGAGCGCGGAGTGTCCCGCGTAGCTAGGAATGCTGCCATTCAGGGGAGATGGTTCCTACACAACACGTAGCCATCGCACGGTAGTGTGGCATGGGGCCCATTGACTTGCTGGAGAGCATCATGGCAAACCCTGGTCCGAGGCGAAGACAGGATCATGTCACCACCAAAGGTGATCTAGGTCACTTACTACCGGAAGCCGGGAACCTAGTGTGGGCCGGCACCCTAGCTAGACCGATCAGGCACTTCACGGAGTAGTGATCCACAATGGAAATGCCAAATCCCAGAACAGATGGTAGGAGTTTGGAGGAGAACAGTCAGAGGATTGTGTGGCTTGGGTTTTGGATGGGTAGAGTTGGTATGGATGGTCATGGGTAACTTAGAAATGAGTTGGCAAAAATTGGAAATATTTGAATAATTATTCATAATTCTCTCATTAAAAACTTGTGCTAGAGTGTAGGTAGCTTTAATTTATGAAATTCTTCATATTTAGCTTTTGTGCAGACAAAACAACCACTAAGCCCTTCCTTGGAGCCTCTAGCTTTAATCATGCAATATGTGGGTGTTAACACGTAAGTGCGGTTTGATTGCACACTTACCCTCGCACACACTCACTCTTTTAGTTGAAGGAGTGGAGCAAGACCCTTACAAATGCCACGACGAAAGTGATCCCCAGTATGCAGACGACCAAGAGGAGGTTTAGGGCGATGCTCCAGTCGCTTGTGTAGGGCATAGTCGATGGATGTTTCCTTTTGACTCTTGTGACTTTCCTCGCACTCTGATATTTGTGATTCTGTTCTTAAGACTATTTGGCCGGTGCGTCGGTTTGTAATACTTAATAGCCCTCGGGCTTATTACAGGTTGTTAATTTAAATAAAGTCTTCCGCATGCATGAAATGATATGGCTATGAATTGGTGTGCACTAGTGTACTGATTCAGGGACTAGTGTAAATCAAGAGGTTCTCAAGAAGTGGATTTTGAGGGTCAACACAACTCTAGCCACCTTCGTTGCCTCAAATTCAGATCTGGCTACGTGAAGATATATTTCAAACTCTTGTGATCGGTGTAAATTTCTGTGCGGTTTTTCATGAGATAGTGCCTCCAAATTTTTAGGGCGTGCACGATGGCAGCTAACTCTAAGTCGTGGGTTGGATAATTCACCTCATGCGACCAAAGTTGATGAGACGCATGGTGACAACTTTCCCTTCTTGCATAAGCACTCAATCCAAGCCATGTTTCGAAGCATCACAAAAGAGCTCAAAATCTTTCCGGTTGTCAGGTTAAACAAGTATCAGTGCGGTGGCCAAACAATTTTTTAAATCCTGAAAACTGTGCTCGCAAGGTATAATCTACTCAAACTTTTCTCCTTCTTTAATAGTTGAGTGAGTGGTCTTGCAATGCGTGAAAAATCCTCGCTGAACCTCCGATAGTATCCTACCATCTAAGGAAAACTTCTCTCCTTTGTCACAGAATCCAGTGACTTCCAATCAAGTACCTCTTGCACTTTGCTGAAATAACATGTCCCAAGAAAGAAACTTCGCTCTACCAAAACTCAAATTTGTTGAATTTTACATATAACTTGCGTTCTCGCAGTTTTTCCAACACCAAACGAAAATTTTTGACATGCTCTAGATACTCATCAATAAATACAACCACAAAATTTTCTAGATAATCCATGAATACCTTGTTCATCAAACTCACGAAGTGAGCAGGTGCGTTGGTCAGACCATAGTGAGTAGTGAACACTGTCTTTGGTATATCCTTCTTTTTGATCTTGATTTGATGATAACCTAACCTCAAATCAATTTTTGAAAACACAGGGGCTCCTTTCAACTGGACAAACAAATCATTGATATGCGGAAATGAATACTTTTTTAATTGTCACTTCATTCAATGACTGATAATCCACACACATTCGCAATGTGTTATCTTTCTTTTTTACAAAAAATAACCGGGGATACCTAGGACATGAACTAGGTCTTATAAAACCTTTGTCTTGAAACTCTTTAATTTGCTTCTATACCTCCGATAACTGATTAGCGGTTAGGTAGTACGGCCTCTGAAATATCAGTGCAGCAGCTGGAGCTAACTCTATAACAAATTTCACATCACGATGTGGCAGTAAACTAGGCACATCTTCTAGAAAATACATCTGGGTACTCACAAACAACAGGAACTGACTCTAAGGAATGATTTTAGGTTCTTTCTCATCACTTTTTAAATAATTAATGGTGCTGGAATTTCCCGAAACTGGCATGTTGGACATGAATTGAATGTTGACACCACTATTGTTGACTAAATTTATTGACCTCTTTGCACAATCTATCTGCCCTTTTGTGTTTTGCCAACCAATCCATACCCAAAATTACATCTAACCCTTGCGATTAAATGAGAATAAGATTTAGAAATAATTCCACTCCTTTGATTTTGATGGACACCTTAAGACAGAACTTTTCAGCGAGCATGATTTTTCCCGGGGATTGCAATAATAGAGGGGTTTTGAGTAAACATGTTTCCCAATTATTTTGTTTCACCAAGTTGCCCAAAATGAAAGAATGCGAAGCTCTGGAGTAAAACACTATAACATGGACTGAAAACTTACCCAACATCATTGTTGGGTGCATCCTGAGCCTTCTCGGCGGTAACATGATTCACGTGACCTTTCCCAGCTGTCTAGGGCATCCTTGGGGTACCTGGGACTCCACGTCCTTGTCTTAGGGTGTAACATACCCATATTTTCATTATTTAGCATAAAAATTTTTCCCAAAAAGTCATATTTAAAACCCCTTTTAACTTTTCCTAAATTTTGATGAATTTCCAAATCTAATACCTATTTATTACTAAAAAGAAAGCCTCATCTTTTATTTTTCAAAAATATTTATTACATAAGTAACCAATATTATTGCATAATTAAATTCTTCTTATTTTTCTAAGAATTTAGAAATTTATTTCATATTTTTCTGACTTCCCTATAATTTTCTACAAATTTCTAAATCTCTTTTCCCTTTCTGGAAAATGGGAAATGTGCTTTCCCTTTTGGGAATACGCTTTCCATCCTCAGCCCGGTGCTCCACCTGGGCCCAAAGCCCATTCCTGTTTCGGCCCAATTCAACCCGTCGGTACTTTAAGTAGTCATCGACGGCCAAGATCAAATCAATTTGATCCAACGGCTAAGGACCATACCGCTTTAGTCTTTAAATCCCATCCATCCGAATGAATCCGATGGATCAAGAATGTCCACGTTGCCCGTCCCCAACCCAGGTCCACAAGACGTCGTCCCCAGCCCCGGCGCCGCCGTCTCCGCCGGAAAAGACACGCGCCACAATTGGAACTCGCCGCCGCCCCTGATTTCACCCTCTCCGGATCACTCTCAACCCCGCGAAGCTCATCGGCCACATCACCGACCTCATCCGGCCGCCGCGCGCAACCAATTGCACGCCGACGCGCCACCAACGCCGCTGCCGCCATTTTCACGATTTCATGACCGTCAAGCCACCTCCCGCCTATATAAACCCCCCTCGGCCTTAGCTCAACTCAAGCCACCCCTTCCACCACTTCTCCACTCTCATACCCCGCCGGAACCCGACATTGCGCCGCCGCCAGATCTTGTCGCCGGTCACCACCAGTCCTCCTCGACCTTAACAAAGACCACCGAAAGGTAGCCCTCTACTTCCTCTACCTTCCTCAACCACTGGCCGCTCTACTCCGGCCGCCGCTCACCGTCGGCGAGGTCTCCCCGACGAGCTTCCCTCCCCCTCACGCTTTCACCTACTGACACGTCGGTCCCACTCACTCGCACTCTCTCTCACTACACGTCGGGCCCCACCTGTCAGGCTGCCCGCGCGCAGGCTGAACCAAGCCCACTTCGGCCCAGCTGCTCAAGCCCAACACTGTTCATTTCTTTTTCTTTTCTTTATCCAGAGAAGGTTTTTGAATTTGTTTAAAATATCAAAATAGCTCCTAAAATTCTGCCAAAATTTTCAAAAATCTAAAATGACATAAAGAAATTAATAAAATTATTAACCTGAATATTTCATAATAAAATAAGCAAACAAAAATCCTTTTTATAACTCTTATCATATAAAAATACTTATACTATTTAGAAAAATTCTCCAAAAAATCTAAAAATTATATTAAATTCTTAAAATATGTTTTGACTATTTTACCCCTTTACCTTAAACAAATTCCATCTCGGAACTCCGGCAAATTTTTGTCGTCGACCCCGATCTCTGGAATTTTGTCGATCCACGCCAAAATTCGCACGTACACCGATAATAAATAGAATTCATGCTGCCCGGAGGAAATGCCCATTTTATCCCATCACTTATTTACCAAAATCATTCATGCATTATCATTTTTCTCTCTTGCATAATACCTCTTTATTTCTTATATCTATTAAAATTCCTTTTCTTTTTCTTATTTATGGTATATAAATAACGAACTAGTAGTCTCCGGATCTTTTGATCAAGAATACCCGGAAGATGTTTTTGAACTTGAACCCACTACCGAAGAAGGCAGGTTTTCTTATCTCTGATGCATTTTGATATACCTACATTTTTATCTAATATTATTTATTGCATATATTTTCTAGTTATTTATTTATACATTCCAAATATAATTTTTATCCAAACCCCAATACCTTAGAAAGCCACCTAAAAATAATCAATCTCTGATAAAACCCTAGTATAGGCAAAAATACAAAATTTTGATTATCTCATGAAAGGATAAAGGATTGGTCCGTATGAATAAGTTGGGTTGGATAACTTATTTGATATGGAACGGATTGTAGTTTGGGAGATAAAATGATTTCTATATAGAGCAATTTGGAAAAAGCAGTTGTCGGCTTGGGCCAGGTACCCTAGGGTTAGAGGGTACACACTCAAGGACACAGGTGGGCGAGGGTGTGAACTCCCTGAAATCATTGCTCTATAAACTATAAAAGCAGATTTGGAAACAGTGTTTTGTCGTCTTGGGTTAGAGGATCAAGAGTTTGATTGACACTCAAGGGCACTAGATATTTGCTCTGTGATAAGAGGATATCTAGATATCGTTTGCTTCTATAAAAACTTGAGTTTCAAAGAATGAGAATGACACAAATTTTCTCCTATCCATGTAGAAGGCCACTATATGGGTAAAGCTAGGTAGGTTTTGCAGAACTAATAACAAATTCATTAATGGACCCTATTTCGGGTATATGAAGTTGTGTCAAATGGGTGATGCATCTCTTATTTGTCAAAACTCATGAATTTGTTTTACAAAAATTGTTGTCTGGTTAGCAGATAAGTAAGGATGGAGAAAGCTGATAAAATTTGTTCTATTATTATTAATTGTTTTAAAATAATGATAGGACTTTTAAAGTTCAAATTTGCATATTCACCATAAAGCCTTACTATTCCTTGAATCATGTTTTCATATAATAATAGTATTATTCTCTCAAGAAATCTACAAGTACGATTAGTACTTACCCACATTTTGTGGGCAATTTATTTCTTTTTACAGGATCCACTTTATAATAAAAAATGGACATTTATGAAGAAAGGAATTTGTATAGGATTGATATTCTAAGGTTTACCTTATGCTCAGGCTTTCCTGTGGTATATGGGCATGTAATTTTCTTTTTATTACCGGGTTAAATTTCTATTTCCGCTGTAAAATATTTTGTAACATGTAATTAATTAACCAAGCTGTACTATTTCTGAATGCAACTGAAATCCTGGACAGTTGGCATTCTGGACATTTTCTGATAAATTTTTACCGGAATTTGGTCCGTCACATAGGGCGGGTGCATGGCTTGGAGTACCTCCTTGATTGCCTTGCAATGATGCTGAATTTTGACGCTTCTAAGGACAACTGCTTGCAAAGTGACCCATTTGCCGGCAGTTAAAGCAACGGATGGCTGAAGTGTCAACTGGGGGTCTCGATGGCTGTCCGGTGGTGTTGGAACGCTGTGCCGGCATACTGGAGCATGGTGCCTGACCTAAAACTCTAAGAACATTGGTAATAAATGGGCGGAGCTGATACTGACCGGTGCGAGGCCTAGAGTTGCGGGCTTGTTGTTGAGCCTGATACTTCCTTTTTCTAGCCTCACTTAACACAAGGAGCGATGCCTTATGAGTTGGGTACACCCCACGCAGAAAGTGACGAGTCATGGAGGTCTCTCTATGTACTTCCTCCGCGGCATAGCGAGATAGTTGAATGAACATGTTCAGGTACTCTGGAGCATTCATATTCCCCTAATGAAGTTGCTGAAATTCTTCTCTTTTGAGCTCTAACTTGCCGCGTGGAATATGCGTAGTATGAAAAGCGGCCTCACACTCATCCCAAGTGATAGCCTGAGGGTTGGGATGTGCAGCACTGAAATTTTCCCACCAAGTAGCGGCGACACCTATGAGCTGATGCGCGACAAACTTCACACTCTTCTGATCATCACAGTCTACTAAGTACAACATACATTCCACAACCTTGATCCAATCATCTCCAACCAAAGGATCAACAGATTCGGCATAGGTAGGAGGTCTGGTTCTCATGAACTCTTCAAGTTTTGAATGCAGCTAAATGGCAGGCGACTAAATGACCACATGCTATGGATTCACAATACGTTGAGCGATGGTCTGCATAAACTAAGCTTGCATTTCCATAAATTGTTGCCAATCTGGCCGCTATATCTGCTGAGGGGTGGCATTGGGTCTGCTGCTACTGGGGCAGGCTGCTGCTGAGGCTAAGGCTAAGGTTGTGCGGCAGGTTGCTCTCCAACTAGGTGTTGCGGCTCAAAGGGAGGGTTCTGCTGATTCCCCACATGCGGCTACTCAACTGTCTCATCAAAAGGCTCGGCAAGTAGCACATGTGCGGGTGGAACTTGACTGCATCCATGACCATGACCACCACCACAACCACGGTTACTACGTCCTTGGTTCATCTCAGATGGTTGAATAGGAACAGTAAGGCAGGGGAGATATATGACAAATTAATAAATGCGAAAACTTTTTTTAATACATGGTTTTAAATAAGAGGCCACTTATACACAATTGCTGCTCAGTATAGGAAAAGCTGCAATACAAAAGTCCACAAAAACATGTCACATGCACGCACGTAGATCACCCAGAAAGTTCAGCACACTACTAGAATCCTATACACACAAACATTGAAAGGATTTTTTTAGAATAATAATTTTCACATCTGCAAAAGAGAAATCGGAGAGAGAGAGAGCGGCGCCGACGGTGAGATCAGCCGCACGGGGCATTAGCGAGGGCGACCGGCAGCGACAGCCGGGCGGCACCAATGGCAGCGCCTATGGCAGGACAGAGGCGGCGAGTAGCGGCACTAGGCAGAAGAGGAGGGGGACAGGCACAGCGAGCGGCAGCTCCGGTGGCGGAGACGGCGACCGGCTAGCTCGGCACCGGGAAGTAGAGAGTGGGAGGAAGAGGAGGTGGCGACATGGCATTGGTAGCGTGATGGTGACAACTAGTGCTGGGTGGCAGCTCGCCCAAGTGTCGGCGCATCGGAGAGTCGCCAGGAATCAGTCGGGCGGCCCGTCCAGCGGCCCATGACATCGCGTGGTCCAGCGGGGACGGCGAAGCGACTTCAACGTTAAGGGCGGAAGTTCTAGGGTTGGCATCATCGCAGTGCTACCTTCGGAACAATGACGATGCCCTGTTGCGATGACGCCAATCCCAGCGACGGCAACCTTCTGCTTACAGTGGGTCGGCGTCGTTCTTGGATTTCGGTGGGGGTTAACAAATTGATTTTAGGGAAATTAGGGATGTTTGAGTTTATATAGCGGTGAATTGAAGATGAGCTCTTATTGGACTAAACATGACAAAGGGGTCCAATTGGGCTAGGCCATGCTGCGGGGCCTAGAGATTTAGGAGTTGAACACTAATTGCTTTTGAATTCAAAATCCTAGGGATAAAAAAAATTTAGGATGTCATTGACAAACAGCAATGAAACAAGTCTAGTGAAAGTGATGATGATCATACTATTAAATATGTGGTTTTGTTCTTGTTCCAATTATCATCCTTTTATGAATTTGCGGTGGTTTTTGTTTTCATCTTCCCTGTTGAAAATGGCAATCAATACCCCCAATTTTTTTTCCATCTTATATTTGCTTCACATTCTTGCCTAAAGCTTATTCCTTGACTGCTTGTACTTCTGGGGAGTTGCTGGTGCACAAAAAAATTTTTTCTTCTACAAATTAAACACTTAGTGTCGACAGCTTGGGTTGGGGTCGTCGACACTACGTTGTAAAATATAAAAGAAGGGCCAGTCTTGATGGCCACTAGAATAGCCGTTGACCTTTAGCTATATTTCTAAACAAATAAGAAGTTAGTGTCCACGGCCATGAAAAAAGTCATCGACCCAAATCTTTTTCCCCTCTGTTAGTTTATTAATGGCTAATGTTAGTTTGTGTCGGCGGCTATAATTGTGGCCATCAAACGTATTTGTGCCGGTGTTATTTCCATCAACCAAAATTTTCAAACAATGGAGCAACCTGGACAGCCTAGTGTCGGTAGTTTCTTTGCTTATGTCGATGGATTAGGCTGTCGAGAGTAATATTGTTCCCTGTAGCGAGTAGTCTTTCTTTGTATATTTCATTGTACGGACCATTTACTTCAAATATATTGATATATTTACAAATTCGTCAATTAATCAAAAAGTTTTCCATGATAACTGAAATATACAAAATTTGGAAATAGCATGAGTCAAGTCATTAAGACTATGATTACCTATGTGAATTCAAAGCAAATCATTGTTAAAATGCTCATATCCTAATATACATTGTGGTCCCTTTTCAGTCTTTGGTTATGATGTCTATGATTTTTTTGTAGTTCTCCATAAGTATTTTGGCCATTGTGTTCTTTCACACAATACTAAACTTCTTGTTATAGACCAATTTAAGCTTTGCTGCTTTGAGATGTACAAATCAAACTACAAACAGAACACTTGTTAATAAGTGATAAATTTTGAATTTGCATATTTTTTTCGAATGTATTCACCGTTCCCACGTCTAGCCAAGGAATCATGGCTACATTGCATTATCTTTGTTAACTATTTCCACTTAAATCATATTATTATTATTATTATTATTATTATTATTATTATTATTATCATCATCATCATCATCATCATCATCATCTTGTTCTTCTTCTTCTTTTGTATGGTTGACATGTAATTTAGGGTTAATTGGTTACATGCCACTGCTCAATTCCCTCTTTTGAGAATTGTCATTACTCACCTGAAAATTATAAACTTGTCGCTGCTCATTTGCTGAAATTAGAATCCAACCAATTTGCGAATCTCCAAGCACCTTTTTAAAGTTGATGCATACGTGGGTTTAATTTTGGACGATTTTACTCCCATCTTCATCCTCCCGTCTTCCTTCTCTCGCTGCCCACTCTCCTCGATCCCCCTCCCTCTGTACTAATCGTTGCCTCTCACCCTCTCCTAATTTCTCTCTTTGATGAGGACTAGCGCCCGATCTTCCAACATGTATAGGCAAATCGATTTATACAGATCGCAACATTGACGATCCAGCTTTCGATCAAAACAGATTTGAACCTAGCATGCGAATTGACATTTACCTCGCAAAGAAGGCTTATCCATGCATGTGAATCAAGAACACAAGTAAGAACACAGTAGATGCAATCTAAAATTACTAATTACTGATGAAGCACACAAATTGGGGTTCCATAAACTGATAACAGAAAAACTGCAATGGCAGATTAATCAAAGCAAAACCCAAGGTAGAAAACATGATTTGGTCTGTAAACAGAGGCTAGAGAACCAGCGGTGATGGCCAAGGGGGTGGACGACCAATCCTAGGTCGTACAAGGCATCTAGGCCCAAGTGAAGGTGGCACAACACCCAACAAATTTTATTCGTATTCGTATTGGTATTTCGATGATTCCAGGTGACTCCAAAGGAATTTGGAGGTGGGATTAGATCTGTTGGAAAGCGAATCTCCTAATCTTTCCATAAAGTGGTAGAACGTTGAAAATGGACCTTGTATGTGGCCTTAGCATCTATTTGTATTTGGACTAGTTAGTGATGGCGGAAATAGGTTTGCCGATGAAGTAGGCTTTATCTCGCGCAGGGCCTAGAACAATGTGAGTAGTTGGGCCTAAGAACATGGAGGAGGGGGAGACGCACCTTTCTTGAGTACGCCTTCATGTAGGAGAGGCAGCCGAGCTTGTAGTGGTGAAGGTGCTATATCCGAACAACGAGCATGCCACCTGCATGTGCGATTTGGCCAAGGTGGGTTGTCGAACAAACCATGCAAATGCGGTCGTTGTAGTAGATGTAGAAGAATACCGTAAAGTGTTGCTAACTTGCTGTAGATATGTTGCTAACTTGTTGTAGATGTAGTGGTCGAAGAGGAAGAAGTCAATTAAAAGCTCAACGACAACCATACTGAGGAAGTAGTTGAAGAAAATCATGATGACAAGCATGTTGATATAGTGTTAGTCATATCCATGATGGACATGGCCACATCATCCTCCCCTTCTTGAATGTGAATTGTCCACAACTCAAGCTCATTACCCTATAGATTAGTAAAAATAGGGGACAAAGAAGAAAACATATGACATTGTTGTACAACAGAAGGAAGTTTCAAATTTGTACAAATATAAACTTGTTGCACCAAGTACTCCCCTTTATCATTATATTTGCCACAAACATGAAAATATATTTCTTGATAACCATGGAAAATCGGAATATATAGAAAGTCTATCCTCCAAACTATTTAAATCACATAGAACATCAAATTCAATGTAACTCAAAGTATTTAAAGAAGACAATAGTTTCAGCTCATCTTTTTTACTAGCAATATGAATGACATGTTTATTTTCAGCACAAGTGTTTGGTTTTGTAACAAAAATGACATGTTCAATCACTAGTGGGGCATCGATATAAGTGAAGTATTATCATATACCTCTTCTTTATCATAAGGAATAACAATCAAATCATCTTGTGAAAAAGGGAAATTAGCATTGGTTTATCTTGTGAAAAAGGGAAATCAACGTTGGGTTCCACTGGTGGTTGCTCTATAATAGCATGATTGATAGAGAGTTTTAACATAGCAAACACATTCTCACCTTGAGTGAGTGTAGTAACTTTTTCATTACCTTCTACTTTCTCTCCAATTGGTGTAGGTACATCTTTAGTCGTAGGCTTTGGAAGCATGCATGAGGTAACAAGCATCTCCCTATTCTCCTTTTTCTCATTCTCCTTCTCTTGCTTTTTCTCGTTTTCCAATAAAAGGTTAGTCACACATGAAAGCATAACAAGAGGCTGCTCTTTCAAAGTATTCCTTCACTTTTGCAACTATAGACATTATTTTCATTGGTATGCCTTATCATGTTCAACTTGATTTTCAATTTCACAAGAAAGATTAAACAAAATAGAGAGAGCTATATTCCTTGTCAATAAGAATGCCCTGAATTTTCTTATCAAGTCCACTTAAAAATCTAATTTCGTTAGATTTATCGGTATCCTCCTGTGGCGCCCCCTTCTAAATCACATTCGACCCAATAGAGATATGACGTGCTGTCTGGAATGGTTGAAAACCAACATAGGAGCTGCCTGAGCAGGTTGCCGAGCAAGCCACACATGTTAATCCCCAACCCGAGCAACAATTAACCCGTTCGGGCAATCCCTATTGAATCGAAGGTAATCTAGGCGCTCGGATATGTGCTCGGTGATGGCTTCCAAGATCAGCTACCATCACGCACAGATCCTCACAATGATCGATAGCATAACACATACATCTTCGAGCATGATTTACATCCAGCCAGGCAACATGAACTGCTGCCCGAACAATAAGTTTTAACATAATCAGAGTTTTACTGCAGCGGAAATACAAGTTAGTTCACCAAAATAGAAGCGGAAGAACATCATAGACAAACAAAAGACCAGCGTGGTATGCCCCCATTAACCATATGGGCAACCGACTGGAAATTAGAACTCCGCTTGCCCGCTAACGTCACCGTGCTCGGCTTGGTAGTAGTACTCAAGCACGGGGTCGTCTTCACCTGAAATTGCAGCACATCGGTTGAGTACAGATGGTACTCAGCACTAAGAGATAATGTATATCCTCAATCATGAATTTTATGTACTCCAAGGAAGGGATAGCAGTACTTTTATCACAATTTGTATTTTTGCAAGACATATATATGAGTAAGTTGTAAATTGCATTTGAGGAAAACATTTCAAAAAGTAATGCTTGTAGCATCCATCATATTCATCATCATAAAATCCATCATCATCAATCCGTGGGGGTCTAACCACCCTTGGTCTCTATCCGACCATAACCACAACATGCTCGGGCTCTATCCACCCTTGGTCTCTATCTGACCATACACCACGAGCAATCCTGTGCTCGGAAAGACACATGGCTATCCCACCGTGCCCAAAACCAATATCCAAACTAAACCATGAGCTAACATCAGTGTCTCGCCTCACAAGTTTTCGTCCTTAACCCTGTACGCGGCTGTTCGAACAGTTCAACACTCTGCAGAGGTGTACGACTTTACCCACACGACACACCAAGCCATGCCGAAGCCTCTTAGTTGTACATGCCAGTCCATTGGGTCACCTGAGTTGACTTTATCCACTCCCCACTCCTCGAGTGCAGGAGGGAGCCAATCGTTGTAATGGATTTGTCCAAGGCCCATCACACCCAAGCACAAGGATGCACCACGGATGGTCCACCCTGCCACCCCACCCTCTAACACAAGTTGCCCCACTGGTACCCAACGGCGCGAGCATGCACAGGAAATTGGCCAAGTGTTCCATGATACACGTGTGGTCGTACGTATAGTAACTTGAAAGACTGGCACCATGTTCGGTCCTTAATTCACTTGAACAGGGCTACGTGTCCGGGATCCGTCCTCCCATCATCCCCTATCACCCGTTCAAGTTCAATTTAGAGCTCACTCGTAATCCATCATCATCATCACCAGTGTCACATAGTAAATCATTCACAATTGAAGTCGTACGACCAACTGAATTACTCCATTGATCGCTTATCCACGTTGACTCTAAGCATGGCTAAGCTTTCGCGGACCAAAACCAATTAATACTATCCTCTTAGGCTACAAGGGAATAAGGATATCCAACATAGACTACTAAATAGGAGATGACTAAGTTCTACCCACAAAGTGACATATATATATATTTTAACTTAGCATGCAAGCAAGTGATAGAACATAATTGAAATCATGCATTCGTAAATACAGGATCGATATGATTCAAATGAGGAGAGTATATGTGCCTTGTTGCTGCTAGTCGGGGTATGGAGCTCCTTGCTCAAGCTCGGGCTCCTCCGGAACGTCGGTTCCTAACATTCGGTAGCATGAACATCAAATAAAATCAAAATACAATACCAAACAAATAGGAAAATCAAATATATTTAGAGATTCAGAAAGTTCATGATCTAATGCAAATTTTTTTAAAAAAGAATCACCCAAATCCGAGTTCGGATGAGGAGATATGGCCGTTCGAATTTTGGGTGGTATTCTTGCTCGGGGTGACTTGGGCTTGCTCGGGAATGACCATATTTCCTCGGGATCGGACCAAACTTGCTCAGAAAAGGATCCCCTTGCTCGGGAAGGACACCCACTTGCCCGGAAGTGGGTTTCCTTGGTCGGATATGGCATATCTTGCTCGGGTAGGACTAACTTTTGGTCGGGCATACCTAATCTTGTCCGGGAAAGTCGTATAGACTGTATATTGCTCGGTACGAGCAACATTTGAAAGGACAAACATGCTCGGTTGCAATAGTGATCTAAATGAAAGTTGTAGAGAATTTCATGGCGCATATTGTTCATGTAGACAACTTTTTACTTCCAGCAACGACTGATTTTATAAAAATTATTTTGTGCACTGCTGTGCAGAAAATGGGCTGAAATAGAGTGTTTCTAGGGCTACTGCTTTCACACTTTGGTGTATCCAAGAAAAGGATGTAAACAAGAGTGGTAGATGATGAAAAATATGAAGGATATGTAGAAAAAGGGTTCTCATCTAGTAAGGAAAGCCTTGCTAAGGGTGGGCGTTCGACGGATAGAGAGATTGGAGAAGAACACGTCGGTTTGTCCCAAGATAATGCCTGCTGCTCCTGGACTTGTTTCTTGCAGTTTCTTCTCCTTCTAGGCCGTGGGTTTGGTTTTACTCTTCCCCTAGCTCATAGAGATAGTCTCCATGCTCATCCCTAAGCTTGCATGTGAACCAAAATGACATGCAAGGTGAGAAACGAACAGATTACCTCACTGCAGTCAAGAACAGCAAAGTATAGAGATGAGAAGCATCAAGAACTCACCCAAAACCTTGTGAACGTGCAAGGGAGTTGGATGTACTTGAAGCCTAGGAAGTGTAGATGTTACTCCTCCTCATTCCAAGGCCTGGATTTGAAGAAAGAGGGCATAGATGGGTAGAAAACAAAATCAGCCTTTGCTGTCCCAAAACCGAACAGAAAAGAGAAAAGGAAGAGAAATCCATAGAAAACCTTTGTGCATGTGCTTACCATGGAGTGGAATGGATAGCCAATGATTTCAGCTTTCCAACGATATATAACACCCTATATGGATTCTTGGTGGTTTGGGTGGAGATTTGAAACTGGTGGAGGTGGAGATGAAGAACAGCTTATTGTTCTTGCTGCTATCCAGAAGCTGGACGTGAAAAAATAAGAGTGAGGACTGGTTGAAGTGGGTGGAGAGAGGTTTAAATAGAGGTATACTTTTACATTGACAAGTGGGTCCAGGTCCCACCTGTAATACAGAGTCTGCGGGTAAGATTCCGGGTAAGAAAAGATGAGGGTCTGGGCTACCTGCAGCACTACCCAAGTCTGCCAGTTGATGGAAGATTCGGCTGCTACTGCCGGAGGGCAAAAAGGAATAAAGAATAGATGTGGTGGCTGGGTTGTTTGAATACGTACGAGCTTACTCGAGCTTCTCCTTGCCCGGTCAGGTCTTCTATTGCTCGGTTCAACCGTCTATAGCTCGGGCAGCTTCCTCCGGACATCTTCTAACTCGGACAAGTGATAATCAGCTCGGATGGGTAGCAACCAAGTTTGGGTAGAGCTCGGTGAAGTCCGGCACAGTCACTACCTTCCTTGATAGAGCTCGGGTGGACTCTACCTTGCTCGGGCAAGCTCCAGTTAGCTCGGGCATATAGGGAAACATGCTCGTCGGGCTAGGTCTGACTATTCTAGTGTCTTGGCCAGAGGGTTTAAAGTAAAAAACCTTATGTTCCCACCATAGAGCACGATGGTTGAATGCAAAATTCTTTTGTAACCAACATAAAAACAAATGAACATGCTAATGATATGCATAGATATACGCAATTTTAATAGCTAGGCTGTTACAAACCTTCCCCCCCTAAAAAGAATCTCGTCCCCGAGATTCAGTTGTCTCGATAAAGTGGTGAGGATAGGTTGTTCGGAGATAGTCTTCTTGTTCCCAAGTGGCTTTGTCTTCAGTATGGTTACTCCATTGCACCTTCAGGAACTTCACGGTATTGTTTCTGGTCACACGCTCTTTCTCATCAAGAATACGAATGGGGTGCTCTCGATAAGATAGATTAGATTGAAGGTCAAGATGTTCCAACTTGGTTGCCTCAGTTGGAACTCAGAGGCACTTCTTGAGTTGAGAGACGTGAAAGATATTGTGTACGTCGGGTAGTGAAGAATGGAGATCAAGTTCATAAGCTACTACCCCTCGTTTCGCTGTCATTTGGAAAGGGCCAATATAGCATGGTGCTAGCTTTCCTTTGACTTGGAAACTATGGGTACCCTTCAAAGGGGTAACCTTAAGATAGACATGATCGTTGACTTTAAAGGTAAGCTCACGTCGGTGACGATCAGCGTAACTCTTTTGGCGAGATTACGCTGCCCGCAATCGTTCTTGGATAAGCTCAACTTGCTCTCCAGCTTCAGTAACTACGTCCGGGCCATAGAATGGTCTTTCTCCGGATTTGGACCAGTTGAGAGGAGTCCTACATTTTCTTCCATTGAGAGCTTCAAATGGAGACATTTGAAGACTAGATTGATAACTATTGTTGTAGGAGAATTCAGCAAAGGGTAAGTACTTGTCCCAATTCTTGCCATAGGAGAGGACGTGTCGGGATACGGCCGTAAAAGACCGAACCCTTCCTGTGCATAATGTACTAGTCCCAAGAATCATCGCTAGTACACACAGTTATCAAACAGAGTGATACATTGCCATAATTATACAAGGTACAAGGTCGGGGAACTTGTCCCGATTATTTTACATACATGTCAGCACGCAGGCTGAACCACAGAGTACACAGCGAAAAATCACGGGCTAAACACACAATACAACTACTCTTAGATACAGAATCCCACAGGCATCTTGTCTATAGGAACGGACCCTAAGCTTCACTCCTCAGAAGACTCCTCGTAGTCCGACTTGTCGTAGTCCTCATCATTTGCCTCGGAGTCAAATCCTGCCTCTTTACCTTTTGAAATTTTAAAAGAGGGGGAGAAAACAGGGGTGAGTACTAATACTCAGCATGGGAAAAGACATGACATGATGTGGTAGCTTTGTACAAAGGTGGCTTAGGTGTTTTGCAGAAAAGCCTTGAATAAATTTTTCCTAGTGAGTTAAAAACTGCGGTTTTAATAAACATCATTTTCAGGGGCTCCAATCTTGTCCGGCTCAGTCATTCGGCCAGACGGAACTGTTCCGATCGACCCCTGGCAAACTATACTCCCTGGCTCGGTCATTCGGCCAAAGGGACTGTTCTAGCCATCCGTCGACGTACTAAGTTCGGAACCACCATCGTGTCACGACGGGTCCCAATAGTTAAATCTGAAACGGCGGTCCTTTGCCAAATTATTTTAGAAAAACTCCCAAATTTTATAAAAGAAGTGGCTACCATATGAACACTCATTTTGCGCGCTCATAACCGCGAGCACGGCTGTCATGACAGTTTTATCTCTGCAGAGGGGGTACACTTTACCCTCGAGAGGCTTCCCGCCGAAGCGTTCAGCCACAAGTCCCCGGGCTCTAACTCGATTGCTTCCCACCAGGAGGTCGCAATAGAGCCAGAGGACCGGGAACCAGGCCTATCCCATACCAGGACCCGAGGTTGTACTGTAAAGCTAGGCTCGTAGATTCATAGGATGAACAGTCCTTAGACTAGGAGGGAACAATTTTAAGCCCCGGTTTACAAAATCCACGGTGTTAGAAAACACCAACACGGTGCATAAAAGCACCCACTGGCAGAAAGTTCCTCCTAGTCGGAATATTTGAGGGGGAGAAGAATAAGAATACCCATACCCGGCATCGTGTCCTTCCGATGCCTATTTTTCCAAACAAGTTTATAAAGACATTTCCAGTAAACATGAAATATAACATGCTTTCTTTTTGCGGGCATTTCATTTTAAACAAGCTAAGTCCAATGGAAAGTAGATAACAATTAATCTAGCTACACCTAGTTTTATATTATTAATGGGTTGTTATAGCAATACGGTTAAATAGGTCTAGCTAGTCACTATTAAACTAGTTTTAATATTTTAAAACTAGCATGCACATTTATAAATTCCTAATAAAACATTTTAATAAAAACAGGCTATAGACAATATGCGTCAAAGGACCTGCCTTGAGTTTCGGGAACTTGGTAGCAGTGCTCCTAGGCGATGGTGCCCTCCACGGCACGTCCTCCTTCTGACGGAATCGACCGCGCACGCGCGAATATGCCCAACAAATCAAACACAGCACAATCAGGCTACCAGTACAAATAATCACATCTTTATTATTTAAAATGGATTTTGTTATTTCCTTTTTATTTTATTTTATTTATTTAAATATATATATATATATATATATTTTAGAAGACCCACATGCGATGAACCAATAGACTAGTCCTAAAGCTAAAGTCGATGAATCTTTAATAAATAACCGGTCTCGAATTAAGCGAGACAAATCGACTAAATGGAGGTGAGCCACCGGAAAAAGGATGGGGTGCTCACCGGGGTTCAGGAGTTCTTGCGCAGCCCTGAACGATTAGGCACCGGAAGATCGACGCGACACCGCGGCGAGACGGTTCAGTGTCCTGCGGCCAAACCCAACACATGAGAGGAGAGCCCGGGACGCGGTGGCGCAAAGAGAACGACAAGATCGATCGGCCGGCGACGAGAAGGCGCGGCCAAAAGGGGCGGCGAAAAATAGAACCTCGATGGTTCCAATATAAGCGCGCGACGGCGAGCGTCGTTTGGATTTGCTCGTGAGAAAATGAATGACCGACGCTCGTGGGGACGTCACGTCATGGCAAGCTAATTAATTAAAATGCAATTACTCGGCACTGACCGCAGCAGGCCAGCTAACAATTTCAAGGCGACGTCAATCGGACCTGAGCACGGGACGTTGAGGCGACCGGTCGGGGCAGAGGACGCAAAGAGGCAGAGCGAGGGTGACTGCATGCAGCTTGAAGTGCAGTCAGCGTGGACAGTAGAGGGATTAGAGCGGTGCCGTGACTGAGGTAGAGACCGCGCAGCGCCAAGGGCAGCACTGCTGCTCTGCAATGGCAGCAATAAGTAGCGAGAACAAGCATGCAAAGACAAAGAAGACGCAAAGATGGTGCATAGTGAGACCTGTCATGCATGTATGCAAATAAAGAGAGGAATTAATGCAATGCTTGCATGCAATGAAAATGAGTATGAGAGAGTGAGTACGGGAGAGTGACATGCATGCAAAGAAAGGACAAGTGCATGTCATGCATGGAAATGACAAGAGTATAAATGTGAGAGAGATTAGAAAATGAGAGACATGATGCAAGGAAATGACAAGAGCATGTCATGCATGCATGTAAGAAAGAGATGAATTAATGTCATGCATGCATGTAAATATTTGTGAGAGAGAGTGCACGGGAGAGTTATGCATGCAAAGATTTGACAAGTGCATGCCATGCATGCATGCAACTAAAATGAGAGGGATTAGGAAATGTGGGTTAAGGAGAGATTAGGAAATAAAGATTAAGGCTCACGCTCAGCATCTCCAGCGCGAACTAATGCCAAACACTATTAGAATTATTATTTAAAATTTATTTAAAATTATCATTGTAAAAATTTAAAAATACTTAACATGCCAAATTGAATTATTGAAAATTTGGGATGTTACAGGACGCGTGCTTGGAGCATGTCTTCAAGGATTTGGTTGACTCTTTCAGTTTGTCCACCGGTTTGAGGATGATATGTCGTGCTAAAGGAAAGCTTGGTTCCCATTGCTCGTTGGAGGCACTCCCAAAAATGTGAAGTGAATTGAGAGCCTCGATCTCAAACTATCCTCTTGGGAACACCGTGGAGAGACACGATACTGGATAGATAAAACTCCGCCAAATTACTCACATGGTAATTGAGCTTGACAGGGAGGAAATGGGCAGATTTGGTTAATCGGTCAATGACTACCCAAATGGAATCGAAACCCATTTGTGTCTTGGGTAAGCCGGTTATGAAATCCATACCGAAATCATCTCATTTCCACTCAGGAACGGGCAATGGTTGGAGAGTACCCGCTGGTCTAAGATGGTCGGCCTTCACACGCTGATATATGTCACACTCTGCAACATACCAGGCAACTTCTCGCTTCATGCGAGTCCACCAAAATTTTTGCTACATCTTGGTACCTCCAGGGTGAATCGAGAAGGGGGAGTTGTGTGCTTCATTGAGGATAGACGCTTTTAGCTTTTTGTTGTTGGGCACCACTAGGCGTTTCCCAAACCATAGGACACCTTCTGTGTCTTTGGTGAAGCAACCTGCCTTGCCCATGTTCAAATTAGCTCGGATACGCGCCATGCCCTTGTCCATCTTTTGGGCATCCTTAATCTGATCCAGGAAGTTTGGCTTTACCTCCATGGAAATAAGAAATCCTTCTTGAACTATCTCCAAACCGAGATTCTGAAATTCGATGCATAAGGCATCTGATTCTGACTCAGCTGACATACAATTGCATTGTGATTTCCGGTTTAACGCATCGGCAACCACATTGGCCTTGCCTGGATGGTAGTGAAGACCTATATCATAGTCTTTGACTAACTCCAGCCATCTTCTTTGCCTACCGTTCAGATCCGATTAGGTGAAGATGTATTTGAGTCTCTTATGGTCGGTGTAGACCTCGCAACGTTTCCCGAGCTGGAAATGTCGCCAAATTTTGAGAGCGTGCACAACTGCTGCTAGCTCGAGATCATGGGTGGGATAATTGACTTCATGGGGTCTTAATTGCCTTGATGCATAAGTCATGACTTTGTCATCTTGCATGAGAACGCAACCAAGTCCATGGTGAGATGCATCACAGTAGATGTCGAATCTTTTGTGGATATCCGGTAAGACTAGGACAGGAGCGGTGGTCAAGCAGTACTTCAAAGTTTGGAAACTTTCCGTACACTCTTGTGACCATTCAAACTTCTTATCATTTTTCAAGAGTTGGGTCAATGGTCGGGCAATTTTGGAAAAATTTTTTAATGAATCGCCGATAGTAGCCGGCAAGACCAAGAAAACTCCGGATTTCAGTGGTATTAGAGGGCTGGTTCCAATTCAGTACATCTTGTACCTTGCTCGGGTCTACCTTGGGATACGATATGACCTAGGAAGGCAACCTCCTTTAGGCAAAATTCACACTTGCTGAATTTGGCATAAAGTCGGTGCTCTCGAAGTTTGTCCAATACAAGCCGAAGGTGCTCTTCATGCTCTTCTTCGGTCTTCGAATAGATGAGAATGTCGTCGATGAAGATGACGACAAAATTGTCAAGGAACTCCATGAAGATTGAATTCATGAGATTCATGAAGTACACCGGTGTATTGGTCAAGCCGAAGGACATGACGGTATACTCATACAGTCCATATCATGTTGAGAAAGCCGCCTTTGGAATGTCCTCCATTCTAATTTTGATTTGATGATGGCCCAGTCTCAGATCTATCTTGGAGAATACACGGGCTCCAGTCATCCGATCGAATAGATCATCAATCCGGGGTAAGGGATACTTGTTTTTGACCATGACTTCGTTCAACGGTCGATAATCCACACACATCGTTAAGCTATCATCCTTTTTCTTCACGAATAGCACCGGGCATCCCCATGGTGAGGAGCTCGGGCGAATGAAACCTTTCTCTTGCAGCTACATAAGTTGCTTCTTCAGTTCTGCTAACTCGTTGGGAGGCATCCTATATGGCCGTTTTGATATTGGAGCTGTTCCAGGCAGCAATTCGATGATGAATTCCACCTCCTGGTCAGGTGGCATCCCAGGTAGTTCTTCAGGAAAGATATCCAGGTAGTTAGATACCACAGGTACATCACTAATCCTAGGGGAAACATCACCTCTCAAGGCATAGAGATGAGCTGATTTGGATCTAGAAGAAAACTCAACTTGTTCGCCGGTGGTGTTGGTAAGATAGATAGATTTTTGGGCACAGTTGATTTGTTCGTGATGCTTGGACAGTCAATCCATACCCAATATGACATCGATGTCCTCCATGTCGATCAAGATAAGGTCGGCCAAGAATTCTACCCCATCGATGTCAACCCTCGTTCCCTGGCAAACTCGGTCTGCTCTAAAGGTCATTCCCGGGGCATGAATGCGAAGGGAGGAATGCAAAGCTTGGATGGAAAAACCATGTGATATAGCAAATTCCTCCTTGATAAAGGAATGGGATGCTCCACAGTCAAATAAAACTATGGCGGGGCACAAGTTGATAGAGAGCGTACCCAAAACCACGTCCGATGCATCTTGGGCTTCCACCGTCTTAATATGGTTGATGTCACCACGCTGCTGCACTTGTGGAAGCTTTCGAGCAGGATTCTGAGGTGGTGCTGCACGTGCGGGCATGACAGGTGGCCTTACATTGGCTGCTCCTTGATTCCTTTTTGGGCACCGGTTTGCAAAGTGTCCGGGCTGCCCATAGGTGAAACAAGTGGTGTCCGGGTGAGCCTGAACATTGCCTCCTAGCTGATTCCCACCCAAGGTAGGTGGAAACCTCTACTGAGTTGGTCGGGGTACAGGGGCTTGAGGCCTTTGGGGAGGTGGAGCTTGAAGTTGACGTCGGGGCTGTCATGCACGCTGCACTGGCGAGCTACTGTTTGCTGAAATCTGTGCTGTCCTCTTGCGCTTGCGTGATTCATCTAGCTTGTTCCACTTTTCTTCCATGAGAATAGCCTTGTTGACCATATGTTGGAAGTCCCGAAAGGCATTTGCAGCGAGCTCTAGCTGCAGCTCATCAGAGAGACCGTTCATGAACCGATCTTGCTTGCATTCATCATTGGAGACGTCGTCGGGGGCAGAATGAGCAAGATAATTAAACTCGTGTAGGTACTCCATGACGAACTTGCGGCCTTGCTTCAATGCTAGAAATTCTCGCCTCTTGATGGCCTTGATACCAGTTGGGACATGTGCTCCGCGAAAACCCGTACAGAACTCTTCCCAAGTGATAATATGTCCAGCAGGCTGCATGGTGACGAAACTGTCCCACCACGCATAAGTCGTGTCTTCCAGTTGGTGAGATGCGAAGAGAACTTTCTCGTCTTCGGAGCAGCGAGCAACAGTGAGCTTGTGCTCGATGGTATGAAGCCAGTCATCCGCGTCGAGTGGATCCTTAGAACGGGAGAAGATTGGCGGTTGGGTGCGAAGAAATTCAGCAAGTCCTCCAGCTGCACGATGCGCTGCTCCTTTAGCACCTTAAGCATTGCCTGCAGCAGGAGCAGTGTTGCGAGCAATCTGCTGCAGAATAAGGATCTGATCTTGACGATTTTGCTCGATAATGGCAAGAACTTGAGCCATGGTTGGGGTGGTGGCGGCAGGTTCTCCTCCGGTTGATGTTGAGGATGCTCGGGATTGGCATGGACGCTAGCCCCAGCTTGAGAGCCAGCAGGTGGAGGGTTCTGGGATGAAGAAGCACCCCATGCTGCGAGCAAGATTGAGTGTTGGCTCCTGTCATCCTATTGCCAAACCAGAACAAAACGTTAGCAACTCAGATGATGGATAGCCGATAAGGTAGGAAGGAATAGAATGGAACAACAAGCAACCAACGCCGATCCTACATGCATGCAGCGAGCAAGGTGCTCATAAAATCGATCATGATAAGAGCCAAAAACCCATAGGGCAAACAAGATCCATTATGACAAATTGCTAGTCTTCCGACATGGTTACACAAATACAAAGTCCGTAAGCTAGTGGTAGCCGCTTGGAACGAAGAGCCAAGTTCACTATACAGATACATAGGTTCATAATGGAGAGAACACGCTCTCCGACCATAGTTTTACTCACAAATCATTTCTAACATAGCCTAAATCCTATCAAAACCGTCGGGAAATGCACTGAGTAGGTGATATCCTGGTGAACTAGTATCTTCAGGGTCTCGAGGATCGGTGAGACGCTGAGGAGGACCCAAGAGAGTAGAAAGACTCTCATGGTTGCAAACAAAAGTCCTTGGTGGCTCCACTCCGTCAGCACGAGGAAGCTGGAAATAAGGTGGAACAGGCTCTCGAGGAGATATGCCATGGGATCCTAAGGCATCCCGAGACACAAGTTCGATCTGAGCAAGGTGGTGAAGTTGCTCACGTGCTGCACCAAGGCAAGCATGAGTAGCCCAAAGCTCATGAAGAAGGCAGCGATGTGCTCGGTCCATAGTGCGAACCAAGCCTGCCAAAGAACAGATGATCGGATCCCCGTCCAATGCTGGTTCAACGAAGAAGTTGTCATGGAAGTCATTGCCCAACTGTGGAAAATAGGTGTACGGCGCTCGTGCCAACTCCCGGTGCTCACGACGAAGAAAGGACATGGCAATACGGGCAACTTCTTGAATAGCCATGGCAATTGTAGTTCCCCTTGCTTCAAAGTGATATGGGCTGCTTCTCGCCGCGATCCTTGCTGGGATGTTGACCGTTGCAATATAGTCCTCCGTGCCTGGTCCTTGAGTGTTGGTGTAGACAGCATACTCTGGGGCACAAGTGTAATTGGCATTCCAAAGGAGATCTCGAAAAAGAGAAGGATATCCATCGACTCCCTCGGCACGAGTGGCCAAAACAAGTCGTCCGCGAGTCATCTACCATTTTAGAAATAGAAGAGGAGTTAGGAAAAATACTAGTTTGTGAAACCAAATGAATATGAAGGTAAGAATGAATATAAGATAGATGAGGAGAAAATTCAGCAAGCTTATGTTTCAAAACACATTTGATAGTTAAAATAATTTGAACTCAAGACCTTCTAACTAGCTAGCGGCCATGCTAAGTTCTAACCTGCAGTCACATGTGCTCTGATACCAACCCCTGTGGCGCCTCCTTCTAAATCAGATTCGACCCAATAGAGATATGACGTGCTACCTGGAATGGTTCAAAACCAACATAGGAGCTGCCTGAGCAGGTTGCCGAGCAAGCCACACATGTTAATCCCTAACCCGAGCAACAATTAACCCGTTCGGGCAATCCCTATTGAATCGAAGGTAATCCGGGTGCCCGGATATGTGCCCGGTGATAGCTCCCAAGATCGGCTACCATCACGCACACATCCTCACAATGATCGATAGCATAACACATACATCTTCGGGCATAATTTCCATCCAGCTAGGCAACATGAACTGCTGCCTGAACAATAAGTTTTAACATAATCAGAGTTTTACTACAGCGGAAATACAAGTTTGTTCACCAAAACAGCAGCAGAAGAACATCATAGATAAACAAAAGACCAGCGTGGTATGCCCCCATTAACCCCATGGGCAACCGACTGGAAATTAGAACTCCGCTTGCCCGCTAGCGTCACCGTGCTCGGCTTGTTAGTAGTACTCAAGCACGGGGTCGTCTTTACCTGAAATTGCAGCACATCGGTTGAGTACAGATGGTACTCAGTACTAAGAGGTAATGTATATCCTCAATCACGAATTTTATGTACTCCAAGGATGGGCTACCAGTACTTTTAGCACAATTTGTATTTTTGCAACACATATATATGAGTAGGTTGTAAATTGCATTTGAGGAAAACATTTCAAAAAGTAATGCTTGTAGCATCCATCATAATTCATCATCATAAAATCCATCATCATCAATCCATGGGTCTCTATCCGACCATAACCACAATATGCTCGGGCTCTATCCGCCCTTGGTCTCTATCCGACCATACACCATCAGCAACCCTATGCTCGGAAAGACACATGGCTATCCCACCGTGCCCAAAACCAATACCCAAACTGAACCATGAGCTAACAACAGCGTCTCGCCTCACAAGTTTTCGTCCTTAACCCTGGATGCGGTTGTTCGAACAGTTCAACACTCTGCAGAGGTGTACGACTTTACCCAC
Source organism: Olyra latifolia (assembly GCA_036346145.1). NCBI lineage: Eukaryota > Viridiplantae > Streptophyta > Magnoliopsida > Poales > Poaceae > Olyra > Olyra latifolia. Next base: position 39,110,526 of record CM070524.1, on the reverse strand, counting down.
ACAACACAGCAAGCCATGCCGAAGCCTCTTTGTAGTACATGCCAGTCCATTGGGTCACCCAAGTTGACTTTACCCACTCCCCACTCCTTGAGTGCAGGAGAGAGCCAACCGTTACAATAGATTTGTCCGAGGTCCATCACACCCAAGCACAAGGACGCACCACGGATGGTCCACCCTGCCACCCCACCCTCTAACACAAGTTGTCCCGCTAGTGCCAACGGCGCGAGCATGCACAGGAAATTGGCCAAGTGTTCCATGATACACGTGTGGTCGTACGTATAGTAACTTGAAGGACTGGCACCATGTTCGGTCCTTAATTCACTCGAACAGGGCTACGTGTCCGGAACCAAACCCAATTAATACTATCCTCTTAGGCTACAAGGGAATAAGGATATCCAACATAGACTACTACATAGGAGATAACTAAGTTCTACCCACCAAGTGATATATATATATTTTAACAGCATTCAAGCAAGTGATAGAACATAATTGAAATCATGCATTCATAAATAGAGGATCAATATGATTCAAATGAGGGGAGTATATGTGCCTTGTTGCTGCTGGTCGGGGTATGGAGCTCCTTGCTCAAGCTCGGGCTCCTCCGGAATATCGGTTCCTAACGTTCAGTAGCAAGAACACCAAATCAAATCCAAATCAAATATTTTTAGAGATTCAAAAAATTCATGATCTAATGAAAATTTTGCAAAAAGAATCACCCAAATCCGAGTTCGGATGAGGGAGATATGGCCATTTGAATTTTGGGTGGTATTCTTGCTCGGGGTGACTTGGGCTTGCTTGGAAATGACCATAGTTGCTCGGGAACGGACCAAACTTGCTCGGGAAAGGATCCCCTTATTCGGGAAGGACACCCCTTGTCTGGAAGTGGGTTCCCTTGGTCGGATATGGCATATCCTGCTCGGGTAGTACTAGCTCTTGGTCGGGCATACCTAATCTTGCTCGGGAAGGTCGTACAGACTGTATATTGCTCGGTACGAGCAATATTTGAAAGGGTAAACTTGCTCGGTTGCAAAAGTGATCTACATGAAAATTGTAGAGAATTTCATGGTGCATATTTTTCATGTAGACAACATTTTAAGTCGAGCACTGACTGATTTTATAAAAAATTATTTTGTGCACTGCTGTGCAGGAAATGGGCTGAAATAGAGTGTTTCTAGGGCTGCTGCTTTCACACTTTGGTGTATCCAAGAAAATGATATAAACAAGAGTGGTAGATGATGAAAAATATGAAGGATAGGTAGAAAAAGGGTTCTCACCTAGCAAGGAAAGCCTTCCTAAGGGTGGGCGTTTGACATATAGAGTGATTGGAGAAGAACATGTCGGTTTGTCCCAAGATGATGCCTGCTGCTCCTGGACTTGTTTCTTGCAGTTCCTTCTCCTTCTAGGCCATGGGTTTGGTTTTGCTCTTCTCCTAGCTCATGGAGATAGTCTCCAGGCTCATCCCTAAGCTTACATGTGAACCAAAATGACATGCAAGGTGAGAAACGAACAGATTACCTCGCTGCAGTCAAGAACAACAAAGTATAGAGATGAGAAGCATCAAGAACTCATCCAAAACCTTGTGAACGTCCAAGGGAGTTGAATGTACTTGAAGCCTAGGAAGTGTAGATGTTACTCCTCCTCATTCCATGGCCTGGATTTAAAGAAAGAGGGCATAGATGAGCAGAAAATAAAATCAGTCTTTGCTGTCCCAAAACCAAACAGTAAAGAGAAAAGGAAGAGAAATCCATAACAAACCTTTGTGCATGTGCTTACCATGGAGTGGAGTGGATAGCCAACGATTTCAGCTTTCCAACGATATATAACACCCTATATGGATTCTTGGTGGTTTGGGTGGAGATTTGAAACTGGTGGAGGTGGAGATGAAGAACAGCTTGCTGTTCTTGCTGCTGTCTAGAACTTGGACGTGGAAAAATGAGAGCGAGGGCTGGTTGAAGTGGGTGGAGAGGGGTTTAAATAGAGGTATACTCTTCTATTGACAAGTGGGTCCAGGTCCCACCTGTAATAGAAAGTCTGCGGGTAAGATTCTGGGTAAGAAAAGATGAGGGTCTAGGCTACCTGCAGCACCGCTCAAGTCAGCCAGTTGATGGAAGATTCGGCTGATACTGCCGGAGGGCAAAAAGGAATAAAGAATAGATGTGGTGGCTGGGTTGTTTAAATAGGTATGAGCTTACTCGAGCTTCTCCTTACCCGGTCAGGTCTTCTGTTGCTCGGTTCAACCGTCTATAGCTCGGGCAGTTTCCTCCGGATATCTTCTAGCTCGGACAAGTGATAATCAGCTCGGATGGGTAGCAACCAAGCTCGGGTAGAGCTCGGTGAAGTCCGGCACAGTCACTACCTTCCTTGATAGAGCTCGGGTGGATTCTACCTTGCTCGGGCAAGCTCCAGTTAGCTCGGGCATATAGGAAAACATGCCCATCGGGCTAGGTCTCACTATTCTAGTGGCTTGGCCAGAGGGTTTCAAGTTAAAAGCCTTATGTTCCGATCATAGAGCACGGTGGTTGAATGCAAAATTCTTTTGTAAACCAACATAAAAATAAATAAACATGCTAATGATATGCACAGCTATACGCAATTTTAACAGCTGGGCTGTTACACCTCTAAACAACAACGCAACAACAAAGTTTCTAATTCATCATAGTATAACTTTACAATGTAATTAAATTGCTTTGCATGTTGTGATTTTTTAAGCAAAAATCCAGCATGGCGTGAACTAACCAATCGATCTATCATAACCCTTTTCATGTCTTTCCAAGTTGCAGGTAAACCATCACATGGACACATATTCTTCCACCAAATTAATGCTAGACTAGTTAAAGCACTAGCAACACTCCTAATCTTTTGTTGATCACATATTTTATATTGGGCCAAAATTTCATCTGCCACTATTTCCCAATCAATATAATCAACTTTAATAAATCTATTATAAGAAGAAAGAGTTATAAGAGTTTTACCCTGACCAATTTTTAGAGGAGATATAGTATTGTTGAAGTGGCACTCTTTCAATCTCTCCCGTGCATTATCAATGTTTTGATGGCTCTTGATGATGGACTTATTCATAATTTTCAGCATGTCCTAGAGCTCATTATAAAGAACACACTTATTATCTTCATGATTTCTAGTTCGTGACCCAGCCATTGATACTAGAAAATATAAAATAGCATAAGAGTATTATCCCTATCAACTACTAGGTTTTGGAAGAGTTTGGAAGATAGAGTCAAACTCTCTTAAGCGTCTTACAATGCTCTTACAAATGTTCTTTCCAGAACAACAAGAGGTACAACTAGAGGCTAGTTTGTGATACTGAGACAGGTGTGAGTAAAGCGATTACAAGGTTAAAACTGAACTAATCAAAAGTAGGTGCTTGAAAGGCAATATATATGTGCAACAATAATTAAAAATTAGTATGTCAGATTGTAAATAAGTCCAAAGTAAAATTCAGCGTTCTGGCCTAGCCTAAACCTATACTAAACTCTAGCAAGCGACTAGAAACATAAAAGACTAGAATCATACGATGCACCACTAAAAATTATCACATATTTCTACTCTTATTTTTCTTCTTTTCTTATATACGGCTCTTCTTTATATACTTTCCTTTTTTTTTCTCTTTTCTTATAGTGCGTCTTTTTTATGCACTTACCTTTTGTATTCTAACACATCTCACCTGCATAGCAAGAGCAGACACTTGTTCGGCAATTATGCACCCCAAAAACTCTGAATCTTTAAAAAGTGTCTAAATAGAAGTTATGGGGAATCTTCTAAGTTTTCCATCAAGTCCAAGACCATCAAAAACTGAGTTCGGACGAAGAAGTTATGATTGAAACACAGAACCAAATCATAATAGATCTAAACTCTACCGTCCAACAAGGATGTCAAATTATCTCACTGTTAAATGTCGGATTAGAGTTTATTTTGAATAACAAAGTTGGAGAGAACGTTCTAGGATTTCCAAAAGGACCAAGAAAATACTGAAATCCAAGTTTGCATGAGGGAGATATGATCAAAACATCGAACTTGACTACAACAGATTAAAAGTGGACGTCGTGACAATGACAAAAATGAGATGGAATTGGGCTCGACTTCACGATGCGAGACTCAAACTAGACCAAGACTAGAACTAAGACGAGCACACGATAACAACGGACCAAAATTGAAAGATTCAAACTAACATGAATGATGCAAAGGCTAATGATGATAGTTTGGATAGCAGACGTGACAACGAAAATAATCTTTTTGTGGGGCAATTTTTTAGACTCTAGGTGATGGAACAACGATGAACAAGATAGGAAACAAAGAAACCTCACAGGCAACATAAACTTTGATACCACTTGACAAGGATTGATGCCCAATCTTTTGATGGGTATATGTAACTCAATTTGTGGAGATCTCCATGTTGACCATTCGGCTTCTGATCAAAACAAATTTGAACCAAGAAAGTGCTACACCCTACTCCATTGGTTATCAACTATGGCAAGACGTGGTCATCCGTGAGGAGGTAGAATGTCAAAAATGAACTTCGTATATGGCCTAGCCATCCGTTTTAAGTCTAGCTGGTCTATGATGGTCGAACTGGGCTTTTCGACGAAGTGAGCTTTATCTCGGGCTGGGCTTGGAGTGACATGAGTAGTTGGGCCTAAGGATGTGGAGGAGTTGGAGAGGCACCAATCTTGAATGAGCCTTCATGTAGCAGAGGCGGCCAAGGTGGCGGCCGAACTTGTGGTAATGGCGGCGTCATATCCAGGTGGCGAGTGTGCCACCTGTGTTTGCAACCTGACTAAGCTGGTGGTCGAAGAAACCATACAAATGCAGCCGTTGTAGTAGATGTAGAAGTAGAGAATTCCAGAAAGTGTTACCAACTTGTTGTACATGTAATGGTCAAAGAGGAAGTAGTCGACGAAAAGCTCAATGATGACTATGCTGAGGTAGTAGTTGATGAAAATCTTGATGATAACCATGTTGATGTAGTATTGGTCATATCCATGATGAGCATGGCTACATCAATCTTCCTCCTTCCTCCTTCCTCCATCTCTCTCTCTCTAAATCTCTCCTCTCCCTCTCTACCCCTCGTTCTCCCGACCCTCTCTTAAGCATGCACAGTGGCACACACTACTAGAGAACAGGGCATCACAAGCGGTTCGATGCGCACTGCTTCTAATAGTTGCAGCACAAACGGTTCAATAGTTCAAGCCAGAAAGCCCCTCTAAAAGCGGTTCGTAATACGAACCCCTTCTAAAGCCCAAGCAACAGAAGGGGTTCGTGTCACGAACCCTTTCTAAAGCCCAAGCATCTCTATCAGCGGTTGGGGACACGAACCCTTTCTAAAGCCCAAGCAACAGAAGGGGTTCATATTACGAACCGCTTCTAGAGGGGGATTTAGAAAGGGTTCGTATTACGAACCGCTGCTAGAGGCCTATTTTTCGAATTGTTAAAAGAAAAGCTTGTCTTATCTCATCAGAGAGCACACATGGGTGGTTGATTAGCTGGGTGAGGCGTGGGTCACGAGGAGGCCAAGGTGAGGTCTTGGGTCTTAATCCCACATATCCCAATATTCTTTACCTTTTTAGACACCACTAGAAGCGGACCGCTTCTGATGCTCCCGCGAGTATCTGTCACGGTTGCTTAGAAGCGGTTATATAACCGCTTCTAGAGGTTTTACGAATCGCTTGTGAAGTTCAAATTTGTAGCAGTGACAACAAGATGAACAGCGGGTCCTCAGCCTTTTCCCTCGGGATGACGACGAGGATCCTAGGTGTAGTGTTCAAAAGGCGCGAGTCTCCTCTCTCTCTCCCTAATCTCTCTATAGTCCCGGTGTCATGAGGAGAGGGTGGCATTCTGAGGCATGCGCTCGGGACGGACGGTGCTGGGTCAGTGACGGAAATGCTTGGGGCAGCGACGGGGAGGCACGGGGAAGCATGACTGGTGGTCAGCGGCCGTGGGGCAACCAGATTCAACAGAGCGACAACGATAGGGCTGGCTCATCGCTGGCTCGGTGCCTCCAGCAGCGGCCGGGGCTGGAGAGAGATTGGGAAGAGAGACCAGGAAGTGATAAGAAAGGATGCAAGGGCAAGATCATCTGAAAAGGTTGTCACGGAGGCATGAAAAGGTTGTCACGGAGGCATCCTAGCTAGAAACATGCTTTAGTATTCGCATGTCAGAATTTCAATTTCAGCAAATGAGCACCTGCAAGTTTAAAATTTCCAATTGAGTAGTCGCGGTTCTCAAAAGAGTGAACTGAACAGTGGCATGTTATGTAGTCCTTTAATTTAATCATGTTCTGGATCCACAAGTGCAGATCCTGTTATGCTGCATTTCATGATGAAGAATGAGGAGCGGCATTTTGATGATGATAGGTACGCAAATGTGAACAATGATAACTAAGCATTTTTTGTGTTGTTCAGAAGAATCAAATTGACATGAGTGAAGGCACGTCTGTTGATAGTGGACTAAGATTTTGTATTGTTAAGTTAGATTCCGATATTGAAATACCGAACCTGGTGACTAGAGGGGGGTGAATAGGTGCCAAATAAATTTTCTCGCAAGGAGATGAATGATGCTCTCCACCCAACGCGCATCAAAGATGACATCCCACAAGAAGAGTCATAATTCTGATTGTTAAGTGCTCAAACAAAAGTAATCTCAGTCCAAAGTGGTTGCACTTAAGACAAAACACCCCAACTAATAAAGGTGCTTTAGGAAAATGGGCAAGAATATTCAAGCAGAAATCAAATCTGATCACAGGAGTGGTTGCTGGTTTTCTTGGGCTCCAAAAATTATGGAAACTTTTCTCCCTATTTCGTAATGAGTTGTGAAGCCTCCTGCCAAGTTTCAGATCAAAACTCCTCACAGAAAAATCAGAACAATGCTTGAGATAGGAACTATCTGGAACTCACATATAGAAAGTTTGGGCTCGGTATTCACCTCATACCTCCCAACCGAAGAATCCAGATGACTTCAAAATTTTTCCACAGGTAGATATGGAAGTCACGGACCTTCTCCAATAAGAATCACTCAAAAAGCATCTCGAATGATTTTTCTAAAAATGTTACACTAATTGCTGCGTAGGAAGAACAAATCTGCCAACTTGAACAAAGGTGGGAAGAACGTGATCTCTTGTTTCTCACAAGTTGCCAAGGGTGTCATATCATATAAGCAACCTCAAAACATCATGGATCAGCAACATATAGAACAAGGTGATGCAAATAAACTTGTTGCAAACAAAATCACCAAAGAAACTAGATCAAACACATGAACAACACAAGAACAAAGACATGATTTGAGGAATAGTTTCTATTGTTTGAGAGGGTTTGTTCACAGCCACACCTAGGTGGGCAAAGCTCACAAAAGAGCAGAATACAAGCCACTAAACCTCAGCCCAAGACTTGGTGGAGGCACCCCCTCCACCCCTCCTTATATAGGGCCACCGGGTGAACCACAACCATTGATTTCTTGTCTCAACCCTAAGCAACTAAATCAAGGGCTCGGATTCACCCACTCAACCAGCCACTTACATAGGCCTAAACCACTCACACGCATCCCAACATGAGCCAAATATGCCATACATGGGTTTTACGCAAAACCCGATCAACCCGATGCAACGGGCCTTCATCTGTCGAACTTGACCGCTCCATTTCCTTGCCTTCGAGCCTCCAGCCCAAACCGGAACCTTTGAGCCACCTCAAGTACTTCTCCATGGCGTCCTCATGAGCGCCCAAACCTAAGCCCATCCGTCCCGCGACATCATCACCGTTCTGGACCTCGATCCACCCGATCTAGTCCTGGTACCATCGCCGACCACGATTGCCTCTAAGCCTGCGCCCATAAGGACCAAATCATTTTCCACAAACAAAAATATTTTCTTACCTTTGTTTTTTACATGTTAGTCCAATTTCATCATGAATTCAAACATACATGACTACATGCCCAACTTCCCACTTGAACTAAAACCGAAACCTTTCAAACCGGTACTTCCCTCAGCATAACAGAATAAAGATGGAAATGTTAAAAATAGTTTCCTTGTTCAAATGAAAAAAGTCATAATACAAAAAAGATGTATCTCGAAATTATCTACAAAATTCGTATATAACATTTTTCCATCTGAGCTAGAAAAAACTCTCAAAAGTGCAAAAAACTCTGTCCTACCACAAAAGGCCGAACCGGCTCAAATTAGTCTCCAAAACAAACTCCTCAACCACATCAATTCAAGTCACATATACTCATCACAACATGAAGACCTCCATATAGTCTCACAGATATGTTTGGATCCTGTATGCTATGAAGGTAGACATGCTTATGCTCGGATGTCATGAGTGGTTATGCCTTATGTTTGGAACTTTTAGTTGGCTCTATTTGTTGCTGGCCTAGTATCAGTTGCCTAATGAATTCTCTTTTCAGTTGTTGATTGCTGGTATACTGAGCTCAAAACTCATCTGAACCCAACACTCTTGCGTCTCCAAACGTACTCATTCAACCGCAGTGGTCCCAAACAAAGTCAGAGTAAATGAGGCACATTTAAGATTTTAATGACCGGTAACACATGGACCTATGATCCCTATTGTAGAGATACACCCGCCGCTACGACATGATGGTTGAAGAAGACCCTAACAGAGCCTGCATCACCTTCACCAAAAGACTCACGTAGAGCCCCACATCACCTTCATAAAGAAGACCCTTGCGAAACCCCAATCACCGGCTCCGCATCACCTTCACCAAGAAGACCCTTGAGGAGTCTCGTGTCATTTTCTTCCTAAGGCATCAAAGAACACCTAGGCGTTTCGCAAGCTAAAGACGTGGCGGGGCAAAGCACATGACACAAACTAGGTGGCCAAACCAGCCTAGGAGATAGGCAGTATGGTAGGACTCACTTAGGCCCTGTTCTATTGGGCTTATCTAATCTGACCTATCTTGAACTTCAAGAATTTCTCGAAGTGGGCTCGAGAGTCGGATGGCCTTGATTTTTAGGATTTAGGGAGCTTTTAGATACGTCTACGAGATAAAAAAAGGATTCAAAAAGTAATAAAAAAATCAGATAAGTCAATATTAGCCACATCTGTCGAGGCCACCTCGGAAAATTCTCGAAATTCGAGATAAGTCAGATTAGATAAGCCCAATAGAACAGGGCCTTAGGTGTTAGTATAAGCATCATTGAAACCCTCCAAGAGAGGACACCTTATAACCGCTCATAAAGTAAACGACTTCCTCATCCGTGCTTTATTATGATGGTGAGAGAGTGTTTAATTAAGTCTTTCATTTTGGGGAGCACTAGCCAGTCATTACCACCTTGTCCCTACTTTAGGTAGGGTTTAAGGGCTAGAGGGCCATTTGGCCCTTAAACGCTCTCTTTATAAATAGGGAGCACCGATATACGTGAGACGGCCAAGCAATTCCCTAGATACCACCACTAACACCAACAACCATTTATGTCCATTTGTGTTGTGTTCACTAACATTAACAACCATTTATCTCCATTTGTGTTGTGTTCTTGGTAAGTCACCCCTCACGTGCCTCCGTGACCAAGGTGCGGAGGTCCAAGTACGGTGCCTTAAAAAATATTTATCTAAGATTGCCCAACGACAATCCCCATATCAAATTCTACCCTGAGGATCTAACGTCTTGTTTGATATACCATGATCATGTCCAAACCTAAGGCAAAATCTCTTGTCGGTTAATGGACCGAGCATCATCCTATCTGTGAAACAAAGCGTGTAATGCTAGTAAATTCTATCGTCCCTACTCCCCACAATCCAGCAAAAAACAATACTTGCAGTTGTGCTTTCCATGCGAGCAACAGTAGTTAAAGTGAAAACACACATGTAAAATGCATTAATATGGGACAGGTACAAGTAGTTACATGTATGTATATTTTTTAAAAAATACAAAATTAAAAAAACAATCGGATACTTCTTTTTGCTCCTTTGTCTCTCTCCCTCTCTCTTCTCTTGCCTGGTCGAGTGGGCTCCCCTCTGGGGAGGTGCCGCCGATAAGCACATCCCCTCCCACGCCGTGACCATGCCAGCCTGCCTCACCGGCGTGGCGACCACATCCCAGCCGTCCTGACGACCATGCTAGCCCAATCAAGCCGCAACGCAGAGACATGATTGTGTTTTGTCCAAAAATTTTAGTTTTCTCTTTTGCAAAATAGCAAGTAAGGAAGAGTGAGGCCTGTAGACGAATATTAGAGCCCATACAATGGTGCTCGCATAAATATTAGAGCCTGAAGACGAATAGGCTCCCGTAGGATAAGATGCTCCGGAGCCCCGACCGCGCGAGAACCAGCTTCCTTGCTTCGTCCCCTACATCCAGAATAAAGCTGACAGCCACTACTGCACCATAGCAGTCAGGCCCGTTGCCTCGTCTCGCAGGCGCCTGTACGGAAGCAGCCAAGAAACAGAGGAAGGGATCGAGGATGTGCCTGGTGATGGTCTGCGACGAGCCGAAGCGCGTGGTGGCGACGTACCAGGCGCCCGGGCGCTGCCCCTACTGCGGCGGCGGCGTGATGGCGGCGGACGTCGAGAGCGCGCCGAGGCTCTGCTTCGTGCCGCTCTGCTTCCGCGTCCGCCGCCGATTCTACTGCTCCCTCTGCTCCCGGCGCCTCGTCTTCATCGGCTAACCATGAGACCTTCGCTATCTCCCTGTGTACGCCTTGTCAATTCAGACCTAATCTACATGGGTACTATATATCTGGGTTGAATCGAGGGTTCTATGTACGCACGTACAGTTGTGATTGAACTGTTCATATGGTTACCATAAAGATATGATGATTATGTGATGGATGCGCCGCTCCTATTAATTTCTTAATTACTTTTGGAAATGAACTGTCAGTTCTATACTGAGATGGATGGCGATGTGGTTGCAAGCCGGGGAGGGGAACAACACACAGCCAAAATTATCTAGCTTTCTGTGAGTTCCAACAGATTCCAACGAATTGGTGGTGGAACAGGAAGCAATTGACGACATGCACCGCGCAGATATCATTACCAAGCTGCAAATCTCAATGGAATAGCCAAGAAAGCAACTCGAATGGAGGCGCTGATGCAAGAAGCGGAACAGCGGAAGGAGTCGTCGTCCAGAGTTCCTCTTTTATTACGGCACAAGTACAAAGACGGGCGAAGAAAAGGGAGCTGACAAGCGAGAGAGCAGCAGAAGCACAGATCAAAGTTACGAAGGTCACTCGAGGGTGGAGTCCACCCGGTCGACGGAACGCGCGAAGGCGAGGATGTCCGACGAGCCGTCCGCCGCAGGCTTCCCGCCGCCCTCCGCCTTGGAGACAATGGCCTCCCTGAGCAGTCTCACGGCCGTCGGGTTCAGGGAAGACGGCTGCTGGCTGTCGGTAGACTGCTTCTGGCGCTGCTGCTGGTTCGAGCCGGCACACTGATGGGCGTCCGCCGGCGAGTCGCCGCCGTGTCTGGCTCGCTGCGATTGGCCCGCGTGACGCTGCTCCATGGGTTCGATCGGTCGGTGGACGGGTGAAAATGGGTTGTGGCTGCGTTCGCGAGGTGAGGTGCAAAGGATTTCGTGGGCACTCTTGACTCTTGCCTAGGAGCATCCACAACAATAGCTCTAAATATACTGTAGCGCTAACGTGACAAGAATAGAGTTTCTGATGCAGTGAAGGAATCTTTTGGAGTATAGTGTAAAGTGTGAAGGAATTTTAGAGCGATGGAGAGAGAAAATAGAGATAGAGTAATTGGTGTGGATGCTCTAAGAGGAGGTCCCTGTGTAGGTGCCGAACTGCCGATCTAGACTGTTCTGCCGGGGCACCTTAACACGTGGCTCTCTTTAGGAGGCGTCAACTGCTGTAGTGACGCGTGTGAGCCCTGCTTGCGCTGATTCAACGCGGATACTAATGCAAGAGGCACTACCACACGAAATTTTTTAAAATATTTATTTTAATTCGTTATTTTACAAATAATCATTGGAAATGTAAAATGACATAAATGCCCTCCCGTTGTCCGGTATTAGGGCGATCGCCTAGTACTGGGACGATAGGTCCCCCCAAACGTCAAGATTCTGTAGCCGTTAACGGCTAGAAACGGGCAGATTCCCTAGCCGTTAGCTGTACGGACCTATCGCCCCATTATGAGGCGATCGTCCCTGCCACGGGCGATTTCTAGCCTTTATAACCCTTCCTTCCTCTTCTCTTTTCCCATTCTGCCCGAGACCCTCTCATTTCCATCACCACAAGCAAGCGAGAGCACAGAGGAGGAGAAGATGAGAGAAAAGAAAAGAGAGGAGAGGAAAAAAAGAGAAGAAAAAAGGGAGAAAAAATAGAAGAGAAAGAAAAAAAGAAGAAAGTTGAGCTGCCATTTTCGCGGAGGTAAGTCCGAAAATTTTTTTGTGCAAATAATTTATTAGACAATATTTATAAATGTAATGTGGTAGTATTGTATAGTTGTAAAATGTAAATATTATGATGAAATCTGGTAGGATAGCCATATGTTGCGCGGTTAAAGTTTTAAAAAAAATTGGATGTAGAAATTAAAGGTAGTAGATATGCATTTTTTTAGGGTTAGGAAAAATTAATAATATATATAGTAGTAATGCCGTAAAAAAAAATGAGTAGTTTAATTATTTATTTATAGCAGTAATTTTCAGTAGGATCGTCATACGTTTTATATATTGTATTTTAGAGTAGGGGGCATTTGACAATATGTCGTATTTCACAATTTGGGCCCACCTATCATAGACACATAAATGGGGCATATTATCAATTTTCACTCAACTTTGTGGCATATTGTGAATTATCCCTTTTAGGGTAATATGTAAAAAATGGTATGCTAGCCACATATGTCAGGCACCGTTAGAAATTAGTGGAGTAAAAAAATTTGAAAATAGATAGCAGAAATAACGAGGAGTAAATCAATGACATAGGATGATGTAACAATTATATGGTAATGCATGATGCTGTTAAATAGACAACTAATAAATTTCTCAGTCCGATGTTGTAGACAGCATGTTGGAGATTGTATTTTTAAAAATTTTACAGAGATGGGAGATAGCACAGGGGGCGGATGGAGTGGATTTGTCAGCATTTTCAAGAGTTGTACGGGCATATTAGACCGAGCAATAGGACATACAATGCTTTGTTGGAGTGGATGTTTTGGATGTTCAATTTGGATGCCAGACTGTTCGGCTGCGGGTTAGAGCAGTAGTAAGCCGTGCGAAACACTGTTTTTCTAGAGAGTTGATTCCTATTAACGCGACATCATCATGGAGGAGCTATGTTGGGTTTGCGGTAGAGAAGGGCTGGCCGCTGATGTTGCTGGTACAGTTGTACCAGATAGCTCCATCAGTGTCAGAAGTTCGTGATGTCGGGGTAGATCATTCGGAGGAGATGGACAGAATATGCAAGAATGCGATGATGATGGGGACGAGGAGGCCGGAGACGGGGTACATGAGATTGGCTGTGGCGAGGGGATCAGGGAGGGGGCGAGGAGATAGGTGTGGAGGCGCAGGGCCTGGCCGACGAGAGGGAGGAGGTGGAGGACATAATTGACCTGATGGAGGAGGAGGACCGTGCGGATGAGGAAGTTCCTGATGCCGAAGACTCGGACGAGGAAGACAATACTCATGAGGTGCCTGTCCTTGGGGCATGGTCTAATTATAATTTCGAAGACCTAACAATGAATAAAGGGAACAGTGATGCATGAAAGTATCATGAGAACGAAGTCACGCAAGGGGGCATATATAAGGACAAGGAGCCTGTGATGGATGCGGTGAAGTACTGGGCAATGTCTTTGCGACGGCAATTCAGGGTAGTGAAGTCTAGCAAAAAGGAGTACAACGTAAAGTGCGTAGTTGATTCGTGCCCATGGTGGGTGCATGCATATAAGGGGAAGTGGAAGGACTACTAGAAATGCTCCATAGTGATGGAGCATGACTATAAACTAGAGGAAGCGGAGCAGCAACACCGCAATCTGTCGTCCACTTGGGTGGCAAATGTGTTTTACAGTCAGGTCGTGAACAATCCGCACCTGCAGTCTCGATCTATCATCAGAGCCGTGGAGGAAAGGTTTCAGTGCAAGATTAGCTATAGAAAGGCATGGAGAGCAAAATGGACAGCTTTACAAATACGGTTCGGGATATACGAGGTTTCCTACGAGAATATTATATACTTGCTCAGGGCAATATCTGTCGACGAATTATGTCGGCAATATACTTTATAGGGCTATGCGAAAGACCACAACTCGATGGCAGCACAGGGGGCAGGATTTATACAGGTTCAGGCCCTTTAAAAGAGGTAATACCCTACTTCTATGCTCGTGGATTTTTATTATAGGGTATCGATCACAATGAACAAGGGATGATCATAATGACCATATGTTCTCGCCTAAGATTGCACAAGATTGGATGCAATCGAATATGATATTGAAGACGAAGATGATGATCCCTAACTAAGGACCCCGACCCCCTTTATATAGTGTAAGGGGGTAGGGTTACAGATCGGTTCCCTAGTTGGTATTAGGGAAATAAGGGATATAGCCGAGTCGGCTTCCCCTATCTCCACGTATTCGAGTAGAATTAGGATTCTACTCCTTGTAGAACAAGTTGGGCTGCGCCGTCCTCCAAGCTCGCCTTCTGGAAGATGCACGCGACTTGGTCCAAGGAGGTGGTGTGTCCAATCGTCTGTCTCCAAATACCCGAGGCCCGTGTTGTCCACAGTAGCTCCCAAGTGCTTCCTGACTGAGTTGTTTAATTCTGAGTTCATCTTGCAGCCCATCAAGCGTAATCCGAGTGACATCAGTCTTTGTTCGGTCGATGTAGTTCTGCTCGCCGAGTAACCTGTTGATTAAACAAAACAGTTGCAAAGGACTCAAGAGAGAATCTCAAGCCTTTGAAAAGACGTTTGGTACCTAGCCCGACTGGTCGGTATGCTGGCTATTGACCCCACAGAGAGGCATACCAAGAAAAATAGATGTAGCCGAGTGATTAGTGTCACCCTGCCTTATCCTCCTTGTAACAAATCATGACATTCCGGTCTAATTGACAGAACTCGACATTCGGTCTAGCAGGGGACATGTCACAATTCGTGTATTTGGGTGTTCAGACGCCCTGACCCGACTTAGTGCGGTTTCAAGCTAGTGATTCTCGAGAGAATACGCCTGCCTCCAAGTCAAAGTCATCCGAGTGGTGTTTGTCATGATGACGAACGATCCAGAGATGTGCCACTAAGACCCGACTAAAGAGGTAACTCATGATGCCCGATCCGACTAAAAGTCAGACCGACTATTGGCCCCAGGAAGTACATCAAGAGCTGAGTTATAACTCGGGAAGCGCCCAGTCCTCATAGACTGACAACTGGCTTGAGGTCCGACTGGGGGCACGCTACTTTTCCCGACTATGTTTGATCCGAGTGGCACCTGTATCCGAGTAATGACGTGTACAGCTTATGTCCCACGTTGGCATACTCTCTGGAACCTAAGTCTGAGCTCGAATCTTGAAACAATGATTAGGGCTCCATTTTTTCCCGCCCAGCGCGGAAACTAAAACGTCGCCCATTTCCATTTAAATAGAACACGCCGGGGCATTCGGACAGTTACGCTCGTATTGTGCGCCCAAACCTGTTCGTCTTCCCCGCAGCGCTCCTACTAGGGTTCACCGCCTCCGCCGTTGTAGAGCAAACCAAGCGCCGCCACCGCCGCCAATCTCCAGATCTAGCCTCGCCGCCCCCATCCTAGCTTCTCCTGCACCAATCCTTCACCATTTTCTCACAAATGGCAGAAGGCTGGGCGACCTCCGTCAGCCTGATCCAGGAGCTGAAAGAAGCGGGGTTGACCGGCGTGGCCATCGCTATCAATTTCACAATGCGCCGCGTCCAGCCCCTCAAAGAGAGGGTCCGGCTCGGGTTCGAGTACACCAGGCCGAACGATCCGACTCGGGAAGTGGCCTGCCAGATCTCGCGTCAGGACGCCGTCGACCGAATCGCCGAGTTCTTCGCCACAGGGACACCCATTATCAATTACGGGTGTCCTAAAGGTTTCATCCTCGCCAATCCGCCACCAGAGGTAACGGCAGAGTAGTTTTTGTGATTGTCTTAAGCCCGCCGAGTGGTTTTGTTGTCAACACACTAACTCGGGAAAGCTATATCTTTGTACAGGACCGCCAAGCTTTCGTGTCCCTTCCCCCAACGCCTGAGGCCGCTGCCAAGAAGGGCGAGAAGCGCCCAAGTAAGGAGTCTGAAGAGGCTCCCGAAGCCAAGAAGGGCAAGGGCCCGATTTTCTTCCAAGAGGAGGACATCCTGTCGCCCGAGGGGCACAGCTGACAAGGCTCGGGCCCGTAATTCATGAGACCATCGAGGAAGGAGCGAGCCAGCCCACGCCGACCCAAAGACCAAGAAGTCAGGCGGCTCGCCCTCCGAAGTCGGGCCGTAGAAAATAGCCCAGGAAGAAGAGGGCGTACTCGGCTCCTAAGCCTGCGTCGTCCCAGGCCAAGCCGAGTGGCCCTCCCGATGCCTCTTCAAGCGGGTCTTCCGCTCAGAAGGGTGCCGGAATAAAAATAAAGACCTCCAGTCGGTGAATGTAAACTTTATCGCACCTTGTTTGTCTTCGATGTTTGTTGTTCCTATGTAGAAATGTCCCCTTTTTCAGAAAACCGCTGGAGGAAATCCCGACTGACTGCCCGGCCGAGCCAGCACCGGGGCCAGAAAAGACGGCTGCTGAGCCCAGACGTGAGGCGTCGCCTCCCCCTCCTTCTCCTCCTCCTTCGCCTCCAACGCCTCCACCGACCGTCACGGAACCTCCGCCACCCAAGCCGACTGAAACCAATCGGGAGGCTGAAATCCCAGCTGGTGATGCCGCCGCCCCCCCCCCTCCGAGCCCGAAGCCGACTGATGGGGGCGGCGAGGAAGCCAAGCCGGCCGTGGAAGAGATTCCACGCCGACTGTGGCGCCCCCTTTTTCACACTCGGCTCAAAGAAGTCATTGCCCATTCGCTGTCCATGTGGTTGGTAAATAACATACTAGCTGCCCAGGAGCAAGCCGAGCATGTTAGCTCCCAACCCAAGCATGCAGCGGTACACACGGGCGACCTTCGTTGAAATGAATGTAAACCGGGTGCCCGGTGATGGCTCCCAAGATCAGCTACCATCACACACATACCCTAATGTGGATCGATAACACAACACAAACGGTAAGGGACATAAACTTATATTACAACGGGGTATGGACTGCTGTCCATACAATAAGTTTAACATAATTCGAGTTTTACTGGCAGAAAAAAACATAAGATGTTCAACAACAAAACAGCGGAAGTCTTAATCATACTAAAACCAAAAGGGCCAGCAAGGTATGCCTCATAACCCAAGGGCAACCGACTGGAAGTTTAGAACTCCGCTTGCCCGCTAGCGTCATCGCAACCCGCTTGATGGTAATACTCAAGCGTGGGGTCATATTCACTTGAAATAATAGCAACTTGTATGAGTACAGATGGTACTCAGCACTAGGAGGTAATGTATATCCTCATTTATGAATAATGTATCCAATGGAAGCTTAGCATGACATTTTCAGCATAAAGTACATTTGCAAGACGTAAACATAAGTAGATTGTAAATGGCATTTGAATAAAACATTTTAAATCAATGTGACTAGCAATAATATCATCATCTCATCAATATATATCATCACCATCATCAATCCATTGGACTCCATCCGTCCATAGCCTCTATCCGGCCATATCAAAACATACCCGAGACTCTATCCGTCCCCTGGTCTCTATCCGACCAGTGACACCGTGAGCAACCCAGTGCTCGGAAATGAACACATAACCAAACCATATAACCAGAATCAGTAACCAAGTGCTAACAAATGGCAGCTTAACCAACTCAAGATTCGTCCTTAACCCGGGACGCGGCTGTTCGAACAGTTCAACACTCTGCAGAGGTGTACGACTTTACCCACACGACACAGCAAGCCATGCCGAAGCCTCCTAGATGTACATGCCAGTCCATTGGGTCACCCGAGTTAACTTTATCCAGTCCCCACTCCACGAGTGCAGGAGGGAGTTAACCGTTGTAGTGGATTTGTCCAAGGCCCATCACACCCAAGCACAAGGACGCACCACGGATGGTCCGCCCTGCCACCCCACCCACAAACAGATTGCCCCGCTGGTACCCAAGGGCTCAAGCATGCACAGGAAGTTAGCCAAGTGTCCCCATAAAACACGTGTGGTCGTACGTATAGTACTTGAGAGGAAGGTACCCGATGTTCGGTCCTTAATTACCTAAACGGGGCTACATGTCCGGGATCTGTCCTCCCATCATCCTCTATCACCCGTTCGAGTCCAACTTAGCTCTCACATGTAATCCAAATACTCATCAATCCAAACCGAACATTGAGTACATCAATAATTGAATCACACGACCAATGGACTACTCCACTGATCGCTTTACCTCGTTGACTCTAAGCATTGCTAAGCATTCGTGACACAACATAAATAATAGTACCTGCTTAGGCTACAAAGGAATAAGGGTGTCAAGCCTAGTAAGGTACTAATCACTGGGTAGGACATAACTACCTTCTACCCAAAAGATAACATACTCGAAATTAGCATGCAACAAGTGATAGGATATAATTAAATCAATGCATGTAATTAGAGAATCAATATGGTGAGTCAAATGAGGGGAGTATAAGTGCCTTGTTGCTGGTCGTAGTCGGGGAGAGCTTCTGGATCAAGTCCGGGCTCTTCCGGAACGTCGGCTCCTAATGTTCGGGAGCAGGAACATCAAATAAAATCCAAATAAAATATCAAACAAATAGGAAAATAAAATATTTTTATAGATTCAGAAAGTTCATGATCTAATGTAGATTCTGCAAAAAGAATCACCCAAATCCGAGTTCGGATGAGGGAGATATGGCCATTTGAAGTTTGGGTGCAAAACTAGCTCGGGGCTATAAGGACTAAGCTCGGGATTGATCAGGGTAGCTCGGGAATGAGCCTCCTAGCTCGGGAATGATGTTGCCTTGGTCAAGAGTGGATTTCCAAGGTCGGATATGGCATAGCTTGGTCGGCTAGGACATGACCAAGGTCGGGCTCAACTAGCTCTAGCTCGGGAAAGTCACTTAGCTTGTATATTGCTCAGTACGAGGCACTTTTGAGGGTCCTAATAAGCTCGGCTAAGCTCGGGCTTAACATAAAAGTATGAAATTTCCTGGCGCACAATTTTCATATAGAACACTTTTTCATCTAAGCTACGGTTGATTCTATAGAGCTTACTTACTAGGCTACTGCTCAAAGAAAGGCTGAAACAGGCTGTTTTCAGATTTGGGGGTTCTAAGGCTTCGGTTTCCACCAAAGAACACCTTAGCCATGAATGCTAAATGGTGAAAAACAGAAGTGAAAGGGAGTATTAGGTTCTCACCTAGCAAGGAAGGCCTTGCTTAACAATAGAGAGTCCAAAGATGAGGAGATCGAAGTGGTGGACGGCAATCTGTCCAGAACTCGGTTCAGCAACTCTTCAGCTCGTTCCTTGAGGTTCCTTCAACTCCAGAAGCGTGGATCTGCTCCTAGACGTTCCTTAGCTCGT
Organism: Olyra latifolia; assembly: GCA_036346145.1. NCBI lineage: Eukaryota > Viridiplantae > Streptophyta > Magnoliopsida > Poales > Poaceae > Olyra > Olyra latifolia. Next base: position 39,090,993 of record CM070524.1, on the reverse strand, counting down.
GCATGAACTCTTCTTGGCCATCTCCGAGCTTGCATGTGAGGGAAAATGACATGCAAGATGAGAAAACTGCAAAGAACCGCACTGCTGTCCAGAACAGTGAAGTAGATGAAGAAAGGCAGCAAGAACTCACCCAGATCCTTGTGAACGTACAAGGGAGTTGGATGTACTTGAAGTCTAGGAAGTATAGATGTTATTTCTACTCATTCCATGGCCTGGATTTAAAGAAAGAGGGCATAGATGGGCAGAAAACGAAATCAGTCTTTGCTGTCCAAAACTGAACAGCAAAGAGAAAAGGAAGAGGAATTCATAGCAAACCTTTGTGCATGTGCTTACCATGGAGTGGAATGGATAACCAACGATTTCAGCTTTCCAACGATATATAACACCCTATATGAATTCTTGGTGGTTTGGGTGGAGATTTGAAAATGGTGGAGGTGGAGATGAAGAACAGCTTGCTGTTCTTGCTGCTGTCCAGAACTTGGACGTGGGAAGAATGAGAGTGAGGGCTGGTTGAAGTAGGTGGAGAGGGGTTTAAATAGAGGTATACTCTTTCATTAACAAGTGGGTCCAGGTCCCACCTGTAATAGAGAGTCTGTGGGTAAGATTCCAGGTAAGAAAAGCTGAGGGTCTGGGCTGCCTGCAGCACTGCCCAAGTCAGCCAGTGGATGGAAGATTTGGCTGATACTGCCTAGCACCGTCCAAGTCAGCCAATGGATGGAAGATTCGGCTGATACTGCCGGAGGGCAAAAAGGAATAAAGAATAGATGTGGTGGCTGGGTTGTCTGAATAGGTACGAGCTTTCTCGAGCTTCTCCAAACCCGGCTAGGTCTTCTGTTGCTCAGTTTGACCGTCTATAGCTCGGGCAACTTCCTCCCGACATCTTCTAGCTCGGACAAGTGATAACCAGCTCGGATGGGCAGCAACCAAGCTCGGGTAGAGCTCGGTGAAGTCCGGCATAGTCACTACCTTGCTTGATAGAGCTCGGATGAACTCTACCTTGCTCGGGCAAGCTACAGCTAGCTCGGGTATTTAGAGAACATGCCCGTCGGGCTAGGTCTCACTACTCTGGTGGCTTGGCCAAAGGGTTTAAAGTTAAAAGCCTTATGTCCCCACCATAGAGTATGGTGGTTGAATGCAAAATTTTTGTAAACCATCATAAAAACAAATGAACATGTTAATGATATGCATAGCTATACGAAATTTAACAGCTGGGCTGTTACACCGACCTCCATCTCCCCCGGAGGAGACTGAGCCCAAGTTCTCGGCGGCCTGAAGAGATGAGGCCGGGGACTGGGCTCTGCTTGACGATGGAGAGGAACAAAAGGCCAGGGTGGCCTTCTATGAGCACGCCGCAGCATGCAGCCGACTGATCTGGGTAAGTTCCCCGACCAGCCGAGTACGTCTTGTCGACTCGAAGTAGAGCTGTGTCGATATATACTCTTTTTGTAGGAGCCTGGTGACTTTTCCGAGAGGAAGACCAAGTTTCTCAACTATTTCCTCCCAAAATAGAATGGATTAAAGCCATGGAGGGGCAGATAGTTGAGACCCAGATCGAAGCGTCCAAGCAGCGTCGGAAGCTGCAAGCCGAGATCAAGGAGCTGCAGGATGAGAAGTTCGACATCGCAGGCTCTCTCCGATGTAAGTGTCCTGACCTAAGTCGAAATTGAATGCTCTGTATGCATCCGAGTGACATCACACTCCGCACATTGTGCAGCTCGTGACGCCACAATTGCCATTCTGTGGGAGGAGCTGGCCAAGTCCAAAGACTCTGAGGTCGCCGCCCAAGCAGAGCTGAAGAAGTCTCAGGACTAGAAGCTGGCCCTGGAGGAGTCGGAGGCCCGAGCAGTCACCGAGTTGGAGGGTAAGTCCCTTAACCTAGCCGAATTCGAATTCTCCAATGTTGTACAGTTGCATGACTGCATCTGTGTCTCTGCTGACAGTACAAGAAGAAGACGCGAGCGCGGTATGACGTTTTGAACGAAAACGTCAAAACTGCGCTAGCGCAATATGAAGAGCTTCTGGTGGCCGTGGAGCTCACTCGGCGACGACTCTACGTTGGTGACGCCGAGCCAAGCAACCGGGTTGAGCTGATCCAAAGGCGGACCGATGCCCCCGAGAAGCTCAAGGCCCGACTTAAGGAAGTCGGCTTGATGAGCACCAGTCAAGCGCTGGGAATCGTCAAGTCCTTGTATTCCCGAGCTGACCTTGAGGCTGTCAAGGACAGCTTCGCCTGCACCGAGGAGAAGACGTTGGTCCTGCTTGAGGAAGCGCGGCCCACAGCCGAGTCATTTGTAGATAACTTAGATTTGGAGGCCCTGTAGATACATGAACCTTTTGTAAATTATCAGTCCATTGCATGTAAACAGTTCATCCAATGTAATATGAGTTATGCTATCTTTCTATGATTAACTTTGTATTTTGCCCGAGTAGATTAGGTTCCTTTTACTAAGCACTCTGCCAAGCGCATCAAGTTCCTTAGCATTAGGTGTTGGCGTTGAGCTCTGTCTCCAAGAGCGCAGTCGGGAAGTATGAGTGTTGCATGGAAATAAGAGTTTTGTTACTCAGAACAAATAATACCTAGGATCAACAAGAAGTCAAAAGGAAACATATCAATGTGGTGCAGTCTGCACCTAACTAGGTGTAGCCCCGACTTACTAGCTAGTAGGAGTCCGACTAGAGAGCAAGTCAAATCAATCTCAATAAAAGAGAAGAAAGGGGTGCGCGATTGCGCACCTAATTAGGTGTAGCCCCCGACTTACTACTTAATTGGAACACAAATAAGTAGCAAGTCAGAAACTGAATTACACAAGTTTAAAGATAATGTAAACGAAAACTTATCTTTATTGAATTGTAAATGTGTGTACAACGGCCGTTAGGTATAGAACCGACGTAATTGCTCGATGTTCCACGAGTTATCCATAATGGTTCCATCTTCTCGCCTCAGTCGGTAAGCCCCCGGGCGTGCTACCGAGTCAATAATGTACGGACCTTCCCAACGTGGGGAGACTTTATGGCCACTCGTCTGATTGATCCGAAGGACCAAATTACCAACCGAGAAGGCACGATCCCGCACATTACGACTGTGGTAACGACGTAGCCCTTGGAGGTACTTTACGGACCGAATGGTTGCAGCATCCCGAGCCTCCTCCAGTCAGTCGAGTTCGCCAACCCGACTGGCCTCTGACTCGTCCTCGTTGAACTTTTGAACTCGGGTGACCCGAATTGTAGCTCCGTTGGTAGGACCGCCTCAGATCGATATACAAGGAAGAAAGGTGACTGCCCCGTTGCCCAACTGGGACTTGTGCGAAGCCCCCAGAGTTCGGCAGGCAATTCCTTCATCCACTTTGCTGCATATGGCTTGAGCCGATCGAAGATGCGCGTCTTGACGCCTTGTAGAAGCATGCCATTCGCACGCTCGACTTGCCCATTGCTCCGAGGATGTGCCACCGAAGCAAAGCAAAAATCTTTATGCCCACATCTTCGCACCAGATTTGAAACTCGTCACTTATGAATTGAGAGCCGTTGTTCGTAATAATTCGAGAGGGCACACCAAACCGACTGACGATCTCCTGGAAGAACTTGGTGGCCTTGGCTGCCGTAATCTTGGTCACAGGCTTAGATTCAATCCATTTGGTGAATTTGTCTATGGCAACGAAGATATGTTCAAAACCTCCCGGGGCCTTCTTGAGAGGTCTGGCTATGTCAAGCCCCCAGACGGCAAACGGCCAGGTGATAGGGATCGTTTGAAGTTCCTGAGCCAGCACATGAATCTGCCGAGCAAAGAACTGACAACCTTTGCATTTTCGGACGATTTCCTTTGCGTCCGAGATGACAGTTGGCCAGTAAAACCCTTGACGAAAGGCTTTGCCGACCAACGTAACTAAAGCAACATGATGGCCGTACATACCCAAGTGAATTTCACGCAACAAGGCGTGTCCTTCCAACTCGGATACGCACTTTTGAAGTATGCTAGAGGCGCTTTGGCGGTATAGGATTCCTCCAAGTACCATGTATGCATGACTCCGACGTTCAATTTGTTCAGCAGCCCCCCGATCATCGGGAAGCTTCTCTTCTCGCAAATACTCCAAATACGGTCGCATCAAATCCGAGTCGAGGGCGAGCACTTCTGACTCGGGTAGTGGTTTATCCGGTTGGGGTAGTTGCTCCTGCAGTGTGATGGAGGGGGCGTGAAGCTATTGCACAAAGATCCCAGCTGGGACTGCTGCCCGATTAGAGCCCATGTTCGCAAGCTTATCTGCCGCCTCGTTGTCTCGCCGTAGGATATGTATAAACTCCAATCCATCAAACTTATCTTCCAACTTTCTGACCACCTGACAGTAGGCGGCCATATTGTCGTTGACACAAGTCCAATCTTTTTGTACTTAGCTCACCATGAGTTGAGAATCCCCGCGAACCACCAATCGCCGGATACCGAGCGATATGGCAATACGGAGCCCATGGATGAGTGCCTCGTACTTGGCTGCATTGTTTGAAGCTGGAAAATGAATCTGGAGGACATACTTGAGCCATTCTCCTCCAGGTGATATGAAAACGATACCAGCCCCCACGCCCTGTCGCCGGAGAGAGCCAATAAAGTATATGTTCCAGTGCTTGGATTCTTCAACGACTAGGGAGCCTGCATCTCTGTCCACCCGGCAACGAAGTTGGTGAGTGTTTGTGACTTAATAGTGCTACGTGGCTTGAACGAGAGCTCGAAAGCCCTAAGTTCTACTGACCACTTAGCGATTCTCCCGGTGGCTTTCCGATTATGAAGGATATCTCTAATAGGGAAAGAAGTGACCACCGAAATTGGATGTTCTTGAAAGTAGTGCTTCAGCTTTCGAGAGGCGATCAGGACCGCATACAAAAGCCTCTGCACTTGCGGATAGCATACCTTGGACTCGCCCAATACTTCGCTAACGAAGTAGACCGGGCGCTGAGTCTTATAGACGCGTCCTTACTCTTCCCATTGTACTACCACTGCGGCACTCACTACATGAGTGGTAGCCGCAATGTATAGCAGAAGCGGCTCCTGCGGCATGGGAGATGCCAAGACAGGTGGTAAAGTGAGGAATAATTTGAGATCCTCAAAAGCCTTTTGTGCCTCGGGTGTCCAGACAAACTTGTCCTGCTGCTTCTTCAATAGTTTAAAGAAGGGCGACCCACGCTCACCGAGCCGTGAGATGAATCGGCCAAGTGCCACAATGCATCCATTTAGACGCTGGACATCCCTTTGGCAAGTTGGGGAGCCATCTCCATGATAGCTCTAACTTTTTCGGGTTAGCCTCAATCCCACGGTAAGACACCATGAAACCGAGTAGCTTTCCCGAAGGGACCCCGAAGACACACTTCTCCATGTTCAACTTCATGTTGTATGCTGACAGGCTCTCGAATGTTTTCGACAGGTCGGTGACCAAGTCGGAGGATACCCGAGATTTGATAACAACATCATCGACGTATGCTTCCACGTTACGCCCGAGCTGGTTGTGAAAGCATCGCTGAATGCAACGCTGATATGTTGCTCCAGCATTCTTCAACCCGAAGGGTATAGTGACATAGCAGAAAGCCCTAAACGGAGTGATGAACGAAGTCATGATGCAATCTTCTTCTTTCAAGCTAATCTGGTGATAGCCCGAGTAGGCAGCCAGAAAACTCAAAAGCTCGCAACCGGCAGTGGAATCAACCACCTAGTCGGTGCGAGGTAGTCCGAATGGATCCTTGGGGCACGCTTTATTTAAGTCAGTATAGTCGACACACATACGCCAAGTACCATTCTTCTTCTGCACAAGTACCGGATTTGCCAGCCAGTCGGGGTGGGGTACCTCCTTTATGAAACCAGCGGCTAAAAGTTTGGTGATCTTCGTCTTGATGGCTTCCTTTCGATTCTGCGCAAACCGACGCAGCCGTTGTTTGACCGCCTTGGCTTTGTCGTCTACATTCAAGGAGTGCTCGATCACCTCCCTTGGGACACCCGACATGTTAGACGGTTTCCAAGCAGAGATGCCCCGACTTGTTTGGAGGAAGGTGACGAGCGCCTCTTCCTATTTCGAATCGAGCCCTGTCCCGATCAGAGCCGTTTTGGTTGAATCGGACGGGTCGAGCGAAATCCGCTTAACATCTTCGTCAGTCTTGATGCCCGACTTAGATTGCTTCTTTTTTGGCACGTCGCCCTCATCACAAAGAGTGATGACCGCCTGCCGGATCTTGTCCAACTCGACAACCGCTTCAGCTGACTGGGATAAATCACAGTTTTCCTTATCGAGGAGATAGGAAAACTTGACGTCTCCGCGGGCTATGATTACGCCCTGCGGGTCCGGCATTTTCATAGCCAGGTAAGTGTAATGTGGGACGGCCATGAATTTGGCCAAGCCCGGTCTTCCCAAGATTGCGTGATACGTAGTCTCGAAATCGGGCACCTCAAAGCTGAGGTTTTTTGTCCGATAGTTGTCCCGAGTGCCAAAAGTGACAGAAGAGAAATTTTCCCAATCAGCACAGAGGAGGTTCCCAGAATTATGCCATGAAACGGCGCATCAGTCTTTTGAAGCGCCGACCTTGGAATCTGCATCTCGTCAAACGTCTTGGCGAAAAGGATGTTCAACCCACTCCCGCCGTTGACTAAGACTTTGCGCAGTCGGACGTTCCGTACCACAGGATTCAAGATGAGTGGATATCTTCCTGGACCTGGGATGTGAACGGGATGATCCGAGCGATCAAACTTGATCGGGACTTCAGACCATCGAAGGTATTCGGGGGTCACCGGTACAGCTGCATTAACTTCCCGAGTAGTAAGCTTTTGCTTACGTTTGGACTCGTATGCATCCGATCCCCCATATATGTAGTTGAGCTCACGCTCGGTTTCTTAGTATGCGTCACCCTGAGGAGGATCACACTTATCATCTTGCTTGGTGTCCTTCGGACTGTCCTTGGTGTGCTCCTGAGCAAACCTCTTCAGGACATTGCAGTTCTTTGCCGCATGCTTTCCATTCAGATAGAAAGGACATGGGCCTCCATCACTTTATTGTAGTCATTGGACCGAGGCGGCCTCTACCGACCATGATCCGCGGCTGTCACCAATTCTTCACCCTTTCTCTTTTGTCCTTCTTGGAAGATCACTCGAGCTTGTCTTTCTTGCCTTCATTTTTACTCGGGCGATCCTCCTGGCGCTCGGCGAGAGCATCAGAGGCGGTGGCATACCGGTTCGCCAGAGGGAACATCTCTTTGATAGTAGTCGGGGGCTTCCGAGACATCTTTTTGATTAAGTCGGGGTCACGAACTCCCTTTTGGAAAGCTGCGACAACGACCGCTTCAGAAATCTCTCCGATTATGTTTTTCTTCTTTGTGAAACGTCGAATGAAATCTCTTAACGACTCATCTTTTCTCTGATGAATCTGATAAAGGTCCCACTAGGTCCCAGGCTTCTCGTAAGTGCTCTGGAAATTGGCGATGAATTGGTCACAAAGCTCTCTCCAGGTACCGATTGAGTTCTCTGGAAGGTCTGCAAGCCAACTCTGAGCCGGGGGAGTCAACATGACGGACAGATAATTTGCCATCACATCATATCCTCCACCCGTGGCTTTGATTGCTAGAGAGTAAATCTGCAACCAAGCTTCTGGGTCCTGCTCCCCGTCAAATTTCACTATTCCCTTGGGGTTAAACCCTTTGGGCCAGTTGACCTGACGGAGTCGGGGCGTGAACGCTTTGATCCCATCAATCATTCCGTCCCCAGGAGGAGGAGACTGACGGGGAGGTATTCGGCGCGGCGGAGTGCGGCGCCGGTCTTCTCGGTGATGATCACCACGACGCTCAGCGTGGTCATCGCGACGATCGTTTCTTCCCCTGTTTCGACCGAAACCATCTCTATCATCATCTCGGTGACGTCTCTCGTCTTCTTGTCGCTCCCTCCACCGAGCTTCGATGTTGAGGCGAAGGTCGCAACTTGTGTTTTGGCGAGCGCCTTGCCCGCGAGTTGGTGTGCGCCGACTGCGCCGAGTGTTGCTCGTAGTAATCTGGCTTATGGCCGAGTCGACCTGTTGATCCCGAGTACCCTGCACAGCCGCTGCCGTCACCATGGCTTTAATCTGCTCCATGATTGGCATTGCGGGACTGTTTTCCCCGAGTAACGGACCAACGTTATCCAAGAGGGTCTTGGATGCAAGGATATTCTGTTGTGGCGTACGGAAAAACGAGTGATCTCCTATACGGACTTGGAGTAATTCCTCCTGACCTTCACGCCCACGACCGTGCAGTTTATTGCGCAGATCTTCTCCACCTCCGCTGGTATGCTCGGCTCCTGCTTCATTTATTCGGCGCAAGGCCGACCCGGAAGGTTGTCCATCCACCACGTAAACACCGCGAAAGTCAGGGAATCCGTTGATGCTCTCCTCCGACCTGGATCCCGAGTAAGGGAGGCTTAACTGATCCCGGCTTGTCGGCTCATCGATGGGGGTGATTATAACTCCCACTGCCCGTGATGAATTGTTTGGCGGAAGAAAACCCGACTGAGATTCGGCAGAACAGATCTGCTGAAATCTAGCAGCCGAATTGGTTAATCCGAGTGGCATCCTAGTGTCCACTCGGGAAGTAGATCCGGTTAGAGTTATCCCCGAGCCGGAACTCGGGAAGCTCGTCCCAGTAAGTGTCTGTTGGGCTCCACCCCTTAGCCCAGACCAAAAAAGGCGGCGTGTTAGCTCATAGAAAATAGTGGCCGAGTTTCTTAATCCAGACAAGGTGTTGCACAATTGAGAAGTTGTAGTTCCCGATCGGATCTGGTCATGATCTAGGTCAGGAATAGCATCGCCGATTGGTTCCTCATCAGCGGAAGGAGCTGGCAGAACCGAAGGCTCATAATCCTGACTGAAACCGAAGAGAATCCCTGCGGTGGGCCAGTCGAAATCGTCGTTATCAGATTGGATCTCTCCCGGACCGGAATCCGAAAAAAGCAACCTGCGGTGGTGCAGTTCGGCTGGAGTCGCGTATAGCCTCCCCTGGTAGCGTGTGGACCGAACGTCTCTCGGCTCATATAACCGAAATTCCCCGAAGTCGTTGGCGAGAAAGCCAAGATCTCTGAAGACAAAACCTTGGCCGAGGGCGTAGGTGAAGACGAATCCGCCGATTGAAGCCATCGAAGTTGATGAAGCTGATCGTGACGCTAGCCCCTACCTGGCGCGCCAACTGTCGACGAATTATGTCGGAATATACTTTATAGGGCTATGTGAAAGACCACAACTCGATGGTAGCACAGGGGACAGGATTTATACAGGTTCAAGCCCTCTAAAAGAGGCAATACCCTACTCCTGTGCTCGTGGATTTGTATTATGGGGTGTCGATCACAATGAACAGAGGATGATCACAATGACCGTATGTTCTCATCTAAAATTGCACGAGATTGGATGCAATCGAAGATGATGTTGAAGATGAAGATGATGATCCCTAAATAAGGACCCCGACCACTTTATAAGTAAGGGGTAGGGTTACAGATCGGTTCCCTAGTTGGTATTAGGGAAATAAGGGATATAGCCGAGTCGGCTTCCCCTATCTCCACATATTCGAGTAGAATTAGGATTCTACTCCTTGTAGAACAAGTCGGGCCGCGCCGTCCTCCAAGCCTGCCTTCTGAAAGATCCACGCGACTTGGCCCAAGGAGTTGGTGCGTCCAATCGTCTGTCTCCAAATACCCGGGGCCCATGTTGTCCACAATATCATATAGGAATCCCGGTACATTCATCAACCTTGAGGAGTTCCCCGCGGACGATGTGTGCCCGGGTAAGTGGGTCTTACAGCGGGCCTTCTTCGCCCTCGGCGCATGCATAAATGCGTTCCGACACCGTCGCCCGCTCATTTGCATGGACGACACATTCCTCACAGGGAAATAAAAGGCCAGATTCTAACTGCAATCGCGGTGGACATGAACAACCAGGTTCTACCGGTCGTATTCGCCTTCGTGGAGGGGGAAAACATGAACAGCTGGTACTGGTTCCTTGAAAGAGTCAAGCTGGCAATTGTTAAGGATCGACCTGATGTTTGTGTCATTCATGACCGACATGAAGGGTTGCCAAGGCCGATCATGGACATGCAACAAGGGTCTGATGTCATGGGAGCAGCAAAGTGACCAGACCTGAAGAGCAGGTGGTGCATGAGGCACATGGGTGCCAATTTTTTCCATCAATTCAAGAACAAAGAGCTTATGAACATGTTCAAACGACTGTACAACAGAACCAGCGAAGGAAGTTCGACGCACTGTAGAGGACGTTGGATGAACTACCAAGAAGCAATTGCTGAATCCAAGGGATACCGCTAGTTCGTCAAGGAACCCTATGGTCCACCACGAGGAAGGAGATGACCCCACAGCCTTGTGTGCGCTCTCGATCGAAGCACCAAACATTCGGCGTAGGCTGGGGACAAGCATAAACATGAGCCATTCGAGAAATGGTCTATTCTGTATGACAAGGGCGGTTCCATTATAGAATAATGGCAACGAACCTGGCGGAGGTGTACAACTGGGTTATGAATGGCACGAGATGCCTTCCTTTGGTGGGTATAGTTGAAGGTGTGTTACTAGGTACGCAAAGATATTTCATTGACCGATATAAGAAATCCGCTGCATGTATACTAGACAATCGAATGTTCTACTCAACGGTTGTATCTAAGTACATGGCCAACAAAACACGCAAGGCGCAGACACATTGCGTGACACCGGAGAGTGGCGTGGAACGGAGATACCACTGCACTGCGGTGACCGCGGTCGCAGAGATGCCCACCGAGAGAGGACGTCCCATCTGTGCATACTCCGAGCTGCTGACTGTGAATGCTCCTACTAGAAGCCACGACTGCTGCACTTGCCATGCTCTCACGTGATTGCTGCAACCGCAGAGACACGTCAATCATGTCGTCGGTACATCTCCCACTATTATTACAAGCAAAGTGTTCTCAACACGTGGAATCATGAGGTGTACGGATACCGAGTGGATGGATCGTTCACGGAAGCCCCTCCTCCAGGGCATCGATGGGTACCAGACATCCGAATGTTGAAGCAAAAGCCCGGGGGTCGAAGGACACGGCGTATTCGGAATGATATGGACGAGTCCGAAGCGCATTGGCGAACTCAAGGATCTACGGGATCGGAGGCTAGGTCGTCTGTATCTCGTCGAAGCACACACAAAGTCCACGAACTTCTGTTTGTATTATATACTTCATTACTTTGAGACTGCAGTCATTTCAATTTTTATATGTATCTTGTAATTTGGGATAATGTAATTTTAATTCATATATTTCTAAATGTCTTTTGTACTTCGCGTACTTAAGTATGAACCAATATGTCCAGTTTGTATTTTAATTGAACCTTGTTCTCAGCTGTATCGTGTAACATTTAAATATATAATTATTGCCTAGTTTGTTGTATTTTCTTTCTAACCATGTAGGCACAGGTGCCGATGGCGAGAGTTGGGCGGGGTGCTGATGCTTGCCCTGAGCTACTAGACCGGACCTTCGATGCGACGCACCGGTCTAGGTTGTCCGCTGTTCAGAACCGAGAGCTGGGGACACTGTGGCCGCGTGTGCCAAACAGATGCTCCACATTAACCCACACTGGGTTCCATAGTAAGTTGGCAATGCTTCCTTTTCTTTTCTATACATGTACTTACCTGCAAATGAAATTTTCACGACGCTACTAACTTCATGCAGGTTACGCGCGACAGGCTTGCTCCCGCTCTGTAGGATGGTGGAGCAGGCCACTACCCCAGAGGAGGGCAGGCATGTTCCACGGTTCGCGTACGACAGTTCCCGGCTAGCCGCACTCGTCGACCGGCGGAGATCGGAGACGCACACATTCCACCTGCCCTGCGAAGAGATGGCTCCGACGCTGCAGGACATGTCTTACCTCCTAGGACTCCCCTGTGCGGATCCTACCGTTGTGCCGCACGACGTCCCCATCACATGGCATGTGTGATAGTCCCTTGTTATCACTGTCGCTTAAACACTGGCGGTTCAATAACCGCTAGTGATGACGGTTCTGAACCCCCAGCGATAGTGTTTTCTAAGCTAGTGATAGAATATGAGAGACAGGAGATTTTTCCATCGAAAACCACTTTTCAGTTAGCCTCATCCAATTCTAATTACTTTTGAGAAATTTTCACAGGATATGTTGGTGTTGATGTTTAGTTGCTGCTCACTAATATAAAAAACCACGTCGCTGCCGGTTCAGAACTGGCTTTACTGCCGGTTTTGAACCGACAATGAATAAGCGGCAGTGATACCCCTTCAACCGACAGTGATAGTATATCACTGTTTGTCCATTTTTGGCTTTAGAAAGCCGAAAAATTTTCTTATACTTAAATATTACTACCTACATCTACACGGTCACAAAGTCGCCAGTGATATGTGACTATTACTGGCGGTTTGTATATGAACCGCCAGTGATATGTGTGATAGTCCCCTATGATCACTGTCGCTTAATCACTGGCGGTTCAATAACCGCCAGTGATGACGGTTCCGAACCCCCAATGATGGTGTTTTCTGAGCTAGTGATAGAATATGAGAGACAGGAGATTTTTCCATCGAAAACCACTTTTCACTTAGCCTCATCCAATTCTAATTACTTTTGAGAAATTTTCGTAGGATATGTTGGTGTTGATGTTTAGTTGCTGCTCACTAATACAGAAAACCACATCACTGCCGGTTTAGAACTGGCTTTACTACCGGTGTTTGAACCGGCAGTGAATAAGCGGCATTGATACTCCCTCCAACTGGTAGTGATAGTATATCACTAAATATTACTATCTACATCTACACGGTCACAAAGTCACAAGTTGCACCACTTTTCATACTAAGGCCATGTTCTTTTGGGCTTATCTAATCTGACTTATCCCGAACTTCGAGAATTTCCGAGGTGGCCTCGAGAGTCGGATGGCCTTGATTTTTAGGATTTAGGGAGTTTTTAGAATTTCGTGACTTATCTGACTAATATTGACTTACCTGACTTTTTTATTACTTTTTGAATCTGTTTTTTTAATCTCGTAGGCGTGTCTAAAAGTTTTCTAAATCCTAAAAATCAAGGCCATCCGACACTCGAGGCCACCTCGGGAAATTCTCGAAGTTCGAGATAAGTCAGATAAGTCAGATTAGATAAGCCCAAAAGAACAGGGCCTAAATAAGCACCGTTGTGGTTTATAGATTTGAACCTGCGACCTCTCAGCACATGCAAAGCCTCCTTACCATCGCACTTACCAATTATTAGTGAGAGCAATGGGATATTTTTCCTTTTGACCCTTATCGTCCGAATCTTTTAACAATTATTTGGGCATTGAAGGATCGGGATGTCGCTTAGAGGGGGGGTGAATAGGCGAAATTAAATTTATCACTAAAATGATTTGCAGCGGAAATAAAAGGTTCGGACTGTCCGAATACAGCTCGGATTGTCCGAGCACTTCGGATAGTCTGAAAGTATATTCGGATAGTCCGAAGATAGCAGAGTAAGGAAATGTGCAAAAGTAGATCTGGGCTCCTAGAGAGATGTTTTCTGCACCAAAGAGTGTTAGTGAGCCCTGAGTACCTGAAAATGAAGTATGATCAACAATATCTTCTTTTCAAACGAGATCATCATTTCAAACACCAAGACTTGAGTTTGAATACAAGAGTGAAGATGAATCCAAGAGATGAAGACGGAGACCCAAAGATTTTATCCCGAAGTTCGGATCCTTGAGGGGATCATACGTCTCCATTGAGGAGGCACAAAGCCCGGGTCTCTTTCAACCCTAATCCTCTCGGTGTTGCACCAAGCACTCACCGACTTCACTATCTTGAATCCTTTCCTTGCGGAGGTGGATTCGACCTTCACAAACTTCCGGAGGCTCACCACACGAAGCTTGGGAGCTCACCGGCGACTCCTAGCCGTCTAGGAGTCCTCAACCTCAAGAGTAATAGATCGGAGAAATCCATGAGAGGATGAAACCCGGTGCTCAAGATGGATCTAAGCAAGCTCAAGCTCTCCAAATCTCACTTCTTTTCTCTCTCTAGAAAATCCAATCAACAAGCTCAAAAGGAGAGAGAAAAGCTAGGGCTCAAGAAGTAAATGAGGAGGAGTAAATGTTCTGAGTAAATAATCGTTGTTAGGTGAGAGTGAAGTGAGGTATATATATGAGCCCTCGAAACTAGCCGTTTTTGACTCAGGTCCGAATAAGTTCGGATAGTCCGAGTAAATACTCGGATACTCCGAATAGTGTAAAACCACAGAGACAGAGAGACCCATCTCGGATACTCCGAGTTGATTCTTCGGATAGTCCGAACCTTCGGATACTCCGAGAGGTTCGGATACTCTGAGTGAAATTTCGGATAGTCCGAATAATTTCAACCCAGCAGACAGAGAGGGTCACCTCGGATAGTCCGAATAATTTTCTTCAGATACTCCGAGTGACTTCGGACATTCCGAGTGAAAAACTCGGATACTCCGAGTGGGACTTAGCCTCAAAGACCAATTTCTTTCTGGGAAGACCGAGGGGGTCAGCTCGGACAGTCCGAGTAATTACTCGGATACTCCAAGTGACAAAAGGTGTTTTGTGTCTGGATTTTGGATTTGGTGACATAGGTTTAAAAACTTGTAAATTGCTAACTAATTTCCATCATGAGCACCTAGAATATCCAAACACTATTTTCCATCAAATCCCTCTTAATAGTACGGCTATCCTTAGACTCAAAATTTAAATAAATTACAAATCACAAGTCTAGATACCGTCTTTTGCTTCATTCGAATTTAGGGTTCGTCAAAACCCATAACTTCACTATAGAGGACTAAGATCTGAAGATAACACTTAGAAATCTCATTAGTCCTTTAATCGTTTTGTCATTAACCTCCAAAACATATAGGGGGCTTAGATGCACTTTCAATCTCCCCCTTTTTGGTGAGTTGATGACAACACGATTAAAACTTTACAAATGGAATGAAATAGACTTTCTTTTGAATTCCAAACATATAGTGGAGCTCCCCCTAAATGTGTGCATCAAAAAATTTGAATGGAAGCTTAAATGCACATATTTTTCAAAAAAAAAATTGACAGAGTCTCCCCCTATATCTTTGCAATTCAATAAGAGTAGAATTTATTTTAGCAATATGACATGGCATGGGGCACACAATGAAAACACTAACAATTGCAAGATAGAACAAGATAGATTTCTACACAGACAACAATTATCAACAACAAACATCCACAATTACCGTAATCAATTACAGGGACAGAATTAGAAGTTCAGCTACCACAAATTAAAAGTTCAACTTACCACAACCACAAGTTAAAAACAACAACAGTTCAACAGTTCATCTCCGGAGAACATACAAAAGATCACTAAGACAAATAGACTAGATTCCTCTTCCCCTTTGTCATCAAGGCACCAAAAGAGTAGAGGAAACTAGGAGCAGAATCAGGCATCGCTGTCTTCATCGTCGTCCTCGTCGTCGGGAGCAAATGCAGCATCATCTCCTACCTCGCTGCCCTGAGAGGAGTGGAGGCCGAAGAGATGCCTAGTCTGAGTGTCCACCGTGGCGGAGGACTCAGAATCAGACTCCTCAGCAGAACAAGGCAGGTTGAGCTTCTTCTTGATGTCTTGAAGTTGACGACGAGTGTCAGCCAGCCGGAGGTTGGTCTCCTGAATCTTCCTGTGGCTTTTCATGCCAAGACAGAAGATAGCGCGAAGCATTTTCTTCACTGAGCCACTGGAGGAGGAAGGTCCAGGAGAGGATGGCCTGACTCTGGAAGTAGAGGATTGACCTGGAGCAGGAGACTTGGCAGGAGATCTGGTCCTACCATGCCTGACAGAGGGAGTTGAAAAAGAAGTAGTTTTGATAGAACGGACCCTATAGGCGGTGTGCTCCACATCTCTCACAAACTTCAGACCAGTGACCCCTTCTATCACACACATCACATAAGGGGCAAAGCTGCAGCTGCTGCGAGGATTGAGTGAGTTTGAGCGAATTTCCTGCCAAATGAAATCAAACACGTCAAACGGACGTGTTCCCTCACCAATCCTGAGAAGGAGATTCCTAGAGAAAGAACTGATGTTGGTTGCATCTCCCTCTTTTGGCCAAAGTGTCTTCCTCAGCAGCTTGTAGAGAATGGCATAGAATGGCTTGAGTCCTCTAGTGGTTCCCAATTTGAAGGCCTGGGTGTCATCATAAATAGACTCCATCTCATTGACACTCATAGGTTCTGACATGTGAAGCTTGTCCAGGTTGTACCACCCTTCAGTTGAGAAACCCAAGCAGTCAGCAAATTGTTCCTTGGTCACTGAATAGTAGAGCCCGTTTGCCATAAACCACATAGTACTATCTTCATCAGAATCCACATAGAGTGTTGCATAAAACTGAGCAACCAGCTCATTGTTCCAAGCAAACTGAAATGTCATGATGTCCTTGACACCATGGCGTTCACAAGCTTCTAGCACTTGGTTGAAAATAGGATCCTCTTGCTCTTCCATGTAACTCCAATCAACCCACTGCATGGACACCATAGGATTCTTCTTATCGGCAATCACTGAATCATAGTAATCCTGTTGGAAGTGGTTCCAGAACCTCCTGTCCACAAACTCTTCCTGATGGAACTCCAGGGGATTCTTGTTTCTCAGTCTACGGACTTCCTTTCCCTTCCCTTGACCTGAGCTGTAGTCAATCTTCTTCTTGGGCATCACATTTTCAGAAATGACCCGTACAGAGGGATGGACTTGCAGAGGTCCAATGATCTCTCCTGAACGACGCTGCTCAGCCTTCTTGGCTTCCCCTTGATTGAACATGGCAGCATGAGGATCATCACTAGAATCCTCTTCATCACCTCTCCTCGAAGACTGAGAGAGATGATAGACGACCTTCGACCGCCCTCTGTTGCTTCTGACAGTCTGAGTGGGAGGAGCAGCTGCCAGAGGAGGAGGAGGAGCTGAGGAGCTGCCGGCAGGGTGATCATGCTTTTTCTTCTTTCGGGCCATGGTCACAGAAATATCGCGAGAGAAGCGATCACCACCTTGAGAAGGGTCCATCTAAGAGGTTTCAAAGGAATGATGAAGATTAGACTCCAATTAAACACTAAATGGATGAGAATAGGGTAAATTTGGGCATGTCAACTTCGGATAGTCCGAGATATATTTCGGACAGTCCGAATGCTTCGGACACTCCGAACATGTTCGGATAGTCCTAAATCTTCGGATAGTCCGAAGTGTAACTCGGATAGTCCGAGTTGCGCGAGTTCAAGTTTGTCCTAACTCATCCAATCTAGAGATTTAATCAAAGTAGACTAGAGTTTAACAAGGAAGATCATCCTAGAAGGTCCTAGAATAATCCTAGACACTAGGTTTTACTAGAGAATCAACGAAATGAAGTGAAGTTCGAGGGGCGGTTTCCATGGTACCTTGAAGAGAGGACCACGGAGACTCCGAGGTGAAAGCCTGGCAATGGCGCGGTGGAGAAGAGGGCCCTCACCCCGGGGAACTCCTTCGAGGTCGGAATCGAAGGATTTGAGGTCCAAAGGTGAAGATCCACGAACCGGGCCGAAATGGAGGAGACAGAGAAAAGAGAACACGCGGTGGAGTGGAAAAGAGAAGTGAGGAGGAAGAAGATAACCGCGCGGGGTAAAATACCCGAGACAACCAGTTCGGATACTCCGAGCCATTCGAATAGTCCGAACAATTATTCGGACACTCCGAGCTGCCCTTCTCTAGAACATTGAATACACAAAAGGAGAATGCCACCGATTGGAAGAGGGACTGGAAAGTCCTAAAGAGTCTCCTCATCTTGTGATCAGCATCTCAATCAAATATTCAAACTATGATCACATGATGGTTGACATGATCGACAAGATCAAAAGATCAATGAACACATCAATTTAAGAGAAGTAAAGAAAATAATCATTTTCAAAATGTTTTCCAAACATCATCCAATTGTGTGCTCACTTCAAGCCACGTTACGAGAATCTAGAACATTTAGCCCACTCCTTAGTTCACAAAATCTTCTTTCATCAAGTGGTTTAGTAAAAATATTAGCTAATTGATGTTCAGTTCTTACATGTTGAATTTCGATATCGCCTTTTGTGTATATCGATGTGTTTAGTGCGAGAGTGTTGGACAGGATTATTTGCAATTTTAATAGCGCTCTCATTGTCACACAATAGTGGTACTTGGTTGTAGGTTAGGCCAAAATCATCTAGGGCTTGCCTTAACCAAAGTAACTGAGCACAACAGCTCCCGGCTGCCACATACTCGGCTTTGGCAGTGGATAGGGCTACAGAGTTTTGCTTTTTGGAGGACCACGAAACTAGGGACCTACCCAAAAAATTGACAAGTTCCTGAGATACTTTTCCTATCCACTTTGCAACCTGCATAATCCGCATCAGAATATCCGACTAATTCAAAAGATGACCCTTTTGGATACCAAAGACCAAAATAAGGAGTGTGGACTAAATATCTTAAAATTCTTTTCACGGCCACCATGTGGCACTCCTTAGGAGCGGCTTGAAATCTCGCACACATGCACATACTAACCAAGATATCCGGCCTAGATGCACAAAGATAAAGAAGTGAACCAATAATAGATCGATATACCTTTTGGTCGACCGGCTTACCATCTTTGTCAATGTCAAGATGACTATTGGCTTGCATTGGCGTCTTGATTGGTTTTGCCTTCTCCATATCAAATTTCTTCAACATGTCTTTGGTATACTTGGTTTGGCAAATAAATGTGCCCTCCTTGAGTTGCTTTACTTGAAATCCAAGGAAGAATTTCAGCTCACCCATCATGGACATTTCAAACCTATTTGTCATTGTCCTACTAAATTCTTCACACAATAGATCATTAGTAGAACCAAATACTATATCATCAACATATATTTGACAAATGAACAAATCATTATCAACATGTTTAATAAAGAGAGTAGGATCGGCCTTTCCAATTTCAAACCCTTGGTTGACGAGGAAATCCCGAAGACACTCAAACCATGCCCGTGGGGCTTGTTTGAGACCATAGAGTGCCTTGTGAAGTTGATAGACATGATCCAGAAATTCGGGATCCTCAAACCCGGGTGGTTGCTCAACATATACCAACTCGGAGAGCGGTCCATTCAAAAATGCGCTCTTCACATCCATTTGCTTCAACTTAAAGTTGTAGTGAGTAGCATAGGCAATTAAAATACGAATTGAATCTAGCCTAGCTACGGGTGCATAAGTCTCACCAACATCCAAACCTGGAATTTGTGTGAAGCCTTGAGCAACCAACCGTGCTTTATTCCTCGTCACAATTCCATTTTCATCTTGTTTATTGCGAAACACCCATTTGGTTCCAATAACATTTTGTTTGGGTCGTTCCACAAGCTCCCAAACTTAGTTTCTTTTGAAATTATTCAATTCATCTTGCATGGCAATGATCCAATCGGGGTCTTCAAGTGCTTCTTCTACCTTCAATGGTTCAAAAGAGGAAACAAAAGAGTAATGTTCACAAAAATTAGCAAGTTTAGATCGAGTGGATATTCCCTTGTTGATATCACCAAGTATATTGTCAACGGGATGATCCCTTTGTATACTTTGGTGTACCCTAGGATGGGGGACCTCTTGATGCTTTTTTTGAACATCTCCACCCTTCTCAAGAAAGTTGTTGGAGACGCCGATTTCTTGACTTGAGGAGGGTGGCTGTCCTTCAGTTGAAAGGTTGTTCGGAGTATCCGACACACCACTCGGAGTATCCGAGTGTGTTCGGATAGTCCGTTGTCCATGTTCGGACTGTCCGTCTCCTTGTTGATCTTGAGCATCTTGAGGCTTGATATCTCCAATTGCTAGCTTCTTGATCGCCTCACAAGGTGGTTCTTCATTTTCTAAAACACATCGATCAACTTGCTCCGCTTGGGAGCCGTTAGTTTCATCAAACGTTACAACACGCGTGATTTCAACAATACCCGTGGTATTATTGAAAACACGGTATGCATATGAGTTTGATCCATAACCAAGTAGAAAACCTTCACCAACTTTAGGAGCAAATTTAGAAGACCTAGCTTTCTTTTTAAGAATGTAGCACTTACTCCCAAATACCCGAAAGTAGGAAACATTCGGTTTCTTCCCGGTAAGTAGTTCATAGGATGTTTTCTTCAACAACTTGTGAAGATAAAGTCGATTGGTAGCGTGACAAGCGGTGTTTACCCCTTCCGCCCAAAACCTATCGGAAATCTTGTACTCGTCGAGCATCGTCCTCGCCATCTCGATTAGGGTTCTATTCTTCCTCTCGGTTACCCCATTTTGTTGAAGGGAATAGGGAGCCGAGAACTCGTGTTTTATCCCTTCCTCATCGAGATAGTCTTCTACTCCCGTATTCTTGAATTCCGTTCCATTGTCGCTCCTTATTCTTTTGATCTTCAATTCAAATTCATTTTGCGCTCTTCGCATGAATTTCTTGAGTGTTCCTTGAGTCTCGCTCTTATTATGAAAAAAGAACACCCACGTGAAGCGTGAAAAATCATCTATAATAACAAGACCGTATTTATTACCTCCTATACTTATGTAGGTGATTGGTCCAAATAATTCCATATGTAGCATTTCCAAAGGTTTTGATGTTGTCATTATGTTCTTGGCGGGATGAGATGTGCCCACTTGTTTTCCCGCTTGGCATGCACTACATATCATGTCTTTCTCAAAAGTGACATTTGTTAGTCCAAGAAT
Source organism: Olyra latifolia (assembly GCA_036346145.1). Lineage (NCBI taxonomy): Eukaryota > Viridiplantae > Streptophyta > Magnoliopsida > Poales > Poaceae > Olyra > Olyra latifolia. Next base: position 39,070,323 of record CM070524.1, on the reverse strand, counting down.
GTGTTTGCCCTTTAAGAGCTTGTGAAGATTTCTTAATCCAACATGAGATAGACGGCGATGCCATAACCATCCCATGCTAGACCTAGCCATTAAGCACGTTTCAAGGTTGGGTTTATCCATGAAAAAATCCACTAGATAAAACTTTCCCTTTAAACGCCCTTTAAAGGTTATGGAATTATCACATCTCTTAATGACATCCACACCTTCATTAGTAAAAAGACAATTGTATCCCGTTGCACACAATTGTGGAACGGACAACAAATTGTAGCTCAATGATTCAACAAGCAAGACATTTGTGAGAGAAGAATATCATCGGTGATGGGTATCTTACCAAGACCCATCACTTCACCTTTGCCATTGTCACCGAAGATGATACTATCACTTGTTGAACCATTTGGATCTAGATATGAAAACATAGACTTCTCTCCGGTCATATGATGAGTGCATTCGCTATCCAAAATCCAACTTGATCCACCGGAGTGATAGTCCTACAAGATAGAATCATACTTGTCTTTTAGGTACCCAAACTTATTTGGGTCCTCTTAGGTTAGTAACTAGTGCTTTTGGCACCCAAATAGATTTGACACTAGAATTCTTGGGTTTTGGACCTACATACTTAGCAACTATATGACCAAGGTTAGTTCTTTTGAGCACAAAGAAAGCATTGAAAATAGAATGAGTAAGATGGTTGGAGGATCCTTGTGCTTTTACAAACTTGATGGGCTTGGTAATGGGGGCTACCACAATGTGGCCCTTCTTGCCCTTAGGAGGAATATAGCCAAGCCCCTCCCTTTTGAAGTTGGCTTGTCTCTTTCCTAAGAACTCCTCAAGTTCTTTGCTCGACTTGTAGGATTTTTGAAATCCATTCTCAAGAAGTCCTTTAAGCTTTTCATTCTCTTTTGCTAACACTTGCATTATCTCAAAGTTAGTTGTACAAACATTTATATCAATGTTATAACATCTTGCACAACCGTTACTAGTTGAAGGCAATGAGAGAGAAGTAGCTAGGTTTAAAGGGTGAGAAGGACTTTTCGAGAGATCAACAAGCTTCACTTCAAGAGCCTTGCAAGCGTCCTTTGCTATAGCAAGATCCTCTATGAGTGAAGCGTTGGTGATCTCAAGATTAGTTACTTGAGATGTGGCTAAATTAATATTCTTAGCCATCTCAACGTTCTTTTTCTTCTCACTAGCCAAACTTTTCTCCAACTGAAGGTTTCTCTCCTTTTCTTATATGAGCAAGTCTTCTTGAGTTTCAAGAATTGCTTCTTGTCTCTCTATTTCTTTCAACATAGCATTTAATTTTATCATATCAAAATCTTTCATTGATTTAAACAAATCATCATCACAATCACTTTCATCATCTTCACTAACATTATTGCAAGGATCATTAATAGTAAAGATTGAGTTCTTATTTGATACCTTGCACCCCTTAGCCATGAGGCAAGTTGGAACATCATCATCATCACTTAGATTGTCAAAGAGAGTCTTTGAGCTTGTTGGCGTGTATGATGAAGTGATGGCGATGGAGGCAATTTCTTCATCGGATTCGGAACTTGAATCCGATTGAGTCGGATTCGAATTGGAATCCTCCTTCCCAATATGTCGTGCTCCTTCTTCTTGCCTTTCCTCTCATCCTTCTTGTGATGCTTGTCCTTTCTCTTCTTCTTGTCGTCATCATTCTTGTCATTCTTCTTTCTTTGTGGGCATTCGGCAATGAAATGACCGGCTTGCCCACACTCATAGCACTTCCTTTGAGAGTGCCTTCCTCTTGACTTACTCCCATTGCTCTTGTATCGACCCTTGGACTTGAAACCACTCTTCTTAAGGAATTTGTTGAATCTCCTCACAAAGAGTGCCATTTCATCCTTGCTCAAAGGGCTATCATCGTCATCTTCACTTGAGCCTTCATCGGTGTCATTTGATCCTCTAGTAGCCTTTAGAGTAATGTCTTTCTTTTTACTAGCCCTCACAAGTTCTTCCACGGCATCGGCGTCCTTGACCATGATCTCATCGGCCACCAATTTCCCAAGTACATCATGAGGTGTGAGAGAACTGAAATTGTCTCTCTCCCTAATGAGTTGTACTAGATTTTGGTTCTTTGGAGTGATGACACGTAGAAGAATCTTCACCACGACTCTATCCGTCAAGTCCTCACATCCGAGACCTTTTGCTTGATTTACTAGGATCATCAAGCGATCAAACATTTGAGTATAGCTTTCACCATCCTCTAGTACAAACCGACCAAGTTTCCCATTGATGAGCTCAATCTTTGATTCTCGAACGCTTGAGGTTCCCTCATGAGCAATCTTTAATGTGTCCCAAATGACCTTTGCATCTTCAAGCCCATCAACACGATTGAACTCGGTTGGACTCAAGGCATTCAATAATACGTTAGCCGCTTGATCATTGATGTGACGCTCCTTCTTCTCATGAGGTGTAAGCTTGGTGGAGTCCTTGGGCCTAAAACCTATTTCAACAATCTCGCAAATCGAAGGGTGAAGAGACCTCAGGTACATCTTCATCTTATGTTTCCATGCCAGGTAATGAGTGCCATCGAAATATGGCGCTTTACCGGACGACACGGAGATATAAGATGATGATCGAGGGCGACGATGGGATACTCAAAAGGAATTTACGCACCGGTGCTAACACGTGGGTTATCCTTGTTGTCATCGGTGAAACTAGCTCTCTCAGTCGACATCCTAATTTCTCCAAGCGGTTAAGCTTAATACAAGAGATTAGGCTCTGATACCAATTGAAGGATCGGGATGTCGCCTAGAGGGGGGGTGAATAGGCGAAATTAAATTTATCACTAAAATGATTTGCGGCGAAATAAAGGTTGAATTTGTCGAAATGCAGTTCGGATTGTCGAGTAGAGCTCGGACTGTCCGAGCACTTCGGATAGTCCGAAAGTATATTCGGATAGTCCGAAGATAGCAGAGTAAGGAAATGTGCAAAAGTAGATCTAGGCTCCTAGAGAGATGTTTCCTACACCAAAGAGTGTTAGTGAGCCCTGAGTACCTGAAAATAAAGTATGATCAACAATATCTTCTTTTCAAACGAGATCACCACTTCAAACACCAAGACTTGAGTTTGAATACAAGAGTGAAGATGAATCCAAGAGATGAAGACGGAGACCCAAAGATTTTATCCCGAAGTTCGGATCCTTGAGGGGATCCTATGTCTCCGTTGAGGAGGCACAAAGCCCGGGTCTCTTTCAACCCTAATCCTCTCGGTGTTGCACCAAGCACTCACTGACTTCACTATCCTGAATCCTTTCCTTGCGGAGGTGGATTCGACCTTCACAAACTTCCGGAGGCTCATCACACGAAGCTTGGGAGCTCACCGGCGACTCCTAGCCGTCTAGGAGTCCTCAACCTCCAAAAGTAATAGATCGGCGAGAAATCCGCGAGAGGATGAAACCCGGTGCTCAAGATGGATCTAAGCAAGCTCAAGCTCTCCAAATCTCACTTCTTTTCTCTCTCTAGAAAATTCAATCAACAAGCTCAAAAGGAGAGAGAAAAGCTAGGGCTCAAGGAGTAAATGAGGAGGAGTAAATGCTCTGAGTGAATAATCGTTGTTAGGTGAGAATGAAGTGAGGTATATATATGAGCCCTCGAAACTAGCCGTTTTTGACTCAGGTCCGAATAAGTTCGGATAGTCCGAGTAAATACTCGGATACTCCAAATAGTGTAAAACCACAGAGACAGAGAGACCCAGCTCGAATACTCCGAGTTGATTCTTCGGATAGTCCGAACCTTCGGATACTCCGAGTGAAATCTCGGATAGTCGAATAATTTCAACCCAGCAGACAGAGAGGGTCACCTCGGATAGTCCGAATAATTTTCTTTGGATACTCCGAGTGACTTCGGACATTCCGAGTGAAAAACTCGGATCGGATACTCCGAGTAGGACTTAGTCTCAAAGACCAATTTCTTTCTGGGAAGACAGAGAGGGTCAGCTCGGACAGTCCGAGTAATTACTCGGATACTCCGAGTGACAAAAGGTGTTTTGTGTCTGGATTTTGGATTTGGTGACATCGGTTTAAAAACTTGTAAATTGCTAACTAATTTCCATCATGAGCACCTAGAATATCCAAACACTATTTTCCGTCAAATCCCTCTTAATAGTACGGCTATCCTTAGACTCAAAATTTAAATAAATTACAAATCACAAGTCTAGATATCGTCTTTTGCTTCATTCGAATTTAGGGTTCGTCAAAGCCCAAAACTTCACTGTAGAGGACTAAGATCTGAAGATAACACTTAGAAATCTCATTAGTCCTTTAATCGTTTTGTCATTAACCTCCAAAACATATAGGGGGCCTAGATGCACTTTCAGGCATCAAAATGACTTCAAATGGAAAAGTTGTCAACAACAAAAATGTAGATCTCGTCGAGCACTACAATTTTCATAGAAATTTTGTCTTCATCCAACTTTGTATGAAAAGGTTATAAAATTTTGAAAACGATTTATCACTACTGGTTCGTATTACGAACCGGCAGTGATACTCCCTCCATTATCACCGCAGATTCGTAACACAAACCGGCAGTGATAATGATATTTCACTATCGGTTCTTTTCAGATTAATTATCACTATTAGTTCTTGACATAAACTGGTAGTGATATCGCTGTCGTTTTTGAGTAAACCGGCAGTGACGGGACGGCATGGAAGGGTGTTCTGTAGTAGTGGCTACTACTATGAAGTTATCTTTGAGGCGTTTAATTGAGGAGATTTTAAGGAAAAAAATATTTGGAAGACATTCAATCCACGCATATTTATATTCAATTCAGGAGTCAACTGGTTTGGTGTTTCATCACAGTTTACTAATGACATGATGGTAGCAACTTCCTAGAGTTTAATTTGTTCACTAGTGAAGGTTTTTGCTCCAAATTTAGTATGACACAAGAGGTCAAAGTGCAAGGAGTTTGTTATATGCATAGATACTACAATGCTCTGTATGTTGGTTGCAGTACAATTAATTGTCATAGCTCATTATGAGATGTCTATTGCAGAAATTGTTGCTACTCAATTGACAGGCGCATGCTGTGAGTTCCTTTCAACCGGATGTTTTTCTAGAGGAGCAGTTATAACCATATTATGGAATTCAATCAATTCTATCGTTGGCATTTTTATATATGTGATGGCCAGGCGTGAAAGTTTCTCTTTGATGAGCGTTGTTTGCCAAGTTATATGTTCTAGGTGGCTCATGAAAATAGTCTATGTAATGAGTTGTTCACTATATAGTTCAACACTACATGTGATGACTTATGTCGCTCGATGACCGGACGTTTGTTTCAGAAGATCAGGTTTCACAGACTCAGACTTTACTAGAGTCTTTATTAATTGATGAAGACTAAGATTTCTTCATCTGATTTGTCGAAGGTTGTGTACTTGAATCTATTGATGTTTTGCTCAATTTTGCTTCAAGAAAAGTGTTTGGGCAACACTTGTTCTAGTTTTTCGTATTACTCTGGTAGATTTTGGCACACAAGAATTATTTATGTGGATTATGATTTGAGGAGATCTAAATTTGTTTTGGGTACCAAAGAAATTTGACTCAAAGCGGAGATTGTTAATGTATAATCCAAATTCATCTTAAAATGGAGATTGTTAGAGTTTCTTTTGAATTCGAACCCCTTTCCATGTTCGACTCATCCTTGCCATATTCTCCTATGACCCCTTGTTCATTAGCCAATAAATATACCCCCAACCCCATGGCTTAGATGTGTCGAATCGTGTCGAACGGTGCTGAATGTTAGCCGGACCGCCAGCTACATACTTAGCGCGTCCGGACCCCAGGCCGTTGGGCTGCAGTACCTTCGCAGACCCAACACTGAGCAGCGGGCCAAGGTCTCTTGGGCCATCTTCCCCCAAAAAGCTAGCTCAATGAGGAGGTGCTCCTTTACCCTTATAAACCATGCTCAAGTCCTCCCAACAACCAATATGGGACTATTCCCAACAATCTCCCCCTCACACATTGGGCCGAGACTTGTCCGGGAACCACTTGGGCCACCTAGGCTCTCATACCAATTGTTAGTTGGACCGCCAGCCACATACTTAGCGCGTCCGGACCTCAGGTCGTTGGGTCGCATTATACTCGCAGGCCCAACCAGAGCAGCGGGCCAAGGTCTCTTGGGCCATCTCCCCCCAAAAAGCTAGCTCAAAGAGGAGGTGTTCCCTCACCCTTATAAACCATGCTCAAGCCCTCCAACAACCAATGTGGGACTATTCCCAACACTAAATAGTGCCGAATATAGCCTCATGCTTAGTAATTTCTCCTCATATAACCATATTTCGCCTTTTTACACCCGTGGTTTTCCTGTAAAGCTTTTCCATAAAAATCAATCTCGTGTTCATGTATTTTGACCGATTTTCCAACATAAACTTTAATTAGTTTTTTTAATTTTCTATAAAATTCCAGAAGTATAACATTACCTTTCTATGAAGACAATGTCCCATGAGTCCGCCAATGGTTTGTTGTCAAGTGTATCTTAATAATCTTTATCGAATAGGACTAAAAATAGAGATGCTCCCAAAATTGTCACGGCACTGAATTTATATTATATATGGTGTAAATGATACATAAGAGCCAATCTATTACAATGAATCAGCCCCATCTATCCACCTTTCATGGGCAATGGATACTTCAAATGGCAAGTAATCAGATGGAACATGGCCAGCCCCCTGTAATAAATCTTATAAATATAAAATTAGTATGAAATGATCCCACAGGATTTTTTTCAATGTAGTGTTTTTGTTTGAGAAATAAAAGAAATGCTGCATACCTTGATTGTTGCAAATAATATCCTGTTTTCATACCGAATTGAATACCTATTTAACATTAGCAAAGCAAAAATTTAGCTTAGTCAAAAATGAACTTGCTTAAAAATAGAGAAAATTCCTTCTATGCCACTGCAGAAGTCCCTAAACCCTAAACTGCCATAACTGAAGGACCTCATCCATCTGAACCGTCGTATTTGCGGGTTGTTTCCTTTTTTTTGCCATTGATAAAGAATTGCATTTTGTGTTTAAGCTATATAAACACTTCCAAACACTACCAGCGATTTGGTTTTTACGAGCGGTTCCAAACCACTTTTACAAGCGGTTTTGGAACCGCTTGTAAGCAATCGCTTGTGATGCTCTTCGGGGCATCACAAGCGGTTTTATACCCACTTGTCGCACTGCTGGGTACCGGTTAAAAAGAGAAATAATTTTTGGGGAGGAGTGGGATTCGAACCTAGGACCTCACCTTTCTCGTGACCCACGCCTCACCCTGCTAGTCAACTCATCCCACGCGTGCTCTATGATGAGATAAGGCAAGCTTTCTTTTTAGCATTTCAAAAACTAGACTTTTACAAGTGGTTCGGGACACGAACCCCTTGTAAAACCCAAACTTTACAAGTGTTGGGGAAAATATGTGGCTCATGGAGTTTCGGCCCACTTACTTACCCGCGGCCCCACAGGAGGTAAGCTCGGGACCAGCAAGCCCGCGCCCGAAGCTTGGTAGCTCGAGCCGGGCTTCCTCGCCTCGGGCTCGGGCCTCTTGCTTCCTCCGAGCCGAGGTCTGAAGGGCAGGACCCAGAGCAAATCATCACGCGCCCACGGACAGATCGCTTGGTCCCCGAGTCATCAAGAATTAAATCGCGCCTGCATCTTGAGGCGCTGGCGCAGCCGGCGACGGTGGCGGCGGTCCGTCAACCGCCGCATGGGCAAGACACGTCTTGACCGGTAGCGGTCGGCATATGGTGATCAAAGGATTGCACTCGATTGCGGTGGATTGATGCGCTACGGCATGGGAAAAAACAACGACTAATTCAACGGACCAGCGCAAGCTACAGTGGCCGGAAGGCGCCTATAAAAGGGGCGCACAGGCCACAACAACGAGGGCTTCACGTCGACACACAACTCACTTGGAGAATAGCTATTGTAGAACAGGAGCACTTACACCCTCATAGGAGTTCTAGTTCCCGGCGGTAGTTCTCCGCATCCAGGTAACTGTAGGAGCACACACACGTAGTGCCTTGAGCACTTACTGTACTCGAAGCTCGGGCTTCCCAAGGCCCGAACTTCACCCCCTTGTACTCGTTTAAGCTTGGTATTAAACGAAGAATGGACGTAGGGCTGTTATCCCGCAGTGGAGGCCTGAACCAGGATAAAACACTCGTGTCATCGTTCCCATCCATCCGGTCTTGACGCGCCAGCCGCGTCGGGACCAAGGTCTTTTCCTTCGGCGACGTCCGGCCACAAGGCCGGGCCTCGGTCCGGGGGACAGGGCCGCCTTCGGGCCTCGCACCCGTTTTCCTTGCTTATTGGCGCTGCGGGGGTTCGCCTCCCAGTCGCCGACAGCTGGCGCCCACCGTGGGGCCCGATTTCGGTCCTCTCCCCTCGATTGAGTCGAGGATGGCCTTGTTGTCTTCTGGCGACATTGATCTTGTGGACCTCAACCGGCGATTGCGGCGATCTCGGCGGCGTCGGCGAGTCGTATGAGGAATGGCGGTGGTATCCTCGCCGGAGTTGATCCGACGAGATGGAGGTGGAAACGCAACGCCTCCTCAGAGTAGCTGTCCGCTCCCGGCTTTGCTCGACGCCGGCGACTCACGTCGTGAAACCCTCATGGAGGGCTTGGAGGCACCGCCACGAGTGCATATCCGGGCGGACCGCGCGCATTCGCGGCCACGCCCGAAGAGGAGGACCAGTCCTGTGCACGCAACTGGCGCGCCGGCCCGTCGAGGCCGACAGCGGACCAGTGTGAGCCCATGGCGGTTGAGGGTGCCGAGGGCACCGCCTCCGTGGTGACACCGACATGTCCCTTCAGCGGAGCTGCCTCACGTCATGTCTTTATGGCGTCGGCGGGCGACCCGCAAGACCAGCATCTTGACCCAGCGAAAAGCACCAGCGCGTGAGGCCGCTCGAAGCCTCTTTCTTTGGGTCGGTTAAGGCGAACCTGGCGGATATCCGTCGCGAGCTGTTGGCCCGACGCCCGTCGTCGCGCTTACACGCGCATATTCGCCCACCACTACCGTCACCAACCCGGTCTTCTGCGATCGTGAGGGTTAAGCGATGCCAGTCATCGTGACTGGAGAAGGACCCGCGAGGTTCACCATAGCGATTAGGTGTCGCGGTTCTTGGCGGCCTAGAAGCTCGGCTGGGGATCTCGGCGAGCACCTCGAACCCGATCGCACCGATGGCTCCTCGAGTGGCGCGGCGAGCGTTGATCGCGCGGCAGCGTCCACGCCCACAATGGACGGCACTCCTCAGCGCGCACACCGGCGGAGTTTTTCCGCCTCGGGCCACTTCGGCGGGAGAGCTCGGCCTGGGAATAACGGGCCGTCCTGGATGCGGCTTTCTCCGAGCTTCGCGAGGCCCCGCCCCGCAAGTTTAAGCCCGGAGCATTGAGAAGTTCGGCGGGAGCAAGAATCCCGCGAATATCTCGCCGTGTATACTACCGCCATCTGGCGCAGCGTAATAAGGCCGTAATGGTCAACTACTTCCCTACCGTCTTGGAGGAATGGCCCAACTGGCTGTTCAACCAGCGCCGGGTTCGATCTGCACCGGGAATAGCTGCGAGGCGTTCCGGACAAACTTTCGAGGCGCTACTGCTGCGCCTAGGAAGCCCAGGACCTCAAGCTTGTGGTCCAAAGGGCGGAGAGGGCTGCAGGACTACGTCCCGCAGTTCGCCCAGTCGCGCAACACCATTCCATCGATCTCCGGCGAGGCCATCGTTGAGGCCTTCAAGGAGGAGTCTGAACACCCGTTTCACCGAGGACCTTGAGCTCCATCCGGTCCACACCACGGCCCGATTTATTTCGTCTTTGCGCGAAGGATACATCAACGCCTCGGGCGGTGGAGCGCAAGAGAGGGTGAACGGAGGAGAAGGCGGCGGCTGGACCGCACCGATGCCAAGAAGGACGACGCCGAGAAGAAGAAGAAGAAGAAGAAGAAGAAGAAGAAGAAGGAGCCCGCCGCCAGCGCCTACATCGCAGCGGTAGAGCCCGAGAGGCCCGCTCCTCCTGAGCGGCCGCCTCTGCGGCCAGCCCGACCGGTGGGTGGCGGGACGGCGGGCGCGGCCCGAGGCGGCGAGCTCCCGGCCTCGACCTCGGCCGCCCAGGCTAACCCTCCGAACAACCGCTACTGCCTCCTCCATTGGTAGTACGGCCATGACCTGCGTAACTGCAGGACGTGGGCCGCGCGGTTGGAAGACTTCTACACCGGGCTTGGGCCCATGCCCGAGCTCTCTGATCATGGGGTGCCGGACGACCGGGCGCCTCAGGACACCCATGGCGACGCCTTCTAGGAGGCTCGCGCACACGTCGCCGTGATCTTTGGCGGTGCTTCTGCCTATAGCTCGCGACGCGAGCTTAAGGCCGCTGCCCGGGAGGTTTACCACCTCGAGAAAGGTAAGCCCGGGGACGTGCCCCTGCGGTGGTCCCACCAGTCAATCACTTTCTCCGGGATGATTGTCCCCCCGGAATGACCAGGCCCAGCGTCTACGGCGGTGCTCGTCCCACCATCGGCAACACGCAGCGGTCGATCGCGTGTTGGTAGATGGCGGAGCTCCTCAACATCGCCATCCTTTGCTCAAGTTCTTGAGTAGATCACAGTCCCGCGTCCAAGATCAAGGACATAGCCATCCCTTTCCACGGCATTGTCCCCTGGTCGTCCCTGACTGACCGATCGGGCAAATCGTCTTTGCTGTGGACGTTGGGACCCCGAACTTCGGGACGGAGTCGTCACCTTCGAGGTGGTGGACTCGAGCTCCCATCTAGCGCCATCCTCGGATGCCCCAAGCTGTCCAAGTTCATGGCGGCTACCCACCATAGCTACCACTGCCTGAAGATGCCGGCCCCTCGTGGGGTCATCACGATCATGGGCAGTCACAAGGCCGCAATGGCCTGCGACGAGAGCGCCTTGGCCATGGTCGGACAGCTTCCCGAGCGTGGCCCGGCCAAGGCTGAGCGGCCACCCGTCCGTCCCAAGGTGGCCCTGTAGCCTCAGTAGCCCACCAAGGCGATCCCCTCTCCGAGGGCGACCGGCCAAGGTCGTCCACGTGGGTCAACCTCGAGTCCAAATAGAAACTCGAGCTAGTCACCTTCCTCCGGGCTACTTGCAGACGTGTTCGCGTGGGAACCGTCCGACATGCCCGGAGTCCCAAGGAGGTCATCGAGCACAAGGCTAGCTGTTGATCGACAAAAAGCTGTCGAGCAGGCCTTCTGGCGTTCCCAAAATGGAAGGCCGACATCATCCAGAGCAACAGGCAAGCTCCTCCAAGCCGCTTCATCCGAGAAGTCGAGCATTCCGACCGCTAGCTAATCCGGTTAAATCGTCAAGAAGAAGGGCGGAAATGGCGAATGTCGTCGACCATCGCGACCTCAACGCCGCTGCCCCAGGACAATTTCTCCTGCGCCGCATAGACCAACGGTTGGCCTTAGCGGCGGACTCGGCGCTCATGAGCTTCTGGACGCCTACTCCGGCTATCACTAGATCGCGCTGGCACGGGAAGACGAAGAGAAGACTGCCTTCGTAATACCTTTTGGTACCTTCTGCTACACGACCATGTCTTTCGCTCTGAAGAATGCGGGGGCCACGTTCCAGCGACTAATGCAGAAGACGGTCCCTGATCAGATAGGGCGCAACGTAGAGATCTATGTAGACGATGTTGTTGTAAAAAGCAAAGTCCCACGGGACCATGTGACCGACCTTCAGGAAACTTTTGCTAATCTTAGAAAGCATCGAGTTAAGCTGAATCCTGAAAAATGTGTCTTTGGTGTCCGATCTGGGATGTTGCTTGGCTATGTGATAGGAAAGGCAAGTATCGGGACAAACCCCGAGAAAATCGAGGCCATCGAGAATATGAGGTCGCCAACCTGCACCAAGGAGGTGCAAGCCCTCACCGGGCGGATGGCGGTTCTCAGCAGATTCATATCTCGTCTCGGCGAGCGCAGTGCACCTTTTAGTAAGATCTGCATAAGCACGATGGTTTGAATGGGCGGAAGAAGCGAGGCGCTTTTAGCGAGCTAAGCGTTACTGTCCACGTCTCCCGTCTTAGCCACGCCATAGCTCGGGGAAGCTCTACTCCTCTATTTGGCGGTTGCCCCGCAGTCGTAAATCTTTGTACTAGCGATCGAGCGAAGGCAAGCAACAACCCGTCTACTACGTAAGTGAGGTACTTCACGGGCCTAAGGAGCGGTACCCTGAGGTTCAGAAGCTCTTGTACGCCTTGCTTATGGCCTCGCGAAAGTTGCGTCACTATTTCCAAGCCCATCCAATTATTGTCCCGACAAGTTTCCCGTTAAAGGACATCATTCGAAACCCAGACGCGAACGGGAGGGTCGCAAAGTGGGCAGTCGACTTTGGTGAATTTGACATCAAGTTCGTACCCCGAACAGCGATCAAATTTCAAATCGTGGCCGACTTCTTGGCTGAGTGGACCGGCCCGGCCAACCCCTCGAAAGGCTCGCCCAAACTCGCTAGCCAAGAAGCGCACTGGACCATGTTATTCGATGGGTCGCGCCAATTCGAGCGATCAGGCTGCGGGTTTGTTCTCGTTTCCCCCCAAGGAGAACAAATTCAGCATATAGTATGACTCCATTTTCCATAGCGAACAATCTTTGCAGAGTACGAAGGCCTCCTAGCCGGCCTACGAGCATGCACTGCGCTCGGCATTAAGCGACTAACAGCGAAAGGGGATTCGAAGTTGGTCGTCTGCCAAGTAAACAAGGAGTATCAGTGTTGCGACGACTCAATGGCGCGATACTTGGCAGAGGTGAGAAAGCTGGAGAAGCACTTCACGAATTTCGAAGTATGCTACGTCCCTAGACTGGCTAATAGCCTAGCCGATAAGCTCGCGAAGCTTGGCTCCTCACAAAAACCGCCCGGGTGCTCGTCTGACACCTACTAAAACCCTCTATTCCCTCCGGAGAAGAGGCCCGCGAGAAGACAGTTACCTCGACCCAAACAACCGGTACCGTTTTGTTCCTAGCGCAACGACACTGGATAGCGCCATTCGTCCGATTCTTGATGCATGGGACAACGCCACGGAGACCTGGTGAAAATCCGGCTCCAAAGACAAGCCCGACCTTGCCGATTACTCGGGGGCTTGTTGTACCGAAGGGGTTCTAACGGCGCACTTTGTAAGTGCGTGACCCAGGAGGAAGGCAAATTTCTCCTCCAAGACATCCACGACGGGATCTGCGGGGCCCATGCCTCTTTCAGAACCCTAGTGGGAAAATCCTTTCGGATGGGGTATTACTGACCAACTGCGTTGACCGATGCAAGAGAGCTCGTAAAAAGCTGCCCGGCCTACCAATATCACGCTCGGGTATCCCACCAGCCCGCATATGAGCTGCAGACTATCCCGCTAACCTAGCCATTCTCAACGTGGGGGATGGACATACTTGGTCCGTTTCCCAGAGGCTTAAAGGGCTGCACACACCTGTTCGTCGCCATCGACACTTTCACTAAGTGGATCGAGGCCGAACCAATGTCGAGCATATCCGCCCAGACGGCCAAGAGGTTCCTTAGGAACAATATCGTGACCAGGTTCGGCGTCCCAAGTAAGCTGATCGCTGACAATGGGACACAGTTCACAAGCGAGCTATTCTAGGACTACTGCGAGGAGCTCGGCATGAAGGTCGCCCTAGCTTCGGTAGCTCACCCACAAAGTAATGGTGCAGCCGAACGCGCGAATGGGCAGATCATGCAGAGTATTAAGCGCCGAGTGTACGACGGTCTCGCCGAGCAAAGACACAACTGGGTAGAAGAACTACCCTCCGTGCTTTGGGCAGCTCGAACAACCTCTAATCGGGCTACTGGCGAAACCCCGTTTAGGCTTGTATACGGCTCGGAAGTGGTCCTACCCGTCGAGCTAAGAATTGGTTCAGCTCGTATTGATTTTGCAGGGCAAATCGACAACGACGAGAAGCGGTTGCTGGACCTCGACCTATCTGAGTCCTGCCGCGAGCAAGCACTACTGCGAAAACAAAGACTGGCTATGCCGGATGGGAGAGTCCTCAACAGCTCCTGGAACATCGCTCAACTTCAGAGGTTCTACGCCTGAGAAAAGGTCGTAAGTCTCCATTTCCCCCTTCTTTGTTTCCTTTTGTTCATCCCACTATTCCTAGAGAGCCCCAAACTAACCCCATGACCCAAACTTATGATCGGGCTTGGGAGAAAGCCCGGCCGTTCGATACACATCGGTAGGATAGTGGCTCTGTGAAAGCCAACCCCGGATTTCCTTGCACACGGGTAAGCCGATATCCATCGCACCTCGCAAAATCCCGTGCGGGGACACGCTTTCCGGCCCTATACCATAAGCCCGCATAAAATCTACGACAGGCCCGGGATACCTCTAGAGTCCAACAATCTACCTCTCGCAAAGGGACAGAGCCAGGACCACAAGCTTTGTTCAAGAAGCGTGCGGTCTCTAAGCCACGTCCGAGCTTCTCCTCAGAAGCTCGGACATGGCTCGGGGGCTAGGATCGGTAGAACTATACTACGTTTTCAACCCTTTCTTGCCCATACGACTACTAGCGCTCGTTTGCATGCAGGAAAAACAACAGAAAACAAAAGAGAAGCAGCGACAACCATCAACAATTTTATTAAGAAAGGGTTCTGGGATGACCCACAAGACGGTTACACTTAGCCCCAGCCACAGGGTCCCAGAAACCCGACAATGACGTCGGCCACCTCGGCAAGCGCCGGGGCAGCCTCGACCAAGGCCGCGGTGGCAGCAGCATCGCGGGCACGGGCACCGACCAGCGCCTCCACGACCGGATCAAAGGTCCCGCGAAGACGCGGAACGACTTCAACCAGCACCTCGACCCTGGCGACGTGACGGGCGCGCGCCTCCTCCTCCGCAATCTCGACCATTGCAAGGTCGAAGTCCGCCCAAAGCTCCGCCAACTCCGGGTCGTAAGCCATGGAAGCAAGAGGGAAAGGTACGGAAGAAAGAAGTCTGGGATAAGAAGTGACTGACGCATTGGTCTCTTTTTATAGCCAGGATTCGGGAAGCCGAGGCAATCCCAGAGTAATGGCGTCGGAAGCGCCCGACGTGGAACCGTTTCAAGGCGAATCACGAATGTCTCTTGGGACACGATGCGACAGTCAAAACGACGATCGGCATTCCAGAAAGAGGCTGACCGTCGGCTCCACCCCGACGAATGCTTCGCAGAGGTGCGCAAAGATCGTCAAGAACAGGATCGTGTTGGGATTGAGGTTCACCAACTCGATCCCGCACTGGGCCAGAACGGATTCGACGAAATCGGACTCCGGGACCCGGAGCCCATGAATCGCAAAAAACTCAAAGCAAACGAACTCCTTGCTCTTGGGTGCAGGAACCGCCTCTCTTCCGGCCGCCCTCCACCCGCCGACCTCGACGAAGCCGGCGGCTTTCAGCCCCTTCAGATCGTCCTCAGTGAGGAGGCTCCGCGTGAAAGGCGCCATCGGGAGGGGAAGGATCAGAAGGGAAGATGGCGGAGAGGCAGATAAAGGAAGAAGACAGAGGAACGCAGTAGCACAAGAAACACGAATAGCACAAGAAGGCGTGAGAAGAAATGGCGAAAAGGGAAACCACCTGATATAAACCGGCGAGGAGGCGAACCATCACCGTCCTTTGGAAGGCGTGGAACTCGAGGAGAAGGAAGCGGCGAACCGCGCCGATTTGGGATTCCCGCCGAGGTGTGGGGGCCCAGCGTCTTGAAAAACCAAGCTTTTAAGCCCAAGGGCGGTTACTAGATAAACCTCTGGCGGCACGTCACCGTCCCTCGAGGCTCGAGACTAGCTGTTGGGAAAATATGTGGCTCATGGAGTTTGGCCCACTTACTTACCCGGCCCCCACAGAGAGTAAGCTCGGGACCAGCAAGCCCACGCCCGAAGCTTAGTAGCTCGAGCAGGCTTCCCGCCTCGGAAGCTCGGGCCTCTTGCTTCCTCCGAGCTTCGAGTCTGAAGGGCGACAGACCAGGGCAAATCATCATGCGCCACGGACGGGATCGTTTGGTCCCAGAGTCATCAAGAATTAAATCGCGCCTTGCATCGAGGAGCGCTGCGCGCAGCTTCTAACGGGTGGCGGCGGTCCGTCAACCGCCGCATGGGCAAGACACGTCTTGACCGGTAGCGGTCCCAAGACGGTGATCAAGGATTGCACTCGATTGCGGTGGATTGATGCGCTACGGCATGGGAAAAAACAACGACTAATTCAACGGACCAGCGCAAACTATAGTGGCCGGAGGGCGCCTATAAAAGGGGCGCACAGGCAACAACAACGAGGGCTTCACGTCGACACACAACTCATTTGGAGAATAGCTATTGTAGAACAAGAGCACTTGCACCCTCATAGGAGCTCTAGTTCCCGGCGGTAGTTCTCCGCATCCAGGTAACTGTAGGAGCACACACACGCAGTGCCTTGAGCACTTACTGTACTCGAAGCCCGGGCTTCCCAAGGCCCGGACTTCACCCCCTTGTACTCGTTTAAGCTCGGCATTAAACGAAGACTGGACGTAGGGCTGTTATCCCGCAGTGGAGGCCTGAACCAGGATAAAACACTCGTGTCATCGTTCCCATCCATCCGGTCTTGACGCGCCAGCCGCGTCGGGACCATGGTCTTTTCCTTCGGCGGCGTCCGGCCACAAGGTCGGGCCTCGGTCCGGGGGACAGGGCCGCCTTCGGGCCTCGCATCCCTTTTCCTTGCTTATTGGCGCTGCGAGGGCTCGCCTCCCAGTCGCCGACAACAAGGGGTTCGTGTCCTGAACCGCTTGTAGAACTTTTACAAGGGGTTCGGGACACGGCTTTACAAGGGGTTCGTGTCTCGAACCCCTTGTAAAAGTCCTATCCTGGCTCATCCTTTTGAACCGCTTGTGATGGCACTATCAGAAGGGGTTCGCAATGAACCCCTTGTGATGTGCCCCTTGTGATGCCTATATCTCTAGTAGTGAAAAATCCTAGAAAAATCATAGTGTTGTTAAATATGCAGTACTATCAACCTGAATTTTTTTGGTATTTTTATGATAAAATTTTGGTGTTAAAAATATTGATTGATTGTTTATACATTGTTTTGGTAACATATTTGCTTGTAAGAATATCAAAAAATCTAGATTGAAAGTACTAATTTGGCATCACTATGATTTTTTCAAAATTTTTGGAAATGTTTATATAGCTTAAACAAAAAAGACAGGTTCTCATCAATGGCAAAGAAGGGAACAACTCGCAAAATGTGATGGCACATAGAGATTGATGCTTAAGTGATGGCAGTTACGTGATTTGGCACTTTTGCAGTGGTATACAAAAAAAATTACCAATGTAGTTGTGCTTAAGAGCTTATGATATTACTTGTTTTCTATTGAGAAAGCAACAACCAAACTAAAGAGCCAACTAAACCTAACAAAAGCATGAAACAATTAAAGATACATTGCACATTGACATATTAAGCAATCCATAAGTGATAACAGGTAGAAAAATGTTTCTTATTAGTTTAATATTTAAAGCTATTAGTTAAAATGTTAATGTGGCTAATTAATGTGTCCACTATAAAAAAACTTGAGGCATTTAGAAATAAAAAGTTTGAAGACATATGTCGAAAACATCATATGTAACTACAAATTGCCACAATCATGCATATGACATCACCTGTTTCTATGACAGGTGGGTCTCAGACCCGTTTGTCATAGACATAACAATGGCATAAAGGAGATTGGGATTTTTCTGTGGTGGCATGTAAGAAATTGCCTCATGCTCCTATCTAGAATACCAACTCTAGCTCAGGGACACACACACACATATATATATATATATAGAGAGAGAGAGAGAGAGAGAGTTGTTATATATATATATATATAGTTGTGCTCCCGTTAGTCGCGACTAATATTTCCTCTGTTAGTTGCGGCGTATTTTGTGAAATCGGTGATCGAATTCGACGATCCGAACCAGCCATATCCTTCGTCTCACTGAAATCTCACTACCGACAAAATTTCATATTTTTTGAATTTTTTACTATTTTTTGTATTTTTGAAATCCAGGATTATTGGAGGGTCCACAACTAATTAGATCATGGATTTTCAAAAATACGAAAAAATTAAAAAAATCAAAAAAATGTGAAATTTTGTCGGTAGTGAGATTTTAGCGAGACGAAGGAGATGGTCAGTTCGGAACGTCGAATTCGATCACCGATTTCGCAAAATACGCCATGACTAACGGGAGGCTCCGTCAGTCGCGATTGACGGAGCACAACTCTCTCTCTCTATATATATATGTGTATATATATACACACACTATTATTTTGTTAACAATAAGTAAAATATTTACTTACCCTGCAATCTGATTCTCCACAAACCAAGGGTGCCATTTCTCAATTTCCTTGTAGTTTAATGTCTTCAGCCATTCTAGAGTTGCAGAAAATGGAACAAGTAGGGAATGATCTCCACTGCATTGGAAGAGGTAAATAATTGTCACTTTATGCATTAATATGAAAAATTAACAAAGAATCGATAACATAAATTAGAAAGAAACTTAGGCTTGGTTCTCTTTAGCTTTTCTTATCCACTTATCTGACTTATTTTGTAACTTCGAGAATTTTCCAATATAGCCTCGAGAGTCAGGTGTCCTTTGTGTGACTTGTTTTAGAGAGCTTTTAGACACACATTCGTGATAAAAAAATATTAAAAAATTAATTAAAAAAAGTCAAATAAGTTACATATATCTAATTTATTTGACTTATTTATGTGACTTATTTGACTTTTTTCTTATTTGACTTTTTTCTTATTTTTTGAATCGGTTTTTTTCCTATCTCGAATGTGTGTCTAAAAACTCTCTAGAACAAATCACACAAAGGGCACCCGGTTTTCGAGGCTATCTTGGAAAATTCTCGAAGTTACGAGATAAGTCAAATGAGTGGATAAGAAAAGCTGAAGAGAAGGGGATCTTAGTTAATTCACTTATATTTTTATGAATTGAACTAACTAGGCCATCGAAGCTGTGCTGTAGTCTCATTTGCATAGAATATATTAAAATAATTTCTTCTCCTAACCATACCTGTACAAGAATACTCTGTAGCCTTTGGATGTAATGTTTAAGTGATACTCTGTTAAGGTCAGAATATCCCTTGTGTATTGGATATACTTTGGGCATCTCTTCCATGCTTGTGATACTTTAATCTAGGGAAATAAAAAAATATCATGCCAAATAATATTTGATAGAACAATTATTTCTCCAAAAAACTCAGTAATTATTTTAAAACAAATGAATAGTATTATACCTGTTTGGCATGAAGTTTTTCTCTACCCGATTTTGTGTCAAAGAGCTTCTCTAGGACTAATTCTTGTTTCTGAAATATATGCAGATTCAATGTATATGATTTGTCACTTCATTAGTTCACAAACATATCTGGTAGCTATTAAACTAAGGTATATAAGGAGTATTCTACAAATAAATCTTATTAAAATGGAAGTGTAGTATCTCAATGATCTCATCATAGGTTAATTACTGACATGGCATTCGAAACCATGCTCCGATGTTTCAGCAAGGCGCTCAATTATTTGACCAGAATCATATTCAGCAACTTCTTTTGATATTCCCATCTGGTATCGGCATGGCGGACATAGAATGTGCTCCATGTTAATACTTCTGATTTGCTGCATCACATACATTGATTTTGTTGATAAACATTCTACAAGAAGTGGCATGTACATTGTAACATTCAATATCTTGTTTACCTTATAAAACTGTTCCAGATTTTCCAGGCAAGATGGAATATTGTTATTCCAATATTTTCCATTGCATGTGATGTTCAAGCTCTGATTCAAAAAAAAAAAAGGATTCATGGATCAATATCGAAGAAGAAACCTGCAATATAAACCCACATGCACAACACAAAGTTCCAAAGAATTGCACCTGAAATAATTCATCTGAAATCAGGCCCATTCTAAATGCGTAAGGAACAAATGCATTATTTTCAATGTCTACGTCAACAGCCGGATTACACAATGAGTAGCCCTGTAAGAGAATATAAAAGATAAACTTAACTGCAAAGTACAACGATGTTTAGGATGTAGATGTGTTAAAATATGAACTTAACTGTAAAGTAGGATAAATATCACCCACTCGCACTAATGTTACTTATACTATTTTTGTTGCTTTTAATTAATGAAAGGGTTACACGGGGCCTCGCGGGTCCGTAGGAATGCATTTGGTAATGGGATATTATAAGTTATATATAAATAAAATTGTAAATGAAAGTTTTATTTAAGTATGGGTACATATTATGGAACTAGCTAACAAAGAATACAATTCAAATTAATAGATAATTGTAAATTCTTCAAATTTAAACTGACAACTTGGACTGTGGTTACTATTTCTAAAACTCCAACAGAAAATCTCTCGAGCCATAACCTTGAAATTTATCTTTATTCCATCAGCCTGTTCATTTCCTGAAATAGCAATAACTACAGTTAAATGTTTCCCCTCAAAAAATAACTATAGTTAAATGGGAACTTTATCAAATTATGATATGTATCTAAAAAGATCAACCTCAAAAAGTAAACAAAAATAACAATAATTATATACTTTGATCGATCTAGTACTCAACATTTTAATATGTATTATGTTTATATCAAAAAAATTGGTGTTAGTTGCTTACTCATTAAAATTTCTTGTGCAAGTACCGGTACTATCACTCCGCTATAAGAGCAACCCGCTATGTAGAATGGATTTGATACAAATTCAAGATATTCAGCAAACCACTGCAAAAAGAACCACCTCATTAGTAGGATAGGAACTTATTTGCTGCAAAAGGTGCATGTAAAACACACTGACCTTTGATAAAAAATCATAGAGGTCCACTACTCTGTTTGTATCATTTGTTACATAGTCATCTTCATTATCAGCGTAAGAATAGCCCACACCTGCTGGTGAGTCAACCAAAAGGAGGCTAGATGTCTGCGATTCGATGTACAAAGCAAGAGCACATCAGTAATATGCTTGTCAACTGAAACCATTATGTGTGGATATGTGATATATTGAAGCATAGCTGCATAGAAAATTGAAGTAAAAGCATGCACCATTAATTTATTTAAAGAAATATAATCACATGGACCTCATTTTGTAGATGTTTCATGACGCCGTCCTTCAATTTACTAATATAAACTATGATGGAACCCTAAAGCAACTTACTGCAACCGTCTATTCAATTGGTGTTATGATCGATACTAAATAGTGATGGTGTTATCCGATTATGTGTACAAATTTCTTTGCATTCAGAAATGAGTATTTTCTTGTATATGAAACATGCCCATGGAGGAATATTTTAATTCAATAGTGTTGCTTTTGGAATGTGTAGGGCAAAGTGCAAGTCAGCCATATGTAGCCACGGTGTATATATAGCTAGCTTTATTCAAAAACTCCTCGCGTATGACTAGAAGAATGGATATTAGACAAAAGAAAACATTGGAATGTAAAATATGTAGAAATTCCTAGCAAAGTAGGAAAAGCTGGCGGTGAAGAACTTTATTTTATTTAGACAAACATGAATGATGTGATGAAATTCAATTATTTATCTTGGACAGTATAGAATCGAAAAGGTTAAGATGTTAGGTCTAAATTAAGCGTCTTGACCACAGAAATTGTCCCCATGGAATATTTTCCCACCTCAACTGCACTTCAAGCTTGAATCAAACAGGAACCAATTAACCTCACACCACCCGTCCCCTTTTCTGCGAGCAAAGGAAAGGGGGCGCTAACAAGGGAACTCTCCGATAGGATGAGCACAACCAGGGTAGGATGGTGCCGCACTATCAACAACTGCGTGAAGGATAATATTGGGTATTGTTTGGATAGCTAGCTAGTTTAAAAAAAATCATGCATTTTGATTCCTTTTTTGTTTTCTTGTTTGGAATTCTTGGTTCTTCTCGAATTGTTTCTAAATATTTGAATAGATGGATTATGATTTTGCTGCTCTTCCAAAACACACAGATACTAACAATGGATAAATCTTTAAAAATGGTACTATACTAGATGGATTTTATGTGATTTCATAGGAAAACCGGCAATGTAGTCTAACTAATTAACTGACATTTCATCTTAGTGCCTGAATTATATGTACTTCTTGGTGCCAAATTGAGGTAGGCTATTCGCTACTAGGGCTGGAACTTTAGCTCGTGGCTTGGGGGTCGCTCGTAGCTCGCTCGGTTTTTAGCTCGGCTCGGCTCGGGCTCGTTCCCGAACGAGCCCAGCTCGAGCCTGCTTTGTAGCTCGTGAGCGTTTGCGAGCCCGAGCCGAGCCGAGGCCAGCTCGCTCGTGGCTCGCTCGTGGCTCGTTACTTATATGTTGTTGCTGCTATTGTCTTTAAATTAAGACTTGAACATTGAGAAAAACATGGACTGATGCTAGTATTTATTTTAAAATGTCATTGACTGATTGTATATTTGTATGCATTGTGAAGTTGTGATGAAAGTTCATTGATTGATTATATATTTGATTAGTTGTATGGAACTATGGAAGTCTATTCTCTTATCTGTGGCCGTATATGATTAAATTAGGATTTTAGCTATTTGTGTACAACCTTTTATAGCGGCGCAACGCAATGATCTGGTCTGACCGAACCTGCACTCACGAGCTCATGAGCCTCACGAGCCAGCTCGCGAGCCTTCACGAGCCAAGCCGAGCCAAGCTTCCAGTTCGCACGTTTTTACGAGCCGAGCCGAGCCAGGCCTGGCTGGCTCGAGCTCGGCTCGTTTCCACCCCTATTCGCTACCTTCAATACTTCTAATACTTTAGATGGCCTGTTGATTTTGTACACATCTTCTCACTGAGCACTAATTAATTAATCCCAACCTAAATCAGACCATTGTACTAAAAGTTCAAGTGCAACCACCCTGAGTAGCTGTGATTTATGTAGCAGTTGGCATACTTATGCTATATTTTGAAACAATTGTGAATTGTGAACAACGTTCTGTATATGTGGACCTATCTGAGAAAGAAACACAAGGTTAGTGGGACCTCGGATGAAATTCAGACAATAAATTTAAACTCTTGCCTCATCTCTGACTGAACCTAGATATATATACTCAGAATTTAATCTCAAATAAAACACTTAATTTTGTATACCTTAGTCCATGAGAAAGGATTTTTTATCACTCTTGGCTCATCTCTGGCATGGATAAGGGAGCCCTCTATTTTGAATGGTCCTAGAAAAATTAGCGGCATAAAATTTAGCAGGATGGATAGCATGTGAAGTGTAAAACAACAACCAAATTAAACATAGATGATATTTTCCAAAAGAATCAACAAAATTATTTGTAGGAAGAAACATAATTAAAATTATTTTATTTTTGATATTTAGAAGATAATTGAACTAGTGATTTAGAGAAGTATGCATATTCTTTCACAAATCACAATGTTTTTTGGTATTATTTTTTCTCTCCAAAAACTATGTTCCACATCTTACAAGCTACTTATGCATTGTTGCTTTAACTGTTGCAGTGCAACAAAACTGTAGTATGTATTATTCCATAAACAAGCCGAATTACCTACTAATGTTGTGTTTATAGATATTACATAGAGTGAATTCCCCCCTCACTAATCTTATAGATACTACTCGTTGTTCTTTCCGATCTCAAAGCATTTCATTGCTCCACCAGAAATTCCATTTGCCCCTACCTTACTCTATCTTGGTAGTTTCCACCGCCTACCTAGCTAGGGTTGAGCTCTAGGATTTGACGGAAGACTAGAAAAGCCGCATACGGATGCTTTATGCCCAATCATTCTGGATAAAATGCTTGCATCCTCTGTCTTACTGTAGCTACTGGCATACAGCTAGCCGATGCTTATTCCTCGTATACCGACATTGTTTCTTCTCTGAAAAAAGAAGTTGACAACCCATAGGCCTTCTGCCTCCACACGGCATTGCTCCATTAGGCTTTCACCTATTGCAAAAAAATTCCCCTGCTTCCTCCCGTAATGGTAAGGACACTATAACTATCTCTTTGTAATTTTACATAATTTGTTTCTAAATATATTAAGTAAGAGACTCTCCTACTCTTATTCCCTAAAAAAGATGTTTTTATCATACAACTATAATGCATATTACTGAACAATACAATTGTTATCCAACTCTCATATTTGTGTAGGGTTAATATTCAATGTAATATGCATTCACTGAACACTACTAGAAAAACGGGCTTTAGTCCCGGTTCCCGAACCGGGACAGGCCATCCGGACTAAAGGTCACGTACCTTTAGTCCCGGTTCCCCTAACCGGTACTAAAGCGTAGAAAATATCTAAAAAGTAAGACGAATCCAAGACTCGAACCTAGAACATCATGCCACCACGTGACTCCCCACTCACTCTTCTAACCAACCCACCCACCCATACGTATTTAATAGACTAGGATATACATTTCTTTTGAAGTATGCTGGAACGAGCCTTTAGTACCGGTTCGTAACACGAACCGGGACTAATATATGCCTGTGCCAGCTAGCATGTATCCGCTTGCCAAAGCCACCTTTAGTACCAGTTCGTGTTTCGAACAGGACTAATGTGAGCGAAAAATCGTACTTTTAGCCCTGTAGCCACGAACTGGGACTATTGCCATATCAGTCCCGGTTCGTGGCCAACCGAGACTGATGTGCCGGTATGGAAGGCCATTTATCTAGCAGTGGAAGTAAGCAAGGTGTGTGATCCTCTCTTTTTTTATCTCCCAATTAATTAGAATTTAATGGTGAAACAATGTATCTTTGTTTTTGAGAAATTGTATGTATTAGACTATTGTTTCTATCTAGGAAAATAATATACTTCATCAGATTGCCTCGAAAAATTGTAATTACATAATCACTGAATAAAGCACACAAAAGGAAGATGCTTACCAATTGAATGCAAAAAAGCACTAAATCCAGAACATGCTGGTCCACCATTTATCCAGATGATGATAGGGTCTGTGGTAGAGTTTCTTTCGGAAGTGGCAAAATAATAGTACATATGCCTCTTTTGTAGTTCATGTCCGACCGTTATGTACCTATGAAATGAAAGAGGATGTACTTGATGTATATGGATTATGGCATTAACTCTACTAAACACATGGTGTTTACTGAAAAATTCATAATAAGGAACGTGGATGAGATCGCGTTGGTACAGATTAAAAGCTTCCAAAATGACGGCTAGAGTGCCACAATTGTAATCAAAAATATATAATCCCATAGTAATTTTCTTCTTCTTGTTTGGAGCACATGAATTTCACAAAAAAAATTCAATTTCAGCGAGTGACCAAAAATATTCTAGTGTTCCAACAGGAACTAGACGCCTAACTCGCAGCCATTTGCCCATTTCACACCTTCCTCGATTTCCCCACTATAATGGCATACTATCATCGTAAGAGTTAACTTTTTTTTTTCAAATATTGCAGGGACAGACGACGAGGAAGCTAGTGGCGTATCAGACCATCCGAGATCAATGGAAACAGCGCATAGTATCGTGACAATCCATGGCGTGTGGATCCGTCCTGAGATCCAACAACACGCGGAAAATCCATCCTTGGGCCGCAAAACAAACTGGAGCGACACAGCTCCAAGAAAATTGCATCATGTAAGGAGTTACCCTGCGTAGTGTTTGGAGGGGAGCTCGCCGCGGAACCCGGGGAACTCGGTGACCTCGGCGCCGGCCGGAGCGCCGCTCACGCCGGACGCCGCCGCCACGGCCCACAGCAAGAGAGCCAGCGCCGCTCCGACCTCCACGGAGGAAAGAGCCCTTCTCCCGGGAGGCATGACGAGACCTGCAGGATCTTGGTTCCAGCACTAGCTGCTGCTACGACGATGGATGAGAAAAGAGCTAGGCTCTCGCAGAACCTGACTGTGCGATATACATGTGAAATAAACCCAGCGTCGCCGCCGCCTGTCACGGCGATGAGCTGGATACGACGCATGAATCGCGCACTGGCCTGGCCGGGACACATGTTTCCTGCCGTGTTTCTATCTTCATTTCACGCATGAATTCCTGGGAGAACGCTCGAGGTGGACGACATTAATCGCTGCTTTCTATAGGGTGTGCATGCGTGGAAGGTTAGACCACTTTCCATAGATGAAAACGGAAACAGCTGTTCTTACACGAGGATAACAGAAAATTATATTAAAAAAAGTACTGACCACGTTTTTAGTCGGCTGGAAAAATTGAAATTCTCGGGTTGATTTGTACATCGTCTAATTTCTAATCAACGGTCTAGATCTTCACTGCATATCCCATATTAAAAAAAGCACTCCTCCCAAAACCTAGCTTTCCACCCTCTCCTCCCCCAACAATCTCTATCCTGCCGCCTACCTCGATCCTCACGGTGGCACTACTGCAGCAATGCCGCAGCTCGTCCCCATGCCATCTGTTCTTCCTCCTCTATGGCAATCTGCAGCTTCTCCCTCCTCTCCAGTGAGGTGCCTCCGCCTTACCCACCATTCTCACGGCCAAGGTGGCAGCACCAGCGTCACCATGGCTGTAACATCCCAAATTTTCAATAATGTAATTTGGCATGTTAAGTATGTTTTAAAATTTTTTGTAAAGGTAATTTTGAGCAAATTTCAAATTAATAGTTCTAGTAGATTCTAGTATCCTTTTTCCGCGCGAGTTGATGAACTTCGGCTGGATTTTTAAATCTCTAAAATTCTCTAATCTCTCCCGTACCGTCTTGCATGCTGTTAATCTCTCCCTAATCTCCCTCTCTAATCTCTCTCTCACGTACCACCTTGCGTACTGCATGTTTCATGCAGATTTTTCTTTCTCTCTCTCTTTCTCTCTCTCTCTCTCACTCACGTACTGTCTCACTCACTCACTCACTCACGTACTGCATGTTTCATGCAGATTTTTTTCTTTCTCTCTCTTTCTCTCTCTCTCTCTCTCACTCACCCACGTACTGCATGTTTGCATGCAGGTTTCTCTCTCTCTCTCTTGCATGCTGCTGCATTTTGCTGCATGCTGCAGGATTTTATTTCCTTCTCTCTCTCTGTTGCTGCAAAATTTTGCTGCTCACGCAAGCTGAAATTGCTACCCACGCAAGCTGAAAACAGCAGCTGCTGTTGCGTGTTGTGCTGCAAGTTTTGCTGCTCACGCAAGCTGAAATTTGCTGCTCACGCAAGCTAAAAACAGCAGCTCTGCTGCTGCATTTTTGCTGCTGCTCTTGCGTGCTGCTGCATTTTTGCTGCTGCTCTTGCATGCTGCTGCACTTCTCCTTTGCATGCTTGCATGTTGATGCACGGCTGCTATGTGCATGGGCTCTTTGCACGCATAACTTCGCTTTCATATCCCGTGCTCAAGTCCGATCGGCGCTTCGCCGTCGCGCGTTATATTAGAACCGCTGCGGTTCTATTTTTCGCCGCCCGTTTGGCGCGCCTTCTCGTCGCCACCGCTTCGGTCGATACCGTCGATTCTTTTCACGCCACGCGTCCAGCTTCCCTCTCATGTTCGGGTTTGGCGCGGAGACGCCGGACCGCCTCGCCGCCGCATCGCGTCGGTCTTCCGGTCTTGACCCGTTCGAGTGTCAGGAAAACCCCGAACCCGGTGAGCACCTTACCCTTTTTTTTTTGGGTAGCTCACATCCTTTTAGCCGAGCTATCCCTTAGTTTAAACTCGGGTTATTTATTAAAGATTCATCGACTTGTAGTTTTACTGGCTAGTCTGTCGATTCATCTTCGCGTCGGGTTTTTCTTTTAAAAATAAAATAAAATAATACAACAAAACCATTTTAAAATAATAAAATTATTATTTGTCTTGTAGCCCGATTGTCTTGTGCTTGGCTTGTTTGGCATGTTCACGTCTTGTGTCGTTTCAAGTCAAGGAGGGCGCTTTCACGGAGGCACCCGCCGAGGAGTACCGCTACTGTGTTCTGAAACTCAAGGCGAGTCCTTTGGCGCATATTGTCTATAGCTTTGTTTTCATTAAAATATTTTATTAGGAATTTATAAATGTGCATGCTAGTTTTCAAATATTAAAACTAGTTGAATAGTGACTAGCTATACCTACTTAACAGTATTGCTATACCAACCAATTAATATAAAACTAGGTGTGGCTAGATTAATTGTTATCTACTTTCCATTGGACTTAGGTTGTTTAAAATAAAATGCCCGCAAAAATAAATCATGTTATAGTTCATGTTTACTGGAAATGTTTTTATGAACTTGCTTGGAAAATAGGCATCGGAAGGACACGATGCCGGGTACGGGTATTCTTATTCCTCTCCCCCTCAAATATTCCGACTAGGAGGAACTTTTAGCCAGTAGGGTGCTTGCATGCACCGTGTTGGTGTTTTCTAACACCGCGGATTTTGTAAATCGGGGTTTAAAAACTGTTCCCTCTTAGTCTAAGGACTGTTCATCCTATGAACCTACGAGCCTAGCCTTTTAGTACAACCTCGGGTCCTGGAATGGGACAGGCCTGTTTCCCGGTCTTCTGGCTCTGTTGCGACCTCCTGGCGGGTAGCAATCAAGTCGGAACCCGGGGACTGTGTGGTTGAACGCTTCGGCGGGAAGCCTCCCGAGGGTAAAGTGTATCCCCTCTGCAGAGTTAAAACTGTCATGACAGCCGTGCTCACGGTCATGAGCGCGCGAAGCGAGTGTTCATATGGTAGCCACTTCTTTTATAAAATTGGGGTTTCTTCTAAAATAATTTGGCAAAGGACCGCCATTCCAGATTTTTACTATTGGGACCAGTCGTGGAGATGAATATGGTACTGAACCTAGTACGACGACGGATGGCTAGAACAGTCCCATTGGCCGAATGACCGAGCCAGGAGCATAGTTCGCCAGGTCGATCGAACGATTCCGTCGGCGAATGATGAGCTAGACAAGATTGGAGCCCTTGAAAATGGTGTTATTAAAACCGCATTTTAAACTCACTAGGAAAAATTGTTCAAGGCTTTTTCTGCAAAATACCAAAGCCACCTTGTACTGAGCTATCATATCGTTCCACATCCTTTCCCCTGCTGAGTATTAGTACTCATCCCTGTTTTCTCCCCCTCTTTTAAAAATTCAAAAGGTGAAGAGACGGGATTCAACTCCGAGACGGATGATGGGGACTACGACGAGTCAGACTACGAGGAGTCTTCGGAGGAGTGAAGCTTAGGGTCCGTTCCTCTGATCAAGATGCTGTGGGATTACATGTCGAAGAGTAGCTGTATTATGGGTTTAGCCTATGTTTTCTGCTGTGTACTCTGTGGTTCAGCCTGCGTGCTGACTTGTATGTAAAATAATTGGGATGAGTTCCCCGACTATGTACCTTGTATAATTATGGCAATGTATCACTCTGTTGGCAACTGTGTGTACTAGCGATGATTCTTGGGACTAGTACAGGATGCACAGGAAGGGTCCGGACTTTTATGGCCGGGTCCCGACAATGGCCTACCACTATGCCTCCCCTTAATTCACTCCCTCTAACACTACTACAAAAACCTTTATAGGAGATGTCTCATCTGAGATGGTTCTCTAATTTTATACAAAAGCCATCTCTAATAGGGGTAAAGAAATAAAAATATAGCTATCTGAGACGGTTCTATAGAAATAGCATCTCAGATAGTGTTCGACAACGCTAGCCATCTCTATTACAAATTTTTAGAAACGGTTTTTTGACAAAATCGTCTCTGATAGTTTCTGTCGACGATTGGGAAATTGACTCCCCGTAGCTTACTTGTTGATGGAGAGATCAAATAGCCTATTTATGCTAAAGGGTTGTCGACGTGGACGTATGGACTCGCTGAGATAGAAAACGAACTAGGCACGAAGATTTATCCTGGTTCAAGCCTCTCGATGTGGATCTCCCCCTCTTCTCGTCCCGTGTGG
This sequence comes from Olyra latifolia, assembly GCA_036346145.1. NCBI lineage: Eukaryota > Viridiplantae > Streptophyta > Magnoliopsida > Poales > Poaceae > Olyra > Olyra latifolia. Next base: position 39,040,530 of record CM070524.1, on the reverse strand, counting down.
AAGGTATTTATAGTACAAGGTATATGTGGTCTGGTCCTATACGATCTAGAGAATTATCTAGATAACTCAGAATCCTATCATATTTACAAAAATATTCTAAAAATACGCTAACTTGCGCTCTAAGGGATATCCATATCCAAAAAGCCTCGGACTATCTAGAAGGATTCCAAAGACGGTTAAGGGCCTAGGATGACACACATAATGGCCCACGAGCAAAGAGACCCACTCCCGAGCACCAAAGTCGGGGTACAGATGCGAGTTATTAATCCGAGCTTGCCATATTCACCTTATCCTTCGCGGGTACGCACCCCAGGGGTCGGTCGTGAGTAGGGCTCAACCATCATAGTATTTTATCCAACCCCCGATAGCTAGCCCCCTAGGCTCAAGTGAAAAGCTACTTCACCAGACCTTCTCCTTGAGCCTAAAAACATAAAGAAGGGATTAAAAAATGGTAGCGAATCACTACTACCTCATTCGAGCAAGCTATACCTAGGAACGAGCTTAAACCAGACTGGATCAATAACGCCTCATACAAGCAAGGCATGCTTGAGAACAAGCATAAACCACCGAGCACGAGCTATGCTTGCCCTATCTAAGCAAGGCATGCTCAGAAAAGAGCTTAAACAAACAAGCATAATAAAAAAAAAACTCGTCACCTGCTCCCACTCCTTCGTACTAAGAACACTTAGCCCAAAAGCACCTCTAATTCTCATCACTCTTTCTTCTTGCTTTCCTTTTTTCTAGACAACCGAGACCACGGTCTTGATTTTGACATGTTGGCTCAAGAGATCACCTCTCGTGCAATGGACCTTGAGCTCGAGCGCATCGTGGACTAGATCATGGCCGAGGATGATCCCAAAGAGTCGTGGAAGGCGACGGAGGGCGTTTGGGAATAACATCTACATGGTGTTGAAGACCCTTCAAGTTCTTTGGGCCCCCTGAAGGGGAGGAGATTCCCACTGCAGCTCTGTCTGCCAAAGACCTCTCTCTCCTTGGCCCAAGGGAGAAGAAGATAAACGATCCTATGGGTATGGAGTACACTCAGGGCAAGACTAAGGGGCCTCTAGAGGACCTCCCTCTACAGGAGGATCGTATGCTTCTTTCCTTAAAGGACACCGAGAAACCCCCGAGCATGCAGGATGCTTAGGAGCCCCCGGGCATGGAGCATGCATAATGCTCAGGATGCTCGAGCTAATGGTGGAGGATGCCCCCGACCTGGATGCAGCTTAGGATGACCGCTTCACCTCGCTTTTGCGGCTTGTGGAGGACACCTACGCCGATTTCACCGCTGGCACCATCACCCCTAATGAAGTTGCCAAGGACTGGGCCGAACAAGAAGCTCGGACCAATGACTCGGAGTAGTGCCTCTTCGGTAGGGATGTAAACGGATCGGATAAGGTCGGATATCATTAATATTGTATCCGTATCCTTTTTTTCTAATACGGATCGGATACGAATAGTGCTGGATACGAATACGGATAATATAAGATCGGATATTGGTCAGAACGGATATTTTCTCGGGTAATACGCTTATTCCAAAACACATGCTAGAAAAAAGAATCAATATATTTCTTGGAGTGAACAATTTCACCAATGAAGAAATATAGCAATATAGCACTGCCCACTGCGTACTGCTAATTAAGTTAAAGAAAATAATTTTGGAAACATGGAGTAATATCAGATTAATATGGTAGAACAAGGGTCACACACATCAGCCTTGCTTCTTGAGTTTTGTTTATGTTCTTGGTGTTGGTGGGACGGTGATTGGTGCGGTGGCCAAGGCCTGGAGAGTATTGTGGTTTTGCCGGACTCTTGTGGGTCATCCGGTAGGCTGGCAGACGCCATAGCCCCTAGAATGGATTCGGATAATATCCATCAGATATTATCCATATTTTTTCTCGGATATTATCCGACGGATAATATCCGCATTATCTGTATCCGTATCCGGCACCCAGTATCCATATCCGTATCCATATCCGCAGAAAAATCGGATATCCATATAATTATCCAAATCACTATCCAAACTGATTCGGTCGGTCGGTCGGTCGGAAATTATCCGCTCCGTTTACACCCCTACTCTTCGGGTTTAAGGCCCGGTTCAAGGCCGGAGACGGGAGGCTAGAGATGCACGCATAGGGGTTACTAGCAAAGAAACTAGGAGATCACCGCCACGCTAGAGCAGGAGCATGCTTGTTCTAAGTTCTTGGAGGCCAAGGTAGTAAAGCTTACCAAGGCCGCTAGGGAAGGCTCAGCGTGGGCTAAGGAGGGTCAAGAGACGGCTAAACGACTACACCTCTAGGCCCAGCAAGGATGCGAAGATCGAATCCAGGCACTGAAATTTTAGGGCTGAGCAGGAGAAACTCGACCAAGAGCTCGCAACCTCTCCCTAGTGTAGGCATCTCTAGTTCTAGTAATTTTATTCCTGCAAAAACTCTTTATGTAATGAAGCAACTCATTTTTACCTTAACACCTTCCTTGTTCTTGCAATACGAGCAAATAGAACGCACAGTAGGAATACAACATGCTATAGGAGTAGATTTTTGATAAAAATTGTAGTAGTGCGACCCTGCTTCTGGCCCCACTATGACTAAGTTCTATGCACCTAATTTGGGAGCATGATCTTGGTCACAGAAGAGTTGGACACAATCATGCCATGTAGGTGCCCAAACCATATGCCCCTATGTTGCGACAAGTGTCCTAGCCCATGCTCCTAACTTGCAAGCAAAGACTTGGCAATGGGGAGGGCCGATGTGAAAGTATGTGACACTTAGATCGTAGGATACGTACACACTAACCGAACTGGGTTCTTCAACCGACCAAAAGAGGCTTGTGTGCGATGGATATCAGCTTATTTAGGCGTAATCCCTTGATGGAGAATGTAGAATCAAAATGTGTGTTATAGTCATAATCACCATGTCCCATTGTCACACACAGGCAAAACTAGCAAAAGGTCGAAGCGTTAACTCTCGCCGCTCAAAATTCTGTGTCGTTTTGAGGTCGGGTTGCCTCTATGCGAGTCTTACTCGGCTGCCTAGGAAAAATCACCAGACACTCATAGTCACTAAATGAGAGCAGAAAGAGTTCAAGATTTGGGGAAAAAGTAAAATATTATAGATGAAAAAGGTGTAAACAGAAGAGATTACCCTTAAAATTTGCGAAACTGGTCAATATTCCACGTGCTAGTGAGCTCGCGATAATCTTCCCTTGGGCGTGTTGTTGAAACGTCCGTGTAAGGACCATCCCAATATGGAGATAGCTTGTTGGCTTTTGATAGGTCCTGCACTCTTTGTAAGACATGATCGCCAACCTGCAAAGCCCATGGTCGAACCTACTTTGCCGCATTCTTACGAAGAGCTTGTAAGTGAGAGGTATAGCACAGCAAAGCTATGTTGCGTGTAGCCTCCAAAAGGTCGAGGTCAAGAAGGCGTTCTTCCCCTTGGTCAGTGTCATTGACCACATTGACCCTTGGAGAACCTAGCAGAATATCAGCGGGCAAGATGGCCTCTACACAGCAAATGAACAGAAATGGAGTTTCTCTAGCGGGTAAGCGGGCAGGACGGAAGGAAGTTCGTCCACCCATGCCTATTCGTGACAGTGGTGATAGAGCTCGCGCGGCCCTATCCCCCCGGTGACCTAGGCCATGCACCTAAGCAGCGAGCATGAGATCAAACACTAGAAGGGAAGAACGTGCAATCTTATACCCGAGTGACGTACGGTTGAACGCATACAGATTGTATGGGCTGTGAGGCCAGCCATGTGTGTTTGTTTGCGAGAAGAATTGGTTTACATAAGCGATCTATGCTTGTTTGTCCCTTGGTCTTCTAACAAAGTCATGCATGCTGGTGAAAGCTATAGAAGCTCATAATGAAACCCCCTGCCACCTGAAACACATCTAGAACTTGCTTCTAAGGTTGTGGGCAAGGACTAGGCACAGGACGTAGCCGGTGCGCGTGAAAGACAATGCCCAGCCCCCTCCTGCGGCTATGTCCTTGCCCTGAGGATGCGAGCAAGGACTAGACGCAGGAAGGAGTCGGTGCGCGCGAAAGACAATGCCCAGCCCCCCTCCTATGGCAATGTCCTTGCCTCTGAGGTTACGAGCAAGGACTAGGCGCAGGAAGTAGTCGGTGCGCGCGAAAGACAATGCCCAGCCCCCTCCTGTGGCTATGTCCTTGCCCCTGAGGTTGCGGGTAAGGACTAGGCGCAGGAAGTGCATACGAGGGTGTGTTGTTAGTGCCGATTGTTCGTCGGTCTTGAGATCGGAATGTTCGCGAGGCACCGCCAAGAATCTACTGGTGCGATGTGCTATCGGCTTATCCAAGCAGCGAAATTCAAGACGGGATGCAATTCGGATCTTTTGACCGCCCCAAAACCCTGTCTTGCCAACAGGGAGTTGTACGCGGGCGCGACAGCGAGAAGAAATTATGCAAAAAGATTTGGGCCACCATGCTTCTTCATTTAACAGGCTCGAGAAATGCGAGCAGAAGTCATTCGAAGATCCCTTGGTTAAATAAGGATACAGGGTAGGCAGGAGGGGAGAGCCGAAATTAAACTAGTGAGAGTATGCGTACAACCCGCGTAGCTGGGCGATATTGCACGAGCTGTTGAGGACGCGCCCGTCCGGGAAGGCGATACGAACAGCCCCCGGTCGTGATGACGAGATGACCGTGAACAGACCCTCCTATCTAGGAGTGAGCTTATTGGCGATACGCGCTGTTCCTTGGACAGGTCAAGGTCGAAGAGTTGGCTTTGGTGGTCGTCGCCTGCTTTCGCGAAGTCCACGCGAGGGGATCTTAGGGTAATTTCGGCGGGGAGCATGACTTCAGTGCCGTAGACGAGCCGAAAAGGCGTTTCGCCTGTGGCTCGGCTGGGGGTGGTGCGGGCAGACCACAGGACAGAAGGAAGCTCATCCACCAAAATCTGCCGTAGTTTGGTTAGCCGGTCGAAGACCCGCTTCTTGATTCCATGGAGAATCTACCCGTTGGCACGTTTAACAGCTCCGTTGCTCTGTGGATGAGCCACCGAGATGAAGCAAATCTTGGTGCCAATGTCTTTGCAATATTCTTGGAACAGCTCGCTAGTGAACTGAGTTCCATTGTCTGTGATTAGTCGACGAGGAACACCGAACCGTGTAGCCACAATGTTGTGGAAAAATTTCTTGGCAGCTTGGGCCGTAATGCCGGAAACCGGTTCGGCTTTTATCCATTTGGTGAATGTGTCCATGGCGGCAAAGAGGTATGCGCACCCCTTAGCCCCTCTGGGAATGGACCGAGGATGTCCAATCCCCAGGTAGAGAACGGCCAGGTGAGGGGGATAGTCTGAAGGGCGTATGCTGGCTGGTGAACCTGTCGGGCATGAAATTGATATGCCCGGCACGTGGTAACTATTTCACGAGCATCGCCCAACACCGTGGGCCAATAATAGCTCATCCTGAAGGCCTTTCCAACGAGGGTTCTGTAGGACGAGTGATCCCCACAGATACCTTCGTGTAGGTCCTTTAACAGGAAATTTCCTTCTTCCTGGGAGATGCATTTGGAGAGAACTCCAAGTGCACCTCTACGGTACAAGGCACCCTCCACTAGTCTGTATAGCGGAGCTCTCTTGACAAGCCGGGATCTCTCAGCTTCTTCCTCGGGCAATGTCCCGTGTGCTAAGAACTGGATGAATGGCATCATCCAGGTTGCGCTTTGCACGAGGCGGGAGATGTTGTCGTGTGTCTTGTCTGCCTCTTCTTCGGAGGAAATAGAGGGCTTCAGCAGGTGCTCAACGAGCACCCCCGCCGGAGCGGGTTCCTACGAGGTGCCTAGTTTGGCAAGTTGGTCAGCCAAGGTATTCGCTCTCCTGGGCACATAAAGGACTTCAAAGTTCCTGAAGTTCCTTTCCAACTTCCTCACTTCAGCCAGGTAACACGCCATTGAGTCGTCGGAGCACTGAAACTCCTTGTTAACCTGGTTTACGACCAACTGTGAGTCCCCTTCACGGTAAGTCGTTGGAACCCGAGCGCAGAGCATGCTCGGAGCCCGGCCAAGAGGCCTTCATACTCCGCGGCATTGTTGATTGTTGCGAAGTGTAGTTGTATGATGTACTGGATTTGTTCTCCTTGGGGGGAGATGAGAGCAACACCAGCCCCCGAGCATTTGAAAGAGCGTGAGTCATCGAAGAACATAGTCCAGTGAGGACCTAAGACATGCCCGGCCGTTTACTTGGTCGGGGTGGGACTTGTCCACTCTGCCACAAAATTAGGTAGTATCTGGGATTTTATCGCCGTACGTGCAGCGAACTTGAGGTCGAATTCCCTGAGCTCGACTGCCCACTTGGCGACGCGCCCAGTCGCGTCGGGATTTCTAAGGATCTCCCTCAGCGGAAAGCTGGTCGGGACTATGATCAGGTGTGCTAGAAAGTAGTGGCGGAGTTTTTTACAAACTATGAGCAAGGCGTAAAGGAGCTTCTGGATCTCAAGGCAGCGCTCCTTCGGTCCCTCAAGCACCTCGCTCACGTAGTAAATTGGACACTGAATCCCTTCGCGTTCGGCTATGAGCACCGCGCTTACCACCTGGGGCGAGGCCGCCAGGTAAAGTAGCAGAGGCTCCTGCTCTTTAGGGGTGACCAGGACCGGCAGGCTTGATAGGTACTTCTTGAGTTCCCTGAAGGTGTCGTCGGCTTCCTTGGTCCAAATGAAACCATCGTGTTTGCGCAAGGCCTTGAAAAAGGGTAATCCGCACTCGCCTAGCCGGAAGATGAAGCGGCTGAGGGCTACCATTCGTCCGGTGAGTGATTGGATTTTCTTTATGTTCGAAGGGGCCTGCATCTTCTCGATGGCCTCGATCTTTTTGAGGTTCGCCCCGATGCCCGACGATTCGATCACGTAGCCGAGCACCATGCCCGTATGTATGCCGAAAACGCATTTTTCTGGATTCAGCTTTACTCGATGTTTTCTCAGGTTACAAAATGTTTCCTCGAGGTCGCGGATATGTGCCTCGGCCAAATTGCTTTTGATGACTATGTCGTCTACATATACTTCGAGGTTCCAACCGATCTGGTCGGGGAAGGTTTTCTGCATCAGGCGTTGGAAAGTGGCCCCTGCATTCTTAAGACCGAACGACATGGTCGTGTAGCAGAAGGTGCCGAAGGGCGTGATGAAGGCAGTCTTCTCTTCATCTTCCCGCGATAGGCTGATCTGGTGGTATCCGAAATATACGTCCAGAAAGCTCATCAGCTGGGCCTCCGCCGTTGCGTCAACCAGCTGGTCTATGCGCGGGAGGGAGAAATTGTCCTTCGGGCATGAGCTGTTGATGTTGGTATGATCAACGCAGATACGCCACTTCCCATTCTTCTTTTTGACCACAACTGGATTGGCCAACCATTCAGAATGCTCGATTTCGCGGACGAAGCCAGCTTTTAATAGCTTATCCAGTTGCTTGCGGATGATGTCGACCTTCCACTGCGGGAACCACCTTAGTGCCTGGCGCACTGGTTTTTTCCTAGGCTGAACTGGCAACCTGTGCTCGATCACCTTCCTTGGGACGCGGGGCATGTCGGATGGTTCCTATGCAAAAACGTCCATGTTTGCCCGGAGGAAGCCGACGAGCTCGATTTCCTATTTCGGATCCAGGGCGGCCCCAATGTGGACCACCTTGCCCGGATCCTCGAAGGAGACCGGGAACTCCTTCGTCTGCTCCTGGGGTTGGAGCGCCACCCTGGGCCAGACAGGTTTGTGGAGATCCTGCTCAGGCCCACGTTCGGACAGCTGGCCGACCAAAACCAGTGCCATCTCCATTCCAGGGTAGCTTTGTCGCTGCCCTTGACGGTAATCACTCCCTTCGGCCCTAGGAGCTTGAGGCAGTGGTATGCATGGTGTGTAGCTGCCATGAATTTGGCAAGAGCCGACCTACCAAGGATGGCATTGTAGGCTGACTCGAAGTCAACTACCTCGAAGGTGACCAACTCAGTTCGGAAGTTGCTCGGACTGCCGATGGTCACGGGCAAGAATTATGCCATGGAAGGGCATGGCGACGTCCTTGATCTTGGAGCGAGGAATCTGTATCTCGTCCAAGACCCGGGCAGATATCAAGTCAAGGGCGCTGCCCCTAGCTGCAGATGGATCCTTCCCACTAATTGAAGAGCCAGGTCCGAGCGGCCCTTCCAACATGGCGGGAAGGTAATTGACCATCACACCTTCATCACTGCTAGCGGCTGTGATGGTAGTAGCGTATACGGAAAGGAATTCGTCCAGGTTTTGCGTCCCGTCGAACCGCTCAATGTGGCTTGGCTTGAACTTCGGAGGCCACATTGCTTCCCGCAATGCTTAGCAGAAGGCGGGGCACCCGTGGTTTGCCCGGGTGTCGCCAGCGTGAACGCCACGGCTGTCTTGGCCCCTGAGGGGATCGAGCCGTGAGAACACGCCACCGCGCCGAGGCCCCGGAGTGCCGAGGGGGTGTCACTCCGGTCGGTGCGTGGTCGGTGCTCGCTACAATCACCTCTTGCCTGGGATTCGGTATGCCTCCGATCCCGAGTGGAATTGTAGGTCATGTCATCGTTGCGACGATGCTCGACCCGCCAGTCATCTTTTGAGGGATGGTCGTCGTGCCGATAAGGTCCCTCGCTGTTCCTTCCGCGATCAACAGCTTCGCGAAGGTCACGACGAGAGCGGTCGCTCCTTGGAGCGCGACTCTCTCGGGAAGTACTCCGGGAGGAAGCAGTATGTTGAAGGTCACCCGCCAGTTGTTCCAGGTTCTCCACCACGGCAATGCCTAGTTCGACGACCTAATCAAAGTCTGGTCGGAGATTCCGGACTACACGCGCCAGCGCCTGAAGGCATTGGCGAATCCTGCCGATCGGGTTGGAGGAGCGGGATTGTGGCGGAGATCTTGGATGTGGCGAACGGGGAGTCGGCCGAGTGCTAGGCCCTGGGTCATTGCGGTGGGTTGCCAAAGCTTGATCGGTCGAGCTGGCTAGCCAGTCCCGCGCGGCCTCTAGCCGGCGCTGCGACTCGTCCTCCCTGTTCTCGGGAGCGGGCGTGTTGGTTGTGCCCGCCATATTGACTTCTCACGGGGCCACCGGACACGAAGGGGTCATGATGGTATCCCCGCGGGAGGCCGTCTCAGGATCGGATTCGTACGGGGTGTTAGGAATATCAACTCCCTCGAACGAACCGGTGTCCTCGTGTCGGGCGAGCATCTCCTGTTCCGGTATCTCTCGGAACTGGAGGGGCTCGGAAACGTATCCCCCGCCTCTGTCATCACTAGAAGGGCAGCAGACATCCATGGGGGAAGTAACTTCCTCCCCGGTATGTCCTTCCGGATCAATGATCCGAGCGACCTCGGTGTCGGACCAGTACTCGTCTAAGTCATCGAGATCGTCGAAGCGGATGTCTTGGTTGTCTTGAGAGTTCGCCATCTGAAGGATCTTTGCTACAGAAGCTAGTTGACGATCTCCACGGATGGTGCCAGCTGTCGGCGGTTAGGAGCGCGGGGCCCCCAAGTGCCAAGCTTACTTGTTGAAGTGAGGATCAACGGGCCTCGTTCTTGCAGCCTCGGAGTCGTATGAGATGACCAACCCAATCAGACAACCGGAAGAAGAGAAGTGTTTTTAACCTGGTTTGGGCCCCTCGAAGGGAGGTAACAGCCCTACGTCCAGTGATCTATATTCGAGAAAATACAAGAAGGGATTATAATGGTGCCCCGAGCAACCCGAGCAAAGGTGCTTGGATTTCTCGGGGGATGAGGGATGGAAGCTCTCACTCCCACTCCGGGTGTGGCCGAATGTGTCTGGCCTGAATGGTGTCTACTGTTTTTCTAGCTCTCTCGTCTCTCTTTGTTCATGTATCTGTGCGCTCTATTTATACGCGGGCGCGATCTCTGAATTAGTGGATGTACAACCCTATTATCCTGCGGTCTGAAGGTTGTCCCCTGGCGAGTGCCGTACGGGAACAGTCTCTCCATCACTTGCGATGACGGGAAAAGGGAACGGAATAGTAGAACATGACCCGGGCAGGTAGCCACGGTCTTCGATACTGTCGCGACAGGACGTAATAGTCGTGCGGGCGTCAGCGAAATTATTACAGGGGACGGAAGGCGAGGCTCGCCTAGGGCGGCCACATGTCCCTCGTAATTGTTGTCCGGGCAATGGAGAAGGACTTGGGAACTCTTCCTGGGCAAGGCGAGCTGCCGCTACGGGCCCCGAGCAAGGATGGCTCGCTCGGGATTTAGTCGGGATCGAGTCACCCTGGGGGTAATTATGAAAATACTCCCCAAACGCCATCAATATATATATACATACATATATATATATATAGGTGTATGGGTGTTCATATATATACACCTATTTATATATATATATATGTAGGTATATACAAGTTCATAACCTGATTTGGGATGGTGTAGTCCGGTGAATTCTTAAACCCCAATCTATAATTTGATCAACTAGGTTTTTAAATTAATGAAATTCATTATGGGCATAATTTCTAAATTGGGTTTTAATACTAGGTTAATTAGAGGTGAATTTCTAATTGAGCTAGTAGTTTCTATGTTTAGGCAAACGGGTAGAACAATAATTTCACCTAGGCTGTTTAATCTGTAGGCAAAGTTGATTATCTGGTTTGTTACTATTCATAATCCAAAAATAGATGTACTTATATAAAATGCAAGACAGTTAAATAGGCTCAAATATTTCTGAAAATAGGAAAAAAAATGCATGACGTAGTTTTGCATTTAGATTTTTAGCAAGAAAAATATTTTTCTTGCACTCAAAATTTTAAAGTTTAAAATTTCGCCCAAATTGGGCTGTTACAAAGAACAATTCTGAGATTTCGATATCTATCAATATACACTATCAAGATTCTCCGATCAAAGATATATCTTAAATAGTATAGCAGGAGGTTATAGACATCAACAAATATTAAACACTATGTTTATATTGTGTACCCTTCATTAACCAATTTAATAAAAGATACTTCCACTAATGTCACTTTCCCTCTATTGACTTGTAGCGCGACAACATCCACATTCATCTAAGTTCTAGTGAGATTTGGTATAACCACTGAAACTTAATGAAATAGGTAAGCAACACCTTGCTAATTACATCTCTATGCGATTCTTGTTTGTTAGATGGCATCCAATGATCGACTCCAGCACCATGCCCCGAAGTCCAAAACCGTTTTGATAGCTTCATCAAGTAAACCAATGCTATGCTTGCGATGTCTGACATCAACCCTATTTGATCAAGAAAGCTAATGGCACTCTGCTTTGGCAGATCTACCAAGAACGATCGAGACCCTTATAGATGCATCAATTCGAAGGGCATAACTCTTAATTTTTCTGAGGGAAAATCATGCTAAACATATATGATAATAACATGGTAAAAATAACAGGAACAAGTATTCATAAATAATCACATTAAACTATAAATAGTATGGTCCATGACATGACAATCTCCATTACGACGCTTCCTCTCTACGGAGCCATCTGTCTGATATCATCATATAGATATTCTAGCTAGGCCATTACACTTAACAACTAGCAATTAAATATATGTCAGAAAATCAAACATCAAAAGTAAATACATAAGCAGTAATAAAACCGACATATGCATTATATACATAAGGGCTATACTATTCATATACACCCTAAAAAACAAGTTATGTTTAGAATCCAGTTCTATCGGGCAATACAAATATATAGTATTTATAAAAGGCCTACGAATAACTAGCACAATGGTCTCACAATGTGAATCATATTCATAATTTTGCCCATGTTTTTTCCATTAGATTAATCACATTAATCTGATTCTAGACCAATCTCATCAGCTCCATGTATTAGTGAGGATCGATCATATTAAATTAATGATGATCTGCAGCAAAAAACATATGGGCTAATGTTCTAGCACGCTAATCCAATTAGCTTGGATAAATCCTATTAACCTATTTCTAGGCTAATCCAATTAGCCCTTTGATTCTCACGTGCTGACCATGTTTGACCGAGGCATGCACTAGACGTACTTCACATAGTACGCAACACCTTTGAAGCCTGCATGAGCAAGCTGCCAATGGCTGAACGGCGAGCACCCGATGGAGGTGCTCGGCCGGAAATTCATTCCCATATGTAGCTGTGGCCGCAGGCACGTCCGCGACCACCCGATCTGCGTGGAGATTCGTGCTCAGACCAGCTCTCCCTTCACAAGGTAATTTTGCAAAAAAAAAACCGCTACAATTTTTCAAACAAGCGATCGGGTCCCTTCCTCTTCCTCTGATCTCCATCCTCTTCCTCTCTCCACGGAGCGGTGCTCCACCCCGGCGACCACCGCCACTGCTAGCCGGCGACCACCGCGGCCTAGCCTTGGCGCGTCGTGGCGGCGGCGCTGCACGGCTCGGCGGGCGACGGATGGCCGGCGACGCGGCGCCGATGTGGTCGCGTGCGGTGTCGGACGTGGTCACCGGCAATGGTGGGAGCGGTGGCGGCGTGGCACGCAGAAGGAGCGGCGTGGCACGGCGAGGAACGACGCGGGCGGACTACTCATGCGGCGCGGCAGCAGCGGCGGCTCGGCGGCGCCGGCGTGGTCGCGCCACTGGCGGTGGTCGCCATCGGTAGGTCAAGGGGTGAGTGGCGGAGCGGGGGTGGAGGGGAGAGAGGAGGAGGGGAGGAAGATGACGGACCGGATTGCTTTTTGGAAAAAGTTGTAGGGCATTTTTGCAAAAATGCACATTGGGTCTGTGTGGGGCTGAGCACGAATCTCCGCGCAGATCGGGTGGTCGTGGACGTGCCTGCGGCCGCAGCTACGTGGGGAAATCCGGTCTTGTGCTCGGCCCAGCCACCTCGTCGGTAGGGCGGCAACCCAAGGCCCCCATGACAGGCGGCGAACAGGCACGATGCCGGCCGGGTGCGAGGAAGACCAGCCTTGGCAGTGGACAACCCCAAGCTCCGACTTCCGCATCGGGCAACGCTGCAGCGCCTCCGCTTGCTGTGACGTCGGCATAGCTAGGCGACACGCAGACCCAGAGGTGGATTTGGGCCTATGGCTAGGTGGGCTACAGCCCGGGCTTGGCGTTATATCCTTATGTATATATATTAAGACAGTTAAACCTAATATATAAGCACAGCAGCCCACCGGGGTCTTACTGTCTTAGTACAAGCAATTTGCAGCCCACCAGTCCGCTCGCTCGTGGGCTACAGCTCGCTCGGTAGTTGTTGCAGGCTTGCAGCCCTCTCGGGCGCTCGTGTGCAACTGGGCAAGCAAAATTGCAGCCCGTGAGTGGTGAGCTCGTCCGTATATGATGACGTACTCGGCCCTCAGCTGCTCCGCTCATGTGACATTTGCCACTGCATCCAACAAACGAAAGTTTCGCGACTTCACGTCTGTTCGTCTGCGCGTCTGTTTGTCTCCAACTCCAAGGCCCAAGGGACTCCCGCCGTCCGGCACTCCGGCGTGATCCCGGCGCCGGCACGCAGCGCCACGGCCGCAACTCGCAGGCACGTACATACTCCATCTCTTATTCTCTTGAATCTACACCTGCAAAATTATCTTCATTCTTCATCGATCGTTAATTTGGTACAGCTGCAAAATTATTTGCCACTGACTTCTCCCAATATGAATGTATAGTCTTTAGGGGCTAACTTGGCACATTTATTACAGATGCGAGAGCTGATCAACATTTTTCAAGTTATAACGATCTCGAAAATCTAGCTGTGATGATGGTTCAGACAGATAGGCATAAGATTTTTCCATTGGTATATCGTCTCATCGAATTAACATTGATTTTGCCAGTGGCAACAGCTATCGTAAAAAGAGCCTTCTCAGCTATAAATATTATTAAGACTGAACTGAGGAACAAAATGAATGATAAATGGATGAATCACAGAATGGTTTACTACATTGAGCGAGATATATTTGAAAGCATTGAGGAAGAAAAAAATTACAGCATTTTCAAGGGATGAGGTCACACAAATTTGACTGGTAAGGTCTTTTTCCTTTCTCCTGGATATATAAGGGACTTGATATAATTCCTTATGTTTTGATTTACTTTATATGATAACTTTTCAGGTTCTGTTTCGTGTCCTATTATTGATGAATAGAATATATGTTTCAAGTTTGGATCGATCTAATTTTCGTTATCTAGGTACTCAAACTATATTATCCAGATTCGATAATATATTGTATTAGTGTATTGTGTTTTTTGGATTTTGCTATTGCTTCGTATAGCTAATTTATCATATTTCTATATAAGTTTTGTAACATTAGATATTAACCCGGGGCTTGACGAGATTCTGCGTCCGCCACTGAGCAGACCCAGGCTCTGGCCCTCGGCACGGTGAGCGCTCCAGCGGCCAATTAATGGATCGACTGCGGCCTGGTCTAGCACAACTAATCCAATTAGCTTTCATTAACCAAGTTCTAGCTAATCTCATTAGCTAAGTATTTGGCCGCGTCGTGCACATCATATATAGCTGACCACGCTAAACCAAAAGCACGTATGCTTTGATAGATGACTGCAGGCTTCACATGCATGCATGTATATGTGCAGATAGCGCATGCGTGCTTGCAAGCTACTACAAGCCATGCAGCCCGCACACATGTGCGTTAGCGACGACCAAATTGCAATGCATGCATTGCGCAGATCAGCCCGATGGCACGGACAGAACGATCCAATCAGCACTGGCTCTCCACGACACTGAGACAACAGCGCATTAGCGGTGTACCAGCACCGAGCAGCAGACGGGAGTGTCCCAGACGAGCAGCGTGACATGAATTGATCTCATCAATTCGATGCACGGTCGGTGAATTTTCAAGTCGTCATGCACGACAGCTATGCATAAGCACTCCGAAGACATGAATTGATCTCATCAATTCAAGCTCCCAAATCCATAAGAACTTTGCAGGACTCCGATACCACTGAAAGGGAAAGCGTGATTGCTACGCTAACACAGATCAAAAATCTACTATGCAAATCCAGGAAATCCTACAAGTAGATGATCATGCATCTTACCGATTGAGGCGCAGTGCAGCGGAAGAAGAGTCGATGAAGTTGGTTCAATCGATCTGCGCGCAGTTGTACGAAAGTAGTCGATCACGTCTCCTCCTCGCGATCGTCCCAATCAGCGCCACAAACACAGCGCCTCTACGTAGTCCATATGTACGGGGAGAGGAATACGTTCGCACGCAAGGTGCTAGTGCCGGCGTACGCGACGTGGGAGATGAAGCCTAGAGTTCGGTGGAGGAGAAATACGTAATGCTGGTTTGTCTCTCTAGTCTCCACCGCCTCCCTTTATATAGCCCCACAGTGGGACCTACGCTAGAGGTCCAAAACGGTCCATTAGGACTTTAATCCTATACGGATCAGTATTCACGAAGCCCACATCATATGTAGCCCATCACCACCGAGCCCACATCTCATGTGACCCATAATTGATATTAGGCATAAAACCCAATAGTTTGCTGGACTTCTCTCGAACCCACATGTCCGATGCTACTACAAGGCCAGAATGAAGCGCATGTCTACGGAGGAAGCCTCATTCAAAAGTAGCTCTACTAAGAAAGTTTGTAATAAAGTGGTAAACAACTGAAATTATTTGTTATTCATTATTTTTTTAACATGCAAAGAAAGTAAAATAACGAGTTGTCCTATTGTAGGCTACGTCGGACACTGATGTTTTCCAAGGCACTTTTGTGGAAACAAGACAGAAGGACATACTCACTAAGGCCTTAGGAAACAAGGAGCACCCTGCACTGACGTGAGGGCTCGGGGTCTTCGTTCCTTGGAAATCAAGATTCCCAAATGACCCCAACTATAGAAGAAAGAAATCTAGGGCTAGTCTTGAAGGAAGAGTAGCTGCCTTGGAAGCTGAACTCAGGGCGCATGATGACCCTGCTGGTTGGCGTCGCGCCTACACATAAAAAAGATTAGTTGTGCTTCTACACCTAATCTTGAAAAATATCCAATTGACCATATCCAGGTATTTTTTTTTCAATTCGAATGCTTCAGACATCAAATATATATTTCATTAACTAATTGTTTTCTTATTTCAATTCGGAACACACCTTATGCACAATGAATATACTTGTTGCTGGCGTGATTGAGATCGAGGGCAAAAAGAGGATGGCGTGCCCATGCCTACCAGAAGCCTTAGTGGAATGTGGACCAACTTGTCGTGCTCTTCATGATTTCTACATGGAGAGGACAAATGGAGTTCGGAATATCGTTCAACCGTATGGTATTATGGCAAAGCTAAGGGAGAAATATTTTCAAAGCGATTCTGACTACTATGTCCCAATATATTTTAAAGATTTGTGTGACATGTACCACCTTCAACAGCTGGATGTCTCAATTATACATGCTTTACGCTGTAAGTGTCCTACACTTGGCTGATTTTATTATGTCATGTACCCATACTTAACTCTTCTTGTATGTATGTGTAGGCTTCTAACACTCGAAGCTAAAAAAACTAAGCAACCAGTCGGTTTCCATGACCCACATTTTGTTTTCGAGCATAACATCTATGAAAACCCCTCATTCGTCCAGGGATACATAAAGAAGGCATTGCTAGCTCATTTTGACAAGGAGTATATTTTTTTTGCCCTTTAACCAGGACTGGCATTAAGTTATACTCGTCATTCTTCCAACGTCGAGCAAGGTATGGTACCTTGACTTTATGATCGGCCCTAAGGACTTCTCTACTATCAAAAAACCACTCGACAGGTAAATTAAATTGGTCTCTCCTTTATAATCTTTCTTTCAATTGCATTGACTTGATTGTCCGTATAACATGTTCCAATCACGCAGGATGTTCACTGATTACATGTCTAGTAGAGGGGTCCTCCAAAAAGGGAAGGCTACATTGCACTACATTACTAAGTTTAAGGTATGTGCTTGTACATAACAGTTTAAGCCTATGTTACACACTAATGTATAAGTTTTAAACTAATTAATCAATATATAATTGCAGTGCTATCAACAGAAGTCGGGCAATGTTTGCGGATTCTATGTTTGCCACCATATGCATGCACTCATGAGCGAGCACACTCGTGACATAAGTGTGCTGAAGCTTACGGGAAGTGTATAGGAGCTCAACCAACTAACAAAAATTAGAGAAGACGTTGCCCCACTTCCTGTTGTCGCAAGTCATCGACCGACTTGGTCGATTTTACTTCAGGTAGACTGCTCCCTCACCTGCCCGCCGCTAGCTAATTTGTTTACCATATGTTGTAATGCACATTTATTGGCTTTTCTGTACTCATTTGCACTAAGGTTTAATATGCATGTGTGATAATAATAACTATCAGCTTTACGTAGATTTTTAATATATTTGCAATGATATATTGCTGCAAGCCGTCTCGGATAACAACAGCACAGATAGCCTAGATGCAAGCCGTCTCAGATATCACTGTAACCGTCTCTGTTATGAAGGATATTAGGGACAGTTCTTTACACAAACCGTCTCTGATATGCCAGATACCGAAGAAGGTTCCTCAACCTAATTGTCTCGGACATCAAAAGCATCAGAGACAGGTTGCAATAAAACCCGTCTGTGATATTCCACATATCCGAGACAGTTTCTATAGTGAACTGTCATATATGTGACATTCATCTAAGACAGGTTCTATATAGAACCATCTCTGTTGACCTTCCATTTAAGATGGTTGGTATACAACAAAGACAGTTTTAACAACGGTCTCTGACAAGTCCATTATCAGAGTCAGAAGACTGAGACGGCTCAGAAAACCGTCTCTGATGAGAGTTCCGAACCGTCTCTGATCGGGTATTCTAGTAGTATAAGCTAGGGGACACGCACTACCAGGAAACAGTGCAACACAAGAGGTTCGTAACCGCTTTCACAAGCGGTTATCGAACCGCTTGTACGCAACCGAGAGTGATACCCAAAGGGTATCACTCGCGGTTCCCCGAACCGCTTGTGGTGCGGCACCACAAGCGGTTCGGAAAGCGTCCAGGAAGCGCAGTGGAGCAACCATGTGGGGACAAATCACAAGCGGTTAGTGTTACCAACCGCTTGTAGAGCCTCTATTCCATCGTGGGTGGCGAGACACCACGTGTGCTCTCTCCACAAGCGGTCGTTGTTACAAACCGCTTGTGGAGAGGCTGACAGCCTTTTGAGTTAGGCTTTCAAATATGAATTTTGACAATAAAATTAAATACAACTACAAATTTACTTCTGCATAATTAAATATATATTATAATTGAGAAAACCAGTAGTTTATTTGCACAAATAGTATGAACTTATAATTTAATTACAAATTAAATGCATATATATATATAAGTTTTACAATACATGAAATGATGATCAAGACAAGCAACGCTTTTACAACTTTCAAGAGTACAAAGGTGGTGATCTTGAGATCATTTCTGCGTGCATCGCTCTTTAAGCCCATCGACGAAGATTCCGTAAGTTCACTGTCCTTATTGAAGGGCCATCTCTCCATGCCTTTGCGTAGAACTCGCCTCTAGGGTTATAATCTCATCGACAATGAAGCCAATAAGTTGTTCTTGGATTGCTTCAACCCGATGCGATGGGATCACGCCTGTCTCATCGATCTTAGCCTCTGAAAAGAAAGAAATAAATTAATCTTTGAACACGTCAAGTATAAGTGTATTAAGAAATTTGTTTTTAACACACACGCACCTTGTTGTCCAGTTGTCGCATATCGCCGTGGATAAGATTTTGCATGTAGAGGCACACATAATAGCCACATAAGTTGTTTCCGGCCGATTGCTGTAGAACCTAGAGTGATATTTGAAAAGAATGCAATTAATTAATTAGCTTGAGAAGATAAATTTTTATGCCATATATATTATTTAATTGATATTTTGTAGTACGTACTCGAGTGCTGAATTGCACTGTGAATTGATTTCTAAGACTTTTTCCTTTATGCTTCGTTCGGAACGTGGCGAATGCCCTGTCATGCATTATTATATGAATAATAATTATGAGTATTCAAAGTACTTATATATATATATGTAGGTTGGCATCTCAATGTTACCTGTTTAGAATATCAATGACAAACTGAAAATCTTGTTGTGGTTTTCTTCTTGAGTCTTGCACAATGATGTTCGCACTATCGACATTGATAATAAGTAGGATCTAGTGAAACCTATTCATATATAAGTATTGCAACATATATGTAATTAGTCATATTATGAATGTCTTGAAAAAGGATAAACGAGAGGTTGTGTGATGACATGTATATATACGTACCGGAAGTTGAAGGGCAGAAGTATGTGTGGTTTGTAGTACTGGTCGAAAAGAGCCTTCAAAGATGTATTCTTCAACTTCTTTTGGCTTATGCTTCTGAGTTAGGCTCGTTGACAATTGATGGGTCAATGAAGCCGATGTCAAAGATAGCCTCTCTTCTACATCGTTATATCTCCATTCTACATACAAAGGGATGAGTTATTAGATTTTGCAGCTTGAACTACGGCGAAATTAACACATATATATGGTAAACTCAATCATTAGCTGGAAATACTTACAGACACCAGCAGCTCATTAGAGATACGTTGACGGCGTCTCATTATGAGTTCATCCCCATGATAGAAATCTTTGTTTTTTATATGAGCGGGGAACATTGTTCTTCCTTGAGCGGACTGTTCCATGTACCATTCATGAAATTGTCACATCTTGGTTAGCAGATCCCTTATCTTTTCCGGTGCAACCAACTCTTGGCCCAGCTTATATGGCCACCTGACCTCTGCCATTGGAAGTTCATCTGTTAGTCCCATAGCTGCAGCATAAGACAGCCCCGACTCTCTCAAGAGTTCCTCTAGCTGGTAATTTTGGGCTGTCTTCTTAGGTGCCGCCGCCGCCTTAGCTCGTTTCCCTTTCACTGCAGCTTTCGTGATTGTGCGTTCGTAGTTAGTCGAGGCAGGAAGTGGTGCTGCACGGCATGTCGTAAAGTGGGCTGCAGCTTTCGGATCAATTTGCGCCTTGGGAGGTGGCACCTTTGGTGCGAAGTGTGTCTCAATTTTCTTTTGAACTATTGCTCGTGTCTCCTCAGCCGTCATGTCGTATACCCTTTTCGGAGGTTCCTTTGACGTCTGTGTTGACCGGCTAGACTGGGCCTTCTTGGGAGGGGGTAGCGTCGCGATCGGGTCCTTCAGACTTGGAGTTTCTTCCTTGGAGGAGATTGTGGGCCGGGCCGTGGAGCAGGAGGTGGAGGCGGAGTGCTCTGTATTGGAGACGAGGCATGTCGTTGAGGTGATGTAGGAGGAGGCGTGTTTTGTCGTTGCGGTTGAGGTATGGTCCCTTCGGTTAGCTCCAATTGTTGGATTTCTATTTGTGGAGAGTTCACCTCCACGGTTTTTGGAAATATGATGTACCTTTTTCGCCAGAGGATGATTCCGTGGAGGGCCTGTCCAACCTTGGTGATGTCATCCCCTCTAGCAATCTCGAGCAGGAGATCTTCATAGCCGCTCGACACCTCCTCCACTGTGACCTTCAAGTAACCTGGCGGGATCTCGTTACAGTGGAAAAGCTGGCCCGGCTCCACCGGGTACGCCATGCCATAAGCCACCTTGGTGGAGAGGTTATGCGCCTAAATGTGTAGCTCACACTCCCGACGAACTTTGATGCTGTCCACTACGTCTCGTCCCAGTCCGTAGAAAGTCGGCGGCGTTGACGTGACTACTCCGTCGCCTGCTGAAGGTGGGCGGGCTAACCATGTCTTGTGTATTGCTTGTACCTGCTCCTTGATGTTTATCGAGTGCCTCCTGCAGCTTTTGCTCAACAATCTCTCCGATGCTCTGCTGAGTTGCTCTGAGCTCCCTTTCCAGTAAGTTGTATCTGTACGACTCTCTTTTTTTGCTTCTTGACCGGCTCCTGTATGTATCGGCATCTTTGGAGAAACCGTACTTCTATGGCACGGACGATCCCATTCCTCTTGTCTGTCCTGGGTGTTCAGGGTTTTGAAGTGCACATGTGAGCTCGTCATTCTCCCTGTCTGTCACAAAGGAACCAGAGCGAGACATATAGACGGTTTCGACAATTCTGTTTCCAACATCCTCCACTCCCGGTGACATCAACAAGCTACCGTCGTCTGCAAGGGCCCCTCCATGACCCATGAACCAATTCCGCAGGCGGAATTCCCATTCAGCAGTAGCAGGCGCGATATTCTTGGCTACTAGTTCTTCCTCCCGCTTCTCCCATTTAGGTACAGCCTTGACGTAACCACCGGTGCCAAGATGGTGGTGGTATTTTTTCTTCCCAGCGTTGATCTTGTTCTGATGCCTCGCGGCATGTCCTTCCTCTAACAATTTGTATTCTTCAAATGCATCCCAGTGATCTGCCAGCTTGGGATGTTGGTTGAAGTCTGGCTTTTCTCCCTTCTTGACATACTTGTTGTTCAGGTGAACTTTCCACGACTGAAATTGGGTTGCCATCTTCTTCAAAGTGTATCTCTTAACCTTGTCCTCGTATCCTTCAGAAAATTTGAAGTTCTCCTTGATATCTTTCCAAAGGAGCTCCTTGGTGGCTTACGAAACTTCAGTCCATTTCTTGATGCTAACTGGGACATGATCCCTAACGTGGAAACCACATGCGTTGTTAAACGGGCCTACTGCAGAAAGAGGAGCAATCGGCTTCCCGTCATTGTCGACATTGGTGAAAACAAACTTTGTAGCAAGCTTCTTGTTAGGTCCTCGCTTGGTTTGGGTGCTCGATGTGCTGGGCTAAAAATAGACAGAGATGTGAATTTTTCATGTCAGAGCCATTTATAGTAATTGGTTAAATACGGCTAAATGGTTTGTCCGGATTCTCGTGGCATTACCTCACTTCCCTCAGCGTCCACGGGATCACTGGATCCACCGGCAGCGGTGTTGACAACGTTGGCATCACCTTCATTGGCGGCCAAGTTGCTACCATAGTCGATCTCGTCTAGCATGAACGCTTCGTCCATCTCAAAATTAGGATCACCACGCCCTGGTGTCGCCATCTATCGTAATTATGAAATATTGTTTAATTAGTAAGTATGAAAACTCGTCAAATTGTAAAAGAAATATATATAACAAAAATATATTTTCACTCATCTCACTCACTCTCCATCACTATCTCCATCTCACTCTCACTCTCACTCTCCATCTCACTCTCATTCTCTCTCACTCTCTCTCATTCTCTCTCACTCTCATTCCATCTCACTCTCACTCTCCATCTCACTCTCATTCTCCATCTCACTCTCATTCTCTCTCACTCTCTCTCTCCATCTCTCTCTCACTCTCTCTCTCCATCTCTCTCTCATTCTCTCTCACTCTCTCTCCATCTCACTCTCTATCTCCATCTCACTTTCATTCTCCCTCACTCTCTCTCTCTCTCTCTCTCTCATTCTCTCTCACTTTGTCTCTCTCATTCTCTCTCACTCTCTCTCTCCATCTCTCTCTCCATCTCACTCTCCATCTCATCTCCATCTCACTCTCATTCTCTCTCACTCACTCTTTCCATCTCTCTCACTCTCATTCTCTCTCACGCTCTCTCTCCATCTCACTGTCATTCTCTCTCACTCTCTCTCTCCATCTCTCTCTCATTCTCTCTCACTCTCTCCATCTATGTCCTTAGGGACATTTTGTCTAACACCTTGTGGGCGGCGAGTGTCTGGCGTGTGTAAGCAGAGGAGGGTAACCTAGGTTCCTTCGGGATGAAGGAGGTCGCAGCCTTCGGCAATGGGAGACGACTTCGACGGCGACGGCGGGTGATGGCGGTCGACGGAGTACGTCGGCCGAGGGCAATGGCGCTGCTGAGACGATTTCGACTTCGACCGGCGGCGGCAATGGCGGCCGGCGGCGGCGCTGGGAGACGACCGGCGGCGGCGACGGCGCGACAGGGCACGACGGCGGCGCGGGGAGCTCGATGGAGACGACGGCTTGTCGCAACAGAGGAAGAGAGCGCGCGCGGGGACTTAGAAAATTTTCGAGTGTGTCCCAGGCCGGCGAGACATATTTATAAGAGCACCTTTACAGGCGGTTGGAACCACCAACCCCTTGTAATAAGGGTTCTACAAGCGGTTCGTATCACCAACCGCTTGTAGAAACCCCTCACTACTGGCGGGGAGCGGCTGAGGGACCTCTACAAGCAGTTCGTATCACTAACCGGTTGTAGAGATCCCTCACAACTGGCGTGAGAGCGAGGGAGGGACTTCTACAAGCGGTTCGTATCACCAACCGCTTGTAGAGTGTGTGAAGAGTCAAAAGGGTTTGACGCCCCGTATTGATTGTGATAAAACTTCCCCCCTACTGGCTAGCGAGTGGCGCTCGAGCGTGGGCTCACTTGCGGCGTCGCGGGTTCGAGCCCCGCTCGCGCCCCCTGCCTTTTAATTTTTGCTTTGCTTTTATCTTATAATTTAATTTAACACCCCCTCTACAAGCGGTTCGTATCACGAACCGCTTGTAGAAAACCCTTACACCTAGCGGGGAGCGACTGAGGGACCTCTACAAGCGGTTCATATCACCAACCGCTTGTAGAGGGTGTGAAGAGTCAAAATGGTTTGACGCCCCGTATTGGTCGAGCTAAAACTTCCCCCCTACTGGCTAGCGAGTGGCGCTCGAGCGTGGGCTCACCTGCGGCGTCGCGGGTTCGAGCCTCGCTCGCGCCCCCTGCCTTTTTAATTTTTGCTTTGCTTTTCTCTTATAATTTAATCCATACAAAAATTACTTAGTCCATTAAAAAATTAGTTAGTGCATCAAAAAATTAGGTAGTGCATCCAAAAATTAGTTAGTCCCTACAAAAATTAGTGAGTCCATTCAAAAAATATTTAGTGCATCCAAAAATTAGTTAGTGCAATAAAAAATTACTTAGTGCATTCAAAAATTAGTGAGTGCATCCAAAAATTAGGTAGTGCATCCAAAAATTAGTTAGTCCATTCAAAAATTATTTAATCACATGAATTAATGATCACTTTGTCTTTATAAGTGTTCCTTCGTGGTGATCGTGACGTATGTAAGGAGCATCGACTTCTGTTACATTTAGGACACTTATGTCGACATCTACCGCAAAGGGAGGGAGCTCATCAAACTGATTATACTCCTCCTCGTCTGTGATATCCTCAACACCAACAATCCTTCGTTTGCCCTGGAGAACCACGTGTCGCTTTGGCTTACTACTGCATTCCTTTTGCTTCTCCCTATGCTTCTTTGGTTTGCTTGACATGTCCATTATGTAGAAGACCTATCTCACATCATTGGCAAGGACTAATGGTTCGTGCCTACAGCCAACTTCTGTCAGTTCCACGGTTGTCATACCGTATTTGTCGATCTTCACGCCGCTTGAAGTCCGTTTGACCCACTGGCACTTAAACAGAGGGACCTTCAATGGTCTATAGTCGAGCTCCCATATCTCTTCTATGTAACCATAATATGTGTCCACATTGCCTTTGTTGTCAGTGGCGTCTATACGGACACCGCTGTTCTGGTTGGTGCTCTTGGTATCCTGACATTTTGTATAGAAGGTGTAACCATTTATCTCGTAGCCCTTGAATGTGACGATTTCACTAGATGGCATCCCAGCCAGGCATTGCAACTGTTCATTTTCTGACCCGTTGACTAGGATGTAGTTTTGTAACCAAGCGCCGAAAGTATCCATGTGCCTCACTGTGATCCAATCCTCGGACCTCCCTGGGAATTCGCGGCGTAGAATACTCTTATGCGGAAGGACATACGGGGCCACTACGGTTGATTGTTTCAGAACAGTGAAATGTGCTTGCTTAAAAGTTAGGAGATCACTGCATGCAATTGCTTTCCGTCCTAGTGTCCCTTTTCCACGTAGTCTCCCCTCATGGCGTGGTATAGGGACGCCAATAGGGTGTAGATCCTCAATGTAATCCAAACAAAACTCAACCACCTCCTCTGTCCCATAACCCTACGCAATGCATCCTTCGGGACGTGAACGGTTACGGACATACTTCTTTAGGACTTTCATGTACCTCTCGAAAGGAAACATGTTGTACAGAAACACGGACCCGAGAATACCTATCTCTCTGACAATGTGAACAGTGAGATGAACCATAATATCAAAGAATGCAGGAGGAAAGATCATCTCAAGACTGACCACACTCTGTACCACGTCATCTTGTATCTTACTTAGCTTATGTGGATTGATGACCTTTTGCCAAACCGCGTTGAAAAAGATACACAGCTTTATGATTGTCACCCGGACCCAATCAGGCAAAATACCTCTCATAGCCACTAGGAGCAACTATGTCATCAGTACAAGACAGTTATGAGCTTTCAGGTGTACGATTTTATTCTCTTTCATGTTTATGAGTCTCTTCACATTTGACGAGTATCCGGAAGGGACCTTCACACTGTTCAAGCATTCTATCATGCTTTTTTCTCTTCTTTGCTTAGAGTGTAGCTCGCGGGATTTAGGTAATGTCCTTTCTCTCTCTTTTCTGGATGTAGACCATCCCTTAGTTCCAAAAGTTGTAGGTCCTTCCGAGCTTGTAGTGTATCTTTCGATTTGCCGTACATATCCAAGTATCCTAACAGGTTCAAGCAAACATTCTTCGTGATGTGCATGAAGTCAAGTGAGTGACGGATCTCCAAAACTTCCGAATAAGGCAAGTCCCAAAATATTGATCTCTTTTTCCAGATGGGTGCCTGACCTTCCTCGTTCGGGACAGGTTTGCTTCCAGGACCCTTTCCAAACACTATTTTAAGATCTTTTACCATGGCAAACACACGTGGGCCACTACGATGCTCAGGTTTATCACGATGGTCTGCTTTCCCATCAAAATACCTTCCTTTTTTCCGCAATGGGTGCCTCTTTAGAAGAAACCTACAATGGCCCATGTGTACACAATCTTTCGAGAGTTTTACAGGTACATGCTGTCGGTTTCATCTAAGCATTGCAAGCAGGCTTTATATTCTTCGGTAGTATTGCCAGACAGGTCACCGAGCACGGGCCAGTCGTTGATAGTTATGAACAACAGTGCACATAGGGTGAAATACTCCCTCTTGTACTCATCCCATACCCGTACACCATCCTCCCACAACTTTACAAGATCTTCCATCAATGGTTTCAAATAGACATCGATGTCGTTTCCGGGTTGCTTTGGCCCTTGGATCAACAATGGCATCATGATGTATTTCCGCTTCATGCACAACCAAGGAGGAATGTTATAGATACATAGTGTAACAGGCCAGGTGCTATGGCTACTGCTCAGGTCGCCAAAAGGATTCATACCATCGGTACTCAACCCGAACCTTATGTTTCTCACCTTATTTGCAAAGTCTGGGAATGTTCGATCGACTTTCCTCCACTGGGACCCATCAGCGGGGTGCCTAAGCATCCCGTCATCCTTATGCTCTTCTTTGTGTCAACGCACCATCTGGGCATGCGCTTTGTTAGCAAAAAGACGCTTTAATCGGGGGATCACAGGGAAATACCACACCGCCTTAGCAGGAGGTCTCTTCTTCTTACACTCCCCCTCTATTTCACCTGGGTCTTCACGCTTCGTCTTGTAACGTGATTCTTTGCACACTGGACAAGCATCCAAATCCACATACTCAATGCGATATAGGATACAATCGTTATGACATGCGTGTACTTTCTGTACTTTTAATCCCAAAGGACAGATGACTTGCTTGGCTTCATATGTAGATTCAGGCAGCGTGTTATCTTCTGGAAGCAGATTCTCTATGAGTGATAACAACTCATCGAATCCCTTGTCTGACACACAATTTCTGGCCTTCCATTGCATTAAGTTCAGTGTCGCGCGGAGCTTCCTTTGGCCCTTCCCACAGTCTGGGTATAAAGGTGTCCTATAGTCCTCTACCAGCACTGAAACTTCTCGAATTGTCTTTCATCTGTGTAGTCTCCCTCTCCGTCACGCAGCATCTGGTCTAACTCGTCATCACCAAGATCGCCGACTGTATCTTCCACAGAACAATATTGCGTGGCGTCCACCATACTGTTGAATATCTCTTCTTCTTCACCATCTTCTTCATCGTCTTTCCTGGCTGCTCCCCTGTACTTCGTCATGCTTGCTTGGTCCAATAGGTGTAGTTTGGCATGAAACCTCTCGTGATCAAATGGGTCATAAGCTGAAAGCGTTGGGAGTGCTCCTTCTCATTCTTGCAGTCTACGCACAGACAACATATGAAGCTGTCTGGACGCAAGAATGCAACAGCGGCATCAAGAAATGCCTTCACGCCATCAATGAACTTTCTGGAGCGACGGTCCGCATTGTACATCCATTGCCGGCTCATCTACACAAAGATTTAATTTTCAGATACCTTCAAAGATCTTTCGCTAAAGTGTTATTTACATTGTAGCAAAATTTCATTCCAAAGTACTTTGACACGTATTTACAAAAGTCATTGTTTCCATATTTTGGCTATTATCAAAGGTAATAAATAATATACTTATTTTATATATGCATGTCATATAGTTACATTTGTAATTAAAACTACTCAAACATGTTGTTAGTTTTATAGTTGTACAAGACATAATCGAAAGGAAATTAATAGTTTTATAGTGCCAAGAATTTATATGCCATATATTTTGCGATGGAGGGAGTGGTTTTCAAATTTAACCTTTAAACTTAATTTAACTAATTATTTTGTCCCTTTAAATTTTTTCCTATTTTATTTCATAAAACATTAATAATTTCCTTCCAAACCTAGATCTACTATTGTTACATTGAATAGAGGAGTGTTATATTAAAGATTGTAAAGTTAACAACTTTTGGAAAACAACTTCTTAATTACAATTCATCATGGTCCTACCTAAAATTAAAGTTATGGAGTGAGATTGAAGAGAAGGAGTGTTACATTAAAGATTCTAAACCTAAGGGCATCTCCAGCAGATGCCCAAGCCCCATCCCTATTCACGTGCCACCTCAGCAAATGGGGCTGTCCCATCCCTATTCACCTCTCCAACAACTGCCCCATCACTATTCATACACTCTACTTTTCCTATTCATGCCCCATCACTGTTGCTACAGTGGTGGGGCTTGGGCATGTCTTGGGCACTGCTGGAGATGGCCTAAGAACACTTTTGGAGAAAATAACTATCATAATTCATCATGCTCTTGCCTAAAATTAAAGTTATGGAGTGAGGTAGCAATAAACCGCCAACAATCAAAATCAATTTTTTCTCCATATTAAATGCAAAAGAAACAATAATATCTTGGTGAGAAGGATGGTAGCATGGTGTTACTAAGCTTAATTCACTTAATTTGAAGCTAAATCATCACATTCAAAAATTTGGACAGCACCTCCCCCCAAGAACAGTGCCAGGCCCTTCCCTGTTCATGTCTGCGAGCTCGGGGAGGGAGGAAGAGTTTAAATGGATGGGCGGGACCTCTTCCAAAAGCGGTTTGAGACACCAACTGCTTGTAAATGTGTATCTCTACAAGCGGTTGGTGTCTCAAACCGCTTGTGCTAATTTAGAAGCGGTTTGGGACACGAACCGCTTGTGGAGGTTGCTCAACACAAGCGGTTGGTGTTACCAACCGCTTCTGGAAACCCTCTCCCGCCCGTTGCTCACGAACTTCTTCTGGTGCGAAGGCCAGAAGCGGTTCGCGCCTAACCGCTTGTAATAGCCCACTTGTGATGCCCAGTTTGTAGTAGTGAGGTGAACCCAATCTCTAACCCAGGGGCCATCGCATGCACCGTCGCCATCCATCGCCAGAGCACACCAAACCATCGCCGGAGAAGGTCGATGAATTGACTAGCTTAAAAAATCGTGCTTTCAGTTGATGACTAGCAAAACATAAAAAGAAAAAAAAGGATAGTCTCCAGACCAGGACCATCACCTCTTCACACAAAATCCAGCAAAACACTAGCTAATTAAAAGCCAACATGTATATATGACATTACGCACTGCGAATTTAGTCTCCTGCACAAAGACAAGACAAAATACCGATCCCACTCATGCGAATCGGAACATCACAAGCGGTTCGTAAGGGCCTGCCTAAGCGGTTTTGAACGCTTAGGCTGAAACCGCGTGTGATACTGGTTGGTATCACACGCGTTCCTCAACCGCTTGTGCAGCCTAACGAACCGAGGCGTAGCTCTCCGGGCGTAGCGTGGGCTGCCACGTGGATAGCTCGCAAGCGGTTCAGTAGTTGGAACCGCTTGAGAGTATTTCTCTAAGCGGTTCAGTAGTTGGAACCGCTTGAGGTATTTCTCTGCAAGCGTTCCAATTCAATCGCTTGTAGAGAAGCACTCCACCGAGAATCCATTTCAAAATGGTTTTATAGGGTGTTTGTCGATATCGTTTGAAATAATAAAACTAAATACTAGAAGAGGCTTTTTGTCGCAATTTAATATATATATATATGCGTACACATGTTGACATGATCATCACAAGCTGAACAAACATTCACAAGTATATTAACATTGTCAAAAATCCACAAGTATATATATACATGTTACATGTGATAACGAGTGCACGCACGTACGTGACGTTTACAAGAAGTTTGAATGAATGAAAATTCTCTATCGAGTTAATTTCTTCGCCGCGTCACTCTTCTCGGCCTTGCTCGACAAGGTGGTGGATATCGCCGCCAGTTCGGCGGTGTTAAAGGAAGGAGAACCGTTACCCTCATGTGGTGGAAGCGCCTTGAGGGTTTACGATCTCGCCGACAACTAAACCGATGAGTTGTTCTTGAAGTCTGAGCACCGGTGAGGCGGCGATCTTTACAACGTCGCGATCGGTGTTAAATAAGCAATTAATAAAGCGATAAGTAAATAATTAAATATCGGAACATATATATGCTTGTAATTAAAGCGTATGTTATTCTAGCTAGCTAACGGTTTAGTAGCACACACGAACCTCTTGAAAAAATTAGTGGGAACATCGCCGTGGAGAAAATTTTGCATGTAGTGGAACACATAGTAGCTACACAAGTTGTTTCGGTGATCTCGGTGACTAACCTTCATTGGGGCCGAGGATTTCATAACAATAAACAAATTAAATATTCAGATGACAAATTGATAAGATGCACATATAATAATAATATCGATCTTTGTAGTACGTACCCAATCGCTAGCCGACATCGAATTCTTTCTTGAATTTTCCTTTTGCTTCTTCTTGAACTCCGTATACGCGCGTTTAGGATGTTAATGATCCATTGGTATCCTACCTTAGGCTTCCTTCTTGAGTCTTGTACTCTAATAATTCCATTGCCAAGCTCGATGACGAGAAGGATTCAAATGAAAGCTATTGACACATATTGCAACATATATGTAAATAGCTGGTCATATATACTACATATCATTGTCTTAAGAAGTATATAGAGGAAGAAAAGGATTGTGAGAACACGTACTTTCGTAGTTGAAGGGCAGGAATATGTACAACTTTTGTCGTGTTGTTCGAGCATTGCATGGAGAATGTATTCCTCGAAATTCTTTCTTTGAGGGAGTATGAATACACTTTATCGTTGATAATTGATGGATCGATGAAGCCGTACTTATGCGACATCTTTGTCTTTAGCAAGCCGTTGCATCTCCAATCTCGTGAGGGATATATAACTTAGTTAGTTGGAGTCCAAATTTATGGTGCGGAGTAAATAGCGGTGTAAACTTAGGAGCTCAAGACACTTACAGGCACCAGCAGCTCATGAAAGACACGTTGACGGCGTCTTTGTGGTATATATTGTATAAGTCTTCAAATTCCAGCCATATTTCTCTGTTGTCCCCGCGGTGGAAGTGCTCGTCTTTCAAAACTAAGGGAAACATAGTCGTTCCTTTCATGGCCTGTTTCATGTACCAGATATGCATCTATCGCATCTTGGTAGGCAGAGCATCTATCTCAGTTGGGTCCACCAGCGGTTGGCCCAGTTGATACTTCCATCTGATCGGTGCCATTGGAAGATTATCCGTCATTCCCAGAGCTGCTCCTTCTATATCGAGCCCTGCCTCTTCCATGAATTTCGGCACCATCTCTGGATCGACAGTGCTGTCCTCATCTCCTGCATTGTTCTTTTTTTTCTAGGCCGCGCTCCGACTTCTAGTAGCATTTGTCTTGCTCTTCACTATTGTCCTTTCGTAGTTGGTCAAGACCTTTGGAGGTGGCGCGCATACCACCAACTAACTGTCGGAGATATGTTGGATCAATTTTCAACTTCGCTCTGGTTTCTTTAGCGCGAATTGCCTAGCCACATCAGCCTTTGCTGCCGCCTCCGACTCCTCGAGTCATGTCATATGCAAGCTTAACGGCTCCTTTCCCTTTCTCCTCGGTTGGATCCCGGCGTCGTGGTAGGAGATGCCGCCGCCGGATCCCGACGCCGGACAGTGAGCTTCTTTCGCCTCCATGACAGCTGAAAATATAATGTACTTTTTCCGCCAGAGAATGAATGAGCCGTCGAGGACCTATCCAAGGCTGGTCACATCATCGCCCGTAGGATTGTCTAGCGTTAGATCCCCGAAGCCGTCGACCACCTCATCCACCGTGACCTTGGGTAACCCGGTGGTATATCAATGCAAGGAACCTCGGCCCGCCTCCACCGGATCGCCATACCATAAGCCACCTTAAAGGAGATTTCTCATCTCGGCGTGTAGCTCGCAGGCGGCGAACCGTCATCTTGTCCCATGGATGACGACCTAGCGAGATCATCTTGGGGGCCACGGCGGCGTCTGTTGCTCCATCGCGTGACGGACTTATCACGGTGTCCGGCCAGACTGAACATTGACCGAAGTATGCTGCCCCTGAAGTGTCGGCTCGGTGCTTTGGCGATCTTCGCGTAACGGTGATCGGCGTTTTCCTCGTGGGCTTTGAGTCAGCGCCTCAATCGAGCCACTCTGAAGCTTCTCTTCTCTTGTTTCTCTCCGGCTCTGTATATGCGTGCATCGCTTCATAAGCCGAGCCTCAACGGCTTCTTCCCAAAACCTCTTGTCCGTCTCGGGTGCTCCTTGTTTTGGAGGGAATATGTGAGTAGGTCATTGTGGAAAACATGGGCCCTGGGTGTCCGAGGGTATACTACAAGACGTACCGCCACCTTGGGCCGAGTTAGTCGGGCCTTCCAGGATGCAGGCTTGGAAGGCGGTGCGACTGAAGATAACCTACAAGGACACGAATTCGTTTCCTATTCATGTTACATGGGTATAGGCGTAGCCGGATCGGTTATATCTATATCTTCCAAACACGCACGGGGTTTCTATCGTAGAATCCGACCCCTACACTATATAAAGTGCAGGGGTCCCTAGTGGGGACATCAAGCTCCCATCTTGTAATCATCATCAGAATCCACCCAAATACAATCCACGAGCACAGGAGTAGGGTATTACCTCGCCTCGAGGGCCCGAACCTATATAATTTCGGCTCCCTGTGCTACCATCGTTGTCATGATCCCTCGCATCGCCCCATAAAATATATTGCCAACGCAAATCATCGACAGTTGGCGCGCCAGGTAGGGGCTAGCATCACCATCAACTACATCGACCTCGATGGCTTCCATTGGCGGATTCGTCTTCACTTACGCTCCCTACCAAGGTTTCATCTTCGGAGATCTTGGCTTCATTGCCGGAGACTTCGGAGAGCTTGTTAGGTGAACCAACCGTTCGATCCACATTACGAGAGATGGTATCTTGATTCGCCGAGCCTCACCACTTTGGGATCTCTCGTCCGGATTACGATCCGGAAGAGGTCCGATCGATGATGACGATTTCGGCCTACATCAAGGGCTTCCTTCGGTTTTGGTCGGGATCTACCACTCCTCCCTTACCAAACCTTGTCCGACAAAGGATCGAGTCACGATCGATTCCCGGCTTAGATCACTCTCAGATCCAGTCAGGAGTCACGATCCCACTACCATGGTTCGCCCCCTCTGGATTTGGAAACTCGGCTGCTATTTTCCATCAGATAATGCGTCGGTTTTTCCAGTCTAGGACAAGGCGGAACACGGCTTGAACACACCGACGAGCTTTACGAGCCAAAACTCGTGGACAACTCCTTCTCGGTTAATTCCCGAGTGCTTATACCATTGATGCGGTCAATTCGGCCGAAAGATTCCAGCAGATCCATTCGCGAAACTTCGATCGAGATCCTCTTTTAACCAGAGATCCTGCACAGGAGGTGGGAGTTATAATCACTCCCATCGACGAGCCAACAAATCGGGATCAGTTGAGCCTTTCCTTCTCGGAATCGAGTCGGAAGAGTGTCAATGGGATACGACTTCGCGGTGTCTCGTCTTTGGATGGCCAAGCCTCAGGTCGGCCCGCGACCCACAGGGGAGGCTGGAGCCGAACCGAATCGCGAAGGCGGAGAAGACTTGCACGACCAACTACGTGGTCGTGCACGGGAAGTTCGGGAGGAATTGCTGCAAATACGTATGGGAGATCACTCGGTCTTCCGTGCGACCTGATAGAACCTCCTCGCTTTGTAAAACCCTCTGGACAATGTTGGTCCTTTACTTGGAAGAACAACCCCATAACGCCGATCATGGAACAAGTCAAAGCCATGGTGGCGGCCGCGCGTTCATTCAAACACTTTCGGGATCAACCGGCCGACTCGGCTAGAAGCCAGACTGCTACGAGTGGTACTCGCCGCAGTCGGCACACGCGAAGTCGCAGGCAAGATGCCCGCCGGAGTGCAAGCCGCGACCTTTGTCTCGACATCGAAGCCCGGCGCAGGGAGCGAGACGAAGACCGGCGCCGTACTCCACCACCTCGAAATCTCCCCCGACAATCTCCTTCACCCGTAGATGGGCTGATCGACGGGATCAAGGCATTCACCCCCCGACTCCGCCAGGTAAACTGGCCTGAAGGGTTTAACCCTAAAGGCATAGTAAAATTTGATGGAGAGCGGGACCCCGAGGCTTGGTTGCAGATTTATTCTCTGGCGATCAAAGCCGCGGGTGGAGGATACGACGTGATGGCCAATTATTTGCCCATCATGTTAACCCCAACGGCTCAGAACTGGCTCGCAGGCCTGCCAGAGAATTCGATCGATTCCTGGGGGGAACTTTGCGACCAGTTTGTTGACAATTTCCAGGGCACTTACGAGAAGCCCGGAACCCAGTGGGACCTTTATCAGATTCATCAGAAAAAAGATGAGTCATTAAGGGATTTCATTCGGCGTTTCACCAAGAAGAAGAACACAATCCGAGAAATCTCAGAGGCGGTCGTCGTCGCAGCCTTCCAGAAAGGAGTTCGCGACCCCGACCTGATCAAGAAGATGTCTCGGAAGCCTCCTACCACTGTCAAGGAAATGTTCGTCTTGGTGGACCGATATGCTACTGCTTCGGATGCTCTAGCCTAGCGTCAGGAGGATCACCCAAGCAGGCAAGAAGGCAAGAAGGACAAGCCTAAGTTAGCTTCCAAGAAAGACAAGAAGCGCAAGGGCGAAGAGATGGTAGCGGCCGCGGAGCAGGGTCGGCTGAGGCCACCTCGACCCGCCGACTACAACAAAGTCATGGAGGCGCCGTGTCCTTTCCATCCAAGCGGAAAGCACGCGCCAAGAAGCGCAACATCTTGAAGAAGTTCACCGAGGATCTGCGGCGACACTCAGAGATGCCAAGCAAGATGACAAGCGCGACCCCGAGGGCGATGCTTACCAAAAAAGCGGCGAGCTCAACTACATATTCGGGGATCGGATGCATATGAGTCCAAGCGTAAGCAAAAGTTTACCGATCGGAAATCAATGCAGCTATTCGGTGACCCCGGTATCTCCGGTGGTCCGAATTCGATCATATTTGATCCTTGGATCATCGAGATCACATCCGTGCGAGAAGGTATCCACTCATCCGGATCCTATGGTGCGGGCGTCCGATCGCAAGGTCTGGTTGATGGCGGAGTGGATTAAATATCCTTTTCGTTAAGACTTTGGGCGAGATCAGATTCAAAAGCGGCGCTCGGTGGCGGAAACGCCGTTTCCGCGGTATAATACCGGGAACCTCATCGGTGCCGATCGGGAAGATTACTCTCCCTGTCACCTTTGGGACTCGGGAAAATTACCGGACAGAAAACCTCAGTTTTGAGGTGGCCGATTTTGAGACCGCATATCATGCGATCTTAGGAAGGCCGAGCTTGGCCAAACTCATGGCCATCTCACAATACACCTACTTGGTTATGAAGATGTCAGGACCGCGGGGAGTGATCACGGTCCGTGGAGACGTCAAGTTCTCTCGTCTCCTCGATAGGAAAAACTGCGACTTCGCTTAGTCCAGAGAGGTGGCAGCTCATCTGGACAAAATTCGGCAGACTGTCGCCACCCTTCGCGACGAGGGCGATGTACCAAACAAAAAGCCGTCTAAGTCAGGCATCAAACTTGACGAGGACGATGAGTAAAGAAAAGCCCGGCGCTCTTCCCCAGATAGATCAAGACGTTTTCTTATCACTCGGCGGGATGCTTGGGAGCTTGCCGCAGTAAAAGAACATCTAGCAATCGCGTCAGAACTAAACCTGACGGCTATTGTAATCCGCATGGTCGAATAAATAAAGATAAGTTTTCGCTCAACATTATCCCAACGCTTATGCAGTTCAGTTTTTGACTTGCCACTTATTTGTGCGTCAATTAAGTAGTAAGTCGGGGGCTACACCTAATTAGGTGCGCAATCGCGCACCTAACCTTTTTTTTTCGAAACGACTCACTACCTTGAGGCTAGTAAGTCGAGGGCTACACCTAATTAGGTGCAGTCTCCGCCTAATCAATACCTAATCGTTTCTTCTCTTTTAAATCTATGACGAAGGCTTGCATAAATCGTTCCAAGTAACAAAGGAACGTAGTCTATTCGGGCAGAGCCATGACTTAAACAGAGAAAAGATGGTTAGCTTAGGCTATGCTAGAAAGTCATATACATGGATAAT
Source organism: Olyra latifolia (assembly GCA_036346145.1). Lineage (NCBI taxonomy): Eukaryota > Viridiplantae > Streptophyta > Magnoliopsida > Poales > Poaceae > Olyra > Olyra latifolia. The sequence goes on along the minus strand of CM070524.1, from coordinate 39,004,796 downwards.
TTACGAGTTCCTACATTTTTACAGGAAATCTAACTCTAAGTTGTCCAAAAGGCATTTGGCGGTCAGCTTCACTTCCTCGAGCAGTGTTATTGCTTCCTTCTCTGAGCAGGCGAAGCCGTCCTTGGCAGCGTCAAGATCGATCCGAGGATAGTGCGACTTGACGATTCCCAGCACTTGATTGGAACTCGTCAGGCCGACTTCCTTGAGCCGCGCCTTCAGTTGCTCGGGGGCTTCAGTCCACCTCTGGATCAGCTCAGCCCGAGAGCTCAGCTCGTCTCGCCCGGCAGATAAAGTCAAGGCGTCGAGTTAACTCCCGCCGCCAAAATCTCATCATACCGCGCCTGCGCAATTTTGGCGTTCTCCTGAAGAACGTTATACTGCGCTAGCGTTCTCCTCCTCTGCTCTGTCAAAGAACAAGGAGTGCATGATTACATAACCGCATGGATACTGGGGGTTTAGAGCCGGTCGGGTTTGGGGGCTCACCCTCCAACTCGGCGACGGCCTTCGCTTCCGATTTCTCCAGCGCCAGCCTCTCTGCCTGAAGCTTGGTGATCATGGCGTCGCGTGCTGCATATGGTGTAGTGCTTAATGTCACCGGGTCACATACAAGACAAACAAACTCTGACTCCGATCAGGGTACTTACACCGAAGGGAGCCCGCAAGGTCGAACTTTTCGTCTTGCAGTTCCTTGATCCGGGCCAGCAGCTCTCGGCGCTCTTTGGTTGCCTCGGTCCGGGCCCCGATGACCTCCCCTTCCATGGACTTATTCCGTTCTATTTGGGGGAGGAAGTAGTTAAGGAACTTGGTTTTCCTCTTGGAATAATCGCCAAGTTCCTGCAAAAATGAAGGATGGTCACTGTCCCAACTCAAGCAAGAAAAGATTTATGATCGGGTTCTGCAAGTTAAAAAGCTTACCCGAACCATTCGGCACACTCTCGGGCGTACTCAAAGAGGTTTCCTCATCTTTGCCTCGCCTCGCGTCAACAAGGGCCCGTTCGGCCTCGTCCTCCAAATTTCGCCGAGAGCTTTGGCTCGATCTTCTCTGGGAAGGTGGGGTGGCGAGGATTTTTCGATTATTGGCTCGACCCCGGGTGCTCTGGCGGACGAGCTTGGGTTCTGAGTCTGCGGGAAGCACCTCCTCCAATTCCCGACGCAGCTCCCGTCGGCTTCGCTGGCCGGGGCACCGCATAGGATGGAAGAGGAGGGGCTCCTTGACTCGGCTGGGCAGGCCCTGATGCCGGCTCGGTCGGGTGACTCGACGGAACCTCTACAAACGGTTTCCTGAAAACAGGGGACACTTCGGTCAGAGAGGATGCGAAGAAAGGCTATCAGAAGGTGGCGGAGTTCCGCTTACGATTGGTGGTTTTAATCTTGATGCGGTTCCTTTCGGAAGAAGTTCCGCCGAGGCGTCGGCGGGCCTCTCGGCCTAGCTTTGAGGTTGAGTTCTTCTCCCCTTTGGCTTCAAGGCCACCAAGATGTCCTTGGGGGTAAGTCCCGGACTACACCCGGAAGTCGAGTAGGCGGGCTTGCTCCTCCTTTGGGAGCTACCCCACCTTGGCCCTTTGTCTTGGTCAGCGCGTCCTCGACAACGGGACCTCTTCTTCCACTAAGGAGCCGGGCCCTTGCCTTTTTTGGCAGCCGGGGTATCTTCAGGTTCCACCCCTGAGCGCTTCTTGCCCTTGTTGGTAGGAGCGTCAGGGGTTGGGGCCGCGGATATAAAAGACCGGCGGCTCTGCATAGGAGCAAGGCACCCCCAGACAGTAAGCTTCAACGAGGAGATTACGCAATGTCCGACAAAAGGCAAAGAATGTACTCGAGCCTTACATCAGGAGGTGGATGGTTGAGGGAAAAACTTCTGGGGCTCCCTGGATTCGAAAAGATAGTTCCGGGAGCGAAAAATTCGGAGAGTCGATCGATGGTGTCGGAATTGGAGATTGGGACGTCCGTCTCTCTAGTAGAGTCGGATGACCCAAAGTACTCGAACCCGAGCTGATCCTTTCCTTGAGTGGTCGTGACGCGGCGTTTAAGTGAAGGAGACAGCTACATCGGCGCCGGTCGGCCCCTTCTTTGAGATCTTTGGATCATGCCGAGTAACTTTCGGTCACTTGATCCATTTCGAGAGAGAGGGAGAGTTCCAAGAGGTGGAAGCTCGGGGCTTTCTCCCATCAAAGCAAGGAAGGTTGGGGGGAGGATTGGAGCAATAGAACCAGTCCTGATGCCACCCCTTCAGAGAAGTCCGCAGCGGCAAGGCAAAATATTCCCTCTTGAGGCTGCTCCGGAGTTGGAACCCAACCCCGCCAACAGCCTTAGGGGCAATGTCGGTGGGGTAGGCTTTGAGGAAGAAGAGATGGCGGAAAAGGGCGAAGTGGGGAGCGATCCCCAGAAAAGCCTCACAAAGATGAACAAAAATTAAAAGTTAAAGAATAGAGTTGGGATTCAAATGGAAAAGTTCAATCCCATAATGATGAAGCAAACCGTGAAGAAAAGACGACGCGGGGAGTCCAAATCCGTAGGAGAAGAAAGATTCGAAGACAACAATCTCTTCTTGATGAGGAGTGGGGGAGGATTCACCTGCGGCGGCGCGCCAATCAATAAGCTCCGACGACGGGAGAACGCCGGCGTCGACGAGGGCTTGCAATCGCTCATCGGTGGTGTTTGAGGTTGCCCAGTCCCCCGCCATTGGAATGCGGTGGATTTGGGGGCTTGATGACGGCGGCGGTGCTAAGATTGCCTGGAGGCGGCGAGAGCACAAAAACCCTAGCGGGGAGTCTTAGGGAGACGAACGGTTTGGGGCGCACAGTGTAAGCGCACTAGTTCAAACTCCCTTAAAGGCTTCTCTCAGAAGGAAGTGGGCAACGTTTCGTTTCCGTGTAAGGCGGGAAAGGAATGAAGCCCTAAAATTACCGTTTCAAGACCTAGGTTCTGATCCGAGCCCTTGAGGACATGCCCAATGAGGGCTGTGAGCCGTGCACGACTTACTCGGGTACAGGTGACACTCGGGTCATTTAAGTCGGGAAAAGTAGCATACTCCTTGTTGGGATCGTTGCTGGTCTTCAATTTGAGGATTAGGCGCCTCCCAAGGTAGCAATTTGGCTTTTGGTGTGCCCTTTGGGGACGGAAGTCGGTTCGGCTTTGTAGTAATTTGCGCATTGGAAGTTCTATACAATTGTCCTGGTGGCATATCTTCGGATCGTTTGTCGACAGGACAAGCACCACTTGGGCAAAATAAATCTAGCTCTTGGCGTACCTCTTGGGGTCAATGGCTGGTCCGATTTTATAATCGGATTAGGCGTCGAAGAGTTACCTCTTCAGTTGGGTCTCAGTGGCACATCTCCGGATCGTTTGTCGTTATGACAAACACCACTAGGAGGACCTTAACTTGGAGGGGCGATTCTCTGGGAATCACTAGCTTGAATCTGCATTAGTCGGATCAAGGCGTCTGAACACCCTACGCAGGTTGTGGCATGTCCCATGTTGGACCGAATGTTGAGCTCTGCAAGTCAGGCTTGAATGCCATAAGTTGTAACAGGGAGGATAACGCTGGGTGGCATTGCTTACTCAGTGACATCCACTTTTTCTCTGGTATGCCTCTCCGTGAGGCCATTAGCCAGCATACCGATCCGTCGGGCTGGGTACCAGGCATATTAAACAGCTTGGAAATTTTCTCAAGTTCTTTGCAACTGTGTTGTTTGATCAGCAGGTTACTCGGCAGGCAGACTTCATCGACCAAGTGAAGAGTGACGTCACTCGGGTAACATCTGAAGGACTGCAAGCTGAGCCCCGAATCAAGACAACCCAATCCCAAAGCACTCGGGGGCTACTGTGGAAAACATGGGCCCTGGGTGTCCGAGGGTATACTACAAGACGTACCGCCACCTTGGGCCGAGTTAGTCGGGCCTTCCAGAAGGCAGGCTTGGAAGGCGGTGCAGCTGAAGATAACCTACAAGGACACGAATTCGTTTCCTATTCATGTTACATGGGTATAGGCGTAGCCGGATCGGTTATATCTATATCTTCCAAACACAGAGCAGGGTTTCTATCTGTAACCCGACCCCCTACACTATATAAAGGGGGTACGGGGTCCCTAGTAGGGACATCTAAGCTCCCATCTTGTAATCATCATCAGAATCCACCCAAATACAATCCACGAGCACAGGAGTAGGGTATTACCTCGCCTCGAGGGCCCGAACCTATATAATTTCGGCTCCCTGTGCTACCATCATTGTCGTGATCTCTCGCATCGCCCCATAAAATATATTGCCGACGCAAATCGTCGACAGTCATTCTCCCTGTCCGTCACCAAGGAGCCCGACTAGATATTTTCGATGCCTTCATCAATCCTCTGACGAACGTCTTGCAAGTCCGCTTCCACCACCACGCTGCCGTCATCCTTGAGTTGGCCCCCATGAGCAATGATGTAATTGCGCATGCGGTCATCCCAACCATCGCATTCGGGCACAATATTCTTGCCTTTCACCTCCTCTTCTCGCTTGTCCCATTTTGGTGCAGCCCTAACGTAGCCGGCGCTCGAGATGGTGGTGGTATTTCTTCTTGGCGCATTCTCCTATTCTTCGCCTTGCGGCTTTGCCTTCTTCTGGACAACTTGAAGTTCTTGAATTTTTCCCAATGATCCGCAAGCTTAGCAAACTTATTGAAGTCCGCCTTGTTCCTTGTCGATGTAATCGCGGGTGAGCTTCGACTTCCACCGCTGAAATGAAGTTGCCATCTTCTTGGAAGCCCATGCCTTCACCTTCGCCGACACCATCCGGAAATCTGAAATTTGCCTTGATATCGTTCCATATGAGATCCTTGGTAGTCTGCAGAACTTTGGGCCATGTCTTGATGCTGATTGGCACATGATCCCTAAGGCAAGATCCTATTGCGTTGTTGAGCGGTGCAAGTGCCGAGACCGGGCTATTAGACTACCGTCGTTGCCGACTTCGGTGATCACATGTTTGGACTTCACTTCTTGTTAGGTCCTCATTGAGCGGACTTTGCGAAGGTCGATGTACCGCCTTGATACAAAAACATATAGGATATAAATGAGAACGCGTGTTATGTGTGAATTAACTTATATTAATGAACATGCCTACTTGATATATACCTCGAGTCGTCCACGGTATTCTCATTGTCCTCGCCGTAGCGACCTCATCGACAGCCACGGCCGAGCGTTCTGCGTCGCATCGACAACTGACCGGCCGGGCGTTACCGGCAAGATCGACATGCCCACTTATGAGTGTAGACAATGCGATGGTCTCAAACATCAAGTTCTCCTGGTCATCGAAATCCGGGTCACCACGTTTTGGTGTCGTCATGGACCCGAAACCCTAATTTTGCGATCTATAGAATAAAAACAATTACTTTAACAATCTATCTCAGCACCAAACCAAAAGATAGCATGAGTACATTTCATTAAGTGATATGTTAATTGAGTTTAATGGATCCAAATGGCATAATAAGGAACTATAATACTTTAGAGTGACAATTAGATGGAAGTGAGATGTTTGAGGCACTGGGAATACTTAAAATTTGCTCACTGTGTCTCATCCAGGTGCCAAGATTCTTATCATCATGGACAGCATATACCAGCATATACCTAGGCTTACATGTATATATATATATACCTACACAAATAAATGGAGAGATTTCACATACATATATATATATGTATCTATATAGGAGACATAAGAACAATAAAGAAGTCTATGAATAAAATATACATGAATATCACCCTAAAAATCCCACAAAAACCCCTGAAATTAGTTTGGACCCTAATTAGCAGTTTGAATCTAGTGTGGGCTGCAGCCACCTCGGCCGGCCTCCACCTCACCGGCGCAACCACTCCTCGATCCAGAATCACGGCCAGAGATCTCCCCCGCGCCGCCTTGCCCCTCGCCACAGCCCGAGCTGGCCATCCCCGTGCCTTCCCTCTCTGTCCCCGTTGGGACATTTCATCGAACACCTGCGGACAGCAACAAACAGAGGAGGAGGGGAGCATGGGAGAGTGGAACCTAGGCCCTCCGGTGTGGCAGCGGCGGCGGCGCGTTGTCGGAGGAGACGAGGAGGCCGACGCGCTGTCGGAGGCGACGAGGACGGCGGTGCTTGGTTGCACGGCAATGCAGCAGAGTCGAGTCGGGAGCACGGGTTCGGGACTTAAAAAATTTTGTGTGCAAGGTACGATATAATGTAAGGGCATCATAAGCGGTTCGTAGTACCAATCGCTATGAGGTATCCTACAAGCGGTTCAGTAGTACCAACCGCTATGAGGTCGATCTCGCAAGCGGTTTGTACTACGAACCGCTTGCAAAGAGCCATTTTGGGCGGGCGGCGGGAACCCCCTTCTACAAGCGGTTGGTAGTATGAACCGCTTGCGGAGGTTAGTCTGCGCAAGCGGTTCTTATTAGCAACCGCTTGCGGAGGTCGTCAGTCTCTGCAAGCGGTTCATACTACCAACCGCTTGCAAAGGGCCATTTAGAAGCGGCGGAACCCCTTCTACAAGCGGTTGGTAGTACCAACCGCTTGCGGAGGTCAGTAACATTGAAAAGGACGCCGTGCCCCGTTTTGGTTGAGATGTAACATTCCTCCCCCCTGGCTAGAGCGCGGCGTTAGGCGCGGGCTCACCCGCGTGCTCGCGGGTTTGAGCCCCCCTTGCGCCCCCTTGCCCAAATTTTTTTGGGTTTTCTAAACCTTTTCTTTTATTAATTTGTTTTATCTCTTTCTTTTCTTTTATAAATTTGTTTTATCTCTTTCTTTTGTTTTATCAATTTGTTTTCTTTTATAAATTAATCTGTTTTATCAATTTCTTTTCTTTTATAAATTTGCTTTATCTATTTCTTATCTTTTGTGAATTTGTTTGATCTATTTCTTTTCTTTTGTAAATTTGTTTTATCTCCTTCTTCTCTTTTATAAATTTGTTTTATCTATTTCTTTTCTTTTGTAAATTTGTTTTATCTCCTTCTTCTCTTTTATAAATTTGTTTTATCTCTTTCTTATTTGTATAAATTTGTTTTCTCTCCTTGTTCTCTTTTATAAATTTGTTTTATCTCCTTCGTTTCTTTTATAAATTTATTTTATCTCTTTCTCTTCTCTTTTGTAAATTTGTGTTATCTATAAATAACATTAAAGAAATAACACAAGTCCAATATGCGTATTTTTTACAGAAGTTGTACACGTTAAGTAGGGGCAATATTAACCTTTACAACCGTTCCTTCGTTATGATCGCGACGTATGTAAGGATCATCGACGTCTCTGCTATTCAGATTGTTATGTCCACATCAACCGCAAAAGGAGGTAGCTCGTTGAACTCGCCATACTCTTCCTCGTCGGTGGCGTCTTCAACTCCAACAATCCTTCGTTTGCCTTGGAGAACCACGATCGCTTCGGTTTGATTTGCGTCTTGTCCTTTTGCTTCTTTGATTTGCTTGAGTTCATGTCCATCACATAGAATACCGGTGCACTGACTTGAGCTAAAACAAGCGGTTCGCGCTATAGCCGACTTGTTTGAGATCCACGGTTGTCATGCCGTTTGTCAACCTTCACGCCCGGTTGAGTCGGCTTCACCCATTGGCACTTAAATAGAGGACCTTCAACAATGGTCCATAGTCGAGCTCCCATATTTCTTCTATGAAACCATAATATGTGTCCACCCCGCCGTTGTTGTCTAAAGGCGTCTATACGGACACCGCCATTGCTCGATTGGTGCTCTTGTTATCCCGAATCGGTGTAGAATGTGTAACCGCTGATCTCGTACCCCTGAAATGTCATGATTTCTTGTGATGGTCCACGGGCCAATCGCTGCAGTACTTCATCGTTTGACCCCTTCTGAAGGATGTAGGTTTGTAGCCAACTTCCAAAAGTTTCCATTTGCTTCAAATCTATCCAGCCATCTGTCTTTTCTGGGAAGCTGCGCTGTAGGGACCTCTTATGTTGAAGGATATAGGGGCCGATGATAGTTGATTGCTTTAGAACCGTGAAATGTGCTTACTTAAATGCATTAAGATCATTGCATACAACTGCTTTCCTTCCTAGTGTGCCTTTCCCCTCAGCCTCCCCTCGTGGCATGATATGGGGACGCCGATAGGATCAAGATCACAAATGTAATCAACACAAAACTCGATCACCTCCTCATCACGTAGCCCTCGGCAATGCAATTTACGGGCGAGAACGGTTCGGGACGTACTTCTTGAGGATGCTCATGTACCTCTCAAAAGGAAACATGTTGTGCGATATACGGTCCGAGAATACCTATCTCCTTCACAAGGTGAACAGTGAGATGAACCATGATATCAAAGAATGCAGGAGGAAAAATCATCTCGAGACTAACCAAGCTTTGAACCACATCATTCTGCAACTTATTTAGTTTATTTGGATCAATGACCTTCTGTGATATGGCGTTGAAAAATGAACACTGACTTTGTGATTGTACCCGAACCCACTCCGGCAGTATACCTCTGATAGCCACTGGGAGCAACTGTGTCATCATCACAAGACAATCATGAGATTTCAAGCCTTGGAGTTTGTTCTCTTTCGTGTTTACGAGTCTCCTTACATTCGAGGAGTATCCGGAAGGGACCTTCACACTGTTTAGGCACTCTATCATGCTTTTTTTCTCTTCTTCGCTTAAAGTGTAGCTCGCAGGATGTAGGTACAGTTGTTCTGTCCCTTCTTTATTTTTTGGATGTAGGTCATTCCTCAACTTCATTTCTTTAAGATCCTTCCTAGCTTGGAGGGTATCTTTTGATTTGCCATACATATCTATGTACCATAACACGTTTAGGCACACATTCTTAGTGATGTGCATGAAGTCCAGTGAGTGACGAACCTCCAGCACTTCCCAATACGGCAGGTCTCAAAATATTGACTTCTTCCACATTGGTGCCTGACCATCCTCGTCCGGTACATGCATGCTTCCAGAACCCTTTCCAAATACTACTTTTAGATCTTGTACCATAGCAAAAACTAGTCGGCCATTACGATGCTGAGGCTTGCCACGGGTTTCTTATTGTCCGTTGAATTTTCTGCCTTTCCACCACAATGCATGACTACTGCCTAAAAACCTGCGATGGCCCATGTACACACACTTTCGAGAGTTTTTCAGGTACATGCAATCCGTTTCATCCAAGCACCGGTGCGAGCTTTAAACCCTTTGACGGTTTGTCCGGACAGACACGAGAGCAGCCAATCGTTGATTGTTACAAACAACATTGTGCGCAGTGAAATACTCTCTTCAGACTCATCCTAAACCCGTACATCATCCTCCCACAACCGCAAGGTCTTCAACCAATGGTTGTAGGTAGACATCGATGTCATTTCCAGTTGCTTGGGTCCTTCGATCAACAAAGGGCATCATGATGTACTTTCGCTTCATCTGAGCCATGGAGGAATGTTATAGATGCACAACATCACAGGCCAGGTGCTATGGATGCTGTTCAACTGGCCGAAAGGATTCATCCCATCCGCGCTAAGCCCAAACCTTATGTTTCTGACCTCTTTTGCAAAGTCCGGGTAAGTCCGATCGACTTTTCTCCACTGAGAGCCATCTGCAAGGTGTCTAAGCATCCCATCTTACTTACGCTCTTCTTTGTGCCAACGCATCATCTTCGCATGACATTCGTTAGCAAACATACGCTTCAACCTGGGGATCACGAGAAAATACCACAACACTTTGGCTGGAGTTCTCTTCTTCGTACGCTTCCCATCCACTTCACCTGGGTCATCACGCTGCACCTTATACCGTGATTTCTCGCTTTGCTGGACAAACCTCCAGATCGGCATACTCATTGCGATACAGATACAATCATTAGGGCATGCGTGTATCTTCTGTACTTGCAATCCTAATGGGCAGAGGATTCGCTTCGATTCGTAAGTAGATTCCGGTAGAGTGTTACCTTTCGGAAGCAACTTCTTCACGAGTGTTAACAACTCATCGAATCCCTTATCCGATACACCGTTTGTGGCCTTCCATTTCATGAGTTCCAGTGTAGTACGGAGCTTTTTTAGGCCCTGCCCACAATCTGGGTACAAAGGAGTTTTGTGGTCCTCTACCATGCGCTGATACTTCCTGTACTGTCTTTCCTCCGTGAACTCTCCCTCTCCGTCACGGAGCATCTAGTCTAGCTCATCGTCACCAAACTTGCCAAGTGCATCTTCCACGGACCCAAATTGAGTGTTCACTTCGTCAACCTCTTCTTCGTCTTCTTTGTATTCTTCATCGTCTTCCTCTAGAATCCCCTCTACTTCGCCGTGGTTTGTCCAACAGATATAGTTTGGCATGAAACCTCTCATGACCAAATGGTTCGTAACCAACCATCCTTCGGAGTGCTCCTTCTCGTTCTTGCAGTCTATGCATGGACAAGGTATGAAGCTTCCTGGAGGTAATAATGCATTGGCCGCATCGAGAAAAGCCTTCACGCCATCCCTGAACTCTCTTGACCGACGATCCGCATTGTATATCCATTGTCGATTCATCTATAGCAACAAAAAAAATACAAACATCTATTACAATTTTCAAGTAATGCTAACTACGTCTATTAGTTATAATTACTTTTATTACCTACCACAAAATATTTACTTTCTTTCATTTAATATGTATAGATCTACCAACCAATTTTTTGCATTTCAAACATTTTAAGCTACCATAGCACCTTATGAAACAAGATTTCTCATCATACAATGCATCAAAAAAAATTAATATATAGAAGAGAAGAATATGTACAAGATACTAGTCACCTTTTAAACAATAAATTTGGATCTAAGAGCCTCAAAAGTTCTAAAGTGGATGTACCAAAATAAACACCTTTCCATGTATAAAACAAAATTTCTCAACATACAACGCATAGAAAACATCAATATCTACCGGAGAAGGATGTGTACAACATGTTACTAACCTTTCAAACAGTTAATTTGGACCACAAATCTTCAATTAAAAATTTGGCAGCACCTCCCCTATGAACAGAGCTCGGCCCACCATGAATAGCAGCTTTGTCCTGTGTGCGAGCTCGCTGAGGAAGACAGAGTTTAAATGTGGAGAGCGGGAGGGGAGCTCATTGCAATCGGTTCGTAATAAGAACCGCTTGTGAATCCCCTATTCTGCAGGCGGTTCCTATTACGAACCGCTTGTAGAATATTGCAAGCGGTTCGTAATAGGAACCGCTTGCACAGTACGGGATTCGCAAGCGGTTCTTATTACGAACCACTTGCAGTGCGCCCCTCATCTCGCCCTCCAGTCCGTTGGTTTCGAACCGCTTGCGGTTCTCAAACTACAAGCAGGCCGAAGTGAACCGCTTGTAATGGCCGTTTGTAAAACTCTTATCTGCAGTAGTGTCCACTGAATAACCGCCAAAGAAACTACTAGCAACGATCGATATACTCAGCAGATACTCAAACTTCAGAATCCACTTCCATCTCCAGGGACGTTGTCAGACTCTGGGTTAGATTGCACCACCCTCCTGGGAGACCAAAAAGACGACCAGCTTGCCCACGAAGGCCTCATTAGTGGACACTTGCCTAACCCTAAGCAAATACTATATAAAGAGAGGATACCTCATTGTAATAGGATGGATGAAAATAATAAAGCAATGTCCCCCTCTACATCTTTATGTTCATCTTTTTATTTGTGTTTGCAATCTCTAAACGCATGGGGAACTCCTAGACTACACCCGATAGCAAGGTTTCATCAACACGTTATCGATCAGCACGAAGAACTCGCAACTGACGAACATGAAGGACGAACCGCAAGGAAGATCGGGAACGCGAGGAGGACTATCATGTCTTCCTCCTCCTCAGCGGTGGCACTGTTGTTGGCCCCCTCCCCCCCCCCCCCCACCAAATGTTGGAGTTCCTCCCCCTAGGATGTTGTTTCTTCCTCCTCTTCGGCAACCTGCATCTTCTTCCTCCTCTCCAATGAGGTGCCCCCGCCCCGTCCACCTTTCTCGTCTTCGGCTAGTGTTCCCTTAGGCGGTGGCCTACCGCCCCGCTTTGGGCCTAGACAGTGATCTAGGCGGTCCTAGGTAGCCCTAGGCGGTGGTTAGGTGGCCCTAAGCGGCGATTAGACGTTTTAAGCAGTGATTAATAATTGATGACATGATTATATGCAATATTTTCTATAAAAAATATATGTGATATATCAAATATGACATATAAATGCATTTATACATTATAAAATATTAGTACATATATTTAAAATAGACACATATTGCAACCGAAACCGTTGTATGCGTGTAAATCTGTTTAACCGCCTGGTCGGTCCCTCCCCACCCACCTAGCGTCAGTGTCTTGAATAACCTTGTCTTGAGCGCCTCCTCGCCGATCCATCGGTCTGTCCCATGACCTACCTACCGCCATGCCTCCTCTGGACTCCCTGTACCGTCACCGGAGCACACCAACCCATCGCCGGAGGTCAACGAATTGACTGAAAAACATCCGTGTTTTCCCCCTTGCGGCTATTAACTTTTTAATCCAGATGAAATAGTGAGCAACAGTTCTGAAGCCGTGGAAAGGCTTCATGTGATAACAATTCTATTGATCGAACATGTATTTCTGGAACAGAAAACTTCTTATGCATTCCATTTTCTTTTCCTTAACGTATCTTTGGCGAGAACATCATTTAATTTCAATAGTTAACCATAAAAAGATTTTGATTTTTAAAGAAACTAGTTAAGTGTCAGTTTTGATTTTTTTTTTAAACAATGGAATAATCCGGCCTCTACGTTCAGAATGTACAGGCCAATACAACTTACACGCCCCTATTTCGATACTAATGAAAAAACATATTACTTTGTACCATGTCATGATCATCATGTTTGGCCTAAGGGCAAGGACTCACCTATGTTTTCTTGCTTGATTGTTTCACATCTCCACATCCTCGATAGCCCATCACAGCTACTTTTTATTGTTATACAATTTTGAGGGAAGTTGAACCTATTTATTATTAGATTTTTTAGATTTTGTTAGAGAATTTTTAGGAGAATAAATAGGAATTATGAGGGATGATGTGTATATATAGAGATATTTGAATAGATATAATCCAAATTTGATCATAGTTTACTTCCATATATAGATAATTTTTTATAAAATAGGATTATGATTTGATTTATTTGATTTATTACTTCCATATATAGTTTGATTATTAATAATATGCAACACCACCAGATTTTTTTTATTCTAGATATTTTTATGATCACAAATAAAATGTTTATACATCGATTTAACATAGAAACATTTATTTACCAATACCAGAAACATCCATCCTTCTCATTTGTAAACAAGATGAGCAAATTTCACAAGACAACCCTCCCAATGATTTCTCTAAACAGGATCCAACCAACGTCTAAAACTAAAAGCCCAGTTAGATTTTCTAACTTCATAGTTCATAAAGAGTGATTTTTATCTCATTACAAATGTCAAATATGCCAAAAAAAAATGTATCTTTCGGAGGAGTTTTGTATAGCAAAACATCACCTCAAAAATCAATATCCATTCCATTCCCCCGCATGGAATCCCCTTTGTTCAAAAGATCTGCCCAACAAGCAGAGATATCACCCTTTTTTTCAATCTTGACAACATTTTTTATTCAAAATTTTGCTTCAACAATACTTTGCCATAGACCCCCCCTCTTCCTCTAATTCCAGCACCATCTGCAAAGTCTAATATAAAAAACTTAGATATTTAAAAAGCACCAATTTTATTTTTAGGTTTACAAAGCACATGTCGCCTTAAAAAACCTACCCGTCGTGTTATGTGTACTTGTCCTAAGTAACTATTGCTAGCATACACGAGATAAATAAGTGATCACACTGTACATTTTATTGGATCGAATTAAAACATAAGAAATCCATGGGTTGAGCGTCATTTATTATAATAACTGAATAGTAATAGTATCAAGCGGGAGAACAAAAGTAAACCAAGTCGGTGAGCCCATCAAACTGCCACGTACATATGACGAGGATACACGTCTAGGTGCTCTGGTCACCTCAGTCGTAAACTCCAATGTAGTACTCGAACTTCTTCCGGTCGTTCACCTCCTCATCGAACAAGCAGCCATATAAAATGCAAGTGTGAGTACACAAATACTCGGCAAGCTCTCCATATGAGAACAAAACAATGCAAGCTTACAAGGGTATATTGAGTTTATTTTGCATAAAGCCAATCTTAAAATTTTGACGTATTAGTTATAAAGCTTCCTTTGGAAAGTTAGCATTAATTAAAAAGTTATTATTATTGTTATTGTTGCTGCTACTACTGCTGCTACTACTATTATTACTATTATTATTCTTATATATGCCACTGAAGAAAAAAAACAAAATATGCAATTCTTGTACATTTACATATCTACTTTCATCAAATTTACAAGAAATTTACCCTCCTCTCCATCTCTCCTCCCTCCTCACCTCTGGCAACCCCTCCTCCTCGAGCTTCCAGCAGCTCCCCTGCATGCATGTTCTCCTCCCACAGACCAGTGAGCCCCTCTTCCCCCCTCCTTTCTCTAGTCGAGCAAGCCTCTCTGCCACCTCCTCTCCTAGGCCAGCAAGCCCCACTGCCTCCACCTCCCCTAGCCACAGAGCCCCCTAATCATGCTCGGCTAAGCTAGATCTACCACAGCCGCTTTAGGGTCCAAGCTTTGGAGATGGCCACTACTAGGAGACACACCGGCTGGAGCAAGGTAGACGTCTAGGAGACGCACCATCATTGCCACTAGAAGATACACCATCGATGGGCTCCAAACATGGGCTTCCGCCTCCTCCTTGGCCAGATTCACACATCCACACGCTGCTCTAACCCTAGCCTCCCAATCTTCTAGACGGGTGCACCAAAGAAGAGGAAGATAAGGAAAGGGGCCACAATGTTGAGCTTGCGAGGAGGGATGGTGGGTGCAGACATGGAGCTAGGGTAGGATTAGTGGTGAACTTTTAAGCAGAGGGTGTTCTCAGAGGGATGAGGAGGGCATGGTATAGAAGGCTAAAGAAGATAAGAGGGTATTTTGGTCCAAAAAATCTCACAATGGCATATATCTAATGAACCCAATTTTGCAGTGGCATGAGATCGATTTCTGAGTTTTTAATAGCATATATGTAAGGCTGCGACTTTGGTGCAATCAGAGATGGCGTGCACGCGTGCAATCGTTCCTCTCTAGCGCTTCATCAGCGATCCGACGGGCGCTGCGTTTTTGCATTTTGTCGCCCGCTCGGTTCCCAGCCACGGCCTGCATTTTTGCACTGAACCCCCCCGCAAGCTGGACCAACTCCTCGCTAGATTCGTTCCCCACCCGCCTCAGCTAACTCGCCGCCTCAGCGACCTCGTGGTGGTGCTTCCTCTCTACCTCACTGCCCCTGCCGCCTAGCGAACGCCCCTGCTGTCGTCGCCCTCTCGATTCGTCTGTACCATCGCCCCTGTCGTCGACCTCAACCTCACTCTCCCAAAACGCTAACGCCCCTGTGGAAGAGTGTGCCCCTAGAGGAAAGGACGGAGGCGGTGGCCCGCGCCGTCGCGGCGTTGGAGACGCCGGAGGGCGCGTTCCGGGAGTGCTCCAAGGGGACGCCCTTCTTCGGCGGCGGCGGCATCGGGTTCGTGGATGTCGTCCTCGGCGACTACCTCGGGTGGTTCAAGGCCATCGACGAGTTGGTCGGCGTGAAGCTCCTGGACGCCACGCGAACGCCCCTGTGGAAACCCTAGGCGGGTGCACGACGTCATGCACGGAACCCCCTAGCACGGCGGCACTTCCTGTCTACTGCTGCCCCTACCGTCCAGTGAACGACCGTGCCACAGCGCCCCGCTCGATTCCTCTGTGTCGCCGGTGCTATTGGTGCTGCTAGTTGGGTCCTGCAGCAAACCATTTTTGAAATTGTTTCAACTTGATTCAGTTCCTTCTATCTATTTTTTCAGCTCATGCAGTGCAATTATTATTATGATTTCCATTTTTTGGTCTTACAAGCTTTAATTTTGTGCAAAGAGTACATACTAGAAGCAGTTTCAAGTTTCGAATGGGAGAAGTGTTGTGTAATATTTGCTGGAAATAGATTTACCTAGATACTATGGTCAGATGTGTTGTATGCTTTAGCTGATAGACTTTTCTTGGCACCACCATGTATTAATTGTTACTTCTTACACTTGAACTGTTCAGAATGGCCGAACTGCACATTCTTCACGAATTTGGCAATCAACCATCAGGGAGAGTCAACCAGGCTATTGGCAACAGCAAGAGCAGTGTGTGCTCTTTTGAGCTAGGCATGCTGTGCTGCTGCATGAAGATACAAGCTTGTGCTTATGGAACCATTGCATGGTTGGACTGGGTGTTGGCACCAAGTATATGTGTGTACATGTGTGATATCTATGTAATCTCTCTGTAATATCTCTGTGTAAGATGAATAGTTACAGGTCAATGTACTTTTTGTTAGCTAGGGATCAATGCACTTTTTGTGATATTTGTAAATTATCTTGGTATGTTCAGGTTTGATAAACCTGAATTAATTGAATGTATATGTTGCAATGAAAGATCAATATAAGATGAATTATTTGCTCAATGAATAGCTGACAATGCTACTTAGATAATATTGTATGTGAATGCTGTTGTAAGAAGAAAATGTACATTTGTAAATGGGCCTTGTAACTGGGCATTTTGTAACTGATCTTGATAATGCCCTTATAGCCATGGTCATGCTCAATTGGCCAGCTCCAAAACAGATGATTGATGTAGCAAGAACAAGAAGTAACCATAGCATCCAATTGTGGACTCACATGGACACTGATGCTACAGTATCAGGATTTCAGTGATCTCATAAGCTTCAATGTACCATTTTCGACGCTACAGTATGCATGAGAAGAATCAATCCTACAATTCAAAGCTGGACTGGATACTACAGTATCAGGAAGACTCGGTGAACCATTTTTGGATGCTACCGTATCAGGATTTCAGTTAATTTGGGTGTGGACTCACATGGACACTGATGCTACAGTATCAGGATTTCAGTGATCTCATAAGCTTCAATGTACCATTTTGGATGCTACAGTATGCATGAGAAGAATCAATCCTACAATTCAAAGCTAGACAGGATACTACAGTATCAGGAAGACTCGGTGAACCATTTTTGGATGCTATAGTATCAGGATTTCAATTAATTTGGGTGTACCATTATTGTTCTGTAACTAAGATGTAATATATGACTGAAATCAATGAAATATATGAACTGCACACTGCCTATTGCACATGTCTCTGCAATTGAAGCCTTTCTTATCATAGCTACATCCATCGAGTTCGTGGGTTTTTCTGCTAGTAGGTTGCCTTCATTGTCATACACGTGATCCCTATGAAATTAAAATTTTATGTCAATACGATATAATTTTAATGGAAAATGCATGATATATTAAAGGGTCTCCGATATTTACCTATTTCTTCTTTTCCCCCATCTTTTAATGATATAATGGCTAGGTAGCTCATTTACTCTTGCAGCTCGCAATATACGTATGATATGTCGACATAGGATTCCAATAGACTCAAAAAGCATGCATGAGCACTTAGCTACCATGGTTGTCATGTTATAACAAATTTCTCTGGTTTTACTAGAGTAATCACTCATAGTCACAATCTTCATCCCCTCTATTACTGATGTGCTCTGAATATCACAATGGTCTCTGGCAGCTATTACCTCTTCTTGAAATTTCTCAAAAACCTCATGGGTGAATATTAAACTGCCATGTTTCTCTATTTCCCATAATGTAAGCAACTGAGGGTTCGTATGGAGGCTAGTATTGTCAGCTATCAACTCTTCTTGACACTGACATTGCAAAGCTGTGTCAAAGCGAAGCCAAAACTCAACAAATGCGAGCTTGCGAGCTATGAAACGGTTGAAAAATGAATTTGTACTCTCCGATCTAGACGTGGTTCGGAGAATACCTGCAAGGAATATATCCATAAAATATGCAGGGATCCATGACTCACGGATATGATACCTTCTATTATTGTTTCCGAACCCCACACACACGAGTTCACCCTCTCCCAAAATAGGGGATTCTCTCTTACATATGGACCAATTTTCTCAGGGAGTTTTTTCATGATATGCCACATGCACAACCTATGGACAGTGGTTGGAATAATACTATTGATTGCAACCCTCATGCTTTCATCCTCATCAGTTATAATAAGTGTAGGAGCCACCCCTCCCATAGCTCTTAGGAAGGTCTCAAACAACCAAACATAAGACTCAATCTTTTCATTAAAAATGCAGCACCAAAAAAGACACATTGCATATGATGATTCACTCCAGTAAATGGCGTAAAAATCATGTCATATTGGTTAGTGCTATACGTTGAATCAAAAGATACCACATCACCAAAAAGACTGTAGTTTTTCCTACTAGTGGCAACTACCCAGAACACACGCATCAACCTACCATCATTCACTTCATACTCAAAGAAAAATGCGGGATTGAGTTCCTTCATCCTCCTAAGTTGATCTACAAACATCTGGGCATCAGCATCTTTGATTTTATTTTTGAACCCACTGTAGTGATTTTCTAGATCCTTCTTTGTGCACCCGACATACTTGAAACCCCCTGCACTAACATGAAGCAACCTAAATGCCTGTGAAGTGCCTATGCTTGCTTTATGGCAATTGTATAGCGTGGTTTTTGCCTTCTCATTTACATAGCGGTTTGATCTAAGCAAATGACGTTTGCTAGGTATCACTAGCTCATGATTGTGTTGCTCAACAAGCGATGCTATCTTGTAATTTCCTTCACTACAACGCTTCACAAAGATATGAGCATCACATCCACACCTTGTTTCCTTCATCTTACGAGCTTTTTTTGTGGGTTCCACAACTTTTTTACCTTTGTCCGACTTGTATCCCTGCCTTGCACATAGGTACCGCTTACACATCACTATCTCGCCATCCAATTTTTGTTGACCAATGCGAACTGAAAAACCACAGTCATGTGCGTACGCCTTGTAGAACTTCTCTACTGATTCAGTATCATCAAACGACATCCCTACTACAGGCTTCAAGTGGTCTTCACGATCGAGAGTGAATCTTTGAAAGCACTGCAACATCAATGTGTCAAAGTCAATTTAATCAAAATTACACCAACAAAATTACATGAACATTAATAGGATGTGCCCATACAACGAACGGGATGTTGTTCTTTTTTGGTGTACTGAATGCATCGTTCGTGAGTCTCATCATGTCAACCATGACATTGGGGATGCTCGTAGGTGGCTGATGGCCGTGGCGATGATCCATGTTGGGCTGATGATCACCAAAACCAAGGCTTGCCGATAGGGGATGGTCGCCAAGGAAGGGATGTTCACCGGGGATCATGTTGCTACGGTTATCGTCGCTCGTTGCCATGGATTTGGGGCTACTATGGGGCTGATCGCTAGTGATCGTGACTTTGGGGCTGCTATAGGGATCATACATTTTGGGGCCCGCTAGAAGAAGGTGGCTGCTGTGCTTGGTGCTCATCCAGGGTTGCATCGCGGGAGGCAAAGTGCCCTGGCTACTGGCGGCAGAACAAAAATGAAGCGGCAGCACACCCCGTAAGGTTTCTAGGGAGCCGAGCGAGGTCGCTGAGGTCGGTGGGGAACACATCCAGCGAGGAGTTGGTCCAACTTGCGGGGGGTTCCGTGCAAAAACGCAGGCCGCGGCTAGGAACCGAGCGGGCGGCAAAATGCAAAAACGCAGCGCCCGTCGGATCGCTGATGAAGCGCTGGAGAGGAACGATTGCATCATGCACGCCATCTTTGATTGCACCAAAGTCGCAGCCTGTATGTAAAGTCGCAATTTTGCAATGTCATATATCTAATTAACCCTAAGTAAAATGGTTGTTGATCAAGTTTAACACAACTCAACCCTCACGGCATAATCTGGAAGGCACTCGCTACCAAACCACTTCAGAGAAACATCCGCTCAATCCTCCAGTTAATTTATTAAATAGACGAAACTACCATGTGAAACTTTCCTCACCCGCTTTTGATTATGAGCATGGCGATTTAAATAGTTTATTAGACTATGCAGCGTGGTATACTTTTACCCATAGGAATTATTCACATATTTTTGTCACCATGCTTACTATGGTATATGACCAACGTTTCACCACTGCCGGTATCGCACCAAAGGAGTGCCTCCTCTTGTGCCTTGTAGGTATATACGGTGGTTGTAAGCCACACCTACACTACTAAGTGACAACACACCCAAACTTATATTTCCCAATTTATTAGGCTAGGCCAATTGACTAACATGTAATAAAGTATTTTTTACCTTTTTAGCAATTAGCATGCAATTTAGTAAAAATATATGCAAAGTCGTTAAATTTTGAGTTCAATATGCATCAAAGACAATCTCAAGAAAAAGAGTAGCATCTAGAAACTTGTGTTGTTCAAGGGGTCAAGATTGATCCTCCGGAATTTCCACGTCACTTGTGAACTCTCCCTTTGCTATCTCATGTAAAAAAAAAAAGGAATAAATAAATACAAGTTTAGAAACTTGTTTCGTGGAGGTCTGCATAAAAAATTAAAAAAAATTGAAGTGTCACCGTGTAATGAAATTACTAATTAGGAAAATCGTAATTTGGGCTGATCTGCACAGTCCGATCCGGCACCATGCAGCCCAGACGAGCGCAACGCAACGCACTGGCTCGTAGCGCTCGAAGTGTGGGACCGTGCTTGAGGCCCACGAAGCCTAGAATGGTGCCAGCATCCGCAGCCCATTCGCCTGCACAGCCCAACACATGAGGCATAGCATCCTTGGCCCGACTGTAGAGGGCGGGTCCCACGCTGTAGCGAGAGGGAGGCAGGGCAGCGGCTGACATCCCGGGCTTGCGTGGCAGCGACACGGGGACGGGGGAGACGGCGATGGAAGCTCCTCAGGACGGTGGCTCGCCAGTCGCCCACTCGCCAGCGATTGGCGGCGCCATGTCGCGGGGAGATGATCCAAGCAAGTTCCCCACGACGCAAGGAATGCTATGGTGGGCTCGGTTCATCCATCGGTGGACGGCGGCGGCGCCTCCGCAATGGAGGCCTGCGGACTGCGGCGGCCGCATGGTGCTCCGTCCAATCGGCGTTTCGCCAAGTTCAGAGAAAGGATCCTTGAGCATCGCCCATCGCCCGCCATGCTCGAGGACGAGGCAATTTCGCCCTAGACGATCGGTGACGAGCTATGCACAGCGGCCAGCCACACGAAAGATTAGGGCGGCCCTGGCGATGCGAACAATTGACGGCTAAAAATGGGTTCTTGAAACTTATCTCGTAACTTATTTTAACTTATTTAATTTTTTATTACTTTTGAATCTGTTTTTTCTCGTAGAGTGTAAGCTTTCTAAATTCTAAAAACCAAGTATATCTAACTTTCAAGACCACCTCAAGAAATTCTCGAAATTGCGAGATAAATCAAATAAGCAAATTTGAAATAAGACAAATAAACTGAAAAGAATGTACCTTATCTCCGTACTTACGGAGATCACGGGCGTGGATTGGGATGATCACCCTTGAAGACGACGAATTGCTGCGGAGGAACACATGCGGCCAGAGAGGAACAAGCCACCATGACAAGCAATCGCGGCAGGACGCAGGAGTGAAACCTGAAATGGGCGAAGGCGAAATGGGGAGAGCGATATTGCGCAGCCAGGAGACGCAAGAGATGGGGTCGAGGAAGCCCACCCCAAGTTGGAGTGGAGCACAGCAGCATAGGAAGAAGGGACGAGCAGGATGCGGCTTTATAGAGAGAGGAGAGGAAGTTTGGTTACCAAAATTTGGTCACCTTCGCCATTTGGCTTGGATTTGTTTTGTAGCCAATCTGGATTTGTTCTTGTAGCCAAAGATTGGCTAGACCCAACAAAAAAATTGGCACGCCCTTGAAATGCCATGCAGAGTTTGGGCGACTCTAGAGCGCAGGATTACTACACCAAAGCCGAAAGAACCACAGGGAGGTAATTTAGCTAATGTCGCGCATTTTTAAGGCCATCATCTCCTTTACGTGAGATATTGGGTTCAAGCCGACAATCCGAAGTTTTTGAAGATTTTTTTTAGAAAATTTTTTCAGTTAGATCGTTTGATATATTGATTAAAAAAACACCTTTTCGTTTCGAGCTAGAAATCTACACTTTATTTTGAAAAAATGCGTCCTTTTTTATTTGAAGCCAGAGAAATTAAATTTTACTCTTTTTTACTGGAAGATGCAAAAATTAAATTTTGAATTGAAAAAATATATATCTGACCACAAAGCAAACAATGCCCACGTGCTTTACCAAAGTTTGGCGACATCATTTAGCTTTCAATCAAACAATATATTCATGTTTTGCCAGACTTTAGTGCAACATTGGTTTCAATCCAAACACAATCGTAACATTGCCCAGGATAAAAAAAAAAATACACTGTTTTGCTCTTGATTAGTCAATGGTAAATATGACTTGGCGGCATTTTATTGCATCATAGAGAGGATTGCTATGGTGGAGACTGGAGAAGGCTATGCGGCTGAACAGAAAACAGGAGGAAGAGGAAAAGAAAGAGAGAAGAGAGGAGGAGCAGGCAGGCTGACTTGGGCCCATGCGGCTGAGACAGGAAGAAAGCGGATAGGAAAAGAGATGGAGAAATATATGGGACCCACATGCAAAGAATGAAAATTAAAAGAGAGAATTAGAGAAATTTGATAAGTTGTTCTGCAAACTTAAATTTCCAAAATAATTTTTGGATTGCAATTATTATAAACTTCTGAAATTAAATTATATGGATATGAATTTTAATTAACTTTGAATTAAATCTTCCAATTCTAAATTAATAATTCCCAATTATTTATCAAGAATATTTCCATATACTTTTCTAAATACTTAATATTTCCTTGCTTTAAATTAACTAGTGTCATCCCTAATTGATATTTAAAATAATTTTATTTTATTCCAGAAAATTAAATTATAAATTTTACAAACAAAATATTTCCAAAAAATAGATCATTAAAGTTTTTTTGAAAATCAAGATGGTAGAAACATACTTCTAGTCTAGTGACCTAAGAGCATCTCCAGCAGAGCCTCTAAAACAGAATCTTCTCTATATTTAGAGTATCTCGTCCTCCAGCAGAGTCTCTATATATCTCAGTCTCTAAATTTAGAGTTTCTCTCTCTCAACCTCTAAATTTAAAGGCTCTCTATATCAACCTCTAAGTTTTTCTAGATAGAGGCTCTGCTGGAGAGGATGGAAATATAGAGAGCGAATAGTGATTTAGATAGAGTGTATAGAGGCCCGATTTTAGAGCTTCTGCTGGAGATGCCCTAAGTAGGCACCAGCTGTCGGTTTCGTTCCGTAGCAAAGCAGCCGTGCTTCCCACGGAAAAACGGCACAGCCAAGAGGAGTAATCTTGCATGTAGGGCATGTATAATGCTAAGTTGTTATGTTATCTATATATGGTTTTGTAGACAACTTATACAGTGGTATACATGGTCATCTTTTTTCTCCACACTCATAACATGTCTTTGTTCCCATATTATCGACTACAGAATTACAGACGATTTAATTCTTTATGCTCCCTTTTTTTCTCCATATCATCTTTATTCTATATGACAGAGCTTCTAAACGGCTTATGGACAACTTGAACATTGTACTACTCTAAGGCTGACCATGCTCACAAGGTAATTAACGCAGGCAACCTAAACAATCCGCAAATAAGCAATTAAATTGCATACACAGATGCGAGCCAGGCCAAACAAACACGCTTTTGGTGTTTAATGGCTGGGCTCGTTCACAGCTTTTTAAGAAAAGAAACAGATATAAAAAAAAGCTACGTAGCTGATAAAGGAAAAGGCATAAAGAAGATCTTTCTGCTCACATTTTGGTTTTGAATTCTAGCGTCTTCACTCCCCAGCATGCCCTTTTTGTACCGTACGATTTTTTGTTGTGATTTTCGGGTCGATGTCACTGGTTTCAAAATATTGCTTCATTTCCCTATCGTTTTACTGAATCCAGGTCCTCGAGTATTGTGTGACCCGTACAATTCAATATATTATATATTAATTACTTACAAAGTACATTTTTTTCATGTGTATTGATAGTGAAAGAATAGATGGGAACAAGAGAAGTTTTAGGAAGAAGCCACTACTGCCTTCATGTTAATCTCAATGGCTTAAATACATGCCCGTGCCGGACGGGTGCGACGGGCTACAGCACCGGCAACCACCTGAACTAACTCGCTACAACTCGGCTAACTATAGCCCTAATTATATGCTTCGGTTACACAGATATTATCTCTAACACACCCCCTCAATCACAACCTCTCAAGGTTGAGATTGTGACACAACTCACTAAACCGTCTTATAGGCAATGCCTTAGTAAAGATATCAGCCAGCTGATTTCCAGAGGAGATGAATCTGATCTCCAAGGCCTTGAGTGCAACACGTTCCCGTACAAAATGATAATCGACCTCGATGTGTTTAGTCCTTGCATGGAAGGCAGGATTAGCAGAGAGATGTGTTGCACTGAGATTACCGCACCACAAGCAGGAGGTCTTGACTAATATATTCCAAGCTCTCCTAGCAATGACTGCAACCAAACTATTTCTGCGGTAGCATTGGCCAAGGCTTTGTACTCAGACTCCATGCTAGAACGTGACACCGTGGCTTGCTTGCGAGAGCTCCAAGAAATGAGATTCGCACCCAAAAACACAGCAAAACGTCCGGTCGTGCGACGATCGTCTGGGCAGCCTGCCGAGTCCGTGTCAGAGAAGGCACTCAAGAGAGTGTTAGAATCCTTATTGATGTGTAACCCAACTGAAGTTGTATACGTGAGAAACCTCATGATTCTCTTGACAGGCGACCAGTGAATATCAGTGGGATTGCTGAGAAACTGGCATACTCGATTGACAGAGAAGGCTATATCAGGCCTGGTTAAAGTTAAATATCGGAGAGCACCGACCACACTTCGATACAAGAGGGCTTGATCCTCAGATAACAATTGCCCTTCGGTCTTAGACAGTTTTTCTGAAGCTGACCTGGGAGTGTTGGCCGGCTTGCAACCAGCCATGCTTGCTCGCTTCAGCAAATCAGCAATATAACGTCTCTATGTTAAAACAAGACCATGAGGATCTTGTTTCACCTCAATTCCAAGGAAGTAATGAACATCACCTAAGTACTTGATAGCAAAGGCTTCCTGCAGCTGATTGATGACATCTTTTGTCACTATCTGTGAGGAACTTGCCAAAATTATACTATCCACATACACAAGAACATAGGCCATATTACCATGTTGATTAAGAACGAACAGTGACGCATCAGCCTTTGAAGGAGTAAATCCTAACTCAACAAGTTTACATCTAAGCCTAGAGAACCAAGATTTTGGTGCTTGTTTTAGTCCATAAAGAGACTTTTTCAGCTTGCAGAGATGGTGTGGCATCCTATGATCTGAGTAACCAGGTGGCTGCTTCATATACACTTCTTCCTCAAGTATGCCATGTAGAAAAACATTCTGAACATCGAGTTGTCGAAGACTCCAACCTTGTGAAACTACAAGGGAGAGAATTAGCCTGATGGTAGCTGGTTTAACCACGGGACGGAAGGTATCTCCATAGTCAATGCCATGTCTTTGCTTGAACCCTTTTCGACTAGTCATGTTTTATAGCGATCTATAGAACCATCAGCCTTCTGCTTGAGCATGTACACCCATCGACAATCTATAATATTTTGCTGGTTCTGTAATGGAACCAATTCCCATGTCTCATTTTGTAACAAGGCACTGAACTCATTATCCATGGCCTCCTTCCATCTGCTATCTTTCAAAGCCTCCTGAAAGGACACCGGTTCAGTCACAGCAGTCAGATGAGCATAAGGTACTGTTCCATCAGTCCACTGTTTGGGTTTCTGCGTAGTATCTTGCAAGCGTGCTGTCATTGGGTGTGTACGAGCAACAGGAGGTGGTGCAGCGACAGTATCAGAATCACCATGAGAAGAGTCCTGTAACTCATCAGACAGATGATCAAAAGCATAAGATTCACCGCCAGAAGCAGAAGCTGCAGACGATGAATCAGAATCAGGCAAATCATGCGAATAATCATTATTGTTCATCCGGTTTTCACCCCCTGCACCCGAACACTAAATAGAAGTGGAAGTGGTCAGGGGAATTGACAACGGAAGAAAGCTGGAGATGGAGCTATAATCTGGTGGGGACGTAGAAGATTGTTCAGAAAAAGGGAAGACACCTTCATCAAAAACGACATCACGGGATATAAACACTTTTAGATGATGGGTCCAAACACTTGTAGCCCTTGTGAAGAGGACTATATCCTAAGAAGACACACCGTTTTGAAACGAAATTGGAGTTTGTGCTAATTGAATGGTCTCAGATTGGGCCAGCATGCACAACCGAAAACTCTAAGAAGAGAGAGATCCAATGATCAACCAAGGAGTTTATGAAGCGGTGTGTGAAAATTGAGGATTTTAGTGGGTGTCCTGTTAATAAGATAGCATGCAGTAACAAAAGCCTCATCCCAGAATTTGAGAGGCATAGAGGCGTGCGCAAGAATGGAGAGACCGACCTCAACAATGTGACGATGTTTACGTTCAACTCTCCCATTCTGCTGATGTGCATGCGGACAGGATACTTGGTGAGAGATGCTAATTCGATTGAAGAAGGTGTTTAATCGACGGTACTCTCCTCTCCAATCAGTTTGCATGGAGATGATCTTGGAATTCAGTAGGCTCTCAACATGAGATTGGAACTCAAGGAAAATACGAAGACTTATTCTTAAGTAAATAAATCCAAGTGAAACGAGTGTAATCATTAACAAAGTAAACATAGTATTTGAAACCTCCTACAGAACATTGAGGAGGCCCCCACACATCTGAGTGAACTAGTTCTAATGGAGAGGAAGAAACATTATTTGACACGGAATAGGGCAATTGATGACTCTTGCCCTGCTGACAAGAATCACAAACTGCATGCTTATTGGTACTACCACTACTTGCTAAACTGAACTGCTGAAGCGCATGTTGAACAACGACTGAAGAGGGATGACCCAAGCGACAATGCCATCTATCTGTGGTTGGCTTGACGCTGGACAGAGCTGAGCGAAGGCTTCCTAGGACCTTTGGCGACAGTGGATAGAGACGTCCTTCACATCGCCCTCGAAGAAGAGGCATATTCGTTGTTTGATCCTTGACAAAGAAACAATTTGGGTGAAACTCAAAATAAACATTGTTATCTTTGGCGAATTTGTGGACAGACAGAAGATGTTTGGAGGCTTGTGGAACATGAAGAACATTTTTCAGATTCAGTGTTCGCTGAGTATGAAAAACAGAATGACCAACATGATCAATGTGCATACCTGCGCCACTTGCGGTTTGGACCTGATCCCGGCCAGTGTAGCGATCCCTGACGGTCACACGATCAAGATCACTGGTTATGTGGTCCGTTGCACCGGTGTCAATGTACCAATTGCCAT
Organism: Olyra latifolia; assembly: GCA_036346145.1. Classification (NCBI taxonomy): domain Eukaryota; kingdom Viridiplantae; phylum Streptophyta; class Magnoliopsida; order Poales; family Poaceae; genus Olyra; species Olyra latifolia. Next base: position 38,977,390 of record CM070524.1, on the reverse strand, counting down.
CAAGAGTGTAGGACTGTGTCGAGGTAGCCACTGTAGTATGATTCTCCTCAGACTGGAAAGAATGATTGAACCTGTTGTAGCATCGAAGTGCTGCATGGCCAATCTTCCCACAGATCTGACAGGTTGGCCTATTTCCATCTTGGTTCGGATGTTATCCACGACCACCTCTATGGCCTGCATTGGATGATGTACGACCTGCATAATTCTGTCCACCATCATTTGCGCCGCGGCCTGCATTTCCATGGCCACTGCTGTGACGTCCTCTTCCTCTGCCACCACGAAAACCTCCACGTGAAGCGGCATTAGCAGAAGAGTGTACAACCAGGTTGTTGTGTTCCTGGCATAACTCATAACTCATAAGGTGTGCATATGCCTCTGTCAAGGCCACTGGATCTGTCTGTGTAGTCAAGGATGTGACCAACGGATCATAATCACTATCTAAACCCATGAAGAGATAGGTAACAATCTCCTCATCTCTGAGCGACTGACCCAAGGAGGCAAGCGTGTCAGCCAAGTTCTTCACCTTTTTTTGAGGTGGGGCAGGAGAACTGCCAACCATTGATTAAAAGTAGGGAAAACAGTCAATACAATACGGGGAGAAGCATCCCTCCCCTGGGGGCGGCCTACAAACGCTAGGTAATTACAAAATCAGCACCTGCGGCCACCCAGAGCCGTAGGGCATCCAAGAGGGAAGTAGCAAAGGCGAGGCGCGCCATCTCAGTTGCCCGGAAGACGCGGTTGTTGCGCTCAATCCAAATATGCCAGATGGTCGCAGAGAGAATTGACAGGGTGCCGCGAGAGGGGTTTGTCTGAAGGATATCGTCGGTCCACCAGCCAGAGAGGCAGGAGCACCGAAGCCAGGATGACGGGTCGAGGGTGGGGGTGCTAGTGGAGGCAGCCACCGTTGACCAGATGAAGGAGCTGAAATCGCAGTTTATGAATAAGTGCTCGGGGTCTCTGTGTTGCGCCGCGCAGAAGGCGTAGTAGTCGTTAGGCGTGTGTCTTCAGAGGGCGTCCGCTGTTAGGACGCGCTTGTGGAGTAGCAGCCAAAGGAAGAACTTGCACTTCGGGGGGCCCAGTGTTTCCAGACTCGTTTGGCGAAGGGAGGGCAGCTGCGGCTAAGGAACTGTAAGTTGTAGGCGGATTTGACCGAGAACAATCCGTCACGTGAGAATCTCCAGGAGATCTTGTCGTTGGTTCCTTCCGCTAAGGAGGTAGAAAGGATTTGGCGGAGTAGCGAGACGAATTGGGGGACCAATTGCGGGGTAAAATTCCGCCTAAGGTCAGAGATCCACGTGTTGTTAGCCAGGGCTTCCGAGACCGACCTGCTTTTCCCGGAGGAGGCTTTGAATAACAAGGGAGCTAGTATTTTAGGAGCCGCGCCAAACAGCCAGTGGTCATCCCAGAATGAGAGACACGCCCCGTTGCCAAGGGTCAGGCGGGAGCCTGCCTGAAAGAGCGCCACATCGGGGCCAGGAGGGTTATCCAGTGTGCCCGTCCAGGCCTTCGGAGGAAGGGATTTGTTAAGCCAAAGCCAGCGGAGACGGAGCGCGCGAGCAAAGCGAGTTAAGTCAAGGATGCCCAGGCAGCCCAAGGAAATCGGCGAGCAGACGGTGCCCCAAGGGATTCGACAGTGCCCCTCGGAGGCAGAATCGGAGCCGTTCCAGAGCCAAGCCCTCCTGATCTTGTCAATCCTTTGAAGGACGGAGCTGGGGGGATTGATGACAGAGAGAAGGTAGGTTGGCAGGGCCGAGAGGACGGAATTGAGCAGGGTTAACCTACCACCCTTCGACATTAGGGGGCCCCTCCATCCTGCTAGGTGGTTTGAGATCTTGTCAATGAGGGGTTGGAAATGAACGTGCCGAAGCCTTCTAATAGAGAGGGGTAGTCCGAGGTATTTAAGAGGGAAGGAAGTTCGGCTGGCAGGAAAATCTCGAAGGATGTCATCGAGGTCGAGGTGTTCGCATCTGATAGGCACAACCTGGCTCTTTGAAATGTTGGCACGGAGACCAGTAATTTCGCCGAAAACATGCAGCAGGAGAGCCAGGGTGGAAATGTCACTCTTGGTAGGATTGAAGAAGATGGCGGCGGCGTCCGCGAAGTGGGAGGCTCGAAGGTTAGGTTGGATGCCACGAACAGGAGAAAGCACACTGGCTTCCGTCGCACGCTGAAGAAGGGCAAGGAGGGGTTCGATGGCGAGGTTGAAGAGAAAGGGAGAGAGGGAATCGCCCTGGCGAAGTCCCCTGCGGTGGTGAACGATGTTTCCGAGATGACCATTAAGGAGGACCTTAGAGGTGGAAGAGGCAAGGGAGAGGGCGATCCAGTCACGCCAACGAGTGCCAAAACCCTGGGCACGGAGATTGTCGAGGAGGTAAGTCCAGGAGACGGAGTCGAAGGCTTTCTCAAGGTCAAGTTTGAGGAAGAGGGACGGGGTGCGGGATTTGTGAAGGGCCTTGGCTCTGCCTTGGACAAAGAGAAAGTTGTCTTGAATGTGCCTACCCTTGATGAAGGCACTTTGGCTCGGCGAGATGAGTTCATCCATGAAAGGGGCAAGGCGGGAGGAGAGGATTTTTGTGAAGAGCTTGCCCAGGCTGTGGATGAGACTGATGGGTTGGAAGTCGGAGGCGGAGGAGGGGTTCTCTTTTTTAGGGAGGAGAACCACGTGAGCACAGTTCAAGGCCTCGAGGCCTGGACCATCAAGGTTGAAGAGGCTTTGCAAAGCTTGGAAGAGATCAGCCGCAACAATGTCCCAGCAGGCCTTGTAGAAATCCCAAGTGAAGCCATCGGGGCCTGGGGCCTTGTTGTTGGGAAGGCTGAACACGACTTGCTTCAGCTCCTCGAGCGAGAGGGCATCTTCCAGGGAGGAGAGGTCCAGAGCAGGCAGGCCAAGGAAATCCCAGTTGAAGGATCGCCTGCCCTGGTTGTGGATGTTGGGGGCGTCGTCACCGAAGATAGAGCAGAAGTGGTGGTGGAGGGTGTCAGCCATGTCTTGGAGTTCGGTGTGGGAGCCGGAGGGACTCTGGAGGGAGAGGATGAGGTTTTTGCGGCGGCGGCCATTGGCCCGCAGGTGAAAATACTTGGTGTTAGCGTCGCCGAGCTTCAGCCAGTTAAGGCAGAAACGTTGTTTCCACCTCATTTTTTCAACCACGCTAAGCCCAAGAATTCTCAGCTTAACCTGACGGCGCAAATCAGCCTCAGCCGGGGAGAGGGCGCGAGACTCCATGGCCACGTCAAGGAGGCGAATGAACTCAGAGGCGATGGCGAGTTGGAGCTTGACGTCGCCCACAAGTGATCTGCTCCAGCTTTTAAGAGCTGAGGCGGTACGGAGAAGTTTAATCTTGAAGCGATGCAGGGGATGAGCTGGAAGGCGAAAGGAATCCCCCCACGCTTGTTGCACCACCTTAGGGAACCCAGGGAGCTTAGTCCAGAAATTCTCAAAGCGGAAACGCCTAGGGGGCGGGGAAGGTTTTCGGCGCTGAGGAGGATAGGACAGTGGTCTGAGGCCTTCGAGGAGAGAGGGATGAGGGAGTAGGATGGGAAAAGCGTTTCCCAGGCGGAGGTGGAGAACGCCCGGTCAAGCTTGACCAGAGTAGGGTTGGAGTGCTCGTTGCTCTAGGTGAAGCGACGACCCGAGAGGTGGAGCTCTTTAAGGAGGCAACTATCTAGGGTGGAGCGGAAGCGGGTCATGAGACGGCGATTGAGGTTGAGATTGTTCTTTTCTGAGGCTTTGTAGATTAGGTTGAAGTCACCTAGAATCAGCCAGGGGGAAGAACCTTGGCTAGCAATGTCTTCTAGTTCTGAGAGGAAGGCTTCCTTTTCGGAGTCGATGCTGGGGCCATAAACCGTGGAGATCTCCCAACTGTCGCTGGTGCCCCAGGAAGAGACCCGAGCAGAGATGGAGTGCGGGCGCAGGAGAGGGTTGGATATCTGGACACGGGAGTTGTCCCAGAAAAGAAGCAGGCCGCCCCTGGTGCCAACAGCCGGGAGATGGAGAGCTCCACGGAGTCGATGGCCGCAGACCTCCATGAGCAAGCTGTGCGGCGGGGAGGAGAGCTTGGATTCCTGGATCGCAAGGATGGTGGGGTTGTGCGTGCAGACGAGGTTGGCAACGACGTCCCGCTTGGCGGAGGAGTTGAGGCCACGAACGTTCCAACTAATGATCTTCATAAGGACCGAAGTAAACTGCTAAGAGAAGATAAAGGGTTGAACAAATCCCACGCAGGGGAGGATGGACCCACAACGCATCACACGCAGGTGATTCAAAAGAACTAAAACACCACACGCAGGTGGCACACACAAGAACAAGAGTAGGGTGCCACACACAGGTGGCAAAAGGGGGACTAGGACCGACACGCCACACGCAGGTGGAGTACAGGCCAAGGACGCAACCACACGCCGGTGGTCCCAGGGGATGGAGTGGACTAAGCATAACAAAGCTGGTGACGACGGAGCGAGGGGAGGGAGGCGAGATCAGGCAGGCGAGCCTAGGCATGGCCCTCCTCTAGCGCTGCAGCATCGGCCTCGGCAAGATCGATGGAGGGTCTCGAGAGGCCGCACAGGTCGGCCACCGCAGCGAGCGTGCTCTCAGGAAGAGGAGAGGAGAGCAGGGAGCGGAGCTGGACTGCTAGGTCATCGACTGCTGAGGGTGGAGGGGACAGGCCAAGCTTGAGGGCTAGGATCTGCTGGGCCTTGCGGATGGCGGGGACATGAGAGGAACCAGCGGACGACCTGACGCTGGCGAGTCTGGAGCTACGGCGAACGACGAAGGAGGCCTTAGGGCGGGAGGCCCTAGGGGGGACGTCGATCAGCGGGGCGGGGATGGGAACAGGGGCTCTAGCAAGGAGAGATTGAGCTGGAGAGGGTAGGGCGGTGGGGGGCAAGGCTGCCTCGAGAAGCATCGGGTCAAGGGCGCCTGAAGGGGAGGTAATGGGCCCAAACAGGAGTGGAAGCAACGGGTCAACCGGGGAGTGGGCCGGGAGCAGAGCAGGGGCTGGGAGGAGCGGGATGTTGGGCCGGGGTGGCCGTGGTGGGTCACATCTCTGGAAGCAGCAGCCGGGAGGTGGAGGAAGGCGAAGTCTTTGAAATTGGGGGATGGCCGTGGTGGGTCGCATCTGGCGAAGCAAGCAGCCGGAGGCGGGCATGATGGGAGGCAGCGCAGAGGCAAAGCAGGTGCTAGGCCATGATGGGCGGCGGCGGCGGAAGGCCGGATGGGGTGGAGTTTGAAACCCCAAGGCCCGAGGTTGCCAAGCATCTCTGCGCCGGGGGCAGAGCAGAGGATGTCAGCACGCCACGATGGGAAGAGCGCCAGGTGAAGCGCGGCCAAGCTCGCCGGAGAGCTCGCAGGCCGGGGAGGGACGGCAGCCACCGGAAGGCGAAGCAGAGCCCACGACGGAGACCCAGGATGCGACGGCGCTTGCCTGGACCGAGCGGCGGAGGTTGGGGGCAGAGGGAGAGCCGGTGAAGCGAAAACGAGCCGGGGAACGTGACCGGGAAGGTCGCGTGGCTTGAGGGAGGTGCTGAGGGGAGCGGGAGGAGGAGCAGCTCCTCGCGGCGCGACGGAGGCGCTTCGCGCGCGATGCAACCAAAGCCGCCGTGCCGCCGGGAGGAAGCGGATGGGCCATCGTGACGCGCCATGGCGAAGGGAGCGACGCGGCCGCCACGGGGGCGGCCGCTACCGGCGAGCAGCGCGCGCGACGGGTCAAGCCGAACGGCGAGAGAGGACCGCCTAACGGTCGCGGTCGTCGTCGTCGGAGCCGCCGTCCCGGCGGCGACTAGGGCCGAAGAGAGCGCAGCAAGCGGCCGGGGGCTCAACGGGAAAGGGTGACGGCGAGGAGTCGGGGGCGCCCAGCCGCCATAGGTGAGAGACGACGTGGGGCGCGCCGCCGCCGACCCGAGAGGAGATGGACGAGAAATCCTCCACCACATCAATGTGCAGGAGCACGCGGTGCTCCGAGACACGGGGGGGCGCGGCCGAGGAGCGCCGGCCGAGGAGCGCCGGGCCACGGTCATCGGGGCGGCGAGCCTCCAAGTAAGGCGACGGCTCGACCAGGGAGAGCGCCACCTCCAGGGGGAGCGAGGCAGGGTCGGCGGTCCAGACCCAGACGCGAAACGACGAGGTGTCGAGCCGGAGGCGGGTACATTCCTCAACGACGTCGATGCGCCCACAGCCGGCGAAGACCCGCTCCACCACGGAGGAGGACCACGCGTGGAGGGGAAGACCTTCGAGGAAGACCAAGACGCGGAAGCGGAGGGCGACGGGGGTGCCGGCCGTGTGCAGGTCCTCGGCGATGGTCGACAAGGTGAAAAGCCGGCCGTTGCGGCGGAAGGAGCGAGGGGCGGCGAGCCGCGCTTGCTCCGGGAGGGAGAAGCGCGCGAGGAAGCGCATGGGCGCGAGGTGGGTGACGGTGATGTCGTTCGCTAGGATGTCCGTCTCGCCATCGATTGCGCGCGTAACGAAGTCCGTGTCGGGATGGGGCCCGCCGGAGATGTCGACGACGATGGCGCGGCGGCGAAGCTCGGCCGCGTCCGCGCGCATCTCGGAGGAGACCTCGACGCAGACGTGGGAGGCTGGCGGGCGCAGGGCGGCTAGCGGTGAGCGGGAGGGCGGCATGGCGAGGGGAAGAGGGAGGATAGGAGGCAGGGGAAGAACGGGGCGGATGGGCGGTGCCGGAGGAACGACGCGGCGGCAATGGCAAGCAATGTGGCCGGAGCGTTTGCAGGCGAGGCAACGAAGGGGGTCGCGGCAGCTAGCGCGGCGGTGATCGCTATAGGCGTGAAGCAATGAGAGGCTTGGCCTTTTACACCGTACCACGGGCGGGCAGGGCACACCATGACAGCGCCGCCGCGGCATGGCCGGAGTGGGGGAGGTCTGCCGCCGCCACCAGAACCGAGGACGGACACTTTGCCACTCCGGGGCGAGCTCGGAGCATGGGCGCGGACGGGGAAGGAAAGGGGTAGCGTTGGGGGCTGGGCCGGCTGGAAAGGGGGCTTGAAGAAGGTGCGGATGGGGGGAGGTGGCGCAGGGCCGCGGCAGGGAAGAAGCGGTGGGGGGAGGCAGGGCATTGAAGGCCGGAGCATTGAAGGCCGGGGCGATGGCCGTTGAGGGAGTAGTAAAGGCGGCTGCGGGGGGAGCCGGGGATGGGCGTCGCCGAGCTAGGGAGCCACGGGAAGGGGCAAGGTGGGGGGGCCCCAGAGGGGAAGGCGGCGGGGAGACGGAGGCTGGGGCGGCTGCGGCGACGGCGGAAGGGGTGGCCGGGGTGGCCTCCGTTGCTGGAGCGGCAAGCGGAGGGGCGGTGGCTAGCGGGGCGTCCATTCTGCTTCTTGATCTTGATTGCCAAGTTCTTCACCTTGTTCTAGTACTCCACAATAGCCATGTCCTTCTTCTGGATCGTGGCCAATTGATGACGAATCTGCATTATCCTTGCTCTAGAACATCCTCATGAAAACATACGATCAAGTGCATCCCACACCTCACGAGACGTAGAGAATAATATCACCTGACCAAGTACATCTGGAGAAAGCGAAGAGAGGATGATGCTGAGGATCATCTGATCCCTCTGCAGCCACTGGACATTGTCAGGGTTCGGCACCTCTACAGCAACGTCGCCAGTGCCCTGAACCAGCGTCTTGTCTGGGACTGCAACTGTACCATCAACATATCCAAGCAACTGTTGGCTGCGAAGTTATGGAAGAAACTGAGCCTTCCAAAGAAGATAGTTTTCCTGACTCAACTTCACATTGATCAGATGACCAAAGGAAGGAGCAGGAAGGAGGCCTGCAGCGCCGGCAGAAGCAGCATCAGAGATGCCAGTGCCGACACCAGAAGGAATCACGCCAGTCTGGTTCGACATGATCGTGTGATCTTGAGGCTCTGATACCATAAAAGAATAGATGGGAACAAGAGAAGTTTTAGGAAGAAGCCACTACTGCCTTCATGTTAATCTCAATGGCTTAAATACATGCCCGTGCCGGACTGGCTACAGCGCCGGCAACCACCTGAACCAACTCGCTACAGCTCGGCTAACAGTTACCCTAATTATATGCTTCGGTTACACAGATATTATCTCTAACAGATAGTCTTGTATAAGGTATTTGTATTGGTGCAGACTTCATTCAAAAGTCAATTGAGAGTTACAACTCATGTCAGATCGTCGTTTTCCATGCCCTCCAAATACAAATGGCTCGAGAAATACTCAAACGTCATGCTTGCAAAAATACAATATATGTATAGCCTAAATCACAATACAATCAACGCGCGATATGGCCACCGGAGGGACGTGAAACGGGTGGAGGAGACACTTATGGTAAGAGGGTCTCCGGTGATGGTAGCGCGGGGAGGAGCACAGGCGGCAACGCCCGAGCTGCGGCGGGGCATGAGCACGAAGCAGCGGTGACTGGGTCGTGATCTTGGGAGGGAGTTGGGGGTTAGGTTTGTTGGCATGTGAAAGGACAAGGACTAATCTGATCCATTGGGTGTTGATCCAAGAGCCACAGAAATCGACTGAGATCTAAATTTTTTAATCGACTAACAAGTCAGTCTCAAAAAACAAACAGGTTGCCCTTACCAATTTGCATTTCCGTGGCACTGATTCGTAAATACATGCCACTCACTCAGCTTGAACTTCAAACTGGTTTCATTTTTTTATTTTTCTACCTTATACTCCTACAGATGCTTAACCATACCACACGGCTTAAAAAAAAAGATGCCTCCAAATACCAATAATTTTTAGCATAATATATTTATTAAATATAATAAAACTATAATACTCTTATATTACTTTTCGGGTGGGAATATATCGACATGACTTTTTATCTATATTATTTAAATATTTTAAACACATATGTTAATTACAATCGAATTTTTTTTTTTGAATAACTTACAGGGTTCTGTCTATTCATTGAGAAAGGTAAGTAAGGGAAAACCGTTACAATTAACAGGATGAGAAACAAAACAGGAAAAAAGTAAAAACACGGCAGGTCAACACTTGTAGTGTGAAGCCCGATCTATCGCCTAGAAAGACCATGGCACATAATCTGACCAATAGGAAACTAACTGAGCAACGGAAAGAAAAGAGGCTCCCTCCGCTCAGCCATGGTCATCTACATCAAATGTCAATAATCTATTGATCAGGTCCCGCTTGATCATTTGGACCACGTCTTGCAACGTAGAGTATTTATGTTGAAACAGTCTCCGGTTTCTCTTCTTTCACACATTCTAACTAGTATATATTATGATTTCATCAAATTGCCTTCTTCGATCTTTGCGCAAGCAATGTCCGGTCAAATGCCATCATTGGCAAAATGTTTCACTTTGGCTAGGAGGCCAAACATGCATCCATTGAGACATCTCAACTACTACTTTGCATCATATGGTTTTGGCGAAAGGGTGTGAGCAGATGGTCAATAGTCTCTTTTGCTCCACGCAGAGGGTAAAGAAGAGAGTTTGGCCAGGCCTTTTTCTGAGATTTTCTGCAATTAGGATTTTGTTTTGCAGGGCTAACTGTGAGAAGAGGAGAGTATGTGCAATTGGATTATTATATTGAACAGTCTAATAGGGCAATATATAGAGTACAAAAGAGACCCTAAAATGAAAAAAAAACTATTCTACCCCTACAATACACAATTGACTACAATACTCTTTAACACCCCCTCAAATGCAAGGCATATGCAATAACTTTGCAATTAGAGGAAAACACATACTCTAATAAAGGGAAGATCCAAAGTCCTAGTCTTGTCGGTGTCGTCAAAGCGTACAGCTCTGGAAAAATATGCCGAACTCCATAATGACCTCATCCATCCGGTATAACTGATGGTGATGAGGCATGAGATCGAAGGAGAAAGTAGCGCAGATTGCAGCCTTGAAGACTTCATCACGAAGGAGAGCATGCGTCACGACGGGGGAGAGACGCGACGGCCAAGGAGGACCAAGGAGCGACGATTAAGAAGCCGACGCCAAGTCTTTGTGAAGATAAAGACTTCCACGAATTGCAGAAAACTCCGATGGAGCTAGCCATGTCAAGAAAGGACAACTAGGAGGATCGAGTATGGTGGAGCAATGAAAGTGGCAAGTCAGAAGGTCATAAAATCAAGCCGAGGAAGGAAGGAAGCTAGAGACAAAGCAGTGTCAGTCACAACCTTAGAAGGCATCATCACGGAGAGAAGAACAGGATGCGTCACGAAGGGGAGAGATCATGACGGCCAAGATCAAGGAGTGACAACAGCTGCCATAGTGGAAAAGGAAGGAGAGCAAAGCAATCGGCTGATTGACGAGGAATGAAGCACTAGCAAGGACATCGACGAACTGAGAAGCAAAGAAGTAGTGGACTTGGATGGACACAACAGAAGCTAGAAAAGAAAAAGACTCAAGGATACAAGCAGCAAGCTGCAAGATACAAGCAGCGAGGGCAATAAGCAACGAGGATAGCGAGCACAAGGAGACGCGCAAAAGTAGCACCGTAGCAATGGCATGAAAGGACCCAAGGACGGCGAAGAGCAGATGTGTAGCACAGGACCCGACGATGGCAATGCCAGTGATCGTCGGGATAGGAAGGAAGTCGGGATGACTGAAGGTAGCAGAGGAATCGACAATGGTAAAGCAAACAATGTCGGAAGAGGCTAAATAGGTGGAAATAGGAGAAGGGAAGACCGGCTTATGAGGAGACCCGAGAAAACAGGTGTTGTGACTGCAAAGGCAAGCTCTTGCCCGAAGAGTGACGACATAAGGTCACGAATAGATGGGTGCTGTGGTGCAATGCTTGGGAAAGCCAAAGTGCTACTCTTGCTCAAAGGACACCGAAGGCAGTATTGCTATGTGGATGAGCTCAAGTCATATGTGAGCTCAAGCCTGCTAGAGGCAACCAGGAGAGCAGTGATTGAGGCAGCCATGAGGGACAACCTCCCAGGTGGCGACTAAAGGAGGCAGCCCGAGGTGGCTGCTGGTGTCACGGACCAAATCTAGGTAAAAATTTACCAGAAAATGTCCCGAATGCCAACTGTCCAGGATTTCGGTTGCATCTAGAAATAGCACACCCTGCTTATTTTATTACATGTTATAAAATATTTTACAGCGGAAGTGAAATTATACCCTGGTAATAAAACGAAATACATGCCCATATACCACAGGCAAAGCCTGAGTATAAGGTAAATCTTAAAATCGATCCTATACGAGTTCCTGTCTTCTTCATAAATGTCCATTTCTGATTATAAAGTGGATCCTGTTCAAGAAATAAGCAATTTGCCCACATAATGTGGATAAGTACTAATCGTACTTGCAGGTTTCCAAAAAACTGAAATATTAACTATAAGCAAATGGAATCAAAGGAAGGTAAAAGCTATATTTATTTGGAATATATAATGCAAAATTTTAAGACTTAGCATCATCATTTAAGATTATTTTCTAAAACATTTAAATGAGTTTGTAAATCATTATCTCCTTTCTCCATCCTTAACTCATCTTACAACCATTATCTTTTCTTAAAATTCATAGATTTATTTGAATAGAAATAGATATCACCCAGTTGACACAATTTCATATACCTGAAATAAGGTCTATTAATGTTTTTGTTATCAGCTCTGCAGAACCTATCCAGCTTTACCCATATAACAGCTCCTTATATGGATGGATGATTAATGTGTCATTTCTATTCTCATTAGTCCAAGTTTTGCAATGTTTCGCACAAGCGCAAACATTGGAGAAAACCCTAGCGATATTGGCCTCCGCACAGACACAGCCGGTAACATGTGAATCAATTGGCCCAATATCCCAGAAACCTAGCAATGCCTGGCCTCCGCACGATCATTACTAGTGACTACTCGGTCAGCATTCCAATAGGTATTGTGAAAAACTAAGGCAATACCTTACCCATGCCATTACCCACATGGTAATGCATGCCTAAACTTTTTAATTTTTCCGTTTTCTGCTGATCACATTGTCTATCCAAAAGACAAGACGAATACTATCATACCTGTTGAAATAATTATATATCTAGATTTTTCTATACTATGGTTTTATCAAGTTTAATTACTTTTTAGGTGGGCTTTTGGTTGTGAGGTTTGGGATATCTATTCTATATAAAATGTTAAATAGCATAATTTAAATAAAAGATGATTCTTAAATAAATAACTAGAAAGTAAATGCAATAAATAGATAATAAATGAAATTAGGAATTCAATATGCTTCAAGGGTAGAAAACCTGCCTTATTTGGAGATCGATCACACTAATTATATCTCCTGGATATTTTTGACTAAAACTCCAGAGGCGTGTAACTCGTTGTCTATACGTTGCAAAAATAGAAAAAGAGAGAAATTTCAAAAAATATCCAAATAAGAATTAGAAAAATATTAAATAAATGATGAAATACATAAAAAGGTTTGGGGTGACAAGGGTGATGGGTTGTACGATTTTCTAGGAGTTTAAGATTATTTTCTAGAGAAAAAAAGGTAGGGGTGTGGATGTAAAAATAGGCATTTTCTTTGCGCAACATGAAGCTAGGGTTAGTGTATGTGAGATTTATGTGTGGATTAACAAATTTCCAGAGATCAGGGTCGATGACAAATATTGGTGTTTATTTGTCGGAGTTCCGAGATGGAAATTGTTAAAAATATAGGGGTAGAAAATTAAAATAGGTTTTTATTGAATTATTCAGAAAACAATATGTTTAAATAACTTTTAAAGTATTTTTTAGTATTTTAAGAATTATTGGGTGATAATATGTTTAAATGGATTTATAATACTTTTTTGTATTTTAGAAATTAATTCTAAAATCTTTAGGATACTTTTGTATGTAAGAAAGAGAGCAAAAAGGATTTATTAAGGTTATTTTATTAGAAAAATATGGTATTTTATATTTTATAAAATTCCTTATCTCATTTTAGATTTTTGAGATTTTTACAGAATTTTAGAATAGGTTTTAGTATATTAAATGAAATATGAAAACTAAACTAAAATTAAAAATTGGAAAGGGCTAAATCTTACTGGGCAGGACATCATTGGGCTTGGCCTAATATGGTGCGTAGTGCAGCTGACTGCTAGGGCCCAGCGGCAGTGAAAGGAGTACGTGCACGCGGTCGGGGCCGAAGGCTGACAGGTAGGGCTGGTTCGTCAGTGGTAGGGGAGGGATGGAAAGGAAAAATGGGGAACGGTGGCGGAGGAGCTCATCGGCAATAGGGAAGGAATGCCGACGGCGGGCAATTGGCGGTGGAATTATGAAATTGGGGGCATGGGTGTCTTTAGGTGGTCACGATGGGGCTCGGGGTAGCTTGTGGTGGTCTGGCGGCTGGATAATGGGACGACGGCGATGGAGGGGTTCTGGTGAGGGTTGAGGTTGGGCGATGGTCAAACTAGGTTCGCGGTGGGAAGTGAGAGATTTTGTATGTAGGCGTCGAGGCTAGAGGAGAACTGGCGTGGGAAGAAGGGAGATCGCCGGAGTTGGAGAGGACAATGGTGGTAACGGTGGCTTAGGGCGACAAAGGGGGAATAGAGGGGTGGACGAGGGAATTCGGGTTGTAGCGATGTCGAAGGAGGAGTTTTTATAGACTAGGAATGGTGTGGCGGGCACGAATTGGCTTGTCCATGGTGGCGGTGACGGAGCAAGGTGGCGGCGACGGAGTAGCGAGCTTCTGGGGAAGGATAGATGCGGTAAGGTGGCGAGAAAAGTTGGCTATGGTGAAGCCTATCTCTTAGCGGTGAAACCAGGGCAAGGTTTGGACAGGAGCAGCGGAAACAGCGGCGGCGTCGAACTCTGGTAGGCGGCGGTGGTTGAGCGCGGTGGCGCTAGGAGCGACGAATCGGCAGAAGGAAGGAGACGACGGGCGGCCGTTGGATCCAAAGGAAAAGAGTGGGCACCGTCGGATTTGAATGGAAGGACTGACAAAAGGGGTCCACTAGTCAGTGAGAGGTTTGGTTTGAAATGGACTTAAGTGGAGGCGTATTTCCCTAAGGGGAAAGCGTACTCCGGTGTTTTCCCAAAATGGAAGGTTTAGTTTATAAAAGGAAATTAATTTCCAGATAAAAGTTTAGGCTTTGAAAATTTATAGGAAAAAGTACGAAGCTCAGAAAAATATGAAATAAATTTCTAAAAATCCAGAAAAATGAGGACAATCCAAATAAGAAATAATATTTATTATTTTATAGAATTTATATTTTTGGAATAGATAGATAAGGTATTTTATTTAGGGAATAAATAGGGAATCAATTTTAGAAAATTCTTTAAAAATTGGGAGTGGTTATAGAAATATAATTATGATTTTTGCCAAAACATTTTATGCCAAAATTAAAAATTTGGTTATGTGACAGCTGGCCTGCGGCGAAGCTCGAGACGACGGCACCGATGGAGAAGCCTGAGGTGTAGTCGGCCAGTGAAGGAGCCCGAGATGGCAGAATTGGTGGAGACGAGGGAGGCCATCCAGTCGAGCAGGTGCGACGCGGCTGGGTGCTGGCAGCTTGGATCTGGAGGTGGCATCCTCGGAGGCGGCGCTGCCTAGAGGTGAGCTCCGCTGATGGAGTTCCTTGCTGCCGTAGCAGTAGAGGCGGCGGGCGAGCTTGGCCAGAGAGGAGGAGCGTCGGGAAGCGGCGCGAGCAGGGCACGGCGGCGCCTTGAGCGGAGCAGTGGCACGGATCTGAGCCCGAGGCTGGCACGAGAGCGGGGTCTACGCGGCGGCCGAACCGGACCTAAGGGGCAGCGAATCCAGCATGGGGTGGCCCGGATCCAACGCTAGGAGGCCTGAATCCGGTGTGGCAGTGAGCTGGCGGCGCACGTCGGTAGAGGAGTGGAGAAGCGACGAGAGGGGATGCAACACGGCCAGCACTGGATGCTTCCAGATCCAACCTGGAGCGTCGCTGTGGTGGCCGGATTAGGGCAGTGGCAGCAGATATGGAGCTCATGGTGGCTACTATTGAGGAGGAGTTTTGGCAGCGGCTACTGCTACTAGAGTACTGCTGCTGGTGAGCTGCTGCGCTCAACGAATGAGAAGAATGGCTCCAGGAGGATGTCGCCGGAGCAAAACCAGGGGCCTTGCCCCAGAAGAGGAGCCGAGCTCCCTAGAGGGTGAGCGGCAGCGAAAGACGGCGAGCTTGAGCTAAACCCGGTGCTTTGATACCATGTTAATGTGAGAAAAGGAGAGTGTGTGCAATTGAATCATTATATTGAACAGCCCAATAAGGCAATATATAGAGTACAAAGAAGATCCTAAAATGGAAAAAGACTATTTTACCCCTACAATACACAATTGACTACAATATTCTTTAACACTAACCACAAAGACTTGCATTTTGGTTGAGTGCTCGCTTTCCAAATGCAATTTTTGTTTTTGTCCTCGATCAAACTGATGGACTAGGTTGTGTATGCCCACCTAGGTTATTTTCTTCAACTTATCTATTTGTTTACCTTCTTATTTGTATATAAGTTGAACTTCAAGAGCTTCTTGAAGTGGTTTAGAAAGTCTGGTTCACGTTATTTGATTTGTTTCTGAGAGTTCTGAGACATAGTTTTGATATAGAAAAAATGGACTTCAAAAGCCAATGTGTTTAGAGTTTCGATTCAGATATAAGCAGATAAGATAAGTGAATAAGCCGAAGAGAACAACCCTTTAGCTTTGTAAGGGGTTATTCTCTTTAGCTTATTACCGAATCGAAAAGTCAAATATTTTGGCTTTTGAAGTCTGTTTTCTTTTCTATCTTGAAACCACGTTTTAGAGCTCTCAAAAACAAATCAAACGAAGCAAATTAAACTTTCCAAACTACCTCATGAAGCTCTCAAAGTTCAACTTATAAAGAAATAAGAAGATAAGCAAATAACATAAGTAGAAAAGAACAACCCCAGTCGCATCTGTCTCCCATCGCCAGCTGATTTGGTCTAACATATCCAGTAAAAGGGTGACTTGCTGCACTTTGCGAATGCCTCGAACCGAGGTCCGAGTACCAAGCGCTGCGGTGCTGAAGTATGAGAGCTATGGACTAGCTATTGCCTCTCCACGAGGCTTATACCCTTGACTCGTACTTAAGATAAGTTTTTTATTCCACGAGAAATTGAACAAAAAGCTGCCAAATTGGCCTGTTTTTTAGGCGTACCAATTGAAGTATTTTGAGTACCGCTTGGAACTCAGAGAGCTTTTCCTGGTTAGAAAGCATGCCCATCTAAAATTGAGTATTTTGATTGCACGTATTTTAAACCAAAATGTCTTTTTTTTTTGTCCGGAAGGAGTATGACCCTTTTCTTCTAGAAACATAAACAATTTTATTTAAATAAAACCAAGTCATCTATCATTTTTTTTGTGTTTTAAAAGAAAGTGGATGTACTTGGTAGGAACAGTACACCTACGTTCGTTTACCACTATTTTAAAATGGGTATATGTTGCAATGTTTTTATTGAAAGCTTCCTTACTCATTAAACTTAGTTTCTAGCACACAATATGTCTCAATAGTTGCACCTCAAGAAAATTGTACAATCTATTCCACATGATTTTGTAAAAACCTAACGTCGATCTAAAAGGTCTAATTATCCTAGCATTAATCTTGCACTCAACACCATCTTCAACCTTGAAGTTAGCCGGTGTCTATTGAAGCACGATGAAGTTCCACGGTACGCGACGGCAGATATCGACGACATCGTAACTCCAATAGTTGAGAAGGGTGAATGATATTGACTAAGTTTTGAAGAAGAGGAGGAATAAGAAAAAGTAAAAATTATGACTAGGGGATTCAGAAGAAGGTATGAGAAGAGATGGAAGCAAAGAATTTTGGGTGAGAAGGTGAGAGAAGAGAGGACTCGGAAAAGATGGACTCATTTAATTATTTTGACTCATTTAATTATTTTGTAAAATAATCTTAAGGTTTTCTGGACTAACTAGCGCATCCCTACAGCCAGCGTGGCTCTGATACCAACTCTGTCGGGACCCGGTTTTACTAAACCGAACCCCTCTGTGTTAATAGTACGTGTCCCAAGGATCAAGCACATACCCACAGTAAAACAAAAATAAAGTATCAACACTAACACTGCATTAACTAATAAAATAAATCAGAGTACAGCGAAGCATTTATTACCATAGATTATAGCATCGGAAGAACCAAATAAACAACTGAAGTAGACCTATCATCAGCCACAGGCAAACTGACTGGGGAAGCTTCTAGTATTCCGGATCACCTTCAGGGAAAAATCCAACGTTCCTGCGTAACCTCACGATCCTGACTTGCTCGTGTCATAAGCAGCCCCGAATAAAAGCCAGGGTTGGCACGCGAATGCTAGCAAGTCTTTCCTGGAAAGGGCCAGGCTAGGCTTATCCTAGGAAAGATAGTGGCTCATTTGTATAAAAGCATTTAACTTAGAAGTATAAAAGCATTTAACAAAACATAAGTAAATAAATAGCAATTCTCATGTTTAATCTCAACAATAAGATCAACATAGCATAATTCTCACACTCAGTGTCTCATATCTCAGATTCTCATTATCTCAAATCATCATCTCAATAAAGTTCTCATGCTCGTTCTTGTTCTCCAAGAATCATCTAGCAACGGCACAATGCCGGAAAAACCTTACCCGAGTCAAATTAATTAAGGTGTACCTACGATGTAAAAAACCACCAAGACGCTCATAACCGGGAGCTCGGCCATTCGAATGGGTTTACACTCTGTAGAGGTTGTACGCTTTCCCCGCAAGATATGATACTTCCCTGTCGAAAAGCATCATAACAAAATCCTTCAAAAGACCAACCCTGAGTTTGACACAGCCATACCTGATATTCACACAAGTACCCGAGGGCTTCGCCCATACATGATATTCACACAAGTACCGCGAAGTTCCATCCCCCAGGCTGTACACCGGCGATGACGCATCCCTCGGGACCTCATCCACGGTGCAAGGACGGTGGCAATCCCGACGTTACTCTCCCTCTAGATCAGACCCGTCCCATACCGGGCTTGCGGTCGCACGAGAAATTCTCAGTTAAATCCATCACGATCATCGGTCCTTAGGGACAGGAGCGTCGACTCAAGTCACCCACTCTGAGTAAAATTATTAGTTGGTCAATTTTAATTAATGAGTGAATAATCCCACCATAAACCCAAGTTCTCATGTCTCATGTTCAAATACTCCACATTATCAAATCAGGATGTATAACGATGATTATATGAGTGGGAATCACTCCTCAGTGACTATCTAAGCAATGTTAAGCCAACTAATAATTAAAAATAGTAGTAAATTACATAATATTATCATCTTAAGGTTTATCATGATCATGGATGCATACCATGTAAATAACGACATGCACTAGAAATTATTATGACAAATACGTATAATTTAATTAAATAGCAATTTTGGTAAATCTAGAAATTGGGATTCTAGGGGAAAGACTTGCCTTCCTATTCTTCTTGACCTTGCGGAACGTCGGCGGCGTCGACGAACTCTCCTTCGTCACCCACGTGATCTATCGCACGCAAACGAGAAAAACAATAATAAATAACAAAAATAGTAAATAAATTGAAAAATTATATAAAAATTACAGTAGATAGATATGAATTTTTAGAAACTGGAATCGCCGGATTTGGAGTTCGGATGAATTCGTAGCGAAATAGCGAAGGATCACTATTACTGAAATTCGAGAAATTGAAAAAAAAAAAACTACTGCAGCACGGGCCTGCACTGTAGCACGCAGCCCACACGTGAGTGGATAAGGTGCTGCTGGTTGGAAATAAAACAGAGAGAGAGAGTGAGAGAATTAGAGAGAGAAAGAAGAAAAAGAGAGAAGAAGAAGAGAGGAAGAAGAAGGAGGGTGGAAGGAGAAAGAGGAGGGCGCCGGTGGTTGGGGAGTCCGACGAGCTCAGAGGCGGCGGCGCTCCAACGACGGCGAGCAGCAGCGGCAGCCACAGGCGCAGTGGCAGCGTGTAGGGAGCGGCGGCGGCGAGCGGCATGGCGGTGCGGGCGCGGAGGAGGTACGACGGCGACGACGGGCTGGAGGAGGAGCAACGGCGAGGTGGGGTCGCTGCGAGGTGGCGTGGCCCGGCGGAGCAAGAGGAGGAGCGGCGGCGTGACGTGATCCGTGGCGGCGGCTCGGCCCGGCGACAGCGACATCGTCGCGGGGCGGTGCAGCGGCGGCGGCTAGCTACGCGTGGGGAAGAAGAGGGCAGGGGCACGGCCTCGCGTCGGCCACCTTGATGGCGGCGAGCTCCGGCGACGGCTGTGCTTCGTGGATGATGGCAACGACAGCTCCTCCTTGGTGATGACGGCAGCGTCTCTGTTTGGGCGACGTCATTCTTGAGTTCAATTTGGTTAACAGATTGATTTCTGGCCGGGGTAGAAAACCTATGAGGCTGGATTTATATAGGGTGATTAGAGATGGATTTTATACGTTATTTGGTTACAAAATCGGTTAGGATTTGGTACGATTAGAGTCTATTGTGGAATTGGGTTCCTGGGGTCGTTTGGTTTGGATGACGTGATAATGATTGGGGTTTTGAGAGTTCTGGGGCGATGAGGGGACTGGTTTAGGGAAGCTAGGGTTTGCAGGTCGTCATGGGCGACGATGATTGAGGGGGGAGATTATGCTGGGGCTTTTATATGGATTTTATGGATGAAACTTTTGACCCTAGTTTGGATGGGATGAGATTTGGCCAGGGTGAGACAACCGAATTTGGTCGAGATTGAGAGGATACCAAGAAAACTTTGATTTGAAGGTGTTTAGGGATGGGATACCAAGATCAACATAGATAGGGCTTGCCCGTGGCTGGGACGGGCTACTCGACCAGGAAAAGCATGGTCGGCCCAAAGTTGAAAAGGGAAAAGAATTTAGGGAAGGGAGGAAATAGAAGAAAGGAGAAAAGAAAAAAAAAGAGAAATTTAGGAAATTGCAATTGTATTTTGAATTTGAAATTGTAGCAGGGGTTTGTATTAAGTTGGAATGAAATAGAATTTGAGTTTGAACAGAATGTGAATGAAATTTTGAATTGAGTTTTGAGATGTAGATTTGAAATTTTAGGATGTCACAGATACTTGGCTAACTACTGATAAAATTTGAGAGTGCCAATAAAACTTGGTTAAACTACTGGTGAAACTTGAAGATGGAGCAATGAAACTTGGCTAAACCAACTAATAAAACTTTAAGAAGGACCAATAAAACTTGAATAAGTATTAATAAAACTTGGCTAAACTACTGATGAAACCTCATGTTTCATTATTGTTCAAAAATCACCCTATGCAAATATAAGAAGTTTCACAAGAATAAAACCAAGTTTCATGAGAAAAAACCGAAGTTTCGCACGTACATGGCTCAGGGTTTCATGACGAAATAGGGATGAACTTTCTCCTACCCCTCTTCTTCTCTAGATCCAGTGAGCTTCCACGCCGTGCTCGCCGGATCCGGCTGCTAAACGCTCACCAAGCTCACATTCTCCAGAGACGGGACGGCGACGGTGACGGCACCATGCTTGCTCTCGTTCCAAGCTTGTAGGATCCGTAGATAGAACGAACAGAGGAATCCATTTGGATTGGATTGGTCATTGGGATCCCAAGAGAAGAGGGCACAAGAACATATGCTTGCATGCAACAGAAGCCACCAGGCACGGAGAAGAGGAAAGCTCGGAGGAGAGAGAGGAGGATAAAAGATAAGGAGCTATAAGAGAGGCAGGCGGGAGAGAGGCGCCGGCGAGTGGCTGCGCCGGTGGCCGGCAGGCGAGCAGCCGACGGCACACAGCATGTAGAGGGGCATCTTCCCTCTGCTTCGCTGCTAAACGAGTAGTTGCTGGGTGTATTAGTGGGAAGGGAGAGGAGCAAATAAGATAAAAGCATCGAGTAGCTCAAGTGGATGTCTCATCGGAGCACACGCATCGAACGTATGTTTGGAAGCAATTTTTTTTTCATTTACGTGCATGGTGATAAGATGTTGTTTCGGAAAGTTTGGCTCAGGTGGTAGTCTCCGTCTCATTTTTCTCTCTTGCCTGCCCCTGAAATCTGAATCCATAAATCACCGCGAAGTGTTGAAAAGAAGGAGAAAGCAGGAGCGCTAGTGACAAATGCGATCCTTTACCGCTGCTTCTGGGGAAGGGAGCTGAGGCTGTAAAAAGGCGGAGAGACGGTGGCGACGGACGAGCATTCCGGGAACAAGTGCACACACATTCTCCATCCATCCTTTAGCTACAAAAGCGTTGCTGCGCATATCCCTATGCTTGCCCCATCTTTGCGGCACTATCGATCGGTTTATTCCGGGCCTTTTGCTGTTATAAAAATGCAACCGGCGGCAGAAGGTCAAAAGTAAAAAAAAAAAAGATTTCCTTGCAATAAGAAAAGGTGCTTAATTATGTGCTACTTGTGATGTCCACATGAATGAGATCTCACTTTGCAAACCGTACGATTGATCCATAGTCTGCGAAAGGGTTAAGACCGATTTTTTTTTTAGGTCAAAAGGTTAGTGTTAGACTACGGATGGATAGCCTTTATATAGCCGTATAAAAAAATAAATTTGCGTACCAGACATGTGGGTGAAAATACAATAGGTCAATTTATGCTTGTATCGGTGATGCCGGTTATCTCAGAGCATTTTCAGTAGGAGCTGTAAAATATTGTTAATTTGATTTTTTTAATGTGAAAAAATTTTAGAGGATGAATAGAATATGTAAAGAATAGTGTTATAAATGAGGAATTTAAAATGTCTAATGAAAGATGCTCTTATCACAAATTTGGCGATAATTGGCAGTCACCCGGCGACATTCTCAGCCGCGTTGCGCTGTATATATATACTCCGTCTAGCTTCAAAACGGGTACATTTTGGACGTTGCTGTGACTTTTTTTTTTCTAAAAAGAATCCTATCATAATTTGAGTTTCGCACAGCTATTGGAGTTGCGTGTTCGCCTTCACTTTTTGCAGCAACGTGTCGGTTTTCTTTGTTGGACGATTGTGGGGAGCAGCGCAGATGCAGAGCGCTCTCCCCCGATCAGCTCAACGCCGGTGGTGGTTGGTCACAGACAGGAGAAGAGAGGCGGAGACAGCGAAGTAACAACCCCGGACACCGAGGAAAAAGAGCACGCTAGCACAGAGATTAGACGGGAGCAGAACGTACGTACAGTAGAGCCATTTGTGTAGCGACGCGCCCATGGAATGAAGGGATGATGATGCAAGGGAATTTCCTCGTGGACCGTGTGGTGAGCGGGGTTCAGAAGTGAGCACGCCGGCTCCGATCACGGCTCACTTGGGGGCTGGGATTTGGGACAGGATGAGTCAGAGTTTGAGCGAGTCAGGATCAGGCTCAGTCACTGTTTGGTTCGGATCAAGCTTGGCTTGTTGGGGTCTACGAGCTAGAAAAAAAAGGCTTGACTTGGACTTGCTTGTGCCTCTAGCTGGTAAGGGTTCGCGAGCCAAGAGGGCAGAGAGGAGGGAGGCGGCGGTTCGTGCTGGGGAGAAAAACAGAAGGCATAGACGGCCTGACCAGGAGGGAGGGAGGAAAAGGCTTGGCAATTCACGCAATCGACCATAGAGGATGACTCCGATCACGGCTCACTTGAGGGAAGACTTGAGTTTAGCAGATGTTGATGATGGGCCGTTGAAAATTTTTATTTCAAATTTCTTATAGTTTTTTGGGAAAAAAACGTTGGGTTTTTTATTGGAATTGAAGCCAGTTCGCTCAGCTTTTTCGAGAAACTTGAACGGTTTTTTGCAAACCCTAGCATAAAATCGTTCTCGTTATCGGCAACTTTTAAATTTTGTTTCTCGGATTTTTCTTCGGTTTTACCCAAAGCCGCGAAGAACCGCTTACCAGGGCTGCTCGGTTTTCTGGGGTTGAAACTAAATTTGAAACCCTGGCCGTTGCAAGGTGCATTGCATACTCACACTGTTGCCTTGCCCGATCTATGCTCAGGTCAGGCTTTGAGCCGGCACAAGATGTGGTGACAAGAGAGCGCGGACATTATATATCTTGCGCTCTAGCTATAGCACCAAGCAAGCTGCATGTGATTAGCTGATCAATGCTACGGGAATCGAACGAAAATAATCGCAGGGAATCCGCTTCAACAGCAGGTGGAAAGGGAAAGATCCCTGACCAAAACCCAAAGGCAAAGAGGAGGCAAAAAGAAAGGGTGGCAGGCTGCAGAAAGAGAGAGAGATGCAGTAGAAAAGAGACAAACTGACCGCTCTCTCGCTCTCTGCATTGGCACAAGCCACAGAAGCAGCAGAGTGAAAAGAACATATGAGAGAGAGGGGGATAAAGCCTGACCATGATTCCATCA
The DNA here is from genome assembly GCA_036346145.1 of Olyra latifolia. Lineage (NCBI taxonomy): Eukaryota > Viridiplantae > Streptophyta > Magnoliopsida > Poales > Poaceae > Olyra > Olyra latifolia. The sequence goes on along the minus strand of CM070524.1, from coordinate 38,954,185 downwards.
AGCCACTGATCTTAGTCTATTCTATAAAGCCCTAAATAAACCCACACAAGCTATGTTCAGTGTGAGGATCGTCGTGTAGACACTAGACATAAACCTGCAGTGTCTGACCAACACTCTCACTTCCCTACACACCACATGTAAGTTGTAACCAGCATAGGCACAGCGAGAAGAAGAGTAGCCAGCGAGAGGTGACGCTCAAGATCAAGAACACTACAGCACAGCACCACTGTGCCATTGTGTGAGGTGCGTGATGCGCGCGGGCGGCTACACGGTGCACCACTCGCTGACCGCCGAGGCGGCCGCGGTGCTCAAGCTGTCGCTGGGCCTGGCCCGCCGGCGCGGCCATGCGCAGGTGACGCCGCTGCACGTGGCGTTCACGCTGCTGAGCGGCTCGTCGCCGTCCTCGCCGACGCCCCTGCTCACCGTCTCCGCCGCCGCGGTCACGCCGTCCTCCTCATCCTCGTACGGGCTCCTCCGGCGCGCCTGCGTCAAGTCCCACCCGGCCGCCGCGGCCTGCTCGCACGCGATCTCCCATCCGCTGCAGTGCCGGGCGCTGGAGCTCTGCTTCAACGTCGCGCTCAACCGGCTTCCCACGACCAATGTGGTGGTAGGCGGGCCGCTGACGTCGCCCTCCTCCTCCTCGGCGAGCTCCGCCTCGTCGACGTCCTTCTCGGCGTCCCTCGTCCAGCCCAACCCGACGCTGTCCAATGCGCTCGTGGCCGCGCTCAAGCGCGCGCAGGCCAACCAGCGGCGCGGGTGCATCGAGCTGCAGAGCCAGCAACCGCCTCCCACGCAGGAGCAGCAGCAGCCGCCGCCTTTTCTTGCGCTCAAGGTCGAGCTGGACCAGCTCATCATCTCCATCCTCGATGACCCCAGCGTGAGCCGGGTGATGCGGGAGGCCGGCTTCTCTAGCGCCTCCGTGAAGAGCAGCCTCGAGGAGGAGAGTGCCATGCTACTGGGCGTCGGGCACCACAACTCGTCACCCTCGTCCTCCCCTGTCGCGGCCGTCAAGCCTCAGTTCCTCCTCGAGCCGTACATTGACTTCCCTGCGCACGCCAATGGCGGTGGCGGGTCCTGGTCGTGGGCGGCTCAGTTCTTGAACCAGCCTGGCGGCGGTTCCTCGTGCAACTTCGAGGACGTGAGGGCGATCTTGGAAGTGATGGCGCGGATGCAGGGGAGAAGAACCAACCCCGTCGTCGTCGGCGACTCGGTGTCCGTCGCCGAGGCGTCGATCACCGAGCTAATGAGGCGGCTGGAGCTGGGCGACGTCCCAGACGAACTACGAGGCGCCCACGTGCTCAGGCTCCACCTCTCCTACGTCCACGTCCGGCTCATGACCCGCGCCGACGTGTATGCTAGGGTGGCCGAGCTGCGCCGGAGCGTCGACGCCGTCGCCGGCGCCAAAGCCGCCGGCCTGATCATCTACGTAGGCGACATGCGCTGGGCCGTCGACGAGGACGACGCCGCGGTCGCAGGCTTCAGCCCGGTCGAGCACATGGTCGCCGAGCTCGCGCGCCTGCTGGGCGAGCTCAGGGCCGCCGGGCGCGGGCGCGCCTGGCTCCTCGCGGCCGCGAGCTACCAGACCTACATGCGGTGCCAGCAGCGGCGCCGGACCCCGCCACTGGAGACGGCGTGGGCGCTGCAGCCAGTGGTCGTCCCCGCCGGCGGCGGCACCGACCTCGCCCTCGGTCTCCGCGCCTCCATACCACCAGCTCCCGCTCCAAGGTGACAACGCGTTAAGCTGTTCATTCGTATGCCTTGTTCTCTTTTGTCATCTTTGGATGTGACTGTCCCTGACCGATGTGCTGCTGTCACTTACCACCCTCTGCTCTGCTTTGGTTTGGTGTGCTCTGTTTGGACAGACACAGACTGGTGCTTTGCATGGTGTACCAGTAGAACCCACCCTGAAATAATTGGCATTTGTTACTTGATAGGACATGTTAGAGGTTTGAGCTTGTAGCAGCAACTAGAAACAGAGATGCTTGGGTAGATCACTGGGGTTCTTTCAAGATTCTCTCTTTCTCAAGGCAGACAGTTTCTGCTTGGCTAAAAGGCTAGAGCCCCTCTCATGAGGAAACATAAAGGACATGTGCTTCTTGATCTTTATGGTACACTACACCAATGACCAATCTAGTAGTATTGCGTCCTTCTTGTAGTGTCAAACATGGTTTGTATATGTGCTTAATTTTGGTTAAAACACGGAACCTAATATGGCCGACAATTTGAAACAGACCATCTATGCTACTAGCTGTTTTTTTAACGTGTTTGCTACTTGTTTGCATTTGTTCCCGGAATTAATATGAAAGCATCCGTGATGGCTCACGTTGGCTCTTCTCCCTCCTTGTGTAGCAGGGCGTCAGAAGGCAGGGGCGCCATGCTTGGTCAGGTTCCTCTGTTGCATCTTGCGGCAGCAGAAGAGGGCCATGCTCCGGCCTTGTGCGCCGAGTGCACCAACAGCTACGAGAAGGAAGCGTCACTCGTGAGGGCCAAGGCTGAAGGCACCACCCATGCTCTGGCCTTCTTCCCTGGCTGGCCACGGGCAGATGAGCCCCAAGCATCACACGAGGTAATCCGAAGAAAATCAAGAGGCTACCATCTTCGATGACTGTTCTTGTTCATGTAAGCATGGTCGTAATCGAGGCGGTTTTCGCTGTGGTGAACATGCAATGCAGGATGAGCTGATGGAGCTGAGGAGGAGATGGAGCAGATCATGCCAGAGTCACCAGAACAAGCAGAAACCTGAGCCGATGCCAACCCCTGCAGGGCTCTGCTTGAGCCTTGACACACCAATTACTGATCATGTCACGAGCAGGAGCAGGAGCAACAGCCAGGATGCCAAGATCACGCTAAGCCTCCTGCTCCCAGACTCCGTGGCGGCACCGGAGGAGGAGCTTCGCGGTGCCGAACCGGCAGTGCAAGAATCTGATCACGACACGGTTAGCTCCGGCGACCCTGTTTGTGCACGGCGGCTATGGCTCGACGAGCTACCACCCGGCCATGTCAAAAGAAAGGCAGAGGGAGGCTTGCCATCGGGAGGAGAACCCAAGCGTCCGCGAGACTGTTGCAGCGGCCTTGACCTGAACTTCTGCGCCGACAAAGAGGACGACGGCGGTGACAGCGAAGAGGAGCCTGCGCCGAGTGACCTAACAAACGCGGGCGAAAGCAGTGGCGACATGGGGCGGCACCATGGTACTAGCCTGGACAGCAACCAGTAGGCCGCAGTTTCGATCCATCATCGCAATGTCGGCGCGGCGAGGGGGACCGGAGATTGAGGAGGAGGTGGCCGAAGCGGCCACCGGCTCATCACCGTTCAAACTGTGGAATTGGCGGGAAGGTGGGGAGAGAGGCAGCAGGGTGGTACTGGTGGTAGTGGACTAGTAGTACAGTTTTGGTTCTTGGGCAGAGCCGCAGCCCGCAGAGTCCGGCCGATCCATGTGGATTGAACTCAGCTCATGGGCTCCCAATTTTTGTTCTCTTCTCTACGTCCCTAGCCTCTTCCATAGTTCTATGTAAAAGTTGTGGACTAGATGGCATTGGCAACTTAGTTTCGATCTAGAATTTTCCTTCTGGTGAACACTGACTACCCCCTTGTTCATAATTGAAGTAATTTTAGAGGCCGTTCTGCGACGCTGAATTTATCTGATTATCGACTGAAACTGAATTTTGATCACTTTGTAAATCTAAAATTGATAATCGAAGACAAATTTGAGAACTTTGTGATTTTCGAGAAAAAGACATGAAATTCAAAGCATAATCAAATTATTTAAGAAAAGAACAACGCACAACATGGGTCATCGAGCCGTCTTCATTGTCCACAAATTTAAACTCAACGCCTAACTCTTCACACATGTTGGTTATGGATTATAAAAAAGAACTCTCTTTGGCTGAAAAAATGTTATTTTAGCTTGATAATAGATTAAGGAAGAAGTTATGACGATAGTTTTTTTATAGGATTGCTCCTGCCCAGTGTATACGCATATCTCTAAATCAATATCAAATAATCGAGTAATAGTGGTATTTCGTTATGTAAGTCCATCGATAAAACCAAACGAAAAAGTTTATTTTAGTCCGTTAACCATGGTCATCGTCACATTTTGGTTCATGAAAATCAAAACGGGTAAACATGATCTTGTAATGCGAAAACCATTAAAAAAATTATCCTTTCACCAGTCAAATGGAGATTTTGACTGAGCAAATGTTTGGGTTAGATTTTTGCATAAAAATATTTCACAAAATAGAAGGTAAATTGTATATTCGAGTTCCTAATAATTTTCTGAGCTAATTAATGGGATTTGTTATCCAACTTTTTTGAATTTTGTAACAAGCATTTTCTCATATTTTCCAAACTACTAAAAAAAGCTAGAAAACTTTAGAAAATTGATACCATGATGTAGAGTACACAGAAAATTCTATGTGCTTATATATTATTATAAACTCAAATATTCAATTTAGTTTGTATTCTATATGAAATTGTATGTAAATATCTAAGTCAAAGACATATCACTTTGGTCAGAACAACCATATGGTAAGTCTAAGGGATCTGCATAGTTTTCACATTTAGGAGACCATATTTACCCAGCTTTAATCTTTAAAAACTTTAATCTTCAAAAAACAAGGGGCTTTTTTGGTACACCATAGACCATACTCCCAAAGCCGCTTGCAGCGTTTTTTCCGGAAAGTACTGTGGCTCCCGACGCGGGCAAGAAAATTCCTGGACGCCTCCTTTGGCTTTTCCGCGCGCTTTACCGCTCCATCGGTGTCCATCTGAACCCTTTCCCATCCTTCTTTCTTTCACCATCCCGACCTCTTGTTTGGAAGCAAGCCGGGCAGAGGGGCCTTTGCATGGCACGCTGTAAAAGAAAAAGACGTTGGAATTTCGGAGCAGGGGATGGATGCTGACTGCGACTGGACTGCGCTGCCGCTGGCCTGAGTGGCCTCGGCCTCCTCGCCGCGGCGGCACGAGATGGCTGCCATGCATGGCCCCACGCGTAAGGCCTGTGAAAAAACAATGGTGCAAATGTGTGGTGTCTTTTGGAGGATCTTGAGCGAGCTCCTACTTCATAGTTCATATGGAGTCATGGGGGTGGTCATTCGGTTAGTTCAATTAATTTTCTGAGGAATTCTTAAAACCAAATCAAGTTAACAGAATTAATTCAGTTTGAACTGAATTTCTCTGTTTGCAGGTACAATGTAATGAGTATATGCGGATGAAATCGATCAAGAAAACAAGTAACAGATCTAGCAAGAAAACAAGTAGCGATGAATATCACGTTGGGTACCTCTGTTCGCGCCGAAATTTATCAGTCGGCTTAAACATACCGTGTTTAGGGCTTAAGGTCACTATCAGCACTGAATCTATGGGTTCAGGGCATGTCAGTCGATTTAATAGTTAATCGATAAGGTAAAAAAATTAATCGGTTTAAATTAGCCGATTAAATCCAAGATATTTAAAATAACCTATCAAACTTAAAGGTAAGGTCAAAAGTTTGACATATCCAAAGGTTGCAAGAACTATTGGCTTAAATAGATATTCAAACCAATAGATCTAGAAGGTAGTAGAAATTGTTGATCTGAACAGAATTTCAGAACAATATATTCAAAGGGTAAACAATCTACTACAAAACTAACGTAATCAACCACGTATTAGAGCAAGGGATAAACAGACTACTACTAAACCGATAAAATGAACAAAGTAGCAAAAAGAGGATAAATAAACTATCAACTAGCCAATCAGATTGTCTAGCTGATAGAATAAAGGTCTGCAATGCGTTCGAGCCCAAGGTCCATTGCAAAATCAAGACCGAGTCTCTAAAAAAAGGGGAAAGAAAGAAGAAAGTGGTGAGAATTAGGGCTGCTTCCATGCTAAGTGTTCCTAGGACGAAGGAGTGGGAGTAGGTGAAGATTTTTTTCATTATGTTCAGTGGTTTAAGCTCGTTTTCGAGCATGCCTTCCTCGAATAGGGCAGCATAGCTCATGCTCTATGGCTTACGCTTATTCCTGAGCATGTCTTGCTCGGATGAGGTGTTATTAATCCAGTCTAGTTTAAGCTCGTTGTCGTCGGCCCATGCCGGACAACTCAAAACGGGGCAGCAGCCAAGGCACTCAAGCCTTACGCGATGGCGAGAGAACCATAGGAGCTAGCTCAAGAGAAAATCGTAGACTTAGGGGGCTCTAATTTTTTCTTTTGATTTCTTATATGTCATTTCTTTCATTTAAGTCCTGCCTGTCGACGAATTATGTCGGCAATATACTTTATGGGACTATGCGTAAGACCGAAACCCGATGGTAACACAGAAGACAGATTTATACAGGTTCGGGCCCTCGAGGTGAGGTAATACTCTACTCCTGTGCTCGTGGATTGTATTGGGGTTGATCTCGACGGATCAATGTTGAGGATGGCTATGGATCGATGTGATCCCTCCTACTGATGTGATCCCGGATGTCTACCTTGGGGCCCCTGCCTCCCTTTATATAGTGGAAGGAGGTAGGATTACAGATAAGTACGTATCCTAGTTGGTTATGGAAACTGTAGATAGAGATAAGAAGTCTATCTCTATCCTTTCTTACCGAGTACGTAATGTACCAGATTACAACTGTGCCTTCCTTATGATACAAGTCGGGTCTTCATGCGGAGCAGGCCCGTCTTCTAGATGGTAGGCGTGACCCTGCTCTGTGAGGTGGTCTGCCTAATTTATCTCCATGAGATACCCGGGGACCATGTTATCCACAGTAGCCCCCGAGTGCTTTACAGCCGAGTTGATGCCGAGTGCTTCGACTGGAACCTTCTCTATGCCGAGTGCTTCATTGGCATGCAAGGAGGCTGTGAAGGGTTCAAGAGAGCTTTGCAAGTTGAAATCTCCGAGTGACTCCCAGCCCAATTTCTTGGAGTCCTGGAAGTCGGCGCTATGATTGACGTCGCGGCTTGAGTAGAATGTCGAAGCAACTGTCCTCAACGCAGTGTGAGAAGCTCGCATAGTAAATCGGCGCGGTTGTCCTCAGCGTAGTGCGCGAGAAGCCGGCGTAGTAAGTCGGAGCGGTTGTCCTCAGTGTAGTGCGCGAGAAGCCGCAAGCTGGGGTAGCCGTCCTCGTCGTTGCCAGAGCAGCGAGTCGGCGTAGGGAGTTGGCGTGACTATCCTCGGCGCAGTGCGCGAGAACCAGAGCCGTAGTTTGCGCTCGGGGCGTTGTTGTTAGCGTGAAGCCGTGCCGAGTTGACGTAGGCATGCAGCCGAGCCGTATAATGCACTCGGGGTGTTGCATGGAGACAAGAGTTTCGTTACTCGGAACAACCAATACTTAGGCTCAACAAGAATTCAAAAAGAAAGATATCGATTGGGTGCAGGTAATGCGCCTAATTTAGGTGTAGCCCCCGACTTACTGTTTAGTTGGATACCAACTAAGTAGCAAGTCAGGAGATAAATTATAATGATATAATTAAGTATAAAAATAGACAACTTAGCTGTTAATAGTGTCGTCCTCACGCCCGAGTGAACGAGCCCCCGGGCATGTCACCTTGTCAGCACAGCTATCCTCGATGTCGTGCGTGAAAAGCCGGCGTAACGACGTCGGCGCGGCTGTTCTCGGCGTCGAGCATGAGAAGCCGGTGCGGCAAGTCGGCGCGGCTGTCCTCGGCGCAGTGCGTGATAAACCCGCCTAGGAAGTCGGCACGGCTGTCCTCGGCGTCATGCGCGCGAGAAGCCGGCCTAAGAAAGTCGGCGCGGTTGTCCTCGGCGTCGTGCGAGCGAGAAGCCGGCCTAAGGAAGTCGGCGCGGCTGTCCTCGGCATCGTCTTGACGAAGCCGCCTAAGGAAGTCGGCGCTGGTGTCCTCGGCATCGTCTGCGAAGCCGACCCTAAGGAAGTCGGCGCTGCTATCCTCGGCGTCGTCTTGTGAAGCCGCCTAGAAAGTCGGCCTTGGTGTCCTTGGCGTCATGTGAAAGCCGGTCTAGGAAGTCGGCACGGTTGTCCTCGGCGTGGTGCGCGCGAGAAGCCGGCCTAAAGAAGTCGGCGCGGCTGTCCTCGACGTCGTGCGTGAGAAGCCGGCCTATAAGAAATCGGCGCGGCTGTCCTTGGCGTCAAGCACGAGAAGCCGGCCTAGAAAGTCGGCACGGCTGTCCTCGGCGTCGTGCGCGCTAGAAGCCGGCATAAGAAAGTCGGCACGGCAGTCCTCGACGTCGTGTGCGAGAAGTCGGCCTATAATAAGTCGGCGCGGCTGTCCTCGACATCGTGCGCGAGAAGCTGGCCTAGGAAGTCGGCGCGGCTGTCGTCGGCGTTGCGCGTGAGAAGCCGGTCTAGGAAGTCGGCACGGTTGTCCTCGGCGTTGTGTCCGCGAGAAGCCGGCCTAAGGAAGTCGGCGCGGCTATCCTCGACGTCGTGTGTGAGAAGCCGGCCTAGGAAGTCGGCGCGGCAGTCCTCAGCGTCGTGCGCGCGAGAAGCCGGCCTAAGAAAGTCGGCGCGGCAGTCCTCGACGTCATGCGCGAGAAGCCGGCCTATAAGAAGTCGGCGTGGTTGTCCTCGGCGTCAAGCACGAGAAGCCGCCGCATGATAAGTCGGCCAAGATTGTCCTCAGCAAGATCTTGTGAAAGCCGCCTAGCAAGTCGGCGCGGTTGTCCTCAGCCTTGATCTTGTGAAGCCGGCCTAGCAAGTCGGCGCGGTTGTCCTCAGCGCAGTGCGCGGGAAGCCGGCCTAGCAAGTCGGCGCGGTTGTCCTCAGCGCAGTGCGCGAGAAGCCGGCCTAGGAAGTCGGCGGTCACGGTTTCGACCGAAACCTCTTCTATCGTCACCATGGTGACGTTTTTCATCTTCTTCTCGCTCCCGTCGCCGAGCTTCAATGTCTTGGCGAAGGTCGCGGTTTGTCATTGTTGCCGGACCAACGAGTGGGTGCGGCAATAGTCGTTGTCGTTGTCGCCGCAAGTCGGGGGCGTAGGAGCCGCAAGTCGGGACGGCGTAGGAGCTTCGTCATGATCTCCGGGATGAGATCCGCTTTGTCGTCGAGGTCCGCCATGCCCTTGCTGAGGTGCACCAAGGATCGCCGAGGTGCCGGGCGAAATTCACGTCGAGCTCCATTTTCGAGCGGGATTCACGTCACCCACGCAGTCTATCTTCAAACGGTCGCCACGGTCACGTCCAAACTCGGTTTTCAATGATCTTGGACTCGTTAAAAAGATAACGAGATAAGCTTTCCAACGCATCCAAAATCACCCCGAAATTCCTTCCGAGTCAATGGAAAATCATGACGCAAGTTCCATCCAGATTTTGGACGCGAATAGATCGCATCTTCTTCTCGCGTTCGCTTCGCGGTTGAAGTTGTCTTCCGATCGGATCTGATCCGATTCTTCGTGGACAAGTTTGCCAAGGTTGTTGATGATGAAATCCAAGCCTCCAAAACAGGAAGCTTGGCCGAAGGTGAATTCGACGGCGCTGCCGCCGAGAGATGCCATCGAGCTTGATGAAGATGATCTTAGCGCTAGCCCCTACCTGGCGTGCCAACTATCGATGAATTATGTCGGCAATATACTTTATGGGGCTATGCGTAAAACCGAAACCCGATGGTAACACAGGAGACAGATTTATACAGGTTCGGGCCCTCGAGGTGAGGTAATACCCTACTCCTGTGCTCGTGGATTGTATTGGGGTTGATCTCGACGGATCAACGTTGAGGATGGTTATGGATCGATGTGATCCCTCCTACTGATGTGATCCCGAATGTCTACCTTGGGGCCCCTGCCTCCCTTTATATAGTGGAAGGATGTAGAGTTACAGATAAGTACGTATCCTAGTTGGTTATGGAAACTGTGGATAGAGATAGGAAGTCTATCTCTATCCTTTCTTGTCGAGTACGTAATGTACCAGATTACAACTGTGACTTCCTTGTGATACAAGTCGGGTCTTCATGTGGGGCAGGCCCGTCTTCTAGATGGTAGGCGTGACCCTGCTCTATGAGGTGGTCCGCCTAATTTGTCTCCGTGAGATACCCGGGGACCATGTTATCCACACAGCCTTTATACAAGGTGATTACAAGGTTGTTCAGAGTAGAATGCCCTCAAACATCGAATGCCCAGGCGATAAAGTAGGGGTGGCAGGGTCTTTGCTCCGGTAATAACTTTTGTGCCCCTTCTTTTTCGCACCGTCAAGGGTTACTATGGGTTCCCCCTGGCTAAGAGACATCGATTTCTAAAATGCCCTACAACTGACTACTAAAGTAGGGTTACAAGGGTCATTACAACTTTTACAAGCAGTTACAGCTTGTCCCATGGCTTAGAAGGTAATGATGCTTTTTCTGACACGCTTTATCCTTGTCTGGTACGGGCTGTTCCTCAGGAAGTCGAGTAGCACCCAAGGAATCTGGCCTTTCCTCCGAAAGTGTTCTATCTTACGACGCACGTTGTCTCGTTGGCTGTGGTCCCCTCCTTAGTCCAATTCCGAGCCTTCTGCTCTGAAGTGACCCCTTCGCCGGGCGCCTCCAAGCGACGGGGTTGCGAGGCTCCAGAGCGGCTTCGCCTCCTTCAGCTAGGCACTCCGTCCTGAAGCGGTCCCCTCACTGGGCGCCTCCGAGCGAAGGACCTGTGAGGCTCCGGCCCAGCTTCGCTTCCTTCGGCTTGGCACTCCGTCTCGAAGCAGTCCCCTCGCCAGACGCCTTCGAGCAGAGGACCTGCGAGGCTCCAGCCTGGCGCTACTGTGTCGTAGGGGATGGGTGCTACACTCCTACAACACTCGTTCTCGAGCATGACTTGCTTAGATGTGGTAGTAATGTTTCGCTATCGTTTATTAATCCCTCCTTTGAGTTTTTATGCTCAAGGAGAAAGTCTGGTCAAGTAGCTTTTCACTTGAGTCTTAGGGGCTAGCTGTCAGGGATTGGATAAAATACCCTAACAGTTAAGACCATAAATAAATAATGTGTCTTTAGAGTACCTGCCCAAGGAATAAAACGGATGACTGGATGCTCATGTGTCCAAGCTTAGGGTCAAATTCCGCATGCTCGAAACAGGTGTCCTTACTCGTGGGCCCAGTATTCGAGACTGCTATGGGCCTTAACGAGGGGCACGCTAAGACATTCGGCCTAGCTAGGTCTAGGATTCAACCACTTTAAAGTCCTATATCCGTGGTTCATGGCTTTCTATCTTTGAGGATTTCTTGAAGCACAAGAAAGCGTCTTTTTAGGATATATCTGTAAATATGGTAGGAATCTAAGTTATCTAAATGGTTCTCCAAGTCGAATAGGACCCAAACCGCGTATACCTTGTACTATAAATACCTCCCTAATGGGAGGAGGAGGAGAGAGAGATCCACGTTGAGATCAATCTCATTGCAGTAACAAAAACGACTACGTTTCACTAGAGTAAAGTTATTATCTCCTTCTGAGATGTCCGAACTAGGATAAATCTTCGTGCCTAATCCGTTTTCCATCTCGGTGAGTCCATACATCTACGACGAAACCTTTTGACATGAAGGGATTGTTTGATTCCTCAATCAACAAGTATGCTCGATGGGGAATTTGTTTCCTAATTGTCGACAAGAACTTTTCTAAATTGGCTTATTAGGTAAGAATTCCTAATCTAACTTCTTGTAATTGATTAGGACTTTGACTCTAGAATCTTCTTCCTTATTTGTCTTGGTAACCTTTCCAATTATGTGTTTAACCGATTGTGTTTGATCCGAATTTTTCTAGAATCTTTGTATTATATCAGTTTTTTATAAGTATCCTTACCGGTTTAGAAAGTTCGGCTATGTCCAAAATTAGATGTCAACAACCTCCAAAATAACTATCTCAGGCTTTAACCTAAACCAAGCCCAAAGTCATTCACAACACATACATGCGCTCGTAACCGAAACCAAAATCGAATACCATGCCCGTATGGAGCCGTGGACTGTTATTGTTTGTGCACTGCCCGAAACCACGCCTGCCACTCCCAATCCCACGGCCATAGTCTTCCTCGCCGCTTGCGTTTCACTACTAGAGAAGTAGGTATCACTACCGGTATATTATCACTACCGGTTATCTGTGAACCGGTAGTGAGAGTTGAATCACTACCGGTTTGAACCATGAACCGGTAGTGGTGTCTCAGTGAGCCATGGGTTTGAGCCATGAACCGGTAGTGGTGTCTCAGGCACTACTACTACCGGTTTGAGCTACAAATCGATAGTGATACCTATCCACCACTACCGGTTTAAGCCATGAACCGGTAGTAGTGCATCGTTTCTGGAAAGTTTAAAAGGAATGCATATTCTATCTATATCAGTATGCGATAGTGGGTGGGTTGGCTAGAAGAGTGAGACTAGAGTCACGACTCACGAGGTCTCGGGTTCGAGTCCTACTTCTCCCAATATGTTCATATCATATTTTAAACATTTCTAATACTATTACTGCCGGTTGTATGAACCGGTAGTGATACCCTGGAGTATCACTCCCGGTTGCCCTCTACCGGTTCCAAAACCGGTACAGATGCCGGTTTGGAACTGGTAGTGATGGGCTAATCCGTAGTAGTGCTCCAGCCACCGCACTCTGCACTCACTGCCTCTCCGGCCATGGCCGCATCTGAGCTCCTGAGGTACCTTTTATGTTGATTTTTTTTTTATTTTCCTTGTGGGCATCGTAGCCCAGGTGCAAACGGATATCTGAATATCCGAATTTTTACCAAATTATCCGAAATCCAAATTGATAGAGAATAAATGTAGCGTTGATTTTTTATACGTATTAACAACATCCTTACCAAAAATAAGAATATGAATTCAGATAGTATCTATGAATTATTTGTATCTTATCGAGTAAAAAAGATAAAAAAAATTATCTGAATTGCTATCCGAATACCCGAACTGCACTCCTATGTAGCCGAGTCTCAACACTATATTCATGCGTACGGCTTGGACCCATTCATGCGGTATTTGATACTTTGGTATCAAAAAATTATTTGATACTTTGGTATGGGCCGTACGGCTTGGACCCATTCATGCGTCGCGAGTTCAAGACATGGTGAATGAGTCCAAGCGTTGCTGAATACACTGATGGTCTAATAGGTGTGGGCCAAGGTTGTTGGACAGCAGTTGGGCCAAGTTCTGCTAACTAAAGTTTTATCACATATAAAATTTTTATATTTTTCTAGCTATTTTGGATATCCAATCGAGTGTACAAACGCAAATTGGCACCAATGCACATGCCTGTGCTTTTGGGCACCCAAACCTAAAATCTAAGATGACACTTAAACCCACACCCTGAATCATGGTTTTTTCGTGCCATCCCTACAAACAACTAAGAAGATCAACATGAAGTCAGTTTGTTTCCTTACGTGTTGAGCTCACAATAGCGGGTTTAGAGAGGCCAAAAAATGGTTAAAATTTGGTTTTAAGAATTTGGAGAAGAAACACTAAGATATTCAGAAAAAATAAACAAAGCACCCAATCATTTGGCTTAAACAAAAAGGACAAATTTCTAGCTCATACGGACTAAAATATGAATTTTAGCCAAAAAGAACAAGGTTGGACTGTTCTTTTCAGATTAAACTCAGATTATAGAGACTGTTTAGTTGATAATTTAAGGCTGCTACGTCTAAACATAGGCGTGCCATAACTGCTTAGGCAGATGTTTGGTCTCCACTAAACTTAGGCGCGCCAAAATACCAAAATATGTTAGGCATCTGCCTGTCCTCTCGCCAAATGTTTTTCTGCTTAAGTTGTGGCGGCCAAATCGGTAGCACACATTTCTGCCACACAGGCACGAGAAGCTCGCGTCGAGAAGTGCCCGGGAAGAAGCTCGCAAGAGGTCAGGATTGAAGGAGATCTCGCCAGGGAGGAGTCCGGATGAGCCAGGGAGGAGACCGGAGGAGATCTCGCCATGCCCGCTGATCCAAGTACGATATGAGGTCGTCGTCGCCGGCGGAGAAAGGTGCCTTGGGGAGACCGAGCTCTCCAGGGAAGAAAGGAACCAATGGGGAGTATGAGCTCGCGTGCTGTGACTGTGAGGCCGTGGTTGCTAGGGAAGAAGGCGTTGGGCCGAGCTCGCCGGGGAAGAAGGGGGAGACCGAGCTCACCGAGGAAGAAAATAAGGAGTCATGGCCCATGGGTAAGCTGTAGGGGGTGAACTAGTGGCCGCCATGAGAGATTGGGAGGTACATGTTGTGGGATCGATCTCACAAACAGAAAACAGGGCTGCCTCTGGCGCAGAAGATCGCTCGCAGAGCAATCCGCGCACCCAAGACAGATCGATAGAACTCTCGCGCTCTCGCTGGTTGCACTCGTGGATGGAAAGAACACAACACCTGAGAGGAAAGAGTCTGCCGTTTATTGACATCATCCTCCCCTTTTTATAGAGGAGGGATTGTACAGAGCCATACAATGGTGGTCTCTTCCCCGACCGGCTCTGACCGGGGCCTGTGGGTCATTTCTCTATCACTTTACATGTCCTACCCCCTACCTGCTCCCGAACCAAGGGCCCGGTAGTCATTTCGTGGGTTTTTAACTATACCCTTTACTATTTTACCCTCCTGCTCGGCTCCTTACACAGGGTTACGCGGGGAATTACACATTCATGACGGTTACAAACCGGCTCATCCTAGCCTGACGCCTACTCGAGTGCCCTAGCAGGGTGGCAGGTCCGGCAGTACGGCCTGTCTGCTTAGCTCCGTAATAGGTGGGGATGTCTACCCCGTCGTCCTCCAAGCTGCTCCGACTCGTCCTCCTGTCTGCCGCGTTTTAGCTCCGCTAGGCTTTAGGTTTTGTTGTGTTTGGATGTCCCCGTGTGTGACCTTCCTCAAATTTACATGTGTTGGCTAGACCATCCGGATCGAGAAACAGAACCTCACCCTTGATCGTGACAATTGGTTTGTGTTTCAAATTTGCTATCCATCTTGTTCTTGCTTGTTTTCGATTGCTTGCAGGGATAAGGATCAATCACGTCTTGGCATGGTTGATCAACTCGAGTTGGTGGTTTTGCGATTATCGGTTTCCCTCCTTGCTGGTTGGTAGCCGAATTCATGAATTCATCATCTACCAAATCGGCGTATTGTTCTTATCAGAAGATCGGACCACCCGTGTGCACATCAGTTGGTATCAGAACATCGGTTGCCTAGTGAGGACACATCTATCTTAGATTAGATTTATCTCTATTTCATCCTATAGTCTAGAAAATAGCCAAAAAAATTAGTAGATTAGTTACGGAGGTCCTAGACAGTCGAGCCTTCTGTTATTACTACATACCCATTGCTTGTTGAGTTTACGGTTGCATCATTGTGTCATTGTTGGTCATAGTGTCTAGTCCTTTAGAGTTTTGAGTTTTTATCACGTTTCCGTCACCAATGCTTCGAGTTCGCGTCAGTTTTCCTTGTCGAGTCCAAGTCAGATCGAGTTGTTCCCCTAGTTGAGTCAAAAATCAGTCTCTTTGGCGGAAACCGAGTTGAGATCAGATCGGTTGGGACCTTTCCATAGGAAACCAATCGGATTCCTTTGAGGGAGATTGGTTTGTTTCCCTTGACATCGCGTCTCCATACCTTCCAGACCGAGTCGCCTAACTTTTCCATACAATCTTCTACTTGGCCGACCCAAGAAAAGGCAAATGCAGAATAGAAAAAGCCGCACCGAAAAAAAAAGTCAAGTATCACAAAGGAATTGGAAAGTCCTCCTCTCTCTGTTTAGAACACGGAGTGTGCTTGTCCACAAGTTTTAGTTTAGACAGAGAGAGAGAATCTTTTTATTACCTTTATACCTCTGGTAAAAAAAAAGTGTGTGTGGTGAGTGTTTGCTTGGGGTTCTTTTGAATCAAGTGTTTCATTTTAGGGCGCCCAGAAAAATATTAAAAAAAATTCAAAAAAAAAGAGAGAAGAAGGAGCCCTAGCTGTTTGCTTTGTGTTGAAGACATATTTATTGTTGTTCCATGACGTCGTTTGTGTCTAGACTCGCGTCTCTAATACAGTCTAGCTTAGGACCAGCACAGCACCACCGTTGAACGTCTATTCAACTTGCTTTGACTAACGTGGTTCTAGTTTTTCCTTTGCTACATATATTTACTAATCCAAGCTCCACCTTGCACTAACCATATAGGAACAGGGACTTGCAATCACTTTTCCACCTTCTAAGTGCAAGTTATCATAAACTAGCCACATGTTGCATCTTCCTTGATCGGCTGTTCGAGAACTTGTAAGAACTTGGTGGAAGTTTGAGCGCGTGTGAGGCTTGCCCCTTGGTATAACCTAGTTGATCATAGGAATAATCATATTTTTTGTGAAGTATTCTTGTGGTTTTACTAACCATGGTAGAAACTAACGCAAGCAATCACGGGAGTAATGCCGGAAGTGATCACGAGGACCCCCTTACTCCAAAAGAGCGAAGATGGGTCAACCACTTCCAAGGACAGCTGAATCAACACATGCTAGACACTAGTGGCATCTTGGATGAAATTCATGGGCGATTGCCACAAATTGGTCTTGGTGCTGTCCCCAACAACGGTGCACTGAGGCAAGATGCCAACCGACGTCGAGCCTCGCCTGCTACCCATGATCCGCTTATTGCCCCTGCTCCATTTGCAGACCAAGAAAATGACAACTACGTGGCTGGTACGGAGGCAGATGATGGAATTAATGTGAACAATGATCGTGAGCACCGCTGACTTTGCTACAACAGGCAAGTTATGGTAAGAAATCAGCATGCTCCACGAGAGGTACATGATGATTCAATTGCAAAAATGAAATTTACGATGTCTCCGTTTGCTAGAAAATATGACCCCAATGCCTATCTTGATTGGGAGTTAGTGGTAGATCAAAAGTTTGCTTGCTATGATTTTTCGGAAAATAGAAGAGTACGGGCTGCTACTAGTGAATTCACTGATTTTGCATCTATTTGGTGGCAAGAAACTTGTAGAACCCAACGTAATGTGCCTGTAACATAGGATGCGTTAAAGAGGATAATGTGTGCTAGATTTGTGCCTACATACTATGCACGTGATTTGCTTAACAGGTTGCAACGCTTCAATCAGGGTAATAAATTTATTGAAGAATATTATCAGAAATTACAAATTGGCATGTTGCATTGTGATTTAGACGAGGGTGAAGATGCAAAGATGGCTAGGTTTTTGGGTGGTCTTAATCATGAAATTCAAGACATACTTGAGTATAAGGAATACAATTCTATCACCCATTTATTTTCATCTTGCTTTGAAAGCTGAAAGGAAAGTACAGGGACGACAACCCAGCACGCGAACCAATTTTAGAGGCTCTTCTTCCTCATGGCTGAATGAGCACCAAGCGAAGCCGACATCTTCCAATCCTGGACGTACACAGATGATCATTGCTCCAGCTGCTTCTACACCACCACGCATTCCGGAGGTGAACAAAACTGCTACATTTCATGCGCCAGCAAAGAGTGCTCCCTCCGTTGCGTCCATTGGTCATACGAGAGAAGTGCAATGCTTTCAATGCAAGGGATTGGGCCACGTGATGTGAGACTGTAAAAACCAACGCACCCTAATTGTTCAGGATGATGGTGAGTATATTAGTGCTAGTGATATTGATGAGGATGGACATGCTCTTGTCGCCACTAACACTACAGAACAAGAAGGGGGAGATTTGCACTACTGTGGCGTCAGAGAATTACTTCTCTTATTATCACACGTGTACGTCATGCACAACCAACACGTGAAGTACCAAATCGACGCCACACCATCTTTCAGACGAAGTTTGTTGTTAATGAGCGAGCAGCACACGTCATTGTTGATGGTGGTAGCTACAACAACCTTGCTAGTGTGGACCTGATCGAGAAGCTTGGCTTGGCCATGAGTCCACTACCACAATTGTAAGAGATTAAATGGCTAAATCCATGTGGTAAGGTTTAGGCAACAAAAACTGTTCAAGTACCTATATCTATTGGTTCTTATCATGATTATGTTAACTGCGATGTTGTACCCATGGATGCATGCTCCCTTTTGTTGGGTAGACCGTGGATATATGATATAGATTCCATTCACCATGGTAGGACCAATCAGTATACTTTCATGTCTAAGGGAAAGAAATACATTTTAGAACCCATGTCTCCTGCTGAATTAATTAAGATGGATGCACAAAGAGAGAAAAGAGAGAAACAAGAGAGTGATGGTAGTAAAAAAAGGAGAGTGATGGTAGTAAAAATAAGAGCGTAGCTAAAGAACTAAACCCACAGGATAGACTAAATGCTAAAAGATCTGAACCTAAGTTAAAGGGAATAGTTTTGTTAGCTACTGCAAGACAAACATATGCTTCTTTGCCTCCTGTTGCCACTAAACATTTGCAGGACTATAAGAAGGAATTGAGGATGACTCCAAATCAAGACGGGGATGATGATGAGGACATCCCCAACATGGACGTGACCACTGCTCCTCCTTCCTCTCCTACCGTTTTGTCTCCTACGATCGATGTTTCTTTCATTATGTTGTCATCATCGCATAGAGGCCTAAATCTAGAAGCTTGTCCTTTCCAACCCATCTCAGTGGATCAGCGCCTCAAACACATGCCCCGAGGACAGCCCACACCCCAAGGATGGCCCAACTCGAAGAGCAACTCGTCATCAAGCCTGGTTCGGCCATCCAGGAGCAGGCCAACTTCAAACGGGCGCAACTCGGGCATCCGGACTCCGTTTTCGGTGATCCACCACTCAACTAGGAGATAAGCTTTCCAATGGATCTGGTCCCCACTGCCAGATTCGGTCTGGAGCGATGGGAATTTGCAGAAGAGCATCACGGACTCAGTTTTCTCGATGCTGCGCCACGTCTTTTTTGGGCCCAAGGCCTATGTATCGTTAGGGTTTGGTGGGTGTTCGTGTTCTGGCTGACTCCCCTGGCTTGGGCGCCCCTCCCATGGCCACCACTCTATATATGGCTGTCTCCCTCATATGTTCTTTAGGTTTTGTTGTGTTTGGATGTCCCCATTTGTGACCCTCCTCGAATTCACGTGTGTTGGCTAGATCATCTGGATCGAGAAACAGAACCTCACCCTTGATCATGAGAATTGGTTTGTGTTTCAGATTTGCTATCCATCTTGTTCTTGCTTGTTCTCGATTGCTTGCAGGGATAAGGATTATTCGCGTCTTGACGTGATTGATCAACTCAAGTTGGTGGTTTTGCAATTGCTAGTTGCCTTTTTGCTGGTTGGTAGCCGAATTCACGAATTCATCTACCAAATCGGCGTATCGTTCTCATCAGAAGATCAGACCACCCGTGTGCACATCAATGGTTCTCGTGGTGCTGGATGGCAGCGTGGTGGAGAAGATGCGACGTGGTTGGGCGATGCTAGTGTAGCCTGCCGAAGCACGAACGGCTTGCAAGAGTCTCGACGGCGTTGCTCGAGCTCGAGGAAGACTGGATCCACCATGAGGTGGCCGGATTCGTAGGCACGACGACACATGTGACGCTGGAGGCCACAACGACGCAAAGGAGCTCGGTGGCCATCTGTCTTGAGCAGAGCAAAGAGAAGTGGTTGTCAATGGCGTAGATCTGGCTAGAGAAAGCTCGTATGCAATCGATGGCGGCCAGATCTGAGCCCCTAGACGGCGACGGTGAGATGACAGTGAGGCATTGGAAATGCTCTTGGACTCCGGCGGCATGACTTCGGGCTCCCATCTGAGCCCCTGGATAGCGATGGCGAGATGGCAGTGGGGCATCGGTAGCGCCCTTGGACTTCGACGACGCAACTTTGGCTGGGAGGTAGTGCGCGGCAGAGGAAAAGCCATCACCTGAGAAGAGAGACGGGAGGTAGCAGGCAATGGAGGAAAAGCCGTTGGTGCCTCAGAAGAGAGCCGGCAGTGGTATAGAGAGAGAGAGAGATAACGGTGGTTAACATAGGGGGTGGATGGATATATAGTTCATCTAGTCCTTTGATTTCTGATCTAGTGATATAATGCTACAGTGAAGGAATAGTGAGTTTTTTTAGTGCTTCTAAAGCGAGTGCACTTTTTAAAGTGGTATGTTTTCAAAGTGCTTTTAGTGGAGTGCTATGAGAGCAATTTTCTCTCGTTCTAATGTTCTTGCAAGCTGAATGTACAAACTAGTGGTTGACGTTTAAGGGAATTATATCGTTATCGTGGGATCCTGGTGATGTGAAGCTTATGTTAGCTATTTAGAGCAACATGGTTATTGGTCTTGTTTCTATATGAACATAAGGTTTTCCAGACTCCATGACGTTGGCTTTGGGACAAGCCAAAGTTCACAGGGAGAGATATGCCATGGACAGGGGGCCCATTAGGGTTGGGCTGATAACAATGCGAGCCAACAAGCCCACTCGGCAAAGTGCAGCTTCGCGCTGGCATCGATCACAATGCAACATAACGTTCATCCTGCCCTGTCATGATCTTAGATCAGACAAGGAAGTTTGGGGCAGAATTTGGGGATTCAATCTGAGGAAGAAGAGAGCACGAAGGGATGAAGACAGAGAGTAGGTGGGAATATAGCGTTTCTCTTCTTAGTTTTCTTCAGCATTCACACCAGGATATGTATATCCTTCCAGATTACAAGGCCCTTAGGCCCACAGCCAGGACGCAGCCCAAAAGCTCTCTAAGCCCAAACTAGATACGGCACAATTAGGGTGGCTGTGACACTCCCCCCTCCTTAACCACACGCTTGTCCTCAAGCACAAAATTGTTCTGAAGGCGATGTAGATTTTCCCAAGAGCTCCACGAGGCTGGTACTGAGGACCATTGCACTAAACCTTGCGGCACTGCTTTTGCTCCCACTTGGTACAAACGAGTCTGAACATCAGGAGGTAGGGCTTTTTTAAGTTGGGAAACATGGACCACCGGATGAATGGTACATCCACTGGGAAGTTGCAATTGGTATGCCACTTGACCGACTTTCTGTAATACCAAGTATGGCCCAAAGTATTTGAAACATAGCTTCTGAGAAGAGCGACGAATCACTGATTGCTGGGCGTAGGGTTGTAGTTTGAGATATACCCAGTCACCTACTTCAAAGGAGCGTTCAGATCTATGCTTGTCCGCTTGATGCTTCATACGTTGTTGAGCACAAGATAAATGATGCTTGATCAAATCTGTCATAATAGCACGATCCTCAAGCCAAGTTTGCAGATCTGGTACAGAGCTTGTAGCTGAATTAGCAATACCAAAATGTCGAGGAGCATGTCCATACAACACTTCGAATGGTGAGCGGCCTAATGATGAGTGAAATGATGAATTATACCAAAATTCTGCTTGGGCTAGCCACCTGGGCCACTTAGTTGGAGCCGCTTGAGTCATGCACCGAAGATAAGTCTCAAGGCACTGATTTAGTCTCTCGGTTTGACCATCTGTTTGAGGGTGATACGAAGAACTCATGTTGAGTGTTGTATCTGCCAGCTTAAAGAGTTCCTGCCACAATGTACTGGTGAAAATTCTATCACGATCTGAGATAATGACATTTGGCAACCCATGGAGTTTGTATATATTATTCATGAACACTTGGGCCACTGAAGCAGTTGTGAAAGGGTGAGACAAAGGAATAAAGTGACCATATTTTGAAAACTTATCCACCACAACCAAAATTGTATCATACTGTTGGGACTTAGGTAAGCCTTCAATAAAATCCAAACTGATTGTGTGCCAAGCTTGATTCGGAATGGGCAAAGGTTGCAAGAGTCCAGGAGTACGAGAGTGCTCAGGTTTGGCTTGTTTGCATATTATACAGCTTGATACAAAGGCGAGAACATCCTGTTTAAGTTTAGGCCAGGCAAATAGAGCCTTGATTTTATGATAAGTAGCAGTAGCACCACTATGTCCCCCTATTGCACTAGAATGCAATGCTGTAAGTACAGCCTCTTTAGCTTCCGAGTGGTTTCCTAACCAAACCCGTCCTTGGAATCGAATAATTCTGTCATGAAGAGAGAAGCCCTGAGAATTTTGCCCAACAATAGCAAGTTCAGTTAACAATTTCTTACATTGATCATCTTGTTGGTATCCTTCCATGATCACCTCTAACCACTTTGGTTGACACGAAGATACAGCCATCAGATCACCAGTTGGATTGGACTGCCGAGATAATGCATCCGCTGCTTTATTGTCCAAACCCTTTCGATAGACCACTTTGTATTGAAGTCCCAATAATTTGACAAATGCTTTGTGTTGGATTCCCGTAGTCAAACGTTGCTCACTCAAGTGCATGAGACTTCTATGATCTGTGTAAATAACAAAAGGTCGGTGATATAAGTAGGATCTCCATTTATCAATGGCCATCAAAATAGCTAAACACTCTTTCTCATAAGTGGACAATCCTTGATTTTTGGGGCCCAATGCTTTACTTAAATATGCTATAGGATGTCCCTCTTGCATTAACACAGCACCGATCCCTGTTTCACTCGCATCTGTTTCAAGCACAAAATCCTTGGTGAAATTTGGAAGAGCTAAAACAGGGGCAGAAATCAGAGCGTGTTTAATCTCTTCAAAGGATTGTTGTGCTACATCTGTCCAAACATATGGTGTTGATTTCGTCAACAAATCAGTAAGAGGTCGACTGAGGATCCCATAGTTACGAATAAACTTGCGATAATACCCAGAAAGACCCAGAAAACCTCTCAGCTGTTTAACTGAAGTTGGTGAGGGCCAAGCTTGTACAGCAGCAATTTTGTTGGGATCGGTGGCTACACCAGAGGAACTGATAATATGGCCTAAATATTCCAATTGTGGTTGAGCAAAAGAGCATTTAGATTGTTTGATGTATAACTGATTGTCCTTGAGAATGTGTAGAACTTCTTTGAGCTGTTGATAATGGTCTTCTAAAGTTGAACTATACACCAATATATCATCCATGAAGACTAATACACAATGGCGAAGAAGATGTGCAAAAAGATTGTTCATGAGAGCTTGAAACGTAGCTGGTGCGTTAGTGAGTCCAAATGGCATAACCTTGAATTCCCAATGACCATTGTGAGTACGGAAAGCAGTCTTGTATTCTTCTCCGTCCACCATTCGGATTTGACGGTAACCTGAGCGTAAGTCCAGCTTAGTAAACCATTGAGCTCCATGCAATTCATCGAGAAGCTCATCCACTATGGGCAGCGGGTATTTATTTTTGACAGTGATAGCATTAAGTTGACGATAGTCCACACAAAATCGCCACGTACCATCCTTCTTACGGACTAACAACACTGGAGAAGCAAATGGACTGGAGCTTTGCTGAATGATGCCTTGAGATAGCATTTCTTGTAATTGTCGCTCAATCTCATCCTTTTGTGTCGGTCCATATCGATATGCCCTGATATTTACTGGTTTCATTGCCGGTAAGAGGGGAATTTGATGATCAAAAGACCTGTGAGGGGGCAAACCACTTGGTGATTGAAACAATTCTGTGTTTTCATTCAAGAGGTCTTGAATAATTTGAGGCGGTTCCCTAGGAGATGTCTCTGACCCGATTTGATAGAGATGTACAAAATGAGAGATAGCTCCTGTTTTGGCCAAACTCATGACTTGATTTGCTGTGATTAGAGAACATTGCGAGGTAACATCCAAAGTTCCTTTTAGCACAATTTCAGTACCTCCATGGCTGAATCGAAGGGACTTGTTCCTCCAGTGAACCCACATGGGGCTGAACTGTTCCAACCAATCCATACCGAGAATTAAGTCATAACACCCCAGTGGCAATACTCTAAAATCATTGATGAATGTGTATCCTTGAACAAGATATGACAATTGAGTCACCCTTTGAGTACTGCACATTTGTCCTCCATTTGCTATGATAACATTAATAGCAGGGACAACTTCAGTATGAAACTTCAGGTCGAAAATCAATTGTGCATTAATAAAATTGCTAGAGCTACCCGAATCCACCAAAATAGATACCATTCTATTCTGGATCAGTCCTTGTAGACGGATAATACGCTTCCCTTGTGTACCAGTGGCTGCAAAATGAGATAGACTCAGTAGAGTTTCTTCAACCGGCTCCTCATCAGAGAACTCAGCATCCAACTAAGACTGATAGAAGTTCATCCAAGACTTGTAATGGAATGTTCTTTGGACATCGATGGCCTTGGTTCCATTTTTCACCACAACGCATACATAGGCCTTGGGCTTTGCGTTGAGCTCTTAACCCTTCAAATTTATCCAAAAATTTCCCTTTGTCATCAATCTTGTTCTCCACTGGAGGAGCACCCAAGACTCCTTTTCCAGCATGAGGTGGCGGTTTTTGGTTGAACCGTGAGATATCTTTTTGTTCAAACTTGGCAAAAGACTTCTTGGGTAGATTAGCCAATTCTTCTTCCTGCAAAAGCGCCAAGGACAACGCAGCATCAACTGTTCTTGGTTTGTGAAGGACAATGGCCGAACGAATATCATGCTTTAAGCTCTCTACAAATTTACTAGCCAGAAATATGTCATCCAGGTTACTATTGTGAGCCAAAGCTTTGTGAGCAACATTTTGAAACTGTTCATAATATTCCTGTACCCCATTAATTTGTCTGAGACCTAGCAAGGTTTTCACAGAATTCAAGTATACGTCCTTGCCAAACTTATTATCGACCGCTATGCATAATTCTACCCAATCGTCGACCGCATGCTGTGCCTCATACGTCTGAAGCCACAGAGCAGCATTACCATGAAAATGAAGAGTGGCAAATTGAGCCCACAAGTGAGGCGGCACACTGAACATATGAAAGTACTTCTCACACTTGATCTTCCACACCCGTGGATGATCCCCATCAAATCGAGGAAACTCTGTACGAGGCAACTTGAATTCCTTATCAAATTGAAGCCAATTTCTATTATCTACCATGCCAAAGCTGCTGCGAAGAGGATGGGTGGAGACGTTGTACTCACCCCTGACCAGAGTGTTCTCTGAGGGTTCAAGAACCTCAGGGGGAACACCCTGGTGATGCGATGCAGATCCGCGCCCTGAAGGCCGAGGCGTCACCAAATGTGGCGTTGCTGTGGGTGATGCCGCCTTCACATTCGTGATACGTGATCCCAATTCCTCCAGCGAAACTTGCACTCCTTTCAATGTTTGATCCACTGTAGACCTCCATGATTCAGCGTTCTTCATCCTTTCATCCATACTCGACAAGGCAGTTAGAATTGCCTTCACATCGTTACTCACGGTAGCCAATCTAGTCTCCATACTAGGATCTGCCCAAAGATTGATTCACCTCTTTTTTGTCTGGATCTCCAATGATTTCGCAATCCTCCACCCCAAATTCTCCGAACCTCGAGCGGAGGATTTTACATCGTCGTAGGGCAACAACTAACCTTTCCTTGGAGTTCTTTACCGGCGAATCGAGGAGAAATTGGAAGATGTAAACGAAATCGCACTGTGCTCGATACCATATTGTCATGATCTTAGATCGATACAAGGAAGTTTAGGGGCGAATTTGGGGATTCAATCGAGGAAGAAGAGAGCATGAAGGGATGAAGACAGAGAGTAGGTGGGAATATAGCGTTTCTCTTCTTAGTTTTCTTCAGCATTCACACCAGGATATGTATATCCTTCCAGATTACAAGGCCCTTAGGCCCACAGCCAGGACGCAGCCCAAAAGCTCTCTAAGCCCAAACTAGATACGGCACAATTAGGGTGGCTGTGACATGCCCCTCCTTGTATTCTCCTCAGTCCTCATATCTAGCATTTTCTTCTTTATTGTTCTTCCACCAGCCCCACATGTATACCTCGTGATTACCATGTATATTGGTCTCGATTCCTGTAGCGCAACACCCTTTGTAGGTAAAATAGGTTGAGGGAGCACAATATTACATGTTATAATCGTGCAATTATTTGCCAGTAAAATTTACACTTAACTAGGTGATAATAAACAAATTTACACTTTCTAGCAGAATCAGCGGGAATCAAGTTAGAGCATCTCCAGCAGATGCTCTAAAATCGAGCTTTTATACACCCCCTCTAAATCACTATTCATTCTCGATATTTCTATCATCTCCAGCAGAACCTCTATCTAGAGGAACCATACAAACGGAGCCTCCAAATTTAGAGCATCCGTAGCAGAAACCCTATAAACACTGTAGTGCTGACTTGACGAGGATAGGGTTTCTGCTGGAGTGAAAGAATCTTTTAGGGTATAGTGTAAAGTGTGAAGGAATTTGAGAGGAATAGATAAAGTTGTGGTGAATAGTATTTTAGAGTAGTGGGGATAAGTTTTTTTGTGTGGATGCTCTTAGAGGTTAGGAGAGAGGAATTTTAAATTTAGATACTGAGATAGAGACTCTACTAGAAAATAAAATACTTTAAATATAGAGAAGATTTTAGAGGCCCTTCCAGATATGTTCTGTCAAGACGTTTAAAAAAAAAACTTACGGTACTACGCTGGGGGTGGTCCGTCAATCCCGAGGCCCCCAGCCCGACCGCCGCCGCTTGGGCACACGTGAGGTCCTCTCCCGAGACCCAGACTGGCCAGATTGGCAGTGGCAGATCCACGAACCCTCACTCCCTTGGGATCTTTTCCCCCAGTCAAGTCGTCTCCTCTCTCCATACTCTTGCTTCCCATCTCACACCACAGCCACGCCCACGCTCCCGGCTGCCCCCCAACGCACACGCTGCGCGAGATCGAGGGGAGGAGAGAGTGAGAGGCAGGCGGTCGAGACCATGGGCA
The DNA here is from genome assembly GCA_036346145.1 of Olyra latifolia. Taxonomy (NCBI): domain Eukaryota; kingdom Viridiplantae; phylum Streptophyta; class Magnoliopsida; order Poales; family Poaceae; genus Olyra; species Olyra latifolia. The sequence goes on along the minus strand of CM070524.1, from coordinate 38,927,667 downwards.
AGCCCAAGCCCTCAGCGCCGCCGCCGCCACCGGCGGGGGCTTCAGCGCCGAAGACGGTGCACTCGGCGCTGGTCACCTACACCTCCATGCTGTCCCTCCTCTCCCTCTGCCCGCCCTTCGTCATCCTCCTGTAAGCGCTCACCTCTCCTTCCTCCTCGTCCTTGGATCCTCCCGGGGCTGCAGATCGGATTTCCGATCCACCTTGCTTAGTAGCTCAATCCGAATCTTGGCTTGCCCGGTTGCCCCCAAGAAGTCTAGTGGGAGAAACAGTGACGGCCCCTTGTTCTTGGCGTTGGCGCTGCAGGTGGTACACCATGGTGCACGCGGACGGATCGGTGCTGCAGACCTACGAGTACCTCCGCGAGCACGGCCTGCTGCAGGGGCTCAAGGCCATCTGGCCCATGCCCACCGTGGTCGCCTGGAAGATCATCTTCGGCTTCGGCCTGTTCGAGGCCGCCCTGCAGCTGCTCCTCCCCGGGAAGCGCTTCGAGGGGCCCGTCTCACCCGCGGGGAACGTGCCGGTCTACAAGGTTTGTGCTTTTGGTAGAATTATGACAGTGCTCTGCTATTATTGCCGCTCTTTTGAAAGCTGCATTGTTTAAGTCTGGCAAAAAAAAAAAAAAATGGAGATCTCGGTTGGTAGTATTGAATCTTGATGTTGTAGCAAACAAGCAAATTGTTCTTTGAGGTCTTAGTTTGCTAACATTGTACTTGGCTGCCACCACATCACTGTACAAATATTGTAACACCGTAGCTTCATTTCCTGCTTGCTGCTATGGCAGAACCACATGTTAAATTACTGAATGCACGATGGCAAATTCTAGCTCTAAAGTCGAAATTCATTGTTCTCAGTTTTTCTTTTAGCTTATTTTGGTACATATCTTCTGTTTGTCAGGCAAATGGCTTACAAGCATATGCAGTCACCTTGATAACTTACCTGAGCCTGTGGTGGTAAGACTATCTTCTTTTCTTGGGTAGGCTTGCTGATTAATCATATAGTTCACAACTTCAAATTACATTACTCAACGTCGAGGTGCTTCATCACTAAACCATCAAATGACTTGTCTCTTTTCCCTTCTTGCATTCTTATTTGATGTTTCTGCCAGTGCCACCTGCATTCTGCCATCTAAACTTGGGCCAGGGTGTTACCTTTCTTTTTTTCGTCATCAACATATGAGCCCTTGCATAGTTATCCTGGATTGATGCACACCATGCACAAGGCCAACAAAAATATGACATTGCCACTATGAGTTTGGAACACAACTCGCTTTAATTTTGTGTTTTTTGAGAAAAACTTTTGCGATACACCTGTTCTGCTTCTGCATGTATTTTCAACTTGTATTAAATATATCTTGTTATGCCTGTGTTCCACCATCCGTTCTTGCTTCTAAGCTGCTATGGTATCTGATCTTGTGCAAAGCAAGATATGAAATGGATTTAATATATCCACCATTTACCTAAATCATCTTCCGTTTCCTGTTTCTTCTCTTGCAAAGATATTGAAGGTCATACCTGAAATTCAAAATGTTTACATCCCTACTATTAAAAGTCTCTAGTGGTGAGTGATGTGGTGGTAAGTCGTTTCACTAAAATTACCCACCAATGCCATCCCCAAGAATTCCCCTCCACTATCACTACAATTACCCACCAATGCCATCGCATAAAACTCTCATCCACAATCACTAAAATTATCCACCATATGCCTTCCCATAAAATCTTCATGCCATCAAATAAAATCCCCTCCACTGCCAGTAAAATTATGCACCATTCCTCTCGCGCTGGCATGAGGCTACTGCCCCCCCTTTGTCGTGTGTGTGTCGCCTTCTTCCTTCCCGTCATTAATATCGTTGTTCCTTTCGGTCGATGTTGTGTACCCGCAGCCTCGACACTATCGCTACTTGACGACGTGGTGGAAAGGCCTCTTGGCAACGTGATGGAAGGGTGATTAATTGTATTTTAAACATTAAATTGATAGGATTTGAGAATGAGGGTTTCCATAAAATTACCATCTATCGTTATGTCTCACTTGTTACAAATTCTGTCACAACGTGCAGGCACTTGGCTAGTTCATATAAATTTGTGTTTCCAGTACTCTGTGTGCATGTGCTGGCATTTCTTCAATCTTCCTTAATTGTAATAGTTTTATTATTATCACAAGTTTTATCTTAAAAAATATGTGAAATTAGTGTACATTTCCAACTAGTCATTTGTGCTTGTAGCCTTGTATTTCACTATATAATGAAGATCGTCATAATTATCTGTATTAATTGAGTTTGCTTTCTTTCTGCACTATTTTTCTATATGCATTTTTTAAATATAGATGCTTGACCTCTTTAATATTACCTTCTGTGTGTAATCTGTACTATAGTTTATATCACCAATCATTAATAAAAATATGTGCCAGGTTTGGAGTTTTTAACCCTGCAATAGTATATGATCACTTGGGAGAGATATACTCTGCTCTGGTTTTTGGAAGTTTTGTGTTCTGCATTTTCCTGTACATCAAGGTGAGCTTATTTAATATATTTTTGTTTCCTTGTATAGTTATGTGCCAAGTTTTCTTTGTTGATGGTTAATTTCTATTTTTTTCTAGGGTCATGTAGCACCATCGTCATCTGACTCTGGATCATCAGGAAATGTGATAATTGATTTCTACTGGGTAAGTTATGTTCAATCCATGCAATTGTTTTTCACATTGCCTTAAATTAGGAGCTATCTATTCTTACTTGGGCTCCATCATTGCATGATAATATCATTTTGGTTCTTACATTTGCATAATTTAGTGATTGTTTTTGTTATTTCAATTACACAGTTGTTTGTTGATTGATGTATATAAAAAAAATGCTCATTTCCAGGGAATGGAACTGTACCCCCGGATTGGCAAGCACTTCGATATCAAAGTCTTCACAAACTGCCGTTTTGGGATGATGTCATGGGCTGTTCTTGCTGTAACCTACTGCATAAAACAGGTAAGAATATTATAATATTCTTGTGATATGCTAGTCCCAGTCACTCACAATTAAGAGGCATGTTTTTATTGGTTGTAATTTCTGATACTTTTGGGCATATTCTCTTTGATGTGTTACTTCTGTACTACCATGACACTGGCAATGGTAGAAAGCTTGTGTTAACACTATATGATACAGTTATCTGTTAAACCCTCAGTTGATATCTTTGAAATTTGATATGCAGTATGAAATGAATGGTCGAGTCGCAGATTCTATGCTTGTGAATACTGCGTTGATGCTGATCTATGTCACTAAGTTCTTTTGGTGGGAATCTGGATATTGGTGTACCATGGACATTGCTCATGATAGAGGTTCGCATCTCTTTTATGTATTTAATGGCAACATATCATGTGCAATGACCTTTTGAGGTGCAATCGTGAAATCAATTTTCAGTTTTCATACCAAATGGAGATGAAAAATTCCAACAAAAGACATGGATGATGTAGTTTATGGAGCGTTTCTATGCTTCTAGCACCCTTTAAATTTCAATATTAAATTCAAAATATTTATAAGGGACAAAAAGTTAGATTTTCTGTTAATAGTTGCATATGTCTCTCTCTCTTTTTGTTTTGCTCCTTTTGGTTTATCATTTATCAGCTTTTTCTGTTCTTTTTCACTCTTAACATATAATCAATCCTAACATGAAATTTTGTATATATTATGTTGAAAAGTACGCAATTATTTTGTTTACAAAAAATCATGTCGATTTGGTGCCCAAACCCAAAGTGACTGCATGATTGAACCGAAAGTTCCTTCATGCACAGGTTGTCAACTTCAATAGGTCAAGGGGAGGAAGAGTAGAAAATGTTATCTTGCTACATGGAATTGATTTTGTAATTTAATCAACGAATTCAAACTCACAAACTTGCAAGCTAAGTTGGCCTGCTACTGAAATTATGCATAAAAAATGATAATTAATTATTCTTGGAGCAGATTGTAGGATATGAAACAGTTTCTGATAAATCAATTATTCTAATAAATTAGTCTGATTAATTATTCTAATAAATCTAACATAAAACAAAGTTTCTAAAAAATGTAACTAAGAATATAAAATTATACATAAGTGACCTTAAATTGATATATAATTAAATTTTAAGGCTTTCCATGCATATTGCCTACTGCGTAGGATATTTTTAACTTCTTCTAGGGTATATTACCATAATACCATGTCACTGCCATAAAATGTCTTGGACTCTTAGCATAACCTAAACTATGAGCTAGTAATATTGAAAGTTCTGTTTGAGAAAAATGAAGATAACATACTCTACTCACGTGTTTAGCATTTAGAGGAATATGTGTATTTAAGGAAAGAAGTTCTGGATTAGTTATCAATCCTCTTAAGTTTATTTTATTAGCTCTATGAAACGAATACAGTGATGAGAGTTCCTTTTACTGCAAAAGACCACTATTCTAATATATTAATTATTATTGGAGCAAATTGTAGGTTCAAATGGACTAGTCTACTTTTTAATTTGCATAAAGGCATTGTATTTTGTTCTTTCCAGATTATTATTGTTGTTTAGGCTGACATGATTTCCTACCAGCTGGTTTCTATATTTGCTGGGGATGCTTGGTGTGGGTTCCATCAATATATACCTCTCCTGGAATGTACCTTGTCAATCATCCTGTGAATTTGGGCCTCCAGGTTCTTGTTTGCATAACTTTTCTATTTTCTAAATTTTTTTCTATAGTATTTTGATTATCTGTTCACTTCTAATTTTATTGAGTTGCTTTATTCACACTTTTAGTTCCAACAATTAAATAAAATATATGTTAATCTTGTTGCAGCTAGCACTCTCAATTCTCCTTGCTGGAATATTGTGCATATATATAAACTATGACTGTGATCGTCAGCGCCAAGAATTTCGTCGGACAAATGGAAAATGTTCAATCTGGGGCAAAGCTCCATCTAAGGTTGAAGCATTTTAAGATCTTTCTGCTTCCAAATTAATCGATAAGACTTTCATTCCTATAAGGTTGCTTACACCTTCATTTTGGTGGAACTTCAGATTGTTGCTTCGTACCAAACTACAAATGGAGAAACAAAAAACAGTCTTCTTCTAACTTCTGGATGGTGAGTCTAGGATTCAGTTTTCCTTTTTTACATAGTTCATCCAAAATGAAATCCAAAATAAAATTTGTTGCCATGTATTGTTTTAATAGAGATAATGGTCTTTTGAGCATGCATCTTCATTTCCCATTTGGACAGGTGGGGCTTGTCTCGTCACTTTCACTATGTCCCAGAGATACTAGCTGCATTTTTCTGGACTGTTCCAGCTCTTTTTAATCACGTAAGAATTTCCTGGTTGTTTTATATTATGAGTTTAGTCAGGATTGTGTTAATTATATATCTTGTTAACTCGCAGTTCTTGCCGTACTTCTATGTGATATTTCTGACCATATTACTGTTTGACCGAGCTAAGAGGGATGATGATAGATGTTCATCAAAGTAAGTAATTATAAAAGCAGCATTTTATTTTTCTTTTTTACTAATATTGACAAAAAAACCTTTTTTTAGCACTGATTGGTCGTATTTTGAAATACCACCTACTGGTATACTTACCGGCTTTAAGCAATATCCAGTTCTCGGTCCTGTGCCCATGGATATATCTGATCAGCATTTTCTGCCCTCTGACAGGTATGGCAAGTACTGGAAGATGTACTGCATCAAAGTGCCGTACAGGATTGTTCCTGGTATTTACTAAAGGTGTTGGGCCACATATAAGGATTAAGGACAGCAACTCCTGAGACAACAACTCAGCTGATGATGTAACTCTCCAGTTTTCATATTGATCTGCCACTGCCAGTGTAATAGCGATGCCATTAGCTTTATGTATGCAGTATTAGGTTTAGGACAGCTTGGCATCATGGGTTCTACCTTGAATGTGCTGTATCCAATACTGGGGCATTTGTTGTTTTGCATCTTAGTTTCCTACTAGGAGAGGAGTTAGTGCAGGTGGGTGGTCTGCCTTCTAAGGGGTGATTGGGCCATTTTTTTCCCTAGAAGTTGATAAGGCAGCATGACAATGAAAGGTACAGGTGATATTCTGTAGTGCATGAATAATACTGCTGCCACTGTATTTGTTCATGAACTAAGATTTCATCAACTAGACTTGGCCGTTGCAAGGGTTTGTACTTGGTAATTTCTTACGTACGACTGTTATCTTGGTGATTTCGGTTAAAGTTGGACGCTTGCTTAAAGTGCCTGGATTGATTTTTGACTAAGCTAAGATCAATGCATTTGTTCCTTACTACCGGACGCAGGACTACAGAAGTTCAGAACGCAAATTTTAAAAAAATGGATTTATCATTCCCGCACTTGCGTAGAGTTCTTATAAAATGTCTTCGTTCCTAAATGGAGTACTTTGGTTTATGCACGCAAGTACTTAATATTTTGTACCAAATGTATTATTGTTGTACTGAATCTCAAGTATGTTAGTGTTTATCGCGCTTTGCTGTCAAGACCATTTGTCTCGATAATTATTTTTCCATGCGTATGTTTTGAGAGAAGAAAAATAGGGGGTGGCGGAACGATGGATGATATAAATTGATATAAGGCAGACCAGACACACGAATGGGAAGCGCTATATAAAAGCGGACTCAGCACCTTCACCTGGTCAACTCGCACCTTTCTCGGCCTTTTTACCAACCGTCGTTCAATTTCTTCCTTTTGCGAGGATCAACACTACTGCCTTGGCACGCCACAACAAAACAAACAAACATCAAACTTTGTAGCTGGAGTCATCGAGCGCTCTTCATGATCGCAAGATTTCCATGGCCTACCCTACCTAGTCATAGCCTTTCCACTTCTCAGCCATTCGCCTCATATTTCACTGTAGCTACAGTAATCCATCGTAACTTTAAACAGTGGAAATGACACTATTTGATGTTATTGTTTGCTGCAATGTTATTGCTACAGTAACATCGCTACATCGCTACACCACTACACTGCTTCACCGTTGTAGACACAGATCACCGTACACCTCTACGGCAAAGACATAGGATAGATGTCCTACTCTTTGTGTGTCATTACAGAAGACCTCTAACCTCCTGTGCTGTCACCGAATCACATCACCCCTCTAAGTATCCCATTTGTGAATTATTCCCTTCTAGGTCACCATTCACAGTTTGTGCCATAACAGTTTCAAAAAAGAAGAGTAAATGTCTTAAAATATTATCAATTTTTTTTGTAAATTTTTGATAAAATTGAAAGTGATATTTGTTTTTACATAAATGGCAACAAGTCTAAAAAACGAGAGCACATAAATAGCATAAAATGAAGAAAAATAAAAATATATAAAATCTTAGTAGTAAGTCAGTACATGATTTTACATAAATTTAGAGATTTAAATCACTCGATTTAGAGTTGAAACATGCAATGTTTTGAAATTTTAAATCAGGAAAATCAGGAAATTACAAGGGGTGGTCTTTCTAAAGGTGTCACATTGTGGAGCTAACGGTGATTGCATGCAACAATGCAATGGCACATATGAGTAAGGTGCTTGTGGCATGAGCAGATTGGAAACATCTGTTATGGCACACAAAAAAAATTGAATACCGCACAGAAAATTGACTACTGATGAGGACTGAATTCTCACACAAGTTATAGACACGACGACGCTCAAGAAACTTTATGAATCTTTTCACCTACACAAATTTGCAACGAAGTCACATTTATAAAGGTTGCAGCAGTGTGTATGTATAGCAGCACAACAACTATAGAGTTGTGTTAAGCAAAAGGACCAGTTCAACCATTCGTTTGCAATTGGAACAACTATTATATATTGTATAAACCCGGCAGGTAGTGCTTCCTGATCCACGAAATAGTTTTCAATATCTACGTATGTGAATGTGATTAACTAACCTGGTGATTCATCCAGGGTTTAGAATCCTACCAGTAGGCAAGTAAAAGGTTGACAAACATCCAGACAATGATCAATGTACAGAACGAATAACCTCTTTAAAATGAGCTCAGAGACATGAAAAATTGACCTGAAAATTCATTTCCAACCCTATAACCATCAGGTGATGCAATGTTCAACACAAAGATGCTCACTATGCTCCATCCACGTAGCTACCTTTTAGATTTCTGCGGTTTGAAAATGTTGTCCTTGTAGTATTTCAGTTCTGCGATGCTTTCTTTAATATCATCCATTGCCCTGTGGGTTTTTTCTTTTCTAGGAGTTTGTTTCCTTTCTGTGAATAGTAAAATGGCAAAGAAACAAGATCAAGCCTCATAGATATGTCTGCACGATTATTTTACATCACAGGAGATCTTAAAGAGTTAAATTGGACATTAGACTCAAGGATGCCTGGAAGATGCTAGAAGAAGGCACACTGTAATAATGTTCAACACTGAGCCAGAAATACGACCTTGCTGAAACAACAGCACTACATTTGCTTGAACCTCTCCATATCAACTACCAAAGCTCCAAATTTTAATTTCGTGTAAGATCTTAAAATAGTAATAAGCCGATGAATATACTGCTACTAAATATGTCAGGATTCAGGAATATTACGAATAATTATCAGGCTAAAAAAATCCCATTACTTGGCTTTATTTGACTATTGAAACTGAATATTACTTATCGACAGTCATTGCTTAATTATTTTAGTGCCTTCAACAAAATCAGCAATTCTTAATTATCATTTTTGAACAGATATAGATCTGTAGAGGCAACAACACTATATTTCTACTATTGGAATGAGTGCAAAGACCACATGGATCAAAGGAACAAACTGGACTATATTGATAGCTATAGAAGGATAGCAAGAATACCAATATTCAATAATCAGCATTTTAGATATTTAGTTTACCTTTGGGATACCAACGGATGCACAAAGCCATTATACTGCTCACATCAACAATTACATGAGAGAAGATGGCTGCAAGCTGTGGCATGTACTTCTGGGGGAAAAAAAAATAGTAAACACAACTATTATCCACCAAGGACTGAAAAAGTATGGAAAAAACTCCTAACGGAAATACAGAGGAAAAGTACATGGTATGTGCAATGCGGAATATTGTAATTATTTTGTTCAATATTATGTGCTGAAGGCAAGGGTTCCATTCTCAGCCAGTCTCCTGACCATAACTATGACAAAAGCCCAGTTGCCCTAATGCTCTGGTGGTCAGCAGCCAACTTTGTGGAAACATGGAATGGGCAGTAAGTGTACTGTTTCTTTTTTCTTTCTCTCTTTTTTGTTAAAAAAAAAAATATTTGAAAACAAACGCTTCCCAGTTATTAGCATTATGTCACTCCTGAAGAGCATTATCTACTAACCTTCAAGAATAGTAAATCCACATAAACAGAATTCCCAGCTATTAATGGAGTGGCTGAACCTACATGCTTCGTGATGAAGTCTAACACCTGCAAATGGGCCAATAAACATTCTATTTGAAAAAACATTACCATGGACAATGTGCGCAAGCTACAAAATTTGGTAGAATATGCAACAGAATGGCAGGGGAACTGTAAACCAAGTATACCATGGAAAAAGGGGTATATCTGGAAAATATGGGCTTTTGGGATCACAAAATTTGTAGTTTAAATTATAAGTAAATGTTCACCACAGTGTCAAAATTTAAAGGTCCATATATCAGAAATTGGGGGCACACACTGTAATTATCTGTTAAAAAAAAGGTGATTGGCAATCTGCATTTAAAAGAAGAAAATAAGACATGATAATGATCAGCTGTAATCTGACAAAACCACTTATGTTTTAAATATAATCAGAAGGATATCAGATTGTACTTTGCTAAATGAGGACAAGGAAGTCAACCTATAATGATGAACTCAAATCATTTCAGAACTACAGAGTCAAATTTCAAGATAAGACAAGGGAAGAGTGTTAGCCTCAAAGAGTACATGAAATTATATAAACTGTAGAACCTTCCAGGACAGTAGGCATTGAAAGAAACAACCAAAACTAAATAAAAGGTTTAAATTGCTAGATATACAAAAATAAACAACAATACTGTATGTAGATTTGAGTCCTTAGCCTCATAACCATGTTTACAGTCTAATTTCAAATTATATGATGGTGACAATAAAAATAGAAAAAAAGAGAGACAAACATACTTGTTTCTCTGCATCATGCTCAGAAATCTCACTCTGCAGTACTCTCTCTGTCAATCCTAAATAAGTTTCAGGGGTTGTCAGATACATTGTTCATATTCTGAGAAGAATGCACAAGAAAATGACATTTTGGAAAAAGAAGTATTTACCACTAGATGTATGATGTGTTTTGCACCATTCACCCATATTATCTAAGCAATCCTTGCTCTGACTTATAACCAAGTCAGGGCCCTGAAAATTAACAAAAACAATTATAAAAAATTTTCTACTCCTAAATGAGATACTGGTAGACAAGCCTATGTGCGTTTAATGACATGATGAAGGAAACACTAGTGGAGTACTGGCTTGCAGATTGAATATTTTACTATTCAAAGTATCACTATCCACATGAATCATCAGTAAGAATAATCAAATAATCACTGATTTAAAAAAATTTAAAGTTTATCAGCAACCTGATGATCTGGCATTCAAAACCATCCAGATATGTTACAATATTAATTATGGAACTAATGACAGTGGCAACGTATTACCACTATGTAGTCTGCTAATTGGGATCAACTACTAAAACTTCAATCATAATCCATAACACCTATCTTCATAAATTATTAAGTTCTTGTGGTACATGTGCAAAGTGCAGACATGCAGTCGACCTTTTTAGCTTTAACATCGATGTGCATAATAGTAACTACTACAGTACTCCTATCTAGATTGACCAAATGAAAGGAACATTACTGGATTTTTTGTCCCATAAAAAAATATTGGATTTGTTACCCAAACCACCTACAAAACTGTAGTTTTTTGTAACACAGATATTTAGGGGAAGAGATAGTAATGAGTTAACAATCAAGAGAACCTGATCTTGGTTTAAAAAAGAGAAACCCTGATTACCACAATAGCACACAGGAGGTAATCGAGATATTGTCTGACAAGTGATAACATGAACACCATCGCATTGAACAAAACCTATGTAGAACAAACTAAGGAAGGTATGTAATTTTGATAGCCACCTCTATTTGTTTTGTAAGTCTACCATCCGTTACAATGCAAGCTATCTCCAATATCCGATCTTTTGAAATATCCAAACCTGCATGATACAGTATGAGTGTGCTTGTTAATCATTAATTAAAAAAGTAGGATCCAAATTTATATTTGATTTATCTACCATCAAACAATTTTTTGAGGAAAAGATAACAAATGATTATATTCCCAGCAGTATCAACTATCATTATATCAGAGACAAAATATTTAGCTATCATCACTTCATCATTAAATTCCAGGAAGGATATACACTTCTATGATTCAGATCAATAAACAAGTTTATTCAGGATATAGGAGATAAAATCATCAGCGTTTTATAATTTCTTCAATTCTTAGATTATAGAGTTTCATTAAGTAAACCCACACATCAGTACTTTGATGTAAGCATAAATAAAAATACTTTGTTGGACCATTGGTACTGTGTGAGACAATGCATACTATAAAATTGAATAATGATCACATGGAACATTGGCAACTCAATCTCCATTCTCAATCACCAGAAGGAGAATGTCCCAAATGACAACTATTCCTTAAATCAAAAAATGAGAACTATCTATGTTAGCCATTGGATTAGATCTGGATCGAGTGGTTCAGATAATCTCTAGAAGCCACTGATATACTTCCAAAAGCCTCCCGAATTATTCCATACAATCATACCATTCATTCTTGTTTCAGAAGTGAAAGTGTGAAAGTGGTTACTACCATAGACCCCCCGACCCGCCCCCCCAACACCCAAAATAAAAAAAACCAAAAAAAACAAAACAAAAGATGATGTGGTTCAAGCATGTTGCAAAAGTTACAGTATCCTGAGCATTCTGACATATTTATCCATGCATCCATTCTTGAATAATATCGGTTACATATCAACTGTACAGAAAGCAGTTTACTTAAAGGTCCATTAATAATGAATGGATGGCATATACCTGTTTTACAGAAGCATACATGCACAAAAATATATGAAGGACGATAAAACAGCATGGATTGTTAAGGACAAACAAGCAAGTCATTCTAGATGCAATACTAAAACTGATACCGATTTAGTAACATTAAACAAGTTGTAGAAAAGAACAACTCACCAGTCATTTCCAAGTCTATCCAGACCAAAGGCATCCTGTAAGAACCAGATGATGATGCAAAACTTCCTTCATTGTAGTTAACTACTGCTGTGTCATTCTGTTCATCTTTATCTGCATATTGTGTAGTGAATGCAATTTCTAATCCATGTTAGCGACTGCAGAGGATTAGGAATCAGAAACTTTGTAAGCATAATAATGTACAAAAGAAACCCTGGCAAAATCATTCAAAATGGTCTGCCATATGTATCCTTTTGAACACTAAGGGCATGCTTGGATTGGAGGTATGTCTTTTAGGGGGCTGAATTTGAACTAAATATCAGAGCCCCCTAAAAAATACCCCCAATCCAAGCACCCCCTAAATTCTATATTTCTATGTAACGAGTGAAGGAATAAAAATTCATCTTCTTTACTCCACTATATGGAGCACCATTCTGTAGTTCAAAAAGAGAGCACCATTCTGTAGTTCAAAAAAAGAGCACCATTCTAGAAGAGGAGCACCAACCAGATTTGCCAGCAGCAGCTTCTTCTCTGCTGGTAGAAGATGTTTGGGTTACTTGACTTGCTTCTCTTTCATTTTCTCCATCATCTTCACCGTCTAGATGAAGAACCGCGAACTTGTTTGCAAGCTTATTCATTTCCCAACCTTCGCAGCTAATATAATCCAAGCACCTGTTACCGCATCAACTAAGCACCCAAGTTCTGAACTCAAAATGAGCACATTAAAATAGTCGAATTAATCATAATCCAGGAAAGCAGAGCCATTATGAATGCAAGAAAAAAACGCTAACAAGAATTTTGAAAACCAAGCTATGATTAACCCTTTCCAGGTCACTTCTTGGAAGCGATCTTTGCATGCTATTCATTGTCCTTTTTTTTCTTTCCATTTGTGATACAAGAAACTAATAGGATTGCCGCAACCTATGGTGAGCAGAAGTTCCGCGAACTGTGCAATCCTAGCGCATGGGGCCCGATATGTATTTGGAACCAGAGCGGGGAAGCAAAGGCAGCGCAACTGGAGCTGGAGCTCACACCTCGAGCAAAGCAACCAAACTGTACCAGAAGCTGGAGTGCGGCACCAATTCCGGTTCGCCCCTCCTTTCTGGGACCATTGGATCAAACAAGACGAAGAGATGCTTACGTTTAATCCTTTAGGGTTTATAGGTTGCAACATCTATAGCCCGCCACCGCTGAATTCGCTCGAGCTGGTAGCGGCGCCGCGGCGGCGCAGCCGTCGGGTCTTCCACCACCACCAAGGAGAGGAGCCAAAGCGCACGGAAATCGGGGTAGGGAGGCAGAGACGCAACGGCGACCAGCACGCTTTCGTTGCAGTACCACGAGTCTCGAACCGGTTTTTACCGACCGGTTTTGAAATTTTAAATTTAAATTTAATATTTTAAAAAATTTTAAAAAAATCTTATAAAAAACTAGAAGGTTTTTAGAACATTCTGCATAAAGCAAAATTTTAAATTGAGATTATTATCATGGTATTTTATACGAAGAAAGTTGTACAAAAATGAAAAACCGTTTTTTGAAAAATTGGATTGTTTCTAGAAGGTCTAGTCTGTACATTTGCTAATTGATTGCTCTGCTCATTTTTTTCTTTTGTCACCACCACCGTACCAAACTCACTAATTGATGCATGTTTTGCTACCGTGAATCACAGGTTTCAGGTCACCAAACAGTTTTCAAAACCTTGATATGTCTATCATATGACTTAGTATTGATATGTCTATCATCATATACAATACAATATATGTATATATGCAATTCACTAGATATTGATATGTTCCAGATGTCATATATTTATCAAAAGTTCTTTCAAATTTTTTCCATGATTAAACAAATTACCAACATATATATCCCACCCATTTATGATTTTTTTCAATTTTTTTAATTTTTTCAGACCTCTTTTTATTTTTTTCCTAGTTCGAATATATGTTTTTGTTAGAAACAACCATGCATATCACATTATTGACATCATATTGATATGTTCAAATTGACTTTATATTGATATTTTTGTTGGAAACTACCTTGTTCAAATTATTGATTTTATATTGATATATTCAAGATGTCATATATTTATCAAAGGTTCTTCCAAATTTTTTCCATAATTAAACAAAATTACCAACACATATCTCACCCATCTATGATTTTTTCCAATTTTTTAAAATTTTTTCAGACTTCTTTTTATTTTTCCATTTTCTATGTTTCCCTTGTTTTAGACCACCAAAAACCACAAAAAACCGCTAAAAACCGCCAAAAACCGCTAAAAACCACCAGTTTCTCGGCAAAAACCGCTGCAAAAACCGGTGGACTCGCCCGCTGCCATCTGACTATTTGAATTTGAATTTGAGCCGTTTTTGCGGTTTTACTAAAAAGTGGCCCGCCATATATGCGGTTTGGGTCCCGAACGGGTTTTAGACCTCGCCATGACCAAAGCCGCCGTCCGTCCTTGGACGAGGAGCCGAGAAAGTGAGGGATTTTGGCGTGGTGGGCTTCTGAATTTTTTTTAAAAAAATATTTATTTTTATTCAAAATTGCAAAATTACTCGTCGGAATTGTAAAATTATAAAAATATGTCCCCGTCGCCGTGCTTTGGGGCGATCGCCCTTTATTGGGGCGATAGGTACCCCCACACCGAACGGCTATTCATGTGAGATTCATTTGCCGTTGAAACAGAACCTATCGCCTATAATGGGCGATCGCCTGTTGGGCGATAGTGGCCTTTAAAGCCCTCGGCCTTTCTTCCCTTCCCCGCCATGCCCATTTTCATTTCCATCACGGAGAGCAACCGAGAGCAGGGGAGAGAGGAGAGAGAGAAAAGAAAAGAGAGGAGAAGAGAGGAGAGGAAAAAAAGAGAGGGAAAAAGGAGAAGAAAAAAGGGAGAAAAATAGTAGATAGGTGAGGCGCCATTTTCGTGGAGGTAAGTTTTTTTTTTTTTTTGCAAATTATTTAATAGACAATATTTAGAAATATAGTGTGGTAGTATTGTATAGTTGTAAAAAGTAAATATTACGATGAAAACCTGGTAGGATAGCCATATGCTGTGCGGTTTAAGTTTTGGAAAAATGTGACTTAGAAATTAAATGTAGTAGATATGCATTTTGTAGGGTTAGGAGAAAATAATGATATATATATAGTAGTAATGCTGTAAGAAAAAACCGAGTAGTTTAATTATTTAATTATATCAGTAATTTCTAGTACGATCGTCATACGGTTTATATATTGTATTATCCCTTTTGTGAATTATTCCTTTTAGAATAATATGTTAAAAAAATGGTAGGCTAGCCACATATGTCAGGCACGCTTAGAAATTAGTGGAGTGAGCAAATTTGAAAATAGATAGCAGAAATAACGAGGAGTAAATGAATGACATAGGATGATGTAACAATTATATGGTAGTATATGATGTTGTTAGATAGAGAACTGATATATTTCTCGGTCGGACGTTGTAGGCAGCATGTCGGAGAAATTGTATTTTCAAATATTTTACGGAGATGGGGAGATAGCACAGGGGGCGGATGGAGTGGATTTGTCAGCATTTTCAAGAGTTGTACGAGGCATATCTAGACCGAGGGATAGGACATACAGGGTATTGTTGGAGTGGATGTTTCGGATGTTCAATTTGGATGCCCAGACCGTTCTATTTGCGGGTTAGAAGCGAGAGTAAGCCGTGTGCAACACTGTTTTTATGGAGAGTTAATTCCCATTAATGCGACATCATCATGGAGGAGCTATGTTGGGTTTGCCGTAGAGCGGGGGTGGCCGCTGATGTTGCTGGTATAGTGCTACCCGGTAACTCCATCAGTGTCGGAAGTTCGTGATGTTGGGGAAGATCATACGGAAGAGGTGGAGAGAAATATGCGTAATGCGATGATGAAGAGGACGAGGAGCCCGGAGACGGGGACACGAGATTGGCGGTGCCGAGGGATGGGGTGCCGAGGAGACAGCTTCGAGGCGCAGGGCCGCCGACGAGGGGAGGAGGTGGAGAACATAGTTGACCTGATGGAGGAGGAGGACGGAGTCGATGAGGAAGTTCCCGATGTCAAGACTCGACGAGGAAGACAATATCGGTGAAGTGCTGTCCCTAGGGCGTGGTCTCGATTATAATTTTGAAGACCTAACAAAGGAATGAAGGGAGCGATGATGCATGGGAGTATCATGAGAACGAGGTCACGCAGGGGCCATATATAAGGACAAGGAGGCTGTGATGGACGCGTGAAGTATTGGGCAATGTCTTTGCGACGGCAATTCAGGG
This sequence comes from Olyra latifolia, assembly GCA_036346145.1. Classification (NCBI taxonomy): domain Eukaryota; kingdom Viridiplantae; phylum Streptophyta; class Magnoliopsida; order Poales; family Poaceae; genus Olyra; species Olyra latifolia. The sequence goes on along the minus strand of CM070524.1, from coordinate 38,911,208 downwards.
TAGTGAAGTCTAGCAAAAAGGAGTACGATGTGAAGTGCGTAGTTGATTCGTGCCCATGGCGGGTGCATGCATACAAGGGGAAGTGGAAGGACTACTGAAATGCTCCATTGTGATGGGGCATGACTATGAACTGGAGGAAGCGGAGCAGAAACACCGCAATCTGTCGTCTACTTGGGTGGCCAATGTGTTTTACCGTCAGATCGTAGACAATCCACACTTGCAGGCTCGAGCTATCATCACAGCCGTGGAGGAGAGGTTTCAGTACAAAATTAGCTATGCAACGGCATGGAGACCAAAACAGACAGCTTTACAGATACGGTTCGGGACGTATGAGGCTTCCTACGAGAATATTATACACTTGCTCAGGGCAATAGCACACAGAATCTGGTACATACATCGACCTTGCGGAGTTCCCCATGACGATGTGTGCCCGCAAGCACGTCTTGCAATGGGCTGCCGCCCTCGGCGCATGCATAAATGCGTTCCGACATCGCCGCTCGGTGATTTGCATGGATGGCACATTCCTCACAGAAAATACAAGGGCGATTCTTCTCGCAATCGCGGTGGGCGAAAACAACCGTGTTCTCCGGTCGCGATTCGCCGTGGTGGGGGAATACGAGCAAATTGTCTCGGTTCCTTGAAAGAGTCAAGTGGCGGTTGTTCAGATCGCCTACGATGTTTGTATCATCTATGACCGACATGCCGGGTTGCTAAGGACGATTGTGGACATGCAAGAAGGGTCCGACGTCAGGTGCAAAGAAAGTGGCTGCACCTAAAGAGCAGGTGGTGCATGAGGCACATGGGTGCCAATTTTTTCCGTCAATTCAAGAACAAAGAGTTTATGAACATGTTCAAGAGACTATGCAAACAGAACCAGCGGAGGAAGTTCGAGGCACTGTGGAGGAGTTTGGATGAACTAACCAAGAAGTAATCACTGAATCCAAGGGATACCGCTAGTTCGTTAAGGAACCCTATGGTCCACTACGAGGAAGGAGATGACCCAACAACCTTGTGTGCGCTCCCTACAGACGCACCAAACATTCGGCGTAGGCCGGGTTCAAGCATAAGGAGTTTTACGGACTGGATACGACATGAGCCGTTGGAAAAATGGTCCATTCTGCATGACGAGGGCGGTTGCCGTTATGGAATAATGACAACGAACCTGGCGGAGGTGTACAACTGGGTTATGAAAGGCACCAGATGCCTTCCTTTGGTGGGTATAGTCGAAGGTGTGTTACTAGGTACGCAAAGATATTTCATTGACCGATATATGAAATCTGCTGCATGTATGTCGGACAATCGACTGTTCTACTCAACGGTTGTTTCTAAGTACATGGCCAACAAAACACGCAAGGCGCAGACACATCGCGTGACACCGGAGAGTGGCATGGAACGACGATACCACGTGCACTGCGGTGACCACGGTCGTAGAGGTGCCCACCGGGAGAGGACATCCCATCTGTGCATAATCCGAAGCTCTCGATCGCGAGTGCTCTGCCGCCAGGCCACGATCGCTGCACTTTCCATGCTCTCACGCCATTGCGCCGCCGCAGATACACATCAATCATGTCGCCCTTACATCTTGCAAGATTACTACAAGCAAAGTGTTTTCAACACATGGCATCACGAGGTGTACGGTACCGAGTGGATGGATCGTTCACAAGCCCTCCGGGTCATCGCTGGTACCGGACATCCGGATGTTGAAGCAGAAGGTCAAGGCCGTCGAAGGACGACGATTCGAACGATATGGACGAAGTTTGAAGCTCGCTCGGCGAACTGAAGGATCATCGAAGGCTAGGCCGTCAAGATCTCGTCGTGGCACACACTAGGTTGTCCACTTAACTACTATCTCATTATGTACTTCATTACTTTGAGACTGCAGTTATTTCAATTTTTATATGTACCTTGTAATTTGGGATAATGTTATTTTAATTTATGTATTTGTACCAAATGTATTTCTGTACTTCGAGTACTTAAGTATGAACCAGTTTGTATTGTAATTCAACCTTGTTTTCAGCTGTCTTTTGTAACATTTAAACAAATAATTATTATTGCAGTTTGTTGTATTTTCTCTCTAACCATGTAGGCACCGATGGCGAGAGGTGGGCGTGCTGGGGATGATTGCCCCGAGCTACTTGATCGGACCGTCGATGCGACGCACCGGTCTAGGTTGTCCGCCGTGGAGAACCGAGAGCTGGGGACACCGCGTCGCGCGTGTTTAACGAGTCGCTCCGCATTGACCCACGCGGGTTCCACAATGGCGCCAACGCTTCTCTATTTCGTATGCATTTACTTACATGCTATATAAAATTTCATGACGCTACTTACTACATGCAGTTACGGCGCGGTGCTTGCTCCCGCTCAGAGAATGGTGGAGCGAGCCACGCCTGCAGGAGGCGAGCACGCCCCACGGTTCGGCACGACCGTTCCTCGCCGCCGCACTCGCCGATCGTTGGAGACCGAAACACACACTTTCCATCCGCCTGTGGAGAGATGGCTCCCCGCCGCAGACGTGTCTTACCTCCCACGGCTCCCCGTGCGGGCCTGCGGTTGTGCCGCACGACGCCCCGCCACGCGGCGGCGTGGTTGTCGGCCGCTGTTCGCCGAGGTGCGGCGACACCCCGGCGGGCGACGTCCCTCTCAGTAGGCGAAGGCGGCGCGACGCGACGGCCGTGGATCGCTTCGCTTCACGGTTAGTATCTCCATCATTGCAATTTCACACCTCGCCACTAAGTTGCTAATTCCATTGTACCAAATGTTGCAGTCGATCGATCCACCCGCACGCCGAGGACGCGAGGACGTGGCTCGCCACCTAGAGGCGTACACTCGCTTCTTGCTGTTTGGTTGGGTGATGTTCCGCCCTCCCACGGAACACGGTGGACCGGCACCTGATCGAGTACGCCCAGTCGATCGCCGACACCCCGGACTACGAGGTAACAGATTCCGTTTAAATTTGTTGCCACAGGACCTGTCTAACTTTATCGATGCCAACAGATGGTGCAATGGTCGTGGGCCTCTGCTGTGCTCGCGGCGACGTACAGAGGTCTGTGCGACGCTGTCTCTCGGGCTGACCAGGACGCGACGATGTCGGGTTGCGCCCCATCGCTGCAGCTTGTGGTCTGGGGCGCTTCTCCGTCGGGAGGCCTGCTGTTGACACCGCGCCGTACCCACAGGACTGGTACGACGAGCACCCAATGGACTGGCCCACCATGGGCCACTACTGGGTTCGACGACAGGTATGCCCCTCGTATGTAATTCCCCACTTACGCACATTTCTAACATCCACCATATTTATTATCGTCGCAGCGTCGTGACGCCACCGGCAGTGAGGAGGTCGCACTCGAGTTCGTTCGGGAGTTCGACAGCCTCAGCGACGAGGACGTGCGGTGGACACCCTACAGCGCGTACGACGTCCACGTACGAGCTCCTTTCGGGATCTCCGCGCTTTGCACGCGGACCAGCGTCTTGCTCACCAGAAGGTCCTCGTCTTCGACCAGGTGGAGTACTCGCCGACCGAAAGTGCCGCGGCGATTCGGCTGTTCGAGCTTTTCCATTACCGCCTCGCCACGTTGTGTCACGTGGCGCTCACAGTACGCCTCATGACCTCAGTCCCAGCCTTTTGTACCCAATATATGTTCTGTCAATTCCCCTTGTATACATTGCATGATGACTTCTATACATTGCAGGATGACCCGGATGGGGGCTGCGGCGGGCACTCCGTTCGCCCATCGCATGCAGCCATGGGCATTGCAGTGGGACGACGCGCTCGCGGAGAGGGTCACCGAGACCCGAGCATACGACCATGACATGTACGCGGAGTACATGGCATGGTTCGCGCCTCGGACTTCGCCGGGGGGTACACACCAAAGACCGTATGTCGCCAGAGGCATCGATTGTCGGACACGTACCCTTCACAGATGTTACAGAGAGGTTACTTCGCGGTAAGTCTCATAATCGAATCTCTATGGGTACGTGTTATACATAGTAATTACCTCATATCGACCCGGCATTACCCACAGGACCAGCAGCTAGGGGAGGTGGAGGTGGAGGCTGACACCATGGTGGCACGCCGAGGCGGCATCCAGTGACCCCGGAGAGACCGGCACAGCTTGGCGGCGGATCCTCGACACGGTGAGGCGGGTGCGTCGCCTGGCCAGCTGCCAGTGGCGCGGAGACGTGGTCCGACCCAACGCACCATGTCCGCATGGGCCAGCACTGCCCTTCCTCGCTGCGTCCTCGCCGAGCCGTCCCAAGACTCCTCGTGCATCGGGTCTCCCACGGCCCGACGTTGGCTACGGCGAGTCCTCGTGGCCTCCTGCACAGCAGCAGTGGGGACAGTGGGCATACGCTGGGCCTTCTCCGCCTCACGCACACCAGGTCAGGGGACAGTGGGGAGACGCGGGGGCTTCTTCGTCTTGCCCCCCTCCTAGACCCCGCGGCGGTTTCGGCGACGCAGACTACCACGACGAGGAGGAGGCACTGCTCGACGTGAGTACGTACTGTCGACCGAGTTCTCGGCCCTCTCGGTGTCGGGAGCACCGTGCAGACACACCCGACTTCGCATGCAGGCTTCTCTACCCTCAGGCGCAGGTCGCCTAGGAGGGTCAGTCCGTCCTCCGTCACCACTCATGTACCCCACTTGAGCGGATCGAGCAATACCGCCGTCGGTGACTTCTTCGTACCTATACTTTTTAATGCCTTTACCACCATGTTGTAAAACTTTTTAACTCAGGCTTATTCAAATAATGTTCATTTACACCCATTCATCCATCGATCCATCGCGGCTTGTAGCTTTTGTTTGTAATATTATCCTAATATCGCGAGTGTTGCGATGTTACGGGTCATATTACACTCAAAATGTTACCATTTTTTTCGAAAGGTACCATGACATACAGGGTGCGATGACTTATAGGCTATAATTACGGATGTATCCGTGAGGGCATCTGCTCAACGCCATCATACCAATGGATCTAGACAAAGAGCTGAAGGCTTTCAGATTATGGTACTCATGATATGAACGAAATGAAGATGGTGCTCCGGTGACATTGAAAATATGAGACGCATTACATGGTAGTAATCCACGTAAACTTGATGCAAATTACATGAAATAAACCCCTATTGTAATAGGGACGCTTGGTTTAGTGCCATCCATGGAACGGTTCCACACGGGTATACACGTTGTAGCCCCGAGTAGCAAAGTCAACTCGCTCCTCAAGCCGGGAGATTCTTGCGTGAAGATGTTCGATGTAACTGAACGCGGCCATTGGGAAGGGGTCGTCCATCCATTTGGTAAAGCCGCAGTCATCGGTCTACATTTTGAAATGAGAAAAAGGTGAGATGAAAAATGTATTAAACCCTTCGCCGTTGTCGGGCTGGTTACTCACAATAAGCACGCCAAGCCAGTAGAAACGCCGGCCACCCATCCTTCGACAACCTGGTCAAAGTTTGTACAACCGTGTCCACTCCATGTGCACAACGTGGCCATCCCTCGAGAAGTTTGGGTCTCTTATCATTGTTGGCTCGTGTTATAGCTAGCTCGTCCGAATAGGCGGTCGCCGCTGGTAGACGGGCTTGAGATCCGAGACCATTTGACGCCCACCGTGCTTGTCGGATCCAACCGCTCGGTGTGGGTCGTGAAGCCATACCGAACGAGGTGGTGTCTCTATCTCTACTCGCCTCCCTCCCACGGCCAACCCTAGTAGGGAGTTTACACACACGAGTCGAGTGAGAGTGAGGTGGGAGTGAGAGGGACGCCAACTCTGCCTCCCATTATATAGGCCGAGGAGTGCACTCACTGTTAACACTGCATTCCACCTGATCGCTTTCCCCTGCCCGGTCACATAAATAATTACGGGGCACTGCTGACCAATAGTACCGGCCTGACTGCGGTCACATCAATAATTGCGGGCATCATATTACCAGCATCACCGACACCGGTCATATCAATAATTTCGGGGCACTGCTGACCAACAGTACCATCCTGACACCGGTCACACCAATAATTACAGGCCACTGCTGACCAATAGTACCCGCCTGACACCGGTCACATCAATAATTTGCAATCTTGTTGACCATCAGATGCAGCGTGACACCGGTCACATCAATAATTGCGGGTATCGCTATCAACAGATGCCGCCGACACCGTCACATCAATAATTTCGGCACTGCTGACCAACAAGATCGCCGACACCGGTCACATCAATAATCGTGGGGCATGGCGACCAACAAGACCCGCCGACACCGCCCATCAATAATTGCGGGCATCGCCGACCAACAAGATCGCCGACACCGCAAATACATCAAATGCAAAGAAGAAGACTCGGGAGGATGCGTGCGGTTCCATGAACTCGGTGCATGGATGAACAAACTTCCTATTTATTTCCTCCCGCCTCCGAGTCCTCTGCGCTCCAAGCTTCCTCTCAAACTCACATATTACTCCAGCCCATACAATTGCATAAATCTAGTTGTAACGAGCAATGGCGCTCTCGCTCGAGGACCGTCCGCGAAGCAAGTTTAACACCACCGTGCCTGAAGGGGTGAATGTTCCAATGTGCTTTTGCGGTGACCTTTGCAAGTTTGTTCAATCCGACGAAACTTTCTCATATACTTACGGAAGGAGGTTCTTCATGTGTGCAAACTACGAGTACGATCCACCCAAGGTTGCCTTTGGCGAGTGTCCAAAGGTACTTGCTCACCCTACCCTGCTTGATTATATCTACCTACATGGCACATGTGATCTATACTGACTTATGTTGAACAAATAGTCTCCCCCACCTCTATGCGATTTCTGGTAGTGGCTAGACACGGAGCAATCGGAGGCAGACAAGAAACACATCGAGCGTGAGGTCCGTTGGAAGAGGCAGTGGTTCAGGCAGCGCCAGTATGAGGAGCAAGAGGAGAAGCGCAAGCGTTCGCAGGAGGAGTACCGTAAGCGACAAGAGGATGCTGAACGTCAGGCTGCTGAGGCCCGAGAGGCTGAAAGGGAGAGAAAGCGAGAGGCACGTCACAAGCAAAGGAGGCCGGACTGATGCTACCAAAGAAGGGAAATATCCCGTTGTACTCAAGAGTACCTTTCTTGTAATCCTAATAATAAAATTTCCCTGAGAGCACTTTACCTTCAACGCGCATATAAATGTTTATGATTAAATCTCGCCCGAGCAGAGGGCAGTTTATTCTTCTAGCTATTTATTTATTTTTCCAAATAATTATTAATATAAAACCTCTGTTGAAACTTATCCATTATTTCCATACTATTATATTTTTAAGATTAAATAGTCCAAATAACGAGCCATATGTAATTGATAATATTTATTTTCATATTTGTTATAACTATTTATTTCATTTTATTTCTTATAACTATTGTAATTAACATATTGATAACATATAATACATAATGTATACACAGAGGTTATAATTAACATATATATAATATATATATATATATACATAGGCATTTGTTTAGGTGGGGCTCCTATCGCCCTTTTACTGGGCGATCGCCCCATATTTGGGCGATAGGTCACTGCACCAACGGCCTCAAAACGGCGTGTCGACGGCTAAAGATGCTGCGGGCGGGGAAGGCACCTATCGCCCCAATGAAGGGCGATCGCCCCAAACCAGGGCGACGGACGGATATTTTTGTAATTTTACAATTCCGACGAGTAATTTTGCAATTTTGAATAAAAATAAATATTTTAAAAAAAATTCGTGGGCTTCTACTAGACTTTTTTATTTCCTTCCTTATATTGTGGCCAAGGAAAAAGGTTTGCAATCCTGGATGCCCACCACGCCAAAATCACCTGGACGAGGGAGCCACCACTGCCAAGGAAAAAGGTTTGCTACCTCAGCTCTTGGCCATAACTGTCAAGGCTTGGGGCAAAGGGCGATGCCACTCTTGGGCCGTCGCTTGCATCGTCTGTCCACTCTCTATCCAAGCGTCTTGTACAGTATGTTCTCTCTCCTCTTTTCTCTCTCATCCCTTTTCACACCGGGCGCTACGGCCTTCTGCCGTAACGACAGAGGATCTGCGTCCATAAGAGGGAGGGTTGTAGCAGTGTAACATCCCATTTTTGGGTGTTTGTAAAATTCTTGAAAATATTAAATATTAATAATGCTCTTAATGCTTTGAGAGATTTATATCTTAATTTACATTATTTTTGACTCCTTGATACAAATATACTTGTACTCCTGACTAAGGTATTTTATGTTAAGTAAAACATACTCCATAATTCTCCTTTTATTTGAAACTTATTATAGGTTTTACTTCCGGGCATTTTGGAAATCTTCTAAAAGCCTCCAAGCTTTTATCTTATAAAGTGCTTAATAGTGAATAATAAATAAAAGCTAAACTATGTTGATAAATTTTCACTTTAATGCAAATCTTACATCCTTATCCTATTTAAAACCTATTTTCCTATTTGTAATCCTTTTTCGGATTTGCTCTTCATATACTCCTCCTCCTCTTCCTCCTCCCGGTTGCTCTGTCTGAGCCGGCAAAGATCGCTCACGGAGCCGCGCCAAGACGTGCCACGCCCGACCCGTCGACCTCCACCACAGGCCACCGTGCTCACTTACCGTTCCCGCCGTGCTCCCTCCCGGACTCGAACTCCCGCCACGACGACGATCACCGCATCGGACGGCCAAGCCTCGCAGCGTCAGTGCTCTCCTCGCGCGGCCGACCACGGCCGGTCTCACCTTCTCGGCTGGCTCCCCATTGGCCGCTTCGCCCGCGCGTTAATGACCTTGTACCTCCCGCGGCAAGACACCGCGCTGAAGTCCCGCTTTGCCTCCAAGTATGGCCGCCGCCTTGTCGTTTCCTCCGGCCATTCCGGCCAGACGCCTCGGCGTCAAGATTTACTCCTCGTCCTCCCTTGTCCTCCCCGCCCTTCCCGCCTATTTAAAGCCATGCCCGAGCTTCCCCTTCCCTCGCTTTCCCGCTCTACCCCGCCGGTGCCCCTGCTGCGGGCCCAACCCGATGAGCTCCGCCATTGCCGACGCTTTGGACCGTTCCCTCACCCATTCTTGCTCCTCCGCCTTAATTGATTTTTGTTGCTTGTAGCTCATGAACGAGCTCCATTGCCACCGTCGGCCGCGACCCCCTTTCCGATTGCTGCAGCAAGAAGACTCTCCGCCCTCCCTTCGGACCGAAGCACTCTCAAGCACCACCTCCTTCCTCCTCCCGGAAGGAATTGGCGCGAGACCACCGACGAGCCCCGCGCCTTCTCCCTGTTTGGCCTCCACGGCTCCCACGGCGCCGGCCTCCTCCGCCTCCCGCACAACGGCCTAAGGTAACACTCGTGGTAGCTTATAGGTGCTCACCGACCTCTTTCCGTGCTCCAAACCGCTTGAGCGCCGCCGCTGCTGTAGTAGCTCTGCCGCCCTGCTTCGTGGCGCCGCCGCCGCCTTCGCCCACGGTGAATCCCACGGACGCCTTAGAGCTAGGCTCACAGATCCATAGGAACAAACAGACGCAGCGTTTTGGTGCCCAGAGCTCACGGGAGCTCGCTGGCCTCACGGAGCTCGCCTGAGTGAGACAGCCAGCGCACGACGCCACGCCGACATCATCATTCAGCACACAGTGTCGCTCTCCTCCTCAGAGCGACATGTGGGCCCCTCGGTCCCACATGTAAGTTTAAAATGGTAGCGTATTTTCCGCCTTTACGCTTCCGCTTCTAGAAAGGCGCCTCGTCTTTGAGCTGTGCTCCCACGGGCGGACCCGTTTTGGGCTGCACAAGGTGCATTTCGCCCACTACTGGCGCAAACTATTTATTTAGTGTTTTCCCATTTGATTTAAATACCAGAAAATGGTTTTGGTTTATTAAAATAGTTAGTGACTTTGTAAAATCATGCAAAAATCATGTAAAATACTAGAATGCTTTTGGAACTTAGGAAAAATATTACTTTGCATATTAAACTAGTATAATCCTCTGTAAAGTATTAATAGCCTTTTCTAGCTATTTCATTTGAGTAGAAAATCCAGAAATGGCTTTCCCTTTATTAAAAATACTAGATGACCTCGAAAATTCATGAAAATATTTCGGAGACACTTTAAAGTGTCTCAAATTTAGAAAATTATTATTTGCTCATGCACCCATATATTATTTCTCTAAATATTAGAATAAGCAATAAATGAATATAGAATTGCTTGTATTAAGCTTTTTCCATATAAGATATAATTATATATCTGTCATGCTTGGTTTTTGAACTGATTTTGTGAATGTTATCCAAATTATTAGAGTTATTGTGGGTAGATATCTTATATCATGCATATACATTTATATTTGCATTAGGGTTATTATTACATAAAAGGCTCTTTTAATAAAACAAGTAGATTATGGGTCCTGTTAAAAGGTCCATAACATTTGTAGAATCATTGCACATCATGCATCATGCTCTAGCATATTTCTAATTATATTTGTGCTATTTGGATTATTCACGATAGATCCTAAGGCCTAAGGACAAGTGTGAAGATCAGACCCCAACACTTTTGGCCCAAAGTAGCCAATGTCTCTAGAATCATTCTTCTAACCCGTTTTTATTTAAATTATGTTGATTTAAATTACGAATTTGCATGCCTTATATTTTGTTATTACATTATGTTGTTAAATACTGAGCTAATAGAGCTGGTCTAGTTATAACTCAAATTGTTACATGTGTTAATAAACACAACCCTTATCCTTGATATAATTTCTACCCTGTCGCTTGGTAACCTAAGAACTTGATTAACATCTCCTGGACTAAATGAGTCTTTGGCGAATGCTTAGCAATGGCTATATCTAGATTCGAATGGGTCGAACCCCTATTATCTACGGATACGGATATAGGATGACGGATTGCTCCTAATTCCAGACTATCAACGTACACGTCGTTAACACGGTGAAAACTCATGCACTTGGGTGCCCTTTACTGCCCGAGTGCGAAGTGTCCTTGAACTAATCATTTTTCCTGAATTTGCGATTCGATACCGGGAAGGGTCTATGTACCGCGATGGGCATATTTTGGTATAGTGTGAAATCATGTTTTCGACATGACGCCGCGAAGGACATGTCTTTCCGTGATGGAAATTATATTGTCTGCGAAGGACAATACCGTGAAAGTATCCATCCGCGAAGGATGATTCCGAGACGGATGTGTTGTAAAATTGCATGCTGTGAGTCTGTTTGAATTGCTGGGATAGCCGAGTTTTTGATGTTGAGATAAACCCCAGTTATGAATAATTTCGGCATATATAGCCCAGTATGTCTTTGTTTTGTTAACCTGGCTAAGTCTTAGGCCTTTACTACTTTGACTATAACTTTGGCATTTATGCAAATAAAATGAACCCTAGCCCCACCAAATGGCCTGTACCATTATGTGCATTAGGCGGGGTTTTGGCTCGCGAGCGCGGTTTGATTGCACGCTCACCCTCGCACCCACTCACTCTTTTAGGTCAAGATGGAGAAGAAGAGGATCCTTCGATCGCTATGACGACGAGGAAGCTCGGGAGCCGATGCGTGGGGACGGTGTTAAGCGGGACTCCAGTCGCTTGCCTGTCAGGGTGGATGGCATAGCCCTTAGAACCCAATTTTATTCTTGTTTCCGCATTTCCGAACTCTGATTAAAGAAGCTCAATTTTGGTATTGTAATATTTGGCCAACTCGGCCCTACAAACTTGAGCCACTATGTATTTGAACCTTTATAAATGTATAATTAAACGTGCTTGTATGAGATGGTTCCAATTTTTTAACTTCGTGCAGTCTTAGCAAGACAGATCCCGAAAAGACAGACGTACGGAGGTCCCTGAAAAAATGGGGGCCGACAAGGAGAGCTCGGGACACTCCTGCATCGCTAGATCTCAGAAAAGAGCTAGTGAGGCCGCCCGCCCATGTGTCACCCTAGCCGGACGTCATCTTGGCCCGGACGCCTCACCGTCCTTTCTCTCTCTGTGACCAAATGAAATACAGTGAGAAATGGGAATTTCGGGATGAGACAACAAGGTTGACAGATCCCAACTGCGGGAAAAGAAAAGAAGAAACGTGCGGGATAACAAAAAGCAAATGCAAATATGTTTTTTCACAGCTCAGTAACAGCAAAAACTAGTTAATAATGGCTCACAAGGAAACAACTCAAAAATGCAATGGCACTTAGGGATATTATGCTTCAGTGATAACACGGAGTGGTTAGAGGCTTTCTGCGGTAGCACATAAGGTACTATCTCTGTCTCGTTAAAAAATTGAGTCTTTGGAGACGATGGAAGATGTGAAGGCCTTCTGTCTAACTTGAGAAACGATCAGGTAGCATACTGAACTCTTGAGTGAACGAAGTCTGGGACTCCAAAATATGCGGTCGTTAACACACAGCAAGAGATGATTCTGGAAAGTTTTGTCATCGGACGATCAGTATCTTGTGCCAAATTAGCATTTCAGGCTGCGTTTCCATTGCTAATCGGAAGGACAATGCAGCTCGTCCGGAGAGCTACCGCAATCGCAATGAGTGATTGAGCGGGACGGTCATCAATCATCATCAAATGTTCCGATCAGATATTCAGATGAAGATTTCATCAAGTGCTAGTAAAATTTGTCCGACGGTTTTCTCCAGCTTCATGTCAACAAGATTCACAACCATAGCGAAAGCATTTACGGAGCATATAATCCTTTGAGTTTTTTTTACACGCCAAAAACACCAATTATTGAAAAACTTAAAAACATATACATTACAGCAATACTTCAGAGCTCAAGACCAAAGTATTGGAGAAAAACTTTGAGAGCATTTTCGCGGTACATAAAGTATATAAAGTATATCGTTGAATCAAACATATATGGTTCAGATGTACTTATATTCTAACCTCTTGAGAGGTAAAAATCAATTAATGGGTCATTGGATTAAGCAAAATGAATGGCCATATTAATAGTTTAGGTATATCTTAAAAGGCAACATATCTAGTGTTAATGAGACATTAGGTGCTAACATGTTGTCGGCGACCGGGAGACGAACCTCCACGGGCCGATGAGCAAGGAAAAGGTGGGTGCGAGGCCCGAGGGCCGATGACCGGGAGACATTAGGTGCTAACATGGCCGGATGTCGTCGAGGGAAAGGACTTTGGTCCCGACGCGGTCGGACGCGTCGAGCCCGGAGAGTGATGACACGAGGGTTTTTATCCTGGTTCAGGCCTCCACTGTCGAATAACAGCCCTACGTCCAGTCTTCGTTTAATGCCGAGCTTAAACGAGTACAGGGGGTGAAGTCCGGGCTTTGGGAAGCCCGGGCCTCGAGTACAATAAGTTCTCAAGGCACTGTGTGTGTTCCTACAGTTACCTGTATGCGGAGAACTATCGCCGGGAACTAGAGCTCCTACGAGAGTGCAAGTGCTCCTGTTCTATAGTGGCTATCTTCCGGGTGTGTGTTGTGTGGCTGATGGCGATGAGTGTATCGATGTAGATGGTCCTCCTTGTTGTGGCCTGTGTCCCCTTTTATAGTCGGCGCCCGGCCACTGTAGCTCGCGTTGGTCCGTTGAAATAGTCGTCCCCTTCTGTCTTGCCATGCCGGGGCGCACAAAATCCATCGGATAATCGAGTGTATCTCCCGATTGCCGCGCCGGACCGCTACCGTGAATCACAGGTCTTCGCCCATGCGGGCGGTTGACAGGACCTGCCGCCAACCCGCCAGTAGCCTTCGCCAGGCGCTCCTCGGTACAGTGCGCGCATTTAATTCTTGATGGCCTTAGGGACCCGAAGCGTATCCTGTCTGCGGCGCGGCATGATCTGCCTCGGGTCCTAAGCCCTGAGCTTCGGAAGCCCGGGAGGAGTGAGTTCGAGACGGGGAAGCTCCGGCGCGAGCTTGCCAAGCCCAGGCTTACTTCTTGTGGGGCCGAAGGTAAGTTAGTGAGGCCGTATCTCCATGGGCCACGTACTTCCCTAACACATGTTAATTCTAACTATTAGCCATTGGATCCATCGTGTATGGCTGAGATTAGCAGAGGTGGAAACCCACCTTTCCACTTAAACCTTTTTTAGAAAACCCTTTAGAGTTGGATAGAAAGCTTTCACCTTCTTTGATTTGAACCACCCAAACACAATCCAATGGTTACTATCTTGAGTTATCACATTAGCACTCAATTAGGTATTAGCACTAGATATATTGCCATATTTTAAAAACTCTAAACTTAAAACATACACATTACCAGAAACATATACTCACTCCTTTTCTTATGTAGGGCATATTTTGATTTGAGAAAGTGCGTATTTTGATTTGAGAAAGTCTTTAAAGGATATCTTGATTGTTCAAATTCTTTTATTATATGTTGCCAATTTATACAAAATAATATTGTATCAAAATCAATTTGAAATACAAATCTATTTATACGTCTTTTGTACACTAAAGATGCATATAATTTAACTAACTATTGGTCAAAGTTTAGAAAGTTTGACTTTTTAAAATCGAAATACACCTTGTGAAATAAACAGAGGGAGTACATTACAACAATACTTTAGAGCAAAATGAAAGTGTTGGGAGAAAAAAAAACTTAGAACACATACGTTATACCGATTGAATAACAATACTGTATTTGGGGAACAAGATACATAAAATTAAGGGAACAAAAGTATTGGGAGAAAAACTTCAACATATACATTACCGCTACTGAATAGCAACGTTGTATTGGGAAAAAGGTTAATTAGATACCAGCCACTTCAAAAATCCCAGTTTCGAGAATTGCCACTACTCAACCGAAAATTGTAAACTAACATGTCACTACTCATGCGCTAAAATTCGAATTGTGCCATTTTGTGAATTGTAAAGCATGTTTTTGGGGTTGGGTCAATCTAGCCATCTTTTTCAGACCGTTTTGTCCTTGCTCCCTCTCTCCTTGAAGTGGCTGTAGCAATCAGTGCCCCTTCCCTAACGAGCTGGTGACTTCAACGATTGAGCTCTACTTCCGTGGGCCATGGCGAATGTGCGCTCATCCTCGATAAGGTCCTCTATGGCAAGCTTCTTTGCACCGGTGATCTACTCATGTGTGATCTTCTCCCCCACGCATCGCCATCCCCTAGCAAGCACCCCATGGCAAGCTCATCATCCCTCCCTCTGGTGACCGTTCCTCATAGTAACACCACCATCAACGCCAACCACAACAACAACACCTCGTCTATGCGGCCCTCGACCTCACCGCTTCGTCTGCCAAGGACGATGGAGGCGCTCGTTGTCGGCACCCTCGATCCATGTTGCTGCACGCGCGAGGCCCACGAGTGTGGTGGTGGTGCATGGTGGTCGGAGTCGCTCATCCCCTCTCGTGGGCGTTCTAGATTGAGGAGGCGACGGCCTAGCCAGGTTGTGCTGCTGGTGCGATGAAGAAGCAGCGTGCTAGGAGAGGATGGGTGGCGCGACCGAAGGGAGGAGGGACGAGGAGGGGTGGCTGCCTAGGGAGCAGGGGGAGAGCTCTCGGTGGCTGGCGACAAGCACTAGAGATTGAAGAGAGAACTGAGAGAGGAAGAAGAAAAGAGAGGAGAGATTGAGGCAGGGTGAAACCATCTTAATATGACTTGGCTAACCCAACTAAAAAAAGATGCTTTATGATTCACGAAATGACACAATTCAAATTTCAGCCCACGAGCAGTGACATGTTTACATTTTCTAACTAAGTTTTGGCAATAACCCAAAAAATGCACAAAAGAGGGATTGAATAGCGATACTGCATTGGAAAAAAAAAAGGCACAAAAAGAGGCGAAAGAAAAGTCAATCATGCACAAGAAGGGAATAGAACCGTGGCAGGGTACTATTCTATCACTAGACCACTGGTGCTTACTCCCTTTTATAGTAATGATGCTTAAAACGTAGTAACTGATTTTCATTCGCCCCAATTTGGATCTCGCTATCATAAGCAGAAAGCATTGGTGATGTGTCAACGCTAAACTGCTGCATCGAAGAAATGCATAACTTCCCAGGTCATAGCTGATAAGCTGATATTCTGAACCGTTAAAATCTGGGTCCAATTTTTCCGGAATGTCCATGGTGAGTTCATAGTCTTTAATCAGGCACTCGATCCTTGTTAAGCAAATTGAGCTTTTCCCCAGTAACACTGATTAGCAGACATCATAAAAAATGATTTGGAAAGAAGCAAAAAGACAAGGAGGCGTGTTTAATTTACTTTGTGAAATTACAACCACCTAGGCTGAAAATTGAGTATCTATATAGGATAAATCGGAGGTCTCACAACCGCTTGTACTGGTGGAATACGCTTATAGTACAAGTTAACGTCAAACATCTAGCGTCCCTCTCTACTCATGGTATTCAAAGAATTTTTTTTTCATATTTTCCCTTTGATTCTTCCATTTCATAATTCCTTGGTGAAAAATGTACATGTCGCGAAATTTCGTGCTTTCCTTGTAATGACATGAACGCAAGTACACAACCACAGATGACGCGAGTAGTCTATCCTTCGAATCGCCTTGAACACACAAAAGCCCTACATGAATAAACGAAATGCACAGCTCTCAAGAACCCGATAGTCCACCAAATCTGTTGCATTTCCGTCTTTCCATTTGGTGTTGAATTTTCCTTTTAAAATCTTGCCAGTGCCAGAAAAGAAAGCATTGGCTTCGAATACTCTCTGTTCGATGCTATGCAGCTGTTGCTTGTCTCGGCGCATGGGTGCAGCGACGAGTAGCAGACGACAACGGATGATTAGTAACCGCTTCACTGTGTTTTAGCCAACGTGTTTTAAATGCATATCTAATTTCTTCTTGACGTTATTTTGCGTCTACCTCGCAAGATTGTCATTACCATTTACCTCGACAGACGAGAGTTCTAGCCACTACTCTAAGGAGGGCTGCTCTAGCCCCTCCAAAAGCGTGTTCTCAAAAGTAAGGATGAATAATGATAAAGGATAATCCGTATTATCAAATATTTGTATTTCAAAAAAAGCTATCCGTTCAAATACACTGTCCATGTTCGAATACAATATCCATATTCGACATTATCCATTAATTTGTACCAAATGTTGGATAAAAACATCTAGGAAAGATAATATATGAGTTCATATCTGTATCGTGTATCCAAATTCATGTTTAAGAATATCCATATTCGCATTTAGAAATATCCAAATCCGTATTCATATTCACTAACATATAAATCCATATTCACACTCACTTAAAAAATATGGATACTAAGAGCATCCATATCAGAAACTCTATTTCTATTTTCTCTCTCTTCTACTCTATTTTCTCTCTCTATTACTCTAAAATTCCTTCACACTTTACACTACACCCTAGAAAATTTATTCCCTCCATCAGAAACTCTATCTATAAAACTCTATTTCTATACCCATATAGGGTTTTTGCTACGGATGCTCTAATAGATAGTGCACTGTCCACTATGCGATCGTTTCCACCCATCTCTAAACGGAATCAGAACATACCATCACACAATGGAATCAAAGCAGAGTCCTACCCTGCAAAACACAAGCATGTTTCTGCCATAAGCACAAGGAAATAGGATCGGGAACCAAGACGTATCACATTGCGGCACAACCATACTTGAAGTCATCAAACGCACTTATTAGTATATCAAACAAAACAGCATCACTCGATCTCGGTTTTAGCATTAGTACTCTGAAAGCTACAGCCTTGCCACAGAACTCGCAAAAGAAAATCAGTACGCACTGGTCCTCAATGCGCCAGAGCTGAAGCAAACTGCAAATCTTTGGACGCAACAACTTCAAGAGTGAGTATGGTCAGATGAAATTTAAGACCTCTTCCACCGATCTAGCTGAGCTTTTGTTTTTACTATCTTGAGTCCACAATGGTACCCTCAGGAAGCGCAGCCAGGTGCACAAGAGCATGAGATTTTAATGGTGCATCGGAGCCAGTAATCTTCTTCTCCTTCGGTCTACTCAGCACCTTCCTCACCTCGTTACTTAGCTCAATGATTGAATCATCTTGATGCCCTGAACAAAGCCACATAAGTATCATTTGTAAGGATGCAATCCAAGACGCCACTAGCACACTAGTATTTTCCAATATTCAAGGCAGCGGAGCTACTGCCAACTAATCGTATCATTGTTTCAAATAACAATTGGAATATGAGAATTAAGTACATGTTCTATGCTTAATAAAATAAACATGGTGAGATACTATAGAAGAAGATTTCTTACTTATGTTGGCCAGTGCCTTCTCCATTGAGAACAGGTAATCCCTATTATTCCCAGTGGGGCCATTTGCTGTAGCAATTTGCCTGGCATTTGAGAACAAGAATAAAGAAAAAGATGTCAGAAAGAGATGCTAACGAAGCAGTCGTCCATAAAAAGGTGCTATGACTTCAATATGTCACCTTGCCATATCCTCCAAAGGAGCAGGGCCAAGGTAGTATTTGTTGCCTACTGGATCAGGAGTTGATATGAAACTGAAAATGCACCAATTTAAGTGAGTTAAACATAATAAACATGCACTATACTAAATTTCAATTGTAAAGTTTGGATCCTTACACTAGGACACCTGCCAAAGTTGGTTTCAGAGAATCTCCTTCCTAAACAATGAAGTTCAGCAACAGAAAATGGGAGTTACCGAAAAATCTTCAAACAATTTCTAAAATAATGGGCCAGATCCAAACAAAAAAATACCTTGTAGAAATCTACAGAGATATTCTGGTCATACTCACACTCTCTTCTCTCCAAGTACTGAAATGCCAAGATAAATTGTCAATATAGTTACTTTATTCAAAATAAGACATGGACAGGAGCATTGCCCCATTTCATTAACACAAAGAAGAGAATATGAACACCAACTAACGAATTAATTCTAGCCTCACAAGACCAGTTTTGTTTTTTCTTTCAATCTACAAACAGAAGGGGGGAAAAATGCAGAGGGCAGCGCTACACCTTCATTGCTTCTTGCTCTTTTTCAAGACTGCCTCTGACACAATATGCAATTCCCCACTGCAAAAATAATCATATCAACTGTAAATACAAACAAAGAAGACAAACTGAAATATTTCAGAAGCATTTGAATTAAAAGATCTTTGGAAATGAGCGAACACATCTTTCTGGCAATGATAAATCAGAACAAAATTATATTGTCAGGATATTAATTATGGTTAACAGCACTGCTACAAACAGAAAATGTGTTTTGCGTGCATGTCCACAGACAGATTTGTCAAGTAATTATATTTGTATATTATGTACTAAGTTGGATGGCAAGTGAATGATGCACAAACGGGAGAAACTATAGCTTAGGAACATATTTAATGAAACTCTGTGAGGAGAAACTACCAGCAGATTCTAGCTGATAGTCATTTGTATGGGACTGTATACTGTGGTAGCACTGGTGTGCGCATGGTGCATTGGTGAGAAATGCCATGTACATGAGCTGGTGAGTATGTATTGTATTTGTGGGTCCACTATGCTTGTGTGAGTGAGCCACTATTGTCTAATGCTGAAATTATTGAGAATTGGAATAGCGAGGGTTTTACATAGGCACATAACTCCCATACCATGTAAAAACAAATCATTCGATATACCATTCTTCTTTTCTAGATCTACCCTGGTATCCTCACTTATTGTCATCAGCATTATTTTCTCACTTATCCATACCAGGAAGTTTATATAAGAATTCAAGTCCAATGTAGTACAAATGTTTGCATGCTGGAACCTTTGTTGTAAGGATTGTGGTCTAAAGCTGAATAACAGCTATTTTTTGTAACGATTTCTCTAGGGATGGTGAGGGGAAAAAAGAAACTTGCAAGGATTAAATCTGTTGGTCCATGTCAAAAATGTCCCAACTGATTTTAGTACAATATGAAATATAATGTTGCATTCTTCTCCCTTATTATCAAACAAGCAAAGAGGGTTAGTCCATTTTCTTGTCATCTGCATTACGTCTCACAACAAAGCATCATTTAAGATCATATTCAATTAACAAAGCCCATTGTCAAGTCTCATCATTGCGGCCTTCTAGTTCCTAAAGGAAGTTCTGTTTGATGATTGATCAATAAGCAATACTTGCTAGTGACTTAGTTCCATAGCTTGTTCCCAAAGAACTCCCTCTTTCACTTATTACTTAGTTCCACAGCTAGTTCCTAAAGAATCCCCTCTCCCAAAGAGAAACCTGCTTCTTGGGTTCTTCCTCTCCTACTCTCCTCGATCTTGCCCCTTCCTCTCTGTCATCCACTCCAAGTGCTAAAGGAAAAAAACTTTTGACTGCTAACGGATACTCAATTTTTATTTGCTAAGATTGTCACATCTATACATCTCATTTTTTTTAACAAGACGAGACTTTGGAATAAAATGCAGGATGAATTTCTAAGAGATTGCATCATAATCTACGTTGAGAGAGGTCACTCTAAAGTTCACAACTGATACACTTATAGATGAGTTCAATGCAATGAAGCATCGACGAGCACGACTTAAGTAAACATCAAACATGTCAGTTTTTCTTTACTGTTTTTACTTGTATTTCATCTTTCCCATGCAACCGTTTGAACATTAAACAACATGAAAATTATTTCTTCTTGTATTTCATCTTTCCCATGCAACCAATTGACCTTATAACATGGAAATTATTTTGTTAGATGATAATGGGACTAAATGGCAGATGATGCATAGCTACATTAGCTTTTACAAGTTTCCCTTCAAACAGAATTGGTTTTTTCTATAAAATTTCCACTCCGTCCCTGGTGTGAAGTAGGCTCTAATTCATTGCTGTAGCTTAAACACTGTATATTCACGCAAAGAACAGACAAAGAAGTCCTTTCTTACGCATATGGCTTCCTCGTCGGATTCAAGTGTGCAGGTCCTCGCAGGATTCTCTGGTGTGCCTCTATGGTCAATGCAAGCTGCACAAAATGGTTAAGAACATGAATCTTCATGCCAAGACAGCGACAAGGTTCAGTCACTGATCGTGGGATTCCAATCAGGCGCGACCATACCAAGATTGAACGTGCGCTTGTAGCCCTTAATGAACCCCAGGATCTTCTCGTCGAAATCGAAGCCGGGATTCCAGATCAGGGAACCATAGCCGAAGACCCACAGCACCATCCTGTTGCCTCTTTATTTCCCTGAACACACAACGAAATTAGAAAAAGAGCGAATCTTGGCAAAGATGCAAGACATCTCCATCCCCTGGTTCCACCAAGAACCTTCCAAAAACGTCCGTCCCGCCAAACTCCCCCACTGTCCACATCGCCCCCAAATCAAAACCCCCAAATCGGCAACCAAAAAAGGAGCATTTCAGGCAAGCCGCCGGCAAACGACCGCGTTCTCGAATTGGCCAGCCACATTACGCAACCACGGCATCAGAATCCCCCCTTCCCCCATCCAATTCCCCAAACTGTTAGCGACCAGCGCACGCAGCACACAAGTACCTGCAGGAAGGAACGGAGGAGGAAGCGGAGGTGACCGCGGGAAGAGAAGATTGCGCGGCCGGACAAGCGGGCAGGAGGAGGAGGAGGAGGAGAGGATTGGATTTGGTTCTCCTCCGCCTCGCTCCCGAGCCCCTAGCGCGCGGTCTTCGCCTCCGGTCTCTTCCTCCTCTCGGCCTCGGGCTGGGGATTCGGAGAGGGGGAAATCAAGAAGGCGTAGGGGGCAGCATTTATAGCGGCAGGCAAGGTGATTAGGATTAGGACGGGTCAAAGCTCAGGGGTAGGAATTAGGGAGGGAGAGGCACGTGAGGGCGTGCGCGCGTGGCAGTGCCTCCTGCTCGCCGTTCGGTCCGGTATCTTCTTGGGAAACGAGACGTGTTGGCAGTTGGGCGTTGGGTTGGTGCCTTGGTGGCACGCGCGGCACGTGAGAGTGACAGGGGCAGGACACCGACACGAGGGGGCAGGGTTTGTTTACCTGGACGTGTTTCCGGGCAGGAGGTGGGAGGGCTCGGTTCAATGAACTGAACTATTCTCCCCCGCTTGTCGGTGGTTGAGACCGGCCACGACTTTCGGGGCATCTTCCACAGCTATTTTAAATTTTTCTCTACAATATTGTGTGCTACACACTCATTCTCTAAATTCCTTTCACACTTTATATTATTCAGCAGAGACTCTATACCTAACAAGTCAAATGAACGGTATTTTTCAGTTTCTGCCGGAGATGCTCTCAATAGCTGTTTTTTAAAATGATAATCATTCACACGATCGAGCTGAGCGAGTTGAGAAATTGCTCTACAGGTTCTTAAAGTTGTCTCACGATTTCGCTTAGGTCCAGAACTTATGAAACTAGATATTTAGATACACAAAGTTACCTTACTATTTCGATTAGGTCAAGGACGGTATGAAGAGGGTAATTTTGATGATTGGGTTGCCACATCACCCAAAGTGGCCTTCAGAGGATGGTTTTATCACGTAGATCGCCTATGTGACATTTTTCTTTTATTTTTATCTATTTCTAATGTAGGACCTATACGTCATCTTTGAACTCTCCCTTCCCCTCCTATCTCTTTCTCTCTCTTTCTCACTCCCCTTATCTCTCATCTCCATCCCCTCTCTCCTAAGCACACCTAGCTAACAACCGTAACGTCCAAAGGTGTCTCGAGGCGGCGGGCGGCGTCCAGTTGGTGGGCGTGCTCGAGGCACAACACGCGCGAGGAGGAGGTGGCAGCTCAAAAACAACGTCGAGGCAGCGGCCAAGGCCAAGGGGCAGCATGGCATTGAGGGGTGGCTCAAGGCAGCGTCAACATGAGCTCGTTGACGCCGCACGAAGGCCACTCCTCCTCTCTCTCCCTCCCATTCTATCTCCTCTCCAACCCCTCTCTCCTAAGAAGATCCAGTCGACAGCCGTGACATCCACGAGGTGGCTTGGGGCGGCATCCAGCAGGTGGCCATGCGTGGGGCACGGCATGCATGAGGAGAAGAAGGTCATGACTCAGGGGCAACATCCAGCCAGCGGTCGCATGATCGAGCAAGAAGAGGTGTCGACTCATGGACGGCATGAAGGCAGCGACGGCGCCCAAAGGACGGTGCGACGTCCAGGGGGCAGCTCAGGGCGGCGTCCATATGAACTCATCTGCGCCACATAGAGGACGCTTCTCCTCTTTTTCCCTATTGTCATTGAGGTCGCCGGAGGCTGCCACCGAGAACACCATCGTTAAGCCTACACCACCACCTCTCTCCTCCCCCATCTTGTATCTTTCTCCTCCCCGTCGGTGACACAGATGGCAGGGCTTTGTGCCGTGGGTTGGTGTCGCGTCGGTTGGAGTTAAGGCGGCGATACAAAGTAGTGCAGTGGCGAGTTGAGTTGGCATTGACCCGGGCAGACAGCAGTGACGTGGCTGAGAGGGGCAGGTGACGCGTCGGCTAGGGCGCACCTCTAAAGGTGCAACATAAGGTGACAAGGCCAATGGGGGCCATAGCTTCGAGCACGGTGGCAAAGACGAAGCGATAGTGGTGGCAGTCGAAGGCTTAATTTGTGGGAGCTGATAGAGAGGTAGAAGGGAAGGGAAATGAGAAAGGAAGTGAGGAGAGAGGGAAACAAGAAGAGGGATGGCAAGTATGCCATGTGGCCATGTGTACGGTGATGTGGTAGCCTAGTTATCAAAATTGGTCTCTTTGTACCGCTTTTGGTCCTAATCAAAACATCAACGCAATTTCGTGTACACAAATATCTGCTTTCATGAGTTCTGAATCTAAGTGGAATCACGGGATAACTTTAAAAACCTGGAGTGAAAATTACTCATGGTTTGGTCCGGCATACAAACAGTTGACCCCGGCCTTACGATAAACTAAAATGAATAAGGGTCGGCCTACAAAAATCAAGTCCAATTAGAGATAGGGTGGGTTCTTTTCAGCTTTTCTTATCTACTTATCCTACTTATCTCGTCACTTCGAGAATTTTTCGAGATAGCCTCGAGAGCCGGTTGGCCTCCAATTTTGGGGTTTAGAGAGCTTATAGACATGCCTACGAGAAAAAAAACCGACTCAAAAAGTAATAAAAAAGGTGAGATAAGTCAAATAAGGCACGAGATAAGTAGGATAAGTAGATAAGAAAAGCTGAAAAGAACCCACCCATAGATGCACTTGGTCCATAGGTCCAACACGTCAGCTCTACTCCAAGCATGCGATCATCTCGTGTTCCCTTGATGTCACCGCTATGAATCGAGAGAAAAACCTTGATCCAAGGGCCTCCTGGGTTGGAAGTCTATGGGTCTGTTTGGTTCGTGACTAAGGCTGCCACGCATAACCTTAGTCACGTCACACATTCTTAGGCGTGCGTTTGGTTCCACGCCTAATATTAGTTGCGCCACACTTTCTTAGCCTCTGATCCCACACGTCATAGACTCATTTTCTTGCCACACTTTGCCACAAGTGTGGCGCCGATTTTGTCCGCCACACTTTTTGTGGCTGCCTAACTTTGCCTAAGGATAGTTGTGGCAAAGTTAGGTGGCAACCATACAGGCCGTATGTTTGCCACACTTTAAGTTAGTTAGATTTGACCATGTTAGCTAATGTTTGGCAAGATTGGGCCTATTTGGTCCACAAGTGATTTGCCAGTTATCTAATGGTAGTTCATGAAATTGCTAGCCTCATTTTGGCCACCTTTTATAACCTTGCCACACTTTTTCTTAATACAAAACTTAATTAACTATGGGAAATTGTGGTAGGCCACACTTTTGTATGGTTATAAACCAAACGTAACATCAAACTTGACTAACTGCAGTTGTTGCATGGTTTGGCGACAAACCTTTTTTTTTTTTGCTAAAGTGTGGCTTGGAATTTGGTAAACTACCTTAGGCAAATTAGGCAAGGTAGTTATGGCAAATTGTGGCAAGTTTAGGGCATGTACAATGCAAGTTTAGGGCATATACAATGCTACGGACAACTGTTGTCTATAACAAGTTGCCATGTCAACTATAAACAACCTTTAAAACAGCTCATACAATGGCATATGCAATCATTTCCTTTATAGACAGTTCCTCTCTATACACAACTTGGTTTCTGTTCTATAGTTGGCCCAATTCTCTATGCACTCTCTCTTCTATCCACACATCTTGTGTCCTACATGGCAAGACTTATAGACAGCTTATAAACAACTGACATGGAGCATTGTACATGCTCTTAGGGAATAAACCAAAAAGACTCCTAATGTTTCAATTGTGAGCTCTCGGGCTATAACATCTTCTGTGAGTTTGAAAAGAAAGACGGGAGGAGGCTTTGGACGTGGCAGCAAAGAAGACTACCAACAAGGCTCTCTGTCGATCGAGAGGGTTCATCATGAGTGGCATGATGGTGAAGACCCATGGATTGGCACTCGCCGGAGCCCGTCTGCATGTCCTCACTTTGTTCCATGACTCCATGCTGAGCTACCTCGATCTGGAGTTCTGAATGGCCTGTGAGCTCTAGCAACGAAACAACAATTCACAAATGCAAAATCACATCCAAGGGAAGGAGAGCTTCATTCTAGGAGAAAGAGAAAGGAGCAAAGGGGAGGATGAGTTGCGATGGGGCGGCTTGCGCCATCTCCACATCAACGACAACAACAACGGAAATGGGAAGCATGGTTACCGTGAGTCTCTTGGAGCATAGGGCTTGTTTGGTCCCTGGCTGGATCTTGTCTGGTCTCGCTCAATAAAATTAGGCATTTGATAGAAGCTAAAAGGCTTGCTTCACTTAGCAAACTAGTTTGTCTTGGCAAGAAAAGCCTTGCGAGGCCATCTAAGCTAAATTGGCTTCCTTGGACAGACAAGGTTCATGTGTGCGTGGGAGGGAAAATTTTAAATTTTCATCTAACTTTTGGTCAAAATTTGTCAAACAAGTGTAAATTCACTTTTTTTTTAAAAAAAAGAATTCAAACTTTCACTCAAATTTGCCAAAATTTTTAAACAAAAATATATAATTCTCAATCTGTTTTTTTAAAAATAAAATTTTGGCAAAATTGCTAAAAAATAGATAGGAAAACAAATAATTCAAATTTGGTGATATTTTTCATCTCAGTAAAATTTAATTTTCAAAAAATTTAGCTAAAATTGCTTTAAAAAAATTTAGCTAAAATTGCCAAAAATCCAAAAAATGCCAATTCAAGATTTGACCGAAATTTGTCAATATTAGACACAATTTAAATTTCCAATAAAAAAGAACAAAATTTTTTTTCCAAAAAATGTAAATAATTTCATATATATGCTAAAATTTCAAATTTGATTTTCTAAAATTAATTTTTCAAATTTGATTTTTGGAACCTTGGAAAAGGTGAGAGGAGGTTAGAAGAGGAACCAAACAACATCGGTTACCATGTGGATGATGTCTCTGTCTTTGGTTCGAGTGGATTACTCTGGTTTTCTCCCATTTAAATCATGGCCTCTATTGATAAACCTCAACGAATCCTCTATGCACCATGCTGCTAGGAAGTTGGTTTTAGAGGATCTGCCTATGGAGGAAGTTTTGCCATGTCCTGCTAAGTTAGTCAAGGGTCAGTGATATGTGAGAGTAGCTTGAGGCGCAATCCACGTCTATAAAATTAAAGCTTTATAGGGGTTTCGAGTCTGATCAGCTTTTAGAGAAGAGCAGAAAGTGTGGCGCCAACATCTACTTTTCAAATGTAGTTGCTAGGCCGAATGTTCCTCCTCCATAGGCTACTCAGGCCAGAATCACCTCCATGAGTCTACTGGATCAGGCCTAGGCTCAGATGGGTCGAGAGCTATTGAACAAGGACTCTCCTGGTATATCTAAGCTGCAACTGAATTCTTAGGTATCTGCTTACTATCATCTTCCTACTGATAGTGTCAAGCTTCCCTAAGATCAGAATGATAATTAGGAATAAACATGTCCGGTATGGAGAATGTTTCTTGGTTTACTTTTGAGTTTTGATGTCTTTTGTTAGCTAATACTGTTGGCCATATGCTGCTATTGTAAAACTACAGTCTGTTGGTTTATCTTGCCGTATTTGTTTTGGTTATGTCTCTTGCTGATACTCTGAAGTTTAGACCCTCTAGACTAGCTCTTAATGCTTTAAACTCTTGCACCTCTTTTGATGAATAGTTCTTATTCGAAGTTCAGAAGTTGGAAAGATATTTGTTTAAATATTAGAGGGATCAACTAAATGGAGAAATGCTTGGCCCTTAAAGATAAAATCAACTCATCTAATTATGTCCTCTCAAAAAAATTCCTCTAATTATGATATTGTCTATATGCAAGAAACCAAATGGGATTTGTTTGAACACTCTTTCGTAAGATGTTTTGCTCCTAAATGATTCAAAAAATTCACTTTTGTTCTAGCCCTCGATGATGCTGGGGGCCTTCTTGTCTTATGGAACGATTGCTTATTTTCGGGAGTTATTATTCATGACAAGTCTTTTGCTATAACCATTGAATTCACGTATGTGTTGTCGAGAGTTTGTTGGAGGCTTATCAATATGTGTATGGCCCTTGCACTGGCCCTGATAAATTAGAATTTATCCAGTGGTTGCAAAATCTTGAAATTGAGGATGATCAAAATTGGATTTTCATGGGGGATTTCAACCTCAACCATTCCTCCCTGAAAGAGAGACTAGAGGAACAATTGTTCAATGTATTCCAAAAGAGTACAGGAGTACAATATATAGTCGGGACCCTTCCATATCTCAGCTAACGATTCATAGAACAATATTGCGGGAAATAAGGAAGGGTACCGAGGTCATCAATGCGCGTGATCACAGGGGATCATGCGCATGCGGCAATGCCGTGACTATACTCTAACACTCCCCGCAGTCAGATCGGTGGAACAATCTGACTGGACCAAGAAGAGCTAACACCCTCCCGCAGTCAGAACGTCGGAGGAACGGACATTCAGACTGGAACGAAATTCAGTAAAAACTGAGGAGGGAAGACCCTTGGTGAAGATATCCGCGTATTGCGACGAAATCGGAACATGGAGAACTCGGACTTCGCCGAGAGCAACATGCTCTCGGACAAAGTGTAGGTCGATCTCAACATGTTTGGTACGCTGATGTTGCACGGGGTTGGTGGAGAGATAGACGGCACTGATGTTGTCCCAGTAAACAACGGTGGCGCGGCGAAGAGGACTCTGAAGCTCCTGCAGAAGTTGGCGAAGCCAGTAAGCCTCGGCGACGCCGTTAGCGACGACGCGATACTCTGCCTCGGCACTCGACCGAGACACAGTATGTTGACGCTTGGACGACCAAGAGATCAGATTGTCGCCAAGAAATACGCCATAACCAGACGTGGACTTACGGGTGTCTGGACAGCCAGCCCAGTAGCATCAGAGTAGACAGTCAGATCAGCTGTCGAAGAACGATGCAGAGACAAACCAAGTTCCACTGTGCCTTGAAGATAGCGAAGAATACGTTTCAGGGCAGTGAAGTGAGGCTCCCGAGGGTCATGCATGAAAAGGCAGATCTGCTGGACACCATAAGCAATATCTGGTCGAGTGAAGGTCAAGTATTGTAGAGCCCCCGCAAGGCTGCGGTAGTGAGTCGCATCTGACACAGGGGTACCATTAGCAGAAAGCTTTGACTGAGTGTCAACCGGAGTAGTGCACGGTTTGCAGTCAGTCATAACAGCACGATCCAAAATATCCAGAATATACTGTCGCTGAGACAGAAGAAAACCACCAGGCGTGGAGTGGACTGAAACTCCAAGAAAATGATGAAGAGGACCAAGATCCTTGAGGGAAAACTCACGCTCAAGGGCAGAATTGTCCGATGCAAGAATCTGGGAAGAGCCACGTAACAATGTCATCCACGATAGCGCGGAGGTAGACAAGATCAAGACCACGGTGGTAAATGAACAAGGAGGTGTCTGCCTTAGCCTCAAGAAAGCTGAGCGAGAGGAGGTACGTGGCAATCCTGCTATACCAAGCACAAGGGGCCTGCTTCAAACCATAGAGTGACTTGTTCAGACGGCACACATGATCCGGGAAGGCAGAGTCCACAAAACCGCATTTACCGTGCGATGAGATGCCTCTCAGAAGAGTGCCATGCAGGAAGGCATTGTTGACGTCCAGCTGACAGATAGGCCAATCCCGAGAGAGAGCCAAAGAGAGCACAGTCCGGATGGTGGCAGGTTTGACAACTGGGCTGAACGTCTCGTCAAAGTCAACCCCAGGGCGCTGGGTGAAGCCACGAAGAACCCAACGAGCTTTATATCTGTCAAGAGAGCCATCTGCATGCAGCTTGTGCTTGAAAATCCACTTCCCAGTGACAATATTGGCGCCAGGAGGACGTGGTACAAGGTCCCAAGTGTGATTAGCCTGGAGGGCATCAAACTCCTTTGTCATGGCGCCACGCCAATTGGGATCTGACAAGGCACCACGGTATGTCTTTGGGATGGGAGACAATACTGTGGCGTGAAGATTTAGGGGCTCCCTCGCCCGGATAGGGACACCGGCTTTCCGACGAGTGACCATGTGATGAGCATTAGGCATAGTCGACGTGATCACACCGCTGGCAACAACCTGTGATACGGGACCAACAGGGGCAGCGGTATGAGTAGTAGCTGGTGATGAGGTGGTTGGCGAGGCCACCGTGACCGGCGACGAGACCGACAAGGAAGCTGGCGAGGCCGGCGAGGTCGACAGGGCTGGCCAGGCAGGCGTGGCTCGCGGTGAGGCCGGCGAGGCAGGTGTGGCCGGCGACGTAGATGATGAGGCCGAGGAGGTCGGTAGCATGATGAATGGCGCAGCCCGGGTGGCGGCCGACACTGCCATCACAGGGGCCGACGAGGGCACGACCGGGACTGTCGGTGTGGTCGACACGATTGGTGTACCTGTAGGAAAAAAGGTGGAGCATGGCCCAATGGGCAATGGAAACTCCGCTTCTTTAGACAGGTCAGTAGGAAGGACAGAAGTGGAGGTGGAAGAGGCATAGGGAAAGGTGGACTCGTCAAAGATAACATGTCGTGAGATGATGACATGGTTGGAGGACAAGTCAAGGCAACGATACCCCTTGTGATTGGAGGGATAACCAAGAAAGACACAAAGGGTGGAGCAGGGCGCGAGTTTGTGAGGTGTAGTGCTAGAGAGGTTGGGGTAGCATGCACACCCAAACACACGGAGATGAGAGTATATGGGGTGAACACCATGAAAGGCGAAGTGAGGAGTGTACTGAGACAGAGTGGAAGTGGGACGAATGTTAAGAAGGAGGGTGGCGGAATGAAGGGCTTCCACCCAATAGGAAGGAGGTATAGTGGCTTGGAAGAGAAGAGAACGCACGACATCGTTGATGGTGCGAATGGCGCGTTCTGCTTTGCCATTTTGCTGAGAGGTGTATGGACATGACATGCGGAGTGCAATGCCATGGGAGAGAAAGAAAGCCCTAGAGGAGGAGTTGTTGAATTCACGACCATTATCACACTGAATGGTTTTAACAGCCAGGAGAACGTGTACGTACATAAGCCGTAAAGTTGGATATGGTGGGAAGGTCTCGATTTGAGGCGTAAGGAAACGTCCACAAGTAATGAGAGCAATCATCGAGAATGACCAGATAATATTTATAACCAGAAACACTGACCACAGGTGAGGTCCATAGGTCACAGTGAATTAGATCAAATTTCTGGGCAGCTCGGTGATCAGATGAACCAAAAGGAATACGAACATGGCGACCGAGTTGACAAGCATGACATAACGACTTATGATTGTCTTTATTACAGGAGATGGCCGAGGAGCTGGCCAGCCTAGAAAGGGACTCATGACTGAGGTGGCCAAGGCGACAATGCCAGAGTGTCAATGACAGGTTGCTGGTGACAAGGGCATGATGAGGAGTGGACGTCGGTGTGAAGGAGTAGAGGTCCCCGGAGCTATTGCACCTGGTGATCACTCTCCTGGATCGAAGATCCTTCACAGAGAAGCCAAAGGGATCAAACTCAACAGAACATTGGTTGTCAAGAGTGAATTGACGAACAGAAATAAGATTTTTAATAATGTGAGGGTGACAAGGACATTGCGAAGAGTAAGAGGTCTATGGCTAGTTTGTAGTGAGAGATAGCCGGTGGATGTGACTAGGAGACTGGCCCCGTTGCCAACGATGATGTTAGGTGAGGGGAAGGAAGAAGGGTGGGACGATGAGAGATTACCAGCATCTGAAGCCATGTGCGAAGTCGCACCAGAGTCCATGTACCACTCTGTGTCAGTGGGGGGCGGTGTCAATGTCATGGTGTTGAAAGCACTGGCTAGCGACTGCTGGTCCCATCCGACACCCGACATAGGAGTCCAGGCACCTGGAGTCGGGGGCTGCCACATGGCGCTTGTAGACGGGCCGAGGGCCTGGGGTGGTGTGAAGGCACCAGGGGCAGTCGCCGCGGCAAGGGCGTGTGGAGAGCGGTAAGCGCCTGGAGTGGGAGGGACAATGGGACGACCAAGAATCCCTGGACCTTGGTGAGGCCAAAGCCGACGGCGGCTCGCCCAGGATTGTAGTGCCGGCGCGGAGGAGTGTCGCCGCCCCCGCTGCCGCCACCACGGTCACCGCCCCCACCACCACGGCCACCTCCACCGCCGCCACGACGACGATTGTTGTGGTTGCCACGACCACCGCCACCACCACCACGGTTACCGCCCCGGAGTTGGGGCGAGGTGTCCCAGACGTGGAGCCCCCTGACGGAGGACGAATGCCGCCACCTCCACTGGTACTGCCACCCCTAGTACCCCCCGAGGAGGTAGTGGCGATGAAGACGGTGGAGCTGGACCCGCTTCCCGAGGAGTTCTGGGTAATCTCCTCGAGGAGTAGATCGGAGCGGGCCTGAACAAAAGTCGGGAAGGGCTTCTGGGTGCGAAGAATGGCCTTCACAGTATTGTAATTCTCAGAAAGGCCACGAAGCAGATTGAGGACCGGCGTGCGATCATTAATTGGTTCGCCAAGGTCCCCAAGAGTGTCGGCCATGTTTTTTAGTCGCCGGCAGTAGTCAGTGATGGAGAGGTTGCCTTGCACAAAGGAGCGAAACTCGGCCTCTACGTAGAGAGCCCGAGTCTCCTGGTTGCCGAGGAACTGCTGCTCGAGACTGACCCATACCGAGCGGGCTGTGGCCAAAGGAGACATTACCACCTCCAGAAGATCGGTGGAGATACGACCGTATATCCATGACAGCACAACATAGTCCATGCGAGCCCATTCAGGATCAAAGGGTCGTCCAGCCGCAGTGAGAACGTGGTCAGCGAGGGCAAACCGACTGAGAGCGACGAGGAAGAGACCCCGCCATTTGTTGTAGTTGAAGCTAGTGATGTCGAGAATGACTGGAACCAGGGAGGCGATTTGCATAATGCCGATCGCCTGAGCATGGAGAGCGGCAACAGTGCTAGGATCCTCGGGAGCAGGGAGCCCATTGTCTCGGAGCCGACCGACGAGAGGTTTGGCATAGCTTCGTGGACCATGTGCACCAGCCGGTGCATACCCCAAGCCGGGTGGACCAAGTCCACCTAGTCCCAAGCCGGCGTGTCCCATGGACCATGCCTCAAGTGGACTGTGTCCACCGAGCTGCAGGCCCAGTGTGGAGTTGGAGGCGCTGCCTTGGGGAAGGATTTCTCCGCCACCGCCGCCACCTGGGAAGGGGCCGCCGCCGGCGCCGGAGAAGACAGCGCCGCCGGCGCCCGCGTCTGAGAAGGGGCCACCGCCCGCGCCCGCTCTGGAGCCGACGTTCAGCACGAGTGGGACGCCGCCCGCGACTGGGAGCAAGGGGGCGCCGCCCGCGCCTGGGAAGGGGGCGCCGCCCGCGCCTGCGCCGGAGATCCCAGGTATGCCCCCGCCGCTCCCAGATCTGGAAGAAGGGCACCCAAGCGGACCATGGCCGGGGGGACAGCCGTCGGGGTCGCCGTAGGGCCTAAGGCCGAGGGGATGTCCTTCAGGACCGCCGTGGCCAGGGAGAGGGGCGCCGGGGTGACCGCCGTCGTGGCCAGGGAGAGGGGCGCCGGGGTGGACTCCGGCATGCTCGGGGGTGAAGGGGAGGCCGGCGGCGGCTAACGCAGCTTGGCGGACGTCGGGAGGTAGGGCCGCAAGGAGGCGTGCGGCGGCAGTGGCCTGTCCGACGGCGAGCTACGTAGCTGCGTCGGTGTCCCCGTGGATCTGGGAGAGGGGGCTT
Organism: Olyra latifolia; assembly: GCA_036346145.1. Taxonomy (NCBI): domain Eukaryota; kingdom Viridiplantae; phylum Streptophyta; class Magnoliopsida; order Poales; family Poaceae; genus Olyra; species Olyra latifolia. Next base: position 38,878,266 of record CM070524.1, on the reverse strand, counting down.
GCGACGGAGGTGGCAGCGGCGTCCTGGGCAGCAGGGTGTTGCTGCCCTGTAGGGGAGGACGAAGAACCTCCATCCTCCATGGTGGAGAGAGAGGTCGGAAGGGAAGAACTAGGGTTAGGGTTTGCGGAAGGGGTAGGGCGGTAGAACCCGCTCTGATACCATGAAAGAGAGACTAGAGGAACAATTGTTCAATGTATTCCAAAAGAGTACAGGAGTACAATATATAGTCGGGACCCTTCCATATCTTAGCTAACGATTCATAGAACAATATCGCGGGAAATAAGGAAGGGTACCGAGGTCATCAATGCGCTTGATCACAGGGGATCATGCGCATGCGGCAATGCCGCGACTATACTCTAACACTCCCGCAATCGTAATAAATCAGGGGGTAACCTTGATGATATGATTCTCTTTGATTTGATTCTTAGTCAGCTTGGCCTGGTAGAATTATCTCTTCAAGGAAGATCTTATACTGCAGTAACATGCATCAAAATCCCCTCATGGAACAGCATGATTGGTTTTTTGGTACCAATCATTGGACATCCAGTTTCCTAATACTTTGGTCCATTATTTGCCCGAAGATATCTCAAATCATGTGCCCAAAGATATCTCAGATCATGTGCCTTGCTTGATTTCAGTTGAAACTCGTTCCCCTAAATCAATATTTTTCATGTGTTGAGAATTTTTGGGTCAAAATGCCTGATTTTTTGGATGTGATGACTTTTTACTAGAATCTGGCTAGTAATAATCTTTCTTGTGCTTCCTCTATCGCTTCGAAATTCATGGTGCCTCGACGTGGACTAAAATTTGGAGTCAGCAACTCTCCAATTGTAACACTACTATTTCAGTGTTAGACTCCTTGGAGGAATATCCTGTTTGTTTACCTACGAAAATATGTTCAGAAGCACTATCAAGGTTCACCTTTCTCATCTTCTCTAGTTTCATAATGAGTATTGGCGTTAGAGATTTACTCAAGGCTAGGCTTAGGTGGATGAGGAGAACACTAAATTTGTTCACGCCAGGTCTATGGAAAGGAGAACACTAAATTTGTTCATGCTAGGTCTATGGAAAGGTATCACAGAAATGCTATCTCATCTCTTATGGATCACAACGGAGCTTCTGTGAGTGATCATGATCTCAATGCTTCTATTATCTAGGAATCCTATAAAAGTAGGATGGCGCATTCGACCGATCCTGCCATGCCGTTTAAGTTGGAGGAGTTTGTTCCTGCAGTTGAAGGACTTGATGTTCTTGTCGAGCCTTTCTCTAATGATGAGATTAATTTTGTGATCAAGCAAATGCCTTCGGATGAAGCACCTAGACTAGATGGTTTTAATTGATTGTTTTTGAAAAAGTGGGCCAACAGTTGCCTCGGACTTCTATATGCTTTGTTTTGACTTCTTTCATGAGCGAGTAAATCTACAGAGTATTAACAACTCTTTTATTACTTTGGTGCCCAAAGGTCTAAATCCAAATTGTCGAATGATTTTGGACCTATCTCTCTCATAAATTGTGAAATTGAAGTGCTTACCAAGATGATGGCTGATAGACTTTAGCTAGTCATTCATAAGCTTGTTCATGAAAACCAATATGGTTTTTACTTGGCACCGAACCATTCAGGTTTGCCTTGCTTGTGCTTTCATCTATGGCAAAATATGTGGTGCAAACCACCCTTTTCGTGAAAACTCCGTGAAAACTACTTGTAAAAGTTTTGAAAAATTCTCAAAAAATTACCATATGTAGGGGAGGTGAGCTTCTACGATCCTAAAAAATTTGAAGATGAAACTCAATCGCATTTGAAAGATATGAAAAAGACAAACAGCAAAATGAATAGTGCTAAACAGTGAAAAATTACTATTCAGGCTGAATTTGTCTTTTTCATATCTTTCAAATGCGATTGAGTTTCATCTTCAAATTTTGTAGGATTGTAGAAACTCACCTCCCCTACATATGGTAATTTTTTGAGAATTTTTCAAAACTTTTACGGGTGGTTTTTACGGAAAGGGTGGTTTGCACCACATATTTTGCTCTTCATCTATTGTATCAATGTAGAAGCAATCGCAAGAGACATCTTGCTTAAACTAGATTTTGCCAAAGCTTTTGACACCATTAAGCATTCTATGCTTAAATCTGATATGCATGCTAAAGGTTTTTGAGCAAAATGGATCAGTTTGGTGAATAGTATTCTCAGCACAGCCTCGTCTTCAGTTTTGCTAAATGGCACTTCTAGGAAATTTTTCAAGTGCAAATGTGGGGGTGAGACAAGGTGATCCTTTATCACTTTTGCCTTTTGTTTTGCATGCTGACTTACTGCAATCAGTAGTTAATGAATCTATGAGAAGGGGTGTTTTGGACAGTCCTATCCCATATAGTTCCATAGAGGATTTCCCAATTATCCAGTATGCTGATGACACTTTGCTAGTTTAACCGGCTTGTGCCTGTCAGCTCTTCTGTCTCAAAAGGAATTCTTCATACCTTCTCAGAATCGTTGGGGTCTAAGGATTAACATTCACAAATCTTCCTGATACATATCAATATTTCAGAGGATAAGACTACTCTCTTGGCAGGTCTTTTTGGTTGTAGAGTTGGCATTATGTCATTTACATACTTGGGTCCTCCTTTAGGCACTACTAGACCGAGCGTTTAGGATTTTCTTCCTTTGATGGATAGAGTGGAACAACGTGTTTCTAGCAGTGCTACTTTCATGTCTTATGGTGGTTGTCTCACACTAATTAATTTTGTACTGCCCTTGCTTCCGACATACTACATATGTTCTCTGAAGCTCTCTCAGAAAATCATTGATCATATTGATAGAGCCCGATGACATTGTTTATTGTGTGGTTCTTGTGATATGAGCTCAAAAATAGTTGCTTGGGATGTTGTTTGTAAGCCAAAGGACAAGGGTGTTGTCGACGATTTGTGTCGGCAATGTATTTTATAGGACTACGCGAAAGATCACAACTCGATGGTAGCACAGGGGGCAGGATTTATACAGGTTCAGGCCCTCACGAAGAGGTAATACTCTACTCCTGTGCTCGTGGTTTGTATTGTGGGGTGTCGATCTCAATGACCGTATGTTCTCGTTGAGATGGCACGAGAACAGACGATGATGAAGATGTAGAATTTGATGATCTAACTAGGGACCCCTGACCCCTTTATATAGTGCAAGGGGTCGGGTTACAGATAGGTTTCCTAATCCATATAAGGAAGATAAGGGACATAACCGAGTTGATTACGTCTATCTCTACGTATTCGAGTAGAACTAGGATTCTTTTCCAAATAGAGCTAGTCGGGCCGCGCCGTCCTCCAAGCCCACCTTCTGGAAGATCCATGTGACCTGGCCCAAGGAGGGGCTACGTCCAAGCGTCTGGCTTCGAATACCCAGGACCCATGTTATCCACAGGTGTCTTGGATGTAATTAATCTAAATCTTTAGAACCAAGCTTTGTTGATGAAACATCTGCATAAGTTCTTCAATAGACATAGGATTTCCTGGGTTAGTTTCATTATGTGCAACATTATATGAATTTGGTATGCCTGGTGCTTATTCTCAGAGAAGATCTTTTTGGTGGAAACAACTCTTTACTTTCCTAGGTCTTTATCGAGGAGTTGCTAATTATTCTCTTGGAGATATCAAGACAACTTTGATTCGGCAGGATATCTGTGATTGAGAGATTTTCTCTTTTAAGTTACCCCATATTTTCTCTTATGCTATTCATGCAATGGCTAGCTAGTGTTCATACTTTCATGGAATGTGCTAACATATCCTCTTGTTTCAATCTACCACTGTCTCAGCAGGCATTCAAAGAGTTGTCCATCTTACAGAATAAAGTGCATGAATTGAACTCATAGAATGACAAATTAGACCAGTGGACTTATATTTGGGGTTCGGAGGAATATCAGCCCAAGAAATTTTATGCTCACCATTATGCCAATGATCTTACTCATCCTATATTCAAGAGATTATGGAGAAGCAAGGGCTTAATGAAGTGGAAGGTTTTGCATGGCTCTTCTACCATGATAGGCTAAATATAAGAAATATTCTCAGTAGAAAGAATTATGTGGTGCTCCAATCCCTTAATTGTGTTCTTTGCTGATCTTTGGTTGAGGAATCCATGTTTCACATTTTCCTCCGGTGTCCTTTTGATAAGCGTTGCTAGTCTTTTTTGGGGTTTGTTTGGCCGAATGGTTTTGATAGTCTGGTTAGTTTGTGGGATTCCATTGAGCATCAATGGAAACAATCCTAATTGGGGGTTTTCATGGACATCTTCATTGTGGCGATCTAGAACATATGAAAGATCCACAATAATCTCACTTTTGAGGAGTAGCACCATCCTTTGCTTGTTGGAAGGCTCGTCTCTTTTAGGTAATCACTCTTCTAGTTTTTAGAGTGAACAATTTTTTAGCTTCCCAAATCTCTTCTTGGAATAGTTCCCTTATTGGCAATTTTTTTAAGTTTTGGCCTTTTGTTTGTACATATTGTAACTCTATTTTCTTTTCATATTTATATATATACACAATAAGAGTCTCTCCTACTGTTTTTTCCTAAAAATAAAGGACTCAAACAACTTGTTTTTCCTTGCTTTGCCTTACCTTGCCTAACAAGACAAGAGGAGCAAGGCAAAGATAGCAAAGGATGAAAACATAACCTAAGTATTTCAATATTTAAAAAACATAATTTATTTTCTAGAATGTATATTATTTCGTCTAACCCATAGGGCTAGTTCATGAGCGGATCTATGAAAAATATGATTGGGATTGTCGGGGTCATTATGAACCCCAAACACTAGTTTTAGTTTGTAACAATAGGCTTATATATATGCGTAGGTACTAATAAGGTGTCAATAAATCATGTGGGTTGATATGGAGGGCACCGAGTCACTTGACCCCAGTGCTAACACTGTAAATATACCCCTAGGCTAGTTGGTCATGCTTTGGACCCATCAAATACAGTTTAGGGTCAGCTCAGGAGCCTCGTAATGTGTTTTGGATCATAGGGTTTGGATCCAGGGTCAGACCAGACCAAACCATCCACATCCTTAGCCTAGATCCATCAATCCAACTATGACCGTAACCCTAGTCTACTCTGCTTACAATCATATCATATATGAATAATTTCTACCCTATATTAGCGAAATTGGGTCAGAATCCAATTTTATAACATCGCGTATAATGTATATATTTTGTGCTCACATGACATATGATGAGTTGGGGGCTTTGACTAGGCCTAGCCTTTTAAGTTGACTCCAAAAAAAGTTGGGAGCAACTTTGATGAGACACAGGATGCCCGATCTTCCATCGGATAGAGGTAAGTCGATTTGGTGGAGAACTCGATGTAGACGATCTGGCTTCCAATCAGAACTGATCGAACCCTACAATCGCAACACCATGGCTCCATTTGTTACTAATCATGTGAGAACACAGTTAACCTCACCAAGAAGGCTTATTTCTGCAAGCGAATCAAGAACACGAGTAAGAACAAAGAAGAAGTAATCTGAAAATTACGAATTGTATTAAGCACATGAAGTTGGGATTCCAGAACCCAATGACGGCGAAACTGCAATGGCAGAATAATCTAAGCAAAATTCAAGGAAGAAAACATGATTTGGATCCTTATTTATAGGCTAGAGAACCTGGGGGTGGTGGCCAAGGAGGTGGACGGCCAACCCTAGGTCATACAAGGCCAGTGGGCCCAAGTAATGGTGGCGCAGCAATCGATAGATTTGGTTCATATTAGTATTTTGACAATTCCGAGAGATCCGTAAGGAATTTGGTAGTTGGACTGGTTCCGTTGCAAATCTTATCCCCTCAACATTCCGTGAATTGGTGGAACATCGAAAATGAAGTTCGTATGTGGCCTAGGTGTCCATTTGAAGTTGGACTTGTCTATGATGGCCAAACTAGTCTTGCCGATGAAGTAGGCTTTATCTCGGGCTGGGCTTTGAGCTATGTGAGTAGTTGGGCCAGAGGACCTAGAGGAGGTGGAGAGGCTCCTCTGTTAAGTACGTCTTCACGTAGTGGAGACGGCCAAGGTGGCAGCTGAACATGTGGCGGCGGCGGCGCAATATCCGGACGATGAGCATGCTACCTGCATGTTAACCTGGCCAAGGTGGTGATCGACGAAACCACATAAATACAACCATCGTAGTAGATGTAGAAGAAGTAAAGGATATCGTAAAGTGTCGTCAACTTGTTGTAGATGTCGAGGTTAAAGAGGAAGTTGTTGATGAAAACCTTGACAAAGACCGTTGCCAGGAAAAGCTCAGTGATGTCCATGCTAAGAAAGTAGTTGATGAAAATCTTGATGTCAACCATGTTGATGTAGTATTGGTCATATTCATGATGAGTATAGTCACATCAAGCTCTCCCAGACTTTTTGGGCTCGGTTTCTCGTCTAGTAGAGATCTAGATGGGGCCGGTCGAGGTCGGGTCATGCCTCCACCCGCCCCACCCCTCACCCTCTTCATGGTCCGTCCCACCCCAATGTCAGGGGATCATCTTTGTCACCTCACCTTGCCTCAAGCCACTCCACTGGTGCCCCCGCTTGCCCGCCTCGGTGGAGATGCCGTTGAGCCCCGACATGCCACGAGGCACCATCTGGGGGCGAAGGGTGGTGGTGCTCTGAGGGGATGTCGAGGCCACAAGCAAGTTGTTGTGGGGGTCAGCATTGTTGTGATGGCATGGTGTGGTTCCGTCAGGCATTAGTGTCAGCTTGATTGCATAGCATGGTTCTGTGGCATGCCGGTGTTGGTGTGATGGAAGAGACACGGAGGAGAGAGTCACCAGCACAAGGAGACATAGAGGAAGATGAGGAGGAGTCGTAAGGGGAAGACACTAAGATGGAGAGGAGGATGGAGATAAGACAGGGGAGACTCTTCCTTTTGTTTCTAGTAGCACATACTTGTATGCTTGATAATGAATGTTGAGAGGAAAAAGGGAGGCTAGGGTTTAGAAACAAGACTTCATTCAACCATTTATTTGTTGATCCTACAGTGAATGGTGTTGGTGCTTAGGGTGTGGTGGCCTCTAACCTAAACCAGACCCACCAGTTATCGGTGCCCTGACCCATTAACCCTGTTGGGTGCAAAATGAGGGATCCATGATGGTAGCGAGCTAAGCATGCTGGTGTAGGCCCATACGACTTAGAGCTAAGGCACTCGACGAGCAACTCAGGGGCCAAAGATCCTCGAACCAAGGACCTAGCAGGTTAAGCCATCACACCGTATCTGTTATGTGACCCAGAGAGAATACGCTCCCCTAAATTACTTAGAGCATAGGGACCTAGCTCATAAACTGGGTAATTATGAGATAATCCTCAACACTTTTTATTTTTCTTTCATTGTCTTTTATTTTATTTCAAGAACTATTTGTAAGTTCAAACCGCTAACTCTTTTCTCTTCTTCTTCTTTTCCTGTTTCTTTTATTCTAGGGCCATTTTGGTCATTCCCATTTCCCGTATTGATTAGGTATTATGTTGGTTTTTTGTCTATGGCTCTCACAGAGGTCATGGTTTTATGCAGGCTAAGAACTTGACCTACAATATTGTTATTATGATGCTTCAAGCAGCTATGAAGATCGGCTTATCTGGCTTGCAAAATTACTCTTCTAAAGCCAGAAATTCAGAATTATGGATGGAGATGAGTTAGCAGGGCGCTGATCCATCAGTTGACTAGTCTGAATGTATGCTTAAATTTTCTTATGAGCTTTCAGACTTCAAATTTTCAGCCAAGATGGCTTCGTCTGATTAACAGAGGTTATTGTACAGTATAGTTATGTTGTCCAAATGCTTAGAAATTAATAATCTGATGCTTACGGAACTGGCCACTCTCTCCATGTTAAAGAAAGGAAGAGAATTAAATGAAACAGGTAACAGCTTAATTTTTTGTTTACTCTCCAAGAAACTATGGTTGTAACAGATTAAAGGAATGATCTTCCTAACTCGGAAACAAAGCCAGAATTGAACTCATTAGCCGTTATTCAGCACTCTAATAGATTATGTTAGCTATTTTATTAATCAGCATGATTTTATTTCATTAAGTATCTGAAAGCTAACAATAGTGTTGTATTTCTTGTCTTAGGAAGTTTCCAACAAATAAGCAAGGTACATTATTCCTATATACGCTTCTGAGCAAAATTTTCTGAGTATTTATCTTCAGTTATTTCTTTGAACTATTGACTTTATCATGCCTCTCTCCACCAGTCAGTGCTCCTACGAAATATTAGCACTAACCAAGCTCTGGGTTTAATTGTTTTGGTAAAGAAAACAACAATCAAGATGCTTGCCTTCTTAGCTTGAGATTTCCATATTTTTCTATTTATATAGTCTAGCATTACAGCAGTGTTGATCTTATGCTTCTTTGTTTGCAAACGTATGAACAATAATAGGAAGCAACTGTTGGGGGTGTTTCAATTGGGGTTATACCACCGATCCAAGCTGGGCCTTAGGGGGCTTTGGTTGATAAGCTTTCAGATGATGAATCTTCAACAACTAGGATGGTAAGATTATGCGTAGAGCTTTGATTACTATGGAAGAAGCATCCTCAGGTCTGCGTTGATTCGTTTGTATTTTCAATACCTAGATTACTATCGATTATAAAAAAATAGCTCTGGAGAAGGCTAATAGCATGCATGGCCTTCAAGGGGAACACTTGGTAGGCTTTCTGTGGAAAATAAGAAAGTACAGAATTTGAATATGAAGCTTGCCCATTTTGTGCATACCAACAAAGAGATGTGATCAACATTTGCTATTTATGTATGTACTACAAGTGTTAAATATGTCAGTGGAACTAATTAGTTTGGGAAAAATTATTGATGGCTTTATGATTGATGATTTATGTTTTTAAACTTCAAGAAAAATTCGTACTTGAACTGTCAACCCTAAGGGCCAAACCCATCGACCTTAATTAGGGAGGCTCGACAGCCAACCGTTGACCATATTGGTGAGGGTCCACGATTTGGTCCACAGCCTTGGTTTGGCGGTCGACCATTCCTTTGGCCATGGAGATAGCCATCTTTTCCTGCAGTGTTATTGTCCACTGCTGGTTGCTTACTCTGTTAATATAACCCTACCGCTGGTTGATTTTGAGAGGTACAACTACGAACACACACAAACTCACTCCTCACACATATCCACACCTCACGCACGCACACTCGTGTGTTCTAACACATGCTAGAAACAAGCTCACTCCCTACACACCCACACCCGCACGCACACTCCTAACACATGCCAGAAACAAGCAACTGGCATCAAGGCACAGGCGTGTGCGTACCCAACTTTATTTGGCTGAAATAAATTTGGCCAGTGAGGCCCGCGAGTTACCATCTCAAGGATCGAACTCGCGACCGGTCGCTCGTTACAGCGTGAGCTAGCCATCCGAGCTATGCTCGGTCCTCACCGCTGGCATGTGCACGCTAACCTAACTAGTGACATGCATCCTCAACCTGCAAGTTTATATGTTTCTAACGGGCAACACAATCTCTCTCGTACCGAACGGTTGCGATGTTCTGTTTCTTTTTGCCCTGTCCTGTTTGCTTTTTGTTGTTATTGGGCCGCTGTTTCATCGCAGGATACCCGTTGAACTTCATATTTCAGCCCGTGGACTGCTGTTGGGTTGTTAATCAGTCAAACAGTTCTGCAGAGTTGGGCTGTCTGTTCCTAATAACTCAAGACAACCGAGTACAAACCAAGTCAGAGCACAACAGAAGCAGCCTGGCTGAATTAAAAAGTAACGCTTTGGGTTTTTTTAGTCTACACTTTTTTTAATCATGAAGCCATCTCTTAGGACTCTTAAAAATAATATAAACAAAGCAGACCAGTTTTGAGAAGCGGACTCATGAATCTCTCAAAGTCCAGTTTAAAATTCAACTCAGCCAGCTTATTTATTTATCTCAGCCATTCCGAACATCGAACATTAATGATCTACTGACTAAAGCTATACTTCATGTGACCATGGGGACGCTTGAAATAACAAGATTTATGTGAATCACAACTGATGGTGAATTGTTTTTGGGACAGCCTAGCCTATTCTGTAGTTTATTGGTTAACCTCGACGGAATATGAAATGCTACATTTTTAAAAACAGAATATGAAATACCTGCTGAAAACTAACCCTGCGCTGATAGTTAGTGCTAACAGTAGGAATGTGTCGTACGGAGACAGCTGCCACTTGTACAAAAATTTGGATGAATGTACCAAACAAAATTCTCCCATAAATTGGTATGACAAGACAAGCATGTAATGTTCAGTTGCTCTGGTAACATAATTTCTTCTGCCCGCTCATCGTTTGCGCAATTAACAAATTTTTGGACTTTACAAATGATAGTAGATGGCGTGGATCAGATTTGCGGCATATTTATATATACAAACTGAAATAGTAATGCATATGGATGCCATCTTCTGAAGTTGGAATACTGTAAGCGCATGCTATTCTAGGAATGACAGAATGCTCTATACCCAGCTGGTGAACCCTGACCCCAAAAAAGAAGAAACTAAAATTATTTTATAAAGGATAGAAAACTTTAGACAAGGTGAATGCAATGCTGAAATAAACAGAAATCAAAACTTGAAGAGTGAAAAGTTAAACTCTAGAAAGACAGAAAGGTTTAGACCGAGGTGAACCCTAGCATAAAAAAATTAAAAAAATTCTAAGATTTACAGTAAGGTCCTAGCATAGGTGAATGGAAGCGTATCAACCGCCGTCTGCCATCATCGCGAGCCACGGCAGAGGCTTGTAGCACCACATCTGGTCATCGGTTTCCAATCGAACGCCACTGCTCGCAAGCCACTCAACTAAACGAACCAGTATGTACGATCCCCATTGCCGCGAGTATTTTTCCTTAGCGGGAATCAACGCACAGAGAACTATGTTTGCCGCCTTGCCCCCTCGTCTCTGCTGCCTCGCTGCGAATCGAGCGCGCCCTTGTCTCTGCCGACTCCTAGGATTGAGCGCCTCTTCTCATCGCTACCGCTTCATCCCTAGTTGATGGCAGGAACCAGAACCCCGCAGGCTCCTCTCGATTTTGTGCCTCGTGATCGTGCGCCTTCTCCTAATCAAGCTCCTCCTCCTCGTGCAGATGGGAGGTATAATCTACAACTTGGGCAATCGGTTTGAATGGAATCGACAACCAATGAACTTGAAAAATTATGGTCATGGCTCACAAGTGATTAATCTTTTTTTTTGGCAGTATATTACCTAGTTCGATTCCTCACATTGTAATGTTATTTGGAATTTTGGGTGATGCTCAAACCTTTTGGAAGAACTACAAAGGTCAAATGGGCTTCAACATCAGAAAGAAATATGAGAACAAATGTAAAAGGATGAAACAGTTATATCTTGTAGGTTTGTATGTTCGAAGCAAGGTTTGAGATGAAAGTAAAAGGGATCATTTCACAAAAAATCCTCAAGCCGAGACAAGAATTGATTGCAAGGTGTGTATGGGAGTCTCTTTGAATCGAGCAATGATAGAATACAAGGTAATTGACTTGGTTCTCGATCACAATCACATGCTCCAAACTCCAGAAACCTCTTATCTAATGGCATCACTTCGAAACATCTCGACGGTCCAAGCTTTTGAAATTGAAATGGCAGATCATTCAGGAATTAAGCCCAGAACAGCTCATGAATTAGCTACTAGGCATGTTGGAGGGGTAGTTGACCTTGGATACACTTGTCGTGATCACAAGAATTATTTGCGAACTAGACGCGAAAAGGAGATGAAATATGGTGAAGCTAGAAGCCTATTGCATTATTTTCAGAATAAGGTCGCCGAAAATCCTTCATTTTTCTATGCCTTGTAGCTCAACAGTGAAGAACAAATAAGAAACATATTTTGTTCTGATGCTAAAATGATAATTGATTATACATATTTTGGCGATGTTGTCACTTTTGACACTACTTTTGGCATAAACATGGAGAGCCGACCATTTGGTATATTTGTTGGATTCAATCACTTCAAGGAAACCGTGATATTTGGGGCTGCTCTCATGACGATGAATCGTTTGAGTCATTTAAATAGCTCTTTGATACCTTTTCGATAGCTGATAGTCAAAACATCCTATAACCATTTATACCGATCAAGACATTGCAATGAGCAAAGCAATAGATGATGTTTTTCCCTCTGCATGGCATGGTTTGTGCACTTAGCATATAATGCAAAATGCAATAAAGCATTTGAATTGTCTCAAGATTGATGGATCAACAAACATCCTTGTTGATTTCAGTGTGTGCATGTACGAATATGAGGACAAAGATGAATTTGAAGAAGTTTTTTTCCAATATGAGAAGCAAGGTATATACACAATCTTGGGTAGATAGTATTAACAAGGTAAAAGACAAGTGGGCTGAATGCTACATGAGAGATGTTTACAAGCTTGGAATGAGAAGTATACAATTGAGTGAGAGATTAAGAGGCTGTTTGGTTGGTGCCTATACATGCCACAACTAAGGTTAGGCGCGCCAAAGGGTCTTAGGGAGGTGTTTGGTTGCAGGCTAACCTTAGGGATGCCACAACTTGTTAGGCTCATTCGCCGTTGCCCGCCATAGAAATTTTCGCCAAATGTTGGCGGACGAATCGAGCGCCGAAGCCTCCTAACTTTTCGAGCCACAGCCCACAGCCCGTCTCGATCTCGGTAGGCTCGCAGTCTTTGGACCGACGGCGGCATGCATGGGAAGGAAGGCGGCGGCATTCTTCAGGGCCGGGCGGCGGAAGGAAGGGAGGCGGCGGCACTTGGGAAGAAAGGGCAAGGCGGCAATGGTAATGAGAAGGGCAATGACGGCAATGGCTTGGGCAAGGCACCTGTCGAGCGGCCGCCTTCTTGGCGATATCAAGGAGGGTGGAGATTGCGGCGAGGATGAGGGGCAATCTGTTGTTTAGCGGTGGGGAGACGAGGAAAGATGCAGGACCGAGGAGCGAGGCACGAGTTACTAGGCTATAGCGTAATCGAAAGGCTGGTTTGGTGAGTTTCGCTACTTGAAATTTCTTATTTAGTGTGCTTCATAATATTGTTCGCACCATGGAGTTTGAAATTTCGTTGCCAATGACTCGTTTTGGTTTCTCTAATCCTATGCATCCTGAACTCCAATCTGTGAGTGCCAAGATGTACAATTACTTGTGCGTTGTAAGTACTAAACAATCAGTTGTTCTGATCGAATTCAAAGCAAACTGCATGCTTGTGTTAGAGCTTTACCTATTCATTGGAGTATGATAATGGTTGAAGAATTAGGACTGTTGTAGGAGAGGAAGATGATCCTAGAAATCCTCATGTTTTAGCTATTTCTTAGCCCTGCTTAAATTGAGGCATAGGCACAAACCAAACAGCTGCCACGTAATTCTTAGTTAAGCTTGACCTTAGACGTGGCAGCAAACCAAACAGCAGCTAAGATTAGACTACTTAGTCATGCCACACCTATGGCAACTTGCTAACCTTAGGCTAGGCAATATTAGGCAGCAACCAAACAGGCCCTAAATAACCACTTAAAGGATTATCTAAACTCGAAGTTGGATGTTCTTTGTTTCTTTAAGCATTTTGAGAGGGATGTCCAAGCAAAGAGAGATAGAGAGATAATATCAGAGTATGAATCAAGAAACAAGTTGTTCCAAATTAAAATAAAAACTCCTATGTTGTTACAAGCAAGTAAGTTGTACACTCCGCAAATATTTGAAGCCTTCCAAATTGTGTACGAAAGATCTATGTTGGCATATGCAAAGTTGACGGATGATGGAATGGCATTTATTGTTTCTATTAGCTCTCTTGATGATCCTCTCATCATTGAAGAGGAGTACATAGTAGTTGGTTCTTTCCAAGAGGGCAGAATGTCATGTAATTGTCAACAATTTGAGCGACTTGGTATATTATGTAGCCATGCAATCAAAATTCTTGAGGTGATGGGTATTAAGCAATTACCTGATCAATATGTGTTGAAGCGATGGACAAGGGAAGCAGGTCATGGAATAGTTCTGAACAGTGTTGGGAGAAATGTTTCGGATGATCCAAAGTTGAATGCTACACGTCGCTATAAATTTCTTTCGCACAGGTTCATTTGTGTGGCCTCTAAGGCAGCTGAGTATGAAGAAACGTCTCTATTGGTTGACAATGCCCTAGATATCCTTCAAAAGCAAGTGGAAGAAAGAATCAATACACTTTCTACTGCCATGCCTCCAAATGTTGTATCAATAATACAAGACAAAATGCTGCATGCTGCTGGCCTCAAGAAAAAGAAGCAAGAAAGGGTGGATGGAAGAGAAAGAGAAATTGGGTTGAGAAGCTATTTGGAAGGAAGAACAATACTGTAAGTTCATTTCTTTATTGAAAATGCTTTGGTTCAATTTCTTTATTGAGTATATCTCCATTTACACTTTACAGGGACCAAAACATGCAGGGGAAGGACTATGAGCCGTATCAAAGTTCTTTTGTATGACCAACATTAGTATTCACATGTGTATAGGATGTTTCACCTTTCATATGAATAAGAAGTAGCAAAATATGCAAGAAGTAGTAGCAAAGTCCTTTTGTATGACCAAAAATATGTAGAGAGCAGTAGCAAAGTCCTTTTGTAAGAAAAAATTACTGAGGAATGCATACTCACTGTTGGAAGTTCAAGCAAAATCTGAAACCTGGTAATAGTCAGTTTACTATCACTCTCTTCGTATTGCAATTGCAGCCGAGAAAATGCATGTCTGAACTCTTTGTTTGTGCCAAAAGAAATTGTTGTTAGGAATCCATTTTGTTGCTCCATTTTTCATCCTACAAATTAATCTAACAAATCTTGGATGGTATTCTGACCGTGGTCATCTCTTCTGTTTCTGAAACAGCATACTGGTTGTTTCTTTTAAGTGGCTCATGAGCAGAGCCGTTGGATGCGAAGATGGGCGGCCAAACATGCGTACCGGTTCGTTTGGTTGAGTGACTCATGAGTAGTGGCGTTCGATTGGAAACAGATGACCAGATGTGACGCTACGAGCCTCGGCTGTGGCTCGTGCTGACGGCAGACTTACACTTCCTAGGTGAATCCTTACATATAATACACAATCAAATTATAAATATAGACTTTATAAACAAAGGGGGTAACGGTGCAAACCTAAGGAGATAATAACCTAAAACTAAGCTAAATAATGGGTATACCAGGACTGGCTAGTATTACTGGTCATATTATAAACATCCAGGGATTGCAATGACAGCATGGCAAACCATACTGAAATTGAAGTTCAGTTATAATTGTATGCTACGCACTAGCAGGATTATTGACCGTGACAGTAAAAAAAATAAAATTTAATATTGGCAATGGATATATAGAAGTTCGCATTTTTTTTGGTAAACAAATAGAAACTAAACAGCATATTGAAACAAAGCGATCTAAAACATTTCAAACTATGCTATAAAGCTTAAATTGAATATAACAAAATGCTAAATGCACCCCTCAGACCCATATAATATCTAATAAAGACACAATTAATTATATGCCCCAAAGTGAGGTGCAATTGACAATCTGCCCTTCAACACACTAACATGCTTGATTATATGCTCCAAAGTTGAGTGTACAGTCGATTATATGCTCCTTTTTAAGTTTTTAAGTAAATTTTACCATACATTCTATAAGAAAAGACCTTAATTTGTACCCCTCTTCTTTGACACTCTTTTCTAGATTTTTCTCTCTTTTAGAATGGATTGTTCCTCTATTAATTAATTCTCATTGTGAGAGATATACCGACCCATCGTCATCTTTTCGAAGTTTTATATTAAATTGTAATATAGATTAAACATAAATTAAAAACTATTATGTTAATAATCTGCATGTATGTACGTAATAATATTTCATTTGATAATTAAGAAACTTAATTCACTCGGTTAATTAGTAGTGCGTACATGTGTTAGATGTGCTAACGTGCACGATTAATTAATTACATGCAACAGGTGCAGCCTCTCAGAAGTGTGGAGGGGTAGCTTGGTCATTTCTCATGGGTGCATGGGAAAATTTGAGTAAAAACTCAAAAGGGCTAAAGATCAATTATGCACTCAACTTTGGAGCATATAATCAATGTTAATGTGTTAGAGGGCAAATTATCAATTACACCCTAACTTTGGGACATATAATCAATTTTCTCTATAATAAATGCACATATCAAAGGGTTAGAAAATTTAACTTTAGAACATATAATCAATTTTCTCTACAATAAATGCACATATCAAAGGGTTAGAAAATTGGCTAAGACTTAACATTTTTCCACGTGTTATTTGTGCGCCGAAATGGAAATTAAATTTAGCTAGATGCACCACCCCAAACTAAAGCATCTCTCACCGACTTGCTCACCGACTTGCAGCCAATGCTTATTCCATCTTCTCAAACTCCTCTAAGCATATAGCATAAAGTGTCGATTTGGTTCCTAAAATATCGCTATTGGCCCAATTAGTCTATAAGGTGCAAAACTGGGTGAGATTGGTAATCAAATTATCATAACCGTGCCAATTTGATTATTTAACCGGTTAAACCTGGTTTTGTGAGTTTCCATTATCATTACAAGCTAGGTGCTCAAAACAAAAGTTTTTTCACGTTTCACTAAGGTTTTAGTCGATCCTTCCATCCATCAGACCATCAATCCATCGTCCTATCAAATAAATTTGCTTTCAGCGTAAGCATAGAATACTCTGGGTGGGGTCGAAGAAAAGAGGCCGAGGATGGGACAACGAGCGTATCGGACGATATCTTGTTAATTTGCTTTCGGCTTAGCTTTTCACCACAAAGCAGGAAACCATCCACTCACGTCCATACGGCTGCAGGCTAAAAAGCATCAACGACTAAGTATAGAATATAGAATATAGATAGACAACGAGTGTCACATACGTATTTCGTCTTTTGAAATATGGAATTGTTCGTCAAGCTGCGCCGCGCACAATGGTCGGGTACTATTGAACCGTCCGATTAAAGTGGGCATATTCAGACCGTCCGATTCCCGGCTCGATGGTACGCGAATTATTCGTCAGCGACGCGGGCATGTGCGTTAGTAAAGGTGCACGTGTATTATATTTCGGTTATGGGAGCCGTCTGGTCGGATATGGGTTGGGTATATTTAATACCATATGTGCCACCATACAGATCGAGTTCTCAATTTCATGCATATTTGCCATAAAAAAGTTGAAAGCCGTAAATATGCCACGGCACAACTACAAAACTAGAAATATGCCGGTATTAGTTATGTCTCGTTAGCCTTCTCAAATTTTTGGAAGTTTTACCCTCCCGTTTCTTCCATCTCTTTTTCCTCCCCCACTTCCTTGCCGCCCCAATTCCGGCAGCCCAAGTCCAACTCTTCCTTTGCCACCTTTTTTTGTAGCCATGGTTTGAAGATATTCCAAGCAACCAGCAGTAACCATGGTACCTCTAATCTCCTCCGTGTCACTCGTGGCCTCTAGCCCAATTGTGTTGCCTCTAGTGACAAAACCCAACTGGTCCATTACTGTTGCACCTTGCGACTCATCTTCCTCATCCTCTCTTCTCTGTGCCATGGTGCCATCCTTCTGGTGGCATCGTCCATCCAGTAGAGCGGGTTGCTCGTTCTGGGCATGGGGTCCCTAGCCTCTGCCACAATTCTATGCCTATAGGGACGTCAGCGTGATGCACATGGAATACTTTGCAACAGAGTGTGTCCTCGATGGGCTTTACCTGTCTACATCGACACCATCATCTTCCTCCTCTATTCCTGCTCCCATGGTGTCATAAGCTCCGGATATATGGTGGCGCTTCTTCCATCACCGACGATGACCCCAATAAGCGACTACCTCTCCTCGACAACAGACTCGTCCAGTGGCCCTCTCTCAAATGGCACCACGTTCGTCTCTTGACGACGTCGATGATCCCACAACTGGCTCTAGATTTGGTTGTTCAAAGGAGCTCTAGCCATGGCCTCCAATTGGGTGCATCTTCCTGCTTGGGAGGGAGCTCAGGGAGAGAGAGGCAAAGGGGTGTAGGGCAGGGAGGCACGAAGGGGCACTGAGGGGCTACATTGTTGAGAAACGACGATGAGCAAGGAGATGATATGGGAGGAGGATAGATGTTGAAGAAGAAAGAAGGACATTTTGGATTTATAATGGCATATTTCTAAGAGTTGCGACTTTGCAATGGTATAATTATGATTTTTGACTTTGTAATGGAAAATTTATGAAGTGGAAACTCTGCGGTGGCATATATACATCTAATTAACCTAAAAACACAAAAGTTTGGAATACCAACACATAATAAGGAAGTCAGCAAACGTGATTTCTTCAAATGTGCTTCCAGACTATTTTTTTGAATATTTTATTTTCGTGTTCCCTTAGTCAATATTGTTTCCTACCACCTATTTTGATTTGTTGTTTTTCCATGAAATTCCTCTGAAAGCAAAGATAAAAACAATGTTCCTCGCATCCTTTGTATTTTTCCTTTTAAATTTTCTACGAACCAAAGAGGTGAACCACGAATAATCCATTGGAATATGAAATCATGAAATCAACCCGTTTCTTCCAAGATCCAAGCCCATTGGCCTTCGGCAATTTTTGGTGTCAACAGAAAGTTCTCGCCCTAAGTGTTTAAGCCAACTACCAAGGTGTAGCGAGAGATGAAGTGCTACAACATCTCTCTTGACCCTTCGTCCAACTGATCGAAAAGTCTAAAGAAGGAAGGTACTGGGAAATCCTCCACTTCTTGATAGCAGAGCAAGTACCGAGCTAGAACTTCGTTGGCTGCTACATTGAAAAAGAAGTCAAAATACTTGACCAGAGCCAATGCATGTAGCCTAGCGGAACCTTGACCTGAAGAAATCGCTTCTCCATATGATCAGTTTGGTCTGTATTTCATCTCTTCTTCTTCTGATATGTCCTCACGGGGAAGAGAACCATTGAGTCTATGGGGGTCTCCCATAACCGATCAAATTGAGTATATTACCAAAGTTGTACAAACCACATCGGGACTGTTATATTCCCCACACAGTGGCCTCTAAGGCCGGTGTACAGCCTAGATTGGATAATATGCATCATATTATAGACCGATCCTAGGAGCAACTTTGCTAGGGATACTCATCCTTTACGCAACAGTCCCTCAGCTAACCCTTGATAGATTTGGGTCAGACCTAGAGAAGCTCTGCAAAAGAAGAAACGGTCTAGCCACATTTTTAAGAACGCGGCGTGTTGTTCGATATAGGGCTCGTCTCCAAGTTGTTCTCATCAATGTAGCGGTTCCAACCTTCGCCCTAGTGCGAGATGAGCTTGTGAGAGACCGATAGGTCTTAAACCGATGTTTGCTTTCCATTCGGCCTGAGACCACATAGCATAGCTATGTCCAACAAAGTCGGTCCTATGGGTCCTGGTCTAAGCATGAAGGCGTTGAAGTTATCAGAACAAAAGTAGCTGGCTGCAATTAACATAAACTCGTTGGCAGCCGGGCTAGATAAGGAGAGAAGAAGACAATCAGCTATTCCTATCCATTTCCACTCAACCTTCTTACTAGCCAATATCCTAATGAACCAATTTCTCCATCCGGCTAACTCGGTGGGCTAGGGTCGAAAGCTATCATTCCATCCTTCTATGTTGGCATCCACGGCATTGAGGGGAAGACGAGGAGCGTCTAGGTTCACTATGACCGATAGGTCAAGATCCCCTATCAGACCTAAGGTGTATGTGTGAGATAGACTAGAGATCGAAAAGAGTACCTGACTCATTTTTGCTGAGGGAGGAAGAACGAGAGAATTGGCTAAGTACAGAGAGGAGCTATGAGCCGATGGTAGGACGTACAAGCCGATTGCAAAGGACGAGAAGATTCGAAAACGTGCGAATGAAAGCGACGGCAGTGCTATTTATGAGAAGTAAAATCTCGGAGGTTAACCATCGGGCACGGTGAAACCTTAATGGGCGAAATGACGAAGAAGTCCCTGGTAGACTAGCAGTTAGCTGAAGAAGAATACCGAAGGTCAATTGCAAAATTGACTGCATGGGACATACAAACATAGATGCCCACGAGTAAGCAAAATCATATATATATTCATGAAATAAAATGTGGCAAACCCATTATCCGATCCATATCCAGATCTATATCCAACACTATTCGGATCTGGATCCATATATGGTAAAAAAGATGGGATGGACACAGGAGTATGGGACAATGCTATGCGAACCATATCAAGACCGTTTTCACACCCCTACTGATGTCTCATCTGGTGATTAATTACTTGCAACTTAAAGGGGATTGGTGAGTGATGTACCCATAATCACGGGCTACCGTAAGATACTTTATAGTAGTAAAGATAAGATGGATGAAGGGCACAAATACACATATGTCACTAGCATAGGAAAGCCTATCACTGGCGGTTCATAACCATCATCACTGGCGGTTTTTAAACCTCCAGTGATTAATTGACAATGATACCGAGGGGTCATCACTGGTGGTTACAAAATCGCCAGTGATATCAACTATTATTGGCAGTTCCATATACCAGCCGCCAGTGATACCAAACACATCACTGGCGATTCCATATACCAGCTGCCAATGATGTGTATGATAACACTAGCGGTTCCATATATGAGCCGCTAGTGATGAATGTATTAGCCCCTGCAGTTCATGCCTGCATTTGCTTACCCCATGCAATTCAAATCACAGAATTCATAATTCACATATTATCAAATCACAGGAGTCATACATGATTACAGAATCTTATTATCACATCACCGAAGTCATAAATGACCACTGAATCATAATTCACATATTATCACATCACAGAAGTCATACAATTCACATATTATCACCTCATGATCCTATAGGTTCAATTCACATCACAGAAGTCGTACAATTAATATATTATCAACAAATGATATATATTATCACCTTATACATATGTCACAATGTTCAGGGGCTATGTCACAATGTTACACTAAGCCCCAGAGTTTAGACGCCCATGTGGATCAACAATTTGTGTCATGATAAAGTTAGCTAGCAGCTCTCTAATGTCAGCAAGGAAATTATACTCGATATTGGTCACATTCAAATCGAATTCTGTTGCGTTTCGTAGACTCATAATTTGTTGCATGTGGCGGGTAATATAAAATTCGCAAGCATGGCTTCCGGGCTGCTGGTGGCACTATACAGGTAGAGATACAAGGGAAAATAATTAGTTCGACAGAAACTAGGAATAATTCAATTAGAAGAAGTATTTGCAGACACTTACCGGTATTTTCTCAAAGTGTCGAAGAACAGTGCCCTTATCAACATGATGCTTCCCCCCCTTTGAACGTACTTCTCAAACACCAAATTGAGTAGCCTCGTCAAATCATTGAACTCATGTGTTGGGCTATCTCTTTTTGAGTCGAGGTAGAAAACCTTGTTATGGTAAGGGACTATGACCACCAATATCCAATGAAAATCTTTATTAAATGGCAAGAAGAAATATTCTTTGTCTTGTTGTTTGAGTATTGCGTTCCTGATGTAGTTTCCGACTCGATTGATAACTTTTTTTTTATATTATCCTAGGTCACAACTCCTGGATCGAGAAAACCGACCGGGGTGTTGGTTTGTTTGGCATTTAGCTTCATGAGGCTACAAAGATATAAATGATTGTTATATATGTCGATGAGACTTGCCAGGAGGTAGAATTATGAAATAGGATTGCAATCACTTACATTGAAAAGCATCGGAGGAGCGAGACATCTAGCTCCTCAAGACGGTACATGTGCCATAGGTCCGAGAAGTTCACCACAAAATAACTTTCATTGTCCATGAAATGCTTGGCCTTCAGTTTAGCCGGGATACCAGACTCTCGATCTCTCTCGGGCAACCGGGACTTCTGTAGGTAATATTCATGTAGGCTGTGGCAGGCAGGACTCATGTCGGCCAATGCTTTATCCGTAGCCAACGACGCTCCAAACTTAAAGCTTTTGTTGCTCAATGGCCAATGCACTATTTTCTTAGGCATGGACGCCGACATAGATGCCACCTTGCCCTTGGCTCTGCTCTTCGTAGGTGTGGAATACTTGGACAGGGAGATCACAGCACACTTTTGGACTTGTGAGCTTGTTTGTGACTTGGAAGGTTTAGCGGCCACCTCTGATATGGCTTTCCTAGGAGGCATCTCCTTTTCTTGTTGTGGTGGTGGCTCCAAGGTTTCGACGGCTTCAGCACCCTCAGGCAAGGTCTTCAGTACAATGTCCTTCGTAGGCCACTGTATGAACGAATGGATGGCATCCCCTACTATGGTCATTTCATTGTTTGGGGGA
This sequence comes from Olyra latifolia, assembly GCA_036346145.1. Lineage (NCBI taxonomy): Eukaryota > Viridiplantae > Streptophyta > Magnoliopsida > Poales > Poaceae > Olyra > Olyra latifolia. The sequence goes on along the minus strand of CM070524.1, from coordinate 38,856,039 downwards.
TTCACCAGGGGGATGCTCTTGGCGTTGTCAAGTATGGAGTCCACTTCTACCTTTGCGTAGCTCGCCGCTAGGTCCATACCATGAACCTTCATCCCGAAAGGCATGGGTACACCACCCCCTTCCCTACCTCAATGGAGAGAGTGGCGCTAAACGTCACGAATAGCTTGCAAGAGGTAGTCACCTACATCGAGGTTTGTTCCCATTAGAATCGGGACTAACCTATTTTCATATGAACAGACATATAAACACATATACCTTGAGTTGGCCCATAGGAAACTGGGTGTCGGCTACACCTTCTAAGGTAGGTGCGGAAGCATAGCTACTTTTAAATGGAGGGGGTGGCATCGACAGCTTCGTGCGGAAGGTCGGTGTCGAGAGGAGGGTTGGATTCAGATCAAGTACTTATGATCGCCTCTAGCTTTTGTATCGGAGGTTCCCATTCCGCATGCATCTTCTCCCTAAGATCCGCTTCTAAATCGGCTTGAGTTTTTCTCCTCTTGTAGTTTGGGTCATCGAGGAAAGCCTCCTTCCATGGTACGTACACCCGGACGCCCCGCGTGCGGCCTGAGTGCTCCTTGTTGCTGAGGGCTTCAATCAGGATGTCCCGCTCTCTCTTCTACCGAAATGAGCCTTGCAAAGCTTGGGAGTCATATTCAAACTACAATAGGTAGACACAATACCATTAGGGGTCTTATGACATTACAAAATTGAAAAGCGCAAAAAAATGAAATGGTTAACTATAAGTTACTAGGTTTTTGGCGACCTCCACGGTTTCAGCCCTTGGGAAAGACACTTCACCCGTGGGCGTGACTTCAGCCCTAGCCCTATACCAGTGTTCGGCATGCGGGTTGGTGAGCCTTGTCGCGGCATCTGACTGCTCGCTTGAAGTGGTTGCTGTCGACGGATTGTGTCGGCAATATATTTTATAGGGCTATGCGGCAGATCACAACTCTATGGTAGCACAGGGGACAGGATTTATACAGGTTCAGGCCTGTGGACAACATGGGTCCCGGGTACCTGGGAACAGACAATTGGATGCACCACCTCTTTGGGCCTAGTCGCATGGATCTTCCAGAAGGTAGGCTTGGAGGTCGGCGCGGCCCGACTAGTTCTACCAGAAGAAGTATTCGACTCCTACTCGAATACGCGGAGATAGGGGAAACCGACTTGGCTATATCCCTTATTTCCTAATACGGATTAGGGAACTTATCTGTAACCCAACCCCTTACACTATATAAAGGGGGTCAGGGTCCCTAGCCGAAGGATATAGATCATCTGGATCCTGATCATCTTAGTCATCGATCTACGTAGCTAGACACATCCAATCTTGTGCAATCACGACGAGAACCTCCGGTCATTGTGATCATCCCTTGTTCATTGTGATCAACACCACATAATACAATCCCCAAGCAAAGGAGTAGGGTATTACCCCTCACAGAGGGACTGAACCTGTATAAATCCTGCCTCTGTGCTACCATCGAGTTGTGATCTGCCGCATAGCCCTATAAAATGTATTGCCGACACAATCCATCGACAGTTGGCGCGCCAGGTAGGGGCTAGCGTCAAGATCAGCTTCATCAACTTCGATGGCTTCAATCGGCGGATTCGTCTTCACCTACGCCCTGGCCAAGGATTCATCTTCGAAGATCTCGGCTTCCTCGCCGATGATTTCGAAGAACTTCGGGTGTGTGAACCGAGCGACATTTGGTCCACATATTATCAGGGAGGTTTCTACGTGACTCCAGCCGAACTACACCACCTCAGGCTACCTCTCTCGGATTCCGATCCGACAGAGGTCCAATCTGACAACGACGATTCCAACTAGCTCACCGCATGGTTTCCCTTCGGTTTCAATCGGGATAATGAACGTTTGCTTCTGCCAGCTCTCTCCACTGATGAAGAAACAAACGGTGATGCTATTCCTAATCTGGATTGCTATCAAATCTGATCGGAAGCTGCAACTCTTCAACTGGACAACATCCCATTCGGATTGAACAACTCAGCCGCTGTTTTCCACAAGATAACACGCCGCCTCTTTCAATTTGGGCCAAGGAACGGAGCCCGACAGACTCTTACTAGGATGAGCTTCCCGAGTCCTGGCACGGGGATAACTCTAACCAGATCTGCCTTCCGAATGGACGCCAGGATGCCATTCAGATTAACCAATTCGGCCGTTAGATTTCAGCAGATCTACTCTGCCGAATCTCAGCCTTTCGCCTAATAGTTCATCGAGGGAAGTGGGAGTTATAATCACTCCCTTCGATGAGCCAACAAGTCAGGATCAGTTGAGCCTTTCTTACTCGGAATCCGAGTCGGAGGAGAGCATCAACACAACTCCTGACTTTCGTGGCGTCTACGTAATGGACGGACAAGCTTCCAGATCGGCCCCGCGCCAGTTGGATGGAGCAGGAGCCGAGCATGCCCGCGACGGTGGACAAGATCTGCGTGACAGATTGAGCGGTCGTGGGCGTGAGGTTCAGGAGGAATTGCTTCAAATCCGTATGGGAGACCACTCGGTCTTCCGTACGTCACAACAGAATATCCTCGCGTCCAAGACTCTTTTGGATAACGTTGGCCCTTTTTTGGAGAGAACAACCCCGCAACGGCAATCATGGAGCAGATTAAATCCATGGTGACGGCAGCGGCTGTCCAAGGCACTCGGGATCAACAGGCCGACTCGGCCAGAAGCCATACTGCCACGAGCAACACTCGACAAAATCGGCGCACCTGCGGGCAGGACGATCGTCAAAGCACAAATCACGACATTCGCCTCGACATCGAAGCTCGGCGGAGGAAGTGACAAGAAGACGAAGGACACTACCGAGGAGATCGGTGCCGCACTCCACGGCGCCGAACACCTCCCCGTCGATCTCCTCCCCCTGAGGACGGAACGATCGATGGGATCAAAGCATTTACACCCCGACTTCGTCAGGTTAACTGGCCCGAGGGGTTTAACCCCAAGAGATTAGTAAAATTTGACGGAGTGCGGGACCCAGAAGCTTGGTTGCAGATATACGCTCTGGCAATCAAAGCCGCGGCAGGAGGCTACGACGTGATGGTAAATTATTTACCCGTCATGTTGACTCCTCCGGCTTAGGGTTGGCTTGCAGGCCTTCCAGAGAACTCAATCGGTTCCTGAAGAGAGCTTTGCGACCAATTCGTCACCAACTTCCAAGACACTTACGAGAAGCCTGGGACCCAATGGGACCTTTATCAGGGATGAATCGTTAAGGGATTTCATTCGGCATTTTACAAAGAAGAAAAATACAATCCGAGAGGTGTCTGAAGTGGTCGTTGTCGCAGCTTTCCAAAAAGGAGTTCGTGACCCCGACTTAATCAAGAAGATGTCTCGGAAGCCCCCGACTTCTGTCAAAGACATGTTCGCTCTGGCGGACCGGTATGCCACCGCCTCTGACACTCTCGCCGAACACCAGGAGGATCGCCCGAGCAAAAATGAAGGCAAGAAAGACAAGCCCGAGTCATCTTCTAAGGAGGACAAGAAACGAAAGGGTGAAGAATTGGTGGCAGCCGCAGACCATGGTCGGCAGAGACCTCCACGCTCCAACGACTACAATAAAGTGATGGAGGCACCGTGCCCTTTCCATTCGAATGGAAAGCATGCGGCAAAGGATTACAACGTCCTGAAGAGGTTCGCTCAGGAGCATAACAAGGACCCTCCAAAGGACGCCAAGCAGGATGATAAGCGTCATCCTCCTCAAGGTGATGCTTACCATGAAACGGAGCGCGAGCTGAACTACATATTTGGGAGATCGGATGCATACGAGTCCAAGCGTAAGTAAAAGCTTAGTACTCGCGAATTGAATGCAGCTATTTCGGTGACCCCCAAATACCTTCGATAGTCCGAAGTCCCGATCAAGTTTGATCACTCGGATCATCCCGACCACATCCCTTGTCCAGGAAGATATCCACTCATCTTGGATCCTGTGGTACGGAACGTCCGATTGCGCAAAGTCTTGGTCGATGGCGGGAGTGGGTTGAACATCCTTTTCGCCAAGACGCTTGACGAGATGCAGATCCCAAGATCGGCGCTCCAGAAGACTGATGCGCTGTTTCACGGGATAATTCCGGGAACTTCCTCAGTGCCGATTGGGAGACTTGCTCTTCCGGTCACTTTTGGCACTCGGGACAACTACCGAACAGAAAACCTCAGCTTCGAGGTGGCCGATTTCGAGACTGCATATCACGCAATCTTGGGAAGGCTGGGCCTCGTCAAATTCATGGCCGTCCCACATTACACCTACTTGGCAATGAAGATGCCGGGCCCGCAAGGTGTAATCACAGTCCGCGGAGACTTCAAGTTTTCCCATCTCCTTGATAGGGAAAATTGCGATGCGGCCCAGTCAGCTGAAGCAGCTGCCGGGTCAGACGAGATCCGGCGGGCGGTCATCACTCTTCGCGACGAAGGCGATGTGCCAAGCAAGAAGCAATCTAAGTCAGGCATCAAGCTGGACGAAGATGTAAAGCGGATTTCGCTCGACCCGTCCGATCCAACCGGACAGGGCTCGACCCGAAATAGGAAGAAGCGCTCGTCACCTTCCTCTAAGCAAGTCGGGCCATCTCTGCGTGGAAGCCATCAGACATGCCAAGTGTCCTGAGGGAGATGATCGAGCACTCCTTGAATGTACACGACAAAGCCAAGCCGTCAAGCAACGGCTGCGTCGGTTCGCGCAAGATCGAAAGGAAGCCATCAAGACGGAGATCACCAAACTTCTAGCCGCTGGTTTCACAAGGGAGGTACTCTACCCTGATTGGCTGGCAAATCCGGTACTTGTACAAAATAAGAATGATACTTGGTGTATGTGTGTCGATTATACCGATTTAAATAAAGCATGCCCCAAGGATCCATTCGGACTACCTCGCATCGACCAGATGGTTAATTCCACTGCCGGTTGTGAGCTTTTGAGCTTTCTGGATGCCTATTTAGGTTATCACCAGATTAGCTTGAAGGAAGAAGATTGCATCAAGGCTTCGTTCATCACTCCGTTTGGGGCTTTTTGCTATGTCACTATGCCCTTCGGGTTGAAGAACGCTGGAGCAACATATCAACATTGCATTCAACGATGCTTCCACAACCAGCTCGGGTGAAATGTGGAAGCATACGTCGATGATGTTGTCGTCAAATCTCGGGTAACCTCCGACTTGGTCACCGACCTGTCGGAGACATTCGAGAGCCTCTCGGCGTACAAAATGAAGCTGAACCCGGAGAAGTACGTCTTCGGGGTCCATTTGGGAAAGCTACTCGGTTTCGTGGTTTCTCACCATGGGATTGAGGCTAACCCGGAAAAAGTCAGAGCTATCATGGAGATGGCTCCCCCAACATGCCAAAGGGATGTCCAACGTCTAAACGGATGCATGGTCGCACTCGGCCGATTCATCTCGTGGCTCGGCGAGCGTAGGTCGGCCTTCTTGAAGCTATTGAAGAAGCAGCCGGACAAGTTTAACTGGACACCCGAGGCACAGAAGGCTTTTGAGGATCTCAAATTGTTCCTCACTTCGCCACCTGTCTTGGCATCCCCATGCCACAGAAACCGCTTCTACTGTACATTGTGGCCACCACTCATATAGTGAGTGCCACGGTGGTAGTAGAACGGGAAGAGCAAGGACGCGTCTACAAGGCTCAGCGCTGGTCTACTTCGTTAGCGAAGTGTTGGACGAGTCCAAGGTACGCTATCCACAAGTGCAGAATTTTTTGTATGCGGCCCTGATCGCCTCTCAAAAGCTAAATCACTACTTTTAAGAACATCCAATTTCGGTGGTTACTTCTTTCCCTATTGGAGACATCCTTTATAATCGGGAAGCCACTAGGAGGATCGCTAAGTGGTCGGTAGAACTCGGGGCCTTCGAGCTCTCATTCAAGCCACGCAGCGCCATCAAGTCACAAACACTCGTCGACTTCGTTGCCGAGTGGACAGAGATGCAGGCTCCCCCAGTCGTCGAAGAGTCCGAGCACTGGAACATGTATTTCGACGGCTCTCTCCGGCGACAAGGCGTGGGGGCTGGTATCGTTCTCGTATCACCTGGAGGCGAGCAACTCAAGTATGTCCTCCAGATTCACTTTCCAGCTTCAAACAACGCAGCCGAGTATGAGGCGCTCATCCATGGGCTCCGTATTGCCATATCGCTTGGTGTCCGGCGATTGGTGGTTCGCGGGGATTCTCAGCTCGTGGTGAGCCAAGTACAGAAGGATTGGACTTGTGTCAATGACAATATGACCGCCTACTGTCAGGAGGTCAGAAAGTTGGAGGACAGGTTCAATGGATTGGAGCTTATACACATCCTACGGCGAGACAACGAGGCGGCAGATGAGCTTGCGAACATAGGTTCTAGCCGGACAGCAGTCCCAGCTAGGATCTTTGTCCAAGAGCTTCACGCCCCTCCATCACACCGCAGGAGCAACTACCCCAACCGGACAAACCGCTACCCAAGTCAGAAGTGCTTGCCCTCGACTCGGATTGGATGCAACCGTATTTGGATTACTTGCAAGAAGAGAAGCTTCCCGATGCTCAGGGGGCTGCTGAGCAAATTACACGTCGGAGCCGTGCATACGTGGTACATGGAGGAATCCTATACCGCCGAAGCGCCTCTGGCATACTTCAAAAGTGCGTATCTAAGTCGGAAGGACGCGCCCTGCTACATGAAATTCAATCGGGTATGTGCAGTCATCATGCTTCTTCAGCTACATTGGTCGGAAAAGCCTTTCGTCAAGGGTTTTACTGGCCGACTGCTGTCTCGGACGCAAAGGAGATCGTCCGGAAGTGCGAAGGTTGTCAATTCTTTACTCGGCAGATTCATATGCCGGCTTAGGAACTTCAGACGATCCCTATCATCTGGCCGTTCACCGTCTGTGGCTCGACATAGTCGGACCTCTCAAAAAGACCCCGGGTGGTTTCGAACATATCTTCGTCGTCGTTGACAAGTTCACCAAATGGATTGAGGCCAAGCCTATGAGCAAGATTTCGGCAGCCAAGTCCACCGAGTTCTTCCAGGAGATTGTCGGTCGGTTCGGCATGCTCTCTCGGATCATTACGGACAACGGCTCTCAGTTCAGAAGTGACGAGTTCTAAAGCTAGTGTGAAGACATGGGTATAAAGATTTGCTTTGCTTCGGTGGCACACCCTCGGAGCAACGGGCAAGTGGAGTGCGCGAACGGCATGCTTCTATAAGGTGTCAAGGCGCGCATCTTTGATCGGCTCAACCCATATGCAACAAAATGGATGAAGGAATTGCCTGCCGTACTTTGGGGGCTTCGCACAAGTCCTAGTCAGGCAACAGGGCAGTCGTCTTTCTTCCTCGTATAGGGGTCTGAAGCAGTCCTTCCAACGGAGCTACAGTTCGGGTCACCCCAAGTTTAGAAGTTCAACGAGGATGAATCAGACACCAGTCGGGTCGATGAGCTCGATCGACTGGAGGAAGCTCGGGATGCCACAACTATTCGGTCAGCAAAGTACCTCCAAGGGCTACGTCGTTACCACGATCGTAATATGCGGGATCGTGCTTTCTCGGTTGGCGACTTGGTCCTTCGGATCAATCAATCGAGTGGCCACAAGCTTTCCCCACGCTGGGAGGGTCCGTACATTATTGACTCAGTAACACGCCCGGGGGCTTACCGACTGAGGCGAGAAGACGGCGCAATCCTGGAAAACTTGTGCAATATCGATCAATTACGTCGGTTTAATGCCTGACGGCCGTTGTATATGTAATTACAATTCAATAAAGATAAGTTTTTGTTAACATTGTCTTTTTTACTCGTGCAATTCAGCTTTTGACTTGCTATTTATTTGTGTCCCAATTAAGTATTAAGTCGGGGGCTACACCTAATTAGGTGCGCAATCACGCACCCCTTTTCTTCTATCTTGTTATTAGAGATTGGATCGACTTGCTACCTAATCGGGTTCTGACTAGCCAGTAAGTCGGGGGATACACCTAATTAGGTGCAGTCTGCACCACTCGACATCATTTTTCTTTTTTGACATCCTGTTGAGCCTAAGTGTTATCCGTTACGATAGTAAAACTCACGTCTTGAGCTACACTCACACTTCATTGCGTTCACGAGACAAGTGCTCGCGTCAACTCCTAACGCTAAGGAACGTGATGCGCTTGGCAGAATGCTTAGTAAAAGGAACCTAACGTGCTCGGGCAAAATACAGAGTCAAACCACAGGAAACATGAGACATATTATAAAAACAAATAACTTTATTACAATGGAAATCCTGTTTTTATACATGGGGTCAGTTTTTACAAGATACACATGTTTTTTACAGGGAACCTAAGTCTAAATTATCTACAAGGGACTCGGCGGCCGGCTTCACTTCTTCAAGTAAGGCCAGCGCTTTCTCCTCAGTGCAGGCAAAGCCGTCCTTGACAGCTTCGAGCTCCACTCGGGGATAGAGCAACTTGAAGATCCCCAGCGCCTGACTGGTGCTCACCAAGCTGACTTCCTTGAGTCGGGCCTTTAGCTGCTCAGGGGCGTTCGTCCACCTCTGGATCGGCTCGGCCCGGCTGCTTGTCTCGGCGTCGCCAGCATAGAGCCGCCGCTAAGTAGGCTCCACGGCCACCAAGAGTTCTTCATACTACGCCTGCGTCTTGTTTTTGTACTCTGTCAGTGGGGAGCAAAAATACAGTTATACAACTGTGTCATATCAAAGAATCGAAGTTGGTTGGGTCAAAGAGGCTTACCCTCTAGCTCGGCGACGACTCGGGCCTTTGACTCCTCCATGGCCAGCCCCTGGTCCTGGGACCTCTTCAGCTTTGCTTGGGCGGCGGCCTCAGAGTCCTTGGACTTGGCCAGCTCCTCCCGTAGGCTGGCGATAGTGGCATCGCGAGCTGCACAGTGAGCAGACAGTGATGTCACTCGGTCGCACAAAAAACATATAATCTCGACTCAGGTTGGGATACTGACATCGAAGGGAGCCTGCGAGGTCGTACTTCTCATCCTGCAGCTCCTTGATCTAGGCTTGCAGCTCCCGACCCTGCTTGGCCGCCTCGATCCGGGCCTCAACCACTTGCCCCTCCACGGACTTAATCTGTTCTATTTGGGAGAGGAAGTAGTTAAGGATCTTGGTTTTCCTTTCAGAAAATTTGTCAAGATCCTGCGGAGAGAGCAAACAATGAAGCTATTCTATTTCAAGTCAACATAATCTACTAGGCTGGTTGGGAGACTTACCCGGTCTAGCTAGCCGCATGCTACGGCGTGCTCGAAGAAGGCCATCCTGGTCTCCTCTTCTTTCTTTCCGTCAACCAAAGCCCAGTCGCCGGCCTCTTCTTTCTAGGCCACCGAGAACGTGGGCTCAGGCTCTTCTACGGGAGATGGAGGCCTGCGTGGAATTTCTTCCACCACCGGCTCGGCTCCCTTGCCGCCCCCGCTAGTCGACTTCGGGCTTGGGGGGCGGCGGCGTTGTCGTCACGGACCTTGGCCTCCAGGTCAGCCTCGGCCGGTTTGGACGGCTGAGGTGGAGAAGAAGGGGGAGGAGACGCCGCCCGACCGGGCTCGGCAGGCTGCGCTGCCGGCTCGGGAGAGTGGTCCGTCGGAATCTCCTCCGACAGTTTCCTGAAAGAAGAAACAAGTCAGCGGGTGAACAACTCACATCAAAGATTACCAAGGGGAGATTGAATCGTACTCACCGGCTGGAAGTCTTATTTTTATCCCAGCGCCCCTCTGAGCAGAAGACCCGCTCGAGGAGGCGTCGGGAGGGCCACTCGCCCGGGCCTGCGACGATGCAGGCCCAGACGCCGAGTCTGTCCGCTTCTTCTTCGGTGAGGCCCTGCATCCTGACCGCGGAGGGTGAGCCATTTGACTGCCGGGCCTCCGGGACGACGTGGGCTAGCTCGCTCCTTCCTTGAGGGCCTCGTGGATTGTGGGGCCTGGGCCTTGTTGGCTTCGCCCTCGGCCGACAGAACTTATTCCTCCTCGAAGGAGACCGGACCCTTGCCCTTCTTCGTCGTGGGAGCCTCTTCAGGCTCCTCGCTCGGGCGCTTCTTGCCCTTATGGGCAGGGGCCTCGGGCGTTGGGGCTAGGGACACAAAGGCCGGGCGGCCCTGCAAAGAAACAACCTTCCTGAGTTAGTACGACTACCATAAAACTTCTCGGCGGGCATGAAACAAGTATGAAGATTCCTTGGTCGTTACTTCCGACGGCGTATTGGTGAGGGAGAAGCTTCTCGGACACCCCTGGTTGGTCAGGGATGTCCCTGTGGTGAAAAACTCCCCCAGACGGTCGGCGGCGTCCGGAGGAGAGATCGGGGTAGCAACCTCTCGAGTGGGATCGGTCGGCCTGGAATATTCAAATCCGAGCCAGACTCTTTCCTTGAGGGGCTGGACGCGGCGCATTGTAAAACCGATGGCGATGGCCACTCCAGTCAGCCCCTCTTCTTTCAGATTTTGGATCAGGCCGAGCAGCTCAGAGACCTGATCCATTTCAAAGGAGGGGGGAAGAAGTCCAAGAGGAGGAGGCCCGGGGTTTTCTTCCATCAAAGGAGGGAAGGCCGGGAAGAGGATTGGAGCAGTAAAACCACTCCTCATGCCACCCCTTCAAGGAGGTCCGAAGCGGCAAGGAGAAGTACTCCTTCTTAAGGCCGCTCTGGAGTTGAAGGCCAGCCCCGCCGATGACCTTAGGGGTACTATCGTTGGGGAAGGCTTTTAGGTGGAAGAGGTGGCAAAAGAGATTGAAGTTGGGAGCAATCCCCAGAAAAGCTTCAGAAAGATGAACAAAAAGAGAAATTTGAAGAACAGAGTTGGGTTCAAGTGATGAAGCTCGATTTTATAGTGGTTGAGCAGACCACGAAAGAAAGGAGAAGAGGGGAGTCCGAACCCGCAGGAGAAAAAGGACTCAAAAACAACCATCTCTTCTTGATGAGGAGTAGGGGAAGACTCACCTACGGCGGCGCGCCAGCCAATGAGCTCTTGCGCCGGTAGGACGCCGACATCGACCAGAGCTTGCAACCGCTCTTCGATGGTAACGGAGGTCGCCCAGTTCCCCACCATTGAGATAATGTGGTGGGGGAAGGGGCGGCGAAGTGGGATCTAGAGATTGGCGGCGGCGGCGGCGGCGCGGGAAGAAAAAAACCCTAGCGAGAGCGCTATGGGGAGATGAACGGGCTAAGGCGCATAATGTAAGCGTAACCGTTCGAATGCCCTAGCGCGTCCTATTTAAAAGAAAGTGGGCGATGTTTCAGTTTTCCGCGCTGGGCGGGAAAGAATGAAGCCCTAATTATCGCTTCAAGGATTGGGCCCGGACTTAAGTTCCAGAGAGCACGTCCACATGCTACACGCGACATCACTCGCGTACAGGTGTTACTCGGGTCAAACTTAGTCGGGAAAAATAGCGTGCCTCCAGTCGGGCCTCCTGCCAGTCGTCAGTCTATGGGGACTGGGCGCTTCCGAAGTCATAACTCAGCTCTTGATGTACCTCCAAGAATCAATAGTCGGTCTGACTTTAGTCAGATCGGGCATCACGAGTTACCCCTTCAGTCGGGTCTCAATGGCACATCTCAGGATCGTTCGTCATCACGACGAACACCACTCGGATGACCTTGGCTTGGAGGCGGGCGTATTCTCTCGGGAATCACTAACTTGACGCCGTACTAAGTCGGGTCAAGACGCCTGAACGCCCTAACACACGAACTGTGACATGTCCCCTGTTGGACCGAATGTTGAGTTCTGTCAGACTCGAATGTCATGATTCGTTATAGGGAGGATAAGGCAGGGTGACTCTGATCACTCGCCTACATTCGCTTTCCTTGGTATGCCTCTCCGTGGGGCCACTAGCCAGCGAACCGACCAGTCGAACTAGGTACCAAATACTTTTTCAAAGGCTTGAGATTTCTCCTGAGTCCATTGCAACTGGTTTGTTTAATCAGCAGGTTACTCGGCGAGCAGACCTACATCGACCGATCGAAGACTGACGTCACTTGAATCACTCTTGATGAGCTGCAGGCTAGACCTAAAATTAAACAAACTCAGTCACGAAGTACTCGGGGCTACTGTGGACAACATGGGTCCTGGGTACCTAGGAACAGACAATTGGACGCACCACCTCTTTGGCCCTAGTCGCATGGATCTTCCAGAAGGTGGGCTTGGAGGTCAGCGCGGCCCGACTTGTTCTACCAGAAAAAGTATTCGACTCCTACTCGAATACGCGGAGATAGGAGAAACCGACTTGGCTATATCCCTTATTTCCCTAATATGGATTACTTATCTGTAACCCAACCCCTTACACTATATAAAGGGGATCGGGGTCCCTAGCCGGAGGATATAGATCATCTGGATCCTGATCATCTTGGTCATCGATCTATGTAGCTAGACACATCCAATTTCGTGCAATCTTAACGAGAACCTCCGGTCATTGTGATCATCCCTTATTCATTGTGATCGACACCACATAATATAATCCCCGAGCACAGGAGTAGGGTATTACCCATAAGGGCGAGAAGCGCCCGAACGAGGAGCCTCAAGAGGCTCCCGCGACGAAAAAGGGCAAGGGCCTGGTCTCCTTTGAGGAGGAAGAAGTCCTGTCGATCGAGGGGCGAAGCCAACAAGGCCCGGGCCCCACAATCCACGAGGCCCCCATGGAAGGAGCGAGCCTGCCCACGCCGTCCCGGAGGCCCGGCAGTCAGGCGGCTCGCCCTCTGTAGTCAGGACGCAGGGTCTTGCCAAAGAAGAAGCGGGTAGACTCGGCGCCCGAGCCTGCATCGTCGCAAGCCCGGCCAAATGGCCCTCCCACGCCTCTTCGAGCAGGTCTTCTGCTCAAAGGGGCGCTGGGATAAAAATCAAGACTTCCAGCCGGTAAGTATGATTCAATCTCCCCTTGGTAATCTTCGATGTGAATTGTTCGCCCGCTAACTTTTTTCTTCTTTCAGGAAACCGTCGGAGGAGATTCCGACGGACCGCTCGTCCGAGTCGGCAGCGAAGCCTGCCGAGCCCGGTCAGGCGTCGTCTCCTCCCCCTCCTCCACCTCCACCATCCGAGCCGACCGAGGTCGACCCGGAGGCCAAGGTCCATGAAGATAACGCCGTCACCCCCCCAAGCCCAAAGTCGACTAGCAGGGACGGCAAGGAAGCCGAACCGGTGGTGGAAGAAATTCCACGCCGACCTTCACCTCCGGTAGAAGAGCCCAAGCCCACATTCTCGGCGGCCAGGAGAGACGAGGCCGGCGACTGGGCTCTGGTTGACGACCAAAAGAAAGAGGAGACCAGGATAGCCTTCTTCGAGCACACCGCAGCATGCGGCCAGCTAGTCCAGGTAAGCCTCACGATCAGCCGAGTAGATTCTGTTGACTTGAAGTAGAGTAGTGTCATTGTTTGCTCTCTTCGCAGGATCTTGGTGACTTTTCTGAAAGGAAAACAATGCTCCTCAACTACTTCCTCCCCCAAATAGAACGGATCAAATCCGTTGTGGGGCAAGTAGTTGAGGTTCAGATCGAAGTGGCCAAGGAGCGTCAGAAGCTCTAGGCCGAGATTAAGGAGCTGCAGGGTGAGAGGTTCGACCTCGCAGGCTCCCTTCGGTGTAAGTATCCCAACCTGAGTTGAAATTATGTGATCTGTATGAGACCGAGTGACCTCACATTCTGCTCATTGTGTAGCCCGTGACGCCACGATCGCCAGCCTACGGGAGGAGCTGGCCAAGTCCAAGGACTTTGAGGCCGCCGCCCAAGCAAAGCTGGAGAAATCCCAGGGCCAGAAGCTGGCTCTAGAGGAGTCGAAGGCCCGAGTCGTGGCCGAGCTAGAGGGTAAGCCTCTTTGACCCACCGACTTCGATTCTTTGATATAACACAGTTGTATAACTGTATGTTTGCTCTCTGCTTGATAGAGTACAAAAAGAAGACGCAGGCGCAATATGTCGTTTTGAATGAAAACGCCAGAACTGCGCAGGCGCGGTATGAAGAACTCCTGGTGGCTGTGAAGCCCACTCGGCAGAGGCTCTATGCTGGCGACGCCGAGCCAATCAGCCAGGCCGAGCTGATCCAGAGGTGGACGAATGCCCTCGAGCAGCTGAAGGCCCGAGTCAGGGAAGTCAGCTTGATGAGCACCAGTCAGGCGCTGGGGATCGTCAAGTCGCTCTATCCCCGAGTGGAGCTTGAAGCTGTCAAGGATGGATTCGCCTACACCGAGCAGAAAGCGCTGGCCCTACTTGGAGAAGTGAAGCCAGCCGCCGAGTCCATTGTAGATAATTTAGACTTAGATTTCCTGTAGAAAACATGAGTATCTTGTAAAAACTGACCCCATGCGTGTAAACAGGATTTCCATTGTAATAAAGTTATTTGTTTTTTATCACATGTCTCATGTTTCCTGTGACTTGACTCTGTATTTTGCCCCAGTAGGTTATGTTCCTTTTACTAAGCACTCTGCCAAGCGCATCACGTTCCCTAGCGTTAGGAGTTGGCGCGGAGCTCTGTCTCTAGGAACGCAGTCGGGAAGCGTGAGTGTAGCTCGAAGACGAGAGTTTCGTTACTCAGAACGGATAACACTTAGGCTCAACAAGACGTCAAAAAGAAAAATGATGTCGAGTGGTGCAGACTGCACCTAATTAGGTGTAGCCCCCGACTTACTGGCTAGTCGGAATCTGATTAGGTAGCAAGTCAATCCAATCTCCAATAAGAAGATAGAAGAAAAGGGGTGCGCGATTGCGCACCTAATTAGGTGTAGCCCTCGACTTACTACTTAATTGGGACACAAATAAGTAGCAAGTCAGAAACTGAATTGCACGAGTAAAAAAGGTAATGTTAACGAAAACTTATCTTTATTGAATTGTAATTGCGTATACAACGATCGTCAGGCATAAAACCGACGTAATTGTTCAATGTTCCACGAGTTTTCCAGGATCGTGCCATCTTCTTGCCTTAGTCGATAAGCCCCCGGGCGTGCCACCGAGTCAATAATGTACGGACCTTCCCAGCGTGGAGAGAGCTTATGGCCACTCGTCTGAACGATCCGAAGAACCAAATGACTAGGCGAGAAGGCCCGATCCCGCACATTGCGACTGTGGTAACGACGTAGCCCTTGGAGGTACTTTGCCGACCGAATAGTTGCAGCATCCCGAGCTTCCTCCAGTTGATCGAGCTCGTCCACCCGACTGGCGTCTGACTCGTCCTCGTTGAACCTTTGTACTCGGGGCGACCCGAACTGTAGCTCCGTTGGGAGGACCGCCTCAGACCCATACACGAGGAAGAAGGGTGACTGCCCTGTTGCTCGACTGGGACTTGTGCGAAGTCCCCAGAGTACGACAGGCAATTCCCTCATCCACTTTGCTGCATATGGGTTGAGCCGATCGAAGATGCATGCCTGGACACCTTGTAGAAGCATGCCGTTTGCGCGCTCGACCTGTCCATTGCTCCGAGGGTGCGCCCCCGAAGCAAAGCAAATCTTTATACCCATGTCTTCGCACCAGTTTTGAAACTCGTCACTTCTGAATTGAGAGCCATTGTCTGTAATGATCCGAGAGGGCACGCCGAACTGACCGACAATCTCCTGGAAAAACTCGGTGGCCTTGGTTGCCGTAATCTTGGTCACAGGCTTAACTTCAATCCATTTGGTGAACTTGTCATTGGCGACGAAGATATGTTCGAAACCACCTAGGGGCCTTTTTGAGGGGTCCGACTATGTCGAGCCCCCAAACGGCAAACGGCCAGGTGATAGGGATCATCTGAAGTTCTTGAGCCGGCAAGTGAATCTGCCAGGTAAAGAACTGACAACCTTCGCATTTTCGGACGATTTCTTTTGCGTCTGAGATAGCAGACAGCCAATAAAACCCTTGACGAAAGGCTTTGCCAACCAATATTGCTGCAGCAGCATGATGACCACACATACCCGAGTGAATTTCACGCAGCAAGGCGCGTCCTTTCGACTCAGATACGCACTTTTGAAGTATGCCAGAGGCGCTTCGGCGTTATAGGATTCCTCCATGTACCACGTATGCACGGCTCCGACGTGAGCCCCCCGATCATCGGGAAGCTTCTCTTCTTGCAAGTACTCCAAATACGGTTGCATCCAATCCGAGTCGAGGGCAAGCACTTCGACTCGATAGCGGTTTGTCGGTTGGGGTAGTTGCTCTGCGTGTGATGGAGGCGTGAAGATTACGCACAAAGATCCCACCGGGGCTGCTTTGTCGGCTAGAACCCATGTTCGCAAGCTCATCGCCACCTCGTTGTCTCGTAGTAGGATGTGTATAAGCTCAATCCATCGAACTTGTCTTCCAACTTTCGACCTCTGACGATGGCGGCCATATTGTTGTTGACACAAGTCCAATCATACATACTTAGCTCACCATGAGCCGAGAATCCCACAACCACCAATCATGGGACACCAAGCGATATGTATCTGAGCCCGTGGATGGCGCCTCATACTCGGCTGCGTTGTTTGAAGTCGAAAGTGAATCTAGAGGACATACTTGAGTTGCTCGCCTCCGGGTGATCTGAGAACGATACCAGCCCAGCGCTACTGCGCGCCAGAGAGAGCCATCGAAATACATGTTCAAGTGCTCAGACTCTTCGACGACTGGGGGAGCCTGCATCTCAGTCCACTCGGCAACGAAGTCGACGAGTGTTTGTGACTTGATAGCACTGCGTGGCTTGAAGGAGAGCTCGAAGGCCCGAGTTCTATTGACCACTTAGCGATCCTCCCAGTGGCTTCCCGGTTATGAAGGATGTCTCCAATAGGGAAAGAAGTAACCACCGAAATTGGATGTTCTTCAAAGTAGTGGTTTAGCTTTCGAGAGGCGATCAGGACCGCATACAAAAGCTTTTGCACTTGTGGATAGCGTACCTTGGACTCGCCCAATACTTCGCTGATGAAGTAGACCGGGCGCTGAGCCTTGTAGACGCGTCCTTACTCTTCCCGTTCTACTACCACCGTGGCACTCACTATATGAGTGGTGGCCGCAATGTACAGTAGAAGCGTTTCCTGTGGCATGGGGATGCCAAGACAGGTGGCGGAGTGAGGAACAATTTGGGATCCTCAAAAGCCTTCTGTGCCTCGGGTGTCCAGCTAAACTTGTCCGGCTGCTTCTTCAACAGCTTGAAGAAAGCCGACCCATGCTCGCTGAGCCGCGAGATGAATCGACCGAGTGCAACCATGCATCCGTTTAGATGCTGGACATCCCTTTGGCATGTTGGGGGAGCCATCTCCATGATAGGTCTGATTTTTTCCGGGATAGCCTCAATCCCACGGTGAGACACCACGAAACCGAGTAGCTTTTTTTCGAAGGGACCCTAAAGACGCACTTCTCCGGGTTCAGCTTCATCTTGTATGCCGAGAGGCTCTCGAATGTCTCCGACAGGTCAGTGACCAAGTCAGAGGTTACCCGAGATTTGATGACAACATCTTCGACGTATGATTCCACGTTTCGCCCGAGCTGGTTTAGGAAGTATCGCTGAATGCAACGTTGATATGTTGCTTCAGCGTTCTTCAACCCGAAGGACATAGTGACATAGCAAAAAGCCCCAAACGGAGTGATGAACGAAGTCTTAATGCAATCTTCTTCCTTCAAGCTAATCTGGTGATAACCTGAATAGGCATCCAGAAAGCTCAAAGCTCGCAACCGGCAGTGGAATCAACCAACTGGTCGATGCGAGATAGTCCGAATGGATCTTTGGGGCATGCTTTATTTAAATCGGTATAATCGATAGACATACGCCAAGTTCAATTCTTCTTTTGTACAAGTACCGGATTTGCCAGCCAATCGAGGTGGAGTACCTCTCTTATGAAACTAGCGGCTAGAAATTTGGTGATCTCCGTCTTGATGACTTCCTTCCGATCTTGCGCGAACTGACGCAGCCGTTGCTTGACTGGCTTGGCTTTGTCTTGTACATTCAAGGAGTGCTCGATCACCTCCTTGGGGACACCTGGCATGTCTGACGGCTTCGACGCGAAGATGCCCCGACTTGCTTGAAGGAAGGTGACGAGCGCTTCTTTCTATTTCGAATCGAGCCCTGTCCCGATCAGAGCCGTCTTGGTTGAATCGGATGGGTCGAGCGAAATCTGGTTGACATCATCGTCAGGCTTGATGCCTGACTTAGATTGCTTCTTGCCTGGCACATCACCTTCGTCGCGAAGAGTGATGACCGCCTGCCGGATCTCGTCTGACCCGGCAGCTGCTTCAGCCGATTGGGCCGCATCGCAATTTTCCCTATCAAGGAGATGGGAAAACTTGATGTCTCCGCGGATTGTGATTACACCTTGCGGGCCCGGCATCTTCATAGCCAGGTAGGTGTAATGTAGGACGGCCATGAATTTGGCCAAGCCCAGCCTACCCAAGATTGCATGATACGCACTCTCGAAATCGGCCACCTCGAAGCTGAGGTTTTCTGTTCGGTAGTTGTCCCGAGTGCCAAAAGTGACCGGAAGAGAAAGTCTCCCAATCGGCACTGAGGAAGTTTCCGGAATTATCCCGTGAAACGGCGCATCAGTCTTCTAGAGCGCTGATCTTGGGATCTGCATTTCGTCAAGCGTCCTGGCGAAAAGGATGTTCAACACACTCCTGCCATCGACCAAGACTTTGCGCAGTCGGACGTTCCGTACCACAGGATCCAGGATGAGTGGATATCTTCCTGGGCACGAGATGTGGTCGGGATGATCCGAGCGATCAAACTTGATCGGGACTTCGGACCATCGAAGGTATTTAGGAGTCACCGGAATAACTACATTAACTTCGCGAGTAGTAAGCTTTTGCTTACGCTTGGACTCGTATGCATCCGTTCCCCCAAATATATAGTTGAGCTCGCGCTCGGATTCTTGGTAAGCGTCACCCTGAGGAGGATCACGCTTATCATCCTGCTTGGCGTCCTTTGGAGCGTCCTTGTTATGCTCCTGAGCGAACCTCTTCAGGACGTTGCAATCATTTGCTGCATGCTTTCCATTTGGATGGAAAGGACACGGCGCCTCCATCACTTTATTGTAGTCGTTGGAGCGAGGAGGCCTCTGTCGACCATGATCTGCGGCTACCATCAATTCTTCACCCTTTCGTTTCTTGTCTTTCTTCGTTTCTTGTCTTTCTTAGAAGATGACTCGAGCTTGTCTTTCTTGCCTTCATTTTTGCTCGGGCGATCCTCCTGGCGTTCGGCGAGAGCGTCAGAGATGGTGGCATACCGGTCCGCCAAAGAGAACATGTCTTTGACAGAAGTCGGGGGCTTCCGAGACATCTTCTAGATTAAGTCGGGGTCATGAACTCCTTTTTGGAAAGCTGCGACAACGACCGCTTCAGACACCACTCGGATTGTATTTTTCTTCTTTGTGAAATGCCGAATGAAATCCCTTAACAATTCATCCTTGATAAAGGTCCCATTGGGTCCCAGGCTTCTCGTAAGTGCCTTAGAAGTTGGCGACGAATTGGACGCAAAGCTATCCCCAGGAACCGATTGAGTTCTCTGGAAGGCCTGCAAGCCAACCCTGAGCCGGAGGAGTCAACATGACGGGTAAATAATTTGCCATCACGTCGTAGCCTCCTCCTGCGACTTTGATTGCCAGAGCGTATATCTGCAACCAAGCTTCTGGGTCCCGCACTCCGTTAAATTTTACTATTCCTTTGGGGTTAAACTCCTCGGGCCAGTTTACTTGACAAAGTCGGGGTGTAAACGCTTTGATCCCATCGATCGTTCCGTCCTCAGGGGGAGGAGATCGACGGGGAGGTGTTCGGCGCCGTGGGGTGCGGCACCGATCTCCTTGGTAGTGTCTTTCGTCTTCTTGTCGCTCCCTCCGCCGAGCTTCGATGTCAAGGCGAAGGTCGCGATTTGTGCTTTGACGATCGTCCTGCCCGCGGGTGCACCGATTGCGTCGAGTGTTGCTCGTGGTAGTATGGTTTCTGGCCAAGTCGGCCTGTTGATCCCGAGTGCCTTGGACAGCCGCTACCGTCACCATGGCTTTAATCTGCTCCATGATTGGCATTGCGGGGTTGTTCTCTCCAAAAAACGGGCCAACGTTATCCAAAAGAGTCTTGGACGCGAGGATATTTTGTTGTGGCGTACGGAAGACCGAGTGATCTCCCATACGGATTTGAAGCAGATCTTGTCCACCTTCGCGGGCATGCTCGGCTCCTGCTCCATCCAACTGGCACGGGGTCAATCCGGAAGCTTGTCCGTCCATTACGTAGACGCCACGAAAGTCAGGAGTTGTGTTGATGCTCTCCTCCGATTCGGATTTCGAGTAAGAAAGGCTCAACTGATCCCGACTTGTTGGCTTATCGAAGGGAGTGATTATAACTCCCACTTCCCTCGATGAACTATTAGCGAAAGGAAACCCGGCTGAGATTCGGCAGAGTAGATCTACTGAAATCTGGCGGCCGAATTGGTTAATCTGAATGGCATGCTGGCG
Organism: Olyra latifolia; assembly: GCA_036346145.1. Taxonomy (NCBI): domain Eukaryota; kingdom Viridiplantae; phylum Streptophyta; class Magnoliopsida; order Poales; family Poaceae; genus Olyra; species Olyra latifolia. The sequence continues at coordinate 38,835,721 of CM070524.1, read as the reverse complement.
TCCACTCGGAAGGCAGATCTAGTTAGAGTTATCCCCGTGCCAGGACTTGGGAAGCTCATCCTAGTAAGAGTCTGTCGGGCTCTGTTCCTTGGCCCAGATTGAAAGGGGCGGCGTGTTATCTTGTGGAAAACAGCGGCCGAGTTGTTCAATCCGAACGGGATGTTGCCCAGTTGAAGAGTTGCAGCTTCCGATCGGATCTGATAGCAATCCAGATCAAGAATAGCATCACCGTTTGTTTCTTCATCAGCGGAGGGAGCTGGCAGAAGCAAACATTCATTATCCCGATTGAAATCGAAGGGAAACCCTGCGGTGAGCCAGTCGGAATCGTCGTTGTCAGATTGGACCTCTCTCGGATCGGAATCCGAGAAAGGCAGCCTGAGGTAGTGTAGTTCGGCTGGAGTCGCGTAGAAACCTCCCCGGTAATATGTGGACCGAATGTCGCTCGTTCACACACCCGAAGTTCTCTGAAATCATCGGCGAGGAAGCCGAGATCTCCGAAGATGAATCCTTGGCCAAGGGCGTAGGTGAAGACGAATCCGCCGATTGAAGCCATCGTAGTTGATGAAACTGATCTTGACGCTAGCCCCTACCTGGCGCCCCAACTGTCGACGGATTGTGTCGGCAATGTATTTTATAGGGCTATGCGGCAGATCACAACTCGATGGTAGCACAGGGGACAGGATTTATACAGGTTCAGGCCCTCTGTGAGAGATAACAATGAACAAGGGATGATCACAATGAACAAGGGATGATCACAATGAACAAGGGATGATCACAATGAACAACCCTACTCCTGTGCTCGGGTTTTGTATTATGTGGTGTCGATCACAATGAACAAGGGATGATCACAATGATCGGAGGTTCTCGTCGAGATTGCACGAGATTGGATGTGTCTAGCTACGTAGATCGATGACCAAGATGATCAGGATCCAGATGATCTATATCCTCCGGCTAGGGACCCCGACCCCCTTTATATAGTGTAAGGGGTAGGGTTACAAATAAGTTCCCTAATCCGTATTAGGGAAATAAGAGATATAGCCAAGTCGGTTTCCCCTATCTCCGCGTATTCGAGTAGGAGTCGAATCCTTCTTCTGGTAGAACAAGTCGGGCCGCGCCGACCTCCAAGCCCACCTTCTGGAAGATCCACACGACTAGGCCCAAGGAGGTGGTGCGTCCAATTGTCTGTTCCCAGGTACCCGGGACCCATGTTGTCCACAGTCGCCTACTCCCACTCCCGTATCTTGCCCGCATGCCCACCAGTGCCGAGTCTGTGGAGGTGGGTGTTCTTGGCCTGAATGGCCTTATGCGCAACAATCCTCTGCTGGAACTCAAAAGTTGTCTTCATCCTTTTGTATTCCTCCCACTCCTCCTCGGTTATAAAAGGGTAACTCGCGAAGGCTTCCTTTTCCTCCTTCAGGAAGGAGTTGTTTAGAGTGACCTTCCAGTTTTTCCAGACGTTCCTCATGCATTTCAATGAACTTCTCCGCACGGCGTCTAGGGAATCATTAGGAAATCTAAAACACCGTTGTAACTCGTCCCATAGCTGGCCTTTTTTGTTGATCATTGGGAGCCTTCCAGGTCTCGGTGGTGCAAGGGACTCGAGACCTAGCAACCACCCCACACATCGTCCTATACGTGGCTGCTGCTTTCGCAGGTAGCATCGGTGTACCAGCCGGGTCAACCTCCATGATGGTGTGGACCACATCGGTCTTCAGCTTGGACATACCTCGTCTCACCCTACTTGTCGGTTGAGGGGAATCCTCAGGCGCCGGTTCCGGTTCAAGGGCGACTGAAGGCTCCGGCTCTGGTTGAGGGACAGCTATAGGCACCGCCTCCGGTTGAGGGATGGCTGAAGGCACCGCTTCCGGTTGAGGGGGTGTTGACTCCATGTATGCTAAAGTTATTGCCAAATGTAAGATAGAAAGAAAGGTATGCACGCGCTTGTGTAACAACATATGCTCCCCAATTAATTAGGAAAAAAAAGAGCAAAACCTCATTCCTATGTAGAATATCTTTTAATTTACCAAGTGTACTAAGCATTATATATATATATATATATATATATATATCCTATGTATAACAAACAGCCAGCCATGGGAAGAACAACTGTAGTAAGCGCATTTTTTCCACCATCATGCATTATACAAGTAGTTTATGAAGAAAATCAAAGTGTACTGCTATGATATATGATATTTGCTGTAGTGTAAGAGCATGTATGCCAGTATGCCTAAACATAAAAAGAAACTGAATATTTGCATTAAGTTTAAAAATAACCTGCCTGACTTGCATACCTCATTGTCATGACAATATTGTTTGCCCTAATACCTCACAGCAAGAACCACAATAATATATACACAAAAGAAGTAGCAAAACTACTGCAAATAGCAACATGGGAGGCTGGGAACAATTTCCATAGAAGAACAATCCCATGTCTGAATAAATCTCATATTTCTGATTTCCTAACAACCAAAATATTTATGAAGAACTATAAAGTTTCAAGCTATGTCTTGGATCCGGCAAGTACGCACTCCTTCGGCAAGTACCCATCTTGTTATCAAATGAGCCAATTTAGAACAATAAAGTTTGGAGCTATGGCTTGGAACCTGGACGATGGCGACAGGGTCAGGCGCTCGGGATAGAGGTGGCGACGAGAGCGGGCGCTCGGGACTCCGGCGATGGCGACGAGGGTGGGCACTCAGGGTGGAGATGGTGACGAGGCCAGGCGCTTGGGGCTCCGGCAACGGCGACGAGGACGGGCGCTTGGGCGGAGACGGCGACGAGGGCCGGTGCTCGGGGCACCGGCGACAGCGACGGGGTCGGCGCTTGGGGCGAAGACGGCGGCGACGACGCCGTGGTGCCCTTGGGACGAAGACAGCAAAACCTAGCTCTCGCGGTGGCGGGGGCGCGAGACTTAGAAAAATTTTGGGTACCAAGTCGCGCGAGGAATATAAAGAGACCATATCACTAGCGGCTCCAGAGATGAACCGCTGCTGATACTACATATCACTAGCGGCTCTCTCTATGAGCTGCTAGTGATATGGAACCGAGCCCATCACAGGCCAGCACCACCACTGTATCACTAACGGCTCTAGAGACGAACCACTGCTGATACTACCATATCACTAGCGGCTCTCTATGAACCACACGTATCACTAGTGGCTCTTAACAAGAACCGCGAGTGATATATTATTTCCAAAAAAAGGGGAGCTGGTGGCGCTCGAACCTGCAACTCGCACGAGGAGCAATGAACCTAGCTCGACCCTATAACCAGTGTGCCCTTGGGACTTTGTCGTTCTAATGTGGTTTTGTTTTGTTTTCTCATCTTAATCTCAGAGTTTTTATGGAATGTTTTTGTAATTTTAGTTCTGAGTGTGCCCTTGGGACTTCATGGAATCTATTTATGGTTTTATATTATTTTTATTTATTTAATATTTTTTTATGGATTCTTTCCTATTATTTATATAATAGAACATTAATATTACATTGTCATGTCAATATTATACAACATTACATTGACTGCTATAGATATACTCGGCGGTTCAGATATTTATATAATAGAACATTAATATTACACTGCCATGTCAATATTATACAACATTACATTGATTGGTCATATGATTAGCCCTTCTTTATGACCGACGCACACATAGCCTAGTGTATTAGTCGTTTCCTTTAATCCGAGGTGAATGCCAGCTCCGAACGGAGGAATCTCATCGAATTGGTTGTACTCCTCCTCATCCTCCACATTCTCAACTCCAACAATTTATCGTTTTCTGCTAAGAACTATGTGCTTCTTCTTATCGGAGGGGTTGGTTACATAGAAGACCTATAAAACTTGGTTTGCGAGCACAAAAGGGTCGTCTCTATATCCCACATGCTGGAGGTCGATGGTGGTCACAACAAAGTCATCGCATTGCACACCCCCTGGAGTAACCCATCTGCATCGAAACAAGTGAATTTTGAAAATTACGTAGTCCAGCTCCCAAATCTACTCATTGAAGCCATAGTACGAGCTCATACACTGCGTTATCTGACCTTTGTTGTGTTCCTCCTCCCATGTGTCTATGCGAGCGCTGCGATTCTGTACAGTGCTCTTCGTGTCCTGATGTACTGTATAGAATGTGTATCCATTTATATCATGTCCTTGCCATGCTGCGATGGTGAATACCAGCCCCTTTGCTAACCAGAGGAGTAGATCGGCACACGGTGTTCCACGTAGTCATAGCTTTAACCAATCATTGAAATGACGATTATGCTCTTTTTTGATCCAAGCCTCTGTTTGCTTTGGATACTACCGGTGTAGAGTTCCCTTGTGCTCATTAACGTAAGGGCTCACCGCGGTCATGTGGTTTAGGGCAATGAAGTGTGCTAATACATGTCGTTGTTGGAAGTGATTGTTTTTCTATCAAGTGTCCCGGTGCCTTGCAGCCTAATGGAATCAACTTGCGACATGTAATCAATGCAAAATTTGATCACTTCTTCTATTGCATAAGCTTCGATGATTCTGCCCCCGAGTCGATATCTATTGCGTACGAAGGACTTCAGAATACCCATGTACCTTTCGAACGGATACATGTAAGGTAAAAACACCAGGCCACATATCTTATCTCTCTAACAAGGTGAACAATGAGATGTACCATAATATCAAAAAAATGATGGTGGAAAGTACATCTCAAGTTCACATAAAATTGTTACTCCTTCAGCCTACAGGGGATCAAGAACATTGGGATCGATTACCTTCTGAGAGATTGCATTGAAGAAATAACAGAGCCTAGTGTTGTATATAGAATATTATGAGGCAATATATTCCTTATTGCGACGGGAATCATCTTAGTCATCAGAATATGACAGTCATGCGACTACATCCTGAACGGTTTCAAATCGTCCATCGAAACAATCCTCTTCATGTTGTCAGAATAACCTGATGGGTATTTAACACCATGCAAACACTCACAAAAATCGGTTTTCTCGGCCTTCCAAAGAGTATAGCATGCCGGAGGGAGGAATTTTTTGCCTGTACAGGTATCGACCGGTGCTAACTCACTTCTTATCTTCATATCAACCAAGTCGAGTTGTGTGTTGAGCCAATCCTTCGTTTTGTCCATCATATTTAGCAATAACCCGACCAAACTGTTACAGACATTAAGCTCAACATGCATGACATCAATGTACTGTCGAACCTCCAAGTCTTGCCAATAAGGTAGGTTCAAAAAATTGACCTTTTCTTCCATATGCCATTCTAAATAGTCTTCTTGTTCTTACTCTTCGTACGACCTTTTTCCCTTTTCCCAAACTCGACTTGGAAATCCGTGAGTATATCATGCAGTTATTTTTGACTAACTGGTTGTGGAGCTGAGCATTGCTACTTAGCTCCATCGAACTGTTTGGTCATCTTTCGATACGGATAATGAGTGCGAAGAAACCTTCGATAGCGCATATACACGGCCTTCCGAGAGTTCCTCAGCCACACACTTGCGGTATCCTCCAAGCAGTAAGGACAAGCTTTACTACCTTTCGTTGTCATGTCCGATAGGTTTCCAAGTGCGGGAAAATTGTTGATGGTGCAGAACAACATGGCGCATAGCGCGAAGGTCTCTCGCCGGCCTGCGTCCCATACCTTCACCCCATTGTTTCACAGTGTCTGAAGTTCATCCACCAACGGTGCTAGGTACACATCAATATTATTTCCAGGTTGCTTTGGGCCTTGGATTAGTATACACATGATAATGTATTTTCTCTTCATGCATAGCTAAGGAGAAAGATTATACATGCATAGATTCACATGCCAAGTGTTGTGCTTGCTATTCCAGTTACCAAATGGATTCATACCGTCCGTGCTCAACCCAAACCTCACATTTCTGGGGTCTACATCGAATTCAGGGAACTTATGGTCAACGTTTCTCCATTGGGGACCGTCTGTAGGGTGCCTAAGCTTGCCATCTTTCTTACGATCTTCCGAGTGCCACCAGAGCAGTCTAGACTCCTTCTGATTTTTAAACCAACGTATCAATCGTGGAGTCAACGGCAAGAACCACATAACCTTAGCTGGAGGTTCTCAATTAATCTCGACGTCATGATCACCGTCGTCTTGGCCTTTGGCATTTCTTTTGTAGCGGGATGCTCCACAGACTGGGCATGAGAGCTCCACAGGCATGAATTCTTTGCACATCCATTCCTAGGGGACAAATAACCCTTTTCGCGTGGTATGTTGTTTCAGGCAACTCATTACCATCTGGAAGAAGACCCTTTAGAAATCCTAAGAGCTCTGTAAAACTCTTATCGGACCAGCGGTTCATTGTCTTCAATTGTAGTAGTTCGAAGATAGTCGCCAACATAGTGTGTTTTTCCATGCAACCATCAAAGATTGGTTTCTACGACTCTTTAGACCATTTTTTGAACTTAGCAAACTCTTCCGTAGTCCCATAGTCCATTTCTACATCGTGCATCATCTTATCGAAATTGTACTCATCATCACACCATAATTCATCAACATCACACTCAACACCCGCATCATCGTTACCCGCATCACACTCTTCTCTGTTCTCTTGCTCACCGTGACTCGTTCAATTACCTTCTTTGAATCCTCGCTTCATAAGATGAAACTCGATCTTATTTAAGTTTCTGAACAACTTCATGTTAGTGCAATCAATACATGGACAGCATATCGCATCAACCCCTCTCTCCTGCATATCCTCCATGACAGCTCTTATAAACCCTTGTACGTCTTTGACATACTCTTCAGTCGCATGATTCCCCGTGTACATCCATGTTCTATCCATTATCTACACAAATTTAGTATAGCAATTTAATTAAGTAAATTCTTCATACATAGTTTTAGTATAAAAAAACAAAGATAGAAATGGATATTAATTAATCTCACCCACCTCATACAAGCTATACGATGAAACTATCTGTCATAAACAAACTATGGATAATAATTAATTATTTTCTTCCACCACAAACTAGCTATCATAAACCAACCATGGATATTAATTAATTATTTCCATCCACCATAAACTACCTATCATAAACAAACAATGGAAATAATTAATTATTTTCATCACCCCGTGTACATCCATGTTCTATCCATTATCTGCACAAATTTAGTATAGCAATTTAATTAAGTAAATTCTTCGGACATAGTTTTAGTAAAAAAACAAAGATAGAAATGGATATTAATTAATCTCACCCACCTCATACAAGCTATACGATGAAACTACCTATCATAAACAAACCATGGATAATAATTAATTATTTTCTTCCACCACAAACTAGATATCATAAACAAACCATGGATATTAATTAATTATTTTCATCCACCATAAACTACCTATCATAAACAAACCATGGATAATAATTAATTATTTCATCACCACAAACTAGCTATCATAAACAAACCGTATATATTAATTAATTATTTTCACCCACCACCAACTAGCTATCATAAACAAACCATTGATATTAATTAATAAATTTCATCCACCACAAACTAGCTATCATAAACAAACATGCATATTAATTATTTTCAACCACCTTAAACTAGCTAGCTATAATTAAGCACATGCATATCTATAAACAAGATGGCTATTAATTATTCTCATCCACCTCAAACTAGCAAGCATCATCCAAAACACATGGATATTAATTATTCAACATCCAATCTAGATCTAGATCTACGCATGCATATATTTCTCATCTACCTCAAACAAGCAACAAGAGAGCAATTAGCAAATGATATAGGTACCACTAACCTTTAAACACCTAAAGCTCCTAAGATCTTCAAGAAATTTGTAAATTTTTTAACCTTCTTACTATTTTCCCACCGCTGCTGTCGCTATAGTTTGGGAGGACCATAGTGAGCAGCAGTAATTGAGCTTCCTGCACAGAGTAATAATGGAGGACTACATTACTGGCGGTTCTTCAAGAGAACTGCTAGAGTTATGTGTCTATCACTGGCGGTTTCTCGAGCGAACCGCCAGAGTTATGTGACTATCACTGGCGGTTCATCTAAAGAACCATCAGTGATATTTTCCTAGTGGTTCCTTCCAAAATTTGGTAAGATTTGGCGGGAGCCTTTGTACCATATCACTGGCGGTTCAGCTACTGAACCGCTAGTGAAAGTGGCGGTTTGGAGTACATGTGCCATTACCGGCAGTTCATCGTGTCCCCGGTGTGGGGCGGGGTGGGTGGGCGCGAGCCACTTCAATGGCAGTTCTACACGAATCTGCCAGTGATGAGGGGTTAAGAATGGGCATTTTTGTAGTAGTGTATAGACCCTGTTAATCATACATCTATACATAGTACCCTAGGCCCCTAGTTAGCTACAACATGCATGCATATCATCGTCGTTCGTCAATGGTATTAGCTAGCGTTGGGCCGCAGTGCACTCGCAGGCCCAACCAGAGCAGCGGGTCGAAGGTCTCTTGGGCCATCTCCTCCCAAAAAGCTAGCTCAATGAGGGGTTGCACCCTCACCCTTTTAAACCATGCTCAGGCCCTCCCAACTCCCAATGTGGGACTATTCCCAGCAATCTCCCCCTCACACCACCTAGGCCCTGATACCACTTGTCAGCCGGACCGTGTCCGGACCCCAGGCCGTTGGGCCGCAGTGCACTCTCAGGCCCAACGCTGAGCAGCGGGCCAAGGTCTCTTGGGCCATCTCCCCCAAAAAACTAGCTCGATGAGAGGGTGCTCAAGCCCTCCCAACAACCAATGTGGGACTATTCCCAACAATCTCCCCCTCACACATTGGCCCGAGATTTGTCCGGGAACCACTGGGCAACCTGGCTCTGATACCACTTGTCGGTAGGACCGTGTCGGACCCAGAACCGTTAGTCATGATGCACTCATAAGCCCAACCAGAGCAGCGGGTCGAAGGTCTCTTGGGCCATCTCCCCCCCAAAAAGCTAGCTCAATGAGGGGTTGCACCCTCACCCTTTTAAACCATGCTTAGGTCCTCCCAACTTCCAATGTGGGACTATTCCCAACAGGTAATGCAGGGTAAGTAAGCGCTCGCGTGCGGGAGGGAGGCTTGCGTATGCATGTGCGTGTATATAGTTGAAAATAAGTAGCAGCTAGCGCAGCAAAGATAGACATTATGCAAGCGTTTGCAGTGCAAAAACGTCCTAGTCTCGGTCAGCTACATTAGGTGGAGGTGATGGGATTGGTACGCATAAGCAGCGAAAGATACAGACGACTAGAGCGGCTGGGTTGGGTTGCCGTCCGGGACAGCCACTGCATTGCCGTTTTCATTTGCACTGCAGCAGGAGAGAATCGAATCGAATCATCTAATCGCCATACACCACGCTGCAGATTAATCTTCCGCCAAAGACACACCTCCTCGCCGCACCACGCTACATCTGCTGCCTCCTCCAATGCCTTCCATCTCCCACCATCTTCTAATGACCCTACAATTCATCATACATCTAATGCCCGACCGCACCATCACCAGCTTAGCCCACCATGGTGCCTCCACCATCCTCGACATCCATCTAAGTTGGGGGTGGTGAACCCTAAATCCTAACAGGTGAATACCGAATCCTAATATGGCACTAGAGCTTCGGCTACGGCGTGACAAGAAGCTGGGATGACGGCAGCATAATAAGCTTCAGAAAAATCAATGGTAAGTAAAATCCGCTTATTTTCAGGCAAGTGATGTCTAGCCTTTTAAAAAAGAAAATCGGAACACGCATGATTGCTGGTGGTGCCATGGCGATTGGCGAGTATAAAGGTGTATCCATCCATGGAGCGCTACACCAAGACCAGATCGAAACGGCGAGAAAGCTCCTCAGTCCTCATAGTGATGGCGCACGAGCAACCGTCCCCTCGGCCTGACACCTACACCATCGGCTACGCGCTGCTGCCCAGCAAGGTGGACAGCGTCGTCCAGCCGTCCCTCGTCGCCCTGGCCGCCGACCGCGGCATGCGCCTCGTCGCCGTCGACGCCTCGCGCCCCCTCGCCGACCAGGGGCCCTTCCACATCCTCCTCCACAAGCTCTACGACCAGCCTTGGCGCGCGCAGCTGGAGGCCTTCTCCGCACTGCACCCCTCCGTCCCCGTCGTCGACCCTCACGCCGCCATCGACCGCCTCCTCGACCGCGTCTCCATGCTTGACGTCGTCTCCGAGCTGGACACGTCGGCCCTGGCCGTCCCCAGCGAGGTCGTCGTTCGCGACGCCGCCACCCTCGCCGACCCGGGCGTCCTCGGTGCGCTCCGCTTCCCGCTCATCGCCAAGCCGCTGGCAGTCGACGGTAGCGCCAAATCCCACGACATGTCCCTCGTCTACCGTCGCGACGGGCTCCGCGGCCTCCGCCCCCCTCTCGTCCTCCAGGAGTTCGTCAACCACGGCGGCGTGCTCTTCAAGGTTTACGTGGTGGGCGACCGCGCCACCTGTGTGCGGCGGAGCAGCCTGCCGGACGTGCCCAAGGAGCTGCTCCTGGACCTCGACACCAACCCCTCGGTCCCCTTCGCCAACGTCTCCAACGTCCCGCTCCCTGCCGCCGCAGACGGAGCCGCGGCCGGCAACAGTGCCGAGATGCCGCCCGCCGGGTTCGTCGACGAGGTCGCGCGCGGGCTCCGGCATGCGCTGGGGCTGCACTTGTTCAACTTCGACATGATCAGGGAGCTCGGCGGCCAGTACTTCCTCATCGACATCAACTACTTCCCGGGCTACGCCAAGATGCCGGGTTACGAGACTGCTCTCACGGATTTCTTCTCCGAGATGCTTCATGCCAAAACTGTTCACACGCAGCTCGAAACTGGGCTGAGTATTGGATTAATAGAAGCCGAGCCGGCCCAAATGCCGGCCTAGTTTTAACTTGAGGTTGGGCGTCTCTAGCTCGGCTCGGCCCAACCTCAACAAGTGTTTGGACTTCCTGCCAGTGATATTCGGTACTCGGAAGGACAGCATGGAGCTAATCATATTGGCTTTTGTGTTGTATAATTTTCTTGAATAATATATCACGCATACTTCGTTTGGAACTCTTTTATTAATAATACACTAAGTAAACACATAATTCTATTTTCATTGTCCAAAACTCCTGATTATGATTTATATCAACATGTACTTGTCTCTGATTGGAGACCACCCATCCATCGAGCCTCTCTCTCCTCCCCTCTTCAGTCAATGTGGTCACACATAGAGGAGAAGGCATATAAATATGGGCCAATCTATGCTATAGCCATCTGCATTTTTTTAATAAATCGCAGCTGATTTTTTACTGTTAAATTAAATCGAACGGTATAGATCTTCTTATCCTCACCCATATATAAGGAAAAGGTAAAAAAAGATGTCCAGCACGACCTGAACTATGCACACATTAGTTGTTTTTGTCCATGAAAACCAAAACTAGGTACAAGTAATCCTCCATCTTACAATATTGTTTAGAATTGGTCCCTCTAATTACAAAGTGGTGGTTTTGACTAGAGTTCCCTGGTATTTACCATTCTAAATAATTTATTTAATATAAAATCAAGTTTATTATTAATATTTCTAGGGAGGTTCTTTCGATTATTTAGAATTTAATTTTATTATTTTAAATCAATTTTCAATATGTAATTATTTTATAAATCATTTTAGTGGCTAGCAAATAGAAAAGGCCTCCGTTTGTAAACGAAGGGACCAGTCGACTTTGGTCAAATCATAATTTTCTGATTAAAGGGATCAGTTTTAAACAATATTGTAGGTGCTTCATGCTACCTATATATTTGTGGGTAGCTCAGGTCTTTTTTTGTTGCAACAGGGCGAACCCCGATTTCCATTCTCATACGAAAACGAAAACATAGTTTTGGATTTTACAACCACCATTCTCTTCGATAAGGACATCCGAAGGATCAAAAAATTATAGAAAAATGGTTTTGAGAGATTTGAGAAAAGATAGTAAGATCTACAAAAATTGGTTACTAAATGTCAAAGCGTTTGGTTTGTACGAAAATAACAAATTTCCAGCTTATAAGCAAACACAGACGCAACCGTCCAAAAAAAACAGTATATAAGAGTATATAAGAGCAGGAGCGGATCTACAGGGTATGCCGGGTGAGCCACGGCATACCCTGCAATGGTGCAGCCCGTATACAATAATACAAATACGCGGCCGTATATTGTTCACAACGCCGCAGGCCCGCAAGGCCGCAACGCGACGATTCCCATCGAGGCCCGCCGGTCGGGTTGTTCACAACGCCGCAGGCCCACCGAGTTGCTAGCCCCGAGCTACCAAGAACGCCTGCGTGGTAGGTCTTGACGCTGACGTCTTGTGGATGTGGTCCAGCCATGCAGGTTAGCCTGTTAGGTAAGTACTAGTTTAGTAGTTTTTCCTTCAAAGTTTAAATCTTCCATCCTTGTGGCTTGTGTTATTGTGTATCTAATTTACTATCTACTAGTTTATAGTTTACTAGTTTGTAACTTTGTATAGTATCTTGAAGTTCTTCTTGAATCATGAATATCCTGTGTTTTGTATATATTTGTCTTGTCACATTAGTAAAAATGACATCCTTAAATCAAGTTTTGTGACCTTTTATAGAGTTGGAACTTGTTGAATTATGAAGAGAAACGGAGACATTGCATCTCTTTTCGGAAACATGCAACAAAGAAGACTACTGCTACTTAATCTCCTTCTATGGCTCCGCCTAGAACCATGGCGGAAGATGAACTATTGCAGGTGCGTAAGCTTCTTTTATGCATATTTCATACTTAAAATGTTCGAACTATTTATATTGTAATTTATACTTGTGTTATCATGTTTCTAGTTATTTTATACTTGTATACTGAATTTCTCGATAACATTTGTAGTTGTTTACCGAATTGTTCATTGGGTTTTACCGAATTATATATTATAGTATTAGCTCGGTTGTTCGGTATATTCTAACTTAAAATCCTAGATCCGCTACTGTATAAGAGGATAGGTACACCACATAGGTGTTGGAGAGGTGGGGTGGGTCAGGTGGCAGGAACAAGCGTGTGACGCATGGCTGAGGAGGAGCTGTGGTCGGAGCGGACGATGGGAGCAGGCAAGTGACACGCAACCATGAATGGCGTTGATCGATCCACCGCAAGTCCGCAACCGTTGAGAACGTACGTGTATTATTAATGAATCAATGTGATCCCCGTATTAGCGTTCTTAACATCGGCGCATGTCGCCGAACATATGCCAAGCGTGCTCCATAAATTCCTGGGCTGCGCGCGCTGCCTACGCATCATGCACCACCAGCCGTCAGCTGTGGTTGGTGAAACCGGTGCGGAGAAACGGGATTTGTATCTCTGATTTTACCCTTCTCTACCGTGTCCCTGACTTTCACCTCATAGATCACTGTAGTTACAGTGATCTACAGTAACCGTAGAAATGGGGATGTTTGGTGCCGCTGTTTGCTACCGTGGTGATGTTACAATGTTTTGCTACAGTATCGATGCTACAGTCTCTGACCTTATAGACACACATTACTGTACGTCCCTGACTTTGCTAATGCAACGTCAGAGAATGTGCGTCCGGATAAACGCGACGGCTGCGTGCGGTTGTTGGCAATTGACCGCGGTCCGCGTATCCAAAGGCTCACCTCAGAGGTGCTTTGCAACTTTAGACCTGGGAGTTGATTGATGCTACATCACCAACTCTTGGCCTCTCGCCACACCACTAGCAATATGACAGTCAGATCAACAAACTAACAAGGACAGTCGTCGTCGTTGATTCATGAATTTGCCTTGCTTTTTAGAGAGGTAATTACGTAGGTGTGAACCAAAAACCCCGCGCAGCGTATGCAGTTAAGAAACGCACGTACGTTGGCTGCTTGGAACATCGGTATGCACTGACCAGCTTGTACGTAGGACTGGAATTTCTGCAGCGTCAACAACTCAAACCGAAAAGCAAACGGAGAAGAAAAATTTTGACAAAATAAAATTTCAACTGCAACGGTGGCGCTGTCCTGGTTTTATAGCTCCGGCGCCTCGCAAGTTGCAACCATGATTTATACAAAATCGATTATAATAGTTCCGTTATCGCGCGCGTACGTACCGCTGAGGTTTAATATCCCAAACCAAGCGATTTAGGGTTTTTTAATATCAGTCAACTTCGAAAATTCAAAATTCAAAATTAAAATATTTAAAAATCTTTAAAATAGTAGCAATGTGTTTGAAGCATTTGGTATGAAAATTGTTTTCAGAAAAAATCAATTATTCATACTATTATTTACCTTACCCGCTATCCCCTGTACAGGCAATTCGTCGAACACCCCTCCGGGTGCACCGCCGCGCACTCTAGCCCACAACTTCTATGTGGTGCCAAGCGATCTTTTTACAGATATCAATCAATTACCGGTGAATTTTGATCCCAAATCCAAAATTTGAAAGCCGAATCTCGGCCGATTTCTAGTTATATTCGATTGATTATCTACGATTTTTAGTATTGGGTGCCTAGACATTTTTTTATCTCAATACGATAAGCTAAACCGTGCTAGTAACAAGCAGCTTAATTTATTATCGTGTGTGTTAGGGGGATTTTGTCGATTACTTCAGTATTACTAGAGAGCTTATTTAAGATGGCGTCCAAGTTAGAAACTTATAGAGCAGTGCTCCATGTACAAGTTAAAATAACGGTGACCAACTCACTCGTACGTTTCCTTACCAGTTGCGTACTTCATATTGGCGTCATGGCGTGTGAGTGTGATTGCTAGGTCACGATGCATTAGACCAATGCTGAGTGAAACGTCTTTCAGACACTTCTGCATGTTTCACTACTGAACGTACTTCGTTGAACGACACAAACTTGCTAGTATTTGGCCTTTTTGGTCAAAATTCGCATGTGTATCGCTTAACACATGCAGATTACTCGGACATAGCACATTGGGCAAAGGCGTCAACTGTGTCGTCACGCCCCTCCTAGCCGCTGCTACTTTACAATCGTCTACACACTTCACGTGCTAGCACTGAATGGTGGTGCAGGCGAACGATGCAGTCGTAACGATGACCGATGGGTCAATTTTGTTATAAAAAAAAAAAGTCTAGTTACCTTTTTAACATAGGGTGGTTCTTTTCAGCTTTTCTTATCTACTTATTTGCCTTATCTCGTCACTTCGAGAATTTTTTGAGATAGCCTCGAGAGCCGGTTGGCCTCCAATTTTAGGGTTTAGAGAGCTTATATAGACATGCCTACAAGATTAAAAAAACCGACTCAAAAGTAATAAAAAAGTGAGATAAGTCAAATAAGCTTATTCTACTTATCTCGTGTCTTATTTGACTTATATCACTTTTTTTATTACTTTTGAGTCGGTTTGTTTATCTCGTAGGCGTGTCTATAAGCTCTCTAAACCCCAAAATTGGAGGCCAACCGGCTCTCGAGGCTATCTCGAAAAATTCTCGAAGTGACGAGATAAGGCAAATAAGTAGATAAGAAAAGCTGAAAAGAACCCACCCTATGTATATTGGTGCACTAAACTCGTTGACTTGAAAAATTAAGTATTTTTCTTTACAAATATACGAAGTGGTGTAAATAACCTCCCACAAGTAGTTTTACCATTAGAACTGCTCACGTGGATTTTTTTTACCAGGTAGATGTCCACACGTGGCATTATAGATCCCTTTCCTTCCCTACCCTCCCCTCGGTCCACCTTCTGATTCTTGAAGAACCGCCGTTCTTGCCATGCCCAAGCCACCGCCATCCTCGTCCACCTCCCCCGAAGGTCCCTCCCCTGCCGGCACTACTGGCATTGCCCTCGAGTCCTTCGCCTCCTCCACGTGCTTCCTCCTCGCCGCCGGCCCTTGGCCTGCCCCTCATCGCGCTACCCCGTCTCTCTCCCCTTCTCTTCTTCAATCCCGTCAGCCTGCCCTTCCACCACTGGGTAGCTCCTCCGTGCAAGCCTCCTCCTCCTCCTCCTCCCCCACTACCGCCCATCTAGTAGAGGTTAAGAACAAACGTGGTGGGCAGGTCGGTGGCGCCAATGGTGGAGTCGGCAACGAGTGAAATTGATGCCTTAAAATGCCCAAGATAGCTTATATGGGGTGCTGTGGAGATTTTGAATGCATCAATTTTGACAGAAAACAACCAAACAGGTTCAATTTTGAAGATTGGTCATGATGACAACAAAGGAGATGAACTGAAATTGTGCGCATTGGAGACAAGGAAGACATTGATGGTGTCTAGGTTAACTTCTATAGCTACCACAGCTCGTCACACAGCCGCGTGCATTAGGCAAGCTTGAGCTTGCTGTCACTCCAGCTCGCCCGTACTGCTGGGAGGAAGAGGGGGCCACCAGCTAGGGAGGAGGAACAGGTTGTGCCTTGCCGATGGGAGGAAGAGGACGCAGGGGGCAACGGCACTGGAGGGGGAGAGCAGGCGGCACCCCAGGGGAGGGGAGGAGGTGAGTTGTCGATTGGAGCAGGGAGAAGAGAGAGAAGGGGAGGAAGAAGAGGGTACCAATCTCTAACTCTATTTTCTCCCTCTTCTACTCTATTTTCTCTCTCTTCTACTCTATTTTCTCTCGCCATTACTCTAAAATTCCTTCACACCTTACACTACACTCTAAAAGATTCCTTCCCTCCACTAGAAACTCTATTTTTAAAACTTTATTTCTATATTATTATAGGGTTTTTGCTACGGATGCTATCCACATGGATAGCACACATGGCAAAACCGACTACGAGTAGTTATTTGTATCACTTCACATACTTATACAGATGGATAATTGGTTTTCTAGTCCAGGGGGTTAAGTGCCTTTTTTGTTTGTTAATAAGTATTCATGAATCCAACATATACATATTTTGTTAAGAATACGATGAGTCTAAGGCTACGTATAATGCAAGATCCTTGTATCCAAATGTGTGAGAGAGAATTAGCATGTCATTAAGCGTCTAAGTAAAAAGTCTCTTCTCCAATGCAAGAAAGCTTGGCGGGTGTTTAGATATTGAAAGAAGTGAAGAAAATAGGTGTAAGCACCACCCTAGCATCGGTGCTAACTTAAGCATCTCTCTCTCCTCAAGGCACTTACAAAAACACTTGAGAATCCTAGGTGACAAAATAAACCGATTTTTTCACCTAAACATCTCTCCAACTACCATGTATTTTAATGGCCTAATAGGACAGCCAACAAGGAGACAGTACTCCATTGTTAAAAATAACAATAAAATAATGTTGTTTACAACAAGGCAGCTCTTGCCGAGGTAGGGTGGAGGCCTGATTTCAATTTTGGAAATAAGTAGGGGTTCATATTTAAAATATCTCTACTATTAAAAGTGGTGGTGGTGATGGCGGTGGTACGTTATCCATCTTCACCCTTCATCCCTCATGTGATGGTAAAGGCAATGCAAGATACTTTCTACTCTCTTCGTCCAATTTCATGAGACATATTTTGATTTAGGAAAGTCTTTTAAAAATAAACTTTGACCGTTAAATTTCTCTTATTATATATTGTCAATTGCCAAAGAAACGTTGTATCAAAAGCAATTTGAAATATGAACATATTAATACAACTTCTGTACACTAAGATGCATATAATTTGAATAATTGTTGGTTAAAACATACGAAGTTTGACTTTTTCAAATCAAAATACTCCCTATAAAAGTGGACGGATGGTGTATCTATTTAGATTGCTTTCTTATTCAGGTGCATTGTATTTTGGAATGTTTTTATCAACTCAAGGTATACCAAATATGCTATTTATCTAGCTCCCTTATTTTAGTAAGTTGTATTTTAAAAAACTTTCAACAATTTAAACATATATTAAATTAGAGAGTGTGGAAGCACGATGCAATTGAGTGTGAAAGGCTGAAAATAGAGTTAAGAATGTGAGTCAAACAAATCAAATATAATGCGGCAGATATATTTGTTCATAACAAAGCATATGTGGTTGACTAGTTGTTAAAAGAAATGATTAGGCAAAAAAATTCAACCTTTATTACTACAAACTACAAACACGGTTGCTTAAGCTGAAAAGGCAATCTATTTTTTTTATTATTATAGAACTGCATTACGCAAAGGTTCTCAATGGATATCTGCTGATCAATGATTAGTTAGAAAGCTCTAAAAAAAAGATTAGATAGAAAACAAGCACCACGCCTAAAAGATCTCCAAGACAACGGTCAATAGAACTCAACAAACGCTGGAACGCACAATGCGAACGTGGCCGTTGGTGAATCCATCCACCGTGCCCATCTCCAACGTTGAAGCCACCAACTTAGCCGTCCCTCGAACCAGCAGGGAGCATCACGCCCACTCACCCACTCACTCTGCCTGTGCCGCGCGGCGACCAGGTCAGAGGAATTGCCCACCAACCACCGCACAGCACAGCACAGCAGGGTCTCTCAGCTCTGGCCGCGCCCGGAGGCATCCACGTCTCCACGCGGGCCTACCCAGTTTCCCTCCCCGGCACACGGGTTTCCGCCGAAACCCATCGAATTTCGCCGCATCCCTCGTGCCGAGCCCTTTCCCACAGGCCACCACCCACCAACCCATCCATGGCGTTATATAAGCGCACCGGTCCGTGCCACCGAACCCAGCAGCAAGAGCATCACCAACTGGAGCGTACACAACGAGCACTCAAGCACAGCACACCATGGCAGCATCCGTGGCCAGAGTGGCCTTCGCCACGGTGGCCTCGTTGGCCGTGCATTGGCTCGTCAAATTGTCCTTCCAGCCCCAGAACCCTGTGCTGAGCGTGCTCCTGCCGGCGGCTGTCTTTGCGGGCCTTGTTCTCGCCGGGAAGGGCAGCGGTGGCCGCGACGCGCCGCCCGGGCCGGCGGCCGTGCCGGTGTTCGGCAACTGGCTGCAGGTCGGCAACGACCTGAACCACCGGTTCCTGGCGCGGCTGTCGGCGCGGTACGGCCCCGTGTTCCGGCTGCGGCTCGGCGTGCGCAACCTGGTGGTGGTGTCGGACCCGCGGCTGGCCACGGAGGTGCTGCACACGCAGGGGGTGGAGTTCGGGTCCCGCCCCCGGAACGTGGTGTTCGACATCTTCACCGCCAACGGTGCGGACATGGTGTTCACCGAGTACGGCGAGCACTGGCGCCGCATGCGCCGCGTCATGACGCTGCCCTTCTTCACGGCGCGCGTCGTGCAGCAGTACAAGGCCATGTGGGAGGACGAGATGGACGCCGTCGTGTCCGACCTGCGCGGCGACTCGGCGGCGCGGGGCCCCGGCCTCATCGTGCGCCGCCGGCTGCAGCTCATGCTCTACAACATCATGTACCGGATGATGTTCGACGCGCGGTTCGAGTCCGTGGACGACCCCATGTTCGTGGAGGCCACCAGGTTCAACTCCGAGCGCAGCCGCCTCGCGCAGAGCTTCGAGTACAACTACGGCGACTTCATCCCCATCCTCAGGCCCTTCCTGCGCGGCTACCTCAACAAGTGCCGGGACCTGCAGAGCAGGAGGCTCGCCTTCTTCAACAACAACTACGTCGAGAAGAGGAGGAAGGTGATGGACACGCCGGGGGACAGGAACAAGCTGCGGTGCGCGATCGACCACATCCTTGAAGCGGAGAAGAACGGCGAGATCACGCCGGAGAACGTCATCTACATCGTCGAGAACATCAACGTGGCCGCCATCGAGACGACGCTCTGGTCCATCGAGTGGGCGCTCGCCGAGGTCGTGAACCACCCGGCCGTGCAGCGCAAGGTCCGCGGCGAGATCAGGGACGTGCTCGGCGACGACGAGCCCATCACCGAGTCCAACATCCACAAGCTGCCGTACCTGCAGGCCGTCGTAAAGGAGACGCTGCGGCTGCATTCCCCCATCCCGCTCCTCGTGCCGCACATGAACCTCGAGGAGGCCAAGCTCGGCGGGTACACCATCCCCAAGGGCTCCAAGGTGGTGGTGAACGCGTGGTGGCTGGCCAACAACCCGGAGCTGTGGGAGAAGCCGGAGGAGTTCCGGCCGGAGCGGTTCTTGGACGAGGAGAGCAGCGTGGACGCCACCGTCGGCGGCAAGGTCGACTTCCGGTTCCTGCCGTTCGGCGTGGGCCGGCGCAGCTGCCCCGGTATCATCCTAGCCTTGCCCATCCTCGCGCTCATCGTCGGGAAGCTCGTCAGGAGCTTCGAGATGGTACCGCCGCCCGGCGTGGAGAAGCTCGACGTGAGCGAGAAGGGCGGGCAGTTCAGCCTGCACATTGCCAAGCACTCCATCATCGCCTTCCACCCCATCTCTGCATGAACTGCGACAGATCGATTCAGCTGATAACGGCTACTCTACACAATTAATTTTTCAGCAATACTCTACACAATTAATTTCGTTTTGTTTTACAGATACTTTACAGGAAAATATTTGCAATTTTAAGTGTTTTACAGAGTATTTTTCAGTTTTACAAATGTATTTTAAGGAAATGTGAGAGAGTGCTTTGCTTGGTTTCGGTAGGTGTACCTAGACCTAGGAATTAGGCCGGGCTTCAGTGGGACAACACGAGCATGGCCCGATTTTAATGGCTCGAAGCACGACCCGACATAAAAAAAATGGGCTGGGCTAGCACGGCCCGAATGGCTTGTTGGGCTGGGCCTAAAACCTGGCACCATGGGCCATCCGGCACGGCTCGACTGAATGGGTCGTGCTTGGGCCGGCACGGCCCGAATTAAAGGCCGAAACTGTAATTTGTATTTTTTGGGTTTTTTCTGTGCTCATATGAATTTATATTTTACAGAAAGGTTGTAGAGAATTTCGAGACGCATCTTTTTTATGTAGACAACGTTTTCATTTGAGCAAAGTATGAATTTATAAAAAAAATATGTAGTGCGCTGTTTAGTTTCGGACTAACGCCACCTCTCTCAGTAATCTGTATGTTTCAGAGTCCTCTTTTACTCATATGAATTTATATTCTACATAAACTTGTAGAGAATGTCGAATCGCGTCTTTTTCATGTAGACAACGTTTCCATTTGAGCAACGTACGAATTTATAAAAAAATATTTAGTGCGCTGTGTAGTTTCGGATTGATGCATCTCTCTCTGTAATCTACATTTTACGGGGTCTTCCTTTACTCATATGAATTTATATTCTACATAAAAGTTGTAGAGAATTGTAAGACGCATCTTTTTCATGTAGACAACTTTTTCATTTGAGCAACTTATAAATTTATAAAAAAATATTTAGTGTGTTGTGTTCTCTCCTGTGCCGTGCTGAGGCCTGCCCGGCCCGGCCTGACAGCAGCTCGGCATGCCTTTTGGCCGTGCCGGGTCTTGATTTTTGCCGTCCGTGCCGGCCCAGCCTGGCACAAATAAATGACTGGGCCGTGCCAGTCCGTTTCATGCAAACCCGAAGCACGATGGGCCCGGGCCATGCCGGCCCGGCACGGTCCAAGTGCCACCTCTGGGTGTAACCCTGCAGAGATGCAATGGAAGGTAACATTCATTGTGAAAATAACACGTGAGATAGTCCCTTGATCATCAAAACCAGGTAAACTTGTCCCTTCAAATAAACAAAACCGGCTAGTCCCTACCAAGGTTTGAAAAATCAGTTTTTAATCAAAAATTGCTTGGGGTCGATTTCCGATTTGCCGCGGCAAATCACGAAAAATAGACCAAAATTTGTGATTTAAATTTAGAATCACAAATTGGTTGCCGAAAAACAAAAATCGCCATTTTTTCGGAAAACCGAGCGATAAATGCGGCAAATCGAGGTAAATCCGAGTAAACGAAAAATCGTTTGGTTATCACGGCAAATCGATCGATTTTGCCGACAAACCGATTTGCGGTGTGGAAAAATTGATTTTTAAGTAAATGGTGTGGAAAAATGGTAAATATTTATTTAAAATTATGTAAATGGTAGGCCTTTTGGTAATTATGTAACATTTAGGCAACATTTTAAATTATTCCAAAAATCGATTTGGAACTTTATATGGTGCGGAAAAATGGTAAAAATTTATTAAATATTATAAAATGGTAAAATTATGTAAATGGTAGGCAAGACTTTTGGTAATTAAGATTGCATGTCGGCTTGCCGAGCCGTTGGCCTCGATTTGCCTACCAAACAAGCGGATTTGCCGCGAGCTCGCGCGAGAGCGCCTAGATCTGAGCGAGGGCAGTGGAGGAGGGGGAAGGCACCGGCACGGACAGTGTAGGGGAGCATGCAATAATGTTGACACAGGCAGTACAGCATGCAATAATGGAGCTTTTGGGCAAAGTCTATGAACAGTACATTTCCTAATTTTTTACGATTTAAATTCAAATTTCCATGCGATTCTGACGTTGTTTTTGATTTTTTTTTCACCATTGCCTATATACATGCTGGTAGAATTTTTGACAATTTTTTAAGATTTTTTTTAATTTTTTAAATTCAAATCAAATTTTGAATATTAGTGTCGGTTTGCTGTTATCGATCCGGCCCGATCGCGGCTTGCCGACGATAAATTTAACCTTGGTCCCTACCAACCAAAAGGTAGTTTTGGATGATATGACAGACATGTTGCATGATCTCTTCGTTTTTGGTGACATGACGGGAACCCATGTTGTGGATATGTATCACATTTCAAATCTGATTTTAAATTAAAAATGAAAAAAATCATTAATGTCACGCAAGAGCAAAGTCACATGCCATGTGGGTTGCCATACTAGTGCCACGTCACCCAAACCATCATTTGACAGGTCAAAACCATCGTTTGATTAGTCAAACGACTATGTGTGCTGGTTTTATAGTTCACGGACAATGGTTACGCGATATTTGTGTCTATAGACCAAAACGTGTCAACGCCTATAGTTAAGATATATATTTATGTGGAGGATTGGATAAAATACCCTGATGGTTGGGCTCTATGCACGACCTATTTCTAGGGTGCGTACCCAGGAAGGATAAGACAAATACGGCGAGGTCAGATTAATAACTCGTATTTGTACCTCGTCTTTGCTGCTCGCGAGTGAGCCTCTTTACTAATGGACCATTATGCGGGTCATCCCAGATCCTAAGGGGATGCCTCAAGATGATCAGCCCAGTACTCTTAACAGCCTTTAGAGTCCTTCTATATCCAAAGATTGAGGCCTTCCGGATATGGACATCCCTTTAAGCACAAGTTAGTGTGTGTGTGTATATATGGGGTAGGATTCTGAGTTATCTAGATGTTTCTCCAGGTCGTAAAGGAGCTGGACTGCGTATACCCTGTACTATAAATACCTCCCCATGGGAGGGGAACATGCATCAAGATCCACATCGAGATCAATCTCATTATAACACAAACACCCACGTGCGATTGGAGTAGGGTTGTTATCTCTTTTTGAGAGGCCCAAATCAGGATAAACCTTCATACCTAGTCTATTTTCCATCTCGTAGTGTCCATACATCTATTACGAAAAACCTTTAGCGGGAAGGGGTTGTTTGATCCCTCGATCAATAAGTAAGCTCGGCATGGAATCTGTTTGTCAATCGTCGACAGCTGGCGCTGTCCATAGGATTCGACAGATTCTTCACCGAAAGAATCCCAAAGATGTCAGATGTCGAGCGTTCGCCTATTCGCCGTGCTCCTATTGGCCGGCACTACGACCATCACGATGGAGCAAGCTCGGAGTATGTTCCCGAGTCGGTCCTGTTCTAAGCTCTACCGGAATAGGATTCCCCACGTTTGATGGGGACGATGACGAGCTCTATGCTAGACTAGATATTCCGGATCACATAGACCTCGAAGAAGGGATTGCGTCGTGCGACGGCTCGACGATGACCCCTTCATACCCCTCTACTGACAGACAACATGGCTGCCCAGGGCAATCGCAAGATCGAGGGAAAAACCTGTAAAGTGGCCTCGCAACGCGCCCGTGACGCTGCCCAAGCTTGCCTTGAAACCTCTCTGGAAAGGACCCTGGTGAGCATCCGATGACGCGCTAGCGACAGGTCCCACAATGACGCCCGAACACCTCTGTCTTCACCAATCTGGGCACTGAAGGACTAGTCCAGGGAATGACGCCCCTCGGCTTTGGTTCTCGCCTAGCAAGAAAAGCTACAGGCATTGGTTGTGGTCATGCACGAGCTCGCAGACAAACCTAGGCAAGAAAACATGAGAGCCATGGGCATCACCATCGCAGAAGATCTCGAGAGGCTAGCCGCTAATCTGGTCCCGTCGGCACTACTCAAGCAAAGGGGCTCGAAGGACGTTCTCGAGAGCGTTCTCAAGGGGGGCCAACTGGCTCTTATAGTGGTGAATCCGGAAGCATTACTTGGGAGAGCGGCGACTGTCATCATCGGCACCAAGACCAAGCAAGAGGGCATAGAGAGGAGAGCTCCGAGGGTCACAGCCGGGGGGGGGGGAGGGGAGGGGACGTAGCTTCACCACCGTGCACTCACACCGTGACCAAGAAGTGTCCTCTCACATCGGTCCTCATCCGTACGACCAGCAACCTCATGATGGTTAGGATCGCCTCGATCGATGTCGGGCTTATGGATATCGGGTTATTTCCCCGACTCTTCGCGACGTCGTCTGGCAGACCAAGTTCAAACCCAGACGCATCAAAAGGTTCAACGGGACCCAAAACCCTGACAAGTTCCTTTGAATCTATATGACCACCATCCTGGCAGCCGAGTGAACAAGGGCATAATGGCCAATTACCAGGCCACCGTGCTCGACAGAGCGGCACGAACTTGGCTCTTCAATCAGAGAGAGGGATCCGTTGGCTCTTGGAAGCAGCTCAGTGAAGCGCTTAGGTCAAACTTCTAAAGCTGCTACGCTTGACCGGGTAGAGAAAGAGATCTCAAGCATGTAATCCAGATCAAAGGGGAGTCTCTGTGTGACTTTGTCTAGAGGTTCATCAATGTCCGCAATTCAATCCCAAACGATTAAGACGAAACAATTATACAAGCATTCAAATTCGGGGTTAGGAATGTCTGGTTTACTCAGGACTTGGAAATCCATCCGGACGTATCAACTAGCGAGCTTTTCCGCATGGTTGATCGGTACACAAACACTAACGAGGCAGTCCAATGAAAGAAGATGCTCGATGAGATGAAATTGCCGCCCCTGCCAGGCCTAGAGATCTCTAAAAAGGTGAAAGCCTCCTTGCTTGAAAAGAAGATTATGAAAAAGAAAAGAAGCAAGCCTCCTTAGGCATTATTGTTGTGATCGAGCAATTATCCGAGCACTAGTCTGTCATGCAAACACAGCAGCAACCTCCAGCGCATCGGCAACCACATGAACTAAAACCTAGACCTCATAATGCGGGCAGGGGGACTGGAACTCGTCTTCTCTAGCATTGCAGTGAAGTGCCACCAGGCGGACACCAGAACGATAGATTCTGCCTGATCCATGAAAGCTACAGATATGATTTGTGTAACTGTTGCACGAGGTTTTTCCACTTGGAGGCATTCTATAAGGGAAAAGGCGAGATGCCTATCGTGCCCACCTCAAAAGGTGATAACAAGGGAAAAAAGCTAGCTGATGATAATGACGACATGGAGTTCCAAAAGCAGCAAAATCATATCGTCGTAATCTTTAGGGCCTCATCCGCTTATAAATCCTAGCGAGACCTCGAGGAAGCAGCACGGGAGGTATACCATGACAACCAAGGGTCTCACTTGATCCAGCAACTTAAGTGGATTGAGCTAGCAATCACTTTCTCGAAACAGGATTGTCCACCTAGAATAACCAAACATAGAAGCTTCCGTTGGTCGTAAGCCCGACCATCATCAATACGACCATAGGGCGCATGCTCATTGATGGGGGCAGTTCTCTCAATCTCATCATGGCGAAGGTACTGGGCCAAATGCAGATCCCTAGGTCAAAGATCAAAAACATCGTCGTTCCCTTCCATGGGATCATGTCGAGAACCTCGATCAAGCCACTTGGCCAAATCGTCCTGCCCGTGACAATTGGTAGCTCGAGCAATTTCTAGACCGAGTTGATCACTTTGAGGTAGTCGACTTCGAGACCCCTTACAATGCCATCTTGGGTAGGACAACGTTGGCGAAGTTTCTGACTGTGACACACCACACTTATCAATGCCCCAAGATTCCCGGCTCGAGCAGTGTGGTCAACGTTAGGGGGAATGCCAAGGTCTCCCTAACCTGTGATGAGAAGACACTAAGCATGGTCAGCCAGCTCCCTCAGTGTAGGCCTGACCAAGAACCCAAAACTTCTCAACCGAAGATTTCCCTCCAACCCGGTGGTAAGCCCACTACAGTCTCCCTTTCTGACTCTGGTTCGACCAAGGTTGTGCACCTGGGGACTGCCTTGGACCCTAAATAGGAATTCGAGCTCGTCACCTTCCTCCAAGCAAATGCGGAAGTGTTCGCCTGGGCACCATCTGACATGTCCGGTGTCCCAAGGGAGATGATCAAGTACAGGCTAGTGGTAGCCTGAGAAGAAGCCAGTGTGATAAAAACTCAGATGATTCCCCTCCGAGAAGCAAGCAATAATAAAAGAGCAGCTCGATAAGCTCCTTAAAGCCGAGTTCATCCGTGACATCCATCACTCAGAGTGGTCGGCGGACCCGGTCATCGATCAGAAGAAAGGGGAAAGTGGCGTAGGTGCGTCGACCACACGGGCCTAAACGCTGCATGCCCTAAAGACTATTTCCAGTTGCCACACATCGATCAGCTGGTTGACGTGACGGCGAAAGCTCGGTTGATGAGCTTCCTGGATGGCTACTCAGGATATCACCAGATTAGTTTGTCCCCGGACTTCATCACCCCATTCAGTATCTTCTGTTATATGACCATGCCTTTCGATCTAAAAAACACTAGTGCAACTTTCCAACGCCTAATGCAGAAGACATTTTCCGACCAAATAGGCCGCAACATAGAAGTTTCTGTTGATGATATTGTGGTCAAAAGTGCGCTCGAGTCTAGCCATGTCTCAGATCTCGAGGAAACCTTCAGTAACCTCAAAAAGCACCGAAGAAAACTGAACCCGTAGAAGTGTGTTTTAGGCGTTCAAGCAGGAAAGATGCTTAATTACATGATTAGTTCGGCAGGTGTGGGCGCAAACCCGAACATGATCGAAGCCATTCAAGGATGCACGTTTCCTTCGGTGTAAAAGAGGTACAGACCCTCATAGGGCGCATGGCTGTGTTGAACTGTTTCATTTCCCGGCTAGGTAAGCGCGGCGTGCCCTTTTTTAAAGCGCTCCGAAAACACAACGTTTTTGTTTGGACAGAGGTGGCGAACAAATCCTTCGAGGAATTTAAGCGATATCTGTCCAACCTGCCCTTGTTGACCATGCCTAGAGAAGGAGAACCTTTGCTCTTGTATGTTGCTGCTACCCCTAAGGCAGTCAACACTGTATTGACTATGGTTCGACATGGAAGCCAGTAGCCTATCTATTATGTAAGTAAAGTACTCCATGGACTGAAGGAGCGTTACCCTGAGGTGCAAAAACTCCTTTACGCCTTGTTCATGTCATCTCGAAAGCTACGGCACTATTTTCATGCACATACGATCACAGTACCGACTAGCTTCCCCTTAGGCGAAATCTTAAGGAACCAAGATGAAAGTGGATGCAAAGCGATTTGGGCTATGGAACTCGCCAAGTTCGACATCCGCTTTGTAGCCCACTCAGCGGTCAAATCCTAGGTGTTGGATGATTTCGTCGCAAAGTGGACCAATCATGACCAAACCACTCTGAAGCCTGATCTCTCTGCTGATGGTCGTTGGATAATGTTCTTCGACACGTCTCACACTTAAAAATGCTCGGGAACTGGAGTGGTGCTCGAGTTGCCCTAGGAAGAACATCTCTAGTATGTCGCGTAGTTGCACTTCACAGTGACCAACAATGTCACGAAGTACGAGGGGCTTCTAGCCAGGCTACGGGCATGCAAATCACTTGGCGTGCAGCGACAAATTATGAAATGGGACTCATAGTTAGCTGTCAACCAGATCAACAAGGAGTTCTAGTGCTTCGATGAATCGATGACCCGTTACTTACTTGAGGTTAGAAAAATAGAGAAGTACTTCAGAAATTTCGAAGTACTATACATCCCTAGAAGAGACAATTGGCTAACCAACTCTCCAAGCTCAAATCCTACTTGGAGGTAGCACCGACAGGGGTAATCATCGAGCACTTGTACAAGCCTTCTATACCCATTAAGGAGGAGTCAGCACAAGTAAGTGACACTGTCGGCTGTCGCACTAATTGAGCATGTTGGGATCCGCAAAACGGAGTCAAGTCTCTGATGTGCTTCTACTATACTAGTCCCTAGATCAAGTAGCTAGTACACACAAGTTTACAATTTGGATCACAACTATCACGGATAAAACAGTTATTACATCAGAGTATTGGCTGACATGACACTTATTACAATAGTTTTGCATCATGGCCTTACATCAGCAAAAGTCTTCATGCAAGAATTAAAATCCAAAGGAAGACCCAAAATAACTCCATAAGCAAGACTGTTGGAACGCGCTCCTAGATGTCGGCATAGTATTCATCTTGGACTCCGCCCGTGAAGTCTTCATCCTGGTACATCTCCTCTTCAGGTTAGCGGTTTTGTGGATCATGATCTACTCGTTGGAATGAGCAGCCCCATAGGAAACACAAGGGTGAGAATATAAAGGACCGGGATGTCGCCTAGAGGGGGGTGAATAGGCGATTATAAAATTTAAATACTAAATTAAACACAGCGGAAACAAAGGGTTCGGACTGTCCGAGTTCACCTCGGACTGTCCGAGTACTTCGGATAGTCCGAAGTCTATTCGGATAGTCCGAATGATACAGAGTGACTTCAAATTCAATTCAAATCTCACAGATTTAAGGATACCACCTACACCAAGGATAGTTCACAAGCAAGTATAGATGTAGTAGTATCACAGAAGACAAGATAATCAATTCAATTGTAAAGTAAGCAAGTAATTCAAACTTGAGAGTGAAAGGGATAAAACCGAAATGAAGATGGAGACGTGAAGATGTTTGTTCCCGAAGTTCGGATCCTTGAGGGGATCCTACGTCTCCGTTGAGGTGGCTCGGTCACATTTGAGCCGGGGTCTTTTTCAACCCTTCTCTCACCGGTGTTGCACAATGCACTCGCCGGCTTCACTCCTTTGATTTCTTCCCTTGCGGAGGCGAAATCGAGCCTTCACAAACTTGTCACGGCGCACCACACAAAGCTCGGTGGCTCGTGACTAACTCCTAGCCGTCTAGGAGTCCTCAACCTCCAAGAGTAACAAATGCCCACGAAGAATGAACTTGGAGATGAACTCAAGTGCTCAAAGATCAACTCTTGCTCAATCCACACTCACACCTCCTCCCAACTCTTCCCAACCCTTCTTCCCAAGGGGATCACCTAGATCGAAGAGTGGAGGGGTCACTAGGGCTCAAGAACACACTAATTTCACAAAGGAATCACCTCCCAACCTTTCTCCCAAATCTCCCTCAATCCCTCCTTCCAACTCTTTCAAACCCTTCTCCAAAGGGGATCACAAAGATCTAACAGTAGAGGGGTTCTAAGGGCTCAAGAACACTTGGATAGATCAAGGAAATGGTGGTCCAACGGCTCTATTCAAGTGAGAGAGAGAGGAGTTTAAATAGAGGCTTCCACAGATTCTGACCGTTACAGACAGTTCTGTATAAGTTCGGATAGTCCGAGTGATGTTCGGATAGTCCGAGTAATTACAGGTAACGGAGACAGAGAGACCCAGCTCGGATAGTCCGAACAAACTTCGGATACTCCGAGTCATTCGGATACTCCGAGTGAACCTCGGATAGTCCGAATAATTACAGCCCGACGAACAGAGAGGGTCAACTCGGATAGTCCGAATAAAATCTTCGGATAGTCTGAGTCATTCGGATACTCCGAGTGAACCTCGGATAGTCCGAGTGCTGAAAACAGCCACTGCACATCCCGACGAAAACGGGCATAACTTTTGACTCCGGACTCCGATTTGGGTGATCTTAGACTCTACGGAAAGCTAAGGACGAGAGCTACACAACCAACAAGGTCTCACACCTCAAATCCCAAGGGATAAATGCAGAACTCACAAAGAAGGCAAGGAAGACCTACAGCTCTCACTTTTCGACACCACCAACACCACACTCTCTCTAGGTTTCACTAGGATGGATCACTTGAGCACTTGACACATCTAGAAGTCATTCTCCATCGCATCCCTCTTAATAGTACGGCAATCCTTAGACTCAAATTAAATCAAAGATAATACAAGTCTAGGATAGTTACTTGCCGTCTTTTTCTTCATTATGCATGATGACCTTCACTAAAAGATTGATGAAGCCTTCGCCTTATCCAACTTGACTCGATTCACCTCATGAAACTCTCGTCCCATCGACCTTGACTTGATCATCCTCCTCGACGATCTCCACGCCAAGTCGATCTTGACTTAGTCCTCAACTCTTGGTGACACCGTCGTCTTATTGACCTCGGCTTAACCGTCATCCTTTGACATATCTTGGTCATCACACATACTCACGGGACCTAAATCTTTCTAAACCACTCATGAAAGATATTAGTCCCAAAAGCTCAATGGATATGAATAAGTTGATATTTGTGAGCAATTTAGTACCACAAGTGTTTCATATAAATAAACACAATATTAAATGGAAACACTTGACAAGAGAAAGATTCTCTACTAAGTGCATCATGATAAATATGTAATGGAGCTAGATGCACTATGAAGATAATTGCCATTATGATAAATCAACTAAAACATGGCAAGTACCACAATCTTCACTAAAATAGAGCACATGATAGAATATACAAGAATTGCACATGTGCAAATAATATTCAAACTAGAGTGAAGTTGTGGAACAATCTAGATTAAAATCCACTAAGTGATGTGCATAAGAAGATATACAAACAAAGCATGCATGCACCAAGTCAAGTCATAGCAATGTGAAGTTTAACTCTAGTTGAGACATATATACTAGAAAAAAAGACACATATTGAACTCAAGTAAGTATATATGCACAAATAGATATGAAATCAACCAATGTGCATATATATAATCAATATGTTACTTGAAGCTCACTATGCACTTGCATAAGAGGAATGCAATAATAAATATATATAGAGAAGGTTACCGAGATTGTATACCTCATCTTTGCTTACCCATCCTATTTGTATGTGTGAGACTTACCTTACTAGGATGGATAGATTATCCACTTGGCATATATGATGTCCTCTAAATAGATGAGACTAATATTCAACTTGGCAATAAACATGTTAGTCTCATAGCAACACAATCATATTAGAGGTTTGTCACTAGACAATTACTTAGCCAAGCATTTACACATTTACTAATAATTGTCATTATGTGTTTGTCATTAATCACCAAAATCACTTAAGCGCCTAGATGCACTTTCAAGAATGCAATATTCTCAACAAGCAAAGCTGACTAATGCATCATGAAGGCTCAACAAGGAAGGAAAGGGTTCTTTTGCCCAAAGCCAATTTTGCAAAGTTTTTTTTCTAGAGTTTTGGAAAGTTTTAATAGAGTTGAGAAATATCAAACAATTGAATCATTTTCTTTTGAATTCCGACAACAATAGGTTTTGCCCATACTTGGCTAACTCATGGCACACACCGTGTAAAACACCCTCATTACCCACAGCACCGACTATGAGGAGAAAAGCCAAAACCCACGACTGCAATCATGGTTTTAACTTTGAAACACCATTTTAAAAACCAATAGATAAGAAGTACCATTGAGGAAGTGCCGCGTCGTCCACCCGTGACCGTAGGCATGGTTATCAGGATAGTTTTACACTCTCTAGAGATTGCATGCTTTACCCACGAGAGATGATCCACAAGTGAACCATTACAAGGCCTTTAACCAACTAGCTCTTAACCGAGCACCCCCCCCCCCGCCGCTAAGGTTTCACTACTGGAGGGTTCGATCTACCCAGGCCAGAAGTCCCCCATGCGCCAATAGAACCAGCAACTACTGTCTACTCCGTCAAATGGAATGCCTGAACTAAGAGTTCGAAGGGTACTCAACTAGGGCCTGTCCAAACAATCACTTGTGGTCGCACTTTTGTACTTAGTTTATCTTCCTCAAGAAATCGGTCCTTAGGGATTTAGGTGGTTCCTACACTGGGCCCGAGTCTCATGCTAGCAACACCAGCCTTGCAAACATCCACCCCAATCAGGGTTTTGTAAAAATATTTGCTCATCGATAGCACCCACTATCCCAACTAACCCAAATTTGACAAAACAATGACAGCACCGATTATCCTTTAAATACCACGGGTGTAAATCAAGCATTTTGACAGGAATTCTTTATCTATTAATGGAACAAATACTTTTACTACTAAGCAATGTTAAGCATGAACAAATCTAATTCAAGGGTGGTATTAATAATAATCAACAACTTTAATATACTAGGGCAGCAAGGAATGAATTTTAACAAGATTAATTATGTAGGTGGCTTTTAGCTAATCAACCTAACCAAATAGCATTTTTAATTTAAACATAGCATGAAAGGTTATCAAACTCTAGGAAACACATTTACAAACATGGGAGCAATATGATCAACACTTGCCTTGGTCAGCAAAGCTAGGGTTCTCCTCCAACAGGTTGTTAGCGAAATCACCTTCGCCCGAATCTATCGCACGGAAAATACAACAATAATTACAAGAAGGAAAATTAACAGAAAATAAAATAAGTGCAGATGCATATGCAAATTTACAGAATATTAGATCTTATTTTAATGAACATTTTAAAATTGGTTTTATAATTTTTAGAGCTATAGAATTAAAGATACAAAATAAACAAGTTTTACTATTTATCAACATTCATAAAAACTAATTAGGCCTGTTAGCACAGTGTGGCCTAGCACTATGAGGCCTAGAATTCTATGCGCGCGAGCCCGGCTCGGCTAGGCACGGCCTATGTTGGCGCAGCCGACCTAACAAGTGGGACCCGCTAGTCAGCGGCAGCAGGACAAGGGAGGCGGCGCAGCTAAATCGGGAAGGGATAGCGGCGACGAACGGCGGCTTGCCAGCGATGGCGAGGGGATGGCAAAGGGGTAGTGTGACATAGGGAACCCGACGATGGGGTCGGTCCACTGGGAAGGCGACGACGGCAACTCAAGCGGCGGCGGCTCATGGTGGTGCGCTGAGGTCCGGCCGATCAACGGCTAGTTAGGGGTGACGGGGTGGTCAACGAGCATCATGGGGCCAAGACCGCACCGAAGGGCATGCCTCCGCATGGAATGGCGGACAGGGATGGCGGCGCGACGGCGGTGGCCGAGGAGAGGGGGAGACGCATGACAGTGGCGCTCTTTGGTGAGGCTCTGGCCTTAGGGACCCTAGGAATGACTACCACTACACCTAGGAGTGCTCTAGGAGTAGGGAGAAGAGAAGATTACCGAGGGATGGTGATGAATCGGCGACGAAGTAGTAGCGTCGGCAGCGACGAAAACACGGCTCCAGCGTCCAATTCCAGCAGCTATAGCTATGATATCCTAGATACTAGGGGAAATGGGTCACGGGCATGCCGTGATGAAGCATCACCGAAGGAGTAGGGATGAGACAACTTACCCGAGGTGAATTTGGCGAGATTGCGAAAGGGGTAGGAGGAGAAGGGGTTCAGCTTGGTTAAATAGGGGAGGGAGAGGGGATTAGGGGAAGGTTTAGGCCAACTGACGACGGGATCAAAGAGGGAAGTGATCTCATGATTGAGGGAACGATTACAAGGAAGGGGGAGGAGAATTTGGGGAGGTTTCCATCCCTACTTGGCCTTCTGCGCAAGAAAAGAAAGAGGGAGAGAGGGTCGACAGAGAGGAAGAAGAGAGGGAGAAGGAAGGAAAAGGAATGATAGGTGGGCCAAGAAGGAAAAAGGAAATTTAGAAAAGAGATAAATTTTAAGGGCAAGATAACAATAATTATTGCATTACTTTGAGATTTCATATCATTAAATTAATAATTATTTAACCACTAGATATCTATTTTAGAAAAATCAAAATAGTTTTAGTATATTTTAGTTTTTAAAATTCACCTTGGCAGGGACAACTCATTTTCAAATGTTTTTCAAAATTTTACATAATTTTTAAAACAAGATGGGTATGCATGATGAATGAATATTCATTTTTAAAAAAAATGAGGATGTTATAGAGCACGTGGAAGATTGGATAATGTCGTTTATTTGGTACATCGCGGATGGGATCCAACCAGAAGAGTCAGCCGAGCATTCCCGGTTACTTAGGCAGTCTTCGCCACATAGATTGGTCGGAGGAGCCTTATACCGTAAAGGCGCGCTCGGGGCAACCTCTCCAAGTGCGTATCTCAAGAGAAGAACAAGTACCTGCTCAGGAATATCCATGAGGGAACATGTGGAGCCCACTCATCTTTTCGGACCCTAGTGGGAAAGGCCTTCAGGATGGGATACTATTGGCCAATCGCCCTCGCCGATGCCTGTGCCATCGTGACTACTTGCAATGCATGGTCAATTCCACGCCTGAATGGTCCATCAATGGGCTTATGCATTACAAAAGATCCTATTGGTTTGGCCATTCTCGACACGGGGGGTTGACATCCTGGGGCCGTTCTCGCAAGACCATAAGGGCTTCAAGTATTTGAACGTTGCCATTGATACCTTCACCAAGTGGATTGAGACCGAGCCGGTCTCAACTATCACGGCCTAGGTGTCTATGAAGTTCTTCCGTAGCAGCGTGGTCGCCAGGTTTGGGGTCCCAAGCCGCTTGATCATCGATAAAGGGACATGGCTCACCAACGGACTATTCTAGGACCACTTTGAGGAAATCGAAACAAAGATCTACTTCGTCTCCATAGCACATCTGCAGAGCAATGGCGCAGTTGAGCATGCCAATGTGCCAACAGATAGATAATCCAAGGCATCAAGAAGTGGGTCTTCGAGCATCTAACCCATCGTGGGCGAGCATGAGTGGACAAGCTCCCTTCCGTCCTATGGTTGGTACACACGACGACCAGTCGAGCAACCGAGGAAACCCTCGAAGTTCTGCTATGTTCTATGAGGGTCAATATGGTTGATGACATCAACTAGGAGGAAGAATGCCTTCTCGACCTCGACCACTTGGAGGTTACACGCAACCGAGCTCTGCTACGCTTTGTCTCTTACTTTTAGTCTCTTTGCGAGCATGTGGCAAAAGCGGGTTGGCGATCTGGTATTACGAAGAATTCAAATACCTTTCGAACACAGACAAACTATCCTCCTGCTAGGAGAGTCCTTACATGGTCATTTCAGCAGTATGCCTAGGGGCTGAACTGTGGTCTCCGAAGCAACGGTGACCTCGGCGTGCCAGAAGTACAGGGCTCCTACCTCGATCCTCTGTCCTGTGATCAGAGGCCATGGAGGAAAACCTAAAACCTCACAAATCCTATGCAACATGCGGAGGGTCTCTCCGTGGGGTCCTGCTCGCTCACCCTCGAAAACAAAGGTGTCCCCGTATCAGAGAAAGTAAACGCCATCTCTGAAAACCAAATTTTCGAGATATAGTAAGAACAAGAGCAAATATAAATCCAAAAACATAAATAGAAATAGAATAAATCCCCCCATTTCATTAAATATTCCTGCAAGTATATAGATATATATACGTGTTTAGTATTATTTTTATAACATATATCTTGTTTATGCATTTTATGACGGTTAAATTTTAAATTTTGAATTATCGACCAAGGCTAAAGGCTTCTACAGTCACGAGGCTCTGATACCAGCTCTTGTGGGCCTCGGCTCCGAAGAATAAAAATCCGAAACCCATTTTTGTGCACACAGTGTTAGACTAGGATCATGCTAACACCGCACATAAATAATACATTGAGCTGGAATCAAATTAGCCATTCTTTACAGATTTATTACATATAAAGTCCAAGAGTATTCTCAAAAGCTCAGAGTGCAAGGCCAAGTAGGGCCTGTTATTACAAACTAAAATCTAAAACCACCTGTGGACAGCTAAGCGGAAGTAGCGGGACGGCAACAGGTATGTGGCTGAAGTTGACCTTTAGTCGTTGTCTGGGTCTTCTTATTCTAACCCATCTTCTCCACTAAAACAATCGTATGGGTCCTCGCCGTCATCCTCCTCACCTATAATGTGAGTGGGTGCGAGTGTGAGCGCTCATTCAACCGCGCTCGCAAACCAAAATCTTGCCAAATGCAAATCAAAGATACAAAGCCAAATTTTGGTGGGGGTTTGGATGCCTTTTGTTTGCTCTAAATCATGCCATAACACTTTTAAAGTTAAAAGCCCTAACTTATAGCATTTCCAAAATCAAAGACGTATCGGGCCATATATGTATGCTAATTTCTCCAGATATAAACTTATTAAAAATGGTGTTCACGTATCCTTAACCAAGGAATACGTATCACATGTGGCAGACACATACCATAGCCATGGTCATGATCTCCACAATCGGCGGACTAACTCCTATCGCCATGGCGAGCTATCCCCGATAATATGGCGAATTCGTGCCCATACTACAACTGGCACCCAATTCCCATCTTCTGGCAAACTCGTGCCCATACAACAACTGGCGCACGGTTCCCAGGCAGTGGCGGCAGACTCACCCTCTTCGCCAAGAGGCGTGATCCCCTTGAGCTCAACTTTGGCCAGGATCCTCAGATCCAATCATTTAGATTTCAGATGTTTATGACTCGGTTCACACTCAAGTTTTGTAGATAGCCGAGTGTATGGATTGTTTCTTTGGTCTGTCGAGTGCAAGGAATACTCCGGAACGGGGCTCGACACATTCCTATAACCATGTACTTGAGATATTCACTAAGATTAGACTGCCCAACATGAGGCCATTCAGATGCTTCAGTGCTGTAGTCTTGATCAGAGGAAATGTAACTTTGTCGTGGTACATGTCATGCAAATGATAGGACCATACCGTAGAGGTACCTGCTCCGCATACAGTGTTTGTCGGGATCAAATTGTACTGTTGATAGCGCACTATACCGTTGCACTTGCACCGTTGATAGCGGGCTATACCGTTACTTAGATTGACCCGTCATCCTAAAACCGTACCGTTGACAGCTATAAAATTGATCCATGGACTCTAGACTTAAGCAGGCCTAAGCCATGTTCAAAGGCTTATTATCCATCAAGTTTAGTTTTCTAAACCTTAGGTTTTCAATGGACAGGATATGGAAAGTCAAGGAAAGGTTTATGCTTACTAGAACAATTTGTAATAAGGAATAGCTAGACAGGCTCTATTAGCACTTTTGAAATTATCATAAGATATTTGAAAGTTCATTTGGCATGCATACTATCATTGGAAATCAACACAGTTCAAATAAAAATTGGGCAAAAGGATGATCAAGAGATTTTGGCTCGCCTGTTTCTTCGTAGTCCGGATCTTGTAATTGATCTTCGTCCAGCAGGTCGTCGGTCGTCTCATTCTCTAAAGTATTAGACAATCCGAAATAAATATTTTGTAATAGATGGATACGGGTTGCTAGGGAAAGGGTTATTTGTAATTTTGCGCAGATATTTCCTACTTGATTATTTATCAATTTATTTTTCTTATTATATAGGTTTTGGAGATGAGAAACATGTAAATTTTTAAATTTTAATTAATTTCATAAATATGTATATTTTCACCCTTTTTGGTCAATTTCTCTTATACATATTATTTTTTTGGTATTTCTTA
Organism: Olyra latifolia; assembly: GCA_036346145.1. Lineage (NCBI taxonomy): Eukaryota > Viridiplantae > Streptophyta > Magnoliopsida > Poales > Poaceae > Olyra > Olyra latifolia. Next base: position 38,798,270 of record CM070524.1, on the reverse strand, counting down.
TTTAGGTTATACTTAGTTTATCTAGTTTTTAAAATTTTTTCATAGATATAAATTTTACTGTAAACCCCTTCAATTTATTTTTATTAGGTTCCTTGGATTTTGTAGTATTTTATGGAATTTTTGCATGATTTTTGGAGGGCATCTTTTACTTTTAGAAATCATGAGCTATCACCTAGTATTCTTTAATTAGTAAATGGATTAAAATCTGTTGAAACAGTAACGGGGTTGACCCATTTACGCTTTGGTTCGGTCCAGAAGAGTGGAGTCGGCCCAAGGCCGAGCGGCCCATGCGGGCGCTAGCTGCTCAGCGCTGAGCCGGTGACCATGGACTCCAATCGGTCGGCGATTTAGGCGAGATCGATGTGAAGTCATGAGTGATGAGCATGTGGTGGTTTTCGTTTAAATTCAAAATTCAAATCCACTTTTGATTTGGCATGTTACAAATTTGATTCTTGCGTTTTGAACCCCTGCAGCTTGAGCTTGCACTTAGACGCTATGCTTAACACCACGGAACCTCTGGTTCCCGTGCCGAATCGCTCCTAGATCACGGACAGCGTCCGTCCACCGATTTCGTCGTGCTCATTCTCGTTTTCACTGCTCGATGAATCGTAACCCGACGGAGATCGGTTTGTTTCCTTGTGTTCGTGTTGTTCTCGTGTACGCAGTGATGGTCTCAATGCAGTTGGCCCCACGAAAGAACCGCCAAAGGGCTAGCGGCTGGTCCGGAGGACCGCGCGAGTCTGCGGTGGAGGTTTTTCGCGCCGCACCGGACGCCGCTCGTGCACGACCTCGTCGAAGTCTTGGGAGCATCGGAGCCGCTGGAGGTGGTTGGCAATGCTTCAGATTCGTGCGAGAGAGACCGGAGTGTGTTTTCGGGTTTCCGGCCGCCTCAGTGTTTTCACAAATGTGTGGCTTGGGCTATAAATAGGACCCCAAGGCTTCACTTGGAGGGGGTCCCTTGAGCCATTTGTAGCCAGCCAACATAGGTGTGAGTTGAGGAGCTGCGTCTCTGTGTGAGTGTGGGGGCTGCGTCTCCGGGTCCCCGATCAGTAGTTCTGCTCATGAGCTAATAGATCAGCGTTTTATATCGTTCTTGCACTTACTTTCAGCATTTAAATTCAGCATTTAAATACCGTGAGAGTGAAATGATCTTGTGGGATTTGTGTGTGTTCTTGTTTCGATCTTGAGCCATCCTGAAAAACTCCCGTGCCTCCTTTTCTATTCTATATGCTTTGATGGCTCAAGTCTGTTCTTGAAGTTCCTGTCTTGTTCTTCGCGCAGCAGGCAGTGTTTGATTTTTATAAAAATCTAGAAAAATCTTTTTGAGTGATTCTTGTTGGAGAAGGTGCGTGACTCATATATCTATTCACTATAAAAATTTGGAGTCCTGTTCTTGCACCGTTTGGGAGCAGTGAGGTGAAAACCGAGCCCCAAACTTTCTGCTCGATGTTCTTGACAGCTCGTGGTTTTTGATTTTTCATATTTTCTGCAAAAGGAGTTTTGAGGAGATTTCTGGTGGAGTGCTTCATGACTTATTGATTAATCGGAAGAAAAATTTCCAAACATTGAGAAGCACCAGAAACCCACCATCCCTCTGCTCCAAGTGGAAACAAACTCTGGGGTTTCTGTTTTTGCTTTCCAGAAAGCAGCTTGTGATGTTTGAATTTTCATGATTTATCTACATGGAGTTTTGAGATGATTTTTGGTAAAGTTGTGCACGACCCATTGAGAAATAGGGAGAAAAATTCCCAAAATTTGATGAGCACCAGAAAGCCACCATCCATCTCCTCCAAGTGAGAACAAATCTGCTTTTTGCTTTTCTGAAAGTCACTTTGGTTATTTGGCTTGATCTCCTTTCTTAAAGTAAGGTTTGAATTGATTCTTCTCTTTTGGACACTTGACAACCAGGATTGTGTGTGAAAAATCCCCACATATTCCATGACTCTCATTCATGCTAGGGGTACACATAGTTGTCAAGTTGTTCATATTTTGGGGTGCCGTGAATTCGAAAAAGAACGGTAGTAAAAATTCGAGGCTCTCATTCACCCCCTCTGCTCGCCGTGGTTAGTTTCACAAAGGGTATCGAGCCAGTTGCGTTCTTCGTGATTCTTGCGGATCTGTTGAACCTTTCCTTTGCCCTCACCATGGCTGAAGAGAATACTCAAACAAACCGCCAGGTGTTCAATGGCTCGACTTCTCCTTTTGGAAAATGCGGATGGGTTCATACCTCATGGCACAAGGACTTGGTGTATGGAGGAAGGTGAAATACCCATACAAGGTGCCAAAGGAAGATGAGGTTACCCCGAAAATGAGAAGGAGTACGAGCAGAATGCCAAAGCTCGAACATTCTGCTCCAAGGCTTGGGGCGGAATGAGTACGACCGAGTTGGTCATCTCGAGTCGGCTCATGAGGTCTGGACTACCCTCCAAAGTTTCCATGAGGGGACAGTCAAAATTCAGACCGTCCGCCAGACCAAAGACAAGCGGAATACAACCGCTTCGCTCGAAGTCGGTGAATCGCTGAACGCTGTTTCAAATTTGGTTCACTAAAATCTTGAGCGCTTTGGTCTGTTGGCATCAACTATGAAGGAGCCGACAATGCTCGTCACTTGCTTTCTGCGCTTGACATGAAGATTTGGGGGTCAAAGTCGTGGCTATCGTGAAGCCGCCGACCTTACCAAACTTACTTTGGATGGCTTGTTTTCAAACTTGAAGTCCCATGAGGAGGAGCATCTTTCGCCAGATGACTCCAGACTCTATCGCTTTGTGACACACCCGCCTACTTCCTCCATAGACTTGGGTGGTGTCTCTTAACTTGTTTGCTCGAACTTTCGACGAGCATCCGGACTCTGTGCGGAAGAGAGTCTTGCCCTCCTCTCCAAGAAATTTTCGAGAGCTTTCGGAGAGTGAGTGAGAGGAGGAGGAGCACCGTGAGATGCTTCGAGTGTGGTGGTGTCAACCACATGCGTGCCGAGTGTCCCAACTGAGGAACAAGGGCGAGAGGAGGCACCCAAGAAGCCCGTCACTACCATCACCAAAGCCGCATCAAGAAGCAAGCCGAGGCTGCTTCTTCCTGGCGGCGAAGCCCTCCTTCCGAAGGCGCAAGTCGCTCCGCAAGGTGCTTGCCGCTTTGGACTCAAATTTGCGTTGACGAGGAGGAGGAGGCCAGCGACGATGGCGAGGACGCTCGACGACGACGCCGACGACGACGGCCACGCTGCAAGATGTGCTTCATGGCCGCCACCTCTCCGACTCTTCCGACGCCGACACCGACTCGAGGTACCTTGCTTTGAGAACTTCGATGACCTGAATGCCGCATTTCTCAAATTAGGCGGCTTTCTTGCTCAATCCAACCGTAGGGTTAAGGACCTCAAGTTAGAAGTAGCACACCTCTCACCGAACTAGAAATGCTAGGGTGCGCCTAGTAATGATGCTTGTGCCGACACCGAGACTTGGAGGGTCTGTGATGAGGCCCTCTCGATTTGGATAAGCTAAGGACCACTCATGCTAGTGTGAACAAGGAGCTTGAAGAGCTTAAGGACAAACATCTTATTGTGCTTGACGAGTTAGAGGAGACTCGTAGTGCTTTACTTTCTGCTGCTTCACGAGCTTGTTGCTGTCCCCGATCCTTCGCTCACACACTTGACACACCTAAGGACCATGTCGGTCTAGTTGAGGACTGAGAGATCATGTTTCACCTAAGGACCCAACTAGCTCGATGATGATTCTTTGTGTCCGCCTTTGCTTGTGATGAGTGCTTGTCCTTGAGGCTAGAGAACCTAAAACTCAAGAGTAAAATTGCTGATTTGAGTTCCCTAGTGATAGCTCCTGCTTGCGTTGTGATGGGTTGGATGAACATATGGGTAGAGCGCTAGAGGACATGAGTCTTAGGTTCCAGCCTCGCCTTATTTACAGGCAAAACTCGAGTGTCTCTCTGCAAGGCTTTTCAAAATGAGATCACTATCTTGAGTGATAAGGTTCAGAGGTTGAAGGGTAAGGACCGTGGGTGTCCAGGATAAGTCTCCCGAGTCCTCTCTTCCTCGTGTGAGTTTTGCCCCGCCTACATCAGAGTGTGAATACCGATAAGCACTCTTGAGAAGTTCGTGGGGGCAAGAAGAAGTGAACTTGATCTTGGATCACCCAAGATATCACAGGTAGAGGTCTTGGGTTTGACTGCTTGATCACATCAAGCGCCACCCTTCCAGAGTTGTCACAATGAGAGCGGCGGAGCGGCCGTCTTTCTCCAGGGTTCCTACCAAGACCGCTTTTAGGTTCAGAGTCTCCAGTTGCTCTGACCGGTGGTTGCTTCCTCTGAGCACCATCACCGGAAAGAGCAGAGCACCCTAGCGATCCACGGTTGCAGACTCCTGCAGCCTTCGTCCACGCCCAAAGCCAAAACCAAAGCCAAGCCTAAACAAAAGCCCAAGGCTAGGTTCACTGTTCTTCTCGCCACAGTTCGGTCACCGAGCCGAGACTTGTTACCACTCGTTGGGTTTCCACAGGTCACTCTAGGGAGAGGCAAGCAGCCCACCTAGAGCACACACCGCACCGCGTCCCAGGCAGAGTTTTCAGTCCCTGCAGACCAGGCTAGGTTTCAAGAGTGTCGCCCTCGAGCGGGTTCGACCAGAGCTAGGTTGCGTGAGTTCCGCCGTCCTCGGGGTGTACCTTCTTTCTCTGGTGGAGGCGGAGACACCATGGGCGTGAGTTTCCTCCCGGTCGATGGGCCGACTCAGAGGAGTGGTTCTCGGACTTGGGATACCCAAGGTTTTACGGACGTAGGTCCCACAGAGTTCCCCTGTGTTTCATTCCCCAGAGAGTCATTAGGTGCTTACGGGGTGTGACTCGATTTTGGGTACCTAGGTGCGCACTAGTGTGTCCTCGGTGAGTCCCGTTTCTCTTTACTTGACTCAGTTCGTGAAATGGGGAGGAAGGGCATTTGGATCGTTGACTCGGTTGTTGTCGCCACATGACCGGTGAGTCACGATGGTTTGCCTCCCTAGCCTCGAGATCCCGACGGTGAGCGATCACCTTCGGGGGCGCTTCGTCGGGCCGTGTCTAGCTCGCGGTTCATCGTGTTAGCCCTCGCCAGACTTCAGACGTAGCTCTTGTCGCAAGCTGCAGATAATCGCTTTACGTGTCGCAGACTTGTTGATCGAGACTCGAGGTTAGGTTTAGGCGTCTGGTTCTTGTGTCTGAGTCCTCTGGCGAGTTGGTTTGCGGATCTCCGCTTTCACCGAAGTTTTCCGAGCTGATTTTCCTACTTCTTCAGCTTGGTGCTCCTCACCGCTTACTTGCTTCGATTCTCGGGATATTCGCTTTTTAGCACAGCGCCTTGGACATATTGGTTTTGATCACCTTGTGCGTGTCGGTTCTTGACTTGCTTTCCGGTTTGCCCAAGCTTTCTCTTCCGAGGATTTGGTTTGTGCTCCTTGCCGTCATGGCAAGATGGTTGCCACTTCCCATCCACGCGTCTCATGCGTAATGATGATGCACCGTGACAGCTCTTGCATATGGATACCGTTGGTCCAAATCGAGTGCGGTCGGTTGGTGGGAAGTGGTACGTGCTTGTTATTGTTGACGATTTTTCTCGCTACTCTGGGTCTTCTTCATGGCCTCAAAGGAGGAGACATTTGAGTGCTCGAAACCTCTCAAGGAGGCTTGCGCTTGAGTTTCGAGTGCACTTCGGCCATTCGCTCGATAATGGCACGAATTCAAGAATACTTCTTTCAATCTTTTTGCACACTTTACGGAGTTGAGCATCAATTTTCTTCGCCTCATGCAGCCCAAACAGAGCGGGTGGTAGAGAGAAAGAATAGAACCTGGTTGAAATGGCGGGACAATCTTTGATGAGTACTCCACCCCGCGACACTTCTGGCCGAGGCTGTCTCTGCTTGCTTGCTATGTTTCCAACAGAGTGTTTCTCCGTGCCAAGTTGCACAAGACCTCGACTGAGCTTCGATATGGGCGCAAGCCCAATGTTTCACACTTTCGAATCTTTGGTTGCAAGTGCTTCATTTTAAAATCTGCACTTTGGACAAGTTCGAGTCTCGCTCTTCGATGGTCTTTTCTTGGGGTACACTAAGTCCTCTAGGATCTCTGGGTTTGGGACATAACTAGACGGAGGGTTGTGGAGTCTTGTGAGGTCACTTTGACGAGGCTAGACCAGGTTCTAGGCCGACATCTCCCGATCGATCTTTCCTTTGAGCCTATCTTCGTAGAGGAGAAGGTGAGTCGGGATGATCGCTCGTCGGTCCCCGATGACGAACCTCCTCCACAGTAGAAGCCATAGTCGACCCACCGCTTCGATCCTCCCGAGCCTCCGTGCCTCCACCTCCTCGAGCCCACTCCTGTTAGGACTTCTTCTTCGAGGTGTCCCTGTAGAGTCCTCCTTGGTGGCTCGATCCCGCCTCGGCTTCACATGAGGTAGAGGCCACCTCGGGTGCACCTAGGCACGCTCGGGCTAGTCACCCTCCCGATCAGATTATAGGACCTATAGGTGAGCGTGTGACTAGGTCTAGAGCACACCAGCCCTCCTCTCTGCTGCCTTCGTTTCTTCTCTCGAGCCTAAGGACATAGCTCAGGCTCTTGGCGACCTGATTGGGTCAATGCCATGCACGAAGAGTTAGAGAATTTTGAGAGAAACAAGGTTTGGGATTTAGTGGAATGCCCAAGAAAGTCCAATATCATAGGTACTAAATGGGTGTTTAAAAATAAGCAGAGTGAGGATGGGGTAGTTGTGAGAAATAAGGCTAGGTTGGTGGCACAAGGTTTCACTCAGTCGATGGGATTGACTTTGATGAGACCTATGCTCGGTTGCTGTTCGACATGATTCCATTCGGATCTTCCTTGCTTTTATGGCTTCACACCGCTTCAAGATTTTTCAAATGGATGTTCAAGTGCTTTCTTGAACGGTTTCATTGAGGAAGAAGTTTTTGTTCGGCAACCTCCTGGCTTTGTTTGTGTTGAGTTTCCGATCACGTATACAAGCTCTCGAAGGCTTTATATGGGCTCAAGCAGCCCTCGAGCTTGGTACGAACGACTCAAGAGTTATCGATTGGAAATGGTTTTCAATGGGCGGCGTTGATAAGACCTGTTTATCAAACGCAAGTCATCCGATTTTCTCCTTGTGCAGATTTATGTTGATGACATTATCTTTGGTGGGTCTTCGATTCTTTGGTCTCTGAATTTGCTTCCGCCATGAGCTCTGAATTTGAGATGAGCATGATGGGTGAACTGAATTTTTCTTGGGTTTTCAAATCAAGCGAGACCCTCAGGGATCTTTCTTCACCAATCCAAGTACACTAGAGACTGCTCAAGCGGTTTGCCATGGTCGATAGTAAGCTGTTTCCACTCCCATGGCAACCACTTACGTGCTTGAGCGACTTAGATCTTGAGCTCAGAGATCGAAGCTCTATAGGAGCATGATAGGAGCATTCTTTGTACCTTACCTCTTCTCGGCGGACATACACTTTGCCGTGTGTCTGGCGCTTCGGTTTCGAGCTTCCCTAGGATTTCTCACCTTGGTCATCAGCGGATCCTCCGCTACCTAGTGGCCACCCCTGAGATAGGAATCTGGTTTTCTTCTGCTTCTTGTCTATCTCTTAGAGCCTATTCTGATGCAGACTTTGCTGGCTGTAGGATAGATAGGAAGAGCACTTCAGGCACTTGCCACCTCCTAGGCACTTCACTTGTCTCTTGGTCTTCTAGGAAGCGCACCGGTGTAGCTCGATCTGTGTAGAGGCCGAGTACGTAGCTGCAGCCGCTTGTTGCAGCCAAGTGCTTTGGTTAAGACAAATGCTTCGGGACTATGGGTTAGAGGTTGGTAGCGTCCCACTCCTGTGTGATAATACCTCGGCCATCAACATTGCCAAAAACCCACCCAAAGATTCCAGACCAAACACATAGATATCAGTACCACTTCCTTAGAGACCATGTAGAGAAAGGGATATAGGGCTAGGTTTTGTAGAAGGTGATCATCAACTTGCGATATTCTCACCAAGCCCTTAGATGGTCCTAGGTTTGCCACTCTCAGGGAGAGCTTGGCTTGGTTAGTCTTTGGGGGTATCGTGTGAGGGGAGCTTGATCTTGTACTATATTGTATATATTCTTTCTGCTTTTGTCTGTGTTGGTTTGTTTTAGAACATGCTAGAATCACAAAGACTTTCTTTGGCACCTCTTATCTCTTAGGTCGCTATCATGCGTGATTAGCAATGTCCTCTGCTCTAGTTAGAGAGTCTCACATAGACTTATTGGTTGACCAGTATGTGGAGGATACCGGTAGACAGGTTTGTGTTTGTTCTCTCTAGTAGTCGAGTTTAGGCTTGCTTCCCTATCTTCTGTAGCTAGGAGTGTGCCTTGTGCTAGAGTGTCTCGCTGCTTTCTCTTCCCTGTTCTATAGCAAACCGATTTTCTCGCCTCTTTCCTTCCTCTATGCGCTTTTGCCTCGGGTTCTTATTTTGAGGGGAGGTTTGAAGCATTGCATTTGCATCTAGTTTTTGTTTTTCTTTGCAAGTGCTTTGCCTATTAGGCTTGTTGGTCTCATCGATGTTGAGTTTTGATGTACCATTTGAGTTTATGTGCAAACTTGTTTGATTTGACACGAGTTTGAGAAAAGGGTAGAAGGAGCTTAAAATCTTTGAGAAAATCATTGCAAAACTTGACATTTGCATGTTTTCATGGTTGGGCTTTTCATTGTCAAAATGTCGGTACATTTTTCTTGATCCCGTCGAGATTTTGAAACTCGAGTTGCCTTCTTCTGATCATGACCACTTCTTTAGTGGAGTCCATTTGCCCCTTGCTTAAAATAAAGCAACCAAACATGGGTTTCAATCCCTGAGGTTTGCATTTGGTAGAATTTGTGGGTGACCTAGGGGGTCGGTTCCAAGTTACCCTTGGGTTGTGCTCTACTAGCAATCATTCACCATGTGAATAGGTGCAAATAAAGTCAAGAAGGCCTCTCCAAAACAAAACAAAAAAACAAAAACAAAACAAAAACAAAACAAAAAGGAAAAGGAGAGATTAAGGCCAAAAATAAAATTCAGTTTGGGCACTCTTTGGACACATTTTGGTCTTGGTCATTCTCGATTTGGCAACCTTGTTTTTCTTTGTCTTGATGTTTCTCAAGTTTGTGCACCCATTTTGATTTTGAAACGTCTATTCATTGCCAATGTGCACATGAATTGAATCAACAAAAATGTTTTGTTTTGCTCCTTTCATGCCTTAGTACCTTTGTGCATCTTGTCGACTTGTGAACCTCAAACTTCATTTGAACCTCGATATTCAACTTTGGTGACCATTTGGCTAATTGGCAAAGCCCTTGGTTAGGTTTTCTTCATTTCTTTTGCATATGCATTGTTCGGGTTCATGATTGGTGTCTTCTTGACCATTTGACAAAAAGGGGGAGAATCATGATTTTAGGGGGAGTTTCAAAACTGAAAATTGAGTTTGAAATCAAAACTTCGCTTTCATGGCCAATTTTGGGAAATTTTGTCAACATGCTCATCAAGGGGGAGATTGTGAAGTCATGAGTGATGAGCATGTGGTGGTTTTCGTTTAAATTCAAAATTCAAATCCACTTTTGATTTGGCATGTTACAAATTTGATTCTTGCGAAGTTTTGAACCCCTGCAGCTTGAGCTTGCACTTAGACGTTAAGCTTAACAATCCACGGAACCTCTGGTTCCCGTGCCGAATCGCTCCTAGATCACGGACGTCGTCCGTCGACCGATTTCGTCGTGCTCATTCTTCGTTTTCATCGCTCGATGAACCGTAACCCCGATCGGAGATCGGTTTGTTTCCTTGTGTTCGTGTTGTTCTCGTGTACGCAGGTGATGGTCTCAATGCAGTTGGCCCCACGAAAGAACCGGCCAGGTGGGCTAGCGGCTGGTCTGGAGGACCGGTCCGGAGTCTGCGGTGGAGGTTTTTCGGCGCCGGACCTGGGCGTCGCTCGTGCACGACCTCGTCGAAGTCTTGGGAGCATCGGAGCCGCTGGAGGTGGTTGGCAATGCTTCAGATTCGTGCGAGAGACCGAGTGTGTTTTCGGGTTTCCGGCCGCCTCAGTGTTTTTCACAAATGTGTGGCTTGGGCTATAAATAGGACCCCAAGGCTTCACTTGGAGGGGTCCCTTGAGCCATTTGTAGCCAGCCAACATAGGTGTGAGTTGAGGAGCTGCGTCTCCTGTGTGAGTGTGGGGAGCTGCGTCTCCCGGGTCCCTGATCTGTAGTTCTGTTCATGAGCTAATAGATCAGCGTTTTTATATCGTTCTTGCACTTACTTTCAGCATTTAAATTCAGCATTTAAATACCGTGAGAGTGAAATGATCTTGTGGGATTTGTGTGTGTTCTTGTTTCGATCTTGAGCCATCCTGAAAAACTCCGTGCCTCCTTTTCTATTCTATATGCTTTGATGGCTCAAGTCTGTTCTTGAAGTTCCTGTCTTGTTCTTCGCGCAGCAGGCAGTGTTTGATTTTATAAAAATCTAGAAAAATCTTTTTGAGTGATTCTTGTTGGAGAAGGTGCGTGACTCATATATCTATTCACTATAAAAATTTGGAGTCCTGTTCTTGCACCGTTTGGGAGCAGTGAGGTGAAAACCGAGCCCCAAACTTTCTGCTCGATGTTCTTGACAGCTCGTGGTTTTGATTTTTCATATTTTCTGCAAAAGGAGTTTTGAGGAGATTTCTGGTGGAGTGCTTCATGACTTATTGATTAATCGGAAGAAAAATTTCCAAACATTGAGAAGCACCAGAAACCCACCATCCCTCTGCTCCAAGTGGAAACAAACTCTGGGGTTTCTGTTTTTGCTTTCCAGAAAGCAGCTTGTGATGTTTGAATTTTCATGATTTATCTACATGGAGTTTTGAGATGATTTTTGGTAAAGTTGTGCACGACCCATTGAGAAATAGGGAGAAAAATTCCCAAAATTTGATGAGCACCAGAAAGCCACCATCCATCTCCTCCAAGTGAGAACAAATCTGCTTTTTGCTTTTCTGAAAGTCACTTTGGTTATTTGGCTTGATCTCCTTTCTTAAAGTAAGGTTTGAATTGATTCTTCTCTTTTGGACACTTGACAACCAGGATTGTGTGTGAAAAATCCCCACATATTCCATGACTCTCATTCATGCTAGGGGTACACATAGTTGTCAAGTTGTTCATATTTTGGGGTGCCGGTGAATTCGAAAAAGAACGGCCGTAAAAAATTCGAGGCTCTCATTCACCCCCCCTCTGTTCGCCGTGGTTAGTTTCACAGATGCGTGGGCCTTAAGATCCCACGGGTCGGAGACCGAATGCAGCCCGGGTGAAGGCGTACTTCGCCCGTGCGCTTTCCACGCTGGGTGGCGGGTCTGGCGTGAAGACGTGATCATTTATACTGATGGGTGGGTCCTCGGGCCCACCTATCGGTCTCGGGTGAGAGAAGGTCGCAGGGATTTTTAAATCCCACGCACAGTGGCGCTAGGCCCCGCCTGGCACAGAGAAAGAGGGCGACATCGTGCCGACGTCAGCTCGTCGTCTTCTCTAGCCGAACTCCGACGAGGTCTCCGGCGCCGTTCCTAGGGCGCTAGAGGGACAATTTTAAGTATTTTATGTCACCTATGGGCTTAGGGCATCTAGGCGCAGGTCGTCCTGACAGGGATTTGGCCGGGAGCGAGCCGAGACAGCGGCGCCATGGCCGGAGCGGCCATTTGCTACGGTAAGGAGGTGCTAAGGCGATTTGGGCATGTTTGAGTTCGGATTTTGAATGGAGAAGCATCGGGAAGTTATGGGTAGCTGACCCGAGGGTTGGTTGGGGTCGAAACTGTTCGGGTTGGGCTAGCGGCGGTGAGGCCGTGAGCAGAGCAAGCGGGACGTCGGTGATAGCCTTCCTCGGTGGCCAATAGCTCGAACCTCCCCCGGGAGGAGCTTGGCGATGACCTGGAGCTGCTTTAGGCCGAATGAGGGAGCTCGAGCGGCTTCGGTTGGCCGAAATTTGGAGAGGGGATGAAACGGGCCAAAGTGGGGAAACGGCAAAATTGGGCGTTGTGCTCCCTTTTATAGGGTCGCCGGCGTGGTTAGGGGCATTCCAGGCATTCGGGCGATGAGGACTGTACCAGGAATTCACCTGGCCGGGGTGGATTTGGCCGGGGTTACACCCGAGGTGGCCATGTTACGGCGGCGAGACAGGGGTTGCCATCGTGGGCTCCATGATGATGACGAAGGGGCGAGGTGGCGAAGCGTGGCGACTTCCCTATGCTGACTCATCAGCATGGGTTGGACCGGACCGGGCGGCGCCGACTAGCTCGGTCGGCAGGTCGGGCGCGCCGGTGAGGAGGACAGAGCCGAAGGAGGAAGAAAGGAGAGGGAGCTCCGGGGTGGGCTGGCTGAACCAACTGGGCCAGGGCGAGGCCGAAGGGGACGAGGCCGGCCCAGTTCGGCTCGGGCTGAGAAGGGGAGGTTTGGAAAAGAAAAAGAAAGGCTATGCCCAATAGAGAAATTTAAATAAATTACTCCAGAATTCAAATCTTAAGAATTTGCCAGATTTTATGTCACTAAGTTTTCTGTTAAAACTTTATTAGGGAAAACCTTCTTTTTGCTAAAAAATTTCTTTAACATTGTTTTTCCTATATGTTTATTTTAGAGATTTTAAACATTTACCCCTTCTTCATTATTTTATTATCTTTGTTTAAATTCTTTTTTCACTTAAGTGCCTAATTTAGTTTCTTTATATTTACCGCTTTTTATATTATCTTTATTATTTTCCTTTTTCTTTTTTTCTAAAAATTGGGATGTTACAATGTACGCCTAGCAATGGCAAACGAGCATGAGCTCGCCAGCACGTGGACTATAGACCAACTTTCAAAATTTTATGTGTAATTTTCCTCCACTTTTCAATATCAATTTTTCTTCTAAGCTCTGTTTGCCTCTTTCGCTCAAACCTGGTTATCAAGAGTATTAAGAAATATCCCGGTGAGCCGAGAAGAGACTCGTGCAGGGGTAGCCCGACGTCAAGATACCGTAAGGGTTTGAGCAAATGGCTTCCATTAGTTCCGGCCTGACCGGGATTGTCAGACATGATGATTGGGAGTTTCACGCATACTTTAGCCCTGCGTTCGCTGCCAAAGGGTCTACGCCTAAATAAATCGATGCTCATCGCACACAGGCTCCCTTCTTGATCGGTTCAAGAACCCAGCCCGGTTAGAGCGTCACTGCCCTATAATCTAAGCGTCCTATTGTTGCGGTCATCTTCCCTCTTTACTAAGTCCATGCTCGTAATTCAGGTGCATGGGATGAGACACGAGGGGAAATAGGCCTAAGCGTGATCTATTTTTTCTTTAAGTGTCCCCGCCCATGCTCGCAACTGCATGACTGTTGGGCATTGAAAGGACTGGAGCTTGATACTAACTCTCCTGTGACCAGGCCTATGCTCGCAAATTAGGTGTATAAGAATTAGTCATAGCAGGGACTAGGTTAGGGTTGTATTGTTTCAACTAGGGTTTTTATATTGCATTGTACTTGCCTCTATTGCAATGTGTTCGATTTGATCCTTTTTGCAGGAACAAGGAAGACATCTTCGAACTGAGAAACTACCAAGGTAAAACTCAATAATTCTTACTGTTTCATAAAACTTAATTTTATTTCTTGGTTAATCAGGTTACAAAGAAAAGTTACATAAGGTTACGAGGAAGTCGCCAGCTCCTGTTCCTTTTCCTGCTTTAGAGCCGAGAGCTTTTCCTCAGCTCGTCGAGCTCCATCTAGAGATTGAGGACTTAGATTTGTGCCTTGCACCCCTCCTGGACCTCGAGGCGCAAGCGCCTTGCTGCTTCCTGGCTCTCGTTAGTTCGATCCGAAGACTCTCAAGCAACTTTGGTGAGCTTTTTCACCTTGGCCTCTAAGGACTAGGACCGAGCACACTCATGCTCTAGTGCGGCGGTGATTTCCTGATCTGTGCCACGATTGTCCACACCTAGATCTCAAGGCACCCAACTTCGGCTTCTAAGCAAGCTTGGGCCTCAGGGAGGCGCTGCTTTAGGTCCATGATTTTGGCTTCTCGCTCGGTGTAAGCCCTAGCGACCTCTTCGGGAGCTACGTGCCTACCTCGAAATTGGCACAAGGATCCTCCACCAGCAGCAAGAGAGAAAGACGAAAGCTACAAACCCGAACAAGGATGATATTCGGAGAATGGAAAAATTGAGAATCTGTTACATTAGAGCACCGAGCAAGCAAGTTGCTTCGGAACTAGGCAAGGACAATCTCCGCGAGCAGCGAGGCGAAGAGAGCATCTTCTGCAGCTCTGTGCTCGGGGCCGTCCGTCGCCACTAAGTCCTTCCAAGGAAGGGCGAGGAAATCTGGTCGGCGGGAAACATCCCGATCCTATAGGTTCATCGGGGTTGGGTGTTCCCTGGGAGCTCGGTGTCGGCAGTACGGCACCCTCTATGCTTGGGAGCTACCCAAGATCCTCAAGGGTGCGAGTAGAAGGCTCTTCCTGGATAGGGGTTGCCTCTATAGGCTCCACGACTTCTTGGATGCTTGAGGTCTTTTCCACGTCCTCAGAGACGACTGGAGTAGGGATATCCTAGGGATGTGTCTCTTCCATGGTTTGCTTGCGAGCATCTCCTGTGCTTAGGGACCTCTTGGCTTTGTCCTCTTGTGGTCCAGGAGCTTTGGCAGATGGTAGGAAGCGCTCTTCGACATCCTTTGTGTCATCCTCCGCCACAGTGTGATCTGTAATGATCTTGAGCTCACGATTCATAGCGTAAGTAATAATCCAGGTGGCCATAGCAATGAAGTCGAGACCGTCATCCCAAAGGTCTATCATGATAAGGGAGCAAGGGTGAGAAGCATCAATCAAACAAGAAGGAAGGTTGTTTGAAGAAGCATACTTGCAAGATCTCTATCGTCGACATGCTCAGACTCGCCACCTCCCCTTGGTGGAGAAGTGCTCGTAGGGACTGGAGTGGGCGAGTCTGCCTCGGCCCAGTCCTCCGTGACTTGGGGGCTTGTTGTGGCCGTAGGAGAAGGGATCTCCTTTGGGACCTCGGATGCGTAGGGGGGAACGAGCGATTCTTCCTTCCCTTCTCCTATGGCTTCTCTCTCCGGGTCCAGCTTGGGCTTGTCTGAGTCCGAGGATTCCGTGGTCATGGCCTTGACGGTACTGCGGCGGGTTCTCCGAACCAGGGGCTCGAAGTCATCGCTGCTCGACCTCTCCTACCCTTGGATAGTAGGAGGTGTGGAGCTCGAACCCGCCCCTATTGACGCTGTGAGCATGGCTCACAACCAGGCGTCCTTCTCCTACAGGAATTCACGCTTGCGCTTCTCGGCAAGTTGGATGAGATGCTTCATGAGCTTGTGTAAGCATCTCGGCCCCTATTTTCGGTAAGTATTGATTTTGGTATTGATGACAAAGTAAAGGGCATCAAGATTCGCGAAGGGCATTCACGACTCTCATCAAGATTCACGAAGGGCGTTCATGACTCTTTTGGAACCCTGGCGTGATGGTGATGACATCAAGAAGAAGCAAGTCTGCAGGGGCAAAGGTGTGACCCGGGAGTCGAGAAGGGCTATTAGAGTAGCTCTATGGTTTTTTTTTTCCTTTTTTGGACCGTACTATCAGGAGGGGTCCAAGGTGTAGGTGATCATTGTCGGATCTTGAGCTCTCATGATGCACATTATATCTCTTACCTTTTTTTTTTTCTGAGCCATAGAATAGGTTTAGGGCGACGAGCATGTTTGTGCCCTTGTGAACTTGTGTGCATCGCCTCACAACAAAATAAATTTGAGTAAAGAGACATCAACAAAATTTGCACTTCTTGCCATTGCCCCTAGGTTCTATAATGAAACACCTATTGGTAAAAACAAACGTTTTGATGATTTCCCTAAAACAAATTTCAAAGTATTAGGTAATTGATCTGTTGTAATGCGATAAATTATAGATGGCAAAAAGTTAAACTACTGCTAGGTATATATAGTCACAAAAGGAAAACTCAAGGACCGGTTAGGCACATATAATTCGAAATGCTCAGGGTAGTTTATTCATTGATTACAATTTATACCACTTCCCCTTGCAATTTGCAAAAAAAAAAAGATATGGCAAAAAATTATAGGAATAAGTCTATGTTACATACCCAAACTATGGGGAAAGTCCACTTAAGCCCCTAAATTATAAGAGCATTCACTTTACATAGCTCAACTATGAAAACCAAAGTGAATAACCCCTAAGGTGGTTTTGAACGATGATTTTAGTATTTTAAATTAGAATACGTCTATCTTCCCCCTTAAGTTATTAAAAAAAATTATGAACCCTATAAACAATAAAATAACATTTTTTAAATATTCAAAATGGATATAATTTTTATAAAATTTTGAAATGAGTCTATTCTCATTTATGTTTGAAAGTACATTTTCTTGAATATTTTGGAAACCCTTAAAAAAATATTCTTTTTTGTTTAGGGAGCTTTATAATATTTTTTATAATGTGGGGAGCACAAAATAGACTTATTCAAATTAAAAAATATATAAAATCACTGTTGAAAACCGCTTTAGGTTGGTTACTCGCTCCTACTTTCATATTCGAGGTATGTAAAGTGGACGGTTTCATAGTTTAGGGGGTTAAATGGACTTCGTTGATAGTTTGGGTATGTAAAATGGATTTAGTCCAAAATTATATCGAGCTCATTAAGGTGGCACCTTGAAATTAGGGGTGTCGCTAGTAGAGGGCAAGACAAGCACAAGGGAGAGGGGGTAACATCGATGAGAGTGAGGCGATTCTAGACAGCCCACCATCGATGGCACCCCTTGGTGTCCACGCTAGTTAGGATTCAACAACCACGAGGGGAGCTCGAGTGGGGGCTTGCAATTACAAGGGTGGCATGGTTTGGGAGGGGGTGCGGAGGAGTGCAATCTAGACATGGTGGAGAAGAGCGACGCGAAGGGTGGTGAATCGAGCTAGGGTTGTAGTTGAGAGATATGCTCGTGCGAGAGGGGCGGGCGAAGAGAAGGAACATATTATGAGGGTTTGGTGAATAATTCGTAAGCGGGAGAGAAGGATCCCACCCCTTTGCATATGCATCTGAAACATTCAGATGGGATCCAAGGATTGTAATTGACTATTTGCACAAAATATGGAGTCTACGTAAATTATCCTTTTGTACATATTTATCATGTATTTTTTTTGAGAAAAATAAAATTTCCATTAGGTCATTGACCAAAAGGTTACAACCATAGAAAAAGTTATTACAACGCAACAATGCCTATAGAAAACACCTACTAGAAGCAGCATTAAGATTAACTTGCATTCCACTCACCTGGATTGAGCATTTATTGCATGCATGGTATAGTACTTGCACTAGTAATGTCCTACTAGAAATTTTATGCATATTCTGGAAGGCATGCTCTTTCCTTGCCAGGGATGATGCACGAACATTCAATCTAGCTCCTCCACTGTTCTTCTCTGATCTGCCCCATCGACTGCAACTGCAAATCGCCGAAAGCATCTGACGTCGTCGTGAAGAAGAAGCCCTGCACTGACGTCGTGGAGAAGAAGCCCTGCACAACAACCTGGTATATAACTCCCACCACCACAGAGGAGACAAATTTTAATAGCTTATAAACATATTAGGATACATGGATAACAACCCTACCAAAGATATCAATATATTTGATATTTCTTAGTCTGTTCCGATCCATTAAATCTTTCCCACTTCTGGTGCCTTCTGAATTTTTTATTTTATATTATTTTTATTCAAATTCATAAAAATATATGTCGCGCCCGGGTTTTTGCATTTTTGGGCTCCCACCGCCCGTGGGCCGGGCGATCGCCCATGGTTCGGGCGATTGATAGGTGCGCCGTTACCCACAGACAGCCGCGTAGACGGCCGTTGCTACTGCCGTTGGGCTGGCCGTTGTGGGCGCGCCAGTCGCCCGGCCTATGGGTGATCGCCCCCTCCCCCCATGGGCGACCGGACCGCCTATTTAACTAGCACCGCGTGGTGCTGGCCCAGCCTAGCCAGCAAGGGAAAAGGAAAAAAAAGAAGAAAAGAGGAGATAAGGAGAGGAAAGAAGAGAAGAGAAAGAGAGGAAAGGAGAGGGAAAAAAGAGGGGAAAAAGGAAAGAAGAGAAGAGAAAGAGAGAAAAGGAGAGGAAAAAAAGAGGGAAAAAGAAAGGAAAGAAGAGAGGAGAAAGAGAGAAAAGGAGAGGAAAAAAAGAGAGAAAAAGGGAGAAACAAATTGAATTCCCTGATTCTGGCGACTATTATTTAAGATTTGTGTGATGGAGTTTCCCTCGCCTCTAAGCGAAGGGTGGAGCGAACCCGTCCCGGAAGGCATGCAGGTCCCTATGTGTCTATGCGGGGATCCTTGCAACCTCAAGATCGTTGACATGTCCTACACGTACAGTAGGAGGTACTGGATGTGTCCTAACTATGCGTATGACCAAACCGAGGAGATGAAGAGGCAGGGGAAAAACCTGGTAAGTTTAGTGTGATAATGTATGTACATATATATAAATATATTTTGTAACTAACTCATTTTATATGATGTAACCCATCATAGCCAGCATTGTGCGAGTTCGTGCAATACCTGCACACGAAGCAGACTTCCGACCAGGAGAAGCATGTGCTGAGGGAGATGGCATGGAGGAGAGCAATGTTTGAGGAGGGGTGCCGCCTTGCCGATGAGGAAGAGGAGCGCAAGCGTTGGCAAGAGAAGCTACGTGCAAAGAAGGAGGCAGAACGGCAGCGACAGGCGTTAGAGCGTGAGGCAGAGCGTGAAAGAAAGCGCGAGAGGGCTAGACGCGCAAGGGAGGCCCCTACAGGGGCTTGGGAGAAGGGGAAATGGTCCCACAACACGTAGTAGTTCTAGGGGATATGATAATCCCCTTACTTGTCTTAATGTATTGGCAGCCCCGTACCTTTGTATCTTGATGTACTAGTTAATTTTTTAAGGGATCACGATGTCGCCTAGAGGGGGTGAATAGGCGTAACAAAATTTAAACACTAAATTAAATAAAGCGGAAACAATACGTTCGGAGGTGGATTCAACCTTCACAAACTTCCGGAGGCTCACCACACAAAGCTTGAGAGCTCACCGGTGACTCCTAGCCGTCTAGGAGTCCTTAACCTCCAAGAGTAATAGATCAACGAGAAATCCGTGAGAGGATGAAATCCGATGCTCAAGATGGAGCTTCGCAAGCTACAAGCTCTTCAAATCTTGCTTCTCTTTTCCCTCTAATGAATCCAACCAACAAGCTCAAAAGGGGGAGAAGCTAGGGCTCAAGGAGGAAGCACAGGGAGCAATAAATGATTCGAGTGAATAGTGTCGTGTGGTAGGTAGGAGTGAAATGGGATATTTATATGAGGCCCAAAACTAGCAGTTTTTAGCTCAGATCTGTGTAAGTGCGGATAGTCCGAATGAATATTCGGATACTCCGAATAGTACAAGTCGAGGTGGAGATCTGGAAAAAATAACAGAGACAGAGAGACCCAGTTCGAATAGTCCGAACAAATCCTCGGACAGTCCGAAGCATTCGGATACTCCGAATGAAACCTCGGATAGTCCGAACAAGACTTGGCAGCATAGGGAATTTTCTGCGTAGAGAAACAGAGAGGGTTAGTTCGAATAGTCCGAACAAAAGTTTGGATACTCTGAATAGGATATGGCATTTTGGACTTGTATTTGAGATTAGGTGAAATGTGTTTATAAATGCTTTCCCGTAGTCCATGGTTTACTAATATCTCTCCTCCACAGCTCGTATGATATCCATAGGTGGCATTTGAGGATTATCCACAATCTCTCCGTACAGAACATTAACCACCAAAATTGACGAAAGATTGCGGTGCACTTGCTCAGCTTTCTCCAGTATACACTCGTGTTGCACCACTATGGAGCACTCCTAGTAGTCCTTCCACTTCCCTCTGTACGCATGCACCCGCCAGGGGCATTTGTCCTTCACGCACTTCACATCGTACTCCTTTTGCTGGACTTCACCACCTTGAACTGATGATGTATAGACATTGCCCAGTACTTCACTGCATCCAGCAATGGTACTCCCATATGTCATGGCTCCCTTCATTCAATGCTAACTTCTCAAAGTTGTAACTACTCCATGTGCTGGGATAGAGACATCGGGGACATTACCCTCCTCGTCGGACTGGTCATCATCCGGCAACTCTTCATCCTCTCGGTCCTCCGCCTCCATCATATTCACTATGATCTCCACCTCCTCACCTTCATCTGCCACCCCCTCGCCTCTACGCCTCCACCCTCCTCCGCTACTTCCTCCCGCGTCTCGTCCGCACGGCCAACATGGCCATCGCCACCCTCTCCACTAAAATCTCCCATGCTAGTGCCGTATCCCTCCATTGTGTCCACCTCCTCATCTTGCAATTCGAGCACGGCTAGGTTTACTATCTGGTAGAATTGAACCAGTAGAACAAGGGGCCAAACACGCTACAGTGCATTTTCTACGTACCTCATCCAATAGTGTGTTCCTTTTATAGGAAACAACTGTCCAAAAAAACCTTCATGGGCACGACTCACCACGGCTCTGACACGCAGCCGACATGTCTGTGCATCCAGGCCGAACAATTGAAACAACCATTCTATTAGCCATCGGTCTGTCCTCTCACTCGGCCTAGATATGCCACGCATGATAGAGGCAAATGCCGATAGATCCACTCTATTTGGCCCTTCTGCTATCTCTCCATCTCGGTAAAATATTTGAAAATATAATTTTTCTGATATTTTACCTATAACATATGACCAATCGTACTATTAATTAGTGTCAATTTCAATATAAAAACATAATACTATGTAACAATTACCACAACAATAGCGCACGCATCAACATCAAATTTATATGTATTCATCCTGTGCCTATCCTAACATGTCTTCAATTAACATATAAATTATATCTATTTATGTCTAACTTAACTCCATTGTCTAACATTACCCTATTGTCACGATTTTTCTAATTTTCTATGGTCTACTAAAACTTTTTATAATAACTACAGGCATGAATAACAAAATTACATATATATATTTCAGGTGTGACTATCCTACCATTTTTCCAATCATCAATTTAAATTACATATATTTTTAGCAACTATGCGCATGAATAACAAAATTACATATATATTTCATGTGTGACTATCCTACCATTTTTCCAATCATCAATTTAAATTACATGTATTTTTAGCAACTATGCGTATGAATAACAAAATTACATATATATTCCATGTGTGACTATCCTACCATTTTTCCAATCATCAAATTAAATTACATGTATTTATATCAACTATGCACGTCAATAACAAAATTATATATCTATTTAACGTGCCACTATCCTACCATGTTTTCAATAAAAAATTTAAATTACACGTATTTATATCAACTATGCGTGTCAATAACAAAATTATATATCTATTTAACGTGTGACTATGCTACCATGTTTTCAATAAAAAAATTAAATTATACGTATTTATATCAACTATGCACATCAATAACAAAATTATATATATGTTTAACGTGTGACTATCCCACCATGTCTTTAATCATAATTTTAAATAACACGTACTTATATCAATTATGTGCATCAATAACAAAATTATATATATATTTCACGTGTGACTATCCTACCATGTTTTCAATCAAAAATTTAAATTACACGTATTTATATCAATTATGCGCATCAGTAACAAACTTTTATATATATATATATATATAAAACATGTGACTATCCTACCATATTTTTAATCATAAATTTAAATTACATAATTACACTACTACATTACTCAAGAAATTAACTTACCCAAATTCGATGCCAAGCGATCCAATTTTTTCTCAGTTTTTTCTCTCTTTTTTTCCTTTTTTTTCTCTTCTTTCCTCTCTTTTCTCCTCTCCTCTTCTCTTTCATCTCATCTCTTCTTTCCTCTCTTTCCCTTCTGTTTGAGCACGGCAGAGCCTATCAGCGCATGCGTGGCCGGTTATATAGGCAGCCCAGTCGCCTCTGGGCTGGGCAATCGCTCGTGGGAGGGCGACCGACGCGCCTTAACGGCTACACCAACTGCTAACCACCGCACCGTCGCTGCCTAACGGTCGTGCGACGGGTCGCCCATGCCTCGGGCGATCGCCCGGCCCAGGGCGACGGGAGCCCAAAAATGCAAAATCCGAGCTGGGCATATATTTTTAAAATTTTAAATAAAAATAATATAAAAATAAGAAAAATTCCTTGGTGTAGGCCTGACTCGTGGGCCGTTGTTGAACATGATATGCCTAACGGGCCACAGGCCAGGCCGTGCAGGGCGGCCAGCCGCCCCTTGCCCCTTGCTTGCGCCGCCCGCTCCCCGGCTGACCCTCCTGGGCTCCTCCCCACGCCAGCGACGACGCCGGCCTTCCCCTCCTTCCGTGCGCCACCGCCGTTCTCCTCCTCTCCTTGCCTACGGCGCCACCGTTCTACTCCCCGGACGACGCGGCTGTGGGCTTCCCCTCCACTAGGTCTCCGGCGACTGCAGCAGGTACCCCTTGCACATCCATGGGAGCGGGTAGCTGCCTCCCCTGCCCGGGCGGTGGATCCGCCAATGGATTTGCTTCCCATTCGCGTCCTGTGTCTACTGCTCCTCTTTTGTGTTGCAAACTGCTCACTAGACATTGAAGGCGTATAGGGATCTTGCTTATCTGACCAGTATTTGCAGCTCTGCTAGATGTTTTTCCACAGTAGTGTATCTAATCATATAGCCATGTTTGGAATTGCAAATGCTGGACTGTTTGGCTTTCGAGAGCCCTGAGGAACGTTTGGTTCGGCTGGGCTTCGAGATCTAGAAGCGGGAGCGTTGCAGTTAGGAGAAAAAGGGCTTTTTGCAGTGCAAAATTGGAAGTGGCGAGAATAAGCCATACAGAACAGGAATGCAATAGAAATCAGAATCATCTTTTTTTTTAGATAGATGTACAGATCATCTTACTTGAAGCCATGCCGCACTCCTGGTGTTTTGTAGTGTCATGTGTTCCTGTTTAACTTTTTAATTATATCGACATGTATGATGCCAATTATGTGCTCTGCTATTGAGGAGTTGAAGGAACTGACTCGTGTTGACATTTTTTTTCTTATTCTGATGCCATTGTATTTTGTCAGATAATAAGCTCAGTTAGCAAAAATACCAAATCAAAATCTGTATTCACTAAAATTTGTTGTGCAGTTTTTTGACACACCTAAGGGAAGATAGGAATTATATGTTGCAGGGACATTTTTCTAACAATTTTATCAAGGGGACATAATCTCCAATTTACTACTGAGCTGCAGTGCTTAGCAAGCATTCTGGTTTTATGCTAGGGTATTTAGTTGCATCATGTTATAGTGAAGAGTGTGCGTTTTACCAATACATGTGTATTTTAAATTATTAAACTGATTAAAATTGCACATGACAATCTGAACAGATAAAAAACTTCATTTGTTAAACTTCGTATTGCTGTTTTCCTAGAGGTCCTAACTGCCAAAAAGACCAGTATTATTTTTTAAAAGTTTATGACACAGCAGCATGCAGCATTGATATAATTTTATGTTTTGTCTTGCACTATTTTTTGCAGGCCAAGCAAATATACTTAGTGCTTGTTTCAAATGGGAGATGGAGAAAAACGAATGGTGTTTGTCACAGTAGGGACTACATGTTTTGATGCTCTTGTCAAGGCAGTAGATTCTCAACAGGTCAAAGAAGCTTTATTGCAAAAAGGTTATACCGATCTTCTTATTCAAACGGGCCGAGGGACATATGTCCCATCTAAGGTTAATGGGCTTATCATTCATTCAAATCATCAGCATATAATTCCTTCCTGATTAGCATGTTCTTTTTTTTGTCCCTTTCATAACTGAATGCATTATTATGCAAATTGATCTGTCATGAAGAGTTCTGTAGATACAGTTATTGTTTCTAATTTTATTTAGTTAGTGTCAAGCAAATGGCTTTTTCTAGAATTGAGTAAGGAAAAGCATCATACATAATAAATTAAAAAATTAAAGTTGCTGTCAAGTACCCACTTCGCTTTTTGATGGCATTATGACCCTAATTTGTCTTAAACCAATGTTGGCTTCCTTATATGATACAAATTCAGATGTGCACTTGAGTTTTTTTTAGCAGCATCCCATTGTTATTTTTTATTCTTTTGAGGAAACAAACATATTGGTAGCTTCACATTCCTCCTCAGATGATGTTGTGCTCTTCATATATCCAACTTGACTCTGTAGATGCTTGCTTGTCATCACATTGCTCTGGATTTTCCATTTCATGTATGTGTTTTATGATGGCACATGTTTTTTTACTTGTAACAAGTGCTGCACATTGCTAGTAACTCTGCTGCTCTGCCTGAAAATTTCATGTGGCCACCATATTGATGAGGTGTGTTTCATGAATGTGTTTCTCATTCCATAAAATAACCAATGATTTTCATCTACTCTGGAACACAGGTCTCAGGAGGTGCAACTCTTCAAGTTGATCATTTTACTTTTTCACCAAGCATTGCTGACCATATAAAAGCAGCTTCCCTAGTGGTCAGTCATGCAGGTAATTATAATGCCTATCTTTGGCATGAAACTTGAAGCGGATGGGCATATTTTCCATGGCATTAGCTGTTCTTGGGATAATGCTATAGTTATCATTATAACCAAAAGTGTCTGTAAATTTTTCCAATAATTTCCAGCTAATAATATTATTATGACCTTAAAACAATTCGGGATGGACAGGTACACAAGTTTTGGATCCTTCTTTTTGGCCTACCTCAAGGCTTGTATGGTCTGATAAAGGGCATCTAGAATCTTCTATCAATTTTAGATCACACGCAAACCAGTAAATTTTATTATTATTATGGACTACAAGTCTGCACACTAGTGGTTACTATCATTTTGAATTAGTTATTGAAGACTATCATAATGACTTTAACATTTATAAAAGCACATCAATTAAAAATCGTTATAATACATTACAAAAGAAAAATAGGTAGCTGCAATTATAAGGTGTCTTCCCTTCTTATTATTGAGAATACATTCTACTTGTTAGAACTTAGAAGTATGGAATTGTTTTTTCTTCTACACTTCATTGAATAGTTTTCTTAATTAAAGGACTAATATGCAGCAAGCAGCATTATGAGTGTACCCTTCAGTGCTTTTTTTTTTTGAAAAAATGTACCCTTCCGTGTATCACAAATACCACTATAACATTTTGAAAAGTTTACGTGGTTATTAGAAAAGGTTATGTACAAAACATGGCTTAAAGCTCTTCATGCCAATGGTTTAAACATGAGAAGAGCTTAAACTAAATTTTCTTGAAGTAATGGAATAATACAATAAAGTCGTGTATTGTGTCAAGTGCAGCTACCCTGCTAAAATTTTAGTGGTAATGTGTGTCAGCAACTTGGGAAGTAGTGTGAAGTCTGAGGCTTTAGGTATACTTTCACCTTTTCATTGCCTGCTTGCTTCTTGTTTGCAAAATAGATTGTCTGTATCATTATTAGTTATTTTGTTACCAAAATTACCATTTTTTTCTCTATGTCATTCTGCTGCTTTGAGTTCATGCTAGTCTAACTGTGGTACTGTTATCTACTTTTCTGTTTGTTCGAATATCTTCTTGTCATTTTTTCCACACTTCCTTTTAATTTTGTCTTTAGTGTTATAAAAAAATTCTATGATCCATGTGCTGATACTCGTTTGAATTGTAACAAGATTGAACTCTTGTCAGGTTCAGGAAGCATATTTGAGACATTGCGACTCGGTAAACCTCTAATCGTTGTTGTAAATGAAGATTTGATGGATAATCACCAGATTGAGTTAGCAGAGGAATTGGCAGAAAGGAAGCACCTCTTCTGTGCACGCCCCCAAACGCTAGGAGAGACTATCCAGGCAATGGATTTAGAGACTCTCCTCCCTTACGTGCCAGGGGATGCCAAACCAGTTGTCACGATGATCAATAAGTTTCTTGGCTTTCCAGTTGAATAGCTGATAGGCAATCTCTTGTTTGCTCCATTTTTTGTTTTCTGGGACAAAACAGATTAACAAACGGAGAGACCTCTGGTGGTTTCATATTGGTGGAGTGATACAAGAAAGTAAAGATGACCATGATTCGCATTGGCATTTGGCCACATGGATCATGACATGTGGCATTTGGCCACATGGATCATGACGTGATTTCGTTGTCCATTAACTTTGATCTGCAATCGATTCAATTTATTAAGTCCTGTGCTGCTGGAACTGCAAGCAAGAGCTTCCCATGTTTAATTTTGCCTTGTGAGAATTAAAAATGGTATTATTGCGTGAATAATTTGTAACGCAAGTTATCCTGGAAACCAATGTCTGTTACTCGCATTGAACTCCAACAGTACAAAAAGTATCGAAGGTTGTGCGTAGCTGTAATACTACAATGCTTTCACACGTCAACTGTATGTAACGCAGGTTTCATAAGAAACAATTCAATTTTGGAATAAGAAATAGGGAATTAGGTCCTCTATGTCCTCTATGTGGCTTGGAATAAAATGGTTATAAGGTGTGATATAAAAATATTGACTACTATTCATTGTAAATGTGTAATATAGCTATCTGCAAGGAAGCTTACATTGGGTAGCTTAGATTTTTTGGTAGACCAAATTTTAGGAAAAACTGCAGTATGGGAACAGTTAGATATAGATTTCATATATATCTTGTTAAGACAAGCGAATTCGGAGCACACGTAAAATATGCAGAAAGTTTTAACTAGGATGGTATTGCAGGCTCTTGTACCCACGCTGCATCCAGTTGGGACTTTGGAAGCTTGTTCTTTTGGACGACCATAAGAAACTGCAGGAACATCATTATGATGTTGTCGTTAAAAAAAAGGACCGACTACTGCGAGCGCCTTGAAAAAAGAACACATCTTATCGACTATTTGACCGTTACATCAACATTCAATGACCTAGATCTTCACTGCTCCCACTCCCACCCAACCGCCATAGCCCATCCTTATGTATAGCACCCAAGCATGAAAGCATAGCACTATAAACCCTGCTCCTCATCCCTTCTGCTCCCACATAACCACCACACCCCTATCAATGGCCAGCGCCGCACCTCACCGCTATTACTCCCCCCTCTCGCACGTCGCTACTCCTTGTTTGTCCTTCTCCTTTCTCTAGTGAGCCACTATCTCTTCCTTCGCAGCCATCCCTCCGCCATCTTCCTTTTCTTCAGATAGGTGCCCTCATCTGCACTCATTTCTCATCTCTGGCGGATCCTACCACCCGATCCGTCTCTACCGTTCATTATCTTCTAATGACCCTTTGACTCGTCGATCCATTGGCCGACCCTAGCTCCAGAGGCTGAGGCGACACTGCTGCCACCTCGGCCCACCGTCGTGTCTCCACTGCCCCGGCCACCCTCTAAAGAGGGTGCGGGAAATGGGTGAAGCATAGGCGTAAATCCAGGACAGGAGAGCAATGATGCCGGTCAAGAAAGGAGAGAGATGTGGAGGTAGAAGGAAAAAGGAAATCAGTCAAAATGGTAGCAAAATTTCAGGCGGCCATGTAAAAAATTAGTTATATGTTGTCCCATGAACTATGTAAACTCTGGTCCTTTATGCTTTCGTGCTGAACTAAGTAAACTGTATCTATCTATATCTATACTATATACTAAAGCCCAGTTTGCCTCGCTGGCTAGATGTTGTCATGCCGCGTGTCCATTTTCCACGTGCCCGCGTCTCCATTTTTCACGTGCCCGCCTTTCTCCTCTGACGGCTGGCTTGTCACGTCGGCCGAACGACGCCGGCCGTCCGATCGTTGGACGAAATAGGATCCGGCCGTTCATTCTTAAATTATATATAAAATCATTTCTTTCTTTTTTTTTCTCGACGAGGCGAACGGAACGGTCGGCTGGTCACCCGCGCAACTCCTCAGCTCGTCGGCCTGGGTTCGATTCCCAGCAGCCACGCGATTAAATTGCGTAGCAAACACGTGCCGTCCCGTCAAAATAATTTCTTCCTTGATTCCTAGCGAGGTGGACCGAATGGCCAGTTGGCCATGCGCGCTAGCACTCAGTCTGTAGACCAAGGCTCGAATCTTGGTTCCCCACCTTTTCTAACTACTGCTTCCTTTGCCAGTTTTTTCCCTTTTTTTCCCCTTTTCAATTTTGTTTTTTCAATGCCATAAAAAAACCCAAAAATTATAAAGTTTACAAAAATGGAACCATGCCTACATAAAGAAGGTCCATAAAAAGTTTGGTCTTTTCCTGGAATTTTCTAAAGTTTTTTAATTTTATTTTTCTAACGGCCGCTTCCTTTGCCAGCTTTTTTCCTTTTTCCCCTTTTATATTTTGTTTTTTCAATGCCGTCAAAAAACCCAAAAAATATAAAGTTTACAAAAATGGAACCTTGTCTACATAAAGAAGGTCCATAAAAATTTTGGTCTTTTTTCAAAATTTTCTAAAGTTTTTTAATTTTAAAAACCCCATGTCTTCCCTTCTTTCCCTTTTTTCTTTTTCTATTTTGTTTTTTCCATGCTGAAAAAATTCGAAAATAGAAAATTTGCAAAAATGGAACAATGCCTGCATAAAGAAGGTCCATAAAAAGTTTGGTCTTTTTTCCGAAATTTCTAAAGTTTATTAATTTTAAAACCTCCATGTCTTCCCTTCTTTCCCTTTTTCCTTTTCTATTTTGTTTTTTTGTGCAGTAAAAAAATTCAAAAAATAGAAAGTTTGCAAAAATGGAGGTATGGTTGTATAGACAAGGTCCATAAAAAGTTTGGTCCCTGTCTTCTTTCCCAGCTTCTTTACCCTTTTTCCCTTTTCTATTTTGTTTTTTCTATGTGTAAAAATTCTAAAAAATACAAAGTTTCCAAAAATGGAACCATGGCTGCACAGAGAAATGTCCATAAAAAGTTTAGTCTTTTTCCAAAATTTTTTAAAGTTTTTAATTTTTAAAAATACTATCACTTTCTTTTTTCCTCTTCTATTTCCTTTTTGGACACTGCTTAAGAGTTTCACAAAATTAAAAATAGAACCATAGTTCCATGAAGAAATTCCATAAAATTTTTTTGACTTTTTTGAATTTTTAAAATGAGAAAAAAGGATTTTAAACTTTGTTCTCTTCTATTTTTTAATTCTAGACCGTTTCAAAATTCAATAAAATTTTTTCCCAAAAATAGAGCCATACTTAAACGAAGAAGGTCCTAGAAAACTTTAATTTCTTGGAAAAATTTCTAAATTAGAAACCTTTTCCATTTTTAAAAATATTTTCACTCTTTCATTTTCTTTCTTCTATTTCCTTTTTGGTAGACCGTTTAAAAAATCCAGAGAAATGAATGTTTCAAAAAAAGAACCATGTCTCCAAAAAGAAGATCCATAAAAAAACTTGCATTTTTTTTATTTTTTTTGAAATTAGAACAACTTTAGATTTTAAAAAACGTTTTCAATAGCTTTTTTCTCATCTATTTCCTTTTTTCTAGATTCCAAAAAAATATTTGAATGGAGACATGGAACCATGTCTACATGAGAAAGACCCATAAAAGGTTTGCTTTTTTTGATAATTACAAAAAAAATAATTGTCTCCATTGCCTATTGTAGCACATTTTTCTTTCTATTTCCCTTTTTCTATGACATTTAAAAATTCAAAAAAACTCTTGCAAAAATTACACCATAGCTACACAAAGAGATCACTAAAGAGTTTGGATTTCTCATCTTTTTTAAAAATTATAAAATATTGAATTTGTATTTATTCCTATTTCGTAGTGGTTGTCTGTTTCTTGCATTTACCTCTATTTGCAAACCCCAACAAAACATGAAAAAGTAAGCACAAAAAATAAAACAAAAAACCAGGTACAATAGTTAATAATGCGTGCCCACCAGATTCTGCCTCTGCAGTTGAGGGAATAAGGGGGATAAGTCGAGTTAGAGTTTAGGAGAGAGGCGAGGTCTTTGCCGCGGGAGCACGGAGGCGCAGCCACAATGGGCTTGAGCCGCCTTTCACCGATTTGTCCTCACCGCAAAGACCTCGGCATCAATCACCATGCATAGGTAGGCCACTCCAACTCTTCATCGCTCCCCGCCTCTTCCTCTGCAATACGGCTACAATTCTACTACTAATTTGTGTTACGTACTATGTGCTACTGCAAGTCATCAGTGAACTGCTACAAGTAATGGGTGAAGATAATGTGTCATTAAGTGAATTTGTGATGTACTCATATCATATGCATGTGTGCCATTGCTACCAGCCATTTTCTCAAAGCCGATTACAAAAGGAGATTCCTGTGGGTGCCTTATATGGATAAAAGCTAGGTTAAGCCACTGGGCATCTATACATCATATGTAGATTGAAACTCCTTATTAACTGTGAATTGCCACTTTTTCTCTTCATAGAGAGTAGGTTAGTTATAGTTAAACCATGCAAGATATCTCATACGGCCAGCGGCAAATTGATTCAGTGGAAGCTAGAGCAACAAATTAGAATCCAAAAATTATTTTCATGTTTACAAAAAAATTATCTTCCTCTTGCTAAAATAAATCTTCCTAGCTTGCCTCTTTGTGCATAATGTGTCTCAAATACCTTGCAAGTACAAATGAAAGTCTCATAACACTTACAACAATAGTAGTACCTCTCATTACGCACAAACTCGCCCATATTACACCAAATCAAGATGATTAATCTCCTACAAATAGAATAATTACTCGTCTAGCTATAATGAATGATGGTTGCTTATACTTAGCTACAATGAATAATTACTAATCTAGAATAATTATTTTTAGCAAAATATTACATTAGCGCTCTTTTTGGTTGCTTATACTTAGATACTGATTAATGCCACGAAATGGTGCACACCTCACATCTTTGGGTGTGTTTGGTTGCCCGTATTTTTCTGGCCACGCTCGCGTGAGAAGGAAATACGCTTGTTTGGTTGCCCACTCAGGCTTCAAGCCTGCATCCGCCGATGCAAGATGCCGGTTTGATCCTGGCTCCACGGAAACGGCCGTCGCGGCCGTTTACGTGAGCTGTGCTCAAGTACTTGAGCCCCAGTGACTAACAACGACTAATAACACTGCCAACTAGTCCAGTACATCAACTTTTTCATTCTTTCAAAAATGTTTTAAAATTCAAACGACATCCAAATTCAATGAAACTAAAAAGATTGGAACCGTAGATTCAAGTACAACGTATTAAAAAAATTTCAGATTTTTTTGAATTTTTATTTTTGTTTTTGAATTTATTGATTTTCTAGTATTTGTTTTCCATCTATTTTTCTTTTCATTTTTGCCAATATCTTTTGATTAGTATCTCGAATCATCAATCCGATTTTATCTTTGCGTTCTTGACATTTTTTCGAACAAAAGTAGATCACACTTACCATATAAATTTCAAATGATTAAAATTTTTGTTGAGGAAAGTACGTGGCCCATGAAGGTTCGGCCCACTTACTTACCTGCGGCCCCACAGGAGGCAAGCTCGGGGCCAGCAAGCTCGCGCCCGAGCTTGGCAAGCTCGAGCCCGAGCTTCCCCGTCTCGGAAGCTCGGGCCTCTTGCTTACTCCGGGCTTCTAAGGTACAAAGGAACAGACTGAGGCAAATCGTGTCGCCGCAGACAGATACGCCGTCCCCCAGTCGCCGAGAATTAAATGTGCGACTGTATCGGTGAGGCGCTGGCGGCAGCTTTCGACGGGTTGGCGGCGGTCCGTCAACCGCCCGCATGGGCAAAAAACGCGTCTTGACCGGTAGTGGTCCGGCGCAGTGATCGGAGGATTGCACTTGATTACCCGGAAGATTTAGTACGCTACCGGCATGGCAAAAAGGCAACGACTAATTCAACGGACCAGCGCAAGTTACAGCGGCCGGAAAGCACCTATAAAAGGGGCATACAGGTCACAACAACGAGGACACCCGTTTCTGCATACACACAACTCATTCGGAGAATAGCTACTGTAAAACATGAGCACTTACACCCTCGTAGGACCTCTAGTTCCCGGCGGTAGTTCTCCGCATCCAGGTAACGGTAGGAACATACATAGTGCCTTGAGCACTTATTGTACTCGAGGCCCGGGCTTCCCAAAGCCCGGACTTCACCCCTTGTACTCGTTTAAGCTCGGCATTAAACGAAGACTGGATGTAGGGCTGTTATCCCGCAGTGGAGGCCTGAACCAGGATAAAAACACTCGTGTTACTCCCCCAGCGATCTGGTCTCGACGCGTCTGACCGCGTCGGGACTAGGTCTTTTCCTTCGGCAGCGTCGCCAGCGGCGGCCTCGGCCCAGGGATGGGGCGCTGGCCTCGCCAGACCTCGCGCCCGTTCTTACTTATTGGCCAAGGCGGAGGTTCGTCTCCCAGTCGCCGACAGCTGGCGCCTACCGTGGGGCCCGATTGCGGTCTTCTCCCCTCGATTGAGTCGAGGATGGCCTTGTTGTCTTATGATGACATTGATACCGTGGACCTCAACTACGACGATCGCGACGATCTCGACGACGTTGACGAGTCGTATGAGGAGTGGCAGGCTGGTATCCTCGCCGGAGCTCAGTCCGACGAGATGGAGGTGGAAGCAACACCCACCTCGGGAGTAGCTGTTCGCTCCCTAGCTTTGCCCGGCCAGGCCGGCGCTTCGCTGACTCACGTTAGCGAACCCCTCATGGAGGGACTGGAGGCACCGCCACTAGTGCCGCATCCGGACGGACCGCACGCATTCGCGGTCATGTCCGAAGAGGAGGACCAGTCCTGTGCACGCAATTGACGCCCCGGCCCGTCAGGGCCGGCAGTGGACCGGCGTGAGCCCATGGTAGTTGAGGATGCCGATGGCACCGCCTCCATGGGCGACACCGACATGTCTCCTTCGCGGGAGCCTGCCTCACGTCATGTCTTTCTTGGCGTCAGCGGAGCGACCCGCGACCACCCGCGGTTGACCGAGGGAGAGCACCAGCGGCGTGAGGCCGCTCGGAGCCTCTTCGCTAGGTCAGTCGGGCGAACCCTGGCAGACATCCGTCATAGGCCTGTTGGCCCGACACCTACCGCTCGTGCTACACGCGCGCACTCGCCTACCACTACTGTCACCAACTCAGTGCTACGTAGTCAGCAAAGGGTTAAGGCGATTGCCCAGGTCATGCGTGACCTGGAGAAGGACCCGCAAGGGTTCACCATGGCCGACCTAGGCGCCGCGGTTGCTGACGGCCTAGAGGAGCTCGCTGGGGATCTCGGCGAGTACCTCCAGGCCCAGTCGCACACTAGTGGCTTCTCGAGGCGGCGCGGCCAGAGCGTTCGGTCGGGCCGACAGGCATCCACGTCCACAGCGGACGGCGCTCCCCAGCGTACCTCGGGCGGAGTCTTTTCTCGCCTCGGGCCGCTTCCAGGCGGGAGGCCTCCCGTTGGAAACAACGGGACCGTCTCAGGATGCCCGGCCTTCTCCCGAGCTTTGCGCGAGGCCCCATGGCCTCGCAAGTTCAAGCCCGGGAGCATCGAGAAGTTCGACGGGAGCAAGAATCCCGACGAATATCTCGCTGTCTATACTACCGCCATCCCGCCGCAGCGTAATGAGGCCGTAATGGTCAACTACTTCCTACCGCCTTGGAGGGATGGCCCAACTGGCTGTTCAACCAGCCGAGGGTTGACACGCACTGAAACAACCGCAGAGGCGCCCGGACAAACTTCGTGGTCGCTACACGACGCTCGAAAGCCCCAGGACCTCAAGCTTGTGGTCCAAAGGGCGGGAGAGGGCCTGCAGGACTACGTCCACAGGTTCGTCCAAGTGCGCAACACCATCCCTTCGATCTCCGACGAGGCCATCGTTGAGGCCTTCAAGGAGGGAGTACGGAATACCCGTTTCACCGAGGACCTTGAGCTCCATCCGGTCCATACCGCAGCCGATTTATTTCGTGCTGCGGAAGGATACATCAACGCCTCCGAGGTGGTGGAGTGCAAGAGAGGGAGGACGGAGGAGAAGGCGGCAGCTCGGACTGGCACAGACGCCAAGAAGGGTGACGCCGAGAAGAAGAAGAAGAAGAAGGAGCCTGCCGTCCCCACCTACGTCGCAGCGGTAGAGCCCGAGAGGCCCGCTCCTCTGAAGGCCGCCTCACGCCAAGCCCGCCCCGCCCGGTGGTGGCGGAACGGCGGGCGCGGGCGAGGCATGGGCGAGCTCTCACCTCGACCTCGACCTCGACCGGCCCAGGGGCTAACCCTCCGAACAACCGCTACTGCCTTCTCCATCGATAGTACGACCATGACCTGCGTAACTGCAGGACGTGGCCCGCGCGGTTGGAGGACTTCTATGCCGGGCGTGGCCCCATGCCCGAGCTCCCCGATCATGGGGTGCCGGACGACCGGGCACCTCAGGGCGCCCATGGCGACGCCTTCCAGGAGGCTTGCGCACACGTCGCCGTGATCTTCGGCGGCGCTTCTGCCTACAGCTCGAGACGCGAGCTTAAGGCCGCTGCCCGAGAGGTTTACCACCTCGAGAAAGGTAAGCCCGGAGACGCACCTCTGCGGTGGTCTCATCAGACGATCACTTTCTCCGAGATGATTGTCCCCCTGGAATGACCAGGCCCCAGCGCTTACCGCTGGTGCTCTGTCCCACCATCAGCAACACGCGAGTCGATCGCGTGTTGGTAGATGGAGGGAGCTCCCTGGACATCGTCACTGCTCAGGTTCTTGAGCAGATGCCGGTCCCGCGGTCCAAGATGAAGGACATAGCCATTCCCTTCCACGGCATTGTCTCTGGGTCATCCCTACAGCCGATCGGGCAAATCGTGCTGCCCGTGACATTTGGGACCCACCAGAACTTCCGGACGGAGTACGTCACTTTCGAGGTGGCGGACTCTGAGCTCCCATACAACGTCATCCTTGGACGCCCCGCGCTATCCAAGTTCATGGCAGCCACCCACCACGGGTACCACTGTCTGAAGATGCCGGCCCCTCATGGGGTCATCACGATCAAGGGCAGCCACAAGGCCGCAATGGCCTGTGATGAGAGCACCTTGGCCATGGTCAGACAGCTCCCCGAGCGTGGCCCGGCCAAGGCCGAACGGCCGACAGCCCCGCCTCTAAGGTGGCCTCGCACCGCAGAGCCCACTAAGGCGATCCCCTCTCCGAGGATTTACCCGCCAAGGTCGTCCACGTAGGGGTCAACCTTGAGTCCAAATAGGAACTCGAGCTCGTCACCTTCCTCCGGGCTAACGCAGACGTGTTCGCGTGGGAACCGTCCGACATGTCCGGAGTCCCAAGGGAGGTCATCGAGCACAAAGCTAGCTGCTCACCGACAAGAAGCCGCTAGACAGTTCTACAGCCGCTTCGGCGGGAAAGCCGACATCATCCAGGAGCAACTTGGCAAGCTCCTCCAAGCCGGCTTCATCCGAGAAGTCGAGCATTCCGACTGGCTCGCTAATCCAATCGTCGTCAAGAAGAAGGGCGGGAAGTGACGAATGTGCGTCGACCATCGCGACCTCAACGCCGCCTGCCCCAAAGACAATTTCCCCCTGCCGCGCATAGACCAACTGGTCGACGCAACGGCGGATTCGGTGTTCATGTGCTTCCTGGACGCCTACTCCGGCTACCACCATATCGCGCTGGCAAGGAAAAACGAAGAGAAGACTGCCTTCGTGACACCTTTTGGTACCTTCTGCTACACGACCATATCCTTCGGTCTAAAGAACACGGGAGCCACGTTCCAGCGACTAATGTAGAAGACGGTCCCTGATCAGATAGGACGCAATGTAGAGGTCTACGTAGACGATGTTGTTGTAAAAAGCAAAGTCCCACGGGACCATGTCACCGACCTTCAGGAAACTTTTGCTAATCTTAGAAAGTATCAAGTTAAGCTGAATCCTGAAAAATGTGTCTTTGGTGTCCGGTCTGGGATGTTGTTGGGCTATGTGATAGGAAAGGCGAGCATCGGGGCAAACCCCGAGAAAATCGAGGCCATCGAGAATATGAGGTCGCCAACCTGCACCAAGGAAGTGCAAGCCCTCACCGGGCGGATGGCGGCTCTCAGCAGATTTATATCTCGTCTCGGTGAGCGCAGTGCACCTTTCTGTAAGATTCTGCGCAAGTATGATGGTTTCGAATGGACAGAAGAAGCCGAGACCGCTTCGATGAGCTAAAGCGCACTGCCCACGCCCCGTCCTAGCCACGCCAAAGCTCGGGAAGCTCTACTCTCTCTTTGGCGGTTGCCTGCAGTCGTAAGTGCTTTGTATTAGCAATCGAATGCGGCAAGCAACAACCCGTCTACTACGTGGCGAGGTACTTCACGGACCTAAGGAGCGGTACCCTGAGGTTCAGAAGCTCTTGCACGCCTTGCTTATGGCCTCGCGAAAGTTGCGTCACTATTTCCAAGCCCATCCAATTACGGTCCCAACAAGTTTCCCGCTAAGGGATATCATCCGGAACCCAGACGCGAACGGGAGGGTCGCAAAGTGGGCAGTAGAGCTTGGTGAATTCGACATCAAGTTTGTACCCCGCACAGCGATCAAGTCCCATGTCGTGGCCGACTTCTTGGTTGAGTGGACCGGCCCGGCTGACCCTTCGGGAGGCTCGCCCGAGCTCACAATCCAAGAAGCGCACTGGACCATGTTCTTTGATGGGTCGCGCCAATTTGAGTGATCAGGCTGCGGGTTTGTTCTCATCTCCCCCCAAGGAGAGCAAATTCAGCATATAGTACAGCTCCATTTTCCTGCAACGAACAATGTTGCGGAGTACGAAGGCCTCCTAGCCGACCTACGAGCATGCACTGCGCTAGGCATAAAACGACTAACAGCGAAAGGGGATTCAAAGTTGGTCGTCTGCTAGGTAAACAAGGAGTTTCAGTGTTGCGACGACTCAATGGTGCGATACTTGGCAGAAGTGAGAAAGCTGGAGAAACACTTCACTTAACTTCAAGTGTGTTACGCTTCCCAGATCGCTAATAGCTCGCCGATAAGCTCATGCTTGGCTCCTCACAAGAAACCGCCCCGGCGGGGGTGTTCGTGCAACACCTACTAAAGCCCTCTATTTCCTCCGGAGAGGAGGCCCCCGAGTAGACGGTTGCCTCGACCCAAACGACCGGTACCGTTTTGTTCCTAGAGCAGCGCGACACCTAGATGACGCCATTCGTCCAGTTCTTGACGCATGGGACACTGCCACATGATACAGCTGAGAAATCACGGCTCCAAAGACAAGCCCGACCTTACCGATTACTCGGGGGCTTGTTATACCGAAGGGGTTCTAACGGCGTACTTTGCAAGTGCGTGACCCGGGAGGAAGGCAAATTTCTCCTCCAAGACATCCACGACGGGATCTGTGGGCCCATGTCTCTTTCAGAACCCTAGTGGGAAAAGCCTTTCGCATGGGGTACTACTGGCCCACTGTGTTGAATGACGCGAGAGAGCTAGTAAAACGCTGCTCAGCCTGCCAATATCATGCCCGGGTGTCCCACCAGCCCGCATACGAGCTGCAGACTATCCCGCTAACCTGGCCATTCTCAACATGGGGAATGGACATACTTGGTCCGTTTCCCGAGGCCTAAAGGGTCGCGACGCACTGCTCATCGCTATCGATATTTTCACTAAGTGGATCGAGGCCAACCGATGTCGAGCATATCCGCCTAAACGCCAAGAGGTTCCTTAGGAACAATATCGTGACCAGGTTTGGCGTCCCGAGTAAGCCGATCGCCGATAATGGGACGCAGATTCAAGCGAGCTCTTCCAGACTCTCGCGAAGAACTTCGGCATGAAGGTCGCCTAGCTTCGCACCTCACCCATAGAGTAATGGTGCAAATTAACGCGAATGGGCAGATCATGCAGGTATTAAGCGCCGAGTGTACGACGCTCTTGCCGAGCAACGTCACAACTGGGTAGAAGAGCTACCCTCTGTGCTTTGGGCAGCCCGGACAACCCCTAACCGGCCTACCGTCGAAACCCCATTCAGGCTTGTATACGGCTCGGAAGCGGTCTTACCCGCCGAGCTAAGACTTGGCTCAGCCCGTGTTGATTTTGCAGGACAGATCGACAACGACGAGGAGCGACTGCTGGACCTCGACCTATCTCAATCTCGCCATGAGCAAGCACTATCATGCGGCGGCAATAACCAACAATCTCGCGATGGCACGCGGCTAAAAAGGTACAGACCAGGACTCTGCAAGTAGGCGACCTGGTTCTAAGACGAGTTCAGAACCTGGCTCATGCCAACAAGCTCACCCCAAGAT
The DNA here is from genome assembly GCA_036346145.1 of Olyra latifolia. Lineage (NCBI taxonomy): Eukaryota > Viridiplantae > Streptophyta > Magnoliopsida > Poales > Poaceae > Olyra > Olyra latifolia. The sequence goes on along the minus strand of CM070524.1, from coordinate 38,760,164 downwards.
GGGAGGGTCCGTACACGGTCGTATTAGCCGCACGCCGGGTCAGAAGACCTGCTATGCCGGATGGGAGAGTCTCAACAGCTCTCGAACATCGCCAACTTCGGAGGTTCTACGCCTGAGAAAAGGTCGTAAGTTTCCATTCCCCCCTCTCTCTCTCCCTTTTGACCATCCTACCATTCCCTAGAGAGCCCCCAAAACTAACCCCAGTGACTCAAACTTATGATCGGGCTTGGGAGAAAGCCCGGGCTGTTCTAGTATACATCGACAGAATAGTGGCTACGCAGAAGCCAACCCCCGGGATTCCTTTGCACACGGGTAAGCCGATATCCATCGCACCACGCAAGATCTCACAGCGGCACACGCTTCGCCCTATATCATAAGCCCGCATAAACCTGCTATAAGCCCGGGATACCTCTAGAGTCCAATACTCTGCCTCTCGCAAAGAGATGGAGCCAGGGCTACAAGCTTCGTTCGAAGCGTACGGTCTCTAAGCCACGGCCGGGCTTCTCCTCGGCTTCGGACATGGCTCGGGCTAGGGTCGATTTTTCAAAATTGATCTCTCTAAGCCACGGCCAAAGCTTCTCCTCGGCTCTGACATGGCTCGGGGGCTAGGGTCGATTTTTCAAAAATTGATCTCTCTAAGCCACGCCCGGGCTTCTCCTCAGAAGCTCGGACATGGCTCGGGGGTTAGGTCCATTTTTTAAAAATTGATCTTCTCTAAGCCACGCCCGGCCTTCTCCTCAGAAGCTCGGACATGGCTCGGGGCTAGGGTCGATTTTTCAAAAATTGATCTCTCTAAGCCACGCCCGGGCTTCTCCTCAGAAGCTCGGACATGGCTCGGGGGCTAAGGTTGATTTTTCAAAAATTGATCTCTCTAAGCCACGCCCAGGTTCCTCTTCAGAGGCTCAGACATGGCTCGGGGGCTGGGGTCTATTTTTTAAGGGTCGATTTTTTCGAAGGATCGATTTCTTAAAAAGTTGATTCTCCAAGATCAGATACCCAATCAAGGACTTCCGATTTTCTCTAAAGCCACGCCCGGGCTTCTCCTCAGAAGCACGGACATGGCTCGGGGGTTAGGATCGGTAGGACTATACTGCGTTTTCAATCCTTTCTTGCCTACACGACTACTAGCGTTCGTTTGCATGCAGGAAAGACAACAGAAAACGAAGAGAAGCAGCGATAACCACAAACAACTTTATTAAAAAGGTTCTGGGATGGCTTACAAGCCAGCTACACCGAGTCCCAGCGGAAGGGCCCCAGAAACCCGACAACCACGTCGGCCACCTCGGCAAGCGCCGGGGCAGCCTCGATCAAAGCCGCGGCGGCAGCAGCATCACGGGCACGGGCACGGGCACTGACCACCGCCTCCACGAGCGGATCAAAAGACCCGCGGAGCCACGGGACGACTTAAACCAGCGCTTCGACCCTGGCGACGTCGCGGGCGCGCGCCTCCTCCTCTGCGATCTCGGCCATGACGAGGTCGTAGTCCGCCCAAAGCTCCGCCAACTCTGGATCACGAGCCATGGGAGCAAGAGGGCAAGATACGGAAGAAAGAAGTTTGGAATGAGAAGTGGCCGTCGCATTGGTCTCTTTTTATAACCAGATTCGAAGTCAAGCGATCCTCAGAGTAATGGCGTCGGAAGCGCCCGACGCTGAATCGCTTCAAGATCAACGCGAATATCTCTTGGGACATGGCGCGACAGTCAAATCGACGTTCGGCATTCCAGGGAGAAGGCGGACCGAAGAAGTGACGAAGGAAAGAAATCAAAACAAGTCAACTGCATTAATAAATGATATTTACAAGGCAAATCGGATTACCGCCCAACAAAAAGGAAAAAAAATGAAAAAAGGCCTACGGCTTAGGCTGGCACTGGAGCTTCCAAAGCTTGGCCAGCAACTCGTCATGTTGGCCCTGGAGATCGAGGAACTCTTTTCTCTGGCCCAGGTAGTCTGCATTTTGACCCGTAGGGCTTCGTTGGCAGCCTTCAGGTCCCGCATGGTATCCTAGTGGGTCTTCAGCAGAACCTGCGTCGCGGCCGCAGATGATTTCGTCCGTGAAAGCTCCGTGGTGAGGAGGTCGCGCTCCTCCACTGCGCGAGCAACCTCAGCAACGCGACACGCCTCTACTGACCGGAGGCTTTCCTCGAGCTCAAGGGCGCGGTCGCGTTCGGCCTTAAGGGCCTCCAGCGACCGGCATGAAACCTCCTTGGCGTCCTCCCGCGCCACGGCTAAGACCGCCTCAGCCGCCGCGACTCGAGCCTCCAGAGCCACTGCCTGGACTGAGCTCGAGCGAGCTTCCTCAAGCTCGACACGTGCGGCATTGGCTTCCTGTTGCCACCGCGCGCCTTCCGCCCGCAGGACCTCTTGTTCGGCATCGTGCTTGGCCTCAAATGAGCAAGCTATGCCAACAACCTCATGAGAACCGCACCTGAGGATAGGCTAAGGAAGGAAGGACCAAAGCAGAGAAGACACAAAACAATAAAAGCTAAGCCCAGAGGCACTTACCCGCTTATGCATCGCCATGCCACGACCTCATACCGAAGCTCGCGAACGCCCATGGGCGTGGGGAGCACCGCGACCTGGCGGCCCGAGCTATCGCCCGAGCTGCTTGGCTCCTCGGCCACCTCCTCTGAAGGTCCGGCCAAGCCTCCCGCAGGCTCGGCCACCTCTCCTGAAGGCCCGGCCGAGCCTCCCGCAGGCTCGGCCACCTCTCCTGTAGGCCCGGCCAAGCCTCCCGCAGGATCGGCCACTCCTTCCACAAGCACGACCGAGCCTCCCGCCGGCTCGGCAGCTTCTCCCGCGACCTTGCGAGCTCCCCCTGTCGGCTCCATCGATTCCCCATTTAACTCAAGAAGACTAACGGCATGAAGGCATGGCTCGGGGGGTAAAACAGTCTGAACCGCAGCATCTACCATAGGCCCTTCCCCCAGTCGGTTCGCCAGCCACTCCTCGAGCGTCTGGCCGGGGACTGGTCGGAGCCAGATGGAGTCTCGCCGGCTCCATGTTGCGAGCCCGAGGTGGTGCTCAACCCACGCTGGCATCGCTGAGATCCACCCCGAGATAGTCAACGGAGCCACGCTCCACAGCCGCACCGGAACGACGCTAGCGGCCGTGATGACCCGGACGGGCCAGTCCCAGCCGAGGAGAAGGGTGTCGCTCGCATCCAGTGGGGGAACAGGTATGTTACTCCTATCGAAAAGCTCCTGGATGCCGCGGATGTCGATCGGACGCCACCCGGTCGAGGTCCGTCCCTCGACACGGATCGGTGCCAGGCGCTCGGTGCCGTCATAGGTCTCCACCTTCACGAGCACGGCCTGGGGGCGCACGTCCTTGCGTGCCACCAGCGGGAGGACCAGGGGCCTCGAACCCCGGGGCCCGGGTTTGCCCTTTACGGGTCATTCTCCCGGGCCACTGCCTCCGGCTGCACCAGAATAAGTTCCCCCGCTTGGGGGGACAGCGCGACTGAAGAACAGAGGAGAATCAGAGCATGCCCGATTGGCCCGAGAACCATAACAAATGAAGGAAGGAGACGGGAGAAATCAGCAAGCGCGAGCAACTTACGTGTAGCCGCGACGGCCGTCTCGGTCAGCTCGTTGTCCGAGTTGTCGTCGTTCAGCACCAACCGACGCCTCTTCGGCGCCGGCCGATATCCCGCACCACCAATCTCGAGCAGGAACCTCGGCCGGCCGGGTCCGAATGTAGCGAGAGCTCGGGCGCCGCTTTGCCATGCGAGGGCGGCCTTGCCCGGGAAGCGACCGGCTGGCTTCTTCGAAGGAGGTCGCTTGCTCGCGGCCCGACCTTTTGGCACCGGAGCTAAGCTCACGTCATCACCGGCCGTCGAGCTGGTGGCTCCCGCAACTACCACCGGCGCGGGGACGGCGAGCCTGGCTTCCACTTCTGCTTCCCTCTGCAAAAACAGATCATGGGGCGTCAGCCCACGCCCACGAGCAAACCATTCCAAAGGCACCTGGGCCCGTAGAAGCACATACCTCGTCCAAGACATTGCGGACGCCCGAGCCTGACGGCTCGTTGTGATTCGTGGGTAGGAGAAGCCCCACGACCCGAACCACGTCGTCCTAGGGCAAGGCTACAAAGGAAAAAAAGAGCGGAAACATTACAAACACGCTCGAAGCAAAGCTCGGGCAAAGGACTGCAAGGTCGAGAATGAAGACTTACGGAAAGTGCCTTCGTGGGTAAGGTCGTTCCACCCGCGGATCTCGAAAAATGGGCGAACCCGCTTCCTCAGCGGGCTCACCCGGTGCCTGGTGAAGTCGGCTACAATGTCGTAGCCTTTGAGCCCCCGGCCGGCCAAATCCCAAATCTTGGCCGCCAGGGCTGCCTCCCTCGGCTTCAGCGTGGGCCGAGGCATCGTCACCTTCCCAGGGCTCGTATTGGCGAACCATAATCGGCAGTTGTCGGACTTCTTGGCATAGTACCACCGCGACGCCCACCCCCCGACGTTCTCCTTGGCTTTGAACACCGGGTACGAGGGCTTCATGTCGTGGCAGAGCTTGAAGTAGGCGCACCCCGCCACATTATTTCCGCCGGTCGTGGTCACCAGAGAAGTGGGGAAGAGGTCGACCGATGGCTCTATCTCGACGAACGCCGCAGAGGTGCGCCAAGATCGTCGAGAACGAGATCAAGTTGGGATTAAGGTTCACTAATTCGATCCCGCACTGGGCCAAGACGGCGTCGACGAACTCGGACTCCGAAACCCGGAGCCCATGGACTACGAAGAGCTCGAAGCAAACGAACTCCGTGCTCTCGGGCGCGGGGACCGCCTCCCTGCCGGCCGCCCTCCATCCACCGACCTCGATGAAGCCGGCGGCCTCCAACCCCTTCAGGTCGTCCTTGGTGAGGAGGCTCCGTGTGAAGGGCGCCATCGGGAAGAGGAGGATCGGAGAAGAAAGATGGCGGAAGGGCAGAGGAAGGAAGAAGGCGAGGGAACGCAAGTAGCACAAGTAGTACAAGAGGGCGTGAGAAGAGACGGCGAAAGGGGAACCGCCGATATAAACCGCAAGGGAGATTTAACCGTCGCCTGTCCGCCGAGAGATGTGGAAACCGAGGAGAAGGAAGCGGCGCGCGTAACCTCGCCGATTTGGGATTCCCGCCGGAGCTATGGGGGCCCCGCGCACGCGAAAAGACAAGCATTTCGTCCGGCAAGCATTAGATTAACCTCTCGAAGATGCGTCATCGCCCCGCCGAGGCACGGGCTAATCTGTTGGGAAAGTACGCGCCCATGAAGGTTCGCCCACTTACTTACTCGCGCCCCACAGAGGCAAGCTCGGGGCCAAGAACTCGCGCCCGAAGCTTGCAAGCTTGAGCCCGAAGCTTCCCGCCTCGGGCTCGGGCCTCTTGCTTACTCCGGCTTCGAGGTACAAAGGAACAAGACCGAGGTAAATCGTGCTTGCGCGCCATGACAGATACGCCGGATCCCAAGTCGCCGAGAATTAAATCGCGCGACTGCATCGAGGAGCGCTGGCGGTAGCTTCGACGGGTTGGCGGCGGTCCGTCAACCGCCATGGGCAAAGAAACGTCTTGACCGTAGCGGTCCCAGCGATGATCGGAGGATAGCACTCGACATTACGGAGGATTTGGTACGCTATCGCATGGCAAAAAGGCAACAACTAATTCAACGGACCAGCGCAAGCTACAGCGGCCGGAGAGCACCTATAAAAGGGGCATACAGGCCACAACAACGAGGACACCCTTTTCTGCATACACACAACGCATTCGGAGAATAGCTCTCAGAGAACAGAGCACTTGCATCCTCAGGGACCTCTAGTTCCCGGTAGTTCTCCGCGTGATCCGTAATCTAGGAACACACACAAGGCCTTGAGCACTTATTGTACTCGAGGTCGGGCTTTCCAAAGCCCTGACTTCACCCTTTGTACTCGCTTAAGCTCGGATTATACAAAGACTAGACGAGGGTCAGTTATCCCGCAGGAGGCCTGAACCAGATAAAACACTGTGTTACTCCCCAATGATCCGGTCTCGACGCGTCCGACCGCGTCGGGACTAGGTCTTTTCGCCGGCGTCCGGCGGTAAGGCGGCGGCCTCGGTCCGGGACAGGGCATGCCTCGACCTCGCACCCCCTTTCCTTGCTTATTGGCGCTGCGGAGGTTCGCCTCCCAGTCGCCGACAATTTTGTTTTTTAAATTTCAAAATTTTGATTTTTTATTTTATTTTTTGAATTTATTGATTTTCCAGTATTTGGTTTTTTGCATTTTATTTTTGTTTTTGAATTTATTGATTTTCTAGCATTTGTTTTTTCAATTTGTCCATCCCTATATATTAAATTTGTCCATCCAATTTCCTTTCTAGTGCAGCCAACCAAACAACATCTCTACACAGCCTGTCCAACCTCATACAACCAACCAAACAACATCCCTTTACATCTACTCAGCCTGGCTCCACTCAGCTTGGCTCAATTCATACAGCCTGGCTGAGCTCATACGGTAACCAAACACACCCTTTGTAAATGACAGTCTTCCAGTTTGAAAATCTTACATATAGGTAATTGCTTCCTTGCTGCCTACTCAGCTCATTATTCATAAGGAAATTTGATATCGTACAATTAGTCCCTTTAATTTTTTTCTCCTCCAGAACTGTACAATGTCAGCACCCTCATAGGCTGATTACCTATTGTTCAACTGTACAATATTTTTTCAGAGACAAACATTGAAATCTATTGTTCAGCTACTAAATTTCACGTTTTATGTCTATCTACGGAGGATACCTGATGCAATGCATAGACTTTACAAATTTTTTTATTATCTTTTAGTGGTCTTACTAGATAGAACTGAATGCATTTTTTAATCTGCCCTGTTTTAATTGAACAAAGGGATTACGATTACCACTGTTTGGGGACCTTGCACAAATATGTGGGTGCATCACTCTTCAGCTCAAGGATGATTGTCATTGTGAGATTATCTATGGCAGTTCATTCAATGTGTGCATGCTTGATAGCTGATTAGATCCAATTTAATTCAGCATATCCAATATACTTGATGATAATATTTTCCTACTGTCAGTTTCATCTCCTTTGAGAACATGATGATCAGGTGTTGGAACTTGCTGTCCATTGGACTATAGTTTCTTTCGATCACTTATATCTTTTGTTTCGGACATCCTTCTATGTTGTCTTACTGGAATTTTAGAAGAGCAATAATCTGTCAATTATGGCTCATTTCGATTGGAATATACATAGTCTATTTAGCATTTGTCTATTCTTTCAATTTGCCATAGTATAATCCATGATCGTGTTTTATTACTACCGTGGATGGCTATTTGAACAACCCGGCTAATACAATCTAAGAGCAATCCTTATCATATTCAGCTTTAGAACTATGCTAGATATCAGTTATATCTTATTTTTGCATGGTCTTCCGCTTTCTTCAACTGACCTCCATTCGGCTTTCTCTCTATTTGGGATACCTAAGTTTCAATAATGTGATTTTTGCTATTACACCCTCCTCTCTGTCAACCAAGCAAAACAATCATGTAAATGATCAGACCTATGTTCTTCAACATTTGTATCAAATCGAGAATTTTCTATGTTTAAATCTTCTCCGTCTCCACAGACTCCAACTGCACCAAAACTGGCTTCAACCTCAGGTTGCCCTTCACCCCACAGGTTAGATTTCCATTTTTTTTAATTGTTTCACCGTTACAGCCTTGGATAAAAAGATCTTCCTCTTTAATGTTGTCATAGAGCAACACTAGCATAGCATTGTCTTTTTTTAAGATTCCGAACTGTCTTCTACAAGATTGTAAGATTTATTTGACATTTTAAAATGATTTCCTTCTTTGGAAATGCCCATTCCCCTGCATTTCACATTGGAATTACCTTAAATAATCTCTACCTGGTCGTTCTTATAGTTGGGGGTTCAATGCATTGTAGTTTGTGTTATACATGTAAACATACACGTTAATATAAAGTTCAGTTATATATGTCACGCAGCTGACTCACCCAACACGGGCGCGCCATGGGCGCGCCATCCATCCTAGTAAAATATACCTATAAAACGATAGGGATTGAGGCCTGCTCGCGGTGGTCATGTCGGCCGGACGACGCCGGCCGTCCGATCGTCGGCCAACAATAGGGATTGGGGCCTCCTTGCGGTGCCCACGTCGGCCGGATGATGCCGGTCGTCCGATCGTCGGGCGAAATGGGATCCGGCCGTCCGTTCAAAAGTTCTATATAAAAGCAATTCTTTTCTTTTTTCCCGACGAGGCGGACGAAATGGCCGGCTGGTCACCCGCGCTAGAACTCAGTGCACTGAGCCGGGTTCGATTCCCAGCCATGCACATTTTTCCCAGTACTTCCTTCATTCCTTCTTCTTTTCCTTTTTTTTCCTTTTCTATTTTCTTTCTCCTATGCCGTTTAAAAATTCCGAAAAATAGAAAGTTTGTAAAAATGAAACCATGCCTGCACAAAGAAGCTCCATAAAAGTTTGGATTTTTTGAAAATTTTTGAAATTAGAAATTTTTTTGCTTCCTCTGCTTTCTTCTTTTACTTTCTTTTTTCTTTTCTATTTTTTCTACGCTGTTTAAAAATTCCAAAAAATAGTAAGTTCGCACAAATGAAACCATGCCTGTACAAAGAATGTCCATAAAAAGTTTGGATATTTTTCAAAATTCTTTGAAATTACAAAAAAAATTTGCTTCCTTTGCCTTCTTCTTTTACTTTCTTTTTTCTACACCTTTTAAAAATTCCATGAATTCGAAAGTTTGCAGAAATAGAACCATGCCTGCACAAAGAAGGTTCATAGAAAGTTTAGATTTTTTTTTAGAATTTTTTAAGTTAGAAAAATTTTCAGTTTGAAAAAAATTCTCTCTTTTTTCCTCCTCTATTTTCTTTTCTATAGGCCATTTAAAAAATCTAGAAAAAAAGAAGTTTACAAAAATGGAACAATGGCTCCACAAAGAAGGCCTATAAAAGACTTAGATTTTTTAAAAAATTTTAAAATTAGAACAATTTTAAAATTTAATAAATGTTTTCACTCTCTTTTTCCTCTTCTATTTTCTTTTTTCTATACAAAATGCGTCTCTGTCCTATTTATGTGACTTTCAGGCAAAGCAGAACGACCTTTCCCAGTACTTGCTTCCTTGCCTTCTTCTTTTTCTTTTTTTCCTTTTCTATTTTCTTTTTTCTACGCCATTTAAAAATTCTGAAAAATAGAAAGTTTGCAAAAATAAAACCATGCCTGCACAAAAAATGTCCATAAAAAGTTTGGATTTTTTGAAAAAAATTTTAAATTAAAAATTTTTTTTGCTTCCTCTGCCTTCTTCTTTTACTTTCTTTTTTCTTTTCTATTTTTTCTACGCTGTTTAAAAATTCCAAAAAATAATAAGTTCACACAAATGAAACCATGCCTGTACAAAGAAAGTTCATGAAAAGTTTGGATATTTTTCAAAATTTTTTGAAATAACAAAATTTTTTTGCTTCCTCTGCCTTCTTCTTTTACTTTCTTTTTTCTACACCGTTTAAAAATTCCAAAAATTCGAAAGTTTGCAGAAATAGAACCATGCCTACACTGAAAAGGTTCATAGAAAGTTTAAATTTTTAAAAAATTTTGTGAAGTTAGAAAAATTTTTAGTTTGAAAAAAATTCTCACTCTCTTTTTTCCTCTTCTATTTTCTTTTCTGTAGGCCATTTAAAAAATCTATAAAAAAAGGAAGTTTACACAAATGGAACAATGGATCCACAAAGAAGGGCCATAAAAGACTTAGATTTTTTTAAAAAAAATTTAAAATTAGAACAAATTTAAAATTTAATAGACGTTTTCGCTCTCTTTTTCCTCTTCTATTTTCTTTTTCCTATAAAAAATGTGTGTCCGTCCTATTCAGGTGACTTTGAGGCAAAGCAGGGACGACCGCGCCGTGCATAGGCATGCAGTGACATCAGCAACGATGTCCGCAATTAATAGAGGTATCTTTTTTTTTCTTCCATAACTTTTGACTGGAGGCTCTGATTCATGAACGGTATTCACCTGTGTGTTTCTGATATTTTTACGAAAAAACTAGACCACACTCAGCATATAAATCCAAAATATTTTATGATTGACCACTTTGGCATACATGACTTTGTTATGGTGTGTCACATGGTACCTAACCATTGTGGCTAGCCACCTCTATTAATTTTGTTGCCCGTCTGATCATTCGTGTGATGCAGCTCGAACCGTCCAACCTATTAATATAAAAAAAAATCTAAATTAAAGCACGTAAAATGAGCTCTCTATTAAAGCCACTTAAAGCTCTCTCTTGTCTTTACGCCACGTGTCACCCATATCTGGGGCTCTTTCATTGTGCCATGTCGTCTTTAAAGACCCTAATATCACCCTCACGTTGTGCCACGTTGCACGATAAAACGTCTCCATCCGATCACCCGCGTTGCACATATCGGGCCATCCAATATCAATGCAGATTTAGCCGTCTTACCTATTAACGTTGTGAAAAAACATTTCCATTTCACAAAATCTATCCGCACTTCACGTCTAACATACAAACTTTCCAAAAACCTTCAGGTTTGACAGAACAAAAAAATTATTTTCATCGATCGTTTATATGCATGCGAGTTGTGTTTGCTATTAAAATTTTTTTTAACGGCGCGTCATTGAGGCGCAAATATTCCTAGTGAACTATAAACGCCGGATGTGTTGTAGTGAGGCATGGAATCGGTCTTTGGCGTCAAGACTGCACACGCGTCGGCCACACGGCGACGGCGCCGGGCGTGTACTGGAGACCGGCATATCGGGCACGTCGCGTGCGAGCTCAGCCACATGTCGATGCACCCGACGTGGAACACGTGCAGGCACGCCGGCAGCCGCCTAACGACCTCCCCAGGCCTCACCTCCCCGAGCCAGACGCCGCACTCCTCGTCGTCGCCGTCGCCGTCGCCGTGGCCACCGCTCCTCTTCTCGTACGCGTACACGGGGAGGAGGATCACGCCGGCCGTACCGCGCACGGCGGCGGGTGGTCCACGGGGGAGGGCGTCCACGGCAATGACGGTGCTCTGCTCCGGCCGGACCGTGCCGGTTCTTGATCCTGGACTCCCGCCGGTCTAGCGCCCCGGCGGCGGCGTGCCCAATGGGCGAAGAGGACGACGACGGCAATACCCCAGCTTGCACCGACGACGTACAGGAGGATGCAGGCGAGGATGGCGAGCGGCGCGACTGTGAGCGCGAGGCTCAGGAACATGCTGACTTCTGCTGTATGTGGTTGTTTGTACGAGTGGCCAATGGCAAGGTAGGTCAATTGATGTTATCGCAGCAAGTCAGAGAGTCTACCCTTTTTTTTTTTTTTTGTGAAAGGGCTTTTACCCATTGCATTTCATTCATTGAAACAAGAACACAATCTTCCACTGCAGTTCCTAAAAAATGAAGAAAATACATTTCCATTCTTCAGGAGCCTAACAGCTAAGAGCCCAATGCTTTCAATCCACGCCACCGGTGGACGCCGAGGCTGGAGCAAGCAGATCCGGCCGACACCGTCGCCGGAAAAGCCACTTCCTGCCTTTACCTCGCACAGGTTTGATTTGAGACGGTGAATTGTCCAAAGAGCCACAGTCCCAGGCTAGACGGGACTTTGCACCCAGTCAGAGAGTCTACCTGGTGGCGATGTCATCAAGCTAGTTATATCTAATAACTGAATAGATGGACGTCCAGGATGCACCCAGTGCTGAGCCCAAAGAAAATGAGCGTCCAAGATTTGCCCATGTTGATGCCTTGCCTAGCCTCCACGCTGATGCTTCCCTAGTATATTATATTATATATCATGCAAAGGCTGCAATCGATTGGTTCCGAACTTCCTTGCCGTTGCGTCTATCTATCTAATCTAATAAAAGCCTCTAAAGGCTTGTACTGTTTATAAATAGTGAATGGTGAAGCACTTCAGTGAAATTACATATATATTATCTACATAGCTTTTTTGCGTTTTGACCCCCTAAGGTTCCTGAGATTCCCTTTTAAGCTCTCCATTTCAATCATTTCGCCTTGAGGTTTCCTGAAATGCGTAAAGGCCCTCATTTTTAAACATTCTACCCCTAAGATTTCCCATATTCCTGTTTTAGACCCTCTTTTTCATTGTTTTGCCCCTGAGGTTTCCTATATACCTATTTAAGCTCTCAATTTAGCCTCTGCAGCTTGCCGGATTCCATTATGCCCTTGCTTTCTGTTGTGGAGCACGGATACAAGACTAGTATTAGTACAAGAAGACAGTGGACCATTTCTTAAAGAAAAACTCCTGGTTCAAATTAGAAGAAAGCAAATAACAGTAATGTTGGTGATGGAACCAAACAATAGTATTTTTGGGAGTATCACGGGACTCAAGTGTTTGTATTCATCTTATCCCTTAACTATTACATAAGGAGCATAAGAAAAAGACAAATGATACACATGGGTTATAACTTTACCTCTACAACTATATGGAGACCCTCATGAATTCACATTCGGCTTAATACAAAGATTACTCACTTGCTGCCCTCTAGTTGAAAACTAATATGAACTGTCCAAGGCACGCTACGCATGTTAATGTTCAACTCGAGCAACAACAATTCAGGCGAGCATCCTCAATTGAAATGGAGGTAAATCAGGGTGTCCGCATATGTGTTATGTGATAGCTCCTAAGATCGAGGACCATTCCACACATATCCTCACAATGATCAATAGCACAATACACACAACATTAGACATAATTAACATACAACCACGTAGTATGGACTGCTATCCATACAACATGTTCAGCATAATCATAGTTTACTGGTAGTAGAAACATAAGTTTTCGATAACAGAGCAGTGAAAGTTCATCATAAATTAAACCAAAAGACCAGCAAGGTATGCCTTATAACCCAAGGATAACTGATTGGAAATTAGAACGTCACATCTTGCTCGCTAACGACTGTTCAAACAGTCTAAACTTTACAGAGGTGTATGACTTTACCCACACGACATAGCAAACTATGCCTAAGCCTCTTAGATATACATACTAGTTCTTTGGGTCATTCGGATGCCTTTCACCTCTCCTCACAACCCTTCATGTCGAAAGGAGCCAACCATTGCAATGAATTTGTCTATAACCCGTTTGCCCGGCGCTCATGAATGCACAACGGATGGCTCTCAAGCCACCCCACTACTAAACACGGTTGCCCCTTTGGCACTAAATGTATTTAAAAATCTAGTAGCTCTCTAGGAGCTATTAAATGAATTTCTAAAATTACAAAACCTTTATAGTTTTACTTAGTAAAATTTTGGAAAAATATTTACAGAAAGTTTCTGAGTATGATTGCTTGGTGTGTTGTCGTGTGTGAGGGTAGGATCTGAGGAGTTCATGGAACCCACTGTTGGAGATGACTACCTGCAACCGGAGTACAACCAAGGCAAGTTCCCTTAACGCATATTGAATGAACCGTTGTCTGATTTAAAGGGATTTATAGAATTTTTAAACTTGCATGCTACCTTTAAAATAAGTAGTTTCCAGTGTTAACTACAACCGAAAAATATAAAAGGGTTTTTATATCCTTAATAATCTTGCACTGTAGGACTAAATGTAAGATACCTTGATGCCATGTTTACCTTGGAATAGGATAAAAATACTTTATGCAGATTAAATGCTATACTATGGTTGGCATGTTATTGTAATATTTGTTAAGGAGTTTTCGGTAAAAATGAGGCATTGGAAGAATGCCGAGATTGGAATATTTTTTTGTCCTTCCCTTAAATGCTCGGACTAGAGAGGGCTATACTGTCGGTTTGGTGCAGGGTATACACGGTTTCGGGTTAGTGTTGGTACTCCTCCTCTAGTCTAAGGGCCGTTCATCCTATGAACCTATGAACTGAGCCTTACAGTATAGCCTTGGGTTCCGTTATGGGACGGATCTGGGCTATTAAGCTTTGATCTCGAATAGCAACTTACTGGTGGAGATGTCCTTCATAGACATTTGGGTTGTATGGGTATGGATGGTGTTTCCATGTTCATCGGTGCCTTAGAATGTTTTTTCTTGGCCAACTTGTACAACATGAGGACTAGGGCCATTGGGCCAATCCCCCACAGGTGCCAAGGGATGACTCACGGAGCAAGTGCTATTAGGGCTTCTAGCCCAAATGGCTTTATGATCCGCACTCCGGTGCGCAATCTCCTAAGGGTAAAGTGTACCCGCTCTGCAGAGTTAAAATTATCATAATAGTCGTGCTCATGGTTAAGAATATACGAATGGAGTGTTCGTATGATAGACACTTCTTTTCAAAAAGGAAAAAAAGGTTTTGGAAAGAGTAAATGGTTTTATAAATGGATTTATAAATGGCCTTTGACAAAGGAAAGATCAAGGCAAATACATTTTTGTTTCACCCAGAACATGTTCAAAAATGGCTTTTCTCTTACCTTAGGTGAAAACTTGGAAAATTGGCATTTTTGCAAAATTTCCTAAGCTTTCTCTCGTAGTAAGCCCCATGCTACATATTTTTTCCTTACTTGCGGAGTACAATTGTACTCACCCTTGCTGTTCTCCCATCTCTATCTAAACTCCAGTCGAGGAACAGCTTGCGGATGACCCGCAGTTTGGCGACGCTAATGCAGACTACGAGGCTGAGGACTACGAGGACTGTTTGGAAGACTAGGGTGCCTCCTACAGTCTTACTGCTTGTGGGGAGGCAGTAGTACTATTGTGTGTACTATTGTGTGGGTCCCATGTGTTGCATTCCGTCGGACTCTGATTTGCGGCCTACATGTCTTCATGTTTGTACTATACTGGGGTTATGCCTCTATTATGTAATATTTTATTCACGATGGTAATGTGTCACTCTGTTTGGACTATGTGTACTAATTGTTTATCCTTAGGACTAGTACAGAATGCATAAAGAGGTTTGGCCCTTTTAATTAGGTCTCGACACCATAGGTCACTGTCTGGCTACTACCGAAGCCAACATTAGTTGGATCAGTGTAGACACAACACCGATTCCACCAAAGATGTCGCTGCCGCGTTGCATCATAAGGATAAAACCACCATAAAGCAGCAGGACTTAAGGTATGGCTGCCCAAGATCTGAGGCCTTCACCATCAAAACACCCGAAGTGACATCCATAAGCCACCCAATGACTGGCTGCTCGCGATCGAGGTCCCTGTGGCGCCCGCGACTAACGACAACATAGACGGTCGATTTTGGGGGCCAAAATCAGCCGCTATCGACCAGATCCTTGCGCCAATAAGCAAATCAGGTGGCCACGCTGCCTTTGTACCGCTCCCCGATGAGACGTTCGTCCCAAACAACCTAATGACTGCTCGATACAGGAGACTAATGAACGGTCGGAGGAACACCCACCACTGTTGCCTAGGGGAGGGAAGGGGAGAGGGAGAAGGGAAGAAGAAAGAGCATGGGACCCTCCTCTCATCGTCGACGAGGACGGGAGCAAGAGAAGGAGAGGGCTAAGGTGTGACAGCGCTAGCTAGTTTTTTCTCTTCATTCCCCTCCAATATATATTAGACAAACAAAAAAGATTCAACACTTCAATTTTCAACCATCGCGTAAACCACAAGCAGATTATAGCAGTTGCGATTAGGATTTTCAACCCATTCCCAAAAACAATGATTTTTTATTTTCAATTTTTTTCTGGAACTCACCGATTTTAATCTGGATCCTAAAATTGTTTTTTTCCTAGGACACAAAAACGCCAACATTATCCCAACACGGCTGCTCGCCTCTCCCTTTTTCCTATTTTATCCCCGCTTTTCCCCAGTCACGAAAGGAACAAACCCCACAAGCCAACAAACCCGGGCGGGCGCCCCGGGTCGCTCGTGGAACACACACCACGACACACCACGACGCGGACCGAGTCGTCTCGTCCGACCGGAGCGCGCGCCGCCGGAACGGGCCATGCCGTCGCCGGAGACCCTCCTCGGCGCCGCCGAGCTCTGGCGCCCCGCCGCCCGCGGCGGCGGCTGGGCCACCGCCGCTGTTCTCCTCCTGCTCCTCGTATTCCACCTGTCTGTCCTCTTCCGCCGCCGCCGTCGCCTTGCGCGCCTCGTCCGGCCCGAGACCGCCGCCGCGGCGCCCGCCTCCGCCTCTGGCTCCGGCTCCAGCGCAGGGTTGGTCGCGTATCCCCAACGCGTGGTTTTCTGATCGAAGATGTGTGAGCTTTGATTTGATCGGTGGTGGCTTACTGAGTACTGACTGGTTGTGCTGTGTTCGCCTTTGGTGGATCGTAGGGTGGAGGGGCTTGTGACGGAGGACGATCTGCGGCAGTTGGTGAGCAGCCTGGGGGTGGCCGCCCGTGAACCGGAGCGGGAGGGGTGGGAGCACGTGATCGCCAAGGGGAACGACGCCATCTCCTACAGGGCGTGGTGCGACAAGACCACGGTATTGCTGGCACCTCTCGTTCTTCCCTGTTCAATCCATTGATGTTATCCTGTACTAGTAGTGTAGGCGGTTTCATGTAGCTATACTTGACTGCAATCAGAAATATTATCATAAGACACAGTTAGACACTGAATTTACTTTGGACGACTTGTGTCTCCGCGGTTAATTAAGTGTGGTAGTCAAGCACTAGTAATGAAATATGCGAGTATTGAGTAGAATTCTGAATAGCACAAACTGTTGGATTAGTATTACTATGCTTGAGAACTGAGATCAGAAATTATGGTTCACCTATTGTTTAGAATTCATAATGGCCACAAGACTAATCAACAACCGTCTGTGTAGTCTGCTTGAAATACCTAGGCCCTAGGGGTTGTGGCGGGACTCTGAACAAGTTTTTCCACTACTATATGTATATGTCTTGTACAATGTTGCTATTGCGATGATGCCTTCTGAACCACTGTAGTTTTCATAAAATCCTGATAGAATGCAGTGCAGTCTAGTTTAAAAGTTTTATTTATTCAAGGAATCACTCTGTTCTCTAATGCAGAATGGCCCACCTAAATATCTTAGTGTGACAACATTTGAGAGATGCTCAACAGAGCTGCTGAGGGACTTTTACATGGATAATGAGTATAGAATGGAGTGGGATAACACTGTGGTAAAGCATGAGCAACTGCAATGTGATGAAAATAGCGGAATAGAGATAGGACGTACAATCAAGAAATTTCCGCTTTTAACACCAAGAGAGTACATATTGGCATGGCGTGTTTGGGAAGCAGATGGAAAGTCATACTATTGTTTGGTCAAGGTTAGTCGCACCCCTCTTTCTTCCTGCATTGAACTCTTTGGACTACTGTATATCAGTATGATATTCTTATGTCATATATTTATGTCAAGGATTCTTAATCTCCACTATTTATGTCAAGGATTCTTAATCTCCACTGATTTAAATGTTTTCCAGATGCGTAATATTAACTAATTATATAGAAAACAACTGAAACATTAGAAATATTACTGTATACACGTATTCTAGCAATACACTATGCCCGTTTCAGAAAACATCACGTGAGATGAATTTCAATTAGCGTTTTTTTTAAAACCTTGTCATTTTCATATTTGAGTTGTTGTATATCAGCCTGCATGACTTGTTCATAGCTTATTTTCTTTTGACACCTCTGCCAATTTTACATGTTTTGATATTACTACATCACCTAATCTGCCTTCTGTAATTTGTCAATCCTGACAGGAATGTGAACATCCTCTGGCACCAAGACAGAGAAAATTTGTTCGAGTGCAACTTCTGAGATCTGGATGGTGTATTAGGAAAAGTAAGTCAACTCTAATAATGATGCAATAGCTTCTAGTTCGGTGTTTTTTCTGCTTAAAATAAACTACCTTGTTTTGATGGCATGTTTGGTGTTGATGTGTCTTTTAAAAAATGGCAACTTCTGAGATCTGGATTGTGTATTAGGAAAAATTAGATCCATGCCATTATGCGGATCTCAAAGCACAATTTCAGCTCAGATGCATGTGGCATACTTTTCGGACTATTTTGCACCTCCTCTTTCTTTCTTCATCCTCTTTCCTCTCTCTCCCCAATCTTTCTCCTCTCTCTGTCGCAGCAGATCTGGCCATTCTCTCCCCTTGCCCTCTCGTCAGCACCCCCTCTTCCATGACTCAGCCTTCCTCCCGGTGCGGTTCTCCTCCCTGGTGCTCTTGAGCTTCAGCCACTTCTTCTGCCCATCCCGCCTAGCTGTCGCCCCTCACTGCACCACCGGACCTGAGCAGCAGCACTAAGTTGGCAGTAGCTAGCTTAGGATGTGACTAACAGTGGCGGTCAGCCAATGGAGTGGCAGCGCAAATCAAGGCAACGGCTGTGTGGCCCGGAGGAGATGGCGGCCAGCGCAGGTGTGGCAGCTAGAGCTGGAGTAGAGGAATGGTGACAGAGCTCTGCTCGTTACCCTGGGCACACTCATCTCCCTCTCTCCGACAAGAAACACTCCAAGGCAAGTTGTATCGTGCTCACCGATCGTCGTGGCCATGAGGGCACTGTTTGGTGGCTGCTTCGGCCACGCGGAAGGCAGGAGTGGCGGCTGGAGGGGAGACGACGACGAAGAAGGCAGTGCAGCGGATGTGCAGCGCGACGGGGAGGCTGCGGTCACTGTCGCTGAAGGACTGCTCGGGGCTTCTTGGCTGCACGTGTTCGCGCTGCCCGAGCTCAAGGCCACGATACAGGGCTTCTCCGGCAGCAACTTCATCAACAAGGCGGCTTTGGCCCCCTCTACCAGCAGGAGAAGATGAGGCGGCGGTGTTAGCGTCCTGGAGAGGTGGTGGGAGAAGATGAGGTGGCAGTGCTAGCGGCCTTGAGAGATGGCCATGGCGATGGAGAGCAGAAGCAGAGGTCGCTGGAGTTGGTGGTGAGGAGAGAGATTGGGAAGAGAGGAAGAAGAAAGAGGCAGGGGCAAAATGGTCCGTAATGTATGTCACATCAGCGTCCGAGCTGGAAACGTGCTTTGAGATCCGCATAATGGCATGGATCTAATTTTGCATATGAGCAGTGGCAAATTTATGAGCCTCGACTGAGCAGTGGCAATTCTCAAATTTTGGAACTGAGCAGAGGCATGTATCTAATTAACCCTTTAAAAATTTGGCACGCATAATGACTTTGGATGATTTTAATTGTGAAACATTATATGACTACCTTGTGTTATAAACTTACAACACAAAACACCACTGTCCACAATTTCCAAAATAGATGTTTTCACATAGTTTTGAGATTGAAGTGCAATTAGCCAAATACTATGCTATTTCGCAATGACTACTTACTACCAATCTGAGTGTTGGATGGACTTGTTGGTTAATAAGAATGTAAGGCCTAGTGAATTGTGAATATTTCTGACACATGGTCATACACTTTGATGGACTTGTTGGCTAATAAGAATGCGAGGCTTTGTGGTTTTTTCATACTCATGTGTTGTACTAAACCACCTGCCATATACAGGTTCTATTGTCTTGAGTTCCTTTCTTGTCAATTTTTAAGAACAAAATACCATGATCAAGCATAACACATTCCTTCTTCTTGCCACCCCCCTTTCTACTGCAGTTAATTTCTTTTATAACCTGATATGTGCCACTGAAATAGTGAGATGGAAGTTGAAAGCTGGAACCAATAGGAAGTGCCAATTTAGAGCTAGCTAATCTTGCCTCCCTTTTCAAATTATCATTAAAATACATGTCAAAGTGTTTTTTTGATGTATCATACTATATATTTACTGTCACTAATTTAAATCTAATGTTTCATTTTCATTTGACTTTACAGTCCCTGGGAGGGATGCATGTGAAATCACAGTGCTGCATCATGAAAACAATGACATGAACATAGAAATGGCAAAGCTGGCCTTTTCCAAAGGCATATGGAGTTACATTTGTAAAATGAACAATGCTCTACGTAGGTATCCTCAGCGTCATAGTTCATCAATATCAATTCTGACCATGAAAAGACTCATCAAGAAGGTTAGTGCTCTTTACTAGTTTGACCAGTTTATGGTTGTATCAAAACAAGAAACATATGTATTTCCTGTATGTCGTGAGTTGACCTGCTGAAGCTTGTTGTTGCTTTAGTTTTTGTTCCTTGTTTACTTTAATTGCTTTAGTTTTTGTTCCTTGTTTGCTTTATGTGCTCAAATTACAACTGCGTTAGTGTATGCAATGATAATGCTTTTGGATGATGAACATGTTTATAAATTGCCTAAGCTTGTTTTTAAAAATCTGGATTATGCACCCACATAGTTTTTCAATGGTTTAGTATACTATTATAGTAACATGATCATTTGTAGTCCGTTCTCTGAAGAAATAATCTTTTGCTCATCAGTTCCCTCCGGCCTTGGAGACTGCTGTGGACGAAGGTCAACCTCCCAGGAATATAGCAGCAACAACACATTCTGCCAGAACATCACCGCTCAGACAGCCAGTGAAGAAGTCTTCTCGGGAAATGATTGCAAGTGGACTCCTACTGATTGGAAGCATTGTTTGTCTGTCCCGAGGCCGATCTAATCTTGGGGCTCATCTTGCGATGGCATTCTTCCTGAAGAAGGCATTTAAGAATGATAAAGAATCAGGTTCGCAGAGAGGAAGAGCTGATATGACTGTATCCAGGCACTAGTAATAGCATAGGTTATTAAACCGCGGGGACTACCTTTTATCTTTTTACTTTTTTTTTCTTTGATAAAAGTGAGTAATGTTTGCTCAAAGGCCTGATTGTACAGCGTTATTCAGCATGAATAATGTAAATAATAAGTTTTGCAATAAACTGGCTTCCCCAGCAAGCAGGAAGTACCTGTGTAAATTTTCGTTATTTCCTCGGTATGCTTTCCGCTGGCGCCGCCCTAAAAAGAAACCAGAAAAATGCACTTCGCTTTTCGTAGTCGAGCAATGGTACGCACACTGCTGAATTACTATGAAAGGTGCATAGAGTATGGCTACATCCCTAATTCCTATGTAATAATCATTAATGTAGGTACTGTCCAAATTGGATTATCCTCTACCTTACTAATAAAGTCACAGGATGAATGATGCAGACAATTACACTATGGCCTGTTTGACATAGCTCCTGGAGTTTTATAAATACTATGTCATCTATCTATCCAAAGAATAATCAGGGCATCAGAATGCCACATCACAAGAGATCATGTATGATCTCGACCGTTGAAGAATCGCAACACCGAGAAAATAAAACAACATGCTAGACTCATAGAGATGAAGATTCTTCTCTTATTTTTCCTCATCTTCTTACTCTTTGCTCTACCCTACTTATGCTCTTGTGTTATTCCCTCACCTATATTCTCGCAACCCGGGTCGAGAAGCTCACTGAAGAGAGAAGACCCAAAGAGTATCTTCGACAAACAAAGATGGGGACCCTTCGCACCGTCAAGGATCTTACAAAAGCTACTGTAGTGGTCGACAACACCACCACTCCTCTGTTCTCCCGTCTATTTCTTCTACCCACTAGTTCCTTCAAATCTCAGGGTCGAGATTCCTTTAAGGGGTAGGTTTGTAACATCCTTATTTTTAAAATCCTAAAATCATGTGTATCATTGCATTTGCATAATTTTAAAGTGCATTTCAAACCAAGCTTTTGGAAATAAGTATGTTACCTTTTAATATTTTAGTCTTTCCAAAAATAATATTTGCAAAAGATTGTTCAAGAGAAAAATGAAACTAATTAATTTGTTTGAGTTTGATTTGCAAAATAAAAATGTCTATGAAATTCGGACCGTGAGTTCCATGAAATTCATAATCCGGGGATCACCAAAATTAAAATTTCTATTTTCTAATTTAAAATAATTATTTCCAAAAACCTAATATTCTATTTTTTATATCAAACTCTAATTTCTTTCGCTTCAGCCCTACCCGTCAATCTCTCCCTCTCTTCCTAAAACCTGCCCCGATTTCTTTTCGCGGGAATTCGCCGTCGAATCCCTCCTCTCTTTTCTTCGGCACTCATGACATGTGGGTCCCGTGGGTCAGCCTTTCCCTCTCTTTTGGCAGCCCATTTTGCCCCCATATGGGAAATCCCTCTTTTGCCCCTTATCTTCCTCTTTAAACCACCAACCTTATCCCTTTCCTCCTCCCAAACCAGCAGCCTTCTCTGCTCTTCTTCCAACCAAACCAACAGCACTCCTCCCCCTTCCTACTGCCTCTCCCCTTCCTCCACGCAGCCTTCCCTGCCTCCCCTTTCTTCTCCAAGCCCAGCCATCCCTCATCCACAGCCCTCCCTGCCTCTCCCCTTCTTCCTCCAGCCCGGCCACCCCTTCTCCAAACCCAGCCAACCCTCTTCTCCTCTTGCTGCGCCCCATCCGCTGCCCCCTCTCCATCTCCCTGCAGGTAAGCATTGGTAAGCTCTTCTTCTTCCTCAATCTTGCTTTAGGTACGTCTCCATTTCAAAAACTATTGAAGGACATTCTAGAGGATCCTCTCTTGATTCTATTTTGCTCAGGAACTCTAGGAATCGAACGCCGAAGCTCTGCCTCTCAATTCATGGCCGCCTCCACTTCTCCTCGCCTCAACGCTGCCTCGCTGCGAATCTCCTCAAACCGTCCGAGGACATCCTTGCTACCTTCGTCGCGAATCCATCCCAACCAAGAGCTCGGAGAATGGTTGACCAGCACGACGATTTTGTTCGCCAAAGAGCTCGCCGGAATCTGCCGCGGCAAGAACAGCCCCTCTCTACTCTCTTCACTCTTTCCAATTTCTACCAAAAATTCCTCGTTCATCCGTTTTGGATGAAACCAATTCCAGTTGGTAGATCGGGATGTATTCTAGCTCTAGCTCCCATAAAATTTTTGTAATTTTCTGAACATATTCTATTTTCTGCATTTTTCGGACTATAGGAAAGTGAATTTTGTCATTGCTTTAATTGTTTGTACATGCCTCTAAAATAAGTTAATATTTCTGAAAATGATAAATAAACATAAAAACAATGTTTAATATGTAATTAGTTTATTTACAAAAGTTTTAATAAAAAGAAAATGATTTACCTAATAACAATCAATCATATATGCTTATTCTTTAAGGATAAAAATTATTTTTAAATTTCCTGAATCAATCCCAATAATATTTATCCAATTATCATGTAATTATTTTATTTTCAGAAATATTAGTTCAAAATAAAATGTTTTATTTAATTGCATTCAACTAATTATATTGTATTATTATATTAGTAGCTAATGTCTTTTTAATGGAAATAAATTTCTGAAATTCTCAAATAAAATGAAAACAATATTTATCCTTTTTCATTAATTAGTTATTTTCTGTATTTTCTATTCAAAAGAAAATATTTATACTAGATATCATTATTAGCTAATTTCCATTTCATATGAAATAAAAATGTTATATTTATAAAATAAAATTTTCAAAATAAGAATAATAATTCTCCATTTTTGTATGCTCAACTTTATATGCATTTTCAATAATTTCTATTCAAAGGAAAATGTTTTATCTGATTACTTTTAATAGTTTATATCATTTCAAAAGTAAAATCGATTCCCAAAAATCTTAAATCAAATGCAAGCATTACTTTATCATACCCATGCATGCTCATTCATTTATTTTTGCATGCATGTTTTCATGTAATGTGTTGAACGTATGTTGTTTGCAATCGCTAGATCCGGTCGAGTTTATGTCCAAAGCCGAAGATCAAGCTCGGCAGCCGCACGACTTCAATCACGGCAAGTCTTTTCCCTAGAATTCTAATTTCTAGATTTTCCCAAAACTGCTAATTAATTAAAATATGTGTATCTATTTTTGAAATTTCCAGTGCATGCCGTTCATTTTTATGTTATGCACCCATTGCCATGAAAAACCTTAGAATAAATTATATTAAATGATGTCATACTGTTTTTCATTATTAATTGGCTTAGCAATGCTTAGTTAGACATCGGGGAGTGATCTCCCGGAGCTGTATCATTATTGTATTCATCTTGAGAATTGTGCAACTGAGAACGAGACTGGCGAACTTGGTTATGGTGGGCTTGATCACTCTTTAATTAAAATTTGACCAACTAATAATTGGGATCGGGAGTGGATGAATGTATGGTGGGTGCCTTCGTGCACGAGACTTGGGTTTGTGTTTGGCTGCCGCTCCGAGAATAAGGACAGACGATTGTACCGAGTTTAATCAAGATATCCCCGTGCGGCCGCAAGCTCGGTATGGGACGAGCCTGATCTAGAGGGATAGTTACTTCGGCGTTGCTCACCGTTCTTGCACCGTAGATGGGTCCGTGGAAACTATCGCCGGTGTACTGCCGAAGACTTGTGGACCTATCATTTCTCCGGGTACCTGTGTGGATATCAGGTACAACCGTGTCAAACTTGGGGTTAATTTTCTGAAGGGTCTTGTTACGGTACTCTTCGACGGGAGGGTACTGTATCTTGCGAGTAAAGCGTACAACCTTTGCTGTAAACCCATTCGAATGGCCGTGCTCCCGGTTAAGAGCGACTTGGTGGCTCCTTACAACATAGCTTCACCTTAATTAATATGACCCGGGTAAGGTTTTCCGGCTGTGTGCCGCTGCTAGCTGTTGTTGGTTGTTGAGAATGAGACAGTGTGCCGATGCACTGAGAATTATTATGAGACATGAGACAGGAGACTTAAGACTGAGAACTTTGGTATGTTCAATTTTGAGAATTATTAATTATTTACTCCTGTATGTTTTCTTAAATGCTTTTATACTTCTAGGTTAAATGTTTTTAGGCAAAATAACTCTCAGCTTTTCTAGGATGAGCCTTAGCCTGGCTCTTTGCAGGAAAGACTTGCAACCATTCGCGTGCTAACCCCGCCTTTCATGCGGAGCTGCTCATTCCAACGAGCAGATCCTGATCCCAGTGTACTACCCGGATGGTGGGGAACTTGAAGATGAGGACTATCCTAACGTCTAGGACGCTACTGCAGCTTGCCTGTGGGATTGATTGTTGTATTTTGTCTCTTCTATTTGGAGTTATGGAAGACTGTTAACGCTTCCACTACATATTAGCCTTCCGCTGTTATAAGGTCTTCGTGCTAGTTAGCGTACTCTGATGTAATATTTATTCGAACTTGTAACGGCAATGATCCAGTGTTCTGGAATGTGTGTACTAGCTAATGATCCAGGAACTAGTACAGGTAATGCACAGAAGGGGCCCGACTCTGTTTAGTGCGTCCCGATAGGCTTGGTATCAGAGCCTAGGCTATAGGACGCAACCTAAGTAGATTGATGTAGCATTAAGAATCTATTTTATTATAAAAATCTACTTTGAAATCGCTGTAACCTCTTCTCTTTTGTCTCCTCTTACCTGATATTCTCATCTTCTATCTTATCTTATATTCTTCTCTCACATCTTGTTCTCGCATCTTGTGTTGCCTCTTTTGTTTTGTTAACAAAACATTGTTTCAAAATTCTTGTCTGATTCAAAATTTTAATCAACACCCTTCCCTCTTATTGGAGATCCTGAAGCTACAAGTCGTCGACAACTACAGCAAGTTAAAAAGAGAGCATCGACGAGCAAGCCAACTTCAAAGGTAGAGAAGCGTCAAAGAGTGAGAAGACTTTTAAAAATCAAGAATAGTTGCTTAAGTCCGTAGGAACCCTATATCTATAATCGTATTAGACGTTATGGGATGTTTTTATTTGAGTTTGAGATGGTTTACAACGGCCTGACCACCTATCGCTTTTATGTTTTCAAACCGTTGCTTCTTATTGCTTTTTAAGATCTTTGAGTTGTGATTTCTATGGATTTGTGTAGTTCTTAAAGAAGAGTTTCGTTTCAAAGGAAAACATTCAAAACTAAACAATTTTCAAATAACTATTCAACAAGAATCTTTCAAGAAAATTTTTGTGTATTTTAGGGAAAAAATTGTGGCGCCCCCTTCTAAATTTACATTCGGCTCAATGAAGTAATAGCCCACTCGCTGTTCATGTGGTTGGTAAATAACCATACTATCTGCCCAAGAGCAAGCCGAGCATGTCAGCTCCCAACCCGAGCATGCAGCGGTACACACGGGCGACCTTCATTGAAACGAATGTAAACCAGGTGCCCGAATATGTGCCCGGCGATGGCTCCCAAGATCAGCTACCATCACACATATATCCTCACAATGATCGATAGCACAACACATACATCTTCGGACATAATTTTCATCCAACCGGGCAACATGAACTGCTGCTCGAACAATAAGTTTTAACATAATCAGAGTTTACTACAGCGGAAATAAAGTGTTTGTTCACCAAAACAGCAGCGGAAGAACATCATAAATAAACAAAAGTCCAGCGTGGTATGCCCTCATTAACCCTATGGGCAACCGATTGGAAATTAGAACTCCACTTGCCCGCTAGCGTCACCGTGCTCAGCTTGGTAGTAGTACTCTAGCACGGGGTCGTCTTCACCTGAAATAGCAGCACATCGGTTGAGTACAGATGGTACTTAGCACTAAGAGGTAATGTATATCCTCAATCATGAATATTAAATACTCCAAAGAAGGGCTAGCAATACTTTTAGCACAAATTGTATTTTTGCAAGACATGGACACGAGTAGGTTGTAAATTGCTTTTGAGGAAAACATTTTAAAAGTGATGCTTGTAACATCCATCATAATTCATCATCACAAAATCCATCATCATCAATCCATGGGGCTCTAACCGCCCTTGGTCTCTATCCGACCATAATCACAACATGCTTGGGCTCTATCCGCCCTTGGTCTCTATCCGACCATACACCACGAGCAACCCTGTGCTCGGAAAGACACATAGCTATCCCACCATGCCCAAACCAATACCCAAACTGAACCATAAGCTAACATCGGTGTCTCGCCTCACAAGTTTTCGTCCTTAACCTTGGACGCGGCTGTTCGAACAGTTTAACACTTTGTAGAGGTGTACGACTTTACCCACACGACACAGCAAGCCATGCCAAAGCCTCTTAGATATACATGCCAGTCCATTGGGTCACCCGAGTTGACTTTATCCACTCCTCACTCCTCGAGTGCAGGAGGGAGCCAACCGTTGCAGTGGATTTGTTTAAGGTCCATCACACCCAAGCACAAGGACGCACCACGGATGGTCCACCCTACCACCCCACCCTCTAACACAATTTGCATGCACAGGAAATTGGCTAAGTGTTCCCATGATACACGTGTGGTCGTACGTATAGTAACTTGAAGGGATTGGCACCATGTTCGGTCCTTAGTTCACTCGAACGGGGCTACGTGTCCGGGATCCGTCCTCTCATCATCCCCTATCATCCGTTCAAGTCCAATTTAGAGCTCACACGTAATCCATCATCATCATCACCAGCATCACCTAGTAAATCATTCACAATTGAAGTCGTACGACCAACGGAACTACTCCATCGATCGCTTTACCACGTTGACTCTAAGCATGGCTAAGCTTCCGCTGACCAAACCCAATTAGTACTATCCTCTTAGGCTACAAAGGAATAGGGATATCAAACATAGACCACTAAGTAGGAGATAACTAAGTTCTACCCTCCAAGTGACATATATATTTTAACTTAGCATGCAGGCAAGTGATAGAACATAATTGAAATCATGCATTCATAAATAGAGAATCAATATGGTGAGTCAAATGAGGGGAGTATATGTGCCTTGTTGCTGCTGGTCAGGGTACGGAGCTCCTTGCTCAAGTTCGGGCTCCTCCGGAACGTTGGTTCCTAATGTTCGGTAGCAAGAACATCAAATAAAATTCAAATAAAATATCAAAAAATAGGAAAATCAAATATTTTTAGAGATTCAGAAAGTTCATGATCTAATACAAATTTTGTAAAAAGAATCACCCAATTCCGAGTTCGGATGAGTGAGATCGAGCTATTTGAAGTTTGGGTGCAAAACTAGCTCGGGGCTGTAAGGACTAAGCTCGGGATTGACCAAGGTAGTTCGGGAATGAGCCTCTTAGCTCGGGAAGGATGTTGCCTTGGTCAAGAGTGGGTTTCCAAGGTCGGATATGGCATAGCTTAGTCAGCTAGGACATGACCAAGGTCGGGCTCAACTAGCTCTAGCTCGGGTAGGCACTAAGCTTGTATGTTGCTTAGTATGAGCCACTGTTAGAGGTCCTAGTAAGCTCAGCTAAGCTCGGGCTTAACATGAAAGTTGTAGGAAATTTCCTGGCGCACAATTTTCATGTAGAACACATTTTCATCCGAGCTACGGTTGATTTTATAGAATTTATTTATTAGGCTGCTGTTCAAAGAATGGCTGAAACATGCTGTTTTCAGATCTGGGATTCTAATGCTTTGGTTTCCACCAAAGAACAGCTTAGCCATGAATACTAAATGGTGAAAAACAGAAGTGAGAGGGAGTATTGGGTTCTCACCTTAGCAAGAGAGGCCTTGCTTAACAATAGAGAGCCCAAAGATGAGGAGATGGAAGTGGTGGACGGTAATCTGTCCAGAACTCGGTTCAGCAACTCTTTAGCTTGTTCCTTGAGGTCCCTTCAACTCTAGCAGCGTGGATCTGCTCCTAGACGTTCCTTAGCTCGTGCATGAACTCTTCTTGGCCATCCCAAGCTTGCATGTGAGAGAAAATGACATGTAAGATAAGAAAACTGCAAAGAACCTCACTGCTATCCAAAACAGCGAAGTAGATGAAGAAAGGCAGCAAGATCTCACCCAAATCCTTGTGAACGTGCAAGGGAGTTGGATGTACTTGAAGCCTAGGAAGTATAGATGTTACTCCTGCTCATTCCATGGCCTGGATTTGAAGAAAGAGGGCATAGATGGACAGAAAACGAAATCAGTCTTTGCTGTCCCAAAATTGAACAGCAAAGAGAAAAGGAAGAGAGATCCATAGCAAACCTTTATGCATGTGCTTACGATAGAGTGGAATGAATAGCCAACGATTTCAGCTTTCCAACGATATATAACACCGTATATGGATTCTTGGTGGTTTGGGTGGAGATTTAAAAATGGTGGAGGTGGAGATGAAGAACAGCTTGCTGTTCTCGCTGCTGTCCAGAACTTCGACGTGGGAAGAAATGCGGGTGAGGGCTGGTTGAAGTGGGTGGAGAGGGGTTTAAATAGAGGTATACTCTTTCATTGACAAGTGGGTCCAGGTCCCACCTGTAATAGAGAGTCTGCGGGTAAGAAAAATTGAGTGTCTGGGCTGCCTGCAGCACCGCCCAAGCCAGCCAGTGGATGGAAGATTCGGCTGATACTGTCGGAGGGCAAAAAGGAATAAAGAATAGATGTGGTGGCTGGGCTGTTTGAATAGGTACGAGCTTACTCGAGCTTCTCCAAGCCTGGTCAGGTCTTCTGTTGCTCAGTCCGACCATCTATAGCTCGGGCAGGTTCCTCCAGACATCTTCTAACTCGGACAAGTGATATTTAGCTTACATGGGTAGCAACCAAGCTCGGGTAGAGCTCGGTGAAGTCCGGCACAGTCACTACCTTGCTTGATAGAGCTCGGGTGGACTCTACCTTGCTCCGGCAAGCTACAGCTAGCTTGGGTATTTAGGGAATATGCTCGTCGGGTTAGGTCTCACTACTCTAGTGGCTTGGCCAAAGGGTTTAAAGTTAAAAGCCTTATGTTCTCACCATAGAGCATGGTGGTTGAATGCAAAACTTTTGTAAACCAACATAAAAACAAATGATCGTGCTAATGATATGCATAGCTATACGCAATTTAGCAGCTGGGCTGTTACAGAAATTTTCTAAAATTTTATAAAAGATTCTTACAACTAAACCTTGCTTTCAAAATATAAAACCGAATTTATACTTTGTTTGTGAAAAAAATATTATAAAAATCATTTTGCTTACCTTGTCTTTTGTTATCACCAAATCTTTAAAACATTAAATTTCAAAGAGAAAAATCTTACAAAATATGTTTCCATGTTTTTCAATTTTTTTATGAGATGGTCTTTTCTTTAAAAAAAATAAAAATGTTTGTTAAATTTTTCTTTAAAAACAAGCAAAGTATATTGAGGTGTTTCCATATTTTGTTCTGAAATAACATTCTTTTCCAAACAATCTTAGCTTACCTAAGTTTCACAAATAATATTTACATTGCCTTGAAAAATAGTAGTGTTTACAAAATGAAAATTTTTCTTTTTTTTTTGTGTTAAACAAAATCCCAACACATTTTTTTTAAAAAGGGTAAAGTCTGAAAATGTTTCAATTCTTTGCTTCTGAATGTTTTCTTGAAATCACTTAGATATAAAAGTTTTATTTCTGTAAACGTTTTGCATCTATTTAAGCCCTTGTTAAATGTTTACCTCTCTACAAAATCAAAAACTTTCTTAAATGCTTCTCAAAACAAAAGGGTTGCCTTCGCAATATTTAATTTCGATTTGCATAAAAGTTTAACCAAGATATTTATAACAGGTTATTTATCCAAAACAAAAATGTTTGTAAAAGATTTTTTTCAAAGTGTTAAAATATTTTTCTCAAAACTAGGTACACTTTTTGAAAAACATTATTCAAACTTACTCCTTTTTTTCAAAGGCTTTTGTTTCAAAAACGTTTATTTCCAAAGGCTAAGACCATTTAAAAGTGTTAAATACTTTCAAAAATAAAAATCGGAGTTTTACAATTTTCATGCAGTAAATACTTTTCATAAAGGTTTTTAACAAAATATTTAACATTCTTAAAATCAAAATTTAATTTTCAACTGGTTTTGAGAAAATGGTTTTCAAAAGGATACTCTCCCAATTGCTAAAGAAAAATATTTTGTTTTAAATATTTCTTCAATTGTTTTAGAAATTCCTTTGAAAACAAAATTGTCTTAAAAAATGGTTTAACGAAAATTTTTATTGCAAGACGTTTATTTTTCCCAACTACAAAACTGATTTGATATTCTATTTTACTTCAATTTGATTTATGAAAGCTAATTTTTCAAATTTTTCTTTGAATAATTTGAAACCCTCAAGTACAAAAATGGTTTCAAAAGTTTATACAAATGAGTATTTCATTTCAAATAAAAAGTAGTGTATTAATTTCATATGCCTATTTCAAAAAACATTCTTTTGGTAAAACTTTTTAATTCAAATTGTGATTTTCCATTGCTTCAAAAAGGAAGGTGTTTTAAAATGGATATCTTTTCATTCAAACTCCTTACAACTTTTACAACTCTTTGTTTTAAGCTTAAAAATAAAAATGTTTTGGCAAGGTTAACTTTTCGCCCGTATTTCCTACTCCTTTAATAATTATTTGTTTTAATGAAATCAAAGAACAATTTTTCTAAGAGATTTTTTCAAAACCCATTTGATTTACAAACAAAAGTTTTGAAAGATGCAGTTGCACAACCTTATTGAAAATGATCACTTCGATTTTCCTTTACTTTAAAACTAAGCCTTGTTCACTCTTGAGATTCTAGGTAGTATAAGACCTTTCGCCTTATATTCGCTTATTCACTGGCTATTTACAGATAGACTTCAAAGCACAGCCTGGTCGCCTCTAGGTACACCTTGTAGTCACATAGTAGTTGTTGTTTGCATTGTTGTGATTGGGGTAGATTGATTAGTCTCCTATTTCTCCAATCTTACGCTATGCTCGTTCCCTTGAGAAGATATAGCGAGTTTTGTGAATACTACGCTATCTATCCATCCAAAGAATAATCAGGGCATCAGAATGCCACAACACGAGAGATCATGTATGATCTCGACTGTTGAAGAATCGCAACACCAAGGAAACAAAACAACATGCTTGACTCATAGAGATGAAGATTCTTCTCTTATTCTTCCACATCTTCTTACTCTTTGTTCTACCTTACCTATGATCTTGTGCTATTTCCTCTCACCTATATTCTCGCAACCCAGGTCGAGAAGCTCATTGAAGAGAGAAGACCCAAACAGCATCTTCGACAAACAAAGATGGGGACTCTTCGCACTTGAAAGGACCGGAATGTCGCCTAGAGGGGGTGAATAGGCGATTTCAAATTCTAAAACAATAAACAGAGTTAATTGCGGAAGCTTAACCGGACAGTCTGGTGGTCAGGACCGGATAGTCTGATAGGTACCGGACTATCCAGGTGCAACTACCGGATTGTCCGGTCTACACAGAAACCGTAACATTCCAATTTTTATTAAAAGGAATAAAACATGGATTGTTTAAAAATAAAAATAAAAGAGTTATTAAAAAAAGCAGAAGGAATTCAATATTTAAAAATTTAAAAGACCCTTAGAGGTGACAATTAGAAGTTGGACTCTAATAGGGTACTACTTCAGAAAATTTTAAAATATTTTCTACCCCAAGCACCCTTTTCTTAATAGGATAAATAAAATAAAAAAAGACAAAAGAGAAAAAAAGAAAAATAAGAAAAAAGAATCTGCCCGGCCACGCCGGGCGCATACCGCGCGAATCCTCCGTCGGACCGCCGGTCACCTGGCGTGTCAGTCCGTGCACCCCTGACCCCGCCTTGACCTCCTCGCCGACCGTGCCTGGCGTATCGCCCATGCAGCCCGCCGCTTTGGCTGCGTCGTGACGTGCACGCCGTGCCGTCGTTTTGCCCGAGCCTCCCCGAGGTGGCCCAGTCTGTCGTGCTTCTGCGCGGCCGCTGAGGCCGTCACGTCACTTAACCTCTTCGCCTAGACACTCACCCACCGCCGGACAAGCCTTCAAATGCCGGCTTGGCCTCGTCGTCGTCCTCCTTAAAAGGCTCGGCGCGAGCACCGTAGTCCTAGGTTTCGACACCATTTTCCCACCGCTTGCCGCAGCCGCCCCAACCATCCAGAGGTGTTCAGGCGAACACCGGTGAGGTCGAAGGCCTTGGGCAAGCCTGATCCATGCCACCACCCGCAGCGACGTCCCAGGTAAGCTGCACGTCTTCCTGGAGCTGTTGCTGCTGCCTTCCTAGAGCTGCTGCCGCTGCTTTGCTGATTTTAGCTTAGCTTGGGCATGTGTAGTTTGGTTATTACAGTACCAAGTCCTAGCAAACTGTAGCTCGTGTCGTCGGCGCCGGAGTCGTCGATCGTCGAAATCGAAACCGAAAGTACCTGCGGAGGCGTTAGGCCATGAGGAACCGATTTTTAGGATTAGTTCATGGATTTAAGCCCTCTAGCGCCGGTGCCAAAGCTCGCTGTGGACGTTCATGGCTACAGCTAGCTGCATGCGTGAGGTTGAAGAAGCTGCACAGTAGCATGTGCTATATTAGTTTGTTTACTAGAGGAGTCACCCTTGCAGCTTGTGACATGTGGGCCAGCATATAGGAGATGCTTGTTAGCTGGTAGGTGGCTGACTAGTGGACCCGGTCCCGCTAGCTAGTAAGTGGAAACGTAATTTGGAAATGCGCTTTCAACCTTAAGTGCAGCAGTTTAGTTAATTGGCAGCTGATCACTTCTGCCCATTAGCAAAAATAGCAAACGAAACCAAATAATTACGAAACTTTTTGTATAGCTTTCCAGTAGCGTGTGACATCCCAATAAAATTGTTCTGCCACCTTAATTAAAATTTGATAATTATTAATTAAATCCCTTTTCCTATAATATTCTGCAGATTTGTTTATTAGGAGAACCCTTAGGAAATCCTAGAAACCTCTAGAGGCTGAGATAAATTGTGAGATTAATCCTAGTGGCCCCAAGACCTCCTAGAAGCTCTGTCCCATATCTTGGCCCAAACCGAGTCCGAAACACCGTCAGTTCATGTGACGGAAAGCCGTAATAAGAGTCTGAATCAGATACAATCTTATCTAGTCCGAATCCTTGTTGCCCAAGCTATTCCCTACGTCCCTGGGACCTATAAATACCTACCATGCAACCCCCTTGCGAGCTTTTGCCTAGAGCCGTCGCCAACTCGAGGTAAAACCTTAGCCGAAACCCTAATTTCGAGATTAGATTGATTCTTCCCATTGCAACCCTAAGATCTAATTGAAGTACGTTCTAGATCTCGTCGAGGCGCACCCGTAGGAGAAGACGGCACTTGATTTGGTGGAGGAAGCACGGAGAATTTCAACGTCGGAGGGATTGTCAAAGTTTTGCCCTAAGCGCCGCCTTCGCTTTCGAGCTCACTGCCGCCATCTGTGGTCGTCCTCATTCCTGGCCATCCTTTTCCCGAGGTTCGCCGTCCTATTATCTCTTTCTCCTCTCAAGCTGCCCCCTCTTCCGTGCTCCGGAGCACCGCCACACCACCGTTTTTTCCACTTCGGGACACCACCGACGCCATAACCGCCGCCATGACTACCCGAGCCTCGCCATCGCTCGTGCCGATCCAGAGCTCGGCCGAGTGGGGGCAAAACCTCCCACTACTCTCCCCGAGACTTCCCATACCCTCCAATTGCACCGCCTTGCCCTGTAGCGCCGCCGCACCTGAGCCCTAGCTCCGTCGCCGCCTATCCACACCGTGCCGTCGCCTTGGTCGCCGCCAGCCTAATCCGCCGCCACCATTGTCTATCCTGGGTCGCTCTCATGCTCCCTGACCCATCCGCCGTCGTCGCTGATCACCGGAGTATCCGCGCCGCCGCCGTCGCCATCAGGGCTGAAACGGGACCACCCGGACCCGAAACGGACGCCCCTGTCCCTCTCCGGTCTCTCTGTCATGCGGGTCTCGCGGATCGGATCGACCCGAACCGGATGAACCCGTCCCGTCCTCCTTCCCCTCCCCCTTCCCTCGCTAACAGGTGGACCCCATGTGTCAGGCCAGCCCGATCCAATCTGGACCGAGCCATCCCGATCTGGCCCACTCGGTCCCTTGTTCCCTCTCACTGACGTGTGGGCCCCGCAGGACCACCCCGTCCCAGGTCGGACCGAGCAGTCCCTCTTCTTCTTGGGCTGGCCCACTTTACCCCACGCCCGAACCGAGCCGCACAGTAGCCCGAGCCAGCCCAGATTGAGCACATGACCATGAACAATGACAATTTCTATTTTCCAGTGTTTTTCTAAATATCCAAAACTTCCAAGATTTCTCAAGAGAGAACCATAGATCCAATTCGAGTGATTCCAGAGCCTAAATTCATCTAAAACCTGTAGGAATTTTATATATTTTTAGGAGGAGCCACTTTTATAGGATAATCTCTTAATCCTTGCACTTTGCCCACCAACTAGTGTTGACCTATTAATCCTAAACTTCCCCGAATTGTAGAAAAATCATCCGAGCTCGAAATTAGATGAAACCAGAGCCATTGTTCTCCTAATATTCTCACCATTTTTTGAAAGACCACCATGACGAACTAGAGGGGGGTGAATAGGAGCCAAAAATAAATTTTCGCCGAAGGCGATATCTGCTCTTCACCCAGAACGCCTCAAATCAATTACTTAAGTCATCATGAATAAGGAATTAAGAAACTGCCACTTGAAGTGCAATTTCAGTCTAAAACCTTCTCTACTTCCCTCACAAGAAATGCAATTACTCCTAAACCACACGACGAAATCACTTGAAATTTGGACAACAACTAGGTGATGGAGTCAATAAGCTACCCTCCGAAAATCAGCCCTAGATCATGTCAAAGTTTCAAGCTTTTGCAAAAATCATGACCTTAGGTGCAAAAAGAGCTAAACCCTAAAATCACGATTCCAAGAACATCAAGACAAATCTGTTTGTGGGGGTTTGAAGGATGACTTCTAGGTCCTTTGTGACCCTATTCCACACATCACACCATCCCAAAACACAGCCCCAACAATCAGTTCGAATCGGTGCAAGATAAGGGTAAAACGTGATCAAACCAAGGCAAGAACGAACCAAAACGTGGAGAGGAGGAAAGAGCACGAAACAAAGATGAAAGTCAGCAAGAAAACATCACAAGGATCCATATCATCTTCCCAAACAACCGGCTTTACTCAAGGACGAAAAGATTACACCGGTTAAACACGGCCTCACGCACATCCTATGTGGAGGCTAAACAAATGAGAGAGATAAACCCTAAGCAACCAGCTTGAGGGTTTATATACCCCTTGCCCAACACCTGGGCCAAAATACCGGGCCAACCCGTCAAGCCCATCTAACAAAGGTTTACACAACATACGCACGAATCTCCGAGCGCAGCCGACCGCCTCCAACGATCCCTTTGCTCCTAAGCATCCGCGCGTTGACAATCTCGTGAGAATCTCGCACCATTGAAGCGATAACCTTCCCCACCGCTGAGACTCCGCGTTCGGGCTCCACCCGAACGGGCAGCCTGCCTGGCCGAAAGACTTATCCGCTCCACCTGGACCTGTTCTCATCTGCATCCACAAAGACGATAAAAACATGTACCAAAATGTTCGCGGCTTCACCACGAACCCAACGCATCAAACCGATCTCAAATTGGGGTTAGAACGAACAAAAAACCATCCAAACAGACTTAACTGCTCTGTTTCTAACACAGCAGAAACCTTCCTGATTTTTTCTGAAGCACCAATGAAAAAGTTGTCAACACAAAAAGATGTACCTCAAAATTCTCTATAACTTTTATATATAACACTTAATTTTCTGAGCAAGGAAAGACATTCAAAAAATTTTAAAAGACACACTATCCTGGACCGTCCGGGTCCGAGCCGGACCGTCCGGCTAAAACATCAAATTCCTGATTCGTTAATCACCCGAAATGAGATAGTGCTAGCCGGACCGTCCGCCTAAAACACCTGTTTCCTGGTCCGTTTACCACCCGAGACCTGAACGTGCTAGCCGGACCATCTGGGTTGGAACCCGGACCGTCCGGCCCAGTTTGGAACCAGAAAACTTCTGGACCTTCAAAAAATTCTAGAAAATTCTCAAAAATTCCCAAAAATTCGTGAATCTTCCAAAACCTTTCT
The DNA here is from genome assembly GCA_036346145.1 of Olyra latifolia. Taxonomy (NCBI): domain Eukaryota; kingdom Viridiplantae; phylum Streptophyta; class Magnoliopsida; order Poales; family Poaceae; genus Olyra; species Olyra latifolia. The sequence continues at coordinate 38,723,612 of CM070524.1, read as the reverse complement.
AGAACCTTTTCCAACCTCCCAACACTTCAGAAACGTCTCAAAACTCATCTAAACTCAAATCAAGCCTCCGAGGGTTTTAATTGCTGGGAAAATCTATTAGATACCCAAGACATCCCAAAACCCTCCAAAGTTGTCCATATACTCATCACACGGATTCACATTTTTATAAAATTATTTGCTTAGTATTGTTCTGTTGCGCTTTTCCTGTCTTCTGTGTGTTTATTGTTTCTCTTCGCGTAGACCTCGTGTGCGCGTGTTGTCAGATAAATCTTCAGCAGTCCCAGGAAGTTCAACAAGCTTTGGAGTACTGCCCAGGCAAGCTAGATTCATATTGAATTCCTAATTTGCTAAATTTTATTTATTTCATCTTTATTTAAATTGCATGCTTAAATTATCATCGTATGTGCTATTTTGATCCTGTTTTCATATTAGTCCTTTACTAATATGATTTAGCCTACCATTGTTAGCCCGTTGGTACTATTTTCCTAGCCTATCCTTTCTGTAGTTGCTTAGCCTTGCTTCTAGAATTGATAGTTGATAGGTTTCACTCATTATAAAATCTGTACCCTTTAAGTTTTGGTTTCGTGGTGTTGTTTTGGTAAAACTAATCAACTAAAATCAACGTGGTGTGTGTTGATCTGAGGAGACCCAGAAGAGGCGGATATTGGGCTTGTGGTTGAGACGTGTAGGTCTCCTCTATCACATAAGGACCGTATCCTTGTGACTACCATACCGAGTCTGAACCGTACAGCCACTTGTGCCTTCTGACCCTAACTTATTAGCTGTGGAAACCTGTTTCCATTGTAGTCGTAGTGGATAGATGTGACTAGCTATCACCGGTTCTAAATGGCTTAAATGGGGGCAAACCTCATGCGGTGCGCTATCAGGTCCAGCTAAAGGAGATGCGCATGACTGTCGGCCTGGTCGAAGTGTACCATATGGGGCGTAAAACCAAAAGAAAGGGTACAGTATTGGGGCAGGTGAAAGCATGAGCGGTCTTTGTACTGTTTCTCCTTTGGGATGAGACAGGGCTTGTGGGGAACGTGTACACACTCTGCAGAGTTAAAACTATCATGGTAGCCGTGCCCAATGTGTTTTAATTAATTAACTTGATGGTAGTGTAGGCAGGGATTGCCTCTCTTTTGAGCTGGTTAGCCGTTTCTATGGCTACGGTCATCATGGCGAGCCGGTTAGCCTCCCTTTGGCTACGCTCGGTTGTTAAAGTAGTGTTCAATGAATCATGAATAATTAAACCAGTAGATAGGAGTTGTTTTTAGCATGGTTATCCGAGGCGCTAGGCGCTTGGCGGGCTGCGAGGGGCCGCCTAGCGCCTAGGCGGCCTAGGCGAGGCGCTAAGCGCCGCCTAGGCGGTCAAACCGATTTGCGCACTATATGTCGTATTTAATATGTTAGAGGACAAATTATATTTTTTCAAATAAAATCTTCCACATAATCAATAATCACCATTTAAAACCATATAATCATCATCTAGACACCTCGTAGGCCACCTCTTGAACCGTCTAGTTACTGTCTTGGACTACATAGGCGGGCTGGCCGCCTAGGTCACTGCCTAGACCCTAGGCGGGGCGGGACGCCACTGCCTAGCGCCTAGGCGCCGCCTAGGCGGGTCTAGGCGCCGCCTAGGGGAACAATGGTTTTTAGCAAAATAACCAAACCATCCTTTGATCCTGCATTCATTATTAAGGACTGCTTGCTGGGTAGCCGTGTACTCATTATACGGATCATGGATTATTTATTCAGGAGAAGAACTCGACGTCGGTGCCAGTTGTGACCAGGAGGGTCAAGGTGATTAGATACGTGTTCCGGGTCAACCTCGGAGTATCGTCGCATTTGAAGCCTTCCGCTGTGTTCTTTATTGAATTATGTCTTGTGCTAGACTATGTGAATGTCTATGTCAACTGGATGTTATTTATGCTATGTAAACTGTTAATTTCTAGTTATTGCAATGCCTGTGATGATATTCCAAACTGTCCTTAAGTGCAATACTAATTATGATCTTCTGGGACTAGTATTCGGCCACTAAAACCAGAAGAAATACCGGGGTGCACGACATAGCGTTTAAGACACAGGAAAAATACTGCACCTGTTAAAAAGTAACAATAAATATATTTAAAAATCCAGTAACACTTTAAGGGCTACAAAATGAATTTCTAGACGCATGCAAAACCTTTGCATCTTCAATCTGAAAAAAATCTAAGAAAATTCTGTAAAATCCTAGAGATGATTCATGATTCTATAAAAATAACAAACCTAGCACTTCAGTAAGATTGTTAGTGTTTAAAAATCAAATAACCTTTTTGGAATGGCCCAAAATGGAAACCTTTACATTCTATATATAAGAATTATAGAAATTCTTTTCAGAAAAGTTTTTCAAAAATTTAATTTTTGGTGTGATGCTTGTGCGAGGATAGATCCCGAGGAGTTCGTGGAGACCCCGCCAAAGACGCTTAACCGCACAGGGAGTTCGACTATGGCAAGTCCCTTGATGCATAATGAACGAACCATTGTCTTATTTAAAGGTTTTGTTAGTATTTGAAAAACTGCATGCTAATTATAAAACAAGTAATTAGTAGAGCTTAGTTATCCCCAGAAATTAAAATGTCATTCTGTCCCTTTATAAATTTTGAACCCTAGGGATATCTATAACTACATTGCTTATAAATTTCCTTGCAATAGGATAAAATGCTATACATGATTGTAGGATTTTTACCATGATTTCACATGATTGCAACTATGTGGTTTGGTAAAATACGGCATCAGGTAGATGCCAGGGATTAGGATGTGCTTCTACTCTCCCCTTAAAATGCTCTGACTAGGGAGGACCTAGTTGCCGGTATGGTGCAGGTGGTGCACGGTTTCGGGTTTGTGTTAGTACTCCTCCCCTAGTCTAAGGACTGTTTTTCCTATGATCCTATGAACTGAGTCTCACAGTACAGCCTCAGGTTCCGTTATGGGACGGACCTGGCCTATTAAACTTAAATCTCTAGTAGCCACTTGCAGGTGGTGATGTCCCCTGTAGACATCTAGGGTTGTATGGACAGGGAAGATGTATCTCTGTTCGTCGGCGCCTTGGACCTCGTTTCCTCGGCCTTCTTGTACAACGTGAAGACTTGGGCCGTGGGCCAATCCCTCACAAGGTGCCCAGGAATGATTCACAGAGCAAGTGCTATTAGGGCTTTTAGCCCAAAACGGCTTTGTGGTACGCACCACTGGTGTGTTACCTCCTGAGGGTAAAGTGTACCCACTCTGCAGAGTTAAAACTATCATGATAGTCGTGCTCATGGTCAAGACATGCGAAGGGACTGATCATATGGTAGATCCTTCTTTTTAAAATAGGTTTTGGTGTGAGTAAGGATTTTGCAGACGGAATTACAAAACTGGATTGGCAAAGGAAAAACTCTTTCAAATGGTTTGGTTTACCGCAACAGTTTCAAAAACTGCCTTTTCCCCTTTTAGGATAAAAATTTGGAAAACTGGCTTTTTGCAAACTTTCCTAAACCTACCATTGTACTGAACCCTATTCTTCACTCATCTCCCTGACTTGCGGAGTATAATTGTACTCACCCTTGCTATTTCCTTGTTTCTTTTTCTAAACTTCAGCCGAGGGACAGTTCATGGAGGACCTGCAGTTTGACGACGCCGGTGTTGACTACGAGGCGGGTGATTACCAGGACTTCCCGGAAGACTAGGGCCACTTACTTCTGCCTGTCCGCCTGTGGAGAAATAGTAGAAGCTATCTAGTGGCATGCGTGTGCCAGTGTATATGGACCCTGTGTTGTATTCCGCTAAACTCTAATTCGTGACCTGCATGTCCCCATGTTTGTACTGGACTGGGGTTATTCCCCTGTTATGTAATAACTTATTTCAGTTGGTGATGTATCACTCTGTTTGAACTGTGCGTACTAACTGTTGATCCTTGGGACTAGTACGGAATGCACAGAGGGGCTTGGTCTCGTTGACCGGGTCCTGACAAAAACAGGGGACTTTGAATTTCAAAACAAATTTCACAATCTTCAATGATACAACCTACACCAAAGATAATTCACAAGCAAATATGTGTAGGAGTATCACACAAGGCAAGGCAATAACTCAATAGCAAAATAAACAAGTAATTCAAGCTAGAGAATGAAAGGGATAAAACAGAAGTGAAGATGGAGACGCGAAGATGTTTGTTCCCGAAGTTCAGATCCTTGAGGGGATCCTACGTCTCCATTGAGGCGGCTCGGTCACACTTGAGCCAGGGTCTTTTTCAATCCTTCCCTCACCAGTGTTGCACAATGCACTCGTCGGCTTCACTCCTTTGATTTCTTCCCTTGCGGAGGCAAAATCGAGACTTCACAAACTTGACACAGCGCACCATACAAAGCTCGATGGCTCGTGAACAAATCTTAGCCGTCTAGGAGTCCTCAACCTCTAAGAGTAATAAATGTCCATGAAGAATGAACTTGGAGATGACCACAAGTGTTCAAAGATCAACTCTTGCTCAATTCACGCTCACACCTCCTCCCAACCCTTTTTCCCAAGAGAATCACCTAGATCGAAGAGTGGAGGGGTCACTAGGGCTCAAGAACACACTAATTCCATAAAGAAATCACCTCCCAACCTTTCTCCCAATTCTCCCTCAATCCCTCCTTCCAACTCTTCCAAACCCTTCTCCAAAAGGGATGACAAAAATCTAAGAGTAGAGGGGTTCTAAGGGGCTCAAGAATACATGGTAGCTCAAGGAATGGTGGTACAACGGCTATTTGCAAGTGGGGAGAGAGAGGGGTTTAAATAGAGCTTCCTAATAGCTAGTCGTTGGCTGCAGGTCTGCGCCGAACCGAACTATCCGGACCCTAAGACCGGACTATCCGGTTTGCAGCAACTAAGGAGCAGAAACTCAACGTCAAATTTGGTCCGGACTGTCCGAAAGATCGGACTATCCGGTATTTGGACACCGGATAGTCCGGTCCTAAAATCAGGACCAGCACAGCCCAACAAAAACGGCCGTAACTTTTGATCCCAGACTCCGTTTTGGGTGCTCTTAGGCTCTACAGAAAGCTAAGAACGAGAGCTACACAACCAACAAGGTCTCACACCTCAAATACCAAGGGATAAATGCAGAACTCACAAAAAAAACAAGGGAGACCTACAACTCTCACTTTTCGACATCACGAATACCACACTCTCTCTAGGTTTCACAAGGATGGATCACTTGAGCACTTGACACATCTAGAAGTCATTCTCCATCGCATCCCTCTTAATAGTACGGCAATCCTTAGACTCAAATTAAATCAAAGATAATATAAGTCTAGGGTAATCACTTGTCGTCTTCTTTCTTCATTTTGCATGATGACCTTCACCAAAGGATTGATGAAGCCTTCGCCTTATCCAACTTGACCCGATTCACCTCATGAGACTCTCGTCCCATCGATCTTGACTTGATCATCCTCCCCGACGGTCTCCACACCAAGTCGATCTTGACTTAGTTCTCAACTCTTGGTGACATCGTCGTCTTGTTAACCTCGGCTTAACCGTTATCCTTTAACATACCTTGGTCATCACACATACTCACGGGACCTAAATCTTTCCAAACCACTCATGAAAGGTATTAGTCCCAAAAGCTCAATAGATATGAATAAGTTGATGTTTGTGAGCAATTTAAGTACCACAAGTGTTTCATATAAAGAGGCACAATATTAAATGGAAACACTTGATAGGAGAAAGATTCTCTAGTAAGTGCATTATGATGAATTTATTATGGAGCTAGATGCACTTGAGAAACGATTGCCAATATGATGAAACAATTAAACCAGGACAAGGATCACAATCTTTACTAAAAGAGCACATGATAAAATATAAAAAATTACACATGTACATTTAACATTTAGAGCATGAGCAAATATGTGATCCAACTCTAGATTAAGCTTCACCAAAGGAAGTGCATGAGAAGATATACAAACAAGGCAAGCATGCACCAAGTCAATCTATAGCAATGTGAAGTTTAACTCTAATTAAGACATGCATACTAGAAACAAGACACATATTAAACTGAAGTGAGTATATATGCACAAATAGATATGAAATGAACCAATGTGCATATATAGGCAATATGTTACTTAGAGCTCACTATGCATTAGCAAAAGAGGAATGCAATAATAAATATAGAAGGCATACCGAGATTGCATGTTTCATCTTTACTTATTCACTTGACCTAAAGAATTCTTCCATTTGGATGAGACTAAAATAATCTTAGCGACAAACTTGTTAGTCTCATAATACAAATAAATACATACTAGAGGTTTGATATTAGGCAAGCACTAACTCAAGCAATTACACAATTACTAATAATTGTCATTATATGTGTTTGTCATTAATCATCAAAATCACTTATGTGCCTGGATGCACTTTTAGCACCGTCAAGGATCTTACAAAAGCTGCTGTAGTGGTCGACAAGACCACCACTCCTCTGTTCTCCCGTCTATTTCTTCTACCCTCTAGTCCTTCGAATCTCGGGGTCGAGATTCCTTTAAGGGGGGTAGGTTTGTAACATCCTTATTTTCAAAACCCTAAAATCATGTGCATCATTGCATTTGCATAATTTTAAAGTGCGTTTTAAACAAAGCTTTTGAAAATAAGTATGTTACCTTTTAATATTTTAATCTTTCCAAAATTAATATTTGCAAAAGATTGTTCAAGAGAAAAATGAAACTAATTAATTTGTTTGAGTTTGATTTGCAAAATAAAAATGTCTATGAAATCCGGACCATGAATTCTATGAAATTCATAATCTGGGGATCACCAAAATTAAAATTTCTATTTTCTAGTTTGAAATAATTATTTTCGAAAACCTAATATTCTATTTTTTATATCAAACCCTAATTTCTTTCGTTTCGGCCCTACCCGCCAATCTCTCCCTCTCTTCCTAAAACCTGCCCCGATTTATTTTCGCGGGAATTCGTCGTCGAATCCCTCCTATCTTTTCTCCAGCACTCCATGACGTGTGGGTCCCACGGGTTAGCCTTTCCTTCTCTTTTGGCAGCCCATTTTGCCCCCCATATTGGAAATCCCTCTTTTGCCCCTTATCTTCCTCTTTAAACCACCAACCTTATCCCTTTCCTCCTCCTCCCAAACCAACAGCCTTCTCTGCTCTTCTTCCTCCCAAACCAGCAGCACTCCTCCCCTTCCTACTGCCTCTCCCCTTCCTCCACGCAGGCTTTCCTGCCTCCCCTTTCTTCTCCAACCCGGCCATCCCTCACCCACAGCCCTCCCTGCTTTTCCCCTTCTTCCTCCAGCCCGGCCACCCCTTCTCCAAACCCAGCCAACCCTCTTCTCCTCTTGATGTGCCCCATCTGTTGCCCCCTCTCCATCTCCCTGCAGGTAAGCATTTGTAAGCTTCTTCTTCTTTCTCAATCTCGCTTTGGGTAAGTCTCCGTTTCAAAAACTGTTCAAGGACATTCTAGAGGATCCTCTCTTGATTCTATTTTGCCTAGGAACTCCTGGATCCGAGGCTTGTAGCTCTAGGAATCGAACGCCAAAACTCTGCCTCTCAATTCTTGGCCGCCTCTACTTCTCCTCGCCTCAACCTTGCCTCGCTGCGAATCTTCTCAAACCGTCCGAGGACATTCTTGCTATCTTCATCGTGAATCCATCCCAACCAAGAGCTCGGAGAATGGTTGACTGAGCGCGATGATTTTGTTTGCCGAAGAGCTCGCCGGAATCTGCCGTACCAAGAACAGCCCCTATCCACTCTCTTCACTTTTTCCAATCTCTACCAAAAATTCCTCGTTCAGTCGTTTTGGATGAAACAATTCCAGTGGTTAGATCGGGATGTATTCTAGCTCCCATAAAATTTTTGTAATTTTCTGAACATATTCTATTTTCCGCATTTTTCGGACTATAGGAAAGTGCATTTTGTCATTGCTTTAATTGTTTGTACATGCCTCTAAAATAAGTTAATATTTCTGAAAATGATAAATAAACATAAAAACAATGTTTAATATGTAATTAATTTATTTATAGAAAGTTTTAATAAAAAGAAAATGACTTACCTAATAATAATCAATCATATATGCTTATTCTTTAAGGATAAAAATTATTTTTAAAATTTCCTGAATCAATCCCAGTAATATTTAACCAATTATCGTGTAATTATTTTATTTTTAGAATTATTAGTTCAAAATAAAATGTTTTATTTAATTGCATTCAACTAATTATATTGTATTATTATATTAGTAGCTAATGTCTTTTTAATGGAAATAAATTTCTAAAATTCTCAAATAAAATGAAAACAATATTTATCCATTTCATTAATTAGTTATTTTCTGTATTTTCTATTCAAAAGAAAATATTTATGTTAGATATCATTATTAGCTAATTTCCATTTCATAAGAAATAAAAATGTTATAATTATGAAATAAAATTTCCAAAATAAGAATAATAATTCTCCATTTTGTATGCTCAACTTTATATGCATTTTCAATAATTTCTATTCAAAGGAAAATGTTTTATCTGATTACTTTTAATAGTTTATGTCATTTTAAAAGTAAAATCGATTTCCAAAAATCTTAAATGAAATGCAAGCATTACTTTATCATACCCATGTATGCTCATTCATTTATTTTTGCGTGCATGTTTTCATGCAATGTGTTGAACGTATGTTGTTTGCAATCGCTAGATCCGGTCGAGTTTATGTCCGAAGCTGAAGATCAAGCTGGGCAGCCGCACGACTTCAATCACGGCAAGTCTTTTCCCTAGAATCCTAATTTCTAGATTTTGCCAATACTGCTAATTAATTAAAATATGTGTATCTATTTTTGAAATTCCCAGTGCATGCCGTTCATTTATATGTTATGCACCCATTGCTATGAAAAACCTTAGAATAAATTATATTAAATGATGTCATACTGTTTTTTATTATTAATTGGCTTAGCAATGCTTAGTTAGACATCGGGGAGTGATCTCCCGGAGCTGTATCACTATTGTATTCATCTTGAGAATTGTGCAACTGAGAACGAGACTGGTGAACTTGGTTATGGTGGGCTTGATCACTCTTTAATTAAAATTTGACCAACTAATAATTAGGATCGGGAGTGGATGGAATATATGGTGGGTGCCTTCGTGCACGAGACTTGGGTTTGTGTTTGGTTGCCGCTCCGAGAATAAGGACGGACGATTGTACCGAGTTTAATCAAGATATCCCCGTGCGGCCGCAGGCTCGATATGGGACGAGCCTGATCTAGAGGGAGAGTTATTTCGGCGTTGCTCACCGTTCTTGCACCGTAGATGGGTCTGTGGGAACCATCGCCGGTGTACTGCCGAAGACTTGTGGACCTATCATTTCTCCGGGTACCTGTGTGGATATCAGGTACAACCGTGTCAAACTTGGGGTTAATTTTCTGAAGGTCTTGTTACGGTACTCTTCGACGAGAGGGTACTGTATCTTGCGGGTAAAGCGTACAACCTTTACAGATTGTAAACCCATTCGAATGGCCATGCTCCCGGTTAAGAGCGACTTAGTGGCTCCTTACAACGTAGCTTCACCTTAATTAATATGACCCGGGTAAGGTTTTCCGGCCGTGTGCCGTTGCTAGCTGTTGTTGGTTGTTGAGAATGAGACAGTGTGCCGAGGCACTGAGAATTATTATGAGACATGAGACAGGAGACTTAAGACTGAGAACTTTGGTGTGTTCAATCTTGAGAATTATTAATTATTTACTCCAGTATGTTTTCTTAGATACTTTTATACTTCTAGGTTAAATGTTTTTAGGCAAAATAACCCTCAGCTTTCTTAGGATGAGCCTTAGCCTGGCCCTTCGCAGGAAAGACTTGCAACCATTAGCGTGCTAACCCCGCCTTTCATGCGGAGCTGCTCATTTCAACGAGTAGATCCTAATCCCAGTGTACTACCCGGATGGTGGGGAACTTGAAGACGAGGACTATCCTAACGCCTAGGACGCTACTGCAGCTTGCCTGTGGGATTGATTGTTATATTTTGTCTCTTCCATTTGGAGTTATGGAAGACTATTAACGCTTCCACTGCATATTAGCCTTCCGCTGTTATAAGGCCTTCATGCCAGTTAGCGTACTTTGATGTAATATTTATTCGAACTTGTAACGGCAATGATCCAATGTTCTGAAATCTGTGTGTACTAGCTAATGATCCAGGGACTAGTATAGGTAATGCACAGAAGGGGCCCGACTCTGTTTGGCGGGTCTCGATAGGTTTGTATCAGAGCCTAGGCTGTAGGACGCAACCTAGGTAGACTGATATAGCCTTAAGAATCTATTTTATTATAAAAATCTACTTTAAAATGGTCGTAACCTCTTCTCTTTTGTCTCCTCTTACCTGATATTCTCATCTTCTATCTTATCTTACATTCTTCTCTCACATCTTGTTCTCGCATCTTGCTCTCGCATCTTGTGTTGCCTCTTTTGTTTTGTTAACAAAACATTGTTTCAAAATTCTTGTCTGATTCAAAAATTTAATTAACACCCTTCCCTCTCATTGGAGATCCTGAAGCTATAAGTCATCGACAGCTATAGCAAGTTAAAAAGGAGCATCGATGAGCAAGCCAACTTCAAAGGTAGAGAAGCGTCAAAGAGCGAGAAGACTTTTAAAAATCAAGAATAGTTGCTTATGTCCATAGGAACCCTATATCTATAATCGTATTAGACGTTATGGGATGTTTTTATTTGAGTTTGAGATGGTTTACATCGGCCTGACCATGCACCTATCGTTTTTATGTTTTCAAACCCTTGCTTCTTATTGCTTCTTAAGATGTTTGAGTTGTGATTTCTATGGATTTGGGTAGTTCTTAAAGAAGAGTTTCATTTAACGGCGACGTGGAACAAGTCAGTGTTTAATGGACATATGGATAACCATGTCAGCGTTTAATGGAAGCCATAATGGTTTTGGGCTAGAGTGCAAACGGATATAAGTTTAAGGGACCAGAAAAGTAAATTTCAAGTTCAGTGGCTAAGCGAAACTTGGCTATAAGTTTAGGAGTAACCGTGTAAGTTGGGTTTGTCTGGGCCATCCGGTCTAAACAGAGTGATGTGTGAACTGATGAATTTGAACTGAATCGCTGAAAATCTAAACTTGGTAGGGACGAGCAGGGACGGGCTCCCCAACCAAAATAGAAATTCTCCATCAAAACTAATTACCTTCCAAATCAAGAGGCAGCTAATTAACCAACCAAGTGAACCACTAATGTTGTAATGCATGTAGCCCGACCTAAAAGCTGAGTGCTAGGTTGCGCCTGCCTAGCACTGACGTCCTGACATCCGCATCTGCCTCTCAACGCCTGCCTCTTCTCCTAGAGACAGTTGCGCAGTACAACCTTGCATGCCTTCGGCTCTTCTTCCAGGATTCAGCTCCTCTGCCTTTAGTAATATCTGTCTTAGCTTCATTCAGCCATCTATTTTTCATCTAACGAATCTTTTCTACTTTTTCTCTCTCCTCTCTCCTCCCCTCCTTATAGCCAAGGAACGGCACCTCTATCGTAACGACAGAGGATGCGTGCTCTTTCTTCGGTAGCTTGATAAATTTTCTGTTAAACGATTTGAGCATTCAGGTGCAGCCTTTTTTCTAGGGAAGTTTTACTGTGCTGCCTTCCAGTTATCATAACCTCACTGCTAATCTGCAAACATACTGCTTTGTTGCTTTTCCTATTATCAAATATTCCATCCTTGGAAAAAGGATAGGACAGAGCCACTGCATGGTGTACCGTGCAAACGTTTCTAATGGGATAGAAAGGGGTTGGCTCCCTGGCAGTAGCCTACGTCGAGCGGTGACTGCTCCTCCTCTGGAGGCGTCTCCTCTCGCTCTTATTCCACTGCTACAGATCTGGCCATCAGTACCAGTTCACAATGGCATCAGTCTTGGTTCCCTTAACTGGAACTAATATAGTATCAGTATCGGTTGGAGGCCACACGTGGCTTTAACCCGTGCGTCGCTGAGGCCCCTATCAGTACCAGCAGCCACCACCTCAGCTTGAATATATAATATATATGTGTGCGGGTAATATATATTATATATATGTCTGTGTGTGTTAAGTCTAATTATATATATATATATATATATGTGTGTGTGCTAAGTCACAATTAATTAAAGCACATATAATCAATCATGCACAATTAACTGATAATTAAATCACAGAACTTTTATTAACAACTTTAATTACAACTAATAGGTATCACAATGAATCAATTATGCCTATATATAGTACACATATACAGTTCACATAACATTCATTACAACTTTAATTACAGAACATTCATCGTGATCTTTTATGTGCATCGCACTTGGTAGCCATAGATGTCGACCCCGACAGTTCACCGGTCTTTATCGAAGGGCCCCACCTATTTGCCGCTTGATCGTGAAACTCGTCCCTTGAATTTACGACCTCATCGTAAATCCAGCCGACGAGTTGTTTTTCGATCGCCCTCAGTTTCACCGGTGAGAAATAGGACGAACCTTGCAAGTCGCTAGCACCTCTGGTCAGGATGTGCATAGCATGGCACACATAGTAGCCGCATATATTGGTGCCCGATGGCTGACGCCAGATCTGTGGTGAAAAAAGCTAAAAGCGTGAAATGGATGCATGGAAATGAAGCTAACTAACTCAAAAGCTACCATGATGGTATACGTACTTGAGAGGCAAGTGTAATATCGAATTCTTCGTTGAATTCGCCCACGATTTCAGTACGGAACCATGCGAATGCACTACACACGTGATTGCAAATTGAACATGATTAGAATTTATTTAAAATGGAGTAGAACTAGCACAATAATGGAAAGAACAAGAATACCGGTTAAGCATGTCGATCAAGTTTTGGTACTTTTCAACTGGTCTCCTCAGCGAGTCTATAACTGTGATCATGCTACGATCTAGCTCGATAATGAGAAGAATCCAGTGAAATCTATACATATATATGGCAATGTAGGTAACTAATTAGTTCTAACATCGTGTTATGGAAAAAGATTAGAACGAGGCGGTACGAAAACACTTACTCAAAGCTGTAGGGTAAAAGTATCTTTGACTGATATCTTTGACCTATTAGCCCCTTCCATATGTTGGTTTCTGTATCGGCAGGGGATAGTTGAACAGTCGTCTCATTGATAACTAAAGGGTCAAGGAAGTCTGTGTTGAAAATGCACTCCCTTTTGCATCTTTGTATCTTCATTCTATATAAGAAGAAATTAGTTAGGCTTGCAAGTTAGTATAGTGCAAGGGCCCGTACGGTGGATTTTTACAATTAAATAAGATACTTACAGAGTCCAACAACTCAACATGGACACGTCGAGAGCGTCTGACTGGTATAGCTCGTACATTACTGGCCATTTGACATAAAATTCATTGTCGCCGTGAAAAAAATGTACTTCCTTGTACTTGACGACAAATGTCATTAGGCCATGCTTGAACGCATCCAGGTACCATTCATGAAATTGGAGCATCCTAATTGGTAGCTGGCCAAGCTCCTCACTCCTGACCAAGGAAGCGCCTAGTATAAAAGGCCATCTGACTTGTGCAGCTTCAATCTGCATGTCGCCTATTATTTGATCTGGGTGCAGACCAGTTTCTTCGATGAATTTTTGCATCTCCTTGGCCTTCGGATCAACTGATGACGTCGTCTCCTTTGATGTCTTCTTCTTGGACCTTTCCTTGACCAATGTGCGCTCATAGTCAGATACATGAGGTTTTTTCTTTCTATCCTTCAAATTTTTCACTGTCCTCAAGCCTTTTAGAAATTCTTCCGTACCAGGATAAACCTTCTTCTTTGGTGACTTGGGTTTAAAAAATTTAGTGACCTCGGCTCTAACTACCTTCTCGGTCTCCTCCTCCATCATATCGTACGTCCGCTTTCAAAGTGCATCCAGCTTCTTGGGTTGGGTGGACCTCGTCCTCTTGCGAGCTACTGGCCGAGCTGGGTTGCTTGTCTTGGATGACGATGTTGGAGTTGGAGTTTCGCGTGCGGGGCTTGGTTCAGGAGACGGGCTTCTTCTAGGAGGCATCTTCTTTGGTGGCGATGGAGGTGATGGAGGTGACGACGGACCGCTTATGTGTACCGGAGGTGATGAAGGTGTTGGAGAGGACACGTCCAGGTTATCTCGAAAAATGATATACTTCTTGCGCCATATGATGAAATTGTGGACTGCCTCTCCTAACTTCGTAGTCCTATCACCTCTAGGAATATTGAGGTCCATGTCCTCGCACCCTGGGCATACCTCCTGCACCGAGACCGTAGAGTAGCCCGACAGTATCTATTGGCCATTGATAACCTGCCCCGGCTCCACTGGGTGAGCAATGTCATGAGCCGCCTTGAAAGAGATGTTCTTCGCTTGGACGTGCAGCTCACAAGGTGTCTGCTGCGTGATGTCGTCCACGGGCCAGTGGCCCAAGTCCGCTTCGGGCAGCCCACCGAAAGCGCAGCTGCTTCGTCGCCTTGAGGGGCTAATGACGTCCAGATTACTAGGAGGTTCCTGGCCCTCATCTAACCGTTGGCTCAAGGCTAATTGTACCTGTTTTTGGACCTCTTCTTTCATGCTCTGTTGTGTTTGATTCAGGCGTTCTTCAAGCGTTAGGAGCTGCTGTGCCTGTCGGGACTTGCTTCTCACCCGACCCCAATAGGTCTCGGCATCCTTAGCAAACCCAATCTTCCACAGAACGACACCAACGCCTCGTGTACGTCTAGGGTTCTCCGGTTTTTGTAGGGCCCTTGTAAGCTCGTCATTCTCCCTGTTTGGCATGAAGGTGCCCTGGGATGAGTTCTCGATCGACTTTACAAGTCTTCTGGCCACATTTGTCAGCACCTTCCCGAACACCGTGTTTCCATCATCGTCAAGGCCGCCGCCGTGAGCATAGAACCAGCTCTTCGCTTTGTCTTGCCATTCCATTGTCGCGGGTGCGACACCTTGTTAGTGATATGCCCTAGAGGCGATCATATGAGATGATTGTATCATATGTCTATGTTCATGTACTTATTAGTTCCATGAATAAATGTCACTCCTTTGTTCATTGAGTATGACTTAATTGTGAAACACATTGGTTATGAGATATTATTCTAAACGATCCCTGGTCACATATCATTATGTGGAACAATAGTGATCTGACCAGCACATGTATTGATTGATGGTAATGTTTCACATACCATAGATATGGAGATATCAAATCAATAATGTGGGCACATGATAAAGAACATGGGGTTGGATAGACCGCTCCGAGACACTTCTTTGAGATTGTTATCTTAGAAGTGCCATCGAGTATAGTCTCGAGTGGTATACCTATACGATCCTTTGACCGAGATTCTTATTGATTCTCAAAGATGCGTAATGTATACTTTGGGGCTATCAAATGCTTCACCGTAATAGGGAAGTTATAAAGGTAGCTTACGGGTATGCCATGAAACATGACATGAGATGTAAGAGATCAAGATGGAATTTGCCCTCCTTGATAACGGAGAGATATCTCTGGGCCCCTCGGTGTGGATGGATAAGAAAAGTGCATGGCCATGCCAAAGTGATTAAAGAGTTAATCACGAATTATATCCATTACATTGACGAGTGAATTTGTCGAGCTATCACAAGGGTGGCACGCCTCGCCTTGAGCTTGACCGATATCGTGTGGCAAAAGGATCCTATGTGAGTGTATCAAGGTTCACCGATTCGATCATTGTGTACATTCGGGGTCAATATGTGCTGCTAGGTACCGCTATTGACTTGTGGTCTGGGGAAGGGTTCTCCGGGACCGCGGCCGACTTGTACATGAGCCTAATGGGTCACACACTTAACGGGTTGGATCATATCTGATGGATTGGATCCATTAGTGGGTTTATACGGATTTGGATCTTCTGACGTCTTAATGGATTTCTATTGTAGAAGATCCATTAGCGTGAAACCTAGTGAGCTTCCATATCCATTAGAGCGAGACCTAATGGGCTTCTATCGTAGAAGGCCCGTTAGTGCGCTCTATATAAAGGAGGCATGGGGGCGTGCGGTGTGTTAGTCTCCCCACCACGAGCCCTAGCCGCCGCCACGTCCCATCGCCCCTAAGAACCCTAGCCGCGCGCGTGGGTGCTAGCACACCAGCGCGCGGTGTTCCCACCCCGGACGTGTGGATACCGTGGAGGCGTCGTCGCTCTCGCGTCGGCGCTGATCGATTCGATCGGCTACATAACCTGTACGACTACGTCGACGTTGCTGTGACGGCGATCCGCGACGAGGAGAAGTTGTACCACGTCGTGTTCGACTACGTACAGTGCTTCGCGGCACGCGGAGGCTTCACCCACTCTACTTCCGCTGCTAACGTGCTCCAAGGGTAATGCTCCATGATCTCCGACTCGCATGTTGCCTGGGTGTTCGCGGTAAGAAAAATTTTGTTTTCGGCTAGCGTAGCACCGCGCTTCTCCTGATGGTATCGAGCCGATCTTGCGTTGTCTTGGATCCGATCTTTGCGCATATGTTGATATCTTTGTTGAGTTGGTCACGGGTTGATGCGATCAATTGGTATAGGGTTCATGAGGTACGAGTTGGTAGTGCTACAAGGCCAAAAGATTAGTTCGTGCTTTATCTAGATCGTGCCGTGACTGGTCCATACCGGCTGGTAACACCATCTGGACTTCCGTCATGTGCCATCTATGATATTAGCCAACAGATCGAGGCCGCGTGCGCGCAACCTTCTCGAGGGGCCTCGCGCATTTGATGTATGAGTTGATGGCTCTACACGATCAAAAGATTAGTTCGTGCTCGTTTTGTTTCGTGCCGTGCATTACCCCTACCGGCTGGTAACACCATCGGGGTAGTAGCCCGCGCCGAATAGATCGTGCCAACAGATCAAGATCGATGGGACCGCCGTACTAGTCGCAGTAGCGGCCTTTAAATAAAACTTGTTCACATCGCAGGGTAGAATACGATTCCGCGCTTAACTTTTTTTTGCAGGGAATGATGTGAATGGTATGGCTCCTTGTGTGTATGTGATGCATTAATGTAATTTTCATAGCTGCGTCTTTGTGGTTAATTGCGGCTTGGGCGCCATGTTATTGTATAACAACTGCGTCTTGATTTGTGATGCTTCATATCCTCATGTAATTTGTCACTAGCTATCATGTGTAGTAGCTTGGTGTATTATCATGGAGGCTTCTAGCATGGTGACTCGGTGGGCGAGGAAGCGCGACGATGGAGATCGGGCGCCACGGGCCATACTATTTCACAAGTCAATATGATTGTTTATGATGATTCTGTCATGCTATTCCTTTATTTTTCAGTATTTGGTGGATATGATTTTAATATGATAGAATAGTTTCTCGAAAAATTAAGAGTGTGATGCCCTTCCAATAGTTGCACCCATAAGGTCTTGTACGTTAATTGGCGGTTTCAAAGATACTGACAAGGTGCCATTAATTTCCTTGACCATTGGGGTGAAGTCGGACTTCACACGCATAGTATTGGTTTACTTATCGAGGCTATCAAAATGGTTTTGGGCCTTGGGGCATCGGTGTTGGGAGCCGGGGCATTGGATGCCACCAATCTAAAAAGAATCACATACGATGTGATTGGCAAGGATAGCCTACCTATGTCACTTAGTCCTAGGAGTCGCCTCACGCAAGACTAGATCTTTGATTGACTATGGATCTTGTCCTACTAAAATGCACTAGAGGAAAGTGATTTTAGTGGGAGCATCTTTATTAAAACTGTTTAATGGAAGATTAACATGAACATTGTGCTAAGACTTTGCTTTTATTATTGTTGTAGATGGCACCTATATCATCAACAATTCGGTTTTAACTTGCGATCGATTACGAGAGAGAGAAGCTCTCTGAACAATTTCATTGATCGGTATCGTAACTTGAGAATTGTTCTCAAGCAAGAGAAAAAGGAATATGTCATTGAAGAGCCATATCCTAAGGAACTAGCTAATGATGCTACTGCTGCTGACCAACGTGCTTATGAGAAGCACGTCAATGATGAGGTTGATGTTGGCTGTCTCATGCTTGCTACAATGAACTCTGAGCTTCAGAAGCAATATGAGAACACGAATGCCTATGCTATGATCACAGGCCTTCGTAGCATGTTTGAGAACCAAGCTAGGGCTGAGAGATACTCGATCTCAAAAGCTCTGCTTATGCGTGCAAGCTAGCTGAAGGTAGTCCGGTGAGTCCTCATGTGATCAAGATGATTGGTTACATTGAGAACTTGGAGAAACTGGATTCCCCCTTAAGCCAAGAGTTGGCCACTGATGTGATTCTCCAGTCGCTTCCTGCAAGCTTCGAGCATTTCATTATGAACTTTCATATGAATGGCATGGAGAAAAATATGTCTGAATCGCATGGGATGCTTAAGGCAATGAGAGAAAGCATCAAGAAAAGCAATAATCATGTGATGATGGTCCAAAAGGATGGTGGTAAGAAAAGGAAGCGTGGGGCAAAAGGCAAGGGTAAGGATGTGATCTCAAACCCGAAACCTAAGCGTAATGGTAAGACCAAGGGTGGTCCTACTGCTTCCGATGAGTGTCACTACTGTCATAAGCCTGGTCATTGGCGTAGGAACTGCAAGAAATATCTGGAGGATAAAAAGAATGGAACTTTGGTTTCCACTTCAGATATTAATGTTATAGAAATTAATCTTGCTACTTGTCCTAACGAGTCATGGGTATTTGATACCGGATCGATGATTCACACTTGCAAATCGTTGCAGGGACTAAGAAGGACTAGAAGTTGTGCAAGTGGTGAGGTGGAAGTTCGCGTCGGCAATGGCGCAAAGGTTGCTCTGCGATGGCCGTTGGTGTTTATCCCTTATCGTTACCTTCAGGATTAGTTTTGGAATTAAATAATTGTTATTACATTCCAGCTTTGAGCAGAAACATTATCTCTTCTTCATGTTTGGAAGAAGATGGTTTTGAATTTGTAATAAAGAACAAACGTTGTTCAATTTATTTCAATGGTATGCTCTATGGTCATTGTCCATTATTGAATGGGCTATATGTGCTAGATCTTGAAGATAAATTTGTCTATAATGTTAATGCAAAAAGGCTCAAAACAAATGATTTTAATCGCACTTATTTATGGCATTGTCGCTTAGGCCACATAAATGAGAAACGCGTGTAGAGGCTCCATAGAGATGGTCTTCTTGATTCATTTGATTTCGAATCATTTGACACATGCGAATCTTGTTTACTTGGCAAGATGACTAAGACGCCATTCACTGGTTCAAGTGAGAGGGCTAGTGAATTGTTGGCCTTAGTACATACGGATGTATGTGGACCAATGAGCGTTGTGGCGAGGTGGATTTCAGATTTCATCACTTTTATCGATGACTTTAGTAGATATGGCTATATCTATTTGATGAAACATAAGTCTGAATCTTTTGAAAAGTTCAAGGAGTTTCAGAATGAAGTACAAAATCATTTGGGCAAGACAATCAAATTTCTACGATCTGATCGTGGAGGTGAATATTTGAGTCATGAGTTTAATAATCATCTTAAGAGTTGTGCAATTGTTTCACAATTGACTCCGCCAGGGACGCCTCAATTGAATGGCGTGTCTGAACGGAGGAATCGGACTTTGTTGGACATGGTTCGATCTATGATAAGTCAAACTGATCTTCCGTTATCTCTTTGGGGACTTGCTCTAGATACTGCTGCGTTCACCTTAAATAGGGTTCCATCAAAATCCGTAAATAAGACACCATATGAGATGTGGAAAGGAAGCGTCCGATTTGTCTTATCTAAAGATTTGGGGCTGTGAGGCTTATGTTAAACATTCGATGTCGATAAGCTCCACGCCAAATCGGTCAAGTGCTTCTTTGTGGGTACCCGAGATCTGAGGGTATTACTTTTATAACCGGAGGAGGGCAAAGTGTTTGTCGCCTTGGAATGGTGTCTTTTTGGAAAAGAAGTTTTTCAAAAGAGCCATGGGAGCAAGGTGCAGCTCGAAGAAATTCGGAAACATCTGAAAATGTTTCAGCTCCTCTCGATCCTCATGAGGAGATGCAAAGTGTTGCGAACCTATGGAAGAAGCACCAGCCCCACGAAGGTCTATGAGGGCAATCCGCGCTCCCGAGAGGTATATGTTCCTCGCTACGGAGCAACGCGAGATTTTATTGTTGGACAATGATGAGCCCAAGGACTATGCGGAAGCAATGGTGGGACCAGACTCTGAGAAATGGCTAGAGGCCATGAGATCCGAAATAAAGTCTATGCATGATAATCAAGTTTGGGACTTGGTTGATCTGCCTGATGGTGTGAAAACCATTGAGTGCAAATGGGTCTTTAAGAAAAAGATAGATGCCGATGGAAACGTTCACATCTATAAGGCACGGTTGGTGGCAAAAGGCTATAAGCAAATTCATGGTGTCGACTATGATGAAACTTATTCGCTTTGTAGCCATGCCAAGACTATCCGGATCATGTTAGCGATTGCCGCATTTCACGACTATGAGATACGTCAAATGGATGTCAAAACAGCTTTCCTAAATAGAAACCTAAGTGAGGATGTGTACATGACACAACCCGAAGGTTTTGACGATCATAAGAATGTTGGCAAGGTGTGCAAGCTTCAGAAGTCCATTTATGGACTGAAGCAGGCATCTCGGAGTTGGAATCTTCGTTTTGATAAAGTGGTCAAAGAGTTTGGCTTCATCAAAAATGAAGAGGAGCCTTGCATTTACAAGAAGGCAAGTGGGAGCGCAATTGTATTTCTAGTCTTGTATGTGGATGACATTCTATTGATTGGAAATGATATTCCAATGTTAGAAGCTGTTCAATTTTATCTGAGAAAATGTTTCTTGATGAAAGACTTGGGAGATGCAGCTTACATTTTGGGCATAAAGATCTATAGAGATAGATCAAGAAGGTCAATCGGATTAAGCCAAAGTACGTACATTGACAAAGTTTTGAAACGGTTCGAAATGCAGAATTCCAAGAAAGGTTTTCTGCCAATGTCACATGGTGTTAGTCTTAGCAAGACTCAGTGTGCTTCGACACCTGATGAGCTGCATAGAATGAGTAGGATTCCATATGCCTCCGCTATTGGATCCATCATGTACGCCATGTTGTGCACACGCCCAGATATTTCTTATGCTCTAAGTGTTACGAGCAGATACCAATCAAATCCAGGTGAGAGTCACTGGATGGCTGTAAAGACCATTCTCAAGTACCTGCGAAGGACTAGAGATATGTTCTTGGTTTTTGGAGGTGAAGAAGAGCTCATCGTAAAGGGTTACGCTGATGCTAGCTTCCAAACCGATAGAGATGATTCACGATCGCAATCCGGTTTTGTATTCTGTCTCAATGGTGGGGCAAAGGAGTGGAAAAGTTCCAAGCAAGAGACATGAGTGATTCCACGACGGAGGTCGAGTATATTGCGCTTCGAAGCCGCAAAAGAGGCTGTTTGGATCGAGAAAATTTGTTTCGAGTTGGGAGTTGTCGCTAGTGCATCCTGTCGAAGAGACCTCTATTGTGATAATAGTGGTGCCATTGCACGTTTAAGGAGCCTAGGTCTCACCAAAAATCCAAACACATACTCAGGCGTTATCACCTCATCCGAGAGATCATCGATAGAGGAGATGTGAAGATTTGCAAAGTGCACACGGATCTGAATGTCGCCGATCCGCTGACAAAACCTCTCCCGCAACCGAAGCATGAGGCACACACAAGAGCCATGGGTATTAGATACTTGCATGATGCACTCTAGTGCAAGTGGGAGATTGTTAGTGATATGCCCTAGAGGCGATCATATGAGATGATTGTATCATACGTCGATGTTCATGTACTTATTAGTTCCATGAATAAATGTCACTCCTTTGTTCATTGAGTATGACTTAATTGTGAAACACATTGGTTATGAGATATTACTCTAAACGATCCCTGGTCACATATCATTATGTGGAACAATAGTGATCGACCAAAGACATGTATTGATTGATGGTAATGTTTCACATACCATAGATATGGAGATATCAAATCAATAATGTGGGCACATGATAAAGAACATGGGGTTGATAGACCCGCTCAGAGACACTTCTTTGAGATTGTTATCTTAGAAGTGCCATCGAGTATAGTCTCGAGTGGTATACCTATACGATCCTTTGACCTGAGATTCTTATTGATTCTCAAAGATGTAATTGTATACTTTGGGGCTATCAAATGCTTCACCGTAATAGGAAAGTTATAAAGGTAGCTTACGGGTATGCCATGAAACATGACGTGAGATGTAAGAGATCAAGATGGAATTTGCCCTCCTTGATAACGGAGAGATATCTCTGGCCCCTCGGTGTGGATGGATAAGAAAAGTGCATGGCCATGCCAAAGTGATTAAAGAGTTAATCACGAATTATATCCATTACATTGACGAGTGAATTTGTCGAGCTATCACAAGGGTGGCACGCCTCTCGCCTTGAGCTTGACTGATATCGTGTGGCAAAAGGATCCTATGTGAGTGTATCAAGGTTCAGCTGATTCGATCATTGTGTACATTCGGGGGTCAATATGTGCTGCTAGGTACCGCTATTGACTTGTGGTCTGGGGAAGGGTTCTCCGGGACCGCGGCCGACTTGTACATGAGCCTAATGGGTCACACACTTAACGGGTTGGATCATATCTGATGGATTGGATCCATTAGTGGGTTTATACGGATTTGGATCTTCTGACGTCTTAATGGATTTCTATTGTAGAAGATCCATTAGCGTGAGACCTAGTGGGCTTCCATATCCATTAAAGTGAGACCTAATGGGCTTCTATCGTAGAAGGCCCGTTAGTGCGCTCTATATAAAGGAGGCATGGGGGCGTGCGGTGTGTTAGTCTCCCCACCACGAGCCCTAGCCGCCGCCACGTCCCATCGCCCCTAAGAACCCTAGCCGCGCGCGTGGGTGCTAGCACACCAGCGCGCGGTGTTCCCACCCCGGACGTGTGGATACCGTGGAGGCGTCGTCGCTCTCGCGTCGGCCGATCGATTCGATCGGCTACATAACTCAGACGACTACGCCGACGTTCTTTGTGACGGCGATCCGCGACGAGGAGAAGTTGTACCACGTCGTGTTCGACTACGTCTGATGCTTTGCAAAGACGCGGGAGGCTTCACCCACTCTACTTCACGCTAACGTGCTCCAAGGGTAATGCTCCATGATCTCCGACTCGCATGTTGCCTGGGTGTTCGCGGTAAGAAAAATTTTGTTTTCGGCTAGCGTAGCACCGCGTTCTCCTACACACCCTTCGCCAACAGTTCCTGTTCGCTCTTCTCCCATTTGGGCACCGCCTGGTGGTAACCACCAGGACCGAGGTGGTGCTGGTATTGCTTCTCCTGAGCATTATAGCTATTCCTTTCAGTCATACTTTGACCTTCATTCGAATTCTTGTAGTTCACAAACGCATCCTAGTGATCCTTCAACTTTGGGTACTTGTTGAAGTCGGGCATTCGGTTCTTCTTGATGTAGTCCATGTTCAACTTCTTTTTGTATGTCTGGAATGTGATTGCCTTCTTCTTCAACGTGTAACTCTTCACCTTCTCTTCGGTCCCTTGGGGGAAGGTGAATGTCTCCTTCAGAACGGTCCAGATCATGTTCTTCGTATCTTCAAGGGCATTCTCCCATCTCACGATGCTAATTGGCACATGGTCCCTAACGTGGATGCCGCATGCCGAATTGAACGGCCCAAACGCCCTAGGGGTGCAAGAGGTTGGCCGTTATCGCTGACTTCGGTGATAACATGTCTTGCCTTCGACTTCTTGTTTGAACCTCGCTGACGTCATTGGCTACTTGATTGACTGATCTGAAAATATGGTACAATAATGAACGGGTTAGAATGTTAGCTTAGCATGATGGTGGAACCGGCATATACACATTCGATCTAATTACCATGGTCATCTCAGTGGCCTTTGGGGCCTCATCGGTCTCGACGGACCTTACGGCCTCGGCGGCCTCATCGAGCTCATAAACATCATCTCCCGGAACCAAACTTCTCATGAACTCGTCTCCATCAAATCCTTCTCCCGCCATCGTTGTTTCGTAGTCTATAAGAAGACATTGAAAATTAACGAAAAAAGAGCAATAAAAGTATAGTTGCACATTTCACATATACTTATACATTTCACATATACTTATACATAAACGGTGGGGAAAAGGGGTAGAGGAGGACAGGCGGCGGCGACGAGGAGGGTGATAGGTAACAGGGGGCAGACGAGGACAGGCGGCAACAACGTGGAGGGCGGTGGGGAAGAGGGGGTAGAGGAGGACGAGCGACGGCGACGAGGACGGTATATACATTACATTTCACATATACTTATACATTTCACAATTCACATACATTACATGTGACATGATACATATACATCTCAGAATTCAAATTTGCTATAAAATTGGTATATACATATACATCTCAGAATTCAAATTTGCTATAAAATTGGCATATACATATACATCTCAAAATTCAAATTTGCTATAAAATTGGCATATACATATACATATCAAAATATGTGGATTTTAAATGGCATATACATATACATTGGCATATACATATACCGGAAGAAGGCCATTGAGTGCTGCCTCCAAAGGGAAGTTGATGTGCACTTTTGGGTAGCCCGACCGTTGCTGGGATTCCATCGGCAATCACTCTGGATTCCTTTGGCATGGATTTCAACAGCCGCCACATTGGGCATGGATTTCACTAACTTTCTTCACCATTGTTGGATGGAGATTTAGTAATAAGTTTTACGCCGCTTGAATTTTATTCCAAAATTCATGTGGCTTGTTATTTCTTTGCAAGCTAGCCTTAAGTTGCGATTATTTTTTTTGTTTATAGCTATGTACATCTCATGATATAGAGGCCAGAATTTCTTCCATTATCTAAAAAACTAATACATATAAATAACATGCACTATTGCTAGCTAAGCTGTAAGCCTATAATGCTTATCATGCATTCATGTGCTCTTGTATCTTTGTATCCTCTCTCTTTTGCTAACCTCCTCTGTAATTTTTAACACCTTGTGAATGGATGTAGCAACACCCAATAGGAAATTATGCTCGGTTCAAAAGATGTTATGCGCAAATCATCGTCATATTTATGTTCCTATTTTTATAAAACGAATATAAATCCAAATATCAAATATGCTTGAACATGAGCACATATCAAATGCCATATAATGAATATACAAATTCAAGAAAATATCTATTCTATTGTCAAATTTAGATATTCTTTGTATTTTTTTTAATTAATGTGGGGGACATTAGAGACATTTTATCTTAAAGAAACATGAATTTATCTTGGACTGAAAAATACTAATCCAACTAATCAGTCACATTATGATAAAATTTGAATATGAATATGAATATTCTGGTTGAAATAACATTTCAGATAGTCTACATTCTCATTCATATTGTCAATCCAAATCCAAATATGAATATGAATGTGAATATGAATACAAACATAATATGATATGTTAATCAGATGGGAAAATCTATATTTTATTTGTATCCTAATGAATCCTATAGTCGAATGATACAAACATTTCACATCTATTTTCAACTCCTAATTAATCTGATGCCATAATATGAAAGCAAAACATACAGATACTCTTTGAAAACTCTTAACACCATAATGTGGAATTACACGCATACACAAACCTCCAACAGCCAACGACCGGGCACAATAAAAATAAAGAAAAAAAATCTGTTAGCAACATGCCACAGGTTTGGGCATTTCGTCGAACACTCTGTGGGCACACCGTGATTGTGCTCCTGTTGGTTGCGCCGCACTCCTGTCGGTCATGCCCGCCTGTGTCATGCTCCCGTGCCCGCACTCACTGTCCCATGCTCTGCCTGCACCTTGCTGAGGAGTGAGGGAGGGGAAGGAGAGAGGAGCACATGGAGCTAGGGTAGAACAAGCAGGGAGGCTTGGCCGTTGGTGACTTGAGAAAGAGACGGAGAACGAGTTGTGGGCGTTCGGTGTCTTGAGTCGGGAATGAAACGGAGAGGTGTGACAAGAGGATCGATTTCTTAAGAAAATTGTCGAGAACTCAAAAAAAAAATGAATTCTAGAGAAAAGAAAAACTGATGGTTTCTCATAACAGCACCTTCATGTTGGGCTGGCCTTCTTGATGCGTTGGGCAAGCAGGGCGACGCCGGGGGCCAGCAAGGCAGAGCTAGACGGCGGTGCTCGCGGGGTCGTCTGTGACGTCCGTTGCACGTCCGTCCCAGTAGAGCCCCACTAACTCCCAAATCTCGGGGACGAGATTTCTTTAAGGGGGGAGGATTTGTGACATCCTAATAAAATTATTAGTCTGTCACTTGCTTTATAAAAAAAACAAAAATAAATAAATAAATAAAAATATTTTATATTATTATTTTATGTGTAAAAGGCTCATATAAGAACTATTAGAAACCCTAGTGTGATATAAGTGCCCTAGGAAGCTACAAAGTTAACTAAGCCAATTTAGCATGTTTTCCAAAGCCAAGTCAACCTTTTCCACGTGGTCAACATTGGTCAAACTCTGGTCAAACCCTAATTGGGCTTTTGGCCCATATTTAAACCCTAATCCCTTCCCCCTCTATATATATGCACGTGTCCTGCCCCCCTAAGCCGGTCTACAGCACCCCTACACCCCCCCACAGCCGCCACCCACGCACAAGCCCCAAATCCCCTCGGTTTCCGAGCAAACCCTAGCCGAAACCGAGAGAAAACCCTATATCCCTCTCTGCTCGAGATCCAAATCGAAGATCCAAGGCCAGGACGTTGGAGAGCTCGTCGTGCTGATCAATTTGGATATATGGATCACTATTTTAGGTGGAATATTGAGCAAGTTAGGGCACGCCGAAGATCGCCGGAATTCGGCCGTCAACCCATCGCCGGCGAGCCGCCCGCCGCCCCGATTTCCGCATCGGCGCGGAAACCCTCGCGTGCGCCAACCAACCGTCGCCGCCACGCCACCCAAGACGCTGCGGCGTCGGCGAGTGTCGCCACACGCCGCCGCCCACTCGCGCGACGCCACAGGCTCCCACCGCCCGTCACCCGCCCGCGCTCGCGCCCACCTTTCGCACCACGCCGCCCCGCGCCGCCATTCACGCTGCCCACGCGTCCCCGCTGCCGCCGGTCCCCAGCGTGACGCCGCGCCCGCCATCGCGTTACCACGCGTCGCCGGCGTGCCGCCGGCCGACCACACGCAGCCGCCCGCCACTCGCCCGTCGCCGCCACGCGCGTCCGCCGCCGCCCGCCCACGCAGCGACTCGCTGCCCCGCCGCCTGCCGCCTCCGACTCCACCGAGGCGCCGCAGATCGCCCCGCCATCGTCTGCCCCACTGGTCACCAAGGTCCGCTGCCCACGCGTGATCGCCAGCCTCCCAGCGCCGCCAGGGCCATGCCGGGCACAAGCCAGTGAGAAAGGAAGTCGGGCCGAATTTCCAAGCCGGCCCATTTGGAGATTAAAATCCTTTACCATTTTCCTGGGATTTTTCTTTTTTCTTCGAAACTTCCCGGAATTGTTCAAGGAGCTCCATAGCTCCGATTTAGGTGATTCCAGAGCCATTATTTCACAAATAATTTCTAGTATTTTAATATATATTGTATTAATATAATTTTATTGTGTGAATTTGTTGACTCTTGTGTTTTTCTTGATCTGCGTGTAGACGCCGCCTTTTCCGGTGTTTCGACTATTTCGCCGGGGATTTCTGCAGACCCGTCGAGGCTCCGACTTCTTCGAAGGCAAGCTAGATTCATATTGAATTCCTAGTTTGCTAAATTTTATTTATTTCATTTTAATTTGAATTGCATGCTTAAATTATCATCGTATGTGCTATTTTGATCCTGTTTCATATTAGTCCTTTACTAATATGATTTAGCCCACCTTTGTTAGCCCGATTGGTACTGTTTTTCTAGCCTATCCTTTGTGTAGCTGCTTAGCCTTGCTTCTGGGATTGGTAGTTGATAGGTTTCACTCATTATTAAACTTGTATCCGTGAAGTTCGACTTCGTGGTGCTGTTTTTAGATAAACCTAATCAACTAAAATCAACGTGGTGTGTGTTGATTTGAGGAGACCCAAAAGAGGCAGATTTTGGGCTTATGGTTGTGTTGTGCAGGTCTCCTCTGTCATATAAGGACCGTATACTTGTGACTACTAAACCGAACCTGAACCGTACAGCCACTTGTGCCTTCTGGCCCTAACTTATTAGCTGTGGAAACCTGTTTTCGCTGTACTCGTAGTGGACGGACGTGACTAGCTATCACCGGTTCCGAATGGCTTAAATGGGGGCTAACCTCATGCGGTGCGCTATCAGGTCCGGCTGAAGGAGTGCACATGACTGTCGGCCTGGTCGAAGTGTACCGTGTGGGGCGCGAAACCAAAAGAAAGGGTACATATTAGGCGAGATGAAAGCGATGGAACGGTCTTTGTACTGTTTCTCCTTCGGGATGAGACGGGGCTTGTGGGGAACGTGTACACACTCTGCAGAGTTAAAACTATCATGGTAGCCGTGTCCGCGGTTATGGGCGGGGGAAAGGCGTTCTCACAAGGTAGTTCAATGTGTTTTAATTAATTAACTTGATGGTAGTGTAGGCAGGGATTGCCTCTCTTTTGAGCTGGTTAGCCGTTTCTATGGCTACGCTCGTCGTGTGCTGAGCAGGTTAGCCGTCCCTTGGCTACGCTCATGTGTCATAATGTGTTCAAGAATCAAGAACAAATAAATAAGTAGATAGGTGATGTTTTTAGCAAAATAACCATACCCATCCCTTGTTCCTGCATTCATTATTAAGGACTGCTTGCTGCGTAGCCGTGTACTCATCATATGGACCATGGATTACTTGTTCAGGTGAAGAACTCGACGTCGGTGCCAGTTGTGACCAGGAGGGTGAAGGTGATTAGCTACGCGTTCCGGGTCAACCTCGGGATATCATCGCATTGAAGTCTTCCGCTGTGTTTTCTTTATTGAATTATGTCCTGTGCAAGACTATGTAAATGTCTATGTCAACTGGATGATATTTATGTAAACTGTTAAATTCTAGTTAAATTCAATGCCTGCGATGATATTCCAAATGTCCTTGAGTGCAATACTGGCTATGATCTTCTGGGACTAGTATTCGGCCACTCAAGCCGGTATAAATACCGGGGTGCACGACAGATTTGGTATCAGAGCCAAGGTTGACTTAGGATACCGTAGCTAGTTGACCTAAAACCTTAAGGAAAATATATTATATTAAAATAAAAAGATTTAAAAGCATCTTTGCTTTCTGATCTCTATCAATACAATTCTTGTGAAGTCATGAGTGATGAGCATGTGGTGATTTTCGTTTAAATTCAAAATTCAAATCCACTTTTGATTTGGCATGTTACAAATTTGATTCTTGCGAAGTTTTGAACCCCTGCAGTTGGAGCTTGCACTTAGACGCTATGCTTAACGGTCCACGGAACCTCTGGTTCCCGTGCCGAATCGCTCCTAGATCACGGACAGCGTCCGTCCACAGATTTCTGTCGTGGCTCATTTCGCTTTCACTGCTCGATGAATCGTAACCCGACGGAGATCGGTTTGTTTCTTGTGTTCGTGTTGTTCTCGTGTACGCAGTGATGGTCTCAATGCGCTTGGCGCCATGAAAGAACCGCCAGTGGGTGGCGGTGGTCTGGAGGACGGTCGCGAGTCTGCGGTGGAGGTTTTTCGGCGCCGCACCGGACGCGTCGCTCGTGCACGACCTCGTCGAAGTCTTGGGAGCATCGGAGCCGCTGGAGGTTGGCAATGCTTCAGATTCGTGCGAGAGACCGGAGTGTGTTTTCGGGTTTCCGCCGCCTAGGGTGTTTTTCACAAATGTGTGGCTTGGGCTATAAATAGGACCCCAAGGCTTCACTTGGAGGGTGTCCCTTGAGCCATTTGTAGCCAGCCAACATAGGTGTGAGTTGAGGAGCTGCGTCTCTTGTGTGAGTGTGGGAGCTGCGTCTCCGGGTCCCCGATCTGTAGTTCTGTTCATGAGCTAATAGATCAGCGTTTTTATATCGTTCTTGCACTTACTTTCAGCATTTAAATACTGTAGAGTGAAATGATCTTGTGGGATTTGTGTGTGTTATTGTTTCGATCTTGAGCCATCCCTGAAAAACTCCCGTGCCTCCTTTTCTATTCTATATGCTTTGATGGCTCAAGTCTGTTCTTGAAGTTCCTGTCTTGTTCTTCGCGCAGCAGGCAGTGTTTGATTTTTATAAAAATCTAGAAAAATCCTTTTTGAGTGATTCTTATTGGAGAAGGTGCGTGACTCATATATCTATTCACTATAAAAATGTGGAGTCCTGTTCGTGCACCGTTTGAGAGCAGTGAGGTGAAAACCGAGCCCCAAACTTTCTGCTCGATGTTCTTGACAGCTCGTGGTTTTTGATTTTTCATATTTTCTGTAAAAGGAGTTTTGAGGAGATTTCTGGTGGCGTGCTTCATGACTTATTGATTAATCGGAAGAAAAATTTCCAAACATTGAGAAGCACCAGAAACCCACCATCCCTCTGCTCCAAGTGGAAACAAACTCTGGGGTTTCTGTTTTGCTTTCCAGAAAGCAGCTTGTGATGTTTGAATTTTCATGATTTATCTACATGGAGTTTTGAGATGATTTTTGGTAAAGTTGTGCACGACCCATTGAGAAATAGGGAGAAAAATTCCCAAAATTTGATGAGCACCAGAAAGCCACCATCCATCTCCTCCAAGTGAGAACAAATCTGCTTTTGCTTTTCTGAAAGTCACTTTGGTTATTTGGCTTGATCTCCTTTCTTAAAGTAAGTTTGAATTGATTCTTCTTTTTGGACACTTGACAACCAGGATTGTGTGTGAAAAATCCCCACATATTCCATGACTCTCATTCATGCTAGGGGTACACATAGTTGTCAAGTTGTTCACATTTTGGGGTGCCGTGAATTCGAAAAAGAACGGTAGTAAAAATTCAAGCTCTCATTCACCCCCTCTGTTCGCCGTGGTTAGTTTCACAAAGGGTATCGAGCCAGGTTGCGTTCTTCGTGATTCTTGCGGATCTGTTGAACCTTTCCTTTTGCCCTCACCATGGCTGAAGAGAAATACTCAAACAAACCGCCAGTGTTCAATGGCTCCAACTTCTCCTTTTGGAAAATGCGGATGGGTTCATACCTCATGGCACAAGGACTTGGTGTATGGAGGAAGGTGAAATACCCATACAAGGTGCCAAAGGAAGATGAGGTTACCCCCGAAAATGAGAAGGAGTACGAGCAGAATGCCAAAGCTCGGAACATTCTGTTCCAAGGCTTGGGGCGAAATGAGTACGACCGAGTTGGTCATCTTGAGTCGGCTCATGAGGTCTGGACTACCCTCCAAAGTTTCCATGAGGGGCAGTCAAAATTCAGACCGTCCGCCAGACCAAAGACAAGCGGAATACAATCGCTTCGCTCGGTCGGGTGAATCGCTGAACGCTGTTCAGCCGGGTTCACTAAAATCTTGAGCGCTTGCGGTCTGTTGGCATCAACTATGAAGGAGCCGACAATGCTCGTCACTTGCTTTCTGCGCTTGACATGAAGATTTGGGGGTCAAAGTCGTGGCTATCGTGAAGCCGCCGACCTTACCAAACTTACTTTGGATGGCTTGTTTTCCAACTTGAAGTCCCATGAGGAGGAGCATCTTTCGCCTCAGATGACTCCGGACTCTATCGCTCTTGTGACACACCCGTCTACTTCCTCCATAGACCTGGGTGGTGTCTCTTTAACTTGTTTGCTCGAACTTTCTGACGAGCATCTGGACTCTGTGCTAGAAGAGAGTCTTGCCCTCCTCTCCATGAAATTTTCGAGAGCTTTCAGGAGAGTGAGTGAGAGGAGGAGGAGCACTGTGAGATGCTTCGAGTGTGGTGGTGTCAACCACATGCGTGCAGTGTCCCAATCTGAGGAACAAGGGGCGAGAGGAGGCACCCAAGAAGCCCGTCACTACCATCACCAAAGCCGCATCATAAGTCGGAGGCCAAGCTTCCTCTGGCGGCCGAAGCCCTCCTTCCGAAGGCGCAAGCTGTTCCGCAAGGTGCTTGCCGCTTGGACTCGGCTTGCGTTGACGAGGAGGAGGAGGCCAGCGACGACGGCGAGGACGCTCGACGACGACGCCGACGACGACGGCAGCTACGCCGGCATGTGCTTCATGGCCGGCCACCTCTCCGACTCTTCTGACACCGACACCGACTCTGAGGTACCTTGCTTTGAGAACTTCGATGACCTGAATGCCGCATTTCTCAAATTAGGTGGCTTTCTTGCTCAATCCAACCGCAGGGTTAAGGACCTCAAGTTAGAAGTAGCACACCTCTCAGCTGAACTAGAAAATGCTAGGGCTGCGCCTAGTAATGATGCTTGTGCTGACACTGAGGCTTGGAGGGTCTGTGATGAGGCCCTCTCTGATTTGGATAAGCTAAGGACCACTCATGCTAGTGTGAACAACGAGCTTGAAGAGCTTAAGGACAAACATCTTAGTGTGCTTGACGAGTTAGAGGAGACTCGTAGTGCTTTACTTTCTGCTGTTTCCGCTGAGCTTGTTGCCTGTCCTGATCCTTCTGCTCACACACTTGACACACCTAAGGACCATGTCAGTCTAGTTGAGGATTGTAGAGATCATGTTTCACCTAAGGACCCAACTAGCTCTGATGATGATTCTTTTGTGTCCGCCTTTTGCTTGTGATGAGTGCTTGTCCTTGAGGCTAGAGAACCTAAAACTCAAGAGTAAAATTGCTGATTTGAGTTCCCTAGCTGATAGTTCCCCTTGCTTGCGCTGTGATGGGTTGGATGAACATATGGGTAGAGCGCTAGAGGACATG
This sequence comes from Olyra latifolia, assembly GCA_036346145.1. Classification (NCBI taxonomy): domain Eukaryota; kingdom Viridiplantae; phylum Streptophyta; class Magnoliopsida; order Poales; family Poaceae; genus Olyra; species Olyra latifolia. Next base: position 38,690,850 of record CM070524.1, on the reverse strand, counting down.
AGTCTTAGGTTCCATCCTCGCCTTATTTCGTGCAAAACTCGAGTGTCTCTCTGCAAGGCTTTTCAAAATGAGATCACTATCTTGAGTGATAAGGTTCAGAGGTTGAAGGGTAAGGACCGGTGGGTGTCCAGATAAGTCTCCCGAGTCCTCTCTTCCTCGTGTGAGTTTTGCCCCGTCTACATCAGAGTGTGAATACGATAAGCACTCTTGAGAAGTTCGTGGGGGGCAAGAAGAAGTGAACTTGATCTTGGATCACCCAAGATATCACAGGTAGAGGTCTTGGGTTTGACTGGCTTGATCACATCAAGCGTCACCCTTCCAGAGTTGTCACACCGAGAGCGGCGGAGCACCGTCGTTTCTCCAGGGTTCCTACCAAGACCGCTTTTAGGTCTGCAGGTCTCTGTGTTGCTCTGACTGTGGTTGCTTCCTCTGAGCACCATCACCGGAAAGGGCAAGAGCACCCTAGCATCCACGGTTCCAGACCTCCTGCAGCCTTCGCCCACGCCCAAAGCCAAAACCAAAGCCAAGCCTAAACAAAAGCCCAAGACTAGGTTCACTGTTCTTCTTGCCACAGTTCGGTCACCGAGCCGAGACTTGTTACCGGCTCGTTGGGTTTCCTGAGGTCACTCTAGGGAGAGGCAACACCACCTAGAGCACACACCGCACCGCGTCCTAGGCAGAGTTTTCAGGTCCCTCGGGTGGACCAGGCTAGGTTTCAGAGTGTCGTTCCTCGAGCGGGTTCGACCGAGCTAGGTTGCGTGAGTTCCGCCGTCCTCAGGGTGTACCTTCTTTCTCTGGTGGAGGCAGACACCCGCGGCATGAGTTTCCTCCCAGTGTCAGATGGGCTGACCAGAGGAGTGGTTCTCGGACTTGGGACGGTCAAGGTTTTTACGGACGAGGTCCCACAGAGTTCCCTGTGTTTCGTTCCGTAGAGTCGATGAGGTGCTTACGGGGGTGTGACTCAGTTTTGGGTACCTAGGTCTGCACTAGTGTGTCCTTAGGCTGAGTCCCGTTTCTCTTTTACTTGACTCAGGTTCGTGGGGCTGGGAGGAAGGGCATTTGGATCGTTGACTCCGGTTGTTGTCGCCACATGACCGGTGAGTCACGATGGTTTGCCTCCCTAGCCTCAGATCCCGACGGTGAGCAGATCACCTTCGGGGACGCTTCGTCGGGCCATGTCCTAGCTCGCGGTTCAGTCCAGGTTAGCCCTCAGTTTGTACTTCAGGACGTAGCTCTTGTCAGTAAGCTGCCGTATAATCTGCTTTCTGTGTCGGAGCTTGTTGATCAGGGCTACGAGGTTAGGTTTAGGGCGTCTGGTTCTTGTGTCCTGAGTCCCTCTGGCGAGTTGGTTTGCGGGATCTCCCGCTTTCACCGAGTTTTCCGAGCTGATTTTCCTACTTCTTCAGTTGGTGCTCCTCACTGTTTACTTGCTTCTGATTCTCGGGATATTCGTTTTTGGCACAGGCGCCTTGGACATATTGGTTTTGATCACCTTGTGTGTGTCAGTTTTTCAGACTTGCTTTTCGGTTTGCCCAAGCTTTCTCTTGCTGAGGATTTGGTTTGTGCTCCTTGCCGTCATGGCAAGATGGTTGCCGCTTCCCATCCACGCGTCTCATGCGTAATGACTGATGCACCAGACAGCTCTTGCATATGGATACTTGTTGGTCCTCGAGTGAAAGTCGGTTGGTGGGAAGTGGTGCGTGCTTGTTATTGTTGACGATTTTTCTCGCTACTCCTAGGTCTTCTTCATGGCCTCAAAGGAGGAGACATTTGAGTGTTCGAAAACCTCTCAAGGAGGCTTGCGCTTGAGTTTCAGTGCACTTCGGGCCATTCGTTCGATAATGGCACCGAATTCAAGAATACTTCTTCGATCTTTTTGCACACTTTACGAGTTGAGCATCAATTTTCTTCGCCTCATGTAGCCCAAACAGAACGGGGTGGTAGAGAGAAAGAATAGAACCTTGGTTGAAATGGCGGAGACGATCTTTGGATGAGTACTCCACCCCGCGACACTTCGAAATGAGGCTGTCTCTCGCCGCTTGTTATGTTTCCAACAGAGTGTTTCTCCGTGCTGTTGCACAAGACCTCGTACGAGCTTCGATATGGGCGCAAGCCCAATGTTTCACACTTTCGGATCTTTGGTTGCAAGTGCTTCATTTTAAAATCTGGCAATTTGGACAAGTTCGAGTCTCGCTCTTCTGATGGTCTTTTCTTGGGGTACACTAAGTCCTCTAGGATCTACAGGGTTTGGGACATAACTAGACGGAGGGTTGTGGAGTCTTGTGTGGTCACTTTTGACGAGGCTAGATCAGGTTCTAGGCCAGACATCTCCCAATCTGATCTTTCCTTTGAGCCTATCTTCGTAGAGGAGAAGGTGAGTCGGGATGACTGCTCGTCGGTCCCCGATGACGAACCTCCTCCATAGGTAGAAGCCATAGTCAGACCCACCGCTTCTGATCCTCCCGAGCCTCCGTGCCTCCACCCTCCTCGAGCCCACTCTGTTAGGACTTCTTCTTCTGAGGTGTCCCCTGTAGAGTCCTCCCTTGGTGGCTCTGATCCTGCCTCAGCTTCACATGAGGTAGAGGCCACCTCGGGTGCACCTAGGCACGTTCAGGCTAGTCACCCTCCTGATCAGATTATAGGACCTATAGGTGAGCGTGTGACTAGGTCTAGAGCACACCAGTCCCTCCTCTCTGCTGCCTTCGTTTCTTCTCTCGAGCCTAAGGACATAGCTCAGGCTCTTGGTGACCCTGATTGGGTCAATGCCATGCACGAAGAGTTAGAGAATTTTGAGAGAAACAAGGTTTGGGATTTAGTGGAATGCCCAAAGAAAGGCCAATATCATAGGTACTAAATGGGTGTTTAAAAATAAGCAGAGTGAGGATGGGGTAGTTGTGAGACATAAGGCTAGGTTGGTGGCACAAGGTTTCACTCAGGTCGATGGGATTGACTTTGATGAGACCTATGCTCCGGTTGCTCGACATGATTCCATTCGGATCTTCCTTGCTTTTATGGCTTCACACCGTTTCAAGATTTTTCAAATGGATGTTCGAAGTGCTTTCTTCAACGGTTTCATTGAGGAAGAAGTTTTTTTCGCAACCTCCGGCTTTGTTTGTGTTGAGTTTCCCGATCACGTATACAAGCTCTCGAAGGCTTTATATGGGCTCAAGCAGGCCCCTCGAGCTTGGTACGAACGACTCAAGAGTTATCTGATTGGAAATGGTTTTTCAATGGGCAGCGTTGATAAGACCCTGTTTATCAAACGCAAGTCATCTGATTTTCTCCTTGTGCAGATTTATGTTGATGACATTATCTTTGGTGGGTCTTCTGATTCTTTGGTCTCTGAATTTGCTTCCGTCATGAGCTCAATTTGAGATGAGCATGATGGGTGAACTGAATTTTTTCTTGGGTTTTCAAATCAAGCAGACCCCTCAGGGGATCTTTCTTCACCAGTCCAAGTACACTAGAGACCTGCTCAAGCGGTTTGCCATGGCTGATAGTAAGCCTGTTTCCACTCCCATGGCAACCACTTCTGTGCTTGAGCCTGACTTAGATGCTGAGCCCGTAGATCAGAAGCTCTATAGGAGCATGATAGGAGCACTGCTGTACCTTACCTCTTCTCGGCCAGACATACACTTTGCCGTGTGTCTGTGCGCTTGGTTTCAGGCTTTCCCTAGGATTTCTCACCTTGGTCATCAGCGGATCCTCCGCTACCTAGTGGCCACCCCTGAGATAGGAATCTGGTTTTCTTCTGCTTCTTGTCTATCTCTTAGAGCCTATTCTGATGCAGACTTTGCTGGCTGTAGGATAGATAGGAAGAGCACTTCAGGCACTTGCCAGTTCCTAGGCACTTCACTTGTCTCTTGGTCTTCTAGGAAGCGTGCCGGTGTAGCTCACCACTACCGAGGCCGAGTGCGTGGTCTGCAGCCGCTTGTTGCGACCAAGTGCTTTGGTTAAGGCAAATGCTTCGACTATGGGTTAGAGGTTGGTAGCGCCCCACTCTGTGTGATAATACCTCGGCCATCAACATTGCCAAAAACCCATCCAAAGATTCCAGACCAAACACATAGATATCGGTACCACTTCCTTAGAGACCATGTAGAGAAAGGGATATAGGGCTAGGTTTTGTAGAAGGTGATCATCAACTTGCGAGATATTCTCACCAAGCCCTTAGATGGTCCTAGGTTTGCCACTCTCCGGGAGAGCTTGGCTTGGTTAGTCTTTGGGGTATCGTGTGAGGGAGCTTGATCTTGTACTATATTGTATATATTCTTTCTGCTTTTGTCTGTGTGGGTTTGTTTTTAGAACATGCTAGAATCACAAAGACTTTCTTTGGCACCTCTTATCTCTTAGGTCGCTATCATGCGTGATTAGCAATGTCCTCTGCTCTAGTTAGAGAGTCTCACATAGACTTATTGGTTGACGGTATGTGGAGGATACCGGTAGACAGGTTTGTGTTTGTTCTCTCTAGTAGTCGAGTTTAGGCTTGCTTCCCTATCTTCTCGTAGCTAGGAGTGTGCCTTGCGCTAGAGTGTCTCTTTGCTTTCTTTCCTGTTCTATAGCAAACCGATTTTCTGCTTCTTTCCTTCCTCTATGCGCTTTTGCCTTGGGTTCTTATTTTGAGGGGAGGTTTGAAGCATTGCATTTGCATCTAGTTTTTGTTTTTCTTTGCAAGTGCTTTGCCTATTAGGCTTGTTGGTCTCATCGATGTTGAGTTTTGATGTACCATTTGAGTTTGTGTGCAAACTTGTTTGATTTGACACGAGTTTGAGAAAAGGCTAGAAGGAGCTTAAAATCTTTGAGAAAATCATTGCAAAACTTGACATTTGCATGTTTTCATGGTTGGGCTTTTCATTGTCAAAATGTCGGTACATTTTTCTTGATCTCCGCCGAGATTTTGAAACTCGAGTTGCCTTCTTCTCGATCATGACCACTTCTTTAGTGGAGTCCATTTGCCCTTGTTTAAAATAAAGCAACCAAACATGGGTTTCAATCCCTGAGGTTTGCATTTGGTAGAATTTGTGGGTGACCTAGGGGGTCGGTTCCAAGTTACCCTTGGGTTGTGCTCTACTAGCAATCATTCACCATGTGAATAGGTGCAAATAAAGTCAAGAAGGCCTCTCCAAAACAAAACAAAAAAAAACAAAAACAAAACAAAAAAGGAAAAGGAGAGATTAAGGCCAAAAATAAAATTCAGTTTGGGCACTCTTTGGACACATTTTGGTCTTGGTCATTCTCGATTTGGCAACCTTGTTTTTCTTTGTCTTGATGTTTCTCAAGTTTGTGCACCCATTTTGATTTTGAAACGTCTATTCATTGCCAATGTGCACATGACTTGAATCAACAAAAATGTTTTGTTTTGCTCCTTTCATGCCTTAGTACCTTTATCTGTCTTGTCAGCTTGTGAACCTCAAACTTCATTTGAACCTCGATATTCAACTTTGGTGACCATTTGGCTAATTGGCAAAGCCCTTGGTTAGGTTTTCTTCATATCTTTTGCATATGCATTGTTCGGGTTCATGATTGGTGTCTTGCTGACCATTTGACAAAAAGGGGGAGAATCATGATTTCAGGGGGAGTTTCAAAACTGAAAATTGAGTTTGAAATCAAAACTTTGCTTTCATCGTCAATTTTGGGAAATTTTGTCAACATGCTCATCAAGGGGGAGATTGTGAAGTCATGAGTGATGAGCATGTGGTGGTTTTCGTTTAAATTCAAAATTCAAATCCACTTTTGATTTGGCATGTTACAAATTTGATTCTTGCGAAGTTTTGAACCCCTGCAGCTTGGAGCTTGCACTTAGACGCTATGCTTAACGGTCCACGGAACCTCTGGTTCCCAGTGCCGAATCGCTCCTAGATCACGGACAACGTCCGTCCACCGATTTCGTCGGCTCATTCTCGCTTTCACTGCTCGATGAATCGTAACCCGATCGGAGATCGGTTTGTTTCTTGTGTTCGTGTTGTTCTCGTACGCAGTGATGGTCTCAATGCGCTTGGCGCCATGAAAGAACCGCCAGTGGGTCAAGCGGCCGGTCTGGAGGACCGCGCGAGTCTGCGGTGGAGGTTTTTCGGCGGCGGCACTGGACGCCGCTCGGCACGACCTCGTCGAAGTCTTGGGAGCATCGGAGCCGCTGGAGGTGGTTGGCAATGCTTCAGATTCGTGCGAGAGAGACCGGAGTGTGTTTTCGGGTTTCCGGCCGCCTGTGTGTTTTCACAAATGTGTGGCTTGGGCTATAAATAGGACCCCAAGGCTTCACTTGGAGGGTGTCCCTTGAGCCATTTGTAGCCAGCCAACATAGGTGTGAGTTGAGGAGCTGCGCCTCTGTGTGAGTGTGGGGAGCTGCGTCTCCGGGTCCCCGATCCAGTAGTTCTGCTCATGAGCTAATAGATCAGCGTTTTATATCGTTTTGCACTTACTTTCAGCATTTAAATACTGTAGAGTGAAATGATCTTGTGGAATTTGTGTGTGTTCTTGTTTCGATCTTGAGCCATCCCTGAAAAACTCCCGTGCCTCCTTTTCTATTCTATATGCTTTGATGGCTCAAGTCTGTTCTTAATGTTCCTGTCTTGTTCTTCGCGTAGCAGGCAGTGTTTGATTTTTATAAAAATCTAGAAAAATCCTTTTTGAGTGATTCTTATTGGAGAAGGTGCGTGACTCATATATCTATTCACTATAAAAATTTGGAGTCCTGTTCTTGCACCGTTTGGGAGCAGTGAGGTGAAAACCGAGCCCCAAACTTTCTGCTCGATGTTCTTGACAGCTCGTGGTTTTTGATTTTTCATATTTTCTGTAAAAGGAGTTTTGAGGAGATTTCTGGTGGAGTGCTTCATGACTTATTGATTAATCGGAAGAAAAATTTCCAAACATTGAGAAGCACCAGAAACCCACCATCCCTCTGCTCCAAGTGGAAACAAACTCTGGGGTTTCTGTTTTTGCTTTTCAGAAAGCAGCTTGTGATATTTGAATTTTCATGATTTATCTACATGGAGTTTTGAGATGATTTTTGGTAAAGTTGTGCATGACCCATTGAGAAATAGGGAGAAAAATTCCCAAAATTTGATGAGCACCAGAAAGCCACCATCCATCTCCTCCAAGTGAGAACAAATCTGCTTTTTGCTTTTCTGAAAGTCACTTTGGTTATTTGGCTTGATCTCCTTTATTAAATTAAGGTTTGAATTGATTCTTCTCTTTTGGACACTTGACAACCAGGATTGTGTGTGAAAAATCCCCACATATTCCATGACTCTCATTCATGCTAGGGGTACACATAGTTATCAAGTTGTTCACATTTTGGGGTGCCGGTGAATTCGAAAAAGAACGGCCGTAAAAAATTCGAGGCTCTCATTCACCCCCCCGCCTCTGTTCGCCGTGGTTAGTTTCACAATTCTATTTGGTTTAGTCTCTTTCCTATATAGGAATTCTATGCTTTCAACTTTCCTAACTTACCTTCTGGATTCATTCTTGATTCTTTCCTTTTCATCTGAATCAACAAAATTTTTATTTTCAGTGCTTATCTATTTCAAACCTAGTTGGTTGAACCTAGTCCAAGCAATCATATGTCCCTGTCAAGTCATGTCATATCAAGTCGAAGAATCATCGTGCACAGAGTTCATCTACACCAAGAAAAGAAGACATCTACGCCAAGAAAAGAAGACCAAGAAGAGCATGTATCTGAATTGAAGGAATACTTAAGATTAAGTTAATTAGGTGTTGCTAAGATGTATCGTACTTTCATAAAAAGTTGTTTGGAGTAGACTGTATCAATATTTGGTTTTCTTATTGAGATGCGGCTATTCATTACCTAAGGTAATAAAAATAATAATAATTAATTATTTAGTTTTAGAATGTTTGGTGTATTGCTTTACTTTATTTATCGCAACTACAAGAAAATCAGAAGAATCGAAGACGGAACGAAGTCTACAACAGCAAAATCTCGAAGAATATGATGCGTGAAGATTTAAGGTATGTTTAAAAAGGTTTTGCAAATAAGTAAAATAAAATGAACCTAGTATATAGGATTTGATTTGTTTTTGGTGCTTTGTAACACAACCTAATACTTCCTAAGTGTGAAGTTTAAGTTAGCTAATAATATAGCACTACTATAACAACTATTTTGTTGATTGTTTATATAAACCATGTATTGAGTTGCAGTTTTATTTGGGATCTACGTGCCACCATGTTGTGAGTACTTGATCAAAGATGTGAATTTTTTTTCTTTGGATTTTTGTATTGAGTGGATAAAAAAAAATTATTTTCAAAACTATTTTAAATTAAGAGATGTCACTAGGCTATATAGTTACTACTCCCTGTATAGTTTCCTTATCTCCTAGAAACCTCTTTTCTCTTATCTACATTCTTCTCTTCCCTACTTGCTGTCAGTAGTTAGTTAGGAAGAATAAGATCAAAGCGGATTACCATCAATATCAAATCAATGGAAGCCATGGAGATACTGCAAGCTTAGGAAAACTCATAAGGAGGAGCGGACCAACAGTCAACATCAGGGTTGCGCAACAGAAGCATGATGGGTCCATAACCCACAGGTCCAGGATCGGAACCTAGCTCAATGGTAAGCATCATTCCAACAAGATGGGGCGACTGAAATCAATGAATTGGAGAAAGACAATCAAGCTTGTAGTTATGTGATTACAAGATAGAAGATTAGAATTTTCTTTCCTATATTCTCTAAGCCATTCTATTCTCTCCATATTGTCTTCCAAATCTCGAGGACGAGATTCCCTTAAGGGGGAAGGATTTGTGACGTCCATTGCACGTCCGTCCCAGTAGAGCCCCACTAACTCCCAAATCTCGGGGACGAGATTTCTTTAAGGGGGGAGGATTTGTGACATCCTAATAAAATTATTAGTCTGTCACTTGCTTTATAAAAAAAACAAAAATAAATAAAAAAATAAATAATATTTTATATTATTATTTTATGTATAAAAGGCTCATATAAGAACTACTAGAAACCCTAGTGTGATATAAGTGCCCTAGGAAGCTACAAAGTTAACCAAGCCAATTTAGCATGTTTACCAAAGCCAAGTCAACCTTTTCCACGTGGTCAACCTTGGTCAAACCCTAATTGGGCTTTTGGCCCATATTTAAACCCTAATCCCTTCCCCCTCTATATATATGCACGTGTCCTGCCCCCTAAGCCGGTCTACAGCACCCCTACACCCCCACAGCCGCCACCCACGCACAAGCCCCAAATAGCCTCGGTTTCCGAGCAAACCCTAGCCGAAACCGAGAGAAAACCCTATATCCCTCTCTGCACGAGATCCAAATCGAAGATCCAAGGCCAGGACGTTGGAGAGCTCGTCGTGCTGATCAATTTGGATATATGGATCACTATTTTAGGTGGAATATTGAGCAAGTTAGGGCACGCCGAAGATCGCCGGAATTCGGCCGTCAACCCATCGCCGGCGAGCCGCCACGCCCGATTTCGCGATCGGCGTGGAAACCTCGCGTCGCCACCAACCGCCGCCGCCACGCCACCCGCGCGCCCGCGGCGAAAGATGTCGCCACACGCCGCCGCCCACTCGCACGACGCCACGGCCCCACCGCCGTCACCGGCCCACGCCCGCGCCCACCATTCACGCTACGCCACGCGCTCCCTCGCCGCCGCCGGTCCGCCGCGGGACGCCGCGACCGCCTATCGCGTTACCACGCCGCCGGCGTGCCGCCGGCCGACCACGCAGCCGCCCGCCACTCGCCCATCGCCACGCTGCCCACACCGCCGCCGCCATTACGCATGCGCTGCGTGACCCGCGCCTGCCGCCAACCGCGGCCCGCGACCCACCGAGGCGCCCAGACGCCTCGCCATCGTCCGCCCCACTGGTCACCAAGGTCCGATGTCCACGCTACAGGACGCGCCACCTCCCCTGCCGTGTTGGGCCATGCCGGGCCGCGCCATGAGAAAGGAAGTCAGGCCAAATTTCCAAGCCGGCCCATTTGGAGATTAAAATCCTTTACCATTTTCCTGGGATTTTTCCTTTTTCTTCGAAACTTCCCGGAATTGTTCAAGGAGCTCCATAGCTCCGATTTAGGTGATTCCAGAGCCATTATTTCACAAATAATTTCTAGTATTTTAATATATATTGTATTAATATAATTTTATTGTGTGAATTTGTTGACTCTTGTGTTTTTCTTGATCTGCGTGTAGACGCCGCCTTTTCCTGTGTTTCGACTATTTCACGGGATTTCTGCAGACCGCCGAGGTTCGATTTCTTCAAGGCAAGCTAGATTCATATTGAATTCTAGTTTGCTAAATTTTATTTATTTCATTTTAATTTGAATTGCATGCTTAAATTATCATCGTATGTGCTATTTTGATCCTGTTTCATATTAGTCCTTTACTAATATGATTTAGCCCACCTTTGTTAGCCCGATTGGTACTGTTTTTCTAGCCTATCCTTTGTGTAGCTGCTTAGCCTTGCTTCTGGGATTGGTAGTTGATAGGTTTCACTCATTATTAAACTTGTATCCGTGAAGTTCGACTTCGTGGTGCTGTTTTTGGATAAACCTAATCAACTAAAATCAACGTGGTGTGTGTTGATTTGAGGAGACCCAGAAGAGGCGGATTTTGGGCTTGTGGTTGTGTTGTGCAGGTCTCCTCTGTCATATAAGGACCGTATACTTGTGACTACTAAACCGAACCTGAACCGTACAGCCACTTGTGCCTTCTGGCCCTAACTTATTAGCTGTGGAAACCGGTTTCACAGATCAGAGTGGACGGACGTGACTAGCTATCACCGGTTCGAATGGCTTAAATGGGGCTAACCTCATGCGGTGCGCTATCGTCCGGTGAAGGAGTGCGATGACCTGTCGGCTTTGGTCGAAGTGTACCGTGTGGCGCGAAACCAAAAGAAAGGGTACAATATTAGGGCGGTGAAAGCAAAGGAACGGTCTTTGTACTGCTTCTCCTTCGATGAGACGGGGCTTGTGGGGAACGTGTACACACTCTGCAGAGTTAAAACTATCATGGTAGCCGTGTCCGCGGTTATGGGCGGGGGAAAGGCGTTCTCACAAGGTAGTTCAATGTGTTTTAATTAATTAACTTGATGGTAGTGTAGGCAGGGATTGCCTCTCTTTTGAGCTGGTTAGCCGTTTCTATGGCTACGCTCGTCGTGTCCGAAAGCGAGTTAGCCGTCCCTTGGCTACGCCATGTGTCATAATGTGTTCAAGAATCAAGAACAAATAAATAAGTAGATAGGTGATGTTTTTAGCAAAATAACCATACCCATCCCTTGTTCCTGCATTCAGTATTAAGGACTGCTTGCTGGGTAGCCGTGTACTCATCATATGGACCACGGATTACTTGTTCAGGTGAAGAACTCGATGTCCGTGCCAGTTGTGACTAGGAGGGTCAAGGTGATTAGCTACGCGTTCCGGGTCAACCTCGGGATATCATCGCATTGAAGTCTTCCGCTGTGTTTTCTTTATTGAATTATGTCCTGTGCAAGACTATGTAAATGTCTATGTCAACTGGGTGATATTTATGTAAACTGTTAAATTCTAGTTAAATTCAATGCCTGCGATGATATTCCAAATGTCCTTGAGTGCAATACTAGCTATGATCTTCTGGGACTAGTATTCGGCCACTCAAGCCGGTATAAATACCGGGGTGCACGACATCGTCGGAGGCGAGGAAGACGGCAGCACGCGCGGGGTCGTCGGTGGTGAGGAGGACAATGGCCTGCTGCTGTCGTCGATGGCGAGGAGGACGGCAAAGACGCTGGGTTGTTTGGAGGCGCGGAAGACGGCGGCGCGCGTGGGGTTATTGACGGCTGCGGGGCCTGTCCTTTTTGCCCACCACTTGATCTGCACTAGTCCCTGGATCAGTACACTAGTGCACACAATTCACATAGCCGAATCATTACATACAAGCGAAAGACTTAAATTACATAAAATACTTGTGTTAAGCCCGAAGGATATTATGTGTTTACAACATGGCAAATTGGCCCAAATATTCCAAATGTCCAAAAGATCAGAGTGCAGAGATCCAAAAGATGCAAAAGCGTCTCGTGCCGGCTATGCCTAAGCACTCGACTGGAGAGACGCCCTATGCCTCGCCCTGATCGTCAACAAAGTCCTGTTCTTCATCTTCATGGCAGGCGTACTGATCCTGCTCTAAAAGAGAATATGAATGCGAGGTCATTGCCATCCAAACACTGGCGAGCTAGTCTCCAACCTAATGCATTTAGTGATAGGGGTTCCAAAGGAAAGGTTGGGGCTCATTTAGTTGCAGAAAGCAAGTTTTGTAAATAAAGACCTATGACTTAGCATATTTTAACCAAAGTTCTACTAATCAATGTTTACATTTTTATTCCACGACAGTTTCCATGAAAACTGCCAAACGTTCCCATCCCCTGACAGTTTCCATGAACACTGCCAAACGTCTCCAAACACCCGCCATCATCTTCCGGGTGTGGCGCACCCATTGTGGATCTTACACCAGCGAAGCGCCCGGTCTTCCCTAGCCGAGTTGCCAAGCCCGCACTAGAGTCACGGCTCCCTGTCACGTAAGACCTAGATCACCCATCAGGATGACGACCTACTCCTGTCTTCACCTCAAGCATGGCGGCAGACAGGGTACACCCGCAGGTCGTACTATCCCTGAATCCCCATTGCTTGCACTACCGCGTGATGGCCTCACGATGTGCAGGAACCCCAGTGGGCAGCATAAAGCTACGCGAAAACAACTCGCGCTCCGCTTTGCACAAATGAAGTTTGGTCGCCAAAGACTCTGAACTCACGCCAGTGCAGAACCCCTTAGGCGACATAAAGCTACGCTAAAACAACTCGCTCCGACCGCACAAATGAAGCTACGCCAAAGACCATCTCCGTGGTCCAAATTTCTTGAACATGTAGCCCAGCTACATCGCAACCTCAACCACAACCAGAACACATCGGTGTTCCCAACCACACACTCGCATGCCAGGCCCAATATCCAGTGAACCAAGTTTACAATATTCATCATGTCCGGTGAATGTCGGTTCTCCGTTCCGAGGCAACTAAGCCTAAAATTAATAATTGGACCTGAGCAATGTCTAAACAAGATTTTAACCAAGACTTAAGAGTCTAAAATTGTTTTATTCAACATAACCAGGCTAACAAGGGTGATCATCAAGGCAATCATTTAGTAAGTAAATGATAGATGATTTATTCAAGGCAATATCATCATGGTAAATTAATAACAAAGAGTAAAGCATGGCATGATACATCATGATTAAGCAAGTAGGCATAAGTACTGAAAAAGAGCATGCAACTTGTAATTGTAAATAAAATACTTTAAGGAAACTGGGATTCAATATGATCCTTTTGAATGTTAACCCGTACTAGGGAAAGTATAGGCTCTCCCTAATAAAAGTGAACACCAAAAGGAAGGTTGTTGACTCGCACTAGGGAAAATTGACATTTTCCCTAATAAAAACAAACACCCTTTAGGGTGGAAATTAACTCGCCTTGGTCCTGTGGGTAGTGAGGGTCGTCCTGTTGATCTTCGAAGTGTCCTTCCGGCTCCTCGGCATCTAAAAACGGAATAATTCAGGGAACAATAAATAAAACACCAATATGCAATAGGAATCATGATACATGAAATGCTTTTGCTAAATCTAGCGATTTGTCGAGTGGCGATAAGTTCAAACCTAAATATTGAGAAAGTTCCATGATCCTTCTATTACATAATAGTTTACAAAAGATAACGGTAGTGCGAGCGTTACGAAGATGATATGAGATGATGCATATAACCTTATATATATAACAATTTATTCTCTACCCCAATCAGCCCAATAGGAGGAAATTAGGGTTTTATTATGTTGAAATAAACATATTTTAGAAGTAATAATATGTTAACCAACAAATTGATTAGAGTATTTCCTTCATCAACTCATCTTGTCATTGTATCCCTTGTCATGATAGGGCTTAAGTGCGTGGAGGATAACACTTTTTAGGTTATCTTTAAATAGCCGTAAGATTGCATATTTTGAGACCTAGTTAAAATAAAACTTAACTGTCATATAATGCTGTGAATTATCTTCCTTGGACAGCTTTAGTAATTTAGATTAACCAAATAACCTAATAAACTATGGTTATTAATTAGGCCAATATTTAAATGACATGTGATCATAAGTTATTTCATAAAGTTTATATTTTTCCTAGGTCCAGAGAGTTATTTCATGCCACACATTAATTTCTCAGATTCTATTAAGTGTTAATTTAATTTTTGATTAGCAGAAACTCATCTCTGCTATTTATCCTATATAGGTTAATACTCTAGGGATGAAACAATAAAATAAACCCTAAGATATTCTTCTGTTACTGTTCATAATTATATTTTTATTAAATCCAGCAGGGGTTCTAGTATTTACCATAAATTTTCTAGCAATTTTGGAGAAGTCTAGCTATTTTTCATAAATCATATTTATATTCTGCATTTGTTTTAAATGGCTAAATCCTGGAAAATCGGATGAACAGTGACGGGCGGGCCCATTATCTCGCAGCCGAACCAGCCACGTTGAAGGCGGATTTCAAAACGGCGCTTCCCGCGTGCGAAGGCGCCAACGGCGAGGCGTCTCCACTCAACCTAACATGTGGGTCACTGGACCCACATGTCAGCGTCTCTTTCACAACTCGCGTGTGATTCAAATTTTTGTCCGATCTCACGCACGAATCGTGGTGTGGATCCAACGGTCGGGACATCATTGTCCACCTCCGACCGGAGTGACGCTGTGACGTCATGAAACCGACAATCCTTCGGCGACGCATCGGCCGAGCTACAGTGCTCTAGGGAGGAAGTTCTAGGGCGCTAGGGATTCCGTACGAGATCCTCTAAGATGTGTCTCGAGCTGCTCGCCGGCGACAGCCTGGATCGACGGCGAGCCTAGTGGCGGCGGAGAACATTCTCTGAAGCAACAACCTAAGGCTACATATTGCCCTAGGAGCTAAAAGGAACCGAGTTTAAGCATGAGGGAGGCTTGGGGATGCTTACCGTGCTTATGGTCGGACTAAAAGAGGTGTGGATCGAGCCGGCGACATTGGGGCCGAACGGGGCGAAAACAGGGCTCACGGCGCCAGGGGGCTTCGGTGGTCCTCGGGTCCAATTAACCTGGGCGAAAGTTAGGCGGGAGTGAGGTGGTGCTTGTCGCGAAAGCAATTGGCAGGGGACTCACCGAGAAGGGAGAAATCGAAAAGGGAAAGAATCGGGTGGCCGGCGGCAGCGAGAGCAATCCGGCGAGCTCGAAGCTTCCCGATCTGATTCCTTCGGCCAGGAGCAAGGTGAGGGTCAGGCGAAGCTAATGCGCGCACGAGTGTGGGGTGAGGAGCTCTGGTCTAGGCTGTCCACATGAGGAAGGTCAGGACCGATGCAGCACGGCCGGGATTTAAGCTCGGCCGGAGCACGATCTTTGTCCAGCGGTCACTAGGAGGTGTGAGGCGGTCACTGAGGGTCATTGTCGCGGATTGGCGGGCAGGGGCGGTGACTGGAGCACGCGCGACGGGTGAGCAAGCCGGGCGGCGGGGTTGCTTGAATAGGGCGGCATAGCCGGTGCAGGCGCGGCGGGGTCAGGGACGTCGCCAGCACGGCCGGCGCACTCATTGGGCATGGAGGGCGGTGCCTGACACGGCCTGGCCACGCCAACCGACAAGTCGGCTTGGTCGACACAGCTAGACAGAAAGCGGTGGCGCGGCAGTGGCCGAACATCGCGTCCATGCAGCGGTGGGGCCAGCACGGGCTGAAACAACACGTGCACGCTGCCAAGGAAGGATCCTCGGCCGGGATTCTGGACCGGAGGGGGGCTGCACCGGTGAGGTGGTGGCCGGGGCAGCAGCAGCCCAGCTGCTCGGTGAAATGCCCACAAGGGCAGAGAGAGAAGGAGACTGCCTTGTGGGTCCCCTTCGTCCCACTATGGGTCAAATTGATCCATATTAGATTCAAACTATAATTTAGGGTCTAAACTAATTTTCAGAGATTTTTCAGAGATTTTAGTGTGATAATCATGTATATTTTAATTTGAACACTTTCTTATGTTCTTAAGTCTCTTTTATAAACATACATATATATATATATACATATATTCTTATTTATATAATTACAGGAAGTTTTCCCATTTAATTGGGTGTATATATACATGTAAGCCTAGGGAATATTGAGGAATTAGAATTTTTAAGGAATTATTTTTCCTTTACTTAATTTTTTTAGCTTACCCATTTTCTTTTAGTGTTCTTTGATATTTCACGATAGGAGCAATATTTTGAGTATTACTCATCTATATCAAGTAACCTTAGACAATCGTTAGCCTAAAAGATTTTATAGGTCCATACGTGAATTATAAAAGGATAATTTTTACATAAATTTTCTGTGACAAACCGTCCTTACAAGATTGATTTTGAAAATATAAACATACAGAATTTTGGGCTGTTACAACAGCGGGGGCTGAAGGCGGCGTCGGCGAGAGAGGTTGGAGACACAAAGGTTGGATAAGACTCCAACCTTTCTTGCTTTCGAATTTATATGATGGGAGCATTAGTCTCGGTTGGTGTCATCCACCGGGACTGACCACACATCAGTCTCGGTTGATTACACCAACCGGGACCAACGCCCCCATTAGCTGGTGCCCTAGGAACTACCAGTCTCGGTTGGTGTAATCAACCGGGACAGTCCCGGTTGATTACACCAACCGGGACAGACGCCCCCATCAGCCCACACATGTAGGGTGCCCTAGGGACCATTAGTCCCGGTTGGTGGAACCAACCGTACAGCAACCGGGACTGACTGCTCACTTAGTCCCGGTTGATTACACCAACCAGGACTGATTTTTCAAAAATAAAAGAAGACAGCAGCGCGAGCGAGGCACGAACCCGTCACCGCACGGGGAGCCCGCGCTCAAGCGCACGCTGCTAGTCAGGGGAGAGGAGGGAGTTTTGATCGATCCTACCAGGCACGAACCTTTTTTTACCCTTCTTAGGAGAAAGGGATGTGCTCACTGACATGTGGGCCCATCTGTGGTAGGTCCCACATGTCAGTGGTACTAATTTGCTATTAATTTCTCAAAAATTACAGAAAACTGGTGTGAGCCCATAAAAATTAAATTAAAATATCACAAAATTCATCTGTTCATTGTCTGTCCGAGAGCCCATCAGTTGCTTTTGTAACCAACCACCGAAACAATCCATTTTCTCTAGTGCGATCCACTTTTTTGACTTCTCTGGGTATTGGTCGCATAGAATCATCTCATGATCATGGATAAACTGAGTCACTACAGTTGCTTGTTTGAAGACTGTGAAATGTGATTGTTTAAAGATCGTCGCTAAAGAATTCTTTTCTCCCTAGAGTCCCATTTCCCGTAGCCTCCTCTCATGGTGTGATACAGGGACGCCAATCGGATTTAGATCATCAATGTAACCGACACAAAACTCAATCACATCCTCTGTGCCAACACCCTGTGCAATGCAGCCTTCTGGACGAAACCGGTTACGAACATATTTCTTTAGGACACCTATGTATCTCTCGAAAGGGAACACAGGTCCGAGAATTCTATCTCTTTGATAATGTGGACCATGAGATGGACCATTATATCAAAAAAGGACGGAGGGAAGATCATCTCAAGGCTGACCAGACTATCGACCACGTCACCCTGCAGCTTAGAAACGTTATTCGGTTCGATGACCTTCTGCGACATCGCATTGATCAACGAGCATAGCTTTACGATTATCCCTCGTACCCAGTCCGGCAGAATACCTCTCACCGCCACTGGGAGCAACTGTGTCATCAACATGTGACAATCATGGGATTTCAGGTGTACTATTTTATTCTCTTTCGTGTTTATGAGTCTCCTTATATTCGAGGAGTATCCAGAAGGAACCTTCACACTGTTCAAGAACTTAATTATTTTTTTTCTTCCTTGCTCAAAGTGTAACTCGCGGGGTGGAGGTAATGTTGTCCTTTCGCTCTCATTTTCGGATGTAAGTCGTTCCTGAGTCCTAGTAGATGCAGGTCCTTTCATGTTTGAAGTGTATCTTTTGATTTTCCGTACATATCTAGGAAGCCTAGCAGGTTCAAGCAAACATTCTTCGTGATATGCATGAAGTCCAGTGAGTGGCGGACATCTAAGTCTTTCCAGTAAGGTAAGTCGCAAAATATTGACTTCTTCCAAATGGGCTTCGTATGAGTTTGTTCAGTCGGGGCAGATTTGCTATCAGGACCCTTTCCAAATACTACTTTCAGATCCTTTATTGGAGAAAATACAAGTGTCCCACTGTGATGCAGGGGCTTCTTACGTTTCTCTTTTGTCCTTTCGAAATTCTCACCCTTCATCGTAACGGGTGCTTCATATAGAGGAACCTACTGTGGCCCATGTACATGACCTTTCGGGAGTTTTTCGGATACTTGCTATCCATATCCTCTAAGCACTGCATGCAGACTTTATATCCTTTCATAGATAGGCCTGACAGGATACCAAGTGTAGGCTAGTTCTTGATGGCTACGAATAGCAATACACGTAAGGTGAAGTGCTCTCTTTTGTACTCATCCCATACATGTACACTATCTGTCCACAACGTTAGCAGATCTTCCACCAACGGTTTAAGGTACATGTCGATGTCGTTTCCAGATTGCTTCGGCCCTTGGATAAGCAACGACATCATAATGTACTTCCGCTTCATACACAACTAAGGAGGAAGATTGTAGATACATACAGTCACAGGCCAAGTGTTGTGACTGCTTCTCATCTCGCCGAACGGGTTCATCCCATCCGTACTCAACCCAAACCTTATGTTTCTCGCATCCTCAGCAAAGTCCAGGTATTTTCTATCGACTTTCCTCCACTGGGAGCCGTCACCAGGGTGCCTTAGCCTTCCATCATCCTTACGTTCTTCTTTGTGCCAGCGTATTATCTGGGCATGCGCTTTGCTCGTAAATAAATCCTTCAACCGGGGGATTATAGGGAAATACCAGACCACTTTAGCGGGGGTCTCTTCTTCTTACGCTGCCCCTCTTCCTCGCCTGGGTCATCACGTCTGGTCTTATACCTCGAAGTTTTGCACACCGTACAGGCTTCCAAATCCTCGTACTCATTGCAATAAAAGATATAATCGTTCCGGCATGAATGTATCTTTTGCACCTCCAACCCCAAAGGGCAGACAACTTGCTTGGCGTCGTACGTAGTTTCAGACAGTGTGTTACCCTCTGGAAGCAACTTCTTTATGAGGCATAACAACTCGTCGAATCCCTTATCAGACAATCCATTGATCGCCTTATATTGCATTAGTTCTATCGTGGTACACAATTTTTTATGGCCCTATCGGCAGTTTGTGTACAATAGTGTTTCGTGGGTCTCCCACAGGTGCTGGAACTTTTCATAATGTCTTTCATCGGTGTATTCTCCCTCTCCATCAAGCAGCATCTGGTCTAGGTCATCATCGCCAAACTCCCCCAATGTATCTTCGAAAGAACCGTGTTGGCCAGCATCTAGGATATTGTTGTCTCCCTCTTCTTCTTCTTCACCATCTTCCTGTATAGTCTCTTCTTCACCGTACTTGGTCCAACAGGTATAGTTTGTCATGAAATCTCTTGAGAGCAAATGGAAGTTAAGGTGGCTAGATTTTAGCCACTCCTTCTCATTTTTGCAGTCTATGCATTGACAACATATGTAGCCTGACTTCGTGAATGCATCAGCCACACGAAGAAAAGCTTACAAACCCTGCAAGAACTCCGGGAAGCGTCGGTCCATGTACATCTATCACCAGTCCATCTACATTATGTTACATCAAAGCAGCTGTTAACTCATTTTCCAATAATGAATTTTTTAACATTCAACAAAATTCAAATTAAACTAATATTAAATTTATTTAAAATTTTAGGTGGATAAATTTCATTAAAAAGTTAATATTCATGATAAAATTTCATCTTGTTATATAAATTCATTTATTTCTTCATTATTTAATAAAAATAATAAATCATACATATTCCAAACTAAAAGAATTTTCAAAAAATAAAATAAGGTTATTAGTCATTTAAACTGAAACCTAAATTTAAACTAGATTCACACCTAAAATAATTGACTTGGTAGATGAAAGTTTAGATTCAAAATTCTTCATCGATCGATTGAACCAAAACCTAAATTTGAGCTGGATCCACACCTAAAATGAACGACTTGGTAGATAAAGTCTAAATTCAAAATTCTTCATCGATCAATGGAACCAGAACGTAAATTTGAGCTAGATCCACACCTAACATAAATGTCTTGATAGATCAAAATCTACATTCAAAATGCTAACCGATCGATGGAACCAAAACCTAAATTTGAGCTAGATCCACACCTACCAAGAATGACTTCGTAGATCAAAGTCTAAATTCAAAATTCTTCATCGATCGATGGAACCAAAACCTAAATTTAAGCTAGATCCACACATTCAATGCGAGCTATATCTAATCCAAGCAAATTCCAAACTTACACAACAAGTTATTGCAACCTATATGAAAAGATCGAGCTAGATCTCTACATTCATAATCTTTCATCGATAATGAGAAAAGCTCAAATTTTCTTCATATTTCAACCAGAGAAGAAGCTCCATTTTACACTAAATGTGGGATCCCCACCTCCATTTGCTCCGATCCCGGAAGCTTGGCGGTGGCAACAGCGGCGGTAGCAGCGAGGCAAGTTTCTCCTAGCTGCGAGGTTGATATGGCTGCGGGTAGACGGTGAGACGCCAGCTGGCCCTCCATGCCTCCTCCAGGTTGGTGCGGGAGGTTGCGGCGGAGGAGGTGAGCAGGGCGGCGGGAGGTTGCGGCGGAGGAGGTGGGTGGGGCGGCGCGGGAGGTTGCGGCGGAAGAGGTGGACGGACCTGCTCTGGCGGTGGAGGAGGTGGACGGACCTGCGCTGGCGGTGGGAGATTGCGGCGGAGGATGGGGATTACAAGTCACCCTGCAGGTCTTGAGGCGGCGAACCATGGTGGAGGGGATGCGGTACGGCTTGTGGTGGTGGCCGAGGAGAGAAGGGGATCGAAATGGTGCGACACTATTCTCCATGTGGATGGAGGGGAAAAATATAGGGGAGGGAAAGATAGAAGGTCAGATCCATTAAACACACAAAGCAAATTCCAATACAGTCAAATGTGACTGGACCAAGCAAAATGTGAAATGCAATGTAGACAAAATAAAAACAAGTTATAATGAACGGAAGAAAACCAAGGAACTGCAAAAGTTTAGGAACTGGAGAAAAACAGGGATGAACTGAAGCCTACAAGTTTTGCAGGGGTAGGAGGAAGAAGAAGAGTATGGAGAGGAGGTTCAAATAAGGCTGCTTAATACCGGTTAGAGAAACCAACTCAGATCGATGATGTTCTAACATCGAGATCGTTGGTGTAACTAACCGATACTAAGCGACCCGAGCCACTTTAGCTTTATGAAACCGGTTGTTGTAACCAATCGGTACTGATGTTAGAGAATCAATGCCGGTTGGTGTCTTCACCAGATCGATGTTCCCCGGACCAGAGACCGTTGAACCGGACTCATGTAATCGCTGTCCCTGCTCATGCATAACCGGTTCTGATGTGCCGGTATGGAAGGCCATTTCTGTAGTAATGTTCTTCTCTAGAGCCGCCCCCTCCCCTCCCCTTCCTCCTCTCTTGTGCTGCCCCTCCTCCCCATTCTCCTTCTTCATGTTAGTGTTCCGCATGCCTCCACCGCTATCGCTACCCCTAATGACCTACCTACTCCACCCCTTCCTCCCGCTTCTATGCTAGCCCCATCCACTCTAGCTCTGGACCACCGAGTGTTGTCGATCCCCTATGACCATCGCCCACTGTCCTCCAATGACCCGTAGCTCCAACGGCGCCACCACCGCCTTGTTGCACCTCCGCACCTCCTCCTACCACCAGATCTCTGCCTCTCTAGCCTCCCTCTAACCACGAGGGGCACAGGTGAACCCTAACCGGAACCTGGCGGCGTCGCCAGAGGCAAAGAAGAGGAGAAAGTTGCACCTGCGGGCGTATGTGAGGGGAACAGTCATCTGCGCTTGGAGAAATGAGCATAGGCGATTGCCAGGGAGGAAATTCGAAATAGAAAAGTAAAGTGCACATGATATTCTTTGGTGAGTTGTCGGCTCCTATGCACCTACTCTGTCCCACTTGATTCTCTGCTCAGTATTGCATCCATCGTGCAACATACCTCTCGCCCCCATGCTCCCTCCCTAGTCTACGTACACGACATCGACAGAGGAAGCCACCCTGGACAGCTACTATGGCTATAGGTTTGGATAGCAAGTTCCATGTATCATCTAGTTTTATGTATCATCAAGTATCAAATATCATCGAGTTTCTAGCATAATCGTGTATCGAGTATGAGATATCGTTGAATATTAGGTATCATCAAGTATTATCGTCGAGTATTGTCGATGATTGGGAAACTGATTCCCCGTCGAGCTTTCGTTGGAGGCCGCGTGCATCCTTTTGATGGCTTCGATTTTCTCTGGATTCGCTCGAACACCTGCCGAACCGATCATGTAGCTGAGCACCTTGCCCGCTTGTACGCTTAAAATGCACTTATCTAGGTTTAGCACGATCTTGACCACGATATCGTCAATGTAGACCTCTAGGTTGTGACCTATTTGGTCAAGAAATGTCTTTTGCATTAGGCATTGGAAAGTTGCCGATATCATCCACATTTGCTTGGAGGAAGGTGATGAGCTCGAGTTTCTATTTAGGGTCCAAGGTGCACGACCTTGGTCAGATCGTAGTGAGAGATGGGGACTGCTTTGGTCTCATCGCCGGGTTAGAGGAATATTCTCTTCTAAGACGTTTTGGGCCCCTAGTCGGGCCCATGCTAATGAAATAGTCCGACCATGGTCAACACCTTTTCATCGTAGCTTAAGGCGACCTTGGCATTTCTCCTGGTGGTGACCACTCTGTTCGGGAGGCCGGCCTACCCAAGATGGCATTGTGAGGGGTTTTCAAGTTGACTACCTCAAAGGTGATCAATTCTGTCCGGAAGTTACTCGGACTCGCAAATGTCACGGGCAGGACGATTTGGCTGAGCGGCTTGATCGAGGTTCCTAGCACGATCCCAAGAAAGGGAACAATGATGTTTTTGATCTTGGACCTAGGAATCTACATTTGGTCCAGGACCTTAGCTGTGATATGATCAAGGACCCATTGATAAGCATGTGACCCACCTTCGTGTTGCTGATGATCGGGCTCACGACTAACAGAGCTTCTAGGTTTGCTTATCCCTGGAGGCAATCCGCCTTGGAGAAAGTGACTGCACGCTCAATCCACTTAAGTTGCTGGATCGGGCGAGATCCTTGGTCGGCATGGTATACCTCCCGAGCTGCTTCCTTGAGGTCTCGTTGGGATTTGTAAGCGGAGGAGCCCCCAAAGATCACAGCGATATGATTCTGGGGCTCTTGGAACTCCATATCATCATTATCGCCAGCTAGTCTTTTTCCCTTGCCGTCCCTTTCAGAGCTAGCATAGTGGGCATCTCTTCTTAGCCTTCTAGAATGCCTCCAAATGAGATAACCATGTGCAGAAATTACGGAAATCATGCCCTAGCTCTCATCGATCGAGCAGAATCTACCACTTTGGTATCCACTAGGTGTCATTTCACCGTGACACCGGGGGGACAAGCACCAACGCCCCTTCCTGTATTATGAGGTTGGGGTTACCGCTCTAGCGGTTGCTGACGCGCTGGAGGCTGCTGCTACATCTGCATGACAGACTGTTGCTTGAACGACTTCTCAATCGCAGTGATGACGCTTGGGGAAGCTTGTTTCTTTTTCTTTTTCTTGTTCTTCATCTCGAGCGAGAAGTCTTTCACCTTTTGAGAGATCTCCAGACCCGGCAGGGGCGGCAACTTTTCCTCGTCAAGCATTTTCTTCCATTTGACCTCCTCATCGGCATCAGCATATTGGTTGGCCATGCGAAAGAGTTCGCTGGCCGTCAGGTCCAGATGGATCTCTAGGTCCTAAGTAAACTAGACGTCTCTTACCCCGAACTTGAACGCCCATATGATTGACCCATTCGAAATGTTCGAGATCGAATTGTGGACCTTCATAAATCTTTGGACAAAGTAACGCAGGGACTCTCCTTCGATCTGTATCACACGCTCGAGATTTCTTTCCTTGCCTGACTGGGTGTAGCAGCTCTAGAAATTTTACCGGAGTGCTTCACTAAGCTGCTTCCAGGAGCGGATGGACCCTTCCCTTTGATTGAAGAGCCAAGTTTGAGCCGCTCCGTCCAACACGATGGGTAGGTAATTGGCCATTACTCCCTTCTTCCCCAGGTCGCCAGGATGACGGTCATATAGAAAGAAAGGAACTCGTCGAGGTTTTGGGTCCTATTGAAACTTCCGATGTGTCCGGGCTTGAATTTGGTTGGTCATACGACATTGCAAAGGGCGAGAAGAAAGCCCGATATCCGTAAGGCGTAGAACTGTGACGTTCAAATCGGCCGAGACAATCCCGACCATCACAAGGTCGCTGGTCATACGGGTGAGGACCAAGGAGTGAGAACACTTCTCGACCGCGGCGTGGGGAGTGCACAATGGTGAAGCTACTCTCTCCCCAGCTACGGCCCCCGGAGCTTTCTTCTCCATGTCCTCCTGCTCGATCGTGGTGTTGGCAATGATGGTCACGGTTCTCCTGAGTAGCCATGTTGACACATCGGTAAGTAAAGGGGTACGAGCAGGTCATCACTAAACTACCACACAATGTCGCCCTGTATTCGATTTTTTTGTGATCCGAGATATCCAGTCTAGCATAGAGCTCGTCATCGTTCCCATCAAACGTTGGAAAACTTGTTCCGGCAGGGCTCGGAACCGGTTCGGGAACCTACTCCGAGCATGCTCCATCGTGACGGTCATGGTGCCAGTCAATAGGAGCATGGTGAACAGGTGAGCGCTAGATGTCCGACATCTTCGGGATTCCTTTGGCAAGGTACCTGTCGGTCCCCACGAACGTTTCTAGCTATTGACAATTGAAAAACTGATTCCTCGCCGAGCTTACTTGTTGATTGAAGGATCAAACAGCCCGATCCTGCTAAAAGGTTTTCATCGCAAATGTATCGACTCGTCGAGATGAAAGACAGATTAGGCATGGAGATTTATCCTAGTTCAACCCTCTCGGAAAGAGATAATAGTTCTACTCCAGTTGCACGTGGGTGTTTGTGTTATTGCGGTGAGATTGCAAAGACTAATCTCGATACCCTCTCCCTCCCATAGGGAAGGTATTTAGAGTACAAGGTATATGCGTTTCGGGTCCTATACGACCTAGAGAATCTAACTCAGAATCTTACCACATTTACGCATGTATCCTAAAAATATGGTAACTCATGCTACAAGAAATATCCATATCCGAAAGGCCTCGGTATATCGATATGGAAGGACGCTAAGGCGGTTGGTCCCGGGGATATGAAGGGGAATGGGTTTGCAATGCTAGCGCAATTTAAAAAAATTTCTACCGTGAACAACCAGGACATCGTGCAAGTAGAGGATCACAGATCGTTATCCTTTACTCGCAGTTGCAGCAGAAGGAGAGTCGGAGTAGTTGAGTCCGACGTCGTGCATGTCGAGGCACAGAAAGTAGTTGTTCACGCCGTGCCGAACATCCCCTTCTCTCCGATCACCACCACAACAATGTCATACGTACTGCCATAGCGGAACTAGTCGATCTTGCCGACCTTCTCCTCCTTATTGTCAATCAGCACCGCAGGAACCGCAGCAGCACCTCTATGGTATCCATACGTCCACGGGCGGAACGCCGTGCGCCAGTGTGCTAACACCGCACGCGCACGGCTAGGGTTTCTAAGAGTCAGAAGGGGTGCGACAGTTAGAGTTATGTAGTGGCAAACTCGTATGTCTTCGCCATCCCCACTGCCTCCCCTTATATGGAGTGCACTAATGAGTTTCACACTAGAGGCCCATTAGAACACTAATCCTACACGGATCAGTACCCCAAGAGGTCTCTATTTCTACACGGATCAATATCGGTGAATCCCACTAATGAATCCAATCCATTAGACATGTTCCAACCCGTTAAGTGTGTGACCCGTTAGGTTCATGCGCAAGTGGATGTGGCCCCGAAAACTCCTTTCCGAATCACAAGTCAATAGCGGATCCTAGCAGAACATATTGACCTTCGAATGCACAGAATGATCATATCGGCTGAACCTTGATATACTTACATGCTAATCCCTTGCCGCACGATACCAGTCAAGTTCAAGACGAGATTCGTGCCACCCTTGTGATAGCTCGACCATTCACTCAATCATGTGATGGATTCTAAACTATGATTACCTCTTTAATCACATTGGTATGGCTATGCGCTTTTCAATCCAATCGCATCGAGGAGCCTAGAGATATCTCTCCTATTATCAAGGAGAGGCAAATTTTATCTTGATCGCTCACACCCCACGTTATGTTTCATAACATATCCGAAAGCTATCTTTATGACTACTCAGTTACGATATAGCGGTTGATAACCCCAAAGTATACAACTACGCATGCTAGGACTCAATAATGATCTCAAGTCTAAGGACTATAAAGGTATACCACTTGAAACAATAGGCTGATGGCACATGTAAGATAACAATCTCAGTAATGTCTCGGAGTAGGTCTATCCAACAACATGTTCTCTAACATGTGTCCACATTATTGATTTGATATCTCTATATCTATGGTGTGTGAAATATTACCATCAATCGATACATGTGCTGATTAAATCATTACTGTCCCACATAATGATATAAGATCAGGGATCATTTTGAATAAGATCATATAAACAATGTGTCTTACAACCAAGTCGTACTTGATGAACAATATGAACGATGTTTATTCATGGAATTGATAACATATTATCCAAAAATGCATAAACATAGACGTGATACAATCATCTTACATGATCGCCTCTAAGACATATCGCTAACAGGATATTGGGCTGATAGTCTTGGTGTACCTCCTTAGGGTCTTGGACAACCCGCATAACAGCCCACGAGCAAAGAGGCCCACTCCCGAGCATCAAAACTAGGGTACAGATGCGAGGCATCAACTCGAGCATGCCATGCTCGTCTTATCCTCTCCGGATACTCATCCCAGGGGTATGGTTTGTATAGATCGTAGCCGCCAGGGTATTTTATCTAATTCCTGACAAGTATATATTAGGTATCATCAAGTATCAGGTATCGTCGAGTATTAGGTATCAACAATTATTAGGTATCATTGAGTTTTAGGTATCGTCGAGTTTCAATCATTATCGAGTATCAGATATCCTCAAGTATTGGGTATCATCAAGTATCGGGTATCATTAGGTTTTAGGTATCATTCGGTAGAAGATATCATCAACAAGTATTTGGTATTATCTTCAAGTATTAGGTTTCATTAGAAAATATCATGTATCATCAACAAGTAGCAGGTATTAGCACACTAAAAGAGGTGTCGGTTCAAATAAGAATATATGTGCTCGTTCTTATGTGGACGAACAAGAGAAGCTCGTCTGTGTAAAAACGGGCACAGATGTATATGTGTTGATTTTTGAAAGAACTAACACATATAATCTGCATATCTATGTCGGTTCTTAAATAAAACCAGCACAATAACTAAAATGAGGTGGGAGACAAAATTAGTCGGGCATGTTCCCAGTTAAAAAGTCACGTGGCAAATGAAAAAGTTGATATCTCTTAATTAATCCTCTCCTACTTCTACCACTTAGGGCCCGTTTGGAAGTCACGAATCCGCCTCGATCCTCGCTAAGTCCCGGCGCGCAGCCTCGTGGGATCTGTCCCGGTCGCATTTGGGCGTTTGGAAGCCCATCACGCGGGGTTTCAGTGGCTGCTCGCGAAATCCCCGGGGATCGGCCCCCGACCATGCGAGGCAAGAATTACTTTCCCGACGCGTCTCTCCTCGTCTCCCTCCTCTTGCGTCTCTTCTCGACTTTGTGCCGCCGGTGGAGCAAGCGGCCCAAGCAACCGGGGAGCAAGCAGCGGAGCGGTCGGGCATGGGGAAGGCAAGGACGGCGACCTGGGCGCCGGTGAGGGTGGCGAGCTCTCGGACGCCTTCTTGAAGAGCCCGACGCAGCACCTGGCGAGCTCGGCGACCTGGGCCTTCCATCGCTGCTGCTCCACGCCAGCTCAGATCTCTCTTCTTCTTTGCTCCAGATCTCTCGCTTTGCTCCAGACAGGACGCCATCGCTCCAGATCGGCGACGCTTCTGCTCCAGATCTCGCCGAGTTCGACCTCGGCGTTGGAAATGGAGGTGCTCTGCGTCGGGACCGCCGACACCAAGCCGGAGGAGCTGCGCTTCCTCTCGCCGCCGCCTCCGCCTCCTCGCCTCCTCCGCCCCAAGGTACACACACTACTCTCTTGCGCCTGTCTTCTTATTCCCCGACGCAGTAGGTCGGTGAGGAGGGTGACACCCATGAGCCGCTTGATTCAGAGATTGATTCTTGATATTTCTCCAATGGGGCAAAAGCGCCGTTGATTCGCTCATCTACTGTTCCTTTATTTATTAATGAATCATTGTTATGTTGCCAATTTGCATCGTGCGTAATTAAATACCGAGAGTTTTTGATAGCATGTCAAGTAATCGAGATTCGATCATCACAAATGATACTACCGTTTCGCACTTAATTGTTCTAATCTGAGACCGGTTATATTCTTTCACAATATAAATGTAACAAAATCGTCAAACAATTAGATTAGTAGGATTGTTTGATGAAACACACTCTACAATAGCTATCGAGAGAAACACTTGTGGGATCATCCTAATTTATTGAGCAAATTGTTGTGTGCCTCAAAGCAGAGTACCTAACTAGGAACTACCGAACTACATGTATATCTACGCTATGCTTCAGACAAGAGTATGTATATTTTCAATTTGATGCTTTGGATAATCCTATGGAATATGGATCGTTTTGTACTTCGTATTTTGCATATTCGATATCTTGAAGTTGGGGTACTCTAGTGTGCAAAGATGCGACTATATGTATAGATTCAGTTGAACTTGAACTGTCACATGGAATACCTGAGCTGGTAAGTGGTCTTGTACTTTTATAATCAGGTTCAGTGTTTTGGCCAATTCCTGTCTATACTCTAATAATGCTTAATTTGTCATTCTTTTTTACTTTTCAAGCTGTGCTCATGAGTTAGATTTTACCATATGAATCCATGGTGTTAGGTGTTCAATTATAATCAGGATGCAGAATTTTTAAAGTAATGACAATCATTTACAAAAGTAAATATAGGTTTGTAACTTGGCCTTGTACAATATCCTCATAGAAATGTGTTTAACTAATTTACTTTGTCATTGAATGACTTATTACTAATGTAATAATTGTCTCAAAAATTGCAATCCCAGGAAATGGAATCAATATTTGGCGAATCTCCTTCACCATCCTTTAGGCTCTAGTTCGTTGCTTACCAGGGATAATAAAGTTGGAGTTGGGGACTTGGGGTTGATGCTCATGGTGAAACAGGACATGCTGGTTGCTTACCATGCCTTTTCTTTTTTTGCTTCCGAGGTGTTGATGTAATTTCCTTACCATGTGATGGATGTGATATTCACGTTGTCTTTTCAGTCTAGTTTGAGGTTTGCGGTTGTGTTGAAATGGTAGACTCAAAATTTCTTGTAGTTATGGCTAATTTATGCTTAGATTTATGGAGACATGAATTTCACATCAATTGAATGACGAGACCTGCAAAAGTTATTTTTTTCTTAATTATTTCTATACAATGTTTTGACGAGAACTACAAAAGTTATTTTTTTTGAAATTTCTGAAATTTTTTAGATGATCGGGATTTTTATCCCTGCTCTCTCCAAACAGGGCCAGGGATTTAATTCCTGGGTGGCTTTTTGCCCTGGGTTTTGAAATGACATGAAAATTCCCCCTTGGAATTTTTATCCCTGGGTTTTAATCCCTGTCCTTCCAAACAAACTCTTATCTCTTTTCTTCCCCTCTCTCTCCCGTCTTTTCTCTCCCTCTCGTTTCCGCACCACACGTAGCCATGCATCCTTCTGCCGACGACATGTGGCGGGGACGACGTGGGCAAAATGATAGTCAGGGTAGCGAGGCGTGACGACAGCCAGGTCGGCCAACCTCCCCCATGGTGTGCGTGCACGACAACGACCGGTGGATGAGGTGCAATGGTGACCGAGATGTCCGATCTCCATGGGGCGTGACCTCAACAGCAATCGACTTCCACGATGGAATGGCGGCACAGGCACGACAGCGGCCAGCCCCCATGGTGTGACCTTCATGGCAGGCGGGCTCCACAGCATGGCGGGCTCCACAGCAACGCAACCTCTAGTCCAACCTTCCCTCCGACTTGGCCTCGCCGCTCGCTTCATTCTAAGCTCCATAGTGGCGACGTGGGATCCTCCACTGCTCTTTAGATCCACCTCAAGGACGTGGTGACCGTCGTGGAAAGCAAGCTCAATGACCATGGGGCAACAAGACTAGACAGACTCGAGGCCTGATGCTCTTTTCAATTCTTTTCCTTGATTATTAGTGTTGGTTCTAACCTAGTTATCAGGGTCGATTTAAGTTATCAGTGCCTATTGTTCTGCGTCGGTTAAAAATGACAGTTGTCTTGAACAAGCACTGATATGCTATTCTATTCTAGTGTATTACCAGCGCGTATTAGATATCATCTAGTTTCCAGTATCATCAATCACTGTGTATCATTGAGCATCAGGTATCACCGAGTATCGAATATCATCGTGTATCAAGTATCGTCGAGTAGCTAGTATTATTGCTCATTGAGTGTCATCGTCTATCAGGTATCGTTAAGTATCAAGTATCATTGAGCTTTGGGTATTGCTGAGTTTCAGGTGGTGTTGAGTATCATGTATCATCAACTATCTACGTGTCGTCAAGTTTTTTATATCAAGAAGTATCAAGTACTGTCAAACTTCAAGTA
The DNA here is from genome assembly GCA_036346145.1 of Olyra latifolia. Taxonomy (NCBI): domain Eukaryota; kingdom Viridiplantae; phylum Streptophyta; class Magnoliopsida; order Poales; family Poaceae; genus Olyra; species Olyra latifolia. The sequence goes on along the minus strand of CM070524.1, from coordinate 38,659,947 downwards.
TCATCGTGTTTCGGGTTTCGTCGAGCTTCAGATATTATAAGTATCGGGTATCATCAAGCTTCAAGATCATTGAGATTCATGTATCGTCGAGTATCAAGTATCATCAAACTTCTAGTATTGTTGAACATTAGGTACCACCGACTATGAGAACCTTTGATAGTTTCTCTATCATAATTTTCCTAAATTATATGGACTCAATCACAAATCTACCAAAAAGAACACTAAATCCCATCTTCGTCTTTCTCTATAGATGAGAACACACATAGGAAAGAGGATTCTTTACATGGAGGTGACCTGTTTGTGTCACCTGGAAAGTAGGGAGGAGCTTTGTGTAGTGGTGAACGTGCATAGGAGTGAACGACCCCATCCACCTAGGTGGCATGTAAGGCAGCGCACAGTGACGGCATGGCTAGAAAGAGAAGGCGCACGGTTACATGTGTATTCATGTTGTATGTTTGTAATTGATGTTGAGATGGTGTATCTTGTGACCCTACATGACGGTTTGGTTGTTTATGATGGTTGCATGACTTTCTGGGTACGTCATGGTGAGGCTGAAGATCGGGACTTTGTGGGTATAATCAAGGCGGCTAATGAGTGAGACCGATAGGTGGTTGTGAGCCGGTTAGACAAGGGACCAAAGAGTGAGCATTTAATTTGAAGGTGGTTGGATATAGGGGTCGGCAGAAAAATCCCGAAACCAAAATACCAAACCGAAAACACCAAATTGTTTTGTATTTTTGGTTTTCGGTATTCAGTTTGGTAACGATTCCTGGAAACTTTGGTATTTTGGTTCAGTTTCGTTATCAGCCCGGTAAAAACCGATATACCAAATGTGCCGAGAAAAGCCCGTGTCCGGCCAACTTCGGCTCCCTTAGAGCATCCGTAGCATAAACCCTATAGTAGTATAAAAATAGAGTTTTAGAGATAGAGTTTCTGGTGGAGGGAAGGAATCTTTTAAGGTGTAGTGTAAAGTGTAAAGGAATTTTAGAGTAACGAATAGAGAAAATAGAGTAGAAGAGAGAGAAAATAGAGATAGAGATTCTGGTGTGGATACTCTTACCAACTTGTTGCACGGTCCAGCTCCTACTTCCTAGCCCACAGGTAGGACTTACACCCCTAGGTAGAGCAGCCCAACCCATCCTCGCCCGGGCGACCCTGCTCCCTTTAGCTTTACTAGCGAACTCCACTCCTGCGTAGCTAGGGTTAGTCGTCGGTGTTCAGTTTCGGTAATGATTTTTTTTCAGCACAATTTCAGCACCCAGTTTTCAAATACCGAACTTTTCAAATACCGAAAGTATCGAACCGAACAAACCGAATGCCCACCTGTAGTTGGATGTTGTCGTGGTCGATGATGATACTGGTATTAGGTTAGAAAGATTGTGGTCTAGAACGGTGAGGATATCGCGAGACGGTTAGGCTCAACAATGGTGAAGATGGACTTGAGACGGCTCAAGGTTTACAGTTCAGGCTAGAGGCCCGATAGAGTGGAAAATGAGCGGTGAAGTCATGGTATGAAGACTTGTTGTATCAGGTTGACTAGGCTTTATACATAGCCCATGTATGGCCTTGTTTGACGCACGTAAGCCTGTGTGGAGGGCTATTGTAGAGTTGGTGGGGTGAATCAACTCCACCCATTGGTTCCTTTCTTGTAAGGCGAGATGATCATCCAAGGGTGAGGTGGCTCCCCTTGGCCTCTCATAAGCCTTAGGGTTAGGGTTTTATATTGATTTGCCTACTCTTGGAATAGCTTTGCTCACTCAAAATATGGTTTTAACAAAAAAAAACCTAAGTAATGAAGGATCAATTTTCTCGAAGATCTTCATTTGTTCTTTGGTTTTAATCTTGTTCTTTTGGCTATTTTTTTAATCTTGCTTCTATTGCTTGTCTCCTTCTAAATGCTGTGATTTCAATGTTTTTGGACGTGCTAAGGGTAGTGATCTACGTGTGCCTTATCATGAGACCCGTGAAGATCATTAAATATAGTTCTTCATCAAATTCATCTTGTTCTTTCCTTTTTCAATTTTGACTTCCTTGTGCAGTAGAGTTTGTGATTTTCATATGATTTTACTCGGATATAATTTTGAGGTGATTTTTGTTGGGTCAGTGTAGTAACTTCTAGATCTACCTAGGGTAAATTGTTCCTAACCATTGGTTCTACGGGTTGAAATGTGTGAATGTTTTACTGAGCCTTTGTTATATTGTCTAAGGTTCTCGAGCCGTGGAGCTTCTGAATTATCATTTGCTCGTTAATGCTTTTGAAGTGATTTTTATTTTGTTGAATTTCTAACTTCTAGATCTACCTTTGGTAAAACTTTCATGCTACTAGAGCCACGATTCGACATCTATGAACATTTAAACAAGCCAATGTTGTGTAGCCCATAGGTTTCTCTCCATTTTTATTTCTATTGTGGTCAACCTTGTGGTTATCATATCTTTTTACTCGGTGAATCTATTGAGGTGATTCTTATTTTGCTGGGTTCCTGTTTTCTTGATATAGCTATGTAAAAATTTCATGATGATATAGGCTATGATTTGACAGTTATACCAACTCTTTGTCCCTTCTAGATTTGTTTGTTTTCATTGCCTTGTTCGGAACATTTTCGATTGCGGTTCTTCTTGGGCCTTGTTTCTTGGTATCTATAGTAGTTATTTGAGACAAAATTTATCATTTGATGCACATTTGAAGAAAACGTCGAGACCCATTTAACAACTTTTCATCTTCTTCTAACCACCAAACCGGTTTTGACCATCTCTAGCAGCCTTGCTAAACCCGCGTGACTCGCTATTTGACGGTGAGGCGTGGTTGACAAAGATAAGAGTGTTGCTTCACCAGGCTCGCTATTCCTAGCGAGTTTGCTAGCGAGGGGAGAGAGGCTGGTCAAATCCTTTGAGCCTTTCTTCTCTCACTAACTCCTCCCCTAGTCCACGTGGGCACAACGGCCACTCCCTCCCTTGCCTAAACGGAATCAAGAGTAAATGCAGTAGCACCGTCCCGAGGCAATCGACTTGTGGTGGTATGGAGACGTTATGTTTTTCGGCATTCGGCTATAAGGTGTCAGTCAACTCCACATAACCCACCCTTCTTCCTCCTCGCATACCGTCAGCCTTGACTCCGCCTCCACCTCGGTAGAGACTGCCACCTAGTCACTATCGCTCATCCTCCTCTGTTTCCTCTTAGGTAGTGTGACGGACCAAATTTCCGGTAAAAATTTACCAGAAAATGTCCAAAATGCCAACTATCCAGGATTTCAGTTGCATTCAGAAATAGTACAGCTTGCTTGATTTATTACATGTTATAAAATATTTTACAGTGGAAGTGGAAATTTAACCTGGTAATAAAAAGAAAATACATGCCCATACACCACAGACAGACAGAGCCTGAGCATAAGATAAACCTTAGAAATCAATCCTATGCGAATTTCCTTTCTTCATAAATGTCCATTTCTGAGTATAAACTGGATCCTGTAAAAAGAAATAAATTGCCCACACAACGTGGGTAAGTACTAATCGTACTTGTAGGTTTCTTAAAAGAATATCACTATTAATATATGATAACAGGATTCAAGGAATAGTAAGGCTTTTTGGTGAATATGCAAATTTAAAACTTTAAAAGTCCTATCATTATTTTAAAACAATTAATAATAATAGAACAAATTCTATCATCTTTCTCCATCCTTATTCATTTGCAATACAGACAATGATTTTTTTTTTATAAATTCATGGATTTTGGTAAATAAGAGAGGCATCACCCAGTTGACACAACTTCATATACCCAAAGTAGGGTCTATCGATGAATTTGTTATTAGCTCTGCAGAACCTATCCAGCTTTACCCATATAATAGCTCTCTTATATGGATGGATGATTAATGTGTCATTCTTATTCATTTTAAACCCAAGTTTTTATAGAAGCAAACGATTTACGAATGACCTTGTCATTCGCTGAACTTGAGTGTTTCCACCAGCCATACTTACTGTGACCCTGGCTCAAGACGGCAAAGATAACGATATTTTTGAATTTGCTTCTATATTTTATAGAGCAATGAATCCAGACTTTAACTCAACCAAACACCCAGTCTGGTGCCCTTGAGTGTTGCACCTTTTTCCCGGGGTGCCTTACCCAAGCCGACAAAGTTATCTTTCCGAATTGCTCTATATAAATTCAATCAACCTTCCAGACTACAGTTTTTCCACGACAAATAAGTTATCCAATCTAACTGTTGAGATAAAAAAAGGGGGAATAAAAAAATTATATATATTAATTTCGTTTTAATTTAAAAAAAACGTAATTAATATCCTTAATTATCCCCCTAATCCGTCACTATCTCTATCTCTAATCTAATCCCTCTCTAATCCTATCCCGTAGTCCCGTTCCTATCTCTAATTCCTGGATGAATTTCGCAGCTCTTTCTCTATCCCTTCCCCTATTTTCGGATCTTTCCAAGCTGCCAAGGGACCCCTATAAAAGCTACCTCTTGTTCCTCTCGCGCAAGGTTTTGGCCGCCGGTGGAAAGACATACACACGCAGGGAGAGCTTTTGGAGGACACACAGAGAGTTTGCTTTTTTTTGCAGGCAGAAGGAAACCACGGTGGAAAAAGCAAAGGGGCGCACGAAGTCCAAGAACACGCTGCACGCATATACACGGAGACGGAGCAGCAAGTCATCAAGACGCAAGGGATTTTCCATCAGGGAGAAGACGCAGGAAGCACTCACGGGAGGACAAGAAAAAAAACTGATCGTTGGCAGCCAAAGGAAGGGAATTCACACACGCAAAGAAGGAAGAAAAAAAAGGGTAAATTATTCCTGGTCTTCACGTGACCTCCTGGCCCTTTTAACCCCTGATCTTTCTTCTCCTGTAATCTCTCTCTTGAATCTATTTTCATCTCTCTCCAACGTGGCCTTGGGCTCCTTTGGACCTCCTGATTTTTCTTCCTGCCGGCTGTCCTCTTCGCGCTCGTGGTTTTCTTGTTCCCATCTACTCCTGCATGCGCCTTTTTTCTGGCTCTGCACCAGAGCGCCGGGAAAATCTCCAAGCCGCTGGTTTACCTCGCCGCCCACGCCGCCATCTAGGCCGCCGCGCGCTGCAGCTCCAGCCGCGCACGCCGCAGCCTCGGTCGTTGCCTCCCGCCGCCCTGACCACGCGCCTTCACCACGCTGCCCCTTTCCTAGCATGTCGCCGCATCTTCTCCACCGGCGCCGTCTGTTCTTCGCCGCGCGCACCGCGTGCCGCCGCCGTCTAGGCCGCCGCGTGCACCGCGTGCCGCCGCCGTCTAGGCCGCCGCGTGCCCCGTGCCGCCGCCGCCGAGGCCGCCGCGCGCACCCGTGCCGCCGTCGCCCGCGTCGGCCCCTCATCCGGTGCCACCCCGTCCGGCTTCGGGCCCGCGCTCGGCGCTCCCGTCGCTCGCACCCGGTGTTTCCATCGCTCGCACCCGGTGTTTCCATCGCCCGCACTCGGCCACCGTTCTGCCCAGCCGCCGCCCGGCCGCGTCGCATGCCCTCGGCCGCCGTCGCCTAGCGCGCCGCGGCCTGGCCCTGCCGCCCCGGTCACCGCGCGTCCCCGGCGTCCTGGCGCGCGTCCTCTGCTCCCGGCCGATGCGCGAGCCCGACGATTCGCGTCCCTGGCCACCGCGAGTCCCCGGTGCCCAGCGCGTGTGTCCGACACCGCACGTCCCCGGCGTCCACCGCGTCTATCTCCTCGCGCTGCCCCTTGACGGCCCACGACGCATCAGCCGTCCCGGCCGCGTCCTGTGCGAAGACGTCGCGCGTGCCGCCTAACCTCGCGCCGTTCGGCCTCCGCGTGACATCCCGGCTGTCGCTCGGCCTCACGCCGAACGTCCCCCATGCCGTGTCCACGCACGGCGCTCGCGCGCTGCTCGGCCCATGCTGTCCCGGTCTCGTCGCCTGGTCGCCTCATCGACGTGCTGATGCCGCCTTATCACCGTACCGCTTCCGCTCGTCCCAGTCCCGCAGCCCGACGCCGCCTGTGACCTGGCATCACCACCGACGTGCCCGGCGCCCAGCGCGCGCACCGTTCGGTCCCGTCATCATCCCCCAAGTCAGTTACAACCAACATCAACAAATCAACTTTCGGAGGATTTTCCCGAACAGTCGATTCAACAACCATTCAAGGTTCGGCGAGTTTCCCGGACAATCCCCTGCAAGCCACACCACATAAAATATCAATTTCGACTTCAGCGATCAAGAAGTTATCAATGGTTACATCCAAGATTTCACATGCAATGATGCCCCCGATGACGTTAGCGAAGTCATCAACTTCAACTCCAAGCTCAGTGCGGAGCCGTGCACCCTTCGACACAAATTCCAACAATGTGGCGTTTGACGAAACAAGATCAAGCGACACGGGCGGGTGGAGCCAAACAACGGTTCTGCTAGGCATCACGTAGGCCCTGTCTACCCCACGTGTTCTGCCGTCGCCACACCGGTCTACACCAACAAACACGGCAATCCACGAAGCGAAGGAGAAGAAGAAGATGACAAAGCAGCTTAATCGGAGGTGTTCCGCGTGTTCCATCGCAGATGTAATAAACTGGGAGACTTTCCGAGGCCCCAGGATTCAGAATCCCCATGATCGTCAACGACGGAAGTCTACAGCGTGCATACATTCACGGGAATCTTGTATTTTATTGTGATAATGAAATACTAGTTTTCCTGTCTCTTTCTTTCTTTTGTGTATTTTATACATTGGCTGTAATAGGCTGAAATTTTCCATAAAAATTTTTCGCGCATCAAAGTGCATGAAAGTTCCCCAGAACACTACCTACACTTCCAAATCCTCCTAAGATCCCAAAGAACCCTTTTAAGAATTTCCCCTAATTTTATAACTCTGAAAAGCCACATGTCATATAGAAAAGAAGCTTTATTTATTTCTATATAAAGAAGGTCCTTTATAACATGCAACCTATTATTTCATATTTCTGTTATATGAATCCTCAGAGACCAAAACCATATTTTGACCCATTTTTAATATTTCATACAATGAATAGTGTTTTCATATAATGAATAGTGTTTTCAATACCCTCTGTTTCAAAAATTCAACTTTCTATTCCTTTTAACTATTTTCACCTGTAAGCAACTAATTCCACTATATTACAAATATCATACTCAACCATCAGGTATCGACAAAATTACCATTTCGCCCTTTTAAGACAAAAATCCCCAAATTACCCTTTTCCTTGACCCTTTCATATTGATTTTAGTAAATACTTTATAAGTACAAAATATGCATTCAATTGATGTACTATTCTCAAACTCTGAATTTGTATCAAAAGTGCACTAGTAAATTACAAAAATATCCTTTAGCTAAAATCCCAAGCTTTCCTCTTTTAAATCTAAATGATTACTCATGCATACTCGATTTCCCCTAAAACTCAAACTCCAAATTTAAACCTTAAACCTGCATCAAATGTGCACTTAGTAAAATTACCAATTTGCCCCTTTGACTAAGAATCTCCCAATTTCCCCTTTTCTAAACCCATTCAACTACATCGCATGACCAATGTTCATTTAAACCCAATTCCAACCCTTGGACATATTTTAAATTTTGAACTAGAACTATCTTCAGTCAAATTACCAAAATACCCTCCCAACTTGATATTTCTAAAAATCATTTTTTTATATATATAATTGTCTCCTATCTTCCTATATAATCATTTGCGTCCTACCTAAATCCTAATTTTGATTTCAACCCTTAAATTTCATTTTAAAATTTGAATTGAAGACACTTTCAAAGAAATTTCCGAATTGCCCTTTGAGCTTAAAACCTCCAAAACCCTCCTCTCTTTTCATTTTACTTAGCTATTGTATGCATAATACTTCTATATTAATTCACATTCAAATTCTAGTTCAAACTAAGAGTTGATTTTGAAACCCTTTATCTAAAAAATTTCCAAATTGCCCCTAAGGCCTTTTCCTTTTCTTCTCCCTTCTTTCTTCTTTCCCTTCTCCCCTGTTTCTCTGTTTTGCCCGTTGAACCTCAGCCAATTCGATCCCATTGCTTTCCTTCTGCCTGATCTTGCACGCCAAGTCATCCTCGTACACTGCCACCTCCTACTCGATGCGTTGCCCGGCGATTGGCCACGGGAAACGCGCTGGCAAGCTCGCAGCCGCTGCCGCGACGAGCTGCCCATCTGTCGTGCGTCCCTTGGTCGCCGAACAAGACAAAAATTGAAATTAGCCATCCAATTCTTAGTCCTATCTTCTTCATCATGATCCCGAGCTGCTCTTAAGCTCATCCGCGCCTATAAATAGGACGTCGGAGCTCCAATTCCGTCGCTTGTTCATCACCGGCCGCCGCCGCCTCTCCATCAAATTTCCCCCAACCACGACGAATTAAGGCCAACGCCGCCGGCTAGAGCTTCGTGGAAACGTCGCCAAGTTTCAAGCGAAAGGAATTGGCGCGGGATTGACCGAAGAAGCCGCGCCACGAGCTCCCCGCGGTTCCCCTGTTTCGGCCGGCGCACGTCGCACGTCGACGGGCCAACTCGCGGTCGCGCGAACCCAATTGGTAGCATGGTAAGGTTCCTAGACACTCCCTCAAACTTGTGAAGCCAACAATCTGCTCAATTGCAAAAGGAAAACAAAATCCCCAATTTCATTCTTAGCCGCCGCCGCTATACCACGCCGCCCGGCTAACTCCGGCGACCTTGACCCACCGATCCACTTCCAAAACGTTCCTATACATCCTAGAAGCAAAAGCCCCATGTTTAATTTCCCTAAAACCGAGCCAAATCCAAAGCCCCAATTCGGGTGCTCAAGAACCCTAGAAAATCACTATTCATTCCTCCCGATTTTGTTCTTCCTTCAAATTGAAAGCCTTAGAGCCAAAATTAGCCAAAAGTTTCTATACAAAAGTTGTTTCAAATAATGTTTTACATCTAAATATGATTTTTATAGATTTTTAAATTCATCCAGATTTCAAAATATGAATTTAAACCCTCTCTTTAACTACTCCATAAATTACTGTAAATAGGAAATATAGTAAAATGTGAAATTGATATTTTTACTATTCATATATGATATATACAGAATTTATAAAATATTTATATCTGATATTATTTCATAGTTCATGCCACTTTTAGATTTTACTTCTTTAAAACTTATAGAAACTAACTTCTTAAAATAAAAACTGTTATTCTTTCTAAATAATTTAAAATCTACATATGAGATTCATTACACCATTAATCTTAAAATAATTCATCATTAAAAATATCATGTAATAATTCCTTTTTATAAATACTTATCAAGTCCAATTCTTTAAAATAAAAAGAATAGGACTAACTTCAAAATTATGATAAAACCCTTTCTCAATATTAATACAATTGGTAATTATAATCTTGTTTTTAGGATAATGCTAAGAGATTTGCAAGAAACCAAAAATAGATTATTTTCTCCTTTAAGATTTTCTTTAAAAGGTATATATAAAGTTCAAATAAATGACCAAGCCATTTTAAACCCTTAAACCTAATTAAAATAGGTAACTCCTAACCTATAAAACCCAAACTATCTTAGAAACCCTTACCCAAGTTTTAAACCCTACATAAAATGATAGCCACAAACTGGGACTGTTTCGAAAGAAGATTTCTATATTACATTCTAAAACTCTTTCATATAAAACCATTTCTTCATTTTAGATCTATCCATAGCCATCATAATCACTCTTCCATCCACATCCACATACCTATTGCCCTCTAGACCCAGAAACCCCTTCAAAAGAACATTTTTGCATAGCATCCAAAATTCTTTTTATTTGATTTGATTCTTATTCTCCTTTTTTATCAAAACTTCGTGATCAATAGAAGAAGAAGATCAAGCTTTGAAAACTCAAGCTACTCTTCGAACGAAGATGATAATCAAGGATGGAACAGAAGAAGGAGTTTAGTAACAACCGTAGCCAAGGCAGGTTTCTATTCCTTTGATGCACATTGAATTCCCATTTATTTAATCATATATGCATTACTTCTTAGTTATTACCTTATTTGCCAAATTATTGTTTCATGTGTTATAAAATGGTCATGCCAAGCTACAAACACCAGAAAGCTTACCTATTGTTGATTAGCCCCATCCTTTGAAGCCTAGAATAGGTTTTGAGATATTTAAATCGCATAGGATAAGTCAATCATTTGCCATGTGGATAAGTAGTATGGGATGCTTATCTGGACATGGGGATGTTACGAGAGAAGAATTTTATATGAGCCACCATTTGTAGTGAAGGTGGACTAGGCCAGTAATCCCTTGGAGCTATATATGTATATATAAGAATCTATTGCCCAGTAAGGTGCAAGGGGGCTATTGCCCAGTAATATCCAAGGGGACATATGCCATACAAGACCTACTATGGTACCAGTTGTCAAGGGATACAACTTGGTCGTGCTCATATAAAAACTTGGGTATAATGAATGAGAATGACACAAATATCACCCATCCATATAAGAAGTCATTATATGGGTAAAAGTGGGTAGGTCTGCTGAGGCTAATAACGAAATCATCGATGGACCCTACTTCGGGTATATGAAGTTGTGTCAAAATGGGTGATGCCTCTCTTATTCAATAAACTCATGCTTTCAAGGGAAGGTTATGGTGTATGACGCTGCATAAGGCAGGTAGAAGGTGGAGAATGGTGATAGTGTTATGGAGAGATGAAAATGTTTCAACCAGTTTATTAAAAGTTCTTTTAAACCTTAAGTTCTTGAATTTATTGTATATTATTGCATTTACGTTCCTGTATAAACCTTACTTCTTGTCGAATTCCTGCATATCGTAAGTTAAGCTTCCTAATGGGAACCTGCAAGTACTGTTGGTACTTACCCACTATGTGGGGAATAACCTATTTTCAGGTCTTCCAGCTCCTGACGATTTTGAGAAATCTTCCGCGGAGGAATTGAACAATTATGGCATTATTGGTTTCTAGAGTCTTAGTTTTAGAGAGCTTTTCCTATCCTCACAACTTGTGCAACAGTGTAAGTGTACAGTAGAGGTCTGAATTGTAATATTTTATGTAAAATAAATATCTCCCCATATAATAAAGTGAACTTTGTATCAGCTCTGGCACTGTTGCATCCTGGGTGATTATGCTTTTGAGGGAACATTTTCCGGTAAGATTAACCGGAAATTGGGTCCTCACACTAGCACGCCTGCGAAAAACTCTATTTCTTTTAGAAATTTTCCGTGCTAACACTAACTTATTTGTACAGACTAATTCTCCATTCTTTACATGAGATAATCAAATTTTAATATTTTTGCCTACACTAAGTTTTATCAAAGGTTGGTTATTTTTAGGTGGCTTTTTAAGGTACTAGAGTTTGGATAAAATTGTACTTGGAATGTATAAATAAATAACTAGAAAATATATGCAACAAATAGTAAGTAAAAGAAATGTAGGTATATCAAAATGCATCAAGGATAAGAAAACCTACCTTAATTGGAGATTGGATCACACTTATTGAATTTTTTGGACATTTACGGCTAAAGTTTCCAGAGGGCGAAGTCCGTCATCTATACGTTGTAAAAAGAGAAACTCCAATAAATATCCAAATAAGAAGAGTCTTTAAATAAACGACAAAATAAAAATGAAAGGGGTTTGGGTAAAAAGGTGATGGGTTGTACGATTTTCTAAAGATTTGAAAATATTTTGGTAGGGTTTTTATGTAAAAATAGGTATTTTGGGCAGCATAATGTTAAGATTAGTGTATGGATTTGTTAATTTTAGGGTGTTTATTTTAAAAATGTGGATCAATTGATCTATAGAGATCGCGGTCGACAACATTTCTTATGTTGGAGTTCTGAGATAGAGCCAATTGAGGGTAAAAAGAAGATTTTTCAAAAGTTATTATTTTTACTACTTAAAAATACTTTTAAGTAAATCAAAAGAAAAGGGGTAGGAGTTTTGATAAAAAAAAGGGTACTTTGGGCAGCATAAGGCTATGGTTGAAGTAATTATTGTGGAGTGATTTTTATAATTTGTTTAAGATGAATTGATATATATAGAGTTTATATTGGAATATTTCTAATTGACCTTATAGTCATAAAGAATTGATTTTGGGCAATATGTAAATATTTATATAAAATTTATTAAGCGAATCTTATATTAATTTTATTTTTAAGGAAAGTTTTAATTGAATTTAAAGAGGGTTTTAAATTTAAATTTGAATTTTTATAAGGTTTAGATATTATTTCTAGATGTAAATCATTATTTTGAGTAATTTTTTATATTGGAGGTTTTACTAATTTTATTTCTATATTCGTAATTAAAATGTTTTAATATTTAAGAAAGAGAGTAAAAGAATTTATTTAGGGTTATTTTTTAAAAATGATATTTTATATTTTTATATTATTCTTTATTTCATTTTAGATTTGTATGAATTTTTATAGAAAGTAATTTGATATTTTAAATAAATTTGAATAGTATAAATAGAAATGGAATTTGGAAAGAGCTTTAAGGCTTACTGGGCTGATAAGCAACGGTTTGGCCCTGTTGGTTATGGGCTGCTGTGCGTGAGGTTTGAGAGGCTGACAAAGGGGGACTCGGGTGGCAGTGGGTGTGATTTTAGCCGGGTGGCTGACATGTGGGGTCGGCTGGTCAGTGGCATAGGAGTGGAAGAAATGGGGAAAGACAGAGGGGGCGGTGGAGGCTTTGCCGGCGACGGCGAGGGAGTGCCGGCGGCGAGGAATCGAGGTGAAATTCATGAAATTGAAGGTTTAAGGATTCTTTTAGTGGTGACGGCGAGGCTTGGGATGACTGGGGTTGGCATGGCGGCGAGGTAATGGCGGCGGTGAAATGGGGCGACGGCGACAAGGGGTCTCCAATGGATGATAGGGTTAGGTGGGGGTTGGGTTGGTTTCGTGGGGAGATATGGAGGGTTTTTTTTATAGGAACCGAGGCCAATGAGGCATCGGAGCAGCGAGGGAGAAGATCGTCGGAGATGAAGAAGAAGGTGGCGGAGCGGGCGGCTCAGAGCCGTTGAGGGAGCATGAGTGGGCGGAAAGTGTTGCTTGGGGTGTCACGGTGTCGGAGGGGAGCTTTTTATAGGCGAAGGATGGAGTAGCGGGCACGGCAAGCTAAGGAATGGAGGCAGCGGCGGCACGACGTGGCGGCGAGAAATTGGGCGGCCACTGGAGATGGATGAGGCTGATGAGGTGGCGGGGTAAGCTGGCGGTGGCACAAGCTTGTTTGTGGTGGCGAAACCAGGGTAAGGGAGAGATGGAAACGGCGGCGGTGATGCTTCCCGTGGGCGACACGGCGGTGCCGGCGGTGAAACGGGCGGCGCTGAGAGCATTGAGATGGTGGGAGGAGGAAGACATGGGGTAGCCGTCGGATTGAGATCCAATCCATGGGCGCCGTTGGATTCGGGTAAATAGATGGGCACCGTTAGATTTGGGCCAATCAACGGGCGCCGTTTGATTCATCTAAGAGATTGACAGGTGGGGTCTAAATGTAAGTGAGAGGTGCGGTTAAGAAAATTTTAAGTGGATGCGTACTTTCCTAAAATGGAAAGCATATTTCCGGGGGTTGTCTTAAAAAGGAAGGTCTGGAATTAAAAAGGAAAAGGGTTTTCCAGAAAATTTTTATAGTTTTGAAAATTCATAGAGAGCTGTAGGAGGCTCAGAAAAATATAAACTAAATTTCTAAAAATCCATAAAAATGAATAGAATCCAAATATATGAAATAATATTTATTATTTTATGGGATTTTTATTTTTAGAATAAGAGAGATAGGGTATTTCTTTAGGCAATAAATAGGAGTTTAGTTTAGAAAATTATTTAAAAATTAGGAATGATTACAAAAATATATTTATAACTTTTGCGAAAAATTTTTATGCCGAATTTAAAATTTTGGGTATGTTACAGGTAGCCACCGCCGTCGCCACCACTAGGGCTAGTAGGTTTCATTTACCCCTTCGGGCCACAGTTCAAGCGATACACCAAACGCCATCGCGCCATCCCCTCTGTCCTAGCTCTGCCTCCTTCTTTGCCCCTACTCTATGCCCTGACTCCTCCTCTACCTCCGCTGTCGGCTCGGAGTGTCTCACCACCGCTAACGCCCGTGCAGCCGCCGTCGTCGACCAATCTAAGCACGGACACCCTATGATGCAAGCTTCGGGAGCTAATGGAGCGATAATGTCTGGCCGGCAAACTAAGGGTGGTCGACAGCGCATACTCCTTTAACGTCTCATAGCAGCATTACCCAAATCCCATCCTCGACGCTACGAGGACTACCGTTGTCCATGTTCGCTAGAACATAACGATTCAGATTGGGCCATGGATGAGGATTATATGGTAGGTTTAGCAAGTAGTTGTAGTAGAAGTATTTTGTAGCTTCAGCGATCTAGTCGTTGTGGTGCCCTAACTCCTCTTTAGCTCTGACAAACCAGCAGCCATAGAGCACTCTTGTACGGAGCTTCGCTCCTCTTGCTGCAAATTATTAACCGATTTATCTTAATTACAATACTGTTTCCATCACATTGTAAATCATGGTGGTTAGAACTCAAGATTACAATATTGCATAAATAAGATTAGAGGGACTCTTGGAGTGTGTGTCTGATAGAAAGCAAAGAAATTTTAAAGCATTCACACCAAAAGCTCTATCCCTATTTTCTCTCTCTTCTACTCTATTTTCTCTCTCTATTACTCTAAAATTTCTTCACACTTTATACTACACCCTAAAAGATTCCTTCCCTCTACCAAAAACTCTATCTTTAAAACTCTATTTCTATACTACTATATGGTTTCTGCTACGGATGCTCTTAGATGGGATATAAAGAATCAAGAATAGACGACCTTACCAGGCTTCTAATGAATGAATGCTCCTTGATTTATCTTTTTTTTTAAAAAAAATCCATGCTAAGAAACACACGAGGAAAACAAATTGAAACAAACAGTGCAAAACTACGAGACGCCGTACCCAAAACATGCACGCGTGACGTGAGCTCCCTTCCTCCGCCCAGCATGAGCGACCCCGCCGCCGCCGCCATGCTGCGACGTTGGAACCACCTAATCCAGCTCGACGCCGCGTCAGGCACCTACTCCCGTTGCCTCCGCCGCTATGCGTCCCTCCTCGCCGAGGGCCTCCGCGGCAACGCCTACACCTTCCCTTCCCTCGCCAAGTCCTGCGCCGCGCTCCGCCTCCCCCGCCTCGGCCGCGCCATCCACGGGCGAGCCCTCCTCGTGGGCGTCGACTCCAAAGTCTTCGTCCGGACCTCGCTCCTCGACATGTACGCCAAGTGCGGGTGCCTCCCCGACGCCCGCCGCCTGTTCGACGAAATGCCGCACCGGACCGTGGTCTCTTGGAACTGCATGGTCACGGCGTATAGCAAGAGCTATCAGCTCGACGAGGCTGTCGCGACGCTCAACGCGATGCGGGCCGCCGGGATGGAGCCTACCGGGGGTACGGTTGTCGGTGTTCTGTCGGGGTGTGTGGACTCCATGTCCATGAGGAATATTGGCTTGTGCGTGTACGGATTCAGCGTGAGATCTGGGCTTGACGCGGAATTAACCGTCTTGACCTCGGTGCTCAGCATGCTTGCCCGCGGCGGCCAGCTGGATGCTGCACGGTGGTTGTTTGATTATATTGACAAGTCTGTAGTTTCTTGGAGTGCACTGGCATCAGGTTATTTGAAGATGGGGGACTATGTCAACGTGTTTCATCTGTTCAACTCCATGCAGGGGCTTGGGCAAAATTTTGATTCGGTGGTTCTTGTTAATCTGATCTCCGCTGCTGTTCTGTTTGGAAACTTGTTGGTGGCCAAGGGCGTGCATGCTCTTGTGATCAAGGGTGGTTTTGATTCTCAAGAAGATCTTGCAGCATCGTTGGTAAACTTGTATGCAAAGTGTGGAGATCTTGTGGCTTCTCGAAAGATCTTTGATGCAGTCCACTGGAAGGATGTAGTTCTGTGGACTTCAATGATAAGTGGGTATGTTGATGGTGGTCGTCCTGATATGGCATTGACAATATTCAATAGAATGTTGGAAACAAACATAGAGCCTAATAAAGTAACTGTTTTATCAGTTCTTTCAGCTTGTGCTAATTTAGGATCTGCTAGTCTAGGGAGAAAGATTGAGGAGCATGTGATAGCGTCCGGACGGCAATCAGATTTACGAGTCACTACTGGGTTAATAGACATGTACTGCAAGTGTGGGAGCATCGAGGTGGCTAGGAAAATATTTGATGGTGTTACCAATAGAGACTTACCTATCTGGAGTGCCATGATTAACGGATATGCTTGCAATGGAAAAGGCAGTGAGGCTCTAATCCTTTTCAACGAGATGCAAAACGAAGGTGTTCAACCAGATGCCATCGTATTTACTCATCTATTAACAGCTTGCAACTATTCTGGTTTTCTAGATGAAGGTCTTCAGTGCTTTAACAACATGAGAGTGGAATATGGCATTGAGCCATCTACAGAGCATTACATGTGCATGGTCGATATGCTATGTAAAGCTGGTCATCTTAGTACTGCTCTGGAGGTTTTTAAGCAAATGCCGATTCAATCGCAAAATCAGGTCTTGGCTCCTATGATTAGTGCACACAATGCTCATTGTGCTGATTCACCAATAGACTTGGTATCAGAGGAACTACTCGACCTGGATTCACAAGATTCTGGTCACTGCATTCTGATGGCTAATATGCTCAGTAGTCTAGGAAACTGGAAGAAGGCCAAAAGTTATAGGTGGTTAATTGGTAAGCAAGGATTAGTCAAGGAACCTGGATGGAGTTGTATTGAACAGAGTGGCTAACTATTCTAGATGTTCATTGAGTTGTATTGAACAGAGGGCTGATCTTGGGATGCCAGCTGTCCGGTGCTGGGATTGTGGCCAGCAGCAAGGAGCTGGTGGCGCTAACAGATAGAGACGAGGGGGAGAAATAAAGAAGCAGATAAAATGGATTTTTATTGCTGGACTGAAGTATTGCCGTCTTACTGCTTTTAAGGTGCGGCTTACACAGCTAAAAACCTTCAACAAATCTCCTTTATTTGTGCTACTCTACTCTACTCTACTCTAATCTAATCTTTATCTCTGGCCTTCCCTGCCGCATGTTCCAGTGGAATCTGGGAATGATGGTGAGGATGATGGTTTTGCCTCCAGCGTGGGGCATACCCTCTACCAAGTCCATAGCTACATCGGGCCAGATTTGATGCGGGTACTGGAAGAGGTTGCAGCAGACCCGCTGGGTGGAGATGCTGTCTTTTTCCGTGAATTTTTTTTTTACCAAAAAAAAATCACAAATATCAAAATGCCCATGTTTTTAATCTATATGCACAAATACCCCTCCACCACGGCGCCACAATGCGGCAATAACAGCCATGCTTGTGCATGGTGACAAAGCTATTGCAGCGTTGCCTACAATGACAATAGCATTGCAGCGGTGGTATCAAGCATTCTTAGCGCATAGCATTACTGCTGCAATGCTATTGTCATTGTGTGTGGCAACGCTGCAATAGCTTTTCCACAGACGCATGCGCATGCATTGCCCTATATATGTAATATATGTTATAGGCATTGCCCCATATATGTAATATATGTTATATATATGATATAAAGTAAAAATATGTTAGATATTATATATTTTATATCAATATAT
This sequence comes from Olyra latifolia, assembly GCA_036346145.1. Taxonomy (NCBI): domain Eukaryota; kingdom Viridiplantae; phylum Streptophyta; class Magnoliopsida; order Poales; family Poaceae; genus Olyra; species Olyra latifolia. The sequence continues at coordinate 38,642,356 of CM070524.1, read as the reverse complement.
TAAATCCTCTACTCTTACATATATAGATGGATGTGAATATTATATAAAGTATATATATCAATATATGTATGTCATATAAAGTATATATATATATATTACTTGACATGTATATAATATATAACATATATAATATATTATCAGTATATATATATTATAATATGTTAAATACAATAGTTATAACAAATATAACATATGTATGATATATATTATATATGAAAATATATATATTATCAATATATATGGCCTGTTATTTGGTCTATTTAATCTAAAAAAATAATAATATGGAAATAATGGATAAGTTTCAGCATATTTTTATATTAATAATTATTCGGAAAATTAAATAAATAGCTAGAAGAATAACTGCCCTCTCCTCGGGCGATATTTAATCATAAACATTTCTATGCCGCGTTGAAGGTAAAGTGCTTTCAGGGAAATTTTATTGTCAGGATTACAAGAAAGTTTCTACTGAGTACAACGGGGATATTTTCCCTTGCCGGTAGCATCAGGTCTAGCCTCCTTTGCGCGACGTGCCCTCTCGCGCTTTCTCTCCCTTTCAGCCTCTCGGGCCTCAGCAGCCTGACATTCAGCGTCCTCTTATCACTTCCAGTACTCCTCCTGCGAACGCTTGCGCTTTTCCTCTTGCTCCTCCTCATACTGGCGCTGCCTGAACCACTGCCTCTTCCAACGGACCTCACGCTCGATGTGTTTCTTGTCTTCCTCCGATTGCTCCGTGTCTAGCCACTGCCAGAAATCGCATAGAAGTGGGGGAGACTATTTGTTCAACATAAGTCAGTATAGATCACATGAGCCATGTAGGTAGATATAATCATGCAGGATAGGGTGAGCAAGTACCTTTGGACGCTCGCCAAAGGCAACCTTGGGTGGATCGTACTTGTAGTTCGCACACATGAAGAACCTCCTTCCGTAAGTATATAAGAAACCTTCGTCGGATTGAACAAAGTTGCAAAGGTCACCGCAAAAGCACATTGGAACATTGACCCCTTCTGACACGGTGGTGTTAAACTTGCTTCGCGGAGGGATCTCAGAGCCGGAGGCTGCCATTGCTCGTTACAAAGAGATTTGTGGAGTGTATGGGCCGGAGTAATATGCGAGTTTCAGAGGAAAGTTGCGTATGCAGAGGACCCGGCGCGGAGGGAAATAAATAGCGAAGTTTGTTCGGTGCATGGACCGAGTTCATGGAACCGCACGCATCCTCCCGTCTTCTTCTTGCATTTGATGTGTTGGGCGGTGTCGGCGGTCTTGTTGGTCGCCAGATGCGCGCAATTATGGATGGACGGTGTCAGGTGGTACTGTTAGTCAGTAGTGCTGTGCAATTATGGATGGACGGTGTCACGCGGGACTGTTGGTCAGCAGTGCCACGCAATTATTGATGTGACCGGGCGGTGGAAAGCGATGATCAGCTGGCATGCACTGTTAACAGTGAATACACTGCTCTACCAACGAAATGAACGGGCTGCATTGATATAGGCAGATGTAGGGTACTGGTAGCATGTGTTTAATTAGTAAACAATGTTAGTAAGCATAATGCACAACTTATTAATTCAATTCGTTAAGTACACCTCGGCCTATATAATGGGAGGCAGAGTTGACTTCCCTCTCACTCCCACCCTCACTCTCACTCTGACTCCGTGTGTGTAAACTCCTTACTAGGGTTGGCTTCGTAGGAGGGAGACGAGTAGAGATAGACATACCACATTGCACATATGACTTCACGACACGGGACGAACGGTTGGATCAGACAAGCCTGGTGGACGTCAAATGGTCCTGGATCTAAAGCCCGTCTACCAAGCAACGAATTGCCTATTCGAACGAGAGCTAGCTATAACACAGAGCCAACAATAATAAGAGACCCAAACTTCTACAGGGGATGGCCACGTTGTGTGTATGGAGTGGACACAGTTGTACAAAGTTTTGACCAGGTTGTCGAAGGATGGGTGGCCGACGCGTTTCTACATGCACAGCGTGCCCATTGTGAGTAACCAGCCCAACAACAGCCAACGGTTTAATACATTTTCCATCTCACTTTTTTCTCATTTCCAAATGTAGACCGATGACTGCGGCTTCAACAAATGGATGGACGATCCCTTCCCAATGGCCGCTAACAGTTACATCGAACATCTTCACGCAAGAATCTCCCGGCTTGAGGAGCGAATTGACTTTGCTACTCGCTTGAACAACGTGTATACCCGTGTGGAATCATTCCATCGAGGCCACTAAACCTAGCGTCCCTGCTACAACAGGGGTTTCTTTCATGTAATTTGGTGTCCTAACCGCTCGGGGGCACCAGGAAGCTAGGTGGTGCCCGTGGAGCGTCCTCAGGGGCATCTGGCCCCTCAGTCTGCTCTATGCGCCGCGAACTCTCGGGCCTGTCAACCAAAGGGCCACGTGACCTGGGGGGACCAAGGCAGGGGAATCTACCTCCGGTAGCGGAGGAAGAGGTTCTATCAACTCTATTGTGCTTCCTTCCGCCTGCGTGCTCATCTGTCGTACGCTGCTCTTCGTGAGGTCATCGAGCACCTTCCATATTGTATCGAACTTACGCTGCTGGTTTTGCTTGCACAGACACTTGAACAAGTCCATCATTTTCTTACTTTTAAACTGTTTGTGAAAATTTGCAGCTAGATGGCGAATGCACCACCTACTTCGCATGTCCGGCCAGTGGAAAGGGTGCTCGGAGTCTTCCTGCATTGTCTTTATGGCTTTGCATAGTCCTGCATGTCGGTCATGGATTAGGCACATATCAGGCTGGTCCTCCACAACTCTGCACTTCAGCTGCGTCAGGAACCATAGCCAACTCTTGTAGTTCTCACTTTCCACAAATGCAAAGGCGATAGGGAGCAGCTGATCATTTCCATCCAGGCCAACTGACGTCATAATTGTTTCCTGATACTTTCCAGTCAAAAATGTCCCATCCACACATAACATGGGCCTACAATTTTTAGACCCTCCACACACACACCGAATGCAAAAAAAAGCCCAGTTCAAAACCCTATAACCATCCGGGTTTACCGACGAAGAGTCTTGCACAGCCACATATGTACCCGGGTTTCTCTCCTTCAGAAGTTGCAGCACACGCGGGAGGTTGTCATACGAGGCTTCGAAAGAACCGAATCTCATCTCCAGTGCCTTCTGTTTCGCTCTCCACGCTTTTCCATAATCTATTTCATACTTAAACCGTTGCTACACTGTCAATATTATGTATTGAACAGCCATGTCCTTCTTCTCAACAATCTCTGTGAATAATTTGTTTACGATGAAAGTGGAAGTGAGATTGGGATGCTTCGCCAAGATATTTGTTAGCACACATGTGTGGGGTTCAACGCTCAAAACTGTCCACTTCATGGCAAACCTAGACTTGCTGCCATGTATACGGAACATGCAGTCCTCTTTCTCACACCTGACTATATATCTGGATTTATCTGACTTTTCCACCCTGAATGGTCGTTACATTGTCATGGACCAAACTTTAACTGCATTTTGCAAAGCAGCCTTTTCAGCATACATTTGCTTTGCCCGGACTTCATCTACGCCGTAAATGCACGACGAGCCATGACTATCATCCACTAGAAGTTGGCTAGACTCTCATCTGTTCCATTCTTCTAGGATGACGATGCCCTCTTCATGTTCGTCGTCACTGGAACTGTCATCTGCATGCTCCTCCTCCTCCATTGCCCTTTTATCGTCATGCTCCATGGCTTCGACGATTTCCTCGTTCATCTCTCCAGCATCGTCACAAAAATTTCCACCCAACCCTTCATCCTGTTGTACAACTTCCACGGCCTCGTTCCTCCCGGTGACAACTTGCGGCTCTTCATGCATCACACCACTATATTCTCCAAATTCCTGAGCATTTCCCTGTGCACCACTTGTTTCCCTAACCCGGGCTTGCACAAAGATAACTGCATAACAGTTACGACGCCTACATCCACCAATAAATCTGGACAGCCCCATCTGTGTGTTCAAATTAATCAATTGGAATTTAGGAACTTCTACACTTTTGCTCTATAGAGCCTGAATCCACACTTCATGCTCCTCTGCGTTCCACCCGAACATATTGCACATCCATAAATAAAGTTCCTCAATTTACAAGTTTTCTGGGTCCGGATGTCTAATCATTGTGCTCCTAAATTCGCTAAGATCTATCCCATTAGGCCCTTCTCTTATGTTACCATCACCATAATATACAGTAAATCAAAACTCTGCCATAGCTGCAATACAAAAGGTACCGTTAATTAATCCTATCAAAATCCTTTATGCCATGTGGAAACTACATGTTAACAGCTAATCATCCTTACTCTGTAATTACAACGACACACGCCTAATTTAAATATTCACTAACAAACTTTTTTCAACGCTAACTACAGTCCCTAAATATTTTTCACTGCCAAACCTAGCACTAAACCCTAAATACAATCCCTTAATTTTTTTTCCTAATTACACTAAGTCGTAAATCCATCCATCAAACAAAAACCCTAATTTGTATATATTATTTTCTAACTACATAATACGTGTGAAAACGTTAATTAAAGGATCTACGTTATTTTTGATCATATTATATACAAAAATTGTTAACAACGGTATTGACCAGATCTTATTTTCAAGCTTATTATATAAAAAATTGCTAACCTACCATGTTTTCTTGTAACTATAAAATAACCATAAACCCTAAATATCAAAAAAATCAACTAACCCTAATTTATCAAATAGATAAACTAAACCTTAATATATGAAAAAATAAACACTTGTATTACTCACTAGTAGATTTCAAACATATTATATAAAAAATGGCTAACCTATCATGTTTTGATACAACTATAAAATAACCCTAATATATCAAAAAATAAACTAAACATTAATATATGAAAAAAATAAATACTTTATTACAGTATTACTCACCAGGAGATTTTCTCCCTTGGTCGTTCTCCTCCCCTCCTCTTCCTCTCCTCTCTCCTTTGCTCTCCTCCTCTCCTCTCCTCTCCTCTCTCTCTTTGCTCCCTCTCTCTCTCTCTCATCTGCAACTGCAAATCGTTCGGGGATGGAAATATGAGAATATATATGGGGGATTAGGGTTTTGAGGCATTGTTGCAGCGTGGTACCCAAGACAGGCGGTCACAGATGGATCTTCTTGGCATAGCCGCTGTCATTGCATTGTACCATCTTGCAACATACCCATTGCCGCATGATGCGTTCTGATGGCATTGGCTATGCCGCGATACCTGCTCACGGCATGACACTGTGCCGCGATACCTCGCTGCGGCCGGGAGGGGGGGGTATTTTTGAAATTGGGTTAAAAACATGGGCATTTTCTTATTTGGCATTTTTTTTTGGTAAAAAAAAATTCTTTTTCCGTTGACACTGCAATTGGTGATGAAGCGCTGAACCAGCTATCGTATACACGGGATGTGGGAATCTGCCCTGACTCGATGCATCGTCTTCTGTATGCCCTCATGGGCTTCAATGACAACAGTGCCGACATGGGATGTGGCTGGTACGTATATGTGATCCTTATACAACACCAAGCCATCTTGTGTGCACCATAAAGCACCAAGTCGTCTCTTTGTAATGTCGGCGTGGAGAGTGGACCAAGCTGGATCTGCCAATACTGCTTGTCGTATGTCATCACAGAGCTCAAGAGTCTGTCCGAAGAGAGGATGCAGGGCAGCAACCGAGACCTCCTCAGTCCCCTACACATAGGGCTTGGAAAAAAAGCTCGTTTCTGAGCTCATGGGATTGATTCAACATTGCTTCAAATACACCTGTTAATTGATTCAATACTAAAATAAGTTGATTTTGAATGAATTTCGTTTGCACTTTGGCTCGGCTCAGCTCGTTGGCTCAATTATAAAAGTACTTCTATACTAGAACTGAAAAGATATAGAATCATATCTGCGCTAGTTTCGAAAAAAGCTTGAAAAAGATGTGAGTTGGCTCGATTTCCACCCCTACCTACCCATCCTCCCCGGTGCGGCGGGAGAGAGAAACTATGTTGAGCTTGCCGGACCGGTATTCCACCATCAAGTCAAGGCTCACCAATTTGCTAGCTCACTAGTGCTAGGGAGCGATGCGTTGGTCGTGGAGGAACTAGAGGCTATAGTGATCTATCCAGATAAGAAATGGACGACACCACACATATGGTCGCCAAATGCCATATCGCCTGGATGAGTCAAATCAGTTCCCACTCGTATGCCGCAAGCTTGGCATAGCGGGCTGTTGTAGAAGGCGATCAGGTCGGACCCTTGGTGCAGAACTTCGCCAAACCCTGAACCAAATACATTGCACTCGATGATGAATGGGCACCTAAAATCTGGCAACTAGAGGATGGGCGTCATGGATAGGGCTCGCTTAAGTATCGTAAAATCGCCTGCCGCCTCTGTACTCCAGATGAAGCCCTCTTTCCTCATGAGACGTGCGAGAGGCGTTGTGATGGCTCCGTGATTATGGGTGAACCAGCGGTAGTGCCAGCTAACCACATGAAGGCACACACTACTCGCACGGTAGTGGGAATCGGCTACTCTACCACCACCATCTTCTGGCTATTCATCTCCATGTCGGCGATTGTTATGATGTGGCCCAAGTATGCCACCGAGGTAGTGCCAAAAAAGCACTTAATTGCTTGAGTTCCTAGTGATGGGACTGCAGCTCCTAAAGGACCAATTTGACATGGCAAAGATGTTCTGCCCACAAGGAGCTGTGAATAAGGATATCGTCAAAAAAAAATTAGGACAAACCGTCGGAGATAGTGCTCGAGGATGTTGTTCATGAGCGCACGAAATGTTGTCGCAGCATTGGTGAGCCCGAACGGCATAACCAGGAACTCATAGTGGCTGCGGTGCATTCTGAACACTGTCTTGTGGACATCATCCTAGTGTATGCGCACCTATTGGCCTTACCCAAAGCGCAGGTCCAACTTGGTGAAGAAGCATGCTCCCTTGAGTTCATCTAGCAACTCCTCGACCACCAGAATCGAGAACTTGTCCTTAATCGTCTTGTTGTTTAGAGCCCGGTAGTCAACACAAAAACGCCAAGAGTTGTCCTTCAAAACTTGTCCTTGATCGTCTTGTCGTTCTAAACCAGCGATGAGAACACCGACATGATGACCCGTATTATGCCTTGCTAGAGCATCTCTTGGCATTGCCGTTCCAACTAATCTTTCTAGAGCAGTGGGTAGCGGTATCTGTTGGGAATAGTCCCACATTGGTTGTGGGGAGGGTTTGAGCATGGTTTATAAGAGTGAGGGTGCAACCCCATTGAGCTAGCTTTTTAGGAGGGGGGGGGAGATGGCCCAAGAGACCTTCGACCCGCTGCTTTGCGTTGGGCCTGCGAAGGTACTGCAGCCCAATGGCCTGGGATCGGAACACGGTCCGACTGACAATTAGTATCAGAGCCTAGGTGGCCCAGTAGTTCCCGGACAAGTCTCGGCCCAATGTGTGAGGGGGAGATTGTTGGGAATAGTCCCACATTGGTTGTTGGGAGGGCTTGAGCATGGTTTAAAAGGGTGAGGGAGCACCCCCTCATTGAACTAGCTTTTTGGGAGGAGATGGTCCAAAAGATTTTGGCCCGCTGCTCTGGTTGGGCCTGCGAGTGCACTGCAGCCCAACGATCTGGGGTCCGGGTGTGAGGCCCGGCTGACAAGTGGTATCAGATTCTAGGTTGCCCAGGTGGTTCCCGGACAAGTGGTATCAGAGCCTGGGTGGCCCAAGTGGTTCCGTAATTCTCGGCCCAATGTATGAGGGGGAGATTGTTGGGAATAGTCCCACATTGGTTGTGGGGAAGGTTTGAGCATGGTTTATAAGGGTGAGGGTGCAACCCCATTGAGCTAGCTTTTTAGGGGGAGATGACCCAAAAGACTTTCGACCCGCTGTTCAGCGTTGGGCCTGCGAGTGCACTGCAGCCCAACGGCCTGGAATCCGGGTGTGAGGCCCAGCTGACAATATCATCGCACCGCCACCGCCTCAGTTTCTTGGACGAGGTGGATTCGGTGGTCGTAGGGCCATGTGGGCGGGAGTCCACTTGGCATGTTGAACACCTCGCCACGGTGATCAAGCAAGGCTTCCAGCAGGCCATCATCGGTGTCCTAGATGGCCTTCAAAGCTCCGCCCCGTTGCTGTTGCCCCCCTGTAAGATAATGTGATGATCACGCCGCCAAAAAGATATGGCCAGTTTGCTGAAATCCCATGTAACCGGTCCTAGGCATTGTTCTTTTCAGTTTATAAGCTGGAAATTCGTTATTTTCATATAAGTCAAACGTTTTGATGTTTGGTAGACAATTTTTGTAGGTCTTACTATTTCTCCTCAAAACTCTCAAAACCATTTTTCTATAATTTTTTGATCCCTCGGATGTCCTTATTGAGGAGTTATAAATTTTCAGCTTATAAGCAAACGCAGCTTATACGTTGAAAAGAACACTGCCCTAGAGTGCATAGCCACTGCATTCCCAACACCATCTCAATTCCTGGAAGCGGGATGGCGTCGCAATCCTTCACAAACTTCTCTTGGCCCATGTGGATTGTGAGCTGTCTGCAGAAGCCGCTGCTCACGATGCGATCACCATTGGCCATTGCCACTTGCATGATGCGCTGCCCAGTCTAGAGGGGAAGTCCCAAGCGCTGCCGAGTGCCCACTGCCCACGTCGATGAAGTTGTGCGCACATTACCACCTCCAGTCGCATGGTTCATCCTATGTCGATGCGCACTCGAGGAGATCTCTGGGAGACTTCACCCGTCGGCGCCTCCAGATAGCTATCGTTGGCACCATCAATCAGTTTCAGATTGCAGAGCTGCTTGCATTTGTGCCCCAACACGTAGTGCTCATCACAGTTAAAGCACAACCCTTGATTTTTGCACTCCATCTCCGTCTTGCTGGGACGGCAAATGTACCTGTGCGGTGAAGCCGGTACTGCTGCTATGGACGGAGGCGCGTGCATGACTGTCGCGCCCTTGGCCACTCGAAGTCGCGGTGACTCTCCTAGTGCTGCCACAAACAGATCGGCCCATGTCCTGACTTGTGTGTACTCTCGTTGGTACTATTCGATAGAACCTGTCTGCTCCAGGTGTCCTCTAGATTACTCATTACTTCTCCAGACCAGCCGCCTGAAGCATATGTACACCAACTCCTTGAAGTGATCTCAGGGTAGGGTTCCTTCTTCTTACTCTAGGAGTGTGTACAATTCTTGTGCTTCGTCCATCATGTCGTACGAAGGAAGAACTGCCCACATCGGTTTAACCACGTGAGTGGATCCTTCTAGCCATCGTACGTAGGAACACCTAACGGTACAGTTACAAAATGGATTTTTATTGCTTGATTGAACTATTGCCGTCTTATGCAGTGTTCTTTTCAGTCTATAAGCTGCGTTTGTTTATAACCTAAAAATTTGTAACTCCTCGATAAGGACACCCGAGTGATCAAAAATTATAAAAAAATAGTTTTGAGAGCTTTGAGAAGAAATAGTAAGACCTACAAAAATTGGCTACTAAACGTCAAAATGTTTGACTTGTAAGAAAATAACAAATTTTCAGCTTATAAGCAAACGTAGCTTATAAGCTGAAAAGAACACTGCCTTACTCTTATATGGTGCAGCTTCCACACCTAGCAACTTTCAACTAATCTCCTTTATTTTGTTCTATTTAATCTAATCTAATCTTTATCTCTAGCCTTCCATGCCACATGTGCCAGTGGCATTGCTGCTGAACCGGTTACTGGGCCTGCGCCTATAGGTCAGAACAACTTCCTTAATTGGGTGTAACAAAATGTGATGCCCAATATAAAACAATGGCTTGGGTTTGTGGTCATTTGCAGCTCCTGTTTACACCTTTTGTGCGCCATTTTTGGCAATACATCATATAAGACATTGCTTCTATATGTAGTAGTCGGGAACCTCAGGGTTTTTGTAGAACCTCAGTATTTTCCTGTAATTCTACCATTTTAAGCCTTTCCTAACCTAGATTGGTTGTTTTTGTTGAGAGAGAGCGAGGGCAAGAGGAAAGAAGAGCAGTGCTTGATTCCAAAACATCGATCCATGAGAGCGAAATTTGTGGTGGATTTGTAGGGTCCCCTCAAGCGGACAAACCGTGGTCACTGGTGGGGGGCTTTTAGAAATTTCCCAATTTGTCTATGGGCGTAAATGTTAGAGAAATGGAGAGAGGAACCCCTTAGCCTATCGGCAGCGCACACACGAGAGAAGGGCACTTGGTGCCCTTTTGCATGGTCTCGCACGGGCGGCGATTTCACCGTCAGTTGCTGCCACTTTCCAAAGAACGCCCAGCTCGTGGAAAAATGGATTCTGTTGAGAAACCGGCCCACAAAGGCCTGATATTGGTCCATGCCGATACTACTGCAGATAAGAGTTTCACAAACGGCCCATTACAAGCGGTTCACTTCGGCCCGCTTGTCGTTTGAGAACATAGCGGTTCGAAACCAACGGCCGGAGGCGAGATGAGGACACTGCGCAAGTGTTCGTAATAAGAACGCTTGCGAATCCCATCTTGCAAGCGGTTCCTATTACGAATAAACGCAATATTCTAAGCGGTTCGTAATAGGAACCGCTGCAGAATAGGGTATTCACAAGCGGGTCTTATTACGAACCGCTTGCAATGAGCTCCCCTCCCGCTTTGCACATTTAAACTCTGTCTTCCTCAACGAGCTCGCACACAGGACAGAGCTGCTGTTCATGGTGGGCCGAGCTCTGTTCATAGGGGAGATGCTGCTAAATTTTTAATTGAAAATTTGTGGTCCAAATTAACTGTTTGAAAGGTTAGTAACATGTTGTACACATCCTTCTCCTATAGATATTGATGTTTTCTATGCATTGGATGTTGAGAAATTTTGTTTTATACATAGAAAGGTGTTTATTTTGCTACATCCACTTTAGAACTTTTGAGGCTCTTAGATCCAAATTTATTATTTAAAAGGTGACTAGCATCTTGTACATATTCTTCTCTTCTATATATTGATTTTTTTTTATGCATTGTATGATGAGAAATCTTGTTTCATAAGGTGCTATGGTAGCTTAAAATATTTGAAATGCAAAAAATTGGTTGGTAGATCTATACATATTAAATGAAATAAAGTAAATATTTCGTGGTAGGTAATAGAAAGTAATTATAACTAATAGACGTAGTTAGCATTACTTGAAAATTATAATAGATGTTTGTATTTTTTTGTTGCTATAGATGAATCGACAATGGATGTACAATGCGGATCGTCGGTCAAGAGAGTTCGGGGATGGCGTGAAGGCTTTTCTCGTCTGACCAATGCATTATTACCTCGAGAAGCTTCATACCTTGTCCATGCATAGACGCAAGAACGAGAAGGAGCACTCGAAGGATGGTTGATTCTGAACCATTTGGTCATGAGAGGTTTCATGCCAAACTATATCATTGGACAAACCACGGCGAAGTAGAGGAGATTCTAGAGGAAGGCGATGAAGAATCTGAAGAAGACGAAGAAGAGGTTGACGAAGTGAACACTCAATTTGGGTCCGTGGAAGATGCACTTGGCGAGTTTGGTGACGATGAGCTAGACCGGATGCTTTCCGTGACGGAGAGGAGAGTTCACGGAGGAAAGACAATCTGATGAAGTATCGGTATGGTAGAGGACCACAAAACTCCTTTGTACCCAGTTGTGGGCGGGGCCTAAAAAGCTCCGTACTACTGCTGGAACTCATGAAATGGAAGGCCACAAATGGTGTATCGGACAAGGGATTCGATGAGTTGTTAGCACTCGTGAAGAAGTTGCTTCCGGAAGGTAACACTCTACCGGAATCTATTTACGAATCGAAGCGAGTCCTCTGCCCATTAGGATTGCAAGTACAGAAGATATACGCATGCCCTAATGATTGTATCCTGTATCGCAATGAGTATGCCAATCTGGAGGTTTGTCCAGAGTGCAAGAAATTACGGTATAAGGTGCAGCGTGACGACCCAGGTGAAGTGGATGGGAAGCGTACGAAGAAGAGAACTCCAGCCAAAGTGTTGTGGTATTTTCTCGTGATCCCCAGGTTGAAGCGTATGTTTGCTAACGAATGTCATGCCAAGATGATGCATTGGCACAAAGAAGAGCGTAAGGAAGATGGGATGCTTAGACACCCTACAGATGGCTCTCAGTGGAGAAAAGTCGATTGGATTTACCCGGACTTTGCAAAAGAGGTCAGAAACATAAGGTTTGGGCTTACCACGGATGGGATGAATCCTTTCGGCCAGTTGAGCAGCATCCATAGCACCTGGCCTATGATGTTGTGCATCTATAACATTCCTCCATGGCTCTGCATGAAGCGAAAGTACATCATGATGCCACTGTTGATCGAAGGACCCAAGCAACCTGGAAACGACATCGATGTGTACCTACAACCATTGGTTGAAGACCTTGCGAGGTTGTGGGAGGATGGTGTACGGGTTTGGGATGAGTACAGAAGAGAGTATTTCAGCCTGCGCGCAATGTTGTTTGTAATAATCAACGATTGGCCTACTCTCGTGTCTGTCCGGACAAAGCTGTCAAAGGGTTTAAAGCTGCACCTAGTGCTTGGATGAAACGGATTGCATGTACTGAAAAACTCTCGAAAGTGTGTGTACATGGGCCATCGCAGTTTTTAGGCGATAGTCATGCATTGCGGTGGAAAAGCGAAAATTCAGCGGACAACCGAAACCCGTGGCAAGCCTCGGCATCGTAATGGCCGACTAGTTTTTACTATGGTACAAGATTTAAAAGTAGTATTTGGAAAGGGTTACGGAAGCATCGTGTACTTTAACGAGGATGGTCGAGCACCAATGTGGAAGAAGAAGTCAATATTTTAGGACTGCCAGTATTGGGAAGTCTTTGGAGGTTCAGTCACTCATTTGGACTTCATGCACATCATTAAGAATGTGTGCCTAAACCTGTTAGGGTACATAGATATGTATGGCAAATTAAAAGATACCCTCCAAGCGAGGAAGGATCTTGAAGAAATGAAGTTGAGGAATGACCTACATCCAAAAAATAAAGAAGAAACAGAACAACTGTATCTACATCCTGCGAGCTACACTTTAAGCAAAGAAGAGAAAAAAAAAGCATGATAGAGTGCCTAAATAGTGTGAAGGTCCCTTCCGGATACTCCTCGAATGTAAAGAGACTTTTAAACACGAAAGAGAACAAACTCCAAGGCTTGAAATCTCATGACTGTCTTGTGATGATGACATAGTTGCTCCCAGTGGCTATCAGAGGTATACTGCCGGAGTGGGTTCGGGGTACAATCACAAAGCTGTGTTCATTTTTCAACTCCATATCACAGAAGGTCATCGATCCAAATAAACTAAATAAGTTGCAGGATGATGTGGTTTAAAGCTTGGTTAGTCTCGAGATGATCTTTCCTCCTGCATTCTTTGATATCATGGTTCATCTCACTTTGTTCACCTTGTGAAGGAGATAGGTATTCTCGGACCGTGTATCGCACAACATGTTCCTTTTGAGAGGTACATGAGTATCCTCAAGAAATCGTCCGGAACCGTTTTCCTGGGAAGGTCAGCATTGCCAAGGGCTACGTGATGAGGAGGTGATCGAGTTTTGTGTTGATTATATTAGTGATCTTGATCCTATCGGCGTCCCATATCACGCCACGAGGAGGTCTGGGGAAAGGCACACTAGGAAGGAAAGCGTTGTATGCAATGATCTTAATGCATTTAAGCAAGCACATTTCACGGTTCTAAAGCAATCAACTATCATCGGCCCTATATCCTTCAACATAAGAGGTCCCTACAGTAGCAGACTTCCCGAAAAAGACAGATGGCTGGATAGATTTGAAGCAAATGAAAACTTTTGGAAGTTGGCTACAAACCTACATCCTTCAAAAGGGGTCAAACGATGAAGTACTGCAGCGGTTGGTCCGTGGACCATCACAAGAAATCATGACATTTTAGGGGTACGACATCAACGGTTACACATTCTACACCAGATTCCAGGATAACAAGAGCACCAACCAGACCAGCGGTGTCCGTATAGATGCCTTAGACAACAACGGCAGGGTGGACACATATTATGGTTTCATAGAAGAAATATGGGAGCTCGACTATGGACCATTGTTGAAGGTCCCTCTATTTAAGTGCCAATGGGTGAAGCTGACTCCAAGCGGCGTGAAGGTCGACAAATACGGCATGACAACCGTGGATCTCAAACAAGTCGGCTATAGGCGCGAACCGTTTGTTCTAGCTCAAAGCATGCACCGGTATTCTATGTGATGGACATGAACTCAAGCAAATCAAACAAGCAAAAGGACAAGACGCAGATCAAACCGAAGCGTCGTGGTTCTCCAAGGCAAACGAAGGATTGTTGGAGTTGAAGACGCCACCGACGAGGAAGAGTATGGCGATTCGACGAGCTACCTCCTTTTGCGGTTGATGTCGACATAACCGAATCTGAATAGCGAGACGTCGATGATCCTTACATACGTCGCGATCATAACGAAGAGCGGTTGTAAAGGCTAATATTGCCCCTACTTAACATGTACAACTTCATTAAAAATACGATATTGGACTTGTGTTATTTCTTTAATGTTATTTATAGATAAAACAAATTTATAAAAGAGAAGAAAGAGATAAAACAAATTTATAAAAGAAAAGAAGGAGATAAAACAAATTTATAAAAGAGAAAAAGGAGAAAACAAATTTATACAAATAAGAAAGAGATAAAACAAATTTATAAAAGAGAAGAAGGAGATAAAACAAATTTACAAAAGAAAAGAAATAGATCAAACAAATTTACAAAAGATAAGAAATAGATAAGTCAAATTTGTAAAAAGAAAAAAATTGATAAAACAGTTAATTTATAAAAGAAAACAAATTGATAAAAGAAAAGAAAGAGATAAAACAAATTTATAAAAGAAAATAAAGAGATAAAACAAATTTATAAAAGAAAAGAAATAGAAAAAAAAAATTTGGGCAAGGGGCAAGGGGCTCGAACCCATGAAAGCACGCTGGTGAGCCAGCGCCTAACGCCAGCCTCCTAACTAGGGGAGAATGTTACATCTCAACAAAGACCGAAAGCACGGCTTCCTTGTCAATGTGATTGACTCGCAAGCGGTTCTTAATTGAAACCGCTTGTAGAAGATCTCATTCAGCTGCGCTTCCGCTGAGGGCCTCCACAAGTGGTTCTTAATTGAAACCGCTTGTAGAAGGGGGTTCCCGCCGCCCACCAAAAATGGCCCTTTGCAAGCGATTGGTAGTACGAACCGCTTGCAGAGACCGACCTCAGCAAGCGGTTCGTACTACGAACCGCTTGTAGAAGGGGGTTCCCGCCGCCCACCTAAATGGCCCTTTGCAAGCGGTTGGTAGTACGAACCGCTTGCGAGATCGACTCATAAGAGGTTCGTACTACTGAACCGCTTGTAAGACTCTTCTAGCGGTTCCTATCTGAACCGCTTGAGGCCCTTTTACCTTATATCGTACATTTCACACCCAAATTTTTCTAAGTCCTAGAACCCATGGCATACTGTTCGACTCCGTCATGCCCACATTTGCAACCAAGCACCGTCATCCTCGTCACCTCCGACAGCCAGGCCCTCCTCGTCTCCTCCGACAACGCGCCGCCGCCACTGCCACACCAGAGGGCCTAGGTTCCGCTCTCCCATGCTCCCCTCCTCCTCTGTTTGTTGCTGCCCGCAGGATGTTCGATGAAATGTCCCAACGGGAACCGAGAGGGAAGCCACGGGGGTGGCCGGCTCGGGCTGCAGCGAGGGGATTCGGCGAGGGATATTGGCCTTCCTTGGTGGTCGTGGTGGTGCGTGCGCGAGCTCGGGTCACCGGGGTTGCGGGCATGCAGGACGGAGGAGCACTGCAAGGGAGTAGGAGGATGGCTCGGTGTGGGGCAGGTCAAGGGCAATGAGAGCTTGTCCTGGTGGCGGCAACCATGCTCGACCGTCCTGCCACACCTTCACCCACGACCGGGCATCCTCGCCGATCTTTGCCTCCGCCTGGAGCTCCAAGTTGCCACCATGGCCCCTATCTAGGGAGACGACGTCCTAGGAGATGACAAGTGGGCCCTTGCTGAAAAAATCCATTGAAAATGAAAATGCCATGTGTGCAGCTCACATGTCTACCATGTCACTATATTATGCCCACGTGTACACCATATCACCTAAAACCGCTCAAAATATTATTTTTGAATAGTCAAAGAACGTTTTTTTTGCCCGGTTTTCACAATTTAGGGATCACAGTTCCCTGTCAGACTAGAGTAGATACAAAGATTATAGAGACCTTGAGTTGGGCCAGAAAGATGTGGTGTTGTGTATATTTTTGCCGGTTACAAATATCATAGTTTAAGAGACATACAAGTCAAATATATATTGTTAGGTTTAATTATAAATAAATTGCAATAGTATGTAGCAATCAAATTCGCATTTTGAGAATATGTTGATCGATATCCAAAACGGCATCTATTTATGGCCGAATGGAGCATAACTAGTCATGTTAGCTTATGATTGTTTATCCGAGCCAACACTTTAGTTTCCGAAGCCACTTCTCAAATCGCTCAAAGCACATTCAAAGACATTCTGACCTCTCAAAGCCACTTATACTAGCGAGAAGGATAGAATTAATTACTATATACAAGTAAGCTTAATGCCATAAAACAATTATTTCTCCCTTGGTGGTATATGCTGTCCATGATGATAAGAATCTTGGCACCTAGATGAGATACCGTGAGCAAATTTTAAGTATTCCCAGTGCCTCAAACATCTCACTTCCATCTATTTGTCACTCTAAAGTATTATAGTTCCTTATTATGCCATTTGGGTCCATTAAACTCAATTAACATATTTCTACCTAATTTTTTCAACAAAAATACGTTTTGCCCATTGCGGATGTACTCATATATGCTATCTTACGGTTTGGTGCACTATCACTTAATGAAATGTACTCATGCTATCTTTTGGTTTGGTCTTTGAGATAGATTGTTAAAGTAATTGTTTTTATTTTATAGATTGCAAAATTAGGGTTTCGGGTCCATGACGACACCAAGACGTGGTGACCCGGATTTCAATGACCAGGAGAACTTCATGTTCGAGACCATCACATTGTCTACACTCATAAGTGGGCATGTCGATGCGACGTGTAACGCCCAAATCGGTCAGTCGTCGATCGACCGTGCGCTTCTGGCCGTGAAGTTGTCGATGAGGTCGCTATGGCGAGGACAATGAGAATACCGTGGACGACTCGAGGTATATATCAAGTAGGCATGTTCATTAATATAAGTTAATTCACACATAACACGCGTTCTCATTTATATCCTATATGTTTTTGTATTAAGGCGGTACATCGACCCTTTGCAAAGTCCCTTCAACGAGGACCTAACAAGAAGTGAAGTCCAAGCATGTGATCACCGGTCGCAACGACGGTAGTATAATAGCCCGGTCTCGGCACTTGCACTGCTCAACAACGCAATAGGATCTGCGTTAGGGCTCATGTGCCAATCAAGATCAAGACATGGCCCAAAGTTCTGCAGCTACCAAGGATCTCATATGGAACAATATCAAGGCAAATTTCAGATTTCGGATGGTGTCGGCGAAGGTGAAGGCATGGGCTTCCAAGAAGATGGCAACTTCATTTCAGCGGTGGAAGTCGGCTCACCCGCAATTACATCGACAAGGAACAAGGCGGACTTCAATAAGTTTGCTAAGCTTATGGATCATTGGGAAGAATTCGAGAACTTCAAGTCGTCCGAAGAAGGCAAAGCCGCAAGGCGAAGAATAGGAGAATGCGCTCAAGAAGAAATACCACCACTATCTCGGGAATGGCACTGGCTACGTTAGGGCTGCACCAAAATGGGACAAGCGAGAAGAGGAGCTGAAAGCCAAGAATATTGTGTCCGAATGCGATGGTTGGGATGACCGCATGCGCAATTACATCATGGCTCATGGGGGCCAACTCAAGGATGACGGCAGCGTGGTGGTGGAAGCGGACTTGCAAGAAGTTCGTCACAGGATTGATGAAGGCATCGAAAATATCCGGTCAGGCTCCTTAGTGACGGACAGGGAGAATGACCTACTCACATATGCCCTCCAAAACAAGGAGCACTCGGGACGGACAAGAGGTTTTGGGAAGAAGCCGTGGAGGCTCGGCTTACAGCGGCGCACCATAACATCTGAGGCCGGAGAGAAACAAGAGAAGAGAAGCTTCGAGTGGCTTGATTGGGGCGTAGCTCAAAGCCCACGAGGAAAACGTCGTCGATGGTTCTGCGAGATTGCCGAAGTAGCGAGCGAGCACTTCAAGGCGGCAGACTTCGGTCAATGTTCGAGGCGGCCGACGCCGTGATAAGTCCGTCCCACGCGACGGGCGGTTGCTTGCGTCGGCGTGGCCCCCAAGATGATCTGCTAGCTCGTCATCCAATGGGCGACATCACGGTTCGCCGCCCTGCGAGCTACACGTCGAGATGAGAAATCTCTCCTTTAAGGTGGCTTATGGTATGGCGTATCCAGTGGAGGCGGGCCAGAGGTTTCACTACATTGATATACCACCGGGTTACTCCAAGGTCACGGTGGATGAGGTGGTCAACGGCTTCGGGGATCTAACGCTAGACAATCCTACGGGCGATGACGTGACCAGCCTTGGACAGGCCCTCGACGGCTCATTCATCTCTGGCGGAAAAGGTACATTATATTTCCAGATGTCGTGGAGGCGAAATCACCGGTAGGAGAGGCCTCGGAGTTGGAGCATCTTTGCAGGCTAAGCTTGTCTCCACAACGAAACGCGCTGCTTTCTCAGCGTCGCCGCCGCCACCTCTGACTCCACAGAAAAGCCCGTCTCCGCCACCGCCGCCAAAGCAAGAAGAACCCTCAAGGGCAACCACATCTCCAGCATCTCCCCGAGAAAAAGCTCATTGTCTGGCGTCGGAATCCGACGGCGGCATCTCCTACCACGACGCCGGGATCTGGTGAGCGAGAAAGGAAAGGAGCCGTTAAGCTTGCATATGACATGACTCCCGAGGAGCTGGAGGCAACAAAAAGGCTGATGTGGCTAGGCAATTGCGCCAAAGAAACCTGGAGCCGGCTGAAAATTGATCCAACATATCTCCGACAGTTAGTTGGCGATGCAGCGCCACCTCGGTCTTGACCAACTACGAAAGGACAATAGTGAAGAGCAAGACAAATGCTACTAGAAGTCGGAGGGTGGCCAACAAAAAAAGAACAATGCAGGAGATGAGGACACCACTGTCGATCCAGAGATGGTGCGGAAATTCATGGAAGAGGCGGGGCTCGATACGAAGGAGCGGCTCTGGGAATGACGGATAATCTTCCAATGGCACCGTCGGATGGAAGTATCAATCGGGCCAACCGCCGTGGACCTAATCGAGATAGATGCTCGCCTACCAAGATCGACAGATGCATATCGGTACATGAAACAGCCATGAAAGGAACGACTATGTTTCCTTAGTTTTGAAAGACGAGCACTTCCACCGCAGGGGACAACACGTAAATATGGTGGAATTCAAGACTTGTACAATATATACCACAAAGACGCCAATCAACGTGTCTTTCATGAGTCAGCCGGTGCTGTAAGTGTCTCGAGCTCCTAAGTTTACACCATTATTTACTCCGTACCATAAATTTGGACTCCAACTAACTAAGTTATATATCCCTCACGTAGATTGGAGATGTAACGGCTTGCTAAAGACGGCATGTCGCATAAGTACGGCTTCATCGATCCATCGATTATCAATGACAAAGTGTATTCATACCTCCCTCAAAGAAAGAATTTCGAGGAATATATTCTCCATGCAATGCTCGAACAACACGACAAAATTGTACATATTCCCGCCCTTCAACTACTGATACGTGTTCTCACAATCCTTTTCTTCCTCTATATACTTCTTAAGACAATGATATGTAGTATATATGACCAGCTATTTACATATATGTTGCAATATGTGTCAATAGCTTTCACTGGATCCTTCTCGTCATCGAGCTTGGCAATGGAATTATTAGAGTACAAGACTCAAGAAGGAAGCCTACGGCAGGATACCAATGGATCATTAACATCCTAAACGCGACGTACAAGGAGTTCAAGAAGAAGCAAAAGGGAAAATTCAAGAAAGAATTCGATGTTCGGCTAAGCGATTGGGTACGTACTACAAAGACTGTATATTATTATTATATGTGCGTCTTATATATCAATTTGTTATCTGAATATTTAATTTGTTTATTCTTATGAAATCCTCGGCCCAATGAAGGTTAGTCGCCAGACCGCTGGAAACAACTTGTGTGGCTACTATGTGTTCCACTACATGCAAAATTTTCTCCACTGGCGATGTTCCCACTAATTTTTTTCAAGAGGTTCGTGTGTGCTCTTGAACCGTTAGCTAGCTAGAATAACATACGCTTTAATTACAAGCATATATATGTTCCGATATTTAATTATTTACTTATCGCTTTATTAATTGCCAGCCCAACACCGATAGCCACGTTGCAGTACTGCCGCCTCACCGGGTGCTCGCACTTCAAGAACAACTCATCGGTTTCGTTGTCGACGAGATCGTAAACCCTCAAGGCGCGTTCCACCACATGAGGGTTAACAGTTCTCCTTCCTTTAACACCGCCGAACTGGCGGCGATATCCATCACCACGTCGAGCAAGGCCAAGAAGAGTGACACGGCAAAGAAATTAACTCGATAGACAAACTGCTTGTAAACGTCGCGTGCGTGCACTCGTTATCACATGTAACATGTATATATATACTTGTGGATTTTTGACAATGTTAATATACTTATGAATGTTTGTTCAGCTTGTGATCATGTCAACATGTGTACGCATATATATATATATATATTAAATTGCGACAAAAAGCCTCTTCTAGTATTTAGTTTTATTATTTCAAACGATATCGACAAACACCCTATAAAACCATTTTGAAATGGATTCAAGATCTCTGTGGAGATTGCCTCTCTAGCGGTTGAATTGGAACCGCTTGAGAATACCTCAGCGGTTCCAATTCGAACCGCTTGCGAGCTATCCGAGGTGGCGGCCACTCACGCTCAAGAGCTACGCAATGGGTTCGTTAGGCTCTGCAAGCGGTTGAGGGAACCGCGTGTGATACCAGCCAGGTATCACACGCCCTTACGAACCGCTTGTGATGTTCCGTTCTGCAGTAGTGCGAAACCCTAGAGCCATACTATAAAAGGAGGAGGGGTCCTCCATTGTACACACATGAGAAAGAATAAAGAATAGCCGCCGTTCCTACATATTGTGTCCCCTTGTTCCTGAGTTTTAGATCTGTTACACAACCCTGGACTACACCCGGTAGCAAAGTTGCGTAACACGTTATCAGCACGATCCTCTACGAACACAGGAGACGGTCGCAAGGTAGGAATCAGTAAAGAATCTCTAAATCAAATTGCATCTATTTTGAATCACATATATAAATTATTTGAATCTGCATTGAATCACGAGTTGATCATCATCGTTGCCGACTTGTAGTCGCCGGCACGAATCCGATCAGGATGATTATTTTGACTATTGCCGACTTAAAGTCGCAAACTAGATCGATCAGTCAAAATTTTAGATCAAAAACTCGTCCTTTTCGAATCTATAGAATGGATCTGTAATTTGGCATAAAGCCATATCAATGTCGCCACACGTCACTACGGGCGCTGTCTTGTATTGCCGCTTCTTTGCGACCCGGCGCCTTATTGCCTTGCATGCCCACCACGAAGGCACCTAGTCGGGCCTTTGCCTCGTAGAGGCTGCTGCGCCGCAGTATCGCCGTGAGCAACACACACACCTCCGCCATGAACCGCATGAAATCGCAGCCTCGTCGGCTAGCCATTGCGCCATCTTGAAGGCCAGCAGCCACCGCGCACTTGGGCCCGGCCTGAAGCCACGGCCGCACCTCACGCCGCCTCGAAGGTCGCCACGCCGCCCTGAAATACCGCCGCCTTGAAGGCCGCCACTGCTGCTTGCAGCCTGTAGCGGCGTCGCCGTCCCCACGCGTTGCCCGTACAGGGGCCGACGCGACTCTACGCCGCCGACCGGCTTGAAGTCGCTTGCCATGCCACGCAGGCCAAGAACTGTCGCCGCATGTGTCCGTTTGACTTATCTCGTATCTTATTTGACTTATCTCACTTTTTTATTACTTTTTGAGTCCGTTTTTTTATCTCGTAGGCGTGTCTAAAAACATTCTAGACCCCAAACATAAAGGCCAACCGGCTCTTGAAGCTATCTCGAAAAATTCTTGAAGTGACAGGATAAGGCAAATAAGTAGGATAAGATAAGTTAACGAGAACCCACCCTTAGTTCCATGATCTGAATTCGCGGGTTGATAGTGCAAACTACAGGGAACATAGTGAATTAGTCTATTAGCATTAGGAAACAGACGATGCCTACGTTGTGATTATTGGTGTTAATTACAGCCACTGGGCTGAATAAATAAACCAACAACTGATGTTGCTACCCAGTCGACAATAAAATCCACAAAGAGCTCACCTAGGTACCTAGGCATAAGAAACTAGCTTCATGTTTTGAATTTTCTCTGATTGGGTGGTTACAATTAGATAACTATTGTATTACAGTTTTCATATGAAAACAAGATAGATGCTACACTTCATGCTTGGAATCTTTTATAGCTACCTGCTTACAATTAGATCATTAGAATTTCCAAGCAAATACACAGTAGATGTTGTGCCTCATGGTTCAGATCCCCCAAAATTTAGTAAAAAATTTTCACTCCTATGGAGTTTGTTTTATACGATTTGTCAAACCAAACAAAGGAATTATCATTCAAGTTGGCTTTCTTTTTGTATCTGTGCAGCCTAGAATTTCTCTCGCCTTGGTGCTCAGTTTTTGCCGATCGATTTAGGTCATCACGGTGTTGCGCTATTAGAAGATGCCCATCAACAAGCAGGTGCTATTTTCAAAGTTCTCCGTTATCTTTTAGGCTGTTTTCCTAATGGTTTTCTATTATCTTTTAAATTGGTTTGATTTTATCAGTGGTTGTGGTTATCTGTGTCTTACTCTTATGGAATGATCACGTAGAGCCGTCAATCGATGCTGTACCTAGCTCCTCTCAGGATGATGTTCCTGTCCTTTCTGCGTTGGCAACACCACTCCCTGATCTTCCTGACTGCTCTTTGTGAGTTCGGTTCTCTGCCCTCAGGTTGTTCATGGTTTATTTATTTTTCAGCCGAACCATGGGCCTCTACTTCATCCAATGCACCCTGCCCTTTGACAGTCATGACAAGAGAACATGTTCGGTTAATAAAATGTTCGTTCAGCTGGTAAGGTCTTCCTGCGTGTTTAGCTCTTCATGTGTTCGATTGTTTTATCTTAACGATGCACCGTTTATGTACATATCTATGCCATGTAGGCAAAATATTTGGTGCAAACCAAAGATTTGGTGCAAATCTGAAAACTCGCGACGTGAACCATCGGATCACAGCTGGACGGGCCTGATCTGGGGAGGTGGAAGCACACCGTCCCACTTATGTATATTTTCAGAAAACCCCCCGAACATTGTTCCTCTTCTCGCATGCAAGTCCCCGACCCTGTAGTCCCCAAATGCGCAGCCCAAATCGTTCAAAAAAACCTAGCCACCGCAGTGGCCCTCCTCTCGTCCAGCTGCGCCGCCGTCATCTTCTGAGGCCGCACCGGCGCCGCCGTCATCTTCTCCTCTCGCGCAGGCACCGCCCTCCTCTTTTCCTGCCACGCCGGCGCCGCCCTCCTCTTCCCCGAACGTGCCCGCAGTGGCCCTCCTCTCATCCAGCTACGCCGCCGTTGCCCTCGTCCGCTATCGAAGCGCCACCGCCGCCGTCATCTTCTCCGGTCGCGCCGGCGCCACCCCCTTCAGGCGCCGCTGTCATCTTCTCCTCGCGCGCAAGCACCACCCTCCTCTTTTCCTGCCGCGCCGGCGCCGCCCTCCTCTTCTCCAGACGCACCGCCGCCACCCTCCTCAAGGTGACCTCTCTCTCTCTCTGAAATGGTCGTGTTGTGTTTTACAAACAAGGCTCTTGGCAAAATTTTCCTGAGCAAATAATGAAATCACTGATTGAAGAATTCAAAAGCGGTAAATCTAGTGTTGTGGCTGTGATGGACAATGAGTCTGTTCTTGTTGATTTCTTGTCAATGACCCTAGTCAACCTAAAAACCAGAATGCAACGATCTGTTGCTTGGTTCGATGACACTGGCTAGTGTTTTTTTCCTTCACTGTTCTTTGATGAGCAAGCTGATGGAGCGGCCAATGTGAATCTAGCCATCTAGTTCCACACAAACCATCTACGGCAGATATACTATGTAAGAAGATTACATCTGTGGAAAACGAAAGTGAAAGTTTTTTATTTGTCCGGGACCTTTTCCTCTCTGGTATGGGTCCATTTGCTGCAGCAAATAACATTCTTCATATCCACTGCTACTCACATCCGTTTAGAATGTCTTGTTAGTTTCAGGCTCATAGCAAGAGTTCGAAGTAAGATGATTAATAAGAGTCCAGACCTTTGTCATGACATATTGATACAAGTGCAGTGAATCTTTTTCTCTTTTTGGTGCAGGTGATGGGTGAAACTGGTGAAGGACCTACTTCCCCATGGATATCCTTGAGAGTTCTATTTGCCATGATTCAAGACAGTATATCATTTGTAGTAAGGGAATTGCTCTCCCATCACTATGAAGAGATGAAGGTATTGTGTAGTCAACAAGTTATGTTGTGTCTGTCAGCTTTGATTCTGTGGTTGCTATATGGGCAACGGATCATTTCATTTTTTTTCTATATTGCAGGAAAGCAAAATTCCTCACGAAGAAATGGTGCAGAAGATGATAATAATAGTTGGAGAAAAGATACTTTAGGAAACTTTGAAGAAATTTTCAGCACTTGCAGCTTCAACTAATTGTGAAGCTTGTGTGATGCTTGCTCTGAAATGCATGTAAATGGTGGAGCGTGTTCTGAAGACTCTTTTCCTTGTAGGGGCCTCTTGTAATAGTTATGATGTTTATAATAGTTGTATCAGTTTTATGTATGTAACAGATTTTGTATATAAATGGTGGAGCATGGTGCAACATGTTTTTTGTCCAGAATTCCGTCTTAGTTTATATGTGACTTTTGTATGCAATGATGTCCAGAATTCTGAAAATGGACTGATTTAATGTGAAATGTCCATAATTCTGAAAATGGACTGATTTAATGTGAAATATCCAGAATTCTGAAAATGGGCTGTTTTAATGTAAAATGTCCAGAATTCTGACTTGGTGTACATGTGCCTGTCCTTTTCACAATGATGTCCAAAATTGTGAAAATGGGTTGATTTAATGTACAGTCTCTAGAATGCAAGTGAATACAAGGACTGGACAACTTTCACACATGAAAATGGGCTGAATTAACCAAAGTGAACATTCCAGCTTGTATTAGTTGCCCAAAATACACAAGTTTGACTGGAATATACAAGTTTCAGTGTTTCAGTTCCTGTCAAAAAATGCATTCCAGCTTGTGTTGGTTGACAAAAAATTCAGTCATGCCATACAAGGACTGCAACTCAACTTGATCAATTCTGCTATGTTCAAACACATGAAAAGACTTCAGGTGAAGTCTGCCATGACTGCTATTTGTATGGAAATGCAAACTGCTATTTGTATGAAAATGGATTGCTCCAGGTGCATGGGATGGCTCCAGGTTGGAATTAAAAAGCAATCTCTAGAGTGCCAAAATCTGTGAATCCTTTATCCAAACAAAATATAAGAGCAGCTTGACTGGAATTGACAAGTTTCATAGAATATAAGAGCAGCTTGATTGGAATATACAAGTTTCACAAAATATAAGAGCAGTTTGACTAGAATATACAAGTTTCACAAAATATAAGTCCAGATTGACTGCAATAGACAAGTTTCACAAAATATAAGTCCAGATTGACTGGAATTGACAAGTTTCACAAGGACTGCAACTCCACTTCATCAATCCTGCAATTGCATAACAAGGTGTATTAGCTCATGCCAATAGCAGAAGTAGAATCAGACGAAGAAGAAGAACATCTTACATCATGGAAAATTGTCCTTATTAGGGCAAGTACACTTGTCATGAAACGCCAACTGATTGCATGACTTGCAAACGTGCAGCCCTCTCATTCTTCTTCCTCTTCCCCTGTTCTCTATTTTTGTTCCCTCCCTTGTCCAAATGGCCTCTAATTCTTTTCGATCTTTCCTTTGTGTGGACATCATTTGGTGGAAGTATGTTAATGTTGGTAGGTATTTGGCTACCAATGAAACCCTCCATCTCTTCATCTCTACTTCGATCGAGAGATCTTGATTTACTTCATCCATGAACTTTTTAAATTTATTTCTTACAATCTGAATGGTGTCCATGGAATGACCGGCTCGTTGGATAATCACTTCCATGTCCTTCCGCATTTCTGAACACACTTTTTTTATCTCTACCTGCAACGATGAATTTGCATTTTCTTCTAGGACATGTCCATATTCATCAAATACCTTGTCTCTCTTGCAAGTTTTGGTCCACCTCTTCAAAATGTAGTGCGTAGGTAGCTCATTCAACTTGGCACCACGTAAAATATGAATAATGTGGCAGCAAGGTATTCCGTGTGTGTGAAATAACATGCACGAGCAGTTAGCAACCAACGTGCTAGTGTTGAAACTGACTTCTCTTACCTTAGGGCTATCATCCGTTATGCGTAATGTTTTTATATTTCCATCTATGTGAATGCTATCAATCACACAGTGGCCCCTGCTAGTAAGAACTTGCTTCTGAAATTCCAAAAATTTGGCATGTGTGAAAACCTCACTACCATGCTTCTCAATTGACCACTCCGTCTTTAATAAAGGCAGTGTGTGGAGGCTATCATTATCATCTCTTAATTCCTTTTTTCTTTGTTCTTCCACCGCAGTGTCAAATCTAACCCAGAATTCAACCAAAGCATGCTTGAAACTAATGAAATAATTAAAAAAGAGTTTGTACTCTCCGACCTCGAGGTGCTTGTTAGAATACCTCCCAAAAATATGTCTCTAAAGTAAGCTGGTATCCAAGACTCACGGATTCGATACTGGTTAGCCAACCATTCATTACTTTCCAAACTAAAATCAGAAATAATTGATGCCCACTGTGACTCAAACTCTTCACATGCTTCTGAGGAATATACACATGAGTTCACACGCTTATAAAAACAGGATTTTCCCTCACCGGTGGACCTACCTTTTCTGGAAGCTTCTTCAAAATGTGCCACATGCAAAGTCTATGTTTGCTTGATGGGAATACATTGCCAATTGCCACCTTCATGCTAGCATCTTCATCGGTAATGATAAGTCTAGGTGCAGTCCCTCCCATTGCTTTCAAAAATGTATCAAACAACCACATGTATGAGTCTATCTTCTCATTAGAGATCAAAGCAGCACCAATCAATACACACCCCCCATGGTGATTTACTCCGGTGAATGGTGTGAATATCATATTGTACTGATTAGTACTATAGGTAGAATCGAAATACACCAAATCTCCAAAATGTGCATAATTCTTTCTGCACGTAGCCAAAAGGCGTGTACCAATCTTCCCTTGTCATCCACAACATAGTCAAAATAAAATCCTGGATTGGTGGAGTTCTTTTTAGCAAGATTGTCAACAAATAGTTGTGCATCCGATGACTGTATACTACTTCTCAAACTAGCATGATAATTTTGTAAATCTCTTTTTGTGCATTCCACGTTCTGAAATCCACCATCACATACCGGGAAATATCTATATGCCAAAGAGGTGCCAATGCTTGCTTTATGGCAATCAAATAGAGTCGTCTTAGCCTTTTCAATTAATTGCCTATTTGACCGTATCAAGTGTTGCTTACTAGGGGATACGAGTTCATGCGCATGCACAGGTTGGAACTGCACAATTTTATATGTATTTTCGTTTGTCCGTTTGATAGAAACCATGGCCTCACAACCACACCTCGTCGGTTTTTTATCATATTTCCTTTTGTTCTTATCCAACGTGTTGGCATTTTGAGGCGCCCCTTTCTAAATTTACATTCGGCTCAATGAAGTCATAGCCCACTCGCTGTTCATGTGGTTGGTAACTAACATACTAGTTGCCCAAGAGCAAACCGAGCATGTTAGCTCCCAACCCGAGCTTGTAGCGGTACACACGAGCGACCTTCGTTGAAACGAATGTAAACCAGGTGCCTGGATATGTGCCCAGTGATGGCTCCCAAGATCAGCTACCATCACACACATATCCTCACAATGATCGATAGCACAACACATACATCTTCGGGCATAATTTTCATCCAACCAGGCAACATGAACTACCGCCCGAGCAATAAGTTTCAACATAATCAGAGTTTTATTGCAGCGAAAATACAAGTTTGTTCACCAAAATAGTAGCGGAAGAACATCATAAATAAACAAAAGTCCAGCGTGGTATGCCCCCATTAACCTCATAGGCAACCGACTGGAAATTAGAACTCCGCTTGCCCGCTAGCGTCACCATGCTCGGCTTGGTAGTAGTACTCAAGCACGGGGTCGACTTCACCTGAAAATTTCAGCACATTGGTTGAGTACATATGGTACTCACCACTAAGAGGTAATGTATATCCTCAATCATGAATATTATGTACTCAAGAAAGGGCTAGCAGTACTTTTAGCACAATTTGCATTTTTGCAAGACATATAAGTATGAGTAGGTTGTAAATTGCATTTTAAGAAAACATTTCAAAAATTAAAGCTTGTAGCATCCATCATAATTCATCATCATGAAATCCATCATCATCAATCCATGGGGCTCTATCCGCCCCTGGTCTCTATCCGACCATAACCATAACATACTCGAGCTCTATCCGCCCTTGGTCTCTATCCGACCATACACCACGAGCAACCCTGTGCTCGGAAAGACACACGGCTATCCCACCATGCCTAAAACCAATACCCAAACTGAACCATGAGCTAACATCAGTATCTCGCCTCACAAGTTTTCGTCCTTAACCCTGGACGCGGCTGTTCGAACAGTTCGACACTCTGCAGAGGTGTACGACTTTACCCATACGACATAGCAAGCCATGCAGAAGCCTCTTAGATGTACATGCCAGTCCATTGGGTTACCCAAGTTGACTTCATCCACTCCCCACTCCACGAGTGCAGGAGGGAGTCAACCGTTGCAATGAATTTGTCCAAGGCCCATCACACCAAAGCACAAGGACGTACCACGGATGGTCCACCTTGCCACCCCACCCTCTAACACAAGTTGCCCTGCTGGTACCCAACGGTGCGAGCATGCATAGGAAATTGGCCAAGTGTTCCCATAATACACGTGTGGTCGTACGTATAGTAACCTGAAGGGATTGGCACCATGTTCGGTTCTTAATTCACTCGAATGGGCTACGTGTCCGGGATCTATCCTCCCATCATCCCCTATCACCCGTTCAAGTCCAATCCAGAGTTCATACGTAATCCAACATCATCATCACCAGTATCACATAGTAAATTATTCACAATTGAAGTTGTACGCTCCATTGATCGCTCGCCCACGTTGACTCTAAGCATGGCTAAGATTTCGCTGACCAAACCCAATTAATACTACCCTCTTAGGCTACAAAGGGATAAGGATATCAAGCATAGACTACTAAGTAGGAGATAACTAAGTTCTACCCACCAAGTGACATATATATTTTAACTTAGCATGCAAGCAAGTGATAGAACATAATTAAAATCATGCATTCATAAAAAGAGGATCAATATGGTGAGTCAAATGAGGGGAGTATATGTGCCTTGTTGCTGCTGGTCGGGGTACGGAGCTCCTTGCTCAAGCCCGGGCCCCTCCGGAACGTCGGTTCCTAATGTTCGGTAGCAAGAACATCAAATAAAGTTCAAATAAAATACCAAACAAATAGAAACATCAAATATTTTTAGAGATTCAGAAAGTTCATGATTTAATGCAAATTTTGCAAAAAGAAAGACCCAAATCCGTGTTCGGATGAGTGAGATAGAGCCATTTGAAGTTTGGGTGCAATACTAGCTCGGGGCTGTAAGGACTAAGCTTGGGATTAACCAAGGTAGCTCGGAAATGAGCCTCCTAACTCGGGAAGGACGTTGCCTTGGTCAAGAGTGGATTTACAAGGTCGGATATGGCAAAGCTTGGTCGGCTAGGACATGACCAAGGTCGGGCTCAACTAGGTCTAGCTCGGGAAAGCCACTTAGCTTGT
This sequence comes from Olyra latifolia, assembly GCA_036346145.1. Classification (NCBI taxonomy): domain Eukaryota; kingdom Viridiplantae; phylum Streptophyta; class Magnoliopsida; order Poales; family Poaceae; genus Olyra; species Olyra latifolia. The sequence continues at coordinate 38,612,206 of CM070524.1, read as the reverse complement.
ATGTTGCTCAGTACGGGCCACTTTTGGGGGTCCTAATAAGCTCGGCTAAGCTCGGGATTACAAGAAAGTTGTAGGAAATTTCCTAGCGCACAATTTTCATGTAGAACACTTTTTCATCCGAGCTACGGTTGATTTTATAGAATTTATTTACTAGGCTGTTGTTCAAAGAAAGGCTGAAACAGGCGGTTTTCATATCTGGGATTCTAATGCTTTGGTTTCCACCAAAGAACAGCTTAGCCATGAATGCTAAATTGTGAAAAACAAAAGTGAGAGGGAGTATTGGGTTCTCACCTTAGCAAGGGAGGCCTTGCTTAACAATAGAGAGCCCAAAGATGAGGAGATCGAAGTGGTGGACGGTAATCTGTCCAGAACTCGATTCAGCAACTCTTTAGCTTGTTCCTTGAGGTCCCTTCAACTCCAGCAGCGTGGATCTGCTCCTAGACGTTCCTTAGCTCGCGCATGAACTCTTCTTGGCCATCCCCAAGCTTGCATATGAGGGAAAATGACATGCAAGATGAGAAAGCTGCAAAGAACCTCATTGCTGTCCAAAACAGTGAAGTAAATGAAGAAAGGCAGCAAGAACTCACCCAAATCCTTGTGAACGAGCAAGGAAGTTGGTTGTACTTGAAGCCTAGGAAGTATAGATGTTACTCTTGCTCATTCCATGGCCTGGATTTGAAGGAAGAGGGCATAGATGGGCAGAAAACGAAATCAGCCTTTGCTGTCCCAAAACCGAACCGTAAAGAGAAAAGAAAGAGAAATCCATAGCAAACGATTTCAGCTTTCCGACGATATATAACACCCTATATGGATTCTTGGTGGTTTGGGTGGATATTTGAAAATGGTGGAGGTGGAGATGAAGAACGACTTCTTTGTTCTTCTTGCTTGCTCTAGAACTTGGACGTGGGAAGAATGAGAGTGAGGGCTGGTTGAAGTGGGTGGAGAGGGGTTTAAATAGAGGTATACTCTTCCATTGACAAGTGGATCTAGGTCCCACCTGTCATAGAGAGTCTGCGGGTAAGATTCCGGGTAAGAAAAGCTGAGGGTCTGGATCGCTGCAAGACCGCCAAGTCGACCAATGGATGGAAGATTTGGTCGACATCTTGCCAAAGACCGCCCAAGTCACCAATGGATGGAAGATTCTACCGACATCTTGGGGAGGGCAAAAAGGAATAAAGAATAGATGTGGTGGCTGGGTTGTTTGAATAGGTACGAGCTTACTCGAGCTTCTCCTCGCCCGATCGGGTCTTCTTTTGCTCGGTCCAACCGTTTATAGCTCGGGCAGCTTCCTCCGGACATCTTCTACCCCGGACAAGTGATAATCAGCTCGGCTGGGTAGCAACCAAGCTCGGGTAGAGCTCGGTGAAGTCCGGCACAGTCACTACCATGCTTGATAGAGCTCAGGTGGACTCTACCTTGCTCGGGCAAGCCACATCTAGCTCGGGCATTTATGGAACATGCCCGTTGGGCTCGGTCTCTCTACTCTAGTGGCTTGGCCAAAGGGTTTAAAGCCTAATGTTCCCACCATAGAGCATGGTGGTTGAATGCAAAATTTTTGTAAACCAACATAAAACGAATGAACATGCTAATGATATGCATAGCTATATGAAATTTAACAGCTGGGCTATTACAGACCTCCCCCCTTAAGAAGAACCTCGTCCCTGAGATTCCACTGTCTCGGTGAAGAGGTATGGATAAGATGCTCGGAGATAATCTTCACGTTCCCATGTTGCTTCGCCTTCGGTGTGGTTGCTCCATTGCACCTTGTAGAACTTCACGGTCTTGCTTCTTGTTGTTCGCTCCCTTTCTTCAAGAATGCGAATGGGATGTTCTCGATAGGAGAGATCAGATTGAAGATCAAGATTTTCTACCTCGGTGGCTTCGGTTGGAACTCGAAGACACTTCTTGAGTTGAGAGACATGGAAGAAATTGTGCACGTCGGAGAGGGAAGATGGAAGTTCAAGCTCATAAGCTACTGCTCCTCGCTTGGATAGAATTCGAAATGGACCGACGTAGCGAGGTGCAAGCTTTCCCTTCACATGAAAACGACGGGTACCCTTCAGCGGGGTAACCTTGAGATAGACATGATCATCCACCTCAAAGCTAAGCTCGCGTCGACGATGATCAGCATAGCTCTTTTGTCGAGACTGTGCTGCTCGCAATCATTCTCGGATCAACCTAACTTGCTTCTCAGCCTCAGCAACTAAGTCAGGACCAAATAATGGCCTTTCTCCAGATTCGGACCAATTTAGGGGAGTCCTACACTTTCTCTCATAGAGAGCTTCAAATGGAGTCATTTGAAGACTAGACTAGTAACTATTATTGTACGAAAATTCGGCAAAGGGTAGGCATTTCTCCCAATCCTTGCCATAAGAGAGGATGCATGCTCGGAGTATGTCTTCAAGGATTTGGTTAACTCTTTCAGTTTGTCCACCGGTTTGAGGATGATATACCGTGCTAAAGGAAAGCTTGGTTCCCATTGCTCGGTGGAGGCACTCCCAAAAATGTGAAGTGAATTGAGAGCCTCGATCCGAAATGATTTTCTTGGGTACACCGTGGAGAGACACGATACGGGATAGGCAAAGCTCCGCCAAGTTACTCACATGGTAATTGACCTTGACAGGGAGGAAATGGACAGATTTGGTTAATCGGTCAACGATTACCCAAATGGAATTGAAACCCCTTAGTGTCTTGGGTAAGCCGGTTATGAAATCCATACCGACATCATCCCATTTCCACTCAGGCACGGGCAACGGTTGGAGAGTACCACTGATGCGAGATGGTCGGCCTTCACATGCACGACATATGTCACACTCCGCAACATATCGGGCAACTTCCCGCTTCATGCGAGTCCACCAAAATCTTTGCTTCAGATCTTGGTATATCTTGGTACCTCCGGGGTGAATCGAGAAGGGAGAGTTGTGAGCTTCCTTGAGGATGGATGCTTTCAGCTTTTTGTTGTTGGGCACCACTAGGCGTTTTCCAAACCATAAGACACCTTAGGCATCCTCGGAGAAACAATTAGCTTTGCCTTCCTTCATTTTAGCTCGGATATAGGTCACACCTTTATCATTCTTTTGGGCATCCTTGATCTGATTGATAAGGTCAGGTTTTACCTCTATAGCAGCAACAAATCCTTGTGAAACCATTTCCAAACCGAGCTTCTGAGTACAGGCAGCGGCGACGTGAGTCTGAAGCGACAATGGCGGCGATCGATCGTGCCCGACGTCTCCGTGAAGTCGCCACGATCGTCTGCGGCGGCTCATCTCTAGGTACCGGCGGCGACGATCCTCGGCGACACGAGTATAGGCGTCGGCGGCGACAATCGTGCACCCGGCGACACGTCTCCGGCGGGGGGTCGCCACGATCGTGTAAGCGGCGGCTCATCTCCGGGTACTGGCGGCGACGATCCTCCGGGCGCCGGCGAGGCCATGCCGACCGCTAGGGTGGGCTCCCCAAATTGACTAGGGTGCGGAAGACATGTTCTAGAGCTCGGGCTAGAGTAAAACGTAGGGGCATGCTTGTCTCGCGTGCAAGGTTTCGGGGGCTTTTCAAGAAAATTGACTTAGTGAACCAGGGTGCTTGGTCCGCCTTGATCTGGACCGCACAGATGCGATCCGATGGCTCACGTCGCGAGTTTTTAGATTTGCACCAAATCACTGGTTTGCACCAAATATTTTGCCATTTATGTATCCTAACTAAACACCATCCCTCTAAACTTTCTTTCCACATCAGAACGCACTACAAATCCAAACGGCTTCCAACACTTAAATCCAGCATTTCATCTCAGCGTCATGAGAACAACCGAGGCGCGTGTAACATACCCAAATTTTCAAATTTAGTATAAAATTTTTTTCACAAAAATCATAAATATATTTCTATAACCATTCCTAATTTTTAAATAATTTTTTAATTAAACCTCTATTTTATTCTCTAAAGAAGATACCCTATCCCTCTTTTTCTAAAAATAAAAATCCCATAAAATAATAAATATTATTTCATATTTGGATTCTACTCATTTTTATGAATTTTAGAAATTTAATTTATATTTTTTTTAGCTTTCTCAAACTCTGTATGAATTTCTAGAACTATATTTAAATTCTGCAAATTCCTTTTCATTTAAAATTTAAAACCTTCCTAATCTGGAAACTTCAAGAATACGCTTTCCATTTTAGGAAAGTACGTATCCACTTAAAATCTTCCTACCGCACCTCTCACTTACAGCCTGGCCCCACCTGTCATACCCTTATATGAATCCAACGGCGCCCATAGTTATCTTTTGAATCCAACTACAAGACGTGGATCATCTTCTTCCTCCTCATGCGCCACTGTTCATCCATGCCATGCCCATATCCATTGAAATCCGACACATGCCATGGTTTACATTCCTCCTACCGATTTAGCCATCTGACAAGCTCGAGCCACCGCCGACTTCTCCAACCGCGTCATCATCCTCATCCTTTCCCCACGGCTGCCCAATTGCTCGTCGCCATCTAGCCGCACCGCCGCCGCCATAAATTGCATTTGCTTGCTCATTACTTCACTCCCCGGCCTATAAATTCCTCCTCCCACAAGAACCCTTCAAGCAACCATCGACCACTCGCCTTTCTCCTCCATCACCCCGAATCACCCGCCGCCCTCCTTCTCCATGTCCCATGAACATCCTCTTCCTATTCCGGCCATTCTCCCACCTCGACACCTATACACAAAATACTCCACTCCCTACTACAAACTCCTCCCAACCATTGCTCGAACTCGATTTTCTGGGAGCATCACTGTCGCCATCTCCCGAGCCGCCTCATGCCTCGAAGCTCGCCGCCACCAGACTCGGCCGTCCCAAGCTTCACCGTGACCACCCGGAGAAAGCCCAAGCCCCCAATTTCATGAAACCGTCGTCAATTGTTCGCCGCCGACCTCCCTCGCCGTCGCCAGTGACCACCCCGCCGCTCCCATCTGTTTCCTCTTCCTCCTTTCAATGACAGCTCGGTCCCACCCGTCAGTGACCCAACTTCACCCACCCACACTGCCCATTGGGCCCCATATGTCATCCATGCGCATCAACCAGATGGTAGAGCCCATTAATTCATAGCCCAAGAAGAATTTAAATCATTTTAATTTTATTTATGTTGTTTCAATTTTATTTAAAAGATCAAATCACTTTTATAAATTCCACCAAAATTCATATAAATCTAACATAAGATAAAGAATTATATAAAAATATAAAATAGGATATTTTTATAATAAAATAATCTTAAATAAATTCATTTTACTCTCTTTCCTTATATAGTAAAGCATTTTAATTAAAAAATATAGAAGAAAAATTAGTAAAAACTTCCAATATAAAAGTTCATTAAAATAATGTTTTATATCAGAAATAATATTTATACATTTTTAAAACTTATAAAAATTCAAATTTAAATTTAAAACCCTCTCTTTTAATCCAATTAAAAACTTCTTGAAAAATAAAATTAATATAAGATTTTACCTAATGAATTATAAATATTTACATAATGCCAAAATCAATTCTTTATCACTATAAGGTCAATTAGAAATATTCCAATATAAACTCTATAAATATCAATTCATTATAAACAAATTATGAAAATCTCTCCACAATAATTACTTCAACCATAGCCTTATCTTTGCCTAAAATACCTATTTTTCTTTTAGAAAATATTTTCACCTTTTAGAAAATCGTACAACCCATCACCCTTTTTACCCCAGACCTTTTTATTTTGTTTTTATTTAAAACTTTTCTTATTTGAATATTTATTGGAGTTTCTTTCTTTTTACAACGTATAGATGACGAACTTCACCCTATGGAAGCTTTAGCCATAAATGTCTGAAAATTCAATAAGTGTGATCCGATCTTCAATTAAAGCGGGTTTTCTTATCCTTGATGCATTTTGATATGCCTATATTTCTTTTAATTATTATTTATTGCATATAATTTTCTAGTTATTTATTTATACATTCGAAGTACAATTTTATCCAAACTCCAGTACCCTAAAAAGTCACCTAAAAATAAACAACCTCCGATAAACTTAGTGTAGGCAAAAATATTAAAATCTGATTATCACATGTAAAGATTGGAGAGTTGGTCTGTACAAATAAGTTAGATTGGATAACTTATTTGTTATGGAAAAGTTGTAGTCTGGAAGGTTGATTGAATTTATATAGAGCAATTCAGAAATATAACTTTGTTGGCTTGGGCAAGGCACCCGGGAAAAAGGTGCAACACTCAAGGACACCAGACTGGGTATTTGGTTGAGTTAAAGTCTGGATTCATTGCTCTATAAAATATAGAAGCAAATTCAGAAATATCTTTATCTTTGCCGGCTTGGGCCATGTCACAGCAGGTATGGCTGGTGGAAACACTCAAGGGCAGCGAATGATAAGGTCATTCGTAAATCGTTTGCTTCTATAAAAACTTGGGTTTAAAATGAATAAGAATGACACATTGATCATCCATCCATATAAGGAGCTGTTATATGGGTAAAGCTAGATAGGTTCTGCAGAGCTATTAACAAATTCATCGATGGATCTTACTTCGGGTATATGAAGTTGTGTCAACTGGGTGATGCCTTTCTTATTTACCAAAAATCCATGAATTTATGTAAAATTGTTGTTTGGATTGCAAATGAGTAAGGATGGAGAAAGATGATAGAATTTGTTCTATTATTATTAATCATTTTAAAATAATGATAAGACTTTTAAAGTTTAAAATTTGCATATTCACCATAAAGCCTTACTATTCCTTGAATCCTATTGTCATATATTAATAGTGATATTCTTTCAAGAAACCTGCAAGTACGATTAGTACTTACCCACGTTATGTGGGCAATTTATTTCTTTTTACAGGATCCACTTTATACTCTGATATGGACATTTATGAAGAAGACAAGATTTGCGTAGGATTAATTTCTAAGGTTTACCTTATGCTCAGGCTCTGTCTGTGGTGTATGGGCATGTATTTTCTTTCTATTACCAGGTTAAATTTCCATTTCCGCTGCAAAATATTTTGTAACATATAATTAATTAAGCAAGTCATACTATTTACGAATGCAATGAAATCTGGATACCGGAATTCGACATTTTACGGTAAATTTTACCGAATTTGGTCCGTTACACGGCAAGGCCAATATGCGATCATTACTAGTATTTTCATAAATACGGTACTGTAATTTGATTTTACTATTTGTATTTTAAAAAAAATTTTCCATGATGGCGGTGTAGTAAAGTTTGCGAGTGGCAAACGGGTAAGGGAAAATTCGATGATTGACACTCAATTCGTGCGCCTCGGCCAAAATGACATTAATTTCGTTTGCCGTTCATGAAATGACACCAGGCACACGAATTTCTTCTACCGGTGACACTCACGAGGGGTATTTTACCTGTGAGTGTCTCCCATCACTCTCCTCTCTTTCTTCTCCATCTCCGGTGAGTGGGTGCGGCGGCGGCGTGGACATCGGAGGAGGAGGAGGAGGCGGCGGCGCGGACGTCGGAGGAGGAGGAGGAGGCGGCAGGCGGGACGTCGGAGGAGGAGGCGGCGGCATGACGACAGAGAGGAGGAAGGCAGCAGCGGTGAGAGGAGGCGGCGCGGGACGTCGGAGGAGGAGGCGGCGGCGCGCGAACGTGGAGGAGAAGGAGGAGGCGGCGGCGGACGTCGGAGGAGGAGGAGCGACGGCGGAGGAGGACGAGGAGGCGGCGGCGGCGGCGACGACTGTGGAGGAGGAGGAGGGGACGGCGGGGAATGGGAGGAGAGAAGAGAGAAGAGAGTGAGTAGGAGGAGAGAAAAGGGATGACATGTGGGCCTAGGGATATTTTGGGCATTTTTCATCGAAAAGTGTCACCGGCAGAAGAAATTCGGTGTCATTTCATTAACGGCAAACGAAATTAATGTCATTTTGGCCCAGGGGTACGAATTGAGTGGCAATAATGGAATTTTCCCAACGGGTGAGGGGGCGCAGAGCGGCGTATAATCGATTTTCTCGAATTCCCCGGGCAAGAACGACTCGGGGCAACTAGGCGCCAGCAGCGAGGAGTTCAGCGACCGCCGGCCGCCGCACCCTACGGTGGCCAGAGCAGGAGGCTCGCCGGGGTTCAGTTGATTGCGACCTCTTGCCTTCTCCGCATCCTTGGGCGACCTGTACATGCGGAGGCCTCTACTCGTTCCTGCGACTACCAGGTGCGGTGCCACCGCTGTTTCATTCACCTAGAATCACGTTTGCCGCAAAATCTAAGACAATATGCTTTGGTTCTTTCACCTAATTATGTTCTTGTTTTTCTTTGTGGTACGAAGAAACCCTAGAAAGTCCTGGCTTCGATTAAGCCGCCGTCCAATTCATTGACCCCACACTTTACCTAATCATACTCCTCAGCACAACTAGTCTCCCGATTCTATCTTCACCCGAGGTTCCAGCTGAAATTAACCCAACTGCTTCCCAGAATTGTCGATTTTGGTCAATCGAATTTCGTTAGGACAGAAACTATTGGTTAGGAGAAGTTGAATTAAGTTAAGCAATTTGAATATAGCGAGGGGCAGTAGTCATTATTGACATAGATCCGTGATTTTGTACTGAGAGAACATTCCAGTAGCTAAAAATGGCAAATAGAACAAACTAATATAAATCTGAAGTTTAAACGTGGATACGCCTGAAGGAAAAGAGAAACAGCATGATACAAGATTCACTTGTATGTACAAGGTGCTGTAACTTTTGGTTGGAGTATAGGTGGTCGATTGTGCAAAGAGTTCCTGGAGCTGTCGCGGCCATATCCATCTGTCTTGCAGTGCAATCCTGAACTGAACTGAAAATTTTGTCTTTCAAATTTGAATGCCTCTTAGCACTTTGGTTACAGATTTACAGGGTGATACATATCTTGCAGTAGGCTGCCTCCTTTGGATTTAATAAGCAGAACCCACCTTTTATTGCCTTGTAGAATAGTAATTGTGGCATTTGGTGTGTATTTCTCTTGAAAGATTTCAGTGTGTTAATAAAGCTTAAGATTTTGCCTAATTTTTTTGACTGATGATACCGCTTATGTCTGAATGTTTTACTCGAAGTCTTGACGAGTTTGAGGTGATTTCGTGGTGCAAACTTGCAACTCAAGCTATGCTCAGTTGCTAAGCCTAATGTGAGCCAGTCCCGTCAAATAATCAGTTACAGGGAAAACATGTCTGCTTGTACTATGACGGGTATCCCCTATACACGACGGTGTACACGTTGTACAGCAGCGACCAGGGCAAACATGGAGGCTGGAGCACAAGCGAGCGGCAGGGCATGACGGGCTACAGCTCCACCGACATGCTGCAAGTGGTTGGGTTTGTTAGGATCGAGTAAAGGATAGATGTTGCTATCCATCAATTAGTTGAGTTTATTAGTGTTTGTACGCAGATGCCTTCATGTAAGCCATCTGCTAGCATTATCGTAGGAAAGCAATAAAACACTTCTATTTTCTTCTATCTCGTTCCATCTATCGGCCCCAGAAGCACACTGCTGCTGCGTGCTACCTCGTCGTCGGCCATCGGGCACCCTAACACCAGCCGTTCAACAAACCACTTCCACATCCCACTCACAGTTACAATCTGTGCAGCCGGTTACATGACAGCTTGCTTCTAAAAGCTATTTGTTGCATTGTTGTGTAGCTTGCTAGTTCACTCTTTTGTCTTGTGCTAGATAATTTGACAGCAATTTCCTTAGCTTCTTCTTTACTTTGTTTTTAGTATATTTTTAAATATTGTTACCTAATTACCTGGATTTCACATCTATATGTGTGCCTTAACTCCAGCTCAGAAAAATTTGCAGATAATCAAGCCTTTCAATCCAATTTCCCTTTTTGCATTCTTATTTGCAGGTATTATAGGTCACTTACTTGTTAAAGAGCTACTAAGTTGAATGCATGACCATGACTTCTGAGGATGGAGACATCTCAGCTCTGCTTTCTGAATCAAGTCTATCTGAAGAGCCACTTGAGGATTCTGAATCTGATGATATCTTGCCTGCTATTTTGGAATCAATTAAATCAAATGAGAAGGCAGTTGAAGTTTCACCAGAGGAGGCTGCCTGGGCTGATTCGTGTTTCGTGCAGACTTCTGAACTGTCAGATGATGACTGGGGAGCAATGAGGAAGGCCTTGCTTGATGCCCTTGAAAAGCCAATGGAAAGTCCCTATGATGCTTCTGAAGTTGTGCATGACCAAGGCATGGGTGCAACTTCAGAGGCAGAACCTTATTCTCTCCATGTTGAAGAAGTTTCTCAGCATGATGACGTGCACATGGAGCAAAGAGAGAATAGTGATGGCGACAAGGATGATACTGAAGCTTGTGAATTTATTGATGTAATTAGAGGTGCAAATGAATATGGGAAGAAAATTGATGGATACATAGCAAAACCTGAAGATGGTGATGAGCTGGCTTCATCTGAAGTTCTCGAGCAAGCAGAATCAAGAGATTCTATCTTTAAGGTTTGGGATCTGGAGGTGTCATTTTCTGATGATGAGGATGAGCTTCAACTCATCAAGGATCTGAAGAAACTCCTCAAGGACAATCCCCCGGAGGCTGCATATCCACCTCCCAGTGACACAGCCAAGGCTTTGAGTCAGATAAACATTGATGAACTTGTGGCAGGTTTGGGTGACTTGTCATTGCAGCAAACCAATGAGTAACAACAGTGCCTCCAATTGATCCTTTGTGCATCGTGACCATCCAGGTATCCAACGGTGATGCTATGATTAGCTTGACAGTGCAAATCACTCCCATCAGAGGCGGTTTTAGACTTCAGACCTAGGTTGACTGTTTGCTATTTGTTTTGTATGTCTGAGATATCCATTTTCCATACTCCTGTGAACACCATGATAATTTTCGCTTGTACTTGAATTCAGGCAAATTGAACATGCTAGGTGTCATTTTTGTTCTTTGTGCCTGCGGGGGTGTTTCTCAGATGAAAGCTACTGTCCATTTTTGGTTTGAGCTGAGACAATTTTAGTTGGAAAGTTGTTACGAGTTCAGCATTCAACTAGATGGATTGAATTAAGATGTTGCTTGTGTAGGACGATCTTCTTTGGTTGTACTAATTTGGAGAACTTGTTATTAGTTATACGGTCAGGCATCACGATTTTCAATTATCCAGAAGTTTTCCTGCTGATTCCTTTTTTTCCATTTAAGTTCAGTGTTAAGGACAACATCCGTTCCCCACTGAAAGGATCTAGGCACCAAGAAGAGGATTGAATTGGCTTAGAACAATTTTTATTAATTTTTGTTTATCTTTTCGAAATTAAGAGCAAGATTAAATTTATGTACTATTAGGTGAGAGCAAAAGCCTAGAGGATACTACTTGCACTCAACACAAGGAACAAATCAAGTTTTCAAGGTTCAAGCCTAGAGAAGACTACTTGCACTCAACACAAGGAACAAATCAAGTTTTCAAGGTTCAAAAAAGGCTCTCTTATTCCCTATTTCTCATTGGAACACTCTTCGTTAAGAGTAGTATCACTCTAATTTTACATGGGGTAATCCTTTACCGCTCTGGTAGATGGAATTCAAACTTTATAATCATTTGGAGTCTCTTACAAGCTCCTCTTCGAGAAATCACCGAGCATCAACTTCAAAGTAAGAAACTTGAGTACTAAGCATGAAATGACTTAATCTTGCCGGATCAAGCCGTCCATGGAAGCATACAAGGAGACATAGCACTCAACCTCTTATGAACTCACTCTAAAATAGAAATCCTAGTTTTTAGTGGATCTCACTCAAATAGACTTTAGGATAGGCAAATGAGTGAATCAGCATGAAACACAGGGGTACCCTAGGTCCTTAAAAAGCACACACTCAAAAACTAACCATTGAACCCAAATACAGCACAAACCCATTGGCTCTATATGGTACGTGTCGTACTATACAGGACGCAGGGTTTTGTATGGTACGGCCCCAGCCAGACCATACTAGGTTCCTAGAACATGCCGCTCACACTCCCTCTGGACCAAACCGTCCGAGCCTGCCATATGGTACCCCGTGCCATACAACACCTAGACGTGCTATAGAACCTTGCTGGAAGAGACCATCCGGAGCCTCGTATGTGTAACATCCCCATTTTCAAACAATTTAAAAATGCATGATCATTGCATAAGAATTGAGCATTGCAAAGAGAAAATCATCAAAACAAAAATTCCTTTTGAAAATGTGCATGTTACCATATTTTATCTTCCTAAAAACCTAATTAAGGGTTTAGCTTTTAAAATAATTAATTTCAAAATGTTTAATTGCTACCTACTTTAGCAATTTGTAGCTAAACAATTAATTTCAAAATGTTTAATTGCTAAAAACCTACTTTAGCAATTTGTAGATTAATAAATTTCACTAAGGGTTAGAAAATAGCCAAAATTGAACTCAAATTAGATACAATTTAACATCAAATTAAACTAATTAGGTTAAGCAAATATCTATTTAGGCCCTATCCTTTTTGGGACTTTCCCAAAATGACCTTTCCCATTTTGCCTATTTCCCTAATTACCCCCCTAATCCTACCTAATACCTCTTTCTCTCTACCTCTCTCTTTCACTGACAAGGCTGCCCTTTGCTTTCTTTCTACGCAGCCTCTCCCTCACCTCTCCCCCTCGGACACTCCTCCCCTCACATTCCCCACTGCCACCTCCTCCATCTGCAGGTACCCATCCTCCCGGGCCGATCCCTTTCGGTACCTCCATCCCTCACCATCTTCTTCTCATTTTGCTAGGCCACCGCCCTCGCCCTCGCCGGAGCACGTCGGAGGCCGCCGCCGAAGCTGCTTCATCCTTGCACGCCGTCGGAGCTCACCACCGGGTAATTCCCCTTCTCCTTGCTCCTACACCGTCCCTGGCCTCCTAGGAGACCCTCCCCACCGCCGGCGCCGCCCCTCCCTCGCCGGAGGTGGCCGGCGACGCGCCTCTCCTTCCGCCTAGCCTCGGCCACGCCGCCATGCCATCTCGTGGCCCAGCCCCCGTCGCCTCTCCGGCCTCACTCACCCAATGGTGCTCACGACCCTGCCCTTGCTCACTCATGCCGTTCGCCAGGGCGACGACAACCGCCATTTCCGCCGCCCAAGCGCCGCTAAGGTCACCGCCGGCCTTCCCTCGTCGCCGACCCCGCCCGCCATACCTACCTCCTCTCCTTCTTCTCTCCTCACATGGCCGTGGCTTGTCGTCGCACGAATCGCCCATGCCCGAGCCTCCTCGCCGTTGCTGTTTTTTGGGTGGTGACCGTCGGCCCCACTGTCACCGCTCCTCCTCACATGGGCATTGCCACACTGAGCCCTGTAGCCATTGCTCTGCGCTTGTCTGCCCATTGCAGCATTCTTGCCACCACTGCATGGCTTCACTACACATGCACATCTCTGTTGGGCATGTTCTGCGAGGGTCCTGTGCCGAGTCGCCACACTGCTAGGCCACCGCCTCGATTAGGCCGAGCCGACCGCCCGCCAGCTCTTTTTCCCTTTTCTATTTAATCCTAGGACAGTAAAAATTGTTATTTTTATATCTTTAAAAATATAAATCCAAAATCGATGAAATAAATTTTTAAAGCTCATAAAAATGTGAGGTTTAATTTAAAAATATAATTTATATCACTTCATGAATATTTGATTTCTATAACATTGTTTCTAAAATATAAAATCATACTTTTAATACTATGCTAATTATTTATATCTAGTTAAAATGAAATTTAAATTTTTGGAACATGTTAATGAGATAAGAACGATATTAAATTATGTACCTTATGTTTAATTTATATTCTAAATTTCTAATTCCATAGAAAATGATTTATCCAAACATTTTAATGAAGTATGCCATTTTAAAATAAAATCAATTTCTAAAAATCTTAAAATAAATGAAAGAATGGTTTCATCACATTCATGCATATACATTCATTTCTACATGCATAATTTTATTTCTTTGTTTTGAATGTATGTTGTTTGCCATCATTAGATCCGTGAGCTTAAGACAGGAGTCAAGACCAAGCTGAAATCACCGGACTCGATCCTGACAAGTCCTTTGACGCGTCCTTAATTACCTTGACCATATCAATGCCCAGTTTTACAAATGCTTTCCTAGAAATTTACTAAATGTGCATAGCTATGTTAATTAATCATCGTCATAATGGTAAGGATCTAGTTAAGAACCTAACACACTTTAATTATGCTATTAATCCCGATTTTTGGTAACCTTAGGATAATTAATCCGTAATTACCTGCCAATCCTTGATCAGCTTAATTATTCTTGCTTAGTCATGCTACTAGTCATTATTAGATGATTATCATATGATGAACACTTCACCCCGATTTAATACCTGTTTTAATTCAAAGTAGCTCTCTGTTTGCAAAGTGCTTGTTTGATCAGCAATAGCAGGGTGCTACTGTGGGAAAAATGTTAGTGCCAGGTGGCGGGTATGTCAATTGAGGGTTCCTGAAAAAGTTTGTAAAACTTGATTGGGGTGGAGGGATAGATTGGCTGGTGCAGTAAGCACGAGAATCGGGTCCAGTGTGGGAACCACCCCAGTCCCTAAGGACCGCGACCTTGTGGTTGACAAGACTAAGTACAACAGTGCGACCATGAGTGCTTGTATGGGCGGGCCCTGGCAGAGTATCTTTCAAACTCTTAGTTTGGACATCCCGTGTGGTGGAGTAGGTGCGGAGAAACCGCTGACCCTACCAGGCTCAAGAGGGGGCTTCAGTCAACTGGAATAACCAGCGCTGCGGTGGAAACCTTAGAGGGGATGCCAAGCTAGGAGCGAGATTGTCAAAGGCCTTGTGGTGATCATTTTTCTTTGGGTGATTCCTAGGAAAAACAACCTCTCATGGGTAAAGCGTGCGACCTCTGCAGAGTGAACAACTTTTTGGAAAGCCGTGCCCACGGTCAAGGGCGGACGACGGTGGCGCTGCCACAATGGTAGTTTTCTTCCTCTCTTTCTCGGTGGTTTTAAAAAAAACCGCGGTCTGCCGTGTTTTGGTTTTGGGAGCCTACGGTGGTTAGCCGTGAGGAGATGACTTCGGTGGTTTAGCCGTCGTGTGGTATTATGCATACGGTGGTTAGCCGTCGAGAGTTATTGGTCCTTTGGTGGATTAGCCGTAAGGAAAATATTTTGGATGAAAACCACGATTCGTATCGTGAGCCAGCCTTAGGCATGAACCGGCTGGGGCCGGATGATTTAAATGTCTTATCAATTGATTTGATTACTTCACTTCTTTCCTAAATTGCTTTAGAATCTTAGGCAAACTATTTCAAAATTTGCTTTCCGCAACTAAGCCCTACCCATCCCTTGTCTAGACCATGCATATGCATATGTCAATTGACTTGCGAGTATTTTCACCAATACTCACCTCGCTTTGTCATGGTCATGCGATTCCGACGCGTAGGTGTGGAGTACCCTGCGACCCGAAGGCGACCCGAAGCCTCGTCGCTCACGACGAGTCGGGGCGAGGAGTATACCGACGCCTAGGGCTGCGTTCCTCCAGCTTTGCCTGTGGGGAAATGTTTTGGTTTTATCTGGTTCTATGGATATATTTTGAGGCCTTAATGCCTTTGTAAAGACTTCCGCTTTTGTAAGGCCTCCGAGCCAAACTTTTGTAACCACGCCATGAGGCCCACTCTGATGTAAATTTATGAAAATTAATCGTCATGGTTACGATCCAAATTTTGTATCTGTGTGTACTAGCTACTGATCCAGGGACTAGTACAGGTAAAGCACAGGTGGGACCTTCCCTCCGCCAGGGGGGGTCCCAACAGTATGGCACACCATACCATACAGGATCCTCATAACCAAACCAAACACTCTCAATCACTCTCTAGAAACAATCGGACGGGGTGTCGTCCGGTACCCTATATCGTACGGGGCACATGCCTAGAAACTCTTAAGACTTACAACAACTCTAGACAACTCTAAACCTAAACCAAGAGTGCTTGACGGAAAAACTTGATCCAAAACATATCAAAACCATCTCAAACCCCTCAAAGAGAAAAGCAATACACAAAAGCCCTTAGAGAATCTAAATGAACACTTCTCGATGCCCAAGTTCATTGTAATTCATCCTTAGCCTTGATTTCTTCACGACTGTGCCAATTGACGAGGTTATCATTGCCATCATCACCAAAACTGCACCAAAAGCCTTCAAAGCACACAAGAGGATCTTGAACCTTACAATCTCCCCCTTTTTTATGCATAATGACAATACTCACACATATTCTTAGAGAGAGAGAGAGAGTTAGATTTGCAATAAGCATAACAATATGCATATTCGATTCGAAAGATAAGCACTTAGCATGAGACCAAGGCAAATATAAAAAACTAGTGGAACCGATAAAATGTGCAAGAATAAGTTAAGCTGCTCCTAAAGAAACTTAGAAACAGTAGCACAAGTTTTACATCACAAGCCAAGCATTCACAAGCACAAACATTTATCACAAAAACAACCAAATGTGCATAGAGCATAGACTAGCAAATCTAAGGCCCTCCTAAAGACACACTCCTCCTTTGGCATCAAATAGAAAAGAAAGGGTCCTATTACTCGTCGTCAAGGTCTTGTGGATCAATGAAATCCGAAGTAGGAACCCAGCAAGTAGATTCACCCACTGGAGGAGTTGGAGATTTCGGAGGTTGCCTTTTCTTGAACATGGCCTTGAAGAAATTTTTGAACTTAAAACTGGATTGGCATGGAAGGATGGAGCTGGAAGGTTGCGCCAATTTGAGTCATCCACTAACTCGTTGGGCTAAACGAAAAATAGCATCGCCCAAGGTATTAACAGTGGCCAAGAGTTCATCAAGTGAAGCTTGTTGATTTAAGTACCTTTCTTGATATTCATCCTCTTGTGTCATGAGAATGTCCAAAAAATTATCTTGCCACTGAAGCACTTCTTGATTGAAATGCTGCTGACTTTGAGCAAAAATATTGAACCCTTTGTGAAACCCAAAGTAATTAGAGTCAGATCATTGGGGAGTTGTTTCTTCTCTACCAAGGTGTCGTTGACTTCCTTGATACTATCATGGATGTCACCATCCGTGGTGTACACATG
This sequence comes from Olyra latifolia, assembly GCA_036346145.1. NCBI lineage: Eukaryota > Viridiplantae > Streptophyta > Magnoliopsida > Poales > Poaceae > Olyra > Olyra latifolia. The sequence continues at coordinate 38,595,169 of CM070524.1, read as the reverse complement.
CCCAAAGTGAGTATCGATATGTCGGCGTGTCCCTTCATGCCATTTGACATACTCATTGCATCGAGTAGCTTCCACATTAATGAAGGAGTTGACACGATTGTAGTGAGCTTATTCTGCTGAAAGTACTCATCCTATCCAGGGAATGAGAAAATAGAGGACCCTTAAGCTTGAGCTTGAGAAGAGCCCCCCTGCCTCATGATCATGTGCACCTATGGGAAAAGAAAGCCCGCCATCAGAGGGATATCCAGTGCCATACACATGGGGGTCACAACTTGGCACATCTTGTGTTTGACGCACTTCTTGAGACTGACCTTGAGGAGGTGTAGGTTGAGCACTAGCTTCTGGCCTCTTGTCAACTCTCTTGTTATTCTTGGACAACAAAGGCATCCTATATGCTTTGAGCTTGCTTTTGAATAGCGTAGTGTAAATGGTATCGTCAAAGATTCCCATGAACATGATAATATGTCCAATGTAGGGAGCAAAGGGTAGTGTCCTCTTGTCAAGATCCTTGCTAGTGAACTCTTCCATCTCCCCAATGAGATAATCCACCACGTTGATAGGTTTCTTACTTAGTATGAGGTGGAGGAGCCATCCAAGAAAGGTGTCACATGTTCCTTCTAGCCACTTCTTGGAAAAAGGCTGTGTCTAAGCACATTGTTCAGGACTTCTGCTTCTTGACTAAGGAACATGGATATTGTGTCATTGAAGTTTAGAGCATTGACATCTTGATATATGCTGGCTAACTGAGCAAGGTCAGGCATCATACCACTGCCACTCCATCTCTTATAAGGAAAGGTCTTGTCATGGACCTTTACACCATTGTATCTCAACCCAAGAGCTCATGCCATATCCCAACACCTTGTCTTGTTGAGAGAGAAAGAATTGTACTCCCTCTCTCTCTCTCTCTCTTATTCTATTCAAAGTGTATCATAGAATTCGATAGTGATGGACACGTTCTAGTGTGGTCCATATGTTCCCAGAAAGTCTACAAGTCCAGATGTTGCATCAAAGCACTCTTATAGATGATTGTTTCCCAAGGACTCATGCATCCTTTTCCAATCAATGCAGCGATGTTCTCTAACAAGATCTTTCTTTGTGATATACTTTAGGTATCTAACCTTCTGCACTGGATTCCAAAACATGTCATCATTGCAGCCTGAGTTCTCATCAAACCACAAATGTTCTAGAATCATTCTAGCCTACCTCAGCTTTACCTTGTGAGCCTTTCAGGATCCAGCCTATCTTCATTTGGCATATCAAACTCAAAATCCATATCATCAAGTTGTTTCCCTTCTTCTTCAGCCTTAGGCTCATCTGGTTCAAAGACTTCTTTAGACTCCTCCTCAGCCTCATAGTCCTCATCATCATTATCCTGATCAGACTCTAACTCAGACACTCTTGGAGTTGAGTTCTTATGCCTAGGGACATTTGCATCTGATGATTGTGAGATGTGAAGTTGGATGCCGAACTAGGTTCCCCGGACCCCCTTTATATAGTGTAGGGGGGTCGGGTTACAGATAGAATCCCTAATCCGTATATAGAAGGTACAGATATAACCGATTCGGCTACACCTATATCTATGTATTCAAGTAGAAAACGAATCTGTTTCCTTGTAGATCATGCCAGGCCGCACCGTCCTCCAAGCCTGCCTTCTGGAAGGCCCAATTGACTCGGCCCAAGGAAGTGGTACGTCCTGTTGTATATCTTCGGACACCCAGGGCCCATGTTTTCCACAGTAGCCCTCGAGTGCTTCGGGACTGGGTTGTCTTGATTACGGTTCGCTCACAATCCTTCGAGATGTTTACCCGAGTGGCGTCACTCTTAAATGCAGGTCGATGGAATCGCTCACCGAGTAACTCGCGATCAAACAACACAGCTTGCAAAGAACTCGAGAAAAAATTCCCAAGTTTATTAAAGATGTCTGGCACCCAGCTCGACGGATCGGAATGTCAAGCTAATGGCCCCACAAAGAGGCATACCAGAGAATGGACTTTCTTAGAGTATGCAAGATGCTACCCAAATTATCCTCCTGTTACAACTTATGGCATTCAAGCCTGACTTGCAGAGCTCGACATTCGATCCAGCATGGGATATGCCATAACCTGTGCAAGGTGTTCAGACGCCTTGATCCGACTAATGCGGACACAAGCTAGTGATCCCTAGAGGAATACGCCCGCCTCCAAGTTGAGGTCCTCCTAGTGGTGTTTGTCTTGGCGACAAACGATCCGAAGATGTGCCACTGAGACCCAACTAAAGAGGTAACTCTTTGACGCCTAATCCGATTGTAAAATCGAACCAGCCATTGACCCCAAGGGGTACGCCAAGAGCTCGATTGATTTTTACCCAAGTGGTGCTTGTCTTGATGACAAACGATCCAGAGATATGCCACCGGGACAATTTTGAAGAACTTCTGATGCGCGGTTCAGCTTAGAAAGGCCAAACCGACTACCGTCCCCAGGGGGCACATCAAAAGTTGGGTCACGACTTTGGGCAGCGCCCAGTCCTCGAATTGAAGACTGGCAATGAGCCCAACAGGGGGCGCGCTATTTGCCGACTAAGCTGACCCGAGTGACACTCGTACCCGAGTGAATCGTGTACAGTTCACGGCCCTTATAGAGCATGTCCCCAGGGACACAGATCTGTACCCAAGTCTTGAAATGATAATTTTAGGGTTTTATTTTCTTCCCGCCTTGCGCGGAAACGAAACGTTGCCCTCTTCCTTTTAAGTGAAGCCAACCGGGGAGTTTGAACCGGTACGCGCGCACTGTGCGCTCAAACCGTTCACTTCCCCAAAATCCTCCGCTAGGGTTTTTGTGCTTCCGCCGCCATCGCCAAGCTCCAGATCCGCCACATTCCAATGGCAGGGGACTGGGCAACTTCAAACACCACCGACGAGCGGCTGCAGGCCCTTGTTGATGTCGGCGTTCTTCCAACGCTGGAGCTCATCGATTGGCGCGCCGCCGCAGATGAATCCTCCCCCACTCCTCATCAAGAGGAGATTGTAGTCTTCGAATCCTTCTTCTCCCGCGAGTTCAGACTCCCCGCATCCTCCTTTCTTCGCGGTTTGCTCCATCATTATGGGATTGAACTTTTCCATTTGAACCCTAATTTCATTCTTCAACTTTCAATTTTTGTTCATCTTTGTGAGGCTTTTCTGGGGATCGCTCCCCATTTCGCCCTTTTCCGACATCTCTTCATCTTGATGGCCAACCCCACCGACAACGCCCCTAAGGCTGTCGGCGGGGCCGGATTCCAACTCCGGAGCGGCCTCAAGAAGGAGTATTTCGCCTTGCCGCTTCGGACTTCTTTGAAGGGGTGGCATTAGGATTAGTTTTACTGTTCCAACTCCCCAGTCTTCCTTGCTTTGATGGGAGAAAGCCCCGAGCTTCTCCCTCTTGGAATTCCCCCCTCTTCCCTCTGACATGGGTCAGGTGACCGAGTTGCTCGGCCTAATCCAATATCTCAAAGAAGAGGGGTTGACCGGCGTTGCTATTGCTGTTTCCTTTACGAAACGCCGTGTGCAGCCACTCAAGGAGAGGATCACGCTCGGGTTCGAGTATACCGGGCCATCCGACTCTACCTGAGAAACGGATGTCCCAATCTCCAACTCGGACACCATCGATCGACTCTCCGAGTTCTTCGCTCCTGGAACTATCTTTTCAAACCCTAGGGGTCCCAGGAGCTTCTCTCTTAACCATCCACCTCCTGAGGTAAGATTCGAGTATATATTTTTTTTACTTGCATTGAACACCAGGCAAACCCATTGTTGAAGCTTATTTGGGGATGCCACGCTCCTATGTAGAATCGCCAAGCTTTCGTGTCCGCAGCCCCAACTCCTGATGCTCCTGCCAACAAGGGCGAGAAGCGACCAGGGGGAGAACCTGAAGACACTCCGGCTGCCAAGAAAGGCAAAGGCCCGGCTCCCCTGGTAGAGGAAGATGTCCCGCCGCCCAGAGGACGCGGCCCGCGAAGCTCGGGGCCAAAGGTGGGCGAGGCTCCCAAAGAGGGAGCGAGCCAACCAACTTCAGCTTCCAGGTGTAGTCAGGGGACTCACTCCCCAAGGACGGGCGGCAGCGCGACGCCAAAGGGGGGAAGGAATTCAACCCCCCAAGCTAGGCCGAGAGGTCCACCCGACGCCTCTTCGAGCGGGGCTTCCTCTCGAAAGGGCACCTGCATCAAGATTAAGACCACCGACCGGTAATCATAACTCCGCCACCCTTCGACGGTCTTCCTTTGCATTCCCCGTGACCGAAATATTCCTTATTTTAGGAAACCATCGGTGGAGGTTCCGTCAAGTTGCCCAACCGAGCCGACGCCGAGCTCGCCAGTGAGTCGAGGCTCCTCCTCCATCGGCCGATCAGTGGTGCCCCCACCAGCAGGCCGTGAAGCCGTCGAGAACTGGGTCGGGGAGGTGCTACTGCCCATGACCTCGACCCGAGTCCATCCACTGAGGGTGGCGCGGGGGCTGAGCCAATCGTAGAGGAGATCCTCCGCCAGCCCCCACCTCTCCCCAAGGAGGCTGAGCCAAAGCTCTCAGCGGGCTGGAGGGATGAGGCCGGGGACTAGGCTCTTATTGATGACGAAGCCAAGGAAGAGATGAGGAAAGCCTTCTTCGAGCATGCCGCTGAATGCGGCCGAATGGCTCGGGTAAGCTTTTTGATTTGTGGAGTAAATCTCCTTTTGCTTGAATTAGGACGGTGACCATCCTTCGTCTTCGCAGGAACTTGGTGAATACTCCGAGAGGAAAACCAAGTTCCTCCATTACTTCCTTCCCCAAATAGAACGGATTAAATCCGTGGAAAGGGAGGTCACCGGAGTCCGGACCGAGGCAGCCAAGGAGCACCGGGAGCTGCAGGCCTGGATTAAGGAGCTGCAGGACGAAAAGTTCGATCTTACGGGCTCCCTCCGTTGTAAGTACCCTGACCTAAGTCAGAATTTGCTTTGTCTCGTGTGTAACTGGGTGACGTTGTGTCCCGCATCATGTGCAGCACGCGACGCCACAATCGCCAGACTTCAAGCAGAGAAGCTGGCCTTAGAGAGGACGGAGGCCAAAGCCGTCGCCGAGTTGGAGGGTAAGCCCCCAAACCCGACCGGCTCTGAACCCCCAATGTTTACACGGTTACGTGATCGTGTACCCCCTGTTCTTTGACAGAACATAGGAGGAAGACGCTGGCGCAGTATGACGTTCTTTAGGAGAACGCCAAGATTGCGCAAGCGCGATATGATGAGCTTTTGGTGGCGGTGGAACCCACTCGACGCCAACTTTATGCTGGCGATGTCGAGCCGAGTTCTCGGGCCGAGCTGATCCAGAGGTGGACCAAAGCCCCCCAGCAGCTGAAGGTGCGGCTCAGGGAAGTCGGCCTGACGGGTTCCAGTCAAGTGCTGGGCATCGTCAAGTCGCACTATCCTCGAATCGATCTTGACGCTGTCAAGGACGGTTTCGCCTGCTCGGAGGAGGAGGGCGATGGCGCTGCTCGAGGAAGTGAAGCCGACAGCCGAGTGCCTTTTAGACAATTTATAGTTAGATTTCCTGTAAAAAAACAGAGGAACTTGTACATTATCCATGTATATGACTTCCATTTTCGACATGGCATACGCTAACCGTCTTTTTTTCTACTTAAGTTATGGCTCTGGCCCGAATAAACTTCTAGGCTTCGTCATAGACTTAAAAGAGAAAAGATCGATTAGGTATTAGTTAGGCGCAGACTACACTTAATTAGGTGTAGCCCCCGACTTACTAGCTTTGAGGTTGTAATGTCGGGTGCTTTCGTTGAGAGTTGGGAAAATGTAGTGGCGGAGATTGCCACCAATCAGGTATGGCCCCCGACTTACAAACCAGTCGGATCCCGACTAATGAGTAAGTCAGACTCAATAAAGGAGAAAGGGTGCGCAGATGCGCACCTAATTAGGTGTAGCCCCCGACTTACTGACTAATCAGAATCTGATTAGGGAGCAAGTTAAATTTAGATAGGAACTTAGGTGCGCGATTGCGTACCTAATTAGGTGTAGCCCCCGACTTACTACTTAATTGAAATACAAATAAGTAGTAAGTCAGAAACCAAATTGTGTAAACATAAAAGACAATGTGAGCGAAAAACTTATCTTTATTTTATTGTAAACATGGATTACAATAGTCATTTAGGTATAACACCGAGGCGACTGCTTGATGTTCTTTTGTCTAGGCGAGCCCCCAGGCGTGTCGCTGAGTGATGTGAGGATGTCTTGATCAACTTGCGGAAGAACGCCGAGCGCTTCTTTACTCATCATCTTTGCCAGGCCTGCTACCTGACCTAGTTGGCTTCCTGCTTGGTAGTTCGCCTTCCTCGCGGAGGGTGGTGGCTGCCTGCCGGATCTTGTCCAACTTGGCTGCCGCCTCGATGGACTGGGCGAAGTCGCAATTTTCCCTATCAAGGAGGTGGGAAAACTTGACTTCTCCACGGATCGTGATTACGCCCCGCGGACCTGGCATCTTCATAACCAGATAGGCATAATGTGGGACAGCCATGAATTTAGCCAAGCCCGGCCTTCCCAAGATCGCGTGATACACAATCTCGAAATCGGCCACCTCAAAACTGAGGTTCTCCGTCCGGTAATTATCCCGAATACCAAAGATGACAGGGAGAGTGATCTTCCCGATTGGCACCGACGAGGTTCCCGGAATTATACCATGAAACGGCGCATTTGTTAGCTGGAGCGCCGTCCTTGGGATTTGCATCTCGCCCAGAGTTTTAGCGAAAAGGATATTCAATCCACTCCCGCCATCAACCAGGACCTTGCGCAGTTGGACGCCTTGTACCACAGGATCCAGGATGAGTGGATATCTTCCTGGGCATGGAACGTGATCTGGATGATCTGAGCGATCAAATATGATCGGAACTTCAGACCACCGGAGGTACCCGGGGGTCACCGGAATAGCTGCATTGATTTTCCGATCGGTAAGTTTTTGCTTATGCTTGGACACATATGTATCCAATCCCCCGAATATGTAGTTGAGCTCTCAGTCGGTTTCTTGATATGCGTCGCCCTTAGGAGGGCCGCGCTTTTCATCTTGTTTGGCATCTTTCGGAGCGTCGCTGTTGTGATCCTCAGCGAACTTCTTCAAGATGTTGCAGTTCTTGGCCGCATGATTCCCGTTTGGATGGAAAGGACACGGCGCTTCCATGACTTTATTGTAGTCGGCGGGTTGAGGCGGCCTTAGTCGTCCCTGATCTGCGACCGCTACCATCTCCTAACCCTTGCGCTTCTTGTCTTTCTTGGAGGACGACTCGGGCCTGTCCTTCTTGCTTTCGTGCTTGCTTGGATGATCCTCTTGACGCTCAGCGAGGGCATCGCATATCGGTCCACCAAGACGAACATCTCCTTGACAGTAGTCGAGGCCTTTCGAGACATCTCTTGATTAGGTCGGGGTCGCGAACTCCTTTCTGGAAGGCTGCGACGACGACCGCCTCTGAGATCTCCCGGATTGTATTTTTCTTCTTGGTGAAACACCGAATGAAATCCCTTAACGACTCATCTTTTTCGATGAGTCGATAAAATCCCACCGGGTCCCAGGCTTTTCGTAAGTGCCCTGGAAATTGGCAACGAACTGGTCGCAGAGCTCTCCCCAGGAGTCGATCGAGTTCTCTGGAAGGCTCGTGAGCCAATTCTGAGCCGGAGGGGTTAACATGACGGGCAAATAATTTGCCATCACGTCGTATCCACCGCTCGCGGCCTTGATCACCAAAGAATAAATCTGCAACCAAGCCTCGGGATCCCGTTCTCCGTCAAATTTCACAATGCCTTTAGGGTTGAACCCCTCGGGCGGTTTACTGCTCGAGTCGGGAGTGAACGCTTAATCCTGTCGATCAACCCTCCCGGGAAGGAGATCGTCGGGGAGATTCCGGCCTGTGGGGAGTGCGGTGCGATCTCGCCTCGCTCCTGCGTCGGGCTTCGATGTTGAGGCGGAGGTCTCGGCTCGCACTCCGGCGGGCATCTTGCTTCGCGATTACAGGTCGCCGATCGCGCCGAGTACTACTCAGAGTGATCGCTCTGGCGAGTTAGTTGGCCGGGTCCCGAGTGCCTTAGACGGCACGCCGCTATCATGGCCTTGATTTGTTCCATGATTGGCGATGCAGGGTTGTTTTCTCTAAGTAAAGGGCCAGCATTGTCCAGGAGGGTCTTACAAGCAAGGATGTTCTGCTGTGGCGTACGGAAGACCGAGTGATCTCCCATACGGACTTGAAGCAATTCCTCCCGGACTTCTCTCGCACGACCGCGCAATTGGTCGCGCAAGTCTTCTCGCCAGGGTTTGGTTCGACTCTGCCTCCCTGCAGGTGCCGGGCGAACCGAGGCTTGGCCGTCTAGCTTGTAGATGCCACGGAAATCAGGGAACCTATTAATGCTCTCTTCCGACTCAGATTCTGAGAAGGAAAGGCTCAACCGGTCCTGATTTGTTGGCTCGTCGATGGGAGTGATTATGACTCCCACCTCCCGTGCAGGATCTCTGGTCATCATGGAGTCCGACTGAGTTTCGGCAAAACGAATCTGCTGGAAACATTCAGCTGAATTGACCAGTCCGAATGGCATAGCCACTCGGGAATTTGGCCTGGTTTGAGTTGTCCCCGAGCCTTGACTCGGAAAGCTCGCCCCAGTGTGTCGCGTCCCGCTCCTTGGCCCGGATTGGAAAGCCGGCATGTTGTCTGATGGAAAACAGCGGCTGAGTTTTCAAACCCGAACGGGGCGATCCACGACCAAGGGATTGTAACCCCTGACTAGATCTGAGAACGATCCTGGCCAGGAGTCGGATCGCCACTCGATGCTTCGTCAGCATGAGGAGCTGGCGAAGGGAGAAGCAGTGGATCCCGATCAGAATCAAGGAAACCCAACAGATTGGCGGTCGGAATCATCATCATCAGATCGGATCTCCTCTGCATCGGAATCCAGGGAAGAGATCCCAAAGTGGTGAGATTCAGTCGGAGTCACGTACCATCTCCCCCGGTAATGTGTGGACCTAACGAAGTTCGGCTCACACAACCGAAGCTCTCCAAAGTCGACGGCCATGAAGCCGAGATCTCCGAAGATGAAGCTTTGGCCAGGAGCGTAGGTGAAGACGAATCCACCAATGGAAGCCATCGAAGTTGACGTAGTTGATCGTGACGCTAGCCCCTACCTGGCGCGCCAACTGTCGACGATTTGCGTCGGCAATGTATTTTAGGGGGCGATGCGAAAGATCACAACTACGTAGCACAGGGAGCCGAATTTATAAAGGTTCGGGCCCTCGGGGGGAGGTAATACCCTACTCCTGTGCTCGTGGATTGTATTATGGTGGATGATGATGATGATTGTGAGATGTGGAGTTGGATGCCGAACTAGGGTCCCCGGACCCCTTTATATAGTGTAGGGGGTCGGGTTACAGATAGAATCCCTAATCCGTATATGGAAGGTACAGATATAACCGATTCGGCTACACCTATATCTATGTATTCGAGTAAGCGAATAATGCTTCCTTGTAGATCATGCCAGCCGCACTGCCCTCCAAGCTCGCTTACCGGAAGGCCCAATTGACTTCGGCCTAAGGAAGTGGTACGTCCTGTTGTATATCTTCGGACACCCAGGGCCCATGTTTTCCACAGATGCCCTTAGGTAATATTTCCCCTTCTGGAAAATAAAATTTTGAAATTTAATTATAGAATTAAAATATTAACATATAAGCAACTAAGGGTTCTTAAATTATCTATTAAACTTTGTCAAGGGTTAAAATGAATTATATATTTTTAATAACTTATTTTTGAGTAAGAAGGTTTCTATCAAAATTTGGGAATTTTTAGAGTTCAAATAGTATTTTAAATAAACCTATTTGATCAATAGCAATTTAAAACCTTAAGGAAAAAGGCATTAATTACTACTAATAAATTTACAGTGGACATGAAACATGATAAAATGGTTCAAATAATCTTCTTAAATTCCAAACCTTATTTGTGGTTCTCTGAAATTTTATCATGATTTTAGGAATTTATTAACTAATTTATTTAATTGGAAAGGCTAATTACCATATTATTCAAAAAGGGTGAATTAAAGCTTTTGGAATATTATAGAGAGCAAAAATAGGTTACTGTTCAAAGTTATAATTTTATTAAATCCAGCCTACATCTAGTATTTACCATAATTTTTCTAGTATTTTTAGAGTTGTTTAACTATTTTAGCAAAATCATTTCCATTTAATGTAATAGATAAAGTTTTGAAAATATAGGAAAACAGTAATGGGCCAATCCCATCGCTGCACAGACTGAAACCGCACAGAGCGGCCCATGACGGCCCGCTAAACCTCGGGTTCGAGGGGTTTTCAAAAGCACGTGAACCCAAGGAGAAAACGTATTTCACATAATACGCTTCCACTTAAACTGACTGGTAGGGTTGTGGGTCGTTACCATTTGGTTTAGTCATGGAATTGAATAATTGTTATTACATTCCTGCATTGAGTAAGAATATTATATCTTCTTAATGTTTGGAAGAAGATGGATTTGTCTTTGTAATAAAGAACATTATATCTGCGCATCAACAGTAACGATCCATGATCCCCTACTTGTATGTGATCTTGGTGTTCGCGGTAAAAAAATTTTGATTTATGCTAGCGTAGCCTGCCTGTTCCCCAACACATAGACATGCTTAAGTCTAGAGTACATGGGTTAAATCTTAACTATCAACGATACGATACCAGAATGGCGGGTCGATCCTATGCATTGCCTTTGCAATGATATAGCTGGTTGCTGGTCGCGACTTACCGTATGTGGAGTAGGTACCTCAATGGTACGGTTCTATCATCTCCATGATATGTATCACGACAGGAGTTATACCCCTCTGATCAAGACTACGGCAATGTAGCATCTGTATGGCTCTATTGTTGGACAGTCTAGTCAGCACGTGCGTATCCTTAGTACATAGTTATGGAGATGTGTTGTGCCCCATCCCTAAGAATTCCTTTCACTCGATAAGCTAAAGAGGTAGCTCATGCATTTGAGTGCCAGTTATGCCCGAGTGCGAATGTTGGTCGATAAAGCTCTCTGTTCTATTTGATGAGAATAGGATCTGTGCATCCTAGCCATTGTTGAGCTCAAGGGGATCACGCTTTTTGGCAAAGAGGGCGAGTCTACTGGTACTTACTTGGGAAACGTGCACCAGTTATAGTATGGGCACGGGTTCGCCAGAAGATAGGAACCGTGCGCCAGTTGTAGTATGGGCATGGGCTTACCATACCTTTGGGGATAGCTCGCCATAGCCATGGGTACTAGTTCGCCATTTTGTGGAGACCATGACCATAGCCATGGCATGGGTCTTTCACCTGGGACACGTATTCCTTAGTCAAGGTTACATTCTCGCCACTACAAAAACCCCCTGTTTTATTAACAGTTGGCAGATATAGCCCAGTAAGTCTTTGATTTGTTAAAAGGCTAAGTCCTAATGCTTTTGTTTTAAAGTATGGCATCTCTAGCTTTAAGCAAACAAAAGAGCCTAGCCTCCACCAAAAAGTCTTGCATAATTGCGTAGCATTAGGTGAGGTCTTGATTCGCCAGCGCGGTTTGATTGCGCGTTCACACTCACACCCACTCACTCTTGTAGGTGGTTGTGTAGATGACCTTGGTCTGGATGATGACAACAAAAAGAAGAGAGCCTTGATGGATAATATTTTGGATAGGTGTTAGGTGGGACTCCAGTCGCTTGCCTGATTTGGGTTGGGCACAGCCTTGAGACCAACACTTCTTATTGTTTCTGCATTTCGGCTAGACTTTGATGAAAGTACTTTTTGGTAATGTATTACCTGGCCTCTGGTCCATCAAACCAAGCCATTATGTACCTCAATTTATTATGAAATAATATCATTTTATTATCGTTTGTATAAGATGATCTAGCATTATATAAATTCATGTTATGTTAGCAAGAAAAGATACTAGGATAGCAGAGAAACACAGAGACTTCCAATTGCCCAAAATCGGGGGCCGACAAATATGGTCATTTTAAGTTTTGTATCTTGTGGTTGCCCGGGATTTTATTTAGTTGCCCGGGAATGGCTCTAGTTGGTCGGGATTAGCTTAACTTTGCCCAAAAAGCCTTATACTTGCCCCGAAAAACACATTCCTTTGCCCAAGAGTGGGTTCTTTGGCTGAGGAGTGCTTATCTTGCCCGGGTAACGAGATATCTGGGTCGGGGATAACTATTCTTGTCCGGGAAGGTCATCTAAGTGGTATGTTACTCGGTAGAAGTGATTTTTGAGGCTGAAGACTTGCTCGGTTCAAAAGGTGTTCTACATAAAAGTTGTAGAGAATTTCGAGACACATCTTTCATATGTTATGAAGATTTTTATCTGAGTATTATACATTTTTATAAAAATCATTTTCTACACTACTGTTCTGGAAATAGGCTGAAAAATGTGGTGGACGAGTTGGGGTGCTTGTATAGTTCATATTTAGCATGGACTTAACTTAACCATGGGTCGTAGCTGCTGGAGAACTTGAAGAATAGATATGGGGTTCTCACCTAGCAAGGAAAACCTTACTAAGAGACGGACGTTCAGAAAATGGAGAGATTGAAGAAGAACACGTCGGTTTGTCCCAAGATGATGATGGCTGCTCCTGGACTTGCCCTTCACGGTTCCTTCACCTCCAACATCGTGGATTTGGTTCTACTCTTCCCCTAGCTCGTGAGGAAGGTCTTCCTGCTCATCCCTAAACTTGCATGTGAACCAAAATGACATGCAAGGTGAGAAACGAACAGATTACCTTGCTGAAGTCAAGAATAGCAAAGTAGCAAGAGGAAAAAGCATTAAGAACTCACCCACAACCTTATGCATACACAAATGGCTTGGATGTACTTGAAGATTAGGAAGTTGGGTAGTTGTCCTTGCTCAGCTCAAGCCCTGGACATGGTAAAAGTTGAGCAAAGGAGGGGAAAACAAAATCAGCACCTTACTGTCTAGAGAATGAGCAGCAAAGAGAAAATGGACTAAAACACATAGCAAACCTTTGTGCATGTGCTTACCATGGGGAGGAATAGATAGATGATAATCCAAGCTTTCTAACGATATATAACGCTCTAGGGGAAAAACTAGATTTTGGTAGGGAGATTTGAGGGAGAATGAGGAAAAACTTGCTGCCACTGTTCTGGTTGTGCCAACCAGCAGCTCGTGGGAGGCAGAGGCAAATAAGGTAAAGGGGTTGGGTGAAGAGGTGGTTTATATAGGGTTAGACTTTCCCAATGACAAGTGGGGCTGGGTCCTACCTGTAATAGAGATGCTACGGGTAGAAAAATGAGTGGGAAAGACAGTGGACTGTAGCTGACTGCAGCACCGTCCATCTCAGCCAATGGATGAGAAAATCTATTCATCATTGTCCGGGGGCAAAAAGAATGTAGATATAGCTACAATAGCTAGCTGTTTTTAGGGATTATGCCTGTTTTACCAGCCTAGGTGGTATCGTTGCCCGTCCGAGCTACTCCTTACTCGTCCGCTCTTCGTCGTGCCTATTCGGGTTGTTGCTTGCCCGTCTGTGCTGGTCCGGGCATCACCATGCTTGGTTGGCCAGTGCCAAGCATCGTCTTGCTTGGTTGGCTCATGTCGGGCATCACCTTGCTCGGTGGGATTGTTTCTTGCTCGGCTAGGCCAATTCCTACTTGTTCGGCCTAGGGATATGCCCAATGGCTATGTCTCACTCGATTAGTTGCTCGACTACTAGGGTTCACTGAGTTTCAGTTTCAGTTTCAGATTTTGACTTTTCCACCATAGAGTATGGTAGTTGTATGCAAAAATTTCAAAAATCCAAAATATAACCAAGGCAACGTAATAATGATATGCATAACTAATCGAAATACGAAAGCGGGGCTATCACAAATGACCAAGAAGGGGTGACTTGGCCTAGAACAATTTTTATGAATTTTATTTAAAATTTTAAATTAAGAGCAGATTAGATTTTTTACTACTAAGTGAGAGGAAAAGTCTAGAGAAAACTAATAGTACTCAACACAAGAAACAAATCAAGAGATAAATGTGAAAACGTAAATGCAAGAAGTAAATGAGACAATGGACAAGGAATTTTTTCCTAAGGTTCAGAAAAGACTTTCCCTTTCCCTACTCTTCGTTGGAGCACTCTTCACGAAGAGGAGTATCGCTCCAATTTTTCTTGGGTTAGTTCTTCACCGCTCCGGTAGGTGGACTCCGACCTTCACAACAACTTGGAGTCCCTTACAAGCTCCTTCTTGAGAGATCACCAAGCGTTAACTCCAAAGTAAGAAATTTGAGTAACAAGCATAAGATAACTTGATCTTGCCAGATCAAGCCGTCCATAGAAACACACATGGAGATATAGGACTCAACCTCTCATGAACTCACTAAGATAAAAAACCTAGTTTTTTTGGCTCTCACTTAAATGGACTCTAGGATAGGCAAATGAGTGAATTAGCACGAAACAATGGGATAACCTAGATCCTTAAAAAGCCCACACTTATAAACTAGCCGTTGGGCCCAAAAACAACACATACCCATTGGTGTCGTATGGTACGACACGTGCCGTACCATACGGGACACAGGGTTCACGTATGGTCCAGCTGGTTGGGGACCATACATCGTTCCTGGAACACGCCGCTCACACTCCCTTTGGACAAACCGTCTGAGCCTGTCGTACGGTACCCTGTACCATATGGCACCTGGACGAGCTAAAGAACCTTACTGAAGAGACCGTCCGAGGCGCCGTTTAGTACCCCATACCATACAGCACACCGGGGGCGGCTTGAATCACTCTCTTGAAAGAATCGGACGAGATGTCGTCCAGTACCCCGTACCGTACAATGCACACAACCAAAAACTCTTAAGACTTACAACAACTCTAGTCAAATCTAGACCTATACCAAGTGTGCTTGACCAACAAAACTTGATCCAAAACATATCAAAATCATCTCAAACCCCTTAAATAGAAAAGCAAAACATAAAAGCCTTTAGTGAATCTAAATGAACTCTTCTCGACGCCTGAGTTCATTCTAATTTGTCCTTAGCCTTGATTTCTTCACGACTTTGCCAATTGATGAGGTTATCATTGTCATCATCACCAAAACTTCACAAAAGCCTTCAAACCACACAAGAGCCTTCAAAGCACACAAAGGGGTCTTGACCCTACAACCACAAAACGTTGGCAAGTCTCATGCAGTTTTTGCCATATGAACGGTAGAAGCAAAACGAATTTGCTATGTCTAGCTGCCCGAATTTTTTTTATTTTAATTCATTTTCTAACCTTGCTTCGGCATGGGTTGTTGTGCTTCGGTAAGGTCTCTGGCGTCTTCTGTCATTGTTGCCATTGGGTTAATGTCTAGGGTTCACCACACCTTCTCCCTCGGCTTAGAGGGAGGCCGAGACCGTGAGATGATGACAACGCTGTCTTGGCTACAGGATCGATATAGGGCCATAGGTGGGCTTGACCGATGAATCGACAAGGAAGGAGGGTGGGTGGGGAAGACATGCTAGAGATGATCAAGAAGGGATTGGACAGGAGAGGTGCCTAGAGGAATGAAAAGGGTGTGATGGTGAAGGAGTGCTGGCGTTAATGTCGGGGTGTAGCCCGCATAATTAGAGGAGCGAGAGTAGATGGCAGTAGCAATGGTTGCACAGGGGATGGGACCATAGTTTTTACATCAAGAAAGGTTGGATAGATTTGGACCTTTTTTTAAAAAAAATCTAGGTGACATCAGTGAGGGTTCAGGATGTCGCCTATAGGGGTGAATAGGCGATATAAATTTTAAATCCGAATTTAATACGGAAGCAATGTATCGGATATTCCGATATTAAGATCAGATATTCCGATATATTCTGATGGGTATCGGACTATCCAATGCAACTATCGGATTATCCGACCTGCACAGAAAAGGGGATTTCGAATCCCAAACCAAATCTCACAATCTTGAGGATACCACCTGCACCAAGGATAGATCACAAGCTACAGTAGATGCAGTGGGAGCTAACAAATTAAGATAATCAATTAAGATAGTAGCTCAATCACAAGAGAAATCAAATAAGTGAAAGGAAAGGGAAAACCAAAACGGAGAGGAAGACTCTATGATGCTTGTTCCTGAAGTTCAGATCCTTGAGGGGATCCTACGCCTCTGTTGAGGCAGTTCAGTCACACTTGAGTCAGGGTCTCTTTCAACCCTAGTCCTCCAAAGGTTGCACAAAGCACTCCTCGGCTTTACTCCTTGATTTCTTCCCTTGTGGAGACGAAATTCAACCTTCACAAACTTTCCACGGCACACCACACACAGATCGGTAGCTTATGAGCAACTTCTAGCCGTCTAGGAGTCATCAACCTCCAAGAGTAACAAATTTGGCGAAAAATCAACTTGGAGATGAACTCAAGTACTCAAGAAAGCAATTTTAGCTCACTAGCACTCTCAATCCTCTTCCCAACTCTTCTCATAAGGTGGATCACTTAGATCTAGAGTGGAGAGGTGTTTAGAGCTCAAGAAGATGAAGGTTTGCTCGAAAAGTCAGCAATGGAAGAGCCACCACGCGAGGTGGGAGTGAGGGAGTATTATATAGAGGTCCTCAAAATCTAGATGTTGGGGCTTTCTCCAGCTCACATTGGAACTTTGTGCAAAACTCCAGCAAACAACTCCCTCGACTCAACTCAAATCTAGGATGAAACCCAAATCGGAACATCCGATCTAGGATATCGGAACTTCTGATTAGCAACCCTCGCCAGACAGAAACTTTAGTGTATGAAAATATCGGATACTCTGACTGGATCAAAACTTCCGATTAATTATGGACAGCAAACCCGAAAAACTCAGATTTGGCAAAACCGGACAATCTAATGGGATCAAAACTTCCGATGCACAGATCGAAACTTCCGATTCACTGAGATTGAAAACACCCGGTGTGCATGAAGTGATGTGTTTTGTGTCTCAAATTTGTAAAGATCTATCAATTGAGCACTTGAGACATTTCTAAGACATTTTTCATCGTATCTCTTTTAATAGTACAGTGATCCTTAGACTCAAATCAAATGAAAAATAATACAAGTCTAGAAATAATCACATGCCGTCTTCTTTCCTTATTTGAGGGATCCACGATGCTCTAACTTTTCACCATTAGGACTTTCACCTGATTATATCCTCAATGAACGCATTAATCCCTTAATTGTTTATCATTAATCACCAAAACCCACTTTGGGGGCCTAGATGCACTTTCAATCATCCCTAAAGCAGAAGCCTTGGCCATATTGCCAGTGAGAAGACATGCCTATACCTCAAACATGGTACAACAACATGGATTCATTAGGCAATGTACAAAGCAGGAGATTTTCAAAAAAACCAGTTTATTTTACCATGTAGGATGGTGCACATGCTTGGAGAGGTGTTTGTAGGAGATGAGAGGTGCTTAAGTCAGCATTTATAGAGGAGGTTGTAGCATTACCTATATAAGCTTTTTTTTTAGAGCAAGCTTCTTTGTATTGGATGAAAGATTTTCTCTATAGGTGCCCAGTGACGTGCCAGTGCTTTCTCTTTTCAAGCACTTGTGTATAAACGCCATGCACTATACATGCCCTTACATTATTGTGTTAATTAATCTTGGCAAATAGATTTTCAATGTGATGGCTCATGTGTAGGAATGGTTGGGCATTATGCTCTTCCGTCATTGTAGATGGTATCAGAAATGAGGTTAAAATGGAGCATGGTAGTTTGCCTATGCAATAGATGCAAGACATGTGGGTCTAGGTCCATAAGTGACATATTATGTATGGACATCTTTGAAGTAGCATATTTTGTTTTTTTTTGGGTTACATGCATTCATGCCATTATTAAGCGTCGATTTTGCAGAAATGCTATTACAAAATGCGAAATTATTGTCATGCCTCTATAAAGTGGGAATCATTTCAAACATGCCATTTTGAGTGTTGTCAGATTATTTTGGACTAAAATGCCCCTACCTTCTTTTTCCTCCTCTGTTCTCTTCTTTGGCCATCTCTCTCTTCTCCTTGCCACCCTCCCGTAGCAGTCCGGTGAACACGAGCTCGAGGCGTGGGGCAGCGGCGGTGGTAACGCGGGCCCGAGAAGGCGAGGGCTGAGGCAGCAGTGGCAGCAAAGGCCGAGGTAGAGGCAGCGACGACGGAGTAGGGCAGCGATGGTGGAGCAGACCCGAGGTGGAGACATGGACATCCCGAGGAGGCGCGATGCACAACGGCGTTAGGGAAGGAGGCTGCTGGAGTTGGAAGAGAAGGAAGAATGTGTTGACACCCGATTTTGGCATTGGCTGATGTTTTAGAAACTTCTGAAAATCGGCTTGGGTTTCGAAGAAATACAGGTTGAAAACAGATAAAGGGAGATCCCAAATCAACTAGAGTAAACATGGTGAGAAGAGTCTTGATTGGGGCGCAGAGAGTCCTGATCGGCTAAGTCCGAGTATATTAGGAATAGTTAGGTAGATTTAGAAGATGAAATCGAGTCTGTATCGGTTACAAAGTAAGAGTCCTAGTTGAAGTCAAGATAGAGGAGTTTGTATAAATACCTAGCCCTTAGGGGCGTGTAAAGGATCATCACATCAACACAATATATCTACTTTTACCAGTTCTTTACTTTTCGTCACAGTTAGAGTAGTTTCGTCATATTTTGATTTCGATCAACTTGTTGCGCTTTGAGGTATACTCAGAAGTTGCTTGCAAGTAAGTACTGTCTCGATTAAGTTCGATCTATGGGCTTACATCGCCATTTCAACCAGGGGTTAGGTTTCACCATTCTTTCTACTAATCAACACTTTCGTTGGCAGTAGATTGTTTAGCCTTCGTTCTATCGGATTATAGCTTGCTATTCGTCGATAGTCTGTTTACCCTTCGTTCTATCAATTAGATGATACTATCGGCTAGTTGATAGTCTGTTTACCCTTTTTCTGCTACTTTGTTGATTTCATCAGCTTGGTAGTGGATCGTCTACCCTCTTGAACCTATTGACTTAGATCTGATATAAGCCGATAGTTTTGTTACTTTTATCTTGTTCGAATATGTTTCCAAATGCTACAGATTTGCTATATTATAGATCCAATCGGCTATCTGAAAGCTGATTGTGTTTTCTCTTGCCGATTGTTGATCAAATCGGCTGGCACGTATTGAACCTTGCTCTCGGTGCTGTTAGGGATCTAACTCCCTAAGCCTGTGTGTGTTGGCGTGGAAACCAATTTTTTGCGTCAACAGAAGGAGAAGGGAGGAGGAAGATAAAGGAGGCGACATTTTGTCTGTAAAATTGCATTATATATATTTCCATCATATCCAGGAGAGTCTCTATTCTCAAAAAGATATAGCGATAGGAGAAAGAATCTCTAAATTTAGAACATCTTTAGCAGCGTCTCTAAATTCGGATCTTTATATCCCCTTCTCTAAACCACTGTTCGTTTCCTATATTTCCATCATCTCCAGCAGAGTCTCTATTCTTGAAAAGATATAGAGACAGGAGAGAGAATCTCTAAATATAGAGACTCGAAGAGAGAATCTCTAAATTTAGGGACTAATATGGAGACTCTGCTAGAGTGATGTAGGTCTGAGAGTCTCTAAATATAGAGTCTCTAAATATAGAGAAGATTCTTTTTTAGATGCCTTGCTGGACATGCTCGTAGAGACTGGCATAAAACTCTACTGAAGTGATATAGAGACTGAGAGTCACTAAATATAGAGAAGATTCCCTTTTAGGGACGGCTACGAATGCTCTAATCACGTTCTCTATAACACTATTTACCATGTTCTCTAAATGAATCCCTCCATTATTTAAAATTCTTTCACACTTTATACTATATCCTCCAATAGATTGTTCATTCCGTAGCTCATCTATCTATAAAAAGTCAGATGAATTTGCAGCTCCCGCCACTAAAGATGCTTTATTGGCATGCCTGAGTTTTATAATGACATTCATGTGAAATTGACACTTAATAATGCCATACATGCAATTAACCTTTTTTTTTTCCTTGCAATCTTCATCGTGAGCGTTGACTTTCGATCGGAGGGTATACGGCTTCCCACGCATGGCCAGAAGAAACCAAAGCAGGCAATCGGCGAGCGGCGAGCAGGCGCCAGGTGGCGATGGTAGCCATGGCCCCGGAATTCCAAAACCCCGGTGGTACGGTCTCCTCAAACCCCGGCCCCCTTCCTGCTGCTGCTCTGCGCCGCGGCTCCGCTGGCGAGATGAACTCTTTCCGCCGGCGCCCCCTCCCCCTCCCCATCGTCTTCGCCATCGTCCTGCTGCTTCTGGCTGTGGTAAGCTGATCTCGCGCAAGCCTCTATCTCTGTTTAGATCTGGTCATTTTGCCCTTTTCGGCTTCTTGATGTCCTGTTGATCTGCGCTTTCCCGCTCTTGGCAGGTGCCGGCACCGGAGGCGGCCGAGTCCACGCCGGGTACCCGGGCCCGCAAGATCGGCGGCACCGCCGCCTCCTCGGTGTTCTCGCTCTTCAATCTCAAGCCCAAGAGCAAGTTCTGGACCGAATCCGTCATCCGCACTGGTTCGGTCCCATCCGCGTTCCTCCCTCCCTTTCTTTCTTGCTGCCCGGGGATTCCTATTTCCTTGTTGCATTACGTCATTGCTTGTATGCTTACGGGGCTTTCTTGATTCTGCTAGAATTCGATGACTTGGAGGGCTCAGCGTCGCAGGACTCAAGCAAGAAGGCGCTGCTCAACTTCACAAGAGCTGGTGGGTTCTTGTCTCTCTTAAAATTGTTTTGTTTTCTTGGGTTTGTGGATCATATTTGAAACAGGCAAAAAAAAAAAAAAAGAAATTTGTCCAAAACTGTGGTGTTTGGTAGCCTCCGCCATAGCCACTGCAACAATCTGTTCTGTCCTTTTGTATGTCGCTGGGACTTGTTCCATTAAGTTATGGCAAATCTTGGTTCATGTTGTTAGACTTTTGCTGACGGGCCTGTGGTATTCTTTCTGCCAGTCTGATATAATCATGTTGAACTACTTGTATATCAGACCTATGAGTACTGGCTGGTTGGATCCTGTATGTTATCTGTAACATTGAGTCTATCCAATAACTCTTTAGCCTAGAAAAAACAACCCTTTGTTTTTATTTACAACGATGCTAATGTAATATTTCAAGGAGGTTTGAGTTCTCTAATAAACAGACATGGAGTTACATAAGTGACTAAATGAATAGTTAATAATGAACAGAACGCATGGGAAGCTTCTGTTGTTGTATAGCCAAGAATTAGTGATCAGGATATATGACATTGCAACTTCAATATTAACAAATCACTTACCTCTATATTTTACATAGATGCTATTGAAGTGCGGCAGTATGCCCTTTGTCTGTGCGACCATAATTTTGTAGTACTGCAGTACTGCTTCATGGTAAGGATTGTCTTTTGGATGATAGGTTTTATTTGTGTATGGAGAGGTGTTTATAGTCAAGACCACATACTTATGTATTCGCATCTGAACCAGTTGCACATGCAATGTGGATAGTCTAGAAGTTATGATTGTGTGCTCATCTAAGAAAGAAGAGATCTCTATACTACTGAACTTCTCCTCCTCTTATTCTTCTGTTTTAATTCAGGTAATATCGCTAACTATATGAGCCTGGCGGAGGTTGATTCGATATATCTTTCAATCCCTGTGAACTTCATCTTTATGGGTTTTGATGGAAAAGGAGGCCACGGTAAATTATCTGGATACAATTACACTAATGCTATTGTCTGTTTGTTCATGCTCAATATTAACATTTCACCTTTTTTCAGAGTTTAAGTTGGGACCTGAAGAACTGGAGCGCTGGTTTACAAAAATAGATCACATATTTGAGCACACAAGAATCCCTCCAGTTGGCGAAGTTCTTACTCCATTTTATAAGACTACTGTTAAGAAGTTGAAGCAATATGATCTTCCTTTAGTCAGCCACATGAATCACAAGTAATGAATCACTACATTTAAGGCAACTGTTCCATGGGAATTTTCAGTATCTAACACTCAATTCGCATGCCTTGCTGCAAATGACACCCAATTCGTAAGTCTTTTAGAATTTGACACTCCCTCTGCGAATTTTTGTTCCCTCTTGTGGAAAAGAAAATGACAAGGGGAATAAAAGGGGAGGGTGGCATAGAATGGAAGAATTCACAGAGGGAGTGCCAAATTGTGAAAGGCTTACCAATTAGGTGTCTTTGCTGCGAGGCGTGTGGATTGAGTGTCATATACTGATAGCATGTTAGGAGTGTCTTAAGCTTAATTGAAAAGAAAAACGATTTGGCATTTTTGGTCCAGGTTTTTTAATTATCATGAAGCAACCTCTAAAAGCTCTTAAAAATAACATCAATGAAGCAAGAAGTAGATTCAAGAACCTCTCGAAATCTAGCTTAACATTTAGCTCATTTCAGTTGGGCCGGCTTATTCATTCAGCTCAGCCACTTCGAACATGCTCTTAAATTTTCCTTGTTCCATTTGGTGCCAAATGTTTTCATTTGTTTTCTATCATTATGCCTTGATATGTTTCCATGAGGATTAATTTCCATTATTCTACTTCATTTTCTTTGTGGTGCAGTTTTTCTGTGCACGCGATACACATGGGAGAAGATGTCATGTCTGTTTTTGAACATGCTATAAAAGTTCTATCCCGTAAAGATCTCATGGATTCCAGGTTAGATGTTTTTGAAACAAACACGTCGTTGCAATTATGCTCGTCCAATAGTTCAATAAAATTTGATGAGCACTGTATTACATTAGTTGTTCTCTTCGGCTTATCTTTTTATCTTATCTACTTATCTCGGAATTGAAAAGTCAAACTTTTTGGCTTTTGCAGTCCCTTCTTTTTTTTGTCTCGAAGGTACGTCCAAAAGGTCTTAGAAACAAGTGAAATAAAACGCACCATACCCTTCCAAGCTACCTTTGGGAAGCTCTCGAAGTTTAGCTTATAAGAAAATAAGAAAATAAGCAAATAAGATAAGCTGAAGGGAACAGCCTCAAATAGCTTATCTACTTATCTACAAACGCTTTTGTTTTTTAGTCCATTTTTATGTCGAAGGCGAATCTCAAAGCTCTAAAAAACAAGTCAAACAAACTAGACCTGACTCTCGAGGTCATCTTGGGAAGCTCTCAAAGTTTATGAGATAAGTAAATAAGTAGATTAAGACATAAGTATACAAGCTGTAAATAATATCACCTTTGGAGAAGATTTGTGGAAGATAAGATAATCCGTACATCAGCTCTTGATGTCTATACATACACTGAATATGGGCCCAGGATACATGGGCCATAGATGAGCCTTAGGCCCTGTTCTATTGGGCTCATGAGCTGTGACTTATCTGACTTATCTCGAACTTCGAGAATTTCTCGAGGTGGCCTCGAGAGTCGGATGGCCTTGAAATTTAGGATTTAGAGAGCTTTTAGACTCATCTCTGAGATAAAAATAACTTTTTCAAAAAGTAATAAAAAAGTTAGATGAGTCAATATTAGTCTAAAGTCCTAAATTTTAAGGCCATCCAACTCTCGAGGCCACTTTGAATCTATAAATTCTCGGTTCGAGATAAGTCGATAAGTCACAAATTACGAGCCCAATGTAATGAACTTAATATATGCTTAACACCCCCCTTCAAACTCAAGGTGGAATAGGAGGATTCGAAGCATTGAGTTTGAGCATATGAAGACGACGTTGTTCTCGAGTTTGTGCTTTAGTGAAGAAATCCGCAACTTGCAGTTCTGATGAGACATACTGAAGGGCAATTGTCTTCTGATGACAATGAGATCGAGTAAAGCAAGCATCAACACCAATATATTTTGTAAATTCATGTTTCACAGGATCATTAGCAATCTGTATAGCTCTAGTGTTATCACATAGAAGAGGTTTGGGGGCATCACAACATACTCCAAAGTTAGATGATAGCCATCGAATCCATACAATCTCTGAGGTGGTGGCGGCAAGTGGTCGAAGTTCTGCCTTTGTACTGGACCGAGATACAACTGTTTGCTTCTTAGATTTCCATGTAAGAGGAGAAGAGCCAAGAAGATTACAATAGCCAATGATAGAACAACGGTCCATCGGATCACTTGCCCAAGTGGAATCCGAGTAAGCATAAAGCTGAAGCGGACTAGAACGGGCATAGAGTAAACACTGAGATGATGCCCCCCCTCAAGTAGCGTAGCACTTGAAGCAAATGACCAAAATGGGTGGAAGTAGGAGCACTCACAAATTGGCTCAAAATATGACCAAAATGGATGGAAGTAGGAGCACTCACAAGTTTATAAGCACATCCACAATTTTTTTTATAATTTTTAGCAACTTTTTCTAGCTTGATTGCATGGTGATTGCACGCCAAGCTTGATTGCATGCAACATGTTCCCTAACTATATATATGCCCTATATCGATATGTTCATAGATTGTTTCCAATTTTCTGTGGGTATACCTTATAGATTTGTCTATCACACCTGCACAGTATACCTTATAGATTTGTGGGTATACCCTTCGCAGTGGCTTTTGTAGTACTTTTATTATGCGACCTTGCACTTCCCATCATTTTTGCAACCGCTGATAACACATATTCTTTTTGTTTATGTATATAGAGAAAATGAGGAGACATTTTGGCAAGTCGACAGTGGTGAAATGGAACATATATTTTCAGCACTTGTTGATCACCTTCAGATTCAAGAAGCTTACAACATATTTGTTCTTAACCCCAAGCCTATTGGCAAGAGTATTCACTATGGTTATCGGTGAGTTTGTGGACACTTTTTCTACAGTGCACCATATATAGTTGATGTAATAGGAATATAGGATCTGATATACGATGCACCCATTCATATTTAGCATACAACATTCTGATATAACAATAGCAATAAGTGTCGTTTTCTGGTAACTTTTGGTAGTATGAGCATGTTGAGTCTTCTTTTCTTTAAAGTGTGAGCATAATATATACTTGAGATTTTAATCTATGTGACCTGTAGTTCAACTTAAATGTCAGGACACACAATTTCTCCTATATTTCTAAAGAATCTATTTGAGATTTCAGTCACTATCCTTTGTATATATGAGTGCAACTTTGATCATGGAAATTGTGCACATGACCTATGAGTTATTTCCGTAATCTTCATAATATGAAATGTTTTGTGATTGAGTGGCACATATGAATAGGTTAGTCCTAAATTGTTGTTAATAGCCTTAAATTTACATTAATAAGCCATCATGACTAACACTTACACTTTTTATATGTAAACTGGTCGGTGCTTTGCTACGAGAAAATCCCAATTCCACCGTCAAGATTATGAGAGAGCGAGTCATACGTCTTTGCCTTTGCCATCCGCATGGCGTCACGCGTCGCGACTTGCGAGCAACCACGCGAGTGTTTTCTCAGTGTTTGCTTGCTGTATCGTGCATGGTGGGTAATTTTAGTGGATAAGATGGATTTATTACAACGGATGGTATGGTAGGTAATTTAGTGGTTAAGATGGATTTGTTATAACGGATGGCATGGTGGATAATTTTACTAAAGTATGACGCCGACCACCAACGACCACCACTAGAGGCTTTTTAATATTAGAGATTGTTGTATTTGGAACATTTTTCATAAATGTAATAGTATATAATTGAACTTTCTAATTTTGTTATACCTACTACAGATAAATTGAAATGCAGCCTACCTACTTATGACTTGTGAGCAATTATACATTGTACACTCTACTTCCTCCATTCTCAAATAAGTGATGTTGTGAAAAGCATGTGGTTAAACTTCTATAGCTTTGCCTACTAGTACTTGTAAAATTATTAGCAATGGCTGCATGGGAATGATAATAATAAATTTAACGTCAAAAGCTCCTCCCCTAATATTATCAATTTAGTACACGTTGCTACAAAAACTAGTAGTTAAGTTGTACCTTGGAGACTGTAAAAAGTATAATGCAATGTTTACTTTAGAATGGATGGGTAATAGTTAAATGCCAATCTGGTGGCTTCAAAACTGAAAAGGTCAATATAAAGTAATTTGGTAGTGTGCTAGGTTGACAGATGCTAAATAGATATGAACCCAGAATTTGCCAGAAATGGTGGTCTACTATTTACCTTTAAAAGTGATTTGTACAATTTGTTTTCACATTTTCTTGATCATCAGTTAATTATTATTCTTTGATTTTCTTTATCTATTTTTCTTCAATCCAAATTCTATTGCTATGATAGGAGAAATGTAAAATCTGTATAGTAATATTTGTCAATCTGTAAAGTGTTCTGGATAGTGTTTTATGCATATTCTGGATAGTGTTTTATGCATATTTTCTTGTGCTGTTCTATCATTTAAGTACAGTAGTACATATTTGTCAAGGAAGAAAATATTGTCTAACTCTTTTTATGCTCATTTTTTATTTTTCTAAATTTTGCTCCATTTGTTTTCATAGGAAAGGCTTATCTGAGTCAGAGATCAACTTGCTGAGGGAGGTAAGCTGGCATGCTTTAGTAAACTTCCTGTTAGGTTCGGAGGATCTCTGCTTACATTTTCTTATGTGTATAAGTCTGTTGTGCACATTATTGTTATGACATTTCTGGTACATGAAATATCTTCAATTCAGGTTACAATGACCGTGATACTCCAATTGCACATTTTATGTGCTCTTTCATTTGAAGGTTGACATGGGTATGGGAGTAGCATGCAACGCTTGACTACATTTTATTAGGTGTTAAATCTTGTAGGCAGGGCATGGATGGGAGAAGTTCTTTGGGATGATCACACAATTCTCTTTTTTTTTTACCTCAAGAGATGTTTGAATCAGTTAGTTATCAGCCAGTAGTTTCAGATAAAATAAAACAGGCAGAGGAAAATCATGTTGAACAATATGGAAGAAACAATGCAGAATCCATTTTTATTCTTCTCTCATGTCTCTGCATTCTGCAATAAGGTTTCCTGTGACATACTACTTGAACTAAAACATTGATGATCTTCAGTTGGTTCTTAATCTCAATTTTGGTCTGAATAATACTGGTTTTGCAAAATTCTTGCTTGCGTGTTGTTACATATCCCAAGTACTACTTATGTAACTATGACATTTCATTGAGTATGTTCTGTGATGCTATTTAATTTTTCTTTTAGAGTAAATTGGACCATAGGTACATAAAGTTGTCCCGAGTTTTCGATTAGGTCAAAAATTCGAAAAACCGTGTATTCCAAAGTGGTATGCATAGGGTGGTGTGGTGATGTGGACTGCCATGTCACCTGCTCATGTGGCTCTCTTCTCCCCCTTTCTCCCGCTCCTCTCTCCTCCCCTGCTTTCCTGGCGAATCCACATGCCACTTGGATCCTCTTCAGTGGTGGCATGGCCTCGCACTCGGATCCTCCGGTGGTGGCTCATCCTTGGCGCCCTCCTCTCGTGTGTGTCGGCAAGCTCACGAGGATGGTTGGGTGGTGCTATGCGACGAGTTCGAGGAAGACCGGGCGGTAGCATGGCGGTTGGCTTGGCCGAGGAGGAACAGGGATGGGCGGCCAAGGCAGCGTTGCATAGGGAGGAGGTGGCGGCCGATGACGAGTGAGAGAGGAGGTGAAGGTGACGCTTGGCAGAGTGGAGGAGGTGGCTGTTGGCGGCTAATGCTGGTGTGGCGCCGGTGTGGCTATAGGCCGTCATCACGGACAGTCCCATGGGCAGCGCTGGTGTAGCCGCAGATCGCCGCAGCTGGTCCCAAGGGCGGCATCGGCTAGGCCGCGTGCTGCTATTGGTAGGGTGTCGACGTCGACGCGGCGTGGGGCTGGAGCTAGGGCAGTGCGGCGCAGGTCAAGGCTGGAGTGACTAGGTGCTAGGCCGTTATCAAGGCAGCGTAGGGCAGGCCTATGTCGGGGTGGCATAGGCTAGGGCCGAAGCTTGGGCCATTGGGGAGAGAGAAGAGGGTGTGGGGAGAAGAAAGAGGAATAGGGGGGGTTTTAGCAAAAAGAGGGCCATGTGTGCGGCGACATGGCAGTCCATGCCACAAAACCGTACTCTGCATACCACTTTGGGCCCAATCAAAACAAAAACACAACTTCATGTATAGAAATACACAGCTTTCCAAATTTTGGGTCTAATCGAAAACTTGGGACAACTTCATGTACTTGTGGTGCAATTTATGCAATTTACTCGTTCTTTTATATGTAGATACTGCATATGCCTGTGTGTGCTTCACTCACAAATTGTGTTAATCATAAATATATTTTACTTTCATGCATACATTTATATTTCTATGGATATGGACTATGACACTCTAGCCATTGCTTTTTCAGAATAAGACCCTACAAAATCGAATACTCCAATCTAAAGTTGACAAAAAGCTCTTTCTTGGTAAATATTGTCTTCCCTATTTATTATTATTTCTGAATTTCTGTGACACTCAAGATGAAATGTACTTACTTACCATTCTCTTTTACTTGTCGTTTTAGAATGCATGCAATCAATCTTTTAACATTCTGATCACAATTATACATGATAATATTTAGATTTGTCACTAAAAAATTATACTATACATTTGTGTCGATAGTACTCATGTGATTAGGGAAAAGCAATGATCAAATATATGTATTGAAGACCGTGCCTATATCTAAAATAATAAGTAAAAAAAGAACAAAGCTAGCACATGGGTGTTAATTATTAAGTGTAAGGGTGTTGTAGTCTTTTCTCTTCTCTAGGGTTTCCCCTTTGTACTCTATATATTGCCTTATTGGGCTGTTTTATCTAATCATTCACACACTACTCCCTCCATTCACATTAACATGGTATCATAGCACCAGGTTCAACTCTAGCTCTCGCCGCCACTCTTCCGCTGCCGCTGCCCCTAGGAGAAGCAGTCTCCACTCCTTGGGACGGCCACTGGTTTGCTCTGGCCTTCTTCCCTGGAGCTTCTTCTTAGCATTGCAGTAACAGCCAGCACCAGATCTAGCTACGGCCTCTTCTTCAAGCACAGCTATTGCTTTAGCGTCTCCTATGCTCAGCAATAGCAGCAGCATCATTGCCATCCCCTTCTTCCCGAGGCAAGCACAAAGAGGGGAGGAAGCTCTGTCCTGCCTCCTGGTGCCACCATTGCCGCTCGTGCAGCTCCGGCCCTAAGCTCTGCCCGGATCCGGTCACTATGGCGTTGCTCCGAGCCAGATTCGGTCGGATCCATACCCACGAGCTGTGCCACTGCCTCTGCTCCATGTTGCAGCCATTCCGCAAATCCACTAGCTCCTGGAGCGTTGGATCCGCCGTACTTCGAGCCAGGTTCGGTCACTCTTTGCCGTTTCAAGCTTCGGCTGCCGTTGCACATGGAAGAGAGGCTCTACTCCTGCACATCTGTGCCGCTCCGTCCCTTACTAGCACCTCCTCGAGCTCGTCCTAGCTGGACCTGCCCTGTGCTTGTCGGATCTGGCATTCCCATTGGTCGGCCTTGTGGTGGAGCTTGTCGGCATTGCCCTGAGCTCCACAGCAGCGCCCCGAGCCGCCTCCTATGCCCTATTCGGCCACTAGCAGCGGCCGAGGAGCAAGGAGTGCCGTCGCCATCCACGCCTTCGGGCCGCCCTATGCAGCGGTGGCGCTTAGAGACAAGCCTTAGGTCGGCCTCCTCTGCGCCTCGGCTCCACCAGTCCGAATCACCATCTTTGACTGCTCTGTCAGTCAGCATTGTCCCCAAGCTTTGGCTGCCACAGCTCGAGCTCCACTAGTTGCCGCCGAGCTCAGCCAACCTGACCAAACTTCGGCCTTTACTCTAGTGCCACGCATTGCTGTGGACGTAGTGCCAGGCTTCTCCCTTGTTGCAACACCGTTCCTGTTCATCGTGGAGCGATGCTGCGAAAGGGGGAAATCATTCGAAGCTCGCGCTGCGTATTTGCATGTGCTTTATTCACTCTTGTGTCTTGGTCGTCCCTTTGCCGATCTGGGGACTAGCCATCCACTTCGGCCTTCTCGAGCACCTCAGCCACCATATATCCATGACCCTTCTATCATTGACCTTGCGCCACTTGAGCAAGAGGAAGCCAGTGCTACCTCATCACCCAACCTTGTCTTCGGTTTCCTCTTCTACATGCTTGTCCTCCTCTTCTCTTCCACCGATTCGGCCTCGCCTGACGTCATTGGCTCCACCACTGTCGGTTTGTTAGATATATATATATATATATGGGCTTTAGGCCCTTACCTGTTATATTTGGGCTTTCCTCGTTTGTCCCTGTACTGTGTATATATACTGGCCCTTTGGTCCCAGATGAATACAAGTGCTATTCATGACATGGTATCACAGCCTGGTTGCTAGGGTTAGGATTTTCTCTCTCTTCTCTAACCGCCGTTCTAAGTTTTCTATCCACCGTGTGTGCACTTGCATGCTCGTTGCTGCTCGTCGTTGTGAACAAGGGATCAACCTCGTGTCTGTTGTTCCCGGAGCCACAGTTGCAGCTCGTCCATACCATCGTCGGATCGGGCCCCGTGGTCGCCGCGTCGTGCTGCTACCCGGAGACGTGTCGTGCTGCTACCCGGAGACGTCGTCTCATCGCCGCTGGTCTTCTGGTTCCTCGTCGAGTCGTCGTCCCGCCGTCACGTCCATCCAAGTTTGTTGCTCCTTTGTCTATCAGTTCGTCGATGATTGTGCTAGTGCATCATTCCTCGTCAATCAGCTGATTGCTTTGTTCACCATCCTTTGCCCATGGCAGCTGCCGTAGCTCCTTGATCCTTCTTGGCCGCCATGGTCTACCTTTTTGTGACGCATCACATTCTTCTCTATGATGATGCCTTCCAAGGCTGTGATCGGTGGGCTCCGTGCGGTTTGTGTTTTATTGTAAAGAGAGAACTTTTCATTCTCTTATAGAAGCCATTGTCGTGCTTCTATCCTTTCCTTCCTTAGCTTGATTTGACCTTACCGCTCTCTATTTTGCCAATTTCATTGCTCCGCTTATACTCATCCTCCCGGTTGTCCTTTCTTGACGTTGCTAGCACCATCGGATTTCCTTGCAGATTGTAGAAGTCTTTATCTTCACAAAGACTTGGCTTTGGCTTCTAAGGGTACGTTTGGTTGGCTGCATCTCCGCGCCCTGCTTCTCCGCATGCGGCTAACTCGGTGTTTGGTTGTCGTTTCGTGTTGCCGAGCCTGGCTCGGACGCTGCAGCCAACCATTTGGAGCCAGGCCCGCGGGAAACGGCCGATCCGGCCGTTTCTCGCGAGCCTGGCTCGCTGGTGCAACGCGCGGAGACTAGTAAGAGACTAACCACTAGTAACTTTTCCAGTATACTACTAGTACGTTACTTTTTCAACCTTCCATTTTTTTAAAAAATTCAAACGACATCCAAATTCAATGAAACAAAAAAAAATGGAATTGTAAGTTCAAGTACAAGGTCTTAAATAAATTTCAGATTTTTTTGAATTTTTATTTTTATTTTTGAATTTATTGATTTTTAAATATTTGTTTTTTTTAATTTTTATTTTTATTTTCGTTTTTGAATTTATTTTTGTTTCAATATTTGTTTTTTATTTCTCTCTAAAATTTATCCATCCCATACTCCTCTTAGTGCAGCCAACCAAACAATACCTCTGCACAGCCTGTCCAATATCATACAACCAACCAAACAACATCTCCTTGCATCACCTCAGCCTGACTCCCCCCAGCCTGGCTGAGCTCATACAGCCTGGCTCAGCTCATACGGCAACCAAACACACCCTAAGTCTATGCTCCTTGGTCCTCCTTGATGTCACGTCTCTCCCTCTTCGTGACGCATCACGTTCTCCTTCATCATGATGCCTGCAAGGCTACGATCTGCGCTACCTTCTCCTTTGAGCCATGCATCGTCACTATCGGTTACATTGGATGGATGAGTTCATTATGGAGTTCGGCATATTTTCCTAGAGCTGCACACTTCGACGACATCAACAAGACACGGACTTTGGGTTTCCCTTTTATTAGTAGTGCGTGTTCTTTCAAATGCAACACTATTGCACACGCGTTGCATTTGAGGGGGGTATTAAGTGTAAGGGTATTGTAGTCTTTTATCTTCTCTAGGGTTTTCCCTTTGTACTCTATATATTGCCTCATTAGGTTGTTCAATATATCTAACCATTCACACACTACTCCCTCCATTCACATTAACATGAATTACTCATTCACTCATTTTTAATGGGGTGGATCAGTAAGGAAAATTGTATATCTACAGTAGATGCAGATATTGCATCATCAGAAATTGGTGGATATTAAGTTTTTATGAAAAAAGAATTTGCCTGGATATTAAGTTTCATGAATAAGAGTTGTCTGCAAATCCCCTCAAATGCTGTAGTATCAAGATTGTGGACACCATGCCTGTAATCCCACATTTACAGATCGAATGATGCTGACTAATTACATAAGTTGGCTATGCTATGGAGTATTGACCTACATATTTTCTTTATACATTCATAGTTTATTGTTTACTTGTAAAGTCATGTACTTTTTGCTTGATTAGCCATGTAAGTATTTGTGTTGTATGCGTTGATACTTAATGTATCTTTGGGTTTACATTTTTATCCATTTATCTGCAATCAACATTAGCATAGCATGTGCTCCCACATCTGCTGTGTTCTTTGTGTTCTGTTGTTTTCCACTTGTACGCTCAATGCATAATTTGTAGTTATTCAACATTAGGAAAACTCTTAGGAGGCCCTAGTACTAACTATTCATGGGGCTCAAGTTGATTGATGGGCACATAGATATGTGTGAAGTGCATTTTGCTCCTCCACTTACTTAATGTCAACTTTACACATAGATACAAATCGAATTGTTTTTTTTTGTAGAGTAGACTCCCCCAAAAAAAAAAATAACAAAAAGACACTGCAACTAGTTGCCTTAGTTTTCCATTGTGGTACTTATCTATGACATGCAGTGGTCCTTTTAGTTTTTTCCCCTGCATTGTACTTGTATGCATCCTTGCTTCTCTGTATTAATCAGATATCGAGAAGGGAGTAAACCAAAGGCCCGTATATGAAAGTCATCCCCTATCATCATTTTCGTGGACCACAACTGACAATATGGATATGGTATGTCTTTTATGTCATTGTTCTCTATAAAATTATTTCATTTTGTTTTCAACTTTGGTTTTGCTCGATAAAGTTGATACTTCTATTTTTCGGAAGCAGTACTATCTTTGGGTTCAATAACCTAGTGAAGCGTAAAGCTAGTCAAACATTGACATGCTAGCTGCTTAACTAATCCAACAATGATATCAAAGATGACAATATTATGTGTTACCAAATATAATTCCTTCTTTTATTCATCTGTTGTATAGGTGGACTGGTCAAAGAAATGCAAGGAAGCCTTAAGCAATCTTGAGCTGTTGAAGGAAGGAAAGAGCAAAGATGACATTGTTTATGACAAAGCTGTTCAGGTGCCACACTTATGTCTGTAAACGAAATTAAATATCTTTTATATATTTATACCAAACATCACATGCTATTTTCAGATATTACATGGCCCAAAGGATGAGCTGCATGATACTTTAGAGAGTGCCCTCAAATCTAGTGATTTGAAGGGTCTGCATGCTGAATGCCTCACAGATATATGGATTGGCAGAGACAGGTTTGCTACGACTTTGCTTTGCTAATATTATTTCTTTTTGGAAACTGAGGTTAGGTTAGCCCTTTTTTCTAATCAAAACTTTTTTCCAGGGTTGCTTTTATTGATCTGAGTGCCGGGCCATTTTCCTGGGGCCCTACTGTTGGTGGCGACGGTGTTCGTACAGAGCTTAGTCTGCCAAATGTGGCAAAGACTGTTGGGGCTGTTGCAGGTCACTTTCTTCCTTTTTTTTCTTTTTTTTTGTACTTATTCTATGTATTATAATATACTGTGTCACTGTAACTGTTTCAAAATATATTTCTCATTAGGTATACTTAGTAGAATGCATCTCTAATAATCGCAAGGAGTTTTGTCCTAGCCATATTTGGTTTATTTGTGGTTTCTGTTCATGTTTTATTTTCTCTTTCTGTATACTCTATTCATGATTGGAGTATTGGATACTATTTCAGACGACCTTTAGGGTGGATTTAGCTGTTTTATCGTTTTGTGTCCTGTCAAAGCTTGTACTTTTGGTGGCTTGATGTGAGTTATGAAGGTTCACACTTCAACTAAGGGAAATTATGGGCATGATATATTGAAGTGTGCTGAAACCCAGTACATAAACTTAGGGAAATTATGTGCATGGTATTTGTTCAATTTTTTGTGGCAGTTCTAGCCTCTTTTAATTAAAGTATGTCTTTATTATCTATCTGCCATTGCAACTATTTTGCACTCTTATCAGTTTGAAAATTCGCTACATATGCACTTGTGTACAAATTCCTGGAACAACAAAAAATGAGCGTTTAGTTCATTGAAATAAAACTTTTATTGGGTTGTGCCATGGCAATGTTTTACATATGTAAGCCCAAACTGGACGACTCGTGTCATCGTTTTGACCCATCATGCCTAAGCACATTTACAGCAATCAAATGTTGTATTGATTGTCATATAGTGTATCATAATAAATGTGCTTAATCTAATTCTTCGAAAGGTTAAGATTGTTTTATTCAGTATACTTGTAATATTTTTTTATCAATGCTTGTTAGTTTTTGTTACTTAATGGTTATTGATTATTCATATTAACATTAAGTGATCTGTTAATCATGTGAGATGGGTTAATCAGGTCAACCTGTTTATGCTGTGTTGTGCTTATTTTATCATGTCGTGTCAAATTTTGATAGCCTTATAGTGGTATTTGAGGTATTAAAGTGTAAAACAGCTGAACACATGTTAGCAAGGTATTGGACTGATTTTGCTGATAATTGAGCTAAGAGCAGTATGTTGAGAACAGAACTCTATCAGAAATAAAAAATGTTGTTGCGTGTTTTATCTTGCAAATACAATAGATGAATAGATAGCATACATGAAAATGCTTGGTTCTGATTTCCAGCATACCAGCAGGGCCCAGTAGCCCAGAATCCAGCCAAATTCTTTTAACACCCTTGCCCAATTAATGGTGGTCAGCGTGATTCTTCTATTGTAATGTTCGTTGGACTAGTCCATTGAGAGTTTAAGTTGTAAATTAGTACTTCCTCCAGTCTCAAAAGAGTGGCATTTTGAGATTTGTGCAGCCAAACCTTGTGAACTCTGGATATCAATTTTTAAAAAAATATTTAGATTTGACACTTGATTTTTTAAAGCATAGGCTTGTCTGAAAAATACTTCCATAATATTATAATTGTATTAGGTTTACAAATATATTATAATGGACATTATTGTCAAAGTTACGTTCTGGAGTCTGTATGTATGTAAATGATACTCTTTTGTGGCTCAATGGACTAGCATATAATTCTCAAGGCTCTAGATATAGCAATCCAGATTTATCCTTTTGGATGAAGGACAACAGCCCATGCAAATTGCTATGTGGGGGGCTGGGCTTTAGCGAATTTTGAAACTTAGGATACTATGGCTAGTATCAGATTATTACCATTGCTGCATGGGGGTATGTGTCTGTGGCCCATGGAAGATACAGTGCGGGTGTTTATAGATGGTGTTTGAGATTTTTTTCTTGTTGTAAGTGATGTGTTGCAGAGGTCTTAGCCCTTTTGTGGGTGTGTTTTGATTGTAACTCCCTAGTCCAAATAGTGGCGGCCTGTGTTGCTGAAATGTAGTACTGGTGGGATTAGTTCCACAGAGGATTTAAAATGTAGAGTAGTAGCATATAAATCTTAGGCGTCTAAACACAACCCCACGTTAACTCTTTTGGTGGAAGCGAGTATAAAGCCTAAACGAGTTGCCACGTATGTGTGGGCTCACTTGGCATGGGGCTGGGCTGTACTGAATTTTAGAACCGGTGATGCTACAGTTGTGTTTTTCAACAGTTAAACATGTCTGCAATATGTCATGGAAGATATAATGTCTACAATATGTTACAGTCTTAGAAGATATATGTTGATTAACTGATCACAAATGTTTTATCCTGTGGCTTGTTTTGTCCGGCATGAAGTGATTGTAGTTGATCTGATACAGAAGTTACAGAAGAAGAAGCTGAAGAGAAGTTACAAGACACAATCAGAGAGAGATTTTCATCTTTTGGCGAGGTATGCTGTATTTCTCTATGAAAGGACATGATATCACCATTCTTGTAATATTCATTTAGATATTCTTCTTTACTACTCAACTCAATTTCATATATATCAAATGATGCACCTTTTATTTTTCTAACCTCCTTGTTTTGGCAATAGTATATTTGCAGTATAGGGTGGTGATTTTGCTTATACAGGTGTTCTGCGCTGCTGAAATTATGATTATATGGCATCTGCTAATACTGAATTTTGACCGCTTTGACCAGTGTTTTCGAAAACCTGAAACTGATAATTGAAGCCGGGAGAATGTTTATCTTGTGACTTCAACATTGTCAAGGAACAACATAAAAAAGTTAAAAGTGTTGAAAAAGATAATAAAATAATTTAAGCAAAATGGCTGCGCTAAACATGCTTATGTGTCTTATCCTTAGTCTCCTACCACTATTTTAGATTATCATCATGAAAGATTAGAGAAATAGAGTTCGGGAGAGCTTTGCGATCAGATCAAGAGAGAAGAGAGGGAGCAAAAGAATCAGGGACATGGAATATTTTCTTTTCTTTTGGTACTCAATACCAATGCCAGGCCCATTCATAATTCTCTATTTCTCTTACAACTAGTCCATTATGTTATTAATGTCCCACAGGCCACAACATGGTGGCAACCGCCAACCCAACTGCCATTGTCATTACTCAAAACTCTCTTGTAGGCTTGTTTGCTGTACACTTTCCGTTCCATGGTTCTTTCTTTTTTACTCTCCATCTATATAGTTTTGTCGTTATATCTTTTTTCTTGAATTATTTCTTGACTTGTACATGGAATGCCAATTTTGTTTGGTTCAGGATTACCATGCCGTGGATATCCTATTGGCAGAGATTGACGTTTATGAACTTTTTTCTTTCAAGCATTGTGTGAGAAGAAGGGTACAACTTGCCCTTTGCAAAGGTACCTTTGGATGGCCATAAATTTGTACATTTTTTTGAACCTATGTAATAGGGAAAATTGTTTGTGAGGCACCACAATTATGTGGCCAATGCTCCTGGGCACTATTTTCTGCACCTATGATGTATAACACTGCAACTTGAGTTAATAGTGCACTAGGACACTAAATATCAACTTCAGACTATTCAAAAACAGATTATGTTAAGAATGTCACTGATGCCCTGAGCTAGCAATGTAGAGAAATAAGAGAAAATTACAAAGCCATTGTCGCAGGGCACGCTGCAAACGCTCTATGGCATAGACACAAAAAGTGTATGTAATTGATTTCACACCATGCTACGTGGCACAGAGTGTGGCATATCTAGCGGCAGCAACTTCTTAATTTTCTCTTGTTCCTATCTGTATTGCTAGCTTGGGGGCACCATTGTCATTTTTAAAATAATAATATCTCCGAATAGGCTGAAGTTGATATTTATTGCCCTAGGGCACTATTATCTTGAGTTGCAGTGTTATATATGTCATAGGCACTAAAAATATAGTACCTAGGAGCAATGACCACATGATTTGCAGTGCCTCATGACCAATTTTCCCTACATAACAAACTTGTAATTTGTATCTGTCGTCTACATTCTTTTTTACTTGTTTTAGACATTGGCATGGTCTCCAATACACACTTGTACTATTATTTTTCTAATTATGTGCTACTAAAAATATAATGGCATTAAAGTATTTTCTTTTGAAAAATCTAATAATATTATTTCCCATGTTAATAAATCAAAATACATTTGTATATATTGGCAGCTATGTATCACCGATATTGACACCATCCATAGGGTGATACTGTTTCTTGCAATTTCCTGAAAACAAGAATATGTTTGTACAGCAAGTATATGTGTATTTAAAGT
This sequence comes from Olyra latifolia, assembly GCA_036346145.1. Classification (NCBI taxonomy): domain Eukaryota; kingdom Viridiplantae; phylum Streptophyta; class Magnoliopsida; order Poales; family Poaceae; genus Olyra; species Olyra latifolia. Next base: position 38,557,344 of record CM070524.1, on the reverse strand, counting down.
GTGAAGAGGCTTCAAGAAATTGAGACAGCGAGATTTCATTAATGAAAATGATACATTCCTTGTCTTCTCCATCTAGCAGCACCATAACTAAAATAGGATATAAAACAGAGGCAAGAGGACATAGTCAGTTCTAGACACATGAAGGCATTAGTGCTAACCCAACTCTGATCAAAATATCAATGATCATTTTTATTTGTTGAGGTTTTCAGTTCATAATATGGAGTAGCAGGTCTTGAGTCTTGTATTGTTCATAAATATTTCATACTTTTGTTAGAAAGGGCACCAACTTTTAACTCGAACCTTCATTTCAGAACTTGATGAGAGAATGCACGAGCTGAAAAATGAACTGCAAGGCTACAGCAGTGGAGAGACTGATGAAATTAATAAGAAAGCTCTTGATGCGCTGAAGAGGATGGAAAAATGGAACTTATTTAAAGATACTTCAGAGGTTAGCTTTGTCTAAATATAGCACAAATTTCTGCATTGAAAAAAAAATTTGATTTCCATAATAAGGAGGACAACCAAATATTTGTATGTCAATGTGCTGGTATTAATCATACTCCTAACGTCAGAATCCAATCTTGCAATGCCAGGAACATCATAGTTACACAGTAGCTCATGATTCATTTCTTGCACACCTTGGTTCAACGTTATGGGGTTCTATGAGGCATGTGATTGCTCCTTCTGTTTCTCATAGAGCACACCATTACTATGAGAAGTTATCATTTCAGTTGTACTTCGTGACCCAAGAGGTAACTTTTATATTTATTGTATTTTGTACATTAAATACAAAATTTTCATGACATTTGTTTTTTTCCTTTTGCAGAAAATCAGAAATATAAAGCAGTTGCCTGTTAATGTAAAATCCATAACAGAAGGCCTTAGTTCCATGTTGTTACCATCTCAGAAGTCTATGTTTAGCCAACACATGTATGTGCTCTTTGTTTCCCCAATTTATATTTGTGATCCTATTCCTATTACTTGGCATTTGCCGATCAATAAGAGCAAAGAAGTACCTCTTAGTTCTCCTCCTTGCTAGATTCTTGTTCTACAATCTTGCAAGTTTGAGATAATTTACTTGCATGGATTAAACCCGTTTAGGCCAAACCCAATAAACATACTATAATTGTTATCAATTTTTGATGTTTATTGGTTTTGGTTTCATTATTGTATTTTAAGCCATTTATTCGACCAAGATCTTTCATTTCTTGTCATTTGTTTTTAACCCTCATAACACATTTGGATTGTACTTGATGAGTTGCATTTGTATGTTACTCTATAAACAGTAGCGTATGTGCACATGTGACTAGTTTGTATTCAGTAGGCACTTGTGTACTGCTGAAAACAATTGTATATGTTCCAATGGAAAATTCTAGATTTTGAATTTCTTTTCTATTGTTTATTGCATTATTTGTTTGATGCCATTAGTTTTCAAATTTTCTTCAGAAGATGCCATTCATGACCTCATTCTTTTTTAAAATGCCATTCATCTGGAAGTGCCTTTTGCCCTTTCATATGCATCTTTCTCCTTCCTTTCCTTCCCTTCTCATCCTTCTCCCATAAGTATATAGGCTGCCTCCAGCTGTTCATCCGTGCCTTGGCTTCCAGATGCTTGTCCTAGAATCAGCTGTTTGCAGCTTGCCAATTAGGAACAAGAGCTTTGCTATCAACATGGAACTCATGCCTACCTCGTTGATATGTCGGCTGCATCCACCTCATGCATCCAGAAAGGTAGTAACTTGCCTGAAGCAAGAAACCTTCAAATTCCAGGAAAATTTCCATCAGTATACACTTTGTTAGAATGCTAACCAAGAAAATGGTCATTCTTGTTTAGCATGAGGGCTGTGCGGAGCATATCTACAAGTACCTGAACCTGATGTCCTCTCCTGTCCTTGGCAGTGCAGCACTCTCATGTGCTGTCAGTGACACACCGAGGCCACACTCCTTCAGTCAAACATTGCTGAGTGCTGCTGCCAGTAACCTCTCCTCTGTGGCTGCCATGACCGTGCGCCCAACTAACCTCTTGCCCCTCCTCCCTTGCATGCAAGCACTGCTACCAATCTTGGTGCTTCACAAACTGCCAGTAGTGCCAGCCCTCCCCTTGCCTGCTGATGACGGTGCATTCAGGCTTCGTTGAAATGCTCAAGGCCCAGGACATCCACAGTGATGTTTGATGATTTGAACAAAAATTATGCCATAGGATGTTAAAATGGTCATTTGGTCTAGGAGCTATGAGCTTCTACGGTTTTTTCAGAAATTTTTTATTTCAGTGGCATGAGACCAATAATTGGAAAACAGCGGCAAAATCTAAAAGGGTTGTACAACCTATCGCACGGACTAAAAAATACCCTAAAGTTTTGTCTGTTCCTTGTGTGCTTTTCACAGTTATTTTGAAATCTCTACAAATCACTGTGAGTAAAGTTTGTAAAGGCTTGAAGAAATTTCTGCTTATTATAAACTAAGTATGTTAACATTTATTTTTCCAGTTTTAAATGTTTGAATTATGCATGTTGATATGTAGGCTGTCATTATCGGAGGAGCCAGCGTTGATGATGGCTTTTTCAATGGCACGTCGTGCAGCTGCAGTCCCACTTCTATTGGTTAATGGTACCTATAGGTCAACAGTCCGTTCATACCTTGATTCTGCTATTCTGCAACATCAATTACAGAAGTTAAGTGAACACAGTTCACTTAAAGGTATGTTTTTTTTTGCTTTTCTGTGATATGGATTTAAGGTTATGTCATGTCCTGAAGAATATCATATGGTTATTAAGGTAGTTATGATTTCAGAAGAGAGGATATGTATGGCTTCTTATTGTTTTGTTTGCCATTCTTGTGCGTGCACGTCAGCACATGTTTGAGAGTGGCATGAAGTTGGTCACGTATTGCTTAGGAAGCCTGCAACAAAATGTTTGTAGCTGTCAATTCTGCATAAGATGAACCATATGGCATATGATAGATAATTCGTGGACAATACCGTGGATAAAAATATTCTGCAAGGATTCGTGTGAGGGTTGCTTGAATTGATTCTTTTGAGGCTGAGGAAGTTCATGAATGAGATGGTCAATATATTTTTTGCAATACTACCTCTACATGTTTTACTTGCCGCTTTGAATGTCAGCGTGGTCTCAAATACAGACCTGTGACAATTACAATTTTGTAACTTGTGGTTAAGCCACAATGATACCATTTCCATGTGACAAATTTGAATGCTTTTACATAATTTAGTGGGTAAAGTTTTGAAACATTTATGGCACACTTTGTAGGTTGACATCTATTTGAGAATGAAGGTAGTATCATCAAGTATGAGTTATTGTAATAAAAGTAATGGGGCAAGTATTTACTATGCTGTAATGCATCTGTGTTAGTCGTTATTTCCCAGGCCACTGCATTGTTGTACAATATGATGAAATTATTGTAAACTAGACTTCCTTCCTTCATTCAGGAGGACATTCAAATCACAGGTCAACCTTAGAGGTTCCAATATTCTGGTTCATATATAGCGAACCCTTATTACTGGACAAACATTATCAAGCCAAGGCTCTTTCAAACATGGTTGTAGTAGTTCAATCAGATGTTGATTCTTGGGAAAGCCACTTGCAGTGCAATGGGAGATCAATCTTATGGGATTTGAGGTAATATTGCTAATATTATACATGTAATTTCATGTAAAAAATGGTGCTAACACTCCATCAAGCATTGTTGAGCTGGGATGCATGGTATAGTTGGTGTTAGAAGTATATTGTATATGGTGTTTTCTGCTATTTGCTCTTTCCTTGTTATGACTCATTTGGCCCATGTAATAGATTAGAGCACATACCCTACATGGTATGAGAAACCCTTACCCTACCTGCTTTCAAGCCACCATTGTTGCCTTCCTATTCTTAATCTCTCTATGCGTGTTGTCCAGGCTGCACCACTCCAAGCTTTACTGTGATAGATTCATGCTGCCCCGATTTCCCGCATGCCCTGTGCTGCCCCAAACTCCACTACATCAGATCAGAGCAGTCTGTTACCACCATAAGCTCTACTATCTGGCCCTGCACTAGATGTATCCATGCTCTAACTGCAAACACCATCACCTTCTTGAGACTGCCTACGCTCTGATACTGACCTCTGTAGTTCCACCTCACTTCTTGATTGAGGCTATTTCCACCTCTGCCTACCTGTCAACCTACAGACCTCCATGATCTTCAGGGTTCATTGTGTCTCGTTAGTACGGTCGCCTTACCCGTGTTTTCTTTGTTCTTCTTCCTCCCCAGGAGTGCATGTACTGACTGCTCACCAGTTGAGTATGTTCCTTGGCTACAGATTACAAGGGTTACCACTACTATGACCATGTTGCTCGGTGCATGCACATTTTGCGTGATGTTGCCTTTGGTGAATCCTAGTCTTACTACCATCGTGACACCACTTCTAGTTTAGCCTCTCTGGCTGAGTTGATCTTCTTTCTAATTTTGCTTGATCCTCAGCTTTTCACTCCATGGGTATCACTTCTGTCTCCACCTCCGCCAGTTTCACCTTTGGCTTCTTCCCTCTGGCTCCCCTTGCTTCTCCACGGAAAGATCCCACCAGCTCTTTTGTTGAGGTTCCCTTTTCATTATTTGTTATATTCTAGACTTTTTCATGAATCAAATCTTAACCAGTCTAGTTTAGTAAAAATGTCAGGTTAAATCATGGGTTAATTTACAGTTTGAAATTTAAATTTGTTGTTCACCGAGCTCACTCATTGGAAAATCAATTCAAACTGTTGCCTCATTTAGGATGTGCTTGGTTTAGGACATACTACTCCGTCCCTAAAAGAATGTCGTTGTGGAAAATTTTGAGTAGATTAAGGAGAGTATATATAGGTAGGAATCTAGATTACTTTATAGTGTTGGGAGGAGAATATATAGATACTTTATAGTGGTGAGAGGGGAATCTATAGGTACTTTATAGGGTGAGAGGGGAATCTAGCAATTATTGCCCTAAAATGACATTCTTTTAGGGACAAATTTTGAATCGCAGAATGACATTCTTTTAGGGACGGAGGGAGTAAGTGGCTGCTCTCATTGTTAATTGTGCACTGACTCTGGCTACTGTTTATTTGGGGCCTAAGCTAGGACTGCCATAAAACTTGGGCCACACACTATAGTTCAGTGCCACAAAAGTTAAGCAATTGTTAGGCTTGTTCTAACTTCTAAGGCATTCCACTCCTGAGAAAAGTTAAGGTTGCTGTTTGGTTCATGATCACAAGTCAACTTTTAAACACTCAACTGCATGACTCCACTGTGGTCACGAGATCAAACACAACCATCTTGCCACACATTGTTTCCAGGCCAATATTTGGATTTTGTACTAGCAAGTCCTATCTTTCCCTGACCAGACAATATGTTCTCTTTCCGATTTTGGGTTTGATTTAATAGCATTAATGCTTATGATAACTTTGTTAAACAGGAGACCGGTTAAAGCTGCCATTACTGCATCAGCTGAGTATGTGTCTGGTTTACTTCCCTCACATCTGGTTTATAGCTCAGCTCATGAATCTGCATTTGAGGTTTGTTGCCTCTTTATCATGGTTTATCAGTTTCACTATTTGTTATCTAATGCATAACAGATATCTCTGCTGCAAAACTCCACAAATTGCCAATATTTTGCATCGATTACTTGCTTCCTTTGCCTTTTGAGCACCATGAATTGAACCTTAAGATGGTTAGACCTATTGGATATGCAATTAGATTTGAGTAGCCCTGGATATGTAATGACTGCATTGATTACTTGTGGCAATATACATAAATGGTTCAACCCATAGTTACCCGATTCGCGGTTCGCTGGGTTTGAGATTCGGGTTCACTACTTTGTAAAAGTAGGGTTCGTTAAGGGGTATACATCTCCGGTTCGTGAATGGGATATGTGATTCGTGGATTGGGAACATGGTATAGCTCTTTAGGCAATATGGAAATCAAATTTTTTATATTTTATATTTATTTATTTTCATAATTAAATAAATAATACCCTATTCATCAAAACTAAATAAATAGACACTTGTAACCTGTTGGTTGGGCGAGAAGGAAAATCTCGCCACCAACAGGCGACAAGTGTCATTATTGCCAAAGTGATTTTTGCCCAAAAAAAATCAGAATAATGTCTTCTTATCCTTCAAAACGCCATCACAAAATCACTGAAAAATCTGAAAAACTTTGACAATGTAGGGAGTGCTACCTTAAAGTTCTCCACAAAATTTCAGCCCTAAACAGCACCTATACAATGAGAAACAAAAAAGACAAATTCCAGTTTCTAGAAAGTTGTCTTTTTTGTTTCTCATTATGAAAATAATATTTGAAGCTAAAATTTTTTGGAGATCTTGAAAGTAGCATACCCTGCACTACCAAATGTTTTTAGAATTTTTTGTGATTTTTTTTATGGTGATTTAAAGGTCGAGAGCAAAGAAGACATTAGTTTTCTATTTTTTTTTTCAAAAAACTCCTTGTCGCCCATTGGTTGGGCGATTTTTCCTTCTCGCCCAACCAACAGGTTATAGGAGTCTATTTATTTAATTTTGATGAATGGGGTATTATTTATTTAATTATGAAAATGAATAAATATAAAATATAAAAAAATCGAGAAACAACTATGAAAGATTGTAGCTCAATAACAGAATAGATAAGAAGAATTAGGCCATGGGCCACACCTCTCTCACACCCAACCTACCAAGCCCATTCCTCTCCCTTCTCAAACCACCCAGCCCACTCTACCTCATCTAACCTACCCATCCCTTGCCCTAGCTCCTTTTCCATATGGAAATTTTTTTATTTAATAAATTTTTAAAGTCGTTTTGTCGAAAATACTCGGTAGACATTGATAAATAGCAGAAATGGCTGCCGGTTGCCTAGCGCATGGGCGATCGCCCTAGGAAAGGGCGATAGGTCACCCAACTGTTAGCCTAACGATTGGGGAGATGGCCATTGGTTGGGGCCCACAAATCGCTTGAAATAGGGGCGATCGCTACCCTATTTAAGCTGCGTCGGCCTTCCCCGTTTGGCCATTCTCACCGAGCTAGTGCCAAACACTCATAAGAGAAGCAAGGAGAAGAAGAGAAGAAGAAAAGAGAAGAGGAAGAAAAGAGAAGAAAAAAGAGAAAAAAGGAGAGGAGGAGAAAAAGGAGAAGGAATAGTTCATCGGATTTTGTTGGTGGTAAGTCCCGAAAGTGATTTTTCCGAAATAATGTAGTATAGCATGCTTAGAATTATAAATTAGTGTTAATAATTAGTACTGTTATAGAGATGTAAATAAGAGTTCCGTTAAAAAACACGGTAGGATAGCCACATGTTGTAGTTAGATATGAATATTAGTAACATAAGATTGTTATATAATTAGACGTGTCGATATAATTTATATGGACAATGATAGGGGAGATCGATATTACTTGTATAATAGGCATAGTTTTAGATGTTATACGGTTAAGGAGAAGATAAATGCATTGTAGAAATTATACGAAACAAGGTTTATCCTGTGGGTTGTCTGTTATGCCGTTTAAAAAAAAAAAAATATTGATAGCAGTAATGCCGTTTGGAAAAATTATGGGTTGTCTGTTATGCCGTTTAAAAAAAATTAATTTGGATGTTTCGTGGGCATGCACCCGTCGTGGGCATCCAAATTGAACAACCGAAACAACCATTCGATCAACCACCTGATAGTATGTCCTATCGTTCGGTTTTGATATGCCCCATGTGACCGAAGAAAATCCAGTTAAATCCACTCCATTAGACCTCTGTGCTATCTCCCCATCTTCATAGAATATTTTAAAATACTTTTTCTCCGACATGTTGCCTACAACGTCCGACCGAAAAAAGAATTAGTTTTTCCTCCAACCGCATCATGCCTTATCATATAATTGTTACAATATTCTATGTCGTAAAATGATTACTTATAATTTTTCCAAATGGCATCACTATACCAATTATTAATAATTTTTTTCCAAACGGCATAACAGACAACCTACAGGATAAACCTTATTTCGTATAATTTCTACATTGCATTTATCTTCTCCTTAACTGTGTAATGTCTAAAACTATGCCTATTGTACAAGTAATATCATTCTCCCTTATCATTTTGTCCATATAAATTATGTCGACACGTCTAATTATACAACAATCTTATATTACTAATATCCATATCTACCTATAACATGTGGCTATCCTACCGTATTTTTTAACGGTACTCTAATTTACATCTCTACAACTATACTAATTATTAACACTAATTTACAATTCTAAGCATGCTATACTACATTATTTCAAAAAAAACACTTTCGGGACTTACCACCAACAAAATCCGATGAACTATTCCTTCTCTTTTTTCTCCTCCTCTCCTTTTTTCTTCTCTTTTCTTCCTCTTCTCTTCTTTTTTGTTCCTCTTACCTTTTGTTCCTCTTCTCTTCTCCTTGCTTCTCTTCTGAGTGTTTGGCACTGGCTCAGTGAGAATGGCCAAATGGGGGAGGCCGGTGCAGCTTAAATAGGGTAGCGATCGCCCCTATTTCGGGCGATTTGTGAGCCCCAACCAACGGCCATCTCCCTGACCGTTAGCGCCGTCTATGAGTATTTCCGACAAAACGATTTAAAAAAATATTAAATAAAAAAAATTCGCAGACCAGCATCCGTCGCTGTCGCCTCCACCTGTAGCAGTAGCATCCGCCGCCTTCTCCTTTGCTGCCCCGTTGTCTGGTAGCCTCGACCTCCACCTCCTCCTTGGCCATTATCCTCCACCTTCTTCTCCCCCGACGAAGAGACCTCCTTGCCGCTGCCACGAGCTCCTCCTACTTCAGCAGCTGCGACCTCACCCCCAGCCGTCGCCTTCTTCTCCCTCATCAATGCAACCTCCTATGGCACCGGTTCGACCTCCTCCTTTGGCGCCGGTGCGACTTCTCCACTACCCGCTAACACGACCTTCTCCACTGCCAGCCGCCACTCGGGTTCGTCGTCCAGCTGCAAATCGTTGTGACTCAGATCGCGTTTGAACCCCGATCTGATTCACACGATCAGGATTTGGGTTCGATGGTCATAGGAGCGAATCTGGTAACTATGGTTCAACCAACGTAGCAATTGTCTACGTATGTTATTTGTATCATGCATGGACTATATGGTACTCTTGATTGATCCCATATCGTATATGCTGGTTTAACTTTATGTGTTCAATTATTGTCATGACATGCAGCCTTTTATTCCTATGTTATTTGTAGGTTTTGCAGTTACCAATCAGTCAATCCCTTACTAAAAAATGGGGAATGTCTATTGTACATACTACATACAACTTTCAGTTACATTTTTTTATATGAAAACTTATCCTCCCAACATTTTTCATATGATACTGCAACCTCTGTGAGATACTGTTCAAATATTTTTCATATGATCAAGTTACTTGTCCTTGTTAATATAACATTAGAATTTGTGGCACTACATATCTTCCAGCACCCATGAAATATATTTACTGTTGCTGCTAATTTGTATATTATACCATATTTGTCTTAAGATATTACTTTATTCTGTCCAGTAGTGAACTTATCAATATTTGTTTGTAATGTAGTTAACCTTGCTGTTAGCATTTCGCCATTCTCTTATTTTGCCCCCTTTTTTTATCTGCTTGCAAGTTAATTAGCAAGTCTCCTTTTCTATTTCCTTTCACTAAATGTGGTTCTTGAAATGTAATAATTGAATCTGTTACTTATTACCTTCTTGTTTTTCTTTCTAGGACTGGACTTGGTCTGTGGGTTGTAACCCATTATCTATTACATCTAAAGGCTGGCAACTTTCACAGTTTCAGAAAGATGTCATTGCTTGTAACTATATTATTACTGCTGTGGAGGAATCCATACAAGTAATCAATTCAGCAATTCAACAATTGATAACAGAGAGGACAAGTATCCTTATAATTGCCTACACTTTTTCATTACAAGTTCTGTAGATTTTTGTTGTGAACAGTCTTGCTTTCAAAAGACACTAGGAACCTGGATCAATTTTATGCATGCATCCAAGTGACTAAAGTAGCATGGAGTTCACTCCTTGGTTTTAGGTGGTCCTTTGTTATAGGCCAAGCCATTCATGAGCAGTTCCTTGTACAAATGATTTGAGCAGAATCTCTGGACCTAGGTATTTGTGTAACATTTTAGGCCAAGCCATTATTGAAATCCCAATAGTGCAGGTATTAAATCATAAGTGAATTTTGTACAATAAACAAATTTTACTATGCAAGGACATTACGTAGTTTCTTTGCAGGAAGATATAAAACGCTTCCTATGCCAACCAATTGGTAGCCCAACTGGTATTTATGGTGGGGTTTGTTGGTTAAAACCCAACCAAGAGAGCTATAATGGCTTCTTTAGAAATTGTGGTTTTCCCCTTTAATCAAAAAGGAAGAAAGGCCTTCTGCATATATTGCATTGTGTACTCCCAAAATCTTCTTGAGGAACCTTAATAATTTTTAGCTGAACGAGGCTTTAAACTTTTCAAGACCCAGGAGAGAGTTATGGTTGAAAAGTACAATTCTGTTGTTAGCTTGTGGAGAAGAGTAAGTTGCTGTCAGATATGCCATTTTGTTTTAGTGCAGCACTGGGGCTTATGTTTGGTCTGTATTTAGGTCTCAGCTATGTCCAAAGGGCTGCGATATGGTGATGTGGTAAAGCTTATGTCGATGCTCGAGGACGCTTCTCATGGGTCTGTAATCCTTATACTTTGTACTTTAAGTTCATTTTACTGTCTTTTTTTTTTTGCGCGGGGGGGGGGGGCGTGATTCTATATTGTGAAATAGATTCATAGTCTGTTAAGATCATATATTTTTTAAAAAATGGCCTAGTATTAAAGAAATATTTCAGCTATGTGCTTACATAAAAATTGCAGCTAGGTACTATTCTTTATGTACTCTGATTTTATTATATTTTTTTTGAATGGAGTTATAGCCTTTAGAATATTTGCTTGATTAATTATCTATTGGGTTAATTACATACATGCCACTGCAAAGTGGTCCCTTCACAGGTTTCCCATTAAAAAGTTGAGAATTGGCCACATGCCACCGCAAAAATGCAAACTATTCAAAAATACCATTACACAAATTTAAAGACCACTTGCCATTCTCCCTCCTTCCTCCACTCTCTCTCTCTCTCTCTCCAGTAGTCAATGGCACCTCCACCGTCTCCTATGATTCCGGTGAGCTCATCTCAAAGCTGGTGTAGCCCCTGCATCAATGGGACCATGGATGTGAACCTGCCGCCTCGGCCATGGCCTCTTCCATGTGTCGGGACCATGGCCACATCCTCCCTGCCACCTCTGACATGGCTGCCACCCCACTGTCGAGCCGCACTGCCTAGATGCCAACACGAAGACTGTCGGGGGAGCGGGAGTTAGCGTTCTGGTCATCAGCGGCAGGCCAAAGCTTTGAGCTTACTGGAGCTCGTGGTCGGTGGGTCAGCGCAGTCCCCTCCACCCCAATCAGCACCTCCCTGTTGTCGGAGGTCTGGTCAGACCCTCCTCATGGCTAGGAGATCTTGGAGATGCTGAATCTTAGATGCAGCAGGGGGGAGGGAGGAGGAGGGAGGATGATGTTGGATCCTAGATGTCAAGCTATAGCTCGGGGAGGACAATGGAGCTCCTCACTGCCGTCCTCTCCTGCTGCGCGCTCGCCGATGACGCCATGGAGAACACCTTTGTTCCCCTTGGCCAGATGGAGAGAGAGAGAGAGCTTGGGGGAGAAGAGAGCTTAGGGAGGGAACGGCGGGAGAGAGGAGAGGGAGGGAGAGAGCTTGGGGAGGGAGGAGATGGCTCGGGGAGGGAAAGAAGGAAGAGCATAGCTCAGGCATGGCGGCGCTAATGGCTGCATGGCAGAGGGAGGTAGGGATGAGCAGAAGAGGGAGAGGGGAGGGGGTATATTAAGAATAAATTCAATGAATGGTAAAGGGGAAAATTATCAGATAATGGCATATCACAAATTTGGAAACTTTGCAATGGCCAATTTCTGGCTTTTTAACGGCATATCTTTAAAGTGGCCACTTTGCAGTGGAGTATCTAATTAACCCTCTGTTGGGTATTCTGAATTTTAACTCTAACGTTGATTTCTTTTTTTTCCTTTCAGATTTGCCAATGCTGTGAACTCTACCATTTCTAGCCTACACCCTGTCAAATGCACCCGGGAAAGAAAACTTGATGTGCAGCTTGATTTGACGACTATCCCCGCTTTTCTTGCTGTTTTTGTGTTGCTTTGGTTTCTTCTACGACCAAGGAGGCCAAAGCCCAAGATCAACTGAAAACCCTAATTTCATCTTAGCTATACGTATTTCTGGTGAGGATACATTTTTGTGAATATGAGCACCATGTGGGATGGCTGCTGTTGTAGTAGTTGTACACCTCTCGATTCTGGAATTCCAAGGTTCAAAAGCCAAGGAAATGGCAAGGGCATAAAGTGTGTCTATCAAAATTTTCCCGAAGTGGAGATATTTGCGCATGGAAATTTTGTTCTTTTCCCAATTATTATAGAAATTTTTGGAAGTGCCGTGTCTCGTACCTGTGGCATTGCCGCCACGTTGAGAACGTTGGATTTGTTTAAAGGGAAGGATTGTACCAGAGGAACGTTAACGGCTAATTGACATCATTTACCATCTTTCTATTGGCCACTGGATATGCTCAACAGTTCTCTGACTAGGCTCGTCCGCTCCATCGTCACTGCCTGCCTCTGCCACCGACATAGGCGTCATGTTGGAGGCTTCTTCCCAATCTGTGTGGGTAGAAGATATTCCAGGATTTAACTAACTTGCCAAGTGAATGAATCTACGTGTTAAAAGCAGTTAATGGCGGTGGTGATACGTTCTACCTACCATGTACTGTCTCCCGAAATTAAGTCGTGGTTCGATTAGTACCTTTCCGAAATCAAGCTGTGATTAGCATCCCCTGTTACTCAGCGATCCTCCAAGGAAGGGGACGGCGGTAGCATCCCCGGCCGCCGCCATCGTTACCCTTAGAGCGATCTCAACAGCTTCTCTAAAAATCGATCCTCTATCTTCATGTTTAGGGGATTCCCTATAACATTCTCTACCCTATTTCCATCCCTCTCTAACAACTTCCCTAAAATTCAACCTCCTATCTCATCTTTTCTATATTATATCATTTCCTTCAACCGTCATACGACGTGCATGTACAACCGTATTTGGATAGTACGTACTACCTCCGTATAAAATGCATTTAAAATTAAATAATGTAATTATGTTTTAATTAATTTTGTACTTCGGGAAAAAAATAGATACAACTTGAACAATGAGAATGCTATATATTTATACATACCCACTACGCATTGCACGGCAGATTTCATTTTGAATTTTTTCGTGCTGTCCCGGATAAATTAAAAAATTGAAATTTGTTTTACCTTTCATTGCACGACGCTTCGCCTGCAAGCATGGTACCAACTAAAGGCATCTATGCTTGCAATGGAAGCAAAGCCATCTAGGCTTGCAATGGAAGCTAAACTCCTGACTTGCAATGGAAGCCATCAAAGCTCTATATATAGGCCATATGCCATGGACAACGCCACCAGCACAAATCAAGTGAACAATGGAGAGTTGGAAGTACAGTTCGGATTTTTCGGGGTACTACTCATCGTCGTCCTCATCCAGCTCAGACGATGAGGAGTAGGTAATGCTGCTCTGGTCAGCTGAGCAAGCATTCCCGCCAAACCTGCCGCCATGACATGGTGGCTCCCGCATTGGCCATGCCGTCATAGATCGTAGGCGCGAGGAAGGTCACGCTCGGTTGTGGGCCGACTACTTCACCGAACTGCCTCGCTACGACGAGCAAACTTTCCGCCGAAGGTATGACCATCATATTTATTTTGGTTCCACGATGGTTGCTTATTATTTGGACGTTTCAAAATAGCCACATATGTGCAGGTTCCGAATGCACAAGTCGCTATTCCTGAGGATCCTGAACGCCGTGGAATCCCATGATCGATGGTTCGTTTAACAACGGGATGCGGCTGGACGTCTTGGCCTGTCTGCTTTGCAAAAGGTGACGACAGCTATTCAGATGATGGCGTATGGTGTTCCGGTGGATTCTCTAGACGACCCTCTCCGCATCGCCGAGAGCACAGTTCTAGAGAGCCAGCGTCGGTTCGCCCGTGCTGTCATTGAAGTGTTCAGTCCACAGTATTTGAGGACGCCGAACGAACAGGACACCGCACGCCTTCTCGAGGTCGCCGAGCAGCGGGGATTTCCTGGCATGCTCGGGAGCCTTGACTGTATGCACTGGGAGTGACGCAATTGTCCCACCGCGTGGCACGGCCAGTACATAGGCCACATCAGGCGGCCAACCATCATCCTAGGAGCAGTCGCCTCCTACGACCTATGGATATGGCATGCCTTCTTTGGCCTCCCAGGTAGCCACAACGACATTAATGTTCTGCACCGCTCTAACCTGTTTGACAAGCTCGCAGATAGTATGGCCCCCAAGGTGAACTACACAGGATTACAGTCAACACTTCAAACTGAGAGTTCCAGAGACTCAAGGATGAAGTTCCTCACACAACAAATTACATACCCAAGGCAAAGCAGATCATTCATAGTAACCATTGAGAGATATATAAAAAAAATCCACATTGAAGTGGATACAAACTCGGTCCATCACCGCAGCCAGATTCACATAACATCATTATACGAGCCTTGTCAGCATTGATACATTCGACCATTTCGGTTTTTCTTCACAGAAATTATGTCGAGGTTGGAAGTACATTTCAGTTCAGGGCGGGTCACATGCGCTTTTGTCAAACACAAACCAGTTGGCCGAATGAACCTTTCATACTTTGGCGGCTTCCTTGTAAATCCAGTCCCAACAAAGCTGGCTTTCATTACCATTCTTTTCCACTGCTTGCCTACATAGGGAATATAGAAAATCAGCTAAATTATTTGGTTCACTGGAAAAAGAAATATCGTAATAACATATGTACTTTTCCTCTTGCCGCGACATCTCTTCTTCAGCCACAGGTCTGACCTGTAAGGAGATAACTATGCTGCGATGCATTCGTCCAGCAACACCTGAAAAAAAATCCGATGGCAAGTATTACTATTATAAGAAAAGTACAAATAACTGACAGAAAGTACTAGTGCACAGTTAATGCGGAAAAATAATACATAGTACAATATTAATAGGGCATGCACATTAAAGCAGATTTCAAGATACAGCAAGTTCTCTTCAATTTTAACACATGGAAAAAAAAATGTACTGCACGCTTGAAGCATGGTTATTAGCGCCCTTCCGCTAGTCGTCGGGCTAGTATCTTGTCTTGCATCGATTCGTAGTAGGTACGCTGCTTTGGGTTGCATTTGTCAAGGTCGATTGCAAGAATCCTTTCCTCATCCTGCTGCCGCTTCATCTCCATCTCCTCTGCCATCAGTCGATGCCTCATGGCCTGATCATTCTTATCCATCAGTAGCCTTTCTTTCTCTATGTTAATCCTCTCATGCTCTACTTCCTCGCGCTTCATCTCAAATGACCTTGTCATGTCAACCTTCTCCTTTTCAATCCCAATCCTCTCCCGCTCGGACTCATCGCGTTTGGTCTTGAAGTGCTGCTTCATGTCAAGCTCCTGCTTCAACAGGTTTATCTTCGTCTCACTATGCTGCATGAACCCGGTATGACGGGAGTCTTTGCGATTTTCTTTTTGAATGGTAGCTTCGTCCTTGTTGACCTTCAGCTTTTCAAGTACTCCCGCCATCAGATCACTACCCGATGAAGTTCCCCCGCCAACAGCACTGGAGGAGCTTTGCCGACGAGCCTCCTTGGCGCGTTTCCTGCCCATCGGCCGGGATGCATCAACGGCAGCAGCAGCAGCGAGCACATTAGAGGAAGGGGTTGCCGGACCTTGCCTTGTACTCTCCTCTGGTACTTCTGCAGTTTTCTGGCGCTTAGCAGAGAGGAATTCAGTCCACTTCCGCTGACCATGCAAAGCAGTGAAGCAATGCATGAGCCTAAAACGGGTACCTTCGCCTTTCTCGTATGCGATCATAGCCATTGAAGTCTGCAATTATCAATGAAATGAAATTTACATTTCAGAACTCAGTGTTGGTAAGGTCAGTATCCATATAATAAAATCAATAGCAGCACGTAAGTACCTTGTCATTGTCATTTGTCCCGCTAGGACATCTCCTAGAGACACCATCCCAGTACCCAGTGAACTTGTTTACGATGTCCTGAATCACGCCCCATCGATGTTGCAAGGAGCTGATGTTACGGTCGCTTGGGAAATCCTTGAACTGATGAAAGTAATTTGCCATCCGTTGCCAATACGATTCACATGTTTGGTTTGTCCCAACTACAGAGTCTTGGGAAACGTTAAGCCATGCCGAAATGAGGAGCATATCCTCTTTTGCGGTGAAGCTCTTTTTGCGTCCTCAGCGCTCGTTGGGTTCGGAAGTCTCCATGGGGACTTCACATGCTGGGCTCTCAACAAAATTGTTCGACGGAGGGATCTGACCTGCATGCTGTGTCGATTGGGAAGAAGCCCAATCAAACGGGTCGGTCTCCCCGCCGGATTGCAAGTTGCCAAAGAAAGGGTCATAGTGAGGATCCATAGCTGATGGCCTGCCGCACATAGTTTGCACAGGTTAGCAGAGCAATCATTGAAACATGACATAATTCATTGCATTAGTTGCCCAAAACATTAACTACCCCATGCTAGGCCACATTGATAGGAAATGAAGAGGTGTACAAAGTATTTACTTAATTGTTCACACAAATAAGTAATACACAAATGCAAGTCTGCAAGTCATTGAACATAGCATAATAAGTACTGCCCATCGGTTCATAATTCATCCGTACCATACAAATTGCTTAGCAACGAATCACGGGTACAAGTCATACATCCATTAAATACAACTATTAGTGGTTTTTAGGCGACCGATCACTATCATAGAAGTAGTACTCGGTCTCCAACGAGCAATTAGACCGGTATGCCGGATCGTACTCATCATCACCGTCCCAGCTGCCTGGCACGCAGTCGTCAAGGCTCACATCCCTCTCAGGGGAAAGGTCAGTAGGTGGTGGAGGTTGAGGCGGCTTGGCTGCTTCCTTTGCTTGAATAGCCACTTGGTCAAGCAAAACCGCGAGCTCACGCACATCAAACAAAGCAGCATTAGCAAGGTTGGCTGCCGGGTAGCCCCCTGGGTTTAGGTTCGCATCAACGGTTTCGATTAACTCTGCCAATGTCGATTCTATAGCATCGATCGTCCTCATGAGAAGTTGCCGCAGCCGACAGGCTTCATTGTCCATCTACATGTATGACGACCAAATTTAGTTGTCGTCCTATCGTGGCAATCAAAACAACACATATGGACAACACACATTTCTTAACACAACTACACAAATCGTTCCAGATTATATCAAAAGAAAATTTCACTTGCTCATTGATCTACTAGTAATGTAAATCCAACCTTTGGTCCTGTATAATTTTCATTCATCATTTTGCATTTCAAACAGATAGAGAATTTGCAGTTTACCATTTCACTTGTATTGACAGGGAATTGAATTAGGGAGAATCATCGATTAGCAAAAAACAAAGCTAAATTGAATGAGACAGAATCATCTATTTACCCAAAAACAAATCATTGCTATTTCCATTTTCTTTTGAGGCAAAAACAACTCGATCTGAGTCAGTGTGTGCACAATTAGATGAGCTCGGAGAGGAGGCACTATCACAAGATGCGTGCAAACTCAACGGCAGCCAAATTTGTTCTACAATCTCAGAGATCATCCAGTCACTAGTACTCCACCACGGCCGACACTTGGGGAGAAAGAAGGGAGTAGAGAGGGAGGGTACTGCATGCTCCACAGAATAGGTCCTACCGGAGAAGAAGAAGCCATGAAACTAGGAAAGAAACAGATCTCATATCATTTCCCAAGGTAATATGTACCAAGTCTTGCATTTTACCTATACACATGAAATCCCCTCTTCGCTGGCCAAACAGAAAACCCTAAACCCAACCCAATCGGCCGATGTGTGCACAATCGAACTCAAATCCAGTGCAATTTTCCAGATCTACTACCACCCTTGCGAAACCCACATCCCCTGTGGTTTATGTCACCAAGTTCGAGTCCGGGATTGAAGCGCCCTCACCTTGGTTGTGCGGTCCAAGGCGTGCACCGGCGATCGCCGACGCCAGTGGAAAGCGATGACGTTCAGCCAAGACGGTGAGGTCGACGGAGACTCGCCGCTCGGGGGAAGGAGGTCGATGCGGAGATTGGAAGGCCGCCGGCGCGGAGACGCACATCAGGTGGCCAGCACTCCTCCTCCGACCCGCTCTAGGCCTGGATGTGCCAAGCTCCACTCGATTCAGGCCCTCGCGTGAGGTCGCGCCGCCGCTGCACTTCGCCACTCACGCGGGATGGACGAGCCGTTGGAGATCCCCGTCCGGATGCCAGCGTTTGGGGCATGGAGAGAGACTCCCCAAATTTGAGGCTTCTTTGTCCTCCCCGATGGAATGGGGACTCGGATGGGGGTGCCGTTGGATCGCGGCCGGAGACACAGTGCCGGCTTTTTCTTAAATTAAAGGATAGGGGACAGGATACACGACCCGTTGGAGTGCTCTTAGATCTGGAATGCCAACTTCTTCCTCCATGCGGCAGCGGCACCTACGTCAGGGTGCTCCACCCCGTGCCATGCACCCCTCCACTTCCTCCCTACCCTGTTGGCACTGCAGGTGTCTCCTCCTCTCCATCTCTCTCCTCTTCTCTTGCCGGCGAGAACATCGCCGCGGTCGGCCCCGCCCCATCCGGATAAACTGTCTCTCTCTCTCTCTCTCGCTCGCTAGCTTTCTTATCCGCGGTCGTTGCCGCTCTCTCCAATCTGATCCAGCGCCTCGCCCCCTTCGGCTTCAGCCATGGGCAAGCCGCGCTACCAGTGCCCCCCGCCATTTGCTGCGACAGCGGCCTCCATGTCGTCGTGGGGCTTGGGCTAGAAAACCAACTCCGAGATCTTCCACCTCACCCTCGACTACGGCGACCTTGCCGCCCTCACCGACACGCTCCTTCTGGTATTTCTGTCGCCACCCTTCCCCACCGCCGCGGCCACCCAGCGAGCTGCTGCTGTCGAGGACTGCCATCCACCAAGCAACCTTGGTTGTGCAGCCAGGCGCCTTCATTGACGCCTCGCTGCTCCATCTCGCATCTCACACTGCTTTAGCACTTACCTTCTCCGCTGCTCTGAGGTGTGCTAGCTCCCGAGCATCCGTACACCGGAACTTGGGAATCCTGGTCGCCATCAAAGATCAGTCTTGTTAAAGGGACAGGACAGAGTGTGGGTGACCCTCATATACAGCAACCCCCAACCATCAAAGGATGACTGGATTGGTGTACTTCAGCTAATTAACCAGCGGGAGGATTTCTCCTTTGCACTTTTTTTGGAGGAATCTCAAACGTATCTATCAAAATATCAATTGCTCTTCATTTGTTCAACGTGGAAGCTCAATCCTCTTAAATTTGTGATCTTTTCAAACTTGTCCATTGTTGGGATGAATGTAAGCTTGATGTTCAACTCTATGGGATTTTACCCGGTTAGTGAAGGTTCCATTAGCTAAATTCAGTGACTACAAATAGTTAATATTTAATAATCCTTCCCTTGTTCAGATAGCAAAGCTGTGCATGATACCTGCATCATGTCTTCTGGAGGTTGCCTTTGATCATGTACATTATTCAAAGGACACAAAGCTGAGCCGGTTGGCCTTATCTCGTCACTTCGAGAATTTTTCGAGATAGCCTGATAGGTGTTGTAGTCTGCATGGTTACTGATGTCAATGTAGATGCAAAAAGTCTGATCACAGCTGTTATAGCTGTCCGGAGCACATCTTTGCAACAATATGTAAGTTAAACCACCAATACTGTAGTCCTTATCTATCTTCTAGCCAATAATATTCCCTGACGTAGCTGCTGTTTGGTAACCACAAACCTTTTTTAAAAACGAAGCTATTACATGGTGGCACAATTGTTACTGTGGTTCTGTGTAATTCTGCAAAGTTACGAATAATTGGCACTGATTTAGGATTCTGCTTTTTTCATTGAGCATGGAAAGAAAGCATCATGCTATTTTCTGCGCTGATGGAATGAGATGATGACATTCTTTATTCCCTCATGAGTCATGACATTGTGTATAATGTTTGCAGACACCTTATCAATCAGTTCAATTTCCAGATATGCAATGCATTCTTTGTTTAATCTCACAAGTGAATGACATTATAACTTTTTAGTTTTCTGTGGACTATTAGTACTTTAATGTTGCTATTTTGTAAGTATCCTATTCATTCGTTGTTCTGTGATTTATGTTGTATCAGGTGGAATAGAAAGGAGTGGTGGTGGATCACATCCAACATGACAAAACATATCAGTTTCCTGATTTGATGAGACATGATTCTTTGAAAGTACAATTGGTTAACTTATTATATTTCTTTTTTTTTTTGTTTGCTCACTGAAATTCACTTAACACTCGCCACATGACATAGGCTTAAGGTCTCTTTAAGATTGTCATTGGCCCTGGTGACTGAAAATTTTCAAACAATTGTAAGTATTTTTTTCATTTCTTACTGCCACTGTTTTTGTGTTTTGAGCTTGCAGATTTAAATCAAAGGATTTCATGCCATCTTTTCCTGCTGAAAATGAACAAAGACACGTACTGCTAATTTTTCTTTTAAGTTTTGACCTACCAATCTGACATGAAATTTTTGTGATTAACATGGATGTGTTTTTTTAAAAAACCTGTGTAAGTTTCTTTCGCAAAGTGAAAACTCTTGTATTGGAGTTGTTCTCTGTATATGATGACTGACAAGCTGGATTTGTTGTTGTTGTACTACTATAGATTGTTTGCCATTAAGAAAGTTGAGAGTTGTATTTCTTGAGCTTGGGTGGTGACCTATGGAGTGTTGGCGTGTATTCTCGGTTTACTCTAGAAAACAATCTTGGATTAAATGGATGTGTTTGTATAGTGGAAATGGACATGGTTTATGCCATTTGCAAAAATATATTTTGGTTCGCTCATCTAAACTATAGATTTGCATTTAGCTATACCCACTGTATATATGTTCTTCGAAGAAATTTTAGGCTACTATGAAAGAGGTCAATGACTGGGTGAAAAAAATATGTGAGAGAAACTTACAATTAGTTGAAATGTTGATATTTAATGACTGTTTTGTTTGATAAACATACAAGAGACCTATCTTGTTTGTCATTGTTGCGGTAGGATGTGTACAATGCAACTGTTGAAGGAACAAGTTTGCAATGTCTCATTGAATAAACTATATTTGCATCCACAATTTGTCAATAAAAATTGTTGCCATCAGAACAAATTTGCAATGTCTTATTTTATTATTTAAATTTGCAATCATGAACAGGAGAGCTATCTTAGTTGTTTTTGTATATATATATTTTTTTTTCAAAATAACCACTTGTTATCATTAGCCAATGGCTTGTACGACCTTATTGGCTATGAATGGTTGGATGCCTCCTCTTTATTTTGTTTTTCCATTGCAACACACAGCCATTCAACTAGTTATAAAAAAAAGAAACTAACAAGGGCCGTAGCAGTGTGTGAGCAATAACCATTGAAAAGCAGTAAAATTTGGGTCAAACCTTCACAATTGAGAAGCATGTTTGGGTGATTGAACTGAATGAATAAGCTTACTGAGATGAAGTGAGCTGAATGTTAAGCTGGATTTCGAGAGGTTCTTCAATCTGTTTGTCGAAGCTAGTCCACTTTGTTTATATTATTTTTAAGAGCTTTTAGAGGTGAATTCGTGATTAAAAAAACTGGATTAAAAAAGCTAATTTGATTTTCTTGCCAAAGCCACTCCAAACATGCTAGCTGTTGCATTCTTCCAATAGCTTACTCCAAGAGTCATTGCTGCCCACTCCTTTTATTACCTTCTTCCTTTTGAATAAGTTTCTTGAAATTTGTCTTGATGCACCACCAACTTCAAATTCGTCCCGTAATCTTGCTATTAACTCAAGCTTAAGGTCTCTCAAACTCAGGTAAATTGCTTGAACTTCAAAGTGCTTGAGCAAGTAAAAGAAAGTGTGGACATGATGCTCTTGGGTTTAGCTCAACTTTGGTTATGCCTTATAAAAAAATTTGTTCTTCTACTATATCCCAAGATATAAGAGAACATTGATAGGTTGCACGATGTATCAAAATTGGATAAGCACATTGACGGATCTTTCTTGTTGGGGAATTTACATTCATGCCATTATAAGTTGTCTTATCACAGAAATGCCATTACTATTCCGTTAATATCTCGTATGTCACTACAAAGTGTGTTTTAACTCAAAAATACCATTATCAGCCTTTCTGGATATTTCTAGCTCCAACATGCGCCCTATACGCCCTGTATTTCACCTGACATGTGGGTCCTGTGTATAATCGTTCGCCGCGTACACCGGTTTCGGCTATATGGTTTGACCGGACTAGTTCCCTTGTGCAGCTCGAACCAGACCCGACCCCTAGCCAAAAATCCCCAATTGCTAGGTTTTGTCTGCCTGCACTCCCCCCCCCCCCCATTCAAGCACGATTGAAGGAGCCGAGCATTGGATTCAAGCGTGATTGAATAAGACTGGCATGGATTCTCAACTGTCGGGGTCGCACACAGCCGGCAGCGATGAATTGCCCCTGGTGGAGTGCCCGAAGTGCAAAGTTCGTGTTTTGAAGCTAAGGAGCAAGAGCTCGCGCAATCCTAGGCGGATTTTTTTTTCAAATGCAAGAACAATGTGCCGGTATGTTCATGAAATCTCCATATGGTTGTTCAATTTTGGGTTGATTTTGGTTTTTTTTTTCCATTATTTGTTGTTCATATGCTAACATTGATGTTGTGTCTGTTGGTAGAATGATTCCACATGCCGCTTCTTCGTGTGAGAGGATGATTATGCAATGTTTGTGCGGCAAGCTGGAGGTATTTGAAAGGAGTCCAAATTTTTTGATGGTGATGTCCTGCCCGAGCCGAAGAATAGTGATGTTCGAACGGTTGGTCTCAATGCATAGAGATGTAGATAGGAGGATGGTTCACATTGAAAAGATGTTAGTTGTAGGTTTTTCAAGCTTAACTGTGACATTGGCAATTTTAATTACTTTGTATCCAATGAAATATAGGTGACCTGACATATATTGACCTAAAATGTATGTGGAGAGAAGTGTATGTGACTGGAATGTAAGTGACCTAGAATGTAACTTGTTATCTGCAATGAAAAATATGTATGTGACCTGAAATTTGGTTTGAATTTTAAGTGAGATAGACACATTATGGCAAAACTACATTTGGACTGACTGGACAATTCATCTCATACTGATAAGACTGACAATATCAGAATAGCAAGCATACACAACAGCACATAATGTTGCTGTACCATACACTTGTTCATACCAAACACATAAGAGAACCCAACACATAACAATTGTCACCACAAACTTGTTCAGAACAGAATATAATAATGCAGAAACTTGTTCAGAACATACCATTCTAGGGAATCTTCCAACACAACAGCACAAAGTTGTTCACAACACAATATCACTTGTTTTTGCTGACTAATACAGACATTGTTTCATACAGCAAAATAGGACAGCATCATAGCAAAATAGGGAGTCTATGCTCACTTGTTCTGATTCTGTCCACTTGTTCTTTTTGGGAGTCTTCCTGCCTGCTGTAGCTCGACCCCCACTGCTGGTCAGTGCTCCCCCTGTAGGGGTGACACTACTGGCCTGGGTGCATTGCCTTATAGGAGTTGGTGTAGGATCCTATGTGCAGTAGCTTCCATGGACGTTGAAGCAGTCTCCCCAACTGGACCTTTCTTCTTTTGGCAGATGTTTTTCTCCTGCAATATGACACATATAGGTTATGTTCCATCTTTAGGATGCTGAATTGTAAAGAAAATCAACTATGATTTACCTTTTTAGGGAGCTTGGCTCTGGTACATCACCTTCACAAGCCATAGGCATTTTACAAGTCTTGGCATGATGGCCAAGTACACCACATCTCCTACACTTGACCTTCTTCTTAGTTGGGTCCAAACAGCCTTTAACTCTCTGAATTTTGGGCCTTCCTGCCACCTTTTTTTTTGCTTTGGAGGATGCACCAAAAAGCCAAGATCCACCTTAATCCACTAATCCTTGTCTGGCATTGTTGGTATGGACCTTGCATAGGCAGCTCTGAACTTCTGCACACTATAGCATTCATCCACATAATTGTCAAGCATAGCACCCCTCAAAGAACAAATGAAAGCAACTGCTTGTTTGCAAGGTCTCCTTGAAACCTGGTACTCTCTGCAAGTGCAGACCCTGTCCCTGATATTAACAATGTGCCTCTATGCTCCATTTTCATTGTTACCCATGGTCACCTCTGCCCCATCATCATCAGTCCTGCATATCCTACGATTACCTAGCTGCCTACTCAAGACATACAAGTTCTTCATAACAGATAGCAACATAGTGCCCTGAAACCATTGCCAATTGGCCTTTTCACAGCAAACTTCTCCATTATAAGCTCTCTAATCTTGTCAACTAAATCATGCAGATTCAAGGATTTGATGCCTTTGATCTGATTGTTAAAACTCTCAGAAATATTATTTGTCACATAATCTACTTTGGACACTTTTGAAAATCCACATCTATACCATATCCCATGGTGATGCTTCTCTAGGTAAGATATGGCCTCAGGTGAATGCTCAGCTATCTATGCCATGTGCCAGTTGAACCTAGACTATGTGTAGCTTCTAGCAGCTGGGTACAAGTTGACAGTATATATTTGACCATGGAATTTTTTCATGAAGTTGCTGTAAAGATTCCTCATGCACTCCCTGTGCTCAGCATCTGGGTATATCTTCCTAATAGCCTTCTCAAAGCCCTTACATGCATCACTACTGATTACCATGTCATTACATGCATCACTACTGATTACCATGTCATTGGGAGACCCAACTGACCTATGCAAATGCCTTAAGAACCACTCCCAATTTGACTCTATCTCAAAATCAAATACCCCATATGCTACATAAAACAGCCAGTTGTGGCCATCTACAGCTGTCGCTGATGCAAGCTGGCCCTTGAATTTTTCAGTCAAAAAAGTTGAGTCTGCTCCTATGTAGGGCCTACAACTAGCCAGAAAGACATCTATGCATGGCTTCAATGCAACAAACATCTTATGAAAACACTTTTTTTCCTATTCTTTTTTTAACTATATCTCAACCACTGAACCAGGGGACCTATTCTCTATTTCTACCTTCTAATTGA
This sequence comes from Olyra latifolia, assembly GCA_036346145.1. NCBI lineage: Eukaryota > Viridiplantae > Streptophyta > Magnoliopsida > Poales > Poaceae > Olyra > Olyra latifolia. The sequence continues at coordinate 38,532,081 of CM070524.1, read as the reverse complement.
AAAGAATCTGAAAAGACTCCTCATAATTACCATGTACCTTCTCCAAAGCAATCTGCAGTCCTCTATAGGCCTTTGGGTACTTCAGTTTGATCTTGTAATCCTTCAATCTTAAGCTGAGCTTCCTTTAGCCCCTTGGTTGGGTTCTTGCTCACCCAATCCATCAGCCTGTCAGATACCCATCCTTGTGTTGCCATCTTCCCCTTAACCATTTTAGTGGTTGGACAGGTATGCTCTTCTGCAAGGGTTTCTTTCTGCAAGACACACAGGAAATCATGCATTCTAGTTGATGAGTTATAAAATTAATCAAGAGTATGAGATAAGTAATTAATGGTATGCTGCACATACCATGACAGAAACACCGCGCCAATTACATCCCTCTTGCTTGCAATTACCAATGAATCAAGTTTTATCTATCTTATAAGTGCTGATTTCAAAACCTTCCATGATGGCATGATGTTTTATGCTCTTCCCAAATGAAATCATGTCAGGAAAAATTGCACCTTTCTTGATGCAAGGGTTTTTAAGATCATGACCCATAATGAATTCATTTGAGTCTACATCATTCACTACATCATCCTTTGTTTGGTTACATGAATCAGGGCATTCATCAGCATCCATCTCCTCATGGACACCATGAATGTTTTGGGAACCCACATATAGGTGCTCATCATTAACTACCACATACTCCTCAGGGTTGCCAAAGGGATCTACATAGATTGCTTCTGGTTCCTTAGAAGTTCTAAGGACATCATGCTGTTTTGATGCTGGTCTGTCCAAAATAGCTATAAAGAAATCAACTACTCTATGCTCAACCAGCATTTCCAATATTGTGGGCACTTGGTTCTTATGTTCAAGCCTCACTTCTCCACTAGAGTGATCATAAAACCACAGTGTTGGAAACTGATTAGAACCCCATAAAAGATAATTGGACAGCTCAGAGACTGCACTGTCCACATGGAACTCATTAATTTTGCAACTCCATTCAAATTTCACTGCCTTTGTATAACGTCTTCTGCCGTAATCTTCAGTTGTGGAGAAGGCCCCACAATAAATACTACTTTAAGATGTTCTACCGCATCAAACCTAGATAAGAGGAAAATCACAAGAACAATAGGTGAACAACTAGCTCTAACTTGCAAATCAACATGTTCTAACTACCAAATCGACTATTGACAGCACAACACACTAGCAACCAATCCATCATCTCAGACCTAGGGTTGTAGAGGAGAGACTTACTTGAGGGGATCCATTGCTTCACGGGACATTACCGACGGACTGGCTCCTCACAAATCCTACGCCATCGGGGGCTCCCAGTGCTATGCCACCTGTCGCACCAAGTCGCTGCTCGCCGGAGGTGGAGAAGACGCGTCGCCGCTCGCCGTTCGACCGGTCGCCAGAGCAAACCCTAGCAAATAGGGATTTTTGGTTGGGATCGGGTCTGGACAGCGCGAGACACCCCACCTGGTCCGGTCGAACCAGGTATACGCCGGACCAACCGAAACCGGTGTACACGGCCGATGATTATACGCGGGATCCACATGTCAGGTGAAATACGAGGCGTATAGGGCACGTATTGGAGCCGGAAATGCCTAGAAAGGCTGATAATGGCATTTCTGAGCTAAAACACACTTCGTAGTGGCATTAACGGAATAGTAATGATATTTCTGTGATAAGACAACTTTATAATGGTATGAATGTAAATTTTCCTTCTTGTTGAGGCGCGTCTTGAAAAAAGCAAAAAGGAAAGTTTGGTTTGGAGCGTGGAAACCAAACTGGGCCTCAAATTTGAGCGGTTGCGGCCCGGTCTCACTAGCCGACAGGGTCCGTGAATTTGCCGAAGCTAGTAAAGATATTTCCCAAGAGGATGAAACGTGTCCATTTGGCATTTGCCCATCAACGGGAGAGAGCTCTCCTGCCGCGCCTCCTCCGCTCCTTGCGCTAATAAACAACTCCTAATACTGGTGGGCGAGCTGCGCATCAATAAGTGGTCTCTGACAGGTATGGCCCGAAGTAACACTACCCTACCTGTCAGAGAGGGCGCCTGCGGGAGGAACGAGTAGCTTTATAGCGATATCGTCTTGTTTATAGAGCATGACGTTAATGCGCTTTTTTTTAACGCCGAAAGAGGCGACCTCGGTGTACACGGAAGTTTTCTCATGGACGTCCTCCGGAGATTGTACAATCGCATCGAGATCCCGGTGGGCGGTGGTAGGTTGGCTCAGGCTCGGCGTTGGACTTCAGAGTTTTCAAGAAGCTGAAGCTGATTGGCCCAAACCTACCGCAAAGCAAGAATCCAGTTGCGACCTATTTTAAGGCATAATTTTTAGCTACATATTAGGATTTTACTTCAATTCTAGTGATGTTTATAAGAATTAGAAATTTTTTAAGACATATCTAACCTATTATCTACCATTTATTTTGGTTGATCCAGTAGCTTAGATCTCTCTTGTCCCCCTAAAGATAAGACATACATCTAGACCACATGTAAACCCCAACGGTCTAATGGTTTCTTATAGATGTGCCATAAAATTATGTAATCAGGTCATATACATGTTGACTTGGAAATTGAAATACATCTCACTCATACTTTGAAGGTTTAGCTGTAGATGTCTTTCTTAAATATTTTGAACGAATACATAAAATCACATGTGTAAATTTGTCTGAAAATTACTTCCATAATATTATAATTTGTTTGGTTGAAAATAACAATCACCGATCAGATTTGCATTATAAGGATCGTGACAACATATGATGTATTGGAGTATAAGAAAACCGAGAACATATAGTGTTTTAGATGATACAAACGCTGTAGTCTTGGGCAACGTGACAGACGCCCCTGACACCCAATGCTCGACCGCAACAATCAACCATGGGAAGGTGGTTCAGCGCATGGATCCCTCGCCCTTTGAGCATCTCCCTCCTCACTCAAAGCAATCGGTATCCTCTGCCTTTGGTTCAAAAGGCAGAGGATGAACAGTAACCATGCATTTTGACCTGTAAAAACACTGTTCATTACTACAGTACTCAATGAACAGTATCCAAAAACACTGTTTAGCGTTACGATTATCGATGAACAGATGTTACGCCTATCTTGTTACTCTGATTCTCTCGCTTTCTGATACTCTCGCCTTTTTGCCTTCAGCATAGTGCAAAGGCAGAGGATACCGATCGTCCTCACTCGCCCTCCGTGGCTCATTCGCGCGTCGGTTGTTCTGCGTGGTGCAAGTGCTGCTAGGACTTACGGCGTGGGGTGCGTTAGCTGCGGTCCATCCAAGGAGATTAATAATTTAATCAGTGTTATGGTTGAATTATTCATAAGTATTACTCCGTAATTAACTTAAATGTTGGTATGGCATGAGATCCAATGATATTAGAAATTTAACTAAAACCATATTTGTAATGTGAGTCATGTGTGTTGCCACATCATACGCCACATCTATGCCAAGTCACTAAAAACAATCGAAGCCTCTAAGTGTCTGCTTGTCACCCCAAAATCATTTAAAACTGTTGTTTTGATACGTCAAAGAACAATTTTTGTCTAATTTTCATAATAGAGAGACCATGATTACTCGGTTTTAGTATTAACTGACCACAACATGGGAACACTCGTGGTAGCAGGCTTCTAAAATAGCGGGCTATAGCGGTGCTATAGCATTTTTATCCTAACCGCTAAGCTACAGTCCTTTGTCAGGCTAACATGACTATGGGCGCTATAGCGGAAAATAGCAGTGCTAAATAGCATAGCATTTAGCTTGCTATAGTGCTGCTTTCTTTTTTTTAGATAAAAATGGCCCAAAGTTGGTCCAACATGTCTGAAAGGATCTAAGGGCTAAGAAGAAGGTTGAATTGGCCGAAACAATTTTTAAGGATTTTTTATTTTCTTTTTAATTTATAAGCAATATTAAAATTTTCTACTACTAGGAGAAGACAAAAGCCTACAGCAAGCTACAAGCGACCAACACAAGAAACTAAGCAAGAGATAAATACGAAAACGTAAATGCAAGAAGTAAATGAGACAAGATTTTTTTTCTGAGGTTCGAAAAAGGTTTTCTCTTTCTCTACTTCTTGTTGGAGCACTCTTCATGAAGATGAGTATCCCTCCGATTTTACTCGGATTAGTCCTTCACCACTCTAATAGGTGGACTCCAACTTTCACAACCACTTGGAGTCTCTCAAAAGCCCCTGCTTGAGAGATCACCAAGTTCCTATTCCAAAAGTAAGAAACTTCAGTAACAAGCTTGAGATAACTTATCTTATCGGATTAAGCCTTTCATAAAATCACACAAAAAAACATAGATCTCAAGCTCTCCTAACCACATTCTAATAGAGAAACCCTAATTTTTGGTGGCTCACATTCAAATGGACTCAAGGATAGGCAATGTAGTTATCCCTCACGAAACAAAGAGTACCATAGGTCCTTAAATAGCCCATACTCAAAAACTAACCGTTGGGCCTAGAAATAGAACAACTCCCATTGTCGCTGTATGATTCGATGCATGTCGTACCATACAGGACGTCGCAGGGTTCCTGTATGGTGCGGGCCAAGCCAGACCATACGAGGGCCTAGAACACACACTCCCCAAACCCTTCTGGACACAACCAGACGGGGCATGTCGTATGGTACGCTGTACCATATGGCACCCTATAAAACTATAGGAAACCCTACTAGATAAAACACTCCAGCATGTTGTCTGGCACTCTGTACCATTAGGTGCGCTAGGTATGCCCAACAACCCTCTCTAGAAAGAATGCGATGGGGTGCCATCTAGTACCATGTACCACACGACGCCCACGTTGCTCACACAGAACCTCTAAAAAACTTTCTGGAAACAAAGAGACGGGGTGTCGTCTAATACCTCGTACCATACGATACCAATGGCTCAACTCTGCTAGAACGTGACAAAAACTATAAAAGACCCTAGACCAAACCCAAGTGTGCTTCAATAGAAAGACATGATCCAAAACACATCAAAAACTTCTCAAGCCCCTCAACAAAAGCAAAAACAACACATTGAGAGGCAGTATGGCTAAATGAACTCTTCTCAACGCCCGAGTTCATTCAAAAAATGTACTTAGCCTTGTTCCTTCATAGCTTGTCAAAACCTTCACAGATTTACATCATGCCTTGTCATCATCATCAAAACTTACACCAATACCATCGTAAAACACATGGAGGACTTGATTCCTACAATCTTCCCCTTTTTGGTGCGTGATGACAATACTCACAAAACAAACTTAGAGAGTATTAGATTTGCAATAACCACAACATTGTGCAAATAAGATAAAGAGGATCACAATATATCTTTAGAGATGCATGTGCACAAAATTTAGCTTCCCTAGCAAATTTAGCAAACTGTGTCTCACCACAGCACAATCACATCACAAGCAGCAAAAGAGAAAAGTTTGCATACACCATAGTTTAGGACCCAATCTAGACACTCCTAAGCACCTACTACTCCCCCTTTGGTATCTAGCACCAAAAACGAGACCTACTTCTCATCCTCAATGTCTTCAGGATCATCAAAATCTGAACGAGGAGCCCATCGAGTAGATTCACCCACTTGAGGAGGAGTTGGAGACTTTGGACGTTGCCTCTTCTTGAACATGGCTTTAAAGAAGTTCGTGAGCTTGTTTTTCTTGGAGGAAACTGGATTGGCATGAAAAGGTGGAGCTAGGAGATTACGCCAATTTGAGGCATCCACAGATTCTCCTTGAGCCAATCGAAAAACTAAATCACCCAAAGTGTTGACCATGGCAGAAAGTTCATCAATTGAAGCTTGTTGTGTTAAGTACCTCTCTTGATACCCATCCTCTTGGGCCATCTAAGATATTCTAAAAGTTATCTTGCCATTGAAGCACCTCTTGATTGAAATGTTGCTGGCTTTGAGAGAATATATTGAACTCCTTTCTAAAACCAAAGTAAGTAGCATTCATCTGATTCAAGAGCTCTTTTTTGTCCTATCAAGTTCTCATTGACTTCCTCAATGCTCTCTTAAGGGTTTCTTCTTTGTGATGTATTACAGATAGATAGCCTTTTGAATTGGATTCCAGAACATATTATCATCATACTCTGATTCTTCATCAAACCACCTGTCCTTAGGTACCATCTTGGCTTGCTTGAGCTTTTTCCCAATGAGTGGATTTTTGCTTCTCCTTGAGACACTAGGGCCTGATGATCCACCCGGGATTGTTATACCTGAGCCCTTGCCTCTTGAGGAATCGAGATGTCACCTAGAAGGGGGTGAATAGGAGATTAAAATTAAAATCAGAATTTCCTGCGGAAGCTAGATCGGAACTTCTGATGACAAAGGTTGGAATCGGAACTTCCCACTCAAATAATCAGGTTTCCGATCTGGCTAAGAAACAGGGGAATATAAATCCAAATTAGATCTAGGGAGTTTAGGATACAACCTTGCAGCAAAGTTAGTTCTGAAGCAACTAGGGATGTAGTGGAAGCAATTTAATCAACACAACAGCTCAACAAGTAAATAAATCAAGCAATGAGTGAAATCGACAAAACCGAGAGTGAGATGAAGACGCGACGATGTTTGTTCCCGAAGTTCGGATCCTTGAGGGAATCATACGTCTCAGTTGAGGCAGCTCGGATCACACTTGAGCCGGGGTCTCTTTCAACCCTAATCCTCTCAAGATTTCACCAAGCACTCCTCGGCTTCACTCTTGACTTCTTTCCTTCCGGAGACGAAATCCGGCCTTTACAAACTTCTCACGGCTCATCACACGTAGATTGGTGGCTCGTGAGCAACTCCTAACCATCTAGGAGTCCTCAACCTACAAGAGTAACAAATCCGGCAAAAAAATCGATCCTAGAGATAAACTCAAGTGCTCAAGAATGAATCTAGCTCGATCTAGCACTCAAATCTCACAACCCAACTCTTCTTAGATGTGTATCCCTTAGATCTAGAGTGAGAAGAGGCTTAGAGCTCACAAAGAGAAGGCTTTTCACTCAAGAGCTTAGCAGTAAATGTCTGGTCTAGCTTGGGTGGGGGGAGAGGGGGTAGTAAATAGGGATTCGAAAACTAGCTGTTGGGGCTCTGGCCAGCTCACATCGGAATTTTCGATGTTACGCATCGAAACTTTAGATGTGTGCAAAACACCAAAAAACAACTTCCTGGACTCAACTCAAATCTGGGATAAAATACAGATCGGAACTTCCGTCTTGAAAAACTAATCTAAATAGAGAGTTCACAACTTGAAAATACCGAAAACTCCAATTGTATTGGAACATCCGATACACATATCGAAACTTCCGATAAACATTGAAAGCTCAAACAGAGAATTAGGAGTTTGGAAATACCAGACAGTCCGATGGGATCGAAACTTCCGATGCATAGATCGGAACTTCCGATTCATTGAGATTGAAAACACCCTGAAGGATCGGGATGTCGCCTAGAGGGGGGTGAATAGGCGTAATAAAATTTATCACTAAAATTAATTGCAGCGGAAATAAATGGTTCGGACTGTCCGAGTACTTCGGATAGTCCGAGGTCACTTCGGATAGTCCGAAGAATGCAGAGTAAGAAAACGAGCAAGAGTGAATCTAGGCTCTTCCAGAGATATAACCTGCACCAAAGAGTGTTAGTGAGCCTAGAGTACCTGTGGGTGAAGTGTAAACAGCAATATCTTCTTCACAAACAATATCACCATTTCAAACACCAAGATTCGAATTTGAACACTAAGGTGAAGATGAAATCCAAGAAATGAAGACGAACACCCAAAGATTTTATCCCGAAGTTCGGATTCTTGAGGGGATCCTACGTCTCCGTTGAGGAGGCACAAAGCACGGGTCTCTTTCAACCCTAATCCTCTCGGTGTTGCACCAAGCACTCACCGACTTCACTATCTTAAATCCTTTCCTTGCGGGGGTGGATTCAACCTTCACAAACTTCCGGAGGCTCACCACACCAAGCTTGGGAGCTCACCGGTGACTCCTAGCCGTCTAGGAGTCCTCAACCTCCAAGAGTAATAGATCGGCGAGAAATCCGCGTGAGGATGAAACCCGGTGCTCAAGATGGACCTTAGCAAGCTCAAACTCTTCAAATCTCACTTCTTTTTTCCCTCTAGTAAATCCACTCAACAAGCTCAAGAGGGGTGAGAAAAAGCTAGGGCTCAAGGAGGAAGAAGAGAGGCAGTGAATGTTCTGAGTGAATAGTGTATCTTTTGGTGAGAGTGAAGTAGGGTATAAATACGAGCCCCTGAAACTAGCTGTTTTGGCTCTGATCTGTATAAATTCGGATAGTCCGAGTAAATACTCGGATACTCCGAATAATGCAAAACACAGAGAGAGAGAGACCCAGCTCGGATACTCCGAGTAGATTCTTCGGATAGTCCGAACCTTCAGATACTCCGAGCGGTTCGGATACTCCGAGTTAAGTCTCGGATAGTCCGACTAATTTCTACACGGCGAACAGAGAGTGTTAGCTCGGACAGTCCGAATAATTACTTCGGATACTCCGAGTGAAAAACTCGGATACTCGGAAAGGGACTTAGCCTCAAAGACCATTATCTTCCTGAGGAGACAGAGGGGGTCAACTCGGACAGTTCGAATAAATATTCGGATACTCCGAGTGACAAATAAGGTTTTGTGTCTGGATTTTGGGTTATGGTGACATGGGTTCATAAACTATATTTTTGCTAACTAATTTCCATCATGAGCACCTAGAATATCCAAACACTATTTCCCATCAAATCCCTCTTAATAGTACGGCTATCCTTAGACTCAAAATTTAAATAAATTACAAATCACAAGTCTAAATACCGTCTTTTGCTTCATTCAAATTGAGGGTTCGTCATTGCTCATAACTTCACTGTAGAGGACTAAAATCTGAAGATAACACTTAGAAATCTCATTAGTCCCTTAATCGTTTTGTCATTAACCCCCAAAACCCATAAGGAGGCCTAGATGCACTTTCACACTAGATGTGCACGATGTGATGTGTTTTGTGCCTATCAATTTTGCAAAGATCTATTAATTGAGCACCTGAGACATTTCTAAGCTATTTTTCGTCGAATCCCTCTTAATAGTACAACGATCCTTAGACTCAAATTAAACGAAAAATAATACAAGTCTAGAAATAACCACATGTCGCCTTCTTTCTTTATTTTGAGGGGTCCACGATGTCTAGCTTATCACCATTGGGACTTTTTACCTGTTCATATACTCATTGAACGTATTAATTCTTTAATCGTTTTGTCATTAATCGCCAAAACCTACTTAGGGGGCCTAGATGCACTTTCACCCCTACACCTTATAGAGCAAGACATAGATGGAGGGGGAGAATTGGCCCCTTTTTTTCCCCTCTCTCAGCCACTTTCTTCACTTCTTCAAGGATCTTTTTGGCCCCTGTCATCTCAGAACGATGCATAAGAAAAAACATACTCCCCCTAAATCCAAGCTTACCAAATAGCAACCACAATCACAGCCACTGAACCGATCATACCTCAACTAAGAACGAGCTTCTAAGACACACTAGCAACCTAGAAAGGATGCAGGCATAGAATTTTGGTAACATCGAGACTAACAACGATCTAGGGTTAGGGTTTAAGAACCAAAGAAAATTAAAATCCAAACCACAAGAGAGTAACTTACCTAACCCTAGAATGGAGCTTGCAAGTCCTTGGCCGTTGAGAAAGTGCTAGGCCCTTGAACCGGTTAGGGTTAGGGTTTGCACCTAGGAGAGGAAATTTGGTCAAGAGAGTGTCTTCTGAGGGAAAAAAATATGGGGAATTGGATGAGGTGGTGAAGGAGGTGGTCGATGTGGCTAGGGTGGTAGGAGACGGCGGCAGCATAGGGTGGCGACGCCGTCTCGTGAGAGGAGAGAGAGTTTTATATGTAGAAAAGGATGGGCAAAGCATTGCCTTTAGGTTTTTCCAATGCTTGCGCGGTTTCTGAAATGCTTGGACGAGTGAGTCACTAGCAAGGTTACTGTGGTGATTGTGCGGAGCCCAGTATTGTTAAGATTTTTCTCAATGTTTGCGTATTTTGCGCAACATTACAAAACTTAGATTATTTTGAATAGAAATGATATAAATACCATCTATCCGTATTATCGGCCATTTTAGGGTAAAGCTGGGCAGGTTCTGCAGAGCTGATAATAAAATCATTAATGGACCCTACTTCGGGTATATGAAGTTGTATCAACTAGGTGATGCCTATTATATTCAAATAAATCCATGAATTTTAAGATAAGATAATGGTTGTCAGATAAGTTAAGGATGGAGAAAGGAGATAGTGATTTACAAACTCATTTATATGTTTTAAAAACAAATTTTAAAATGTTGATGCTAAGTTTTAAAATATTGCATTCTATACCAAGTTAAATTACAACTTTACCCTTTTTTAAAATATTTTACATATAGTTAATATTTTATTTCCTATGGAAACCTGCAAGTACGGCCGGTAATTAAACACATTATGTGGACAAACTGCCTTTTTATTTGGACAAGACTCACTTTTTACACAGAAATGGACATATATGGCAAAGACTAGAGTTTGTACAGGACTGATGTCTAGGGCTTGTCTTATGCATATGCCTTGCCTGTGGTATATGGACATATATTTTCTTTTTGCTATTATAAATTGCCAGGTTGTATCTTCACTTCCGCTATAAAATATTTTGTAACATATAATAAAAATAAGCAGGTTGTACTATTTTTGAATACAACTGAATCCTGAATATTTGGTATTCAGAGCATTTTCTGTTAAATCTTTACTAGGATTTGAACCCTACAGGAACGACACTATGATAATCCTGATTTAAATTATTGGTGTTTTGCGTAGCACACACAAGTGAAAACATCTTTTGATATTCCTATCTTTTGAGGGCTTGTTTGTAAATACATAGCACCAGAAGCCTAAACTGAAAATATCTGCTTTAACAACTCCCTATAAAGCTACTACCAGTGGAGAGAGCCAACAGCCAAGAAACCGAAGCGACCAATCCAAACAAGCAAAGGGGAAAAGCAACTACTTTCCGATGGATCATCGCCTCCTCTCCCTCCTCCTCCTCGGCGTCCTCCTCTCTCCGGCGGCGGCGGCGACGAAGGCCGTGGCCGACGGAGGGTCGCTGATCCGGCAGGTCGTCGACGGCGCTGACGCCGGCGACAACGACCTGGAGCTGAACGCGGAGTCGCACTTCGCCAGCTTCGTGCAGCGGTTTGGGAAGTCGTACAAGGACGCCGACGAGCACTCGTACCGGCTGTTCGTGTTCAAGGCGAACCTGCGCCGGGCGCGCCGGAACCAGCTGCTGGACCCCTCCGCCGAGCACGGCATCACCAAGTTCTCCGACCTCACCCCCGCCGAGTTCCGTCGGACCTTTCTCGGCTTCCGCAGGTCGCGGCGCTCCTTCCTGAGGGAGATCGCCGGCTCAGCCCACGAGGCGCCGGTGCTGCCAACCGACGGCCTCCCCGACGACTTCGACTGGAGGGACCACGGCGCCGTTGGGCCCGTCAAGAACCAGGTCCGTCCGGCTCCCATGGATTGGCCAGTCAAGAATCGATCTCTGATTTCTTGGTTTATGTGTTAGATTCGTCCTCTGGTTTGTTGATTTGTAGGGTTCGTGCGGATCGTGCTGGTCGTTCAGCGCATCGGGAGCGCTGGAGGGGGCGCACTACCTGGCGACGGGCAAACTGGAGGTGCTCTCCGAGCAGCAGTTCGTTGATTGCGACCATGAGGTGAGGTTCTTTCCTCCTTTCTTCTTTTCCCACGCAATACATGTATTATTCTCTATATTTCTTTTCTTTTTTTTGTGATTGGTGCAAGAAAGGTTGGATCTTTCTGACTTATTGTCCATATTAACTTGTCCATATTATTTTGTCAGCTGGTGGTAGTGTCTTTTTCCTATTTTCTTGGTTTTTGATTGTGATTGGGTAGCGCACCAATTAAAGGGGAAAAGGGAAATTTTGAAAGGGGCATTGGGAAGAGAGACTTGCAAGATGCCATGAAGGAAATTGGGAGGAAAAAGAGTGGCGAAGATTGATATATCAGTACTTGAGAGTCAAACCAAAGTTATCTACTTAGCAAGAAGGATAACTTAGAGAACCACTTAACAGTTGATGGTGATGGTTATTAATTAAGGATAGGTTAAGGGAACCAGTTGATAGCTTGGTGGTGGAGTAAGTAGGCAAAACAAAGAGGAAGATATCTAATGTTGGGTGGAGTAGATATACGTCATGCTCACCTGGAAATCAAGGTCCAATAAACTGATGTATTTCCAACCAATTGCTTTAGTCGGAATCATCAGCGAAGCTAGTACCGGTACATGATAACATGAAGTGATGAAACTATGGTGTCGAAAACCATAAGCTAGATGTGCTGTCTCTGCATTCTCATTAAATTAATTACACATTAGCAAATGTCAGAAACAATCATCCAGTGAAAACATTTTGATCTTATATATGTTAAAAATAACCAATAGTCATTATAGTACAATGATATTTCTAAGTAGCACTAGGAATAATTTCATTCACAAATGACAATGTTTTGATAGTGCTTCTCACCATTGTACACGTGTGAACATAAGCCAAGTCCCTTTTGTGTATAGAACTTTGTTACCATTACCAATACTATTGCCTCTCTGTCAGTAAGATATGTTTTTGTCGCTGGCCTCATTTTGCCTTAACATATCGTGCTTCATTCTTGTTATGAAATTTGCAGTGTGATGCATCAGAGCCTGATTCGTGCGATTCTGGATGCAATGGTGGGTTGATGACTACAGCCTTCAGCTATCTTTTGAAATCTGGTGGCCTTGAGAGTGAGAAACAGTACCCTTACACTGGGAGGGATGGCACCTGCAAGTTCGACAAGTCCAAGATTGTTGCTTCAGTTCAAAACTTCAGTGTTGTCTCCATTGATGAAGATCAAATTTCTGCTAACCTTGTCAAACATGGGCCACTCGCAAGTAAGTAAAACTGTCTCCGGTGTCAGATGTTCTAGATACATGTTACAATCAATATTGGATATGATAAAATTGCCTTCATGTTTTCTCTTCCATGCAGTTGGTATCAATGCAGCATACATGCAGACATACATTGGTGGTGTGTCATGCCCATACATATGTGGCAGGCACCTTGACCACGGTGTTCTTCTTGTTGGCTATGGGTCGGCTGGTTTTGCCCCCATCCGCCTCAAGGAGAAGCCCTACTGGATCATCAAGAACTCCTGGGGTGAAAACTGGGGAGAGAAGGGCTACTACAAGATCTGCAGGGGTTCGAACGTCCGCAACAAGTGCGGTGTTGATTCCATGGTCTCCACGGTGACCGCCATCCATACCTCCAAGGAGTAGACTCCCATCTGTAGTCCTCCTGACATTGCTCATGGTGATTGCTATGTATGCTTAGAACTTCAATATGTACTACTAGTAGTCAGGCTCCATCTGTGCTGCTATAACACTGGTATAAGCAGCGAAAGATGCGAAGCTGCAACAGACAGAATGCTTTCTGTCTGTAACGTATATTTGCACTGTTCTGCCATGCATGCTACACGCTATTTGGATGTAGCTAAATTATCATCAGCTGCTGCCCTTCTACTCTACTGAACTTAAGAACATGGTTCCCTAGGCGGCCCCTAGACCTGTCTAGGCGGTGCCTTGCTTAGGGCCTAGACGTGACCTAGACGGCTAGACCGTCCAGGTGGTCTTAGACAGCGACTAGGCGGTTCAAGGCGGCCTAGGCAGTGTCTAGGTGATATTTAGATGGTTTTAAATAGCGATTAATGATGGTGACATGATTATATAGAAGGTTTTTTTAAAAAAATATAATTTATTATCTAACTTCTTAAATATGGCATATAGAAACATTTATATATTATAAAATATCAATACATATATTTGAATGGTTACACATTATTATTCAAACTGCTGTTAGTGTGTAAATCAGTTTAGCCGTCTAGATGGCCTCTCTGTGTCCGTCTAGCACATCTGATAACCTTGCTTATGAATGATGTATGTATATGCATGACTGGTGTGTCTCCATCAAAATGATGTGTTTCTGTTTGTTTTGACATGGAATTGCTGTATCTTCTTCCTTTAGGTTGCTCGTCCTCTCTAGCCACCGTTCCTGGCGCCTCCTCCTGTGTTTGGATTTTTCTCCTCTGATCCGTTGCCTCCTTAGTCGCCATCTCCCTTCGGGGCTCCAACATCTCGCTTGCTATCTTTCTACCCATATGTTCCGCATGCTTCCTCTTAACTCCACCTCTACCCTGTTTGTTTTCTTCACTCCTCTCTTCAGTTTTGTTTACCCTTTCTTGTTGTAGGCTTTATGTCTTTCATCTCGTTCCTCTTCTTATTCCTTTGTTTCAGAAAATTCACGCTTTCACTCATCTACGATGTCAGAATCATAGGGGAGCAGATGTGAGCCTTTAGAGCATGTCTAATGCTAAACTCTTTTCTTGTCCATTTGTTCCTTAATTTTACTTTGTTTCTCGATTGCTTGCTTGAGGTAGGGAGGGTCCCCTAGAGTTTCCACCTTGTTGGTTGAAGGAAGCTTGGTAGAACGACTGCTGGTGGGACGAGGGTGCTATTGATTTGTTGGCTGAATGTTGCTGTGACGACTAGGGCCTAATCCATCTCGGGCAGCTAGCTTTCGCTTTTTGCTGACCTCAAAACCCTTCACCTCATTCTCCAAGATGAGGGTCTTATTGACCATATGCTAGAAGTTTGAGAAATCATGGAGAATAAGTCATGATCGGAGGCTGGGCAACATTCCCTCCAGGAATTTATCGATCTTCTCCACTTCATCTTCAATATCCTGTCTTCAATATCCTGAGTGGCATATCGGGCCAACAGGTTGAAATGAGTAAGGTACTCGTTAATCATCATGGACCCTTCCTTTAAGTTGCGGAATTCATTCTTCTTGATCCTGATTATCCCCTTCGGGATATAATTGGCCCTGAAGGCCGCTTCGAATTCCTCCCAGGGAATGTCATGGCTTGGGTCTTCTTCTTCCACCAACTGCTCATTGGCGAAGTGGCCGTGTGCCTGGCCTTTTGGTTCAGTGGTGTCATCTTGCTCTTCCTATTCTTCATCATCGTAGTCGTCATGATCAAACTCTTCTTGACTGCCCTCTTGCAAGGTCTCTGACCTTGTGGCAACATAGTTTTCCCACCAGTCAGCGGCGGCACCTTCAAATTGATGGGTGGCAAATAGGACCTTGTCCGATTCTCGGCATCAAACTAGCTAGAGCTTCCTCTGTACAAGCCAGAGCTAATCTTCAGCGTCCATGGGTTCTACTGCGTGTGCGAACGTGGGCGCCTTGGCCCACAGAAACTCTCTCAACTTAGAGCTTTGTTGATTGTTTTTCTGCTATCGATTAGTCAGGACAGCTCTGAGCATCTGCACCTGATACGCCTGAACATGAGTAAGCATCGGGTTGCCTGCAGGTAGTGGGGGTAGGTTCCCACGACCTCGGCCTCGGAGAGCTAGTACCGGCGCCTTGTCCACGGCCTGTACCTCTTCCTCTAGCCATCTGCAAGTTGGCCAATAGGAGAAAGAACCTTAACCTTACAACTAGGATGCATGCATGCAAGGAAAAGCCAAATCCAAAAGTCGAAAACAAAGAGACAACACACATTCATTCAATCTTAAAAGCTCTACAATCGCCTAAGGTGAAAACATCAATACACTGATACCAAACATCGTGCTAGGACATGGGGATACAAATCTCTAGGCTAAAGCCTACGGATACTACAAAGCCTCGGGCAACTGCTGAGCACCACTAAGAAGACGGGCGAGGACGAAGGGAGTAGTGGATTAGGGGACGTCCCACGGGAAATCTGTCGGGGGCATCGAGATAGTCCTCCAAGGAAAGAGAGGCTACCTCGGCAACAAGAGGGGTCTCCTCAGAAGGAACTCGCTTAGGGGGAGGGGGCTGAGCCACAACTGGGGGAGTGGAATGGCGGGGAATGCCTATAAGGGCTCTAGGTAGGAGACCTCACTTTCGCACGATATGGTGGACGTGCACAAGTCTCAGAGGACTTGGGGAAGGGCTAGAGGTGCGATCTAGATAATTGGCCCCAACTCGAGGATGGCCAATCGGAACATGGTAATCAATACCGGTGAGAATCACGTCTCTCTCACAACGGTAAGAACACAGACTGTCCCAAAGGTGGAAAGCTCAGCAACGGGATCTCCTCAAATTGTTGTCGGTGTCGCAAAGGGAAGATCAGACGACGTTGATCTCCTCCAAGGCTCCTCGGCTGCTGTGCTCTATGCCTTGGCCGAGATGGGCCATGTAGACCAGCCGAGGGTCTGCCCAAGGGTGGCAGCTCGCGATGCAGTCTATCTGGGCCGTACTAGAAGGGTCCTCTGACGAGATCATCGTGGTAGTGGTAGCGGAGCTAGCGGAGTGCTGTCGTGGCGGCGTTGTTGATCGCATACTCGATGTGATCATGCGGGGTATCCATCCCGTAGCTGTGGGTGATGGTCTTGTAGGGGTCGTAGTAGATGCGGACTTCGACGATAAAGGCGGGACGAGGCAAAGTACGAATCCTCCTCCAAAAGTAGCGAGGAAGTCCGTCAAATCCGATGTGCTAAACAAGCTAGTGGAGAACTCCAATGTACCCTCCTCTTGCTCCTTCGGTTGTTTGAGAAATCAGAATGAGCCATCTATAAAACAAAGTTTTAGGAAAAGAGGCAAGTGACAAAATTGTCAAAGAGGTAAGTGACAAGCATACCAAATTTGCTTTCGAATGCAAATTTGGAAAAAAAAATTAAGGTTTAAATACGAGGTCTTTGACTAATGGCCAAA
Organism: Olyra latifolia; assembly: GCA_036346145.1. Lineage (NCBI taxonomy): Eukaryota > Viridiplantae > Streptophyta > Magnoliopsida > Poales > Poaceae > Olyra > Olyra latifolia. Next base: position 38,515,320 of record CM070524.1, on the reverse strand, counting down.
ACCTAGGGTTCCTATATGCATATGCTCTGATACCAACTTTTGTAGGGGCCTCGCTCGGAGGTTCGCCGAATAATTGCTGTATTAGTCCCTGGATCGGTAGGCTAATACACATCATTACATAGCCAGATCATAAAGCATACAATGATCACACTGAAATGGATAACTTAACGAAATTAACGTCTTTCGGTGAATAGTTTTACATCGGGGCCATCCAAGCCAAATACAGTAAAGTACACACAAGAGTTTAGAGTACAAAAGAAGAAGTCTTCAATGTAACAAAAGGAGTATCCAGCGGCTATGCATCCATGTAAGTGGTTGGAGGGAATGCGCTACGCATCTTCTTGGCCTTCATATCTAGGGTCTTCATCCTTGTAGCAAGCGTAGGAGTCTTCCAGATGTTCTCCATCTAAAGATTGAGTGAGTGTGAGGGTAAGTGTGCAATCAAACCGCACTTGTTAACACACTCCTAATGCATTAATGGTAAGAGCTCCAAGGAAAGGCTAGGGTTTGTTGATTTGCATAAATCCAGTTGGAAATAATTATACTATAAACCTATGACCTAGCCAATTTTCATCCGGGAAATAATGTGTTAATGAAGTGTAGTGTTTTTCTTAGATTAACCAATCCTGTCTATCTCGGTACCAACCCATAGTATGACTAGACCAAACTCAAACTCAGCTGAAACCACGGTTCCTGCTCTTCCTCCTTACAACTGCCATCATATTCCAGGATTTGGCAATCCTGTTGTGGATCATCGTTCTTGAATTGTCGGTCCTACGAACGCATGATCTAGATCATCCTCAGGTGATGGCACCCTTCCACCTGTCCCTCGGCTTGGAGTATCGTCTAGAGCCTCCGTGGAGCACCAAGCTAGAACTCTACACCCGCACTACCGCGCAATAGCCACATGTAGTGTTGGACGCATCCAACACTTATTCATATCCAAGGGATCCTTCCGATCCCGCTTCTCATGGCCCAACAGCTGGAGTGCCACACCCTACTCTATGCTTCAATCTTAATAGTCCACAACCTTCTAGTCTAGAGTCACTCTAGACAACAAACACAAACTCCAGGTCTCAACCTATATCTTAGCCCAACAGGCTCACATCTCAAGACCAATTGACATAGCCTATACCCAAACCTGACTATAACCAATTTGTAGTATAAAGTAGTATTTGTAGTGGTGAGCTAGTGTTCACCACTACGGGGTTGTTACACCTCGAAAACAAGCATTGATTAGATCTAAACATGTCTAAGCATGTTTTACCCAAGGACTGAGTCCAAATGTTTTATTTGTTTATTTGCTGCCACAAGGGATATGACTTGTAATGCCCCAAGTTAAATTAGAAAAAATGTATTAAATAAATTATCAGGGATAAAATATCTTTTGATAGTTTTATTTTTCTCTCTCATGCATGCCATTTTTACTATCTAGCTGATTTTATTTTTTAAAAAAGAAAGCTAAGGCAACTCTAATGGTGGCCCTATTCCTTTAGTGTAGAAATAGTATTGTGAATAATAAAGATAGGGTCAGGATTAAAATATGAGAAAGTGAAATATAGTGATTAAGAAAATAAGGCAAGCGTTGGAGATAGCCTAAGTCTATTTAATTAATTACATGTAATTACCAACATGTTCGACTAAGATTAGGCCAATTGAAAAGTTAAACGTTTTGGTCTAGTTTTTAGGAACCATCTATGAAGGCTATTAAAAATAACATAAGCATAGTAGACTAGTTTCAAGATCAGATTCAAGAATCTCTTCAAGTTTAACTTAATATTCAGCTCAACCACTATAAAATGCCCTAAAGCTAATTAGTTATAGCTGAGATTTTTGATACAAATAATAATTGCTTGTATGTGCATGTGTGATCAGGTGAGAAATTAGAAGCATACATGGGGCCACCAATATTCCATCCAATCCTCTCACGTCACTCACATCCATGCTTATTAATTCACATACCTAATCTTTATCTAGGAACATAAGAGCTAGTCTTAAGAATAAAAATAATAATAATTAATACTTAGCAAAGTGTGTCACATGGCTTGCATGAACATGGCTGCCGTGTCCAAAGGAAAAGATGAGGTGGCAGTACCTTTGGCCACGTATGGTAAAGCAATCATTAGCAAGTTTTTGCTTAGCCAGGAAGTGAAGCAACCGACATTGCGGGGTATAAAAAGTCATGAGCTCGCATGGTTTGCCACTACTCGGCAGATAGCTAAGAAGAGGAGCTGGTACAATCGTACTCTAGTATTATATCGTTGCTCTAAGGAATAGCAGAAGTTTAGTGATTAACTATACCAGCCGAGCGACTCTACTCTAGCAATAATTTTATCACACTATCTCATTCGTTTTAATGTTACTGTATCTTTAATACTGGTATTGCGACGACAATCGTATTGTGCCGGTCGTAGTTCAGGAATAAGACTTTTTGAGTTCTCCACCTAGTACGACCTTTTTCAGAACAGGGTACTTGGTGATAGATCTGTGGGAGCCATCAGTGCTAGTAGATTAAGGGTGCGGGTACTAGGAGGGCCAAAGGGCTCTACTCTTCTAGAATATAGCATTCTAGAAGAGACCGTTGATGTCTAGGTACCCTTTTATAAAGAGTAAAAGTGTGGAATTTCACCCCTATGACTCCCGGGTTGGGAAGCTTGCGGTCATGTGTGATGCCAGTATATCTTGTTTATACTTGTGCTTTTATTTGCCCCGCTAGGGTATGCTCGTTTGCTGAGTGTGACATGTCATACTCGGTCCTGCTTTAATAAAATGTTTGCAGCAACCAACATAGAAGAGCAGGCCGCCGACATGCTGTGAGGGCATAGGGCTAAATAGCGAAGTTAAGCACAGGTTAGGCAGGAGGAACTTCTGCTTAGCGGTGTTCACTACACAAAAAAAATGTAATAGCTGATGTTGACCTAATATAATAAAATAGGTTGTATAAAAAACCTCTGGTGCAAATTTGTTCGCAAATTAGCCTTACACGGTTATAGACACTGTGCTATAACTGTGTGGCGCTGTTACGCCTGGACCCTGTTTAGGGGAGTGAGAGATTGTGGTATCAGAGCACTAATTTATTAAAAACAAATATGATAGACAAAATATGGGTGGGATTTTAGCAACATGGTAGAATATTAGAAAAGATTGAATTTTTACTCTTTATCATTATTGAATTGGCTCTGTATGATAAATTTCTACCATGTTTCTATCTATTCATGATTATGTATCTAATTAATTGATAGTAATTTTTCTATTATTCCTTAACTATGTTATTTATTATTATTGCATTTGTAAATATCAGAGATAGATGATCATGCGATTTTTCATCTCGAATTATTTTTTTTCTGTTAGAAGATGTTGTTGAGCATTTTCATCTGGAGCCACCTATCTTTTCAGTAGCTCGAGACACTAGTAGAACTGGGTTTAAGGGTGTTGCTCATGTGCAACTTCGTCCGCAAGACCTAAATTCATTCATATGAAACTTTTTATGGTATTAATGATGATGCCGACGAAGCTAACCAGTTTGCTGCTTTAGCTGCTGTGTTGAAGCAGTTTCAAACTCTACACTTCACTACCATAGAATTGCATGCCTTAGCATACTAGAATCAGCTAGGTTTAGTGTTAGACATAGAGCATCAGCATCAACATGCGATTACACAGCTCCACCAGTATCATGAACCTCATAGAAACCAGAAACTTGAGGATTGAAGGCAAGATCATGCATACGAAGGGATCACTAGCTTGAGGAGGAACAGCATAAGAATAAAAAGGTGGAACTAGAAGTTGACAAGTTAAAGGAGAAAATAAAAGAACAAGAAGGTCAGATTAAGAAACTAGTGACAAAAGAAAATTCCCTGTGAGAACCACACTGAAAAGAAGAAAGGGAATTAGATGAATGGAACTGGCTAGACCTAGCACCTCTTTAGGTGTTGTTGCATATCTAGACTTTGCTTTCCAAGTTATAGTTGTACTGGTGTGGTCGTGCTAATGTAATGCTTAAGGATTTTGGTTATATAATCATAATGGTCCTCCCTGTACTTTAGGCTTTCGGTTGTATATATGTGGAACCTAGCTGTGAGATACTAGTTCCAAGTTTTTAGTAAACCGATAGTTGCACACCTAACCATTAGGAGTGCTAATTTTATTGTAACACTGTCACCTCCTATATTTTTATAAAATACAGCCTGTTGTTTAGTATTCATCATAATTTTTCTAATATTTTAAGTGATGTTTAAATATTTTTAGAAAATCAATCATACTTTCTGGATTAATTAAAATAGAGCTGAAAATTCTAAACAGGATTGGGCCAAATTCCACACTGTGTGGCCTAGGGCGGTCCGGTTTGCGAGACAGAAGCAGCCAAACACGAACTGAAGGCGTAAATCAGGGGTATGCCTCCACTAATACTGACAGGTAGGGTCACAGACCCATATGTTAGTGGCTGACATCGCTTAAGCATAGGAGATTTAAACGCTAATTACTATTAGTGTGAGGCCCACATGTCAGTGGCTTATCTCGCGACCGATATTGGGGTGACGTCAGCCGGGCGATGGCCCACTTGGTTCTCTGGCTGATCTTCGACGAACCTTCGATGGATGATTCGTGGCACCACGGTTCACTATCCTAGCGGTTCATGATCGGGATAGGTTCGGGTAGGTGGCTAGGCATCGCCGGCGGCGAGGCAGAATGGCCGTGCCATGGGCGCAGACGAAAAGATGCTACGGAAGCATGCTTATCCGGTGAAGGGAGCGACCGGCGGCCAGTTCGCTGGTACGGGGAGCAATTAGGGACTACCAGGGAGCTACCTAAGGTGACGACGAGCTCCGGGGAAGACAGAGTCGAGCTAGCACCGTGGAGGGTGGCAGTGGCCGAAATAGGGGCATCGTCGCCAGGGAGCTCCGGTGTTCCTGGCCAAAATTTAGAACGGGAAAGTGAGGGGCGGCGCCTAGAGGAGCTAGGGATGTGGGAAATTGGTCGGCGACGTAACGACTCGACAGTGAAGCAAAAGAGGGGTGAAACGGGGCTCGATGGCGGCAATGGCAAAGAGGAGTGTGAACGGGGCCGAGCCAAGCTTAAATAGGCGAAGAAGGTTACGAAGGAGAGGATAGAAGCGATCCTAGGGCAAGAGGCTCGAGGAAGAGCGGTGACGGGTCGACACTGCCATGATTGCCTGAGCGGCACAGCCGTGGCCACCAAGGCGGGGGTGCGGGCGCCAGGCGGGCGGTTGAGCGGTGAGGGCGCGGCGGCAGCGTTGCCTAGCCGGAGTTGCTGTCCTACACGGCGCACCAACGGCGGTGTGCGGCGTGGGCAGTGCGGCAGAGGCAGGGCAGATGAAGAGAGGAGGCATGTGCGGCGGAGAAACGGCACGAACGACGACATGTCGCATGCGGCGCGCTAGAGCAGGCTCGACGTGCGTGCTGCCTCGGCAGCGAGGGAGAGAGAGGGGAGAGAGAATAGTGAGAAAGAGAGAGGGAGGGAGAGAGAGGGCCGAGTAGGCCAGGGCTAGGCCCATAAGACTTTTAGAATTTTTAGATAGTTTTTTGAAATATGAAGGGAATTCTGAAATCAGAATTTGAATTTATAAATTAAAGTGAAGTTATTATTTGAATTAGAATTCAAATTTGGAAATTAAATTCAATTTTTTGAAAAAAGCAACAAATTTGATTTTTGAATTTAAGATTGAAATTTTGAATTTAGGGGAAGTATTTGCTCCTCCAAGTGAATTTGAATTTGAAGATTAAAGAATTTTTTCAGATGGCGAATAGTAATTACAAGAAATGCAATTCAATTTTAAATTTTTGAAGATTTTAAAAAAGGGACCCAAAATGGGCTGTTACAAATTCACAACTGCCCGTGTTGCTCCACGAAGATCTCTTGCAGCTGCAAGTGTCCCTGTTTGGACCAGATCAATAGGTGACGAGCAACAAATTGCTCGAACTCCTCGCCTCGTTCTATGCTCGTATCGAGTTGGTCCCTGTAGCATCATACGATGACCAAGGTTTGAAAAATCGATTTTAGACCAAAAATCGGTCAGGCTCGATTTTCGATTTACCGCAGCAAATCGTGGAAAATCGGTTCAAATTTGAGTTTTGATTTTAAATCAATCGGAGATTTAAAAAATCAGAAATCGCTTGTATTTTCGATAAATCGGTCGATTTCTTCGATAAATCGTTTGAAATAAAAAAAAATAGGTATTGAAATTTTGAAATCTCGAGCCAAACTTCGATAAATCGGTCGATTTCTTTAATAAATCGAAATCGCTTGTTTTTTCGAGAAATCGGTCGATTTTATCGATAAATCGTTTGAAAACAAAAATCGGTATTGGAATTTCGAAATCTCGAGCCAAACTTCGATAAATCGGTCGATTTCTTCGATAAATCAACCGATTTCTTCGATAAATCGATCCAAACTGATTTTAAATTTGAATCAAAATTTTGAATTTAATTCGCGATTTGCCGATATCGAGTTACCACGATTTCGCGGTAAATTGCGATTTGCCGACGATTTTTGAAACCGTGATGATGACATGTATTGCAGACCGTACACGTGCTCGTCTTCTACAATCATGTTGTGGAGGATGATGTAAGCCATCATGATGTTCATCAGGTTGTCGTGTCTCCACCCTAACGACCTGCCACGCGCAATGGCGAAGCAGGCCTGCAGGACTTCAAATGCTCTCTCAACATCCTTTCTAGTAGACTCATGGACGGTTGGAAAGTGCTGTCGCTTCTCGCCAAAAGGCTCAGGGATTGTCTTGACAAGAGTTGCCTACTATGGATAGATTCCATCTGCAAGGTAGTAGCCCATACGGTACTGACGGTCGTTAATTATGATGTTTACCTTAGGTGCGTGTCTTTCAGATAACCGCCGAAACAGGCTCCATCTGTATAGGACACTATGTCGTTTATCGAACCTGGCAGGCCGAAGAACGCTTGCCATATTCACAGGTCGCACTAAGCAACAGCCTCGAGGATAATGCTCAGGGATCTGCTCCGCTTGGTGAAAGCACTAGCCTAGCCCACACGATCGGATAGTTCTTTCACTCCCACTACATGCAGTTTAGGCTACCCAACATGTTGGGCCATCCTCTCTGCTCTGCAAATGCGAGCAACCACGTCATCCTACTCGGTTGATGCTCGAAGGTACTCATCCTATTATATGTCTACCACGCTTTTGCAGAACTTGTTAAGGGCTTGCAAAGCCGTGCTCGTGCTTATGCGTAGGTAGTCATCGAGAAAGTCGACGAGAGCATCATATGCCATCACATGAATGGTTACAGTGACCTTCTAGTAAACAGAGAGGCATGTCGCCCCGACCGTGGCGGGCCGTTGAGGGAAGAACTCATTGTACTCCTAAACAGCATGCATTATATAGAGGAAGAGCAGCGTCCTCATCCTTAACCTGGCCATCATGAAATTCACAACTAGTCATTAAACCTGCGTAGGTCCTGTATGAATGTTGAGGAAAAAGAAGTATGACCTTCTACGGAATAGGTCGTCGCTGTACACAGGGTTATTCGTGAAATAATCATGGAATAGTCGGTAGTGCCATTCAGCATGGCCGTGGTTGATGTATCGTCTACCTCGAGCAGAGCCGCCCCAACTCAACTCGGCATGGACCACAGGCCTCAGCAACAACGAATGGCCATGCTTGCAACCATCTTCTCCATTGCCTCTTGCTCTGCTATTTCTTCGTACAGCTCATTATCATATTGGTCTTCCTCGCCGGAGCTCATAGCTGTTGCTTTTGGTGGTATGATCCATGCACCCCGTAGGTGGTTCATATAGCAAGAATGGGTGATGCTTGTCACAAGCTTGCATACACGAACGACAGCAATTATTCAGGACCAATGCAAGCTGACCATGGCATGCATCTTCACATGTTTTTGTTCCATATCAACGACAGACACTAGGTTCCAAGCACATATAACTAGTTGATAGAAAATTTGCCCATGGTCTGCATTATTACAAACCTCACATGCACACAGCATGTTTGAAAGTTCTACATAGCAACAAGCACTCACAAGTCCACAGTACTTGATGAACATTCCAAATTTGGAAGGAGACCATGTAGTTCTTGCGAACCACATGGTGGCCATGTCACTGACCTGCTTCACCGAGCGCGAATGACATGCTGCCACCCATGTTGCAAGACATAATCTGCTACCGCATCATGTCTTAGTAAGCACGCAGTCCTGGGTCATGGGTGGTAGACAGATCCTTGCTCATGATCTTCAACTCCGACTTGAACTTCTCTGCCTCCACCATCTCCCTCATTGCCGCCGCCTTCTCCCTCTTGACCGCTGTCTTCTGTTCGGTTGTGGCAACCCACTCACGATGATGGGCCTCCCTCTTGGACTCATTACAGACCATGACCTCCCGCCACCTAGCCATCTCGGCAATGGCCTCCAGGGGTGCAGTTCCAAGGAACCTTCAAACGCAGCCACTTGCCGAGCCTTGACCTTCTTCCTTTAGCAAACGCCGCACCGCTGTGGTCGGTGAATCTTCATTGACAGACATACCTTGTGACCCATCTGGCCTAGTAGAAAAGCCTGAAGTTACACTTTTCGAGCAGCGATGTTTCTTCCGCATATCCAAGTCCACCATCTTCTTAGACTACTTCACCTAGCCCTACAGGATTTGCCAATAGACATGGTGCCTGAACTTCTCGCCCTCCAGTTCATGGTACAACCTGTAGGCCTCAACTTGTTGCGGACATCAGAGTTTATGGCATTGTTAGTGCAAATTGTAGTAGGATACAACCTCAGGCAAGTAATGAACATATGGTATATGTTAATCTCACATCATCATCGTCGATGGACCCGCTTCGCTGCCACCTTTTCACACTTTCGTAATGGCCACAGTACTTGTCAATTCTAGCGGCCACCGTGTTAAACCATTTCTGTAACAAGGTGTGCTGTCGCGGCCCTAGACCTTTGCAATGCTTATTGAATAGCTTTTTGATCCTTTTCTAGAATGCAATGCCATTTTGATCTTTCCCAACCACTGGGTCATGATTCATCTGTAAGCAGCACTTCATAAGATGCACGTTGTCGGCGGTCGTGTATCCACCGCAACCCCGTGTGGAAGCTCTAGTCTCGCAGTCACCATTTGGCTCAACCTCATCCACCAGCTCAAGGTCGTCATCTTCGCTATCGCCTTCATCATCGTCATCCTGGCTTGGTAACCCTGCCCCGTCGTTGTCATGTGAGAAAAGTCTTCCGGTTGTCGCTGGAACATCGGGTCCGTCACAAGAAACTGCTCGAAGTTATCTTCACCATCCATGGACGCCCTATAGTAATGACAGCAACATGCATGTTTGTCAGGATGACATTACTTGTAAACATAATAGAAACAGGGCATCTTGTTTTAAAGCAGAATACTTGTAACATAAAATGATGTTCAAACGACATGATAATACAGGTTCAAGCTTGTACCACCCCATGATTACATCAAGGAAAGCAACCGTATGTTGCTATAGGTGGCTACATGTCAAAAACACACCAACAGAAGACGGCTAGCCCTAAACTAAGTTATTACGCCGCATGGCGAAGCCCTAAACCTTTCTGGACTGCTCGCTATCGTAGTCGACCCCATTTCCTTCACACCAGTCCTACAGAGAAGTGCAATGGGCATCGTCGTCAGGGTCGTAGTGCATGGGGACGATGTCATTGGGGTCGACACCTTTCGAGTGGTTGGTGTCTTTCTCGACGAGTCAAGAACCCACAAATGCATGTGCACAATGTTGGCGTGCAATAGGGGGCTTCTTCAACTCCTCTGCTGCCTCCATAGCCAACCGCTCCAATCGCTCAGCAATGGGCTCAATGTCCAATAGTGTGTCATTCACAGCCAACCTAGGCTCGAATTGGTTCTGCACAATCTTGCGGAAATCCATGGCAACTTCCTCCATCCTATCTATAGTCGCCCTCATTAGCCTCTCAGTGTGCTACCCATCTGACGCCATCTACATCAAACAACAATAAGTATATGCACAAGTTCATATAGCAGTGTTTGCGGATCAACCCTAAATTGTAAACCGACCGTAGTACAAATCGTTGCAACAGAGAGGACATTTCTACCAATCGGTCATGACAAAGGCAATCGCACAATTTGGGGACAAATTTGTGCCGAAATCCCCAATTGGAAGAGAAATATCGATTCTCACAGTACCACAGTTCAACGAGCGAGTACAAATCAGTTGGCATCGTACCCTACGCGCAAGTAGTCGTGTCGGAGTGGCGGCCAGAGACAACCGTGCTAGCCAAGTCTATGTCCTTTGCGGCGGGGCATGCCTGACACAAATCCTGTGCGACCTACTGTCCTGCTTCCTTCCCTCGCTACGAAGCCGCCGTGTCTACATTCAACCAGATCGGACAAGCCACCACAAATAGACAACGCATTGTACTATGTGTGGAAATAGGGAGGGGGCATACCAGTAGTACGACGACGACAACGGCGACAGCAGCAGCGAGGACACAGAGTTCGCAGAAGGTGGCGGCAAGCGCTCCACTACCTGATCCGAGGACAGGGTGCCAGAGGAGACAAGGAGGCTAGACCTTGCGGAATCTGTAGATCCACTCAGCGATCTCATCGACAGATCCACCGGCGGAGACCTGGTTGCACTCTGCCCTAGTGTCGCGGTGTTAGCCGATTTGCCGGATCCCCTATTGCCTCCTTTCTTGTGGGCACGCACGGACTCAGAGGTTGTTGCGCGCACCGACTGCGACGACACAATCGATGCAGTCCGGCCTTGACAGATTTAGGGAGGAGCGACACCTAACCCTTCCCTGTAGCGTTATTTAGGGCTAGCGTTGGGTAGGGTACGTGGCCTTCCCAACCCCAGTTTGCTCAACAGTGAAGGGATATGCTGCTTATACTCCTAGCATTAGGCATGCTCTCACAACCCCAAAATGAGACATCTACACCACCTTATCCAATCTACGTCTACCCAGGCAAAGGGAATTTTCGTTCCAAAAAACATCATTACAATATAAACATTTTTGACATCTTTAGATTCTGTTTCTGTAGATAATGTTAGGCAACTGGTCGGCGAAGGGTCAACAGCTGGAGCCATGCCAAAGCCCTAAACACCGTATAAAGAGGAGGATACTCCATTGTAAACAGTTCGGAGAATTGAGTATTGAAAAAGAATAGTAAAGTATTATTCTCTTCTACATATCTGCATTTCCCTGTCTCTAGCCTACACCTTGTGTTAAGAGTTCCTTAAGAGCATCTCCAACATGTTCTTCATAATTCTATTCTCTATAATACTATTCACTACATTCCCTAAAAAATTCTCTTCATTTCTTCATATTTTACATCACATCCTCCAAAATATTGGTTCTCCGAGTAGCTTTCCTATCTGAAAAAGTCGAATAACCAACGACTCTCACGAGCTACAAAGACGAACAAGAAGAAAGGACGATCTGCCTTACTAGCTAGGGATGCTCTAACATGTTATCAACAAAAACGGCTCTGGCGAGCTACGAAGACGGAGAAGAATAAGAACAGGACGATCTGCAAGTGAAGGCGGTGATCAAGAACAGGACGAGCCACAAGCGGACGAGTTTTTTTTTTGACAGTACAAGCTAAGGAGTTGATTGAGAACAGCCAACGCGTTTTGGGAAAATAAACAGGAGCACGCCGTGGCCAGGTTGACGGCGGTGGAATCCGGAAAGGCACCAGGATATAACAGAAAAATTTTTTTGCCCAAACAAAATCGTAAATACGGAAATGCCCATCATTTTTACTCAATTTCAGAAATGCCCATACGCCGTGGCCCCGCATCGTGGCAACCCTATTGCCGCGGCACCACATCGCAGCAACAGAGTTGCCGTGCCACCACAACGTTGCAAGGGGATTGCCGCGCCCCGCGGCATCTCCCTTGCTGCGCCACCACGCCGCGGCACTTCCCTTGCCATGGCACCACACTGCGGCACTGCCCTGAACCCTAGTATATATATATCGGTCTCCGATAATTATGCTCGCATTCGCAACCCTTTGCAACCCGCAGCGCGCAGCAGAGCGGAGGGGAGAGAGAGCAGAGAGCGGCCCAGGTAGAGGGAGAGGGAGAGGGAGAGAGCGGCCGAGGGAGAGGGAGGAGGAGGAAATTTTTTTCATCAAATCTACATCTAAATCTGGTGAGTATTGTAACTTATTTTTTTTATATTGTCATTTTTTATATATTGTGAGAGTTATCTTATAGGTAGAATAAAATATGGTAGGATAGCAATTTTTGTATATAATATGTTTAAAAATAAGATCTAGTGAGTATTGGAACTTAATATTCATTATATATTGTGAGAGTTATTTTATAGCTAGAATAAAACACGGTTGTTTAGAATAAAAATAAGGATTAGACACGGAATATGGTAGGTTAGTAAATAATACATGGAGATTAGGGTATCTGTTTGATGGATAGATTGAAGACTCGGTTTGATTAGGAAAAATATTTAGGGCTTCTATTTAGGGTTTAGTGTTAGGTTTGTTAGTGAAAAATATGTTGACAGGAAAAAAATAGGGTTTAGGGTTTGTGTTTGATGAATAGATTAAAGACTCAGTTTAATTAGGGAAAATAGTTAGGGAGTGTATTTAGGGTTTAGTGCTAGGTTTGTTAGTGAAAAATATTTAGGGCTTGTAGTTAGTATTCAATGCTACGTTTGTAAGTGAAAATTTTAATTGGGCTTTTGTCGTTATAATTAGCTGTTAACATGTAGGATCCATATGGCAGAAACGATTTTGATAGGATTAATAAACGGTACTTTTTATATTGCAGCTATGGCAGAATTTTGGTTTACGGTATATTATGGTGATGGAAATATTAGAGAAGGCCCTAACGAGGTAGATCTTAGCGAATTTAGGAGCACAACGATTAGACATCCCGACCCAGAGAATTTGTGAATTAAAGAACTTTACTTGTGGATGTGCAATAATATGTTCGGGTGGAATGCAGAAGAGCATGAAGTGTGGATTCAAGCTCTATGGAGTAAAAGTGTGGAAGTTCCTAAATTGCAATTGATCGATTTAAATACATAGATGGGTCTGTCCAGATTTATAGGTGGATGTAGGAGGCGTAATTGTTTTGCAGTTATCTTGTGTAAGCCCGGGTTAGGAAAACAAATGGTGCACAAGGAAGTGTTGAAGATTTTGGGCAATGTAGTGGTGCGTTGCAAGAAGAAGTGCAAGTTGGCACCGGGAGGAACGAGGCCGTGCAAGATGTACAACAGGATGAAGGGTTGGGTGAAAATTTTTATGCGAATGCTGGAGAGATTAATGAGGATATCGTCGAAGTCATGGAGCATGACGATGAAAGGGCAATGAAAGAGGAGGAGCATGCAGATGAGAGTTCCAGTCGTGACGAACATGAAGAGGGCGTCGTCATCCCAGAAGAATGGAACAGAGGAGAGTCTAGTCAACTTCTAGTGGATGATCGTCATGACTCGTCGTGCATTTACAGCGCACACGAAGTCCAGGCAAAGCAAATGTATGCTGATAAGTCTACTTTGCAAAATACAGTTAGGGTCTGGTCCATGACTATGCAACGACCATTCATGGTGGAAAAGTCAGATAAATCAAGATATACAGTTAGGTGTGAGATAGAAGATTGCATGTTTCGCATACATGGCAGCAAGTCTAGATTTGCCATGAAGTAGACTGTTTCGAGCGTAGAACCCCACACATGTGTGTTATCAAATACCCTGGCGAAGCATCCCAATCTTACTTCCACTTTCATCGCTAACAAATTATTCACTGAGATTGTTGAGAAGAAGGACATAGCTGTTCAGTACATAATATTGACGGTGCAGCAAAGATTTAAGTATATCCTAGATTATGAAAAAGCATGGAGAGCGAAACAGAAGGCACTGGAGATGAGATTCGGTTCTTTCGAAGCCTCATATGACAACCTTCCGCGTGTGCTGCAACTTCTAAAAGAGAGAAACCAGGGTATCTATGTGGCTGTGCAAGACTCTTCATCGGTGAACCTGGAAGGTTATAGGGTTTTGAACCGGGCGTTTTTTTGCGTTTGGTGTTTGTGTGGAGGGTCTAAAAAATTGTAGGCTCATGTTATGTGTGGATGGGACATTTCTGACTGGAAAGTACCAGGGAACAATTTTGACGGCAGTTGGCTTGGATGGAAATGATTAGCTACTCCCTATCGTCTTTGCATTCGTGAAAAATGAGAACTACGACAGTTGGCTATGGTTCCTGACGCATCTAAAGTGCGGAGTTGTGGAGGACCGGCCTGACATGTGCCTAATCCATGACCGACATGTAGGCCTATGCAAAGCCATAAAGACAATGTAGGAAGACTCCGTTCACCCTTTCCACTGGCCAGACATGCATAGTAGGTGGTGCATTCGCCACCTAGCTGCAAATTTTCACAGACAATTCAAAAGTAAGAAAATGATGGATTTGTTCAAGTGTCTGTGCAAGCAAAACCAGCAGCGCAATTTCGATACAATATGGAAGGTGCTCGATGACCTGACCAAGAGCAGCATACGAGAGATGAGGACCCGGGCAGGAGGAAGCACAACAGAGTTGATAGAACCTCTTCCTCCGCTACCTGAAGTAGATTTCCTTGCCTTGGTTCATCGCTCCAGAAGAAACATAAGGTGTTTCTCACACTGGATTGAGTCAGAACCACGAGAGAAATGGTCATTGCTGCATGACGAGGGCAGTGCAAGGTTCGGGGTAATGACGACTAACCTGGCAGAAGTGTATAACTGGGTGATTAAAGGATTGCGACCCTGCCTTTAGTAGCCATCGTCAAAGGCATAATGCATGGCATCATGAGGTATCTCGGTGAAAGGCATGAGAAGGTCGTGCTGCATGCTTCCAGAGCAGGCATAACATTCGTGAAAGGACCGGGATGTCGTCTAGAGGGGGGGTGAATAGGCGATTAAAAATTAAAACTAAATGCAGCGGAATAGCAGAACAACACAGGAACTGAGCAGGTCAAAAAGATATCGGACTATCTGATATGGATATCGGATACTCCGATGTCTATATCGGATACTCCGATATGTTCAGAGTAGAGATGCTCAAATCTGCTCACAATCAAGTTTACCCCCTCAACCAAATATTCTCAAGTATGTAAATATGCAGTAGGAGCTAGCAAAGCTACTCAATCAAAATGATAGCTCAATCACAAAGAGAATCAAGAAAAGAGAGTGGAGGAAGTAAAACCAAAGTGAAGAGGAGACGCGTCGATTTGTTCCCCGAAGTTCGGATCCTTGAGGGGATCCTACGTTTCCATTGAGGTAGGCTCGGTCACACTTGAGCCCGGGTCTCTTTCAACCCTTTCCCTCACCAAGATCCGCACCAAGCTCCCTTGGTTTCACTCGCTGGCTCCTTTCCTTGCGGAGGCGAGACCGGCCTTCACAACCTTCCCACGGCCAACCACACAAAGCACCGGTGGCTCGTAGGCGACCTCCTAGCCGTCTAGGAGTCCTCAACCTCCAAGAGTAACAAATGCCACGAAGAATAAGCTTGGAGATGAACTCAAGTGCTCACTAGATCAAATCTCTCACAACCCTAGCACTTCCCTCCTCCAACTCTTCCCAACCCTTCTCTCAAAGGGGATCACTAAGATCTAAGAGAGGAGAGGTGTTTTTGGGGCTCAAGAACACAAGGTTTAGCTCTTATTCCCCCCAGGAATATCCTCCCAAAAAGTCTACCCGAAATAGGAAAGAAGAGGCTTTAAATAGAGAACCCCAAAATCTAACCGTTAAGACCATTCTGCGACATATCGGACTATCCGATGTCCATATCGGAGTATCCGATATTTTCTGGTAGAGAGGGGTCAATCGGAGTATACATCGGAGTCACATCGGATACTCCGATGTTAAAACAGCCCACAGCGCAGCCCGACGAAAACGGGCGTAACTTTTGACTCCGAACTCCGATTTAGGTGATCTTGGGCTCTACGGAAAGCTAAGAACAAGGGCTACACAACCAACAAGGTCTCACTGCCCAAATCCCAAAGGATAAGTGCAGAAACCACAAGGAAGCCAAGAGAGGCCCAAAATTCTCACTTCCCAACACCACCAACACTTCTCCCCCTCACACCAAACCACCTACACCTAGGTGTACAAGATGTGATTTGTGTCTCTCAATCTTTCACAAAGATAGATCACTTGAGCACTTGAGACATATCTAAGTCATTCTCTATCGCATCCCTCTTAATAGTACGGCAATCCTTAGACTCAAATTCAAACGAGAAAACTAAGTCTTACATTCAATCCACATGCCGTCTTCTCCTTGGATGCATTTTGCGTGATGACCTTCAACAAATGGTTGATGACGCCTTCGCCTTGTCAACCTTGACTCGGTTTACCTCATGAGACTCTCGTCCCATCGACCTTGACTTGATCATCCTCTCCGATGATCTCCACGCCAAGTCGATCTTGACTTAGTCCTCAACTCTTGGTGACACCGTTGTCTTGTTGACCTCGGCTTAACCATCATCCTTTAACATGCATTTGTCATCACACATACTCACGGGAGCTAAATCTTTTCAGATCACTCATGAAAGGTGTTAGTCCCAAAAGCTCAATTAGATATGGAGAAGTCGATATTTTGTGAGCAATTAAGGTGTGTCAAGTGTTTCATATAAATAAGCATAATATTAAATGGAAACACTTGACATAGAAAAGATCTCTACTAAGTGCACCACGATGAATATACAATTAATCTATATGCACTAAAGAGATGATTGCCATAAAGATGAATCAACTAAATCATGGCAAGTACCACAATCTTCACTTAATGATGCACATGATAGAATATACAAGAATTACACATGTGCAAATCATATTTAAGCAAGAGTGAAGTTGTGGAACAATCTAGATTAAACTTCACTAAGTGATGTGCATGAGAAGATATATAAACATGGTACACATGCACAAACCAATTCATAGCAATGTGAAGTTTAACTCTAACTAATACATACCTCAATTAGCAATCCAACCTACTTGTACTTATGAGACTAAATAAGATCAACAAGCAAGTGTGTTAGTCTCAACAACATGATTAGTATAACGCATACCTTATTAGGATGGATAGCTTGTCCACTTGACCTATATAGGTTTTTCCTCTAAATAGGGTGAGACTAAACAAATCTTCACAATAAACACATTAGTCTCAAGGCAATAAGCATATTAGAGGTTTGTCATTAGGCAATTGCTTAGTCAAGCATTTACACAAATTTGTCATTTACAAATAGTTGTCATTATATGTGTTTGTCATTAATTACCAAAATCACTTAAGTGCCTAGATGCACTTTCAATTCGGCTTAATGATGACAGCGTATATGGAAGAAAAAAGTTTCAAGGTGCAATGTCACACAGCCTTGAACACAGGTAGTGGACTGCACCTTTATCAGATATGGGTTAGATTGAAAGACGGCCATGGTGGAGCAAACATGCGGCTCGCACATGAGGTTGATCTGGGGACACAAGAGCTTGCCTCCATATGCTCCTGTAACAAACCATTGCTTCTCCGCCGCCCCTGCTCCAATGTTTTGGCCGCGTGTACAACCAACAGATTGGATGCATCGCAATATGTGTCTCTATACTTCTTCAAGCAGGCGATTATTGCTACCTGGACAGGTAATATTTTTGGATTTCACCGCTTCGGAAACTTCACGGAGGATAGGGGAGACCACCATACATGGATTCCTTGCAGCACTCTACTGCAGGGTAGAAGGGGCCGTCGTCACACTCGCAGCGAGGAGGAAAAGTGCAACGATGTGGATTATGCGGGACCGAAGGTCATCGAAGAAATAAATGTCCACAGTGTGAACTTCCGCAGGATTAACGAATAGATGGTTCATTACTTAATTGGTTGTACTTCGGTCAATTACAATGTATTTCACTGTATGTGCTCGTATCAATGTAGTGAATATGTGTTCCAGTATGTATGAATTATTTGGTCGTTTGTATTGTCTGCAACGTTCATGCATTATGTCAGAGTGTATTTCTTGCTTTCAATTTAATGCATAATTTTGGACTATGTATGAAAGTATTTTTCCTTTTGGATATGATTGTACTTTGTTTAAATGCAACTTTCTTTAAACATTGCAGTTTTGTATTATTTATGAAAATTTCTTGTTCGAAGAGACTAACAAATTCTTTCACTTCGTCATTGCAATACAGGTATGGAGACTGTGCCTACGGAGATGCTCGTGAACGACGTCGCCTACCGGCACCACCGTTCCCTCACGCGGTTGCAGGACCCATCCACGGAGATGGCGATCTTCGTGACTCGCACTCCTCGCCGCCCATGAGGGCTAGACCACCGCTGGGTGGATAGGTGCGTGGTCACGGCGCTACTAAATTGACATAACTCCGCATGTCGCACCTTACTAATATTGCATTATCGTTTTGTAGGCTTCGCGTCGCTGGACTGCTTTCCCTCGCCCGGATGCTCTAGGCCACGGATGCAGACGAGCCGGGGGATGAGCTAGACGACGACGAGGGAGAGGATGCAGGCGCTGTACCATTGGAGCGGTCTCGCCGGTTCCCGGTGGACCACTCCCTGCTGACAGCGCTTGTCGACCGCTGGCGGCCCGAGACCCACACGTTCCACCTCTCGTGTGGTAAGGTGGCTCCCACGCTACAGGACGTGGCGATGTTGCTGGGACTGCCACTGGCCAGGGAGGTGGTTCAGTTGCCTCAGCTTGAGACCAACTGGGTTGACGACCTTCGACACCGCTTCGACGGTGTACTTCCACCCTCGGAGGATGACGAGGAGCGAGTGCAGCTACGAGACAAGCAGCAGCACGGTCCTACGCTCGGCTGGTTGCGGCAGTTTGAGGTGCCCTATTTATCACATTCAGTGCTTACTCCTTGTAATTATCGAAAAGCATATCTCATTGATTGTGTTCACTTCCATAATTATCATGTTTCTATACAGGCTAGCCACATGGTGGAAGATCCCACCCCGTACCAGCAGTCACGGCACATGGAGGCTTACTTGCTGTGGCTGTTTGGCTGGGTGTTGTTCACCAGCCCGCACGGCAACTCAATGGACGCCCGGTTTATGCCCGTAGCCCGTGCTATCGCCGATGGCAACTTCGACTGCATCCTACAGTACAGTTGGGCTCCGCGATGCTTTGCGCGACCTTCAGGGCCCTCTGCGACTCGCAACCGGCTAGGGTCCGTTTTGGCCCGGATGCCCGATGTTGCTGATGCTTTGGTCCCTTGAGCGGTTCGCCGTTGGTCGCCCGTTCGTGGACACTGCACCTTATAGGGACGCCTTCTACGGTGCCGGCAATGTCGATCGACCGATGGTCGGCTCTCTTTGGACTCGGTGCAGGGTATGAAAATCTTCGACTGCATGTTTCTATTTTTCAGTAATTACGATTTCTTCTTTTGCAATATCATTTTGTTTGTTCCACACCGCAGTTGCAGTGGACTCGGCTGGCAGTGCAAGACTGCTACGAAAGCTTCTCCTAGAGCTTCGACCACCTGCAGGACACGAAGGTCAGGTGGGAGCCATACCCTTCGCCGGGTATGGTGTACGACCGAGCCCTGCGGGGTCTATCCTCCCTGTGCTTTCGTGACCAGGCTTACTGGCTGACCCGCCGGAAGCTTGTGTTTGATGTGTTCGTCGAGGACCACCCCCCGCACCGTGTGATGCGGCAGTTCGGGCTGTTCCAGGTTCACCCTGTGCCCAGAGGTTTCCTTGTCCCCCACCACGTGCATGGGTACGTAAACTGTGAAGGGGTGTTTCATCTTTAGCCTCTGGATTTGTTTTGTGCACGTAATAACCAGTTTACTCCTTTTCAGCCAGAGTCGTCATGGGGCCCCTTCACGACGTTCCTGGGACACACAGATGCACAACTGGGTTAGCCAGTGGCTGGAGGCTGCGCAGGACTGTGTGGTTGAGGCGAGGCCACACACGGAGCTGGATTTCACTGAGTACGTGAGTTGGTACTTGCAACGCACACGGGTACGACTACTTCGTGACGTCCGGCACCCTCCAGTTCCCGCCCGGCCGACTGCGGACGAGACGTACTCCTCCAGACACGGGTCCTCGCTACACGTCACGGTACACATAATTTTGACGTTGCTTACCATTATGAACTTTGTGCTACATGACAGTACTTACATACTTTCATATCCGTGCAGATAGACGCGCACATGAGGACGATGAACGAGGGCACAGTGATGTTGGCCCGGATGACCAACGATCTGGAGGTCACGTACACGCAGCTCTCAGAGTTCGTGCGCACTACCGTTCAAAGGTCTTGGCACGCGATTGTGCACGCGGCCTGCAGGAGCGCGGATGTAGATCCGCCTCCACCTCGGTCGCCTACCCCTCTACGACCGACAGCGCGTCCTCCCAGGTCACGTGGCCCTTCGCTTGACAGACCCGAGAGCTCCCGGTGCAGAGAGCACATTGAGGGGCCACATGCCCCTCAGGACGTTCCACGGGCTCCCCCTACCTTGGTGGTGCCCCCGAGCGGTCAGGACTGCTGGGCCAGCTCTTACAGCTCACACTCTCTGGCGTTTGTCTTCCCGTCGACGACACACTCCTATGCCGGCTTCGCCCCCTACGCTCAGCGTGGCTCTTTCTTCCAGCAGGTTGCCTCCAGCTCGGACGCAGGTCTCCCTTCCGGTAAGCAGTCAATCTTCTGACATTGGTCTTGTCTTTCCATTTGTTACTACGTACTGTTAACTGCAAATTGTATCTTTTTCTTGCATTGTAGGTGTTGCAGGGCTCGCCCCACCCGAGATGTACGCCGAGATGGGAGACATCTTCAGTACGGAGGCGGTCGACCAGGCGTGCGGCGGGGGTTTCTAGTACACGCAGCTACAGACTCCACCCCCGCCACACGCCGAGGGGACTGAAGACGGACGACCGTGATGAGAGACACACCCCTTCGACCGTTTCACCCCTTCGGGTGTCAGACAGCGTCCTGTACAGGCATGTCAAGCCCCTAAACGGGGACGACGTGGGGTGGACTAGGTTTGTCGTCGATCTTGTAGAACTGACTCGATGTGTACCTGCATTATGTAATTTCTTGGACAATTAGGTTTATTTCAGTTCTTCTATGTTACAAAACCATGACATTCCGTACGTGCTAGGCTGGCAAACGTTGGTCGCCCATGATAGTTCGTGGCCGCGTGGGTCTTTTCCGATTTTTGCACCTTCCTGGTCTTACACCGTCTGAGGGGGTCGTCCACAGGAAGGTTGTAGACAGCGTTGCGTAGGTCTCCCATGATTTTTGCCATAATTTTCGCACGCATCACGTGGGCCCCGCGACCATACAAACACCCCAAAGTGTCCACAATTTCAAGGTTTTTGTGCATAGGTGAGCCTTTTTCGATTTTCGCAGCTTGCTAGTGTTACACCGTCCAATGGGCTCGTCCACGGGAAGGTGGTAGGCAGCATTGTCTACGTCACCCATGTTTTATGCCGTAATTTTTTGAACGTATCCGGTGGGCCCCACGACCCTACGAAAACCCCTAAGTAGCCATAATTTCAGGTTTTTTTTTACAGGTGTGCCTTTTTCGATTACCCCTCCCACCGCTATATGGTACAGCGGCAACTAGGTTGCCACGGCGTGGCAATGCGGCAACCTAGTTGTCTCATCGTCTGTGAAAGTCTGGCGTACCATAGTGAATTGTCTCATCATATCGCTGTCATTGCCTGCTGAGGCACCACGGGCTGCCCGTCAACTCCAAAAAATCATTCCACGCCATTGCCTGCTGAGGCACCACGGCCCGTCCGTGACCTCCAATAATTCATACATGCGTCGTTCATCTCTCCACCATGATGGCTATAAGTACACCTGGATCCAGGAGGGCAACCACACAATGCAGACGATTCAGTTCAGCACACTCCAAAAATGCCGTGGCGTTCAAGTGGAAAGGGAAAGAGGAAAGTAAAGGAAGAGGGTCGCACTTGGGACTGGCCGCGCAATTCTGCGTACCAGGACCACTTCCTACCTCGTGGGGCTGTCCCACCGATGTGTATGTGTGGAGATCCTTACAGGCTTGTCTGTTCTTGGGATATTCTAACTTGGAAGAGGAGGTATTGGAAGTGCCGTAACTACGCCTTCGACCCGCCGGCGGAGAGCCTGAAGAATCGTCAGATGGTAATGACCATACGTGTTTCATAATATTTTTGCATAAAACTTTCCTAATTTTTGCTTCATGTAGTCGCCTCCACCACTGTGTGAATTTGAGCGGTGGTTCGACATGGAGATCAACCCTGAAGACCAAAGACTCCTTGATCAAGCCAACCGGGACAAAGAGTTCAGGCGGCAGCTTCAAGAGCAGCGTGACTCGCACGCGAGGAGGCACGTAGAAAGGAAGCAGAGGACAAGGAGGTAGAAAGAGAGAGGAAACGAGAGAGGGCACGTCGTGCCAGAGAAGCCCCACCGGAGGCTTGGGCTAAGGGGAAGTGGCCTCGATGCACTCAGTAGATATAAAGTTTGAACTATCATCTTCCTTGTACGTAATGCACCTACCAGTTTCAATTCATAATAAAGAGTGTGGCGTATGATATTTCCTGCTGAAACTTAGTCCTCCGTGTCCTCTCCCCGACCCTCATCTTTCCTACCCTCCTCTTGCTCTAAACAAATTCTGAATAAAACATTTATAGTGTGTTAAGTGCTTATCTAACCCCATTCAATCATGATAAAATTTTTTATTATTTCCTAATTTCATACTGCCGTTATTTCCATATTATTATTTTTATAGAATAAATAAACCAAATAACAGGCCATATATAGATTATACATTACATATAATACATATACATTACATAATATATATACTGTTATATATATCATAATATATATAACTATAATATATATACATCATATAATCTATATCATGTTTTATATATCATAATATATATAACTATAATATATGTTATATAATATATATAATTATAATATATATACATTACATAATATATATATATATATACCGTTATATATATCATAATATATATATATATATATGTTTTAATATATATATATATATATTTATACTTTTATATATAACACCATATATATTACATATATTATAGTATATATATTATGATGTATATATATTATACCGATTTATTGGTTATATATATTTTCCTAAATTTTTATAGGGTTTAGGGTGGTGCTGCATGCTGGGGCGCGACAGTTCTCAAGACGGCGATCAACTCCGATCTTGATGGCGGCGCGGCTAGCGGGGTGCCATGGCGTGGTGGCGCGGCAAGGGCTTTGCCGCGTTGTGGTGGCGCGGCAACTTTGTTGCCGTGGTGTGGTGACGCGGCAATAGGGTTGCCGTGGTGTCACGACGCGGCATATGGGCATTTGTACAATTGGGTGAAAATGATGGACATTTCCATATTTACGATTTTTTTGGGCCAAAAAAAATCGATATAACAGGGTACAACGCTGCCCATTTTTTTTTAAGAAAGTGAGCAAATGTTCCCTCTCACGCATCTTCGGTAGGCACGATTTGCAGTCTCCTTTCAATCATTTGATTGGGCGGACATATTGGTCATAACGATGCACACCATAAGGAAAAAAGATTGAACAGTGAACCAGTTGCCCCGGTTTTTCAAGAACTCGAATGAACAAATTCTATCCACTGCTATGATGATGTCGTTGGTTATTACATACGATTCTTCAATTTGATTGCAATGCTGGAAATAACATTTCCAAGAGCAAGAATGTGTCAAAATTATTTGACGGTCTTAAAACCGTGTTAACGCCCAACGAAATAAGAGGTGCTCGCCAATTAACCTCTTAATGCTAAAGCTCCTCTGTATGCAATCAAAATTAGAGAGAAGAAAAAACATCAGAGAAAAGAGCCGCAGCTGGTGCTCAGATATGATCACAAACTGCTTTGGTGAAGTCTGATGTGGATGCATTCCCGCCAAGATCAGCGGTCCTGTACTTCCCCTCGGATATAGTCTGGAGGATGGCATTGTGGATCCGGTCTGATTTATCATTAAATTGCAAGTGGCGCAACATCATGACAGCACTCAGCAGAAGAGCAGTGGGGTTCGCAAGGTTCTGGAAACAATCGATAAATTATTTGGTTATGTTAAACGATGAAGGAACAATCACACCAATAACTTGAATGAAAGACAGGGTCTGGAAACATGGAAATAAGCCAGAACGGCTTAAGTATCTCATACATGCATAATGACAACCATCAAAAGCTCACAAGTTTAGATACCGCGAATCATGAATTGATATTGTTAGCTCCCAAAACATAATAACAAACCTCAGAAGTTAAAAATCATGAATCATGGTATGCAATCGACCAATTTACCTTGCCAGCGATATCAGGAGCAGAACCATGAACAGCCTCTGCCAGACAAATGCCACCTTCACCAATGTTGCAACTGGGTGAATCAATAAGAGTTAGTTGATGTTGTGTCAATACCCAAAGACAAGACAAAATGAAACAGCTCTACCTGGGTGTTAGGCCCAAACCCCCAATCAAACCAGCGCATAGATCACTGATAATGTCACCATAAAGATTTGGCATCACTAAGACATCAAACAGACCAGGGTTCTTCACAAGCTGCAAGCCAATGCAGTTCATAATCAGTGACATAATACAATGTGTGCAGAGGAGAAAGAAAAGATTGAATGCAAATAGCACTACTTTAGGGCATCACCATCAAGAGTATGTAAACATTAACACCAAAAAGTAGGGGTTTGGGTGTTGACAAAGCATACCGTCATACAGCAATTGTCGATGATGACCTCCTCATATGTAATTTCAGGGTACTTCTCAGCCACTTCACGACAACACTAAAATTATATATAAAAAATAGAACAATGCATTAATTTTCTCAAAAAATGAAAATAAGGGTCATATACCATCAAGTACAAAGGAATAAAGGTCAAACCTTGAGGAAAAGTCCATCTGTTTTCCTCATGATATTAGCTTTATGTATCGCAGAGACCCTCTCCCGGCCGTTGGTCTTGGCATAATGGAAAGCATACTCTGCCACTCTTAAACTTGCTTGGCGAGTAATAATTTTCAAACTTTCCACAACACCTCTCACAACCTGGAGAACAAGTAGTACACAATGACAAACAATGCTAACAAGAACAATGAAGACAGTACAATTTTAAGAATGCATACAGCATACCTGATGCTCAAGCCCACTATACTCCCCTTCAGTATTTTCACGAATTGTTGCAAGGTTCACATCATCATATCTAGTCTTGTAGCCTGGAAGGCTGTTGCAAGGTCTGACATTGGCGTAAAGTCCAAGTTCTTTTCTTAATGTAAGATTCAAAGATCGGTGGCCTTTTCCAATAGGTGTAGCCATAGGACCTTTCAAGCCAACTTTGTTTCTACGCACGGACTCCAGGCTCTCCCATGTCAAAAAACTCTCTGTTCTGGGATCAACCTCTGTACCAACATAATGTTCTTCCCATTCTATTGGTACACCTGCAACATTAAATACCTGAAATAACAAAAACAAAAACTTAAATTAAAACCAAGATAGAATAAAAAGCAAGCTACGTTATCAGATATCATGTTCATTAGTTAACAACACTCATGTGAACAGTGTGGAATTGTTCAATCTGTTTGGGTGACATTGAATAGCAAGCACGATGATATGTCTATGCCACTGGTAAAATCCTAACAATTGTACCAATGGTAACATCCAATAATATGTGCTCAAACCAACTTGCAAGGGAAATGATAAAAATCAAAACTTCTTGCTCAATTTTTTCATAAAGCTTTGCACATCACTAGGCCACCAAAGTTCATTAAATACTCCACGGAAACAGCACCTCCAATAGAAGAAACCTAGGAAACTGAAATGGCCAATTCAAACATTCATTTCAAATGAACACCATAAAAAACTTAAAATGTTACTAACTCTAGTCACAAATGATTGATGTTTTGGACATCGACACGTCTCCAATATGCAACTTTGACCATTAAATACTATTGTAATTTATTTATAAAACCTAAGAAAATAATAATATCATTGGAGTACTCTTCAAGTCCAATCTAAATATTTAAAAATATAATTGTAGCTAAAGTTTTAAATTTTGATAATTAGCAAAGCACAAGCATAAAGTTTATGATCCTCAGCCAGCAACATCATGGCAGCATGAGTTCAAAAGATCTCCATATTCCAAAGGAGATCATAAACAATGTTTAAAAAGGCGCTAGGTGGGCAGCAGGGTGGCAACTAGAGCCTAGGCAAGTGAACAGCATTGCATGTTGGAAGGGGGAGAAGGGGAAGAAAGAGGAAGAAAAGGGGGAAAGGAGGAAGAAGAAGGTGAGAGAGGGAGGAGGGGCCACCCAGGCCCGCCTTGGACCATCTAAGACCCACCTAGCAGGCTGAGCTCCAAGAGGCCTGACTAGGGCTGAATCGGGAAGGTTGGGTGGTGCCGAGCACCTAGGTGATGGCTAGACCACGTTTTACAACACAAACCATCACTTGAGTTTGAAAAGGATAAATAATCCAAATGTAAGATAACTCTATGTTTGGCCTAGTAATAGAGGACTAATCCAATCTGTGCTGTCAAAGGTACAAAAGACATGCACCTTTGTCTAGTGAGGCAGCAGCTGCACCTAATACGGTGCCTTAGGGAAGGCACAATTTGCAATATGGTTCTAAATTAGTTTAGTTTTGTGCAAAATAATTGATGAGAAAAAGCAAACAAAATAATATTTCTACAAGAATGGTTTAATCCGTATATGCCAAAGGGGACTTTGATGGGGTGGTGGTGTGATGAAACCAACAAATAAGGCCTTGGTTGGATATAGAATGCTTCAATGATCGAAATACTAAAATATAATCAGTTGTGGATTGACTGGATTCTCTACATAATTTTTTTTGTCACCTAAATACTTCAGAAATATATTTTTTTTAATTTTTTGTTTCTGATAGGGCACACGCTTTTTGTACCTTGCAACTAGTGACTTAGCACCTCAAATGTGTCCTTTTGTCTTGACATTTTATTCAATACGGAGATGCAAATCTAATGTCATTGTAGCCATGAACTGGAGACAGAGACACTCTCAGGATTTATGAATTAAATAGTGTAAATAAATTATTTTATATCAAAATATTAGGCCAAACTGCAGAGCCTATACTTTCTAAAATGATAGGAGTATCTGATGTGATTGACACAGCCTGACAGACATACTTGAAAACCACAATTGGCTGTTCCTCTCCAAGGAGGATCCAAAATCAAAACAGAAAACAAACCCAAGTTACCCAACCAATTCTAAAAATTTAAAAGTCAAAAGTCCCGATTTAAACAAAATGATATGTGAATTCCTGGTTTAAACAAAATTATATGGCATCACATATTATCCCCATTCCAAGCTGCGCATCCTATTTCTGAACTTATACCTGACCCAATCTCTACAAAATATGTATGAATAAACAAATTCTGCCCTTTATCGCAGGAACTTAAAATTGCAGGACACCAACAAAATTAATTACAAGAGATTACACTAGTTACCCAGGTCTGTGAATCACTAAGTGATACTCTAGTGCACATCATGGATAATATGTTCTTGTTGGCGTAGCTTCACATGCAGGTTTGGATTTTTATCAAGCAATAAACTGATAGAGCAAGTTCCACATCACAAGGCAACACGAACACATCAAATTGTGATCATACATGAATGATGCGTGAAGTATTACACATATAGACCACAGGCAGAGGAAATTCCGTACCTGCTTGACCGACTCAGCGATCTCAGGCCCGATGCCATCACCGGGAAAGAGAGTGGCGCGGACAGTCTCCCCGGCCTCCGTGGAGAACGGCGCCGCCGCCACCGCACGTCCCGCCATCCGTGGCAGAACGCTCCCCTGGAGCAGCCTCCGGAGCGCCATGTCCACCCACTGCCCTGGAACAGCCAGCCAACAGCGAGGCACACACGTCAACCCTAGAATTCTAGGCGAGCAGGCGATCTATAACCAGAAATCGATCGACAAACGCGCACAGAATCCCTAATCAACCATGAAAGCGCGCACCCGATCGAATCAGTGACAACTGGTCTGCGGCGAGGAGGGATGAGAAAGGGGAGAAGGGGGGTGATGGCCTGGTGGGGGAAGGAGACTCGGCCTTCGCTCCCCAAGTCTGCGCTTCCTCCGATCTATCTGGCCGTTCGTCTGGATCGGACGGCGCCCGCTTGTTCTGTTGATGCTGATGGAACCCGTTCTTTCTTGCGGAAGATGTTTCCAAGTTGGCCTCAAGACATTCCTCATTTAATTAAAAAAAAAAGAGATTCCTCATTTAAGAATATTGCCAACTTGTTCAAGGCAGATGGCTGGAAGTAATTTGAGCATGTTTAAATTGGCATATAGACTTATTTGACTAGAAAATCAATTTGATTTTTTAGTTCAACTTCTTTCTATCATGAAGTCAACTCTACAACCTCTTAAAAATAACATAAACGAAACGAACCAGATTAGAGAAGCAGATTTAAAAATCTCTCAAAATATAGCTTAACATTCAATTCACTCCAACTCATCAAGATTATTCATTCGGATCAACCATTCCGAACATACCCTTAGCCGACACGGTGTAATGTTTTAATTCTATTGTAATCATATAACAAAGGAACTTTGATAATCGACATCCAAATAAGGAATTCAAAAAAGCCTAGTATTCCGGAACTTTTGTTGTGCAGACCCAGACCAGGTAACCCTCCTTCCAACAACTAAATAAGGATGCAAAGAGATCGATCGGGTCGTTCTCGACCACTACTGTGGCCCATAAATAAAAATACAGTCATGGGTCGCCCACCTCTAAATGTCATGGGAATAGCGCCGGGTCGGCCTATTTGGCACCAACCCAATCCAGGAGAAAGGAAAGTGACAGAACAAAAAAACAAACAAAGAACCAGATGATGTGGGAATCATTTATCATCAATCATCAATTAGATACAAAAGCAAACAAATGGGATTTCCATACCTCCATAGAGTGGATGTTTATTTGAGTAGTCCCTAGGGCTCAAATCAAATAGAAATTCAACAAATGTTTTGACGTTCCAATCTGACATTTGTACCTTGGAAAATACGGATAGGGCCTTCGTCTCCAGTGATCCTAAGTAGGAAATCGTGTAGTCGGCTTAATAGGAAAATCAAGTGACTAACTGAATTGCATGACCGTCTAGTCCCGTGGAGAGTTTGCATGTGATGCTGTGCAGCATGTGATATACTTTCAACGAGAAAACCTTGCCAAGGGTTATTTGGTCCTTAGTGGGTGGGGACGAGAGGAGACATAGAAAAGGAAATGATCAAGCCACATATTGAGCAATGTGGTGTGCTCTCTATCTGATATTGGTACCATCTTGATGTTGACTTCTATGTACTTGTTCCATCCTTGTCCTTTGAACGATATGAGCTTTCCGACAACGGGTCTCCATCGGGTCTTAATGGGGAAATCAGGTGACTAACTGAATTGCATCTACAACCAGCACCAGTACTAGATAAATTAAAAAAGGTTGCTTAAATTGCCGATGGCATGACCGCCGAGTCCTATGGAGAGTTTGCACGTGATGCAGTGCAGCATGTGATATACTTCTGACGAGAAAACCTTGCCAAGGGTTATTTAGTCCCTAGTGGGTGGGGATGAGAGAGGAGCCATAGAAAAGAAAGCGATCAAGCCACATATTGAGAAATGTGATGTGCTCTCTATCTGATATTGGCACCGTTTTGGTGTTGACCTTTATGTACTGGTTCCATTCTTGTCCTTTGGACGGTATGAGCTTACTGACAGCTGGTCTCCATCGGGTTTCAGGTCACAAATCATGGCCACATCCATAGGAGTAGAGCTGATGGGTCATGTCTTTAACATAAATGCGTTGAGAGTATTGGACCAAAAGTAGTGGGACGAGATCAGCTTAGCAGGTTTATAGAAGAGTCAGCTAACGAAAGGATTGAGCTTACGAGCGCTACTAGAGAACAGGGCATCACAAGCGGTACATCACAAGCGGTTCGATACACACCGCTTCTAATAGTTGCAGCACAAGCGGTTCAATAGTTAAAGCCAGGAAGCCCCCTCTAGAAGCGGTTCATAATACGAGCCCCTTCTAAAGTCCAAGCACCTCTAGCAGCGGTTGGGCACACAAACCCCTTCTAAATCCCAAGCAACAGAAGGAGTTCGTATTACGAACCGCTTCTAGAGGGGGCTTTAGAAGGGGTTCGTATTACGAACCGCTGTTAGAGACCCATTTTTCGAATTGTTAAAAGAAAAGCTTGCCTTATCTTATCAGAGAGCACGTGTGGGTGGGTTGGCTAGCTGGGTGAGGCGTGGGTCATGAGGAGGGGTGAGGTCCTGGGTTCAAATCCCACATACCCTAATATTCTTCACCTTTTAAGTCACGAGGAGGGGTGAGGTCCTGGGTGGGTTGGCTAGCTGGGTGAGACATTAGTCGCGGTTGCTTAGAAGCGGTTATACGAACCGCTTCTGATGGTCCCGCGAGCATCAGTCGCGGTCTCTTAGAAGAGGTTATATAACCGCTTCTAGAGGCTTTACGAACCACTTGTGAAGTTCAAATCTGTAGTAGTGGAGCCAGAATCAAAGGTGTCTTCTGTTTGTGGTGATGCAGTGTAGCATGTGATATACTTGGTAAAATCACGTGGTTGCTTTTCGATCCTTAGCCGAGGCTTGGCTGAAATCAGGCCGAAAGGCGATATCCACTCTTATGAGGAGCTCTCCTTCTCCTGGTATGATCTCTTGAGTTCTAGCTACATTTCTTTGATCATTGATATGTGGAGCTATAGTCTCCACTCCTTTACAACCGTCAACTTGGGATTGAACCTGGAAGGCCACCATCGTCGGGGGATCTCATTATTCTGGAAGAGCAGAAGGTTTCATACCATCCAAATTTGATTCATAGTGATAACGAGAACCTGTAAAGAAACCATTGGTAGCCTTCTGATCTGATCCATCACCCAAGCATTGAGTTGTTCTGGTTGCTATCCTCATCCCAATTGAGGCCTTTAACATCTTCATACCTCTCTTTAACATTACTCCAACATTGTTTGGCGAACACACATGACATGAAAACATGCTTGTCAGATTCTGGCTGCAAACAGAAGATAGACCATTGATTTCAATTTGCTCAACTCCTCTACTCCGTAAGTTCTTTCCCAGTGGCAGGTTTTGGTGACATAACCTCCATAAAAAATGTTTGAGACTAGCTGGGATGCGAAGTTTCTAAAGTTTTTTCCACCCCATTTGGACATTGTTCGTGGAAGAACTGTGTAACATTCTCATTTTCAAAATTATAGAAATCATATGCATCATGCATTGGCATTCAAAAATAAATTCGTTCAAAGCAAGAATATTTAAAAATAAGAATGTTACTTCGTAAAAGAATGAATTTTCAAAATATTATTTGTATTACACATAATTGGATAAAACAAAAAATTAAAAATTAATTTATATTTTCATATTTCAAATCAATTAATTATCTAGTTATTATCTGATTGCATTTTGGCTCTAATTTATTTTTTTTCCTTCTTTCTTCTACCCTAGGTCCCACTTGCCATACTCTCTTCCCTCCTTCCCTTTCCTTCATAGCGGGCCCCCTCTCCCCTCTTCTGTTCTTTGTGCGCACGAGCCAAAGAAGATGGCAATCTCCCCTAATCTCTCCATGGCATTCAATGCCATTGATTTCCTTGATCAAGGGGATCGTTTCCCTGATTAATTCACTTCACGCTAATCTCTCCTAATTCCCTTCCTAATTCATCTACTCTCCCCTTTATATTCTCCTGCCGACACCCTTCTATTTCCCTTTGCCATTTCTTCAAATTCGTCATTTGTGAGCTCCCTCTACCCCTCCTCCTCGATCGCCTTCTTTGTTGGCACCACCATGATCCATTTTTGCCATCGCATCTAGGAGGACATCGTTGGAGCGGCCGAAATTTGGCGTCGAAGCCGTCATCTTCCTCATCGACGCTGCCACTACCTCGTCATCAATTCGTCGTCATCTCTTGCTAATTCATCCCTCTCTTTGCTCCTAGAGCATTTCTAGAGCATTTCTAGGCGTAGTAATAGAGTTCCCTAGGGCCATTATGGACATGCCCTTGCCGGAGAGCGCTGTCGCCGTGCGTCTCTTCCCCTTCATAGCCAGCGAAGTTGTGCTGCCTTTACCTACTGTTTCCTCCCACGGACGTGCTCCCCTCAGCATCACCGTGTTTGTAACAGCCCCGAATTTAGGATATTTTGAAATTTAAAAAATGTTATTGTGGTCAGGTATTTTGGCCGCAAAATTTTGCAAACTAGGTTCAAATCAGGGATTATTCATACATAAATGTGTTTTTGAAAACCACATACACCCTCATACAGGAACTACTTGTTTATTATAAAACCCAAATTACATTTAAAACTTGTGCAAGGCTCATAGTTTCTTGTAAAAACATTATATATATATTAATATATTCAAAATGCTTAAATATTACTTTTGCTCTCTGCAAAAATAATTCCTGTAATGTAAATATATATACAAGATTATATCAATAGGTAAATTAGGTACTCTTGCCTGTTGTCATATAGGGAATAGTATTTCAGATATTGAATAGTACTATAGCCCCATCAAATCAAATTCACATTTTTAAAGTCTTAAGGGTTTTGCCTAAACCTTGAAATTACTACTCAATTAGAAATTCACCTCTAATTAACCTAGTTTTAAAACCCAATTTAGAACTTATGCCCATAATAAAACTCATTAATTTAAAAACCTAATTGATCAAATTATAGTTTTGGGGTTAAGAATTCACCAAACCAAACCATCCTAAATCAATTCATATAAAAGCTTATGAGCTTGTATATACCTATACATATAAATAGGTGTACATATATAGATATTTATATGAACACCCATACACCTATATATATATATATATATATATATATATATATATATATATATATATATATATATATATATATATACATATACCTTGGAAATCCCCCAAAATTCTCCCTAAAATCCTAGGTTCCATTTTTGTGTCCTATTTTTGGAATTGGGCCTATGAGTGACTCTCTCTCTCTCTCTCACTCTCTCTCCTTTCTCCTAACTGTCGACGGATTATGTCGACAATATACTTTATGGGGCTATGCGTAAGACCGAAACCCGATGGTAACACAGGAGACAGATTTATACAGGTTCGGGTCCTCTGCGGTGGAGGTAATACCCTACTCCTGTGCTCGTGGATTGTATTAGGGTTGATCTCGATGGATCAATGTTGAGGATGGATATAGATCGATGTGATCTCTCGTCCTCCTGTCCTCCTATCAAACTAGGGGCCCTTGCCTCCCTTTATATAGTGGAGGGACGTAGGGTTACAGATAAGTATCCTAGTTGGTTATAGAAACTAGGAATAGAGATAGGAAGTCTATCTCTATCCTTTCTTACCGAGTACGTAAGTACCGGATTACAACTGTGCCTTTCTTGTGATACAAGTCGGGTCTTTATGCGGGGGCAGGCTCATCTTCTAGATGGTAGGTATGACCTTGCTCCGTGAGGTGGTCCGTCTAATTTGTCTTCATGAGGATACCTGGGGACCATGTTATCCACAGTAGCCCCCGAGTGCTTTATAGCCGAGTTGATGCCTTCTCGGATGTGTGTCGATTGAGTCATACTTCAAGTCGAGTACTCCGACTGGAACCTTCTCTATGCCGAGTGCTCCATTGGCATGCAAGGAAGCTGTGAAGGGCTCAAAAGAGCTTTGCAGGTTGAAATGTCCGAGTGACTCCCAGCCCAATTTCTTGGAGTCCTAGAAGTCGGCGCGATGGTTGACGTCGCGGCATGAGCAGAATGTCGACGCAACTGTCCTCAGCGCAGTGTGAGAAGCTGGCGTAGTAAATCGGCGCGGCTGTCCTCGGCGCAATGCGCGAGAAGTCGGCGTAGGGAGTCGGCGTGGCTATCCTCGGCGCAGTGCGCAAGAAGCCGAGCCATAGTTTGTGTTCGGGGCGCTGGCGTAGGCATGCAGCCGAGCCATGTAATGCACTCAGGGTGCTGGTGTAGGCGTGCAGCCATACCGAAGTTGGCGTAGGTGTGGAGCCATGTCGTTGATTGCGCGCTCGGGGCGCGGGTGTTGACACGTAACTGTGCCATGGTCGGTGCTTGCAGCATAAACACTTCCTTGAATCCCTGTAACATGTACATGTAGGATTTAGGCAGTATCTGAATATGAAAACATTTGGTCGGATATAAAATCCTACTATCTTTATGTGCGAAATAGCCATTTTTTATTTTTCTTACTTGATGATTTTTGTTAGTCCGAGTGGTTTTTCTTCCTTTTGTTATGCACTCTGCCTGACTAGTCTAGCCCCCGAGTGTAGGGAGTTGACATATGGCTTTTTATCCTAGGCACTCGTTTAGGTGATGTAGAGTTTGTCGTGTTATGGGTTCAGAGCTTCACTATTCAGAATTACAGCACACTCGGATTTCACTTAAATCAGTAAGTAACAAAAGCAAAAATAACTATGAAAAAGATGGGTGCGCGCAAGTGCACACAATTATGTGTAGCCCCCGACTTACTGCTTAGATGGAATTCAACTAAGTAGCAAGTCAAGAAATAACACGAGTTTATATGTGAAAAGATTATGATGATGAAAAACTTAGCTGCTTTGCTGACGATGATGTCGTCCTTGCTTTTGAGCTTTTTACCCTGGGCGTATCACCTTGTAAGCTTAAAGCGGAGACGTGGGCTTGTAGCCGTGCCGAAATTTGCGCTCGGGGCACTGGCGTTGGCGTGAAGCCGTGCCGAGTTTGACGTATGAAAAAAGCCGAGCCGTATGATGCACTCGGGGTGCTGGCGTAGACGTGCAGCCGTGCCAAAGGTTGCGCTCGGGGCGCTGGCGTTGGCGTGAAGCCGTGCCAACTTTGACATAGGCATGCAGCCGAGTCGTATGATGCACTCGGGGTGCTGGCGTAGACGTGCAGCTGGGCCAAATGTTGCGCTTGGGGCACTGGCGTTGGCGTGAAGCCGTGCCGAGTTTGACGTAGGTATGCAATGAGCCGTATGATGCACTCGGTGCTTTGGCGTGAGACGTCTTGCCGAGCCAAAGGTTGTGCTCGGGGCGCTGTTAGCGTGAAGTCGCGCCGAGTTTGACGAGGCATGCAACCGAGCCGTATGATGCACTCGATGTCTTTGGCGTGAAGCGTCAACCGGGCCAAAGGTTGCGTTCGAGCGCCGGCGTTGGTGTGAAGCCATGCCGAAGTTTGATGTAGGCATGCAATGAGCCGTATGATGCACTTTCGGTGTCGGGCGTGACGTCGGTACCGCCAAAGGTTGCGCTTCGGGCGTTAGCGTTAGCGTGAAGCCGTCTTGGGTTTGACATAGGCATGCAATGAGCCGTATGATGCACTCGGTGTCTTGGCGTGACTTGCAAATGCCAAAGGTTGCGCCGGACGCCGGCATTGGCGTGAAGCCGTCTTAGAAGTTTAACGTGAGGCATGCAATGAGTGGATATGATGCACTCTGTGCCGGCGTGACATGCAACTGCCGTCTTAGTTGGGAGACCCATTCGAATCTCTTTTGAGTTTTTTTGCGGTACCCAGACTAAGTGTATTAAATCTGGCAATTGACCTCAGAGGGTATACCGGTATATGGCGGTACCCGGCCCAGTATGTTGGATCCGGCTTGTGGCTCATGGAGAGCATACCTAGGGCTTAGCCGAGTGGTCATCTCGAAACCCGTTCGTGAGATCCGATTCTGACTCGTGCAGTAACCGGCAATTGACCTGACATAAGGCAACAATTGACCTAGCATGAGACATATCACATGATTAGGTTTAACCGAGTGCACCCATAACCAATGGTGCAGGGCAAGCAGCTCAATGAGTGTATCCTCGGAACCTGAACCCTTAATAGCTTTCAGCATCTGATTTCACTTGGTGGTCACCAGCTAGTGGCCTAACACGAGGCATGTTTACTCACTGTATTGTTTTGCGAATGGCGTGTGAGAGCGCACAATGGGTGCGCCAACGTGAGAGCTCATGGCCTCGCGCCGACCCCTGACCGCTCTTGACGGATGGCGTTGGCATATAGCCATACCAAAGTTGACGCAGGCATGCAGCCGAGCCGTATAACGTACTCGGTGCCGGGCGTAAGCGCGGCAATGTCTTAGAAGGTTGCGCTCAGGGCGCTGGCGTTGGCGTGAAGCCGTGTCGAGTTGACGTAGGCATGCAGGCGAGCCGTATAATGCACTCAGGGTGTTGGCGTAGACGTGCAGCCGTGCCGAAGGTTATGCTCGGGGCGCAGGCGTTGGCATGAAGCAGTGCCGAGTTGACATAGGCATGTAGCCGAGCCATATGATGCACTCGGGGTGCTAGCGTAGGCGTGCAGCCGTGCCGAGTTTGATGTAGGCATGCAGCCGAGCCGTATGATGCACCGGGGTGTTGGCGTAGACGTGCAGCCGTGCCAAAGGTTGCGCTCGGGGCGCTGGCATTGGCATGTAGTCGTGCCGAGTTGACGTAGGCATGCAGCCGATTCATATAATGCACTTGGGATGCTGGCATGGGCGTGTAGCCGTGTCATAAAAACCATCTCGCATTATCCTGCATTGTACCCTGTGGAGACAATAAAAAACACGAGTAGTAGAGAAAAAACTGGATTGTAAATCAATATGGATAATGTCCAATTATGTATTTTTATTATGTTAAATTGTCATCCTTTTATATTTTCCGTATTGATTTACGCTTCTCCGAGTATGTTTAATTCCTTTTGTTAAGCACTCCGCCCAGCTCATCAAGTCTCTTAGCGTTAGGAGTTGGCGCGGAGCTCTGTCTCCGGACACGTGTTAGGAAACCCAAATTTTGCATAGGAATCAGAGTTTCACTACTCAGAATGTGTGATATTCGGAATCGGTAAAAGTCAACATGCAGAAGAACAAAAGAAACTCGAAAAGAGATGGGTGCAGATAATGCACCTAATTAGGTGTAGCTCCCGACTTACTGCTTAGTTGGATACTAACTAAGTAGCAAGTTAGGAGATAAATTATAATGATGTAATTGAGTATAAAAATAGACAACTTAGCTGTTGATCGTGTCGTCCTCACACTCGAGTGAACGAGCCCTCGGGCATGTAACCTTGTCAGCGTGGCTGTCCTCGGCGTCGTGCACGAAAAGCCGGCGTAAGGAAGTCGGCGCGGCTGTCCTCGGTGTCATACGCGAGAAACCAGCCTAGTAAGTTGGCGTGCTTGACCTCAGCGCAGTTCGCGAGAAGCCGGCCTAGGAAGTCGGTGCGGCTGTCCTCGGCGTCGTGCGCGAGAAACCGGCCTAGAAAGTCGGCATGACTGTCCTCGACGTCGTGCACGCGAGAAGCTTGCCTAGGAAGTCGGCGCGCCGTTGTCAAAGACATCGAGCACGAAGCCGCCAGATAAGTCGGCGTGGATGTCCTCAACGCGGCTTGAGAAGCCGCCTAGGAAGTCGGCGCGTGTTTTCGGTGTCGTCGCGAAAGTCGACCTAGGAAGTCGGCGCGGCGATCCTCGGCGTTGCGCGAAAAACCGCCTAGAAAGTCGGTAGCGGTACATCCATCGGTCATCTTGCGAAATCCGGCGTAAGGAGGTCGCCGCGGCTATCCTCAGCGTCGAGCACAAGAAGCCTAGGAAGTTGGCGCGGCTGTCCTCGGCGTCGAGCACAAGAAGCCAGCGCAGTAAGTCGGCGCGGATGTCCTCAGCGCAGTGCACAAGAAGCCGGCCTAGGAAGTCGGCGCGGCTATTCTCAGCGTCGTGCGCGAGAAGCCGGCCTAAGAAGTCGGCGCGGCTGTCCTTGGCATCATGCGTGAGAAGTCGGCATAGGAAGTCAGCGCGGCTGTCCTCGGCATCGAGCACGAGAAGCCGGCCTAGGAAGTCGGCGCGGCTGTCCTCGACGTCGGACGCGAGAAGCCGGCCTAGGAAGTCGGCGTGGCTGTCCTCAGCGTCGAGCACGAGAAGCCGTCGAGCACGAGAAGCCAGCCTAGGAAGTCGGCACGACTATCCTCGGCGTCATGCGCGCGAGAAGCCGGCCTAGGAAGTCGGCTGTCACGGTTTCGACCGAAACCCCTTCTATCGTCATCATGGTGACGTCTCTCATCTTCTTCTCGCTCCTATCACCGAGCTTCAATGTCTTGGTGAAGGTCGCGGTTTATCGTTGTTGCCGAAGCAACGGGTGGGTGCGGTGGTAGTCGTTGTCGTCGTCGCCGCAAGTCGGGGGGCGTAGGAGCCGCAAGTCGGCGTCACAAGAGACGCCAATCAGGGCGTCGCAGGAGCCGTAAGTCGGGACGGCGTAGGAGCCTTGCCGCGATCTCCGGGATGAGATCTGCTTTGTTGTCGAGGTCCGCCATGCCCTTGCTGAGATGCACCAAGGATCGCCGATGTGCCAAGCGAAATTCACTTCGAGCTCTATCTTCGAGCGGGATTTACGTCACCTCTGCGCAGTCTGTCTTCAAACGGTCACCACGGTCACATCCGAACTCGGTTTTCAATAATCTTGGACTCGTTGGATAGACAACAAGATAAGCTTTCCAACGCATCCAAAATCACCCCGAAATTCCTTTCGAGTCAACAGAAAATCGCGATGCAACTTCTATCCAGATTTTGTACGCGAATAGATCACATCTTCTTGCGCTCGCTTCGCGGTTGAAGTTGTCTTCCGATCGGATCTGATCCGATTCTTCGAGAGCAAGTTTTCCGAGGTTGTTGATGAAGAAATCCAAGCCTTTAAAACGAAAAACTTAATCGAAGGTGAATTCGACGGCACTGCCGTCGTGAGATGCCATCGAGTTTGATGAAGATGGTCTTAGCGCTGCCCCTACTTAGCGTGCCAATTGTCGATGAATTATGTCGGCAATATACTTTATGGGGCTATGTGAAAAACCGAAACCCGATGGTAACACAGGAGACAGATTTATACAGGTTCGTACCCTCTGCGGTGAAGGTAATACCCTACTCCTGTGCTCGTGGATTGTATTGCAGTTGATCTCGATGGATCATTGTTGAGGATGGCTATGGATCGATGTGATCTCTCCTCTCCTCTCCTCCTCTTCCCAAACTCACTCTCTCCCTGCTCTCTGCACTCACCACTCCTGTTCTCTCTCTCTCTCTGATCTCTCTACTATCAAGCCGAGCGTCTCTCTCTCTCTCTGATCTCCACCCCTCTTGAGCCAAGCAGCTCGCTGGCTCGCTCTCTCTCCCTCCCATGCCTTCTCTCTCACTTGGTCGCTCTCTCTGTTGCTGACGCAATCCAACCCCTCCTTTACCCACCGTACCGAACCGTGCCTCTCCCTTCGCGTCGCGCTGGCACGCGAACCCTGCCGAAGATACCTTGTGGCGCTTTCCTCTCTGCCAAGCCGTCTCGTGGCTCCCCACCCCTGCCACTGTCGCCTACGCAAGCCCCGACCGGCCATCCCGTCCTACTTAATTGGGTCGCCAACCCCCTCCTTCGCTGCCCCTCGGTTTCTTAAGCCCAGTCTGAGCTCCCCCACTCTCAATTCTCCCATTTCCTTGTAAAGCCAAAATCCGGCGATCTCTCGGCACCCTCAAACTAGCCGCCTGGTTGGCCTCTTTGCTTGCCTGTGATCCCATTGAGGAGCTCTCCATCTCCCCTACGACGTCCTCAGCCCAATCGGGCTCGGAGGCCCTACCGAGCTCGGGTGGTCGCATGGACCGCCGTCGGCCGGATTTCTTTCTCTTTTCGTTCTCTCCCTCCACGGTAAGCCTTGCTCCGATTGCTCTCACTCGAAGCATCCTCAGGTCATGCTAATCACGCCCTACCTCTCTTTTTTCCTAGGCCTTGCCGGGTGGCGCCGTCGCCGTGTTCCTTTGTCGGCTGCCGCCAGCCTCCACGTCGCTGGCCTGTTCAAGACCATCCCTGACCCTGCCGACCTTGCAGGTAAACTCTGCTCCCACCGTAGATGCTATAGGGCCCATGTTTTAGCCCATTCCGGCCATAACTCGCTGTCATGGCGCTCGCCACTGCCGGCCGCCGCTCAAGCATGTCGCACCATCGTGCCGATGCTCCATCCTCTGATCCGTAAGTACCTTTGGGTG
This sequence comes from Olyra latifolia, assembly GCA_036346145.1. NCBI lineage: Eukaryota > Viridiplantae > Streptophyta > Magnoliopsida > Poales > Poaceae > Olyra > Olyra latifolia. The sequence goes on along the minus strand of CM070524.1, from coordinate 38,475,316 downwards.
CGGGTCGTCCTTGGGAATCCATTTTTGGCCCTTCCCTCACGCCACCGAGCCGAGCTCCACCGGCGTTGACCTCCGTTCGGGCGCCCATGGCCGCTACACCCGTCTAGAACCGAGGAGGAAGACGACCCTGTCTGTGGCAGCAGCCATGTGGCTGATTTGCGGGCCCTCGGTCCCCACATGTCAAATTAGTGAAGCGTAAACCCCAAAGTACGCCTTCTATTAACCCAAAGCGTATTCTATAATGTGACTTTGGCCCAAGCCAGCTCAAATCCCTCTTTTAGCAATTAACCCGAATTCCTATATTAGCATATTTAGGATTTATTTAAAATTGTAAATGATGTTTAAAATTTATGAACCTTTTTCTATAAATACTACAATGGGTAAGGAACCTAGAAAAATTATTAAACCCAACTGTCCAATAAAGAAAATAAATTATTAAAAAAGGTAAGCCTCTCTAGTTGTAGCAACTTTAATCCTAGCATTATATAATCTAATAATTTATTTAACTATAATAATATTTTGAAATCCATGAAAACCTAAATGGAGGATAAATTATGAACAGAAGGGGGCAATATTTATTCTTCAAATACAAACCCTAAATTATAGCCTTTTTGTAATATTTAAATATTTTAGTTATTTGTTTTAACTTTAAAATTTTGCTCTTGCACTCTAAAACTTAAAGTAATGCCTAATGACAATTATGACAACATTGCACCCTTTTAAGTAAATTAAGGCCCATTTAGTCAAATTTTCCCTAATATAGAGAATTTCCAAACTATGAGTAATTTTAAAAAGGGAATTTACTACTCACAACATATATTGTTTTTCCCCAAAAAATATTTATGATTTCCTTATAGCTACAACAAAAGGAATAAACCCCATGAAAAGTGCTAAACCTTATTTACTAATAGTAACCCATCTAAGTCACCTATTTAATCTACAAGCCTTATTTATCCCACTTTTGAATAATATCAAAAAAACAACATTTTCCATTTAATTGAATTAATCATTAAGTTCCTAAACTCATGATAAAATTCTAGTGGAGCATAAATATGATTTAGAAATTTAATAAATTTATTACATAATTTTAGGATGAATATTGCTCTCTAGATAATTAAAATAGGCATCTTTTACTATTTTCCTTATATATTAATAAAATAGAAACTAATTTTGATTTATTTTAAATATCAAACGACTTCAATTAAATCTTAAATTTTTACAAAAACCTAGTTAACCCTTAAGGAAATTACTAAAATTATTGGAACCTAGTTTAACATGGTATTTATCCATAACTACCTAATTAGGATAATTAAAACCCTCTTTTAGGAAATCATCTTTTACTGTTAAATTAAATTCAACTAATTATACCACGGTAAGAGCAAGCTATTATTTTTAGGAAATAACTCAGACGAAGTTTTTTTAAAAAAACTTATATTCTACATTATGAGGATTGCAATTTAAAGCATTTACTGCATCATCATCATAAACTATCGATCACAACACCGTTATCTTTCCGTAGAATTTCAAATGTTAGTAGACTCAAGAAACTTCCTTGATACCTGGAAAAGAATTATTTCTAGGCTTCTAACACTAATCATCGAATGCTAGGCTAAGTGTGCTGCATTTCATGCATCATGCCTTCTCGTTCCATATTGGTGTTTTATTTATTGTTCTTCGATTTTCGTTCCGTTAATAGACGCTGAGGAGCACGTGGAACATTTCAAAAAAGCAAGAAGACCCCCTCCACTCACAGGACTAAGGCGAGTTAACATTCAGTTAGATCATGTTGATTACCCAGTTTTCAGAGTATTTCATTTAAAGTATCAAATTGCATGCTCTTTAAGTAATTATGTCTATTTGTTTAATCATGATATATCATGCCATGTTATTTATTTCTTATTGCTTTACCATGATGATGTTGCCTTGATAAAGTCATCTCTCATTTGACTCTATTAATGATTGCCTTGATGATCATCCTTGTTAGCCTGGTTAAGTAAAATAAAATGATTTAGACTCATAAGTCATAGTTAAAATCTTCTTAGATATTGCTCAGGTTTAATTATTAATTTTAAGCTTAGTTGCCTCGAAACGGTGAATCGATATTCACCGGACATGATGACACAATAAATATGACAACTGGAAATTGGCCCTGGCATGCTAGTGTGTGTGTGATTGGGAATGTGGACATGGTCCGGCATGTGGAATAGGGTGTGAAGTAGCTTGGCTACCTGGTGTGAAGAGGGCTATCCGTTCAAACATGGTGCGGAGAGGAGCGCGGATGAAACACGCGTACTGCCAAGCGCTGCCATAGGGTGGTTCCGTCACAACGTGTGCAAGGCACACAGAAGAACCATAACCAAAGAATGAAGTGGTTGTGGACAAAGTGTGGATTGGCCGGATCCGCTGTGACTCCTAGAGTAGACTAGATGGGCGTGCAGTGAGGTGCGCAGTGGGAAGTCGCTGACCATGGACATGGTTCCTATTACCACAATGCGTTGCCATCGCACGGTAGTGCGGGTGTAGCGCCCGATGGCTTGCTGGACAGCGTCACGGTGAACCCCTGCCCGAGGCGAAGACAGGCTCATGTCGTCATCCAGACGGATGATCTAGGTCTTAAGTCGCAGAAAACCATGACTCTAGTGTGGGCTTGCCAACCTGGCTAGGGAAGAACGGGCACTTCGTGGCGCGTAGGATTCATAACAGGTGCGCCACACCTGAAATATGGTGGCGGGTGTTTGGAAGGAAGCTTAGGATGCAATTGTGGTATGGATTGGAAAATTGAAACTTGAATAATTGATCAGTAGAACTTTGGGTTAAAAATTGCTAAGTCATAGGATTTGGTTTATAAAACTTGCTTTCTACAAATAAACAAATCCCAACCTTCCGTTTGGAACCTCTATTACTAAATGCATTAGGTTGGATGTTAACTTGCCAGTGTGGTTTGATTGCGCACTAACCTCGCACACACTCACTCTTTTAGATGCTGAGTATGAGTAAGACCCTTACGCCTGCCATGAAGACGGTGCTCAAGAGTACGCTGACGATCAGGACGAGTCTTAGAGCATCTCTCCAGTCGATTGCTTAGGCATAGCCGGCAGGAGACTCTTTTGGGATCTTTTATCGCGCTCTGATCTTTTGTTGTTCTTGAACTAATTTGGGGCCAATGTGCCGTGTTGTAATACTTATTAACCTTCGGGATTAATACAAGTATTTAATATAATATAAGTCTTCTGCTTGTATGAAATGATCCGACTATGTAAATGGTGTGCACTAGTGTACTAATCCAGGGACTAGTGCAGATCAAGTGGTGGAAAGGACCGACCCTACAGTGTTCTTATGATGTCGGTGAGCTCCGCTGTCGTCCCTCTCGCAGCCGTTGCGCCGGAGTGCTGGGCGCCGCCAAGAGTCGACGTCCCGGCCACTGTCACCGTCATCGCCGTCCTTCTCCAAGCTAGCTGATCCTACCCGGAGGTCCCCTGTGCTGCGCCGCTCCTTCCCACCACCTTGTTGGAGCTGCTGCGCCACCGTTCGTCATCGCAGCCATCTTCCCGACCTAGTAGCACCGCATCCCTTGCTCTTTGCCACCGACAAGTGGGCCTCACCTGTCGCGCGAGCCAACAAGTCGTGTGCGCCGCTTTTCTAGGTCGCGTCGAACTAGGCCGTGCGTCCGTGCCTCTCTGCTGGGCCGCGCTGCGCCAAGCACGCACCCGTGTGCACCATCGCTGTAACATCCCCAATTTCAAAAATATAAAAATGCGTAATCATTACATGTGATTTTAAGCATTTCAAAAATCATCTTTAAAAATGTGCATGTTACTATATTTAATTTCCTAAAGCCTAATTAAAAGTTTTGCTTTTAAAATATTCAATTGCAAAATGTTTAATTTGGTAAAAACCTATTTTAACAATTTATAAACTAATAATTTCATTTTGAGTTAGAAAATGTCAAAATTAAACTTAATTTAAATATTTTTTTGGTTTCAAATTAAATTGATTAAATTTAACAAAGATTTATTTTATAATTAGGCCCTATCCCTAATCATCTCTCTTTTCCCTCTCTCCATGACAAGTGGGCCCTACTTGTCATCCTTTCCAATTTTGACCCCTTTCCTTTTTAGCCCTTTCCCATTTTGGGAATTTCCAAAATGCCCCCTATTTTGCCCTTTTTGCTATTCTACCCTCCCTTCTTTCCTATTTAAGCCTTTTCCTAGTTTTCTCCTCCCCCTCTCTCTCCTTTATCCATCTACCTCCCTCTTCCTGTCTCCCTCTCTCGAATGCATCGATAGAGCCGAGGCGAGCTGCCCCTCTCTACCTCCCCATTGCTTCTTCCTCAACTTCGCTTTAGGTAAGTCTCCGTTTTAAAAACTGTTCAAGGACTTCTAGAGAATCCTCTCATGATTCTATTTTGCCCAGGAACTCCTGGATCCGACGCTTGTAGATCAGCGAATCGAACACCGAAGCTCTACCTCTCAATTCTTGGCCACCTCCACTTCTCCTCGCCTCAACATTGCCTCACTGTGAATCTCCTCAAACCGTCTGAGGACGACCTTGCTATCTTCGTCGCGAATCCATCCCAACCGAGAGCTCGGAGGATCGTCGACTGAGCGTGACGAATTTGTTCGCCGAAGACCTCGCCGGAATTTGCCGCAGCGACTCTTCATCGAAATCGTCGGTTTCCAGTGGTGAGACTCTAGTTCATCGCCTTCCCTACCTTCCCTGTGTCTCCCTCTTCCTTCCCAAGGTCTTGGCTGAGTTTTTGCTTCACCGGAGCGCCGCCGCACCATGGCCCCCTTCTCCCTCTTCTTCGGCCATGATGCCAAGCCGCCTCGGTCGCTCCTAGCACCGTCCCAAGCCCCCATTCGCATCCTCTTGCCGCCCCACAGCTCGGCCGCCACCCATCACCTCGGTTCTGCCGCCCCTCGCCAGATCAACTTGCGCCACCGTCGTCCTCCTCCATAGAGCTCGCCGCGGGCTTGCTGCTGTCCTCCCCGAGTTCGGCCACCTCCCCCCTTCTCCATTCCCCTGCAGCAAGAAGAAAGAAGCAGCAAGAAGCCAAGAAGAACAACAAGAAGATTAGCAAGGAGCAGAGGAGCAGAGAGCAGATGGACAGAGCAGAGAGCTCTCTGCCCAGTGGGGTGTTTTTGAATTGCCACCCTGCGAAGGCCGCCATTTCTTCCTCGATTGTCTGATTGCTGTGAAATAAGCTAAAATAGGTAGATTGGGATGTATTCTAACTCCCATGAAATTTTCATAATTTTCTTAAATATATTATATTTTCTATATTTTTTAGACTAAAGGAAAATGCATATTTTCAATGTTTTAATTGTTTACATATACTTTTAAAATAAGTTAATGTTTCTGAAATAATTAATCAACATAAAAATAATGTTTAATATGTAATTTGTTTATTTACAGAAATTTTTAATAAAAAGAAAATGATTTACCCAATTGCAATTAAACATATATGCTTATTCTTTTAGGATAAAAACTATTTTTTCCAACATTGCCAAAATCAAATTCCAGAAATATTTATTCAATTATTTTGTAATTATTTTATTTTCAAAAATATTTGTTCAGAATAAAATATTTTATTTAATTACATTCAACTAATTATATTGTATTATTACATTATAAGCTTATGTCTTTTTAATAGAAATAAAATTCTGAAATCAACAAAATAAAATGCAAATCTCATTTTTGCATTTCCATGCATGCTCATTTATTTGTTTGTGTATTTTTCCGCTGATTGTCTCATGCGGGAATTTTTTTTATTGCGCGTGTTTGCGATCGCTAGATCTGGTCAATTTCGCGTCGGGAGCTGAAGACCAAGCCGAACATTAGCTAGACTACAATCACGGCAAGTGCTGAACCTTGTGCCCCTATAATTTGGAAATACAATTTCTAGAAATTTCCAAAATGCATGTTATATTAAAACTAAAAATGCTAATTACCTAGTTGCTTAGATAACACCCGATTAATAATTACTCTGTCAAAATGTTCCTTACTACCCTAGGATATTAAAAATTGTTAAAATATTGTCACACCCTTAAATTAGGTTTTGCACATGCTTAGAAATGCTTAGTACTGAATTATTGTCCATACTGGAGAATTGTCATTATCAAATGCTTGTTTAAACTATGGATTTTAAAAGGACAGTTGGTGCTGTCATGTTTGCAAATGGGTTACATGATAGGGGGTGCTATCTGGAAAGGAAAAATTATTTTGTAAAACTTGATCATGGTGGATGGTTGCAAGGTGGGTGCAGTAAGCACGAGACTTGGACCCAGTGTAGGAACCACCCTGATCCCTAAGGACCGATTCCTTGAGCTAGACGAGCTAAGTATAACAGTATGACCATGTGTGCTTGTATGGACGGGCCCTGGTTGAGTATCCTTCAGACTCCTAGTTTGGCATTCCAGTCGGTGGAGTAGACAGTTGGTACTGTTCTATTGGCGCAAGAGGGGCATTGGTGTGGAAACCTTAGCAGAAATGTCTTAACTAGGAGGATGTCGGAGAAAAGCCTTGCGGTGATTATTTTTTGGGTGCACCCTCGGGAAAACCACCTCGCATGGGTAAAACGTGCAACCTCTGCAGAGTGTAAAACTATCATGATAGCCGTGTCCACGGTCAAGGACGGACGATAGGGAGCTGCCTCAATGGTACTTCTTATCTATTTATTTTTCAAAACGGTGTTTTAAAGGAAAACCACGATTGCAGTCGTGTGTTTTGATTTTTTTCCTCACAGTAGGTGCTGTGAGCGATGAGGGTTTGCACGGTGGGTGCCATGAGTAGCTAGGTTTGGGCAAAATCGGTTGGTACCGGAATTTTAAAGAAACTAATTTAAACATTTGTTTTCCTTAACATATTTTAAATTATTTTATAAAACCTTAGATAAAAATCTGCAAAACTAGCTTTATGCAAAAGAACCCTTACCTTTCCTTTGTTAAGCCTTAGATGCATTTAATCAGCCTTGCTTGTTGAGTATAAAATATACTCACCCTCACCTTTTATACAGGGCTGCTCATTCCAACGAGTAGGTTGTGATCAGAAGTGGTACCCCAAGGAGGAGATGTACCAAGATGAAGGTTTCGCTGCTGGAGTTCAAGACGAAGATTACTCCGATGCCTAGGATCGCCATCCTTCAGCCTTGCCTGTGGGGTCGTTTTGGGTTGCGTTTTGTTTCTTCCATTTGGAGTTATGGAAGACCCTAAGACTTCCGCTTTTGTAAGGCCATCGAGCCAAACTATTGTAACCACGCCATGTGGCGCACTCTAATGTAATATGTAAACTAATCATTATGGTTGTGATTCAAGTTCTACAATCTATGTGTACTAGCTATTTGATCTAGAGACTAGCATAGGTAAAGCACAGAAGGGACTTGACTCCAATTTGGTGGGCCCCGACAGTCACCTAGGCCAGGTCGTCATGGGCTGCACACATGCGCAACCGCGTCGCTCCACCAGGCCACATTGTGCGGGCCGCGCTGTGCAGGCCAGGCCTGTTTTTTCTAATTATTTTAAATAAGTAGGATTTGTTATTTTTATATTTTTAATTCTATAACTCTAAAAATTATGAAACAAATTTATAAATGTTCAGGAAAATAAAACAATTTTTCATATGCATGTGCATTTATCATATTTTATGTTATTTTTCCATGTAGTAATTATTCTCATAATTCGTGTGTTAGATTTGGGTACTACCGACGTGGTTACTGCTCTAGCAGAGGAGAACACCGTTTTCGCTGATCAAGGCAAATCATTATTGGCCATATCACACCTAAATTTTGCGAAATGATTTATAGTGTTGCAAATGTGCATGCTATGTTAATTATCAACATTTAATTGTGACTAGGTTGTTAGCTTAATGTCCCTATTAAATATTACACTTGTTAAACTTGATCCTTGGTTGCCCTAGGATATTATCTTGATGCAATATTGCCATATTCACCTGTTTTAGCTTAGTCTTCTTTTGAAAAAGGCTCCATTCACTCCCCCCTCTCTGTCGCCTTGGTGAGTTCACAGTGGTATCAGAGCCAAGGTTGAGCTCTTGTGATTCTTGCGAATCTTTGAGCCCTTCCTGTCTTTAACCATGGCAGAGGAGAAGTACTTGACTAAACCACTGATTTTTTCAATGGCCTTGATTTTTCCTTTTGGAAAGCTCGGATGGGATCCTACCTTATGGCATAGAGTTTTGATGTTTGGGCCAAAGTCAAGAAACCATATAAGGTGCCGAATGAGGAGGAAATCACCCCCGAGAACAAAAAGCATTTTGAGTTGAATGCTAAGGCCAAGAACATTCTCTTTCAAGGTTTGGGTCGAAATGAATACGACCGAGTCGCTCACCTTGAGTCTGCGCACGAGATCTGGACTACCCTCATTGCTTTCCGTGAGGGGACAGCTCAGGTTAAGACCGTTCGCCAGGACCAGTTCAAGCGTGAGTACAACCAGTTCTCTCAAAAACCAAGTGAATCTCTGGATGCTTGTTTCAGCCGGTTCACAAAAATCTTGAGCAACTTACGAGCAGTTGAGACAGTGTTCACTGACTCCGAGAATGCTCGTCACTTTCTCTCAGCACTTGATTTAAAAATTTGGGGAGTAAAGATTACCACGATCTGGCAGGCTACGGATCTCACTACACTCACTTTGAACGGTCTTTATTCAAACTTGAAAACTTATGAACTTGAGCATCTGTCAGTTCTTGAGACAGAGCCACTTTCCACAACTTTGGTCACAAACCCTTCTGGTTCTTCCTCTTGCGATCTTGGTGGAGTCTCTTTGCCTGTTCTTGTGGAGCTTCCTGACGAGCGCTTAGATACAGTTCCTGAAGTGAGTTTAGCCCTTCTATCCAAAAAATTTGCTAGAGCTTACAAGAGAGTGAGTGAGCAGAGGACAGGCAACTTGAGGTGCTACGAGTGTGGAGGCCTCAACCACATTCGAGTAGAGTGCCCAAATCTTCAGAAGGGACGAGAAGAAGCTCCTGCTGCCAAGAACAACTACCCCAAGCGTAACTGTAAGTGAACCGAAGATCACACTGTGGCAAGAAGCCCACATTCCAGAAGGGGCGAAAGCTGTTCCGCAAAGTGCTGGCGGCCCTGGACTCTGCCTGCGTCTCGGACCAGGAGGCGAGTGATGATGGGAAGGAGCCCCAAGACGAGGACTCCGATGACATCGGCTATGCCAGCATGTGCTTCATGGCCGGACACGTCCATAATCACACTCAAGCAGCTAGGGTCTCTCAGGCACGTATTTCACCACACCAGGTAGCTAGACAAGTGGAATCTAGGATGAGCATTAGGCCTGGTCTGGGTTTCAGGGAAATTGAGCCCTCTGGTGGGTTCGATAGGTCTAGGTATTAGAGTTTCCGCTATCCTCAGGGTGTGCCTTCGTTTTCTGGTGAAGGTAGACACCCGTGGCAAAAGTTCCTTGAAGAGGTCAGATGGACTGACTAGAGGAGGCAGTCGAGGCCGAGGGATGGCCCAAGGCACAATGTTGTTAGGACAGAACATGTGCCACGTGGTTTTGTAAAGGTGGAGTCAGTAGGACGTGCTGGTCATGTGTCTCAGTTTTAGGTTCCTAGGTCTGCTCTAGTGAGTCCTCACACTGAGACTCGTTTCATCTCTACTTGACTCAGGCTCGTAGGGCTGGGAGGAAGGAGGTCTAGATCATTGACTCCAGTTGTTGTCGTCACATGACTGGTGAGTCACGATGGTTTGCCTCTCTAGCCCGAGACCCCGACGGTGAGCTGATCACCTTTGGGGATGCGTCTACAGGTCGTGTCCTAGCTCACGGATCTGTTCAGGTTAGTCCACAGTTTGTAAGGACGTAGCCCTAGTCTGTAAGCTGAAGTATAATTTGCTTTCTGTTTCGCAGCTTGTTGATCAGGGCTATGAGGTCAGATTTAGGACTTCTGGTTCTTGTGTCTTGAGCCCCTCTGGGCAAGTTCTTTGTGGGATTTTTTGTTTTGGCCGAGTCTTTCGATCTGTTTTTCCTTCTGCTTCAGCTGGTGCTTCTCACTGCTTACTTGCTTCTGATTCTCGTGACATTCAATTCTGGCATAGGTGTTTGGGTCACATTGGTTTTGATCACTTGGCTAGGGTGAGCTCTTCTGATTTAATTTCTGGACTTCCCAAGCTCACTCCTATCTCTGATTTGGTTTGTGCTCCTTGTCGATATGGTAAAATGGTGCTTGCTTCCCATCCACGAGTAACACGTGTGATGACTGATGCACTAGGACAGCTCTTATATATGGACACTATTGGTCTAGCTAGAGTGAAGTCAGTAGGTGGGAAGTGGTATGTTCTTGTTGTTGTTGATGATTACTCGAGGTACTCCTGGGTCTATTGCATGGCCACAAAGGAGGAGACATTTGGACTGTTCAGAAACCTCATAAGGAGGCTAGCAGTCGAGTTTCTAGGTGCGCTCCGGGCCATTCGTTCTGATAATGGCACGGAGTTCAAGAACGCTTCATTTGAAAATTTTTGCACCATTTCTGGAATTGAGCACCAGTTCTCTTCACCTCATGTTGCCTAACAAAATGGGATTGTGGAAAGAAAGAATAGAACCCTGGTCGATATGGCTAGGACAATGCTCGATGAGTACTCCACCCTGAGGCATTTCTGGGCTGAGGCAGTTGCTACTGCTTGCTATGTCTCCAACAGGGTGTTTCTCCGTATCAAGTTACACAAGACCTCGTACGAGCTTCGATATGGGCGCAAGCCCAATGTTTCACACTTTCGGGTTTTTGATTGCAACTGCTTCATTCTGAAATCTGGCAATTTGGACAAGTTCGAGTCTCGCTCTTCTGATGGTCTCGTTTTGGGATACACTAAGTCCACTAGGATCTACAGGGTTTGGGACATTGCTAGAAGGAGGGTAGTGGAGTCTTGTGAGGTCACTTTTGACGAGGCTAGACTAGGTTCTAGGCCAGACATCTCCTAGTCTGATCTTACCTTTGAGCCTATCTTTGTAGAGGAGAAGGTGAGTCGGGATGACTGCTCGTCAGTTCCCAATGAGGAACCTCCTCCACAGGTAGAAGCCGTAGTCAGACCTTCTGCTTCTGACCCACCTGAGCCCTCCGTACCTTCAGCCTCTTCTGAGCCTACTCCTGTCAGGACTTCTTCTTCTGAGGTTACCCCTGTAGAGTCCTCCCCTGGTGGCTTTGATCCTGTCTCGACTTCACATGAGGTAGAGGCCACCTCGGGTGCACCTAGGCACATTCAGGCTAGTCACCCTCCTAATCAGATGATAGGACCTATAGGTGAGCGAGTGACTAGGTCTAGAGCACACCAGTCCCTCCTCTCTGCTGTCTTCGTTTCTTCTCTCGAGCCTAAGGACATAGCTCAGGCCCTTGCCGATCCCAATTGAGTCAATGCCATGCACGAAGAGTTAGAGAACTTTGAGAGAAACAAGGTTTGGGACTTAGTTGCATGCCTTGTGGGCGTGAATGTCATAGGAACAAAATGGGTTTTCAAAAACAAGCAGAGTGAGGATGGGGTAGTAGTGAGGAATAAGGCTAGGTTAGTAGCACAAGGTTTCACTCAAGTCGATGGGATTGACTTTGATGAGACCTATGCTCCGGTTGCTTGACATGATTCCATTCGTATCTTCCTTGCTTTTATGGCTTCACACCGTTTCAAGGTTTTTCAGATGGATGTTCGAAGTGCTTTCTTGAACGGTTTCATTGAGGAAGAGGTTTTTGTTCGGCAACCCTTGGCTTTGTTTCTGTTGAGTTTCTCGATCATGTGTACAAGCTCTCCAAGGCATTATATGGGCTCAAGCAGGCCCCTAGAGCTTGGTACGAATGGCTCAAGAGCTATTTGATTGGAAATAGTTTTTCAATGGGCAGCGTTGATAAGACCCTATTTATCAAGCGCAAGTATCGGACTTTCTTCTGGTTCAGATTTATGTGGATGACATTATCTTTGGAGGGTCTTCTGATTCTTTGGTCTCTCAATTTGCTTCCGTCATGAGTTCTGAGTTTGAAATGCTCATGATGGGTGAACTGAACTTTTTCTTGGGCTTTCAAATCAAGCAGACCCCTCAGGGGATCTTTCTTCACCAGTCCAAGTATACTAGAGACTTGCTCAAGAGATTTGCCATGGCTGATAGCAAGCCTGTCTCCACCCCCATGGCAACTTCTTATGTGCTTGAGCCTGACCTAGATGTTGAGCCTGTAGATCAGAAGCTCTATAGGAGCATGATAGGAGCCCTCTGTACCTTACCTCGTCTCAGCTGGACATACACTTCGCTGTGTGTCCGTGTGCTCGGTTTTAGGCTTTTCCTAGGATTTCTTATCTTCAGGCAGTCAAGCGAATCCTTCGCTACTTAGTGGCCACCCCCGAAATAGGAATCTGGTATTCTAGCTTCTGCTTCTTGTCTATCTCTTAGAGCCTATTCAGATGCTGACTTTGCAGACTGTAGGATAGATAGGAAGAGCACTTCAGGCACATGCCAGTTTTTAGGCACTTCTCTTGTCTCTTGGTCATCTAGGAAGGCATCAACAGTAGCCGATCTCTGACCAAGGCCGAGTACGTGTCTGCATTGCTTGTTGCAGTCAAGTGCTTTGGTTAAGGCAAATGCTCCGGGATTATGGATTAGAGGTTGGTAGTGTCCCACTGTTGTGTGATAATACCTCCCATCAACATTGCCAAAAACCCAGTCCAGCATTCTAGAACCAAGCACATTGATATCCGGTACCACTTCCTTAGAGACCATGTAGAAAAGGGGGATATAGGGCTAGAATTTGTGGATGGTGATCACCAACTTGCCGATATTCTCACCAAGCCCTTAGATGGTCCTAGGTTTGCCACTCTCCGGGGAGAGCTTGGCTTGGTAAGTGCTGTAGGCATCAAGTAAGAGGGAGCTTGATCTTGTATAATATGTATATTATTGTTTGTCTGCTTTGTTTGGGGTTTGTTCTTAGAACAGGTTAGAGTCACAGCACGTTCTTTTGGCACCTCTTACCTTTTAGGTTGCTATCATGCGTGATTAGCAATGTCCTCTGCTCTAGCTATTGAGTCTCACATAGACTTGTGGGTTGACCAGGTATGTGGAGGATACCTAGGTAGACAGGGTTTATGTTTGCTCTCTTTAGTAGTCGAGTTTAGGCTTGCTTTCTTACCTTCTGTAGCTAGGAGCGTGCCTTGCGCTAGAGTGTTTGCTGTTTCTCTTCACTGTTCTATCGCAAACCAGTTTCTGCTTCTTTCCTTCCCCTACATGCTTTGCCATGGGCTCTTATTTTGAGGGGGAGGTTTGCAGTTCTGCATTTGCATGTAGTCTTGCTTTCTTTTTATAAGAGCTTTGCCTATTAGGTTTATTGGTTTCATCTCAGTTGAGTTTCGGTGTTCCAAATTGAGTTCGTTGGAAACCTGCTTGATTTGACACAAGTTTGAGAAAAGGCGAAAAGGAGCATCAACAACCTTCTTAAAAGTATTGCAAAAAACCTGACATTTGTATTTTTCAAAAGTTTGGATTTTCATTGTCAAATGTCGGTACATCTTCCTGGTCTCTTTCAAGATTTTGAAACTTGTGTTGCCTTCTTCTGATCTTGGCCATTCCTTAGTGGCGTCCTTTCATTTGCCCCTTGTGTGTAAAACAAAGCAAACAAACATAGGTTTCAATCTCTGAAGTTTGCAGTTTGTAGACTCAGCGGGTGACCTAGGGGGCCGGTTCCAAGTTACCCTTGGGTTGTGCTCTACTAGCAATCATTTTCTATGTGAATAGGTTCCAAGTCTTTTCTCTTCTGTTCGCTGACTTAAGCCAGCTGTTGGAGGTACAGGGATGTCCTTTAGATACAAAGGGCATCTGGACTATTGAAAGACCCCTCCAACAACACCGAGAGAAATATGTAACATGGACCAGTTCAGACCAGGAAGGACATGCTCAGATCTGGAAGCCTGCAACTTGGACCAGATCAGACCAGTAAGGACCTGTTCAGATCTGGAAGAAACAAGAAGCAAAGGACCAGTGCAGACCTGAATGGACCAGATCAGCTCTGGAAAACAAAAGCAAAAGGAAAAGAGAGAAAGTCAGACCACCAAATATACTTTCAGAAAAATAAAAAACAGATTTCCAGAATTTGCCCCCACATGGAGCAAAAGGTTGGTGGGTTTCTGGTGCTCTAATATTTTTGGATATTTTGTGCATAAGCCTACATGAATCTCGAAGCACTTCACCAAAAATCTCCTCAAAACTCTCTTTAGAAAAAATTTGAAAAATCAAACACTACAGACTGTCAGGAACTTCGAGCAGAAAGTTTGGAGCTCGGTATTCACCTCATGGCGTCCAAACGGTGCAATGGAATGACTCCCAAATTTTTCTTCAGATGCACATATGAGTCACGCACCTTCTCCAAGAAGAAGCACACAAAAATGATTTGTCTAGAGTTTTCTAAAAATCAAACACTGGGTGCTGCGCGAAGAACAAAATCTGCAGAGATTTGCAACTTGATTGAAAACTTGATTTCTAGTCTATCCTAGGGTGCAAGAGAGGTGTAAAAACTATATAAGCACCCTCAAGACATCATGGAACAGAAGCATGTAAAAAGAGGGGAGGCATACAAACAAGTTGCAACAAAAACCATCAAGGAAAGAAAATTGAAACAAAAGAACTAGCAAGAACAAGACATGAACATAGAGGAACTAGTTTTGTTTGCTTTGAGAAAGTTTTACACAACCACCCTAGGGTGGAAAACACTCACAAGTGGCTAAACTTCAGCCCACTCTTCACTCCCAAAGACTTAAGTGGAGACAACCCCTCCACCCCTTCTTTTATAGGCCAACCGGTTCTAGGGTATCTCGATATATCTCGATATATTGAGATCCCCTTGAACCACCCATGAATGGCTGAGATTAACCCTCTCCAACCAGCCATTTACATGGGCCTTAGCCTACTCACTCATGGCCCAACATGAACCATACATGGGCTAATCCAAAACCCAACACATACACGGGTTTTAACTCACACGCACGAATCTTAGAGCATCGCGAACCGCCTCCAACGATCCCTTCGCGTCCAAGCGTCCGCACATACCGACGTCCAGTAAGAACTCGTGCTCCGAAGTGATAACCGTTCCCACCGCGAAACTCTGCGCCCAGCCTCCAACCGAACTGGCAGCCCACCTGGCGAACGGACTCATCCACTCCACCTCGCACCCTGTTCTCACCTGCATCCACAACACCAACAACAAACAACCAAAACACATCTAGAACGTCCGCAGCATCACCACGAACCCAACACAACAAACCGATCCTCAATCGGGGTTAGTATGCAAAAATGATAATCGAAATAGTGAATAGCCCGACACGAAACAACCGCCTGGGGGCAAGTGCGTCCTGTGGCACTTTGGCGACTTCGCCGGCTACACCTAAATCATCTAGGGGTCTTTTCCATGCTAAGGAGATCACAAAACTTCGCAAGAATCAAGGAACAACATGCCACTTCAAAGTAGTCAAGTTTGGAAGAATTTTGTCGGAAACCGAAAGTTTTGACCAACTCCTCACATGCTCATCATCTTGACTCCACACTTTTAAATGTTTAGCACCGCTAATAGTACTTAGGTGGTTGTATCAATGGTAATCATCTTTATATCAACTCCTTGATTCGTACTCGTGTTTCGCAAAGGGGTAGCTCATGCTATCATTTTTTATAAATAGGTTATTTTTTATAAATAGGTTAGATTGGGTAGCTGGTTGCGGGTGGATGGTTGCAAGGCAGGTGCGGAAAGCACGAGATTCGGGCTCAGTGTGGGAACCACCCCAATCCATAAGGATTGATGCCTTGTGGTTGTCAATCTTAAGTACAACAGTGCAGACATGAGTCCCTATTATGGTTAGGGCCTAGCTGAGTACCCTTCAAACTCTTGGTTCGGGCATTCCATTCGGTGAAGTAGGACGGGGCAATCATATGAACCTATTGGTGCCCGAGGGGGCTTCTGTCAACTGGGGCGACCAGCACAACGGCTTCTGTCAACTGGGGCGACCAGCACAAAGGTGGAATCCTTAGTTGGAATGCCTGACTAAGAGCTAATTGGTTAAAGACTTTGTGATGATCCTCCTTTGGGTCATCTCTTATGGGGTAAAGCGTGCTACCTCTGCAGAGCGTATAACTTCCATGACAACCATGCCCATAGTCAAAGGGCGGACGATGAGAGGCATGATCAGAATGGTAGTTTCTCACCTAATTGATTTCCAAATGGCATTTTAAAGAGAAAACCACGATTAGATCCATGAGTTTTGTTTTCTTGATACTCACAACAGGAGTTGAGAGTAAAATGGGAGTTCTGTTGAAAAACTGGTAGAGAGCCAAATTTGGGGTAAAACTAGTGGAGAGCCGGAGTTTGAGCAAATGAAATATTCCAAAGTTTAATCTTTCAATGTTTTTCCCAAATGCTTTCAAAGACTTAGGTAGACCTTTGTAAAAATTGGCATTTTGGCAAACAAACCTATCCCTTCCTTGTTTAGCCTAGATTTTCATCTATCAATTTGGCTTGCTGAATATGAAGCATACACAACCTCGCGTATCATGTGGGGCTGCTCATTTTAATGAGCAGACTGTGATCCAGAGAACTTCTATCCCGAGGATGAGGTGTTCCAGAAGGATGACTTCGTAGATGGAATTCAAGACGAAGACTACTCTGACGTCTAGAAATGCGTTCCTTCAGCTGTGCTTGTGGAGTTCATTTGGGCCTTGCCCTCAAAGCTAAACATTTGTTATTAAATAAATCAAGTATTTAGGAAAAAATAGATTGGCTTGTTGGAAAAATTGGAGAAAACTAAGAAAAATAGAAGGATGTTAGTTTGACATTTGAATTTGAGTTCTTAGAAAACTAGAAAGAATAGAAGGATGTTAGTTTGACCTAAATTCAAAGGTCAAACTAGCATCCTTCTATTTTATTAATTTCTCCATTATCCCAAGAACCTAAAATAATTTTCCCCATTTTTCCAAGAATCCAAACTAAAATACTTGATTTATTTAATTAATAGAAGACAATCTAACACAAAATATAATTTTTTCCATATACGTTTATGCACAAATATCATACCTTTATTACATATTTGGATTCTACATAATTTTTTTATTTTTTAATTTATTAGATTTTTCAAGAATTTATTTTCAAGAAAGCCCTGCTGATTAGGATGGCACGTCAGCCAAAACCGAGGTGGTTTTAGCTTAAGGGGGTAATTTATCCGGTATGAGGAGTTTGAAGGTTTGTTCGCTCGGTTTTAGAGTCTGGGGTGGAAAACCGAACTGGCTTAATGGATAGCGAGGCAAAATGGACTTTTCTCTTTGCTTAAAAACAAGAAAGAGAGGCTGCATGTGCATGTACAATGAAGATCAGGGTCCAAACCATTTTATTTGGGCTTGGAATCTGGATCACACTATCTAATGGATAGCGGGGCAAAATGGACATTTCTCTTTGCTTAAAAACAAGAAAGAGAGGCTGCATGTGCATGTACAATGAAGATCAGGGTCCAAACCATTTCATTTGGGCTTGGAATCTGGATCACACTGTCTTGGATCCAGATAGAATGTATGACTGAGCCGCAACGAACATTCCACGGTGGGTTCAACCACAAAAGGCCTTGTTTGGATCGGCCTCCACGAGTCTTTTCTGTAATAAGTGCAAAACATGTCCATTTGATTTTTTAGATAGATACTCGGCAGAGAAGAACTCTTTTGAAGTCTAGTGTAAAATATGAAGGAATATTAGAGTATTGATAGAGTTTGTACCGAATAGTGTTATAGAAGAGAAATTTAAAGTCTCTACTTTAGACATTATATATATATACATAGAGAGAGAGAGTATGCTAGCGATGCACATTTTATTGCGCATGATGCGTAATGTACAGCCATATACTTTTTCTGGCTCTTGAATCTCCAAGAGCCACAAGTGTCAATTACCAACCTGTAACGATGGCGAACCAAATGACAGTGCTGCGTTGAATCGCAATAAAGACGACAGATATAAACTACCTTTCGTTTTCACCTCTTCAATTCGTTGCTACATAAGTGGCGCTTTATGCACCATATAATATGCATCTCGCACATTTTCCTATTTATATATGCAATTATTCGAGGATTTAATCTACACATGTGTACGTAGGGTCACTACTAGAGAACTGCACATCAGTACCGGTTGGTAAAGGTCTCTAGAATCGGTTTTAGAACCGGTTCAGGCCAATCGGGAGTGATCCCCTTGGGTTCCACTCCCGGTTGTACCAATCGGTACTGGTGTGTGTCACAACCAGAGGCGCCCCGTGGAGCTGTGACATCAGTACCGGTTGGTACACCAACCGGTACAAAGGTTTGTATGTATATTTATTTATTTCGATGCATGCAGCCACTACCTAGCTATATATATATATTTTATAATTATATAATGGAGCCACTAGCTAGCTATATACATATGTTATCACATTAATGCATTGATGCACATAGATTAATCACAATTAACTAATAAATAAATCACAGCACTTTATTAACAACTTTATAATTACATTTACAACTGATAATTACAAAATAAACATGGTCGAGAGAATTAATTAGTTCGATCAAGTTTACAAATCAAACAACGTACAGTAAATTATATCATCTTTTGCGTTTGTCACCTGACTTCCTTACATCGCTCTTGGTAGCCGTCGATGAACCCATCAGTTCACTAGTCCTAAATGACGGTAACGATCTATTGAAACTATCGTGAAACTCGCCTGCTGTACTTATGACATCATCAATAAGGAAGCCGACGAGTTGTTCTTGAATTGCTTTGATTCGGTGTGACGAGAGAGATGAAGTATTACCGTCAATGTTATGTCCGACCTGTCATTTAGGAAATTACGTGAATTAATCAATCCTTGTATTATTTGTACAAGATCAATCGATGTGAGAAGTAAGCTACATATATTATTAAGCATTAATAACTGTATTTACTCACCGTCTGGCAATCTTTCAAAAAATCTGTAGCGGTCTTGTCGTCACCATAGGTGTGCATGTACTGACAAACATAGAAGCTGCATAAATTGGTGCCCGACTCCTATCTGTGACACTGTGGTGAAAAGAGCTACAAATTATGAAATGGAAGAAAAGTTAGAAAGATATAGCATTATGATACACGTATTTCCCCTGATGAAAATGCTATATATACATACTTTAGTATTGAATGTAACATCAAATTCCTCCAAGAATTCGCCGGTGGTTTGTGCACAGAACCGTGTGAATGCACTACACGTGATTACGAACTGGTTAGAGTTCGAATCAATCGAAGTAAGTAAAACTAGTCTAGAATGAAAGGAACCAAAATACCGGTTGAGCATGTCTATAATGTTTTGGTACCCTTCTACCGGTCTCCTTTGTGAGTCCATAACCTTGATCATGTTAGAATCTAGCTTGATAATAAGAAGGATCCAGTGGAACCTGTTCATATATATGTGAGCGTAGATAATTAGTTGTCACATCATGTTAGCAAAAAAAGATTAGAATAGCTCGGTATAAAAACACGTACTGAAAGTTGTAGGATAGAAGTATATATGTCTTGTAGTTTTGTGCGACTAGAGCATTGAACATGTTAGTCTCTGTGTCCTTTGGGTGCAGAGCTACAACATTTTCGTTGACAACTAATGGGTTGATGAAGCCAGTTTTGAAGATGTTCAGTTTTCTTCATCTTTGTACCTCCGGCCTACATAAAACTAAATTAGTTAGGCTTCCAATTTAATAGTACAAGGCACGCGTGGTGAATTATACAAATAATACACTTACAGAGTTTAGCAACTCAATATGGCGGCGTCGATGGCGTTTGCCTGGTACATGTCGTAGATGACCTTGAAATCAACCCAAAAGTAGGGCTGTGCACAGTTTTCCCGAACCGAAAAAACCGTGCCAAAAAAACCGAACCGAACCGGTCAAACCGATTTGACCGGTATTTGGTATACGGTATGGTATGGAAAATTTGAGCCATTTGGTATTCGGTATATTTGGTATATACCGCATGTAAACCATGGTATACCAAATAAACCGAATTAGTTTTCGGACTCAACTTATCAAATAAATTTACTTGAAGAGTAGTTATGTAAACCATGTACTCATGTAAGAAATATAATCTCTTTAAGCCTCTATTCAATCCAATATAAGAAAATTTAGAATGTTTCTAGATATTTGGTAATGTTTCTTGAGAATGATATTACCATGTGCCATAATATTGGTAAATATATATTTCATATTGTAGGGTCACTTCAATTTGGTAAATGTGGTATTTACCGATACCATACCGAAATATTATGGTATATACCGATACCGAACCGAGGTTTAGTTTGGTATATTTGGTATCTCATTTCAATTACCGTATTAGAGAAAAAACCGTATTTACCGAATATACCGTATGCACACCCCTACCCAAAAGAGACCGTCACCATGGAAAAAATCATGCTTTTTGTAGTGGATGGCGAACATATCTCTACCATTCTTTGACTCCCTTAGGTACCGTTCATGGAATTGTCGTATCTTTGTCGTCAGCTTGGCCACCTCCTCAGGCTTAGCCAATGGGTTCCCCAGTTTAAATGGTCATCTAAGTGCTGCAGCTTCAATCTCGCTCTGGCCAAGAAACTGAGATGCCGTAATTCCAGCGTCTTTCAAAAATGCCGCCATATCTGTTTCCTTTTGGTCATGCGGCTTCTGCCTCTTCTTTTGTACGATAGCCTTACTTAACGTGCGCTCGTAGTCAGATAGAGGCCTCGATGGATCCCCCGTCTGCTTGATTGAGTACATATTCGAGTAAAACTTTTTTGTTGCAGCATCGATTGGATCCTTCTTCGGAGGCTTTGCACGTTTAAAGTGTGCAGTCACGCTGGCGCTCACAATCTTGTCAGTCTCCTCATCTGTTAATTCGTATGACAACTTTTTCAGTAGAGCCAACGGTGGAGCTAGCTTCGTGGATTGGGTAGACCCCCCCTTCTTTGGAGCTGATGGAAGAGATTGCTTTAGAGCCGGCTTCGTGGATTGGGTAGACCCCCCTTCTTGGGAGATGATGGAAGAGGTTGCTTTGCCGTCTTCGTCGGCAACTTCTTGAGTGGTGCCGACGATGGAGTTGGAGTTCGGCGTGGTGGAGTTGGAGCGCGTGCGGGAGGTGGTGGAGTTGGAGCACATGCGAGAGGTGGTGGAGTTGGAGTGCGTGCGGGAGACGGTGGAGCTAGACTGCTACCGCGTGCGGGAGGTGATGGAGGAGGCAGGCTTCTTCTGCCAAGATCAGACTGCGGGAGGTCTCGCTGTGGAGAGGACACCACATCACCATCTCGAATTATTATGTACCGCTTGCGCCGGAGAATGATGCTATGTATGGCATCTCCAAGCCTGGTGATCCCGTCACCTCTTGGAATTTCAAGCTCAAGGTCCTCGTACCCTGTGCATACCTCCTCCACCGAAACCTTGGCATTGCCCAACGGTATCTCTCTGCAATGGATAACCTAGCCCGGCTCCACTGGGTAAGCCATGGCATAAGCCGCCTTCAAGAAGAGGTTGCGTGCTTCAATATGTAGCTCACAACTTGTCCGCTTCAATATGTTGTCCACGGGATAGTGGCCCAGGTCCGGTGCAAGAAGCTCAGTAGAGGCGTAGCTGCTGTGCCTTTGAGAGGGGCTAATGGCGTCGTTAGGAACACTGGCAGCTGCCTGATGACGGCTCAAGGCTGCTGCCACTTCTCTTCTGACCTCTTCTGCTATGCTGGCCTGTGTTGCGACTAGGCGTTCTTCAAGCTCATAGACTTTTGGTGACTGTCGCACCTTGCTTCTATGCCGATTCCTGTATGTCTCAGCGTCCTGAGCGAAACCAACCTTCCATGGAACCACGCCAACTCCCCATGTACGTCCAGGGTGCTCCGAGTTTTCTAGTGCCCTGGTGAGCTCGTCGTTCTCCCTGTCTAGCACAAAGGTGCCTTGGGAGGAATCCTCGTGCGCTCTTACAAGCTTTTCCCCAACTTCTCTCATGCTCGGCGTAATCACCAAGCTGCCATCATCGGCAAGGCTGCCCTCGTGAGCGTAGCACCAGTGCTTCGTTCTTTTGTTCAATTCATCCGTTGCCGGTGTGATATTATTCTACATTAGTTCGTCCTCCCTCTTCTGCCATAGGGGTATCTTCTTCAGGTAACCACTGGTGCCGAGGCGATGGTGGTATTTCTTCTTCTGTGCATTCAACTTGTTCTTTGCACTAATAGTTTGCCCTTGTTTTGATAGCTTGTACTCGATGAATGCATCCCAATGATCCGCCAACTTTGGGAACATGTTAAAGTCGGGCGTTAAGTCCATCTTGACATATTTGTTGCTCATGTTCTTCTTCCAAGTTTGGAATGAGATGGTCATTTTCTTCAATATATATTTCTTCACCAGCTCTTCGGTACCTTTGTGCAAGACGAATGTCTCTTTCATATCGAACCATAGCAAATTCTTGGTATCTTCAGGGACATCGTCCCATTTCCTTATGCTAATGGGCAGATGATCCTTAACATGGTAGCCACATGCATTATTGAACGGCCCAATGGCCGACTCCGGTAGTATAGGCTGACCTTGCCGGCTGACTTTGGTGATAATATGCTTGCCCTTCGGCTTCTTGTTTATGCCTCGATGGCTAATTTGGGTGTTCGATTGACTAGTTTGAAAATACGGTAAAGAATGAATGGGTCAGAATGAGGACTAACTTTAAAGGGAAACCGGCATACACATTCATACGAATTATCTCAGCGACCTCGGCTGCCTCGCTGGACTCATCGACCTCGCCGGCCTTGCCAGACTCGCCGGCCTCATCGGGCACGGGTTCATCCCTGTGGACGGGTGGCTCTAGCTCATAACCAGGCCAGCAGTTACCTTTCAAGATAACATCCATCAGAAATTGTTGGTCCTCATCCTGATTCTTGTTAAGATTACCTGGTCCCGCCATCGTGACTTTCAAACTAGAAGGCACTGAAAAGTAATAACCTATCAGTACCCGTTGTTCGAATACCGAGACATAAGTTCGATCCCTCAACGATTCTACGAATTTTAGAAAAAGTGTAATGGGACAAATCATGTATTCATGTCGACATACATCATATATACATACATCATATATATATACATCATAATTGAATATCTTCGGCTTACGTCATACATAACATTTCAATATCTTCAGCATACATTATACATAACATTTCAAACTCTTGGCTATGCATCAAAATTTCAACCCTAAGTCCGCTATCTTCAAGCACATGCATTTCAGTAATTCTACCGGTTTGACACCCTTTACCACTCTTCCAGCAATCAGCATTGCCCTTCTTCTTGCAACAGAGGATATGAGTAGATTTTGCAACCAATTGAATTGCTTCATTTTTGCTATCATGATGGTTGATCTGTCAAAGATATAGCATTATTAACTTACCATCAACCATGGCTTTCTTATGCATAGCAGTAGAACTTACCAATTCTATTTGCCAATCAACAGCTTGACTACTATTAAAACTTTTCCAGAGAGAGTACACTTTGCCATGCTAAGGCTGTTCCAAGATCTCCACTGCAGATAGTGTTGTTCACAACAGTTTTCTACCTCTCCCAAAAATAATAAAAATAAGAACCAAATTCAAGCATGGAATATTCTCCAAAGCATTTCTAGGATTAGACTGAGAAACACTGATAGCATGATTTGAACACTTGCACCAGTGTCGAGATACTTTTTAAAAGTTATCACTAATCAAAATCTAAGTAGTCACTTTAAAGTAAACTAATTGTGTGTTTTTTTTCACATTTTCAGCAAATGAAGTGGAAAAGGTAGATCTGCACTTACATAACTTTGTCTATCTTTCCATATGCAATTAGTCAATTACTAGACTACATGGTACAATATATAACCTTTTTTCTCTCCACTTCAGTAGCACAACACAGCAACCAAATGCATTTCAGTAGCTAGTACCATTGAAAGCCTTCAATTCAATATCCCATTGAGTGAACACATATGGTCCTGCATCTTAGCAACAATACAAAGGATGGACACGGGTCACTCATTCCAAAACAAAATGTCTCCCAGTTTCCGGTTACTTCTGCTGAAATGGGAAATTGTGTTTTTTGCTTGGGAGTAGATGATCCAACAGAACCTGAATTCCTAAAAGTTGCAACTTTATATGTTAGTGGGATATTCACTTATTGTGGCTGATTTGTAGCTCAACATTGCCCTTCTTCTTGCAACAGAGGATTCGGCAGAGGGAGGTTACTTGCGGGATTGGGTAGTGACGGTGAGGAGAATGGGCCCCGCTAACGAGGGTGGAGGCAGCGGCACGCGTGGGTGACCTCCTGGATGGGCGCGCAGCGACAGCGAGGAGGACGAGAGGCGACGTGCGTGGGGTCATCGAAGCCGGCGTGCGTGGGGTCATCAGAGGCGTGGGGTCGTCGGAGGTGGAGGGGCACTAGAGTCCAGAGCCGGCGGCTGCGTGGGGGACGTCGGAGGCGGCGGTGCTGGAGCCCGAAGCCGATGGCGCGCAGGAGGGTTGGGGACTTAGCGTCAGGCACATAGCAATGGGGATATATATGGTAGGGGAACCAGTGGCGGTTCGTGACACCTACCGCAACTGGAAAGCCTCCAGTCGCGGTTCATGGCATGAACCGTGACTAGGTCCTCCCTACCAGTCGCAGTTCGTGGCACGAACCGCGACACGTGAGAGGGCATCGCAACTCCCTAGGTCCCTAGGGCCCTCCAGTCGTGGTTCAATTGCTTTTATGTATTGATAAATTATTTTTAATACCTTTATGTATTGATAAATCATTTTATAATACTTTTATGTATTGATAAATCATTTTATAATACTTTTATGTATTGATAAATCATTTTACAATACTTTTATGCATTGAGAAAAATCATTTTTAATACTTTTATGTATTGATAAATCATTTTACAATACTTTTCAATTGCTTTTAAATATTGACAACTCATTTGAAAATAGTTTAAAATGTTTTTAAATACTTCTTTATATTGAGGCTAGGGCATGAGAGAGGGATCAGAGAGAGAGAGAGAGTGAAGCAGATTATGTGGAGTGGAGTGTTCGACGGTTGTTATCTGCTAGGGGGAATCCTCAGCCTACCTGGTTGACATTCAACGGAGAAATGCATGCAATCTGTTAATACAATCATATCCTTTCTTTTGGTAAGTATTTATACACAAGTTAATACAACCGTATTCTTAGTACACTAGAAAATAGAAAATACAACATGCTAATTCTTAATTGCTAACATACTTTGTTTTTACAAGTGTTTCTTCCTTGTGATCACGGCGTATGTACAGAGCTTCCTCATTATCATTCAGGACACTTATGTTGACATCCACCGCAAAAGGAGGCAACTCGTCGAACTGATTATACTCTTCTTCATCTGTGACGTTCTCGACGCCAACAATCCTTCATTTGCCTGGAAGAACCACGTGGCGCCTTGACTGATTGCTAATGGTAGCCTTCTCCTTCTGATTGTTGCTCTTCGTAGACTTGTCTTTTTGCTTCTTTGGTTTGCTAGACATATCCATCACATAAAAGACCTGTGTCACATCATTGGTGAGTATGAACGGCTCGTCCTAATAGCCGGTTTGTGTTAGATCCACAGTTGTCATACCGTACTGGTCTATCTTCATGCCGCCTGCTGTCAGTTTGACCCATTGGCACCGAAACAGAGGGACCTTCAAAGGTCCGTAATCGAGCTCCCAGATCTCCTCTATAAAACCATAATACATGTCCTTCTTCCCATCATTGTGCACAGCATATATACGGACACCGCTGTTTTGGTTGGTGCTCTTGCTATCCTGGCTCTCGTGTAAAATGTGTATCCATTTATCTCATACCCTTGGAATGTCAAGATTGTACTGGATGGTCCCCGAGCCAAGCGTTTCAACTGTTCATCGTTTATAAGCTTGTTTATTAGGTACATTTGTAACCAACCCCCAAAACAAGCCATGTGTTGGACTGTGATCCAAGCCTCTGACTTCCCTAGGTATTGGCTGCGTAGAATCCTCTTGTGCTCATGGACATATGGAGCCACTACGGTTGATTGTTTCAAAACTGTGAAATATGCTTGCCTAAATTTGACAAGATCGTTGCTACGGATTTCTTTTCTCCCTAGCGTCTCTTTTCCCAGTAGCCTCCCCTCATGGCGTGATATAAGGACCCCAATCGGATTCAGATCATCAATATAGTCGACACAAAACTCAATAACCTCCTCTGTGCAAACACCCTGGGCAATGCAGTCTTCTGGACGAGATCGGTTACGAACATACTTCTTTAGGACTTTCATTTATCTCTCGAAAGGGTATATGTTATGCAGGAATACTGGTCCGAGAATTCCTATCTCTTTAACAATGTGAACCATGAGATAGATCATAATATCAAAGGAGGATGGAGGGAAGATCATCTCAAGGCTAACCACACTTTGAACCACGTCTTACTCCAACTTGGAAAGGTTTGTTGGATCGATTACCTTCTGCGATACAACGTTGAAGAATGAACACAACTTTATGATTATCCCCATACCCAATCCGGCAAAATACCTCTCACTGCAACTGGAAGCAACTATGTCATCAACACGTGACAATCATGAGATTTCAGGTGTATGATTTTATTCCCTTTTGTGTTTATGAGTCTTTTTATGTTCGATGAATACCTAGAAGGGACCTTGACAGTGTTAAAAAACTGGATCATGCTTCTTTTCTCTTCCTTGCTTAGAGTGTAGATCGCTAGATGGAGGTAATGTTGTACTTTTTCTCTCTTTTCCGGATGTAGGTCGTTCCTGAGGTCTAATAGTTTTAGGTCCTTTCTTCCTTGGAGTGTATCTTTTGATTTGCCGTACATATCCATGTAGCCTAGGATGTTTACACAATTATTCTTCGTGATATGCATGAAGTCAAGTGAATGACGGACCTCTAGCACTTTCCAATAAGGTAAGTCCCAAAATATTGACTTCTTCTTCCATATTGGCGTCTGGCCTTCTTCAGTTGGGACATGGTTGCTACCAGAACCTTTTCCAAATACTACTTTTAGATCCTTTACCATAGCAAATACGAAAGATCCATTACGATGCGGGGGCTTCGTGCGATTGTCTGCTTTCCTATTAAAATGCTTACCTTTCTTCCGTAATAGGTGCTTCGTCAGAACAAACCTACGGTGGCCCATATACACAACCTTCCGACTATTTTTCAAGTACATGCTGTCTGTATCATATAAGCACTGGATGCAGGCTCTATATCCTTTGTTACTTAGACCTGACAGGTTACCAAGCGCAGGCCAGTCGTTGATGGTTATGAATAGTATTACGTGTAGGGTGAAGTACTCTCTTTTATACTCATCCCACACTCGTACGCCAATGTTCCAGAGCGTTAGAAGATCTTCAACCAATGGTTTTAGGTACATGTCAATGTCGTTTTCAGTTTGCTTCGGGCCTTAGATAAGCAACGGCATCATGATGTACTTCCGCTTCATGCACAACCAAGGAGGTAGGTTGTAGATACATAGAGTCACAGGCTAGGTGTTGTGGCTACTGCTCATATCGCTGAAAGGATTCATCCCATCTGTGCTTAACCCAAACCTTATATTTCTCATATCCTTTGCAAAGATCGGGAATGTTCTATCGACTTTCCTCCACTGGAGCCATCAGCGGGGTGTCTTATCATTTCGTCATCCTTACGCTCCTCTTTGTGCCAACGCATCATTTGAGCATACGCTTTGTTCGCAAACAGCCGCTTCAACCAGGGGATTATGGAGAAATACCACACCACCTTAGCGTGGGGTCTCTTCTTCTTACATTCCCCTTCTACCTCACCTGGGTCATCACATTTGATCTTATACCGTGATGCCTCGCACACCGGACAAGCTTCCAAATCCTCGTGCTCCTTACGATAAGGGATACAATCATTAGGACATGCATGTATCTTCTGTACTTCCAATCCCAAAGAACAGACAACTTGCTTGGCTTCATACGTAGTTTCAGGCAGCGTGTTATCCTCTAGAAGCAACTTCTTTATGAGGCATAACAACTCGTCGAATCCCTTATCAGATAAAACATTTTTCTCCTTCCATTGCATCAATTCTAGTGTGATGCATAACTTTTTGATGCATTTTCCGCAATTTGGGTACAACGGTGTCCTGTGGTCCTTTCATAGGCGTTGGAACTTTTTGAACTATCTTTCATCGTCGTAGTCTCCCTCTCCATCACGCAGCATTTGATCTAGCTCATCATCACCCAACCCCCCCAATGTATCTTCGAAAGAACCGTATTGGGCCCTATCCGGGATATTGATGTCTCCCTCTTCTTCCTCAACATCTTCCTGTATAATCTCTTTTTCACCGTGCTTGGTCCAACAAACATAGTTTGGCATGAAACCTCTTTGGATCAAATGGCTATTAGGGTGACATGAGTTTACGTACTCTTTTTCATTTTTGCAGTCTACGCACGGACAGCATATCCCAGACGGATTGTATGCGAAGGCCGCACGAATAAAGGTTTGCACGCCATCAATGAACTATGTTTTTTTGATAATACTATGTTTTTTTTAGATTTTTTGATATGTTTACGTAGCTTAAACAAAAAGGATAAGTTTTTAATAATGGCTTACATGATAATATTGGAACAATTACGATGACAAATAAGAGAGATGTAACTAAATGATGTCATGTAAGAGGTTATCCAACTATGCAATGATATGCAAAAATTTGACACTAGTATATTAGCTAAGCATGCCCCTAGCTAAGAGAAGAAAAGGATATATGATAAAAAAAAATAAAAGGGGGTGGTGGGGACGAAATGAAAGAAAGGTGAGACGTGATTACTCATGCAAAATCTAGGGTCAGCATCACCGTTCACCTTCACGAGTAGTCGAGCACCCTGTTTTCCTAAAATAGGGATTTTTAAGTCTAAAAAATGTACGGACTATACGTGTCATAGCAGCCCTAAAAATAGATTAATTCCAAATTGAGAAAGTAGAATTCCATTTAAGCCTAAAAATTGAATAGAACATAAATATATATATTTCTTCTAAAAACATAAATATATACTTATGAAAGAGTAGATAAGAAAATGCCTATGCTAATTATTGAAAATGAAGTTTTGAGTGGTGTCATTGGACAATTACTTTTGGAGTGCTTAAGCTGAAAGTTGTTTTCTAATTAGTTTCATTGAAAAATGAAAAACAGTGAGAAGAAAAAACCTTAAAAAGTAGAGACAGACTTTCCTTATTGACATGAGAAAGATGCGTAAATTAGAAAAATAAGAAACCAATGTGGGTGGACATGTGGGGTCTAATTCATATGTGTTAGTTTCCATCTGGCTATGATTGTAGCGATACCGACTAATTTGCTCTAAAATAAAATCTATCCACACTAGCAAAAGTTGTAACAGCCCAGCTGCTAAATTGCGTATAGCTATGCATATCATTAGCATGATCATCTGTTTTTATATTGGTTTATAAAAGTTTTGCATTCAACCACCATGCTCTATGGTGGGAACATAAGGTTTTTAACTTTAAACCCTCTGGCCGAGCCACTAGAGTAGTGAGACCTAGCCCGACGGGCATGTTTCCTAAATACCCGAGCTAGCTGTAGCTTGCCCGAGCAAGGTAGAGTCCACCCGAGCTCTATCAAGCAAGGTAGTGACTGTGTCGGACTTCACCGAGCTCTACCCGAGCTTAGTTGCTACCCATCCGAGCTGATTATCACTTGTCCGAGCTAGAAGATGTCCGGAGGAAGCTGCCCGAGCTATAGACGGTTGAACCGAGCAACAGAAGACCTGACCGGGCAAGGAGAAGCTCGAGTAAGCTCGTACCTATTCAAACAACCCAGCCACCACATCTATTCTTTATTCCTTTTTGCCCTCCGACAGTATCAACCGAATCTTCCATCCACTGGCTGACTTGGGCGGTGCTGCAGACAGCCCAGACCCTCATCTTTTCTTACCCAGAATCTTACCCGCAGCCTCTCTATTACAGGTGGGACCTGGACCCACATGTCAATAGGAGGATATACCTCTATTTAAACCAATCTCCACCCTCTTCAACCAGCCCTCACCCTCATTCTTCCCACGTCCAAATTCTGGACAGCAGTAAGAACAGCAAGCCGTTCTTCATCTCCACCTCCACCATTTTCAAATCTCTACCCAAACCACCAAGAATCCATATAGGATGTTATATATCGTTGGAAAGCTGAAATCGTTGGCTATCCATTCCACTCCATGGTAAGCACATGCACGAAGGTTTACTATGGATTTCTCTTCCTTTTCTCTTTGCTGTTCAGTTTTGGGACAGCAAAGGCTGATTTCGTTTTCTGCCCATCTATGCTCTCTTTCTTCAAATCGAGGCCATGGAATGAGTAGGAGTAACATCTACACTTCCTAGGCTTCAACTACATCCAACTCCCTTGCACGTTCACAAGGATTTGGGTGAGTTCTTGCTGCCTTTCTTCATCTACTTCGCTGTTTTGGACAGCAGTAAGGTTCTTTGCAGTTTTCTCATCTTGCATGTTATTTTCCCTCACATGCAAGCTTGGAAATGGCCAAAAAGAGTTCATGCACGAGCTAAGGAACGTCTATGAGCAAATCCACGCTACTGGAGTTGAAGGGACCGCAAGGAACAAGCCCAGGAGCAACCATCATCATCTTGGGACGAACCGGCGTGTTCGTCTTCAACCTCTCCATTCATCGAACGTCCCTCTCATAGCAAGGCTTTTCTTGCAAGGTGAGAACCCTTTTCCTATCTGCCCTTCATATTTTTCATCATCTACCACTCTTGGTTATATCATTTTTCTCTTATGCACCAAAGTGTGAGAGCAGCAGCCCTAGAGACATTGTTTCAGCCCATTCCCTGCATAGCAGTGCATAAAATAATTTGTATAAAATCATCTGTTGCTCGGATAAAAAGGTTGTCTACATTAAAAAGATGCGCCTCGAAATTCTCTACAAGTCTCATGTGGAACCTGAGCTCAACCGAGCTCATCTTGACCACAAAAAGTTGTTTGTACCGAGCAATATACAGTCTGTACGACCTTCCCGAGCAAGATTAGGTATGCCCGACCAAGAGCTAGTCCTAACCGAGCAAGATATGCCATATCCGACCAAGGAAACCCACTTCCGGACAAGAGGATGCCATTCCCGAGTAAGGGTATCCTTTCCCGAGCAAGATTGGTCCATTCCCAAGCAACTGTGGTCATTCCCGAGCAAGTTCTAGTCATCCCGGGTAAGAATACCACCCAAACTATAAATGGCCATATCTCCCTCATCCGAACTCGGATTTTACTATTAGATCGTGAACTTTCTGAATATCTAAAAATATCTGATTTTACTATTTGTTTGATATTTTATTTGGATTTTATTTGATGTTCTTGCTACCGAACGTTAGGAACCGACGTTCCGGAGGAGCCCGAACTTGAGCAAGGAGCTCCATACCCCGACCAGCAGCAACAAAGCACATATACTCCCCTCATTTGAATCATATTGATCCTCTATTTAAGAATGCATGATTTCATTTATGTTTTATCACTGGCTTGCATGCTAAGTTAAAATATATATGTCACTTGGTGGGTAGAATTTAGTTATCTCCTACTTAGTAGTCTTTGTTTGATATCCTTATTCCTTTGTAGCCTAAGAGGGTAGTATTAATTGGGTTTGGTCCACGAAAGCTTAGCCATGCTTAGAGTCAACGTGGGCAAGCGATCAATGGAGTAATTCCGTTGGTCGTACGACTTCAATTGTGAATGATTTACTATGTGATACTGCTGCTGATGATGATGGATTACATGTGAGCTCTAAATTGGACTTGAACGGGTGATAGGGGAGGATGGGAGGACGGATCCCGAACACGTAGCCCCGTTCGAGTGAATTAAGGACCAAACATGGTGCCAATCCCTTCAAATTACTATACATACGACCATACGTGTATCATGAGAACACTTGGCCAATTTTCTGTGCATGCTCGCGCTGATAGGTACCAGCGGGGCAACTTGTGTTAGAGGGTGGGGTGGCAGGGTGGACCATCCGTGGTGCGTCCTTGTGCTTGGGTGTGATGGGCCTTGGACAAATCCACTGCAACGGTTGGCTCCCTCCTGCACTCGAGGAGTGGGGAGTGGATAAAGTCAACTCGGGTGACTCAATGGACTGGCATGTACATCTAAGAGGCTTCGGCATGGCTTGCTGTGTCGTGTAAGTAAAGACGTACACCTCTGCAGAGTGTTAAACTGTTAGAACAGCCGCGTCCAGGGTTAAGGACGAAAACTTGTGAGGCGAGACACTGATGTTAGCTCATGGTTCAGTTTGGGTATTGGTTTTAGACATGGTGGGATAGCCGTGTGTCTTTCTGAGCACAGGGTTGCTCGTGGTGTATGGTCGGAGAGAGACCAAGGGCGGATAGAGCCCCATGGATGTTATGGTGTACGGTCGGATAGAGACCAAGGGCGGAAAGAGCCCGAGCATGTTGTGGCTATGGTCAGATGGAGACAAAGGACGGTTAGAGCTCCATGGATTTATGATGATGAATTATGATGGATGCTACAAGCATTACTTTTTGAAATGTTTTTCCTCAAATGCAATTTACAACCTACTCATATATATACGTCTTGCAAAAAATGCAAATTGTGCTAAAAGTACTGCTAGCCCTTCCTTGGAGTATATAATATTCATGATTGAGGATATACATTATCTCTTAGTGCTGAGTACTATCTGTACTCAACTGATGTGTTGCAATTTCAGGTGAAGACAACCCCGTGCTTGAGTACTACTACCAAGCCGAGCACGGTGATGCTAGCGGGCAAGCGGAGTTCTAATTTCCAGTCGGTTGCCCATGGGGTTAATGTGGGCATACCACGTTGGTCTTTTGTTTATTTATGATGTTCTTCCGCTGTTATTTTGGTGAACAAACTTGTATTTCCACTGCAGGAAAACTCTAATTATGTTAAAACTTATTGTTTGGGCAGTAGTTCATGTTGCCCGGTTGGATGAAAATTATGCCCGAAGTTGTATGTGTTGTGCTATCGATCATTGTGAGGATATGTGCGTGATGGTAGCTGATCTTGGGAGCCATCATCGGGCACATATCCAGGCACCTGGATTACCTTCGATTCAATAGAGATTGCCCGAACGGGTTAAATTGTTGCTCGGGTTGGGGATTAACATGTGTGGCTTGCTCGGCAACCTGCTTGGGCAGCCCCTATGTTGGTTTTCAACCATTCCGGCCAGCACGTCATATTTCTATTGGGTCGAAGGTGAATTAGAAGGGGGCGCCACAAAAGTAGACCATATTCATAATTCTGTAAAAATCGGCCATAAATAAAAGTTTTACAAATTTGTTTAAAAATTACCTGATCTCTACTAGTAAAAGTGTCTTGTGGTGGTGTTATCAACTTTCAATCTCTACCATTAGATCTATTCAACGTCTCAGATCATCATTGCAGGAAATATAGTAATGGCAAAGCTTCCCTCTGTCGCTTCCACCTCCCCTGCCCCCAGGGCACGCGCATGTGGACCGCGGAGCCATCGGCCTCCTCACCACGCTGTCAGCACCAATCACCAAGCCCGCTCGATGCACCGACACCACTCTCTCCCCACCTATTGCAGGCCCTATGGCCTGCACCTGCCGCCGCCACCAAAGCAACTCGCCCGCCTAGCACAGAGCCCCATGACAGCTCCCCTCTAACCTTCCATTGCGGGAGCCATGGTGGCTCCCCGCTCATCTCCTGTCGCCGAAGCACCTCCCTTTCCCGCCACTGCCACCAAAGCCCCTTGCCTGACTATCACAGCGTTCCATGGTGGTTCCCTATCCTGTCGCCGCAAATCACGGCGATTTCCATGCTCCCGTCGCCGGAGCACCTCCCTTTCCTGCCACCACCACCAAAGCCCCCACTCCCAGCACTGCCTCGCCTGATGTGAATAAATGCTATGCTATGCAATGCATACATGCCATTATGTTGCAAAATATATTGTGCTAACGAAGAGAAGTGTCAAAATAGATGATGGATACATATACCACGCATATACGTTGTTCTCTCTGTTTTGTTTACTTTTATCTTATCAAAAGTCAAGGATACGTTGTTCTCTATGTTTTGTTTACTTTCATCTTATCAAAAGCCGAGGACGGCTTTTCTTGAAGAAGGGGAGGATGATACGGGCATAATAGAAAGATCATCGTTTTCATTATATATTGCTGATCAAGACACTCCAAATCATTTTCAAGGACCAATAACCCGCGCACGTGCTAAACAAATCTAACAACAGGTGAATTCGCTCTTTACTAAGAACTATTTTACTTCTGAGAATCAGCTGCTACCTAATACAAGTATTTTAACTATTCTCAGTTATGAAAATAATGCAAGGAGGTGTGAACACCTGTGAGAAGATGAAGAAGAGGGAAGACAAGTCAACAACCAAGCAATGAATGCAGAATTCGTCAGCTTGGCTTCCCAAAAGTAGTCTGCAATCAAACGCTCATAGAAGATGCATTTGGACTTCGTTTGGGGTGTTTGACCACGGCATGAAAAGCTTACCTCCTAATAAGCTTTCCAACGAATCCAGCCCCACCCTTAAATTTATCTTGAGCATGGAGATATTGTCAAAATATTATGGCAATCAAATCCTGTCCAACTTCCACCTAGCCCAACCCTTCGTGTGCTGCGCCACACTTAATGGGACAGCTGGTCTATGTAGTGCACGAATTTACCAGCAAAACCTCTCTAGCTTCCTCTCCTCTCCTATATATAGGAGGCAACCCCCCTTGTGTTAGATGAGACCATTTTGAAACTAAAACAGATTATGCATGTTCTTGGGTTTTCATGCCACTGGTTGAAACATCTCTAAGAATTGTGCATCCGTTCCCGTTGTTCTTGTAAGCTCTTTGTAATTGTAGTGAGGATTGTAATCTGCTTGACTTGGTTGAGTGGACAGTGTGAGGTTGGGTGAACTCCATACTGCAGATTGTTGCGCTTGTAATGGTTGCCTGCACAAGATTCATCAGGTTTCATGACTCTCATTGATCCTATGCCATGAAGGTCGAGCGCACCCTCGTATCATCACCTCTCCTATCGCCGCCACCAAAGCATCCTGCCTGCCCATCACAGTGCCCCATAGTGGTTCCCCGTCCTGCCGTCGCAAATCACGGCGATTTCCAAGCTCCTAGCCACCTAGAGCATCACTCTTTGTTGTTTCAAAAAATTTCGAATTCTTCATACCACAAATCACGATGATTGTTTTGCAATAATTAGGCATAGCGAGGTGACCCAATCAAAATTTGAATTTTTGAATCCTTTTCAAAACCAACACCTCCCACCTTCTACTGCCCCTCCCTCTACTAGTTTGCCTTCGACTGCCCTTCATTTGAAAACGAAGGTATCAAGGTAATGCTCCATTCTTATCGATTTCAGCTGCCGCCACTTGCAATCCCCTTCACTAATCCTCGTGTTGGTTGTTTGCCGGTTTCCCTAAGTGTCCGGAGGTATTGGTGGGTGTTTGCAGTCTAACCTTGGTGTCCGGGGGTCTTCTCTCCACGTTGCCGCTCCACAGCACCTTCAAGGTGTGGTTCTTGCTTTTCTCAAATGATCAATATAAAGCACTATGGTGTTTTTTTTGTGGCTGATATGTACAATGTTGTTGACATCCTTAAGGTTTGCTCTATACTGATTAGTCGACGAAACAATGTAGACAAAATTATTTTTACATATGAAGAAATCCTTCCCAAATGTAGAAAAAATTATATGTAGCTTGCATAGAGTATTTCAGTTCTACTTGTCCTGTACTGTTAGTGATATCTGTTTATATCGGATTACATAGTTGAGCTATCTAAATGAAAATTATGGGTGAAGTAACTTTAGTTCATTGGTTGAGTTCATCATCTATTTTTCCTTTACAGGAAACTCCATGCTTTGTGACAACACCAATTTGCCCTCTCTTTTGTAACTGTCAAGGCAATCTGGCAATATTCATTCATATGTTTTCATGTTCAATTTCCTACTTATGGTATTGTTGTCTCTTTAGCAATCAACCTTGAGATTGCAAACCGCACGTTGCAGCTCCCAACGGTGCAAAGAGAGGAAGCACAATAGGTCTCTTGATAATAATGTCTAAAAAACAGAAAGTAAAAAATAGCAAGATTTTGGCATAGTCGATGTATGTTTGCAATCCTTGATTTGTGGTGGTAACTATAAATATTGGTTCCCCTAGTGGGAAAAAATTATATATATATATATATATTTGTGTTTGTGGTGTATAGATAGATGGTATGGTAGATCTGTCTAGGTAATTTACGTTTTGAATTCCAGGTCCTTTTTTGAATTTTAGTCATACTTCAGAAGAACCTATCATTATGAACGAGCTTTTGGCCATGTGGGTAGTCTGCAAAGTGAGCTATTTTTGTTCTAATTATAGATTGCAAAAGCTTATTCTAATACATGTGCCAAAATGTAGTTCCCATAGATATTTTTTGGGAGTTTTTTTTTTAACCTGTGCACTACATCTCCCTGCTATATATATAGTACATTAACTTGGTTCTTTATCTGATTATCACTTTTATTAAATGCCTTTGGAAATGATATTATGTTTTCCCCTTTCTTGCATCTTGCTGAAAATGTTAATACAGGGAAATTGGTTTCTACTGAAATTATAATCAATCTTTTGTCTGAACAATTTAATGAAGGAGAGGCAGGGTGAGTCATGATTTATTCTTGATGGTTTTCCACGTACTGTAAAACAAGCGGTGAGAATCTTTACATGCCTTTAATTAGTTCTGCCTGTGTATCCATCGTCTACTTAATGATCTGAGAAACCTCGAATTCTTATCTTTCCCTGCTACTTGATTGTGCAGCTATAGTGCAATACACTATAACTCAAACAGTTCATTTGTTATCTAATTCCATTATACAAGTACGACATTGATTACACCTTTTTTGTTGTGAAAAGATGCTATGAGTATCTATAGGAATCTGCGGTTAGCGGCGTGATGCATGAGTAATCACTATTTACCTTGGCTGATATATAATGCTTGTGACTGTATTTTCAAGCACTTCCTGCAGGGCTTTAGTCTTATCGATTGTAATTCGGCTGTTTAACCCTTTTGCCATTTCTGTGCTTGGATATTAAGTGTAATTTATTGATAATCAGATGGTATGCAATTTGCTCATGCAAATTCTAGATGACGTTATCTTTTCTGGGGGAGTATTGCTATGGAAATTCCAAAAAATATGTAATATGTCTTGATTCATTTTACATAGTTTAAAAAGAAGATTACTGCTGACCTTCTACAAGAAAACTAATAAGTTTATATCACCTTGTTGGCAGCTACCTTTAAGATATATTCCATTGTAGCTCAAATTAAGTTTTTTTTTCCACGTGAGTAAGGAAATTGATGTATAACTTCTGATAAGGCAAGAATAAATTCTAAATTAGAAAGGAGCAGTGGTGCATGATATAGGAAAAGCAATATGCTATGGCATCCTTCCTGTCAGTGGTTTAGACTAAAAGCAATATGCTGCCCCAATAATTTTTTTGTTGATATTTGTTGAAACAGTAATCAAATTGGGTGACAATTTTGTCAAAAACATATAAAATTTAGAGATTGCATTCTACATAGAGGTTGACCAAATTAAGAGATTGCAGAACAAATTCATACCTGCAGGTTTGGTACTTATTTTTATCACACAAATCTATCTAAGAACTATTGTCTTTAAAAGGAAGCGGAAGGTGTTGATTAATGCATTCAGTTCTCGAGCTTTCATCAACAAGAGATTTGTGAGACCATGTGGAGATCCCCATACTGTGATGAGTATATGTGACTTGATTTGGTTGAAGGGTTTGTGTTTGAGACTTGATTTGAGTCGGTTCGGCCATTGTGGCAGCCTGCAGTGTTTCATATATTTGAAGGTCTTGCCCAGCTCAAATAGAAAAATGGTGTACATGAAAGTTGTAGAGAATTTCAAGACGAAAGTTTTTTTTTTTTGGTGGGAAGTCATTTGATGCACGGATTAATTGATATCATTTTTTTCAAGCTGCTATGTGTTAGTGGTGCAGTTTTGGCTAGTTGTGATTAGTGCTTATTTCGGGTTAATTAGGGCTAGTACATGATTATATATGATAATATGCTGACTTGTAGAGAGGTAAGTGAGATTTTTATGGAGATTGTGTTGGTCCATTTGATTGCAGGTTTGGAGGCAGCTGTGGTCATTGGCGGGTATCGGGACTAGGTTGGGAAAAACAAGGTCCAGAACTATTGAGGATGCCGGCGGGACGGGTAGGCTCAAATCAGGCTCACATGTGGACGTCATGAATATGGACTTGAGGCAGCACAAGGTTTTCAGTTCGGGCTAAAGGTCCGAAGGTATGAAAATGGAGCGGTCAAGTAGGGATGAAGGCTTGTTGCATCGGTTTGACCGGGTTTTATGTAAAGCCCATGTATGTCCTATGTGGCCCATGTAAAGCCCATGTGTGAGGCTGGTTAGAGAGTGAGTGGACTGAGTGAATCTTAGCTCTTGATAGGATAGCTTAGGTTGTAAGCAACTCATTAAGGGTGAAAATTTACCCGATAGGCCTATATAAGGAGGGGTGGAGAGATGCCTCTCCCAAGTCTTGACTAGGGTTTTATATGGTTGTATCTTGCTCATTGAGAGCGTTGCCCACCTAGGTGTGGCCATGAGAAAACCCACCGAGCAATAGAGATTTAAGTTCTTCAAAGTTCTTACTTTGTTCTTACTTTGTTCTATGGTTTAATCTAGTTCTTCTTTGTTTTTTGTTTGCACCATGTTTTCTTGCTTTCCCTCCTTCTACTTGCTAAAAACTTATTGATTAAGGAGGTGTTGTGGTTGCTCATTATCATTTATATTATCTTGTAACTCACCAAAAACACCTAGATCAAGATTTGCTCTCTTTTGTTCATTTTGGCAAATTCAGTCTCTCTGCACAGCAGTTCTTGTTTATTATGTAGAAAATTCATCCAATACGATTTTAGGGTGATTCTTATTGGAAAAGTTGCATGACTTTCATATCTAGGTGGTATTGGAAAAGGAGTCACGGTTTGTGAGATATAAAGGTTTTACTGAGCCCCATATGTTTTGTCCAGATTTCCTAAGCTGCTGAGCCTGTTATTTTTTCTACTCTTGATCTCGAGGTGGCCATTGGCATGTAGTTGCTTGACTCTCTGTGCTTTCCAAAGTAAAAATAAAAAATATTAGTTGAGTCATAAAATGAGATAAACCACCTCTTGATCAATATGCTTATCTGCTGAAATTTGCTTTTGCTTTGCAGTAAACAGCTGAGCTTGTTTGAATTTTTTCTCTTTATCTAAAGTAATTTTTGACTTGATTCTTTTTCTATTGCGTTCTTAACAACCAGGTGCACCCCAGGAAAAATCCCCATGACAATATGATCCACGAATTTTTATTCGTGCAATTTTTACTAGGGGTATATGATGCTATCCAAAGAAAAAACATGGGTGATCTTGTTTGTTGTGAGCCCCTTTGCTTGTGTTCCTTCTTCTCTTGATCTTTGAGACCTTTATGTTTTTTGTATTGGTGACCTAAATTTTTGGTTGTTATCTTGTTCTTCTTGCCATGACAAGTGGGATAGCCCTTATAGTCATCTTGTACTATTAAATCCTATGAGCAAGTTGTAGAACAAGTTCTTGCCTCTTGACCGGTCTTGTCGATTTGTGTTTTATTTATCTTGAGGGCTCTTGGGTGAAAGAATGCATTAAAAAATTAGAGAAAATTATTGTGGCTCATATTCACCCCCTCTAGTCACCTAGGTCGGTCTTTCAAGATTAATGTTGCACAAAGAGCAGTTAGGAATAGTGTGCCACCTGACGAAAGGCGAGCACTACTATCTCATAGAAATTTGAATTATGCAACTAGACGAGACACCCCCTGCACCGAGTCAATTGCAATGCCATGTCCAGAAGTTGTTCCTCCAATTGATAGCTAATCAATTGTTTTGCAAGCTGTCGATGGTGTAGACCAAACAACACAGTCGTCCATTTTAGAAGATGGTAATGCTCGCATCTGCATTCAAATTGTATTAGGAAAACTTAGATTAATCATGACTTATCTATACTGACTTTTTTCTTAAATAGGTAATGTCAAAACCACCTCTGAGAATGTCCTAGACGAGGAGTACTATAATTTTGCTAATGGAAGTATTTTTGATGCCATTTGTTTCTTGAATCTTCGTCGTACAACCCCTAAAACCCTCTAAATGATTTCGGTCGCAAATAGTGGCGATAATGTTGAGATTCATGAAGCAGGAGATTCTTCTACAATGGGCTCTAGCCTCCCTAATCTGAACGATCACGTGTACAACAATATACCAGAGAGCACATATGTGCTGAAGCCCTAGGCAGACTACGACAAGTGCGGTGACTCTGTTACCCGTGTTCAACCCGTCTGATTGCCATCCCTATGTGGAAGCCTGTGTTTGGTAGCCTACACATCCCATATGTTTGTGTTAAGCCCTCCTTGAAGAGTTTCATCAAACATATTGGAGGCGCCCATTCTTGTGCCCCCTCCTATGATCCACACATTACTCTCCTCTTGACCTAATCTAGCTGCTGCTAGCCTCCTCCTGGTTGTTGTGTGCTTCCCGCTGGAGCTCCAACGCTCTTCTATAATGTCGTCGACGATATCCTTTCCTTGTTGGTATGTTCCCGCCGTCGCCCCATGTCTTGCTCTTGGCTCCTAGTTGCATCGAGCGAGCCAAGCTCGTTGAAATAGGGCAATTTTTTTTTGTTTCTCTAGGGTAAGCTAGAGCTGCGTTTTTGCATGGTGAGATTGTGGCCTCAACAACGTATGTATGCAACCAAACAATCAATCCTTGCACCTCATGGACCAGGTTGGGCTGCATGCAGCCAACTAAACAAACCCTTATATAATTCTCATAGGAATACCTACTAGGAAGTACTAATAAATTAGCTAATATTAAGCTTGGAAGCATCCAGACCGGTTCACAATTTCACATTCAAATTCAAAATTTTAAAAAAAATCACCAAAAGTTCGTAAAAATTAATATTAATATGTTTGAAACGTTTGACATCATTTTATTTTGAAAAAAAATAAAAATTTCATTTTTTTTTTACTTTGCTGGTTCTTGCAAAAAAATTTCATGGGTTTTTTTTTTTTACTTTGCCCGCTCAACCACCCTGCCCCGTTCTTATCCCCGCACACCGGTCCGGTCTCGTGCATTGCCAGTGCGCTGTGGCAGCACCCGATTTCTCGTAAAAACTGACCGAATTCAGTTGAACCTAAGTTTTTTATTCAAACCAAACGGGTTTTTCCACAAATTTCATCTGGTCTTTCGTGCGAAAAAACCGCAAGTGAAGCCGACGAGCCTCGATGGCTCTATACAAAATTTGAAAATCAAATTTCCTGGAACTTCGAGCTTCAAATGAAACCCAGACCGCTAAAATCCGAAAGGCGCCCATCCCGCGGAAGGAGAAGCAGACGCAGGAGGAAAGTTCGTCGTCCGATGATGACGCCGTCGCATCTCAGCCGCACATCCCCCCGGTACAAGGGGCCTCCGAACCCAGTTCAAAATGACTCATGAATAAAACTGCTATTTATGACGTGTGAAGAAGGGACAGCAGATCCATTGCATTCGTACCTGCGTCAAATTAAAATCGTCTCACAGTGAGTATCTCTGTTGCCATTTATGTACCCTAATCAGTATCCTTATGGTACAACTGGTTTTTGAAACCAGTGGAGAAAAAAAATCTTTATACTCCCTTTGTCATATAGTTTGAATAATTTTGTGTAGAAATATAACACATGCATATCATCTTAATAAGTTGATTTCTCGTATACTCCTATTTATTCTCTTCAACCATATACATTTATTCTTTTTGATAGTATATACATTCATTCATTAGCACACATAAAATTCTCTCTCATCTTTGAATACAATTAATAGGGGTGACTCTCTTCTCAAATTCATCGCCACCTTAATTCTTGTGCCAAATGAAAATACGCCCTATATTTATCAACGGAGGGAGTGCCATTTCATAAAAACCTCTTTGTTAATTTTTTTCAAAACCTTACTTACATTATCAATACAAATGTCATGTAATCTCAAAAAAAAAGAAATATAGCGCTCTTATCAGTATTGATTTTTTTTTTTTTTGCTCCATCAGATCTCGCCATCTTTTGATGCTCACCCTAACTCTGGTCTGGTCCTTCCAAAAACCTAAACACGTACCCATGCTATGATAAAACCAATATTTTATTTTATTTTCCAAATCCAGGGAAGAACAGGTCTATGCTGCATATCGCTATATCTATCTATACTTGTCTATTATTACTACTACCTTCCCATATCCATCCGCCCATGGATTATCTTCTTTTTATTTGACGGTAACACATATGGCGGAGAAGCAGCAGCCCGTTACCTTGGGTTATAACGTTCTCTCTCTCCTCCTCCTCCCTTTTCTCTCTCTCTCCTCCCCTTTCTCCCTCCCTCTCTGTGCAGTACTAGCGCGTATTTTATTATATTGTTATTGTTAGCGTTAACCTCCTGGTAATCCGGCCGGCTCGGAGGCCTAAACCAAAGTGGCAGCAGCAGAAAAAATATTCGTCGTTAAGGTAAGCAGAAGAGATTTACGGGAGGAGAAAGAGGTAAGCGAAGCGCGAGCGTGCTACGCTGCGGGTGGTGGCCGTGTACATGGCGTGCCATCTTCTAAAGCTTTTTTTTTTTTGCTCTTCTAGAGAGAGAAAAATATTAGCGGATGGAGCAGCGGCCGCCGCCGCCTCCGCCTCCACGGCTCGCTCGCTTCCTCCGCTCTCTCCTCCGTTAACGCGCGTGCGCCGCGGCGAGGCCGAGGCGACGACAGTGACGATGATGACGGTGGCTTGGTCGCGTGTGCGCAGGGGAGATGAACGCGGCGGCGGAGGCGGGGAAGGAGAAGGGGAAGGAGAAGGCGGACGCGGCGGTGGCGGGGGGCGGGAGGGGGAGGTTAGTGGCGTACCCTCCGCGGGTGGCGGAGCAGAGGGACGTGCTGGCGGACGCCGTGGTCTTCAGGGCGGCGCTCGAGCGGCTGCACGCGCACATGGGCACCAGGCTCAAGTAAGGGATCGGCGGCCGCCGCCTCC
Organism: Olyra latifolia; assembly: GCA_036346145.1. NCBI lineage: Eukaryota > Viridiplantae > Streptophyta > Magnoliopsida > Poales > Poaceae > Olyra > Olyra latifolia. Next base: position 38,432,248 of record CM070524.1, on the reverse strand, counting down.
TTCTCTCTCTGCAATATCTCCTCTCCCAATCTGCATCCGGCCATCGCCGATCCGCGCGCCACGCGCCTGCATTTTAATTCGTCGCTGTTTTCTTTCTCTGATGCCTTGCAGCTATAATTATGGTTATAATTATCGTCACTGTTGTGCTGTTAACTTTATTTATTTTTTTTCGGTTTGTTTCTTCAATGCGCGAAAATGGCAAGTTGGGAGATAAAGATGGGAGGAGGGAAAGAGAAGTTTGGGGGAGAGGCGGCAATCTTGATAACGCAAGATGCAAATGCCTGCATTTTTTTGGCACCCGGATGCATTCGGTTTGACTAATCAACCCAGGCCTCCCTTGAGATTATGTGGCCTAAATCTGCCACCATGGCTTAGGTCATAAATCTATTGATCCCGATTGCGTAGCTAGTTTGTTATCTTTTGGTGTCTGATAGTGGCAAGGCCTCTGGATATAGGATTCTTGTTTGTTCCACTATCAGATTGGGTTCTTGTAATTCCAGAAAATTATATTACAGTAACACAGAATCCATTGACCAGTCTTCTGTCTTTGAAACACACCAGTTTTAGGCTTTTCGTTCATTTATAATCTATCATCAATTTGCCATCAACATGAATCCTCCCATTCTTTGTTCTCTATATTTTTTCCCCTCACTTTTACCACATTTATAAATCTCCTCCGTTTTTCATTCTGGTCCAGAAGTTCATATTATTTTCCATCAAGTAGAATCACTCTTTTTGTAATGAAGAGGCAATCTGATTAACTGTACAAATGGGGGAAATAAAAGAACTCATGTTCCTTTTATTTTCTCATGCCTTCGCTCAGCAAAATAACTGAATCATCCAGTTTGATGCTGCCTGTGGGCTTGCTTTGCCATTGCAAGGGTCTTTAGTGTTTTCATGCACTAATAGATGACTGGTCATCCCAAATCAATGGACCTACACAAAGATCAATTTTCTGTGCCTATTGAAGAGCTTGCCTAGTTAGTCTTCACTTAAATGACAGTTGTCTTCACGTGCAAACAAACATACTTTTGATAGAAATACTTTAGCTGAATCATATTAAAAAAATTGACAGATCTTTTCATCTAAGTTACTTGACTATATAAAAAAATCTATGTTCACATTACTAGTAATAGACTAATAGTATACTATCTTCATATTTAGGGGTTGTACATTCCCTTTCTATATTCGCTTGTACATATGCTCTTTTTCTTAATATATTTTTTTAGTGGCCTCCCGTACAGTTCCTGCAGTTCCTGGTTGGGGAAAAAAACGAGTTTTATTATCAGCTGATGAATAATCCCATTTGCAACTTGCTTTGTGTTTGCTGCTAATTATTTGCTCCACTTATCATTGATCATGTTCCGTTTGGTGTATTTCTAACATCTTTTTTTTTTTGTAAGGGTGCCAATTATTGGTGGAAAAGACCTGGATCTTCATCAGCTATTTAAGGAGGTCACTTCGCGAGGTGGCATTGATAAGGCAAGAAACCAATATAATTATTTAGATTCAGTTGTGTTAACAAATTAGTTTGTCCTGTGATATTTATCAACTTAGTTAAAAAAAGTTAGTGTGCTGCATTTGTACTAATCACTTTTATTTGAGAAATTGTAGGAGCATTTGTTTAAATTTTTTCACTTACCATTAACATTTACTCTATCTAGAACAAAGTTAGCTCAAAGTTTGTGTCCTGAGAGCATTCACTTCACTACGCTTTTGGTTAAATTTGGGAATGGGCATGGGGACTCACTTCCTACTAATTCCGTTCTCCCTTCCCTGTTATTGCATCGGTAAATTGGGAACGGGGATGGGAATTCACTTACTATCAATTTCATTCTCCCCACCCCTATTATTTCATTGGTGGCTCTGTATCCTATTTCTCCTGAATTCCTCCATTCCAAATATGAGTGATGGGGACTCCCGAACATTTCTCGTTCTCACATATCACTTGTAACAGTCCAGATATAATTATAACCTTTCTCATTTAGATGCTTGAAAAGTTACATAAGATGTCAATCATTGGGAAATGCATTGCTAAATGTTCTTTAACATCATGGATATCGAACACGTTTAAACGGCACACTGGCTAATATACATAAATGCATATATATGTCCTACATCTTTTAAATTTTCTGCCAAACAATGTGCCATACAATTTTGGAGGGACATAACATGTTCTGGATGTCAGGATGTGAGAATCTGAACTGAGAAAACTTGGGCCAGAGCTGGGGGTCAGCTACTCAGAAACTGGCCTTGCTTAGAGCAGTTCCCTATATTTAACTTGGGTGAGTCAAGACCCGAAAGTGGAATGGTATGGACAAAGATATAGGTGGCACTGTAGCGCGATGCAGCTGTTCATGCACGGCTACAATAGCGGCATGGTACTGTTCATTCACGTGGTTACCGAGATTTTGCTAGTTATTAAGAGATAAAATATGAGTTGTTACTTAGTTTCTCGTTAAAGATTATATTTTCTTCTTAGCTAAAGATTTTAGTTGTTGAGTGACAGTCCTATATATAGGGGTTAGCCTGCTAGTTTGAGATTTTTTTGTAGGGCAACTAGTTTGATATTCAAGCAATAAAGAAATCCTTTATGTACTTGCCCTTCTCTGTGTGGGCTGGCTCGCTCCTACATGGCTGGCACCACACTTAGCCCTGCTGAGCATTCAAGCCTCTCCATCTTCACTTAACCCATAACAACTCGGTATCAAAGCCAGTCGCTGCCCCTACCATTGATGTTGGGCAACAATGTTTCCTCGGTCAAGAAGGTGGGCAATAAGTTAGATCAGATCATAGCACAACTTACCATCATCAATAGCCTTGACAACCATAACATGCGACTTGAGAAGCATCGTTTGGCGATGACGTTCAGCACCAGCGGTTCGATGAGGGCACCCTGGTTTCTGAATGTCCTCGCTGAACATCACTTTCTCCTGTTTTCCCAGTTGCATACCATATTTGTGAAATGTCAAGGCATCTGTTGATGATGACCGTAATCAGATCTAACTTAACTTCCGTCTTCTTGATCGGGGAACCCTCGCTGCTTGACAATATAGTAGGGCCAACAGTTGGTACTGGTACCAAATTGTTATGGGCTAAGCGGAAGCAGCAAGGCTTGAATGTTTGGCAGTATGGTGTCAGCTGAGCAGGAGAAGGGGGATAAGAAGATAAGGAGAATTCTCTCACTTGAATCTCACGCTATGTATAGGATTTCTGCTCAACAACCAAATCTAACGTTTAAGCTAATATACTGTAATAAGCAACTAACTAACAACTAATATCTTATCTATAATTAAAGAAATCCCTGTAATCACCTGGATATCAAGCGGTTGGTGCGGATAAATCTAATCTGTAACAAGCAACTAACTAACAACTCATATCTTATCTGTAATTTAAAGAAATCCCTGTAATCACCTGGATATCAGGCGGCTGGTGTGGATAATTCTATTCTGTAATAAGCAACTAACTAACAACTCATATCAAGCGGCTAGTATGGATAAACAACAGCACACCGCTACAGTATCCTCACAGGCATAAACAATATCTTTCTGCCACAGTACCTCCTAAATCTTTGGCCATAGCATGAGATCATATTGGGCCATAGCATGAGACCTGACTTTTTGGAACATTCCTCATGTCCTAACCAAAAGGAAACAAACAGCTACTTGCACAAGCTGGAAGTCTTTATTGATTAATTGTTTTGTTCTATGACCATTCATAGACCACTTAATAAGACAAACTCCAATGTTCCAGGTAAACTTCCCTGACTATAGAATGTGGTACTTACTCATGGTCTTGCACTTCGCTACATATTTGGAAAATTTACATGTTTGTCACAGAAAAGCAAATTGAAGGCGTGGCCACTTCAAAATCTGTGGTGTTTTTCTTGGTCTCATTGTTAATCATTAGTCAGACTGGCATTTAGAAAACTGAATTTTATTTTTCTCACAGGTGAAGGCAGAGAACAGATGGAGAGAAGTAACCGCATCATTTATTTTTCCTGCTACGGCGACAAATGCTTCTTTTATGTTGAAGAAATATTATATGTCACTGTTATACCATTTTGAGCAGCTGTACTTCTTTGGAGCGCAAGGCTGGTATCACCAAGAAAGTGGTCAGTGCAATCTACAAAAATTCTTCTAGTTTGGCTGCTGCAATTTTGTCATAACTCATACCATGTTGTCTCTGCAGATCCCAGAACAATGTCCTTCATCGAAGTGAAAGCTGAAGCCCAAGCTACTCAGAAAAGAAAAAGAGGCAGCAATGCTCCTTCTGGTCAGTTCCAGTTTACTCATCCTCCTTAGCAACTCATGCAGGAATAGGAATGTCACTCATCAGTTTTAGACTTTCAGTAATTTTGAATTATTGTGATACCTTTTTTCCGAGGAAAAGCACCGATTTGGTCCCTAAACTTTCGCCCTCGCCCTATTTTGGTCCATGAACTCCAAAACCGGGTTAGACCGGTCCTCGACTTGTCAAATCCAGACCACTGTGGTCCCTTGATTGGTCAATAGGTTGTTTTTGGTGTGTGGGGGTGTGTGGTTCGCTAACGTGGCGTGCACTTAATCGGTTTTGGGTGCTTTACGCTGACATGGTGTCCATGTATGCACACACAAGTGAGAGAGGGCGGCGCTAGTGAAGCTTTGGTGGCGGTGAATAGGTAGAGCTGTGGTGATGATGGTAGGGACTGGGGTATGGTGTGAGGCGGAGGCAGGCCGACATGGCGGCGGTGGGCTCCGATGACGCTGGAAGTGGTGAACCGCCACGTGCTCCTCAATGCCCTGAGCATCGCGGCCTCACACACCTTGGCCACCCTCCTCTCGGTGACGTCTGGCCCTTCAATGAAGAGGCGGCGTGACATGTCGACTGAGACGAGGAAGATATCCTCTGCTCTGCCTCCACGTTGTTGAGGTCCTCCTAGAGGTTGTCCATCCTCTCTTCCTCTTCCTCTTGCTCCCTGCTGTAGAAGCTGGCAATGTAGCCGCTGAGGACAGAGGAGCACATGTTGGTGCGCTAGGCATGACCTACATGCGCTACGGTGAGGCAGCGCAGTCGGTGGCGGAGAAGCTGTGGCAGATAGGGGAGGAGAGTGGGGGAAGCGTAGGAGAGGTGGAACACCTTGGTGCGGTCGTGGTGACCTACTGGGAGGAGCTGCGGTGGGGATTGAGGCATGGCGCGAGGCAGAGGAGGTAGAGGCGAAGATGGCTCGACGTGGCGGTGGTAGGCTCCGACAATGCCGGCTATGGGGAGGAGGGGTGGTGTCGGGTGTGGGGGAGGAGGGTGCTGCCTCGACAGCGCCAGCGAGCCCTCCAAACGGAGTGGAGGGAGAGAGAGATTAGGAGAGATTGAGAGATAGAGAGAGGAAGAAGAGAGTGGAGGGAGAGAGATTGAGAGTGGGAGAGATAGAAAGAGGAAGAAGAGTGGAGGGAGCACATGTGGCTGCTACATCAGTCCACGTGTCCGCCACACAGCGAAAACCACTCACATGGACGCCACGTCATTCCAAAATCCCCAAAACTGTCATTTTGACGGGTCAATGGACCATTTCAGCCCGGTTTTGATAGTTTAGGGACCAAATTCACCCAGTTTTGGAGTGAAGGGACCAAAATGGGTCAAGGGGCAATAGTTAGGGACCAAATTGGTACTTTTTCCTACTTTTTTTCGATGGGATTATCATGATATTTACAGAATTTTGTTATTTTTTCTTCTAGTTGAAGCTTGCAATTTGTTCGCCACTAATCTTATCTGTAGATTATAGTCTATGTAAGTTAGGTCCAAACAGGCACATCTATATGGCGTTTAGACAAAAATGAGAAGCTTAACTAAAGTATAAAGTATGATTATGAAAATCTTAGTTAAGAAATTGAAATAACTTCCTACTGATTTAATATCCTCAAGGACAGAAATTTACTTTTTATATGACTAAAACATCTTGTTCCTTCAACTGTTGCAGACCCAGCTTCGTCTTCTGATAATGTTGATGTAGATGTAATAATTGATAGCAAGTTTGAGCATGGATACATAGTAACTGTTATGATGGGATCAAAATCAACGAAAGCAGTCCTCTATAATTGCGCTGAAGAATCTGCTCTGTCAACTCCAGCACCTCCTATTGCAATTAGCAACACTGATTTGAAGGGTGGGCGTCGCCGTCGCCGACGCAGGAAGAAGCTAAGTACAACAGATCCCAGACATCCCAAACCAAACAGGAGTGGCTATAATTTTTTCTTCCAAGACCAGCACAGAAAGCTTAAGCCACAGTATCCAGGACAGGATAGGCTAATCAGCAAAATGATTGGTGAACGATGGAACAATCTAGGCCCTGAAGAGAAAGCTGTAAGAGTAGAAACAATGTTTTTGAATTCACTATGATTCATCAGCTATTTCTCGTGATATATGCCTTTTGTGACTCTTGATAGGTATACCAAGAAAGAGGTGTACAGGACAAGAAGAGATATCAGACCCAGTTAGCTGCTTATAAAGAAGAACTGAGAACAGCCCAGCCTATCAGCAATGCTGTGCCTATCCAGCAGAGACTTCCGCAGAAAGAAGTAACTATTGATGAAGTGGACACCAAGGTCAGTGAAGGAGGTATACTGCTGTCCAATCAGGGGTACAGCAGTAGCGACGAAAGCGGTGATTTGGGAGAAAAGGCTGTTGAAGGTGAAGAGTTCAACGCTGAGACATCTCCTGAGGCAAGCATGGAAACTACTGATTCTCCTGGACTGCCTGATCCTTCTGCCGATGGTGACCGTTTTGAACTGCGGAGGAGGGAGAATCCTAAGCAAAATGATAAACAGAACGCTCCACATAACTAATTATTGTTACAACTTGGATGGTACATTTCTGCTGGTAGAAAGGTTTGAAATATTATATTAAACCAGGCTTCCGGATTTGTCTGTTGCGTTGTAGGATCAGGTTGCTGTCTTTTGTTTTCTTCTGTACATTGGCAATTTGCCATTGCCTTAGAAGCTGCTCCGCGCTAATGTAGGTGGGTAACACTCTTATTAGCACATGAAATATTCTTCGTCTTGACAGTTTGGAGTAGAAAGTTCTCATTGCTCATTCCTTTTAACTTGCCGATTGGATATGTTGGAATGGATGGATCACAGGTATCCTCGATATTCACGTAAGGCTGGTGTATATTTTTTTATTAGCAACAGTGTATTTTTTTTTTTCATTAGCAACATATCTAGTGTTAAAGGCTTTTTTTTGGACAAGGCTTTTTTGGGTGATAAGGTGCTAATTCGGAATCAGAACCTTAGGGCCTCTAGATCTCGTGCGTACAGCTTAGATCAAGAAAGGTGGAATCTTTGTTTCGACTTAAACCTTTTTACAGAAAACCTCCTGCGAGTTTCTTTCTCTTTTTTTTTCGAAAACATCCCTCAAGCTCTCCTGCGTTTTAATCAGCATCGCTGTGCAGCAACAATGAGGAACCTGAACATGTCAGTTCTATAAAACAAAACCAAGTCAACAAGCATAGCATCATGAGAGGTAAAATGTGGACGAACTTTGCTAGTTTGCCTGTATTTTTTTTTTTTGAGAGCAAACACCGCAAATTCTTCATTCCATCGTTAATCTGGGTTACAAGATTGAGGATTGTTCAAAGCATCTGTAGCAGGCGTTCTATAACACTGTTTATCTGGATAGAGTAGCTGCTAGAGAGAAGGAATCTTTAGAGTATAGTGTAAAGTGTGAAGGAATTTTAGAAGGAAGAATAGAGTATGTACGGAATAGTGTTTTAGAGTAGAAATTTGAAATATCTGTTTGGATGCTCGTAGCCTCATTAGTCGTGAAAGCCTTTGAAACAGCTCCCTTTAGAGTGGTGCAGCCCGGTCCAGCCTAAGGTTCTTCCTCAAGCAGCAGCTTGAAACAGTGAGGGAGAGGAGTCTCTCGATGCCTTTCCCATTCGCCAAAGCTCTTCACGTGCTTACCCCCATTTCGCCATGTGATGCGCAGTCTCCACTCCAAGAGTGGGAAATTTAGCTGGCTGACACTCAATTGAATGACTGGAGAAACATTGACACTTAATTTGACTCACTTTTTGATAGCAACACTGTGACAACAAATTGTTTCGTCTAGTAACATTTTCACCTATTTCCACTGATTTTCCCTGTCCCCCCTTTTTAGCTCTATCCGGACCGTTTTGCCCCTGCTCTGACCGAGCTTTGATATCCCCCTGCAGCTTGGGAGCGGGGGTGGTTGGCTAGTGCCATGGGCACGCCGCCGCTGGCCGGCGTGTTCTTCGCCCACAGCATCACGGCACACCGCCGCTTCTGGTACTGGTGTCCTCACAAGCAGTTCTTTCGCTACTCATGGTTGTCGTCGCAGTAGAGGAACTCGGTCGCGCTAGTCTTGGCTGCTTCTTATTCTTGTCCGCGCTCCTCCAAAGAGCTCTCCTCGATGCACCGGAGTCCTTTCCGATTTGGCCAACCTCTGCTTCCACGAGCTCTACGTCGTGCTCTTCCACGCAGAGCTGCTCGACGCTTCCTTCCGTGACCTCGACGCTGAGCTCGCCATTATCCTCGACGTCCTCCCTGCCACCTCCCTTCGTCTCTCGGCCGATGCAAGCGGCCACCTCGAGCTCCTGCGTTCCTACTGCCGCCGCCACGAGCCCGGCCAGTACCACGACCCTGCCGAGGCCGTGCTCTGTGACCACCTTCTCGCCGCCCTCCGTCAGTTCGAGCTCGGCCATCAACAAGACTCTTCCGCGCTCCAATCCCTCCTCTCCCAAATCGGCATCTCGGATGCCGATTCTTGCCGAGCCAAAATTGAGTACATGGAGGACCAGATCTTGAGCCAGGAAGAGGATACCAACCTCCCGCTCGTTGGTGGCGTCGTCGCCTTGCTCTGGTACTTCTCGGTCAGAGTAGGGGCTAAACAGTCTGGATGGAGATGAAGGGGGGGGGGGGGGGGAATAGGGAAAATCAGTGAAAATAGGTAAAAATGTCACTAGGCGAAGCAATTCGTCGCCATATTGTCGTTAGTAAAAAGTGAGTCCAATTAAGTGTTAATTTTTCTCCGGTCATCCAATTGAGTGTGAGACGACTAAATTTCCTCCGAAACGTCGCCAGTAGCCCACCGTCGCCGCTGGTAGCTGGTCCAAGCAAAGCCTGATCCGCAACTTCAAAGCCGTAAACCGGGACCGATCCATATGAGGTGAGTTCATCCGATTTACTAGGTTTATGCAATCAGATTTGAAGTGAAAAATCGGAGCTTGAAATGTTGCCATGAACTTTGCAGCTTCTTCCAAAGCGCGCGATTCAGCTTTCTTGCTTCTCGCACAATTCCTAGATCCACCACCTTAACAGCGATGAGCTCATGGATTTCATTGAAAACTACTGCAGCACCCACAGCATACCGTCTCTCAGAATCAAAAGCTGCGTCCAGAACACAGATAATTCCTTTGTTTGGAATCTCCCCAATTTCTCGCTGATTTACCAGACTAGCCATTTCTTGCTTGAAAGATTCAAGTTCCTCGAATAATTTTTGGATTTTATAGGCTAAGGCTTGGATTAGTTCAGGGTTCCCTTGGAATAAGATTTGATTTCTTCTTTGCCATAACTCCGAGCATCCGAGAATAAAAACCTGAAGATTGAGCTGAGGAAGCACATGCAACATATCCAACATCCAGACATGAAACGGTTTATCCAGTTCAAGCCCAACACGTGAGAATCTCATATCTGGTAAGAGGATCTCCACCTATTCCCATAACAACATAGCAACCGGACATTGAAGAAATACATGCTGATCATCCTCTCTCTGTCCACATGTAGCACAAGTGGGGTTCTCAACATTTTGTCGGCTCATCAGATTATATGTCTAGTTGGGAGATTCTGTTTACAGAGCCGCCACAAAAAATGACAAAGCCTAGCTGTATTTCCAACTGCCAAACATCTTGTAGCTTTGATCCCTAGGCTCATATGTGCGGTCTCGTTTGTCTAGTTTAAGCTCTGCAATCCCAGCCACTGCCCTTGCATGCACCATCATGGCACCACCGATCCATTCCAAGCTTGAGCTCTCAGAGCCTAACAACTGTTGGCTTCAGAGTTCAGAGCTTAACTTGCCACTGTCACTGATGTTGTATTGCAGTCTCCCTCTGTACAGATGGTCAATGGTTTTCTTGATCAGTAAATCTAGGCTAGTTAGAACTCAATTTTCATGTGACCCGCTTGCAACTGACATGTGCCAATCACATAAGCCGTGCTCATTAGTTAAGATGTAGATTTTAGTAGGCCATGATCAAAAATTTTTACCAACCATGGAAGCTCTATGCTAAAACTACATTCTATGGAAAATACTCTTGAGATGATCCTTCCCGACTTTGGCAGCTTATCGGTACTACCAGACTTTTTTGGAAGTTGGTTTGGAGTCCTGTTGTCTTTCCAAATCTTTACAATATTATTTGGGCTAGTGTTGTGACATCTTGATTGGCACAACGACCTCCGCCCACACGCATGGGATACCATTTCAGCAATGACTCACTGGTGGGATGCTATAAACGCAACGTGCTCCCTAATAAACTTTGCGAACAATTGCGATCTTAGTGTTGTCAAAAATCTGGAAGGAGAGGAATGCCCGAATTTTCAACAAAGAGTTGTTGCCCTCTACTCCTTGTCTAACCTAAAAGACGAAAGTCGGGCTTGGTGCATGGCCGATGCAAAAGCTGGCCTGTTCTTTTTCTACTTATTTGATTATTTTCGGTTTTGTGTTTTGATTATTTTCGGTTTCGAAAACACAAATGTTTTGATATTTTTGGTTCATTTTTTTTTTTCTCGAAGATACGTCACACAACTCTAAAAAGAAAGTCAAATAAAGTGTACCGGACACTCCAAACTGTTTCAGAAAGCTTTTAAAGTTTAGCTTAGCAGTAAATAAGTAGGCCAGCAAATCAGGTAAATAAGTCAAAAAGAACAGCTAGCCCTTTTTGCAGTCTCTCCTTCTAGCGTGGCCGTGGAGTTTTGGGGTTCCTATTTCTAGATTAATCCAGCAGCAGCAGCCGCCGGCTGCCTCGTAGTGCTGCTGTCTTACACCCCCAAACTTTGTTCCCCTCTTTTGTTTATATACATGGAAACCTCTTGCCACCTTTTTTATTTTTTAAAAAAAGCAAAACTGTTTTGCGGAGATTTTTGTTACATCCATACCACCATAAAGTTTCAACTTCGTATAAATACCACTAAAAAGGTGGAAGATGTTGCCGCTCTGGCACTATTTTGACATTAGTTGTAACATCCAATTGTTATTAAATAATTAAAATTTTGAAATGTTTCAAAGTTTAAAAATTCAAAAACAAAATGTTATTAGAAATTAAAAGCCAAAGGTGTTTCAATTGCAATTTTCAAAATTTGGATTAATATTTAACCCTATTAATTTTTGAATATCTACTGGGCTTTGCCCTTTTTCCCTCTAGCCTGTGGCTAGCCCACCCTAGCCTCCCTCTCACCATCTCCTTCCCGGCCCAACTTGGCCCTAGGTCCAGCCTAGGCCACCCTAGCCATTTTCCCCTCCCTCCTTCCAGCCCATGGCCTAGGCGGCCTGCTCCCACTTTCTCCTTCATCTCTCTTGGAGCTCCTCTCTCTTAGTTCTTCTCCCTCGGATTCACTCTCTCTCACCCTCTCTGTGCTTGGTGTCGATGGACGCATCGTGGTGCCACACCACCCCGCGTAGTGTTCGCATGCGTGCAAAGCCGAGGCAAAAGCGTGTCGTGTGACACCCTAAAAATATTTATTTTGCCCTATTTTCGAATCCAATAAAAACTAGGATTGTCTCCCCTCAAACCGCCACAGTTTGGGCCTAGCCCAACCCGAGCCTGTAACAGCCCAGCTGTTAAATTTCGTATAGCTATTAGCATGTTCATTCGTTTTTATGATTGGTTTACAAAAATTTTGCATTCAACCACCATGCTCTATGGTGGAAACATAAGGCTTTTAACTTTACACCCTTTGGCCAAACCACTAGAGTAGTGAGACCGAGCCCGACGGGCATGTTCCTTAAATGTCCGAGCTAGATGCAGCTTGCCCGAGCAAGGTAGAGTTCAGCGAAGCTCTATCGAAGCAAGGTAGTGACTGTGCCGGACTTCACCGAGCTCTACCCGAGCTTGGTTGCTACCCATCCGAGCTGATTATCACTTGTCCGAGATAGAAGATGTCCGGAGGAAGCTGCCCGCGCTATAGACGGTCGAACTAAGCAACAGGGGACCTGACCGGGCAAGGAGAAGCTCGAGTAAGCTCGTGCCTATTCAAACAACCCAGCCACCACATCTATTCTTTATTCCTTTTTGCCCTCCGGTAGTATCAGCCGAATCTTCCATCCACTGGCTGACTTGGGCGGTGCTGCAGGCAGCCCAGACCCTCATCTTTTCTTACCCGGAATCTTACCCACAGACTCTCTATTACAGGTGGGACCTGTACCCAATTGTCAATGGAAGAGTATACCTCTATTTAAACTCCTCTCCACCCACTTCAACCAGCCCTCACTCATTTTTCCATGTCTAAGTTCTAGACAGCAGTAAGAACAGCAAGCTGTTCTTCATCTCCACCTCCACCATTTTCAAATCTCTACCCAAACCACCAAGAATCCATATAGGGTGTTATATATCGTTGGAAAGCTGAAATCATTGGCTATCCATTCCACCCCATGGTAAGCACATGCACGAAGGTTTACTATAGATTTCTCTTCCTTTTCTCTTTGCTGTTCGGTTTTGGGACAGCAAAGGCTGATTTTGTTTTCTGCCCATCTATGCCCTCTTTCTTCAAATCTAGGCTATGGAATGAGTAGGAGTAACATCTACACTTCCTAGACTTCAACTATATCCAACTTCCTTGCACGTTCATAAAGATTTGGGTGAGTGTGGATAACATGGTCCCCGGTATCCTCACGGAAACAAATTAGACGGACCACCTTACGGAGCAGGGTCATGCCTACCATCTAGAAGACGGGCCTGCCCCGCATAAAGACCTGACTTGTATCACAAGAAAGAGACAGTTGTAATTCGGTACGTACGTACTCGGCAAGAAAGGATAGAGATAGACTTCCTATCTCTATCCCTAGTTTCTGTAACCAACTAGGATACTTATCTGTAACGCTACATCCCTTCACTATATAAAGAGAGGCAGGGGCCCCTAGTTCGGTAGATGAAGGACAAAAAGACAAGAGGAGAGGAGAGATCACATCGATCCATAGCCATCCTCAACATTGATCCATCGAGATCAATCCCAATACAATCCACGAGCACAGAAGTAGGGTATTACCTCTCACAGAGGGCCTGAACCTGTATAAATCTGTCTCCTGTGTTACCATTGGGTTTCGGTCTTACGCATAGCCCCATAAAGTATATTGCCGACACAATTCGTCAACAGTTGGCATGCCAGATAGGAGCAGCACTAAGATCATCTTCATCAAGCTCGATGGCATCTCTCGGCGGCAACGCCGTCGAATTCACCTTTGGCCAAGCTTCCTGTTTGGAGGCTTGGATTTCGTCATCAACAACCTCGGCAAACTTGCCCTCGAAGAATCGGATCAGATCCGATCGGAAGACAACTTCAACCGCGAAGCGACCGCAAAAAGAAGATGCGATCTATTCGCGTCCATAATCTGGATGAAAAATGCGTCGTGATTTTCTATTGACTCGGAAGGAATTTCAGGGTGATTTTGGATGCGTTGGAAAGCTTATCTCGTTATCTTTCCAACGAGTCTAAGATCATCGAAAACCGAGTTCGGACGTGACCGTGGCGACTGTTCAAAGACAGACTGCACGGAGGTGACGTGAATCCCGCGCGAAGATGGAGCTCGACGTGAATTTTGCTCGGCATCTCGGTGATCCTTGGTGCACCTCAGCAAGGGCATGGCGGACCTCGATGACAAAATGGATCTCATCCCGGAGATCACGGCAAGGCTCCTACGTCATCCCGACTTACGGCTCCAGCGACGCCCCGACTAGCGTCTCCTGTGACGCCGACTTGCGGCTCTTACGCCCCCTGACTTGCGGCGACGACGACAACGACTACCGCCGCACCCACTCGTTGCGCCGGCAACAACGACAAACTGTGACATTCGCCAAGACATTGAAGCTCGGCGACGGGAGCGAGAAGAAGATGAGAGACGTCACCATGACGATGATAGAAGAGGTTTCAGTCGAAATCGTGACCGCCGACTTCCTAGGCCGGCTTCTCACACGCACGGCGCCGAGGACGGCCGCGCCGACTTCCTAGGCCGCTTCTCACACGCACGGCGCCGAGGACAGCCGCGCCGACTTCCTAGGCCGGCTTCTCGCGCGCACGACTTCTTAGGCTGGCTTCTCGCGCGCACGACTTCCTAGGCCGACTTCTCTCGCATGACGTCGAGGACAGCCCGCCGACTTCCTAGGCCGGCTTCTCCCGCACGACACAGAGGACAGCTGCGCCGACTTCCTTAGGCTGGCTTCTCGCGGGCACGACGCCGAGGACAAAGCGCCGACGACTTCCTAGGGTGGCTTCTCAAGACGACGCCGAGGACAGCAGCCGACTTCCTTAGGGTCGGCTTCACAAGACGACGCCGAGGACACCAGCGCCGACTTCCTAGGTCGCTTCTCAAGACGACGCCGAGGACACCCGTGCCGACTTTCTAGGCTGACTTATGGCGCGCACGACGTCGAGGACAGCCGCGCTGACTTCCTTAGGCCAGCTTTTCGTGCTCGACGCCGAGGACAACCACGCCGACTTCCTAGGTCGGCTTCTCGCGCACTGTGTTGAGGACAACCGCGCCGACTTCCCTAGGCCGGCTTCTCGCGCATGACACCGAGGACAGCCGCGCCAATCTCCTTACACCGGCTTCTTGCGCATGACGCCGAGGATAGCCGCGCCGACCTCCTTACGCCGGCTTCTCGCGCACGACACCGAGGACAGCCACGATGACAAGGTGACATGCCCGGGGGCTCGTTCACTCGGGCGTGAGGACGACACGATCAACAGCTAAGTTGTCTATTTTTATACTTAATTACATCATTATAATTTATCTCCTAACTTGCTACTTAGTTGGTATCCAACTAAGCAGTAAGTCGGGGCTACACCTAATTAGGTGCGCAGTAGCGCACCCCTTACTTCTCTTTTATTAAAATTGATTTGACTTGCTCCCTAGTCGGGTTCCGACTAGCCAGTAAGTCGGGGGCTACACCTAATTAGGTGCATTATCTGCACCCATCTCTTTTCGAGTTTCTTTTGTTCTTTTCCATGTTGACTTTTACCGATTCCGAGTTACACATTCTGAGTAGTGAAACTCTGATTCCTATGCAAAATTTGGGTTTCCTGACGTGTGTCCGGAAACAGAGCTTTGCGCCAACTCCTAACGCTAAGGGACTTGATGAGCTAGGCGGAGTGCTTAACAAAAGGAATTAAATATACTCGGAGAAGTGAAATCAATACGGAAAAGATAAAAGGACGACAATTTGAGATAATCAAAATACATAATTGGACATCATATGGCTCGGCTGCGTGCCTACGTCAACTCGGCACGGCTTCACGCCAACGCCAGCGCCTCGAGCGCAACCTTTGGCACGGCTGTACGTCTACGCGCAGCACCCCGAGTGCATCATACGGCTTGGCTGCATGCCTACATCAACTCGGCACGGCTTCACGCCTATGCTAGCACCTCGAGTGCAACCTTTGACACGGCTGCACGCTCACGCCAAAGACCGAGGTCATTATACGGCTCGGTGCATGTCTCACGCTAACTCGCCCACTTCACGCCACGCTTAGCGCCCCAAGAACCTTTGGCACGGCCGCACGCGTCTCGCCAACACCCCGAGTGCATTATACGACTTCACCGCATGCCCACGTCAACTCGGCGACGGCTTCATCGTCAATGCCGGCGCCAAGCGCAACCTTTGGCACGATCAAGACGCTTCACGCCAAAGACTTCGAGTGCATCATACGGCTTGGCTGCATGGCTACGTCAACTCGGCACGGCTTCACGCCTACGTCAGCGCCCCGAGAGCAACCTTTGACACGGCTGCACGTCTACGCCCACACCCCGAGTGCATTAGACGGCTCGGCTGCATGCCTACGTCAACTCGGCACGGCTTCACACCTACGCCAGCGCCCCGAGCGCAACCTTTGGCATGGCTGCACGTCCACGCCAGCATCCCAAGTGCATTATACGGCTAGGTCAGATGTCTCGCCAACTCGACACGGCTTCACGCCAACGCCAAAGACTTCGAAGCGCAACCTTTGGCACGGCTACATCGCCTCGCCGGCACCTCAATGCATCATACGGCTTGGCGCATGCTCGTCAACTCGGACGGCTTCACGCCTCTGGCGGCTTCGAGCGCAACCTTTGGCATGGTCAAGACGCCTACACCAAAGACCCCAAGTGCATCATACGGCTCGGCTGCATGTCTACATCAACTCGGCACGGCTTCACGCCAACGCTAGCGCCCCGAGCGCAACCTTTGGCACGGCTGCACGCCTACGCCAGCACCCCGAGTGCATCATACGACTCTACTGCATGCCTACGTTAACTCGTCACGGATTCACACCAACGCCAGCACGCCAAGTGCATCATACGGCTCGGCTGCATGCCTACGTCAACTCGGCACGGCTTCACGCCAATGCCAGCGCCTCGAGCGCAACCTTTGGCACGGCTGCATGCCTACGCTAGCACCTCAAGTACATCATACGGCTCGGCTGCATGCCTACATCAAACTCGGCATGGCTTCACGCCAATGCCAGCGCCCCGAGCGCAACCTTTGGCACGGCTGCCCGCTTCACGCCAAGACTTCGAAAGTGCATCATACGGCTCATTGCATGCTCACGACAACTCGGACAACTTCACGCTAACGCCAAATACCGAAGCGCAACCTTTGGCACGGCCAAGACGCTTCACGCTTAGCACTCCTAGTGCATCATACGGCTCGGCTGCATGCCGACGTCAACTCGATTCGGCTTCACGCCAACGCCAAATACCGAGCACAACCTTTGACACGATCAAGACGCTTCACGTCTGCGCTTCAAGCCTACAAGGTGATACGTCCGGGGGCTAAAAGCTCAAAAACAAGAACGACATCATCATCAGCAAAGCAGCTAAGTTTTTCATCATCATAATCTTTTTACATATAAACTCGTGTTATTTCTTGACTTACTACTTAGTTAAATTCCAACTAAGCAGTAAGTCTGGGCTACACATAATTGTGTGCAATTGCGTGCACCCATCTTTTTTATAGTTATTTCTTGACTTGCTACTTAGTTGAATTCCAACTAAGCAATGAAGTCGGGGCTACATAATTGTGTGCACTTTATGCACCCATCTTTTTCATAATTATTTTTTGCTTTTGTTACTTAGTGATTTAAGTGAAATCCGAGTGCGCTATAATTCTGAGTAGTGAACCTCTGAACCCATAACACGGCAAACTCGACGTCACCCAAACGCGTGCCTGGGATAAAAAGTCATGTGCCAACTCCCTACACTCGGGGGCTAGACTAGTCGGGCAGAGTGCATAACAAAAGGAAAAAAAACCACTCGGACTAACAAAAATCGTCAAGTAAGAAAAATAAAAAATGGCTATTTCGCACATAAAGATAGTCGAATTTTATATCTGACCAATGTTTTCATATTCAGATACTGCCTAAATACTATATGTACATGTTACAGGGGTTCAAGGAAGTGTTTACGCTACAAACACCGATCATGGCACGGTTACGTGTCAACACCCGCGTCCCGAGCACAATCTACGGCATGGCTCCACGCCTACGCCAACTTCGGTACGGCTGCAAGTCTACACCAGCACCCTGAGTGCATTGTATGGCTCGGCTGCATGCCTACGCCAGCGCCCCTAGCGCAAACTACAGCTCGACTTATCGCAAGATCAAGGCCGAGGACACAGTCTTGACTCCTACGCCGACTCGCTGCTCCGGCAACGACGAGGACGGCCACCCCAACTTGCGGCTTCTCGCGCACTGTGCTGAGGACATACTATGCCGGCTTCTCGTGCATTGTGCCGAGGACAGCCACGCCGATTTACTACGCCAGCTTCTCACACCGCATTGAGGACAGTTGCGTCGACATTCTACTCACGCCGCAACGTCAACCATCGCTCCGACTTCCAGGACTCCAAGAAATTGGGCTGGGAGTCATTCGGAGATTTCAATCTGCAAAGCTCTCTTGAGCCCTTCACAGCCTCATTGCATGCCAATGGAGCTCTCGGCATAGAGAAGGTTTCAGTCGGAGTACTCGACTTGAAGTATGACTCGGTCGACACACATCCGAGAATGCATCAACTCGGCTGTAAAGCACTCAGGGGCTACTGTGGATAACATGGTCCCTGGTATCCTCACAGAGACAAATTAGACAGACCACCTCACGGAGCAGGGTCACACCTACCATCTAGAAGACGGGCCTGCCCCGCATAAAGACCTGACTTGTATCACAAGAAAGACATAGTTATAATCCGGTACGTACGTACTCGGCAAGAAAAGATAGAGATAGACTTTCTATCTCTAGTTTCCGTAACCGACTAGGATACTTATCTGTAACCCTACCTCCCTCCACTATATAAAGGGAGGCAGGGGCCCTAGTTCGGTAGATGAAGGACAAAAAGACAAGAGGAGAGGAGAGATCACATCGATCCATAGCCATCCTTAACATTGATCCATCGAGATCAACCCCAATACAATCCACGAGCACAGGAGTAGGTATTACCTCTCACAGAGGGCCTGAACCTGTATAAATCTGTCTCCTGTGTTACCATCGGGTTTCAGTCTTACGCATAGACCCATAAAGTATATTGCCGACACAATTCGTCGACAGTGAGTTCTTGCTGTCTTTCTTCATCTACTTCGCTGTTTTGGACAGCAGTATGGTTCTTTGCAGTTTTCTCATCTTGCATGTCATTTTCCCTCACATGCAAACTTGGAGATGGCCAAAAGGAGTTCATGCACGAGCTAAGGAACGTCTAGGAGCAGATCCACACTTCTGGAGTTGAAGGGACCTCAAGGAACGAGCTGAAGAGCTGCTGAATCGAGTTCTGAACAGATTAACGTCCATCACTTTGATCTCCTCATCTTTGGGCTCTCTATTGTTAAGCAAGGCCTTCCTTGCTAGGTGAGAACCCAGTACTCCCTCTCATTTCTGTTCTTCACCATTTAGCATTTATGGCTAAGCTGGTATTTGGTGGAAACCGAAGCATTAGGACCCCAGATCTGAAAACAGCCTTTTTCAGCCTTTTTCTGAACAACAGCCTAGTAAATAAATTCTATAAAATCAACCATAGCTCGAATGAAAAAGTGTTCTACATGAAAGTTGTGCGCCAGAAAATTTTCTACAACTTTCATGTTAAGCCCGAGCTTAGCCGAGCTTTTCAGGACTCCCAAAAGTGGCTCGTACTAAGCAATATATAAGCTAAGTGACTTTCCCGAGCTAGAGCTAGTTGAGCCCGACCTTGGTCATGTCCTAGCTGACCAAGCTATGCCATATCCGACCTTGGAAACCCACTCTTGACCAAGGCAACATCCTTCCCGAGCTAGGAGGCTCATTTCCGAGCTAGGAGACTCATTCCCGAGCTACCTTAGTCAATCCCGAGCTTAGTCCTTACAGCCCCGAGCTAGTTTTGCACCCAAACATCAAATGGCCATATCTCCCTCATCCGAACTCGGATTTGGGTGATTCTTTTTTGCAAAATTTGCATTAGATCATGAACTTTCTGAATCTCTAAAAATATTTGATTTTCCTATTTGATTGGTATTTTATTTGGATTTTATTTGATGTTCTTGCTACCGAACATTAGGAGCCGACGTTCCGGAAGAGCCCAGACTTGATCCAGAAGCTCTCCCCGACTACGACCAGCAACAAGGCACTTATACTCCCCTCATTTGACTCACCATATTGATTCTCTATTTACATGCATTGATTTAATTATATCTATCACTTGTTGCATGCTAATTTTGAGTATGTTACTTGTTGGGTAGAAAGTAGTTATGTCCTACTTAGTAGTTAGTACTTTATTGGGCTTGATCCCCCTTATTCCTTTGTAGCCTAAGCAGGTACCATTATTTATATTGTGTCACGAATGCTTAGCAATGCTTAGAGTCAACGAGATAAAGCGATCAGTGGAGTTAGTCCATTGGTCGTGTGATACAATTACTAATGTACTCAATGTTCGGTTTGGATTGATGAGTATTTGGATTACGTGTGAGATCTAAGTTGGACTCGAACGGGTGATAGAGGATGATGGGAGGACGGATCCCGGACATGTAGCCCTGTTTGGGTAATTAAGGAGCGAACATCGAGTACCTTCCTCTCAAGTACTATACGTACGACCACACGTGTTTTATGGGGACACTTGGCCAACTTCCTGTGCATGCTTGAGCCCTTGGGTACCAGCGGGGCAATATGTTTGTGGGTGGGGTGGCAGGATGGACTATCCGTGGTGCGTCCTTATGCTTGGGTGTGATGAGCCTTGGACAAATCCACTGCAACGGTTGACTCCCTCCTGCACTCGAGGAGTGGGGAGTGGATAAAGTCAACTCGGGTGACCCAATGGACTGGCATGTACATCTAGGAGGCTTCGGCATGGCTTGTTGTGTCGTGTGGGTAAAGTCGTACACCTCTGCAGAGTGTTAAACTGTTCGAACAGCCGCGTCCCGGGTTAAGGACGAATCTTGAGTTGGTTAAGCTGCCATTTGTTAGCACTTGGTTACTGGTTCTGGTTATATGGTTTGGTTATGTGTTCATTTCTGAGCACTAGGTTGCTCGTGGTGTCACTAGTCGGATAGAGACCAGGGGACGGATAGAGTCCCGGGCATATTTTGATATGGCCAGATATAGGCTATGGACGGATGGAGTCCAATGGATTGATGATGGTGATGATATATTGATAAGATGATGATATTATTGCTAGTCACATTGATTTAAAATGATTTATTCAAATGCCATTTACAATCTACTTATGTTTACGTCTTGCAAATGCTATTTATACTAAAATTGTCATGCTAACCTTTCATTGGATACATTATTCATGAATGAGGATATACATTACCTCCTAGTACTGAGTACTATCTGTACTCATACAAGTTGCTATTATTTCAGGTGATTATGACCCCACGCTTGAGTATTACCATCAAGCGGGTTGCGATGACGCTAGCGGGCAAGCGGAGTTCTAAACTTCCAGTCGGTTGCCCTTGGGTTATGAGGCATACCTTGCTGGTCCTTTTGGTTTTAATATGATTAAATCCTCCGCTGCTGTGTTGTTGAACATCTTATGTTTCCGCTGCCATAAAACTCTGAATTATATTAAACTTATTGTATGGACGGCAATCCCTACCCTGTTGTATTATAAGTTGATGTCCCTTACCGTTTGTATTGTGTTATTGATCCACATGAGGGTATGTGTGTGATGGTAGCTGATCTTGGGAGCCATCACCGGGCACATATCCGGCACCCGGATTACCTTCGAATCAATAGAGATTGCCCGAACGGGTTAATTGTTGCTCGGGTTGGGATCAACATGTGTGGCTTGTTCGGCAACCTGCTCGGGTAGCTCCTATGTTGGTTTTCGACCATTCCGGGCAGCACATTATGTCTCTATTGGGTCGAATGTGATTCAGAAGGGGGCGCCACAGAGCCCATCTCCAATTCACCTCCAATCCCCTGTATAATCCCCCCTAAACTTATCCACTGACCCCCCTAAACTCGCTAAACCAATCTGTTAAACTGATCTGCTACACCCCGGTGTCGTCACTGCCATCGCCGTCGTCGTCCGTTGTCACTACCAAGGTATCCCCCACCGCCACCCTAGCTCTAGCAGCACCACCGTGCTGCCGGCCGGTGACTCCCCGTGCTATGCCGCCCGAAGCCGCACGCCATCGCGCTGCTTGTCCCTGCGCTCGCGACCCTATTCCCTTCCTCCTCCATGGCAGTTAACCACATAGCGGTTATGCATTTGTCTCAATGACAACAACTACATGGCAGTTACAAACTTGTAATCTATATAAAAAGGATTCCCCCTCTTGTAAACACTCACTTCATTTCATTCAATAAAGATTACACTCACTGTCTCTCTTTCTCTCTTGCTATGTCCTACCATTTACATTAACAAGGCTGTGCTACAACACGTCATCAGCACATGCAATGTTGGGATCAATACAATTTTCAGATTGCATAGATGGTGTGGGAGTTAAGTCTGGTCTTTCCATTGTAAGTGACACGAATTATGTGCTTCTATTTTTCCTTTTTATGTATATACTGTTTTGTTTTGGAACTTTGCAAGATCAGAAACTCAGAATTATTTCTTGGTTCCATACTGTTATATCCCTGTGGGTAACACCTTTTTATTCGAATATAGCAATCATTCACAATAACTGGACTGTTGATTGAGTGGACCATTTCTCTATATTCTTTATAATAACAAAACAGGGTAATCACATTCATCGCTCTGCATAAACTTACTATTTAGTTTCATATGGCTAATTAGACACAAGTGAAATTGTAAATGCACAATGATGTATTAGAAGTGTAGTGGCTGAATCGGGAAATTTAAGTGCCGTTAGGTTTGGTGTCTTTGTTACTGGCTTCGTGATATCTCATTTACTGATGAGAATGGTCATGCCATTTCTTTCGTTCTCTATTTGCGGTTCTTGCACTTGGTTTCAAGTAGCCAAGTCCTTGTAGAAACATGTTTTTTTTTTGCTCGGAATTAGAAGAAATAACTCCCAATGATAAAATTTTGAGGAAAAAGAAAATCGGGTGTGGAACATTGCAAATTGCATGATTTTGTTTCTAACCACATGTCGGTGACACATTTAGTGCCCATAAGCAAAGTGTCACGGCGCCAATGTCCTAGATTTTCCTTTGTGAATCATTACTTTCAAATGCACTTATACAGTTTTTTTACACATTAATTATTATTCGTGGAAGCCCGTACGATGTGCTGCGGCCTGCGGTTGAGAACCTCCCCTCCATCAGCATCGTAGCTCTTCTAGCTTTTGTATGTTGGTTGGTTTCTACTGAAAAGCTTGCGGTCAGACCCGTGGCCACATGAGAAGTCCAGACGTGCTGCGAGGCTCGACTGGGAGAGAAGAACAATGCTGTAACTCAATAAGAAGTTTTCAGTAGCATGGGCATTTTGGTTCAATCTCAAATACTCCACAAAGTACAATTTTACAGGGAACAAGAGGAGGAAGGTTGACATTCAGAGTTGAACCTTCCATTTTATCAGAATCCTGAAGAAAGTGCGGGCATACCCCTGTTGCAAAGTCACAGGAACAATGGGTCTCATTTGGAGCTCACCAAAAAAAACACAGCATACAACGCGCACACAGCATAATTTCATAATTGTATGATTCAAGCCACATAGACAACCAAATTCATGACTCAATCATGGGCATGCCTTTACATGGCGAAGCTTAATATCCCTTGTATGTCGCAGAAGGTGCTAACAACAGCAATGTTCGCGCACAAGGTACTGCAGGACTGAAGGCTTGCCTGGAGGCCAAAGCAAAGATCATCTTTGATTCATCACTTCATAGGCTGTGGTGCTCCATCAATAGTGGAAGTGTGGAACCTGATCACTGCATAGAATGCAGACAGTGTAACAATCTTGTAAATGAAGAAAGCAATATAACTAAGCAAATAAACCAAAACTAATGAGAAATTGTGATGCTAATTCTGTTAATTAACATGTAGAGAGAACACGCCAGTAAAAAGAAAACCTAAGGGCTGTTTTTAATGCGGGGTCCTGATCTTTGCAGGAAGTGAATCGTTTACTGTAAAATTCTTGCAAAATTCCTATGTTTCAGACAAAAAAGAATGTTTCACCATATTACCCAGATTCTTATGCCTAGGCATGTTTGAAACATAACCAATCTTTGGTTGGTCCTGGTTAACAGTAAATAAAGGCTGCTATCCTAATATATGATAGATGCCTAACAGCAAGGACAGCATGCATTGGTTGCCCAAAAAACAATGTTATGAAATAAATAGTTCAGGACGTATTTCAACTTCTGCAATATGCATAACCATAAAATTTGAACGTATATCCCATGGACCTACGAAAGTGCTGTTAGAATTTTTGGGCTTGGCCCAATTAATTGCCAAATAAATTCCTGGAAAATCTCAAAGACCCATGTATGCATGAGACATGTAAACTCCTTTTAGTACCACATTGCTAGTTGGGAGTGGCATACACTAGTTTATATAGTGGAGTGTGCATTCCTTGCTAAACAAGTGTGTGGGAGAGAAAGGAAGCTCACACGCTGCCTCGCCTCGCCTCGCTTTGGCTCGGGCCGGGGCGGGGCGGGGCACAGGCGGGCCGGCACGCACTGCGTGAATGGTCCGCCAAACCGGGCCCTCGTGCTTGCGTGAGCGTGGTTTTTGGCGGGTCGGATCACGAGATATGGAAATCGTGTTGGACTCGGTCGTGGGCTGATCGTGTTGGACACGGTCGTGTGGCTTCTCCACGGATCCATATATATATTTGAGCCGCCGCCCGCGAGAGACGAAGGAAAAACTAGATTTTGCCAACTCTCTCGAGCTGCGCCGCCGCTCGGTAATCCCATCCGTCGCGGGCGTGCCGTCGTTCGGGAGAGCGAGCCTCGAAACCGACGCCAAGAGCTCCTGCACGGGTAGGGCAAATCAGATTTTGGGAAGCCTTACGCGCGATCGCTTCATCGCTTCTCCGTCCGTTTCGCGAGGTCTACTTCCGCCGGTCTTGCGTCGCGATCTGCGTCGGCTCGCGTCTTCTGCAAGACGGCGTCCACCTCTCGTAACCGTAACCGGCCGGCGGTTCCGTCGCGGCGACGACAACCACGCCCAAGATCGTGATTCCCATCACCTCCTTTCAATTATGTTGTTGATGAGTCTGCTTTGCTAGTGGGTATATCAGAGGGATATACGTGTAGTATTGTTGCATGTGTGTCTAGGATATGCTCCTGTGATATTTATATGTTATTTTCAATCTATCAGACGTTGTGCATGTTTTATCTCTTGATTGAATTAAACCTGAAAGTGCTAATTATTCCAACAATCCAAAAACCTGAGTTCATTAGGCACTTTGGTTTATCGATGGCTCATTTTGCTGATGCGCTGAAGCCGGAGAAATTCGGTGGCGTAAATTCAAGAGATAGCAGGTTAAAGTACAGCTGTGGCTGACTGCTATGAACGTGTACTGGGTTAAGGATGGCAAACCAGAGGGAACCCTAACTCCTGAAAAGGAGAAAGTTTCGGGAGGCCACCACCCTTTTCCTGGGCGCAGTTCTTAGTGTGCTCTCTGACCGTCTGTGTGATGTGTACCTAAACATCACAGATGCAAAGGAGCTGTGGGATGCACTTAATAATAAATTCGGGGCATCGACGCTGGCGATGGAATCAGATGTCATGGAGCAAGACCACGACTTCAAGATGGTTGATAACCGATCTGTTGTCGGCGAGCTCATGAAATATCGGGTCATTGTGAGAGAACTCGAACTCCTTCAAAGGCAAATTACCGCACAAGTTTGTGGTCAGGGCATCATTGGCAAGTTGCCTCATTCATGGAGGAACTTTGCCACATCTCTGAAACATAAGAGACAAGAGATCTCCGTTGAGGGTTGATCGCGTCTCTTGATGTTGAGGAGAAAGCTTCGAGCTAAAGATGCACATGGGAAAGGAGGCGAGGGACACCCAGCGCCAATTTCGTGCAACGACCAAAGAAGAACAAAGGAAGAACAAAGTCAAGCAAAACACTACTTTTAAGAAGAAGAAGGTGAATAAGGATGAGATGCCTGCTTTGATTTGCGGTGAGATTGGGCACTGGGCTAAAAAGTGTCCAAACCGTAAAGACAAAAAGGGTAATCTGGACAAACTTCAAAGTTCAGAATGTGACCATTGGTCATAATCTTGAAGAGGAACCGACGGGTATGTATTACCTCTTCGTTCTTTTAGTGAGTCATCTACCGATTGGTGGATTGATATTTGAGCTAATGTGCATGTGTGTGCGACTTATCACTGCTCACTTCTTATCAGGCGACGAGGTTCAACCGCTTTTGATGGGGAATGGGTCCAATGCTTCGTTCTTGGTGTTGGTACGATAGATCTGAAGTTTACTTGGGAAGATCGTGCAACTAAAGAACGTCAAAGATGTCCTTCAATCAATAAGAACACGGTTAGTGGGGCCTTTCTCTGAGAGATGGGTTTAAAGTAGTGTTTGAGTCAAATAAGGTAGTCTTGTCTAAACATAGTTTGTTTATTGGCAAAGGCTATGAGCGCGAGGCTTGTTCCGCTTTTCCTTTCGATAACTGTCATAAAGTTGTTAACCATATTTGTGACAATGTTGTTGAGAGCGAGGCCGATGTTTGGCACTCACGTTTATGTCATATTAATTTTGGTTCTATGTCTCGCTGCATGTAGTATGAATTTAATTCCAAAATTTCCCATCGTCAAAGGTTCTAAGTGCGGACTTGTGTGCAAGCAAAGCAACCTCGTAAGCCTCACAAGGTCGCCGAGGAGAGAAACTTGACACCTCTGGAGCTCATACATTCGATATCTCGTGAGATGAATAGTGTGTTGACAAAGGGTGGAAAGAGATATTTCATGACTCGATCGATGATGCATCTAGATATTGCCATGTTTACTTGTTGAAAACTAAAGACGAGGCTCTAGACTTCTTTAAAATCTATAAAGCCGAGGTTGAAAACCGCTTAGATCGGAACATCAAGAGACTTAGGTCGGATCGTGGAGAGAGTATTTCTCATCGAGTTTGACTTATTCTGCGAGAACATGGAATTATTCATGAGAGGGCGCCTCCTATTCGCCCTAATCAAACGGGTCGCCGAAAGAAAGAACCGCGACTCTAACCGATTTGGTGAATGCCATGTTAGACACTCGCGGGTTTATCTAAGGCATGGTGAGGCCGTGTTGATCGCATGTCATGTCTGAATAAGGTTCTGCAAAGAATAAGGAGAAACCCCATATGAAATATGGAAGGGAGAAAGCCATCACTTTCTTATTTGCGCACATGGGGTTGTTTGACAAAAGTCAATGTGCCAATCACAAAGAAGCGCAAACTTGGGCCTAAGACTGTAGATTGTATCCATCTAGGATATGCACCTCGTAGCGTTGGCAGTAGATTCTTGGTAATAAGATCGGAAGTGCCCGACATATCTGTTGGGACGATCATGGAGTCTAATGATGCTACTTTCTTTGAGAACATTTTTCCTATGAAAAATGAGCATGGCAGTTCTAGTAAAACTCCTGAGATAATTCCCGAATCAACCACTCAAATTGAATATCCTGAGCTAACACCTGAGGAAAAACCTGAGGAGGATGACAGTGAGGCTTCTAGAAGGAGCAAGAGACAAAGGACTGCAAAATCCTTTGGTGATGACTTCACTGTGTACCTCGTGGATGATACTCCCATGTCTATTTCAGAAGCCTTTGCATCCCTGATGCGGACTCTTCGGAAGGAGGCGGTTCGCGGCGAGATGGAATCCATTCTTGCGAACTGACTTGGGAACTCACTTGAGCTACCTTATGGTTGCAAACCCGTGGGGTGTAAGTGGATATTTAAGAAGAAGCTTAGGCCCGATGGTACTATTGAAAAGTATAAGGCTCGACTTGTGGCCAAGGGTTATACCCAAAGGAAGACGAAGATTTCTTTGATACCTATTCACCGTGGCTAGATTGACTACAATTGTGTACTACTTTCCTTGGTCGCCTCATATGGTCTTATTGTCCATCAAATGGATGTTAAGACAGCTTTTCCTCAATGGAGAGTTGGACGAGGAGATCTATATGGATCAGCCTGATGGATTTGTAGTAGAAGGTCAAGAAGGCAAGGTGTGTAAGTTATTGAAATCTTTGTATGGCCTGAAACAAGATCCTAAGCAATGGCATGAGAAGTTCGACAGAACCTTAACTTCTGCGGGCTTTGTCGTGAATGAGGCCGATAAATGTGTATATTATCGGTATGGTAGGGGCTAGGGCGTTATTTTGTGTCTCTATATGGATGACATATTAATTTTTGGGACAAGTCTTGATGTGATTTTTGAGGTCAAGTCTTTCTTGTCTCAAAATTTTGATATGAAAGATCTGGGAGAGGCTGATGTAATCTTGAACATCAAGCTACTCAAGGGTGAGGATGGAATCACTTTGTCACAGTCCCATTATGTGGAAAAGGTTTTGAATCGCTTTGGCTTTGTTGATTGCAAAACTTCTCCAACACCCTATGATTCTAGCATTGTGCTTCGAAAGAACAAGAAAATCGCTAGAGATCAGCTAACTTATTCTCAAATCATCGGGTCACTCATGTACCTAGCCAGCGCTACAAGGCCAGATATCTCATTTGCTGTCAGCAAGTTGAGCCGGTTTACTTCTAATCCGGGAGATGATCATTGGCGAGCACTCGAAAGAGTAATGCGCTACTTGAGAGTTACAACAGATTTTGATTTGCACTATAGAGGTTACCCAACAGCGCTGGAAGGGTATAGTGATTCCAATTGGATATCTGACGCCGATGAGATAAAAGCCAGAAGTGGATATGTGTTCACTCTTGGTGGCGGAGCTGTCTCGTGGAGGTCTTGCAAACAGACTATCTTGACACGCTCAACAATGGAAGCAGAATTGACTGCTTTGGACACGGCCACTGTTGAAGCAGAGTGGTTGCGTGAACTTTTGTTGGACCTTCCAGTGGTTGAAAAGCCAATTCCGGCTATCCTTATGAACTGTGATAATCAAACGGTGATTGTCAAGGTGAACAGTTCTAAGGACAACATGAAGTCCTCAAGACATGTGAAAAGGTGTCTGAAATCTGTCAGAAAATTGAGAAACTCCGGAGTGATAGCATTGGATTATATCTAAACGACTAAAAACCTGGCAGATCCTTTTACGAAAGGTTTATCACGGTGCGTGATAGACAGTGCATCAAGGGAACTGGGTATGAGACCCACATGAGTTACACCATAGTGGTAACCCAACCTATGTGATCGGAGATCCCGTGAATTAGGTCTTGGGAAAAACAAGCTATTGGTTAATTGGCTGAGAGTATAACCTGACCCGTTCCATGTGAGATGCAATACTCTCGAAATCTGTATGGCAGGCTGGCATTTGCCTTAATGTTGTTCTGTTGGCTTTAATTAGCGAAGATGTAATCCTACAGAGCATCTTGAAAGAACACACCTATATGAGCCCGACTGTTGGAAGTCGCAGTCTATGAGACCTAGGTAATCTCTAGTAAGCTCATGAAGAGACCATGGAGTATGACGTATATGCTCCAACTGCGGGGTAGCCTATTGGCAGCCAAGTATCAGTTGGCTTTGAGTGAAACTTGTTCACACAAAACTTGCAATTCAAGGCGTAGTCCATTGTCCAAGTTGTGGATAAGTGTAGCTTAAATGTCTAGGTGCAATTCAAGGCATAGTCCATTGTTATCGAAACACTGGTATATTAACAGCTTTGGGAACTGGTAAACTTGGATGGGACTTTGAGATCTGGTGGGGGATTGTTAGAATTTTTGGGCTTGGCCCAATTAATTGCCAAATAAATTCCTGGAAAATCTCAAAGGCCCATGTATGCATGAGGCATGTGAACTCCTTTTAGTACCACATTGCTAGTTGGGAGTGGCATACACTAGTTTATATAGTGGAGTGTGCATTCCTTGCTAAACAAGTGTGTGGGAGAAAGAAGCTTCACACTGCTGCCTTCGCTTCGCCTCGCTGGCTTTGGCTCGGGCTCGGGCGGGGCAAGCGACAAGACTTGCACTTTGCGTGAATGGTCCGCCAAACCGGGCCCTCGTGCTTCTTGCAGACGCCCTCCTTTTGCCGTTTATTTCTTTTGCTCTCCGGGTTTTTGGCGGGTCGGATCGAGATATGGAAATCGTGTTGGACTCGATGGTAAATGATCGTGTTGGACACGGCCGTGGCTGCTCCACGGATCCATATATATATTTGAGCCGCCGCCGCCCTGAGACGAAGAAAAACTAGGTTTTCGCCAACTCGCCGTAGAGCTGCGCCGCCGTTCGGTAATCCCATCCGTCTGCACGGCGTGCACGTCGTTCGGGAGAAGCGAGCCTCCGAACCGATCGCCCAACAACTCTCTGCACCGGTAGAACAAATCAGGTTTTTGAGAAGCGCTTGCTTGACCGCCATCGCTTCTCCGCGTCCGCCGAGGTTCATTTCCATGTCTTGCCGCGATCTGCGTCGGCTCGTCTTCTGCAAAGACGGCGCCCACCTCGTAACCGAACCGCCGGCCGGTTCCGTCGGGCGACGACAACCACGTCCATCGTGATTCCCATGACCTCCTTTCAATTATGTTGTTGATGAGTTTGCTGCTAGTGGGTATATCAGAGGGATATACTATACGTATAGTATTGCTGCATGTGTGTCTAGGATATGCTCCTGTGATATTTATATGTTATTTTCAATCTGTCAGACGTTGTGCATGTTTTATCTCTTGATTGAATTAAACCTGAAAGTGCTAATTATTCCAACAAGTGCAAATTATTAGTTGCCATATCCTTTTAAGTTCATTTTCACTTACAGGCAAATCCTGATCAGCTGAACAAACTGAAATGAACAACCAGAAGCTCAAAGTACCTACAACTATTGCTGCCAAAAAAGCTCATGTCTCGTGAGCCACTCGAGATCAACTTGAAAAGGAATGAGCCAAGTTTGAGCACCTAGTGTAACTCGGTGGAAAAACCTATTGAGTTAGTGATGAGGCTGCTCGATTTTCGCTTGATATAGCTCTGTTGAAAATAGTCTTTCTATTTGAAGAAGGATAAACCAAGATATTTTGCATATTTTAAATATTTGTATTCATGATGTCAATTTGAATGACCTTTTGCAATGATTGCTTATCTAGCTGTTTTAGCCTAATTAGTCCAAAGTCCAAACTATTTATAAGGTGTAACAAGTTGACAATCGAAATTTTCATTGTTTATACCTACCTCAAAAAAGGCTCAAAGCTGACTTGAGATCAGTACCGACTATGAGCCAACACTCTACCTTGCCTTCAACTCAACTCAAATTGAGCTTGCTTTAACACGAGATGAACTATGTTAGCCTAGTTCGCTCAAATGCAACTCATTTGCAGCCCTACTTGAACTAATAGTGCTCATACTTACAAAATCATTAGTATATTAAACCTGATACTGTTTTGAGGCAACCCAGCCCATCTTGGATACAATAATCTCTCCATGACTAGCTATACATGAGATTCTGGTAAAACAGAATATCTAGTGGTATCAACAGCATAGCAATGTTCGTTATTTACTTAATAGTATCATATATGAAACTATGAAATGCGCATTTGTGGTTTGACATTTGGTAAATAACTTTGACTGTACCTTTACAATCCTTTCAAGCTATCTTGGGCGCGAGACTATCAGCGTTGTCTACCATCACTCAGTGCATTTGGTGAAGAATTTTGATTGCAAATTCAATGAACTCCTATTATTTCACTGAATGTGACTGCAATCAGGGAGGCCCTCATTTATATCCATCTCAACTATAAACCTGTTGAACATCCTCTCATCGTTGATCTGAACAAAAAGTCTGGCATTCTCCTGTTGCTCATTTCTACATGAAGCCTTCAGTGCAGCATATAGCAGTAGCAGACTGTGTCAGGTTTGCACATTTACGCTACTTGAGGACTCAGAGCATCATCCACATATCCTTGATTAAATATTCCAATGTTGAGGGTAATGTGCTCGACGAGAAGTGTAGATCCTTATTTTGGCATTTGCCCCTCAAATTAAACCAGCCACACAGCCAATCCTTTTCGCACAATCAACCAGTCTTTTTTGGCCGACATAACAGATTAGCATACTTGAACGTTACTTCATTTGGAGGGCACTTTTTTCTAAGCATCTCAGCTACAAGCTCCTCTGCATCCTCCCATCGCTCAGCTCTACACAAACCCTTCAGTGTAGAATTATAGGAAATGGCATCAGGCTTGCACGACATCGTGCTTAATAACTTGAGGGCATCATTCAAACGGCCTTGTTCAGAAAATCCATTGATAAGGGCATTATATGTGAAAATATCAGGTGTACTTCCATACTTTGGCATTTGCTCAAAAACCTCAACTGCACGATCAACCAGCCCTTTTTGGCACAAGGAATTAATTAGGATATTGAATGTCACTTCATTTGGAGGGCAATCCTTCCTAACCATATCTGCTATAAGCTGCCCAGCATCCTCCCATTGTGTAGCTCTACACAAACCTTTCAAAACAGCATTGTAGCTAAATATATCAGGCTTGCATGGCATGCTTTTAAATAACTCAACAGCCATTTCCACAAGATCTTGTTCAGAAAAGCCATTAATAAGGCTACTGTATGAGACAATATCAGGTGTACATCCGTAATTTGGCATTTGCTCAAACACTTCAATTGCGCAGTCTACCAATTCATTTTGGCATAGCGAATCAATGAGTATATTAAAGGTCATTTCAATCGGAGGGATATCCTCCTTAAGCATCTGAGCTATAAGCTCCCTGGCATCATACCATCGCTCAGCTCTACATAAACCCTTCAGCACAGCATTAAAGCTAATGGTATCAGGCTTGCACAGCATGCTATTTAGTAACTTGAGGGCATCATCCACATGCCCTTGTTCTGAAAAGCAACTAATGAGTGTATTGTAAATGACAACATCTGGTTGGCATCCATACTTCTGCATTTGCTCAAGAACTTGAATTGCACATTCAACCAACCCATTTTGGCATAATGAATTAATTAGCGTGCTAAATGTTGCTTCATTTGGTGGGCAATTTTTCATAACCATCTCGGCTATCAGTTCCCCGACATCCTCCCATCGATCAGCAATACATAAACCCTTCAATGCAGCATTGTAACAAACAGTGTTAGGCTTGCACAACATGGTTTTTAATAGTTCAAGGGAGTCGTCCACACGCCCTTGCTCTGAGAATCCATTCACAAGGGTACTGTAAATGACAACATCGGGCGTGCATCCATACTTGGGCATTTGCTCGAGAAGTTGAACAGCACGGTCAAGCAACCCATTTTGGCAGAAAGAACGGATCTGTGTAGCGAATGTCACCTCATTCGGATGGCAGTCATTCTGGATCATCTCCGCCATGAGCTCCTCAGCATCCTCCCACTGCTTAGCACCACACAATCCCTTCAACACGGTGTTGTATGTGTAGGTATCGGGCGCCACGGGCATGGAGGCAATGAGGCGGAGTGCGTCGGCGAGGCGGCCAAGGCGGCAGTACCCGTCGATCAGCGCGGTGTAGGTGACGACGTTAGCGGCGCCGAAGGCTTTGGCAGCCTCGAGCACGCGCTTCGCGTCGGCGAGGCGGCCGTCGCGGCAGTAGCCCGCTACGAGGGTGTTGTGGGAGACGGCGTCCGCGGCGCCGGCCACCTTGAGCTCATCGAGCACGCGTTCGGCATCGGCGAGGCGACCGTTGGCACAGAGCTTCTTCATGAGTATATTGCAGGTGATGACGACCGGCTGCTCCGAGCAGGAGGGCAGGGAGGCAAGGAGGCGGAGTGCTGCGTCGAGGTCCCCGAGCTGCACGAGGCGGCGGAGCGTCTGGCCGGCTGCGCCGGGGCGGGCCGGGGCGGTCGGGTTAACCCATATGGAGTTGACCGCGCCGCGCCCCCTGCCACGGTTCACCCTCCTGGAAGTGGCCGCGGCGGCGAGGCGGAGGCGCAGCCGGTGTGGTCTAAGCTGAATCGGAGGGAACCGGAACGGGGAGAGCTGGTGGGCGAAGGCCGCGGCAGCAAGCGGCGAGGAGCAGGAGGAGGCCATCGTTGGGGCGGTGCTCACGAGGACGCCGGCCAGAGACCGTATCCTCTCACGTAGGGGTGAAAACGGGTCGGATACGGTCAGATAGTAGGTGATCCCGTATCCTATCATAATTATTTTTACTCGGATACAGATCAGATACGGATACGGATAACGGGTATCTATAAACGGATAGAAAACGGATACCGGATAGTATACGGACGGGCATAATACGGATATCGGGTACTTAGTCGGGTAGTATGTGAATTGTGTAGCATTAAAATTTATGATAAAAATAATCCGATCAAAGTATATACCGACACAAATAATACAAAACATACGGTCGAACTAACGCGTCAAAGAGTATAAAGTATATAACATAGCACTAGTACATGATAATTGACAAGTTCCATACAACATAGGACATATTTATATAGCAGCCCATACACATGACTCACATTAATAGTCCACAAACTTGATAAACATAGCAAATAGTCCATGCACACATATCATCTAAAAAAAATAGTCCACAAACTTGATCAGCATAGCACATAGTTTTTACACACATATCATCTAAAAAAATAGTACATGCAACAAAGTAGTCCAATGCAAAAGATAGTGATAAAGTTTAAATCACACAAAATAGCACATCCTCTATCCCCCGCTACATCCAAGCTTGCTCTCTTCATCTAAAATAGATAAACAATATATTAGTACTTACCAACGAAGACATATAACACATAGACAAGATAAAACAAACCATTTTTCAAAGCACTCAAGTGACAACATCGTCCTCCATTCCCATTGCATTCACGTCATCAATAATGGTTCCAAGCTTGCTCTCTTCATCTAATATAGACAAATATATTACTACTTATCAACAAAGATATATAATTAATGCATGAATGAAAACACAAAGACATGATAAAACAAATCTTTTTCCGAAGCAACCATCTAATCCTTTGTACAAACCAAAGTCTCAACCATTTCAGGATTAAGTCGACTACGGTATGGATCAATAACACGTCCACCGGCGCTAAATGCTGACTCCGAAGCAACCGTAGACACTTGCATAGATAACACATCACGAGCAAGACGAGAAAGAATAGGAAAATTTGTCGTTTGGCCTTTCCACCATGATAGGACATCAAATGCAGCATCGCCTTCATTCAACTAAAATAGTCCCTCATTCATCTACAACTCTAACTCTGATATCTTCTGCTCATTACTTGTGGTTTGATACAATACCTCAATGTCAACCTCATCCTCTTCCTCATTCTCATTAACCAACAAGCGCTCACTTAAATTAACAACCACACCACTCTCTTTCGAGTTAGAAGCCTTATTGGTTGATGTTAAACTGTAGCTTGATGAATAAAATGCAAATAATTCATTCACAACATTCATGAACTCCATCTTCTCAAACTCATCAGCAAGCTCATGTAAGAACATTTTGGTTAGATACAACTCAACCATCTTGTGTTTATATCTTAGATCAAGAAATGCTGCCACTGCCAAAGCCATATTATTCATTTCCCAATACTTCTCAAACTTATTTTTCATATTTTGGGCCATACTAGAAATGATGATATCACTAATCTCACACCATTTGGTAATACCAATCTTGATCTCACAAAATCTTCGATAGAACAGATTTGCAGTAGGATATGATGTGCCAAAGAAAAGTAACGTGACATCATAGAATTTTTTCAAACACTTGGTGATATTTGCAGCATTCAACCAATCATCAATTGAAGGGGTGACATGTCCATATCTAGCCCTATCTTTAAGAGCAAGACGTTCAAAAGCATCCTTATAGTAAATAGCATCTCTTATCATTATGTATGTAGAGTTTCATCTTGTGGCAACATCCAAGGAAAGGGCTTTTTTAGTGTCTAGATCACATTCTTGAGCACACTTTTCAAATGCCTCCAATTGTTGAGGTGATCTTTTAACCAATGTTATGAATTCTCTAACGTTTCCAATGACATCTCCAATTACATCTAATCCATCTCTAGTAACAAGGTTTAATATGTGATTTGCACATCTAACATGAAAGAATTTTCCACCACATACAAGCAAGCCTCTAGCATTTTCAATGACCACATCAATAGCAACTTTGTTTGAAGATGCATTATCCAAAGAAAGAGCAAACAACTTCTTATCAAGGTTCCAATTCAACATATTTGAAAAAAATGTTTCACCCAATTTTAGTCCTGAATGATTGCCTTCTACATGGATGAAATTGATAATCCTTTTTTGCATGTTCCAAGTATCATCAATCCAATGCGTTGTGACACACATATATGCTTTGTTTTGAATGGATGTCCACATATCCATAGTGAAGCTAAAACGGCAAGAGAGTGATTTGAAGTGTTCATACAACTTGTTCTTTTCCACTTTGTAAAGATCCATGAGATCTTTACGAACAGTCACACGAGATTTTAAAGGAAAACTTGGTCGCATAGACTTGACCCATCGAACAAAGTACTTATGCTGAGAGATAGAAAATGGGTACTCATGCATAATGATGGCATCATAAAAATATCTCAAGCTAGTATCTTCATCATACCGATATGTTACCATGTTTTCGCCCTTCTGACCTAGGAGTTCCTGACCTTGTACCAACTGATGTTTCAATTTCAAATGATTCATGAAAGCCTTTGTACCATTTGAACTTTCAGCCCTAGCCTTATGTTGACACTTATTGCATTTGGCCCAACGCTCCATGATGATTGAACCATCCTCCTTTTTCACCTCTTTGTCAAACTTTGTGAAATATTGCCACACCCATGAAGTGAGCTTCTTCCCGGGTTTGGGATCTTCTTCTTCTCCACTTGCCGTGACATTTACACTTGCACTTACACTTGCACTTTTAGCTTGCGAAGCTACAAAGACATAAAGACAATAAGTGACATACTCATATACCATAGTACGCATATAAAGACAATAAGTGACATACTCATATACCATAGTACTCATATAACAGCACCAATATATCACACATATATTGATATTGGACAGCACCAACAAATCTGAATTTTTGCTTTCAAGTTATGCACATTGAAAAAACTTATACCTTTAACTGGCTTTGTGGTTTTCTCCAAAACCATATGTTTGCTCGAGCTTGCAACCTTTATAGCGGATGCCATGAACTTGCTAGTAGGGGTAGCGGCACTCTTGTCACTATTGGAAGATGCCATCAGTGCCTTGCCCTTCTCTACATTGGTCTTACAAGCTACCATCAGTGCCATCGGCGGATTGTCCTTCTCCATCAGCGGCTTGCCCTTCTCTTTGCCCTTGACCTTGCATTTGCTAGAGGTCATGGTCGACTGCCCTTCCTAGAGATCACCGTAGCGGTGTTGAGAGTTCCACTATTCGCTTCCTCTTCCTTCCACGACCGGTTGCATCAAGCACTATCCTCGCTTTGAACCTCATTCTCATCGGAAGAAACAACAGATGATGTGTTGCTCTTGCTCGGCTTATCCGCCATCTTCACCCATATGTTGGCTAATCTTGTCATTGACATCATTCTTCTGCCTTCAGAGTCTTCCATCTTTGTTCCACAAGAAAGCACCAATTAGATCACAAGCAAATAAGGTTTTCTTAGGCTGCATTGTCTTGCCCGAGCGACAAGCAAATATGGTTTTGCTTACTCGCTGTCTTCTTGCGGTGTAGCACTAAAACAAAATTCCTTGAGCACTCGTCAATCGCTGCTCATATGGCCATACCCATATGAGAAGAAGATTATGAAGTTAGTCCTCACCGATCTCAAAAACACTTGCAAACCATAGAGCTCAGAGCCACGACCACGATGAATAACACAAGTTACAACATAATTTCTCTTGATAATTAGCTTCGTTCATCACTAACCAAAACATAAAGAGCATCTACTTCTCCTAATGGCGTACACATCACTTCTTTGTCTTGCCCGGTAGCGCTTGAAGTGGGAGTTCTTGTGCCGATCCGGGACTCGGGACCTCTGGCGGGAGGCTGCACGGCCACCGGGACTCGGGAGCTGCAATGGGGGCGGAGGCTGGCGGCTGGGACCCGGAGCTGCAGCTGGCTGGGAGCTGCACCGCCGCTGGGACCCGGAGCTGCAGCGGGGAGGGCGGCGGGAGCTGAGCCGGGAGCTGGCGGCGGGAGGGCGGGTGGCAGTGAGCGCGGCAGTGGAGCTGTGGTGGCGGGGCGGCGGAGCTGTGGCGGGAGGAGGGCTGGTCGGTGGGGAGCTCATGGAGCTGCATGGCGGCAGTGGCAAGGGCATGGGGAGCTGGCGGCGGCGGCGGCGGTGGTGCGGCGGTGGCGGCGGTGGCGGCGGCGGCGGCGGCGGCGGCGGCGGCGGGAGCTGCGGTGGCGGCGGCGGCAGGGGAGCTGACGAGCTGTGGTGGGAACTGGAAGCCCGTTGCCAGGGTTGGGACTTGGGAACTTAGTCACCTAGGGTTGGCCTGGCCGGCCTAATTGCCAATGGGCCTTGCCTGTTGGGCTTGCCAGTTTGGGCCATGTTTCAAACCGGGTACCCGATTTTTAAAATTATCCGGGTACCCGTATTCGACCCGAATATCCGGGTATTATCCGGGTATCTGCTGTCCCGTATCCGACCCGTATCAGAAACAAAAGTATCCGGTTAATTACCCGTATCCGACCCGACAAAAAAAATACCCGTATCCGTATCCGAATTTTCGGGTAAAATTTTTCCCGGATCCGGATACGGGTCGGGTATTACCCGACCCGTTTTCACCCCTATTCTCACGTTAGAACTGAGGTTCTCTAGAGCATCCCTACCCAAAAAAACCATATAAAAATGCTGACTTGACGAGAAAAGAGAATAGGGTTTTTAGTGAAACAAGAAATCTTTTAAAATATAATATAAAGTGTGAAAAAATTTTTAGAAGGATGGATAGAGTTATGGTAAATAGTGTTTTACAAAAGTAGGGATAAGATTTCTGGTGTGAATGCTCTTAATCACGTCTAGCCATCCATTTAGAAAATCAATGCCTACCCTTCACCACTCACTTCTCTCTACCGTCGTGATCCCCTCCTCTCTCCTCAAACAACAGAACATTCGCCGGAGAAGGCATGTGATGATGGCGATGAGATCGCCGTGTAGTCCTCTGGGGCGCCGCACGTGCAAAAGCCGACGCCTTTGAGACCAAGGCAATGAGGTGGTGTCGGGCGGCACATAGGTCGGTATGGCACGTGTGGAGTCATCGATGTTGTGAGTGAGGACCTTGAGATTGCGGAGCCAGCGCGTCTTGAAGGCTATTTGGTTGCCTTCTCTCACGAGCCTAGCCCGTTCGACTCAGCCAGGCTGATGGGATACAGGATGTACAGATGCAGAGATGGTGTTTGGTTGAGTGTTTAATAGGCAGAATTTAAATATTTTAAAATTTATATAGCAAGTGTGGTCTAGTTTTATTTAAAAAATATCAAAAACCCATTTTTGAAACCGGTTCGGTAATCGGACATGCTAATCAAAAGATATAAACAAAAAAGGAAAAAGAAAACTTACATACCCACATGGCACCGCATGCATGGTTTGCTATTGTGACTGACAGTGGCCCCTTGCGTAGAACACGAGGTTGCCATGCGCCGCATCCAGAGATACGCCCATTTTCTCCGTATCTCCAGAGCTAAGCTATATGGATAATTTTGTATGCAGAGAGTCAGGCTCAAAACTAACCAAACATAAGAAAAAAAACAAGATTCTGCATTTGTAAATGTAAATCTCTGTGCATGCAGACAACCAAACAGCTCCTTGGGGGAGCACCGGAAGCGGCGGTGCCTCCAAGGATCGGGGCGACGGCGCCTCCAAGGAAGCAGAGCGGCGGCGCGTCATGGTGGAGCACCAGAGGCGATGCCACGGCCAACAGCTCTGACGGTAGACGACGAGAGGGCTGAGAGCAGTGTAATCCACCGTAGCAGTCGCATTGGGAAGAAGTCGGGCGGTGCTTCGGGCGCATGTTGTGATGGAGCTCCCTGGAGGTGGCATCGTGAGCAAGGTGAGACAGATTTGAAGGAAGCCAAAAGGGAGCAATCCAAGGCGGATCTTATTTATTCATGGTTTCAAGGGTAACCAATGCTCAACTAACGATCGGTTTAGACCAAGGATCTCATGATACCCGTAAGCAAAACAATCTCGATACTCTTTAAGCAACTTTGTTAATTCACTTTTTAGCTCATCGGGCAATTGAGCACTTACAAAAGTAGGCCTCTTCTTATCAACATTACCTATGTCAACTCCTCTAATATATCAGCCAACTTAAATCCTTGACCTAATTTTTCTTCGAAATCTTCTATGGCCTTAAATCCTATACGCATATACAGCTTTAACCGCCTCCTCAGATTATGCTTCAGCAACAATCGGCTTGAAGCCTGAGAGGATAACATTAATGAATTTGCAATCTTCCAAAGCTTCACTAGACAAGCACTTGACATCTCCAAGGGGCTAGATAACATCGGTATTGGCCATAGCGACCTAGGCAGAGGTATCAGCTTGCACTGTTTCTACACGATCACCATCCTACTAAAGCAACATTTGATGCATAGTCGATGGGACACAAATTTTAGCATGAATCCAATCATGCCCTAGCAGGACTGCATAACTCTCTTCGCCATTGACTATAAAGAAAGCAGTCAACAAAGTCTTGCTTTCCACGGTAAGCTCCGAACGAAAAAAAAAGCGGGTTGTTTTAGTGAACATAAAAAAAAAACTTGCGATCAACACTCCTTTTGCCTCAGTCAGGTTACTATTGAAATTATTGAGCACCATGTTAGTTTTAACTAAATCTTCACTAGGGTTACCCAACTTTCGGTATGTAGAATAAGGCATCAGGTTCACTGTTGTGCCTCCATCCACTAACATCCTAGCTATCGGTTTGCCAGCAATAAACCCTCTCAGGTATAGGGGCTTGATATGCCGATGTTCACTAGGTTTTTTTAGGACAGCCTCTTGAGACCCTAGACACAACTAAGCCTCAAAGACAATCCTCATGGATCTGACATGTAAGCTTCAGGCACTTTATAGATTCTGATAACTCCAGCCTCTTCTGCGCCATACTTGCCTAGGGATCATCGGCCTTAGTTCTTCGAATGCTCTGTCCCTCTGACGCTCAGCATTAGCTTCTCTTTGTTCTTGAGTTCTTAATCTCTGCAAGCACCGCTTCGGACAATCCCACACCGATGGTAGCATCATCCTCCTCTCCCAACACCTCTCCCAATAGAATTGAAAGAAGAAGCATTCCCAATGTTCCATGTTTAAATCTCTTCAAGGCCTGACTCAGGCATAAACTCGTTGTGGCTTTGTATTATGCTGTTGAGCCAATTGAGATGCTTGCCTCTGGTATTTGTTGAATAGTTGATCAAATGTTACCCTTGGCTTAAGCATGGGCTTCAACATATTCTTATCTTTTTCAAGCTGAGATACCATGTACCAGCCTTAGCATCACATTTGGCTTTCACTGTTTTGGACATTCTGGTCACATCAGTGGAAATATCCACTGAGCCGATGGTAGACTTGATGCTCTTGTTCACCATCTGAGTGACACTTTTGGAGAAAGTAACCTTTGGCGTTACCCTCCAATCTTCTTCCTCCACTTTATCAGTCTAGGACCTAACCTTCTCTTTCCCTTTAGCTCATACTTCCGCCATGTTCACCAAAAAAGGATTCACGTCAACTTGCATGACACTCTTATCTTCAAACTTAAGCCTCCCATCTTCAATAGCCGATTGGATCTGCTGCCGGGACATATTGCAACCATTGGTATTGTGAGAGTAGGAATTATACCACTTGCAATACCTCTTCTTTTTTGATCTCTTCAAGAGAATGCAACACATGCCCCTCATGCAACCGGATATGATTTTCTTAAAGTAGTACATCAAATATTCGATCACATTAGTCACATCAAATGAGTATTTAACCTCCAATCAGCTTTTGAAAGGTTTCGGCCAAGTACACACCAGCTGCTTTTTGTTCCCTTTAGCCCATTCAACTATGTTGATCTCTGTAGGATCTTCATCGGACGACTTATCATCAGATGGGAAATTGATGTAATTGATCTTGTCGTCAACCTTTCCTGAATTTGTTTTAAATTCCTTGTTCTCCACGAATCGGCTCTCATGAGCCGATGCACGTTGAGCCAAACTATTCAGATCTAGAAACTCTTGTCCATTGAACTTTTCCCTGATCTATGGTAGCCGGCCTTGTGTTGACACCTAATTTTGGCATTAGCCGATAGTCTAGAAACTTCTAGAGATCGGCTTGGGCTTTAAAAAAATACAGGCAGGAACCAGATGCAGGAAAGGCCCAAATTGGCTAGAGATAAGTGTGGTAGCGAGAGTCCGGGTCGGCTGGAACCCTAGTATATTAGGTATGGTTAGGTAAATTTAGAAGATAAAATTGAGCCTGTATCAGTCACGAGATAAGAGTCCTAATTAGAGTCAAGGTAAGAGTCCTAATTAGAGTCGAGGTAAAGGAATCTATATAAATACTTAGCCCCTGAGGGTGTGTAAATCATCACATTAATATAATACATCTACTTTTACATGTTCTTTACTTTTCATCGCATTTAGAGTAGTTTCATCATATTTTGATTTCGATCAACTTGTTGCGCATCGACTTCGAGGTACACCCCAGAGGTTGTTTGCAAGTAAATACTATCTCGATTAAGTTCAATCTATGGGTTTGCATCGACTTTTAATCGAAATACTATCTTGTTTGATATTGCTGCGCATCACCATTTCAACCAAGGATTAGGTTTCACCCTTTTTCTACTGATCAGCACACTCGTTGGCAGTGGAGTGTTTACCCTTTGTTCTATCAACTTATAGCTTGCTATTCATCGATAGTCTGTTTATCCTACGTTCTGTTAGCTAGACGATTCTATCGACTAGTTGTCTGTTTACCCTCTTTCTACTACTTTGTTGATTTCATCGGCTCAGTAGTAGACTATTTACCTTATTGAATCTATTGGTTTAGATCCATAGTTTCGTTACTTTTTACCCTGTTCGGATCTGCTCCCAAGTGTTGCAAGTTCGCTATATTATAGATCCAATCGTCTATCTAAAAACGGGTTGCGTCTTTTCTTACCAATTGTAGATGAAATCGGCTGGCACGCATTGAACCATGCTTCCGGTGCTGTCGGGGATCCAACTCCCTAAGCCTACATGTGTTGATGTGAAGACCCGTTTTTGTGTCAACACCTTGGTATGCGAGATCGGTTAACTGCGCATTTGGTAAAACTACGCTGTGGCAACAATTTCGCACATCCTTGAACCGCTTGATATAATCATTAATCGATTCCCCATACTTTTGTTGGACAGAACTAAGATCAGATATTCTTGGTTCTGTGCCCCCATTGAAAAAATATTCATGGAATCGGCTTTCCAAGTCAGCCTAGGAGTTGATGGAATTGGCAGGCAATGATGTACACTATGTAAAAGCAGGCCCTGATAGAGACAAGGGGAAGAGTCTAACTCGATGATGGTCATTTCGGCCTCCTTCTCCACATTGAGCCAAAAATCGGCCAATATGCTCCATAGTTGAAGTCAATTCATCACCCAAAAACTTTGTAAAGTTAGGGACTCTAAAGCCAACAGGGAAATCATACTGATCCATCTAGTCTGGGTACGGTTACCTATACCTCATTGTTTTTCCTTTTGTCTATATCCTAAATTGTTCCCTAAGGACCATGGCTATCTGATCGGCCATATTAGCCGATTGGTAAGGCAATCTTCTATTATCAGTTAGTTGTCTCCCC
Organism: Olyra latifolia; assembly: GCA_036346145.1. Taxonomy (NCBI): domain Eukaryota; kingdom Viridiplantae; phylum Streptophyta; class Magnoliopsida; order Poales; family Poaceae; genus Olyra; species Olyra latifolia. The sequence continues at coordinate 38,388,804 of CM070524.1, read as the reverse complement.
GAGGTGTAACACCGAGGGGATACGTCTACTGGGGGAATCGTTTGATCTCAATGTGGAGTAAAAATGGTGGGATAAGCAGGTCCCCGCTGTGTTTTCGTAGGGTGATACCCCCAATGCGCCTCCACATTAGCAGTAGTGTTTCTTGTCCAAGGTTCAGGAGCCACAGGTTTAGCCAATGTGTATAAATACTAGGGGGGCGTACTTGACTAGTCATTGGGGCATAGAATGCCTGGTTTGGCATAGGTTGAGTCTGGTATGCTTGTTTGACGGACGTCGGCTATAAAGCCTAATACGCTTGCTGGGAAGATACCGATGGTGCCTGTTTCTGAGGAATTGGTGGGTGTATTGATGGTCCAGGTCCTGTTGGGTAGAAGGCCTGGAAATCAATATGCAAACGCTAAGGGGCACCGAAGCAGATATAGTGGTCCTGGCGGCCATCGTAGCATGAATCTATTGTTGCTGGCAGATACTGAATTGTGGATAAATTGGTAAGGTAGGCCTAGGAGCGAATAGAATACCGTTAGTAACCGTCTCATCAGCCACCTCCGTAACGCCATTGATAATCACTAGGCTGATGGCAGCAATGAAAGCCGATGATTGATTTGCCATAACACGGTGGACGAATGAGTGCACCATCTCTAACATCTCTTGAAGGGTTACTTTATATTGGGTCTTTGTGGGGTTGACCACCTTCGAAAGTTCCTCATTTTGAAAAGTATTATTGTGTCAGCTATTCTGAAAAGCTTCGATATAGACGAGCCTTACTTCCTCCATACGTGCAGCCATGTCCTGACACTGCTATTCAGTAAGATCAGCGTCAGTCACTCTGCGGATGTGGTCTATGATAATGTTAGTCCGATTTTGCTGATCGGGCCCCATCTGGTCCCACTAGGAGTGCTAAAAATTGTGTTTGCGCCGAAAGTTAACTGTCAGCTAAACACATGTGGACTTAGGGCTTAGGATCCCCATCAGCACCAGAAGCAGGGTTCAGAGCATGCTAGTCGATTCGATCCTGCAATTAATAAGAAAAGACATAACCAGCTTTAACTAGCCGATTAGATCTGTATTGTAGGCGACCTGCAATATTAGAAAACAAATCCAAGCAGGAATGAAAGATAATGAAACTACCGTTTAGATTAGATCTAAACCAATAGATTCAAAGGGCAATCAATCGACTATAAAGCCAATGAAATCAATTAAATTGTAGAGAGAGAGGTAAACAAACTATCAGCTAAAATAACAAGTTGATCTGACCAACAGAACAAAGGTAAATAGACTATCAACAAATAACAAGCTATAAGTCAATAGAATGACGGTAAACAGACTATTGACTAGGTTTTAAAGCCAAGCTAGTCAATAGAATGAGAATAAACAAACTACCGCCAATAAATGTGTTGATCGGTAAAACAAGGGTGAAATCTAACCCTTAATCGAAACGGTGATGCGCAACAATATCGACTAAGATAGTATTTCGATAAAATCAAAAGCCAATGCAAGTCCGTAGATTGAACTGAATCAAGACAGTACTTACCTCAAGCAACTCCTAGGGTGTATCTTAAATCCAATCGAGAAGGCGATGCATAACAAGTTGAATGAAAAAATACGGTGAAACTATGCTAAACTAAACTAAAGTCAATGGAAAGTAAAGGATAGGTAAAAGGTAGATTTAATTGATTGGTGTTGGTCCCTTTACATGTCCTTGGGGCTACATATTTATATAGACTCCAATACACATCAACTAGGACTCTAACTTCGTACACGGTACGGTCTCGACTCTATTATCCTCCTATTGTATCGGCTATTCTATCTAATACCCATACAATCCGATACACTCTATCTACTATAACCGCTTCGACTCATGCCATATCCGATCCGGTCCATATCAAGCCTGACCCAATTCTAACCGATTCTAAAACTTTCTAGACTGATCAATTTTTTCAAATTTTGGTGTCAACAGTGCGAGACCGTTTGTTTTTTCCGCATACCCCTTATCTCGAAATTCTTTTTATTTTTCGAACCATGGGTAAGGAAAGGAGCAGTGTGCCATTTATTAAGCAGTAAAAAGGATAAAGCATACCCCTTATCTCAAGTTCTTTTTATTTTTCTAACCAAGGGTAAGGGAAGGAGCACTGTACCATTCTATTAAGAGTAAAAAGGATAAATACCAATACCACTAGAGATGACCCTACCTAAACAGTAGGGCTCGATCCAAAGAAAAAACTACAAAAAAACACTGGTTGTGTAAAAACCACAGAGCTACATGCCTCTTAAGCAAAGAGTGGGACACACTGCAACACGGAACAAAGTCGCCACACTACGATAGACAACCACCACAACATATTGCGACGGTCGACCGCCGCCTGCGCCACCAAAACTAGGCCACCGGGCACCACCACAAACTAGTGAGCACCTAACCCAACCGCCGAAATTTGTGCCACTAGAAGCACCGAGTTGGTCAACACACCCTGGTACGATCGCTAGCCACCACAAACATTCACCGTTGCCCTAGGCCGAGCGCCATGCACCTATTCCATCACAAGGACACGTTGGCGGTAGGAACTTTGCCACCACGAGCTTCATCCGCCTCTCGGACCCGCTCACGTGCATCACCGTCATCGTTGCTAATCCGACCACTAGATACCACGAGCGTGCTCTCGCAACCAGGCCTTGACAACCTAGAGCCACACTGTTCAAACCCTCCAGGCTCTTTGCCTGCCCTGTTCCTGGCAACCTACTACTAGCACGCCTCACTAGTCGCGGCCATATAGGCCAAATCAACCGTGCCGATCCAGGCGGCCCAGTACTGTTCATCAGGCCACCCCGGTTCAGTTCAGTTTCAAAATGAACCGGGCCAGCTCGGTTCGGTTTAGCGAGCCGTGCCTGGGCCGGACAGGCTGATTCGATTCGCGTAGTAGCGCCTCGGTTTATTTGGCCCGGTTACTATACCAGTCCGTAATAATAAAGCTCTTCCGTACATTCCAAATATTTTTTCCTATTTTCTGGATTTTTTTTTCATTTTCAGGGTTTTTCATTGCCATTTTTAAATACCCCTAATTTTCCTAAATTTTTTTTAATTTTTTCCTAGAAACGAGCCAACCAGTACCAAAGAGACCAACCGAGCCAAATAGGAACCGAGCTGACCCGGTTCATTTGGTTCAACAAGCGAAACAAACCTAGGCTCAGCCTCCGGCCCATTAGCTCAATTGGCCTAATTTGCATAGTAATCGTAGTATCGAGCCGTTAGCTCAATTGGCCTGATTTGCATAGTAATCGAGCTAAAACGAACCAGACCGCACTAGGCTCGAACCGTGCTGAACCGGGCAAACTGTTGGCCAAGTCTATGCCTCACTGTTTTGGGCCTACCGCATCCTTGTCGTTGCTGACCTAGGAGTAGACCTGCTAATGGTTTAGGTGGGAATGGGTGGCACGGTTTGGATTTTGAGTTGGGCTTCTTTGAATGGGTTCTAATGGTCTGAAATCTGAAATGGGCTGGATCGGATCGGTGAGACTAGGCTATTGGTTTGGGATGGACTGGTTGCCGGTGCCAATTTCCGAGTTGAAACCTGTGGCGCCCCCTTCTGAATTCACATTCGGCTCAAAGAAGTCACTACCCATTCGCTGTCCAAGTGGTTGGAAAATAACATACTAGCTGCCCAAGAGCAGTCCGAGCATGTTAGCTCCCAACCCGAGCTTGCAGCGGTACACACGGGCGACCTTCGTTGAAACGAATGTAAATCGGGTGCCCAGATATGTGTCCGGTGATGGCTCCCAAGATCAGCTACCATCACATACATATCCTCATAATGATCGATAGCACAACACATACATCTTCGGGCATAATTTACATCCAACCGGGCAACATGAACTGCTGCCCGAACAATAAGTTTTAACATCATCAGAGTTTTACTGCAGCGGAAATACAAGTTTGTTCACCAAAATAGCAGCGGAAGAACATCATAAATAAACAAAAGACCAGCGTGGTATACCCCCATTAACCCCATGGGCACCGACTGGAAGTTAGAACTCCGCTTGCCCGCTAGCGTCACCGTGCTCGGCCTGGTAGTAGTACTCAAGCACGGGGCCGCCTTCATCTGAAATTGCAGCACATCGGTTGAGTACAGATGGTACTCAGCACTACGAGGTAATGTATATCCTCAATCATGAATATTATGTACTCAAGAAAAGGGCTAGCATTTCTTTTAGCACAATTTAGCATTTTTGCAAGACATATGTATATGAGTAGGTTGTAAATTGCATTTGAAGAAAATATTTCAAAAAATAAAGCTTGTAACATCTATCATAATTCATCATCATGAAATCCATCATTATCAATCCATGGGGCTCTAACCGCCCTTGGTCTCTATCCGACCATAACCACAACATGCTGGGGCTCTATCCGCCCTTGGTCTCTATCCGACCATATACCACGAGCAACCCTGTGCTCGGAAAGACACATAGCTATCCCACCATGCCCAAACCAATACCCAAACTGAACCATAAGCTAACATCGGTGTCTTGCCTCACAAGTTTTCGTCCTTAACCCCAGACGCGGCTGTTCGAACAGTTCAACACTCTGCAGAGGTATACGACTTTATCCACACGACACAGCAAGCTATGCGAAGCCTCTTAGATGTACATGTCAGCCCATTGGGTCACCCGAGTTGACTTCATCCACTCCCCACTCCACGAGTGCAGGAAGGAGTCAACCGTTGCAATGGATTTGTCCAAAGCCCATCACACCCAAGCACAAGGACGCACCACGGATGGTCCACCCTGCCACCCCACCCTCTAACACAAGTTGCCCCGCTGGTACCCAATGGCGCGAGCATGCACAGAAAATTGTCCAAGTGTTCCCATAATACACGTGTGGTCGTACGTATAGTAACTTGAAGGCATTGGCACCATGTTCGGTCCTTAATTCACTCGAACGAGGCTACGTGTCCGGGATCCATTCTCCCATCATTCCCCTATCACCCGCTCAAGTCCAACTCAGAGCTCACACGTAATCCATCATCATCATCACCAATATCACATAGTAAATCATTCACAATCGAAGTCGTACGACCAACGGAATTACTCCATCGATCGTTTTACCACGTTGACTCTAAGCATGGCTAAGCTTCCGCTGACCGAACCCAATTAATACTATCCTCTTAGGCTACAAAGGAATAGGGATATCAAACATAGACCACTAAGTAGGAGATAACTAAGTTCTACCCACCAAGTGACATATATATTTTAACTTAGCATGCAGACAAGTGATAGAACATAATTGAAATCATGCATTCATAAATAGAGGATAAATATGGTGAGTCAAATGAGGGGAGTATATGTGCCTTGTTGCTGCTGGTCGGGGTACGGAGCTCCTTGCTCAAGTGCGGGCTCCTCCGAAACGTCGGCTCCTAATGTTCGGTAGCAAGAACATCAAATAAAATCCAAATAAAATACCAAACAAATAGGACCATCAAATATTTTTAGATATTTAGATAGTTCATGATCTAATACAAATTTTGCAAAAAGAATCACCCAAATCCGAGTTCGAATGAGTGAGATAGAGCCATTTGAAGTTTGGGTGCCATACTAGCTCGGGGCTGTAAGGACTAAGCTCAGGATTGACCAAGGTAGCTCGGGAATGAGCCTCCTAGCTCAGGAAGGACGTTGCCTTGGTCAAGAGTGGGTTTACAAGGTCGGATATGGCATAGCTTGGTCGGCTAGGACATGACCAAGGTCGGGCTCAACTAGCTCTAGCTCGGGGAAGTCACTTAGCTTATATGTTGCTTAGTACGAGCCACTTTTGGGGGTCCTAATAAGCTCCACTAAGCTCGGGCTTAACATGAAGGTTGTAGAAAATTTCCTGGCGCACAATTTTCATGTAGAACACTTTTTCATCCGAGCTACGGTTGATTTTATAGAATTTATTTACTAAGCTGTTGTTCAAAAGAAAGGCTGAAATAGGCTGTTTTCAGATCTGGGGTTCTAATGCTTCGGTTTCCACCAAAGAACAACTTAGCCATGAATGCCAAATGGCGAAGAACATAAATGAGAGGGAGTACTGGGCTCTCACCTAACAAGGAAGGTCTTGCTTAACAATAGAGAGCCCAAAGATGAGGAGATCGAAGTGATGGACGGTATTCTGTTCAGAACTCGATTCAGCAACTCTTCAGCTCGTTCCTTGAGGTCCCTTCAACTCCAGAAGCATGGATCTGCTCCTAGACGTTCCTTAGCTCGTGCATAAACTCTTTTTGGCCATCTCCAAGCTTGCATTTGAGGGAAAATGACATGCAAGATGAGAAAACAGCAAAGAACCTCACTGCTGTTCAAAACAGCGAAGTAGATGAAGAAAGGCAGCAAGAACTCACCCAAATCCTTATGAACGTGTAAGAGAGTTGGATGTATTTGAAGCCTAGGAAGTATAGATGTTACTCCTGCTCATTCCATGGCCTGGATTTGAAGAAAGAGGGCATAGATGGGCAGAAAACGAAATTAGTCTTTGCTGTCCCAAAATCGAACAGCAAAGAGAAAAGAAAGAGAAATCCATAGTAAACCTTCGTGCGTATGCTTACCATGGAGTGGAATGGATAGCCAACGATTTCAGCTTTCCAACAATATATAACACCCTATATGGATTCTTTATGGTTTGGGCGGAGATTTGAAAATGGTGGAGGTGGAGATGAAAAACAGCTTGCTGTTCTTACTGCTGTCCAGAACTTGGACGTGGGAGGAATGAGAGTGGGGGCTAGTTGAAGTAGGTGGAGAGGGGTTTAAATAGAGGTATACTCTTCCATTGACAAGTGGGTCCAGGTCTCACCTGTAATAGAGAGTCTGCGAGTAAGATTCCGGGTAAGAAAAGCTGAGGGTCTAGGTGCTGCGAAGACCGCCAAGTCGACCAATGGATGGAAGATTCGGCCGACTTGCCCAAAGACCGTCCAAGTCAGCCAATGGATGGAAGATTCGGCTGATTCTGCCGAAGGGCAAAAAGGAATAAAGAATAGATGTGGTGGCTGGGTTGTTTGAATAGGTACGAGCTTACTCGATCTTCTCTTGGCCCGGTCGGGTCTTCTGTTGCTCGGTCCAACCGTCTATAGCTCAGGCAGTTTCCTCCGGACATCTTTTAGCTCGGACAAGTGGTATTTAGCTCGGATGGGTAGCAACCAAGCTCGGGTAGAGCTCGGTGAAGTCCGGCACAGTCACTACCTTGCTTGATAGAGCTCCGGTGGATTCTACCTTGCTCGGGCAAGCTACAACTAGCTCGGGTATTTAGGGAATATGGCCGTTGGGCTAGGTCCCACTACTCTAGTGGCTTGGCCAAAGGGTTTAAAGTTAAAAACTTAATGTTCCCACCATAGAGCATGGTGGTTGAATGCAAAATTTTTGTAAACCAATATAAAAATGAATGAACATGCTAATGATATGCATAGCTATACAAAATTTAACAGCTGGACTGTTACAAAACCGTGGGCTGCCCATTCGGTTCGGCCACTAGATCTTCTCCCCCGCCGTCTCCTCTCGACCTCTCCCCCTCGCGTCCCTCCGTAGCCGCCGTCTCCCTCCCCTCCTCGTTGCCGCAGCCGCCGCCTCCCTCCCCTTCTCCTCGTCGCCATAGCCGCCGCCTCCTCCTCCTCGCCGCCCAGCCGCCTCCCTCCCTCCTCGCGCCGCAGCCCGCCTCCTCCCTTCTCCTCGTCGCCGTAGCTGCCGCCTCACTCCCCTCCTCATCGCCACAGCCGCCGCCTCCCTCCCCTTCTCCTCGTCGCCGTAGCCGCCGCCTCCCTCCCCTCCACCTCGCCGTAGCCGCCGCCTCCCTCCCTAGTCCCACTGGTCGCTTCCCTCCCCTCCACCGTCGCCGCCAAGAACGACTGCAGAGTCCAGTTCTAGCACCGTCGCCACCAAGAACGACTCCAGATCGACAAACTCCGGTAGTCTCTCTCTCTCTACTCATACATACTGCCAAGTGATGGTTCCATTTAGCTTCTGTCAAGATAATTGAAGTTTTTAATGTCATTTACCATGTGACTTCAGTTTGTAATATTTGCAATGCAAATCAAAACATGTAAATCCAGCTGGTGCAAATGAAAGTTGCAGTTTTTGCATCAGATTTAGGAAGCTAAAGGAAGAAGAATCAAGGAGAAAAAAGACATCTACAAATAGAACGGGAAGGCATGGATATATTGTCTTACATGCTTTTTTTGTTTTAGTTATATATAAACATAATAGAAAATGTATTCAAATGGAGTATAAAAAAATATTGGTATGTATTGGTGAATGATAAGCATGCACTAGGAAAAGAAACAATTTGAGGGTTGCTTAAGCCTTGGGAGTTGAGAGGGTTATCAGTTTTCTGTTTTTGAAGAAATGTTACATGACAAACACTCAAAAACATTGCTACTACTTTTTGTTAGATATGCACTTGTTTTCTACAGTTTGTTTACAAGGTTCAACTCCAGCTTAGTTGTTTCTTCATTTGATTTTACATAGGCTACATCAAGTGATTATTGGAGTTTGGCCAAGAACCAAGATATCCATGTTGTAGAATCACCTCGTCTATGTCCACCTCGTCAACGGTGACACCAACCAGTCCATCCTCTGCTTAAATTGCCCAAAGGGCCAAGGTACACTTCTACATCTAACTATACTGATGGTTCTGTTGTATGGAAAAAAAATAGTGCTTTCTCCATATGTTGCTTAGAATTCTAATACATATGGTTTATTAGATAGCTAATTCATATGGTTGCTTAGATAGCTAATTCATATGGTTGCATAGATTAGAATGCTAATTCATTATTTCTCTTCAACACGTTTGCTAATATTTATTAACAACTAGGTTTCTGGTTTTGGAGATTCCTTAGAAGAGCTTTCCTTTCCTACTCCAAATAGGAGATCAAAAGTTTGGGAGCACTTCGAGCAGAATGTAGTCATAGTTGATGGTGTCCCAAAAGCTATTTGCAAATATTGCCAACTAAAGCTCACATGTAACCCGAAGTCTGGAACTAGTAGTCTCAGGAGTCATGTTGTTGAGTCATGCCCCACCATTGCTGATGCCGATAGGAAGAGATTCATAGCAACTATAAAGAAACAACCATCACATGCTTTGTTTGTTTTTGATCCTGAAAGAGCACGTGAGATGATGGTTAAGTATTTTGTGCATGTGGAGATTCCATTTCAGAAATTTGATAACCCATACTTTAAGGATTGGATGACCTCAATGCAACCAACCTTTAAAGTTGTTGGGCGTCAGAAAATTCGTAATGATTGCTTCAATTTATTTGAGAGAATGAAGCAAGATTTATGCACTGAGCTACAAAATCTTGATTCTCACGTTTGTCTGACCTCTGATATGTGGACTTCAGTACAAAACTTAGGTTACATGTGTGTCACTGCTCACTTCATTGATTGCAACTTCAACTTGCACAAGAAAATAATAGCCTTCAAAGATGCAAAGTATCCACATACGGGTCTAGCAATTGAAGAGGCTATTACTAATTGTCTGTCAGGCTGGGGAATCCAAGATAAACTTTTACTCTAACGCTAGATAATGCTAGCAACAATAACACTGCATGCAGACTGTTGAAAGAAAACCAAAACCATAACCTAATGTTTGGTGGCGAACATTTCCACATCAAGTGTTTTGCACATGTACTGAATATTATGGTTCAGGATGGAATGAAGCATATCCACATGGCACTTGAAAAGATACGTCATTTGCTTAGGCACATTGACAGTTCACCTTCTCGAATCCAGTCATTTAATGTGATAGTCGCTAGGATGGGTCTTGCATCCAAAGCTGGTCTTAAGCTAGATATGCCAAATCGCTGGAATTCAACATTCAACATGATTGGACAAGCCTTGGAATACAAGACCGTGCTAAATAGATATGCTATTGAGAAACTAGAGCCTTTCCCAGATGATGAAGAGTGGAGAAATGCCGAGGCAATTTGGGTCTTTCTAAAGGCTTTTGAAGAGCCTACCAGGGCAGTATCAGCAGATAGGAAGCCTACTTCCCATCTTTTCTTGCATACCATCTTATGCATTAGCCATGCTTTCGTGGACCATCAATGGCAGACCAATGAAACCTTGAAAGAATTGGCTGCTGCTATGCATGCAAAGTTTGTCAAATACTAGGATAACAACTTCAACATGGCTCTTGTCATTAGTACTATATTGGACCCCTTAAAGAAACTCGATTACCTCGAGTTTTTTTATGAAAAGGTGTGTTCAAATCTTGATGAGGTTGACAACAATGTGGAATTAGCTAAGGACTGGATGAAGAAATACTTTCAAAAATACGAGCAACTTGTCAAGAGAAATATTGGACAATCAGTTGCTTGTACTTCTGATGCTAGTCGTAGCCTTGGCTCACCGATTCTTGGGAAAAGAAAACTGGAAGAAGAGTTTGCACAATATAGATCCCATAGAAGAGGGAGACGTGAACCCAAGTCAGAGCTTGATATATATCTCGAAGAAGAGTTTGAGAGAAGCATGGATTTCAATGTCTTGTCGTGGTGGAAGCAACACTCAGAAAAGTATCCAGTGCTATCGATGATGGCTCGAGACTTCCATGCCATACCGCCGTCCATGGTGTCATCGGAGTCTGCTTTCAGCTGTGGTGGTAGGATCCTTCGGGATACTCGAAGCTCGTTAACTTCTAAAATGCTTGAAGCCTTAGTTTGCAGAAAAGATTGGTTAACTAAAAGTGAAAACAACGAAGGTATAATGATTTTTTCCTTTATAAATTATTTGGATAATACAATTTCTGACAAAATTAACTTTTGTTTTTCTTATTCAGGTGAAGAAGAAGCGCCATCAGGGCCACAAAGCTGAATGCTCACTGTCCTAACGTCCTTGCTCGCTGCCACAGAAGCACTCTGCCTCAATTCAGTTCGATTGGTTTGTGATGTTGTCTTTCAGGTGAGCAGATGAGCTGAAGAAGTAGATCTGGTGCCTCAGCAACAACTATATTCAGGTGCCCACTGATTCTGAAGATCTGGTGCCCACTGATTTTGCCTTGGCTCATATATTCAGGTGAGAAGTTCCTTTCAGTTCACCACTATTCCATACTACTGTGAAAGATTTCATGACATTTTGAAGTTGAGCTTTGTGTTAAGGTAAATATACTTGTGATTCCGGCCATGTCTTCTAGAACTCCATTACTGAATTTCTGTGGAACCATCATCCTGAAATAAGTAGATAATTGGTTATATTGGAACCAAGCTGCGAGACTCATTTTTAAGATGATGCCAATGAAATAACTAAATTTGTAAAATGCTCACAGAAGATGATACTACAAAAGGCAGCATTCAATTCATTGAACATCACAGTGTATGTAGAATTAACCACGAAAGCTTTCAAGATAAAGGCAAAATATTTGGTACAAACCAGTGATTTGGTGCAAATCTGAAAACTCGCGAAGTGGACCATCGGATCGCATCTGTGTGGTCGGATCAAGGCCGACCAAGCAGCTGCGCCCTGCGTCAATTTTCATAATAGCCCCGTAAGGTTGCACGTGAGACAAGCATGCCCTGCGCCCTGCGTCGAATCGATGCCCAAAGCCCCAAATCGATCGATTGAAAACCCACCGCCCTCGTCGCTGGCGCCGCTCTTCTCTTCTCGGCCTCGCCAACGCCGGTCCTCCACGCTGCCCACCCGCCCCTCGTCGCGCCGGTGGCGCCCTTCTCTTCTCGGCCTCGCGCGCGCCGGTCCACGCCGCCGCCCACCCGTCGCGCGCGGTGCCGCCCTTCTCTTCTCGGCCTCGGCGCGCCGGTCCTCCACGCTGCCGCTTGAGAGGGCCTCTAGGCCGCCGCCTGGGAGGGCCTCTAGGCCGCCGTCGCCAGGGAGAGGGCCTCGGCGCCGCCACCGCCACCGCCAGGGAGAGGGCCTCTAGGCATCCGCAACCTCCTCCTCCGAAGATCTCCTCTGCTGCTAGGGACGGCCTGCATCTTCTCACCGCCGCGTCCAGATGAGCCGTTGCTGGCCTTGTCCACACGGGCGCCACCCTCCTCTTCTCCGGCCTCACCGGCGCCGGTCCTCTTCTCCTGCCGCTTGAGTGGGCCTCTGCGTCGCCGCCAGGGAGACCATCCGCGCCGCCTAGGGAGGACCTTCGCGCTGCTACAACAACGACGGTCTTCTCTGCCTCCAGTGAGGGCATCGGCAACCTCCTCCGGCCAAGAAGATCTCATCTGCTGCCGGGGCGGCTGCATCTTCGCCTCCCCAACCATCTGCGGCCATCCTGCACCACCCACATTGCCAAGGAGATGCCGCCTGGAGCATGTTTGAAGATGATTGATTTGTGTCGTAGTTGAGATTTTTCACCCGATTTTAGTTGAAATTAGTTGAAATTATAGCTATAGTGTCTGAAATTGTACATATATTGTCCGAGTATGCAGTGTGGACGATGAAGAATTGAGCTGAACTACTTGTATGCTTGTATGAATTGAGCTGAATTGAGATTGCTATCTTTGAAAATTAGTAGCACTGCTTATGCTCTTGCTCCCCTTTGCTGAGCTTACAGAGTGAAATCTGGATGTCACTGTTGATGCATCAGATTTGCCAATTGCCAATTGTATATGTTTCGTTCAATTGTGACAAATAAATAGTGAGGTTGTTTTAGTTGTTTTGTTTGGTTGATTTGCAATGAATCTGCCATGAGAATTGCCCCAACTGAAATGGCCATGGCTGCATATGTGTGAAATATTTCTGAATTGCTCTAGGCGAAATTGCCATAAGTGCTATGTTCAAACACATGAAAAGACTTCAGGTGGAGTCTGCCATGACTGCTATTGGTATGGAAATGCAAACAGCTATTTGTGTGAAAATGGATTGCTCCAGGTGCATGGGATGGCTCCAGATTGCAAGCGGATTTGTCTAGGTGAATTGCCATTCATTTTTGAGCTGATTGCAAATGTGAAATTTGCTTGCAACCTGCTGCTGGATAATGTGAACTTGACATAAGCAGAAATCTAACTTGCAATTGCAATTAAAAAGCAATCTCTAGAATGCCAAAATCTGTAAATCCTTTATCCAAACAAAATATAAGAGCAGGTTGATTGGAATATACAAGTTTCACAAAATATAACAGCAGCTTGATTGGAATATACAAGTTTCACAAAATATAAGTCCAGATTGACTGGAATTGACAAGTTTCACAAAATATAAGTCCAGATTGATTGGAATTGACAAGTTTCACAAGGACTGCAACTCCACTTCATCAATCCTGCAATTGCATAACAAGGTGTATTAGCTCATGCCAATAACAGAAGTAGAATCAGATGAAGAAGAATAACATCTTACATCATGGAAGATTGTCCTTATTAGGCAATTACGCCTGTCATGAAACGCCAACTGATTGCATGACTTGCAAATGCGTGCAACCCTCTCATTCTTCTTCCTCTTCCCCTGTTCTCTATTTTTGTTCCCTCCCTTGTCCAAATGGCCTCTAATTTGTTTTGATCTTCCCTTAGTGTGGACATCATTTGGTGGCAGTATGTTAATGTTGGTAGGTATTTGGCTACCGATGAAACCCTCCATCTCTTCATCTCTAGTTCGCTCGATATTAGGGAGATCTTCATTTACTTCATCCATGAACTTTTTAAATTTATTTCTTACAATCTGAATAGTGTCCATGGAACGGCCAGCTCGTTGGATGATAACTTCCATGTCCTTTCGCATTTCTGAACACACTTTTTTTATCTCCACCTCCAACAATGAATTTGCATTTTCTTCTAGGACATGTCCGTATTCATCAAATACCTTGTCTCTCTTGCAAGTTTTGGTCCACCTCTTCAAAATGTAGTGCGTAGGTAGCTCATTCAACTTGGCACCTCGTAAAATATGAATAATGTGGCAGCAAGGTATTCCGTGTGTGTGAAATAACATGCACGAGCAGTTAGCAACCAACGTGCTAATGTTGAAACTGACTTCTCTTACCTCAGGGCTATCATCCGTTATACGTAATGTTTTTAAATTTCCATCTATGTGAATGCTATCAATCACACAGTGGTCCCTGCTAGTAAGAACTTGCTTCTGAAATTCCAGAAATTTGGCATGTGTGAAAACCTCACTACCATGCTTCTCAATTAACCACTCCGTCTTTAATAAAGGCAGTGTGTGGAGGCTATCATTATCATCTCTTAATTCCTTTTCTCTTTGTTCTTCCACCGCAGTGTCAAATCTAACCCAGAATTCAACCAAAGCATGCTTGAAACCAATGAAATGATTAAAAAAAGAGTTTGTACTCTCCGACCTCCAGGTGGTTCTTAGAATACCTCCCAAAAATATGTCTCTAAAGTAAACTGGTATCCAAGACTCACGGATTCGATACCGGTTAGCCAACCATTTATTACTTTCCAAACTGAAATCAGAAATAATTGATGCCCACTGTGACTCAAACTCTTCACATGTTTCTGAGGAATATACACATGAGTTCACACGCTTATAAAAAGTAGGATTTTCCCTCACCGGTGGACCTACCTTTTCTGGAAGCTTCTTCAAAATGTGCCACATGCAAAGTCTTTGTTTGCTTGATGGGAATACATTGCCAATTGCCACCTTCATGCTAGCATCTTCATCGGTAATGATAAGCCTAGGTGCAGTCCCTCCCATTGCTTTCAAAAAGTATCAAACAACCACATGTATGAGTCTATCTTCTCATTAGAGATCAAAGCAGCACCAAACAATATACACCCCCCATGGTGATTTATTCCGGTGAATGGTGTGAATATCATATTGTATTGATTAGTACTATAGATAGAATCGAAAGACACCAAATCTCCAAAATGTGCATAATTCTTTCTACACGTAGCATCTGCCCAAAAGACGTGTACCAATCTTCCCTTGTCATCCACAACATAGTCAAAATAAAATCCTAGATTGGTGGAGTTCTTTTTAGCAAGATTGTCAACAAATATTTGTGCATCCGATGATTGTATACTACTTCTCAAACTAGCATGATAATTTTGTAAATCTCTTTTTGTGCATCCCACGTTCTGAAATCCACCATCACTCACCCAGAGATATCTATATGCCAAAGAGGTGCCAATGTTTGCTTTTATGGCAATCAAATAGGGTCATCTTAGCCTTTTCACTTAATTGCCTATTTGACCGTATGAAGTGTTGCTTACTAGGGGTTACAAGTTCGTGCGCATGCACAGGTTGGAACTGCACAATTTTATATGTATTTTCGTTTGTCCGTTTGATAGAAACCATGGCCTCACAACCACACCTCGTCAATTTTTGGTCATATTTCCTTTTGTTCTTATCCAACGTGTTGGCATTTTCCCTATAAAAGCCTTCTCTCGAACAATAGAACCGCTTCCACAACACCTCGCCATCCACCACCTTTTGTTGTCCTATACGAACCGAAAACCCCGCTAAATGAGCATATTCTTTGTAAAACTTCTCAACCGAGCTCACATCAGGAAACTCCATCCCGACAGCCGGCTTCAAGTCATCGGGCAAATTCGGCGTGCATATTGTCCCCTGCAGTGCAAAAACTTCACCACCATCAATGTACTGAATGTCAATTCCAAACAATTTCAATGGTACTTCAATGCATTTCAGGGGTCGTCTCGATTTCAAATTTCTTACACAGAACAGAAGTGTGATCTTCGGAGGGGTTCTTAACCCATCTTCAAGGCGACGAGGCGACCCTCTTGTACGAGCAGCAGGGCTCGGCGGCAAAGTTGCTGCTGAAGGAGGTCTTCCAGAGGGCGGACAAGCCAATGCAGGCGCTCGTGCAGTGGAGGGCGGCCACGGCGACGCGTCTCCAGGGGCCGGCGGTCACGGTGAACCATCTGCAGGGGCCGGCATCGGTGTTCGAGATGCATCCGGTTCGTCTTCATGTGGCAGCGGCAACGTGAGTACAGGCGGCGGCGGAGGCGACGATAGTGCACCGGCAAAGACGTCTCCGTGAAGTCGCCACGATCGTCGCGGCGTCTCATCTCCGGTACGCCGGCGACGATCGCCGAGCGGCGGTGGCGACAATCGTGCACCCGGCGCCACGTCTTCGGCGGGGGGTCGCCACGATCGTCTAGACGGCGGCTCATCTCCGGGTGCCGGCGGCGACGATCCTCCGGGCGCCGGCGTGGCCATGCCGACCGCTAGGGCGGGCTCACCAAATTGACTAGGGCGCGGAAGACATGTTCCAGAGCTCCGGCTATTGCCAACGACGCAGAGACATGCTTGTCTCACGTGCAACCTTACGGGGGCTATTAAGGAAAATTGACGCAGGGGCGCAGCGTGCTTGGTCCGCCTTGATCTGGACCGCACAGATGCGATCCGATGGTCCACGTCGCGAGTTTTCAGATTTGCACCAAATCACTGGTTTGTACCAAATATTTTGCCCAAGATAAATCTAGCCAGAACCATGTCTTCACACACCTAACTCTATATAGTTCTGGAGGCTGAAATTAGCACGATCTTTCAGTGAAAATCTCTCTCCCATAATATTAATGCACAAAACACGTTGATAGATGCTTTTGTACTTGGATTTATCAAAAGTGTAGTTATGCAAGACTAATTTTGCTAAGCTTTCTTTAGATGATTGCACTCGAAGATAGAACTGAAATCCTTCTTGATACTTCTTTCAGATGATTGCCATGATAGGCTACTAGGAGGACTGATGGTGAGTTTGCAATTGAGAGGTGCATTTCTGATGCTGTAGCAGGCTAGAAGACTCACCATTATTTTCATGTTCAATGAAGAAGGTGGACATTGTTTTGATGATGTACAAGAATCTATGATAGCACTTCATTAGTTGTCAATGCCTTTTGAAAGTTTCTATTGATATTGTCTCTTCTTTTAGTCTTGTTGTAGTCGGCACGAAGTCATTCCCTATTATTTTCATTTTCATTTTATTTATTCTATATACTGTTGTATGATATGAACTCTTTTCCAATTTTTGTTTTAGATTTTATTTGCTATTCTTTTTATTTTATGTTATTTTATATTTTTTAAATTTTAGATTTTTTAAAGTTTATTTATTCTATATGTTTGCTATTATTCTCAACGTAGTGGAAGCACAAGAAGCAAACAGCAAACCATTTTTTGATTGGGTTAAAACCGAACAAGCAAAATGGGTTGAGACCATTGGGTTGGTGTGGTCTGGATTGACCGAGCTACAGGAGTGGACTGGTTCGGATTTTTTTAATCGTCACGTGGGCTGGCATGGTGTGAGGAAGTAGATGTAGACAAAATGGATTGGGCTGGTTGTGGTGTGGATTCGTATCCACTAGCAGGCCTACCTAGAGCCCTTGGCTGTGCTGTGCTACCATCCCACCTCGACTCCTCACACTAGCACTACCACCGGCTTTCACCCTGAGCATGCCTCTCCGGCTAGCCCATGCCCGACCACGCCGGCCGCTCCACTGCCGATCGATGCACCAGCAAGCGACGGAGCAAGGCGACCTAATGATCTCCCTTTTGCTACTTTGTTTTAGGGAAGAAGAGAGAGGAGGGAGGGAGAGGGAGGGCGGGAGAGAGGGAGGCGTAGACGGGCCAAGCGGCGTCAGCCCCAACCTCTACTTGTAGCCGAAGGCCTCCAAATTATAACTTTGATCACTTGTTTGAATCATAACAAACCGGTAGGCCCATCATATATTTACAATAATACCCGTTTTATTGTGGACAATTACTAGAACATACTGTTGTATCTCCATCACAAAATTTGCTAATCACAAAATGCTCAAAATTTACATTTCCAAATGGGGGCTGCCTAAAAAACTATGTACATATAACTGTATAAGGCAACTAGAACCACCGGTGTATCCTGATGTCCTAACATATCCATAGAGACATTCCCTCTCTTCAATCTGTTGGCAACTACTCAAGGTATACCTATACAGCTATACCTGCAAAACAAAAACTGGAACAATGCCAATAAATGATTTTCCAATATTAATGGAAAAATTGATGCAAATGCTTGTAGAAACAAAAAATCCACAAAACTTAAGGGAAAAATATTAAAATAAGAACAAAGAAACTGCATACAGGAATAAACCAGAGACTGATACCTGCCTAGCTTCAACAAGCTATCTGAATTTTTTTGCCCCTAAATCACACTAACTGTACTACATACTTTAGCTTGATATTGCTTGCTTTATTACATATAGTCTACATAATCAGAAAGGCAAAAGTTTTATCAATCGCTTGACATAAGAAATCAAACTTAAATTCTTATTCTTGCAAGCACATATATTATTATCATTTTTATGATAGATCCATTAATTTTTATTTTAGGTTAGATGCATAAGTTTGTTGCAGTTGTCAGAAAATTGGTCATACCTTCTTTAAAATTCAATCTGAAAGCTTTCATTTAAGCTTCAGTTTTTTAAATTACAACATCCCTCAAGCACATTCGAGAAATAAAGAGACCACATTGAGCCAATTTCTCAAACAACAAACAGTAATTATTAATAGTGACGAAAAAGATGATTCTAAAAGAGACCAATTGTAGAGATGACAAATATATTAACAGTGTCAATACCTTGGCTCTAGCAGGGTACTGGTTGTAGCCTGCTGGAACAAAACTCCATAGCTATCAACCAAACACGTTTTTTTTTTCTGGGGTCATCATAGCATGTAAGTCTACCTAGTGTCCGTTGATCTTTTCGTGAATGCTATCATCTAACCAAACGACAAGTCTTGAACAGTATGACTACTTGTCCGATGAGGGGCATATGGCCTTGGTACCTTCCATCTCAGTAACTCCTGAAAAATGTAGAAAGAGTTCGTCAGATTAATCACACAAGAATGCACAAAACATGTTTAATTATCAGAGGTCAGTTTAACATGTATCAATATCTGGAAAATCAAAAGAATAAAATGCCAAGCTGATGTTGGCAAAGTGCCAGAGACTTTTAATATGAGCAATACTATGTCAGGCGTCACGACAATTACAATTAATTGTGCAACATTAAATGCAATTCAAACTGAGTTTGGTCTCGACAACATAAAGTTTAGCCGTTTTGTACTTGGGTCTAAAAGTAGGCATACCATGTTATGACGTACAGAAGTATGCCATTTCTATTTACAAGGAAGTTTGTGTACCTTGGTTGAATTTGTACCATAAACTTTATAAGCTTTGTCAATAGATGAGTAAATGATAGTTGCTTGATCAGACCCACGATTACACTTGACCAAACGAACAACTTCCCTCGAATTTGTAGGCTTAGCCTTCAAGTACAAAATAAGCTTTGAAGGTGAGGATCCTGGAACATCTTTTTTCCCATGAGTCATCTCTACTGTCACCAGATCATCCCACAATACGTCCCAGACTACTGAACATGGATCCTTTGCAGGATTGAATTTTCTCTGGGTCATCATCGGTAGCTGAATTCAAGCATGTAATGAAATTAGATTGGAGAATGAAAATCATAGTTAAACTAGAGTGTGCATTTATCTAACCTGAAGCAATATTACTCTTCTGTGTGTAATTAAAAGAATTTTCCCCTTAGGAAGTATAAAATGATCCTCATAAGCATCAGTAGATGCAAACTTTCCTCGGACTTTAAAAAGGTCAACTTGGCCAAGAAATGTACCACATTCAGCTAGCTGCAAGATAGCCTTCATAACCCAGGCAAGGACAAAATATACTGTTCAGAAGATGTTATTCATGGTAAATCAAAGCCCTTCCATAGAGAGAACCAATTACCTGGCCAGCTGCTTTATGTTCATCATAAGGATAGATCAAGCTATCACCACCAATTGCTCGAGGGAGACGCCTACGCAGCAACTGCTCCTCAGCCATAATAGCTGATGATATTTTCATTTTTACAGCATTTGCACCTTCAGTAGTTTTCGACAAAAGATCAAGAACTCCACTCACTGGCTGAGCAGCTGCACCAATTAAACCTTTGCCAACCCCCTGTACAAAGCCCTCAACACCAGAAGATTTTGCACCCTCAATGGGCTTTGTCAATATGCCTGTGACCCCTCTGAAGATGCCCTTTGCAAGAGCCCCACCTCCATCTCGTATGACATCACCGATGTCTTCCACTCCTTTGCTATCCTGGAGAAAACATACCAACAACACGGCGATTTTTCAAGTTACAGCTTAGTAGTTCTTTTCACAGTTCGATACATGCATATGAACACAGAAAACAAAAGGAAATGGACCTGTCTCATTCGGGCCTGAATGAATTTCTTGTCCATAGACAGTGCTGCTATACCCTTGCTCATATTACTCAGGGCACTACTTGCATTGCCAAGAATGTCAACACCAGAAAGTAGTTGAAGAGGTTGGCTAAGAAGGTCTTTTTGAATGTTAGATATTGCAGCGCTCACTAGTGCACTTTGTCGCATGCACAATTCCTCTCGGTACCTTTGAGCTATGCGGACCTTAATGTTCGAAATAAATAGATCAGTATAGAGAAACAATTAAAGATAGAAACATGAAGGCAAATATAACAATTATAAGTAGTCTGAAGACGATGATACAAAAGAAATTCAATTGCTGCCCTACCGGCATGTGTTCCATGTTCCCTAGTGCAGTCATCAAGGATGACCAGAACCCAAGAACTCCTCTTGGCCTTTGGGTTGGGGACATTGACATTGATACTCTAAATCTGATCTCAGAGATATTCAGAAGCCTGTAGGAGAAGGTTCAGTATGAACACAGGAAAAAAGATTAACAAAAAAAAAAGATATTCAGAAGCCTGAAAGAGAAGATTTAGCATTAGTGGCCTACCCAATTTTTAGTATAGGATCCACTGAAACAGCTGAAGGCTGAGAACTAGATATCCTATCAAATTTGAGGTGTTGAACCATCTCATGGAGGCGCCAAATAATCGGTTCATGGATGTTAACAAAAAAAACACAGCTTTCAGGGACCTACAAACATTACACAATTGTAATTGGAGCACATTTAAAGACATCTTAGCATCTACTTTATGAGCTACAGCTACAACAGGGAAACTCCAAGAATGCAACATGCTCAAAACCAAACAGAAAAGTCTTATTCAGTGCTACATATCAAAACTGAAAATAGACAAGTAAAACAAAAAATACTGAAATAGCATTTCGAATCAAAGGTCCATTCCCTGATAACTGAAATAACCCATGTTGAATTAGTAAAAGCTTACCTGCACACCAATATACGGATAAACACAAAAATCTAGAGAATTATTGGTCTGCATTGTCACAGAAAACTTAACAACATAGTCTGATTGATTCTCCATCTTTTGGGGACAGAAGACGACAGGCATTGGAACAAAAGGCAATTGATTGTCCACTTGAATCCAATGCATTCGCATTTTAATCCTGCCATTAATAAAGGTAAGACATTTGTGCATAGACGAGAAATTTTGAGCAGTTAGAAAAAGTGACCTAGCAGACAACCAAGGGAAAATTATTGTTACCTATTCATTCCAGAACCCATTCCAGATGAGTATGCAAGTAAAAGCTGCTGCACTGAGAAGTAAAGGATTTCTTCAGGCATATGGTCAATTATAGAAATGCCCAGCTCTGTTAGTTCCAAAGTAACATGAAATTCACTATCCAGATCTTGAGATGAGTGCCCACAGTCGACTTCTGATGGCTGAAAGATTGGTGATAATAGCCTTTCAGATATCTGTTCCCGAGTTCTATTATCTGGCAGCCAGTCACTAATTTGTGTAACATGCAATTTCCCCTCCTTAAGAACAGTGACACACAGTGGTTTCTTAAGTCCACTTGAAGTAGCCAGTGGTTGGTGATCCATGATGACATCAATGTCATATGTCGTGGAGCTTGTAGGGTCAGTTCCATCAACCAGTACTTCCAATAGACGCTTTCTGCCAAGATCCTCCCAGAAGAAGGAAGCAGATGAATTTGGAGGCAGACTACGCCACGAATAATCATCACCACCAACTTGACGAAACCGTACAGGCAAGAACATGGAGCGATTCTCTACCCTGCTTACATTATAATTTGCCTTATTTAAGTGATTGAATGTTTGACATAAATTTGAAATGAATAAATGTACTGTACCTGTATGGGCTGGACCAGCAAGCAAGCTGAAATACAACTTCATACCGTGAACTTTTTGTACCACTTCGCACGTTCACCCTCACAAAAGCTTGATCATTTCCTGCAATACTGTTCATGAGCACACACATAACTCCATTAACACCAATGCTAAATGGTGTACTCCATTGGTATCCCTCCAACCGCAACTGCAAACATACAGAATGGTGAAAGGTGAAAAAAGGAATTAATATAAGAAAGAAGAAAAATGTGAAAAGGGAATTAAATCATTTATAAGAAATAAGAGAAAAGCACAAGTTCAAAGTTAATAACCTTTAAAAGTTCGTTTCCAAATTCTGATCGCCATCGAAACACTTTCGGGGGATCAGTTGGATGTAAATGATCCTCAGTGTCATTATGATACTCAGATAAAATAATACTTCTTCCAATTCTATTGATAAAAAGTGCTCGTGGAAGAAAATTTACTACCTGCACAATGAGACAGCTTTTTATGTATCTAAATTGTTTGCTTCAAGCATACAGACAACACTGCATCAGAACCTTTTAAGCTGAACAGAATCAACAAATGTAGTGAATAGAATTTGAATGTTACAGGAAATCCAATGATTTGCAGCTGTGTGCCATTTTTCCAGCAGTAAAACAAATCAGAAGAAAAACATATATGTATAAAAAGATTTCCCCTGAAAATACATGTCCTACTAAATTCATGGCCAAGATCACTCATAATAGACATTTTCCAAATAAAATAGCAACAAATAAAATGATCACCTTTTGTAAATGTGCAAATATAAAGCTCCCAGACATAAGTGTTAGCCGTAAATTGCTTTTAAATCCAGTACTTAAGATTTTTATAAGTTCATTTGATGTTCTCAATAATGGATGAACCAACCAACCATTATATTTTACTTCACATGTCACGCAACTTAAAACATGCAAATTTCAAATATGTACTGTGCAGACATCGATAGAACAGATTGACTTAACTTTAATCAAATATCCGAAATAGTCTTGTATGGGCAAATTAGATGGAAACCAAGAAACAGTCAAAAAGACCAAAGATTGAACTACTTGATCTCATTTTAACTCAACAAGATGAACCTAAGCATCAGGACTAGAAAAAGAGTATTGTTGCTGCCTAGGTAGGTTCTCTGAACCTAGTGAAAGCACCTGGCTCCAATTGTAGATTTCAGTGAGCTTTCAGAAAAGTGGAGTTTGCTAACACTAATACTGAAATCCATTTTACTAAACAATGGTTCAATACAGTTAGTAAAAAAGAATAGATGGATCAGAGTCAACTATTGTTATTGCTTCCCAAAGGAATCTCGGCATTTTGTTCGTGGAATTACAAAAAATGGGTTAAAATGCTTAGTATGGTCTTTATTTCTAATTTCTCATGGAATAAAATAGAAGAAAACAGGCATAAATGGCAAACGAAACTTGTTTCCAAGGAACAATTTCTATGGGATGATAGGCATGTTAAGTGTAGCAGTATCTATATAGCTAATCAGGGCTTGGCTCATGTGGTCCATAACTCAAGTGCATACATACTTTATTGCTTTGGAATAAGATGCATAGTTATGAATAGCAAAATCTCCCTCCCTCCCTCCCCTCTCTAATAGTATAATCTTCTAACAATGTAATGGCTGGAGCAATTTTAGTTGTGAAAAATAATCATACCAAAACAGTTAACATGAATAAACTATAAAAATCCAAAAGATGTGGCAACACATGGAGATTCAAACCTTAGTTCTGTCTGAAGACATCTTTAATTGAACTGAGAACCAGTAATATGATCCATCAGAAGCAAATGCTTTGATATCAACATGCTCCTGCACCAGATGGATGACATCAAGATCAACTAAATAATGCTTCAAGAGACAGATATATATTACGTAATATCACATTGTATACCTTGTTCTCAAGCTCAATGAGAGACACTCCTACACTGTATTGTGTGCAATTGCCAACAGCCACGGAAATTGCAACTCGTGCTGGACTAAAATTGCTGTCCCGAGAGTCATAGCGCAGGGCTGCAGAGCGGTTTATGTAATCTTGTGGCGACAGCATTACATAGTTTGTACTACAATCTTCAATGACTTCCAATATTTGCATATTCCTTTGAGATATTGTGCCTCTTCTTACAAGAGACTTTGAAGAATATTTGAGAGAGAATTTTGAAGATTTAGCCACTCTGCTCAGTGAGTCTGGTCTGCTAAGTGAGTCTGCATCTGAGTTTTCTGTGGGTTCCACTTCTACAATGCGATAAGACAGTGGAACTGAAGAATTATTTTTTATCCAATATGGAACGAACAATCTCAGTGTCTTTGGTGCAGCATCACTTGCTCCCAAGTCATGTTCAACACTAATGCGCAGTCGCCTAATTTCGAAAACAAATTAAATTATCGGAAATAATAAATAAATCAACTCTCTAATCACAGATCACCTGACAATATCAAATGCTAGATCAAGTATTGTAAAATTTGCCCACAAATCCAAATAGGAATCATACAGCTAGTTCAAGTTCAAATAATCCACAACAAAACAAACTGACTGTTGATAATTTATCAGATTGTACATTGAGTTTTGTTACTTGTAATATATAGGCCCATCTAGTGTTGGCTTATTAGACCCTTGTAGATTACCTGAGGTCACACTTGGTAAAACAAACAAAATTGATCAACGTTTACTTCAATGGCAAGATCAAAATGAACAATCGGTTACAATCTAAAAAACTATCATTAGTAATTGACAACACATTATGAATAGGAGTCCATGGAACTAGAGACAGGTTCCATATTGTGAGGAAACTTACATGTTCCTCTGTTAAAACTAGAAGTTATTTTGGAAATTGGCATGACCTCAAACATCTCACTTCCATCTATCTAAATAGTTGTGCGCATCATATTGCTAACAATTATAAAAGTTCAACTGCAAGCATTCTAAAGCATCACAACTTTCTTTGACGAAGCAAGAAATTGTTTTTCAACTTTGAAAATATCTCTTATATATTTATAAACTGATGAACTAATACTGGATAAAACCATTGTGCACATATTGATATGAGTTATCATTAGATGGCAATGGAGTTACAGAAAATCAGTCCCTTATTCACTATCAATGGGCACAAAGGGATACATGCCAAAGAATGCCAGTGGAATGAGATGGATACATAGGTTGGAGATGATTATGATGTTTGTTCGGACCTATGACTCTGAAGATGTGTTGAGCAGTGTCTACATTGTAATGGAAATTCAAATAATTCATTTACAAAATTATATTATTCAAGTAAAACACTGGGATACTGTAAAAGCTTCCAAACCTCTGGCTTCCTTTCTGAATCATCCAGAAAGAAGAAACATGTTCCAGGGACAACAAGTCCATTATACATACAGCATCCTAGAACAAAAGAAACAAAACTTTAGAAAAGGATAAGATTGCATTAATCCCTTAGGCAATGCAAACATGTCAAGGCATGCAATATAAATAAGCAATCTCTATGGTCCCAAAAGTGAGATATGTGGATCAACACCAGTCATAGCAGCGAAAAAAAAACGAAGACTAACTCCATAGTAGTGCAGCACAACCACAATATGCATATCAGTGGATTCATCACATTCATGTGATATGGAACTCTAGCTACACTACCATGACATGAACCATTATTTGGCATAAAAAATGTTCAACAGAAATATAGATACATTACCTTTTCTAAAATCCAGCCATTTTGAACAAATAATGTGAAGTAAATGTGTTTTCGAATATCTGCTGAATAGATAAATGCACTTCCACCTGATGAAACAATACCATGCTGCCTTTCAACCATACTACCTTCAGCAGACTTCTCCCAAATCACATACTCAGCTTCATATGGAAGCTTATTCTCAAGTCTAAGAATTGAATTGAAAGAAACTTTCCAGTCGTAAACAGGAACATTCAAGTCTGTATGAACAATTGAAAAATCGATTCCAATGCTAAGCCAGAAATATTGTTTAATACCAGCAGGAGGAGAGCAATACGAAACAACATCTTTTTTCTCAAGCTCAGCAAGCCTAAGAACAGCACTCGTTGAGGGCACAGATGACTGTTTCAAGGTGCTTTGCCTAGAAAGCGAAGATTGTTGCTGCTGCTTAGGTAGGCTCTCAGAACCTAGTAAAAGGACCTGACTCCAACTGTATGATTCCTTGGATTTTTCAGAAAATGGGCGAACTTGCAAGCACAAATCCATATCCCTAATCATCGCTGTCCAAGGCAATGTTGTAGATGAATGAGGCTCGATATTAGCAATTATTTTCCTAGAAACTTCCACACTTTGTTCTTGCAACTGCTGTCTCGAACGTACCCAACGCCTTCGCCTAACAAAGTCATGTGGTGATTTCGAAGATTTCCAGGAAGATGGCCAGTTCAAGTTTTGAAAATCAGCAGCATATGCCCATCCATCACTGTCCACATAATTAGATTTTTCAATTTTCCATGGTGACGTCCATCTCCAACCAGGTGGAAGACAAGGTTCAAAGAATGCCTTCATAATAAGTTGCATATTTTTGTTAGGAGCAAATAATTTATGATATACTAATCATTTTTTGCATAATACAAAATCAAAGATAATAACCAAGCCTGTTTCCTTCGATCAATGAAAAAGTTATTTTTAGTGGTCAATAATGCTAAAAGAGATTACCTTAGATGAGTATGAGCAGTCCCTCGTGCTCCATTGCCCTAAGTCATGTCCATGATCACTAGAGGGGTTGCTTGCCCACCCTGAAACTGGCCGGTACCACTGGTTTTCAAATACTTCATCAATGGCGCTGGTGGAACTGGTTGATGCAGCATTTAACACAGAGCTGCTAAGCATGTTTACAGGACAGACAGATACTTCAAGTTTTATGTCAGCATCATTGGCAATAACAGCAAGAGCCCTCAAGGTTGCATGTTTCTTTCCATTTCTCATGGTGACTTCAAATGCAAAATGGTTATTATTGAGTGATTTTGGGATGATTGACAGTGGCAAAACTGCAGTAAATCTTTCCCATGGACCATCTGGGCTAAGCCCTATACAGAAACCACTCTCTTCTTTGCTTGTGCTGTCTTTCCAGCTCTGGAAGTTTGTCTGAGTAGATCGTTCTATGTAACAACTTGAAAGTACTAAAACACCAGAGTTTTTCCTGTCTTCGCCAGTAAGTGCTGAGCCCTACAAGTTGTAAAATACACTTATAAAATGCCAGAAACTCAGTATATGAAATGATAACCAGAATGAATATACATTCAGCATGACTTTCGACATTGTTCGCAAAAGATCAGAGTATTAAGATCCGAGCATACTAGAAAACAAAAGTTTTACCTTTGTTGTAAGGGGGCATGTTAATACTCGCTTGATGTCAGCAGCTTGCTGAAGGATCCTCATTGAAGCAGCTCGTTTCAATGTTGTGCCCCGTCCAATAGGAATTGACAGTGAACCAAGTACTTCACCTAGCAAATGAATGAAAGATGTTAATCAAATCCTAAAGAGTGAAAAATGGCTGCAGTTTGTCAACAATTACCAGGTAACTTCAAACTATGACATGTCTTGCTTAGAAGATCTTGTACTTCCCACAATAGGAAGCTTTAAGACCTTACCATATTATATTTGTCTAATCCAATAGCATAGGCCTTATTCAAGCACTGATAGAACTATTCAAATATACATAAATCACTGACAACATACCAACAAGCTAATCATTCCCAGAGAAATAAATAGCAAACAAAAGGGGAGGCTGCTTAGGAATCTCCTGTAGTGGCTGCACATTTTAGTCGTCTGTTATTATCATATAGTAACATAACATGAACATGTATAATGTTATGAGGGAGCACCTCGTAACATGTCCACATGAATACTACCACCTGTACAGTGATCATTACTGTAGCATCACGGCCCTAGTCATGCAAGGTAGCATGGTTCTTAGAGGATAAGTTATGAGATAAAGAGTCCTAGCTGAATCAGTTAAGAAAATCCTTCAGGGTAAGATTGCTATCCCGATAGATTGCACTTAGAGATAAGCTGTTACAGATTAAAGTCTCTGGTTTTCCACTTCTTCCCACGAGGGATACTATTGCAAGTCTCTGGTTTTCCACTTCTTCCCACAAGGGATACTATTGTATCCATGATAGTAAATAAGCAAACAAATCTCTGGTTTTCCTCTTCTAAAAAAAGGCTCATGGCCTCTCTAACACATCAAGGAAGAGTCCTAACAGTCGTTAAATGTGGGCGACCGCCCTACTCTCAGTCCGCAAACCTGTACCCAACCAAGCCATACCACAACATATGATTTTAGTTTTCTGTTCGGAAAAGATTGAACATAGTTGAACCACAAACCATCCTTTAATATATGATTGGGTCTAGTGTAGCTAGTTTAGAAGAAAATAAGCATAGCAAGATAATAAAAGGCAAGAAAATGGAATCTACATTTTACTTTTAAGGCTCGTTTGGGAACAGGAATCCCGGCCGAGATCCTGGCCCGATCCCGAGGGTGGAGATCAGTGTGGGAATTGTCCCCTAGGACATTTTCGGGTCAGTTTGGAAGCCACGACAGGGTTTTTTGGGCCCGTTCCCAGTGACATCCCCAGGGAAATGAACCCCTTCTCCTGACTCGTGGATTTTCCTCCCTCCCGATGTCGACTCGCTCACTCGCTCCCTCCTGTGTTCCACTGCAAACCTAGTCGCCGCCAGTACCCTCCGCCTCCGCCCTGCTCCACCTGCCTCCGCCTCCGTCCGCTTAGCATCCTCCGGCACCCTCCTCCTCTGTCTTGGTCCCCTGCCTTCACCTCACCTGTAGTGCCAAGGAGGCGGCGGTTCAGGAGGACAGCGCCAAGGAGGCGGCGGTCCAATGACTTCGAGGAGACCCCGACGACTCACCTGTAGCCGGATCTGCGTTGATAGCTTGCTCGTGGGCGACTCCTATCCACTACACCCATCCTCGCCGACACGAATCGAGCGTCAATCCACCGTGGAGGACAGCACCAAGGAGGAGGCAGTCCGGCGACTTTGAGGAGACCCAGCGACTCCTGTAGCCGAATCTGCATTGACCGTGGGCGACCGACAACGGCAGGTAAAGAACACTACTCAAATTTGAAGCCCAATATCAATCACTCTTGTATATCTTGGATTAGCATGATTCATCAATGGTATTGCTTTGGTTAAGGTTGGATTGAGTTGGGACTACAAACGATTTGTAGGACTCCAAAACCTTGAGATTTGCATGTGAATTTGATGTGTTACTTAGGCGCACAGGGAGGTCAAATTGCATTTTAGAGGCTGCCAGAGACAGTCTACTGGTCTGGTTCAGTTTGATAGTATGAAAGAAAAGCCTGAAATTCATGATTGTAAACCCCTTATTTTAATGGAATTCTAAAATCCGGTTTGGCAATATGTGTGAGATTGCTAGCTTTCAGAATGCATTCAATTCTGGTTCCAGTTGTGTAGTGTTCTAGACCAGACTGACCAAGCAAGGAGAAATTTTGGTTTTGTCAAGGATTTGAGGTGTCTGCAAAATGTTTACATCTCTATAGTCGCATAGGATGAAGTATGTAAATCAAAATCTTTGACTAGTTTTAGGGGTTATTTGTTTACGAGTGGAAAATGTTCTATTAGTACTAGAAAATTTCCACAAATTCAATAGCATTAGCTAAGCGCGTTCCTTGGATTACTTTGTTCTAGCGAGTGTTATCCCTTTGCTTCTTCATTTTTTAAATTTTCTATTTTTTCTTAATTCTCTTAATTATATTCTTACTTTTCTTAATTTCGTACTTAATTTTCTGCATTTTTGAATGCATGATAAGGAAATGCATGGATGACTAATAACGATGTCAGCAAAACTATTTTTTTTATTTTTTTCCTGCATTTTGAGGTTTTTTTGGATGGCCAGGATTTTTATCCCTTGGCTTTCCAAACAGGACTCGGGAAATAATTCTCAGAGGATGAGTTTTTCCCTGGGTTATGAGATGCCACCAAAATCCTCTCTTGGGATTTTTATCCCCTTTGTATCCAAACAAGCCCTTACAAAGTACTTCCCCTTTTCACTATGTTTGCCCATGGCCTTGGGAGTCTCAATTGATTTGTTTGGCTGGTGAGAGAGTCAGTAGTGTATTTGTCACAATGTTTCTTCTATCTACCATTCTACCCCTACTAAAATGATCTGGAAGAGATTAAGTGGTTGTAATATGTTATTTAATAGGGGTGTGTGTCGTCATTTCTTATTAACTTTTTCTTAGATTTAGTGCTGGCCTATGCGTAATATTGCGTATGGTAAGCCATAAACAAATATTGTGAAATAGAGGGAGTAACAAACAATAAAAAAATACCTAACATAAAATGTTGCATGGAGGCCCAGCAGGAAATATGAAGAATAAAAAGAAGATAAAACAAATAAAATGGAATAATAATTTTTAACTATAGATCTCAAAATTACCTTTACCAGCTTTTGATGCAAGATTTGTTACCTCAATCTCTAAATTAGCTGATGCCTGCAAAGCATAAATTAATGATTAAGGAGATCCTGCTAAAAAGCTAGTACAAATATAAGTAACAAGATATGGAAATATATAAAAAATGAAGTACAGCAATCCTCAGCTGTATCCAGAAATTATGTTTTGCTTCACAGTCCAGTCAAAAACAAATTAAAATGACATCAATGATTCATTTACACTAATTGCTGGTCAAAAAAATTATGAGGGATGCTGAAAAAGAAAAGGCAAGCCAAACAAATTTAAATGATGTGCTAACATAATATTAAATTTGATCTGTGCCAAAAAATGACCAGACGTTAAAAGTTACCTGCTCTGGAACTTCAAATATAAAATGTTCATTCCACTTAGTATGATGTGTCTGTAAGTCAGAAGTATCCATAGGCTTTACACATCTTGTCCTGGCACTTTGTGGGAACACCTTGTATTGATCAGAAGCATGACCTCCTATAAGGAGGCGCAAAGCACAGAAGTAGCTATGATCATTACCATCATCCATGATAGGCAAGCCCTACAATGGAAAAAGCTCTTGAGTTTCACATAAAAATATGCAGTATATGCAAAGCACAATACAACTATGAGCGCAACCTTGGACTCAAAGATCTGTATCACAACATAATGTCTTGCTTCTGTAGACTTGGACAATACGCTTAGTTTATCAGAAAACCTGGGAGGTGGCATCAATAATGAAACTTGATTCTCATGCTGTAACAGCTCAATAGCGTTTTCGCTACCTTCCAGTTTCTTAAGATAAACATCACATCCTAATTTGTTCTCAAAAACTACCCTCTGGAAATCATCTTCCTCTAATGCAGAAAAGGGGAGATTATCAGCTTTTTTTGAGTTTTCTATAGTGCCCTGCAATATGAGAGCATATGTTATTAACCATTACAAAAAGCATACATAAAGTCATAAAAAACTTTAGCAGTAGACAGGACAAGATGAAACCTCATTTCTGCTTGATGATTTTTTTTCTAGGTCAATTTGCCTTCTCCAAGAAATTAAAGTTTCTATAAGCAAATCAAGATTTGCAGAGCTCAGGTTGGCATTTAGAGGACTTGTTGCAGCAACACGAATCCTCTTACCAACTTTTGAAGGAGGGTGTTCACTAATATCGTATGTTTCGAACCTTCAATGATGATTGGACAATGTTAATTTAGTAGCAACAAAATTCTATATGAGAACAGGTAAAATTGTCAGTTAGATGAAAAAATAAGTGAAAGATTAAGAAGAACTTACTTGAATATCCCATCAAACGGCTCAACAAAGGGTTCCCATGCTTCCAAGTGTCTATTGAATGTGGATGCAGCAATTGAACAGATCAATACAGCATTCATTGTCTCAAATCTTCCATGTGTTGCAAGATTTATATTTGCAATTGTAGTGTCAAAAAGTGGCGTGACCTAAATACTTGGAATATTAGTGTAAATACAAAGAATTCAACAATATACATTTTTCCATGTGCACAAAAGAGACACAATTTAGCATTCCTACACACCATTCCACACGAGCTATCGAGGATGCTGACTGACAAACATCCCAGCTTCAACTCAGCCATAATATTTTCACGTGCCTTTGGCTTAGTGTTATCTCCTATACTGTATGCCAATCGAGCTGACGGTTTTTTCAGATCAGATCTTGCAAGGAAAGTGCATCCCTAAAACACAACAGAACAGTTGGTTTCCTACAAAGAAATGAGCTGAAATGATGTTACAAGAAATAAGTGTAATGGATAACCTGATTTTCAACTTTCCATATGCTCCAGCAGTTAGGTCCCTTCGAGCTAGAAGACCTAGAGATAGGCTCCTCTGAGATATTTGTTTGGTTCAACAGACACAATTTAGGACAGCAAATGGAATCCTTGCTTGGCATTTCATCTGTTTTTGTCACAACACATCCAAGAGAAGCATATCCAGGAGGTGGCACTGGATACCAGAAGAATATTTCATCAAAACCTTTTCTATCAATTTGTGCCACTTTAGTAAACTGTATAGGTCTTTCAGAAACTATCGCATTGTCACACTTAAAAAGAATGCCGAGAGTAGGTGGTTCAAACCTGAAAGAAGCATGGAGCATGTCAAAAATGTATGACAGTAGTTTTCAGCAACTATAATGTATAAAAAGAAACCATTACCCTTCAGTTATACAATCACCAACTGAAGCAAACCCAAAACGAGGTAATGGACGCCATATAGAAAATGGTCTCCTTGTGTCGCCACCTTTATCCCACCATATTCTTTCGAATTGTGGAGTAGACATACAATAGCTAGTAGGTCTTGACAAAGTTCTAAGGATATCCCATCCAGAACTACTCTTACGATGGCTTAATTGATCAGTGGGTTGGTCACTCCGAACAGAAGAATCTGTATTCAGATCTTTAATGATATAGCAGTTTGGATTCCGGAGAAGAACATGGTGCAAATCAATAGCATTGGTTCTAGTGGGTTCTTCTACAGAATTATGTGCATGGAATGAAGCAATCACATTGTCAACACGCCAGATGCTAAATCCAGAAAGCACTCTGCATAAAGGAATTCAAATTAGAGAATCAATCACACCTTTCTAGGTATTTTTAATGAAATCAGTAGACAGTAGACACCCTTTCTTGGAAAAAAAAAGAATAAGTGAAACGATCAAACCATATAAATGGCAGGCCAAACAAATAAAAATAGTGATGTCATTACCCAGGAGCAGATGAGTGTGTGTGCATACAATCAGAAAATCCTGCAGAAGTCGCAAGATCAGAACGAAGGCAGTACACCACATGGTTTGAAGGTGGTTCCCTTCCAATATTTACCACGCATCCTAGAGCTAAGTACCCAGGTGGGGGAACAGGAGTCCATATAGAGCATTCATTTTCCTCAGCTGACTCTGATGAATCCATGAGCTCAAGAGATCCAGACAATGTATGAACAAGCTTAAATCCAAGAGGTTTTCGTACACGGTTATATGTATTACTTAAAGCAACAACAACCTGAGAAGGTGGCACAGACCTGAAAAGGTAAAGTCACACAACACATTAGCTTTATTTATCAGGAAAAGGATAAAAGATGACAATGTTAAAAAATAGAAGGGAAAACCAAGCAACCAAATAACAGCTAGCTATGTGACATGCAAAAGAAAAAAAATAACAGGATTTTAATGATCATGTTATTTCTTTTCAAAGTAGAAAGTCCCATTGCATCTTTTAAGCGTGATTTTTTTATATAGAAGACACCATATTTAGAGTCCCAATTGGAATAAAATGTGTGAATGATCAATTTATATCAATTGATTTCATAGCTATAGTAATTAACATGGACACAAATGACAACAGAAGGAACCATAGCAAAGGGCTTGTTCACATTTATTGCTTCACTGAAATGCTATTTAGCAATAGCCTCTTTTCTAACTTATGTGATTGTTGTTAATGTGAGATGGAGGGAGTAGTAGTGTGTATGGTTAGATGTATTGAACAGCTCAATGGGGCAATATATAGAGTACAAAGCGGAAACCCTAGAGAAGAGAAAAGACTACAACACCCTTACCCTTAACAACCCCCCCTCAAATGCAACGCGCATGAAATAGCATTGCATTTGAAAGAACACACACTACTAATAAAAGGGGAAATCCAAAGTACATGTCTTGTTGATGTCGTCGAAGTGTACAGCTCTAGGAAAATATGCCGAACTCCATAATAAACTCATCTATCCAGTGTAACCAATAGTGACGATGCATGGCTCAAAGGAGAAGGTAGCGCAGATTGTAGCCTTGAAGGCATCATCACGAAGGAGAATGTGATGCGTCAAGGAAAGGGAGACGCAACGACCAATGAGGACTAAGGAGCAGCGACTGAGAGGCCAAAGCCAAGTCTTTGTGAAGATAAAGACTTCTACAATCTGCAAGGAACTCTGGTGGTGCCAGCAATGTCAGGAAAGGAGGACAACCAGGCGGATGAGTATGGATGGAGAAATGTCATGACGAAGGGAAACGACAAAGTAGAGAGAGTGGTCAAATCAAGCTGAGTAAGGAGGATGGAAGCATGGCAGCACAGACCATAGCCTTGAAAGGCATCATCACGCTGAGGATGTGATGCGTCATGAAGAGGGAGACCGTAACGGCCAAGAAGGATCAAGGAGCTATGGCAGCTGCCATGGGAAAAGGAAGGGCATAGCAAAAGGAATCAACTAATTTGACAAAGGAATGATCACTAGCACAAGCATCGACAAACTGATAGACAAAGGAGCTACAGACTTGGATGGACGCGATAGAAGCTAGAAAAGGAAATGACTCAAAGGGATACAAGCAGCAGTTGCAAGTTTGGTATACGGGTGTTGCATTATCCTTGCCTTATCGAATAGCAGCTAAATAATGCCTACAGTACCTCCTTGTCTACAATAAGATGTTTGGTATACGGCTAGTTTCAAGGTTTCTTACTCCTGGCTACCAATAATCAGAACCCAGCTAGCACCAACTGTTTTACTATCATAACAAATGAAATACATAGACATGTTTTTTCATTTATCCATCAGTTTCAGGTGAGATGACATGGTGTACATTACCAGTAGTACAATACACACGAAGCTAGCATTCAGTCCATAAACTTAAATTGTAGAATTACATTCAACAACCAACAGAGAATCTGAGAACAGCTACTGTGGATTTAACATTTTTTCGGTCTCTCCAAGCCTCCTAACGAGGACCCACAACTTTTCATATTATAATCCATAGTAGCTTATCAGCTCTTTGGTACCACCTTGTCGGTTGACATTGCATTCCACTGGCTTATAACCCCTGAAAGCCCAAATCATAGCATCCCGGATTAACCTTTTTGGGTGAGTAAGGCTGAAGCCCAAGTGAGATGTTATGTATAT
Source organism: Olyra latifolia (assembly GCA_036346145.1). NCBI lineage: Eukaryota > Viridiplantae > Streptophyta > Magnoliopsida > Poales > Poaceae > Olyra > Olyra latifolia. The sequence continues at coordinate 38,353,507 of CM070524.1, read as the reverse complement.
ATGGACCAGCCCATTTGGGCCCTGCTATGGGGAAAGTTGTGTGATTAGGACACTTGGAGAGACCGAAAAACTGTTAATAATTGGTTTTGAGAGTTTTGAGAAGAAACACACCTTTAAAAAATAGCTACAAAGCGCCAAATCGTTTGGCTTGTACAAAAAGAACAAATATTCATCTATAAATTATAATTCGAAGCCTAAAAGAACAAGGCTGGACAAGATTGATGTACTGCTAAATCAGATAAAACTCATTGTTGGGCAAGCAATAAGTCTGGAATGTACTGCTAAGGTAATATGATATCAAAGCATGGGATTAGGGTTAGGGTCAGGGCTAATCCAACCTAGTCACAATCCAGACTCGCTGCTTCTTCCATCGTCGTCATCTGGTGCAGCGGCAGCCTGTTGCTGTGCTGTTCCCGCGCCATTTGCTGCATCCAGTAGCCGCCGGCGTCTGCTGCCTCCAGCAGCTGCCGCCACTGCTGTCTGCTGCATCTTGCCGCCGTCGTCTGCATCTCGCTGCCGCCGCCCCTGTCCAGAGGACGCTGCCGCCCCTGATCTGAAGGCCGCCACCACCCTTGTCCACAGGACGCCGCCGCCCCTGCTCTGGATGCTGCCGCCACCAGTGTGAGGCCACCGCTGCTCCTGTACAGAGGCGTCGCTGTCCCTACCCAACCTGTCTTGTGCAGCACGTCGCTGCTCATCTATTGGTCACCGTCACCACTACTTCAGCACATCGCTGCTCTTCTGTTCGTCGTTGTCACCACTGCTGCAGCACATCGCTGCTCCTCTATTCGTCGTCATCGCCGTCACTACTGCCTCTTCAAGATGTCACAGCCCAATGTCATTGCCATTGACATCAAGCTTGATGGTCAGAATTATCGAGAGTGGGCGTTTTCAGTCAAGACCGCATTGAGGGCTTCTCACTTGACTGACGGTTCTCCTGCTACTGAAAACAATGATGTTGATCCAAAGGAGGCTCCCTCTGCTTCTGAACTAAAGGAACTGAAGGCTTGGCACATAGATGATGGCAACGTGATAGAGTGCCATTGTCACCAGTGTTGAGCACTCTTTAAGGATGAGTCTTGAATATCATGAGTCAGCCAAGGAGATGTGGGATTACTTGAAGAAGCGCTATGTTCAAGATAGTGGTGCTCTCAGTAGACCCTGATGAAAGGTAATCATGGGATTAGTACACTGTTTTAATCGCTTCATGGCATCTTTGATATCAATGGTGCCAAAGAGTACTGCAGGGTGTGCAGGTTGTCATGCTAATGACAAATTCCTTAGCAAATCTTTCATGTACCAGTTTGTCATGGGATTGAGGTCAGATTTTGAGCTCATCCACACGCAGCTACTCAACAATCTCACTCCATATATTTTGCAGAGGCATTGTCTGCCATGATTGCTGGTACTGCTAAAGACGGCATCTCAAAAGTGATCTGCAATCATTGCAAGAAGCCTGGTCAACGTGCAGAAAAATGTCTCTCTTCATCCAGAACAGTTGGCCGAGTTTCGTGCATGCGTGCTACTCGTACTCGTGGTGCCCCTCCTGCCAACAGCTGTCCTATGTCTGTTGTTATTGCCTCTCAGTCTCCGGACACTGTCGCCCAGTCCTGCGTTCTGGATTCAAGTGCCTCTTTTCATGTGACATCCGATAAATCTCATCTGGTTGCATGTAAACCGATCACAAATTGTGTTTCCGTGCACACAGCCAATCGTACATCTTGTCCGATAAGTCTCGTCAGGGAGCTATTTGCACTTGACATTTTTCTGTACCTCATGTTTCTTTTGTTCCCAAGTTATTCATGAATCTTCTCTTAGTAGGTCAAGTTACTGACCTCAACTGTTTTATTAGTTTTGATGACTCATCTTGTTTTATTCAGGATCGCCAACACGGGAGTGTGATTGGGACTGTGGAATTGGGAACTTATCCTTGGTGTGGGCATCACAAAACCGCCACGTCCCATCCGCCTTCTTGACTAATAAGACCGAGGACAAGAAAGGTGAGCGGCTCGCTTGAATGATTCCTTGCTTCAACATGGTCTCACACTTCCGCTCAATCTCGTCCTCCTGCAAGTATGGGTACCGATAGGGTCGAACGACGATGGGATTGCTACCCTCCGCCAAACTGATTTGATGATCGTAGCCACGTGGTGGTGATAACCCATGCGGCTCAAAAAAGATGTTGAACTCGTGCAGGGACTGTTGTATGGTTGAGGCGTTGTCAAGGCCAATGTGCAGCAACTGTGGTGGCCTCTTTCCCAACATCCGTTGCAGTGCCACCCAATCTCCCTTGTGATCAAACTCCATAGTCAGGGACTCAAGGTTCCAATGTATGTCTCCTAGAGTCTGCAGCCACTGTACCCCAAGAATGCCATCAAACCCTCGAGTGGAATAACCATGAACGGCATGCTAAACAGGGGTTGTCAATGGCGACGTCCTTCACCAGCATAGTGCCTAGGCACGGTAGCTAGCCGCCCCCTGCCACCTTGATGTGCCTCAGGTTCTCCATGGGCTGGGTCCATCCAAGTAGGTTAGTTGCATGGCAGCTTAACGAAATTATGTGCTTTCACTGTCGATGAGGTCGAGGAGATGATGCCCCTGGACAGTCCGGAGCACTTGCATAGTATCGTCATGCTTAAGTCCCAACACGGCGAGCATGGACAAGGAGGGATCATGCTCGAGTTCCCCATGCTAGTCTTCCGCTTCCTCTTCCTCATCCTCATTCACCTCTATATAGAACAGGCGCTTGCACCAATGGCCGCGGGTGTATACCTCGTCGCTGTTGTAACATAGGCCCTGAGCCCATCGCTCGGCCATCAAATCCGGAGTGAGTCGGCTTCTCGAGGGCACCGACATCGAGCTTCGCAGTGATCCCCTGGACGCTGTTGGTGCTGCCCGTCTTCAACGCGGTGGAAGTCTCTGCCGGAGGTGCAAAGTTCACGGGAGCGTTCCCCTGACCACCCGTGCCCATTGGCGGGGCTAGCATGCCGAAAGGCGACGACCAGATGGATACAACTCCCTGGCTGAAAGGTGGTCTTGTACAGCCTGCCCCAACTGCTCCTTGGATTGCCTCCGCAATCCATGCATCCTTCCGACCCTTAGCCTTACGAGCAAAACCGATAGCCTCTGCCAAATCCTGCGGTCTATCTTCTTACGTCAGCAGCCAAGGTGATCGCCAATCCTGCAGTGAACGTCTCGATCTGATCCGTCCTTTTCATGCTTGGATTTCGAGCAAGCAGACGCTAGAATTCAAGGGCATATTCATCCACACGTCCCCCTCCTTGCTTCCAGTTGACGAGATTGCCCAGAGGTCCAACGCTTGATTGTCGAGTGAACCGTTGGACGAACGTCTCATAAAAGTCCTCCCAGGAGATCCACTTCTCATCCAACTGCCAGTTATCCAGCACCTGTTACGCCTCCCATCAGAGCCGCATTCCAGCCATCTCCATGTACTCTTGTTCCAGTACGCGATGGAAGCAAAAGAATCACTAGCATTGGCGGAGCCATTCCAACAGATCCTCCGATTCGTCGTAGTCAGAGAGGTCGAAGTGAGTTGCCTAGGACGCCTAGCGCCATTCCTCTCTATCTTCATGGCCCAATCCATACTGCTCTTCCGCCCACATGACTACCATCCTTCGCTCCGCCCAAGAGATCCTAGCTGAGCGTATCTGGTCCGTGCTAGGCCCTAGGGTTAGGCTCAGATCCTGCTGGCACGCGCTCATGGTGTTGGGGTGCCATTTCCTCCTAACGCAAATCCACTTTAGGAACTGCCAGGGCCTTGGCTTTAGCGTGTGTCATCAGTTCGGCCATAATCTACATCTCCTTTATGTCAGCTTCCACCTTGGTAAGACACTCCTTCAATGAAGCCATGCCTGTGAGATCGACCGGCTTTGATACCAAACTAGTATGAGCCTGCTCGAACGCACGAGTTCCCGGCTGATGACCAAGACGAACGGCGTTAGCCAAAGGCTTATTCGTCATGGAGCCGCTAGGTAACTTGGCAGTTATCGGAGCCAGAGGCTGTTTCTTGGCACAAATTGCATGCCTTTTCTCTTCAATTTCTCCCTTATAGCTGATTACATGACAGCAAACAAGGAAAGAGATAACTACTGGGAACATATCCCTTGATTTTAGCTAACTAACAAAAGGATGATAGCCTAATAGGAAAGATAAGATTGCCTCTCTAGACTGTAGCATGTCCCTTATGATGGCTTGGTTGTGCCCGCCACATGCAATCGCCATGCCTGGCTCAACAGCCAGCTTCGCCGCTCCTGGTTCACTTGCCGGCTCGGCTTTCTTTTTTTTCCTTCTAGAATAGACGATCTCAAAGGGCCGAGCCATAACAATGATACACCCTTTGAGGATCCTTCTCAATATCGACATCTTGTCAATAGCCTTGTTTATATTACTGTTACGAGACCTGATATTGCTCACGCGGTTCATATTTTCAGTCAATTTGTGAGTGCTCCTACTGCTATTCAGTTTGGTCATTTGCTTCGGGTGCTACGCTACTTGAGGAGGACATCATCTTAGTGTTTACTCTATGCTCGTTCTAGTCCGCTTCAACTTTATGCTTACTCGGATTCCACTTGGACCAGTAATTCAATGGATTGTTGTTGTCACTGGTTATTGTATTCTTCTTGGCACTTCTCCTCTTGCATAGAAATCTAAGCAGCAGACAGCTATATCTCGACCCAGTATAGAGGCAGAACTTCGAGCTCTTGCCACCACCACCTCAAAGATTATATGGCTTCGATGGTTATTGGCTGATTTTGGAGTATCTTGTGATGCCCCCACACCTCTTCTGTGTGATAATATTGGAGTTTACAGATTGCTAATGATCCTATGAAGCATGAACTTACAAAGCATATCGGTGTTGATGCTTCCTTTACTCGATCTCATTGTTATCAGAAGACAATTGCTCTACGGTATGTGTTATGTGTCATCAGAACTGCAAGTTACCGATTTTTCACTAAAGCACAAACTCGAGAGCAACATGCTCAAACTCAATGCTTTAGATCCTCCTATTCCACCTTGAGTTTGAAGGGGGGTGCTAAGTATATATATTAAGGCGCCCATATTCAGTGTATATATACACAAGGCTGTTGTATGGACGTGCTGGCCTTCTAATTCTTGTGCTAAGGTAATAACAGTTACCGGTAACAACCTCTAAAAACTAACACTTGATGACAAAAAGTTGATGTAACCAAGGTGGTAGGTCTGGGCAAGGATTACCTTGAGGACACACAATCACCCAGAATAACATAATTTGAAGGAGCTTGTGGCCTCCAGAAGGTGAGATTGTAGCCAGGTAGATCACCTGTCATGTTTGATCAATCAAAGACATTGACAAGGGATGAACAAGAGCAAACAAACATATAATGGAAAATAGCTAAAATACAATGCTGTCACTTGCAACAGAAATCATTTACAGAAGAGTTGCAGAGGAACTAACACACAAGTACCTTTTGGTGACGTCCAAACTCGCTTAAAATTAGTACAAGAAACCAGTGGGTTGATATTGCCAAATTGCAACGCTGCAAGAGTTTGATTTTGCAGTTTGAGCAAGAGAGAAGCAACGGTCAGAGAAAGATGGAAGCATACATCTGTAGATGCCAATATTATATTTGTCTTTTCACTGACTGAAGTATATTTCCATGATACATCTACTGGCTCGAGAACAAGAAGACCAGAGCCAGCTTCCATTGTAAGATCTTTAATAACAGATCGAGCCCAGATGTCTTTTTCTTTTGAAGCATACCTGTTTTATGCAAAAAGGTTATATCATTAAACAGATGTATAATGGAAAAAAAAAAACTTGATGGTTCAGCAGAACTAGTGAGAAGACAACAAACATGAAACTGAAATCCATCTTGGCACGGAGAAGCTTCTCAATGTGCAAGGAATCATCCATTGATAACTTTGAACTGTCGTAAAAGGTAAACTCTGGTGATACAACCTGAACATTCCCAAAAGAGAAATGTGTGACAATCCAACATCACAAAATGGGCATAAGTTTACAATACATACTCTAAACCCAAGAATGTAAACAACAAACTACAGTTAGTTTTGAATTAAGACAAAAAGGTGAATGCAATTGAATTGTACTGTCCATGAACATAACAGCTCCTACGGGAAGGAATAAACTTGTTAACGCTTCGAGCGTTTATGAGAACTTTACGATAAAGTGCAGGTAGAGCTTCAAATTATAATTCTGCTTTTGAAAGTGACATAGCCACCATTATTCTAAGAATTTGGTGACCAACAACCTGCAATGTAACATTTAAGCACCATGTTCCATCTCACAAGCTGAAACAAAAAGCATTTGAGAATAACAGAATATCCCAACTTTAAATTAGAACTTGTCTTTAGTTTGATACATTGCAAATTTTTTTACAAGACCTATCATTATTTATCAGTAGCTTCCTCACTCTACGTTCTTCTATAAACCAGATGTATACTCCTTTGTTACTGACTAAGCACTGAAAACCCTGACAATAATTGAGAATAGGGATATGGACAATGAGAACAGCTCGAAAGCAAGATTAAGAGAAGTGAGCCTGTGATGGGTTCTATTTTTTGAATAATATAATTTCCTGTGGGTTCTGATTCCATTTGAAAACAATTACATACACATGGAAAGGGTAGACCGCCATGTCATCTTGCAGTTAACTGACGGACAGACCCAGTTACCCAATGAAACTAAATTGGATAGTTTGCGAGCTCAAATCAACCAATTAATAGTTCAGGGCTTGATTAAACAAAACACAATAGTTCAGGGGCTTCAAGTGCACTTTTGCTGAGTAACTTATATAAGCTCTTAAATTTCGTTTGGTACCTGAGCCTCAAGCGTAAAATCCAACATTTGGTTTGAGGAAGTATCAGTAGTCTGAAGAGCACTCATTGTCTTGTTATATTCTTCACTTTGCAAACGATCATCTTCATCGTTATTCAAAGAATTTTCTAATACTGAAACCTCAACACCATCTTCAGCTGAGATTGAGTAGCTGCTTCCAGTGTTCAAGTATACACATTTTCTCAATAATGCACCATTCTTGTGTCCACCATACACAAAATAACACAAAAGAAGTATAAGTTTGGTTACAGAACAGTGGTGTCAGTAGACAAGAGGACATCACTAAACCATATAATAATGATTTTTAATCAAGAAATAAGATCAATCATAAGTTCACTAAGCACGCACCTCAATTTTCACATTTTTGAATCTAAGTTTTTTGCCGCGTCCCACAATAATTATAGCCCCCGAGTATAGTTGCCCCTTCTTGTCAAATTCCTCACATAATGATATGGTGCCTCCACAGCCATCATAAGTGAACTCATCAATATCACGACCATCAACTATTAGCTGCCTCCCAGGAGAGAGTTGAATAACATTCTCTCTCTGCAAAAAAACTGGCCCACAAAATACAATGTCATCTGACCTCACAAGTGGATCATTCTTTGGGTCTAGATTTTCCTCTCTGCCTGTTATTGTGCCTAAAGAAGGCACAAAATACTCAACAACAGGAAGCAGAAAATCCAGGACAACAAGTATGCGAGGCTCCTGAATTCGTATGACAAAAGATTGAAAGGAAGAACGCCATCGATAATCCAGTATAAGCATGGTGAGGTTGGAAACTCCCACATCAGTTGAAGAGTCCTGGATGCTCAGAGTAGAAGTCTCTGAATAAGACCCAAGCATCAAGCGCATCTCAGACTTCGTATCTGGACGGATATCATGAATTGAGAATTTAAGTATAGACAAATAAAGATCCATCTCAAGCAGTGAGGTTGTCCTATAAGAAACCCATAGACCTTCCAGCTGCAGAAAAAGAGACGTATGAAATGTCAATAATTACCAGCAGGCAGAAAAATGTATTGTCTAAAATCCCATCATGAAATAATACAAAATTGCAGATGACATGAGATAAAATATTTGCATTACCACCAATTGGGAATCACATAAATTCTTTCCCCTACAAGAAGATTCTTAAGAAATACTCACAGCAAGCTCGGCCAACGGTGACTCTGCATCTGGGCCATTGCAAAGTTCTAGCAATGCATACTGAACATCCACAGTCATGACAACAACAGTACGTGAAAGTAACAAATGGTTATTAAGGTTGACTTTATCTGCAAGTATACGTATTGATTCCTTTGTCCGGTTTACATTTTCACGAAAACTTGGGGGAATGTTGGGTGTCTCTGATAGATTTGTCGAAATACAACTTGTAATCACATTGTATTCCTTATCTGACATGACAGCATGCAGCAATCCTATCTGCAGATGAAAAATCACGGAATCAAAACAAAATAAAGAAAAGTTCAGCTATTCACCTTCAGTGGTAGACAGTTTCTTGACAAATATAACCTGCTGGCTCATCCTAGGTTACAAACATAGTAACATTTGTCTATGTGTTGGATCATGCGTTGTTTCAGAAAAAAAAAGTGTCAGATCATGCAGATATTTTCCTACAGGTCAGTTAAGAGGATGTGCTCACAATTGGCTTCCATTTTACTTGCAATATCAAAAAAATCTAAACACTGAGTAAATTACAATATTTTAAAAGCACAGTTACATGTATATCACTGTTTTACAAACATGCAGTTTTCACATTCCAAACCATGTTCATAATTATGTTATCCACTATCCAGAACAGGTAACTGAATCTGTTGATTAATTGATTTTATACTTTCATTTTGTCCATAGATTTTATACTTACATGTTGTCCATTTCTTGGAAGTAATTATTTGATATAGTAAATTTCACTTAAAAATAATATAAAACTATTATGGAGTTGGAAAATCCATTTCAAAGTTCTTTAGTACAGCTTTTTAAGTGTGACATTGGAAGAGCAGAAACAAATAGAGAGCAGAAACAAATAGAGAAGAATAGTAAGTATCAAAAAAAATTGCAAAAAAAAAGCAACAAGTCGGCAAAGTAGGAAATGACAGTGACCAAACAGCAACAGATAATCAGATAACAAAAAAAGTGAGACACAAAATTGTTTTGCACAGCTTATGAAAAAATATTTTATTTTGCACAGTATAAGAAAAACAAAATTAATCACCTGAACTTTCATTGAGAGTATTGGGACCTTCCGGAAAACATCCCGCAGACTACGCCGCACCTCTACATTGATGCCATGACCTTCTCGAATCATACACTTCCCTAGAGTACCATTGACTCCAACGGCCATGTTGATTCCATTTATCTATTTGCATGTAATTAACGCAGCAGAATAAAAAAAAAGACAAGGGTAGGACACTCAATTATTATACAGTTTAATTTCCACCCCAACACATACCTCAGCATGGAGAATATCAAGGCGTACAGCAGCAGGATCACTCTCTTCACCTCCATGCCAACTAAAATCATTCCTAACTTTCAGTTGTCCCAGATCCAGTTGTATATAACTACAGCAAGGTGTGAAAATGTCATACTTTCTTGTATCATAGCATGTCAGTCTATTACTCCTTTCAAATGCCAAAAGGAAGACTGAATGATACAAACTTGATGAACAAATTAGTCTATTTAGACACAAAAACAACAAAATGAAAATTGTGTAGTTAAAATACAAAGACAAGCATTAGCATATTTAATATCCCCCATCTGACCTATAATTGCAATTGCTTACTGACAACGTGTCATGTAGGTATAGACTATAAAAAGGATCTAATTTACTATATCCCAAAGAACTAATTAAATTAATCGATTCGAACTTGCGTAAACAACAATTCGTAAACCAAAAAAATAAAACGTAGACATACTCTTCACTTTGAGAATTCTTTGGAACAATGATTATGGGTGTGTCAAGTGAAAGATCCAGCTTTATAGCAGAAGCACCATCAATTTCATACTTCTGAATCAACCACTCAAACCCCCCCACTTTATCGATAAACTTAATTGCCTCTTCAGTGTGAGGGGTGGCAAGCTCCATGAAATAAGAAGTAAACTACAAAATAAAAGGCGCTTTAAAGAATGCATATCATGGAGGATCTGATAGATAACTCAACTAGCAATGCTAATGCATACCTCTTGAACAAACCGATAAAGGAAAACAATACGAACAGCAGAAAGCTGCCCAGTCAAGCTGTAATTATGGCCTTCGTAGTCATCATCATCAACACTGAAAGACTGGAAGGTGAACTGCAATAGAAAGGAAAATAATATAATTTGACTACTTCAATCACTGTAGAAAAATGTGGATTTTGTTAGCTTGTTTGCCATCGCCAAACACTTTATCTTTATTTGCGATGACTGAACACATTAGTATTAACACTTCAGCAAATAAAAAAAAGTAGGCTCAGAGGAAGGATATAATCTATTACTGTAAATTCAAGATGGCAAATCTGAAACCTCATGTCAACAACACATAGAACCTATATCTTGACACTCATGCTAGAATCAACAGCAAGCATCAATACATAAACTTGCATACCAGCAAAATGTGATACCCTACAGCCTACATTGCACCAATCCATTGAAGAGATGACTGGGTAGACTCCTCTATAAATACAACATTTAGCAATGACTGAGTATCATCACGCAATATAAATGACCAGAAACATGTCAATAATACCTTTATAAGTGACTCAACACCTGGTTTCCGTATATCGCAAAGCCAACCCCAACGATGATCTGGCCCAAGGGACATGTCACAAAATCTCATATTACCGAGCATGCCATCAATAGAAAATGAACTCGGGTGAACCTGATAAATATATACAAAATCAGGAACAAGCAATATAGAGAAATAGAAAAAAAATACACAAGCATGCAGAGAGACAACTATTCTAAAAAGAAATATGCAAAATGAAATCTAACCAGCAGATAAAAAAAAACATTATTTTTATAACAAAAAATAGCAAGCCTCTCCTCCCATTCATGTGTAGTGGATGCTGGATGGAATCCAGGCAATTTCAATGTTCCTGTATTAATCTAGCAACATTAAGCAAGCAAAACCTGATATCCATCCCATTCCCAATCCCATGCCCATATAATAAAAGATATATCACTAATTTCCTTATTCATTCCAAAATCCTAATACCTTCATCTCACCTTCAGGTCAAAGAGAAATTTCTCTTGCACAAACATCGCAAGCTGAGAACCATCTTCCTTGTTAAGAAACATAGATACCCGATCCACATCCATTTTCATGTTGAAAATAGTTCGAAGTTTTCCATGACCTAACAATCCTTTAACAACAGTACGACCATTGTCTTCCTTCCCAGTGGGTTTGGCATTGTGTGTTTCAGGCACCATATCAGAGTCACCCTTTGGCACAGAATTAACTACGCTAATATCAAATCCAAACTCGATCAGAGCAACAAGTGTGGGTCTATTACAGTAGAATTCCAGCGCAGACATACGAATACTCATCTGTAAATAGTAAGACAGAGAGAATAAAATTTCAAATAGAGTATTTACAGCACCTCAGAAATGAAAGTAAGATAAATAAATATGTACTTTTAGTAGAGCATGAAAAAACTTTTGTACTTGCTTCTACTTTTCTCTCTTGAAGACAAATATGTGCAGGCCTAGGTTGTTCTGGTGATTTGTTTCTACTATGTGAACAGTAATGTACAGATATGAGTGTATATAACATAACATATAATAATTTTATAAATTACCTGTGAATCTATACCGTCATAAAGACAAGACTCTGGAGTCCTACTCAAAAATGTAAGAACAACAAAATCAGTGATATTGTTGTCTTGTGCCTCGTAAAATATTTCAGTAGGTTTCACTTTCTGCTGATCCTCATCAAAGCATATATTGTCTCTTGAACTAATTTCAGTATAATCATTCCTATCAGAAATTAAGTGTGATGGAATTTCGAGGTCATTCAGATTAGGACTTTGGTCAGGAGTAAAATCTGTCAATGCATCCATGAAAGAATCTTCCTCCACAGAAAAGGATTTTAGGTGACCCTCTGTATCAGGTGTACAAGAACCACCAGCTTCCAAATCTTCATTGATAACAGAACATGCTAGATATTTTGAAGACATCGAAAGACGACCCTGTAGCTCATCCTTTATCTTCAGTGAATGCAGCTTTGTTTTTACACTAAGTCCACGAGAAGATTGAACAACATTAACCTACAATGGTAACAATAAGTATTTGAATTGAAAATTTGAGGAAGGAAGCTTGTAAATCTCAATGTTTGATAAATGCAGAAATAAAAGAATATGAAGCACAAACAGATCAGCAATGCCACTGAAAAATTGAAAAAAAAAAAAAAAGGGATGCGACAAGAGTCAACATATTGTCTGCGGGTGAACAGTAATTCCAGCGCTAATCCTATGCTGGATGGGGCCCACATGCACATAACATTGTCACTTGTGTTCTCAACGTTACCAATAAAAATATTTTCAACCGCAGTATTACTTAAATTTAATTACCAAGTCCATCTCACCTCCCTGAACTTCCAGAAAAGTCCACTTAAGCCCCTGAACTACAGAACTGGGTATTTTACCAATTGTTTTGAGTGAATGGGATAGTTCAATAGCCAAAGAAAATATTCTTTAATTGTATCCCACTATCCAGGATGGTTCAGTTCAAGCAACCAAACATATGGATGACTTTTTTCTTGAACAATCCCACAAATGTACCACTTGGTACAAGCAACCAAACATGCCCTTAAACCCCTAGAGTGGTCTTTGATGTGGTTTTGCCACTGATGGTGCTCCTCTTGATGATCCTATTCGCTACCGCTACCCAGATAGGAATCTTGTTTACCTTGGTATTACTCATCCAAACATCTCCCATGTCATTCACATTGTGAGCCAATTCATGCAAACTCCCACTAAGATACACTACGGCAGCCTCCTTTATGTTCTACGGTACCTTTGTGGTACTATTGGTCGCCATTTGCCCTTTTCCAATTCTAGCTCCTTGAAGTTCCATGCCTACTCTGATGCCTCCTAGGCAAGCAATCCCTCTAATCACAAGTCCCTAGTCCCTCTCTACCTATTGTTGGCTATGGCCCAAGAGTTTCAAACTACTCTTAATCTCTCACACACTCCACACAATCACAAGAGCAAAAAAATGCTACATCATGGATCTCATTCCTTCTCAAAAGATTACAAGTGACCTCTATTTATAGACTAGCAAACCGACTTATACAACTAATATCTAGCTAGCATTCAAATTGATTTTTACCTCTACCTTCTACTACTTTCTAGCATGTACCTATGGCTCAAGAACCAAACTTCAATTTTGCTTCCTATTATACATGTATGCATGTATCTCCTAACTAATACATGACTTCTAGTCTCTTCTATCTAGCAAAAGTAGCAAACTTGAATTTTACTACTAGATGTCAAGATTAACTTCAACAATCTCCCTCCTAATCATGACATCTTAACTCTAACTTGTTGAGCAATCGGACATAACTACGACATACTCAACTTTTACTGATACGGGATGGCGATACAGTTATTCAACATCCCACACAATACTGGTTTCGACTTCAGGACGGCGACTCATCTTTTGAACGTCCTAGACACAACTCATCGAAACCATCTTCTTTGGACTTCATCTTCAAGACGGCGTCACAACTTCTTCACGCCTTGGACACAACTCGACGAAGTCTTTCTTTTTCCAGACTCGATTTCAGGATGGCGTCTCAACTTCTCAACATCCTGGACTCAACTCGTCGAATCCATCTTCACATACATGGAGTCGACTACCGGACAACAAACAAGCCCTGGACACACCTCGTCGATCTCCTACTATCTTCACAGAAGTGTTGGCTCATCTTCAGCACATGCTTCTGCAAAATTTAGCTCGGCTCTTTTCTTCTTTGGATTCTTGCACTCTGAGGCAAAGTATCCGAAAATTTGACAGTTGAAACAGCGAATCTTGGATTTGTCAAATTTTCTATTCTTCTTACCTTTGCCCATGGCCCTAGCTTCCCACGCAGCACGAGTAAGAAGTTGTCGATCATCCTCGGCGTCTTCAAACCTACGAGATCCCTCCTCGTGTGTCTTCAGACGACCGATTAGTTCTTCGATCGTCATCTCCTTGAGGTTGGCGAACTGCTCGAGTGTAGTGACCATAGTGGCAAATCTCCTCAGGACAGCACGAAGGAATTTCCTAACAACGTATGATTCTTCCATCTTTTCCCCAAGGCCTCGAATCCTGCTTAAAAGAGATGTTAGCCTCATAGAGAAATCATCAATGCTCTCAGACTCCTTCATGCGCAAACTCTCAAATTCTGATTTGAGATTCTGCACACGTGCTTCCTTCACCCGATCTTCACCAAGGAACATTTTCTGTAAGGTGCTCTAGGCTTCCTTAGGAGTTTCTTTCTCTGCCAACATCATCATTATATCGGCACTGGTCCTTCTCATCCACCAGCACTAACAAAGTGATCACATCCCAAATACCCTGCGCTCGCATGAAAACCTTCATCTTCACGGCCCATGCCGCGTAGTTATCTCGCGAGAGCATCGAATATTGAAGGGTCGCACTCCCTTCTCTCGTCGGAGCTTTTGACACCACCATGTCCCTGACCTCATCACCAGCTGCTGCTGTGTCCGTGACATCGTCGCCTGACGCAGCTGACATGGTCTTGCTTGGAGAGGGCATGTGTTTCGGCATCAACCTCTAGCTCAGGGACGTCCAAGCTTCAACTCGGACATGACTTCAAAACCTAGGTGCTCTGATACCAATTGTTGGCTATAGCCCAAGAGTTTCAAACTACTCTTAATCTCTCACACACTCCACACAATCACAAGAGCAAAAAAAATGCTACATCATGGATCTCATTCCTTCTCAAAAGATTACAAGTGACCTCTATTTATAGACTAGCAAACCGACTTATACAACTAATATCTAGCTAGCATTCAAATTGATTTTTGCCTCTACCTTCTTCTACTACTTTCTAGCATGTACCTATGGCTCAAGAACCAAACTTCAATTTTGCTTCCTATTATACATGTATGCATGTATCTCCTAGCTAATACATGAGACTTCTAGTCTCTTCTATTTAGCAAAAGTAGCAAACTTGAATTTTACTTCTAGATGTCAAGATTAACTTCAACACCTATTGTGTCTTTCTTGGCTCTTCCTTGATTGCCTAAAAAGACTAAGAGGTAGAGGACTGTTTCTCGCTCCAGTACTGAGGATAGGCTACGAGCGCTAGCTTCTATGTCGGTTGAGGTTACCTGCCTATGGTGGCTCCTAGCAGATTTTGGTTGTACTGTCTCTACACATACGATAGTGGGTGCAATCAGCATTGCTCAAGCTTCGCTTCAGATCTGGTGAAGCATGAGCTCACCAACCATGTCGATGTTGATCCTGCAATGTTAGGTCCCAGGTGCAGCAGTAAGTGGTTGCCCTTTAGTATGTGCCTTCATAGCTTTGGATTGCGGACTTCTTCACCAAGGCATGAACTAGGGTGCAACACAATTTCCATCTCTCCAAGCTCAATATCATGGATCCACCTTGAGTTTGAGGGAGTGTTAATAGTACCATGTATAGCGTGTTCTTTGCTATTTTTCCTTTACCATGTACCTGTATATACCTGGCCCATTGGAATGCAAGCTGCCCAATTCACACACACTATATGGCTAATGTATCATTGGCAAGAAAAATGTAAAATTTATGCATATAAATAGCACAGATTTTATACATGCATGTAAGGATGCTAATGATTATGTTTCACAATATATGCCCATTTTATTGGGAATTGGCATTTCAAAATGCAAAGTCTTACTGAGGAAATCAAGAGTGTAGTTGTTGCAACATTTCCCTCATAAGTTTGTGCGCATGTTGAGCTTAGAATCATGTTGCAAATCAGAGGGAGTCGATTAATGATGCAGTGTTCTTGTTTTGTAGTTATTATTCAACACAAACTCAAGCAAGATTGAAGTGTACCTTGCCTCCATTCCCAAGAAGTTCTAACAATAGAAGCTCTTCTGGATCTTTGTTCTTTCTGTCCAGCTGAAAGAATTGCATAAATAGCGAATCCATACTCTGGTACTCTAACACATTAAGCTGACATTTCAAAAGAAGCTACAAGTTTACCTTTCCATAAAGTGAAAGCTTCGTTTCAATAACAGAGCCATTCACGAGAAGATCCACTGATCCCAAACTATTAAGCCTTGGAGTGCTTGGTTCTGGAGGAGTACTGATATGGTCTCCTAATATGTTCACCTCAGGAGGTGTCTATAGAAAGCAAGGAGATGAAATGACAAAAGACAAACAAAGTACAATCAACAACAACAATCCTCAGGTTCTATGTTATGAAGTATAGAAAGACCTACAGAAGCTCGATACGTTGCTTGGACAAGCGTTTTCATCCAATTAGCCTTCTCAATTTCATTATGGAATTCAATTATCAGTGTGCTGGTTGATTCTAGTGCCTGTAAATAGAATTATGCTCAGATGAAGAATAAAAAGAAGCATCTAGTTATATGGCAATACTTCAACAAGGAATGGAGTTACTAAAAAGCAGTTCATTTAAACAGATTCTGAATGTGTCATTTTGAAGAGAATTTGTAGAGATCAAAAATTCAAAATACATGAAAGTTGCTCAGTATTTCTTAAATGTGTACAAGAAATAAATCTTCGTGAAGAGTTAAGACATGAAAAGAACAAACGCTTGCCAAAGCCCTTCCTGTTGTATGATTGCAATTCACAACATGCAAATTCACATTGAATGAAAATATACTTCTTTTGGAAGGCAGCAGATTTTTTCAACAAACAATGTCACAAAGTAAAAAAGGCTAAATAATTTACCTTTTGCGTGTCTGCACCTCTAGAGCACACAGCAATACTGTAAAGAGACCCACCAACACTAGTCGATGGCACCTCGAATACCTGTCGGCTAGCCATGCTGCAATATTAAAAAGGTAACTTATGTAAATAATAAAGGTACAAATTTGAGCACCTATGCCAATAAAAAGGTACATGTTTTAAGTTTATCCTATTATCTTCAACCTTTCCAAAAAATGGAGAATTGTACCGAATACTGACATCTAAGTAAAAACAATTCTACACTATTTTTTCGTTGGATTCATTAGAACTTCTATTAGAATCTCAGCTCCACTTTCCAAGTACAGTGACACTAGAATATTTGTTCTTCCTTGTTAACATTGATAATACCAACCAATGCACACATCCCCATACCATACTCACACTACTACCTCAATTTCACAATATTAGTCCAACCAACCTATGTGCACAGACATATCGTTTCACATACTTTCCTACAATGAAAACAAGTATGCATATATTTTATTTCAATAACAATATATATAAGGAAAAGATTGTAGTACATACCTACAACACCTTTGGTAATTTTGGGACAATTCTGACTCCAAAATGTACAGATACATCCCAGATAATACAACATAGCAAGTATGCCATTCAGCTAGGGAATAGCCAAGGCCCTTGGATAAAAAAATATATAGACAGAAAATATGTTACTATACTGAATAAATGCAATGTAGTAGAATATAATCAAGCAAAGAAAGAAAGTGTAACTCCGTACCCTCCAAACCAAGGTTCTCACATCACCAGCCAGATCAGCAGGATACCAAGGTGCCAAGCTACCATTTTCATAGCTACTTGAATGTTCATTATTACTTCCATTCAACTGGTAAACTACACCAAGCAGTTCAGCAATCTTGCAGTATCTTTTTGGTGAAAAGTGAATATCCAGATTGGGCACTTGAAAAGAAACACGAGTTGATGGATAACTTGGATGTGGAACCTTAATCTTCATGCCATCACAAAATTGATCAGTCAATACATTTTTTATGAACTTCAAGGGAAATTATAGAATAATTTAGGTAACAATTGTAAAATTACATGGGTCATGTAGACCAAATACATAAGAAAGTCTATACAAAAGTATCTACTATACATAAGAGCAATCACTAATATTTACAGAAGTCACTGCATCCGTAAGTGTTCATGTAAACAGTATAAAGTGCAAGGATAATATATTTTCAGTAGGGTTCCCCTCCCCCCACACCAATATTTCCCTCAAACAAAATGGGGACAGAAATGTCAAAAGGATATACATATGAACACATCTAAGATATGGCATACATAAAACAGAAGAAGAATGCAAGATTTGCAAGAACATAGTTTTGGTGCCCATGGCTTCAAGCACTCCTGTTTACAACGAGTGCATTATACTGTTCAAAAAACAATGTCTTAAAAGTGGAAGCAGAGTCATATAACTGGAAGTAGGACCACATAACCATAACTGACAAGTATTTTCAGCTGGAGTATCAAGTCTCGTACTGATTCATTTCATTACGCTTAAACTACCATATCTTTTTAGCCATGTGGCCAATTTCCAATCCGTTCGTGACCATGTCTTTGTGTATCATTTCATTACGCTTAAACTACCATATCTTTTTAGCCATGTGGCCAATTTCCAATTCGTTCGTGACTTTGTGTCTTTGTGTTCTATATGAGAACAAAAACAAGAGCATTATGCAAATGTTTTTAAGACATAATGATAATTTTAACTTGAAACACACAGTTGCCAAACCCAAGTCTTTGTGTTCTATACGATAAGCTTAACAAAAACAAGACCCTTACGCAAATGCTTTTAAGACATGACAATTTTAATGTGAAACACACAGCTGCCACCCCCAAGTGAATATAATTGCCCTCCAAAAACAATTATATCAAAGTTTCTATCAGGCGATAGACAATTGCTCTGCCAAAACAAGTTGATAAGAGTTGTCAACAAGTAACATCCAAAGTTTCTAGAAGTAACAAATGGAATTACTACAGCCACCACCAATGGTCAGTTGGTCACCTATACTGATCATTAGCAGTAGCATACACATACAACTGATAGTTGCTACCAAGTAATAGAGGATTCATAACTAGCGATAAGCCATTAGCAACTTATATGTAAAATTCCTAGCAAGTAACATTTAGAGTTAATAGCAAACGATGTAGAGTTACTACCAGTAGCTGTTATCAAATTATAGAGTTGCTAGTAAGTAATTTGTAGAGTTCATAAATAATAGAATATAGTAATTAAGAAGTATTATGTAGAGTAGCTAGTAAATAATATAGTGCCACTAATAGTTGCATGTACCAATCTTTGATAATTTCCATCAAAAAATAGAGAGCTGCTATGTAGTGATACAAAGCTGCTAATAAATAATAGGAAAAGGTCCATTTTTAGTCCCTGAAGTATTGTTGTTGATCACTTTCTGTTCCAAAAGTACAATACCACGTACAAGTGATCTCTCAATTGTGAAAACCGTCCATCGGTGGTCCTTTGACAAGGTCAACAGCTGTTTTCACTAAAGTGGCATTTGTTTGACCTTAATTTTTGCATGAAAATGTTGAATAAAATATAAGTTAAATTGTATATTTGAATTCCTACTAATTATCTGAGTTCACAGAATTTTTCCAAATTTTTCTGATATTTTACAATTTTCTGGCATTTTCTTCTATTTTTCAAACTAATGGAAAATGTAAACTAATTGTAGAAAATTTATAAAATGCTACAAAATTTGGCAATAAATAGTTACGAGCTCATAAAATTACCAGTAACTCATATATGCAATTTAGTTTGGATTCCAAAAAAAAACCTTATGCAAAAATCTAGTACATACATGTATCACTTCAATCAAAACCACCATTGACTAGATCAAAGGACAACTGTTGAATAGCTTTTACCCGGTACTGTACTTTCGGGACCAAAAGCAGATAGCAGCCACAGGGAACAAAAATATACTTTTCCCTAAAAAATATGCAGAAGAGAATATTCTTGCACATTCCATCTTTGTTACCTGGTCAATTATCACTGACATTCCACAGCGATCAAGAAGAGAACAGAACTGATTAGCATCAGCGGTAGGACCAGGGAGCACATTCTGAGATAGATTTTCTGGTACAGAGTAGATCTGCTCAGCTATATCATGAACAAGAAAAGCAGCCATGTCCCTCCCAGCAATATAAAATCGTGAATACAAACTCTGTCTTTCTTCATCCCGTGTGCCATCCTGTAATTTGACATAATAGTTCAAAAAACTAGCACAGAGGTATGATATGCTCAAGTCCTGAGGATTGAACTTACTCTTGTATGCAGTGTAAAATGGCCTAAATCCAGAACAAAGTGCTCATTGCTCAGCGAAGGTTGACCAGCGGTCAAGGGAATCCTAACTTTTGGAGCATCCAAATCGATGTCAAGTCCAAATCTAGAGACAGGGCAGGAAAAAGTGAGGAAAAAAAACACATCATGGCAGTGAACCAGAGACATGTAATAAAAAACTTCTTACAACAAAAGGAAAAAAAAAATTCTCATTCCAATTGTGTCTTACACTTGTACATGTAACTGTAAACTGTTTAAGCAGATCAATATATCATGCATGGTTCTGAAAGTAAAGAACATTCAATGCAATTAAGAATGAGCACAGCAAGATGGGAATGCATGTACCTGTTCTGCTCTTCCAGTACCATCTGAAGTTGTTCTTGAGCCCTACGCGTGACCTGCTCTAACTTCATCTGCAGTTTAAAAGATTGGCAGAATCATTACAACTTCACCATTAATTATGTCAAAATGGTAATGAGAAAACATCAAGCAAGATGTTTCATAATTGGGCCATAAGCATTCAGATTCCACGTAAACTTACTTGCAGAGCACTTGCTGTTTCCAACGTCACTGTTGGGCTAACAGCATTGCTCCGTTTAATAAACTCCAGAAACCGTTCATAGCTCCCCTTCAAAACCTACCAAAGACTCAAAATTCCATAAGCTTATAAATCTGAATTTAAAATAAGGCTATCAAAAAAAATTACTGGCAACAAAGTCAACTCAAGAACTAGAGAAGTAATATGTTTTTTTTTGTTTGGGGGGTGTGGGTCAGCAGATAGTGTGCACCAAATATTAGTTGGACAGTTCACACGAGTTTCTTTTGACAAGTGGCACATGATGTGACAGCTGACATATGACAAGGAAGCTAGCATGATCGGATGGCATGGAAATACCCAATTATCCCCACCTCTCTATTACCTTTTCATCGGCACCATTGTCTCTCCAAACAGGGCTAGGGATCATCACTACCAGTGGCTATGGGTCAGAATTTGCCACCATCGACCATCACTGCTGGCTATGGGCAGCAATGTGGCATAAAAATAGGGAGGTTTGTTAGTCGATGCTCAGGCCCACATTGTCAACACCCAGCGATATGTTCATTTGGCTAAAACTCAACCACTCAATAGCAGACCCTCAAAAAAATACTCCACGCAGTGATGTAGAAACTGAAGTTACAAAAGCTTGAGTGTCTACATACTGCTGCAGCACTTGACCATTCCAGAATTCCATCAGCAGAGTGAGGGTGGCCATACTGGTGCACGCAATTATCTGCATCAAGGCCCTCATGGACCACCTCATGCTCACCATAATGGTCCTCAACTCTAGCTACCACCGCCACCTTCAGTCTCATCCTTGTCATCTGGTCAGCCCTCATGATCAATGAATTCATGATCAGTTACCTCCTACCTCGTACCTCCTACACAGTTAGGCACATGCAGTGCACTTCCACACCAAGTTTGCCATCAAGGTCAGCACAGAAGCCACAAGTGTTCACAGCCTCTGCTATGGAGCAAATGCCCACTAGCAAAGACAGTGGTGTGCATGAGCAAAACAAAAGTTTCTAGTATAGGGACATGCAGCATAATGCCATGGCTGAAAACCGTCAAGTGTTGCACAAGATCTGGAAGTGCAAGATTATGTTTAGGTCACACTAGCTCACAGTGCGAGAGTGTTTGAATACAGCAGTGACAAGCAAGGAGAGCCAGAGAGAGCTGTTGTGGCAATCAATAGTGCCCAGTGATCACTGACAAGCAGATAGAGAGAGAGAGACGAAGAAGGTGCAGGACTGCAGAAGGATGAAAGTTGAATCAGCAGATAAATGAGGACCATAGGCTGATAGTTGCTAGAGGAAGTTTGACGTCACCCACCAGTGTACAGTCCCTGCATGCCAAGTTGCCAACCTTTACACACACCTGACAGGCCCGGTGAGAAAGTGAGTGCCTGCGATCCATGAGGTCACAGTTTTACCCCTGTCCAATGGTCTCCACAATTTTAGGCGTCTACTAGTGGGTACACTGGTGTGTGGTGTGTGCATATGTCCAACCAGTTCTAACCACAAAAGGTAAGTCTAGCAGTTTTATGTTTAGGCAAGTTTTAAGGTGTATCCTCAAAACAAATCAAAAATCATAGTGGAGGGGCTGCTTTTGACCTATTTGAAAGTACAGCAACCAATTTGAGCCCCAAGACAATTTAGATGAATAACCATTGCTTTAACCCTTTAAACGAATTCATAATTTGTGTTCTGTACGCTAGACTTAAGAGTGGAGTATGTTGATTTGTATTCACCATTTTGAAATAGCTCCAGCAAACTTTGAATCAGTATACATACTAACTACCATTTATCAATTAACACCTTGTTAGAAGTTATTGACTTATTTGCATCCATAAATCTGAAAGAAAAAAAAATATGCACCTTCAGGTTTTTACCCATAGATATTCTCTAGCCAGAATAGTAGCACAAAAGTACCACAAAGGATACAAGATATTTTTAAAAGTAGATTTATGGTAACAGCAGTAAGGTGGAATAGGAATCAAAACTACTTTTCATCCATCCAAAGTTTACTCAAAACATTACCAAACCACTCAATGAAAGTAAACAAGAGGTAAAAGCTAGTATTACAAATATTAAGAATGAATATTTTAGATATGTACCGTAACATGGCATGGTGATATCTTTGCCACAAGCTGCCAATCCAGGTCCACACCAAAAGGCAAGTGCACAAAACTGACATCTAGAGCATTATTCTTTCCCTCACTGCTGACACTCTGCACAAAATAACCCAAAAGATGTTATTGCGGAGACATAAATGTTAGGATATAAGTTCACAAAATAGAAAAATATTGCGCAATGTCACACAAGGTAAAAATATAAAATACTTCAAATCAAAGCTGACAAAACACAAAAGTTGATTATTAATGAGTATTAGAAAATCCAAATCAAAGCCAGGAGTAATGTGACACTAAGACATACTAGTAGGGTTTATTTACATACATGCCACTAATGTTACAAATGTGTCTTGTATTGATATGTAGACCAAAGGCCTATATATATAGGTACAATGAAAAGCCTACATAAGGCAGGAAAAGCCTAGATGAGGGCAAAGGATCTAATCTATCATAATATGATAAAGGACTCCTAACATATCTTTAACACCCCTCTCAAATGCAAGGCGTATGCAATAGCATTGCATTTGAAAAAGAATAGACTAAAAGAAAAGTACCCCCCCCCCAAATGCAAGGCATATAAAAATAGCATTGTAGTTCTAGTTGTCATAGCATGTAGCCATGTTGTGATAATATGCCAAAAGCCAAAAGAACACCATCTGTCTAAAGGCAGGAGATCTAAAGGCAGGAGACAGCCAAGAAAGCAAATGGTGCATCGGTAGAGTCGACCAGAATAACCTGACAAAAGGAGACAAGGAAGGCGACACAATACCGAAGTGTGTCAAATCAAGCCAAGAAAGCATGACAGTGGAGGTCGAAACCTGCCTTCAAAGTCAGTTGCGCAAAAGAAAATGCAACGACCAAGAACAATGAGATCTACAAAAACTCAAAGAAAAGATCAGACACTGCTCATGCATGAATAAAGCTGATTGACTGTTGTGGACAACATTAGACAATCTTAGAAACAAAGGAAGAAGAGGACTTGGTGGACGCAAAGAAAACAACTAAAACAAAAACCCTAAGATAAAGACCAAAAGATGCCTAATGCAGCAATGAAGCAGAGGCGGAGAGACTGGCAATGTCAGCAAAAGAGAGAAGCCAGTCAAACTCGTAGATCTACAAAAACTGCGGAGGCAAGTGGAGGTCAAGAAAGGGGATTTTTTTTTTGTTTGTTTGTGTTGTTTTAAAGATCAGCCGCTGCTGCTAGCAGCCAACAGTGAGGCGACGAACTAGCGCTGGCCGTGCGGTAGGGAGCTGAGCAGGCACGCACAACCCAACAAAGCCCGATTCAGTCCCCCTCCAAAAGCCCACAAATCTTAGGATTGCATAGGGTACTGACACAGGCACAAGCTAGCAGCTTCTGAGCTCACGAAGACCAATAGTGTCGTGGTTAGCCTACACATATATCCGACTCGAGCTCAAGGCAGAAAAGCCGATGAACAAGCAAGGCATGTAAGGCAGAGAGGTGCCATTTGAAGACGAAGCGCACGAGTGCAAGCGGCCAGGTACAGCACCAGGGAGCCAATGGCGGTGCACATTGGAGGCTAGATTGGGAGGCGGCAGTGGCCTGAAGAAGAGCAGGACCCCAAATCCAATCCGTGCAACACTGGGCGGAGCAGATCGACGACGAGACCCACATGGCGGCGACAAACAACAAGCAGCAGCGCAGATCTGGATTGGCAAAGCTGCAGACAGCAAGCAGCGGTGTGGATCTTGGACAGGCAAAGCTGCGGACAACGAGCAGCGGCGTGATGCAGCCGTGCTACAAGGGCAAGCAGCAACGAGCGACCATGCCGCAGTGGACAAGCAGCCTCGGCGACGATCAGGGGCGGATGCAGCGGTGGGGTGCTTTGGGGCGTGTGCCCCACCTCCATTCTGTCGTGTCGGTGCACCCTACCCCAAGTGACAGCGTCAGGTATGTCAGATAGGTGCAGCCGAGCTGAGCCATACAGAGCAGTCGAGCACAAAAGTAGGAGCTAGCCAGGTATGCGTGCCTGAGCCATGCAGTGCACTAGACTGGAGTATTAGTCAGCTATGGCCTGGGGCTAATAAGCTAATTAGGCTCATGGGCCAATATTACAAGGGACAACCCATTAGTACTACTAGCAACCACACGTCCTTCCCCACTTCCAAGTCCCAACGAGTTGGCCTCAGCTCAACCCTGCTCATCTTAAAAATTGAGCGAAATTTGAATCGACTTGGAGATCGAGCTACTGTGTTGGCTCATATCGATCTCGAGATTCTGTTCAGCCAAACATAAACATAAAATATTGATTATTAATTTATTGCCTATAAATTTTTGTAGCTACAATCAACCTAGTAAGCAAAAAATAATAATTTTTTTGCTCTTCAGGACACACCAATGTATGTGCTTTTTTACTGCATCCACCTGTACCTGATTAGTCTCTATACTTCCTAGCATAGAATCCTACGTGAATATGTCCATCAGCTGGAATCAATTTAATGTAATGTAAAGAAGAAAAATATACTTGTCTATCCATGTATGTTGTGATTCACGTGTAAATATATAATATAACAAATTATTGGTAGTTTATTATTATATATAATATTGTAATTTGAGCCATATCAAGCCTCAATCAAGCAATTGGACCTTAGCTTAAGATTGGCTCATTTTTTATCCAAGCTACAGAGTGCACTCAAACTCAACTCATTTTCCTTTCGAGTTGTTCTCGAGCCGAGCCAAAATACGAGTCTATCTCAAGCCAACACACACTGAGCCAAAATTGCAGTGGCTATTCGCATATATAATGATGACGATGCATTGGTTCACATACAAGCTTAGCCCTCCTCATTTTTCGTCCTGCATTCGCCACTAGCGACGGTCAGATCCAGATCCAACAGGTGGCCACCCCCAGGAACGAAGATTGCTCCTCCTAGGGGCAGCATCAGCGGAAGAAGTTGGTGGTGGCTAGGGTTTTGGAACCTGGAGCTCTGCTACATTACCATGTTACAAATATGTCTTGTATTGATCTATAGGCCAAGAACCTGTATATATAGGTACAATGGAAAGACTAGATAAGACAGGAAAAGCCTAGATAAGGGCAACATATCTAATCTATCCTAATATGATAAATGACTCCTAATATATCTCTAACAACTATAAAGTTCCTACTTTTAAGATATGCCCTTAAAAAGTCAGATATTGTAAATATGCCTTGTATTAAGTTACAAAAATTTGTATATATGCCATTATAATTCAAAAATGGCTGAAATGCCCCCTCCTTCAACCTCCAGCCTCCTGCAAAGGATGCCGCCCCAAGCTCCTCTGATGGAGAGAATCCTGCCACCAAACCCAAGCTCCACCACCCCCAAGCTCCCACTATGTAAGAAATCTGGCCATGGCGACCATGGAGAGGATCCTAGTGCAGCCCGCCTCACAGGAGCCAGTGCGGGCAGCAAACTACAATGCCTTGACCATCCTCAACACCCTCGGCGTGGATTTGTTGACACAAAGGTACTCACAGAGGTGCTCATGCTCGTTCTAATCATCTTCATGGGTGGGGAGCCAGGATTGCTAGGAGGTAGAGACGAGGTGGGGAGCCATCGTCGAAGGCAAGAGTACGTGGATGGCAAGGGCACGTTGGCCAGTTGTGGGGAGGGAGATGGCCGGCGGTGAGGGAGGAGCGTTGGCTGGCTGTGAAGAGGGAAATGGCCAGCGGTAAGGATGGAGGTGATGAGGAGGGAAGAGGAGCCAAAAAATGAGGAAGGCAGAGGGGCAAAATTGTCCAAGAATGGCATATATATAATTTTTGCAACTTAGAAATGGCATATTTACAATATCTAACTTTTTAATGGCATATATCAAAAGTGGGAACTTTGCAATGGCATGTATCTAAATAACCCTTACTGAGTGGTTGATCATCATGTATAGGCTCAGTTTTGCACTCACTCTGATGGCTAGCAGCCTATCACCCATCATGATGTAGAATGTGTAAACAATATAAATTGGCAATGATTTTCATTCAATAAACAAACTTTAAGGCTTTTACCCACGAGCAACAATACAATCTGTGCTTCAGATGGAGTAGCATTTTTTAAAATCACAAACTATGATAAGTTTATAGGGTGATCTGCAGCTAGAAATTTGTAAATTGATGATTGCTTCATATGCACTGACCTGAGCAAGAGAACCTTCAGGAGAAGAAAGACCACAATATCTCAAAGTTACATCACATCGTATACTCTTGGGATACAACTTGGTGACAACTTGAAGCTGCTCAAATCTACCACACAAGACCTCTGTCTGATCAATATTGATGATCCTTGCAGCAGCTTGGCCAATGGACACATCCACCAAGAATCGGACTGTATTTGGGGAAACCTTCTCAAGAGGAAAAGACAAATCATCATCTGGTTGGTAACTCAACAGCTTATTAATAGCCTGCCATTCTTCTTTGGTTAGCTGCTCCTCCTCATCTAACTGTGGTTCTAGAAGGGTAACTTCTTGAGAAGGTAAACCAGCCGAGTTCCTTGAGATGAAAAAAAAAACATACTTAAGACATGATGAAAAAATTGATTCATTCAGGAATATCAATTTAAAGTAAAGCCTATGAGTATTCTTCCTTCAGAAGATAAATACTACTCTGTTATGCCCAATCAATTAATAATACCAAAATTGGTCATCAATAGCTTTGTGCATATTAATATGCCCAAATCATGCAATTTATTTTTTGTGTTTAATTTAACAGCTTTGATCAGTCACTTTAACAAAGTTAGGGGACAGTTGGTCCTTGAAATGATGAGAAAGGCATGAATAGCTCATAAAACATGTTCCAATGCATTCAAACAAATTTTCAAGATGTCATTATTTTGGTTCACAAAGTCCAAAAGGGAAGCATGAAATGAGTATACATAGCTTCCAAAGGGTGAGAAACAAAAAGTGTAACTTCTGCTTTGAAGGTGTCATTTCAACCAGTGGGAGTGTAGAACATATATGATTAAAAATGACCTCAAAAGAGGTAATGAAGATCAAAACTATTAACAGCAGAGTTGGCATAAAGCAAAAGAACATTAAATGAGAGACCTGTCAGGACTGAGCAGATGGGAAACAATGGAGAAAAACTGTGATCTTGGCATTGAAGACAGCGAAACAGGTATATACCTTTTAACATATTGAAGTACCAGAAAATTACAAATGCCATTTTATCATGTTTCTATTTAAACCATCTCAAGTGTAACACTGCATACATTCCCAGTTCCACGAAATCATCTTAATATTCTAACAGTAATATGTCAATACAGTACTTACATTAAATGTATTTATTTCTAGCAAAGATTATCAAACAGCCAAATACCACACAAGAATGACGAGAAGACTTGAGCAAAATGAACATTTTCAGCACGTATATTAGTAAAAATAGGGTTTGCCTAACTGGTTTCATCCAAAAACCACCAACCAACATGACACAAGTACATAGTAACCTTTCAGGCACCAAAAGCTTTCTATTGTTATTTTATTGCTACAAAGCTTTGAAATTGGCAACTTGAAAGTGCTTAAAAAATAGCTGTTTAACCAGGGAGAGTAAAATCTAATTGAAATCCAAGCTTGCCAGCTTGCTATTTTTACCCACTTCAAAACTTCAAATGAATAATGTCCCCAGGTGTATATAATGACTAAATGGAAAATTTTGAAAAGAATTGCACAAAAATGTAATGCGTCAGGGTAAGACACAAAACCATCAAAAATCTAAACCACAAAACTTGAACAGAACTGTAATTTCCCGTTACCCAACCTTGGTGGAAACAAATATCATTATACAGTCTATAGAGGAGACATGAAGGATAAATGGTACAGAAAGATTTGCAAACCACCAACTGCAAAATAAGGAGTAACGCCATAAAATATTGACATGTTAGCAGTAACTAGCATCTACAAAAGGAAGCAATAAATCATATAAGAGAGTTGATTCTCAATTTGTTTCACAAACCATCCAAAAGGCCACCATCTTCTCTTTGAGGTGCCCTTCTTGTGCAATATCTCCTTTGATTTCACAGTTTCGACCTTAGCATGTCCCAACAACCTGAAAGTATAGATAATGATATAACCAGATGACGAGTGACACAAAATATTTTATATTTTAAAGAACAGAAGTAACAGTACAACATCAGTATGTATTGCAGAAGAGCACCTCCAGAGTATTATGACTTTTGAGTCCAGAATTTTCTCTATATCCCGAATTTCAGATATATCAACATTAGGTGCTTGTTGCAACAGTGTAGCATACAATTGAACATAACGACGACGAAGCTGGCAGAGATACCTAGTTCTCTCCCATGAGAACCAATAGCTGAAAGAAAAGGCAAATAAGTTTCATAATGAGCATTTCAAATTGGAGGATGCAAATAATAAATATCTTCATATCAAAACATATTATTGACATATGATTAATTGCACAACGTTCAAGATGTATTACCATTCCATGCACACCTCAAAAAAATGCAGTGCAATTTGCATGATAATTTTTTTCACTCTTATCATGCAATTTTGGATAAGTGCAACATCATTAACCCAGTTGACGCCCAAGTACTGGCCTTAAAATTGTAGAATTAGAATTTGATTCCAAGGATGTAACTGTTTGGCTGACACCTAGAATTGAATTTGATGATTCCAAAGGCAATTCCAAGAGCATGGCAGAGCTAGAATCAATTCCTAACTTAAAACCTTTATCAGGAATTCACTACACAAAATAATAGTTCAGTATCTGGAATATCAATCTTGTGTTTCAACTGATTTGTTAAGAGATGATTCAGTGTAGAGAAACTAATTTATATATGGCCTAGAAGGGCTGGTGGTCCCACGACCTTGTAGAGAATAATGTCGTAAAGTACAGTTTTTGGAATTTCAATCTCACGTTCACTGAACCAACTGAAATTTGTTGATGATTTAGCGCGTAGAGAGACTATTAACTTTGTTCACAAACTGACAGACCTAGGTGCACAGGTAGGCCCCACAGCCTTGCAGAATTCCAAATGAAACCCAAATAAACTAATTGCATTTTGAATTGTCTTAAATCATATTCAAATTCAACTAGAATAGTATGTGAAATCCAATTGAAGAAATTAAATTCAATTCTAGGCAGCTAAACAATGTGCAAATATTTTATATGTGACTGCTTAAAACTCGGTCAATATACATCAAAGATGCAGTCATAACTTCCGATGCATTGCTGAGGGCCTACGTAATGGCTTGTAGCCAGGCTTCATGTAATTTCTATATTGATAGTATACATACATGGTATTTGAAAATAGAAATATATTATATTATATTTAAACTGTGCAGAGAGATATTATATTACAAAAAATAACTTTACATATTTGAAAATAGAGTTGCATTCATTATAGAAAAACACTACTTATATCAGACTAATCTGAGCTGTTAGTTGTGACAAATGTATAGTTTGGCGCACCACATACCACATAAGCAGAGTAGAACATGTTCTTTCATTTCCATTAACATAAGTTATAGCCTCTCAAGAAAACACGGCAACCTCAATTAATCCTATTTTAATCAAATTACTGATCACCTGTCTGATGTGGCATTTGACAAATTTTTCAGTTTTAGCAGTGGTATATGGGCATAAGTCGATTTTCACTTTTATAAATCATTACAGAAAGTGGGAAAGTGGGAGGCTGGGAGTCCTAACCCACAGGCACTAAAAAATAACCATGTTCAGCAAGGAAACTAGAACTTAA
This sequence comes from Olyra latifolia, assembly GCA_036346145.1. Taxonomy (NCBI): domain Eukaryota; kingdom Viridiplantae; phylum Streptophyta; class Magnoliopsida; order Poales; family Poaceae; genus Olyra; species Olyra latifolia. The sequence continues at coordinate 38,323,044 of CM070524.1, read as the reverse complement.
AAGATGACCAATACCACAATTTCTTTTGTCGAAGACCTGCCAGCATAGCATAACGCCACCAAGCACGACAATCCTCTTTAACTGGCACAATAGGTCGTAAGTGTGAAACATCAACACGTGTTCTGAACCTTGAAAATGTTTCCAACAGTTTAATTCCATCATAATACTGTGCCTGGTACATGCAAGTATACAAACAGTAAGTAATTTGCCAGCACCGTAACTGTACAGATAAAAGAAACAAAATTCTATAGTACCTCAGTAACTGTTAAAGAAACATCACTTAGCACTAGTGATGCTTTCTCCAAAGGGATATCAGGATCCCCTCTTTCCTGCTTTCCAAGTCGTTTATATTTAAGTGTTCCATTTATAGGGGAAACCAAATAGTTCCGATTCATTGCCCAAATAGAATTGCCAGAATGATCATCGATGCCATCTCGAAATACCTGTGAAAGCCCATACAAGGATAAGAAGAAGCAAACAGGTACTGAAGAAAGGTAATATTCTAATAGACAAGGGAATAACCTCACTCCATTCAGTAGGGTTTAGGTCTTCCCATTTCTTAGCAAGCTTCCAAGGATTGCTGTCAGAGTCGTGGTAGATGGCTAGCCTATGTAGTTCAACTGACTAAAGAATGGCCAAAGAAATAAAACATTGATGTTAAACCAAATGATTAATGTTATGATATAGTAAATCCAAATGACCTCAGAAAAAAGACAGATAATTAGTTAATTTGTTTTACACAAGTATCACAATAACAAAGCATTCAGATCATAGTTTGCAGATTCACAGTTCGTTGGGTCCACGGTACACCACTTCTCAAAAATAAGGTTTGCAAAGGGGTATACTTCAGAAGCTGGCGAAGCAGGGACAACAGTTTCTACAAACCTGACAGTTACAGCATGAAGCAAATCACAGAGTTTCATAAGCAACTCGCCTGCCCCACCCCACCCCCCCCCCCCAAAAAAAAAAAAAAACCAAAAGAAGGTTATTAAAGCGAGATACGGCGAAGAGAGGAGACCGACTACCTGTTTGACTTGTTAACGTTAAAGAAAGTGTTTAAACAATGCTCTAGACACATAGTACAATGATACATTTCTTATTGGTCCATATTATTTTGTCTAATACCATCTCAGTCCCACATAGGCAAGACCTACCTGTCCAGCCATGCCTAGCTATGGGTCTACCCATCTAGAGAAAATTGATAATATGCCACTCTCGAGAGGTGGATTCATCATTTTGCTATCCTCAATATGCGCTTCTTCAAAATGCTACTCTCCATATCGCCACTTCATTTCTTTGCCATTTCGGCCCTTTTCCATTATTTAGGCACGCGAAATGACCTTTTTAGCCTTCTTCCTCAGCCTTCTCATCTCTCCTTCCTCACCGCCAGCGAACTCCTGGGTCACGACAGCCAGCGATCTCCCCAAGCCCACTGGAGCTCGCGGCCATGGCCACCAGTGAGCTCCCTGAGCCCCATCAACCTCTGGCCACAGCCACTGGCGACAAGGCACAGAGCAACCGCGCGCATTGACGATAGGTGGCGAAGGGGAGAGAGCCTAACAACAGTGGCGACTAGGGTTTTGGCGATGGTGACAGCTAACGGCAGAAGAGGGAAGAGGAGACACAAGTTGGATGGGGAAGGTCGAGGAGAGAAAGTCAGGGAGAAAGAGAGAGGGAGCTAGGACGCGGGCGGTGGCGGTGGACAGCGAAGAGTATCATCGTTTGCTGCTGTGAGAGAGGAAGGACAAAGAAGAGTGAAAGGAAGAAGATAGGGGGCAATAAGGCCTTTTCACATGTCTGGTGGAGGGAGAACTACCCAAAATATTTTTAGAATGGCCGAAATTACCTAAGATTGCGTTCAAACCAAAGACTGTTTTCAATCAGGATTGGGGTTCAGCGAGGGTTGCTATGAATCTGGTAACTATGATTCAGATCAACAAAGAACGATCTGAGAGCATAAGACCAACCCAATCTAATTTCAACATTCACCATAGTGGTGTAGAACTTGAAACCCGGTATAAGGAGGTGCGACATAATTTCATTCCAAGGCTTAACAGAGATAAACTGTCATATAAATTTGTTCTAACCTTTCGTAGCTTATCGAGCTCTACACCTGCATCAAATGTTTCATTACCATCCTCATCCACCGTAACAGCTGCAAGTTTCGATAAAGTGAAACCAGATGCAAATGGATGCCCAGAATTGCTGGAAAAAGACAAATAAAACATTTATGAAAAAGTACATGGAAAACAAGAAAATTTAAAACATTGTGCAAGTGATTTAACAAACCTGACAGAATCTTCATATCTAATATGTACGTTACTGATCGTGACTTTAAGATTTCCAATGATTGTTGATATTAAATTGTACAGCCATGAATTTCCACTTGGTATCTGCAGCATGCAAGAAGCACTATCAATAACCAAGCAATACAAAAGTGTGCAACCCGTATGAAACAATGGATCAGATAAATGGCAGTAACCACAACTGAATACTAAAAAGAAAAGTGTAACAGATATCCAAAAAATTCAAATCTCCCCATGAACATTTAATTTTGACAATTTGGTGCTAGTAATGTAGTGACTGGAGTAGTTTCAAAGTAGGTGTTTGTTTGTGATTTTGCATTTTATAGGTTTTCAAAATGGTAGCATTTCAAATGTGTGTCCAGAATTGGAGAATAATCCAAACTGAATCCAAGGTTGTGGCAACACCATTTCAACTGTAATAATATGATTTTGAATCAACAACCCTCCACAACTTCATGGTATCAATCTTAATTAGCACTAGCATTCAATTTGCCAGCACCTAGCCATTTAGTTGGCAGTTTCCAACCAGCGGCCAGATGACGTCATCAATCCGACTTGCTTAGGAATTGGGAGACTGAGCAACTAAGTTCCTAGTTATGTCAACTGTTATAAAAAATCCGGATTCATCCCCGACAGGCATGATGAATAAACATCACAGATCCATCTTTGACATCTAAAAATAGTGCAACAATTAGCTTCAAGAAGTTATTTTTATTTTAATGCACTCATCAATATGATCATTGTGAAGTGTCAAAAATGTACACACTATTAAACTATCTTCTAGCACAATATCAAAGTAGCAGACAAGTGTTTGGCGTTGTCAAACAGGACAAAGAGATCATACATGTCCTCCTTTCAAACTCCTGCTTGTTGCTTCCAGTGTTGCAGCCTCTGCAGCCTGCAGATAAAACCATTAAAACTAGAATTGAGTGAAGTTGATTGTCTGAAAAAAAAAAAATTGGAGGAGAATACATAGAAAATTGGTGAAACAGAAGTCCGAAAGCAAGATAATGATATCAAATATAGAAATTGATTTATAAGGCCATATAATACCAATAACAATAAAGAAACATAGATTTTGAATTTCCGAAGTGGTTCCAATTTTCACATGATTGGGTAACTAGCACCAGCACCATATTTAGCTCTTGGAAGTCGAATTTTTATACATATGCACCTATATTGCATATTACCCTGTCGGAATTTTGTTATTGTCCAGTTGATTCAGCTAACAATTTTATTATGCATGTGGTTTACTCCACCAAATGTTTTCATATTTTCTGTGTCATTTGTGACTGAAGAGGCCGGATGACATGGGCTAAGACACATGGTCTAGTTTAGACCATGGTTGCTGCCGATGCTGCTTTAATATCATTTTCACCATGGCGGACGCCATATGCTTGATTGCCGGGGTGAGGCCATTTCGTCCGGCTCAATCACACCACGACGCCAAAGCAACACCATGACTATCTTGCATCATTCACCGCCTAACAAATACACTATCATGGTGTGACATTACTTTAGACAATATCTAGCTTAGGGTTAGTATTTTTACACCAAACCCTAAAAATTAAATTTCCCAGTAAATTCAGTTCTTGGTAATCGGCTCAATTTTAGAGTGCATGCTATTTAGTGATCATGTTTCAGGAATCAAACAAACCATAGACCTATATATTACCCAAGCTCTAGGCTCCTATGCGTGACACTAAATAGCAAAACAGCAGCCAATGGTCTAGCAATAAGTACATTGCAGTCACATGGTACATCCGAGCCATCCCCTCACTCTTGCGGTCCAACCTCCCTCGACTCATCCTGTTCCTTGCTTGAGAGTCCCACCCATGAAACCCCAGCCACTAGGGACAAGGACACCATGTCAAAGCTGACGCACCAAGGACATGTGAGGGGGAGATGCCAGCAGCAGGCAGCATGTTGACGAGGAATGCCAACGACTGACAAGATGAAGAGGCACTGCAATCCTTTAGAGTTCTAACTACCTAATACTACGCAGGCTCATCAAACAGCGCTTTTGAGCTTTCTTCAGGATTTGGCCCGAACTGTTCGGCAGATTCCCACGCGTTACGCACCCGTTCGCCACTTTGTTCTCAACTATTCCGATTCCAGCAAACGGAGGCCGTTAGGTCAAAGCCGTAGCGCGCGCCCTGTAGTTTTGAAGCAGGGCGAGACAACTTTAGCTAGGAGCCTCTTTTCCTTCTGCCCAGCTCCCCGAGTCAAATGTAGACAGAGATATGGCACGATTGCAGGATTGAGTGATCTACAGGACGACAGGCTGGGCGCAGCAATCCTGCAGCCTAGTAGTCACTGTGGTCTACTAGGACTTGATGAGGATTTAGTTTCTTCCCTTTTATTCCTATTTTTGATTTAGATAATGGTATTGTGGCAGGTTGTGCTTGGGATTTTTTATGGTCTCTTTATAAACTGGGATATAGATTGTTTTGGATCAATGCTCCTGATTGTTCATGTGACCTTGTGTTGTCCTAATCTGATTGTTGTTCATCATGTACATGTTCTATCAAATATTTCACTTTGTGAAGCTAATTTGTAGATAATCTGAATTTTTTCTTTGGTTCTTGAAAGAAAAATCCTTGCTTGATCAATATTTCTTGTCAACCAGAGAAGATTTTTGCTGTACTTGGGTATACCAAAACACCGAATTAACCAAATCAAATCAATTCGGTTACTTAGGCTCTATTTTTAAATTTAGTTTGGTTAATTCCATGGCCACCTTCAAGAAACTGGATTTTTTTACCGAATAAAAACTCTATAAACCGAATGCCCACGCCTACCTCTAGTCGTATTTTATTCCAAGAGGTCAACTTATTTCAAACTAACCAAACACAAATTTACATTCTTGAATTGAAAAAAAAAATCTGAAATGTAATTCCAAAGTGTTCCAACCATTAATCCAAAATGTGTTAAAGGCTCTTGTATGTCTTAATTATGATCTTCAAATATTCATATAATTGCAATCTGAAGAATATTCAACTTACAAATACTTCTGGGTCTTGTGCTCTACAACTACTCTGCTCCTTATCATATAATAAAATCAAAAGCAACAGATATGTAAACATCTTCAACTTAATTTATTCCATGAGGTCAACTTATTTCAAACTGACCAAACACAAATTTACATTCTTGAATTGAAAAAAAAAATCTGAAATGTAATTCCAAAATGTTCCAGCCATTAGCCTAAAATAACCCAAAATGTGTTAAACGCTCTTGTATGTCTTAATTATGATCTTCAAATATTCATATAATTGCAATCTGATTAATATTCAACTTACAAATACTTTTGGGCCTTGTGCTCTACAACTACTCTGCCCCTTATCATACAATAAAATCAAAAGCAACAGATATGTAAACATCTTCAAAGAATTTGGCTAGTGCACAACAACCCAAAGAAATATGGAGCTAACTCCACATCCTTAGCAAGGCATAAAATTCAAAATATGAAAAACCAGTAGAGCGCTTATTTTGAAATGTCTTGTTCACACTATATGAATATAACTGGTAGGATCATTGTCTTGAGTGTGAGAAGAAGGGAAGAAGTAAATAAGTAATCATCAAACAAATTAAAAATTAAAGCAAACCTCAATCTGCTGAAGCTTGGCTTCAAAAAGTTTCTCTATATCTTCTTCCTACAAACAAAAGAGAAGTAGCACAAATATATACTTATCAACAGGAAAAAATAAGGAAATAGTGTACGTTGAAATGTTTTGGCTTGTTGCCTATGCAATCTCAATACTGATACCAAATACCTTGAGAGTATGTCCATCAGGAGCAGGATGGGCAAGAACAAATAAACGGTCGATAAGAACAATGACTGGTTCTTTACCCAGGCTTTTCCATGGAACCTACCAGAATTACATTTTTGCATGAACAATTGACAAGAACAGAGTAAAGCAACAGCAAACTCAGGAACCATAAATTGTAGGCAGTAAAATTATCTCTCAGCATTTGAACCACATGATGCCATTGTCTCGGACTCACCAAACCAAAAAATAAATTAACACCAAGAAAAGAATGGTTCATTTTTAATCTATGCCATCTATCCCAATGTAACTAATAAATAAAAAATCAATATAAATGTATATCCATCAATGCAACTAATTATTGACTAATCTGTTTATTTATCCTCCAATAAGAAGGTAAAAAGTCCAAGTCATTTTTATATAATTATATATAATACAAGTGCTGGTTATTGAAGCAGTTAAACACCAAGGGCCTATCAGATTCAGCTAGGTGTGATGGTTGATGCCATATGAAAGAATGGGCAGCTAGGTGATCATAACCCAATCAAACCTTATACAGACATGGAATGGAAAATACGATTTTTTTTTTGTTCTTTTTAATAATAAATAATCTGATACGGCCCATGGGCCAAGCCGTGTGAACAGTACCCACGGTACTGTAGCGCGTGAACAGTACCCGCGTACTGTAGCACGGGCTTAGGTTAGGTAGTTGGATTAGATAAGATTAGATACGATTTCTTTCTTAGAGTTCAAGTTAATCCTTCCTATAAAAGGGAACGCCATGTATCTTTCTTATTCATCCAAGCAATGAAATAAATTGAGATTACATCTCGTAGGCGGTGGCTCCGATTAACAGCCTAGGCGCTAGCTTCGACAACAGCTCGTCTCGCCCGCGTCAAGGGCCGTATCCATCCTCGTTGCGTGCTCAGATCGTGCACGTAACATAATCATATTTTGTTGAAAGGGTTAAAATGCATTAACTAAACAAGACAGAAAACATACTTAAGTATCAGCACTGCTTGATAATTGTTCAAAATAAGTTATATACTGTGTCACACAATGTAAGAATGCTACCACGAAATAAAAATGTAAGACAAGATAATACAGTTTGGTAAAAACAATAGAAACAAAAAGTTATGTACTGTGTCACACAATGTAAGAATGCTACTACGAAATCAAAATGTAAGCCAAAATAATATAGTTCAGTAAAAACAATAGAGATGTGCCTTTAATGTTATGGTGCCAACAAACCCAGCTTTCACTGTCACTGGGAGCCGAAGAGAATTCAGTGCTTCAGCCTTAAGCTTTAAGTCTTTAAGAACGACATCACCTATTCACAGAGAAACCAAAGCAAAATAAATAAAGAATTAAACTTAAAAATATCATGGCAGTGCAAAACTTTTTCAATGAAAAGGTAAAATCCAATATATAATTGTTTCGTTCCAATATATAATTTTTTAAGTAAACATGTATAAAGTGTTTGCTCAAAAAGTAAACAAATAAGAGTAGAAATAGAAGATTATTAAATGTGCCATATCCCATTGTAGGGAAGCTACAGCCTACTATGCACGTCTTGATGCAGGAAATGATCCACGTCGTCCACCGTGGAACAGCTTGTTGGTGCACACCTTGTGTCCTTGTCATTGGTGGTGGTAGCACCACAACAGATTCTGGTGTGCCAAACTGTTCAAGACTATTCCCTGGGTGTAACCATCGACTGTGTGCAACTTGTCGCACGGCTACACTAAGCTGGAAGGTGAAAGGCTGGCAGCCTGGTAAAGGTGTTGACGTGTTGTAGCGTGACAGCCTACAATGGCTGGTCACACTGTCTTAGAATACATCATGCAACAACATAGCAAAGCAAACTAATGCTCAACACATTACCAAGGACTGCCTACACCAAGATGCCAAAGGCAACCTCTGCCAGACTAATGTGTCCTGCTGCACACAGAAGTAGTATATTCAAAAGTTCCTGTTTGCAGTGATGTTCTTCAGAAATGTTCTCACCTATCAGATATAGACTATCTTTCACAATGAACACTTTCCGAAAGCACAATTTGTATGCTATTTTCATTTTCATGTTAACTGATTGGCAACCTTCTCTTCAGAATTGTAACCAAAAAAAAAAAAAATAGGAACCAAATTTGTCTGTAATTACAGATCTCCACAGCACAGCACTACCAAATAACTTTCTAATGTTATGTGCTACCAAAACAGGATACACAATTAGAAAAACCAGAATAGATATTATCGTGGCATTATCAGAACTGGACAGCTTACAGCAAGGTTTACGAGTCGTAAAGTCGAGTCGAGTCGGTAGGGTACCGACTTGTAGACTAGTCATGACTAGGTCTGACTAGTCGACTACTAGTCGCTGACTATACTTTATATATAAATATAAGCTACTGCAGTAATAAATACAAAGCTAGAGAGGTGGATAGAAACCTGGAGGTGCACCAATCGCAGCCAAAGACCATGGCCTCCACCTCCCCAGGCTGCCAGGGGACTAGTGGCACAACACCTGCTTCAAAGTACTTTGGTAGAGAGGGGGCTGCCAGGGGAGGAAAGGAGAGCAAACAGCAGAGTAGAACGAGAGAGAAGGGAGAGGAAGGCAGCACGAGGAAGGCTGGAAGCAGAGCAGATCGGGAGAGAAGGGAGAGTAGGCTAGCAGAGAATAGTTTACTAGTGAAGGCGGCGACGGAGATCAGATGCAAGAGGCGGCGGCGATGAAAGTGAAGGCTGCTGCGGCGGCGCGAAAGAAAGCGGCGGCGGCTGAGCTCAGCGCTGAGCCTAGGGTTTGCCTCGTGGCCTCGTGGGTTTACTCGACATGAGCTGGGCAGTGGGCACCTGACTTTTAATTGAGTCGGGCGACTTGCATGCCGCGCCTAGCCGTGGCTAGTCGGCGACTAGCCGTCGAGTCGCCCGACTCGCCGAGTAAGTCGAGTCGGTGGCACCGACTCGGTTTGAAGTACCGACTTGTCGGCTAGTCGTCGACTAGTCGCGGCTAGTCGTCGTCTAGTCGCGACTAGTCGAGCGACTCACAAACAGTGGCTTACAGGCACAGAAAAATATTGAACATCACATTCTACAATCCTAGTTCACATATATGTTTTTAGAAGATTTTTCCCAATATGCAATCAGTGGCAGGATTTTGCACCTGCACTGTACCATCCAGGTCATGTTTATTCACTTGTCCCACTCCATCCTACTTAAACAAATGTGAATTAAATAAACATAAATATATATTCTACAGTTTTCCATTTATCGATATGCACAATAGTTGTTTTAATGATCCTCGAGTGAAATTGAGATTTGAGCTTTTTGCATTTGATCAACTGGAAAAGAACAAAGAGATGCATTTGATCCACAGTACAACAGAAAAGCATTGATAACACCATGGATTAACTGGCATCAGAATTACAGTTTGCAATAAAAGCAGGTGACAAGTTAGAGACGCCGTAAAAGGTAAGAAGTAAACAAACCTTTCCAGACACTTATTCTAAGTGCTTCAACAGAAAGCCCTTCAACATATTCACCCAAATATTTGCGAAGCAAATACAGGACCTACATTTGAAAGTGTGGAATTTCATCATGATCAGAATAAAAATAAATTTATATGAAATTGTCAAAAAAAAATTGCCAAATATTTAGAAATTCAGGATTAACTGGATTGCACACCACCTATATTATTCACTGTTCCAGCAGTGGTGCTAGTCTACCACTGTGCATTTTCCCCCTCATCAAAATAAGCAGAAAAGTACATGGAATCTCACTGTCGACTCTAATGACAGATCAAAGAACTTCATAAGATTAAATTTATAAAATCTATCTCATTAATTACCACGAATTAATGCCAGGTAGACTCAAAATAGTTGTGGAAAATCACCAGGATGACCAAGCATTCATCCATGTGACGCTTCTATTAATAGTTGGCTCAAATTTTGCTAGTGTATCATTTCTCTCCCCTTAATTAGGATGTGTTTGGTTGCCCACATCTGGCCAAGCCAGGCTCGCCCCATGCAACCTACTGCCTGTTTGGTTGGCTGCATGAATACCGGAGCCAGGCCAACCTGGTGCAAAAGCAGTGTGCTAGCCTGGCTCCAGAGAGACGGCCAGCTTGGTCGTTTCTGGCGGGCCTGGCCGTCGCCAGCAACACAGCGCACAAGCTAGCAATCCTTGACAGTGCTACTTGCAGTTGCTTTCAACCTTTCAAAAAAATTTTAAAATTCAAACGACATTCAAATTCAATGAAACAAAAAAAAATGGAACCATAGATTCAAGTACAAGGTATTGAAAAAATTTCAGATTTTTAAATTTTTATTTTTGTTTTTGAATTTATTGATTATCTAGTTTTTTTTTTTGAATTTTTACTTTTGTTTTTGAATTTATTTATGTTCCGGTATTTTTCTAAAAATTTTTATTTTCGTTTTAAATTTATTTTCTTTTTTTTGATTTTCCTCTCTTGAATTTGTCCATCACATTTCCCTCCTAATGCAGCCAACCAAACAACATCTCTGTGCAACCTATACAATCTCATACGACCAACCAAACAACATCCTCTTGCATCACCTCAGCCTGACTCCCACCAACCTAACTGAGCTCATACAACCTGGCTGAGCTCATACGGCAACCAAACAGACCCTTAGGGGGTGTTCTTTTAGGCTTATCTAAAAGTCTAATCTGACTTATCTGGTAACTTCGAGAATTTCCCGAGGTGGCCTCGAGAGTCGGATGGCCTTGATTTTTAGGATTTAGGGAGCTTTTAGACACGCCTACGAAATAAAAAAAAAGGATTCAAAAAGTAATAAAAAAAGTCAGATAAGTCAATATTAGCCACGTCTTATCTGACTTATTTCGTGACTTATCTGACTAATATTGACTTATCTGACTTTTTTTATTACTTTTTGAATCCATTTTTTTATCTCGTAGACGTGTCTAAAAGCTCCCTAAATCCTAAAAATCAAGCCCATCCGACTCTCGAGGCCACCTCGGGAAATTCTCGAAGTTACCAGATAAGTCAGATTAGACTTTTAAATAAGCCCAAAAGAACACCCCCTTAGTGAATATTATGTGTGGCATTACTTGTGAATGACCTTCTAAGAAGAAAGGAGAATGATGAAAGTGATTGTACCACCCCCAAATCTTTCTTATTAGCACTGTCTACCAGTATGGTTGTTCATACGTAATGGCATACCATTGAAAGACACTGAGCAATCTTTGACAATAAATGGATGCAAGCTTAGACCAAGATCACACAGAACACAGCTTCAGCCACGATAGTACAGATGCCCAAAATTACATTCATGACTGAAAATAGAGCAGTGATCATGACACACGACCTATTAATTGCCAAGCACACTATTATGTTGAGTAATCAATACTGACCAACTCCACTAAATGCAGCAGTCATCCTGTTGTTGGAGTGTCGGACCAGTCAAGAAACGACACACTGCTGATTGGAGATGATTCCCAACAATCACTAACTTTAGAATGAAACACTATGTTCTAGTGGGAAAAGAAGTCAATACACATCCAAGCTGAATGTAATGCTAAGCCATTCGAACTTAAACTGTAAGAAGTGCCTAACAAATAGTAGTTACAGAAACAAGGAAATTGGGAAAATGCGAACAAAATATGCACTGCTGCTACGAAATCTATCCTCTAATCCTAAAACCTGAGATACAACTACCGCAGGCCATGTGACGATGGATTGGTTCAAACTAAAGGGCAACAAATACTCAACAATTGGAACTTGGAAGCGATCCAACTAGGAAATGTTTAGTAAAACGATCTGCCACGCAACCGCCCATTTTCTTTCCAGTCCGTTTCCACCAACAGCTCAACATGCAATTGCAACCATCTCCCCCATCGCTCCGCACCCATTTTGCACCGCGCCCGACCGCTCCAAACCAGCCGAGCGATTACCACTTAACCTACGGGTACGCGGCTGCAGCGATACGTGAACCACCCCGAATCCCAACACGAGCGCGCCGCCGAAGATCACGCGGGGTAGGTGCCGCCCTAATCAAATGACCCAGAGAGACGGCAAATGGAGAGGGAAAGAGGGAGAGAGAGAGATCGTACGTGGCCCTCGAACATGGCGGAAGCCGATTGGCGCCCGACGGACGAGTCCGACGCGCGAGGTGGGCGTGGGGGCGCCCTAGGAAGACAGCGCGCGCGAGAATCCGCTGCCTCCTCGAGCCCGGCGGGGCACAGTCATGGATGAGGCCGAGGGTGCTAGGGCTCCGGGGAAGGCGAGGCGAGGCGAGGCGAGACGAGGTGAGGCGCGCGGTGGCGAGGAAGACGACGAGGAGGGTGGAGTGGTGGTGTGCAGGTGGGGACGAGACGGGGCCGGCACGGGGGAGAGATGGTGGGGTTCTTTTTGGCTGGGTTCGAGTCGAGCCGAATCCGGCCGTCCGGGTCCCGAGCACGCCCGCCCGTAGGCCGGTAAGCGTAACGTGCGCGACGCTTCGCCCGCACGCTCGGTCAACACGTGTAGTGGGGAAAGGGAGCGCAGGGTGGGCATGCCAGAGCGATGACCGATTTCTTTGGAGCGCACGTATGGTGTTTAGGGTGATTCCAATGGCATGTTTGGTTGCCTTTCTATTTAAGTCTGGCTCGTATCAACTCAGCTAAGCCGGTGAAAGACAGAATGAGAGAATGTAAGAGATGGTGTTTGCTTCTCTGTGTAAGCTTAGACAGGATATGAAGAGAAGATATTTAGGCACCGTTCTTTTGCGTGGCTGCGGTGCGTTTGTGGTGCGTTTAAACTGCGTCTTGCCACTCACCTCACTTGTTGGTAGCGCCACAACACTCATGTATGGCCGCAATGGGCCTCATGCAGGTGTGAACAAGTGTGAATGCATTTATCGCGTTGCATTCGCGATCATGGCATGCATGAGAACAATGAAAAAACGGTGCCTTAGGTAGTGTTTCTTTCGACGGTTGCGGTTGCGTTTAAGCTGAAAATTTGTAACTCCTCGATAAGGACATCTGAGGCATAAAAAAATTATAGAAAAAATGGTTTTGAGAGCTTTGAGAAAAAATAGTAAGATCTATAAAAATTGGCTATCAAACATCAAAACGTTTGATTTGTACAAAAATAACAAATTTCTAACTTATAAGCAAACGTAAACGCTAAAAGAAACACTACCTTAGATATTTGGTTGGCTGCATGAGGAGTGAATGGGATGGTATGATTGAGAGAGATGGCGTTTGGCTGGGTTTATAAAACATCCTAGTTTATGTACATTCTTTTTTTTTCTTTGGTTTTTACTGCATAGTTCAAACTTATAGATTTGAAATTATCATTTTAAATATTGAAATATTCGCGTGTAGCATTTGAAATGTTGACTTCAATTTTTTTAAATGTTAAAATATTCACGTGTACCATAATTTGTCATTTCAAACAAATTCAACGTATTGCATGATTTCAAACAAATTGCATGAATTATGGTACGTAGGCGTGAGTGTGAATGTGAAGGCAACAAGGGATTCAACGCGTAATGTGAAGACTGGAAGACGCTTGTGCAGCGACGGCAACATGTCACTGACTCAGGGCCCTCTAATTCAACAATTATCATTATGGTGGGGTTTTGGTGTTGGTGACGGAAGAATTCTGCAAAGGGGTGCTTCATGGTATATTCTATTAAATCTATTGGAATGGCATCAAGCAAAGAAGATAAGGACCGGTATTTATTTTGACTCGGATGTTGAGTTGAGTCAATAGTAGATATAGGGTTTGTCGGCGGCTGGGAGGCGAGCCTCCGCAGGCCAATGAGCAAAAGGAGGTTGCGAGGCCCGAGGGCGGCCTACCCCCTGGACCAAGGCCCGGCCGGTGGCCGAGCGCCGCTGAGGGAAGGACGTCGCGTCATTGGACGCGTGTACTGGTGTAACACGGGGGTTTTTATCCTGGTTCAGGCCTCCACTGTCGGATAACAGCCCTACGTCCAGTCTTCGTTCAATGCCAAGCTTAAACGAGTACAAGAGGGTGAGGCCAGGCTTCGGGAAGCCCGGCCTCAAGTATAATAAGTGCTCAAGGCACTATGTGTGTTCCTACCGTACCTGGATACGGAGAACTACCGGCTGTAACTAGAGCTCCTACGTGGGTGCAAGTGCTCCTGCTCTACGGTGGCTATCCCGCTCCGGCTACCTCTCGTTGCCTCCTGTGCGTGTGTCTCTCTTTTGTTCTTCCCCCGGTCCCTTTCTATTGTGGCATGTGCGCCCTTTTTATAGGCGGCCCCCGGCCACTGTAGCCTGACCTTGGTCTGTTGTGATGTGCCGTATTGTCCCTCGGTCACTAGCCGTGTTCTTCTGCTTTGCCGTGCTAGGGCGTGGCGGACGCTCGAGGCCCGCCGGATATTCGGGTGTATTTTCTTATCCCGCTGGATCGGCGTTCGGACCGCAGCCCAGCAATACGTGTCCTTCCCTATGGGGCAGATGGTAAGCTGACTCTTGACACAACCTGCCACCAACCTGCCAGAGGCCTGTGTCAGGCGTGCCTTGGTACTACGGTCGCATTTAATTCGCGGTGACCTGCGGGACCCACAAGATGCTGTCTTGTGGCGGCGCATGTCAGCTTGGGTCCCGAGCCGGGCCGGAAGCCCAGGCGAGTGACCCGAAGCCGGAGCGGGAAGCTTCGGGCGCGAGCTTGCCGAGCTCGGGCGCGGGCTTGTACAGCTCGTGCGTTCTTTCTGCGGGCCGGAAGTAAGTTAGTGGGCCGTATCTCCATGAGCCACGTACTTTCCCCAACAGGGTTCTTTTATTTTTGTTTTACTATTAGGGGGGATCGAGAAGTTTTCGATCGCCACGGATTTCTCTCCATCGAGTTGCACACTATATAATCTGTGTTCCTATATTTGGTAGCCATGTCCTGTTGTGGTGTCGTGGAGTTTTTGCCACCAGACATCTACGGTCCAGGCAGCCGGACTTAGTTGCAGGTGGTCAAGAAGAAGTGGTTGCTACTGGACCACACGGTGGTCCAACCGCACAGAAGGTCTAGGCGTTCGGACCGAGTTCCAGAAGAGGTACATTGCAGTAGAGATGCTGCCGGACCATGCAGTGTTCTGGCCGCATAGTTGGTCCGGCCGACCTGGACCACAGTCTAGTAGGTGCGCTCTAGGTTGGTGATGCCGCGCGGACCATGCGATGGTCCGGTCGCATAGTTGGTCCGGCCAGCCTGGACTGTGGTCCAGTAGCCTCTGCAATTGGTCCGGCCATAGGTGGCGGTCCGACCGACGTGGTCCGGTTGGAGGAGGTCCGGCTCTATGGCGGTCCAACCAGGTAGTCCAGCTGTGATTAGCATGTGTCACCGAACCAGCGTGGTCTAGACTACCCAGACCGATCCGGGTGCCGCTGGACCAACATGGTCCAAGCTACCCAGATCGGTCTGGTAAGCAACAACTACTAGTGCAAAGGCTAGGCTTTTTAAAGCTCTCAGCCGCACTGAGAACCGTGAGACTCCCATTCCAGTTGCTCATTTTCCTAAGTCTTCCTAGGGTTTGAGACTAGAGAGCCAAGTGAGGTGTGTGTGATCCGTAAACCCTAGAAAACCAAAACTAAGTCCAAGAGTGTGCTTTGAGGTGGAGTTTGATCCAGCGTGATCGACATTTCTTGCTCTTGTTACTCTTGGAGTTTGGTGACTCCTAGATAGCTAGAAGGTGGTGCCGGTGAGACCTTCCATGGAGGAGTATTTGTGGAAGGTCGTCGGAGTGCATGAGGTTTGGGGTTCACCTCACCAGAGCGGTGAAAAACCACCATGAGTGGAAGACTTAGGCAATAGGATTTGTCTAAGTAGAAGTGTCACTCTTGAGGAAAGGGTGTTTCAACGAGGACTAGTGGGAGGCGTTGACCTCCCGACATCTCGGGAAAAAAAATCTCACGAGCATCTCTTACTCTCTCTCATTACATTTCCTCATTTTATTTTCGCAAATTTATATTTAGTTATCTATTGAAATTTCACAATTGTCATTCTTATTCATAGCTTTAACTTTGTTGGCTAATTCAAGAAAAAGCAAAAAAAACTAAAAAGAAAAATAAGCTAGGCCTATTCACCCCCCTCTAGGCCATAGGATCCTTTCACCTTGCAAGCTCAAGCTATCGTTAATATGCATATGCATTGCAGCGCTGCAGCTGCGTTCACATTCATGAAATTTGGATGATTTTGCAACGCTGCAGCTACCATCAATTGCATGATTTTGAAATCTTTTAAATTTGGAATTTGGACTATGCAGTTACGAAATTCAACGTATCCACCAGCATAGCAAAAATAAAACATGAGAAGCCATTACATGACAACAAAGCTATAGGAAATAGCAATTTGACAAGCATCCAATGCATTACATAAATTGTTCGTTAATGCAAACAGCTTTAGTTCATATTAGATAGACCATGACACTATAGAGGTGCTGGCCATATATTGGCATATATTACATGGTGGTTTGTAAGAAGAAACATATATATAGGAAATGAGACATAGTTCAGTACAGCAAAACACATCGTTCATGATAGCAAAAGCTCCATCCATGTGGGAGAGAATATGGCAGCACCATTGTAGCTATGGCAACAAGAGAAGCAAAAGTCCATCCATTCGAAACAAAAAAGTCATCCCCTACGTTCAAAATGGTGCCATTAGCATATATTTTACAGCAGAACGTGAAACAAGACTAAAATTACAGTTGGTATGAAAAAGGTTGGCATATGTTAAAAAAAGGGCTCTTCTCATGCGCAACATGCTTACACACTTAATATCATTATAGTTGAACATTAGATTTAGGTTGGCTTGGCGCTCGATATCTCTATTGCACATAGGACCATACATAATTGCAGGCCGTGATAGTCTAGCCAACCGTAGCCTACTCACAATAAATGCATGCATGACCGTAACAAGTGCGGCTGCTTGAATAATAAGTTTGCATCGGCGGCTTTGCATATCCATCTAAAAACCAAACGCACATCCATTCAAAATGTCATATTAGTGACCATGTTAGTGACAAATGCAATTCATACCAACTAAAGCTATGACCATTTCATCTCTATGCATGTAAAATTTTATTTATAATCCACAATTAAATAGTAAGAACAGATCATAGATCATAGTAACAGGCTAATGAAACGTAGAGTGCAACTACTACCATGAGTTACTTGTGTAATATTATATATCTATGAAGTTGTCTAGTGGACTACAGAAATTAGTTCTTTCATTTTCAGATCTTCATTTCTATCCCCAAAGATATTTAACAAAAGTTTTATTAAATAGAGAAGTTGCTTAAGGTGGACTACTTAGTGGTACTCATTAGTGATGATGTGTCTCTTCACCTTAGTCAAACAATATCACCCGAAGATAAGACATGCCATTGTTCAAATAGCATAGTTGAACATGCAGAGCAAAAAATACCAGTGGAAAATAATAAATGATTGGAGAAATTTAGCATACAAGCCTCATTAGGGTGTTTCAATAGAAGTTCAAAAAATAATTTTTTATAGAAAAGCGCAAAAGCCGCAAACCTGTCCGCGTAGCAAAGGACAGCAAGCTAGCAAGAAGTGGCTGATTATAGTGGGCTAGTAGATCCTCTCCTAGTGGATGCTCCACCAGACTAGCAATGACCTTAACATATTTACAAGGAAAAATTAGAAAATCATTCTAAAAATGGAAGGGGGAACAATAACTTGCATTTATTCGTGAATGAATTACTGGACAAGGTAATTCATCTTAGAAAGTTATGCATGTAGGGATTTCATCAATTATAAAATAAATCATAACAAAACTGATCTTACAAGAAAAGTAGTTGTCAGATATGCTATTCTTCCAACCAACACCCCCTCCCCCCCCCACCCAGAAAGAAATCAATCTAATTTTTAATTTAATAGCTTCAGAAATCAGGAAATGCTATATAGCAAATTTATTAGTCATATCCACTATTGATCTAGTTTGCAATCCATCCAACTGAAGTAATGGTTCCTGTATGCTTGTTTTCTTCTGAAGCATTGCCACCATTTTCAGTGGTAATGCACTATTGATCTAACTTGCAAGCCATCCAATTTGAGAAAATTAGAAGAGGTTAACCACAGAACCAAAATACGTCATGCAATGCTAATGTTTATAATAAAAATGAGACACCAACCATTACGTAAAATTATTTTAAAAAGTAGGTTGAAACTAATGAAACTTCTGAAAGACTCTACAACAATAATCGTCAGTTAGTTAAGCCGCATTCAGATGAAGTTAATTGACAAAATTGGGTTGAGCAATTGCACAGTTCACACTTTATACCACAGTAACTGTTTCACTACAAAACAGTTGAACTGTCAGACAGAGAGTAGGAAAGGTAGTGTTGTGTGGAAGGGTGGCTGCACAAAAAAATTTGCCTCGTGAAGTAAAAAAACCACAATCTCGACTACTTAAAAGTGGCTTATGGTGAGTGATGATGAGTGGTGGTCTATTTTTACTAGACCATTCTACCCTTCGTCCTTACATTAACTACACATATATCTAGCCCCACTATCTCCCTCGTCTATTCAAAATTTGAAATCACCGTCGGTGGAGAGGCAATATTTTGTAATCATTCTCGAAATGGGTATTTACTTCATTTTCATCCAATATTTTAAAAATATAAAAATGTAATAAAAACCATGTAAGCCAAGAAAATTGCCTAAAATAAGAAGACAATATTTAATTGCTTGAAAAAACATAATACTTCATGACTAGCGAAATTACTAGGCAGTTGACATTGCATATGATAAATTCTAATATTTTTTACTATTTATGTTTTCATAGCAACGCACGGGCATTCAACTAGTGCTTAGATAAAGATAACTGACAAACGGAATATGAAACAACATAGGTTATTTACATGATAATTTCAATATAGTGCAAACTAATTAGATAACTCGAGTTTCTGATTGGATACATCAGAGCCACTGATTAGATAACAATATAACTCAATTGGGCTATGCAGAAATTGTTTCTTGGTCAAAGAATAGCTATCATTTTTTTTTCTATCAAGCTGTAAATGGGCTTTCTCAGCAAGAAGAGAGTTTTAGTACATTTGTTGAGCACCAGCATGAGGTTTATGACAGTGCTAACATTTTGTCCCAAATGATCATTCCTGCAGAATGATTACAACAGTGTAAGATGTTACACTTAAATAACAGTGTAAGATGTTACACTTAAATAGGACATGTGTATATAAATGTGGGAAGAACAAAATCTTTCTCAGCAACTACAATGAATTTAGCGCCTGTTTCTTTCAGCGTTTGCGTTTGTGTTTGCGTTTAAGCTGGAAATTTGTTATTTTCGTACAAACCAAACGTTTTGACGTTTGGTAGCCAATTTTTGTAGGTCTTACAATTTTTTCTCAAAGCTCTCAAAACTATTTTTTCTATAATTTTTTGATCCCTCGGATGTCCTTATCGAGGAGGTACAAATTTTCAGTTTATAAGCAAACGCAACCGTTGAAAGAAACATGCCCTTATTCAGAACAATAGATTCTCATGCATTGGAGCAGGATTTTGGAAGAATCACATCAGGCACCGAGAGGGAAGCTGCTCTAGAAGCTGGCAGAGAAGAATCTTGATGAGGCAAACAAAATTGAACTTTATTTAGGATCACCAACACAAACTATATGAGCAAAAGTTTGATCTCTTTAGAAGTGCTGGGGAATCCATTATCATAAGGATTAGCAATTATAAAAAGAGGGTAACACTGCCATTACCTAGAGCTCAAAAGCAAAAATTTCATAACAAAGTGCGTCTTCCCAATTGCCAGAACCACTTAAGCGAGCAAATTTTCAAGTTTGAACTTTACAGCACTATTACTAATCTAAAATCTAATCTCTTCATTTGAAATTAGATGGTGTTGATGAAGTACCTGATATCGCATATTTGCTGATGTTTCACTAGGACTGGCGGGCACGGAAGGAGACGATGCCGATGGGCAGGGATGTTTCACCGCGACGACGGGCAAGGACAAATCAGGGATGGCGACGATGGATGGCAGGGTCGGCTAGCAGGGATGGATGACGGGGAGGACTGGCGGGCACGGATGAAGACGGGGCCGACGAGCGGGGATGTTTCACCCAGACGACAGGCAGGGACAGATTGGGGACGGCGATGATGGAAGACAGGGTTGGTTAGCAGGGACGGACAGCGGGGAGGAATGGCGGGCACGAACGAAGACAGGGCCGACAGGTGGGGATGTTTCACTGGGACGACGGGCTGGGACAGATCGGGGATGACGACGATGGACGGCGGGGTCGGCTAGTAGGGATGGACGGCGGGGAGGACTGGCGGCGACGGTTGTTGGGGACGGTGGCGGTAGGACTGTGGGGGAATGGCAAACCCTAATGGTGTGAACGCAGAGATGATGGGGGACGATGGGAATGCGGCTGCACGGTTGTAGCCAACTTTTTACCCCCACGCGCGCATGCAGGGAGCCTGGCCCATCAGAAACGGTCGAAATTTTTGTTTCCCACGAGCCAGGCTGCTTGGGCGGAAATGCATTGCCTGGGCCTGGCTAGAATCGCCCTATAGGCAACCAAACAAGTCGATTTTGTATCACTATAGC
The DNA here is from genome assembly GCA_036346145.1 of Olyra latifolia. Classification (NCBI taxonomy): domain Eukaryota; kingdom Viridiplantae; phylum Streptophyta; class Magnoliopsida; order Poales; family Poaceae; genus Olyra; species Olyra latifolia. Next base: position 38,302,408 of record CM070524.1, on the reverse strand, counting down.
CAAATCTCGGTGTATACAACCAACCAAACACACCACAAGTGAATGGGTTGCAAGTCATTTTTTATTTTTATTTTAGTGGTGTTCAGGTTGACCCAAGTGAATGGTTTTGTAAGTCATTTTTTATGTCACGTCCTAAAAAAATATAGACATAGCGTGTGATTGGTTAACCCTGGCAATGCATTGTTCATGACCAATCTGGAGCATGGTCGAAACATTGATAATTTCGTCGTGTTTAGATTGAAACCAAAATTTGATAGGATATAAATGGCTATTGTTTGGTTGAAAGCCAAATGAAGTAATAGAAATTTATCAAATTTTCTAGGTATTATTTGGTTAATTATCATATATGTGTGAATTTACGAAAATTCGAAATTAAAATTTCAAACCTCAAATAAAAATTGAAAAATGCCACAAAATCAAATAAATTATAATAATGACGTAGAGGTAGACTAAGACTTTAAATGAATTAAAAATTTTATTTCATGCGATTTGGACTCCAGATAAAATAGATATGGAAATTGAAAGATTAAATCAAATGAACAAAAGGACATATTGCTTTCCTGCCATTTTTGCTAGCGCAGCATTATGATGACAACTTGGACCCACGCGTTCTTGCTTTGGCTCTCACATTCGCGCAAAGGCGCGCCCAAAAAGCTCGTCCGAGAATGGTCACGGCTCCACGTTCAAAACTGTTGGCTAGCCAAAATTTTGGTACGCGCGCCAAATATTTGGCTGCAATTCAAATTTAGGTCAAATCTTCGAGGCACGATTAAGGGGTGTTCTTTTGGGCTTATGAGCTCTGACTTATCTGTCTTATCTCCAACTTCGAGAATTTCTCGAGCTGGCCTCGAGAGTCGGATGGCCTTGAAATTTAGTATTTAGGGAGCTTTTAGACTCGTCTACGAGATAAAAATAAAACAGATTCAAAAGTAATAAAAAAAAGTCAGATGAGTCAATATTAGTCAGATAAGTCAATATTAGTCAGATAAGTCACGTGTGTTTGGAAAAAAAAGAAAAGAGGAAGAGGAATAGGATTTGGACATGAAGAATCTTATCTAGGATCACCCATCAAATTAACTTTCCTTCATTTTAGTGAAAATAGTAGGCAGGAGGTTAAAGACATCAACAAATATTAAATACTATGTTTATGTCGTATACACTTCATTAACCAATTTAATAAAAGATACTTCCACTATAGTCATTTTCCCTCTATTGATTTGTAGCAAGACAAGATCCACGTCCATCTAAGTTTTAGTGAGTTTTGGCATCACCGCTAAAACTTAGTGAAATAGGCAAGCAACTCCTTGCTAATCACATCTCTATGTGATTCTTGTTTGTTAGGAGGCATTGAATGCTTGACTCTAACACCATGCGCCGAAGCCCAAAACAGTTTTAATAGCTTCGTCAAGTAAACCAACAATATGCATGCGGATGTCTGACATTCACCCTATTTGATCAAAAACACTAATGGCAACCTGCTTTGGTAGACATACCAAAAAGAATCAAGACCCTCATAGGTGTAGCAATTGGAAGGGCATAACTCTTTTTTTTTCCCCTAGAAATAGCATGTCCTAACGCCCAAAACCTTTTTGATAGCCTACTTTAAATTAACCAATAATTTACGCATGCATGTGTTCGACACATACCCTATATAACAAGGATAGTCAATGGCACCATGGTTTGGTAGACCCATCAATTGATGATCTAGATTAAGATGGGTACAAATATTAAAAAGGCAATAATTTCTGAGGGAAAATTATACTAAAACTTATATGATAATAACATTTTTTAAAAAATAACAGGAGCAACTATTCATAGATAATCACATTAAACTATGAATAGTACTGCCCGCGACATGGCAATCGCTATTACCATGCCTCCTGTCAACCGAGTCACCTGTTTGATATCATCAAACAGATATTCGAAGCCATTACATTTAACAACTAGCAATTAAATATATATGAGAAAATCAAGCATCACAAGTAAATACTGGAAAACCATGTGGAGGTCTTCATGTGATGATGAGTTATATAACTTGATTTGATTTGCTTAGGGAGTTTGTTTTTTAATATTTGTTTGAAGCCGGGCAAATTATTGTTTCAGCAGACGCAGTTTTTATAGTTTGGACTATTTCGTGGTGCTCCTTTCTTGGGTGATTTTTTGGTCTTCATAGCTCTTGTAGAGAATTTCAAGATGAAGGTTTTTTGTTTTGGGTGGAAAGCCATTTGATGCACGGATTAATTGATATAATTTTTGCAAGCCGCTGTGTATTTATGGTGCAATTTTGACTAGTTGTGATTAGTGCTGATTTCGGGTTAATTAGGACTATATCATGATTATGGATGAAAATATGCTGACTTGCAGGGAGATAAGTGAGATATTTGTGGAGATTGTGTTGGTCCATTTGAGTGCAGGTTTGGAGGTAGTTATGGTCGTTGGCGGGTATTAGTACTAAGTTGGGAGAACCAAGGTCCAAAACGATTGAGGATATTGGCGGGACAGTTGGGCTTAAACCGAGTTCACATGGATGTCATGAAGATGGATTTGAGGTGGCTCAAAATTTCTGGTTCGAGTTGGAGGCCCGAAGGTGCGGAAAATGAGTGGTCAAATCAAGGGATGAAGACCTGCTGCATCCGGTTGGCCGGGTTTTGTGTAAAGCCCATATAGGTTTTATGTGGCCCATGTAAAGGCCATATGTGGAGCTAGTTGTTGGTAGTGAAGTGAGTGAATCCTACCCCTACATAGGTTAGCTTAGAAGCTAAGCAACCCTTAAAAGGTGGAGATGCACTTAAAAGACCTATATAAGGAGGGGTGGAGCGATACCTCCAACCAAGTCTGGGTTAAGTTTTTATTTCATAATTTTGAGCTCCTTGGGAGCTTAGTCCACTCTTGTGTGGCTGTAGAAAACCAATCGAGTAATAAAAAAAGGTTTCACAAAAAAATTTTGCTTTGTTCTTCTTATGTTCTATGTGTTTGATCTATTTTTTTTTCTTTTGCAACTAATTTTTTTGCCTCCCATCCTTCTACGTGCTGAAAACTTGTTGATCTAGGAAGAGTTGTGGTTGCCCATTTCAGTTATCTTTATTTTGCAACTCACTAAGAACACCGAGATCAAATTTTCATCTTTTTGCTTGCTTTAGCAGATTCGATTTCTCCACACAGTAGTCCTAATTATTTTTGTAAAAATGCATCTGATGTGATTTTGAGGTAATTCTTCCTGGAAAAGTTGTGTGACATACATATCTATCACTCCTCCTAGTGGCAATTGCATAGGAATCACCATTTGGGCGCTATGAAGATTTTATCGAGCCTCAAATGTTCTTTCTGAAATATCTGAGCAGCATTGCTTATTTTTGCTCTATTTTTTCTACTCTTGATCTTGAGATGAAATTTAGTGTGTAGCTTTGTGACTTAGTGTTCCCTCAAGAGAAAAATTTAGAAATTCAAATGAGTCACATTTTTAGAGAAATCACCTCTTAACAAAAATGCTTCACTACTGAAAGTTCACTTATACTTTCCGAAAGTAGCTGGGCTTATACTAATTCTTTTTCTTTTACTAAAGTTGCTTTGGAGTTGATTCTTTTTTTTATTGAACCTTCTTAACCTAGAAGCACATAGGAAAAAAACTCATGGCCACATGATTCATGAATTTTTATTCATGGCGTTTTTTATAAAGGTGTGTGTTGTTGTTCCGAGAATGATCCATGCGTGATCATATTTCTTGATGGTCACTTGATTGTGTTCATACTTCTTTTGATTTTTGGGGAGTGTGGTTGAAAGACCAAGCTAAGCGGCTAGAAGAGGGTTGAATAGATGCTAAATGGAAATCGATAACACACCCCAAAGAACAAGGAAGAAAATGAAAACAAGCAAATAACCCTCAAGAATCAAGAGCAACCATGGTTCATTCTCAGGGCAGCAACACATACCCCAAATACAAATGCCATGAATAAAATTTCGTGGCTCAAATGAGCATGGGAATTTTTCCTTAGGTGCTCCTGCTTGTTGAGAGTCCAATAAAAAAGGAATCAACGCAAAAGCTACTTTAGAAAAAGATAAATAATTAGGATAAGCTCAACTCCTTTTGCAAAAGAAAGTGAGCTTTCAGCAGAAAAGCCTTTTAGTCAAAAGATGATTTCTCCAAAAGTGTGATTCACTTCAATTTTAGAATTTTTCCCTGAAGAGAATGGAGAGTCACACAACTACCCACAAGAATTCTCCTTAAGATCAAGAGTAGAAAAAAGGAGCAAAAATAAGAAGCTTAGCCTCTCAGAAATCTTAGACTAATCATTTGGGGCTCGATAAAACCTCTTTATCTCCCAAACCTCCAAACATACTAAACACTGCAAGCTGTCACAAATGGCTGAACCGGCTCAAATTAAGTCTCAAACATAAACCCTTCAACCAAATCAAGTCACATATACTCATCATGACATGAGGACCTCCACATGGTCTCACACTCTCCCCCTTGATGAGTATATTGACAAACATCAAAAGGCATGAAGAAAAGTTTATTTTGAGATGGTAAAGCAAATCAAGTTGCAAAATCATATTTGGACTAACGGAAAGAGCAATTGTTCAACATGTCCAAGTAGATCAAGTTTCCACAAGATGCCTTTTTTCTTATAATTCTCCCCCTTTTGGCAATATAGGCATCAAGATAAATACTCCCTTTTTGCAAAGATTCATAATGAAAGATACAGAAGAGAGAGCATGTATGCATGGCATGTATGCATGAAATGCAACATAATGAGCTTTGTAAATTATGCAAATGAACATGAAGCAAAATATAAACTCAAGATTAGATTATGCTATCAAGTTCATATCCAATTGCTCACAAGTTGTTCAAGCTAGCTAGCAAAAGCAACATATTCAATTTGTCATGATTTAACATGAAATTACAAGGTATACTCTCAACACTAGAAGAAATGCTCCACAAGTATTAAAGGAACATCTGACAATTCAATCTATGCAACAAATTGAGAGAGTTATAGGTGGATGTAAAAACCTTCATGCTCAACTAATTCTACATTTTCCTCTTTTTTTGTTTTCCTAGTAAACTCATATTTTGGAGAGCAAATCCCAGCAAAGCATATCCCCGACAAGGAGCCATCGACAAAGGCTTTCTAGGTCACTCTCCTCCTCATGTTTGTTTGTATTTTTTCATTTTCCCTTTTTAATATTTTTTTCGTTTTTCCATGTACATAAACAAATAGCTCAATCTTAAGTTGCTATAGGAATTTAAAAGATGACCAAAAGAATTCAAAGGATGGCATGAGCAACTAGTAGAGAGATTAGCAAGTAAAAGCTACATGTCTCAACAAGTTTCTCTTAAACCTCAAAATGTCATTTTATTTTTTTTGTAAGCATAGCAAGAGTAATTGATAGCAAATTAAACATGAACAAACTAGCAATTGATCATGACTAAAGTAGCAAGATTCACATCTAAGGAAGTTTCACAAGCATAGTAGACAAAACTCTCAAATAAAAACAAGTCGAAATGCAACGCATGATGCAAGGTGATTTCTAACTCCCCCTCAACAAGTGAGTCAACTTTTAGCACAAATTTTGGTTTAAGTTGGGTTATGTCAACATTAAGCTTAAGAACAGTCAAATTAACCCTACAGAACCAAAAACCAAAGGATAAGGAGATAGAAACCCAAGAAACAAAAATGGGCAATCTATGGAGCAAGGAAGAGGTGTAGCAAACACTAAGGCTCAGACTCGCTCTCATCTTTCCCATGCGACTAACATAGGAAAACAGACCTACAACTCGACTACTAGAGAGTCAACACATAGCCTGTCTACCCGGGACCCAACACCCGCTAGACCTACAAGACTATGAGGATACTTGACCTAGCTAGAGAAGAAAAAACTGCTAATGACGCATGATAGCAACCTAAAGCGCAAGATGAGAGGTTCGTGCAAAGCACGCCAAAAGTCTAAGCAAAGTGCACCAAGTGAACTAGACACGGCTATTAGTGATATGCCTTAGAGGCAATCATGTAATATGATTGTATGTCTATGTTTATGTACTCTTAGATGATATCTTATCTGTTCTATGAATAAATGTCATTCACATTATTCATCAAGTACGACTTGGTTGTGAGACACATTGTTTATATGATCTTATTGTAAATGATCCCTGGTCTCATATCATTATGTGGGACAGTAATGATTTGATCAACATATGTATTGATTGATGGTAATGTTTTACATACCATAGATATAGAGATATTAAATCAATAATGTGGACACATGTTAGTGAACATGGTGTTAGATAGACCTACACTGAGACACTGCAGAGATTTTTATCTTACATGTGCCATCAGCCTGTAGTTCCGAGTGGTATACCTATATGATCTTTAGACCTGATATCGTCATTGAATCCTAACATGCGTAGTTGTGTACTTTGGGGTTATCCACCGCTACACCGTAATTGGGTAGTTATAAAGATAGCTTTTTGGTATGCTAGAAACATGTCGTGAGGTGTGAGCGATCAAGATGGATTTGCCACTCCTTGATAACAATAGCGATATCTCTAGACTTCTCAATGTGATTGGATTGGGAGGTGCATGGTTATGCCAATATGATTAAAGAGTTAACCACTATTTAGAATCCATCACAGCCGCCAGCGTCGTCCCGGTGAAGCTGTGGACATGGGCGACACCCTCCTTCTTGGCTGGAACTAGCCCGTCCGGGTTATCACAGCCGCCAGCGTCGTCCCGGTGAAGCTGTGGTGCGTGGCTCCGCTGGTCGCCGCGAGGTAGATCGCCATGACGCCAGCATGGGTTGAGCATGGGCTCCCACTTGCCGGGATAGGCCGAGAAGAGCCTATCCGGTTTCGACCGGTTCCCGGTCAGTCGCTCGAGGAGTGGCTGGTGAGCCGGAAGGTGGTTAAGCCAAAGGCAGACGTCGGGGTGCAAACCGATTTTGCCCCCGAGCCATGCCTTCAGGCCGTTGATACTGCCGGGCTTATAAGGGAATCAGCCGAGCCAGCGGAGGAGGTGGTGCCGGGAGCGGCCGACGGGACCCGGACCGAGCCGGCGGAGGGAGCGCGTGAGGTTGTAGGAGAAGCGGCCGAGCCTCCAGGAGGTCGGCCGCGCCTGTGGAGGGAGCGCCCGAGGAACCAAGCAGCTCGGGCGACCTAGTTGTGGCACTGCCTGCACTCAGGAGTGCTCCCCAGGCTCGATATGAGTCCATGACCGCGGCGGCCGCAAGGCGGGTAAGTGCCTTCGAGCTTGGCCTTTGAGGTCATGTGTTGACCCTGCTTGGGTTTTTCCTTTTCCCTTAGCCTATCCTCTTGGTGCAGTTCTACCGCGAGGTCGTCGGCATCACGTGCTCGTTTGGGGCTGAGCACGATCTTTGGCGAGCGGCGACCTCTGAGCGACGGCGATATCTTGGCGATAACAAAGCCGAGACCGCGAAGCGCCGAGCCGAAGAAGCTCGCCGAGCTCGATCGAGCGATGACTCTGGAAACTCGAGTCGCGGCGGCGGAAGCGTCCCTAGCCGCGGCGCGATGATCTGCCGGAGGTTTCCTTCGGTCGGTGGGCGTCTTGCGCCGCCGAAGTTGCCGTCTGTGAAAGGCGAGCGCGACCTCGTTCTTCGCGAGAGCTCTCCTGTGAAGTTAGCTGCAGCCGCGATGGAGGATCTGCTGAAGACTCACCGGGACACTGTGCGGGACTTGGAGGCATCCAATGAAGTCTTGCGGACTAACATGCGAACTGCCCGGGATAGGGAAAAAGACTTCCTCGAGCTCCAGAGCCAACACGACGAAGTAGTGGCCGAGCTTCGCAAGCTCAGGTGCCAGCCTAAGTCGTAGGCCCTTGTATTTTTCTTTTTTTCTTGAGCGGTGATCCAACTTGCCTCTTATTTATAAATACTCTTGAAAATGTTATTGACTTGTTTTGACCTTTGCTCCTTCGGTCCACCTTCTCCCTGGAATGCCAATCGTCGATTTGACTGTTGCGCCATGTCACGAGAGACATTCACGTCAAATCTTGGAAACAGTTCTGCGTCGGAGCTGCTTCCCGACGCTATTACTCCTGGGATCGCTTCGACTTCCTGATCTTGACTGTAAAAAGAGGCCGATGCGGCGGCCACTTTTCATTCCAAACTTCTTTCTTCCGTACCTCCCTCTCCTCTTGCTTCCTTCAGTACCTCCTTCTCCTCTTACTTCCATGGATCATGAAGAGTTGTTGGAGGTCCTTTGGGCGGAGTACTATCTCGTCCTTGCTGAGGTCGCGGAGGAGGAGGCCCGTGCCCGCGACGTCGCCACCGTCGTGGTACTGATCGAGGTCATCCCGGTGCTTGCCGAGGTGGCCGATGTGATCGTAGAGGCACTGGTCCGTGCCCGCTGAGGCTTTGTGTAACTGGCTCGCAAGCCATTCCGATGTTTTTAATAAAGTTGTTTTGTTGTTGCTTCCTTATTTGCCTTTTTCCTGCGTGCAAACGAACACAAGTAGTCGTATAGACAAGAAAGGATTCGAAGTTCGTAATATAGTCCTATTGATCCTAGCCCTCGAGCCAGGGCCCAGCTTCTGAAGAGAAGTTCGGGCGTGGCTTAGAGAAGATCGAAAGTCCTTCCTTGGGTACTCGACCTTGGAAAATAGTCTTTTTAAGAAATCGACTCTTGAAAAATTGACCTTTAAAAAAAATCGACTCCAGCCCCCGAACCACGACCGAGCTTCTGGTTTGACAGAAGGTCGGTTGTGGTTTAGAGAGATCAATTTTTTAAAAAAATCGACCCTAACACCGAGCCACGGCCGAGCTTCTGAAGAGAAGCTCGGGCGTGGCTTAGAGAGACCGCACCCTTGGAACGGAGCTCGTGGCCCTTGCTCTGTTTCTTTGTAAGAGGCAGAGTGTTGGACTCTAGAGTTATCCCGGGCTTGTGACAATTTTATGCGGGCTTATGATATAGGGCCGGAAAGCGTGTGCCCGCGCGGTATCTTGCGTGGTGCGATGGATATCGGCTTACCCGTGTGCAAGGGAATCCCGTGGGTTAGCTTCTGCGTAGCCACTACTCTGCCGATGTGTACTGAAACAGCCCGGGCTTTCTCCCAAGCCCGATCGTAGGTTTAGGTCGCCGGGGTTAGTTTGGGGGCTTTCTGGGAGTGAAGAGATGGACAAAAGAAAAAAGAAAAAGGGTGGGAAAGGAGGCTTACGACCTTGGTTTACGTGTAGAACCTTTGGAGTTGAGTGATATTTCAGGAGCTGTTGAGGACCCTTCCATCCGGCATAGCCAGTCATATAGCCCCCGGGTGTGTGACTGATACAACCGTGTACGGACCTTCCCACCTTGGGGTGAGCTTATTGGCATGGGCCAGGTTCTGAACTCGTCTTAGAACCAGGTCGCCCACTTGCAAGGTCCGGGTTTGTACCTTTTTTGCCGCATGCCGTCGTAGAGATTGCTGGTATGCTGCCACTTGCAGTAGTGCTTGCTCGCGGCAGGACTCGGATAGGTCGAGATGCAACAGTCGCTCCTCATCGTTGTCGAGTTGACCTGCAAAATCAATACGAATTGAACCAAGTCTTAGCTCGGAGGGTAAGACCGCTTCCGAGCCGTATATGAGCCTGAATGGGGTTTCGCCGGTAGCCCGATTGGATGTTGTCCGGGATGCCCAAGGCACCGAGGGTAGCTCTTCTACCCAGTTGTGACGCTATTTGACGATAGCGTCGTAAACTCGGCGCTTGACGCCCTGCATGATCTGCCCATTTGCACGTTCGGCCGCGCCGTTGCTCTGTGGTTGAGCCACCGAGGCTAGGACGACCTTCATGCCGAGCTCTTCGCAATAGTCTTGGAATAGCTCGCTCGTGAATTGTGTCCCATTGTCAGCGATCAGCTTACTCGGGACGCCAAACCTGGTCACAATGTTGTTCCTAAGGAACCTCTTGGCCGTTTGGGCTGATATGCTCGACACTGGTTCGGCCTCGATCCACTTAGTGAAAGTGTCGATGGCGACGAACAGGTGCGTGCACCCGTTTAGGCTCTTGGGGAACGGACCAAGTATGTCCATTCCCCACGTCGAGAATGGCCAGGTCAGCGGGATAGTCTGCGGCTCGTATGCTGGCTGGTGGGACACTCGGGCATGATATTGGCAGGCTGGGCAACGTTTTACTAGCTCACTTGCGTCGATCAACGCAGTGGGCCAGTAGTACACCATGCGAAGGCTTTTCCCACTAGGGTTCTGGGAGAGGCATGGGCCCCGCAGATCCCGTCGTGGATATCTTGGAGGAGAAATTTGCCTTCCTCCTGGGTCACGCACTTGCAAAGTACGCCATTAGAACCCCTTCGGTACAACAAGCCCCCGAGTAATCGGTAAAGTCGGGCTTGTCTTTGGAGCCGGGATTTGTCAGTTGTGTCCTGTGGCAGTGTCCCATGCGTCAAGAACTGGACGAATGGCGTCATCCTAGTGTCGCGCTGCCCACTTTGCGAGCCGCCCGTTCGTGTCGGGGTTTCGGATGATATCTCTTAGTGGGAAACTCGTTGGGACCATAATTGGATGGGCTTGGAAATAGTGACGCGACTTTCGCGAAGCCATAAGCAAGGTATACAAGAGTTTCTGAACCTCCGGGTATCGCTCCTTAGGTCCATGCAATACCTCACTTACGTAGTAGACGGGTTGTTGCTTTCCCTCGCGTTCGACTGCTAGTACAGCACTCACAGCCTGCGAGGCAACCGCCAAATAAAGAAGGAAAGCTTCCCCGAGCTTTGGCGTGGCTAGGACGGGAGACGTGGACAGGTAATGCTTTAGCTCGCTGAAAGCGACCTCAGCTTCTTCTGTCCATTCGAAACCATCGTGCTTGCGCAGGATCTTACAGAAAGGTGCACTGCGCTCGCCGAGACGAGATATGAATCTGCTGAGAGCCGCCATCCACCCGGTCAGGGCTTGCACCTCCTTGATGCAGGTTGGCGACCTCATGTTCTCGATGGCCTCAATTTTCTCGGGGTTTGCCCCGATGCTCGCCTTCCCTATCACGTAACCAAGCAACATCCTGGACCGGACACCGAAGACACATTTTTCAGGATTCAGTTTGACTTGAAATTTCCTAAGATTAGCAAACGTTTCTTGAAGGTCGGTTACATGGTCCCGTGGGACTTTGCTTTTTACAACAACGTCGTCTATGGAAACCTCTACATTGCGCCCTATCTGATCAGGGATCGTCTTTTGCATTAACCACTGGAACGTGGCTCCGCGTTCTTTAGACCGAATGACATGGTCGTGTAGCAGAAGGTACCCAATGGTTGCACGAAGGCAGTCTTCTCTTCGTCTTTCCTTGCCAGCGCTATCTGATGATAGCCCGAGTAGGCGTCCAGGAAGCTCATGAGCGCTAAGTCCGCCATTGCGTCGACCAGTTGGTCTATGCGCGGCAGGGGGAAATTGTCTTTGGGGCAGGCGGCGTTGAGGTCGCGATGGTCGACGCACATTCGCCATTTCCCGCCCTTCTTCTTGACGATGACTGGGTTAGCGAGCCAATCGGAATGCTCGACTTCTCGGATGAAGCCGGCTTAGAGGAGCTTGCCGAGTTGCTCCTGAATGATCGGCTTTCCACTTGGGGAAACGTCGTAGGGCCTGTCTGACAGGCTTTTTATCAGGTTGAACAGCTAGCCTGTGGTCGATTACCTCCCTTGGGACTCCGGGCATGTCGGACGATTCTCACGCGAACACGTCTGCGTTAGCTCGGAGGTAGGTGACGAGCTCGCGTTCTTATTTGGACTCGAGGTTGGCCCCTATGTGGACGACCTTAGCTGGGTCATCCTCGGAGAGGGCGCGCTTGGTGGGCTCCTGCATTGCAGGCCACCTTAGGCGGATCCCAGTGGCCGATCGGCCTTGGCTGGGCCGCGCTCTGCGAGCTGTCCGACCTTGGCCAGGGCGCTCTCATCACAGGCCATAGCGGCCATGTGGCTGCCCTTGATCGTGATGACCCGTAAGGGACCGGCATCTTTAGGCAGTGGTACCTGTGGTGGGTGGCCGCCATGAACTTGGACAACGCGGGGCGTCCAAGAATGGCGTTGTACGGAAGCTCGGAGTCCACCACCTCGAAGGTGACGTACTCCGTCCGGAAGTTCTGGGGGTCCCGAACGTTACGGGCAGAACGATCTGCCCGATCGGTTGTAGGGACGACCCCGGGACAATGTCGTGAAAAGGAATGGCAATGTCCTTGATCTTGAACCGTGGGACCGGCATCTACTCAAGAACCTGAGCAGTGACGATGTCCAAGGAGCTCCCGCCATCCACCAGCACGCGATGAACTCACGTGTTGCTGATGGTTGGGCAGAGCACCAGCGGCAAGCGCTGGGGCCTAGTCATCCCGGGAGGACAGTCATCGCCGGAGAAAGTGATCGACTGATGAGACCACCGCATGGGTGCATCTCCGGGCTTACCCTTTTCGAGGTGGTGAACCTCTCGGGCAGCAGCCTTAAGCTCGCGTCGCAAGCTATAGGCGGACGCGCCGCCGAAGATCACGGCAACGTGCGCGCGAGCCTCCTGAAAGGCATCGCCATGGCCGCCCTGGGGCGCCCGGTCGTCCGGCACTCCGTGGTCGGGGAGTTCGGGCATGGGCCCGCGCCTGGTGTAGAAGTCCTCCAACCGCACGGCCCACGTCCCGTGTTATTCGCGAGTCATGGCCAGTCTTGCCGATGGAGAAGACGATGGCGGTTGTTTGGAGGTTAGTCCTGGGCGGTCGAGGCCGGGTTGAGGAGCTCGCCCTGCCTCGCCCGCGCCCGCCGTTCTCGCCACTGCCGCCGGGCGGGTGGCCGCATGAGGCGGCCGCTCAAGAGCGGGCCTCTCGGGCTCCCCCGCCGCGACGTAGTTCGGGACGGTAGGCTCCTTCTTCTTCTTCTTCTTCTTCTTCTTCTTCTTCTTCTCGGCGTCGCCCTTCTTGGCATCTGCGCCAGTCCGGGCCGCCTCCTTCTCCTCTGTTCTCCCTCTCTTGCACTCCACCGCCTCGGAGGCGTTGATGTATCCTTCCGCAGCACGAAATAAATCAGCTGTGGTATGGACCGGATAGAGCTCAAGGTCCTCGATTAAACGGGTGTTCCGTACCCCCTCCTTGAAGGCCTCAACGATGGTCTAGTCGGAGATCGACGGAATGGTGTTGCGCACTTGGACGAACCTGCGGACGTAGTCCTGCAGGCCTTCTCCCGCTCTTTGGACCACAAACTTGACGTCCTGGGGCTTTCATGGGCGTGCGTAGCAACCCTAGAAGTTCGTCCGGAGCGCCTCCTCTGTTGTTCCCGATTCGTCTCGAACCTCGGCCGTTGAAGAGCGAGTTCGACCATTCCTTCAGACGGTAGGAAATAGTTGACCATAACGGCCTCATTATCGCCGCGCCAAGATGGCGGTAGTATAAACAATGAGATATTCGCCGATTCTTGCTCCCGTCGAACTTCTCGATGTTCCCTGCTTAATTCTACGAGGCCAAGGGCCTCGCGAAAGCTTCGGGAGAAGGCGGACACTGGGCGGCCCGTTGTTTCAACGGAGGCCTCTCGCCTGGAAGCTGCCCGAGGCGGGAAAAAACTCCGCCCAGAGTGCGTTGGGGAGCATCGTCCGCTGTGAACGTGGATGCCTATCGGTGCGACCGAACACCCTGGCCGCGCCGCCTTGAGGAGCCACTAGTGTGCGATCGGGCACGAGGTGCTTCTCGAGATCCCGACAAGTTCCTCTAGCCATCGACAAGCTGCGCAGACCTAGGTTCGCCATGGTAAGCCCTCGCAGATCCTTCTCTAGGTCACGCACGACCTAGACAATCGCCTTAACCCGTTGCTGATTACACAGAACTGGGTTGGTGACAGTTGTGGTAGGCGAGTGCGCGCGTGCTGCGCGAGTGGCGGGCGTCGGGCCGGTAGGACTGCGACGGATGTCCGCCAAAGTTCGCCCGACTGACCCGGCGAAGAGGCTGCGAGCGGCTTCACGCCGCTGGTACTCTCCGCTTAGGTCAGTGTGTGGCTGGTGTGGGGTTGCTCCGCATGACGCCGCAAAAACGTGGCGTGAGGCAGGTTCCTGTGAGGGGGACATGTCGGTGTCATCCACGGAGGCGGTGCCGTCGGCACCTTCAACCAACATGGGTACGCGCTAGTCTGCTCCTTGCCCCGACAAATTCAAGGCGCCCGATTCTTGTAGCAGATCGTCCTCTCTCTTCGGACGCAACCGCGAACGTGTGCAGCCTGTCTGGTTGCGGCACTAGTGGCGGTGCTTCCAGTCCCTCCATGAGGGTTTTGCTGACGTGGTCGTCGAAGTGCCGGCGCTGGCGAGCAAAGGCGGAGCGAAGCGAACTACTACTCCGGCTGGGTGTTGCTTCCACCTCATTCTCGTCAGCCTGAGCTTCGGCGAGGATACCAGCTTGCCATTCTTCGTACGACTCGTCGACGTCGTCGAGATCGTCGCGATCGTCGTAGTTGAGGTGTACGGTGTCGATGTCATCGTATGACAACGAGGCCATCCTCGACTCGATCGAGGGGAGAAGATTGCAATCGGGTTCCACGGTGAGCGCCAGCTGTCGGCGACCGGGAGGCGAACCTCCGCGGGCCGATGAGCAAGAAAAAGGTGGGTGCGAGGCCCGAAGGCGGCCCTGTCCCCTGGACCGAAGCCCTGTCGGCTGGCCGGACGCCGCCGAAGGAAAGGACTTGGTCCCGACGCGATCAGACGCGTCGAGACCGGAGGGTAATGGACACGAGTGTTTTTATCCTGGTTCGGGGCTCCACTACCGGATAACAGCTCTACGTCCAGTCTTTGTTTAATGCCAAGCTTAAACGAGTACAGAGGGTGTGAGGCCGGGCTTTGGGAAGCCCGGACTCGAGTACAATAAATGCTCATGGCACTATGTGTGTTCCTACAGTTACCTGTATGTGGAGAACTACCACCAGAAACTAGAGCTCCTTCGTAAGTGCAAGTGCATCTGTTCTGCAGTGGCTACCTTCCGAGTGTGTGTTGTGCCGGGGGGAGAAGAGGGCCTCCTCTTGTTATGGCCTGTACACCCCTTTTATAGGCGACGCCTGGCCACTGTAGCTTGTGTTGGTCCGTTGAATAGTCGTTCCCTTCTGTCTTGCCATGCGGGGGCGCACAAAATCTACCGGGTAATCGAGTGTATCTCCCGATCGCTGTGCCGGACCGCTACCGGTCAACACGTGTCTTTGCCCATGCGGGTGGTTGACGGGACCTGCCGCCAACCCGCCAGTAGCCATCGCCAAGCGCTCCTCGGTACAGTGCGCGTATTTAATTCTTGATGACCTTAGGGACCCGGCGTATCTGTCATGGCGCAAGCACAACCCCTCGAGCACCGAGCTTGGAAGCCCGGAGGAGGTGAGAGGCTCGATCTTCGAGGCGGGGGCCAGAGCCTGAGCTTGCGGCTCGGCGTGAGCTTGCCAAGCCTGGGCTTCCTGTGGGGCCGAGGGTAAGTCAGTGGGCCGTATTTCCATGGGCCACGTACTTTCCCCAACACCATCCTTCAAACAGAAGGTGCAAGTATACTTCACTCTACTAGAAGTAGAAGCAGTAAAGGAACAACCTCCTGATCAGAAGTCCTATGGACTACACCGGCAGAGTGAAAGATAGTGGTTTCAGAATGACCTAGAGAAACAATTACAACCTCTCAGCACGGACAACTCTGGTAGGGTGTTGCCTGATATACTCCAACCAGTCAAAACTTAGGCCCCTACCCTTAGAAATCTTTGACTGATCCAAGATAAGGTTAAACTTTTTCTTGCCTCCAACAAACTTATCAAGAGTGCTTATGAGGTACTCACACTCTTGATGAAACTAGTGACAGAACTCATAAGAAGCAACCAGATAAACACCAGAAGAGGACTGAGCACATACAACATCAGACTTCCCTTTATCCTGAATCCTACGACACCTATCACTAAACATCGCAACCTCCTTTTGAGAGTCTGACAATATAAGCACTCAGAATTCTTAATTCTAGCTATATGCCCCTCAAACCTCCTACTGAGATCCTAATACACCTTAGCCATGTCCCCATCAATTTCATCACATCGTACACAAATAAATTGACTAGCAAGCAAGGCATCAGTTAATTTATTGATTTTAGATTACAAACTTTGAATCTTCATTTTGTCAAACACGCAATCCTCACAAGGAGATGCTGGTATAATGTTACTACAACCCTCACCAGGATTGACTAGTCCTCAGGTGCATAAAAATCGGGTGCAAATGTGCAGATATCAGGTGCAACAAGATCGATGAAACAGGACGATCAATAGGCAAAATAGGAGGACTAGGCACATTACCATCAGAAGAACTAGGAGCAAAGGTAAAAATAGTAGAAGCAGTCCTAGCGTTGTCTAATTCTCTAAGCATACTAGCATGCCTTCCCCTTAGTATCTCAAGCTCAGAAGTCACACTAGCATGAGATGTCCTTAGTTCTTCTATCTCCTCAGCAAGACTATCACGTAGTTTCCAACCATCAGAATTAGAAGAGATCTAAGAGAGTTGAGTTTCCATGTCAAACTTTCTACCTCCTGCTCTAACTCCTTACACCTGGCCTTACACCTAGCATATAATCTACCAAACTTGCAGAAGGTATCGTTTAGCTGGTCATAGGTTGGTACCTCATCATCGGTGTCGGTGTAGGGGTCAAAGTCGCTGATGTCGTTCTCATTAGCTACAAAGCACATCCCAGCGAACTCATCATCATTGCTATCATCCTTAGTCTTGACATGTGGATCATCCTCATCATCAGAGTCGGAGATGCTTATCTCATGAAGTGCAGCGATGACCCGCTAGAACAACTTCCTTCCATTTGTGCACTTGCGGTTCATCCTATCTTAAGAAGTAGCTGCTGAAGACTTCTTATTGAGGTTCTTATCGGTGTAGTGGCTCTTGCTCAAACTGCCGTAGTCGTTCTTGCCCTTCTCCAGCAACTTGGGGCAGTTAGCTCAAATGTGGTTGGGGCCACCACACTCGAAGTAGCGTATTGGTCCTCCTTTCTTCCTCTCTCTCACTTTCTTGTAAGAATGGCTAATTTTGCGAGGAAGAAGAGCGAGCTGATTCTCAGAGAAACTGTCCATCATCTCATCGGACAGATTACAAAGTGCAACAAGAGAGAAACTCGAATCAAAGCCAACAGAAGAGGTACACTGCAAAGAAGGATCGGTGACCAAGGCTGTGGAGTGAGGACCAAACTTATTCAGACAGTTCATGAGTCTTGAGATTCGAATAGAGCCCATCTAGGGTTAGCGTCTTTAGATCAATTGCCTGTCTGATGGTGCTCTCTTTCACTCCTCACACCTTCATGTCAAGAGCAGAAATGAAGTGTCTGGCATTCTCCAAGTCAGTTTATGTGGTGTCCACAGCTCAGAGATTGCTCAAAATCTTGGTGAACCAACTGCAACAAGAGTACAGGTATTCACTAGTTTTTTGCACAAAGCGATTGTATTCCCTCTTAAACTAGTCTTGCCGTACAGTCTTGATTTGATCTATCCCCTCATGGTAAGCAGGGAGGGTAGATCAAATCTGGTGGGCAGACTTGATGTGAGCAATCCTATCAAACTCATTCCTACTCAGCCCATGAATAATCAAATTCCTGGCTTTGGCACTGAGCTCAACATCACCTTGATTGGTGGCAGTGATTTCACTATCCTTAGGCACTTCGTAGGGATTCTTTACTTTGAGCCAATTGTTATATCCCTGTGCCATGATATAGGACTCCATTTGAGCTTTCCAAAAAGAAAAATCAGTGCCGAAAAAGAGAGGAGGTTTGGTGGAGTACTGATCATCCGCAATAGCTCAAAATTAGAGGAAAGGCTCAAAAAGATAAGTGAAGATCAAGCAAAAAGAGCACAACCTTGCTCTAATACCAGTTGAAAAACCAAGCTAGCCGGTTAGCAGAGGGTTGAATAAACACCAAATGGAAATCGACGGTTTCTTCAACAACGCACTCCAAAGAACATGGAAGAAAATAAAATCAAGCAAAGAACCCCTCAAGAATCAAGAGCAACCATGGTTCATTCTTAGGACGGCAACACATACCCCAAATACAAATGCCATGAATAAAAATTCATGACTTAAATAGGCATGGAGATTTTTCCTTAGGTGCTCCTAGTTGTTGAGAGTCCAAAAAAAAGGAATCAACTCAAAAGCTACTTTAGAAAAGGAGAGAATTAGGACAAGCTCAACTCCTTTTGCAAAAAAAAGTGAGCTTTCAGCAGAAAAGCCTTTTAGTCAAGAGGTGATTTCTTCAAAAGTGTGACTCATTTGAATTTAAGACTTTCCCTCAAGGGAACAGAGAGTCATGCAACTAGCCACCAAAATTCACCTCAAGATCATGAGTAGACAAATGGAGCAAAAATAAGAAGCTCGGCTGTTCAGAAATCCTAGAGTGATCATTTGGAGCTCGGTAAAACCTTTTTATCTCCCAAACCGTGACTCCTATTCAAATACCACTTAATGGATGTGGTAGATATTGAAGTCACACAACTTTTCCAACAAGAATCACCCCAAAATCATTTCGGATGAACTTTTCACAAAATAAACAAGAGCTACTGCATAGAGAAACCGAATATACCAAAACAAACAATAGAGAGCAAATTTTGATCTCAGTGTTCTTGGTGAGTTGCAATATGAATTGAATGATATGAGCAACCACAATACCTCCTAGATCAATCAAGTTTTCAGCATGTAGAAGGAGGGGAAGCAAAGAAACATGGTGCAAACAAAAACAAACAATAAACTAGATCTAAGCCATAGAACAAAGCAAGAACAAAGAAAGAACTTTGAGGAACTAGTTTCTATTGCTTGGCCAGTTTAGTCACAGCCACACCATGGCGGGCAAAAGCTCCCAAAGAGCAGAATGTAAGCACTAAAACCCTAGGGCAAGACCTCTTTATATAGGCCACTCCGATGTATTTTCATTATTCAAAGGTAGCTTAGAATATAAGCTAACTTATCAAGGGCTTGGATTCAATCACCCTACCCACTCTCCAACCAGCCATAAACATGGGCTTTACATGGGCAATATAGGCCATACATGGGCTTTACAGAAAAACCCAGTCAAACCGATGCAACGGGCCTTTATCCCTTGACTTGACCGCTCTATTTCCGTGCCTTCTGGCCTCCAACCCGAACTGGAAACCTTGAACAGTCTCAAGTCCATCTTCATGACGTCCACATTAGCCCATTTGGAGCCCAACCATCCCGCCGGCATCCTCGGCCGTTCTAGACCTCGGATCTCCCAACCTAGTCCCGATACTCGCCAACGATCACAGTTACCTCCAAACCTGCACTCACATGGACCAAACCATTTTGCACATTCGAAAATATGATCTTACTTTTGCTTTCTGCATGTTTGTCTAATGTCATGATGAGTTTAAACATGTATGCATGCAATTTTAAGATCCCACACAAACAGGAACTGAAAAACTTATTTTAAACCTTTCTCTTAGCATAGCAGAGCAGAAAATAATTTTTATAAATTCAAATATTGCTCAAATTAAAAAAGTCACTACACAGAAAAGATGTGTCTCGAAATTCTCTACAACTTTCGTGTATACTATTTTTCCATTTGAGCTTCGGAAGACCTCCAAACATATGAAATACTTTAGGCATTTAGAAATGGCCGAACTGGCTCAAATCAAGTCTCAAACACAAAACCTTCAACCAAATCAAGTTTCATATACTCAGCACAACATGAGGTCCCCCAGATGGTCTCATAGTTGTTGAAGAAAGCATCAAGATTAATTTGGCGTCTATCAACCCCCTTCTAGCCGCCTACCTTGGTCTTACAAATACCTAAGCTGTAATAAAACTGACATATGCATCACATACATAAGGGCTATACTATTCATATACACCCTTGTAAGTTCAAGGTAGCCCTTATGTGGTGCGGGGACCCCCGGTTTTACCAAACCGGACCCCTCTGTGTAACTGGTATGAGTCTCAAGGATCAGTGCTCATACCCACAGTGAAACGAACATGATACCAAAGTAGAGCTGCATTAACTAATAAAGTAGTTCAGAGTACGGCGGAGCAATATATTACATTAGCTCAAAACTTATTGAGGCGAAACAAAATGTTATAACCCAAAAGTAGTGTCCCATCACGGCTATAGGCACACGCTGAGTGGGAAGCGATTAGTAGTCCGGAGCATCCTTCAGAAAGATCTCAACGTTATCCTGCGTGTCCTCGTATTCTTGACCTGCTCATAGATTGAATAGCCCTAGGTAATCAGCGGGGTTAGCACGTGACTGCTAGCAAGTCCTTCCTAGGAAGGGTCAGGTTAAGGCTTACCCTAAGGAAGCTGATGGTTAATTTGCATAAAGGCATTTCACTTAGAATTGTAAAAGCATTTTGAGAAACATATGTAAATAAATAGAAATGATCAAAATATGCAGTATTGAAACAAGTTATCATTCTCAGGTCTCAAGTTCTCAACTCATAATTCTCAGCTCATAATCTCATTCCTCGGTTCTCAATCTCAATTCTCATATATTAAACTCATGGTTCTCATCTAGCAACAGCACACATGTCAGAATAACCTTACCCATGTCATTTTAAGATATGTGATGCTACAATGTGATAGGCCGTTGAGACGCTCTTTAACCGGGAGCTCGACTGTTCAAATGGGTTTACTCTGCAGAGGTTATACGCTTTATCCACAAAATATGATATCCTCCTGTCGAAGGATATCATAACAAAACCCTTCAGAAAATTAAACCCAGGCTTACCACGGTCGTACCTGATACCCACACAGGTTCCTGGAGAAATGATGTCCACACAAGTCTTCGGCAATACCCCGGTGATGCTTCTCTCAGAACCCATCCACCGTGTAAGAACAGTGAGCAACCCTGACGTTTCTCTTCCTTTAGATTAGGCCCGTCCCATACCGAGCTTGCGGTCGCACGGGAAATTCTCAGTTAAGTGTGTCACAATCATGGGTCCTTAGTCTCGGAGCGGTAACCAACACAAACCCAATACTCGTGCTCACGTGCACCCACCTTACATTCCACCGCTCCCGAGCCCATTTATTAGTTGGTCACATTTTAATTAATGATGAATAAACAAAATCCCACCATAAACCAAAATACCAGCTCTCTTAATGTATTAGTAGCCATGTCTATTGAGTGGGATCGGATCCCCGATTACCCATCTGAACATCGCTAAGCATCTAGTATTTGAAAAGAGTGGGTATTAGTACCATAATTTACACTAGGGTCGAGGGTTTGCCGGTGTGACATCCCGATTTTATTTTCACCCTAGAAAAATTTATTTTTAATGCTAATTAATTTTGTTTATCTCTAATCCTTCTAGAACTCTATCTTTCCCTTTATCTCGTTCTAATCCACCCAAAACCGAGTTAATCTCGGCCATTAACGGGTTAATCCCGTGTGGATTTTATCCCCAACCAAAACCACCTCGTGTTCATCCCGAATCCCCCCTAATCCTCATCTTTCCTAACCTATCTGTACCCCAAATCGGACAGGATTACTCCCCTAATTGACAGTATAAACACCCCCCAGAACAGTCGTCCATAGCAACCAATCCCGAAACCCTAGCCCTCGTTGAGGAGGAGAGGTCGCCGCCGCCTTGTCTTGCCGAGGTGAGCCGCCGTCCCGTCGGAGCCGCCGGCTGTGTGGGGGTCTTCGCGCCATCGTCCTATGACGCGCCGCGCGCCAGTTCCACTCTGCGTCGGGCGGAACCGTGCCGCCGCCGCTTGCTCTGGCCGTCGTGCTGGCAAACGTGTCGGCCAGCGCGCAGCTTCTTTGCCGCCGCCGCCGCCGCTCGCCGCTTAGCGCCACCAGCGTCACTTCTTTGCTGCTAGGGCGCCGCTCACGAACCCGCCATCACGCCGCCGCGCCGTCTCTCTTGCCAGACGCCAGTCAGTCACCGCCGCGTTCCTACCTTTTCCCGTCTCTCTCTCTCTCTCTCTCTTTCTCTCTCTCTCTCGCTTTTGCGTGAAACTGAGCCAAGCAAGGAGCAGCCCTTTAATCATCGATCCGGGCAAAAGCCAGCCAAACGCGACGTACTGTTTATATGAACAGTAACCCTTCATCTTTTTGTATCTCCCAATCCGTAACTCCATTTCGCGTCATCTAATTTTGTTGGTCTTCTTTTAGCCTATTCTACCTACTGTATTTATTTCATAATTTTTTAAATTTTATTTGTTCTTTGTTGATTAAATGCATGCCTCAATTTATGTATAGACGCTATGAGGAGTCCGAAGGGGAATTAGCTGCCAATTGTCTGGGGACGAGCTACTCGGATCAAGGTGCAAGCTAGATTCATATCGATCCTACTTGTTTTCTCTCGCATTTACTATTCATAGTTTTTCTTTTGAACCTGCATGTTAAATTTTAATTTTATTTTATATGTTTACATTAGTTACCTCCGATGTCATGTTAATCATTTGTTAGCACGATTAACTTTCTATTGTCGCCTAGAACGAATTAAACTCGTATTATTGCCATCCTTGAATTTATTCACACTAGATGCTTAGTTGCTTTGATGGGAAATCTAGATGATCATTATGATGGGAAATCATTTAAAATCTTGGTAAAGAGAATCTACTCTTTATCGTGTGATTTTTGTTAAACCTAATTCAACTAAAATCAACGTGGCATGAGTAGACTCGAGGTGGTGGTTTGATTGGTGGATGTATGGTTTGTGTTATGCCATCTCGGTCGACCTAAGGACCGAACATTGTGGTTGGACGGACGGAGCAAAACCGTACAGCCATGGGGTGTTAATAATGGTAATACCTTAGTTGTTACCTTGGAAAATCTAGTTTTCGGTTGTCATGGCGGTGTGGGCGTGCTTGATCAGCACCGTATGTCCATCTGGCACACGAGGGGACTTCGGGCTTCGTGATGAAACGGCCTAGGGTGAATCCTTAGTGAGCCATCCTCAATTCTAGACGTACCAGGGATAATGGCTTCGTCTCACTTTTGGGTGAGTCCCATGGGTAAAGTATACACACTCTGTAGAGTTAAAACTATCATGATAGCCGTGCCCATAGTCAAGAGCAGGCTTAGGCAGCTCTACTTGTTAGTCTCACCTTTTAATTATTAAACTGTTGTAAAAGGTAGGGGCAGGGATTGCTAGGCAGCGAATGCCGGGCAACGAATGTCGAGTAGCGCATTACAGGGAATGTATTGCCAGGGTTTACGAGCCGAGTTGACAGTGAATGTCATTTATATTGTTATGTTGAGAAAACATGAGTTAAGAAATTAATTTAAAATTAATTTAAACTATTGCTTTACAACTGATAGGTTTGTTAAAAGTGTCTTTATGCAAAATAACCATCTCTAATCCTTTGATAGCCTTCCATTCATTACCTAAGGATATACATGCTTGCTTGGTATGGTTTATCCATACTCATTAGTTGTTCTTCAGATCTGTGTGCAGGTGACGACTCTGCTGAGTATGTGGATTACGGGGCAGGGTACGACGATAGAGCTTTCGGCTACAAGTGTATATACAGTCACATGTCCGTGGCGTATGGTGCATGCTACGGTACCGCACAGAATCAAAAAAATTCTGTTAAAAAAACAACAAAACAAGTTTTCATAAGTATATTTAGGAGCTAAAATACACTAGAAAAGGAAAAGAAATTCACGTACTGTTCAAACTACAGCACCAAAACCAAAATCCCCCTCGTCCACTGTTCATGCTACAGTGGCACACCAAAAATTTTAAAAACCCATTGTTATTTATACAAATGAAGTGTTTTTTTTAGTAGTTATAAGCACGCAAAATAAATAAGGTATCTCAAAAATTCCCAAAATAAAATCAAAATAAAATAAGTACAGTAAAAATAACACGGTTAGTGAGACGAATTAAATGACTTTAAACATATTTATGGCTCAAAGTGGTTAGATATGTAAGAATATTTGGAATTTCTATAAGTGCAACTCGGTACTGTTTCATGCTACAGTATTTTTAATAAAAAAATTGTCAGCAGACAGTAGGTTGAAACTTGTATGTGTATAGGAAATCGTTTTCTCTTATTTGTTTTTTGAGAGGAAAAGAAAATGACGAGCTAATGGTACTTTTAAACATGTAATTTATCAGTAATTTATACAATTAAATA
Source organism: Olyra latifolia (assembly GCA_036346145.1). NCBI lineage: Eukaryota > Viridiplantae > Streptophyta > Magnoliopsida > Poales > Poaceae > Olyra > Olyra latifolia. Next base: position 38,278,363 of record CM070524.1, on the reverse strand, counting down.
TTTTGCAGATGTTTGTATATATGCGTATATTCAACGCGTTGATTGGTGATTGTGTATGTTGGAATTTTCCGCCATGCGACCTTAGTTGCGTGAGCAGAACTCGTAGCGACATAAGCATTAGGCACTATGTGCTAGGGTTCAGGTGTTTGGATTTTATTGGTTCTTAAATTGTAGTGTTTAAAAATTATTTTAATAGCAGTCACTATCTCCCCGCATAGTTGCTTTTCTGTTAGTTGCTCCTTTGATCCTCTTATCTCTCAAGCAGTCAGATGGCCAGAGGAGCTCGAGGACGTGGACGTGGCCATGGTGAGGCTGCCAATCAGGTGCAGCATGGAGGCCGTGGCAGAGACCGTGGTCGTGGTCGCGGGCAAGCTGCCGCTACCCTACCCCAAGGACAGGATGAGAATGTTCAGGAGCAGCAAGAGTAGCTACAGCGACAGAACCCCCAGGCACCGCAAGGCGCTGCCGGTGAAGGAAATCTACCACCACCACCTGCTCAAGAGCCCACAGTTCAACAGCTAATACAAATGCATCTGCAAGTGCTACAAGCTATGCAACAGCACCTCAACAACCCGCTAGCTGTCACACACAATGCTGCCCCGCAGTCCAAGTATGCTGATTTCATGAGGACCCGTCCTCCAACGTTTGCGGGATCCGCAGAGCCGCTTGACGCAGGAGACTGGCTTAAAGAGGATGAGCGTAAACTGTATTTGGCCAACTGTGATGACTATGAAAGTGTGCGATATCTTTTATCACTCAAGGGTATCTTGCTAACCGGTGGGAGAATTACTGCGAGGTTCATCATGACGTGCAGTCCATCACTTGGGAAGAATTTTCTGAAGCATTCACCACTGCGCATATTCCCACCGGAATAATGGAGATGAAGAGGCGCGAGTTTCAGAATTTGTGCCAGGGCAATATGAGTGTATCGGAGTGCCACAACCGATTCATTCAAGTTGCTCGCTATGCCAACGAAGATGTCATGAACGAGGTAGCTAAAATATGGAGGTTCATGGAAGGAATGAACCCTGTTCTGAAGGTCAATCTGGTCTCTCATGGATGCCGTACCTTCCAGGAATTAGTCAATATGGCACTGCTACAAGAGGATGCTCAACATCAGCTGAATGAAGACAATAGAAAGAGGAAGATGGCATTTCAAAGCCAGCAAGTCCCAAGCAACAACCGCCCTCGAGTGGGGCAATTCCAGCAAAAGCAACAGGGTAACAAGCCTTCAACCCCAATGTTTCATGCACCTGTTCCACCCCAGCAGCAAGCACCACGCAACAACTCAGTGGCACCATTGACCAAGAACCCTGCAACTGCGCTAGGAATACAGTGCTACAACTGTCAACAAATGGGTCACTATGCTCATAGTTGCCCCCAGAAGAAGAATAACCCAGCCAAAGACAAGCCAACACGGAGGTACACTCGCCGTCGTCCGCAAAGAAGAGCAGTGCTCGTCATATTCGAGAAACTCCAAGGACGCCGCAATCTATGGGAAGAAGCCGAGTGAATCATGTCATAGCAGAGGAAGCTCAGGAAGCGCCCGATGTTGTGCTAGGTACGTTTCCTGTTAATTCCGTACCTGCAATTGTTCTATTCGATTCTAGTGCTTCGCATTCCTTTATATCTAAAGAATTAGTAGAAAAACATGGGTGGAAAGTCTTACCTCTAAAGAAACCCCTAATAGAGCAATCCCCGGAAAAAGAGTTGATAGCAACTCTTGATAGTCCTTCCGTGCAAATAGAAATCGGAGGAGAGAAGTTCAAGGCGAACCTTATTCTGTTAGAATCGCCTGGGATAGAAGTAATGTTGGGAATGGATTGGTTGAGTCGTTTCAAGGGATAGATCGACTATGCCAGAAAAACTATCACTCTTGCCAACACTGATGGAGCTAAGCTAAACTTTGTGTCATCTATGCAACTCAAGGCTACCAGTGTGGTGAACCGACTAAAAGGATTACACACAGAGTCAGAAGCACCAGCTTTGGAGTCTGTTCCGGTGGTATGTGAGTATCCAGATGTATTCCCCGATGATCTGCCAGGTATGCCACCAGACCGAGACGTGGAGTTCGTTATCGAACTTGCACCAGGAACATCGCCCATCTCACAACGGTCATACCGGATGAATGCTAATTAGTTGGCCGAGATGAAGCAACAAATCAAAGAATTACAGGAGAAGGGATTCATCCAGCCTAGCTGTTCACCACGAGGATCTCCCATTATTTTTGTGAAAAAGAAAGACAACACACGCCGTATGTGTGTAGATTATCAATCGTTGAATGAAGTCACTATCAAAAACAAATATCTATTGCCCAGGATAGATGACTTGTTCGATCAGCTGAAGGGAGCGCGAGTTTTCTCCAGGATCGACTTGAGGTTGGGTTATCACCAAATCAAAATCAGAAAGGAGGATATTCCGAAGACGACGTTTACCACTCGTTACGGTCTGTATGAGTACACCGTAATGTTCTTTGGACTGACTAGTGCCCCAGCGCAGTTTATGACCATGATGAATAAAGCGTTGATGGAATTTTTAGACAAGTTTGTCGTGGTATTTATCGACTACATTCTTATCTATTCCAAAAATGAAGAAGAACATGTTGAACATCTAAGGATTGTGTTGGAGACTCTCAGAAAGCATCAGTTGTATGCCAAGTTCAGCAAATGTGAGTTCTGATTACCAAAAGTATCATTTCTTTGACATGTTATTACAGCTGTTGAGCAAGGTTCGAGACGTACTAAACTGGGAACAACCGAAGACAGTGACCAAGGTCCTTGGTTTTCTAGGTATGGCTGGTTACTATCGGAGGTTTATTGTAGATTTCTCCAAAATAGCCAGGCCACTCACTCAATTGTTGAAGAAGGAGACCAAGTTTGTTTGGACGGATGCCTGCGAGCAAAGTTTCCAAGAGCTAAAGAAAAGATTGACTACTGCCCCAATGCTTATATTGCCTGATATTCATAAAGGTTTGGACATCTACTGTGATGCATCTAAGCACGGACTCGGTTGTGTATTAATGCAAGAAGGCAAGGTCGTCGCCTATGCCTCGCGACAGTTGCAACCACATGAGATGAATTATCCTACTCATGATCTGGAGCTTGCAGCTGTGGTTCCTGCCCTGAAGATTTGGAGGCACTATTTGATTGGAAACCGTACGGAGGTTTACATGGACCACAAGAGCTTAAAGTACATTTTCACCCAGCCTAATCTAAACATAAGGCAACGAAGATGGCTGGAACTGATAGTAGACTACAATTTGGGAGTACACTACCATCCAGGCAAGGCAAATGTTGTAGCTGATGCTCTGAGCAGGAAGAAGCACTACAATCAACTGTTGGAGGAGTGTCGAAAGTTTAATTTAGAAGTAGTCGAGAGAGGGTATCTTAATACACTAGAAGTGAAGCCCTCATTAGAAGACCAAATCAAGGTGCACCAGCAGAACAAATGACCATCAATGTGATTGTGCAGATGATCATGGAAAGAGCCCCTGAATTCTCTATGGATAAGGAAGGTGTTGTCTGGTATGGGAAGAGGATCCTTGTACCCGATGTAAAGGAGATTCGCGAATTGATCTTGCAGGAAGCCCATGACTTAGCCTTATCCATCCACCCCGAGAGCACCAAGATGTACTTGGATCTACGGGAGAGATATTGGTGGCCAAGTATGAAGAAAGAAATTGCAGAATATGTTGCGATATGTGATGTATGCCAGCGAGTAAAAGAAGAACATCAAAGGCCAGCTGGTCTACTACAGCCATTGCAAGTATCTGAGTGGAAGTGGGAAGAAATCGAAATGGATTTTATGACCGGTTTATTGCTAACAAGGTTGAAGTATGATTCTATTTGGGTTATCGTGGATCGGTTGACCAAATCAGCCCATTTCATACCAGTTAGAACCGACTACTCGAGCGATAAACTCGCCGAGATTCATGTCGCCAGAATAGTATGTTTGCATGGGGTGCTGAAAAGGATTGTTTCCGATCGAGGTACTCAATTCACCTGCAGATTCTGGCAGAAATTGCACTCATTGCTTGGATCCAATCTAGCTTTCAGTACGGCTTATCATCCGTAGACTGATGGCCAAATCGAAAGGACTAACCAGATATTGGAGGATATGTTGAGAGCATGTGTTCTCTCTAATAAGAAGGAATAGGACAAAAGCCTACCCTACGCGGAGTTCTCATACAACAACAACTACCAAGCTAGCATTCAGATGTCACCTTTCGAGGCATTGTACGGAAGGAAGTGTAGAACCCCTCTATATTGGAATGAGACTAGAGAGAGAAAATTGTTTGGACCAGAGGTGCTTGCAAGAGGCAGAGCAACAACTGAAGGCAATCCAACAGAAGCTGAAGACTACTCAGTCCCGTCAAAAGAGTCATGCTGACAAGCGGCGCAGGGAATTGAGTTTTGCTGTTGGAGATCATGTATATCTGAAGGTGCCACCGATGAAAGGGTTGTGCCAATTCCGAATCAGTGGCAAGCTAGCACCAAGATATATTGGGCCGTTTCCAGTGCTAGCAAAGCGGGGAGAAGTTGCCTATCAATTTGAGCTGCCACCACAGTTATCAAATGTGCATAATGTGTTTCACGTTTCCCAGTTGAAAAAGTGTTTGCGTGTGCCTGAGGAGCAGATGCCTATGGATGATATCAACCTACAGGAGGATTTATCTTATCCTAAGTATCCAGTCAAAATTTTGGAAGAGGCAGAAAGGTGTACCCGAAGTCGAACCATAAAGTTTTGCAAAGTTCAGTGGAGTAATCACTCAGAAAAGGAGGCCACTTGGGAGCGTGAGGAGGACCTGAAGGCAGAGTTTCCAGATCTTTTCCCTAGCACTTCCGAATCTCTCCTCTTAAGGGGGGAGGTTTGTGACATCCCGATTTTATTTTCACCCTAGAAAATTTTATTTTTAATACTAATTAATTTCGTTTATCTCTAATTCTTCTAGAACATCTTTCCCTTTATCTCGTTCTAATCCACCCAAAACCGAGTTAATCTCGGCCATTAATGGGTTAATTCCGTGTGGATTTTATCCCCAACCAAAACCACCTCGTGTTCATCCCGAATCCCCCTAATCCTCATCTTTCCTAACCGATCTCTACCCCAAATCGGACAGGATTACCCCCCTAATTGACAGTACAAACACCCCCCCAGAACAGTCGTCCATAGCAACCAATCCTGAAACCCTAGCCTTATCACAGAGCACGGAGAGAGAGGAGGAGGAGAGGTCGCCGCTGCCTTGCCTTGCTGAGGTGAGCCGCCGTCCTGCCGTGCCGCCGTCCCGCCGGAGTCACCACCGCTGTGTGGGCTGCTGCGCCACCGTCCTGTGACGCACTACCGCACCCAGGTTCCACCTGTTCTACGCCAGGCCGGAACCTGCGTCGCCGCCGCTCCCGCCGTTAGCACAACCAAGCAGCGCGCGCCGCCGCTTCGCCGGCGCCAGGCGTGCCACCATGCTATCGCGACATGCTAGCACCGCCACCACGGCTTCGCTTCTTCGCCGGCGCCGTCCTCCGCCGCCGTTCGCCGGGAAGTCACCGCCGGAGCCGCCGCCGCTCCCTGCTCACGGTCAAGAGCGGGCTTAGGCAGCTCTACTTGTTAGTCTCACCTTTTAATTATTAAACTGTTGTAAAAGGTAGGGGCAGGGATTACCAGGCAGCGAATGCCGGGCAGAGAATGTCGAACAGTGCATTACAGGGAATGTTTTGCCCGGGTTTACGAGCCGAGTTGACAGCGACTGTCATTTATATTGTTATGTTGAGAAAACATGAGTTAAGAAATGAATTTAAAATTAATTTAAACTATTGCTTTACATTTGATAGGTTTGTTAAAAGTGCCTTTATGCAAAATAACCATCTCTAATCCTTTGATAGCCTTGTATTCATTAACTAAGGATATACATGCTTGCTGGGTATGGTTTATCCATACTCATTAGTTGTTCTTCAGATCTGTGCATAGGTGACGACTCTGCTGAGTATGTGGATTACGAGGCAGGGTACGACGATGGAGCTTCTGGCTACTAGTGTATCCCCAGTCAGATGCCTGTGATGTATGGATGGGTTTACCGAGCGGTCATTTTAATTTCTATCTTTCGCTTGCTACTATTTACATTCAGACAACTATTGTAATATTTGACGTTTGTTGCCAAGGTACTTTATTTTGTTAAACGTTGAACAGCAAGGTGTGATTCCAATTTGCTCTAACTGTGCAAACTAGCTATGATCCGTTGGGACTAGTACCGTAAGGCACAGAGGGGTCGATTTTGCTAAGCCGGGTCCCAACAGCCGGTGGATGCATATATCGAACGGATACATGCACTAAGTAACACTATTCATTCATACGTCAGTTTAATTCACATAGCAATTTTCGGGTAAAGCTATAAAACTAGGATTGTAGGGGAAAGACTTGCCTTCGTGGTACTTTGGCTCCGGCGGTGCGTCGGCGGCGTCGAGGAAGCATGCTTAGTCGCCCGAACGATCTATCGCACACAAAACGAGGAAAAACAACAAATAAATAACATGCGTAACAAAATAATTTTATAAATTGTACAAAAATTATAGAAGATAGATATGGTTTTCATGGATTTTTAAAAATTTGAATCGCCGGATTCAAAGGTCGGATGAATCCAGAGCGAAATTGGGAAGGATTGCTCTTTGCTGAAATTCTTAAGAAAAATGAGAAATGACCCTGTAGCTGCGGGTCCCACTGCGCAGTTGACCCAACTGGGTGTCTTCACCGGATAAGAACGTGAGGTGAGTAAGAATTAGAGAGAGAAAGAGAGAAAAGAAAGGGAAAGAGGGAGAGAGAGAGAGCCAAAGGGAAGGGAGAGAGGTGGCGGCGATGGGAAGCGGCTTTGGCGGCTTCATGCATGGCTGGCTGCGACCGGCGGTGAGGCGGCGTGGGTCTCTAGCGGCCACTAGGGTGGGAGGGCAGCAGCAGCTGCTGCGTAGGAGCGCGGCGGCAGCGGCGTGTGGAGGAAAAGAGAGGGGCGGATGGCAGCCGGCGGCAGGGTGGGGACTTTCCGGAGGCGGCGCAAGACGGCTAGGCGGCGGCGCTTCGATGGAGAGGGGGCAGTGGACCGCAGTGTCGCGGCAGCGGGCAGCGGGATTAGGATGATGGCGGCTGCGCTACAAGGCCGGGAGTGGCGGCGACCATGGGAGATGGCGGCGAGCGGCGAGCAAGTAAAGGCTCTGCAGGCGGCAAAGACGCAAAACAAGGGCGGACGCTGGGCGGCGGCGATGGCCCTCAACGGCGGGCGGTTAGCTTTGGCAAGAGCACCTTAGAGACTCATGCGGCGCGCGCATTGTCAGGTGCAAGGACGCGGTGGCTAGGAAGGGAGCAGGGCAGCGGTCCGGCTGGGGAGTGGCCTCTGCATGGAGCAAGGGCAAGGCCCAGCCTACAGGGTGGCTGACGGCAGTCAGAAGGCGGCTCACCGACGACGACGCGGACTACCTTGCCAAGGAGAATGACGGCGTCGGTTGTGGCTCGGCTTGGAGCTTCGGGGCGACGGCGTCGAGCAACTGCTTCTCTACGCCGATGCTGGCTTGTGCCAAGCGCGACTGGAGCTGGGGTTTGGGGATTTGGGTAGCTTCGGCTGATGGAGAGGTTGATTTCTTGCAGGTGATCACTCGTACGTGGCTGCAGGGCTCAGCCCACGCAGCGCATGCTGGCCACGTCGGGGGGGAGGGGGGCGCGGATAATGCAGATGATAAGACGAAAAAAAGAAAAGAATGAAAGATGGAGTTTTTCTTATAATATTAGTTTTAGGATAAATTGAAAAAGTAAACAAATATAATTTTAAGTTTAAACAAAGTAACTTTTGTGTAATATACTTTTTTAGAAGAGGGAGATTGAGAATGTAAATTAATAAAATTATAAATAAAATGGTGGTTACTTATGAATGAAATATCAGATTTTATAAGACTAGAGAATTCAATTTCTTTGTTGTGATATTCATATAAGATTTATTTATTGATTTATTCAGTTGGGTGTCACATGTTGTTTTGGTGATTAATGATAAACGCTAATTAATGACATACAAACTTGATTTATTCATTAATCTCCTTTAAGATTAACTTGTGTTGTCTTAATCTCTTTGATAGTGTTCACCATTAAAGACGTGTATCTAATCATATTAGTTGGGACTAATATTCTTTATTGATATTATTCCTTTAGTATCATATCTATGTCGTTGGTGAATGATCCATGTGGAGGTATGAAAAGCATATTTTACATTATATATCTATTGAATGCTTATTTTAGTGTTGACTTATAGTATTCCTTTTATATATGATAATATTATTATGAGTGTAATGTGTTTATTGCCAAGTTTTCTCTACTCTCATATTTCTAAGAAGTAATCAAATAAGGCAAGATGAGGTATGCAATCTCGATATCCCTTTCATATTTATTATTGCATTCCTCTTATGCAAATGCATAGTGAGCTCTAAGTAACATATTGATTATAATTATGCACATTGTTTCATGTCATATTTATTTGTGCATAATTATCCTTTTGAGTTTAATATGTGTATTACTCACTTGCCATCCTTGTTCTAACTAGAGTTAAACTTCACCTTGCTATAAATTGATTTTGTGCATGTATACCTTATTGTTACATCTTCTCATGCACTTAATTTAGCGAAATTTAATTTAAATTGAATCACAACTTCACTATAGCTTTAAAAATGACTTGTACATGTGTAATTCTTAAATATACTTTCATGTGCATCTTTAAGTGAAGTTGTGTTCATGAAATTAATTAATTTCCATGAATTATTGAATTATCTTTTGGGCAACTTTCTCTCTAGTGCATATAGATCAAATAAATATTTATCATAATGCACTTAGTAGAGACCTTTCATGTCAAGTGTTTCATTTATGTTTGAGCCCTATTGTTGAACACTTGTTGAGGTTAAAACTTAGTTGACCTTGAATCTATTCATTCATATTGAGCTTTTGGGACTAATGCTTTTCATGCGGTGATGTGAAGAGAATTAGATCCTATAAAAGTGAATGACGACAAAGGGGTGTGATGAGATGATGGTCAAGCTGAGATTAACAAGACAAGAGAATTGCTAAGAGTTGATGACAAGGTTGAGACCAATATGACGGGACGATCGTTAGGGAGGATGATCGAGTCGAGGTCAACAGGCCCGTGAAGTCGTCAAGTTTTGGGATTGAGTTAAGGTTAATTAAGCAAGGGGTTCATCGCAGCTAAGAGAAAGTTGTCAAGTGAAGGAGAAGAAATGAATGGATGATGGTCAAGTGGAAGTCGACAAGACGAGATGATCGCCAAAGATTGATGATGAGGTTGAGACCAACGAGACAGATGATCGTCAAAGAGGATGATCGAGTCAGGTCAGTAGGACAGAGAAGTCATCAAGGTTTGGGGTTGAGTCAAAGTTGACAAGACAAAGACATCATATCAAGTGTGAGTGCATCGTAAAGCTGTTGATGGAGAATATAAAGCTTTAGGAGTCTTAAGGCCAAGGTATGGCTAGTATAGGGCTAAGGTTATTTTCTAGACTTTTACCGATCTTGGTAATTGGTTGGAAGATCGGATTGGTACAATAGTCACCGTACTGTCAAGAGGGGTCAGAATCATTTTGATCGGATTAGTTTCTAACTCTCAAGTGATGCACTTTAGGCCTCTTTAACCCTAGGTTAAGCCTAAGTGAGGTGTCAAGGGTATATGAGGTATGTAGTGAGAGAGAAGCATCGATGGTGTTGGAAAGGGGGGAGTTTTAGGGATGGTTTAAATTCCTTGTGTTTTCTATGCCTATCCTTTCGGTGTGAGGTAGTGAGACCTTGTGGGTTGGATAGGCCTCGTTCTTAGCTTTCCGTAGAGTCCAAGATCACCTAATTTCGACACCCAAGCTAGGAGATATGGCCGGTTTTCTCAGAGGTGGTACAGACCGGACTGAGTCCGATGGTGTCCAGAAGGGAGTGCAAGTGGTCTATAAACCATCGAACTGAGTCCGGTGAGCCCGTAACGGCTAATTTTCATACCAAAGAGCTAGTTTCGGGTTGGGCCTATAAATAGAGTGTTTTAGGTTGAGTTTTGATGTCTTTTGGACCTTGAATGAGTTCCTAGGTGAGAGGGGGTGTCAAGAAGTGTAAGATTGGGAGATCCTCATCTTGGGAGAGATTGAGTGAGCTCTAGGACATGAGTGAGTGCCTAAGTATGTCTTAGTGCATCGCTTTTGAGTTTTGATTCGGTGTGATCAAAGGGTTCGGGCTTGTTACCCTTAGTGCTTGCGAGCACCTAGACGGCGTGGGAGGTGTCGTGCGCTGGTAATCTTCTGAAGAGGAGGTTGTGAGAAGGCTCCGAGAAGCTTGTACATGACGCTGGTGCTTGCCACCTCCATAAAGAAGAAACTAGTAACCACGAGTGGAGACAAGGAGAGGCTGAAGTGGGAGCCAATCCGTTTGAGGAGCAAAGATTTGCCTCAATGTGGATGTAGGAGTTCGGCTCTGAATCACGGGGAAAAAAATCTTCGTGTCACCTTGTGGTTATCTTATGCTAGGATTTATTGTTAGCAATTTAATTACTTGTATTTACACACCTAGAATTAAATTGTTTGCTTGTCATCCTAGGAGTACAAACCCAATTTAGTTTATCATTACTCTAGGGTACTTATCTTCATTGCCTTATTGTTGTAAATCACCTAATCTATGATTGCCATCACCTAGACTACTACAGAATCACTAATATATGACGCATCTTTTGAGGCGGTTTCGACCTGCATAAATAAAAGGTGTCTTCAATTGTGGCGGAAGGGCCGATGGACCATGAATAGGAGGCGGTTCAATTTTAACCGTCTTATATGACAGTTGGCTTTGATACGGTTGCATAGTTGGAACCGTCGCATATGAGATTATAAACAAAAGAGACGGTTTCTGACAGGGACCTGGAGTGACGTTCGGAGCATTACACGCAAAAACGCCGGCCTCCCCCGAGCAAGGAAGTCCTTGCTCGGGGCTCGGGGACAACCGATCCTGCTCGGACCCGAGTCCGGGCACTCCTTCCCCGGCCAGGCTTAGGCCCTCTCCACTCTGCTGCATTAAATACTCTGACGCCGTCTACGACAACTGCACCAGGTCGCAGGGGGCTGCGGCCACCAACCCGCGTCTTGTTACACTATTCCCATGCCTTTTTCCCGTAAAACGTGAATGATGGCGATGACGCAAGTTGAGGACAGGCTCCGGACCGCCGGACGAGAAGGCGTTCTCTCCATACCGCTGGATAATAGGGCATCACCTTATTAGAATACCGATCACACCCATGTATAAACAGATTGTGCTGCTACACATGTAAAGGTTAGCTGCTAGAAAATAGAAGGAGACCACAGGAGCTTCGGCTACTACCACCTCGGGCCGAAACTCATCTTCCCACTGTAGAAAACTCATCTCCCCTGTAATCCTTCTCGTATCTCATATAAACACCACTGGACGTAGGGTCATTACCTCCACACGAGAGGCCCGAACCAGCCTAAATTATGTGTGCTTGTTGTCGATGATTGCTTGATCGAAGCTCGCCTTCCTGAAAGCTCCCGAGACCGTAGAAAGGAGGCCGGTTGATCATCATACTCAACAAGTAAGCTCGGCGCCTGGGGGTCCCGTACTCTCAACCGCCGATAGCTGGTGCCGTCTGTGGGATCGTCGATTAGCTTCTGCGAGCAAGGGTCCTTGAGAATGGCGAACTCTCAGGACAACCAAGATATTCGCTTCGACGACCTCGACGACTTGGACGAGCATTGGTCCGACACCGAGGTCGCCCAGATCATTGATCCAGAAGGACACACCGTGGCGGAGTCTCCCTCCCCCATGGATGTCTGCCGCCCGGCGGGTGAGTTGGGCTCGGAGTATGTTCCCGAGCCCCTCTCGTTCCGAGAGTTACCGGGACAGGAGACACTCGCGCGGCGTCTTGGCGTCGGTTAAGACGGAGGTCGATATCCCGACATTCCGTCGATTCGACCACGAGATCGTTCTCCGCGGGACACGGCCATGACGCCCTCATGCCCGGCGTTCGCGAGAAATCCACATGGCGACACCGACGACGCCCCTCCTCCGTAGCTCGAGGACGAGTCGCGTCGCCGCCAGACGCCGCCCTGGATCGGCCGCCACCGACGACGGGCTCTAGCGACCCGTCGCGATGACCCGGCCGAGCACCCGCCAACTCCCCTTCCACCACGATCGGGTCGCCACCTCCGCCCCTTTCTCCGATCCGACGGCAGAGCCGCCAGCGCTTTTGGCCTTGGCACACGTGGTACGTGATCTCGGCGAACCACCAGTTACCGAGCTAGGCGTCGCCATGGCCGAAGGTCGAAGCGATTGGCGGCGATCTTCCTCATGGCCGACTTTGAGTATTTCCCGGAGAGCCAAACCCCAAGGGTGGCTACTCTCGTCACGACCTTTTGCCGGACCTTGACCGGCGAAGAATGACAGACATCCCGCCGACATAGTGATCGCCCTCGATCGATGGTCGGCGGCGCGAGGCCGCCGTGGACGGCTGCTCCACTCACGACTCCGCCCGAGAACGGGTCACCCCGAGTCCCGCAAGAAGCGCCATGGCGAAGCGCCGCCCTCGCGACCGACCAGTATGAACCTTGCCGGTACCCCGACACTCGGCGCGGCGACGTTTCACGCCTCGGCCCTCTCCGAGGGCACGAGGGTCGTGACACTCGCGGGCACGACGCCCGGGCAGGCCACGGGTGCCCCGCTTTTTCCCGCGACCTCCGAAGCGTGGCGTGGCCCCCCAAGTTCAAACCGGGCCACATCGAGCGATTCGATGGGACTCAAAACCCGGACGAGTTCCTCTCGGTGTACGCCACCACCGTCACCGCCGCTGGCGGTGATGAAGGAGTAATGGTGAACTATTTCCCCGCTGTGTTGGAGGGGCCTGCTCGGACATGGCTCTTCAACCAGCGGGAAGGCTCCATTCACACCGGGCACAACTTCGCAATGCCTGCGCGGGCGAACTTCGGGTGCTTTGTCCTCCCGGGGAGACCGCAGGACCTCAAGCGGGTAGTCCAGATGGAGGATGAGAGCTCGTGACTATGTCCGGAGGTTCATCCGCACGGAACATGATTCGAGCATCCCGGATGAAGCGGTCGTTGAAGCCTTCACCGAAGGCGTCAAGAACGTCCGCTTCACCCAGGATCTCGGCATACTCGGCTCCGCCCAATGAGCTCTTCGGGCGGTGGAGCGTTACATCAACGCCGAGGAGGCCGCTGCGAGCGCGCTTGGTCCGGCAGCGCCTCGCAGCGTGCATGGAATCCTCGGACAAGAAGAAGTCCTACAAGAAGGCCAAGTAGAAGAAAAAGAAAGTGGCCAAAATGGTGGCCGCCATTCCAGAGCAGTCGTCTCCGCCCCAGGCGCCAGGGCCAAAGAAGCCTCGCCCTTCCCCGGGCAAAGTGGGTGGTCAACGGCCGGGCAACCCCGGGCAGAAACGCGGGCCTCAAGGACCTTCAAGTAGTCGTTTCTGCCCATTGCACCAAGTGCACGGGGACGATCTCCGCAACTGCCGCACCTGGGTTGCTCGGCTCGAGGATTTTTACAACGGCCGGGGGCCCATGCCCGTCCTTCCGGACGCCGGAAAGGGTGGCTCCGACCGAAAATCCGTGCCACATTCCGACCCACAGGGCCAGGAGAGCGAAGAATACCACGAGCCGAGTCACCATGTCACAGTGATCTTTGGAGGGTCCGCGGCCTACTCCTCCCGACGGGAGTTGAAGGCCGCGGCGCGCGAGGTCTGCCGCATAGACCGAGGCGGTTCGACCTCCGAACACCTCCGATGGTCGGAAACGACCGTCTCCTTCTCCCGGGAAGATTGTCCCTCGGGAATGACAAAGCCCCAAAAGCTCCCCCTCGTCCTCTGCCCGACCATCAGTAACACGAGGGTCGCGCGGATACTAATCGACGAGGGAAGCGCTCTGGACTTGATATCTGCCTGGGTCTTGGACGAGATGCAAATCCCCCGATCCAAGATCAAGGATATTGCTATGCCCTTTCATGGCATTATCCCGCACGCCCATGACCCGGCCGGGCATCGTCCTACCGTGACCTTCGGCAGCCCGAGCAACTTCCGGACTGAGCTGGTCACCTTCGAGATAGTCGACTTTGAGTCGGCCTATAACGCCATCCTCGGCAGGCCGGCTCTCGCCAAGTTCATGGCAGCCACGCATCATGCGTACCACTGCCTCAAACTCGCAGACCAAAAGGGTGATCACCGTCGGGGGCAACCACAAGGCCGCCTGAGTCTTGACGAGATGGCGCTGCCCCGGTCGGCCAGCCTCGAGTCGGGCCCGAGCAAGATTCTTGCAAATCCGCTCGGCCCAAGGTGGTCCTCTAGCCCCAGGAGCAGACCAAACACATCCCGATCTCGAGAGGAGGACCCGCCCAGGTGGTCTACCTCGGGCCGCTTTAGATCCGAATAGAAAACGAAGCTCGTCACCTTCCTCCGCAAAGCGCCGACGTCTTCGCATGGGAGCCGTCCGATAAGCCCCGGGTCCCAAGGGAGGTGATCGAGCACAGTTGTGGTTCACCGATAAACCAAAGGCGCCAGCGCCGAGGAGAGATTCCCGCAATGGAAGGCCGATATCATCAAGGAGCAAATGGACAAGCCGTTGAAGGCCGGCTTCATTCGTGAAGTTGAGCACTCCGACTGGTTGGCAAATCCGGTCGTAGTTAGAAAGAAGAACGGAAAGTGGCGGATGTGGGTTGATCACACCAACATCAACAGCTCGTGTCCGAAAGACAACTTCCCTCTCCCCCGCATAGACCAGTTGGTCGACGCGACGGCGAAGCACGCTTGATGAGTTTTACGACGCCAGACCGTACCACCAGATCGACTGTCATGGGGATGAAGAGAAGACCGCCTTCATCACCCCCTTCGGCACCTTCTGCTATATGACCATGTCCTTCGGTCTGAAAAATGCGAGGGCCACTTTTCAACGTTTGATGCAGAAGACCTTTCCCGACCAAATCGGGCGGAACCTAGAAGTCTATGTAGACGACATAGTCGTCAAAAGTATTCTAGCCAAGGCCTATATCCGGGACCTCGAGGAAACCTTTTTTAATTTAAGAAAACATCGGATAAAGCTGAATCCGGAGAAGTGCGTTTTTGGTGTGCACACGGGCATTGTGCTCGGGTATGTCATTGGGTCGTCCGGCATTGGCGCAAACCCGGAAAAAATCGAAGCCGTCGAGAGAATGCAGGCCCCTTCGAGTGTAAAGGAAGTCCAATCGCTCACTGGCCGGATAGCGGCCCTCAGCCGCTTCATCTCTCGACTCGGTGAACGCGGACTACCTTTCTTCAAGGCCTTGCGCAAACACGACGATTTCGTCTGGACCGAGGAAGCCGACAACGCCTTCAAGGAACTTAAGAGGTACCTGTCGAGCCCGCCTGGCCCCGATCACTTCGAAGGAGCAGATCCTGCTACATTTACCTAGCGGCCTCCCAGCAAGAGTGCCATGCTCGTGGCCGAGCGGGAGGGGAATCAACGGCCCATACACTACGTGAGTGAGGTGCTTCATGGACCTAAGGAGCGTTACCCTGAAGTCCAGAAGCTTCTATACGCCCTCCTCATGGCTTCTAAAAAGCTTCGCCACTACTTCTTAGCTCACCCAATCACGGTCCCGACCAGTTTCCCACTTAGGGAAGTTCTTAGGAATCCCGACGCTTTCGGGCGCATCGCAAAATGGGCAATAGAACTCGGGGAATTCGACCTCAAGTTCGTTGCTTGACAATGATCAAGTCTCGATATCGGCGGACTTCGTGGCGGAGTGGACGAATCCCCCCCCGACCGAGCAAGTGACCGGGTGCACCGAGGAACCCCACTGGACGATGTTCTTCGATGGCTCGCGATCCTTCGAGCGCTCGGGGGCTGGAGTTGTGCTGATCTCTCCTCAAGGAGAGCAACTCCAGTACGTCATACAATTACACTTCGCTGCGACCAACAACGCAGCAGAGTATGAAGGCCTCTTGGCCGGGCTCCGAGCATGCTCTGCGCTAGGGGTCCGACGACTAACCGTGAAAGGGGATTCGCTGTTGGTCGTAAACCAGGTTAACAAGGAGTTTCAGTGCTCCGATGACTCAATGGCGCGTTATCTGGTCGAGGTGAGGAAGTTGGAAAGGAACTTCAGGAACTTCGAAGTCCTTTACGTGCCTAGGAGAGCAAATACCCTGGCCGACCAACTTGCCAAGTTGGGCACCTCACAAGAACCCGTCCCAACAGGGGTGCTCGTGGAGCACCTGCTAAAGCCCTCTATTCCCTCTGGAGAAGAGGCAGACGAGACGCACGACAACGTCTCCCTCCTCAAGCAAAACGCCACCTGGATGATGCCATTCATCCAGTTCTTGGCAATCGGGACATTGCCCGAGGATGAAGCCGAGAGATCCCGGCTTATCAGGAGAGCTCCACTATACAGGCTAGTGGAGGGTACCTGACTGCGAGGCGCTTCGAGTCCTCTCCAAGTCGCCTCCCAGAAGAGGGAAATTCTGCCGAGGACTTGCACGAGGGTATCTGTGGGCTCACTCTCCTCTGAGCACGCTCGTCGGCAAGGCCTTCAGATGGGCTACTATTGGCCCACGTTGGGTGACGCCGGAGATCGCCACCACCGCCGGGCGTGCCAATTCCATGACCGGCAGTGCACCAACCAGCCTCGCCCAAACTATTCCCTCACTGGCCATTCTCTACCGGGGCCGGACATCCTAGGCCCATTCCCGTGAGGCGAAGAGATCGATACCTCTTCGCCGCCATTGACACGCTCACCAAGTGGATAGAGGCCGAACCGCCGCATTACGCCCAGCGCCAAGAAATTCTTCCGCAATAACGTGGTCACGTGGTTTGGTGTTCCCAGCTGACTGATCACGGACAATGGAACTCAGGGGGTGTTCTATTGGGCTCATGAGCTGTGACTTATCTGTCTTATCTCTGATTTAGATAATTTCCCGAGGTGGCCTCGAGAGTCGGATGACCTTGAAATTTAGGATTTAGGGAGCTTTTAGACTCGCCTACGAGATAAAAATAAAAGCAGTTCAAAAGCGTAATAAAAAATTCAGATGAGTCAATATTAGTCAGATAAGTCACAAAATTTTCGTGACTTATCTGACTAATATTGACTCATCTGACTTTTTTATTACTTTTTGAATCTGTTTTATTTTTATCTTGTAGGCGAGTCTAAAAGCTCCCTAAATTCTAAATTTCAAGGCCATCTAACTCTCGAGGCCACCTCGGGAAATTCTCGAAGTTCGAGATAAGTCAGATAAGTCACAGCTCATGAGCCCAATAGAACAGGGCCTCAGTTCACAAGCGAACTGTTCCAAGAATATTGCGAAGACATTGGCACCAAGATTTGCTTCGCCTTTGTAGCTCATCCACAGAGCAACGGGGCTGTCGAGCGAGCCAACGGGCAGATCCTTCAAGGAATCAAGAAGCGGGTCTTCGACCGCTTACTGCTACAAACAAGGCCGGGTAGACGAGCTCCTTCCGCCTTGTGGGCAGTCCGCACCACCCCCAAAGAGAGCCACGGCTAAACGCCTTCCGGCTCAGATATGGCACCGAGGCCATGCTTCCGACCGAGATAACTCTAAGATCGCCTTGCGTGGACCTCGCGGAAGAGGCCGACGATCATCATGGCAGGTTGCTCGATCTCGACCTATCCGAGGAAAAGCGCTCGCAAGCGCTCGTCCGATCAGCGGCTTACCTGCAAGCTCTACGTAGGCACGCCGCCCGATCTATCCGACCAAGGACTCTGCAAAACGGCGACTTGGTTCTGCGACGCGTCTAGGACACATCCGCACACGCCAACAAGCCGACCCCGGTGGGAGGGTCCATTCACGGTCGTCTCATCTTCGAGCCCGAGGGCTGTCCGCCTCGCCTTCCCCGACGGGCGAATCCTCAGCAACTCGTGGAATATCGCCCAGCTACGCAGGTTCCACGCCTAACCTTCCCCCTTTCTGGCCCATCCCCCCTTATTTAGCTATGGGATCGTCGAATGACTTCTCCTCGGAATCTCCGAGCCTGTTAAATAAAGAGGAATGGTAATCCAATTTCTTTTTGCCTAAGGTTTTTCGGTCTTTTCTCCTGTCCCGCCCAATCACGAGTTCTTGTTTTCTAAACCGATTTTTAAAGCGGCCGACGGATCCGAAAAATGCGCCCCGCCCTAAATTTCATTGCTCGGATAAGCCGATAGCACATCGCCCCAGCAGGTTCTCGGCGGTGCCTCGCAAACTTCGATCCTGAAACCCAATTGAAATCCGGAGTTAGTAACTCGAACTCGCGGCTACTTTGTGTGCCCGGTCTCTTGCTCGCAACCAGGGGCAAAAACTCGGCCACACGAGGGGGCTGGACATCGCCATTTTTCGCGCGTCCTCGGCTGCCCGGCTACTTTGTGTGCCCAGTCTCTTGCTCGCAACCAGGGGCAAAAACTCGGCCACACGAGGGGGCTGGACATCGCCTTTTTTCATGAGTCCTCATTTGCCGGCCATTGCCGTGTGCCGGTCTCTTGCTCGCAACCAGGGGCAAAGACTCGGCCACACGAGGGGGCAGGACATTGCCTTTTTTCACGCTTCCTCGGCTGCCCGGCTAATTCGTGTGCCCGGTCTCTTGCTCACAACCAGGGGCAAAAACTTGGCCACACGAGGGACATCGCTTTTTTCAGCGTCCTCGGCCGCCGGCTACTTGCGTGTGCCGGTCTCTTGTTTCGCAACCAGGGGCAAAGACTTCGCCACACGAGGGGGCAGGACATTGCCTTTTTTCACGCTTCCTCGGCTGCCCGGCTAATTCGTGTGCCCGGTCTCTTGCTCGCAATCAGGGGCAAAGACTCGGCCACAAGAGGGGGCTGGACATCGCCTTTTTCGCGTCCTCGGCGCCCGGCCATTGTGTGTCCGGTCTCTTGCTCACAACAGGGGCAAAGACTTCGCCACACGAGGGCTAGACATCGCCTTTTTCGCGTGTCCTCGGTGCCCGACTACTTCGGTGTGCCGGTCTCTTTCGCAACCAGGCAAAGACTCGCCACACGAGGGGTGGACATCGCCTTTCGCAAGACTCCTACGCCTTGGCTACGCCGTGTGCCGGTCTCTTGCTCGCAAACCAGGGCAAAGATTCGCCACACGAGGGGACATCGCTTTTCGCAAGACCCTCACCGCTCGGCTACCGTGTGCCGGTCTCTCGCTTCGCAACCGAGGGCAAAGACTCGCCACACGAGGGGCCGACATCGCTTTTTTATGATCGCCTCTATTTCACGTGCTCCTACCTACCGGTTGCCGTGTGCACGGTCTTTTGTTCAGAAGTCACGACTAAAGCCCGATCTCACGAGGGGTTTGAGTGGGTATGTGGCAGCGAGTAGTAGCATAAATATTTTTCCTCAAAACCATGTAAGCATGCACAAGAGAGAAACAAAAAACATCTTGTATTTAAGTAAAGGTGTCTCATATAAACACATGTAAACACCACGCACACTACCCCTAGATCTACCCTTCAGAGCTTGAAGCTCGCCTCACGCCTTCAAGACGACTCAAGCCGAGAACATCGATCCGGGCTTCACGCCTGGCGGATCTCTTCACGGCTTCGCCACCCTCTCGACCTCACTTGGCTGCTTGCCGCTCCTCCTCGAGCTCTTCATGGACCCGCCGAGCTCCTCCTGCGACCGAGAGTTCCTCTCGGACCGAGCATACTCCAAAGCATGCTCAAGTTCATTCCGACCCAGTGAGCTCCGTTTGGGCCTCCCTAGCGCTTGCGCACCGCCACTTTGGCTCGCACCGAGCTTCTATGCTCGCGCCCCGATGATCCATCTCACAGACATCTGCAAGCAAAGAAGCCATCGGCAAAGTTACAAGCAAAAATTACTCATAACAAGAAATTACCTCATGACGGTGACGCTCGGCGGCAAAGACTCTCGGCTTGGGTCGGGCCGACGCGATGTTCCCAGAGCTTGAAGAAGGCGCCGCGTGCGAGTCTGAACCCCGGCCTCTTCGCTTCCACAGACCGGCTGGACATCTCAGATTCGGGGCCGAGCTTCCCCACCCTCGCTCCGCTCGGTACGAACCACCAAAGCCATTTCCCGGCCCCGTTCAGGAGCCCCGGCTCGGGGCCCGAGGGGCTCCGACCGTCTCCACCACGACCGTCTCCCGCATAGTATCGCTCTGGCCGCAATCCACGGCTCCAAATTTCACCACCTCGGGTTCGGGCGAAAGCAAAGATCGCTTCGCGCTGGCGCACGGCCGAGGGTTGCCCGATTTGCTCCTCGCCTCTGGGGAACGGCCGCGTTGTCGCCCAACGCCAGCTCCCTTCGACGCCTGGGCACCAACGGGACGGAATCTTCCGAATCTTACTCGGACTCCTCCCCACCACCTTGCTCGGCTAGATCCTCCCCCGTGACCTGCTCCGCCGCGATCCTTGCCGCCAACTCTGCAATAATTTGGGACGCTGCGATTTGAAATGCTTCCGTAATTAGGACCCTGGCCCCTGCCTCCGTCAAAGGCACAGGGGATCTTCCCCCCACGGGCCCCCTGACTGTGTTCGAAAGAAGAGAAAAATCAAGACCGCGGTAACACGCGGCCGACCAGAAGGGAGGCCGGATCAAAAAGAAAACTTACCTTCTTCCTCTTCATCCTGAAAACCTTGCCCATCGACGGCATCTTCCATTTGGGGTTCCTCGTATACCCCCGCCTGGCTCAAAGGGCTCTCCGTCCTCCCAAGCGGTGAAGGGCGACCTCGCTCGCCCGCTCACCCAGCCCCGACCGGGCAGGGCTCGCCGCCTCGAACCACTCCGGATGATGCTCCTTCGTCCAATGAAGGAAGCCCCTAACTTCTTCTTCAAGCACCGCCCCGGGAGGAGCATCCCTCGGCCCCTCGAGCCACGAGGACAACGCCGCCCCGGTTCGGTCCGAATCCGCTCGGGCTCCTCCTCTATCGTCCTCCTCCCGCTGAGCCCGCCGTTCGGCTCGGCGAAGGTCGGCCGCAGTCTGCAGCAACCAGGCAGTGTGGTCGGGATAATCCTTCGAGTATTGCGTGAACCAGGCAGACAATTCTTGTACCGGTCCACAGACTCGTGTGAGCGCGGCGGGTTGTGCCTCGGCGAGACGCGCCCGGACTGCTGGCGCTTTGTCTCCTAGAGCCGCCCGCCGAAGAGCCCCTGCGGTGCAACCGCTTCGGCCACGGCTCCTCGTCGTCATCAGACATTCGCGAGGCCCCTCTCCTCTTCTTCGAGGCAACTTTCTTCCTGGGAGGTCGTTCCCCTTTTTCCTCGGCCGGTTGCTCGGCCGCTAGCACGGCCTCCAAGGAAGCTCGGTCCTGCGGAGAGGAGATGGATCAGAACAAGGGCCGATCCCGCCCGAGCGTGAAGATCGACAAGGGACGAACCTGCTCCGAACGGTCGAGGACATTCTTCGGTCCTCGCCTACCTAGGTCTGGGTTCTCCTCCTTCCCTAGGGCGAAGAGCTCCGCCACCCGCTCGTCAACCCATCGGTCGTCTGGGGCTTCCGAAAGAATCAGACAGGATCAAATAAAAAACAAACCCGACAAAGCGGTAATCTGAGTAAGGGAGCCTACCGGTGTCCGCCTCACGAGTAATGTCACTCCAGCCGGCGATCTCGAAGAAGGGGTGCTCCCAACATCGCAGAGGAGACACCCGGTTCCTGAGGAAGTCCTGGGCAATGGCCTGCCCGGTCAGGCCGCTATCGCTCAACACTTGGATAGTGTCGAGGATCTTCTCTTCCTCTGGCTCCACACGCGGACGAGGAAGGTCCTTCTTCTCCATTGCGTGTTAGGAAATGGAATCCGCAATCCGCCCCTTCTTCGCGTAGAACCACCGTTTAGCCCGGCACGACGGAGTCCTTCAACATGAAGGGGTACGAGTACTGATTCTGAAGCCAGAAATGAAATCGTGCACCCCAATCGACAAAACCCCCAGTCGCGATGGAGCATGTAGAAGTGAAGAACAGCTCACCGTCGACGGTACACCCGACGAAGCCCTCGCAAAGGTGGGAGAAGAGATTTAGGATAAGAATGGAGTTAGGGTGGAGGTTCGTGACCTCCGCATCAAGAATGGGTAGGACCGCGCCATAAACTCGACTCGGCGCGAAGTCCGTTGATGGCGTAGAGTTCGCAACTCACGAACTCACCTTCCGCCGGCGCCGAGAGGGCCTCACCGTCGGGAACACGCCAAGACCTAGGGTCAAGGTGGCCCTGTGCCACAGGGTCCTCCAGGCGCGCGGCGGTAGTTCGAGAGGGAACAAACTTCGCCATCAAACGGAAAAGGCAGCGGAAGAAGAAGGTGGCGAAGGAAGGCGGCGGCGGAAGAAGAAGGCGAAGGAAGAAGAAAGCAGAGGGAAGAGAAGGAAAAGAGGCAGCGTTCTGGTGGGAAAAGATCGACGGTTTTTTATCCTTCTCCCACTAGAGAAACCGCCCCGGAAATCTCGGGAACTGGCGCACGTACGGCCGTCACGTCGCCTTAAAACCGCTAACCCATTCACAAGTAACCGTTGGAAGACCAACGATTCGAATTCCGCTCAGGTGGCCCTTGCTCGGCCAGCTCAAAGCTCTGATCGGATGATCCCTGCTCGGCCGGCCCAAAACTTTGCTCGGGTAGCCTTGCGCTTGGCCAAGCCGAAGTTCTGCTCGGGCAGCCTTGAGCTCGGCTGACCCAAAGTCTTGCCCGATTAGCCCCTGCTCGGCTGATCGGGCAATGACTAGGTTCTGTCCGAACGTCCGAACTAAAAGGCCTCGAGATAGCTTTGAGCCTCGAGGGGACGGCGGTCCGCCACTCAGCTTCGGCCGATGACAGGACTCGAGTGACGTTCGAGCATTACACGAAAAACGTAAAACGCCGGCCTCCCGAGTAGGAGCCTCCCCGAGCAAGGAAGTCCTTGCTCGGGGCTCGGGACACCGATCTCGCTCGGACTGAGTCCGAGCACTCCTTCCCGCCAAAGCTTAGGCCCTCTCCACTCGCTGCATTAAATGCTCGACGCCGTCTGCGACAATCGCACCAGTCGCAGGGCCGCGCCACCAACCCACGCCTTGTTACACTATTCCCATGCCTTTTTCCCCGTAAAACGTGAATGATGGCGATGACGCAAGTTGAGGATGTGCTCGCATCGCCCGACGAGAAGGCGTTCTCTCCATACCGCTGGATAATAGGGCGTCACCTTATTAGAATACCGATCACACCCATGTATAAATATATTGTGCTTTGCTACACATGTAAAGGTTAGTCGCTAGAAAATGAAAGAAGACCACAGAGCTTGGCTACTACCACCTCGGTAAAACTCATCTTCCCATCAGAGAAAACTCATCTCCTGTAATCCTTCTCGATCTCATATAGACACCATCGACGAGGGTCATTACCTCCACACGAGGGGCCCGAACCAGCCTAAATTATGTGTGCTCGTTGTCGATGATTTCTTGATCGAAGCTCGCCTTCTTGAAAGCTCCCGAGACCGCAGAAAGGAGGCCGGTTGATTCTCATACTCAACAAGTAAGCTCGGCGCTGGGGTCTCAGATCTCAACCGCCGGCAGCAGATTAAGAAGTGTCGTAGATGTCTAGGTATTATACGACGGTTTGTAGGTTGCAACCATCTGTTGTGATGGCCAACGGTTGGTTGTTGAAACCGACTCAATTTACTACTTCATATGCGACGGTTGTTAGAGGGTCGGGGAGGGGACGAGTTGGAGTCCGTCCATAAAAGATGGTTCCTAGTATTGTTGAATCATATGTTGTCCAAGCATTACTTGCTCAACAGGACAAGGAGTGCATATTTGCTGTTTACGAAGAAGGGTTAGTTTCTACATTAAGAATAAGTCTTTATAGTTTTATATTCTTTTGACATGCCCCTGTTGCATTTCAGTTACCATTGGGTCTTCTTCGCTATTTTTGCAAAATGGAACACAGTTTACATAATCGACTCCTTGGCCAAGCACAACAAGACCATGAAAAAAGAATATGTATTCATGCCAATGTTTAATAGGTTAGCTAGCTCTACTCATTTACTTCATCTTGTCAAAATCTATTGAATGAATTTCTTCATCAGCATTGGGAAAATCTTGTGAAATTTGTTGTTTCCACAGCCTTGGTGTGTGCTTTGAAGTCCTCACACTATCAATTATGACTGTTAAGAAAATGGTTAGTATATAAAAGTAATCCAGTATTTAGTAACTAGCTTACTTCTATCACCATCTATTCCATCGAAGGACTTCAGGCCGCAGTGATCAAGGAAACACATAAGTAGAGAAATGTTAGCTTTCAATTCTGTGATAAAAGAACATGTGAAACTCAATAGCATGTGTGAGGTGTAAAAATACATTGACATTGTGGGACAGTGGTTTTCTTTCAATAGCAACAGGGAGAGGAGGATTCCTTGCAGCAGCAACTGGGGTAGGTTTTGGCTTCATTTGAACACATGATTTCTTCGTAGGATTTTCCTGAAAGAGTCTTCTTGGTTGATCATATTTAGTACCAAAGTGCTTAAGCTTGATAATTATCTTATGACGGGGTTTCAGTGGGGCAATTACCTTAGTGGATCTTTGGATGATTGATGAATATGGGGGAGTTCAAACCCCAAATGGATATTGAAGACCTATTATGGACCTTTTTGGGATTAATGACAAAAGGGGGAGAATTTATGACTTATCAATTGCCCCCTGATCGATTGACAAAAGGGAAGAGAATGACAAAAGGGGAGAATCGAATTTATGAAGATCATCAATTGTCCATCCAATTTGTGAGAGAATGTTTGTAAGTATGATCTCTTATTCTCTCTCCACGTTTGTTTTTGTGCTAAATAGCTTAATATTGTCATTTGGTGCAATTGCTAAAGGGTTTGCCATAAATCACCAAAAAGGGGGAGATTGAAAGTGCATCTAAGCACATAAGTGATTTTGGTGATTAATGACAAACACATATAATGACAATTATTAGTAAATGTGTAAATACTTGAGTTAGTGCTTGCCTAATATCAAACCTCTAGTATGTATTTATTTGTATTATGAGACTAACAAGTTTGTTGCTTAAATTATTTTAGTCTCATCCAAATAGGGGAATTCTTTAGGTCAAGTGAATAAACAAAGATGAGGTATGCAATCTCGGTATCCCTTCTATATTTATTATTGCAATCCTCTTATGCAAGTACATATTGAACTTCATGTAATATATTGCTTATATATATATGCACATTGGTTCATGTCATATCAATTTGTGTATATATATTCACTTGAGTTCAATATGTGGCTTGTTTCTGGTATGTTAGTCTTAATTAGAGTTAAACTTCATATTGCTATAAATTGATTTGGTGCATGCTTGTCTTGTTTATATATCTTCTAATGCACATCACTTAGTGAAGTTTAATATAGATTGTTCCACAACTTCACTCTAGCTTGAATATTATTTGAACATGTATAATTCTTGTATATATTTTATCATGTGGATCATTAAGTGAAGATTGTGGTCCTTGCCATGGTTTAATTATTTCATCATATTGACAATTATCTCACTAGTGCATCTAGCTCCATTACATATTCATCATGTTGCACTTAGTGGAAAATCTCTCTTATCAAGTGTTTCCACTCATATTGTGCATATTTATATGAAACACTTGTTATACTTAATTTCTCACAAATATCAACTTATTCATATCCATTGAGCTTTTGGGACTAATGCCTTTCATGAGTGATTTGGAAAGAATTAGGTCCCGTAAGTATGTGTGATGACCAAGGTATGTTAAATGATGACGGTTAAGCCAAGGTCAATAAGACGGCGGTGTCACCAAAAGTTAAAGACTAAGTCAAGATTAATTTGGCGTGGAGATCATCGGGAAGGATGATCAAGTCAAAGTTGATAGGACAAGAGTCTCATGAGGTGCATCGAGTCAAGTTGGACAAGGTGAAGGCGTCATCAATCTTTTGGTGAAGGTCATCATACATAACGAAGAAAACGACGGCAAGTGACTATCCTAAACTTGTATTATCTTTGATTTAAGTTGAGTCTAAGGATTGCCGTACTATTAAGACGGATGCGATGGAGAATGACTTCTAGATGTGTCAAGTGCTCAAATGATCCATCCTAGTGAAACCTAGAAAGTGTGGTATTGAAACCTAGAAAGTGTGGTATTGGTGGTGTCAGAAAGCGAGAGTTGTAGGTCTCCCTTGCCTTCTTTGTGAGCTCTGCATTTATCTTTTGGGATTTGAGAAGTGAGACCTTGTTGGTTGTGTAGCTTTCGTTCTTAGCTTTCTGTAGAGTCCAAGATCACCCAAAACAGAGTCCGGAGTCAAAAGTTATGCCCATTTTTGTCGGAGCATGCAGTGGTTGTTTTCAGACCTCGGACTGTCCGATAGTTGACTATCGGACTGTCCAATTTTTAAGAGTTTGAGCTTCTCTGTCACACACTGAGTGTTCCTATCGGACTGTCCAATAGTTGAATATCGGACTGTCCGATACCCCTCGGACAGAAACCTTTGGACTGTCCGATTTTCGCGACCTTGGGTCTTTCTGTTTCCCCATATCGGACTGTCCGACCTTTGACTATCGGATTGTCCGATATTGCGCAGAACTGTCTGTAACGGTCAGATCCGTGGAAGCTCCTATTTAAAAACCCCCCTCTCCAAATAGCCGTTGTGAAGGCTGTGCCAAGGCAGTGTGAAGGACCTCCCCTTGTTCTTGAGCCCCCATAACACCCTCTACTCTTAGATCTAAGTGATCCCCTTTGGAGAAGGGTTTGGAAGAGTTGGAAGGAGGGATTGAGGGAGAATTAGGAGAAAGTTTGGGAGGTGATTCCTTTGTGGAATTAGTGTATTCTTGAGCCCTAGTGACCTCTCCACTCTTTGATCTAAGTGATCCTCTTAATGAGAAGGGTTAAGAAGAGTTAGGAGGAGGGATTGAGCAAGATTGGACCTTTGAGCACTTGAGTTCATCTCCAAGTTCGTTCTTCGTGGAATTTGTTACTCTTGGAGGGTCAGGACTCCTAGACGGTTAGGAGTTGGTCACGAGCCACCGAGCTTTGTGTGGTGCGCCGTGTCAAGTTTGTGAAGGCCGGACTCCTCCTCCGTGAGGAAAGGAGTCAACTAGTGGATTCCAAGGGAGCTTGGTGCGGACCTTGGAGAGGATTAGGGTTGAAAAAGACCCCGGCTCAAGTGTGACCGAGCCACCTCAACGGAGACGTAGGATCCCCTCAAGGATCTGAACTGCGGGAACAAACATCAACGCGTCTTCTCTCCACTTGTGGTTTCACATTTCTACTCTCAAGTTTAATTTACTTGCTTATTTTACAATTGAATTGATTATCTTATCTTGTGTGATACTACTACACCTATACTTGCTTGTGAACTATCTTTGGTGCAGGTGGTATCCATCAATTTGTGATATTTGAATTGAACTCGAAGTCCTTTGTTTTCTGTGTAGATCGGACAGTCCGATACTTGCCTCGGACAGTCCGATACCCATCGGACTGTCCGACCCTATACCATCGGACTGTCCGATACAGCTTCCGCAATTAACTCTGTTTATTGTTTTAGAATTTGATACCGCCTATTCACCCCCCTCTAGGCGACATTCCGGTCCTTTCAATGTGCGGTCGAGGTGTCATGCTCGAAAAACTTGAAGTGTCCTTGCCCATGACACATTTCCAAAAAGACATCTTCCTGTCTATCTGTTGAACGGGTGGCGGCCGTTGTGGACGAACTCCTGCATGCTTTTCTTCATATTTTCTATACAAATTGTTTGGTCCACTTCTAACGTCATAAAAATAATTAAAGTAATCTATGTCAGTAGCAACACTAAGTTGTATTAGAACATTAGTTAGTCCTAGAAGTTTGGCCCTAGGGTCTAACAAAAAGTAAACAATATAAAAATAGAAGTTCTCTCCAATATTTTAGATTTTCGGCTTTCATATTGCTAAATGCATCAAATAAAACACCATCATTTTCAAATATCTTCAAATGATTAGCGATATGATAAATGCATTGAATAATAGAATAAGACGTAGGTTCTTACATAGTACAAACAGTGAGAGTGGCTTCATGAAAACTTCTAAAAATGAATGTAAATGGGTAAGTACTTGTCAAACCTATGGAGTCGGAAGTGGCATTCCATCACAAGTTTAATATTGTGTGTTAATAAAAATTTTAAAAACTTGTCTATATGGTAATACATGCTGAAACATAAGCTAGGTGGAATTCCACCTAATAGCATGTCTAAACCAAATTTCTTAGCTTGTACCTGTGAGGCACAACAATAATTTTTCAATGCAGCAATTCTACATTAGAGCTATTTAAAAATAAGATGGCACCTCGAATAGTTTGAAGGTAATATTGCAATATTTTTAAGCCACTTTTAACAATTAGATTAATAATATGGCATACACAAAATTGGTGCATTAAAAAAAATCAGCATATGTAGCTAGCAGATGTGTGAAAATGTTCATAGCACTACTATTAGCTGATGCATTATCTAAGGTAATAGAAAAATTCTTATCTGTTATTTTAAATTCATAAACAACATTTATAATGATATCAAGTATATTCTCACATGTGTAATTAATATCCATAAGTCTTAGGGAAAATTATTTTTTCTCTATTTCCCAATTTCGGTTAACATAATGAGCAACAATACTTAAATAATCTTCCCTCACCCTACTAGTCTAGATGTCTGAGATTAACGAAATAGAAAATGTGCAACTTTTAAACTGTTTTTTTAATTTTCAACTCATTGGTGTTATACAATTTTTTTTCAAATCTATAGTTGTTGTCTGACAGGAAACACTAGTAAATCTTGGATTATGAACAGTTTTAATATATTCTTAAAAATCAGGAGATTTACCGAATCCTAACGGTCAATCTTTGAAAGCAATTAAATGACACAAAGCCTCTCTAGTTACTTCGGGATTGTAGTCCTAATTACTTACTATACCATCAAAGTTGTAGTTCAATTACTGCTATCTCATTTGAACGTCTTTCCTCTTCTTACATACTACGGTGTGCCTCTTCAAGTGTCCCGTGCGCGAGCCTGTCATCGCCGATAACTCCTGTTGACAAATTTTACATCTAGCTGCATACCTCACTTGTTCCAGTTGACAAGTTGCTTCAACTCATCAAAGTCCTCCCACACTTCCGACCGGTTCACTTTGGCCCGCTTCGATCTGAAGGTATCGGAGCCCGAAGCACAGGTTGAACCTGAAGATCCGTAGGGTACTTCCCTGATTCCTTGTGTTCCTACTTCGTCATCCGGATCCGGCGCACTATGATCAATCGGTTCATAGTCCTTCGGTCTTAAACTGAACTGGCTAAGATGAAATTCATCGTACGAAAAATTCCCATCGGTCATTTTGAATAGCTGCAACTGGAAAACAATTGAACAAATAAATTAGATAATGAAAAATACAAGGAATAATTATTGCTGTGATACAATCGTACAACCTCACACTACCAACCAAATCTGGAAATTGGAAATATTTTTTGGCAACATATTTTAAACTTTGCCCAAATTCACAAAAAAAACTAAATTTTTAGTTCGCAATCCAGTGAAGGGAATGGGGTTAGAAGTATGGCTGGATGGGAAGAGGTTGTATGCCTATTTATAAAAAAAAAAATCTGAGAGTTTTTGAATTTTTCTTATATTTTTTTAATGAATTTTCAAAGCTTCAAAGGTAAAAAAAAAGGCTATATTCATCAAAAAGGTTAAAAAACGACTATATTTTCGAACGAACCGAACAAGTCGGACCGGCTCGCTTCACTTACTGGTGCAGGCGGTGACTTGGCCCCGGCCACGTGGCGCAGCTAGCGAGGGGCGGGCTCTGGCACGTGGCCGTAGACGTGGCGCTATGGCAGAGCGGTTGATACTTGGCAGTGGGCACGTTCAAAATTTGAATTGCTACAGGTTCCGAATCAAACGAACCGAACTGACCAGCGCGATTCGTATAATAACAAACCGGACCGTTACAGTGTGAACCAAACCGGTCCCAAACAAACCGGTCCGGTTTGTTAAACAGTATCATGTCGTCCGGTTTGGCCCCAGCTCAGGTCAGGCACCCGCGCCCCCGTCCCGTCTATCCATTTCACTCCCCCACCCAAACCCTAGAGCGCTCCCTCCCTTGGCCGTCCTCCGCCTCGGGGAGAGCCATACAGCATACAGATAGGCGTAGCGCACCCGCCTCCGCCTCGCCGCCGCAGCATAACTGTGCCGGGCTCCGGCTGAGCCTCCCCCCTGTCCCGCGCCCGACGCGGACGTGCTTCGTCGCGGGTTTAGTTACCCAGCCCCCTTTCTTCCATCCTTCCGCCATTTCTTCGTTCCCTCTCGTCATGGCTGGCCGGCGGCCGCTTTAGACGGTAGGTGGGCTGGTCGCGCGAGCGACGGGGCTGGCGCAACGGAGCGGCGGCGCGTGTTCATGAGGTCTACTCGCGGCTAGGGTTCGGTTCTTAATCCTCTGCCTCTGTGGGTTTGTTCTTTTGGTGGTGCCTCCGGAGCTGAGGGTGAAGAGCATGCTTCGTGTTTTGCCCATCAGCTCATCACCTGTGGGTCCGTATGGTTTAGCTTGTTGCGAACTTGCGATAGAGGCGAGTGCGAACCAATTTCTGTGGTATTCCTTGTTTTAACGCCGGGTTGATTGATGTCTGCTAATGATTTTGTGGTATATTGGCGGCTAATGATTGTTCCTCATTTGTTCGCAGAGCTGATTCGTGTTTTCCCTTCTTCTTGGGATCACAGGCATAAGCATCGTGGGAAGGCAAACTGTTATCTGATTTATGCAAGTATGTTCCTGCGCTGGCTGGTGCATTTTATTTGCCCTTGTATGATTTGAAGTGTGTTTAATAGGCGCTGGTGCAGCCTGTATGATTGTATGTCTTTTAATTCTCAAGAATGCCCTTGTGCTGCATGATATGCATATTTGATTGGTTTAGAATCAAATCACTTGGATAAGAAATATGTGCTATCATCTCTGTTGGTGATTGGCTGGTCATGTCTTTTTCTTCAATATATTTTAAAAGCCTGACTGCTGAGCTCTATTAGCTAAGCTAGGAGGTACTTTTCCAAACATATATGTTGACTTTACTTAGGTTAATGCAGCAACAGATTGTTTGCAAAAGCCCAAAATTTTTAATTACCTGATGGCTGTTCAAGATTGGAAGACAAAATTTTCTTGTTCAAATGAATGAAGAATGTTTTTTTGAAAAAGCTAAATCTACTTTCCAGAGATGTCACTTTTAATGTGTAGGAATTATTGAATTGCGTATGCAGCAGTGGCCATTATAATTAATATTTATTTGTATTTTCTATTGCCATTCCTGAGTATCGTGTTGAATACCATGACCATGAAGATGAAAACAATAACGATTTGGAGAACATCTGGGAAGAAATAACTTCATCTATACCACCTTTTTAAATGTCAGTCTTTGGCATTTGTGTTTGAATTTTGTCTTTGTTTTCCAATATTTTTCTCTGAGAAGTGAGAAGGAAAACCACCAATTTTCAAACTAATTTTTTTTTCATAAATTTCACTTCAGATCATTGTAAGATGTCATTGTGAGCTGTTGAGATAAGATGGTGGCAGATACTGGTAATGCAAAGGCAGGCTCTGGCGGATCTGGAGCCTATACTATCAATCTGGAGAACTTCAGTAAGCGGCTGAAGGTGTTCTACGACCACTGGAATGAACACCGATCTGATCTTTGGGCTGATTCTGATGCTATTGTGGTTGCTACGCCACCTACTTCTGAAGACCTTCGGTATCTGAAATCCTCAGCTTTGAATATCTGGCTTCTTGGATATGAGTTTCCAGAGACTATAATTGTCTTCATGAGGAAGCAGATACACATCTTATGTAGCCAAAAGAAAGCTAATCTTCTAGAGACACTCAAAAAGGCTGCTAAGGCTGCTGTTGATGCTGGTATTATGATTCATGTGAAGCCTAAGAGTGGGGATGGTGTGGATTTAATGAATGAAATTCTACATGCTGTTTGTGCACAGTCAAAATCAGACAGTCCAGTTGTCGGGCACATGTCAAAAGAGGCACCTGAGGGTAACCTACTTGAAACATGGTCAGAGAAGCTATCTGGGTCATCGGTACAACTTGTTGATGTGACTAATGGATTCTCTGAACTTTTTGCTATGAAGGATGCTATGGAGGTAACTTGCATGAAGAAGGCTGCTTATCTTACTTCATCTGTGATGAAAAATTTTGTGGTTCCAAAACTGGAGAAGATAATTGATGAGGAGAGGAAAGTCTCACACTCTTCTCTAATGGATGATACAGAGAATGCTATTCTTGATCCTCTTAAGGTAAAGGTGAAGCTGAAAGCTGAGAATGTTGATATATGCTATCCTCCAATATTTCAAAGTGGAGGAAAGTTCGATCTCAAGCCAAGTGCCTCAAGTAACGATGATGACCTATACTATGATCCTGCAAGTGTTATCATTTGTGCAATTGGGTCGAGATACAACAGCTATTGCTCCAATGTTGCCAGAACATTTCTAATAGATGCTACTACTACACAGAGTAAAGCCTATGAGACCCTTTTGAAAGCTCATGATGCAGCTATCGCAACATTGAAACCGGGTAACCAGATGAGTTCTGCTTATCAGGCTGCAGCCAGAGTGTTCGAGACAGATGCCCCTGAACTTGTCCCAAATTTAACAAAATCTGCTGGAACTGGGATGGGCCTTGAATTTCGAGAATCTGGTTTGAACCTGAATGCCAAGAATGATCGTCTGATCAAATTAGGAATGGCATTCAATGTCTCGCTTGGCTTGCATAACATTCGAGCAAATACTAGCAACGAGAAAACCAAACAGTTCTCTTTGCTATTAGCTGATACAGTTCTAGTCAGCGACAAACCAGAGGTCTTAACGGCTCCTTGCTCCAAGGCAGTCAAAGATGTTGCTTACTCGTTTAATGAAGAGGAGGAAGACATTCCCAGGTCGAAAGCAGAGCAAAATGGCCATGAGTCATTCTCATCCAAGACAACGCTTCGATCAGATAACCAAGAGATGTCCAAGGAAGAACTTCGAAGACAACACCAGGCTGAGCTTGCTCGTCAGAAGAATGAAGAGACTGCTAGAAGGCTTGCTGGTGCTGGCTCAGGTCCCAATGATGGACGGGGTCCCACAAAGGCTACAAATGAGCTCGTTGCATATGAGGATGTGAATGATGTGCCGTTCTCAAGAGAGTTGATAATCAAAGTAGACCAGAAGAATGAAGCTGTCCTTTTACCTATATATGGCAGTATGGTTCCTTTCCATGTTTCTACAGTTAAGAGTGTGACAAGTCACCAGGAAAATCGCACATGCACTATCCGCATTTTCTTCAATGTGCCTGGAATGCCCTTTGCTCAAGACAACAATATGAAATCCCAAGTTGCAATTTACTTGAAGGAGGCCACATTCCGCTCTCAGAATGCACGGCATAGTAGTGAAGTTGTTCAGCAGATTAAAACTCTGAGGAGGCAAGTTGCTTCACGGGAATCAGAGAGAGCTGAAAGGGCAACTTTGGTTACCCAGGAAAAACTTCAGGTGGCTACAAATAGGATGAAGCTAATGAAGCTGCCTGATCTGTGGATACGGCCTGTGTTTGGTGGTCGTGGAAGAAAGCTCACAGGAACTCTTGAGGCCCATGTGAATGGTTTCAGATATTCCACCTCACGACCTGATGAGCGTGTGGATATCATGTATGGTAATATTAAGCATGCCTTCTTTCAGCCAGCAGAGAAGGAGATGATCACACTTCTGCATTTCCATTTGCACAATCACATCATGGTTGGGAACAAGAAGACTAAAGATGTCCAGTTTTATGTTGAAGTGATGGATGTTGTTCAGACACTTGGTGGCAGTAGGAGATCAGCACTTGATCCTGATGAAATTGAAGAAGAGCAGCGTGAGAGGGATCGGAAGAACAGAATTAACATGGAATTCCAGAACTTCGTAAATAAAGTGAATGATCACTGGTCACAACCACAACTTAAGGGCTTGGATCTGGAGTTCGATATGCCACTTAGAGAGCTTGGGTTCCACGGTGTTCCATACAAGTCATCTGCTTTCATCATCCCAACTTCAACATGTTTGGTTGAGCTGGTTGAGAATCCATTCCTCGTGGTTACCCTGAGTGAGATAGAGATTGTTAATCTAGAGAGGGTTGGTTTTGGGCAGAAGAATTTTGACATGGCTATTGTGTTCAAGGACTTCAAGAAGGATGTCCTCCGTGTTGATTGCATTCCATCGTCGTCAATTGACTCAATCAAGGAGTGGCTTGACACAACTGACCTCAAGTACTATGAGAGCAGGCTGAACTTGAACTGGCGCCCCATTCTGAAAACCATCACTGATGACCCTCAGAAGTTTGTTGATGATGGTGGCTGGGAGTTCCTGAACATGGAGGCAAGTGATTCTGAATCAGAAGGCACCGAGGAGTCGGATCAGGGCTACCAGCCATCTGATGCTGAGCCTGAATCAGATTCAGAGGAGGAGGATTCTGACAGTGCGTCTCTAGTCGAGTCAGATGAGGATGATTCTGGAGAAGAGTCAGAGGAGGAGAAGGGTAAGACATGGGATGAGTTGGAACGGGAGGCAAGCAATGCAGACAGGGAGAAGGGCGCAGAGTCAGACAGTGAGGAAGAGAGAAGACGCCGCAAAGTGAAAACCTTCAGTAAGTCCCGTCCACCAGAACGGAGTAGCTTCAAAGGTCCGCCTCCAAAGAGGCCTAAGTTCAGGTGAATGCGCCCCCATTGGAAGCCTCTTGGTGTCCCCATAAATTTGCCGTCATGTGGAGTAGCAGTGTTACAGAAGATGTGACACTGGGTTGTTCTTTCGGATTTATTTAATGCCCTCTTGATGTAATAGTTGAATGTCATTGTAGGACAGGTTGAGAACATTTTAGTTTGTCCGGTGGTTAGTAGTTGAAGCTAATCTGTCTTTATCCTGCATACTCTAGAGATTTGATAGCAAACATTCACTGCTGCCCCCTTTGCTTGTGTGATTTAGTAGTCGTAGTAAGGTTCACTGTTTGATATCAAGTGAGTATGCATCTATAATTAAATTAAACACGGTATTATGCTACTGTGCGTTGTTCATTTGTGCCCTCTAGGACCATAGCTGTGGTCATCAGAAATATCATTATCTTCTTCATCGTTTTGCCCCTGGTTGAAGCATCCTCTCGACATCTGTTGTGGTCTCAAGTCTCAACACTAAACACAAGGTAGGCAGCCAGAGAACTAACAACTAAGAATTCAAATGGATCATCTCGAATCGAATGAATATCACAAATAAAGAGGAAACTCGGAAGGCTTCTTCCTATGGGGCCACTGCGATTATAATAGAAAGGTAGCAACAGGACCATTACAAAATTATTACAAAGAGGCACAAATAAATCATGCTAAACTGGCGTCGCACCTTTACAAAAAGGTTAAAAAAAAAACCCTGCAACTCCTACTCACACTTGCATGCAGAAAAATAGCAAGCAGCATCGGAATTTGAATGAGCACCGTGCACCGTCGCAACCGCACAGATCCTCAGATGAAATGCCCAATCTAAGGCAACAAAAGCAAATCTCAGTTGATGATGCTTTGCTTTGCGCCTGAAGCATCATTCGGCAAAACAGACGGCTCATCGGCTGATACTCCAGTGCTCAGTTGGACAGTTGCGGAGTGCTGATTACTGCTAACGTCCACAGCATTCACCAAATGGTTGGCATCGGAACTGGATGATTCACTTGCTTCATCTGTATTCAGGAAGAGACAGACAACAGCACAGTCATCGATCTTAGAAGTGGGGAACCGGGTACGCCAGGCACGATGAGCTGATTCAACTAGGAACCGTGCTGCAGCTGACCGAGAAGTTGCTCTGCTGATGATGTTAACAACTTCGGTGTTTGAGAGCACATCCCACACCTACGGTGGGTATGTAAGTTTCAGTGACAGCAAAAAAGGAATATTCAATAAATGACGTGGCGCAACTCAAAATCTGCTCACCCCATCAGTCGCCAACACAATAAATTCATCCTTTTCTGTGATGCGGTGACAGGAGACTTCAGGCATTGAAATTAGACCATAATCCTTAAGACAGAAGTCTCCAAATGCCCTAGCCATGGCCAATCCAGGTGAGTTGTACTTCGGAAGCCAGACCCGAGCAACCTCTGGCTCCTCAGGAAGTGCAAATATTCTGCCCCTGCGCTGCCTGATTCGATGTGCTTCACCTGAAAAAACAAATACATTGGCATCTAGTAATCTTTGATATGGTAAGTGCAGATTAAGAAAACAAATGGCACACTTCTAATACAAGAACTTTCCCTACTATTGAGGTATGGCAGTCAATTGTGTAGTGTGCAGCAGTGCTTGGGTACTTGCTGTTAGAGCAACACAGAAATATTTGCTGGCATACCCGTATATGTACAACTGAACTAACATGCATATCTTGCCAAAATGATGCCAAAGAAAAGTTTCAGAAACAAAATGAACTAGCTTTGGGAATGATGTCAATAAACATATGCAAACAGTCCTCTTAAACACATTCTTTTTCAAGTATTAGAAGGAGCAAATTGCTCAGTGGCTCTAGGAAGGCTTTGGTACTTGGAAAATAACATTGATATCTTACTGAGGGGTGACACTAGGACCCACTAATCAACCTCAAGCTGCATGATATTTTCTAATTTGCACATCTTTGCAGTGTTATCGAGCAATTATTTCTGTGCTATAAATACAATCTCTGATCACAAATTATGTACCGCTATACTTGTTCAGTCCAATGGGTGGTTGAGTGCAGCTTTGACCTAATTTTTTGCGTGATTCTATCAACTATGGTACATTAGGGAGTTAAGAAATCACTAGGGTGTTGGATCAAACATGTATGGCCCATATTTATTCATCGAAAGAGACCACTTGGCCATTAGATCAAGTAAAATGAATGACCACAAATAGTTTGAGTGTGTTTTTAAAAAATCCTTTTTTTTAATCCCAATACATTTTAAAAGTGAAAAAAGTACAATATTGTCAAAAATATTTTTTAACAACCCTACCAATTTATTTTCATGTAAATAATCTAACCATTTACAAAGATTTTTGCTGTCAAAAACCAAGTTTGACTGCATGCATCCCACAGTAGTCTCCTTTGCTTATTTGTTTGACATGTTTTTTAGTCTTTTATGAACTGCCGGTACAAAACAAAACCTGGAAAAAAGAATAATTAAAGTGCACCTCAGCTATCAATGGTTTCCTCTGTTTATTTTGTTGCTATTCACCAATCGTATTCTACATGAATCTGCCAGCTTTTGACACTGGATGTTAGCATTACTCCATGCGGACACTTGGAATGAAAAATTTTATGAACAACCTTACAGGCACACATTTAGAACTACAAAATACTAAGATACTTCTTTAGACTTAAGAAAACTTAAAGTGGCTGAGTAGAAATAGCATAGCAACTATAACAAAATTGATTGTTAACTCAG
The DNA here is from genome assembly GCA_036346145.1 of Olyra latifolia. NCBI lineage: Eukaryota > Viridiplantae > Streptophyta > Magnoliopsida > Poales > Poaceae > Olyra > Olyra latifolia. The sequence goes on along the minus strand of CM070524.1, from coordinate 38,240,934 downwards.
TTACACATTAGCCACAGCCCATAGTACAACTATGGACAATCCCAACAGCAAGATGATAAAATTAACAGCCTTTTCTTCTATTTTATAATATCACAGAAAAATTACATGAATTTAATTGAACAAATGTAATAACATGTTACAATAAGCATGGCAGTCTTTCCTCCCACTAAAACAAACAAATAGATTGTGTCAAAAAAAACAAACAAATAGATCAATATGCGTACCCTGATAAATAAGCTAAGCCCATAGAGATAAAAAAAAACATATTCCTATCATTCTATGGTTGTTACATGGCCTAAGATATAGTCTTGCCACGTAGGCAAGACATGTATAAGGATCCACAATAACGCTGTCATCCTAAGCTGCATTCATGTATTGCACAAAACAGAATGAAACAGAACGAAAAAAAGGCTGGCAAAAGTCGATATATCAACATTACAATTAGGGGAAAAGAGAAGCAGTAAACACACTGCAAAACATACTTGGAATGTTAGGTTTGAGATCAACTGTCATTTGGACAGCAACAAGCTGATTATCTTCATCTCTAGCGCCTAAGACAGCTCTTGAATCCCCCAAGTTGCCAATTATAAGATTGTGCCCCTACACAAATAGAAACACAGAGTAGAATCAATATACCAAGTATGTGTCTGTAAGATATAAAATTTTTTCTTACTAAAAATAGATATAAGATTGTTTATGGCATTTGGTTCAACTACCTGCTTGAGCATTGCCACTGCTGTAGTTCCACTGAAAAAACAATCGATATTTTTATGTAACTTGAGATCCCTATCCATTACATGAAATGCCCTCAAGAATGAAGTTCTCAATGCTGTGAAAATCTCTGGGTACTCCCCATTCTGCTTAGCTCCAGTGGAAGTGGTTGAATCTCCGCTGTTTATATGTTCAGGCGAAACTACATCATTTGCTTCGCTCTTCATGTTGCTAGCAGATGTCTCTCTACTCACATCTGTCCCCAAGTCTGCACCAAGCTTTATGGGTAGAAGATCTCTCACTCTCTTAGCAACCAAATGGCCGTAAGGTCCATGACCATCAAAAACACCACAAAAAATGGTATCATCTCTTGAACAGAAGTTCTGGCCACAAGAAAAAAAAAGTCAACAAAATCAATCATATCCTCTGTAGGAACAACATTAACATCACATTTTACATGTCAAACAATAGATTGGCATTACCCATTTTCCATATCCCTTTAAAGAAGCCAGTGTGCATTTTGTAAGAGACTACTGCAGTTGTCAAAGCATGCAGGTCCTTATTTCAGCAAACTGCCTAGGAAGTTCTTTGAAGGTGGATAAGTTCCACAAAAAATGAGATAGGAACGTTATATGTGGCAGACACTGGACGTGCAGCCAAATTTGTAATCAAACATATGGAAAGGGAAGGAAGGGGGTGAAGTAGATAAGATCATCCCAACCAGGAGAGAGAAAAAAAAGAACTATGAATGGATAAGGATGAGAATCATGTGGAGCCCCGCCCGCCTCCAAGAATCGATACCAATTATTACGCTCGAATTAAACTAGCAAAATAGAAACTCTCTACCAGCAACATCTGATATCAATCTATATCATCAATCCATATCACAGAAATATAGAATTCAAGTCAAAGTTTCAGTTCTTGCAAGCTACAGGATGGTACTGGCACGTAGTTTCCGCAAGTTGCGTAACCGCTAAGGGGATATAGACTTGAAGTGCCCGAATTGAACCTCAATTCCGACCAATCAAATCTGGATCAAAGCAAGAACCATGTTGCTTCTGACTTACGGACATCCAATCAAGCAACAGCAAAAATAGTATAGAAAGAATCACACGGCATAAGAATTGCATGAGAAGTGTAGAGGATAAAGCAGGAAAACGATGATGTTATTTACCTCCCAGACGATCATGGCGTCCTGGTTGACACCCTTCTTGCCCTGCAGCGTGTACAGCGACGCGACGGCGCAGGCGCCATTGCCCGCGATCCGGCCGGGGACACCCCTCAGCTCCGCCGAAAAGCGCCGGCCATCCGGCGCCACCTGGACGGGCGCGGGGCGGGGCTGGCTCAGCGGCCGCGCTGCCCACGTGACGCCGAGCGCGCGCAGCACGCCAAGCAGGCAGTCCAGGAGATCGTCGAGGCACCGCCCGCCGCCGGCGCCTCCTCCCCCGCCGCCGGAGGGCCCCGAGGAGTGAGACGTGACCATGGCGACCGCGACCGCCACCAGGCGCTGCTGCTGCTGCCGCTGACGCCGCTCCCCTCCGCCGCTAGGCCGCCGACGGCTGGTGCCCGACCGGCGCCCCGCGGCGGCTTCCACCATGCACCCGCGGCCGATCCGCCACGGGCGCCGCGCGCCGCCCCGGTCCGGGCCTCTCAGGGAACAGCCTCCCTGCCGTTCTTGGAACCAGAGAGGGAGGGAGGGAGTGGAGTGCGACGGGGAAGACAGCCTCACGCGGACACGGACACGGGAGTCACTAATCAACCCCAGTCGGGACGGACAAAAAAGGGAGTTCTTTATCTGCGCAAGCGCAAGCGCAATGCCAAGAACACGAGCCAAGCAGCGCAACCAACCGCTGGTTGCTCTCCTCTCCTCTCCCCCCTAAAAAAAGAAAGCGAGCAAGCCAATGAGGCGGCCAAGAAACGAGAGGCCTGTAACGACGAACTACTGATTGATTAATGATTAACCAGAGGAGCCGAGCCGGTGAATCACAGGAGCAACAAGGAGAGGAGGGCGAGGCTGCAAGGGTGGTTTTCCCTACCTCTCGCTCTCGTCGCCCTCGTCTCCGAGCACGTATACGTATGCTCCGTGGGGTGGACGGCGGACGGAGGAGGGGAGCGGGTCGAATCTGGTGAGGGGAAATGGAGGGAGCACCGAGAAGGGCAGTGAAAAAGAAGTGGCCGGACACGCGCGGGATGGACCAGAGAGGGACGCAGCAAATTCGTTGCCACTCGCTAGAAGGAAAAGGTGGTCTCGTCGTGTTCCAGACTTCCAGCCATTTCCTTCGTCTCGTGTCTAGTTACTAGAAATTAAAATCGGGTTAAACTCATCCTCTGATTGGTGAAAACCTGACACAAACGCGTCCATTTCATCCAAAATCACTAGTAGCTTGTTTTGTCAACGAAAACCAAACGACCGTTTACCTTGTTAAGGAGTCATTTGTATCCGGTTTTACAAATTGAGAGACATAGTTAACCTAGTTTTGATTTTTAGATATTAAAACGGGATGAATGATAGCTTAGAGAACAAAATAAGACATTAGTTCTCGTGCTTGTAAAGGTGTAGATGACATGGATCAGAGCTAATGCATCCGGAAGCTGTATAAGTTTATTTTTATTTTTGTGAAAACTCAATCACTCAATGACATGGACATGAGTTGATGCGGCCAAAAATATAGTTAGAAGACAAAAAATGGCATCTCATGTGATTACGCTAGTTAGGTTTATGAATGTATGCATGGTACATTGCTGGCAGAGAAACAGTAAGAATTTGTTGGGAATGATTGTTATGTGGATTCAATGACCCTAGAAGCGAATCTTAATACGGTTCATCCCAGGAAGGATTGTTGCGAAGACTGAAGCCTACGCTAGTAGGAAATACTAATCTGCGTATATTCTAAACTGGTTATCTCTGCTACTTAAAAGTGATTTGTGGTAAGTGATAATAAGTGGTGGTCCATTTTTATTGAACCATTCTACCTTTCGTTCTTGCATTAACTACACTTATATCCAGCCCCACTACCTCTCTCGTCTATTTAAAATTTGAAATCACTGTCGGTGGAAAGACAATATTTTGAAATCATTCTCGAAATGGGTATTTACTTCGTTTTGATCCAATATTTTAAAAATGTAAAATTTTAATAAAAACCATGTAAGCCAAGAAAATTGCCTAAAACAAGAAGACAATATTTAATTGCTTGAAAAAACATAATACTTCATAACTAGCGAAATTACTAGGCAATTGACATTGTATATGATAGATTCTAATATTTTTTTACTATTTATATTTTCGTAGCAACGCATGGGCATTCAGCTAGTTAGTGCCAGTTTCTAAACCATTATAGAATAACACACGCCGATGTGCCCTAGTATCTATGCTGGCTTGGAACCAGCGTACATGAAAAATCGTATGTGCCAGTTTTTGGCTAGAACCGACATATAAATTTTTAAAATATTTTAAATTAGCTAGCCTAGTGCGCACAAGGCTAGCTGCTAGCCTACATCTGTAAGCATCTCGGTCCCTATTTTTGGTAAGTGTTGATTTTGGTATTGCTGACAAAGGGAAGGGCATCAAGATTCGCGAAGGGTGTTCATGACTCTCTTGAAACCCTAGCGTGATAGTGACGGCATCAAGAAGAAGCAAGTTCGTAGAGGCGAAGATATGACCCGAGAGTCGAGAAGGATCATTAAAATAGCTTTAGGGTTTTTTGTTCCTTTTGGACCATACTATCAAAAGGGCTCAAAGGTGTAGGTGATTATGTCGAATCTTAAGCTTTCATAATGCATATTAGCCCTCTTACCTGTTTCTGAGCCTTTGAGTAGGTTTAGAGGGAGTGCGCATGGCGACGAGCGTGATTTGTGCTCATGTGGGCATGTATGCAGTGCCTCTGCTGTCCACGGGACTTAGTTCGGTGGTGGAGGGTGTCCCGAATGAGTGAGGGCTGTGCACCTTTCCATAGTCCACCGGACTCAGTCCGGTGGTGACCGGACTGAGTCCGGTGGAACACATAAGGGTGCACAATAGGGACCGAGGCGCAGCGGACCGAGTCTGCTGGCCACCGGACTGAGTCCAGTGCATTCTAGAAGCATACACGTGGGGGGCCAGGGCAATGGACAATGTCCGCTCGCCACCGAACCCTAGGTTTTCTATAGCCATCGGACTGAGTCCGATGGACTCCAGTAGCGCACACATGTGAGGGCCGGGGGAGCGGACGGTGTCCGCTCACCATCGAACCCTAGGGCTACTATGGCTGTCGGACGGAGTCCGGTGGAGTTGTAACGAATAGTTTCTATGGGATTTCGAATTCCAACAGGTAGTTTTCGGGTCCTATGCTATTTAAAGGGCAATAGGGGCTTCATTAATGTCTTCTTGAGCATTCAAAGAGCTAGCCTTGCCCATTTATAGCTTTGGAAGGAGAGAGCATCTATATTTCTTGAGAGTTCATCCACATCGATGTTCCTCTAGCCCGATTGATTGTGTATCTTGAGAAGCTCTTGATCCAGCGTGATCAAGACACTTGGGCTTGTTACTCACGAAGGGGTTGCCGGAGCTGGTGGCTCGAGCTGACCATACCTGGGGCAGAACAAAGGAGCATAGATCCTTTGTCGTAACTGCACGTTACAGCCACTGCCGCGTAGACTCAAACCACATGGTAGTGGCCGGCAGCTACAATAGAGGATCCCAGTTGGAAGCAGAGGGGGTGTGGGGGAGGGATAGAGGGGTTGTTGAAGTTGGTGAAGAAGAAATGAGGCAAAAGCATTTTCTTCCAAAAAATATGTCACGTCCTTATTCAATGTGTAAAGGCCTTTTAAGATCCGCATATGGTATAGATCTAGTTTCTAAATCTGAGCAGTGGCACATTTACAACTTAGCATTGAGCAGTGACAATTTTCTATTTTTTTCGAATGAGCAGTGACATGTACTGAGCAGGTAACCCTCTATAGAAGGAAAAAAAAAGTTCTCCATGTCTGGACTCGGCTGGTTAGGTGGGGACTTACAGGGGACCTGTCTAAACAGCATCCAAGGCGGAGACAGCAGCCGTGCAGGTGTGCCGCAGCTTGGCATCGACGGCGACGTTGCCGTCCTTCGCAAGTGGCGCGCGCGGCCGTACCGTGTGACCCGCTCGTGCCTCACGTTTTGCTGCGGCGAGATGGATCTAACCCCTCACCAGCTAGCCTGACTCAACCGGCGGATCGATCTGACTGGCCAGGGCCATAATGTGCCCCGCGTGTTTGTTGCTTCTGAGTTCCCCATCGAATCAAGGGACGGCCGCAAGTCTCACCATGTGCTACATTATGGCTCTAATGATTTATAGCCGAGTACGTATCACCGATTGCGTCTTGAAATGGTATCATGTGCAAGGAACCGAAAAGAGGTCCACAGGACATAACATTTAAGAAAGGGTTAATTAGATAGATTTCACTATAAATAGGTGGATTCATGTATCTGCCATTATAAAATACGATATTATGTAGTTTAACGTATTTGCATCGCTTCCTCTAGATCTGGCTCGCACTGGTCGATGGTGATAGCGACGTGGTGAGAAAGGCCCACGGTGCTAAAGTACATGGGCACAGGGAAGAGTGAAGCGATGTTGAAGAAGACAGAGAGTGATGACGGGATCTATAGCTCAAGGTGGCGTCAGCTCGGACTGATGGCGATGCAAGACGAGGGTGCGAATCCGGAGCTGTGGCTCACATTGACGGCGGCGCAAGATGAAGGTGCGAATCCTAAGCTGAGGGTGGCAGCGCAAGGTAATGATGCCGGACCGGTGCAGGACTAGATGGGGAGAGGAGGTAGGGTCTAGAGCTCAAGGCGATACTAGCTTGAACTAACGGCGGCGCAAGACGAGGGTGCGAATCTGGAGCTCAAGGCGGCGACACAAGATGAGTGCACCCACCCCAGTAGTTGTCGCTCTCTCGGTGGCACCATCGCTCTCCTAAGCTCCGGCACCGTCTTCTGTCTCTCGCATGGGCCTCCTCTTGTGCGTCATGCCGAACAAGGAGAAGGAAAAGGAGAGGTAGGGAGGAGGGGTTGCCGGAGAGGTACGAAGAAGATTTGGAGGAGGAAGAGGAGAAAAGGGTCGATTTGAGGTAAAATTGGGAAGAATAGAGGAGTAGATACGCCTGATAATGGTATGTATATAATTTTCATAACTTTGTAACGACATTTGTACAATTTTGCGTTTTTGTAACAGCCCAAAGTTATGATAATATTTTGAAAACACTTCTGTACCATTGCATAAGCTATGACGTTTCCCGTAAAATTTCTATGTGACAAACACACATTTCTAGACTTTAGAAGCTATTTGAAATTGATGATTTTTGTTTGAATAAAGCACTAAATAGCTAATTAATAAACCCTTGCATAAGAATTTATAATTTATAGCACTATTTAAGAAATTGTTGGAATATAAGATTCTAATGGACCTTAAATTGGGAATATATTTTCATATTCATAAAACATCCATACACACACACATATATATATATATATATGTATATATATATATATATGTATACACATAATCACATAAGCCTAAATATGTTATATTGCCCTAAAATCCCGGAAAAATCCATAGATTAGTTTAAACCCTAATAGAGAGTTTGACTCGGTGTTGACCAATTTGACCTGGTAGGGCCCACATGGCGACTTCCTATTCCTTTCGCCCTTGTGGGCATTTGGTCAACGCTTTGCCGCCTTCCACCCCGGCTCAACCATCACTCCCTGCCCGAATCTCGGGAAGATCTTCACTTGGCGGCTTGTGTGTGTCGCTGACCTGTGGACCCCACCTCCGACCATGACGCGACGCTGCCATCGCCGCTGCTGCAGCTTTCGCCATGACGACATGCCGTCTTGTCGGCCGGCTTCAGCGTGGAGTTCCCAGCACCGCCCACCTTGCCCAATGGTCGACTTGGTCGCGCCATCGATGCCCCCGCACCGCCCGCGTCTCGGCCGGCAATGCCGCCGAAAGAAGCCATCTCATTGCCCGGCCGGACATTCGCCAACAAACAAGCCACCGCCTACTAGCCAATGAGCACTAGAGCTCCTCAGGACTGTCTCACATCTTGGCGCCAAGAGCCGAGCTCGGACCGAGCTTATATGCCACCGCGCCACATCGGCCGTTTTCTCCTCTTTTCACTCTCACGTCGCCAACCCAAACCAGACCTCCTAGTCTCCACATTGTCTCGCGTTTGTTTCGCCATGACCTCGTGAAGCTCCCGCCCGGCGAATTGGTGCGAGTCATCCCGAGCTCGTCGAACGCTTATCGCCACCGCCGACCGCCTTCTTCTTCCTTGCTCGGACCGCTTTCGGGGCGCCGATCATCATCTCTGGTGAGCCATGGCAAGCCCTTGCTTTCGGTGAGCCACGCGGTCTTCCCAAAGATCTTGAGCGCCGCCTTCCTTGCTCGGACACGCGGGACGCCGATCATCATCTCTGGTGAGCTTGCGGCAAGCCCTTGCTTTCGGTGAGCCGCTGCCTTCCTCTCACACCGTGCTCCCTCTTTTGGCCCAGGCTTCGCCATCTTCACCAAGATCTTGAGCGCCGCCTTCCTTGTTCGGACTGCCGAGGACGCCACGATCATCATCTCTGGTGAGCTTCACGGCAAGCCCTTGCTCGGTGAGCCGCTGCCTTCCTCTCACACCGTGCTCCTCTTTTGGCCCAGGCTTCGCCATCTTCACCAAATCTTGAGCGCGCCGCCTTTGCTCGGACCCGCGTGGGACGCACCGATCCAACCGTGCCCCGACTACCTTTTTGCTCGGTAGCACCCACTAACCCCGCATAGCTCATGCGCGCTATTTTTCCATAAGCTCGACCCTAGGTCATTTACTCATGTCCGCCGGTAGCGGTTCCGCCGCCGGGCATGGCTCGCCGCGTCCGGCCGTTTAAGCCTCGACAAGGGCACCCTAGATGCGCGTTAGCTCACCGATTCCACCGAACCCAAGAACGCCCAAACGGTGCACCCAAGCTCGGCTGGCCGTCGGCTAGCCTCGGCGCGAAAGCTTGGCCGGCGAAGGAAGACGATGACGGCGAGCCGTCCGATCTCGCTAAGATCCGTGCGGCTTCACCGTGTGTGGTCGCCGACAGGGCCCCCAATATCGGCGCCGCGATTTAAAACTCCCGCGGCTTCTTCACGTCGCCGACATGTGGGCCTCGGTCCCACATGTCGAGGTAAGCGAGGCGCCTATGACCCCAGCGCCTTCACTCGCGAAGTTACGCCTTCGGCACGTCTTCGACGTGGTTGGCTCGGCATGAGTTAGCGGGCCTACCAAGATTGTTCACCCTTTTTCCCAGATTTTATAAATAAAACAAAGACGATAAATAGAAACGATTTATTTAAAATAGGTAGATATCATTAAAAATTCGAAAAATTATGGTAAATACTAGAGCTTGTGTTGGATTTAATAAAAATAGTACCTCACACAAGAATCGAACACGGTTCCTAGATTAAATCCATTAAGCTTATTTTAGGTATTAATTCATATAAAAATAAGAAAAATGGAATGTTGTGTATTAAAAATAGATTAACAATTAAGTTAAACATAAGAAAATCATGGATGCCGATAAATGACTTTTTGGACCTAGGTGAATATAATATAACCTATAATATGTTTCCTAATTACATGTTAACTCAATATTGGTATAATTAGGAAACATGAATAACTAGCTACATGTATCATGTTAACAAATTATAACTATTTAAAGTACTTTAAAAGACGATAAAACCATATTTTGTCCTATTGGGTTAATTAGGGTAGAAATTTCATTACACATATATATACATGTATCATGTGCATCATCTCACAAGCACTTCGCGGCCATTCCGCTATGATTCATTATTTAGAAGGATCATGGAACTTTCTCGATATATATATATATATATATATGGATTCATGTAGATAGTTAAACATAGGAATCGTAAATGAGCGAATCTGACGACCTCGATTGCATTTCATGCATCATTCTCTTCTTCGCCGCATCGTGTTTATGATGAATTGTTGATTCTCCGTTTAGACGTAGAGGATCCAGAAACACAGTTCGAGGACTCCGCACAAGACCCGGACTTCAATTCCCAAGGCGAGTTAACATTCACCCTCTAAGGGATTGCTTTTACTAGGGAGAATCTTGATTTTCCCTAGTGCGAGTTAATACCTACCCTTAATAATGTTGCTTTTACTAGGGAGAGGATGCGCTTTCCCTAGTGCGAGTTAACATCTTAAACCATAATTGTGTTTGCTTTTATTAGGGAGAGTTAGCTTTCCCTAGTGCCAGTTAACACTCTAATGGATCATATTGATTCCTAGTTTTATTAAATATTTTATTTACCGTATTAAATTGCATGCTTTTCAAGTAAACAATACCTGCTTGTTTAATCATGATTTATCATGCCTTATTATCATTTGTTATTGTTCTACCTTGATGATATTGCCTTGATTATATCCATCTGACCTTTGACTTTAAGTTTGATTGCCTTGAAAATCTCCCTTGACAGCCAGTTAGGTAAAATAAAACAATTTTAGACTCTTAAGTCTTGGTTAAAACTTGCTTAGACATTGCTCAGGTCCAATTAATAATTTTAGGCTTAAATTGGCCTCGGGCGGTGAACCGATATTCACCGGACATGATTACTTATCAAACATGGAATTTGGAAGTTGGGCTGGCATGCCAATGTGTGTGTTGGGATGTGATTGGGAAAACGGACGTGGTCCGACTTGTGGTTAAGGTGGAAGTAGCAAGGCTCTTGGTGTGATGTGAAGAGGGCTATCGCTCACAGACGCGGTCTTGAGAGGAGCGCGGGCAACACGCAGAGTCGCTAATCGCCGCCACCAGGGTGGTTCCGCCACATCGTGTGCAGGGCACACGGAGGAACGATAGCGAAGAAGGAAGTGAATGTGAATGTGTGTGGTGGCCGGATCCGATGTGACTCGTAGAGTGGACCGGACGGGTGTGCGATGAGGCACACAATGGAAGTCGCCGACCAAATGCTGCGGATTTGGTTCCTATCACCACAACGCGTGGCCATCGCGCGTAGTGCAAGTATTGGGATTCGAGGATAGTACGACCTGCGGGCGTACCTTCTCTTGCCATGCTTGAGGTGAAGACGGATCATGTCGTCATCCGTGGGATGATCTAGGTCTTACGTGTCGGAGCCGTGACTCTAGTCTTGGCGTGGCACCCCGGCTAGGGAAGAACGGGCACTTCATTTGGCGTAAGATCCATTAACGGCAGCGCCACACCCTAATGAGATGGCAGTGTGTGAGAGATTTAAGGACCGTGTGGATGTGGATTGTGATTGGTGGAAATGTGGATTGTGGATTGTGACAAACTACAACAATGAAAATAATGATTAGCGTAACTTTGGGTTAAAAGTGCTAAGTCATAGGCTTTGATTTAGAAAACTTGCTTTACGCAAACAAATAAACCCCAACCTTTCCTTGGAACCCTATCACTAAATTGCATCAAAGTTGGGTGTTAGCTCGCCAGGTGTTTGGATGACATTGACCTCGCATTCATATTCTCTTTTAGATGGAGAATATGAGCAGGATCAAGACGCTTTGCCATGAAGATGAAGGACGAGGATTTTGCCGACCACTGTATGAGGCTTAGGCGTCTCTCCAATGAGTGCTTAGGCATAGCCGACACGAGACTCTTTGCATCTTTTGGGTCTCCGCTCTCGATCTTTTGGACTTTCGACTATTTGGGCCAATGTGCCATTTGTAATACTTATTAGCCCCGAGGCTTAATACAGTATTTGTGTAATATATAAGACTTCCGCTTGTATGAAATGATTAGGCTATGTGAAAGGTGTGCACTAGTGTACTTGATCCGAGGACTAGTGCAGATCGTGTGGTGGGCAAAGGACAGGCCCCACAGAGTGGTATCGAGCATAAGACCAGAGGAGCCCTAGACCTTGGCCGATAGCCTAAGATTATTTTAAGCTAAAAGGGAGATTTCCTTACTTATAAACTTCGCTTCTTTTAAAAAGAATGCTATAATCTATCCTTCTACTAGTTCTTGTATTAAAAGGTGCTAACTCCTTAAATTTGTAAAACTATTTTGTAGATGGAGATTCCGCATGCCGGATTTGTGACCAGTGCTCCACTTTTGGGTACCGTCTGGACCCCGAGGAGAACGCCCGAGTCTTCGCAGAGCTTCAGACTACTTGGGGTTTGAGGCCCCCACCTACTTTTGGAGGCTCAGACGGATTTTACCCCGCCTCGCTTACGAGGTCGAGGTTAGGGTCTACTACTTGCTCGACGTCGTGGCACACCGACACGGACAAGGGTGCCTCGAGACCAGGTGGATTTTGCCATCACGATATCGCTATGATGGCAATCCAGAGCTTCAGAGGAGTACGCCGACCTTGTTGGGGACCTTGCATCTCGCTAGACGCCCCTTCACTTGCTTCTCGGTCTAGGAGGGCCGAGCACGAGGAGCTGGACCCAGAGCTTCCGCCTTGTCCGCTCTGCACATGGCTGGACACGCTTCGCCGCGTGAGCTCGAGGAGATCCAGATCCTCCGCACTTTCACGGAGTCGGACACCCGCGCCAGTAGCTCCTACCGTCAGCCTATCACCTCTCCCGCCCACCTCCAGTGTCTGCGCGGCGGGAGAGGATGAGGCCTTGCCGAGCTGGATCTGCTGGATCCTGCCACCTCCTCGAGCTGGGATGGACCATCCGGTCCACTCAGAGACCGCCTCCACCAAGACCACCACACCCTTGTAAGGGCACGCTCTCGCGTTACCCATGGAAGAGGTGTTTACCCCAGGGCCTTGGTGGGGATTCCCGCCACGACCCTCCACCGGAGGTTCCTCGGCCTCTAGCACCTCCACCAGCTCTTGTGACGCCGCCTTCGGCGTTGACCCCGAGGACTACCTCTACGCCCGGGAGATACCTGCAGCCGTCCGCCGTACACCTACTCTCGTCGTGCCCGTTAGGGCGTAGCAAACAGGATGTACTACTTTTGTTGTCTAGCTCCTAGTAGAAGCTAGATGTAGTAGCCGAGATGTAGCTCAGAATAGACTACGCACGCCCTAGTCAAGATTCTAGCTTTTGCCACGCCGTAGTAGACGATCGGCGTGAGCCGTTTGTACTATTTAGTCCCTTGAACTATGTATGGATTTGCTTTTCCGCACTTATGATTGCATTTGGATCTTTTCGCACATTTTTCAACATCATGCATGCATGTTAGACGTTGAGTTTGAATTAGTAGAGATTATGCAGATGGCTCGTGGGCGATCGCCGAAGAGGCCGAGGCGCCGCGCCGCTAACAACCGGGGCCGTGGTCGAGGTCATGAACTTACCCCGCCACCGGGGAATCCTACCACAAAGACAAGTTATGGCGATCGTGCCCAGATGCTTGGAGCGATACTAGAAAGTCAACAAGTTCGCAAAGAAGTCGCTCAACATCGCCAAGGATCTAAATTGGCGATTTCATGAGAACCAAGCCCCGACCTTCACCTATGCCACCGAACCCACAGATGTCAAGATTGGCTTAGGGCGGTGGTTCAATGGTGAACCTTATCCGATGCCCGGATGAGGATAGGTGTTGTTTGCCACCCAACCGCTTGAAGGACCCGCCAAGTGTGGTGGGAAAATTATCTTGCTACCCGCCCCGATGAGGTAGAAGATGAGGATGAGGATGAAGCGGAGGTGATAACAATGGAGAACCGTCGTCGATGTTGCCAATCTTGAGGAGGAGGTGATGAGAATGCAATTGGGGAACAACAGAGGTACCAAACCTACAAGCCGCCACCGTAATGTACCATGGGCTGAATTTGAAAGGGTGTTTCGGAAAATCACATTCCTCGAGGAGTGCTCGAAATGAAGAAACAAGAGTTCCATAATCTGCGGCAAGGAAACATGACGGTCGTGAGTATTTGACCAAGTTTAACTTGCTCGCCGATATGCTCAACAAGACATAGCGAGATGATGAGGAAAAATCGACAAGTTTTTAGAAGGAATGGCTCCCACTTACCGTTCTAAGCTCATCCTTCTCGATCTCACAAATTTTCATCAATCGGTGAACAAAGCTCTCATTCGGAGAAGGAGCTAAAAGGGAAGAAGCTAGCAAGCGCAAGATGGAGGCACGAGTCTGCAAGAGGATCCAAATCCCCGACCCTACCGCCCCACCTATCGATCCAAGGCCACCACCACCGCCAAGACTCAGACTATCCAGCGCACCTACCAAGCCGGTGGTAGCCGACCGCCTCCTCCTCTGCAAGAAGACCTACAACCCACCACCGGTGCCCCGCGACCGGGTGGATCATGAATGATAAAGCTGCTGAACTCGCTTCAAGTGCCATCACCGGGGCACTATGCCAATGAGTGCCCAACCCGAAGACTCAAGACCACGCTTTGATATCGCCCACCCGTGGCAGCCCCACCGGGCGTGGAAGAGGAACTGCCTATCAAATCTACCCCGCCACTTATGGAAGAGGACGCCTCAACCAAATCTCCACCGAAAATGCAGAGGAGGCTCTGGAGTACTTATGGGTGCGTCGAATCCATCGCCACCCCGCTCAAGTACTTTTTGATTCCTGAGCATCTCATTCGTTTATATCTAAGAGTTTTGTGGATAAGCTTGAACGCAAACTTTTCCTTTGGATAAACCCTAATGATAAAGTCTCCGGTGGAAATCTAAAAGCATACAGGCTTGTAAGGAATAGATATTTCTCAGAGAGGATCGACTTCGATTCGACCTAATGGTCCTTCCCAATATGGGAATAGATGTGATCATTGGTATGGACTGGCTGACCTTTTATAGAGGGGTGTTAGATTGTGAGAAGAGAGAAGTAAAACTGGTTAAGCCCCCTGGTTACGAGAGGGTTTGGAAAGTTGATGCCCTTTCGGATGGGGAAGAGCCATCTGGTTCTTGGAGGAAGATAATCCTGCGAAGGTACCAGTGGTCAAGGAATATCTAGATGTGTTCCCGGAGGATCTGCCAGGGCTGCCACCTGACAGGGAAATGGAATTCACCATTGAGTGGCACCAAGCACGGCACCCATCTACAAGACTTACTTCAAGATGAATCCTGTAGAGCTAGCGGAACTCAAGAAACAGTTGGAAGAACTGATGCAAAAGGATTGATCCGCCCCAGTTCGTCATCATGGGGATCACCAGCCATGTTTGTAGATAAGAAGGATGGTAGTCGAAGGCTGGTAGTGGATTACCGAGCCCTCAATGCAGTTACTATCAAAAACAAATATCCTTTGCCTCGAATTGATGACTGTTTGATCAACCGTGGAGCCAAAAGGTTTTCAAAGATTGATCTTCGATCGATATCATCAAGTCAAGGTCGAAGGAAGATATACCCAAACGCCTTCACCACAAGATATGGGTCAGATGAATTCTTGGTTATGTCCTTTGGACTTACCAACGCCCGACCCATTTCATGAATATGATGAATATGATCCTTATGGAATACTTAGACCGGTTAAATCGTAGTGTTTATCGACGACATCCTCGGTATATTCCAAAGATGACGAGGAACATAAGAAGCATCTAAGATTGGTCCTCGACAAGCCGAGAACACCGACTTCGCCAAATTCAGCAAGTGCGAATTTTGGCTAGATGATATTAGCTTCCTCGGGCATATCATCTCTCTGAGGAATCAAGGTCGACCCTTCCAAGGTAGCGACAGTTATGGATTGGAAATCCCCTACCACCGTAAAGGAAGTGAGAAGTTTCCTAGGGTTGGCAGGGTATTACAGAAGGTTCATTGAAGGCTTTTCTAGAATTGCCAAACCTATGACCCAACTATTAAAAAAGGAGCGAAGTTTGATTGGACAAAGGCACGTGAGGACTCGCTTTCAAGAGCTAAAAATCAAACTGACTACCGCTCCTGTGTTGGTAACACCAAATACCGACAAAAAGTTTGAAGTATATTGTGACACCTCAAAGCAAGGATTGGGCTGTGTACTCATGCAAGAAAGAAGGGTAGTCGCTTATGCCTCTCGACAGCTCAGGAGGCATGAAGAGAATTATCCAACTCATGATCTGGAGCTGGCCGCAGTTATTCATGCTCTAAAGATTTGGAGACATTATTTAATGGGTAAGCAGTGTGATGCTTATACCGACCATAAGAGTTTGCAATACATGTTTACCCAAGCCAATCTAAATATGCGCCAGAGAAGGTGGTTGGAACTGATCAAGGACTACAACTTGAATGTCCTATATCACCGAGCAAGGCCAATGTGGTGGCCGATGCCCTCAAATAAAAGCAGCAGTAATCAAGTGACTCCTCAATGATGACTACCCGTATAAACGTAACTTGTGGTCCCGAAATTCTGAACAAATCGTAAAGGATATGGACGCATTAAACTTGAGTTTGGTAGAGGCGGTTACCTAGCCACCCCGGTGGTTCAACCGACTTGTTTGACCAAATCAAGGAACTACAAAAGAGTCACTCTAGCGCCCATAAGATAAGAGACCAAATGAAAAGGAAATATGGGTGCCAAAGTTATGGAGGATGAACAGGAATCCTACGGATGGGACAAAGGATTTTCGCTCCCCATGACCAAGAGTTGAAGAATCACATCTTAAAGGAGCCCCATGAATCCCTTTCTCCTTTCACCCGGGTGCACCAAAATGTATCAAGACCTAAAAGCCCAATTTTGGTGGCCCGCTTAAAGCGAGATGTGGCCGAGTATGTAGCCAAATGTCATACTGTCAATTGGTTAAAGCCGAAAGCATCAACGCCAGCAGATCGCTGCAACCTCTCAAGATACCGAGTGGAAATGGGAAGAAGTAACAATGGACTTCATCTTAGGGCTTCCCTTTAAAGACTGGTGTGACTCCATTTGGGTCATAGTGGACAAAGTTAACTAAGGTGGCCCACTTTATTCCTGGTCAAGACGACTTACAAGGAGATAAGTTAGTGAACTCTATATGGCAAGGATAGTCACTCTCCATGGAGTTCCTAAAGAATAATCTCGGATCGTGGATCCCAATTCACTTCCCAATTTTGGGAAAAGCTACATAGTGCCCTTGGAACCGATCGTTTTTCAAGATCTGACCTACCATCCTCAAACAGATGGACGCATCGAGCGAGTCAACCAAGTCCTAGAAGATATGCCGAGAACATGCATTTTGGAGTTCTCCGCAGATTGGGAGAAATGGCGCCATATGCTGAATTCACCTACAACAACAAATTTATCAAACCAGTTTAAAGATGTCCCTTTTGAGGCCCTCAGATGGACGACGCCAGACACCCCTGCTTTTGGTCGGTTGGAGAGCGACAAGTGTTTGGAAAGGAGTCATTGCAAGAAGCCGAAAGGATGGTAAAAATCATTCGAGAACGATTGTTAGTCGCTCAATCCCGACGAGAAAAGCTTACGCGGACCATCGCCGTCGAGAACTCTCCTTCTCCATCGGGGATCCAAGATACCTTAGGGTGTCACCGTCCAAGGAATTCAAAGATTCCAAAGAAAGGGAAAGTTAGCCCCGATATATCGGACCTTACCAAATCATTGCCAAGAGAGGTCAAGTGGCATACGAGTTGGAATTGCTCGCCGAACTTGGAGATATACACAATGTGTTCCATGTATCGCAACTCAAGAAATGCCCGAGAGTACCGAGAAAGAACACATCGCCCAACCACCACGCCACTAAATAAAAACCTCACTTATCGACCTCATCCAGTTCAAATAGTCGATTCTCCGACAAACAAATAAGAGGCAAGATGTTAAAATATGTAAAGTTCAATGGGATGATGGGTCAGAAGACAACTATCATGGGAGCGAAGACAAGCTTGGAAGGAATGCCCTCACCTATTCAACCCTTAAGCGAGCCAAATCTCGAGGTCGAGATTTATTTTTAGGGGAGGATTTGTAATGACCCAAAGTTATGATAATATTTTGAAAACACTACATACCATTGCATAAGCTATGACGCGTTCCGTAAAATTTCTATGTGACAAACACACATTTCTAGACTTTAGAAGCTATTTGAAATTGATGATTTTTGTTTGAATAAAGCACTAAATAGCTAATTAATAAACCCTTGCATAAGAATTTATAATTTATAGCACTATTTAAGAAATTGTTGGAATATAAGATTCTAATGGACCTTAAATTGGGAATATATTTTCATATTCATAAAACATCCATACACACACACATATATATATATATATGTATATATATATATATATGTATACACATAATCACATAAGCCTAAATATGTTATATTGCCCTAAAAATCCCGTGAAAAATCCATAGATTAGTTTAAACCCTAATAGAGAGTTTGACTCGGTGTTGACCAATTTGACCTGGTAGGGCCCACATGGCGCCTTCCTATTCCTTTACGCCCTTGTGGGCATTTGGTCAACGCTTGCCGACCTTCCACCCCGGCTCAACCATCACTCCCTGCCCGAATCTCTGGGAAGATCTTCACTTGGCGGCTTGTGTGTGTCGCTTTGACCTGTGGACCCCACCTCCGACCATGACGCGACGCTGCCATCGCCGCTGCCGCAGCTTTCGCCATGGACGACATGCCGTCTTTGTCGGCGGCTTCAGCGCGGAGTTCCCAGCACCGCCCACCTTGCCCAATGGCCGACTTGGTCGCGCCATCGATGCCCCCAACCGCCGCGTCTCCGGCCGGGTAATGCCGCCGAAAGAAGCCATCTCTCATTGGCCAGACATTCGCCACAACAAGCCACCGCCTCACTAGCCAATGAGCACTAGAGCTCCTTCAGGACCGTCTCACATCTTCGCGCAAGAGCCGAGCTCGGACCGAGCTTATATGCCACCGCGCCACATCGGCCGTTTTCTCCTCTTTTCACTCTCACGCCGCCACCCAAACCAGACCTCCCTAGTCTCCACATTGTCTCGCGTTGTGCCGCCATGACCTCGTGAAGCTCTGCCCGAAGGAATTGGTCTCGAGTCATCCCGAGCTCGTCGAACGCTATCGCCACCGCCGACCGCCTTCTTCTTCCTTGCTCGGACCGCTTTCGGGGCCGCCGATCATCATCTCTGGTGAGCCATGGCAAGCCCTTGCTCGGTGAGCCACGGTCTTCCCAAAGATCTTGAGCGCCTTCCTTGCTTCGGACCGCTCGGGGCGCCCGATCATCATCTCTGGTGAGCTTGGCGGCAAGCCCTTGCTCGGTGAGCCGCCGCCTTCCTCTCACACGTGCTCCCTCTTTTGGCCCAGGCTTCGCCCGATCTTCACCAAAGATCTTGAGCGCCGCCTTCCTTGTTCGGACACCTTTCGAGGATCGCCGATCATCATCTCTGGTGAGCTTCGCGGCAAGCCCTTGCTCGGTGAGCTGCCGCCTTCCTCTCACACCGTGCTCCCTCTTTGGCCCAGGCCGCCCGATCTTCACCAAATCTTGGCGCGCCGCCTTCCTTGTTTCGGACCCGCACGTGGGCGCACCGATCCAACCGTGCCCCGACTACCTTTTTGCTCGGTAGCACCCACTAACCCCGCGATAGCTCATGCGCGCTATTTTTCCATAAGCTCGACCCTAGGTCATTTACTCATGTCCGCCGGTAGCGGTTCCCGCCGCGGGCATGGCTCGCCGCGTCCGGCCGTTTACGCCTCGACAAGGGCACCCCTAGATCTTGCGTTAGCTCACCGATTCCACCGAACCCAAGAACGCCCCAAACGGTGCACCTAAGCTCGGCTGGCCGTCGGCTAGCCTCGGCGCGTCTTGGCCGCAGAAGGAAGACGATGACGGCGAGCCGTCCGATCCACGCTAAGATCCGTGCGGCTTCACCGTGTGTGGTCGCCGACAGTGGGCCCAATTGTCGGCCTTCATGATTTAAAACTCCCGCGCGGCTTCTTCGTCGCCGACATGTGGGCCCTCGGTCCCACATGTCGAGGTATAAAATGAGGCGCCTATGACCCCAAATACTTTCACTCGCGAAGTTACGCCTTCGGCACGTCTTCGACGTGGTTGGCTCGGCCATGAAGTTAGCGGGCGACCAAAGATTGTTCACCCTTTTTCCCAGATTTTATAAATAAAACAAAGACAAGAAATAGAAACGATTTATTTAAAATAGGTAGATATCATTAAAAATTCTGAAAAAATTATGGTAAATACTAGAGCTTGTGTTGGATTTAATAAAAATAGTACCTCACACAAGAATCTAACACGGTTCCTAGATTAAATCCATTAAGCTTATTTTAGGTATTAATTCATATAAAAATAAGAAAAAATGGAATGTTGTGTATTAAAAAATAGATTAACAATTAAGTTAAACATAAGAAAATCATGGATGCCGATAAATGACTTTTTGGACCTAGGTGAATATAATATAACCTATAATATGTTTCCTAATTACATGTTAACTCAATATTGGTATAATTAGGAAACATGAATAACTAGCTACATGTATCATGTTAACAAATTATAACTATTTAAAGTACTTTAAAAGACGATAAAACCATATTTTGTCCTATTGGGTTAATTAGGGTAGAAATTTCATTACACATATATATACATGTATCATGTGCATCATCTCACAAGCACTTCGCGGCCATTCCGCTATGATTCATTATTTAGAAGGATCATGGAACTTTCTCGATATATATATATATATATATGGATTCATGTAGATAGTTAAACATAGGAATCGTAAATGAGCGAATCTGGCGACCTCGATTGCATTTCATGCATCATTCTCTTCTTCGCCGCATCGTGTTTATGATGAATTGTTGATTCTCCGTTTAGACGTAGAGGATCCGAAACACAGCTTCGAGGACTCCGCACAAGACCCGGACTTCAATTCCCAAGGCGAGTTAACATTCACCCTCTAAGGATTGCTTTTACTAGGAGAATCTTGATTTTCCCTAGTGCGAGTTAATACCTACCCTTAATAATGTTGCTTTTACTAGGAGAGGATGCGCTTTCCTAGTGCGAGTTAACATCTTAAACCATAATTGTGTTTGCTTTTATTAGGAGAGTTAGCTTTCCCTAGTGCCAGTTAACACTCTAATGGATCATATTGATTCCCAGTTTTATTAAATATTTTATTTACCGTATTAAATTGCATGCTTTTCAAGTAAACAATACCTGCTTGTTTAATCATGATTTATCATGCCTTATTATCATTTGTTATTGTTCTACCTTGATGATATTGCCTTGATTATATCCATCGACCTTTGACTTTAAGTTTGATTGCCTTGAAAATCTCCTTGACGACCAGCTTAGGTAAAATAAAACAATTTTAGACTCTTAAGTCTTGGTTAAAACTTGCTTAGACATTGCTCAGGTCCAATTAATAATTTTAGGCTTAAATTGGCCTCGGAACGGTGAACCGATATTCACCGGACATGATTACTTATCAAACATGGAATTTGGAAGTTGGGCCTGGCATGCCAATGTGTGTGTTGGGATGTGATTGGGAAAACGGACGTGGTCCGACTTGTGGTTAAGGTGGAAGTAGCAAGGCTCTTGGTGTGATGTGAAGAGGCTATCGTTCACAGACGCAGTCTTTGAGAGGAGCGCTGGGCAACACGCGTGAGTCGCTAATCGCCGCCACTCAGGGTGGTTCACGCACATCGTGTGCAGGGCACACGGAGGAACGATAGCGAAGAAGGAAGTGAATGTGAATGTGTGTGGGTGGCCGGATCCGATGTGACTCGTAGAGTGGGCCGGACGGGTGTGCGATGAGGCACACAATGAAGTCGCCGACCAAATGCTGCGGGATTTGGTTCCTATCACCACAACGCGTGGCCATCGCGCGTAGTGCAAGTATTGGGATTCGAGGATAGTACGACTGCGGGCGTACCTCGTCTCCGCCATGCTTGAGGTGAAGACGATATCATGTCGTCATCCGTGGGATGATCTAGGTCTTACGTGTCGGGAGCCGTGACTCTAGTCTTGGGCGTGGCACCCGGCTAGGGAAGAACGGGCACTTCATTTGGCGTAAGATCCATTAACGTGCGCCACACCGGAATGAGATGGCAGTGTGTGCGAGATTTAAGGACCGGTGTGGATGTGGATTGTGATTGGTGGAAATGTGGATTGTGGATTGTGACAAACTACAACAATGAAAATAATGATTAGCGTAACTTTGGGTTAAAAGTGCTAAGTCATAGGCTTTGATTTAGAAAACTTGCTTTCGCAAACAAATAAACCCCAACCTTTCCTTGGAACCCTATCACTAAATTGCATCGGGTTGGGTGTTAGCTCGCCAATGTTTGGATGACATCGACCTCGATTCATATTCTCTTTTAGATGGAGAATATGAAGCGGGATCAAGACGCTTTGCCATGAAGATGAAGACGTGATTTTGTTGACGACGAGGCGAGGCTTAGGCGTCTCTCGGTCGAGTGCTTAGGCATAGCCGCACGAGACTCTTTGCATCTTTGGGTCTCCGCGACTCGATCTTTTGGACTTTCGACTATTTGGGCCAATGTGCCATTTGTAATACTTATTAGCCCCGAGGCTTAATACTGTATTTGTGTAATATATAAGACTTCCGCTTGTATGAAATGATTCCGGCTATGTGAAAGGTGTGCACTAGTGTACTGATCCAGGGACTAGTGCAGATCGTGTGGTGGGCAAAGGACAGGCCCCACAGTTTTATAATGGCAAATACATGAATCCACATATTTGTAGTTACATCTATCTAATTAACCCTTACAATTTAGCTGGGATGTCGAATTTTGTTCTTAAAATGGTATAAACATTTTAAACACACACGCCTTGAACTTTTAAGCCGTTTTGACCTTTTCCAATTTCTTACGCAGACACCATGTTTTTAGTGTTTTGCCCCCTTGTTTTTTTCGGTTTCGATTTTTCCCTAGTAAAGCAGGGACACTCAGGTCACTAGTAAAGGTAAGGACCTTCTAGTGGCAAATTAACCCGAGTATTAGCTGTTGTCAACCAACCCCAAAGTTTTCTTTTGGTTGAAATTAGGGCATGGTGCCCTGCCAGCCTATATTTAAGTATATATTTTTACCACGCAGTAGCGTCAAATTCCATGAGCGGCAGGCAGGGTCACTGATCAATGAGTCCATGTTCTTGATCATTGTGACCGTACTAGCTTGGACTTGGAGGCAGCTGTTAGCCTCACTGCCATTCGTTGCACAGACAGAGAGCAACATCTGAATTCCAGTGGTCCCAAAATGTTGAGAGAGAAGCCCTTGATAGCTCATCAAGATACGTACGTGTATGTCCCGGTGCATGCGTATCAATCGGCGCTACACTCCTGTCGTTGTTATACTCCTTGTGAGATCCCACCAGCAGCCTCGCATCGCAACGAGTGGCAAAGAGCTGCAGCTAGGGATGGCAATGGTACGGGTAGACAAATAACCGCGGGTAATTACCCGTCGGGCACGAGTACGGTGGAATTTCTTACCCACGGGTATGGGTATGGGTATAACATGGTATCCACGGGTAAATTTTCCGCAGGTATGGGTATGCACTATCCATACCCGTTACCCGATGGGTATATGACATGTGGGTCTGAAATAAAAAATATATATACCACTCAATGTTATTGTTTTGTGCTGCTGCATGCATGTATTTGATGATTTATGTTACTGAAATCTGGGTATAAAGTGATGCTAAATTGATGTTTTGTGCAATTGGTCTGCTGATATTTGGTAAGCTGTATATGTTGTCAAATGTTAAGTTGTATGTTGTCAAATGTTGCTAAAATGGACTGAACATTGATGAAATTGACTTTTTTTATACCATTTGCTAGCTGTTAGGCGACAAGCCAAAAGATAGCGGGCGGGTAGTGGTTACCCGTGGATACGGGTATGGGTATAGGTGCGTACCCGTGGGTGGGTACGGGTACGGGTATGGTAGCATTTTCCTCCGCGGGTACAGGTCTGCGGACCTTCTAACCGTGCCCAACCCGCCCGATTGCCATCCCTAGCTGCAGCCTAGGTTTACAATTTCACGGGATTTCCATGTTTCGGTCCTGACCGAAACCAGTGTTCCAAACACTAAACCGTTCTAAATGTGAAAGGTTCAAATTCAAATATAAAATAGGGAAAAAAAAGAAAATTTAAAGATTTCGCTCTGAATTTTGAAGATTTTGCTTGGAATTTATTAGATTCTAGAACGTGTTGGCTTTTCGGAGATTTCACTCGATTTTC
This sequence comes from Olyra latifolia, assembly GCA_036346145.1. Lineage (NCBI taxonomy): Eukaryota > Viridiplantae > Streptophyta > Magnoliopsida > Poales > Poaceae > Olyra > Olyra latifolia. Next base: position 38,217,171 of record CM070524.1, on the reverse strand, counting down.
GTTGGATCCTACCGAAATTTCATTCTCAAACAAAATATCCTCGTCGCCGATTTTAAAATTTGGATTTCAAATTTTTACCGAAATATATTGAATTTCACTTGAATATTTGGAAATTTCGAATTTTACTGGGAAGCAGGATTTAGGGGCTAAACTAAAATTTGAACCCTGTCTGCCGCTACATGTCCTGTCTACGAGAGCACACCTTTTTCGAGGCTAATCGTCACGAGATCGATCTCATGAGAGACCACCAAAATATTTTTTGCAAGTTGCCATGCATCTCCGGTCCTGGAATCTGCTCGACTTCGACCGCGCGCCTCCAAAAAGAAAGGAGAATCCATTTTTTTTTCTTCATCTACATTCTCTTTTATAGATGGAACACAATATTTAAGCTGAAAAACACTCTACCAAAGCGTTTCGATGGATGGAATATAATATTTATATATTAGCGGAAAAAAAGGTGTCCATTTTCTTTGGAGGATAATTTTTGTGTGTGTGTGAGAGGGGGTTGCAGTACAAGAAGACATGCTCAATGAGAAGCACAGGGCAACAGTGACCGGCCGTGTTGTTGTTGGCGCGGACGTGTAGGGAAGAAACGAATCGGCGCCTTGCCGTCCACACTCGACAGCGAGATGCGCAACTTGATCCATGCACGAGTTCGGCGAGGTCAGTTAGGTTCCATTCCTCTCTCGAGGGTGTGACATGACGTTCGCTCTGATTCGTTGTTTCGAGACCGACGTTTGCTCTGTTAATTTGCGTGAATGCATTGCACGTGCAGAATTTGTATGTAAGAAAGGCATCCGTTTTAATTTTTGGATATAGTTTTTCTTCTCTTCAAATTTTGCGAGGAAATCGTTTAATCAACATGGGGCCTCGTACCGGCCATAGAAAGCGAGATCAACGCGTAAATTCGTCAGGCTCAGCTAGTAACTGTGCTTGCATGTAGCTAGACACTAGGAGGTGAGATCGAGCCGTGTGTGTGTTAGCTGCGCGTGTTTGAGTCATAAAAATAGGATCCAGCAGTTTGAGTCATGCATGGTTAAAGAGTCAAGTGGAATAAGAGAGAGACTAGTGAACAGCGTTTGGGCGTCATAAAAGACTGTTTGTTCCTGCGCATGTTTAACGAGAGTAAACAGTGAGCAAGTGTTCTCCACGAGAGTCTAGCCCGATAAAATTGTAGTGGGAATTTATTTCAAATGCTCTTGTAAAATGACTAGCTGCATATCTTTCGGACTGACTTTTCAACAAGCCCTTTGAATTTTGCAAAAAATCATGCCGATTTGTTGATTGTTGGATCAAAGAACCAATGGCCTAGATCACACCTATTCATCTATATAAAAAAAACCCCTTGATCCCCTGTTCTTGCCATAGTCATTTTGGCTTCCTTCTAAGCTCAGGAGACGTGGTGAACTCAAACCATAACTTGCCAGCCACCTCTACCACAGTTGCCGGAGCACGCCAATCTATATACGAGCAAATCGTCCGAGTTGATACTTTACTCGCGGACGCATGCTAGCCAGGAAGCAAAAATCGATTTCTTTTGGTTTGCGATACATATGCCAATCTATACACGAGCAAATCGCCTGTGTTGATGTGTTGATACTCTCGCAGACGGATGCAAGCCAGGAAGCAAAACCGATATCTTTATTTCTAAGACTTAATTTGTATATGTATCGCCAATTAAGTTAAAAGAGATCAGAGAGATCGAGCTGGCTCCCGGTCAGTACGAACGTACTACATTATTGCAGCACTGGATAGGGAGCTGCACGTACATACGATCGAGATGGCGCGTGACCATCCGATCGATTCTATCTTGGACGGACGCATTCATCTAGACCGTTCGGTTTTACTCTGAATGCTCACTGTTGATCGTGCCCTTGATCGATCGATCATCTCTCCTGAATGGAGCCAGATATATGATTAGAACCACGACGACGGCTTTGTATGATGCCTGGGGTTCCACGTATCTCCATACAGAGATCTAGATGGGTCGAGTCACGCCTTGATCCTACCCAGACCTGGCCTGCATCGGGGGAAGCTCACCCTGACTTGGACCCAACCCGACCCGGTGGTGTCTTGGCCTACCCCGGACCCGAGGAGTGGAGGAGGAGCTAGCCGAGGATATGCTCGCCGTGGGAGGAGGAGGAAGCCACCACCGTGGGGAGGGCCACCGCTGTGGGGAGGGCTGCAGCTGTGGGGAGGGCCCAGATCTGGCCACCGCCACCGTTGGGAGGGTCGCCATGGTTGGGAGGGCCACCACTGTGGAGGTTGAGCTCGGACCTCTTCGGCTTCGCGCGGCTGCTCGCGGCCAGCCCGGTGGCCAAGGAGCTCGTGAGGCAGTCGTCATCACTGATGCTACTCGCCGTGTTGAATGGCAGTCATCGTCGACGTTCGTGGCCACGTCAGGGATGGACCTCGCCGACGTCAAAGAGATCTTGTGACCATGGGTTCACTCATCACTCAGAGAGAGAGAGAGAGAGAGAAGGACTGAGGGAGGGAGAAAGAGGAAAAGCGGGCTGGGTGAGTGGGTGGTGGCCGCTGCCAAGCTGAGGAGTAAGAAGAAGGTGAGACAGGGTTTGTGGTTTGTGGACTGTGCTGCTGGCCATCTGATTAAAATCCAGCAGTGGAGGTAGGAGCTGGGCGGATCGGGTCGGGGCAGGGGTTGTCCCAGACCTGACCCGGGTGGAACCGGGGACCCAACCTGACCTTCATCTGGCTGTCAGGTTGGATAAATATCTAGATCTCTACTCGCATATTGTTTGCTGAAGAGAGGAATACGGCATTTATTTCTTTAATCAAGTTTTCAATCGAAAGAGGGTTGGGGAGGGGGTGGGGTGGGGGAGAGGGTGGGTTTAGGCAATGTTTGGTTCTAATCATCACTTTCTTGGCATTAATATATATGAGATGAGATGATCAATGGGTCCATGCATGCACATGGGTTTTAATTAATTAAAAGTGGATACAGACACAAGTGACACAAAGATGTGCAAATAATTTAATGTGTGTAATGGTAATTAAGAATGCCTATCTTGTTCACATAGTCTATCGTTGTGAAACAATGGCATGGTGCTCCAATGCTATTGTTTTATACTGTGTTATTTTGTATCTGGCTCATTAACAAAATAGCCTCTAATTTGAACTGGACATCATATCAAGGGTTTCGGAATTTAATCTATCTGGAGCATGAACACACTAATTTAAAATTGAACTACACTCCTTTATTGAGAAAAAGGATATTCTTTAAAATGTAACTGAAAGTATTTTAGACATGAATCTACACATATCAAATAAATTACAAATGCCATTATGGATACCGGCATGGTCTCTAAATATAGCTTTGACCACCTTTTACTGTTGTAATTTATTTTAGAGCAAATTGCACTATAGGTACATAAAGTTATTCTAAGTTTTCGATTAGGTCCAAATTTCAGAAAACCGTTTATTCCTACTCATGCAGGTGTGTTGTCATTTCGGTTAGATCCGAAGTGGCATGTAAGTGTGGTTTGATGATGTGAACCGCCTTTGTTCCACATTTTATTTTCTTCTCTCGCCTCTCTTCTCCATCTCTCTTCTTATCTCTACCTTTTTTCCTCAGCCACCAGCGCAAGAAGCAGAGGCAGGGAAGGAGCTCCGCCACGAGGATTAGGCCACCAACGCAAAGAAAACGAGGATACGGCCGTGTTCCGAATTCCCACGATGTTACTACGAGATCAAGCTTCCCCACGAGAGAGATGACACTGTCTGCACCCCGTTCTGTGACTCCACACGAGGAGCCAGTTTCAGAATCCAGCAGACCAGCTCGAAGCTAAGTATACGAGTACCCGAGAATGAAATTAGCTCTTCAATTTGGTTCATACAAGCTAAATCACACCAGCTTCAACACTTCACCAAATCAAACCAATTTGATTTCTTTAACATATACGACCTGCCATATCACCGACGCATATGATTTCCAGAACTTTGATCATTGATCAAACATCAGTGATATTTTCGAATGGCCAAGGAGACAAATTCGAACAACAAGCGCAACAAGCAATGCATCAGGCAGGGAGCTAGGACACAAACGATGAGCTCGAAGCTTCGGTTTCTTCTGGATTAAACTTAATCCCAACAAGATCCTCCATCACGTGGCTTACATCTGATGGTTAATTGAAGAATCGCAGCAGGCTAAGATCAATCCACGGCGCGTATAGAACAGGCCGAATAGCTCAAATCAGATCTGAAGAACACCCAGACGTACCGTCACCTCCACAGGACGAAGAACCAGATCAGGCCAACATATCACCCTGAAATCGGCATGGCCCCAGCACGCGTAACACGACCAAGATCCAGGAATCGCACCTCAGCAAAATTATAATATTAATTATAGAAGTATTTTTAATGAATCTATACCTATTATTTTTGTGTATCCAATCTAAATATTTAAAAAGATAGTTTCGGCTGTACGTATCAAAAGACATGAGTCAAGTTTGAACCGGAGGAAGTGGAATAATTATGTTGATTTTTTTTTGGGATTAAACGAGAGCGTAGGCTATCTTTGTAGCCATTTATTATTAAAAAAAATCTGTAGCAATTTAATTCGCTTCATCCTTTGAAGCCGCTCTCTATTTTTATCTTGGTTTCGTCCCTGGCTCTTATGTGCCATCAGCACATCACTCTTAATTGTCGTATCAGACTATGCGGTTCAGAGAGTGCGAAACATTGGACCATGCTGCTGCATGTGTGATTGCATGCCGACCTGCTGGCTGCTGCAATGATACCCTCGATCGACATAATATATTAATGTGCGCGTGAACCTCGTGCAGATAAAGATAGTACTAGCAGAGCAGGCTAGCAGCTACATATGTATGCTTGAATGTTTCAGAAAGCCCAAATTGTCGTGCTATTTTGAGTATTTTGGCATACATAGACATGTAGACACTACTAGCTTAGCTTTGCGTAATGATAATGACTTTTTTAACATTTTAAAAGCGCTGTCATGACCGCTACCACACCGTCCTTTTGGCAAATTAGTTGATCAATCTTTCTAGTCTCTAAGCTAATTAACGTATGCCAGCTTGTTAAGAGGCTTCGAGCACATGATCGATGTAGGCCGGCCTCTTGGAGATTTTCCTGTGGAAATTTACCTGATTGTTAATTAAGTACGTACTGCTCCTTGCTCTCGCACAAGCGCGTACCATATAGCTAATCCAATTTTTTTTATAGCCTAAAATCAAATTAAAATCTATAACTTAAAATTTTTTATTTTTATACAAGTCATACACTGTAACATTTTATAGCCTTTTTTAGATTTTTAGTGGTTCTTCTCAAAGATTTCAAAACTATTTTTACTATATTTTTTGGTCTCTCTAAACCTTTTTTCAAGAGTTTCCAACTTTCTCGATCGGAGTAGGTGGGCGTGTGTGTTGATGACTCACCAAATGTCATCTTTTAAATATTATCCCCTTAAACCCTAAAACTACCATTTTAATCGAGAGAGTGCCAAACATGCTGATATATGCGATCAGAATTTAGTGGCCTGTAGTAGGCAACAAATGGATGGTCTTGCAGTCTTGCGGCAATCACCTTGAATTCTCACGTCCATTATAGTTTCCCTAGGAGTAGAGAACTACCACGCATGTGTTGAGATGGTGAGCTAGATCGCAAATCCTTGCCGTATGCCGCTAGTCGCTTCCTGTGCCTAGTGCTTCTACAAGAAATGATTGACATATGCCCCTCTGCCTTGTGGATTTGTATCTTCTGCCTTTGTCCTTCTCTGCTGTTCACCCCTTGTCCACCCCACAGATCTCTGTAAACCCCACAGATCTCTGTAACTGCAGTGATCTACAGTAACTTTACATAGTAGAAATAATGCTGCTCGGGGTACTGTTTGCAACAGTATTTTTACTACAGTACTGATGCTGAAGGCTCTGCCGTTTTACACATAGATCATTGTGTGCCTCTACCTTTACCGTAGCAAAGACAGAGGATGCACGGCCCTGCCTTGTTCCCGTCCCGCGGCCAAGCCGTATGTTGTCCCGGTGCTAGGGGTGTGAACAAATATGGTCCGATAGTACTAGATACGAATCAATATTTTTTTTATCAGATATAGATACAGATAGGAATACTGCCGAACACAGATATTGTCAGATACAGATGTGACTAGTGTCCAATACACATGCAGATCATATCGATATTATCAAATATAGTTCGAAACGGGTATTACTCAGATAACATGTTAAAATCTATACTTGAAAAATCATCTATATAATACGTGGATGTTGTCCGATATAGAGTAGTGTCGCCTGTCTGTGAGTCGGATACTATCCATATTGTTTTCGGATATTATCCATTGGTTATTATTCGTTATTATCCGTATTCGTATCTATATCCAAAAAAATAGCTAGATATCCATAAAACAATCCAAATCCAATTTTGATTTTTAAGATTTTTCTTGGATTAATCAAGGAAGATTAAATCTAGGTTACAACAATAACAATTACAAGTGCTCACTAAGCAATCAATACGAGAACATGCTGGAATTAAATATGGAAACATAAAGAGTGAAAGAATGGAATGTTCATGAGATTTTTCCGAGGTATCGGAAGGTTGGATCCTTGCACTAGTCCTAATTGGAGCACTGTCTCCTCAAGAGTGTCGCTCCGACTTAAACAAATCAACTTGCTCAAGCCCTCTACTTATGGTGGTTCTTCACCACTCCGATGAGGTGAACCCCAAACCTTGCACAACCTGATGGCCTTCCATAAGTTCTCCACCTTGGAAGATCCCATCGGCACCGCCTCCTAGCCGTCTATGAGTTACCAACCTCCAAGAGTAATAAGAGCGAGAAGAATCGATCACACCAGATCAATTTTCACCTTGAAGCACACTCTTGGGACAATTTGGAATTTTAGGGTTTAGCCTCTAAAACACCACCTCTCAGCTCACTAGCCTACTCAAACCCTAGAGGACTCAGGAAATTTGCAAATGGGAGTCACAACCCGAAAAACACACTGCAGGAGACCTTGAAAAGTTTGAGCTACAAACTAGCCGTTGTGGCTAGCTGGACCGGTCCGGGTAGCCCGGATCATGCCGGTTCGGCGGCATAGAGTTTTCACAGCCGGATCATCCGCCGCGGCACCACGGTTGGTCCGATGGCATATTTGCACGTGGACCATCGCTATGCGGCTGACCACACCGATCAGGTGGCATAGGAGGTGCCCTATGCGGCCGAACCACGGCGATCTGGCGGCATAGAGGCCCGGTCTGGCTACATTGTGCTGTGCAACCCTTACTGCATGTTGGTCCGGCCGACCGAACCACCTAGGTCCACCACCATGGGTTTGGTCTGGCGGCATAGGGGCTTCACGAGACCCTTCTAGACTGAGGTCCGGCCCACCCAGACTACGAAGTTTCGGTGGCATAAGCACGATTTGGCTGCTACCACAACAATCACACAAGACCAACTAAAAAGATTTTATAGGAGTGTGCAACTTGGTGGAGAAAAAATTCAAGATGATTAAAAATCCCTCGATCCCCTCTTAATAGTATAGCGAATAAAAATAAAAAAACCATGTATCTACCTTTGACTCAACTCGATGGCCGAGTTAAAATAAATATGGGTCCTCCTCTTTTGCACTTGATGCCATTCCAATAAATCCTTCAGGGTCCTAGAAAACTATGATATGCCTCATTCTCGATCGCTTCCGTCATCAACACCAAAACCACACCATAATTGATAATCCTCGAATTAGGGGGCCTAGATGCTTACAAGATGGAAGACTTAAGTTTGAGGATAAGCACACAAGGCAAGTTGATGTGAATCCTTTTACAGTCAACTTGGTGGAAGTATCGGCTAAAGGAAAGGACAAAGTTCGGTCTTGGGCCAATGAAGTAGAAGAAGAAGATAAAAAGATGGCCCCGAGGCCAACCTTTTCCAAAAGTGTTACCTAGTTGGTGAATCAAAGTATTAAATCAACCATCAGCTCAGTAAATATATCAGCCAATGTGGTTGGTGCATCCAATACAGCGAAACCAAAGGGTGACCCTAAAGCTGGTACATGCTATCGGCTTGAAAGGGATAGAAACATGGCCCAAAGTAACATTTGATTAACTCTTTGACAAATATCAAAAACAAGCGTCACGGTCGATTTGATAGTGCAACTTGAAGCCAACTGGGGTATCTCACAGTGTCCTTTTTTTTTTCTAGTTTTGCTAGGAGAAAAGGATGACATTGTTGTCAGTGTGGGATTGTCCGATGCAACATTTTCCACCATGGCAGTGCTATCAAAGGAGAAGCCTAAACCCTAAGAGGCAGAGAGTATCGGCTAAGGATAAAATTGAAGAGCTGATGCATAGGACTCGGGATGCAGGAGATACTAAGGAAGAAAACTTGGGAGGAAGGACTTATGTGCCAATTGAGCCTAATCCACAGTGGGTTCCTGACGGCCTAACTAGGTCTTAAAGGTGGCGCTTAAGAGGCTAAGAACTCAGGAGCGGGGGGAAGCTGATGCAGAGTGTGAGAGAGACAAGGCTTTCGAGGAACTTAGGTCTTAGGCCAATGGTTCCTAGGAAAGTGTGGTGAAGGAAAATACTAGGACTGTTAAAATCTAGTGATGATGAAACAATGACACCACTAGTCATCGATTGCTTGCCTTCTCCCAAAGCCGACGTTAACATGGTGTTCATACTCCCTGATGAGTACAAAGTGCTCAAGGTTTATATGTGGGATCAGGAAGGAATAACTCAGTTATTTTGTGGGGTCTCAAGAGGCTATATTCAAGAAGCCTAATGAGTATCGGCATATTAAACCACTATACCTTAAAGGGCATATCAATGGCAAGCTGATGGCCAAGATGCTAGTCGATGGAGACGCTACAGTAAACTTGATGCCATACTTTATCCGCGGCAAGTTGGGTAAGTCTGGTAAAGATTTATTTAAACTAACATGGTTCTCAATAATTTCAATGGTAATCCTACTGAGGCAAAAGGAGTGTTGATCGTGGAGTTAACTGTGGAAAGCAAAACAATGCCAACTGCTTTCTTCATGGTCGATGGCAAGGGAAGCTACACGGTGCTTTTGGGACGTGACTGGCTACATGCTAATTGTTGTATCCCATTGACCGTGCATCAAAAGTTGCTCCAATAGGATGGTGACCATGTGGAGACTTTACAAGCCAATGCATCCGCACAAGTTGCTATGACCGACACCGATGTGGTATGGCCTTTAGGGGATGTGGAGTGCTTGTCTAAAGGAGCATTGAAAGATTGTGAGTTTATCAATGTTAGCCAATCAGGCTTTAAGCGGATCGTCTCAGGACCACAATCAGAAGAGACTCCTCAAGCAATTGCGTGTCTATGGGATCTGAAGCCATAGAAGACTTCGAGGAAAAGTTAGGGCAGGGATTTATGTTGTCTGAGTTACTAGAAGTCGACATGTAGTGTGTTGACAAGAAAATACCTACTTTTGTAAGTGCTCAGTTACCTAAGGAACTAAAGAGTGAATTAATAAAGTTGCTTAAAGATTATCGGGATTGTTTTGTGTGGGAATACCATGAAAAGCTCGGTTTAAGCCAATCGTTAGTTGATTATTGGCTATCTTTGAAACCAGGGTTTAGACCTTTTAAACAAGCGTCGAGGAGATTTAACCATAAGATCTATGACGCGATCAAGGCTGAAATGAAAAAACTCCTCGAAGCTGAATTTATTAGGCCATGCCGACACACTGAGTGGATATCAAATATAGTACGTGTTGAAAAGAAAAATAGGAAACTACACGCCTGTGTTGATTTCAGGGATTTGAATTAGGCTTCCACAAAGTATGAGTACACAATGCCTATAGCTGATATGCTTATTAATGCTGCTTCAGGCCATAAGGTCATTAGTTTTTTAGATGGCAATGACAGGTACAATAAGATTTTTATGGCCAAAGTCGACATCGGCAAGACGTCTTTTCATTGCCCTGGTGCCATCAGTTTGTTTGAGTGGGTAGTCATGCCCTTCGGGTTGAAGAATGCCGGCTCAACTTATCAGCACGTCATAAATTTGATATGCCATGAATTGATTGGCTTATTGGTGGAGATCTACATAGATGACATAGTAGTTAAGTTGAAGGAGAAACACAAACACTTGGCCCATCTGCGAAAGGTATTGGAGAAAACTAGGGAGTTTGGACTAAAGATGAATCCTCTAAAGTGTGCCTTTGGTGTATTGGTTGGTCAGTTCCTTGGATTCATGTTACATGAGTGGGGGATTGAGGTTAGTCAGAAAAGGGTAAAGACAATAAATGATTGCAAACCCCCTTAGTGCAAAAAAGATTTGCAGAAGTTGATCGGTATAATAAACTATTTAAGGTGGTTCATATCGAATCTATCTGGTCGGATTGGAGCGTTTACGCCATTACTGAAGCTAAAAGCCGATCCGGAGTTTGTCTGAGGGCAGAACAATAGAGGGCCTTTGATGATATCAAGATGTACTTGTCTAATCTCTCAGTGCTAGTTGCTCCATGCAAAAAAAATACTTTTTATGCTTTACATATCGATTTAGGATGCTTTGATTGGAGCTATGCTTGTATAGGAAGTCGATGGCAAGGAAAAGGTGATGTTCTATTTGACCCGACGGCTTATCGACGCTGAAACCGATATTCCTCTATCGAAAAACTATATTTATGGTTGTATTTTGCATGTACAAAATTATGACATTACGTCTTGACTGCCGAGTGCAAGTAATTTGTAAAGACAACGTAATAAAGTACATATTGTCTGCGCCTGTATTAAAAGGTCGAGTTGATAAATGGCCCTATGCCCTAATTGAGTTCGACCTAAAGTATGAATCAACTAAAGCGGTCAAGGGACATGTATTAACCCATTTTGTCGCCAGTTATTGTCCTAAGACTAATATAGGGTTGATTAGTGTAACGCCTTGGACATTGTTTTTCGATGGATTAGTCAAGGTTGTGGTATCGGCTTGTTAATAATATCTCCCAAAGTTTTTCAATTTGAATTCGCTTTTAAGACTGAATCGACTTATTCAAAGAACCAAGTTGAATACTAGGCTTTGCTTAAGGGACTATAGTTGTTAGAAAGTGTTGGAGCCAATACTATAGAAGTTTTTCGGTATTCTTTATTAGTGGTACAACAAGTATCTAGCAATTTCAAGTGTCGGGATGAAGTGCTCATTGCGTACCTAAATGAATGCTTAATATTATCGGCTCATTTAGATCCTTTGAAATTAAACATGTTTTTATGGGAATAGAATAGTGAAGACAACACCTTAGCTCAAAGTGTGTCGGGTTATAAGCCAATAGAACAAAAGATAGATTTGAATATTAGTTTGTTAGATGAAGCCGATTGGAGGAAAGAGATTACTAATTACTTAGCCGATCTCTCTAGTTCTCATGACAAGAAGTTAAAAAGAATTGAAATATCTACTACTCGATAGTGCTATACAATCGAACATTAGAAAGAATATTGCTTAAATGCTATACAATCGGACATTAGAAAGAATGTTGCTTAAATGCCTTAGTCCAGAGGAAGCTAAGATTGTCATAGAAGAAGTTTACAAGAGATTCTAGAACTCACCAATCAACTCATAAAATGAAGTGACTGATTAGAAGGACCGGCTTCCTATTTTTAGCTGACAATGCTAGAGGATTGTTTTAAATATTACAAAGATTGTCCAAAATTTAAAAATATCCAACTGGTTCTAGCATTGCCTATGAATCTAATGATCAAGGCGTGGCTGTTTAGAGAATAGGATATTGATATAATTGACCAAATTTATTCTGCATCGTTTAAGAGTCACAAATACATCTTAACGGCTACGGATTATTTTACTAAATTTGTTGAAGTTATTCTTTTAAAGAAAGTCACAGCTGTTGAAGCTATCAACTTACTAGCAACGTTTGTGTGCCATTCATGCCTCTTACACCCAGTTGCTGAAAGCATAACTTAGGGCCTATTCTCCCCCAGCTTATTTGTCTTATTCTTATTTGCTTATTCGACTTATCTCATAAGTTCGAGAATTTTCTGAGGTGACCTTGAGAGCCGGATGCCTTTGGTATTTAAGGTTTAGAGGGCTTTTAGACATGCCTACGAGATTTAAAAAATCAAAACGTAATAAAAAAGTCAAAAAAAGTCATGTCTTATCTGACTTATTTCGTGTATTATTTGACTTATTTGATTTTTTTATTACTTTTTAATCCTTTTTTTATCTTATGAACGTGTCTAAAAACTCTCTAAATCTACACCAAGGACATCTGGCTCTCGATGCCACCTTAGAAAATTCTTGAGGTTACGACATAAAACAAATAAGCTGAGGAGAACATGCCCTTAGTACCAATGAAACCCCACTTGCATTATAGTACAAGCAAAAATATCCAAAGATCTGTTTTTCTAGAATTGGCAGCAGATACATATGGGCAAATATTGAGCCAAAACTGTTATTAAACATGGTAATGTAATTGAAAGTACTTATAAAACAATTCATCACCATCCAGCACCTCTATGTACAGCCAGTAGCCAAGAAACTGTCACATACCCAAATTTTCAAAATTGGCATAAAAAGTTTTCGCAAAAGCCATAAATATATTTCTATAACCATTCCTAATTTTTAAATAATTTTCTAAACTTAACTCCTATTTATTTTCTAAAGAAAATATCCTATATCTCTTTTTTCCAAATATATAAATCCCATAAAATAATAAATATTATTTCATATTTGAATTCTACTCATTTTTCTGAATTTTTAGAAATTTATTTCATATTTTTATGAGCTTCCTATAGCTCCCTATGAATTTTCTAAAACATAACCAACTTCCGAAAAAATCCCTTTCCTTCTAAATCCGGGACCTTCCTTTTTAGGCAAGCTCTGGAATACGCTTTCCTTTTTTGAAAATGCGCTTCCACTTAAAGCCAGTAGGCCTAATCCCCTCACTGACCCGTAGGTCGCACCCGTCAGTCCCCACACCAATCCAACGGCGCCCGTTGATTAGATTTGAATCCAACGGCCGCTCACAGCTTCTTCCTCCTCCCGTTGGTTGCGCCATCCTGCTCAGCCCGCCGCCACCACCGTCGCCCACCGGAGCACAACCCCGCCGCCGTATCCAACCCTCCTCCGCCGTAGTTTTTCCACCACGGAACAACTTGTGCCGTAGCTGAACCACCTCGCCACCTCATCAGCCTCATCTCCTCTCCTCAGCCACCCAATCCGCCGCCGCCACCAACACAGCGCCGCTGCCGCCATAAGCCACATTCCTTGCTTGATACTCCACTTCCTAGCGTATAAAGCTCTTTTCCCCGGCGCCGCAACACCCTCAAGCCTCCTTCCCCTCATTTCTTCCCTCTCCATTGCCCTAAATTGCTCTATCTGCCGCCGTCTTCATCACCTCCGACCAACTCCTCCCTCGCCACTCCATTGCCTCACCGGCCTCGGCTCCTATAAGGAAAACCTCCCAAATTCCTTCATGAACCCGACCCATCCCTTACCCAGGCCCGAAACTCACCAGAACACCACCAACACTATCTCCCGAGCTGCTCCGCCGCCCGAGCTCGCCGCCCCACCGACTCCGGCCGTCCTAAGCTTCACCAAGACCACTAAAATAACCCACACGGCGCCAATTTCATTATTCCACCCCTAATTTCTCGCCGTCAGCTTCCCTCGTCGTCGCCGGCAATGCCACTGTCGCCTCCTCCATTTTTCCCCATCGTTTTCCACTGCCATGTTGGCCCCACATGTCGGCCTCGGCTCACTACACAAGACGCCCTCCCACTACGCCACGGGTCCCAAGACGACACCACACACATGATCAATTGGGTCAAGCCCAACACCTATCAGCCTAGTAAGCATTAAAACTCTTTTCCAAATTCCATTTCTATTTATACTATTCAAGTTTATTTAAATTATTAAATCACTTTCATAAATTCTACCAAAACTCATATAAATCTAAAATAAAATCAAGAATTATATAAAAATATAAAATACCATATTTTTTAATAAAATAACCTAAATAAATTTTTTACTCTTTCTTCTTTATATATTGAACCATTTTGATTAAAGAATATAGAAGTAAAATTAGTAAAAACTTCCAATATAAAATCTACTCAAAATAATATTTTATATGTAGAAATAATATTTCCACATTTTCTAAAAAACCTATATAATACAAATTTAAACTTAAAACCATTTTCTTTAATTAAATTAGAATTTCCTAAATATAAAATTAATCTAAAATCTTACTAGTAAATTTTACATATTTCGCTCAACCCATATAAATACTTTTATATAAAATTATAATGCCAAAATCAATTCTTTTTAATTAACTATCATTATAAGGTCAAATAAAAATATTAATACTCCAAAATTGATATATATATCTCTCTATAATTCCTAAACCACATAACATAACCCTAGCATTATGCTGCCCAAAATACCTATTTTACATAAAAATCTACCCTTTTTTTTAGAAAACATTTTCAAACTTCTAGAAAATCATACAACCCATCACCTTTTTTACCCAAACCCTTTATTTTGTCGTTTATTTAAAACTTTTCTTATTGATATTTATTGGAGTTTTTCTCTTTTTACAACGTATAAACGACAAACTTCGGAAGCTTTAGCCAAATGTCCAAAAGATACAAATAAGTGTAATCCGATCTCCAAATAAGGCAAATTTTCTACCTTTGAAGCATATTGAATTCCCAATTTTGTTTATTTTCTATTATTGCATTTATTTTCTAGTTATTTATTTAATAATCATCTTTTATTTAAATTATGGTATTTAACATTTTATATAGAATTGATATTCCAAATTCACAACCAAAAGCCCGCCTAAAATGATTTAACTTGATAATACCCTAGTGTAGGAAGATCTAGATATATGATTATTTCAAGAGGTAGGGTAGAATTCATTTGTCTTTTTTTATAGACAATGAGCTGAAGACAAAAAAAAACTGAAAAAGTGTAGGCATGAGTTACCAAAGTGGTAATTGCATGGGTAAGGTATTGCTTTAGTGTTTTCACAATAACTCTAGAATGCTGGCTGAATAGTTTCCGGTAATGATCGTGCGGAGGCCAGGCATTGCCAGGATTTGTTTCTAGGATATTGGGCCAGAGTGATTCACATATTACCGGCTGTGTCTGTGCGGAGGCCAATATCGCCAGGGTTTTTCTTCAATATTTGCACATGTGCGAAACATTGCAAAACTTGGACTAATGAGAATAGAAATGACACATTAAACATCCAACCGTAATACCAGCCATTTTACGGGTAAAGCTGGGTAGGTTCTGCAGAGCTGATAATAAAAACATTAATGGACCATACTTCTGGTATATGAAGTTGTATCAACTGGGTGATACCTATTTCTATTCAAATAAATCCATGAATTTTAAGAAAAGATAATGGTTGTTGATGAGATAAGGATGGAGAAAGAAGTTAATGGTTTACAAACTCATTTAAATGTTTTAGAAAACAATTTTAAATGATGACTAAGTTTTAAAATGTTGCATTATATAATCCAGATAAATACAACCTTTGCCCTTTGCCTTTTGTATGATTCCATTTGCATATAGTTAATATTTCAATTTTCTATAGAAACCTGCAAGTACGATTAGTAGTTACCCACATTATGTGGACAATTGCTTATTTTTATCATCAGGATTCACTTTATAATCAAAAATAGACATTTATGAAGAAGATTAGAACTCGTACAGGATCGATTTCTAATGTTTACCTTATGCTCAGGCTTTGCCTGTGGTATATGGGCATATATTTTCTTTTTTATTACCAGGTTATATTTTCACTTCCGCTGTAAAATATTTTATAACATGTAATAAATCAAGCAGGCTGTATTATTTCTGAATGCAACTGAAATCCTGGACAATTGGCATTCTGAATATTTTTTGATAAATTTTTACTAGAAATTTGGTCCGCCACAGAAACTATTTACAATCCAGAAGAACACCAAAGTCCGTACTAACAAATAGGCTATCCACAAAGGGTATAACCTGACAGTGTTGCATCGAAAAAGCGCAGCTGAAGCTGTTACTGTAACGCATACCTTGCTTATGCCTGCAGTATACATCATTTAATAGACAATAAAAATCAAGCTTTTTCCAGCACCAGGAAAAGAAAAGGGGAATAACAACTAACTCAAGAAAAAGGTGAACATTTGATCTATGAAAGAGTACCTCGTGATTAAAATCTTGGCAAAGCAAACTGTACTCGTTTTGCCTCTTCCTTAATATCTGCAAGCATGTAAAAAACAATCAAGAATTTTGGTTTGCATCGACGTAAGGAGCACCTGCGGAATGTTTGTTTGTATCCACGTAGGTGGTCTCTGCAATGATAGATGGATGGACTTCAGTGGCCGCAAGCAAATAAAAGTTGATATGAACAACGTAGCAAATGACACCAAGTGGACCGACAGAAATAATTCATTGTTGTCCATATACAACAACAACTATGAACTTGGCTTGAGAAGAAATAATAATATACAATTGGAGCAAAGAAAAGTAGAAAACAAAATTCAATTGCTCTGTATTATAAAAAATATATATACATCCAACATGCATCAAAGGAAATGATAATACCATGTATTTGACATAAAACCATATCTATAATAATAACAGAGTAATCACCCAACACATGTACAGTAACCTCATCGATAGATATTTCTAACCGAAATTAATATATCACACTGAAATAATTCAGTTGACTATGGGAAGGACATGACACTATTCCGAGAAAAGGTCTTATGTTTGCTTATTCTACATTGGTGTCTGTCAGGCTAGGCAAACTTGTTCGGTGGAAGACCTAGAGGCAGTTCATAGCATATCAATGTATAGAGATATCAGAATTTTTAGAATGTTTCATGGACCTGACAATGTGTACATTGGAAACTAATATTCAGCTAGTTTAGATATATTTTTCCAGAGACAATAAGCAAAGTTCACATGAAACAATAACCATTACAATACACGCAGAGTCAATTAGAAGTCCAAAATTCAGTTAGATAAGCATTGAAACCGCCTCTCGGCCAGACCTGTCATGCATCCCTTGATTGAACTCATGATCCCTCTAGTGTTATGTATGGCATTTTGAAAGAATGGAACTGCAAATAGTTGCCCTTAGAGAACACATTCAACCAGTATTCAGTACAAACCTAAACTGCATGTCTTTTAGAAGGGGGGTATGACTTATGACAACCTGACATATATCCAGATTGAAAACAAGGAAGTCATAACCTTTTCCTCGTTAATCCACATAACATATGTATGTGTATATACGATTTCTTACCAAGAAAAGTTAGGTCCCTATGAAAAGGAAAAATCTAAGAAAGATTACCAGGAAACGGCCATGCACATGCATGCTGCAAGGGAAGCAATGGGCGTGTTTGGTTGGCCGCACCCGGCCGAGCCAGGCCCATCCGCGCAGCCGTGCAGCTGTTTGGTTGGTCGAATGCGCACGTGAGCCAGGCCCTCTCCATGCAATTTCACTGTACGAGCCAGGCTCACGCGGAACGGATCGGCCGGCCGTTCGTGAACCTGGCTCGCCGCAGCGCCTACCCCACGCATGAAACAGCACTGTACAACTATCAGCTTCACTTCTACATCAACTTTTCACACTTTCAAATTTTTTTTTAAAATTCAAACGACATCCAAATTCAATGAAACAAAAAAATATGGAACCGTAGGTTCAAGTACAAGGTATTGAAAAAATTTCAAATTTTTTTGAATTTTTATTTTTTTCGAATTTATTGATTTTCTAGTATTTGTTTTTTGAATTTTTATCTTTTGTTTTTTGAATTTATTTTTGTTCCAGTATTTTTTAAAAAAATTTTATTTCCACTTTTGAATTATTTCCTTTGTTTTTAATGTTCCTCTTTTGAATTTATCCATCCCAGTTCATTCCTAGTGCAGCCAACCAAACAACATCTCTGCGCAGCCTGCACAATCTCATACAACCAACCAAACAACATCCCCTTGCATCACCTCAGCTTGGCTCCCACTAGCCTGGCTGAGCTCATACGGCAACCAAACAGCCCCAATATGTACCTGGCCAGACTTCTATTTGGCTAAGCAATAAGAAAATCAGAAAGGGGCTTTGGCAAAGTCTTGATACACAGAACATGAAATCCTTTCCTGTTTTCACATAGGACCAACAATTTGTAAATGCAAGGAACAAAAAATATCAATAATTAGACTATTTTCTGCATCCAACAAAAACACAAAACTGAGCTAACAAACATATTAATATAGGCATAGTTGTATCCCAAATACTGTAGCCCCATCAGGAGCAGCGCTTGAGCTGTTTTATAACCAAAGGGACAAAACTAAATCACACTCTAAGACAGCTGAGCAACCTTCACTCTGTACTCTATAACTTGGAGCCTCCTTTCAAGCCAGGCAATGGAGGGAGAAGTAACTATTGCTGATATCCAGGAAACTTTAGTGAAGCAACAACACTGGACATATGGATAGTAGTCGTAACTGTTGTCCCCGGGATTCCCCGTCGACGTGGTGAGGTACGGCGCCCCTCCCTGGTGCTGGAGAGGACGCCGTGAGAGAAGGTGGTGGGAAGAGCGGATGCTAGGTGAATAGAACCAGTGTGGAATCAGAATTCTCTATCTTCTCATTGATGAACTTATCGATTTATACAACTGTAGGGTTCAGGTTTACATATATGGGAAACACCCAAATTGCCCCGGCCCCTGAGTCGTTGATCTCGCAATCAACCGTCAAACGAGCTTTCTTACAACCCAAGCCTTGCTAGTTCCTAATATACCCTCGGGGAGGGCATATTCTGACAAGGTGGTTGATTCGGTAGGCCCTTGTCAGAGGTTGTTCCTGAGTCTTCGCTCCAAGCCACGAGACTCGCCGAAGATGTCAGGCTGTGTATTCTCGAGGGGTCTCCGAAGATTCCTCCGGGAGCCTTCGCTCCTTCCTTGTACTCTTCGGTAATGCTTCCGAGGGTCCTCCTCTCTTAAACTTCCCTCGGGTCTCCTTGACCTTCGTGTTCCTCTCTCGACCCTTCGGCGTACAACCCGAAGGGTTGAAAGGTCTTCGCTTTAAGTGTGCTTCTGTAACGATCCCTTCGGGATAAAATATTGGCGAAGGACTCTTTCAGGCATCTTCGTGGATATCCACCTATTACAAAGATAGGGTGGTTGCCCCTACAACAGAAGCCCCTTACGGTCACGTCGCCACCTCGTCGTGGTGCTGGCCGAATATCGCGCTCTCTTCTCCACGCGTCGAGTGGATATCACGAGGATGCCTTTGTTTTCTTACTTGCGATGGTACCTTTGCCTATTGACAAACTTGGACTTGACGTTTTGACCGTGTCAGTGACGTCGAAGTCCTCGCGTTGATCCTGGCCGCCGATTTTTACATGTGTTGCCAAGTCCTCTGGCATCGTTTCGAATTTCCTTTTTTTTTGACTCCTTGGCTTCGTCGCCCTTTCTCCCGACCGTTCGATTTGGATGCATGTCCACCTTCAGAGGGCGCGTGTCGCCGATATAAGGGGAGGCCGTGGGTGGCGTCGTCTTCTCGCTCGCCTCTGCCGCTTCCCACCCCTCTGCGCTTCGCCGTCGTTCGCCGCCGTCTTTGTCGCGTCGCTGCCACGTTGAGCTCCGCCGCTCGCGCCGCCGACGTCTCGCCGTCGTTCTCCGGCGCCATTCGACGCTTCCGGTATGGCACGGCTTTTTTTGGTTTTGTGTCGTCGTCTTGTGCAATGCCGCTGCTGTTTTCGTTTTTGTTTCTCGGTGGTTTCATCGGCGTTGAGCTCGGCGGCGCCGGCAACGACGCCGTCGATGTTGGCCGCGCCGCCGCTCTTCATCATTCCGGTTTTTGCTTTCGATAACTTCTCTCGATTCCTTCGATTTTTCTAGGTCTTCGGTATTTCGATGGCTCCGAAGAAGATCCTGGGTCCAGCTAACCTTTCTCGGCTGTCCTAGGAGTTGGGGCAGTCGAGGATGACGACCAATATGCTAGTGAAGGTAATGGATGGTTCGACTGCGGAAGAGGACCACTTCCGTCTTCCTGGCCAAGAGACGACCCCTCGGCTGAATCCGGACGAGGCGGTTGTCTTTCTCTCGCAGGTGAAGGCCGGTCTACGGATACCCTGCACTCGTCTCGTCAGGGAGGTGCTCGAGCTATACGGCGCATAGCTCGTGCATCTTGTCCCGAACGCCGTGGCTCGGCTAGTGGTGTACGAGTGGGCGCTCCGAAGCCATGGCGCGCAACCAAGCGCCCGACTCTTCGGGTTCTGCCGGCTAGGTGGCGAGGAAGACAAGCGGCGGCACCCGGTGCTTGAACCGTTGTGGATCGACTTCCGTCTCGCCACGAAGAAGAAGTGGGACGGGGCCGCTGGTTTGAGCTGGAAGCTATTCTGGTTCTACCAAAGGGTGGACGAAGTGGATTCTCCGCTGAAGTATGTCCCGGGGACTGCCAATTGCGTCAAGTTTTCGGTAGAGAAGCTGAATGGATCCGAAGAGGCACAGCGGCCTCTTCTCCAGAAGATCAGTAAGCGCTTTTCCATGCGCTGTCTCGCCGAGGAGTTCTTCGCGGCCAAGGTGGGGCCGTTGATGCGCAGCTAGGAGGAGTGCATGACTGTCGGCAAGGGAGGCGACCTCCTCGCTCTGAGTGATAAGGATCTCCGTCCTCGGAAGCTCGAGTCGGCCGTAGAGAGGCCGAGGATGTTCGGACGGCTGCGTCTTGACAATCGCGTGAGCTCGCTGGCCGTGTGGGCGCCCGTGTTAACCGCATCCTCGGGATGGTTACTCCTTGGGCAGAGCCTGAGCCAAAGAGGGGCGGCAAGAGGAAGGCCACGCCAGATGGTGCTACCGCGAGCACCTCGAAGCGGCCACGTGGTAGGTATTCTCCTATCCCGCCATACCTCTTCGGTTTGTTCTTCCTAACTTGGATTTTTTCGAGTCAGAAGCCACCAGCGCGGAAGATGATGAGGAAGAAAAAGACAATGAAGATGTTGAAGACGAAGGACGCTTGGCTGAGGACGACCGCACTTCGCCGGACGCCCAGAGCGCCGCCAGTGGTCGTCGTGATGACGATCCACTGGATGTTCTGGTCAGCCAGACTCCTTCGGGGCCGTTGGATCCCGAACATGGCTCCAACGAGCTCCAGGATAGTCATGGGGCGGGGTCTCTTCCTTCGGGTCGGGGCCCTGTGACTCCCGAAGGGGCCTCTGTTGAGGTGCATCTTGGCCGGCTTATACCATCGCCGTTGTCATCTTGAGCAGCGGCTAGTTGACTCTCTCACGAAGGTTTGTTACTATACCTTGAGACATTTCTTGTCTTTTTATTGTTTTCCTTATGCTTACTGTTTCTTGTAGAGGGGGTTAATGAGGAGCCTCCTCCTGTGCCCATCTCGGGGGCCGTTGGTGCCAATACTGCCCCCGCCCACCATCTGTGGAGGCCCCTTCAATCCTTACCGAAGGATCTCTTAATGGGGCGGGGGTTGCTGTTGATGCCGCTATGGCTTTGGTGGCTACTGCTGCTGTGGAGAGGGGGTCTTTGTCGACTAGCCCCACTGTGCCTGGCGCCACCGGCTTATCTTTGGCGACTACGGTGGCAGGAGGGGTGGATCCAGGATTTTAACCGAGGGGTGCACACTTAGGACATGTTTGATGCGTGGCGCCGTGCCAACCATGTCAATTCTTGCGGCGAAATCAATGCGGGAGCGCCTTTACGCACGTTAGCGAGATTCGACGCTCGATTCAAACACCCTCGCCAAATCTTGTGCCCCCATTGTAAAATGACAGCATGTGCTCCAAAAGCGTGCCAATCTAGCGGCTAGCGGGCACGTCCAAGGACGGCGAGCAACGCCTACAATCTAAATGTGCCCTTAGGGCAAGCAAAACTATAGTAACAAAAATAATAAAAAAAATCTAACGCATGGTCATACAAATTAATAAAAGTTGCAACACTAATACTATGACAAAATATATCAAAAAATATAAAAATTATCTTATACTCCCTCCGATTTCATAAAACTTGTCGTTTTAGACTTGTCCTAAGTCAAAGTTTTATAATTTTATCTATAAAAATCTTTTCAACTATTTGGATTGGATATAAGAAATTAAACCATACACATAAATTTGCCTCGAAATGCTTTCACAATATTATTATTTTTGGATTTTATAAATAATTTTCATTAGTAATTGATGCTCAAAGTTGTATTTCAAAGACCGTGTCAATGTTCAAAACGATAATTATTATTAAACTAGAGGGAGTAATAATATTTTGTGGGTCTTCGTAGCTTGAAAACGCTCTACAAGATCATTTTGATAGGGGTATTTTATTGGCACAGTCTGGCGCTTGTATTTTACTTGTGTAAATTTGGCGGTGGGTGGTAGCAATGAAGAACAGACGAACAAAGGTCGGGTTGGGGCTAAAAATGCGTGATAGGCAGATAGTGGGTCAAGGTTAGAGCTTATTGAGTCGATCGAGAGTCGACCACTCGAGAGTGGTGAAAAATTCATCGTATAGGATACTCGGTTGGTTATTAGTGGGCTACACTCTTTGCGATGGGGAATCGAAATAGGTCGAGAATAGTATCATACTACTAACAATTTGAGCCTTTATTATGATATATTTCTTTCCACGGTTGATTATATAATCTAAAAGGTTGAGAGCTTTCAAAAAGACGTTTGAAAAAGCTAAAAAATGCATTAAATATTTTTTTTGTAATCTTTCAAAAAACATCACAAAGCCTCGGAGAAATTACTACAAAATAATACATAATATGATCTATATAAAAATGACAAATTTCTTAATTTTGACTACAATCTAATTATAATATGGTTATACGCTAAAATAAATAGGGACTAGATCTAAAAATACATATATAGGGTCTTAGTTTTTATAAATTTGAGGGGGTGCCCTGAATCCGCCCCTGTTTCCAGAGCTCAGACCATTATAAACTGAAATTAGAAGGGCGAATAAAAGCAATGTTAATGGTTTTTGTCTATCAGACCAACTAAAAAGTAATGACTATTGGATAAATTCAAACTCTGCACTATGTTGATTGCCTCTTTGCATTCATAAAGGCAAACCTGGAGGTAAGTGAGAATAAATTAGAGACCTACGATAATTTGATGTATAGATAACTAATGAGTTACCTGGACAGCACTTACCAAGGTCAATTAATTGTCGTGCATAATAATCATTCCCGGACATGGATTGCTTACAATGTTAGAAAACCATGGAAATTTTCGTCCTCTGAGGAATTCCCAAACAGCAGATGCATTTCCAATTGTAGTATATTGTGATGATGAATCTGATATTCCTTTTGTCTTCTCTTGGACTAAAGCATGGAGGTTTACCATTCCTGTCTTGTTTTTATATTGATACAAAATTGCAAAAAATGGGAGAGGCCTCTAGCCCTCTGACATAGGTTCAGATGCATCTAACTTTTTCGTGTGTATCACAGATGAAAAAATTTTAGAGAGATTTTTTTTGGCCAAAGATATTTGCAAGGACATGTGCACCAAAGAAAACAATCCCCTCGTTGGATAGTTAGTGCCTAACTGGTAGCAACTGTCTGATGCTATTCCTGAAAGCAAATAAGACAGTGGTAAGAGTAGGTACAGGTCTGTAAAACAAACAGCAGAACCATACAAGTGTAATCCTAATTCTTGTACCTCAGTGTGCAGTAGATTCTGCATTTTCTTGTGCAAGAGGCAGCCAACGAATATGGGAAGATGGGCGTTGCATGGCCTCCACAGACACGGCAAAATGACAGATGAGAAGAAGAGGTAGAGGACGACATGGAAAAAGAACCTGCCTGTGACTCTGCCGGCTAAGGAAGAAGGCACGCAATGGAGGGCCGAATCGGGGTGAAGACAGTGGAAGCAGCCCAAGGTGGCGATGGGCCCGGATGTAGTCGCCGTAGCGCGCTGTGAACGCCACATCCGGCGCTGCGGCAGGCTAACAGCTAGAGCTGGAGGCCGTGTGCTGCAGCAAGGATCCGGAACGGGGACAGCTGGATCCGATGCAATGATGAGGAGGAGCTAGTTTGGCGGTGGAGGAAAGCAGGGGGGAGAAGAGGAGGCGGCGACGAAGCCACGGAGAGAGGAGGTAGCGGCGGACAGCCGTGGCGGCGAGGAAGGGGAGGGCAGGGGCAGCTGCACGGACGGGAGGAAGGAGAGGCGGCGCGGTGGCCAGAAAGGAAGGGAAGAAACGGCTAGAGTTTGAGCCTTCGCGTTGCGGCGCCTTCCCGTTGTGGCGGACGAGAGAGGGGCTGGGACGGGCTAGCTGGCTACGGTTTGGCCGGAACGCAGCAAGTCAAGAGGACCGCGGGTTGAGAACAAAAAGCACAGGGGTGTAAACGACGTTGTACCGAGAGCCACGGTTTGGAAGATATGGGGACATGGATCTAGAATAAGAAGTTTGGGGTTTTTTTTGCAAATATGTCTGGGTCCTTTTTGGACGGCCGGATCGGCGCCACGTCGTGCGGTCGGACGGCTCTGGAAATCCAAGCGACAAGGATAGCTTCACTGAATTTGGGGAGAGTGGCTTCACAAGATTCAGACTGTTTTGCTCCATATAATCACGAATGAATGAATATATCAAACTATAACATGATCAGAGCACTATGTTCATGTCCAAGGAGTTTCAGGACTTTGCAAAGAAATTGGGCATGAAATTACTAAACTTATCACCATATTATGTCCAAGCCAATGGTAAGGCTGAATCGTCTAATAAAAGTTTGATCAAGCTGATAAAGAAAAAGATAGATGAGAAGCTGAGGGCCTGACATATGACGTTGACGGAATCCCTATGGGCATATCATATTACCTGCCATGCATCTACTAAGGTGTCTTTTTATCAACTGGTATATGGCCAAGAAGCAGTATTACCTCTAGAAGTGAATATCACCTCGTTACGTATTACCAAACAAGATGAGTTGTTAGCTGATGATTTTAGAAATTGAATGTTGGATAACCTGTAGGATTTATCAGAGAATCAGCTTAGAGCGTTGGAACATATAGAGAAGAACAAGATGAGAGTGGCTAAACATTACAATAAGAAAATGCTACCTAAGTCGTTTGAAGAAGAAGCTGATTTGATTTGGAAAACTATATTACCTATCGGCTTGAAAGATAATTGCTATGAAAAGTGGTCCCATACATAGGAAGGGTCATATCATGTACATCGGTTAGTTCTTGTTCTTGAGAATTCTTATATTTTGGAACGCTCGAAGGAGTTGCAATTCCCAAGGCTACAAACGGGAAGTACTCGAAGAAGTACTATCCTAGTGTCTGGAATGGAGCTTAATCGGTTGCTCGTGAAATTGTAAAGCTGATGATTAAGTCATCGCCTCTAGCGTTCAAGTAAAAGCCACCTCAACATGTTGCTGTCGAGATGGTTGGGAAATGTATGATATATCGATTTTAAGAAATAGAAGGGTGAAGATTAAAATTAAGAATCACCAAGAAAGAAGACGATGAGGGAATAAAGTTTTACAATTCATTCAAAGTTCAACCGACACGCAGGCCAGACAAAGCAGGGTAATGTTTTATCGGCTTAGGGGCTGGCAAACTAAGTAACATTTTATTTAACGGGGGCACATAGGCCGATGCGAAAATAACTCAGACTCTTCACCTATTGGGTTTGGGCGGATGACCTTGGAGGCTGCTATGGCTGCAGTTACTAATATTTTCTGCACCTCCTAAGGGCACTCTCAGTGCAGTCCTTTGGAGCGACTCCAAATGTGTCACCTAGGAAAAGAAGATAAGGTGGAAGGAATTTATGGAGAGAGACAACCAACGTCTCTTAATCTAGAGATGGTAACATCATTAATTTCTTAGCCAAGAAACAAATCAAACTCAGCATCGGATGGATGCATCGTAGATACCCTGCACTGTAACTGTAGTCTCTTCTTTTGTTTCTTCATGACATGACTCTCTTTGAGACGATTTGATGAGGCCTCCCATTGGGAATGCCCTAAACGATCTCCTCATCCTCCTTGTCCGATCCTAGCACTTCGACAAATTTTTTTTATTTTTGTTGCTTTATAGCAACAATGCATCCCTTTGCCTTCTTTTTTTTGGGCTTGAGCGGCGGCATCGGCCCTTGCTTGTTCCGTAGCAGCTTTCACAAGCTTCTGTTTGGCGGCTTGCAAATTATTTTCTAGGCGAGTGACTTCGGCCATGCTCGTGTAGGATTGGAGAAGTGCCAAGAAATCATTCAAACCTTGGTGCATGTGACCATCGTGGGGTTAAATGGGGAGCTAATGAGGTGGGGAACTCATTGGCATAACATGCATCAGTCCATTTGAGGTTTTGGAGGGAGATTTTGTTGGGCTTTTGCCCGGTGGGACTTTTGGGCCAAGGCCCATGAGGAGAGAAGATAAGGGCAACGCTGCCCGATGAAGCTGGCTCCTTGAGCCTTGCGCTCTTGCGCGTTGGTGGCGGCGGCTGCCCGCAAGCCTCGCGGCATGGGCGCGTGCACGCGGAAGCCGGAGATGGTCAGGTCTCTTGGAATACCGGTGCCGCCTCCTCGTGCACAACTCCTCTCCTCTAATATAGCTTGGTTAGTTCCCCTCTTTTGTAAGCACAACTCACATTCGATTAAAAAAACCCTAGCTTGCTTTGATCTGTTTTGGGGGGCTGAACTTGGCTGGTGGTTGCTAGTCCGAGGTTTGGCCAGCTCGCCGGAGCTCGGGTCTTCGGTGGTGGTGGTGCTTTTTGTTGGCATTGGTCCCTTTGGCCGAGGGCTGGTCTTCATGATCTTGTCGCTGTGTTCTTCTTCACGTCGGGTCTTCTTCGTGGCAAGCTCCGCGAGGAAGGTGACGGCTTTGTATCTCCGAGACTTGTCACTGTTGATTGCGTATGTGCAGCGGCGATACTGTTTTCTGGGACAGCAACATAGTTGTGCCTAGCCTTTCTTCGTTCCAGTTTGAATCCGGTGCTCTATAAGTGATTTCCCCATCTCCTTCTTGTATTTGCGCATAGGGCCAATCAAGAAAAATTCAGGGGGACCTTGCCTTTAGTAAAGGAGCCGGTTTTTGCCTTGATTTGGGAGCTATGCGCCGACCTGTGGGTGCTACATATTATTGCTCGGTGATGATAGACTAGATGAAGCTTATGTGATTTGGTTGATAGTAAATCTGATATAGACTTAGAATATATCCTTCTTGTTGTACACTGCCCATTGAAAGTGCTCTAGATTATTCAGATTTGTGGTATCCTTGCTATTGATTTGAATTAATTCAACTCTTGTGGGGTGTTAACCCTTCTGTTGTTCAGTATTACTGATCTGTTTATGTGCTTAAATGCTGAAATAATTTTGCTCCAAAGTGGACATATGCAGTAATTTATACTTGATATCTAGTGCATTTTGTCTTTGGGCAGTGCGCTGTCTATATTCAGATTTTAGTCTTTGATCATATTTAGCTAGTGATTCTATTCCTGTTGTCGTTGGACGGCTGTTTTACAGCAACCTGACATACACTTGATCTGAGAGCAATCTAATATTATAAACTGAGCAATGTTGCTGTTTTTGATCCATATTTTAGTGCAGATTGCCATACTGTTAATCCTTATACATGTAAGTTTTATTTATGCAGTAACTGTGATTCTTGAACTGCTGTTTAATGCTCTGTTTTATGGCAATAATTTTATTTCTCTGCTTTTTATATCTGGAGTTACACTGTTTATTCTTTTGCTTATACTGCAATACCTACAACAGATTTTAGGAGGGGGTGGTGAAAGGGTGCTGCTGTCCTGCTTGCTGCGTGCTCTTCTTGGCAGTAGGAAGAGGGATGGGAAAATGATGTGGGAGGTGGAAGAAAGGTAGAATATGAAGAGATATAGGGCATGTTTGGTTGTTGCCTATGCCTCCGATGCCTAAGCTTAGCAGCTTGCCACAGGTGTGGCATGACTAAGCTGCCTAAACTTAGCTGCTATTTGGTTTGCTGCCACGTCTAAGGTCAGGCTCGCCTAAGAAATGTGTGGCAGCTGTTTGGATTGTGCCTATGTCTCAGTTTAGGCATGGCTAAAAAGTTGTGGCAGGTGTTTGATTGGTTGCCACACAATTTGGAAAATGATACTCCATAATTCTCATATTATTTCAGAATTCAAACAAATTTCAACACATGGGACACCAAGAAATGAACATCGGTATTCGATAAGCATACCATGTAGATTAGTACATAGTTGATTTCCGAATTACCCAAATTGAGTAATAATTTCAGCAGAAGCATACCTCACAATCAAGAATCCACACCGACTCAGGAACATGGTCCAAAATATCACTTTATCACCTATAATCAATTTAACAGATTACACTAGAAAGAATGGCGGCTCTAAAATTTCAAGAACATGATTTCAACAAAATCTTAATGCAAAGTATTGAACAAAAATTGCATAACAAATGGAATAAGGTAGAGCAAAAATAAACAGAAAAGGCAATATATCACTAACATTGATTTGTACTATATACAACGTAGCAATCATATAACCAATGGTAGCAGAGAGATGATGGAAATAATTGCTGTCGGAAGAAAATTGCAATTACACAGTATGAATAGGAAGGCAATTGAACAGTTACAAACATACAATCGTATTCATCAATTTACTACTTGGTTTCATAAACAAAAATAATATACATATACTTTTTCAGAAGTAGATAGCCGAACATTTTTTCCAAGCGATCAGTTTTGACGAGCAATCTCTCAAAATGCAGTTTATCAATCAGCTAGCTAAATCAAATTATTCATTCGGCTTAACCACTTGGAACATGCTAAAACATAAATGGTTCGAAACAATCAATGTGACCGGCAATCTTCTAGTACCATCAACTTATCATCTTAGAACAACAAAATGAAGAGCAAATAGGGGAGGCCGGCTCTGCAGTACCACATGAGAAAGAGGACTTGAGGAGGAGGATCCATGTGGGGAAGCCCTCCGGCTCCTCCCAGCCACAGCAGCGGCGACATGGTTGCTCGGGCGCGCACGCGAGATAGAGAGAGAGAGAAGGAGTAAGGGGAAATTTCCGTAGGGTTCTCTAGCGGCGGCATCGGATGGACAACATGGGGGTTTCTAATTTGCAGTACCAAGTAGAGAGGAGGAGGCCGACCTACCTGGCCGCAATCGCCACCTGGTGGTAGTAGGACGAGCACCAGCCGGAGAAGCCCGCTACGGGAGCGCCAGATCTAGATCCAGCGCCAGATCCCTATGCGGGCCTTCAGCTCCGTCCCCCCTCCGGCCTTCCCTGCGGCGGCCGGACCCCTCGCCGGACTTCTCCTCCTCCGCTCCTGCCTTCCCCGCGGCGGCCTCCCTCTCGTCGGACTTCTCCTACTCTTCTGCGCGGCGGCCTCCCCCTCTGTAACACCCCAATTTCTAGGAATAAAACAAATAATTGATAAAAGAAAATAATAAAGACAATAAACAAGAAATAAACCTAAAACATTAAAATGTATAAATAAATTATATTTATACTATAAATAACTGAGGAAGGGGTAAGAGTTTTGAAAATTTTAAAATAAGCACATAGGAAATAATATGATAAAACAAATTTTGAGTAAAAAGAAAATTTCCACTAATAAGGATATTAACAGAAAATTAAATGGCAAAAAGCTTAACAAATTTTAAACTTTGAAAAATTTATCAAATCTCCCCTAATGGGCCTAGTTTCCCATCTATTCTCTTTTCTTTTATTTTCTTTTCTTTTCTCTCTTTTTTCCCCAGGCCGAGCTGGGCCAGCCACAACCTCAGCCCAGGCCGGACCGACCCAGCCAGGCCAAACCCGGCGCCCCCCACTCCTTCTTCCTCCTCTGGCTCGGTCTCGCTCACCGGCGCTCCCACCCGGCCGAGTCCGCCGGCGCCGCCTGGTCCGGTCCGACCCATGCTGATGAGTCAGCATGGGGAAGCCGCCACGCCGCGCCACCTCACCCCTCGCGCCATCATCACGGTGCACCCGGTGGCGGATTTCGCTTCGCCGCCGTAACCGGACTGCCTCGGGCGTAATCCCGGTCAAATCCACCCCGGGAGGGTGAATTTCCGGTGCGATCCTCGTCGCCCGAAAGTCTGGACTACCCCTAGCCACACCGGCGACCCTATAAAAGGGAGGACGGCACTCAATTTTGCCATTTCCTCCATCTCGTCCCATACTGCCCCCTTTCCAAATTCTAGTCAACCGAAGCCGCCCGAGCTCCCTCCTTTGGCCTGAAGCATCTCCAGACCATCGCCAAGCTCCTTCTAGGGAAGACTTGGACTATAGGCCGCCGAGGAAGGCTGACGCCGACGACCTATTTGCTTCGCATTCGGTCTCGCCGTCGCTAGCCCAACCCAGACCGTTTTGACCTCGAATAACCTTCGGGTAAGCTTCCCCATAGCTCCCCGATGCTTCCCCATGAAAAATCTGAGCTAAAACACGCCCAAATCGTCCTAGCACTATCTTACCGTAGCTAATGGCCGCTCCGGCCATGGCGCCACCATCCTGGCTTGCCGCCGGCCAAATCCCCGGTGGGACGACCTGCACCTGTAGGCCCTATACCCGTAGGACACATAAAGCAGAAGAGATCGGCCCCCTAGCGCCCTAGAACCGACGCCGGAGTCCTCGCCGGAGTTCGGCCCGGAGAAGCAGCGGGTGAACGCCGACACGGCGTCCTCCCCTCTCTCGCTGCCAGGCGGGTCCCAGCACAACAGTGCCCGGGATTTAAAATCCCGCGACTCCCTCTCACCTGAGACCGACAGGTGGGCCCAAGGACCCACCCGCCAGGTCAAGTGACCGTGCCTCCCCATCAGAACCGCCTTCCCATACGGAAGACGCATGGGCGAAGTGCGCCTTCACCCGACCGTGTTCAGTCTCCAACCCGTGGACCTCGCCCACGCTGCTCGCTCTGCTTGTCGCCGACCAATGGAGCCAGCGGCCACGGCTGTGAACGACATCGTCCAGATGGGCCGTTCCGCGTGCGCCCACATGGGCCGTTCGGCCTTGGGCCCACCATGAATCAACTAAAACTAAACGGGTTAAATCTTCTTCGTTCCAAAGATTTTAACCCTTTTAGTGAATAAAAGAAATCTATATATTGCTTTGTAATTTCTAAAAATATTAATTGTCCTCCAAAAATTATGCAAAAATTCTGTAAAATACAACAATGTTCAAGGAACTTAATAAAAATAAAATTTAGGGATTTACAGTAGAATTTATAGCTATAAAAATTGAGAATTAAGTAAACTAAGTAATAAACTAAATAGGAAATACCCAAAAGTAATATATACACATATATGTATACTAAAAATAAATTGGTTAAAAAGGGTGAAATATACAGACTTATAAAACTATTCAAAATTTAAACTTTAAGTAAATTTATATATATTTTTCACCCCAAAACCTATATAATAAGTGTAATAAACTGATAAATAACCAAGTAGGAAAAATCTGCGCAAGATTACAAATAACCCTTTCCCTAACAACCCTTATCCATCTATTGTGAAATATTTATTTTGAATTGTTTTACAATTTAGAGAACGAGACAACCAACGACCTGTTGGACGAAGACCAAGTACAAGATCCGGACTACGAAGAAACAGGCGAGCCAAAATCTCTTGACCATACCTCTTTGCCTACCTTTTCTGCTTGAACTGTGTTGATTTACACTGATAGCTTGCATGCCAAAAAAATGAATTTCTAAATATTCTATGATAATTTCAAAAGTGCTAATAGAGCCAGTCTAGCTAATCCCTCTTTATAAGCTATGCTAATAAGCATAACCCCTTTTCTTGACTTTTCCTATCTCATCCTTTGACAACCTAAGGTTTAGAACACTAAACTTTTGGCTAATAAGCCTTTAAACATGGCTTAGACATGCTTAAGTCTAGAGTCCATGGATCACTTTCTTAGCTGTCAACGGTACGGTCTTAGGATGACGGGTTAATCTAAGTAACGGCATAGCCCGCTATCAACAGTGCAAGTGCAACGGTATAGCCTGCTATCAACGGTACTAATTGATCCCGACGAACACCGTACGCGGAGCAGGTACCTCCAAGGTACGGTCCCATCATTTGCATGACGTGTACCACAACAGTGTTACATTCCTCGGATTAAGATTACGACACTGAAGCATCTGAATGGCTTCATATTGGACAGTCTAATCTTGACAGATATCTCGAATACATGGTTATGGAAATGTGTCGAGCCCCGTTCCGGAGTATTCCTTGCACTCGACAAGCCAAAGAAACAATCCATACACTCGGGTATTTGCATAACCTGAGTGTGAACAAAGTCGCTAATTATTCGAGAATTTATTGATTGGATCTGAGGATCCAGGCCTTAGTTGAGCTCAAGGGGATCACGCCTCTTGGCGAAGAGGGTGAGTCCACCGCCACTACCTGGGAAACGTGCGCCAGTTGTGTATGGGCATGGGTTTGCCAGAAGATGGAAATCGTGCGCCAGTTGTAGTATGGGCACGGATTCGCCATAGTATCGGAGATAGCTCGCCATGGCAATGGGAGCTAGTCTGCCGATTGTGGAGATGTCGCTAATTTGATGATATCTAATACATTTGGCATACATATATGGCCCAATATGTCTTTGATTTTACAAATGTCATATACAACAGGATTTTCAACTCTAAAAGTTTTAAAGCATGATTTGCAGCAAACAAAATATATCTAGAGCCCCACCAAAGTTGGCCTTGCATCTCTTAATTGCATCCAACAAGATTTTAGTTCGCGAGCGCGGTTGAATGCGCTCACACTCGCACTCACTCACATTTTAGGTGAAGAGGATAACGGCGAGGATCCCTACGACTGTTTCAGTGGAGATGATGGATTAGAAGAAGAAGGACCAGACGACGACTGAAGGTCACCTCTAGTCACTTACCTGTTGCCGCCCCGCTACTTCCTCTCCTGTTTAGTTGTACAAAAGTAAAATTTGGATTTCCGTTTGTAATAACAGGCCCTATCTAGCCTGGCTTCCTATACTTTAGGTAAGACTTTTAGTTCCTTTTTGTAATATAGTTTGTAGAGAATGGCTTGTTTGATCCCAGCTCAATGTAATAATTTTTGCGGTGTTAGCTTGATCGTGGTCTAACGCTATGTGCACAAATATGGGTTCCGGAATTTATTCTTCGGAACCGGGGCCCACACCCTCACCGAATCTCCTCCCCTCGCTCTTGTCTTCCCCGAGCTGGCCTCCTCCTCGGCCAGCCGACCGGAATCCTTCCCCGTTCCCTTGCGTTGGATCTCCCTCGCCGTGGAGACGTTGGGCTCTGCTCCCCCGCTCGTCTTCCCCTGGGCTGGAGAGATGCGCACGGGAGTTAGGCGTCTTAGCGCGTGTGGCAAGTGTGGCAGTGAAAAAGGCCGCCACAGAGTTGGCGAGTATTTCGCTGGCGAGCCAAGCACACCCGCCTAAGGACCTGTGGCAAAACTAACCTTAGTAAAGCTCCAAACAACTACCTAAACACCTGTGGCTAGCCTAACTTTAGTTATAGCTCAATTAGACGGTGAACCAAACAGGCCCATCGTGCTGCCAGCTGCCCCAAGCCTTTCCCTTCCATGTGGGGTCAGGCCCACAGGTCATTGAGCCAAAAGGGAGTGGGTATATTGAGCTAGAGTGGGAAACAGCAAAAAGGACAAAAACTGATAGGGGCTACTGCCCTCTTGCCCATTTGGAAGGTGGTCCACATGTCATAGGCTTAAAAAAATGATCTTAAGATTAGAGAGTATAGGATTTTCCATATGGTAAAAAAATTTATTAAAGCTTAAGTAGCCAATCCCCTTTGGGAAAAATCAAAATCAGAAATTTTGCTAGGCTGAATTGGTGATGTTTTTTTTATCTAATTTCGTCGAAGTATAAATATTAGGTTTGGGCTCTAAATCAGTACATACATACCTGGCAATTTTGTATGCATTATGTTGCCATTTTGTTTACATTGTGATCTTATAACCTGCAGTTATAAATTTTCACTATGCATGATGCATTAAAATGTTAATAAGGAAGAAACAATGTTAAAACTCCAAAATTTCAGAAATGAAGCTCCAACAAAAATACACATGAGGTGCACCTAACCATGGTGTGGTTTTAGGCTGTTACAACAGGTGACTGAAAATAAATTGTCCCGCGAAAGGGCGACGGACGTCTATTTCTGTCAACATCTAATACTGTAGCAGCCTAGCGTTGTTAATATTTTTTTAAAAATATATATTCGAAAAATAAGTTCGGGCAGGCCTTTTGGACTGTCGTCCTATGCGGGAAGCGTGTGGGCTCCACCACCATTGCATGGGAAATTTATGCACTGAAGACTCTCGTCGTCAATGATCAGAGCACTGCAGCCGGGACCATGCCATCCACAGCCCACAGGCCCTTGCGTTGGCTCGCGATGCATCGCAACCGTTAACCAACAAGTAGACCATTTTGCCGGAGGAAACGTGTGTCCGTTCAATCGGTCAGGCAATCGAGGCGGTCGCGAATGGCTGCAGCCGTCGTCGTCGTCCGTCCACACCCAAGATTCGGTCCAGACCTTGATGGAGCAGCAGAACGCGGCCCGCCCCGACGTCGGCGTGGCCCCTGTGACGGTGGTGGCCGGGGACACTGACGACGTACGATGTGACAAAGGAGCCAATTGCAATATCCCGTACGTCCCTATTTCCATCTTCCGGCTTGGCCCGAGCCTTTATCCACGAAGCCCGTACGAGAGTCTGACTTGCCTATCGTGTTCAACACAAGCTAGCCATTTCGTGTTATTGTGCAACCGGTTTCATTAATTAGTCATAAGGAAAAATCTATGTTTCAAAATTTTCAACCAGGGGCTACCGGACAGTGGCTAGGAAGCAAACGGGTTAGAAGCAACATATGTAAATCATACTACTATCTCATATCTATATTTGTTTTCTCATATACGAATTTGGCTAAGATCATCTCCAGCGGCTTCACTAAACCCACTAGCTTGCTATGTGATTGGCGGGAGGAGGGTGATGGCGAGCGAAAACCTGCTCTAGCAAGCTCGCTACCCTGAGCGAGCTCACTAGCCTGGTCAAACGCTATCCCCTCCCTAGCCCACTCGGGAGTAATGACCAATCCCTCCCGTACAAAATTATGGTTCATTTATAATTTGTTCCAAATTCATGTTTAAATGCATCTCAAATTGGATGGCACTTGGTGGCGGTTAACAACCAAACAATAGAATATAATATAAATCAGATAGAGAGGGGTATCAGAGAGGTTGTTAGAGATAGTGTCAAGACAGAGAGCCAAAAATTTTAGAAACGTAGCTACATAGAAATATAGCAA
This sequence comes from Olyra latifolia, assembly GCA_036346145.1. NCBI lineage: Eukaryota > Viridiplantae > Streptophyta > Magnoliopsida > Poales > Poaceae > Olyra > Olyra latifolia. Next base: position 38,181,943 of record CM070524.1, on the reverse strand, counting down.
ACCAAATTTATATAGCCTGCTAGAGATGTTTTAAGAATAGATCCGGATACAAAACAATCACTCAATGAGATGTGAAAAGCAGTGGTGTGACAAGTCATCCATCCAAAGTGCACGTGGACTTATTTGGGAGTTCTCCACCGTTACATGGCAATATGGCATTCTTCTTCACTAAAAACCGTCATCGTCAATCAATCACATGGGCTGAAGGGAAAAAAAAAATCTAGATTTCGAAATTTTCTCCTGGGCTAAGAGCATCCACAGCAAAGACGCTATATTCACTGTTTCGCGACTGCACGGTGCAGATAGCGTTCCGCGAACCGTTCCAGCAGAAACGCTATGCGTGGATTCTCGTTTGGCGTCGGCCCTTGCGGACGCCAAATCTGGAGCGATAGCGTGGAGTCCCGGAGGCAACCTCTCTCTTCTCCGGCTGCAACTACCGGCGACTCGTGGCATTCCTCTCGCGCTGGTTTCGGGAAGAGGTCGCGGGGCGACCGGTGGCGGTTGGAGTGGGATCGAAGTCGGCCATCGTGGGCGGGAGAGGTGAATCGTGCCGGCGCCGACGCAGATCTGGCTGATCTACCGGAGAAGTCTCTCGATCCAGTTCCCTCCTCCTTCTTCCCGATCGTCGTCTGCTTCCAAAGACCGCCGCGTCGTCGGAGAAAAAGGTATGGGGTTGCCTTCACCGCCGCTAGTGATTTCGCAGATGTGAAAACAGCGTGTATTATTAGACGGATTGTAGATCTAGATGCGGGCTAGGTTTGTGGGTTGCGATGACGGATTGTGGGGGTTGGGGTGGGTGATGTTCATATGACATCCATGGATGTGTGCTGGTTGCTGCCTGAGTTTTTCTGCGGTGGGAGATCCGGACGTGAGCCCTTGGCATTCGTAGAATAGCCAAACTTTTTTGTCCTTTTATTTCTTTTATCCCAATCTTTTGTATCCCTTTTGTCATTTGCTTGCAATTAATTGTTGTTTCATGCAATCTTTGTCTAATAAGTGTGGATTTATCAGTTCATATTTTCATGTTTCATTCGAACTTGAGTTTAATATGGAATGTTGAATGCTAGATTGGCAATGGGGAATGTTGATATCAGATATGTGACAGACAGTGCCATGACTCTGGAAGTTGTGCTTCGCTAGCGAGTAGAGTTTGTTTTGGAGCAGAATATGTATAATTTACGAGTAGGCAAGAACACCCATTTGTAGGCATTTGCATGCGAGATATAATCTATTTTCACATAAAGATATAATCAATTCAGTATACAACTTGAGCACTATAATGTTGTTCGGTTGTTATTATTTTCAAAAATGCTACATGACATTAGTGTTCCATGGTCTAATTATTACATTGGAAGACATCATTTTGTGTAATGGCGGAATGGATGTTCCTCTTTTCTTACAACATGGAACAATGTTCAATTTACGTCATGCTTGTATATGAGATAAATCTAGTTCATTCTAGTAAAACGCTAACTTCATTTTGGGTCAATCTTTCTGTAGTGGAGAATTCAAGAACAAAGTGAATTTGTCGTGCTGTTAATTTTACCGCTGATCACACTGAATATTATTATGAGAGAAATGACCCTTTAATAACTCTGGACTGATGCCTCTCCAAACATCAAGACATCTAGCTGGCTTTTTTTCCCCCACATGTCCACAATCGAACAGTGGAGATCGTTGAAGAATGTTAATGTCGTTGCTCGAACCTGGGGTCCCGAAGAACGAGTGCCAAATCCACCCGTCGTAAGATGCGACCGCCTCCAGGATAATCGTTGGACCTCCGGCGTGTCCCGAGTAGCTCCCTGCCCATGCTGTTGGGCAGTCTTCCACCTCCAATGCATGCAGTCCAAACTGCCGAGCATTCCGGGAAAGCCTCTTTGTTCTGACACAGCTAGAAGGCGCTGCGTGTCCGCTTCAGTGAGAGCCCTCAGATACTCCGCCCCGAAAGCAGCAATCACGCCTTTCACAAACTCGTACAAATACACTCGTTCATGTACTACGAGTATGGGGTCTTCCGATTATATGGCATAGCAATCTCGGCAAAATTTCAAGTTTTATTTTTCCATTTTGCTAAATGGACAATTACACTCGTACATGTACTACATCGCAGCTATACGTGCCGGAAATGTTCAAATACGAAAATACGACGGTTATAGTATAGTAGTTGGAGTGGGAATATGAAATGAAGAGAGAGAAGATAGTGTTTCCATTATAGAGTTTCTGGTCTGGATGGATTGGGTAGGTAGAAGAGAGAGAATATAGAGTTGGGTGTAAATTGATGGATATAGTAGACAAAATAGTGCTATTGGTGTCGATGCTCTAACAGAGCAAAAAACCGCCAAATTTGACTGAAATTATTTTCCATGCAGCTGCCGAGACCCTGCCAGTCACCAGACGTCCAGACCTGTCCGTAGGGCACGGTCACCTGCGGCGTCTCCATCATCATTCATCGCCAGTAAGGCACCGCAACCATTCTCGACCAAGTCAAGTACACCGACGCAGAGTACGTCGGGTCGCTGGTTTCGAGCAACACGCGGCTGTCGCAGATGGCTGCAGCCGCCGCTGCGCTTCTACTACTGCCGTGCGTGGCCAGCATGCTCGCCGGCGCCGGAACCGCCGCGGACGTCGTAGGAATCATCGATTGGGCCCCGACCTTCGTGGGCCAGCATAACGCGGCCCGCGCCGACGTTGGGGTGGCCCCGCTCGCATGGGACGACACGGTGGCGGCCTACGCCACGAGGTACGCCGGCGAGAGGAAAGGCGACTGCAAACTCAAGCATTCCGGCGGGCCCTACGGGGAGAACCTATTCTGGGGCAGCGCCGGTGCGAACTGGACGGCCACCGACGCGGTCGCCATCTGGGTCTCGGAGAAGCAGGACTACGACTGCGGCAACAACTCATGCGCGCCCGGGAAGGTCTGCGGGCACTACACGCAGGTGGTGTGGGAGAACACCACCAAGGTCGGCTGCGCCGCCGCCACTTGCGACGGCGGCGGCGGCACGTTCATCGTCTGCGAGTATGATCTTCCAGGGAACGTGGTGGGTGTCCCGCCGTACTCCGGGTGCGGGCTGTTCAACCGTTCAGGTAATTCCTGATGCAACCAAGCTCCGCTCGTTACTATTACTGGATTGCATAAGTCCCAAATTTCCATTAACGCTAATGTTTAGCGTTTGCCGCATTGCACCTCCATGCACCTGGTTGAGGCAGCCACTCCCCCTTAAGGCTATGCTTCGAGTGGCTAATACAGGATGAGATTGGTCTTTCTAAACAACACCTAAAAATGGCCCACGATTCCTTAGTTCGAAGAAACACTTTACAATAATTGTAACAATATCATACATTTTTATATGCTTGGCTCATATGTCATTTAGAAAGAGATCCAACTTGGCTGGCAACTTACAAGAGCCAGTATAGAGAGACTGTTACCCCAAAAGACTAGTATAATGGGGAAGAGAAGCATCTCCCTTTTAAGGCAACTTCTCCTTGGATAGATGATGTTGTCTAAATATTTGTCCATGACACTCCCTCGTCTATAGGAATCTGGCTCTGTTACCATTTGTAATGATCCTAGACCGTCGGGCGCGGCTCAACAATAGAGACCCAACTTGGCAAACACACCAGAGCTAGAGTAGAGAGCCCATCCCTCAAAAACTAGTCCAATAAAAAAGAAAAGTCTCTCCTTACAAGCTAGTCAACTCCTCCCTGCATAGACAAGGTGGGACTAAGTGTTGTTTCAACGTCGTCCATGACACTACATGACTGTCCTTGACACTCCATGACGACTCCTGCACCAAAAGTAGCCAAACAATTTTGCTACCATATTACATTTGGGTGTGTTTAGTTGCATGTACTAAGTTGAACCTGTAGAATGGTACAAAATGAATAGGATGATCCTATATAGATGGTTTAGATAGGTTAATAAAAAATTTCATTAACCTATCTAAGCATTTGCTGTATGGGATGAAAGGGCACGTGCATGTAATGCACCTGCTGCTGCTGTGCCTTCCACAACTGTCGCGGCCGCATGCATATGCTGTCGTGCAAGAATTGATGGCAACCCCATCATGCGTCGCACGCACAAGATGATGTTCAAAGATAAGCTATCCACAAAACCGATCTACTAGGCTGCATGGTTGCACAATTGTGGTTTATCCTAATGGCAATGGCCGACCAATAGGGATAAAATGCAATACGTATTTACAATATGGACTCTCAGTCCTCAATTCAAAAGAACCATCTACTAACGCCGAAGTCAATTCATCTTCAATCACTAGCAGATCCAATCTATTGCTACTGCGTATCAACTATATGCAACATCTAGATCGGATACTATACAGGATGGCTATAATATCACTGGAGGGATTTACGATTATGCTATATTGATGCTCAAAAACAATCTACTGCATAAAGCAGAAACCAAGCTGAGTATTAGATCATGGATTTTACCGCTAGATCATGGATTTTACCGCTAGTCATGCAAAGAAACAGAAAGAGAGTTGATGAAGCCGGTTCAATTATCTGCTCGTAGCCTTACTGGAAGTAATTTATCATTGTCTCCTCCTCGTAAGTCTAGATCTATGTTGCAATTGTTGCAGCGTCTGTACCGAAGTCCACACGCGCCGAGAGGAATTTCGTGCGATGGTGTGCTACATAGAGGCGCACGACTCACACATGGGTGACAACTAGGGCTAGGTTGAAAGAGAGGTTGTATTGATTGATTAATCCGGTCTCTTGACAACCTTCTTTTATATAGTCTCTTAGTTGACCCTATCTAAAGACGCAACCAAACACAAGGCCCACATTCCACATGGCCGATAATGGCTATTGGGCATAAACCTAATAATACCTTTATGGAGACCAATTTCAAAATGACATTTTTCCTTGGAACTTACAGCGTCCAATGGTAGTGGTTGGGGTCATAGAATCACATATCCACTCCATGAAAGTGAGAGAATAAGACATACATACATTGGTTTGATTCCAACGACATTTTTGGGCATTCTCGAACTGACCTGTGCCAAGTACACATGAATTTACGCTGAAAGAGGGAGGGTTTCGCTCTGGGTATTTCCCTTTTCACTCCGTTCGATCCTTTCATGGTACTCGAAAATAAGAGGAAATATAAACAGGGGATTAAGTAAATATATATTCTTTAGACGGTACATTTCGATCCACTGTACATTAAACGGTAAACATCTATTCATCATTGTCTCAAGTACAGAGAGGTAAGAAATGGACTAAAAAAGTAAAGAAAATTTAGTGGGAACCACTTGGGAAGGGGCATAATCGGACGCCTCGTCCCTCGTTCGCTCCGATCCATCTCTAGCTATGGAATCCTCCCATTATCCTATCTGTCCCTCTCTCCTCCACATAGTTCTTTCTCTCCAGAAATTTCTCTCTCTCCCTATTCTCTCTACCAAATCAACGGCCACATTGCCCCTCGCTAGTCACCGGCGCTGCTGCTTGCCGACAGCTGACGCCCGCCCTCCCCTCTCTATCGTGCCCCTCTCTCCACATTTCTGATCTCTCTTCCCCTCTCTCTCTCTCTCTATTCCTCGTCTCATCTCTCTCTACCTCTCTCTCGTGTAGGGGGCGGCAAGGAGCGTCGTTATGCCTGCCTCCGGCCAGCCCCTTCTAGAGCTTACCGCATGGGGGCTTGGTACTACATTGGAAGGAGTAAGGAGCTAGATGGGAATGATGTACGGTGCAACTTAGTTTAAAACATCATCCTGGTATATACGAAACATGGTTATTTATCTGGTGAAACTCACATAAAAATGTGAACATTTCTGTTTTCTCTTGTGAAACATGTTTTTGCTATGGTGAAACATTGTTTTTGCTATTTGTGAAACATTTGTCCGTACACGAGGTAAAACATCTTTGAAAAACTACGGGAGCATTTACTTTGATGATGTTTTATCGGTACTTCAACGAAGTTTCATCAATACTATGGTGATGTTTTATCAGTAGTTCGTCCATATTTAATCAATTCATTGACATGTTTTGTCAGTACTTTGTTATGTTTCATCAGTACTTTACCCATATTTTATTAGACAAATCAATGTTTCAGTTGGTCGAACATAACAAATGGCTAAGATTCATCCGCCGTGATCGAATGGTCAACATAGGTATACAATAGAAATCTCTCTCATCGGACGTCCCGTCTAGGACGCTTCCTAAATTTAGATGACTGTGCATTAGCCGGTCCCAAAATATAGTACTCTGGCTAGTCATTTGCTATATTATTCCAGAAGTAATCCCGACTCATGACTTGAAACGGAAGAGAATCAGTAAATGTTTACGACAAAATTGATGAAATGCCATGACATCAAAAACTTTCTTCAGTATTCCTTGTTTTTTTGGAGCTTAGCTGCCAATATTTTACATTGAAAGGCAGTAAGGCTGGCACATTCTTATTTCCGTTTCTCTGGGTGTTGCAGCGCAGGGTTCACCGCAAGTATTCCTGAACCTCCAGAACGCGGCCCGCGCCGACGTCGGTGTGGCCCCGCTCGCGTGGGACGACACGGCGGCGGCGTACGCCACGAGGTACGCTGCCAAGAGGAAAGGCGACTGCCAACTCGAACACTCCGGCGGGCCCTACGGGGAGAACCTATTCTGGGGCAGAGCCGGCGCGAACTGGACGGCCACCGACGCGTTCGCCGCCTGCGTCTCGGAGAAGCAGGACTACGACTGCGGCAGCAACTCATGCGCGCCCGGGAAGGTCTGCGGGAACTACACGCAGGTGGTGTGGGAGAACACCACCAAGGTCGGCTGCGCCGCCGCCACTTGCAACGTCGGCGGCGGCACCTTCATCGTCTGCGAGTATGATCCAGGGAATGTGGTGGGTGTCCCGCCGTACTCCAGGTGCGGGCTGTTCAGCCGTTCAGGTAATTCCTGATGCAACCAAGCTCCGCTCGTTACTATTACTGGATTGCATTAGTCCCAAATTTCCATTAACGCTAATGTTTAGCGTTTGCCGCATTGCACCTCCATGCACCTGGTTGAGGCAGCCACTCCCCCTTAAGGCCATGCTTCGAATGGTTAATACAGGATGAGATTGGTCTTTCTAAACAACACCTAAAAATGGAAATAAGGAGTTCCTTATTCCACAATTCCTTAGTTCGAAGAAACACTTTACAATAATTGCAACAATATCACACATTTTTATATGCTTGGCTCATATGTCATATGGAAAGAGGCCCAATTTGGCTAGCAACATGCAAAAGCCAGGATAGAGGGACCGTTACCCCCAAAAGACTAGTATAATAGGAAAGAGAAGCCTCTCCCTTTTAAGCTAGCCAACTTCTCCCTGGATAGACGATGTTGTCTAAATATTTGTCCGTGATACTCCATCGTCTACAGGAATCTAGCTCTGCTACCATTTGTAATGATCCCAGGCTGTTGGGCGTAGCCCAACAAGAGAGACCCAACTTGACAAGCACACCAGAGCTAGAGTAGAGAGCCCATCCCTCAAAAACTAGTCCAATGAAAAAGGAAAGTCTCCCCCTTCCAAGCTAGGCAACTCCTCCTTGGATAGATGAGGTGGGACTAAGTGTTGTCTCAACGTCGTTTGTGACACTACATGATGTCCTCGACGCTCCATGACGACTCCTGCACCAAAAGTAGCTAAACAATTTTGCTACCATATTACATTTGGGTGTGTTTGGTTGCATGTACTAAATTGAACCTATACAAGATGGTACAAAATGAATAGGATGATCCTGTATGGGATGGTTTAGATAGGTTAATAAAAGCTTTCATTTGGTTCCTTGGATGATTCTTGTATGATGTGGTTTGGCTAAATTAGTTGAATGGAATGGTATGACATATAAGAGAAATATTACTCTAAGTTGTACCCCATCATCCTATACGAGATGATTCATTTTTCACATTTTTACTCAATCAGACGCATGAATGTAAACATGTCTCGTACTATAGCATGGAGGACACAACACACAATACAAAATTCGTCGCCAATTAAGGAAACTCAGTTACAAATCTGTTCCATACATGTTTTGTACTTGTCAACATTCACCTTGTTCCTTGCTGACCACCACTGCCATAGGACAATGCAAACTTATTGCTAAATTTTACGATCAAGCTTCCAAACAGCACGGAAAACCTCTTTAACGGATGGAAACTTCATTAACTTCAATCATGTATCTTCCAATTGGAGCTAGCGCCAGCAATCTTTAGCAGCTTTACAATTAAAAAAGGAAAATTTAGATATATATACCATTACAAATGTGGCATTTCGAAACATGCAACTCCATATGTCAATAACATGTAGATTCCGGACCTACATGTCAACACATCAAGTGACATATTTCGAAATACGAATTTTTGATTGGTATGAATCTAAATCACCCAAAATTAAAGAAACACTGCGCACCATTTTTGTCCAATCTCCTATAAACCGGGCACAAGGTATCTTTTGCTTTTAAGAAAGGCACAGGGTATCTACCTCAACCCCTCTTCTTTTCACATTGATTCCCAAAGGTTTGCTATTATGTGCAAGTCTCCACAGAAACATGTTCACTTTGCTTGGAGATATATAGTGCTCCATAGATGTTGGGATGTTGAATTAAGTCTCAAGGCATGCTACATAACTTCTGGAAGAGGGATAGGGTTTTAGACAAGGGATTTTGTACTAGGATTGGACATAAGAATTTGCTTTTGACTTTGACCACTATGTTTTTAACTTCACACGGTCTCCTAGATGTGACTTTGACCACTAATTACTATTGTAATTTATTTTAAAATCCCACTAAAATTATAATATTAGTAAGTACGTTTTGAGATGAACCTACACATATAATTTTTATGTACACAATCTAATTATTTAAAAAGATATTCATGATTTAAGTTTCAAAACTTTAACTCGCACATATCTAAAATATCAATTATATGTGACCGGAAGAAGTACAAAGGAGCGATTCACTCCAAATTCCCACCTGTAAGCATCAAGCTTCCATGGCTTAATTGGAATTTTGGCGATTGATGAATTTTAAATCTCAAATGGGGTTTCATCGGATTTCTCAGACCCACCCAGGTGGATTGTTTGGATTGTCACACCAAGACTAGGGAATTTTATTTGCCAGTTCTTTTTACTGTCTTGTGTGTGTGAGGCTCACTAATGTTTTTAGTCTGGTGTTGATCTTAATCTTTGGTTGCAGGGGATCTCGAGAGCACATTTTCTTTTAGTGCGTAGTAGAGTATGTTTTGAGCCGTAGATAAAATTTTCAGAGCCTGCGCTGGTCTTAGGAGCCTTAAGAGCTTGGACAGAGTAGTCTACTCTGGGGCCGGACCGTCCGGGCTGGGGGGCTGAACAGTCCAGATGTTGCTAGGTCTGCTTGGGCTCGGTTTGTGATATAGCGCGTGGAGCCGGACCGTCCGGGCTAGGGGGCCGGACTGTCCGGGAGTTGTTGACTCCTTTCGGGTCTATGTCGGAAGGAGGGCAGCAAGAAAGGCAGGGGGCCGGACCGTCCGATATGCCGGACAGGACTATCCGCTTTGTGGAGGCATCTCTCGGTTTAGTCGTAGGACCATCTGGTGCACTGGAGCGGGAGGCCGGACAATCCGGCCATCTGGGCGAACCATCCGAGTTGCAGTGGGTTCGCTCGGTAAAAGTCTAGGCTATTTGCGGGCATGACAGGATTCCGGACCATCCGGTCTGGTTGTCCGGACCGTCCGGCTTCTGTTTGGTCTTTTCGGTCCCATCCTGTTCTATTCTTTATTTTTACAGATCTAAAACCCGGACTATCCGGTTCTGAGGTTCGGACTGTTCGTGTATCGTTCACTCGGGGTCGTGCGCTAGGGTTTTCCGCCTATCTTCTTGTGGGGGCTATATATAGCCACCCTACCCTGAAGGGGGCGGCTTGAGAGTCTCATTTGCTAGGTTAGCCACGAGTTCATCCTAGAGCTAAGGTAGAGAGCTCTCCCATGGCGATCTAGGGCTTCCTAGGCCTCCATGTGTGGGATTTGGTGAGGGATTGGTTCTCCGGTCATGCTCTTCTTGATCCTCTCGCTAAGGTGAAGGTCTTCTTCAAGCTTTCTTTGTTCTTAAGCCTCTGTGCATTGGAGGGGTGAAATCCGCCGTGTGTCGGCGGTTAGAGCCGTGTGTTGGTACCGTGGAGTGGGGTGCCTGTGGCGTGTAGGAGCACTCGCCACCTTGTGAGAGGTTTGGAGTTCACCTCGCTGTTCGTCGGTGCAAGGGGCTACCACGAGTGGATTGAGGTATAGGCTCGAGAGGGACCCGGCTCTTGTTCGTCGAAGGTTTGCTTCAACGGGGAGTAGGAGTTCATCTCTGAACCTCGGGAAAAATTGTATTGTCCCCTTGTTGTTCTCACTTTTAATTTCCGCAATTTGCTTTCTTTACATTCTAGTTCTTGAGTTCCTACTAGTGTTTTGCTAGATAGCTTAGGTCCCTAATTTGTTTAATTAAAGAAAAGAAAAAAAAATAAAAGTAGGCTAATTCACCCCCTCTTGGCCATAAGGTTCCTACACCATCCCTCCCTAGGTTTAAAATGGTGAGAATTGAACTATAAAACTCTCAATCTCCATCCTATGTAAACATATATGCCCACAACCAATCAAGAGTGGTAAATAGAGGATTTTTCAATCAAGAAATTTTATAACTACCCTGTAAAATTTCCATTCTCACACCAATTTCCTCTAACCAATGAGGCTCACGATCAGGGATCATGACCGGTTACAACTTTGTCTATTTATCTACATTACCTTTAAAAAAGACCTCTAGATATTCTTTCATACAGGACTCAGTTTGGTTGTTTGACAGATATATAGTGCGTAATATCAAAGAGCGAACTTAAAGAAACCACAAACCACACATGGCCTGCTGGTTAAGAGGTGGCATTGTCCTCTAGCTCACTTCGGTAAAATCCTAGAAATTGTGTTGGTGCCTACCTGCTGACTTAGGGATGACTAAATTCATATGCAATGTTTGATACGTATGTGTACTTGAATTCGATTCAAACTCAAAAATTTTTTGGTAGTATCCATCGCAATGTGTAATGTTTTTTTCTTGATTGATTGATTTTTATTTTGTCCCCTTATTGCGAAATTACGGATCATGCTTCCCTGCAAATAAAAATATTGTTGGCCTATTAAAAGTTACAACTATCCACATATGTCCTTTTTCAATCTAATTATTTCTATCAGTATACAGTTAAAGGAAATGGTACTAATCCCAAGGAAAACGGCAATAGCTCAAGTGGGAACGTCAGCAGCCCAAGCAGAGAAGGCAGTAGCCCTGCAATTCTGCCAATTGTCCTTCCTGTGGTAACAGCACTATGTTTAATCTCTGCTATATTGATATGCATACGGAGGAAGAGATCAAGTCTAAAGAAAGCAGTACCATGTAAGTATCATTACAGTAACAGATTTTTTTAAAAAAGTATCATTACAGTGCTATGAATTGACACAATAATAATTTCAGTATATTAACATATGCAATTGCATTGGTCTGTATCAGTAGCTTTTGTTATTTGTTAAGTGGCCCATAATCTTACCATTCCAACCTTAAATAAGCATCCTTTGTTGCTTGCTCCCTCCAGAGACATTCATGAAAGTTGAGTGTATTCAGTTCATTAGAAGAAGTGAAGAACATTATCTGTTCAGACAGACAATCAGTATTACATATATAACATGTTAAATTAAAAACAGATGTGTTTTACAACTTCTGTTCTATTCTACTGGCTCACTAAATTGGCCCTTCGTATTTTATACACAGATACAGCTTGTTCGGAGGATATTGAAGATATTAAATCAGAGCTATTGGACCCATCAGTGATAAGAGTAGCTACAGGTAATTTTGCGGAAGAAAACAAACTGGGGGAAGGAGGATTTGGACAAGTCTATAAGGTAATCCAAGGACAAAGCTGGTGTTAGTTCTTCACAGTTTCGTACTATTTCCCTGACTTCCTGTTGAGGCTTATTCTCTCTCTCCAACAAAGGGAACTTGCCATAAAATAGGATAATAAGAACTAGCAATCTACTCACATACACGTCAAACACCGAAAGACACCAATACTCCCACTTTGCCGTTATTTTCTTCTACCTCTAGTGAGCTTTCAGCTTTTATCTACATCATTCAAAACTGATCTTCTTGCTGGGATTTGAGTTGTCACTATCATTTATCAAAGCTAGTTTCTATTTGTTACGCTCATACTAGCATAAACTAGAAGTACATGTCATGTGATCGCAATTGGGTTTTATGATTTTTCATTACTTTAAGTTGCTGATTTTCAGGGATTGATGCCAGATGGACAGGAAGTAGCAGTAAAAAGACTGGCAAAAGGATCAAAACAAGGCCTCCGTGAGCTAAAGAATGAGTTACTATTAGTTACCAAGCTTCAGCACCGGAATCTAGTGAGCTTAATAGGCGCCTGTCTAGATGGAGAGGACAAGTTACTTGTGTATGAATATGTTCCAAACAAAAGCCTTGACACCTTTATTTTCGGTAGTGAAATTTCTACTTCATTTTTTTATTCCAAGCAATCTTTGAATTCCACGACTATTAGCTGAACTGACTTCATCTCTTCTTTTTTTTTTCTTTTAAAGAAATAAGGAAAACATAAAAGCAAAATGATAACAAAGGTCTCCATGAAGCTGGTGTAAATTACAAGAAAAAATAAAATACCATGGGGGCACGAGGAAAATGCATACATATAGCAGTGGTTCAGGTTAATGGAAACATGATTTCCTTGCTTTCTTAGAGCATCTCCAACAATGGGACCTAAAAATGGAGCCCTATAAATCATTTTAGGTACTCTATAAAATTATTGGGCTCTAAAATAATTAGCAACTCCAACAATAGTCCTAAATTAGAGGCCCTATACACATGTCTATCTCTTTTTTAGGGATTTAATGAACTCCAACAATAAGCCTTATCCTAAAATATAACTAAAAAAGTTTTAGGGCTCGGTAGATGAGTTCCTATATTTAGGAACTCTTCTCGAGGCCCTATCCTATTTTAAAAACATTTTTAAAATATATGACCCCTTGTTGGAGTTCTTTTTTCTTGTAAAAGCCCTAAATTCAAATATAGGACCTTATATAGGGCCATTGTTGGAGATGCTCTTATAGAAGTACAAAATGGGAAGACGCTTCTCTAAGCTTTGGTAGTCAGATTATTCCATGATTGCTTGTATGCATTTAAAGTGAGCAGAAAACTGAGTAATTCAAAGATGCTAAGATAATGGATATAAAAAGAACTTTTTATTTTGATTGGCTGAATAAACATAATTTCTAATTTTCTCATGTACATGCATCCGTGGACCTAATAAGTGTAGATTTAATTCCTTTTTTGTATTACCATGTCTAGTGTATAAATTCTTGTAGTGGTTGATTCTGCAATGATTTGTTTGGTTTAAACACCTGCATGTAGATGATGAAAAGCGCAAACAATTGGCTTGGGATACACGGTACAAGATAATTTGTGGTATTGCTTGAGGCTTGGTGTATCTACATGATGAGTCCCGTGTGAAAGTTATACATAGAGATATGAAGCCAAGCAATATATTACTAGAAATGGATATGAATCCAAAGATTTCTGACTTTGGTTTGGCAAGTGTTTTTGAGGGTGATCACACAAAGCATATCACAAGAAGACCAGCTGGAACCTAGTAAGTTTATGGATTTAGTTACTCTTATTAATTAAGTCATTTCTAATTGAGCAATGATGTATCATAACTGTCCTATGGGGGAAAAACAATGTTTTTGTGATATTTCAATGTGCAGTGGATATATGGCACCTGAATATGCTGTTCTTGGGCATGTTTCGACCAAATCAGATGTCTTCAGCTTTGGAGTGATTATTCTGGAAATAGTGACTGGGAGGAGACACACACACTCATCTGAAACAATTATGGCTGAGCACCTTTTAAGCTATGTCAGTATTTTATTAAATGATTCTCGTCCTACTATTTGATCATATATTAGCTTTGTGATTCATCATTTTCTGTGCACAGGTATGGGAGAATTGGATCATGGGAACAATAACAGATACAGTGGATCCATCATTGCATTGCACCTGCGCCGAAAATGAGGTTCTCAAGTGCATGCACATTGGACTATTATGCGTTCAAGAAAATCCTAGTGACAGACCCAGTATGTCCAATGTGATCCTGATGCTTGTTGGAAAGTCTGCTACCTTGCAAGCTCCTTCCAGGCCTGCTTTTCTCTTTCGGTTGAATGATGAAAACCATGTCCATCACGGTGTTAATAACCTACCTGAAGGCTCAACATTCAATAAGGTGACGATCACAGAACTTGAAGCAAGATAGTCGCAAGTCCCAACTCCCAAGTATGTCTTTGGAGTTGGGAAATTGTAAAAACACTACTCTTAATGCCAAAGTTGCATTGTTGCAAAATGCATCGAATAAACATTTTGTAAATTGGATGACTTGGAGAAATATTTTTTTAGCGTTAGGGTTGATATTGTAAAAAGTGATAAAAGAGTTGAGGTGTAGATCTGAGATTGTTAGAACATAGGTTGATCATTGGGGACCAAGAAAGCATCTCAACTTTCAAATTTGTACAGGAACAGACGGAAAGAGAAACCAATGAACAAAATTTTGATGGCGCTGACCAGAATACATTATAAAATGTCAAGAACAAGACAGACCTAAATGTCTGCCCAATCAAGCTGGCTCCACTACCTCAACAGCTGTTCGAACTGTTCCAAGAATCTCTGATCTCAATTGCATTAGCAGCCTACCCAAGTAATTCAGACCTTCTCCCTCGCGCCCACCACCCCAAAATAAATCATGGGGCGATGCCTCAACAAGAACAGAGCCAGCTGTTGACAATAGCATATCAGTCAAGTGGGGGTAAGTAGAAAACTTGCATTTTGTAGCCCTGTACATCACATCAATTTTCATGGACTCCCAGTCTGATCGTACCTGGATTACAAATAGTTAAAAAGAACAAACATATTAGTTACTAGGCAGAGGTCTTGCCTCCATTGCTAAAAAAAACATTTAGTTACATAACCAACCAAAAGTCAAAATTAAAATGACAGCACACAAAGTAAACGCAGTAGTCACTGTTACTAGTAACTATGGATAACTATGGCCACATATATCCGAGGTAATTGTTGTCGTGGACACCCTACTGATGCTCAATTGGCAGTCGATTTGGTATAGCCAGCTTGCCAATATACAGTACATTGTCACATCCCATGGTCATCAACAAGAACTGTGACAGTGAGTGCCAAAATGCTGAACCAGATAGTTTCCTGCTCATGTGTTGATGTTGAGTTGAAACCCATGGCATCGATGACTGATGAGGTTACAATGAGGTTACAATGGTCACACTTGCTAATTTTGATGTTACTAATCAGGCTCCGATTTCTCCGCCATCAGAGACCTCATCATAAGTATGATGGGAAGTTCTTGTTTATTTGAGTCAAAAAAATTGTTTTTCCTCGTTTGAAAATTGGGCTTCTAGATATTGAAATTCTTAATAGTTATCAGGGTGCCAGATGGGAGTGAGGTCAGGAAGGTCATAAAGTGAAACAGAGAGCAAAGGGGAGGAATTGTCTATCCAAAGCTGCAACTAAAACCATGCTTCAAACATGAACTACCTAATGCTTCACGGCTGATATTGCAACTATGTACCTGACGTGGGTCAGAACCAGGGAGCAGAGGACAAACAAAGGGCACCCATAAATTCAATATATATTTTTTAAAAGCGTCCAGCAAGTAAATTTCAACGAGATTATAATGGACCTGTAGGATGAAAGTAAAGTTTTCATATATGTATTTGTGGGTTCAATTTATCGTTATACTTGCAATTTAAAAGTTCTTTAATAACACAAAATATTGCACCAGGACCCACCAATTATTTTATAATATATACATCTTTATATGTTACTGAGCTAATTTCCCCTTTCTAATTTCATCAGAAAGAAGATCACATATTTAATGTATCACTTATCTAGGTCTATTGATATTTTCCCACTATAATCAAAAAATATAACCAAAGGAATGCAGAATCTCAGACATACCAATTCAGTGAATTCTCTTTGTCGGGTTCTTCCTATTCTAGCAGCCTCTTCAGGACTTTTTGCCTGCTTTATTTCTTGGACAATGTTTCTTGCTTGAGGATTGTCAACACCAACAAACTTATGTGCCTGAACAAACTTTTGGGGCTTAATGATATGTTTGATGGTTATATGATGCTAATATACTGTTCACAAATTCCCACAGATTAAAAAGGCATTCTAGTGGTAGTGGAAAATGATCAAGAATTGCTCTTCATAGCGCATCAAATTAACACAACATTAAAGCTAATAAATATAACAAAAAGGAAACCTGGTAATAGTGCTCCACTGTTGGCCATGTGAAACAGTCTCCACTTTCATCGGACATGTGAATCGGATGGGGAGAAAAGTTCGAGAAAGCCCCAAAGGTATCCCAAGTCTTGTAAAACGAAATAATATTTGTTTCATATGGAGATACTTCCGGATCAACTGAAGGTATTTCATCCACAGATGGTATTACAGGTGAGAGATCAGGAATAGGTTGGAGGAATCCACTCATAAGCATGTCCCTATCAATCTGCAAAATTGTAAAGTAAAATATATAACATGCAGATATCACGAGCTAAACACTAAAAGCATATGATATACAGAGGAGAAAATTTATAAAATCAAATGGCAAATTAAAGTGCAACATATAACTAGCAAGTATATTTGCTGATGGAGATCATAGATGACAATAAACTAAAACATAAGAGCCAACCTGTTCATACGAAACATCAATCAAATCAATAGCCTGGGTCATTTGATTCATCCCAAGTTCACCAACTGGTGTTGGAGCATTTAGTCCACCAATTATTTTTGGAGCCCAGAATGCATACACCTGTTGAAAGATCCAAAATTCATTAATGTGAACAGAGCTATAAAAAAATGGCCACACAACATCCACATGAAGGCACAAAAATTAGAGCAAATTTAGGTGAACTGGCTGATGTTCATGATGCAAGCAAGAATGAGATATTCACATATTATCTTTTGGAAAAAAGACAACAGAAATGAATGCACATAGCCTTTCGTTTGACTCCATTGAGTCCCTCTCCCAACGTGGTTCCTCACAAAAGGTCGCCAAGCAATAAGGAGGTTCCCCCTGATATAAATCATGTCTATACATTATACAATACTGACCCTGGGGATCATATATATACCTACCTCATAGAATTAGCCTTGTAATATTCATATTCTACTATTCTAGCAAATCTAAAGCTGATGAAGTCAAATAAAATTAAATGTCAGGCTAATATCCTGCTCCTTTCATCCTCACAAGGAAATTTTATTGATGATCTATGTGTATTTTAACACTTCAACAGAAGAGACATTAGGCATAGCTTATTAACTGGATAACATATATTGATAGTTTTTTTTTCTACGAATAGCCCTGTTTAGTTTGGCTTATGGCTTTTTGCCGTTTCTCCGATCCGAACATTGTCTTCTCAAAACCCTTTTTTGAATATCTCGAAGCCCCTTCTCAAAGCTCTTCAAGCCCAATTGAACCAAACGTTCCGGCTTCTCGAAGGCCAGCACTTCAGATCAGCCGTTCAGCCTCAGCTGTACTAAAGAGGGCTATATAAACAATAGTGAATGCCGTTCAGATAAGGTAATGGCAGTCAACAGAATAGTTCTGCTTTACCTAACAATTTAGAAGGCTACTGTTATCAATTTCTTGACTGGAATGCTAAGCAAAATCAAGGTCTCAAAAATAGTCAAGTTTGATTTCACAACTACAACTTGAACCAATTAATCGTTAAACCAGAATACAGTTAATTTAAACAAAGACAACAAATCTACATTCCAAATAACAATGTCGTATCTATAAGTAAAGTGCACACAGCAAACACAAATGGTTAATTTAGTCATAATAAAAAGCATTCACCTTATGAATAACACTTGCAGATATAGCAGAAGCCGCTAGGGTACCACCACACTCCCATAATACAGAAAGGTAACCACGGTCATAACAATATGACATAACATCTCTAGGATTCAGCATATCAAACTCCACTACTTCAACACCCCTCATAGCAAGCTTCTTTTGGAAATCTCTCCGAGCACCTCTTTGTGTTGCAACTATTGTATAGGCATCATGACAGTTCCATAAATTTGCTTCTTCAGGAAGGTTAAGAGACTGTGACATTACAATGCGTACAGGAACATGCCCCTTGACATGCCTTGCGGTTAATCGAGGATCTAATACAAAACTAACAACCCTTCAATCTTATGAAGGAACAACAATATGAAACATAGTAAATCGAAAAAAGCACTTATTTATTTTACCATCAAGACGAACAGTATTGCCACCAACAATAATTGCATCACTTCTACCACGTAATTCAAACACTCGGCCTCTGGATGCTTTGCCGCTTACCCAAGATGCATGTCCACTACTTGCTGCAATTTTTCCTGCCAATTTCCATCAATGGAGGTGAAAAGAAGTACAAATTGGTTACTACTGCTAAGTCATAGTATGCTAACACATAGAACCAGCAAATATAAAGAAATGGAACAAACCATGCCTTACCATCTGCAGTCATAGCATACTTCAAAACAGAGAACGGAACACGAAAGGCAGCTCGGTAAAGTAATGGAGCGTTTACAATGAGGCATGACTTTAGAGCGTCCTACAGGGAACAGCTAAAATACATCAGCAAGTTAATAAAATGCAAGAACAGATTGATAATATATAATTTATTGAGCCACTTTGTAGGCTTGATACAAAGAAAAACCAACAAAAGAAATTTGAGAATATATATATTTCTAAGATGCTTATTTTGTTAAACACAACAGAAAGCATCAGAGAAAACAGGGAGGGGGTATTACATGGCTCACACTTATAATAAAAGAACTGACGTAAATAAATGAGTGAGGGAATCATAGAGTCATTTAAATCAAGAATACCAGCACAAGATTACCACCATGAGAGCATCTCTCTACCATATAAAAGAACCAGTTAGTTGTGGTGATGGTCAATCTGCCATCCACCTCACCATTCGAAAATAACATGTGGGTCCCATGAGTCAGTGATCCCTGCCATACACATCATCATCCCTGCTCTGTGACTCCCAATCCAGCTACCCTTCAAGCTTGAGCACCCAGTGCTGACACACTTTTCCTTCTCCAACACCAGTGTGCTGCTTGACAGCTGTCATCGTGCAAGTAGAAAACTCACTCGGCCGCCCACCCTCCCTATCTCCTGCATTCTCTCTCCCTGCCTTCCCTCCCTCCGCTCGCTGACTTCCTCTCCCTCCCCTCTCCCTTTCTCCAGGTACAGAACCCAGGCCATTGTTCCTGCTATACTGAGGGAACAGTGCATCGTGGGTGAAAGCTCACTAATTGCTTAGCATTATTTAGAACATTGCAACTTATCAAAACTAACGACGGCAATATACAAGCAAGGATTCACCTCGAATAATTTACTATGTAGATCCTCCCCCACAACATCGACTTGAATGCCTTCACTTCGTAGTGATTGAATTGCCTTTCCTCTCAAGTGCTTCAAGGGATGTCTAAGACCCACCACGACTCTTGTAATTCCTGCCTAATAAAATTGTTAGTATACTGCCTACATTTGAGGACATCTCATCATATCCAACGTCAATGTGTATGACTAATTATTAAAAAAAACACACGCTGAGCAAAAGACCAATGCAGCACTCCATTAGTCCAGTTTGTTTGGTAACACAATGTCCATGTGGGCAAACACTCAAGGACCAAGACATCACAGATTAATGTTTACAGAATGAGACAAGACAAACCATGTCCATCCTTATTGCTTATACCTATGGATCCATACGAACCATGATTGGTTAGCCCCATGATCAAGATCTTATTATCATAAGATTGGGATTATGACTTGTCAAAACTGGTGATATAAAAATGTACCGAATATTTGGAGTGATAAAAGGGAACGACAGTGAAGGGCATCCCGTCCAGCACCTGGACGAGGGAGGTGACGGCGGTGCTGTCCCCGTAGCAGTCGCCGGGCTCGAGGTTGAGGTAGGCCGTGGCTCCGCGGGCGTGCTCACCGGCCTCCTCGGCAGCGAGGAGCTCAGCGCAGGGCGTACCCTGCGCGTAGAGGAACCCCTCGCCGACGACCCATGCCTCCACGTTGTCGGTCTCGAGCTGGGGGCGTGCGATGACGCAGCCGAAGTTGGGGTGCGGGGAGGTGAGCCCGGCGGAGCGGTCGGCCACGTCGGCCGCGCGGCGGAGTAGGAGGGCGTCGTGGGCGATTGAGGCGGCGCGGAGGGCGAGGAGGCGGCGTCGGCGGCTAGAGAAGAGGATGAGAGGGTAGGACGCGCGAGCCGGCGCGACGACGAGCGGCGCCGGCATGTTGTTGGGGTTGGCGTTGGGCCACTGAGGGTGTGTGGCAGGCTGCCAGCCCGGCACGGCTCAAGGACAAGGTTGACGATGCGGTTTCCCATGGAGAAAATCGATTGTACGTCAAATGTCACTATAAACAAGAAAATAAAATCTGTAATTTCTGCACGGTCAACCGAAAAATATCTCATGTGACCCTTGAACGAAGATCAGCGATTCAAATCTATCTCACCTTGTGGGAGATAACCCTCACCACTCTCCGAACACTATCCATCCTACACCTAATCATGGGTAGGATCGTATGGATGACAATGGATACGGATTCGGGTAAAAAACTGCAGGTAATACCCACGTGGGTTCGGGTATGGTAGGAAAAAATACCCGCGGGTACGGGTCTGAGAAAATCTACTACCTGCGGGTATTTTTTCACGGGTATGGTATTAAGGTACCCATATCCGCTACCCGATACCCGTGTGCTGACAGCTAGGTCCCATTAGTAAGTGGCATGTCCTATTTCCAATACAACTCACGGTCACAACTCACAAGACTCACAAGTCACAACCCTAAGTCCCTAACTGAGTCCTCTCCCAGTCTCCCGATCAGCCGATCCCCTTTCTCCAGCAGCCGGCGGCGGTCGATGCGGTGATCCGGTCTGGGCCTTCCGGGGGCTCTGGAGTCTAGACTCCGTCACTCCGTCTCCCTCGCGGCCTCGAGTCCTCATCTCCTTAGTCCTCTCCCAGTCTCCCGATCCCCTTTCTCTAGCAGCTGGCGGCGGCGGCGGCCGATGCTGTGATCCGGTCCGGGCCGTCCGGCAGCTCTCCGTCACTCCGTCTCCCTCGCGGCCTCGAGTCCTCGACCCGTCCCCCTCAGATTTCAGCTCACATCGCCCGCGTGCGCCTCCACCTGCGAGTCAGCGACGAGCGGTCGGGGCTCAGGGGTCGGGTTGTCAGGGACTCACTGGATCGACCGCCGTCTGCCCGTCCCTCTACAGATCCACTGCAACTCTGCAAGGTAAACTCTAGAACAATAGATGAGATGCTTATTAGTTCATTAAGATGAGGTGAGAATATGAGATGAGATGCTTCCTAAGTTTGTTAACATGGTTGATTTGCTTATTTGTAGGATTACTTCATACTTATTGAATATGTCAACTCCTGATGCATCTAGTAATCCCCCTAATACATCTAGTAATCCCCCTCACTCATCACAAGCTTCTGTTGAGGGCGGAGAAAGTGATCCTCCACACAATGTAGTTCAGATTGAAGATAATGAAAATGAGGAGGAGCAGGAGGAAGAAAAAGAAGTAGAAGAGGGAGGGAGAAAACGAAAATTAACTTCTGTGGTATGGAAGGAGTTCAAGAGGGTCAAGGTGGGATCAAATTGGAAGGCAAAATGTATCTATTGTTCAAAGAAGCTTTCAGGTAGTACTAGAAATGGAACATCCCATTTAAAGTCACATTTGGATGTTTGCATCTATAAAAAGAGGAAGCCGGGAGATAAGGTGCAAAGTTCATTGAGATTCTCATCCAGTAGTGAACAAGGGCAAGTGGCAGTTGAGAAATATGTGTTGGGTTTTGTCTCGCGGGTATGAGTCCACGAACCATATACCCATGCCCGACCTACCCGATTGCCATCCCTAATCATGGGTAGCCCGGCTCGGTGACCTAGCCTGATTTTTCTAGGCCAGGGCGGGTCGGGCTTGGGCTAGAAAACCAAGTTCGAGGGAAAATTCGGGCCAGGCTCGGGCCTGCAGGAAAACAGGAAATTAGCGCAAAATCGGGCTTTGGGTTTTCGGGCCGGGCTCGAGCCCGATGCAACAAAAAAATTGTCCCGGCCCAAAGCCCGGGCTGGCTCGGTGCATGATCAGGTCTAATCCATCCTCCCTTGTTCTTATGCAGAACAATCGACACCATCATCTATTTGCGCAACTCCTCCGTTCGTGTTGGGTCTGCACTAGTGTCAGGCTGATTCTCCTCTGCACTGCTCTTCCACCATTGGAAAAAAAAATCAAAATATAACACTCAATTCACATGCATAAGAGTATGTGTCAATGATATGTGGAACTATCTAAGGTAATGACAGCGGGTTAGAGCGTCAAATTCTGAAATGCAAATTTTAAAGAGTGTCATGTTCTCAGATACCTTTTTCTCCTCGTGTTTGGAGACTCACACCGCCGGATTCGATGGCCACCTCCCTATACCTCTGAATGACGCTCAGATTCCTTATTGATCCACTGGCTGACTTCGCGCATCGCCCTTCATTGATCCCACGGCCAAGCACCGCCACTTTGCTCCTCACAAGCACCCACCCGCCTTTCCGGCCTCCCTCTAAGCTGGGAAGGCATGATGAACCCCAACCATAACCCGAAGAAACCCTAACCCCACGGCAGCGGGTAGACGACCGACACCTAAGAAAATGACAGCGAGGTGAGCCAGTCTACTAAAAGCAAAAAAAATATTTAGGAAATTGCGCAATAGCATTTTTGTTAAATGTTTAAATTAGTTCTCTACTTTTCTAATCTTTTTACCTACCTAAAAAGCTAAAACCCTCTTGACTAATCAAAGCCCCAAGTCCACGCTCTTTCTATCCAACTAGAGGTGCTAACGCGCAGTGGCGCGTCAGGCCACCATGCACAGACGTATTGTGGGCATATGCGCGGAACCGCGCCGGTCCTATGCGACGGTCTTTTTGGTATACAGTTTGTGCATAGTTTTGCTATACAACATACTTATAAACTGAATTAAATCTAAATAGACTTCTGGCAATAGTATTTCTTCCCTTTTTATAATAATTCATGACAATAAGTAGTTAGAGACCAAATCTCTTGAAGTTTTTTTGGAATTTTTAAACGGTCTACAAAAACGGAAATAGAAGAGGGAAAGGGAATAAAAAAGTTCTAAATTCAAAATTATTGTAATTTCAAATTTTTTTAAAACAATTCAAACTTTTAGGGACCTTATTCATGCAACTATGATTTCATTTTTGCAAATTCTTTTTTTGAGAATTTTTTTTACGGCCTAAGATAAAGAAAATAGAGGAGGAAAAGCCTAAAATTCTTTTTTTGGAAAAAGCCAAAACCTTATATGGATCTTTTTCGTTAAACTATGGTTGTACTTTTGTAAGCCTTTTTCTGGAATTTATAAATAGCCTAAAAATTAAATAGAAGAGTAAAAAGAGAGCGAAAACATTTTTATGGACCTTCTCTGTGGAGCTATGGTTCCATTTTGCTTTTTTTTTTTGTGGAATGTTTGAACGTCCTAGCAAAAAGGAAATATATGAGGAAGAAAAGAGAACAAAAAAGTTTTTAAAATTGGAAAGTTTGGTAATCTAAAAAATTTTCCAAAGAAATCTTTTCTTTTTTGTGACCTTCTTCACCTAGAAATGGCCTAGAATAAAGGAAATAGAAGAAAGGGAAGTTTAAAATTTTTTGGTAAATTTTTTAAAAATAAAAAAGGTTGAACTTTTTATGAACCTTCATTGTGCATGGATGGATCCATTTCTGCAAAAATTTTGTTGATGGCCTAAGAAAAAGAAAATAGGAAAGGGAAAAAAGCAAAAGAGAATAGAAGAGAATAAAGTTTCGAATTCAATTTTTTGTGATTTAAAAGAAATAAAAGAGTTTAAAAATGTTATAGACCTTCTTTGTGCAGGCATGATTCCATCTTTGCAAAAAAAAATTATCGGTTTTTTGATGGCCTAGAAAAAGGGAATAAAAGGAAAAAGACAATAGAAGAAAAAATTATCGGTTTTTAAAATTCAATTTTATTGTAAGAAAAAATATAAAAAGTCTAAACTTTTTATGTACCTCCTTTGGTCGGCCATGGTTCCATTTTTACAAACTCTGGATTTTTCGGATTGGCCTAAGAAAAAGAAAATAGGAAGGGAAAAAAGCAAAAGATAATAGAAGAGAATAAAGTTTCAAATTCAAATGTTTTGTATTTTCACAGAAATAATAAATTTCAATTTTTTATAGACCTTCTTTGTGCAGACATGGTTTCATCTTTGAAAAAAAAGTTGGGTTTTTTTGATGGCCTAGAAAAAGGGGATAAAAGACAAAAGACAATAGGAGAGAAGATATTTGAAAATTCAATTTTTTGTAAGTAAAAATTTAAAAATGCCCAAACTTTTTATGTACCTTCTTTGGGTGGCCATGGTTTCATTTTGCAAACTTATTTTTTGGATTTTTCTGATGGGCTAAAAAAGAAAATAGGAAAGGAAAAAAGAACAAAAATGGAGTAGGTTTGATGCTGCTACTGCTGGGGATCGAGAAAAAACATTTAGGTTTTTTATGGCCTAGAAAAAGGGGATAAAAGGCAAAACACAATAGAAGAGAAGATATTTAAAAATTCAAAATTTTTGTAAGTAAAAAATTTTTAAAAAAGCACAAACTTTTTATGTACCTTCTTTGGGTGGCCATGGTTCCATTTTTACAAACTTTTTATTTTTTGGATTTTTCTGATGGGCTAAAAAAAGAAAATAGGAAAGGAAAAAAGAACAAAAATTGAGCAGTTTGATGCTGCTGATGGGGATCGAACTCATGACCTGCAGCCCATGGGCATGGGCGCGCGCGGGAGGCCAACTGAGCTACGGCTCGTGTGTGAATAATTGCCGACGGAGTGGTTTATATATGGTATTGTTAAATGGATGGCTAGATCTGTTTTGCCCGATGATCGGATGGCTCACGACGTGCGGGTGACGTGGCCTGCGGAGGACCCAGAGAAAGGACAAAGCGCTACGCGCTATACTGTTGCTTGACTGCTGCACATATAATCAAGATGTATCGAAAGAGGATTAAGTCTAAATTCTGGATTCAAAACTTACACTTTTTAACCTTGTGGTTTAACTTTTTAATTTTTACCTCCCAATTGATGGCAAAATAAAATTTAAAATGTTTAGTCGAAAATACTATTAGGTGGACAAATCAAAATTAAATGCTAGAAAATTATGGAAACATCAAAAAATATGAGCAAGATTCTAACAAATTTCGAATTATGTGAGGACATAAAAATGCAATTCAAACTTAAGTTCACGGAAACTTTCACACAACAATCTCAAGATATTACATTTCAACAATCATTTCTTTAAAACTGAAATGTTAAAAATTAAATGTGTTGTCAAGACACCCCGAACAGGATACTTTGAGGCACACCCCTCCGGACCTTCGCACCTAAGAAAACAGTAGTGAAGCACAGCAAGGCTATCATTTGGTTGATGACCCTAGGTAAAAGACCATGCTACCCCACTGCTATGCTAAAGTAGGGCGAAGAGTTCTTTTTACCTATGGAGGCAGTTACAACTTGTCCTCTCTAGCAGGGTTCTAATGATGTCTATCCTCACGCCTGACAGTCCCAACGTACTAGTTGTTATTGAGCTAACTTAGACGCAAATTGATCTTAATGGACTTTGGTGCTTCCCTATCCTTCACTCTCACCTCCTCCTCCTTGATAGACCTGATCATCCTCCGGGTCGGGCTTGGAAAAGCCCGGTCACTTTGACCCGAGCCTGAGCCTGGCCTGGCCCAAAGCCCAAAAGCCCAGCAAAAACCCGGCCCGAAGCCTGACTTTGCACTGGTTTTTTACTTTTCTACGAGCCCGGCCAGGCCCAGCTAGAAAAAACAGGTCGGGTCCGAGCCGGGTCACCGGGGCGGGCTGTCCATGATCAGGTCTACTCCTTGACAAGGGTCCTCTGTGGTTTGGCAGTGTCCCTTCCTTGCAAAGCCTTGGTGAAGCTCTCGTCAGACTTGACAGGCAACCTATTGGCGAAGGTCTTGTGAAGCATAACGGAGGTCTCACGAGGCTTAGTGAAGGTTTTGTAAGGCCCAGCAAAGAACCACTCTGGTGGATGTCCTCTTAGCGAAGGTCTGCAACCATCATGTTGCAGGGGTGGGTGTATCACCCCTACAACAGAATGTGTACCCCAATTCACAACAATACAGCCTAAGATAAAAGTCATGGAAAAATCTTTATTTTGTGTGTTATCTATTGACATATCCATAAATATATCAAATTTGATCTTTAACCATTCCACATATTATCTGTATTTGTATTCATATCTGATACTATCCACGTCCAACTCCAAATTTGATTAAAAAAATGGAAGAAATACAATATGAGGGATGCCCATTCATCCAATACAATTACATCCTTACTCCAATCAAATAGATGTACATTGTTTTACTACTAAATAGATACATAGTTGTTCACAAAAACCCTGTTTTGGATGCCTAGAATTAAATTTAATTCATTCCACTGGACTGTAAATCATATTCAAGTAGAAATTTAATGATTCAAAACATATCGAAATCTAATTTTCTCTGCTTACATAACATTTAAAATTCTACAAGGTTTTAGGGTCCACCCTGCACATAGTTTCGCCAATTTTCACAATGTAGCTACTCCAGACGCTAACATTTCAGTTGATTTTGTGAAGAAAATCTCACAAGGTTATATGTAGCTTCTCATCAAGGTTGTACGTACCTATGCTAACCACACTTTCTCCTATTAACACACACCCTATTCTTTGTATCCTACTTGTGAGACAATCTTACGAGGGTTTATATATAGTCCCTTCCAAAAAAGAGTAGGGGAAACCTATGTTTCCTTCTCTCGCACCAATATGGGTCCTACTAGAATAGGACATGAGACAACCTAATGTAACAATCTCAACCTTGGCTCTTATCTGTTAAAGTCACCAAGGCTCTCCAAGAGTTCATACCAAGTGAACTTTTTTTTTTTTTGCCCTACCTTTGGGAGTAGGGGTGAAACCGGGTCAGATAGCACCTCTACTCATATCCTACCCATATTTTTTTTCCTCGAATATAAATACGGAATCGGGTAGCACAAAAATCGGGTAGGATACGGATACAGATTCAGGTATCTACGAATAGATAGAAAATGGATATTAGTTCAGATCGGGTACAAATAATGGATATTTGGTTGGATATTACGCTAATTATATGCCCGTCGCTAGCTAGCTATACATTGTTTTTTGTAGGACCAAACACATAGCTAGCTATAGCGTGTAGCAGCGACCCAGCCATATGTCACAAAGTTTAATTAACATAGAAAGATTATTAACTAAGCATCCATGGGCCCGTATCGTTGTGGCAAAGCAAGCAGTAAACCAACGCACGCCTTGATTTGGGCTTGTTTTGCCGCTTGCAGCCTTCCACACAGCGGGCTCAGTCAAGGATACGTGGCCCAGTACGTCGATATGGCACGCCCGAGTGGTGGGAGCGAGCTCAGCGGGGAACAGGCCAACGAAGAGTATAGGATAGTACTACATCGAGTATTGAAGAGGGGGTAAAACCAGTACCTATTTCATTTTATTTACAGGTATCCGTATCCGTTGGATACTTTTATACGGTGAGTACTAGCTTCCATTTTACCTAAATTAGGTAAAGGATATGGGTTGAGTATTACCTGTTTTGTTTTCATCCTATTTAAGAGTGCTCCTTACATGGGGCTTATGCACATCACCACAATAGGTGTGTTAGTGTCTCTCGCCTAGGCTAGCCTACTTCATTCCGTTCTCACCCCTGATTGGGCAAAGCAGATCCCTGCATCCACCATCCACCATCCAAGCAACGCGCGTCCAGGATTCAGCTCCACTTTTTCCCTCCCTTTTACCATCTTGTTGTGTCTTTTGGAGGGAAAAGACAAAGGAAGGGGATGAGTTAGCGCCATTTCACACCTACCTCTGTATCTTGATTCCCTTCCAGGCCAAGAGGGATACCAGCTGCTCTGCTCAGGCCGTCCACCTCCTCCAGCGAATTAGAGAGGAACACATCGCCTCTGATGTCAAACAGGTGATGTATTCTTTCCCTTCCATTTTTTCCTCTTTTTGGTTGAATACAACTTCTTTATTCACGTTGTTGTTGGTAGAGTTTTTTCTTTGAGCAATCACGTATTGAGAATTTGAGATGCTTCATGTTGCTTCCATTTCCACGCAATTCTCTGCCCATCTGCACTTTTCAGTATCGATGATTGATATAGGCTTAGCACTCTAAGCCATGATAAGGGACTCATGTAGAGCAATCTCTTCAGCTCATTGGATGGACGCCTCTGGTCGAGCTGAAGCGAATCGGATGCCCGGATCGTCAGCAAGATAGAAGCCTACCAGCCGCTCTGCTCTGTCAAGGATCGTAGCGCTCTGAGGTATTACTAACTTCATCTACAAATAAGACTCGTTTATGTTCAGGAATTATCGATTATCATTTTCAGTAAATCATCTATAGTATCATTTTTCTACCTTGTCCATGTTAAATTTTGGGTGTTGTTGACATTCTTATAAATTTGCACATCACCTATCATATAACAGAATGATTGCACCACCTTATTGGATGCCTCAAATTGGCATGACTTTTAACAGTTTAGAAGAAGCTTGGGATTTTTGGGTCACATATGGTGGTCGTATGGGTTTTGATGTTCGAAAGTTACACGAACACCAACATCTTGATGGATTAGCTACTTCTAGCAGATTTGTTGGTTCAAATCAAGGTTCTCGAGCAGAAGATAAGAAGTATCAGATTGTCAAGCGTAATCGAGCTCATACAAGGACAAGATGTGAAGTTCGCAAGGGCATTACCTTGAACAGGGAAACAAAGACTTACATGGTACATGACTTCTTTGATCAGCATAATCACATTCTTCAAACTCCAAAAACAAGTCGTATGATGCCATCACAAAGGAATGTTTCTAAACAACAAGCTGTTAAAATTGAGGTGGTTTATGATTCTGGTATTGCGCCTAAAGCCGCCCATGAGTTTCTTGGTCGACATGTTGGTGGATCAGCTAATCTTGGATAAAGTTGTGGAGAATCCCCCGTTTCAGTATGCAATGCAATTGGGCTGCGAAGAACAAATAGCAAATATATTTTGGGCAGATGCAAAGATGATAGTTGATTATGCTCATTTTGGTGATGTCATCACTTTTGACACTACATTTGGGACAAACAAAGAATATAGACCATTTGGTATGTTTGTTGGTTTCAACCATTTCAGAGGGACGGTTGTTTTTGGTGCAGCTTTGATCTATGATGAAACATTTGGGTCATTCAAGTGGTTGTTTGATGCATTTTTGCGAACTCATAAACAAAAACAGCTCAAGACAATTTTTACTAATCAAGATATTGCAATGGAAAAAGCCATCAGTGAGGTATTTACTAGTTCATGGCAAGGTTTATGTACTTGGCACATATCACAAAATGCAGTGAAACATTTGAACTCTCAGAAGATAGAAGGTTCAAGTAGCATAACAGATTTTAGTGCTTGCATGTATGAGTATGAGGAAAAGGAAAATTTTGAAGAAGCATTCAAAGTCATGAGAAGCAAAGTTCATAAAGCTACTTGGTTGGATAGCATCTACAGATTAAAAGAAAAGTGGGCTGAATGCTATATGTTGGATGTTTTCACACTAGGAATGCAAAGCACACAATTGAGTTAAAGCTTGAATAATGCAATAAAAATCCATCTAAAATCAACTCTTGACACCATTAGGTCCCTTAAGCGTGTGGATCATGTTGTCAAAGAAAAGAGACAGGAGTTACAATCTGAGTATGAATGAAGAAAGAAGTTGCCAAGGATCATGATAATGACACCTATGTTGATACAAGCAAGTAAGGTTTACACACCTGCCATATTTGAAGTCTTCCAAGGTGAATATAAAAAATCAATGGCAGCTTATACAAAAGGTTCAAATGGAATTATTGAATTGATCATTGCAATTGGATCTCTTGATGATGCATTTACAATTGAAGAAGAGCGCAATGTCTTTGTTAATTCTTTTGAACAATTTTGTCTCATTTAGTTGTCGACTATTTGAGAGAGTTGGTATATTGTGTCGCCATGCACTAAAAGCTCTTGATTTAGTGAACATTAAGTTACCACCTGACAGATATATTTTGAAGTGCTAGACTAGAGGAGCAAAATCAGGAATTATCCAAGATATGGATGGAAGAGATGTAGTGGAAGATCCCAAGTTGGATTCTATACTTCGATATTGAAACATCTGCCAAACATTCCTCCTGATCTGGTTTCTCGAGCTGCTAATTTTGAAGAATGTTACATGTTTGTGGAGGAATTACTTCATACCATGAGCAAACAAGTAGAAGACAAAATCAGAGAAATTTCTAATGTTTTTGTTGAGAAGCCTAATGCTAATGTACCACTTAGGTCACCTAAGAATTTGGCACATGTAGCTCGTCTGAAGAAAAAAGAGCACCAAAAAGGTGGATCAAAACGACAAAAAAGTTGGGTTGATAAATTCCACAAGTCAAAGAAGAAGAAACAAAGTCAGTCAACCTTTAAGAATGTCTCTGTGGTATGTAAATTGGTTTAAAAGTTGACAAGCCATCAGTCTACCTTTAAGAATAATGTCTCTGTGGTATGTAAACTGGTTTAAAAGTTGACAAGCCATATAATTGTAAATATAACACTTGTTCCTAATTCTATTATGCAGCAAGGAGAAAATGGAAGCCATATGGAAGAAGCTCAAGAAACACAAGAGAAAATTTGGGGAACTAGTGTAGAATATGGAGCAATTAGTAGTTATACCTAACTTCTTATGGTATGCTGCTGACATAGTTCAATACTAGAACAAAATGTTAGCACTAAAGCTAATTTTTCTAGTTTCCTGTTTTTGAAACAGAGTACCGATGATGTTCAAGGTGCTTCCTTTGAAGGATTTGATGGATACTAGTTATTCTTAGCAAAATAGTTGACAAATCAACTTTTGGATAATACCTTCCTAGAAGATGTAGGCTCTTTTGCATTAAAGCGAATACCAAAACATTCACTCATTATGTTGAGAAAACTCAACTATATGCTCTTTTGTGTTGCAATGAATGATAAAACATTCACTAATTCACTGATTTAGTGGGGCTATACACACTATTATATTCTTTTTGGTATTGGACACAATCAAGTCCAAATGGCAAGGCCAAAATGCTAATTTTCTTTCTAATTTTCTGGTACTAGACAGAAAATGGCAAGTCCAAATAGTCACGTCCATTGCTATTGTGACCGTAAGATTCCAAGCAGTTGCTATAATGTTTGTTGTAAGATTCTAGAAAACGGCAGATGCTAATTACAGTTGCTGTAAGATTCCAAGCAGCAAGATGGTAAAAGGGAGGGAAAAAATGGAGCTGAATCCTGGACGTTGCGGGGATAGTGGAAGGTGGATGCAGTGCCTACTACTTATCTTACAATCACTATAGCAACTGCATGGGATCTGCTTCGCTGTTCAGGAGTGCCCTTGCTACATGAGGCTTATGCACACCACCACAATATGTGTGTTAGTGTCCCGTGCCTAGGCTTGTCTACTGAGACCCTTCGCCTAAAAGCTTCTTCATTCTGTAGTTTGGTTACCCACACATTCTGGTCAGAAAGTACACTATGGCAAAAGGTTTGTACCACCTAAGCGGCCTACTTGCTCACTAGGTTCATGTGGTCGGCCCCTAAAAACTTCTTTTAGTGGTTCGCACATTCATCGATGTAATTTCTAGAGTTTGGAACTGTGGGCCCTCAACTCTAAGGTCCATGAAGGATTTCTGCATTAATCACTGAATCGGTAGGCTAGTGCCATTGTTCCCCTAGGCGGCGCCTAGACCCGCCTAGGCAGCGCCTAGGCGCTAGGCAGTGGCGTCCCGCCCCGCCTAGGGCATAGGCAGTGACCTAGGAGGCTAGCCCGCCTTTTTAGTCCGAGACAGTAATTAGGCGGTTCAAGAGGCAGCCCTACGAGGTGTCTAGATGATGATTATATGGTTTTAAATGGTGATTAATGATTATGGCTTTATTATGTAGAAGATTTTATTTAAAAAATATATAATTTGTCCTCTACATCTTAAATACGGCATATAATGTGCAAATCAGTTTGGCCGCCTAGGCGTAGCCTAGCGCCTCGCTTAGGCTGCCTAGGCGCTAGGCAGCCCCTCTCCGGCCACCTAGCACCTAGCGCCTCGGATAACCATGGCTAGTGCATACCATTGCATAGCCAAATCATATTGCATACAAACGTAAAGAGTTGATTTGGATAAATAGGGAAATAACGTCTTTCAGTGAATTGTTTACAACAGGGGCCGACCAGGCCAAAAGTCGTTACGATACAAAAGATAGTTCATAGTACAATACGGAAGTCTCAGAAATAGCAAAACGTCGTCTAGCGGCTATGCAATCTTGCAAGTGACTGGAGGGACGCACTAAACTCTTTCCTGGCCATCATAGCCTGGGTCTTCTTCTTCAAGGCATGCGTAGGGGGTCTCCAGGATGCTCTCCATCTAAAGAGTGAGCGAGTGTTCTTCAAGGCATGCGCAATCAAATCACACTTGCGAGTTAACACTCTCCTAATGCAAGTAATGATAAGGGCTCCAAGAGAAGGCTAGGTTTTGTTTATTTGCATAAAGCTAGTTGAAAATAATCATAATACAAACATATGACTTAGCTAATTTAAATCAAGGTTAAGGAGATGTGTAATTAATGACTGAGTTGTGTTTTCTAGAAAACTCATTTATCCAATCCTGTCTACCCATGTACCGTTCCTTGGTACAACCAGACCATACACCACTTAGTTGGAATCTTGGTTCCTGTTTATCCTCCTTTCACCTGCTATCATATTCCGGGACGTGGCAATCTAGTTGTGAATCATCGCTCCTGGATTGTCGGTCCAGCAAGCGTATGATCTAGATCACCCTTGATTGACGGCGTCCTTCCGCCTTCGTCTCAGGCTGGAGTATCTTACAGGGTCTCCACAGAGCATGTCACTTCCACACCCGCACTACCGGGCGATGGCTACGCGTTGTATTAGACGCATCCAATACTAGATCATAAACAAGGGACCTCTTCTGGTCCTGCTTCTCATGGCCTGAGAGTCGGAGATCCCAAACTTCGCTCTCTGCCTCAATCTTAGCAAGTCATCAACCTGTCAAGTCTAGATCCACTCTAAACAACCAACACATTCATTGGGTCTCAACCCGTGTCTGCACCTTAGTCCAACCAGCTTACATCTCAAGATCACTTGGAAACAGACCTCTATCCCATACCAGCTTAAATACCAATTCATAATATATAGTAAGAGTAATTATAGCGATGAGCTATTGTTCACCGCTATGGGGCAGTTACACCCGAAACAACATCATTGATTAGATCTAAGCATATCTAAGCAAGTTTTTACCTAGGGACTATGAGTCCAAAAGTTTAGCTTGTTTATTGGTGGCAACAAAAGATACGACTATCAAGGCAATCATAGCATGGTGGTTCAACTTATCAAAGGTCATGGCATGTGTATAATATGATTAATGAGCTAGGTATTTCCACAAATCATAGAGTATGCAATTTTCTAATTGACTCAAAATAATTTAAGTAAAATCGGGCAAGATATGAACTAAGGATATTAACACGCCTTGTCCTGAGACGTGGTACTCTTCTTTTGTGTTTTCGAATCTTCCTTCCGGATCCTCAACGTCTAATCAGGAAAAATAAAGGCAATACATAAACATATGCAAAAAGAAATGATGCATGGATGCACAAAAAAAATACTAATACCGACATCTAACATACTATTCCTCAAATAAGGTAGCGAAGATCCTACGTGTCATCGTATTATATGCATGAACATGCCTTAAACACCCTTAAGTACTATACCCTTGTTGGAAAATAATTTTTGGAAATTATTAAAGTATTAAAGTATCAATTCTATAAAGCCTTTAGGGGTTTTCTTTTATTTTGCTAATTGTAAAGAATTTAATTAGGTTAAAAAATTTTCATAAGTAATTCCTATGTTGGAAAAGTTTCTCTAAAAAATTGGAAATTTTCAGAATTCAGAAAGTATTTTAAATAAACCTAACAAATTCCTAGCAATAATAATAATTAAGGAAAAATATTTAAATAGCTTCTATTAAATTTCCAAAGCACACAAATTTATTTAAAACTGCTAAAATTATTTTCCTGGGTTCAATACTACATCAACATTTTGTGGCTTGTTTCCTAAAGACACCTTATGAGGGTTTGTATAGACCCTCCCTATGTCTCTCCTAAAAGTAGGGTACATGTAGGTCTTCTCATGCACAAATAAAGTAACGAAATATGATAGGTAACGAGACACCCAAGTCAAAAAAGAACATTTGATAGCTACACGCATTTGTTTTATTTTCTCCTTTTCATCCTAATTAAGCATCCCAACTTTTTGCACCTCGCACGGTAATAAGTTGAATATACATTGTTCATTCTAGGGTTAATTAGATGCATGCCACTGCGAGTTGTGGCTTCACATATACGCCATTAAAAAGTGCATAATCTGTATGATTCCACCAGAAAGTTGTAACTCTCACATATTGTTGTGGGGGTGATACATGCAACAAGGTTTCTCAAGCCTCGGATGACCTTCACCTAGGAGGGCATCGCCAAGCCTTGGATCACCTTTCCTAAGGAGGGCTTTGCCAAGCCTCGTATGACCTTCATCGCCTCAGTCATGTGCTAACTAGTCAAACGTGAAGTGGGCATCCATGAGGGAATCGATGAAGGTTTTTAGAAGCCAGCGTGGAGTCCGTGTTAGCGCCCAACTATCAAACAGTGGGCCCCAACAAGTGGCAAGTGCCAGACCAGGCCTAGCACCGTGCCAGGGTATTTTGCAGCCTTAATCTAGGGTAAATGACCTCGAAACCCAATCTGGGGCCCTCGCACAGGTGCTTCATACATGCTTCTCTACACAATAGAAAAGCTAAGTATAAAAAATGATGGATATCTCAAAAACTCAAAAAAAATGATACTTTCATTTGCAAGGAAAGCATGATACAAAGTGCCTAGCGGAGGTTTTGCATTGGGGGGCCTTCTGTAAACATCTAGGCCCCTCTTTTTTGTTTGGGTGTTGATGACATGGTGATGAGCTTATGGCGTGTTCTTGGCTCTCTCGGAACCCAGAGTGCAAAAGAAGACAACGTCAAGCTAGAAGGCTAAGGACCGTGCTCAGGGTTCGGCTCAGATGTCGAGTGGATCTATTCTGGATTAGGGTTCTATTTTTGTTTTATTAAGTACCTATTAAGGGGAGTTCGAGTGTTTTGCTCCTTTTAGCATTAAGTTCACCCATGGAGCACACAATCATGTTCTCTTTCCTAGTCTAAACCATAGCATCGTGTGTTGAGTGTAAGAACGAGCTAGAGAGGGATACCTTGTCTTGGCTTGTGAAGGTCGGATAGTCCGATCTGGCTGTCCGGGCAGCCGAACAGGGGATCTAGAAGGTTGGCAACGTGGTGTTGCCGATGGCTTGGCAAGGTTGGATGGTCCGGACCGAGTGTCCATCCCCCTCAGACCGTCGGTTTTGTACCCTAGCAATTTGTTGCCGCTTGTGGCACTACTACAGAAATGGCCTTTCATACCGGCACATCAGTACCGGTTATGCATGAACCGTCGACAGCTACATCGATCCGGTTCAACGGTTCATCGTCCGGGAAACATCAGTATGGGCTGAAGACACTAACCGGTACTAATGTTCTAACATCCATGCCGGTTGGTGCAACCAACCGGTACTAAGCAGGCTAGCTGGCCCGGGGTCTGCTTAGTACCGGTTGGTTACACCAACCGGTACTAAACAGCCTTATTTGAACCCCGCCTACTCAGCTAGCCCCACACTCTTCTTCTTCCTAGCTCCCACCTCGGCTTCAGTTCATCCCTGGTTTTCTTCAGTTCCTAAACTTTTGCAGTTTCTTGGTTTTTCTGCGGTTCATTATAACTTGTTTTTATTGATTTCGCATTGGATTTTGCAGTTCTGCATTGGAATTTGCTTTGTGTGTTTAATCACATTTGGCTGCATTGGAATTTGCCGTGTGTTTAATGGATCCGACCTTCTATCTTCCCCTCCCCTATATTTTCCCTCTCCATCCACATGGAGAACAGTACCGCACCATTTCGATTTCTCTCATCTGCCGCAACCGCCCGCATTCCCTCCGCCAT
The DNA here is from genome assembly GCA_036346145.1 of Olyra latifolia. Taxonomy (NCBI): domain Eukaryota; kingdom Viridiplantae; phylum Streptophyta; class Magnoliopsida; order Poales; family Poaceae; genus Olyra; species Olyra latifolia. The sequence continues at coordinate 38,145,629 of CM070524.1, read as the reverse complement.
GGTTCGTCGCCTCAAGACCTGCAGGTTGACTTGCAATCCCCATCCTCCGCTGCAACCTCCCGCCGCCAGTGCAGGCCCATCCACCTCCTCCACCTCCAGAGCAGGCTAGTCTACCTCCTCCGTCGCAACCGCCCGCGCCGCCCCACCCACCTCCTCTGCCGTAACCTCGCGCGCCGCCCTGCTCACCTCCACCGCAACCTCCGGCACCAACCTGGAGGAGGCATGAAGGGCCTTCGACCGCTGGCGTCCCATCTACTGAGTGCCACCATATCAACCTCGCAGCTGGGAGGAACTGGGCTCGCTGCTGCCGCCGCTGTTGCCAGCGCTAAGCTTCCAGGATTGGATGCACATGGAGGTGGGGATCCCACGCCGCGTGCGCCGCCTCGTCCTTCCCCCTGCGCCTCGTCCTCTGCCTGACGATGACGAAATCGACTGGGAGGCGCTGATGGCGGCGGAGGATGACTAAAATATAGCTATTATATGTATATATGTTGTTTAATTATGTGATGTAGTTGATCAGTGTTAGTTATTATGCATGTATGTTATTATGTGATAAACTATTTTGTGATGGAATGGGATCAGTGTTTAATTATATGATGTCCTTAATTATGAATTATTTATATCAGTGTGTGATGGATGATGAAATGGTTATTTGTGAGTGATGGTGATCTGTGCAAATGTTCATGAAATGAGTTATGGTGAAATGGTGATCTGTGCAATGAATTGTTGATATGTGCAAAAATGTTCATCAAATGAGTACAAGTATTAATATGTGAAATGGTGATCTGTGCAATGAATTGGTGATCTGTGCAAATGTTTATCAAATGAATGTTAAGTCTTTTTCTTTAATTTGAAATGGTGATTTGTGCAATGAATTGGTGATATGTGCAAATGTCGATTTACATTGAAATGGTGATCTGGATGCCCCACCGGTGCCGGTTCATAACATGGGCCGGTACAGCAACCCCCCGGACAGATTTGGCCTTCCATAACATGGACCGGCTGAAGAAACCAATCGGTACTGATTCTCTAACATCAGTACTGGTTGGTTACACCAACCGGAACTCGGCCTGCTTAATACCGGTTGGTTACAAGAACCGGGACCAATGTTAGAGAATCAGTACAGGCTGGTTTCTTAAACCGGTACTAAGTAGCCTTATTTGAACATCCTCTTCCCCACCTCCTTCCCACACTCTGCCAGATCAAGAACAGTGCAGCGCCGGCCAAGAGCTTCAAGAAAGGGGGAGGTGCTGCCAAAATTTTGTTTATTTTACTCCCAGCCAAGTTAACCAATGTTAGTAACATCGTTCTTCATTACATTTGGTGTAAAATGGAGCTTCTTCTTTGGTTGAAATGTGAAGAAAATTTAATCGTTTCTCATGATCGATCAAGAACAGTGTAGCGCCGGCCAAGAGCTTCAAGAAAGGGGGAGGTGCTGCCAAAATTTGGCCATTTTACTCCCAGCCAAGTTAAGCAAGGTTAGTAACATCGTTCCTCACTACATTTGGTGTACAATAGAGCTTCTTCTTTGCTTGAAATGTGAAGAAAATTTGATCTTATCTCATGATCGATTAAGAACAGTGCAGCGCCGGCCAAGAGCTTCAAGAAAGGGGAGGTGCTGCCAAAATTTTGGTCAATTTACTCCCAGCCAAATTAAACAAGGTTAGTAACATCGTTTCTCACTACATTTGGTGTAAAATGGAGCTTTTTCTTTGCTTGAAATGTGAAGAAAATTTGAGCTTTTCTCATGATTGATGAAAGATTATGAATGTAGAGAGCTAGCTCGATCTTTTCATGTAGGTTGCAATAACTTGTTGTGTAAGTTTTGAATTTGTTTGGATTAGATGTAGCTCGCGTTGAATGTGTGGATCTAGCTCAAATTTAGGTTTTGGTTCCATCGATCGATGAAGAATTTTGAATCTAGACTTTGATCTGCCAAATCTTTCTTATTAGGTGTGGATCTAACTCAAATTTAGGTTTTTGGTTCCATCGATCGATGAAGAATTTTGAATCTAGACTTTGATCTACCAAGTCTTTGTTGTTAGGTGTAGATCTAGCTCAAATTTAGGTTTTGGTTTCATCGATCGATGAAGAATTTTCAATCTAAACTTTGATCTACCAAGTCTTTCTTGTTAGGTGTGGATCTAGCTGAAATGTAGGTTTTGGTTCGATCGATCGATGAAGAATTTTGAATCTAGACTTTGATCTATCAAGTCTTTCTTGTTAGGTGTGGATCTAGCTCAAATTTAGGTTTTGGTTCCATCGATCGATGAAGAATTTTGAATCTAGACTTTGATCTACCAAGTCTTTGTTGTTAGGTGTCGATCTAGCTCAAATTTAGGTTTCGGTTCCATCGATCGATGAAGAAATTTTGAATCTAGACTTTGATCTACTAGGTCTTTGTTTTTAGGTGTGGATCTAGCTCAAATTTAGGTTTTGGTTCCATCGATAGATGAAAAATTTTGAATCTAGACTTTGATCTACCAAATCTTTCTTGTTAGGTGTGGATCTAGCTCAAATGTAGGTTTCGGTTTAAATACAATTTATCCACCTAAAATTTTTAAATAAATTTAATATTGGTTTAATTTGAAATTTGCGAAATGTTAAAAATTCATTATTGAAAAATGAGCTAATAGTTGCCTTGATGTAACATAATGTAGATGGACCGGCGATGGATGTACATGGACCGACGCTCCCTAGAGTTCCTGCAGGGTTTGCAAGCTTTTCTTCGTGCGGCCGATGCATACACAAAGTCAGGCTACATATGTTGTCTATGCATAAACTGCAAGAATGAGAAGGAGTGGCCAAAATCCAGCCACCTTCACTTCCATTTGCTCTCAAGAGGTTTCATGCCAAACTATACCTGTTGGACCAAGCACGGTAAAGAAGAGACTATACGAGAAGATGGTGAAGAAGAAGAAGATCAGGGGGACAACAATATCCTCGATGCTGGCTAACACGGTTCTTTCAAAGATACATTGGGGGAGTTTGGCGATGATGACCTAGAACAGATGCTGCTTGATGGAGAGGGAGAATACACCGATGAAAGACATTACGAAAAGTTCCAGCGTCTATGGGAGGACCACAGAACACTATTGTACCCAAACTGCCGACAGGGCCACAAAAAATTGCGTACCACGGTAGAACTCATGCAGTGGAAGGCGACCAATCGATTGTCTGATAAGGGATTTGACGAGTTGTTATGCCTCATAAAGAAGTTGCTTCCAGAGGGTAACACGCTGCCTGAAACTACGTACGACGCCAAGCAAGTTGTCTGCCCTTTGGGGTTGGAGGTACAAAAGATATATGCATGCCGGAATGATTGTGTCTTGTATCGCAATGAGTACGAGGATTTGGAAGCTTATTCGGTGTGCAGAACTTCGAGAAATAAAACTAGGCGTGATGACCGAGGCGAGGAAGAGGGGTAGCGTAAGAAGAAGAGACCCCCGTTAAGGTGGTCTTGTATTTCCCTATAATCCCCCGGTTGAAGCGTTTATTTGCGAGCAAAGCGCATGCCCAGATGATGCGCTGGCACAAAGAAGATCGTAAGGACGACGGAAGGCTAAGGCACCCTGCTGATGGCTCCCAGTGGAGGAAAGTCGATAGAAAATACCCGGACTTTGCTGAGGATGCAAGAAACATAAGGTTTGGGTTGAGTACGGATGGGATGAACCCGTTCGGCGAGATGAGCGGCGATCCTGAAAGACTTGGCCCGTGACTCTATGTATCTACAACCTTCCTCCTTGGCTGTGTATGAAGCGAAAGTACATTATGATGCCGTTGCTTATCCAAGGGCCGAAGCAACCTGAAAACGACATCGACGTGTACCTCAAACCGTTGGTAGAAGATCTGCTAACGCTTTGGACCGATGGTGTACGTGTATGGGATGAGTATAAAAGAGAGCACTTCACCCTACGTGCATTGCTATTCATAACCATCAACGACTGGCCTGCACTTGGTAACCTGTCAGGCCTATCTATCAAAGGATATAAAGCCTGCATCCAGTGCTTAGAGGATACGGACAGCAAGTATCTGAAAAACTCCCGAAAGGTCGTACACATGGGCCACCGTAGGTTCCTCCATATGAAGCACCCGTTACGACGGAAGGGTGAGAATTTCGATGGGACAGAAGAGAAACGTAAGAAGCCCCTGCATCGCAGTGGGACACTTGTATTTTCTCTAGTAAAGGATCTGAAAGTAGTATTTGGAAAGGGTCCTGGTAGCAAATCTGTCCCGACTGAACAAGGTCATACGAAGCCCATTTGGAAGAAGAAATCAATATTTTGGTATTTACCTTACTGGAAAGACTTAGAGGTCCGCCATTCACTGGACTTCATGCATATCACGAAGAATGTCTACGTGAATCTGCTAGGCTTCTTAGATATGTATGGTAAATCAAAAGATACACTTCAAGCATGAAAGGACCTGCATCTACTAGGACTCAGGAACGACCTATATCCGGAAAAGAGAGTGAAAGGACAACATTACCTCCACCCTGCGAGCTACACTTTGAGCAAGGAAGAGAAAAAAACATGATTAAGTTCTTGAATAGTGTTAAGGTCCCTTCTGGATACTCCTCGAACATAAGGAGACTCATCAACACGAAAGAGAACAAGATAGTACACCTAAAATCACATGACTGTCACATGTTAATGACACAGTTGCTCCCAGTGGCGTTGAGAGGTATTCTGCCGGACTGGGTACGAGGAACAATCGTAAAGCTGTGCTCGTTCTTCAACGTGGTGTCGCAGAAAGTCATCGAACCACGGAACTTATCTAAGCTGCAGGATGACGTGGTCGATAGTCTGGTCAGCCTTGAGATGATCTTCCCTCCGTCCTTTTTTCATATTATGGTCCATCTCATGGTCCAACTTGTCAAAGAGATAGAAATTCTCGGACCTGTGTTCCTGCATAGTATGTTCCCTTTCGAGAGGTACATGGGTGTCCTAAAGAAATATGTTCGTAATCGGTCTCGTCCAGAAGGCTGCATTGCACAGGGTGTTGGCACAGAAGAGGTGATTGAGTTCTGTGTCAACTACATTGATGAGCTAAATCCGATTGGCGTCCCTGTTTCACGCCATGAGGGGAGGCTACGGGGAAAAGGGACTCTAGGGAGAAGAGAATTCTTTAGCAACGATCTACTTTCATTTAAACAAGCACATTTCACAGTCTTAAAACAAGCAACTGTAGTGGCTGAGTTTATCCATGAACATGAGATGATTCTACGCGACCAATACCCAGAGAAGTCAGAAAAGTGGATCGCACTAGAGCAAATGAATCGTTTCGGTGGTTGGTTACAAAAGCAACTAATGGGCTCCCGGACAGACAATGAACAATTGAAACTCTTGGCTCGGGGACCATCCATGACAATCGTATCATTCCATGGGTATGAGATAAATGGGTACACATTTTACACGACTGCCCAGGATAGCAAGGGCACCAACCAAAATAGCGGCTTCCGTATAGATGCCTTGGACAAAAATAAAAAGATGGACACCTACTATGGTTACATAGAGGATATCTGGGAGCTCGAGTATGGACCTTTAAAAATCTGTCTGTTTCGGTGCCAATGGGTCAAATTGACAGCCGTTGAAATCGACGAGTACGGTATGACAACCGTGGACCTCAAGCAAGTGGCCTATAGGGACGAACCGTTCGTGCTCGCGAATGATGTGACACAGGTATTCTATGTGATGGACATGAACAGCAAACCAAAAAAGTAGAAGGACAGGCCTACTAAAAGCAAGAAGCAGAAGGACAAGCCTATCGAAGATAACAAGCAGAAGCAAAAGACTAGCGATCAGCCAAGGCGCCACGTGGTTCCAGGTAAAAGAAGGATCATCGGAGTTGAGGGCGTCACAGATGAAGAAGAGTATAATCAGTTCGACGAGCTACCTCCTTTTATGGTGGACGTAGACATTACTATCTTCAATGATATAGAGGAATCCTCCCATGTACGACACGATCATAATGAAGGATCACTTATAAAAACAAAGTATGTTAACAAATAAGTCGAACCGTGTTATATAAACTCATGTATGAATTATGATTTTTTATTAAGCAAGGAAGCAACAATTGAATTTATATAACAAGGTGAAAATCAGTATTAAGATGGTTAGAAAATAATAATGTAAAGAATATATGAATTTTAATTTATTTTATTTTTGAAAATCATTTTAGTGTGGAATAAGTATGATTTATTATTTTTTAGTAAGCAATGAATCAATAATTGAATTTATATAAAAGGTAAAATTTATAATAAAATTTAAAAATTAAAGAGATTTCAAGGCTCCCAACAGCTTTTCTATAATTATCGAGAAATTAATAGCAAATTAGTACCAATGACATGTGGGACCCACCAGAGATGGGCCCACATGTCAGTGAGCTCATCCCTTTCTCCTAAGAAGGGTACAAAAAAGATTCGTGCTGCAGACCGATCAAAACCCCTCTCCTCAGTTAGCGGCGTGCGCTTGAGCTGGTTCCCGTCTTGATCACGGGTTCGAGCCACTTCGCCGCTATATTCTTTTATTTTTGGTGTAATCAGTCGGGACTAAGTGAGCATTTAGTCCCGGTTTGTTACACCAACCGGAACTGATATGAGCAAGAAGTCCCGGTGTAATACACCAACCGGGACTGATGTGAGGTTAGTCCCGGTGTATTACAGCAACTTCTAATGTGATTTTCTTTAGTATCATAATTTATAGTTTCTACGGAATGTTTTATACTTTTGATTTTTAATTTTTGGTACATGAATGTATTTGTGAATAAATGTATAAAAATTTGTAGAAAATAGTAATAGGCTCAAAAAATGTGAGGACAAATCTTATGGGTCCAAAAACAACATATATTATAGGAAATGTACATATATTATACCATTATAATAATTTACAAATAATGGTACCCTGTACAATGTCCACAGGGTTACCACAAAAGATGCTAAAAGCTAATTTCTAATAATATACTAATTAACTAATTAATTTCTATTATTAATAACTAGTTGTCGTCTTCGTCCTTCTCCTCCTCGTCGGCGTCGGCGCCATCGTTGGAGGCGACGTCGTCGTCGTCGTCGTGGTCCTCCTCTTCCTCCGGATTGTCGTCGTCCTCCTCCTCGTCCTCATCCTCCTCCACGACGACGTCCTCGTCGTCGAAGTCCTCCTCGTCCTCGTCATCGTCGGACAACTCTCCGACATCGAGAACTCCGCCGGGTAGAAGACAGACTCCTTTCTCGGCCGGTTGCGACGAATGCACTTCCGAGGGGGACTCTCATCCTCGGAAGACGACGGCGGCGGTGGAGGCAGACCCGCAGGCGGGGCAGGCATCGGTGGTGGTGGTGGGGTGGAGGAAGAGGAACAGGAAGAGGCAGAGGAAGAAGCCATGGATCGAAGAGGCAGAGGCGCGCGGCAAAGGAAGACGGTTAATTAGGCAGAGGAAGATCGTCTGTGTTATAGAAGAGGCCGAGGAAGACAAAGAGACAGAGGAAGAGGTAGAGGCGGCTCCTCGGTTCGCGCCAATATTGCGTTGTTTCGAATTCCCACATAGTCCCGGTTAGAGACACCAACCGGGATTTACATAGTCTCGGTTGGAGACACCAACTGGGATTGCTTCCCCCAAAATGGAGGTCAGGACTTGTGGTTCTCACATGTCAATGGTAGTAATTTGCCATAAATTATAAAGTATGTTAGCAAATAAGTCCAACTGTGTTATATAAACCCGTGTATGAATTATGATTTTTTATTAAGTAAGGAAGCAATAGTTGAATTTATATAAAAAGGTGAAAATCTGTATTAAGATGGTTGGAAAATTAAATTGTAAAGAATATGTGAATTTTTAATTTATTTATTTTTTGAAATCATTTTAGTGTGGAATAAGTATGATTTATTATTTTTTTCGTAAGCAATAAAGCAATAATTGAATTTATATAAAAGGTGAAAGTTTATACTGAAATTTGAAAAATTAAAGAGAAATTTCAAGGCTCCCAACAGTTTTCTATAATTTTTAAAAAATTAATAGCAAATTAGTACCAATGACATGTGGGACCCACCAGAGATAGGCCCACATGTCAGGGAGGCTAGCAACGTGCGCTTGAGCGCGGGCTCCCCGTACGGCACGGTGACGGGTTCGAGCCCAGCTCGCGCCTTATTTTTAGGAAATCAGTCCCGGTTGGTGTAATTAAGCGGGACTAAGGGAGATTCCGTCCCGGTTGGTGTCATCAACCGGACTAAGTGAGCATTCAGTCCCGGTTTGTTATACCAACTGGGACTGATGGTTCATAGGGCACCACCTGATGGGGGCCTTGGTCCCGGTTGGTATAACCGGGCCCGGTTGGTGTAACCAACCGGGACTGATGTGAGATCAGTCCCGGTGGATGATACTAACCGGAACTGATGCCACCATCATATAAATTCGAAAGCGAGAGAGGTTGGAGGCATAAGTGTTTTATTGTCTCCAACCTCTCTCGCCGACGCTGCTTTCAGCCCCCGCCGTCGACGACCCACGCGCGCTGCCGTCTTCCTCTCCTCCGATGACCCCGCGCGCGCCGCCATCCTCCTCGTCACCGACGACCCCGCGCACGTTGCCGTCTTCCTTGCCACCGACGACCCCGCGAGCAAGGTGCTCCATGTGCTCCTCTCTCCTTCCCTTCCCTCGCTCCTCAGCAAGGTGCAGGCCGGCAGAGCATGGGACAGTGAGTGCGGGCGCGGGTAAGCTTGACGGAGCATGACACGGGCGGGCACGACCGACAGGAGTGCGGTGCGACCAACAGGAGCACAATCACGGTGCGTCCAGAGTGTTCGATGAAATGCCCAAACCTACGCAGTGGCGGAGCCAGGATTTCAAAACTGGGGAGTAAAGTAGTTAAATTGCCAAATAATTGGTCCTAGATATAAATTCTTACATTAAAGAAATAAAACATAGCATGCAATAAAATGAGCATGGAATGATGGAAATAGTACCTTATAATATTATTTTAGGGTCTTCATAATTTGGAAACGCTCTATTTTAGCATCATCGGTAACCTTGGAGAAGATATCCCGCTCAATAAATATGATCGAATAGTGTATCTTGTATCTTATTTGTATGTACTAGTTTTTAGATAATGGAAGACATTCTAACCTCTGTATCTTATTTATATGAATTTTGAGATGTATATGTATATGCCAATTTTATAGCAAATTTGAATTCTGAGATGTATATGTCAATTGTGAAATATAATGTATATACCGTCCTCGTCGCCGTCGCCCGTCCTCATCTACCTCCTCTTCCCCACCGCCCTCCTCGTTGTCACCCGTTTATGTATAAGTATATGTGAAATGTGCAAGTATACTTTTGTTAATATTTTTTCGTTAATTTTCAATGCCTTCTTATAGACTACGAAACTACGATGGCGGGAGAAGGATTTGATGGAGACGAGTTCATGAGAAGTTTGATTTCGGGAGAAGATGGTTACGAGCTCGATGATTCCGTCGAGGCCGAAGGCCTGTCGTGGCCTTAAGGCTCGTCAAGACCGATGAGGCTCCCGAGGCCGCTGAGACGACCATGGTAATTAGATCGAATGTGTATATGCCGGTTCCACCATCATGCTAAGCCAACATTCTAACACATAGACATTATTATACCATATTTTCAGATCACTCAATCAAGTAGCCAATCACATCAGCGAGGTTCAAACAAGAAGTCAAAGGCAAGACATGTTATCACCAAAGTCGGCGATAACGGCCAACCTCTTGCACCCCTAGGGGCGCTTGGGCTGTTCAATTCGGCATGCGGCGTCCACGTCAGGGACCATGTGCCAATTAGCATCGTGAGATGGGATAATGTCCCTGAAGATACGAAGAACATGGTCTGGATCGACCTGAAGGAGACATTCACCTTCCCCCAAGGGACTGAAGAGAAGGTGAAGAGTTACACGTTGAAGAAGATGGCCATCGCATTCCAAACATATAAAAAGAAGTTGAACACGGAGTACGTCAAGAAGAACCGAATTCCCGACTTCAGCAAGTACCAAAAGTCACAGAATCACCGGGATGCGTTCGTGAACTACAAGAATTCGAATGAAGGTCAAAGTATGACCGAAAGGAACAACCAGAATGCTCAGAAGAAGCAATACCACCACCACCTTGGCCCTGGTGGTTATGCCAGGCGATGCACAAATGGGAGAAGAGGGAACAGGAACTGCTGGCGAAGGGTGTCGCACCCGCGACAATGGAATGGCCAGACAGAGCGAAGAGCTGGTTCTATGCTCACGGCGGCGGCCTTGACGATGATGGAAACATGGTGTTCGGGAATGTGCTGACAGATGTGGCCAGAAGACTTGTAAAGTCGATCGAGAAATCTTCCCAGGGCACCTTCGTGCCAAACAGGGAGAACGACGAGCTTACAAGGGCCCTACAAAACTCGGAGCACCCTGGACGTACATGAGGCGTTAGCGTCATTCCGTGGAAGATTGGGTTCGCTAAGGACGCCGATACCTATAGGAGTCGGGTGAGAAGCAAGTCCCGACAGGCACAACAGCTCCTAATGCTTGAAGAACGCCTAAATCAAACACAACAGAGCATGAAAGAAGAGGTCTAAAGACAGGTACAATTAGCCTTGAGCCAACAGCTAGATGCGGACCAGGAACCTCCTACTAATCCGGACCTCATTAATCCCTCAAGGCGGCGAAGCAGCTGCGCTTCCGGTGAGTTGCCCGAAGCGGATTTGGGCCACTGGCCCGTGGACGATATCACGTAGTGGACACCTTGTGAGCTGCACATCCAAGTGAGGAATATCTCTTTCAAGGCGGCTGACAGCATGGCTCACCCGGTGGAGCCGGGGCAGGTCATCCATGGCCAACAGATACTGCCGGGCTACTCCAGGGTCTCGGTGGAGGAGGTATGCCCAGGGTGCGAGGACCTGGACCTCGATATTCCCGGAGGTGACGGGACTACGAAGTTAGGAGAGGCAGTCCACAATTTCATCCTATGGCATAAGAAGTACATTATTTTTCGAGATCACATGGACGTGTCCTCTCCAACACCTTCATCACCTCCGGCACACATAAGCGGTCCGTCATCACCTCCATCGTCACCAAAGGAGATGCCTCCCAGAAGAAGCCCGTCTCCTGCACCGAGCCCCGCACGCGAAACTCCAACTCCAACATTGTCGCCCAAGACAAGCAAGCCAGCTCGCCCAGCAGCTCGCAAGAGGACGAGGTCCACCCAATCCACTTCATTTCCATGCATCCATTTCACGCTTTTAGTTTTTTTCACCACAGATCTGGCGTTAGCCGTCGGGCACCAATCTATGCGGCTACTATGTGTGCCATACTATGCACATCCTGACCGGAGGTGCTAGCGATTTGCAAGGTTCGTCCGATTTCTCGTCGGCGAAAGTGAGAGCGATCCAAGAACAACTCGTCGGCTGGATTTTTGAAGAGGTCGTAAATCCAAGAGGCCAGTTTCACGATCCAGCGGCAAATAGGTGGGGCCCTTCGATAAAGACTGGTGAACTGTCGGGGTCGACATCTACGGCTACCAAGAGCGATGCACATAAAAAATCACGATAAACATTCTGTAATTAAAGTTGTAATGAATGTTATGTGAACTGTATATGTGTACTATATATAGGCATGATTGATTCATTGTGATACCTAATAGTTGTAATTAAAGTTGTTAATAAAAGTTCTGTGATTTAATTATCAGTTAATTATGCATGATTGATTATATGTGCTTTAATAGCTCAGGTGGTGGCTGCTCAGTACCGGTTGGAGGAACCAACCGGGACGGAACAACAGCTTATCAGTGCCAGTTGATGTCTCCAACCGGTACTGACATGGGCTACGGTGACGCACGGGCTAAAGCCACGTGTGCTGCTTTCGATACGGTTGGAGGAACCAACCGGATGAATATCGGCTTATCGATACCGCTTGGTGCCTCCAACCGCATCGATCAGGCTTCGGCGAGGCACGGGCTAAAGCCACGTGTGGCCTTCAACCGGTACTGATACTATATCAGCACCGGGTGAGGGAACCGGGCATCAGTCCCGAATGGCCTGTACAGATTTAAAAACCGATACTGATGGCCGTTGTGAACCGGTACTAATGGCCAGATCTGTAGTAGTGTGGTGGTGCTGGCTAGGCCAGACGATCCCATTAGGTGTCCAACCCCCCGGACTATTAGTCCAGTAGCATGTCACGCTGTCATATTGTGGCATAGTAGAAGCAGGTATGTCCTGCCAACCGGATAGGCTATCTAGTAGTAGAGCAGCCATGGAGGCTAGTAGGTCGATTGGTGGACAAGCGGTCTAGTAGTGGGGTAGCTAGGGGGTCTAGCAAGCCACACAGTCCATCCTAGTGTCTAGGCTATTGGACCAATGGTCCAGTACCAAGGCAACTATTGTAGTGGCCGAACTAGTTAGAGGCTGGACAGCCTAGTCGGCAAATTTCCAGAAAGTGGCTAACGGGTAGTTTTTGTTGTTTGGACCTATTTGAAGTGCAAAGCGATCTGATCTTCCGAAAGGTTCTACTTAGCTGAACAAAGACGTTCATGACATGAGGTTACCAATCAGTGAGATCAAATCCTTGCAATCGCTACGCCAATGTACATGTTGTTATCAACCCTATAGATGCCTAGCTGACTTCGCTATGAAGGCTAATTCTTGCATGCGGTAGAAGAACCAAGCAAGAACAAGATGCAAAGCAAAAAATATGAAATTTAGATCCAAAGTTATGGTTATCCTTCATCAAGCCAGGCCTACTCGACATTACCCCGATGAAAAAACAAACTTAATAATAACCTAACAGAAGAAGAAAGGAGGGGTGACAACTATATATAGAGGTATGGTGACTAGGGAGAGGGCACTGGCCAAAAGATGGCACATAGGATGCACGCCTACCAAACCCTAAGGATACACAGACTTTAGGCCCAAAGAAAAGGTGACGCAGGACCCAACAGATTCTGTTTGTTGGTTTGTTTCGGCAATTCTAGATGTTCTAGATGGAATATGGCAGTGGGACCAAATGAGTGGGAAAGCTTATATCCTAAGCTATAGAACATCTCAAACGGACTCTATATATGGCATGGATATTCGTTTGAAGGCATACTGGTCTGGCTGAGCTGGGCTTGTCGGTGACATGGACATGATGTTGGACCGGTCTTGGTGCACTATGAGTGGGAGGTTGAGCTTGATTCGCTGATCCGTCAAGGTGGATGGTTTGAACGCCTCAGCAATTAAGTGGACTAAGGCCAACTCGTCGTTCTCCTCTATCATTCGACAACGGGGTTGAAGTAGTTTAAGGAGTGAGAGGCACCGAGGTCGTGTCCATGTTGGTGATGTCCTCATCACTATTTAAATCCTTGGCCTAGTTCCTTGGTGCAGTTAGAGACTCCATTTCCCTATCCTTGAGTTCAAGTGTTGGAAAGCAAGCTAGGTCTAGAATTCCCATCTGTTAGGTGGGCTCTTGAGTGAGTTTCCAAGTCCGATTATGTGCTTTAAGGTATGGGCTTGATCTTGTATGATCAACTCTTCCTTAGGCTTGTAACTCTTGGAGTTTAACCGCTCATAGATGGCTTAGAGGCGCTGAACTTGATAAGCTTCCAAGGAGGTGCTTGTGACCCACCAAAAGTTGTGAGAGGTTTGGGTCCATCTTGCCGGAGTGGTGGAGGGCTACCATGAGCGGATGGCTTAAGCTCTTCTACGATCTTCGATTGGAGCAAGACTCTTGGAAGAGAGTGCTTCAACAGGGACTAGGGGAAGACATCAACCTTCTCATACCTCGAGAAAAAATTGAACCTTTCTATCTCTCTCTTTATGTTTTCCATTTATATTTCACTTTTAAGGCATGTTTGGTTGAGCTACTAAGGTTGCCAACATGTACCATGCTTCTTTACCAACCTTCCCTATGGCTAGCAAAATTGAAGCCACGGGCAAGGCAAATAAAAATCATGCCACACTTTTTGAGTTAACGACACATGGGGCTTAATGTCAGTGTTTTGGAAATATGCCTCCACACCGAGCTTATTTATTGTTTAGTGAGGCCAAGAAATCTCCTTTCATAGGCAAAAGAATGATACCTTGGTTAAGCGAACCCAGACATACCGACCATTTTTATCCTGGATTAGACCTCCCGAGATCGAGGATAATAATCTTACATCTAGTGCATATAATAATAGGGAGAAAATATGAAACGTTACAAAGTATGAAAGTGAAAAAAGGAATTGATAAAATTAGAACATGGTCTATGTCTCTGGGGATATCAGTGGGTGCAGAGAGGTTGCTGCGAGATGTCTAATCTTTTCACTATGCTCAATGATTAGATCTTCTGTGGTTACTTAGGGGTGTTCTCTCCAGCTTATCTAAAAGTCTAATCTAACTTATCTCGTAACTTCGAGAATTTTTCGAGGTGGCCTCGAGAGTCGGATGGACTTGATTTTTAGGATTTAAGGAGTTTTTAGACACGTCTACGAGATAAAAAAAAAGATTCAAAAAGTAATAAAAAAGTCAATATTAGCCACGTCTTATCTGACTTATTTTGTGACTTATCTGACTTTTTATTACTTTTTGAATCTTTTTTTTTATCTCATAGACGTGTCTAAAAACTTCCTAAATCCTAAAATCAAGGCTATCTGACTCTCGAGGCCACCTCGGGAAATTCTCGAAGTTACGAGATAAGTCAGATTAGACTTTTAGATAAGCTGGGAAGAACACCCCCTAAATGAGGAGGTTTGAAGGTGAGTGACGGAGCATGTATGTGCCCAGGTGGTGCCTTCTATGAAGCGTACCCTGCTGTTTATATAGCACATCCGGTTCACTTTGGACAAAATACACTTGATTCTCGTGTAGTTATAGGTCTTGTAGTCTTTTCAAAGGTGAAGAGAAACGATACTGCCTTTCCTTACTAGCCATGAATTCTTTGCGAAGCTTTCAATGTAAGAAATTAGGAAAGTATTTTTGTCTCATGTTAAGCGGCATGGATCACCTGCGTGACACGTAGCGAGGCAATTTTAGCAGGGATTTACCGCTGAAGTGCCATGTGGAGGAGCGACCTATTGATGTCTAAGGTTCAGTTCCTTTAGAGACAGTTGCATTGTATCAGTTGCTAGCAATGATGGGTTGTCGAAGCACCATATGGGGGTGGCGACCTATTATTGGTTGTCAAGGCGTTTTATCTTAGATGTTTTTTTATTCGTTTGTGTGTCGTACGAAAGGGCAATTTATGGGAGATGTTTGGTCTTGTAGGGGTAATTGGTTTGGATTTTTCAGTTTTTTGTTGCCATGTATGGGTAAAGAGGTTTTTACCAACCAGAGAAACAGCTGGACTAGGAAAAAAGAGTTATTCCTCGACACTTTAGGAATAGGAAAAAAAAAATCTTGCCACAAGTGTGGTTATCAACCAAACAAATGCCTAGCTTGGTCAAAGTAGTCTAATCTAAGGTGTGACATGATATGAGTGTATAGCTATCAGCCAAACATGCCCGTAACCATCATGTCCCTTATGCTTGCTTATGTTAATTGCTTAGAGTAGCTCTAAGTTGTTCATACTTGGTAGTAGTAGAAAGTGCCTTAATAAAGAAAAACGAAAATCTAAAAATTGTCTATGCACCTCTCTAGGCCTTTGATTCCTTATACCTTCCCCTTGACCCTCACAACTTTAGTGGCCTTCGTCTTCTTCTCAGCATCAGAATTAAGCTTCGATCGGGCACGTTGCAGAAATGCACGGGGCAGCTTCTTCTCCGTGGGAAGTCCAAAACACTTGCTAGACCCAAAGGGTGGTTTGACTCCTAGGAATAGTGCCAGATCTTAGGGCCAACACTTCAGAAAATCGGCTACTTCCAGAGCCTAAGGTCTTCACGTGCTTACAACCGGAAACTTCAAGGAGCCAGAGCGAGGTGAGGCACCCAATATAGTAGTGTTCTTTTCAGCGTTTGCGTTTGTTTATAAACTGAAAATTTGTTATTTTCGTACAAGTCAAACACTTTGATGTTTGGTAGCCAATTTTTGTAGGTCTTACTACTTTGATGTTTGGTAGCCAATTTTTGTAGGTCTTACTATTTCTTCTCAAACCTCTCAAAACCATTTTTTTCTATAATTTTTGATCCGTCGGATGTTCTTATCGAGACGTTACAAATTTCCAACTTATAAGCAAACGCAAACGCTGAAAAGAACACTCTCCTAGACACAATGGTCCTCGAAGCTGACAGCTGTCACAGCAATGCTTGTCGACACACCATGGAGGAATTTCAAGGCCTCTAGTTGGCTCTCGCGATCTCTGGAGGGCACCATGGAGGAATTTCGTGGCGAGGAAGCTTAATTAGGCATTGTTTTTTTCTGCGTTTGCGTTTGCGTTTGCTTATAAGCTGGAAATTTGTTATTTTTATACAAGTTAAACGGTTTGACGTTTGGTAGCCAATTTTTGTAGGTCTTACTATTTCTTCTCAAAGCTCTCAAAACCATTTTTTCTATAATTTTTTGATTCCTCGGATGTCCTTATCGAGGAGCTACAAATTTCCAGCTTAAACGCAACCGCAACCGCAACCGCCGAAAGAAACACTACCTTAGAGAGAAGCGGCCTACTTGTGTTAATTTGAACGCGCAGGACCTCGTAGAAATTGTTCACTATGGTGTTGGCTTTGTCTCTACGGTCGCACTCAACATCCCACGTGCAGGTTTGCATGATTGTTGTCGATGTTTTTTATGAAGGTCCACCACCTGCTCCATTAGAGTGTTGTTGATGGCAGTCTTAACCTTAGCAAGGTCTATTGTCGCTTGGGCTTTGTCGTGAGGTCTAGTTCTTGCAATTTCACGCGATTGACTTTCTACGCCTCCCTCTATTGTGCTTTCGTAGTATTGATTTCCTTGAAGGCAGCAAAGTTTGCTTGAAAGCCTAGGTTGGCCTCAGTGGCGTATCCAATCCCCCTACTCCTACCCCTACATACACAGATAAATGGTCAGCACAGGAAGTCACTACTAGTCTCCTTGCATAGCTTGATTACTATTTAGTTTGAACATATCACACTTATATGTTGTACCTGTATATGATGGTCTAGCTGTCTTGGTCTCTCTCTCGATCAGGTCTCAGCATCTCTCCTAATCATCATTCCGTAACTATGTGTCTTCGTTCCAAGCGGCCGCCGATAATCCAAAATTCAAGAGCAAAGTATTCGGCAAGTGATAGAAACTTACATGAATGAAAAAATTATATACTATATATATATATATATATATATATATATATATATATATAAAGATATTATATATACTAGTGTGGATGTCTCAATTTTAGCCCCTCCTTCTCAAGTTTCTGGATACGCCACTGGTTGGCCTCACGTAACTGAGCAACCACCACCAATAACTTGTCGCAGGAGGTCTCGAGAGGTGAAACCTTACCAGCGTCACCATGGAGCCTTGTAGCTTTGAACTCTACATTCGTGAAGGTCTTGTCACGTCCTCGCTCGCTCACTGACTTTGCCAACCATGAGGGAGCCCTACAAAAGATGAAAAAAATATAAGTATAGAAGAGCAACTTCAACCTATGATAAATCAGAGAAGGTCTAACTTTGATAAATCAGAGAAAGTCTTCACCTTGATGAGAAGATCACGAAGGCAAACAACGAACTATTGGTGGCCCTAGGGCTCGAATAGGTCTCCAATGGCCTAGATGGCACGCATGAAGGCGCAGAGCCCTTAATGCTCCAAAAGTGCCCCCATTGGGACTAGTGGTGGGAATCGGGCCGTGCTGTGCCGGCCCGGCCCGGCCCGGGCCCGTCGTGCCTCGGGCCGGTACAAAATGGGCCAGCACGGCCCGGCCAACACTTCGGGCCATGCCGGGCCAGCATGGACAGCCCAAATCAAGGCCCGGCATGGCCCGTAAACCTGTCGGGCCGCCATCGGGCCGGGCCGGCCCGAGCACGGCACGGGCAACAAAATAGCAGTATTAAATATTTTTTTATAAATTCATACATTGCTCAGATGAAAAATTTGTCAACACGAAAACGATGCGTCTCGAAATTCTCTACAACTTTCGTGTTGAACGAAAATTCATACGAGCAGAATAAAACATCAAAAATATGGAATTACAGTACGGGTACCGTTGGCCCTAAAGCAATCAGCACACTAAATAATTTTTTATTAATTCATACTTTGCTCAAATGAAAAGTTATCAACACGAAAACAATGCGTCTCGAAATTCTCTACAACTTTTGTGTTGAACGAAAATTCATACGAGCGCAGAAAGACCTCGAAAAAAATTGTTTACTGATTCGAGCTGCAGTTCGGGCCGGGCGGCACGCCGTGCCTGGTTTCTAGGCCCGGCCTAGCACGGCCATTCGGGCTGGGCTGGCCCGGCCCAATTATTTTCGTGCCGTGCCATGCCATGCTTTGGGCTCTGTATTTTGGGCCGTGCTCGGGCTGGCCCAAACTCCCAGCACTAATTGGGACATTCCAAAGCTGATGCCAGTGGGGATGGCAAGCACACTGACCTTAGTTCCCATTGTAATAGGTGCTCTGAAGTGGCAACTTCGGGGCCGCCAGCTTAATCAGAAGTCAACAAAGACGTTGCCCATCGCAATAGACGCTCCGAGGTGATAACTTAGGGTCGTCGGCTAGACCAAAAGTTAGGGAAGGATTGACAGCCGGGGTAGGAGCCTTCATAGCAAGTGTAGGGGAGCCAGCGGAGCCTCAGTGAGGATTCCTTCAGCGACAGAGGTGGCCATCTCTTGATTGGCCACTAGCGAAGCAGTGAGTTGTGACGAGATGTCGTCATCCACGATCTCTAGGGTCGAGATCTCTATAGCTATTGGAGTGACATTAGAATGTTCACCATCATCATGAACACCCGCTCGAAGAGCTAGCGTGCGTTTACCTGGCTGCGGAGGTTGGGCTTCGGTCTCAAAGTTAGAAATTGTGTACATGGCATCCAACTTGTTGATAAAATAAAATATAGGAGATCAAGCACAAAGATTTGGTATAGACACTTGCGAAGTTATTTTGTCACCACCAGTGCACACGGAGGGCTGGACCAAGAGTATGTGGAGTGGCCTTGACATCTTAGGAGCGAAAGATTGGGGTAGAACCCCCCACGTATGGGGGCCTCGTCACCGCCCGAGGCAAGGCCCGAAGAAGTGACCTTTGCAAGAGTCTCGTCACCTTTTGTGGTTGAGTCGTTGTTGTAACTTCTGGAGGGACTGTGGTTGAGTTTGTAGGTGGTGCACAACAAAGAGGAGTGTTTTTTTTTTTGAACGGTTGCGTTTGCGTTTACTTATAAGCTGGAGTTTTGTACCTTCTCAATAAGGACATTCGAGGAATCAAAAAATTAAAGAAAAAATAGTTTTAAGAGCTTTAAGAAGAAATAGTAAGACCTATAAAAATTGACTACTAAACATCAAAGTGTTTGAGTTGTACAAAAATAATAAATTTTCAGTTTATAAGCAAACACAAACACAACCGCCCAAAGAAACACTTCTCTCTCCGGCGTTTGGGACTGCGGGGATCGCATCACCCTTCTCTCTCTTCGTTCTCCTCGAGGTCTTCAAAGCATCTGTATCTGCCACACACTTGAACTGTGTTTCAAAAAGAGGCATGCTAGGAGCTTCTTGATTGGTCCACTGGACGAACCCCTTGGCTCGGCACCCCCAAAAAAACATCTTAGCATCAGCAGTGCTTATTCATGGTGTAGAGCCCCAGCAAAGCAGTCACCGCATGCTTCCTCAATAATTACGAGCAAGGCCTACGGCCGTCTCAGCGTGTGTCACTGTAAACCCTGTCCATTCGGTGAAGGACGGGGTGACACTCCAAGCCCTCCTTAGGGGGGCTATCCGAAGGTGGACGTATTCTTCGAGAAGGACAAGTATACTAAGCTCGTGATGCACGGCCTTGAGTAACATGAGTTGGGCCTTGTTATTATCATCCAGGTCCACGTCCGAAGCATCGATGGCAACGACCCAGTTGCAGATAGCCTGCATGCTTGCGAGACGTTTGGGTAAAAATGCCACAGGCACGAACTGCGCGTAGCGCAGTGGCAGAGATGCTGGTGTGCGTCTCGGCCGGCTCGGTTCGATCCTTGGGATCGACCGAGTTTCTCACCTAAATAAATTAGGATACGCACACGTGTGTGCCATATTGTCTACTCGCTGTTTCTAACTTGTGGTAGGGCAGCCGCTGTTTCTAGCGTGTGTCGGACGCACGTGTGTGCGTGCGTGTGGTGTGTGTGTGGTGGTGTGAGTAGTGTGCGTCTCGTTGTACCCATCTCAAAAAAAAAAAAATGCCACAGGCACCGTAGCGGTTGAGAACTCCTCCAAGCATGAGCTCGAATAAAAACTGGAGGCCGGCCTCGAGGTAGTCGATGACTACGATGGCTTCATCACTATGAGGGACAGTTCCACATCATGGCCGCCCACCCGCATCACCCGTTTGATCAAGGAAGAAAATAAGCCGCCAGTCTATCTAGAGAGTCATTATCAAGGGTTGATTGCCCAATCTCGCAGATGAGCACAGTGTTGAAGTCTTCGTTGACCATAACTTTGGCCTCCTTCACCATATTTCTAGAGTTGAGGAAGAAGGTGAGAGCTAGTGTTCTAAATATCGGAATTTACCCCTGACTAGTCTCCGATTAATCCGTGATCGGCACAGTGCTGATCCGACTTTAGGAGTATCGGCCTCACGATGCTCTACGTTTGCTTTCTTTCTCCTTACCGTGGGTAATCCCCGATTCGGCTTGAGTAATCCCGAGTTATGGACCCCCAAAATCAGCGATTAATGGTAGGTAGCCTATTTAGGTCATGTACTCCTATGCGTCTAGGGTTAGGAGCAGTCAGCACGACGCAACCACAACCCCAACTGCATCGAGCGAGAAAGGCACATGCGATGTTGCCAGTGCCACATCCACCGCTGTCAACAAGAGAACTCCAGGCCACGCCGTCGTCTACAGTCCTCCTCACCTCCGTCGGTTGTAATCCTCGCCTCCAGTCCTCCTCACCGCCGCTTGCAGTTCTTGCAGTCCTCCCTACCTTCACCGACTCCAATCCACCTCGCCATGATGCCGCCGCCTCTAGTCCTCCTTGTAGCTCTTAGGTATCGGGTACTCAGGTCTGCTCTCCTCACTTAGTCACTCTCCTCTAGTCCTCTACTCACCACAAATGTACATGGCAGTAGCACTTGTATAGTTGTATTTGTATGTGACAGTGTGACAGTATGCTTGTGGATTATGGCAACTTGTATGTAGCAATGTGGCAACTATTCAAGTCAACCGATTAATTCGAATTAATCCCCGATACAGTCAATTAATCCCTTATCCCTACCTCACCGACCGATAAGCCATGAGTGATATTTGGAATCTTGGCGAGAGCAAGGAAGCAAGAGGAGTAGCACATAGAATACGGCGAGGAGAATGACGGTGTAGCAATAGTGACAAGGATTAGGGTAATATGTCTCAACCTTGGCGCACATGTTGTTTATATAGCGTTGTTTATATAGAGCAGGTCGATCCGCACGGTTCTTGTCGATGTGTGACATGTGCCCCTCAACAAGATCCAAGCTGTTATAGGTGCGGACGAGCATTAAATGGTGCGCCCCCTCAGTTCTAGCCATTACAACACCCTGAGGATGACATGTGTACTCCGCCCTTAGTGAAAAATTTGAAGTATCACGTTGCATTTGAACCAAATGATACATCTAAAATTGTTTGCCTAGGGCGTCCCAATGACACATATATATCACTATGGACTTTGTTACCCCTCCTCCTTCATCGAATTTATCGTCTCCTTCATCGAATTTATCGTTATTCTACCCACTCACCATCTTTTCTTCCTCCTCTCCTCTCCTTCCCCCCTCTCTCTCTCTCTCTCTCTCGGTGTGTTCTTCCTTCACCTTCCTCCCCATAGGCCACCTTTTTCCCTACTTGCAGCACTCGTTGGTCATTAAGCTCTACACCCTAATCCTCTATGGAGGAGGTGCCCAAGCAACCTCGTTCGGTCTTTGTCCCTTGGACCCATTGTTAACCCCTTCTTCCTCCCCATCAGTGGCATCCCTGGTCACTGAATTTCGTGCCCGAGCCTCGGTGGATGCAGAACTTCGCTTCGCCAGCGGAGGAGGCGGATGCCTTTGACAGGGTTGGCGATGAGAGGAAGGAGGAGAGGGGGTGAAAGAAGAAGGACCGGGGATGATTTGGTCCGTAAAAGTCGATAATGGTATATATATATATATATATATATATGAGAATTATAACTTTGCAATAACATGATGCAGATTTCACACCTTTTAATGGCATATGTATGAAGACACAACTTTGTAGCAGCATGTATCTAATTAACCCTTAATTCTATGCGTTTTATGATGATCCCTTATCCTTTATATATCATCCTAATTTTTGCTTGCACTTCTGCGCAATTTTTCTGACCGGACTTTCTCCCTTTGTATGTTGGCAGCATATCCGGTGCACACGGCACCCCCCGTGCACACCCGTGTACACCATGGGGGAAAAGTTTCAAAAAATTCCAAAAACAATTATGGATGTACATCTCAACTTACCCTATTCAGATATAAAATTTCATGATCAAATTCGTCCTATGTTAGGAGTAATAAAAAAGACAAATTTCTAACAAACTTAAATAGTTTAAATGCACTCCAAATTTATCTTTTCTGTAACTTTTAGTATAGGACGAATTTGATCATGAAATTTTATATGTAGATGGGGTAAGTTGAGATGTACATCCATGATTTTTTTTGAAATTTTTTAAAACTTTTTCCTATGGTGTACATGGCGTTTTCACGGAGGCAGCCGTGTGCACCGAATATGCTGCCTTGTATGTTAGCAGTTCTGCCACCTTTCAACACGGCTTCAGAACTTCCAGCTGCTTAACGTGACATATACAATAAACCTGCAATGGGTTGATTAACAAGCAATATGAATACAGAATTTCACCATTCTTAGCTCATGAGGCACGAAGGTCGAGAAACTCCAAAAGTCTGTGCCCAGGCAACAATAACATCAGTTGGAAGGCTATGTATAATAAAGTGTAAGGTCTTTGCTTGTTTGTTGATTCTGGACAGGCTACCAGGAACATGCTCCGGAGAAAGCGTACGCCGGGCATTATTGATTTCAGATGCTGCTTATGTGATTAACGTATTGAGAAAACCTCTAGGCACTTATTCTTCTATTGTCCCTTTGCAAGAAGATGCTGCAGTTTCCTTAAGTTCTAGTGGAGCTTAAGTTCTAGTGGAGCGACATACACCTAAATGATTCAACGGCTAATGCTTTTTTATCATTCTCAATATCGCAGTTCGCTTATTTGCCACTTCTTCTCACTGATTAACTGACGGGACCCGCCAAACGGAGGCGGGCCCCTTCTATGCATTACCTGTACTAGTCCATGGATCAGTAGCTAGTACACACAGATTCCAGAGCATTGGATTATTGCCGTTACAAGTTCGAATAAATATTACATCAGAGTACACTAACCTGCACAAAGGCCTTATAACAGCGGAAGTCTTAACAGTCTTCCATAACTCCAAATGGAAGAGGCAAAATACAACAATCAATTCCACCAATTCCACAGACGAACTGTAGTAGCGTCCTAGGCATCGGGATAGTCCTCGTCTCCAAGTTCTCCACTTTCCGGGTAGCAACACTGAGGATCAGGGTCTGCTCGTTGGAATGAGCAGCCCCGCATGAAAGGCGGGGTTAGCATGCGAATACTAGCAAATATTTCCTGGGAAGGGCCAGGTCAAAGCTTATCCTAGAAAAGCTGAGGGTTATTTTGCATAAAAGCATTTAACTTAGAAGTATAAAAGCATTCTCGACTCAAGTTTCTCATTTCTCACAGTAATAAATAAATAGAATTCTCATAATAAACCAAGAAATAATCAGGTTCTCATTCTTGACTCAAGTTTCTCATATCTCACAGTTCTCAAGCCATCATCGCATGTTCTCAAATCTCATATACCAATCTCATTCTCATCTAGCAACGGCACACATGCCGAATAACCTTACCCGGGTCATATTAATTAAAGTGAAGCTACGTTGTGAAAGACCGCTGAGTCGCTCTTTAACCAGGAGCTCGGCCATTCGAATGGGTTTACACTCTGCAGAGGTTGTACGCTTTATCCGCAAGATACAGTACCCTCCTGTCGAAGAGTACCGTAACAAGACCCTTCAAAAAATTAACCCCGGGTTTGCCACGGTTGTACCTGATATCCACACAGGTACCCGGAGAAATGATAGGTCCACAAGTCTTCGGCAGTACACCGGTGATGGTTTCCACAGACCCCATCTACGGTGCAAGAACGGTGAACAACACCGAAGTTACTCTTCCTCTAGATCAGGCCCGTCCCATACCGAGCTTGCGGTCGCACGAAAAAATTCTCAGTTAAGCGTGTCACAATCATCGGTCCTTAGTCTCGAAGCGGCAACCAAACACAAACCCAAGTCTCGTGCACGAAGGCACCCACCATACATTCCATCCGCTCCCGATCCCAATTATTAGTTGGTCAAATTTTAATTAAAAAGTAATCAAGCCCACCATACACAAGTTCACCGGTATCATTCTCCGATTCATAATTCTCAACGTGAATATGACCATAATTAACAGTGGGAATTACTCCCCCGATGTCTAACTAAGCATTGCTAAGCCAAGTAATAATTAAAAACAGTAGGACAATATGTAATAAAATTTATCCTAAGGTTTTTTATGGCAATAGGTGCATAACCTATAAATAAATGGCATGCATTGGGACTTTCTAAAATAAACACGCATATTTCAATTAATTAGCAGTTTTGGTAAAATCTAGAAATTAGGATTCTAGGAGAAAGACTTGCCGTGATTGAAGTCGTGTAGCTGCCCGCCTTAGTCTTTTAGCTTCAGGTTCGAACTCACCGGATTCTACCGACCGCAAATGACGCGCAATCAAACAATCCCAAATGCGACAATCACCGGAAAAATGCACAAACAAATAAATGAGCATGCATGGATATGCAAAAATATGATTTTTAATTTATTTTATTAATTTTAGAAATTTATTTCTATTGAAAATAGATAAGCTAATAATATAGTAATGCATTGTAATGAGTTGAATGCAAATTAAGAAAACATTTTATTTTGAACCAATGTTTCTGAAAATAAACTAATTACACAATAGTTGAATAGATATTACTGTAATTAATTTAGGAAATTTTAAAAATAATTTTTATCCTAAAAGAATAAGCATATATGATTAATTGCAATTAGATAAATCATTTTTTCTATTAAAACTTTCTGTAAATAAACCAATTACATATTAAACACTATTTTCATGTTTATTAATCATTTTCAGAAATATTAACTTATTTTAAAGGTATATGTAAATAATTAAAACATTGATAATATGCATTTCCCTTTAGTCCGAAATATGCAGAAAATAAAATACATTTCAGAAAATTATGAAAATTTTATGGGAGCTATAATACATCCCGATCTACCCATTTTAGCTTATATCACAGCAATCGAACAAACAAGGAAGAGATGGCGGTCTTAGCGAGGTGACAACCTCACTGGACAGAACTCTCTGTCTAAGCTCTTCTTCTTGCTCGCTGCTTTAGGCTTCCTGCTCTAGCTGCTCCAACCCAACCTGAACCCCACAGCTGCTCCACCACAAGAATCTCACAGGCTATTAGCATCCTCATCACAGGAAAAAGGGAAAAACTGCATGAAGGAAGAAGGGAGAGGGAGGGGAGGAAGAAGAGCTCACCAATGCTACCTGCAGGGAGGAGAGGAAGAAGAGGGGGAGAGAAAGAAGAAAAACTCACCCAAACCTTACATTGGAGAGGAGGAAACAGCAGTGCTGAAGAAGGAGCGGCAGGGAGGTGGGGGAGGCTGGCTGGGTGTTGGAGGGGGAGGAGGGGGAAAATGGCGTGTAGGAGCAGGGGGATTGAGGGGGCGTGCTGCTGGAGGAAGAAGGGGAGAGGCAGAGAGGAGAGGGCGTGCTGGATGGGGGGGAACCGGGGTGGAGAGGAAGGGGAAGGGTGGAGTGTTGCTGGTTTGGAGAGGAGGAAGAAGAACAGAGAAGGCTGCTGGCTGGGAGGATGGGGAAAGAGATAAGGCTAGGTGGCTTAATGGGGAAGGTAAGGGTAAAAAGGTAATTTTTTATTGGAGAACAAAAATGGGCTGTCAAATGAGAGAGAATGTCAGTGGCGTGGGACCCATGCGTCATGGAGTGCCGGAGAAAAAGAGATGAAGGTGAAGAGAGGAGGGATTCGACGGCGAATTCCCGCGAACCGAAATAGGTTGGAAATTAGGAAGAGAGAGATCGACGGGTGGAACCTAGGCGAGAGAAATTAGGATTTGATATAAAAATAAAATATTAGGTTTTTAGAAATAATTATTTCAAACAAGAAATTAGAAATTTTAAATTTGGCAATCCCCGGATTATGAATTTAATAGAACTCACGGTCTCGGTTTCATAAACTAGTTTTTATTTTGCGAATCAAACTCAAACAAATTAATTAGTTTCATTTTTTTCTCTTAAACAATCTTTTGCAAATATTATTTTTGGAAAGATTAAAATATTGAAAGGGTAACATACTTATTTTTAAAAGCTTAGTTTAAAATGCATTTTAAAATTATGCAAATGCAATGATGCAGATGCTTTTAGGGTTTTAAAAATAAGGATGTTACATCAACATCAATGACAATGGCTAGGATGGCAAAATAGCAAAGTCCACTTTAGAGAGTGGCAAAACATCAAATTTTTCATGGAAAGGAGGCTTTGGGCTTTTGCGCGAAGGGTCTGTTTGGTTCATGGCCATGAGTTGCCATGCCAACTCAATGGTTATGCCAATCCATGGCATGCCAATTCAATGCCAAATTTTACTGCGTTTGGTTTGTAGCCAATTAAATTTGGCCAATGAAAAATAAAAAAATAAAAAATTACAAAAGTATTTAAAATGGGTTGTTTATGATTTTAGATGAATTATGAAATTTATTTCATGCGATTTGGACACTGCATGAATTATATACAAAATTATGAAGTTTAATCAAGTGTAAAATAAAAAAATAGCTGGTTGCTAACTAGTCATTGCTTGCTATGAGTCATCGCACTGAGTCTGCGTCTGCCTCCTAGGCGTTAGTGAAGCCGTGGGCATTGGCGGCCGAATCGGCCGCCCGCGCCGTTGCTTGCTTGGCTGAAGAAAATCGTTAGCGAGCCAACGAATTGGCACGGCTAGCCAACAATCGGCGACGAACCAAACGATGGCCAAAATATTATAGCAACCAAATTTTTGACATGGCAAGTGATGGATACGAACCAAACATGCCATTCTTTGTGGATCTCTTTGTTCTAGCAGCAACATTTGGAAGACTTGTAATAAATTTATCTTTGAAAATGTTCAGCCTTCTTTCCATGATAAGTAGACATGCAGACATTTTGCTTGTATCTCATAGAATAAACTGTTGTTACAGATGAGTTCTTAGTTTGGCTCGTTTATTTAGATGACCAATAGATGTCTTTCGTGTTTTTTCTAGGCTTTTTCAGCCTTGTACAGTGTAAGTTGTACCCTTCTAAGTGACATGTTCTTTTTGGCTTAATCCAGCTGTAAATTATAATCTTAAAAAGTTGTAGACCCATGATTGAGGGTTTGAAGAGTCCAAAAAATTATAAAAAAAAAAATCTCGAGAGTTTTGAGATAAACCATTAAAACCCTTAAAAATGGCTATAAAGTATTACAAAGTTTGGCTTGTACAAAAATAAAAAAGATAAATTTTCAGCTGTACCTTCTGATTTTAATTTAAACTGAACGAGATCAAGTTATCTTTGAAATTAATATACTCGCAGTGGGAGCCTCTCCCGCTGGTTTTCCTTGCCAAAGAGAAGGGCCAGCAACTAGCAGCATTAGCAGCCAGGGTTGGAGTCAGGGAAGATGACGCTGAACACTTGCATAACTGGAACATGTCGAGATCATGAAGCCATGCAAATTCGTGATGTAAATGTGATCATTCTCCAAGATATGTCATATATAGTAGAAACAGTCTAACAGACCACTATTCACTTCTAGCTGTATGCATGTTGAAACAAGTATTATGCGAGTCCTACAAGACAGTAGGTTTGTTTTCTTTCCCTTTGTTTTCCCATGACAGTAAATGTTTACAATCTAATTCTCTATCCTTTGTATCATCCTAAGAAGAAAGAAAAGGATATAGAGTTGTATGTTATACATCCGGGATTCTGAAGGCAGGCTAGAACATTAAATAGCTGCATACAGTTGTCACCAGCAACGAAATCAAGGACTTGTGCCATTGAAATCTCCATCCTGAGGAGATATTTTGTGCGTCAACAGTGTATATTGATCCAGTTTTGTCATCCTTGATTTTAATGCTGGAGGAGCCTGTACCAGAAAGGGCAGGTTCCGTATGAAATCAAATTCATTCTCATATGTTGAACACGTATATTTTCTCTATTAACATTTTCCTAGCACAATATGATATCCAATGAAGTACAGAAACAAAAGTTGCAGCATTCTCTTGGGAAAAGCACAGTGCCCAACGAGTGGCAAACTTACAGTTGTAATCTGTCCATCCGATAACTTGATTTTCCAAGTCATAAAGAACCAGTTTATTCGAAAGGACCAGATCTGAAAGCAAGTTTTTAACATTAGATGCAATGTGTAGAAATAACAAAAAGGCTAATAGTACAAAGCAATTTATACCTCCCAAAAGCACCATATCTTTCCCATCCCTAGATTGTAATCCACCGTTCTGAAACCCAACACAGTAGAAATTGTTCTGCAGAACAGAAGTTACATATTTAGTATAAACCATGTACCTCTGAGGATATCTTACATTAATGTGACATTGCAATTTCAACATTCATAATAATGGTAGGCCATCTTATAGAAAAAAACCATTAAAAAGCAGCAAGTTATATTCAAATTGTAAGAGATAAACCTCATGAGTTGCACAACTGTTTGTCCGGAGTCCAGATAAATCAAATTAAGTTCCAACAATTTTGGCAAACTATTTTAGAAGAGATTAGTGAGCAAATAGCATTCTAATCAACTAGAAGACAGACGTAAAGATCAAATATAAACAGAGAGCCACAAGGGGGCTTCTCAGAATAACTCAGGCAAAGTTTATTTGTTTTGTATCCTAACTGAAAAAAAGTTTACCTAGAACGTTCAATTTCAGACTTCAGGTAATGGTTATGTTTTGGTAATGTTACCATTGACCCACCAAAAAAACAACATTGTATAGAATATTTGAAAACATCAAACATGCACAATGTAGCCAGCCAGTTCTGAAGCACAATTGTTAAGTGCTAACCTCAACAAAGACTAGCAAATTAGGAAATGGCATAGTACAACTTGTTTGTTTTGTTTGTACTCAAGAATCAAGATTCAATCACGGGAATGTGAATTCTGAAATCTAGTTATAGTATGACCTAGGAAGTGGCACTGTCCAGTAAAATTACGAACTTAGGTGGAATTAATAAATAGAAGGTTGAAATTCAAATTTGTGTCATTCCATCTTCGGAGAACCAAATTCCAAGGTTATAATACAAGTATACAACACCTTTCTGAACATGAATTCAGTTTGACACGTAAGCATGGCACAGTATTTTTAGTATGTCATACTGAATATTAAACGCAACATAGCGTTAAATCCAAAAGTAGACAAAATGAAACATGGAATTTGCTAAATTTTGTGTCAGTGAGTTTTGAGTGGATGCTTTACAATATGCACCGTATTGAACTTAAGAGGTAATATAATGAGCGTACTCCAAGCAGGTATCATTAACATCAATGCTACAGAAGTGCTCCCTACAGTCACAAAAGCAAGTCATTTTTGCCATTGCCATGATCACCAAATGTTTCATTGACCACTGTTTGTATTATAATATATTTATAATAACTAATAAAAGCATAATAAAGGAAAATAAAAAATCTACATATATCATTTTCCTATGTCTCTTGAATATTCAAAAAATTATTTAGAGCCAATATTTATAATGTTTGATTGACCCAAGATGACTTTCTGTTGTGACTGGAGTAAGTAACTATATAGGAATATTTTTAAGCATATGCCTTAGGTTTCCATAAGTAGATGATTCCTCTTGTATACATGAATATAAATTAATCGATTAGAATATAGAAATTAGCATCACAGTTTGTACAGTCAGAAAGCAAGGAACTCATGGAACAAACTCAAAAAAGAAAAAAGTTATACTGTTTTGTCCACCATAAGAATGGCAGGAAAAGATTGAAAAAGGAATATGGCTATACTTGTACAAATAAATAGAGAGCACAAAACAAATACATACATGCAAACAAAACTTGCACGCAACCGAGAAATCAATCAGTAAATTTGTACATGCAATTCAACAAATTGTTCAGCACACTCCATTACATGACATAGGAGGATGCAAATAGATAATGGACAACATAAGCTTATATGTTTCCTAAAATAACATTCAAGAGGGATGTTATATTACCCCATTTTTGAAAAGATAATCATGTGGATACACATTCAGTGCAAGGTCTCCCTCAAAATGAAAGGTAATTTCAGGAAATCCATCATCTACACTGCAAAAGAATTGGGTAGAAGAATAAGAAATATTAAAGAAAAAGAAAAATCTTAATCTCATTTATGACATTGCCATTTTCCCTAGTCTATTCCTGTTTAGTAGGAAAAAAAGATCTCTCAGGGAGATACTCCCTTCCTGGTGAATTTATAGAAGGCCAGTACCATATCTACATCCAATGTAATACCTACATGGAGTGTGTACAAGGGAGCATTATCGAGCATACCTTCCAGAATATTGGAAACAAAGGAAGTCTTGATAATTCTTGAAGGATATATCTTGATGCTTATTAAATACCTACAGACAATCAAGCATACATATAATGATTAGCACAAAATACTATCCAATACGAGGATTAATTCAGAGAAAAGCTTTCATACCGCAGATAACATAGCCTTATAAACCCCCTCTGGTAGATACGCCAATGTTGTCCCACTATCAATGATGGTACCTTTGCTTGCAGCTGCATCGAAGGTATTTGTTGGAAGCTGTAGCGTAGCACCACCTACATCAATTGCATTCAGGTTGACATTGTAGTGTGGCCTACAAGGTGAGTTTTCATAAGATGTCAAAAATTGTAAACACCATCCATTTTGTCTAGTTCAATTTAATTCAAAGAAACATGACATTTCTTTTTTTTTTTTACTGATGTGAGGTATCCAAAACACAGTTCAATCATCAGCTCAAGAGACTACGTTAAAAACCCTCAAATAATTGAACAGGTACAACAACATTTTATTTGGATTGTAGTTAGTAGTAGATCCCAATTATTAAAGCACGTTTTATTTCATAACTTGACAAATTAATTGGAGACACGTGGTATCATTGTAGTTTACATTATAGCAGAAGTACATGTAGATGGTAAGTCAGACATGGGCAGTGATCAACTATTTCATAAAACAGAAAAAAAACTTCATGCAAATTCAAAAAAAAAAATCAACGCATGTTGTGATTTGCGTGTACTTTATTTTGGGTGCAAAATATGATTTCATGCTTGCAAAACAAATTTGACGCAGCAAGCTAAGTCAACGGTCCTACCAATAGTTTCAGTGGAGGGAATCTGCGTACATTTACGACCAACAATAAGGAGCCGTACGGAATGTCAGGGATTTATTGATTAAAAGCTTTATTGCATGTTGAGTTGCGAAAGTTACTACCAATAGCTAGACAGCTAGATTACTAATGCATCCATACCAGAAATCTTATCCCCACTACTTTAAAACACTATTCACCATGACTCTATTCATCTCCTTAAAATTCCTTCCCACTTTATATTGTACCCTAAAAGATTCCTTCACTCCACCAGAAACCCTATTCTCGCCAAATCGGCGCTATAGTGTTTATAGGGTTTCTGCTACGAATACTCTAAAGCCTGTCTCGTCACCCAATATTAAGTCTTTACCAGTTTTTTGAAATTAGGAAAACAATGCTGGTTCCTATATTTGGCCCATACCATACACTGAAACCGAACGAATCAGCTTTGTTATGTAATGATAAGCATGAACCAAACACTACAAGCATGTGTGCCAATTATTGCTCATAGCAAGGAACAGTGTCATATGCTACACTATCGAAATGAATCAAACTAAATATAATCTCTCTGTTTCACAATATTTGTTCACAGACTTGATGCACTAGATCTAAGAAAAAGTTAATTATAAGTGAACATACATACCCCAGACGAAAACCCTATACATACTAGGGCCATCTAACCTCTTCCAAAGTATTTTAAGTAGTGGTAGATTGTGAAAACATTGTAACAGTTACACTCTTGGTTCACTCGATGGACAAATGTTTTGAAACACACTAATTAAAAAGAAAAAGCTATTTGGAGAGCAGCTGAAGAAAGATTCAAACAAAGCAAAAATTGCAGAGCAAAATAGAAAAAACCTGAAAAAGAAAAAGAGTGTAACAAATTGGTACTATAAGATGACATACATGTTGGGCACCAACGGTGTTGTGCCCACTTTCGGCTGCACAACATCTCCAATAGCGAAAATTCCACCACCATTTACGGTATCCAAACAATGAGAAAAAATTTTCCTAACTTTTCCTTCTGCAGTCAGCTGCGATAGCATTGATGAATTCGATTGACCGAAACCAAGAATCCCGTCAAGGGCCTGGCTTGACGATCCCAGATCCCCACCTAGCTGAGCACCGCACCTATATTTGAAACCAAAGTACTCAGCTATCATTCATCACTGCTAAGCAAATTAAGGGCTTCCACATGCCATTGTTCTGAAGAACTCACCCAAATGTTTTGAGCAAAAGAAGTCCCAGAACTCACCCAAATGTGACGCTCGCATTGACCAAGCTGGTCTGGCCATCGCCGACCACCTGATTGTACTGCAAGAAGTCCGTGACATAGAACCCGGCCGTGGAGCTCCCGTCTCCATATGTGATGCTGAACTGGCAGGGAGAGGTGGAGGTGCAGGAGGGTAGCGCACCGCCATAGGCGGCCACGCAGAACTCCTGGTCGCACGTCACCGTGCTCCCGCTCTGCGACCCCGTCGGGTCGTACAGGGTCAGCTCTATCTACAACGAAAACACGTTCATCAAGAACCATCATTCCAAGACTCCCCCAGATCAAACGCAGACAGACACCGAAAGAAAACTTCAGGGGAGATGGAAGGAGGGGCCGGGGGCGGATGGGAGTAGTACCCCGAGGCCGCTCTTGCGGGGGCAGCTGTCGCAGGAGATGCAGTTGACCCAGAGGATGTCGCTGCCAGTGTCCACCTGCACGTAGTAATCTTTCACCGGCGTTCCGATCCCAATCCGCGTGAAGTAGAGCCTGCACTGTGCTCCCCCGATCAGAAACGTCGCCGCGTGAGCTCAAGAGAAGAAAAAAAAACCGCCTTTATTCACCCACGGTCAGTTGGTTACCCGGTGTCGGTGGGGAGGCCGCTGCCGCCGAGGAGGAGGTCGACGGCGGCAAGGATGCGGCCGTGGCGGCGGCCGTCGTGCCTCCGGAGGGCAGCGAGGTGGTCCTCCCCGCCGCCGTGGCGCGGGAACTTGCGGCGTACCTGGAAGACACCGGTGGCAGCCGTCCGGCCGGGGGCGAGCGCCGACAGCACGAGCAGTAAGAGGAGTATAGAAGCAGCAGCACGGGACGGCGCCATCGATCGGGCTTCGATTGGCCGAGTTGATCCTCGGCGGCTTCAGCTACTGCGAGGATGAGGAGAGGTGTCCGCGTTTGGGGGAAGAAGGCGGGCGGCGTCGGCGAGAAGAAGAGGTAGGAAGAAAGGGAAGGCCGCCGGCCGGCGGAAGGAAAGAAGAGGAAAAGTGGGAGGGGGAAATTACGTGGCTTTCAACGGTCGGTATTTAAATTGAGCGGCCTCGTCATCCTCTTTTTGCTCGTTTTCCCCCCTGCGCTTTCCAGTAATTACCCTTGAACATTCTTCTATGTAAAAAAACATAAAATTGGCATCCTCTATCGGTTTTTTCGGCCTTTTGTCGGATTAGATTATAATCGGTAGCATTTTATGACAGTCAAACGTTGGAAGCTACTTTCTTATTGCTCTTGAAGTTTAGATTATAATCAACTGTTTAAAAAATAAAAGTAGGTTGACCCCATGAGGCACTCCCCCACTGGTCCTGCATTAACAGTGTCCATAGCATCGATAGACGTACCGTGTTTGACTTTTGCAAATTAGAGGGTAAATCTCTGGCAGTATTATTCTCTCTCCATGTTTCGTCAGGTCATGATGTCATAACGTTACTTTTTATTTATTAAATTTGCTTCCTTATTTTTGTTAGAGCATCCACACTAGAAGCTCTATCTCTATGTTCTCTTTCTTCTACTTTATTTTCTCTCTCCATTACTCTAAAATTCCTTCACACTTTACACTATACCCTAAAAAATTTCTTTTCTCCACCAGAAACTCTATCTCTAAAACTCTATTTCTATACTACTATAGAGTTTCTGCTACGGATGCTCTTATAAAACTTTCAATCTACTCAATATCTATCACATCATTATATTTAGGACAAGACTACGGATCGGACGTCCGATCGCAGAAAAAAATCGGACGCTGTTGCAGTAGGTTAGACCAAATATTTCACCAGGAAGAAAGAAATGTTTCAGAAGGGCAAAATGCAAAATGTTTCGACAGTTATTAAACAATGTTTCATCAGACACAACCTAATGTTTCAGAAGGACAAAACACATGTATCAATGACGAAAACATAGAAAATTGACACTAAAACATTTATGTCAACATGGTAAAACATTCAAGTTAGCCTACTCAAACATTGAAACAAAGCTACTGAAACATTGAAATAAGGCAAGAGAAACACACGATGTTTCAGTAAAAAGATGACGAAAAAAATGTTTCAGAAGAGCAAACGAGGTGTTTCACAAACGCAAACATCATGTTTCAACGGAATAAACCCGATGTTTCATAAGAAAATAAAGTGTTTCACCAAAATAAACAACATATTTCACCAGACAAACCCTACGAGGGAAAACCCTAATATTCTTATACGTACCAAGCTAATGTTTCAGTAAAAAAAAGCTTGCCTTCTTCAACCTCTGGCCTCTTCTCCAAATCCGGCCATTATCTTCTCTAGATCCGGCGAGCCCCACTGGATCCGGCCACCGAGCTCTCCAAATAAGCCCATCAAGAGGGTAGAGATGAAAAAATAGAGAGAGAGAGAGAAAGAGAGATAGAGAGCTATGAGAGAGAGCATGAGAGAGGGGGAAGATGAAGAAGAAAAGGGGGGCATGAGAAAACCATAGGAGGAAGAAGAAGATCGGCACGACCTGCGGCGGATTTTGCCGACGTGGCGGTGGTGGCGATCGCGAGGTCGAGGAGCAGCGCGGCAAGGAGGAGAGAAGCAGCACTGGAGCGAGCGCGAGCTGAGTCCTGGGCATCTGATTTTTTGGATTGGGGTCGGACGCCCAGGTCTAAGCATTTTCGTTATATTTATCTAGCTTCCTTATTTTAGCATGTTATATTTTTAGAAACGTTTAGTCAAGATATAACAAAGTAGAAGGTATGGAAGCATGATTTAGCCGAGCACAGAAGCCAGACCAAGGGCATGTCTGGAAGCACGACACAGTTGAGTGCAAAAGGCTGAAGCAGAGCTAGTGGTATGAGCAAACAAATTAAATACGATTAGTGTAAAATAATGTAATATTTATTCATAGCAAAGCATGTATGCTTAGCTAGTCAAAGAGAAGGAAAGAAATTTTGCCTTGCATGATACACCGTTTAGACAAAAAAAAAAAACAAAAACAACAATAAATAAATGTATGTTCGTGGATCCACCATTTCACTTGCTGCGCCAATCACCACCGGAATATGGTCTTCTTTGGAACACATTTATTTAGCATAAATAGTTCTCATTTTCTATTTTAGGGATTCTCTCTAAATATGGGGAGTTTCTCTTCTCTTCCTATATTGTCTTACTCCTATAGAGTAAGACTAGTAACATGCCCGTGCGTTGCAACGGGAGGCAAAAAAATTATCTAATCAACTTTAATGACAATAACATCCAAAGGGGCGAAAAAAATATCCCCAATTTAAATGTTTCTTTAAATCTACCATAACATGTGCAACAAAATTTGATAGTATTTCAAATAGATTACTAAGATAGTTTCATAAAAAAAATACAACACATTGATAATCTAAAACATGTGTCGTGTGATTATGCTAATAATGTTTTCTACAGCTTGTGGGATATTTTTCTTAATTTCGTTCTTGTAGTACTTGAATGCTTCTATCACAAAATTCTCTCTTGCTCGACCTGGTTCCTACGTAATTACGGCACATGAAATGTTAAGAATCACAATTAGAAAACTTTAATGACCATTACGAGATTGTGTGTAACTATGAAATGAAAAAACTTATTTTACAAATTTTTCCAGGTTGTAGCATTTCTCCATTCCAAACGCACATGAACTCGATAATAAAAAAACCAGAGGATTCCCTACATTTTAAAATTTAATAATAGATTATTACATTTACACTTTATAATGAGAATAGTCATTACATGTTTATAAGAAAGTTACCAATCATGGATTTGAGAAAGATATGGATGGATTTTGACAGGCCACTTTGAAATGTCATCATTCCATGAGGGGTTTGCGAGTTGCATACCAAGATAAAAGTAGTTGGCAATCTTCTATTGTATACTAATGTACCTTTTTTCTATTGGAAATTTAATTGATCCACTATTGGGAAGTAGGTATAGTACCCAAAAAATCTTTTTCTCCATATCTAGTGCAAATAGTCGATATAAACCACCGGAGGAAACATGGGGCAGGAGGATCTGTAAATGGTAGGTGCTATAAAACTATAAATCAAGATAGTATCTAATAACATCATGTTGAAACCTTATCATCCTGCACTCAGAGATATGTATGTTTAAGCCAGGCCATCCATCAAATGTTTTTGCCAAACATTGAACATCGAGCTCTTTACGTAAAGAAGGCAATCTACTGAAATCAGATAATGTCTATTGCAATATATAGGAAGAAAGTTAGAAACGACCATGCACAAACGGAGAATGACTTTTTAGTAGAGATAAAAGATTTACGCTAAATTGCAAATCCATCGGGTGCACGTGGGTGTCAAGGAACCACCATGCCTCGTTGCACGCATGCATCCGTACAGACATATTAAAACAATCCTTATCCATTCCCTTATCCCACTTGAGCACTTCCTGTAGTTTTTTAAGACTTAGGCTAATTACATAAAGCTCGGAGCTCCGTATCCATTCTTCCCTGTAATAATGCGTCTGAATACGTTAGTTGTAATGAAACATAAAAAATATTTTTTAATAACATATTTCTACCTAAAGCTAATTTACTCAAATATTGAAGTAGTCCCGTTCAAAAACAAATATTGAAGTACAATGTTTGGTAGATCCAGGAAGGTTAGGTGCATATGCCGCATTTAATTTAGACCAACTTTTCAATGGGTGCATTTCTGGACATGAGTTAATTAAATATTGCATTTCTAAGCGCCATGTGAAAATCTGGTGGTCAGATTCAAGCAAGGTACATCTGGCCCTATGTGAATATGTGATTTAACATATTGAAAAATGGGACAATCAAAAACACGACCATCAGTGATTGTTTGCCAATTACCTAAAGATTTCTGCTGTTGAATTTAACACAAAAAAGATTAAGTTGAACTATCTGACCCTACAGCCAGGGAAATGGACTTGCATACACATGGCCAAAGAGTATTGCCACTCCAGCTTTAGGAACCACGTAGTGACTGACCGATTGCTCTTTGAGCTTTAGACAAGATCAGACTCCGTCCTCCATCATCTAAAAATATAATATGCTTGGATGCTAGAATGAATGATATCATTCGCTCAGGCACAAAGAAACCACCTTTGCATAAGAGAAACAACATCCAAACTAATAAAGCCGGAAGGCACCTTTAAATTGGCAACAAGTAAGAGATTATTTAAAAACAATGATTTAAATATAAGTAAGTGGTCACTTGAAAAAAATGATTTAAATATATGTCAATTTTTGGTCCAGAGCTTGTCAAACACATTTTTATGGACACTGAGAAGAGCTGTATACTTTTCTATAAAGCAATGAGAATGGATGGCGGAATAATTTCAGACGAATATTGTAGCTCAAACCAGTTTTACCATGATGTAGATGTCAGAGCTTGCTATCTAGAGAATATATGCCTAGCTATGTGATCACTAATCATAGATTGTTCCTTGCTGACACTTGATAAAATTTGTTATGTGTGTTCCTTCCATGGAATAACATCTTCTTTGGTCATGATGATGTCTCTAAGCTGACACCAACTGATATTGCTATTGAGGTACCGTATATACATAATAGACTGTTTTATTCCCATAATTTAGGTTCGATTCAAATTTCATATTTTTCTTGCACATATCGTTGCAACAACTTCCTCTAACATGATATTCTTGTAACTTTTCAGTCACTCAAAAAGATTAAGAACTTTGTCATCGAACATACTGTTGTGGACAACCCAGTCGGCGACTCACAAATTGAAACACAGATTCAGAGGATACGGACCTTGTAGAGTTTCGATCCTTTTTAGGGTGGAGGTGGAGGCCGGGGCCGTCGTAGGGAGGCACTGGAGGTGGAGAGGAGGAGAAAAGGCGTGGCGGCTGGGGTTCCTGAGGCCGGCGGGTGTTGAGGAGGCGGCGGCGGCGGTTCTGTCTTCTCGAGGCCGGCGGGTGTTGAGGAGGCGGCGGCGGCTGTTCTGTCTTCCCGAGGCCGGTGGGTGTTGAGAGAGGTGGCGGTGGCGACGGTTCTGAGGCCGGCCGGTGTCTTCATGAGGTGGCGATAGCGATTCTAGAGGTCAGTGGGTGCTACGGGAGGTGGCGGTGGCGGTTCTGGACATGGTAACATTACAATTTCTAAAATAAAATTCTTTCTCTATGCATTTGGCAAAAGCGGGGGATGGAGGGAGCAGAGGGCGGCCGTACCTCGATGTCGCCGGGATGGATCCGCTGCGTCGTTGGGGGCGACAACAGCGCAGAGAGACGGCGACAGCTCCGACGTTGGGCGACAGAGACGGCAACGGCGTCGTAGTCACGAGAGGGGAGAGTGGTAGGCGGCGCCGGCGGATTTGAGTCACGACGCTGTCGTGGAGGTCTAGGGGCGGTGGGGACGGCGATGGCAGCATGGAGAAATGGCGACAGCTCCAATGTTGGCGGCGGCAACGACTTTCTCTCACGAAGGGGCCGTCGGGGCGGCAGCGAGCTCGATAGGAAGCGATGCGTGGGATTAGCGATGCGCGATAATTAGCGGTACACGTAATTAGCAATACACGTATTAATTACGTGCATTAATTAGCGGTACACGTAATTAGCAGTACGCGTAATTAGCGGTATACATAATTAGCGATACACGTATTAATTACGCGTATTAATTAGCAGTACGCGTAATTAACGGCAAAGAATCTCGCTGTGGTGGCTATCTGTTGATCTCCACCGCTGGAATGCACGCGAACGACCAGGATTCTTAGTTGGTGAACTCACCACCACCACCACCACCACCACCACCATAAGACAATTTAGAATACACGTAATTAGCGATACACGTAATTAGCGATACATGTATTAATTACGCGTATTAATTAGCAGTACGCGTAATTAGCGGCAAAGAATCTCGCTGTGGTGGCTGTCTGTTGATCTCCACCGCTGGAATGCACGCGAACGGCCAGGATTCTTAGTTGATGAACTCACCACCACCATCACCATAAAACAATTTAGAATAGTAGAGATTTTGAAAGTATCGTTGGAGATGATAGAATTATAGGAATATAATTTTTTTTGGAACATGTATAGGAAGCCGATTTTAGCGATAAAGATCTTAGAACGTAGGGGTGAAGTATATTTTGATTGGGTTCATGTACAAACAGTATGTATATGTACGGACGCGATCAGTTGTTAATACTCCCTCCGATTGGAAATGTAAGGGGTTTTAGCCTTGTGCACACATACTAAGAAGCTTGGTGAATAGACTAAAATACCCTTAGTTATTGTTCATTAAAGACTCTTACCCCGCAATAAATGGTTATTGTTCATTAGAGAGTTGGTGGGAGAGCACGTGCACAAAAAAAGAGACATAGAAAATTATACAAGAGCAATAAATGGAACAAGGGCAAAGCTGGAAGAAATGGGTTAAATTTAGCCTTGGGATGCTAGAACCCCTTATATTTTACAAATAGTATAGAGACCTAAAACCCCTTACATTTCCAATCGGAGGGAGTAGATGACTTTGATATATAGACCTTGTTAAATGCCCTCGAAAAATTTAAGAGTCAAAGGCTAGTCCAATCAACGTGCATCGACCGCAACATTGAATAGAAAATTGAATTATGTCAATATATAGCAGTTTAATTTGTTAAGGTAGCCTATTTCGAATTTAATTGAAGTCTTAGATGTTACTGTTACTTGTTTGGGAGCAAATATCCCGTACTCAGTGGCAACTGGCAAGTGCAACACTGCAACCCAGATAACAACAAGAACCCTAAAAAAAAAAGAAAACGACGAGTACCAATCACAGATTTTATTTTACTCCCTTTGTTCCTTTTTTCCCCCAACGGCGACCTTTAACAACTTGGCCTTTATTGCACTTTAAGGAAGTGATGAAAAGGAGGGTTTACTCACCAGTTTAACGACTAGCCAAGTCCAGTGTGGAAGAACGAGGAGGCAGCGTCGCGCGTCACTATCGTCTATGATAGTCCCAAAAGAATCGTCGATGCGCGTTCGTGATATACAAACCACAATGCTACTATTATATCATGTTTATCGGTAATGACGCAGAGAAGAGGGGATAACACACAATGACAAACACGCCCGGCCATAGGCGGCCGTCTTCTTGTCTGCTAGCATTTAAAGTGGCCTATTTACTTTAAGCTTTTTAAGTAAGTTTTGTTGTTAGAGTTTATTTGATTTATCGGGATTTTTTTAAAAAATTTTATTCTATTTTTTTTCTATCTCGAAGATGCGTATAAAAGCTTTCTAACACAAGTCGAACGAAGTGGATCCGACTCTCGAGGATACGTTGAGAAGCAAATAAACAAACGAGATAAGCAAATCAGATAAGCTGAAAAGAACCCCACCTAAGAGACTGTTCTTTTTAGCTTATCTGTCTTATTTTTTATTTGCTTATTTGACTTATCTCGTAACTTCGAGAATTTTCCGAGGTGGCCTCGAGAGTCGACTGCCCTTGGTTTTAGGATTTAGGGAGCTTTTAGACACGTCCATGAGATAAAAAAAGATTCAAAGTAATAAAAAGTCAAATAAGACACGAAATAAGTCAGATAAGACGTGGCTTATTTTAACTTATTTGATTTTTTTTATTACTTTTGAATCCATTTTTTTATCTCATAGGCATGTCTAAAAGCTCACTAAATCCTAAAAACCAAGGGCATTCGACTCTCGAGGCCACTTCGATAAATTCTCAAAGTTACGAAATAAGTCAAATAAGCAAATAAGAAATAAGACAGATAAGCTGAAAAGAACAGGCCTTAAGTCTCACCTATAAATACTAAAAAAATTGTGCTGATGTTCATTTTGCAGCCAAAGTGTGGTAAAATACGCCAACATTAAGGCCGGGTAGGGAGTAATGTATCATTATACACTCGTAAAACACTAGCTGAGTGCTCGTGGTTTGCTATGAATTAAAAAAAATATCAATGATGTTCTATCACGTTGTGATCAATATATTTCGCTTATGGTTTTATGCATTCGACCATGTAGTGTCACGTCCACATGCCATCAGTCTTGACTATTTTTATTCCTCAAGAATTTTGTTACACTTTCATGCTCGATCGCATTGTCTCGATATATCTTTGGCTTCAACTATTTTTTCATGAACACCATTGAAACATTCATAGAATATAAATACACTAAAATGGAAAAGAAAACCAAATTAATAGAAAGTATTCTCACGAATCAAAAAGTTTATAAAAATACGACACACTAAAATAAGAAAGCAAAATAAATAAAAGAAAATTATCTTTACGATATTCGTGAAATGATCCTAAGGCCTAGAAGGAGGTGAATAGGCCTATTTTAATTTTTAAGATTTTTCCTTGGATTAACCAAGCAAGATTAAATCTAAGTTACAATAATAACAATTACGAGTACTCAGTAAGCAATCAATACAAAAATACGTGGGAATTAAATGTGGTAACAAATGTGGTAATGTAACGGGTGAGAGAAAGAAATGATCATGAGGTTTTTCCCAAGGTACCGGGTGGTTGGTGCCTCCCATTAGTCCTTGTTGGAGCACACTCTCCTTAGGAGTGTCGCTCTGACTTAAGCAAATCAAATCAATTTGCTTAATCCTTCCTCTCATGGTGACTCTTCACCACTCCGGTGAGGTGAATCCCGAACCTCGCACAACCTGGTGGCTTTACATAAGTTCTCCTCCTTGAAAGATCCCACCAGCACCGCCTCCTAGCCGTCTAGGAGTCACCAACATCTAAGAGTAATAAAAGTGAGAAGAATCGGTCACACCGAATCAATTTCCACCTTGAAGCACACTCTTAAAACAATTTAGAATTTTAAGGTTTAGACTCTAAACCATCACCTCTTAGCCCACTAGTCTACTCAAACCCTAGAGAGGACTCAGCAATTTTGCAAATGGGAGTTTCAACAGGAAAACACACCGCGAGAGTCTTTAAAAAGCTTGAGTTGCAAACTAGCCATTGTGGCTAGCCAGACCGGTCCGGGTGGCCTGGACCATACTGGTTTGGCGGCACAAAGTCTCCACAGCTTGACCATCGGTCGGACTGTGGCACCATGGCCAGACCGGCCAGTTCGGCTGCACTGCCATTTCCCTACATGCGGCCG
Source organism: Olyra latifolia (assembly GCA_036346145.1). Taxonomy (NCBI): domain Eukaryota; kingdom Viridiplantae; phylum Streptophyta; class Magnoliopsida; order Poales; family Poaceae; genus Olyra; species Olyra latifolia. The sequence continues at coordinate 38,102,798 of CM070524.1, read as the reverse complement.
GACTGCACCGGTCCAGTAGCACTGACGCCATGTATGCAGCCCTTGTATGCGGCCGGACCGCGCGCCGGTCCGACGGCATACGACTAGTCCAGCTGCATTACCTCTATGTGCAAACCTACTGGACCTTAGTCCGGTCGGACCACCAAGGTCCAGCGGCATGGGACCGGTCCGGTGGATACCCTATGCGCAACCCTTATTGGACCATGGTTTGGCTGGCCGGACCACCGAGGTCCGGCGGCAAGGGTCCAGTCCGGCGGCACAATGCCACCGAAACACTAACAAAGTACTAATGAAAAAGATTTTAGGAGTGCACAGCTTGGTGAAGAAAGATCCGAGGCGATAAAAAATTCCTCGATCCCCTCTTAATGGTACGACAAATAAAAATTAAAACCATGTATCTACCTTTGACTCAACTCGACCCCCGAGTCAAAATAAACATAGGTCCTTACCTTTTACACTTGATACCGTTCCAATAAATCATTTAGGGGTTCCTAAAAAACTATAAATTGCCCTATTCGTGATCGCTTCCATCATCAACACCAAAACCACACCATAATCAATAATTTTCGAATTAGAGGGTCTAGATGCTTATAGTTTGCACCTTTGAATTAAAAAGGTAGGTTTCATCACTTACCCTAAGACACTTTTAATAGTAGAGATTTCCATGACCTCATCCTTCTAGCATGCACCGTCACACTGGATCACACCAATCCATTGTCGTAAGACCATCTTGCACTAGATCCGCTCCCGCCGCCTCGGTATGTCGTCCCCAACGTTGCTGATACTTGCTCGAGCTCCGCCGTGCCAACCCAAGCGTTGGACTTCATCGCCTTGGCTAAATCCACGCTAAAATCTGGCAAGTAGCTAGCAACCCTATGCCGCTTCGGTCTTTACGGCACCCAGTTCTCTTTAGATCTGCCCTGTGCCTCCGTCTACTCTTCCCTATGTTCAGCAGTTCAGGCGAGCGTGTAGTCCACCCAAGTATATTTTCTTGTTCAGCATAAAGGGAGTTGCTATACCTATATTTTTTGGGGAGAAATTGGTTGTATGCTACCATATAAGTAGTGATTATAATACATGCATGCCACTAATAAATTAAGGCTTTGTTATATGCTACTGCAAATTCAGAATATATGACTCTAGACCATTTTAGCATACTTCAACAAGTAAAAAAATTAAAACAATACAAACAAACTAGAAAAAATTTAAAAAATTGAGGTGTCAAACATAAGTGTATTTAGCTCCTCAAATTGTGAAATCCACAATTCAACGGTTAAAATGTCAAAAACAAACGAGTTTAAACAAACACATAACAAATACAAAACAAATTAGAATAATTATTGAGGTGCCAAATATACTTCTATTCGGCATATCAAATTTTGGACAAAATGAATTTTTGTATTTCAAATAACAAATCATTTAGTTTAGAGTTTGATATGTTGAATACAGATATATTTGGCACAACAATGTTTATTTTCATCTTTTCTTTTTTTCTATTTGTTTTGAATTTTCTGAAACTCCCTTGTTTTTGGCATCTAAAATGTTACATTTAGGATTTTACAATTTAAGGAGATTTAATACACTTGTGTTTGGCAACACAATTTTTTTTTACTTTTCCTTATTAGTTTTTTTTAATTGTTGTAGCGGTGAAAGTATATTAAAGTGGTCTGGGCCACGTATCATGAATTTGCAATGGTATATATATAATAAAGCATGGATTTGTCAGTGGCATGTAGCATAAGCACTACTTCTACAGTGACCTACAACCAATTTAAAGGGGTTTTTTTTAAGCTTGTTACTTATGTCTCATTTACTTATTTGTGTATCTCCTAGTTTTCAAGAGCTTTCCGAGTTGGGCTGGTTTTGAGCCGATCATGAGCGTGTTTAGGCTGTCTAGGCTCGAGCTGCGCTTGGACTCGGCTCTAATCAGCACCGAGCTTAGGGTTAGACTTGAGATTGGCCTCCATGGAAGCTCAGTTAGGCTAGGCTCGGTTGAGCTCGAATGAAGAGGTCAATGTTGGGAGTAGGAAAGAGAGATGGCTATATGGACTCGGTTGGGCTTGATCTTGAGCTTAGGGTGGGTTCTTTTTAGCTTATTTGTCTACTTATTTGTCACTTCGAGATTTTTTCGAGGTAGCCTCGAGAGCAGTTGGCCTTCAATTTTGGGGTTTAGAGAGCTTATAGACCGTCTAAAAAAAGAGATAAGTCAAATAAGACTCAAAAAGTAATAAAAAAGTGAGATAAGTCTTATAAGACTTATCTCACTTTTTTAATTACCTTTTGAGTTGGTTTTTTTTTATCTCGTAGGCGTGTCTATAAGCTCTCTAAACCCCAAAATTGAAGGCCAACCGGCTCTCGAGGTTACCTCGAAAAAATCTCGACGTGACGAGATCCAGGCAAATAAGTAGATAAGAAAAACTGAAAAGAACCAACCCTTAAGCTTGGTTCGAATTGGTTAGGCTAGTTGGTTTAGAGAGAGGAATAACTGGTGTTATGATGCTTGTCTAGGCTCGGTTGGGCTCGACGAAGGCTCAGGCTTGAGCTCGAGCTCGGCTCGAATTAGACACAAGCTCGGGCTTGGGCTCGAGCTCAACTCATTTAGTTTTGAAACTCGATCCGATCTCGAGTAGCTTGTCGAGACCCAAGCTTTTGGTCTATCCTATTTCCGAGGTGGCCTCGAGAGTTGAGTCTGATTTGTTTAACTTGATTTTTAAGCTTTAAGACACATGCTAAAGGTAAAAAGGAATAAAAAGTCCAAACGTTTGTATTTAAAAATAGAGATAAAGAAATAAACAAGTGAGTATATAAGCTGTAAAGAAACTACTAGAAGAAGACTATAAAGTATACCTATTTCTAAAAACAGATTATAAACTATGCCTGCCCTAGAACCAGTGTACTGCAACCTTTTTCTTTTTAGCTTAAAATAAATTAAAAGCTACAGTTAGAAATTATCATTTTGTATAAGTCAAACGTTGTAAACACTTTATAACTAATTATGGCTTTTAGTGGTTTTTCTCAAAGCTTTTAAAACCTTTTTTATAATTTTTTATGCACTCCAAACCCCTTATCAAGAATATACAATCTTTTCGGATCATAATCTACAGGTGGATTACGCGGTAAACTGAGCTGTCGAACTTCAAGTCAAAAGTGCCACCGAATTTTACTGTGTACTGTGCAGCTTCGCACTCAGCGTTGACAAAATCGATCCAGAGGCTTGAGTTTCTGCCCAGACGCTGTCGAAGTTGACAGGTTAGCGTCTTCTGTTTCTTTGCATGTACAGAGCATATAAGTACGTACTTTGATAGCCACGGACATTTGAGCGTGACAAAACCAGATCCTACGGCCAGTCGTAGAAGCTAATTAGGGACACCTTCTAACATGTAGGTCAACAGTACACGCACGACGGGGGGAATTCTTGACGAATAAATTACAGGTCCATCCGGGTTCACAATTTTACGAAAATTCGCTTGAATTTTGTGAAATTTGAGCCTACCGCTGGGCACGGCACGAAGAACCGCTAGCTAAAATCGATATGAAATCGAAATTTCAAATTTAAATTTAAAATAAGGAAAAAAATCACCGGGTGGTGTTTGTAAAAACAGAGCGAAAACCGCTCCATAAAGATTTTGTGGCTGAATACACCAATTCGGTCATTGGCTCAAACAGCTCGGGTTTCGTACCAAAATTCAAGAGTTCTTCTGGCAAATACAAATTTTGAAACTCAATTTTTCCCCTATTTTTTTTTACCCTTTTCGAGCGATGTTTCGTGAAAACTGCTATCAGGCGACCTTGAGTTTCCATTAGGAAACGAAAAGCGAAACTTGTGTCCATCCATAGGCAGAAGTTGGCTACGATTCTCGAAAACTGATGGAGAATTGCTACCAGGCAATTCTAGAATTTCGATAGCGAAACAGAATGTAAAACCCGGTGTCCATTGGTACTTTGGTAGGCAGAATTTGGCCAGGATTAACTGATGTGCGGTGCGGATGTGCCTAATTTTGATTTCTTGTACTGGAAAGCGATCCCTTGGATTGGACTCAAGATGAACAGATGTGATCATTTCACAGCAACACTACGTATGATGATCTACGTTATACCGTAATTACCAATTAGTTGAAGGACAGCATTAGAAATTGTGCAATTAAGCTGTCATTAAGGGTAATTACATAATGTCTGTGATTGGAGGATTAAAACATAAAATGGTTGGTCCCAAGTTAGATTTCGCTATAAATATGAGGGGCAGCCCTGTTGCCCATGCTAATCGCGATTAGTCATGTCATTAGGCAAAGGTTACCAACTGACTCACCTAAATCTTTTCAAGATCCAATCAAGAAGGTGCAATTCACTGATTTGAAAACCAGACCGTGCCACCGAGAAGATCTGAGCGAGGATCCAGAGGTCTTCATCACGTTCAAGAAGAAGACGTTATCAAGTTCAAGTTTTATGTTCTTAATCCCTAATTATCTATTGTAATTAGCACTATATTTATGCAATTAGAAAAGATCTGCAACAATTAGTTCTTAGTTCATGTTTACATTTGGTACCAGAGCTTGTTCATTGTATAAATTCTGCGTTAATTATGTCTAATTATGCTTGTTCATACGAAAAATTTACCTTTTGGGCATGGAAGCCTAACTCGGATTAGGTTCAGAGTAGCACCGATTTAACTCAAATTCGTGGCAAAACTCAGTGATTAGGGGTAGAGATGCATTAAAATGACCTTAATTTCATTCCAAAGTGGTCACATCGAAAAAACCCCAATTTTGCAAAGCCCTAAAAACGTTATTGTGCCTGGTTTAAGATGAATTAGCACGATTTGGCTCGGTTTCACACTAAATCCAAAGCAATTGGGGGTAAAGATGCATGAAAGGGCCCTAATTTTCTTTGCAAATCGGTCGTATCAACTAAATCCCTAAATCTTGAAACCCTAATTCCCAAATCCAAGCTAAATTGGGTCGGATTAGTGTCGCAGGGTGAACCCACGAACAGGAAAGGGGGCCACCCTGGTGTGTGAGGTCCAAGCGGAGCAACTCACACGCCTGGGGCAGCTCGCGTGGAAGACTCTCTCTCCTTCTCTCTCTCGACACGCTTGTGCTTGTAACAGAATGGAATCGCCGGAAAAAGAATGTCCTCCCTTTGCATTGGTTCATGCCTCTTTTATATAGGAGAGCTTGTACATTCTCAACTGACCCTGCTGCCCTCACTGGCTAAGCCAGAGTAGGGACAATAGAGACTTTTAGTTGAAATTACACGCATTGCCCTCACCTGCCTCGTAGCTAGGGGTCAAAGGGTCTTTTCTCTAACCCTTACCCAGCTCCTTTATAACTTTGCCCTCTTGCTAAGCATCATATGTGGGGTTACAAGGGGAATTACACATGGATGGCAGTTACGGGCTAGCCTGGCACGGTGCAGGGCCTGCTCGAGTGCTCTAATAGAGTGGTAGGCCCTGTTGTACTACTTATCTCCTCAGTTTCATGGGCGGCAAGAAGATATGATCTGTTGCCACTCCGCTCACCTCCGCTTCATCCTTCGGTGACCACTCCGAGGCTCCCAGAGAGGCTCCATCCTTGCTCCGCCTGGCTCCTTCGTTGCCTCGTGCCGCGCTGCGGGGCCTCAAGTTTGCCTTGCTCTGCTTCTTCCCTACTCACTTCCGCTCTAGCTTCGCCAAGCCTAGCCTCCCCTTCGCACTGCTCTGCGAATGCGTCCTGCCTGCTTTGCTATACTGTTCCTCCGCTAGCCTCTGCTGGGCTTCGCTTGTGCTCCGCATCGCTCCACGGACTTTCCGGGATGGACCTAAAAAAGGGGATATCCATGATACAAATAGCCAGATTGCCCCCTCGCTCCTATCCTGAAAAAGGTTTATGAGTTGACTAAGGATAAATGGGAGCGTTGTAATCGCATGTCCCTAATGATTTTGAAAAGTACCATTTCATTTGGGATTAGGGGAGCTATCCATGACTTTAATAACACAACTAAGTATCTAGCATTAGTTGGGGAGCAGTTTAAGAACTCCTTAAAAGCTTATGCCAACAGTCTGATTATGAAAATGCTCACAACTAAATATGATAGAACTAGTGGTGTCTGGAAACATACCATGACTATGAATAATATGGCCGCAAAACTTAAGGGCATAGAGATGGCAATATTTGATGGCTTCTTAGTCTACTTCATCGTGACATCCCTTCCTGCCGAGTTTGGTTCTTTCAAGATCAATTATAATACGTAGGGGGAGAAGTGGACCATGGCCAAACTCGCAACAATGTATGTTCAAGAAGAAAAACGTTTTAAGGCTGAGGACAAGGATTATGCTCACTTTGCCCATATGACCTCAGGCAAGAGAAAGGCTAAGGGCAAAGCTAAGGCTAAAAAAATTACGTTTTTCACCCAAGGCTGAATCAAGCAAGTCAGGGATTGAAAAGTCCAGCTCCACTGTTAATGAAGGTCCTGTATGCCGATTCTGCAAGGAGGTTGGGCATATTCAGAAAAAATTGTAGTGGCTTCAAGGAATGGCTTGTAAAGAATGGTAATGATAAAAATCTCAATAATTAATGAGTCCCTTTATGTTGAGCCCAAAATGTTTGGTGAATTGACTTTGGTGCCATTAGGCACATAACTCATTTTTTTTCCGGGATTCCCAATCGTGTTGATGCTTCTAAAGGGGGAGCAAAATCTTAAAGTGGCATATGAAAGGGAGGCTTATGTTGAAGCCATCAGAATGGTTTCATTAGTCTTGAGGGGCGACTTCAATCTCTAATAGAATAATGCAATTCTTTGTTCCAACCATGATGAGGAACTTCATTCTTATTTCTTTGTTAGACAATAATGTTTTGAATATACTTTTGGAACAATTAATGCATTGATTATGATGGTTATAATAATATTAGTCTTGTAGTTACACAAGATGGTTTTCATATGCTCTTTTGAATAAATTCTTTGAATTTCTGAATGTGTGTGATAGTATGAATAAGTGTACGAGAAATGTTGATAATGAAACTTTGTCAAAATTGTGGCACTCACGTTTAAGCCGCATTTTGAAGGGGAGAAATGGAGCGTCTCATTAAAGAAGAGATACTTCATCTCTTGAACTTCTCTTGTTTAGATCACGGTATTGATTATGTTAAGGAAAAATATACATAGAGCTAAGACCTCTTTAGAATTAATTTATTAGAGCCTAAGACTGTTAGTTGTCATTTTATTGCATATCCGTAAGATTTAAAGGGTATCGCTTTTATTGCCTAACTCGTACTACTAAGATTGTTGAGTGAGATATGTTGAATTCTTAGAGAATGTTAATGTCATTGGGAACCCTGAGGCAAGCAATATTATACTTGAGAAGAATCAGACTTATGTGTTAATACCGATAATCCAAGAGAACATTAATTCTTTGCCTTAGATTATACACCCATTGTAGAATTCTGGGATTAGTGGTACAGTAGAGAATGATCCTATGTCCTTTAAGGATGCCATCGTGAGCGGACATTGACATCTGGAATCCAGTATAAATGTCGAAAGATTCAAGATGAAAATTGTCGCAAAATGGTTTCCACAAAGAGAGACTAATTATAATGGTAATTTCTTGTCAAGATAGTGGTACCTAAAGTTTGATAAAGTTATAAGGAAATTTGATTTCAAGGAAAATAAGATAGACAATTTCATATACATCACGACTAGTGGGAGTAAGTTTATCATTCTAGTAACTGAAGGAGAACGCGGTGCTACGTTAGCCGAAAACAAAATTTTTCCTACCGCGAACACCCAGGCAACATGCGAGTCAGAGATCATGGAGCTTTACCCTTGGAGCACGTTAACAGCGGAAGTAGAGTGGGTGTAGCCTCCCCGCGTGCTCCGAAGCACTGTACGTAGTCGAACGCGACGTGGTACAACTTCTCCTCGTCGCGGATCGCCGTCGCAGCAACGTCGTCGTCCGTCACAGCAACGTCGTCGTAGTCGTACAGTTGATGTAGTCGATCAAATTGATCAGCGCTGACGCGCGAGCGACGACGCCTCTATGGTATCCACACGTCCGGGGTGGGAACACCGCGCGCTGGTGTGCTAGCACCCACGCGCGTGGCTAGGGTTTTAGGGGCAATGGGACGTGGCGGCGGCTAGGGCTCGTGGTGGGGAGACTCACGCGCCGCACGTCCGCACACCTCCTTTATATAGAGCGCACTAACGGGCCTTCTACGATAGAGGCCCACTAGGTCTCGCTCTAATGGATATAGAAATACACTAGGTCTCACGCTAATGGATCTTCTACAATAGAAATCCATTAAGACGTCAGAGGATCCAAATCCGTATAAACCCACTAATGGATCCAATCCATCAGATATGATTCAACCCGTTAAGTGTGTGACCCATTAGGCTCATGTACAAGTCGGCCGTGGTCCCGGAGAACCCTTCCCCAGACCACAAGTCAAAAGCGTTACCTAGCAGCACATATTGACCCCGAATGTACACAATGATCGAATCAGCTGAATCTTGATACACTCACATAGGATCCTTTTGCCACACGATATTAGTCAAGCTCAAGGCGAGAGGTGTGCCACCCTTGTGATAGCTCGACAAATTCACTCATCAATGTAATGGATATAATTCGTGATTAACTCTTTAATCACTTTGGCATGGCTATGCACTTTTTCTTATCCATCCACACCGAGGGGCCTAGAGATTTCTCTCCCGTTATCAAGGATGGGCAAATTCCATCTTGATCTCTTACATCTCATGTCATGTTTCATGGCATACCTGTAAGCTACCTTTATAGCTCCCCTGTTACGGCGAAGCGTTTGATAGCCCCAAAGTATACAATTACGTATGCTGAGAATCAATAAGAATCTCAGGTGAAAGGATCGTATAGGTATACCACTTGAGACTACATCCTGATGGCACTTCTAAGATAACAATCTCAGCAGTGTCTCGGAGCGGGTCTATCCAACCCCATGTTCTCTAACATGTGTCTACATTATTGATTTGATATCTCCATATCTATGGTATGTGAAACATTACCATCAATCAATACATGTGCTGGTCAGATCACTATTGTTCCACATAATGATATGTGACCAGGGATCATTTAGAATAATATCATGTAACCAATGTGTTTCACAATTAAGTCATACTCAATGAACAAAGGAGTGACGTTTATTCATGGAACTAATAAGTACATGAACATAGACGTATGATACAATCATCTCATATAATCGTCTCTAGGGCATATCACTAATAGTAACTGCTCCTCCACTTCCACCCCTATGGTTAAGGGCAATAATTTTAGATTGTTTCAATATCCGAGATATCAATTAGAAACTGATCAAATGAAGAAAATTTCCTTATGCTTCAGCTGTTAGGTGTATTTTGTACGCTCAAGTTATACCTTATTAGAAAGGAACTAAGAAGTATATCTTTACTTATATAAAAATAACCGTATTAAGATTATGGGCTATCTAGACACTGATTTTGCAATCTAAATTTGTGACCTGTTGTGAGGCAACCGGGCAGGCCATTCGGCTTAAGAACTTTATCCCAGACATAGAGTGGTAGACAGTATTAATAAGCCACTAAGAATATTCTGCGATAATGAAGTTTTGTTTCCTTTTCGAGTAATAACAAGTCAACTGGTGCTATCAAACACGTTAACACTAAATTTGTATTGTGAAAGATAAGATCCAAAATCAAACAATTAATTTCAAGCATATATGCACTAATTTTATGTTTACTAGTACAATGCCCGTATGTTGCAACGGAACTACAAAGAAAAGAAAGGAAAATATAAATCGAAGCAATATATAAAATTATAAAGGGTGATTTATGAGGCAAGGTGTCCTAACATATGAAATTATCCCACCATCTTGTTTGGCCGGAGAGGGGTTTGACGGTGCAGCATATCCTCATATTCTTCATCTTCATCGCTAGCGTGTTGAGAATGGGATTTAGCTTTCATAGCGGTGCGGATAAGCACTGCATGGATGTACGTGTCTTGGGAAAAGTATGTGGCCCATGGAGATACGGCCCACTAACTTACCTCCGGCCCCACAGGAAATAGACCCGGGCTTGGCAAGCTCGCGCTCAAGCTTGGCAAGCTCGCGCCCGAGCTTCCTCGCCTTGGCAGCTCGGGCCGCTCACTCTTCCCGGGCTTCCGAAGCTCAGGGCTCAGGACCCAAGGTAGATTGCGCCGCGCCGCGCACAGGATACGCTTCGGGTCCCAAAAGTCACCGAGAATTAAATGCGAGCACAGTACCAAGGAAGCGCCTGACAAGGGCTACTGGCAAGTTGGCGGCAGGACCCGTCAGACCGCCCGCATAAGGAAAGACACGTGTTGACCAACAGCGGTCCGGCACGGTAATTAGGAGATACACTCGATTACCCGGTGGATTTTGTGTGCCCTGGCACGACAAAACAGAAGGGAACGACTATTCAACGGACCAAGGGCAAGCTACAGTGCCCAGACACCGCCTATAAAAGGGGCGTATGTGCCACAACACAAAAGAACCCTGAAAGCCCCCACGCAACACCTCACCCGAAAGATAGCCACTGTAAAACAGGAGCACTTGCACTTACGTAGGAGCTCTAGTTTTCGGCAGTAGTTCTTTACGTACAGGTAACTGTAGGAACACACATAGTGCCTGGAGCAATTATTGTATTCAAGCCCGGGCTTCCTGAAGCCCGGTCTTCACCCCTTGTACTCGTTTAAGCTTGGCATTAAACGAAGACTGGACGTAGGGCTGTTATCCGACAGTGGAGGCCTGAACCAGGATAAAAATCCTCGTGTCACCACCTGGTCCCGGCGCGTCTGACCGCGTCGGACCAAACTCCATTTCCCTTGGCGGCGCCCGGCCAGCGGCCGGGCCTCAGTCCAGGGGACAGGGCCGCCCTCGGGCCTCGCTCCCACCTTCCTCTTGCTCATTGGCCCGCGGAGGCTTGCCTCCCGGTCGCCGACAACGTGCAATTTTATTTTTTAATCAGGGACTTTGGTATAATTTATAAGATATAGCTAAACGCACGTGCTTTGCTACGAATAAATATCATGTTACTATCTATTGTGTCATATTTGATTTGTTTAGCCCACTCCACTTTCAGCCTTTTCCACTTGATTACGTCTTGTTTTTGCATTCTCAAACTTTGCTTCAACGCTCAAATACATAGTTTTTTAGAACCCTTTAATTGGTATATATGTTAATCTGATTGAAAGTTTCCTAAAATGCAATATATTAAAATAAGAAAGCTAGATAAATATGATGAATTTTGATAGGTTGATTGAAAACTTTCAAGAATACAATGCACTGAAATAAGAAGAGCAAGTCTAAATAAATAGAAAGTACCTTTACTATATTTCAACCATTAGATAGATTGTATGGTGGAGATTAAAAATTGATAGCACCACCACCATCAGAAGACTCTTTTTAATAGTATAGAAAAGGAAATATTTATAAAACATAATTCATGTATCTCTCAATATCCATCTTAATATCCAGTTCAACCAACTTGTTCCTTCAACTCAACCCATCTCAATGAATAAAAAAAAAGATTTACAGGACAAATCATGAGTGGCGGTAGAATAACTAAGGTTATCAGTGCGGAGGCTAGGTGGTCACTGTCGCGGGGTGGGGCGGGATGCATAGGGAGATGCAACACTGGTAGGGGCAAGGCAACATCGACGGGGCCCCTCGAAGGAGCGCGGGATACCAGAGGGGAGCCATCCTTGGAGCTCTGCTAAATATGCCATAGAGGTCATCGATGTTCGAGACGCCTCTAAATTGAGACCACCACACCAGATCTAGGCGTTTGAAGAAAGAGACGGTTTGTGCAAATGGAAATTGCAATCGTGTGCTACCTATAATTAATGTCTCCACTGATTTAGGGATCTAGTAATTAATGGCATGGTAATTAATGTCTCCATTAATTTAGGGATCTAGTAATTATGAACATGCTAATTATGTCTCCACTAATTTAGGGATCTAGTAATTAATGGCTCTTTTCGAGAGCCCTTAGTAATTAATGACTTACTTGATGCGAGACGTTGGATAAATTGGAGGGCCTAGATCAAAAGTTGATAACACCACCACCACTACAAACTTTTTAATAGTATGGATTGATCCTTTACTAAAAGCTTGTCTCCAAATCTCTTTTGAGAATTTATTGTCGGCATGAGACTTAAGAAAGCCTATAACTGGAAATTATTATTATGAATTAAGTTAACGAGATCTCACAAATCGAGAATGGAGATAAGAAACTTGGACAATGGAGTTGACCCCGGCTTCCAAGAAACGAGCACATGGCAGCCATTAAAATCGAGACGTGCTGTTTACACAGCTTGCCGCTTGGCTGACTTGACCCAGTCTCGATGTCCCACGTCGTTTTGCGTTTATTAAAGCTAGCTGATCGTCATCGACCGTGTAATTGTCTGATCCTGACGCGACGGCGGCCACTGCAAGAGAAGCTTAGCATGGAAGGCTTCGCACTCTAAACAGATCTCCTTTTTTCTCTCTCCAGCAGCTTGCATCAAGTTGGGCCGGCACACGCGTACAAAGAACCCTGTCCAATGAAAGCTGGGCTGGATGTAAGTTTTGGCCCAAATCGAGCGTATACATATTTTCAGCGCAAGTTGGGCCCAGAAGCATTTTCGATGAATTTTTTAAAAATATTTATTTTAATTCGTTATTTCAGAAATACTCGTAAGAAATGTGAAATGACAAAAATAACCTCCCGTCGCCCGGGAGTAGGGCGATCGCCCGGTATTGGGGCGATAGGTGCCAAAAACGGCAACTGGCCATAGCCAGTAACGGCTATAAACGGACAGAGATTCGGTGACCGTTAGCTACAGCCACTTATCGCCCCATTATGGGGCGATCGCCCCAATTTCGGGCAATTTGTGGGCTTTAAAGCCCCACGCCCTCTTCTCTTCCCCCATTCTGCCTAGCCTCCCATTTCCATTTCCATCACCGAGAGAGCAAGCGAGAGCAGGGAGGAGGAGAAGAGGAGAGAAAAGAAAAGAGAGGAGAGGGAAAAAAGAGAAGAAAAAAGGGAGGAAAAATAGAAGAGAAAGGAAAAAAATAGAAGATAGTTGAGGCTTCATTTTCGTGGAGGTAAGTCCGAATTTTTTTGTGCAAATAATTTATTAGACAATATTTATATTTAGAAATGTAATCTGGTAGTATTGTATAGTTGTGAAATGTAAATATTACAATAAAAACCTGGTAGGATAGCCATATGCTGTGCGGTTAAAGTTTTAGAAAAATTGGACGTAGAAATTAAAGGTAGTAGATATGCATTTTTTAGGGTTAGGAGAAATTAATAATAGATATAGTAGTAGTGGGTAGAAATTAAATGTAGTAGATATGCATTTTTTAGGGTTCGGAGAAAATAATGATATATATATATAGTAGTAATGCCGTAAGAAAAAAAACAAGTAGTTTAATTATTTATTTATATCAGTAATTTCTAGTAGGATCGCCATACGGTTTATATATTGTATTATTCCTTTTGTGAATTACCCCTTTACAATAATATGTTAAAAACATGGTAGGCTAGCCACATATGTCAGACCCGCTTAGAAATTAGTAGAGTGAAAAAAATTTGAAAATAGATAGCAGGAATAACGAGGAGTAAATGAATGACATAGGATGATGTAACAATTATATGGTAATATATGATGCTGTTAGATAGACAACTGATAAATCTCTCGGTCGGACGTTGTAGGCAGCATGTTGGAGAAATTGTATTTTCAAATATTTTACGGAGATGGGAAGATAGCACAGGGGGCGGATGGAGTGGATTTGTCATCATTTTCAAGAGTTGTACGGGGCATATCTAGACCGAGCGATAGGACATACAGGGCTTTGTTGGAGTGAATGTTTCGGATGTTCAATTTGATGCCCAGATGTTAATTGCGGTTAGAAGCGATAGTAAGTCCGTCGCAACACCTTGTTTGTATGGAGAGTTGGTTCCTATTAGCGACATCATCATGGAGGAGCTATGTTGGGTTTGCCGTAGAGCGAAATTTGGTGTTGATGTTCTTTGGTATAGTGCTACCCGTAGCTCCATCGATGTCGGAAGTTCATGATGTCGGGCGGATCATACGGAAGAGGTGGAGAGAAATATGCGAAATCGCGATGATGAAGGGGCGAGGAGCCCGGAGGCGGAGACGATCTTGCTTTTCACTTCGGTCATATCGACCGGCATCCATCAATAATTTCGCCCTTGCTCGCGACCAACATTCGCTTTTCAGCGTCCGGTCACATCGACTACAACATCCATCAATAATTTCGCCGTACTGCTGACCAACAATTATGCTTTTCAGCATCCGGTCACATCGACTGTATTATTCATCAATAATTTCACCGCACTGCTGACCAACAGTTACACTTTTCAGCGTCCGGTCACATCGACTGCATCATCCATCAATAATTTCGCCGCACTGCTGACCAACAGTTACGCTTTTCAGCGTCCGGTCACATCGCCTGCATCATCCATCAATAATTTCGCCGCACTACTGACCAACAGTACCGCTTTTCAGCGTCCAGTCAAATCAACTATAGCAGCAGCACTCGGGAGGGATGCGTACGCTTCCATGAACTCCGTCGATGCACCGAACAAACTTCGCTATAAAAACCCTCCTGCCTTCGGGTTCTCTGCGCTGCAACTTTCCTCTGAAACTCACATATTACTCCAGCCCATACACATCTCCACATTTTTCCATGGCGAGTGGGAGAGCCTCTTCACGGCCATATGTGTCTGATGCATGGTGGGAGTCTTTTGGCCCTGGAGAGGATGCTCGTCCTCCTTCGGACGATATGCGAGTCATACAATATGGGGACTGGAGAGATGGCCCTCCTTTGCTATGAGATCGTCACTTTCCGTCAGTTTTCGACTGGCCGACATGCGACTGTGGGAACCCCGCGGTTGTGCAGTGGTTTGACCACGTGCATGAGGGGTTCACTGGTCGCAGGTTCTACCGATGCCCAGATTACAACGTAAGTTCCCTCCTATTTACGCTATGCTATCGTGAATACAACTTACTTATCAGTTCTCTTATCTCCAGTTACCAGACGTCACCTGCGGTTGGACTCGATGGATGGATGAGCCATACCCGGCAGCAGCGTACACCTACATAACATACTTGCACAGAAGAATCGATCGCTTGCGGCCTACACTGGATGCTAGAGGGGGCGCAATCGATGGGTCGTGAGAGGTCCGCGCGTCTCCCGGCCTCCTAGGCAATCGGTAAACACGTCAATCGCATAACCAGCCATCTTTGGACCAATACTATCACCAAATCGATCATGTCGAGGACCATGCATGTCTATCACGGATGCCACTACCGACACCCAACGCTGAAGTCCTCGTCGAAGAGCCATCATGCAAGAGACTTACCCCGTGTACTACGACACGGAGTGGGAAGCGACTGCTCGGTGTGCGGCCACTTGGTGTTCATGCCAATGTTACAACCCTTTCACCAGTCCGTAGTGACCACCCATGCATGCCATCATACCCTGTATGTCATGCCAGCTTTCCAAATAAAAATTATCACCTACATATTCATCAAATCCCGTAAAGGCATGATGTCCGAATCTATATCCTACTTGCATATACGTGTATGTCTGAAATGGTTATAAACTTCTTTGAATCTGACGACGACGATGCTGTCATGGAAATAAATCCTACCAACTAATTCAGATCAATGTACATATTTTTTAATACTACTGTATTATTTTTTCTATTTTTACAAACATTGAAATAAACCTAATAAAAATTGGGCAAGCAGTGCTACTGTGTGAGGGTGGCGGACGTGCATGGGCGGGCAGGCAGGTCAAGGTACGTGTTCGCCACCTAGGTCGGCGATCGCCGTTTGCTGTGGCGTTCGCCACCTTGGCTGGCGCAAGCGGCGAGGCCCCCCACAATTATTGGTCACCGTAGGACCACAATGTAATTTTATTTTTTAAATTACCCCTTTTCATCAATTTGTCCTAATATATATCATACATATGTATAGAGTAGGCATTTGTTTAGGGCCAAAATTTTTTCAACCTGTCGCCCCTGTTTCGGGCGATCGCCCCATATTCGGGCGATATGTCCACTGATCGATGTCTGGCGTGGCACCAAGGATTGCGAATAACGGGGCCGGGCTCCTGTCGCCTTATATTGGGGCGATCGCCCCATATAGGGGCGACAGGGGCCTATTTTTGTAATTTTTTAATTCCGACGAGAATTTCTGAAATAACAAATTAAAATAAATATTTTTTTTAAAAAAATCCATTTTCGATGGTTCGCTAATTTACAAAAAAGAACTACGGTTGGTCGTGATAAGGAGAATAATGCTGCTCAACGTGATGGTCTAAGGTCATCCCGGGCATCTTCTTCATTTTTCGCTCTTTATATCCCTGTTTAGCTACATTTCTAATTTTTTGCTCTCTTTCTATATAAACACTTTCATGCATCTCTAAATGTCACCCTATATCTTAATCATCATGAACTACCAGCTAATTAAAACATTATAATATGCACTAGATTTAAGATAAACCGTTCATATTTCGTAGTGGGAGGAGCAAAGCTACCTACAAAAGTGCTCTAATAGAATATATGGAAGGATTCAGCTATTATTATAGAATATGATTTGCTAATACACACATACATACATATGCATGCATTTCCACACTCACCATAAACTCTTATAGTAAGAAAAATTGATAAGCTTAAATGATGAAAGAAAATACTTCAAACAAAAGTACTTACCAATATATTCTGGCACTCGTTGAATACCTTTAAAGAAATAAACTACTATTTTCTCCAATATGGGCTGCTTTGGGTTGATACTATATTTATAATACTATTAGTGATATATATATATATATTCATGTGCATTATCGCATAAGCATCCCAGCTCTGAATTATAGTAGGAATTATCATATCAGTGACTCATTGAAATTCCTTGATACGATAATTAGTCCTTATTGACATTTCCCAAATTCTAGAATAAACATGCTACATCACATGCATCATTCTTTCTCGCTGCATCTTGATTATTTATTGTCGGTTACGTTCCGTTATTAGACGTTGAGAAGGACGTGGAACATTTCGAAGATCAGCGAGAAGACCCTCACTACTCTCAGGTCTCAGGCGAGTTAACATTCATTAGATCATGTTGAATCCTAGATTTTGAAAGTATTTCATTTAAAGTATCACATTGCATGCTCTTTAAGTAATTATGCCTACTTGCTTAATCATGATATATCATGCCCTGGTATTACTTGATTATTATTCTGCCATGATGATTTGCCTTGATTAATCATCCGTCAATTAACTTTATTATTGATTGCCTTGATGATCACCCTTGATAGCCTAGTTAGGTTAAATAAAATGATTTAGACTCTTAAGTCTTAGTTAAAATATTGCTTAGACAATGCTCAGGTCCAATTATTAAGTTTAGGCTAAGTTGCTTTGAAACGGTGAACCGATATTCACCAGACATGATGACATAATGAACTTGGTTAACTGAAAATTGGGCCTGGCATGCCAGTGTGTGTGGTTGGGAACACGGATGTGTTTCGGTTTATGGTTAAGTGTGTGATGTAGCTAGGCTACATGGTGTGAAGAGGGCTATCGGTTCCAATAGGGTGCTGAGAGGGGCGTGGCGCAACACGTGTACTGCTGAGCGCTGCCACAGGGTGGTCTCGCCACAACATGTGCAGGGCACATGGATGGAACGATAGCGAGAGAAGGAAGGCTGGACCACGGGGAAGGTGCTGGGCTGCCAGGGACGGCTGTGCTAGTCGGAACGCGAGTTGTTTTCTCGTAGCTTTATGCTACCCACTAGGGTTCCTGCACAACGTGAGTTCCAGGCTTGCTAAGCAGCCAGGGACGACTGTGCCAGTCGGAGCGCGAGTTATTTTCGCGTAGCTTTATGCTGCCCACTGGGGTTCCTGCACAACACGTGGCCATCGCGCGGTAGTGTGGACTTGGGGCCCGCTGGCTTGCTAGATAGCGTGAGGGTTAACCCCTAGTTTGAGACGAAGACAGTAATGTGTCGTCATCCGGACAGATGATCTAGGTTACAAATCGCCCATGACTCTAGGATGGGTTTGGCAACTCAACTTAGGAAAGACCGGGCACTTTATGGGAATATGACCCACAATGGGTGCGCCACACCCGAAAGATAATGGCGGGTGTTTGGAGGAAGTTTAAGATTGGTCTAGACTGGGGTGTGGATTGTGGATTGGAATGGAAAACTAAAAACGGGAAACATTGACTAATAGAAATTTGGGTTAAATTTGCTAAGTCATAGGCTTTGGTTTATAAACTAGCTTTCTGCAAATAAATAAACTCCCAACCTTTTCTTTAAACCTCTATCACTAAATGCATTAGGTTGGGTGTTAACTCGCTAGTGTTTGGATGACACTGACCTCGATTACCTATATTCTTTTAGATGGTGAGTATGAGCAAGACCAATATGCCTGTCATGAAGACGATGAACAGGAGTATGCTGACGATCAGGGCGAGGCTTCAGGCATCTCTCCAGTTGACTGCTTAGGCATAGCCGGCAGGAGACCCTTTTGGATTTTTAATGGCACTCTGATCTTTTGTGGTTCTTGAACTATTTGGGCCAATGTATTGCGTTGTAATATTTAATAGCCTTTCGACTTAATACAAGTACTTTATGTGATATAAGTCTTCCGTTTGTATAAAATGATCCGGCTATGTAAATGGTATGCACTAGTGTACTGATTTAGGGACTAGTGCAGATCAAGTGGTGAGCAAAGGACAGGCCCACAGTGCTGGTATCAGAGCATATGACTGTAGGACCCCTAGACCTTAGCTGTTAGCCCCTTTTTATTTTAAATCTACAAAAGGAGATTTCTTCATCCAAAATCACTTCATTACAAAATCGTGCTGTATTCTTTTCTTCAGAGTAATTTATTCTACTTGTGTACTAATTCTTTATTTTTGAAAACTACTTTATAGATGGAGTATGGCAGGCTCGCCCTGGTGACTCGTGCCGAGGAGTTGAAGGATATCCTTCACTGCTTAGAGACATATTGTGGGCCTCTAATGAAATGTCGCTGAAGCTAGACTCAAAGAATACATCGCCACCGTGGACATCATCACCAGGAATTCAACAAGCCTGAGCCACCCCTATCCCCTCCAAGCCAAGGGAACTTCAATTGCAATGGCTATCCAAGAAGTGGCTCGAGTAGCTATGAGCGGTCTCCGTCATGATCACATGGAGCTGGACAAGGCACCCTACATGTATTTCCCCCAGCTGGAAGTCCATGCCCAAGAAAACTCCTTTGCCCAACCCTTATTCGAAGGAAACCAAACCGTCCGTTCTATGGCAAGCCTCATAAGAACTATGGATCGAGCCTATCATTGTATTCTATACGAGCTATGGATAACTCGTGCCTACCTTAGCGCAGCCCATGAACAGCTCATCACCTTGGTGTGAAATAACCAAGTATCAGGGGATGTCATGAACCTTCCCGGTATGTTTACCAGCGATCCAGTCCCTTCCCTGTAACAATTCCCTCAAGTATACGGGATTGGACCAAGGGAGTTTGAGAGTGTCTTCGCTCTTCTAGGACCACCTCAACGCCTAATTAACCCCCCGTAATCCGGAGGACAAAGGATCGCCCAGAAACCACCTTCTTGATGGATTTGATTGGGATTAGACATCAGGATGTAACGACAGTGTACTACTTTTGTTGTCTAGCTCGTCGGCTGGAGCTAGAAGTTGTAGCTGTAGATGTGGCTCAGGAGCAGTCTACACGTAGCCTAGTCGTTGTTTCTTTTGTTTTTGTACCGCTGTAGTAGATGATTGGCGAGAACTACCATGTACTAGTTGAACTGTTTTAAAATTATGCATGGATGTGTCCTTCCTTCACTTATGGCTTGCATTTGGATTTTCCTGGATTTTATGGTCATCATGCATGCATAACATCCTGTAGAATTTGCATCTAAATTAGTAATGACTTTGCAGATGGCTCGTGGTCGTGGTGCTGCAAGAGGCCGAGGTGCCGGCACCGCTAACAACCTTGGCCGTGGTCAAGGCTGTGGTAACTTATCACCACCACCAGCTGGCAATCCCACCATGGCACAAGTTGTGGCATATCAAGCACAAATGCTTGGTGCCATATTAGAAAGCCAACAGGCTGTGCAGCAGCGCCAGGGATCCAAGTTAGCTGAATTCATGAGGACCAAACCCCCAACTTTCACCTATGCCACTGAACCCACTAATGCTAAAGACTGGTTAAGGACGGTTGCCAGAAAATTAGCCTTGGTCCGCTGTCCTGAAGAAGACAAGGTGCTGTTCGCCTCGCAGCTTTTTGAAGGACCCACCGAAGTGTGGTGGAAAAATTATCTAGCCACCCGCTTGGAAGACGCGGATGAAGAGGAAGAGGAAGCTAAAAATGATGAAGAAGCAGGACAAGAAGAGGGTGACAATGCCGATGAAAGCAATGACGATGCAGCTGAGGAGCAGCATGAAGTTCTAGACTTACAGACGGCCGCTCGGAATATTCCATGGGCTAAGTTTGAAGGAGCATTCCGGGAAAATTTTATTCCCCGTTGTGTACTTCGGATGAAGAGACAGGAATTCCGCAACCTGTGGCAAGGAAGCTTGCCAGTCAACGAATATTTGACTAAGTTTAACCTGCTCGCTCGATATGCCCAGCAAGACATAGCCGATGATGAAGAAAAGATTGACATGTTCTTGGAGGGAATGGCCCCAACCTACTGGTCGAAGCTCATTCTTCATGATCACCCCAACTTTTACCACCTGGTGAACAAGACACTCATTTTGGAGAAGGAGCTTAAGGGAGAAGAAGCTAGCCGCAAGCGCAAGCTGGAGGCCCGGTCAACGCAAGGAACTAGTCGTGCTGGACCCTACCGCCCCTCCTACCCATCAAGGCCACCACCCCCTCGCACACTGGGCTACCCTGCTCGGACGTATCAAGCGGGTGGTAGCCGACCCGCTCCTCCTGCCACTAGAAGGCCCGCACCCTCACCGCCTAGTTCCTCCCAACCTGGTTCGTCTGTTGAAGATAGGGCTACTAGTGCATGCTTCAGATGCCACTTGCCGAGTCACTTTGCCAACGAGTGCCCGAAAAGGAATGCCCCGCATCCTCGATTCGACATCGCCCCGCCCCGCGGCCAGCCCCTAGCCAGTCGTGGAAGGGGGACTGCTCCAGCCAAGTCTGCCCCACCAGCTTATGGAAGAGGACGTCTCGATCATCTCTCCACAGAGGAGCTGATGAAGCTCCAGGAGTGCTAATGGGTACGTTCAGAATTTATCACATCCCGGCTCATGTATTCTTTAATTTTAGAGCATCTCATTCATTCATATCTAAGAGTTATGTGGATAGATATGGACTGCAAACCTTTCCCTTAGATAAGCCCCTAATCATAAAATCACCCGGTGGAATTCTAGAGGCCACCATGGCATGTAAATGGATAGAGATTTCTAAGGAAAGGGTAAGTTTTCAGTTCGATCTAATGGTAATTCCCAGTATTGTATTGGAATAGACGTGATCATTAGTATGGACTGGTTGACCTTCTACAAAGGAGGTGCTACATTGTGAAAAGAGAGCAGTGAGATTGATTAGACCCCCTGGGTATGACAAGGTCCGAAAGGTTGATGCCCCATTCAGATAGAGAAGAGCCATTTGGTTCCTAACAGAAGAAAACCCCGCCAAGGTCCCAATAGTCAAGGAATATCTGGATGTGTTCTCAAAAGATCTGCCCGAACTGCCACCGGATCGTGAAATGGAGTTTTCCATCGAGTTGGTACTAGGCACGACACCCATATATGAGACTTATTTCAAAATGAACCCTGTAGAGTTCGCAGAACTCAAGAAACAGCCAGAAGAGTTAATGCATAAGGGATTGATCTGCCCAAGTTCATCCCCGTGCGGATCACCAGCCATGTTGGTGGACAAAAAGGACGGAAGCCAAAGATTGGTAGTGGATTACCGAGCCCTCAATGCTGTTACAATTAAAAACAAATATCCCTTACCTAAAATTGATGACCTGTTTGACCAGCTTTGAGGAGCCAAGAGCTTCTCTAAAATTGACCTTCGATCTGGGTATCATTAAGTCAAAGTCAAAAGGGAAGACATACCCAAGACAGCTTTCATCACGAGGTACGGGCTGTATGAATTCTTGGTTATGTCTTTTGGACTCACCATTGCCCCAGCCCACTTCATGAATATGATGAACATGATCCTAATGGAATATTTAGACCAGTTCGTTATGGTGTTCATTGACGATATTTTGGTTTACTCCAAAAATGATGAGGAGTATAAGAAGCATTTGAGACAGGTCCTGGACAAGTTCCGAGAACACCAATTATATGCCAAATTCAGCAAATGCGAATTTTGGCTAGATGACATCAGTTTCTTGGGACACATCATCTTTGCCGAAGGAATCAAGGTTGATCCTTCCAAGGTGGCCACTGTGATGGATTGGAAATCCCCGACTACCGTGAAGGAAGTGAGGAGCTTCTTTGGTCTGGCAGGACCGAAGATTCATTGAAGGATTTTTCAATATTGCCAAACCTATGACCCAGGTGCTGAAAAGTGAATAGAAATTTGAGTGGATAAAAGCTTGTGAAAAATTCTTCCAGCAGTTGAAAGTCCGATTGACAACTGCCCCAGTGTTGGTGACCCCCGATACCAACAAGAAATTTGAACTATACTGTGATGCCTCAAAACAAGAATTGGGTTGTGTATTGATGCAAGAACAGAATATAGTCATCTACGCCTCCCGGCAGCTTAGAAAGCATGAGGAAAACTATCCAACTCATAACCTAGAACTAGCTGCAGTGGTACATGCCCTTAAGATCTGCATGCACTACCTGATGGTAAATAGTGTGACATCTACACTGATCATAAGAGCTTAAAGTACATGTTTACACAGGCCAATCTAAACATGCGCTAAAGAAGGTGGCTGGAATTAATCAAGGACTACAACCTAAACGTCTTGTACCATCCTGGGAAGGCCAATGTGGTAGCCGATGCCCTCAGCCAGAAGCTGCAGTGTAAACATTTGACCAATCAACAAACAAGAACCCCAGTGGACCTAGACTGCGGACCAGAAATCCCTGAACAAATTATAAAAGGACATGAACACCCTAAACTTGAGTTTGGTGGAAACCGGATACCTAACCACACTTGAAGTTCAACCAGATCTGTTCGACGAAATCAAGGAATTGCAAAAAGAACTTAATACAGGTATTTTATGTGATATAAGTCTTCCGCTTGTATGAAATGATCTGGCTATGTGAATGGTATGCACTAGTGTACTGATCCAGGGACTAGTGCAGATCAAGTGGTGGGCAAAAGGCAGGCCCCACAAAATGAGATTTCAAAAGAATAATATATATATCTATATGCAATCTTAGACTCTAACGCTACCAATGGGGCTATTGCACAACACCCAAAAGGCAAAAGCTGAGGGGAGGAGAGTATTGAGATACCGAATCTTTGAGGTATGCTCGTGACACACTTTTTATCAGAAAGGAGAAAGAAAGAAAGTGCAGCGACACAGTCGAAGAGCGTAAGCACAGCGCAAAGCTGTGCCCCTCGCTCGCCCGCGCGCGCACATGGCCTAGTCTCTCCGCGGAATGGCCATCGAAGATGGCTGAAATCGTCGAGAAAGGCCACCAGGCTATCGAGAGTACCTTCTCTCGATGGCTGGCCATCAAGAAATGACAGTTAGGCCAGCCCGGTTGAGAGAGATAGCTTTTCTGGCTCTGGGCCACGTGGCCATGGTACCTTCTCTCAACGGCCACAAGACCATTGAGAGAGACTCTTTGGGCCACGTGGTCGTCTTATCCTCTCTCGACGACCGTAGTTTAGCCGTCGAGAGTGCTTGCCTCCATGGGGTTCCTAGGAACCCCCTTTCTCGATAGCTTAGGCCTGGCCATTGAGAGTAATAGATTTTCAGCAAAAAAAAGTGCTAGGTAAATGGCTTTAAAAAATCCAATTTAGCAATTGCTACTACCCCAGCAGCAGCTGCTGCACCTGCATACCTAAAAAACCCCGCATATGTATCATCATCCCCACAATTCACACAAATATGCATGCACAAGCACAATTTCAAACCAGAAACATATAATATTTTACTTTCACAATTTAAAACCACAAACACAAGTTCAACCAAAATTATGTAATATATCACACATGTCTACCACAAGTTCAAACAAAACACAAGTTCACTCTACCACTCAAGGGAAGGGTGGCGGGTCATAGTGAAACAAACGCGATATCAGGTCCATCAGCTGGCTCCCAGACCCGTCGTCTTCATCTAGGGCATCGCCGCGATGAGCCGGAGCTAGAGCCACCGATCCTGAACCAGTAGGCGGAGGAGAGGACGAGTGACCCCGTAACCACTCAACAAGGCCTACACAATCATGACACATTTGTTAAAGACTTGAAGATTATAAAGAAAGAAAATGAGGTGGTGGTAGTGACTTACCTTGCCAAGTCTCGCCGCTACCTCCAATGCTAGGAGCCTAACGTTGAACTCCTCGCGCTCCCACTGCCGGTTCTCCTCCGCAGACCTGAGGCTCGTCTGGAACGCCTCCATCATCTACAGGTGCTCCCTCCTCTCCAACTCCCTCTCCCTGAGGATGCGGGCCTCAAACTCGTGCTGACTCTCAGTGGTGCTCTATGAGGCCCGGACCTCAGGCATGTAAGCCTCAGACCTATAATTAAGGACTGTGGTTAGTTCACAAAATCAATGCTTTCAAAGAAATGACATGCTAGATAGCAATTAGCTCACCTCAGGTGGTCCCCTCCGATCGCAAGCCTCCCGTGCGCCTTGCCTTCCATGTGCTGGTGGATCACAACTAGGTCAAGGGAGGCGTCTTCCTAGAAGTTGTCCGGGCCGCGCACCTGAGTGTAGGCCTCCCAGTAGTGATCTTGCGTTTTTTTTGAGTTAGACTAAGCAAAACTATAAATCCGTTAAGGGTGAAAGTTTTGGATAGCACGTACCATCTTCTGTTGCGCGAGGGGATCCGTCGCAGCCTGGGTGTCGAGCCTGGCCTTCAGTGTGTGGGCCCCCTTCCACAGCACAAACACACCAGGACAGGACCCTATCTTTAGTGTCTGCAAGAAGGGAAAGACAAGTTAGGCAAAAAAATAAAAAAGTAAATAAAAAAGCAGAGCTTACCAGCTTCTTGGCTAGCTGAAGAATGGACCAATTCCTTGTGCTTTTCTTGTAATCCTTGGAGGCCCGGTTATGCTTAGCCTTCGCGGACTTGTCCGAGAACTCCTGGCTGTCCTACTTCTCGCCAATAGCCCCCCATGCCTTCGGGTGGTTCATGGCCTACTCAGGAGGCACCCCGGCGTAGTTGTCCACGTTGAAGTAGATCCCACGGGCCTCGGAGGTGGTGATCCACTCACCACACTCTCTCCTGAAATGTACAAACAGTTCAAGTTGTAGAAATACTAAATACCTTTTGACAAGGATTATAGGGATGGTTGCTTACCTGTGGTACTCCTCAACCGCTGTGACATGAGCGTCGGACATCAAGTCCTGGACTTTCTGCTTCGCGTTCCTATCCAGGATGAGGTCGAACTCCGCCAACGCCGACCACGTCTAGAGACGATACCTGGGCTGAAATTTTACAAACCAAGGAGATTAGCACCAAGATCACAAATTCAGAAAGTAAAGTCGGTTAGACAGACTTACCCAGAACTCCTGAACGTACTAGGCGGTGGGATCGAGTCCCCATGGGGGCAAGTTTGTAGTCCTCCCAGCTGTGCACTAGCCTGATGACATCGTCCACGGTCTCCATGCTAGGGTAAAACTGGCGGACCAGCCCCCCGAGCGTCTAGCCTGGCTGTGTCCTCAGTGGGGCATGCACCGTCGATATATTGCCACAGAGATTGAAAGAATGTTAGCAACATTATATAGGAAAAATAAAAAAACCAGGTTGAAGCAAAGCGATAAAACATAACTATCCCCATCGATCTGGATAGGGATATCCTCGAGCTGGCGCCCGTGGGTGCCTTGGGGACCTTGTTTTGGCCCCTCTTCTTCTTAGGGGCCTGAGACACTACTCGCCTGGTTGGCCTCGGACCCCTGAGTGGGCACCAACTCCTGGCCAGAGTCCACCTAGCTGCCACCCTATCCGGAACCCTGTGTATCCTCCTCCATCTCCTGGATCTCCTCCTCCTGGAGGGGGTCGACGAAGCGGTGTCATCCTGCACGTTAACGGAAAGTTAGTAATACATTCAAATAATTCAATCAGATATATAAATAAATTGGGGCCTTTGCATTCTTACCCCTACTTTGCTATGCAGTTGTGAATTTGGGCCTTCTTTTTTAACTTTGTGATTTTGCCCCTGCTTTTTGAAGCTGAAGCTTGTTTTTACCCCCATTCCGTTAGGAGGACTTAACGGTGTGAATTCAGTCAGTAAAAGACATATATGCGCTTCAGATTTTGTGATTTTGCCTCTGTTTGTGACGACAGAAAAATTTGGACAGCATATATATTAAAATCTGCATATATATTGACACTTTCACACTTTGAAATCTACATATATGTAATAAACATGTCCAAATCATATTGAAGCAAACGTCCAGTTCATTCATACATGTTTAGATCATTCAAGTAAGAAATGACATCATATATATTGAAGCAAATATCCAGAATGAGGGTATACATATCTTTTCCACTCTTTTTCATTTTTTTAATTCAGTTAATCCGCCTTCACATGACGAACGTCTAAACTAGGGGCAAACGGAGGCTTCGTTTTGAAAAAGTAAGGACAAAATCACAAAGCTGAAAAACGAGACCCAAAATCACAATTGACGTGCAAAATAAGGGCAGGAACACAATTGTCCCAAATAAATTTGACTGCAAATGTACCATCCACTAGAAGAAATCTGAATCGACATCGAGAGGATCGTCTGTTGACAGTTCGACATCATTGGTTTCAACCTGACCATCGTGTTCCTCTTCGACATCGTAATCCACCATGGCTTCTAGTTTGTTCAGTCCGAGACCTATGTCAAATAGAAATCCATCGTGCAAGCGCTGTTCTTACATCGGCCCATCATAGTCATTGGCCGTCGGTGCCAGCAATCTTGCAGGACGTCTAATGTTGTACACGACCCACCAAGGCTCCAACTCTTTCTTAGCAGTGCATGGATATGGTAGGTAGTATACTTGCTCGGTTTGGTTAGTGAGAATGAACGGAACATACCATTTTAGTCTTGAGCTATGTTTTACCTCGACTAAGCCATGCTCAGCCCGACGCCGTATGCCGCTGTTAGGGTCAAACCAATCGCAACGGAACAGAACCACCGATAGCCCTTTACTTCCATCGAATACCAGTTCAATTATCTCCTGAATGATTCCGTACTATTCAACCCCATCGTCCCCACGGCACATGATGCAGCAGTTGACTGACCACAAATTAGTCTTAAGGTACTCGGCTGGTGCGGACCGAAAGCGGAACCAATGATATCGTAACAACCATACACTTTAACAAAATGCTTGCATCCATGTGACATAATCTGAAGATCATTGCGAACGCCGGCATGGAGAGTGCATTATGTGATAGACAGAAAAAAAGAGTTAGCAAATGAATGCAAGACATCATGAAACACAAATTCAAGATCGAAGGCACTTACATGTTTCCAGAAACAAGATAAGAAGTCCGGATGGCCAGATCCCGCACCCTCTTCCATCAGCTTGCAATACTAAGCTACATTTGGTTCGTTCCTACCTCTCCATTCGGCTTGTACAAACTGCCGTTGCATGTCTTTCATTTCTTCCATGTTTCTAAATATGTACAAGAGTGCAACACCGCTTTCCTTTCATGTTAGCGCATGTCTCATACTCCGTCCGACCGGAGTGCCTTGGACAACGAACAACTTTAGATCAGATTGGACTGTATGGCCCATGGTGTTATACCTTCATATATGTATGTTAACATTGTTTTTCCTCGCTAGGTATTTGTTAATAAAGTTAGAGATCTCTTGGATGTAGCAAGGCTCTACTATTAAACCTTCTACGCGGGTCTTGTTTGTCACATTTGCCCGAACGCTTTTCAAACGTCGTTCTATGGGGTACATCCATCGATACTGCACGAGGCCTCCGAGCCTTGCTTTGGAAGGCAGATGGACCAGCAGATGCTACATTGGATTGAAAAAATGGGGACATATATCTTTTCGAACTTGCAGACGAGCACAGCTATATCATCCTCGAGCTGTGCTATCTCCCCCCTTCTTGATCTCTTTAGCACACAATTCCCTGTAGAAGAAACTAAACTCCTCAAGGGTTCTCCAAAAGTCTTCGAGGACGCACCCACGAAACACGATGGAAAGCAGGTCCCTCATGAAGATGTGGTAGTCGTGGCTCTTCATGGCATGTATCTTTCCTTGAGAAATGCTCACGCCACGATCAAAGCTTGAGGCATACACGTCGGGGAATTTAAGCTTATCTTGGAACCATACTAGAACCTCTGTCCTATGTGCTCTAGTGAGACAGAACGGGGCCTTTGGCTTCTTCATCCGTCCTTCTATCAGGTTCATTGACGGTCGATTGCATATCAGCGCATAATCGAGACAGGCTTTGAGATTGTCTTTGTTTTTTCAGTGATATCAAGGTTTGTGCCAAATATGGCTTCCGCAACATTCTTCTCCTAGTGCATGACGTCGATGTTGTGGGGCAGAATCAAATCTGCGGCGTACAGGAGAGAGTACAATCCGCACTTGTACATCCAATGATGTGAGACCCCATACCCCTCATAGACGCCGTTATTCCCTTCTACCAAGCTGTTATGCCAATCATTTATTTCCCTTATTCCTAAACGGCCATGCTTATGTTCTTTAACCACCGTATTCATACATAATGCATTTTTCTTTTTTCTGAATGGATCGTTGGTCTTCAGGAAGCTCCATTGACAATCAAAGAAGCTAGTCTTGCCCCCGTTCAATAGTTGGAATACATGTGTATCATCCATGCATATCGGACTAGATTGTCTTCCATACGTGCTCCAACCTGAAAACATGCCGTAGGCGGGAAAGTCATGGATTGACCCCAAATACACTGTCCTCATGAGGAAATTACTGTTCGTTCCTCGGTCATAGGTCATTGCCCCCTATTCCTATAGCTCCTTTAGCTCTTGAACCAACAGACTCATAAATAGATCCTAGTGTTTCCTAGGATTTTTCGGATCAGGTACGATTAGAGATAGGAACATGAACCCTTCCTTCGTTAGGAGAGATGGAGGAAGGTTCAAAGGGATTGTGAAGGCCGGCCAACAGGAGTACAATTGGGCGTTCAAATTGAAGGGAGTGAACCCGTCTATCGCAACTGCGAGACAAACGTTTATTGGATCTACCACGAAACCTGAATGCTTTTGATTAAAGTGCTTCCAAGCTTCTCCATCGGACGGATAGACCATAACATCTGCCTTTTGCCGTTTTCCCTCCATATGTCATTTCATCTGCTGTGATGTCTCCTTTGTCATGAAACACCACTATATGCGCTTTGCCAAGAGGAAATAACACAACACTTTCCTCGCCACAGTCGTCTGACCACAATTGCCATCTGCGTCGGTTGTCTTGACGTATCTTGACTCTCCACAACAATTGCACCAGGCCTTTTTGTCGTGTTCCTTCTAATACAATATGCAGTGGTTCGGACAGTAGTCTATCTTCTTATATGGCATTCCTAGACCACTAAGGAGCTTCGTCGACTCATACCAGTTTGATGGCATCTTGTGACCTTCAAGGACGACAGAGCACCACAGAGCCAAAATCTCGTCGAAACAATTGATAGAGAAATTGAATTTAGACTTCAACGCCATCATACGTGATACCGCAGACAACTGGGTCACCGAGGTTTTCTCATGCAATGGCTCCTGCGCGGAGGACAGAAGCTTCAGAAATTATGTCACGGATATGGGGGACTCTTCGTCCTCAAAATAATGATCATAGTCCTCCATCATTTCTGGCATTCGATTGATTTCATCGAAACCTTCAACGGGATCTGCTGGCGCAACATGAGCCCCCTCGCCGTGGTAGACGCATCTGTGATACGCTGCTGTGAAACCAACCTTACACAAATAGATCTGCATCCCGTTCGACGATCACTTTCGACAATTACAGCAGTCAGCGCATGGACAATGCAGTCTTGCGTTGTTAGGGTTGGGCGTCGACTCGAAAGCCCGACGCACGAATTCAGCAGTGTAGCATTCAAATTTTATTCAAAAGAAATAAAAATTGGATTGTTTAGCTTTGAAAAATTAAAGAAACGGGTTATTAGAAATGCTAGGCAAAAGGAAATTTACTTTTCAAAATATGAAATGTTGAATAAAAGAGATGTTGGTTAAATATTTCTAAAATATGAAATGATAAATATTTTATTTTAAAATAAAATATGAAATGATAAATATGAAATGTTGGTTAAAATATAAACTTTAGTTACATTATTTTAGAAATTATAAAATATTTTCTACCCCAAGAACCCCTTTTTAAATAGGATAAATGAAAAGAAAAACAAAAGAGAAAAGAGAAAAACAAAAATAAAAAGGAAAAATCAAATTCCCCAGCCCATCTATCCCCTCGTCCCACTCCTCTTGTCTCCCGCGTCTGCGCGTGCACCAGGCCTAGCTAGCCCACGCCACGGCTGCCCCCCTCACGCCGGCCCCACCCGTCAGCCTCTCACCCTTTGTCCCTGTTCTCTACCCGTCATGCGCCAGCCCCGCCGTGCTCGCCTCGTCGACCACGCCGGCGTGTCGCTCGCGCACCCCGCCGCTCTGGACATGTTGCGATTCACCTGCCGCACCGTCCTCTCGCTCGATTCCCCGTGGCGTCGTGCAGCAATGCAAACCAGCCCAGAAAGCGGTGACGCGTCATCGATGCCGCGACGTGCGTCGCTGCCGCCTCTGAGCCAGCTACGCACTGACTTCCCTGTCCCGCCGGCCCGTCTTCCGAGTCACCGCCCAACTCTCTGTCGGGTTGCCCCGGCCATATAAGGCGAATTGACCATTCCCCTCTCTTTTCCCCCTTCGGTCGCTTTGCCGCCACACCCCGGCTCCGTCCCTCGCGCTCGCTGGTGAGCTTCTCCGCTCGGAATCGAGCTCCATCGAAAGGCCTCCTCCTCCACTCTCTAGTCCTCGCCCTAATTGGCATCTCTTGCCTTGCAGCTCGCCGGAGACCCCGTGAGGTGCCGCCGGCTAAAACTGCCCTCTTCTCGATTTTGCCGTCGGTGGTAAGTCCCGGTTCGATTCCTTGCACGGAGAGCATCTCAATGGCATGACCCTCACCTTCCTGGTGCTATTTTGGCCTAGGATCCACCGGAGTTCACTGTCGGCATGGTCCTTGCTCAGGCCGCCACCGACCTCCGCGACGCCAGCCCGGACAGAGCCACCTTCCTCCTCGCCGTCACCTCAAGTAACCTCCCAGTGTGGCAGAAAGCCCTACAATTGCCAGCGCCACGACAAGCCGTGACCGCCACCGCCATTGTTCGTCGCGCCACCTTCTCCGTCCATCTCCGGCCACGGTATGGCCTTCCGTAGGATCACCGTGAGCCCTGCTGTCCGTTTTCCCAATGCCCACCGACCGAAGTGGCATGAACCGCCGGTGCGCCGCCATTCTTCCTCCCAGTCACTTCTAGTCGAGAGGAAGAAGACGATGACGCTTGGCAAGCGTCATGTTTCCGGTCGAAGCCACCGACGGGTGGGCCCACGAGTTTAACCGTTGAGCTGGCGGTTAACCAATAGTCTGTCGTTGACATGCAGGGCCCGCGGTGTTTAAACCGCGGGGTTAACCCGCGTGGCGTTTTTCCGTCGCCGACTGGTGGGCTCGAAGGACCCACCTGTTAGGATTAGTGGAAACATACTCCGCCGAAATCGTTTTCTTCTCGCCGCCGGTGCCCCACGCCGTGTGCGCCGCTGCTGGCCACGCCTTGACACCGGCCGCTTTCGGCAGCATCTTTGGGTCGAGCCTAGTACTATGGCGAGCGTATTTCTCAGATTTATCCATTTAGAAAAACCAGAAAAGAGAATAGGTTTATTAAAAATAGCAAATGACTTTCAAAAATTCTAGAAAAATTCTGTAAAATACTATATGGACTTCTAGATTTAATAAAAATATTAACTTCAGTGGGATTGTGAATGTGTAGAAATCAAATAACCTCCTTTAAGCTTATTTAATGAAAGGCAAAAAATTGAAACCTTTACATTCTATGTATAAAATTATTATAAAAATTTCTTTGAGAAAAGTTTTTTAAAAAAATTGATTTCAGGTGTGATGCTTGTGCGAGGATAAATCCAGAGGAGTTCGTGGAGACCCCTACCGTGGACGCTTACCCACACCAAGATTTTGACCCAGGCAAGTCCCTTGATGCTTATTGAACGGACCATTGTCTTATTTAGAGGTTTTGTTAGTATTCAAAAAACTGCATGCTAATTATAAAACAAGTAATCAGTAGAGCTTAGTTACCACCAGAAATTAATATGTTGTTATGTCCCTTTATAAATTTCGAACCCTAGGAATATCTATAACTACATTGCTTCTAAAACTTCCTTGCAATAGGATGGAAATGTTGTACGTGATTATAGGATTTCACCATGATTTTACAAGATTGCAACTATGTGATTTGGTAAAATGCGGCATCGGGGTAGATGCCAGGGATGGGTGTGAATTTCTACTCTCCCCTTAAAATGCTCTGTCTTGGGACGACCCGGTTGTCAGTAGGGTGCAGGTGATGCACGGTTTTGGGTTTGTGTTAGTACTCCTCCCCTAATCTAAGGCCTGCTCTTCCTATGATCCTATGAACTAAGCCTTACAGTACAATCTCAGGTTCCGTTATGGGACAGACCTGGCCTATTAAGTTTAAATCTCTAGTAGCCACATGTAGTGGAGATGTCCCTTGTAGACATCTGGGTTGTACGGACAGGGAGGATGTATCCCCGTTCGTCGGCGCCTTGGACCTCATTTTCTCAGCCTTCTTGTACAACGTGAAGACTTGGGCCGTGGGTCGATCCCCCATAGGGTGCCTAGGGATGACTTATAGATAGGGGTGAAAATGGTTCGGATACGGTCGGATATAAGCCAAACCATATTTGTTTTCATATTTCATTTCGGATTCGGATACGAATACGGATAGCCCAGATACGAATACGAATAGTATCGAATATGAACACGGATCGAATACGAAGCGAATCGAATACGATCACGAATATTTTTCGGATACTACAAGACATGCAAAATATGCGTCTCGAATCAAATAAAACACATATGTGAACAACACATAGTCACCTTTATAGAACTGTCACCATGGAGTGTGCAATGTATACAACACATAGTCACCTTTGCAGAACTGTCACAGGATGGAATGATAACACTCGTGTCAGTCTCGACATGAGCTGGTGCCCATGAAGCAGGCCTGGTGTGTTGAACAGCTTCGCCTGTGCTCCAAGAACGCCGTCCAATTGGATCATTCCTAGTGTTGTTCCTAGCACTAGCGCCTCCGTCAAGGTTGGCCCGCCCTCTACTCCGAAGCACCGGACGATGGCCTTAAGAGCAGCGACGACTTGCCGACGTCCCGCGTGCCGCACATAGTTGAGCAAGTCACGCACAACCCACCCGTGCGTGGCACTGACGAGGTGCACCCCGCGCGAGCCGCAGGTCGGCGCCGCGTCGACGCTGAAGCGCGCGCAGCACTCCACGCTGCACGCCGTCATCGGGGACGATGGACGGCGTCGGGAGCAGGCCAAGTTAATTTGGGCCTAATGCAATGGGAGCGAGGACTTGGGTTGGCCCAGGTGTGACTATTCGGATATCAGAATTTCTAATACTCGGATAATCCGAAACCGTATCCGTATCTGTCGGATATGGCCATACCGTATCAGAATCCGTATCCGAGAAAAAAATATCCGAATTCGAATCCGATCCGAAAAATATCCAAAAATATCCGATCCGAACATAACCAAATCCGTATCCGACCGGATCTGTCGGAAACTATCCGAGCCGTTTTCACCCCTACTTACAGAGCAAGTGCTACTAGGGCTTTCAGCCCAACGGCTTTGTGGTTCACACCGCTAGTGCGATACCTCCTGAGGGTAAAGTGTACCCACTCTATAGAGTTAAAACTATCATGATAGTTGTGCTCACGGTCAAGAGCATGCGAAGGGACTAATCATATGGTAGATCCTTCTTTTCAAAATAGGTTTTGGTGTGAGTAAAGATTTTGCAGATGGAATTGGAAAACCGGATTGGCAAAGAAAAAACTCTTTCAAACGGTTTGGTTTACTGCAACAGTTTCTAAAACTGTTTTTTTCCTCCCCTAGGATGAAAATTTGGAAAATTGGCTTTCTGCAAATTATCCCCAAACCTACCCTTGTACTCAACCCCATTCTGTACTTATATTCCTAACTTGCGGAGTATAATTGTACTCACCCTTGCTATTTCCCTGTTTCTTTTTCTAAACTTCAATCGGGGGATAGTTCGTGGAAGACCCGCAGTACGATAACGCCTGTGCTGACTACGAGGCGGGTGATTATGAGGACTTCCGAGAAGACTAGGGCCACTTCTTACTGCCTGTCTGCCTGTGGAGAAATAGAAGTAGTTGTCTAGTGGCGCTTGTGTGCTAGTGTATATGGACCCTATGCTGTATTCCGCTAAACTCTGATTCGCGACCTGCGTGTCACCATGTTTGTAATGGAATGGGGCTATGCCCCTGTTATGTAATAATTTATTTCAGTTGATGATGTATCACACTGTTTGGACTGTCTGTACTACCTGTTGATCCTAGAACTAGTACGGAATGCACAGAGGGGTTCGATCAGACAAAAGTTGGCGATCTTTATGTTCTATAAAAAGTGGTATTAGAACCACAGGTATTAGGACGTGACCCCCGAACAGTTGGAGATCTTTATGTTCTATAAAAAGGCTATCTTCTATAGAGTGCTTACCCTCCTGCCTCACCTTGTACTCCTCTAACGCTTCTCTTGCACTTTCTAGGATGCCAACCTTCGCTTCCTCCCTTGGGTTGGGCTATGGGAGTTTCGTTCTTCAGCTTATGCTGATGATGGACGCCCTTGGCTTTGACTCTCCGATGTTCCATGGCTCCACCACCACTCGTCGCGGCAGGCCCTGCTGGGTGGTTTCCATCACTATCTTTGCTAGAGGCCTTCCACTGTGTCGGGGGCCTTACCGCTTCACTGGTGTGCGGGACCAGTGCTCTGACGTTATCCAGGATGCCGCCCGAACCGCTCTCCTTTGGTTCGGCAACATCTTCAAGCAGGGGCTACGTCACACTGCTTTCTGCTACTTCCCTGCTTGTGTGCCACACGAGGTCTTCAGGTCTTCAGCCACTACCGTCCCGCTGAGGGCGAGCAGGACCACACAGTGTACCACCTCGCCGCCCTGGTCCAGTCCTTGGACGACGCCTATGTGATTAGCCAGAGGGAGCTGGTCAGTGCGCAGGCAGCTTCCCGCCAGCTAGCCACCATGAAGAAGGAGAACCGCGAGCTCAAGAGAAGAGAGTCCCTCTGGAAGATGGAGAGGACCCACCTCCGCAAGAAGATCCGCCAGCTTGTTCGAGACAACAACCGCCTGCGAGCTATCACCCCCACCGCCTCCAGGGCAGCCGAGTCTGCTGCTGTCCCCACCACTGAGGTTTCTCAGGGGAGTTCCCGTCCAAGTCCAGTGCCACTACTCGAGCCTCCTGTCGCTGTTCATCCAGCTAGCTTGCTTCAAGAGCTACCGCTCCTACCTGCTGACCCCCGAGTTGAGCAGGTGCCATCAGGAGTTCTAGCTCCTCCTCCTAGCCTCGACCTCAACCACGTTCCTCCCGTTGCTATTCTGCCTCCTCCGCCCAACTGGGTTCCCTTGTTTCCTCCCGGTGCGAAAGGAGAAGAAAAGGACGAAGAAGAAGAAGATCACAAGGAGGTTGTCTTCGAGTCCGACTACGAGGACCCTTAGTTAGTCAGGGTCTCTGTTTTCCTTGTATCGTAGCTAGTACTCTGGTTGTGAACTGACTGTATCAGCAGATGTGATACAGCGTGTTCGTTGCTTGTACCCTCTGTTGTTGTAATGAACTATGTGTTTCCCTGTGTGCGCGTTAAAAACTATGTTTTTTTAAAATAAATGTTTGGCAAACTTTCTCCCCTTATTTAGCTATCTTGTCCTTAATCCTTTGATTGCCTCTCAGATGGTGACCACGAGGAGCACCCGAGATACTGAAGCCCCGTCGCTGGTCGTGGTTGTGGACACGGTCATGCTCAAGTAGCAGCGCAGCCCGAAGCAAATCCTGCACCAATTGGTCAGCTCCCAGCAGTTCTGCAAGTTCCAGTTCTGTTAGCCGGGAAGCCCGAGCAGAATCCTCCACAGCCTCCACCACCCTCTCCGGGGGAGCCAGATTGGCGCCAGGTTATGAATATGCATTTGCAGCTGCTGCAGACTTTCACTCAAAATCTGAACCGACCTCAGGCTCCAGCCCCAGCGTTTCACCCTCAGCAATCCAGACTCACAAAGTTTTTGAGGACCAAGCTACCTGTGTTTGCCGGATCCGCTGAGCTGTTGGATGCAAAGGATTGGCTCAAGGACGTGGAGCATCATCTTATCCTGGCACAGTGTGAGGAACAAGAGAGCGTCCGGTTCGCAGCTTATCAGCTCTCCGGTTCAGCAGCTCTATGGTGAGAAAATTACAGTGCTATTCACCAGGACCCCGACACAATTGAGTGGGAAGAGTTCTCTAAGGCCTTCATTGATGCCCATGTTCCCCGGGGAGTTAAGGAAATCAAGAGACATGAGTTCCAGCGCCTTCGGCAGGGTAACATGTCGATGAGTGAATACCTAACCAAGTTCACTCAGTTGGCACGTTATGTCCCTCGAGATGTGGCAACTGAAGAAGATAAGATTTGGTACTTCATGGAGGGCATGGATTCCAAAATCAAGTCTTTCATCGCCTCAGGGGAATATACTACCTTTCAGCAGTTGTACAACAAGGCGCTAGTGCAAGAAGATACCCAGCGCCAGCAAGTAGTCTCTAGGAAGAGGAAATTGTCACAGCGCAACCAGCATGTTGTAGGAAGTTCTAAGCCCAAAGCTCAGCGTCTCCAGGGAAGTCAGCCAGCCTTTCCTAGCAAGGCACCAGTTCAGAGAACAGCACCTTGTCCTGTACCCCAGAACCCTCGTCCCTAGGGCAGCAACCAGCCCTAGAGGGACATGTCAGCAGTTCATTGTTTTGCTTGCAATCAGCTGAGGCACTATGCCAATAAGTGTCCTACCAAAAGCATCATTCCAGTGCCATTCACGTTAGGTTCAGCTTCAGCACGGCCCCCTTTAGCAGATCAAGGCTGTGGGACACCACACAAACCCAGGACCCCTCAGTCGGTCGAAAGAGGCCGTGTCAACTATGTCATAGCAGAAGAAGTTCAAGATGACCCCGTAGTGGTGATGGGTAAGTTTTTCATAAATTCAATACCTGCTACTGTTTTATTTGACTCTGGTGCTACCCACTCCTTTATAATATCTCAATTTATTAAGCAAAATGGGTTAAAAGTAAGCCTGCTAGAAAAGTCTATGGTAGTGCACTCACCTGGGAAGGAGATGCTTACCATCCTAGTTTGTCCTGAGGTTGAGATAAAGATAAAAGGAGTAAAATTCTTAGCTAATCTAGTAGTAATAAATTCCACTGGAATTGAAGTAATCTTGGTATGGATTGGCTAACTAATAGATTAGTAAGACTAGTTAATGATGAAGGTCAAGTAGTCCATGTGATCTCTAACGATATCCCTAAGAATCTGATCACCCTAAATCAAGTAAGGGAAAAGTCAGTGAACTTGATACCTGTGGTAAGGGAGTACCCGGATGTGTTTCCCAAACAGTTGCCTGGAATGCCCCCAGATCGAGATGTCGAGTTCATCATATACTTGGCTCCAGGAATTGCTCCTATTTCCCAGAGACCCTATAGGTTATCTGCCAACTTGCTAGCAGAATTGAAGCATCAGCTAGAAGAATTGGAAAGCAAGGGCTAAATAAAGCCTAGTGCGTCACCCTGAGAGCACCAGTAATCTTTGCCAAAAAGAAGGATGGAACCTTGAGAATGTGTGTGGATTACCAGTCACTCAATGAAGTCACCATCAAGAAGAAGTATCCGCTACCAAGGATTCATGACTTGTTTGATCAACTGAAAGGAGCATGTGTGTTCTTAAAGATCGACTTAAGATCGAGTTATCATCAAATAAAAATTAAGAAGTCGGATATACCTAAAACGGCTTTTACTACCCGATATGGACTATATGAGTTCACAATGATGTCCTTGGGCTTGACGAATGCCCCAGCTTATTTCATGTATCTCATGAACAAGGTGTTCATGGATTTCCTGTATAAGTTTGTGGTAGTCTTCATAGATGACATTCTGGTGTACTGCAAGACAGAGGAAGAGCTTGAAATCCACCTTCCTCTCGTGTTGGAAAGGCTAAAGGAGCACCAGCTGTTTGCAAAGTTCAGCAAGTGTGAGTTTTGGATGAAAGAAATTTCTTTCCTAGGTCATGTTATATCAGCTGGTGGTGTAGCAGTGTATCCGAAAAAAGTTGAGAGTGTGTTAGAATGAAAACAGCCCAAGTCGGTGACCCAAGTCCAGAGTTTCCTAGGGTTGGCAGGATACTACAGAAGGTTCATTGAAGATTTCTCCAAGATTGCTCATCCCTTGACCAACCTCTTGAAGAAGGAAAAGAAGTTTGAATGGACAGAAGCGTGCGAGTCCAGCTTTGGGGAATTAAAGCAAAGATTGACGTCAGCTCCCGCGTTCTGCCAGATATTCACAAGGACTTTGAATCTTTTGTGATGCGTCCAAACAAGGATTGGGTTGTGTACTCATGCAAGAAGGAAGGGCCGTGGCCTGAGCTTCTAGATAGCTTAAGCCACATGAGCAGAATTACCCTACCCATGATTTGGAGCTAGCCACAGTAGTTCATGCCCTAAAAATTTGGAGACACTACCTAATTGGCAACATGACAGAGATTTACACCGACCATAAGAGTTTGAAGTACATCTTCACCCAACCAGATCTAAACCTTAGGCGGAGAAGATGGTTGGAGTTGATTAAGGATTATGACTTGGGAATTCACTACCACCCAAGAAAAGCAAATATGGTGGCTGATGCATTGAGTCGCAAATCCTACTACAACAACATGATAGTTAAGGAAGCTCAACCGGAGTTACGCAAGGAATTTGAGAAATTAAATCTAGGGTTAGTCGATGAGGGCCATGTGGACTCCCTAGAATTACTTTCAACACTCATGGAGAAGATCATGGAAGGACAGGAAGGTGATGCAGAAGTCATGGAGATAAAGGAAAGGATTAAGAAAGGAAAAACCCCAGGATTTTCCGAAGATGACAAAGGAATACTGTGGTTTGAGACTAGGATCTTTGTACCTGATGTGAAGGAAATAAAAGAGATCATTCTTAAGGAAGCTCAAGACTCACCCTTATCTATTTATCCTGGAAGCACTAAGATG
Source organism: Olyra latifolia (assembly GCA_036346145.1). Classification (NCBI taxonomy): domain Eukaryota; kingdom Viridiplantae; phylum Streptophyta; class Magnoliopsida; order Poales; family Poaceae; genus Olyra; species Olyra latifolia. Next base: position 38,063,322 of record CM070524.1, on the reverse strand, counting down.
TATTAAGACCTGAAAGAGTCATACTGGTGGACTGGAATGAAAAAGGAAGTGGCCGAGTATGTAGCTCTTTGCGACATCTGCCAACGAGTTAAGGCAGAGCATCAAAGGCCAACCGATTTGTTGCAACCCTTGAAAGTACCTGAGTGGAAATGGAAAGAAATTGGCATGGACTTCATCACCAGGTTACTAAGGACTCAGTCTGGTTATGATTCCATATGGGTCATAGTGGACAGACTTACAAAAGTAGCCTATTTCTTGCCTGTTCATACCACCTACTCCGGAAACAAGCTAGTAGAATTGTACATGAATAAGATATTGTGCTTATACGGAGTGCCCAAGAAGATAGTATTAGATAGAGGTACCCAGTTCACTTGCAAGTTTTGGCAGAAGCTCCACGGTTTCTTGTGAACCAAGTTGAACTTTAGTACCGCCTACCACCCTCAAACGGATAGGCAGACAGAAAGGACAAATCAGATTTTGGAAGACATGCTCAGAGCCAGTGCACTATCTAACCAAGGAAGATGGGATAAACAGTTGTCTTCTACTGAGTTTGCCTACAATAACAGCTACCAATCCAGCATCCAGTTGACCCCTTTTGAAGCCCTGTACGGAAGAAAGTGTCGCACCCCTCTCTATTGGTAAGAGACAGGTGAAGGAAAAGTGTTTGGGCCCGACTTGTTAGTAGATGCAGAAAAGCAAGTCAAGCTAATCCAACAAAGACTCAAGATTGCTCAGTCTAGACAGAAGAGCTACGCCAACAACCGCCGCAGGGATCTTACCTTTGCTCAAGGTGATTTTCTGTCTCTCAATGTTTCCCCGCTCAAGGGTATCCGCAGATTCAGAGTCAGTGGCAAGCTTGCTCCCAGGTATATCGGTCCTTTCAAGATCCTTGCAAGAAAAGGGGAAGTGGCATACTAGCCAGAGTTGCTAGAACGGTTGGCAGATGTGCACAATGTATTCCATGTATCACAGCTGAAGTAGTGTTTCAGGGTACCCGAAGATCAGATGCCTATGGAAGCATTGGATCTGGAACCAAATTTGACATGTAAGGAATACCCAGTCAAGATTCTAGATGAAGCAGTCCGCAAAACCCGGACCAAGACCATTCGTTTCTGCCGAGTTCAGTGGAACAAGAACGCGGAATCAGAAGCCACCTAGGAAAGGGAAGAAGACCTTTGTGCCGAATTTCCAAGCCTGTTTGAGTCCTTGGAATCTCGAGGACGAGATTCTTCTTAAGTGGGGGAGGTTTGTAACATTCCAATTTTATTCAAAAGAAATAAAACTTGGATTGTTTAGCTTTGAAAAATTAAAGAAACGAGTTATTAGAAATGCTAGGCAAAAGGAAATTTACTTTTCAAAATATGAAATGTTGAATAAAAGAGATGTTGGTTAAATATTTATAAAATATGAAATGATAAATATTTTATTTCAAGATAAATTATGAAATGATAAATATGAAATGTTGGTTAAAATATAAACTTGATTGGCATTATTTTAGAAATTATAAAATATTTTCTATCCTAAGAACCCATTTCTAAATAGGATAAATAAAAAGAAAAAGAAAAGACAAATGACAAAAAGAAAAATAAAAAGGAAAATCAAATTCCCTGGCCCGTCTCTCCCCCCATCTTCGCTCCTCTCTCTCGTGCCCCAGGCGCCAGCCCACTGCCCACGCCATGGCCGCCTCACGCCGGTCCTACCCATCACCTCTCACCCTTCGTCCTGTTCTCTTTCGCGACGCCCGGCCCAGCTACTGGTTCCTGTTGTCTGTGGCAGACGCCACGCCGCCACGCCATGTGAAATCACCGTCGGACCCGGGTCCTTGGCCGGGCCGAGTACTCCTCGACCCCGCCTTGACCGCCTCGCCGACCGCGCCGGCGTGTCACTCGCACACCCCGCCGCTCTGGCCATGTCGCAACACTCCTGCCGCGCCGTCCTCTCGCTTGGTTCCCCGCGGTGTCGTGCAGCAACGCAAACCAACCCAGAAGGCCGTCGCGTCACTTAACTCCAAGTCCTGGCCTCCCTTGTTGATGCGCACACGGGGTCTGCCTAATGTTCTAGAGAGAATGATACGTCAATTTGCGAGATGACAGCGTTGTGATATTGGGCTATCAACCAGCGAGGGCAAGAAACCGGCAATCGCAATACCACCAAATCAAGTATTATCAATCGTGTCCAACACAATTGATCTTAATTCCTACGAGCAATCGAGAAACTTGCAAGAATCAAGTGGAGCACAATCTGAAAACTCAACTCATGAAAACAGGGATGAGGCTTTGTTTCCGTATCGGGCGGTCTAGTTGACACACGTAATCTCGGGAAGGGACACACACGGAGTCTACCACACACAACAAAACCTAAAGGACGAAGTACGAGGGCGGCAGCCATATGTAGAGTGGCGGCCAGGGGAGGAGCGCCCATGCTAGGGTCGGCCGCCACCAAACCCTAAAAATACATGGGCCATAGGCCAAAAAATACGGTGACGCAACACCCTGAGTTTCAGGTCCGTAATGGTTTTCTGAATATTCCCATTGCTCCTAAATGAATCTGGCCATGGGACGGGATCCATTAGAAAGCCTATCTCCTAAGCTTTCCAACGAGTGGTCGCACGTCGAAAACGGACTCCGGATGTGGCCGAGGCGTCCGTTTGAAATCGGGCTGCTGCTGGATGGCTGAGATGGACGTGGTGACGACTTGGGCTTGAAGTTAGGCCGTCCTTGGTGCGTCGCGGCCTCACGGGCCTTGGACTTGTGGCGTTGGACTGTCGAGGAAGGCTTGAAAGGACAAGCTTCTGGATTTAGGCCTCCGGACGTCGACGGAGTTGTGGTAGAAGTTGAAACGGTGGTCGGGGCAGGAATAGACGTCAGTGAAGGAGGGGCAGCGGTCATATCCATGGCAGTGATGTCCTCATCACTTGCTTGGCCACTCACCCACCCGGCGATGCGGCATCAATGCCACGGCGCGCGTCACTGCCACCACTGAGCCAACTACCCACTGACTTCCCTGTCCCGCCGGTCTATCCACTTAGTCACCGCTCGGCTCTCTGTCTGGTTGCCCCGGCCATATAAGGCGAATTGGCCATTCCCCTCTCTTTTCCCCCTTCGGTTGCTTTGCTGCCACACCCCGGGTCCATCTCTCGCGCTCGTTGGTGAGCTTCCCCACTCGGAATCGAGCTCCATTGAAAGGCCTCCTCCTCCACTCCGTAGTCCTCGCCCTAATCGGCATCTCTTGCCTTGCAGCTCGCCGGAGACCTCGTGAGGTGCCACCGACCGGAACTACTCCCTTTCTGATTTTGCAGTCGGTGGTAAGTCCCGGTCCGATTCCTTGCTCGGAGAGCATCTCAGTGGCACGATCCTCACCCTCTAGGTGCTATTTTGGCCTAGGATCCATCAGAGTTCGCTGCCTACGTGGTCCCTGCTCAGGCCGCCGCCGACCTCCGCGACACCAGGCCGGACCGAGCCCCCTTCCTCCTCTCCGTCACCTCAGGTAACCTCCCGGACCTTCCCCGTACCTCGAACGCCCACCTCGCGTGGCTGAAAGCCATAGAATTACCGGCGCCACAGCAAGCCGTGACCGCTGCCGCCATCCTTCATCGCGCTGCCATCTCCGTCCATCTCCGACGACGGTACGGCCTTCCCTAGGATCGCCGTGAGCCCTGCTGTCCATCTTCCCCAAGCCCACGGACCGGAGTGGCCTGAACCGCCAGCCCGCCGCCATTCTTCCTCTCGATCACTTCCAGTCAAAGGAAGAAGACGATGACACCTGGCTGGCGTCATGTTCGTGGTTGAAGCCACTGACAGGCGAGCCCGCGAGTTTAGCCATTGAGCCTTACAGTACAGCCTCAGATTCCGTTATGGGACGGACCTAGCCTATTAAGCTTAAATCTCTAGTAGCCATTTGCAGGTGGAGATGTCCCTTGTAGACATCTGGGTTGTACAGATAGGGAGGATGTATCCCCGTTCGTCGGCACCTTAGACCTCGTTTCCTCGGTCTTCTTGTACAACGTGAAGACTTGGACCGTGGGCCGATCCCTAATAGGGTGCCCAGGGATGACTCACAGAGCAAGTGCTATTAGGGATTTTAGCCCAAACGGCTTTGTGGTTCACACCGCTGGTGCGATACCTCCTGAGGGTAAAATGTACCCACTCTGTAGAGATAAAACTATCAAGATAGTTGTCTCACGGTCAAGAGCATGCGAAGGGACTGATCATATGGTAGATCCTTCTTTTTCAAAAATAGGTTTTGGTGTGAGTAAAGATTTTGCAGATGGAATTACAAAACCGGATTGGCAAAGGAAAAATTCGTTCAAACAGTTTGGTTTACTGCAACAGTTTCTCAAACTGCTTTTCTCTCTCCTAGGATGACAATTTGGAAAATTGGTTTTCTGCAAATTATCATCAAACCTACCCTTGTATTGAACCCCATTCTGCACTTATTTCCCTAACTTGCGGAGTATAATTGTACTCACCCTTGCTATTTTCCTGTTTCTTTTTCTAAACTTCAGACGAGAGCAGGTTAAGTGGAAGACCCTTGATCTGGCGACAGGTCTTGACTACGAGGTGGGTGATTACGAGGACTTCTTGGTAGACTAGGGCCACTTCCTACTGCCTGTCTACCTGTGGAGAAACAGTAGTAGTTGTCTAGGGGCGCGTGTGTGCTAGTGTATGTGGACCCTATGCTATATTCCGCTAAACTCTAATTCACGACCTGTGTGTCGCCATGTTTGTAATGGAATGGGGCTATGCCCCTGTTATGTAATAATTTATTTCAGTTGGTGATGTATCACTCTATTTGGACTGTGCATACTAGCTATTGATCCTTAGGACTAGTACGGAATGCACAGAGAGGTTCGGTCTCCTTTGACCGTGTCCCAACAACCAGCCTTCTGGAACCCTTTGTTTGTGTGTTGTTCATTCTGCTGCCAACCATCGTACATCCAACTCCTGTCTTCTTCTATTCCTCTTCCTTCCATACAGTACAGGCTGTCGGAGACAAGGTGTTGTACACAAGGCTTCTAAACCTATCCACGAATGCCAAATTGATTACGACCATTGTGGCAACTATGGATTCGAGATGAAATTTCGACAGCATAACCCTAAGGTTCCCTGATGCAACGATGGTCAGGGTGCCGTTCCCGGCACCCCCAATATATTATGCACCGGAGAACCGTATAGGGCCATGCCGTCAAAATTTCACCATGGAAACCATAGGTACCACGACGTATCATAACCAAACCGACATTCGTAGGCTATCCACTAGGACGCCAATTGAGGCAGTCCACTGGACAGTTCAGGAACACTTTCCACTTTTCCTAATGGAACCGGACGAATCACCATCTTAGATCCTTACGGGTTGTGACATTCCCGAACGGGTGACGTACGGCTAAGTGACATTTTCTATCAATTTTTAACAATTTGTAATTATTTCTACTAATTTCTAATATTACCAATTAATATTAATTTTTAGCAATTTTTAATAATTTATACTAATTTCATATTATTACTAATTTCTACTAATTTATATAAATTTTCACCAATTTTTAATAATTTCTATTAATTTCTACCTTTTTCTATTATTTTTTACCGACTAATCCAAATACTAATACTTATTACAATCCTAATCCTAAGTCTCGACGGTATGCCGGCCGTCGAGACTGACACGTTAATTTAAAAAATGATAAATTACATGGCGAGTGGGTGGCCGTGAATTAATTCGGCAAATGGTAGGGAGGGCAATGGTGCGGCGAGCGGCCTACGAGAAAGCGTGCGAACAGGCGGCGACATCGGCGTTAGCGGCGGCAGATTCGAGCCAGGCAGGCGGCGTGGTGGGTCGGCGTGGAGTGGCGGCGGTGGGGGCAGCGGCACATAGGAAGGCGGCGGCGGGGCAGAGGCGGGCGATGGCGATTGGCGATGGTGTGATAAGGGGGCTCGGGACTTGGAAAATAAGGGTTCAAATGCACCTGCCTCTCTCAACAACCACCATTAAGCCGTCTAGAGAGGCCTCCCTTGGGAATGGTAACTGCTAGCCTCTCTCGATCGCTTCCATTAAGCCGTTGAGACAGGCCTCCCTAGGGCATGGCCATGGCCCACCTCTCTTGACCGGCCCCACCTATGCCGTCGAGAAAGGCCTTCCTCTGGCTAGGGCAACTGCCCACCTCTCTCGATTGCCCAACTTATGCCATCGAGAGAGGCCTCCCTAGGGCACAGCCATGGCCAACTGAGAGAGGCCTCCCTAGGGCATGGCCACAGCCCACCTCTCTCGACGGCCCCACTAAACCCATCGAGAAAGGCCTCTTTGTTCTTCCAAGGGCTTTTTTGGCCCTGGCCGTCAAGACACATCTGTCTCGACGGCGGCAATTAACAACCGTTGAGACATGCCTTTCTATCTCAATGGTTTTGGAGGAAGCGTTGAGACAGATCTCTGACTCAACGGCCTCTTTTCTTAGGCAAACGGTGGTCAACCCCGACTCTTTTATTTTTTGTAAAAAATTGTACTGATGGTATTGACTGTAACATCCGATTATATTGCTCCATATGTGGCCTAGCATGCTCAACAAAAGTTTGAAAAAAATTTGACGTTCTGAGCTACGAGCTTCCATGTAATCATCCTAATAAAGTTATCGATACGCTTTAGTGTATAGATATGTTTAGAGATAATCATCCGTAGCTTTGCCGGTTCTATCCCACCGCTGCAATATAAATCGGATCAAAATCTACGTGGTGACATGTTCGATACTTTTATTTTTAAAATTTTTTTGAACAATCCAAACATTTATTGTTAATGTAAAACCATTTCCATCATTATATAATACATTTAAATTAGTTTTTCGTACTCTCGGCTCAGAAAAATTTAGAAATTGATTGTAAACTATAAGAACTAATTTCATAAACCTTGCAATGCCAAATTTCATGATTGTAATTCATATTACCATATGTATGTATTTGGCAAAATTTACAAAAAAAAAAAGAAAAAACCATATACTCTCTACGGCGTAGCGAAAGCCGTCGAGGGAAATGGAGCTACTCGACGGCTTGTGGTGGGCCGTTGAGAGAGATCTCTAGCGCGCCACTCGTCCGGCCCATATTTCATTTTCACACTCAAATGCTCTCGATAGCTTACTGTGAGCCGTTGAGAGAGGTTCACGCCGTCTCCCATGATGGTTTGAGGGCCAGCCGTCGAGAGAGATATATATACTCGACGGGTACTTTCTGGTTGTCGAGAGTGATGGATGTACTCGATGGTCTTTTTTTGGCCATCGAGAGCGCTTGAGGTGGTTGGTTTTCCGCACAATTTCTGTAATGTGGCTCACCTCGCATTGCAGTGCGGCATGACTTCTGACGAATGTGCGACTGTGAGAGCGCGTGCGTGCCACCTAATAATGGATTCGGTGGGTACCCGTATCAGTGGCGGAGGCCCCACACATGCCAGCCCAACGCAGCCCTAAGCCACTGTCCCGATCGCCCACGTGCGCCGCCGTAGCTCGCACCGCTCGATGGGGCTCCGACGGTAGGATGGGGAGCTGCGGCTGCGGTGCGGGGATGAAGCTGCTATGCCCACACGGTGCAAACAGGTGGTCCACACCCGGAGCAGCGTGCGGCCAGCGAGGTAACAGGGGATGGGCTGGTACGGTGACCACAAACCCACTTCGGTTTCAGCTTGGCCTGGTGACCACCTTAGCCACCCAGTCCCATGCATATGCTCGGATTTGTGAGATGCCTACCCTTGTTCCCTTGCAAAAGACAGCCAACATATCCGGTGCATCCAAATATTCGGTGCAATCGTGGTGCACCCCTACTAAACAAAGTTTTAAAAAATTCTAAAAAAAGTCATGGATGTATATCTGAACTTACCCTATCTACATATAAAATTTCATGATCAAATTCGTCCTATGCTAGAAGTTACAAAAAAGACAAATTTAGGGTGCATTTGAACTGAATAGTAGATGGGGTGATAAAAAAGTTTCAAAAAATTCTGACAAAAATCATGGATGTATATCTGAACTTACCCTATCTACATATAAAATTGCATGATCAAATTCGTCCTATGCTAGAAGTTACAAAAAAGACAAATTTGGGGTGCATTTGAACTGAATAGTAGATGGGGTGCATTTATCTTTTTTGCAACTTCTAGCATAGGACGAATTTGATCATAAAATTTTATATGTAGATAGGGTAAGTTCAGATGTACATTCATGATTTTTTTTCAGAATTTTTTGAAACTTTTTTTTAGTAAAGGTGCACCACGGTTGCACCGAATATTTGGATGCACCGGATATGTTGCCCTAAAGACAACCAGCTTCGTGTGTTTGCTTGTTTGGTTTAGTTTAGTTTACCAAACAGTTCCGTACCTCCCAACCTTGTGGTGTTGGCGTGGCAGGAGAAACTCATCTTTCTGACCGAGATAGTTTCTTTTCACTTTCTTCATTTGCCCTGGTTAAACTTTCGGTAGAAGGATATTTGGATATATGTCTCTCCAAACTTTTGCGTTTGGAGCTACATAAAAAAATGTATAAGAAAAATGTCTTTATGTTTATAAATGATGCAAAGTAAGCTAGCAACAACCTAAACCAGATTTGAAATGCCTCCTTGTACAAGTGGATCAACGGGTTGAATGTCACTGACGCCCAAAATGTAGACGTTTCACATAGCACAACTGCCCAGGATTCAGTTGCGCTCAGAGAAGATACCAACCTATATCGTTAGCTAGCATAAGATGAGTTATTTGATAATTGAATGTGACATCCTAATAAAATTACTATGTCACATATTATTAATAAAGAAAATAAAAAGGTAAAAACATAAAATAATATTAGAAAAAAGCTCTAATCAGGCTTAGGTAGCCTTATTGGGCCCAACTAGGCCCAAAACCCCCTCACCCAAGCCTAAGCCCATTAGGACTATTAATATTCTATATTTAACCCAATTCTAGTCCAAATCAAGTTCTACCCCTAATAGGACTCCTCCACCACGCCCCAACCCTATAAATACCCCCCAAGACCCCCTCCCTCAGACCCCAAGGTCGGAGCCTCAGAATTGAAGCCCTTGCCACCCAAAACCCTAGCCTCGAAACAATAACACAGGTATCTCTCGAATTCCAGTACCCAAACCCTAGATCTAAAGCCAACACGTTGTAGGTCTCGTCAAGACGATCAATTTGGATTTATGAAAGTCCTATTTTGGTAAAAAAATTGAAGAAGCTACACCATGTCGAAGATCGCCGGAATTCTGGCCGTCGCCGGAGAGCCGCCGCCGCCCCCGCCACCGCCTCGATTCCACGCGTCGTGCAAACCCACCCGCCAAGCGCAAGCCTCACCGCTGCTTGCCACGCGCGCGCCTGCACACGCTCAGCCAATCCGCCAAGACCGCGTGCCGCCGCCGCCGCCGCCGCCTCGAGCGCACACGCCCACGTCCACGCCGCGCCGCCCGCGTCGTCCGCCCTCCGTTAGCCGCCTATACCAATCTCAATTACCACGTCTTCACCAAGGCTGTCCCCGCGTCGACGACCCACGCTTGCCGCCGCCAATCGAAGCGCGCACGCGTCCGCAAGCGGCCGCCCGTCCGCGCCCGGCCAGCGCCGGATTAACCTGGTTTGGTTTCGCCGGTTAACCAAATTTTATTCTTTTCCAACCTTTTCTTTTTCCCTGAAACTTCCATGAATTGTTTAGAGACCATCCGAACTCCGATTTAGATGATTCCAGAGCCCAAAAATCACAAATAATCCCAAGAATTTTATATATTTTTATCATACTATTTCCTCTGTGATTGTTATTTATTTTTGTTTTATTGTTTCGCGTAGTTCCGACGTGTACCTGCTGTACGGGAGCTGTTCCGGAGCCTTTCGAAGGAGAAGATCCAGATCCAAACTACTTCGAAGGCAAGCTAGATTCATATTGAATTCGTAGTTGGCTAAAATTTATTTATTTCATCTTAATTTGATTTCCATGCTTGAATTATCATCATATGTGCTATTTGATCTTGTTTTCATGTTAGACCTCTACTAATATGATTTAGCCTACCCTTGTTTGCCCGTTGGTACTGTTCTCCTACCCTATCCTCTGTGTAGTTGCTTAGCCTTACTTCTGGGATTGGTAGTTGTTAGGTCTCACTCATTATTAAATTTGTATCGTTGAAGATTTTGGCTTCGTGGTACTGTTTTGGCAAACTTAATCAACTAAAATCAACGTGGTATGTGTTCATCTGAGGAGACCCAGAAGAGGTGGATTTCGGGCTTATGGTTGAGACGTGCAGGTCTCCTCTGTCATATAAGGACCGTATACTTGTGACTACCATACCGAACCTGAACCATACAGCCACTTGTGCCTTCTGACCCTAGCTTATTAGCTGTGGAAACCTAGTTTCCGGTGTACTCGTAGTGGACGGACGTGATTAGCTATGACCGGTTCCGAATGGCTTAAATGGGGGCTAACCTCATGCGGTGCGATATCAGATCCGGCTGAAGGAGATGCGCATGATTGTCGGCCTGGTCGAAGTGTACCGTATAGGGCGCGAAACCAAAAAAAGGGTACACTATGGGACAGGTGAATGCAGTGAACGGTTTTGTACTATTTCTCTCTTGGGATGAGACAGGGCTTGTGGGGAACGTGTACACACTATCATGGTAGTCGTGCCCGTGGTTATGGGCGAGGAAAGGAGTTTGACACAAGGTAGTCCAATGTGTTTTAATTAATTAACTTGAGGGTGTAGTTAGGCAGGGAGTGCCTCTCTTTGGAGCTGGTTAGCCATTTCTATGGCTGCGCTCATCGTGTGTTGAGCCGGTTAGCCTTCCTTTGGCTACGCTCACTCGTTATAATGTGTTTAATGAATCAAGAATAAATAAACAAGTAGATATGTGTTGTTTTAGCAAAATAACCAAACCCGTCCTTTGATCCTGCATTCATTATTAAGAACTGCTTGCTGGGTAGCCGTGCACTCATTATATGGATAACGGATTATTGTGCAGGAGAAGATCTCGACGTCGGTGCCAGTTGTAACTAGGAGGGTCAAGGTGATAAGCCACGCGTTCCAGGTCAACCTCGGAGTATCGTCGCATTTGAAGTCTTCCGCTGTGTTCTTATGCTATTGACTTAAGTCCTGTGCAAGACTATGTGAATGTCTATGTCTACCGGATGTTATTTATGATATGTAAACTGTTAATTTCTAGTTATTGCAATTCCTGCGATGATATTCCAAACTGTCCTTGAGTGCAATACTAGCGATGATCTTTTGGGACTAGTATTCGGCCACTCAAGTCGGTAGAAATACCGTGGTGCACGACAAATTTGGTATCAGAGCCAGGTTGACTTTAGGATACCATAGCTAGTTGCCTAAGACCCTAAGGAGCTAAAAAACCTTTTCAAAAATAATTATAAAAATTCTCTTTTTCTCATTTAACTTATTATTCTCTTACCCTTTCTAATTAGCATGTCTTTTCCTTCTTAGATGGTGGAAATTTTGAATGAAGGAGGGATGACGCTGCTGCTGCATGACATACTAGAAGAACTCAAGTTCGAGGACCCAATGCCGGACTATGAGTGTCAGGAAGTACAGGTGGACACCTTCTAGCAGTGGAGGTGTAAGCTGACCATTTACCCTCGGAAGCTCGACAGTGGGGAGATACCGATGGTGTTTAACACCTTCGAGGATGAAGAGACGGTGGCACATCAAACGGCCGCTCGAGAAGCAATACTGCACATTAGAGACATCTACGAGGATGAACTGGAGGGGACTCGCTATCACTACCTTCCACGTCAACACCTCCATGCCTCCAAGGATGATCCAAGCGAAGTACCCGAATTCACCCAAGAGCCGAACAAATAGCTGGTGAGTCAAACTTGGTACATAAAGGCGCTGTATCGGTAATACCAAGCAAAAGCAGAACAGATTGAAGGCCTAATTAAAGAGTTGGATCGACTCCACGAAGGGGAGAAAGAGAGAAAGGAGGCATTCATCAAGGAGAAAAGGGAATTCCATCAAGCTAAGTGGTCGTAGAATATGAGGATCGCTGCTAGCGAACTAATGAGGATTGAGGTCGAAAAGAAGGAAGAACAGTTAGAAACAGAAAAGGCCGCAATAGAAAACCTGAAAAAGCTACTGGGGTAGAAGAGGAAGATTTTCAAGGAAGAATATGACTCCATGCAGGAGGACTACGACACCATCTAGGGTTGGAGTGAAGAACTCGACGAGCGGGAAAAGCAATTGAACGCTCGCGAAAAGGAACTGAAGGCCAAAGAAGAACGCCTCAAGGAGCAAGAGAAGGACTTAAGAGGGAGTAAACGAAGATATGAAGGAGTACCTAAACATTCAGATGGATAAAATGCATGAGCAGAAGATGGCGTTTGAAGAACAGAAGCGTAAATGGGAAGAACAGCACGAGACTGCCAAGAGGAAGAGGCCTTATACTAGGAGTACTAGTCGAGCCACCTAGGGTCGAATTCATGCTAAGCTTAGTTCTATCTTATCAAAGTGTTTGGAATAGACCGTATTTGTTGACGATTTGCGTCGGCAATGTATTTTAGGGGGGCGATGCGAAAGATCACAACTACGATGGTAGCCTGAGGAGCCGAATTTATCTGAGTTCGGGCCCTCGGGAGGTAATACCCTACTCCTATGCTCGTGGGTCAGATTATGGTGGATCTTGATGATGATTGTAAGATGTGGGATTGGATCTCGAACTAGGGGCCCCTTGACCCCTTTATATAGTCGCAGGGTCGGGTTACAAATAAATTCCCTAATCCGCGTATGGAAGATCTGAGATATAACCGATTAAACACGCCTATATCCATGTATTCGAGTAGGAAGCGAATTCATTTCCTTGTAGATCTTCTCGGTCGCGCCCGACCTCAAGCTCGCTTATCCGAAGGCCCAATTGACTTCGGCCCAAGGAGGTGGTGCGTCTAGTAGTATATCTTCGGATACCCAGAGCCCATGTTTTCCTGATAGCCCAAAGTGCTTGAGATGGGTTGTCTTGATCCGGGGTTCAGCTCGCAGTCCTTCGGATGTTACCCGAGTGACGTCACTCTTCGTCTGGCTGATGGAGTCTGCTCGCTGAGTAACCTGTTGATCAAACAACACAGTTGCAAAGAACTCGAGAAAATTCTTAAGTTATTAAAGATGTCTGGCACCCAGCCCGACAGATCGGAATGCTGGCTAATGGCCCCACGGAGAGGCATACCAGAAAAGTGGATTTTGCCAAGTGAGCAGTGCCACCCAGCGTTATCCTTCCTGTTACAACTTATGGCATTGAAGCCTGGCTTGCAGAGTTCGACATTCGATCCAGCATGGGATATGCCACAACTTGCGTAGGGTATTCAGGCTCCATGACCCGACTAGTGCGGAGTCAAACTAGTGATCCCCAGAGGAATACGCCTGCCTCCAAGTTGAGGTCCTCCTAATGGTGTTTGTCTTGGAGACAAACGATCCGGAGATGTGCCACTGAGACCCAACTGAGGAGGTAACTCTTCGGTGCGTAATCTGATTAAAAAATCAGACCAGCCATTGACCCCAAGAGGTACGCCAAGAGCTCAGTTAATTACCCGGGAAGCGCCCAGCCATCAAAGGATTGATAACTGGCAGAAGGCCCAACCAGGGGCGCGCCCTTTTTCCAAATTAGGTTCGGTCCAATCAACACCGGCATGTGAGCAACGTGCAACTTTCAGCCCACATGGTGCATGCCTTCTGGAACCTAAGTCTGGGCCCGAATATTGCAATAGTAGATCTAGGGCTTTGTTTCTTCCCCGACCTGGACGAAGTCAAACGTCGCCGCGCTTTTTGATGAATCGCGCTTATCTCCTGCCGCCACGGGTCATCCCAAATCACTTAGCGAAGACCAAGCGTCGCTTTGAATCTGTGCCGTGTTCCCAGAGACCTTTGCATCAAATCCCAGGAACTGTTTTCATCGGGGCTGCTTCCCGACACCATTATTCCCCGAAACCGGTTCGACTTCCCCGATTTCGGCTATAAAGAGAGGCCGTCATTGCGACCGCTCCTCACCAGGCTTCTTCTTGAATCCCTCTATCTCCTTCTGCTCCAATGGCAGATGAAGAGTTGGCAGAGCTTTGGGCGGAGTTCGACCTCGCGCTCGCCGAGATGGCCGTAGAAGAGGCCCGCGCCCGCGACGTCGTCTCCGTCGCGGTCCTGGTGGAAGTCGTCCCGGCCCTTGCCGAGGTGACCGACGTGATCGTGGAGGCCCTGGTCCGCCCCCGCGCCCGCGACACCGCCATCGCCGAAGCTCTGATCGACGCCGCCCCGGACCTCGCCGGGGTGACGGACCAGATCATTAGGGCGCAGGCCTACGCCTGCCGCCATATCCTGTAAACGGCTTGCGGGCCATTAAGAAATAAAATTGTTCATTCTGAATGTGCGATGCTTCCTTCTCTCTCTTTTTTTTTACTATGTCTTAATGTAAGTTAATCGATTTTTTACGACCCAAGTAGTACGCTTCGCCCAAGCAAGCTTGGTCCTTTTTGCTAAGTACTCTGCCCAGCGCATCAAGTTCCTTAGCGTTAGGAGTTGGCACGGAGCCCTATATCCGATAACGCGACACGGAAGCATGAGTGTTGCTAGAGAACAAGAGTTTCGTTACTCAGGACGACTGATGCTTAGGCTCATCGTTAGCTCGAACCGAAAAAAAGTCAATTAAGTTTAGAAATAAATGTAGTGGTGGAGATTGCCCCAAATCAGGTATGACCCCCGACTTACAAACCAGTCGGATTCCAACCAATGAGTAAGTCAGACTCAATAAAGTGAAAAGGGTGCGTGGGTGCGCACCTAGTTAGGTGTAGCCCCCGACTTACTGGCTAATCAGGATCTGATTAGGGAGCAAGTCAAGTTGAATTCTAGGTGAGGGATTAGGTGCGCGGTTGCGTACCTAATTAGGTGTAGCTCCCGACTTATTACTTAATTGAAACGCAAATAAGTAACAAGTCAGAAACTGAATTGTGCAAGCATAAAAGATGATGTGAGCGAAAACTTATCTTTATTTGATTGTAAACATGGATTACAACAATCGTCGGTATAGAACCGACGAATCGCTTTCGATGTTCCATGAGTTGTCGAGAGAGCGCCATCTTCTGCTTAACCGTAAGCCCCGGCGTGTCATAGAGTCGACGATGTACGGTCCTTCCCATTGTGAAGAAAGTTTGTGGCCACTCGATTGACTGACTCGAAGGACCAGATCTCCTACCGAGAAGGCTCGATCTCGCACATTACGATCATGATAACGACGCAAACCCTGGAGCTACTTAGCTGATCGAATTGTGGCAACGTCCCGAGCTTCCTCTAGTCAGTCGTGATCGTCAATCCGACTGGCCTCTGACTCGCTTTCGTTGAACCTCTGAACTCGGGGCGATCCAAACTGCAGCTCCGTGGGAAGGACCGCCTCGAACCCATATCTGAGGAAAAAGGGTGATCGCCCGTAGCTCGACCGGGCTTGTCTGAAGCCCCAGTCGGCGAGCAATTCTTTCATCCATTTTGCCGCATAGGGTTTGAGCCGATCGAAGCGTGCTCGACACCTCATAGAAGCATGCCATTCGCCGACCGCCCATTGCCGTGGGTGTGCCACCGGCAAAGCAAATCTTTATGCCCACATCTTCGCACCAACTTTGAAACTTCGTGACTCTTGAGCCGAGAGCCGTTGTTCGTGATGATCCGAGATGAATACGCCAAACCGCCGATGATCTCCTGGAAGAACTCGGTGGCTTTGGCCCCCGTAATCTTGGTCACAGGTTTGGCTTCAATCCATTTGGTGAACTTATCAATGGCGACGAAGATATGCTCAAAACCACCGGGTGCTTTCTTGAAGGGTCCGACAATGTCGAGCCCCCAGACAGCGAACGCCCAGGTGATAGGGATCGTCTGAAGTTCCTGAGCCGGCACGTGAATATGCCGAGTGAAGATCTGACAACCTTCACACGTGCGGACGATCTCCTTTGAGTCAGAGACCGCGGTTGGCCAGTAAAATCCTTGTCGGAAGGCTTTTCCAACCAATGTAACTGATGCAGCATGATGTCCGCACATGCCCGAGTGAATTCGCCTGGCGGCGCGTCCTTGAACTTCGAGATATGCACTTTTGAAGTATGCCGGAGACGCTTTGTCGGTACAAGATCCCTTCATACACCACATAGTTGCGACTCTGACGTTGGATTTGCTCAGCAGCCCCCGGTCATCGGGAAGCTTTTCTTCTTGCATGTACTCCAGGTAAGGCTTCGTCCAATCCGAGTCAATGGTGAGCACCTCTATCTCGGATTGCTGCTCATCAGGTTGGGGTAGCTGCTCCTGCGGAGTGATGGAGGGGGCGTGGAGCTCCTGGACGAAAATCCCAGCTGGAACTGGCGCCCGACTGGAGCTCAGGTTTGCGAGTTCATCTGCCGCCTCATTGTCTCAACGCAGGACATGTATGAGCTCCAACCCGTCAAACTTGTCTTCCAACTTCCTGACCTCCTGACAATAGGCGGTCATGTTGTCGTTAACACAAGACCAGTCCTTCTGCACTTGGCTCACCACAAGCTGGGAGTCTCCGCGAACCACCAATCGTCGGATGCCGAGCGATATAGCAATACGGAGACCGTGGATGAGCGCCTCGTACTCGGCTGCGTTGTTTGAAGCTAGAAAATGGATCTGGAGGACGTACTTGAGTCGCTCGCCTCCAGGTGATATGAGAACGATGCCAGCCCCCGTGCCCTGCCGTCGGAGAGATCCATCAAAGTACATGTTCCAGTACTTGACCTCTTCGGCAGCTGGGGGAGTCTTCATCTCCGTCCACTCGGCGATAAAGTTGGCGAGTGTTTGTAACTTAATGGCGCTGCGTGGCTTGAACGAGAACTCGAAAGCCCCGAGTTCCACCGACCACTTTGCGATCCTCCTAGTGGCTTCCTGATTATGGAGAATTTCTCCAATAGGGAAGGAGGTGACCACCGAAATTGGATGTTCTTGAAAGTAGTGCTTGACTTAGAGAGCGATGAGGACCGCATACAGAAGCTTCTGCACCTATGGATAGCGTACCTTGGTCTCGCCCAATACTTCACTGACGAAGTAGACCGGGCGTTGAGCCTTGTAAACGCGTCCTTCTTCGTCCCATTCCACTACCACCGCAGCACTCACTACATGAGTAGTGGCCACAATGTATAGTAGAAGCGGTTCCTATGGCAGGGGGATGCCAAGACAGGTGGCGAGGTGAGGAACAATTTGAGATCCTCAAAGGCCTTCTGTGCCTCAGGTGTCCAGACGAACTTGTCGTGTTGCTTCTTCAATAGCTTGAAGAAGGCCGATCCACGCTCGCCGAGTCGCGAGATGAAACGACCGAGCGCAACCATGCACCCACTAAGACGCTGGACGTCCCTTAGGCACATTGGGAGTGCCATCTCCATGATGGCCTTGATCTTTTCCGGGTTAGCCTCGATTCCACGGTGAGACACCACGAATCCGAGAAGCTTTCCCGAAAGGACCCCGAAGACACACTTCTTCGGGTTCAACTTTATGTGGTACGCCGACAGGCTCTCGAATGTCTCCGATAGGTCAATGACCAAATCAGAGGTTACCCGAGACTTGACGACGACGTCACCAACGTATGCCTCCACATTGTGCCCAAGCAGGTTGTGGAAGCATCGCTGAATGCAACGCTGGTATGTTGCACCGGCGTTCTTCAGTCCGAAGGGCATTGTGACGTAACAGAAAGCCCCAAACGGAGTGATGAACGAAGTCTTGATACAATCTTCTTCCTTTAAGCTAATCTGGTGATAGCCCGAGTTTGCATCCAGAAAGCTCAGGAGCTCACAACCGGCAGTGGAGTCAACCACTTGGTCGATGCGAGGAAGTCCAAATGGATCCTTGGGACATGCTTTATTTAAGTCGGTGTAATCGACACACATGCACCAAGTCCCATTCTTCTTTTGCACAAGTACCGGATTTGCCAGCCAGTCGGGGTGGAGCACCTCCCTTATAAAGCCGGCGGCTAAAAGTTTGGTGATCTCCGCATTGATGGCTTCCTTCCGATCTTGCGCAAATCGGCGCAGCCGCTACTTAACCGGCTTGGCCTTGTCGTAAATGTTCAAGGAGTGCTCGATCACCTCCCTCGGGACGCTTGGCATATCAGATGGCTTCCAGGCGAAGATGCTCCGGTTCTCTCGGAGGAAGGTGACGAGCGTGTCTTCCAATTTCGAGTCGAGCCCTGTCCCGATCAGAGCCGTTTTGGTTGCATCGGACGGGCCGAGCGAAATATGCTTGACATCTTCATCAGGCTTGATAACCGACTTAGATGGTTTCTTGTTCGGTATATCGCCATCGTCGCGGAGAGTAGTGACTGCCCGCCGGATCTCGTCCAACTCGGCTGCCGCTTCAACCGACTAGGCGAAGACGCGGCTTTCCCTGTTGAGGATGTGGGAAAACTTGACATCACCACGAACCGTGATTACGCCCTGTGGATCTAGCATCTTCATAACTAGATAGGTGTAGTGCGGGACGGCCATGAACTTGGCCAAGCCCGGCCTTCCCAAGATCGCGTGACACGCAGTATCGAAATCGGCCACCTCAAAGCTGAGGTTCTCCGTCCGGTAATTATCCCGAGTGCCAAAGGTGATAGGAAGAGTGATTTTCCCGATTGGCACCGATGAGGTTCTTGGAATTATACCATGGAACGGCGCGTCTGTCCGCTGGAGCGCCGTCCTTGGGATCTGCATCTCGCCCAGAGTCTTGGCGAAAAGGATATTTAATCCACTCCCGCCGTCAACCAGGACCTTGCGTAGTCGGACGCCCCGCACCACAGGATCCAAGATGAGTGGATATCTTCCTGGGCAAAGGACATGATCTGAGTGATCTGAGCGATCAAATATGATCGGAACTTCAGACCACCGAAGATACTAGGGGGTCACCGGAATGGCTGCGTTGATTTCTCTATCGGTAAGCTTTTGCTTACGCTTGGACTCATACGCATCCGATCCCCCGAATATGTAATTGAGCTCCCGCTCGGTTTCTTGGTAAGCGTCGCCCTTGGGAGGGCCATGCTTATCATCTTGCTTGGCATCTCTCGGAGCGTCGCTATTGTGATCCTCAGCGAACTTCTTCAAGATGTTGCAGTTTTTAGCCGCGTGCTTCCCATTTGGATCGAAGGGACACGGCGCCACCATGACTTTGTTGTAGTCGGCGGGCCGAGGCGGCCTTAGCCGACCCTGATCCACAACCGCTACCATCTCTTCACCCTTGTGCTTTTTGTCCTTCTTGGAGGACAACTCGGGCCTGTCCTTCTTGCCTTCATGCTTGCTTGGTGATCCTCTTGACGCTCGGCTAGGGCATCCGAGGCGGTAGCATATCGATCCGCCAAGGCGAACATCTCCTTGACGGTGGTCGGGGGTTTCTGAAACATCTTCTTGATTAGATCTGGGTGGCGAAATCCTTTCTGGAAGGCTGCGAGGACGACCGCCTCTGAGATCTCCCGGATTGTGTTCATCTTCTTGGTGAAACGCCGAATGAAATCCCTTAACGACTCATCTTTTTCTGATGAGTCTGATAAAGGTCCCACTGGGTCCTAGGCTTTTCGTAAGTGCCCTGGAAATTGGCAACGAATTGGTCGCAAAGCTCTCCCCAGGAATCAATCGAGTTCTCAGGAAGGCCCGCGAGCTAGTTCTGAGCCGGAGGGGTCAACATGACGGGCAGATAGTTTGCCATCATGTCGTATCCTCCACCCGCGGCCTTGATTGCCAAAGAGTAGATTTGCAACCAAGCCTCGGGGTCCCATTCTCCATCAAATTTCACAATGCCTTTAGGGTTTAATCCCTCGGGCCAGTTTACCTGACGGAGTCGGGGAGTGAATACCTTGATCCCGTCGATCAACCCTTCCCCGGGGGAAGGAGATCGTCGGGGGAGATTCCGACGCGGTGGAGTACGGCACCGATCTTCGCGTGTGCCGACTGCGCCGAGTACTACTCGTAGCAGTCTAGCTTCTGACCGAGTTGGCCGGTTGATCCCGAGTGTCTTGGACAGCCGCTGCCATCACCATGGCCTTGATTTGTTCCATGATCGGTGTTGCGGGGTTGTTCTCTCCAAGCAAAGGACCAACATTGTCCAGGAGGGTCTTACAAGCGAGGATGTTCTGTTGTGGCGTACGGAAGACCGAGTGATCTCCCATACGGACTTGAAACAGTTCCCCCCGGACTTCCCGTGCACGACCGCGTCATTGGTCGCGCAAGTCTTCTCCGCCTTCAAGGAGAGGTGATGAAGAGGATTCTAGTGATGATCCTCATGCTGCCATGTTCAATCAAAGGGAAGCCAAGAAGGCTGAGCAGCGTCGTTCAGGAGAGCTCATTGGACCTCTGCAAGTCCATCCCTCTCTGCGGATCATTTCAGGAAATGTGATGCCCAAGAAGAAGATTGACTACAGCTCAGGTCAAGGGAAGGGAAAGGAAGTCCGTAGACTGAGAAACAAGAATCCCCTGGAGTTCCATCGGGAAGAGTTTGTGGGCGGAGGTTACGGAACCACTTCCAACAGGATTACTATGACTCAGTGATTGCCGATAAGAAGAATCCTGTGGTGTCCATGCAATGGGTTGACTGGGGTTACATGGAAGAGGAAGAGGATCCTATTTTCAACCAAGTGCTAGAGGCTTGTGAACGTCAAGGTGTCAAGGACATCATGACATTTCAGTTTGCTTGGAACAATGAGCTGGTTGCTCGGTTTTATGCAACACTCTATGTGGATTCTGAAGATAGTACTATGTGGTTTATGGCGACGGGCTCTACTATTCAAAGACCAAGGAACAATTTCTCGTTGCTTGGGTTTCTCAAGCTGAAGGGTGGTACAACTGGACAAACTTCACATGTCGAGAACCTATGAGTGTCAATGAGATGGAGTCTATTTATGATGACACCTGTGCCTTCAAATTGGGAACCACTAGAGGACTCAACCCATTCTATGCCATTCTCTACAAGTCTGCTTTGAGGAAGACACTTTGGCCAAAAGAGGAGATGCAACCAACATCGCTTCTTTCTCTAGGAATCTCCTTCTCAGATTGGTGAGGAACACGTCCGTTTGACGTGTTTGATTTTATTTGGCAGGAAATTCGCTCAAACTCACTCAATCCTCGCAGCAGCTGCAGCTTTGCCCCTTACGTGATGTGTGTGATAGAAGGGGTCACTGGTCTAAGATTTGTGAGAGATGTGGAGCACACCGCCTATAGGGTCCGTTCTATCAAAGCTACTCCTTTTCAACTCCTCTGTCGAGGCGTGGTAGGGCGGATCTCCTACCAAGTCTCCCGCTCGAGTTAATCCTCCACTTCGAGTCGCCATCCTCTCTGGACCTTCCTCCTCCTCCAAAGGCTCGATGAAGAAAATGCTTGGCGCTATCTTACTGCCTTGGCATGAAAAGCCACAGAAGATTCAGAGACCAACCTCCTACCGGGTGACACTCGTCGTCAACTTCAAGACATCAAGAAGAAGCTCAACTTTGCCTTGTTACTGCTGAGAGTCGATTCGAGTCCTCCGCCACGGTGGACACTCGACTAGGTACCTCTTCGGTCTCCACTCCTCTCGAGGCGTGAGGTAGGAGATGATCTTGCATTGCTCCCGGCAGCGAGAACGGCGACGAAGACAAATGATGCTCGATTCTCGCTCCTAGTTTCCTCTACTCTTTTGGTGCCTTGATGACAACGGGGAGAGGAATCTAGTCTATTGTCTTAGTGATCTTTTGTATGTTCTCCTGAGATGAACTGCTGACGTTGTTGTTTTTAACTTGTGGTTGTTGTGGTTGTGGTAAGTTGAACTTTTAATTTGTGGTAGCTGAACTTCTAATTCTGTCCCTGTAATTGATTATGGTAATTGTGGATGTTTGTTGTTGATAATTGTTGTTTGTGTAGAAATCTATCTTGTTCTATCTTGCAAATGTTAGTGTTTCATTGTGTGCCCCATGCCATGTCATATTGCTATAATAAATTTTACTCTTGTTGAATTGCAAAGATATAGGGGGAGACTCTGTCAAAATTTTTTGAAAAATATGTGCATTCAAGCTTCCATTCAAATTTTTTATGCACACATTTAGGGGGAGCTCCACTATATGTTTGGAATTCAAAAGAAAGTCTATTTCATTCCATATGTAAAGTTTTAATCGTGTTGTCATCAACTCACCAAAAAGGGGGAGATTGAAAGTGCATCTAGGCCCCCTATATGTTTTGGAGGTTAATGACAAAACGATTAAAGGACTAATGAGATTTCTAAGTGTTATCTTCAGATCTTAGTCCTCCACAGTGAAGTTATGGGCTTTGACGAGCCCTAAATTCGAATGAAGCAAAAGACGGTATCTAGACTTGTGATTTATAATTTATTTAAATTTTGAGTCTAAAGATAGCCGTACTGTTAAGAGGGATTTGACGGGAAATAGTGTTTGATATTCTAGGTGCTCATGATGGAAATTAGTTAGCAATTTACAAGTTTTTAAACCTATGTCACCAAATCCAAAATCCAGACACAAAATGCCTTTTGTCACTGGAGTATCAGAGTAATTACTCTGACCGTCCGAAATGACCCTCTGTTCTCCCGTATGGAAAATGGTCTTTGAGGCTAAGTCCCACTCGGAGTATCCGAAGTTTTCACTCGGAATGTCTGAAGTCACTCGGAGTATCCGAAGAAAATTATTCTGACTATCCGGTGACCTCTCTGTCTCTTTGGGTTGAAATTATTCTGACTATCCGAGATTTCACTCGAGTATCCGAACCTCTCGGGTATCCGAAGGTTCGGACTATCCGAAGAATCAACTTCGAGTATCCGAGCCGGGTCTCTCTGTCTCTGTGTTTTTACACTATTCGAAGTATCCGAGTATTTACTCGGACTATCCGAACTTATTCAGACCTGAGTCAAAACGGCTAGTTTCGAGGGCTCATATATATACCTCATTTCACTCTCACCTAACAACGATTATTCACTCAGAGCATTTGCTCCTCCTCATTTACTCCTTGAGCCCTAGCTTTTCTCTCTCCTTTGAGCTTGTTGATTGGATTTTCTAGAGAGAGAAAAGAAGTGAGATTTGGAGAGCTTGAGCTTGCTTAGATCCATCTTGAGCACCGGGTTTCATCCTCTCATGGTTCTCGCCGATCTATTACTCTTGGAGGTTGAGGACTCCTAGACGGCTAGGAGTCGCCGGTGAGCCCCAAGCTTCGTGTCTTGAGCCTCCTAAGTTTGTGAAGGTCGAATCCACCTCATGAAGGAAATGATTCAAGATAGTGAAGTCGGTGAGTGCTTGGTGCAACACCGAGAGGATTAGGGTTGAAAGAGACCCGGGCTTTGTGCCTCCTCAACGGAGACGTAGGATCCCCTCAAGGATCCGAACTTCGGGATAAAATCTTTGGGTCTCCGTCTTCATCTCTTGGATTTCATCTTCACTCTTGTGTTCAAATTCAAGTCTTGGTGTTTGAAGTGGTGATCTCGTTTGAAAAGAAGATATTGTTGACCATACTTCATTCACAGGTACTCAGGGCTCACTAACACTCTTTGGTGCAGGAAACATCTCTCTAGGAGCCCAGATTTACTTTTGCACATTTCCTTACTCTGCTATCTTCGGACTATCCGAATATATTTTCGGACTATCCGAAGTGCTCGGACAGTCCGAGCTGTACTCGGACAGTCCGAACCTTTTATTTCCGCTGTAATCAATTTAGTGATAAATTTAATTACGCCTATTCACCCCCCACTAGGCGACATCCCGATCCTTCAATGAGTCCAAGCGTAAGCAAAAGCTTACCGATCGGAAAATCAACACAGCCATTCCGGTGACCCCCGAGTATCTCCGGTGGTCTGAAGTTCCGATTATATTTGATCGCTCTGATCACCCAGATCACGTCCAATGCCCAGGAAGATATCCACTCATCTTGGATCCTGTGGTGCGGGGCGTCCGACTGTGCAAGGTCCTGGTTGACGGCGGGAGTGGATTAAATATCCTTTTCACCAAGACTCTGGGCGAGATGGAGATCCCAAGGGCGGCGCTCCAGCGGACAGACGCGCCGTTCCATGGTATAATTCCGGGAACCTCATCGGTGCCAATCAGGAAAATCACTCTTCCTGTCACCTTTGGCACTTGGGATAATTACCGGACGGAGAACCTCAGCTTTGAGGTGGCCGATTTCGAGACTGCGTATCACGCAATTTTGGGAAGGCCGGGCTTGGCCAAGTTCATGGCCGTCCCGCACTACACCTATCTGGCTATGAAGATGTCAGGTCCATGGGGCGTAATCACGGTCCGTGGAGATGTCAAGTTTTCCCACCTCCTCGACAGGAAAGTCGCGACTTCCCGATCGGTTGAAGCGGTGACGAGTTGGGCGAGATCCGTGGTCACCACTCTCCGCGACGAGGGCGATCTACCGAACAAGAAGCCATCTAAGTCAGGCATCAAGCCTGGCGAAGATGACGAGTAAAGAGGCGCCCGGTGTTCTTCCCCAAGTAGATGACGAGTAAAGAGCTGCCTCCACTCAGTGATTAACTCACTCGGCGGTACGCCCGGGGCCCGCCTGGATAAAGGAACATCAAGCAATCGCGTCGGTGCTATACCTGACGACCATTGTAATCCATGTTTACAATTAAATAAAGATAAGTTTCGCTCACATTGTCTCTACGCTTATGCAATTCAGTTTCTGACTTGCTACTTACTTGTATGTCAATGAAGTAGTAAGTCGGGGGCTACACCTAATTAGGTGCGCAATCGCGCACCTAATCTTTTATTTAACTCGACTTACTACCTTGAAGCTAGTAAGTCGCAGGCTACACCTAATTAGGTGTAGTCTGCGCCTAACCAATACCTAATCCATCTTTTCTCATTTAAGTCTATGACGAAGCCTAGCATAAGTCGTTTCGGGTAATAAAGAAACATAGTTTATTCGGGCCAGAGGCATGACTTAAGTAGAGAAAGGATGGTTAGCATATGCCATGTTAAAAATGGAAGTCATTTACATGGATAATTTACGAGTCCCTACATTTTTACAGGAAATCCAACTCTAAGTTGTCTAGAAGGCACTCGGCAGTCGGCTTCACTTCCTCGAGCAGCGCCATCGCCTCCTCTTCCGATTAGGCGAAGCCATCCTTGATAGCGTCAAGCTCGATTCGAGGATAGTGCGACTTGGCGATTCCTAGCACTTGATTGGAACTCGGCAGGCCGACTTCCCTGAGCCGCACCTTCAGTTGCTTGGGGGCTTCAGTCCACCTCTGGATCAGCTCGGCCCGAGAGCTCGGGTCATCTTCGCCAACATAGAGTTGGCGTCGAGTGGGTTCCACCGCCACCAAGAGCTCATCATATCGCGCTTGCGCAATCTTGGCGTTCTCTTGAAGAACGTCGTACTGCGCTAGCATCTTCCTCCTATGTTCTGTCAGAGAACAGGGAATGCATGATTACATAACCGTGTAATCACTGGATGTTCAGAGTCTGTTGGGTTTGGGGGCTTACCCTCCAACTCGGCGACGGCTTTTGCCTCCGATTTCTCGGGGCGGCTTACGGTCACTGGGACTTGGCTACCCGCTTGAAACACAGCGATCGTGGCGTCGCTGCGGCACATGGTGCGGGGCATAACGTCATCCCATCCGCCAAAAAACGAGCAATTCGACTCGGTCGAGTACTTACACGGAGGAACTGCGAGGTCGAACTTTTCATCCTGCGGCTCCTTAATCCAAGCTTGCGGCTCTTGGCGCTCCTTGGCTGCCTCGGTCCGGACCCTGATGACCTCCCCTTCCACGGATTTGATCCATTCTATTTTGGGGAGGAAGTAATTTAAAAACTTGGTTTTTCTCTCGGAGAAAACACCAAGTTCCTACAAAGAGGAAGGATAGTCACCATCCTGACTCAAGCTAAAGAAGATTCGCTCTACAGGTCAAAAGGCTTAACGGAGCCATTCTGCCACATTCAGCGGCATACTCCAAGAAGGCCTTCCTCATTTCACCTTCGGCCTCGTCGTCAACAAGGGCCCAGTTCCCGGCCTCGTCCCTCCAGCCCGCCGAGAGCTACGGCTCAGTCTCCTCTGGGGAGGCGGGTCAAGCGAGGATCTCTCTACTATCGGCTCATTTCCCACGCCGCCTCGGCGGATGGATTCGGTCCGAGGTCAGCGGCAGAGCGCCTCCCGACCCGGCTCCCGACGCTGCTTCCGCCGCTCTCATTGGTGGGGTCATTTGACGGTGATGGAGGAGGTGCTTCCTGACTTGGCTCAGCAAGCTGTGATGCCGGCTCGGTCGGGCGACTTGACGGAACCTCTACCGATGATTTCCTGGAATAGGGAATTTTCGATCAGAGGGAATGCAAAGGAAAACTGTCAGGCGGTGGCGGAGTTGCGCTTACCGGTTGGTGGTCTTAATCTTGATACCGGCGCCCTTTCGAGAGGAAGCCCCGCTCGAAGAGGCGTCGGGTAGGCCTCTCGGTCTAGCTTGAGGGGTTGAATTCTTTTCCCTCTGGGTCAGACTACCTCTGTCCTTGGGGATGGGTCCCCGACCACGCTGAAGCCGAGTTGGTTGACTCGTTCCCTCTTTGGGAGCCTCACCCACCTTTGGCCCCGAGCTTCGCCGGCCGCGTCCTCCGGACGGCGGGACATTCTCCCCCGCTGAGGAGGCCGGGTCCTTGCCTTTCTTGGCGGCCGGGGTTTCTTCAGGTTCTCCCCCTGGGCACTTCTCGCCCTTGTTGGCAGGGGCATCAGGAATTGGAGCCACGGATACAAAAGCCTGGCGGTTCTGCATAGGAGCACGGCGTTACCAAATAAGCATCAACATAGGAGTGCCTGACACAAGCAGAAAGAATGCTCGATGCCTACCTCTGGAGGTGGATTGTTAAGGGACAAACTCCTGGGACTCCCTTGATTTGAAAAAATAGTTCCGGGAGCGAAGAACTCGGAGAGTCGATTGATGACGTCCGAGTTGGAGATCAGGACATCCATTTCTCGAGTAGAATCGGATGGCCCGGTGTACTCGAACCCGATTCGAATCCTCTCCTTGAGCGGCTGGACACGGCGCTTCGTGAAAGAAACAGCTATAGCAACGCCGATCAGCCCCTCGTCTTTGAGATGTTGAATCAGGCCGAGTAACTCGGTCACCTGATCCATTTCAGAGGAAACAGGGGGAGAGTTTCAAGAGGAGGAAGCTCGAGGCTTTCTCCCATCAAAACAAGGAAGACTGGGAGGAGGATTGGAGCAGTAGAACCAATCCTGATTCCACCCCTTCAAAGAAGTCCGAAGCGGCAAGACAAAATACTCCTTCTTGAGGCCGCTACGGAGCTGAAAACCGGCCCCAGCCTTGGGGCATTGTCGGTCGGGTAGGCCTTTAAGAAGAAGAGATGGCGAAAAAGGGTGAAATGAGGAGCGATCCCCAGAAAAGCCTCACAAAGATGAACAAAAATTGAAAGTTGAAGTATGGAATTAGGATTCAAATGGAAGAGCTCAATCCCATAATGGTTGAGTAAACCACAAAGAAAGGAGGATGCGGGGAGTCCGAACCCGCGGGAGAAGAAAAATTCGAAGACAACGATCTCCTCTTGATGAGGAGTGGGGGAGGATTCACCTGCGGCGGCGTGCCAATCAATGAGCTCTGGCGTAGGGAGAACGCCGGCGTCAACAAGGGCCTGCAAGCGCTCATCGGTGGTGTTTGAGGTTGCCCAGTCCCCGCCATTGGAATGTGGTGGATCTGGAGTTTGGCGACGGTGGCGCGCTAGGGTTGCTTGGAGGCGGCGAAAGCGCAAAAACCCTAGCGGAGTATTTCGGGGAGGCGAACGATTTGGGCGCCTGATGTAAGCGTCTGCTTCAAACTCCCTGGTGTGTTCACTTAAAAGGAAGCGAGTAACGTTTGCTTTACAGGCAAAGCGGGAAGGAAATGAAGCCCTAAAATTGTCGTTTCAAGACTTGGGCTCTGATTTAAACCCCTGAGGACATACCCTATAAGGGCCGAAGTCAGACATGACTTACTCGCATGCAGTGTCACTCGGTCGATCGGTCGAGAAAATAAGCGTGCCCTTGTTGAGCTCGTTGCCAGTCTTCAATTTGAGGAGTGGGCGCTTCTCAAAATTGCAACCCGGCTTTTGATGTGCCCCTTGAGTACGGTAGTCGGTTTGGCTTTTAGCCGGATCGCACATCAAAAGTTCTTTTAAATTGTCCCGGTGGCACATCTCCGGATCGTTTGTCGTCAAGACAAGCACCACCTGGGCAAAATTTAACTCAGCTCTTGGTGTACCTCCTGGGGTCAATGTCTAGTCTGATTTTCTAATCAGATTAGGGGCCGAAGAGTTACCTCTTCAGTTGGGTCTCAGTGGCATATCTCCGGATCGTTTGTCGCCAAGACAAACACCACTAGGAGGACCTCAACTTGGAGGCGGGCGTATTCCTCTAGGGATCACTAGCTTGACTCCGCACTAGTTGGGTCAGGGCGCCTGAATACCCTACGCAAGTTGTGACATATCCCATGCTGGATCGAATGTCGAGCTCTGCAAGCCAGACTTGAATGTCATAAGTTGTAACAGGGAGGATAACGCTGGGTGGCACTGCTCACTTAGCAAAATCCACTTTTCTGGTATGCCTCTCCGCGGGGCCATTAGCCAGCATTCTGATCCGTCGGGCTGGGTGCCAGGCATCTTTAATAAATTGAGAATTTTCTCGAGTTCTTTGCAACTGTGTTGTTTCATCAACAGTTACTCGTGGCGGCGTACTCCATCGGCCAGATTTAAGAGTGACGCCACTCGGGTAACATCCGGCATCGCGAAATAACCCCTGATCAAGACAACCCAGTCCAAGCACTCGGGGCTATCAGGAAAACATGGGCCTGGGTATCCGAAGATACACTCTTCGACGTACCACCTCCTTGGGCCGAATCAATTGGGCCTTCGGAATAGCGAGCTTGAGGTCATGCGCGACTTGAGATGAGTTATAAGAAAATGAATTCGTTTCCTACTCGAATACATGGATATAGGCGTAGCCGAATCGGTTATATCTGTATCTTCCATACGCGGATTAGGGATTCTATATGTAACCCGACCCCCTGCACTATATAAAGGGGGTCCGGGGCCCCTAGTTCGAGATCCAATCCCACATCTTACAATCATCATCAGCATCCACCATAATACAATCCACAAGCACAGGAGTAGGGTATTACCTCCCCCCGAGGGCCCGAACCTGTATAAATTCGGCTCCCTGTGCTACCATCGTAGTTGTATTCTTTCGCATCGCCCCGTAAAATACATTGCCGACGCAAATCGTTGACACCGGGTACCATCAAATAAAGATCAGGAAGGAGGACATTCCGAAAACGGCATTCACTACTCGTTACGGGTTGTACGAGTCAGGGTATTATCATAGATTTATCGAAGGATTTTCCAAGATCGCGAAGCCTCTCACACAGTTGTTGAAGAAGGACGCCAAATTCCAATGGACACCACAATGTCAGGAGAGCTTCGAAACATTGAAGAGTAAGTTGACCACATACTCGGTCTTGGTTTTGCCAGACCTGCATAAAGACTTTGAGGTGTATTGCGATGCATCATTGCTTGGATTGGGATGTGTGCTGATGCAAGAGGGAAGAGTAGTAGCTTACGCTTCCCGACAGTTAAAGCCGCACAAACTCAGATATCCGACACATGATTTGGAGTTAGCCGCGGTTATGCATGCATTGAAAATTTGGAGACACTACCTTGTCAGAAATCGTACGGAGATATATACCAACCACAAGAGTCTCAAATACATTTTCACACAGCCAGACTTGAATCTGAGGCAGAGAAAATGGCTTGAACAGATAGCGGATTACGATATCAGAATCCACTATCACCCCAGAAAGGCTAATGTAGTTACCAATGCATTGAGCCGCAAGAGGAATAATTATTTAAAGATTGAGACGGAGAAGTTAAATCTGGAGGTCGTGGCACAAGGATGCCTATATACGATGGAAGTACAGCCTACATTAGAGGAGAAGATCAAACAAGCCCATGAAGATGACGAAGATACCATCGACATTATTGTTAAACTGATAATGGAGAAAGCTCCAGGATTTAATATGGATAAGGCGGGAATTGCCTGGTTTGGTAAAAGAATCGTGGTACCAAAGAAGGAAAGACTTCGGGAGTCAATTATGAAGGAAGCTCACGGTTCAGCATATTCTATACATCCGGATAGCACCAAGATGTACCTTGACTTGAAAGAAAATTACTGGTGGCCAGGTATGAAGAAGGACATTGCCGAACATGTAGCTCTTTGTGATGTTTATCAGCATGTGAAGGTTGAACATCAATTGCCAGCAGGATTGCTTCAGCCACTACAAGTTCCACAGTGGAAGTGGGAAGAAGTCGGCATGGACTTTATCGTTGCGTTGCCAAGAACCCAAAGGGGGTTACGATTTGATATGGGTTATCGTTGATTGGCTGACTAAGGTAGCTCATTTTCTACCAGTCAAGACGACCTACCCAAGTCACAAGTTACTGGAATTGTACATGTCAAGGATTGTTTGTCTGCACGGTGTGCCAAAGAGAATAGTCTCAGATAGAGGTACACAGTTCACTTCAAGATTTTGGAAACAACTCCACTCTTTATTAGGGACATATTTAGCTTTCAGCAATGCCTATCACCCTCAGACAGATGGACAAACCGAAAGGACCAATCAGATTCTAGAAGATATGCTCAGATCAATTGCACTAACAGATTCCAAGAGTTGGGACGAAGCTCTTCCCTATGTTGAGTTTTCCTATAATAACAGCTATCAGACAAGCATACAGATGTCTCCATTCGAAGCGTTGTATGGTCGAAAGTGTCACACACCACTGTACTGGAGTGAGACAGGAGAAAGAAAGTTGTTTGGTCCTAACATTCTAAAGGAAGCTGAAGAGAAGGTCAAGATGATTCAACAGAGGATGAGGACGGCCCAATCCCGACAAGAGAGTTACGCCGACAAACGTCAAAGGGATCTACAATTCAACGTGGGAGATCATGTGTATTTAAAGGTGTCGCCATTAAAAGGACTACGCCGATTCCATGTGTTAGGGAAACTATCACCCAGGTACATTGGTCCGTTCGAGATCATCGCCAGAAGGGGAGAAGTTGCCTATCAGTTACAGTTGCCACCGAATTTGTCTGGCGTCCACAATGTGTTTCATGTCTCCCAACTTCAGAAGTATTTACGTGTACCTAAAGAGCAAATGCTAGTAGAGGCAATGGATTTGCAAGAGGATCTGACCTACAAAGAAAGACCAATAAAAATTCTGAAGGAAGATGAAAGACGTGCTCGCAGTCGTGTAATCAAGTTTTGCAAGGTGCAGTGGTCTAATCACACCGAAGGCGAAGAAATATGGGAGCGACAAGAAGATCTGCAGGCAGAGTTCCCAGAGTTGTTCAAGGATCATTCCGAATCTCCAGGACGAGATTCTCCTTAAGGGGGAGATTTGTGACATCCTAATAAAATTACTATGCCACATATTATTAATAAAGAAAATAAAAAGGTAAAAACATAAAATAATATTAGAAAAAGGCTCTAATCAGGCTTAGGTAGCCTTATCGGGCCCAAACTAGGCCCAAAACCCCTTACCCAACCCTAAGCCCATTAGGACTCTTAATATTCTATATTTAACCCAATTCTAGTCTAAATCAAGTTCTACCCCAAATAGGACTCCTCCACCACGCCCCAACCCCTATAAATACCCACCCAAGACCCCCTTCCTTAGACCCTAAAGTCGGAGCCTCGGAATTAGAGCTCTAGCCACCCAAACCCTAGCCCCGAAGAAATAACCGAGGTATCTCTCGAATTCCAGTGCCCAAACCTTAGATCTAAAGCCAACACATTGTAAGTCTCGTCAAGACAATCAATTTGGATATATGGAAGTCCTATTTTGGTGGAAAATTGAAGGAGCTACGCCACGCCGAAGATCGCTGGAATTCTGGCCGTCACCGGCGAGCCGCCACCCCGCAGCCGCCCCCAGATTCCGGGTGCAATCGTGCAAACCCACGCGCCGCTGTCCAATGCCCACACGCCACGCCCCCACTTCCTATCCGCCGCCCGTGTGCTAAGCACACGCCGTCAGCCAACGCACCAGCGTCGCGTGCCGTCGCCGCCTCCGCCTCGCAAGCAGCGCGCGCCCACGCCCGCCCACCACGTCCACCCTCCGTTGGCCGCCGCCTTCGCGTTCCCCGCCAGCCAAGCTTCGCCACCCTACCAATCCCGCGCCACCACGCCTCACCAGGCATCGCTGCCCCCGTCGGCCGACCCACCCACGCCGCCGCCAATCGGAGCGAGCCACGCGTCCCCAAGCTGCCGGCCTGCGTCCGCGTCCCGCCCACGCCGGATTAACCGGGTTTCCTCGGTTTTCGCCCGGTTAAACCTGGTTTATTCTTTTCCAGCCTTTTCTTTTTCCCCGAAACTTCCATAAATTGTTTAGGGAGCATCCGAACTCCGATTTAGATGATTCCAGAGCCCAAAAATCACAAATAATCCCAAGAATTTTGATATATTTTATCATACTATTTTCTCTGTGTTTGTTATTTATTTCTGTTTTATTTCTTTTTCGCATAGATCCGACGTGTACCTGCTATACGGGAGCCTTTCCGGAACCTTTCGAAGGAGGAGATCCCGATCCAAACTTCTTCGAAGGCAAGCTAGATTCATATTGAATTCCTAATTTGCTAGAATTTATTTATTTCATCTTAATTTGATTTCCATGCTTGAATTATCATCATATGTGCTATTTGATCCTGTTTTCATGTTAGACCTCTTCTAATATGATTTAGCCTACCCTTGTTAGCCCGTTGGTACTGTTCTCCTACCTATCCTTTGTGTAGTTGCCTAGCCTTGCTTCTGAGATTGGTAGTTGTTAGGTCTCACTCATTATTAAATCTATATCCGTGAAGATTTTGGCTTCGTGGTACTGTTTTGGTAAACTTAATCAACTAAAATCAACATGGTGTGTGTTGATCTGAGGAGACCTAGAAGAGGTGGATTTCTTGCTTGTGGTTGAGACGTGCAGGTCTCCTCTGTCATATAAGGACCATATACTTGTGACTATCATACCAAACCTGAACCATACAGCCACTTGTGCCTTCTGACCCTAGCTTATTAGTCATGAAACCTAGTTTCGGTGTACTCAGAGTGAATGACGTGACTAGCTATCACCGGTTCCGAATGGCTTAAATGGGGCTAACCTCATACCGCGCTTATCGATCCTATTTGAAGGAGATGCGATGACCGACTTTGGTCAAGTATACCGTATAGGTCGCGAAATCAAAAGAAAGGGTACACTATGGGACAGGTGAAAGCAGTGAATGGTTTTGTACTATTTCTCTCTTGGGATGAGACAGGGCTTGTGGGGAACGTGTACACACTCTGCAGAGTTAAAACTATCATGGTAGTCATGTCCGCGGTTATGGGCGAGGGAAAGGAGTTTGACAGAAGGTAATCCAATGTGTTTTAACTAATTAACTTGAGGGTGTAGTTAGACAGGCAGTGCCTCTTTTTGGAGCTGGTTAGCCATTTCTATGGCTGCGCTCATCGTGTGTTGAGCCGGTTAGCCTTCCTTTGGCTACGCTCACTCGTTATAATGTGTTCAATGAATCAAGAATAAATAAACAAGTAGATATGTGTTGTTTTAGAAAAATAACCAAACCCATCCTTTGATCCTGCATTCATTATTAAGGACTGCTTGCGGGGTAGCCGTGCACTCATTATATGGATCATGGATTATTGTTCAGGGGCAGATCTCGACGTCGGTGCCTGTTGTGACAAGGAGGTGATAAGCTACGCGTTCCGGGTCAACCTCGGAGTATCGTCGCATTTGAAGTCTTCCACTGTGTTCTTATGCTATTGACTTAAGTCCTGTGCAAGGCTATGTGAATGTCTATGTCTACCGAATGTTATTTATGATATTAAACTGTTAATTTCTAGTTATTGCAATTCCTGCGATGATATTTCAAACTGTCCTTGAGTGCAATACTAGCGATAATCTTCTGGGACTAGTATTCGGCCACTCAAGCCGATAGAAATATCGGGGTGCAAGACATTGAAATAGTCTGTAAAGCCGATTAAAACGGCCCCTGTAATAGTTGCGTTATTAATTTCCAACCAGAAATACCACTCGACACCCGCAGGCAATGCCTAAGCGTAGGAGTGACCTAGATTCCGCATCACTTAATTTCCAACCAGAAATACCACTCGACACCCGCAGGCAATGCCTAAGCATAGGAGTGACCTAGATTCCGCATCACTCTTCTGGACCAATGCCCCTTTTTCTTCTGTCTCCCGTAGGGTCTTCTATCGCATAGTTTTGACCTAAGACTGCCCGTTGGAATGGGCAGCCCACATGAAAGGCAGGTGAGTACACGAGTACTCAGCAAATCACATGGTTGGTCATTTCTTAACCATCATGAGCTAGAGTTGTTAAATGATTAGTTCACCAAGTTCATATTTTTAATCTCTTAGTTACAAATGTTGTACCCTTTGTCTACCCATAGCACTAAAAGTACACTATATGAATATGACGTAAAAATATGTACATATAACAGGAGAGCAATTATAACAGAAAATTAAATCTACTTATGTCCAGATCACCGGAATCACCAATTAACACAGCTTCATATATACCAGAAGCACGGTACATCGATGATTTAGGGATTTTAGTGCTACAGAACCTGCCCAGCTTTACCCATACAATGCAACGAATTAGCTAAGGTCGAAGCACCAAAGATCTAAGTTGTTCCATTGGACTAGTTTCTGCCCAGCGAGACCCCATCCACCCTCTGGCCATGGGAACTTGTAGGCCGACAAGTTTTGTCACCCCATAGAAGAGTGGTTTTCAGTTGTTACTGAAACCTGACAGGGGGACTGAGGCCACCGTACCTAGCTGTCAATGACTTATTGCAACCGCGGAATACCTCATCCAACTTGTTACTGAAACCTGACAGGGGGACTGAGGCCACCGTACCTAGCTGTCAATGACTTATTGCAACCGCGGAATACCTCATCCAACTGTCCAGAACATTTCTATGTCCAATTTCTCGATAGCATCGAAGGACAAAATTGTGTTACGTTACTGTGACACAAGAGTAGTATCCTTATGGCGTTGGACAGGAACATATATGACATAGTCTACCCCATGGGAACTATCAATCATTCAATTATCTCTAGTTTCATACTAGAGTCATTTTTTCCTCTGCTCTCAGCATTAATCCCAATATTATCTAACTATTTTATTTAACTCAACCCCTTTGATCTTTAAGTTATGTTAATTTTATGATTATATCCTTGTCAAGGTGCAAATAGCTTAAGCTGACAAGGCTCTTCATCGTTCTGAATGGGGTTTGTTTATCGCCAAGCAAATTTTATTTCTTTTTATTTGGTCCTTGTCAAGATGAATATGGTCTACAATTGACAAGGGCATCATACCTCCATGAACAGGAAATAATTATAGCTAATCAAGCCATATCTAAATTGTCTGACAGGTTTTTCCTACGTTTAAAGTATCTATGTAAGACAAATTTTATAGAATTTCCATAGCTCTGGAGTTGACAAATGATCAAGGAGCATGTGACTTGCCTTTCAGGATCAAGGCCTTCTTGTGGGTTGCTATCATCGGGGATTCTTCTTTGGCATCGGTTATGTCGTTTCTTATCCCAATGCTATCAAAGCTTCTATTATCTTTAGTCCGTAACTTGATCTGCATTTACCTGACTCCATATTCTACCAAATGCATTTATAATTACCAAATTAACACCAGAATGACATTCATAGAACTTTCAGATCTATATTTTAAAATATTCCCAATGTAACAGCCCCATTTTGGACATCTAGAAAATCGTAAAGTACGCATGCATTTAGGAAATTACTTTCAAATCCTTTTTGGTTTTGAAATTGCATTTACTCGATACCCATCGGTATGATATAATTATATATCCTGATATAGGAACTACGTGCTTTATTATAAAAACAATTTAGTTTTAAAACTGATGCAAGATCATATTTTCTTGTATGATAATATAGGTATATACATACATGTGGACTAAAGATTTGGAAATTCTAGAATAACCCTAACACATGGATAATCCAAAACGGAAAATAGTAAATATCATCATAGATTAAATGCAAAGGCATGATTTGTGGATTTCAGTTGAAATCTCAATAAGGACCAAAACACCAATGTTAAATTCTAGTTGAATTCCAAATTCAATTTGAAACTCCATAATGAAATTGAGAAAGATTTAATATACATACATATATATACATACATTCATACATACATATATATACACGTATATATATACGGTCTCAAATTATCAAATACACAATTGACTGGTCAAACCCTCTGCCCAGTGGGCCCCACTGGTCAGCATCTTTCTTCTCTCCTTCTCTGCTCTCTGTCTTCCTCTCTCATCTCTCATCTCTCTCTCTCACACTGAGCTCTTTCTCTTACTAGCCGCATTGCTCTCCCTGCAGATCAGCAGCTCCACGCGGCCACCGGTCTCTGCTGCCCTCGCCAAGTTTCGCTAAGGCCTTGGTCACTTCCCCGTGGCGCCTATGGCTCGCCATGGCCTCCCTGTGGAGCTACTTCCTCACAAGACGCTGCCACACAACCGCGCTCTACTCGCCACGACCAGACTGCCTCGCCACTACCCAAATCGCTTGCTTAGCCATCTCTCGCCCCCTCATCGCCTAACAATTTTAGCCCAAATTTCGAGCTCATTTCATCGTCTTTCTTCGCGTCTCTAGTTTTCCAAATAACTTGGCGCCTCCATTCATCGCTCTACGTGCTCGCTTTCATGTTCTTGGAACCGTTGGAAAGCTCGATCTTCCTCTCCAACGCCTTTTCTTTAATCGACCCGAAGTGCTCTCTACATCGCATGAGAGCTCGACGACCATCCTCGACCACAAACCGTCCCCTTTTGGTTTTCTCGGCAATGGTGAGTTCTTCCCCCAATTCCTCCGAGCTGCACCATCCCTAGAACCTCCTTAACATGCTCATATACTTGCTTAAGGTAGCCGACAACTGAAACTCGTGGTCGCCGTGCTCCATGTCTCCACCGCCGTCCTGCTCGTCGTCGGCCGCCTCCGGTGCGTCTCCGCTCTCGTCACTGCCGAAGGTATCTTCTAGGTACCCCCCCATATGCTTTTGAGCCCATGCAATAGGCCGTAGTTGTTGCAGTTCGTCGTCGTCGGCGTCCGCCACCATCGGCCGCTGCTTGAGCTTGTCGTGCCGCTGCTTCAAGCCGCCGCTGGCCAAACTGAGCTCACCTACATGTGTGCCTCGCTAGGGGGAACCCATTCCTGTCGTCCGCCTGACCCGCCGTGCCCTCCCGCACCGGCGCCACCGAGCTCCCAAGGTCTCCCATGGTGAACACTGTGTT
Organism: Olyra latifolia; assembly: GCA_036346145.1. NCBI lineage: Eukaryota > Viridiplantae > Streptophyta > Magnoliopsida > Poales > Poaceae > Olyra > Olyra latifolia. The sequence goes on along the minus strand of CM070524.1, from coordinate 38,026,031 downwards.
TAGCTAGAGGTTGAAGAACGCACAACACTGTAGCCTGCTAGCAGTGTTGCTGTGTGTCTATATTACATGAAAATTTTAGACTTTACCAAGCCACCAAAAATTCCTCGTTCATCCGGTTAAAGTGAAACAAGTTAAAATGGATAGATCGGGGCGTATTCTATCTCCTGTGAATTTTCCATATTTTTCCGAGCATATTTTATTTTCTGCAATAATCTAGCTATAGGAAAATATTTATAAACAGCGACTTAATTGTTATATCTAGTTAAAAGGGGTTAAAATTATCTGAAATTAGTAGGAAACAGTAAGACAGTGCTTATACATTTCTAGTATAATTAGTTTATTTTTAGAGTTATTTATTTAAAAGAAAACCCACTTAATAGTAATTAAAAATAGGAATTCCCACCTTATTTAATTAGTTATTACTTTACTTACATGATGATAAAAGTTTCAGTTAAGCATACATATGATTTAGGAGTTTAATAAATTGACTGCACAATTTTAGGATCAATATTGCTCTCTAGGTAATTAAATTGAGCAGTTTAACCCTTTTCCTTAAATATTAATAAACCCAAAAGGGGATAATGGTTAATTAAACTAGCTAATGATGTTGAATTATAAAATACTTTAGTACTTCCCTTGGTATTAGTACAGTTGCAGTAAATATTAAACACTGATTGGGACCTAGGAAAAATATTAATGACAGTAGATGATCTTCGGAATATTTAGAACTCTAATTAAACATTTAATCAAAACTATAAGGCATAGTAACCTATATGCAATTATTAAATATACTACCTTGTTAGAAAAATACGAGAAAATATAGAAACCCCTTAGGTCAAGATTATTAAAAGTGAATAATACCACTCTAGACCTAAGAAAAATATTAGGACAATGTATTATTCCAAAAATGTCCCTAAGCTAAGTTATAGGCAATAGGAAGTATTTAAGTATTAAAATACAGTAGCTACTAAGCAATTATAAAGGGTGTTAGATATACCAAGACACTAGTATTTTAACTGAACACACTCACTCACTCACACCCTAATTATATAACTAGTTCATACTTTAAAAAAATGAAGGAAATTCTTCAAACAAAACTTATTTTGCTTTATACACCTATTTGCTAAATCTAAGGGTGAACTATTAGGGGTAGCATTATCCATCATCGCATATCATCTTCATAACGCTCCCACCACTGTTATCTTTTTGTGAGTTATTGTACATTCATAGCTCATGGAACTTCCTCGATAAGTAGAGAAACTTATTTAGGAATCTTAGTAATAAGAAGCGACACGCTGATAGCTGCGATCCTAGCTGCGTTTGCATTTCATACATCATATTTTCTGCATACTTTGGTGTTTATTTGTATTACTTGGCTCTTCGCGATAGATTTCGAGGACCATGAGCAACCAGAGATCAAGACCTGTGTTTTGGATTCACAGGATCCAAAGTAGTTAATACCTACCCTTAATAGTGTTGCTTTTACTAGGGAGAGTATGCGCTTTCCCTAGTGCGAGTTAACATCCAATAATATCATATTGAATCCTAGACTTCTAAATTATTTATTTTACAGTATTAAACTGCATGCCCTTTAAGTATTTATGCCTATTTATTCAATCAAGATATATCATGCCATTTACTTACTTGCTATCAATTTACCTTGATGATGTTGTCTTGAATTAATCATCTGTCATTTGGCTTTGCTATTGATCGCTTTGATGATCGCCCTTGGTAGCCTGGTTAATTTAAATAAACTGATTTAGACTCCTAAGTCTTGGTTAAAATCTTGCTTAGACATTGCTCAGGTCCAACTAATAATTTTAGGCTTAGAATTGCCTTGGAACGGTGAACCGACATTCACCGAACATTATCACACAATGAATATGGTTAACTGGAATTTGGGCCTGGCATGCCAGTGTGGATATGCTTGTGATGTGTTACAATGCGGACTGGGTCCGGCATTGGGTAAGAGATGGAGTAGCTGTGCTACGTGATTTGAGGAGCTAATCGCCCACATACGTAGTGCATGGAAAAGGAGCGCGGCGAGATCCGCGTAATGCCGTGCGCTGCCCCAAAAGGAGGGGTTCCGCCACATCGTGTGATTCACATGGAGGGTTCGAGTTAGCCGAGGAAGGAAGTGCATAAGGGTGAGGCCCTTTGTGGATCGGGTCGGGTGAATCAAGGATTCCCTGCACGGTGCATCGTGGATGCACAGCAGACGCCATCGACTATCTCGTCATGGAGATAGTTCCTAACACCACAACGTGTTGCGCCATCGCGCTGTAGTGCAAGTATTAGGGATTCAGGGTAGTTACGACTGCGGGCGCATTTTGTCTGCCGCCATGCTTGAGGTGAAGACGGTTTCATGTCGCTATCCGAGAATGATCTAGGTCCATTCTACAGAGAGCCGTGAGTCTAGCGTGGGTCGGCAACCCACTAGGACGAGACCGTACTTTGTCGGGGAATGTGATCCATTAACGAGTCGCCACACTCGGAAGATGATGGCGGGAGTGGGAAGAGAACGTTTGGCAGAGTGCATGGAAACTGCCATGGGTTTGGTCTGTGTATTGAAATGGAAATATGATAAATATCAACTTGATATAGAATTTGGTTAAACTGCTAAGTCATAGGCTTTGATTTCCAAAACTGGCTTATCTGCAAATAAATAAACCCAGCCTTTCCTTTGAAACCTCTATCATTAAATGCATTGGGTTGGGTGTTAGCTCGCCAGTGTTTAGATAACACTGACCAGCATACTTATACTCTTTTAGATGGAGAGTATAAGCAAGACAAAGATGCCTGCCATGAAGACGATGAACAGGAGATCGCTGATGATCAAGTCGAGGCTTAGGGCGTCTCTCCAGTCGATTGCTTAGGCATAGCTGGCAAGAGACACTTTTGAATCTTTTATCGCACTCTGATCTTTTGTTGTTCTTAACTATTTTGGGCCAATGTGCCGTGTTGTAATATTTAATAGCCTTTGGGCTTAATGTAGGTATTTAATGTACTATAAGTCTTCCGCTTGTATGAAATGATCTGGCTATGTAAATGGTATGCGCTAGTGTACTGATCTAGGAACTAGTGCAGGTCCGACCAATTCTCGCAAGGTAAGCCGAGAAGGGGCGTGACACCCAAAGGCTTTGTAATATTTTATAATACAAGAAATACCAAGCTCTATATTTGTATGACAATATAAATTATGATGATATGTATCAAATATTTGCAATGTACATGGGTATGGGATTTTGTTGAAAAATGTACTTCAAAAGATATTTAAGAAATGCATAGTTACATATAAAATAATCTTATCTAATCTTTAAATATAAGGTTGATGTTGTTTCTTTTTAGAAAAACTTACTTTACGATTTAATCGGTTTAAATGGTTTACATTCATGTAGACCATTATTTTAAATGGTTTCGTTTCGGCTACATCCCTCTCTTTCAACTTACATTTCAAATATACATACTCATCCCTTTTTATTTGATAGAAATATAATTTTATAAATAATGAGCAAATTAAAACTTTAGGAAAATACAAGGTTATACTATTTATTCCATTAATTCCCATATGTTAAATTCTATTACAAAAGGTGAAAAAGTAATGTGTCAGGTATGTTTAAAAGAAATATATAAATTTCAAGTGCAATATATGGTTTTATAGGCAATTGGATATTTTATTTAATTAATTTATTTTACAATAAGTTTTATAGCAACAACGGTAAATATTTAATGTATCTATATGTTTAATTTGAATATAACTTATAAATAGATAGGGATGTATGATTTTAGTAATGCATTATATAGATTTTCTATGCATCTTAAAATGTCTTATATGGTATTTACTAGATTTGTCATTAAGTTTTAATATTCCAAAAATCTCATTTTCAAATAATTCCATTTTTTGGTTTAAATGCCCTAATTGGGTTAATTTATAGTTCACATATATTCTTGTTGTTACATATAATTAAAATTCATTTTTAGGTGTATTTTATTATTCTAAACATTTTCTATTTGGGCACTGTTCACAAAACTGGTATAAAAACAGGTGAATCGGCCATAAAAAGGAAAAACCGAGAAAACCTGCAAAAATCAGATGGGGTTCACTGATTTTCTTCCTCTTCCTTCGTTTTCCTTATCCGACGAAGCTTGGGCAATAGATTCCAGTCATGATGGTGCTCCGTTAGGGTTGTTCTCGATCTCTGTGGGTTTCTGGGACCAAGACGCAGGACGTGTTTCCCTCGTCCATGGTCGAAGGACTATGGTTTGGCCGGCAGCGAGCTCGAAGCGAAGCTAGGCGGCGGTGCAATATGGATCCGATGATGCAGGGTCAGTCTCGGCTAAAGGAAGATATGGAGATGGTCGCAGGCTTGCGAGTAGCCTATCAGTGGACTTAGAACGACTTGGGGTGCATGGTGGTGTCGGCGATTGCTCATCGGAGCTACAGAGCAGAGCAAATTAGGGCAGCATGCTCGGTTGAGCTGGGGGCCAAATTGGCATGTCAGGAAGCTTCTAGAGGCAAAGAGAAAAATGATGGTGCTATTAGTTTTGATTGGGGAGGTCTACAACACTCTGGCACCGTGAGCTTTGGAGCTCCAGGCGGCGACTCCAATGGTGTTGGCGGCCTAAGCCGAAATTAACCAGCGCGGCACTTAGGCGAGGTGCAGGGAGGCTCTAGGAAACTTATTGGTGCAAGCAATCAGATCAAATTGGAACATACGCGTGCAATTGCCATGATTGGCCTTAGCGGCGAAAAATAGGGAAAAGTATGAATTGGGGCTCACCGGTGGATGTCCGATGACAACGGCGACTCAGTGAGGATCCCTAGACGCAGCCGAAGCTTCGTATAGTGAAAGAATGAGAGGGAGGTAAAGAAATTCTCACGACATGCCTTTCCTATGAGCGAATGGCGCTGCGGCTGAATTGGGAGGCGACGACAGCGGCTTTCGGCTGTTTTAGGTGTGCGGATGTGCTCAAGAAGCCGTCCAGACCACATAGCGTTTAGGATGGGGACGTGTGGCACGCGCGAGCATAGCTTGGGTTGGCTCGGCCCGGCCCGACGGCGTTAAAGGCGGAAAGCTAGAAAATGAAGGCATGTTTTCCAATTCAGGTAGGTTCTCCAGAACGGGAAGCTTCCAGATTGGGTAATTACTGGGTTAAATAGGAAATCTAATTTTTTGTTGATTAGAAATCCGATTAAGGGCTAGAAAATAATTTATAGCTCAGAAAAATAAAATAAAAATATACCTAGGTTCAAAAGAATTATTAGGGTTTAAAACATATAAATGTTTTTGGCATTTGACATTTATTTATTTTAGTAATTTTTAAATCATTTCTCCAATGCTTTTATTAGTTTTACATAATCTAATTATCAGAAAATATATATAAAAAAATCCTTGAGTTCAAAAACTTATGAATATTCCATTTATGTAATTTAATTAATATTTTGACAAGATTTAATTTCCTATAAATTATCATTTATCCTTTAAATACCCTAAATATTTATACTCTAATTTGTTATAGCTTTTGGAAAAATATGGGAAAAACCTCTATGTGCATAAAAACATGCATAGGTCTTATTTATATGGTTAACTTTTGTTTTTACCTTATATTTTATAATGTTTCTTCTCAGTCCATTATATATATAATTCACATATTAACTCTTTGTATAATTCTAAGGGAAATTGAAATAGGGAAGGTTATCCTCCCTAGTTTCATTTTCCTTTGACTAAATAATATAGGTACGAGGTTTACTACCAATTGATTTTATGTGTTATGGAAACCTAGAAACTTAGATGTGTATATATGTGCATATATATATGTAGGTATACACCTAGCCTTGTCTAGTTTTAGAGCAAAGACTAAAGGATATATAGTCTAGGTTTCACTGGATATATTTTGCTTATGTGGTTTCATGATTTGTCAAAGGAGAGAATACTTAGGGAGGTTGATGAATCACATGAATTGGATATGTCCCTAACATCACATGTGATATAGGTCAACAGGATAAAGAGGGTTTTGGGATGAAATGATCCTCTTCAACAAAGAGATGGCATTAGAGAGGTAACTCTGACTAGAGCTCATGACACACAAGAGTCCAAGCATATTTGAACTTAGGTTTATCTAGATCAGTTGAGGTACCTCAGTAACGGTATTAACGAGGAAAATGGGTGGAAATGCCTATGACCCTATTGATCTGACTTCGTCCAAAAAGGACAAAAGAATAATTTAGGGTAATACTGAGGATGACAAAAGAGTGATAAACAATGGCGATGTTAGAAGGACTAGCTAATTGACATAAACTGGTTATACGGGCCAAGACCTACATACAACTGAGGTATAGAAAAGATGTGTTGGCTGGGACATCTAAGTTCTCGGATATTCAAAGGTAATCGAAATAGCGTGCATCTGATAGGGTTACCCTTCTAGTAAGGCAACTATGTTAGAGGCGAATATACTTGAATATAGATGTGTATGCGAGTATTCGATACACGCTTTAGGTCAAATAAATTTCATACATTGGAAAGTGCTGTCAAAGATAGCCTTGACTGAAATACAAGGTATAGGTTATCCCTGGACTCAAGTCTCCGTAGAATAAATCGAGTCAAAGGGGTGTCATCCTCAGAAGAAAGGGATGTCCCATCATGGGGAAAGGCCTCAAAAGAGATTTGCATGGAATTCACCTCGAAAAGTTATATCTAGAACTCCTACTAATCTAACGACATAATTCTAGATGTTTATAGTAGTTAAGATTTTAGTTTATGAAACAAGTATCACTTATTGCATATAAATTCATAGAAAGCTTTGCAAAATAAAGAAAATGTCCTAATGACTTCTAGAAGACTTATCATGTTTAATGCATGCAACTTAAGTTTTAATCCGTGAAAAAAATTTATACCTAAAATTTTGGGATGTTACATGGAGCCTTACCTCAGGCTTACAATTGATCGATTGCATCGAGCACAAAAACCATATTTGAAATGTCTCCTTGTACAAGTGGTAAGATACAATATGATGATGCTCTTTTTTTTCACATTTCTGGCTCATACTAATAAGACAGGTTCCCTAATTGTTGTATTGAATTCCAAATTCTGCCATACTTTTATGGGTGTTAATTGTTATCCATGTTTTATCCTGCGTTGAGTAAGGTTTTGTCCCATCCATGTGGACGATCCAAAGAAGTTTTGACTTGGGCCCTGTTTGGAAGAGCTCCAGCTCCACCAAAATTGGTGGAGTTGGTGGAGAAGGGTATTCCTAACTCCAGAAATTCATGGAGCTAGAGTTGTGAGTACATTGAGGATGTTTAGGTGAGTCATTTTATTTATATTTTAAAATAAAAATATAAATTTAAGTCACTTTATTTTAACCTATAAATTCCATATCTGAGGTGGAGCTGGGAGCTGGAGCTCTGTCAAACAGGGCCTTTAACTTCCACATGGATATAATGGGATGGCCATAGATCACGACCCATTTTCCATTTGGATAGGGAGGATCTTTGGCTATTTCAGCCCATTCAGATGAGGCCTAAGGGGAAATATCTGGTGCAAAAATTTTCACCCAAAGATGGAATTGCAACAAGACACTTCCTTGACAAGTCATGTCACATGTGTGGCCTAAAGTATCTGTTGACACCTGAATTTGAAAACAAGCCAATGTTCTGTAAACATCTTAAAATCGGCTTAGGCCTAGTGAAATACGGGCTGAAATGGACGGAACAAAGAAGTCCAAGTCGACTTGACAAATATGGAAGGAGATTGAATTGGCTAAGAAGGAATAAAGAAGTGTTTGGATCGTCTCAACGTGAGTATTTTAGGTTGTTTTGATATAATTAGAAGATATAGAGTCGAATTCGTATAGGTTACGAGAATAAGAGTGCTAGTCGATTGAGTCCGAGGTCCTGTATAAATACTTATCCCGAGGGGCGTGTAAAGGATCATCCAATAATCAATCAAACATATCTACTTTTTACATATCTCTACGTTTAATTTATTTTCGTTGCATTTAGATTAGCTTCGTATTTTGTCTTCGATCGACTTGCTGCGTATCGCCTTTTCGATCGGCTTCAAGGTACACCCCAGGAGTTGTTGTAAGTAAGTAATGTCTCGATTCACTTCGATATACGAGCTTGCATCGCCTTTTAGTCAAAATACTATCTTAATCGATATTACTGTGCATAACCGTTTCGACTAAGGGTTAGGTTTCACCCTCTTTCTACTAATCAACACATTCGTTGGCAGTAAACTGTTTACCCTCATTCTATCAGCTTACAGCTTGCTATTTGTCAATAGTCTGTTTACCTTCGTTCTTTCAATTAGGCGAACCGAACGACGAGTTGATAGTTTGTTTATCCTCGTTCTCTTACTTTATTGATCTTATCGGCTTGGTAGTGGACTATTTACCCTCCTGATTCTGTTGGTTTGGATCTGATTTAAGCCGATAATTTCGTTAGCTTTCACCCTTATTTAGGCTTGTTTCCAAGTGCTGCAGGTGGTTTACTTTACAGATCTAATCAGCTACCTAAAATTGATTACATCTTCTCCTACCGATTATAGATTAAATCGGTTAGCATGCTTTGAACCCTACCTTCGGTGTTGACGGGGATCCTAGTCCCTAACCCCATATGTGTTTAGCTGAAACCAACTTTCCGTGTAAACAGTATCTTACCATGGCTTCTAATGTAGTAAGGAACTGGTTCATGCAGATAACTTGGTAGCCTGTATCAGTGGGAACCTGTAGGTTACTGGTAGAGTTGGTTTTTTGAAAATCATATCTATTCTACATTTGAAACCGGTTATCGCTGACACCTGCCAGTTTCCACCGGTAATTGGCCTGTTTTCCTTTTGAAAATAATTGTTCTAAATATCAATTGTAGATAAAGCAATTTTTTTAATGTATGGCAGGTGGCGGTAACCTTCAACTGGCTTGTCATCACCAAATCGTTTCCCGCTTAGAACTAGATGTGTAACAAAGAAAGATTTTATGTGCCAAAATCATAATTACGATACTAGCCGAAACTTTAAAATCCAAATTGTAAGCTATAACTAAGGGTCTGTTTGGTTGAGTGGATGAGGGTGGATGAGACTATCTCATCTAGTTTTTTAGTCTGTTTGGTTTGGGGGCAAGGGTAGATGGAATCATCCCAGCACAGAAAGATTCCTCTCAGATCCTAGATGAAGAGGTACGCAAAAAAGTCACGTACGCAGCCATCCAACTTCTTCTCACTCTAAATCCAGCACTCATCCAGCCTACCAAATAAAAAACAGACTTATCTCATTCACCCAAACCAAACAGGCTGTTCGGATGGTCCCATCTTAGAAACACATGGATAGGATGGTCCCATCCACCCTTGTCCTCAAACCAAACGCACCTTAAGCACTATTGGTTATAAAATTTGAACAAAATGCTCTAAATCCCATTTGACGGCTGCAAATTCAGAAAAAAGAGGACGACCAGTCAAGAATGATGGCAAATATTGTTCATTCACAATAGTTTAACATGTTCATAATATTATATTATACTTTTAGTAAAAAACACTAGCAGTTCAATGACAGCTGCCAGCTAGCTGTCATAAATCATATCACGCTGCAATTACTACTATATAACATTTTCAGCTGTGTTAGTTCCGTTGTTTTTGTTATGAAATAGTTTGAAGTTAGGAAAAAAGCCCACTTTACTCCTAAGTATCTTGTTTGTCTGCGAGTTTAAGGTTCAGGTCATCGCATAAATACTTGTAGTGTAAAACCACATCTAAATTTTGACTAGAGCCAAAGCCCATTGAGATGTGTTAAACGGGCCCAAACTTATATTTACGAAATGATTCACAATGAGTAAAAGAGATTGCAATGATTTTTTGGGCAAAAGAGATTGCAATGATTCACAGTGAGTAAAAGAGCTCGCCAAAATCTGTCTAAATCTGAAGCTCAAGTAGTAAAGAGAGTTAACTGTAGCGCTAAAATGATTTGATTATTTTCTCAAACCAAACTTTGACTAGTGACTTTGAAACTCAAAACTAATAATCGAATCTGGATTTGTGGACGTATATTTTGTGACTTCAACATTATCGAAAAAGGTGTAAAAAGCCAAAGCATTTAAAAATAATCAAATAATTTTTAAAAAGTTGTGCAAAACGAGACATACACAAAACTAATAATTAAATCAGGAATTATGGATGTATATCTTGTGACTTCAATATTATCGAGAAATGGTGTAAAAAAGTCGAAGCGTTTAAAAATAATCAAATAATTTTTAAAAAGGTGTGCAAAACAGGACATAAGTTCTTCTTTCAAAAAAAAGTAGCAACTACGCTTAGACTCATCCTTGAGCTTTGAGGGACAACCCACAATTTTTGCTTAATAAAAAGAGAGAAAACCATGTGTGCTGCTGTGCTTAAGCTTAATCCTATCCATACCATCATTTATTGACTTCTCCCTTCTATGTCATCGTAATTGCTCAATTATTACCTTATGTGTTGTTGACAAAAGCTTATCTTTTTTGTTTAAATTGCGTAAACATTTCAAAATTTTTGTAAAATCAGAGTTATCAAATATGAAATACTTTCAATCTATATTTTTAGAGTATTTTTATTAAAGTTTTTATATTCAATTTACACTTAATTTTTTCACTCCCTTCGGTCACAAATAATTGATGTTTGAGATATGTGCCAGTCAAAGTTTAAAACTTGAGCCACATATATATTTTTAAATAATTAGATTGTGTACATAAAAATTATATGTGTAGATTCATCTCAAAAATTAATTCAATAATATTATAATATTATTTGATTTTTAAAAATAAATTACAATAATAATTAGTGGTCAAAGTTGGATCTTGGAGGCTATGCAAAGTAAAAAAAAAAGTAAAAAATTTGTAATCAGAGGAAGTAACATAAAAGATTAATATTAAAAATACCCAATAAAGCACATTCAACCTGTTGCATACTTGAGAAATCTGTGGTTTTTTAAATATTAGCTAAACACTCGTGCTTTATTACGAATAAATATCTTTGTACTATGTCATATTTGGTTTGTTGAACTTATACCCTCAACTCTGCTTTTAGCTTTTCACACCTACCCACGTCATGCTTCTGCATCCTTAGCTCCGATTTTGCATTCCATTGTGTCATGCTTCCACACCCTCTAATTTATATATCTTAAACTGAGCGAAAGTTTCCTGAAACACAACACGCTAAGATAAGGAAGCTACACAAATATGATGGTTTGCTATATGTTGAGCTCATAAAAACCTTCCTAAAATACAACACACTAAAAATAAGAGAGCAAACCAATTTAAATAGAAAGTACCCTATGATGTCTTGACCGTTAAATAAGTGATGGATGGTAGTGATGGATGGCGTACCACTGCTTGCCGCTAGAGACTTTTTAATAAAAAAATAGATTGCACTAAATAATTATGGATTTGGTACAAATATGCAGAGAACAACATGTCATTTTGCTTTTTAGAGCAACCGCAACAACACCCTAAAAACCACCTCATCTTATTACTGTAGAAAAATAAGCGCTCGGGGTAGGAAACATCCCATCCCAAATTCGCTCCATTTATGCTACAGGGATGGGCAGAGGAGAGAGGTACCCCAAAATTGTGGCTACTACAGTGCTGCCCCAAATGCGTCAAGCTAGTGATGCCTCTAACTGCCGGGGCCTTCGCGCTCCCGCGAGGAAGAATCCCCGTCCAGTCTCGGATGACTGGGATGATGGCAGACTGCTATGGCAGGTTGATGGTGAGGAGGAATGCCAACAGGGATTCAAGGACGACGGTCGGTGTAGATGGATACGATGAAACCACCGTTGATCTCATCACTGGGAAAGAGAAGGTAGGAGGAGCATTTCCCAATTTCGATCCGTTAGGAGGACTATTTCCTCGTTTTGATCCAATGGAAGGAGCATTTCCCAATTTCGATCTGCGCTCTGAACCTCCACACTGGGTAAGAGAAGGTGGTGGTGGCTCAGCAGAAGGATAGAGGGGACGGTAGGGGCTAGAGAGGAGGATGGGAGAGACAACGACCATTAGAGAGGAGGAGGAGGAGGCAACGACAGCGAACTAAGAGGATGTAGGGGCTTGATATGGGGGATGGAAGTGTCTAGATGGGGAAAATGAGAGAAAAGGAGAGAAAAAGGGAAAAAGAAAATGGAAGAGAATAAACGGAAAAAAGTTATAAGAAAAAGGTCGAGAAAAATAAGAAAAAAAGAAAAGAAACATGGATTAGGGCGTTCGAACTCATACAAAACACACGAAAAAAATACATATAAAGTTCTCTGGCGGTTGGTATGACGGTTAAGATTCTAAGTAAAATATAAGAGACAGAAGAAATTGGATGGAAAATAGGGATTGATGCTGGTGAAGGTTGAGAAATAAGGTGCTGAATAGTGATAGGGTGGAAAATAATAGTGGATTTGAGCAGTGAAAAATAGGGTGATTGTTGGGATGCCCTCGTAATGTTGAGGCCCTCAAACTATGCTTAGCTACTCATGCCACAAGGATGTAAGGTAACCCTTCTTGTAAGTACAAGGACTTGTTCTCTTTATCTTAAATTAAAATTAAAAGTTATAGCTCGAAATTTGTTCTTTTTGTACAATCCAAACGTTGTAGCACTTTGTATTAATTTTTAAAAACTTTTAGTAGTTCTTTTTAAAGATAACCAAACTATTTTTTAACAATTTTTTGAGCTCTTAAAGTCTTCTATCGGGGGCCCATAATTTTTCAGATTATAATCTACCACTAGATTTAGCTGAATTGAACAAAGCGTGAGTAAATGTTATAATTGTTCCTATCTTTGTTCATTCTGAAGCCATATTAATCATTTGTTTCGTCAATTTAGAAAAATAATCGAAAAGTTGAAAAATCGGAGGATTCACTAACCCAAAAATTTAAAAACTTAGGGTGGGTTCTTTTCAACTTATCTTATCTAACTTATTTGACTTATCTTGTAACTTCGAGAATTTTCCGAAATAGCCTCGAGAGCCGGTTCACCTTTGTGTTTAGGGTTTAGGGAGCTTTTAGACACGTCTACGAGATAAAAAAAAGGACTAAAAATTCTCGAAGTTACGAGATAAGTAAAATAAGTTGGATAAAATAAGCAGAAAAGAATCCACCTATAATCCACCTAATTAAAAACTGGACCAACCCCTGTACCGGCACCAAAAATGAGAAAAAAAAATTACGGAGATTAGATGCTGTAACCAGCTGTCTGTCGCTCCGCCCGGTGGGGCGCGCCTAGCAGCAAGGCAGCCAGCACGGACAGGAGTAGCCCCTGACCGATGGGCCCCACGCAGCAGCGTAACCCAGGTCACCAACCCACCCCCGCTCGCGCCTGACCAAACCCTAGGGTTAAATACCGCACCCACGTTTTGATCCCCCCCCTCTGTTGTCCCTCTCCCGCACGCACCCCCACCACCCCGCCCCCTTTCCGAAGACCTCGCGGAGACCACCGCCACCCCCACTCCCGCTCTCTCCAGCTCCGGCCTCTCGCGGCGGCCGAGCCCAGGGCCCTACCCCCGAGCTAGGGCTTCTTTCTGCTCTCCGCCTCCGCCCCTCCCTTCGCCCCGCGGCCGCCGCCGCCGCAGCCGGCGGCATGGATCTGCCGAGCCTCGCCGTCGTGCTGCGCGCCGCGCTCAGCCACGTCCCCGAGGAGCGCAAGGCCGCCGAGGAGAGCCTCAACCAGGTCAGCAGCTCCGCTCCCAATCACTGGCCACCTTCTCGAAGTCCAATCTTTACTGTTTGATCGCGAGTGGCGGCGTGCTCCTCGTGAATTGGGGCTTGTTCGGGTCCGGTGATCTGTGCGAATCTTGGAGATGCCGCGGCTACCCGAGCCTGAGATGTGTTTGGTGTGTTTTTTTTGCGGGGGAGTTTGGGAGTTAGCGGAGGGGCTCTGATATTCTGATTGGTACAGGGTGCGTGCGTGGTGTCGTACTTGTGCAGGTCTTACTATGGTAACTGCGGCGATGGTAATTTGGTACTGTCGTATACCATTGGAGCTGGTTGGGTTGTTAGGAGCATTAAGTTCCGGGTCACCAACAGTAATTTGAGTTACATCTCGCCTTACTGGGAGCCAAAATGGTTGGTAGCTTAATTAACTGTTCAATCATACGCGAAAATTTGACCCCTTTTTTCCCCTCTACGTGAGCGTCACAAAGTATTTCCAATATTCTTTAAGCATTCCTATGCGAATTAAATTGGTTAATAAAGAACATTGAGGAAAGTTGCCTCCCTGCTGTGGTTCCTCTTTTAATGGCTACATATTTGGAGTAGATAGGAGCAAGACTGGGTGTATGGTGTGATGCCAGACGGTTTGGTAGCTTAATCAACGAACTGTTTAATCAAGTAGATTATAGCAAGTAAACAGATTCATATGCGTTATTTAGCCAAAAATATGCAAAGATATAACTTTTCTCCATGATAGTGGAGCTTAGGGTTTCTCTATTTATTTTTGCAAGAAGGAACATGACATTTCTGACATGAGCAATTGTTGTGAGGGAGCATGATATCTTTATCCTGTTTTTCCATTTAAAAATGCCATTTTTTGGTGGCAGTTGCCGAGGTTTAAAGTGTGGTTCGCATGTGAGCAATCTTATATAATCTTTATATGTTGTAAATTTGCAACATATGAAATTGTTGTAACTGTGGAAACTAAGCAGAAATGCTGTTAACTTTTGGCAATATGTATCAACTGTGCACAAGTGTGCATGCTTTTAGTATATAAATTGAAAGTGTTCTGGTCAGGCATTACACGTGGACCGTGCAATGCTCCCTTTTGTGCAATGCTATTTTGTGAGCTAGTCCATTATTTTCAACACCATCTATTAGGCTGTGTTGCCACTTTTCTGGACCATAATATTAAACACAAATCTGTATCGTCTTTTATATATTGTCAATTTGTCATGTTAGCAAGTGCCTGTATTAGTTGTTGTTTCTGAACCCCTGAGAAATTCTGTGTCAGTACCTGATCTGCCTTGTCATGATGCTATGCTTAATAATTTTCTTCATTTGAAGAGAGAACTGAATATAGTGCATTGTACCACCAGCTAATATACTAGAGCAAAGATAAGGTAAGGTTAACTCTGGAGAGGATTTATTCTTGTTCAATGTTTCTATACTTTCGCACTTTTATTACCTCAGTCCAAAGTAGATCTCATTTCAGCAAGATGCATGTGTATGCAAGTAATAGGGGCAAGCATATGCTGATATTGTAGAAACTAGGCCCATTAGCTTCTGTTCTATGTGCATGGAGCTAAAATAATCTAAGTTGGAAAGTAATTATTTATTGGTTTTTGTAGATAATACATTTCTCTTTTCTATGCTTTCCATTTGTCATTCCGTTTTGATAAATTGTGTTGATACCTCTGCAATTCCTGCAGTTCCAGTACACTCCACAACATCTGGTTAGATTGTTACAGATCATTGTGGATGGAACATGTGATATGGCTGTACGGCAGGTTGCAAGCATTCATTTCAAGAATTTTGTTGCGAAGAACTGGTCTCCTAATGATCCTGGTATTTAGATGTTGGTGGTTAACTATTGATTTGCTTATTCAGTTATGTACTTACTGAAAAGTACATTATTGTTCTTTCTACAGATGAGCCCCAAAAAATTTCTGAAAACGACAAGTCTATGGTTCGTGAGAACATACTTGGTTTTATTGTTCAAGTACCCCCTCTATTAAGGTAAGCATCTTTTCTGAGCCCACACTCCACATTTCTTATTTTACTGATGGTTATAAAAGGTTTAACTTTAGTGACTGACTTTTGCATTCATGGTGACAGCTCTTTCAATATATTATCATTAGTTGTTAGCAATCAGTTGGTTTTTAGGCATCCTATTTTGGATTTTCTTTTCTGAACATTTTTTAATGCAAGGTTCTGTCAATTGCCATAATACTGTTCCATTTTAGCAAACGTGATGAATTTAACTAAACTATACCTTGAAAAATGGTTCTCACCATGGTTATTCAAGGTGCCTAGGGAAGGTGAGGCACCTTAGCACCTCGAAGGCCCCTAGGTTATGCATTGTTTGTCTCAGCAAGCCTAAAAAGGGAACAAAAAGGAGATATGTAAAGGGCGAAAAAAAGGAAAAGGGGTGGGCTGGCCTAGGACCCACTAGCTCTCACCCTCCCAATGCTAGCAGTAGCTACCACCTCCTGTCCCTCTTAGCACCTTGCAGATGATGCCTATCTTTCATGGTCATTGGTGCTGGTGATAAGGGATAAAGGGCAATGACGATAGCTATTGTTTGTTAGCTCTTGCTTTTGATTTGCCTCTACAGGTGTAGTGATTTGTCATGGTACCCGCCATTTTGCCACTTGAACGATGGTTACCACAATTAACATTTATAATAAATCATTATCCATTTAATTGCATGATTTTCCAGGAAACACCACCACAAAGAATGATGTATCAAGAAATGCCACTCCATGTTTCACCAACATTGCTATAAATTCATTTGTGGTAAACCATATCATCGTAGGGATGAAGTCCAAGACCCCAGTCTGAGCCTACTGCGTGCTATAGTAGCCAAGTCCTTGTCGGCAGGTGTTGAGAGCCAGATATTGCTTAAAAAATGAGTCTTTAATAAGAACCAAAGTGTTAAGGGCTGTTCTTTAGAGCTTATTTATATTCTTATCTACTTATTTGCTTATCTTCTCAACTTCGAGGGCTTCTCGAGGTGGCCCCAGGAGTCGGGTCTGTTAAGGGTATTGTAGTCATTTGCCCTATAAGGGTAGAATAGTCTTTTCCTCCTCTAGGGTTTCGCTCTTGTACTCTAAATATTTGTCCCTTGGGCTGTCAATACAATTTAACCATTTACACACTACTCCCTCCATCTCACATTAACATAGTATTAGAGCCTAGATCCAGCTTCTAGCTCTGGCCGTCGCCGTTCTTCCGTTGCCCTCGGGAGGAGCTCTCTCCACTCCCAAGAGTGGCCACTGGTTTGGCTCCGAACTTCTTCTCGGAGCCCCTTCTTTAGGCAGTCCACAGCAGCAGCAGCAAGCTTCCTCTTCTTTGCTCTTCTTCTCCATGAAGCACATCAAGAAGCAGCACTCAGAGGGCTTGCCTCCATCTCTAGTCGCTGCCAAGAGGAAGGAGAGTGACATCCTGATGAAGCGGAGGCCATGGGAGTTAGTGATGTGGCAGGCTCGGCGGCGCTAACTCCTCCAGATCCTTGTGTGGGCCGGCCAGATGTGGCCAGGTCTGGCGTGGGTGACTTGGACGGCGGTCTTGGGCAACGGATCCGGCGTCTCCTTGCCGCCATCTCCCAATCAAGCAGCCCGACGGTTGGATCCAGCCCCCTATGCCCTCTTCTCCTCGCTGAAGCATCGGATCCAGCCGCTGTTGCTTCTCTGAGCTCTGAGCTCTAGCCATGCCACGATGCGGCCAGTATATCGTGCGCTGCACTATTGTTCGCATCTCGGTCGTCGCCAACAAGCATCATCGGCCTTCCTCAAGTTTGGCTTCATCGCCTCCTGTCGCCACCACTGTCTCTCCTGGAGCTCTACTCTGTTTCTCTGCCTCTGTCCTCCTCATCTTCGTCGGGTTTAGGTGGAGCCGTTCCTGGCCCTGCTCCTCTCAATGCCATCATCATCATGGGAAGCCGAATATGAGCCTTCCCGAGCTCTACTTGTTGCCCTGCAACTTTCGGCCGTCGTCCATTCTTGCCCTTCTGTGTTTGGCATGCAGGCCTATTTTCCCATTGAAGTGGTGTTGGTCATCTTCACGGCTGTGCTATCACTGATGATGCTATGTGCTGCCTCAATCTATCCTTGTGCCATCACCAGTTGTTGCTCTATTCATGGCCGTTGTTGCTCCTTTCATAGTAGCTGCCGCTTCTTCTTGAGCACAACCTTGTGATGTCACCTCTTCATCTCCATCCATGGAGTGCAGTGTCATTCATACTGCTGTCTTCCCTTTTTGGAGTTGCCTTCTTGGAGCATGCACTGCCTTATCTTTGGGGCTTATGCTTTGGCTACATTCATATTAAAGCTTGCTGCCATTGGCCCTTCATTTGGCCTTCTTAAGCTTCACTAGAATTTCAGCCAGCCATCTGTTCCACGACCCTTTATTCGTGACTCGACCAGCACTACCTTCCATCTATCCAAGACCCTTTGTCCGTGACATCTTTGTCACTCTTTGAGTGGAGAGCATGTTGTGCAACCTCATCACTCATCTCTTTGGGTTTCCATCTTTTACAAGCCGGACTTCCTCTTCTCCTTCTATCATCTTTAGTCATCGTGGCTTCTTTCGTATCCCTACATCGTTGGCATCGCCATTGTCGGGTCCTACTCTGCATGGCTGCTCTTTGCCATCCTTAGGTCCTCTCTTTGCCATGGGTGCTTGTGCTCTTGGTGTCTCCATGGTGCTGCTTTGGGCTTCCCTAGCACTTCAGGTTGCTGCCTTAGGAATTGCCCTTGTCTACTGCTAGTATCCACTGCTCGTATCTTGCTGCCTGCTGCTTGTATCCTCGCGTCTTTATTTTTAGGGTCTTAGTCGTTGCTTCCGTCGCGTCCATCCAAGTCTGTTGCTCCTTTTTCTATTGGTTCGTCGATGCTTGTGCTAGTGCATCATTCCTTTGTCAAATCAGCTGATTTCTTTTGCTATCTCCTTTCTTTTCCCATGGCAGCTGTTGTAGCTCCTTGATCTTTTTTGGCTGTCACGGTCCCTCATTTTGTGACGCATCACATTCTCCTCTTTGTGATGATGCCTTCCAAGGCTGTGCTTAGTGCTGCCATGCGTCTATCCTTTCCTTCCTCAGCTTGATTTGACCTGACCGCTCTCTATTTTGCCAATTTCATTGCTCCACCTATACTCATCCTCCTGGTTGTCCTCCTTGATGTTGCTGGCACCACCGGAGTTCCTTGCAGATTGTAGAATTCTTTATCTTCACAAAGACTTGGCTTTTGCTTTTCAGTCGCTGCTCCTTGGTCCTCCTTGGTTGTCGCGTCTCCCTTCTTTGTGACGCATCACGCTCTCCTTTCGTGATGATGCCGTCGAGGCTACGATTTGCTCTACCTTCTCCTTCGAGCAATGCATCGTCACCGTCGGTTACACTGGATGGATGAGTTCATTATGGAGTTCGACATATTTTCCTAGAGCTGCACACTTCGACGAAATCAACAAGACATGGATTTTGGATTTCCCTTTTATTAGTAGTGCGTGTTCTTTCAAATGCAGTGCTATTGCATATGCGTTGCATTTGAGGGGGGTGTTAAGGGTATTGTAGTCATTTGTCCTATAAGGGTAGAATGGTCTTTTCCTCCTCCCAGGTTTCCCTCTTGTACTCTATATATTTGCCCCTTGGGCTGTCAATACAATTTTACCATTTTTACACTACTCCCTCCATCTCACATTAACAGGGTCCAGCTTGTTTGACTTGTTTTTTAGAGCTTTGAGACATATCTTTGAGAAAAAAAAGAACAAACTTAAAAAACAAAAACGTTTTTATTTTGAAAATGGAGATAAACAGATAAGAAGATAAGCAGATAAGCTGTGAAGAATGAATTAGAGATTAGCACCCTAGTTCAATTACTTGACACTCGTTCGGGTTAAAGATCTTGTTTTAGTCTGTTAGGCTATAAAGGTTGGCCAAATTTCTACTAGGTGATTAAGCAATAAAACATCGAATTATTCATTCTATCAAGCTCTGAGCTTCATTGCTTACTGGAGATAAGCTCCCCTGTGCGGTTGAAGGCGATCTAGATGTTCAGCATTACCTGCTGCTATCTCATGTAGGAGCTGGGTGCTATCTTTTTCCTCCACTAGCTTTCCATCAACGACCTCACAGCGGACCACCACATAACAGACATGTCGCCTCAGGACTCACTTGCCAATCAGTCATGGAGTGACACATTAATTGCACTCCACAATAAATGTGTACTAGGTTTGTGGATGCTGCACTGCACTGTAGAATCTAGTTAGTTACAGGAATCTTTACTAGTTTAAGTAAGGTCTTGCTGTTATAGCTAAAAAGTTATTACAATGTCACATCCAAAATCTCAAAAATGTGCTTATGGAAACCATTGTAATGTCAAATGGATCCTTATCATATATGGTTAGCTAATCTGTCCTGATTGTGCAATATGTAATGAATGGATGTGACTATTCATTTTGTGATTAGTCAATGCTATGTAATGTTTACACTGCATTTGCTTTCCACTTCGCAACAACATAACATTAATACTTGTCTGATTTAGTTTGTTTAGGCAATTTGGGTGAATTATTTAGTTGGAAGTATCATTTGAAGCGTTTTTGAACTATAGTATTGTAGTACCTGTCTGCACGTCTCTTTAATGATACTGAAATGATGTGTGCTCCTGTGGTAAAAAATATACAACTCTTGTCTTACTATATATGAAAGCACTTCATCGACATGCTGAGATACCTTTTCATTGGTTATTTTGCAGAGCACAGCTTGGAGAAAGTATCAAAACAATAATACATTCAGACTATCCAGAGCAGTGGCCAAGTCTCCTTCATTGGGTTACGCACAATCTAGAATCCCAAAATCAAATTTTTGGGGCGTTATATGTACTGAGGGTTCTTGCCAGGAAATACGAGTGAGTATATGCGCATTGCTTCATAATTCTGTTTCCTTTTGCTGTATGTTTTTCTTGTTCGGACCGTTGTTAATTGCTAATTGATTTTTTTTTTTTGCTTTTTTCTTCCCATTGTGCAAGTATTGTTCTTATATGAGTGTTTCCTTTGTCACATTTTTTTCTTTTGTCATTTGCTTCATTCTTGTTGCATTATTCTGATTGTACTTGTACAATGATCCTCACATATTTCTATATAACATTGTCGAATATTGTTCTTTATGTTTTTTGTAAGGGATAACAGGAGAAAGCTTGAATTTCTTGCCAACAAACAACAAAGATAACCTATAAGTTCTCTTTAATTGGACTATGTTGTTATTTAGTGATGTCATATGCAACATGATGCCCAAATTTGGTATACATGAGCTATCATATTATAAATTACATTGTTGGGAGTTGGCTATATGCTCATGGATATATGAGGAATTTACCATTGAACTGTTCCCCTCTCCTGCTCTGGTTTGCAATTGCTTCTCATCTATGAGGCTGTTATCTTTGTAAAAATATGCCTATCGTTATGGATCACTAGAATATTTTAGAAGATAGTAAAGGCAATGAAAATCAATAAAATTAAGGAAATTCATTAGTCATGCATGTGCATTGGTTATCTGCATTGCTGGTTGCACACCATTGGCTTGTGTGTATTGCCAGCACTCTACTAGCCATTACATATTGCTGGTGATTTTACTTTTGCAGATCTTAAATTTAAAGATTTTCCTTTTGAATTTGGTCAAGTCCTGATGGAATGGTAAATCCATGAAAGCTTTAAATTCAAAAGTGTGAGTTAAGGTAGCATGAAATGTTTAAGTCAGAATCACAAATGACGTATTGCTTGAGCTTGGCTCGCTCTAGACTCGATTGGAGCTCAGATCGACTTGAACAAGCCTCAAACTTTGTCGAGCATATTCAAACTTTGATTGTTTCTTGATGAAATTATATTTCATCGATGATTGTTTCTTGATGAAATTATATTTCATTGACTCTATACAAGCTCAATCTCGAGCTTACTCGAGCTTTGTCTGAGCAAAACTGAAGTTTTTCTTTTTTTTTTTAAAGAAGTTACATGTTACTGACACTAGGTGGACTGAGCTTGAGCTTTTTTTGAGCTAAGCTCGTGTCGAGCCTTAGGGGCTTGAGCCTCACAGGCCTGGCTTGCTCGTTTACAGCCCTACCTGTGCACTTTCCCTGAAATAAGAACTTGAGAGTTTTGTGTTTTCTTATTGTTGTGCCATCCTCAAACAAAACCATTGCTTTGGGTTTGAAGTTCTGAATTATCAGTTGTACTATTCTTGATTGATGTTCCCAATCTCCATTATTATTTTGAAGGTTCAAGTCTGAGGACGAGCGGATACCTTTGTATCACATAGTAGAGGAAACTTTTCCTCGTTTGCTAAACATATTTAGCAAACTTGTTCAGATCGTCAATCCTCCAGTTGAAGTTGCTGACTTGGTGAAGCTGATATGCAAAATATTTTGGTCTTCAATTTATGTATGTTAAATGCTTTCTTTCAATTACTGTTTTCTGTACTTATTTACATATGTAGCTGTTTTCATTTCTTGCTTTATGTTGTGTAGTTGGAGATTCCAAAGCAACTCTTTGATCCAAATGTCTTCAATGCATGGATGGTTTTGTTTATTAACTTATTGGAAAGGTCAGTTCCAGTGGAAGGCCAACCATTGGATCCTGAGATCAGGAAATCTTGGGGCTGGTGGAAAGTTAAGAAATGGACAATCCATATCTTGAACCGTCTGTACACCCGGTCAGTATTCAATAAAGCTCAAATTTACCATAGGTATTGTATTTGTTTACCTTTACATCAACTGTTTACAGATTTGGTGATTTGAAGCTTCAGAAACCAGAAAGTAAAGCTTTTGCTCAAATGTTTCAAAAGAACTATGCTGGAAAAATTTTGGGATGTCACTTGCAACTGCTGAATGCAATTCGTACTGGCGACTATTTGCCGGATAGAGTTATCAATCTTATTCTTCAATACCTTACCAACAGGTTTGTGTTTGCAAGACGATAAAAAAATCATTTTAGCAGCATTTTGTGCTTGTCAAGTGGTATTCTGTGCTGCTACTCCCTTTGCTTGATCCTTTATTCATGTCTGCTTATGTTTTTCTGCATGATACACAGTGCCCAATAAATTAACTATGAGTTCAGGTCCATTTAAACACCACGAATCATTTTTTTTGTGATTTTTTGCTTGATTTCATTAATAAACATGCTAAAGGGATGGATCCAAATTGGTACATACTGCACATACTATAATCTTGCCAAAAGAGCTCTTTATTACCATTCAAACAACATTTGGAAAGAAAGTTGTATGTTACCGTCGAAACTAAAACTTTTTAGCAAGGACAAAACTGACCATCCTGCTCTGTTCTTAAGAGGTAAGGATTCAAAGAACATACCTTGCCAAGTACAGCTTCCCAGATGGACCCTTTGGTTTGTCTGTTTAAGTGATTAACAATGAAGGTGGAGATCCAAATGTGAATGCCTGGAGGATAGTTAGAATAGTTTCATTCCAGACTCTCAGTTGTGTCTTAATGATTTTTTAGTGCACATGTTGTGTCCGTTAAGTGTTAGGTCATGAAGCTGGTACGGACTTGATTTAAGCTGTCTGTATCGTGCATTTTCTCCGTAGTTATTCGACTAATATAATTTTTTTGGAACCTTATAATTAATTGCATAGTTTGTATCTTGCAGTGTTACGAAGAACAGTATGTATCAGATGATGCAGCCTCAAATTGACATCATTCTTTTTGAGATAATTTTCCCACTTATGTGCTTCAATGACAATGACCAAAAGTTATGGGATGAAGATCCTCATGAATATGTTCGCAAGGGTTATGGTGAATTTACATGACCTCTGTATTTCTTACTTAAAGTTTGCTATTTACTTGTACTGACTTAGGGCATTTTACAATGCAAGGTACTTGTGAACAGGTGCTTAAAAAGTGATTATTGTTATGTCATTAAACACCTGTGCAAAAACCCCTTCCTCTGATTCAACTAATTGTAGACAGGTGGTAGTGAGTAAAAATAAATGCGTTACCACCGAATTGCTGGTGCAAATTTAAACACCCATCCCCTCCTATAAGCAGCTGTGCTATTCTACGTGACAAAAAAAACCCATTTTTTTACCTAAATATCTCTCTAAGCTTCTGCATTGTACATGACCGTATATGCCATTTGTTTCTGTCTCATTTCAGTAGCATAAGTTTTTTTTACTTATAATACTGTTACTTATGTGTAGATATTATTGAAGACTTGTACAGTCCTCGAACAGCTGCTATGGATTTCGTGAGTGAATTGGTAAGAAAACGAGGAAAAGGCAACCTCCAAAAGTTTATCCATTTCATTGTGGATATATTCCGGAGGTAAGTTTTGCTTGTCATCAGTATTGTCTATGTCAACAACTCAACTCTATACACCGTATTGATGAAATGCTTAACAGATATGATGAGGCATCTGCTGAAGTCAAGCCGTATCGCCAAAAAGATGGTGCACTCCTTGCTATTGGGACATTATGTGATAAGCTGAAGCAAACTGATCCATATAAATCTGAGCTTGAGCGCATGCTCGTCCAACATGTCTTTCCGGAGTTCAATAGTAATGTTGGACACTTGCGAGCAAAGGTAGAATACTTGGAACTTCTCTGTTACTAATGATGATTTTTTTTTGGCATTATGAACGGCTATTATTTTATATTAAATTTTTTCATTCAGTCACGTTGGAAAAATATGAGTCATTCATTGGTCAATAATAGTATATATAAGATCAAATCCAATTTAGAGTGTAAGTATGCCAACAATTTCGATGTTTGGTATGGTACATACCAAATATGAAATATTTTTATTATTCAGTGGCATTGAATAAAAATCTGTGCTATAAGCTAGGTACGTTTATTTTTTTCTCCATTGGACCATAAAATGTGATCTAGACAATCTGTTTTTCAACCTTAAAATATGGCATAGTCTGAATTTCAGTCCGCAACTCCAAAACCATCTAAAAGTAAAACACAACACGTAACTATCAACTAGCTGTGTGCCTGGGCTTTACTACGGATAGAAGAGTATCGTGTCATTTATTAGTTTCTACCACACCATGATTGACATACTTGGTCGCGGCTTCAACTCTGCTTGCAAACTTGATTGCGTCACATCTTCACACTTTGCTCCATCATGCACATATTAGAGCTACCCATTTTTTTATTGTCACAGAAATTTTACGGATGAAGATTTTTTTATTAGTAATTTTTCTGTTTTTGTTAGAATTCATGTTAAAGAGTTTTTTTTGTAGGTGGAGGGAATTAGTTAGATATGGGCTCCTTTTTAGGCGGAAAGGGGAAGTAGAACGATATCACCAGTTCACCACCACCATTAAATTTATATAATATACTGAAGAATACAGTCTAAAACTCAACCTTCCACTCATTCCCATGGTGTTTTTTTTTCTAGTGTCACGTGGACCTGCTGCTGCTAATGTGGTATCTTAGCACGATAATATATAAAAAATGGTCATGTAGATGCATCAGTAGCCACCTCAGCGAAACAAAAAAAGTTCTCTCATCGACACATCAACATGACACCTCCCATGGTCCCATTCCTTACACCTGTCGTCCCTGCAGTGCCTCCCTGCCGTTGTGGAACAGCCATGCTGTTCCACGCTGGTGTCCACTATCCAGCAGCAGGAACCATCAGGCAGTCAGGCTTGACCATCTCATGGGGGCCACTATCATCATCTGGAAAAAAAACTTATCATCACCATCATTGATCGATTTACAGCTGCTACATCTACAATCTGCAATAAGTATGTAGAGAAAACCAAGGAACTTGGGATGCTTGGCTTGCCAGTGCAAATAAAGCATCGAGAATATTTAATTAGATCCAATAAAATCAAATTGGAATAGGTAACTCCACAAAATGTTCCATGTATATATGGAACAAATGAAAATTCCATCCGATAATAGTGCTTGCAGCCCTGCATGTCCACCATGTGGGGCGCACACCAATGCTGCCGATGCTGTAGGCCAAAATCAAATTTGGACAATGGCATGGTGCAGCAAATGGCCATTTAGATCCAGCACGTGCTGATTGCATCCTGAAGGCATGCTGTGGATCAAATGTGGGGGCTTTGAGTTTGATTGTGTCAAGGGTGCCATGACACATCAACAAAACTGGGTCCACGTCCACGTTCATGTCAGGGCCAAGCCACCTAAGTCAAGGTTTATGGTTTGGACAGTATTGGTAATTTATGGTTGTGTTTTACACGGTTTTGGAGTCATGGTTAAAATGTGGACTTGGGCCATAGTTGAAGGATGAAATTTGGACCTTTTGCATTATTATTTTATCTACTTGATAAACATCTATTTGCTTGTTATTTGTTAAGTTGTTCTTTGTGTGTTAGTTGAACTGTTACTCATTGCTGATTCTGTTCTTTATAGCATCAATCTGATAGCATCAATCTGACCTGTTCTATCTAATAGGCAGCGTGGGTTGCTGGGCAGTATGCCCATATCAACTTCTCGGACCAGGACAATTTTCGGAAGGCAATGCATTGTATAGTTGCTGGAATGCGTGATCCTGATCTTCCTGTCCGGGTTGATTCAGTCTTTGCGCTTCGTTCTTTTGTTGAAGCATGCAAAGGCAAACTTTCTTTATCTGCTAAATACCTAAAATTAGTAAATTACTAAATTGGTTGCATTACTAACTGTAACTAATTGATAATTCCTATGCAGATCTGAATGAAATTCGGCCTATACTTCCTCAACTCCTTGATGGTATGCAAAAAGTATATTGCATACTTTTTTAAGCTTGTGATTTGATGGTAGATTAATCCTTTGGGTGGTCATGTACTGTGCAGAATTTTTTAAACTGATGCATGAAGTTGAGAATGAGGACCTTGTATTTACACTTGAAACCATTGTTGATAAATTTGGAGAAGAGATGGCACCATATGCACTTGGATTGTGTCAGAATTTGGTATGTTCTTTCTGTAGTTCTAAGCTTTTTATTTTTTTTCTGCCATAGTAAACATTTTTCTTATTATTTTTGATAGGCGGCTGCCTTCTGGAGATGTATGGCTAGCTCAGAAGCTGATGATGAAGCTGATGATTCTGGTGCTTTGGCAGCTGTTGGTTGTTTACGAGCGATAAGCACAATTCTTGAGTCCGTTAGCAGTCTCCCACATCTTTTTATCCAAATCGAGCCAACTTTGTTGCCCATAATGCGCAGGATGTTGACTTCTGATGGTCAAGGTATTGTACTTTTCAAGTATAGTTTTCATATGCTTCTGCTAATAAGATTTTTTCCTTTGTTATTTCTTATCAACCAAATGCAACCTAATGGTTACCAAACAAATGCATGTAAACTGTTGCGGTACAGTTCTGGCTAAAATTAGATTTTGGAGTTTGTAAATAATGTTAATTGCATTATGAAGTTGTGCTGTACAAATCTCTTATCGACTCACTAGTGACGGTGTAATTGATGATTTACAGAAGTAGTTCTGGTAACCGAAACAAGTGTGAACACATTGTCCCCTTCTGTATTGTCTGCACCATGTATGTCCTCATGCAGTGGCGCATATTCCATCATTGAGGTTTATTGTTGTTAGTAAGACAACCATTACTTGAAACAACAGTAACGGATTACAAAATTCCTCAGTTACAAACCAACAGGGTTTTGTGTGTGTGTGTGTGTGTGTTTGGGGTGGGGTGGGGTGGGGGGGGGTGGGGGGTGGCGTGGGTTGGGGGGTGGGGTGGGGCGCTATGGATGTTGGAGGGGGTGAAAGGAGGTATTTTTTTAAGCTTGTGTTAGATTAACAAAAAACTAGATGGGGTATTTCAGACTAAAAAACTATCTTTGAACTTGGAAGAGAACCAAACTTTCTTTTGCAACAAGTGTCTGTGGGTGCGAAGACTGAATTCTTTTTCTAAGTTATTTAGTATTCTTGATCACACTAGTATTTTTTTACAAAGATTACACAGATATTTGTGCCATATAAATTACAATACGAAATATTAGACAGAATCCTTCCTAATATACATTGTCCATTTCAGAAACTAGCTGAAGTTAGAATTGGCTAGATTGCCTAGTTAAGGTAATTTTACGAACTAAGATAATGTGAACAGCATAGCTACAGGGTTTGTGAATTCGTATGCTGACATTGTGTTTTTAATAATTATTTTGTCCGTATACTTATTTTCCCCGGCAACTTGGCAGATGTTTATGAAGAAGTCCTGGAAATTGTCTCCTATATGACATTTTTTTCACCAACGATTTCGTTGGACATGTGGAGCTTATGGCCATTAATGATGGAGGCTCTTAATGATTGGGCTATAGATTTCTTTGAGAGTACGTCTCTAACTTTATGATGCCATACTCTTAAGTTCTATCCTTACTCTTTTGAATGTTAATTTATCTGAATTTTCAGATGCCTTCACTGCATGATTATGTATTATGCTTATGTTTATTATATTCGTGTAATTTCTCCTTATATTGGTGATGTTTCGAAATTATTCTTTTGTGGGCTTTTCCATATGCTTGTCACATGGAAACGACATGCATTAGTTAATATTTGCTAAGCAAGCAATTATTTGTTGTTCGTGGTAGATTAATTTGGTATTTTTATGGTTAACAATCTGCATATTCCTATCCTTTGAGGCATTTATTCTTCTTACATAAGCTATTAAGCATTACATAATTTACATTACATGAAATATTTTCGAGGTTTGTATATTTGATGGCCAGGAGAAACCATGGGGTATTATAATGTGCTAACATGTTTTGCTGCTTTTGTTTTCTGGTTTATTTGAAGTCCTAAACATTAGATTTTTGAACAGATGATCTTTTGTACCACATGAACTGATAACTGCATAATTTTTCCTGGAGTAAACTGGAACCTAGGTCCCTCAAATTGCATGGGTGTGTCAGTTGCATCCCTGAACTAAAGGACTTGATATTTAGGTTCCTAAAATTGCGATTAACACATGATAAGTCCAAAGCTGAAAGCCGCCTGGTGATGGATTGACATTTTCATCCTGTATTCCTATTTAAGCTAAAATGGGAAGCTTGTAAAATTTGTCCAAATCATGCAAAACCTTTATTCAAAATAGTTGTTTATCCATTGATTCATGGGAAATTTGGCTCTATGCCACTTGTCAAACCCTAAATTCTAAAAACGGCACTCAGAGTTCACTTATTGTGTATATGCCATTACTGTGTATGTTTTCATCTCAAAATGTTACTCAACTTGGCCAGCTGTTAGTTCCTCTTGTTAGATTCTTCAAAATGATACAAATGCCTTCAGTTGTCTCTGTCCAACTCATTTCACCATCATCCCCAATTTCCCTACCAAGCATAGCATGCATCAGCGGAGGGAATACTTGGCGCAATATTTTTCATGGCCAGCAGATTGCAGTAGTCACTTGATTAGTAGAATGTCTTAGACATGTCAATTTGTACATCGACTATCGGAATATTACAATTTCATGAGTTCTGGCTTGACATCACATAATAAAAGTATGTGAGCTAGGATTTTTCTTAACCTGAAAAAAATATTGAGACTTTAGAAGTTGAACAAATATTAAGCTAATTGAATTTTGACATATCCATATTAAGCTAATCGAACTTTAACAAATATTAAGCTAAGACATATCCATGGTCGATATACTAATGGCTGGCCAAGTTTCCCTTTTTAGCTTGGTCACAAGACAACAAGGGCATTTGTGCCATTTTAGAAAATCTAAAATGACAAATTTACGGCTGACCAGGTTGAGTGGCATTTGACATGAAAACACATGTACTATTGGCATATTCACAATAAGAGAATTTTGGGTTGCATTTTTAGAATTTAATGTTTGATCAGTGACATTTCTCTTGATTCAGACATAACTGTCACGTGGTCAAATGATGGTTTAGATTAGGGAGCGATGCCATGCCATTTTTAGTTATCTGGAATTGGTGTTTAGACTTCTCATGAGTCATGAGTTACTTTTGCATGTTTAGTGATCTAAATAAGTTATTCTTGAGTTCAAAGAGTTAAGGGGGCGTTTGGATCCTGCGGCGGCATTGCTTAGCCAGGCTATGTGAGCTAGCCTGTTCGGGCTAAGCCTGCATAGGCAAGCTTCGTCGCTTGCTTGCTTGCCATTGAGGGAGAGCCCTCCAACGCCAAGCTCTTTTTGACGGCTGCGGGCAAGCATGCCATCAAAAGCTAGATTTTTTTTCTAGTACCAAACAATTTGCCATCAAAAGCAAGATTTTTTTACTAGTACCAAATGCTTGTCCTTGCTCAGCAAGGGTAGGATTGCCCTTGCTCTACATCCAAATGTCCCCTAAAAGTGAAACACCTGTCCAAGCTTACAAAACATTTTTATTTGCTATCAATGTGTTTTCACTTTTCAGTCCTAAGGCATTTAGTTCATCTTATTATTGCATTCAGTTTCATTAGTAGAGAATGTAGGTAAACTAAAACGCTGCTGTATACAACTCCAGCCACCAGGTTCAATGGTCCCATATTGTCATCTGCTATTTTTACCTTTATGTTTAGCATGCCAAATCCATCGGTGTTGTGACCTTGATTTTTTAGTCTCTACCTTTGTAATTCACTTGCCAATACAAGGAGGCTGAGTTTGTTGGAATACATGGGACGTAAATTTGCTATAGGATACTCCCTCTGTTTCACAAAAACTTGAAACACGTGCAAGTCAAAGTTTTGAAACTTTATGTATGTAATTTTTTGAATTATTTAGATTGAGCACTTGAACACCATTCATATAGATTTATCTCGAAAAGCTCTTTCACAATATCATAGTTTTAGTGGATTTTATAAATAAATTACAATAGTAACTATTGGTCAAAGTTACATTTCGAAGACTGTCGATGTCCAAAACGTCAAAGTTTTGTGATATGAAGTACTACAAAAGAGTAGCATTTTGCTACAAAAGTTTTTGCCACTTGTCCCCTCACATTTAGTGTCGTAGAAATACAGTTTTGCAGTGTCCCCTAGGCCCTAGCCAAATTTTCCAATTTATTTGAGCCCTTTGGAAATCATGGATCCATGCTTGCAAAAGTATAATTTTTGCACTTGTATCCTTTCGACCCATACTATGTGTTCATGACCTATCCCAAGGTTGGGGATTTCCATAGCATCAGTATAATCTGTCAAGAGTATGTGCATTTGTGGGCTGCTAGTGATGCCCAAGTATTATATGGAATTGTTGCTTTGACTGTCACCTTGACTGAGGTTTCTTGCATTTATATGAGGGAAAAACATGTTCTGTCGTTCATTTTGTTTCTTCCATGCGATCAGCTCCTTAATAACCTATTATTTAGTGTTTTTACGTTCGAGAGAAACTATTTATAGCTTGGTCTTAATCTTTCCCAACAGATATTCTTGTTCCATTGGACAACTACGTTTCCCGGGGCACAGATCATTTTCTGGCGTGCAAAGAACCTGATTATCAGCAAAGCTTATGGAATGCATTATCATGTGTGAGTTGGGCTAAAATTCTCTTGTGAAGTTAATATGAATGGTCTTAGCTTTCATTGATATTTGTCAATATTTGTAGATTATGATGGACCAAAACATAGAAGATTCTGATATTGAGCCTGCTCCGAAGCTCATCGAAGTGGTTTTCCAGAACTGCAAAGGCCATGTGGATCAATGGGTTGAGCCTTACCTCAGGCTTACAATTGATCGGTTGCGTCGAGCACAGAAACCATATTTGAAATGTCTCCTTGTACAAGTGGTAAGATACAATGTGATAATCCTCTTTTTTTTTTTTTGTATTTCTGGCTCATACTAATAAGACAGGTTCCCTGATTGTTGTATTGAACTCCAAATTCTGCTATACTTTTATGGGTGTTAATTGTTATCCATGTTTTATCCTCTGTTGAGTAAGGCTTTGCCCCATCCACGTGGAAGATCTGAAGATCTGACTTAACTTCGACATGGATATGATGGGATGGCCATGGATCATGACCCATTTTCCATGTGGACGGGGAGGGTCCTTGGCTATTTCAGCCCATTCAGATGAGGCCTCAGGGGGAATATCTAGTGTAAAAATGTCACCCAAAGATGGAATTGCAACAAGACTTTCTTGACACGTCATGTCACGTGTGTGGCCTAAAGTATCTTACCATGGCTTAAAATGTAGTAGCGAACTGGTTTTTGCAAATAACTTGGTAGCCCGTTATCAGTGGGAACCTGTAAGTTACTGGTTGAGTTGGTTTTTTGAAAATCATATCTATTCTACATTTGAAACCGGTTATCACTGACACCTGCCAGTTTCCACTGGTTATTGGCCTGTTTTCCTTTTGAAAATAATTGTTCTAAATATCAATTGTAGATAAAGCAATTTTTTATGTATGGCAGGTGGCAGTAACCATCAACTGGCTTGTTGTCACCAAATCGTTCCCTGCTTAGAACTAGATGGGTAACAAAGAAAAATATTAATGTGTCAATCATAATTACAATACTAGCAAAACTTTAAAATCTAAATTGTAAGCTGTAACTAAGCACTATTAGTTATAAAATTTGAACAGAATGCTCTAAATCCCATTTGACGACTGCAAATTCAGAAAAAAGAGGACGACTAGTCAAGAATGATGGTAAATCTTGTTCATCCACAATAGTTCTAACATGTTCATAATATTTAATACCGTTAGTAAAAAACACTAGCAGTTCAATGACAGCTACCAGCTAGCTGTCAGAAATCATATCACTGCAATTACTACTATAACATTTTCAGCTGTGTTAGTTCTGTTGTTTTTGGTTGCGAAATAGTTTGAAGTTGGGAAAAAAGTCCACTTTTACGTATCTTATTTGTCCACTTAATCCCCTGATATTCCAATTACTATTCGCTAACACCTGGCAATGGTTTTGCTTAGAAGTTTTCATAGTGTGGATGATGGTAGTGCCACCTGGAAGCACACATACATGCTGAAGTGGCACCTGTCGGTGTCTGTGATGCCAATATGCCATGGTGGCAAAACCTGGTTATGTGGCATCATTGGCAAAGTCACTCTCAAAATCAGCCTTGGAGTGAAGTGATCCAGTATTAGAAGTCAAGGGTTAAGTAGAAAAAATGTCCTAGGGTTACTGATACTTGGGAAAGAGCCTAATTTTGTTCCCTGACTATCTATGGGCACTAACACGTTTTGGTCCCTAAACTGTAGTATTGGGTAAAAAAGTGGCACCTCAAATGTGAAGTCCGTTCATTGATGGTCCTTTGTCCGAGTCAATGGTGGTTTTGACCAGTTAAAGGTGGTTTTACTAAAGCACTACATGTATTTTTACATAAAAGTTTTTCACGAAATCTAAACTAAACTATATTTGAGTTCCTTATGATTATCTATGCTCATAGAAATTTCCCATTATTTTCTGAATTTTACACATTTGTTTAGCATTTTCTCATATTTTTAAGACTACAAAATCTGAAGATATCAATATGATGTAAAATACACGAAATTTTTTTATGAGCTCCTAAAATTATTAGGAGATCAAATATACAATTTATTTTGGATTTTGTGAGATACTGTTATGCAAAAATACATGGAACACTTTTAGTCAAACCTCCTATGACCGGTCAAAACTGCTGTTGACCTGGTCGAAGGACCATTGGTGAATGGTTTTTACAGTTGAGGAATCATTTTTATCTGGTATGAGTTTAGGGATCAAAATAAATCAACTGCTATGGTTCAGGGGCCAAAAAATTTTTTTCCCCATTTTTTCTGCCATCACCGTAAGGTTTCACAATTAACATGCAAGATGGGTTTACTCATCAAGGTCTGAACTTTGTGTTATCTATTGACTACGCATATACCTAAGAGCCTCTATGTGATACTTGCAGATTGCTAATGCGCTCTACTATAATCCGTCATTGACACTTGCAACTTTACATAAACTTGGGGTTGCGACAGAAATTTTTAACCTTTGGTTTGTTATGTTACAACAAGTGAAAAAGAGTGGTGCGCGAACCAATTTCAAGAGGTACGGTACTTTCTAGGAGTTCTGTAAGGTCTTATCTCTTCCTGGTATGTCCTACGGTGAACTGAAAATTTTGATTTGTTTTATTTGCAGGGAGCATGATAAGAAGGTTTGCTGCTTGGGGCTGACCTCGCTCGTTGGCCTTCCAGCAGATCATATTCCAGCAGAAGCTCTAGATCGTATTTTCAAAGCAACGCTTGATCTACTTGTTGCTTACAAAGATCAAGTTGCAGGTGGATTTTGCATCCGTTTAACTGCATTTTTTTTTGATTTGGTGGTTGCTTTTGGCAGATATTGTTGTTGAGTATCGTTCACTTTGTGGATCCCATGATATGTACTGAATACAGATTAACTCCTTGCATTCAACATATTGAACTTGGTCAAATTACGTGTACTATACATATTGAACTTGGTCAAATTACGTGTACTGTATGTTGGTTTAAACTGTGAATTGTTTTATATTTACTATTTTTGTTATTGTTTTACTTATTTGTTGAGTGTCCTGTCCTGAAGATAGTTTAATTTATCACAGCGGGGGTATCCTTCAGTCTTTCTATTCTCCTTTTGCATTCTACGGTTATTATGTCATCTTTAGTCTTCCTAGCTGAAGTTTGTTATTTGTGTTGTTAAGCAGAATCAAAGAAGCAAAATGATGATGCTGCTGATGATATGGATGGCTTCGATGCTGACGAAGATGATGATGATGAAGTTGAATCTGATAAGGAGATGGGTCTTGAAGATGATGAAGATGGTGATGAAGTAAGCAGTCTTCATCTTCAGAAACTTGCTGCAGAGGTATGTTGCAACCTTTGATTGCTAGTGCACCTATCACTGGGCTCTCAACATTTCCTTTTGTTTTTTTGTACAGTAGCAACAATTATTTGCTACCTAGGTACCTTTTTTTCTTGGGTTGATTTAGGCCCATACCACTCCAAAGTTGGTGTTTCGAAATACCACTCAATGTGTCAATGGCGTGGGTCCTGGGTCTACATGTCATTGACATATGGAGTGACATATTTCGAAATGCCACACTTTTTATGGTATATATCTAAATTTTCCTTTTGGGTTGGTTATCTGGATGTTCATTTCCTGTTCTGGTCCATGGCTTCTGTAAACTATGACACAGGATATACTGTCCACTTCTGAAGCTCAGATTTCTTTGTTGATGCAGGCTAGAGGCTTCCAGCCAGCTGATGAGGATGACGACTCGGATGATGATTTCAGTGATGATGAGGAGCTGCAATCACCGATTGATGAGGTGGACCCGTTCATCTTCTTTGTTGAAACCGTCCAAGGTAGAGCTGATCTTTTGCTACCATATGTATTTTTCTCTCCCAAAACTTATGCTGAAGTTCCTCACAAGCGAGTAACGTTTGAACCAGGTTTACAAGCATCTGCTCCGGCCAGGTTCCAGAACCTCATGCAAACCCTTGATTTCCGCTACCAGGCGCTTGCTAATGGCATAGCTCAACATGCTGAGGAAAGAAGAGCTGAGATCGAGAAAGAGAAATTGGAGAAGGCAGACACACAGTGACGAGCGGTGGTTTGTCTTGGATATCATTGCCATTCCGCTGGTGTGTGGAAGTGGTGGGTCAATACCCTGTGATTTGGCGATCGCAGGTAATGAGTTTTGGAGCCTTAGTCTACCGTTGAAGGCAGGCCAATTTTAGGCTCGCAAAATTTTATGTTGCGAGAGGTGATTCCGATGATAGAGCCTTCTTGGATGAACTATCACCGGTAGTGATTTTCCCAGTGGCCTGTTGTTGGTGTCTCGGTTGTGCGAGCTTGACACTGGAAAAAGTCTCTCTTCTTGAGGACACTCTGTCATGCTGTTTGGGCCACTAATATTTTTTTTGGGGGGCTTATAAAGAGAGCACCCTGTGGTGGTGGGGTGCATCTCCGGGGTCAGAAGTTCTTAGGACTGTTCGGTGTTAGACTGTAGAGTGTATATGCATGGTTTGGTGCTTGTCTAGGCATTAATGCGCTGTTCCAATGGTGGGCTGCGATATATGGTTTCCTTTTTTTTGGGGGGGCAAGTGGTGATGTATCTTTGATTTTTGGCAATTTATTTGAAAGGGCAAAGAATTTGATATTGTTGTGCACAATTACCTTGGTTTCTGTATGTAATCACCGTTAAGCATATGACACTAGGCCAGAAATAGAATTCGAAAGGGCTGACGGAATGTGTCCCCTCTTTGGCTCTGCCACCCTGCTTTCATGGCACAATGGGGCTGGGTGGGATACCTGAAGAGAGCTCGGCGGAGCAACACGCAGCAGTTCCTGTGACCGTTCGACTATTTCCGATTTCTTTCCTGGTGCAGAAAACGTAGCACATGGAATATACGTACATACATGAATTAGCTGAATGCCCGTTTTTTATAACGGAACATCAAAAAATAATAAAATTTTAAATCATTTATTGTAATATTATATCGTATCTAAAGAAGATACCTTGCAACAGAATCTCAAGGTTAAAATAGCAAATTGAATATACTATTCAAGTAAAGTGCAAAATAAAGAGTTACTAAAATATAAAGTGTAGAATGATATGGTAGATAATTTCTGTGAAATAATCCATTACCAGTGATCATCATAAATCTCTTTTTAATAGTAGAGATACGCGGTCCCAATTATTTGTTTGTGGGTGGAGCGGGAGTCCCGCTGCTCGAGGCCGGTCGGCCGAGGTCTTGAAAGGCAAAAGTAGGAGTTGCCATTACAGAGGGCGGCCCCGTCGCACTGTGCGCGTCATCAGTGTTCACCATACGCAGTTCTGCTTTCCAGCAACAGCTGCATGCTGCTGCAGCATAATGCAGATGCAGTCTTCCCCTGCATGTGAGACTCGACCATACCAAGCAATGCATGCATCGATGCGAAAACATGACCCTGACAGGCTGAGGTGACCCAACGGCACGGCACAGCGCAGCATGCACTCACATGCAGTGCTGCGCGCCGTCAGAGCATCATTGGCGGATAAGTTGATCCGGATAGAGTAGCCGTGGGAGAAAAAAAATCTTTTAAAGTGTGATGTAAAAGAATCCCCTACATTTGGATAGAGTGTGTAGAAAATAGTGTTATAGAGTGAAAATTTAAAGTGGCTGTTGGAGATGCTCTTATGGAGTATTTGAGCCTGTTTCTTTTGACGGTTGCAGTTGCATTTGCGTTTAAGCTGAACATTTTTAGCTTCTCGATAAGGACTTCCGAGGGATCAAAAATTATAGAAAAATGGTTTTGATTAGAAATTGTAAGACCTACAAAAATTGGCTACTAAACGTCAAAACATTTGGCTTGTATGAAAATAATAAATTTTTAACTTATAAGCAAACGCAAACGCCGAAAGAAACAAGCTGTTTGTAAACACGGTAAGCTGCAATGCGATGCCCAAGCTGTGTCGCTTCGTGACTTGGCTTAGGGAGACTTGTGACCTGGCTACATTGGAATGTCATGCTGAGCACTTGCCTTTTGCTTCACGGGAACAGGGAGATGGAGGCCGGTACAAAGGCTATGTACACATCATTGCTACTGCAACCCCTTCGACATGTCCCCAGGTGAGGTCTCCACCTCCACGCACAGCTCATGCTCGTGCGTATATACTAGTAGCAGTATGCTCGCTCCGTCGATCGCCCTGATTGGTCACAAAAAAGCCACAGAGGGTTACTATATTTATCCAAGCCTACGTTTGTTTATCAGCTCGTGTTCTACGTACCTAACCATGACTAGCTAGGTACATGACACTTTACCACCCACTCCCTCCCTCTCTCTTTCTCTCTCTCTCATGCACGCGCTCACACACACACATAAAACAATGTACTTTCATTGGGGCTTTTTTTCCTCGTGTTATTCCATGGAAGTTACTGAGAGATGGACATTTCTGAATTCTTGTCTCTAGCTAGTACTGATCTCCAGTGGATATTATCCAATTTCATCCAATGGAGTATCATTGTCGCTGACATAACAAGAGCCGGACGGACAACCGTCTGCCACACCGGCTTTTCTTCCTTACAACCTTCAAACTTATAGCTAGCTCCATGTTACATTCGCCTTGAATCATTTTCTTCCATTTAAAGTACAATGCATGAGTAAAAAATAAGCTGGGCTTGATTAATTCAGAGTTATTTACTATTCAGAGGGGCATGTTTTATTTTTTTATCACAGTTTCGCCACTGTTAGTATATTATAAGTATATTTTAGCCACTCTTTAATTTATATCAACGATCCAATTAACCCTTAGTTCTTTTATTTTTTATTAACATATATTCCTAATTTTTACGATACAGAATTAATTATGTGAGCTATTAAAAATTTAAGAGATTCTATATCAAAATGTAACATTAGAATAAATTCGTGCTATTTGAAAACATATAAGAACAATTGCCTACGACAAGGAGCCATCCCGCGGGGGAGCTTAGTCATTGGACGGCTTCTTTTCCTTGGGCATATCTTAGTGACCCACTCGCCCCCCAACCCCACACACAAAATTTTTGTTTCAAAATAAATTCGCCCAAGTCACAACACAACAAATATCCAGCCAAGGGTATTTGTAATTATATTTGAATTGATTCACCTGAGTCAATTAATTTCTAATGTCGTTATTAAGTTTCATTTTAAAAGATAACTATTTAAACCAATTTTTACAATGCAATTTTGGAACTATTTATTCCTTTTTCAAACAGTGCAGCTCATCTCTAATTCAATTGAAGAATGTCTCCGAAACTAGTGATAGTTGTTGGAAGTAGACAGTTTCTGCATTTGAAATTGTAAGTGCAGTACTGCGATAACTAATAATCAAAATTTGGCCTTTGTCAACTTAAAATGCATTGATAAATGAAAAATGAACAAAAAAGGGGAAACGATATAGATCTGCCACATTTTTAAGGAACTATATATATCTACTTCATATATACCAATGGTAATTATTTTTTCCCACAAATAAGGTTCATTTGGACCATATATCTTATTACCTAAGGATCATGCCAACCAAACACTAATTTTACTCCCGATCCCCATGGCGAAATCTGGGGCTGGGAACGTGCAAGAATTGTCCATAGAAACATTTGACATTTCGAGGAAAAAAAACCTGCAGGGATCTGTCAGATCCCCTCTTCTCCAGTTCATGGGTTATCAACTTTAACTTGCTCTTTTGTAGAACCAATATATAGCCAGCTTCCGGCCCACAGGTTTGCTATATTAACTTCATTAAAGAAATGGGCAATTAAAAGTGGACCATCTCAAATTTTATGGGAATATATAGGCAAGCCTAATTAATAATGTCGAGTTTCCTAAAAAAATACGTTGACCCCCCTATCTTCAATTAATCCCTCCCACCATGTGCAATATTGTCATTGGTCCATGGCTACAACAGCAGTGTCATATATTCATGGCTCTATCAAACTCAGAGTCCTAATATAACCCAAATTATACACATGCATGTTCGACACAAACTCTAACACTCATTAAAAGTAGCCATGTACTAGGAGTAAGTAAATCCTCCAACTTTGTGCATAAATTAAGTTTTTTATGGACATTCGAAGGTCATATATATTGATTGGATATATTCAAAACAATATTATCACGCTACATCGGATGCCACAACACATTCAAAGTAGGTAGTCCTCATATCATGCATACCCTTATTTACTCCCCTTTACACAATAATATAGGTTCATTTTCTTGGAAATTGTTGTTTCACAAAGCAAGTTTATCCATAAAATCAATAGTACAGCTATGAAATATTTCGACTATCTAGCCCTATACTTTGATCATGTAAATGATGTTGACTGATTGGTATAGTAGCACCATTTTACATGGGTATTTATTATCTGACCTGATTAAATTTTTATTAGATTAGATTTGGTGCATGCTGTATTGGTTTAAGCACATGGTGGGCTCCAACTTATAAGATCGTTTGTAATGTTTAGTCGATATATTAAGGCCCTTAATGTTTAGTCGACTAGAATGAGAAATAGGAGATGTTAATAAAGACAAGTAAAATTGTTTGGTGTGGAGAAAAATAATCTAGCAGATGACCCATGCATTGTACAAATAGATGACATTGTACAAACTTGTATGTAATAATTACTGTGTATGAGTGACGTGGATGCGTAATATATGTCTACAACACCGTACGTACCTCAATATACCGAGAGACGAATATTTTAGCTTTCTTAGAGCGGCCTAAATACTAAAAAGGAGCTTTTGTAGAGCGCTCTCCTGTCATTTATGACTTGTTCAGTTGTTTGGATTTGTTGACCTCATGCAACGAAATATCTGGGACAATGTCCATAGACATATCATATATATAAGCATTTTAATATCATTTAATTTTGTTTCCAGCAAAGAAAATAGAACCCCAGCTATCTACTCCTATCTCCCTGGTATCTCATTCCTTTTGATCTAAGATTGTTAACAGTGGCGGGCGCAGGATTTTAAAATCTGGTGTACGTAAACAAAAAAAATTATGATCATAGCAAATTCTCGATGAGAAGAGCAAAATATAAATTGTTCGAAGCATGACACCAATAACATCATCTCAAGTAATATAAAGGAATTGCAAAACAAAAACTGGGCTTACAACAGAAAATTGGGCTTACACCAGGAAGTGGGGACTGGGGAGGCCTCATTGCCTCAGGCGTGGTTGCAGCCTCACAGGTTGCAGGGAGGAGCAGAGGCAGAGCTCTGGCCACGGGGCGGGGGGCAGTGGCCAGAGCCCAGAGGCCAGTGG
This sequence comes from Olyra latifolia, assembly GCA_036346145.1. Taxonomy (NCBI): domain Eukaryota; kingdom Viridiplantae; phylum Streptophyta; class Magnoliopsida; order Poales; family Poaceae; genus Olyra; species Olyra latifolia. The sequence continues at coordinate 37,985,725 of CM070524.1, read as the reverse complement.
GCCACGAGCCACCGGATGATTGGAGACGGTCAGCCGGTGGCGAGGCAGACACGGCGCACCGCAGCAGCAGCCAGGGAGCCGGGCGCGCGTGAGGCCGCGAGGGGCAGGGGCCGGCCGCCGATGCTAGGGATCCGGGCCTTCGGGGCCTCGGGGGACGGAGCACGGAGGCAGGAAACCGGAGGGTCGGGGGGGGGGGGGTGGTGGTGGCGGCGTGGTGGCGGTTCCGGGGGCGCCGCGCTGAGGCTTGGGGGACCGGAGGGTCAGGGAGACGAGCTAGACGCCGCTGGAGGAGCAGAGGCAGAGCCGCAAAGGCTGGAGGATCGGGGGCACTGGCCACCGGCTGGGGAGGCGGGGAGGCGGGGATTCATGGGAACTGGGACAAAGGCTGAAGGCGGAGGGTCGGGGGCGAGGCCTAGGAGGGCGGGGGCCGGGATCGCGGCGCCGGAGCCAGACGCCGGAAAGGCGGAGAATCGGTGCAAGACAGTGGGAGCCGCGGGAGACCGAGAGGGTGGGAGGAGGCGCCTAGGTGGCCGCCGTTGGCTCGGCTCAATCCAGATCTGGACTTGTGGAGACAAGGGACTGATGGAGTGAGGGTGACTTTTTTTTTTGTAAAATATTTGGGTATACAGCTGTACACCCTTGACCCCATGTGGGCCCACCCCTGATTGTTGACATATATGATTGGTCAGTGGAGGAACACATGCAACAGCCCTTCTTTTCTCCTTTGCTCCTTGCTTTGGCCCCTACTGTATGGAAATTCAAAAGGCTTTTGGTTAATTACAGTGCGTAGATCACTCGCCTGCCCTTTGTAGGTGAACCCCATTGTATTCATTCATATTCATACTCCCTCCATCTTTTAATGCAGGACGTGCTTATTCTCGTTACCACAGCAGCGCGGTGCATTGTTTCTTGCATTAATTAATGAGTACACTACTACAAAACACCACATCAGTACCGGTTCGGAACTGGCATTAGTGCCGGTTTTTGAACCGACACTGCGTAAGCGGCAGTGATAACCCATGTTATCACTGCCGGTTTTGGAACCGACAGTGATAATCTATACACTAATCATCTACCACCTACTATAGGCTATTAGGACACGTTTCGCGCGAAATACAAATGTTGCGTTACCCAGGACTCGAACCTGCAACCTCTCCACTCTACCCTCACCCTTCTAACCATCCCACCCAATCTCGTGTTCTTACTTATAGAGAGGATATGCATACCTTTTAACCTTTACTTATCAGTGCCGGTTTTTGACAAGAACCAGCACTGATAATGAGTTATCACTGCCAGTTCTAGCAAAAAACCGGCAGTGATAAGTTTTTTCACTGCCAGTTTAAAAATTAAGGGTGGGAACTCATTATCAGTGCCGGTTCTTGACAAGAACCGGCAGTGATAAGTTTTTTCACTACCGGTTGAAAATTGGAGACGAGAGGCCTAAAGAACCGGCAGTGATAAGACTTATCACTGCCGGTTCTTTTCTCACACCGGCAGTGATATTTTACTGTCGGTTTTGAGCAACGAACCGACAATGATAAGTCTTATCACTGCCAGTTCTCAAGCGCACAACCCATTGAAGCTTACGAACCGGCAGTGATTGTGGGACACGGATGACCATTTTTGTAGTAGTGGTATATCATGACCATTGAGGAGTACATATAAGAGTAAATTCACACCTGCCCTTGTCTAAGAGTCAAAACAAAACGTGCCGCACATAAAAAACAAAGAGAGTACTACAATACAACATTGTTTTCTATTTACTGACTCCGTAAAACCAACACCAATTGGATTTAGACAAAGAAAGAAAGTATATATATATAGCACCACCGCCACTGCGCAAAATGCAAAAATGAAGGGCACAGCAGCACATGGCGCCAATTGTAGCTGAACCCGTACAATGTTGGATGCATATTGGCTCCAAATAAAGCTAGACTAGGAGGCCTGTTCACAACTGCTTTAATTCACTGTTCATGTGGCACTGTGTACTGTGCATGCAGTGAACGTACAGTCCTGCCCCTGTACAGTGGGTTTCATTAAATGTTTGTGTCGTCGCCACTAGCAAGGAGCTACTAGTAGCTAGCACAGGCGGCCCTGGATATGGGGAGTGGGGAGACGTACGGGCGGCCATGCAAGTTGCTCCCATTCAGGCGCGCGCCCCGCAAGGGGCACATGCGCTGAACTTTGCCGGCACACCATGCATGCTTGCTGCTCTCCTGGCCATCAGAGTTGCATTCAAGATGGCCATCAAGATCTCGGCACCGTTCTTTTTTGCAAACCGCCGGCGGTCGGTGGCCGGCAGCCGGCTGTTTGTTACAGTAAAAAAAATTTTTAGATTTTTTTTTGAATTATTTAAAATTTTTTCTAAAAACTTTTAAATTTACTACAGTAAAACCGCCAACCGCCAGAAACCGTTAAAAGAAACAGAGCCCTCGTGACCGGGGGCGTTAATTTGAAGGGAATACACGTAGTAGTAATAATAATAATAATAATAATAATAATAATAATAATAATAATAATAATAATAATAATAATAATAATAATAATGATGATGATGATGACAAGCAGGGCATAATATGGTAGGCTTGTTCGACCAGTTTGGACCCGATTTGGCCCGATTCATTTTGGCCCAGTTCGTTTTGGCCGGGTTATTATGCGAACTGGGCCAACCGGGCTATCGGGCTAGGGTCTGAGCCCAAATTTGGTTTAAATACAAAACGAACAAACCGGGCTAGCCGATTCATGTTTGGCCCAGTTGGCCCTTTGGGTGCTGGTTGGCCTGTTTTAGAAAAATATTTCAAAAATTTAGAAAAATTAGGGGAATTTAAAAATGGCAACAAAAAAATCATTAAAAATGATTAAAAAATTTGAAAAAATAGGAAAAAAAAATTTGAAATGCACCGAAGAGCTTTATTATTATGGATGTAGTACATGGTGACTCGTTAAAAACTCTATCAAGTAAAAACTTAAAGTTGTGAAAACCTTGGCAAAGAAAAAAGAATAGAGCCTAAAACTCTACAATACAAATACAAATGTTTCAAGAGCCTTCTTTATCAAGTTCTAGGCCTCCGAATGCAGCCACCAATTCTTGATTGTGCCTTTCGGCGGCGAGGCTGTGGAATCATCTTTCTGCTAGCTCCCAGTCCTTCGTGCTCACTAGTATTTCAACCATGTCGCTGTGGAGGAAAGTTCGTCTATCCTCAAGTATTCTCCCCACGAGACTGAAAGCGACTCTGAGGAAACCGTGGAGACTGGAACAGTTAACACATCCCGTGCTAAGATGGATAACACTGGATATGTTCCACTATGCTGCTGCCACCATATGAGAATATTGAACTATGAGTGATATGCCATAGAGGCAATCATATAAGATGATTGTATCATGTCTTTGTTCATTTACTAATGATAATGTGCTATCAGTTCTATGAATAAATATTATTTACTTTGTTCATCAAGTACGACTTGATTGTGAAACACATCATTCATGTGATATTGTTCTAAATGATTCCTGTTCTTATACCATTATGTGGGACAATAATGATTTGATCAGCACATGTATTGATTAATGGTAATGTTTCACATACCATAGATATAGAGATATCAAATAAAAAATATGAACATATGTTAGAGAACATGATATTTGATAGACCTACTCTGAAACACTGCTGAGATTGTTACCTTACAAGTGCCATCAGTCTGTAATCTCGAGTGGTATACCTATATGATTCTTAGACCTGAGATCGTCATTGATTTCCAATATACGTAGTTGTATACTTTGGGATTATCAATCGCTACGCCATAATAGGGTAGCTATAAAGTGCCATGAAACATGACATGGGATGTGAGCGATCAAAAATAAAATTTGCTCTTCTTGATAACAGGAGAGATACCTCTGGAGGCCCCTCGGTGTGGATGGATTAGAAATTGCATGGCCATACCAATGTGATTAGGTTTCAGTATTCATCACATAGACGAGTGAATAGTCGACGGTGTCCTTTGCTAGGTACGAGGCAAGCTCAGCAACAGATCCACGTGATGGTACATGTGTGGTTTGAAGTGTCGTGCTCGGAGAACTTGAACTGTCCTTGCCTATGACATATTTCCAAAAGGACATCTTCCTGCCTATTTGTTAAACTGGTGGCAGCCGTTGTGGACGAACTCCTGCATACTTTTCTTCATATTTTCTATACAAATCTTTTAGTCTACTTCTAACGTCATGAAAATAATTAGAGTAATCTTTGCCAGTGGCAGCACCAAGTTGTGTTATAACATTTATTAGTCTTGAAAGTTTAGCCCTAGGGTCTAACAAAAAAGCAAAACAATATAAAAATAGAAGTCCTCTCCAATATTTTAGATATTTGGCTTTCATAGGGCTAACTGCATCAAATAAAACATTATTTTCAAATCTTTTCAAATGATTAATGATATGATGAATAATAGAACAAGATGTAGGTTCATACATAGTAGAAGCGGTGAGGGTGGCTTGATGAAAAACCTCTAAAAATAAATATAAATGGGTAAGTACTAGCCAAGCCTATGGAGTCAGAAGTGGTGTGCCATCACGAGTTTGATATTATATATTAATAAAAACATAAAAAACTTGCCTATATGATAATACATGCTGAAGCATAAGGTAGGTGGAATTCCACCTAACATGCATGTCTAAACCAAATTTCTTAGGTTGTACCTGTGAGCCACGACAATAGTTATTCCATGTAACAATTCTTATATTAGAGCTATTTAAAAATGAGATGGTATCCCGAATAGTTTGAAGGTAAGGTTGCAATCTTTTTAAGCCACTTTTAACAATTAGATTAATAATATGGCATGCACAACGTTGATGCATTAAGAAAGAATCAGCATATGTAGTTAGCAGAGGTGTCAAAATATTCATAGCACTAGTATTAGCAGATGCATTATCTAAGGTAATTGAAAAAAAATCTTATCTGTTATTTTAAATTCCTGAACAATATTCATAATGATATTAGCTATATTCTCACCTGTGTGATTAACATCTATAAACCTTAGGGCAATTATTTTTTCTCTATTTCTCAATTTTGGTTAACATAACGAGTAACAACACTTAAATAATCTTTCCTAGCCATACCAGCCCAGATGTCCGAGGTTAACGAAATAGAAAATGTGCAAGTTTTAAACTATTCTTTTAATTTTGACGTGTTAGTGTTATACAATTTTTTGAAATCTCTAGTTGTTGTCTGACGGGAAACACTAGTAAATCTAGGATTATGAGAAGTTTTAATATATTCTTGAAAAATAGGAGATTCATCAAATCTTAACTGTAAATCTTCGAAAGCAATTAGATGACACAAAGGCTCTCTAGTTACTTTGATTTGAAATACACATCCATTCATGAATGGAGCATGCCCATAAAACAAATCAATCAATAAATTGAATAACAATTGTCCTTTATTCGCCATTCATAACCTTCTACTTCCAAACATGAAGCAGAAACACTGATTTTGCTTAGGTTAGGAATATAATAATAATTATTTTATTCCAATATTAATCCTAAGGGTTGGGCTTTTAAAAAGTATGCTAACGTCCAATGAAACAACTTTTACCCTATTGCCAATGTGAAGATAAACCTCGGCTCTTCCAAAATCTAACTATGCGGCATTAGGGTAGCATCATTCTTTGACTTCATAAGCCTAGGACTGATACTGAAGATTTCATCTCGATTTTTCTGAGGAAAAATCATGCTAAAACAGGCACTACTACACTACTACAGAAATGCCTATCCTTGACCCCTCATCACTGGTAGATTTGTGTATAACCGCAAGTGAAGTGGCTCGTGCCCGCCTCACCCCACGCCAGGGACACGACGAACCAATAGTGATGGCACATATATGGCAAACCGCTAGTGATGGTAACCTATCACTGGTGGTTCAGCCATTGAACCGCTAGTGAAACTATCACTAGAGGTTCTTCTGAGTATCCACCAGTGATATGGTAATGTATCACTAGTGGTTAGACAGAGCAACCGCTAGTGATATGTTCACTAGCGATTCAGTGTTAAAACCGCCAGTGATATGGTACCCCTGCTTCCTGCCAACTGGCACCAACTTTTGGAGGAAACCTGTAAGGACATATCACTGGCAGTTCTTTATATGAACCACCAGTGATAGGCACATAACACTAGCGATTCACCTCAAGAACCACCAGTGATATGCTCCATTATTGTTCTAGTAGCCAGAGGAAGCTCCATTTACTGCAGCTTTGTGTTCTCCCGAACTGTAGCGGCGACAGCGGTGGGGAAACAGTGAAGAAGGTCTAAAAAATTGCAAATCTCTTGAAGATCTCAGGAGATTTAGTTGTTTAAAAGTTAGTGGTACCTCTATCATTTTTAATTGCTCTCTTCTTGCTTGTTGAGGAAGATGAGAGATATGCATGCATGTGTGTAGATCTAGATCTAGACTAAGTGTTGAATAATTAATATCCATTTGTTTGGTTGATGTTTGCCAGTTTGAGGTGGATGAGAGTAATTAATATCCATCTTGTTCTCATAGATATGCAGGTGCTTATAGCTAGCTATAGTTTGAGGTGGATGAGAATAATTAATTAGTTTGCACGTGCTTATAGATAACTAGTTTGTGTATGACATATATGGGAGATCTAGCTAGATAGATCTAGTTGAATAGTTAATAAACACACATATATAGTTTGAATTGGATATGAGAGAGATCTAGATATGGTTGTAAAAATTATTTATTTGAGGTGGATTAATTTGTTAATCCATATGGTAGCTAGCTAGCTATGAGAATATGAAGCATATGTGTATATTTATGTGTGTAAATATGTTTAAGTTTTATAAATGGTGGCCATGTTAACTGCAAAACTAAAAAATTAAGGTTAGTGGTCTCTCTTTTCATAAACGGCCGCCATGTTTACTCTATTTGCTATGTTGTTGTTAGTTAATTTATTTGAGGTTATATTTGTGCAGGAAAAAATCAATGGATAGAGTATGGATGTACATAGAAAATCATGCAACAGATGAGTACGTCAAAGGCGTAAAAGGATTTTTAAGAGCTATCGTGGAGGATATGCAGGACAGAGGGTTGATGTCATACGTTGTCCATTCATTGATTGCGATAACATGAAGTTGTGTAGAAACGCAGATCAAATCGAGTTTCATTTGATGAAGCGGCGATTCAAAATAGGTTATTCATGTTGGACGAGTCATGGTGAGGAAGAGAGTACACACAAATGTTGTGATGACCTTGACGAATGCGGTATCGATGATGTTGGTGCGGAGTGTGATGGTTGCACAACTTGGTCTGACGAAGAGTACTACAATTTTGATCAGATGATGCGGGATGTAGAAAAGGACTATGGCACGGTGGAAGAGGTCGGTAAATTCAAGAAATGGTCAGAAGAGTCGAAGAAACCAATATTTATTGGCTGCAAGCGCAAATACACTAGGCTGGCAACAATGCTTGAGCTACTACAATTAAAGGCGAGGAACTGCTGGTCTGATAAGGGTTTCATCGAGTTCTTAGCACTACTAAAGTGTCTTATTCCGAAGGAAAATGAGCTCCCAAAAACAACATATTAGGCAAAGAAGGTTATATTCCCCTAGGAATGGATGTGCAAAAAATCCACGCATGTCCGAACGACTGTATCCTATACCGTCACGAGTACGCACACTTGAACTCATGCCCAGTATGTGGAGCGTCCTGCTACATGAGAAAGTGGCCGTATGCCGAAGACGACGGCGATCTCGACGTTGAGATAAATCGATGACCTCCAGCTTAAGGTCATGTGGTTCTTGCCGTTGACTCCGCGAGTGGTACGTTAGTTTGGAAATCAGAAGGAGTCTGGACTGCTCAGGTGGCACTTGGAGGGTCGCAAGAAAATGGACGCTCCGCAGTGGAGAAACATTGACCGGAAGTTCACTGAATTCGGTGCAGACCCTAGAAGTTTGAGATTTGAGTTGAGCACGAACGGTATGAATCCTTTCGGTAATTGGAGAGGCAAGCATATCACTTGGCTCGTCAATCTATGCATATATAATCTTCCTCCTTGACTGTGCATGAAGCGAAAGTACATTATGATGTATATACTAATACAAGTCCCGAAGCAGCTTGGAAATGATATTGATGTGTATAGCACCATTGGTGGAGGAACCGGAGACACTATGGAACAAAGGGGTGAGGGTGTGGGATGCAGACTGACTGCACCATTAACGATTTTCCCGCACTTGAAAACCTATCGGGCATGACTACGAAAGGCAGCAAAGCTTGTCCTCACTGCTTGGAGGATACCGCAAGTGTCTGGCTGCGGAACTCTCGAAAGACGGTCTACATGCGCCAGCGAAGGTTTCTTCCCACCAATCATTCATATCATAAGATGACTAGATAGTTTGATGGAAGTAAGGAGATTGGCTCAGCTCCACGTCCAATTAGCAGGACAGAATTCCATGATATGCTTTAGGATTTCCATGTCGTGTTTGGAAAGAGAGAAAAAGGTTGTAAGAAAAGGAAGAAGACAAAAATTAGTGAGAAATATGGCATATGGAAGAAAAGGTCAATTTTTTGGGACCTACCCTACTGAAAAGACTTGGATGTTCGACACCGCATTGATGTGATGCATGTTGAGTAAATGTCTGTAACAGTTTGGTCGATTTATTGCTGAACCTAAAGGACAAAACAATGGACAAGCAACGCACGACTAGACTTGGTTGATATGAATATAAGAAGTGAGTTAGCACCCGTCGAGACTAGTACGGGCCGAATATTCCTCCCTCCAGCCTGCTACACTCTGTCCAAGGCTGAAAGAACCGAATTCTGTCAATGCTTGATGGTGTGAAATACCTGTCCGGTTACTCCACCAACATGAAGAGGATTGTTTCCATGGATGATTTGAAACTATCCGAGATGAAGTCCCATGACTGCCATGTCCTTATGATTCAGATGATTCGGTGGCAATAAGGAATATATTGCCTCCAAAGGTCCAAAGTACAATCACAAGATTGTGCTATTTCTTCAATGTAATATCTTAGAAGGTCATAGATCCGGATGTTCTTGATTCGCTGCATTCTGAAGCAGTAGAAATTTTGTGTGCCCTCGAGATGTATTTCCCCCATTCTTTTTCGATATTATGGTACATCTCATTGTTCACCTTGTGTAGGAGATAAAGTTATGTGGCCTGGCATTTCTGCATTACATTTATCCGTTCGAGAGGTACATGGGCATTCTGAAGTCCTTCGTGCATAACCGACATCGATCCGAGGGTAGCATCGTTGAAGGTTTTGCAACAGAGGAAGTGGTGGAATTCTGCGTTGATTACATGTCTCAGGTCGATCGACTCCATTGGTGTGCCCGTATCCTGCGATAAGGGCAGGCTCCAAGGTACGGGCACACTTGGCTGGAAAGCAATCACTCCCGACATGGACCTATATAATAAAGCCCACTTTATTGTCATGGACCACACGTCTGAGGTTAGCCCTTACATCGATGAACACAAGGAAGCTCTACGCCGTCAATACCCATGGCAAGCAGAGGCTTGGATCAAGACAGAGCATACTCGTCGGTTCAATGCATGGTTCAAGCAACGATTCACCGGTTCTCCGTATCCTGATATAATCCTATGGCTTGCAAAGGGCCCCATAATCTTTGGTGTGACTAGCGTGGATCTCGAGCGTGTCGGATATAGAGGTGACCCTTTTGTGCTTGCAAATCAAGTTGTACAGGTTTTCTATGTCACTGACCCCGCTGATAAGAAGAGACATATAGTTCTTAGCCGAAAAAGAAGAATTGTTGGAGTCGAGAATGTGGTGGATAAGGAGGAGTATAGCTAGTTCGATGAGATTCCTTTGTTCGGAGATGGCATCCAACCCGGCTTAAATGAAACGGCGAATATATCAGGCTATGCGCGCGTTGATCATTAAGAAGGGATAATCATATGTCACTCATCATGTGTGTTATTATTGAGATGTGCATGTAACGTTGAACATGATTTATATGGTAATACAAATATATAGTTGATTTCAAATGCCCGCATAATATATGGCAATACATGATTTTTTTACCGTTATCTATAAACTAAATATATTTTTAAACATTTGTAGGAATTTAAAAGGCCATCAAGTAATTTTTTAATTTCCCTTTATTCTCTTTCTAGGTAATTTTAGATATTTTGTATCCATTATCAATAAGTTAAATGCATTTAGTTATAATTTGTAGAAAACTAAAAGGATCATGAAGTATTTCTCCAATTTCCTATAATTATTTTTTGTTTTATTGACTATCATTGGTGGATCTATATTGGAACCGCCAGTGATAGTATGTATCACCGGCAGATCATATTCCAACAGCTAGTGATAGTACATATCACTGGTGGATATTTACTAGAACTGCTAGTGATAATATTTATCACCGGTAGATTTCGATTGGAACCGTCAGTGATAACATGGCCTTACATATACCTTGTCACGGGCTTTCGGGGGGTTTCACTCCCCAAAATTTCACAAGTCCCACCCACGCCAAGGGTTTCTCTAGAGGCCACCGCCTCGTTGTCTCCAAGCGCCGTCCCGTCACCGTTGTCATCGTCCCTATGCACCGTCCATTCACCATCGCTGCCGTCCCCGTGCGCCGCCCCTTTACTGTTGCCGCCATCCCTGTGCACCGCCCCGTCACCATCGTCGCCTTCCTGAGCCATTGGTCGTCTCCTAGCGCCACCGCCTCGTCGTCTCCGAGCGCCGTCCCATCACCGTCGCCGCCGTCCCTGTGTGCCGCCCCTTCACCGTCACCGCTGTCCCCGTGTGCCTCCCTTTACCATCGTCGCCTTCCCCGAGGCACTGGTCTTCTCCAAGCGCCGCCGCCTCGTCGTCCCCTTTGCTCCCGGTAGGTGCGCCTAGTTCGGTTTACTCATAAATTTGGAATGCAATGGTAGTTTTACCCCCTATCAAATCCCTGTAATTTTGATCTGGAATGTTTCGATATAGCTAGTAAGAAATGTGATGGAGGTTTGATATATTGTTGTGGCACAGTGAGCATACCAGAGTTGGAAAGAGTTTGCACTGGTATAATGGCTTCTAGCCAGTCATGGAGAGTAGTGCTTGTTGCCATTGTTGAGACAAGTCTTGGTTTGGTTATGGGAGAGCTAGCATGTGTCTATATATAGAGAAAGGATGTATAATTAGTGTTAAGGACCATGCACCTTTTTCCTTTGTGCTTAGAGCAGTCAATGGTACATAGGACTGGGATAATATGCCTATGCAAGGGCTATCATAGGAGTGGATGCATGCATGTTCTTATGGTGATATGTTTCTGAGTAACTTTTATATTTTTAATTTAATAGCCACTGATCATAGTTTGTTAGATTGTTTTTGCCAAAGCATTACTTGAGATGGAGTGACATAGATGCTTTTTTATCTTCCAAAAATAAATAAAAACTTAGAAATATTTTCTTGTACAATTACATATGCCATTAGTGATAGAAAAAGTACTATGCATTTAGCCTGCTCTTGCATGTAGTTGATATCTAAGATTGCAAATTCTAACTTAGTCCATTTTGATACCATATGTCAAAGCTGTGGGTTTTGAATACTCCAACTAATTAACATGCATTACTTTCAGTGAAACACAATATATATTTATGTCTAGTATTTAATTAGTTACCGCCAATTGTTGCATTGACCCTACCTTGAAAAATTGTGATATGCTGTGTATATAGGTATCATTGTCACCGTAGAAATATCTCTATCGATCTCATGACTAGCCATGCTAGTTTTTAAAAAGGAGATTTTAGGATTTGCTGCTTGCAAACATATATAATCAATTTTCTAAATTTTGCAGGGATGCTTTCTATTGATTTGATTTGCTTTTCTATTTTAGCAGGAATGTTCTTAATAGAAGTTTGTGGGTAGGGATTTTTGTACCATCTCATAAATAATTCCCTCTCTCTCTGATCGGAACCTCCATCTCTAGCTCGGTATGGCTGATCAAGCTCCCACTCAATCGGCTCTGGCGACTCAGGCCCCTTAACTGGATCAAACAGCTCCAGAGGCTCTAGCTGCCCCTCAACCGGCTCAAACGGCTCCCGCTACCCCTCAGGCGACTCCAGGTGCCCCTCAACCGGCTCCGAGTGCCCCTCAACCAACTCCGGATGCCCCTCAAGCGGCTCCGGCTGCCCCGTTTGGCTCTCAGTCGGTGGCAACCCAATCGGAGACAAGAACCAGGGCCGGCCATAGCACATCCAAGCTGAAGACAGATGTGGTCCACACCATCATGGAGGTTGACACGTCTGGTACACCGGTGCTTCCAAGGAAGGCTGTAGCAGCGCATCGGACGATATGCGAGGTGGTAGCTAGGTCTCGAGTCCCTTGCACCACCCAGACCTGGAAGGCTCTCACCGATCAAGAGAGGGGCCAACTATGAGACGAGCTGAGATGATCTTTTGTGTTCCTCAAGAATTCGCTTGACGCCGTGCGAAGAAGTATGCTGCTGCGCATGGGGAATGCCTAGAAGAATTGGAAGGTGACTCTTATCAAGGACTTCATGAAGGAGGAAAAGGATCCCTTCACGAGGTACCCCTTCATAACCGTTGAGGCATGGGAGGAGTTCAAATAGATAAAGACAAGTGCCGATTATCAGCAGAGCAGTGCCATGCACAAGATTATCCAACAAAGTAATACCCACCCACACAGACTCGGCATAGGCGGGTACGCGGATAAAATTCTCGAGTGGGAGCAGGCGGCCACTTCAAGCAAGCAATCGGATGCCACGTCAAGGCTTACCAACCCTCGTGCCGATCACTGGTATAGGACTAGGATAAAAAGAACACCAAAGGGTGAAGAGACTTTCAGAATCCCTAAAACAGCAGAGGTTGCCAAAAAACTGGTAACTTATAGGCACCCATCTCTTTTATTTTGCTGTTCGCTTGTAATGTCGTAACACTGCCAATTCTAATAGTTGTCTACATATTCGATTTGAATATGGCTCCTACACTTCGCAAAGCTCTTTTCATGAGAAGAGGAAATGGGACATCCTGTCCAAAGCCCTCGGCAACAAGGATCACCTAGGCCGCACGTGGGCATCGGAGTTTACGTACCATAGAAGGGTGCGTTTCCCGATGACCCTGACTACAGGAGGAGAAAATCTAGAGCTGCCCTAGAAGTGGATATTACTGACAAGATACTTGTAGAATTGCTACTCCACGTACAATAGTTGGAGGAGATCGTAAGGAACAGACCTGAAATCAACCCTCCTTTCGAATGCAACCCTTGTCCTCCTGAAGCCGTCGATGCAACCCCCCTACACACAAGAGTAGTTGCGCTTTCGCACCTACGTCAGAAGGGGCCGGTAACATCGAGTACTCGGTGGACCACACAAAGGTAAGCATGTCACATATGTATGTTCGTATTTAATCATGTTAGAGTCCTTAATCTAATGCGAACATAAACACGTGTAGGAGGTTACCCATTGCAAGTTGATTATGACGTACAACGCCGCTTTTTCGATCGAGGTAGGTTGGGAGGGTGGTGTTCCCTTGCCTTCCGGGGATGAAGGTTAATGGGGCAGACATGGCGGCGGGCTACGCGAAGGTCCAGGTGGATGCCGTGCTGGACAACACGAGGAGCATCCCTGGGTGAATCCCCCGAATGATGAAATTATCATAGTAGGGGATGCTGTCCATTCATTTCTCCAGTGGCCGAAGAAGGATATAATTTTGGAAACCCTACCCAGGACTCAAGCCGGCAATGAACCCCTACCCGAGCCTCATGTTGACACCGAACCCGCGTCGCCACCCCCCACAATAGAAGAGAGTCCCCCCAAACATTGCCTCTAAACCTTTGAAGACCCAAATGAGCTCACAAAGTGTCAAGCGTGCTGAGTCCTCACCGCCAAAAGGATCGACACCGAAGAAGACTTGGTGGACTAGCTCACAAAGTTCCAAGCCATTTGTGTTGGCCTTGCTGTCAAAGTGTGTAGCAAATCAGAAGAGCAAACAATTGCAGGTCAAATCCTCTACGCCCGAAGAAAACCAGTGGTGGCCATCGGATAAAAAAATTTAAGATGGGAGTGCTGTTTGTTTGCAACACTGTATTAGCCACCTTAGGTCTAGGCTGCCGAGCCCTGCAAGAACATTACCTTCAGACTGCCAGCTTGCCCTCGTCAGAATGAGAGTCTGTATCATGGCTATGTTGGATGCCAAACATTTTTTGGTGAACTGGGATGACCTATGTTGCATATACCGTCTATAGGAGCTCGATCATTCGCTCCTCTGATGCTTTTCACTGTAAGTACCTGCAATAGTCATTCGTATTTAGAACCGTCGGTTGGTCTTCTTGACTTATATTTGAATCAAATATATGTTTCCAGGCACTTGAAGCTACATGTCAAACAAATAGGGAAACCGGTCGGTTTTCTCAATCTGGCACTTTGTACCCAACATAATATGGATGAAAATCACGGTCGAATCAAGAACTACATCAAAAATGTATTATATTGCCAACAAGATAAACAATACTTTCTATTTCCACTTCTTCAAGATTGGCATTGGATCTTGGTGGTCATAACACCTGACGAGAACAAAGTTCTTTACCTCGACTCTAATAGGACTAGCCCTCATCATGAATACTCATCTTTGAGTAAACAACTCGATCAGGTGTTTCAATATTATGTTCAGCGAGGGGGAAGCATGATGTTTCTAGGGGCGATGCTCTACAACACAATATGAAATGGCCGGTACGTGCCTGTACATACCTCTCTTACGAAAAGAACTGTTATTACTCATAGTGCCCGTCGACCTAATTATCTGTTATTGTACAGTGCCACCAACAGCCCAAAGATTATGCTTGCGGGTTTTACGTTGCCCGCCACATGATGGAGGCGATTTCTGTAACGAGGCCCTAAGATATGGACATGAAGATGGGGCCTATCAATTTCGACAATCTTGCCGAAATTAGAGAAGTGGTCGCTAACTTCATAATGACGCAAATTGTTGATCCGCATGGTCGTCTCCACCCTCCAAAATTAGACTAGGACAATTAGAATTAGCCTAGGTAGAATGTATGGATAAAATCATGTAAGCATTTTGATGTGCCCTGCTCCATTGAACACTTTGTTATGAACCTTCGCACTTTATGTTTTCTATATGCATTTATATGAATCCGTGCATTTGTGAATTCTTATCGATGCATGTTAATATGAAATTGTTTTGATGTGTGGTTCTATGACGTCATGTCATATTTGCAGATCTTTCAGTTGCCTGGTTTGCTTCAAGGAGTGAACTATTGTTCCTCTCATGTTTGCCATGACGCCTAACTATTCCTTTAATGGTAGTTAGTTTGGAGTCACTGGCAAACATGAGACGAACAATAGTTCAAAGAACTCGTCTACATGCATATGCTAGTTCATCACTTATAAGGTCAGTTTCTCGATCTCTATCCTTGTATGCATGATCTGAAAGTTAAGCGATGCATGATCTCTATCACTGGCAAATGTGGTTGTATGAGATGAAATGTTCTTGAATGCATGATTTCTCATATATGAAATTTGGATGAAAAGCTTGTTTTGCAGAGGGCATGAAATCTGGATGAAATGCTAGCAAAACTTGAGGCTAGCAAATTTTTCTAGCTATTTTTTTCTCTGTCGAGTCTTATCACTGGTGGTTCTCACAAACAGCCGCCAGTGATAGAGCTCATCACTAGCGGCTATACATAAAAACCACTAGTGATATTGTGCCTTTCACTAGCGGTTGTTGTCTGGAACTGCAAGTGATATGCAATCTAACATGCGGTTTGTGTATAAACCGCCAGTGATATGTGACTTTTACTGCTGGTTTGCATACGAATCGCCAATATGTGACTATCACTGGCAGTTCAGGAAAACCACCAGTGATAGTTGTCACGGACCAAATCCCGGTAAATATTTTACCAGAAATTGTACCGAATGCCAACTGTTCAAGATTTCAGTTGCATTCAGAAATAGCATAGCCTGCTTATTTTATTACATGTTACAAAATATTTTGCAGCGGAAGTAAAGTTATAACCTGGTAATAAAAAGGAAAATACATGCCCATATACCATAGGCAAAGCCTGAGCATAAGTTAAGGCTTAGAAATCGATCCTATACGAATTTTAGCCTTCTCCATAAATGTCCATTTTTGATTATAAAGTTGCTTCTGTTCAAAGAAATAAACAATTTGCCCACATAATGTGGGTAAGTACTAATCGTACTTGCAGGTTTCTATAAAAATGAAATATTAACTATATGCAGATGGAATCAAAGGAAGGTAAAGGCTGTATTTTTTGGAGTACATATAATGCATCATTTTAAAACTTAGCATCAACATTTAAAATTGTTTTCTAAAACATTTAAATGAGTTTGTAAATCATTATCTCCTTTCTCCATACTTAACTCATCTGACACCATTATCTTTTCTTAAAATTTATGGATTTATTTGAATAGAAATAGGCATCACCTAGTTGACACAACTTCATATACCTGAAGCAGGATCCATTAATGTTTTTGTTATCAGCTCTACAGAACCTATCCAGTTTTACCTATATAACAGCTCCTTATATGGATGGATGATTAACGTGTCATTTCTATTCTCATTAGTCCAAGTTTTTTAATGTTCCGCACAAGCGCAAACATTAAAGAAAATCCTGGCGATATTGGCCTCCGCATAGATACAGCCGGTAACATATGAATCATTTGGCCCAATATCCCAAATGCCTGGCAATGTCTTGCCTCCGCACGATCATTACCGGTGACTACTCGGCCAACATTCTAATAAGTATTGTGGAAACATTAAGGCAATACCTTACCATACAATTACCACTCTGATAATTCATGCCTATACTTTTCAATTTTTCCGCCTTCTGTTCATTGTCTATCCAAAAGACAAATGAATACTATCCTACCTGTTGAAATAATTATATATCTAGATTTCCTTATGCTAGGGTATAGTCAAGTTTATTTATTTTTAGGTGGGCTTTTGGTTGTGGAGTTTGGTATATCTATTCTACATAAAATGTTAAATACCATAATTTAAATAAAAGATGATTATTAATTAAATGACTAGAAAGTAAATGTAGTAAATAGATAATAAATGAAATCGGGAATTTGATATGCTGTAAGGGTAGAAAACCTGCCTTATTTGGAGATCGGATCACACTTAATATATATCTCCTAGATATTTTTGGTTAAAATTTCCAGAGGGCAACGGCGACGCCGGCGAGTTTGCTGGTAGCGGCGCCGGCGGGAGGTAGGAGATGATCCTTTAGCTGTTGGATTAAATTAAGAATCCATGGGTGCCGTCAGATTCATAGGGTTGAACCGGTATGGCCCTGACAAGTAGGGCTCGACGGTCAGGGGAAGTCTCAGCTAGATTTGACTTAAGTGGAAACATATTTCCCGAAAGGGAAAGCGTATTCCCAAATTAGCTTAATAAGGAAGGTTTGATTTATAAAAGGAAATTAATTTTCAGGTAAAAGTTTAAGATTTGAGAAATAATAGAAGGCTTAGAAAAATATGAAATAAATTTCTAAAATCCAAAAAAATGAGGAGAATCTAAATATGAAATATCATTTTTTTATTTATTTAGGGGATTAATTAACAGGAATAAGGTTTCCTTTTAGGGAATAAATAGAGTTTAGTTTAGAAAATTCTGAAAAATTGAGAATGATTACAAAGATATAATTATGACTTTTTGCGAAAAAATTTATGCCAAAAATTGAAAATTTGGGTATGTGACAATAGTCCCCTATTATCACTGTCGCTTAATCACTGGCGGTTCAATAACCGCCAGTGCTGACGGTACCGAACCACCAGTGATGGCGTTTTCTGAGTTAGTGAGGAATAAGTATTCATGAATAATCACATTAAACTATAAATAGTATGGCCTGTGACATGGCAATCTCTATTACCACTCTTCCTGTCAACCGAGCCACCTGCTTGACATCACCATATAGATATTCTAAAACATCATGCTTAACGCTAGCAATTAAATATATGTTAGAAAATCAAGCCACAAATTAATACATAGGCCATTGTCGACGATTTGCGTCGGCAATGTATTTTATGGGGCGATGCGAAAGATCATAACTACGATGGTAGCACAGGGAGCCGAATTTATACAGGTTCGGGCCCTCGGGGGGAGGTAATACCCTACTCCTGTGCTCGTGGATTATATTATGGTGGATTCTGATGATGATTGTAAGATGTGGGATTGGATCTCGAACTAGGGGCCCCGGACCCCCTTTATATAGTGCAGGGGATCGGGTTACAAATAGAATCTCTAATCCGTGTATGGAAGATACAGAAATAACCGATCCGGCTACGCCTATATCCATGTATTCGAGTAGGAAACGAATCCGTTTCCTTGTAGATCATGCCGAGCCGCGCCATCCTCCAAGCCTGCCTTCTGGAAGGCCCAATTGACTCGGCCCAAGGAGGTGGTACGTCCTGTAGTATATCTTCAGATACTCAGGGCCCATGTTTTCCACAGTAGCCCCCGAGTGCTTTGGGACTGGGTTGTCTTGATTCGGGGTTCGGCTCGCAATCCTTCATATGTTTACCTGAGTGACGTCACTCTTCGTCTGGCTGGTGAAGTCTGCTCGCCGAGTAACCTGCTGATCAAACAACACAGTTGCAAAGAACTCGAGAAAAATTCTTAAGTTTATTAAAGATGCCTGGCACCCAGCCCGACGGATCGGAATGCTGGCTAATGGCCCCACGGAGAGGCATACCAGAAGAGTGGATTTTGCCGAGTGTGCAGTGCCACCCAGCGTTATCTTCCCTGTTACAACTTATGGCATTCAAGCCTGGCTTGCAGAGCTCGACATTCGATCCAGCATGGGATATGCCACAACTTGTGTAGGGTATTCAGACGCCCTGACCCGACTAGTGCGGAGTCAAGCTAGTGATCCCTAGAGGAATACGCCCGCCTCCAAGTTGAGGTCCTCCTAGTGGTGTTTGTCTTGGCGACAAACGATCCGGAGATATGCCACTAAGACCCAACTGAAGAGGTAACTCTTTGACGCCTAATCCGATTATAAAATCGGACCAGCCATTGACCCCAAGGGGTACGCCAAGAGCTGGATTAATTTTGCCCAAGTGGTGCTTGTCTTGATGACAAACGATCCGGAGATGTACCACCGGGACAATTTTGAAGAACTTCTGATGCGTGGTTCGGCTAAAAAGCCAAACCGACTACCATCCCCAGGGGGCACATCAAAAGCTGGGTCACGACTTTGGGAAGCGCCCAATCCTCGAATTGAAGACTGGCAATGAGCCCAACAGGGGGCACGCTATTTTCCCGACTAAGCTGACCCGAGTGACACCTGTACCCGAGCAAGTCGTGTACAGCTCACGGCCCTTATAGAGCGTGTCCTCAGGGACTTAAATCAGTGCCCAAGTCTTGAAACGATAATTTTAGGGCTTCATTTCATTCCCGCCTTACGATAAGTTTTAAGTGAAGCCAACCAGGGAGTTTGAACCGGTACGCTTACACTGTGCGCCCAAACCGTTCACCTCCCCGAAATCGTCCGCTAGGGTTTTCGTGCTTCCGCCGCCTCCAAGCAATCCTAGCGCCCCCGCCGTCGCCAAGCTTCAGATCCACCACATTCCAATGGCGGGGGACTGGGCAACCTCAAACACCACCGATGAGCGGCTGCAAGCCCTTGTTGACGCCGGCGTTCTTCCGACGCCGGAGCTCATTGATTGGCGCACCGCCGCAGGTGAATCCTCCCCCACTCCTCATCAAGAGGAGATTGTTGTCTTCGAATCCTTCTTCTCCCGCGGGTTCGGACTCCCCGCATCTTCCTTTCTTCGCGGTTTGCTCCATCATTATGGGATTGAGCTTTTCCATTTGAATCCCAATTCCATCCTTCAACTTTCAATTTTTGTTCATCTTTGTGAGGCTTTTCTGCCATCTCTTCTTCTTGAAGGCCTACCCCACCGACAATGCCCCTAAGGCTGTTGACGGGGCCGGATTCCAACTCCGGAGCGGCCTCATGAAGGAGTATTTCGCATTGCCACTTCGGACTTCTTTGAAGGGGTGGCATCAGGATTGGTTTTACTGTTCCAATCCTCCCCCAGTCTTCCTTGTTTTGATGGGAGAAAGCCCCGAGCTTCCTCCTCTTGGAACTCTCCTCCTCTTGAAATGGATCAGGTGACCGAGTTACTCGGCCTGATCCAACATCTCAAAGAAGAGGGGCTGACCGGCGTTGCTATAGCTGTTTCCTTCACGAAACACCGTGTGCAGCCACTTAAGGAGAGTATCAGGCTCAGGTTCGAGTATACCGGGCCATCCGACTCTACTAGAGAAACGGATGTCCCAATCTTCAACGCGGACACCATTGATCGACTCTCCGAGTTCTTCGCTCCCGGAACTATTTTTTCAAATCCAGGCAGTCCCGGGAGCTTCTCCCTTAACTATCCACCTCCTGAGGTAAGATTCGAGTATGTTTTTTTTGCTTGTGTTGAACACCGGGCAATCCTGTTGTTGAAGCTTATTTGGGGATGCCGTGCTCCTATGCAGGGCCGCCGGGCTTTCGTGTCCGCGGCCCCAACTCCTGATGCTCCTGCCAACAAGGGCGAGAAACGCCCAGGGGGAGAAACTGAAGACACCCCGGCCGCCAAGAAAGGCAAGGGCCCGGCTCCCTTAGTGGAGGAAAATGTCCCGCCGACCGGAGGACGCGGCCCGCGAAGCTCGGGGCCGAAGGTGGGTGGGACTCCCAAAGAGGGAACGGGCCAACCAACTTCAGCTTCCAGGTATAGTCAGGGGACTCACCCCTCAAGGACGGGAGTTAGTGCGACGCCAAAGGGGGAAAAGAATTCAACCCCTCAGGCTAGGCCGAGAGGCCCACCCAACGCCTCTTCGAGCGGGGCTTCCTCTCGAAAGGGCGCCGGCATCAAGATTAAGACCACCAACCGGTAAGCTCAACTCCGCCACCCTCCGACAGTCTTCCTTTGCATTTTCTCTGACCGAAATATTCCCTATTTCAGGAAACCATCGGTAGAGGTTCCGTCAAGTCGCCCGACCGAGCCGGTATCAGAACCTGCCAAGCCGAGTCAGGGGGCTCCTCCTCCATCAGCCGATACGGTGCCCCCACCAGCAAAGCCGGCGGAAGCCACGTCGGGAACCGGGGTCGGGGGAGGTGTTACCGCCGTGGCCTCTGACCCGAGTCCGTCCGCCGAGGGCGGCGTGGGGGCTGAGCCAATGGTAGAGGAGATCCTCCGCCAGCCCCCACCTCCCCCAGAGGAGACTGAGCCAAAGCTCTCGGTGGGCTGGAGGGACGAGGCCGGGAACTGGGCCCTTGTTGACGACGAGGCCGAGGAAGAGATGAGGAAAGTCTTCTTCGAGTATGCCGCCGAGTGCGGCCGAATGGCTCGGGTAAGCTTTTTGATTTGTGGAGTAAATCTTCTTTTGCTCGAGTTAGGATGGTGACCATCCTTCGTCTTTGCAGGAACTTGGTGGTTACTCTGAGAGGAAAACCAAGTTCCTCAATTACTTCCTCCCCCAAATAGAACGGATTAAATCCGTGGAAGGGGAGGTCATCGGGGTCCGGACCGAGGCAGCCAAGGAGTGCCGAGAGTTGCAGGCCCGGATTAAGGAGCTGCAGGACGAAAAGTTCGGCCTTGCGGGTTCCCTCCGGTGTAAGTACCCTGACCTGAGTCAGAATTTGCTTGTCTTGCGTGTGACTGGATGACGTTGTGCCCCGCATCATGTGCAGCATGCGACGCCACGATCGCCAGGCTTCAAGCGGAGAAGCTGGCCCTGGAGAAGTCAGAGGCAAAAGCCGTCGCCGAGTTGGAGGGTAAGCCCCTAAACCTGACCGACTCTGAACCCCCAGTGTTTACACGGTTATGTAATCGTGCATTCCCTATTCTTTGACAGAGCATAGGAGGAAGACGCTAGCGCAGTATGACGTTCTTCAAGAGAACGCCAAGATTGCGCAAGCGTGATATGATGAGCTTTTGGTGGCGGTGGAACCCACTCGACGCCAACTCTATGCTGGCGAAGTTGAGCCGAGCTCTCGGGCCGAGTTGATCCAGAGGTGGACCGAAGCCCCCAAGCAACTAAAGGTGCGGCTCAGGGAAATCGGCCTGACGAGTTCCAGTCAAGTGCTGGGAATCATCAAGTCGCACTATCCTCGAATTGATCTTGACGCTGTCAAGGATGGCTTCGCCTGCTCAGAAGAGGAGGCGATGGCGCTGCTCGAGGAAGTGAAGTCGACCGCCGAGTGCCTTTTAGACAACTTAGAGTTAGATTTCCTGTAAAAATATAGGAACTCATAAATTATCCATGTATATGACTTCCATTTTTGACATGGTATATGCTAACCATCTTTTCTCCACTTAAGTCATGGCTTTGGCCCGAATAAACTTCATTCCTTTGTTACTTGGAACGACTTATGCTAGGCTTCGTCATAGACTTAAAAGAGAAAAAATCGATTAGGTATTGGTTAGGCACAGACTGCATCTAATCAGGTGTAGCCCCCGACTTACTAGCTTCGAGGTAGTAAGTCGAGTTAGATAAAAGATTAGGTGCGCGATTGTGCACCTAATTAGGTGTAGCCCCCGACTTACTACTTAATTGACATACAAATAAGTAGCAAGTTAGAAACTGAATTGCATAAGCGTTAAGACAATGTGAGCGAAAACTTATCTTTATTTAATTGTAAACACGGATTACAATGGTCGTCAGGTATAGCACCGACGCGATTGCTTGATGTTTCTTTATCCAGGGGGGCCCCTAGGCGTACTGCCGAGTAAGTTAATCACTGAGTGGAAGCGCCTCTTTACTCGTCATCTACTTGGGGAAGAACACCGGGCGCCTCTTTACTCATTGTCTTCGCCAGGCTTGATGCCTGACTTAGATGGCTTCTTATTCGGCAGATCGCCTTTGTCGCGGAGAGTGGTAACCGCCCGCCGGATCTCGTCCAACTCGGCAGCCGTCTCGACTGACTGGGCGAAGTCGCAGCTTTCCTTGTCGAGGAGGTGAGAAAACTTGACGTCTCCACGGACTGTGATCACGCCCCGTGGTCCTGGCATCTTCATAACCAGATAGGTGTAGTGGGGGACGGCCATGAACTTGGCCAAGCCCGGCCTTCCCAAGATCGCGTGATACGCAGTCTCAAAATCGGCCACCTCAAAGCTGAGATTCTCCGTCCGGTAATTATCCCGAGTGTCAAAGGTGACAGGAAGAGTGATTTTCCCGATTGGCACCGACGAGGTTCCCAGAATTATACCATGGAACGGCGCATCTGTCTGCTGGAGCGCTGCCCTTGGGATCTGCATCTCGCCCAGAGTCTTGGCGAAAAGGATATTTAATCCACTCCCGCCGTCAACCAGGACCTTGCGCAGTCGGACGCCCCGCACCACAGGATCCAAGATGAGTGGATATCTTCCTGGGCAAGGGACGTGATCTGGGTGATCTAAGCGATCAAATATGATTGAAACTTCAGACCACTGGAGATACTCGGGGGTCACTAGAATGGCTGCGTTGATTTCCCTATCGGTAAGCTTTTGCTTACGCTTGGACTCATACGCATCCGATCCCCCGAATATGTAGTTGAGCTCCCGCTCGGTTTCTTGGTAAGCGTCGCCCTGGGGAGGGTCACGCTTATCATCTTGCTTGGCATCTCTCGAAGCGTCGCTGTTGTGGTCCTCAGCGAACTTCTTCAAGATGTTGCAGTTTTTAACCGCGTGCTTCCCATTTGGATGGATGGGACACGACACCTCCATGACTTTGTTGTAGTCGGCGGGCCGAGGCGGCCTTAACCGACACTGATCCGCGGCCGCTACCATTTCTTCACCCTTGCGCTTTTTGTCCTTCTTGGAGGACGACTCGGGCCTGTCCTTTTTGCCTTCATGCTTGCTTGGGTGATCTTCTTGACGCTCGGCTAGGGCATCCGAGACGGTAGCATATCGATACGCCAAGGCGAACATCTCCTTGACGGTAGTCGGAGGCTTCCGAGACATCTTCATGATTAGTCTGGGTCGCGAACTCCTTTCTGGAAGGCTGCGACGACGACCGCCTCTGAGATCTCCCGGATTGTGTTCTTCTTCTTGGTGAAACGCCGAGTGAAATCCCTTAATGACTCATCTTTTTTATGATGAGTCTGATAAAGGTCCCACTGGGTCCTAGGCTTTTCGTAAGTGCCCTGTAAATTGGCAACGAACTGGTCGCAGAGCTCTCCCAGGAATCGATCGAGTTTTCTGGAGGGCCCGCGAGACAGTTCTGAGCCGGAGGGGTTAATATGACGGGCAAATAATTTGCCATCACGTCGTATCCTCCACCCGCGGCTTTGATCGCCAAAGAATAAATCTACAACCAAGCCTCGGGGTCCCGTTCTCCATCAAATTTCACAATGCCTTTAGGGTTGAACCCCTCGGGCCAGTTTACCTGTCGGAGTCGGGGAGTGAATACCTTGATCCCGTCGATCAACCCTTCCTCGGGGGAAGGAGATCGCCAGGGGAGATTCCGGTGCGGTGGAGTACGGCGCCGATCTTCGTCTCGCTCCCTGCGCCGGGCTTCGATGTTGAGGCGGTGGTCGTGGCTTGCACTCCGGTGGGCGTCTTGCCCGCGACTTCACGTATGCCGACTGCGCCGAGTACTACTCGTAGCAGTCTGGCTTCTGGCCGAGTTGGCCGGTTGATCCCGAGTGCCTTGGACAGCCGCTGCCGTTACCATGGCTTTGATTTGTTCCATGATCGGCGTTGTGGGGTTGTTCTCTCCAAGCAAAGGGCCAACATTGTCCAGGAGGGTCTTACAAGCGAGGATGTTCTGCTGTGGCGTATGGAAGACCGAGTGATCTCGCATACGGACTTGAAGCAGTTCCTCCCGGACTTCCCTCGCACGACCACGTAATTGGTCGCGCAAGTCCTCTCCGTCTTCGTGGTTTGGTTCGGTTCCTGCCTCTCCTGCGGGGCGTCTGGCCAATCCAGAGGCTTGGCCGTCCAGCATGTAGACGCCGCGGAAATCGGGGAACCTATTGACGCTCTCTTTCGACTCGGATTCCGAGAAGGAAAGGCTCAACCGGTCCCGATTCGTTGGCTCGTCGATAGGAGTGATTATAACTCCCACCTCACGTGCAGGATCTCTGGTCACACGGGGGTCCGACTGAGTTTCGGAGAAACGAATCTACTGGAAACTTTTAGCTGAATTGACAAGTCCGAATGGCATAGCCACTCGGAAATTTGGCCTTGCTAGAGTTGTCCCTGAGCCTTGACTCAGAAAGCTCGTCCCAGTGTGTATGTGTCGTGTCCCGCTCCTTAGCCCGGATTGGAAAAGCCGGCATGTTATCCGATGAAAAACAGCGGCTGAGTTTCCAAATCCGAACGGGGCGGACCACGACTGAGGGATTGTAACCCCCGACTGAATCTGAGAACGATCCTAGCCAGGAGTCGGATCGCCACTTGATGCTTCGTCAACATGAAGGGCTGGCGAAGAGAGAAGCGGTGGATCCCGACCGTAACCGAAGGGAAACCTAGCGGTAGGCCAGTCGGAATCATCATCATCGCATCGGATATCCTCTGGATCGGAATCCAGGGAAGAGATTTCAAAGTGGTGAGGCTCGGTCGAAGTCGCGTACCATCTCCCCTGGTAATGCGTGGACCGAACGAAGTTCGGCTCACACAACCGAAGCTCTCCGAAGTCGCCGGCGATGAAGCCGAGATCTCCGAAGATGAAGCCTTGGCCAGGAGTGTAGGTGAAGACGAATCCGCTAATGGAAGCTATCGAAGTCGATGTAGTTGATCGTGACGCTTGCCCCTACCTGGCGCGCCAACTGTCGATAATTTGTGTCGGCAATGTATTTTAGGGGGCGATGCGAAAGATCACAACTACGATGGTAGCACAGGGAGCCGAATTTATACAGGTTCAGGCCCTCGGGGGGAGGTAATACCCTACTCCTATACTCGTGGATTGTATTATGGTGGATTCTGATGATGATTGTTAGATGTGGGATTGGATCTCGAACTAGGGGCCCCGGACCCCCTTTATATAGTGCAGGGGATTGGGTTACAGATAGAATCCCTAATCCGTGTATGGAAGATACAGATATAACCGATCCGGCTACGCCTATATCCATGTATTCGAGTAGGAAACGAATCCGTTTCCTTGTAGATCATGCCGAGCCGCGCCATCCTCCAAGCCTGCCTTCTGGAAGGCCCAATTGACTCGGCCCAAGGAGGTGGTACGTCCTGTAGTATATCTTCGGATACTCAGGACCCATGTTTTCCACAGCCATAGTAAACCCACACATGTATCATATACATAAGGGCCATACTATTCATATACACCCTGTAAATAAGTTATGCATAGAATCCAATTCTACCGGACAATACGAACATATAACATTTATAAAAGGCCTATGAATGACTTGCCAGGTGGTCCCGCTAGTCGGTTTGCGGGCAAGGCTTGAATGGGGCAATTTTCAACACGTGAATCTTATTGACAATCTTGCTATGGAAATTCTATCGAAATAATCACATTATCTAAACAAGAATTCCATTGTATTAATAAAATTCACCCAATTCTAGACCGATCTAATTAGCTTGGAGCACAGTTTCAGGATCAACTGACGTCCAAACTGTAGAATCTACACAGCTATTGGCTCCTTGGTGGCGCTGTCTGAGTGCGGAGGTTGAGCCAGCGAGCGCAGCGATTGCGGCCCAGCAGCTGCACTAAACGCATGCCCGCATGGCACATGTGTCTGCACACAAGCACCAGCTAGCTAATGCGCAACTGGTAGGTTCCAACGTCCTAGCCACCAGTATGGTGGCTTCACCCATGGCACAATATGCACAATAGCTCGTAGCGCCACGCACGCCGTCCCTGGCCATGGCCCTACAGACCACGCCACCAAGCAGCGCCATCACAAGCTGAAGCCGCTCGCGGTGTTGCCTGCGACCACGCATGCATAAGCGCATGCCACGCCACCTATGGTCGTGCAGGCAGTACCATCGTGCCGTGGCCCTAGTGTTGCCTGACTATGAAGCCCTCGGCCCAGCCCGCACAATGTTGTCATGTGCCACCGTCGTGCCAACGGCTCGTGGTTGCCGCTGCCGCCTACGTTGAGCTGCACACAGTGGCCGCCCTGTGCCCTTAGTGCATTCACCAATGGACAATGACCATAGGGCATATTATTCAAATAAATTGAACAATGTTTGTCTTTTATTATGAATTGAAAACCATCTTCTTCCAAACATGGAGAAGAGATAATGTTCTTGATCAAGGTAGGAATATAATAACAATTATTCAATTTCATAACTAATCCTGAGGGCAATGATAAAGGATAGTCGCCTACAGCCAGTGCGGCAACCTTTGCTCCATTGCCGATGCGAACCTCTACCTCATCTCTTGCAAAACTTCTAGTCCTTCTTAGTTCTTGCAACAATTTGCAAGTGTGAATCATTGATCCGGTATCAAATACCCATGATTCGGTAGGACAAGTAGCAAGATTAATTTCTATAACGTTAATACCTGAACCGGAAGGAACAATTCCATTCTTCTTATCTTCCAAGTATTGCTTGCAATTCCTATGCCAATGTCCTTTCCTATGGCAGCAGTGACATTCATCAGAAGTGACAGGACCAGCCTTGGACTTTCCATCAGACTTAGGTTTCTTGGTTAGGACCACATCCCCCCCCTTGTCTTTGGCCTTGCACTTCCAATTATTATTCTTTTGAACCATCATCACTTGATCAAGGCCTTTCTTAATACTTTCCTTAGCTACTTTTAGCATCCCATGCAGTTCGGTCAAGGTCTTCTCCAAGCTATTCATATGAAAATTTTAAATGAATAGCTCAAAGCTCACAGAGAGCGACCGGAGAATGACATCCGTGGCCAACTGTTGGTCATGGGGAAAACCATGTTTTCCCAAGCTCTCAATGTAACCAATCATCTTGATCACATGAGGACTCACGGAAGCACCTTCAACTAGCTTTCACGCAAACAGGGCTTTAGATATCGTATATCTCTCAGCCCTAGCTTGGTTCTCAAATATGCCCCGGAGTTCTTTAATCATAGTGAAGGCATCCACCGACTCATATTGCTTTTGAAGCTCAGAGTTCATTGTGGCAAGCATGAGACAACTAAAGTCAAGTGAATCATTGCAGTGCTTGTCATAAGCACGGCGATCAGCAGCAAAAGCATTATCAGACGATTTATCAAGATACGGGCTCTCTAGAATATATTCCCTTTTCTCTTGCTTGAGAACAATTCTCAAGTTACGGCACCAGTTAATAAAATTAGTTCTAGAAAGCTTTTCTTTTTCTAGAATAGATCGCAAGTTAAAATTAGGATTTGTATTGACAGTACTAGGTGCCATCTACAACCGACATAAATAAGCAAAGCCTTAGCACTATGTTCATGTTAATCTTCCATTAAACAATTTAATAAAAGATGATCCTACTAAAATCACTTTCTTTCTTGTGATTTTCAGCGGGTCAAGATCCATATTCTTTGAAGTTCTAGTGAGCTTTGACATCACTGCTAGAACCAAGTAACGTAGGTAAACAACTCCTTGCTAATCATATATCTATGTGACTCTTGTTTGTTGGGTGGCATACAATGCCCTAGTTTCCAACACCTATGCCTTGAAGCTCAAAACCGTTTTGATAGCTTCGTGAAGTAAACCAATACTATGCACGTAGATGTCCGACATCTACCCTATTCGATCAAGAAAATTGATGGCACCCTGCTTTGGCAGACCTACCTGAAAGACCACCACGGTGAACTAAAGGGGGGTGGGGGGGGGGGTTGAATAGGAGCCAAAATTAAATTTTCGCCAAAGACGATATGTACTCTTCACCCAACACGCCTCAAATCAATCACTTAAGTCATCACGAGCAAGGAATTACGAAATTGCCACTTGGGGTGCAATTTCAGTCTAAAAACCTTCTCTACTTCCCTCACAAGGAATGCAATTACTCCTAAACCACACGACGAAACCACTTGAAATTTGGAAAGCAACTAGGTGATGAGGTCGTCAAGCTACCCTCCGAAAATCAGCCTTAGATCACGTCAAAGTTTTGAGCTTTTGCAAAATTCGTGACCTTAGGTGCAAAACCGAGCTAAACCCTAAAATCGTGATTCTAAGAACATCAAGAATAATCTGTTTGCGGTGGTTTGAGGGGTGACTTCTAGGTCCTTTGTGATCCTATTCCATACATCACCAGCCCAAAACATAGCCCCAACAATCAGTTCGAACCGGTGCAAGATAAGGGCAAAACATGATCAAACCAAGGCAAGAACAAACCAAAACGTGGAGAGGAGGAAAGAGCACGAACCAAAGATGAAAAAACAGCAAGAAAACATCACAAGGATACAAATGATCTTTCCAAACAACCGGCTTTACTCAAGGATGAAGAGATTACACCAGTTAAACACCCTCTCACACACACCCTATGTGGAGGTTAAAACAAATGGGAGGGATAAACCCTAAGCAACCAGCTTGAGGGTTTATATATCCCTTGCCTAACACTTGGGCCAAAATACCGGGCCAATCCGCAAGCCCATCTAACACGGGTTACACACACCTCGCACGGATATTGATGCGAATCCAACCACCACTTGTGATTTCTTTGCCTCGAAGCCTCCGTCTCCACGATATCTCGTGGATATCTCGTGCTCGAGATGATAATTTCCTCCACCGCATCGACTCCGCATCCGGGCCCATCCCGAACCGGCAGGACACCTGGCCAAAGACTTATCCATCTCACTTACATATGCATCCACAAAGACAAGCAAACCATGTACCAAAATGTTCGCAGCTTCACCGCGAACCCAACGCATCAAACCGATCTGAAATCTGGGTTAGAGCGAACAAAATCTATCCAAAACAGATTTAATTGCATGTTCCTAACAAAGCAGAAACCTTCCCAATTTCTTATGATTTTTCCTGTAGTTCCAATGAAAAGTTGTCAACACAAAAAAGATGCGCCTCGAAATTCTCTATAACTTTCATGTATAATACTTAATTTTCTGAGCAAGGGAAGACCTTCAAAAATTTAAAAACGACACACTGTTCCGGACCATCCGGGCTGCACCCGGACCGTCTGGGTTGGAGCCGGACTATTCAGCCGAAACACCTGTTTTCTGGTCGGTTTACCACCCGAGAGCTGACAGTGCTAGCCGGACCGTCCAGGTTGGAGCCCGGACCGTCCGGCCCAGTCTGGGACCAAAAAACCTCTGATCCTTCAAAAAATTCTAGAATATTTTCAAAAATTCCCAAAAAATTAATGAATCTTCTAAAACCTTTCTAGAACCTTTTCCAACCTTCCAAAACTTCAGAAATGCCTCAAAACTCATCCAAACCCAAATCATGCCTCCGAGAGGTTTAATTCCCGAGAAAATCCACATTTACCCAAATGCACCTGAAACTACCCAAACTTGTCCATATACTCATCACATGGATTCACAATCTCCCCCTCGATGAGTATATTGACAAACACAAGAAAAAAAGGTATGAACTTTCAGTCATGAGATCCTTTACGCCATAAGATGAAATCACAAATTCAAACTAGAGCCACTTTTGTCCATCTTTTTGCACATTGTTCCTTTTCCCTCCTTTTCCTTTTCTTAGCAAACTTCAGATATATACAAGGACATTTTGAGGCTTCAAGCAAGAGTAAGCAATTTCACTCAAATTTCACAAAGGACTCAAACAAACCTTAAGAATTAAAATCTCAACACAAACACTCGGTAGAGGGACTCCTCAATATAAGAACATGATTTCATCAAGTTATTATTATTTTTTTGACGAAACTTTCACAAAGATTTTTCGATCTGGAAACTAGCCTAGCTTTTTCACACAACATCTACCATACTTAAGAAGCTACCTCAAGCTTCATTTGGAAACCAAACACCACTTGTAGCCAAAACCACATGCCTAAAGGACAAAGCCCTGAAAATTAAAACTAAAATGCAATGCGGTGATGCAAAGAACCCTCCAAAACTCCCCCTCAAACAAAGATTCCACCAGAAATCCAAAAGAAAGGATAAGAAACTGGAGAAACCTACACAAGTAGTCTATGAGCAAAGATGAGAGACTGAGAACTCTAAAGCTCAGAAAAGTGTCATCTACCCCAAGCCAAGAAACCAGGGAAGCAAGTCTACAACTGGACTACAAGAGAGACACACCACAAATCCTGTCTACCCAGAAGGCCTCAACTCCTGCTAGACCCACAAGTCTGTGTGATACTCAACTAGCTAGAGCAGAGAACATTGCTAATCACATATGATAGCAACCTATGGGATAAGTATGTGTCTACAGAAGTGCTAACTCTCTATCCTGCTCAAGACAAATCCAAAACACCTTGGAAAGCAAATACAAAAATGCAGTATATATATATATACATATAAACATATTTACACTATAAGCTCCCCCTTAGAAGATACCTACAGGACTCACAATTCCAAAATCTCCCCTGAGAGTAACAAACCTAGAGCTGTCTAGAGGCTTGGTAAAGATGCCTGCAAGCTGTTGGCGACTCTCCACAAAGACCAGCACAATGTCACTTGTCGTGCACCCCGGTATTTCTACCGGCTTGAGTGGCCGAATACTAGTCCCAGAAGATCATCGCTAGTATTGCACTCAAGGACAGTTTGGAATATAATCGCAGGCATTGCAATAACTAGAAATTAACCGTTTACATATCATAAATAGCATCCGGTAGGCATAGACATTCACATAGTCTTGCACAGGACATAAATTAATAGCATAAGAACACAGCGGAAGACTTCAAATGCGACGATACTCCGAGGTTGACCCGAAACGCGTAGCTAATCACCTTGACCCTCCTGGTCACAACTGGCACCGATGTCGAAATCTTCTCCTGAACAAATAATCCGTGATCCATATAATGAGTACACGGCTACCCAGCAAGCAGTTCTTAATAATGAATGTAAGGTCAAAAGATAGGTTTGGTTATTTTGCTAAAACATCACCTATCTACTTATTTATTTAATCTTGATTCTTAGAACACATTATAACACATGAGCGTAGCCAAAGGACGGCTAACCAGCTCAGCACACGACGAGCATAGTCATAGAAATGACTAACCAGCTCGAAAGAGAGGCACTCCCTGCCTACACTACCATCAAGTTAATTAATTAAAACACGTTGGGCTACCTTGTGTCAAACTCCTTTCCCCGCCCATAACCGCGGGCATGGCTACCATGATAGTTTTAACTCTGCAGAGTGTGTACACATTCCCCACAAGCCCTATCTCATCCCAAAGAGAGAAACAGTACAAAACCGTTCATTGCTTTCACCTGCCCCATACTGTACCCTTTCTTTTGGTTTCGCGCCCCATACGGTACACTTCGACCAGGCCGGTAGTCATACGCATCTCCTTTAGCCGGACCTGATAGCGCACCGCATGAGGTTAGCCCCTATTTAAGGCATTCGGAACCGGTGATCACGAATCACGTCTGTCCACTACAAGTACAGCGGAAACTAGGTTTCCACAGCTAATAAATTAGGGCCAGAAGGCACAAGTGGCTGTACGGTTCAGGTTCGATATATGATGGTCACAAGTATACGGTCCTTATATGACAGAGGAGACCTGCACGTCTGAATCCACAAGCCCAAAATCCACCTCTTCTGGGTCTCCTCAAATCAACACACCACGTTGATTTTAGTTGATTATGTTTACCAAAACAGTACCACGAAGCCAAAATCTTCACGGATACAGATTTAATAATGAGTGAACCTATCAACTACCAATCCCAGAAGTAAGGCTATGCAACTACACAAAGGATAGGCTAGGAAAAACAGTACCAATGGGTTAACAATGGTAGGCTAAATCATATTAGTGGAGGACTAACATGAAAACAGGATCAAAATAGCACATACGATGATAATTTAAGGATGCAAATCAAATTAAGATAAAATAAATAAATTTCAGTAAACTAGGAATTCAATATGAATCTAGCTTGCCTTCGAAGAAGCTAGGATCTAGTTCTCCTCCTTCGAAAGGCCCCGGGGCGATTCCCGTACAGCAGGTACACATCGGATCTATGTGAAACAAATAAAATAAAAATAAATAACAAACACAGAGAAAATAGTATGATAAAAATTTATCAAATTCTTGGGATTATTTGTGATTTTTGGGCTCTGGAATCATCTAAATCGGAGTTCGGAAACTCCCTAAACAATTCTAGGAAGTTTTGGAAAAATAAAAAAGGCTGGAAAAGAATAAACCGGGTTAACCGGTGGCTAACCGTGGTGAAACCGAAGAAAACCAGGTTTTGGTGGGCGGCTGATGTGGTTGGCGCACGCGTGAGACACATGGCTGCGGGCGATTGGGTGGCGCGCGCTGTGGGCTGCAGGCGGACACGCGGAGGCTGGTGGTTGGGTGTGGTACATTGCGGGTGGCGGGTC
Source organism: Olyra latifolia (assembly GCA_036346145.1). Classification (NCBI taxonomy): domain Eukaryota; kingdom Viridiplantae; phylum Streptophyta; class Magnoliopsida; order Poales; family Poaceae; genus Olyra; species Olyra latifolia. The sequence goes on along the minus strand of CM070524.1, from coordinate 37,952,358 downwards.
GGCGCGCGGGGGAACACGGCGGCGGGGTGACCAACGGGTGGTGGCCAAATGGCGGATGGTCGGCGGTGGCGCGCGCTCGCGCAAGCGTGCGTGGGCGGCGGCGGAGACATCTGGCGACCTTAGGACCGGCAGAGGCGGGTGTTCGGGACGCGCGCGTGGGACAAGATGCCCGAAGTTTGCGCGGCCAAGACGGTCTTGATGGCGGCGGTAGTGCAGGATCTTGACGCGCGGCTTGTGGTTGGTGTGGGGCGTGTGGCGGGCGCACGTGCGCTGGGACACGCGGCGTGGGATTCAATTCCGGCGCGGAATCCGGAGTGGTGGCGGGGCCTGCCGGCGGCAGGTTGACAGCCAAAAACCGGCCATCCTTCGACGCTACGTATCTCCTCTGATTTTCCACCAGAATAGGGCTTCCATATAATCAAATTGATCGTCTCGACGAGACCTACAACGTGTTGACCTTAGATCTAGGGTTTGGGTACTGGAATTTGAGAGATACCTCGGATATTGTTTCGGGGCTAGGGTTTTGGGTGGCTAGGGCTCCAATTCTAAGGTTCCGACCTTGGGGTCTGAGGGAGGGGGTCTTGGGGGGTATTTATAGGGGTTAGGTCCTGCTAGGTCAATCCTAATAGGGATAGAATTTGAGTTGGACTAGAATTAGGTTATAGATAGAAATTAGGAGTCCTAATAGGCTTAGGTTTGGGTGAAAGGGGTTTTGGGCCTGGTTTGGGCCTAATTAGGCTACCCAAGCCTGGTTAGGGCCTTTTATTATTATTATTTTATGTTTTTACCTTTTTATTTTCTTTATTTCTAATGTGTGACATAATAATTTTATTAGGATGTCACAAACCTTCCCCTATAAGGCGAATCTCGTCCCCGAGATTTGGAAAGATCCTTGAACAACTTTGGGAACTCTGCCTGCAATTCTTCTTGTCACTCCCACGTTGCTTCTTTTTTTGGTGTGATTGGACCATTGCACCTTTGCAAAACTTAATCGTACGACTGCGGGTACTGAGTTCACTAGGAACTTAGCAAGCTCAATGTCTGGTGCCTCCTGAGCTTCCTCCGCGGTGACGTGGTTGATGCGACCAGATCCCACGGTTGGCGTCATCCTCGGTGTGTTATGAACACTCTTGTTTGAACCTATGTGCGAAGATGCACCTCCTTGATTCTTCTGCTGCTGGTTCTCTGGCTTTTTCGGACATTGATGAGCATAGTGTCCCACTTGACTACATCTGAAGCAAGTAACTCCTGTTGTTCCACTTGATGTATTCCTGTTTGAACCATGATTTGCACTCTAATTTGGGTGGTGAGCTTGCTGATTAACAGTATGACTCTGATTCTGTGACTTTGGCACAAAGCTTGAGGTCTGCCTCGAGTTCTGATGATTATGTTCCTGGTATTGAGGTCTGTTGGAGTTTTGTCCCTATGGTAGACGACGATGGACATTGCAGTCGTTCTGCCCTTGGACGTTCATCTTCCTCTTCCTGTCTTCATTGTGTTTGCGTTGAGCTCCTTCCAAGATTATGGCCTTCTCAGTCAGTTGCTTAAAATCTTGACATTGGAAAGGTAGCAACTGTATCGTCATGCGGGAGTCCATTCCATTAGTGAACCTCCATATCTTGGCCTTTTCTGTGGGAATCAGATCTGAAGCATAGTGAGACAGCTCTAGAAACTTGTTGATATATTGGGCGATTGTCATGTTACCCTGACGCAAATTCTCGAATTCATGCTTCCTCTCATCCTGCATGCTCTGGGGCACATAAGTATTTTTGAACAATTCCGCGAATTCATCCTACCATCCCTACCAGCTGTGATCACTCTAGGAGGGTGACACTTGATATGATCAAGCCAGTCAAACCCGAGACCTCTCCCTTAGAAATCTTGGATTGATCCAAGATCAAGTTCAACTTCTTCTTGCCTCCTACAAACTTCTCAAGAGTGTTCATGAGATACTCACACTTCTGATGAAGCTGAGGGCAAAACTCACACGAGAGAGGTAAGGGACCAGAAGGACTCGAACTCCCTTGACCATCAACCTTGTCCTTACCATGAGCCCGACGAACCTTCTCACTAAAAAATTCCACCTCATTCTTGTGAGACTTACTGAAAGGCACAAAACATTCTGAACTTGAGTTAACCTACCCTGAAATCTGCGACTCATCTCTTCATAGACCTGACCCATGTTCCAATCCAATTCATCACATCTCACACATGAAGTACAAGTAGCTAGAGTATCATTCAGTTCAGTAATTTTATTCTTCAAACTCAAGTTCTCTAGCCTGAATGTAACACAATCATCACAAGGAGATGGATAATGAAGGCTACAATCCTTATCTGAACTGACAAAATCCTTAGGGGAAACATGAGGAACATGTGCAGCAGGATCAGGACATGCATACATCTCAACTGAGGCAGACCTAGCAAGTGCATCTCTAGTGTCATTAAGCTCAACCAACACACTATCATGCTTGTCCTTAAGCAATTTCAATTCATCCATCACACTAGCATGCAGGGTCCTTAAATCATTCAAATCAGACAGAACCTCATCACTCACCCTCTAAGCCTCAGAATCTGTAGCTACATGAACATCTACAACACACTTAGCATTTTCTAGTTTCTTTGTCAGAAAGGCTACTTCTTCTTCCAAGCTTCTACACCTAGCCTTAGTTTGAGACAGGAAACCACCTAGCTTAAGAAAACCATCATTTACCTGCTCATAGGTAGGTACCTCAGAATCCGAGTTGGAGTCATGGTCGAAGGTGTACAAGTCATCTTCCTCGGCCATGAAACACATGCCGGCATAACCATCATCATCACTATCCTCCTTGGGCCTTTCTCCATCATCGCTCAGCACCTCATCATCTGAGATGTTGGCGGCATCCAAGGCAGCCAAGACCGTCTGGAACAACCGCATGCCCTTGTTGTACTACGACTTCTTGTCACCACCAGCCGGCTTCAAGTTGCGGTTCTTGTTGATGTAGGCGTTCTTGTCCACTGCCGGAGCATCTCCTCGACCCTTCCCAAGCTTGGGACACTCTGTCCAAATGTGGTTGAGGCCACCACACTCGTTTCATCTCAAGGAGGCTCTTCTTCTGTCAGTCGTTCTCTTGTAAGTTCTCCCAAACTTCTTGGCCAACATACCCAGACTCTCCTCAGGCAAAACATCCAACTGATAATCTGAAAGCTCAACCAAGGCCGAGAGAGAGAAACCACCAAGACCAGAAGACCCAGAGCTCAAATTTGGATCAACGACCAAGGCCATGGACCTAGGAGTGGACTCGAATACAGCGAAATGCTCAAGTTCATAAGCCTTGTGATTTGAATAGAGTCCATCGAGGGTCAGAGCAGTGAGATCCGCAACTTGCCGGATCGTGGTCACTTTCACGCCCCATACATTGAGATCAAGAGCGGACAAGAAATGGCGAGCATTCTCTGAGTCTATGAAGGTAGTGTCTACAGCCCGGAGATTGCTCAAGATCTTGGTGAACCTGCTGAAACAGGTGTCCAGCGATTCACCCTGCTTCTAAACAAACCTATTGTACTCCCTCTTGTATTGATCCTGGCTCATAGTCTTGACTTGGGTTGTCTCCTTATGAAATGCACTGAGGGTAGTCCAAATGTCATGTGCAGACTTGAGATGAGTAACACGCTCATACTCATTCCTGGCCAAACCCTGAATCAGAAAGTTTCGGGCCTTAGCATTCAACTCAACGTCCCCCTGGTTCTCAGCCGTAATCTTATCATCATCAGGCACGACATAAGTGTTCTTGACCTTAAGCCATATCGAATAGCCCTGTGCCATGATGTAAGACTCCATGCGAGCCTTGCAGAAGGGAAAATCGATGCCCGAAAACACTGGGGGCTTCGATGAATACCTTTCATCTGCCATGGTGACGATAGGAAAGGCTTCAAAGATCACAAGATCACAAGAAGCTCAACCGTGGCTCTGATACCAATTGAAAGACCACCACGGCGAACAAGAGGGGGGGGTGAATAGAATCTGAAATTAAATTTTTGCCAAAGGCGATATGTACTCTTCAAATTAATCACTTAAGTTATCACGAGCAAGGAATTATGAAATTGCCACTTGGGGTGCAATTTCAGTCTAAAACCTTCTCTACTTCCCTCACAAGAAATGCAATTACTCCTAAACCACATGACGAAACCACTTGAAATTTGGTCACCAAGCTACCCTCCGAAAATCAGCCCTATATCATGTCAAAGTTTTGCGCTTTTGCAATATTCGTGACCTTAGGTGCAAAACCGAGCTAAACTCTAAAATCGCGATTCCAAGACCATCAAGAAGAATCTGTTTGTGGGGGTCGGTTGGAGGGGTGACTTCTAGGTCCTTTGTGACCCTATTCCATACATCACACCAGTCCAAAACATAGCCCCAACAATCAGTTCGAACCGGTGCAAGATAAGGGCAAAACGTGATCAAACCAAGGCAAGAACAAACCAAAACGTGGAGAGGAGGAAAGAGCACGAACCAAAGATGAAAAATTAGCAAGAAAACATCACAAGGATTCAAATGATCTTTCCAAACAACCAGCTCTACTCAAGGATGAAGAGATTATACCGGTTAAACACCCTCTCACACACACCCTATTGGAGGCTAAAACAAATGGGAGGGATAAACCCTAAGCAACCATCTTGAGGGTTTACATATCCCTTACCCAACACTTGGGCCAAAATACTGGGCCAACCCACAAGCCCATCTAACACGGGTTACACACACCGTCGCACGGATCTTGATGCGAATCCAACCACCACCTGCGATTTTTTCGCCTCGAAGCCTCAGTCTCCACGACATCTCGTGGATATCTCGTGCTCGAGATGATAATCTCCTCCACCGCATCGACTCCGCATCCAGGGAAGGGAAGACCTTCAAAAATTCAAAAAACGACACGCTATCCCGGACCATCCGGGCTGCACCCGGACCGTCTGGGTTGGAGCCGGACTGTCCAACCGAAACACCTATTTCCTGGTCTGTTTACCCATCCGAGAGTTGACAGTGCTAGCCGGACCGTCCGGGTTGGAGCCCAGACCGTCCGCCCCAGTCTAGGGCCAAAAAACCTCTTGACCTTCAAAAAATTCTAAACAATTCCCAAAAATTCCCAAAAAATTTATGAATCTTCCAAAACCTTTCTAGAACCTTTTCCAACCTTCCAACACTTCAGAAATGCCTCAAAACTCATCCAAACTCAAATCAAGCCTCTGAGAGGTTTAATTCCTGGGAAAATCCACATTTTACCCAAATGCACCTGAAACTACCCAAACTTGTCCATATACTCAACACATGGATTCACACTACCACCAATATCTCGACCTTTATAGGCGCAACTATTAGAAGGGCATCAATTACACTTTATTTTTCCGAGGGAAACTATTCAATTATGACAATCATATCCATGAAATACAAAATATGAAAGAATAGCATGATAAGAATATAAATTAACCATCACAGATAATCATATTAAACCATGAGATAGAATGGCCTATGACACGGTGATCTCTCCATCGCCACGCTTCCTGTCCATCGAGCCACCATGCTTGAGGTCTCTATGATCACCTACTGAACTACTACATATAATAGCTAGTAATAAATTACATGAGGATATCAAGCATCACAAGTTGGCACACAGACTGTTATACAACAACATGGCAGCGCCCAAGCTGCAATTAACCATGGCACGCATGCCATGGAAATCGCAACCACGCATCACATACACATAGGGTCCACTCTATTCACATCATTTCCCTACAAAGATAAGTTAAGCATAGAATCGTATTCTAACGCGTGATGTGAACAAGTTATATATATTAACAACACTACGAATGACTATCACGACGGTCCTTTTTGATCTGAAACTACACATGGTCGGTTTTGATACCACTAAAGGGGAACGGGTAGGCTACGCTGTTGGGTTTTATGCCCAATAGCAATCATGTGCAAAATATGGTATGGGCTTCGTGATGATGGGCCACATATAACGTGGGCTTTATGGGCCACATAGGACGTGGGTTGTGAACCTTGCTGGGCCTCCTAGCGTAGAAGCCCATTGAGGGCTATATAAAGGGAGGCAGCGGAGGCTTAAGGGGGAGACTAGATTTTAGGTTTTTCTCCTCCATCAAACCCTAGCTGTCATCTCATAGGTGACGCGTGTCGGCGCTAGCATGCCGCGTGTGGACGGATTCCTCTCCCCTTATATGTGGACAACGAAGAGGCGCTGCGATTGTGGCACTGATCGGGGCAATCACAAGAAGGAGGTAGGATCGACTACTTTTGTATGACTGCGCGCAGATTGTTGAACCAACTTAATTGACTCTTCTTCCACTGCACTGCGTGTCAAATGGTAACAATCTATGATCCATTACTTGTAGGTTGTCCATGGTTTTCACGGTAGAACTTGATTCGTGTAAGTGTAACAATACCCGCATTTGTCTACAATGCTACTAGCGACATGCTGTGTTGTCATTGATCTGGATTGGTTGCATATAGCTGATGTGCGTTAGTAATAGATTGGATCTATTACTAGTTTGATATTTAATAGATTGGATCTACTGTTAATTAATCGATGGATTGATGAGATCAATCTTGGCGTGATTTGATTAATGAGATTAATCACGGCCAACGAGCGCAAGTTGATGAGATCAACGTAGTGGCCACTCGTTCCATTTTGCCGCTGATGCACTACGCAGTCGCTGTTGCCTTGTGCGTGCAGGCTTGGACTGTCCATCGCCACCATAGTGCACTCGCTTCTCATCACATCATCCGTGTCGTGGATCCTCTATGTCGCTGCGTCCTGGTGTTGACGGCCGTGCCGCCAAGCCTATGCTGCGATGCTATGAGAACCCGCGCTAGTTAGCCGTGTTTTGCACCTACCGACTGCATGTGCGCAACTGCGCTGTGCCTATGCAAGACAGTACCCCAGCGGCTGCACCATGCGCATAAGCGGGCCAATGCCGGAGCTGCCTCATGGGTATGTGTTGGCGTGTGCTGAGCACTAGGCAAAGGCAGCTGCTACTGCATGCATGTGTATGATGCATGCGTATGCAGTGTGTCTATCACGCATGCAACTGTTGCATGCGGCTGACAAAAATCCAGCGCATGGTTTCTATGGGCCCCACACGTGTGTGAGCTACACCGTGCGCACAAGATGGCCTTGTGTGTTAGCTTCGCATGTGTTATAGAACAAACACATATGGCTGTTGTGGGTCCTACAGTTTGCGTGCATGTATATATGTTGTGAGAGGCTGGATCAATGCTTGGTGCATTTTCCCATAGTTGGCTAATTAGATTAGCATGCTGATTGGTTAATTCAATTGTGCTATTGAGATTAGTCCAGTTTTAGGTTAATGTGATTAATCCAAGAATTTTTGATAGGGAGACAACGTGAACAAGATTCATGTGATGGAAAAAGTTTCCACGGGCATTGCCCGCACCCACGAGGGGCGCTGCCCTTTAGAACCTTGTCCATAGATCGGCTAGCGGGACCGCCTTGCATGTTATTCATAAGCCTTTTATAAATGCTATATGTTCATATTGCTTGGTAGAATTGGATTCTATGCATAACTTTTTTTTGCAGGGTGTATATGAATAGTATGGCCCTTATGTATATGATGCATATGTTGGTTTTATTGTGTTTTACATATTTACTTATGATGCTTGATTTTCTCACATATATTTAATTGCTAGGTATTGAGTGTAATGGCTTAGAATATCTATATGATGATATCAAGTAGGTGGCTCGGTTGACAGGAAGCGTGGTAATGGAGATTGCCATGTCGTGGGCCATACTATTTATAGTTTAGTGTGATTATCTATGAATACTTGTTCCTATTATATTTTTAATCATGTTATTATTATATAAGTTTTAGCATGATTTCCCTCAGAAATTGTTGTCTTTCTAATAATTGCACCCGCCTTAATCTAGATCGTCAATTGGTGGGTCTGTCAAAACAGGGTGCCATTGATTGTCCTTATTATATGGGGTATGTGTCGGACACATGCATATGAAAATTATTGGTTAAATTAAAATAGGCTATCATAAAGGTTTTGGGCCTTAGGGCATATTATTTCTAGAAAAATAAAAAATTATGCCCTTCCAATTGTTGCGCCTATAAGAGTCTCGATTGTTTTTGGTACGTCTGCCAAAGAAGGGTGCCATTAGTGTTCTTGATCAAATAGAGTTGATGTCAGACATCTAGATGCATAATGTTGGTTTTACTTGACGAAGCCATCAAAATAGTTTTGGGCTTCAGGGCATGGTGTTGGAGTCGAGCATTGGATGCCACCTAACAAAGAAGAATCACATAGAGATGTGATTAGCAAGGAGTTGCTTACCTTCACTAAGTTTGAGCGGTGATGCCAAAGCTCACTAGAACTTAGATGAATGTGGATCTTGTCCTGCTACAAGTCAATAGAGAGAAAGTGACTTTAGTGGAAATATCTTTTTATTAAATTGGTTAACAAAGGGTATACAACATAAATATAGTGTTTAATATTTGTTGGTGTCTATAACCTCCTACCTTACTATTTAAGATATATCTTTGATAGAAGAATTTTGATAGTGCATATTGATTGCTATCGAAATCTAAGAATTATTTTTAGAATAGAAAATGGAATATATGTTTTAAAGAGTAGTACCTAGATGAACTAGATTGGAATGCAATCTGAACTGAAAACCCGTGTTTATTGGAAACACTTTAAATGATTTTCTTTGTGTTTACTGCCTCTTTTTTGCCACCAAGATCCCTGAACTTTAAAGTAATTTGAGATCATGGATGTCTACAATATGATTTTCGATTTTGTGGACATGTTTGAGAACAGACCAGGGCTAAAGGATTTGATCCCCGAGTCATTGTTTGTGTGCAAATTAGCACAAAAAAATTCGGTTAGCCCTCATGTGGTCAATGTGATTGATTGCATTGGGTGTTTGAAAAATTTATTTTCTATTTAGCTAATGATTGGCTATTGATATGATTCTTTGGTTGCTCACTTCGAGCATTAAGCTAGACATTTTGATGAATGGCTTGGAGAAATAACTGATCAAGATGCATAGGATGCAAATCAGTAGCGGAAAGCATTAAGAAAAGTTTTAGTCATGTGATGATGGTTTAAAAGACTGGTAAACATAAGAAGGAAGGAGAGTCTTAGGTGAAAGGGAAAGATCGAGGTGATGAGATCTTCAGCATCAATCCTAGGCTTGATTGGTGCTACCCTAACCCTCACAGTTGGATTTTGGAAGAGTCGGATTTTGGAAGAGTCGAGGTTTATCTACGCATTGGCAATAGGATAAAAGTTGTCTCGTTGGACCTTGACACATTTTTGAAAGCCCAATGTTTAGGATTAATGTTGGAATAAAATAATTGTTATTATATTTCTGGCCTAAGCAAAATTTAGTATTTCTGCTTCATGTTTGCGAGAGATGGTCATGAAGCGCAAATAAAGGACAACTGTTATTCAATTTATTTGATCGATTTACTTTATGGGCATGCTCTATTAATTAATGGATGTGTGTTTTGAATCATGATGACATACTTGTTTTTATGCCCTTATCTTTCATTATTCCTCCGAGGGTATACTTAAGAAATAATTGCGCTCATTTAAATAGGGTTCCGTCAAATCACAAAGAAGACACCATATGAGATATGGATTGAAAGATGTTCTGTACTATCTTTTATCTAAATTTAGAATGTAAGGCATATGTAGGGCGTTTGACGTCAGAAACACTCACTCAGAAATAAGATAAATGTTTCTTTATGGGGTATAAATTGTTTGTATATTTTAAAAAAGGGTGAGAATTACAAAATGTTTGTTGCTCAGAATAGTTTATTTTGGAGAAAAAGTTTCTTCAAAATAGTTAGTGGGAGCACGATGTGACAATGTAATTTGGGAATAATTAGAAAAAAGTTTTTGCTCCTACTAAACATTCACATAATGCATAAGATGTTGTGCGTTTTATGGAAGCACAACCAACCCTACATAGTTCTAAAGGTCACATGAATCGCCTATATGGTATAGGTGTGACACTTCTTGTCGGACAATGATGAGCTTAAGACTTATGAGAAAGCAATGATGGTCCAGACTCTGAGAGATGGCTTAAAACCATGAGATCCAAAAGAGAGTCATGAATAACAATTATGTTTTGAACATAATTGGTCCGCTCGATGGTTTTTGAAAAGATAGACTTGGATGAAAGTATGTATATGCAAAGAGAGTGATTGGTAACAAGAGATTTCAAATAATTTGAAGATGTTGAATTTTATAAAATTTTCTTATTCGTCACTATGCTTAAGTCTGTCTGGATCTATGTAGCTACTTTTGCATATTTTGATATGTAATATGGATGATCCATATAATGCTAGAGAGGTGTGCAGGTTTCAGCTATCCAAGTGTGGATTGAAGCAAGCATCTCAGAGTTAAAATAGTTATTTTGATGGAAAGTCAAGAAGTTTGGCTAGTTCATCAAGACTAGTGGTAGCGCATTTACTTTTATGATCTTATGTATGTTTGACATAGTTTTGATCAGAAGTATTATTCCTATGGTTGAATTTGCCAAGTCTTAATTAAGAAATAGTTTCTTTATGAAAGACTAAGTGCAAGTCTCATATTTGGCATGAAGATCTATGGTGATATGCTAAAAGGCTACTTGGATTAAGGCAGAATATGTATGTAGGCAAGATGTTGAATGGTTCAACAGGCAGATTTAGTTCTTGCACATGTCACATTGGATAGCAAGATTCAGTGTCTTTAGAGACTTGATGAGCTTTATAAGTGGCATAGAAGGGTTTTCATGCCCTATGCATTATGGTGTTTTCATGCCCTATGCATTATGCTGAATGTCACCAAATATGCAGATATTAATGAAATCCGGGTGAATATCACTGGAAAGTTTTAAAGAATGTTTTAAAATACTGGACAAGTATTACAAATGTGATTTAGTTCTTTTACATGTCACATTGGATAGCAAGATTCAGTGTCTTTAGATACTTGATGAGCTTTATAAGTGGCAAAGAAGGGTTTTCATGCCCTATGCATTATGGTGAATGTCACCAAATATGCAGATATTAATCAAATCCAGGAGAATATCGCTGGAAAGTTTTAAAGAACGTTCTAAAATACTTGACAAGTCTTACACATGTGTTCTTTGTTTTTGGTGATGAGGAATGGCGACATGTAATTGTTAGATCACACGCTAGTTTTCAAAACGATACATAATGGATGTGTATTACGCTAGAAGTGTTCCAGACTAGACAAATATTTACCACAACCTCTCTTTGAGGCACGCATGAGCAATAGATATTGGATATCTAATTCGTAGACTCTAGTGCAAGTAGGAATTATTGGTGATAAGCCTATTAGGTGGTTATGGAGATGACTGTATCACTTCTATATTTATGATTTTTGGATAATATGTTATCTAGGTTCCTTCAGTAAACATCATTAGTATTGATGAACAAGTACGACTTATACATCAAACTCTTTACTATCATGATGTTATTCTAAAATTGTTCTGATCTTACATCGTAATCTGGAACAATTATGATTTCAAAGATCATCACATGTATTGATTAATGATCACATTCCCAGATCATGGATATAGAGATATCAAATCAATAATGTGGGCACATGTTAGAGAAGATGGGTTGAACGGACCCACAATAAGTTGCTGCGAGAATTGTTATATTCTTAATTGTCATAAGTTGGTCTCATATAGTGATTGTGGGATCACTAGGCCTGAGATCGTTATTGATTTCTAGAATGCATAGTGGTTCACTTTGGGGCTCCATAATGCTACACCATAACTGGATAGTTCTATAGGCAGTTTCTGGGTATGCCATAAAATATGTCATGGATAATGAGCGATTAAGATGGAATTTCCCCTCCTTTATAAGGGAGATATATCTCGGGGCCCTCATTGAGTTGGATTTGGAAAAATACATGGCCATACAAATGTGATTGAAGAGTTAATCATAGTGATTAATGTGTTAATTACGGATTGAATTCCACTACAAGATCGAGTGAATAATTGAGCTATCATAGGGATGACATGTTTCTCACCATGAGATTGACTGGTATTGTATGGCAAAGGGATTGATACTTTAAAATTATTGATTCGTAAGATTGGAACTTTCTGTATACTTAGAGGTTGGTACGTTCTACTAGGGACAGCTACCGACTTGTGGCCAGAAAAGAGTTTCTGGGTCATGGCTGAGTATATATGAACCTACAGGGTCACACACTTAAGGGGATTGGAATTAATCATTGCAAAATTTCTATTGTGCAAGTAGGAGTTTGTTGGGTTTTATGCCCAATAGCAATCATGGGTGACATACGATATGGACTTATTGATGGCGGGCCATGTACGACGTGGGCTTTATGGACCTTGTTGGCCCTCCTAGCATAGAAGCCCATTGAGGGTGTATATAAAGGGCGGCGGTGGAGGCTTGAGGGGGAGACCAGTTTTTTGGTTTTCTTCCACCGTCGAACCCTAGCCGTCATCTCCCAAGTCACGCGCCGATGGTAGCACACTACGTGCAGACGGATTCCTCTACCCGTATGTATGAACTACATAGAGGCACTTCGATTGCGGCACTGATCGAGGATATCACAAGAAGGAGGTAGGATCGACTACTTCCGTATGACTATGTGCTGATCATTGAACCGGCTTCAGTAACTCTTCTTCCGCTGCACTACGCGTTAAACAGTAACGATCTATGATTGATTACTTGTATGTGGTCCTAGGTTTTCGTGGTAGAACTTGATTCGTGCTAGCGTAACAATACCTGTGTTTCCCTACATCGAAAATTTCTACCATGAACAACTAGGACATCATGCGAGTAGAGGATCACATATCGCTATCATTGATGCGTAGTCCTAGCGGAAGGAGAGTTGGAGTAGCAGAGTCCGACGTCCTGCACGTCAAAGTAGAGGAAGTAGTTGTTCATGCCGAGCTAAATGTCCCCTCCTCCCTGATTACCACCGCAGCAACATTGTGCGTACTGCCATAGAAGAAGTAGCTGATCTTGTCGACCTTCTCCTCCTTGTTGCTGATCAGCGCCATAGAAACTACAGCAGCACATCTACGATATCCACATGTCTAGGGGTGAAATGTCATGTGCCGGTGTGCTAGCATCGCATGCGCGGCTAGGGTTCCTAGAAGTCGGAGGGGCGCGATGGCTAGGGTTACATGGTGGCTAACTCGTATATATGCGTCGCCCCTATTGCCTTCCCTTATATGGTACACACTAATGGGCTTCTATGCTAGCGGCCCATTAGGACTCTTGTGGAGGCCATCCTTTCCCACCGCCTGATCTGCACTAGCCCCTGGATCAGTATACTAGGGCACACCATTTACATAGCCGGATCATTTTATACAAGCAGAAGACTTATATTACATTAAGAACCTGCATTAAGCCCGAAGGCTATTAAGTATTACAACTCGGTGTATTGGCCCAAAATAGTTCAAGAACAACAAAAGATCAGAGTGCGATGAGAATTAAAAGATCCAAAAGAGTCTCCTACCGGCTATGCCTAAGCAATCGACTGGAGAGATGCCCTAAGTCTTGTTCTGATCGTCAGCACACTCATAGGCTCCTTATAACAAGTGTAGGGGTCTTGCTCATATTCATCATCTAAAAGAGTGAGTGTGTGCGTGGTCAGTACGCAATCAAACCGTACTAGCGAGTTAGCACCCAACTTAATGCATATAGTGATAGGGGTTCTAAAGAAAAGGTTGAGGGTTTATTTATTTTGTAGAAAGCAAGTTTTATAAATCAAAACCTATGACTTAGCAATTTTAACCCAAAGTTATACTAATCAATTATTCAAATTCAGTTTCCCAATCCATAGCACAATCCCATTCTAGTCTTCCTCCAAACATCCGCCATCATCTTCCGGGTGTGGCGCACCTGTTGTGAATCTTACGCGCCATGAAGTGCCCATTCTTCCCTAGCTAGGTTGCCAAGCCTACATTAGAGTCATGGCTCCCTGCGATGTAAGACCTAGATCATCTGTCTGGATGACGACATGAGCTTGTCTTCGCCTCCGGCGGGGGTTTACCGTGACGCTGTCCAGCAAGGCCATCGGGCCCCATGCCCGTACTACCGTGCGATAGCCACGCGTTGTGGTGCTAGGCACCAAATTCTTGGTTAGCGACTTCCCGCTGCATGCCTCACTGCACGCCCCTCCGGTCCACTCTAGGAGTTACATAGGATCTGGCCACTTACCCATAACCACTTCCTTCTTCCGCTATTGTTCTTCCATGTGCCCAGCACACGTTGTGATGGAACCACCCTGTGGTAGCGCTTGGTAGTACGCGTGTTGCCCCAGGTTCCTCTCAGTACCATGTTTAAACAGATAGCCCTCTTCACACCATGTAGCCAAGCTACTTCACAATCTTATCCATATGTCAAACCACGTCTGCATTCCCAATCACACACACACACACTGGCATGCTAGGCCCAATTTTCAGTTAACCATGTTTATTGTGTCATCATGTCTGATGAATGTCGGTTCACCATTCCGTGGCAGCTAAGCCTAAAATTAATAATTGGGTCTGAACGATGTCTAGGCAGATTTTAACCAAGACTTATGAGTCTAAATCATTTTATTTAACCTAATTTAGGCTAACAAGGGTGATCATCAAGGCAATCATCATTGGAATCAAATGAGAGATGACATCTTCAAGGGAAGTTCATCATGGTAAAGCAATAACAAGTGATAAACAGGGCATGATATATCATGATTTATCAAGCAGGCATAATTACGTAAAGGGCATGCAATTTGATACTGTAAATAAAATACTTTTGGAAATTGGGTATCAACATGATCTAACTGAATGTTAACTTGCCTTGGTCTTTTTGAGTGGAGGGGGTCTTCTTGCTGTTCTTCGAAATGCTCTTTGTGCTCTTCCACATCTATTAACGGAACGAATTCGAAGAACAATAAATAAAACACCAACATGCAATGCGAAAGCATGATGCATGAAATGCAACTCGCTTAGTCTAGCGATCGATGACTAACATTAAGTCCTTTCCTAGATATCAAGGAAGTTTCATAAGTCTACTAACATTTCAAATTTCTACGGAAGGATAACAGTGGGGTGATCGATAGATAGTTTATGATGATGATGATACACAGTAAATGCCTACATCGTAATCCCCATAATGTAGAATGTAAGCTTAAAATAAACTTTTGTCTGAAGTATTTCCTAAAAATATTAACTTGCTGTTACTGTGGTATAATAACTTGAATTCATTTTAACACTAAAAAAATAATTTCCCAAAAGAGGGTTTTAATTACCCTATTTAAGAAGTTATGTATAATTGTCATGCTAAACCAAGTTTTAATATTTTTAACAATTTCCTTAAAGGTTCACTAGGTTTCTGTAGAAATTTGAGACTTTATTAAAGTCTATTAATATTTGAAATAAATCATATGCAGTTTCTTTTTTATTAGTACATAGGGAAAATAGTTTAAAATGCCTATTTTAATTATCCAGAGAGCAATATTGGTCCTAAATTTGTGCAATAAATATATTAAATTTCATAACCAAATTTGTATCCCTTTGGAATTTGGACATCATTTTAGGAAATTATTAGCTAGTTAGATAAATTGATAATTCACTTTCTCAATTAATATTAAGGGGTTTTCTTGGTTCAATCAGAGAATTAAAAGGTTATTTGTGCCTAACTATAATTTTATTACGTAGTATTTTCTAGAATTTTCTCAGATTTTTGTAAAGCCTCCATGTATTTTACATAATTCATTTTCTATTTCTGGAATTACTCAAATGGATAAAAAGAAGAAAATCATAGTGAATAGTGTTGGGCCAGGCCAGTCGCGCAGCCCAGGGTTCCTACGCGGGGGCGCCACACCGTGGAGAAGACGGACTCCCGTGAGTATGCTTCCACATAACCTGACAGTTGGGTTCGAGACCCCACTTGTCAGCGACTGACGTGTCTCATGCGCGGGAGGTTTTAAATAAAACCCCATACTGATGTCAGTCGCATGGTTCGCCAAACCAGGCCCGCGGTGGTCCAGTCGAGCTCTGGCGGGCCATCTAGTGCTGGAGCTGCGACACGGCGAGGCCTTACAGGTGACACTCGAGTTCGCACTTGGTCTAGGGAAAGCTTAGCTAGGAAGGGTCACTGGAAAAACCATCGGCGACGAGCTGGAGTGGTGGCGCCATGGCTGGAGGCGGGCGGCGCTACTAGAAGCTAGACGTTAAGGCGGGCCCGTAGGTTGTGGTTTCAGACTTCAGGTTGGAGAGAGCCTAGGGTTTATGAGAAACCTTACCGAGCGAAGAATCGGGCGGGGAAGGTGCGGTGGCGGGCTTCGAACAGGGGCATCGGCGCAAGCCAACCCCTAGTGAAGATCTTGCGAAATTGATTGAGGGAAAATGTTAGTGGTGCTACGGTGATGCTTTGGGAGCAAAGAATTGGAGAGAAACTCACTGAGAAGGAAGAAATCAGAAAAGGGGTGATTTCGGGTAGCAAAGCACCGGCGGGGAGAAATTTCCAATTCCAGGGGCTATAGTCACTCTAGGGCCGATTGCTTGGGGGACGGTGGAGGTGGGGAGCTCAGTGGGGTGTGGATGCGAGCGCAGGGCGTGAGGGTCACGGGTAAGGAGGAATTTGTGAGTCGAGTGTGACGGTGGCTGCGAGGCAGAAAAGGGGAAACTGGGGTGTGAGCTTCGGTGAGGGCTTTATAGTCCTAGGGGAGCTTGGGGAGTGAGAGGTGGTGCCTAGGAGCGCGAGAAAGGGACGGGGATGCGACTGAGCAGGTCAGGACATCGGTGGCAGCGGTGCACTAGAGGAGCTACGAGGGCAAAAATATTTGGCGTGCATGCAGAAGACGCAAGACGCGGGCGGCGTCTTGATGCCATCGTCGCGAGGGGGGACAAATCGGGATGACAAAGGCGATGGTGATGGGCGGCGAAGAGAGAGTGTTATGTAGCAACGCGTTGCCCGATGAGCGCTGTGTGGGAGCGCAGCGTGGTAGGGGCCGGATGCCACGCGGCGGTGGGGGTCAAGGGCTAGGCGCACAGAGGGGGGCGTGTAGAGAGCGCCTGCAAGCTTAGGCGGCGCCGGAGCGACGTACGGACCAGAGGTCCGGCCGGGGCACGGCGGCAGAGCCAAACGGAAGGGGGAGCTGAGGGAGAGAGCGAGCGAACGAGAGAGAGAGAGAGAGGAAGCCGGGGGAGAGAGCTAGAGCTGAGCCAGGCATTTGCCTGGCTGGCTCGAGGAAGAAAAAGGCTAGGCGAGGGCCTAGCTGGGCCGACCAGGTGGGCTAGGCCCAAAAATGGGTTGGACCATTGAGAGGGAACCTATTTTGGTTCAAAGTTGGATTGGGCTATTTAAAGTGAATTAAAATTTCTTTTAAATTAAAATTTAGATGTTTAACAGTGTTTATATTTGAGTTTTGATTTTTAGGAAGGAGATTAGGAAAATTCTTTGCAAGCAAAGTCAAGGCTTAGGTTTCTATTTGCATTTATTTAGGGTGAGTGAAAATTATTGGAGCTATTACCCCTCCAATTTTTGTCAAAAAGGCAGAGATTTTACGCGAGTCATGACCACGTCGACGGAGCTATCAACAAAGGTCCTTGTATCGCGTCCGTGAAACCTAAGTGCTTTACGCGAGTCATGCTCTTGCCCGGACTCCTCCGCTCATATAGTTTTGCCTTGGTGAGGATTTTCTTCTTTAGGCTCGTCTATTACGACCTCTTGATAAGCTAACAAATGTGACGGGATCATAATTTTCAAAATGGGTATGTTACTTAATAATTAAATTCCATTTTGATTTTGAAATAAAGCATTTATATATCTAGTTTTGTCGTAAAAACTAAAGTTATATTGATTATCTAATGCAACAAGAAGAAAATCGAATTAATTTTTTAAAATATATTATTTTGATATTTTTGGCACTAAGCTATTCTTCTACTCTTTTATCTCTCTTTCAGGTGGGCCCCACCACCTCCCTTTCTTTTTTCCCTTTTCCTTCCTTCTCCTGGCTGAACTTCTCTAGTGCTGTCCCTTTCCTTCCTTGCTTCCGCACAGATGGCAGGGAAGAAGCTTCCTCCTCCTTTCTTTTGGAAAACTCCACAAAATTCTCTTATCAATATGAAATTGATCCCACAATCAAGAGAGTTTCCCTTTTTACTGGGATGTCCATCTCTGATGGACCAGCACTCTACATAAACTCCTCCTCCCGAGCACTCTCTTACTCTTTCATCTTTCTTCTGCTGCAACCAGGGTAAGGATCCATTCCAAAAACCCTCCGAGGACATCCTAGAGTTCTTCCTCACGTTTCCATTTTGCCCAGGAACTTGCAGATCCAATGTCCGTAACTGCGGCAATCGAACGCTGAAGTTCAGCCTCCCGATTCTTGGCCGTCTCTACTTCACCTCGTCGCAGCGCTGCCTCGCTGTGAATTTCGTCAAACCCTCCGAGGACATCCTTGCTATCTTTGTGATGAATCCATCCCAACACAGAGCTCGGAGAATCGTCAACCGAGCGCGACAAATTTGATCACCGAAGACCTTGCCGGAATCTGCCACTATCTCTGTTGTTCAATTTAAAGTTCCTGTACAAGTGAGATCTAGATTTTGCCCCTCCTCTTGTCTTCACATGCCGCCCTCTTCCTCCCTAGGCCACTCGCGCTGCCTCCAGGGTGCCATCGCTGCCTTGCCGAGGAAGCCGCCGCCGTGTGTTGCTTTCAAAACGCCGCTGCGCGCCGTTTTCAAGCCAGGGAGCCTCGCCGCCGCCACCGGAGCCACCACCGCCGGAGTCGCCGCAGCCGCCAGGCCCACCGCCGGTCAACCTGCCGCCGTCCCATCTGCTCTCTTTCTTTCTCTCTCTGTTTCTTTCTTGTTCCTGCACATTTGCTTGTGCGCGTGAAGAAGAAGAGCAGAGAGCTCTTTAATCCATCGATCCGGTCAAATCCAGTCAACCACAGAACAGTAACTCTTCAACTTTTTATATCTCTCAAACCGTAACTCCGATTCGCACCAAACGAATTTTGTTGATCTTCTTTCAACCTAATCTACCTTCTATATTTATGTCATAATTTTCTGAATTTTATTTGCTATTGTTGATTCGTCTGTGCCTCGATTTGCGTGTGTAGACGTCGCGGAAGATTCCTGTCGCGCCCCTTCTCGGCTTACCTAGCGAGAACGGTCGGACCTGCACTAGGCCCTGGATCAGTAGGCTAGTGCAAGAGTTACACAGCTGAAATCATTTCATACATCGGTGTCCAAATATTACATAACAGCGATCATCCGATCGCATTAGTAGCAAACGGCATTTAAGCCTTAGTTACAGACCAAAGTTCATCAGAGTAGCGGAAATCTCCCAAAAGGCAACTTGCAAGTTCAAAAGAACAACAAAATCACACCAGCAGCTGTGTAACCACACACGACTGGTGGAACGCACTAAACCCTATCTTAAGCAACTACTCCTCGTCCTGCATCGAGGATCTCCTTCCTCATGACAATCGTAGGCATCTTCCTCGACGGGCTCCTCCATGTCTAAAGATAGATATTTATGCGAGGTCAGTGTCATCCAAACACTGGCGAGCTAACACCCAACCCAATGCATTTAGTGATAGAGGTTTCAAAGGAAAGGCTGGGTTTATTTATTTGCATGAAAGCCGCTTTGGAAATGAAAGCCTATGACTTAGCAACTTAACCAAATTCCTGTCAAATTGATTATTTATCATATTTCCTTTTCAATGCACAACCAATCCCATGGCGCTTCAAGCACTCGCCAAACGTTCTCTTCCCACTCCCGCCATCATCTTCCGAAAGTGTGGCGACTCGTTAGGATCACATTCCTCAAATAGTACCGGTCTCGCCCTAGCCGGGTCGCCACCCACGCTAGACTCACGGCTCTCAGAAGAATGGACCTAGATCATCCTCAGATGACGACATGAAACTGTCTTCACCTCACGCATGGTGGCAGACAGGGTACGCCCGCAGGTCGTAACTACCCCTGAATCCCCAATACTTGCACTACCGCGCGATGGCGGCGCGTTGTGGTGTTAGGAACTATCTCCCGCAGGCAGATAGTCATGGACGCCTGCTGTGCATCCCTGATGCACCCGTCTGGGGGAATCCTTGATTCAGCCCAGCCAGTCCACGAAGGGCCTCACCCTTATGCACTTCCTTCTTCGGCTAACTCGCACCCTCCGTGTGAATCACACGATGTGGCGGAACCCCTCCTTTGGGGCAACGCCGCATTACGCGGATCTCGCCGCTCCTCTTCCATGCACTACGATGTGGGCGATTAGCTCCTCAATTCACGTAGCCCACCTACTCCATTTCTTACCCAATGCCGCACCCGACCAGCATTGCGATACATCACAACCATACACACATCGGCATGCCAGCCCAAATTCCAATTAACCATATTCATTGTGTGATCATGTCCGGTGAATGTCTGCTCACCGCTCCGAGGCAATTCTAAGCCTAAAATTAATAGTTGGACCCGAGCAATGTCTAAGCAAGATTTTAACCAAGACTTAGGAGTCTAAATCAGTTTATTTAAATTAACCTGCTACCAAGGGTGATCATCAAAGCGATCAATAGCAAAGCCAAATGACAGATGATTAATTCAAGGCAACATCATCATGGTAAATTGATAGCAAGTAAGTAAATGGCATGATATATCATGATTGAACAAATAGGCATAAGTACTTAAAAGGGCATGCAGTTTAATATTGTAAAATAAATACTTTAGAAATCTGGGATTCAATATGATAATATTGGATGTTAACTCGCACTAGGAAAGCGATACTCTCCTAGTAAAAGCAACACTATTAAGGTTAAGTATTAACTCGCACTAGGGAAAATCGAGATTCTCCCTAGTAAAAGCAAACTCCTTTGAGGGTAGATATTAACTCGCCTTGGGAATTGAAGTCCGGGTCTTGTGCGGAGTCCTCGAACAGTGTTTCCGGATCCTCTACGTCTAAACGGAGAATCAACAATTCATCATAAACACGATGCGGCGAAGAAAAGAATGATGCATGAAATGCAATCGAGGTCGCCAGATTCGCCATTTACGATTCCTATGTTTAACTATCTACATGAATCCATATATATATATATATATATCGAGAAAGTTCCATGATCCTTCTAAATAATGAATCATAGCGGAATGGCCGCAAGTGCTTGTGAGATGATGCACATGATACATGTATATATATGTGTAATGAAATTTCTACCCTAATTAACCCAATAGGACAAAATATGGTTTTATCGTCTTTTAAAGTACTTTAAATAGTTAGAATATGTTAACATGATACATGTAGCTAGTTATTCATGTTTCCTAATTATACCAATATTGAGTTAACATGTAATTAGGAAACATATTATAGGTTATACTATATTCACCTAGGTCCAAAAAGTCATTTATCGGCATCCATGATTTTCTTATGTTTAACTTAATTGTTAATCTATTTTTAATACACAACATTCTATTTTTGCTTATTTCTATATGAATTAATACCCTAAAATAAGCTTAATGGATTTAATCTAGGAACCGTGTTTGGTTCTTGTGTGAGGTACTATTTTTATTAAATCCAACACAAGCTCTAGTATTTACCCTAATTTTTTCCGAATTTTTAATGATATCTACCTATTTTAAATAAATCGCTTTATTTACCGTCTTTGTTTTATTTATAAAATCTGGGAAAAAGGGTGAACAATATCGGTCGCCCGCTAACTTCATGGCCGAGCCAACCACGCCGAAGACGATTTCGAAGGCGAACTCGCGAGCGAAAGGCGCTGGGTCATAGGCGCCTCCATTATTCCTCGACATGTGGGACCGAGGCCCACATGTCGGCCGACGCGAAGAAGCCGCGGAGTTTTAAATCCATGAAGCGCCATACCGGGCCCACTGTCGGCGACCACACACAGTGAAGCCGCACGGATCTTAAGCGCAGATCGGACGGCTCGCCGTCATCGTCTTCCTCCGCCGGCGCCAGACGGCCGAGGCTTAGCCGACAGCTAACCGGAGCTAGGTGCACCGTTTGGGGCGTTTTGGGTTCGGTGGAATCGGTGAGCTAACGCGCATCTAGGGGTGCCCTTGTCGAGGCGAAACGGCCGGACGCGGCGAGCCATGCCCGGCGGCGAACCGCTACCGGCGGACATGAGTAAATGACCTAGGGTCGAGCTTATGGAAAAATAGCGCGCGCATGAGCTATCGCGGGGTTAGTGGGTGCTACCGAGCAAAAGGTGGTCGGGGCACGGTTGGATCGGCGCGGCCCACGTCGGGTCCGAAAGTAAGGAAGGCGGCGCTCAAGATGCTTGGGAAGACCGGCGAAGCCTGGGCCAAAATAGGGAGCACGGTGTGAGGGGAAGACAGCGGCTCACCGAGCAAGGACTTGCCGCGAAGCTCACCAGAGATGATGATCGGCGCGTCCCGTCGTGTCCGGAAAGAAGGAAGGCGCGCGCGCCACGATCTTTGGGAAGACCGGCGAAGCCTCGGGCCAAAGAGGGAGCACGGTGTGAGGGAAGATGACGAAGCTCACCGAAAGCAAGGACTTGCCGCGAAGCTCACCAGAGATGATGAAATCGAAAGGGGAAGAACCGGCGGTCGGCGGTGGCGAGAGCGTTCCGACGAGCTCGGGATGACTCGCACCAATTTTTCGGCAGAGCTTCACGAGGTCATGGCGAAACAAACGCGAGACAATGTGGAGACTAGGAGGTCTGGTTTGGGCCGGGCGACGTGAGAGTGAAAAGAGGAGAAAACGGCCGATGTGGCGCGGTGGCATATAAGCTCGGTCCGAGCTCGGCTCTTGACCAGCGGTCGCGCAAGATGTGAGACGGTCACAGAGGAGCTCTAGTGCTCATTGGCTAGGCTGGGCGGTGGCTTGTTGCTGGCGAATGTCCGAGCCGGGCGGCGAGATGGCTTGCTCGGGCGGCATTGCCACCGAGACGCGGCGGTGCGGGGGCATCGATGGCGCGACCAAGTCGGCCATTGGGCAAGGTGGGCGGTGCTCGAACTCCACGCTGAGCCGCCGACAAGACGGCAAGTCGTCCGCGGCGAAGCAGTGCCGCAGCGGCGAAAGGCAGCGTCGCGTCATGGTCGGAGGTGGGGTCCA
Source organism: Olyra latifolia (assembly GCA_036346145.1). Classification (NCBI taxonomy): domain Eukaryota; kingdom Viridiplantae; phylum Streptophyta; class Magnoliopsida; order Poales; family Poaceae; genus Olyra; species Olyra latifolia. The sequence goes on along the minus strand of CM070524.1, from coordinate 37,929,248 downwards.
CAGGTCCAGCGACACACACAAGCCGCCAATTGAAGATCTTCCCGAGATTCGGGCGGGAGTGATGGTTGAGCCGGGTGGAAGGCTGGCAAGGCGGCCAGCGTTTCGGCCAAATGCATGCAAGGGCGAAAGGAATAGGAAGTCGCCATGTGGGCCTACCAGGTCAAATTGGTCAACATCTCGAGTCAAACTCTCTATTAGGGTTTAAACTAATCTATGGATTTTTCCTGGGATTTTTAGAGCAATTTAACATATTTAGGCTTATGTGATTATGTGTATACATATATATATATATACATATATATATATATATATATGTGTGTGTATGGATGTTTTATGAATATGAAAATATATTCCCAATTTAAGGTCCATTAGAATCTTATATTTCAACAATTTCTTAAATAGTGCTATAAATTATAAATTCTCATGCAAGGGTTTATTAATTAGCTATTTAGTGCTTTATTCAAACAAAAATCATCAATTTCAAATGGCTTCTAAAGTCTAGAAATGTGTGTTTGTCACATAGAAATTTTACGGGAAACGTCATAGCTTATGCAATGGTACAGAAGTGTTTTCAAAATATTATCATAACTTTGGGCTGTTACAATTCCGGAGGAGAGCTAGCTGACGATTATCAAGAATCGTGCTACCCGGACCTAGGTGCAAGCTAGATTCATATTGATCCCATCGGTTTTTCTCTTAAATTTACTATTCATAGAAATTTAATAGTGCATGCTATTTTTAATTTTTATTTTGTTTACTTAATTTAGTTATTACCAATGACGTGTTAATCATCTATTAGCACGTGTTACCTTTCTATTGACGCTTAGCATATGTCGTGCCCCTTCTCGGCTTATTTTGCGAGAAATGGTCGGACCTGCACTAGGCCCTGGATCAGTAGGCTAATGCAAAGGTTACACAGCTGGAATCATTTCATACATCGGATGTCCAAATATTACATAACAGCGACTATCAGATCGCATTAGTAGCAAGCGGCATTTAAGCCTTAGTTACAGATCAGAGTTCATCAGAGTAGCGGAATTTCCCAAAAAGGCAGCTTGCAAGTTCAAAAGAACAACAAAATCACACCAGCAGCTGTGTAACCACACACGGCTGGTGGAACGCACTAAACACTATCTTATGCATCTACTCTTGGTCCTGGTACTGAGGATCTCCTTCCTCATGACAGTCGTAGGCGTCTTCCTCAACGGGATCCTCCATGTCTAAAGATAGAATTTATGCGAGGTCAGTGTCATCCAAACACTAGTGAGCTAACACCCAACCCAATACATTTAATGATAGAGGTTTCAAAGGAAAGGCTGGGTTTATTTATTTGCAAATAAGCCAGTTTTGAAAATCAAAGCCTATGACTTAGCAGTTTAACCAAATTTCTATATCGAGCAATTAGTTGTCATATATCCAATTCAATACATAGACCAAACCCATGGCAGTTTCCAAGCACTCTGCCAAACGCTCTCTTCCCACTCCCGCCATCATCTTCTGAGTGTGGCGCACTCGTTGTGGATCACATTCCCCAGCAAAGTACCCGGTCTCGTCCTAGCCGGGCTGCCGACCCACGCTAGACTCACGGCTCTCTGTAAGAATGGACCTAGATCATCCGCAGATGACGACATGAAACTGTCTTCACCTCAAGCATGGCAGCAGACAGGGTATGCCCGCAGGTCGTAACTATCCCTGAATCCCCACTACTTGCACTACCGCGCGATGTCCGGCGCGTTGTGGTGTTAGGAACTATCTCCGCAGCGATAGTCGATGACGCCACACTGCATCCTCGATGTACCTGTCTGGAGGAATCCTTGATTCAGCCCAGCCAGTCCACGAAGGGCCTCACCCTTATGCACTTCCTTCTTCGGCTAACTCACACCCTCCGCGTGAATCACACGATGTGGCGGAACCTCTCCTTTTGGGGGCAGCGCATGGCATTACGCGGATCTCGCCGCGCTCCTCTTCTATGCACTACGTATATGGGCGATTAGCTCCTCAAATCACGTAGCCTAGCTACTTCATCTCTTACCCAATGCGGCACCCGACCGCATTGCAAAGACATCACAACCATACACACACCGGCATGCCAGCCCAAATTCCAGCTAACCATATTCATTGTGTGATCATGTCCGTGAATGTCTGTTCACCGCTCCGAGGCAATTCTAAACCTAAAATTATTAGTTGGACCTGAGCAATGTCTAAGCAAGATTTTAACCAAGACTTAGGAGTCTAAATCAGTTTATTTAAATTAACCAGGCTACCAAGGGTGATCATCAAAGCGATCAATTAGCAAGCCAAATGACAGATGATTAATTCAAGGCAACATCATCATGGTAAATTGATAGCAAGTAAATAAATGGCATGATATATCATGATTGAACAAATAGGCATAAGTACTTAAAAGGGCATGCAGTTTAATACTGTAAAATAAATACTTTAGAAATCTAGGATTCAATATGATACTATCGGATGTTAACTCGCACTAGGGAAAGCGCATCCTCTCCCTAGTAAAAGCAACTTCCTATAGGAGAAGTGTTAACTCGCCTTGGGAATTGAAGTCCGGGTTTTGTGCGGAGTCCTCGAACGGTGCTTCCGGATCCTCTACGTCTAATCGGAGAATCAACAATTCATCATAAACACAATGCGGCGAGGAAAAGAATGATGCATGAAATGCAATCGAGATTGCTTGAATTCGTTAGTTTACGGTTCCTGTGTTTAACTATCTATATGATTATATATATATATCGAGAAAGTTCCATGATCCTTCTGAGTAATGAATCTTAGCGTAATGGCCGCGAAGTGCTAGCGAGATGATGCACATGATGCATGTATATATATATATATATGTATATATATATATACATATATATATAGATAATAGTGAAATTTCTACCCTAGTTAACCCAACAGGAGAAAATATGGTTTTATCATGTTTAAAGTACTTTAAATAGCTAGAATATGATAATTCAAATTTTGTTTGAAGTATTTCCTTCATCGACTTATTTAATCTTTATTATCCTAGCAGCGTAGGGATTAAGTGGTGTGAGACTGATTAAGTTCATATCTGCTGTGTATATATATAAATATATATATATGTATATCTAATCATGATATTGCATGTTGTGAGATTAAATCGAAACATCAGATTTACTATTCTAACTTGCTATGTAATAGCTTAATTTGAATAGGTTCATAAACTAGGAAAGTTAAGCTAGTTATTCATATTTACTAATTATGCCATTTTGAGATAACATGTAGTTAGGAAATATTCCATAAATTATATTAAATTTTCCTACGTCCAGCAAGTCATTTATCAACATCCAAGATTTTCTTATGTTTTAGCTTAGGTGTTAAATTCATTTTTAATACACAACATTCTATTTTTGCTTATTTCTATATGGATTAATACCCTAAAATAAGCTTAATGAATTTAATCCAGGAATCGTGTTTGAATTTAATCCTAGTATTTACCATAATTTTTCCAGAATTTTTAGAGATCTTTACCTATTTTAAATAAATCGTTTCTAATTACTGTCTTTGTTTTATTTATAAAATCCGGAAAATCCAGAACAAGATCGGGCCGCCCGCTAACTTCATGCGCCGAGCCACCACGATGAAGGCGCAATTCGAGGCGAATCATGAGCTTAAGGCGTCCGAGACGGAGAGCGCCTGATTATTCTCGACATGTGGGACCGAGGGCCCACATGTCGTAATTCGAAGCCGCCGCGGGAATTTTAAACCGATGAGCACTAACGGTGGGGACCACTACCGTGGACGCGCGGTGAAGTCGCATGGATCTTGGCGCAGATCGGACGGCTCGCCGTCATCGTCTTCCTCCGGCCGGCGTTCGAACGGCCGAGGCTTAGCCGACGGATAGCCGGAGCTAGGGTGCTCCGTTTGGGGAGTTCTTGGGTGCGTTGGAACCAGTGAGCTAACGCGCATCTAGAGGTGCCCTCGTCGAGGCTAGAAACGGCCGGACGCGGCAGAGCCATGCATGGCGGCGGAACCGGCCACTGGCGGACATGAGTAAATGACCTAGGGTCGAGCTAATGAAGAAATAGCACGCGCATGAGCATCGGCGGACATCAAGGAGGCTTACCTAGCGATTATTCGGGGTCGAGGGTGCCCGAGGTGGACTGCCGACGAAGAAGCCGAACAGGGGAGGCGGCGCGCTCACGGTGCTGGAGAAGACCGGCGAAGCCCTGGGCCAAAAGAGGGGAGCACGGTGTGAGGCGAAGTCAGGTGAAGCTCACGAAGCAAAGAATTGCCGCGAAGCTCACCAGAGAGGAGGAAATCCGAAAGGGGGAAGAACCGGGCTGCCGGCGGTGGCGAGAGCGTTCCGACAAGCTCGGGGCGACTCCAACCAATTCCTTCGGACAAGAGCTTCACGAGGTCATGGTGAAGCAAACGCGGGTCAAGGTAGAGGCTAGGGAGGTCTGGCTTGGGCTGTCGACGGGTGAGTGAAAAGAGGGAGAAAATAACCGATGCGGCACGGCCGTATTTGAGCTCGGCCGGAGCACACGCAAGGTCCCGGGGTCCGTGGGGAGGTCTGGTCGGTCCCAAGGATGTCTCAGCGCCGATTGGCGGGATTGGGCGGTGAAGAGGTTATGCGCGACGAACTTGAGCGCGCGGCGGTGAACCTGGCGTGCACCGGCGACCAAGTCAGTCCGGCTGCGGCTGGAGCCAGGACCAACAATGGTGTGTCCAGGGCACCCATTGGGCAAACAGGGCGGTGCCTAGGGACGGCGAGCGCCTTGCCGGGCCGATTGTGGTGGCTTGATTAGCAGCGGCGGCAGATCATGCGGCGGCGGCGAAGGCGGGGCGCACATCGAGCCGGGTGGGGGCCACCAGGCCAAACCGACGCTCATAAACTGCCAAGAGGGGGATCCTGGGGGAAGATTTGGCCAGTGGAGGACCAATGCACCGGTGAGGGAGATGCACGGCTGGGGCAGCCGAGCTGCTTGATGAAATGCTCACAAGAGCAGGCAAAGGGAAGAATCTACCAAGTGGGTCCCACCAGGGTTCCAATTGGTCAACTACTGAGCCAAACTCTCAATTAGGGTCTAAACTAATACATAGAATTTTCTTGGGATTTTTAGAGCAATTTATCATATTTAAGCTTATGTGAGTATGTGTGTACACACACACACACAATTCCTATGCAAAGTTTATTAATTAGCTATTTGGTGATTTATTCAAACAAAATCAATAAACTTCTATTTGGCTTTTGGAAATCTGGAAATTTGTGTTTGTCACATAGAAATTTAGCGGGAATTGTCATAGCCTTAAGCAATAGTACAGAAGTGTTTTCAAAATACTAATACAACTTTGGGCTGTTACAGCATAATTTATATCTTATTATAGCCACCCTTGATTTGTACTCACGCTATATGCTTACTTGCTTCGATGGGAAATTTAGATGATCATTATGATGGGAAATCATTTAAAATTTTGGTAGAGAGAATCTACTCTTTATCGTGTGGTTTTCATTAAGCTTTAAATCAACTAAAATCAACGTGGCGTGAGTAGATTCGAGGTGGTGGTTTGATTGGTGGATGTTGGTTTGTGGTATGCCACCTCGGTCCATGTAAGGACTGAACTTCGTGGATGACTTGACCGGGCAAAACAGTACAGCCATGGGTGTTAATAATGGTAATACCTTAGTTGTTACCTCGGGAAATCTAGGGTTGGTTTGTCATGGCGGTGTGAGTGTGGCTCGCGACCACCATATACTCACCTGGCACAAGAGGGGAACCTCTGGCTTAGTGCGAAACGGCTTGGGGCGAATCCTTAGTGAGGCATTCTTAACCCTAGATGGAACGGGGATAGCGGCTTCGTCTCACTCTTAGGTGGGTCCTATGGGTAAAGTGTACACACTCTGTAGAGTTAAAACTATCATGATAGCCGTGCTCACGGTTAAGAGCAGGCTTAGGCTACTCCACTTATTAGTCTCACCTTTTAATAATTAAATGGCTGTAGAAAGGTAGGGCAGGGATTACCCGGTAGCGAGTGCCAGGCAGCGATTGCCATGCAATGCATTACAGGGAGTGTATTGCAAGGGTTTCGTGTAGAGTTGACAGCGAGTGTCATCTCGGTCTATACTGAGACGGCATAATATTATAATGTTGAGAAAACATGGGTAAAGAAATGAATTTAAAATTATTTTACACTATTGCTTTAAAACTGATAGGATTGTTTAAAAGTGCTCTTTATGCAAATAAACCAGATTCAATCCTTTGATACCTTGCATTTCATTACATAAGGACATACATGCTTGCTGGGTATGGTTTATCCATACTCATTAGTTGTTTGTCAGATCTGTGCACAGGTGACGACTTTGCTATGTAAGTGGTTTACGAGACAGAGTACGACGATGGAGTTTTCCAGCTACTAGAGGCGTACCCTCGATCAGATGCCTGTGGTAGTTTGACGGGTTTCAGCCGACACGTGTTTTATCTTCCGCACTCTGATGTTTAATTTATTCATAATGTAAGTGGCATTCAGCCCATGTATGTCATAAGTTATTTTCTTTATTAATTAAGTACGTGTTTGATGGCAATCCTGTTTAACCTATGTGTACTAGCATATGATCCTTGGGACTAGTACTGTAAACACAGAGGGGACGGCTTTGCTGAGCCGGGTCCCGACATCATGTGCTTATGTTAAAAACTCTAGTGAAATCATTAAGGAAAAATTGATGTTTAGAGATTAGTTTGCTTCCTTTAACATGGGATTGGCTAAATGTATGAAAGGAAGTGCCTTTCTTAACTGAGTACTCGAGAAGCAAAGGTACACCTTGAGCAAGCATGGCTTAGGGTATTAGCCTAATGGGGATTTTCCCAAGGGAGAAAGGGATAAGCCTCGGGTATTCGTTAAGGAGGGCACCATGTGCTATATTTGCCAATCGCATGATCACAAGCCAATTGCTTTTCCATTTGCTCAATCTTCACATGCTATGTCATCTAGGGGCAAGTTGATTGATAATAAGTATGTCTTGATGAAGAAAAATGGAAAAATGATTGCTAGATATGTTGGTTCTCCAATTGCAAATGTTAAAAGGACTAAAGCTATATGGGTGCCGAAGTCTCTTCGCAAGTACCTAGAGCAATTTGGGTACTGTGAGACTATGTGGAGGTCTTCATGTTGTGATGGGTATATGTGACTTGAATTTATTTGGTTGAAGAGTTTGTTTTAGAGATTAATTTGAGCCGGTTCGGCCATTTGTGCTAGGACAGAATATTTTGCACTTTTGAGGGTCTTCCCGAGCTCGGATGGAAAAATGCTATATACCGATTTTGTAGAGAATTTCGAGACGCATCTTTGTCATATATGAATTTTTTCATTTGAGCAAGGAAAGTATTTTTAAAATTTCCATCTTTGTTCTGTTGTGCTAAGGGAAGCACTGGTTTGAAAGGTTTCTGTTTCAGTTCGAGTGGGAACATGGGCATGTAGTCATATATGTTTGAATTGTTGATGAAATTAGACTAACATGCAGGGAACAAAGGTCAGAAAATATTTTTTGCTTGTGAAAAATGGTTTGGTCCTTGTGGGCCCAGGCTTGGAGGCAACCGTGGTCGGCGACAGTACCTGGACTAAATTGGGTGGATTGAGGTCCAGAACAATGATGATGTCACGGGATGGATGGTCTCAAGCCTGGGGCTCATGAGGACGCCATGAAGAAGGACTTGAGGTGGCTCAAAGGTTTCAGTTCGGGTTAAAGGCCCGAAGGCATGAAAACAGAGCGGTCAAGTCCGGTAGATAAAGGCCCGTTGCATCGGGTTAATCGGGTTTTGTGTAGAACCTATGTATGGCATGTTTGGCCCATGTTGGGCTATGTGTGAGTGGTTTAGACCCATGTAAGTGGCTGGTTGAGTGGGTGAATCCTAGCCTTTGAAGAGGCTACTTGGGAGCCGAGGAAACAATCAAGGGTTGAGGTTCACTTGGTTGCCCAATAAAAGATGGGTGGAGGGGGCTGCCTCCACCAAGTCTTGGGCTAAGATTTTGTGGCTTGTATTCTGCTTTTTTGTGAGCTTTTGCCCACCTAGGTGTGACTGTGAAAAAACCCTCTCAAGAAATAGAAACTAGTTTCTCATATCATGGCATCGTTCTTGTCTAGTTCTTGTGTTTGATCTCTTTTCTTTGGTGCTTTTTGTTGCAACCTGTTTATTTGCCTCATTTTCTTCCACATGCTGCTGATCCATGATGTTTTAAGGTTGCACATATGATTTGAGACCATTTGGCAACCAGTGATAAACAAGAGATCAAGTTCTTGTCTTTCTTGTTCTTGAAGGCGGGAAGATTTACTCGCACAGCAGTTGGTCTAGGAATTTTAGAAAAATTAAGAAAAATCCTTTTTGAGTGATTCCAGTGGGAGAAGGTCCGCGACTTCCATATCTACGTGTGAAAAAATTTTGAAGTCATCTAGATTCTTCGTTTGGGAGTTATGAGGTAAATACCGAGCCCTCAACTTTTTGTGCTCGAGTTCCAGACAGTTCTTGGTTCACAATATTTCTTGAATTTTCTGTAAGGAGTTTTGATCTGCTGCATGACTTATCAAGGCATAGGGAGAAAAATTTCCAAAATTTTTAGAGCCTAAGAAAGCCAGCAACCACTCCTGTGATCATATTTAATTTCTGCTGCAATATTCCTGCGTGCTTTTCCTAAAGCACCTTTTTAGTTGGAGTGTTTTGTCTTTGAGTGCAACCACTTTGGAGTAAGATTACTTTTGTTTAAGCACTTAACAACTAGAAATATGGCTCTTCTTGTAGGATGTCATCTTTGAGGCGCGTTGGGTGAAGAGCATTATTCATCTCCTTGCGAGAAAATTTATTTGGCTCCTATTCACCCCCCTCTAGTCGCCAGGTTTGGTATTTCAACTAGTATCAGAGCAAGGTTACACTCTTTTCTTGATCTTCACCGATCTTTGAGCCTTTTCTTGTTTTCATCTTGAACCATGGTGGATGACAAGTACACTACGAAGCCTCCTGTTTTCTCGGGTTTGGATTTTCCTTTTTGGAAGGCCAGGATGGAATCCTACATCATAGCACAGGGATACAATATTTGGCTGAAAGTCAAAAATCCCTATGTGTTGGCAAAGGATGAGGAAATCACCATCCACAATCAGCCAGATGTGGAGTTGATTGCTACTGCCCACAACATGATCATTCAGGGGCTGAGTGGAAATGAATATGAGTGAGTTGCTTATATCAAGACTGCTCACGAGATTTGGACTACCCTCGTTGCCTACCATGAGGGGACAGTCCAGATCAAGACCGTGAGGCAAGACCAGTACAAGAGAGAATACAATCGCTTTGTGCGAAAGGCTGGTGAATCACTGGACACCTGTTTCAGTCGGTTCACCAAGATCCTGAGCAACTTCAGGTCGGTTGGCACCACCTATACCGACTCTGAGAATGTTCGTCACTTCTTGTCCGCCTTGGATTTGAAGATTTGGGGTGCGAAGGTGACCATGATCCGAACAGGTTGCAGATCTTACCACTTTAACATTGGATGGGCTATATTCAAACCGTAAGACGTACTAGCTTGAGCATCTATCCTGTGAGCCCAGTCCAGTTTCTACAGCTTTGTTCACCGATCCTTTTTTGCGGTGTTCCTCGAGTTCTTCGGAGTTTGGCACTGGTTTCTCTCTTTCTGCTTTGTTTGAAATGCCTGATGAATGGCTAGATGGAGTGCCTGAGGATCAGTTAGCCTTACTCGCAAGAAAATTCAGCCAAGCCTACAAGAGAGTGAGTGAGAGGAGAAGTGGGCCGATCAAGTGCTTCAAGTGTGGTGGCGCCAACCACATTGGGCCAACTGCCCTAGGCTGGAGAAGGGCAAGAATGACTACACGGTGCCAGACAAGAACCACTACATCAACAAGAACTGCAACAAGAAGCCGGTGCAAGGAGGTGACAAGAAGCCCAAGTTCTCCAAGAGACCGAGACTCTTCCAGAAGGTATTGGCTGCCTTAGATGAGGCCAACATCTTGGACCAGAGGATACTTGGAGCGATGATGGAGGTGACGACCAGAAGCCTAAGAAGGATGACGACGATGGCTTTGTCGGCATATGCTTCATGGCTGACGAGGATGGTGCGAGCGACTCCGACCTCTACACCGACTCTGACACTGAGGTACCAACCTACGAGGAGCTCAATGATGCTTTTCTGAAGCTAGGTCGAATCCATTCCAAGTCTAGAGGTAGGTGTAGGGAACTAGAGGAGGAAGTAGCTTGTTTGACCCAAAAGGTAGAGAATTTGAAGGGCTTTGTGCCTCCTCAGCTGGTAGATTTTGATGGCTGGAGAGAATGTGATAAACTTGTGCAGGAGTTGAATGAACTAAGGACCTTGCATGATAGTGTGTTTACAGAGCTTAAGTCACTTAGGGGGAGACATGCTAGTGTGATGGTTGAACTAGATCAGGCTAGAGATGCTCTTGTCTTTGCTCCTTCTGCTCCTAGCCTCATGACAACTAGTATGATTGATCCCTCTGCACTATCGGTTGCTTGTCCTAATCCTGCTACACATTTTTCACATGACACACTTAAGGACCCAGTTAGCTCAGATGAGAGCTATAGAGATTATGGAGCACCTAAGAACCCTGTCAGTTCAGATGAGGACTGTAGCTTTCACTCAGCTTCTCCCTATGAGGACTATCTCACTTTTAAGTTGAAGAATTTAAACATGAAAAATAAAATTGCTAAAATGAATAACACCCTGTCTCACTTGTGTTCGTTATGGTGAATTGGAGGGAGAAATGGATAGAGTCTATGAAGATCTTAGCAAGAGGTTCTATTGAGATTTATTGTGATGAGTTAGGTATAAAGCACGAGCTCTCCACCACCTATATCCCGCAACAAAATGGGATGGTTGAGAGGAAGAACTGCACGCTCATCAAAATGGCAAGGACAAAGCGTGATGAATATGGCACGCATGATGCATTTTGGGCGGAGGCCACTAACATGTCTTGCCATTGCATCAACTGACACTACCTCGATCGATTTCTCAAGAAGACTTCATATGTGCTCTTGATGGGGTGAAGATCAAAAATTTCATATTTTCGGGTCTTCGGATGCAAGTGCTTCATCTACAAGAAGAGAACCCGATTTGGTAAGTTTCAAAGCCGGTGCGACATCATGTTTCTTCTAGGTTACTCCTCAAACTCAAAAGCTTATCTTGTCTTCAACAATGCCACCGGTCTTGTTGAGGAATCATTTGATATAAAATTTGATAAATCTAATGGCTTCCAAGGAGAGCACTATAATCTAAGCGATGTAGGTGATGATGGTTTGAGGGAAGCTATGAAGAATATGCAAATTGGAGGTGTAAAACCAATGGAGACTTCCGAAGAGCCTCTACAAGCGATCAATCCTTCATCCTCTTCAATGGATCCTCAAGCCTCCATAAGTGAACAAAACGAAGATGATGAGGACATCCTTCAAGAACCTCAGAGTTTCATCAGGAGCCACCAAACCATCACCAAGGATCATCCACTCATACAAGTCATTGGCGATATGAGTAAAAGTGTTCAAACACGTTCTCGACAATCAAATTTTTGTTAACATTACTCGTTTGTGTCTCTTGTAGAACCCAAAAAGGTAAGAGAAACTCTCAAGGATAAAAATTAGATCAACACCATCTATGAGGAGCTCAACAACTTCAAAAGAAATAAAGTTTGGGACTTGGTGGAGCGACCCACAATGCACAACATGATTGGAACCAAATGGGTCTTTCGTAGCAAGCAAGATGAGAATGGAATGGTAATACCCAACAAGGCATGGCTCGTGACACAGGGATTCACCCAAGTTGAAGGTCTTGACTACAGTGAAACCTATGCTCCTGTGGCGCGCCATAAGGCAATTTGATCTCTCCTTGCTTTTGCATGTCACTTAGATATTAAGCATTTTCAAATGGATGTCAAGAGTGCATTTCTTAATGGTTTTATTGATGACTTAGCCTTTGTTGAGCAACCGCTCGATTTTGAAGATCCCCAATACCGTAACCATGTCTTTCTTAATGTTTGCAAAATTGATAGAAAAAGCACTTCGGTGAGTTGCCAGTTTCTTGGAAGGTCTTTGGTTTCATGGGCCTCAAAGAAGCAAAAATCCGTGGTGCTATCTACCATTGAGGCGGAATATGTAGCGGCGGGGAGTTGTTGCACCCAAATTCTTTATTTATAGCAATCCTTAATTGATTCTCGTAATTCCTTTAACCATGTGCCTCAATTGTGCAATAACGAAAGTGTGGTAAAAATTACAAATAATCCCGTCCAACATTCGCGTACCAAGCACATTGATATCCGACATCACTTCCTTCGAGATCATGTGGGGAAGGGTGACATTATGCTTGACTATATTCGAATGGAGGACCAACTTACCGATATTTTCACCAAACCACTCGATGAGGCTAGATTTTGCAAGTTGAGAAATGAGCTCAATGTTCTTGATGTTTCTAATATTACATAATGAGCTCATTGTCACATTTAGGGAGAGTTTCAATATAATCGATATCTTGTGATAACCCTAAGTGTGAAGATATCAAAACTCTTGATTAGCACATTCATTCCTATGTTTAAGCCAATTTTTTTTTCAAATTGCCCAAAATGAATTTTCTCTTTTTATGAAAATTGTCATCTATCTTAACCATAAAATATCTTCGAATGCATTGTTTTATTTTTTTCAAATCATCTATGCATGAAACTCTTCATAAATTGTCAAAATAACCAAAAAATATATAAAAAATAAATTAATAATGCGCTTAACTCCAAATAGATCCTTTTGATAGAGAAGATTTCTCACAATGAATCTCCTTATTTGCAATATTCATGGGATCCATACAATTTTTGACTTCATAGTCACTCATTTGATTCTTTGTAATTTCATCGGGATTTTATTGAAATATTGTGAAAAGGGGCTATAATTGTTTTCAACTTTTCAATTCGAGCAAGTCCATGAGGTTGTGAATTCCTTCGGATATCATTGGTTGATCATGGACTTGTTAGAACAGAACTCCACCCGAAAACTATTTACAAAAATTTCAAAGTGTTAAAACATGGGCATGGTTACTTCTGGATCTCACCGGACTCAGTTCGGTGGCAACCGGACCCTGTCAGGTGGAGATTCGCCAGGTGCGCGCACGGTATTGGACTCCATCTGACTCAGTCCGGTGGGCACCGAATTCAGTCCAATGGAGGCCGGAAACCCTTGCCTGCGTGTATTTTCCAATCCTTTTCTTCTCTCGTTTTATCTCAGCCATCCATCTATCTTCTCACTCCTTATCTTACCCTCTTGCTCCTCCCTCTCTTTTCCTACTCATTTTCCTTCCCGTTCTCTTCTTTCCGGCCCAAGCCGCCATCGCCTCCACCTTCTCGCCGATGACCTCCTTAACCATAAATCAATCCCTCTCCTTCGCCTCCTCTATATTCTCCACTTGAACCATCCTCGAAGGCCCTCATCCGCTCTCGTTCGTCGCCTCCTCGGCCTCACCTAAACACTATTCGGGCAAGGTGCTTGGGTGATCTTTGACGTGTGTCGGTCTTCAAGCTCCCTCTTAGGGCTGGGTAAGTCACATTTTCATGGCTTAAATATCTCGATTTATCTTTCCCGTTGACTATCAAACCCTAGCTCTAGTTTATCGATTCCTCAAATTTTATTCAAAATTCCATACTCTTATCTATTGCTCAGGTAGTTTAGTGGTTGTTTGAGGCTTGGATTGTGGTTTGAGGTCTGCTTGTTGGGCTGACACCATGGTGAGGACCAAGGGTTTAGTTCATAGTCTTCTGAGAGGCAAAAGAAAGAAGGGTGGTACCAGTGGTGGTGGTGGTAGTGATGACGTGGGAGATAAAGGAAAGGAACCGGATCTATCTTATCGGAGCTCAAATGTTCCTCCAGTGAAAGAGAAAAAGAGAAAGCCAAGGGTTCACCACTTCACCACCAAGAGATATGATGATGTCGTCTCTGACAAAGACATAGAAAATGAGCCTTTGTTTGAGAAGCTCAAGAGGACTGGAGCTCCTTGCATCAACTTGCAGCTAGCAAAATTAAGAAAAGAAAAGTTGAGGAAATTAAGAAAGGCTAAGTACACTCATTGGTTCCCATCAGTTTCTGAGGACACTGGGGATGTGCGCTTCGAATATATTATCTCTTGAGTTCTCTTTATTATTTATTTCGCTAGAGATGAGAAGCTTAGAGTGCCTCATTGGATCAATTGGAATGGTGTCTCAGAGGCTCTTGGTCCAAATGTTTGGTCATGCTTTGATGCTACTCCTAGACTGTCTCAGCTGTTGGGTTGTGCGACACTCACCTACAGTGTCCCACGAGTCCTTGAGTTCTTTGCTACTATTTGAGTCCCATACGGATGGAGTAAGATGAATTTTTGAAATTGATGGGGCCGTGAGGGAAGTTAAAAGTGATGACATCAACAGAACTTTGGCTGTTGGTCATGGTGGAGAGAGGATGCATAATTATGCATATCCAGGATCTTTCTGGCTGGCAGAGTACCTTAAACTTGATGATATTGCTTTTATGTATGAAGATGTGACCTGGCCTGGATTTGACATGACTAAGATCAAGGATTTGAAATCCGAGGCTGCTCTCATCAACACCATCCTAAGGAATTCATTTGTGATGAGAGGTGGATATCGGGATCACATAGTTCCTGTCATCAACTAGTCCATCCTATTCATTCTTACGGAAAGGAGGATCAATATAGCTGATCTGATTCTTAGGGAAATCGAGGACTCCATCTGTAGAGAGGTTGATAGGAGTCTGCCTCTTGCTCCGTACATTAGTGTTGTGATTGCTTAGATGGGTTTCTTCTAAGTTGACGAGGTGGACTCCTTTGATCAACAGATTTCTGAGCACATCTATCTTAAGCGCTATCTACAGACTTTGAGCTCAAGAAGCTCTTTGGCATCACCTGCTCAGGCTCCAATGTCACTAATGGCTCCTCCTCCATTTGGTTCTCCTCAGGACCCTCCTACATTTGCACCAGCAGCTTTAGAGATTCCTCGGTATCTAGAGGCAGTTTCCTTCTCATCCACTCTTCCTACTAACGTAGCCTTTCTTATAGCTCAGATGACTCCGTGCTGAGCTAATGACGTGTCTTGGAGGAAGAGCAATGAAAAATGCATGAAGAAACTAGGGCATGGTATGTTGATCAGTGTCAGATGCATTCATGGTTTAAGGGTTGGGTTGAGCAACAAAATCAAAATTATAATGCACTTGTAGCTGGTAGACTGACTTTGATTCGCGCTTCTCTGCTCTTGAGGGGGCATCCAGCACTTTGGGGAGCAACTTCTTCCTCACCAGCCAGGATAGGATCCTTATGCTTGGTTCTTTCAGGCTCTACCGTTTCGACTAGCTCCTCCAGTATCCAGACAGCACATGGAGTTCCAGGCACAATATGGCACACCGATGGTGATTTTGGTATTCACTAGACGTTTTCAGAAACAGCTGTAGCCACAAGTTCAAGGGTTGGAGCCTCTTCGCCTTTGTCAACTCTTGATATTCCAGTTCAACGCAGCATGGTTGGAGCTCTTTCCTAGATGTTCACCCGTTCTAGCTCCAAGCGACTGAGAACGTCTTCTCCTGTTCACTCCGGTGGTAATGAAGACTAGGCTTCTTTGGTCCTTGATGCCAAAAGGGGAGAGAAAGCTAAATAGGGGGCTGTGTATGGCTATGTAGGGGGTGTTAGAGCTGGGTTAGGGGAGAGTGTTTAATTTGCTGTGTTTTTTGCTCTAAACATGGTTTTTGCTTAAATACTTCTTATGGTGGCACTTGTTTATGGGGGAGCTTGCATAATCATTCATGTTTTTAATCTATGTTGAGCTGAGTTGGTATTATCCTGTACTAATTCTTTCATCGTTATCATTGCTTGATCTTGTTCCTACTGTTTAGTCGTTGATCATAGCAATGTTATGCTTGTGCTTGTTCAATCTAACCATTTTTTAGCTAGAATTGTTATTGGTGTCATCAAGTATCAAAAAGGGGGAGATTGCAAGCATCTCGGCCCCTATTTTCAGTATTGTTGATTTTGGTATTGAAGGTTGTTCATGGTTTTCTCGAAACCCTAGCACGATGGTGACGTCGTCAAGAAGAGGCAAGTCCGTAGAGGCGAAGGTGTGACCCGGGAGTTGAGAGAGGGTCACTAGAGTAGCTCTAGGGTATGTTTCTTTTTTCCCTTTTTGGACCGTACTATCAAGAGGGGTCTGTGGTGTTAGGTGTTCATGTTAGATCTTGAGCCTTCTTGATGCACATCAGCCCTCTTACCTTGTTCTGAGCCATAGAGTAGGTTTAGAGGGAGTGTGTGTGGATTCGCGCACGTTTATGCCCTTATGGCCCTTGGGCAAAGCTACTGTTGTCCACCGGACTGTGTTCGATGAAGTGCGTTCTGCAGGTGTGTGGGCTGTGCACTATTTTGTAGTCCACCGTACTGAGTTCGATGGTGACTGGATTGAGTATGGTGGGACATAGTATAGTGCACACGAGGGACTAGGGCGCAGCGGACTGAGTCTGTTGGCCATCGGACCCCTGGTGCTCAGTGGCCACCAAATTGAGTCGACTAGTCTGTGCGGGATTTCGAATCCCAACAGCTAGTTCTTGGGGCCTAGGCTATTTAAGTGGTTGTGTAGGCTTCCATGCTGGGGTTTTTGAGCATCTTGAGAGCTAGCCTAGCCTATCCCATAGCCTTTGAAAGCGAGAGCACCTAGAGTTCTTGAGAGTTCATCTGTGTAGCTGTTTCTCTATCTCGGTTGATCATGCATCTTGTGAAGCTCTTGACCCGACGTGATCAAGACACTTGGGCTTGTTACTCCTCGAGCAAGGGCTCCTAGCCTGCCTCTTGGAGGTGACGTGACTGAGTGATTTTCCGACATGGCTTGTGGAAGAACCCGGTGGTTGCACAATGTCTTTGGAGTCCACCTAGCCGGAGGGGCAAAGGACTACCTGAGTCAACACCCTAGCTCTTCGTGGAGTGTGGAGGAGCTATACTCTTGCGAAATAGTGCTCCAACAGGGAGTAGAGGGCGATCTCGAACCTCGGGAAAAAATATCCTTGAGTCTCCATAAATTCTCGCATTTACTCTTCCACACTTAATTCTTTGGTTTTGCTGCTTGTGTGTTTAACTCTTATTCTTGCCAGCTTGATGATTAATATTGTGGGCCTAATTCAATTTAATCATAGAAAAATTAAAAATTTCCTATTCCCCCCTCTAGGCCATTGATCCTATTTCAAAAGGCACAACGGGTTTGGACAGTGTGGAGATGCAAACAACAAGTATTTTTGTGGGGCTTTTCAAGACTCTAGGTAGAAGAACAAGAACAAAGATACACAAATCTCACCAGTCAATCGGAAGCTCTGATACAAAATGATGCACTTGTTGCAACCCAATCTTCTGGTGACAGGATAAATCGATTTGGTTGGAATGAAGACTTTGTGACATCCTAATAAAATTATTATGTCACATATTTGGAATAAAGGAAATAAAAACATAAAAACATAAAATAATAATAGGAAAAGACCCTAACCAGGCTTGGATAGCCTAATTAGGCCCTAACTAGGCCCAAACCCCTTTTCCCCTAAACCTAGGCCCATTAGGACTCCTAATCTCTGTCTAAGACCCAATTCTAACCCAACTCAAATTCAACCCATACTAGGTCTCATCTAGCACGACCCAAGACATATATAACCCCCTAGAGGTCCCCTGGTCGGCCATCACACCCTAGCCCCACGAAACCCTAGCCGCACCTCGTTTTCCGTGCCAAACCGAAACAAATCGAGGTATCTCTCCTATTCCAGTAGCCAAACCCTAAATCTAAGGACAACACGTTGTAGAGCTCGTCGCGCTGATCAATTTGAATATATGGATTGCAATTTTTGGTGGAGAATTGACCAAGATATGGTGCGCCGAAGGATCGCCGGAGTTCCATCGCCGCCGGCGAGCCCATCGCCGCCCCTCGGATTCCGCGTCGGCGCGAAAATCCACGCGCTCCCCGCCAACCCACGGGCGCCACGCCACCTCGCCGCGAGCCTGCGGCGCTGCGTCGCATTCACCACGCCGACGCCAATACCATGTCGCCGCGTGTCCCACCGCCGCCGCTTGCTGCTGCGTGACCTCGAGCCGACCGCCGCCGCGTGTCGCCCGCCGCTGGTCGCCGCCCAGCGCTGTCCCCGCCCGCGACACCCTCCGCCCACGCCGCCCATTATCGCACGCCACGTGTCCACCGCGTCGCGTGACTGCAAGTACCGTCTGCCGCCACCGCTGCCGCCGCCGCGCTCGCTTCCTCAGCGTGCGGCCGTGCCAGCGCCAATGGCATGCCGCCATGTGCCCACCACCGGATGGCCCAGCGCGCTGAGTGCCCGCCGCTTGACCCAAACCGGGGTTTTTCTCGGTTTTTCCACGGTTAAACCTCGGTTAACCGGGTTTAATCTTTTCTGGGATTTTCATTTTCTCAAAACCTTCCATGAATTGTTTAGGGAGTTCCCGAACTCCGATTTAGATGATTCCAGAGCCAAAAAATCACAAATAATCCCAAGAATTTCATATATTTTTACCATACAATTTTCTCTATGTTTGTTATTTATTTATGTTTTAATTCCTTTTCGCGTAGAACCGACGTGCACCTGCTGTCCGGGAGACGTTTTGAAGCCGTTCGAAGGAGGAGAACCAGAACCAAACTTCTTCGAAGGCAAGCTAGATTCATATTGAATTCCTAGCTTGCTAAATTTTATTTAATTTATGTTTATTTACATTGCATGCTTAAATTATCATTGTATGTGCTATGTTGCTCCTGTTCGTATTAGTCCTTTACTAATATGACGTAGCCTTCCATTGTTAGCCCAATTGGTACTGTTTTACGAGCCTATCCTTTGTGTAGATGCTTAGCCTTGCTTCTGGGTTTGGTAGTTGATAGGTTTCACTCATTATTAAACTTGTATCCGTGAAGTTCGACTTCGTGGTGCTGTTTTTGGATAAACCTAATCAACAAAAATCAACGTGGTGTGTGTTGATTTGAGGAGACCCAGAAGAGGAGAATTTTGGGCTTGCGGTTGAGACGTGCCGGTCTCCTCTGTCATATAAGGACCGTATACTTGTGACTACCAAATCGAACCTGAACCGTATAGCCGCTATGCCTTCCGCCCCGATTAGTCAGGAAGCTTGTTTCATTGTACTCAGAGTGGACGGACATGATTCGCGATCACCGGTTCCGGATGGCTTAAATGGGGGCTAACCTTATGCGGTGCGCTATCATGTCCGGCTGAAGGAGTGCGCATGATTGTCAGCCTGGTCGAAGTGTACCATGTGGGGCGCAAAACCAAAAGAAAGGGTACAGTATTGGGACAGGTGGAAACAGAGAATGGTTTTGTACTGTTTCTCCCTTGGGATGGGACAGGGCTTGTGGGGAACGTGTACACACTTTGTAGAGTTAAAACTATTATGGTAGCCATGCCCGCGGTTATGGGCGGGGGAAAGGAGTGTTCACAGGGTAGTCCAATGTGTTTTAATTAATAACTTGATGGTAGTGTAGGCAGGGATTGTCTCTCTTTTGAGCTGGTTAGCCGTCCTTTGGCTACGCTCGTGTATTATCATGTGTTCAATGAATCAAGAACAAATAAAC
Organism: Olyra latifolia; assembly: GCA_036346145.1. NCBI lineage: Eukaryota > Viridiplantae > Streptophyta > Magnoliopsida > Poales > Poaceae > Olyra > Olyra latifolia. Next base: position 37,909,633 of record CM070524.1, on the reverse strand, counting down.
AAGTAGATAGGTGGTGTTTTTAGCAAAATAACCATACCCATCCCTTGTTCCTGCATTCATTATTAAGGACTGCTTGCTGGGCAGCCGTGTACTCATTATATGGACCACGGATCATTTGTACAGGTGAAGAATTCAGCAACGGTGCCAGCCGTGACCTGGAGGGTCAAGGTGATTAGCTACGCGTTCCTGGTAAACCTTGGGATATCATTGCTTTCAAAGTCTTCCGCTGTGTTTTCTTTATGTTATTGAATTAAGTCCTGTGCAAGACTATGTAAATGTCTATGTCAACTGGGATGCTATTTATGCTATGTAAACTGTTAAATTTTAGTTAAATGCAATGCCTGCGATGATATTCCAAATGTCCTTGAGTGCAATACTAGCTATGATCTCGTGGGACTAGTATTCGGTCACTCAAGCCGGTAGAAATACCGGGGTGCACGACAGACTTTGAGTAGGGTCTCGCGGGCAATACCTCCATGAGTACATGCCTGGCTTAGGCAAGACATCCCCGAGCAGTTCTACTCGTACACGACTAGCTATTTACCCATCTAGGATGAATCTCTAGAGGTAGGTGAGGTTGGATTAGACAACCAAGACAATTTAGCTGATCCCCGATGGTCAAGGACAGCTTGGAAATTCATCTATGTAAGCATGTGTTCAAGGCATCATTTTTATGTAGGTCTATCCTAGCAAAAGTGCACAAGCTAGACCGTTCAATCTTGTCGAAGCTACACTATTGGCCCAGTCGAAGGGTTTGATGAAATAGATCGAATTTGTGGTATGATTGAAGATGTTGGTCATCAATTTGCCAATGTTGAGTGCACCACATTTGTAGAGGAATTTTACAGGCTTTAATTACACTATAGAAATTGCAGCAAAAGTTGACCACGCCAATCTGTCTCTGGCCAGAACACAACCGTCGAGACCGTAAATCTCTCTCGACGGCTACGGGCCAGCCGTCGAGTGCTCTAATATGTCTTGACGGCTAGCCGTTGAGATAGACACGACCAGTCGCACGCCACCACAACAATGCACTCAAGGGGTTAGTCTCTATCGATGGCTATTGTCAAGCAGTCGATACAAGGAGAGCGGGAAACCAAAAAACTGAACGAGCGCATTGGCACACATGGGCTCTCTCGATGGTTACACCCACGACCGTCGATACAGCACATGGTAGGCCAAAGCCCGCTCTGAGCGCCTAGGAGAGCCCTTTGATAGGTGGGCCAAGGTACACAGGTTGTCTCGACAACCAGGAAGCAGACCGTCGAGGGCAATGGCCAACTAGGCAGAGTCACGCGTGGTCGACAGTAGCTAATAAAAAACCTGCGCGCTATTATATCTCAAGAAACACATAAGGGTGTACTGGTTAAAGGAGTTGAGCTAGCGGCTTATCACCCGCGAGGTCGCAGGTTCGAGCGACCCAAGCTCGTCCTCTTTTCAAAAAATTATCTGTCTCGACGGTTTTACCCTGGGCCATCGAGGCAGCTCCTTGGTAGCGTAGGCCAATCGGCTAGGGCGCCTGTGTCTGCCAGGTGGGCCAGGGCAACCTATATCGATGGCCTGGTACTCTGCTATCGAGAGAGCTTGTGTTTTGACAAATTTTGCCAAATTCATTCATGTGGTGGCCTATACAGCTTGTAATCATGAACCTAGGCATTGCAATTTTTAGGGAAGTAGTTGTTATAGATTTCAATTTTTAAATTTTAAAATGATTTTGATTTAGGAAAGTATAAGACACATATATGTGTCTTAAACATGAAAGTAGTTTTGATTTAACTTGAAACGTTCAAATTGTCCAAAAATTAAAGGAAAATTCAAGTTTTGAACATGGCACCATGTAGAGTTTGAATTATTCAAATTGTTTGGCATGATTCGTGTGGTGGTGGGATGAAATCGGCAAATCTAGAGGAGGTTGTCTCGGAATGTCTATAGAAACTGAACCCCGTCGGTGACTCGATCAGGCCGATTAGAAAGGGTTCGATAGTTCAAAACTCAAAATTTATTGAAACTTTTTTATGCATGCTAATTCACATATGGAGCAATATAATCGAAGGTTACGGTCAATAGCATCAATATATTTTTTAATAAATTCAAAACAGTCGGCGTTGACTACTGGTGGCCAAAGAAGGTTGGGCCGTCGAGTGAGATTCCTATCTCGACGGCCTAACCAGTAACCGTTGAGATGAGGCTTCAGTATCGACGGTAGTCAACGCAAGCCGTCGAGACAGATGCCTTTTAACAGCCAGCCGACATATGGCCCTAGAGAGGCTATATCAACGGTTTCATACAAAACTGTCGGTATAGAGGCTCTGTCTTGATGGTTGCAGTTTTTGCCCAAGTCCCAACCCTATGCTCCACCACCTCTCCATCACCGCCTCGCGCCTCGTCGCCGCCCACGCCAAGCTTCGCCCGCCATAGGCTTACACCGATCCGCCTGCCGCCTGCCAAGGTGCTCGCCCATCGCACCCATGTTGCCTCATTGTGCCGCCCGAGCCACGCCGCCCGGCCTGCCACCTGCGCCGCTGCCGCCGCTTGCACTCGCCGTCGCCAAGGAAGAAGGTGAGGAAGGAAGGAAAGGAGTAGAGGAGAGGAGAGGAGGAGGACCGCTGTGAGCAATCAAGGAGGAGGACATCGGGAGCTCTAGGCGAAGAAGAAGAAGAGGAGGCAGAGGAAGAAGGAGGACATCGCAGTCTGGCCACCTCACTACCACCGACGCCGATGCCGCGAACGCAAGGTAATGTCCGCGCCAAATTTTTTTTGAATGTTTGGAGATTAGTCTCGACAGCTGCTCACCCGGTCGAGACTAATCTCCTTAATTATTTGCATGTCTAGACTAATGACAGTGTAATTAGGGTATAAATTGGTAGAAATTGATATAAATCGATAGAAATTGATTGAATTGGTGGAAAATTATAGAAGTGGATACGAATTGATAGGAATTGCGTAAATTGCAACAAATCAATGAATTTGTTAGAATATTCCATGTAGAATTAGTAGAATTTGAAAGAATTAGATAGAAATTGGTACATTTTGCAAAAGCTTTCTTCAATGGATGGAAATTGCTCGGATTTGGTAGAAATGGATAGAATTAGATAGAAATTGGTACATTTTGCAATAATTTTCTTGAATTTCCAAAATTGCTTGGATTTGCTAGAAATGGTTATAATTTTCTAGAATTGCTACAATTTGCATGTAGTTGATGAAATTTGGTATAAATTGATTGATTTTTCTAGAAATGTGCTATAAATTGCAATAAGTTGATGAATTTTGCTAGAATTTATTGTAAATTGCTCGTATTTGTTATGAATTCATGCAAATTGCAGCTGCTTGCAAAAAATATGTGAAATTATCTTGTTTCTTGCGTTTTCTTATGAAAAGTCAATCTAGGAGTACGTCACCCATTCGGGAACGTCATAGATCGTAATAAAGCAGGACGATGATTCGTCCGGCCCAATTATGTGAAGTGGAAAGCGTTCCCGAATTGTCCAGTGGATTGCCACATAGGGCGTCCTAGTGGATAGCCCACGAATGCTGGTTTGGTTACGACACGATATGGTACACGTGGATTTCGAGTAGAGATTTCGACAGAATTACCCTATGGTTCTTCGATGCATAACATAAGTGTTGGGGCGCTGGTAACGGCACCCTAACAATCGTTGCACCAGGGGAGCCTTAGAGTTATGCTGCCGAAATTTTGGCTCGGATCCATGGGTCCCACAACGGTCGTAATCATTTCGGCATTTTTGGGCCTTCCTAATCCGATTGCTGACATGGTCTGTATGGATCGAAGAGCGATGGAGCAAGCCAAGAGTTGGATGTATGATGGTTGGAGGGGGGGTGGACAACACACCGATGAGTGGTTCGAGAAGACAGAAGAATTTGTGCGTCGTGCTTTCGAGGCGACGACAGACACACTCATGAGCTATCCGTGTGTGCAATGCAATACCTGTCGTAAGAGATCCTAGGACGAGATGGAGATGCACCTGTGCAAGGTTGTGTTCAAAGTAGGATATTATCGATGGGAGTTCCATGGAGAGACAACCCGAGTTACCCCAGCAGAGCCCGTAGAAGGTCTCGACGAAATCAATCGGATGCAGAACATGATGGAGGATTATGGCCAACAATTTGAACAATTCAAGGACGAAGAGCCCCCTCCATTGGTGAATGAATTTATGAATCTCCTTGAGCCTGCGTAGGAGCCTTTCCGTGAGAAAACCACAGTGACCCAGTTGCCGGTGGTACCACGCATGATGGAGTTGAAGTCTAAGTTCAACTTATCAATCAACTGTTTCAACGAGATTCTAGCTCTGTGGTGCCTCGTCCTCCCTAAAGGTCACTAGATGTCGTTGAAATGGTATGAGTTGAAGAAGCTGATCAGTGGACTAGGAATGCCGTACGAGAAGATCAACTACTGCCCGAACCATTGCATGCTGTTTGGAAAAGCAGACGGAAAGTCAAGATGCGAGCATTGCGGCGAGTCAAGATTTGTTGAAACCATCAATTCGGATGGCACCTTCAACGGTGTTTCATGACCAAAGAGACATCACAGCAGATGAGATGGCACAAGAAAGCTAAATGGCAGTGGGCTGACATTATGGTCCATCTGTCCGATGGAGAAGCCTGGAAGCACTTTGAGAGAGATTGCCCTGCCATGTGTCCAGGGTCCACTCAGGTCATCGAGCTCTCTCAACCGTTGCGGTGCCATCGAGACTACCGGAGACGGACCTGCCTAATAGCCAGACGACCGTCATCCTAGCTGTATTGATGGCTTCTCTTGTGGCCGCCGAGAAAGCCTGTATCGATGGCTTTTGTGTCGACACAGGCTGTCTGTCTCAACCTCTCAGGCCCAACGGTGGTTTCTCGATGGCCGGCCGTCGAGACAAGCTTTTCTCGATGGCGTCCTAGGCTGTCTTAACGGTTTAGACCCTCAAGAAATGTGACGATCCGCATAGTGTTAGTCACCGAGGAGCCTTCACATAACAAAACAAAAGTGATGGTTCTCATTGCTATCTCATGCCTTATGATAATAAAATCAAAGTATAACTTCTCGAACAATTGCTACGATGGGTTAGTGAATTTGATTGATAATCTCAAAAAAACTTCTAAGTGTATATACTGCTTCCATCAATATTGCATGTGTTCTGGAAGGACGATTCGGAGAAGACCCACTATGATCACTAGAGAGTGTAGATACATTGAAACAATCGTTGGAGATGGTAGTAAGCATATGAATGTAATAGGGGATAGTATTGTGTTATTTTCCTATAACTCCATATCTCCAAAAATTTATTCATGTCAACGAAGACAGCCAAGCATTTTAGGTTCCACAAAGAAGGGCCCGAGCCTCTTTTCTACCTTGTGAAATAAATGAGCCGAGTGAATCTTGACCTGCTCCGACTCAGCTCATGTGTGCATGTTTGCAAAAAAACCTACAAAATTTCCAACTTTATCACTTCCCTATCCCATACTCATATGGGTCAGTCTCCCCACATGGGTCATCGGCCATGGCCCATTCCCTTGCCTTCACTTTATCCTTCTAGACTCCTGTTCGTCCAACCTACATCTCCACCTCCTGTCTCCATCCATAGGAGCATTGCCACCACCTTCTCACTCTCTTCCCACGAGCCATGCCTCTCCCCAGCTCTCCCTCCCTAGTGAGCGCCACTTCTCGGTAATTCCTTCCCAACAAGCACCACCTCTCCTCGGTCCTCCCTCCCTAGCGAGTGCCACCACCTCCATCTCCCTTCCTCTTGCTTCCTTACCCTCTCTTCACCCTCTAGTGCTACGCTTTAGTGCTCCTCTGGATATCACACTGAGATGACCATCTCGGCTTCGTCGCCGAGCTCCCCATGCCTATTCAGATATGGCCTATCCCTCCTTCTCCATTTCCTTTCCTCTCCTATGGCTACCAATGGGGCGATGAAGCAGGTCGTCAAGGTCAGTTCATCAAGCAGGTAGTGGGAGCACGCCACAAGTGTTGGAGGCTGATGGGAGGACGCATGGGCATGAGAGGTCGACAAGGGGCAGCGTGTGCGAGAGCAAAAGGGAGGCTCGCGAGGTCTCATGATCAGGCCTAAGCTTTTCACATGCCCGAGCCGAGCCTCTTATCTGGCTTAGCCATCCAACCGAGCCAGAGCAATCAAGCTCGGTAGGATAAACGATCTAATTAATCCTGAGCAAGCTCGGCTCATTTCCGTCCCTACTTCTAAGTCAAATTGATACTAAAGTTGTGGATCACGTCTTAGATGTTTGTAACAGCCTTTAAACACCACGGAAAAGGCATCTAAGACCATAAACGCTGTCTGGATGCTCTAAGTTAGATATATGTTGCTTGTCATTTTGTATGTCAAGTTCATGAAGTCATATACACCAATTACGATTGTCCTAGCGATCAAGAAAAACATATTTGGAAAGCCTATAAATGTAAAATTTCTATTAACCAAAGAGCATAATACAACATCTGGCGCAACAAGAGAGCGCACAATAGTTTGGAGATGACTCATGCATGCCACACGAATAACGGACTCAATTCCAGGGCGACCTATACACTAGTAGACTGTTATTTTGAGCGGTTGTGTTTGCGTTTGCTATAAGCTGGAAATTTGTTATTTTCGTATAAACCAAACACTTTAACGTTTGGTAGCCAATTTTTGTGAAGCTTACTATTTTTTCTCAAAGCTCTCAAAACTATTTTTTCTATAATTTTTTATCCCTCGGATGTCCTTATCGAGGAGTTATAAATTTCTAGCTTATATAAAAACGCAAACGCAACCGTTTAAAAGAACAGCCTATAGAACATGAGCTACTTGATTGCATCATGTACTCAGAAAATATAGTAGAAGTACTTTACTTCACGAAACAGAACACCCTGTGTACTTGTGCATAAAACCAAACCTTGCTCATTACTTTGAAGGGCTGATTTCAGCGCAGTGGTATCTGTTTCGATCATGATCCAACCATGCATGGCGCTATATTAATTATAAGATTAGGAACCTGCTAAGTTATTTTTTAGGTTTGAGTAGAGGCAAGTGACGTGGAAGTATATAAGTTTAATTATGACATCTTATGTTTTTTTTGGGTGATTTAGATTCGTATCACTTCAAATTTCGTATTACAAAATATGCTACTCGACGTGTCACTTTGATATATGAAGTGACATATTTTAAAATGCCATACTTTGTAGTGACATGTATGTAATTTTTATTTTTTTTCAAATTATCGAGATATAAAAGACCAATTTTGTAAATACATGGAGCAGTACCACTTGATTTTGGAAGCTTTAATTTTTGCCACCTACAACTCTACCAGAAACAAGGAGACAGCAAACTGCTAGATTTACCACCTGTTATATATGCCGTACACACGTGATGCTACGGTCGGGTGGCATTGAAGTACGTGGATCCTCAAAATTGGCGGGAGTATTTGGAACGCACTAGCGCGGAACTCTTATTGAAGGCTCCAGAAAGATTAAAGAAGACTATCTGGTACCGGATTGTGCGGCCTGGGGGACACATTGTCGTGGGTTAGCTTGCTTTTGCATGCATCAACTTGACGCAAAACGCCAACGAAAACTCTAGTAGTCAGCTCTCACTTGATTGGAACGACAAATTACTCCTTGAGTTATTTACATATACATGCATTAGGACATCCAGCGAGCTTCAAATTTAACTATCATTCTCTTTTATAATCCTTGAGATCTTTTGAAGGGAGCTTAATTTTCTACATGGTAGGATAGAATTGCATCGTGGCAATACTATCTTTCCTTAAGTATTTGTGCATAAGCATTTTGCGGTGTACATGGCAACACAGTAAAATGAATATTGATCATCTAATCTCTTTGATCTAACCGTTCAGAGTATTTTAAATTTGTTTACATTACATGTGTATTATAATTATGACGATAACAGCCTAAATGAATGTTTAGATCTAAAATATAGAGTAAATTGCACCACAAGTCCTTAGACCATCACCAACAGTCCGTCTCATTACCTTAGCTCATCACTATTTATCTATAGTGTTGGGCATTGCCCTATCACTATTCATTACCCTATCACTTTTTATTTTTCTACTCTCTATATTTACTATTGACTGTCTCATCACTATTCACCTCCCAGTAGTGTGTCCCAAATTTCACTGCTACAGTGGATAGGGCACCGCTCGAGATGGCCTTAGTGTTGTCCCATGTTCCTGCTTAGATCCAAAATTTTCAAAACCAGATATTTAGGTACACGAAGTTATGTTACTGTTTCAATTAGGTCCAAAGTGTTATGGAGAGCACGGTTTTGATGACATGAGCTGTCTAGTCAGCATAATATGTGTCCAAGTGTCATCCGAAATCCATAAAAAATTGAATTCAAATAAAGATTCGTAAAATAAATCCTAAAATTCAATAAAACCATAAAACCCCTAAAATTCGTTAAAACCATAAACCCCTAAAATTCATTAAAAATCTAGAGAAGTCCTAAAGTCGCTAAAGAATATCCTTAAAAATTCTAAAATTAGTAAAAAATCTTAAAATTCATAAAAGTCCAAAAAATAAAAAATCACTAAAATTCATTAAAAAAAACCTAGAATGCGGGAGAAGAAGGGTCAAGGGGGTCGTTAGGAGGAAAGGAAGGATAGGACCGAGACGAGCGGACAAACAGAGAGAGCGCACTAGAAAAGATTTGATATTTTACTTAGATTTTATATTTTTTAAGGTTAATAGAATTTTCTAAGACTTTTGATATGAATTTTATATTTTTATGATTTTTTGAATTTTGCAATATTTTGTACAAATTTTAGGATTTTCTAAGTTATTTTAAGTATTTTAGATTTAATTTATTTTTTGAATTTTAAAATTTTTCTAATGTTTTTTAAGGATTTTATAGAATTTTTGTGGATCTTTTGATTTTTTTAATTTTAGGATTTTTTAATTTTCAATTTGAATTTAATTTTTTATGAATTGGGGTTGACACGTGACCATTTATGGCTACATATAATCTTGACTAGATAGCCCATGCCATTAAATCCACTTCTCTATTTTTGATTTGGAAACACGGGACAACGTTAAGGACTTGGTTGCAATTTACTCTAAAATATACTACCACCAACCTTTGTGTATGCAAAATTGCTCAAAAATATTTATTAGGTTTTACATAATTACAAAAACATTTTCAATAAGCTCCAAAATTTAATATTTTGTCTACTCCATGTGGGCGAGGTCAAGGACAGAGAAATTAAAAGACATGAATGAAATTATTTTCCAAAATAATGAAACAAACTGGAACCTACTCATTACATTTCATAAGAGCCCTAAGAACTCAAGAAAGTGCTAATCATATTTTAGAAAACTAAAAATGAATTATGACTTTATATATTAATAATAAAAAAAATCCAAAAAAACTATATAAGATTATAAGTCACTACCTTAGGGCATCTCCAGCAACCCACCCATTTCCCATTTGCCCCATCACTATTCACGTACCACCTCACCAATGGGACTGTCTCATCCTATTCACCTCCCTAACAAGAGCCTTATCACTATTTCTACTCTCTACTTTCTCCATTCCTTACCCCGTCACTATTTGATACAGTGATGGGCACCCCATTTGGGGCTTCTTGCTGGAGATGTCCTGAATCTCTTACCACTTCATGAGTAATTTCAGTTCATTAAAAAATCTAAAAATAATTACCATTTGGTTATCACTGCTGGTTTTGGAACCGGCTGTGATAGTCTTATCACTGCCGGTTCTCGAGTAAAAACCGACAGTGATAGTCCCTGCCAAACTGTGTAAAAAAATAGAAAAAATATTTATTTATGCCTAGAATCTGTACATTAACATCTACCACCTACTATAGGTTATTATGACACATTTTCACGCGAAATACAAATGTTGTGTTATCCGGGACTCGAACCCGCGACCTCTCCACTCTACCCTCACCCTTCTAACCATCCCACCCAATCTCACGTTCTTACTTACAGAGGATATGTCTACCTTTTAATCTTTACTTATCAGTGCCGGTTTTTGATAAGAACCGGCAGTGATAACTTGTTAAGAACCGGCACTGATAATGAGTTATCACTGTCGGTTCTAGCCAAGAACCGGCAGTGATATGTTCTTTCACTGCTAGTTTAAAAATTGGGGGCAGGAGTGAAAGAACTTATCACTGCCGGTTCTTGGCTAGAACTGATACTCATTATCACTATCGGTTCAAGGCAAGAACCGGCAGTGACAAGTTCTTTCACTACCGGTTGAAAATTGGGGGCGGAATGCCTAAAGAACCGGCAGTGATAGGACGTATCACTGCCGGTTCTTTTCTCAAACCAGCTGTGATACTTCACTGTCGGTTTTGAGCAACGAACCGATAGTGATAAGTCTTATCACTGCCGGTTCTCAAGCGCACAGCACGCTGAGGCTTACGAATCGGTAATGATAAGTTATCACTGCCGGTTTTGGTCTAACTGGCAGTGATTGGGGGGCACGGATGACCATTTTTGTAGTAGTGATGTCTCATTTTATCATGACGTAAATAACAGGGGGTGTTAAAAAATAATAAAGTCAATAATTAAAAGTAACAAGAGCAGTGACTTTTAATTAGTGTGTATTTGGATCTAATAACACTTTAAAGTGTTTCTGTTTATATCAATATTAATTGGAATTAGATTTAAGTTTTTAAATATCCCTCATAATTTAGATGAGAAGTTGTTACTTCACTAATTAATCTTGATATCTAAATATTATTATTTAAGATTTTTATCATCTTGTTTCACAAATCGTGGAAACAAATAACTGGGGATCAATAAAACACAATCAGCTTCAACCAGTAATATCGTTGGGAACGTACTGGTAGCACTACTGGCTTTGATATGTTCTTTTGGCCGTTCTATATAGGTAGTTTACAATTGTATATGTTATAGTTGCTGTATATAAAACCTCGAGAAAACTGTAGCTCCCAAACTTGCATTTACTTTTGGAAAAAGTACTAAATAGTGAACACAAATACCAGATTTGACCGATTCCCGAACTATCAAAACCAGACCAAAATAGTCCTCTGACCAGTCAAAACAATGGTTTTGGAGTGATTTTGCTGACGTATTGTCCACATGGAAGGTTTTCACTGATGTGAGATCCATGTGGCTACCACATGTGCTTCCCTTCTCTCTCTCAATCTCTTCCTCTCTCTCTGTGGCCTAAGTTGGGAAGAGGCCGTGCCTACTGCTGGTGCACCACCGTGCCCTTCCTCCTTCCTCTGCTTTATCAATCGGCGTTGTTGGACTCTTGGCCTCGCTAACCAAGCAAGGAGGGATGGCACCGACGAAGCAAGAGGGTGGAACAAGGTCTTCATCCCCCCTAAATCGGTGCTTGGAATCTCGGTTGTCGTCCTCGCCAAATCTAGCGCCCTTCCCCAAATTCGTCCTCATTGGAGGTCACAGCGGGTGGTGCTAGAGTAAGCGACACTAGAGGTCTGCAGGGCGGGCCCATGCTAGAGGTCTAGCTAGGCCGAGAGAGGAGGACCACGGGACGAGGGCAGGGACGGTGCGATGTGGGGTCAAGGAGGAGAAGACGATGGGGATGCCGCAGAAGGAGGAGTAGAGGCGGTCTAACCTGGGTGGAGGTGCACTAGGCTTGGGCAATGACGGCGAGCCCTAGGTGTCACTATTGCTCCTGCCGTAGCTGCTGATGCTGCCATGCCCCTCTCCAGTGCTAGTACCGCATGGCCTGTCACCTTCTCTCTGCGTGGGTTGCCGGTCAATAGGAGGGGATCAGGGGATGAGGACTGTGCCCTAGCAAGGCCTCCCTTGACGGCTTAATGTTGACCGTCGAGAAAGATTGGTGGTTTTGAACCCGCAAGGGCTCAGGACATGGGCAAAATCCCAAGTCCCAAGTCCCGAGCCCTGAGTCCCTCGTCCTGCGCCGCCACCGCCTATGCCACCCCCTCCAGCCCGAGCCGCACCGCCGCCAGTCGTCCCGGCCCTACCAGCCTCGCTGCCTGCTTCCGCTCTCCCCGGTGCCACCCGTCCTGCGCACCTCGCCGCCCGGCCGCTCCCACCTCAGTGATGCCCGCCCACCCTAGCCCTCCTCCACCCTGCCTCCTCGGCGCCGTCTCCGCACCGACCTCCCTGACGCCCCCCTGGCCCCACCTGACAATGACAGCAGATGATGGAGGCGTTCCAGGCGAGCCTCAGGTCTGCGAATAAGGACCGACGGTGGGAGCACGAGGAGTTAAACCCTAGGCTCCTACCACCGCATTTGCTTTCTTTCAAATCTACAAGTTTTTAACTAATGCGTTGCAAATGTGTAGCCCTTGACGAGTGGTTACGGGGGTCGCCCGTCCTCTCCTCCACCTGTTGGTTCAGGATCTGCGGCTCTAGCTCCGGCTCGGCGCGACGACGCCCAGGACGAAGACGGCAGGTCTGGGAGCCAGCTGATGGACATGGTGTCGTGATTCTTGCAGGATGACTCACCGCCCTTCCCTTGAGTGGTACGGGAGTATAAGCAAGTGAATGTGATGAATGGTATTATTAGACATATTTTTCATTTGATTTGTGATATAGTACATACTTTTGGTTGAAATTGTGGTCCTATTTTTGATATAGTACATGCTTTTGGTTGAAATTGTGGTTCTATTTGTGATATATTACATGTTTGTGGTTTGAAATTGTGCTTGTGCATGCATATTTGTGTGAAATGTGGGGATAATGATATATATGCGGGGTGTTTCGGGTATGCAGGTGCAGCTGCTGTTGCTAGGGCAGTAGCAGCTATTAAATTGGATTTTTTTAGCTATTTACCTAGCTCTTGTTTTTACTGAAAACCTATTACTCTCGATGGCCAAGCCTAAGCCGTCGAGAAAGGAGGGGTTCCAGGGAACCCCATAGAGGCAAGCACTCTCGAAGGCTAACATATGGCCGTCGAGAGAAGGTGGTCTAGGGAACCCCCTGGGCACTAGCTTTTCTCAATGGCTGTGTGGTCAAGAGAAGTTAAGATGGCCATATGGCCTAGAGCCCTGGATGTCACATCTCTCGACAGTCATGTAGCCATTGAGAGTGGTGGAGCCGGAGCCGTCAAACGGGCCAAACAGCCATCCACCCAATTCATTTGACGGCACTTTCTCAAGCCATCGTGATAGGTGTTCTCGATGGCTAGACTGTCAAGAAAAGCCATCTGTCTTGACCGGGCTGACCCGCCAGTCATTTCTTGATGGCTGGCCGTCGAGCGAAAGTACTCTCGACAGTTTAGAGGCCTTTCTTGATGGTTTCGGCTATTGTGTGAGAATCTTTGCAAGTTTAGGGGCTACAGTGCAATTTTCTATATAACCTTCACAAAAAGTTCAAAGAAAATGGAGAAAAATCTAAGAGAATTTTGAGTTGGAATTAACGGGATCAAACCGGCCTTACATCTCCAGACAATCGAACTAAAATTCAAGTTTATACATTTGATAATCGAGATATTACAGTAGAAGGTAATCAGTATTGGGTCGTCAGGGTCTTGTATTCCAGTTCCGTTAGTTTTTTAATCTTTGCATATGGTCCTATGCCCATCCCCTACCGGCTCCTGTCCAATGCCCATCCCCGACAATCAGGATCGGCTCGATTTCACTATTTTTTTTTTTCATTTAAGTAGTTTATTTTTAAAAATCGAATAAAAAATAAAATATTAAACATATGGAATAATTTGAATCTAAAGTTCTTCAGTATTTTATGATCATCCCCATATTTTTAAAAATCCCTAAAAATAAATTTGAATATAAAAATGTCTTTTAAAAATAAACTTATATTGAAAGACTACATATTTGATTTTGGGATTTTTTAATTTTTTATATTGCTTAATAGAAAAATGAGTCGAAACGACGGTCAAGGATGCTCAACTCAGCGGAAAGATTGACTTAAAATTGCCATATGCTATTACGCATGACATTGAACTAGTACCATTGTTGATTCTTTTGTTTGAAGGAATTTTTTTTACGGCTTGTGCTTAACTGCTTAATTATTAGGTCGTAGAGTTTAGCACAAGGTTAAAAAATCTGAAGTGCATGCATCCCCCTGCAGAATAAACCTTACTCCAAATTAAAGCAGAAACAGTAGTACTTGACAAGCCATCCATATTGGATGGCTGTGACCACACAGCAGGCTATTGGGATGGCCTACGTTATCGTTGTCACCGGAAGGCTCAACTTGCACCGCCCCGGGTGAATTATTGTCTCTGTCGTTGGCTAATGGCATGTGTGCAATTGCTCATCTATATAAGGCGGCAGAGGGACGAAGAGCGACACAAGATTCAGTGTTACCATTGGAGCAGAGTGATAGAGATAAGAGGGAGAGAGAAACAAGCATGAATAGTGGGTTGTCGGTAAGATGCAAGAGAGAATTGAAATCATCAAGGCTAAAGGGAGAAGAGAGAGAGTACAGCCTTAGTTTGGATCTCTGGTGACTCTGGTCTCCTCGATCTAGATCTCTTCTCTGCGAAATATGATCAAGGCTGTACCCTCTCTCTTCTTCTCTTAGCTTCTTGATGCAAACTCCATGGAGATCAAGCCTTTCCATAATCAGTAGCTTCAGATCCATATCTGTGATCAAGTCATCCACCCAGACAAACGTTTTAACATTTTGGTTAGTTTCCTTTCTTTAGTTTGTTCAAGTACCATTATCACACGGCGTATATTCTTGACTAGTTACGTTGTCATACAAGGTACAAAAGGAGCTCAGTTTGAACTGTATATATCACATGAACCTTAGTCCACTTTTTGTTACTTTGTGTACGCAGCTAGCACTGCATGCAGTTTACTGCTTTCTGCTACTTCTATCAGTGTCACTGTTTTTCAACGAAGTACTTGATGATATGTGAATATGTAGATGTGTCATCACATGAACCACAAATCCTTTCTGTTACTCATCATGATAATGAGTTGTGACGAGAGATGGTAGAGACTGTCCATTCTTAAGGACAGTACTCATCAATGTTCATTATTCAAGTCGCGAGTGTTAGATGTATAACATGCTAGAACCAAGAAAGTGAGCTCGCAACCGCAAAGCCCATTTCCAAGCTTGCAGGTAAGGCTCTCTATTCATATATGTTTAAATCTCGATTTAAACACAAATTTGCTTTCTTGGGTGCTTTTCTGCAAGAACCTAAATATGCATATGTCAATTTTAGTCTAGTTTAACCAGATTTCCTCTCCAAAGGACGATGCCTAGTTAGCCCTTATCTTTCCTCTTCTTTTAATAAATACTTATTTTTATATCTTTGTCTGTGAGGCTCCCTGACATTAGCAAATCAAGGTGAAAAAAGATCACCGAGAACAATTGAACAATTTTCACGAGTGATTAATGATTTGGTAAACTGCGTGTGATTAATGATCACATTATCTCTTGATCTTTTGTACATTGTCATTGATTTTATTAATTCCATTGAAGCAGCCAACTTCATGACAAGATGAAAGAACTATTCTGGGTCTTTCAGAATAGCAATTAATCAAAACATATCCCTATAAGTTTTTCCTTGTTTTTGCCAGGATTTCGCTGTAAGGTTGTTGGTTGTAATAACTATTAATTCCATTATATAGACATCACGGGCTGGCATATACTTCAAACTACGAAGATATCAAATTGCAAAGGAGGTATAAATAAAGGAAAATTATTTAATCTGGGCTTTGCAAGAGTGCGGGTTTTAGTCATTCAAAGATCAAGAAAATCTTAGATTATTCAGCAATTAATACACTCAGATATGGTCCATGGATGCATCAGTTATCTAATTCCATTTGTTAGGTACATGTAAAAATACAGTGCCCCATTTTTCACATTCCTCAAATAATTTAATGGGATTTATCAGTGAATACTTTATTCTGAAAGTGAATCATCTTATGATGCATAAAACAATTACCATGTAGAAATAATTTGAAATTTTTTTGGCTGAAAGTGAATCAGCTTTTAATGATCAAACCCTTGTATTCCAAAATCATTAATCAAACTTGCAGTCTAATTTTCCTTTTCAAATTATTCTTATTATTTCATGACAATCAATTAATGTTAGCCTTAAAAGAAAGAGGACACCTTCTAAGTATGGTTTCTAATCAATGCTATCTTTTAGTTCGATCACTACCTAAACATTAGAATAACAATGCACTACTGCAGTTTACCTAGAATCTTGGTTTATAATATAGTCCTTTTAATTTTGCTTTGGTCCAAAATACTTGCAGATGTGCCATGCACACATGCTGCCAAACTTTTTTCACCCCACCTCCTGAAAAAAAAAAGTCATCTCATTTGGCTAATAATATTATACTACCATGCATGTTCTTCTATCCTTTTTCAATTAATGCTGCTTCGTTTGAATTATAAACTGTGTACTACATATATATAACTTATGAACCTGACGTATCATGCAACTATATATGTTACGCATCATGGCTGACGTCTCAGAACTGATACTAATTCCATAAAGATCGATTATGTCAACATATGAAGATTTTGGCATACTATTCATAATTGTATAGTTGTTTCTCCAAGCAGTACATTTATTTGGTTGGGATTATTGATTGTTGATTTGGGAGCTAGGATTAGGCATATATATCTAAGTCCTCTTGCAGCAGTTGATTAGAATTGAATAAAGGCGAAGGTTGGTACCTGCTGGTGCGTACATTAGATATGAAATAATACTATGGATTTGTTTGATGGTAGCAGGATACCTTGTTGTATCTAGTCTGCACGATGTTGAATCTAATTTAATAAATAAGTAATCAGTGAAATTAATATTAAACAATCTAACTGAAAATTCACATTCGGTCCAATTGAGAGATCACTCACTTGCTGCTCCATTTGGTTGAAACCTAGCATACCAGCTGCCCTAAAACAAGCTAGGTATGTTATTCCTCAACACGGACATTAAGCTATGCACATGGGTATCCTCAATTGAAACGAAGGTAAATCGGGTGCCGGATATGTGTCCGGTGATAGCTCCCAAGATCAGCTACAATTACACACATATTCTCACAATGATCAATAGCACAACACATATATTATCGGACATAATTTACATAAACAAAATAGTATGGACTGCTTTCCATACAATGTATATGACATAATCAGAGTATCGTAACAGCGAAATAATAAGTTTGTCCAACAAAAAGCAGCGGAAGATCATCATAAATAAACCAAAAGACCGGCGTGGTATGCCCCTATTAACCCCATGGGCAACCAACTGGAAATTGGAACTTCGTATCTTGTCCGCTAGCGTCACCATGCTTGGCTTGATGGTAGTACTCAAGCACGGGATCGTCTTCACTTGAAATTGCAGCAACTGGTTGAGTACAAAAGATACTCGCAATAGGAGATAACATATTCTCATTCATGAATGGCATGTAGCAAAGGAAGGCTTAAAGGTTATTTTTAGCGTAAAGAGCATTTGCATGACATAGACGTAAGTATATTGTAAATTGTATTTGTGTAAAACATTTTAAAAAGTAATAACTTGTAGTAACCATCATAATTCATCATCATAAAATCCACTATCATCAATCCTTGGGGCTATAACCGCCCTTGGTCTCCATCCGACCATAACAAAAACATGCATATGCTCTATCTGCCCTTGGTCTCTACCCGACCATACTCCACGAGCAACCCTATGCTCGAAAATGAAACCCAACAGCGCAAGCACGCACAGGAATTTGGCCAAGTGTCCCCATAAACACCTGCGGTCGTACGTATAGTAACTTGAAGAGAATGGCACCATGTTCGGTCCTTAATTGACTCAAACAGGGCTATGTGTCTGAGATTCATCCTCCCATATCATTCCTCTATCACCTGTTCAAATCCAACTCAGATCTCACACGTAATCTATCATCACCATAATCTGTTTCAAATAGTACACAATGAAGGACGCGCGACCAATGGACTACATCCATCAATCGCTTTACCTCATTGACGCTAAGCATGGCTAAGCCTTTACAGACCAAACATAGATAATAGTACCCACTTAGACAACAAAGGAAGAAGGATGTCAAGCCTATCATGGTACTGACCACTATGTAGGAGATAACTGATTACTACCCACCAATTAACATAAACTTTAAAGTAATATGCAAGCAACTCATAGAACATAATTGAAATCATGTATTTGCAAATCATGGGATCAATATGATTCAAAGGAGACTATATAGTGTCTTGTTGCTGCAGGTCGACGGGAAGATCTCCTTGTTCAAGCTCGGGCTCTTCCGAAACGTTTGTTCCTATCATTCGGTAGCAAGAACATCAAATAAAATCCATATAAATTATTCAAAAACTATAGAATTTAATTTTTTTTAGAGATTCATAAATTTCATGAGCTAATGCAAATGTTGCAAAAAGAATCACTCAATTCCAACTTCGGATGAGTGAGATATGATCATTTGAATTTTGTATGTTATCCTTGTCCCGGATTGCATTTCCTTTCTCGGAAATAGCTCTAGTTGGTCGGAAAGAGCTCAACCTTGTTCGGGAATACCTAACCTTGTCCGAGAAGAACTTTCTCTTACCCGGAGATGGGTTCTTATAGTCGGAGATAGCTTACCTTGGTCGGGAATAGGGTTGGCTTGGTCGGGGATAACTTTTCTTGCTCGGTAAGGTCATCTAAATGGCAGGTTGACAGGTAGGAGTTACGTTTGAGGATGCAAACTTGCTCGGTTCTGCCATGTTCTACATGATAGTTGTAGAGGATTTTGAGACGCATCTTTTTATTGTTGATGACTTTTCCATTCGAGCAACGGACGATTTTATAAGAATCATTTTGTGAGCTGCTATACTGAAAATGGGCTGAAACATTGGGTGTTTGAACCTAGGTGCTAGAGTGCTTCAAGTTCAGCAAAGAAATGATGTAGCCAAAGGTTCTAACTATGGAAAAACCTGAAGTACGAACAGAGAAAGGTTCTCACCTAGTAATGGAAGCCTTGCTAATGGTAGACGTTCAACAGATGAAGAGATTGAAGGAGAATATGCCGGTCTATCCAGAAAATGTCTCGGGTACTCCTGAGCTTGCTCCTTGCCGTTCCTTCACATCCTAGGCCATGGATTTGGTCTTACTCCTTCCTTAGCTTGTGGGGGACGTCCTCTTGTTCATCTCTAAGCTTGCATGTGAGTATAGAAAGCATGCAAGTGAGAAACAAATAGATTACCTCACCGCTGTCCAGAACAGTGAAGTGGAGAGAGCAAAAGCATCAAGACCTCACCTAAAACCTAGTGCATGCACTAATGGCTTGGATGTATTTGAAACTTAGGAAGTGAGGAAGCTAATCTTGCTCATCTCTTGCTCTAGATATGGGTGAAAGATGAACAAAAGACGAAACAACGAAATCAGCTTCTTGCTGTCCAAGAAATAAGCAGCAAAGAGAAAAATGAGCAAGAACCATAGTAAAACTTTTTGCATGTGCTTACCATGGCAATGGATGGATAGCTTATAAGCTAAGCTTTCCAATGGTATATAACACTCAAGGAAAAAACTGGATTTTGGTAAAGAGATTTGAGTGAGAATGAGGAAGAACTTGCTGCTGCTACTGTTCTTGCTATGCCAACCAACAGCTCGTGGGAGATAGAGACAAATAAGGCAAAAAGGGGCTGGGTGGAGAGGTGGTTTACATAGTGTTAGGATCTCCAATTGACAAGTGGAGCCAGGTTCCACCTGTAATAGAGACGCTATGGGTAGAAAAATGGGTGGAAAAAGACATAGACTATGTAGCTATCTACAACACCATCCATTTTAGCCAATAGATGAGAGAATCTATTCATCATGGTCTGGGGGTAAAAGAATATGGATATAGCTGCAATAGCTACCTTTTTTTTTTATGATTGTGCCTGTTTTGGCGTCCTAGGAGATATTGTTGCACGTCCGAGCTACTTCATGCATGTTCGCTCTTCGCCTTGTCTGTTTGGGTTAATCCTTACCCGTCCGTGCTGGCCCGGGCATCACCACGCTCGGTTGGCTGGTGCCAGACACCGTCTTGCTTGGTTGGCTCATGCTAGGCACCACCTTGTCCGGTGGGATTGTTTCTTGCTCAGCTAGGCCAATACCTACTTATCCGGCCTAGGGACGTGCCCGGTGGCTATGTCTTACTCGATTAGTTGCTCGGCTTATTAGGATTTATTGAGTTTCAGTTTCAGATTTTTATTTTCCACCGTATAGTATGGTGGTTGTATGCACAAACTTCAAAAATCCAAAATATAAGCAAGGCAACATAATAATGATATGCATAACTAATTGAAATGCGAAAGCGGGGCTGTGACATCTCCACGGCTAAACAACGGAGATTTCATTTAATTGATGCCTTCGCCCGATGAATCCAGACGGTACTATGTGGTTAATATGGAAAAATTGGTAATCACATGTCAAGGCTGGAATGAAACAATCAGCAGATGCAGACTCCTGATATGCTTGACTTGTAAATAACTGTGTTGTAATTGCCGCTGTTTTTTCCTTCCTCTAATATAATTACCAGCAGTCACTACCAGGGAACAGGGATTTTATCCCGGTTGGGAACGGGTTACGGTCCCGGTTTCCAAACTGGGATAATTCCAGGGGACTGATGGCAGGGGGCCTGCAGTCCCGGTTAGCCACCAATCGGGACCGAAGGCCCCTGAAAAGCCTGGGAGCTGGGGGCGCCCGAGGCAGCTTATCCGTCCCGGTTGGAATTACCAACCGGGACTGGAGGCCGACTTATCAGTCCCGGTTGGTTGTACCAACCGGGACTAGAAGGTGTTTTAATATTTTTTTAGTTGCCCGCTGGATGATTTATCAGTCCCGGTTGGTAGAACAAACCGGGACTAGATGGTGTTGTCATTTTTATTTTTTGCCCGCTGGATGACATTTAATTGAAACTCATATAATTAATTGAAACTTAAGTATATGTATATATTTGTGTTAAATCACAATTAATTGAAACTCATATAATTATTCATACATAGTTAACTCGTTATTAAATGAAAGGACATTCATTAAAATTTAAATACAGCTAATTTAATTATAAGTAATTAATAAGTACTACAATTGCTAACTAATTGCTAACTAACTGGGCTATATATACAAGTATCACAAATACACATTGTTGTACACATAATTACAAGTACGCATGTTTTTGTTCATCGGGATCATCTACGTGGATTGCTCTTGGTAGACCTAGATGTTGACCCCGACGGTTGATCGGTTCCTCTCGAACGGTCGGGCTCCGGAATCTTATTGAAAAAAGGGTGATGATGCTCGCCCATTGGAGCCACGACCTCAGCTAATATAAAGCCGGCGAGTTGCTCTTTTTAATTGCTTTCACCCGCACCGGCGAGAGTTCCGGACCTTGTTCCAAACCTTTCTTCGCCAATTTTAGAGGGATCTGTCATTAATTAGGGAATTAACTAATCAATCCTTGGATCTATAGAGGTGTCCGGAATAGTTAGGCATTATTAAGGTAGAAATTATAAGTACTCACCCCAAAAGGTTCTCCTTTTCTCGTAGAGGTAGCAGAGCCTCCGATGAAGTGATGCATCATCTCGCATACATAGTAGCCGCACAAATTATTTCCCGGTGCTTGATGCAAGACCTGTGGTGAAAAAGTTGTAGAACGTGAAATAACTGCATAGAAATTTAGTGAACTAACTACAAAGCTAGCATTACGATATACTTACATATTTAGCGAGGTGCAACTCAAATTTTTTCTTAAATTCTCCAACATTTTCCTTTTGGAATCTTGAAGGCACTACGTAGTGATTATGAGTTATATAGATTAGAGTTGGCTTCAAACTGAGAGAAAGAAAACAAGTGTGATAATGAAAGGAACGACAATGTACCGGTTGAGCATGGCCAAGAAGTCTTTGTATTTTGCAGGGGGTTTTCTTCTTGAGTCCATAACCATGACTGTGCTACGATCTACCTCGATAATAAAAAGGGCAAAGTGAAAGCTGCACATATATATGTCAGCGTAGTAGTTAGTACTTTTAACATCATGGTAAGAAAAAAATTATAACGAGATGGTAAGAAAACACATACTCAAAATCATAAGCTAGAAGTATCTTTGACTTGTATCTTTGTCTCATGAGCCCGTTGTATATGTGCTCCTCTGTCTCTTCTGGTTTATCTCTAACCAGTTTCTCATTGATCACTACTGGGTCGAGAAAGCCAAACTCATAATTAATTCTCTCGGTTTGGCATCGTTTTAGCTCCATTCTACACAACAAGAAATCAGTTAGGTTTAGAGATTGTTATAGCATATGGGCGTGCACGACAAAATTTATGAATAAGACACTTACAGAGTCCAGCAACTCAACATGCTCACGTCCAGGGCCCTACCCTGGTATAGATCAAATAGAGGTTCCCATTCGATGAAGAACTCGTTGTCCCCACGGAAGTAATGAGTTTCCTTGAACCTGACGGCAATCGCATCTAAACCATGGTTGGCCGCGGCCAAATACCATTCATGGAGTTGCCGCATCTTCGTTGTTAGCTGGGGGAGCTCCTCACGTCTCACAAATGACGCACCATGTACAAATTTCCATGCTGTCTCCACAACCGGGATGTCCTTGAGGCCCAATACCTGATCTGCATCAAGGCCAGTATCATCGTAGAAACTGTTCATCCCCTGTGCAACCTCTTCCGCCGTCCGCTCCGGTGGCGTCTCCTTGTCGGCTGTCTTACTCAAGACGCGCTCATAGTCTGACACGAACGGCCTTTCTGGTTTATCTATGATGTCCTTCAACGATAGGATAGCCCTCCTAGCTTTGTGCCATTCGTCCGTACCAGGCTGGACCCTCGGTGGAGATGGCTTCTTCGCGAAGAATGAGGTCACCTCGGCTCTTACAAACTGCGAGGTCTCCTCATCACCATATCGACGCCAACCGGAGGTGATTTCCTTTTGGATTTTGTTGACGTGGGCGTGGACCGTGTCTTTTGAGAAGTCTTGGCCCCTATCCGACCTGGTTGGTACATTACTTGGAGTTGTTTGCTGATTGGGGGGCCTGCCTTGGCCGATGTGGGAGTTGGAGTTTCGTGCGAGGCTTAGCCGAGGAGACGGGCTTCTTCGGGGCGTCTTATTCAATGCGAAGGTTTTGGAGGTGACGCCGAGACCGTGGAGAGGAAATGCGCAGTTGTCTTTAAAATTATGAACCGCTTATGCCCACGCGATGAAACTGTGTACAAAGATCTAATAGTTTCGTGCTCCGCCACCTCCTTCAATGTCGAGGTCAAGATCCTCGTACTGGCATACCTCGTCCACCGAGACCTTCACAGAGCCCAGCGGTATGGCGAGACCATGGATGAGCTGCCTGCTCCACCGGAAAGCCATGCCTTCACCGCTTTTAATGAGAGGTTCCGTGCTTGCACGTGCAACTCACATGGTGTCGGTTGCGTGATGTCGTCCACTGCATAGGGGCCCAAGTCAGCTTTAGCCAGCCCACCGGAAGTGCAGCTACTCCGCCGCGTCGAGGGACTGATGATGTCTGGATTTCTGGGAGGTTCCTGATGACTTGTCTCCCGATGTTGGCTCAAGGCTAGTTGCAGTTCTTTTCGGACCAAATCGGGTATGCTGGCCTTTGTTGCTCTCAGTTCGTCTTGAAGGTCCTTGATATGTTGTGCGTGTCGACCCTTGGATCTCGACCGACTCCTGTAGGTCTCCGCATCATGGGCGAAACCGACCTTCCACGGGACGACGCCAACGCCCCGTGTATGTCCAGGGTGCTCCGGGTTCTGTAGAGCCCTTGTTAGCTCGTCGTCCTCCCTGTTTGGCATGAAGGTGCCTTGGGACGACTGGGTGTGTGCCTCCTGAAGCCTGCTGACGACTTCTCTTATCGTATCACCAAACACCGCCTTGCCGTCATCGTCAAGGCTGCCGTTATGACCGAAGAACCAATTTCTCGATCTGTTGGACCAATCCAATGTGGCGGGGTGGACACCCTTAACCAGCAAGTCACGTTCCCTCTTCTCCCATTTGGGTAGGGCCTTGCGGTAACCACCGGTCCGGGCGATGGTGGTATTGCTTCTTCACGATTCTCGCTTGTTCCTTTCACCAAGTTCGACCTAGTGTGAATTTTTGTACCCCACAAATTCATCCCAGTGATCTTGTAGCTTTGGGTACTTGTTGAAGTCGGGGACTAAATTCTTCTTGACGTACTCGTTGTTCAGCTTCTTTTTGTACATATGAAAAGCCATTGCCATCTTCTTTAATGTGTACCTTTTCACCTTATCTTCGGTCCCTTCGGGGAAGGTGAACGTTTCCTTCATATCAGTCCATAGGGTGTTCTTCAGTTCTGCAGGTACCTCGTCCCATTTCGCAAAGCTAATAGGCACGTGGTCCCTGACGATCACGCCGAACGTCGATCTGAACGGCCCAATCGCATTTTCTGGCTTTAGAGGCTCGCCTTCCTCACTGACTTCAGTGAATATGTGTCTTGCCCTCGGCTTCTTGCTTTGACCTCGCTGACGTGACTGGCTACTCGTTTGACCGGTCTCAGTGGCTTCGACGGCCTCACTGGCTTGGGTGGCTTCGACGGCCTCACCGGTTTGGGTGGCTACGGTCGTCTCTGGTGCTTGGGTAGCGTGGGCCGCCTCTTGTCCGAACAACTCACTCAAAAACTCATCGTCACCAAGAAAATCCATTCGACTGCATAGAATTGAATAGAAACATTCAATTGGGATTTCAAGTAGAATTGAATAGTATCATGTAACGTTATTCTTGTATAAGTTTCACATAATGTGCAGATAAGAATAGCATACATATGCACAATAGAACTTGATTACAGGACCACTTAGGAAAAAAATCATTTCACAGGTGTTAATAATTAGAGCACATAGACTTGCAGTCATCTCCTACACAACGATGTTTTCAACATTTTTCCCTAGCTAGTCTCACGTTTCACCATCTAAATACACAAGCAGGCATTACTTCATCTTCCTTTGGACTTCGATCTATCAATGCATATTAGTAGAAATTATTATATTGGAAAACAACCTCGCATGACCGGAATTCCTGTAGAAGGTAAAAAAGCGAGATAGATGAAAGATACATATAGGCCACACAGATATTAAAACAACTAAATAGCAAGGAAAATGACATGATAACATGTTGTAATTTATAACAATTAAACAACAACAGAGCTCAGTTTAGTTTGTTATAAATTGCTCTCAAATTGAATATGTTGGGTTGCTAAGAATAGCCAACCATATATAGCTTTCTATATGCATGTCCATCGAGGATTGCTTCAAGCAAAATAAATGAGTATCCCATTTGCATGAGCGTGTACCTATTCAAGAGTAGAGTACGTGTATATATTTGCATGAGCGTGTACCTATTCCGTATATACACATGTATAAAAGACATTATTAGTAATTTCCAGGATGGTCCAACATAATGAGTATCCCATCACAAAAGATACACAGAAAACAACTTGCATCTAAGTATATAACTTGCTTCAACTGAATAAAATGTAAAAGGTGTCGTGCAACTTCAGAGCAGACAAGCAATATCCACCGTAATCAACGTAAAATGCTGCTGGCATTAAGACACTACATCTACTATAGAGCATGATTAATAGTTACTTGGCTCCTGACTAGCATACTAAGGAGCTAATTTTCATATCATAAAACAAGACATACAGCATCGGACCAACATCTGCGCTTCAGGAAGAATTGGACAGGCAGAATTTCCACCTAAGAAACATCTCAAGCAAAATAAATGCTCTTACTAGAGAATTTGGTACAGATAATATGTTTCCTTGTGCAATTCTCAGTACTTCAATTCCTACAGTTGCAACAAATGGCCACAGCATTGGAGCCTAGGCTCACCGGGCGCACGGCGGCGTTGGAGGCGGGAAGGAGGGGAGTGGCGGCGTCACGGGCGAGGAGGTGCACGGCGGCGAGAAGGTCCACGGCGGCGTCACGGGCGGCGACGGCGAGGAGGTGCACGGCGGCGAGGAGGGGAGTGGCGGCGTCACGGCGGCGATGGCGAGGAGGTGCACGCGGCGTGGAGGAGTGGCGTCGTCACGGGCGGCGACGGCGAGGAGGTGCACGGCGGGGAGTCCACGGCGGCACGGGCGGCGACGATCTAGGGTTGGAGCAGCGAGAAAGGCACGGTGTGGCAACTGGTGGGAAGATTGGAGGACCAGGGAATTTGTATTTTGACCTTCAATCCCGGTTGAAGACACCAACCGAGATTGACTTGACCTTCAGTCCCGGGCCGTGTCTCCAACCGGGATTATCAGTGGTGCTAGCCCCACACGTCAGATGCGAGAGTAGGGTGGTTGACCTTCAATCCCGGTTCAAAACAACAACCGAGATTGAAGGGAGCTTCAGTCCCGGTCTGTCTGTCCAACCGGGATTGCTAGGGGTGCTGGCCCCACCCAGATGCGTGGGAGGTGGTGGACCTTCAATCCCGGTTGGTATCTCCAACCGGGATCCATAGGCGATCTTCAGTCCGGGTGGGTTTTCCCAACCGGGATTGATTGGTGAGCTGCCCACACGCCGATCTTGACGGGACCAACGCCGAGTGCTAGGGACTATCAGTCCCGGTTTATTATACAAACCGGGACGGATACCCAAAAATAAAAGAAAGCAGTGGCGCGAGCGCGGGCTCGAACCCGTGACCGCAAGGCCGGGGAGCCCGCGCTCAAGCGCACGCTGCTAGCTAGGGGAGAGGGGGGAGGGATGTTCTCTTTTGTTAGGAGCGAATTATTTTGTACCTTTCTTGGTCTTTAGTAGAGGGAAAGGGAATTTTTTTTAATTGTATTTTAATTCCTTATTTGTATTTTAAATCCATTTTCCCATTATATTTCCTTTTTTTAAATGTATTTTAATTCGTTTATTGGGAGAAAGCCATGTTTTCCTTGACATGTGGGCCCATATATGGTGGGTCCCATATGTCAGTGGTAGTAATTTGCCATAAATTTCTTCTAAATTATAGAAAATTGTTGGGAGCCTATTAAAATTAAATAAAAATTTCACAAAATTCATAACAAATGTGCAAAAATTGACATATATAAAAATGAGTTGGGAACCTTGAAATTTCTCATTAGGTTATAAATGAGATGGGAATAATCTACTTATACATAAACGATGGGAATTTCTCATAATTGGCGAGCACGAACGGTTCTTTCCGGATCAATATGAATTTAGGGACAAATATCTAAAATATTACATGACTACTTTATTTTTACAAGTGATCCTTCGTTATGATCGTATGCGTGCGTGCGGAGCTTCCTCATCATCGCTAAGGACACAAATGTCTACATCCGCTGAGAAAGGCGGCAGCTCGTCGAACTGATTATACTCTTCTTCGTCTGTGACGCCCTCAACTCCAACAATCCTTCTTTTACCAGAAAGAACCACGTGGTGTCTTGCTTGATCACTGCTGGTAGTCTTGTTCTTCTGTCTTTTTATAGTTTTACCCTTATGAACTTTTGGTTTGTTGTCCATGTCCATCACATAGAATATCTGTGTCACATCATTGGCGAGCACGAACGGTTCATCCCTGTAGGCCACTTGCTTGAGGTCCATGATTGTCATACCATAATCATCGATCTGCACGGCTGTCAGTTTCACCCATTGGCACCTAAACAGAGCGACTTTCAAAGGTCCATACTCGAGCTCCCAGATCTCCTCTATGAAACCATAGTAGGTGTCCATCTTTCTATTTTTGTCCAAGGCATCTATACGGACGGCGCTGTTTTGGTTGGTGCTCTTCCTATCCTGGGCTGTCGTGTAAAATGTGTACCCATTTATCTCATACCCTTGCCATGATACGATTGTTATGGATGTTCCCCGAGCTAAGAGCTGCAACTGTTCATGGACTCCCTCCTTGCCTAACAGATGCTTTGTAGCCAACCACCAAAGCTCTCCACTTGCTTGTTCGCGATCCATTTATCTGACTTATCTGGGTATTGGTCTCGTAATATCCTCTCGTGATCAAGTACATACGGAGCCACTGAAGATGCTTGTTTCATTACCGTGAAATGTGCTTGTTTAAATGAGAGTAGATCGTCACAGGAGGATTCTTTTCTCCCTAGGGTCCCTTTTCCCCGTAGCCTCCCCTCATAGCGTGATACAGGGACGCCAATCGGATTCAGATCATCAATGTAGTCGACACAAAACTCAATCACCTCCTCTGTGCCAACACCCTGGGCAATGCAACCTTCTGGACGAGAACGGTTACGAACATACTTCTTTAGGACACCCATGTACCTCTCGAAAGCGAACATACTGTGCAAGAAGACTGGTCCGAGAATTTCTATCTGTTTGACTATGTGAACCATGAGATGAACCATCATATCAAAGAAGGATGGAGGGAAGATCATCTCAAGGTTGACCATACTAGCGACAATGTTATCCTGTAGATTAGATAACTTATCCGGATCTATGACCTTTTGTGATATCGCGTTGAAGAACGAACACACCTTTATGATTGTACCTCGTACCATGTCTGGTAGAATACCTCGCACCATCACTGGGAGCAACTGGGTCATCAACACATAACAATAATGGCATTTCAAGTTTACGATTTTATTCTCTTTTGTGTTTATGAGTCTTCTTATGTTCGACGAGTACCCAGAAGGGACCTTAACACTGTTCAACAACTGAATCTTGCTTTTTTTCTCTTCTTTGCTTGGTGTGTAGCTCGCGGGACAGAGGTAATGCCCTTTGTCTCTCTCTTGTGGATGTAGTTCTTCCCTGAGAACAATTGTAGATCCTTTCGTGCTTGAAATGTATCTTTTGATTTGCCATACATATCTATGAAGCCTAGCAGGCTCACGCATACATTCTTTGTGATATGCATGAAGTCCAGGGAGTGACGGACCTCTAAGTCTTTCCAGTAAGGCAAGTCCCAAAATATTGACTTCTTCTTCCAGCTAGGCTTCTTCCTAGATTCTTCAGCCGGGAGTGGCGGGACGGGTTTGCTACCAGGACCCTTTCCGAATACTACGTCTAGATCCTTTACCATAGAAAATACTTCCGCCCCACTGCGATGCTTGGGCTTCTTACGTTTCTCTTCGGTCCCATCAAAATTAACACGGTTACTCCGTAACGGGTGCTTCAAATTGAGGAACCTACGATGGCCCATGTAAACAACCTTCCGAGAGTTTGTTAGGTACTTGTCTTCCGTATCATCCAAGCACTGGATGCAGGCTTTATATCCCTTTATAGATAGGCCCGACAAGTTACTAAGTGCAGGCCAGTCGTTGATGGTTACAAATAGCAATGCACGTAAGCTAAAATACTCTCTTTTGTACTCATCCCATACACGTACACCATCATTCCATAGTGTTAGCAGATCTTCAACCAACGGTTTGAGATACACGTCGATGTCGTTACCAGGTTGCTTAGGGCCTTGGATAAGCAATGGCATCGTAATGTATTTCCGCTTCTGACATAGCCAAGGAGGAAGGTTGTAGATACATAGAGTAACGGGCCAAGTGCTGTGACTGCTACTCATGTCACCGAACGGGTTCATCCCATCCGTACTCAATGCAAACCTTATGTTCCTCGCATCGCTCGCGAAGTCCGGATATTTTCTATCGAGTTTCCTCCACTGCGAGCCATCTGCTGGGTGCCTTAGCTTTCCGTCGACTTTACGATCATCTTTATGCCAACGCATCATCTTCGCATGCTTTTTGTTCGCAAATAAACGCTTCAACCGAGGGATTATAAGGAAGTACCATACCACCTTAGCAGGGGCTCTCTTCTTCTTACGCCCCCCTCTATCTCACATGGGTCATCACGCTTGGTCTTATACCGTGATGTTTTGCACAGCGGACATTCTTCCAAATCCTTGTACTCATTACGATAGAGGATACAATCGTTTGGACATGCATGTATCTTCAGACCTCCAACCCCAAAGGGCGAGAACTTGCTTGGCTTCATACGTAGTTTCAGCAAATGTTACCCTCTCGAAGCAACTTCTTCATGAGGCCTAACAACTCATCAAATCCCTTATCGATACTCCATTAGTAGCCTTCCATTGCATCAACTCCAGTGTGGTACGCAACTTTTTGTGGCGCCCACGCTTTGATACAACAATGTTCCTTGGTCTTCAAGCAGCGCCAAACTTTTCGTAATGTCTTTCATTGGTGTATTCTCCTCTCCATCATGCAACATCTGTTCTAGATCATCGTCGTCAAACTCCCCTAGTATATGTTCAATAGAACCGTGTTGGCCAACATCGCCATATAATCTGCCACATCTTCTTCGTCACCATCTTCTTCTTCACCGCCTTCTCGTATAATCTCTTCTTCACCGTGTTTGGTCCAACAGTATAGTTTTCCACTAAACCTCTTGACATCAAATGGAAGTGAATTTGCTCAGAGTTTGACCACTCCTTGTGATTCTTGCAGTCTATGCATGGACAACATATGTAGCCTAATCTTGTGCAGGCACTTGCCTGACGCATAAAAGTTTCCAAACCCTCCACAAACTGTGAGGAGCGGCGGTCCATGTATATCCATCGCCGATTCATCTACATTAAGTTATATCAAGGTAGTTGTTAGTTCATTTTCCAATAATGAATTAATTTCTAAAACCAAAATTAAAGTACTGCTTAATTTATTATACATTTATTTAATTTTTTAGGTCAATACTTTAATTTTAGGTTAAATACCTTTTTAAAAGAATTATTTTTAAGCTGATAATATTTTATTACAATCGAATCAAATTCTAAGGTAATGCAACAAAGTATTTGGCAACCCACTTAAAATGATATATCTAGATCTACCAACTTATAATTTTACATCAATGAAGTGAGTAGAGATCAATGAAGTTATAATATTTTATCACATATTAATTAATATATAATGTTAATTTTTAAACAATCAAAATCTATGCAAAATCTATTTTAAACTCTACTCCCAAAATTTCTCCATGAATCGATGAAACCAAAATTCTAAATTTGAGTCACCTCCACGCATTCAATGTGTGCTACATCACAATCCAAGTAAATTCTAAGCTAATGCAACAAGATTTTACAATCCACTTCAAAATTTGGTCCACGAAAGTTAAGATTCAAAATCATAGATCCATGAAACCATCATCTAAATGTAATTAGCTACAACTACAAATTCAAAACGAACTACGTCTTAATCCAAGCAAAATCTAAGATTACACAACAAGTTTTCGCCAACCCTTTCAAAAGATCGAGCTATATCTACCAATTTATAACATTTCATCAAAGATGGGGAATAGAGAGACCAAATTTTTTCATATTAAATTTAAAGCAATTATAGAAACTACATTTCATATACAAGTAGTGAGAAATGAAGTTACTAACCTTGGTTAACTTGGATTGAAGTGAAATGATCAAATTAGAAAAAATTTGAGCAGCACCTCCCCTCAAATCCCGTAATGGCGGCCGAGCTCCTCCTGTTGGGTTACAGTGGCTTGGAAAGGTTACGGTAGATCGGGAAGGAAGAAAGGTTAAATACGCTAAGCAATCCCGGTTGGTGTTACCAACCGGGATTGATATCCCCACCCCGTCCCGGCTAGTGTTACTAGCCGGGACTGAAATTCCAATTTAGTCCCGGTTGGTATTACCAACCGGGACGGATATCCCACGCTGCCACCTGCCTTTTTTGAGGTGATACCCGTCCCGGTTGGTAATACCAACCGGGACTAAATGGTCCCCCGCGCCCCCTCGTGGCCCAGTTAGCCGTTCAACCGGGACTGTTGCACTGCTGAGTCCCGGTTGGTGGCTAACCGAGATTGATGGGCCGGTATGGAAGGCCTGTTCCCTGGTAGTGAGTTCTACTGCCGGTCCTTCAAAAAAAAACTCCTGATATGATTTACTAAGTTAATTGACATTTCTATTATTCATTCTTAGATCCACTGTACAGGTAGCTAGCTAGTGACGGGCGGACATGACTACATGCCATGACAGAGTACGCCAATTTGAAACTCACAGGGCTTAATTTTGAAAAGAGTAAAGTTCGGTCTGCGCGTCTAGATGGGATACATGTATATGCCGACGTAAAAGCAGATCTTCAGTTTATACGTACTACTACTTATTAGTTGTGTCCAAAATAAAGTTTAGCTAGCTCATACGATTTTCACAACTACTTTATAACATGAATGTAATATGGTAATACTTATCAATCATAATCGTATCACATCCTCAGTACATATATGCAACATGCATGTTCATAATATTTTAGGATAAATCCAATTAACAGGAATAGTTTAGATTGTTTTGTAAGAGAAGAATTTGCGTCACATTAAGTTTATAATTTTTGAGAAAACGAAGAAGGAAACATACGTAGTATTGATACCCTAAGCAGTCACATTTCGGATTATTTAAAACTGGTTAATTTGTTTTCACTTATAGTGCGCCCACCACAGAGAAATTTTATTAAAAAAAGTCTTACGTGATTATTGCAATTTTTTCTTTCTAAAAGTAAATTCCCTTTACACTTTCAAAGTAGAGAAACCAAAAAAGTTACCTTATTAACCTTGCTTCGCAATAACATAGATGCATCGGCAAGTTTATCATATGTTTGCTTGGCTAGGCAAAGTTACCTCTTGTAAACTCCCTTTAAGTGAGCAAATGATCTAAACGATCATTTATGTTGAGAATTTTTTGTACTAAATAATCCTTTAATTTCAGAATAATAACCCCTCCCAAATTTTATTTTAAACTATGTCTATTTTTACTACTCCATGGCACATGGTGTTCGAAATGCACGCTACTACTATGTCGCCGGTATATGTGGACAAATCTACCACGCCAAAGGTCAACTAGCTGCGTACGTGGAGACTACCATGGATGTGCTGTTGTGTCAGCTAGCACTACTACAGATATCTATATCAGTGCCAGTTCGGAACAGGCATCACTGTCGGTTTCTAAACCGGCACTCCGTAAGCAGCAGTGATAATCATCGTTATCACTGCCGGTTCTATAACCGGCACAGATTCTAGGCATCACTGCCGGGTCGTGGGTAAAACCGGCAGTGATAGTTGGGGGCTTCAAAACTGAGCATTGCAGCCCCCACATCAGTGCCGGTTTTGTATTAATGAACCGGCAGTGATAGTATCTCCAGGAGTTTTTTTAAATAATATTTATGTGCTCGGATTTGTATAAACATCAGTGAGATTTTTATTTGGTATATTAGTTTCTATTTTTCACAAACATGTATTATTACGGTATATTAATTACTAGACTAACGAAGTATTCACGGTCACAATTAATATATACTATAACAAGATATATGTACATATGCACACACATGTGACATCTAGCTAGTTTTTTATTACAACAACTAAAATGTTCAACATAGAGACTTGTTTTTGCTCCCTCTAGCTAGGGGAGTCTTACTTTAATTTGCTCCCACTAGCTAGGCCAGCCTTGCTTTTCCTCCCGCTAGCTGGGTCAACCATTTTCCCTCCACTAGTTAGGCCAGTTTTTGCCTTGTCCACCCTAGCCATGACTCGCCAGTTAGGATTGTAAAATTCGCCGTCTCGATCGAGAATCTCGGTAACGATGAATCTAGTAAGCTGTTCTTGAATTGCTAGGAGTTCATTAGCCAGTAGCGAACTTGTGGATATTTGCAAACGTTGTCATCCAAAGAATCGAATCGAAGACATATGTTATTTATTGAGTAACATGCATGGAATATTTATATATGCAACATTGCATGTGTTTTATGACAAATTTAGTAGACCTCAATATTAGTTGTGCCCAACACGTCCCCAGTGAAGTTGTGCATGAACTTTGCTGCATAGTACCCACAGAGATTGTTGCTAGGGGTTGCCTGTGACACTGAGAAAGAGAAATAATATATTTATAAACCTTTTTCATATCTGTTAAGTAGGAATTGCGAGACAATATTGTTTCGTACGTACAGGATAGTTGATTCTGACAGTGAATTTCTTCTGATAAGGATGGTGGCGATTACTTTTTTGACAATATCGTTCAAAGCCCTGTGCGTGAGTAATTAAGGATATCAGTAAGCAGTTTTAAATTCGACATTACTTGAAACGTGGAAAAGAGTTTAGCAACTTAGAAAGATGATAGAATTTACTTGTCGAGCAAGTTTATGATGGGTTGGTAACTTTCTTGAGGTTTTCTTTTCGAATCGAGGACAACTATCTTGCTATCCAATGGCACGATGACAAGTACGATCCAAAGGAAAGTGCACATGTGGAGAATGAAATAGCAAGAACATCTTGTCCCTAATAAATTATACAACAAGAAGGGTATATGACACATACTTGAACGCCAGAGGGCGAGAGTATCGAACTCTTTAGTTCTTGCTTGATCAAGGCTTTAGCTACATAGTCCTCGATTGTTTGATAATTGTCCCTGACGAGCGTTTCGTTGACCATCCCAGGATCGAGAAACCTATGTCTTGAATACCTTCTCTCTTGCATTTCTGAGCCTCCATTCTACAAAGGAAAAAAGCTAAGTAATTATGAGGGCAATATAATGGCAGAACATTAATATTGAATTATACGCAACACACTTACAGAGTCCAGCACTGAAGCATGCTGACGTCGAGGGCGTCCTGCAGGTACAGTTGATACAATTGATCGAGTTTCACCTAGAATGCGTAGACCTCATTGTGCAAATATTCATCTTTGAGATTGGCGGAGAACATTTCGCAGCCCATGTTGCTGTACTCCATGTACCAGTCATGTAGTTGACGTAGTCTAGTTGTTAGACCAGGGAGCCAAGTTGGGGGGACCAATGGTTTGCCTAACTGAAACCCCAATCTAAGAGGTGCGACCGGAATATCTTGATCATCTCCATATTGTAGTTCTGCAAGTTGAGCCGGCGTAAGTCCCGCTTCTGCACGGAACCTATCAATTCCAAACTGCATCATGTCAGGCTTTTGGGAGAAAAGCTCGTAGTCTGACTTTCGCTTTTCCGAGGAACCCGTCTGTTTACTGCTATCCATGGAAATGAAAAATTCACGAGCTTGTTCAGGGACTTCATATTGCTCGGCACTCTGACCTGGACGAGTCATGAAAGATGTTATGCTTCCACTGATTTCCATTTCCTTTGTCGAGGGTGTAGGCGAATCATCAAACGCTTGCGATTTCTGTGAAGACTGTGATCTGTGAGATGATGACGCCGCTGAATTTTTTGTAGGTGGCCGTTTGGGAATAGGTCGTTTGATAGGTACGGCTGCCTTTTTTTTGTTGGTAGCGGTTGGAGAGTAGGGCTTTTTCTAGGTGGAGCCTGCGGAGGACTTGCGCTTCTTGTTGCCGATGCTAGGGGAGGACTTGCTTCATCTGCATGATGAGGGGGAGGATCTCTTCGCGGCTCTTCTTCTTCATCATCATCTTCTTCTGAGTCTGAGCCAAAAACTATGTATCGCTTTCTCCACGCAACGAAACCGTGTAGGTTGTCTCCTAGAGTGTTTTTCCCCTCCTCACCAGGGAAGTCCAACTCAAGTCTTCGGTACCTCTTGGAAAGTATATTGTCAATGCAGACTTTCCCATAGCCGGCCGGCATGGGGCGATTGTGCAGCTGAACACCTTCCCCTGACGGAAAAGCTTGCCCGGTGGCCACCTTTGTTGAAAAGTTCATAGTCTGCACGTATAGCTTTCATGCAGTCGGTTCCTTGATATCGTCCACAGGGTAATGGGTGTTAGGATCAGCCTCCACAAGCCCCCTAGAGGCACAACTACTCCGTCGAGCCATGGGGCTGCCGAATACATCGACGGCTGCTGCCCGTTGCTGGCTGAGAGCTTGTTGTACCTCCTCTCGTATGCTTCTCCTCAATTCTTCTTTCATTAGCTCCATTGCCGCATCTCGATATTCAGCATTCCTCTTCCGACTACGATAGATGGAAGCATCCTGGGGGAAGGCTGCTACCCAAGGCACCAAGCCAACGCCTCGCGCGCGGCCCGGGTATTCCTTTCCCAGAGCCAGGGTGAGTTCATCCTTCTCCCTGCTAGCCTTGAAATCGTCTTGGGACGACTAAGCATGCGCATCCGCAATCTTTTATGTTACCTCTTGGTCCCGTGGGCCTCGAAAGTTTAAGGATCCATCATCCGCTAGTGTAGCCCCCCTTCCACAAAGGTAATGCTTCGCACGTGGGACCCACCCGGCCGTCGCAGGTGTGACACCATTAGTTGTTAATTTTTCTTCCCTCCTCTCCCACTCGGCTACTTTTTTGCCGTAACCACGTGAGCCGAGTGTGTGAGGGTAAACATTCTTATCCGCGGTAAGCTTATTAGCTTTGCTTAACTGCATTGCGTCCTCGGACGTCTTGAACTCGACAAATTCATTCCAAAAATCTTTCAATTGTGGAAATAAGTTGAAGTCTGGCATCCTCCGTTTCTGAACAAAATCTCTATTCAGTTTGCCTTTCCAATTCTTGAACGCGATGCCCATTATATTCATCGCACGTTTCTTCGCTATGCCTTCTGTCCCTTCAGGGAACTCAAACATTTCTTTCATCTTGCCCCAACAGAAGTCTTTAACCTTATTTGGCACCAGATATTGCTCATCTCTTCGGCCACTCCATCTTCGATAGTTTATTGTGACATGATCCCTAACGACCACCCCACAGGCGGTTTTGTATGGTCCGACTACTGTATCGAGGGTGATAGGTTCTCCGATTGTCGACATCTGGGTGATAACTGTTCGCCCCTTGGGCATCTTGCTAGGGCCACGACCACATCGAGATGATTCAATATTCGTTTCAATCGATTGAGCCTAGGACAAGTAAATGGAAAGACAAATGAATTTCAATCTCCCGAGACAAACACATATACAAATGAATTTGTATATATATGTGTTAATTACCTCATCGGCGTCACGATGTTGGTCCAGGTTGAGATAATCACTGGGACTACAACTCCTTTGTGGTGTTGCCTCATGGTTCGATCCATCGGTTTGTTGAGATACCATTTTAGCTTTGATAAATAGAAAAGTATCTACATATTTAACAAACTAATTCACGCCACGTAACATATTTAAAATCATTATATTCAAATGAGCAATCTATATTCAAACCGTATGCACACATCAATGTAGATTGGATAGTTCACAATATTAGAAAAATATAACAGTACCAATAATGTTACAAGTACAAATAGTTCCCAACAAAATTAATAAAAAATATTACAACATTGCTCAAACCATACAAAGTCTGACAAGAAAGAGTCATGGGGTCAATCCAGATCGATCTCAATGTCAACCGATGAGTCGGAAGAGGAAGACTCACAGTCAGCAAGAGACCCCGTAGTCACCGACACATGCAGACCAGTCACCGACACCCCGACGCCATGCTCCGACACCTGCACCTCCAACTGTTCACCATGCGCTGACCCTTTTTGTTTGGGTTTCCCCCTTTTAAAATTTTAATCCTACCTCCGTCGGACTCTTTTTTGTTTTTTTGCTTTGTCTTGTCTTTGTCAGGCGGGGGGGGGGGGCGTGGAGAACAAATGCAGTTCGTGACACATTTCATCGGGCAATTGAAAATACAACACATCTGTGCGGACCCTATTGATGTGACAACTGTGCCAAATAATTTAGTAAGTTTGGTTGTTGCCTACGCGCTACAAAGTAAAGTGCACTCCACCAGTAATTCAAATATCGGAAAACTATAGCACACACAAATACAACTCGGCATGACTACAGGCGGTGGGGATCGGAATTACCTCACCGACAGCTACACTTCAAGGTGCCGACGATAAAGGGGTGTCGCGGAGGGTGTCCTTCGTCTAACAAGATAAATAAACATATATCATAAATAAACAAGATATCACTTGCACTATACTACACTATACTAGCAAAATTAATTACTTGTACTATACTACACATATATCATAAATAAACAAGATATCACTTGCATATTATAGTGGCAGTGCAGATCTCACAAATTGCAAGATATCACTTTTGATACAAGATAAAAAAACACTGTCAAGACTATAGTGCATATCATAAATAAACAAGATAAATAAACACTGTCAAGACTATAGTGGCAGTGCAGATCTCACAAAGTGCATATTATAAATAAACAAGATAAATAAACAAGACATCACTTTTGATACAACAGATCTCACATGCTCTGTCACTGCCAAGATTAATTGCGAAAGGGAAATTTTGATACTATATATATATATATATATATATATATATATCAAAATTCTTACCCAACTCCGGTCACTGTCAAGACTAATTGCAAAAGAAAAATTTTACCCGACTGCTTTTGTGCTAACCATAGAAATTAATAAAAAGGTTACCTCCAATTTGCAGCCAGCGCTGGAGGATGTGGCGGCAAACACAGAAGGAGGAGGAGATGGCGGCGCTGGGGACGGCAAGCAGAGACGGCGGCGCTGGGGACGGCACAGGAGACGGCAAGGATGGGGACAGCGTTGGAGAGAGAGGCGGCGTGGGGGAAGAGGGGGGCGGCGCGGGGGGAGGGAGGCGGCGGGGAGAGACGGCGAGGGGAGAGGTGATGTGACCATGTCCATCATAGATATGGACAACACAACATTGATATGGATTCGATCAGCTACTTCCTCGGTTTGGACGCTCTCGAGCTTTTCTTGAGCAAGGTCGTTGACGAGCTTTCGATCTACTGCATATTCGACCTCTTCATCTACAACAAGTTGGACACTCTTCATGGGCATTGTATACATCGTCTACATCAACATGGTGGTCATCAAGATGTCATCGTCCGCCACCTTGGCCAGGACGTATAAGCTGGCAGCACGTATGTCGTGCTGATATTGCGCTATCGCTGCCACCTGTTCAACCACCACCTTAGCCGCCTCCCATACATGAAGACGTACTCAATAAAGGCACCTCAGAACCTCCTCGACGTTCTCAAGAATCCCAACAACTCATGTTGTTCAAGGTCCAACTCGTGATTAAACCCAATTCGTCGTTTGCGAGTCCAATTCGGCCTCCTAGAGCAGTCCAACTTCTAACGGTCGTAACTAGGTCATACGAAGTCCGTTTTCAATGTTCTTGGTATCCACGGACAAGAGAACGATGAGATCTTCCCAATTGATCTGGTTATAGACCCAAATTCTACTCCAGTTAATGGGAATCACAAAAACAAGAGGACGTCCAGAATCTACCGGCTGCCGTTCGGTACTGCGTCACCGCTGTTTCGGGCCTTCGGCCCATGTACCTCCTAGGGGCTGCGCCCCAAACCCTAGCCGTCACCCTCTTGCCCATATAAACCTCGTAGCCGTCATCGTTTAGACTTGGGTTTTGCTTAGATTAATATGCCATTGCAGTTTCGCCGTTTATCAGTTTGTAGAACCCCAACTTCGTGTGCTTAATTCAATTTCGCAATTTCAGATTGCTCTTCTGCGTTCTTGCTCGTGTTCTCGATTCGCTTGTAGGAATTAACCCTCATGGTGAGGTCACCCACGTCTTGGCACGGTTGATAACGAACTTAGGCAGTGGTGTAGCGATTGCTGGGTTCGATTGGTTCTGATCGGAAGTCGGATCGTCAACGTCGAGTCCTCCACCAATCGACGTATCATTTCCCTGTCGGAAGATCAGCGCTGTGTTCCATCGAGAGGGGGCGCGGGGGAGGGAGGCGGCGGGGAGGAGGGAGGCGGGGGGGAGAGGGAGGTCATGAGGAAGAGGGAGGCGGCGCGGAGGGCGGCGGGGAGAGGAGGCGGCGGGAGGGAGGTGGCGGGGAAGAGGGTACGGCGCTGGGAGGAAGGTGGCGGGAAAGAGGGAGGCAGAGCGGGGAGAGGGAGGCGGCGCAGGGATGTAGGCGGCGGGAAGAGGGGGCGCGGGGGAGGGAGGTGGCGGGGAAAGAGGTAGGTGGCAAGGCGGGCGGGCGCAGGCGTGAGGAGCGGGCGCAGATGAGAGAGAGGCGGCGCGGGGGACCAAGGGGGACGGGCTGGGGCGAATGTGGGGGCTTCACTGGGACGCGTGGGAGTGGCAGTAGGGACCGCCCTGGTTAATTAGCTAGTGGATATGTAGGCATCAGTGCCGGTTGTTTTAGAAACCGACACTAAAAGTGATTATTAGTGCCGGTTTGTTAATTTTTAACAAATCGGCACTGATAAGTTAGTTATCAGTGCCAGTTAATAAAAATCTGGCACTGATAACTGAAACACCAGTGCTGGTTTATTAAAAACCGGCATTCATATTTTTTCTGCCTGATATTATGAATTTAATGGATATGCTATTTTTCATTTCTTAAATTTTTTTTAGGCATGAGAATAATATATACATGTTTTGATAAATTTTAATCATTATTCTTGTTGTGATAAAAATATCTTATTTCAACTTTTTCCTGTTTTGTTTTTCTTTATAAATAATCCAGTAAATAGTATATGAATAATTTAAATTACTAAATGACTTTGGTAAAATCTGTTAAAATTTATAAGAATGTTATAAACAGTCTTCAACCTAGGAAAAATGTGTAACAGTCTTATTTAATGATTAATAATTTTGTGAAAATATGATTTATCTAGATTTTAACGTGTAATTAAGAGTATAATTTGGGTGTTAGGGTTTTATGATAATTTTAAAATAATGCAATAAACAGTATCCGAATTATTTAAACAGTCTTCAACCTAGGAAAAATGTGATCCTCGCTTATTCATCTCTTTTTTAAAATGTAAATAACAATATAATTTGGGAGTTAGGGTCTTACGATAAAAAAATTTGTTATTACTATATAAGATTACACATCATTTTTTACAACGGAGTTACAATTAAACTACTAGTCCTTCATTATGATCGCGGCGGATATAAGTAGGTTCATCACTCTCTTCCATTAGACTCAGGTCGACGTTCTCTCCGAACGGAGCTACCTCTTCGTACTAATTGTACTCTTCCTCGTCGATGATATTCTCAACCCCAACAATTCTTCTTTTTCCTTGCAGAACCACGTGGCGGTCGTTGTTGGCCGGATCACTGACATAGAATACTTGCATAACATCCTTTGCAAGCACGAATGGTTTTTCTCTATATCTAACACATTTAAGATCCACGATAGTCATGCCATATTTGTCATTTTCCACCACCGCATGGAGTTGGACCCATTGGCACCGAAAAAGAGGGACCTTCAAAGCTCCATAGTCCAACTCCCAAATCTCCTCTATGAACCCATAGTACGTCTCCATACAGCCATTGTTGTTGCATGCATCTGTACGAACACCACTATTTTGATTAGTGCTCTTGTCATCTTGTGCTCTCATGTAAAATGTGTAACCGTTTATCTCGTATCCTTCGAAAGTGAGGATTGTAGTGGACGGTCCCGGGGCCAACACTTCCAACTCAGCAGAGACCGTTTGCATGCCCATGACATGTCTGCGTAACCAGTCACCGAATTTATTTCTGTGCTCCCTCTCGATCCATTCATCTGACTTCTTCGGGTTATTGGTCCGCAGAATTGTCATGTGCATATCGCAATACTCAGCAACTACCACTGATTGTTGAAGAACTACGAAATGTGCTTGCATGAAAGATACTATGTCATTAGTACGCTGTGTTTTTTGACCAATAGTATATTTTCCCTGTAGCCCACTGATTGGCTTGAGATCCATGTAGTCAATGCAAAACTCAACGACCTCCTCAGATGTCCATCCCTCTGCCATGCAGCCTTCCGGCCGATTTTGGTTACGAACATATTTCCTAAGAACCCCCATGAACCTCTCGAAAGGGTACATCTGATGTAAGAACACAGGCCGAAGGACCCGTATCTGGGGGACGATATGAACTATGAGGTGAACCATCATATCGAAAAATGTTGGTGGAAAATACATCTCAAGCATAGAGTGTGGACCATATCTTCCTGCAGCTTGTCCAATTTCTGCAGATCGATGACCTTATGTGAAATTGCGTTAAAGAAAGAACACAACTTTATCACTATGTCTCGGACTTTTTCTGGAAGAATTACCCTAAGTGCAATTGCGAGCATATGCGTCATCATCATATGATAGTCATGGGCCTTCATCATGCCAATAAGTATCTTCGAATCTTTTATACTTACTAGCCTCTTTATGTTGGCAGAGTAACCGGACGGAACTTTAACTCTATGGAAGAAAGTGCACAAGTCAATTTTCTCCCTCTTGCTGAGTGTGTAGCAAGCTGGGGGAAGGAGTTTTTTTTCCATTATGGTGTACTATGTGTAGCTCTTTCCTCAATTTCATTTCTTCGAGGTCCTTACGGGTCTGCACTGTATCTTTAGTCTTGCCAGGTATGCCTACTAAAAGTCCAAGAATGCTCTCGCACACATTCTTCTCTATGTGCATGATGTCATGCGCGTGGCGAACATCTAAATCCTTCTAATACGGGAGTTCCCAAAACACTGATCTCTTTTTTCACAACCCTTCTTTCGCGGTAGTTTTGTTGCCCCGTCCCTTTCCGAATTTAAATTCGATGTCCTTTCTAGGTTGAATAACTGTCTACCAGTGCGACTTTCTGGAGCAGCATGAGTCTCGACAGTCCCATCAAAAGATTTCTTATCCTTCTGGTATGGGTGGTCCCGGCATTGCCACCTACGGTGACACGTGTATACATGTGTATACCGTTTTTTGTTTGTTGGTTAGATACCGATCTGAAGTTCCCTCCATGCACACCACGCATTCGTTGTAGCCTTTTGTAACCTGCCTAGATAGATTGGCTAGGGCAGGCCAGTCTTCGATTGTTACAAAAAGCATTGCACGCAGGGTGAAGTGCTCTCGTTTGAACTCATCCTATACCCATACAGCATCGTTCCACAACACTTTTAGGTCTTCAACCAACGGTTTCAGATACACATCTATATCGTTTCCCGGTTGCTTTGGCCCTTAGATCAATAAGGACATCATAATATACTTTCGTTTCATGCACAACCAAGGTGGTAGGTTGTATATACATAGTGTGACGGGCCAAGTGCTATGATGACTGCTGACATTCCCGAATAGATTCATCCCATCCGTACTCAACCCGAACCTTATATTCCTCGGGTCATATGCAAATATCTTCTTGTATTTTTTGTCGATGTTTCTCCATTGCGAACCATCAGCTGGGTGTCTGAACATTCCGTCATTTTTACGCTCATCGGCGTGCCATCGCATCAATTGGGCGTGCTTTTTGTTCGCAAACCATCGCTTCAGCCTTGGGATTATAGGAAAATACCAGATTATTTTCGCTGTCCCTTCTTGTTCTGCTTCGCACCAACTGCATCATTGCGCCGCTTGTACCGTGAATCTCCACACACTGGGCATACATCTAACTCCTTATGCTCTTTGCGATACAAGATGCAGTCATTTGGACATGCATGAATTTTCAATACCTCTAATCCTAATGGGCAAACAACTTGCTTGGCATGGTAGGTGGTATCAGGCATAACATTCCCCTCCAGAAGCACGTCACCCAAGAGAAGTAGCAACTCATCGAAACTCTTATCTGACCAACTGTTGCATGCTTTCAACTGCAACAGTGTCAACACGATGTGTAGCTTCGTGTGATCCTTCTTGCATCCCGGATACAATGGTGTCTTCGAGTCCTATACCATACGTTGAAACTTCTGAAACCGTCTTTCAGTGGTGAATTGCCCTTTCCCATCACGCAGCATCTGATCTAGGTCATCATTGGGATCGTCCACAACCACATCATTAACGTCGTCAGTCTGCATCTCACTTCCACCGGCGTCTTCGGCAGTGTGTTGTGAGTCCTCATGTTCAGTGTCAACTTCTTCACCATGCTTGCTCCA
Source organism: Olyra latifolia (assembly GCA_036346145.1). Lineage (NCBI taxonomy): Eukaryota > Viridiplantae > Streptophyta > Magnoliopsida > Poales > Poaceae > Olyra > Olyra latifolia. The sequence goes on along the minus strand of CM070524.1, from coordinate 37,866,042 downwards.
ACATGTATATCGATCTTTGAAACCCCTTCGAAGCAAGTGTGGACGAATTTGCTCTACGTTATAAAACTGCTTCTCGTTCTTGCAATCCACACAAGGACAACATATATACTCCAACTGGGTATCTGACTTGTACGCCTTGAAACGAGTCCGTGCCGTTCAAGAACTCCGAGCTACAACGGTCTGCATCATACATCCATCTCCTGTCCATCTACAATAAAGAACAAAAGTTTAATGTTATACTACCTATGAATATATATTTATCATATGTAAAAACATATATATACATAATCAAAATATTTGAAATGACATAAATTAAAAAAATCCACTTTTCGCTCCATCAACTAAATTATTTGAAATTACATAAATAAACCAAATTACTTTTCACCCGCAGGTTCACTGCTGGATACGGCGACCGTAGAGTCCACCGCTAAGGCAGCCATGCAGAAGATGTACTTAACAAAATATGGTTTCTCATAGCATACTTATACAGGTAATTAAAACCGGTCCCACACATCAGCGACTATATCAACGTAGTAACCAAAAGAGACACATTATTTTTTCATTCAAATTTTGTACTCAACAGGATATACAACTTTTCTTACTCAATAAAATACAAATAATATACCATAGATTTTTTATTCAAATTTTTTTACTTTTTTATTTGGTAATTAAGGAGGTTTTAATACTTAACTAAAAATTCACAAAGAAACAATATCTCTATTTAACTCGGTCATCTCAGATTATGATAAATATTGACACCCTACCCAATGAAAATATACTTGAACTAAATTACTTATAATTATAAAACCAACTAAATTATTTGAAATATACTAAATCAAATAAATGTACTTATACTTCAACTAAATTTCTTAAAATTATAAAAGCCAACTAAATTATTTGAAATATACTAAATCAAATAAATGCACTTATACTTCAACTAAATTACTTAAAATTATAAAAACCAACTAAATTATTTGAAATATACTAAATCAAATAAATGTATTTGGGTTTGGAGCCTCCACGCGATGAAAATTAGCACAATTGCTTAGATTTAGAGCCTCCGCGCAACAAAAAACTAACACAATTGCTTTGATTTAGAATCTCCACGCTTAGCCTTCAAAATTTGGAGCTCAAATATGCCTCACAGCCGCAATGTGCCTCCACCCGTAGCTCACACCGATCTGCAAACATATTTGCCTTCCACCTTAGCTCTTATTTATAGAGAATACATCACTGCCGGTTTTAAAATAAAAACCGGCAGTGATAGTTATTTTCACTGCCGGTTCAATAATTTGGCGGGAAATGTTACAGAACCGGCAGTGATAATAACTATCACTGTCGGTTCTCGTCTGTGGGCGGGAAGGGTGTATAAAACCGGCAGTGAAAATGGCTCTTCACTGCCGGTTCATATTAGTGCATGTGAGCCTGCACTGATACTCCAGATGAGTGCCGGTTTTTAATAGGAACCGGCAGTGGTTTGTGTCCCTAGCCGGCACTGATGCTCCAATTTTCCTACCCCTGGTTTGCAAACCGGCAGTGATAACTCATCACTGCCGATTTTCTTTGAACCGGCATAGATGAGGCGGTTACAAAGAGTATTTCTGTTGTAATGTAGCGGTTGAACCATTCCAAAATTTTTGTCTTACAAAAATCTTATGCAATTAAGTCCCTAAAAAGATTCTTCATGATTTTTTCAATGGTCTAATTAAACAATTTGTTCAAGCTTACTTGCTTCGTCCAAAGTAAATTATATTAATTTAATATGGGTTACTCTAACCTGATAATTCATCAAAAATGTGCTTCTCCTATGTATCGCTTTATTCTTTAAGCTGAAAAGCTGTTTCTGATGATAATATGAATAGTTGTAAGTCTTTATAAAGAGCTAAAAATTAGGTTTGAGATTTTTTTTAAAAAAGCACTAAGGTATTAAAAAAATTAACTATAAAATACCAAAGTGTATAGCTCATAAAAAAATAAATATTTCACTTAATTTGGAGCATTTCCCTGCCGCACCTATGCGTCATGTGGTCGCCCCTGCACCATGTGTCGCGTAGCTATCAGTGCACCCATGCCGCATCCTGTACTAGCTAGCTATCCTGGCCAACGGATTTGAGCCGCACGTACGTCGAGATCGCTCGTGCATGTCCCCACGCCCTGCAGCGGCGCACCCACAGAACGTACGATCGATGGCCGCACGCATTGTTTGCGGAGCATGTTTTGCAGTACGGGCCGTGATGATCCTACCATTGCGGCCAAGTAATGTACGTTTGTGCATTTCTTTGTAAATAAATTATTATGTACTTTGTTTTGTTCATTTGTTTGGAATTAAATTATAATTGATTTTTCTCTTCGTCAAGTGTTGCGATTAGCCACCATTGAACAATTGTTCCTCTTGCTTTTCTCTTGGATTGCTTACACCGTTCTTAATGAATATGCCAATTGTGGTGTCCTGGTTGATAACCATCAAATTTCATTGGAAGCAAACTACTATTACACAATATTAAATCAACATGCGTGCATATCAGTTATCACATCAATTTGTTATTTTGTAGGTCTCTATTTATGGAACCAAATTTCATAAATTTTCTAGCTTCTGCATTCTAAAAGCTTGTACAATGTTATAGACAGCTGTTGTGTATAACAAGTTGTCATGTCAGCTATAGACAAACTTAAAGACATCTATACAATAGTATAGACAATCACTTTTTTATAGACAACTCATTTCTACACACAACCACTTTGGTTCCCGTGCTACAGTCGACTACAAATATATAGATAACTTCTTTTTCTTTCCTTTTTCCCTCTCATCCACATCAGTAAATAGACGATATGACAACTCTTATAGACAACAGTTGTCTATGCATTCTATATGCTCTAAGGGGCTTATGACTTATGGTTTATTGTCCTATTGAAAGGCAAACACTTTTGCTTCCCATTTTCTTATCTTGCTCATAACTCTCAACAAGTCGAACAAAGCAAACTGGATTCTTGAAACCGCTCTGCAATTCTCTTGAAATCCAACTTACCATTCATCTCAGCCACAAGCCACTCAGCATATAGGCCTCTCAAAACGCATGTGTTATGTTTTGGTTCGTTTTCATCCTATCTAATTGATGATAATCTAAATTTATGTGTTGCCCATACACCTAGAAGTCCTACGAAATTTGAGTTGGTGTTCATCTTGAAGTGGTCGTTAAAACATGCATAACTTTTCTTGGGTCTCCTAAAACATAAATCCATCTCATTACAAAATTTTGTGGTATTCGGGTCTTCCACGTGTGGAATCTACAAAATGTTCGTATCGCGTCATCTACAAAATTTTCGTATCGCGTCATATTTTTGTTAGAGTTTTCAGTAGCCGCAAAGGGTCAAATTGGAATCTAGTTCTACTTATATTGGGCAAAATAGAGTGGCACTAAAAATGGATGAATAAAAAAAGGAATAAGAAAGAAGTTTCATCTATTTGATTAGCAACTATGACTATCGATCTAAGTACTTGAACAAACTAATTTGTTCTCTAGCAGAGTTCTCAAGCAATAATTAGGGAATCAACTTTTAACCACATCTGAGAAAGCCACTTTCCCTAGCTAATTGAGTGTTACCGATAAAAAGAATGAGGTGAGTAACGCCACATGTTGCGAGAGGATAAGTGTTTGTGTTACACCATAAGAAAAGAGACAAGTAGAAATTAATTCTAGTGTTATTTCTTGAGATGTCACTACTACTACATGAAAGTGGAACAATCACGCAATAAAAATTATCTCATGGAAGACAATGGTGCATATTGGCATACACTTTCCTTATCAAGTCAACCGGCTTATAGAAGCAGTATCTAGGAGATAAGGGAAAGGAGCCAATCATAGGATATGCAATATATGAGCCCAATCCTGGGAAAAACATGCCGGTCATTGCGCCTTGCGCTGGATGCACTACTACAGAACTAGGCATCACAACCAGCCCATCAGAAGCGGTTTGGTGCGAACCCGTTGTAATGTTCGTACCAGAACCGGTTCGTAGGCAACGGGCAGGAGAGTGCTTCCAGAAGCGGTTTGAAACACGAACCGCGTGTAAAATCCCATCTCTACAACCAATGTGTGTCCCAAACCGGCTGTGAATTTTCAAAACCGGTTTGAGACACAAACCGGTTTGTGTCTCAAACCGGTTCTAGAAGCCATCCTGCCCAGCTCATTTAAACATCTTCTTCCTCCCCGACGGCGCAGAGGTGAACGGGAAGTGTTAACAGGAAGGACCGAGCTACTGTTCAAGGGGAGGTGCTGCCCAAATTTTCAATTGAGGTGATTTAGCTGCAAATTAAGTGTTTCAAGGTTAGTAACGTCATGGTAACATCCTTCTCACCTAAGTATTATTGTTTTTTTTGCATTGGATGTGAAGAAATGTTGATTTGTTCTTTGTTGAAAGGTGTTTGTTTGGTAGCTAGCTTGATCACTGAAAAGTTTGTTTGCTTGTTTGCTAGCTAGCTAACTTGTTTGCTAGTTAGCTTGATCACCTAATTTTAGGGAGTTGATCTCAAAATTAAGTTGTTTGCTTTAGGATCCAAAATTTAACGATACATTAGGTAGACGTAGGTTTGCAAGGAACTAATTATTGGTGTATGAAATTAAAAAAAATTAGACGGATAAAAAAATAAAAAGGTAGAAAGGGAAAAATAATTAGTTATATTTAGTTAAAAATTATAGAAGGATAAAAATAATTAAAAATGTAACAATTAGTTATTTTTAGTTCAATAAATGTGAAGGGTAAAAATTATTAGTTAGGTTTAGTTAAAATGTATAAGGATAAAAATAATTACAAAGGTAGAAAGGGAAAAAATAATTAGATAGATTTAGTTCAAAATTGTAGAAGGATAAACAAATAATTAAAAAAATGTAACAATTAGTTAGTTTTAGTTCAATAAATGTAGAAGGACAAAAAAGAATTAGTGTAGGTGGAGTTCTTTTTTGTTGCAGCAAAAAAATATTGTCTTTAATTGTAGACGGAAGAACAAAAAGTAATTAGAAAGGTAGATCTAAGTGCTTTTGAGTTTTAGATTCTTAAATGTAACTATATTTTTTAATAAAATATAACTTGGTGTAGATAAACCGGCAATGGATGTACAATGTGGAGCATCGCTCCAGATAGTTCATTGATGGCGTGCAAGGTTTTCTAGTTGCGGCCGTTGCCTTCTTGCCTCTAGGCAGCTACATATATTGTCTGTGTGTAGACTACAAGAATGAGAAGGAGCACTCATACCGATGGCAGGTTATGAACCATTTGATCATGAGAGGATTAATGCCAAACTATAACTGTTGGACCAACCATGGCGAAGTAGAGGGGATTAGCCAGGAAGACGATGAAGACGACGAGGAAGAAGAAGAGGGTTTGAACAGTATCCCAGACGCCAGGCAATACTGTTCTGTGGAAGATACACTCGGGGAGTTTGGTGATGATGAGTTGGACCAGATGCTGCGTGACGGAGAGGGAGACTACACAGATGAAAGACAATTCGACAAGTTCCAACACATGTTAGAGGACCACAGAACTCCTTTGTACCCAAACTGTAAGGCGGCCACAAAAAGCACAAGCACCACATCGAACTAATGCAATGAAAGGCCACGAATGGTGTCTCAGATAAGGGATTCGATTAGTTGTTATCACTCATAAAGAAGTTGCTTCCGAAAGATAACATTCTCCTTGAATCTACATATGAGCCAAGCAAGTCGTATGTCCTTTGAATTGAAAGTACAGAAGATACACGCATGTCGTAACGATTGTATCCTGTATCGCAATGAGTACGAGGATTTTGATGTTTGTCCAGTGTGCAAAGAATCACGTTATAAGATGAAGCGTGACGACCTAGGTGGAATAGATGGGGAGCGTACGAAGAAGAGACCTCCCGCTAAGGTGGTGTGGCATTTCCCTGTCATCCCCGATTGAAACGTCTGTTTGCTAAGAAAGCGTATGCCCAGATGATGCGTTGGCACAAAGAAGAGCGTAATGACGACAGGATGCTTAGACATCCCGCTGAAGGCTCCCAGTGGAGGAAAGTCAATCGAACATACCTGCACTTTACAGATGAGGTGAGAAACATAAGGTTTGGGTTGAGTACCGATGGTATGAATCCTTTCGGCGAGTTGAGCAGTAGCCATAGCACCTGGTCTGTTACACTATGTATCTATAACATTCCTCCTTGGTTGTGCATGAAGCAAAAGTACATATTGATGCCGTTGTTGATCCAAGAGCCCAAGCAACCCGGAAACGACATCGACGTCTATCTGAAACCATTGGTTGAAGATCTTGTAACGTTGGGAGGATGGTGTACGGGTATGGGATGAGCACAAAAGACAGTATTTCACCATACGTGCATTGCTATTTGTAACCATCAACGATCGCTCAAGCTTGGTAACCCGTCCGGTCTAACTATAAAGGATATAGAGCATGCGGCAAAGGCTTAGATGAAACGGACAGCATGTACCTCAAAAACTCTCGGAAGGTTGTGTACATGGGCCACCGTAGGTTTCTTCTTATGAGGCACCCGTTGCGGAAGAAAGGCAGGAATTTTAACGGGAAACCAGACCTTCATGCTAAGCCTGAGCATCGAAGTGGGCCACATGTGTTTGCTATGGTAAAGGATCTGAAAGTAGTATTTGGAAAGGGTCCTAGGAGAAAATCTATCCCGAATGAGGAAGGTGTTGTAGGGGCAACCACCGCATCTCCGGGAAAGGTGGATGTCCACGAAGATGCTGTAAGAGTCCCTCGTGAGGATGTTCTCCCGAAGGGGTAAGTGGAGAAGCGCACCAAAGATGACCCCAAGACCCCTTGGGTTGTGAGCTGAGGACTCAGACACACGCGAAGGGTCGGGAGATGGACGCGAAGGGTCAGGCATTCCGAGGGAAACTTTGAGCAATGAGGATCCTCGACTCCTACCGAAGAGTGTAGCTGAGGAGCGAAGTCTCACCGAGGAACTCGCGAAGATCCTTCGGGGAGACCGAGATTGATCGACAAGTTTCGGGCCAGGGGACGAAGACTCCGCGACAGCCCCTAACAAGGACAGATTAGATCAACAACCTTGTCAGGATCTGCCTCCCTGAGGGTACATTAGGCACTAGCAAAGCTTGGGCTGTAAGAAAGCTAGTCTAGCGGTTGATCACAAGATCAACGACTCGGGGATCGGGGCAATTTGGGTGTTTCCCCTGGGCCGGGGTAATTTGGGTATTTCCCATGCATGTAAACCCGGACTCTACAGTTGTATAAATTGATAAGTTCATCAATGAAAGAAGGGCAAGCATTCTGATCGCACATTAGCATATTGGTTCTATTCACCTAGCGTCTACTTTCTAACCACAAGATCTCTCGGCGTCCTCTCCAGCACTGGGGAGGGGCGTCGAACCTCACCGTCGGCGGGGAATCCCGACGACAGTTGGCTCCGTCCTTGGGGAAGAGGCGAGCGTTGCGGTGATGGCCAGACCAAGGAGGAGCGTGGTAGCGGCCGGAGGCGACGGGCCGCCGGAACTGGGGCACGGTGGAGCAGGTGCAGGGTGGGAGTGGCAAGACCAGAACGAACAAGATGCCATCGGTGAGGTGACGGAGGAAGCGGCCCAAAGGGCGATCACCATCGCGCCAGCGACTGAACGGCGGCGGCAAGGCACAGTGGTGCAGGGACTTGGCAGAAGCATCCCAAGAGCCCTCGACACCAACCTGCAGGGCCGGAGGAACCAGAGCCAAGGTGTCCCAGGCGTGGGCGGCGGTAGACCCGACGAGCCAGGACCCAGCAGAATCACCAGAGATGAGATGCAGCAAAACCCACCCACCCATCCCTTGCAAGAATGTCAACAGGAAGACCCCCCATCTGCTGAGGACATCCTGTAAGACCGAAGGCGACTGTTGATACGACCAACGCGAAGGGCGTAAAGTTCCCACACCAAGATCCCTTTGTGATCACGGCAGAAATTGTAGATTATGATGTCCAAAGGACACTAGTGGATGGAGGAAGCTCAGCAGACATCATCTTCGCCAGCACATTCAAGCAACTCAATATACCAGAAGACAGACTAACACCATCGCACATGCCGCTCATTGGGTTCGGAGGAGAGCCCGTGGTCGCTATAGGCCAAATATCATTACCTGTAACTTTTCATGGAGACAAAAGGAAGATAACAAAGAGCATATTCTTCGATGTTGTTGACATGGAGTACCGCTACAACGCCATCTTTGGAAGAGGAATCATCAATACCTTCGGGGCAATCATACATCATAGCTACCTATGCATGAAACTGCCCGCCGAAGGGGAAGTCATTACCATTCGAGGAAACCAACAATCAGCGAGAAAAAATGAACTCGAAGGCATACCAAAGCTCAGGCCAGTCCAAACTATGGAGAGGATCGACCCCCAATACAGACCGAAGGGTTATAAGCCCCAGGTCAGGCCAGAAAGTGAAACGAAGAAGATACGATTATTCCCAGAAAATGAGAAAAAAAAGTGTCCATCGGAACCGCCCTTTCCGAAGAAGAAGAAGCAAACGTCGTCAATTTGCTTCAGCAAAACAGTGACATCTTCGAGAAACAATCGAGCACGCGCTAAACGCGAAAATGGATGCAAGGCCAATCAAACAAAAACTCAGAAAAATGGGACCCGATAGACAGGAAACAGCGAAGATAGAGGTGGAAAAATTGCGTCAAGCCCACATCATTCGAGAAGTCACGTACCCTGATTAGCTCGCAAATGTTGTGATGGTGAAGAAGTCAAACGACACCTGGAGATTGTGCGTTGATTTCATAAATCTTAACAAAGTATGCCCAAAAGACGATTTCCCGCTACCGAGGATTGATCAGCTGGTCGACGCGACAGCGGGCTGTGATCTAATGAGCTTCCTGGATGCCTAATCAGGCTATCACCAACTGTATATGAGGAAGGAAGACGAAGAGAAGACGGTGTTCATAACCCTCTTCGGCACATACTGCTTCCGAAGAATGCCTTTCGGCCTAAGAAACGCAGGTGCAACATTTGCAAGACTTATCACGAAGGTCCTCGCAAAATAAATGGGAAGGAACGTGGAGGCATATGTCGACGACATTGTCGTCAAAAGCAAGCAAAGGAGGGACCACTGCGAGGATATTCAAGAAACCTTCACAAGCCTGAGAGCAGAAGGCATAAAATTGAACCCGATGAAGTGGGCCTTTGCAGTGGAAACAGAAAAGTTGCTTGGATTTCTAGTATCGCACCGAGGAATAGAAGTAAACAAGGTGAAGATCGATGCAATTCAATGTATGAAAGATCCCGAAAATAAGAAACAAGCGCAGAGCCTCCTTGGAAAACTGGCCGCCCTATAGGGAGATTTCTCCCGAAGTCCGCAGAAAAACATAAACACTTCTTCAGCACAATTAAAGGAACAGCCCCCTTCAAGTGGGGACCTCAATGCAAAGATGCTTTCGCAAGGCTGAAGGAGTATCTTCATCAACTGCCAAGACTCGTCAGTCCGAACGAGGCGACGCACCTAACCTTATATCTAGCAGCAAGCCACTATGCGGTTAGCGCAGTCCTCGTAAAGGATGAAGCCGAAGGGGGACAAATGCCAGTATACTACGTATCAGAATCATTGCAAGGAGTAAGAAGAAACTACATTGAGCTAGAGAAGATAGCTTATGCATTACTTATGGCATCCAGAAAATTGCGGCACTACTTCCAAGAGTTCAAGATAAAGGTGCCCACAACATACCCTCTAAGATCTATATTTGAAAACAAAGACGCCACGACAAGAATCGTGAAGTGGGCCACAGAGCTGGCGCCCTCGACATCACCTTTGAACCGAGGACGACCATTAAAGCTCAAGCACTCGCTGACTTCATCTCTGAATGGTCGGCTGAAGTTTTGGAAGAAGGCCCAACACTGCCCCCCTTGTGGAGCATAAAATCCGATGGTTCTTTCACGGCAGAAGGGGCAGGAGCATCAGCAATTGTAACCGACCCCGAAGGGCAAAGCACGGAGTATTCTCTCAGGTTAAACTTCAAGACGACAAACAACGCGGCTGAATATGAAGGACTTTTGCTGGGTCTTCGGAAAAGCAAAATCCCTCGGAGCAAAGAAGGTCGTCATTTACACCAACTCAAAGTTAATAGAAGGGCATATTACGAAGAACTTTCAAGCAAAAGACACCGAGATGGCAAAATATCTGGAAGCAGTAAGAGCAATGGAGAAGAATTTTATGGGGATCTCTGTGAAAACAATACCAAGGGGGAAAAACATGAGAGCAGACGAGGCCAAGGCAGTAGCATACTTTACAAGAATACCTGATGGGGTGTTTTACGAAGCAATATCACGAGCATCTATATGCCCCGAAGTGCAACTCATAGCAAGATCCATGGAAGAAGATTGGCGAACAATCATCGTCAAATATCTTCGGGATGGTGAATTACCCGAGGATAGTAGAAAGGCGCGCACAACAAAGCAGCGTGCAAGAACGTACACCATGATGGATGGCCTGCTCTACAAATCGGGAATCAGCACACCGTGGATGAGGTGTGGCTCAAAGGAAGAAGGAAAGGAAGCACTGGCGGAAGCGCACGTAGGAATCTGTGGCTCGCATCAAAGCCCGAGGGCCCTCGCAGCGAAGGTGCTACGCATGGGCATATATTGGCCAACGACCAATAGTGACGCAGAAGAATTCGTAAAAAGATGCCGAGGATGCCAGTGGATGACAAACCCGCCGAAGGCTCCGCCAACAAACCTACAGCCCTCACCCCCAGTGTGGCCCTTTGCGCGATGGGGCATTGATATTGTTGGTGAACTCAAGCAGGCTTCAGGAGGATTTAAATGGATCATTGTTGCAATTGACTACTTCACCAAATGGATTGAAGCAGAACCATTGACGAGCATCACAGCTGCAAAGACCCAACATTTCTTTTGGAAAATGTGATATGCAAGTTCGGCATACCACAGAAAGTAGTGGCCGACAATGGATCACAATTCATTTCATCAAGATTCAAGTCATTCTACGAAAGTCTCGGCATAAAAATACGCTATGCTTTCGTGGGACACCCACAAGCGAACGGCGCCATTGAACGGGCAAACCAGAACATCATGAAATCAATGAAAAGAAGGCTGATAGATGAAGCAAAAGGAACATGGCCAGAAGAACCGGAGAAAACACTATGGGCAATTCGCACGACGCCTACAAGACCAACGGAGTACTCACCCTTCCGGCTGGTGTATGGTGAAGAGGCAGTAACGCCGGCTGAGATCCAAGCAAAGACCCTTCGGTTCATAACAGGGGGAGCTAAGATCAGTGATCAACCGCCAGCCGACACTGTCGAAGAGGACAGACTTAAAGCCAAACAAGCCCTGGAGAAATATAATCAGCTAATGACCAGAACCTACAACAAGCGCTTAAGACCACGGGAGATATAAGAAGGGGACATGGTCCTTCGGAAGATGCCATACCGACCATCCAGGCTAGAGCCCGCATGGGACGGATCCACCCTTTATCGTGAACAAACAAAAAAGGCAAGGATCATTCCACCTCTCCAATCTCGACGGCTCTTCGGTCCCAAACACATGGAACGCGAAGAGCCTGATCAAGTATTATCCATGAGGCGATGAAGAAGCGTTGAGTACTCTTTTCTCCGACTCGGTTTTTTCCTAGCAGGTTTTACGAGCGGAGTTTTTAATGAGACTCAGACGCCCAAAACCGGTTGCGACCGGAGAAATCCTACGGGAATGTAACTGGCAAGATATAATTTGAAATGAAATGAAAAAGAGAAGCACGTTCCCGAGCAGACACTTCAATCCGATTAAGAGGTTGGCGCGAGGCCAAGAGCACTCGCGCTAAGCACCCAAAACATAACCTTCGCGGGTCATGAGCCTTCGCGAACGCGTAATGCGCTAATGCGCCAAGGGGCTGGCGCAAGGCCAAGAGCACTCGCGCCAAGCACCCGAAACATAACCTTCGCAGGCCACGAGCCTTAATTCGCGAACGCGTAATGCGCTAATGCGCCAAGGGGCTAGCGCGAGGCCAAGAGCACTCGCGCCAAGCACCCGAAACATAGCCTTCGCGGGCCACGAGCCTTCGCGAACGTGTAATATGCTAATGCGCCAAGGGGCTGGCGCGAGACCAAGAGCACTCGCGCCAAGCACCCGAAACATACCCTTCGTGGGCCACGAGCCTTGCGAACGCGTAATACGCTAATGCGCTAAGGGGTTGGCGCGAGGCCAAGAGCACTCGTGCCATGCACTCAAAACATAACCTTCGCTGGGGCGAAGAGCCTGATCAAGTATTACCCATGAGGCGATGAAGAAGCGCTGAGTACTCTTTTCTCCGACTTGGTTTTTCCCTAGCAGGTTTTACGAGCGGAGTTTTTAATGAGGCTCAGACGCCCAAAACCGGCTGCGACCGGAGAAATCCTACGGGAATGTAACTGGCAAGATGTAATTTGAAATGAAATGAAAATGAGAAGCACGTTCCCGAGCAGACACTTTAATCCGACTAAGGGGCTGGCGCGAGGCAAAGAGCACTCGCGCCAAGCACCCGAAACATAACCTTCGCGGGCCACGAGCCTTCGCGAACACGTAATGCGCTAATGTGCCAAGGGGCTGGCGCGAGGCCAAGAGCACTTGCGCCATGCACCCGAAACATAACCTTCGCGGGCCACGAGCCTTAATTCGCGAACGTGTAATGCGCTAATGCGCCAAGGGGGCTGGCGCGAGGCTAAGAGCACTCGCGCCAGGCACCCGAAACATAGCCTTCGCGGGCCACGAGCCTTCGCGAACGCGTAATACGCTAATGCGCCAAGGGGCTGGCGCGAGGCCAAGAGCACTCGCGCCAAGCACCCGAAGCATAACCTTCATGGGCCACGAGCCTTCGCGAACGTGTAATGCGCTAATGCGCCAAGGGGCTGGCGCGAGGCCAAGAGCTCTCGCGCCAAGCACCCAAAACATGACCTTCAGAGGCCACGAGCCTTCGCGAACGCGTAATGTGCTAATGCGCCAAGGGGCTGGCGCGAGGCAAAGAGTACTCGCGCCAAGCACCCGAAACATAACCTTCGCAAGCCACGAGCCTTCACGAACGCCAATACGCTAATGCGATTACGCGTCCGTTAATTATACGACTAAAGGGCTGGCACGAGGCTACAAGCGCTCACGCCAAGCACCCAAAACAATGAGCCTTCGCGAGCCACAAGTCTTCGTGAACACCGACTACGCTAACGATATCACGCGTAGGTGGTGCAATGTATAAGATGGAGCGAAGCAACGGGCTAACGCCAAATGAAAACAACACATCGCAAAGGCAAATAAGATCACTCATGATATAGGACAACTTCGGAATAAGAAGTGAACAAAAGATCATATATTACATCAGTAAAACATTACAATCTTAAAATATTACAATCCTACTCCGCTAGCCTTTGGCCCTTCGGATCTACAGAACCTTTAGGATCCTGGGGAGCAGGACCTGCCGTAGAATCCTTGGAGCTTGATACCTTCGGCTCTGCTATCTTCAGAGACGCAGGGGAACCAACCGCAGCGGTCGTAGGAGTCTTCTTCTTCGCGTTGGCCATGAAAGCACGGCAAAAGGCTGGACCGCCAGCTCGCCAGAACCTCAACATGAAGTCCCGAACAACCTGGCGGGAGTCGCGATCGAAGGAGCTAGGGTTGAGTACCGAAGGATATGAACCGCTTGGGGAGGAGCCACTCGAAAAATGTGTGCACTCAGCGCTCTTTAGCATTGTTGAAAATGCGAAGATTGAGCTGACGGCGCAGTCCGAGCCATAGCATAAGGACCCCTCCACCAAGGTCCTGATCGCCTCCTTCAAGTACTTGAGGGCTAAAGCCAGGCTCCTCGAAGGAATGCTCACGGCAATAGTTCCTAGCCTACTCATCTCCTTAGCGAAGGCTTGGCTCAAAGATAGGAGCTCCCCTTGGAGCGCCTCCAATTGTTGCTTCGCCTTCGCCACGGAACCCCGAAGAGTCCCAAGCTCATGGCTCCTTCTTCAAATCGTCACAGTCGTTGCACTCCTTACGCGACGATTCGACTTCAGCTCGCTGAGACTCGACTTCAGCGCGAAGCTTAGCCAGAGTCTCTTCGGCGGCCTTCTCGCGCTGCTCCGCCTGGGCCTTCTCCACCCTGAGAAAGGCCACCAGCTCCTTCTCCTTCTCGCTAACTTCCCGAAGGGTGCGGTTCTCCTGGTCAAGGGAGGCGACGCGACCCTCAAGGACAGCGCACTTCCCTGCGAGACCCAAAACTTGTGTCGACGCGGCACGATTCCAAGCCAAGCTCTGCAAAGTTAAATACAAACATAAGTAGCACGAAGGGACCACAAAAAAAATTATTACCGAAGCAACGCATAACTCGACGCTGCGCATGTTCTCCAGCAGAGGGAACGTCTTGCAGCGATCGAGGATTGCCGGAGGCACCCCCTCGAGGATAGCCTCCACATGCTCGTCGTGGAGGAGACTAGCGGGCTCCAGATAGAAGCCATCGGAGGCAGGGTGGCACTGGGCGTGAGGGGGGTAGCATGCGATGCTCCTCCATCAACGGTCGTTGCCGCTGCCGAGGATGTGGCGCCGGGTGTAGGAGTAGAAGCTTGCGGGACTCGTCCATCCACCGTAGCCGGTAAAGCTGAACCGGCGGCAATAGGTGCGGCCGGGGTAGTCGACAAAGACCCCCTCTCCACGGTGGTTGTCGCCACCAATGCCAAAATGGCACCAGTAGCGGTACTGGCACCGACGGCCCCCGAGATGGGCACCGAAGGCGGCTCCTTGTTAACCCCCTCTGCAAGAAACTAAGCATAAGGAAAAACTAACAAGACAAGAAGTGTACCAAGGTATAGTAACAAACCTTCGGCGGAAGGGGAGTCAACCAGCCAGAGCTCCGTATCAATAACAAAGCCGGCGGTATAGGCTTCGGCCTCCGTATGAACATCAACGGAGGCTCCTTCGGGAGTCACAGGGCCCCGACCCGAAGGAAGAGACCCCGCTCCATGGCTGTCCCGGCTCGTTGAGCCATGTTCGATCCAACGGCCCCGGGAGTTTTGTCGACAAGAACATCCAAAGGATCGCCATCACGACCATCGGGCGGCACTTCTGGCGTCCGCAAAGTGCGGTCGTCCTCAGCTAGGCGCCCTTCGTCTTCGACCTCCTCATCGTCTTCCTCCTCCTCATCCACGCTAGCGGTTTCTGATTCGAAAAATCAAAGTTAGAAACAACAAACCGAAGAGGTATGGCAGGAATAAGAGAATACTCACCACGGGGCCGCTTCGAGGTGCCCGCGGTAGCGCCATCTGTAGCCTTCCTCTTGCCGCCCTCTTCGGCTCAGGCTCTGCCTAGGGAGTAACCGTCCCGAGGATCCGGTTGACACGGGCGCCCACACCAGCTTCACGGGCTCAAGGCGATTGCCGGGCACGCAGCAGTCTCAACATTCCTCGCCCTCTCAGGGCCGACTCGAGCTTCCGAGGACGGCGATCATCATCGCTCAGAGTGAGGAGGTCACCTTCCTCGCCGACGATCACACACTCCTCCTAACTCCGCATCAATGGCCCCACCTTGGCCGCGAAGAACTCCTCGGCAAAGCAGCGCATGGAGAAGCGTTTGCTGATCTTTTGGAGCAAAGAACGCTATGCCTCCCGAGCCGGTGAGCTTCTCCACCGAACTTGAAGCAGCTTGCGCACTCGGGTGTACTTCTGGAGAGTCCACGATCCACCCTTTGGTAAAACCAGAATAGTTTCCATCTCAGCCCAGCCGCCCCGTCCCATTTCTTCTTGGTGGCCAGGGACGGAAAATCTGCAGTATACGCCGACTTCACGACAAAATTTAAACTCCCGAAGGCGCTGCCGCTCGTCTTCCCCTGCCACCTAGCTTCGTGGAGGAACCTGAAGAGCCGGGCACTTGGTTGTGCGCCATGGCTTCGGAGCGCCCACTCGTACACTGCTAGCCGGGCCATGGCATTCGGGGAGAGGTGCACGAGCTGTGCCCCGTACAACTCGAGTACCTCCCCGACGAGGCGAGTACACGGTATCTGAAGACCCGCCTTCACCTGCAAATTGAAAACAACCGCCTCGTCGGGATTCGGCCGAGGGATCGTTTCTTGCCCCGGGAGTCGAAAGTCTGCCTCGTCCACAGTGGAGCCGTGCGCCACATTCGCAAGCAGGTCGGGCGTCATCCTCGACTGCCCTAGCTCCTAGGACAGCCGCGAGAGGTCCGCAGGACTCAGGATCTTCTTCGGAGCCATTAGAAATTCCGATGGCTTCAAAAAATAGAAGACAACATCAGCCCTCCCGAGAAGAAACCCTTCAGGAACATTAAAATAATAATAAAAAAGAGGGAGGAGAAACACACACAACCACCTTAGAAGCGTTTGGAACGCGAGATTTCGTAAAATCCCATACCTTTTTTTCAACAAGAGAAAGGGGCGGGGATCAACATGTGAACGGCGGCGCAACCAACGTCACCGGTACAAAAACCTCGCCAGCGAACTCGTCGGCGCCAAGCCCGCCATACCCCGAACCAAAGAGAAACGATGCCGGCAGGAGAATGGCGTACCAGCAGGCGTCGAAGGGCGACAGGTGGTTGGCGACAAACCAGCGGCGACGACCCACTGATGGCGCGGCAGAGACGGCGAACCGGCGGCAGCGAAGTACGGGCGAAAGAGCGAGAGCACTGGGCGGCGGGAAGTCGAGAGCTTGAAGCAAGCGCAATTGGGGAGAAGACAACGGCGCGACCCCTTATATCGAAGGCAGTCGAACACGGATGAACGCCGCGTGTCCGCACCAACGGCGACAATGCGCCACGAGAAAATCGAGGAGTCACAAAAAGAAAAAACAAAAAACAAAAGGAAAATCCATGGGACGCCTGCGGATTTGACGACACGTGTGACGATCGGCGACCTGGATCAACGCGAGCACTTCGAGGCCACTGACACGGTTAGAACGTCAAGTCCAAGTCATATCACCAGGCGAAGATATCATCGCAAACAGGAAGGAAAAAGCATCTTCGGGAAAACCACCTCGACGTGGAGAAGGGGGGAGCTGGATATTCCGGCCAGGCACCACGGCGAGTCGGTGACGTGACAGTAAGGGGCTTCTGTTGTAGGGGCAACCACCCCATCTCTGGGAAAGTGGATGTCCACGAAGATGCTGTAAGAGTCCCTCGTGAGGTTGTTCTCCCGAAGGGGTAAGTGGAGAAGCGCGCCTAAGATGATCCTAAGACACCTTGGGTTGTGAGCTGAGGACTCAGACACACGCGAAGGGTCAGGAGATGGACGCGAAGGGTCAGGCATTCCGAGGGGAACTTTGAACAATGAGGATCCTCTACTCCTACCGAAGAGTGTAGCTAAGGAGCAAAGTCTCACCGAGGAACTCGCGAAGATCCTTCGGGGAGACCGAGATTGATCGACAAGTTTTGGGCCAGGGGATGAAGACTCCGTGACAGCCCCTGACAAGGATAGATTAGATCGACAACATTGTCAGGATCTGCCTCCCCGAGGGTACATTAGGGACTAGCAAAGCTTGGGCTGTAAGAAAGCTAGTCTAGCGGTTGATCGCAGGATCAACGACTCAGGGATCGGGGCAATTTGGGTGTTTCCCCTGGGCCGGGGTAATTTGGGTATTTTCCATGCATGTAAACCCGGACCCTACAGTTGTATAAATTGATAAGTTCATCAATGAAAGAAGGACAAGCATTCTGATCGCACATTAGCATATTGGTTCTATTCACCTAGCATCCGCTTTCTAACCACAAGATCTCTCGGCCCTCTCCAAAGACCGGGAGGCGCTGAACTCGACTGTCTTGGGAATCCCGATTTACGTAAGGTCGAGCACCCATGTGGAAGAAGAAGTCAATATTTTGGGACTTGCCTTATTGGAAAGTTTTGGAGGTCCGTCACTCACTTGACTTCATACACATCACGAAGAATGTTTGCGTGAACCTGCTAAGATACTTAGATATCTACGGCAAATCGAAAGATACACTGCAAGCTCCGAGGGATCTAAAACATTTGGAACTGAGGAACGATCTACATCCAGAAAAGACAGGGAAAGGACAATATTATCTACATCCTACGAGCTACACTCTAAGAAAAGAAGAGAAAAAAAGCATGATAGAGTGCTTGAACAGTGTGAAGGTCCCTTCCGGATACTCCTCGAATGTAAAGAGAGTCATAAACATGAAAGAGAATAAAATCGTCCACCTGAAATCCCATGACTGTCTTGTGTTGATGACACAGTTGCTCCCAGTGGCTGTGAAAGGTATTTTGCCCGAGTGGGTCCGGGGGACAATCACAAAGCTGTGTTCCTTTTTCAACGCGATTTCACAAAAGGTTATTAATCTCGATAAACAAAGTAAGCTGCAGGATGATGTGGTACAAAGTGTGGTTAGCCTTGAGATGATCTTTTCTCCTGCATTCATTGATATTATGGTTCATCTCACTGTTCACATTGTCAAGGAGATAGGTATTCTCGACCAGAGTTTACAGACAACATGTTTCCTTTCGAAAGGTACATGAGTGTCTTAAAGAGGTATGTCCGTGAACTGCTTCGTCCTGAAGGATGCATAGCCGAGGGTATGGCACAGAGGAGGTGATTGAGTTTTGTGTGGATTACATTAATGATCTAAATCCGATTGGTGTCCCTATATCACGCTATGAGGGGAGGCTACAGGGAAAAGGGACACTAGGACGGAAAGCAATTGCATGCAAAGATCTTCTTACTTTTAAACAAGCACATTTCACGGTTCTGAAATAATCTACTGTAGTGGCGAATCCTTCAGCATAAGAGTATTCTACGCCGCGAATTCCCAGGGAGGTCTGAGGATTGGATAACACTCAGGCACATGGATTCATTCGACGCTTGGTTACAAAACTATATCCTTTCCAAAGGGTCAGACAATGAACAGTTGCAACGCCTGGCTCGGGGACCATCCAGTGAAATCATGACATTCAAGGGGTACGAGATAAATGGTTACACATTTTACACAAAATCGTAGGATAAGATGAGCACGAACCAGAACAGCGGTGTCCTAGAGATGCCGCGGACAACACTGGCAAGGTGGACACATATTATGGTTTCATAGAAGAGATATGGGAGCTTGACTATGGACCTTTGAAGGTCCCTCTATTCAGATGCCAATGGGTTAAACTGAGTTCAAGCGGCGTGAAGATCGACAAATACGGCATGACAACCGTAGACCTCACACAAGTCGGCTATAGGCGCGAACCATTCGTTCTTGCCAATGATGTGAGACAGGTCTTCTACGTAATGGACATGTCAAGCAAACCTAAGAAGCAGAAGGACAAGCCAAAGCGACACGTGGTTCTCCAAGGCAAACGAAGGATTGTTGGAGTTGAGGACGTTACAAACGAGGAAGAGTATAATCAGTTCGATGAGCTCCCTCCTTTTGCGGTGGATGTCGACATAAGTGTCCTGAATGACATAGATGTCGATGCTCCGTATATACGCCACGATCATAACGAAGGCACATTTGTAAAGACAAAGTATGTTACTTGTTAAGATGTGCTCTTGTATGAAACTTGTATATTTGAAGTATACATAGAAATTAAGCAATGAAATTTTAAACATTTAAAAAAAATATGAAACACAACTACTGAAATTAAAAACATTTTAAAAAATATGAAACTCAAGTACTAAAATTTTAAACATTTTTAAAAAAATGAAACACAAGTAACCTCGGCCATTTTAGTAAAAATTTAATAAAAAGGAAGAAAGCATTTCTTTCAAATTTTTAAATGAAACTTGTATATTTGAAGCATCTATAGAAATTAAGCAATGAAATTTTCAACATTTTAATGAAATATGAAACATAAGTACTTTTAATTAAAAACATTTTAATAAAATATGAAACACAAGTACTGAAATTAAAAATATTTTAATAAAAGTTTAATAAAAAAGGAAAAATAGAGAAGGAAACTCCCGAAAAGCCTCTCTACAAGCGATTTGTAATATGAACCCTTTGTAAATGTTCTCTACAAGAGGTTCGTAATACGAACCCCTTGTAGAAGAGAACCTCCACAAGCGGTTCGTAATACGAACCTGTTGGGGAAGTACGGGGCCTATGGAAATACGGCCCACTAAGTTACCTCCGGCCCTACGGGAAGTACGCACGAGCTTAGCAAGCTCGCGCCCGAGCTTCCCCGCCTCGAAAGCTCGAGGCCACTCACCCCTCCCGGGCTTTTGAAGCTCAGGGCTCAGGACCCAAGGCAGATTGTGCCGCGTCGCGCACAAGATACGCTGCGGGTCCCAAAGGTCACCGAGGCGCACCTGACACAGGCCACTGACAAGTTGGCGGCAGGTCTCGTCAAACCGTCCACATAGAGAAAGACACGTGTTGCTAGATAGCAGCCTGGCACGACAATTTGGATGGGATAAAGGGATTGCACTCGATTATACGGTGGATCTTACACGTCCGTTACATGGCAACGCAGAAGGAGAAGACTATTCAATGGACCAAGGGCAGGTTACAATAACTAGGCGCCGCCTATAAAAGGGGGCGCACAGGCCACAACAAGGGAGTGCGCCATCAGGAGAAGGACAACAGGAGATCGACTTAGACACAGAAGCATTCAACCATCGTAGAACAGAACCACTTGCACTCACGTAGAAGCTCTAGTTCCAGGCGGTACTTTTTCACCCTCAGGTACGTTAGGGACATACACATAGTGCCTTGAACACTTATTGTACTCGAGCTCGGGCTTTCCGAAGCCCGGCCTTACCCCCTTTGTATTTGTTTAAGCTTGGCATTAAACGAAGACTGGACGTAGGGCTGTTATCCGACAGTGGAGGCCTGAACCAGGATAAAAATCCCCGCGTCACTTCTAGGGCCGGGCGTGTTCACCGCGTCGGACCTTTTCTCACCGTCCTTTCCCTCGGCGTCCGCCGCCGCCGGCCTCGTCCAGGGACAGGTCGCTTTTCGGCCTCGCGACCGCCTCTTCTTGCTTATCGGCCTGCGGAGGCTCACGTCACAGTCGCCGACAGCTGGCGCCCACTGTGGGGCCTGATTGCGGTCTTCTCCTCTCGATCGAATCGAGGATGGCCTTGTTGTCATACGATGACGTCGATGGCCTAGACCTCAACTACGACGACCGCGACGATCTCGACGACATCGATGAGTCGTACGAAATGTGGCAAGCTGGTATCCTCGCCGAAGCTCAGGCTGACGAGATGGAGGTGGAAGCATCACCCACCTCGGGAGTAGCTATTCGTCCCCAGCATTGCCCGACCGGGGCGGTACTTCGCTGAATCACATTAGCGAAACCCTCATGGAGGGACTGGAGGCACCGCCACCAGTGCCGCACTCGGACGGACCGCGCACGTTCGTGGTCCTGTCCGAAGAGGAGGATCGGTCTCGCGTCGCAATCGCACCCCGCCCGTCAGTAAGTGCAATAACCAGCGTGTACCCATAGTGGTTGAGGGTGCCGACGGCACCGCCCGTGGCGACACCAACATGTCCTCGCGGAACCCACTCACGCCACGCTCTTGGCGTCGGTGGAGGACCTCGACCAATCGCAAGACCGACCTGGCGAGAGCACCAGCAGCGTGAGACCGCTCAGAGTCTCTTCGCTGGGTCGGTCGGGCGGACTTTGGCGGACATCCGTCGTAGGCCACCGGCCCGACACCCGCCACCAGCGCCACCCGCGCGTACTCGCCCACTACTACCATTACCAACTAAGTTCTGCGCAGTCAGCAACGGGTTAGGGCGATTGCCCAGGTCATGCGTGACCTGGAGAAGGATCCATGAGGATTCACCATGGCCGACCTAGGCGCTGCAGTTACGGACGGCCTAGAGGAGCTTGCCGGGGATCTCGGTGAGCACCTCCAGGCCCAGTCGCACACCAGCGGCACCTCGAGGCTGCGCGGCCAGAGCATTCGGTCGCGTCGACAAGCATCCACGTCCACAGCGGACGACGCTCCCCGGCGCACCCTGGGCAGAGTTTTTTCCCGTCTTAGGCCGCTTCCAGGCGGAAGGCTCCCCGTTGGAAACAACGGGGCCGCCCCAGGGTGTCTGGCCTTCTCTTGGGCTTTGCACGAGGCCCCTTGGCCTGGTAAGTTCAAGCCTGGGAATATCGAGAAGTTCGACGGGAGTAAGAATCCCGACGAGTATCTCACCGTCTATACTACCGCCATCTTGGTCGCAAGTGGTAATGAGGCCGTCATGGTCAACTACTTCCCTACCAGCGCCGAGGTTCTATACGCAGCTGGGAACAGCTGCAGGAAGCGCTCCGGACGAACTTCCAGGGCTGCTACGCACGCCCTGGAAAGCCCCAGGACCTCACGTTTGTGGTCTAGAAGACGGGGGAAGGCCTGCAGGACTACGTCCGCAGGTTCGTCCAGGTGCGCAACACCATTCCGTCGATCTCCGACGAGGCCAACGTCAAGGCCTTCATGGAGGGGGTACGGAACACCCGTTTTACCGAGGACTTTGAGCTCCACCCGGTCCACACCGCGGCTGATTTATTTCGTGCCGCGGAAGGATACATCAACGCCTCCAAGGCGGTGGAGCGAAAGAGAGGGAGAACAGAGGAGAAGGCCGTGGCCCAGACTGGCGCAGACGCCAAGAAGGGCGACACCGAGAAGAAGAAGAAGAAGAAGAAGAAGGAGCCCGCCACCCCGAACTACGTCGCGGCGGTAGAGCCCGGGATGTCTGCTCCTCCTGAGTGCCTGTAACAGCCTGAAATTTTGCATAAAACTTTTTCGCGTTTAATTCATTTTTCAGTTTTCTTTATTGCTTGAGCCATAATCTTCTCGGTTTTCAAATTTCAAAATCTCCTGTGAAGTGTAAAACAGGATTTATTTGTTTTGCAAATAAAACCTTCTCAGCATGCTCCTTTTATGCACTATTCCTTTTATAAATTTTCATAAACCCAAATCATGTTTTAGGATTTTATACATTTAATTGAAAAAAAGAGTTTCAAACGATGAATAGTATTTTCATATAGTGAATAGTGTTTTCAATACTCTATATTCCAAGAATTCAATTTCCCATCTCTTTTAGCCATTTTCTACCCATAAGCAACTAATTCCACTAAGTTACGAATTTGATACTCAACCATCAGACATTAGTGAAATTACCATTTTGCCCTTCTAAGTCAAAAATTCCCAAATTACCCTTTCCTTTAACCCTTTCCTATTGATTTCAATAAATCCTTTATAAGTACAAAATATCCATTCACTTAACGTACTATTTTCAAACCTTGAATTTGTATTAAAAGTGCACTAATAAATTACCGAAACACCCATTTATGAATTTTCCACTTTTTAGGATTGTAAAAAGCCACATGTGATATAGAAAATAAATTTATTTATTATATATATGGAAAACATCACGCATGCATACCACTTTCTATATTATAATTAAATCCTATGCATTTTACTGGATTTTTAGAAACTAATTTTATATTTTTATGATTTTTGTACAATTAATAATGAATTAATGAAGACTTGAACAAAATAGGAAAATAGGAAAAGATTAATTTAAAAGAGCTTCCAAAATTACTATAAAACATATATGTTTTTATGCCCTAGAAAAGTCCTATTCATTTTTATGAACCCATAGAAATTTTCCTCATAATTTTCTGACTCTCCTACAATTTTCTAGAAGTTTTACAAATTTTCCGAATTAAAACCCATCAAAATCTTTTCTAAAATTCCTCATGAGGAATTTCCCCTCCAAATACCACGCCGCCTTCCGCTGGTCACAGATTCCCCTCACTGCCAACAGGTCCCCACTTGTCAGCTGCCCATTCCGAGACAATGGTTCACTCGCGCGTGCGCCGCGGATAAGTGAACTTCGACGGTTGACATTGCTCCATGTCATCCGATCGGACGGTCGCGACTTGTTCGCCGTGTTCCTTCGTCGCCGCCGTACCCTGCTTCACCGGCGCCACTGCTCCGCCAAGAGAATCGCCGAGTAATGATTACCGCTGCTTTTTGAAGCCACCTGTCCATACCAACCCCATCAAGATCATCCTGGGAACTCGCGCTACTCGAGTATTCCCCATGGCATGGTCGGAAACATCCCCGCTGGACCAATCCGCCGCCGTCGCGATCTCAGTCCCAGGTGACGCCACCGTGACCTTGCCGCTGACCTTCTTGAGCCAACCTCCACCTCACCAAGCTGATTGGATCGCTATTAAGATGCCCCGCCCCTCCCGTGGCTTGCTGCACACGAACCGGCCAGATGAGCTCCACCGTGTCACAAAAATCTCGGCGAGCTCATCCTCCCGGATTGAATCACGACAAGCCAATTCCGCCTATAAATAGGGCCTTGCTTAGCTCCCTGAAGATCACACCAAGCTCAAGCAACCAGCAGCGAGCAAGAAGAAAGTCAGACTTCTCTGTTTTTGCCGCGCCACCGCCGCCTTTGCTTCGCCGCCGCTCATTGAACTCGGCGACCGCCACTCCAGCCATAACGCCTCACTTCCGAAGGATAAAATCTTCCAAAAACCCCTTAGAAGCCAGAGCCGCTGCCAATTGATCGCCGAAAGCAGCGTCGCAACGAATTGCGACATCCCCTGTTCCGGCCGCCGCGCGCCTCACGCCGACACGCCGGCCCGGAGTTCCTCGAGCTCAATGAGTAGCATGGTAAGAATCCTAAGACCCCTCTCAAGCTTAAACACTCGCCAATTTAACCTATTGAATCCACAACCCGAAGTTCCCAAATCAAGTTCATCCCGTTGCCGCCCAACCTCGCCGTCCGGCCAACTCGAGCCGTCCCAAAGCTCCAGATCTAGGGGCAAATAGTTGCTCATGCCCCGTAGATCAAAAGCCCTCTGTTTGATTGGATCAAAACCCCACAAATCAGAAATCCCCAAATCGGATTCCGAAGAACCCTAATTTTCCACTATTCATCCCTCCCAGCTGATTTTGATTTCTTTCAAATTGAAGGCCTTAGAAGCAAAGTTAGCAAAATGTTCCTATATAAAAGTTGTTCAAAATAATGTTTTACATCCAGAAATGATATTTCTACAATTTCGAATCCCTCTAAAATTTAAATTTAGATTTAAAACTCTCTCTTTAATAATTTAAAGAATTTCTAAAAATATAAAAACCCTTACAAAAGTGAAATTGATATTTTTCTTGATAAACACCAATATATATAAAAATTATGAAACTTTAAAATTAAGAATTACTTTATACGATATAGCATTTTCTTTCTTTAAATTCTTTATGAAATTAATCTCTTTAAATAAGGTTTAACAATTAGTATACCAAAATTCTTTCCAACAAAGAAAAGCATATAAAATTAACATTTGAATGAATCATGAATAACTTGAAATATTCTTGAAATTAAAAACTCTATAAATAATCATTACCACTTGAATTTCTTAAAACCTTGACTTTAGAATATAAAGAATTTTCTATAAAATGAAATCAGAATTTTTCATATCTAGTATAGAAGTAAATAAAATTTTCCAACCCCTTAATTTTAATGTTTTATATATTAAAATAAAGAGAATAGCAACCCTTTTTATTAAGCAATAAAATAAATGCTCACTATTTAATTTAAAAATTCATTTCCTTAGGTCAATGCTAAGAGATTTGCAAAGAACCTAAAATAAATTAAATCACTTTTAAGATCATCCAAACCCCGAATCCATCGACGTTCACGTTTCCAAATCCCACATAAAATGATAGCTACCAGCCTAGAGATGTTCTAAAAGGATATTTTGGCATTGCTTTCAAAATTCTTTCAAACAATCATTTCTTTCATTTTGAAAACTATCCATTCCTACCTCTTCATAAAATATCCCATGTTTTCATCTCCGTCATTCTACCAAATATTTTCATAACTCCTATCCTATCCAAAAGGCCATTGCATTGGAAAAACCTAAACCTTTTTCCAAAACATTTCCGCATGGCATATAAATTCCTTTTTCACTTGATTTGGTTCTTATTCTTCCTATTTTATTAAATATTAAAATCTCACGATAATAGAAGAAGATCAAGATTCAAGCTACTCTTTGGACGAAGATGATGATCAAGAAGTGAAGCCGAAGAAAGAGTTTAGTTATATCCGTAACCAAGGCAGGTTTTCTCCACTCATTTAGAATTCTCTAATTATTACTTTATGCATTATTTTCTAGTTGATTATTCTGAGTCAACCTACTTTGATATCATATATATATCATGTAGAATAATTATATTCCATGTTAGAGTTGCACCATTAGGGTACACCTAAATAAATAACACCATAAAACCCTATAATAGAATAAATAGTCAATCATATGACAACTCATGTAGACATTCATTATCTACTTGGATAAGTACATTATTCTGGTATGACAATGGATATAGATTTTTGGTTGTGTTAGTGTTAAATAAAAATATTTCCTGCAAAGGATAGGCATGGGTTAAAAGGACCGGTGGTGGGTTGCTCATGCGCCGCATGGAGAACACGAGGTTGACTTAAACAGAATGGTGGGCCTATCCAATGCTAAAACCTGAGAATGTCATGGGTTAAAGACACAATTGTTCAACTATATATCTGATCAATATATAAGTTGACCTAGGTTCTGCAGAATCGAATGAAAATAAATCATTAATGGACCGTACTCCCGGTATATGGAGTTGTGTCTGAAGGGTGATACCTGCATGATTTGTGACATATGCTCAGTGATTTAATTAATAATCTCAACGCAACGTGCAGATGTAACAAGGTGGTGTATGGGTGTGATGAGTAGAGAATTTGGTTGCGTAAAGAATTTGATTCTTAAATGTTTTACAAAACTCTTTGAAATAACTGGTAAGCCATTTCAATTGTTGCATTATATCTACTTAAATCTTGCTCTTCTTATTTAGGTAACTTGCATGTAATTAATAGTTGCTTGCATTGGTGAAGACCTGCTGAGTAGAAATACTCACCCCTGCTAAATTCAATTTTTATAGATTAAGGAACTCTGATGACTCAACGTTTTTTCTAAGGAATTCCTATCCTCAGGCCAAGCCTGTGGAATGGGCGTATAGATGTAATATGTAATACCTTTTGTATTTCCCCTTCCGCTGTAACATTGTTGTTGGTATTAATAAAAGCTGTGCAATGGTGTCATTTCTGTTATACAATTGGAATCCTGGACAATTGTATTTTAGAGAATCTCCGATATTATTATATTGGAAACCGGTTCTCACAGTGGACGCCTCCATGGCCAGCCCACCCGGCAGGTGGCGGCAACGGCCGGTGCCGGGCGAGGAGGACGAGCTCCCGGCCCTGCACTCGACCGGCTTAGGGGCGAACCCTCCGAACAACCGCCATCGCTTTCTCCATCGACAAGACGCCATGACCTCGCGAATCAGAGGACGGGCGGCACGGTTGGAGGACTTCTACGCCGGACGCGGGCCCATGCCCGAGCTCCCCGACAACGGAGTGCCGGACGATCGGGCGCCCCAGCGCGGCCACGGCGACGCCTTCCAGGAGGTTCGTGCGCACGTCGCCGTGATTTTCGGTGGCGCGTCCGCCTATAGCTCGCGACGCAAGCTTAAGGTTGCTGCCCGAGAGGTTTACCACCTCGAAAAGGGTAAGCCCGGAGACACGCCCATGCGGTGGTCTCACCAATCGATCACCTTCCCCGGGGATGATTGTCCCCCCCGGAATGACAAGGCCTCAGTGCCTGCCGCTGGTGCTCTGTCCAACCGTCAGCAACACGTGAATCGATCGTGTGCTAGTGGACGGTTGAAGCTCCCTGGACATCATCACCGCTCAGGTCTTAGAGCAGATGCAAGTCCCATGGTCCAAGATCAAGGACATAGTCATTCCTTTCCATGGCATTGTCCCGGGGTTGTCCCTGCAACTGATCGGGCAAATCGTGCTGCCTGTAACGTTCGGGACGCCCTAGAATTTTCGGATAGAGTACGTTACCTTCGAGGTGGTGGACTCCGAGCTTCCGTACAACGCCATTCTTGAACGCCCCACGTTGTCCCAGTTGTTGGCTGCCACTCACCACGGGTACCACTGCCTAAAGATGCCGGTCCCTCATGGGGTCATCACGATCAAGGGCAGCCACAAGGCAGAAATGGCCTGTGATGAGAGCGCCTTGGCAATGGTCGGACAGCTCCCAGAGCGTGGCCCAGCTAAGACCGAACAGCCGCCAGTCCGCCCTAAGGTGGCCTTGCAGCCATAGGAGCCCATCAAGGCACTCCCCCTCTCCGAGGATGACCCAACTAAGGTCGTCCACGTAGGGGCCAACCTCGAGTCCAAATAGGAACTCGAGCTCGCCACCTTCCTCCGAGCTAACGCAGACATGTTCGCATGGGAACCGTCCGACATGCTCGGAGTCCCAAGGGAGGTAATCGAGCACAAAGCTAGCTGCTCACCGATAAAAAGCCCACAAACAGTTTTGAGACGCTTTCCTAAATGGAAAGCCGATATCATTCAGGAGCAACTCGGCAAGCTCCTCCAAGCCGGCTTCATCCGAGAAGTCAAGCATTTCGACTGGCTCGCCAACCCAGTCGTCGTCAAGAAAAAGGGCGGGAAATAGCAAATGTGCGTCGACCATCGCGACCTCAACGCTGCCTGCCCCAAAGACAATTTTTCCCTGCCATGCATAGACCAACTGGTCAACGCAACGGCGGACTCTATGCTTATGAGCTTCCTGGACGCCTACTCAGGCTTTCACCAGATCGCGCTGGTATGGGAAGACGAAGAGAAGACAGCCTTCGTGACACCTTTTGGTACCTTCTGCTACATGACCATGTCATTCGGTCTGAAGAACGCGGGAGCCACGTTCCAGCCATTAATGCAGAAGACGGTCCCTAATCAGATAGGGCGCAACGTAGAGGTTTATGTAGACGACATCGTTGTAAAAAGGAAGGTCCCACGGGACCATGTGACCGACCTTCAGGAAACATTTGCTAACCTCAGGAAACATCAAGTCAAGTTGAATCCTGAAAAATGCGTTTTCGGTGTCCGGTCTGGAATGTTGCTCGGTTATGTGATAGGGAAGGCGAGCATAGGGGCTAACCCCAAAAAAATCAAAGCCATCAAGAATATGAGGTCGCCAACCTACACCAAGGAGGTGCAAGCCCTCACCGGACGGATGGCGGCCCTCAGCAGATTCATATCTCGTCTCGGCGAGCGCAGTGCACCTTTCTGTAAGATCCTGCGCAAACACGATGGTTTTGAATGAACAGAAGAAGCCGAGGCCGCTTTCAGCGAGCTAAAGCGTTACCTATCCACGCCTCCCGTCCTAACCACGCCAAAGCTCGGGGAAGCTCTACTCCTCTACTTGGCGGTCGCCCCGCAGGCTATGAGTGCTGTACTAGAAGTCGAAAGCGAGGGCAAGCAACAACACGTCTACTATGTAAGCGAGGTATTACATGGACCTAAGGAGCGATACCCTGAGGTTCAGAAACTCTTGTACACCTTGCTTATGGCTTCACGAAAGTTGTGTCACTATTTCCAAGCCCATCCAATTACGGTCCCAACGAGCTTCCCACTAAGGGATATCGTTCGAAACCCTGACGCGAACGGGCGGGTCGCAAAGTGGGCAGTCGAGCTTGGCGAATTCGATCCCAAGTTCATACCACGAACAGTGATCAAGTCCCAAGTCGTGGCCGACTTCATGGCTGAGTGGACCGGGCCAGCCAACCCTTCTAGAGGCTCGCTCGAGCCCGCAAGTCAAGAAGCACATTGGACCATGTTCTTTGATGGGTCGCACCAATTTGAGCGATCAGGTTGCGGCTTTGTTCTCATCTCCCCCTAAGGAGAACAAATTCAGCACATTGTACAGCTTTATTTTCCGGCAACAAACAATGCTGCGGAGTACGAAGGCCTCCTAGCCTACCTAGGAGCATGCACTGTGCTCGGCATAAAATGGCTAACAGCGAAAGGGGATTCGTAGTTGGTCGTCTGCCAGGTAATTATGGAGTTTCAGTGTTGCGACGACTCAATGGCGCGATACTTGGCAGAAGTGAGAAAGCTGGAGAAACACTTCACGAACTTCGAAGTGTGTTATGTTCCCAGACTGGCTAATAGCCTGGCCGATAAGCTCGCAAAGCTCAGCTCCTCACAAGAAACCGCCCTTGCGGGGGTATTCGTGCAGCACCTACTAAAACCCTTTATTCCCTCCGGAGAAGAGGCCCCCGAGAAGACGGTTGCCTCGACCCAAACGACCGGTACCATTTTGTTCCTAGAGCAGCGCGACACCGGGATGACGCCATTCGTCCAGTTCTTGGCGCATGGGACACTGCCACAGAACACAGCTTAGAAATCCTAGCTCCAAAGAGAAGCCCGACCTTACCGATTGCTCGGAGGCTTGTTGTACCGAAGGGGTTCTAACGGCGTACTTTGCAAGTGCGTGACCCAGGAGGAAGGCAACTTCTACTCCAAGATATCCACGACGGGATCTGCGGGGCCCACGCCTCTTTCAGAACCTTAGCGGGAAAGGCCTTTCGTATGGGGTACTACTAGCCCACTGCGTTGACCGACGCAAGGGAACTAGTAAAGCATTGCCTAGCCTACTAACACCACGCCCGAGTGTCCCACCAGCCAGCATACGAGCTGCAGACTATCCCGCTGACCTGACCATTCTCGACGTGGGGAATAGACATACTTGGTCTATTTCCCAGAGGCCTAAAGGTGTGCACACACCTGTTCGTCGCCATCGACACTTTCACCAAGTGGATCGAGGCTGAACCAGTGTCGAGCATATCAGCCCAAACGGCCAAGAGGTTCCTTAGGAACAACATTGTGGCCAGGTTCGGCGTCCCGAGTAAGCTGATCGCTGACAATGGGACACAGTTCACAAGCGAGCTATTCTAGGACTACTATGAAGAGCTCGGCATGAAGTTCGCCCTAGCCTCGGTGGCTCACCCACAGAGCAACGGTGCGGCTGAATGTGCAAATGGACAAATCATGCTGGGTGTTAAGTGCCGAGTATACGACGCTCTCGTGGAACAGCGTCACAACTGGGTAGAAGAACTACCCTCGGTGCTTTGGGCAGTCCAGACAACCTCCAATCAGTCTACTGGAGAGACCCCATTTAGGC
Organism: Olyra latifolia; assembly: GCA_036346145.1. Classification (NCBI taxonomy): domain Eukaryota; kingdom Viridiplantae; phylum Streptophyta; class Magnoliopsida; order Poales; family Poaceae; genus Olyra; species Olyra latifolia. The sequence continues at coordinate 37,835,065 of CM070524.1, read as the reverse complement.
TCGTATACGGCTCGGAAGCGGTCTTACCCGCCGAGCTAACGCTTGGTTCAGTTCGTGTTGATTTTGCAGGTCAAATCAACAATGACAAGGAACAACTGTTGGATCTCGACTTATCCGAGTCCTGCCGCGAGGAAGCACTACTGCGAGTGGCAGCATACCAGCAATCCCTACGACGGCATGCGGCAAAAAGGGTACAGACCCGGACCTTTCAAGTGGGCGACCTGGTTCTAAGACGAGTTCAGAACCTGGCCCACGCTAATAAGCTCACCCCAAGGTGGGAAGGTCCGTACACGGTCGTATCAGCCACACGTTCGGGGGCCGTGAGACCAAGGTAGTCAGAGTCGGGATCCTAAGTTGGATCGATTTTCCCTGGAAAGAATCGAATCGTAGTATCCAATCGTAAAATCGAGGATTCTATCTAATTTGTAAAATAAATATATTTTTGTTCTCCACTCGCACTTTTATATTATATATATATAGTTGAGCTCCTGCTTTGCAAAGCACCGAAGACACCGTGCTTTACAAAGCACCGAAGACACCATGCTTTATGCCTAGTTTATAAAATCCGAGACTCAAAATGGACAATCCGAACCATCCATCTTGATCATCTCGTTGAAATCTCTTACATGACCAAATTTCAGTATTTTTTGAATGTTTTTGCTATTTGTTTTGTATTTTTGAAAACCAGAAAATTTGGACACTCCATAACTAATTAGATCGGTGATGTTCAAAAATACAAAACAAATAGCAAAAATTCAAAAATTATGAAATTTGGTCATGTAAGAGATTTCAATGAGAAGATCAAGATGGATATATCATGATTCGATTGAATCACACACTAATTAACATTATGATTGCTGTCAATTATCAAAAATAGCTTTTAAACCTTATCTGGAGTAGGATCGCGATTCTACACGATTCTACACGATTCTACGATTTGGATCGCGATCCTACTCCAATCCTATGTGATCCCGATTCACTAAGCGACTCAGATCGACATGCTTCCATAGGATCGTAGAATCGCACGACTCTACGAGTAGGATCGCGACTTTAACTACCTTGCGTGAGACTGGCTATGCCGGATGGTAGAGTCCTCAACAGATCCTGGAACGTTGCCCAACTCCGGAGGTTTTACGCCTAAGCCAAGGTCGTAAGTCTCCTTTCTCACCCTCCTTCCTTTCCTTTGTCCATCTTTTTCACTCCCTAGTAAGCTCTCAAGCAACCCCCAAAAAACCTAAACCTACGATCGGGCTTGGGAGAGGACTTGGGCTGTCTCAGCACACATCGGCAGACTATGCAGAAGCTAACCCCCGGGATTCCCTTGCACACGGGTAAGCCGATATTCATCGCACCACGCAAGACCCCGCGCGGGCAAACGCTTTCCGGCCCTATATCATAAGCCCGCATGAGATTGTCACAGCCCGGGATAAACTCCAGAGCCCTATACTCTGCCTCTTATAGAGAAACAGACCAAGGGCCACAAGCTCCGTTCTAAGGACGTGGTCTCTCTAAACCACAACCGACCTTCTGTCAATCCAGAAGCTCAGTCGTGGTTCGGGGGCTAGGGTCGATTTTTCAAAAAATTGATCTCTCTGAACCACAACCGACCTTCTGTCAATCCAGAAGCTCAGTCGTGGCTCAGGGGCTAGGGTTGATTTTTTAAAAAATTGATCTCTCTAAACCACAATCGACCTTCTATCAATCCAGAAGCTCGGTCGTGGCTCGGGGGCTAGGGTCGATTTTTTAAGGGTCGATTTTCCAAGGTCGGAAATCCGAGCGATAGCTTTCGATCTTCTCTAAGCCACGCCCGAGATTCTCTTTGGAAGCTCGGCCATGGCTTGGGGGCTAGGATCGATAGGATTGTACCCCGACTTTCAAATCCTTCTTGGCTATATGACTACTTGTGATTCGTTTGCATGCAGGAAAGACGACAAAAGAAGGAGGCAAAGCAAACAACTTTATTAAAACTTCAAGGCAGCCTACAAGCCATTTACAGGAAATGTCGGCGAGCGCTGCCTAGCGCCTCGACGATCACATCGGCAACCTCGGCAAGAACCGAGACAACCTCGATCAGAACCGTGATGGTGGTGACGTCACGAGCATGAGCTTCTTCCTCGGCAATCTCGGCGAGAGTGAGACTGTACTTCGCCCAAAAAACCGCCATGAACTCTTCATGATCCATGGAGCAGGCGGAGAAGGAGGGACGGTAGGAAGAAGTTTGGGATGAAAATCGGCCGCCTCATCAGCCTCTTTTTATAGCCAAGATCGGGAAGTCGAACCGGTTCCAGGAGTAATGGCATCGGGAAGCAACTCAAATATGAACCATTTCTAGGAGGACACACGGATATTTCTCGGGAAGTGGCGCAACAGTCAAATCGACGATCGGCATTCCAGGAAGAGGAATCGATCGGAGAGGCGGCGAGAGGAAAAGGACCAAAATAAGGCAATAACATTACTTTTGAAGGGGTATCGACAAAAGGGCGGGATGGATCACCGCCCGAGAAAAGGAAAAAAATACAAAGGCCTACGACCTGGGCCGGCACCTAAGTTTACGAAGCTCGGCCATTGCTTCGTCATACCGGTCCTGAAGCTCGAGGAAGGCTTTTTGACCACCCCGGGCGGCCCGCACCTCAGTCCGCAAGGCCTCATTGGCCGCTTTGAGTTCCCGGACGGTGTCCCGGTGGGTCTTCAGCAGGTCCTCCGCCTCCGCCGCACGAGCAGCCTCGGCAGCGCGGCACGCGTCCACCGACCGAAGGCGCTCATTGAGCTCGGTGGAGCGGTCGCGTTCAGCCTTGAGGGCATCCTGCGATCGATGGGAGACCTCCTCGGCATCTTCCCGCGCTGTGGCTAGGGCCGCCTCCGCCGCCGCAGCACGAGCTTCCAGGGTCACTACCTGGACCGAGCTCGAGCGAGCTTCTTCTAGCTCGGTGCGCGCGGTTTCGCCTCGCTGTCGCCAACGTGCGCTGTTTGCCTTCAGGACCTCCTGCTCAGCCTCGTGCTCAGTCCCGGACGCGCACGCGAGACCAACAATCTCGCGGTAGGCCGACACCAAGAAAGCGGGCTCAAGAAAAAGAAAGAACCAAGACGGGGTCAACACGAGACTCCAAAGGCCAAGCTCGAAGACATTTACCCGCCTAATAACCGCCGTAGCCTCGGTCTCGTACCGACGCTGGGCAGCATGCCTAGGCAGGCAACGCCACAACCAAGTCACCCAAGCTATTGCCCGAGCTGCTTGATTCCTCAAGCACTCCCTCCGCAGGCTCGGCCGCTCCTTCCGTAGGCTCGGCCGCTCCTCCTGCAGCCTCGGGCGCCCCCTCTACCAGCTCGGCTCGGGTCTCATTAGCCGGTCCCGGCACCGCCTCCTCCGCAGGCTCGGCACGAACCTCATCAGCCAAGACGGGCTCGGCCGTTCCCCTCGCGGGGATCGGCCACTTCCCTCGAAGGCTCGGCCGCCTCGATGGCCTGAAGGCATGGCTCGAGGGCAAAGTCGGTTTACACCCCGGCGTTCGCCTTCGGACGGGCCACCTTCAGGCTCACCAGCCACTCCGCGAGGGGCTGGCCGGGAATGGGCCGAAGCCAAATGGGCTCCTCCCGACGGCTTGCGGCAAGCGAGAGCTTGTGCTCAATCCACGCCGGCGTCGCCACGATCACCCCGCGATGACCAGCGTGGCCATGCTACGCAAGCGCACTGTGACGATGCGAGCGGCCGTGATGACCCGGACCGGCCAGTTCCAGCCGAATAGGAGCATTTCGCTCATGTCCAACGGCGGAACGGGCAAGTTGCACCCCGCAAAGAGATCCGACAGACCGGCGAAATTGATTGGGCGCCACCCGGACGAGGTCCGCCCCTCGACACGGAGCGGCGCCAAGATCGACGTCCCGTCGTTCGTCTCCACCCGGGCCACTTCGTCCGGAAGCACCGGGATGACTTCCCCGGCCTTGGCGGACATGGCGACTGAAAGCAAAAAGCAAATCGAGCATGCTTGATCAGCCCGAAGAATCGTGATGAATGGAGAAAGGAAGAGAATGCCGAGAAGCACGGTTACCCACCGGCGAGCTCAAGGTCTATTCCCGCCAACCCGTTGTCCGAGTCGTCATCATGATCATCCAACACCAACCGAGGCCTCTTCGGCGGCGGCTGGGTATCCCGCGCGCCGGCAGAATCCTGGTCCCGGAACCTCTAGCCCGGGCTGGGTCGGGAGCAGAGGCAGGAGCCCGGGCCGTTGATCGCCCCGCACTGGTGACTTTGTCCCGGCGGGAGAGCCTGGTCCGCTTCTTTAAGGGCGGTCGGCGTGCTCATGCCCGCCTTGCCGGACTCGACTGCGCTCGCCATCGCCGACCGCCGAACTTGTAGCCTCCGGGGCTTCCACTAGCAAGAGGGCGGCAAGCCCGACCTCCTCACCTGCTTCCCCTGCAAGCAAGCCAGGGAGCATCAGCCCACACCAGTAAAGGACCGCCTCCAGGGGCGCTTGGCTCGCGGGGACACATACCTCGTTGAGGACGTTACAGATGCCTGAGCCCGATGGCTCGTTATGGTTCGCGGGCAACAGGAGCCTCAAAACCCGAACCACGTCCTCCTAGGGCAAGGCTGCGAAAAAAAGAGCGGGAACGTCAAAAATACGCCCAAAGGTAGTTCGGGCAGGGGACTGAGGGACCGAAAAGGGAACTTACGTGAAGTGCTTTCGCATGTGAGATCGTCCCACCCGCGGATTCTGAAGAAAGGGTGAACCCGCTTCCGCAGCGGGCTCACCCGGTGCCAGATGAAGTCGGCTACGATGTCGTAGCCGTTTAGTCCTTAGCCGGCCAACTCCCGGATCTTGGCCGCCGAGGCTACCTTCACCGGCTCCAGCGAAGGGCGGGGCAGTGTCAGCTTCCCGGGGTTCGCATTCGCGAACCATAGCCCGCAGTCGCTGAGCACCTTGGCGTAGTACCACCGCGACGCCCACCCCCGACCTTCTCCTTGGCCTTGAACACCGGGTACGCGGGCTTCATGTCGCTGTGTAGCTTAAAGTAGGCACACCCCGGCGCGTCGCTCCCACCGGTCATGGTCAGTTCATAGAAATTGAAGAAGAGGCTAACCGTCGGCTCCACACCGACGAACGCCGCCGAGGGAAAGGATGGTGAGAAAAGGACCGTCGGCTACATGTCGAGGCACGTAACCTCTCCATAAAGGTGGCTTACGGCATGGCGTTCCCAGTAGAGCTGGGCCAAACATTCCATTGCAACGAGATACCCCTCAGTTACTCGAAGGTCGCTGTGGAGGAGGTGTTAAGCGGTTTTGAAGATCTTCTGCTCGATATTGCTGGAGGCAATGAGGTGGCCAAGCTTGGATAGGCCCTCCACAGTATCATCCTCTGGCGAAAACGGTACATCATGTTTCCTGATGGCGTAGAGGTGTCATCTCCACTAAGAGACATCGAACAATTGGAGCCGGTTGGAGGAAGATCGCCTCCTCCACAACGACAAACCACGCCTCCTCCAACGTCACCTGCACGCAATGCCTCACCGCCAATACAGAGTACTCCTGCTCCACCACCTGCTCCACGCAGAAGCCCAACACCACCGGCACCTCCAACAAAAACGAACCCCCCCAGGAAAAGCACGCCTCCACCATCTCCTCCGCGAAAGAAGCTTCAAATAAGAAGGAGCCATCCTCCACCCAAGAAGGCCTAGTCCAGCCGATCAACAAGGTCAAAGGAACCTTCAAAAGGGCATATGATATGACGGACGAGGAGACAAGCAAAATCGTTGTCGTAGAAGTTGCTGCACACTTCGCACCTAAGGTGCCAGCGCTGAAGCAAGCAATTGATCGAAAAGCTTCAAAACACTTCACGACATCCCATGCAGTGCCACTGCCTATGCCGTCAGACCACAACCGGACAATAGCAAAGGCTACACTAAAGTCAGAGGCGACAAAGAAGAAGAAAGAGCAAGAACAGCTTGACCAATTCATGAAAGAGGCAAACCTCGGTTCTGCAGTTGAAGCTCTTGGATTAACGGATGATATCGCAATAGCAGAAGTGAGATGGCAATATGAGTTGGGCCGGGAGTTAGTTAACCCTAAAAACATAAAGGATTTAACAACCAAGATGCGATAATTTCGTGAATGGTATATGGTAGAGTCCGCTCAAGAAAGAAATATATTCCCCCTCCATATCACAAACGAACATTTCTATCACGGGGACAACTAAATATGGCTAGAATTCGAAGACTTGTACCATTTTTACCATTAGGACGTTGTTAACATGTCTCTCATGAGCTGCTGGTGTCTGTAAGTGTCAAGCTAATAAGTTTACCATGTGCTTCCTCGTACCAGAAAGTTGCAACTCTAATAGCTTTTCTATTTCTATGTAGAATGGAGATACAACGATGTAGAAGATAGGGTGACTTCAAAATGGGCTTCACAGATTCAGAGATTGTCAACGAGGCTGTCTTTGGATACAATCCAAAGGTTGTTGAGGATTACATTCTGAATGCACTCTTGGAACAGCACTACAAACAGTACATACTTCTGCCCTTCAACTTCGAGTACATATATATCCGTTCCTCACAACCTCTCGTTCCTATCTTTTTAAAGCATACATAATATGACTAATTACATATATATGTTGAAATATATTAATAGGTTTCACTGGGTCCTTCTTGTTATCATGCTTGATAATAGCAAGATCATTGTTCAAGACTCAAGAAGGAAACCACAGCAAAAATATCAATATATCATTGACACGCTAAATCGGTATGGCATATATTAATTTATAAGATGGTTTTCTTATTCTATTGAAATGCCTAGCTTTAATTAATTCAAACTTTAATAATTACTATTCATGTAATAATGCATCACAGGGCATTCGCAACGTTCCGAAAGAAGCATAAAGGAACTTTTAAGAATGAATTCACAGTCCAATTAAGCACTCGAGTATGTAATAAAACATATTAATTAATTCATATTCTTTAGTGATAGTTTTTCATCTCAATACTTGTATTCTTTTTAAATTTCATCACAGATTATACAGCAAACAGCTGGAAACAACTTATGTGGCTATTATGTGTGCCACTACATGCAAAATCATTGCCACGGCGATGTGCCCAAAATAAACGACGAGGTGCGTGTGTGTCAAAAATACCAAATTAACGATACATCCAAATTAATAATGCATCTCAATTTCTTAATACTTACAATTTACGTGTTCAGAGATTTATTTATTTCCTGCTTTGGCATCCTTACCTCGATGTGCAAAGTGTGATTCCACCTCACCGGGTTGCAGCAATCCAAGAACAACTTATCGGTTTTATTGTCGACGAGATTGTATCCACCAAAGGCGAGTTCCACACAAAGGGATGGAGAGATTGTCCTTCTGTAAGGACAGGTGAAATATCGGAATCATCGAAGGCCACAAATAGCGATGTTGGCAAGAAATGACCTCAAGATTCACCCTTGTACTCTTGAAATGTATAAACATTGCTTTAGTGTGCTCATTATTTCATGTATGTACACATCAACTTGTCCATTTTTTATTCATTCGTATTATTGTGTAAATGAACTTAATTGTGGTTGTGTGAATGAGTACACATCATATTATATATTTAATTGTGAAAAAAATATTGTAGTTGTATTTAATTTTATTGTCAAAATTCATATTGAAAAGCCGGTTCTTATACAACATGATCTATATTGAATCTAATTTGCGCTGAGCATCTCCACAAGTGGTTGGTAACTCCAACCGCTTGTGAAGAGGCCACACATGCCGCCTCCCCCCCGTTGCCTGAGAGGCTCTCCACAAGCGGTTGGTAACACCAACCGCTTGTAGAGAGTGCCCACGTGGCGACTCCATCAGCCTGCCAGGGCGCCTTCCGAACCGCTTGTGGTGTCCTACCACAAGCGGTTAGGGGAACCGTGAGTGATACCCGGAGGGTATCAGTCGCGATTGCCTACAACCGGTTCCAAAACCGGTTCTGAAACCTGTTTCCAACCGGTTGTAATAGCCGGTTCGCTGGTAGTGATGTTAGCGCTATACGCACACGCTTATATGGCATATCGAAATACATGCCATATACATCTAACATCCCCCTCCTCCCGAGTCTGAACGGCAGAAGGTCGCAGGTTTAAAGTAAGCGGTACTCGGTGAAGACCGATGTCAGCAGCCCTTTGGTGAAGATGTCTGTGTATGGTGACAAAGTTGGAACATGGAGAACATGCAGATGGCGAAGAGCAACCCTTTCTTGTAAGTCAATATGAACATGCACTACCAGAAACGACACTAATTTTGTCGGCCAGATCCCGACGAAAATAGCCAAAATACCAACGAAATTGGTTATTTTCATTGATTTGCTGACAAAATTACGCCGTCGAAAATAGAGAGACAAAATTAAGTTACATTTTATCGAGGCCGACGAAATTATCGTAATTTCGTTGGCTTTTCCTGGCCGATGAAATGCCTCTGTGGGAACCTAGGCGATGGTACAAGGGCTGACGTGGCTCTTAATTTCGTTGGCTGGTGGCCGACGAAATTACATGCCACGTGGCATCCCTCCCGGTGGTGTCCACGTCGTGCGTAATTTCGTCGGCATGCGTGGTACGTGGTATCCCTCCTAGTGGAGTCTACGGCCGATGAAATTATTTGCACCTGGGGCTTGATCGGGCCAGCTGGTCCCAGTAATTTCGTCAGCCCTAACCGATGAAAATATTGAATTTTTTAGAAATGCCAAAAAATTCAGGAAAATCCAAAAAAATCATAGATAATTCACAATAATGTTCACAAAATTCTAAAAAAAATCTTAGATACATTTCACACCACATGCATCTTATCGCAACATATTATACACACATAAAACACAATATTACATAAAGTTAACCAATTGCACAAGCTAATGAACCTACAGCACATCAAAAAGTACTCCAAACACATACTGCGGCGATATCACCTTATTCGAGAAATTTTGAATAGAGGTGATGTCAGGATATGCAATGTCGCAACGGAAGGCAATACGCTAGACCCGTTGACAAAGCCTCTCCCCCAAGCAAAGCATGAGATGCAAACTAGAGCAATGGGTCTCAAATACGTGATTGATTGGCTCTAGTGCAAGTGGAAGATTGTTGAAGATATGCCCCAGAGGCCAATCATAGAGATGATTGTAATGAGTTATGCTTTTGTTTGTTCCATTAATAATGTCATATTATAGATGGTCAAGTACGTGACTTGATCATGAAACTCTATAATACTATAAAGACATTATTATAAAGTTGTCCCTTGATACTGTTTGTTAATTGGAACATCGACAATTGTTAAATATAATCAAGCACATGGGTTGTTGTGATAATCCCGTTTCACAGATTATGGATATGTGATATCAATACAATCATGTGAATAACATATAAATGTATATGATATTAGACTGACCCGCTTACGAAACACCTTTGAGGATATAATGTGTCATAAGTTGTTTCATACAATAATAATGTTTGATCCTCAGACCTGAGATCAACACAGTTTCCTACATGAGAATAGCATGCTTTGATATTGTCTAAAGTTATTACGTAACTGGATAATGATAAGGGTTTTACTCGGGTATGTTTTGAATCATGCAGAGGGAGGTGATTAATCAAGACGGGATTTGTTCTCCTCATCAAGAGGGAAAAGATATCAATCAGCCACTCGATGAAATAGAGAATGTGCATGGCCATGCCCAAGCGATTAAGGAGTTAATCGATCGATCTGTTTAGTCTAATTAGGAAAATCACGAGAAAAGTTTTTAACGGTGAAAGGATGACACATCTCAACCTTTAGTTAAAACATGATATCAAAAGTGACAAAGAGATTAACATTTGATCATTGGAGAGGTTCATCGGATTATCGACCTTCATGCAATTTGGGTGGTAACAATGTTTTGCTAGAAACTGCTTGCGACTTGTGAATCGAAGAGAGCATTCGATTTACTGCCAACATTACGTGAACCTAAAGGGTCACACACATAGAATAGGTTTAAGACATGTTTATGAAACATTCTGTCGTGACATATGTTTAATCCGATTAAACGTGGTATCTGGTTGTTCCTGAAAAGCTGTAAAACACATGTACAACGAAAATGAGTTTTTTTGCTAAAACACTGTGGCACGTTGGTAGACACTGTAGCAAGGCGGTACTGTATCATGCAGTCGGTCACGGCTCAAAATGCGATGGTACTGTAGCATGGCGGTTACTGTAGCAGTTACTGTAGCAGACCGTTTGCTACAGTGTTGACTTCTCTCCCCTATATAAAGGGGAGGGGTGCTTGAGAAAGAGAGAGAGAAAGAAAAGGAAAGGAGTGAAAGGGTTTCACCCGATTTAGATTTTGTCACGAGAGTCGTGCTGTCCCGATACTAGCATATCGGTGCACGGTGTCTACGTCTGTTCGTGTGAATACCTGAAAGACGCAGCTGCTTTGCTACGAAGGTCTGATGATTCTCCTTGCTGCAACGTCCCGACGTCAAAGTTTGAAGTTGAGAGCGGCAAGCTTCGTCAAGCACTTCCCCGAAGTTTCATCTTTTGCGCTTATCAACTACGGTACGCATTTGTATGCTTTCGGTTTTATCGCTAATCTTGGTTCTAGTGTATATGATAGTTCCTGGGGAGGGGATGAATTTTTGAAATTCCTATGGCTATAATCCTAGCCATTCCCCAACAGTACATAAGGCATGTAGGCTCTTTTTGATAAAGTATGGACATATGAACGCTAAATTAGCAATTCTAGGCCTTAAAGGCTACACAAAACATGGATAGAGAAAAGGTGCATCATTTTGCTAATAAATGTACTTTTCATCGCACCCAAGCAATAAGTGACACAGTTGAGCCTTTTAGAGTAATTTCCACCAATTATCAAGCTATAATTGGTAAATTAGCAATTCGAGGCCTTAAGTACTACATAAAACATGGAAAGAGTAAAAGAGCAAGATATCGTGAGTTATTGATGTTTCATCGCAAAGAAGCAACAAATAAGGCATTTAGGTGATTTTTGGATGAATTATGAAGATACAAATGCTAAATTAACAATTCTATGACTTAAAGGGCTAAATTTGCAATTAAAGGCCTTAAGGCTAAAATTGGCTAGTTTATTAAATTTTCATCGCAGGAGTCTTTTTTCATGGAATTTCAATGAAGTTAGTTCAACTTACTTCGAGGTGTCATTGCTGCTGTGCCTGATAAGACATCATGTACTCTTGGAATTTCCTCACCCACTCTTCCTGTCTTCTCATCGCCTCATGTTGCTGGCTTAACCGCTCCTCCAATCTTGCCTTGCGAGAGCTACGATAACTGCCTTGTGAGGACTGGGACGACCTCGTCTTAGCTAACGCTTCGCCTGAATCGATGACCCCGTTGAACATGGGAAACCTCTCATGTATTCTACCACCACCTCTCGAGTACAAAGCTACAGGGCTGACTTCTTTCCTCCAATCATAGTCCTCGCCATGCCTTTCGACCATCGCCTCTCCGTACCGAGCCTGTAGTTTAATTAGTTTAGTGTTATGAAATTCATTTATTTGGAGGCTGATCGATATTATTTTCCAACTTCTACGTTCTCGTCTCGTTGCACAGTTGCTCAGGCTGTGTAGGATCAACTCTGAAGTGGCCCCCAGATATATGTCTCCATATAGCTGGGCGCAACCCCCTGCTCAGCTTCCTGTAATGCAATGGTACGTGGTATGTGTTCACGACCACAGATATTTCAAAAATGTAAGCAACTAACAATTTGAACAAAAAGATCATATACCATTCCGTGCGCTAGACGAAGATGTCCATCAGCGCCATATCATTGAGTAACCCTAGGGCCTGCCTGCTAGTTGCTCCTCTTCTTCTTCGACTGCTCGACAAAAATAGGTAAGGATCAGTAGGCACAAAGTGCCCGCCAAGCATCTGGGCACTTCCTAAGCCAAGATATCTCTACCTGGAGATGCTTATCCGCTCGAAGATAGATGAAGAAGCCCCTTTCTTTTTGTTCATGTCCTCCTTCTTGATAGTCTTGTAGTAGGAGCATACCGCCAAGATGTGAGAATTGGACATCATGTCCTTCACCATCTTAGTGCAGCCTTGTCGAATACACCTTCCGCCTTGGCCTCCAACGCCCTTTCCTATCCTTTAGGCAAACGATACCTCTCCTAATTGTTGAAAGATTTGAGTTAAACACTATATTAATGAAATTAAGAAATGACACAAGTGAAATTGACAAGGTTATATATGTTACCCAAAAATCGATCCAAACCCTCCATGCAATAGTACCATGTTGGCCATCTATAGCCAACTTGTAGTGAGCCCATTTTGTTGCTGGCTGAGAAACACCGGCAACCAGCACCAACCTTGGATAGTGGTAACGACAGAGAGTCCCTAAGTTCGCGTTGACAGGCTTTAGGCGATTCCTGCCCTCCCAAGCAATATCAATCCATTGCCTGAAAAATTCAAATTTTATACTTACAAATTAATCAATCATGAAGTAAACAACAAATTAAATTTATTTAGTACTCACCAATCACCATGTGGCTTAATCTATCTCCACGCCCGAGGATCCGAAACTACTGGGGTAATCATATTATTTAACCTATGCCTGAAATAGCAAAAGCATGATAATGTAACTATGGTAATCATGTTATCAAAATAATACTATCAGGTTTTAAGTACAAATAATTACCTGAAGACAGGTGCAACCTCGTTGTCTTGTCTGTCCTCATCCTCCTCATCTTCAGCCGCTTCCCCATCCTCCTCATTCCCTACCTCTATGTCCTCGGCCTCCTCATCCTCCTGTGGAGTGGCCTCGTCAGGGGCAACCTACAAATTAAAAAATATTGTACAATGACTGAACCTGCAAATTTAAAAATATCACATAACACCTAAAAAGAATACCTGCTATGGAGCAATGTCCTCAAGTAAGGGAGCCTTCAGCTGAACCTCCTCAAGGCATCTCACCAACTCCCTCTATCAGCTTGGGTGCAAAGTGCTAACCCTAAAATGAGAACCACCTCCTGAGTAAGAAGAGCCATCCTTTTTCTTTCCCTTTCTCAGATACGAAAACATGATCCTATTGAAAAAATATTATTGAGAAGTTATTATAAGCAAATAAGGACCTGCATAAGTAATAAATTAAAATTGAAATATGTAATTACACTTATTAGAATACTCATCGGCCTCATGAGATTCATTGGTGACATTTTGTAATGCGCGATGATGCCTCATATTACGACCAATTTGTGAGTCATCGAGACCATGGCGAGTTCATTTCTTTTTCTGCACATCCTCAACAAGAACATCTTCGGGGTCACTGACCATTGGATCAACTGGCATCACAGTGTCTACTTTGAAAGAACTCAGCAAATTGTCTTCCTGGTATGCCTCGAGTACAGGGTTGTCAACCTCACTTTCACCGTACTCATCGTCTCTAGAGATTGACAACTGACCAGGAGGGTTCACCTTGGGGCGTTTGGTCTGCGTTTGGTTGCGGCCCGGCCCCGCGCATGCATTGACCGCGCGATGCGAGCATCGTTTAGTCGCTTTGCATGCAGCTACCGCCTGCTCCACACATGCAACCGCCGCAAAATCGGCTGGCAGCAGACGCGCGAAACGCCCGCGTCGCGCCGTTCCAGCGGGCGGTAGCTAAACGCGCTGCTTGTGAACGGCATTGATGTACATGGACATGACATATAATATACCTAATCAACTTGGTGCGCCAATACAAGGGTTAAAAATACATATTAATCTTTCATGCATAACGAAGGAGAAAGATTGTACAGAATCACAAATACGGGCCAACATGAGTACGAGGACGCACGTGTGTTGAAAGGTGTTAATCCATCGGTTGCTAGCCCAATCCACACATTCCGGGTGTCCTTGGCGAAATCCATGTCATATCGATCTAGTGCCTTCTAGGCATCACCATTAGCTGGATGACCATCAACTCCTTGTTAACACGGATTCCTTCCTTGTGCCACCTTATATGCTTCGTAGTCGTTCTAGATAGATACGACCACTGTAGCCGTTGTGTTAAAGGCATGTACTGTAATACCTTCACCGGCATAGATGTTCTCACCACTCTCCATCTCCGTTGACTATCTCCACTATCAGGACTCGGTTTTAATAAACCGAACCCTCTGTGTTAACGGTATGAGTCCCAAGGATCCGTGCTCATACCCACAGTAAACAAAGGTGAATTATCAATAAAACATTGCATAACTAAATAAAATAATGAGAGTGCAACAGTTCCACTTATTACAATAGTTTATGACGACCATAAATCTTCACGACATGCATCTAAGAAGCAAATGAAAATTAATAATGGTGTCCCATCACGGCCATGGGCACGTACTGAACGGGAGCCGCTAGTAGTCCTGCGTACCTTACGGATACTCAGCAATGAATTGTTGGCCGTACTCCTGACCTACTCATGAAATAAGCAGCCCTGAATGAAAACCGGGGTTAGCATGCAAATGCTAGCAAGTCTTTCATGAAAAGGGCCAGGCTAGGCTCAACCTAGGAAAGATGAGGGCTCTTTTGTAGAAAAGTATTTTAACTTAGAAGTACAAAAGTATTTAACAAAACTTAAATAAATAAATAGCAGTCCTCATTATTAATCTCAACAATAAGATAAACATGGCATAATTCTCAAACTCAGTGCCTCATAACTCAGGTTCTCATTGTCTCAAATCATCATCTCAATATAGTTCTCATCCTCGTTCTTGGTCATCATGATCATCTAGCAACGGCACACTTCCCAAAAAATCTTACCCAGGTCCAATTAATTAAGGTGTAGCTATGATGCGAAAAACCACCAAGATGCTCATAACCGAGAGCACGGCTATTCGAATGAGGTTACACTCTACAGAGGTTGTACGCTTTTCCCACAAGATATGATACTCTCCCATTGGATAGCATCATAACAAAATTCATTAGAAGTCTAACCCCCAACGTGTCATGGTCATACCTGATATTACACACAGATACCCCAAGGGCTTCGACCATACCTAATATTACACACAAGTATCGCAAAGTTCAATCCCCCGGGCTATACACCGGCAATGACGCATCCCTCAGGACCTCACCTACGGTGCAAGTACAGTGATAGTTCCGACATTATTCTCCCTCTAGATTAGGCCCATCTCATACCGGGCTTGCAGTCGCACGATAAATTCTCAGTTAAATCCATCACGATCATCGATCCATAGGGATCGGAGCGTCGACTCAGGTCACCCGCTCCGAGTCAAAGTATTAGTTGGTCAAATTTTAATTAATGAGTGAACAATCCCACCATAAACCTAGTTTCTCATGTCTCATACTTAGATACTCCACAATCTCATATTGAATTGTTTAATGTTGATCATATAAGTGGGAATCACTTCTCGATGACTATCTAAGCAATGCTAAGCCAACTAATGATTAAAAACAGTAGCAAATTACAAAATAATATTGTCCTTGAGTTTGTCATGATATTGGGTGCATACCATTTGTGGATAACATGGGCCCCGGATATCCGAAGATATGCTACTGGACGTACCACCTCCTTGGCCAACTCAATTGGACATTCTAGAAGGCGGGCTTGGGGGCTGGCGCGGCATGACATGTTCTACAAGGAAACGAACTCGTCTCCTACTCGAATATATAGATATAGGCGTAGCCAAATCGGTTATATCTGTATCTTCCATACACGGATTAGGGATTCTATCTGTAACCCGGCCCCTTTCACTATATAAAAGGGGTCCGGGGCCCCTAGTTCGACATCCAATCCCACATCCAACAATCATCATCAGCATCCAGCATAATACAATTCACGAGCGCAGGAGTAGGGTATTACCTCGCCCCGAAGACCCGAACTTGTATAAATTCGGCTCCCTGTGCTACCATCGTAGTTGTGATCTTTCGTAGTGCCCCATAAAATACATTGCCGGCACAAATCGTCGACAATTGGCGCGCTAGGTAGGGGCTAGCGTCACGATCAACTACATCGACTCCGATGGCTTCAATTGGCGGATTCCCTCTTCACCTATGCCCCAGCCAAGGCTTCATCTTCGAAGATCTCGGCTTCATTACCGGTGACTTCGGGGAACTTCGGTTGTGTGAGCCGAACTTCGTTCGATCCACGCATTACCGGGGGAGGTGGTACGCGACTCGGCCGAGCCTCACCACTTTGGGATCTCTCCTCCGGATTCCGATCCGAAGAGATCAATCGATGATGACGATTCCGACCGCCTACATTGGGCTCCCCCGGTTTGGTCGTGATCTATCACTTTTTTCTTTACCAGCTCCTTATGCTGACGAAGAATCAAGTGGCGATATGATTCCTGGCTTGGATCGTTCTCAGATCCAGTTGGGAATCACAATCCATTAATCGTGGTCCGCCCCGTTCGGGTTAGGAAACTCGGCCGCTGTTTTCCATTGGATAACATGCCAGCTTTTCCAATCTGGGCTAAGGAGCGGGACACGGCTCACGCACACTGGGACGAGTTTTCCGAGTCAGGACTCGGGGACAACTCTAACCAGGTCAACTTCTCGAGTGGATATACCATTCAGATTGGTCAATTCGGCTGCGAGGTTCCAGCGGATTCGTTCTGCTGAATCAAAGTCGGATCCTCTTCTGACCAGATATCCAGCACGAGAAGTGGGAGTTATAATCATTCCCATCGACGAGCCAACAAATCAGGATCAGTTGAGCCTCTCCTTCTCGGAATCCGAGTCGGAAGAGAGCGTCAATAGGTTCCCCGATTTTCGCGGCGTCTACATGCTGGATGGGCAAGCCTCTGGATCGGCTCGGCGCCCCACTGGGGAGGTAGGAGCCGAACAAAACCGCGGAGGTGGAGAAGACTTGCGCGACCAATTGCGCGGTCGTGCACGGGAAGTCCAGGAGGAACTGCTTTAAGTACGTATGGGAGATCACTCAGTCTTCCGTACGCCACAGCAGAACATCCTCGCATGTAAGACCCTCCTAGACAATGTTAGTCCTTTGCTTGGAGAGGGCAACCCTGCAACGCCGATCATGGAACAAATCAAAGCCATGGTGACGGCGGCAACCGTCCAAAACACTTTCGGGATCAACAGCCGACTTCGGCGAAGCGATCGCCACGAGTAGCACTTTCGGCGCGCTTGGCGCCTGCAATCGCGGCAAGACGCCCGCCGAAGTACAAGTCACGATCTTCGCCTTGACATCGAAGCCCGGCGGAGGGAGCGAGACGAGGAGCGGCGCCGTACTCCACCGTGTCGGAATCTGCCCCGCCAATCTCCTCCCCCCGGGGAAGGATTAATTGACGGGATCAAAGCATTGACACCCCGACTCCGTCGGGTAAACTGGCCCGAGGGGTTCAACCCCCGGGGGATTGTGAAATTTGATGGAGAGCGGGACCCCGAGGCTTGGTTGCAGATCTACTCTTTGGCAATCAAGGCTGCGGGTGGAGGGTAAGACGTGATGGCGAACTATTGGCCCGTCATATTAACCCCTCCGGCTCAGAACTGGCTCGCGGGCCTTCCAGAGAACTCTGTCGATTTCTGGGGAGAGCTTTGCGACCAATTTGTAGCCAACTTCCAGGGTACTTACGAGAAACCCAGGACCCAGTGGGACCTTTATCAGATTCATCAGAAGAAAGATGAGTCGTTAAGGTATTTCATTTGGCGTTTCACCAAGAAGAAGAACACAATCCAGAAGATCTCAGAGGCGGTCGTCGTCGCAGCCTTCCACAAAGGAGTTAGCGACCCCGATCTAATCAAGAAGATGTCTCGGAAGCCCCCGACTATCGTCAAGGAGATGTTCGCCTTGGTGGATCGATAAGCTACCACCTCGGATGCTCTCGCTGAGCGTCAAGAGGATCACCCAAGTAAACATGAAGGCAAGAAGGACAGACCCGAGTCGTCCTCCAAGAAGGACAAGAAGTGCAAGGGTGAAGAGATGGTAGCCGTCGCGGATCAGGGTCGGCAGAGGCCGCCTCGGCCCACCGACTACAACAAAGTCATGGAGGCGCCATGTCCTTTCCATCCAAACGGAAAGCATGCGGCCAAAAACTGCAACATCTTGAAGAAGTTCGCTGAGGAGCACAACAATGACGCTCCGAGAGACGCTAAGCAAGATGACAAGCGTGACCTCCTCGGGTGGCGCTTACTAAGAAACCGAGCGAGCTCAACTACATATTCGGGGATCGGATGCATATGAGTCAAGTGTAGGCAAAAGCTACCAATCGGAAATCAATGCAGCTATTTGGTGACCCCGAGTATCTCCGATGGTCTGAAGTTCGATCATATTTGATCGCTCAGATCACCGGACCATGTCCTGCCTAGGAAGATATCCACTCATCACGGATCACGTAGTGCAGGCGTCCATCGCAAGGTCTGGTTGACGGCGGTAGTGGATTAAATATCTTTTTCGCTAAGACTCGGGCGAGATCTGAGATCCCAAGGCGGCGCTCCATCGACGAGAGCGCCATTTCATGGCATAATTCGGGAACATCATCGGTCGATCGGAAAATCACTCTTCTGTCACCTTTGCACTTTCGGGATAACTACGGACGGAGAACCTTAGTTTTGAGGTGGCCGATTTCGAGACTGCGTATCATGCAATCTTGGGAAGGCCGGGCCTGGCCAAGTTCATGGCCGTCCCACACTTCACCTATCTGGTTATGAAGATGCCAGGTCCACGGGGCGTAATCACGGTCAGTGGAGATGTCAAGTTTTTCCATCTCCTCGAGAGGGAAGCTGCGACTTCGCCCAGTCGGTTGAAGCGGCTGCCGAGTTGGAGGAGATCCGGCAGGTGGCCACCACTCTTCGCGGCGAAGGCGATCTACCGAACAAGAAGCCATCTAAGTCAGACATCAAGCCTGACGAAGATGACAAGTGAGGAGACGCTCGTCGTTCTTCTCCAAGTAGATCAGGACGTCCTCACGTCACTCGGCGGTACGCCTGAGGGCTC
This sequence comes from Olyra latifolia, assembly GCA_036346145.1. NCBI lineage: Eukaryota > Viridiplantae > Streptophyta > Magnoliopsida > Poales > Poaceae > Olyra > Olyra latifolia. The sequence goes on along the minus strand of CM070524.1, from coordinate 37,816,162 downwards.
ACCAACTAAAAGCGTGAAAACAGCACTCGCCTGGACAACCATGGAACATCGAGCAATTGCGTCGGTTCTATACCTGACGACTATTGTAACCCATGTTTACAGTTAAATAAAGATAAGTTTTCGCTCACATTGCCTTTACGCTTATGCAATTCAGTTTTTGACTTGCTACTTATTTGCATGTCAATTAAGTAGTAAGTCGGGGCTACACCTAATTAGGTGCGCAATCGCGCACCTAATCTTTCTCATTTAGAATTCTACTTGACTTGCTCCCTAGTCGGTTCCCGACTAGCCAGTAAGTCGGGGGCTATACCTAATTAGGTGCGCAATCGCGCACCCCTTCTTTCGAGATTAAATTGACTTGCTCCCTAGTCGGATTCCGACTAGCCAGTAAGTCGGGGGTTACAACTAATTAGGTGCAGTACCTGCGCCTAATCGACTTCTCTCTTTTTCAAGTTTATGTTGAGCCTAAGTGTTAACCGTTCCGAGTAACGAAACTCATGTCTCCTGGCAATACTCATACTTCCCGATTGCGTTATCGAGTGCTCGTCTCGCTCCTAACGCTAAAAACTTGATCTTGTTGGGCGAGAATGCTAAGTAAAAGGAACTTAACTCGCCCGGGCAAAAAGCATAACTTGAACAAAAGAAAAGGCGATCGGCATGTATTAAAAGACAATAATTTACATAGATAATTTACAATGAATTCCTGCATTTACAGGGGATCTAGTTCTAAATTATCTACAAGGGACTCGGCGGTCGGCTTCACCTCCTCGATCAGGGCCAACGCTTCATCCACGGTGCAGGCGAAACTATCCTTGACAGCATCAAGCTCAACTCGAGAGTAGTGCGACTTGATGATGCCCAGCGCCTGGCTGGCACTCATCAGGCTGACCTCCTTGAGCCGAACCTTCAGTTGCTCGGGGGCTTCGGTCCACCTTTGGATCAGCTCAGCCCGGGAGCTTGGCTCGGCTTCGCCAACATAGAGCCGTTGTCGAGTCGGCTCCACAGCCGCCAGGAGTTCATTATATCGCGCTTCCGAAGTTTCGACGTTCTTCTGTAGAACATCATACTGCGCTAGCGTCTTCTTCTTATACTCTGATAAAAATAGAGAACGCACAGTTATTCAACTGTGTGAGCATCGGAGGTTCAGAGCAGGTCGGGTTTGGGGACTTACCCTCCAACTCGGCGACGGCTTTCGCCTCCGCTTTTTCCAGGGCCAGCCTCTGGTCCTGGGACTTCGCTAGTTCTGCTCCAAGACTGGCAATTCTGGTGTCGCGCGCTACAAATGGTGCGGAGCATGATGTCATTTGGTCACACGCAAGACAAGCGATCCTGACTCAGGAAAGGGTACTTACACCGGAGGGATCCTGCAAGGTCTGACTTTTCGTCCTGCAGCTCCTTGATTCGGGCCTGCAGCTCTTGGCGCTCCTTGGCTGCTTCGGTCCAGACTCCAATAACCTCCTCCTCCACGGATTTAATCTGCTCTATTTGGGGGAGGAAGAAATTGAGGAACTTGGTTTTCCTCTCGGAGAAATTACCAAGTTCCTGCAAAGAGGGAGAATGTTTACCATCCTACCTCGAGCTAAAAAAGATTTACTCTACAGATCAAAAGGCTTACCCTGGCCATCCTATCGCATTCAACGGCATGCTCAAAGAAGGCCTTCCTGATCTCATCCTCGGCTTCGTCGTCAATAAGGGCCCAGTTCCCGGCCTTGTGCTTCCAGCCCGCCGAGAGCTTGGGCTCGGCCTCCTCTGGAGGAGACGGAGGCTGGCGAAGGATCTCCTCCACCATTGGCTCAGCCCCCTCGCCGTCCTCGACGGGTGGTTTCGGGCTTGAGGCCACGGCAGTGGCGCCTCCCCCGACCCTGGTTCCCGATGCGGCTTCCGCCGGCTCCGCCGGTGGGGTCATCGCATCGGCTGTCGAAGGAGGTGCCGCCTGACTTGGCTCGGCAGGCTTTGATGCTGGCCCGATTGGGCGATTCGACGGAACCTCTGTCGATGGTTTCCTAAAATAAGGAAATGGTTCGATTAGAGAAAACGTAAAAGAAGACTACCAGGCGGTGGCAAGGCTGTGCTTACCGACTGGAGGTCTTAATCTTAACACCGGTGCCCCTCCGGGGGGAACTCCCGCTTGAGGAGGCGTTGGGCGGGCCACTCGGCCTAGCCTGAGGGGTTGGATTTTTCCCCCCTTTGGCGACGCTCCGCCGTCCGCCCATGGGGGATGAGTCCCCCGACTACGCCTGGAAGCTGGCGTCGGTTGACTTTTTCCCTCTTTGGGAGCCTCGCCGACCTTTGACGTTTTCTTTCATGGAGGAAGCCGGACCCTTGCCTTTCTTCGCGACTGGGGTTTCTTCGGGCTTTTCTCCTGGGCGCTTCTCACCCTTGTTGGCAGAAGCCTCGAGAGTTGGGGCAACGGACACAAAAGCCCGGCGGTCCTGCATAGGAGTACGGCATCCCCGAGCTAGCATCAAAACAGAGCTGTTCGATACATAAAACAAGCGAAAAGAGTACTCAATCCTTACCTCTGAGGCGGATTGTTGAGGAGAAGCTCCCGGACTCCTTGGTTAGAAAAGATAGTCCTGGGCGAAGAACTCGGAGAGTCGATCGATGGCGTCCGAATTGGAGATCGGGACATCCGTTTCTCGTGTCGAGTCAGATGGCCCGGTGTACTCGAATCCGAGACGGATCCTCTCCTTGAGTTGTTGGATACGACACTTTGTGACGGAGACAGCAATCGCAACGCCGGTCAACCCCTCCTCTTTGAGGCGTTGGATCAAGCCGAGTAACTCGGTGACCTGATCCATTTCAGACGAAAGGGGGGAGAATTCCAAGAGGATGAAGCTCGGGGCCTTCTCCCGTCAAAACAAGGAAGACTGGGGAGAGGATTGGAGCAATAGAACCATTCCTGGTTCCACCCCTTCAAAGAGGTCCGGAGTGGCAAGGCAAAATACTCCTTCTTAAGGCCGCTCCGGAATTGAAATCCGGCCTCACCAACAGCCTTGGGGGCATTGTCGGTGGGATAGGCTTTCAAGAAGAAGAGATGGCAAAAAAGGGTGAAGTGGGGAGCGATCCCCAGAAAAGCCTCGCAGAGAAGAACAAAAATAGAAAGTTGAAGGATGGAATTGGGATTCAAATGAAAGAGCTCGATCCCGTAATGGTTAAGCAAACCGCGAAGAAAGGAGGAAGCGGGGAGTCCGAACCGCGGGAGAAGAAGGATTCGAAGACGACGATCTCCTCTTCGTGAGGAGTGGGAGAGGACTCACCCGCGGCGGCGCGCTAGTCGATGAGCTATGACGTTGGGAGAACGCCGCCGTCAACCAGGGCCCGCAGCCGCTCATCGGTGGTGTCGGAGGTTGCCCAGTCCCACGCCATTGGAATGTGGTGGATCTGGAGTTCAGCGACGGCGGTGGCGCTAGGGTTGCTTGGTGGCGGCGGAATCGCAAAAAACCCTAGCGGAAGTGTTTCAGGGAGATGAACGATTTGGGCGCACAGTGTGAGCGTACTGGTTCAAGTTCCCCGGCGTGCTTCACTTAAAGAAAAGCGGGTGATGTTTCGTCTCCGCGTAAGGCGGGAAAAAATGAAGCCCTAGAATCGTCGTTTCAAGACTTGGGCCCGGACTTAAGTCCCTGAGAACATGCCCCATGAGGGGCGTGAGCTGTACATGATTCTACTCAGGTACAGGTGTCACTCGGGTCAACTTAGTCGAGAAGACAGCGTGCCCCCTGTTGGGCCCTATGCCAGTCTTCAATCCGAGGATTGGGTGCTCCCCAGAATATAACTTGGCTTTGGATGTGCCCCCCGGGGACAGCAGTCGGTTTGGCTTTCAGTCGGACCGCACATCGAAAGTTTCTTTTTTAAATTGTCCCGGTGGCACATCTCCAGATCGTTTGTCATCACGACAAGCACCACTTGGGCAAATTTTAACTCAACTCTTGGCGCACCCCCTGGGGTCAACGGCTGGTCTGATTTTTTGATGAGATTAGGCGTCAAAGAGTTACCTCTTTAGTTGGGTCTCAGTGGCACATCCTTGGATCGTTTTTGCCAAGACAAACACCACTCGGAGGACCTCAACTTGGAGGCGGGCGTTTCCTCTGGGAATCACTAGCTTGACTCCGCACTAGTCGGGTCAGGACGCCTGAATATCCTACGCAAGTTGTGACATGTCCCATGCTGGACCGAATGTCGAGCTCTGCAAGTCAGGCTTGAATGTTATAATTTGTAAAAGGAAGGATAACGCTGGGTGGCACTGCTCGCTCGGCAACATCCACCTTTCTGGTATGCCTCTCCGCAGGGCCACAAGCCGGCATACCGACTAGTCGGGCTGGGTACCAGACATCTTTTAATGACTTGAGAATTTTCTCGAGTTCTTTGCAACTGTATTGTTTGATTAGCAGGTTACTCGGCGAGCAGGACTTCATTAGCCAGACGAAGAGTGACGTCACTCGGGTTGCATCTGAAGGGCTGCGAGCTGAACACTGAATCAAGACAACCCAGTCCCGAAGCACTCGGGGGCTACTGTGGATAACATGGGCCCCGGGTATCCGAAGATATGCTACTGGACGTACCACCTCCTTGGACCGACTCAATTGGACCTTCGGAAAGGCGGGCTTGAAATGACAGCGACGACATGTTCTACAAGAAGCGAACTCGTCTCCTACTCGAATACATAGATATAGGCGTAGCCAAATCGGTTATATCTGTATCTTTCATACACGGATTAGGGATTCTATCTGTAACCCGGCCCCTTGCACTATATAAAGGGGGTCCGGGGCCCCTAGTTCGATATCCAATCCCACATCTAACAATCATCATCAGCATCCACCATAATACAATCCACGAGCACAGGAGTAGGGTATTACCTCGCCCCGAGGACCCAAACCTATATAAATTCGGCTCCCTGTGCTACCATCGTAGTTGTGATCTTTCGTGGTGCCCCATAATATACATTGCCGACACAAATCGTCAACACCATGTAAATAACGACATAAACTAGGAATCACTATAGCAAATATGCATGATTTAATTAAATAGCAATTTTGGCAAAATCTAAAAATTGGGATTCTAGGGAAAGACTTGCCTTCGTGCTCTTCTAGAACTTGCGGAACATCAGCGGCATCGATGAACTCTCCTTCGTCACCCACGTGCTCTATCGCACGCAAAACAAGAATAACAGCAATAAATACCAGAAACAGTAAATGAATTGAAAAATTATATAAAAATTACAGTAAGTAGATATGAATTTTATGGATTTTCAAAGACTAGAATCGCTGGATTTGGAGCTCGAATGAATTCGTAACAAAATAGTGAAGGAACACTATCCACTGTAATTCAGGAAAAAGGAAAATCTACTGTAGCAGCAGGCTACACTGTGCAATTCAGCCCACGCGCGAGAGGATAAGATGAGGCTGAAGTGGGAGGATGGTTGTGGCTTGACATAAAATAGGCCACGAGGGGGAGATGGAGAGGAAGGTAGAGAGAGAGAGGAGAGAGGAGAGAGGTGGTCGACGGCGGGCTGTCCGGCAGCGGCGGCGTGGCGGTGTTGGCAAGGAGCAGCAGCGGCCCGACAGCGGCACACGCGACAGCGGCGGCGGCCGAGCAGTAGCGGCTCAGGGCGCAATGCGAGTTGCGCCGGCAGCGAGGTGAAGCGACGCGGCGGTGGTGGCGGAGGCGAGGTGCTGTAGGACGGTGCTGCGGTGGCAACCAAGGGCGGAGCGGCCAGAGCGGGACGGTGCAGCTCATGCGGCGGGGCACCACGGTGCAGCACATAGGTGCAACGGAGACTTTGCCTAAAGGCGGCGACGACGGCGGCGAGGCGCAGCAGCGCAGTGCTGCGTGATGGCGCGGCATCAGCGTCGGCTAGGGCTAAGCCTGGAGCAGCAGCGTGACGGCATCAGTGATGCCGGTGACCTAGCCTAGGTGCAGCGGCTATGGTGGTGCGGCGTGGACGCGACGACTACGACAGCAAGAGGAAGACGTTGACAATGGCAGGACGACGGGCAACGCGACGGTAGATTGGTTTTTTGGGGGTGATTCGATGAGAATTAGGGTTTAAATTAAGGGGGCTAGGATTGGGCTAGGCCCAATCCATGATGTATTTGCGGTTAGCTTCTAGTTGCTTTAAGATTCAAAAAAATTATAGGAGAATAGTTTTTAGGGTGTCACATCCACATACCATGATTCCCCGCAGAGTAAACAATGATCCTCCTTCTCATTTTCCTTCCAGAACAACATGTAATTATTGATGCACACATCAATCTTTTGATAGGGCATCCCTAGATTACTTAAAAAATTGTTGGACTAATAGAAGTCTTTCGGCATCTTATGAGGTTTCAGTAAATATCAGTTATCAGGTTGACAAGATCATTGAAACAGGCTATATAGAAGTTGTATTTCGATCTTATAGCCATAATTCTTGTAATGGCTATAAGTTGGGTGACGTCTGTGAAGCTATGCAAACGATTCCGAAGCTGAAAGAAGACTAAAGAATTTCTTGACTTCTAGGCCGAGAACATCCTCAAATTGCCGAACGAAATCATTCATCATTTCACCCATCCTAGCATCTTCCTCATCGAAAGTCCGGTATGAACCCAAAGTTGCACCATGCTTGGATTCACCATTCTCGTACCATGTAAGATAGTCCAACATGAACCTGTATTTGCACAGATGATGCTCCTTCTCCGTCTTGTACTGTTGAGTAATGTTTCAACACTTGGAACAAGGACACTTCACCAAACCACTCCCAGGAGATGATTCATAAACATGGTTCACAAAGGCTTGTGTTTTCATCATCCATTCTTTCGTGGGCATCCCGTTGCTTGTCCAACCGTCGTACATCCATCTTTGATCATCTCCCTTTTTTATTTTACTAAATACATGAATTACTGTGAAGTGGGTTTGAAAACCTAGTAACAATTCTAGGCTAGGATAGGTCCTAAACCCACCTAGGAATGGACGGCAAAGCACGGTTTGTATGACATGTCATAAAATCCAAACAAATTTTCGGTAGCATAACCTCGCTGTTCTCCGAGTGAACATCTGGTTGTTGTGCATCAGAGAACAACAAGGTTACACTGCCGAAATTCCATTCGAATTCTACGACATGTCATACAAAACGCACTTAGCCATCCGTTCCCAGGCTATCAAAAAATATGGACAATTCTAGACCGACACAGCTCACAACCTAATGTGAACCGTGTCGCTCCCGAACGGGTGACGTACAGGATACATGACTTGTGTTGTGATTTGACATAAGGAATGCATTTTAAATTATCTAAATGTCGTATTAACAATATGTGACATCTAATTAGGACTTATCTAAATATAGCTTAGGTGACATAAGGAATGCATTTTAAATTATCTAAATTTCGTATTAACAAATATGTGCCATCTCTTAAGTCTTATGTGGTGTCTAATTAGGTCTAATTATTTAACACTTAGGCATAACATGTAACAATATAACAATTTAATATCTAATTATTTGTACTATTCGATGTACAATATATACTAAGCGAAGAAAGGACGGAACTTGCTGTCACAAATTGTTGATGGGCAAGGCGGCGGTGGTATGGGCGCGGCGTGGCGGCGTGGACGGCATGGGCGTGGCGGCGGCATGGGTTGCGGCGCGGCGCTGCACAGCGGGTGGTAGTAGTGTTGCCGTGGTTGAGTGGCGGTGGTGGCGTGGGCGGCGGCGGCGGCGGCGGCGGCGGAGTGGGTGGTGTCGTGAGCACGGCTGAGTGACGGCGGCGTGGGCAAGACGACGTGGGCGGCGGCAACATGGGCAGCCGCGGTGATAGTGGTGGTGGCGGCGTGGGCAAGACGGCATGGGCGGCGCTGTCGGTGCGGCGCTGCTGAACTGCAGCGGCGGCTTGGGCGTGGGCTAGTTTACATCAGCCCGTGAGTGCCCCTCTTTTTTTCCAAGTGAGACACAATTTCGTCGGCCGATGAAATTACTGCAAGAAGCCACATGGCCACTTGTTAGGTTGCCACGTGGAATAACTGGACTAACAAATGAATAAAACACTAAATTCGTCGGCCCAGGCCAATGAATTTACGCCAACGTGGAAAAACAATGGGCACACTCACGCGCCTTTTATGGAAAAATTATTAAAATTACTATATTCATTGGCCAGGGTCAACGAAATTAACCAGAAATGACTTGTAGCATGTTTTCGTCCGTTCTTACCAACGCAATTAGTTCAAAATATTTTGAATTACGTGAGGTGGGTCAGAAGGCCAACAATTTCGGTGGTTACTATCCTGGCCGATGAATCTACAAATAATTTTGTCTGTTTCATGATGGCCAACGAATTGAAATTGTTAAAATAATTTCGTCGGTTTTGTTTGGGCCGATGAAAAAAATATTGTTTTCCTGTAGTGATGCTTAGTACGCTGATGCTGGATAGGTTGGTGGAGTGATAGACCATGCTAACGTTGTCACAGTAGATGAGTGTGGCACATCAGAGGAGGGATATGGAGGTCCTCAAGTACCCGCTACAACCATCAAGCCTTTGTAAGCCCATTGGCCACAAGACGGTACTCAGTTCGACACTAGAGAAAGAGCCGGTGTGCTGCCACTAAGAGGACCAAGACACAATGTTGTCACCGAGGAAGACACCATAGCCTTAGGTAGACTTGCGAGTGTTTGGGCAATGTCACGGTTGCCCAAAATATAGATGTTCCATGTAGCACAACTAACCAGGATTCAGTTGCGCTCCGAGAAGATAGCAACCTGCATCGTTAACTAGCACAATATGAGTTATTTGATAATCGAAATAGTCTGTAAAGCTGATTTAAACAGCCACTGTAATACTTACGTTATTAATTTACAACCAGAAAGAACACTCTGCAACCACAAGCAATGCCTGAGCGTAGGAGTGACCAAGGTTCCGCATCGCTCCTCCAGACCAATGCCCTTTTTCCTCTGTCTTCCGCAGGGTCTTCTGTTGGATAGCCTTGACCTAAGGCTGCTCGTTGGAATGGGCAGCCCGCATGAAAGGCGGGTGAGTACGCGAGCACTCAACAAATCACATGAGTGATTATCTTTCAACCACCATGAGCTAAAGTTGTTAAATGATTAATTTACCAAGTTCATATTTTTAACCTCCTAGTTATAACCATTGTACCCTTCATCTACCTAGAGCATTGAAAGTACACTATATGAATATGGTGATACCAGGAGAGCAATTATAACAGAAAATTAAATCTACTTATGTCCAAATCACTGGAATCACCCATTAACATAACTTCATATACCGGAAGTACGGTACATCCATGATTTAGGGATCTCAGTTCTACAAAACCTGCCCAGCCTTACCCATACAATGCAACAACTTAGTTAAGGTTGAAGCACCAAAGATCTAAGTTATTCCATTGAACTAGTTTCCGCCCAGCGAGACCTCGTCCACCTTCTGACCATGGGAACCTATAGGCCGATAGGTTTTGTCATCATATAGAAGGGTGGTTCTCAGCTGTTATCAAGACCTGACAGGGGGACTGAGGCCACCATACCCAGCTGTCTGTGACTTATTGCAACCGTGAAATACCTCGTCCAATAGTCCAAAAGTGTGAAGTCATGAGTGATGAGCATGTGGTGGTTTTCGTTTAAATTCAAAATTCAAATCCACTTTTGATTTGGCATGTTACAAATTTGATTCTTGCGAAGTTTTGAACCCTGCAGCTTGGAGCTTGCACTTAGACGTTAAGCTTAACGGTCCACGGAACCTCTGGTTCCCGTGTCGAATCGCTCCTAGATCACGGACAGTCCCGTCCACCGATTTCTGTCGTGCTCATTCTTTGTTTTCACTTACGGATGAACCGTAACCCGATCGGAGATCGGTTTGTTTCCTTGTGTTCGTGTTGTTCTCGTGTACGCAGTGATGGTCTCAATGCAGCTTGGCCCCACGAAAGAACCGGCCAGTGGGCTAGCTACCGGTCTGCGGAGGACCGCGCGAGTCTGCGGTGGAGGTTTTTGGGCGCCGCACCGGGCGTCGCTCGGCACGACCTCGTCGAAGTCTTGGGAGCATCGGAGCGGCTGGAGGTGGTTGGCAATGCTTCAGATTCGTCTTGAGAGAGACCGGAGTGTGTTTTCGGGGTTTCGGCCGCCCAGTGTTTTCACAAATGTGTGGCTTGGGCTATAAATAGGACCCCAAGGCTTCACTTGGAGGGTGTCCTTGAGCCATTTGTAGCCAGCCAACATAGGTGTGAGTTGAGGAGCTGCGTCTCTGTGTGAGTGTGGGGGCTGCGTCTCCGGGTCCCTGATCTGTAGTTCTGTTCATGAGCTAATAGATCAGCGTTTTATATCGTTCTTGCACTTACTTTCAGCATTTAAATTCAGCATTTAAATACCGTGAGAGTGAAATGATCTTGTGGGATTTGTGTGTGTTCTTGTTTCGATCTTGAGCCATCCCTGAAAAACTCCGTGCCTCCTTTTCTATTCTATATGCTTTGATGGCTCAAGTCTGTTCTTGAAGTTCCTGTCTTGTTCTTCGCGCAGCAGGCAGTGTTTGATTTTTATAAAAATCTAGAAAAATCTTTTTGAGTGATTCTTGTTGGAGAAGGTGCGTGACTCATATATCTATTCACTATAAAAATTTGGAGTCCTGTTCTTGCACCGTTTGGGAGCAGTGAGGTGAAAACCGAGCCCCAAACTTTCTGCTCGATGTTCTTGACAGCTCGTGGTTTTGATTTTTCATATTTTCTGCAAAAGGAGTTTTGAGGAGATTTCTGGTGGAGTGCTTCATGACTTATTGATTAATCGGAAGAAAAATTTCCAAACATTGAGAAGCACCAGAAACCCACCATCCCTCTGCTCCAAGTGGAAACAAACTCTGGGGTTTCTGTTTTTGCTTTCCAGAAAGCAGCTTGTGATGTTTGAATTTTCATGATTTATCTACATGGAGTTTTGAGATGATTTTTGGTAAAGTTGTGCACGACCCATTGAGAAATAGGGAGAAAAATTCCCAAAATTTGATGAGCACCAGAAAGCCACCATCCATCTCCTCCAAGTGAGAACAAATCTGCTTTTTGCTTTTCTGAAAGTCACTTTGGTTATTTGGCTTGATCTCCTTTCTTAAAGTAAGGTTTGAATTGATTCTTCTCTTTTGGACACTTGACAACCAGGATTGTGTGTGAAAAATCCCCACATATTCCATGACTCTCATTCATGCTAGGGGTACACATAGTTGTCAAGTTGTTCATATTTTGGGGTGCCGTGAATTCAAAAAGAACGGTAGTAAAAATTCGAGGCTCTCATTCACCCCCTCTGTTCGCCGTGGTTAGTTTCACAAGGTATCGAGCCAGGTTATGCGTTCTTCGTGATTCTTGCGGATCTGTTGAACCTTTCCTTTTGCCCTCACCATGGCTGAAGAGAAATACTCAAACAAACCGCCAGTGTTCAATGGCTCCGACTTCTCCTTTTGGAAAATGCGGATGGGTTCATACCTCATGGCACAAGGACTTGGTGTATGGAGGAAGGTGAAATACCCATACAAGGTGCCAAAGGAAGATGAGGTTACCCCCGAAAATGAAAAGGAGTACGAGCAGAATGCCAAAGCTCGGAACATTCTGTTCCAAGGCTTGGGGCGGAATGAGTACGACCGAGTTGGTCATCTCGAGTCGGCTCATGAGGTCTGGACTACCCTCCAAAGTTTCCATGAGGGGACAGTCAAAATTCAGACCGTCCGCCAGGACCAGCACAAGCGGGAATACAACCGCTTCGCTCAGAAGCCGGGTGAATCGCTGAACGCTGTTCAGTAGGTTCACTAAAATCTTGAGCGCTTTGCGGTCTGTTGGCATCAACTATGAAGGAGCCGACAATGCTCGCCACTTGCTTTCGCTTGACATGAAGATTTGGGGGTCAAAGTCGTGGCTATCGTGAAGCCACCGACCTTACCAAACTTACTTTGGATGGCTTGTTTTCAAACTTGAAGTCCCATGAGGAGGAGCATCTTTCAGCCTTCAGATGACTCCAGACTCTATCGCTCTTGTGACACACCCGCCTACTTCCTCCATAGACTTGGGTGGTGTCTCTTTAACTTGTTTGCTCGAACTTTCGACGAAAGCATCCGGACTCTGTGCGGAAGAGAGTCTTGCCCTCCTCTCCAAGAAATTTTCGAGAGCTTTCGGAGAGTGAGTGAGAGGAGGAGGAGCACCGTGAGATGCTTCGAGTGTGGTGGTGTCAACCACATGCGTGCCGAGTGTCCCAACTGAGGAACAAGGGGCGAGAGGAGGCACCCAAGAAGCCCGCCACTACCATCACCAAAGCCGTATCATGCAAGCCGGAGGCTGCTTCCTCTGGCGGCGTGGCCCTCCTTCCGTAGGGCGCAGTTGTTCATAAGGTGCTTGCCGCTTTGGACTCGGCTTGCGCTGACGAGGAGGAGGAGGCCAGCGACGACGGCGAGGACGCTCGACGACGACGCCGACGACGACGGCTACGCCGCATGTGCTTCATGGCCGCCACCTCTCCGACTCTTCCGACGCCGACACCGACTCGAGGTACCTTGCTTTGAGAACTTCGATGACTGAATGCCGCATTTCTCAAATTAGGCGGCTTTCTTGCTCAATCCAACCGTAGGGTTAAGGACCTCAAGTTAGAAGTAGCACACCTCTCACCGAACTAGAAATGCTAGGGTCGCGCCTAGTAATGATGCTTGTCTTGACACCGAGACTTGGAGGGTCTGTGATGAGGCCCTCTCGATTTGGATAAGCTAAGGACCACTCATGCTAGTGTGAACAAGGAGCTTGAAGAGCTTAAGGACAAACATCTTAGTGTGCTTGACGAGTTAGAGGAGACTCGTAGTGCTTTACTTTCTCATTGCTTCACGAGCTTGTTGCTGTCCCGATCCTTCGCTCACACACTTGACACACCTAAGGACCATGTCACCTAGTTGAGGATGTGAGAGATCATGTTTCACCTAAGGACCCAACTAGCTCGATGATGATTCTTTTGTGTCCTTTTGCTTGTGATGAGTGCTTGTCCTTGAGGCTAGAGAACCTAAAACTCAAGAGTAAAATTGCTGATTTGAGTTCCCTAGTGATAGCTCCTTGCTTGCGCTGTGATGGGTTGGATGAACATATGGGTAGAGCGCTAGAGGACATGAGTCTTAGGTTCGATCTCGCCTTATTTCATGCAAAACTCGAGTGTCTCTCCCGCAAGGCTTTTCAAAATGAGATCACCATCTTGAGTGATAAGGTTCAGAGGTTGAAGGGTAAGGACGGTGGGTGTCCAGGATAAGTCTCCCGAGTCCTCTCTTCCTCGTGTGAGTTTTGCCCCGCCTACATCGAGTGTGAATACCGATAAGCACTCTTGAGAAGTTCGTGGGGGCAAGAAGAAGTGAACTTGATCTTGGATCACCCAAGATATCACAGGTAGAGGTCTTGGGTTTGACTGGCTTGATCACATCAAGCGTCACCCTTCCAGAGTTGTCACAAATGAGAGCCAAGCGGCGGAGCGGCCGTCGTTTCTCCAGGGTTCCTACCAAGACCGCTTTTAGGTCTGCAGGTCTCCAGTTTGCTCTCGACCGGTGGTTGCTTCCTCTCAGAGCACCATCACTGGAAAGGGCAGAGCACCCTAGCACCACGGTTCAAGACTGCACCTCCTGCGGCCCACGCCCAAAGCCAAAACCAAAGCCAAGCCTAAACAAAAGCCCAAGGCTAGGTTCACTGTTCTTCTTGCCACAGTTCGGTCACCGAGCCGAGACTTGTTACCACTCGTTGGGTTTCCACAGGTCACTCTAGGGAGAGGCAAGCACCACCTAGAGCACACACCGCACCGTCCCCAGGCAGAGTTTTCAGTCCCTGCAGACCAGGCTAGGTTTCAAGAGTGTCGCTCCTCGAGCGGGTTCGACCGAGCTAGGTTGCGTGAGTTCCGCCGTCCTCGTGGTGTACCTTCTTTCTCTGGTGGAGGCGGACACCATGGCGTGAGTTTCCTCCCAAGGTCGATGGGTGACGGAGAGTGGTTCTCGGACTTGGGATACCCAAGGTTTTCGGACGAGGTCCGGCGAGTTCCCTGTGTTTCATTCCCGTAGAGTCAGAGGGTGCTTACGGGGTGTGACTCGATTTTGGGTACCTAGGTCCGCACTAGTGTGTCCTCGGCCGAGTCCCGTTTCTCTTTACTTGACTCAGTTCGTGGGTGGGGAGGAAGGGCATTTGGATCGTTGACTCGGTTGTTGTCGCCACATGACCGGTGAGTCACGATGGTTTGCCTCCCTAGCCTCGAGATCCCGACGGTGGCGCGATCACCTTCGGGACGCTTCGTCGGGCCGTGTCCTAGCTCGCGGTTCACCTGTGTTAGCCCTCGCCAGACTTCAGACGAGCTCTTGTCGACAAACTGCAAAGATAATCTGCTTTACGTGTCGCATGACTTGTTGATCGTAGACTCGAGGTTAGGTTTAGGGCGCCTGGTTCTTGTGTCTGAGTCCTCTGGCGAGTTGGTTTGCGGGATCTCCGCTTTCACCGAAGTTTTCCGAGCTGATTTTCCTACTTCTTCGATTGGTGCTCTCTCACCGCTTACTTGCTTCGATTCTCGGGATATTCGCTTTTGGCACAGGCGCCTTGGACATATTGGTTTTGATCACCTTGTGCGTGTCGATTCTTGACTTGCTTTCCGGTTTGCCCAAGCTTTCTCTTCCGAGGATTTGGTTTGTGCTCCTTGCCGTCATGGCAAGATGGTTGCCGCTTCCCATCCACGCGTCTCATGCGTAATGACCGATGCACCAGACAGCTCTTGCATATGGATACCGTTGGTCCAAATTTCGAGTGCGGTCGGTTGGTGGGAAGTGGTGCGTGCTTGTTATTGTTGACGATTTTTCTCGCTACTCCTGGGTCTTCTTCATGGCCTCAAAGGAGAGACATTTGAGCTGTTCGAAACCTCTCAAGGAGGCTTGCGCTTGAGTTTCGAGTGCACTTCGGCCATTCGATGCGATAATGGCACCAATTCAAGAATACTTCTTTCAATCTTTTTGCACACTTTCGGAGTTGAGCATCAATTTTCTTCGCCTCATGCAGCCCAAACAGAACGGGGTGGTAGAGAAAAGAATAGAACCTGGTTGAAATGGCGGACAATGCCGATGAGTACTCCACCCCGCGACACTTCGGGCCGAGGTCGTCTCTGCTTGCTTGCTATGTTTCCAACAGAGTGTTTCTCCGTGCTGTTGCACAAGACCTCGTCGAAGCTTCGATATGGGCGCAAGCCCAATGTTTCACACTTTCAATCTTTGGTTGCAAGTGCTTCATTTTAAAATCTGCAATTTGGACAAGTTCGAGTCTCGCTCTTCGATGGTCTTTTCTTGGGGTACACTAAGTCCTCTAGGATCTCTGGGGTTTGGGACATAACTAGGCGGAGGGTTGTGGAGTCTTGTGAGGTCACTTTGACGAGGCTAGACCAGGTTCTAGGCCGACATCTCCCACCGATCTTTCCTTTGAGCCTATCTTCGTAGAGGAGAAGGTGAGTCGGGATGACCGCTCGTCGGTCCCCGATGACTAACCTCCTCCACAGTAGAAGCCATAGTCGACCCACCGCTCGATCCTCCCGAGCCTCCGTACCTCCACCTCCTCAGAGCCCACTCTGTTAGGACTTCTTCTTCCGAGGTGTCCCTGTGAGAGTCCTCCCTTGGTGGCTCGATCCCGCCTCGGCTTCACATGAGGTAGAGGCCACCTCGGGTGCACCTAGGCACGCTCAGGCTAGTCACCCTCCCGATCGATTATAGGACCTATAGGTGGCGTGTGACTAGGTCTAGAGCACACCGATCCCTCCTCTCTGCTGCCTTCGTTTCTTCTCTCGAGCCTAAGGACATAGCTCAGGCTCTTGGCGACCTGATTGGGTCAATGCCATGCACGAAGAGTTAGAGAATTTTGAGAGAAACAAGGTTTGGGATTTAGTGGAATGCCCAAAGAAAGGCCAATATCATAGGTACTAAATGGGTGTTTAAAAATAAGCAGAGCGAGGATGGGGTAGTTGTGAGAAATAAGGCTAGGTTGGTGGCACAAGGTTTCACTCAGTCGATGGGATTGACTTTGATGAGACCTATGCTCCTGTTGCTCGACATGATTCCATTCGGATCTTCCTTGCTTTTATGGCTTCACACCGCTTCAAGATTTTTCAAATGGATGTTCAAGTGCTTTCTTGAACGGTTTCATTGAGGAAGAAGTTTTGTTCGGCAACCTCCGGCTTTGTTTGTGTTGAGTTTCCCGATCACGTATACAAGCTCTCGAAGGCTTTATATGGGCTCAAGCAGCCCCTCGAGCTTGGTACGAACGACTCAAGAGTTATCGATTGGAAATGGTTTTCAATGGGCGCGTTGATAAGACCTGTTTATCAAACGCAAGTCATCCGATTTTCTCCTTGTGCAGATTTATGTTGATGACATTATCTTTGGTGGGTCTTCGATTCTTTGGTCTCTGAATTTGCTTCCGTCATGAGCTCAATTTGAGATGAGCATGATGGGTGAACTGAATTTTTCTTGGGTTTTCAAATCAGCGAGACCCTCAGGATCTTTCTTCACCATCCAAGTACACTAGAGACACCTTTCAGCGGTTTGCCATGGTGATAGTAAGCCTGTTTCACTCCCATGGCAACCACTTCGTGCTTGAGCCCGACTTAGATGTTGAGCAGAGATCGAAGCTCTATAGGAGCATGATAGAGCACTTCTTGTACCTTACCTCTTCTCGCCGGACATACACTTTGCCGTGTGTCTCAGGCGCTTCGCTTCGTGCTTCCCTAGGATTTCTCACCTTGGTCATCAGCGGATCCTCCGCTACCTAGTGGCCACCCCGAGATAGGAATCGGTTTTCTTCGCTTCTTGTCTATCTCTTAGAGCCTATTCGATGCGAGACTTTCTTTCGGTCAGAGGATAGATAGGAAGAGCACTTGAGCACTTGCCGGTTCTAGGCACTTCACTTGTCTCTTGGTCTTCTAGGAAGCGCACTGGTGTAGCTCGATCTCTGACCGAGGCCGAGCACGTGGCTGCAGCCGCTTGTTGCGACCAAGTGCTTTGGTTAAGACAAATGCTTCGGGACTATGGGTTAGAGGTTGGTAGCGTCCCACTGTGTGATAATACCTCGGCCATCAACATTGCCAAAAACCCACCCAAATTCCAGACCAAACACATAGATATCGGTACCACTTCCTTAGAGACCATGTAGAAAGGGGATATAGGGCTAGGTTTTGTAGAAGGTGATCATCAACTTGCAGATATTCTCACCAAGCCCTTAGATGGTCCTAGGTTTGCCACTCTCCAGGAGAGCTTGGCTTGGTTAGTCTTTGGGGTATCGTGTGAGGGAGCTTGATCTTGTACTATATTGTATATATTCTTTCTGCTTTTGTCTGTGTTGGTTTGTTTTAGAACATGCTAGAATCACAAAGACTTTCTTTGGCACCTCTTATCTCTTAGGTCGCTATCATGCGTGATTAGCAATGTCCTCTGCTCTAGTTAGAGAGTCTCACATAGACTTATTGGTTGACCGGTATGTGGAGGATACAGGTAGACAGGTTTGTGTTTGTTCTCTCTAGTAGTCGAGTTTAGGCTTGCTTCCCTATCTTCTGTAGCTAGGAGTGTGCCTTGTGCTAGAGTGTCTGCTGCTTTCTTCCCTGCTCTATAGCAAACCGATTTTCTCGCTTCTTTCCTTCCTCTATGCGCTTTTGCCTCGGGTTCTTATTTTGAGGGAGGTTTGAAGCATTGCATTTGCATCTAGTTTTTGTTTTTCTTTGCAAGTGCTTTGCCTATTAGGCTTGTTGGTCTCATCGATGTTGAGTTTTGATGTACCATTTGAGTTTATGTGCAAACTTGTTTGATTTGACACGAGTTTGAGAAAAGGGTAGAAGGAGCTTAAAATCTTTGAGAAAATCATTGCAAAACTTGACATTTGCATGTTTTCATGGTTGGGCTTTTCATTGTCAAAATGTCGGTACATTTTTCTTGATCTCCGTCGAGATTTTGAAACTCGAGTTGCCTTCTTCTGATCATGACCACTTCTTTAGTGGAGTCCATTTGCCCCTTGCTTAAAATAAAGCAACCAAACATGGGTTTCAATCCCTGAGGTTTGCATTTGGTAGAATTTAGGGTGACCTAGGGGGTCGGTTCCAAGTTACCCTTGGGTTGTGCTCTACTAGCAATCATTCACCATGTGAATAGGTGCAAATAAAGTCAAGAAGGCCTCTCCAAAACAAAACAAAAAAAAAAACAAAAACAAAACAAAAACAAAACAAAAAAGGAAAAGGAGAGATTAAGGCCAAAAATAAAATTCAGTTTGGGCACTCTTTGGACACATTTTGGTCTTGGTCATTCTCGATTTGGCAACCTTGTTTTTCTTTGTCTTGATGTTTCTCAAGTTTGTGCACCCATTTTGATTTTGAAACGTCTATTCATTGCCAATGTGCACATGACTTGAATCAACAAAAATGTTTTGTTTTGCTCCTTTCATGCCTTAGTACCTTTGTCTGTCTTGTCAGCTTGTGAACCTCAAACTTCATTTGAACCTCGATATTCAACTTTGGTGACCATTTGGCTAATTGGCAAAGCCCTTGGTTAGGTTTTCTTCATTTCTTTTGCATATGCATTGTTCGGGTTCATGATTGGTGTCTTCTTGACCATTTGACAAAAAGGGAGAATCATGATTTTAGGGGAGTTTCAAAACTGAAAATTGAGTTTGAAATCAAAACTTCGCTTTCATGGCCAATTTTGGGAAATTTTGTCAACATGCTCATCAAGGGGAGATTGTGAAGTCATGAGTGATGAGCATGTGGTGGTTTTCGTTTAAATTCAAAATTCAAATCCACTTTTGATTTGGCATGTTACAAATTTGATTCTTGCGAAGTTTTGAACCCTGCAGCTTGGAGCTTGCACTTAGACGTTAAACTTAACGGTCCACGGAACCTCTGGTTCCCAGCCGAATCGCTCCTAGATCACCGGACGGCGTCCGTCGGTCGATTTCTGTCGTGCTCATTCTTTGTTTTCAATTTACTCGATGAACCGTAACCCGATCGGAGATCGGTTTGTTTCCTTGTGTTCGTGTTGTTCTCGTGTACGCAGTGATGGTCTCAATGCAGCTTGGCCCCACGAAAGAACCGGCCAAAGTGGGCTAGCGGTGGTCCGGAGGACCGGTCGCGGTCTGCGGTGGAGGTTTTTCGGCGCCGCACCTGGGCGTCGCTCGTGCACGACCTCGTCGAAGTCTTGGGAGCATCGGAGGCTGGAGGTGGTTGGCAATGCTTCAGATTCGTCTTGAGAGACCGGAGTGTGTTTCGGGGTTTCCGGCCGCCTCAGGTGTTTTTCACAAATGTGTGGCTTGGGCTATAAATAGGACCCCAAGGCTTCACTTGGAGGGTGTCCCTTGAGCCATTTGTAGCCAGCCAACATAGGTGTGAGTTGAGGAGCTGCGTCTCTGTGTGAGTGTGGGGCTGCGTCTCCGGGTCCCCGATCTGTAGTTCTGTTCATGAGCTAATAGATCAGCGTTTTATATCGTTCTTGCACTTACTTTCAGCATTTAAATTCAGCATTTAAATACCGTGAGAGTGAAATGATCTTGTGGGATTTGTGTGTGTTCTTGTTTCGATCTTGAGCCATCCTGAAAAACTCCCGTGCCTCCTTTTCTATTCTATATGCTTTGATGGCTCAAGTCTGTTCTTGAAGTTCCTGTCTTGTTCTTCGCGCAGCAGAGCAGTGTTTGATTTTTATAAAAATCTAGAAAAATCTTTTTGAGTGATTCTTGTTGGAGAAGGTGCGTGACTCATATATCTATTCACTATAAAAATTTGGAGTCCTGTTCTTGCACCGTTTGGGAGCAGTGAGGTGAAAACCGAGCCCCAAACTTTCTGCTCGATGTTCTTGACAGCTCGTGGTTTTGATTTTTCATATTTTCTGCAAAAGGAGTTTTGAGGAGATTTCTGGTGGAGTGCTTCATGACTTATTGATTAATCGGAAGAAAAATTTCCAAACATTGAGAAGCACCAGAAACCCACCATCCCTCTGCTCCAAGTGGAAACAAACTCTGGGGTTTCTGTTTTTGCTTTCCAGAAAGCAGCTTGTGATGTTTGAATTTTCATGATTTATCTACATGGAGTTTTGAGATGATTTTTGGTAAAGTTGTGCACGACCCATTGAGAAATAGGGAGAAAAATTCCCAAAATTTGATGAGCACCAGAAAGCCACCATCCATCTCCTCCAAGTGAGAACAAATCTGCTTTTTGCTTTTCTGAAAGTCACTTTGGTTATTTGGCTTGATCTCCTTTCTTAAAGTAAGGTTTGAATTGATTCTTCTCTTTTGGACACTTGACAACCAGGATTGTGTGTGAAAAATCCCCACATATTCCATGACTCTCATTCATGCTAGGGGTACACATAGTTGTCAAGTTGTTCATATTTTGGGGTGCCGGTGAATTCGAAAAAGAACGGCCGTAAAAAATTCGAGGCTCTCATTCACCCCCCCCTCTGTTCGCCGTGGTTAGTTTCACAAAAAGATTTCTATGTTTGATTGCTCTATTGCAAGGAAGGGCGAAATTGTGTTATGTTACTGTGACACAAGAGCAGTATCCTTTATGGCGTCGGGCAGGAACATATTTGACAATGTCCACCTCATGGGGACTATCAATCTTTCAATCATCTCTAGTTTCATAGTAGGATCATTATTTTCCTATGACCTTAGCATGCAATAGCATTAATCCCAATGTTATCTAGCTATTTCACTTAACTTAACCTTTTGATCTTAAATGACGTTCATTTCATGATTATATCCTTGTCAAGGTGTAAATGGCCTAAGCTGACAAGGCTCTTCATCGTCCTGAATGGAGTTTGTCTATCACGAAGTAATTTTATTCCTTTTTATTTGGTCCTTGTCAAGATGAATATGGTCTACCTGACAAGGGCATACCACCTCCATGATCAGGAAATAGCTATCGCGAGTCAAACCATATCTAAATTGTATAACAGGTTTTTCCTATGTTTAAAGTATCTATATAAGGCAACTTTTTATAGAATTTCATAGCACTAGAGTTGACAAATGATCAAGGAACATGTGACTTACCTTTCAGGGTCAAGGCCTTTTGTGGGTTGTTGTCATCGGGGATTCTTCTATGGCATCGGTTATGTCCTTCCTTACCCCGATGCTATTAAACCTTCTTTCATCTTTTGTCCGTGACTTGATCTGCGTTTACCTGACTCCACGCTCTACCAAATGGATTTATAATTACCAAAGTAAAACCAGAATGACATGCATAGAATTTAATGTTTATATTTTAAAATATTCCCAAAGGCTTTATAATGTTTTATAATGCAAGAAATACCAAGCTCTATATTTGTATGAAAATTTAAACTATGATGATATGCACCAGATATTTACAATGCATATAGGTGTGGGATTTTGTTGAAAAAGGTACTTCAAAAGGTATTTAATGTTTCTATATGTTTAACTTGAATATAACTTATAAAAAGATAGGAACATCTGACTTTAGAAACTTGGTAATGCATTACAAATATTTTTTATGCATCTTAAAATGTCTTATAAGGTATTTACTAGATTTGTCATTAAGTTTTAATATTCCAAAAATCCCATTTTCAAATAATCCCTTTATTTGGTTTAAATGCCCTAATTGGGTTAATTTATAGTTTACATATATTCTTGTTGTTACATATAATTAAAATTTTATATTTAGGTGTATTTTATTATTCTAAACATTTTCTATTTGGGCACTGTTCACAAAACCAGTATAAAAAAGGGTGAACCGGCCGTAAGAAGGAATAACCAAGAAAACCTGCTAAAACCAGACGGTTCATTGGTCTTCTTCCTCTTCCTCTGTTTTTCTTCTCCGACGAAGCTTCGGTGACTGATTGCAGCTATTGTGGTACTCTATTAGGGTTGTTCTTTGGCTCTACGGGTTTCTGGAACCAAGACGCAGGACGTGTTTCCCTCGTCCATGGTCGAAGGCTTATGTTTGGCCGGCAGCGAGTTTGAAGAAGAGCTATGAGGCGGTGTAACATGAATCCGGCAATTCGGGGCCGGTCTCGGTTAAAGGATGGCATGGCAGTGGTCGCGGGGTTGACAGCAACCTATCAGTGGACATGGCATAGCTCAGGGTACATGGTGGTGTCGGCAATTGCTCGCCGGAGCTACAGAGCAGAGCAAGTTGGGGGCGGACTCGGTTGAGCTTGGGGCCATATTCGCAGGTTAGGGAGCATCTAGAGGTCAAGAAGAACACGATGGTGCTATTGGTTTTGCAAGGGTGACCTTGTAGTAGGCTAGCCATGTTGTTACACCTTGGGCGGTGCCCGGCAATGACGCGACGGCGCCTCGGCGCATTTGCGCTCGGTTGCAAGAGTGTGCGAGCATCCTAGGGGCTTCAGGAGGCCAGTGGTGGTGTTGCTTTTGAGCGGAAATGTCTACAACACGCTAGCACCGTGAGCTTTGGAGCTCAGGGCAGTGGTTCCAATGGCAGTAGCGGCCTGAGGTGAAATTGGCCGGCGTGGTGCTTCTGTGAGGTGTGGGGAGGCTCTAGGAAGCTTGTTGGTGCAAGCAATTGGATCAAATTAGAACATACGCATGCAATTGCCACGATTGGTTGTCGCAGCAAAAATGGGGGAAAAGAGATGAGAAGGCTCACCAGCGGCGCTCCAGCGTCGGCTCGGGCTCGGGGAGGACCAGTGGGTGATGGCGAAGCTATAGGCAGTGATAGAGTAAGGAGGGGAAGAAGAAATTCCCCTCGCTTGGTGTTTACCATGGACGGGCAGCGCTGTGGATGAACTGGGAGGTGGCTGCGGTGGCTTTTGGCCATGCTAAGCGCGTGGATGAGCTAAAGGAGCCACGCAGCTGCTCAGCGCGGGGATACGTGATGCACGGATGCGCGCGAGGCTAGGCGGCATGGACGGCTCGCTCGACCTGAGCGACGTCGAAGGCGAACTCCCAAAACAGAAAGCGCCCACTGAGGAAGCTTTCGGAAAGGGTAAGTTTCCAGATAATACAAAATTAGATTTTTCTATTAGCTGAAAAATACAATTAAATGCTAGAAAACTATTTCTAGCTCAAAAAAATAGAAATACCCCTAGCTTCATAAAATCATTGTTAACTGAAATATGTGGTTTATTTATGATTTGATATTGATTTATTTTGATGTTTTAAAGATATTTATTTTATGCAATTTTTAAATATCATTTAATGCCCTTCATTGTTTACAAACTTTAGAATTATCAGAAAAATATAATTTAGTTATAAGTATTCCAGTGTTATAATTTAATTAATATATTGACATGATTTTATTTTATGTGATTTTTAATTATCCTTATAAATAATCTAAATTTAAGATTTGGGAGAAAATGACATAATTTCTATGTTCCTAATGACCTCTAGAAGACTTATCATGTTTAATGCATGCAACTGATGTTTTAATTTGAGAAAAAATTTATACCCAAAATTTCAGGATGTTATAGGCAACCAACCCAGTCGGCGTCGGACTACACTGTTAGGTCAATCGGTGAAGTGTAGTGAAGAAGAATCCTAAGAGTGCCCTAGAGGTAGCAAAGAATCCTCTTGATGGCGCCAAGAGGTGTCTTGTGTAGATCATGCATATGGAGACATACTTGCTGCACAATGTTGTAGGAGAACGCGGTGCTACGCTAGCCGAAAACAAAATTTTTCTTCTGCGAACACCCGGGCAACATGCGAGTCGGAGATCATGGGCATTACCCTCGAGCACGTTAGCGGCGGAAGTAGAGTGGGTGAAGCCTCCCGCGTGTTGCGAAGCCTAATCAGACGTGGTCGAACACGACGTGGTACAACTTCTCCTCGTCGCGGATCGCCGTCACAAAGAACGTCGGCGTAGTCGTCTGAGTTATGTAGCCGATCGAATCGACGGCCGACGCCGAGAGCGACGACGCCTCCACGGTATCCACACGTCCGGGGTGGGAACACCGCTATTTGGTGTGCTAGCACCCAGCGCGGCTAGGGTTCTTAGGGCGATGGGGCGTGGCGGCGGCTAGGCTCGTGGTGGGGAGACTAACACACCGCGCGCCCCCATGCCTCCTTTATATAGAGCGCACTAACGGGCCTTCTACGATAAAGCCCATTAGGTCTCTCTAATGGATATGGAAGCCCACTAGGTCTCACGCTAATGGATCTTCTACAATAGAAATCCATTAAGGCGTCGAAGATCCAAATCCGTATAAACCCACTAATGGATCCAATCCATCGATATGATCCAACCCGTTAAGTGTGTGACCCATTAGGCTCATGTACAAGTCGGCCGCGGTCCCGAGAACCCTTCCCGGACCACAAGTCAATAGCGGTACCTAGCGGCACATATTGACCCCGAATGTACACAATGATCGAATCACCAACCTTGATACACTCACATAGGATCCTTTTGCCACGATATCGGTCAAGCTCAAGGCGAGGCGTGCCACCCTTGTGATAGCTCGACAAATTCACTCGTCAATGTAATGGATATAATTCGTGATTAACTCTTTAATCACTTTGGCATGGCCATGCATTTTTCTTATCCATCCACACCGAGGGGCCCAGAGATATCTCTCCCGTTATCAAGGAGGGGCAAATTCCATCTTGATATCTTACATCTCACGTCATGTTTCATGGCATACCCGTAAGCTACCTTTTTAACTTTCCTATTACGGTGAAGCATTTGATAGCCCCAAAGTATACAATTATGCATGCTGAGAATCAATAAGAATCTCAGGTCAAAGGATCGTATAGGTATACCACTCGAGACTATACTCGATGGCACTTCTAAGATAACAATCTCAAAGGTGTCTCGGAGCGGGTCTATCCAACCCCATGTTCTTTATCATGTGCCCACATTATTGATTTGATATCTCCATATCTATGGTATGTGAAACATTACCATCAATCAATACATGTCTTTGGTCGATCACTATTGTTCCACATAATGATATGTGACCAGGGATCGTTTAGAATAATATCTCATAACCAATGTGTTTCACAATTAAGTCATACTCAATGAACAAAGGAGTGACATTTATTCATGGAACTAATAAGTACATGAACATAGACGTATGATACAATCATCTCATATGATCGCCTCTAGGGCATATCACTAACAAATGTATGCAATGTATGGGCGAGTGAAGGTTAAGTACTAACGGCAGCCAACAAGATTGTGGTAATGAGTCGGGTTGGAGATATATAGGAGCGCCATTGCTAGAGAGCTTAGGGTGTGTGTCGATAGGGGTGCTACATGGCTTGTAGTCAGACATCCCAGCACGCTCCAAAATATCCAAAGCATACTAGTGTTTAGAGAGAAAAAGGTTGTCATCCTGTCGACTAACAGACACAATTAGAGAACTGGCATCACTACCGGTTGGATATCAATTCATAGTGATGGTTGTATCACAACCGGTCCAACGGCTACAAGGGCATCCAAGGCCAAGGCCAGGTTGGAGGGGGCTGTTTCACTACTGGTTGGAACAACAAACTGGTAGTGATTCCCCTGGGGCAGATCACTACCGGTAGTAGATCATGGGGTTCACTACCAGTTGGTTCAACCAGCCGGTAGAGTTAGCGGGGAGGTCCCTCTGTGATTTAAATAGTCGTCTTCCTCCCAGATCTGTCGCCCATGACAGAGAAGGGGGGAGGTGCTGCCCGTGGTGATTTTTGAAATTTGAGGGGAGGTGCTGCCCAAATTTTTCAAAATTTGGTGATTTTACTCCAATCCAAATGCTTGAAGGTTAGTAACATTATCCTCACTTCATTTGTAGTTAGATGTAGGTGCCTCTTTGCTTTCGATTTGGAGAAAGAGTGGTTTTTTCCATGATCGATGAAAGATTTTGAATCTAGATCCTAGTTCGATTATTTTTGAAGTAGATTGCTAAAAACTTGTTATGTATGTTTGGAGTTTGTTTAGATTAAGATGTAGCTCCAATTGAAGGTGGGGATCTAGCTCAAATTTGGAATTGTTCACATGATCGATGAAGGATTTTGATTCTAGAGCTAGCTCAATCATTTTTGGAAGTAGATTGCAAAAAAACTTGTTATGTATGTTTGGAGTTCACTTAGATTAAGATGTAGCTCCCATTGAAGGTAGGGATCTAGCTCAAATTTAAAATTAGAGTTCCTTGATTGATGAAGGATTTAATTTAAAATTTAAAAACTTTTGGTACATATTTGAATAATTTTATTGGTTAATTTATGTGCATGGTGAATAACCTAAAAAGAGCTAGAGTCTAATTTAGCTCTAATTTTCAAAGTATATTGCAATTAAATTGTAGTCTATGTAACTCAATTGGTAAATTAATGTAGGTTTTCCCTTTTACAATTATTGATTTACATGAGATTCTAAAAATTGAAAATCAAAGTGTGAAAATTAGTTGAAAATTAGCCTGCTATATCCTATTGTAAATGGACCGGCAATGGATGTGCAACACGGACCGACGCTCGAAGGAGTACATTGAGGGTGTACAAGCTTTTATCAGTGCGGCCGTTGCGTGCAAGCCGTCAGGCTTCATATGTTGTCCATGTCTGGACTACAAGAATGACAAGGAGTATTCAAACTCAATGCCCCTTAAGAGCCATTTGCTCCAGAGAGGTTTCATGCCAAACTATATCTGTTGGACCAAGCATGGTGAAGAAGGGATTATACAGGAAGACGATCAAGAAGAAGAGGGAGACAGCATAAACTCGGATGCTGCCCAATACGATTCAATGGCAGATACATTAGGGGAGTTTGATGGGGGATGATTGAGATCAAATGGTGCGTGATGGTAAGGGGGACTACACCGACGAAAGATAATTCCAAAAGTTCCAGCGCTTGTTAGAGAACCACAGAACACTCTTGTACCCAGATTGCGAGCAGGGCCACAAAAAGTTGCGTACCACACTTGACTTGATGCAATGGAAGGCAACAAATAGTTGTCCGATTGTGGGGCTTGTCCTTTTGGCCACCACACGATCTGCACTAGTCCCTGGATCAGTAACTAGTGCACACCTTTCACATAGCCGGAATCATTCCATATAAGCAAAAGTCTTATAATTACACAAATACCTGTATTAAGCCCAAGGGGCTATTAAGCATTACAAACGGCACATTGGCCCAAATAATCAGAAAGTCCAAAAGATCAGAGTACGTAAGACCCAAAAGATCCAAAAGGTTCTCGTGCCGGCTATGCCTAAGCACTCAACTGGAGAGCCGCCCTATGCCTCGCCCTGACCGTCAGCAAAGTCTTGATCTTCATCTTCATGGCAGGCGTACTGATCCTACTCATACTCTCTATCTAAAAAAGAATATGATTGCGAGGTCAGTGTCATCCAAACACTGGCGAGCTAACACCCAACTTGATGCAAGTTTTAGTGATAGGGGTTACAAAGGAAAGGTTGGGGTTTATTTATTTGCAGAAAGCAAGTTTTCATAAACCAAAGCCTATGACTTAGAACTTTTAACCCAATGTTCTATTAATCATTATTTTCATAATTGTTGTCTATCACAATCCACAATCCACACTCCACACTCCACACCATCCTTAGAACTATTGCACACACCCGCCATCATATTCTGGGTGTGGCGCACCCATTGTGGATCTTACACCAGCGAAGTGTCCGTTCTTCCCTAGCCTGGTTGCCATGCCCGCACTAGAGTCATGGCTCCCTGTCACGTAAGACCTAGATCATCCCACGAATGACGACATGATCTTGTCTTCACCTGAAGCATGCAGCAGACAGGGTACACCCGCAGGTCGTACTACCCCTGAATCCGCATTACTTGTACTACCGCGCGATGGCCAAGCGTTGTGGTGATAGGAACCATATCCCGCAGGCATTTGGTCAGCGACTTCCCGCTGTGTGCCTCTCTGCACGCCCGACCGGTCCACTCTAAGAGTCACATCGGATCCGGCCTGTTGTCACCGAGATCCCCTGCCGACGTGATGAGGTACGGCGCCCCTCCCCGGTGCTGGAGAGGACGCCGCGAGATGTTGTGGGAAAAAGCGGACGCTAGGTGTGGACAACATGGGCCCTAGGTATCCGGAAATATATTATTGGACGCACCACCTCTTTGGGCCGAGTTACACGGATCTTCCAGAAGACGGGCATGGAGGCTGGAGCGGCCTGACTTGATCTATAAGGAAGCGAACTCGTTTCCTACTCGAATACATGGAGATAGACGTAACCAACCCGGTTATATCTTCATCTTCCTTATACAGATTAGGGAACCTATCTGTAACCCGACCCCTTGCACTATATAAAGGGGGTCGGGGGTCCCTAGTTAGAACATCTCACATCTACATCTTCATCCAATCATCTAGCCATCTTGTATCCACCATAATACAATCCACGAGCACGAGGGTAGGAATTACCTCACCTCGAGGGCCCGAACTCAGATAAATTCGCTCCTCAGCTACCATCGTAATTGTGATCTTTCGCACTGCCCCATAAAATACATTGCCAACGCAAGTCGTCGACAGTTGGCGTGCCAGGTAAGGGCTTGCGTCAAGATCAACTTCATCAACTTCGATGACTTCGATTGGCGGATTCATCTTCACCTACGCCCCCGGCCAAGGCTTCATCTTCGGAGATCTCGGCTTCATGGCCGGTGACTTCGGGGAACTACGGTTGTGTGAGCTGAACCTCGTTCGGTCTACGCATTACCGGTGGAGGTGGTACGCGATTCCGGCCGAGTCTCACAGCCTCTGGATCTATCCCCTGGATTCCGATTCAGAGGATAGATCCAATCTGATGATGACGATTTCGACTGGCCTACCGCAGGGCTCCCCTTCGGTTTCGGTCAGGATCTATTGCCTCTTGCTTTAACAGCACCTTCTGCTGATAAAGGACCAAGTAGCAACTTTGTTCCAGATCTGGACCGCGCTCGGATCCAGTCGGGAGTCACAATCCCTCAATCGTGGTTTGCCCTGTTCGGATTAGGAAACTCGGCAGCTGTTTTCCATGAGATAACACGCCAGCTTTTCCAATCTGGGCCTAGGAGCGGAACACGTCAAGGACAAACTGAGACGAGTTTTCTGAGTCTGGGCTCAGGGATAACTCTAACCAGATCTACTTCCCGAGTGGACATGCCACTCGGATTGGTCAATTCGGCTGCAAGATTTCAGCGGATTTGTTCTGTCGAACCTCAGTCAGACCCTCTTCTGACCAAAGATCCGACACAAGAAGTGGGAGTCATAATCACTCCCATTGACGATCCAGCAAATCGGGACCAATTGATCCTCTCTTACTCGGAGTCCGAGTTGGAGGAGAGCGTCAACGGCTTCCCCAATTATCGCAGTATATATGTGCTGGATGGACAAGCCTCCGGATCAACTTGGTGCCCCATAGACGAGGCGGGAGCCAAACACAACCAAGGAGGCAGAGAAGATCTGGGCGACAAATTGCGCGGTCGCGTACGAGAAGTCCAGGAGGAACTGTTTCAAGTCCGTATGGGAGACCATTCCGTCTTTCGTACGCCCTAGCAGAATATCCTCGCATGTAAGACCCTCCTGGACAATGTTGGACCTTTGCTCGGAGAAGACAGCCCCGCTACGCCGATCATGGAACAGATCAAAGCCATGGTGATGGCAGCAGCAGTCCAGGGTACTCGGGACCAACAGGCAGACTCAGCCAGAAGCCATACTGCCACGAGTAGTACTCGGCGCAGTCGGCACATGAAATCTCGCGGGCAAGACGCTCGCCGAAGTACAAGTCGCGACCTCCGCCACAACATCGAAGCCCGCCGGAGGAAGCAAGAACAAGACCGGCGCCGCACTCCGCCACGCCGGATCCTTCCCCGTCAGTCTCCTCCTCCTGAGGACGGATTGATTGACGGGATCAAAGCGTTCACACCCCGACTTCGTCAGGTAAACTGGCCCGAAGGGTTCAACCCTAAGGGAATAGTGAAATTTGATGGGGAGCGGGACCCAGAGGCTTGGCTGCAGATCTACACTTTGGCAATCAAGGCCATGGGCGGAGGATACGACGTGATGGCAAACTATCTACCCGTCATGTTAACTTCTCCGGTTCAGGGTTGGCTCGCGGGCCTTCCAGAGAACTCGATCGGTTCCTGGGGAGAGCTTTGCGACCAATTCGTCACCAATTTCCAGGGCACTTACGAGAAGCCTGGAACCCAATGGGACCTTTATCAGATTCATCAGAAAAAGGATGAGTCGCTAAGGGATTTCATTTGGTGTTTCACCAAAAAGAAGAACACAATCCGGGAGATTTCGGAGGCGATCGTTGTTGCGGCCTTTCAGAAGGGAGTTCGTGACCCCGATCTCATCAAGAAAATGTCCCGGAAACCCCCGACCACCGTTAAGGAGATGTTCGCCCTGGCGGATCGATATGCCACCACCTCGGACGCTCTCGCTGAGCATCAAGAGGACCACCCGAGCAAGAACGAGGGCAAGAAGGACAAACCCGAATCATCCTCCAAGAAGGACAAGAAGCGTAAGGGTGAAGAGTTGGTGGCGGTTGCGGACCATGGTCGGCAAAAGCCGCCTCGATCCGTTGACTACAACAAGGTAATGGAGGCACCGTGTCCTTTCCATCCGAATGGGAAGCACGCGGCGAAGAATTGCAACGTCTTGAAGAGGTTCAATGAGAAGCACAACAAAGATGCTCCGAAGGACGCCAAGCGAGATGACAAGCGTGACCCCCCTCAGGGTGATGCTTACCCAGAAGCTGAGCGTGAGCTCAATTACATATTCGGGGGATCGGATGCATACGAGTCCAAACGTAAGCATAAGCTTACTACTCGGGAAGTTAATGCAGCTGCTCCGGTGACCCCCGAATACCTTCGATGGTCCGAAGTTCCGATCAAGTTTGATCGCTCGGACCACCCTGACCACATCCCTTGTCCGGGAAGATATCCACTCATCCTGGATCCCGTGGTATGGGGTGTCCGTCTTCGTAAAGTCTTGGTTAACGGCGGAAGCGGATTAAACATCCTTTTCACCAAGACGTTC
The DNA here is from genome assembly GCA_036346145.1 of Olyra latifolia. Taxonomy (NCBI): domain Eukaryota; kingdom Viridiplantae; phylum Streptophyta; class Magnoliopsida; order Poales; family Poaceae; genus Olyra; species Olyra latifolia. The sequence goes on along the minus strand of CM070524.1, from coordinate 37,785,269 downwards.
AACGAGATGGGGATTCCAAAGTCGGCGCTCCAGAAGACCGACGCGCCATTTCACGGCATAATCCCGGGAACCTCCTCAGTGCCGATTGGAAGAGTCACTCTTCCGGTCACCTTTGGCACTCGGGACAACTTCCGGACCGAAAACCTCAGCTTCGAGGTGGCCGATTTCGAGACTGCGTATCATGCAATCTTGGGAAGGCCGGGCTTGGCCAAACTCATGGCCGTCCCACACTACACCTACTTACTCATGAAGATGCCAGGTCCGCGGGGCGTGATCACGGTCCGCAGAGACGTCATGTTTTCCTATCTCCTTGATCGGGAAAACTGCGACTACGCCTAGTCAACCGAAGCGGCCACCGAGTTGGACAAGATCGGGCAGGCAGCCACTACTCTCCGTGACGAGGGCGAACCCCCAAGAAAGAAGCCCTCTAAGTCAGGCATCAAGCCTAATGAAGATGTCAAGCGTATTTCGCTCGACCCGTCCGATTCGGCCAAAACGGCCCTGATCGGGACAGGGCTCGATCCGAAATAGGAAGAGGCGCTCATCACCTTCCTCCAAGCGAATCGAGGCATCTTCGCGTGGAAGCCGTCCGACATGCCTGTTGTCCCAAGGGAGGTGATCGAGCACTCTTTGAATGTTTACGACAAAGCCAAGCCAATTAAGCGGCGGCTGCGTCGGTTCGCGCAAGATCAGAAGGAAGCCATCAAGACGGAGATCACCAAACTTTTAGCCGCTGGCTTTATAAGGGAGGTGCTCCACCCCGATTGGTTGGCAAATCCAGTACTTCAACAAAAGAAGAACGGTACTTGGCGCATGTGTGTCGACTATACCGACTTAAATAAAGCATGTCCTAAGGATCCGTTCGGACTTCCTCGCATCGACCAGGTGGTTGATTCCACTGCCGGTTGCGAGCTTTTGAGCTTTCTGGATGCCTACTCAGGTTATCACCAGATCAGCTTAAAGGAAGAAGATTGTATCAAGACTTCTTTCATCACTCCGTTCGGGGCTTTCTGCTACGTCACTATGCCCTTCGGGCTGAAGAACGCCGGAGCAACGTACCAGCGTTGCATTCAACGATATTTCCACGGCCAGCTTGGGCGCAACGTGGAGGCATACGTTGATGGCGTTGTCGTCAAGTTTCGGGTAACCTCCGACTTGGTCACTGACCTATGGGAGATTCGAGAGCCTGTCGGCATACAACATAAAGTTGAACCTGGAGAAGTGTGTCTTCGGAGTCCCTTCGGAAAAGCTCCTCGGTTTCGTGGTATCGCACCGCGGAATTGAAGCTAACCTGGAAAAGATCAAAGCCATCATGGAGATGGCTCCCCCAACGTGCCAAAGGGACGTCCAGTGTCTAAATGGGTGCATGGTTGCACTCGGCCGATTCATCTCGCGACTCGGCGTGCATGGGTCGCCCTTCTTCAAGCTATTGAAGAAGCAACAAGACAAGTTCGTCTGGACACCTGAGGCACAGAAGGCTTTTGAGGATCTCAAATCGTTCCTCACCTCGCCGCCTGTCTTGGCATCTCCTATGCCACAGGAACCACTTCTGCTATACATTGCGGCCACCACCCATGTAGTGAGCGCCGCGGTGGTAGTAGAGCGTGAAGAAAAAGGACGCGTCTACAAGTCTCAACGCTCGGTCTACTTCGTTAGCGAAGTATTGGGCGAGTCTAAGGTACGCTACCCGCAAGTGCAGAATCTTCTGTATGCGGTCCTGATCGCCTCTCGGAAGCTGAAGCACTACTTTTAAGAACATCCAATTTCGGTGGTCACTTCCTTCCCTATTGGAGAAATTCTCCATAATCGGGAAGCCACTGGGAGGATCGCTAAGTGGTCGGTGGAACTTGGGGCTTTCGAGCTCTCGTTCAAACCACGTGGCGCCATAAAGTCACAAACACTCACCGACTTCGTTGCCGAGTGAATAGAGATGCAGGCTCCCCCGACCGTCGAAGAGGCCGAGTACTGGAACATGTACTTCGACGGCTCTCTCCGACGACAGGGCGCGGGGGCTGATATCGTTATATCACCTGGAGGCGAACGGCTCAAGTATATCCTCTAGATTCATTTTCCGGCTTCAAACAACGCAGCCGAGTACGAGGCGCTCATCCACGGCCTCCGTATTGCCATATTGCTCAGCATCCGGCGGTTCGTGGTTCGCGGAGATTCCCAGCTTGTAGTGAGGATAAATTGACTTGCTCCCTAATCGGATCCCGACTAGGAGGTAAGTCGGGGCTACACCTAATTAGGTGCAGTCTGCACCTAATCGATTTTTCTCTTTTTAAGTCCATATTGAGCCTAAGTGTTAATCGTTCTGAGTAACGAAACTCTTGTTTCCTAGCAACACTCATACTTCCCGATTGCGTTCATGGAGACAGTGCTCCGCGCCAGCTCCTAGCGCTAAGGAACATGATGCGCTGGGCAGAGTGCTTAGTAAAAGGAACCTAACTTGCTCAGGCAAAAAGCATGATTTGAATTAGGAAAAACCGATTAGTATATATTATATTGGAAAGAAAATTGCTTACATAGATAATTTATAGCAAGTTCCTACATCTAGACGGAATCTAAGCCTAGATGGCCTACAGGCCATTTACAGGAGATAACGCCGGGCGTGGACTAGCGCCTAGACGATCACATCGGCCACCTCGGCAAGAGCCGGGATGACCTCGATCAGGACCGCGACGGTGGCGACATCGCGGGCACGGGCCTCTTCCTCGGCAACCTCGGCAAGCGCAAGATCGTATTCCGCCCAAAGCTCCGCCATGAACTCTTCGTTATCCGTGGGAGCAGACGGAGAAGGATGGGCGGAGTATGAAGTTAGGGATGAGAAGCGGCCGCCGCACCGGCCTCTTTTTATAGCGGGAATTGGGAAGTCGAACCGATTTCAAAGAGTAATGGCATTGGGGGAACCCCGATGAGAGCAGTTCCCAAGATTTGACGCGGATGTCTCTGGGAACATGGCGCCACAATCAAAGCGACGGTTGGCATCCCGGTAGGCAGTGCTAGGGATGCCCCGTGGCGGTGGGAGTATGGCCCACACTTGTTAAAAGACCACGGGGGACGTTTCGTCTTCGCGCTGGGCGAGAAAAAAACGAAGCCCTTGGTTCGTTGCTGCAATATTCGGGCCTAGACTTAGGTTCCGGAGAGCACGTCCCATGTGGGCCATAAGCTGTACACGGCATAACTTGTGTACAGGTGTCGCTCGGATCAAACCTAGTTAGGAAAAAAGGGCGCGCCCCTGGATGGGCCTTATGCCAGTTGACAATTTCTTGAAGACTGGGCGCCTCCCGGGTAATTAACCTAGCCTTGATGTGCCCCTTGGGGACATAAGTCGGTTTGACTTCAGTCAGAGCGAACATCAAAGGTTACCTCTTCAGTTGGGTCCTAGTGGCACATCTCCGGATCGTTCGTTATCAAGACGAGCACCACTTGGAGGACCTCAACTTGGAGACGGGCGTATTCTTCCGAGAATCATTAGCTTGACTCCGCACTAGTCGGGTCAGGACGCCTGAATGCCCTACGCGAGTTGTGGCATGTCCCCTGTTGGACCGAATGTCGGATTCTGCCCGTCAGACTCGAATGTCATAATTCATAACAGGGAGGATAACGCAGGGTGACACTGATCACTCGGCAACATCCACCTTTTTGGTATGCCTCCTCGTGGGGCCGATAGCCGGCATACCGATCCGTCGGGCTGGGTACCGGACATCTTTTAAGACTTGAGATTTTTCTTGAGTCCTTTGCATCTGAGTTGTTTGATCAGCAGGTTACTCAGCGAGCGGCACTTCATCGATCTAAAGAAGAGTGACGTCACTCGGGCTACATCTGAAGGGCTGCAAGCTTGACCCGGAGTCAAGACAACCCAGTCGTGAAGCACACTGGGGCTACTGTGGACAACATGGGCCCCGGGTATTCAGAGATATATTATTGGACGCACCACCTCTTTGGGTCGAGTTACACGGATCTTCCAAAAGACAGGCTTGGAGGCTGGAGCGGCCCGACTTGATCTACAAGGAAACGAACTCTTTTCCTACTCGAATACATAGAGATAGACGTAACCAACTCGGTTATATCTTTATCTTCCTTATACAGATTAGGGAACCTATCTGTAACCCGACGCTTTGCACTATATAAAAGGGGGTCGGGGGTCCCTAGTTAGAACATATCACATCTACATCTTCATCCAATCATCTAGCCATCTTGTATCCACCAGAATACAATCCACTAGCATAGGAGTAGGGTATTACCTCACCTTGAGGGCCCGAACCTGTATAAATTCGGCTCCCTGTGCTATCATCGTAGTTGTGATCTTTCGCACTGCCCCATAAAATACATTGCCGACGCAAATCATCGACACTAGGTGAATAGAACCAGTGTGCAATCAGAGTTCTCCTCGTTCTCATTGATGAACTTATCAATTTATACAACTGTAAGGTCCGGGTTCACATGTATGGGAAACACCCAAATTGCCCCGGCCTATGGGAAACACCCAAATTGCCCCGGCCCCTGAGTCGTTGATCCTGTGATCAACCATTGACTAGCTTTCTTACAATCCCAGCTTTGCTAATCCCTATCCTACCCTCGGGGGGGCACATTCTAACAAGGTGGTTGATCCGGTCAGTCCTTGTCAGGGGCTATCGTGGAGTCTTCGTCCCCTAGCCTGAGACTTGTCGAAAATATCAGGCTCGGTCTCCCCGAAGGATCTTTGCGAATTCCTTGGTGGGACCTCGCTCCTTCCTTATACCCTTCGGTAGGAGTCCTGAGGGTTCTCATCGCTCAAAGTTCTCTCGGAACGCCTGACCCTTCGCGTCCATCTCCCGACCCTTCGCGCGTGTCTGAGTCCTTGGCACACAACCCAAGTTGTCGTGAGGTCTATCTTAGGCACGCTTCTCCAATCCCCCCTTCGGGTTAAAATCCTTACGAAGGACTCTTACAGCATCTTCGTGGACATCCACCTTAGCCAGAGATAGGGTGGTTGCCCCCTACAACAGAAGCCCCTTACGGTCACGTCACCACCTCGCCGTGGTGCCTGGCCGGAATATCCAGCTCCCCCCTTCTCCACGCCGAGGTGGTTTTCCTGAAGATGCTTTTGCCTTCCTGTTTGCGATGATGTCTTTGCCCGTTGATGTGACTTGGACTTGACGTTTTGACCGTGTCAGTGGCCTCGAAGTCCTCGCGTTGATCTTGGCCGCCGATCGTCACACGTGTTGTCAAATCCTCGGGCGTCCCTTGGAATTTCCTTTTGATTTTTGTTTTTTCTTTTTGGGCCTCCTCGGTTTCTTCGTGGCACATCCTCGCCGTTGGTGCGGACACGCGGCGTTCATCCGTGTTTGTCTGCTCTCGATATAAGAGGCCGCGACCTCGTCTTCTCCCCATTTGCGCTTGCGTTCTTCAAGTTCTCGACTCCCGCCGCCGGTTCACCGCCTCTACTGCGCCGCCACTGGTTCTTGGCCGCTGGTTCGTCGCCGACAACCCGCCGCCACTCGACGTCTGCTAATACGCCATTCTCCTGCCGGCGCTTTGTTTTTCTTGGCTTCGGGGTTTGGCAGTTTTGGCGCCGGCGAGGTTTTTTCACCGGTGGCGTTGGTGGCGCCGCCGTTTATATGTTGACCCCCCTTTTTCTTTGTAAAAATGGTATAGGATTTTTACGAAATCTCGCGTTCAAAACGCTTGTCAGGTGGTTGTGTGGTTTTTTATTATTATTTTAATATTCCCGTAGGGTTGTTTCTCGGGAGGGCTGACATTCAGTCTAGAAGATCTTGGGTCTTGCTGACCTCTCGCGGCTGTCCTGGGAGTTCGGGCAGTCGAGGATGATGCTAGATATGCTTGCGAAGGTGATGGACGGCTCCGCTACGGACGAGGCACACTTTTGACTCCCGGGCCAAGAGACAACCCCTCGGTCGAATCCCGATGAGGCGGTCGTTTTCTTTTCGCAGGTGAAGGCGGGTCTTTGGATACCATGTACCCGCCTCGTCGGGGAGGCGCAGCTTGTGCATCTCTCCCCGAATGCCGTGGCCTGCTTGGCGGTTTTCAAGTGGGCTCTCCGAAGTCATGGTGCGCAACCGAGTGCCCGGGTCTTCGGTTTCCTACACGAAGGTAGGTGGTAGGGGAAGACGAGTGGCAGCTCCTTTGGGTGCTTAAATTTTGTCGTGAAGCCGGCACATACCGCGGACTTCCCGTCCCTTGCCACCAAGAAGAAGTGGGACGGGGGGGCTGGTTTGAGCTGGAAACTGTTATGGTTTTACCAAAGGGTGGATGAAGCGGATTCTCCACTGATGTATACCCCGGGGGTGGCCAACTGCGTCATGTTCCCGGTGGAGAAGTTGACTGGATCCGAAGAGGTGCAGTGGCTTCTTCTCCAAAAGAACAGTAAGCGCTTCTCCATGCGCTGCCTCGCCGAGGATTTTTTCTCGGCCAAGGTGGGGCCGTTGATGCGCAGTTGAGAGGAGTGCGTGACCGTCGGCGAGGAAGGCGGCATCCTCGCTTTGAGCGACAAGGATCTTCGCCCTCGGAAGCTCGAGTCGGCCGCAGAGCGGGCCGAGGGGATGTTCGGGCCAATCCGTGCCGACGAGGTTGCGCGAGCTCTCGAAGCTAGGGTCGGCGCCCGAGTTAACCGCATCCTCGGGACGATGACTCCTTGGGCGGAACCTGAGCCAAAGAGGGGCGGCAAGAGGAAGGCCACGCCAGATGGTGCTACCGGGGGCACCTCGAAGCGGCCACGTGGTGGGTATCCTCCTATACCTGCCATACCTCTTCGGTTTGTTCCTCCTAACTTGTATTTTTTCGAGTCAGAAGCCACCAGCGCGGAAGATGAGGAAGAAGAAGACGATGAAGAGGCTGAAGACAAAGGGTGCCTGGCTGAGTGACGCCAGTGGTCGTCCTGATGACAACCCGCTGGACGTTCTTGTCAGCCAGACTCCTTAGGGGCCATTGGATCACGAACATGGTTCCAACAAGCCCTAGGACAGTCATGGTGTGGGGTCTCTTCCTTTCGGTCGGGGCCCTATGACTCCCGAAGGGGCCTCCCTTGAGGCGCACACCAAAGCCGAGGCTTACACCGCCGCGCCTGGCGCCGCCGGCTCAGCTTTGCCGGCTACGATGGAGGGAGGAGTTTCGCAAGTTACTCCTGCGCCTGGCGCCACATCCTTGGCAGTGGTGACGACTGTGGAGGGAGGAGCTTCGCATGCTACCCCCTCGTGCTTGGCGTCGCCCCTGCTTTCGATGGCTTCTTCTATCTGGAGCCCACTGCTCTCCTCCACGATGAACATCTGGAGGCTATCCTCGGGGGGATGCCTCTGGCAATCCTCGATCGCTGCGAGACGTTCCCTCTGCTGGAGAACATGCGCAGCGTCAAGTTATGCCTTGCTTCGGTAATAATTTTATTTTAGTTGACGAGTCTTCGTGTTACTTATGTTTGTATTCAACTTTGCAGAGCTTGGCTTGGAATCGTGCCGCGTCGGCACAAGTCTTGGGCTTCTCGGGGAAGTGCGCTGTCCTTGATGGTCACGTCGCCGCCCTTGACCAGGAGAACCGCACCCTTCCAGAGGTTAGCGAGAAGGAGAAGGAACTGGTGACCCTTCTTAGGGCGGAGAAGGACCAGGCGGAGCAGCGCGCGAAGACCGCCGAAGAGACTTTGGCCAAGCTCCGCACTGAAGTCGAGTCTAAGCGAGTTGATCTCGAATCGTCGCGTAAGGAGTGCAACGGCCTGCGCGACGATCTGAAGAAGGGATCCGCGGAGCATGGGACTCTTCGGGGTTCCATGGCGAAGGCGAAGCAGCAATTGGAGGCTTTCCAAGGGGAACTCCTATCTTTGAGCCAGGCCTTCGCCAAGGAGATAAGCAGATTAGGGACTATTGCCGTGAGCACTCATCTGAGAAGCCCGGCCTTAGCCCTGAAGTATTTGAAGGAGGCGATCGGGACCCTGGTGGAGGGGTCCTTGTGCTATGGTTCAGATTGCGCCGTCGGCTCAATCTTCGCATTTACAACAATGTTGAAGAGCGCTGGGTGCACACATCTTCCAGTGGCTCCTCCCCAGGTGGTTCGTATCCCTCGACGTTCGACCCCAGCTCCTTTGATCACGATTGCCGCCAAGTTGCTCGGGACTTCATGTTGCGGTTCTGGCGAGCTGGTGGTGCTGCCTTCTGCCATGCCTTTATGGCCAACGCAAAGAAGAAGACTCCTTCGGCCGCTGCGGTTGATTCGCTTGCGTCTCCTTTGAAGATAGCGGAGCCCAGGGTGTCGACCTCCGAGGATTCTCTGGCAGGTCCCGTTTCCCAGGATCCTAAGGGTCCTGTTGATCCGAAGGGCAAAGGGCCAGCGTAGTAGGATTGTAATATTTTGCTGTTGTAATATATAAAGATCTTTTGTTTATTTCTTGTTCCGAGGTTGCCCTGCATCGTGGGTGATCTTATTTGCCTTTGCGATGTTTTGTTTTTGTTTGACGTTAGCTCTTTTTGCTGCGCTCCAGCCATCTTGTTCATTGTATGCCGCCTACGCGATATATCGTTAGTGTAGTCCGCATTCGCGAAGACTCGTGGCTCGCGAAGGCTCATTTTTGGGTGCTTGGCGCGATCGCTCTTAGCCTCGCACCAGACCCTTAGCCTTACAATTAGCGGATGCGTAATCGCGTTAGTGTATCGGCGTTCGCGAAGGCTCTTTTTCGGGTGCTTGGCGCGAGCGCTCTTGGCCTCGCGCCAGCCCCTTAGCGCGTTAGCGTATTTGGCGTTCACGAAGGCTCGTGGCTCGCGAAGGATCTTTTGCGGGTGCTTTTCGCGAGCGCTCTTGGACCCGCGCCAGCCCCTTAGCCGCGTTAGCGTATTCGGCGTTCCCGAAGGCTCGTGGCTCGTGAAGGCTCTTTTGCGGGTGCTTGGCGCGAGCGCTCTTGGCCTCGCGCCAGCCCCTTAGCCGCGTTAGCGTATTCGGTTTTCGCGAAGGCTCGTGGCTCGCAAAGGCTCCTCTGCGGGTGCTTGGCGCGAGCGCTCTTAGCCTCGCGCTAGCCCCGTAGCGCTTTAGCATATTCGGTGTTCGTGAAGGCTCATGGCTCGCGGATGCTCTTTTGCGGGTGCTTGGCGCGTGCGCTCTTGGCCTCGCGCCAGCCCCTTAGTCGCGTCAACGTATTCGGTGTTCGCGTAGGCTCGTGGCTCGCGAAGGCTCTTTTGTGGGTGCTTGGCGCGAGCGCTCTTGGCCTCGCGCCAGCTCCTTAGCGCATTAGCGTATTCGGCGTTGGCGAAGGCTCGTGGCTCGCGAAGGCTCTTTTGCGGGTGCTTGGCGCGAGCGCTCTTGGCCTCATGCCAGCTCCTTAGCCGCGTTAGCGTATTCGGCGTTCGCGAAGGCTCGCGCCAGCCCTTTAGTGCATTAGCATATTCGGCATTTGCGAAGGCTCTTTTGCGGCTGCTTGGCGCGAGCGCTCTTGGCCTCGCGCCAGCCCCTTAGCCGCGTTAGCGTATTTAGCATTCGCGAAGGCTCGTGGCTCGCGAAGGCTCTTTTGCGGGTGCTTGGTGCGAGCGCTTTTGGCCTCGCGCCAGCACCTTAGCCGCGTTAGCATATTCGGCGTTCGTGAAAGCTCGTGGCTCGTGAAGGCTCTTTTGCGGGTGCTTGGCTCGAGCGCTCTTGGCCTCGCGCCAGCCCCTTAGTGCCGTAGCATATTCGGCATCTACGAAGGCTCATGACTCGCGAAGGCTCTTTTGCGGGTGCTTGGCGCGAGCGCTCTTGGCCTTGCGCCAGCCCCTTAGCCGCGTTAGCGTATTCGGCGTTCGCGAAGGCTCTTTTGCGGGTGCTTGGCGCGAGCGCTCTTGGCCTCACACCAGCCCCTTAGCGCATTAGCGTGTTCGGCGTTCGCAAAGGCTCATGGCTCGCGAAGGCTCTATTTCGGGTGCTTAGCGCGAGCGCTCTTGGCCTCGCGCCAGCCCCTTAGCTGCGTTCGCGTATTCGGCGTTCGCGAAGGCTCGTGGCTCACAAAGGCTCTTTTGCGGGTGCTTGGCGTGAGCGCTCTTGGCCTCGCGCCAGCCCCTTAGCGCATTAGCGTATTCGGCGTTCGCGAAGGCTCATGGCTCGCGAAGGCTCTTTTGGGGGTGCTTGCCGCGAGCACTCTTGGCCTCGCGCCAGCCCCTTAGCCGGATTGATGTATCTGCACTGAAATGTGCTCTTCTTTTTCATTTCTTTTCGATGTACATCTTGGCGGTTACATTTCCTTAGGATTTTTCTCCGGTCGCAGCCGGTTTTGGGCGTCTGAGCCTCGTTAAAAACTGCGCCCGTAAAACCCGCTAGGGAAAAACCGAGTCGGAGAAAAGAGTACTCAGCGCTTCTTCATCGCCTCATGGGTAATACTTGATCAGGCTCTTCGCGTTCAATGTGTTTGGGACCAAAGAGCCATCGAGATTGGAGAGATGGAATGATCCTTGCTTTGTTCGTTTGTTAATGATAAAGGGTCCGTCCCATGCGGGCTCTAGCTTGGATGGTCGTTGTGGCATCTTCCGAAGGATCATGTCCCCTTCTTATATGTCCCGTGGCCTTATGCGCTTGTTGTAGGTTTTGGTCATTAGCTCATTATATTTTTCCAAGGCTTGTTTGGCTTTAAGCCTATCCTCTTCGACAGTGTCAGCTGGCGGTTGATCGCTGATCTTTGTTCCTCCTGTTATGAACCGAAGGGTCTTCGCTTGGATCTCTGCCGGCGTTACTGCCTCTTTACCATACACCAGCCTGAAGGGCGAGTACCCCGTTGGTCTTGTAGGCGTTGTGCGGATTGCCCATAATGTCTTCTCCAGTTCTTCTGGCCATCTTCCTTTTGCTTCATCTACCAGTCTTCTTTTCATTGATTTCATAATGTTCTGGTTTGCTCGTTCAACGGCGCCATTCGCTTGTGGGTAACCCACAGAAGCAGAGCATATTTTTATGCCGAGATCTTCACAGAATGACTTGAATTTTGACGAAATGAATTGTGACCCATTATCGGCCACTACTTCCTGTGGTATGCCGAATCTGCATATCACATTTTCCCAAAAGAAATGCTGGGTCTTCGCAGATGTGATGCTTGTCAATGATTCTGCTTCGATCCATTTGGTGAAGTAGTCAATTGCCACGATGATCCATTTAAATCCTCCCGAAGCCTGCTTGAGCTCACCAACGATATCAATCCCCATCGCGCAAAGGGCCACACTGTTGGTGAGGGCTGTAGGTTTGTTGGCGGAGCCTTCGGTGGGTTTGTCATCCACTGGCATCCTCGGCACCTTTTTACAAATTCTTCTGCGTCGCTATTGGCCGTTGGCCAATATATGCCCATGCGTAGCACCTTCGCTGCGAGGGCCCTCGGGCTTTGATGCGAGCCGCAGATTCCTGCGTGCGCTTCTGCCAGTGCTTCTTTTTCTTCTTCCCTTGAGACACACCTCATCCAAAGTGTGCCGATTCTCGATTTGTAGAGCAGGCCATCCATCATGGTGTACGTTCTTGCTCGCTGCCTTGTTGTGTGCGCCTTTCTAGCATCCTCAGGTAGTTCACCATCCCGAAGATATTTGACGATGATCGTTCGCCAATCTTCTTCCATGGACCTTTCGATGAGTTGTACTTCGGGGCATATAGATGCTCGTGATATTACTTCGTAAAACACCCCTTCGGGTATTCTTGTAAAGTATGCTGCTGCCTTGGCCAACTCGTCCGCTCTTGTGTTTTCCCCCCTTGGTATTGTTTTCACAGAGATTCCTATAAAATGTTTCTCCATTGCTCTCACTGCTTCCAGATATTTAGCCATCTCAGTGTCTTTTGCTTGAAAGTCCTTCGTTATATGTCCTATTAACTTTGAGTCAGTGTAAATGACGACCCTCTTCGCTCCGAGAGATTTTGCCTTCCGAAGACCCAGCAAAAGTCTTTCGTATTCAGCCGCGTTGTTTGTCATCTTGAAGTTTAACCTGAGTGAATACTCCGTGCTTTGTCCTTCGGGGTCGGTTACAATTGCCGATGCTCCTGCCCCTTCTGCTGTGAAAGAACCATCAGATTTTGTGCTCCACAAGGGGGTAATGCTGGGCCTTCTTCCGAAACTTCGGCCGACCATTCAGAGATGAAGTCGGTGAGTGCTTGAGCTTTAATGGCCATCCCTGGTTTGAAGGTGATGTCGAAGGGCGCTAGCTCTGCGGCCCACTTCGTGATTCTTGACGTGGCGTCCTTGTTTTCAAATATGGACCTTAGGGGGTATGCTGTGGGCACCTTTATCTTGAACTCTTGGAAGTAGTGTCGTAATTTTCTGGATGCCATGAGCAGTGCATAAGCTATCTGTCGACGATTTGCGTCGGCAATATATTTTATGGGACGATGCGAGAGATCACAACAACGATGGTAGCACAGGGAGCCGAAATTATACAGGTTCGGGCCCTCGAGGCCAGGTAATACCCTACTCCTGTGCTCGTGGATTGTATTTTGGTGGATTATGATGATGATTACAAGAGGGGAGATTCGATGTCCCCACTAGGGACCCCGTACCCCCTTTATATAATGTAGGGGGTCGGGTTACAGATAGAAACCCTAGTCTGTGTTTGAAGATATAGATATAACCGATCCGGCTACGCCTATGCCCATGTAACATGAATAGGAAGCAATTCGTGTCCTTGTAGGTTATCTTCACCGCACCGCCTTCAAGCACATATACGGAAGGCTCGACTAACTTCGGCCCAAGGTGGCGGTACGTCTTGTAGTATACCCTCGGACACCTAGGGCCCATGTTTTCCTGAGAGCCCCGAGTGCTTGGATTGGGTTGTCTTGATTCGGGGCTCGACTTGCAATCCTTGAGATGTTACCCGAGTGGCGTCACTCTTAAGCAGTCGATGAAGTGCACTGCTCACGAGTAACTCCGCTGATCAAACAACACGATTACAAAGAACTTCGAGAAAATTCCCAAGTCGTTTAATATGCCTGGTACCCAGCCCGACTGATCGGTATGCTGGCTAATGGCCTCACGGAGAAGCATACCAGAGAAAAGGTGGATGTCACTGAGTAAGCAATGCCACCCAGCGTTATCCTCCCTATTTCAACTTATGGCATTCAAGCCTGACTTGCAGAGCTCAACATTCGGTCCAACATGAGACATGCCACAACCTGCGTAGGGTGTTCAGACGCCTTGATCCGACTAATGCAGATTCAAGCTAGTGATTTCCAGAGGAGTACGCCCACCTCCAAGTTAAGGTCCTCCTAGCGGTGTTTGTCATAACGACAAACGATCCGGAGATGTGCCACTGAGACCCAACTGAAGAGGTAACTCTTCGACGCCTAATCCGATTATAAAATCGGACCAGCCATTGACCCCAAGAGGTGCGCCAAGAGCTAGATTTATTTTGCCCAAGTGGTGCTTATCACGTCGACAAACGATCCAAGATATGCCACGGGACAATTGTATAGAACTTTCCATCTTGGCTTCGGCTACAAAGCGAACCGACTTCCGTCCCCAAAGGGCACATCAAAAGCCAAATTGCTACCTTGGGGGCGCCTAATCCTCAAATTGAAGACCAACAACGACCCCAACAAGGAGTATGCTACTTTTCCCGACTGAAATGTCGAGTGTCACCTGTGCGAGTAAGTCGTGCACGACTCCTGACCCTCATTGGGCATGTCCTCAAGGGCTCGGATCGTAACCTGTGTCTTGAAAAAGCAATTTTAGGGCTTCATTCCTTTCCCGCCTTACGGAAACAAAACGTTGCCCACTTCATACGAGAGAAGCCTTTAAGGGAGTTTGAACTAGTGCGCTTACACCATGGCCCCCAACCGTTCGTCTCCTAAGACTCCCGCTAGGGTTTTGTGCTCTCGCCGCCTCCGAGCAATCTTAGCACCGCCATTGTCATCAAGCCCTAAATCCACCGCATTCAATGGCGGGGGTGGGCAACCTCAAACACCACCGATGAGCGGTTGCAAGCCCTCGTCGACGTCGGCGTTCTCCTGTCGTCAGAGCTTACTGATTGGTGCGCCACCGCAGGTGAATCCTCCCCCACTCCTCATCAAGAAGAGATTGTTGTCTTCGAATCTTTCTTCTCCCGCGGATTTGGACTCCCCGCGTCGTCTTTTCTTCGCGGTTTGCTTCATCATTATGGGATTCAATTTTTCCATTTGAATCCCAACTCTATTCTTCAACTTTCAATTTTCGTTCATCTTTGTGAGGCTTTTCTGGGGATCGCTCCCCACTTCGCCCTTTTCCGCCATCTCTTCTTCCTCAAAGCCTACCCCACCGACATTGCCCCTAAGGTCATATTGGCGGGTTTCAACTCGGGCGGCCTCAAGAGGGAATATTTTGCCTTGCCGCTGCGGACTTCTCTGAAGGGGTGGCATCAGGACTGGTTCTATTGCTCCAATCCTCCCTCCAGTCTTCCTTGCTTTGATGGGAGAAAGCCCCGAGCTTCCACCTCTTGGAACTCTCCCCCTCCCTCTTCTGAAATGGATCAAGTGACCGAGTTACTCGGTATGATCTAGCATCTCAAAGAAGGAGGGCTGACCGGCGTCGATGTAGCTGTCTCCTTCATGAAACGCCGTGTGCAGCCACTCAAGGAAAGGATCAGGCTCGGGTTCGAGTACACTGGGCCATCCGACTCTACTAGAGAGACGGACGTCCCAATCTCCAATTCCGACGCCATCGATCGACTCTCCGAATTTTTCGCTCCCGGAACTATCTTTTCGAATCCAGGGAGCCCCAGAAGTTTTTCCCTCAACCATCCACCTCCTGAGGTAAGGCTCAAGTACATTCTTTGCCTTTTGTCGGACATTGCGTAATCTCCTCGTTGAAGCTTCTTTGTTTGGGGGTGCCTTGCTCCTATCTTGAGCATGGGTCTTTTATATCCGCGGGCCCAACCCCTGAGGCTCCTACCAACAAGGGCGAGAAGCGCTCAGGGGAGGAACCTGAAGATAACCCCTGCTGCCAAAAAAGGCATGGGCCCGGCTCCCTTAGTGGAAGAAGAGGTCCCGTTGTTGGGAGGACGCGGCCCGCACAGTTTGGGGCCAAAGGTGGGCGAAGCTCCCAAAGGAGGAGCAAGCCCGCCTACTTCGGCTTCCGGGTGTAGTCCGGGGACTTACCTCCCAAGGACATCTTGATGGCCTTGAAGCAAGGGGAAAGAACTCAACCCCTCAGGCTAGGCCAAGAGGCCCGCCTGACGCCTCCTCGAGCAGAACTTCTTCCCGTAAGGGAACCGGCATCAAGATTAAAACCACCAATCGGTGGCGGAACCGCCACCTTCGATAGCCTTTCTTCGCATCCTCTCGACCAAGTGTCCCTATTTTCAGAAACCGTCTATAGAGGTTCCGTCCGAGTCACCCGACCGAAGCCGCATCGAGGGCTGCCCGACGGGGCTGCGTCGAGGTGGAGGAGGTGCTTCCACCGCACTGTAACCCAAGCTCGTCGCAAGGAATAAGCGAGGTCGAGCCAATAATCGAAGAAATTCCTGCCGGCTCCACCTTCCTAGAAGACTAAGCCAAAGCTCTCGGCCGGAGGAGGAGGGCGAAAACTAGGCCCTTCTTGGCGACGAGGCGAGGCAAAGATGAGAAACCCTCTTTAGTCGCCAGAGTGTGGCGAATGGTTCGGATAAGCTTTTTAACTTGCAGAACCCGATCATAAATCTTTTCTTGCTTGAGTTGGGGCGGTGACCATCCTTCGTTTTTGCAGGAACTTGGCGATTATTCCGAGAGGAAAACCAAGTTCATAACTACTTCCTCCCCAAATAGAGCGGATTAAGTCCATGGAAGGGAGGTCATCGGGGCCGGACCGAGGCGACAAAGAGCGCCGAGAGGCTGCCGGCGGATCAAGGAACGCAAGGCGAAAAGTTCGACCTTGTGGGCTCCTTCGGTGTAAGTACTGACCGAGTCGAGTTTGTTTGTCTTGTATGTGACCGGTGACATCAAGCACTACACCATGTGCAACCTGCGACGCCACGATCACCAAGCTTGAGCGAGAGAGGTCGGCTGGAGAAATCGAAGCGAAGGCCGTCGCCGAGTTGGAGGTGAGCCCCAAACCCGACCGGCTCTAAACCCCAAAGTCCATGCGGTTATGTAATCATGCACTCCTTGTTCTTTGTGAGCACAGAGGAGAAACGCTAGCGCATATGGCGTTCTTGAGAGAACGCCAAAATAGGCGCATCTTGTGATATAATGAGCTTTTGCGGCGGTGGAGCCAACTTCGGCCTTGACTTTATCTTTGGCGAGACAAGCTGAGCTCTCGGGCTGAGCTAATCCAGAGGTGGACTGAAGGCACGGCTCAAGGAAGTCGGCCTGACGAGTTCCAGTCATGTGCTGGGAATCGTCAAGTTGCACTATGCTCGGATCGATCTTGACGCTGCCAAGGATGGCCGCTGCTTTCGAGAGAAGGAAGCAATAACCTTTGCTCGAGGAAGTGAAGCCGACCGCCAATGCCTTTTGGACAACTTATAGTTAGATTTCTGTAAAAATGTAGGAACTCGTAAATTATCCATGTATATGACTTTCTATTTTTCTTTTAACATAGCCCAAGCTAACCATCTTTTCTCTGTTTAAGTCATGGCTCTGCCCGAATAAACTAGGTTCCTTTGTTACTTGGAACGATTTATGCAAGGCTTCGTCATAGATTTAAAAGAGAAAAACGATTAAGTCTTGATTAGTATGAGATCGCACCTAATTAGGTGTAGCCCCGACTTACTAGCCTCAAGGTAGTGAGTCGTTTAAAAAGGTTAGGTCTTGCGATTGCGCACCTAATTAAATGTAGCCCCGACTTACTACTTAATTGGCCTTTACAAATAAGTAGCAAGTCAAAACTGAACTACATAAGCGTTGGGATAATGTTGAGCGAAAACTTATCTTTATTTATTCGACAATGCGGATTACAATAGCCGTCAGGTTTACTTCTGACGCGATTGCTTGATGTTCTTTTACTGCGGCAAGCCCCCAAGCGTCCCGCCGAGTGATGAGAAGATGTCTTGATCTATCTGGGGAAGAGCGCCAGGCTTTTCTTTACTCATCGCCCTCGTCAAGTTTGATGCCTGATTTAGACGGCTTTTTGTTTGGTAGATTGCCCTCGTCGCGAAGGGTGGCGACAGTCTGCCGAATTTTGTCCAAATCAGCTGCCACCTCTCTGGACCGAGCGAAGTCGCAGTTTTCCCTATCGAGGAAACGGGAGAACTTGACATCTCCACGGACCGTGATCACGCCCCGCGGTCCTGGCATCTTCGTAACCAAGTAGGTGTAATGTGGGATGGCCATGAATTTGGCCAAGCCTGGCCTTCCTAAGATCGCATGATATGCGGTCTCAAAATCGACCACCTCAAAACTGAGGTTTTCTGTCCGGTAATTTTCTCGAGTCCCAAAGGTGACAGGGAGAGTAATCTTCCCGATCGGCACCGATGAGGTTCGAATTATCTTGAAGTGGCCGGGCGCCGTCTTTGGAATCGCATCTCGTCCAAAGTCTTAACGAAAAGGATATTTAATCCACTCCGCCATCAACGGGACCTTGCGCGATCGGACGCCCGCACCACGGGATCGGGATGAGTGGATACCTTCCGACGCACGGATGTGATCTGGATGATCTGAGCGATCAAATATGATCGAATTTCAGACCACCAAGATACCCGGGTCACCGGAATAGCTGCATTGATTTCCGATCGGTAGCTTTTGCTTACGTTTGGACTCATATGCATCCGATCCCCGAATATGTAGTTGAGCTCTCGCTTCGGTTTCTTAGTAAGCATCGCCCTCGGGGGGGGGGGGGGTCGCGCTTGTCATTTTGCTTGGTATCTCTCGGAGTGTCGCCGTTGTGATCCTCAGCGAACTTCTTCAAGATGTTGCAGTTCTTGGCCGCATGCTTTCCGTTTGGATGGAAAGGACACGGCGCCTCCATGACTTCTGTTGTAGTCGGCGGTCGAGGTGGCCTCGGCCGACCACTGTTCATGACGCTACCATCTCTTCACCCTTGCGCTTCTTGTCTTTCTTGGAGGTGACTCGGGCTTGTCCTTCTTGCCTTCTTGCTGCTTGGGTGATCCTCGGCCTTCGGCTAGGCGTCCGAAGCAATAACATATCGGTCCGCCAAGGCGAACATTTCCTTGGCGGTGGTCGGAGGCTTCCGAGACATCTTCTTGATCAGGTCGGGTCATAAACTCCTTTCGGAAGGCGGCGGCGGCGACCGCCTCTGAATCTCTCGGATTGTGTTCTTCTTCTTGGTGAAACGCCAATGAAATCCCTTAATGACTCATCTTTTTCGATGAATCGATAAAGGTCCCACTAGGTTCGGGCTTCGTAAGTGCCACGAAAATTGGCAACGAATTGGTGCAAAGTTCTCCCGAGAATCGATCGAATTCTCTGGAAGGCGTCGAGCGATTCTGGCCGGAGGGTAACATAGCGGGCAAATAATTGGCCATCACGTCGTATCCTCCACCCGCGGCTTTGATCGCCAGAGAATAAATCTGCAACCAAGCCTCGGGGTCCCGCTCTCCATCAAATTTTACTATGCCTTTAGGGTTAAACCCTTGAGCGGTTTACTGGCGGTCGAGGGTGAATGGCTTGATCCGTCGATCGGCCCATCTACGGTGAAGGAGATCGTCGGGAGATTTCGGCGTGGTGGAGTCTGGCCGGTCTTCGTCTCGCTCCCTGTTCTGGGCTTCGATGTCGAGACGAAGGTCGCGACTTGCACTCTGGCGGGCATCTTGCCCGCGACTTCGCGATGTCTTGGACCGGGCGAGTACTACTCATAGCGATCGGCTTCTAGCCGAAGTCGGCGGTTGATCCCGAGTGCCTTGAGCGGCGCGGCCGTCACCATGGCTTTGACTTGTTCCATGATCGGCGTTATGGGGTTGTTCTCTCCAAGTAGAGGACCAACATTGTCGGGAGGGTTTCTGGCGAGGAGGTTACTGGCGTGGCGTCTGAAGACCGAGTGATCTCCCATACGTATTTGCAGTAGTTCCTCCCTAACTTCCCGTGCATGACTACATAGTTGGTCGCGCGAGTCTTCTCCGCCTTCGCGATTCGGTTCGGCTCCAGCCTCCCCTGTGGGTCGCCGAGCCGAGCCAGAGGCTTGGCCATCCAGCACGTAGACACCGCGGAAGTCGGGGATCCCATTGACACTCTCTTCTGACTCTGATTTTGAGAAGGAAAGGCTCAACTGATCCCGACTCGTTGGCTCGTCGATAGGAGTGATTATAACTCCCACCTCCCGTGCAGGATCTCTTGTCAAAAGAGGATCTGACTGAGTTTCGGCAGAACGGATCTGCTAGAATCTTTCAGCCGAATTGACCAGACCGAATGGTATAACCACTCGGAGAATTAACCGAGAAATAGTTGTCCCTGAGTTTTGGCTTAGAAAGCTCGTCTCGGTGCATTCAAGCCGTGTTCCGCCCCTTGTCCTAGACTGGAAAAACCGACACGTTATCTGATGGAAAACAACAGCCGAGTTTTCGAATCCAGAGGGGGCGAACCACGGTAGAGGGATTGTGACTCCTGACTGGATCTGAGAGTGATCTAAGCCAGGAATCAGATCGTGACTCGATCCTTTGTCAGCACAAGGTGCTGGTAAGGGGAGGAGTGGTAGATCCCACGAAACCGAAGGAAGCCCTTGATAGGCGATCAAGATCGTCATCATCAGATCGGACCTCTTCCGGATCAGAATCCGGGGCAGAGATCCCAAAGTGGTGAGGCTCGGCCGGAATTGCATACCATCTCCCCCGGTAGTGTGTGGACCGAACGAAGTTCGGTTCACACAACCGAAGCTCTCCAAAGTCTCCGGCAATGAAGCCAAGATTTCTGAAGATGAAACCTTGGCCGGGAGCATAGGTGAAGACGAATCCGCCAATGGAAGCCATCGAGGTCGATGTAGTTGATCGTGACGCAAGCCCCTACCTAGCACGCCAACTGTCGACGATTTGCGTCGGCAATATATTTTATGGGGCGATGCGAGAGATCACAACAACGATGGTACCACAGGGAGCCGAAATTATACAGGTTCGGGCCCTCGAGGCGAGGTAATACCCTACTCCTGTACTCGTGGATTGTATTTTGGTGGATTATGATGATGATTACAAGAGGGCAGATTCGATGTCCCCACTAGGGACCCCGTACCCCCTTTATATAGTGTAGGGGGTCGGGTTACAGATAGAAACTCTGGTCTGTGTTTGGAAGATATAAATATAACCGATCCTGCTACGCCTATACCCATGTAATATGAATAGGAAACGAATTCGTGTCCTTGTAGGTTATCTTTAGCCGCACCGCCTTCCAAGCCTGCTTTCTGGAAGGCCCGACTAACTCGGCCCAAGGTGGCGGTACGTCTTGTAGTATACCCTCGGACACCCAGGGCCCATGTTTTCCACACTATCTTCTCTAGCTCAATGTAGTTTCTTCTTGGTCCTTGCAATGATTCTGATACGTAGTATACTGGCATTTGTTCCCCTTCGGCTTCATCCTTTACGAGGACAATGGCGACCGAAGTGGCTTCTTTGCTAGATCTGAGGTTAGGTGCGTCGCTCCGTTCGGACTGACGAGTCTTGGCAGGTGATGAACATACTCTTTCAGCCTTGCGAAGGCATCTTTGCATTGAGGTCCCTACTCAAAGGGTGTTGTTCCTTTAATTGTGTTGAAGAAGTGCTTATATTTTTCTATGGCCTTCGGGAGGAACCTCCCTAGGGCGGCCAGCTTTCCTAGGAGGCTCTGTGCTTGTTTCTTATTTTTGGGATCTTCCATGCATTGAATTGCGTGCATCTTCTCCTTGTTAACCTCTATTCCTTGGTGTGATACCAGAAATCCAAGCAATTTTCCTGTTTCCACTGCAAAGGCGCATTTCATCGGGTTCAACTTTATTCCTTCTACTCTCAGGCTTGCGAAGGTTTCTTGAATATCCTCGCAGTGGTCCCTCCTTTGCTTGCTTTTGACGACAATGTCGTCCACATACGCCTCCAAGTTCCTTCCCATTTGCTTTGCGAGGACCTTTGCGATGAGTTTTGCAAATGTTGCGCCTGCGTTTCTTAGGCCGAAAGGCATCCTTCGGAAGCAGTACGTGCCGAAGGGGGGTATGAATGCTATCTTCTCTTTGTCTTCCTTCCTCATATAAACTTGGTGATTACCTGAGTAGGCATCCAGAAAGCTCATTAGCTCGCAGCCCGCTGTCGCGTCAACCAGCTGATCAATCCTTAGTAGCGGGAAATCGTCTTTTGGGCATGCTTTGTTAAGACTTGTGAAATCAATGCACAATCTCCATGTGCCGTTTGATTTCTTTACCATCACAACATTTGTGAGCCACTCAGGGTACGTGACTTCTCAAATGACGTCGGCTTGACGCAATTTTTCCACCTCTATCTTCTCTGCTTCCTATCTATCAGGTCCCATTTTCCTGAGTCTCTGTTTGATTGGCCTTCCATCCGTCTTCGCGTTTAGCACGTGCTCGATTGTTTCTCTGGGGACCCCCTTTGATTTTCTCGGCATCCAAGCAAAGATGTCACTATTTTGCCAAAGCAAGTTGACGATGTTCGCTTCTTCTTCTTCAGAAAGGGCGGTTCCGATGAACACTGTCTTCTCTTCATTTTTTGGAAATAATCGTATCTTCTTCGTCTCACTTTAC
This sequence comes from Olyra latifolia, assembly GCA_036346145.1. Classification (NCBI taxonomy): domain Eukaryota; kingdom Viridiplantae; phylum Streptophyta; class Magnoliopsida; order Poales; family Poaceae; genus Olyra; species Olyra latifolia. Next base: position 37,763,740 of record CM070524.1, on the reverse strand, counting down.
GGCTGACACGGGGCTTGTAACCCTTGAGTCATTGAAATCGATCCTCTCGTGGTTTGGGTGGCTGAGCTTTGGTATGCCCTCGAGTTTATTTTTTCTCGTCGATTGTTGGTTTCCTCGAATGGTAATAACTCCCCCTTCCGCGGGCAGTTTCATACACAGGTAACTGTAATGTATGATTGCCCCGAAGGTGTTGATGACTCCTCTTCCAAAGATGGCGTTGTAGCGGTACTCCATGTCAACAACATCAAAGCATATCTTCTTTGTTATCTTCCTTTTGCCTTCGTGAAGGGTTACCGGCAGCGATATTTTTGCCTATGGCAATCACGGGCTCTCCTCCGAACCCTATGAGCGGCATGTGCGATGGTGTTAGCCTGTCTTCTGGTATATTGAGTTGCTTAAATGCGCTGGCGAAGATGATATCTGCTGAGCTTCCTGCATCCACTAGCGTTCTTTGGACGTCGTAGTTTGCAATTTCTGCTGTGATCACAAAGGGATCTTGGTGTGGGAACTTTACGCCCTACGCGTTAGTCTTATCAAAGGTTATTGGCGGAGCCGGTGCTGGTTTGCTTGACACCGAGACGTGCGACACCTCGCGGATGAACTCTTTTCTTTTCTTATTCCACGGGAGGTTCAGCGAGGATCCTCTGGTGATGACCTGCATTACCCTTCGGTTTTGCTGTTCAACATTGTGAACCATCTCAGGAGATTTGCGATGCTGATCCTTTTGTCGCTGGTCTTGCCTTCGCTGACGCTCCTGGTTTTGGTAGTTCTCCCGTTGTGCTTTAACATCTCTGCACTCCTCAGTTGTATGCGAATAGTTTTCTCCATGCACCGTGCAATATCTCTTTTCCTTGTTCTCCTGATTGCCTCCTTGGAATTTATCATTCCTGTGGTAATTCTCTCCCCGGTAATTTTCATTCCTTCGATTGTCTTTATCTCTTCTCGTGCCATCTTTTCGATAGTCGTAGTCGTCCCTTCAGGAATTGTAATCCCTTCGGGAATAATCTCCCCTTCTATTGTTGTCGACGGCTCTTTGTTCTTCTGCTTGTTTGGGCTCAATGTTGCTTACCCTTTTACCGGAGTTTTGATGCCTCCTGTTCTTGTTTTCTGAATTGCTCTCCTTGTGGCCATCACGGTCCTTGTGTGTATTCAGCTGGCCTTGTCTCCTTAAGTTTTCTTCTTCTCCTTTTGCATACCCCTCAACCTCGTCATAGAGAAGCGCAGCTATTTACAGTGGATCTAGAGTCAACTTGTGGAGAAGGGGTCCCGGTTAAAGCCCTCTTCGGAATGCATTGATTACCGAGGAGTCTGATACGTCTCTTATTTGGCATCGTATTGCAGCGAACCTTTTGTAGTCCCTTGTACTTTCTTTTTTGCCTTGTTTCAAGCCAAAGAGGTCCCCTTCTACCATCCTCTGGATATAATTGACTTGAAAGTTATTGTCGAAGGCGTCTTTGAGCTGACTCCACGAGTGTATGGATCCTTGCAGCAGCGAAGTGTACCATGAGAGTGCGGTAACCTTGAGTGTTAGCAACAAGCTCTTTGCCTTAATATCATCATCTCCGCTAGCCGCTTCTACCGCTGTGTCATATACATCTAAGAACTCATTTGGGTCGGTGTGGATAACATGATCCCCGGATATCCTCATGGAGATAAATTAGACGGACCACCTCACGGAGCAGAGTCATGCCTCCATCTAGAAGACAGGCCTGCCTCGCATAAAGACCTGACTTGTAGCACAAGAAAGGCACAATTATAATCCGGTACTTACATACTCGGCAAGAAAGGATAGAGATAGACTTCTATCTCTCCATAGTTTCCATAACCAACTAGGATACTTATTTGTAACCCTACCTCCCTTCACTATATAAAGGGAGGCAGGGGCCCCTAGTTCAGGAGGACACGAGGAGGAGGGAGGAGAGATCACATTGATCCATAGCCATCCTCAACATTGATCCATCGAGATCAACCCCAATATAATCCACGAGCATATGAGTAGGGTATTACCTTCACCGCAGAGGGCCCGAACCTGTATAAATCTGTCTCCTGTGTTACCATCGGGTTTCGGTCTTACGCATAGCCACATAAAATATATTACCGACATAATCCGTCGACAGTTGGGGCGCTAGGTAGGGGCTAGCGTCACGATCAACTTCATCGACTTCGATGGCCCCCATCGGCGGATTCGTCTTCACCTACGCCCCCAGCCAAGGCTTCGTCTTCGGAGATCTCGGCTTCCTTGCCGATGACTTCGGGGAACTCCGGCTATCTCAGCCAGGCAACGTCCGGGAGAGGCTGAATGCCACTTCGGCCGAACCACACCACGTCAGGTCGCCTTTCGCGGATTCTGATCCAGGAGAGATCCGATCTGACGACGACGATTCCGATTGCCCTACCAAAGGTACTCCCTTCGGTTCCAGTCGGGATTATGAGCTTCTGGTTCTGCCAGCTTCTTCTGCTGGTAAGGAACCAACCAGCGATGCTGTTCCTAATCTGGATCGCGTTCCGATCCAATTGGGAATTGCAACTTTTCAGTTGTCCGACGCCCCGTTCGGACTGAGAAACTCAGCCACTGTTTTTCATATGATAACATGCCATCTTTTTTGGTCTGGGCTAAGGAGCGGAGCACAACAAGCACCTGCTGGGGAAGTTTCCCAAGTTACGGCTTAGGATAACTCTAACGAATCGACTTCAGAGGGGCGCCAAATACCACTCGGATTGGTCAATTCTGCTGCAAGATTTCAGCAGATCTATTCTGCTAAATCTCAGCCGGATTTTCTTCTGCGAAATGATCCATCACGGGAAATCGGAGATATAATCACTCCCATTGACGAACCAACAAATCGAGATCAGTTGATCCTCTCTTACTCGGAGTCCGAGTCAGAGTAGAGCGTCAACGGGATCCCCAACTTTCGTGGCGTCTATGTGGTGGATGGACAAGCCTCCGGATCGGCTCGGCGTCCCATAGAGGAGGCAAGAGCCGAGCATAACCGCGAGGTGGAGAAGATCTGCGCGACAAATTGCGTGGTCGTGCACGTGAAGTCCAAGAGAAATTACTTCTAAGTCCGTATGGGGGATCACTCAGTCTTCCGTACACCACAGCAAAACATCCTCGCATGTAAGACCCTCTTGGATAATGTTGATCCTTTACTTGGAGAAAGCAGCCCCGCAACGCCGATCATGGAGCAGATCAATGCCACGGTGATGGCAGCGGCTGTCCAAGGTACTCGGGAACAACAGGCCGACTCGGCCAGAAGTCAGACTGCCACGAGTAATACTTGGCAAAGTCGGCACACGCCAACTCGCGGGCAAGACGCTTGCCAAAGTACAAGTCGCGACCTCCACCTCAACATCGAAGCTCGGCGGAGGGAGCGAGAGGAAGACTGGCGTCGCACTTCACCGCGCCGGATGCTTCCCCGTCAGTCTCCTCCCCCTGGGGACAGATTGATTGATGGAATCAAGGCATTCACACCTCCGACTTCGTCAGGTAAACTGGCCCGAAGGGTTTAACCCCAAGGGAATAGTGAAATTTGACGGACGCCAAACAAGACAACAAGCGTGACCCTCCGAAGGACACCAAACAAGACGACAAGCGTGACCCTCCTCAGGGTGTCGCTTACCAAGAAACCGAGCGCGAGCTCAACTTCATATATGGGGGATCGGAGTCATACGAGTCCAAACGTAAGCAAAAGCTTACTACGCGGGAAGTCAATGCAGCTTTTCCGGTGACCCCCGAATACCTTCGATGGTCCGAAGTTCCGATCAAGTTCGATCGCTCGGATCATCCTGACCAAATCCCTTGTCCAGGAAGATATCCACTCATCCTGGATCCCGTGGTATGGGGCGTCCGTTTGTGTAAAGTCTTAGTCAACGGTAAGAGCGGATTGAACATCCTTTTCGCCAAGACGTTGAATGAGATGCAGATTCAGAGGTCGGCGCTCCAGAAGACTGACGCACCGTTTCATGGCATAATTCCAGGAACCTCCTCGGTGCCGATTGGGAGAATCTCTCTTCCGGTCACTTTTGGCACTCGGGACAACTACCGGACGGATTACCTCAGCTTTGAGGTGGCCGATTTCGAGACTGCATATCACGCAATCTTGGGAAGGCCGGGCTTGGCCAAACTCATGGCCGTCCCACATTACGCCTACCTAGCTATGAAGATGTCGGGTCCGCGGGGCGTAATCACGGTCCGCGGAGACGTCAAGTTTTCCAATCTCCTTGATAAGGAAAACTGCGACTTCCGATCAGCAACCGGTTACCGAGTTGGACAAGATCTGGCAGGTGGCCACCACTCTTCGCGACGAGGGCGACCTGCCGAACAAGAAGCCATCTAAATCAGGCATCAAGCCTAACGAGGATGTCAAGCGTATTTCGCTCGACCCGTCTGATTCAGCCAAAACGGCTCTGATCGGGACAAGGCTCAATCCGAAATAGGAAGAAGCGCTCGTCACCTTCCTCCAAGCGAATCGGGGCATCTTCGCTTGGAAGCCATCTGACATGCCGGGTGTCCCAAGGAAAGTGACCGAGCACTCCTTGAATATACACGACAAAGCCAAGCCAATCAAGCAGCGGCTACGTCGATTTGCGCAAGATCGAAAGGAAGCCATCAAGATGGAGATCACCAAACTTTTAGCCGCTGGTTTCATAAGGGAGGTGCTCCACCCCGATTGGTTGGAGAATCCGGTATTTGTACAAAAGAAGAATGGTACTTGGCGCATGTGTGTCGATTATACCGACTTAAATAAAGCATGCCCCAAGGATCCGTTCGGACTTCCTCATAGCGACTGTGGTTGACTCCACTTTGGGTTCTATGAGCTTTTAACTTTACGGATGCCTACTCGGGCTATCACTAGATTAGCTTGAAGGAAGAAGATTGCATCAAGACTTCGTTCATCACTCCGTTCGGGGCTTTCTGTTACGTCACTATGCCCTTCGGGTTTAAGAACGCCGGAGCAACGTATCAGCGTTGCATTCAGCAATGTTTCTACAACCAGCTTGAGCGTAACGTGGAGGCATACGTTGATGACGTTGTCGTCAAGTCTCGAGTATCCTCCGACTTGGTCACCGACCTGTCGGAGACATTCGAGAGCCTGTCGGCATACAACAAGAAGTTGAACCCGGAGAAGTGTGTCTTTGGGGTCCCTTCGGCAAAGCTACTCAGTTTCATGGTATCTCACTGCGGAATTGAGGCTAACCCAGAAAAGATCAGAGCTATCATGGAGATGGCTCCCCCAACGTGCCAAAGGGATGTCCAGCGTCTAAATGGGTGCATGGTGGCACTTGGCCGATTCATCTCGCGGCTTGGCGAGTGTGGGTCACCTTTCTTCAAACTACTAAAGAAGCAACACGACAAGTTTGTCTGGACACCCGAGGCACAAAAGGTTTTTGAGGATCTCAAATCGTTCCTCACTTCGCCACCTGTCTTGGCATCTCCCATGCCATAGGAACCGCTTCTGCTATACATTGCGGCCACCACTCATGTAGTGAGTGCCACGGTTGTAGTGGAACGAGAAGAACAAGGACGCGTCTACAAGGCTCAACGCCCGGTCTACTTCGTCAGCGAAGTATTGGGTGAGTCCAAGGTACGCTATCTGCAGGTGCAGAAGCTTTTATATGCGGTTCTGATCGCCTCTCGGAAGCTGAAGCACTACTTTCAAGAACATCCAATTTCGGTGGTCACTTCTTTCCCTATTGGAGACAACCTCCATAATCGGGAAGCCACCGGGAGGATCGCTAAGTGGTCAATAGAACTTGGGGCTTTCGAGCTCTCGTTCAAGCCACACGGTGCCATAAAGTCACAAACATTCGCCGACTTCGTAGACGAGTGGACGGAGATGCAGGCTCCCCCATGTTAGTGATATGCCCTAGAGGCGATCATATGAGATGATTGTATCATACGTCTATGTTCATGTACTTATTAGTTCCATGAATAAATATCACTCCTTTGTTCATTGAGTATGACTTAATTGTGAAACACATTGGTTATGAGATATTATTCTAAACGATCCCTGGTCACATATCATTATGTGGAACAATAGTGATCTGACCAGCACATGTATTGATTGATGGTAATGTTTCACATACCATAGATATGGAGATATCAAATCAATAATGTGGGCACATGATAAAGAACATGGGATTGGATAGACCGCTCAGAGACAACTTCTGAGATTGTTATCTTAGAAGTGCCATCGAGTATAGTCTCGAGTGATATACCTATCGATCCTTTGACACGAGATTCTTATTGATTCTCGGCATGCGTAATTGTATACTTTGGGGCTATCAAATGCTTCACCGTAATAGGGAAGTTATAAAGGTAGCTTACGGGTATGCCATGAAACATGGCGTGAGATGTAAGAGATCAAGATGGAATTTGCCCTCCTTGATAACGGAGAGATATCTCTCGGGCCCCTCGGTGTGGATGGATAAGAAAAGTGCATGGCCATGCCAAAGTGATTAAAGAGTTAATCACGAATTATATCCATTACATTGACGAGTGAATTTGTCGAGCTATCACAAGGGTGTACGCCTCTCGCCTTGAGCTTGGTGATATCGTGTGGCAAAAGGATCCTATGTGAGTGTATCAAGGTTGGTGATTCGATCATTGTGTACATTCGGGGTCAATATGTCTTTGCTAGGTACCGCTATTGACTTGTGGTGCAGGGAAGGGTTCTCGGGACATGGCCGACTTGTACATGAGCCTAATGGGTCACACACTTAACGGGTTGGATCATATCGATGGATTGGATCCATTAGTGGGTTTATCGATTTGGATCTTCGGCGTCTTAATGGATTTCTATTGTAAAAGATCCATTAGCGTGAGACCTAGTGGGCTTTCATATCCATTAGGCGAGACCTAATGGGCTTCTATCGTATAAGGCCCGTTAGTGCGCTCTATATAAAGGAGGCATGGGGCGTGCGGTGTGTTAGTCTCCCCACCACGAGCCTAGCGCGCCCGTCCCATCGCCCTAAGAACCCTAGCAGCGCTGCGTGGGTGCTAACACACCGGCGCGGTGTTCCCACCCCGGGCGTGTGGATACCGTGGGCGTCGTCGCTCTCGTCGGCGATGATCGATTCGATCGGCTACATAACTGTGCGACTCGTCGGCGTTCTTTGTGGCGGCGATCCGTGGCGAGAGAAGTTGTACCACGTCGTGTTCGACTCGTCTGATTTCGCGGCGAAGCGCGGGAGGCTTCACCCACTCTACTTCGCCGCTAACGTGCTCCAAGGGTAATGCTCCATGATCTCGACTCGCATGTTGCACGGGTGTTGCGATAAGAAAAATTTTGTTTTCGCCTAGCGTAGCACCGCGTTCTCTGATGGTATCGAGCCGATCTTGCGTTGTCTTGGATCTGGATCTTTGCGCATATGTTGATATCTTTGTTGAGTTGGTCACGGGTTGATCGATCAATTGGTATAGGGTTCATGAGGTGCGAGTTGGTAGTGCTACAAGGCCAAAAAGATTAGTTAGTGCTTTATCTAGATCGTGCGTGGTCGGTCCATACCGGTTTGGTAACACCATCTGCACTTCCGTCATGTGCCATCTATGATATTAGCCAACAGATCGAGGCGCGCGTCTGCATAACCTTCTCGAGGGCCTCGCGCATTTGATGTATGAGTTGATGGCTCTACGATCAAAAGATTAGTTCGTGCTCGTTTTGTTTAGTGCCGTGCATTACCCTACCGGTGGTAACACCATCGGGGTAGTAGCCCGCGCCGAATAGATCGTGCCAGCAGATCGAGATCGGTGTGATCGCCGCCTTCTCAATGATCTTATGGGAATTGAGGCATTACGATGGCTCGGAATCGGTATGATTTGATCAATCGATTGAATTTCCATAAGCGTTTTCGTAGATGTGATCTCGTTCCCGAAAATTTTTCTACCGTACTACTAGTCGCGAGATGGCGGCCTTTAAATAAAACTTGTTCACATCGCGGGGTAGAATACGATTCAGCTTAACTTGTTTTGCAGGAATGATGTGAATGGTATGGCTCCTTGTGTGTATGTGATGCATTAATGTAATTTTCATAGCTGCGTCTTTGTGGTTAATTGCGGCTTGGGCGCCATGTTATTGTATAACGACTGCGTCTTGATTTGTGATGCTTCATATCCTCATGTAATTTGTCACTAGCTATCATGTGTAGTAGCTTGGTGTATTATCATGGAGGCTTCTAGCATGGTGACTCGGTGGGCGAGAAGCGCGGCGATGGAGATCGGAGCATACGGGCCATACTATTTCACAAGTCAATATGATTGTTTGTGATGATTCTGTCATGCTATTCCTTCATTTTTAGTATTTGGTGGATATAATTTTAATATGATAGAATAGTTTCCTCGAAAAATTAAGAGTTTGATGCCCTTCAATAGCTGCACCCATAAGGTCTTGTCGTTAATTGGCGGTTTCAGCATCTGACGAGGTGCCATTAATTTCCTTGACCATTGGGGTGAAGTCGGACTTCACACGCATAGTATTGGTTTACTTATCGAGGCTATCAAAATGGTTTTGGGCCTTGGGGCATCGGTGTTGGGAGCGGGGCATTGGATGCCACCCAGCGAATAAGAATCACATACGATGTGATTGGAAAGGATTGCCTACCTATGTCACTTAGTCCTAGGAGTCGCCTCCGCAAGACTAGATCTTTGATTGACTATGGATCTTGTCCTACTAAAATGCACTAGAGGAAAGTGATTTTAGTGGGAGCATCTTTATTAAAACTGTTTAATGGAAGATTAACATGAACATTGTGCTAAGACTTTGCTTTTATTCTTGTTGTAGATGGCACCTAATACTATCAATAATTACGGTTTTAACTTGCGATCGATTACGGAGAGAAAGCTCTCTGGAGCAATTTCATTGGTAGTATCGTAACTTGAAATTGTTCTCAAGCAAGAAAAAGGAATATGTCATTGAAGAGCCATATCTAGGAACTAGCTAATGATGCTCTCGCTGGCGACCGGCGTGCTTATGAGAAGCACGTCAATGATGAGGTTGATGTTGGTGTCTCATGCTTGCTACAATGAACTCGAGCTTGAAGCAATATGAGAACACGAATGCCTATGCTATGATCACAGGCCTTCGTAGCATGTTTGAGAACCAAGCTAGAAATGAGAGATACTCGATCTCAAAAGCTCGTTTGCGTGCAAGCTAGTGAAGGTAGTCCGGTGAGTCCTCATGTGATCAAGATGATTGGTTACATTGAGAACTTGGAGCTGGATTCCCCTTAAGCCAAGAGTTGGCCATGATGTGATTCTCGATTAAGCTTCTGCAAGCTTGAGGCTTTCATTATGAACTTTCATATGAATGGCATGGAGAAAAACATGTCTGAATCGCATGGGATGCTTAAGGCAATGAGAGGAAAGCATCAAGAAAAGCAATAATCATGTCATGATGGTCCAAAAGGATGGTGGTAAGAAAAGGCGTGGGGCAAAAGGCAAGGGTAAGGATGTGATCTCAAACCCGAAACCTAAGCGTGATGGTAAGACCAAGGGTGGTCCTCTCGCTTCCGATGAGTGTCACTCTTGCCATAAGCTTTGGTCATTGGCGTAGGAACTGCAAGAAATATCTGGAGGATAAAAAGAATGGAACTTTGGTTTCCACTTCAGGTATTAATGTTATAGAAATTAATCTTGCTACTTGTCCTAACGAGTCATGGGTATTTGATACCGGATCGATGATTCACACTTGCAAATCGTTGCAGGGACTAAGAAGGACTAGAAGTTGTGCAAGTGGTGAGGTGGAAGTTCGCGTCGGCAATGGCGCAAAGGTTCTTCTGATGGCCGTTGGCGTTTATCCTTATCGTTACCTTGAGGATTAGTTTTGGAATTAAATAATTGTTATTACATTCCAGTTTTGGCGAAACATTATCTCTTCTTCATGTTTGGAAGAAGATGGTTTTAATTTGTAATAAAGAACAAGCGTTGTTCAATTTATTTCAATGGTATGCTCTATGGTCATTGTCCATTATTGAATGGGCTATATGTGCTAGATCTTGAAGATAAATTTGTCTATAATGTTAATGCAAAAAGGCTCAAAACAAATGATTTTAATTGCACTTATTTATGGCATTATCGCTTAGGCCACAGAAATGAGAAACGCGTGCAGAGGCTCCATAGAGATGGTCTTCTTGATTCATTTGATTTCGAATCATTTGACAAATGCGAATCTTGTTTACTTGGCAAGATGACTAAGGCGCCATTCAACTGGTTCAAGTGAGAGGGCTAGTGAATTGTTGGCCCTAGTACATACGGATGTATGTGGACCAATGGCGTTGTGGCGGAGGTGGATTTCAGATACTTCATCACTTTTCTTGATGACTTTAGTAGATATGGCTATATCTATTTGATGAAACATAAGTCTGAATCTTTTGAAAAGTTCAAGGAGTTTGAGAATGAAGTACAAAATCATTTGGGCAAGACAATCAAATTTCTACGATCGATCGTGGAGGTGAATATTTGAGTCATGAGTTTAATGATCATCTTAAGAGTTGTGGAATTGTTTCACAATTGACTCCTTGAGGGCGCCTCAATTGAATGGCGTGTGCGAGCGGAGAATCGGACTTTGTTGGACATGGTTCGATCTATGATGAGTCAAAGCGATCTTCATTATCTCTTTGGGGACTTGCTCTGAATCTTTGCTGCGTTCACCTTAAATAGGGTTCCATCAAAATCCGTAAATAAGACACCATATGAGATGTGGAAAGGAAGCGTCGATTTGTCTTATCTAAAGATTTGGGGTCTGTGAGGCTTATGTTAAACATTCGATGTCGGATAAGCTCCGCCAAATCGGTCAAGTGCTTCTTTGTGGGTACCCGAGATCTGAGGGTATTACTTTTATAACCGGGAGGAGGGCAAAGTGTTTATGCGCCGGAATGGTGTCTTTTGGAAAAGGAGTTTTTCAAAAGAGCGATGGGAGCAAGGTGCAGCTCGAAGAAATTAGGAAACATCTGAAAATGTTTGACTCCTCTTGATCCTCATGAGGAGATGCAAAGCGTTGAGAACCTATTGAAGAAGCACCAGCCCCACGAAGGTCTATGAGGGCAATCCGCGCTCCCGAGAGGTATATGTTCCTCGCTCACGAACAGCGAGATTTTATTGTTGGACAATGATGAGCCCAAGGACTATCACGGAAGCAATGGTGGGACAGACTCGAGAAATGGCTAGAGGCCATGAGATCGAAATAAAGTCCATGCATGATAATCAAGTTTGGGACTTGGTTGATCTGCTGATGGTGTGAAAACCATTGAGTGCAAATGGGTCTTTAAGAAAAAGATAGATCTTGATGGAAGCGTTCACATCTATAAGGCACGGTTGGTGGCAAAAGGCTATAAGCAAATTCATGGTGTCGACTATGATGAAACTTATTACTTTGTAGCCATGCGAAGACTATCCGGATCATGTTAGCGATTGCGCATTTCACGACTATGAGATCGTCAAATGAATGTCAAAACAGCTTTCCTAAATGGAAACCTAAGTGAGGATGTGTACATGACACAACCCGAAGGTTTTGCGATCATAAGAATGTTGGCAAGGTGTGCAAGCTTGAAGTCCATTTATGGACCAAGCGAGCATCTCGGAGTTGGAATCTTCGTTTTGATGAAGTGGTCAAAGAGTTTGGCTTCATCAAAAATGAAGAGGAGCCTTCCATTTACAAGAAGGCAAGTGGGAGCGCAATTGTATTTTTGGTCTTGTATGTGGATGACATTCTATTGATTGGAAATGATATTCCAATGTTAGAAGCTATTCAATCTTATCTGAGAAAATGTTTCTTGATGAAAGACTTGGGAGATCAGACTTACATTTTGGGCATAAAGATCTATAGAGATAGATCAAGAAGGCTAATCGGATTAAGCCAAAATGCGTACATTGACAAAGTTTTGAAGCGGTTGAAATCAGAATTCCAAGAAAGGTTTCTGCCAATGTCACATGGTGTTAGTCTTAGCAAGACTCGGTGTGCCGACACGATGAGCTGCATAGAATGAGTAGGATTCCATATGCCTCCTCGCCATGTTGTGCACTGCCCGAGATATTTCTTATGCTCTAAGTGTTACGGCGGATACCAATCAAATCGGTGAGAGTCCTTTGGATGGTCAGTAAAGACCATTCTCAAGTACTGCGAAGGACTAGAGATATGTTCTTGGTTTTGGACGTGAAGAAGAGCTCATCGTAAAGGGTTCTGCCGATGCTAGCTTCCAAACCGATAGAGATGATTCACGATCGCAATCCGGTTTTGTATTACTGTCTCAATGATGGGGCGTTGAGTGGAAAAGTTCAAGCAAGAGGCGATGGTGATTCCACGACGGAGGTGAGTATATTGCGACCGAAGCCGCAAAAGAAATTGTTTGGATCGAGAAAATTTGTTTACGAGTTGGGAGTTATCGCTAGTGCATCTGTCGATGGACCTCTATTGTGACAATAGTGGTGCCATTACTGCGAAGGAGCCTAGGTCTCACCAAAAATCCAAACACATACTCGAGCGTTATCACCTCATCAGAGATCATCGATAGAGGAGATGTGAAGATTTGCAAAGTGCACACGGATCTGAATGTCGCCGATCCTTGACAAAACCTCTCCATGACGAAGCATGAGGCACACACAAACCATGGGTATTAGATACTTGCATGATGCACTCTAGTGCAAGTGGGAGAATGTTAGTGATATGCCTAGAGCGATCATATGAGATGATTGTATCATCGTCTATGTTCATGTACTTATTAGTTCCATGAATAAATGTCACTCCTTTGTTCATTGAGTATGACTTAATTGTGAAACACATTGGTTATGAGATATTATTCTAAGCGATCCTGGTCACATATCATTATGTGGAACAATAGTGATCGACCGGCACATGTATTGATTGATGGTAATGTTTCACATACCATAGATATGGAGATATCAAATCAATAATGTGGGCACATGATAAAGAACATGAGGTTGGATAGACCGCTCAGAGACACTTCTTGACATTGTTATCTTAGAAGTGCCATCGGGTATAGTCTCGAGTGGTATACCTATCGATCCTTTGACACGAGATTCTTATTGATTCTCGGCATGCGTAATGTATACTTTGGGGCTATCAAATGCTTCACCGTAATAGGGAAGTTATAAAGGTAGCTTACGGGTATGCCATGAAACATGGCGTGAGATGTAAGAGATCAAGATGGAATTTGCCCTCCTTAATAACGGAGAGATATCTCTGGGCCCCTCGGTGTGGATGGATAAGAAAAGTGCATGGCCATGCCAAAGTGATTAAAGAGTTAATCACGAATTATATCCATTACATTGTGAGTGAATTTGTCGAGCTATCACAAGGGTGTACGCCTCTGCGCCTTGAGCTTGGTGATATCGTGTGGCAAAAGGATCCTATGTAAGTGTATCAAGGTTCGGTGATTCGATCATTGTGTACATTCGGGGTCAATATGTCTTTGCTAGGTACGCTATTGACTTGTGGTGCAGGAAGGGTTCTCGGGACCGCGGCCGACTTGTACATGAGCCTAATGGGTCACACATTAGCGGGTTGGATCATATCGATGGATTGGATCCATTAGTGGGTTTATCACGGTTTGGATCTTCGGCGTCTTAATGGATTTCTATTGTAGAAGATCCATTAGCGTGAGACCTAGTGGGCTTTCATATCCATTAGGCGAGACCTAATGGGCTTCTATCGTACAAGGCCCGTTAGTGCGCTCTATATAAAGGAGGCATGGGGCGTGCGGTGTGTTAGTCTCCCCACCACGAGCCCTAGCCGCCGCCACGTCCCATCGCCCTAAGAACCCTAGCAGCGTGGGTGCTAACACACCAGCGGTGTTCCCACCCGGCGTGTGGATACCGTGGGGCGTCGTCGCTCTCGCGTCGGCGCCGATCGATTCGATCGGCTACATAACTGTCACGACTACGTCGGCGTTCTTTGTGGCGGCGATCGCGGCGAGAGAAGTTGTACCACGTCGTGTTCGACTACGTCTGATGCTTCGCAAAGAGCGGGAGGCTTCACCCACTCTACTTCGCCGCTAACGTGCTCCAAGGGTAATGCTCCATGATCTCTGACTCGCATGTTGCCTGGGTGTTCGCGGTAAGAAAAATTTTGTTTTCGGCTAGCGTAGCACCGCGTTCTCCTACACCCCAGCCATCGAAGAGGCCGAGTACTGGAACATGTACTTCGATGGCTCTCTTTGACGATAGGGCGCGGGGACTGATATCGTTCTTATATCACCTGAAGGCAAACGACTCAAGTATGTCCTCCAAATTCATTTTTCCAGCTTCAAACAATGCAGCCGAGTACGAGGCACTCATCCACGAGCTCCGTATTGCCATATCGCTCGGCATCCGATGATTGGTGGTTCGCGGGGATTCTCAGCTCGTGATGAGCCAAGTACAGAAGGATTGGACTTGTGTCAACGATAATATGACCGCCTACTGTCAGGAGGTCAGAAAGTTGGAAGACAAGTTCGATGGGTTGGAGCTTATACATATCCTGCGGTGGGACAACGAGGCGGCGGATGAGCTCGCGAACATGGGCTCTAGTCGGGCAGCAGTCCCGGCTGGGATTTTTGTCCAGAAGCTTCACGCCCCCTCCATCACACTGCAGGAGCGACACCCCAATTGGATGAACAACCATCCAGTCAGAAGTGCTTGCCCTCGACTCGGATTGGATGAGACCGTACTTGGAGTATTTGCAAGAAGAAAAGCTTCCCGACGATCGGGGGGTTACTGAACAAATTCAACGTCGGAGTCGTGCATACGTGGTACATGAAGGAATTATGTACCGCCGAAGCGTCTCTGGCATACTTCAGAAGTGCATATCCGAGTCCGAAGGATGCGCCCTGTTGCGTGAAATTCACTCGAGCATGTGCGGCCATCACGGTGCCTCAGTTACGTTGGTTGGCAAAGCCTTTCGTCAAGGGTTTTACTGGCCAACTGCCGTCTCCGACGCAAAGGAGATCGTTCGCAAATGCGAGGGTTGTCAGTTCTTCGCTCAGCAGATCCACGTGCCGGATCAGGAACTTCAGACGATTCCGATCACCTGGCCGTTCACCGTCTAGGGGCTCGATATTGTCGGAACCTTCAAGAAGGCCCCGGGTGGTTTTGAACATATCTTCGTCGCCATTGACAAATTCACTAAATGGATTGAAGCCAAGCCTGTGACCAAGATTACGGCGGCCAAGGCCACCGAGTTCTTCCAGGAGATCATCGGTCGGTTTGGCGTACCCTCTCGGATCATTACGGATAACAGCTCTCAATTCAGAAGTGATGAGTTTCAAAGCTAGTGCGAAGATGTGGATATAAAGATTTGCTTTGCTTCGGTGGCACATCCTCGGAGCAATGGGCAGGTCGAGCGCGCGAACGGCATGCTTCTACAAGGCGTCAAGGCGCGCATCTTCGATCGGCTCAGCCCATATGCGGCAAAATGGATGAAGGAATTGCCTGCCGTACTCTGGGGGCTTCGCACAAGCCCCAATTGAGCAACGAGGCAGTCTCCCTTCTTCCTCGTATATGGGTCTGAGGCGGTCCTTCCAATGGAGCTAAAATTCGGGTCGCCCCGGGTTCAAAAGTTCAATGAAGAGGAGTCAGAGGCCAGTCGGATTGACGAACTCGACCGACTGGAGGAAGCTCGGGACGCTGCAACAATTCGATCGGCCAAGTACCTCCAAGGGTTGCGCCGTTACCACAATCGTTATGTACGGGATCGTGCCTTCTCGGTTGGAGATTTGGTCCTTCGAGTTAATCAGTCGAGTGGCCATAAACTCTCCCCATGCTGGGAAGGTCCGTACATTATTGACTCGGTGATACACCCGGGGGCTTACCGATTGACGCGAGAAGACGGCACTCTCATGTATAACTCGTGGAACATCGAGCAATTATGTCGGTTCTATATCTGACGGCCGTTGTACACACATTTACAATTAAATAAAGATAAGTTTTTGTTCACATTGTCTTTACGCTCGTGCAATTCAGTTTCTGACTTGCTACTTATTTGTGTTTCAATTAAGTAGTAAGTCGGGGGATACACCTAATTAGGTGCGCATTCACGCACCTTTTGTCTCTAATTGAGATTAATTTGACTTGCTCCCTAGTCGTATTCCGACTAGCCAGTAAGTTGGGGGCTACACCTAATTAGGTGCGCAATCGCACACCCTTTCTCTTTTATTGAGATTAATTTGACTTGCTCCCTAGGCATTCCGACTAGCCAGTAAGTCGGGGGCTACACCTAATTAGGTGCAGTCTGCACCTATTCTATACCTAATCGATCTCTCTATTTTCGAGTTCTTGTTGAGCCTAAGTGTTGATCGTTCCGAGTAACGAAACTCTTGTCTTCACGCAATACTCATACTTCCCGACTGTGTTCTTGGAGACAGAGCTCCGCGCCAACTCCTAACACTAAGGAACTTGATGCGCTTGGCAGAGTGCTTAGTAAAAGGAACCTAACCTACTTGGGAAAAATACAGAACTCAATTAAGAGAAATCAATTAGGTTACAAACGAACTGATAATATACAAAGAGTACCTATGTTTACAGGGAATCTAAGTCTAAATTATCTACAAGGGACTCGGTCTTGCTTCACTTCCTCGGCGGGGCGGCGCCTTCTCCTCGATCTGAAAGCGGTTGCCCAGATAGCCTCAAGCATGACTCGGGGATATAACGACTTGATGATACCCAGTGCTTGGATGGTACTCATCAAGCCGACTTCCTTAAGTCTAGCCTTCAGCTGCTTGGGGGCTTCGGTCCACCTTTGGATCAGCTCGGCCCGATTGCTTGGCTCAGCTTCATCGACATAGAGCTGTCGCCGAGTAGGCTCTACGGCCACCAGAAGCTGTTCATAGTGCGCCTGCGCAGTTTTGACGTTTTCACTCAAAACGTCAAATTGCGCCTACGTCCTCTTCTGTATTACATCAGCGAGGCATAAATCTGAGTTAGGCAATTTGCAACACCTTTGAGATTCAAAGTCATTCGGGTTAGGGGGCTTACCCTCTAGCTCGGTGATGGTTTTGGCCTCCGACCTCTCCAGGGCCAGCCTCTGGTCCTGGGACTCTACCAGCTTCGCTTGGATGGCGGCCTTAGAGTCCATGGACTTGGCCAGCTCCTCCCGCAGGCTGGCGATCGTGGCGTCACGGGCTGCACCATGTGCAGAAGGTGGTGTCACTCGATCACACATAAATCAGAAAGTTCCGACTTAGGTTGGGATACTTACATCGGAGGGAGTCTACAAGGTCAAACTTCTCATCTTGTAGCTCCTTGATCTGGGCCTGCAGCTCTCGAACTGCTTGGACGCCTCGGTTCGGGCCTCAATTACTTCCCCCTCCACGGCTTTAATCCGTTCTATTCGGGGGAGGAAGTAGTTAAGGAACTTAGTTTTCCTCTTAGAAAACTCACCAAGTTCCTACAAAAGGAGTAAACGATCATTACTTACATCAAATTAGCAAAATATACTTGGCCAATCGGAGAACTTACCCTGACCAGTCTGCCGCATTCTGCGGCATGCTCGAAGAAGGTCACCCTGGCCTTCTCCTCTGTCTGATCGTCAAGGAGGGTCCAGTCGCCGGCCTCGTCCATCCAGGCCGCCGAGAGCTTGGGCTCGGGCTCCTCCAGGGGAGACGGGGGCCGGCATGGAATCTCCTCCACCGGCTCGGCATCCTCGCCGCCCCAGTTGGTCGGCTTCAAGCTTGTGGGGGCGGCAGCGCTATCTTCGCGGTCCTTCGCCTCCGCCACAGCCTCGGTCGGCTTGGTCGGCGGGAGGACTGTGTCGGCGGTCGGAGGAGGAGGTGAGGAAGGAGGAGGCGGAGAAGATGCCGCCCGACTAGGTTCAGCAGGCTTCGGTGCTGGCTCGGTCGGGCGATCCATCGGAACTTCCTCCGACGGTTTCCTGAAGAAAGGAAACGCTTCAGTACAACGAAAACATGAAGGAGGCTACCAAGAGGAGACAGTGTTATGCTTACTGATTGGAAGTCTTGATTTTTATGCCGACGCCCCTCTGAGTGGAAGACCCACTTGAGAAGGCGTCGGGCGGGCCACTCGGCCCGGCTTCAGGCGCCAGAGGCGCCTGCCTCTTCTTCGGCGACGCCCTGCTACCCGCCCTCGGAGGATGAGTTGCCCGACTGCTTGGCCTCTGGGCCAGCGTTGGCTGGCTCGCTCCCTCCTTGGGGGCTTTGTTGATCTTGGGGCCCAAGCTTTATTGGCTGCGTCCCTTGGGCGGCAGGGCGTCCTCCTCCTCGAAGGAGGCCGGGCCCTTGC
This sequence comes from Olyra latifolia, assembly GCA_036346145.1. Classification (NCBI taxonomy): domain Eukaryota; kingdom Viridiplantae; phylum Streptophyta; class Magnoliopsida; order Poales; family Poaceae; genus Olyra; species Olyra latifolia. The sequence goes on along the minus strand of CM070524.1, from coordinate 37,745,514 downwards.
CTTTCTTCATTGCCGGAGCTTCCACAGACTCCTCGCCCGGGCTCTTCTCGCCCTTGTGTGCAGGGGCCTTAGGCGTCGGGGCGAGGGACACAAAGGCTTGGCGGTCGTGCACAGGAATGCGGCCTTCCCGAGTTAGTACATTAACAAAACTACTCGGCACATGAAACAAATACGAAGATTACTCAGCCCTTACCTTCGGTGGCGGATTGGTGAGGGAGAAGCTTCTGGGACACCCTTGGTTGGTAAGGGATGTCCCCGTGGCGAAGAACTCTGAGAGTCGGTCGGCGGCGTCCGACTGGGAGATTGGGGTGCCCATCTCCCGAGTCGGGTTGGTCGGCCCGGAGTACTCGAACCTGAGCCGAACCCTTTCCTTGAGAGACTGGACGCGGCGCATCGTGAAAGAGACGGCGATGGCCACGCCGGTCAGCCCCTCTTCTTTGAGATTTTGGATAAGGCCGAGCAGCTTGCTGACCTGATCCATTTCAGAGGAGGGAGGTGGAGAGGTCCAAGAGGGAGAAGCTCGAGGCTTCTTCCCATCGAAGGAAGGGAGACAAGGAGGAGGATTGGAGCAATAGAACCACTTCTGGTTCCATCCCTTCAAGGAAGTCTGAAGCGGGAAGGAGAAGTACTTCTTCTTGAGGCCACTCCGGAGTTGGAATCCGGCCCCGCCGACGGCCTTAGGGGCATTGTTGGTAGGGAAGGCTTTCAAATGGAAAAGATGGCAAAAAAGGGCGAAGTGAGGAGCAATCCCCAGAAAAGCTTCGCAAAGGTGAACAAAAAGAGAGATTTGAAGAATGGAGTTGGGGTTCAATGGAAGAGCTCGATTTCATAGTGGTTGAGCAGACCACGAAGGAAGGAGGAAGCGGGGAGTCCGAACCCGCGAGAAAAGAAAGACTCGAAGACAATTATCTCCTCTTGACGAGGAGTGGGGGAGGACTCACCCGCGCCGGTGCGCCAGCCAATGAGCTCCGGTGCTGGGACAACGCCGGCGTCGACCAGGGCCTGTAGCCGCTCCTCGGTGGTGATGGAGGTTGCCCAGTTTCCTGCCATTGGAGTGTGGTGGGGGATGGGGAGCGGCGAAATTGGGTCTGGAGATTGGTGGCGACCACAGCGCTAGGGTTGCTTTGTGGCGGCGGAAGCGCTAAACCCTAGCGGGAGTGTTTCGGGGAGACGAACGGACTTGGACGCACAAAACAAGCATAACTGTTCAAATGCCCCGGCGTGCTCTATTTTAAAGGAAGTGGGCGACGTTTCGGTTTCCGCGCTAGGCGGGAAATAACGAAGCCCTAAAATCATTGCTTCAAGATTCAGGCCCGGACTTAGGTTCCAGAGAGCACGCCCCACGTGGGCCGCAAGCTGTACACGTCATTGCTCGGGTACAGGTGTCACTCGGATCAAACCTAACCGGGAAAAAGGGCGTGCCCCCAGTCGGGCCTTATGCCAGTCGTAAGTCTCTGAGAACTGGGTGCTTCCCGGATTATAACTCAGCTCTTGATGTACCTCCTGGGGTCAATGGTCGGTCTAACTTTAGTTAGATTGGACATCAAGAGTTACCTATTCAGTTAGGTCTCAGTGGCACATCTCTGGCTCGTTCGTCATCAAGACGAACACCAGTCGGATGACCTCAACTTGGAGACGGGCGTATTCTCCCGAGAATCGTTAGCTTGACTCCGCACTAGTCTAGTCATGGCGCCTGAACACCCTACGCGAGTTGTGGCGTGTCCCCTGTTGGACCGAATGTCGAGTTCTGCCAGACAGATCCGAATGTCGTAATTTGTAACAGGGAGGATAAGGCAGGGTGACATTGATCACTCGGCTACATCCACCTTCTTGGTATGCCTCTTCGTGGGGCCAATAGCCAGCATACCGACCAGTCGGACTGGATACCAAACATCTTTTTGAGACTTGAGATTTTCTCTCGAGTCCTTTGCAACTATGTTGTTTGATCAGCAGGTTACTCGGCGAGCGGAACTTCATTAACCGAACAAAGAGTGACGTCACTCGGACTACATTTGATGGGCTGCAAACTGAACCCGGAATCAAAACAACTCAGCCACGAAGCACTCGGGTATTTGTAGACAGACGGTTGGATGTACCACCTTCTTGGGCCAAGTCGCGTGGATCTTCCAGAAGACAGGCTTGGTGGATGGTGCAGCCCGACTTGCTCTACAAGGAGGTGAATTCGTATTCTACTTGAATACATGGAGATAGACGTAACCAACTCGGTTATATCTCTTATCTCCCTTATACGGATTAGGGAACCTATCTGTAACCTGACCCCTTGCACTATATAAAGGGGGTCAGGGATCCCTAGTTAGATATCAAATTCTACATCTTCATCATCGTCTATTCTCGTGCCATCTCCACGAGAACACACGGTCATTGTGATCGACACCCCACAATACAGATCCACGAGCATAGGAGTAGGGTATTACCTCTTTCCGAGGGCCTCAACCTGTATAAATCATGCCCCCTGTGCTACCATCGAGTTGTGATCTTTCGCATAGCCCTATAAAATACGTTGCTGACACAAATCATCGACAGTTAGTGTCTCCGGAGAACTTGAATACCCTTGGCATTTTGAACCCCTCAGGCCATCTTTTGCCGCGAAGGTATGCACTCAGAGGTCCTTCGCTTGCCTTCCTCGGCTGTGTCATCAGTACGGTTGGCTGAAATTGCCCATGATTTTCCTCCATGTATGGGATCCTTCGGGGCACGTATTGCTGCTGGGGTTGCATTGTCACAAGTTCTCTTCGGAGCAAATTGATTTGTTCCTCCAACAGTCGCCTTCGGTCTTGCAGGATGTCCTCGGCAGCTGGGGGGTCTCCATGTACACGCTCTTGCTCAGGATGGGTGGGTGGGTTTCGCTGCATCGCATCTCTGGCAATTCTGCTGGGTCCCGGCTCGTCAAGTCTACCGTCGCCCACACCTGGGACACCTTGCCTCTGGTTCCTTTGGCCCTGTATGTTGGCGTCGGGGGCCCTTGGGATACTTTCGCCGAGTCCTTGCGTGACCGCGCCGCCTTCCCGCCGTAATTCCATCGTTGGCGTGGTGGTGATCGCCCTTTGGGCCGCTTCCTCCGCCGCCTCACCGATGGCGTCTTGTTCGTTCTGGTCTCGCCGCTCCCGCCCTGCGCTTGCTCTGCCGTGCCCCAGTTCCGGCGGCTCGTCGCCTCCGGTCGCTGCTACGCTCCTCCTTGGTCTGGCCATCACCGCAACGCTCGACTCTTCCCCACAGACGGCACCAATTGTTGTCGCCGGGATCCCCCGCCGACGTGATGAGGTACGGTGCCCCTCCTCGGTGCTGGAGAGGATGCTGCGAGATGTTGTGGGAAAAAGCAACGCTAGGTGAATAGAACCAGTGTGCAATCAGAATTCTCCTCGTTCTCATTGATGAACTTATCAATTTATACAATTGTAGGGTCCGGGTTCATATGTATGGGAAACACCCAAATTGCCTCGGCCTATGGGAAACACCCAAATTGCCCCGACCCATGAGTCGTTGATCCTGCGATCAACCGTTAGACTAGCTTTCTTACAATCCCAGCTTTGCTAATCCCTATCCTACCCTCGGGGGGGGGGGCACATTCTGACAAGGTGGTTGATCCGGTCAGTCCTTGTCAGGGGCTGTCGCGGAGTCTTTGTCCCTGGCCCAAGATTTGTCGAAGATATCAGGCTCGGTCTCCTCGAAGGATCTTCGCGAATTCGTCGGTGGGACCTCGCTCCTTCCTTATACCCTTTGGTAGGAGTCCTGAGGGTTCTCATCGCTCAAAGTTCCCTCGGAACACCTGACCCTTCGCGTCCATCTCCTGAGCCTTCGCGTCCAAGGGGTTGTGAGGTCTATCTTAGGCGTGCTTCTCCAATTACCCCTTCGGGTTAAAATCCTTACGAAGGACTCTTGCAGCATCTTCGTGGACATCCACCTTTCCTGGAGATAGGGTGGTTGCCCCTACAACACGGCTAGTCCACACATTCACATTCACTTCCTTCTTCTGCTATCGTTCCTCCATGTGCCCTGCACACGATGTGGCGTAACCACCCTTGGTGGCAGTGATTGGCAGTTACACATGTTGCCCCGCGCTCCTCTCAGCACCGCGTCTATGAACGTATAGCCCTCTTCACTTCACACTAGTAGCCAAGCTACTTCACCTTAACCACAAGTCGGACCACGTCCACTTTCCCAATCACAGTCCAACACACTCACACACACACTGGCATGCCAGGCCCAATTATCAGTTTCCATGTTTATTAGGTAATCATGTCTGGTGAATGTTGGTTCACCGTTCCGAGGCTAATTTAAGCCTAAAAATTATTAATTGGACCTGAGCAATGTCTAAACAAATTTTAATCAAGACTTAAGAGTCTATAATTGTTTTATTTAACCTAACTGGCTATCAAGGGTGATTATCAAGGCAATCATTCATAAAGTCAAAGGACAGATGATTATTATCAAGGCAATATTATCAAGGTAGAGCAATATCAAAAGATAACATGGCATGATATATCATGATTAAACAGACATGTTTATTACTTAAAGAGCATTCAATTTTATATTGTAAATAAAATATTATAATAAACTGGGAATCAATACGATCTATTAAAATGTTAACTCATACTACGGAAAGCTAACTCTCCCTAGTAAAAGTAAACACCCAATAGGGAAGATGTTAACTCGCACTAGGAAAAATCGAGATTCTCCCTAGTAAAAGCAAACACCCTTTAGGGTGGAAATTAACTCGCCTTGGTCTTGTACGTAGTGGGGGTCTTCTTACTGATCTTCGAAATGTCCCTTGGGCTCCTCAGCGTCTATTTACGGAACAAAATCGAAGAAGAACAATAAATAGAACACCAATATGCAGTAAGAAGTATGATGCATGAAATGGTTTTGCTACGTCTAACGATCGGTGGTTGGTGTTAAGTCTTATTCTAGATATCGAGGAAGTTCCATGATCCTACTACTATACAGTAATTTACAGAAGATAACGGTGGTGCGGCGTTATGAAGATGATATGAGATGATGCATAATGCTACCCTTAATAGTCTATCCTTGGATTTTGCAATTAGATCTATAAGGAAAAATAATTAATTTTGTTTGAAGTATTTCCTTCATTAAGTTATCGTATCAGTATTAACCTACCATATTAGGGTTTAATTGTGTGGAAGATGAATTCATAGGTTATATATCAATAGATATACATATATAGATATATATGTACACACACACATATATATGTATATAAATAACCAGGAGATGGCATATTTTAAGATCTAGTTAAAATAAAAGCTTTTTCTACCATGAAATGCTGAAAAAAAATAATTTCTTTGGACTGGTACATGAATTTTTGGTAACTAGATCATAAAATAACAAGTAATCCATAGTTATTAATTAGGTAAATATAAATTAATATGAGTTTGGGGAGTCAAACCATAGAGTTTATATTTTTCCTAGGTCCAGAGAGTTTCTATATGCTAAGCAAGATTTTCTTATATTTTTATTAGGTGTTAAATTATTTTAGATAACAACAAACCATTCTTGTTCATATTAATAGTCGAAATGCAAGCAAATGAAATTACTCTGAGATAAATCTCCTGTTATTGTTCATGGTAATAATATTATTAAATCCAGTATAAGATGTAGTATTTACCATAAATTTTCTAAAATTTTTAGAGAAGTCCTGCTATTTATAATAAATCATTTATATATTCTGTACTTGTTTTATTCTCTAAATTTGGAAAAAAAAATCCTATGAACAGTAACGGGCCGGCCCGCCATCTCTCCGGCCGAGCAGGCCACGTCGAAGGCGTAAATCAAAAAGGCGTATTACGCGAGGGAAGGCACCGTCGACTGGGACGTCTCTACTAAACCATAAAGGTGGGGCCATGGGCCCACCTGTCGGTGACGTGTCGAGGCCGTGCGGGAATATTTAAACCAGCGAGCACCCGATAGCTGGGGCCTGCCAGTCAGTGGCCGAGCGTGGCACGACCGCGCGGATCTTAACGCAGATCGGACGGCTCGCCGTCACCTTGTACCTCCGGCTGGGGCGCGGACGACCAGGGCTGGGCTGACGGCAAACCTGAGCTACATGGCTCCATTTGGGAAGTTCTCGGGCGCGCTAGAATCGGTAGGCCAGCGCGCACCAACTGATGCCTACGTCGAGGCCGGAGACGGCCAGACGCGGCGATGCAATATGTGGTGGCGGAGTCTAACGCCGGCGAGTACGGATAGGTGAGCTAGAGGAAAGTTCGTGGGGAAATAGCGCGCGCATGAGCTACTAGAAGTGTTGGGAACGCTTACCGAGCAGTTATCTCGGGTCGGGAGGCTCGGGTTGGTTTGTCGACGGGGAGGCCGAACAGAGGGGGCGGCGCGCTCACGGTGCAGGCGAAAATAGGCGAATCCCTGGGTAAATAAAGGTGAGCACTAGGTAAGTAAGAACCTTGCGAAGCTCTCGGTACAAGGAATTGCCGTGAAGCTCACCAGTGAGGAAGAAATCTGAAAGGGGACGAATCGAGCGGCGGTGGCGGAATAGGGGATTCCGGCTATCCGGCAATGAGCTAGGCCAATTGGTTGTAGCTTGAGCACCACAGGAGCGAGAGGAGACTCACCCTAGTGGGAATGCCGGGCGTGAGGTTAGGAATTTGGGCTGGCAACAACGCACGGTTTGGGAAGGTCATTTTCATGGTGCGCAACCCGTTTATATGATCGGGCGGGCTCAGGCCAGAGACCAGCGGTCACTAGGAAGGGCGGAGCGGTAGCTACGATGTTCTTCGAGCGATTGGCGGACGAGGTGGTGGCGTGCTAGCGAATTGGGCTTGAATTGGTCCAAGCGACCGATTGGGCGGGTGTAGACACGCGCGCGGTCACGAGTTTTGCTCCGGTTATGGTCGGCGCGGCTCAGTGCCAGGGAGTGTGAGGCAGTGGCGGGGATTAGGCAATTTTGGGCGGTGCCGGAGTTGCCTTGCCCTACCGAGCCGACAGTGCAGCGGGACAGCATGCCATGTCAGGCGGCGGCGATGGGCATTGGCGGCGGTTCGTGTTGGCACAGGCGCAGGACCCACGAGCCAAGACGATAAGCATGCGCGGCCGAGAAAGGATCTCCAAGGGGAGATTTTGGGCAGAGACACGTCGGGCGTGCCGGCGGAGGTGAAGCCGAGCTATGCAGCCTAGCTGCTCGATGCTTTGCTCACAAGAGCAAAGAGAGGGTGAGCCTGCCAGATGGGTCCCGCATGGGTCAAATTTGGTCAACTCTGGTTCAGGCTATCATATGTGGTCTAAGTTATTTTCCAGAAATTTTATGGGATTTTTGGTGGGAATTTTATCCTCTTTATATACATACATATGTATATCATATACATATATAAATATATATATATACACCTATGTGTTTCATAGATGCATTTTATGTGTATTTATATAAATAGAGGAGATCTTTGAGGGGTTATTTGAAATGACAAAACTCCCCCTAGCCTATTATAGCTAAATTTTTGGTAATTATATTAGAGTCCACTTGTTAAGTTTTATAACTTTAACTAAATCAATTTAATTTAGCCTTTACTAGCTTACAAGATTTCAAAAATTCTAGAAAAAAAATGAACATCAAACAAGCATTTCTTTTAAAGAGGATCGTTTCCCCAGGATATAAGCATCACAAAAGTGTATCTCAAAATATCGTATTTTTGGGCTGTTACACCGATAAGGGATTGGACGAGTTGTTATGTCCCATAAAGAAGTTGTTTTTCAAAGGATAACACTGTGCCTGAAAGTACTTACGAAGCCAAGAAAGTTGTCTGTCCTTTGGGATTGGAAGTATAGAAAATACATGCATGCCCTAATGACTGTATCCTTCATCGCAAGGAGTACGAGGATTTAGATACTTGTCCAGTGTGCAAAGCATCACGGTATAAGATCAAGCATGATGACCTAGGTGCGGTAGAGGGGGAGCCTAAGAAGAAGAGGCCCCCAGCTAAGGTGGTGTGGTATTTCCCTAAAATCTCCCGGTTGAAGCGTTTGTTTGCAAATAAAGCGCGTAAGGATCACAGAATGTTAAGACACCCCGTTGATGGCTCCCAATGGAGGAAAGTCGATAGAACATTCCCGGACTTTGCAGAGGAGGTAAGGAACATAAGGTTTGGCTTGAGTATGGATGGGATGAATCCTTTCTGTGATATAAGCAGCAGTCAGAGCACTTGGCCTGTCACTCTATGTATCTACAACCTTTCTCTATGGCTGTGCATGAAGCGAAAGTACATTATGATACCGATACTTATCCCAAGCCTGAAGTAACCTGAAAATGACATTGATATGTACCTTAAACCATTGGTTGAAGATCTACAGACAATGTGGAATGATGGTGTATGGGTATGGGATGAGTACAAATGAGAACCCTTCACCCTATGCGCCATGTTATTCGTAACCATCAACGACTAGCCTGCACTTGGTAACCTAGCGGGCCTGACTATCAAAAGATATAAAACCTGCATCCAGTGCTTAGATGATACTGACAGCATTCACCTGAAAAACTATCGGAAGGTTGTGTACATGGGTCACCGTAGGTTTTTTCTTACGAATCACCCGTTACGGAAGAAAGATAAGAATTTTAACGGGAAACAAAACCATTGTACTAAGCCTGTGCATCATAATGGGACACGGGTATTTGCTATGGTAAAGGATCTAAAAGTAGTTTTTGGAAAGGGTGCTGGTAGCAAACCTATCCCAAGTGAAAAAGGCAAGACACCCATGTGGAAGAAGAAGTCAATTTTTTAGAACTTATCTTATTGGAAAGTCTTAAAGGTCCGTCACATAATTGACGTCATGCACCTAGTGAAGAATGTTTGCGTCAACCTACTAGGCTTCCTAGATATGTATGGTAAATCAAAAGATAAACTTCAAGCACGGAAGGACCTAAAACAATTAGAACTCAGGAATGACCTACATTCGAAAAAGAGAGAAAAAGGACAACATTACCTACATCCTGCCAGCTACACTCCAAGCAAAGAAGAGAAAAAAGCATGATCTAGTGCTTGAACAGTGATAAGGTCCCGTCCGGATAATCCTCGAACATAAAGAGACTCATAAACATGAAAGAGAAAAAAATCATACACCTCAAATCCCATGATTGTCATGTGTTGATAACACGGTTCCTTCCAGTTGCAGTGAGAGGTATTCTCCAAGAAAGGGTACGAGGGACAATCATAAAGTTGTGTTCATTCTTTAATGTGGTATCAAAGAAGGTCATCGATCCAGGTAAACTAGCTAAGCTGCAGGATGACGTCGTCCAAAGCGTGGTGAGTCTTGAGATGATCTTCCCTTGATCCTTTCTTTGATATTATGTTCAATCTCATGGTTCACATTGTCAAAGAGATACATATTCTCGGACACATGTCCTGCACAATATGTTCCCTTTCGAGAGGTACATGGGTATCCTAAAGAAGTATGTTCGTAATCGATCTCGTCCAGAAGGCTGCATTGCCCAAGGTGTTGGGACAGAGGAGGTGGTTGAGTATTGTGTCGATTACATTGACGATCTAAATCCGATTGGCATTCCTATATCATGCCATGAAGGGAGGTTACGGGGAAAAGGGACACTAGGGAGAAAAGCAATCATTAGCAATGATCTTGTTTTATTTAAGAAATCACATTACATGGTATTGCGACAATCAGCTGTAGTGGCTCCATATGTCGATGAGCACAAGAGGATTCTACGCTTTCAATACGCTGGCAGGTCAAAAGATTAGATCACACGGTAGCATATGGATCTTTTCAGCGGTTGGTTACAACAGCACATGATGGGTAAGGAGACCAACGATGAATAGTTGAAACGCTTGGCTTGGGGACCATCTAGTGCAATATTGACATTCCAAGGGTTTGACATAAACGGGTACACATTTTACACGAGAGGCCAGGATAACAAGAGCACCAACCAAAACAGTGGTTTCCGTATAGATGTCATATACAACAATGGAAAGAAGAACACCTATTATGGTTTTATAGAGGAGATTTGGGACCTCGACTATGGACCTTTGAAGGTCCCTCTATTTCGGTGCCAATGGGTCAAACTGACAGCGAACGGCGTGATGATTGATAAGTACGGTATGACCACCATGGACCTTACACCAATCGGATATAGGGATGAACCATTCATGCTTGCCAATGCTGTGACACAGGTCTTCTATGTAATGGACATGTATAGCAAACCGAAGAAGCAGAAGGACAAGTCCGGTAAAAACAAGAAACAGAATGGCAAGCCTACCAAAAGCAAGAACAAGGAGGACAAGTCTACCAGTAGCAACAAACAGAAGGACAAGTGTACCAATCAGCCAAAGCGTCACGTGGTTCTTACAGATAAAAGAAAGATTGTCGGAGTTGAGGACGTCACAGATGAAGAAGAGTACAATCAATTCGACAAGTTGCATTCTTTCACAGTGGCAATCGACATTAGTGTCCTAGATGATATTGAGGAAGCTCCCTATGTACACCGCAATCATAACGAGGGAACACTTGTTAAAAATAAGCATGTAAACAGTTAAGACGTACCGTGTTGTTCGTACATGTGTATGACCTATAAATATGTTTTTATATTTTTATTTCATTTGTATGGGCTCCCAACATTACAAAACCCTCTAAAATAATTTTAACTCCTAAAGTTTCTAAAAAGATCAAATAAACTGATACCATATTTGAATTTGACACATTTTTTGAATTTGGTGATATTTTTATTTTATTTTTATGGGCTCCCAACTCATTTTTATGGGCTCGCAACAATAAATAACAATTGAAGACAAATTTAATCGATAAAAAACCCTCTAAGATAATTTTCCCTCTTGAAGTTTCTAAAAAGATCAAATAAATTGATAGCATAATTGAATTTTACACATTTTATGAATTTGGTCATATTTTTATTTCATTTTTATGGGCTCCCAACAACAAATAACCCTCCAAGACAAATTTAATCAATAAAAAACCTTTAAAATAATTTGAAGTCTACAAATTTGTAAAAAGATCATATTTTTTATATATGTCAATTTTTCACATTTTTTATGAATTTTGTGATTTTTCATTTAATTTTAATGGGCTCCCAACAATTTTTTATAATTTTCGAGTAATTTATGGCAAATTGCTACCATTGACATATAGGACCCACCGGGGATGGGCCCATATGTCAGTGAAGACATCCCTTTCTCTAGGAAGGGTACAAAAGAGATTCGCGCCTCATACGGTCGAAAGAACTCCCTCCTCTCCCCTCGCTAGCAGCGTATGCTTGAGCGCGGGCTCCTCGGTCACGGGTTTGAGCCCCGCTCACGTCGCAGCTTTCTTTTATTTTGAAGGCTCTACTACCAGTTGTTTACACAAATCGATAGTAGCACTATCAAGGGCCCACATGTCAGTGGTAGCAATCGTACTCCTCTCTCTATTTTTAGGAAAGGCTCTACTACCGGTTTGTGCAATCAACCGGTAGTAGAGCCAGAGCTACTACCGGTTGGTTGCACAAACCGGTAGTGACATGTGAATTGCCCCCCAAAAACACGCGTGCAAGCAGACTTAACCCAATTCTCCCCCAAATTTCCAACATCCCCAAACTAAGTGCGTCCATCAACGAGCGTCACTGCCTCCTGCGACCCCGTCCTCATCACTGGTGTCCCCATCGCCGTCGCAGCCGTTTCCGCCCTGACCGGCCTCCTCGTTCCTGTCCCCGTCACCGACCCCGTCCCCATCCCCGTCCCCATCATCATCGCAGCCATCTCCGTCCTGACCGGCCTCCCCGTTCCTGTCCCCGTCGCCGACCCCATCCCCGTCCCCGCCCCCATCGCCGTCGCAGCCATCTCTGCCCCGATTGGCCTCCCCGTCCCATTCACCGACCCCATCCGTGTCTCCGTCGCTGGCATCCCCGTCCCTGTCGTCGACCCCGTTGCTGGTCGGTTAATGCATTCTTGCAAAAGTTGAATAGATATAACCTGCTATTTGCTGTCAGACTGAGGTGAAATTTGGTCCTAGGTGCTCTGTTATCGACCTAGTGTGCTGGACATTTTTTATCTCTGCTTGACTTATTTCGGTTGAGCTCAATCTATTGTTTCAATACTAATTATATTTGTTCAACATAAGTTTAGATTCTGCCATTTTTGCTGAGCTAGTGAGCAGTCTAAAGACAATACTTACTTTAGAATCTGTCACATATAACCTGTGAGATCACTTCTATCTGTTGACTTGGAGGCTTGTGCATTGAGGTGTGGTACCAGCCACTAATTTGGAGGCCACACAAATGTGTGGAACTAATTTGCGACTTGGAGAACGCATAATTTGCACAAGGAACTAGTCATCTTGTTTTTGAGAGCAATTTATTTTCTCTGAATCTGTTTGAACATTATGTTAATGGAAGTATTTATTTTCAGAGGCATGATTATATATAGTAGTTTGTTTTAATGTTACCTTACAATATTAAAGAACTACAGCTGCATATTCCTGTTGGTATCATGTTTTTGTTCTGATTTTGGTTGCTAGAATTTATTTGAAATACTTGCTGAAACCGCAAATTTTCCAACAATCCAGAAAAACTATCGCCGCTGATTCAGAGAAATCAACTATGTGTTCTTCGAAAAAACTAGCAAGTGAACCGTTGATTCTTATTTAACCATGGTACAAGTTGGTAATTAACATTAACCATGGTACAAGTTGGTAATTAACGATTACTCTGGTACACTCATTCAAGAAAATTTTATGAGAGAGACTGCAGAAGGACTTTTGTCATCCATAAGAATGACAGCTGATATTGGCAACTCTTTCAAAAAAATATGATCCTGTTTGTTGTGGAAATTCGTAAGTGCGATCTTAAGATTTTGATTCATTTTATGAAATAATGCAATTTGAAAACATTTCCCTGGAGCATGATAATTCGAATGCTCAGTTTATATCATTGACCATCCATTATTGTTATATGAAGTGCACTGGTTTCATCCCCTTGTTCATCATTATTTAACGGAACTGATACCTCACTAACTAACCCATATGAATTACCTATAGATGAAAAGGAAAAGTATCTTGTTGTTGAATGAGTATCTCCAGCTAATTAGGATCATGTTACATTTATAAGGGATGGCACGTCGTAGCACCTTCGAGGAGGACGAACAATGTCTATTCGACCAGATCGTGCAAGGTAGCGCTGAGCCCGGTGTGGCCCCTCGAGTCATTCACACTGAGGCCTATGAGGCCGCTCAAGCCGTTAACACTCAGCCCGGTGAGGCCGCCGAAGCCGTTAGTACTGAAATAATTCATATGAAAGCATATGCTGGTTACCTTTGATGCTTAGCAAACATTCTGAACTGTTTCTTCTTTATCGTATTTTAAGCCCGCTAGTTCAAGCAACCATGTGAAAAGTCAAGGTCCTAACAAGAAGTCGACGGTGAAACATGTAATCACTGAAGTTAACACCAATGGCATGCCTGTTGCACCGGAGTCAGCGATAAGTCTTTACAACAACGCCTGCGGCTACCATGTCAGGGATCATGTGCCCATTAGTCTAAGGAAATGGAGTGGCAAATGAAGTGACAACAACACGGTCTCTGACGCTATCAGGAACATGCTCTGAGCTGATATGAAAGAGACGTTCACTTTCCCTGAAGGGTTTGAAAAGCTGGTGAGAAATACACTTTGAAGAAAATAGCCATCCTTTTCTAAACTTGGAAGAAGTATCTGAACTCTACCTATGTGCAGAAGGGTCGAACGCCCGACTTTAATACTTTGCCAAAGTTGGCGGATCACTTGGATGCTTTTGTGGAGTACAAGCAATTGGAACAAGGTCAAGCTTTGAGTGCAAAGAATAAGGTGAATGCAGGGAAGAAGTGATATGACCACCACCTTGGCATTGGTGGTTATGTGAAGAAGATACCAAAATGGCAGAAGAGGGAAGAAGAACTGATGGAGAATGGTATCACACCCATAACGCACAACTAGCCCGAACGTTCAAAACATTGCTACTTTACCCACGGGGGAAGCCTTGTAGATGACAGTAGCTTGGTATATTCAGAGGAAGTGCAGGAAGTGGCCACAAGGCTTGTAGGCGCCCTCAAACAGTTTTCCTAAGGCTCCTTCAAGCCAGATAGGGAGAATGACGAGCTAACCATGGCCCTGCAAAACCGTGAGCGCCCTGGACGAACACGCGGTGTTGGTGTGGTTCCATGGAAGTACGGCTTCGCTCAGTACAACTACAGTTATAGGAGTCGGCAGAGAAGCAAAGCCCAAGAAGAACAAAGGTACCGTTCATTGGAAGAATGGCTAAATGCAACATAGACAAGTATAAGCGAAGAAGTTAAACAACAAGTGCAGATAGCCATTAGCCAGCTGTAAGAACCGCCTAGTAATCCTGACGTCATCATCAGCCCCTCTGGGCGACGGAGCAGCTGTGCTTCGAATAGGCTCCTTGATGCGGACTTGGGCCAGTATCCCGTGGATGACATCACGACGCGCCGTCCGTGTGAGCTGCATATCGAAGCGCGTATCCTGTCCCTCAAGGCGGCTTATGCTATGGCATTCCCCGTGGAGCTGGGCTAGCTCTTTCATTGTATCGAGATACCTCCGGACTACTCTAATGTCAGTGTGGAGTAGGTATGCGAAGGATACGAGGACCTTGACCTCAACATTCCTAGAGGTGACGGGTTACCAATCTTGGAGAGGCCCTACACAATATCATTTTGTGGCGCAAGCGCTACATTATATTTCAAAGTAACCAGGAGGTGTCCACTTGAGGCAGAAGTCTAACTCCACCACCACCTCCACGCAAGAAGATGGCGGTCACAAGAAGCCCGACTCGTCCACCACTCCCAGCGCCTAAACAGAAATCAGCTTCACCTAAGAAGTTGGACCCACAATAGGAGACGACTAGCGAAACCAAGAAGTCGGCCCCAGCTAAGAAGCCAGCCCCAACGAAGAAGTCGGCTCCAACTCCACAACCACCTCTGCCAAAGAAGTTGGCTCGACAAAAGGAGAGGTCCGCCCAAGCTAAGAGAAGTCGGCTCTGAAGGTGATATAGACGAGTTCTCACCAAGCCCTAGCCGCTGCACCCTCCCGCTCGCCCGAAACCCTAGCTGCGTGGTGAGGTGCTAGCACACCCCGCATGGCGTTCCTATCCCAGACCTGTGGATACCTTTAGAGGCACTGCCGCACGTGGATGCGCTGATCGGTGGAACCTCCAACAACGACGATCA
This sequence comes from Olyra latifolia, assembly GCA_036346145.1. Classification (NCBI taxonomy): domain Eukaryota; kingdom Viridiplantae; phylum Streptophyta; class Magnoliopsida; order Poales; family Poaceae; genus Olyra; species Olyra latifolia. Next base: position 37,730,323 of record CM070524.1, on the reverse strand, counting down.
CGACGACCTCACGGTGTTCGGCTACGACCGCGTGCTGTTTGGCGCTGCTCGGGGACGTTTGACAACCGGCGAGGAGGAGGTGTTCGATGTGTACGACTACTTCCTCGACGCGCGTGACTCTGCTTCCGTTGCCTCTGCGCGTCAAGGGTAACGATCCGTGATCCCCTACTTGCATGTGATCTTGGGTGTTCGCGGTAGAAAATTTTTTATTTATGCCAGCGTAGCCTACCCGTTCCCTAACAGGCTCCACCTAAGAAGTCGTATGACCTAACTTCTGAGGAGATGAGAAAGGAAGTTCAAGCAAGTGTTGCTGCACACTTCAAACGTCTAGAGCCTGAGAAACAGTTCCAATCGACGATGCAGTGAAAAAATTTTCGCGACGACATGTGCGGAGCTGAAGAAGCTACCGTTAGACTACGAGCACGCAATAAGTAAGGCTAAAACAAAGAATTCGCAGTCCCTAGCGAAGTTGCAGATGGAACAATTCATAGCAGAAACTGGACTGACAGAATCTCAGATTCTTGGAGAAGGTGAGGTTGAAGCGGCACCTCTTAGATGGCCATTTATGTTGGGTGAACCATTAGTTCGGTCTGATGAGGTGCCCTTCTTATCAACTAAAATGCAGCAATTGCACGAATGGTATCTTTGGGAGTCAAGGAATGGTAGAAGAATGTTTGTCACCCATTTAAAACAAGGTGATTTCTTTCACAGCGATGGCCTCGTGTGGATTGAATTCGATGATATTTACCAACTGTACTAGCGAGACGCCCTCGACGTGACTTTGTTGGGTTGCTAGACTCTGTAAGTGTCTTATTTGTAAAATTCATCATGTGCACCCTTAATTAAATTACAAGTCTAACTAATTTCTTTCTATGTAGAATGGAGATACAAAATTGTAGAAACATGTCTATTTACAATATAAGTTACATCGACCCAATATTTGTAAACGAAAGCACCGTTAAGGGCAAGCCAAATGAAACCGAGAACGATATCCTCAATGCTCTCGTGGGACAATACGACAAAAACTTTATACTTCTACCCTACAACTTTGGGTACGTGTTTTCATACCTTCTCGTTCAAAATTTTTTTTTCTAACATGAAGTTAGAACTAATTACATATGTTGACATATGTACAGATTTCACTGTGTCCTTCTTGCTATCTACTTAGATCGCAACCAGATCATTGTTTATGATTCATAAAGGAGACTTGTAGAAAATTTGGAATACATCATACGCTTGCTTAACAGGTAATATTGTTTCTTTCATTATTATTCTAGTAATATTTCTTTCAAGTGAATTGAACTCTAATAAATACTATCCATAATCACATGCAGTGCATTCGCACGATTTCGTAGACAGAGTCGTGGTGAATTCAAGGAGGCACTTGATGTTATAACCGACATTCCAGTATGTAGCGAATATTCATGTGTCCTACCATTTTTTTATGCCAATAATGCTTTTTACCTTTCCATGCCAATAATGTTTTGGAACTTCTCTTACCGCAGTGTATGAGGCATGAGTCGGGAAACAGCTTATGCGGCTACTGTGTATGTGAGCTCATGTTTTATTTCACCATCAACCATAATCAGCTGAAAAGTACTGAATGGGTGTGTACATATTTATCGATTCCTAATTCTCACTTCCTACACATGCAAGTTCATGGATTGATTTTTTTTCACTTCACCTAATGACAGCTCACCAACTATAAAAAAAAGGCATACTCTCGCTGCACCGTGTCAACGCAATCCAAGAACAACTTGCCGGCTTCCTTGCTGATGAGGTCATATCTACAAAGGGCAAGTATCACGAACATGCGTTCAGAGCATGCCCTTCGATAAGGACTAGTGAACTAAGGGCTAAACTTCGGTTACAAAAAGCAATGGACAAAAAAAAATAAACTCTTATATTTTGAATTGTAAAATTGAGTTCCATCATGTGTACTTGATGTGAATATGTGTTAAATTAATTTGACGTGAATATTATTTGAATGTGAATATGTACTTTGTTGAATTAATTAGTGTTGTGTATGAATTAGTTGTGTTGTGAATTGTGGGGCCTATCCTTTGCCCACCTCTTGATCTGCACTAGTCCCTGGATTAGTACAATAGTGCATACCATTCACATAGCCGGATCATTCAATACAAGAGGAAGACTTATATTACATAAAGGACCTGTATTAAGCCCGAAGGCTATTAAGTGTTACAGCACGGCGCATTGGCCCAAATAGTTAAAACATCCAAAAGATCCAAAAGGGTCTCCTACCAGCTTTGCCTAAACAGTCGACTGGAGTGACGCCCCGATCGTCAGCGTGCTCTTGTTCATCGTCTTCATGGCAGGCATATTGGTCTGGCTCAAACTCACCATCTAAAAGAGTATATATATGCGAGGTCAGTGTCATCAAAACACTGGTGAGTTAACATCCAACATAATGCATTTAGTGATAGAGGTTCCAAAGGAAAGGTTGGGTTTGTTTGTTTGCAGAAAGCCAGTTTAATAAATGAAAGCCTATGACATAGTAATTTTAACCAAAGTTCTACTTTCAATGTGTCATATCACAGTTCAAGTTCCATATCATAAACCAAATCACATCCCATGGTAATTTCCATGCACTCTGCCAAACGTTCTCCTGACTCCCGCCATCATTTTCTAGGTGCGGCACACCTGTTATGGGCTCACACTACCCATAAGAGCCCGAGTCCATAGTTGGGTTGCCAGCCCACCCTACAGTTCGCAACTCTAGTGGGTGCAATCCAGATCACCCGCAGGTGATGGCGTCCTCCACCTTTACCTCAAGTCTTGTGGCATTCAGGGTACGTCCACTCTCAGAGCCTCAGATCGTACTACCCCCGAACCCTACTCATACTTTCACTACCGCGCGATGGCCACACATTGTGGTGGTAGGAACTAACCCCCGCAGGCAGATAGTCAGTGACTTCCCACTGTGCATCCCCGATGCACCCTTCTAGGGGAACTCATCTCCACCCCAGCCTATCCACTTAGCGGCACTCAGGGTACGTCCACTCTCAAAGCCTCATATCGTACTACCCCGAGCCCTGCTCATACTTCCTTCACCGTTATCGTTCGTCCATGTGCCCTGCACACGCTGTGACGGAACCCCCTAGGCAGCGCTAGGCAGTACGCGTGTTCCACCCGCGCTCCTCTCAGCACCATGTTTGAACAGACAGCCCTCATCAAACCAAGTAGCCAAGCTACTTTCACATCCTTATCCATATGTCGGACCACGTCCGCATTTCATAACCACACACACTGGCATGCTAGGCCCAATATCCAGATAACCAAGTTTCATTATGTTATCATGTCCGGTGAATGTCGGTTCACCGTTCCGAGGCAACTAAGCGTAAAATTCATAATTGGACCTGAGCAATGTCTAAACAAGATTTTAACCAAGACATAAGAGTCTCAATCATTTTATTTTTAACCTAACCAGGCTATCAAAGGTGATCATCAAGGCAATCAATAGTAAGGTCAAATGACAGATGATTATATCAAGGCAATATAATCAGGGTAAAACAATAACAAATAATAATATGGTATGATATATCATGATTAAGTAAGCATGTATAAATACTTAAAGAGCAAGCAGTTTGATACTGTAAAGAAAATACTTTTACAACTAGGATTCAATGTGATCAATTTGAATGTTAACTTGCACTAGCACTACTATAGAAAAGCATTTATGAGACGGTTATTTTTTATTATTTGAGACGGTTTTGAAATGACTTATTTGACACCAGTCGCAAAAGATTTCATTCATATGAGACGGTTTACAACCGTCTTATATAAGCAAGTATATAAGATGTTTTTTATATGGAACTGTCTTATATGTCATACCGCAGGAAACACTAAAAATTGGTGCAAAAAATATATATTGTATGTTTTCCCTTATGAGTTTTTTCTGAGGGTTTCTTACAGTAAGATTTTTAACGAGGCAATACTGCAATACATCTTGCGGATGCAACGTACTCTTTCCTCCATCCTATTTTTTCCATTGGGTCTTTGGGAGGAGTTTTTAACAAGGCATATGCATGACACAATATTTGACCAAGAAGAAGTGTTATTTTTAACGAGGCATATACATGACACAATATTTGCCTAAGAAGAAGTGTGTATGGCTTAAAGCCCCCTTAGTGGTTTGTGAAGAGATTATCTTGATTTTGGTGATGATGACATTGTGATGGAGTTAATGGTGATGATGACATTGTGATGGAGCCATGATGTCTTTGTGATCAAACTGTTCAAGAATAAGAATGTTTTAGCATAAATTCAGGAGTTGAGATGAGTTTATCTTGATATAGGTGGTTTTAATGTTCTTTTGATTTAAGAGGGGTTTGAGATGATTTTGGAGTTCTCGGAGCTCGTTTTCCATGAATGTACTTTGGTTTTGGGTTTTAGAGTAGTTTAGAAGTGTTTAGAGTCTTTAGTTAGAGTTGTCGGTGCAGGCTCAGTGGTGCCATATGGTAGGGAGGTACCTGACGACACCCAATAGCATCTTTTCTATTAGCATCTCTATAAGTGTTGCGCACGTCGTATGGTACAGACTACTAGACAGCGTGCCATCTGGTTAATTCTAGAAGCATTTTTGAGGGTGCCATGCGCGCCGTATGGTATGAGATACGGCTAGATGATGTGCCGTCTGGTCTTTTCCAGAAGAGTTTTGTAGCGAGTTAGGTATGCCGTATGGTATGGCACACCAGATGGCCCTATCGTCACATCTTTTCCAAAGAGACTATTTAGGGTGTTGACAACCTGTATTGTATGGGGGTACTAGACGTGGGTGTCGTCTTGTCTGTATCCCCGGAGGGGCCCATATGGAATGGCAGGGGCCGTACCATGTGGTAACCCTTTGTGACATATGGTATGACACGTGCCGTATGATACGACGGCATTGCGGGTCTCCTGTTTCTGGGTCCCAACGGCTAGTTTTTGTGTGTGGCCTATGTAAGGACCTAGGGTACCTCTTTGTTTCGTGCTGATTCACTCCCTATGCTATTTAAAGTCAATTTGAGTGAGAGCCACAAAAAATAGTGTTTCTATTATAGAGTGAGTTCATGAGAGCTTGAGTGTCATGTCTCCTTACGTGCTTTCATGGAAGGTTTGAACGAGCAAGATCAAGTTATCTCAAGCCTGCTACTCAAGTCTCTTGCTTTTGGAGCTTGTGTTTGGTGATCTCTTAATGAGAAGCTTATGAGAGACTTTAAGTGATTGTGAAGGTTGGAATCCACCTACCGGAGTGGTGAAGGGCTATTCCGAGTAAAATCAGAGCGATACTCCTCTTCGTGAAGAGTGCTCTAACGAGGAGTAGGGAAAGGGAAAGTCTTTTTCGAACCTTGAAAAAAATCTCTTGTCCATTATCTCCTTTACTTTTTGCTTTTACATTTCTACTTCACGTCGAGTGTGTCTTGTTTTGTTTTTGTATCTAGTTATAGAAATATTTAATCTTGAAATTAAATTTAAAAGTATACAAAAATCTTAAAAATTGCATGAGGCCAATTCACCCACCTCTTGGCCCACTGGATCCATTCAAAGTGTTACAAAATCTATCCGTTAAAGTCATAAATGAGATATACTCTATCATTAAAAGTTTGTGGATAAATCTGAAACCACAGATAGGGCTATATACATCTATTGTACATGAGGATAAGAGATTAATAAACAAAGCTAAGTGCCTCTATTGTGTCCTTGTGATTGCTTGTACTGTGGATTGATCAATATGTTGCTGACAACTAGTATCGATTTCTCACCCGATTGCCAGCCATATAAGCAAATTTAACATGCAGCTACTACATAGAACACCACATGTTAGCCAAAGTTTGAAAAAACAAGACCAGAGCACCGGTTTAATGGGAAAAACCAGAACCGGAGGCCTAGTCGGTTCGGTTTGCCTCTAGGACCATCCATGCAACTGGACCAAAAAGACATAAAAAATCGGTCAGTTTTCATAGGACCGGCGAATTGGTCAGTTAGAAGTGAACTGGGTGTGTGGGAGGAGGATGGTGGCGCGGCGGCACGCTGGGAGGGAGGAGAGGGGCGGCGTTGCATTGGTGTTGGGAGAGGATAGCGATGCGACCATTGGTTGTGGGGAGGAGCCACGGCGCAGCGATTGCCTGTCTATTGTGGGGAGGAGAGCTGTGACGCGATAGTCATCGTTGGTGGATAGGAGGAGTGAGGTGGTGCAGTCGTTCCCGTCGGTGGAGGGAGGAGAGGAGCGCGGCGGCTGTTCCCGTTGGTGGAGGGGAGGAGAGGGGCCATGGCCGGTGTCCATTAGTGGTGGGGATGAGACTATAAGAAGGGCTGCTAGATCTAGGGCCGGCCAAGGATGTAGGGAGAGCGTTGCTCTGCTAGGGTTTAGTACTAAGTGTGATGGAGTGATGAACTAGTGGGCTGGAGGGAGTAGTGGGCCAAACGCTCAACAATAGCCTGGCTCACTGGGTGGTAGAGATGGGCCAGGTGGGGGAGTTGGATGGGAGTGTGGGGGCCCGGATGGATGGATTTTAGTCATTTTCTTGAATCGGTGGATAGACTAGTAAATCGTGAACCAAAACCTGGACCAATTCAATGATCTGTCTAGTTTTAAAACTATGACTGTCAGCCAACTAACACATCGTCCCTCCTAATTGGATGTCCCTCCTAATTGGATGCAGATCCGTTGCCCCACCCTCTTTTTCCCATGTCTCTCCACTTTGTTGACACCAAGATTTGGCAAAAGCCAATGGGCCGAAAGTCAGCTTGGGCCTTGAAGGAAACAGGCTAGAATGAAGTACTACGATGTCCCCAAGTCGACCAAGTATACATGGAAGGATCTAAGTCCAGCAAGAAAGATCGACTAAAGATGTGGAAGAGTCCAGATCGGCTAGAAGGATATAAATGGAAGGATGAGTCCGGATTGGCCAATGTTATGATAACTTAGTTGATATGGAAGATAAAGTCGAGTTTGTATCGGATACAAGTCAATAGTCCTAGTTATAGTAGAGTCTAAAGGTCTGTATAAATAGTTTGCCCTCGAGGGCGTGTAAGACATCAACACATCAATTAAATACATCTATTTTACATGTTCTTTATGTTTCATCACACTAGAGTAGTTTAGAGTAGTTTTGTCTTATTCAGATTTTGATCGACTAGTTGCACATCGCCTTTCGATTGGCTTCGAGATATTACCCGGGAGTTCTTGCAAGTAAGTACTGTCTCGATTAAATTCGATCTACGGGCTTGCATCGCCTTTTAGTTGATATTGCTGCGCATCGCAACCAATGGTTAGGTTTCACCCCTCTTTCTGCCAATCAACACATTTGTTGGCAGTAGACTATTTACCTCTAGTTCTATCAGCTTATAATTTGCTATTTGTCGATAGTCTGTTTACCTTCATTCTATCATCTAGACGATATCATCGGCTAGTTGATAGTCTGTTTACCCTCTTTCTGTTCGGTACTAAGCGGTAAACTGTTTACCCTTGAAACTGCTGGTTTGAATCTGATCTAAGCCGATAGTTTTGTTATCCGTTACTCTGCTCAAATCTGTTTCTAAGTGTTGTAGATTCACCACATTACAGATCTAATCGGCTAGGCAAAAGCTGATTAAGTCCTCTTGCTGATTGTAGGATCAAATCGGCTGGCATGTCTTGGACTTAGCTCTCAGTGCTGACGGGAATCCTATTTCTTAAGCCCGTGTGTGCTAACGTAAGAACTCGATTTTTGCGTCAACACACTCCACACATTCCACTGCTCCCCCATGCTCCTCTCCAATGGCACCGCCCACCACCTCCTCCTTGCTTCGGCCCCCACCATTGCTCCACCACCCCCACCACCGCGTCTGCCTGTCTCCTCCCTCTGCGTCCTTCTGCCTCACCGACCTCCTCGGCAGCCACGCCCTCTACAATGAGGAGGTCGGCATCCGTAAAGAAATCTCATCCTGATCTTCCTCCACAACATGCCCTTCTCCCTCTGCATCCGTCAGCTCTCCTGCACTGTCCACGGAGGCCCCTCGATCCGATCGACCCGGGCGTCTTCGAGATGGAGATGATGGGCCTCACCGGTGGCTTCCCAGCGGTGAGGTTAGCCTCAAGGACTTCGTCGCCAAGAACCTGCCCCCTTCCAAGGCCCATAGGAACCCTGGAGCCACTGGCCTCGCTGCCATCGTGCCGGCAGGGCTGCCGCTCCGAACAACACGTACAACATGTACTGTAGGATCATGCAGCGCGTTACCAACGACAAGGTTGGGGTGCTATTCGAGGTGGGCAACTGAGACAAGCTCACCACCTTTGATCTTCACAAGCTCAAGGGGATGGAGAAGGGCCCATCCATAGTTGTGCTCGATTGCTAATCACGAAGCTTGAGGATGAGGAGGAGAAGCAGGAGGAAGGCACAGCCGCCCCAGCTTGACTCACCCTGCTTCTTCTTCTTCTTCTCTTTGTATGCAAACAACCATTTGGGGTAAAGTGTGTGAAGAGTTGTTAATTTCTATATGTATGTATAGTTGGAATGTTAGTCCGAAAGAATGGAACAAAGGGATCGTACATAAATTTAGCTGTCTTTTAAATAATTGATTGATATACCCATGATCACATTTTTGTATAGATAACTGTTAGGTCATATCTATAAAATGCTGGAGAAATGGGACCTCAATTGTGACGTCCTCATTTTTTAAAAAAGCTACATTATTGATCAGAGAAAAAAATAAATAAAAAAATAATTTCTTAATTAATCCTAATAATAAATAAATAAAAATGATTTCTTAACTAATCCAAATACCACGCAGTATCAAAACTAACTCCACCGTGCCAGTCGAATGGCACCCATATTTTAGGCGAACCCACTGTCACGAACTCTACCTCACTAGCTAAACTAATCATTAAACAAGCTCCAGATTCTGGGGATTTATCCCCAGCCGGATCATACCATATTGATTCCCCAATAAACACCCAAAAACCTTCCCAAATCAATCTGTACGAGTGGCAACACAGAGCAGGGGGGAGGAAGACGAGAAGCCACCCGGTCGTCGCCATCTTCGCCATAGGGTGAGGTCTCCTCCCCATCGCCACCCTGCACCGCCGTTGCCGCCATCGCAGCCGCCACCGCAGCCCTTCCGGCACTGCCACGCGCTGCAGCCGCAAGACGCCATCGCGCCGTCACCACGGCCGTTGCAGCTGCGCGACCCTATCGCGCCCGTGCTGGCCACCACACAACGCCGTTGGCTGAGGGCCACAGGGCTGCCGTGCGCCACCAGAGGCTGACGCCGCACAGGTCGCCGCCGCTCACGCAGGGCTGCTGCCGCTTGTTGCCGCCGGCCGAGCCGCGCACGTCGCCGTGACGACGCCGCTTGCCACCTGTTGCAGCCGCCACCGCCGCCGCGCTCTGGAGCCACACTCCATGGGTCGCCGCTGCCCTGTCGCCAGCTGAGTCACCCCGCGCCGCTGGGAGCCACCACACCGCCGCCAGCAACTCCGCCCTAGCGCGCGTGTGCTCTCTTTCTCTCTCTGTATCACTCAATCTAACCTGTGCGCACTGCACAGTGGGGTTTATTTTTTTTAGTGAGAAGCAGTGGGCTACGCAGCAACCCAATAGCTAACAGCATTAGGTTCTTTTTAATATTTCAGAAACAGTGAGCTTTCACAGTTTAGATCTAGAAAACTGCAACTCCGTTTTGTATGAAATAAGTTTCATAAAGTTTCTAAAAACAAATACTACTTACTGTTATTTTACTGTAATTTTTGTAAATATTATTATTTTTTATTGTTAATTGGGTTATCGTTTTGCGTGCATAGACGTGGCAGAAACTAACATGGAAGCCGACGTTACTACTGAATTGTAGGGTGATTTGCAGTATTTCGACTAAGGCAATTTAGAAGCATGTCACTTCCACTTTTGAAATGAATTTGATAGATGTTTCAATTTGCATGCTATCTTTTATAATTATTTCTTGGCGTTTACTTGTGTAGCTAATTCCTAGTTATGTGTTAATCATCAATTAGCATGTATTGCTGTCCATTGCTGCCCTAGGTTGAATATTATGTTTTATTTATACCGGGTTAATATTTCTCTAGATTGCTTAGCGCGAGTACAGGTATCATAGCTGGTGTTATATTTCATCTGGGTTATGGTGCAAAATGAGACAGTAGGACACTGTTGGGCTTTTCAAACCAATTAATTTACTAAAATCAACGTGGCGTGAGTTGAGCTGGGGTGGATTGCATGTTAGGCTAGGTGCGTGAGGCACTTCTTGGGGTGCGGTAGCCGCCCCAATTATTTAAGGACCATTCTATTCGGTGAAATACATATTCCTCCCGCATAACAGTACAGCCATGGGCGCTAACATGGTAAGCCCTTAACTGATTAACTTAGGAGGCTTAGACTTGGGTGTGTCAATTGGAGGTGTGGGTGTGGCTAGCTATCACTGCAAACCTGCAAGGTGCACGAGGGGGCCACTGGCTTGGTGGGAGGCTTCTAGGAGGTGAATCCTTAGCGGGTGGGCTCAAGTCTAGGTGTACCTCGCCGAAGGTTTCGTTGGAGACTCCAAAAGGTGAATCCATCCTATAGGTAAAGTGTACCCTCTCTACAGAGATAAAGCTATCATGATAGCTGTGCTCACGGTTAAAAGCGGACGAGAAACAGATCAATTGGTATAGTTTCATGGTTTTAATAATTTAATTGATGTAGTGGGTTGGCAGTGAGTGCGGGCATCGAGTGCCTTTCGGTTTATGTCGTGAGGGCTATTCTTGTGTTAAGCTGATAAACTTTGGTTCTTTAATTAAATTAGAATTTCAAACTGCAGTTTCGAACCATTAGGAAATGCTGTAAAATTTAGCTTTATGCAAAATAACCGTAGCCTGCCATTGTATCCTACATCATCATTATATAAGGATCTTATTTGTTGAGTATTCGTGTACTCACCCTCGCATATCACGCAGGGCTGTTCATTCCGATGAACAAATGAAGGAGCGGAGAAGAGGCACCCTACGAAGACGAATTCAAGGTGGGTGACCAAGACTACTAGTCGCAACACTCGGTCAGATGCCTGTGGCGCTCGGACGGGTTGCACCGACGCGTGCTATTATTTTCCGTTGTTTAAACATTTATTTATTGTAATAAATGGCGCACTCTGCCCTTTTTGGATTGATGCTATTTTCAATGTAATAAGCGTACGTGCTGTTATCATTTTGTAATGGCTGTGGCACCAGCTTAATCCTTGGGACTGGTACAGTATCATAGAGGGGTCTGGTCTGTATGGCCGGGTTCCAACATTTATTATTATGTTTGGCCTAATTGTACAGGTAGATTTAGTTATATTACTTATCTGTTGATGGATTAATTGGTTGGTAAATTTATTTATTCTTTGAAGCCTTTGCATAAGATTAGTTTAGCGTAGGCCTAACGGAAACTTGGCGCTAAGGCCACTTGACTTATATCAGCTACCTTTCACGTCAATTTCTGCATTTTGATCCATCCCCTTGATCCTAGAGTTAATGTAGAGGATATCCTAATGCATCTCTCGTGCTCTGTACTGTTTATACTTACTAACTTCACTAGTGGAGTATTGATTTTTTTTAATAAAGCATAAATGTTTAATTTTTTTTATTACACTTGAAAATTGACATGTCATCTCCTATCTATCACTAGCAACATATTCTCCTTCTAAAGGGCTTAAAAGGCTTATCTTCAGACTTTAGAGTTCTTTGGTTGGTATTGGAAATACACTCATTTAGACACTTTGACACCTATAAATTTGGGCTGCAAAAGAAAAAGGAAAAAATATGGATTGGATTAACAAATTCAAGTGGTTGTGTACGGTTATTGCGTAAAGATTATTGTTGTAGGGGCAGCCACCCCATTTTCAGGAGAGGTGGATGTCCACGAAGATGTTGTGAAGATTCTTCGTGTAGATTGTTACCCGAAGGGGTGAGTGACCAAACCTATCCAAGACAACCTCAAGTCAGACCATTAGTGAAAGACTTGGACATGCGCAAGGGGTCGAGAGAAGGACGCGAAGGAAAAAGTATTCCGAGTGCATCTCAAGTAAGGAGAGTCCTCGGGATTTCTACCGAAGGATGGCGGAAGGTGTCTAGTCGAGGGATTCACGAAGACCCTTCGGAAAGACCGAGAGTGATCTTGGACAAGTTTCAAGTCAGAAGACGAAGACTTCGCGACAGCCTCTGAAAAGAACGAATCGAATCAAATCAAATTAACAACTTTGTTAGAATATGTCCCTCAAGGGCATGTCAGGGAGTAGGATAATATGGATTGTAAGAAAACTAGTCTAGCCGTTGATTGTAGGATTGACGATCCAGAGTTCAGGGTAGTCTGGGTATTCCCCCATGGGTCAGGGTACTTTGGGTATTTCCCATACATGTAAACTCTGGCCCTAAAGTTGTATAAATTAATAAGCTCATCAATGAAAGAGGACAATCATCCTGATCATCCACATTAGCACTAATTTATTCACTGAGCGCTCTGCTCTCTCACCACCACTCTCTCTCTCGGCGTCCTCTCCATCACCGGGGAGGGGCGCTGAACCTCACCGTCGGCGGGATTTCCCGGCGACAGTTGGCACCGTCCGTGGGGAGAGGCGAGCGGTTGCGGGGATGGCTAGACCCAGGAAGAGTGTCGCAGCGGTCGGAGGCGAGCCACAGGAGTCAGGGCACGACGGAGCGTACGCAAGGCAGGAGCGGCAAATCCAGGACAAACAAGATATCACTGGCGAGACGATGGAGGGAGCGGCCCAAAGGGCGATCGCCACCGCGCCAACGACTGAACGTCGGCGGGAGGACGCGCCGGCGCAAGGCCCTGGCGAAAACATCCCAAGAGCTCCCGGCATCAACTTGCAGGGCTGGAGAAACCAGAGCCAAGATGCCCCGGACGTGGGCGGGGAAAGATTCGACGAGCCAGGACCCAGCAGGGTCGTTCGAGGGGAGATGCAGCAAAACCCGCCCACCCATCCCATGCAAGAGCATCAACACGAGGACCCTTCATCTGCTGAAGACATCCTGCGAGATAGGAGAAGACTATTGGAAGAACAAATCGATTTGCTCCGAAGAGAGCTCGTGACGATACAACCCCAACAGCGCTACGTGCCCCGAAGGATACCATACCCAGAGGAGAACCATGAGCAGCATCAGCAAAATGTAATGATGGCACAGCCGAAGAAGGCTACCGAAGGGCCGCTGAGCGCACACCTTCATGGCAAAAAATGGCCCGAAGGATTCAAGATGCCAAGTGTGTTCAAGTTCTCTGGAGAAACCGACCCAAACGAATTCCTGGATGTATATGACACGGCAGTTGAAGCAGCGGGTGGAGATGATGATATTAAGGTAAAGAGTTTGCTGTCAACCCTGAAGGGCACTGCACTCTCTTGGTACACTTCACTGCCGCAAGGATCCATACACTCATGGAACCAACTCAAAGATGCCTTCGCTAACAACTTTCAAGGCAATTATATTCAAAGAATGGTGGAAGGGGATCTCTTTGCCTTGGAACAGGGCAAGAAGGAAAGCACAAGGGATTACTATATAAGATTTGCTACTGTACGATGCCAGATAAGGGATGTTTCTGACTCTTCGGTAATCAATGCATAACGAAGAGGTCTTCAACATGGACCTCTTCTACACAAGCTGACTCAGGACCCCCCACAAACAGCTGCGCTTCTTTACGATGAGATTGAACGGTATGCAAAGGGAGAAGAGGAGAATTTAAGGAGACAAGGCCAGCTGAACACAAACAAGGAACGTGATGGCCACAAAGAGAGCAATTCAGAGAAGAACAAAAGACATCACAATTCCAACAAAAGGGTAAGCAACATTGAACCCAAGCAAACTAACGAGCGAAGAGCTATTGACAACAACAGGAGGGGGGATTATCCCCGAAGAGAATATAATTCCCAAAGGATGAGTACAGAAATCAAAAAGATAATACAAGAAGAGATGATCGAAGGAATGACAATTACCGAAGGGAAAATTATCATAGGGATGACAGATTCCGAGGAGGCAATCAGGGAAAGGAAAGAAAATACTGCGCGGTGCATGGTGACAACTATTCACATACAACCGAGGAATGCAGGGATGTTAAAACGCAACGCGAAAACTACCAAAACCAGAAACGACAACGAAGGCAAGACCAGCGTCGGAGGGACCAGCACCGTAGATCCCCCGAGAGGGTTCATAATGTTGAAGAGCCAAACCGAAGAGTTATTCATGTCATCACCGGAGGATCCTCGTTGAATCTCCCATCAAACAGAAAGAGGAAGGAATTCATCCGCGAAGTGTCACATGTCTCCTTATCAAGTAAACCAAAACCGGCTCCGTCGATAACTTTCGATGTAACCGACGCCAAAGGCGTCAAATTCCCACACCAAGATCCCTTCGTGATCACAGCTGAAATCGCAGAATATGATGTCCAAAGGATGTTGGTGGATGGAGGAAGTTCGGTCAGACATAATCTTCGCCAGCGCATTTAAACAACTCAATATACCGGAGGATAGGCTGACACCATCACACATGCCTCTCATAGGGTTTGGGGGAGAGCCTGTGGCCGCCATGGGCCAGATATCATTACCAGTAACCTTCCGTGAAGGCAAGAGCAGGATAACGAAGAGTATATGCTTCGATGTCGTTGACATGGAGTACCGCTACAATGCAATCTTTGGGAGAGGGATCATCAATGCCTTTGGAGCAATCATACACTACAGCTACTTATGCATGAAAATACCGGCCGAAGAAGGAGTCATTACCGTTCGAGGAGATCAACAATCGGCAAGGAAAAATGAACTTGAAGGCATACCGAGGCTCAAGCCAGTCCAGACCACGAAGAGGATTGATTCTCAATACAGACTGAAGGGTTATAAGCCCCAGGTCAGGCTGGAGAGCAAAACGAAGAAGATTCGATTGTTCCCGGAAAATGAAGAGAGAACAATATCCATCGGAACCGCCCTCTCCGAAGAAGAAGAAAAAAGAATCATCAACTTGCTTCGGCAAAATAATGATATCTTCGCTTGGGCGCCAAGAGAGTCTAAGGGGGTCCCCAGAGAGACAATCGAACACTCGTTGAACGTGAAGATGGATGCAAAACCAATCAAACAAAAACTTAGAAAAATGGGGCCCGACAGACAGGAAGCAGCGAAAATGGAAGTCGAAAAACTGCGTCAAGCTCAAGTCATCCGGGAAGTTGCGTACCCAGAGTGGCTCGCAAACGTCGTGATGGTGAAGAAGTCAAACGGTATATGGAGGTTGTGCGTTGACTTCACAAATCTTAACAAGGCCTGCCCAAAAGACGATTTTCCCTTACCAAGGATTGACCAATTAGTTGATGCGACAGCGGGTTGTGAACTGATGAGTTTCCTAGACGCCTACTCGGGCTATCATCAAGTGTATATGAGAAAGGAAGATGAGGAAAAGACGGTGTTCATAACACCCTTCAGCACATACTACTCTCGAAGGATGCCTTTCGGCCTAAGGAACGCAGGCGCAACGTTCGCAAGACTCATTGCGAAGGTCCTTGCAAAACAGATGGGAAGAAACGTGGAAGCATATGTCGATGACATTGTTGTCAAGAGCAAGTGGAGGAGGGATCACTGCGAGGACATTCAAGAGACCTTCACCAGCCTGAGAACGGAAGGTATAAAATTAAACCCGACGAAATGTGCCTTCGTGGTGGAAACAGGAAAGTTGCTGGGATTCCTTGTATCGTACCGAGGGATAGAAGCTAACAAGGAGAAGATAGATGCAATCCAATGCATGAAGGATCCAGAAAACAAGAAACAAGCACGAGCCTCTGGGAAAGTCGGGCGGCCTTAGGGAGATTTCTCCCGAAGGCTGCAGAAAAACACAAACACTTCTTCAACACAATTAAAGGGACAGCACCCTTTGAGTGGGGACCACAATGTAAAGATGCCTTCGCAAGGCTGAAGGATCATCTTCAACAATTGCCAAGACTCACCAGCCCGAAGGGGGCAGCACATCTAACCTTGTATCTAGCAGCAAGCCACTTTACAGTTAGCGCAGTCCTGGTCAAGGATGAAGCCGAAGGGGGACAAATGCCGGTATACTATGTATCAAAATCATTGCAAGGAGTAAGAAGAAACTACATCTAGCTGGAAAAGATAGCTTATGCATTACTTATGGCATCAAGAAAATTACGGCACTACTTTCAAGAATTCAAGATAAAGGTGCCCACAGCATACCCCCTCAAGTCTATCTTTGAGAACAAAGATGCCACGACAAGAATAGCAAAATGGGCCGCTGAACTAGCACCCTTCGACATCACCTTCGAACCGAGGACGGCCGTAAAAGCTCAAGCACTCGCTGACTTCATCTCTGAGTGGTCAGATGAAGTTTCAGAAGAAGGCCTAGCACTCCCCCCCTTGTGGAACATAAAATCCGATGGTTCTTTCACAGTAGAAGGAGCAGGAGCGTCAGCAATTGTAACCGACCCCGAAGGACAAAGTACAGAGTACTCACTCAGGTTAAACTTCAAAACAACGAACAACGCGGCTGCATACGAAGGATTGTTGCTGGGTCTTCAGAAAGCAAAATCTCTCGGAGCAAAAAGAGTCGTCATCCACACCGACTCTAAGCTAAAAGAAGGACATATCACAAAGGACTTTCAAGCCAAAGATGCCGAAATGGCAAAATATCTGGAAGCAGTAAGAACAATGGAGAAGCATTTCGTGGGGATCTCTGTGAAAACAATACCAAGGGGGGAAAATATGAGAGCAGACGAGTTGGCCAAAGCAGCAGCATACTTCACAAAAATACCTGATGGGGTGTTTTATGAAGCGATATCACGAGCGTCTATATGTCCCGAAGTGCAGCTTATAGCAAGATCCCTGGAGGAAGACTGGCGAACAGTTATCGTCAAATATCTTCGTGATGGTGAATTACCCGTGGATAGCAAAAAGGCTTACACAACGAAGCAACGTGCAAGGACGTACACAATGATGGATGGCCTCCTTTACAAGTCGGGAAACGGCACGCCGTGGATGAGATGTATTTCTAGAGAGGAGGGAAAGGAGGCGCTGGCAGAAACGCACGTAGGAGTCTGTGGTTTGCATCAAAGCCCAAGGGCTCTAGCAGCAAAGGTGTTGCGCATGGGAATATATTGGCCAACGGCCAACAGCGACGCAGAGGAGTTCGTAAAAAGATGCCGAGGATGTCAATGGATGACAAACCAGCCGAAGGCTCCGCCAACAAACTTGTAGCCCTCACCCCCCTTGTGGCCTTTCGCAAGGTGGGGGATTGATATTGTGGGGGAGCTCAAGCAGGCCTCGGGAGGGTTCAAATGGATTATTGTTGCAATCGACTACTTCACCAAATGGGTTGAAGCAGAGCCATTGACGAACATCTCAGCTGCGAAGGCCCAGCATTTCTTTTGGAAAAATGTGATATGCAGATTTGGCATACCCCAAGAGGTAGTGGCTGACAATGGATCACAATTTATCTCATCAAAATTCAAGTCATTTTGTGAAGACCTCGGCATCAAAATATACTATGCCTCTGTGGGACACCCACAAGCGAACGGTGCAGTGGAACGGGCAAATCAAAACATCATGAAATCAATGAAAAGAAGACTAGTGGATGAATCAAAAGGAAAATGGCCAGAAGAGTTGGAAAAGACACTCTGGGCAATTCGCACAACACCCACGAGATCAACGGGATATTCACCCTTCAGACTGGTGTATGGCGAAGAGGCAGTAACGCCAGCTGAAATCCAAGTTAAGACCCTTCGAATCATAATAGGTGAAGCCAATATTAGTGATCAACCACCAACTGACACTGTCGAGGAAGACAGGCTCCAGGCAAAGCAAGCCTTAGAAAAGTATAATGAGCTAATGAGCAAAACCTACAATAAGCGTGTGAGACCATGGGAGATCCAGGAAGGGGACATGGTCCTTCGAAAAATGCCACAACGGCCATCCAAACTAGAGCCCACTTGGGACGGACCCTTCATCGTCTATAAACAAACAAGACAAGGGTCGTTTCACCTCTCCAACCTTGACGGCGGAACGCGAAGAGCCTGATCAAATATTACCCATAAGACAATGTAAAAGCGCTGAGTACTCTTTTATCCGACTCGGTTTTTTCCCTAGCGGGTTTTACGAGCGGAGTTTTTAACGAGGCTCAGGCGCCGAAAACCGGCTGCGACCGGAAAACTCCTTCGGGAATGTAATCTCCACGATGTAACTTCAAATGAAATGAAGAAAAGGAGCATTACCGTGCAGACATTTTAAACTAACTAAGGGCTGGCACGAGACCAAAAGCACTCGCGCCAAGCACTTGAAATAAGACCTTCGCGGGCCACGAGCCTTCGCGAAGGTATAACGCGCTAAAGCGCCAAGGGGCTGGCACGAGGCCAAGAGCACTCCCACCAAGGACCCGAATCGTATCCATTGTGGGCCATGAGCCTTCGCGAATGTATAACGCGCTAAAGCGCCAAGGGGCTGGCACGAGGCAAAGAGCACTCACGCCAAGCACCCGAATCGTATCCTTTGCGGGCCATGAGCCTTCGCGAAGGTATAACGCGCTAAAGCGCCAAGGCCGCACGAGGTTAGGCCAAACACTCCACCAAGGACCGAATCGTATCCATTGTGGGCCATGAGCCTTCGTGAATGTATAACGCGCTAAAGCGCCAAGGGGCTGGCACGAGGCAAAGAGCACTCGCGCCAAGCACCCGAATCGTATCCTTTGCGGGCCATGAGCCTTCGCGAAGGTATAACGCGCTAAAGCGCCAAGGGGCTGGCGCGAGGCCAAGAGCACTCGCGCCAAGCACCCGAATCGTATCCTTCGCGGGCCATGAGCCTTCGAGAAAATGTATTACGCGCCAAAGCGCCAAGGGGCTGGCACGAGGCCAAGAGCACTCGCGCCAAGCACCCGATTCGTATCCTTTGCGGGCCATGAGCCTTCGCGAAGGTATAACGCAAGCACCAAGGGGCTGGCGTGAGGCCAAGAGCACTCGCGCCAGGCACCCGAATCGTATCCTTCGCGGGCTATGAGCCTTCGCGAATATATAACACGCTAAAGCGCCAAGGGGCTGGCGCGAGGCCAAGAGCACTTGCGCTAAGCACCCGAATCGTATCCTTTGCGAGCCATGAGACTTCGCGAAGGTATAACGCGCTAAAGCGCCAAGGGGCTAGCACGAGGCCAAGAGCACTCGCGCCAAGCACCCGAATCGTATCCTACACGGGCCATGAGCCTTCGCAAATGTATAACGCGCTAAAGCGCCAAGGGGCTGGCACGAGGCCAAGAGCACTCGCGCCAAGCACCCGAATCGTATCCTTTGCGGGCCATGAGCCTTCGCGAAGGTATAACGCGCTAAAGCACCAAGGGGCTGGCGCGAGGCGAAGAACACTCGCGCCAAGCACCCGAATCGTATCCTTCGCGGGCCATGAGCCTTCACGAATATATAACACGCTAAAGCGCCAAGGGGCTGGCGCGAGGCCAAGAGCACTCACGCCAAGCACCCGAATCGTATCCTTTGCGGGCCATGAGCCTTCGTGAAGGTATAATACGCTAAAGCGCCAAGGGGCTGGTGCGAGGCCAAGAGCACTCGCGCCAAGCACCCGAATCGTATCCTTCGCGGACCATGAGCCTTCGTGAATGTATAACGCGCCAAAGCGCCAAGGGGCTAGCACGAGGCCAAGAGCACTTGCGCCAAGCACCCGAATCGTATCCTTTGCGGGCCATGAGTCTTCGCGAAGGTATAACGCGCTAAAGCACCAAGAGGCTGGCGCGAGACCAAGAGCACTCGCGCCAAGTACCCGAATCGTATCCTTCGCAGGCAATGAGCCTTCGCGAATATATAACACGCTAAAGCGCCAAGGGGCTGGCGCGAGGCCAAGAGCACTCGCGCCAAGCACCCGAATCGTATCCTTCGCGGGCCATGAGCCTTTGAGAAAATGTATTACGCGCCAAAGCGCCAAGAGGCTAGCACGAGGCCAAGAGCACTCGCGCCAAGCACCCGATACGTACCCTTTGCGGGCCTTGAGCCTTCGCGAAGGTATAACGCAAGCACCAAGGGGCTGACGCGAGGCCAAGAGCACTCGCGCCAAGCACCCGAATCGTATCCTTCGCGGGCTATGAGCCTTCGCGAATATACAACACGCTAAAGCGCCAAGGGGCTGGCGCGAGGCCAAGAGCACTCGCGCTAAGCACCCGAATCGTATCCTTTGCGGGCCATGAGACTTCGCGAAGGTATAACGCGCTAAAGCGCCATGGGGCTAGCGTGAGGCCAAGAGCACTCGCGCCAAGCACCCGAATCGTATCCTACGCGGGCCATGAGCCTTCGCGAATGTATAACGCGCTAAAGCGCCAAGAGGCTGGCACGAGGCCAAGAGCACTCGCGCCAAGCACCCGAATCGTATCCCTTGCGGGCCATGAGCCTTCGCGAAGGTATAACGCGCTAAAGCACTAAGGGGCTGGCGCGAGGCCAAGAGCACTCGCGCCAAGCACCCGAATCGTATCTTTCGCGGGCCATGAGCCTTCACGAATATATAACACGCATAAGCGCCAAGGGGCTGGCGCGAGGCCAAGAGCACTCGCGCCAAGCACCCGAATCGTATCCTTTGCGGGCCATGAGCCTTCGCGAAGGTATAATACGCTAAAGCGCCAAGGGGCTGGTGCGAGGCCAAGAGCACTCGCGCCATGCACCTGAATCGTATCCTTCGCGGGCCATGAGCCTTCGCGAATGTATAACGCGCTAAAGCGCCAAGGGGCTGGCGCGAGACCAAGAGCACTCGCGCCAAGCACCCGAATCGTATCCTTCGCGGGCCAGGAGCCTTCGCGAATATATAACACGCTAAAGCACCAAGGGGCTAGCGCAAGGCCAAGAGCACTCGCGCCAAGCACCCGAATCGTATCCTTTGCGGGCCATGAGCCTTCGCGAATGTATAACGCGCTAAAGCGCCAAGGGGCTGGCGCGAGGCCAAGAGCACTCGCGCCAAGCACCCGAATCGTATCCTTCGCGGGCCAGGAAACTTCGCGAAGGTATAACGCGCTGAAGCGCCAAGGGGCTGGCGCGAGGCCAAGACCACTCACGCCAAGCACCCGAATCGTATCATTCGCGGGCCATGAGCCTTCGCGAAGGTATAAAGTGCTAAAGCATCAAGGGGCTGGTGCGAGGCCAAGAGCACTCGCTCCAAGCACCCGAATCATATCCTTTGCGGGCCATGAGCCTTCGCGAATGTATAACGCGCTAAAGCGCCAAGGGGCTGGCGCGAGGCCAAGAGCACTCGTGCCACACCCAGAATGTCACCTTCGTGAGCTAGGAGCCTTCGCGAACGTGCAAAAATCTAAAGTGCCAAGGGGCTGGTGCGAGGCTAGAAGCGCTCGCACCGAACACCCGAAGCACAACCTTTGCAGGCCACGGGCCTTCGCGAATACTGACTACGCAAACGATATTACGCGTAGAAAATAAGACGAAGTGATAAGCACATGCCGAATGACACTAAAACATCATATAGATAAACCAGTTCACTTACAAATGCGGGACAATTTCGAAACAAGAGTTCACATATTACATTAGCAAAAAATATTATAATCCTAAAACTACCACTATTCTACTCCGCTGGCTTCTTGCCCTTTGGATTTGCAGCATCTTTGGGATCCTGACACACAGAAACCGTCGGAGGACCTTCGCTTGACACCTGGGGCCCCATAGTCCTCGGAGGTGGAACCGAAGAGGTCTGCTTCCTCGCATGCTCCATGAAAGCACGGCAGAAAGCTGGACCCCCAGATCGCCAGAACTTCAAGAAAAAATCCCGAACAATCTGGCGGGAGCCGCGGTCGAACGAGCTGGCATTGAAGGCCGAAGGGTAGGGCACACTTGAAAATAAGCTACCTAGAAAATGTGTGCACCTAGCGCCCTTTAACTTCGTTGTGAACACGAAAACAGAGCTGACAGTGCAATCTGATCCATAACGCAAGGACCCCTCAACGAAGGTCCCGATGGCTTCCTTCAAATATTTGACAACCAGCGCCGGATTCCTCGGAGGAGCGCTCACAGCAACAATACCAAGTCTGGTAATCTCCTTAACAAAAACATGACTCAAAGAAAGTAGTTCTGCTTGCAGTGCCTCCAGCTGTTGTTTAATCTTCGCCACCGAGCTGCGAAGAGCCCCAAGCTCCACAGCTCCATTTCTCACTTCGTCGCGCAGGCCATGGCATTCCTTGCGCGACAACTCCAGTTGGCTTGTTGAGCCTCGAACTCAGTGCGGAGCGTAGCCAGAGCGTCCTCGGCGGTCTTCGCGCGCTGCTCTGTCTGTTCCTTTTCCGACATGAGAAGGACCACCAGCTCTCTCTCCTTCGCGCTCACTTCCCGAAAGGTGTGGTTCTCTCGGTCGAGTGTAGCCACGCGACCCTCGAGAACAACACACTTCTCCGAGAGGTCCATCACTTGTGCCGCTGCGGCACGGTTCCAGACCAAACTCTGCAAAATGGGATATAAACATAAGTAACACGAAGACTTTAAACTAAAACATAAAAAATAATAGGAATGTATATATTACCGGGGCAAGGCTTAACTCGACGTTGCGCATGTTCACCAGCAAAGGGAACGCCTCGCAACGATCGAGGACCGAAGAAGGAAAGCCCCCGAGGATAAAATCCACATGTTCATCGTGGAGGATGGCGGTGGGCTCCACGAAGAAGTCACCGGAAGCAGGTGCAACACCGGGCACGAGGGTAGCACGCGAAGATCCACCTTCTACCGTCGTCGCCGCTGCTGAGGAAGTGGCGCCGGGCGCAGGAGTAGCCGGCAAAGTTAAACCGGCAGCAGCAGGCGCAGATGAGGCAGAAGACGAAGGCCTCCCTCTGCAACAGCAGTTGCCACCAACGCCAAAATGGCATCGGTATTGCCACCAGCGTCCCCGAGGATAGGCGCCAAAGGTGGCTCTTCGTTAACCTCCTCTGAAGAAAAGAGAAACATAAGAAAAAAAAATTTAAAAAAAAAGTACCGAGGGTCAATGATTAACCTTCGGCGGAAGGAGAATCAGCCAGCCAGCAGTCCGCGTCAACGACGAAGCCGGCGGTATAGTCCTCGTCCTCCGCCTGGACATCGAAGGACGCTCCTTCAGGAGTCACAGGGCCTCGACCCGAAGGAAGAGACCCGGCTCCATGGCTATCCTGGACCTTGTTGGAACCATGTTCGGGATCCAACGGCTCCGAAGGAGTCTTGCTGACCAAGACATCCAGTGGATCATCACCACCACTGGCTGCACTTTGTGCGTCCGGCGAAGTGCGGTCGTCGTCGGCCAGCCGACCTTCCTCCTCGACCTCCTCTTCCTCTTCCTCCTCATGCTCGGCGCTGGCGACTTCTAATTTTAAAAAAAGAAATTAATTAAAAAAAATTTTATTAGTTAAAAAAATAGACCGATGACATATAGCGGGTAAAGGGGTACTTACCACGGAGTCGCTTGGACGGTCCATGGCAAAGGTGCCTTGGCGATCTTCCTCTTCCGCCCTCTTTGACTCGAGTTCAAGACAGGGGTAACCACCCCAGGATCACGATTAACGCGGGCTCCTACTCCAGCTTTGTGGGCTCGCGCGATTTCCTCTGGACGAAGAGGCCCGAACATCCCCTCGACCCTCTCCACGGCCGATTCCAGCTTGCGTGGACGGTGATCCTCATCGCGAAGAGTAAGGTGGGCGCCTTCATCACCGACGATGACAAAGTCCTGCCAGCTGCGCATCAGTGGCCCAACCTTGGCCACGTAGAACTCCTCGGCAAGGCAGCGCATGGAGAACCGTTTGCTAACCCTTTGGAGGAGTAGCCGCTGCGCCTCCTCTGAGCCGGACAGCTTATCTACAGGAAATTTGATGCAGTCCGCCGCTCCCGGGATATATCTCAATGAAGCGTCCGCTGCATCTACCCTCTGGTAAAACCAGTACAGCTTCTAGCTCAGCCCAGCTGCTCTATCCCACTTTTTCTTCGTGGCCAGGGAAGGGAAGTCCAAAGAATGCGCTGATTTGACGACGAAGTTCAGGCATCCGAAGGGGCTGCCGCTGGTCTTCCCTTGCCACCGAGCTTCGTGAAGAAATCCGAAGACTCGGGCGCTAGGTTGCGCACCATGGCTCCGGAGCGCCCATTCCAACACTGCAAGCCGGGCCAAGGCGTTCGGGGAGAGATGCACGAGCTGCGCCTTGTACAGCTCGAGGACCTCCCCGACAAGGCGGGTGCATGGTATCCGAAGACCCGCCTTCACCTGAGAATGGAAGACGACTGCCTCGTCAGCATTCGGCTGAGGAGTCGTCTCTTGCCCTGAAAGTCTGAAGTCCTCCTCATCAGCACGAGAGCGGTCTGACACCTTCGCGAGCATATCTGGGGTCATCCTAGACTGCCCCAGCTCCCAGGATAGCTGCGCAAGGTCTGCAGGGCTCAAGATCTTCTTCCGGGCCATCGAAGGTTCCGAGGACTGCACAAATAAGAGGAAATCAGTATTTTCAAAAAGCTGTCCTTCGGAACAATCAAAATAAAAAAAAAAGAGAGAGGGGCAGACAAACAAGAACAACTTTCACAGCATGTCGACTGCGAAAACTTTGTAAAACAAAGTACTACTCGTTCATACAAGAAGAACACAAGTGTAAGAGAACGGCGTCGCAACTGGCGCAAGAACCTCGCCAGCAAGCTCGCCGGCGTCGACCCCAAAGAAACGCTGAAACCCCATAACCCGAACTAAAAAAAAAATGCGGGCAAGTGGTGTACCTGCAAACTTAGCCGGCGAGGAAGAATGGCGGAGAACCCACGGCGATGATCAACTGACGACGGCGGCGGGGGGAGAGCCCGAGAGTGAGGGAATGGCCGGCGTCAGGGGCGCGAAAAGGCAAGCAGACCAGCGGCAGATGGAAGAAGGCGTAGGAGCGGAAGAACTAGCGGCGGCGGACGGAGTGCACAAAAGCGAAAGAATCCGACGGCGGGAGGTTTTGAGTTTGAAGAACGCGAGTGTGGAAGAAGAACAGTAACGCGACCCCTTATATAGAAACCAACATGACATGAGATGAGCCATGCGTGTCGCATCATCAACGGCGATTTATGCGCGAAGAAACCGAACAGCACAAAAAGAAAATATACATATATAGAAAAATTCCAACGGGCGCCTACAGATCTGATGACACATGTGACGATTAACGGCCAGATCAGCGCTACGACTTCAAGGCCATCGACAATGTCGAGCGTCAAGTCCAAGTCACATCAACAGGCGAAGATATCATCGGAGACAAAGAAGAAACAACATCTTCGGGAACACCACCTCGACGTGGAGAAGGGGGGCTGGATATTCCAGTCAGACACCACGGTGAGGTGGCGACATGACCGTAAGGGGCTTCTGTTATAGAGGCAGCCACCCTATTTTCAGGAGAGGTGGATGTCCACGAAGATGTTGTGAAGATTCTTCGTGTAGATTGTTACCCGAAGGGGAGAGTGACGAAACCTATCCGAGATAACCTCAAGTCAGACCGTGAGTGAAAGACTTGGACATGCGCAAGGGGTCGAGAGAAGGACGCGAAGGAAAAAGTATTCCGAGTGCATCTCAAGCAAGGAGAGTCCTCGGGATTTCCACAGAAGGATGGCGGAAGGTGTCTAGTCGAGGGATTCATGAAGACCCTTCGGAAAGACCGAGAGTGATCTTGGACAAGTTTCATGTCAGAAGACGAAGACTTCGCGACAGCCTCTGACAAGAACGAATCGAATCAAATCAAATCAACAACTTTGTCAGAATATGTCCCCCAAGGGCATGTCAGGGAGTAGGATAACGTGGATTGTAAGAAAACTAGTCTAGCCATTGATTGTAGGATCGACGATCCAGAGTTCAGGGTAGTCTGGGTATTCCCCCATGGGTCAGGGTACTTTGGGTATTTTCCATGCATGTAAACCCTGGCCCTAAAGTTGTATAAATTAATAAGCTCATCAATGACAGAGGGCAAGCATCCTGATCATCCATATTAGCACTAGTTTATTCACTGAGTGCTCTGCTCTCTCACCACCACTCTGTCTCTCGGCGTCCTCTCCATCACTAGGGAGGGGCGCTGAACCTCTCCGTCGGCGGGATTTCCAGGCAACAATTATGTTGACAAGCACTACTAAAGAAATGGCCTTTCATACTGGCACATCAGTACCGGTTATGCATGAACCGGAATAGCGATTACATCGATCCGGTTCAACGGTCTCACGGGTCGGGGAACATCGATGCGTCTTTGAAGAAACCAACCAGTACTAATTTTGTAACATCCATGCCGGTTGCTTACGCCAACCGGTACTGAGCAAGCTAGCTCGCCCGGGGTTTACTTAGTACCGGTTGGTTACACCAACCTGTACTGATGCTCTAACATCAGTGCAGATTGGTGTAACCAACCGGCACTAAGCAGCCTTATTTGAACCTCCTCTTCCCCGCCTCCTCGGCTAGCCCCACACTCTTCTTCTTCCTCCCACCTCGGCTTCAGTTCATCCCTGGTTTTCTTCAGTTCCTAAACTTTTGCAGTTCCGTGGTTTTTCTTCCGTTCATTATAACTTGTTTTTATTGATTTCACATTGGATTTTGCAGTTCTGCATTGGAATTTGCTTTGTGTGTTTAGTCACATTTGACTGCATTGGAATTTGCCGTGTGTTTAATGGATCCGACCTTCTATCTTCCCCTCCCTATATTTTCCCCTCCATCCACAAGGAGAACAGTACCGCACCATTTCGATCCCCTTCTCTCCTCTGCCACCGCCACCAGCGGCACCGCATCCCCTCCGCCATGGTTCGCCGCCTCAGGACCTGCAGGGCGACTTGCAATCCCCATCCTCCGTCGCAACCTCCCGCCGCCAGCGCAGGCCCGTCCACCTCCTCCACTGCCAGAGCAGGTCCGTCCACCTCCTCCGCCGCAACCGCCCGCGCCGCCCCACCCACCTCCTCCGCCACAATCTCTCGCGCCGCCCCACTCACCTCCGCCGCAACCTCCGGCACCAACCTAGAGGAGGTATGGAGGGCCTTCGACCGCCGGCGCCCCATCTACTACCCGCCACCATATCAACCTCGCAGCTGGGAGGAACTGGCCTCGCTGCTGCTGCCGCTATTGCCACCGCCAAGCTTCTAGGATTGGATGCACATGGAGGTGGGGATCCCACGCCGCGTGTGTCGCCTCGTCCTCTCCCTGCGCCTCGTCCTCTGCCCAACGATGACGAAATCGGCTGGGAGGCGCTGATGGCGGAGGATGATGACTAAAATATAGCTATTATATATATATATGCATATATGTTATTTAATTATGTGATGTAGTGGATCAGTGTTAGTTATTATGTATGTTTGTTGTTTAATTATGTGACGTAGTGGATCAGTGTTAGTTATTATGTGATGAATTATTTTGTGATGGAATAGGATCAGTGTTTAATTATGTGATGTCCTTAATTATGAATGATGGTGATTTGTGCAAATGTTCATCAAATGAGTTATGGTGAAATGGTAATCTGTGCAATGAATTGGTGATATATGCAAATGTTCATCAAATGAGTTATGGTTCGGTATTAGTCTTTTTCTTCAATTTGAAATGGTGATCTGTGCAATGAATTGGTGATATGTGGAAATGTCGATTTGTATTGAAATGGTGATCTGGGTGCCCCACCAGTACCAGTTCATAACATGGGCCGATACAGCAACCCCCCAGACAGATATGGCCTTCCTTAACATGGACCAGGGGAATATCAGTACCGGCTGAAGAAACCAACCGGTACTGATTCTCTAACATCGGTACCGGTTGGTGTAACCAATACCGGTTGGGTACACCAACCGGTACCGATGTTAGAGCACCAGTACAGGCTGGTTGCTTAAACCGGTACTAAGCAGCCTTATTTGAACGTCCTCTTCCCTGCCTCCTCCCACTCTCGCGGATCAAAACGAACAAGGCAACACGCCAAGAGCTTCAAGAAAGGGTGAGGTGCTGCCAAAATTTTTGCCATTTTACTCCCAACTAAGTTAACTAAGGTTAGTAACATCGTTCCTCACTACATTTGGTGTAAAATGGAGCTTCTTCTTTGCTTGAAATGTGAAGAAAATTTGATCTTTTCTCATGATCGATCAAAAATAGTGCAGCGCCGGCCAAGAGTTTCAAGAAAGGGGGAAGTGCTGCCAAAAGTTTGGTCATTTTACTTCCAGCCAAGTTAACCAAGGTTAGTAATATCGTTCCTCGCTATATTTGGTGTAAAATGGAGCTTCTTCTTTGCTTGAAATGTGAGGAAAATTTGAGCTTTTCTCATGATTGATGAAAGATTATGAATGTACAGAGCTAGCTCGATCTTTTCATGTAGGATGCAATAAGTTGTTGTGTAAGTTTGAAATTTGTTTGGATTAGATGTAGCTCGCGTTGAATGTGTGGATCTAGCTCAAATTTAGGTTTTGGTTGCATCGATCGATGAAGAATTTTGAATCTAGACTTTGATCTACCAAGTTTTTCTTGTTAGGTGTGGATCTAGCACAAATTTAGGTTTTGGTTCCATCGATCGATGAAGAATTTTGAATCTAGACTTTGATCTACCAAGTCTTTCTTATTAGATGTGGATCTAGATTAAATTTAGGTTTTGGTTCCATCGATCGATGAAGAATTTTGAATCTAGACTTTATCTACCAAGTCTTTCTTGTTAGGTGTGGATCTAGATCAAACTTAAGTTTTGGTTGCATCGATCGATGAAGAATTTTGAATCTAGACTTTTATCTATCAAGTCTTTCTTGTTAGGTGTGGATCTAGCTCAAATTTAGGTTTTGGTTCCATCGATCGATGAAGAATTTTGAATCTTGATCTTTATCTACCAAGCCATTCATTTTAGTTGTGGATCTAACTCAAATGTAGGTTTCGGTTTAAATGAAATTTATCCACCTATAATTTTTAAATAAATTTAATATTGGTTTAATTTGAAATTTGTGAAATGTTAAAATATTCATTATTGGAAAATGAGCTAATAGCTGCCTTGATGTTACATAATGTAGATAGACCAACGATGGATGTACATGGACCGACGCTCCCTGGAGTTCTTGCAGGGTTTGGAAGCTTTTCTTCGTGCGACCGATGCATATACGAAGTCAGGCTACATATGTTGTTCATGCAGAGACTACAAGAATGAGGAGGAGTGGCCAAAATCCAGCCACCTTCACTTCCATTTGCTCTCAAGAGATTTCATGCCAAACTATACCTGTTGGACCAAGCACGGTGAAGAAGAGACTATACGAGAAGACGGTGAAGAATAAGAAGAGGGGGACAACAATATCTCGAATGCTGGCCAACACGGTTCTTTCGAAGATACATTGGGGGAGTTTGGCGATGATGACCTAGACCAGATGCTGCTTGATGTAGAGGGAGAATACACCGATGAAAGACATTACGAAAAGTTCCGGCGCCTATAGGAGGACCACATAACACTATTGTACCCAAACTGCCGACAGGGCCACAAAAAATTGCGTACCACGCTAGAACTCATGCAATGGAAGATGACCAATGGATTGTCTGATAATGAATTCGATGAATTGTTATGCCTCATAAAGAAGTTGCTTCCAGAGGGTAACACGCTGCCTGAAACTACGTACGACGCCAAGCAAGTTGTCTGCCCTTTGGGGTTGGAGGTACAAAAGATACATGCATGCCGGAACGATTGTATCTTTTATCGCAATGAGTACGAGGATTTGGAAGCTTGTCCGGAGTGCAAAACTTCGAGGTATAAGACTAGGTGTGATGACCGAGGCGAGGAAGAGGGGCAACGCCAGAAAAAGAGACCCCCCGTAAAGGTGGTCTGGTATTTCCCTATAATCCCCCGGTTGAAGCGTTTATTTGCGACAAAAGCGCATGCCTAGATGATGCGCTGGCACAAAAAAGATCGTAAGGACGACGGAAAGCTAAGGCACCCCGCTGACGGCTCCCAATGGAGGAAAGTCGATAGAAAATACCTGGACTTTGCTGAGGATGCGAGAAACATAAGGTTTGGGTTGAGTATGGATGGGATGAACCCGTTCGGCGAGATTAGCAGCAGTCACAGCACTTGGCCCGTGACTCTATGTATCTGCAACGTTCCTCCTTGGCTGTGTATGAAGCAGAAGTACATTATGATGCCGTTGCTTATCCAAGGGCCGAAGCAACCTGGAAACGATATCGATGTGTACCTCAAACCGTTGGTGGAAGATCTACTAACGCTATGGACCGATGGTGTACGTGTATGGGATGAGTACAAATGAGAGCACTTCACCCTACGTGCATTGCTATTTGTAACCATCAACGACTGCCCTGCACTTGCTAACCTGTCAGGCCTATCTATCAAAGGATATAAAGTCTGTATCCAGTGCTTAGAGGATACGGACAGCAAGTATCTGAAAAACTCCCGAAAGGTCGTGTACATGGGCCACTGTAGGTTCCTCCATATGAAGCACCCGTTAAGACGGAATGGTGAGAATTTCGATAGGACAGAAGAGAAACGTAAGAAGCTCCTGCATCGCAGTGGGACACTTATATTTTCTCTGGTAAAGGATCTGAAAGTAGTATTTGGAAAGGGTCCTGGTAGCAAATCTATCCGGACTGAACAAGGTCATACGAAGCCCATTTAGAAGAAGAAGTCAATATTTTGGGATTTACCTTACTGGAAAGACTTAGAGGTCTGCCACTCACTGGACTTCATGCATATCACAAAGAATGGCTGTGTGAACCTGCTAGGCTTCATAGATATGTACGGAAAATCAAAAGATACACTTCAAGCACGAAAGGACCTGCATCTACTGGGACTCAGGAACAACCTACATCTAGAAAAGAGAGCGAAAAGACAACATTACCTCCACCCTGCGAGCTACACTCTGAGCAAGGAAGAGAAAAAAAACATGATTAAGTTCTAGAACAGTGTGAAGGTCCCTTCTGGATACTCCTCGAACATAAGGAGACTCATCAACACGAAAGAGAATAAAATAGTACACCAAAAATCACATGATTGTCACATGTTGATGACACAGTTGCTCCTAGTGGCACTGAGAGGTATTCTGCCGGACTGGGTACGAGTGACAATCGTAAAGCTGTGCTGGTTCTTCAACGCGGTGTCACAAAAGGTCATCGAACCACGGAACTTATCTAAGCTACAGGATGACGTGGTCGATAGTCTGGTTAGCCTTGAGATGATCTTCCCTCCGTTCTTTTTTTATATTATGGTCCATCTCATGGTCCACATTGTCAAAGAGATAGAAATTCTCGGACCCATGTTCCTGCATAGTATGTTCCCTTTCGAGAGGTACATGGGTGTCCTAAAGAAATATGTTCGTAACCGGTCTCGTCCAGAAGGCTGCATTGCACAGGGTGTTGGCACAAAGGACGTGATTGAGTTCTGTGTCGACTACATTGATGAGTTAAATCCGATTGGCGTCCTTGTTTCACGCCATGAGGGGAGGCTACGGGGAAAGTGACTCTACGGAGAAGAGAATTCTATAGCGACGATCTACTTTCATTTAAATAAGCACATTTCACAGTTTGAAACAAGCAACTGTAGTGGCTCAGTTTATCCATGATCATGAGAAGTCAGAAAAGTGGATCGCACTAGAGCAAATGGATCGTTTCGGTGGTTGGTTACAAAAGCAACTAATGGGCTCCCGGACAGACAATGAACCGTTGAAACTCTTGGCTCGAGGACCATCCATGACAATCGTATCATTCCATAGGTATGAGATAAATGGGTACAAATTTTACACGACTGCCTAGGATAGCAAGAGCACTAACCAAAACAGCGGCGTCTGTATAGATGCCTTGGACAAAAATAGAAAGATGGACACCTACTATGGTTACATAGAGAATATCTGGCAATCCCTCTGTTTCGGTGCCAATGGGTCAAATTGACAGCCGTTGAGATCGACGAGTACGGTATGACAACGTGGGACCTCAAGCAAGTGGCCTATAGGGACGAACTGTTCGTGCTCGCAAATGATATGACACAGGTATTCTATATGATGGACATGAACAGCAAACCGAAAAAGTAGAAGGACAAGCCTACTAAAAGTAAGAAGTAGAAGGACAAGCCTACCGAAGATAACAAGCAGAAGCAGAAGACTAGCGGTAGCGATCAGCCAAGGCGCCACGTGGTTCTTCCAGGTAAAAGAAGGATCGTCGGAGTTGAGGGCGTCACAGATGAAGAGTACAATCAGTTTGATAAGCTACCTCCTTTTACGTTGGACGTAGACATTACTATCTTGAATGATACAGAGGAATCCCCCTATGTACGACGCGATCATAATGAAGGATCACTTGTAAAAACAAAGTATGTTAACAAATAAGTCCAACCGTGTTATATAGACCCGCGTATGAATTATGATTTTTATTAAGCAAGGAAGTAATAATTTAATTTATATAAAAAGGTGAAAATCTGTATTAAGATGGTTGGAAAATAATATTGTAAAGAATATATGAATTTTTAATTTATTTTATTTTTTGAAAATCATTTTAGTGTGGAATAAGTATGATTTTTTATTTTTTAGTAAGCAATGAAGCAATAATTGAATTTATTTAAAAGGTAAAAATTTATATTAAAATTTGAAAAATTAAAGAGATTTCAAGGCTCCCAACAGTTTTCTATAATTCTCGAGAAATTAATGGCAAATTAGTATTACTAAAAAACCGGGACTGATGCCCCCATCATATAACTTCGAAAGCGAGAAGTCCCGGTGTATTACATCAACTTCCAATGGAATTTTTTATAGTATCATAATTTATAGTTTATACAGAATGTTTTATACTTTTGATTTTTAATTTTTGGTACATGAATGTATTTGGGCATAAATATATACAAATTTGTAGAAAATAGTAATAGGCTCAAAAAATGTGAGGACAAATCTTATG
The DNA here is from genome assembly GCA_036346145.1 of Olyra latifolia. Classification (NCBI taxonomy): domain Eukaryota; kingdom Viridiplantae; phylum Streptophyta; class Magnoliopsida; order Poales; family Poaceae; genus Olyra; species Olyra latifolia. Next base: position 37,697,512 of record CM070524.1, on the reverse strand, counting down.
GGTCCAAAAACAACATATATTATAGAAAATGTACATATATTATACCATTATAATAATTTACAAATAATGGTACCATGTACAATGTCCCACAGGGTTATCACAAAAGGTGATAATTTTTAAGCTAATTTATAATAATATACTAATTAACTAATTGATTTTTTTATTTTTAACTACTCGTCGTCTTTGTCGTCGTCCTCCTCCTCATCGTTGGTGTCGGCGCCATCGTTGGAGGCGTCCACGTCGTCGTCGTCGTGGTCTTCCTCCTCCTTCAGATCGTTGTCCTCCTCCTCCGGATCGTCGTCCTCCTCCTCCTCGTCCTCATCCTCCTCCGTGACGACGTCCTCCACGTCGAAGTCCTCCTCATCCTCGTCGTCGTCGGACAGCTCGTCCGACATGGAGAACTCCGCCGGGTAGAAGACGGACTTCTTCCTCGGTGATTATGATTTAATGCGCTTCGAGGGGACTCTCGTCCTCGAAGACAACGGCGGTGGAGACAGAACCAAGGGCGAAGCGAGCATCGGTGGTGGGGTGGAGGCAGAGGCAGAGGCAGAGGAAGAGGCAGAGGAAGAAGCCATGGATCGAAGAGGCAGAGGAAGAGGTAGAGGCGCGCGACAGAGGAAGACGGTTAGGCAGAGGAAGATCGTCGGTTTTATGGAAGAGGCCGAGGAAGACAAAGAGGCAGAGGAAGAGGCAGAGGCGGCTCCTCGGTTCACGCTAATATTGCGTTGTTTCGAATTCCCACGTAGTCTCGATTGGAGACACCAACCGGGATTGATGGCCCACATAGTCCCGGTTGGAGACACCAACCGGGATTGCTTCCCCTAAAATAGAGGTCACAGACATGTGGGGCCCACCATGTCAGTAGTAGTAATTTGCCATAAATTACAAAGTATGTTAGCAAATAAGTCCAACCTTGTTATATAAACCCGTGTATGAATTATGATTTTTTATTAAGCAAGGAAGCAATAATTGAATTTATATAAAAAGGTGAAAATCTATATTAAGATGGTTGGAAAATAATATTGTAAAGAATATGTGAATTTTTAATTTATTTTATTTTTTGAAAATCAATTTAGTGTGGAATAAGTATGATTTACTATTTTTTAGTAAGCAATGAAGTAATAATTGAATTTATATAAAAGGTGAAAATTTATACTAAATTTTCAAAAATTAAAGAGAAATTTCAAAGCTCCCAAGAGTTTTCTATAATTTTCGAGAAATTAATAGCAAATTAGTACCAATGACATGTGGGACCTACCAGAGATGGGCCCACATATCGCTGAGGTTAGCAAGTCTTTGGCCTTGAGCTGGCTCCGTGCAGCACGATCACGGGTTCGAGCCCAGCTCGCACCGCTGCATTCTTTTATTTTTGGGAAATCAGTCCCGGTTGGTGTAATCAACCGGGACTAAGTGAGCATTCAGTCCCGGTTGGTGTCATCAACTTGGACGAAGTGAGCATTCAGTCCCGATTTGTTACACCAACTGGGACTGATGGTTCCTAGGGCACCAGCTGATTGGGGCATTGGTCTCGGTTGGTGTAATCAACCGGGACTGATGCCCCCATCATATAAATTCAAAAGCGAGAGAGGTTGGAGGCATAAGTGTTATTGTCTCCAACCTCTCTCGCTGACGCTGCCTTCAGCCCCCGCCGTCGACGACCCACGTGCGCCGCCGTCTTCCTCTCCTCCGACGACCCTGCGCGCCCCGATGTCCTCCTCGCGAACGACAACCCCGCGCGCTCCGCCGTCCTCCTCGTCACCGACGATCCCGCGCGCTGCCGTCTTCCTCGCCTCCGACGACCCCGCGAGCAAGGTGCTCCATGTGCTCCTCTCTCCTTCCCTTCCCTCGCTCCTCAGCAAGGTGCAGGCAGAGCATGGGACAGTGAGTACGGGCGTGGGCAAACATGACAGAGCGTGACACAGGCAGGCACGACCGACAAGAGTGCGGCGCGACCAACAGGAGCACAATCACGGTGCGCCCACAGAGTGTTGGACGAAATGCCCAAACCTCTGCAATGCGGAGCCAGATTTCAAGCTGGGGTGCACAACTATATTCATTTTTTTTAATGCTATATAGAATCATCATACCATTATAAAAATAGCATATAAATATAAAGGTTTGTAAAGTAGTTAAATTGCCAAATAATTGGTCCATTATGGTGTTAAGAGTTTTCAAAGAGTATCTGTATGTTTTGCTTTCATATTATGGCATCAGATAATTAGGAGCAGAAAATAGATGTGAAATGTTTGTATCATTCGACTATAGTATTCATTAGGATACAAATAAAATATAGATTTTTCTATCTGATTAACAAATTATATTATGTTTGTATTCGTATTCACATTCATATTTGGATTGCGCATAACATCTTTTGAACCGAGCAAAATTTTCTATTGGGTGTTGCTACATCCATTCGCAAGATCAACAAAAGAGAGAGGATAAAAAATTGCAGAGGAGGTTAACAAAAGAGAGAGGATACAAAGATACAAGAGCACATGAATGCATGATAAACATTACAGGCTTGCAGCTTAACTAGCAATAGTGTATCTTGTATCTTATTTGCATGTACTAGGTTTTTAGATAATGGAAGACATTCCGGCCTCGGTATCTTATTTATATGAATTTTGAGATGTACATGTATATGCCAATTTTATAGCAAATTTGAATTCTAAGATGTATATGTCAATTGTGAAATGTATAAGTATATGTGAAATGTAATGTATATACCGTCCTCGTCGCTGTCGCCCGTCCTCGTCTACCTCCTCTTCCCCACCGCCCTCCTCGTCGTTGTCGCCCGTTTTTGTATAAGTATATGTGAAATGTATAAGTATATGGGAAATATGCAAGTATACTTTTGTTGATCTTTTTTCGTTAATTTTCAATGCCTTCTTATAGACTACGAAACTACGATGGCGAGAGAAGGATTTGATGGAGACGAGTTCATGAGAAGTTTGATTTCGGGAGAAGATGGTTATGAGCTCGATGATTCCGTCGAGGCCGCAAGGCCCGTCGAGACCGATGAGGCCCCCGAGGCCGCTGAGACGACCATGGTAATTAGATCGAATGTGTATATGCCGGTTCCGCCATCATGCTAAGCCAACATTCTAACCCATTCATTATTGTACCATATTTTCAAATCACTCAATCGAGTAGCCAATCACTTCAGCGAGGTTCAAACAAGAAGTCGAAGGCAAGACATGTTATCACCGAAGTCGGCGATAACGGCCAACCTCTTGCACCCCAAGGGTGCTTGGGCCGTTCAATTTGCCATACGACGTCCACGTCAGGGACCATGTGCCAATTAGCATCGCGAGATGGGATAATGTTCCTGAAGATACGAAGAACATGATCTGGACCGACCTGAAGGAGACATTCACCTTCCCCCAAGGGACCGAAGAGATGGTGAAGAGTTACACGTTGAAGAAGATGGCCATCGCATTCCAAACATATAAAAAGAAGTTAAACACGGAGTACGTCAAGAAGAACCGAATGCCCGACTTCAACAAGTACCCAAAGTTGCAGCATCACTAGGATGTGTTCGTGAACTATAAGAATTTGAATGAAGGTCAAAGTATGACCGAAAGGAACAACCAGAATGCTCAGAAGAAGCAATACCACCACCACCTCGGCCCTGATGGTTACCGCCAGGCGATGCACAAATAGGAGAAGAGGGAACAGGAACTGCTAGCGAAGGGTGTCGCGCCTGCGACAATGGAATGGCCAGACAGAGCGAAGAGCTGGTTCTATGCTCACGGCGGCAGCCTTAACGATGATGTAAACACGGTGTTCGGGAATGTGCTGACAGATGTAGCCAGAAGACTTGTATGTCGATCGAGAAATCTTCCCAAGGCACCTTCGTGCCAAACAGGGAGAACGACGAGCTTACAAGGGCCCTGCAAAACCCGGAGCACCCTGGACGTACACGAGGCATTGGCGTCGTTCTGTGGAAGATTGTTGGGTTCGCTAAGGATGCCGATACCTATAGGAGTCGGGTGAGAAGCAAGTCCCGACAAGCACAACAGCTCCTAATGCTTGAAAAACGTCTGAATCAAACACAATAGAGCAGGAAAGAAGAGGTGCAAAGACAGTTGCAGTTAGCCTTGAGCCAACGGCTAGATGCGGGCCAGGAACCTCCTACTAATCCGGACCTCATTAGTCCCTCAAGGCAGCGAAGCAGCTGCGCTTCCGGTGGGTTGCCCGACGTGGACTTGGGCTACTGGCCCATGGACGACATCACGCAGCGGACACCTTGTGAGCTGCACGTCCAAGTGAGAAACATCTCTTTCAAGGCGGCTCACGGCATGGCTCACCCGGTGGAGCCGGGGCAGGCCATCCATGGTCAACAGATACTGCAGGGCTACTCCAAGGTCTCGATGGAGGAGGTATGCCTAGGGTGCGAGGACCTAGACCTCGATATTACTGGAGGTGACGGGACTACGAAGTTAGGAGAGGCAGTCCACAATTTCATCCTACGGCACAAGAAGTACATTATTTTTCGTGATCACATGGACGTGTCCTCTCCAACACCTTCATTACCTCTGGCACACATAAGCGGTCCGTCATCACCTCCATCATCACCAAAGGAGATGCCTCCTAGAAGAAGCCTGTCTCCTGCACCGAGCCCTGCACGCGAAACTCCAACTCCAACATCGTCGGCCAAGATAAGGAAGCCAGCTCGCCCAGCAGCTCGCGAGAGGACAAGGTCCACCCAACCTAAGAAGCTGGCTCAACTTCCAAAGCGAGCATACGATATGACGGAGGAGGAGACCGAGAAGGTAGTCAGAGCCGAGATCACTAAATTTTTTAAACCCAAGTCACCAGAGAAGAAGGTTAAGCCTGGTATGGAAGAATTTCTAAAAGGCTTGAGGACAGTGAAAAATTTGAAGGACAAAAGGGAAAAACCTCGTGTATCTGACTACGAGCGCACATCGGTCAGGTCCAAGAAGAAGATGTCAAAGGAGACGACATCATCAACTGATCAGAAGGCCAAGGAGATGCAAAAATTCATCGAAGAAACTGGTCTGCACCCAGATCAAATATTAGGCGACATGCAGATTGAAGCTGCATAAGTCAGATAGCCATATACACCGGGCGCTTCCTTGGTCAGGCGTGAGGAGCTTGGCCAGCTACCAACTAGGATGCGCCAATTCCATGAATGGTACCTAGATGCGTTCAAGCATGGCCTAGCGTCATTTGCCGTCAAGTATAAGGAAGAACATTTTTTTCACGGCGACAGTGAATTTTATGTCGAATGGCCAGTAATGTACGAGCTATACCAGACAGACGCCATCGACGTATCCATGTTGAGTTGCTAGACTCTGTAAGTGTCTTATTTAATTGCAAAAATCCACCGTGCGGGCCCTTGCCCTATACTAACTTGCAAGCTTAATTAATTTCTTCTTATGTAGAATGGAGATACAAAGATACAAAAGGGAGTACATTTTCAACACAGGCTTCCTTGACCCTTTAGTTATCAAAGAGACGCATGTTCAACTATCCCCTGCCGATACAGAGACCAACATATACAAGGGGCTAATAGGTCAAAAATATTAGTCAAAGATACTTTTACCCTACACCTTTGAGTAAGTGTTTTCGTACCGCCTCGTTCTAATCTTTTTCCATAACACGTTGTTAGAACTAATTAGTTACCTACGTTGCCATATATATGTACAACTTTCATTAGATTCTTCTTATTATCGAGCTAGATCGTAGCATGATCATAGTACTGGACTCGATGAGGAGACCAGTTGAAAAGTAACAAAACTTGATAGACATGCTCAATCGGTATTCTTGTTCTTTCTATTATTGTGCTAGTTCTACTCCATTTTAAACAAATTCTAATCATGTTCAGTTGGCAATCACATGTGTAGTGCATTCGCACGGTTCTGTACTGAAATCGTGGGCGAATTCAATGAGGAATTCGATATTACACTTGCTTCTCAAGTATGTATGCCATCATGGTAGCTTTTGAGTTAGTTAACTTCATTTCCATGCATCCATTTCACACTTTTAGCTTTTTTCACCACAGATCTGGCGTCGGCCGTCGGGCACCAATATATGCGGCTACTATGTGTGCCATACTATGCATATTCTGACCGGAGGTGCTAGCGACTTGCAAGGTTCGTTCGATTTCTCGCCGGCGAAAGTGAGAGCAATCCAAGAACAACTCGTCATTTGGATTTTCAAGAGGTCGAAATCAAAAGGCGATTTCACGATCGGCGGCGCATAGGTGGGGCCCTTCGATAAAGACCAGTGAACTGTCAGGGTCGACATCTACACCTACCAAGAGCGATGCACATAAAAGATCACGATGAACGTTCTGTAATTAAAGTTGTAGTGAATGTTATGTGAACTGTATATGTATACTATATATAGGCATGATTGATTCATTGTGATACCTAATAGCTGTAATTAAAGTTGTTAATAAAAGTTATGTGATTTAATTATCAGTTAATTATGCATGATTGATTATATGTGCTTTAATTAATTATGACTTAGCACACAAATATATATATATATATATAAAAAAACATTAGACTTAACACACACAGACACATATATAATATATATTATCTCACACGCATATATATATTATTTATAGATTAGGTGGTGGCTACTCAGTACCGGTTGGAGGAACCAACCGGGACTGATGAGCTGCTTATCCAGTTGGTGCCTCCAACCGGTACTGACAGGGGCTTCGGCGACACATGGGGTAAAGCCACGTGTGCCAACTCAATACCGGTTGGAAGAACCAACCGGAACTGATCAGCAGCTTATCAGTACCAGTTGGTGCCTCCAACTGATACTGACTGGGGCTTCGGCGAGACACGGGCTAAAGCCACGTGTGGCCTCCAACCGGTACTGATACTATATCAGCACCGGGTGAGGGAACCGGGACTGATGCCATGGCCTGTACCGGTTTAAAAATTGGTACTGATGGCCATTATGAATCGGTACTGATGGCCAGATCTGTAGTAGTGAAGTAGAATTTGTGAGAAACATGCTAATCATTTCTTGCTTGTTGAGGCAAAGAGGAGTGTCAGCCAGGTAACAAAGACTTCATGGTTGTAAACTGTCTAATCGCTAATGCTTTCTGTTGTTGCTGCAGCGACTTCTAAATCCGATAGTATTTAACGGACCAGCTGTTAAGTGTATTGTGGTTCTTTACATTTACCGAACATATAGTTGATCTATTTTCGTTTAGTTTTAAGAAGGGTATTGTATAAGAAAGAAAGGGCTTTTGTTTGGATGTTTATGGTCTCGTTTTGTAAATGTATGTAATATTGTGCATACCACAAGAAGGACCTAGTTTTCTAACCTGGCACAATAAGCAAGAAGGCGTGCCTCATGATTCTTGAAGTACAAATCACCGGCTGTCATGTTCCTAAATGAGTTGGTTGATGTTAGAATTCTTGAGCTGGACTTCTCATGCGTAGTTTGTTTAGGACAGATTTGCCACTTGAAATTAGATGTTTATGCAACATATCATATCAACTTATCATGCTTGTGTTGTTTATTTATTTAACCACATTAATTGTGCTTATTGTATTTTTTTTAGCAGTACTGAAAATAAAGCCTATTGGATTAGTCCACCCAAAACTTCACTTTCTAGTTACTACTGCAACTCTGCTCTACGATGAATCTTTTCCATTCCTTCTTTGGGAGCCAAGCTTTTGAGCTGTACAATACGAGATCATTATTTTAGTGTTGATTGTGGCAATGGCACCCTACAGTTTTCCTTGCTCTTTCATCCATTGTCTCAAGCTGGGAGTCGCCACCGAGGTTTCTCGGGGAGCTGAGGTGCCGGTGCGGGGGGTACGCCACGCTGTTCAGGCCGCCGCAGGGAGCTGGGCTGCGATGCTGTCGTGGAAGCTATACGACTTGTAGAGCTGTACCCATGTACTGGCAAACTCGCAATCTGTACTACCACTGCCCCTACCGCCGACCGGCCGTGTCCACGCCTGACTGTGGATAAGTAAATGCAGACATCCACCCTCTTTCAGTCTCCTGCCTCTACGTTGGTGCTGGTATTCACTGCTACAGATCTGGCCGTCAGTACCGGTTCACAATGGCCATCAGTACCGGTTTTTGAACCGGTACAGGCCATCCGGGACTGATGTCCTATGGCATCAGTCCCGGTTTTCTCACCCGGTGCTGATATAGTATCAGTAACGGTTGGAGGCCACACGTGGCTTTAGCCCGTGCCTCGCCAAGCCCCGGGCGAAGACGGTTGAAAGCACCAACCGGTGCCGATAAGCTTTATGCTCGGCCTCGGTTGATTCCTCCAACCGGCACTGAGCAGGCACACGTGGCTTTAGCCCGTGCCTCGCCGAAGCCCCAGTCGATCTTGGTTGGAGGCACCAATCGGTATCTTGGCGCACCACCACGAGCTATAAATAATATATATATATATATATATATATATATATATATATATATGCGTGTGAGGTAATATATATTATATATGTGTCTGTGTGTGTTAAGTCTAATATTATTATTATTATTATTATTATTATATATATATATATATATATATATATAGAGTGAAGCTAAAGGACACCTAGGTGTTCTTTAGTTAAAGGACACCCACTTTTATATTGCGCCACGTGTCCCCACCCTTCCCCACCTCTCCCATATGTGCAGCCTCGAGCAGGACCGATACAGTAAATCTATGTATCCGTTGTAGTAAAGTTGCACACAGAAAATAGTAAAATATTAACGAACAAAAACTGGGCAAAACTAATTTATGTGCATGCACATGTGCATTAATGACGTGATTATTTTTCTTTTTTTCCACTTTTGCCACTGAGTGAGAGCTCCGATTAATAAACCGTTTTCACATATGTAGTCTTGATATTTTTTCCAATAAAACAGGACCGATCATGCATGTATATTCTAATAGTAAAGTGGTTTACTATTTTCTCATGACAAATTTACTATAGCATACACTATATCTTAATAAGAAGCTTACTAGAATTTGGAACGTAACTAATATTGCAATTTTACAATGTTCGAACTCTAGTAAATGTTGTTATAAAATATAATAAACCACTTTACTATAAAAAATATATATGGCAAGATCGGTCTAGTTTTGTTCGAAAAAATGTAACGAACATAAATATGAAAACGATTTATAAATTGGATTTTTCAGTCAAAAGTTATTGCGAAAATACCAAATGAAATTTGGTAAAAATGCTCACGTCATCCTCCACCACGTGGCAAGTCGATAGGCTTGGGGAGCAAGCTGATTCAGATTTATTTCGTGTTTACTATAATTTTTTAGAAAGTTTACTATATCTAATACGTATCTTTACTATAATCGTGTCTGCCAGAACCTATGCACGGAAAAGTAGTGGAGGGGGGCTAGGGTGGACACGTGGCAGCCTATAAACATGGGTGTTCTGTAGTTAAAGAACACCTAGGTGTTCTATAGTCTTTATCTATATATATATATATATATATATATATATATATATATATATATATATGTGTGTGTGCTAAGTCACAATTAATTAAAGCACATATAATCAATCATGCATAATTAGCGATAATTAAATCACGTAACTTTTATTAACAACTTTAATTACAACTATTAGGTATCACAATTAATCAATCATGCCTATATATAGTACACATACAGCTCACATAACATTCATTACAACTTTAATTACGTAGCGTTCATCGTGATCTTTTATGTGCATCGCTCTTGGTAGCCGTAGATGTCTAATTCTGACAGTTCACCGGTCTTTATCGAAGGGCCCCACCTATTTGCCGCTAGAACGTGAAACTTCGCCTCTTGGATTGACGACCTTATCGAAAATCCAAACCGACGAAGTTGTTCTTGGATCGCTCTCACAGACGCCGGCCGAAATCGGACACACATTGCAAGTCGCTAGCACCTCCGGCCAGGATGTGCATAATATGGCACACATAGTAGCCGCATAAATTGGTGTCCGATGGCTGACGCCAGACCTATGGTGAAAAAAGCTAACGGCGTGAAATGGATGCATGGAAATGAAGTTAACTAACTCAAAAGCTACCCTGATGGCATACATACTCAAGAGGCAAGTGTAATATCGAATTCCTCGTTGAATTAAGCCCACGGTTCGATCAAAGACGAACCGTGCGAATGCACTACACACGTGATTGCAAATTGAACATGATTAGAATTTGTTTAAAATGGAGTAGAACTAACACAATAATGGAAAGAACAAGAATACCGGTTGAGAATGTCGATCAAGTTTTGGTACTTTTCAACTGGTCTCCTCAGCGAGTCTATAACTGTGATCATGCTACGATCTAGCTCGATAATGAGAAGAATCCAATGGAAAGTCGTACATATATATGGCAACGTAGGTAACTAATTAGTTCTAACATCGTGTTGTGGAAAAAGATTAGAACGAGGCGGTACGAAAACACTTACTCAAAGTTGTAGGGTAAAAGTATCTTTAAATGATATTTTTGACCTATTAGCCCGTTGTATATGTTGGTCTCTGTATCGGCAGGGGATAGTTGAACATTTGTCTCATTGATAACTAAAGGGTCAAGGAAGCCTGTGTTGAGAGTAGAAACACTTTTGCATCTTTGTATCTTCATTCTACATAAGAAGAAATTAGTTAGGCTTGCAAGTTAGTATAGTGCAAGGGCCCGCACGGTGGATTTTTGCAATTAAATAAGACACTTACAGAGTCCAGCAACTCAACATGGACACGTCGATGGCGTCTGACTGGTATAGCTCGTACATTACTGGCCATTGGACATAAAATTCACTGTCGCCGTGAAAAAAAAGTTCTTCCTTGTACTTGACGGCAAATGATGGTAGGCCATGCTTGAACGCATCTAGGTACCATTCATGGAATTGGCGCATCCTAGTTGGTAGCTGGTCAATCTCCTCACGCCTGACCAAGGAAGCGCCCGGTGTAAATTGCCATCTGACTTCTGCAGCTTCAATCTGCATGTTGCCTAATATTTGCTCTAGGTGAAGACCAGTTTTTTCGATGAATTTTTGCATCTCCTTGGCCTTCTTATCAGCTGATGACGTCGTCTTCTTTGACGTCTTCTTCTTGGACCTTTCCTTGACCAATGTGCGCTCGTAGTCAGATACACGAGGTTTTTCCTTTTTGTCCTTCAAATTTTTCACTGTCCTTAAGCCTTTTAGAAATTCTTTCGTACTAGGCTGAACCTTCTTCTCTGGTGACTTGGGTTTAAAAAATTTAGTGACCTCGGCTCTGACTACTTTCTCGGTCTCCTCCACCATCATATCGTACGCCCGCTTTGAAAGTGCAGCCAGCTTCTTGGGTTGGGTGGACCTCGTCCTCTTGCGAGCTGCTGGGCGAGCTGGCTTGCTTGTCTTGGGCGATGATGTTGGAGTTGGAGTTTCGCATGCGAGGCTTGGTGCAGGAGACGGGCTTCTTCTGGGAGGCATCTCCTTTGGTGACGATGGAGGTGATGACGGACCGCTTATGTGTGCCGGAGGTGATGAAGGTGTTGGAGAGGACACGTCTATGTGATCTCAAAAAATAATGTATTTCTTCTGCCATTGGATGAAATTGTGGACTGCCTCTCCTAACTTCGTAGTCCCGTCACCTCCGGGAATATCGAGGTCCAGGTCCACGCACTCTAGGCATACCTCCTCCACCAAGACCCTGGAGTAGCCCGGCATTATCTGTTGGCCATGGATGACCAGCCCTGGCTCCACCGGGTCAGCCATGCCGTGAGCCGCCTTGAAAGAGATGTTCCTCACTTGGACGTGCAGCTCACAAGGTGTCCGCTGCGTGATGTAGTCCACGGGCCAGTGGCCCAAGTCCGCTTCGGCCAACCCACCGGAAGCACAACTGCTTCGCCGCCTTGAGGGACTAATGAGGTCCGGATTAGCAGGAGGTTCCTGGTCCGCATCTAGCCGTTGGCTTAAGGCTAACTGTACCTGTCTTTGGATCTCTTCTTTCATGCTATGTTATGTTTGATTCAGGCGTTCTTCAAGCAATAGGAGCTGTTGTGCCTGTCGGGACTTGCTTCTCACCCGACTCCTATAGGTATCGGCGTCCTTAGCGAACCCAATCTTCCACGGAACGACGCCAACGCCTCGTGTACGTCCAGGGAGCTCCGGGTTTTGTAGGGCCCTTGTAAGCTCGTCGTTCTCCCTGTTTGGCACGAAAGTGCCTTGGAAAAATTCCTCGATCGACTTTACAAGTCTTCTGGCCACATCTGTCAGCACATTCCCGAACACCGTATTTCCGTCATCGTCAAGGCCGCCACCGTGAGCATAGAACCAGCTCTTCGCTCAGTCTGGCCATTCCATTATCGCGGGTGCGACACCCTTCGCCAGCAGTTCCTGTTCCCTCTTCTCCCATTTGTGCATCGCCTGGCGGTAACCACCAGAGCCGAGGTGGTGGTGGTATTGCTTCTTCTGAGCATTCTGGCTGTTCCTTTCGGTCAGACTTTGACCTTCATTCGAATTCTTCTAGTTCACGAACGCATCCCAGTGAATCTGCAATTTTGGGTACTTGTTGAAGTCAGGAATTCGGTTTTTCTTGACGTACTCCGTGTTCAACTTCTTTTTATACGTTTGGAATGCGATAGCCATCTTCTTCAACGTGTAACTCTTCACCTTCTCTTCGGTCCCTTGGGGGAAGGTGAATGTCTCCTTCAGGTCGGTCCAGATCATGTTCTTTGTATCTTCAGGGACATTATCCCATCTCACGATGCTAATTGGCACATGGTCCTCGACGTGGGCGCCAAGATGCGAATTGAACGGCCCAAGCGCCCTAGGGGTGCAAGAGGTTAACCGTTATCGCCGACTTCGGTGATAACATGTCTTGCCTTCGACTTCTTGTTTGAACCTCGCTGACGTGATTGGCTACTCGATTGAGTGATTTGAAAATATGGTACAATAATGAACGTGTTAGAATGTTGGCTTAGCATGATGGTGGAACCGGCATATACACATTCAATCTAATTACCATGGTCGTCTCAGCGGCCTCGGGAGCCTCATCGGTCTCGACGAGCCTTAAGTCCACGACAGGCCTTGCGGCCTCGATGGAATCATCGAGCTCGTAACCATCTTCTCCCGAAATCAAACTTCTCATGAACTCGTCTCTATCAAACCCTTCTCCCGCCATCGTAGTTTCGTAGTCTATAAGAAGGCATTGAAAATTAACGAAAAAAGATTAACAAAAGTATACTTGCACATTTCACATATACTTATACATTTCACATATACTTATACATAAACGGGTGACAACGAGGAGGGCAGTGGGGAAGATGAGGTAGATGAGGACGGGTGACAACGACGAGGACGGTATATACATTACATTTCACAATTAATTGACATACATCTCAGAATTTAAATTTGCTATAAAATTGGCATATACATATACATCTCAAAATTCATATAAATAAGATACAGAGGTCAGAATTATCTAAAAACTAGTACATACAAATAAGATACAAGATACACTATTCGATCACATTTATTTAGCGGGATATCTTCTCCAAGGTTACCGATGATGCTGAAATAGAGCGTTTCCAAATGATGAAGACCCTAAAATAATATTATAAGGTAATATTTCCATCATTCCATTTTATTGCATGCTATGTTTAATTTTTTTCATGTAAGAATTTATATCTTGGACCAATTATTTGGCAATTTAACTACTTTACTCCCCAGTTCTGAAATCCTGGCTCCACCACTGCGTAGGTTTGGGCATTTCGTCGAACACTCTGGGCGCACCGTGATTGTGCTCCTGTTGGCCGCGCCGCACTCCTGTCGGTCGTGTCCGCCTGTGTCACGACTCCGTCATGCTTGCCCGAGCGCGCACTCATTGTCCCATGCTCTGCAGGCCTGCACCTTGCTGAGGAGCGAGGGAAGGGAAGGAAAGAGGAGCACAAGGAGCACCTTGCTCGCGGGGTCGTCGGGCGAGAAGACAAAGAATACTTGGGGTCGTCGGTGACGACCGACGAGGAGGACGGCGCAGCAGGTCGTCGGAGGAGAGGAGGACGGCGGCGTGTCGCCGTCGGCAATGAAATGGCGGCGTCGGCGAGAGAGGTTGGAGACAATCTGATTATGCCTCCAACCTCTCGCGCTTTAAATTTATATGATAGTGGCATCGGTCCGGTTGGTATCATCCACCGGTCGACCACTATCGATCGATTGGTTACACCAACCGACCAACGCCCGCATCGGTGGTGCCCTAGGAACCATCGGCCGGTTGGTATCACAAACCGGGATGGAATGCTCACTTAGTCCCGGTTGAGGACACCAACCGGGATGGAATCTCCCTTAGTATCGCTTAATTACACCAACCGGGACTGATTTGCTAAAAAAAAGGCGCGAGTTGGGAGCCAACTCAGCGCCGCTAGCTAACCTCATCGACTTAATGGGCCCATCTCTGTTGGGTCCTACTATCATCGGTACTAATTTGCTATTAATATCTCGAAAATTATAGAAAACTGTTGGGAGCCTTGAAATTTCTCTTTAATTTTTCAAATTTAAGTATAAATTTTCACCTTTTATATAAATTCAATTATTGCTTTATTGCTTACTAAAAAATAATAAATCATACTTATTCCACACTAAACTGATTTCAAAAAATAAAATAAATTAAAAATTCACATATTCTTTACAATTTAATTTTCCAACCATCTTAATACAGATTTTCACCTTTTTATATAAATTCAATTATTGCTTCCTTCCTTAATAAAAAATCATAATTCATACACGGGTTTAATTGCTAACATACTTTGTAATTTATGGCAAATTACTACCACTGACATGTGGGAACCACAAGTCCGTGACCTCTATTTTGGGGGAAGTAATCCCGGTTGGTGTCTCCAACCAGGACTACGTAAATCCCGGTTGATGTCTCTAACCGGGACTATGTGGGAATTCGAAACAACGCAATGTTGGCGCGAACCGAGGAGCCGCCTCTGCCTCTTCCTCTGCCTCTTTGTCTTCCTCTGCCAAGAGGCCTCTTCTATAAAACCGACGATCTTCCTCTGCCTAATTAACCGTCTTCCTCTTTGATCAATGGCGTCTTCCTCTGCCTCTTCCTGTTCCTCTAACTCCACCCCACCACCATCACCGATGCCTGCGGGTCTGCCTCCACCGCCGCCGCCGTCTTCCGAGGATGAGAGTCCCCCTCGGAAGCGCATTCATCGCAACCGGCCGAGGAAGGAGTCCGTCTTCTACCCGGCGGAGTTGTCGATGTCGGACGAGTTGTCCGACGACGACGAGGACGAGGAGGACTTCGACGACGAGGACGTCGTCGCGGAGGAGGACGAGGACGAGGAGGACGACGACGACGACGACGCTGCCTCAGACGATGGCGCCGATGCCGACGAGGAGGAGGAGGACGACGACCATTAGTTATTAATAATAGAAATTAATTATTAGTTAATTTGTTAATTAGTATATTATTAGAAATTAGCTTTTAGCACCTTTTGTGGTAACCCGTGGGACATTGTACAGGGTACCATTATTTGTAAATTATTATAATGGTATAATATATGTACATTTCCTATAATATATGTTGTTTTTGGACACATAAGATTTGTCCTCACATTTTTTGAGCCTATTACTATTTTTCTACAAATGATTTTACATTTATTCACAAATACATTCATGTACCATAAATTAAAAATCAAAAGTATAAAACATTCTGTATAAACTATAAATTCTGACACTAAAGAAAATCACATTGGAAGTTGCTGTAATACACCGGGACTTCTCCCTTTCGAATTATCTATAACGAGGGAATCAGTCCCGGTTGGTGTCATACACCAGGACTAACATCACATCAGTCCCGGTTTGTGTATTACACCGGGACTGGTTTCTCATATCAGTCCCGGTTGGTGTAACAAACCGGGACTAAATGCTCACTTAGTCCCGACAGATTACACCAAAAATAAAAGAATACAACGGCGCGAGCGGGGCTCGAACCCGTGATCGCACCGGGGAGCCCGCGCTCAAGCGCACGCTGCTAGCTAGGGGAGAGGAGGTGGTTTTGATCGGTTCTTCACGGCACGAATCTTTTTTGTACTCTTCTTAGGAGATAGGGATCAGCTCACTGACATGTGGGCCCATCTCTGGTGGGTCCCACATGTCATTGGTACTAATTTGCCATTAATTTCTCGAAAATTATAGAAAACTGTTGGGAGCCTTCAAATCTCTTTAATTTTTCAAATTTTATTATAAATTTTCACCTTTTATATAAATTCAATTATTGATTCATTGCTTACTAAAAAATAATAACTCATACTTATTCCACACTAAAATGATTTTCAAAAAATAAAATAAATTAAAAATTCATATATTCTTTACATTATTATTTTCCAACAAATCATACTTATTAATACAAATTTTCACCTTGTTATATAAATTCAATTGTTGCTTCCTTGCTTAATAAAAAATCATAATTCATACACGGGTTTATACAACACGGTTCGACTTATTTGCTAACATACTTTGTTTTTATAAGTGATCCTTCATTATGATCGTGTCATACATAGGGGGATTCCTCTATATCATTCAAGATAGTAATGTCTACGTCCACCATAAAAGGAGGTAGCTCGTCGAACTGATTGTACTCTTCTTCATCTGTGACGCCCTCAACTCCGACGATCCTTCTTTTACCTAAAAGAACCACGTGGCGCCTTGGCTGATCGCTAGTCTTCTGCTTCTGCTTGTTATCTTCGGTAGGCTTGTCCTTCTGCTTCTTGCTTTTAGTAGGCCTGTCCTTCTGCTTTTTCGGTTTGCTGTTCATGTCCACCACGTAGAATACCTTTGTGACATCATTTGCGAGCACGAACGGTTCGTCCCTATAGGCCACTTGCTTGAGGTCCACGGTTGTCATACCGTACTCGTCGATCTCAACGGCTGTCAATTTGACCCATTGGCACCGAAACAGAGGATTTTTAAAGGTCTATACTCGAGCTCCCCAGATATCTTTTATGTAACCATAGTAGGTGTCCATCTTTCCATTTTTGTCTAAGGAATCTATCTGACGCCATTGCTTTTTGGTTGGTGCTCTTGCTATCGAGGCGATCGTGTAAAATGTGTACCCATTTATCTCATACCCATGGAATGATACGATTGTTATGGATGGTCCCCGAGCCAAGAGTTTCAACTGTTCATTGTCTGTCCGGGAGCCCATCAGTTTCTTTTGTAACCATCCACCGAAATGATCCATTTGCTCTAGTGCGATCCACTTTTCTGACTTCTCTAGGTACTGGTCCCGTAGAATCATCTCATGTTCATGGATAAACTCAGCCACTACAGTTTCTCGTTTCAAGACTGTGAAATGTGCTTGTTTAAATAAAAGTAGATCGTCGCTAAAGAATTCTCTTCTCCCTAGAGTTCCTTTTCCCCGTAGCCTCCCCTCATGGCGTGAAACAGGGACGCCAATCGGATTTAGCTCATCAATGTAGTCGACACAGAACTCAATCACCTCCTCTGTGCCAACATCCTGTGCAATGCAGCCTTCTGGATGAGACCGGTTCCAAACATATTTCTTTAGGACACCCATGTACCTCTCGAAAGGGAACATACTATGCAGGAACACGGGTCCGAGAATTTCTATCTCTTTCACAATGTGGACCATGAGATGGACCATAATATCAAAAAAGGACGGAAGGAAGATCATCTCAACGCTGACCAGACTATCGACCACGTCATCCTGCAGCTTAGATAAGTTCCGTGGTTCGATGACTTTCTGCGACACCGCGTTCAAGAACGAGCACAGCTTTACGATTGTCCCTCGTACCCAGTCCGGCAGAATACCTCTCAGCGCCACTGGGAGCAATTGTGTCATCAACATGTGACAGTCATGTGATTTCAGGTGTACTATCTTATTCTCTTTCGTGTTGATGAGTCTCCTTATGTTCGAGGAGTATCCAGAAGGGACCTTCACACTGTTCAAGAACTTAATCATGTTTTTTTCTCTACCTTGCTCAAAGTGTAGCTCGCAGGGTGGAGGTAATGTTGTCCTTTCGTTCTCTTTTCTGGATGTAGGTCGTTCCTGAGTCCCAGTAGATGCAGGTCCTTTCGTGCTTGAAGTGTATCTTTTGATTTACCGTACATATCTAGGAAGTCTAGCTGGTTCACGCAGACATTCTTCGTGATATGCATGAAGTCCAGTGAGTGGCGGACCTCTAAGTCTTTCCAGTAAGGTAAATCCCAAAATATTGACTTCTTCTTCCAAATGGGCTTCGTATGACCTTGTTCAGTCGGGACAGAGTTGCTACCAGGACCCTTTCCAAACTCTACTTTCAGATCCTTTACCAGAGAAAATACAAGTGTCCCACTGCGATGTAGGGGCTTCTTACGTTTCTCTTTTGTCCCATCGAAATTCTCACCCTTCCGTCGTAACGGGTGCTTCAAATGGAGGAACCTACGGTGGCCCATGTACACGACCTTTCGGGAGTTTCTCAGATACTTGCTGTCCGTATACTCTAAGCATTGGATGCAGGCTTTATATCCTTTGATAGATAGGCCTGACAGGTTACCAAGTGCAGGCCAGTCGTTGATGGTTACGAATAGCAAAGCACGTAGGGTGAAGTGCTCTCTTTTGTACTCATCCCATGCACGTACACCATCGGTCCACAGCGTTAGCACATCTTCCACCAACGGTTTGAGGTACACGTCGATGTCGTTTCCAGGTTGCTTCGGCCCTTGGATAAGCAACGGCATCATAATGTGCTTTCGCTTCATACACAGCCAAGGAAAAAGGTTGTAGATACATAAAGTCATGGGCCAAGTGCTGTGACTGCTGCTCATCTCGCCGAACGGGTTCATCCCATCCGTACTCAACCCAAACCTTATGTTTCTTGCATCCTCAGCAAATTCCGGGTATTTTCTATTGACTTTCCTCCACTGGGAGCCATCAGCGGGGTGCCTTAGCCTTCCATTGTCCTTACGATCTTCTTTGTGCCAGCGCATCATCCGGGCATGCGCTTTGCTCGCAAATAAACGCTTCAACCGTGGGATTATAGGGAAATACCAGACCACCTTAACGGGGGGTCTCTTCTTCTGACGCTGCCCCTCTTCCTCGTCTCGGTCATCACGCCTAATTTTATACCTCGAAGTTCTACACACCGGACAAGCTTCCAAATCCTCGTACTCATTGCGATATAGGATACAATCGTTCCGGCATGCATGTATCTTTTGTACCTTCAACCCCAAAGGGCAGATAACTTGCTTGGCCTCGTACGTAGTTTCAGGCAGCGTGTTACCCTCTGGAAGCAACTTCTTTATGAGGCATAACAACTCATCGAATCCCTTATCAGACAATCCATTGGTCGCCTTCCACTGCATAAGTTCTAGCGTGGTACGCAATTTTTTGTGGCCCTGTCGGCAGTTTGGGTACAATAGTGTTCTGTGGTCCTCCCATAGGTGCTGGAACTTTTCGTAATGTCTTTCATCGGTGTATTCTCCCTCTCCATCAAGCAGCATCTGGCCTAGATCATCATCGCCAAACTCCCCCAATGTATCTTTGAAAGAATCGTGTTGGCCAGCATCGGGGATATTGTTGTCCCCCTGATCTTCTTCTTCTCAATATCTTCTCGTATAGTCTCTTCTTCACTATGCTTGGTCCAACAGGTATAGTTTGGCATGAAACCTCTTGAGAGCAAATGGAAGTGAAGGTGGCTGGATTTTGGCCACTCCTTCTCATTCTTGCAGTCTATGCATGGACAACATATATAGCCTGACTTCGTGTATGCATCGGCCGCACGAAGAAAAGCTTGCAAACCCTGCAAAAACTCCGGGGTGCATTGGTCTATGTACATCCATCGCCGGTCCATCTATATTATGTTACATCAAGGCAGCTATTAGCTCATTTTCCAATAATGAATTTTTTAACATTTCGCAAATTTCTAATTAAACCAATATTAAATTTATTTGAAAATTCTGCATCGATCGATGGAACCAAAACCTAAATTTGAGCTAAATCCACACATTCAACGCGAGCTACATCTAATCCAAGCAAATTCCAAACTTACACAACAAGTTATTGCAACCTACATGACAAGATCGAGCTAGCTCTCTACATTCATAATCTTTCATCAATCATGAGAAAAGCTCAAATTTTCTTCACATTTCAAGCAAAGAAGAAGCTCCATTTTACACCAAATATAGTGAGAAACGATGTTACTAACCTTGGTTAACTTGGCTGGGAGTAAAATGACCAAAATTTTGGCAGCACCTTTCCCTTTGTTGAAGTTCTTGGCCGGTGCTGCACTGTTCTTGATCGATCATGAGAAAAGATCAAATTTTCTTCATATTTCAAGCAAAGGAGAAGCTGCATTTTACACCAAATGTAGTGAGGAACTATGTTACTAAACTTGGTTAACTTGGCTGGGAGTAAAATGACCAAATTTTGGCAGCACCTCCCCCTTTGTTGAAGCTCTTGACCGGCGCTGCACTGTTCTTGATCGATCATGAGAAAAGATCAAATTTTCTTCACATTTCAAGCAAAGAAGAAGCTGCATTTTACACCAAATGTACTGAGGAACTATGTTACTAACATTGGTTAACTTGGCTGGGAGTAAAATGACCAAATTTTGGCAGCACCTCCCCCTTTGTTGAAGCTCTTGGCAAGGCCAGCCTTGTTCTTGATCGATAATGAGAAAAGATCAAATTTTCTTCACATTTCAAGCAAAGAAGAAGCTCCATTTTACACCAAATATAGTGAGGAACGATGTTCTTGACGTTGGTTAACTTAATTTGGCAAGAAAATAACCAAAATTTTGGCAAGACTCCTCCCTTTCTTGAAGCTCTTGGCGTGATGTTCTTGATCTGGCGGTGTGTGGGGAGGAGGCGGGGAGGACTGTTCAATAAAATTTGCTTAGTACCGGTTTAAGATACCGGCTGTCTTGATCTTTGTAATATCGGTCCGGTTCTTGTAACCAACCGGTATTAAGCAGGCCGAGTTCCAGTTGGTATAACCAACCAGTACTGATGTTAGAGAATCAGTACCGGTTGGTTTCTTCAGCCGGTCCATGTTATGGAAGGTCTGTACTGATGCTCTAACATCGGTCCCGGTTCTTGTAACTAACCGGTATTAAGCAGGTCGAGTTCCGGTTAGTGTAACCAACCGATACTGATGTTAACGAGACAGTACCGGTTAGTTTCTTCAGCCGGTCCATTTCAATGCAAATCGGTATTTGCACATATATATTATCACCAATTCTTTGCACAAATCACAATTTTAAATTGAAGAAAAAGACTTAACACCGAACCATAACTCATTTGATGAACATTTGTACAGATCACCAATTCATTGCACAGATCACCATTTCACAGATTCATACTTGTACTCATTTGTTGATGAACATTTTTGCACATATCAACAATTCATTGCACATATCACCATTTCACCATAACTCATTTCATTGCACAGATCCCATTTCACAGATTCATACTTGTACTCATTTGTCGATGAACATTTTTGCACATATCAACAATTCATTGCACAGATCACCATTTCACCATAACTCATTTTATTGCACAGATCCCATTAATTCCATCACAAAATAGTTCATCACATACATACATAATTAAACACTAATCCCATTAATTCCATCACAAAATAGTTCATCACATAGATACATAATTAAACACTGATCTCATTGATTCCATCACAAAATAGTTCATCACATATATACAAAATTAAACACTGATCTCATTGATTACATCACAAAATAGTTCATCACATACTACATAATTAAACTACATATATACATAATAACTAAACTACATACATAATTAAACTAAACATCAACTATATTTTAGTCATCCTCCTCCGCCATCAGCCCCTCCCAGTCGATTTCGTCATCGTCGGGTAGAGGACGAGGCGCAGGGGGGAGGATGAGGCGGCGCACGCGGCGTGGGATCCCACCTCCATGTGCATCCGATCCTGGAAGCTTGGCGGTGGCAAAGCGGCGGCAGCAGCGAGCCCAGTTCCTCCTAGCTGCAAGGTTGATATGGTGGCGCCCAGTAGACGGGGCGCCGGCGGCCGAAGTCCCTCCATGCCTCCTCCAGGTTGGTGCGGGCGCCGCTGGAGGTTGCGGAGGAGGTGAGCGGGGCGGCGCGCGAGGTTGCGGCATAGGATGTGGATGGGGCGGCACGGGCGGTGGAGGTGGATGGGCCTACGCTGGCGGAGGGATGTTGCAGCGGAGGATGGGGATTGCAAGTCGCCCTGCAGGTCTTGAGACGACGAACCATGGCGGAGGGAATGCGGTGCGGCTGGTGGCGGTGGCAGAGGAGAGAAGGGGATCGAAATGGTGCGGTACTGTTCTCTATGTTGATGGAGGGGGAAAATATAGGGGAGGGGAAGATAGAAAGTCGGATCCATTAAACACACGGTAAATTCCAATGCAGTCAAATGTGATTAAATACAAAGCAAATTCAATGCGAATCAGAAAATCGAATCTAAATCAATAAAAACAAGTTATAATGAGCAGAAGAAAAACCAAGGAACTGCAAAAGTTTAGGAACCAAGAAAACCAGGGATGAACTGAAGCCGAGGTGGGAGCTAGGAAGAAGAAGAGTGTGGGGCTAGCCACTAGTCGTGTAGGCGGGGTTCAAATTAATACCGGTTGGTTGCACCAACCTGTTCTGATGCTAGAGCATCGGTATAGGTTTAATGTAACCAATCGATACTAAGAACACTCGGCCAGCTAGCCTACTTAGTACGGTTGGTTACACCAACCTGCATCGATGTTTAGAAACATCGATCAAGACAAAGTTGGTGTAAGCAACCGGTACTAAGGAACCAGCCGCCTAGCCGCTTAGTACCGGTTGGCTACACCAACCGGCATGGATGTTAGAACATTAGTACCGGTTGGTGTCTTCAGCCCGTACTAATGTTCCCCTCGGACCAGTAGACTGTTGAACCGGGACTGATGTAACTGTCAGTCCCGATTCATGTATAACCGGTACTGATGTGCCGGTATGAAAGGTCATTCCTGTAGTAGTGATTCAGTAAAGATTTATTTATTGGCCTGTTCCATGTTCAATATGTATGTACATATGAATTATCCAGTGAAAGAAATCTCAAAGGTCCATTCACGAGGGATGGTGGTGGCAAATTTAGTGCCACATAAAAAGTTAGAGGAGGTAGAGCTTTCTTCCTCTATTGAATGCATAAAACAAAGAGAATGATGTTAAAGCTACATACGTAGCCACATGCACACGCCGGCATATTTGCGATGTGATCGGTCTTCTGACCCATCAATTCTATCTTTTTTTTATAAAATCCTATATTAACACAGACTTATTCGGCGCACGATTTTAGGAAACCGTATCGGCACGTGCTAAGGAAGCGTATCATGGGCGAGTCGGTTCCACTACTAGAGAACGGGGCAGGACTACCGGTTCCAAACCCCTTGCTGTACCGGTTTTTTACCGGTATAGTGCAATCGATACTGGAGGTCAAGGCCTCTAGTACCGATTGCTGAACCAGTACCGCTAGTCCCCAAAAAAAAAATATGTGGTGTGTGGGACCACATGCACATGCGGGCATATTTGTGATGCGATCGGTCTTCTGACCCATCAATTCTATCTTTTTTTTTATAAAATCCTATATTAACACAGACTTATTCGGCGCACGATTTTAGGAAACCGTATCGGCACGTGCTAAGGAAGCGTATCATGGGCGAGTCGGTTCCACTACTAGAGAACGAGGCAGCACTACCGGTTCCAAACCCCCTACTGTACCGGTTTTTTTACCGGTATAGTGCAATCGGTACTGGAGGTCAAGGCCTCCAGTACCGATTGCTGAACCAGTACCGCCAGTCCCAGAAAAACAAAATATGTGGTGTGTGGGATTCGAACTTGGCATCTTGTGACTCCCACCTTAGCCTTTTAACCAACCCACCCACTCACGCGTTCTGATATTAATAGAATATGCATTCCTTTTGACCTGTTCTGAAATGAGGCTCTAAATGCGGGTTAGTGTTACTGAACCGGTCTTCGAGAGGCTCGATCTGGTTAAGAACATGAACCGGTACTAGAGAGCCCCCTTCTAGTACCGGTTCGTAAAACAAACCTATACTAATGAGTTCCATGCCAGCTGGCCTGCAAGAGGGCTCTCCAGTACTGGTTCGTGTTACAAACCGGTGCTAGAGAGAGCCACGAACTGGTACTGCAATTAAAAATTACAAACCGGTACTGCTGCACTCTAGTACCGGTTTATATCTACCCGGTACTGTTCTGTCGGTATTTTTGCGCGTTTCTATAGTAGTGTTCCTACCGTTTTGCATTGGTTAGCTGAGACCCGGTCGTCCTATATAAAGGGAGCCGCCCTCTCAGAGTGGTACCTACGGCTAAACCCTAGCGAACCGACCTGGTGAGACGTGGCCAAGGAGCTTCTTCGTCCTTGGTGTTGCGCGTCTCCAGGCTTCTCCATCCCACGCACCGGCATGTGGGAGAGAAGTGTCTTCAGAACCACACCCCGCTGGAGAACCTGCATGGGTGAGGGGTGATCAGGTTGTTGGACAGCGCTCGGCGCGACTTTTCGCTACTTCTAATCTGCTACCTACTACGACACCCAACATGACATCAACCTTTAGTGGAGCGATTCGTTGTAAGTCAGGATTTAACATATCTATTTTACGCATATAAGAGATATGTTTAATCTGTGTATAAACATGTTGTTGTTCGTATCTATGATTTACCTATTATGTTCGTTGTGCTATTTATGACTGTTTTAGGGACTAATTTTATCACAAAGGTGCGCAATATTCTAACATTATTTGTCAGCTCCTTCTATTGTCAATTACTTAAAACATATAGTGGCCGAGACATAGAGGGTGGAATCACCTTTATCTTAAAAAACTTGACACATATGGTCTCTCTGCACAACGAAGGGGTGCATGAAAGTTGAACCTACATGTATAAGGGGATGGCTTTTCCCGTGCTGCCCAATGGCGATGGCCGAGTAGTTACCGACTCCTGCTGCGTCGCCTCCGGCATAGATCGTGGATGACTTGAGCAGGGAGTAGGAGGTAATGCCAAAGGCGGTGATGACGATGGACTGCACCGTGTACCGACGCGGTGTCGAAATCGGCTGGACACAGCAATCTCCCTGCGGCCTGCGCCGTCAGGATGAATAATGCGCCCCATGACGCCGCCCCCAGCGCCGGCGTGCCCGGCCGGTCCGGCACACGCAGTTCACCCCGTCCGGCCCGTCGTACCCAGCTAAAGACTGCATGCAAACACGTACGCTCCGTCCGTAAGCTCTCGATCCATCTGCCTTACAGCTGAGAAGTGAAAGCAGAGTGGCATGCCTTGGACTTTGTGCCCTCGCCGACGAACTTACCCAAGGATATATGACGCCGACGAGGCCTAGCTAGGAAGCCCACCGTGCCGCAGATCATCCCCGCGACGTCGCTCTTCTCCATGGCCGGCCGGCACCTCGATCCTCCTAGCTAGCCTCGATCAAAATACACGTGTGTTACAACAAATTTGGAGTCCAGTGTACATATGGTACGTATGATAGATAGATGGTTGTGTGTGTGTACGTCGTATGTCATGTGTATACACTTATACATACTGTGGCTAGCTAGGTATTCAGCTTGTTGTCTTTGTGCTCCCAGCTACTAGTGCACCCTAACAATAATAATTGTCGGGACCCGGTTTTACTAAATCGAACCCCTCTGTGTTAACAGTACATCACTACTACAAAAATGCTCATCCGTGCCCCCATCACAGCCGGTTAGGTCAGAAACGGCAGTGATAACTTATCACTTCCGGTTCATAAGCCTCAACGGCAAAAAAAATCGGTTGTGCGTTTCAGAACCGGTAGTGATAGGACTTATCATTGTCGGTTCGTTGCTCAAATCGACAGTGAAGTATCACTACTAGAGATATAGGCATCACAAGGGGTACATCACAAGGGGTTCATTGCGAACCCCTGGTGATAGTATCATCACAAACGGTTCAAAAGGCTGAGCTAGAATAGGACTTTTACAAGTGGTTCGGGACACGAACCCCTTGTAAAGCCCTTCAAAGGGATTCGTGTCCCGAACCGCTTGTAGAACTTCTACAAACGGTTCGGGACACAAACCCCTTGTAAAGCCTCTCGAATCGCTTGTAAAAGTCCAGTTTTTGAAATGCTAAAAGGAAAACTTCCCATATCTCATCAGAGAGCACGCGTGGGATGAGTTGGTTACCAGAGTGAGGCGTGGGTCACGAGAAAGGTGAGATCTTGGGTTCGAATCCCACTCCTCCCCAAAACTTATTTCTCTTTTTAACCGGTACTCGGTAGCACTACAAGCGGGTATAAAACCGCTTGTGATGCCCCGGAGAGCATCACAAGCGATTGCTTACAAGCGGTTCCAAAACCGCTTGTAAAAGTGGTTTGGAACCGCTTGTAAAGTCCAGTTCGCTGGTATTGTATCACTGCCGGTTTGAGAAAAGAACCGGCACTACCGGTTCTTTAAGCTTCCCGCCCTCAATTTTCATTCGGTAGTGAAAGAATTTATCAATGCCGGTTCTTGCCTAGAACCGACACTGTCGGTTCAGACAAGAACCGGTAGTTATCACTGATGGTTTAAGAAAAGAACCGGCAGTGATGACGAACAAAGGTTAAAAGGTATGCATATCTTCTGTATGTAAGAATGTGAAGTTGGATGGGATCGTTAGAAGGGTGAGGATAGAGTGGAGAGGTCGCAGGGTTGAGTCTCGGGTAACGTGATATTTGTATTTCATGTGAAAACGTGTCCTAATAACCTATAGTAGGTGGTAGATGATTAGGGTATAGATTCCAGGTATAAAAAAATATTTTTTCTATTTTTTACACCAATTTCTAAGCTAAATTCATGTGTTTTCGAGAACCGGCGGTGATAATCACTGCCACTTATGCAGTGTCGGTTTAAAAACCGGCAGTAATGCTAGTTCCGAACTTATACTGATATAGTGTTCTATAGTAGTGCGTATCCCAAGGATCAAAGCACGTATCCATAGTAAAATAGAAATAAAGTGTCAATACCAACACTATATTAACTAGAAAGTAAATTAGAGTGGGGCGAAGCAATTTATTATCATAGATTATAGTATCAAAAGAACTAAATAAAAACAATTGAAGTAAACCCCTCATCAGCCACAGGCAAACTAACTGGGGCAACTCTAGTATTCCGGATCACCTTCCGAGAAAAATCCAGCATTGTCCTGCATATAGGGGTGGAAACGAGCCGAGTTCGACTGAGCCAGGATTGGCTCGGCTCGGGCTCGTTTGGCCTCACAAGCCAGCTCGGCTCGGCTCGGCTCATAAAAATGTGCGAGCTAGAAGCTCGGCTTGGCTCGGCTCGTGAAGGCTCGCAAGCTAGCTCGTGAGGCTCGTGAGCTCATAAGTGCAAGTTCGGTCAGACCAGATCATTGCGTTGCGCCACTACAAAAGGTTGTACACAAGTAGCCAAAGTCCAAATTTATTCATATCTAGCCACAGATAAGAGAATGGACTTCCATAGTTCCATACAACCAATCAAATATACAATTAATCAATGAACTTTCATCACAACTTCACAGTGCCATACAAATATACAATCAGTCAGTGACATTTTGAAATAAATACTAGCATCAGTCCATGTTTTTCTCAATGTTCAAGTCCTAATTTAAGGGCAATAGAAGCAAGAACATATAAGTAGCGAGCCACGAGCGATCCACAAGCGAGCTGGCCTCAGCTCGGCTCGAGCTCACAAACACACACGAGCTACAAAGCAGGCTCGAGCTAGGCTCGTTCGGAAACGAGCCCGAGCCGAGCCGAGCTAAAAACCGAGCAAGCTATGAGCGAGCCCCGAGCCACAAGCTAAAATTCCAGCCCTAACTGCATATGCTCGTGGTTCTGATCTGCTCGTGGGATAAGCAGCCCCGAATGAGAGCCAGGGTTAGCGCGCGAATGCTAGTTGTGGGAGGGCCGAGGCTAGGCTCATCCTAGGAAAGATAATATCTTATTTGCATAAAATCATTTAACTTAGAAGTATAAAATCATTTAATAAATCATAAGCAAATAAATAACAGTTCTCATGATTAATCTTAGCAGTAACATAAATATGATATAGTTCTCAATCTCAGTGTCTTATATCTCAAGTTCTCATGGTCTCATCTCATAGTCTCAATATAGTGCTGATCTCATTCTTATTCATCATAAATCATATAGCAATGGCACAGAGCCGGATAAATCTTACCCAAGTCAAATTAATTAAGGTGTAGCTACGATGTGAAAAACCACCAAGATGCTCATGACCGGGAGTACATCTATTCGAATGGGTTTACACTCTGCAGAGGTTGTACGTTTTTCCTATAATACTCTCCAGTTGGATATAATCATAACAAAATCTATTAGAAGTCTAACCCCAAACTTGTCATTGTCATAACAAAATCTATTAGTCACACAAGTACCCCGGAATTCTATCCGGGCAATACACCGGCGATGATGCATCCCTCGGGTCCTCACCCATGGTGTAAGTACGATGACAATCTCGATGTTATTCTCCCTGTAGATTAGACCACGTCCTATACTAGGCTTGCGGTCGAACGATAAATTCTTAGTTAAATCCATCACGATCATCGGTCCTTAGAGACTGGAGCATTGACTCAGGTCACTCGCTCCGAGTCAAATTATTAGTTGTTCAAATTTTAATTAATGAGTGAACCATCCTAACATAAACCAAAAATTCTTCGGTTTCATATTCAATTATCTCATAATTGGGTTTTTTTAATGATCGTAGGAGTAAATCACTCCTCAAAATTAGCTAAGCAATGCTAAGCCATCTAAATTCATGAAAAATAGTAGTAATTTATGTAATAATATTATCGTAAGGTTTTTCATGATAATAGGTGCATACCATATAAATAAATGACATGCACTAGGAATTTCTAAAGCAAATACGCATAATTTAATTAAATAGCAATTTTGGGAAAATCTAGAAATTAGGATTCTAGGAGAAAGACTTGGTCTTTCTGATCTTCAGAAGCCCACTGGACATTGGCGGTGTTGACGAACTCTCCTTCATTGCCCATGCGATCTAACGCACGTAAAACAAGGAAACAACAATAAATACAAGAAACAATAAATTAATTAAAAAATTATATAAAATTATAGTAAGTATATATGAATTTTTTGAATTTTTAGAAACTAGAATCACTCAATTTGGAGCTAGAATGAATTCATAGAAAAATCCAAAAAAGAAAAAACACCGTAGCAACGGGCTACACTGTTCCTCCAGGCCCAAACCAGTTGGGTAAGAGGGAGAGACCAGGAGCGGAAGAGAGAGACATGGAAGGGAGGGCACGCGGGGAGAGAGAGGGAGAGCTGCGGCGTGACCGGTGGCAAGGGAGGGCAGGGGCGTGGCCTTGGCCCAACGGCCCGATGTCGAGCAGTGGCGGTGGTTGCGGCAGCGGTGGCGTTGAGGAAGAAGCAGGGCGTGGCAGCGGCAGTGACCTAACGCAGAGGCGGCACGGTGACGTAGAGAAGGGGAAGAGGTGGCGGCACACAGGAGGCGGCACGGTGACGTAGAGGAGGGGAAGAGGTGGCGGCACACAGGGATGGCACCATCGGGAGAGGAGGAGAAGGGGCAGCGTGGCGTTGGCGTAGCTCGGCCGGCAGTGACGCAGCAGGGCGGCGCGGCGAGCAGAGCAGCACAGATGTGGAGGTGACAATGCGGAGGATGGCGGTAGGGCAAGCTCTGGGCGGCGGCGGCAGAGCTCAGCTCGGCCGAGCAGCGGCGAGCAGGGTAGAGGTCGAAGAGCATCCTCACGTGGCAAGCGCAGCGGAATGTGAAGCGGCACTGCGTGGCTACAGGGGATGGAGTAGGTGGAGGGAAAAAGATGATTGGGGTGTCGGCACGAAGAGGATGGTTACCAAGGTGGAGTACTGCATCAACGACAGTAGTGAACGGCGTCGGTTTGCGGAGCAGAGGAACCGACGGCTATGGCTCTGTGTATTTGGCGAGATTGATGTTGGCAAAGAGTAATAGATTGGTTTTGGGGTGGTTTGGGGTCTTTGTAGGTTATAACGAGGAGATTAGAGGTGGATTTGGTGATGGAATTGGTTAGGAATTGGTCAAGGGTTAGAGTTCATCTTGCACTTGTGTTGGGAAAAGTACGTGGTCCATGAAGGTTCGGCCCACTTACTTACCCCTGGCCCCACAGGAGGCAAGCTCGGGGCCAGCAAGCAAGCGCCCGAGCTTGGTAAAGCCCGAGCCCGAGCTTCCCCGCCTTGGAAGCTCGGGCCTCTTGCTTCCTCCGGGCTTCTAGGGTACAAAGGAACAGGACCCGAGGCGAATCATCCTGCGCCACGGACAGGATACGCTTCGGGTCCCCAGAGTCGCCGAGAATTAAATGCGCACACTATACCAAGGAGCGCCTGGCGGCAGTTTCTGACGGGTTGGCGGCCGGTCCCGTCAACCGCCCGCATGGGCAAAGACACGTGCTGACCGGTAGCGGTCCGACGCGGTGATCGGAGGATTGTACTCGATTACCCGGAGGATTTGGTACTCTACCGGCATGGCAAAAAGGCAACGACTAATTCAACGGACCAGCGCAAGCTACAGTGGCCGGAGAGCGCCTATAAAAGGGGCATACAGGCCACAACAACGAAAACTGGCTTAACTTCCACATACACACAACTCACTTGGAGAATAGCTACTGTAGAACAGGAACACTTGCACTCTTGTAGGAGCTCTAGTTCCCGGCGGTAGTTCTCCGCATTCAGGTAACTGTAGGAACACACACACAGTGCCTTGAGCACTTATTGTACTCGAGGTCTGGGCTTCCCAAAGCCCGGACTTCACCC
This sequence comes from Olyra latifolia, assembly GCA_036346145.1. Lineage (NCBI taxonomy): Eukaryota > Viridiplantae > Streptophyta > Magnoliopsida > Poales > Poaceae > Olyra > Olyra latifolia. The sequence goes on along the minus strand of CM070524.1, from coordinate 37,666,721 downwards.
CTTGTACTCGTTTAAGCTTGGCATTAAACGAAGACTGGACGTAGGGCTGTTATCCCACAGTGGAGGCCTGAATCAGGATAAAAACACTCGTGTCATCATCCCCTGCGATCCGGTCTCGACGCGTTCGACCGCGTCGGGACTAGGTCTTTTCCTTCGGCAGCGTCCGGCCAGGCGACCGAGCCTCGGTCCGGGGGACAGGGCCGTCTTCGGGCCTCGCACCCCTTTCCTTGCTTATTGGCGCTGCGGAGGCTCGCCTCCCAGTCGCCGACAGCTAGCGCCCACCGTGGGGCTCGATTGCGGTCTTCTCCCCTCGATCGAGTCATGTTGTCTTACGATGACATTGATACCGTGGACCTCAACTACGACGATCTCGACGACGTCGTATGAGGAGTGGCGGGCTGGTATCCTCGCCGGAGCTCAGCCCGACGAGATGGAGGTGGAAGAAATACCCGTCTCGGGTAGCCGTCGCCCCCGCCCCGGCTTTGCGACTTCACGACTCATGTCGCGAAACCCTCATGGAGGGATTGGAGGCACCGCCACCAGTGCCGCATCCGGACGGACCGCACGCATTCGCGGTCATGTCCGAAGAGAAAGACCAGTCCTGCGCCCGCAACTGGCGCCCCGGCCCATCAAGGCCGGCAACGGACCGGCGTGAGCCCATGGTAGTGGAGGGTGCCGAAGGCACCGCCTCCGTGGGTAACACCGACATGTCTCCTTCGCGGGAGCGTGCCTCACGTCATGTATTTGCGGCGTCAGGCGGGGCGACCCCGCACCAACCACATGCTGACCCAAGCGGAGAGCACCAGCGGCGTGAGGCTGCTCGGAGCCTCTTTGCTGGGTCAGTCGGGCGAACCCTAGCGGATATTCGCCGAGGCTCTTGCCCGACACCAGCTAGGCTACACGCCAAGACTCGCCGACCACTCACTGCCACCAACCCGGTCTTCTTGAGCTAGGAAAGGGTTAAGGAGATTCCCCAGGTGTGACCTGGAGAAGGACCAGCGAGGGTTCACCAGGGCCGACCTAGGCGCCGCGGTCGCTGACAGCCTAGGGGAGCTCGCTAGGGATCTCGGCGAGCACCTCCAGGCCCAGTCACACACCAGTGGCTCCTCGAGGCGGTGCGGCCAGAGCGTTCGGTCACGCCGTGTGAGACCATGTGGAGCTGCCTCCCATGTTTGGTGATGAGTATATTTGCTAGTTGGTCAAAGTTTTGAGACATGATTGGTAACTCATTTTAAAAATCAACATGGCTTTGCTTGTGTCCCATGGTGTGTTGGGACTTGTGGTGATATGATTGGAATGTTGGACTTACCCCAGGTCGAGGTAGTGACCCTAGGCGGTGGATACATCAACGCCTCCGAGGCAGTGGAGCGCATGAGAGGGAGGAAGGAGGAGAAGGCAGCGGCCCGGACTGGCACGGATGCCAAGAAGGGTGACGCCGAGAAGAAGAAGAAGAAGAAGAAGAAGAAGAAGAAGAAGAAGAAGGAGCCTGCTACCCCCGCCTACGTCGCAGCGGTAGAGCCGGAGAGGCCTGCTCCTCCTAAGCGGCCACCTCCACGGCCAGCCCGCCTGGCAGGTGGAGGGAACGGCTGGGGTGCGGGCCAGGGGTAGGGACGAGTTTCCCAGCCTCGACCTCGACCGGCCCAGGGGGCTAACCCTCCGAACAACCGCTACTGGCTTCTCCACCGGCAAGACGTGGGCCGCGCGGTTGGAGAACTTCTACGCCGGGCGCGGGCCCATGCCCGAGCTCCCCGATCACGGGGTGCCGGACGACCGGGCGCCAGTAGGCGCCTGGCGACGCCTTCCAGAGGCTCGTGCACGCCGCCGTGATCTTGGCGGCGCCGCTTATAGCTCGCGACGCGAGCTTATACATCGCCGGAGGTTTACCACCTCGAGAAAGGTAAACCCGGAGACGCACCCCTGCTGTGGTCTCACCAGTCGATCACTTTCTCCGGGGATGATTGTCCCCCCGGAATGACCAGGCCCTAGCACTTACCGCTGGTGCTCTGTCCCACCATCAGCAACACGCGAGTCAATCGCGTGTTGGTAGATGGAGGAGCTCTGACATCGCCATCGCCGGAGTTCTTGAGCGATGCAGTCCCGCGTCCAAGATCAAGGACATAGCCATTCCCTTCCACGGCATTGTCCCTGGGTCGTCCCTACAGCCGATCGGGCAAATCGTGCTGCCCGTGACGTTTGGGACCCCCCAGAACTTCCGGACGGAGTACGTCACCTTCGAGGTGGTGGACTCCGAGCTCCCGTACAATGCCATCCTTGGACGCCCCGCGCTGTCCAAGTTCATGGCATCCGGGTACCACTGCCTGAAGATGCCGGCCCGTCACGGGGTCATCACGATCAAGGGCAGCCACAAGGCCGCAATGGCCTATGGCGAGAGCGCCTTGGCCATGGTCGGACAGCTCCCCGCGTGTGGCCCGGCCAAGGCCGAACGGCCAACAGTCCGCCTCAAGGTGGCCCTGCAGCCGCAGGAACCCACCAAGGCAGTCCCCCTCTCCGAGGACGACCTGGCCAAGGTCGTCCACGTAGGGGTCAACCTCGAGTCCAAATAGGAACTCGAGCTCATCACCTTCCTCTGGGCTAACGCAGACGTGTTCGCGTGGGAACCGTCCGACATGCCCGGAGTCCCAAGGGAGGTCATCGAGCACAAGCTAGCTGTTCAGCCTGACAAAAAGCCTGTCAGACAGGCCCTACGGTGCTTCCCAAAGTGGAAGGCCGACATCATTTAGGAGCAACTTGGCAAGCTCCTCCAATCCGGCTTCATCCGAGAAGTCAAGCATTCCGACTAGCTAGCTAATCCGGTCATCGTCAAGAAGAAGGGCGGGAAGTGGGGAATGTGTGTCGACCATCGCGACCTCAATGCCGCCTGCCCCAAGGACAATTTCCCCCTGCCACGCATAGACTAACTGCTCGACGCAACGGCGGACTCGGCGCTCATGAGCTTCCTGGACGCCTACTCCGGCTATCACCAGATCGTGCTGGCAAGGGAAGACGAAGAGAAGAATTCCTTCGTAACACCTTTTGGTACCTTCGCTACTCGACCATGTCGCCGGTCTAAAGAACGCGGAGCCACGCCCAAAGGACTAATGCAGAAGACGGTCCCTGATCAGATAGGGCGCAACGTAGAGGTTTACGTGGACGATGTTGTTGTAAAAAGCAAAGTCCTATGGGACCATGTGACCGACCTTTAGGAAACTTTTGCTAATCTTAGAAAGCATCAAGTTGTCAATCTCAAAAATGTGTCTTTGGTGTCCTGGCGTGATGTTGCTTGGCTATGTGATAGAAAGGCGAGCATCGGGCAAACCCCGAGAAAATCGAGGCCATCGAGAATATGAGGTCGCCAACTTTGCACTAAGGAGGTGCAAGCCCTCACCAAAGGATGGCGGCTCTCGGCAGATTCATATCTCGTCTCGGCGAAGAAGTGCACCTTTTGTAAGATCTCGCGAAGCACGATGGTTTCAAATGGACGGAAGAAGCCGAGGCGCTTTCAGCCGAGCTAAGCGCACTCGCCCACGCCTCCGCCCTAGCCACGCCAAAGCTCGGGGAAGCTCTACTCCTCTATTGGCGGTTGCCCCACAGGCTGTAAGCACTGTACTAGTAGTCGAACGCGAAGGCAAGCAACAACCCATCTACTACGTGAGCGAGGTACTTCACGGGCCTAAGGAGCGGTACCCTGAGGTTCAGAAGCTCTTGTACGCCTTGTTTATGGCCTCGCGAAAGTTGCGTCACTATTTCCAAGCCCATCCAATTACGATCCCAACAAGTTTCCCGTTAAAGGACATCATTCGGAACCCAGACGCGAACGGGAGGGTCGCAAATTGGGCAGTCGAGCTTGGTGAATTTGACATCAAGTTCGTTCCCCGAACAGCGATCAAATCCCATGTCGTGGCTGACTTCTTGGCTAAGTGGACCGGCCCGGCCGACCCTTCGGGAGGCTTGCCCGAGCTCGCAAGCCAAGAAGCGCACTGGACCATGTTTTTCGATGGGTCACACCAATTCGAGCGATCAGGCTGCGGGTTTGTTCTCATCTCCCCCCAAGGAGAACAAATTCAGCATATAGTACAGCTCCATTTTCCATAACGAACAATGTTTGAGTACGAAGGCCTCCTAGCCGACTGAAAGCATGCATCGCTTCCGCATAAAGCGACTAACAGTGAAAGGGGATTCAAAGTTGGTCGTCTGCCAAGTAAATAAGGAGTTTCAGTGTTACGACGACTCAGTGGCGCGATACTTGGCAGAAGTGAGAAAGCTGAAAAAGCACTTCACGAACTTCGAAGTGTGTTACGTTCCTAGACTGGCTAATAGCCTGGCCGATAAGCTCGCGAAGCTTTGTTCCTCACTAGAAACCGCCCCGGCGGGGGTGCTCGTGTAGCACCTACTAAAGCCCTCTATTCCCTCCGGAGAAGAGGCCCCCGAGAAGACGGTTGCCTCGACCCAAACGACCGGTACCGTTTCGTTCCTAGAGCAGCGCGACACCTGGATGACGCCATTCATCCAGTTCTTGACGCATGGGACACTGCCACAGGACACAGCTGAGAAATCCCGGCTCCAAAGACAAGCCCGACCTTACCGATTACTCGGGGACTTGTTATACCGAAGGGGTTCTAACGGCGTACTTTGCAAGTGCGTGACCCGGGAGGAAGGCAAATTTCTCCTCCAAGACATCCACAACGGGATCTGTGAGGCTCATGCCTCTTTCAGAACCCTAGTTGGAAAAGCCTTTCGCATGGGGTACTACTGGCCCACTGCGTTGACGGACGCAAGAGAACTAGTAAAGCGTTGCCCAGCTTGGCAATATCATGCCCGGGTGTCCCACCAGCCCGCATACGGGCTGCAGACTATCCCGCTAACCTGACCATTCTCATCATGGGGAATGGACATACTTGGTCCGTTCCCCAGAGGCCTAAAGGGCTGCACGCACCTGTTCGTCACTATCGACACTTTCACTAAGTGGATCGAGGCCGAACCCGTGTCGAGCATATCCGCCCAAACGGCCAAGAGGTTCCTTAGGAATAATATCGTGACCAGGTTTGGCGTCCCGAGTAAGCTGATTGCTGATAATGGGACGCAGTTCACAAGCTTAGCTCTTCCAGACTCTCGCGAAGAACTTCGGCATGAAGGTCGCCCTAGCTTCGTAGCTCACCCACGAGTAATGGTGCAAATTAACGCGAATGGGCAGATCATGCAGGGCATTAAGCGCCGAGTGTACGACGCTCTTGCCGAGCAGCGTCACAACTGGGTAGAAGAGCTACCCTCCGTGCTTTGGGCAGCCCGGACAACCGCCAATCGGGCTACCGGACAAACCCCATTCAAGCTCGTATACGGCTTGGAAGCGGTCTTACCCTCCGAGTTAAGACTTGGTTCAGTTCGTGTTGATTTTGCAGGTGAAATCGACAACGACGAGGAACGACTGTTGGATCTCGACCTATCTGAGTCCTGCCGCGAGCAAGCACTACTACGAGTGGCAGCATACCAGCAATCCCTACGGCGTCACGCGGCTAAAAAGGTATAGACCCGGACCTTGCAAGTTGGCGACCTGGTTCTAAGACGAGTTCAGAACCTGGCTCATGCCAACAAGCTCACCCCAAGATGGGAAGGCCCAGACACGGTCAGACGACCACACGCCCGGGTCAGAAGATCGCAATGCCGGACGGTAGAGTCCTCAACAGTTCCTGGAACATCGCTCAACTCCGGAGGTTCTACGCCGGAGCAAAGGTCGTAAGTCTCCTTTCCCTCCCCGCTTTTCTCCTATTTTGTCCATCTATCCAAACCCTAGATAGCCCTAAGCTAACCTCGGTGACCTAAACCTATGATCGGGCTTGGGAGAAAGCCCGGGCTATTTCAATTCATATCGGCAGAATAGTGGCTACGCAGAAGCCAACCCCCGGGACCCCCCTTTCACATGGATAAACCGATATCCATCGCACCACGCAAAGTCCCGGGCGGGCACACGCTTTCCGGCCCTACATCATAAGCCCGCACAAAATCGTCACAGCTCGGGATAACTCTAGAGTCCAGCACCTTGCTCCTCAAATGGAGCAAGGGCCACAAGCTCCATTCCAGGGATACGGTCTCTCTAAGCCACGCCCGGGCTTCTCCTCAAAAGCTCGGACATGGCTCGGGGCTAGGGTCGATTTTTCAAAAATTGATCTCTCTCTCAACCACAACCGACTTTCTGTCGAACCAGAAGCTCGATTGTGGCTCGGGGGTTAGGGTCGATTTTTTAAAAATTAACCTCTCTCAACCACAACCGACCTTCTGTCAAACCAGAAACTCGATCGTGGCTTGGGGGCTAGGGTCGATTTTTCAAAAATTGATCTCTCTCAACCAGAACCGACCTTCTGTCGAACCAGAAGCTCGATCGTGGCTTGGGGGCTAAGGTCGATTTTTCAAAAATTGATCTCTCTCAACCACAACCGACCTTCTGTCGAACCAAAAGCTCGATCGTGGCTCGGGGGCTAGGGTCGATTTTTTCGAAGGGTCGATATTTTCAGGGTCGATTTTTCGAACGGTCGATTTCTTAAAAGTTGATTCTCCAAGGTCAGATACCCAAGCAAGCACTTCCGATCTTCCCTAAGCCACGCCCGGGCTTCTCCTCAGAAGCACGGACATGGCTCGGGGGCTAGGATCGGTAGGACTATACTGCGTTTTCAATCCTTTCTTGCCTATACGACTACTAGCGTTCGTTTGCATGCAGGAAGGACAACAGAAAACAAAAAGAAGCAGCGATAACCACAAACAACTTTATTTAAAAGGTTCTGGGATGGCTTACAAGCCAGCTACACCGAGTCCTAGCGGAAGGGCCCCAGAAACCCGACAACCACGTCGGCCACCTTGACAAGCGCCGGGGCAGCCTCGACCAAAGCCGCGGTGGCAACAAATACGGCGGCACGAACGCGACCAGCGCCCACGAAGCGGATCAAAGCCTGCGGGTCGCAGGACAACTTCGACTAGGGCTTCGACCCTGGCGACGTCGCGGGCGCGCGCCTCCCCCTCCGCGAGCTCGGCCATGGCGAGATCAAAATCCGCCCAAAGCTCCGCCAACTCTGGATCACGAGCCATGGAAGCAAGAGGGCAAGGTATGGAAGAAAGAAGACTGGAATGAGAAGTAGCCGCCGCATCGGTCTCTTCTTATAGCCAGAGTTCGGGAAGCCGAAGCGATCCCAGGAGTAATGGCGTCGAAGCGCCCGACGCGATCGCTTCTCAAGATCAACGCGAATGTCTCTTGGGACATGGCGCAACAGTCAAAACGACGTTCGGCATTCCAGGGAGAAGGCGGACCGAAGAGATGATGAAGCAAAAAAGGTCAAAAGAAGTCAACTGCATTAATCAAGGGTGTTTACAAGGGCAAGCTGGATTACCGGCCAACAAAAAGGAAAAGAAATGAAAAAAGGCCTCGGCATAGGCCGCACTGAAGCTTCCGGCTCGCCAACAACTCATCATGTTGGCCCCGAGATCGAGGAACTCTTTTCTCGCCCGGCGATCGCAGATTTTGACCCGTAAGGCTTCATTGGCAGCCTCCAGGTCCGCATGGTATCCTGGTGGGTCTTCAGCAAACCCTTCGTCGCGGACGCAGATGACTTTGTCCAGGAAAGCTCCGCGGCGAGGAGGTCACGTTCCTCCACTGCGCGAACGACCTCAGCGACGCGGCACGCCTCCACTGACCGGATGCGTTCCACGAGCTCAAGGGCACGGTTGCGTTCGGCCTTAAGGGCCTCCAGTGACCGGCATGAAACCTCCTTGACGTCCTCCTGCGCCGCGGCGAAGGCAGCCTCAGCCGCCGCGGCTCAAGCCTCCAGAGCCATCGCCTGGACTGAACTTAAGCGAGCTTCCTCAAGCTCGATGCGTGCGGCATTGGCTTCCTGTCGCCACCGCGCGCCTTCCGCCCGCAGGGCCGCTTGTTCGGCATCGTGCTTAGCCTCAAATGAGCAAGCCATGCCAACAACCTCGCGGTAGAACTGCACCTAGAGGATAAACTAAGGAAGGGAAGGACCAAAGCAAGGAAGACACAAGACAACGAAGGTCAAGCCCGAAGGCACTTACCCGTCTGGCGGCTGCAACCTCATACCGAACCTGCAAAACGCCCATGGGCGCGGGGAGCACCTCGACCTGGCAGCCCGAGCTGCTTGGCCCCTCGGCCACCTCCTCTGAAGGTCCGGCCAAGCCTCCCGCAGGCTCGGCCACCCCGCCTAAAGGCCCGGCCGAGCCTCCCGCAGGCTCGGCCGTCCCTCCTGTTGGCCCGGCCGAGCCTCCCACAGGCTCGGCCGCTCCTCCCACAGGCTCGGCCGAATCTCCCGCAAGATCGGCTACTCCTTCCACAAGCACGACCGAGCCTCCCGCCGGCTCGGCAGCTTCTCCCGCGACCTCGCGAGCTCCCCCTGTCGGCTCCGCTGATTGCCCCACAAACCCAGCAGCATCAATGGCGTGAAGGCATGGCTCCGGGGGAAATCAGTCTGAACTGCGGCATCTACCATAGGCCCTTTCCCCAGTTGGTTCGCCAGCCACTCCTCGAGCGTCTGGCCGGGGACTGGTCGGAGCCGGATGGAGTCTCGCCGGCTCCAAGTGGCGAGCCCGAGGTGGTGCTCAACCCACGCTGGCGTTGCTGAGATCCACCCCGAGACAGTCAACGGAGCCACTCTCCACAGCCGCACCGGAACGACACTGGCGGCCGTGATGACCCGGACGGGCCAGTCCCAGCCAAGGAGGAGGGTAACGCACGTGTCCAGTGGGGGAACAGGAATGTTACTCCTGTCGAAAAGCTCCTGGATGCCGCGGAGGTCGATCGGGCGCCACCCGGTCGAGGTCCGTCCCTCGACACGGATCGGCGCCAGGCGCTCGGTGCTGTCGTAGGTCTCCACCTTCACGAGCACAGCTTGGGGGCGCACGTCCTTGTGTGCCACCAGCGGGAGGACAAAGGGCCTCGAACCCCGGGGCCTGGTTTGCCTTTCACGGGGTCATTCTCTGGCTACCGCCTCCGCCGCACCGAATAAGTTCCCCGCTTGGGGGACAACATGATCAAGAACGAGAGGAGAATCAGAGCATGCCCGATCAGCCCGAGAGCCATAACAACTGAAGGAAGGAGACGAGAGAAACCAGCAAGCACGAGCAACTTACATGCAGCCGCGACGGCCGTCTCGAACAGCTCGTTGTCCGAGTCGTCGTCGTTCAGCACCAACCGACGCCTCTTCGGCGCCGGCCGATATCCTGAATATCCACCTTCCACCTCGGCCGGGTCCCAATGTATAGAGCTCGGGCGCCGCCACCATGCGAGGGCAGCCTTGCCCGGGAAGCGACCAGCTGGCTTCTTCGAAGAAGGTCACTTGCTCACGGCCCGACCTTTCGGCACCGGAGCTAAGCCCACGTCATCACCTGTCGTCGAGCTAGTGGCTCCCGCAACTGCCACCGGCGCGGGGATGACGCTTCCCTCTGCAAAAACAGATCATGGGGCGTCAGCCCATGCCCACGTGCGAACCATTCCGAAGGCACCTGGGCCCGCAGAAGCACATACCTCGTCCAGGACATTGCGGACCGCTGAGCCTGACGGCCCGTTGCGATTCACGGGCAGGAGAAGCCCCACGACCCGGACCACGTCGTCCTGATGCAAGGCTACAAAGGAGAAAGAGCGGGAACATTACAAACACGCTCGAAGCAAGGCTCGGGCAAAGGACTGCAATGTCGAGAATTAAGACTTACGGGAAGTTCCTTCGTGGGTAAGGTCGTCCCACCCGCGGATCTCGAAAAAGGGCGAACCCGCTTCCTCAAGAGCTCACCCGGTGCTCGGTGAAGTCGGCCACGATGTCGTAGCTATTAAGCCCCGGCCGCCAAATCCCAATCTTGGCGCAGGATCGCCTCCGCTGCTCCAACAGGGTCGAGGCATCGTCACCTTCGCGGGGCTCGCGCTCGCGAACCACAATCGGCAGTCGTCAAACATCTTGGCATAGTACCACCGCGACGCCCACCCCCCGACGTTCTCCTTGGCTTTGAACACCGGGTACGAAGGCTTCATGTCGCGGCGGAGCTTGAAGTAGGCGCACCCCGCCACATTGTTTCCGTCGGTCGTGGTCAGCTCGTAGAAGTGGAGGAAGAGGCTGACCAACGCCTCGCAGAGGTGCGTGAAGATCGTCAGGAACAGGATTGAGTTGGGATTGAGGTTCACCAACTCGATCCCGCACTGGGCCAAGACGGCGTCGACGAACTCGGACTCCGGAACCCGGAGCCCATGAACCGCAAAGAGCTCGAAGCAAACGAACTCCTTGCTCTCGGGCGAAGGGACCGCCTCTTTGCCGGCCGCCCTCTATCCGCCAACCTCGACGAAGCCGGCAGCTTCTAGCCCCTTCAGGTCGTCCTCGGTAAGGAGGCTCCGTGTGAAAGGCGCCATCGGAAAAGGAAGGATCGGAGAGAAGAAAGACGGCGGAAAGGTGGAGGAAGGAAGAAGGCAAAGGAACGCAAGTAGCACAAGGCAAACAAGTAGTACAAGAGGGCGTGAGAAGAGATGGCGAAAGGAGAAACCGCCTAATATAAACAGGCAAGGGGAGACGAACCGTCGCCTGTCCACCGGGAGATGTGGGAACTGAGGAGAAGGAAGCGGTGTGCGTAACCGCGCCGATTTGGGATTCCCGCCGAAGTTGTGGAGGCCCCGCGCACGCGAAAGGGCAGGCATTTCGCCCGAAGGCAGTTACCAAATAAACCTCTGAGCGGCACGTCATCGTCCCGCTCGAGGCTTGGGGGCTAGCTGTTGGAGAAAGTACGTGACCCATGAAGGTTCGGCCCACTTACTTACCCGTGGCCACACAGGAGGCAAGCTTGGGGCCAGCAAGCTCGCGCCCGAGCTTGGTAAAGCTCGAGCCCGAGCTTCCCCGCCTTGGAAGCTCGGGCCTCTTACTTCCTCCGGGCTTCTGGGGTACAAAGGAACAGGACCCGAGGCGAATTATCCCGCGCCGCGGACAGGATACGCTTCGGGTCCCCAGAGTTGCCGATAATTAAATGCGTGCACTATACCAAGGAGCGCCTGGCGGCAGCTTTTGACGGGTTGGCGGCGGTCCGTCAACAAATTTCACTTGGGCAAAGACACGTCTTGACCGTAGCGGTCCCCAAGGTGATCGGAGGATTGCACTCGACACCGGAGGATTTGGTACGCTACCGGCATGGCAAAAAGGCAACGACTAATTCAACGAACCAGCGCAAGCTACAGTGGCCGGAGAGCGCCTATAAAAGGGGCATACAGGCCACAACAACGAAAACCGGCTTCACTTCCACATACACACAACTCACTTGGAGAATAGCTACTGTAGAACAGGAGCACTTGCACTCTCGTAGGAGCTCTAGTTCCCGGCGGTAGTTCTCCGCATTCAGATAATTATAGGAACACACACACAGTGCCTTGAGCACTTATTGTACTCGAGGTCCGGGCTTCCCAAAGCCCGGACTTCACCCCTTGTACTCGTTTAAGCTCGGCATTAAACGAAGACTGGACGTTGGGCTGTTATCCCACAGTGGAGGCCTGAACCAGGATAAAAACACTCATGTCATCATCCCCTGAGATCCGGTCTCGACGCGTCCAACCGCGTCGGGACTAGGTCTTTTCCTTCGGCAGCGTCCGGCCAGGCGGCCGGGCCTCGGTCCAGGGGACAGGGCCGCCTTCGGGCCTCGCACCCTCTTTCCTTGCTTATTGGCGCTTTGGAGGCTTGCCTCCCAGTCGCCGACAACTTGGATTCCCAGGTGCTGCACAATATGCTCATAGGAAAGGACCCACCACTACTAGAGAATAGACCATTAATACCGGCACATCAGTCCCGGTTGGACACGAACCGGTACTGATAATGGTATCAGTCCTGGTTCATGGCTCCAAGGCTTCAATCCCAATTGGGCTCTGACTTCAGTCCCGGTTTGTGATACGAACCGGTACTAATAAGTCCTTTGGCAAACGGGAACAAAATAGCTGGCATGGGTGCTCATCAGTCCCGATTCGTAACACGAACCCGGACTGATGCCTCCTCATCGGTCGTGGTTCGTGTTACGAACAGGAACTGATGTCTCGTTTGAGAAAAGTTCAAAAGGAATGCATATCGTAGTTATATCAGAATGTGTGGTGGGGTGGGTTGGCTAGAAGGGTGAGTGGGTAATCTTGAGGTCTTAGATTCGAGTCCCACTACTCTCATATATCCGTGAGTTATTTTTAAATATTTGTAGTACTATTAGTCTCGGCTCGTTGGAACCGAGACTGATGCCCAAGAGGTAACAATCCGCATGGGCCGTCGATTCGTAACAAGGATTGAACTGGATCAAGCCTGCTCAACCGGATCAAGGGCCATTCTCAAAGAGTGCACGGCTGGATGGAAATAGAACGTAGGAAAGGGAAAAGAGGAAAAGAAGGAAAAGGAAATAGAGAAAAAGAAAATTTTCTAGAAATTTATAAACTTTTAGTTGAATTATTCAATTCAAAGTTCAAATTTTGAAGTTTTAATTTTTCGAGGATATCACAAATATGTACCTATAGCTGTCGCTGTGCCTGATGTATTAGCTAGCTAAAGGCCTGCATGTTCGTAAGTACAAGCTATGGGGGTGGTTATTACTATGCGTTAGACAGTAACGAGGATGGGGTGGTAGAGCATGAAGCTGAGGCACTTGAGGGCCAAGGCGGCAACGGCCTCGTCATCGGCAGCAGCGTCGCGGATGAGGAGCGGAAGGATGGTTGAGGGGGAGGTGGAGACGAGGTCGATCGGCGGCGGGAGAGAGGTCGTCGGTGCAGCCGTGCTACAGGTGGAGGATGCGCGCGTAAGCCGCAGCGCGGTCGGGGTCTGTGGCTATTTCTGCCACCTGCCATTCCACGGGCGGTGGCGGCGGCAGTATGGAGGTGGAAGTGGAGACCTAGGGTTCTTCTGTTCTTTTGGCGCGAAGGCGAAGTGACACCGTTGGCGCGCGCTTGAGATTTGAGCGTACAGGGAAAGCTAGAAAGGATAGCGCGCTTGCGCGCATCCCGGTTGTTCCGTTGGACACAAAGTATATTGTTAAATGCAACCTCAAAAGGCATGAAGAAAATTATATAGTAATGGAATAACAGTTAGTAAAACACACAGAAATGTACAAGAATAATAAATTGAAGTTACAACTGAAGCCCAAAGTACATTCAACCATCCAGGAAAAAACATACCAACATGGTGAATGCTCAACAGATTGTGAGGATGAATAAAACACTAGGAAAAATAAACAAAGCTGCAAGGCAACCTATATTTGGGTTAATGTATTGCACATTGAAAGAATATTGATAAACCACACATTCAGTTGACATAAAAATGGCAACTACAAAAGCATAATAAAGTGTGCAGAGCACGGCGGCAACTACAAAAGCATAATAAAGTGTGCATAGCACGGCCGCAGAGGAGATAATGGTTGTACAATTGTCTTCTGGATGTAAAATAAAGAGCCAAATAAAGAAATCGGTGAATAACATCTGCATCAAAGACATGGAGCTTGCCTGATTGAAGGATTCACGTCCACATGTCATCTTCACATTGTGCCATTTTTGCAAACTTTCACTTGCAATTTTTCTGAGTTAATTTGGCAAAAGGGAAAAAAATTAACAGAATGTAGCTGTTGAATAAGATTATCTATAGGAATACATGAAGGTTTCTGTAGATTCATTTACATCAATAGGATACGGTTTTGACTATGAGGTTCATATGATGGAACAGATTAATTTTTACATCAATAGTTTTGTCTGCAGTACATCATGCCATCAGATGTGAACCTCCATTCATTTAATAGCAATTTCTTCCTGCTAATGGGCCACCAACCTATTACTGTTTACTAGTGTGGTTCATTGTGTCTGTATCTATTTGAAGCTCTAAATAAGTAGGTAGATGAAAATACTACTAGAGAAATGGGTATCACAACCGGTTTCAAAAACCCCATCACAACCGGTTCATTTCGAACCCATTGTGATGGTGCACCAGTACCGGTTTGTTAGGCCAGGAGTCAGGAGAGGGTGACTTTTACAACCAGTTGGAGACACGAACCGGTTGTAGAAATTGGGTTATACAACCGGTTCATGCCTCCAACTGGTTGTACAAACTCTATTTTTGAAATGTTAAAAGGAATGCTTGTCTTACTCTTATCAGAGAGCACGCGTGGGTGGATTGGTTAGAAGGGTGAGGTGTGGGTCACGAGGAGGGGTGTGAGGTCCTGGGTTCGAATCCCACTTCTCCCAATATATTTTTAACTTTTGCTAACACCACTACTAGTTCGTGGACCCGGTTGTGATACCCGGGAGTATTACTCCCGGCGGCTTATAACCGGTTCCAAAACCGGTTGTGAAGGGGGTTTGGAACCGGTTGTAATACCCAGTTCCCTAGTAGTGAAAGCTTGCCAATATCTGTACTTTGCAACAATGCATATCTATCATGGTATTTATAACTTTTACTAATATATTTCTAACTTTTGCTAAGACCACTACCGGTTGGTGGACCCGGTTGTGATACCCGCGAGTATTACTCCCGGTGGCTTACAACGAGTCCGTTTTGTATTAGAGTAGAATTGAGTTCGTATACGAGTAGGAGTTGTTTTAGAGATAAAGTGTCATTTTATACATGTAAGAGTCCTAGTCGGTTTTATGTAATCTGCTAGTATAAATAAAGGGTCAGGGGCCAGAGAAAAGGTGCGACGGTTGGAGGCACCACCAAAATACTTCTCCCGTGATATTCTTAGCGTATTGCTGGATTGACGTACGCATGTGTGTTGTTCGCACGTATAGCCGCTTTGCATTGCATGCTACTGCATTGATCGAAAGGTGACGACGCGTGCGTACACATGCTGTCTGTGTGCACGCGGTGACACCATTGTGACCTTGGGAGACTATAGATCGATCCTGGAGTTCTAACAATTGGTATCAGAGTAGGGTTGTGAAGACCAGCGTCGTTGCTGCGCCGTGGCGAGCTAGGCGTTCGTCGCGGCGGCGTGGCAAAAAAGGCTAGGAGGGTCTCGGATGCTGACGACAGGCGCGTCAGGCAGATGTGCCCGATGGGCACGTTTGTCATGCGACGTTGCTGAGGTTGGACCAGGCAACGAATGGCCTAGAGGACCTGGCGCGGGTCATGGGGAGCAGTTGTTGCGAGCGGTGCAATGGCGAGTTCCTGAAGTGTTGGCTCACAGGTGGTGAGTCTGAAGAGTTGGGTGAGATAGAGTCGTTGGTCTGTTGTATCATCGGATGGGAAGAGGGACGTGCTACAGATGAGTCTAGCATTGCTTCGTGTTGATATGGATTCAATGAGTTGAGTCCAGGATGTTGAGAAGTTTGAGACGCCATCCTGAAGTCGAGTTCAAGGAAAAGTTGGCTTCAACGAGTTGTGTCCAAGACGTTGAGGAGGTGTGACACCGTCCGTAGTTGAGCCAGGTGAGTTGGTTTCGATGAGTTGTGACAGGGCGTTAAGTAGCTATGTTGCCGTCCTGAAGTCGAAATCAAGGAGCAGTGGGGCGTTGAGTAGCAGTGTCACTGTCCCATGTCTCGTGGGGAGTCGAGCATGTCGTAGTTGTGTCCGACTGCTTTAACAAGTTAGAGTATCAAGATTAAGGGGAAGATTGTTACGTATAATCTTGATAAGTTCAACGAGTCCGTTTTATATTAGAGTAGAATTGAGTTCGTATACAAGTAGGAGTTGTTTTAGAGATAAATTGTCCTTTTATATGTGTAAGAGTCCTAGTCTGTTTCATCTAATCTGCTAGTATAAATAAAGGGCCAGGGGCCAGAGAAAAGGTGTGACAGTTGGAGGCACCACCAAAATATTTCTCATGTGATTTTCTTAGCGTATTGCTGGATTGACGTACGCATGTGTGCTGTTCGCACGTACAGCCGCTCGGCTGCTAGGAGCATTAAGTATGTCTGACGTCTTCACGTATACACGTGTACATGGATGCTGCATGAGTTTGCATTGCATGCTGCTGCATTGATCGAAAGGTGACGACGCGTGCGTACATGTGCTGTCTGTGTGCACGCGGTGACGCCGTTGTGACCTTGGGAGTCTGTAGATCGATCCTGGAGTTCCAACATAGGATAAGATAATGTAGCGCTCAATCAGCAGCCTGGAAGCATCATTATTTTATCAGCTTGACATATCTCCTAATTTCATTGCACAACGTTCCATTACAAACAGGACCTAAATCAGTCAATCTAATTTATTTATGTGGACTTGGCTATTAAGGGCTGCAGATTACAGCACAATATTCAACTGCGCTCGGCAGATTAGACCACCACAGCAAATACCGGATCTAATAGACATGAAAAATTAACCAAGATTATTTGAGATGTTTACTTTATGATAATGCCCCTGGATCTGAAGTAGTTCCATTGCAGTGATGTAGAACGGCAGGGTCGTGGTAGAAGAGGATCAAGGCGGAGTGGCTAGTAGAGGAAGGGGGACGGCGTCACGTGGTCGGGGGATGAGGGCAGCACCGACGGAGGGGGAGTCCGACGCGAAGGCGGAGAAGAAGGCTGAGGCACCGAACTATCAGCAGGCACAACGACAGGGAGAGAAGGGGAGGAGCGGCAGGGAGATGGAGGAGGAGGGATGGGGTCGGAGGTACGGGGGCTGAGACAGTGGCGAGGGCCATGGGAGATCTACGACGTCGTCGGGCAGCGTTCCCATAGCCCATAGGAAGGCAGATCTGAAGAGAGGAGACAGATGCAATCTAAGAGGAAGAGGGGAGACGGCGAGCCTAAGAGGAGAAAGGGAGGCGTCGAGCGGCGGATAGGGAAGGCGTCAGGCAGCGGGGAGGGAGGCGCCTGGCGGCGGCTAGGAGAGGCGTTGGGCGGCAAGGGCAGGCAATGGGCGGCGGATAGGGGAGGCGCCTGGCATCGGGGAAGGAGGCGTGGGGTGGCGAGGAAGGAGGAAGGTGCCGAGCCGTGGATAGGGGAGGTGCTGGGCGGCTAGCAGAGGGGCTGGGCGGCGGGGAAGGAGGTGCCGGGCAGCAGATAAGGGAGGTGCCGGGTGGCGGGAAAGGGAGGAGCTACGCGGCGGGGAATGGAGGTGCTGGCACGGGAAAGGGAGGGAGGGGCGTGGTGGCAAGGAAGGATGGGGAAGGCGGCGGCACGATGAGCGGGAAAGAGGAGGAGCGGCTACGGGGCAGGCCTCCCGTGGCGGATCTACGCGATGCGAGAGTGGAGCGAGAGGGAGATAACGGGCTAGGGATGGGGTGGAGAGAAATGGGCAGGAGGATGGCGGGTTGAGGAGGGAGAAGAGCAGGGGTTGTCGTGCACCCTGGTATTTCTATTGGTTTGAGTGGCCGAATACTAGTCCCAGAAGATCATAACTAGTATTGCACTCAAGGACGTTTTGGAATATCATCGTAGGCATTGAATTAACTAGAAAATTAACAGTTCATATAACATAAATAACATTCAGTTGACATAGACATTCACATAGTCTTGCACAAGACATAATTCAAACATAAGAACACAGCAGAAGACTTCAAATGCAACGATACTTCGAGATTGACCTGGAACACGTAGCTAATCACCTTGACCCTCCTGGTCACAACTGGCACCGACATCGAAATCTTCTCCTCAACAAATAATCCGTGATCCATATAATAAGTACACGGCTACCCAGCAAGCAGTCCTTAATAAATAAATGCAAGGTCAAAGGATATGTTTGGTTATTTTGCTAAAACATCACCTATCTACTTGTTTATTTGTTCTTGATTTATTGAACACATTATAACACATGAGCATAGCCCAAGGACGGCTAACCGCCTCAGCACACGACGAGCGTAGCCATAGAAACGGCTAACCAGCTCAAAAGAGAGGCACTCCCTGCCTGCACTACCATCAAGTTAATTGATTAAATCACATTAGACTACCTTGTGTCAAACTCCTTTCCCCCACCCATAACCGCGGCACGACTACCATAATAGTTTTAACTCTGCAGAGTGTGTACACGTTCCCCACAAGCCCTGTCTCGTCCCAAGGGAGAAACAGTACAAAGACCGTTCACTGCTTTCACTTGCCCCAATAGTGTACCCTTTTTTTGGTTTCGCGCCCCATACGCTACGCTTCGACTAGGCCGACAGTCATGCGCTTCTCCTTCAGCTGGACCTGATAGCGTACAGCTAGTCACGTCCGTCCACTACGAATACACCAGAAACAGGTTTCCACAGCTAATAAGTTAGAGCCAGAAGGCACACGTGGCTGTACGGTTCAGGTTCGGTATGGTGGTCACAAGTATACGGTCCTTATATGGTAGAGGAGACCTACACGTCTCATCCACAAGCCCAAAATCCGTCTCTTCTGGGTCTCCTCAGATCAACACACACCACGTTGATTTTATTTGATTAGGTTTACCAAAACAATACCACGAAGCCAAAATCTTCATGGATACATATTTAATAATGAGTGAAACCTAACAACTGCTAATCCTAGAAGCAAGGCTAAGCAACTACACAAAGGATACGCTAGGAAAACAGTACCAAAAGGGCTAACAATGGTAGGCTAATTCATATTAACGGAGGAGTAACATGAAAATAGGATCAAATAGCACATACGATGATAATTCAAGCATGCAATCTAAATAGAGATGAAATAAATAAATTTTAGCAAATTAGGAATTCAATATGAATTTAGCTTACTTTCAAAGAAGTTTGGATCTGATTCTCCTCCTTCGAAAGGCTCCGGAACGGCTCCAGTACAACCTATGCAAAAAAATAAAATAGAAATAAATAACAAACACAGAGAAAAAAGTATGATAAAAATATATAACATTCTTGGGATTATTTGTGATTTTTGGGCTCTGGAATCATCTAAATCGGAGTTCGGGTGCTCCCTAAACAAATCGTGGAAGATTTAGAGAAATAGAAAAGACAGGGGAAAGAATAAACTCGGTTAAACCACGGTTAACTGGAGTAAAATCTGGTTTAACCGGCGGGGGCGAGCGGCTAGCATGGGTTCAGCGGCTCGGCGCTGCTGGCGGCGGGACTGTGGCGACACGCTATCGGGCAAGACGCGTCGCGAGTGGCGGGGACACGTGGCGCTGGGCAATGGTGGCGCGCTGCTGCTGGTGGCTGTCACGCTGGGCGGGACAGCGGCGGCGGCGAGGAGACGATTACACGGCTGTTGATCTGAGGCGCTGGCGGCGGGCGGGGGACACGCTGCACGCACGCGGGGACACGCAATGCGCGGCGACTGGTGGGTGGCATGGCACGCACGGGTTGGGTGGTGCTGAAACTAAGGCGGGGTCAGCGGCATGCGGGCGGGGCGCTGACGGCGCGGATGCCGAGGTTCGCCGTCGGCCGGGAGACTTCCAAACTTCGGCGAGCTGCATCTCCCTCAATTATTAACCAAATCTAGCGATCCATATATCCAATTTGACCAGCTTGATGAGATCTACAACATGGAGCAATCTAAATTAACAGATGAGTCCGGGAATAGGGGAGGTACCTCGATTTTGCTCCGGTTTGGCATGAGACCCGAGGTACAGCTTGGGTTTCATGGGGGTTTGGGGTGATGGCCGACCAGGGGACCTCTAGGGGTTTATATAGTGGTGGGGGCGTGCTAGAGGAGTCCTAATAGGGATAGAATTTGATTAGGACTAGAATTGGGATATATTGGTATATTAAGAGTCCTAATGGGCTTAGGGTAAGAGGAGTGGGGTTTTTGTAACAGCCCAAAATTGGATGATACTTTTGAAAACATTTTTGTGATGTTTGAACGATGCAACGCCAACATCTTTTAAGACAATTTTGCGAAAATACAAATTCCTGGACTTCTTGATATTATTTAGAACAAAATTTGGCTGACTAACTTGAGTAAGATAGTGAAAAATTAAAATTAGGACCTGATCATGGATACCTAAAATGTAGCAATATTTAGACTAGGTTGTTTTAGTGGTTTTAAATATCACTCTAAATCTCATGGATATGTGCATATATATTTGTATATGTATATGTACGCTTGTGTGTATATTTATATATATACATGATAAACTGCATTAAAAATCCTACAAAAATTCTAGAAACTAATTTAGGTCCTAAGTGACAGCTTAAGTTGAGTATGGACCAATCTTGACCAAGGTGGGGCCTACATGGCAGTCTCTTCTTCTCTCTACCCTTGTGGGCATTTCCTGGCGCAGCTAAGGTCAGCAGCAGCCTCGCCTCTCCATGGGCGCCATCAACGTGCCCCGCCCAAAATCTACCTTTGGAGATCCTTCTTTGGCCACGCGTGTGTGTCGTCTTGGCCCCGTGGGCCCCGTGCCTACACCGACACGACCCTAGCCGGATCAATGCTCGTGTCCGCACGTGTGACTGCGCACACTCAATCGGTCGCTTGGACCGATTCAAGCCCAGTTCGCGAACACGCCACCGCCCATGTCCGCCAATCGCTCGAAGAGCACCGTAGCAACCGCACCGTCCTTCCCAGTGACCACTGATCACAGGCCTGAGCCCGCTCGATCATATATACAGGTCGCGCACCATGAAAACACTGTTCCCACACCGTGCGTCGTTGCCAGCCCAAAATCCTAACTTTACGCCAGGCATTCTCGCTGGAGTAAGTCTCCTCTCGCCCCTGTGGTGCTCAGGCCATAACCAATCGGCCTAGCTCGCCGCCGGTTAGCTGGAATTCCCATTTCCGCCACCGTCACCTGAAATCACCCCAAATCGATTTCTCCTTCTCCGGTAAGTCTCCCCGCGATTCCTTGCGCATAGAGCTTCGCCTTGAACCCACTAACATTTTCCCCTCCCTCATTGATGCAAGAGCTTCACACGAGTTGGACCGTGAGCGTTCCTCTGTTTTGGCCACCGCCTGCTTCCACGCCGCCAAGTCACCTCGGACCTCCACGAGCCTCTCAGGACACTAGGTGAGCTTCCCCTCCTGCCTAGTATGCTTCCCATCGAGCCGTAGAGCTTGAATCACCCGATGTCGACCACGTAAAGCTTCGCCGACGCTAGTTTCCGCTCGCTCATGATCACCGCCGATCCAGGCTCGCCGACGGTGATTCTCCGGTGACACGTCCTAGTACTAGCCATCCCAAACTAGTAGCGAGCTTGCGCTCAGCCTCTAGTGCCGTGTAGCTCCGCCGGTGAGTCGCCGATGGACCGCCGGTTTCATGACGTCACCCCGCCGCCCGGCCGGTGGTGGAAGACACACTCTTGGCCATAGATCGTGCGTTAAGATTCGTGCCATATACTGTGTATGTGCCACTGACTGGTGGGCCCCAGCTGTTGGTGCTCACAGGTTTAAATATTCCCGCGGTGCCTTGGTATGCCACTGACATGTAGGCCCCGGTCCCACACGTCAAAATTAGTGTTAGCGCCCCGCGCATAGTGCACATTCACCTCGCGCTAGCGTAAATTAGGAAATACGCCTTCAGTCCATTGAACGTTCACCGTTGGAAAGCGCCTTTTCAAAATTACGTCTCCCTCCGTGGCGCTTGCGCAGATGGAAGGCGTCACTAGAAAATACGCCTTCTCCTTATCAGCTCTCGGGCTGAGCCGTAACCGGGCCGGCCTGTTACTGTTCATTGGCTTTTTCCAGCCTTTTATTATTAAATAATCCAGTAAAGGCTTTAGGATTTATTTAAAATAGTAAACGATGTCTAAAAATTATGAAACTTTTTCTGTAAATACTACCAAAGGTAAGGAACCTAGAAAATATTTTAAACCAACTGTTCAGTAAGGAAAATAAACTATTAAAAATATGTAAGCCCCCTCTGGTTGTTGTTACATTAATCATAGCATTATGTAAACTAATAATTTATTTAACTACAGTAATATTTTAAATCCATGGGAACCTAAATAAAGGATAGATCATGATCCGTAAGATAGTATTTATTCTTTAAATAAATACAACCTTAAACCTAGCCTTTCTCTTGCAATATTAAAATCAATTAGTCATTTGTTCTTAACTTTTAAAATTGCTCTTGCATTCTAAACTTAAGATAATGACTAATGACAATTATGACAACAATAAACCTCTTTTTTATTAAGTTAAGACTAGTTATTTTAACTTTTCCCTATATATCCCCCTCTCACCTCTCTTTTTCTCCTTTCTTTTACCCCACAGCCAACAGCTGCCCCAGCCCTTCTTCCCCAACGCAGCTGGCAGCTGCAGCTACAGCAGCAAGCTCTGTTCATCTCTCCTCTCAAACACCCTCAAACACCAAGTATTAACCTATGGATGCTGAAACAATTTTGTTCCTTAGCTCCCAAGCTTCTCATCTATCCAAGTGGTGACGACATGCATATTGATTTCGGTGAGATCTATCTCCTTCTTCCCTTTTTCATCTGTCACTAGATGCAGCAGCCATTGATGAGCTTTCCCCTATTTTTCCTTCTTGCAATCCTATCCAAAACCGGTGCATGAATCATGTATGTAACATGAGAAGATAAAGACATCGCTGCCTTGCTGTTGTTCCTGCTGGCTGGAGCTGATACTGGAATGCAGCTGCTGCATGCTGAAGAAGATGCTATTGTTGCTGCTTCTTCTTGCGCTTCTTTTTGCTGCTTCTCTGCTACTGAATGCTGCTCCTGTAGCTGCTTCTAGCTGCTGCGGCTGCTAGTGCTGCTGCTCTGAGCTGCTTCTTCCCCCTCCCTTCTCAGCCATGAAGAACACCAATGCTGCTGCTGCGTGGTGTTTCCGGAGCCAGCAGCCACTGGAAAACAGGCAAGAAATCACATTTCGCTAAGGCCACCAAAAATTCTTCCTTTGTCCGATCTAGGTGAAACAAGTTAAAATGGATAGATCGGGGCATATTCTAGCTCCCATGAATTTTTCATAATTTTCTGAGTATATCTTATTTTCTGCAATTTTCTAGCTATAAGAAAATGCATATAAACAGTGACTTAATTGTTCATGTCTATTTAAAAGGACTGAAAATTTCTGGAAATGAGTAGGTATAACTAAATTAATGTCTATACTTTTCTTGTGTAAATAGATCATTTTCAGAATTATTTATTTAAAAGAAAACATTCTTAATTAGCAACATTCAATTGTTTATATTGTATTATTAGAATTGACCATATATTTTAATTGAAGAAAATTTTAGAAATAATAAAATAAAATATAAATCGCATTTCGCACATCCATGCATCGCATCTCTCGACGCTACTACGCTTAAAACCCTAGCATAACTAGCATCCGTAACCGCGATCGCCTTAGATGCGTACATTCATGCATCATGCCTCCTCGTTGCATATTGGTATTTTATTTATTTGTTCTTCGAATTTGTTCCGTTAATAGACGCAGAGAAGCACAAGGAGCATTTTGAAGAACAACAAGAAGACCCCTACTACTCTCAGGACCAAGGCGAGTTAACATTCACCCTCTAAGGATTGCTTTTACTAGGGAGAATCTTGATTTTCCTTAGTGCGAGTTAATACCTACCCTTAATAATGTTGCTTTTACTAGGGAGAGGATGCACTTTCCCTAGTGCGAGTTAACATCTTAAACCATAAAAGTGTTTGCTTTTATTAGGGGAAGTCAGCTTTCCCTAGTGCGAGTTAACACTCTAATGGATCATATTGATTCCCAGCTTTATTAAATATTTTATTTACAGTATTAAACTGCATGCTTTTTAAGTAAGTAATAATACCTGCTTGCTTAATCATGATTTATCATGCCTTATTATCAATTGCTATTGTTCTATATTGATGATATTGCCTTGATATAATCATCGGTCATTTGACTTTATTTATGATTGCCTTGATGATCACCCTTGATAACCAGTTAGGTTAAATGAAACAATTTTAGACTCTTAAGTCTTGGTTAAAATTTGCTTAGACATTGCTCAGGTCCAATTAATAATTTTAGGCTTAAATTGGCCTCGGAACGGTGAACCGACATTCACCGGACATGATTACTTATCAAACATGGAATTTGGAAGTTGGGCCTGACATGCCAGTGTGTGTGTGTTGGTTGTGATTGGGAAAGCGGACGTGGTCCGACTTGTGGTTAAGGTGGAAGTAGCATGGCTACCGATGTGATGTGAAGAGGGCTATCGCTCACAGACGCAGTCTTGAGAGGAGCGCGGGCAACACGCGTAGTCGCCAATCGCCGCCACTGGGGTGGTTCACCACATCGTGTGCGCAGCACACGGAGGAACGATAGCGAAGAAGGAAGTGAATGTGTGGGGTGGCCGGATCCGATGTGACTCGTAGAGTGGACCGGACGGGTGTGCAGGAGGCACACAATGAAGTCGCCGACCAAATGCTGCGCGATTTGGTTCCTATCACCACAACGCGTGGCCATCGTGCGTAGTGCAAGTATTGGGGATTCGGGATAGTACGACCTGCGGCGTACCCTGTCTGCTGCCATGCTTGAGGTGAAGACAGGATCATGTCGTCATCCGTGGGATGATCTAGGTCTTACGTGTCGGAGCCGTGACTCTAGTGCGGGCGTGGCACCCGGTTAGGGAAGAACGGCACTACCGGGCGTAAGATCCATTAACGGGTGCGCCACACCGAATGAGATGGCAGTGTGTGCGAGATCTAAGGACTGGTATGGACTGTGGACTGTGGTTGGTGGAATGTGGATTGTGAAATGTGAATTAAATTAATGACAATAATGATTAGCAGAACTTTGGGTTAAAAATGCTAATTCATAGGCTTTGATTTAGAAAACTTGCTTTCTGCAAACAAATAAACCCCAACCTTTCCTTTGGAACCCCTACCACTAAAATTGCATCAGGTTGGGTGTTACCTCGCCAGTGTTTGGATGACACTGACCTCGCATTCATATTCTCTTTTAGATGGAGAATATGAGCAGGATCAGTACGCCTGCCATGAAGATGAAGAACAGGACTATGCTGACAACCAGGGCGAGGCTTAGGGCGTCTCTCCAGTCGAGTGCTTCGGCATAGCCGGCATGAGACTCTTTTGCATTTTTTGGGTCTCCGCACTCTGATCTTTTGGACTTTCTGACTATTTGGGCCAATGTGCCATTTGTAATACTTAATAGCCCCTAGGGCTTAATACAGGTATTTGTGTAATATATAAGACTTCCGCTTGTATGAAATGATTCCGGCTATGTGAAAGGTGTGCACTAGTGTAATGATCCAGGGACTAGTGCAGATCGTGTGGTGGGCAAAGGACAGGCCCCACAGAGCTGGTATCAGAGCATACGACTGCAGGACCCCTAGACCTTGGTCGTTAGCGTGCCGTAATTTGAAACTAAGAAAAAGTATTTTCCTAAATACAATACTTTATAAAAATCTGTGTTATTCGTTCCTCCTGAATTGCATTCCAATTCCCTACCCTTTTCAGAAGTTTTTGCAAAACTCTTCTCTCATGTCTCCTCTTACCCGACATTTTCAGCTTCTATCTTGTCTCATATTCTCCTCACGTAACTTCGTATGTCTTGTTTATTCCTCAAACAAGAGTCATTTCTAAATTCTCTCCTGATCCAAAGGTATAGTTGACCCCTCTTTCTTACCATTAGAGACCTAAAGTTACACGCCTCAATACATACTCAAGGAACTTCGAGGATAGTAAAGAGACTTGAAGATAAAGAGTCAAGAGACTCCTCAATCAACCATTGCCCCTGCAACCGACCGCAGCGGATCTAAGAAGACATCAACACAGACGACCAACACATCACTTCGTCAACTATAGACAACTCTACCCGAATATCTCCAACTTCTGTAATCTAGATTGAAAGACTTGCACACAATATCAGTTGCCAAAACAATTGATAATAAGTGCCATGTAGTCTTAAGTATGATCCCTAGTCTTATAGGGTATCACTTTAAAAGACTTGTTAGTCTATTAACCTTCAAAACTTGTCAAGTCCGTTATAGGTATGTGAGATTAGTTTAGATAATCTCAGCTTTAGGCTGCTGTTAGGACTTTTGATCAAAAGTTACCCTAGCCTAAAAACATAAATTATTGCTTGTGACAGTAAGCCGTCTTCTTCCTCTCATTCGGCACCTCATAACATCTTCCTCCTCTTCGACGAGCACTACTACAGAAATGGCCTTTCATATCGGCACATCAGTACCGGTTATGCATGAACCGGACGACACGATTACATCATCCGGTTCAATGGTCTCTTCGGTCCGGGAAACATCAAGACGGGTCAAGACACCAACCGGTACTAATGATCTAACATCCATGCCGGTTGGTGTGACCAACCGGTACTAAGCGAAGTTAGTTGCCGGTTCTTAGTACCGGTTGCTTACACCAACTTGTACTGATGCTCTAAACATCAAGATGCAAGTTGGTGTAACCAACCGACACTAAGCAAGCTAGTCGCCGGGAATGCCTTAGTACCGGTTGGTTACACCAACTGTCATCGATGTTTCTAATATCAAGACAAAGTTGTTGTAACCAACCGGTACTAAGCACCTTATTTGAACCCCGTCTACTCGGCTAGCCCCACACTCTTCTTCTTCCTAGCTACCACCTCGGCTTCAGTTCGTCGGTTCATTATAACTTATTTTTATTGATTTCGTATTGGATTTTGCAGTTCTGCATTGGAATTTGCTTTGTGTGTTCAATCATATTTGAGTGCATTGGAATTTGCCGTGTGTTTAATGGATCCAACCTTCTATCTTTTCCTCCCCTATATTTTCCCCTCCATCCACATGGAGAACAGTACCGCACCATTTCGATCTTCTCTCCTTTGCCGCAACCGCCCACATTCCCTCTGCCATGGTTCGCTGCCTCAAGACCAGTAGGTTGACTTGCAATCCCATCCTCCGATGCAACCACCCGCCGCCAGCGCAGGCCCATCCACCTCCTCCACCGCCAAAGCAGGCCAGTCCACCTCCTCCGCCGCAACCGCCCACGCCGCCCCACCCACCTCCTCCGCCGCAACCTCGCGCGCTGCCTCGCTCACCTCCGCCACAACCTCCGGCACCAACCTGGAGGAGGCATGGAGGGCCTTCGACCGCCGGAGCCCCATCCACTACCCCGCACCATATCAGCCTTGCAGCTGGGAGGAACTGGCCTCGCTGCTGCCGCCGCTGTTGCCACCGCAAGCTTCCTGGATCGGATGCACATGGAGGTGGGGATCCGACGCGGCGTGCGCTGCCTCGTCCTCCCCCCTGCGCCTCGTCCTCTGCCCGACGATGACGAAATCGACTGGGAGGCGCTGATGGCGGAGGAGGATGACTAAAATATAGCTATTATATATATATGTATATATGTTGTTTAATTATGTGATGTAGTGGATTAGTGTTAGTTATTATGTATGTATGTTGTTTAATTATGTGATGTAGTGGATCAGTGTTAGTTATTATGTATGTATGTTATTATGTGATGAACTATTTTGTGATGGAATGTGATCAGTGTTTAATTATGTGATGACCTTAATTATGAATTATTTGTATCAGTGTGTGATGGATGATGAAATGGTTATTTGTGAGTGATGGTGATCTGTGCAAATATTCATAAAATGAGTTATGGTGAAATGGTGATCTATGTAATGAATTGTTGATATGTGCAAAAATGTTCATCAGATGAATATAAGTATGAATCTGTGAAATGGTGATCTGTGCAATGAATTGGTGATCTGTGCAAATGTTCATCAAATGAATGTTAAGTCTTTTTGTTCAATTTGAAATGGTGATTTGTGCAATGAATTGGTGATATGTGCAAATGCCGATTTGCTTTGAAATGGTGATCTGGGTGCCTCACAAGTACTGGTTAATAACATGAGCCGGTACAGCAACCCCCCGGACAAATTTGGCCTTCCATAACATGGACCGGTTGAAGAAACCAACCGGTACTGATTCTCTAACATCAGTACCGACTGGTTACACCAACCGAAACTCGGCCTGCTTAATACCGGTTAGTTACAAGAACCGGGACTGATGTTAGAGCATCAGTACAGGCCTTCCATAACATGGACCGGCTGAAGAAACCAACGGTCTCGATTCTCTAACATCGATGCCGATTGGTTACACAAACCGAAACTCGGCCTGCTTAATACCGGTCAGTTACAAGAACCGGGACCGATATTAGAGCATCAGTACAGGCCGGTTTCTTAAACCGGTATTAAGTAGCCTTATTTGAACATTCTCTTCCCGGCTTCCTCCCCACACCCTGCCAGATCAAGAACAGTGTAGTGCCAGCCAGGAGCTTCAAGAAAGATGGAGGTGCTGCCAAAATTTTGGTCATTTTATTTCCAGCCAAGTTAACCAAGTTTAGTAACATCGTTCCTCACTACATTTGGTGTAAAATGGAGCTTCTTCTTTGCTTGAAATGTGAAGAAAAATTTATCTTTTCTCATGATCGATCAAGAACAGTGCAGCGCCGGCCAAGAGCTTCATGAAAGGGGGAGGTGCTGCCAAAATTTTGGTCATTTTACTCCCAGCCAAGTTAACCAAGGTTAGTAACATCCTTTCTCACTACATTTGGTGTAAAATGGAGCTTCTTCTTTGCTTGACATGTGAAGAAAATTTGATCTTTTCTCATGATCGATCAAGAATAGTGCAGCGCCGACCAAGAGCTTCAAGAAAGGGGAGGTGCTGACAAAAGTTTGGTCATTTTACTCCCAACCCAGTTAACCAAGGTTAGTACCATCGTTCCTCACTACATTTGATGTAAAATGAAGCTTCTTCTTTGCTTAAAATGTGAAGAAAATTTGATCTTTTCTCATGATTGATGAAAGATTTTGAATGTAGAGAGCTAGCTCGATCTTTTCATGTAGGTCGCAATAACTTGTTGTGTAAGTATGGAATTTGCTTGGATTAGATGTAGCTCGCGTTGAATGTGTGGATCTAGCTCAAATTTAGGTTTTGTTTCCATCGATCGAAGAAAATTTTTGAATCTAGACATTGATCTACCAAGTCTTTGTTGTTAGGTGTGGATCTAGACCAAATTTAGGTTATAGTTCCATCGATCGATGA
Organism: Olyra latifolia; assembly: GCA_036346145.1. Classification (NCBI taxonomy): domain Eukaryota; kingdom Viridiplantae; phylum Streptophyta; class Magnoliopsida; order Poales; family Poaceae; genus Olyra; species Olyra latifolia. Next base: position 37,637,880 of record CM070524.1, on the reverse strand, counting down.
ACAATTTTGAATCTAGACTTTGATCTACCAAGTCTTTGTTGTTAGGTGTGGATCTAGTCCAAATTTAGATTTTGGTTCCATCGATCCATGAAGAATTTTGAATTTAGACTTTGATCTACCATGTCTTTGTTGTTAGGTGTGGATCTAGCTCAAGGTGAAGAATTTTAAATCTAGACTTTGATCTACCAAGTCTTTGTTGTGAGGTATGGATCTAGCTCAAATTTAGGTTTTGGTTCCATTGATCGGTGAAGAATTTTTAATCTAGACTTTGATCTACCAAGTCTTTGTTGTTATGTGTGGATCTAGCGTAAATTTAGGTTTTGGTTCCATCGATCGATGAAGAATTTAAATCTAGACTTTGATCTACCAAGTCTTTGTTGTTAGGTGTGGATCTAGCTCAAATTTAGGTTTTGATCCATCGATGAATGAAGAATTTTGAATCTAGACTTTGATCTACCAAGTCTTTGTTGTTAGGTGTGGATTTAGCCCAAAGTTTGGTTTTGGTTCCATCGATCGATGAAGAATTTTAAATTTAGAATTTGATGTACCAAGTCTTTGTTATTAGGTGTAGATCTAGCCCAAATTTAGGTTTTGGTTCCATCGATCGATGAAGAATTTTGAATCTAGACTTTGATCTACTGAGTTTTTGTTGTTAGGTGTGGATCTAGCCCAAATTTTGGTTTTTGTTCCATCGATCGATGAAGAATTTTCAATCTAGACTTTGATCTACCAAGTCTTTGTTATTAGGTGTGGATCTAGCCCAAATTTAGGTTTTGGTTTCATCGATCGATGAAGAATTTTGAATCTAGTCTTTGATCTACCATGTCTTTGTTGTTAGGTGTGGATCTAGCTCAAGGTGAAGAATTTTGAATCTAGACTTTGATCTACCAAGTCTTTGTTGTGAGGTATGGATCTAGCTCAAATTTAGGTTTTGGTTCCATTGATCGGTGAAGAATTTTGAATCTAGACTTTGATCTACCAAGTCTTTGTTGTTATGTGTGGATCTAGCGCAAATTTAGGTTTTGGTTCCATCGATCGATGAAGAATTTTCAATCTAGACTTTGATCTACCAAGTCTTTGTTGTTAGGTGTGGATCTAACTCAAATTTAGGTTTTGATCCATCGATGAATGAAGAATTTTGAATCTAGGCTTTGATCTACCAAGTCTTTGTTGTTAGGTGTGGATCTAGCCCAAAGTTTGGTTTTGGTTCCATCGATTGATGAAGAATTTTAAATCTAGAATTTGATCTACCAAGTCTTTGTTATTAGGTGTGGATCTAGCCCAAATTTAGATTTTTGTTCCATCGATCGATGAAGAATTTTGAATGAAGACATTGATCTACCGAGTTTTTGTTGTTAGGTGTGGATCTAGCCCAAATTTTGGTTTTTTGTTCCATCGATCGATGATGAATTTTCAATCTAGACTTTGATCTACCAAGTCTTTGTTGTTAGGTGTGGATCTAGCCCAAATTTAGGTTTTGGTTTCATCGATCGATGAAGAATTTTGAATCTAGTCTTTGATCTACCAAGTCTTCGTTGTTAGGTGTGGATCTAGCTCAAGGTGAATAATTTTGAATCTAGACTTTGATCTACCAAGTCTTTGTTGTGAGGTATGGATCTAGCTTAAATTTAGGTTTTGGTTCCATTGATCGGTGAAGAATTTTGAATGTAGACTTTGATCTACCAAGTCTTTGTTGTTATGTGTGGATCTAGCGCAAATTTAGGTTTTGGTTCCATCGATCGATGAAGAATTTTCAATCTAGACTTTGATCTACCAAGTCTTTCTTGCTAGGTGTGGATCTAGCTCAAATTTAGGTTTTGATCCATCGATGAATGAAGAATTTTGAATCTAGACTTTGATCTACCAAGTCTTTGTTGTGAGGTATGGATCTAGCTCAAATTTAGGTTTTGGTTCCATTGGTCGGTGAAGAATTTTGAATCTAGACATTGATCTACCAAGTCTTTGTTGTTATGTGTGGATCTAGCGCAAATTTAGGTTTTGGTTCCATCGATCGATGAAAAATTTTCAATCTAGACTTTGTTCTACCAAGTCTTTGTTGTTAGGTGTGGATCTAGCTCAAATTTAGGTTTTAATCCATCGATGAATGAAGAATTTTGAATCTAGACTTTGATCTACCAAGTCTTTGTTGTTTGGTGTGGATCTAGCCGAAAGTTTGGTTTTGGTTCCATCGATCGATGAAGAATTTTTAATCTAGAATTTGATCTACCAAGTCTTTGTTGTTAGGTGTGGATCTAGCCCAAATTTAGATTTTGGTTCCATCGATCGATGAAGAATTTTGAATCTAGACTTTGATCTACCGAGTTTTTGTAGTTAGGTGTGGATCTAGCCCAAATTTTGGTTTTTGTTCCATCGATCGATGAAGAATTTTCAATCTAGACTTTGATCTACCAAGTCTTTGTTGTTAGGTGTGGATCTAGCCCAAATTTAGGTTTTGGTTTGATCAATCGATGAAGAATTTTGAATCTAGTGTTTGATCTACCAAGTCTTTGTTGTTAGGTGTGGATCTAGCTCAAGGTGAGGAATTTTGAATCTAGACTTTGATCTACCAAGTCTTTGTTGTGAGGTATGGATCTATCTCAAATTTAGGTTTTGGTTCCATTGATCGGTGAAGAATTTTGAATCTAGACTTTGATCTACCAAGTCTTTGTGGTTATGTGTGGATCTAGCGCAAATTTAGGTTTTGGTTCCATCGATCGATGAAGAATTTTCAATTTAGACTTTGATCTACCAAGTCTTTGTTTTTAGGTGTGGATCTAGCCCAAATTTAGGTTTTGGTTCCATTGATCGATAAAAAATTTTGAATCTAGACTTTGATCTATCAAGTCTTTGTTGTTAGGTGTGGATCTAGCTCAAATTTAGGTTTTTGTTCCATCGATCGATGTAGAATTTTGAATCTAGACTTTGATCTATCAAGTCTTTGTTGTTAGGTGTGGATCTAGCTCAAATTTTGGTTTTGATTCCATCGATCGGTGAAGAATTTTGAATCTAGACTTTGATCTACCAAGTCTTTGTTGTCAAGGGGTGGATCTAGCTCAAATGTAGGTTTCGGTTTAAATAAAATTTATCCACCTAAAACTTTTAAATAAATTTAATATTGGATTAATTTGAAATTTGTGAAATGTTAAAATATTCATAATTGGAAAATGAGCTAATAGCTGCCTTGATTTAACATAATGTAGATGGACCGGTGATGGACGTACATGGAGCGACGCTTCCCGGAGTTCTTGCAGGGTTTGCAAGCTTTTCTTCATGCGGCCGATGCATACACGATGTGAGGCTACATATGTTGTCCATGCATAGACTGCAAGAATGAGAAGGAGTGGCCAAAATCCAGCCACCTTCACTTCCATTTGCTCTCAAGAGGTTTCATGCCAAACTATACCTGTTGGACCAAGCACGGTGAAGAAGAGACTATACGAGAAGATGGTGAAGAAGAAGAAGATCAGGGGGACAACAATATCCCTGATGCTGGCCAACACAGTTCTTTCGAAGATACATTGGGAGAGTTTGGCGATGATGACCTAGAACAGATGCTGCTTGATGGAGAGGGAGAATACACCGATGAAAGACATTAAAAAGTTCCAGCGCCTATGGGAGGACCACAGAACACTATTGTACCCAACCTGCCGACAGGGCCACAAAAAATTGCGTACCACGCTAGAACTCATGCAGTGGAAGGCGACCAATGGATTGTCTGATAAGGGATTCGACGAGTTGTTATGCCTCATAAAGAAGTTGCTTCCAGAGGGTAACACGCTGCCTGAAACTACGTACGATGCCAAGCAAGTTGTCTGCCCTTTGGGGTTGGAGGTACAAAAGATACATGCATACTGGAACGATTGTATCCTGTATCGAAATGAGTACGAGGATTTGGAAACTTGTCCGGTATGCAGAACTTCGAGGTATAAAACTAGGCGTGATGTCCGAGGCGAGGAAGAGGGGCAGCGTCAGAAGAAAAGACCCCCCGTTAAGGTGGCCTCGTATTTCCCTATAATCCCCCGGTTGAAGCGTTTATTTGTGACCAAAGTGCATGCCCAGATGATGCGCTGGCACAAAGAAGATCGTAAGGACGACGGAAGGCTAAGGCACCCCGCTGATGGCTCCCAGTGGAGGAAAGTCGATAGAAAATACCCGGACTTTGCTGAGGATGCAAGAAATATAAGGTTTGGGATGAGTACGGATGGGATGAACCCGTTCAACGAGAAGAGAAGCAGTCATAGCACTTGGCCCGTGATTCTATGTATCTACAACCTTCCTCCTTGGCTGTGTATGAAGCAAAAGTACATTATGATGCTGTTGCTTATCTAAGGGCCGAAGCAACCTGGAAACGACATCGACGTGTACCTCAAACCGTTGGTGGAAGATCTGCTAACGCTGTGGACTGATGGTGTACGTGTATGGGATGAGTACAAAAGAAAGCACTTCACCCTACGTGCATTGCTATTCGTAACCATCAACAACTGGCCTACACTTGGTAACCTGTTAGGCCTATCTATCAAAGGATATAAAGCCTGTATCCAGTGCTTAGAGGATACGGACAACAAGTATTTGAAAAACTCCCGGAAGGTCGTGTACATGAGCCACCGTAGGTTCCTCCATATGAAGCACCCGTTATGACGGAAGGGTGAGAATTTCGATGAGACAGAAGAGAAACGTAAGAAGCCCTTGCATCGCAGTGGGACACTTGTATTTTCTCTGGTAAAGGATCTAAAAGTAGTATTTGAAAAGGTTTCTGGTAGCAAATCTGTCCCGACTGAACAAGGTCATATGAAGCCCATTTGGAAGAAGAAGTCAATATTTTGGGATTTATCTTACTGGAAAGACTTAGAGGTCCACCACTCACTGGACTTCATGCATATCACGAAGAATATCTGCGTGAACCTGCTAGGCTTCCCAGATATGTACGGTAAATCAAAAGATACACTTCAAGCATGAAAATACCTGCATCTACTGGGACTCAGGAATGACCTACATCCGAAAAAGAGAGCGAAAGGACAACATTACCTCCACCCTGCGAGCTACACTTTGAGCAAGGAAGTGAAAAAACATGATTTAAGTTCTTGAACAGTGTGAAGGTCCCTTCTGGATACTCCTCGAACATAAGGAGACTCATCAACACGAAAGAGAATAAGATAGTACACCTGAAATCACATGACTGTCACATGTTGATGACACAATTGCTCCCAGTGGCGCTGGGAGGTATTCTGCTGGACTGGGTACGAGGGACAATCGTAAAGCTATGCTCGTTCTTCAACGCGGTGTCGCAGAAGGTTATCGAACCACAGAACTTATCTAAGCTGCAGGATGACGCGGTCGATAGTCTGGTCAGCCTTGAGATGATCTTCCCTTTGTCCTTTTTCGATATTATGGTCCATCTCATGGTCCACATTGTAAAAGAGATAGAAATTCTTGGACCCGTGTTCCTGCATAGTATGTTCCCTTTCGAGAGATACATGGGTTTCCTAAAAAAATATGTTCGTAACCGGTCTCGTCCAGAAGGCTGCATTGCACAGGGTGTTGGCACAGAGGAGGTGATTGAGTTCTGTGTCGACTACATTGATGAGCTAAATCCGATTGACGTCCCTGTTTCACGCCTTGAGGAGAGGCTAGGGGAAAAGGGACTCTAGGGAGAAGAGAATTCTTTAGCGACGATCTACTTTCATTTAAACAAGCACATTTCATAGTCTTGAAACAAGCAACTGTAGTGGCTGAGTTTATCCATGAATACGAGATGATTCTACGCGACCAATACCCAGAGAAGTCAGAAAAGTGGATCGCACTAGAGCAAATGGATCGTTTCGGTGGTTGGTTAGAAAAGCAACTGATGGGCTCCCGGACAGATAATGAACAGTTGAAACTCTTGGCTCGAGGACCATCCATGACAATTGTATCATTCCATGGGTATGATATAAATGGGTACACATTTTACACGATTGCCTAGGATAGCAAGAGCACCAACCAAAACAGCAGCGTCCATATAGATGCCTTGGACAAAAATGGTAAGATGGGCACCTACTATGGTTACATAGAGGATATCTAGGAGCTCGAGTATGGACCTTTAAAAATCCCGCTGTTTCGGTGCCAATGGGCCAAATTGACAACCGTTGAGATCGACGAGTACGGTATGACAACCGTGGACCTCAAGTAAGTGACCTATAGGGACGAACCGTTCGTGCTCGCAAATGATGTGACACAGGTATTCTATGTGATGGACATGACCTATAGGGACGATTACGGTATGACAACTGTCTTGAATGATATAGAGGAATCCCCCTATGTACTACACGATCATAATGAAGGATCACTTGTAAAAACTAAGTATGCTAGCAAATAAGTCGAACCGTGTTATATAAACCCGTGTATGAATAATTATGATTTTTTATTAAGCAAGAAAGCAACAATTGAATTTATATAACAAGGTGAAAATCTGTATTAAGATGGTTGGAAAATAATAATGTAAAGAATATATGAATTTTCAATTTATTTTATTTTTTGAAAATCATTTTAGTGTGGAATAAGTATGATTTATTATTTTTTAGTAAGCAATTAATCAATCATTGAATTTATACAAAAGGTGAAAATTTTGACATAAAATTTGAAAAATTAAAGAGATTTCAAGGCTCCCAAAAGTTTTCTATAATTATCGAGAAATTAATGACAAATTAGTACCAATCACATGTGGGACCCACTAGAGATGGGCCCACATGTTAGTGAGCTCATGCCTTTCCTCTAAGAAGGGTACAAAAAAGATTTGTGCCGTGTAGGACCAATCAAAACCCCCTCCTCTCCCCTGCCTAGCAGCGTGCGCTTGAGCGTGGTCTCCCTGGGCGGTCACAGGTTCGAGACCCGCTCGCGCCGCTGCATTCTTTTATTTTTGGTGTAATCAGTCGGGACTAAGTGAGCATTCAGTCCCAGTTTGTTACACCAACCGGGAGTGATATGAGTAAGAAGTCCCGGTGTAATACACCAATCGGGACTGATGGTTCCTTGGGCACCAACTGATGGGGGTGTTGGTCCTAGTTGGTGTAATCAACCGGGACTGATGTGAGGTTAGTCCCGGTGGATGACATCAACCGAGACTGATTCCCCCATCATATAAATTCGAAAGCGAGAAGTCTCGGTGTATTACAGCAACTTCCAATGTGATTTTCTTTAGTATCATAATTTATAGTTTATACAGAATGTTTTATATTTTTGATTTTTAATTTTTGGTACATGAATGTATTTGTGAATAAATGTATAAAAATTTGTAGAAAATAGTAATAGGCTCACAAAATGTGAGGACAAATCTTATGGGTCCAAAAACAACATATATTATAGGAAATGTATATATATTATACCATTATAATAATTTACAAATAATAGTACCCTGTACAATGTCCCACAGGGTTACCACAAAAGATGCTAAAAGCTAATTTCTAATAATATACTAATTAACTATTTAATTTCTATTATTAATAACTAGTCGTTGTCTTCGTCGTCATCCTCCTCCTCGTCGTCGGTGTCGGCGCTATCATCCGAGGCGTCGTCGGCGTCGTCGTCGTGCTCCTCCTCCTCCGGATCGTCGTCGTCGTCCTCCTTGTCCTCATCCTGCTCCGCGACGACGTCCTCGTCGTCGAAGTCCTCCTCCTCGTCGTTGTCGTCGGACAACTCGTTCGACATCAAGAACTCCGCCGGGTAGAAGACGGACTCCTTCCTCGGCCGGTTGTGACGAATGCGCTTCCGAGGGGGACTCTTGTCCTCGGAAGACGGCGGCGGCGGTGGAGGCAGACTCGCAGGCGGGGCAGGCATCGGTGGTGGTGGTGGGGTGGAGGAATAGGAACAGGAAGAGGTAGAGGAAGAAGCCATGGCGCGCGGCAAAGGAAGACGGTTAATTAGGCAGAGGAAGATCGTCGGTTTTATAGAAGAAGCCGAGGAAGACAAAGAGGCAGAGGCGGCTCCTCGGTTCACACCAATATTGCGTTGTTTCGAATTCCCACATATTCCTTGTTAGAGACAGCAACCGGGATTTAAATAGTCCCGGTTGGAGACACTAACCGGGATTGCTTCCCCCAAAATGGAGGTCACGGACTTGTGGTTCCCACATGTCAGTGGTAGTAATTTGCCATAAATTATAAAGTATGTTAGCAAATAAGTCGAACCGTGTTATATAAACCCGTTTATGAATTATGATTTTTTATTAAGCAAGGAAGCAATAATTGAATTTATATAAAAAGGTAAAAATTTGTATTAAGATGGTTGGAAAATTAAATTGTAAAGAATATGTGAATTTTTATTTATTTTATTTTTTGAAATCATTTTAGTGTGGAATAAGTATGATTTATTATTTTTTAGTAAGCAATGAAGCAATAATTGAATTTATATAAAAGGTGAAAATTTATACTAAAATTTGAAAAATTAAAGAGAAATTTCAAGGCTCCTAACAGTTTTCTATAATTTTCGAGAAATTAATAGCAAATTAGTACCAATGACATGTGGGACCCACCAGAGATGGGCCCACATGTCAGTGAGGCTAGCAGGGTGCGCTTGAGCGCGGTCTCCCCGTACGGCACGGTCATGGGTTCGAGCCCAGCTCGCGCCATATTTTTGGGAAATCAGGCCCGGTTGGTGTAATTAAGCAGGACTAAGGGAGATTCCGTTCCGGTTGGTGTCATCAACCGGGACTACGTGTGCATTCAGTCCCGGTTTGTTATACCAACCGGGACTGATGGTTCCTAGGGCACCACCTGATGGGAGCGTTGATCCCGGTTGGTGTAACCAACCGGAACTGATGTGAGGTCAGTCCCGGTGGATGATACCAACCGGGACTGATGCCACCATCATATAAATCCGAAAGCGAGAGAGGTTAGAGGCATAAGTGTTTTATTGTCTCCATCCTCTCTCGCCGACGCCGCCTTCAGCCCCCACCGTCGACGACCCATGCGGGCCGCCGTCTTCCTCTCCTCCGACGACCCCGCGTGCGCTGCCGTCCTCCCCGTCACCGATGACCCCACGCGCGATGCCGTCCTCCTCGCGAACGACGACCCCGCGCGCGCCGCCGTCCTCCTCGTCACCGACGACCCCGCGCGCGTTGCCTTCTTCCTCGCCTCCGACGACCCCGCGAGCAAGGGTGCTCCATGTGCTCCTCTCTCCTTCCCTTCCCTCGCTCCTCAGCAAGGTGCAGGCCGGCAGAGCATGGGACAGTGAGTGCGGGCGCGGGCAAGCATGACGGAGCGTGACACAGGCGGGCATGACCGACAGGAGTGCGGCGAGACCAACAGGAGCACAAGCACAGTGCGCCTAGTGTGTTCGACGAAATGCCCAAACCTACGCAGTGGCAGAGCCAGGATTTCAGAACTGGGGAGTAAAGTAGTTAAATTGCCAAATAATTGGTACTAGATATAAATTCTTACATTAAAAAAATAAAACATAGCATGCAATAAAATAAGCATGGAATGATGGAAATAGTACCTTATAATATTATTTTAGGGCCTTCATCATTTGGAAACGCTCTATTTTAGCATCATCGGTAACCTTGGAGAAGATATCCTGCTCAATAAATGTGATCGAATAGTGTATCTTGTATCTTATTTTTATGTACTAGTTTTTAGATAATGCAAGACATTCCGACCTCTGTATCTTATTTATATGAATTTTGAGATGTATATGTATATGCCAATTTTATAGCAAATTTGAATTCTGAGATGTATATGTCAATTGTGAAATGTATAAGTAGATATGAAATGTAATGTATATACCATCCTCGTCGCCGTCGCCCGTCTTCATCTACCTCCTCTTCCCCACTTCCCTCCTCGTCGTTGTCACCCATTTATGTATAAGTATATGTGAAATGTGCAAGTATGCTTTTGTTAATATTTTTTCGTTAATTTTCAATGCCTTCTTATAGACTACGAAACTATGATGGCGGGAGAAGGATTTGATGGAGATGAGTTCATGAAGAGTTTGATTTCGGGAGAAGATGGTTACGAGCTCGATGATTCCGTCGAGGCCACAAGGCCTGTCATGGCCTTAAGGCTCGTCGAGACCGATGAGGCTCCCGAGGCTGCTGAGACGACCATGGTAATTAGATCGAGTGTGTATATGCTGGTTCCACCATCATGCTAAGCCAACACTCTAACACGTAGACATTATTGTACCATATTTTCAGATCACTCAATCGAGTAGCCAATCACGTTAGCGATGTTCAAATAAGAAGTTGAAGGCAAGACATGTTATTACCGAAGTCGGTGATAACGGCCAACCTCTTGCAGGGGAGCTTGGGCCGTTCAATTCGGCATGCGGCGTCCACGTCAAGGACCATGTGCCAATTAGCATCGCGAGATGGGATAATGTCCCTGAAGATACGAAGAACATGATCTGGACCGACCTGAAGGAGACATTCACCTTCCCCCAAGGGACCGAAGAGAAGGTGAAGAGTTACACGTTGAAGAAGATGGTCATCGCATTCCAAACATATAAAAAGGAGTTGAACACGGAGTACGTCAAGAAGAACCGAACGCCCGATCTCAACAAGTACCCAAAGTTGCAGAATCACTGGGATGCGTTCGTGAACTACAAGAATTCGAATGAAGGTCAAATTATGACCGAAAGGAATAGCCAGAATGCTCAGAAGAAGCAATACCACCACCACCTTGGCCCTGGTGGTTACCGCCAGGCGATGCACAAATGGGAGAAGAGGGAACAAGAACTGCTGGCGAAGGGTGTCACACCCGCGACAATGGAATGGCCAGACAGAGCGAAGAGCTGTTTCTATACTCACGGCGGCGGCCTTAACGATGATGGAAACACGGTGTTCCGGAATGTGCTGACAGACGTGGCCAGAAGACTTGTAAAGTCGATCGAGGAATCTTCCCAGGGCACCTTCGTGCCAAAAAGGGAGAACGACGAGCTTATAAGGGCCCTACAAAACCCGGAGCACCCTGGACGTACACGAGGCGTTGGCGTTGTTCCGTAAAAGATTGGGTTCACTAAGGACGCCGATACCTATAGGAGTCGGGTGAGAAGCAAGTCCCGACAGGCACAACAGCTCCTAATGCTTGAAGAATGCCTGAATCAAACACAACAGAGCATGAAAGAAAAGGTCCAAAAACAGGTACAGTTAGCCTGGAGCAAACGGCTAGATGCGGGCCAGGAACCTCCTACAAATCCGGACCTCATTAGTCCCTTAAGGCGGCGAAGTAGCTGCGCTTCCGGTGGGTTGCCCGAAGCGGACTTGGGCCACTGGCCCGTGGACGACATCACGCAGCAAACACCTTGTGAGCTGCACGTCCAAGTGAGGAACATCTCTTTCAAGGCGGCTCACGGCATGGCTCACCCGGTAGAGCCGAGGCAGGTCATCCATGGCCAACAGATACTGCCGGGCTACTCTAGGGTCTCGGTGGAGGATGTATTCCTAGGGTGCGAGGACCTGGACCTCGATATTCCCGGAGGTGACGGGACTACGAAGTTAGGAGAGGCAGTCCACAATTTCATCCTATGGCACAAGAAGTACATTATTTTTCGAGATCACATGGACGTGTCCTCTCCAACACCTTCGTCACCTTCGGCACACATAAGCGGTCCGTCATCACCTCCATCGTCACCAAAGGAGATGCCTCCCAGAAGAAGCCCGTCTCCTGCACCGAGCCCCGCACGTGAAACTCCAACTCCAACATCATCGCCCAAGACAAGCAAGCCAGCTTGCCTAGCAGCTCGCAAGAGGACGAGGTCCACCCAACCCAATAAGCTGACTGCACTTGCAAAGCGAGCATACGATATGACGGAGGATGAGACCGAGAAGGTAGTCAGAGCCGTGGTCACTAAATTTTTTAAACCAAAGTCACCAGAGAAGAATGTTCAGCCTGGTACGGAAGAATTTCTAAAAGGCTTGAGAACAGTGAAAAATTTGAAGGACGAAAAGAAAAAAACCTCGTGTATCTGACTACGAGCGCACATTGGTCAAGGAAAGGTCCAAGAAGAAGACATCAAAGGAGACGACGTCATCAGCTGATCAGAAGGCCAAGGAGATGTAAAAATTCATCGAAGAAACTGGTCTGCACCCAGTCAAATATTAGGCGACATGCAGATTGAAGCTGCACAAGTCAGATGGCCATTTACACCGGGCGCTTCCTTGGTCAGGCGTGAGGAGCTTGGCCAGCTACCAACTAGGATGCGCCAATTCCATGAATGGTACCTGGATGCGTTCAAGCATAGCCTAGCGTCATTTGCCGTCAAGTACAAGGAAGAACATTTTTTTCATGGCGACGGTGAATTTTATGTCCAATGGCAAGTAATGTACGAGCTATACCAGTCAGACGCCATCGGCGTGTCTATGTTGAGTTGTTAGACTCTGTAAGTGTCTTATTTAATTGCAAAAATCCACTGTGCGGGCCCTTACACTATACTAACTTGCAAGCCTAACTAATTTCTTCTTATGTAGAATGGAGATACAAAGATGCAAAAGTAAGAGCATTTTCGACACAGGCTTCCTTGACCCTTTAGTTATCAATGAGGCTACCGTTAAACTATCCCCTGCCGATACAGAGACCAACATATACAAGGGGCTAATAGGTCCAAAATATAAGTCAAAGAGACTTTTACCCTGCAGCTTTGAGTAAGTGTTTTCGTACCGTCTCGTTCTAATCTTTTTCTATAACATGATGTTAGAACTAATTAGTTACCTATGTTGCCATATATATGTACAGCTTTTACTGGATTCTCCTTATTATCGAGCTAGATCGTAGCATGATCATAGTTATGGACTCGCTAAGGAAACCAATGGAAAAGTACTAAAACTTGATCGACATGCTCAACCGGTATTCTTGTTCTTTCCATTATTGTGCTAGTTCTACTCCATTTTAAACAAATTCTAATTATGTTCAATTCACAATCACGTGTGTACTGCATTTGCACGGTTCCGTACTGAAATTGTGGGCAAATTCAACGAGGAATTTGATATTACACTTGCCTCTCGAGTATGTATGCCATCATGGTAGCTTTTAAGTTAGTTAACTTCATTTCCATGCATCCATTTCACGCTTTTAACTTTTTTCACCACAAATCTGGCGTCAGCCATCGGGCACCAATCTATGCGGCTACCAAGAGCGATGCACATAAAAGATCACGATGAACGTTCTGTAATTAAATGTGTAATGAATGTTATGTGAACTGTATATATGTACTATATATAGGCATGATTGATTCATTGTGATACCTAATTGTTGTAATTAAAGTTGTTAATAAAAGTTCTGTGATTTAATTATTAGTTAATTATGCATGATTGATTTATATGTGCTTTAATTAATTGTGACTTAGCACACACATATATATAATAATATTAGACTTAACACACACAGACACATACATAATATATATTACCTCACATATATATATATATATATATATATATATATATATATATATATATATATATATATATATATAATTTATAGCACTGGTGGTGGTTGCTTTCGGTACGGGTTGGAGGAACCAACCTGTGCTCGACAGGCTTTGGTGGCGACGCTAAAGCTAAAGCTACGTGTGTCCGTCAGAGTACCACCGGAGGAATCAACCGGACTGAATAACGACTTATCGGTGCAGTTGGTGCCTCCAACCGATCTTGATCGGGCCGGCGAGGCACGGGCTAAAGCCACGTGTGGCCTCCAACCGGTACTGATACTATATCAGCACCGGGTGAGGGAACCAGGACTGATGCCATGGGGCTTCAGTCCCAGATGGCCTGTACCGGTTCAAAAACCGGTACTGATGGCCGTTGTGAACCGGTATTGATGGCCACATCTGTAGTAGTGGAGGTTCCCCACCCGCCTCCTTCTTCGTCTCTAGTGGCTACCGCCGCTGGATCCACTAGCCATCACCAGATGCCTCCTAATAACCCTCAACCTTGTCGTTGATCTACCAGCCGACTCTACCTACCACCCTGCACCAGTCCTGGTAGCAGTGGATTTAGAAAAATAGGTCGCTAGGTCGCTCCACTATATTATAACTTGCAATAAACGGTTTATATGTTGATATATATATCAAGAGAATACACTAGATTTACATTAGGTGTTCTCAAAGTCATTGGGATCACTTAACACCAGTACTTATACACTGGATCCACCCCTAAGTCCCACTAAGACGACCCTCACAATTATCCCATGCTAATGATCTCGTGATATTCAGATCATGAAGTAATTGTGCGAGTTTAGGCGTATACACCCTAGGGCATCCCAAAGATAATGTATCGCCGAATGCGATGCCATGATCATAGTTGTGCAGCAGAAACAATAACCAGAGAGTAATGATTTGGATCCGTATTTTACTGGACATGGATCCGAATCGGAAACTGGGTTTTACCGCATATTATGGATTGCTCGGTAGAAAAATTGGTATAACTTGTCATAAATATTTGTATTATTCATCTATCAAACACAAGAAAAAAAATCCAGTTTTGCCACACTGATGATGCACCAATCAAACTTAAGCCACGTTAATATTAAGTATGGTATAGGCAACCATGCAGTGCACACATGCGTGCAGGACTACTGACACTACATGCGTAACGCGCAACAATTAGCCGCAGTCCAGCAGCAGCCGAGCACATATCCGCAGCAGGCCAGCAGTTCCCTCTGGATGGGCTTGGGCATGTACGCACCAGCAGGCCGGCCGGTGCAATGGCGCTCAGCACCAGCCGCGCGGGACATGGAATTTTTTGAATTTTTATATTTATTTTTATTCAAAATTAAAAAATAATACACCAGTTAAGAAAATTAAATAAGTAGCCTCCTCCGGCCCAACGGTCAGACGGGTAATAAATTACCACCCGACCGTTGGGCAGTTAACGCGCCGGGCAAATCCTGCCAATGGTTGGGCGGGGAAAGAAAAATTCACCCGATAGACGACCAGGATTTGAGCGTGGGTAAATCCGTCCCAGCCGCGTGCCGACTGAGGGGAAGTGAGAGAGGAAGAGAGGAAGGGAGAAAGAGAGAGAGAAAAGGAGGAAGAGAGAGGGAGGAAGGGAGAGAGAAAAAAGAAGAAAAAAGGTAAATTGTTTTTATAATTTTGTAATGTAGAATAATGTAAAACATGTTAGGTTGGCAATACGGATAATATTATTTATTTTTAGGTTAATTAGTTTAAAATATTGTTAGTGATATTATTTATGGTAATTAGAAATACGAAATAATTAGGACGTAAGGTAGGTTGGTTGTTAGGGCATTAGTGTTTAGGCATGATTTAGGTTATTATTTACGATAGATTGCTATAGCATTATTTAGGATAGATTTTTAGCACAATATTGAGGGCATTATATCTATCTTTTTTAGGGTAATTTGTTGGTGCATTATATACGCCATGTTGTAGACAAGACGTTTAAGAAAATTTGTAGGTTATTAATTAGGGTAATATGTTGACGACATTATATGTACATATGTTTACGGTTTGTTTGGTTACTTGCACCAAGTGGGATAGATATGTTTAGGGTAAAAGTGGTAGGACATTATTTAGGGTAATACGTTAATAAAATTATATTTTACATTATGTGCGTCAAATTATTCATGTTGCAATAATTTGTACCGGATGTGTTATGTCCAAGAAGAATGTTGGAGAAATTATATTTTGAGATTTATTATGGAGAGGGAGAGGTTATGCATGGCCAAGTGGGATAGATCTGACTATGTTCCAGTTACTGATTCTAGAAAAATCAAAGACGAGGGAAAGGACATTTGGCGGGTTACAAAACGAACTAGTAAGGACGTTAAAATTGAACCCGGACGAACATGTGATCAACATCAGTGTAGCAGTGAGTCGTGCTAGGGAAGGGTTTTTTTATGAGCTACTTCCAATCCGGTCAACTAGGAACCGGAAACGCTATGTGGAGATTGTGACTATACGTGGTCTCCCCCTAACGTTGTTTGCCCAGGCGGAGCTGAAAGTAGTAGTTGGGTCAAACGAGACCGGTGAGGAAGGGGCAGAGGGTGCAGAGCAGGCAGAGGGGGCAGAGTAGGTATAGGAGGCAGAGGGGGCAGAGGGTGTGAAGATCACACCGCAAGATGTAGGTCAATGTTGGGATACAGCGGATGGAGAGGGTATGCCAGGAAGATCAAACAAGGCGACGGGTGTGGCCGATGAAGGGAAAGAAATTGAGGCAATAGTACAATAGATGGAGGTGGAGGATGTAGAGCATGAGCAGGTTCCCAATGAGGACATGTCAGAAGATGAGGCAGGTGCTGGACAAAATACTGTGCCGGGTGAGTGGAACTCATACAACTTTGAAGATTTACATGTTAATGAAGGTACAAGAAGAACATGGGAGTACCATAAGAACGAGGTGTCGCAAGGATCCATATACCATACCAAGGAAGCTGTTATGGATGCTGTGAAGTACAGGGCACTATCACTTAGAAGGGAATTTAGGGTGTAGAATTCCAGCAAGAGCGTGTACGATTGAACTAGGTAGTGCCCGGCTATCCTTGGCACATTCATGCCTCCAAAGGTAAGTGGGTGGATTACTAGATGTGCTCCATAGTGACAGAGCACAACTGTCAGTTGGAACAAGCGCGGCAAAGGCACAGGAACCTGAATTCAACTTTCATAGCGGTGGCCATGTACTCGATAACATCAACTAAGAGCCTCGTTCTGTAATCTAAGCCATGGAGGAATAATTTCAGTACAAGATCAAGTATCCTATAGCATGGAGGGAAAAGCAAAAGGCCTTGGAGATGCGGTTTGGCACGTACAAAGCATCGTATGCGAACCTCCCTGCCATGTTGGAGACCACAAGGAGGAGGAATGCAGGGACGTACTACGACATTAAAAGGAGTACCCTGCGTCCGGCACGGACATGGGCAAGTGGGTTTTGCAGTGGGTTTTCTTTGCTTTGGAACCCTGCATAAATGCCTTTAGGTATTGCCGGCCTGTTCTATGCGTTGATGGTACATTCCTCACTGGCAAGTACAAGGGACAGATATTGACGGCAATTGCTGTAGATGGCAACAACCAGATTTTGCCGTGCCCTTTGCCTTTGTGGAGGGTGAAAATAAAGACAGCTGGTACTGGTTCCTAGATCATTTGAAGCATGGAGTTGTCTCATGGAGGCTGAATGTATGTCATACATGATAGGCATGCTGGCTTGCTACGCGCAATTGAAGATATTAAGCAGGTTCTTATAACCGGGGCCACGTGCAGTGGGAGGACATACAGATCAGGTGGTGCATGAGGCACATGGGGGCTAATTTCTTTAGGCACTTCAAAAACAAGCAGCTCATGAATCTTTTCAAGAGGCTGTGGAAGCAGAATCAACAAAGGATGTTCAATAAATTGTGGAAGACCCTAGACGAGCTATCCACGAAGTAGAATGCTGAGGCATTGCACACTCCACAACCGAGGGGTAGAGGCACCCGACAGTAATGTGTTTTTTAGACTGGATCAAAGATGACCCGAAAGAGAAAGTGGGCTTTGCTATACGACACGGAGGGGGCTAGATATGGCATCATGACCACAAACTTAGCAGAGGTATACAACTGGGAGATGCGAGGGATGAGGGCACTTCCCCTGGTTGCAATTTTGGACGAGATTCTTCACTGTACATGCAGGTACTTCATGGATCAGTACCATGCGGCGTGCAATGCTATGGCTGATAACCGTTTGATCTACTCCACCATGATTACGAAGTATATGGAGGAAAAGATGAAGAAGACACAAAAACATGTACCATCACCTATGGGAGCTGCTGAGCTGAGGTATGAGATAATCTGCATGGATAGGGCACTCCAGTGTCGGAGATGGGAGAGGGCAAGGCAGGAGTGCATTCTCAGTGACGAGACATGCATTTGCTCGTGCCGCAAGCCTAGGCTTCTGCACAAGCCATGCTCCCATGACCTCTGCTTCCATGAAAAATCATTCCACCGTCTCGTACATGTCGGAATACTTTATGAAGGAGGCGGTGATGAACACACGGCACGGCGAGATATATGGGTTACGCAATTTTTGAAACATTTACGGAAACACGAGGTGAGGAATGTCGTCATGTCCCCGGACAAGCAATTGATGAAGTGCAATCTTAGCCGGCGACAGCGTTGTTGGATTTGAAACGACATGGATCAGACCGAGGTTGGGCGAGAAGCGAAGAGATGTAGCAGGTGTAATGAGTCAGGACACACGTACAAGAACTGCGACAAGCCGACTGGAGCAGGGTACTTGTATCTACAGTTAGGTCCTTCTGGTCTCGGGATGGACGGGCGACGTCCTGATGACTGTTGATTGTTCGTGTTATATTTTGAAATGTATGGGAAAATTGTGAGGCCTTCTCGTTGTATAAGCAACGTTGTAACAAATTTTAAGCGATGTACCAAGACGATGTCTGCATGTAGTTTTCCATGAAAACGTGTATTTTTCTTTCGATGGAGATGTTGTATTTATGTACCCATGTTGTGTTGTTTATTTATGTATGTATTTGTTCCTTCCAGCATATAATTATTTATGTGTTGCACTGTTTATTTATGGATTCATTAATATTTCGTTAGTTCATGTTAATAATGGTTTTTTTTACATGTTTGTTGCCATATGTGTAAGAAATGGTACTAACAGTGTTGCATTATAGGTTCCAACAATTATGGTAAACGGGGACGACGAGTAACAGGAGCTACGGCATTGGGAGCTTCTGGACCCCTCTCTCGACGCACGGCATCGATCATACCTGAATGTCGTGTCTAACGTCAAGCTAGGGGTGTTTCACACGAGGACCCCGAACGAGTTACTCACCCTGGACCCCCGTTGGGTGGAGAGGTAAACACTAATTTCACATTTTGTTTAACATGGATGTGTGGTTTAAATTAACTTGAATTATATTGTAGGTTGCGGTACTTTGGCTTGCTTCTACTTTGTCGGATGATCGAGGCCACTACACAGGGGTTGGTCGGGGATCCTGTTAGGCGTGATGCACAGAGGCGCTTCGGGTACGACCGGTCTCTGCTTGCTGCCCTTGTCGACCGGTGGAGGCCTGAGACACACATCTTCCACCTCCCGTGTGACGAGATCGCACCGACATTGTAGGACGTGTCGTTCCTTCTTGGGCTACCGTGTGTCGGTGCACCGGTGGAAGCTGTCGACGTCTCGCCAGCTTGGTGTGAGCAGTTACTTGGCTGCTTCGGTAGCATCGTCCGCCACCTAGGTTATGGCGTGTACAAGCCCTTTACATAGTCGGAGACGCGTGATTTACCCAAGAGGTGGATACTGCAGTTCACGGTAAGCAATGTCGGCCTTTGTACAGACTTTCCAGCAATTATGGCTAATGTGTCTTCATTCTTTCTTTGAACAGGTCGTGCACATCCACCCTGAGGCGGATGACGCCACCATCTCAAGGCACCTCGAGGCTTACCTGTTGTGGCTCTTCGGGTGGGTGATGTTTACCAGCACGGAGGGCCACACCGTGGACTAGATGCTTGTCCAGTACGCCAAGAAGGTCATGGACGCCCACCCATGTGAGGTGCCACTGTACCGTTGGGCATCAGCGGTCTTGGCGGCGACGTATGAAGGGCTATGCGACGCCTGCACCAAGAAGGTGGCGCAGCCCGTGCTTGTGGGTTCCCCCTTCTTCTCCAGCTGTGGTCCTACGAGAGGATCGCCATTGGGCAGCCTCTCATAGATCATAGACCCTACGAGGCCACCTTCTACCATGATAGTCCAGAAGACGCGCCGACGATGGGTTTTCTTTTGTTTCGTCATCGGGTATGTTTTGCTGACTACTACTTATGGTTACATGCACGTCGATTTAGTCAGATGAGGTAATTTTATGATATGGTTTTGGCAGCCTATGTGGGCCCATGTGCCGTTGCACAGGGACTACCCCGACTACATGTGCCAATTCGGCAACCTCCACAAGGAGGACGTCTTGTGGACACATGACGAGACCAAAACCCATAAGCGGCCATCATTTCATTATTTGCAAAAGCCATTGGTTAAACTACCTACGCATTGGTTGTAGTTCCTCTTCTTCCAACTTACATTAACTATTTATTCCATACTGCAGAGCGTTCTTCTCCGGGCCATCGCATTACACCTATGGCTTCACGACACTCTACGAACGGTTGGATCAGGCAAGCCTGGTGGGTATCAAATGGTCCTGGATCCTAAGCGCATCCACCAAGCGACGACTTGCCTATTCGGATGAGAGCTAGCTACAACACAGAGCCAACCATGATTCGAGACCCAAACTTCTACAGGGGATGGCCATTGTGTGCACATGGAGTGGACATAGTGGTTCAAATCTTTGACCATGTAGTGTAAGGCTGGACTGGCCGTTGTTTCTGTCGTTGTGCGTACTATGCAGTGAGTCACCTACACCACGACGGCCACGGTTAGAATAGTTTTCCTTTTAACTTTTTTTTACCTTCCCACATGCAAACCCCACTGCGGCTTCACCAAATGGATGAACGACCCCTTCTCAATGGCCGCCAACAGCTACATTGAATATCTTCACATAAGACTCTCCCACTTTGAGGAGCGAATATACCATGCTACTCACTTGAACAACATGTATGCCCATATGGAATTGCTCCACCAACACCGCTAAACTTGTCGTCTCTGCTGCAATGATCCATTCATTCCTATATGTCGCACCAATCTTCGTCCTACTTGGATTTCTGTCTTCTATTGCGTAACGTGTTCTGAATGTCACTGCAACACCACATTTAGTTTGTTTACCTCATGCATTGTCACTGGAGCTTTCAATTTGTAAAGTACCATTGTTCCATACTTTGGATGGAGCGTGCTGACATGGTTTTTAACATACCATGAGAGAGAAAACGATGAGGAGAGGCCTACGCATGACAACACAGAAACCCTACGTAGGGAATACGGAAAAGAAACTTCTGCGGTTTGAATTTTTGCAATAGGAAATAGGAGTTCGTTCGATACAATAAATAGTTACCAAATTCCATGGTAATGAAACTATCGAAGTATCATAATGTTATATGCTAAACATATTACTATCCTGGTAGTTTGACTCTTCATATTTTATACCTACTGTGGTTAATAAATATCTAATGCACATGTTTCCTTCTATGTAGTACTGTTGTTCCGTACTTCGACATCTGCATATATTTTCATGGCCAACTGGGTAGCATCCTCACGAACATTCGTGCCTAATGCATGGTGGGAGTCTTTTGGCCCTGGAGACCATGCTCATCCTCCTACCGACGACATGCAAGTCATACAATATGGGGACTAGAGAGATGGGCCCCCTTTGCTATGAGATCATAACTTTTCTTCGGCTTTCGACTGGCCAACATGCAACTGTGGGAACCCTCCCGTTGTATAGTGGTTTGACCACGTGCACGAGGGGTTCACTAGATGTAAGTTCTACCGATGTCCTGCTTACAACTTATCTTCCTTCCCATTTATGTTACGCTGCCACAATTATTATGTACTTATCATTTCTTCTACATCAAGTTACCAGACGTTTTGTACGGTTGGACTCGGTGGATGGATGAGTAATACCTGGCAGCAGTCTACACCTACATAACATACCTGCATGCAAGAATCAGTATCTTGCAGGCTAGGCTGGATGCTATAGGAGGGCCGGCGCAACCGACAGTTCAACAAAGGACCGCACGGCCTCCCAGGCCTCGTAGGCAAACCATGCCAGCATGTACAACCCACAACCAACCGGTCCTGGACCAGTACTATAAGCCGAACTGATCCTGTCAAGACTCTGCATGTCTTTGCGGATGCCACTATCCCGCTAGACCAAATTCCGAAATTCTCTGTTGAAGAGCCATCATGCAAGAGGCCTACCGTATGTACTATGATATGGAGTAGGAAGACACTGCTCGGTGTCCAGCCACTTGGTGTTCATGCCAGTGCCACAATCCTTTCACCAGTCCATGGTGACTACCCATGCATGCCATCTCATCCCCTATATCATTCGTGCTTTCCGATTAAAACGTGGTACTCATCTATTTGTCAAATCCCCTAAATGTGTGACGTCCATAGTCATGTGCCTCTTGCATGTACGTGTATGTCTGAAATGGTTGCTTGCTTTTCAATATGCCATGACCTACATGTCTATTTCATGCCTTCGTACCTGCAGTCACAGAGAAATCGCATGCGTCCTAGCACATATATGACTACTGTCCAAGCATTGTCTGCAAAACCCAAGCCTGTCCAATGTCACTTTGGGGTGACAAAGTCCTGCTTCACCTGCCAATGGTACAGTCGTGCACATGGGTTGGTCTGGAATTGAAAAAATTCGCCTGACCATTGGGCGAGTTTTTAGCGCGGGGAAATCTCGCCCATTGAATGAGCGTGTTTTGCGGCCATATAAGGCACACGGCTGCTGCCTCACGTCCGCACACCGACAGAGCGATAGGGGAACGTAGAAAGAGTGGAAGGTAGAATCGAATGGACAAAGAGAGCAAGGGAGAAAGAGAGAGGAAGATAGGGACGAAGAGAGAGAGGGGGAGCAAGGGAGTGGGAGAGGGGTCGGGTGCCCTCCTCGGTGCCACCGCTGATTCTTTACAGATGTCCACAGGCAGTGCCGGTGATTCCTCACTAGGGCCCACAGTCGTCCTGGCCATTCGCTGCTCCCTCTAGCAGGTCAATCTTCCCATCGAAAGCTAGACGTAGAAGGGCAAAGGGTGCCGGTGGATGTCAAAGCGCCGCTCGCCGCCTCGGTGGTAGAAGCGCTGCCCACAGCCTCGGTTTGGGAGAGGCGAGCACCGAGCGAGGGGACTGCTCGCTGCCCTTCCCTGGCAGAGCCGGAGTCATCTAGCCTCGACCTCCTCGGCGGACCGGCAATTCGTCGAATGGCTCTGGCTCTGACGACGATGCTGTTGTGCCAGAGAAAGGCAGCAAGTAATTCCCTCGCTTGGTGGCCGCCTCTCCCACACGGAGGCAGTCGGCGGTTGTTAGGACCTGGTCAAGGAGACCAAACCCCTCTGTCCATTCCGTACTAGTCCCAAGGATCAACAGCTAGTACGCAAAGTCTAAACAGAGTGATACATTACCAACTAAAATAAATTATTACATAACAGGGGCATAACCCCAGTCTCGTACAAATATGGCAACACGCAGTCACGAATCAAAGTATAGCAGAATACAATATAGGGTCCACATACACTAGCACACGCGTGCCACTAGACAACTACTACTATTCCTCCACAGGCAGACAGGTAGTAGGAAGCAGCCCTAGTCTTTCAGGAAGTCCTCGTAATCAGCATCGGCGTCGTCGTACTGTGGGTCTTCTGCGAACTATCCCTCAACTGAAGTTTAGAAAGAGAAATAGGGAAGTAGCAAACGTAAGTACAATTGTATTCTGCAAATCAGGGAAATAAGTGCAGAATGGGGTTCAATACAAGGGGATGTTTGGGATAATTTGCAGAAAGCCAATTTTCCAAATCTGTATCCTAAGAGAGGGGAAAACAGTTTTTGACACTGTTGCGGTAAACCAAACTGTTTGAAAGATTTTTTTTATTTTTGCCAATTCAGTTTTGCAATTCCATATGCAAAATCCTTACTCACACAAAAACCTATTTTGAAAAGAAAGATCTACTATATGATCAGTCCCTTCGCATGCCCTTAACCGTGGGCATGGCTTTTACGATAGTTTTAACTGTGTAGAGTGGGTACACTTTACCCTTAAGAGGTATCACACCAATGGTGCGATCCAAAAAGCCGTTTAGGCTGAAAGCCCTAATAGCACTTGCTCTATAAGTCATTCGTGGGCACCCTATGGGGGATCGGCCCACGGCCTTGGTCTTCACGTTGTACAAGAAGGCTAAGGAAACAAGGTCCAAGGTGCTAACGAATGGGAATACATCCTCCCCGTCCGTACGACCTAGGTGTCTATAAAGGACACCACCGGCAGCAAGTAGGTACTAGAGATCAAAACTTAATAGGCTAGGTCCGTCCCATAACAGAACCTGAGGCTACTCGATAAGGCTCAGTTCATCGGATCACAGGATGTCCTTAGACTAGGGGAGGGGGACTAGCACCAACAAGAAACCATGAATAACCTGCACCATACTGACAACCGGATCCTCCCTAGTCAGAGCATTTTAAGGGAAGAGTAGAAGCACATCCCAATCCCTGGCATCTCCCCTGATGCTGCATTTAACCAAACCACACTTTTGCAATCACATGGAACCATGGTGAAATCATATAACATGTATAGCATTTTCATCCTATTGCAAGGAAGTTGTATAAGCAATGTAGTTATAGATATCCCTAGGGTTCAAGATATATAAAGGAGGCAAAGCAATATTTTGTTTTCTGGTTGTAACTAAACTCTACTAGTTACTTATTTTAAAATTAGGATGCAGGTTTCGGAATACAAACAAAACCTTTAAATAAGACAATGGCTCAATCAATATGTATCAAGGGACACGAACTCCTCGGGATCTATCCTCGCACAAACAACATACTAGAAATCAAATTTTGGGAAGAATTTTCTAAAAATAAGTTTTTGTAAACTCTAGAGAAAAAAATAGTATAAATGTTTCCATTATTGCAATTCATTAAATATTGTTAAAGAGGGTTATTTGATTTTTACCCACCAAGGTTCTACTGGAGTGTTGAGTCTAATATTTTTATTAAATCTAGACACCTATCTAGTGTTTCACAGAATTTTACTAGAATTTTTGGAAGCTTTTTTCTATTTTTAGAAATTCTATTTCCATTCTCCTAAACCCTAAACCCTACCTATCAGCGACGAGGGTATCTCATGCGGGATTAATTCCACAATTAAGCCTTGCGGGGCCCGCTTGCCAGTGGCACACCAGGGCTTAACCGCTCACTAACGGTCAAGCGCCCCGCCCCACCGGCCAGCGACACAACCAGAGAAACATGACGCCAGTCGGCGTCATCGTCTTCTTCCTTCGGCTGCACACGACCGCAAGGGGGAAAACGACGGCGCGCCGGCGACTTGGGCCACGACGATTCATAAGTGCCGAGGCTTAGGTTTTATGGCCTATGGCGAACCTAGGGATGGTCGTGACATCTTCGGAGTTGGACAGAATTGGCGTCGCGACAGAGGAGGGTGGCGGCGATCACGGATTACCGTGGCACCGGTGGTCCTAAGGCCTTAGCTAGGGGAAAATGGCGCGAAAAGCTTATAGGGATCTACAGTAGGTTACCTGCGGCGACGGCGAGGACGAGAAGGGCCTGGGTTGCCCTAATGTCGCCGAGATCAACGGCAGTCCAAATAGGGACCACATCGTCAGCGAGCTCCGGTGGGCCAAAATAGCACATGGAAAGTGAGGGTCATGCCATTGGGGTGCTCACCGAGCAAAGGATTGGACTGGGACTCACCATCGGTGGCTAAATCAAAAAGGGAAACTTTGGGCTGGCGGCGCTTCGCGAGAGCTTCGGCAAGTTGCAGGACAACAAAGGTCAATCAGAGCGAGGACGAGGTAGGGGAGGAGGGAGACATGCGATGGAGCTCGGATCTGAGCTATGAAACTTACCGGTAATTGCTTGGGGCTGGACTGGGATGCGGCAATGAAAATAGCCGAAGGGGGAAAAGGAAATAGACGGGCCTCTGGCCTTAAATGGCTATGGGAGATGGAGTGGGGTGAAGGGTGGCGGGTAGAGGAGTACTGCCCTTCGGCCAGGGTAGTCAGGGGGCCGGTACCGAAGGCGACAAGTCGTGCCGTGGGATTGATGCCTTGGCGCCGAGTGGGCGAGCTACCAGGCCCGAGGGAAGGGACAGTGAGATAAGAATGGCGCAACGGCCACAGCGGCTACGCTGCGTGGCAACGCGCCGAGTGCATTGGCCTCGGGAAGGGCTACCGAGGGAATGGCATGAAGGGCGCATCGCGACACGGCTAGAGCGGCGACCGCGTGAGCAACACGCCGGGCTCGGTCGGTGAGGCGGTCAAAGTGGGGTCGAGGGACGGGGCTGGGTTTGGTGAAGGACCGGCGGTCCGACGTGGGCGTCTCGCGGTGTGCACGCGGCGAGGCTGGCGAGCAGCAAGCAGAGAACAGGGGAGAAGGGGAGGGACTGATGAGTAGGGCCAGCGTCGCGTTGCGCTCGCGTGAGCCGTGCCGGGAAAGAGGAAACGGGGGCAACACAGGCTGGCTGAACCGAATGCGTGCTCGCGCGTGCGTTGGTGTGGGCGAGGGAGCTTGGCCAAGGCGCACGGGAGTGGTCCACACGGCGCGCACGAGGGAATGGGAGAGCTCGCCGACCAACGGGTAGCTTTTAAAACCTGCCCCTTCAACGGGCGAGCTTTTAAATCCAGCTCGACTGTTGGGTAGCTTTTATTTCCAGCCCAACGGTCGGGCGGAAGGAGGCTAATTATTTACTTTTCTTAACCGGTATATTATTTTTAATTTTGAATAAAAATAAATATAAAAATTCAGAAAAAATCACGGGACATGTGCGCCTAGCACCACTGGCCACAGCACGCCAGCACCAGGCTGAGAGGATACTACCACCTCGACAAATGAAGCAGGTGCAACTCCAGTTTACATTTTGAATTAATATGTTCCTTTGTTTTGTTAACTTGGTATTTTGGAAATCATATAAAATTAAGAGCGCTTGGCTGTGGAAAGAAATGGTCCAAAAGCAAGCATTTCATTAATTGCTTGTCGAAATTTCTTCATAGCAAGAATCAGTGGGGATAGTGGGATACCCATCCTCTGTCTGGTTGATTTGGAGGCCATCGCTAATCAAGATTGGCTCAAACTCGACCTTAATTCAAGCCGAGCACAAGCCTGGGTCCAAGTTCAAGTTCAATTTGAGCCGAGCTCGATCTAACCCAGTCCCCGTTCTTCCTCCTTCCCAACAGCCAACCTGAGCTCTTATCCATGGTGCAACCCCTATGGCTCACATCCCCTCAAGGCCCAACCCGCCACTCCCCACTACTACAGAATGGCTCATCCTCAACTCTCATCACTGGCGGC
Organism: Olyra latifolia; assembly: GCA_036346145.1. Taxonomy (NCBI): domain Eukaryota; kingdom Viridiplantae; phylum Streptophyta; class Magnoliopsida; order Poales; family Poaceae; genus Olyra; species Olyra latifolia. The sequence continues at coordinate 37,610,979 of CM070524.1, read as the reverse complement.
TATTTTTGTCACCGCAAGTGATGAGGGTCATAGGACCCCCGCGAGGCTTCGGACAGAACACCGACTGCCAGTGATGAGGTTGTACGGATAACCGCCAGTGACGGTTACATATCACTGGCGGTTCACTTTAAAACCACCAGAGATAGTTGTGTACGGACTAAGTGGAGGGAGTTTGTGGGAAACGGAAACTTTCACTGGCAGTTCGAACACGAACCGCCAGTGAAAGGAAACTATCACCGGTGGTTATAAAGAGAACCGCCAGGATTATTAGCATATCACTGGGGGTTCCAAAGATAACCGCCAGTGATAGTTTTCACTACATAGCGCCGACCCTACCTCCATTATTGGTGCTCTGCTCACTCTGTCTTCTTCCGGTTCAACTGTAGTGGAGGATGCGGCGGCGGCTGTAGTTAGAGTTGGTTCAATTCCAACTGTTTTTTTAAGATCTAAGTGGTTTTTTAAGATACAAGTGGTGTTTTGAAGATCCAAGTGCTAAAGGCTAGTGATGCTTTTTATTTTTCTTTGTACATCTGGTTTTTGAAGATCAAAGAACCTAATCTAGATTAAGTGCTTTGAGATCTAGATATATTAATATTCGTAGGTTTGTGATGTACATGGAGAGTAGGATAATTAATATCTTTGGCTTGTGATGTGTTTTGCATGTGCAGAATGCGAGAGAAAGTAATTAATGGGATAAGCAACAATATATTAATATGGTCATGAGTTTATAGTCACAATTAAGGAGGAATTAATTATTTTAGCTAGTTTTGAGTATATGCCAATTAATTAAATAATATGCAAACTATTTGTCATGCTAACTTTGTCCTAAGGCCAATTTTTATTCATAAAGTCTTTTATTTCGAAAGAAGTGTAACCATGTAATAATTAAAAAAAACCATGGATACATTTTGCAGATAATGGATAGATCAGGGATGTACATGGGAAATCGTGCGACAGAACAGTACGTGAATGGGGTGCAAGGGTTTATGCGAGCTACGCTGGCGGATATGCAGGAGAGAGGGGTTGACTTGATATGTTGTCCTTGTGTTGATTGTGATAACTTGAAATTGTATATAGACTCATCTCGAATCGAGTGTCACCACATTAAGCGGGGTTTCAAAAAAGGTTTTCTTGTTGGACGTGACACAGTGAGACACAGAGTACAACTGAGGGTGAAGATGACGCATTTGAAGTGGATAGTGATGATGCGGGTGTCGAGTGTGATGACGTCGGTGAAACATTAGATGAGGAAGTTTACGAGTTCGATAGAATGATCCGTGACAGACTATGGCACCACGGAAGAGTTCATTAAATTCAGGAAATGGTCAGAGTAGTCCAAGAGGCCAATCTTTCCTGGTTGCAAGGTGAAACACACTTTATTGGCGACTGTGCTTGAACTCCTACAATTAAAGGCTAGGAACCGTTGGTCTGATAAGAGTTTCACGGAGCTCTTACGACTACTGAATGAACTTCTTCCCCAGAAAATTTGATGCCAGAAACAACATATGGTGCCAAAAAAGTTATTTGTCCCTTAGGATTGGATGTGCAAAAAATCCACGCATGCCCCCAATGACTGCATCCTATACCGTCACAAGTATAGCAACCTGCACTCGTGCCCAGAGTGTAAAGCATCCCGCTATAAGAGAAATGTCAAAGCCCAACGACGATGAGGATCAGGATGCCGACCTTAATCGCGGAACCCCAGCAAAGGTTTTGTGGTATCTGCCAGTCACTTCTCTTGATACGATGGTTTGAAAATGAGAAAGAGTCTAGACTTCACAGGTGGCACTCAGAGCATCGTAAGAAACATAGAAAGCTTAGGCACCCTGCAGATGCTCCGTAGTGGAGAAACATTGACTACAAGTTCCAGGATTTTGGTGCGGACCCTAGAAATTTAAGGTTTGGGTTGAGCACAGATGGCATGAATCCATTTGGACACTAGAGCAGCAAGCATAGCACATGGCCTATGAACCTATGCATATATAATCCTCCTCCTTGGCTCTGCATTAAGAGGAAGTACATTATGATGTGCCTACAAATCCAAGGACCAAATCAGCCAGGCAATGATATAGATGTGTACCTTGCACCATTGGTAGAGGAACTACAGCTGTTGTGGAACGAAGGGGTCAGGGTATGGGATGCGGATCAACGAGAGAACTTCACGCTACGTGCAATGTTGTTTTGCACCATCAACGATTTTCCCGCACTTGGAAACCTTTCGGGCATGAAAACAAAAGGAAGTCAAGCTTGTCCTCACTGCTTAGATGATACAGCAAGTGTGTGGCTCAGGAATTGCCGAAAGACTGTGTATATGCGCCATCGACGGTTTCTACGTGTGAATCATCCATATCGCAAGATGACCAAGCATTCAATGGAACTAGGGAGAATGGATCGGCTCCACGCATACTTAGTGGAAAAGAAGTGCATGACATGTTTGCAGGCCTGCATGTTAAGTTTGGAAAATGTGAAATGGGGAGAAAGAGGAAGAAAACAAAAACCAGTGAAAACGGCATATGGAAGAAGAGGTCATTTTTATGGGATCTACCTTACTGGGAGGAACTATATGTTCGACACTGCTTGGATGTGATGTACGTGGAGGTTAACTTTTGCAATAGTTTGGTTGGTTCATTGCTTCATATGAAAGACAAAACGAAGGATGGACTAAACGCACGGCTCGACTTAGTCAATATGTACTTAAGAAGCGAGTTATCACCAATAATTTGTAGTATGGGCAGGACGGAACTCCAGCTTGTTTTACTCTATCCAAAGCCGAGCGAAAAGAATTTTGTCAGTGCTTGCATGGTGTAAAATACCCATCCGGTTACGCTGCCAACATGAAGAGGATAGTGTCCATGAGTGACTTGAAATTGTCTGGAATGAAGTCACATGACTGCCATGTTCTAATGACTCAGATGATTCCTGTTGCAATAAGGAGTATATTGCCTCCAGACGTCCGACGAACCATCACAAGGCTGAGCTTGTTCTTTAATGCAATCCATCAAAAAGTCATTGATCCTGATACTCTTGATTCGCTACAGAACGAAGCAGTAAGAATTATATGTGATCTCGAGATGTATTTCCCCCTATCCTTCTTCGATATTATGGTACATCTCATGGTTCACCTTGTTCCGAAAATAAAGTTATGTGGCCCAGTGTTTCTAGGTTACATGTATCTGTTCGAGAGGTACATGGGATTCTAAAATCATACATACGTAACTGATATCGCCCTAAGGCTAGCATTATCGAAGGGTATGCAACAGAGGAGGTGATTGAATTCTGCATTGATTACATGTCGCAAGTTGACCCCATAGGTGTGCCCGTATCCCATCATGAGGTTATGCTGCATGGTATAGGCACGCTTGGCAGAAAACCGATCACACCCAACGGAGACATGTACTGTAAAGCACACTTCATTGTTCTAAATCACATAATGGAGGTGGCCCCTTACATAGAAGAGCACAAGGATTTCATATGCCGCTAGTACCCAAACAAGACGGAGGCTTGGATAAAAGAGGAGCATAACTGTCGTTTCAATGATTGGTTCAAGGTACGATTCACGGGAACACAGTGTTCTGATCTACTCTTTTGGCTAGCAAAGGGACCAAGATACACGGTGGTGACCTGGCAAAGATATGACATAAATGGGTACACATTATACACGATATCTTAAGACAGGAAGAGCACAGTGTAGAACAGCGGCGTTCGTATGGGTGCATATGAGGTGGAGCACAACCAAGGCCTAATAACACAACGCAAGAGCTCGTTCTATGGTTTCATTGAGGAGATCTAGGAACTGGACTATGTGATTTTCAAAATAACCCTTTTTCGGTGCAAATGGGTCCAAAGTGGAGGGGTTAAGAAATCTGATGAGTTTGTTTTGACTATGGTTGACCTCTCCCGAGTGGGATATAGCGATGACCCTTTTGTCCTCGCAACCCAAGTTTTACAGGTCTTCTATGTCATAGAGCCTGCTGATAAGAACAAAAATATTGTTCTTAGTGAGAAAAGAAGAATCGTTGGAGTCGAGAATGTGGTGGACGAGGAGGATTACAACCATTTCGATGAAATACCTCCATTACATGATGAAACCGACCCAAAATCAAGTGAAATGGCCAATGCAACCACCTATGTGCGCACCGATCATCAAGAAGGATTGATCGTTGAGGACTAATTGTACTATTTTATTTGTATCTTATATTTGAGCTATGTAATCCCATTATGTAATGTAATCTTATTATAGAATGTATAATGTAATCCAATATAATCCTATTTTATAGTCCTATTATAATCCTATTATATAGCCCTAATATAGTCCTATTATAATCCTATTATATAGTCCTATTATGTAATCCTATTATAATCCTATTATATAGCCCTAATATAGTCCTATTATAATCCTATATAGTCCTGTATAGTTCTATTATATAGCCCAAATATAGCTATCACTGGCGGTTATCTCGTGAGCCGCCAGTGATACCATCACTGTCACTGGCGGTTATGTCTTGAGCCGCCAGTGATAGTCTACTATCACTGGCGGTTATATCCTGAGCTACCAGTGATGGTCTTCTACCACTGGCGGTTATCACATGAGCCGCCAGTGATAGTGTGACTACCACTGGCGGTTATGGTATAAGCCGCCAGTACAGCTACCACTATACATACCCTAGCCGCGAGAAACCCCGAAATTTTCACAAGTCCCACGTGCACTTTCTCGTTGTCGAGCCCTTGTCGCCGAGCCCTAGCCGCCGCCCTCTCGTCTGCGTCCGCCTGCTCTCGTCGCCGCCCTCGTCGCCGAGCCCTCAATGCCGTCCTCATCGCCGAGCCCTCGACAGGAACTGGATGGCTTCCTCGACAGCCGGAAGCGCGCGTTCAAGTCAGCCCTCGACGTCTGCGTCCGCCGGCTCCGGCGCCACGCCCTCTACCGCCCCGCCCTCAAGGTCCAACCCCTTTCTCCCTATCCTCCATATACTTCCAATGCCGATCGCGCGGTTGTGCTGCTGGTTTCTGGGAGCTTCGCTCGGTTGCGCTCTCATGTCCATGTGTCCCCTGTCTACCTGCTCTGTTCTGATTACTTTTGTAGACAATAATTTCCCATGTACTTGTGGGTTATATAATTTGGAATAGTGGCAATTTTTTACAAAAGAAGTTTTACCTTTGTTTTTATTCACTGAATTGCAAAAGAATCTAATATGTGACTCTTCTTTGTGCATTATTTTCCAATTCATCTGAGCAACAAAATGATAAACATTGTAATGAGTGACCGCAAAAACTAAAAATATCTATATCAAACTAATTCAGATTATTTGAACCTTGCCAAACTCTAGTGAATAACAAAGCATTGTGTGTGGATTATAAAATGATATGGGTTGAGATTCTCGGGTATCCTTCCTTTGAACGGCATTTATTTAGGAAGTAGGAGCATGAGTGATGAGGTGATAAGTATATGGATGTTAAATGAGTTTAATGTTGTAGACAAACATCCTAATATGTCTAATATAGTCCTTAGGAGGCCATCAAATGAGTTTAATGTTGTAGACAAACAAAATAATCCTGTTCCATGGCTTGTGTTCACTTTTCTTTCCTCTTTTATGTCTGAGAAGACTTCATGTCTGGTCAAAAACTTGTTTGGGAGTTGCAGACATGGGGTAAGCACACCCATGACTCAGATTATTCACTTGTTAAATAAGCAGGTGTGCATAGCTGCTCACAGTAAGAAGATTGCCACAAACTGCCTAATTAAATCATGTTCTCCCTAGTAACAAGGAGCAAGATGTAGCAAGTGAATAATGTAAGCTTAAAACCTAAATGAATTACTGCTGTGATAATTGAACTGATTTCAACGCCATTTTCATATTTACTTTTTACCATTTTTAGAGAGAATAAAAGGAATTAGATACATTGACTGCAACCATGGGATCTTATAATCAATAGTATATGTACAATGACATATGTTGACGACATGGAAATAATATTATGGATATTTTTAAGACACCCAAACTATTAACACAATGACATAACACACAATGACATGGAAATAATATTATGGATATTTTTAAGACACCCAATGACATAACACACAACCTTAACATGATCGAGTAAGTATCGATATATATTATTGAACTAATCAAAGTACATATGGTACGCCTTGTTGTGGATTAGTGTTTAGGCTTAACCAGGATTGATCATGGTAGATGCATATGGTGGTTTATTTTGATGTTCTCTTTTATATAGAATGGACCCTGAGGCCACCCCTCAAGCGTGGACCACGCCTAAGCTAGGTATAAGGACGAGTTTAGACCAGCAACTTTGACAAATACTTTGGATATTTATTCAGCCTTGCAATCTGATTTTGAATTTTGCTAATCCTTTGCTACTATAAAATTGCCTTCCGAGCTCCACCTACTTCTGATCAGTACAAGTTCAACCATGCAATCGCTTCGCTCACACTCCTCAAGGTATCACGAACCAGCCCCTGGTTGTACCACCTGCCGTGTCAGTAAGAACACTTGTAAGAACGTGGTAAGACACTTGTGAGCGTGTGATTCCACCTACCACCACCTAGTAGTTTATAGGGATAATACTTCTTTTTGTTATCTTTTTTGTTTTCTACTAACCATGGCAGGACCGAACACTAGAATGATTCTCGGAATCGAGGAGGACTTTGCTATGACCAACCGAGAGAATCAGAACCGTTTCGAATACCGCAATCGTCAAAGTATGAGAGAACGAGAATTGCAGAGACGTGTGTTGAGCAGTCAAATGGAGCAAGCAGAGAAGCTACAACGCCATAATTTGTTTCAAATGTACCTCATCGTCAAGGAGCGACGTGTTCGTGTCATTATTGACGGAGGAACCTGCAACAACTTGGTAAGTTTAGATTTGGTTAAGAAGCTTGGCTTGACTACACGTGATCATCCTCATCCTTACCATATTCAATGGATCAGTAACAAAGGTAAGAGAAAGGTAACACAAACTGTCAAAATTCACTTCTTTATTGGACCATACCAAGATTCTGCTGAATTCGATGTAGTGCCCATGCAAGCATGTCAACTTTTGTTAGGCCGTCAATGGGAATTAGATACTAATGCAACTTATCATGATAGAAGAAATAAATACATTTTTGTGCACAACGGAATGAAAATCGCATTTCTTCGTATGACACCTGCTGAAATTATACAATGTAATAAAGAAAGAGCTGAAAATGATAAGAAAGACAACTTGCTAGGGTCTGAAAATCAAATTGGATATGACAAACATATTGCTGAAAATAATGCATCAATTTGCAAAAATGTTGTGTATCCTTCTGTGTCTAACATTTTGCACGAATATTCGAACGATACGATAAAAGACGAGAAGGTCGAGCATGGAACATTTCCTTCGACTGAGGAGTTAGATTTAGTTGTACAGTTACTCGAGGTGAGTAAATCTTCTATTGTGCAGGACCTTGAGAAAAAGCAAGAGAAGGAGAATGACACAAAAGAAAGAGAGGAGATGTTTGTTACCTCGTGCATACTTTCCACTCCTACAGTTGAAGATGCACCTACAATAACTGAGAAGGAGAATAAAGGTATCGTAAACGGTGCCACATTCATTCAAGGTGAGAATGATTTTGACATGTTAAAACTTTCTATCAATCATGCTACCGTAGAGCAACCATTAGTGGAATCCATTACTGATTTACCTTTGTCACAAAATGATTTGCTTGTTGTTCCTTGTGATAAAGAAGAGTTATATGATGATGCTTCACTTAAATCTATGCCACAATTAGTAAATGAACATGTCAGTTTTGTTTTAGAAACTAACAACACTTGTGTTGAAAATAAACATATCATTCATATTTCCTGCGAAAAAGATGAACTGAAATTGCTGTCTTCTTTAAATACCTTGAGTTACATTGAATTTGATGTTCTATGTGATTTAAATAGTTTAGAGGAGAAACTTTATGTACATTCTGATTTGCCATGGTTATCTAGATATATTTTTAATGCTATTGGCAAATATAATGATCAACGGAAGTACATGGTGCATCGAGTTTATATTTGTTCAAATCTGAAATCTCCTTTTGTTATGCCACGATGTCATCGACCGGAGGATATGCTTGTTTCTTTGCCTTTTGTTGGTATTAACCTTTTGCAGAGCAATGAGCTTGAGTCGAGGACGACTCAAAATCAAGAAGGGGAGAATGATGTGACCATGGCTCTCGTGGATATGATCAACGCTACATCCACTACGCATCCATCGACTTTCACACCACATCGACGTGCTAAAGAACAACATCAATGTGCTGAACGGGAGCCACGAGCCAGCATTAATTCCTTTGTCGAGCCATATACACCATCTACACCAGAGATTAAGCAAGCCATGACTCTGTTTGAAGACAATACAAGTGCCAAACAACTCCTAACGCTCCAGGGCAAGCCCGAGATCAAGCCCAATTCTTCCACGAGTCTAGTTCGGCCACTAGGAGCAGTCCAATTTCAAACGACCATAACTGGGTCATACGAAGTCCGTTTTAGACGTTCAAGTACTCCACGGACAAGCTCACCACGAGATCTTTCCAATGGATCCAGTCTCATGACGAAATTCTGTCCGAGTCAACGGGAATCGTGAAAACAAGATCACAAACAAAATCTGCCGGGTGCTGCACCACCTCCACTTGGGCCCATGAGGCTTGTACGACCTAGGGTTGCTCGGCCACCCCCATAGCCGCCCCCTTGGGTCTCTCCCTCATATATATTCAGTAGCCGTCACAATTTTAGACTTGGGTTTTGCTTAGATTAATCTGCCATTGCAGTTTCGCCGTTTATCGGTTTGTAGAACCCCAACTTCGTGCGCTTAATTCAATTTCGCAATTTCATATTGCTCTTCTGCGTTCTTGCTCGTGTTCTCGATTCGCTTGCAGGAATTAATCCTCGTGGTGAGGTCAACCGCGTCTTGGCACGGTTGATAACGAACGGAGGCAGTGGTGTAGCGATTGCTGGGTTCGATTGGTTCTGATGGGAAGCCGGATCGTCAATGTCGAGTCCTCCACCAATCGACGTATCATCTACCTGTTGAAAGATCGGGCGCCGTGTCCCATCAGCGCCTGAGGCCACCCCAGCTGTGAAGAGAAGGGTTAGCAGACGGCTAAGCAAGCTCAAGACCGATGTCGTTCATATCATCACAGAGGTCAAGAGAGGAGGTGTACCGGTCCTTCCCACGAAAGCTGCATCAGCGTATCGAACAATGTACGGGGTGGTGGCTAGGACATGAGTCTCATGCACCACCAACACCTAGAAGGACCTCACCACTCAAGAAAGGGACCAACTATGGGAGAAGCTCAAACGGTCGTTTTAATTCCCTGAAGACTCTCTTCCTGAGGTGCAGAAGAACACACTGAAGCGCATGGGATCTCCTGGAAGAACTGGAAGGTGGATCTTGTCAAAGATTTCGTCAACGGGGAAAAAACCCCATTTCAGAAGTGCCCTTTCATTACAAATTAGGTGTGGGAGGAGTTCAAGAGGATGAAGACAACTGAGGAGTTCAAGGAGTCCTCCATCAAACACAAGGCCATTCAGGCCAAGAACACTCACCCCCACAGACTCGGCGCCACTGGATATGTGGCAAAAGAATGCGAGTGGGATCACCAACATGCGTGCTGACTGCTAGATCAGGGCTTGGGTCAAAGTCACACCGACGGGGCCAGTTTTCTCCACGCCCGAGACTGCCGAGGTGGTTCAAAAGCTGGTAAGTGCACAATGACCCTTACAATGTTTACTTTCGTAACACCCCAATTATAATTTCTCCACCTATTGCAGATTGAGTATGACATGCAAGCATCGCAAGGCTCCTTTGTTGAAAACAGGAAGCGAGACATCCTAACTGAGACCTTAGGAAACAAGGAGCATCCATGCCATACGCGGGGCATCGGGGTGTACGTTCCATGGAAGGAGGGATTCCCCAATGACTATCTCGACTACAAGAAAAAGAAATGTGTACATAACTTAGAGGATGAAATTCAAAATAGGGTACGCGCAGAAGCTGAGAAGATATGAGCAGAATGGGAGCCTCGGGTACAACAATTGGAGGAACTCGTAAGGAACAGACCCGAAGCCAACCAGCCAACCATAATACACAAGCTATCAGTTGCACCCCTCCATTTAAAACAGTTGCGCTTCCGCACCTTCGCCCGATACGGCTGGCCCAAAGAAATACCCGGTGGACGACATCAAGGAGATTACCCATTGCTTGCTCCAAGTTTCATATAGCATCGGTGTTTCACTCGAGGTGGCCCGCAGTGTGGTGTACCCCTGCATTTCGGGGATGAAGGTTCATGGTGCGGACTTGGCGGCGGGCTACGCGAAGGTCCAGGTAGACGCTGTTATGGACAACGACGCGGTGAAGATGATGAAATCATAACAGTTGGGGATGCTGTCCATAGTTTTGTCTAGTTGCCCAAGAAGGATATTACCCTTCTAGCAAATATTGAAGAAATTGAGGCCGGCGGCGTTGGAGCCATAGATCCGATCCGTAACGATGAAGAGGAGAGAATGAAGAAAGCCATGTCTGCGGCGGCCCCTCAATCTTTCAAGACAAGCTCACAGAGCAATAAATGTGCTGCGTCCTCACCACCAGTGTGTTATTGCTCCCCACAGAAGGGGAAACGAATCGTACGTCAATCTCCCATGTCTGAGAGGAAGATTCACTGGGCGTAGAAAGGGAAAAATTTCAGATGGGAGAACCACTGCATACCCTTGCCGCATTAAAAGACGTGGGTATGGCCTGCCAGAACCTACATGATTATTACCTTAAGAACTCACGCCTTCCCATAAAGGAATGATCATCTAGTATCATGGGTAAGGTGAAGGGCAAGTATTTCCTCGACGATAAAGATAGTTATCTTAACATAACCTCCGAGGACCTGTGGTATATGTATCAATTGCAGGAGTTGGACGTCTCTCTCATCCACTGCTTTGCAGTGTAAGTGTATACAATTCTTACGCAATGTTAGTGTATATTTCTTATCCACTTATACACTGATCATATATATCTTACTTTTCAGCCAAATGTACCTAGTTGCCAAACGAAGTCAAGTCCAGGCCGATTTTCTTGACCCTGGCATTGTCACACAGGACAACATAAAGGTGGATTGAAAGAATACCGGGCAATACCTGAAGAGGGCCCTGACTAACGGATAGACAAAGCATACTTCTTGTTGCCCTGCAACAAAAATTTCCATTGGATCTTGCTGCTCATAGAACCTAGCGAAAACAAGGTTGTCTACCTCGACTCATTGAGGATGAGCTCCACACATGAGTGGGAAGATTTAAAAGGCCTAGTCAATGCGGTGTTCAAGAGTTATGTCAAGGGTAGGGGCAACCACAATGCTGCGATAGGCATGGAACTTAGGCATATAGAGAAATTTTCAGTAAGTATCTATTCACACTTTTCCTCATAATAAAATGAAAATTTATTAGTGCCTACCCCACTGATTATTGTGCCTTGTCACCTTTATACTTCCTTATGTAGTGCCACCAGTAGCCCGGAGGTCATGTTTGCGGATTCTACATTGCGCGACATATGCAAATCACTCTAGGATTACGACCAAATGAAGATCTGAATATTGGAGATACAAACATCGATTTTAATTCTCTTGCAGACATTAGAGATAGTTTGGCTACATTTATTAATACCCAAGTTATTGACCCAAATGGTCGTCTAAACAGTGGACGCCTATAGTTAACTATAACAGACATATTGTATGAAGTGATGCATGTCGTGTAATAACTTTGTTATATTAATATATGATATGTTCCTTTGAATTTGATGTTGTTCTTATTTAGATGAAATCTGGATTTATATAGATGAAATCTGGATGTTTATTCAAGAATCTGTTTATGGATGAATATGGATGAAATCTGTATGTATATGGATGAAATCTGTTTATTTGAATTCTAGATGTATATGTATATGGATGAATCTGGATGAAATCTGTTTATTTGATGTATATGTATATGGATGAAACTAGCCACCATTCGAACAAGCTGTTTGCATGTATATGTATATGGATGAAAAATCAAAACCTGGATGTATATGTATATGGATGAAATCTGTTTTTTTGAATTCTAGATGTATATGTATATGGATGTATATGGATGAATTCTGGATGTGTATGGATGAAATATAGGGCGAGCTAATTATTTTTTTTGACCCAGAAAAAGATACCACTGGCGGTTCATACATGAACCGCCAGTGATATGCACCGTCACTGGCGGTTCCAGATAAAAACCGCCTGTTAAGATCTACATAAGTACAAATTTGTTATCATCGGCGGTTGTCGTCAGAACCGCTGGTGATATTATTAATATTGCGGGCGGTTCTGTTATGAACCGCCACTGATAATGCATATCATTGGCGGTTCCACACCCGCTAGTGAAAATCCCCGATTATCACTGTCACATAATCATTGTCACTTCGAAAACCGCCAATGATGTTAGTTTAGAACTGCCAGTGATGACATATTCTGCACTAGTGCCCATCGGCCCAACACCAAGACATTAAGCCCTTGACCCCACGTGGCAATGCATTGATGCCCAACCGTCTACCCCACACCCGTATCCCTTAACCTATGAGCTGCCACCCCCAGCTCGCACCTCTCCTTCCCACTTCCCAGTTCCCAACTCATTCAGCCATCTTTTCTTCCCAGTCTCGAGCCAACCTGCCTAGGCTCGCCCAAACTTGGCTCAAATCTAGCCCTAGATAGATGACTTCAAGCTAGACATCATCGTACAATAGTTCCTTTAGGTGCAAGACGAGGTGATAGTGCTCTCGTGGATCGGCTTAGCTGGGCTCCTCCCCACATTGGCCTCCATGCTCTGTTCATCTCTGTGCTCGTCCAAGCCAACGCCAGCACTGCCACGGCATACAACATGTCGGTATGGCTGATCAGTCAGGCGCTGGGCGCTAGTGGCGTACATGGTGGGATATTGCACAAACTGATGAGGCAGGAGCGAAGCAAAGGGCATGGGCTCTAATGATGAGGACATCGCTACCTTGGATACATCCATGGGACCAATGACCAAAGACCCACCTAGAGACCATCGACCTTCGACCAATATTCAAGGACTAAGTACATGGGTTTGTGCGCAACAACTAAATTATCAGCTAAATTCGTTTCTAGGGTTACATAATTTTAAATTGAAGAATAGACCGCTACCTAATAATACTCTCATACTTAAGAACCTGGATAAGGATCATCAAGGTAGCATTAATGTGCCAACACAAGTCATAAAGCAAGGTGGGAATAAGCAAGGTGGGAATGTGAAAGGTTTTAGCTCGGCCTCTAATGACCAGTCCGACATTAAAGGGCATAGAGAATGCAAATGGACTCCGTTTGGGATGTGTGAGCACTTGATCGAAAGCTTAACTCCCACACTTTCCAATGGATCTGGCCTAATCTTTAAATTCGTCCTGAGCTAGGCACAATTGATAACGATTAGGACTGTGGTGTTAGCAATTGCGGGCACTTATCCTTACGTTGTTCATAGCCAGATTGTCAAAGTCATATTCATCCAAATCGAAGTTATCCCCTGACAAAAAGATAAGGCAACACCGTATGTTCATCATTTGGCATCAGAGCGACGGTTTACTAGTGAGTTTTTTAATCTTATTTAGTTGTTTGATTGTGTTCTTGCCATAGTCCAGAAAATTTGGCCCACAAAAAGATTGTTTTCTTGCTGTCCAAAACCCTTTGTGTCTTTCAATCTATTAATTTTGCCTTTTTAAATTGAGTTTGTTTCCGTTCTAGGGTTGTCTTGTTGCTGTTCATCTCTCTGTTCATCTCCTCACATTAAAGTCCCTTCATATCCCTCAAAAACAAAAATAGTAATTTCAGGCAAAAATTTTCCTTTTCTGCAGCCACCACCAAAAATGTCATAAATCCTATTTGCTTCATCCCTTTTGAGTTAAACCAAAAGAAGCAGATCCATGACTTGCTGTTCTATCTTGGTGCCAAGTTTCAAGTCGATTCATGAAGGCAGGAAGGGATTATGATTGTTCGATTTAGACCTAGTTGATGTCCTAAAATCTGCAGTTGAGCGCAGTTGTGAATTTTGTGCGAATTGTTCGGTTGGTTTTTAGAAAGTTGGCTCAAAATAAAAGTTGTTGGAAAAGCCATCAGGAAGAAGGAAACAAATCACAAAAAAAAAACACCTGACTAAATGTTACAGTTAAAATACCGATCTATTGTCACTGGACAAAAAACAGCAAGTTACAAAGTTGGATCAATTTTGTGCTTTCATATTCCAAATTGCATATCTTTGAGTTTTTATGTGTTTACCAGTTGTATCTATATCCACATACTTGTTTTAACCTATTTTTCATCCTTGTTTGATCAGCTACATAGGCTAAGTGCTAGTTTCAAACAGTTATTCAACTTGTGCAAATCTAGAGTTAGCTGATTGTTTCCATTGCTACTAAATATTTAGCCTATCCGAGCTCCAATTTCTACTAGCCTCATAGGTTATAATCTTGCAAACTCTTTATTTACACTTAAGATCGGTTTATCACGAACCAGCCGCCGGTTGCACCGCTTGCTGCATTAGTAAGAATTGGCAAGAACTTGATAAAAGCTCAAGAGAGCGACTTGATCAATTTCACCAATTAGTAGTGGATAGGGAAGAACATATCTTTGTGTATTTTCCTGTTATTACTACCATGGTAGATGAAGAAGGAAGCAACAACGAAAACTGAGCTGATGTTCTCACACCCCATTCGAGAGGAATCATACAACACTTCTCACGATTACTCAACGTATATACTGAAAATCATGATAATGCATTGGCTCGGATCAACGACAACCTCGCCACCCTCCGTGACCGAGTTGATCATCCACCGCTTCTAGTCGTGTACCTCCACACTCCAACCGTGGGTGCCCTGCTATCTCCACTTCCACTCCATCACATGTCTCCGAAACAAAATCAGCCATGGTGCAAGCTCCTACAAAGAGTGCTTCCTCAGTTGTATCCACGAGCTGCACTCACGATGTGTAATGCCATCGATGCAAAGGATTTGGACACATGATGCATAATTGTCAAAGCCAGCGTGCTCTAGTTGTAAAGGAAGATGGTGAGTGTACCTCTGCTAGTGATATTGAAGAAGATCTTGCTTTAGCTGTAACTAACTCTACAGGTGAGAATGAAGAGAATGAAAATAAGAAGCAGCATTGGGGTGTTCAAAATTTCAGACAAGTACAAGAGCAGCATTGTAAAGCATGTACTTAGCACTCAAATGGAGAGTGCTAAACAAAATTAGCGCCACTTGTTCCAAACCAAATTTGTCATCAAAGAGCGCTCTGTGCAAGTCATCATTGATGGAGATAGTTGTAATAATCATGCTAGTATGGATATGATCGAGAAGCTTGAATTGACCACAACATAACATCCACATCCCTACTACATTCTATGGTTCAATTCTAGTGAAAATATAAAGGTAACAAGAATGGTGAGAATGCACTTTTCACTTGGTTCATATCATGATCATGCTGGTTGCGATGGTGTACCTATGCAAGTATGCTTTTTACTGTTAGGCAGACCTTGGCAATATGATAAAGATGCTTCCCATCATGGTAGAACTAATCAATACACTCTCTTGCATAAAGGAAAGAAAATTGTTTTGCTTCTTATGACCCTTGCTGCAATTCTAAAAGATAACCTGAAGAGAGCTGAAAGAGAGAAGGAGAGTGCTAGAACTAAAAATCAGATTGCAGCCAAAGAGTTAGCACAACCCAAGAAGAAAGAATCTAATTCTAAGAAAGCTAAAATGAAGTTAAAAGATTCCATCATGCTAGTGACAAAATCTGGTTTGAATGACATGAAAGAAAGTAATATTGAATGCTATGCTTTCATTTGCAAAGAGACCCTGTTTTCATTGGAAAATATACCGGAATTGAACATCAAATTGACTTGATTCTAGGAGCCACATTGCCAAACCGAGCAGCATATAGGACCACCCTAGAGGGGACTAAGGAGATTTAATGCCAAGTGTAAGACTTGCTTGACAAAGGGTACTGCGTGAAAGCCTTAGTCCTTGTGATGTTCCTATTCTGTTAGTACCAAAAAAGGATGGATCATGGCGTATGTGCATTGATTGTAGAGCTATCAATAATATCACTGTTAGGTATCGGCACCCTATTCTTCGGGTTGGATGATATGGTAGATGAATTAAGTGGCTCTATTGTGTTCTCTAAAGTTTATTTGAGAAGTGGATACCACCATATTAGAATGAAACTTGGAGATGAATGGAAAACAACATTTAAAACTAAATTTGTCTTATATGAGTGTTTAGTTATACCTTTCAGTTTGACTAATGCACCTAGCACATTTATACGATTGATGAATGAAGTATTACGCGCTTTCATCGGTAAATTTGTAGTGGTCTACTTTGATGACATCTTAATTTATAGCAAGTCCCTTTCTGGACATCATGACCACCTATGTGCTATTTTTAATACTTTAAGTGATGCAAGTTTATTTGGTAACCTTGAGAAGTGCACCTTTGGCACCGATCGAGTCTCGTTTCTTGGCTATGTTGTGGCACCATAGGGAAGGGGTTGACGAAGCCAAGATCGAAGCAATCAAGACTTGGCTGACTCCTAACACGGTCACACAAGTGCAGAGCTTCCATGAACTTGCTGGATTCTATCGTCACTTTGTGAAGGATTTCAACACAATCACTGCACCATTGAATGAGCGAACAAAGAAAGGTGTTCCTTTTCATTTGGGTCAAGCACAAGAAGATGCCTTCAATCTTTTGAAAGAAAAGCACACGAATGCACCATTACTTCAACTTTCAGATTTTGGTAAGACCTTTGAATTTGAATGTGATGCTAGTGCTGTTGGAGTTGTAGGTGTATTGACACAAGAAGGTAAGCCTGTTGCCTAGCTATTTCAGCGAGAAATTGAGTGGGCCTATTCTTAATTACTACTCCACGTATGACAAGGAGTTGTATGCTCTTGTACGTTCTTTAGAAACGTGGCAACATTATTTATAGCCCAAAGAATTTATCATACATTCTGATCATGAATCATTCAAGCACATTCAAAGCCAAAATAAGCTGAACCGTAGATATGCTAACCGGGTGGAATTCATTGAATCCTTTCCCTATGTTATCAAACACAAGAAAGGGAAGGATAATGTGATTGCTGATGCTTTTTCTTGAAGATGTGCAATGATGTCACAATTTGATTGTAGGATTTTTGGATTAGAAACTATAAAGGATCTGTATGCTCAAGACAATGAATTCAAGGAAGTCTAGCTAAATTGTAAAGATAGAAAAAGTTGGAATAAATTTGTTGACAATAATGTCTTCATGTTTTGATTAAATCCTCTCAAGAAACGAACTTTTGTAACTTTTTCACATTCAACTAAACCACAACGCAACAAATAATTTTGCAATTGTTCATAGTATTTCTTAACACTTTTATTTCCCTATTTTAAACATTGGAGTCTAGTGTACAAGAAATCAGCATGATATTTAGTAACATATTCAAGTCTCATAAGTATTTTCATGACATTCCAATTTTCAGGTTTTCTCTCTTTTCAACAAACATTCTTCCTCCATGTTAATGCAAATCCAATTCGCAAACTAGCAGCAATCCTAATCTTTTCATTTTCAGACAAATCATAATTGCCAAATTCTTTGTCCACTACTATTTTCCAATCAATGTATGCATCTGGATCAATATTCCCATTGAATGGAGGCAATGTCAACTTGATATTACCTTTTTCAGCGATAGGAGATGGTTCAATGGTCTTATTTGTCCCACAAACCTTTCTTCTAAATTGAGAAGATCTTTCTTGTAACATGTCGTCTAGCTGTTACAATAATTGCTTGTCTCGAAGCGAGAGTGCACAATATTTGTCTTCTTTTCTTTCGCACCATTTGCTGCATTGGTAAGAATTGGTAAGAACTTGAAAAGAGCTTGAGAGATGTGACACTTGATAGTTTTCTTCTGTCTAATAATTGATATGGATTTACATGTACTTGTGTCTTTCCTTGTTGCTACTAACCATGACAGACTATTGTTCCAAATCGTGATGCCGAGTTCTTGAGCCATTTTTGAAGAACCTTGTGAAACAAATTGGGTACAAAGTTGTTGTTTTCAACCACGTGTCACTCCCAAACTGATGGCCAAACTGAAGTTGTGAATCGAACCTTGTCAACCATGTTGAGGACTATTCTAAAGAAGAATATGAAGATGTTGGAAGAGTGCCTACCTCATGTGCAATTCGCTTATAATCGATTGATGCACTCAACCACGAAGATGACTCCTTTTTAGGTTGTATATGGCTTTAACCCTCAAGCCCTAGTTCCCTACCATCTTTAGAAAAGGTAAACATTGATGCAAAGAAATCTGCTGAATTTGTTCTTAAGTTGGATGAAACCACAAAGGACAATATTGAGCACATGACTGCAAAATATAGGGTTGCTGGTAGACATTGTAGAAAGGAATTAACTTTTGAACCTAGTGATCTTGTTTGGTTGCATTTGCGTAAAGAAAGATTTTCTGATTTGTGAAAGTCTAAATTGTTGCTTAGAGCTGATGGTCCTTTCAAAGTGCTAGAACGAATTAATGATAATGCCTATAAGTTTGAGTTACCTGCAGATCATGGGATTAGTTCAACTTTTAACATTGCAGATTTGAAGCCATACCTTAGGGAAAACAATGAGCTTGAGTCGAGGATGACTCCATTGCAAGAAGGGAAGGATGATGATGACATCGCTACCTCGGATAAACCCATGGGACGAATGACCAAAGACCCTCCTAGTGACCAGTGATCTTCGACCAACATTCAAGGACCAATTACACGCACTCGTGTGCGACAACTAAATTATCAGATAAATTCGTTTCTAGGGTTGCATAATTTTACATTGGATAATAGCCCGCTACCTAATAATATTCTCATACTTAGGAACGTATGCAAGGATCATCAAGGGAGCATTAATGTGCCAACATAAGACATAAAGCAAGGTAGGAATACGAAAGGTTTCAAGTCGGTCCCCAATGACCAATCCGACATTAAGGGCATAGAGAATGCAAACGGACTCTGTTTGGGACGTGTGTGGACTTGATAGAAACCTTAACTCCCACACTTTCCAGTCATCTTCAAATTCGTCCTGACTTGGGCATAGTAGTCAAAAACGTTTGGTGGTTAGATCCAGTCTTCAACTCTTTGGGTGCTACGCCTTCATTCTAGTAGCCATCTCCCTGGCTATATATTGGACAAGTCCCCTCCATTTCTCTTCAGGTTTTGTTTATATTAGTTGTCTATGTGTGGAACTTTGTCTTTGTTCTCCTGACTCAGCTAGAGCAGCAGTAAACAAGTTCAAAACCTAAACTCGTGTGTGCTTTATCATTGTTCTTGCTAGCTCTTCGATTGCTTGTAAGAATAGGCCCTCGTGGTCAGCTCATCCGTGTCTTGGATAGGAGTGTGGCTTAGCGATTGCGGACACTTATCCTTGCGTGGTTCGTAACCGGATCGTCAAAGTCATACTCTGCCAAATCGAAGTTATCCCCTCACTAGAAGATTGGGCAACCCCTTGTTGTCATCACCTAAGGTGCGGATGCATTCACGCTTTAGTGCAGAAAGTAAGCTAAGTGGATGAGTTAAGTACACAATCAATGTCTTTGCTACTTAAAAAGATTGTAGTGGTGGTTTTTTAATAAGTTTTTTAGTTCACTTTTAAAAGGATCTAGATTGCGATGATGGGCATATTTGGAAGTAATATGTTTTGTTATTTGTCACAAAGCACGAGCAATCCACTAGTGATATAATATATAGATCAAGTTTTACGTATAGGATAGAGAGACTTGCTGAAAGCTTTGCTGTTTGAAATCGTGAAAAGTTTCTCTGCTATTAAAATGTCTCTAGTGGTAGTGGTGTTGATGGTGGTGGTGGCGACAACTGTAGCGGCGACGGCAACACATCATCTATCTCCATCTCTATATATTCCTAATCCCTCAAGATATAGTAGAGTACTTTCTATTTATTTCTACTATTAGGTCTTAATTTTGTGGTGAGTGATAAGTGATAGTCACACTTCACTGAAATTACCCATCATATTATTGTCCGTAACAAATCCATCTAGTTAACTAAATTCATAGGCCCACGAGTCAAAAAGTAGTTGTCAACTTATTTTGTCGCCATGCCTCCACATGGCCTAGAAGCTCTCAAGGAGCCAGGGGCGGTCCACGTTAGCAATCGTTATTCATTTTAAATGTCACTGGTACGTATTCTATAATTTTTTGTCATTGTTTTTAAAATATGATGTACTACTAAAATGTCTTACAGTGAATGGTGAGTGATGTCATACTTCACTGGAATTACTCATCATGCATCCATCATAAGAAACACATCTACTTAAACTAATAAGTAGTTATCATGCATTCGTTCTAACAAACTCATCTTATCTAATTTATTCCTCAAAATTCTAAGGAAGGGTACAACTAGAGTTTAGCGCACCAATCTCTTGCTACCATCCATACGGTCGCTGTTAGGAATAGTCTCACATCGGATGTAGGGAGAGCACAAGCATAGTTTATAAGGGTAAGGGAGTACCCCTTCATTGAGCTAGCTTTTTTTGGGGAGGAGGGGGGAGAGATGGCCAAGAGACCTTCGGCCCGCTGCTTTGCGTTGGGCCTGCCACTAGTGCAGAATACGTCATCACTGGTGGTTCTGAACTCACATCACTGGCGGTTTTCAAACCGACAGTGATTATGTGACAGTGATAATCAGGGATTTTCACTGGTGGTTGTGGAACCGCCAGTGATATGCATTATCACCGGCGGTTCATAACAGAACCGCCCGTGATATTAATAATATCACCGGCGGTTGTTGTTAGAACCGCCGATGATAACAGATTGCCACTAGCGGTTTTAACCAAAACCACTGGGGAAATGTAGACATTCACCGGCGGTTTTAATTTAGAACCGCCAGTGACGGTGCATATCACTGGCGGTTGTTGTATGAACCGCCAGTGATATCTTTTCAGGGTCAAAAAAAATTATTAGGTTGCCTATATTTCATCTATACACATCCAGAATTCATCCATATATATACACATCCAGAATAAACATCCATACACATCCAAAATTCATCCATATACATACACATCCAGAATAAACAGATTTCATCCATATACATATACATCCAGGTTTTGGTTTTTTATCCATATACATATACAAAACAGATTGTTCTAATGGTGGCTAGTTTCATCTATATACATATACATCAAATAGATAGAGCTCATCCAGATTCATCCATATACATATACATCCATATACATCTAGAATTCAAATAAACAGATTTCATCCATATACATCCAGATTTCGTCCATATTTATCCACATACATATACATCAATAAACATCCAGATTTCATCCATATACATCTAGATTTCATTTAAATAAGAACAACATCAAATTCAAAGGAACATATCATATATTAATATAACAATATGTACTTCATACAATATGTCTGTTATAGTTAACTATAGGCGTCCACTGTTTACACGACCATTTGGGTCAATAACTTGGGTATTAATAAACGTAGCCAAACTATCTCTAATGTCTGCAAGAGTATTGAAATCGATGTTTGTATCTCCAATGTTTAGATCTTCATTTTGTGGTAACCCTAGAATGATTTGCATATGTCGCGCAACGTAGAAGCCGCAAGCATGGCTTCCGGGCTGCTGGTGGCACTACAGAAGGAAGTATAAAGATGACAAGGCACAAAAATCAGTGGGGCAGGCACTAAAAAAATTTCCATTTTATTATGAGGAAAAGTGTGAATAGACACTTACTGGAAATTTTTCTATATGTGTAAGTTCCATGCCCATCGCAGCATTGTGCCTGCCCCCACCCTTGACATAACTCTTGAACACCGCATTGAGTAGGCCTTTTAAATCTTCCCACTCGTGTGTGGGGCTCATCCTCAACGAGTCGAGGTAGACAACCTTGTTGTCGCAAGGTTCTATGAGCAGCAAGATCTAATGAAAATTTTTATTGAAGGGCAACAAGAAGTATGCTTTGTCCTGTCCTCTAGTCAGGGCCCTCTTTAGGTATTGCCCGGTATTCTTTCTATCCGCCTTTATGTTGTCCTGGGTGACAATGCCAGGGTCAAGAAAACCGGCCTGGACTTGACCTCGTTTGGCAACTAGGTACATTAGGCTGAAAAGTAAGATATATGTGATCAGTGTATAAGTGGATAAGAAATATACACTGACAATGTCCAAAACTTGTATACACTTACACTGCAAAGCAGCGGATGAGAGAGGCATACAACTCCTGCAATTGAAACATATACCACAGGTCCTCGAAGGTTATGGTAAGATAACTATCGTTATCGTCCAGGAAATACTTGCCCTTCACCTTACCCACGATACTGGATAATCGTTCCTTCACGGGAAGGCGTGAGTTCCTGAGGTAATAATCATGTAGGATCTGGCAGGCCGCACCCATGTCATTTAATGCGGCAAGGCTATGCAGTGGTTCTCCCATCTGAAATTTTTTCCCTTTCTGCGCCCAGTGAATCTTCCTCTTAGGCGCTGAAGATTGACAGATGATTCGTTTCCCCTTCTCTAGGGAGCAGTAGCGCATTGGTGGTGAGGACGCAGCACGCTTATTGCTCTGTGAGCTTGTCTTCAAAGATTGAGGGGCTGCCGCAGACAAGGTTTTCTTCGTTCTCTCCTCTTCATTGTTACGGATCGGATCTATGGGTCCAACGCAGCCGGCCTCGATTTCTTCAAGATTTGGTAGAAGAGTAATGTCCTTCTTGGGCCACTAAACGAAACTATGGACAGCATCCCCAACTGTTATGATTTCATCATTGGGGGGATTCACAAGTGGGATCTTCGCTGCGGTGTTGTCCATAACAGCGTCTACCCAGACCTTCGCGTAGGCCGCCGCCAAGTCCGCACCATGAACCTTCATCCCCGAAATGCAGGGGTACAGCACACCGGGGGCCACCTTGAGTGAAACACCGGCGCTATACCAAACTTGGAGCAAGCAATGGGTAATCTCCTTTATGTCGTCCACCAGGTATTTCGTTGGGCCAGCCTTATCGGGCGAAGGTGCGGAAGCGCAGCTGCTTTTAAATGGAGGGGTGCAACCGACAGCTTGGGTATTAGGGTTGGCTTCGGGTCTGTTCCTTATGAGTTCCTCCAACTGTTGTACCCGAGGCTCCCATTCTGCTCGTATCTTCTCAGCTTATGCGCGTACCCTATTTTGAATTTTATCCTCTAAGTTATGTACACATTTCTTTTTCTTGTAGTAGAGATAGTCATTGGGGGAACCCCTCCTTCCAGGTAACGTAGACCCCGATGCCCCGTGTACGGCCTGGGTGCTCCTTGTTTCCTAGGGCCTCAGTTAGGATGTCTCGCTCCCTCTTTTCGACAAAGGAGCCTTGCGATGCTTGCGTGTCATAC
This sequence comes from Olyra latifolia, assembly GCA_036346145.1. Taxonomy (NCBI): domain Eukaryota; kingdom Viridiplantae; phylum Streptophyta; class Magnoliopsida; order Poales; family Poaceae; genus Olyra; species Olyra latifolia. The sequence continues at coordinate 37,587,516 of CM070524.1, read as the reverse complement.
TCAATCTGCAATACGTGGAGAAATTGAAATTGGGGTGTTACAAAAGTAAACATTGTAAGGGGTCATTGTGCACTTACCAGCTTTTGAACCACCTCAGCAGTCTCGGGCGTGGAGAAAACTGGCCCCGTCGGTGTGACTTTGACCCTAGCCCTGATCCAACGGTCAGCACGCGTGTTGGTGAGCCTTGTGGTGGCTTCAAATTGCTCACTGGCGCAGTCGGCCAGCTCCCACTTGCGTTCTTTGCCGCATATCCAGCAGTGCCGAGTCTGTGGGGGTGGGTGTTCTTGGCTTGAATGGCCTTGTGTTTGATGGAGGACTCCTTGAACTCCTTCGTTGTCTTCATCCTGTTTAACACCTCCCACACCTCGTTCGTAATGAAAGGGTACTTCTGAAACGGGGTCTTCTCTTCATTGACGAAATCCTTGACAAGATCCACCTTCCAGTTCTTCCAGGCGATCCCCATACGCTTCAGGGTGTTCTTCCACACCTCAGGAAGAGAGTTTTCAGGGAATTGAAATGACCGTTTGAGCTCCTCCCATAGTTGGTCCCTTTCTTGAGCGGTGAGGTCCTTCCCAGTGTTGGTGGTGCATGGGACTCGTGCCCTAGCCACCACCCCACACATTGTTCAATACGCTGATGCAGCTTTCGTGGGAAGGACCGGTATACCTCCTGTCCAGACCTCTGTGATGGTATGAACGACATCGGTCTTGAGCTTGCTTGGCCCTCTACTAACCCTTCTCTTCACAGCTAGGGTGGCCTCGGGCGCGGTCCCCGCTTGAGGGGTGGCCTCAGGGTCCATTTTACATATAAGAGAACACCAGGCAATTTCTAATCTTTATTTGGTTATAGAAATATAATGAAATATTCAATACTTTATTACACATCATCTAAGGAGAGTGAATATTATTACATAGCGTAAACTTCACACTATGTAGCTGCAACTTGGACAGCTAAAGTGTGACATAGTCAGCTTGGGGGTTTTTGTGTAGATATCCATACTCATATTGAATGCATTAGATCCATACTCATATTGAATGCATTAGATTTCTACGGTAATAGAGCTAGAGATGGTGGTTCCATTCCTTTATTGTAGCTGCAAGAGACAGAAATGTAGGGATTGAAAAAAAATAGGGTCAGCGTTATTTAGCCAGGAAATAGGAGTAGAAGATAAATAGTAAAATAGAATAGCATTAGACATGCTCTTCTCAGATCTTGTCGTCTGCCACATGGTGCGCCATATTGGAGTGAGCCTCTTCTTCTTCCCGCAAACTAGATGAGCAACCCGTGCATTCGGGCTCGTTTTAGATGAAATACTTAATGCAATCGCATCATTTGCAGCATTTTTAAAGAAGGGTACATAGTCCAAATATGCATCTCTAATGTACTGAACAAACATTAATTAATGGATGATGAACAACTAAATTATTGGTCAACTACTGAACTATTTTATTTTGGACGGCCATGGCTATAGCATATAACTATATATATATATATATATATCAGCAAGCTCTCTAAAAAAGCAATATCATCAAGCTATAGCGTTTTAACTATATAGCATATAACCATCAGGATCCTGGTAACATTAAGCTATAGCGTTTTATATCCATCATCTACTGCCTGCACACAATGTGTAGCAGCTGAAAATGAATTGCTGACCTTGAGGGCGGGGCGGTAGAGGGCGTAGCCCCGGAGCCGGCGGACGCAGACGTCGAGGAAGCCATCCACTTCCTGTTGAGGGATCGGCGACGAGGGCGGCTGCGACGAAGGCGGCGGCGACTAGGGCTCAGCGACGAGGGCGGCGTTGAGGGCTCAGCGACGAGGGTGGCTGCGACGAAGGCGCGTCGGCGGCGGCGACTTAGGCGGCGTCGAGGGCGGACGCGAGGCTCGGCGACGGGGCTCGGCGACGAGGTGGCTGCTGCGGCAAGCGGCGTCAAGGGCGGCGGTGACTAGGGCGGCGTCGAGGGCTCGGCGACGAGGGCGGCGGCGGCTAGGGCTCGGCAACGAGAGAGTGTGCGTGCGCAGGACTTGTGAAAATTTTGGGGTTTGGCGCGGCTAGGATTATATGTAAAGTGGTCACTGTACTGGCGGCTCATACTATACCCGCCAATGGTAGTGAACCATCACCGGCGGCTCATAACATACCCACCAGTGGTAGTGAACCATCACCGGCGGCTCATAACATACCCGCCAGTGGTATTGAACCATCACCGGCGGCTCATACCATACCCGCCAGTGGTAGTAGACCATCACTGGCGGCTCATAGTATACCCGCCAGTGGTAGTGGACCATCATTGGCGGCCCACGAGATAACCGCCAGTGATAGCTATATTAGGGCTATATAATACAACTATACAGGACTATATAGGATATAATAGGACTATATTAGGGCTATATAATAGGATTATAATAGAACTATATGATAGGATTATATTAGGATAATATTGGATTACATTATACATTCTATAATAGGATTACCGCCAGTGATAGCTATTTTAGGGCTATATAATACAACTATACAGGACTATATATTATATAATAGGACTATATTAGGGCTATATAATAGGATTATAATAGAACTATATGATAGGATTATATTAGGATAATATTGGATTACATTATACATTCTATAATAGGATTAACGCCAGTGATAGCTATATTAGGGCTATATAATAGAACTATACAGGACTATATAGGATATAATAGGACTATATTAGGGCTATATAATAGGATTATAATAGAACTATATGATAGGATTATATTAGGATAATATTGGATTACATTATACATTCTATAATAGGATTACATTACAAAATGGGATTACATAACTCAAATATAAGATACAAATAAAACAGTACAATCAGTCCTCAACGATCAGCCCTTCTTGATGATCGTTGCGCACATAGGTTCTTGCATTGGCCATTTCACTTAATTTTGGGTCGGTTTCATCATGTAATGGAAGTATTTCATCGAATTGGTTGTAATCCTCCTCGTCCACCACATTCTCGACTCCAACGATTCTTCTTTTCCCAGTAAGAACAACATTTTTGTTCTTATCAGCAGGATCTATGACATAGAAGACCTATAAACTTGGGTTGCGAGGACAAAAAGGTCATCTCTATATCCCACTCGGGCGAGGTCAACGATAGTCAAACCAAACTCATCAGATTTGTTAACCCCCTCCACTTTGGACCCATTTGCACCGAAAAAGGGTTATTTTGAAAATCACGTAGTCCAGTTCCCCGATCTCCTCAATGAAACCATAGAACGAGCTCTTCCGTTGGGTTACTAGGCCTTGATTGTGCTCCTCCTCATATGCATCTATACGAACGCCACTGTTCTGCACAGTGCTCTTCCTGTCTTGAGATATCGTGTAGAATGTGTAGCCATTTATGTCATATCCTTGCCACGTCACCACCGTGTATCTTGGTCCCTTTGCTAGCCATAAGAGTAGATCAGAACACTGTGTTCCAGTGAATCTTGCCTTGAACCAATCATTGAAACAACGGTTATGCTCCTTTTTTATCCAAGCCTCCGTCTTGTTTGGGTACTGACGGCGTATGAAATCCTTGTGCTCTTCTATGTAAGGGGCCACCTCCATCATGTGATTCAGAACAATGAAGTGCGCTTTACGGTACATGTCTCCATTGGGTGTGATCTGTTTTCTGCCAAGTGTGCCCGTACCATGCAGCCTACCCTCATGATGGGATACGGGCACACCTATGGGGTCAACTTGCGACATGTAATCAATGCAGAATTCGATCACCTCCTCTGTTGCATACCCTTCGACAATGCTAGCCTCAGGACGATATCGGTTGCGTACGTATGAATTTAGAATCTCCATGTACCTCTCGAACGGATACATGTAACGTAGAAACACCGGGCCATATAACTTAATTTCCCGAACAAAGTGAACCATGAGATGTACCATAATATCAAAGAAGGATGGGGGGAAATACATCTCGAGATCACATATAATTCTTACTGCTTCGTTATGTAGCGAATCAAGAGTATCAGGATCGATGACTTTATGATGGATTGCATTGAAGAACAAGCTTAGCCTTGTGATGGTTCGTCGGATGTTCGGAGGCAGTATACTCCTTATTGCAATGGGAATCATCTGAGTCATTAGAACATGGCAGTCATGTGACTTCATTCCAAACAATTTCAAGTCACTCATGGACACTATCCTCTTCATGTTGGCAGCGTACCCGGATGGGTATTTTACACCAAGCAAGCACTGACAAAATTCTTTTCGCTCGGCCTTGGATAGAGTAAAGCAAGCTGGAGGGAGTTCCATCCCGCCCGTACTACTAATTATTGGTGCTAACTCGCTTCTTAAGTTCATATCGACTAAGTCGAGCCGTGCGTTTAGTCCATCCTTCGTTTTGTCCTTCATATGAAGCAATGAACCAACCAAACTATTGCAAAAGTTAACCTCCACATGCATCACATCCAAGCAGTGTCGAACATATAGTTCCTCCCAGTAAGGTAGATCCCACAAAATTGACCTTTTCTTCCATATGTCGTTTTCACTGGTTTTTGTTTTCTTCCTCTTTCTCCCCATTTCACATTTTCCAAACTTAACATGCAGGCCTATAAACATGTCATGCACTTCTTTTCCACTAAGTATGCGTGGAGCCGATCCATTTTTCCTAGTTCCACCGAACTGCTTGGTCATCTTGCGATATGGATGATTCACACGTAGAAACCGTCGATGGCGCATATACATAGTCTTCTGGCAATTCCTGAGCCACACACTCGCTATATCATCTAAACAGTGAGGACAAGCTTTACTTCCTTTTGTTTTCATGCCCGAAAGGTTTTCAAGTGCGGAAATCATTGATGGTGCAAAACAACATTGCACGTAGCGTGAAGTTCTCTCGTTGATCCGCATCCCATATTCTGACCCCTTCGTTCCACAGCATCTGTAGTTCCTCTACCAATGGTGCAAGATACACATCTATATCATTGCCGGGCTGCTTTGGTCCTTGGATTAGTAGGCACATCATAATGTACTTTCTCTTCATGCAGAGCCAAGGAGGAAGATTATATATGCATAGGTTCACAGGCCATGTGCTATGCTTGCTGCTCCAATTTCTAAATGGATTCATGCCATCTGTGCTTAATCCAAACCTTAAATTTCTAGGGTCTGCACCAAAATCCGAAAACTTGTAGTCAATGTTTCTCCACTGCGGAGCGTCTGCAGGGTGCCTAAGCTTTCCATCTTTCTTACGATGCTCCGAGTGCCACCTGAGAAGTCTAGACTCTTTCTCATTTTCAAACCATTGTGTCAAACGAGGAGTGACTGGCAGATACCACAAAACCTTTGCTGGGATTCCGCGATTAAGGTCGGCATCCTGATCATCATCGCCGTTACGGCCTTTGACATTTCTCTTATAGCAGGATGCTTTACACTCTGGGCATGAGTGCAGGTTGCTATACTTGTGACGGTATAGGATGCAGTCATTGGGGCATGCGTGGATTTTTTGCACGTCCAATCCTAAGGGACAAATAACTTTTTTGGCACCATATGTTGTTTCTGGCATCAAATTTTTCTGGGGAAGAAGTTCCTTCAGTAGTCGTAAGAGCTCCGTGAAACTCTTATCAGACCAACGGTTCCTAGCCTTCAATTGTAAGAGTTCAAGTACAGTCGCCAATAAAGTGTGTTTCACCTTGCAACCATAAAAGATTGGCCTCTCGGACTCCTCTGACCATTTCCTAAATTTAATGAACTCTTTCGTAGTGCCATAGTCTGTTTCGACATCACGCATCATTCTATCGAACTCGTAAACTTCCTCATGTAATGTTTCACCGACATTATCACACTCGACACCTGCATCATCACTATCCACTACTTCAAAGGCGTCATCTTCACCCTCAGTTGTACTCTGTGTCTCACCGTGGCACGTCCAAAAGGAGTAATCTTTTTTGAAACCCCGCTTAATGAGATGAAACTCGATTTGAGATAAGTTTCTATACAATTTCAAATTATCGCAATCAACACAAGGACAACATATCAAGTCAACCCCTCTCTCCTGCATATCCGCCAGTGCAGCTCTCATAAACCCTTGCACCCCATTCACGTACTCTTCCGTCGCGCGATTTTCTGTGTACATCCATGATCTGTCCATTATCTGCAAAAATGTATCCACGGTATTCTTAATTATTACATGGTTACACTTCTTTCGAAATATAAGACTTTATGAATAAAATTTTACCTTAGGACGACAAAGCTAGTATGACAAATAGTTTGCTAAAATAATTATTATAAATAATTAGTAGCTACAATAATTACTTCCTCCTATATATTAATATAAATCAATTGTTGCTTATCCCATTAATTGTGACTACAAACTCATTAACATATTAACATACTGTACTTATCCCATTAATTACTTTTCTCGCATTCTACACATGCAAAACACATCACAAGCTAAAGATATTAATTAGCCTACTCTCCATGTACATCACAAACCTACAAATATTAATATATCTAGATCTCAAAGCACTTAATCTAGAGTAGGTTCTTTAATCTTCAAAAACAAGATGTATAAAGAAAAATGAAAAGCATCACTAACCTCTACCACTTGGATCTTCAAACAACCACTTGGATCTTCCAAAAACCAGTTGGAATTGAGCCAACTCCGATTCTGACCGTTGCGCATCCACCGCTTCTGATCGGCGGGGAAGAAGACAGAGTGAGCAGAGCTCCAATAATGGAGGTAGGGTCGGCATGTTGTAGTGGAAACTATCACTGGCGGTTATCTCTTAAACCGTCCGTGATATGCTAACTATCACTGGCGGTTCTCTTTAAAACCGCCCGTGATAGTTTTCTTTCACCGGCGGTTCGAACACTAACCGCCAGTGAAAGTTTCCGTTTCCCGCCAACTCCCGCCAGTTTGTCCTACAAAACTATCTCTGGCGGTGTTCAAGTGAACCGCCAGTGATGTGAAACCGTCACTGGCGGTTTTAATATGAACCACCAGTGATATGTATCCGTCACTGGCGGTTGGCCGTACAACCTCATCACTGGCGGTTGGTGTTTTGTCCCAAGCCGCGCGGGGGTCCTGTGACCCTCATCACTGGCGGTGAAAAAAATAGCCGCCAGTGATGAGGGGTCGGGGATGAGCAATTCTGTAGTAGTGTGCGAAGGTACTGCAGCCCAATGGCCTAGGGTTCAGACGTGGTCTGGCTAACAAGTGGTATCAGAGCCCAGGTAGCTCAGTGGTTCTCGGACAAGTCTCAGCCCAATGTGTGAGGAGGAGATTGTTGGGAATAGTCCCACATTGGTTGTAGGGAGGACATAAGCATGGTTTATAAGGATGAGGGAGCACCCCCTCATTGAGCTAGCTTTTTTGGGGGGGGGGGGGAGATGGCTCAGGAGACATTCGACCCGCTGCTTTGCGTTGGGCCTGCGAAGGTACTGCAGCTTATTGGCGGCCTAGGGTTCGGACGCGGTCCGGCTAACAGTTGCTAGCGATGCATGGGACTGCACAATGTCTAGCCAAAAGTCATGGGCTGTCTAGCCAAAATCACCCATGATGAAAACGAAAGAGTATGACCACGCATCGTCACTCATGGCATGTCACACTGCGTGGTGTATATGACCTGGTTGCTCATAGCCTCAGCGGTAAAATTTAGATTTTCTCATATGGAAGCATGAGTGTTTGGCTAGTTAGAGTTAATTTCTATTTATTTAGCTTGCTTTCGTATTTTAGTATATTGTATTTTAGAAAGTTTTAAATACCCTCATGATATACATCAAATCATTATATTTATCTATTTTTCTTAGTTTAGTATGTTGTAATTTAGAAATTTTTTTATAAATTTAAGATATTTTAAATTTGATTGTGCGGAAGTACAACTACATAACGAAGTTGAGCACGGAAGCAGAGCTGATGGTGCGGAAGCATAACTGGAGTTGAGAACCTGAGTACAACAAATCAAAATATCACACAATAGAAAGTAATGTGATATTTATTTTTAAGGAAAACACGGGTGCCAGTAGGACTAGATGGAGCCATGGAGGGAGTATGTAATCAAGCCGCGCAGAAATCCATGTATGGGCTAATTATACTTTGCTTGTTGTCTCAGCTATGGACAACTCGGGAGGCGCCGAAGGTCGAGGGTCACCGCCAGCAGCCGTCCGCTGGTCAGCATCCTGCGGCTCCGGTTGCACGGGTTGTCCCATGGCGATTCCCGACTGCTGCTCCTCCGCGAGCGGCTTCGAGTTCGAGGCGAAGCCGCTCGCCGCCGACGTCGCCTGAAGCAGGATGTACGAGGTGATCTGGAACCCAGCGGCGACGACAGACAGGACAGTCGCCGCCGCGAACAGCCCGCCTCCCGGAGCGACGTAGCATTTGCCGTCGTAGGTAGCCTGTGTGTCTCCGCCTATGTTAGCCATCGCGCCCACGATGAACAGTACCATCGAAATGAGCACCATCAGCCTGCAGGAAGACCGGAATGCATGCATGAATACTCTCTTCAGTTCAGGCGGCACTGCACGCAACTGCACTGCAAGCGATATACGTACCACGAGATGGCGGCGAATACGACGGCGACGATGCGTTTGGTCCCGGTGGGGATCCCCCACGTCTGGCAGCATCCGCAGCAGCCGGAGGCGGCGGTGACGACGATCTGGGATGTCAGCGCGAGCAGGCCCGCGACGATGCCGCAGCCAACCGCCGGCGTGGTCCGGTACTCGCAGGTGACGCCGTCGTATGCCACCAATGACTGCATGCTTCCCGCGAAAATACGTACGCGCGCGCGTACGATCGAGTTAGACATGCGATGCAAGTGCAGGTACGAACAGGGTTAAACATGCATGCAAATTCAGAAAATAAATTGGAGGGGTCCAAGTGCAATGCGTGCCTGCGCCGTGGAAGCCTGCCCGGCGACTCCCAGGATGACCGTGATGAGGCCGAGGACGCCCACCACGGCGCATAGCACCACCTCGTGTATCCTCATAGATATGTCCTCCTTTTTTCAATCTTCCTTCCTATCTAGCTATCTTGTTGATGATGCTATATATATTTGCCTTATTAGAGAGCCTTTTTTTTCTGATGAGATGGGTCGATTCATGCATATGGCCCATTGATCTCACGCATGCATTCCGTATTCATTGGCTTCGCATTGCATGTGATGAGAAAATATTGATACGCATATATATACACACAAGCCAGCTCTCGACGACGATGGAGCATATTCAAGGTGCGTATGTTCGTTTGTTGCATTTCGTTATTAGTTATGATCACTTGATACTCAAGTTGCGTCAATATATACAATCAAACTGCAGCCTGTCTCCAACGACGTACGTCGATTTACTTTGTGTTGATCAGCACGAATGTCTTGTTTACCTTTGGTTCTCCCGCGCGGCCGGCACCTTGCTACTTCATAGTTCACGACAGCTGCAGGAGTGACAGCATTTACAATTTTTTTTTTCTAGTGCTTCCAAGATGAAACGACCCACAATGACAACGCATCACAATTAATATTTGATGTAATTCAAGTAATGACCTTCAGAATAATGCATATGAATGCATATGGTACCAGACTTGCATATGATTGATTTTGGTTTACGCATCAAATTAGGCAACCTATTGTGAGCCATTCATTTTGCTTGACACAATAGCCTAGTAACTTCTTACCTAAGACAATGAGTATATCTAAACCCTGTATGTATGTTTGATCCGACGATGTAGTCAGAGATCTCCTACCCTTGATGCACCATAGAAATGCTGATCATCAAATTAATATTGAAGAACTCATAAAACAATTGTAGACATAGGGGCGCATAGGATGTGATACATCTCCCTTAATGTGTGTTACGAAAAAGAGAAATAAATTATGTTAACGGTAATTAACGTTTTTTCATTAATAGTTTGCCAGGACATAATTTCTACTTTGTTACTTTAAATGCGTAACGAATTTGAATTTCAAATTTTATATATAAACAACGTAATTTCAGTAGTACAACTTTCTTTAAAAAAAACATTCACTAGTGCAGAATACGTCATCGCTGGCGGTTCTGAACTCACATCACTGGCGGTTTTCGAACCGACAGTGATTATGTGACAGTGATAATCAGGGATTTTCACTGGCGGGTGCGGAACCGCCAGTGATATGAATTATCACTGACGGTTCGTAACAGAATCGCTAGTGATATGTATCTGTCACTGGCGGTTGGCCGTACAAGTCACTGGCGGTTGGTGTTTTGTGTCAAGCCACGCGGGGCTCCTGTGACTCTCATCACTGGCGGTGACAAAAATAGCCGCCAGTGATGAGGGTCGGGAATGAGCCATCCCGTAGTAGTGATTTCTTGTTGATATGGTATGTATTCAGCCAAAAGATTGTCCATTTGTGCACAAAATTGGTCATCTTCTTGTGCATGCACTCACTGCAACAAAATAGGACATCTGTGCTGTTACAAATGGCTATTAGTCCCAGTTTTACAACTGGCACCAAAAACAGGCACTGATCGTGGCCATGTAATCTGTGCCGGTTGCCAAACAGGCACAGATATATAGGACCATCTGTGCTGGTTGAGGCTGCAAAACCGACATAAGCAGATGGTTCATATGTGCTGGTTTGTGAGAGAACTGGCACATATATCTATCTAATTTGTGTCGGTTCATGAATCCAACCGGCACATATATCCATAATTTGTGCCGGTTAATTTCTTCAACCGGCACATATATCTACGTACTCTATACCGGTCTATGGCTTGAACCGATATAGATATCTATCTAATTTGTGTCAGTTTAATTAGACTTGGAACCGCACAGATAATGTTGTCGCACTACTGCACATCGGAGTATCACAAACGGTTCGTAAGGCCCTTACAAGCGGTTTTTGAACCACTTGTACGAAACCGTATGTGATACCTGGCTGGTATCACACGCGGTTCCCTCAACCGCTTGTGATAGTGTGTAAAAAAGGTAAAAAATATTTGGAGGAAGTGGGATTTGAACTCAGGACCTCATGCCTCCTCGTGACCCACACCTCACCCAGCTAGCCAACTCACCCACACGTGCTCTTTGATAGAGTAGGACAAAATTTCTTTTTAGCATTTCGAAAACTAGGCCTTTACAAACGGTTCGTGTCTCGAACCGCTTGTGAAGCCACTTTCTACAAGTGGTTCGTGTCCCCAACCGCTTGTAGAAGTCTATAAGCGGTTGGGGACACGAACCGCCTGTAGAAATGGGTTTTACAAACGGTTTGGGACACGAATCGCTTGTAGAAGCCCTCTTCTGGCCCGTTGGTTTCAAACCGCTTGCATTTCTCAAACTACAAGCGGGCCGAAGTCAACCGCTTGTGATAGGCCGTTTGTGAAACCCTTATGTGTAGTAGTATCGCATCGACACAAATAATACCCATGATATAATCCACAGCTCGCACAGATCACAGCTCGATCCACATCTCCTACAATGTGGCCAATTACGGCTAAATCCACTTTAATGTAAAACACAACATCGTCACATCACTACAAGGAGATCCCCCTTTACCAACGCATGAATACGTTGTTAAAAGCCCGTATAAGCGTTGTGAGGGTCTGTACCAACGCATTTAAGATGCGTGGCCACTGTGGCCATTGCGAGGATCTATCGCCACGCTTGTAAATGCGTTGGTAATAGGAAAATAATGCGTTGTGAGGATCTATCGCCACACATGTAAATACGTTGGTAATGGAAGAATAATGCATTGCGACGATCTATCACCACACTTGTAAATGCGTTGGTAATGGAAGAATAATGCGTTGTGAGGATTTATCGCCACACTTGTAAATGCGTTGATAACAGGAAAATAATGCATTAGAGGGATCTACCACCACACTTGTAAATGTGTTGGTAATAGAAAAATAATGCATTGCGGGATCTACCGTCACACTTGTAAATGCGTTGGTAATAGAAGAATAATACGTTATAAGGAACTATCGATGATTTATTTATTTCACAATATTTTAAATAACAGAAAGAGGTAACTAAGTTCAAACCCTCATATATATATATATATATATATAATAAATTGAAGTTGTCACACTAGACACACGTTACCATCCGAAATAATATTGTATTCGATACATCAATAACTTAAAAAATAAATAATAAAACATTTCAATGAATAATCATTTGCAAGTCTGATCAACTCCTCTCTTTGTATTCAGCATGTCCTTGGTGTGGTCTCAACTCCTCTCTTTGCATTTAGCATGTCCTTAAAAACATCATCCATTTATCTTATCAATCTAGCATGAAAAATTTATTATAGTTAATGAAGCATTCGAAAAAATGCACTATCAAAGTAATATAATTAAAAGGAACATCATACAAGAGTTAAGGGCCATGGAGTGCTTGATCCAACCGCATGAGCCAACAATTTGTAACCTTTGATGGGTCATATCGATTCTTCATATTTATCCATTGCAGCAATGACATTGACCAACCAAAATTCATTTTCTAGCTGAACGGCATTATATGTAGCTTTTGGATCACAACTCTGAATAGTAGCAATGGCCACATTCTTACTTTCTTTTTTCGAACTCTTCAGGTATACTGTAGTGCCAGTCTAGTTTACACATATACATACATGTTCACATAATTAGCAATCTAATATAAAATTTGTTAAGAATCATTTATCATATAAACAAGGATTAGTTGGATAGATGCATAAACAAAGACTTGCGTACCGCTAATGCTTTGGACTTCAAATAATTCATTCCATTGCCTTGTTGATTCTACAAAATATAAGTGTGGAGCATAAGTCTACCATTAAATTCTCGTATAGAAACACAACGAAGACCAGGTCACTCGAGACATCCCTGGAAGTGGCATGTCTGAATCTGCAGCAACACTGCTCCCGGCTGCAAAAACATCAGTATTGCCAGATGAGCAGCGTGACCCTATGTTGGAGGGATAGTATTGCTAGATGAGCATCAGTATTACAGAAACATCAGTATTGCAGAAACATCTGTGTTGCCAGATGAGCTGCAGAAACTGGCCATTCTCACCTGTTATAGAAGGACATCCAAAATGTAGGCATAGTGACGAGTTACCAACCAAACATAAACAAAGTAAAAATTTTCCAGCGATGATATTTTTAACAGGACGACATAATGCTTTTAGAAAATAACAGTTAAATCTTACCTGTCTTGCATGGGAGATGCTTCCATCAGCTGATGAGATAGGGACCCTCTGCAACGTAAAAATTTGAAACAGTTATGATGTAATAAAAGAATAGACTTTTCTATACATATGGACAACAACAGAGATTAAATGCACAATAAGGCAATATGTGGTTTCCACCCCAGCTCATCAGGGCAACAGAAAGTAGCTTCATTGACAGCTTGCTTCTCAAGAGCAAACCTTGCTGTCCCACTGTTTACTCCTAAGTGGAGCTGAAAATATTCCACAACTAAATTGGCTTTAGTGGAAACAATGAAAATCCTTATTGAAATACAACAATATAACTGTGTAAGATGTTCTGACAGGGTTTTCAATATCGGTAAACAAAATTTACTAGAGGTCACCGGTAAACATCCTTTATCGGATATATCGGATTTATCGGACCAAATTCAAATAAAAATTTAAAAAATTGAATGAATTTGTTATAAATTATCCCTAATCAATAGATACTAAGCTCTGTGAGCTCAGATTATCATAGCGTTATTAACTTAATCCCTTCAAAGAAGAGAAAACTTTTCTGAACTTATCGCTTTTGCTTGGAGTTTGAAAAGAATGAAATGAATCGAATCTGTACACATCCCCATGAACCGAACCTGCAAAAAAAGTTGAAGGAACCTGAGAAAGCTTCAAGCCTCCTCTGATGGCGTCGGTGGGAAGTTGATATCAAGAAACCCGCGACCACTACGGGGTGCTCCTCCTGCTGCTCCATGACCGTGCAGAGCAAAGGAGCCGGCTGCGGGAGGTGCAGCCGTGCAGCTGAGGCGGCTCCGGGAGGCGGCGGCGGCCGGAAGGTGCAGGTGAGGCGGCGGCGGCGGCCGGCTGGTGCGGGTCGGGAGTCAGGACTCGGATGAACTAAAGCTGCGTCTGCGCTAGCCGCTAGGGATTGAGATTAGGGTGGTCAGGAGGTTGGCTCGTGGACTGGCCCGATCAATTCAAAAATGGGCCGAAATATTCAATATTAATCGGGCCACACCGGTGACACCGAAATTTTGGATTTACCCCTAAAAATCGGCCGGTAAAAAATTCCCTAGTCGGTGATGGAGGTGGGGGCGCGTGGGCGTGGGATGGAGGAGGGGCGCGCGCTGGCATGGGATGGAGGAACGGCGCGCCGGCGATGGGGCAGAGCGCAGCGTCACGTGGAAACAGGAGAAAAAACTTGCGGGAGAGATTAGATTTGGCGCCGGCTGAACCAATTAACTTTGTTGAGATATTTTAGTTATATTATTATTTTTATTTTATTAAGAGATTATTTCTGAAAATACAGCTATAACTAGAAAGTGGCAACGCTTACCCTTGCAACGGATTCCATCTGTTATAGTCCACCTGATCACTACGAATAGAGTTTACAACGCAAAGAATGTGTGGCTACAAGATTAACTCTCAACGCATGGTTAGAACGTTGGGAGGTATGCGTTGGCAAAAAGGGGTTCTTCTTGTAGTGCATCTTGTACAAAATGAAGATTTGTTATCATGAGCAATGAGCATTATTCCTACAGCATGGCACTACTAGAGAACTGGACATCACTACCAGCCCATCAATACTAGTTAGATATCAACCTGTAGTACGTGATGGTTGCATCACTACCGGTCCAACGGCTACAAGGGCATCTAAGACCAGGGTAGGGTTGGAGGGGGTTGTTTTACTACCGGTTGGAACCACAAACAGGTAGTGAATCTTCCACAACCGGTAGTAGATCATTAGGGTCCCCCACCCCGCGATTTAACCAGTCGTCTTCCTCCCAGGGCTGTCGTCCATGAATAGAGAAGGGAGGGAGGTGCTACCCGTGGCGATTTTTAAAATATGAGGGGAGGTGCTGCCCAAATTTTTCAAAATTTGGTGATTTTACTCCAATTCAAGTACTTGAAGGTCAGTAACATCAACCTCACTTCATTTGTAGTTAGATGTAGGTACCTCTTTGCTTTAGATTTGGAGAAAATGTGGTTTTTTCCATGATTCATGAAAGATTTTGAATATAGATCCAATCCAAGTGCTGCCCGTGGCGATTTTTGAAATTTGAGGGGAGGTGCTGCCCAAATTTTTAAAAATTCAGTGATTTTACTCTAATCCAAGTGCTTGAAGATTAGTAACATCATTCTCACATCATATAGCTCACCTTATTTTTGAAGTAGATTGCTAAAAACTTGTTATGTATGTTTGGAGTTTACTTAGATTAAGATATAGCTCCAATTGAAGATGGGGATCTAGCTCAAATTTGGAATTGGAGTTCACATGATCGATGAAGGATTTTGAATCTACAGTTAGCTCGATCATTTTTGGACATTGTAACATACCCAAAATTTTCAAATTTGGCATAAACTTTTTTGCAAAAATCATAAATATATTTTTATAACCATTCCTAATTTTTAAATAATTTTCTGAGCAAAGCACCTATTTATTCTCTAAAGAAAATACCCTATTCCTCTTTTCCTAAAAATAAAAATCCCATAAAAATAATAAATATTATTTCATATTTGAATTATACTCATTCTTATGAATTTTTAGAAATTTATTTGATATTTTTTTTGAGCTTCCTATAGCTCTCTATGAATTTTCAAAACTTAATTAAATCCTGGAAAACCTTTTTCCATTTAAATCTGAGACTTTCCTTTTTAGGCAAGCCCGAGGAATACGCTTTCCATTTACGGAAATGCGCTTCCACTTAAACCATTAAACAACCACGCCAATCTTGGACCATTGGATCAAGATCCAACGGATCTATGACCATACCATCATACTGGTTCACTTGATCTAATCCTAGCCATTCATTTTCAAACACACCGTCCCGATGCAGCCACGTCACTCCTTCTCCACATTCCCGTACCGGTTCAGCCCGGAGAATCCGACGGCGCCCACAGAATCGCGACTCCATCCAACGGCTCACCTATTGTCTCCCTCCTCACGACGCGCCACCGCCGTCCAACCTTCCACCGCCGCCGTCGCCCATGGAAACTCACCGCCGTCGTCGCTCCCGTCCATATCTCGCTCCTGTTTTCCCTCCACAGGATAGGCCTCGCTACCGCGAACCTATCCGGCCACCTTGCTGCCCCTATCCTTCCCCGGCAACTCGCCTATCCGCCGCTGCCACCTTGAAACGCCGCCGCCGCCATGAAAACTCCGTTCAGTGCCCGCCACTTCATCCAAGCCTATAAAAGCCCTTCCCCCGACACCGCAACCTCCTCAAGCCTCCTTCCCTTATTCCTTCCCTCTCCATTGCCCTAAATCGTTCTATCCGCCAACATCTTCTTCAACTCCGGCCAACTCCACCTCGCCATTCCTGTCCGTATTAGCCCCAATTCCAACATGGAAAACACCCCACTCTACCACGCAAACACAACCCTACCCTTACCTAAGCTCTATCCTCACCGGAAATCCCTCGCCATCGCCGCCCCTTTTTTTTCCGTCGCCATAGCTCCACCGCCCAGCCACCCCGAGCCATCCCAAGCTCCCTTGCTACCATCAAAACGTTCCTCGTACTCCCAATTGTATAATTCCCCCTTCAATTTCTCACCGCCAGCCTCCCACTGACACCCCGACCCCATGGGTCAGCCACCCAGCCAAGTCGCGCGCCACTGCCATTGGGTCCCCCTTGTCAGCCTTCCGGCCCAGCACGCAATAGCCCATGTATTGGACCAAGCCCAATACCAATAGCCCAGTAAGATTTCAAACTATTTTCTATTTACATTCATAATGCCTGAATTTATTTAAAATACCAAATCTCTTTTATAAAATCTAAAAAAAATTCATACAAATCTAAAATAAAATAGAGAATTATATAAAAATATAAAATATCACATTTTTCTAATAAATAACCATAAATAAATTCTTTTACTCCTCTTTCTTAAATATTAAAACATTTTAATTAAAGGATATAGAAATAGAATTAGTAAAAACTTCCAATGTAAAAGTTACTCAAAATAATGCTTTATATCTAGAAATAATATCCCTACATTTTTAAATCCTATAGAAATTCAAATTTGAATTAAAAACCCTTCCTTTAATCTAATTAAAATTTTCCTTTTGAATAAAATTAATATAAAATCTTACTAGTAAATTTCACATATCCTAACCAAACCATATAAATATTTCTAAGTAAGATTATAATTCTTTTTAATCAATATCATTATAAGGTCAAATAGAAATGCTAATATTCCAAAAATTAATAATATTTAACATCATATTGCCCAAAATACTTACTTTTTCATAAAACCCTACCCTTTTTCTTTTAGAAAATATTTTCAACCTTTTAGAAAATCATACAACCCATCAACTTTTTACCCAAACCCTATTTATTTTATCATTTATTTAAAATTTTTCTTATTTCGATATTTATTGGAGTTTCTCTCTATTTTTACGATGTATAGACGATGAACTTCGGAAGCTTTAGCCGAATGTCCAAACAATACAATAAGTGCGATCCGATCTCCAAATAAGGCATGTTTTCTACCATTGAAGCATATTAAATTCCCAATTTTCTTTATTATTTATTTATTGCATTTACTTTCTAGTTATTTATTTAAGAATCATCTTATATTTAAATTATGGTATTTAACATTTTATGTAGAATAGATATTTCAAATCCACAACCAAAAAGCCTACCTAAGAATGAATAAACTTGTCTACACCCTAGTATAGGAAAATCTAGATATATGATTATTTCAACAGGTAGGATAGAATTCATTTGTCTTTTGGATAGGCAATGAGCTGAAGATGGAAAAACTGAAAAGTGTAGGCATGGGTTACCAGAGTGGTAATTGCATGGGTAAGGTATTGCCTTAATATTTTCGCAATACCTTTGGAATGCTGGCCAAGTAGTCACCGGTAATGATCGTGCGGAGGTCAGGCATTGCCATGTTTCTGGGATATTGGGCCAAGTGATTCAGATGTTACCGGCTGTGTCTGTGCGGAGGCCAATATCGCCAGGGTTTTCTCAATGTTTGCGCATGTGCGAAACATTGCAAAACTTGGACTAATGAGAATGGAAATGACACATTAAACATCCAACCATATAAGAAGCTGTTATATGGGTAAAGTTGGATAGGTTCTGCAGAGCTGATAACAAAAACATTAATGGACCATACTTCTGGTATATGAAGTTGTGTCAACTTGGTGATACCTATTTCTATTCAAGTAAATCCATGAATTTTAAAGAAAAGATAATGGTTGTTGATGAATTTAGAATGGATAAAGGAGATATTGATTTACAAACTCATTTAAATGTTTTAGAAAACAATTTTAATGATGATTAAGTCTTAAAATGTTGCATTATATAATCTAAATAAATACAACCATTGCCTTCCATTTGATTCTAACTACATGTAATTAATATTTCATTTTTTTATGGAAACCTGCAAGTACAATTAGTACTTACCCACATTATGTGGGCAATTGTTTATTTTTTTATGATCACGATTCACTTTACAATCGGAAATGGACATTTATGGAAAAGATTGGAACACGTACAAGATCGATTTCTAAGGATTACTTTATGCTCAGGCTTTGCCTGTGGTATATGGGCATGTATTCTCTTTATTACCAGGTTATATTTTCACTTTCGCTATAAAATATTTTAAAATATAATAAATTGAGCAGGCCATACTATTTCTGAATGCAACTGAAATCCTGGACAGTTGGCATTCTGGACATTTTCTAGTAAATTTTTACCGAAAATTTGGTCCGTCATAGACATAGATTGCAAAAAACTTGTTATGTATGGTTAGAGTTCACTTAGATTAAGATGTACCTCTCATTGAAGGTAGGGATCTAGCTCAGATTTAAAATTAGAGTTCCTTGATCAATGATAGATTTAATTTAAAATTTTAAAACTTTTGGTACATACTTGAATAATTTAATTGATTAATTTATGTGCATAGTGAATAGCCTAGAAAGAACTAGAGTCCAATTTAGCTCTAATTTATGTGCATGGTAAATTAATGTAGGTTTCCCCTATTATAATTATTGATTTACATGAGATTCTAAAAATTGATAAATCATCATGTGAAAATTAGTTAAAATTAGCTTGCTACATCCTATTGTAGATGGATCGGCAATGGATGTACAACACGGACTGACGCTCGAAGGAGTACATTGAGGGTCTGCAAGATTTTATCAGTGCGGCCGTTGCGTGCAAGCTGTCAGGTTTTATATGTTGTCCATGCCTGAACTGCAAGAATGAAAAGGAGTATTCAAATTAACTCAAGGCCCCTTCACAGCCATTTGCTTCAAAGAGGTTTCATGCCAAACTATATCTATTGGACTAAGCAAGGTGAAGAAGGGATTATACAAGAAGACGATGAAGAAGAAGAGGGAGACAGCATAAACCAGGACGCAGCCTAATACGATTCAATGGCAGATACATTGGGTGAGTTTGATGGGGATGATTTAGATCAGATGCTGTGTGATGGTGAGGGAGATTACACCGATGAAAGGCAATTCCAAAAGTTCCAATGCTTGTTAGAGGACCATGGCTCTTGTACCCAGACTACGAGTAGGGCCACAAAAGGTTGCGTACTACACTTGACTTGATTCAATGGAAGGCGACAAATGGTTTGTCCGATAAGGGATTCGACGAGTTGTTATGTCTCATAAAGAAGTTGCTTTCAAAAGATAACACGCTGCCTCAAAGTACTTACGAGGCCAAGCAAGTTGTCTGTCCTTTGGGATTGGAAATACAAAAAATATATGCATGCCCTAATGACTGTATCCTTTATCGCAAGGAGTACAAGGATTTGGATGCTTGTTCAGTGTGCCAAGCATCGTGGTATAAGATCAAACGTGATGACCCAGGGGCGGTAGAAGGGGAGCCCAAGAAGAAGAGACCCCCGCTAAGGTGGTGTGGTATTTTCCTATAATCTTCCAGTTGAAACGTTTGTTTGCGAACAAAGCGCATGCCCAAATGTTGCGTTGGTACAAAGAAGCACGTAAGGATGATGGAATGCTAAGGCACTCCGCTGATGGCTCCTAGTGGAGGAAGGTCGATAGAACATTCCCTGACTTTACAGAGAAGGTGAGGAACATAAGGTTTGGCTTGAGTACCGATGAGATGAATCCTTTCGGCGAGATGAGCAGCAGTCATAGCACTTGGCTTGTGACTCTATGTATCTACAACCTTCCTCCGTGGTTGTGCATGAAGTGAAAATACATTATGATGCTGTTGCTTATCCAAGGCCTCAAGCAACCTGGAAATGACATTGATGTGTACCTTAAACCATTGGTTGAAGATCTAGTAACAATGTGGAACGATGGTGTACGGGTATGGGATGAGTACAAACGAGAATTCTTCACCCTACGCGCCATGTTTTTTCGTAACCATCAATGACTGGCCTGCACTTGGAACCTAGCAAGCCTGACTATCAAAGGATATAAAGCCTGCATCCAGTGCTTAGGTGATACTGACAGCATGTACCTGAAAAACTGTTGAAAGTTTTTGTACATGGGCCACCGTATGTTTCTTCTTACGAATCACCCGTTACGGAAGAAAGATAAGAATTTTAACAGGATACCAGACCATTGTACCAAGCCTGCACATCGTAATGGGATATGGGTATTCGCTATGGTAAAGGATCTGAAAGTCTTTGGAAAGGGTGCTGGTAGCAAATCTGTCCCGAGTGAAGAAGGCAAGGCACCCATATAGAAGAAGAAATCAATTTTTTGGGACTTACCTTATTGAAAACTCTTAGAGGTCCGTCACTCAATTGACGTCATGCACCAAGTGAAGAATGTTTGCGTCAACCTGCTAGGCTTCCAAGATATGTATGGCAAATCGAAAGATACACTTCAAGCACGAAAAGACTTGAAACAATTGGAACTAAGGAACGACCTACATCAGGAAAAGAGAGGGAAATGACAACATTACCTACATCCTGTCAGCTAAACTCTAAGCAAGGAAGAGAAAAAAAAAAGCATGATCCAGTGCTTGAACAGTATTAAGGTCCCGTCTGAATACTCCTCGAACATAAAGAGACTCATAAACACGAAAGAGAAAAAATCGTACATCTGGAATCCCATGATTGTCACGTGTTGATGACATAGTTTCTTCCAGTTGTAGTGAGAGGTATTCTATCGGAAAGGGTATGAGGGACAATAATCAAGTTGTGTTCATTCTTCAATGAGGTGTCACAGAAGGTCATCGATTCAGATAAACTAGCTAAGCTACAGGATGACGTCGTCCAAAGCGTGGTGAGCCTTGTGATGATCTTCCCTCTATCCTTCTTTGATATTATGATCCATCTCATGGTTCACATTGTCAAAGAGATAAATATTCTCGTACCCATGTTCCTGCACGGTATGTTCCCTTTTGAGAGGTACATGGGTGTTTTAAAGAAGTATGTTCGTAATCGATCTCGTTCAGAAGGCTGCATTGCCTAGGATGTTGGGACAGAGGAAGTGGTTGAGTTTTGTATCGATTACATTGACGATTTGAATCCGATTGGCGTTCCTATATCACGCCATGAGGAGGCTACGGAAAAAAGGGACACTAGGGAGAAATGGAATCATCAGCAATGATCTTGTTTCATTTAAACAAACACATTACACGGTATTGAGACAATCAGCTGTAGTGGCTCCATATGTCGGTGAACACAAGAGGATTCTACGCTGTTAATACGTTGGCAGGTCAGAGGATTGGATCACACGGCAGCACATGGATCTTTTTGGCGGTTGGTTACAAAAGCACATGATGGGTAAGGAGACCAATGATGAACAGTTAAAATGCTTGGTTTGGGGACCATCCAGTATAATATTGACATTCCAAGGGTATGACATAAATGGGTACACATTTTATACTAGAGCCCAGGATAACAGGAGCACCAACTAAAACAGCGGTGTCCGTATAGATGCCATAGACAACAATGGAAATAAGGACACCTATTATGGTTCATAGAGGAGATCTGGGAGCTCGACTATGGACCTTTGAAGGTTCCTCTATTTCGGTGCCATGGGTCAAACTAACAGCAAACGGCGTGATGATCGATAAGTACAGTATGACAACATTGGACCTCACACAAATCGGATATAGGGAACGAACCATTCGTGCTCGCCAATGATGTGACACTGGTCTTCTATGTAATGGACATGTCTAACAAACCAAAGAAGCGGAAGGACAAGTCTACCAAAAGCAAGAACCAATAGGACAAGTCTACTGGTAGCAACAAACAGAAGGACAAGTGTACCGATCAGCCAAAGCACCACGTGGTTCTTTCAGGCAAAAGAAGGATTGTCGAAGTTGAGGACATCACAGATGAAGAAGAATATAATCAATTCGATCGACGAGCTGCCTCCTTTCGGGGTGCCGGTCGACATAAGTGTCCTAGATGATATTGAGAAAGCTCCCTACATATGTCGTGATCATAATGAGGGAACACTTGTCAAAACAAAGTAGTAAACAGTTAAGACGTACCGTGTTGTTGGTACATGTGTGTGACCTATGAATATGTTTTCATATTTTTATTTTATTTGTATGGGCTCACAACAGTACAAATCCCTCAGCAAAATATTTCTAACTCTTCAGTTTCTAAAAAGATCAAATAAATTGATAGCATATTTGAATTTTACACACCTTTTGAATTTGGTCATATTTTTATTTCATTTTTATGGGCTCCCAACTCATTTTTAGGGCTCCCAAAAATAAATAACCCTCCAAGACAAATTTGATCAATAAAAAACCCTCTAAAATAATTTTAAGTCTAGAAGTTTATAAAAAGATCATATTTTTTTATATATGTCAATTTTACATATTTTTTTGAATTTTGTGATATTTTTATTTAATTTGTATGGTCTCCAAACAATTTTCTATAATTTTCGAGTAATGTATGGCAAATTACTACCACTGACATGTGGGACCCACTAGAGATGGGCACACATGTCGGTGACCATGCCCCCTCTCCTCTCCTCTCCTAGTTAGGGTACAAAAGAGATACGTGGCCGACATGGTCGAACAAACTCCCTCCTCTCCCGTGGCTAGCAGCGTGCGCCTAAACACGGGCTCCCCGTGCAGTCACGGGATCGAGCCCCGCTCGCGCCGCTGCCTTCTTTTATTTTCAAGGCTCTACTACTGGTTGTTTATACAAACCCATAGTAGCCCTATCAAGGGCCCACATGCCTAATCGCACCCCAGGAAAGGCTCTACTACCGGTTGGTTGTACACACCGGTGCTACTACCGGCTGTTTAGTCAAACCGATAGTAGAGCCGTCTCTAGTACGGGTTTGTTTAACCAACCAGTAGTGGCATGCGAATTGCCCCATCACGGGATGTTTTTTGTTGAGGCCACGACCGGTTGGTTAAACAAACCGGTAGTAGAGAGGAAGCTCTAGTACCGGTTGTTTATTCAAACCGGTCGTAGAGCTGGCTCTACTACTGGTTTGTTTAACCAACCGGTTGTGGCCTGTGAATTGCCCCTCAAAAACGCACGTGCAAGGGGTCTTAACCCTATTCTCCCCAAATTTCCAACTTTCCCAAACCCCTAGCGTCGCCGCCGTCTCTGCCTCCGACGAGCCTGCACGCCGATGCCTCCAACGACCCTGCCCTCGCCGCCGGTGTCCTCGTTGCCGACCCTGTCCTCGTCCCCGAGCACCGCCGTGGTCTCCGTCTCCGACGACCCAGCGCGCCGACGCCTCCGACGGCCCCCCACATCGACGACCCAGCCCTCGTCCCTAGTGTCCCCGTTGCCGACCCTGTCCCCGCCCCCATCGCCATCGTAGCCGTCTCCGCCCTACTGGCGTCCCCGTCCCCGTCGCCAACCCCATCCATGTCTCCATCGCCGGCGTCCCCGTCCCCGTCATTGACCCCGACTAGTAGGTATTGCCTCGATAGTTGTGTACAATAGTCTTTAGGATCATCGCAAGGCAGCAAAAAAAAAATGAAATTCTAGATGGAGCTTTGCTTGATCTATGTACTCATCGTATGGCAATGTGTGATTCTGTCATTTTTTTGTTTGACATGTCATGTACTGCTTGAATGGTACTTGGTGACTTGATGAATTGTGATGTCTAGATGAATGATGAATTGCTGACTTGATGAATTGTGATTACTTGAATGTTGAATCATGAATTGTCTAGATGAATGATGAATTGCTGACTTGATGACTTGACATATATGTGATAACTTGATGTTGAATGATGAATTGCTAATGGGTTAGGACTCTTTTTTTTCTTTGTTTACTCAATTTGGATGAGTATCTACATGGTTTTGGATAAGAAATCTGCTATTTTTGCCACACTATTGCTATCATGCAAATAAAAAAAAGTTGGCTGAGTTAGCACCAAGTTTAAAACCGATATTTTTAATTCAAATGATGGATTTGAAATTTCGGCCTGAAAGTACACCGAATTTTTCATTTACTTGGAGAATATATTCTGTTATATCGTTGGTTTCTTGGTCTTGATGCGAGATGGCCAATTAAAACTGAAAAGATTCATGGAGCCACTTTTGCATGTGTATATATATGTGTTTTCATCTATACTAATATATTTTGTTGGTCCTATAAGATAGATCATCAGTTGTCAATCAAGCTTTAGTATTTGTTTGTTATGCTTTAGTATGCCACTTTTATAGCAAGCTTATTCTAGCTAAATAAGTTTGTCGCTTCAAAAGTCTGGTGAACTATTAGTATTTATCTATATTTGTATGCTACATTGGCGTACATGGACCATCAATATATCTTTCTTTGATTTAAGTTTTTCATCCTCTCTTAACATTTCGTTGCATCGCACGGGCATCCAACTAGTATAAGAAAAAACAAATAGATTCTTGGTTATCCCATCGTTGGTTCATTTGTTACCTTTAGCATATAGTTTCCCTTATTAATCACCCACACCATTCTATTTTTTGTGCATATGTCAGGGTTAGCACTTAGCACTATTACCACAAGATAAACTAGGTTATTTCTTTCAAAACTAAGTAGGATCATGTTACAGTTATGAGGGATGGACGTCATAGCACCTTCGAGGAGGATAAACAATTTCTATTGGAGTAGATCGCGCAAGGTAGCGCTGAGCCTGGTGCGGCCGCTCAGGCCGTTCACACTGAGGCCGGTGAGGCCGCTCAAGCCATTAACACTAAGCCCAGTGAGGCCGCCGAAGCCGTTAGCACTGAGGTAATTCATATGGAAGCATATGTTGGTAACCCTTTGATGATTACCAAACATTCTTACCTGTTTCTTCTTTGTCGTATTTTTAAGTCCGCTAGTTCGAGCAACCAACTGAAAAGTCAGGGTCCTAACAAGAAGCCGACAGTAAAACATGTAATCGCTGAAGTTAATACCGATGGCATGCCTATTGCACCAGAGTCAGCGTTGGGTCCTTACAACAATGCCTACGGCTACCATGTCAGGGATCACGTGCCCATTAGCCTAAGGAAATGGAGTGGCAAACGAGATGACAACGACGTGGTCTCTGACGCTATCAAGAACATGCTCTGGGCTGATATGAAAGAGACGTTCACCTTCCCTACAAGGTCCGAAGAGCTGGTGAAGAAATACACTTTGAAGAAAATGGCCATCCATTTACAGACATGGAAGAAGTATCTGAACACCACCTACATGCAGAAGGTTCGAACGCCCGACTTTAATACTTTGCCAAAGTTGGCGGATCACTAGGATGCTTTTGTGGAGTACAAGCAATTGGAACAAGGTCAAACCTTGAGTACAAAGAACAAGATTAATGCAGCGAAGAAGCGATACCACCACCACCTTGGCACTAGTGGTTACGTCAAGAAGATATCAAAATGGCAGAAGAGGGAACAAGAACTGATGGATAGTGTTATCACACCCATAACGCATGACTGGCCTAAACGATCGAAGCATTTGTACTTTACCCATGGGGGAAGCCTTGCAGATGACGGTAGCTTGTTGTATTCAGAGGAAGTGTAGGAAGTGGCCACAAGACCTGTAGGCACCCTCGAACAGTCTTCCCAAGGCAGTTTCAAGCCAGATAGGGAGAATGACGAGCTAACCATGGCCCTGCAAAACACCGAGCACCCTAGACGAACACACGGTGTTTGTGTGGTTCCATGGAAGTACGGTTTCGCTATACTCGATAGTTATAGGAGTCGGCAGAGAAGCAAAGCCCAAGAAGAACAAAGGTAACGTGCTCTGAAAGAACAGCAAATACAACACAGACAAGTATAAACGAAGAAGTTAAATGACAAGTGCAGCTAGCCATTAGCCAGTTGCAGGAACAGCCTAGTAATCCTGACGTTGTCATTAGCCCCTCTCTGCGGCGGAGCAGCTGCGCTTCCACCAGGCTCCCTGAAGTGCACTTGGGCCATTATCCCTTGGACGACATCACAACGCGCCGTCCATGTGAGCTGCATATCGAAGCGCATAACCTGTCCCTCAAGGCAGCTTATGCCATGGCATTCCCCGTGGAGCCAGACTAGTTCTTTTATTGCAACGAGATACCACCGGGCTACTTTAAGGTTAGTGTGGAGCAGATCTACGAAGGATATGAGGACCTTGACCTCGACATTCCTAGAGGTGACGAGGTTACCAAGCTTGGAGAGGCCCTACACAGTATCACCTTGTGGGGCAAGCGCTACATTATATTTCAAGGTAACCAAGAGGTGTCCACTCCACCGAGGGACCTCTCGCACCCAGATCCTACTAGAAGCAGAAGTCCAACTCCACCACCACCTCCATGCAAGAAGATGGCGGTCACAAGAAGCCCGACTCCACCACCCCTAGCGCCTAAACAGAAGCCGGCTTCACCTAAGAAGTTGAGCCCACAACAGGAGACGACTAGCGAAAGCAAGAAGTCGGCCCCAGCGAAGAAATCGGCTCCACAAAAGGATAGGTCTACCCGAGCTAAGAAGTCGGCTCCATCTAAGAAGCCGTACAACCTAACTTCCCAGGAGACGAGAAAGGAAGTTCAAGCAAGTGTAACTGCACACTTCAAACGTCCGAAGCCTAAGAAGACGGTTCCAATCGACGATGCAGCGAAAAAAATTTTTGACGACGACATAGGCGGACCCGAAGAAGTTGTTGTCGGACTACGAGTGCACACTAAGTAAGGCTAAAACAAAAAATTAACAGTCCCTAGTGGATTTGCAGATGCAACAATTCATGACAGAAACTGGATAGATGGAATCTTAGATTCGTGGAGAAGGTGAGGTTGAAGCGGCACCTCTTGGATGGCCATTTAAGTTGGGTGAGCCATTAGTTCGGCCTGATGAGGTGCCCTTCTTATCAACTAAAATGCGGCAATTGCACGAATGGTACTTGCAGGAGTCAAAGAATATCAGAACAATGTTTGCCGCCCATTTCAAACAAGAGGATTTCTTTCGCGGCGACGGCCTCGCGTAGATCTAATTAGACAATATTTACCAACTGTACCAGCGAGACGCCCTCGACGTGACCTTGTTGGGTTGCTGGACTCTGTAAGTGTCTTATTTGTAAAATTCACCGTGTGCATCCTTAATTAAATTACAAGTCTAACTAATTTCTTTTTATGCAGAATGGAGATACAAAATTGTAGAAACATGTCTATTTACAATATAGGTTACATCGATGCAATAGTTGTAAACGAAAACACCGTTAAGGACAAGCCAAAAGAAACTGAGAATAATATCCTCAATGCTCTCGTGGGACAACACTACAAAAACTTTACACTTCTACCCTACAACTTTGGGTACGTGTTTTCGTATCTTCTCATTCTAAATTTTTTTCCCGTGACATGAAGTTGGGACTAATTACATATGTTGACATATGTACAGGTTTCACTGGGCCCTTCTTGCTATCTACTTAGATCGCAGCCAGATCATTGTTTATGACTAACAGAGGAGACCTGTAGAAAATTTGGAATACATCATATGCTTCTTTAATAGGTAATATTGTTCCTTTCATTATTATTCTAGTAATATTTATTTCGAGTGAATCGAACTCTAATAATTACTATCCGTAATCACGCGCAGTGCATTCGCAAGTTTCCGTGCATAGATCCGTGGTGAATTCAAGGAGGCACTTCATGTTATAACTGACTTTTCAGTACGTAGCGAATATTCATGTATCGTACCACTTTTCCATGCTAATAATGATTTTCACCTTTTCATGTCAACAATGTTTTTCAACTTTTCTCACCGCAGTGTATGAGGCAGGAGTCGGGAAACAACTTATGCCGCTAATATGTATGTGAGTTCATGCGTTATTTTACCATCAACCACAATCGGATACAAAGTACCGAATAGGTGTGTACATACTTATCGATTCCTAATTCTCACTTCCTACGCATACAAGTTCACGGATTGATTAATATTTTCACTTCACCTAATGACGGCTCACCAACTCTGAGAAAGGCATACTCTCGTCGTACCGTGTCAATGCAATCCAAGAACAACTCGCTGGCTTCCTTGTTGATGAGGTCATATCTCCAAAGGGCGAGTACCACGAACATGCGTTCAAAGCGTGTGTAACAGCCCAAAAATATGATATTTTGAGAAACACTTGTGATGCTTGTTTCCTGAAGAGACTTTTTGTTCTGGACCCTTCAAATCCTATAAGCTAATAATTGCCTAAATTAACTTGATTAAGTTAAGCAAAAACCTAAAATTGGCTCTGATTATAAAATATAAATAAAATAAAATAAAATAATATAGCAAAGGTTAGGTTAAGCTGAATTTATAATTATAAATAATTCCCTCAAAAGATCTCCTAGGCATTTATGTATATATATGCATATAGACACACACACACACATATATATATGCACTCATAAGAGACATATGTATATGTGCAAGTTATATATACACATAATATATAGGATAAAATCCCATAAAAATCCCAGAAATTAGTCTAGACCTTAGGTGACAGTCTGAATCCAGTGTTGACCAAAATTGACCCCTGGTGGGACCCACATGGCAGATCTCTTCTTTCTTGCTCTTGTGAGCAATTCGTCGAGCAGCTGGGCTGCTTCTGCCGTGCCCCCACCTCCCCGGCGATTCCCGCTCGCAGCTGCCTAGAATCGCCCAGAAGATCATCCCTTGGCAGCGTGCGCGCATTGTTTTGGCCTGAGCTGGCCCCACCACTACACCGACATGACGTTCGGCCACTGCCCACCGCTGCTCTCTGCCAGCCATACTGACCAAGCCGCCTTGTCAGGGAGACGTGGCTAGACTGCGCCAGGCACCACCCGCCTTGCCCAATGGCTGCCCTGGTCGTGCCATCGATACTTCTGACCTCCACCGCGGCCTGAACTGGCAGTACCGTCTTGACCAAGCAAGCTCATCGCCCGACTCACTCACTCACCGAGCGTGATCAAGCCACTGCCCAAACTCGCCAATCGGCAATTGAGCCCCCCAGTGACCGCCTCACACCCCCTCGTGACCGCTGGACATTGCTCGTGCTCTGGCGAGCTTAAATTCGGCCGAGTCGTATCGGTCCCTTTCTTCTCTCTTTGCCCTCACGTCGACAGCCTAAACTAAAGTTCCCCATCATCCGCCTGTGCGCGCATTAGCTTCGCTATACCCTCGCCGCGCTCCTACCCGAAGGAATCGGATCGGGAAGCTTTGTGCTCGCCGGATTTCTCTCGCCGCCGCCGGCCGCCCAATTCTCCCCATTTCCGATTTCCCCCCTTCTCGGTGAGTCCCATGTTGATCGTTCGCACGAGGAGCATCACCTCACCATTGCCTGTCTTTCGCCCAGGTTAATTGGACCATGGGATCATCGGAGCTCCCTGGCCGCGTGTCCTCTGCTCCGTCTTCTTTCGGCCTCCTCGTCACCAGCCCGATCCCCGACTCCTCTGCCTCGACCTGGTGCTAGGTAAGTGCCCTCGTAGCTCCCTGTAGCTCATACACGCCTTAGTTTAGTTCGTAGTGCCTCGTAGAGCCGCAGCCACTAGTTCCCATGGGAGTTCTCCGCCGCCGCTCGACTCACCGCCGTTCTGGGCCATCGCCGACAAGTAGCCCGACGACACGTCCTAGAGATAATCGCCAGGAAACCGTAGCGCTCGAAAACACCGTTGTTAGAGCACTGTAGCTCCGTCGTTGCGTCTCCGATTAGGAATACGCCTACGGCGTGGCCGGCTCGGCCGCGAGCTAGCGGGCCGGCCCGCTACTATTCACTGGTTTTTCCCCATTTTGTGAATTAAACAAACACAGATATTAGAAACAATTTATTAAAAATATCTAGGCATCTCCATTAAAGACAAAAAATTTATGCAAAATACTAGAGCTTATTCCAGATTTACTAAAAATATTAACATGAACAGTAACAGTGGAATGCTCATGAATTAATTTCATTAACTTGCTTTTAGAGTATTAACCCAAATAGAAATAGGGCAGAAATGGGTTTCTATTGTTAAAAATAGTTTAACACTTAATAAAACCAGAGAAAATTATGAATAATGGGTAACAACTTTCTGGAACTAAGAAAAATATCAAATCTATGGTATGACCCCCTAATCACATATGTTATCTATTAATTGACCTAATTATTTATGATGGATAATTAGCTATTTTATAATCTAGTTAGCCTAAATTAATATAGCTGTTCAAGGAAGTTATTTCATAGCATTTCATGACAGTAAAACCCTGCTTAACTAGGCTTATAATATTCAATCTCATGATTATATATAGATATATATACATGTATGTACAAATATGTATAAACATATGACAATATCCTGCACACACACACTTAACCCCTATTATGATAGGAAATTAATGATAAGATGAGTTGATGAAGGAAATACTTACAATCAAATTGTTGGTTAACATATTCTTGCTTTTTGAATACTTTAAACATAATAAAACCCTATTTTCACCTATTGGGCTGATTAGGGTAGAATATTAAACTATTTTATATATGTGGTTATATGCATCGTCTCATAAGCACACCGCTGTCATTACGCCAGAAATTATTATTGCTTAGTAGGATCATGGAACTTCCTCGAAACCTAGAATAAAACTTATCGTTAGACGCTAATCGCTAGACTTAGCGAGAGCTTTTGATGCATCATGCTTCTTATTGCATATCTATGTTTTATTTATTGTTTTTTGAATTTGTTCCGTTAATAGACGCCAAGGAGCCCGGAGGACATTTTGAAGAACCGCAAGAAGACCCCCCACTACCCGCAAGTCCAAGGCGAGTTAACAACCTTCCTTATAGGTGTTTACTTTTACTAGGGAAAGCCCAAACTTCCCCTAGTGCGAGTCAACACTTCTCCTGTAGGGTGTTTACTTTTATTAGGAAGAGTCTATACTTTCCTTAGTACGGGTTAACATTCAAAAGGATCATATTGAATCCCAGTTTCTTAAAGTATTTTATTTACAATAACAAATTGCATGCTCTCTTTAATTAATTATGCCAACTTGCTTAATCATGATGTATCATGCCATGTTTTACTTCTTGTTATTAATTTACCATGATGATATTGCTTGATGAAATCATCCATCATTTGACTTAATTAATGATTGCCTTGATGATCACCCTTGTTAGCCTGGTTAGGTTTAATAAAATGATTTAGACTCATAAGTCTTGGTTAAAATCTTGCTTAGACATTTCTCAGGTCCAATTATTAATTTAGGCTTAGTTGCCTCGGAACGGTGAACCGACATTCACCGGACATGATGACACAATAAACTTGGTAAACTGGATATTGGGCCTGGCATGCCAGTGTGTGTGATTGGGAACACGGATGTGTTTCGGTTGTGGTTAAGGGTGTGATGTAGCTGGGCTACACGGTGTGAAGGAAGGCTGGACCATGGGGAAGGTGCTAGGCGACCAGGGCACGGCCGCGGTCGGAGCGCGAGTTGTTTTCAGCGTGGTAGATCTTGCCCACTAGGTTTCCTGCACAACGTGAGATCGAGTCTTTGGATACCAAGGACGATCGTGTCGGTCGGGCGCGAGTTGTTTTCGCGTGGTCAGTATCTCGCCCACTCGGGTTCTGCTGCGAGGCCATCGCTCGGTAGTGCGGACATAGGGCCCACGGGCTTGCTGGATAGTGTCAAGGTTAACCTCTAGTCCGAGGTGAAGACAGGAATGTGTCGTTATCCAGACGGATGATCTAGGTCTTACGTGACAGGGAGCCGTAACTCTAGTTCGGGCTTGGCAACTCGGCTAGGGAAGACCGGGCGCTTTGCTGGCGTAAGATCCACAACGGGTGCACCAGACCCGAAGATGATGGCAGGAGTAAGGAGACGTTTGGCAGAGCGCATGAAAACTGCCAGGGATTGGATACGTTAGCAGACTGCATGGAAACTGTCATGAGATGTGATGAGAACAAAAATTTGAACATTGATTAGTAGAACTTTGGGTTAAAATATGCTAAGTCATAGGCTTTGGTTATAAAACTTGCTTTCTGCAATTAAATAAACGCCAACCTTTCCTTTGGAACCCTTATCACTAAATGCATTAGGTTGGAAGTTAGCTCGCCAGTGTTTGGATGACACTGACCTCGGAATCATATTCTCTTTTAGATAGAGAGTATGAGCAGGATCAGTACGCCTACCATGAACACGAAGATGAAGAATTTGCTGACGATTAGGGCGAGGCATAGGGCGTCTCTCCAGTCGAGTGCTTAGGCATAGCCGGCACGAGACCTTTTGGATCTTTTGGTTCTTCCATACTATGATCTTTTGGATATTCTGACTATTTGGGCCAATGTGCCGCGTTGTAAACACTTAATAGCCTTCAGGCTTAAATATATGTATTTTGTGTAATATAAGTCTTCCGCTTGTATGAAATGATCCGGCTATGTGAATGGTGTGCACTAGTGCAGTGATCCAGGGACTAGTGCAGATCAAGTGGTGGGCAAAGAACAGGTCCTCTCAGCGCTGGTATCAGAGCATACGACTGTAGGAGCCCTAGACCTTGGCCGTTAGTCTAATTATTTTAACTTATTAAAGGAGATTTCTTTACTCTCAAAATCACCTCATTATAAGATCGTGCTGTATTCTTTTCTTCTAATTATTTTTGGCCTCATAAAAGCACTAGCTCGTTAATTTGTAAAACGTTTTTTGTAGATGGAGGTTCCACACACGGGTTTCGCTGATGAGCGCTCCACCTTTGGGTTTCCGTTGGGACCCTGAGGGGAGAACGCCCGAGTGCTGCAGGAGATGTCAGATTACTTGGGGTTCGAGGGAGCCCCCACTTACTTTTAGAGGCTAGTACGGACCTTACCCCGCCTCACCTATGAGGTTGAGGTTAGGGTTTACTACATGCCCGACGTTGTGGCACACCGTATCAGGACGGCGGTGCCCCACGACTAGCTAGACTACGCCATCAGCGATGCCGCTATGTTGGTGATTCAGGAGCTCCCGGAAGAGTACGCCCTCAACTTGGTTGGAGGACCCTTCGCCCACCTGCTGGACGTTCCACTCCACCTTCTCCCTGGCCTTGGAGAGGCCGAGTATGGGGAGCTGGACACAGAGCTCCTCCGCTTAGTCCACCTGCACCGCGGAGCCGGACACGCTCGCCGCGGAGCCTTGGAGGAGATTCATATCCTCCGTACCTCACTGCGGGAGGCGGATACCCATGCCCGCAACTCTCACCGCCATGCCTACCACCTCTCCCGCCACCTTTAGGTCTGCCGATAGGAGAGGGATGAGGCCCTTGCCGAGTTGGATCTACTGGATCCCGCTCACCACCCTCGTGCTCGGATGGACCACCCCGGTCCACTTCCAGGACCGCCACCACCAGCACCACCGTGCCCACACCGGGCACGCTCTCGCGTTACTGCGCAGAAGAGGTGCCTACCACCCGGGGCCCTGGTGGGGATCCCCCGCCATGACCCACCGCAGGAGGCCCCTTAGCCTCTAGCGCCTTCCTCCAGTTCTTTTGACGCCGCTCCTCCAGCATTAGCTTTGGAGGACTACCTCTACGCTCCAGGGAGATACCCCGCCGATCGTCCACCATACACCTACTCCCGTCGTACCCGTTAGGGTGTAGTGGTAGTATGCTGCTTTTGTTGTCTAGATCATCAGTAGGGGCTAGAGGTTGTAGCTGTGGATGTAGCTCAGGAGTAGACCACATGCAGCCTAGTCGATGTTCTGTTGCTTTTATTATGCCGTAGCAGATGATCGGCATGAACTACTTGTACTAGTTGATCTGCTTCAAACTATGTATGGATTTGTCATTCCTTTATTTGCGGCTTGAATTTGGACCTTACCTTTGTGATCATTGAACATGCATATAGAAATTGCTTTTGAATTAGTAGTAACTATGCAGATGGCTCGTGGACGTGCTGCCGTGAGAGGCCGAGGTGCCGGCGACGCTAACAATCGGGGCCGTGGTCGAGGTCATGGCAACCTACCCCCACCACCTGCTGGGAACCCTACCACGGCACAAGTTTTAGCATATCATGATTAAGCAGACAGGTATAAATACTTAAAGAGCTGCAGTTTGATACTATAAATAAAATACTTTAGTAAACTGGGAATCAATGTGATCAATATGAATGTTAACTCACACAAGGGAAAGTTTAGGCTTTACATAGTAAAAGTAAACACCTAAATAGGAAGGTTGTTAACTCGTCTAGGTCCTGTGAATAGTGGGGGTCCTCTTGCTGTACTTCGAAGTGTCCCTCAGGCTCTTCGGTGTCTATTAATGGAACGAATTCGAAGAACAGTAAATAAAACACTAAGATGCAATAAGAAGCATGATGCATGAAATGCTCTTGGTAAGCATAGCGATCGGCGTCTGACGTTAAGTCTTAATCTAGGTTTTGAGGAAGTTCCATGATCCTATTACTATATATAGTAACTTATAGAAGATAACGGTAGCGTGAACGCTATGAAGATGATATGCGATGATGCATAATGCATGAATAGTAACAGGCCGGCCCATCAATGGCACAGCCCGCGAGTACTGCGTCGAAGGCGTATTTTTGGAAAGCACCAACCAAAGGCGGAAACGCCCACCAGGGAAGGCGCCTCCACTTGACTGGACAGGTGGGACCCGAGGCCCACCTGACAACGACCCTACGCAGCACAGCTCAGCACCGGCACGAATCTTGGCACCGGATCGAGCGGTATTCACGTCATCCTCCACCTCCAGCTCGCTAGCGACGCTCCGGTGATGATCCAGCACGGTTACGATGGTGCTACAGTGCTCCGCTGAGCTAGTTCGTGATCGAAAAACCTTCCTAGCCACAAAACCTAGGACGTGCTCTCGCCGACTAGCTAGAAACGGCTCGAAACCGGCGGCGCTACTAGTGGGGCGGCGACGAGCAATGGAATCTACCAAAGATGGCGAACCCATGCGCAGCTAAGGGTAGAAATTTTTGCTAGAGCTTTAAGGGTTACATAGGACCTTACCGAGCGAGGAATCGGACGGAAGATGAGCAGGGATGGCCGGCGACGAGGTGATTGAAACAGTTCGGAACAGGGGTGTTGGCGCGGGCTATCACCAAGGGAGATCTTGAAAAATTGATGGAGGGGAATTGTTAGGAACTTTCTAGGGATACTTGTGCTGCAAGGAATTGAAGGGGGACTCATCGAGGAAGAATAAATCGAAAATGGGTTGTTCGGTTGGCAAAGCACCGGCGGTGAAGGAAATTTCCGATTCAGGTGCTATGGTCGATCCTGGGCCAATTGATCGGGGGACAACAGAGATTAGGGACTCGTCGAGCTCTTAGGAGTAAGCACAGGGCACCAAGCTATCTGGCGTGGGTGAATTTGGGGGTAGAGCATGGTGATAGGGGTGAAGCAAGAAGGGGAAAAATGGAGCGTAAGCCTCGGCTGAGCTTTATAGCCCGGCGGGAGCTCGGAGAGAGTGAGAGAACGGAGAAGCGACCATTGGCGAGTGGAGGCAGTGGACAGGATGGTTCAGCCCTGTGCACAGGCGTATCCCGACCACGCCGACCAAAATCTGGTGACAGGCAGCCGTGGGCAGAGTTGGATGGGACGGCGCGGGTCTGGATTCGTGAGTGGGGGCAGTGGAGTGCCGAATTTGGCTAGAGGAGCAGTCGGTCCAGGCAATGGGACAAGGGGAGAGGGTGGTGCGGCGGCGAGACCAGAGGCGGCAATGTGCACGGCCATGGCAACCGCTGCCTCGGGGCACGAGACGGCAGTGCGGGAGCCAATCCCAACGGGGGCAGAATGATCATGAGTTAGCTTGGTTGGGCGACGACCCGATGACACGACGTCGCGACAGAGGGGCAGCAGCTCGGCTAACCCACAGTCACGGGTCGCGCATAGGGCAGAGGTAGTCGGCCATCATGATGGCCTGGGCAGTGATGGTGGCCAGCTTGGCTGGTGGAGGAGCGGCGACGGTCGGTCTGCGGGGAAGGCAGGCGGGGCGCGCGCAGAGGCAGAACCAAGCCCGCGCGCGAGAGAGAGAGGGATGTACAGGAGAGGTGAGCCGACGGGGAGCGAGGTAGGAAGTGAGCCGGGAGGACGCAGCCGACTCAGCTTAGGAGAGAAAGGGTGAGGGGCCGAAGGCTTAGTTAGGTCGGCTGGACTGGGTTGGGCCCAAAATGGGTTGAGCCCGGCTCTAGGGAGCCATTTTTGACCTTAGACACTATTGGGGAAATTGAATTTTAGATGAATTTTCAGAGGGGTACAAAATTGGTTAATTTTGGAAGTGGCTTGATTAAAATTTTGAGCTCAAACCACCAAATGGCTGACAGATTTTCAAATTGGAAAATCTAGGGATCCTGTTTAAATGTTGGGTTAGGATTTTAAATTTATTCCAGTAAAGCATGTAGCCCTATAGCCCTATAGGCTTTGATACCAGTGTGTGTGTATGAGTATATGAACTTATGTGTATACACATATTAATTTTAAGGGGGTCTAATTAATGAGGTTCCAGATTATGACCTAAAATAGGGCAAAACTATAGGCCTAAAATACATCATTTTACTGCCATAACAAAAATCCACTTTTGGGGTGTTACAAATCCTCCCCCTAAAAATAAATCTCGACCGCGAGATTTGATAATCTAAGTACTGAACAAACGAGGGTACTCCTTGTGAAGCTTGACTTCGGGCTCCCATGAGAATTGTCTTCCAGCCTTGTCGTCCAATTGTACTTTACATAACTTAACGGTCTTGCCCCTTATTTGCTTGTCGGAGAAGTCGTGGATTCGAACGGGGTAGGTTCGATAGGTGAGGTCCTTGTCCAACGGTGCTGGTGGTTGGGGAATGAGTTCTTCCTCAGGTATTCTCAGGCTTCTCTTGAGTTGTGAAACATGGAACACATTGTGCACATCGCCAAGCTCAACGAGTAACTTTAGCTCGTAGGCTACTCGACCTTTCTTGGTAGTAATCTGGTATGGTCCGATATATTGGGGGGCCAATTTTCCCTTTTTGTTGAAATCGTTGATTTCCCTTTGATGGTGACACCTTGAGTTAGACGAAATCGTCGATTGTGAAAGAGAGCTCTTGACGGCGATGGTCCGCATAGCTCTTTTGCCGGGATTGGGTGGTGTCGTGCACCCCGGTATTTCTACCGGCTTGAGTGACCGAATACTAGTTCCAGAAGATCATAGCTAGTATTGTACTCAAGGACGTTTGGAATATCATCGCAAGCATTGCATTTAACTAAAATTTAACAGTTTACATAGCATAAATAGCATCCCAGTTGACATAGACATTCACATAGTCTTGCATAGGGCATAGTACAATAGCATAAAGAAAACACAGCGGAAGACTTCAATGCGACGATATCCCGAGGTTGACCCGGAACGCGTAGCTAATCACCTTGACCCTCCTGGTCACAACTGGAGCTGATGCTGAACTCTTGACCTGAACAAAGATCCGTGGTCCATATAATAAGTACACAGCTACTCAGCAAGCGGTCCTTAATAAGTGAATGCAAGGTCAATGGATGGGTATGGTTATTTTGCTAAAATATCACCTATCTACTTGTTTATTTGTTCTTGATTCATTGAACACATGATAACACTTGAGCGTAGCCAAAGGACTGCTAACTACTCCAAAAGAGGCAATCCCCGCCACACTACATCAAGTTGATTAATTAAAACACATTGGACTACCTTGTGTCAAACTCCTTTCCCCCGCCCATAACCGCGGGCACGGCTACCATGATAGTTTTAACTCTGCAGAGTGTGTACACGTTCCCCACAAGCCCTGTCTCATCCCGAGGAGAAACAGTACAAAACCGTTCACTGCTTTCACCTGCCCCATAATGTACCCTTTCTTTTGGTTTCATACCCATACGGTACACTTCGACCGAAGCCGACAATCGCGCACTCCTTCACCGGACCGATAGCGCACCGCATGAGGTTAGCCCTATTTAAGCCATTCGAACCGGTGATCGCGAATCACGTCCGTCCACTACGAGTGTGAAGCTAGGTTTCCACACTAATAGATTAGGGCGGAAGGCACAAGTGGTCAGATCTGCTCAGGTTCGGTATGGTAGTCACAAGTATACGGTCCTTATATGATAGAGGAGACCTGCACAACACAACCACAAGCCCAAAATCCGCCTCTTCTTGGTCTCCTCAAATCAACACACACCAAGTTGATTTTAGTTGATTAGATTTATCCAAAAACAGCACCACGAAGCCGAAACTCCACGGAACAAGTTATTAATATGTGAAACCTATCAACTACCAATCCCAGAAGCTAGGCTAAGCATCTACACAAGGATAGGCTAATAAAACAATACCAAAATAGGCTAACAATGGAAGGCTACGTCATATCAGTAGAGTAAATATGGATTCGGAGCAACGGACACATATGATGATAATTAAAGCATGCAAAATTAAGTAAACATTAAAATTTAGCAAACTAGGGTTTCAACATGAAACTAGCTTGCCTTCGAAGAAGCTAGGTTCTGGATCACCTCCCTCGAATGGCTCCGGAACGTCTCCCGGACAGCAGGTACACGTCGGTTCTACGCGAAATAGTAAATAAACAACAATAAATATCAAACATACAGAAAACAGTATGGTAAAAATATATAAAATTCTTGGGATTATTTGTGATTTTTAGGCTCTGGAATCATCTAATTTGGAGTTCGAGAACTCCCTAAACAATTCGGGGAAGTTTAGAGCTAAATAGAAAAGGCTGAAAAGATTAAATTCGGTTAACCGTGGGTTAACCACGCGAAAACCGAGAGAACCCCGGTCAAAACCGGCTCGGGCGGCGCGCGGACGCGGGCCGGCGGCTTGGCGACGCGTGGAGGCAGCCGATTGGCGGTGGGGGAAAACGCGTGGTGGCGCTGACGCTGGTTGGCCTTGGGCGAACAGTCTTGCGACGCGTGGCGGCAGTGGGGGCGGCTGTCGCGCGGGGCGGGGCGGGACACGCGACGCGAGTGGAGTGGCGGCGGCGGCTCGCCATGAGGCGGAGGCATCGGCGACTTCGTGGCGGCGATCCATTTGACGCTGTGCGATTCTTGTAGAGACGGCGGCGGCGGACACGCGGCGGCGTGGTCGGGTGCGCGATGCACGATGGTTTCCGCGCCACGCGTAATCCGGGGCGGCGGCGGCGGTCGCCGGCGGCGGCGGAATCCGGCCAAATCTTCGGCGCTCCATATCTCCTCCAATTCTTGGCCAAATATGGCGATCCATATAGTCAAATTGACCAGCACGACGAGCTCTACAACGTGTTGGCCTTGGATTTTCCGATTGGGCACTAGAATAGGAGCATTACCTCGGTTTGCTTCTGGTTTTGCATGAAAACCGAGGCGGCGGCTAGGGTTTCGAGGGTTGGGGATGATGTGGCTGACCAGGAACCCTAGGGGGGTTTATATAGTGCTTAGGTCGACTTGGATCAGTCCTAATATGGGTAGAATTAGTATTGGGCTAGAATTGGGTCTTAATTGGTCAAATTAGAGTCCTAGGGGGTTTAGGACTAGGTGGATTTGGTTTTGGGCCTAGTTAGGGCCTAATTAGGCTATTCAAGCCTGTTAGGACCTTTTTCCTATTATTATTTTATGTTTTTGGCTTTTATTTTCTTTATTTGCTAATATGTGACATTATAATTTTATTAGGATGTCACAGGTGGCTAATAGGCATTCTCGGATAACCTTTTCCATCCTTTCTGCTTCTGGCAGGGTTTCTCTTCCAACACTTGTCGTTCTCCAGTTTCTGACCAAAACAGAGGTATCCTACAACGGCGTCCATACAAGGCCTCAAAGGGGGACATTCTTAAACTGGCCTGATAGCTGTTGTTGTAGGAGAATTCAGCATATGGCAACCACTTCTCCTAGTCGGTGGAGAACTCCAAAATGCACACTCTGAGCATATCTTCTAGGACTTGGTAGACTCTCTCGGTCTGTCCATCAGTTTGAGGATGGTAAGCTGTACTGAATGATAGACTGGTCCCAAGGGCACCGTGTAGCTTTTCCCAAAACTGGAAAGTGAACTAGGATCCTCGGTCTGAGATTATCCTCTTTGGAACTCCATGCAGGCTGACTATCGTTGCCATATAGAGTTCAGCTAACTTATCTCCTTTATAAGTTGTTTTGACTGGAATGAAGTGGGCCACCTTGGTTACTCGATCAACAATGACCCAAATGGAATCACATCCGGTCTTTGTACGAGGAAGTCCCAAGATGAAATCCATCGTCACTTCGTTCCATTTCCATTCAGGTAATTTTAAGGGTTGTAGAAGTCTTGTTGGGCGCTGATGCTCGGCCTTAACTATTTGACAGGTATGGCATCTGGCCACATACTCAGCCACATCTTGCTTTAGCCGGGGCCACCAAAAATGGGTCTTCAAATCTCGATACATCTTGGTGCACCTGGGATGAAGGGAGAAAGGGGATTCATGGGATTCCTTTAGGATGCAATTTTTCAACTCCTGGTCATGGGGGACAAAGATCCTTTGTCCCAACCGTAAGGTTCCTTGTTTATATTCTGTAACCTTGCACCCCTGACTTCTTCTCATAAGGTCTCGTATTTTACGAGCACTGGAGTGATCCTTTTGCAGTTCCTTGATTTGGTTGAACAGGTCCGGTTGAACTTCCAGTATGGCTAAGTAACTGGTTTCCACCAAACTCAAGTTCAACACGTCCATATCCTTTACGATCTATTCAGGAATCTCTGGTCCAAGGGTCATGCCCATAGGGGTAGCCGTCTGTTGGACGATTAAATGATTACACTGCGGCTTCTAGCTGAGGGCATCAGCCACCACATTGGCCTTACCGGGGTGGTATAGGACGTTCAAGTTGTAGTCCTTGATCAACTCCAGCCATCTCCTTTGGCGCATGTTTAAATTGGCTTGGGTGAACATGTATTTCAAGCTCTTGTGGTCCGTGTAGACATCACATTGTTTGCCCATCAGGTAATTTCTCCAAAATTTGAGGGCATGTATTACTGCGGCCAACTCAAGATTGTGAGTCGGATAATTCTCCTCATGCTTTCTGAGTTGCCGGGAGGCATAGGCGACTACCCTCCGTTCTTGCATCAGTACATAGCCTAACCCTTGCTTCGAGGCATCACAATATACTTCAAACCTTTAATTATTGGTATCAAGCGTTACCAACAAAGGAGCGATGGTCAGCCTAGTCTTTAATTCTTGGAAGCATTCCTCACAAGCCTTAGTTCACTCAAATTTCCGCTCCTTTTTCAATAGCTGAGTCATGGGTTTGGCAATTTTGGAAAATCCTTCAATGAACCTTTGATAATACCCTGCCAATCCCAAGAAACTTCTTACTTCTTTTACCGTGGTTGGGGACTTTCAATACATGACTTCCCTACCTTGGAGGGATCGACCTTGATACCCTCAGCAGAAATGATATGCCCCAAGAAGCTGATATCATCAAGCCAGAATTCACATTTGCTGAATTTGGCATAAAGTTGGTGTACTCGGAGCTTATCGAGGACTAACCTTAGGTGCTTCTTGTGCTCCTCATCGTTCTTGGAATACACCAAAATGTCGTTGATGAATACTACGACGAACTGGTCCAAATACTCCATTAGGATCATATTCATCGTGTTCATGAAGTGGGCCGGGGCATTGGTAAGTCCGAAGGACATAACCAAAAATTAATACAGCCCATATCTCGTGGTGAAGGCTGTCTTGGGTATGTCTTATTTTTTGACCTTAACTTGATGACACCCAGATCGGAGATCAATTTTCGAAAATCTCTTAGCTCCTTGAAGCTGGTCAAATAGGTCATCAATTCTGGGCAAGGGGTATTTGTTTTTAATGGTAACCGCATTGAGGGCTCGGTAATCCACTACCAGCCTTTCATAGGGAACAC
Organism: Olyra latifolia; assembly: GCA_036346145.1. NCBI lineage: Eukaryota > Viridiplantae > Streptophyta > Magnoliopsida > Poales > Poaceae > Olyra > Olyra latifolia. Next base: position 37,545,239 of record CM070524.1, on the reverse strand, counting down.
ATCCAGATATTTCTTAACTACTGGCACCTTGGTGGGAGCTTCTTCCTTTAAGAACCAAATGGCTCTTCCCCAACGGAAGGTGGCATCAACCTTCCAGACCCTATCATACCCAGGGGTCTAACCAATCTCACTTCTCTCTTTCGCTATCTAGCACCCTTTGTAAAAGGTCAACCAGTCCATACCAATGATCACATCTATTCCCATATGGGGAATGACCATTAAGTGGAACTGGAAGCATATCCTTTCCAGAGAAATGTCTACCCACTTGCATGCCCTAATGGCCTCTAGAACTCCACTAGGTGACTTTATAATTAGGGGCATATCCAAGGGAAAAGTTTGCAATCCATGCTTATCCACATAATCCTTAGATATGAATGAATGAGATGCTCCAGAATCAAAGAGTACTTGAGTAGGGTTGTGATGGATTTTGAACGTACCCATTAGCACTCCTGGAGCTTCCTCAGCTTCTTCAGTGGAGAGCTAGTTGAGGCGTCCTCTTCCATAGGCTGGCGGGACAGTCTTGGCTGGGGCAGTTCCTCTTCCACGCCCGGCTAGGGGCTGGCCGCGGGGTGGGGCGATATGAAAGCGCACCTGCGGGGCCTTCCAGGTCGGGCACTCATTGGCAAAGTGACCCGGCTGATGGTACTTGAAGCAGGTACCGGCAGCTTTATCATTAGCAGACCACCCGGGTCAAGGGGCACCAGCAGACGGAGGTGCAGGTCTTTTTGCAGGAAGAGGAGCAGGTCGGCTACCACTCGCCTGGCAAGTTCGTGCGGGATAACTTTGGGTGCGACGGGGTGGTGGCCTTACTGATAGGTGGGGCGATAGGGTCCAGCGTGACTGGTTCCTTGCGCTGACCGGGCTACCATCTTGCGCTTGCGGCTGGCTTCTTCTCCCTTCAGTTCCTTCTCAAAAATGAGTGCTTTGTTCACTAACCGATGGAAATTAGGGTGATCATGAAGGATGAGCTTCGAGCGGTAGGTAGGAGCCATTCCTCCATGAACTTGTCAATCTTTTCCTCATCATCTGCTATATCTTGTTGAGCGTATCGAGTAAGTAGATTGAATTTGATCAAGTATTCGTTGACCGTCATGTTACCTTGCCACAGATTGCGGAACTCCTGCCTCTACATTCTGAGCACGCCACGGGGAATATAATTTTCTTGGAAGGCTCTTTCGAATTTAGCCCACGGAATACTCTGAGTAGCGGCCTGTAGGTTTGGAACTTCTTGTTGATCCTCAACTGCATTATCATCCTCTCCTTCGGCGTTGTCGCCAACCTCTTGGCCTAGTTCTTCATTATTTTCAGCCTCCTCTACTTCTTCTTCTCCCTCCGTATCTTCTGAGCGGGTGGCTAGGTAATTTTTCCACCATACCTCGGCGGGGCCTTCAAGCAATTGGGTGGCGAACAACACCTTATCCTCCTCTGGGCAGCGGACTAAGTTTAGCTTGCGGGTGACTGTCCTTAACCAATCCTCCACGTCGGTAGGTTCAGTAGCATAGGTGAAGGTCGGAGGCTTGGTCCTCATGAAATCAGCCAGCTTAAATCCCTGCCGATGCTGTGCGGCTTGCTGTGCAGCTTGTTGGCCTTCTAGTATCACACCCAACATCTGTGCCTGATATGCCATGGTTTGCGCCATGCTAGGTTTTCCAGCAGGTGGCAGGGGCAGGTTGCCACGGCCTCGACCACGGCCCCGATTGTTAGCGGCGTTGGCACCTCGGCCTCTCGCGGCAGCACGCACACCAGCCATCTACATAGTTACTACTAATTCGAAAGTAATTTCTATATGATGCGATGCATGCATGATGACCACAAAGTAAAGGAAGATCCAAGTGCAAGCAACAACGAAGGAAGAGAAATCCACACATAGTTCGAAACAGATCAACTAGTACAAGTAGTTCATGCCGATCATATACTATGGCAATACAAAAGCAAAAGAGACATCAGCTAGGCTGCGTGTAGACTAGTCCTAAGATACATCTATAGCTACATCTTCTAGTTCCTATAGACGAGCTAGGCGCCAAAAGTAGTATACTGCCACTACACCCTAACGGGTACGACGGGAGTAGGTGCACGGTGGACGGTCTGCGGGGCATCTCCCTAGAGTGTAGAGGTAGTCCTTCAAAGCTAACGACCAAGGAGCGGCGTCAGAAGAACTGCTGGAAGGTGCTAGAGGCTGAGGGGCCTCCAACGGAGGGTCGTGGCGGGGGATCCCCACCAAAGCCCTGGGCGGTAGGCACAGCTTCCGCGCAGTAACGCGGGAGTGTGCCCAGTGTGGATGTGGTGGTGCAGGCGGTGACGGTCCTGGAAGTGGACCGGGGTGGTCCATCCCAGCACGGGGGTGGTGAACGGGATCCAGTAGATCTAGCTTGGCAAGGGCCTCATCCCTCTCCTGCTGGCAGATCTGGAGGTGGCGGGAGAGGTGGTAGGCCTGGCGGTGAGAACTACGGACGCGGGTATCCACCTCCCGCAGAGAAGTATGGAGGATCTGAATCTCCTCCAAGGCTCCGCGTCGAGCGTGTCTGGCTTCACGGTGCAGGCGGACTAAGCGGAGGAGCTCGGGTTCTAGCTCCCCGTACTCGGCCTCTCCAAGGCAGGGGAGCAGGTGAAGTGGGACGTCCAACAGGTAGGCGAAGGGTCCTCCAACTAAGCCGAGGGCGTACTCCTCCTAGAGCTCCTGGATCGTCAACATAGCGGCATCGCTGATGGCGAAATCTAGCTGGTCTCGGGGCACCACCGTCTAGATACGGTGTGCCACAACATCAGGCATATAGTAAACCCTAACTCAACCTCGTAGGCGAGGCGGGGTAAGGTCCATACAAGCCTCCAAAAGTACATGGGGGCTCCCTCGAACCCCAAATAGTCCATCATCTCCTACAGCACTCGAGCATTCTCCCCTCGGGGTCCCGACGGAAACCCAAAAGTGGAATGCTCGTCAGCGAAACCCGCGTGTGGAACCTCCATCAACAAAATAGTTTTACAATTTAGAGAGAGTTAGTGCTTTTTCGAGGCAAAAACATCTAGAAGGAAAGAATACAGCACAATTTATAATGAGGTGATTTTGGGAATAAGGAGATCTCTTTTAATATTTTAAAATATTAAGACTAGCGGCCAAGGTCTAGGGCTCCTTCAGTCGTATGCTCTGATACCAGTTCTGTGGGGCCTGTCCTTTGCCCACCACTTGATCTGCACTAGTCCTTGGATCAGTACACTAGTGCACACCTTTCACATAGCTGGAATCATTTCATACAAGCGGAAGACTTATATTACACAAATACCTGTATTAAGCCCAAGGGGCTATTAAGTGTTACAAAGCAGCACATTGCCCCAAATAGTCAGAATATCCAAAAGATCAGAGCACGGGAAACCAAAAGATCCAAAAGGTCTTCTGCCGGCTATGCCTGAGTAGTCGACTAGAGAGACGCCCTATGCCTCGCCTTAATCGTCAGCATAACATTGTCCTTCATCATCATGGCAGGCATGCTGATCCTGCTTATCCTCTCCATCCAAAAGAGAATATGGTTGAGAGGTCAGTGTCATCCAAACACTGACGAGCTAACACTCAACCCAATGCAATTTTAGTGATAGGGGTTCCAAAGGAAATGTTCGGATTTATGTAACATCCCCATTTTCAAAATAAATAAATAAATAAATGAAATAAAATTCAAGGCATCTTGCATGTGATTTAAACGATTTTGAAAAAAAAACTTTTTGAAAATGTGTATGTTACTATATTTAATTTCCTAAAACCATAAATAAAAAGATTTGCTTCTAAAACGTTAATTGCAAAATATTTACGACAAACCTATTATAATAATTTGGGGAATTTGTGATTTCAAATTAGATTTTGAAACAACAATTTAAAAACCTAAACCAAATAAAAATTCAATTGCAGATTGTGCAGTTAATTAAATAAACTAGTAATTTTCCTATTTAACCTACCCTATTTCTCTCTATGTCAAATGGACCCCACTTGGCATTGTCCCCCCCACTCTCTCTTCTCTCTCCCTGACATCCCTTTCACTCACTCTCACGTGCACTCCTCACTGTCTCTCTCTCTCACGTTTCTCTCTCTCTCTTTTCTCTCCTCTCTCTTCCCACCCCGTGGCTCTCTCTCCTTGCCCACTGCTTGCATGGCTTCCACCTAAGCCCCCAGATGGCACACTGCCCTTGCTCTACTCCTCCCACGCGCCATCCACCCTCTGCCCGCACGCCACGGCTCTAGCTCTACCTCTCACTCTCCTCACTCCCTCCCTCACTATCCGTAGCCAATTCGGCCAGGTGAGCCCCTCCCCAGCCGTGTCCTCCCATCACCTCCTCTCTATCACTCTTTCCCTCTCATTTTGCTAGGCCGCCGCCCTCGCCGTCGCTCGGAGTCGCCGGAGCGCGAGGCCGAACTTCGAAGCCAATCACCAGCGTTCCACTCCTCCCTGCACGATTCGCCATCATAGCTCGGTATTTTCTCCCATCGTCCCTCCCTTTCGCTTTCCCATGATCCGCTCCACCTTTTCCACTCCATCCCGCGACCCAATTTTGCCCACCGCCGAGTTGCCGTCACCGTCCTTTTCGTCCACTCCAGCCACACGTCGCCGCGCCGCCTTTACCCTCTTAATTCCCCGACCAAGCTCCCATTCTCTTCCCCGTGTGCCAGGGGACCTCACTCGCCCGTCTCCCGGAGTCGCCTCACCGCCGGCCGGCCCGCCGCCGTGCTCCTCCGTTCGCCCCGCCACCCTCATGTCGCCGGCCCGCCATAGCGCATTTTGACCCAATCAGCCGCCGCCATTAGCACCCCCTTGCGCCGTAGATGCTCACCGACCCCGACATTGCCGTCGTTGCGCCGACGCTCGCCGTCGCACCGTGACCCGCCACCATCGCCGCTAGGGCTGAGCCGCGCCGCCGCCCCACTCGATTTCGCACCGCGATACTCCACCAAAGCGCCGCCCTCGACCTCCTCTCTCTTTCCCCTCGGCCACCGCCGCTCGCCACCGTGACCCCGCCCCGCCTCCCCTGCTTTGTCACACCGACGGGCGGGCCCCGTGTGGCAGCAGCCTCCCCTGCCGCTCCTGCGCATGCTGGACACCGGTTCGGCCGGCCCACCTAGCGCCGTCGGCCCAATTACCCCTTCCCCCTTTTCAATCTTTTAATTTAGATTAGACCTTATGTTGTAAGTTGCATAGAAAATTGTAGAAAATTCAGAAAATTGTAAAATAAATTTTATTAAGTTAATAAAATTCCATATTATTTTTATGTACTATTTATTTACATATTTCTGTTAATTTTAGTTTTTAATAATTATCTTAGTGTTTAAACTTGTAGGAATTTTATAGCATAAAATATAGATCTAAAAATATCAAAACTTGTTTTCTGAAGTTAGATATATTGTAATATAATTTCTGTACTGTTTTTGTAAATTTTTGAAATTTATTTATAATTTATGTCCCTTTTGTACCTTTAATATTGAACTTGTGAAAACCATAACTAATTATAGGGTTCCCAAAAATGATGAAATTAATTGCAGGAGTTTTATAAAATTATATGGTACTGTTTTATACTGTTTGCATCATCTTTAAGTCATGTCATGCCTATATCACTTGTTTTGCATATGGTTCTTATTACCGTTTCTTTTAAACGTTAGATCCGTCCGCCGAAGGATTTGCCGGTGATCAGTCCAACTACCCGAATCAAGGCAAGTCATTGTGCCATGTTACTATTACCTAGTTTTCCTAAATATTTTATTAGATTTGGCAAAACCTATATGCTAATTAAAAGTTTAAAACAATATTTAAGCTAAGACGTAGATAAGGTCCTATATGAATAATATGCACAGCCAACCTCATCAACCATAGCTAATTAATAATCCTTCCTTGTTTAGTGATTTTTACATTACATGCTTAGCAACTGCAATCTAGAGACTTACTTTTGTGTTCAACCCCGACAACAACTTGATTGCAAATTGAATGGCCGGTAGTGGGTGCTACCGTGTCGACAATTGTTTGTGGGGATAGTGGGTGCTATCCCGAGCTTTTTAAATGGTTTCCCCATCGGGACGGATGGCTGCAAGGTGGTTTGCATCTGCTTGGTGGCAGTATGCTCGAGATTGGGTTGGTGGTGGACCATACCCGTTTGGCTTAAGGACCGATTCTTTGTGGTACTTAGACTGGTTCAACAGTGCGACCATTGAGTGCCTGTATGGGCAGGTTCTGGTTGAGTACCCTTCGGACTCTTAGTCAGGCATTCCTGGTGGAGTAGGGAGTGGGCACTTGGATATGTCCATAGAACAGAACCTTCCTGTGTGGTTGGGAGTGGGTATCCAGGTGTGTCCATAGAACAGAACCTACCGGCACAAGAGGGGCATTGGTGTGGAACCTTAGTGGGAATGTCGAGCTAAGGGAAGGTTGTGGTGAAAGACCTTGTGGTGAGCATTTTTCCTTTGGGTGATTCCTAGGAAAAACCACCTCTCATGGGTAAAGCGTACGACCTCTGTAGAGTGTAAACTTTCATGAAAGCCTTGCCCAATGGTTAAGGGTGAACTACGGAAGCTGCCTCACTGTAGCTTTGTAAAATTCTCTTCTTCCTCTCTGTTTTTTGGGATATTGCTCTGCAATTGGTGTTGCATGGGCGTGACTGTTATCATGGTGGGTGCCATGGTGGTTTCGGAAAAGCTAGTAGGTGCTGTCTTTTCCAAAGAAAGAATTATAAAGTTCAAACTTCAATTTCAAAACCGCTTTCTGAAACTGGGTTTAAAAGTTTGAAACTCAGCTTTACGCAAAGTTAACACAAACCCCTTCTTGGAACCTACATAGCAACTAGGCATTGGTTTGCAAGTATTTAAAGAATACTTACCTCGAGCTTTTGCTCGGGCTGCTCATCCCAACGAGGAGGTGGTGATCAGCAGTGGTACCCCGAGGAGGAGATGTACCAAGACAACGGGTTCGCTGCTGGAGTTCAGGATGAAGAATACTTCGACGCCTAGGATTGCGCTCCTCCGGCTCTACCTGTGGGGATCGTTGTGGTTTCCATCTGGATTTCATGGTTTTATTTTGAGGCTTTTGTTGCCTATGTAAGACTTTCGCTGCTTTAAGGCCTTCGCGTCAGACTTGTAATTTGCACTCTGATGTAATAAATAAATTTATCGGATGGTTATGATCCAAGTTCTGGAATCTGTGTGTACTAGCTACTTGATCCAGGGACTAATACAGGTAAGACACAGTAGGGATTCAGCCCCCTTTTCCCGGGTCCTGACAGGTTTGGTATCAGAGCCTAGGCTGTAGGCCGCAACCTAGGTAGAATGGTATAGCCATAAGGACCTATTAAATTAATAAATCTACTTTCGATAGTTTTCGAAACTTACTCTCTTCTGTCTTTGCTTACCTGAAATTTATGCTTCTATCTGGTCCTAGCTTTTCCTCTCTTATCACCTTCTGAGTGATTTGTTTTTCAAAACAAAAAGGTCGCTTCTAGATTCTCCCCTGATTCAAAATTTTGTGACACCACTGCTCTTATAGTATACCTAGAGCCATAAGTCGTCAACGATTGGAACAAGCCCGTGAGAAGCATTAAAGTGCAACAAGCATAGAAGAACTAGGTGGCTTCAAGAAAGCAAGATAGCGTTTAAGTTTGTAGGAACCCTATAACCTATAATCGTATTAGACGATATTGAATTTTTCGGTTGGATTTTGAGATAGTGTGCATCGACTTGGTCGTGCAACTGTCGCTTGTGTGTCTTTCGGAGTTTTTCTGCATTTTGTTTGTATTGGTGTGTTGTTGGATGTTCTGATCTCCCCTATTAGCTCTTTCCCTGGTTTCCCTTCTCATCTCATTTTCAAAATTTCTGTCAGATGGTGGACACCCGGAATGGAGCTGCTGCTGGTCGTGGAAGAGGAAGAGAGTTGGTACTGAACGAACCTCAGGGTCAGCCTCCACCTGTCGGTCAGCCCCAAAATCAACCAGCTGCTGATAATCAGGACAATGTCAATCTGCCACCCCCACCACCTCATCCTCCACAGTTGGATCAAATATTGGCAATGCACCTCCAAGCTTTCCAAGCCATTGCCAATAATCTCAACAACCTTGCTGCTCTAGCTCAAGCTCAGCCCCCTCAGAACCAACACCGGTCTAAATTTGGTGATTTTATGAGAACAAGACCTTCGGTGTTTACTGGAGCCGTAGAACCCCTGGTTGCTAAGGATTGGCTCCCAGAAATGAGACGAAAGCTAGATATGATCCAATGCACTGACCAGGAGAGTGTCAATTTTGCTGGTCATCAACTCCAGGACGATGCTGCTATATGGTGGGAAAACTTTCGAGCCTCTCACCCGGATATTGAAGCTCTTACTTGGGAAGACTTCTCTAAAGCCTTCAATGCTTCGTTTGTTCCCAAGGGCATTATGGAGATGAAGAGGCAGGAATTTTACCGTCTCCAGCAGGGCAATATGTCAGTCACTGAGTACTTGAATAAGTTCAATCACCTTGCCCGCTATGCCACCACAGAAGTAGCCTTAGAATCTGACAAGATGTGAATATTTAAGGAGGAAATGGATCCCGACATCAAGGCTCTTATTGCTTCTAATGATTATGCCACTTTCCAGGAGATGGTCAATAAGGCTTTGATCATAGAAGATATTGAGCGGCAGCACATGGAGAAGCGCAAGAGAAAGATGGCGCAACAGCAACACCAAGGTTCTAGCAGCTCGAGGCCTCGTTTCTCCCAGTTGCCACCTAACAGGCCTCCAATGCCCCAGTTCCAGCAAGGTCAAAGGATGTCAGGAAATCAGCCCGATCAAATGACACCGAGCCTTCGCCAAGCTCCAGCCCCCTAGGCTCCCCAGAACAACACCACTGCAGGGGTTCAGTGTTTCAACTGCCACCAATGGGGTTATTTTGCTACCCCACTCTGGTAGAGGCCGTGGAGTACCCCCACCTCCTAGGGCACGTCAAGTTACTGGAAGAGGCCAAGTCAACCACATCACTACGGAAGAAGCGCAGAACGCTCCAGATGTTGTCCTTGGTAAGTTTCTAGTGAATTCAGTTCCAGCTGCTGTTTTATTTGATTCCGGTGCATCGCATTCTTTCATATCCAAGAATTTTGTGGAATCAAATAATTGGGACATAACGAGCTTAAAGCATCCCATGATTGTTCAATCATCGGGAAAGTCTATGAGGACCGATAAAGTATGTCCTAAGTTAGACATAGAAGTTAATGGAGTCAAGTTTCTAGCCAACCTTATCTTACTAGACTCTCAAGGGATAGAAGTTATCCTAGGCATGGACTGGTTAACTAAATACAAGGGCCAGATTGATTGTGCCAGTCGTGCTATTTCTCTTGTCAATAGTGATGGAGTCCGAGTAGAATTCTCCTCTAATCTTGCTGCAAGAGCTGTCAGTACCCTGAACCAGTTGAAAGGAATAGCCCTAGACTCAGTCCCCGTGGTCAGAGAGTTCCCAGATGTTTCCCCCGATGACCTACCCGGCATGCCACCAGACCGTGACATTGAGTTCATCATTGAGTTAACACCGGGAACTGCTCCAATAGCTCAAAGGCCATATCGGTTGTCTGCAAATCTTTTAGCAGAACTGAAGAAACAACTTGAAGAGTTGGAAGGTAAAGGTTTCATTCGTCCCAGTGCATCACCTTGGGGAGCCCCAGCAATTTTTGTCAAGAAGAAGGACAAAACCCTAAGGATGTGCGTGGACTATAGATCCCTAAACGAAGTCACAATCAAGAACAAGTATCCCTTGCCTAGGATCGATGACCTGTTTGATCAGCTTAAGGGAGCTTGTGTCTTCTCCAAGATTGATTTGAGGTCAGGCTATCACCAGATTAAGATCAGGAAAGAGGACATACCTAAGACTGCTTTCACTACTCGGTATGGGTTATACGAGTATACAGTCATGTCCTTTGGATTGACCAATGCCCCTGCTTATTTCATGAATTTGATGAACAAAGTATTTATGGAATACTTGGATAAATTTGTGGTTGCCTTCATTGATGACATCCTCATCTACTCCAAGAACGAAGAAGAGCATGCTGAGCATCTGAGGTTAGTGTTAGAAAAGCTCAGAGAGCATCAGTTGTATGCTAAGTTCAGTAAGTGTGAGTTTTGGCTAAAGGAAGTGGTATTCTTAGGCCATGTCATATCAGCCGATGGCGTCGCTGTTGACCCCAGCAAAGTGAAAGATGTTTTAGATTGGGCACCGCCAAAGATAGTGACCAAGGTTCGCAGTTTCCTTGGAATGGCAGGGTATTATCGAAGATTTATTGAAGATTTCTTTAGAATTGCCAAACCGCTCACCAAGCTCTTGAAAAAGGACAAGAGGTTTGAATGGACCAAAACTTGTGAGGAAAGCTTCCAAGAGCTAAAGAAGCGTTTGACCTCAGCCCCAGTTCTCACTCTGCCGGATATCCACAAGGATTTTGAGGTTTATTGTGACGCTTCCAAGTTAGGACTAGGATGTGTGCTGATGCAAGAAGGAAAGGTTGTAGCCTACGCATCAAGACAGTTGAAGCCTCACGAGGTTAATTATCCAACTCACGATCTGGAATTAGCTGCTGTGGTTCATGCTCTCAAGATTTGGAGGCATTACTTGGTCAGCAATCGAACCGAAATATATACTGACCATAAGAGCTTGAAATACATCTTCACGCAGCCAGAATTGAACATGAGGCAAAGAAGATGGTTAGAACTTATAAAAGATTATGATTTAGGCATTCATTATCATCCTGGAAAAGCCAACGTAGTAGCTGACGCCTTGAGCAGAAAGAGCTACTGCAATAACCTCATGATTCAAGAAGATCAACCTGTATTATATGAAGAGTTCAGAAAGTTAAACTTGGAATTGGTGAAACAAGGCTGTGTTCATATGCTAGAACTTCAGCCGACCTTGGAGAACCAAATCCGGGAGGCCCAAAAGGATGATACCGAAGTTACAGAAATTAAAGAAAGGATCAAGGCATGAAAAGCCCCAGGATTCCTAGTGGATAAGGACGGCATCCTCTGGTTCGAGAAGAGAATCTTTGTGCCGAATAAGAAAGAATTAAAGGAGCTAATTCTAAAAGAAGCTCATGACTCAGCATTGTCAATTCACCCAGGAAGTACCAAGATGTACTTAGACCTTCGGACATCCTATTGGTGGACTGGTATGAAGCAGGACATCGCCGAGTTTGTCGCCCTGTGTGATACTTGTCAGCGGGTCAAAGCAGAACATCAAAGACCTGCAGGGTTGCTTCAGCCCCTAAAAGTCCCTGAGTGGAAATGGGAAGAAATCGGAATGGATTTCATCACCGGCTTGCCTAGAACCCAGTCCGGTCATGATTCAATTTGGATCATTGTGGACCGGCTCACCAAGTCTGCTCATTTCATCCCCGTGAAGACAAATTACAACGGAAATAAGCTAGCAGAGTTGTATTTAGCCAAGGTTGTTTGTCTACACGGAGTTCCTAAAAAGATTGTCTCTGACAGAGGAACTCAGTTCACGTCCAAGTTTTGGTAGAAATTGCATGGTTTGCTAGGAACCAATTTAAATTTCAGTACAGCATTCCATCCACAGATTGAAGGCCAGACAGAACGAGTTAACCAAATTCTAAAGGACATGCTTCGAGCTTGTGCTTTGGCAGATTTCAAAAGTTGGGATAAACATCTGTCGTATGTCGAGTTCTCGTATAACAACAGCTACCAATCAAGTTTGCAGATGTCCCCGTTTGAGGTACTATATGGCAAGAAGTGTAGAACCCCTCTCTACTGGAAAGAGACTGGAGAAAGGATAATTTTTGGACCTGATCTGCTCAAGGAAGCCAATGAGCAAGTCCAAGTTATCCAGGAACGATTGAGAACTGCTCAAAGTCGACAAAAAAGTTATGCAAACAATCGGCGAAGAGATCTAGTCTTTGCAGAAGGAGATTTTGTTTACCTCAAGGTGTCACCGATAAAAGGAGTTCGACGTTTCTGAGTTAGCGGAAAACTTGCACCGCGATACATTGGACATTTCAAGATTCTGGCTAGAAGAGGTGAAGTAGCCTACCAGCTTGAGTTGCCACCCCAGCTGTCAGCTGTGCACGATTTGTTCCATGTGTCCCAGCTAAGGAAATGCCTGAGAGTTCCAGAGGAACAAATGTCGTTAGAACAACTAGACCTACAAGAAGACCTGACCTACAAGGAGTACCCAGTCCGGATTTTGGACGAAGCCGCTCGACAGACCAGGAGCAAGGTAATCAAGCTATGCAAGGTTCAGTGGAGCAACCACTCGGAGGACGAAGCAACTTGGGAGCGCGAAGAGGACCTTCGGGCTGAGTTTCCCAATCTTTTTCTCAGCTTGTCCGAATCTTGGGGTCGAGATTCCATTTAAGGGGGGAGGTTTGTAACATCCCCATTTTCAAAATAAATAAATAAATAAATGAAATGAAATAAAATTCATGGCATCTTGCATGTGATTTAAACGATTTTGAAAAAAAAACTTTTTGAAAATGTGTATGTTACTATATTTAACTTCCTAAAACCATAAATAAAAAGATTTGCTTCTAAAACGTTAATTGCAAAATATTTACTACAAACCTATTATAATAATTTGGGGAATTTGTGATTTCAAATTAGATTTTGAAACAACAATTTAAAAACCTAAACCAAATAAAATTCAATTGCAAATTGTGCAGTTAATTAAATAAACTAGTAATTTTCCTATTTAACCTACCCTATTTCTCTCTATGTCAAATGGCCCCAGTTGGCATTGTCCCACCTACTCTCTCTTCTCTCTCCCTAACATCCCTTTTGCTCACTCCCACGTGCACTCCTCACTGTCTCTCTCTCTCACGTTTCTCTCTCTCTTTTCTCTCCTCTCTCTTCCCACCCCCTGGCTCTCTCTCCCTGCCCACTCCTTGCATGGCTTCCACCTAAGCCCCCAGATGGCACCCTGCCCTTGCTCCACTCCTCCCACGCGCCCTCCACCCTCTGCCCGCACGCCACGGCTCTAGCTCTACCTCTCACTTTCCTCACTCCCTCCCTCACTATCCGTAGACAATTCGGCCAGGTGAGCCCCTCCCCAGCCGTGTCCTCCTATCACCTCCTCTCTCTCACTCTTTCCGTCTCATTTTGCTAGGTCGCCGCCCTCGCCATCGCTCGGAGTCGCCGGAGCACGAGGCCGAGCTTCCAAGCCAATCGCCAGCGTTCCACTCCTCCCTGCACGATTCGCCATCATAGCTCGGTATTTCCCCCCATCGTCCCTCCCTTTCGCTTTCCCGTGATCCGCTCCACCTTTTCCACTCCCTCCCGTGACCCAATTTTGCCCGCCGCCGAGTTGCCGTCGCCGTCTTCTTCCTCCACTCCGGCCGCACGTCGCCGCGCCGCCTCTGCCCTCTTAATTCCCCGACCGAGCTCTCATTCTCTTCCCCGTGGGCCAGGGGACCTCACTCGCCCGTCTCCCGGAGTCACCTCGCCGCCGGCCGGCCCGCCGCCGTGCTCCTCTGTCCGCCCTGCCACCGTCACGTCGCCTGCCCGCCATAGCGTGTTCTGACCCAATCTGCCGCCGCCATTAGCACCCCCGTGGGCCATAGATGCTCACCGACCCTGACATTGTCGTCGTTGCGCCGCTTCGCCGCCGCCGTGACCCGCCGCCGTAGCCGCTAGGGCTGAGCAGCCACGCCCACTCGATTCGCACCACGATAATCCACCAAAGCGCCGCCTCGACCTCACTCTTTCCTTGCCGCCGCTTCATGGCCGGCCGGGGCTGATTCATGACCCGCCTCCCCTCCTGCTTTGTCCCACCGACGGGCAGGCCCCACGTGGCAGCAGCCTCCCTGCCACTCCTCGCATGCTGGACACCGGTTGGGCGGCCCACCTTGCGCCGCCGGCCCAATTACCCCTCCCCCTTTTAATCTTTTAATTTAGATTATACCTTATGTTGTAAATTGCATAGAAAATTGTAGAAAATTCAGAAAATTATAAAATAAATTTTATTAAGTTTATAAAATTCCATATTATTTTTATGTACTGTTTATTTACATATTTCTGTTAATTTTAGTTTTTAATAATTATCTTAGTGTTTAAACTTGTAGGAATTTTATAGCATAAAATATAGATCCAAAAATATCAAAACTTGTTTTCTGAAGTTAGATATATTGTAATCTAATTTCTCTACTGTTTTAGTTAATTTTTGAAATTTATTTATAATTATGTCTCTTTTGTACCTTTAATATTGAACTTGTGAAAACTATAACTAATTATTGGGGTTCCCAAAAATGATGAAATTAATTGCAGGAGTTTTATAAAATTATATGGTACTGTTTTATACTGTTTGCATCATCTTTAAGTCATGTCATGCATATATCACTTGTTTTGCATATGGTTCTTATTGCCGTTTCTTTTAAACGTTAGATCCGTCCGTCGAAGGATTTGCTAGCGATCAGTCCAACTACCCGGATCAAGGCAAGTCATTGTGCCATGTTGCTATTACCTAGTTGTCCTAAATATTTTATAAGATTTTGCAAAACCTAGATGCTAATTAAATGTAAAAAACAATATTTAAGCTAAGACGTAGATAAGGTCCTATATGAATAATATGCACAACCAACCTCATCAACCGTAGCTAATTAATATTATTTAATCTTGCTGCCTTCCTTGTTTAGTGATTTTTACATTACATGCTTAGCAACTGCAATCTAGAGACTTACTTTTGTGTTCAACCCCGACAACAACTTGATTGCAAATTGAATGGCCGGTAGTGGGTGCTACCGTGTCGAGAATTGTCTGTGGGGATAGTGGGTGCTATCCCGGGTTTTTTAAATGGTTTCCCCATCGGGATGGATGGCTGCAAGGTGGTTTGCATCTGCTTGGTGGCAGTATGCTCGAGATTGGATTGGTGGTGGACCATACCCGTTTGGATTAAGGACCGATTCTTTGTGGTACTTAGACTGGTTCAACAGTGCGACCATTGAGTGCCTGTATGGGCAGGTCCTGGTTGAGTACCCTTCGGACTCTTAGTCAGGCATTCCTGGTGGAGTAGGGAGTGGGCACTTGGATATGTCCATAGAACAGAACCTTCCTGTGTGGTTGGGAGTGGGTATCCAGGTGTGTCCATAGAACAGAACCTACCGGCACAAGAGGGGCATTGGTGTGGAAACCTTAGTGGGAAAGCCGAGCTAAGGGAAGGTTGTGGTGAAAGACCTTGTGGTGAGCATTTTTCCTTTGGGTGATTCCTAGAAAAAACCACCTCTCATGGGTGAAGCGTAAGACCTCTGCAGAGTGTAAACTTTCATGAAAGCCTTGCCCAATGGTTAAGGGTGAACTACGGAAGCTGCATCACTGTAGCTTTGTAAAATTCTCTTCTTCCTCTCTGTGTTTTGGGATATTGCTCTGCAATTGGTGTTGCATGGGCGTGACTGTTATCATGATGGGTGCCATGGTGGTTTCGGAAAAGCCAGTAGGTGCTGTCTTTTCCAAAGAAAGAATTATAAAGTTCAAACTTCAATTTCAAAACCGCTTTCTCAAACTAGGTTTAAAAGTTTGAAACTCAGCTTTACGCAAAGTTAACACAAACCCCTTCTTGGAACCTACATAGCAACTAGGCATTGGTTTGCAAGTATTTAAAGTATACTTACCTCGAGCTTTTGCTCGGGCTAGTTATCCCAACGAGGAGGTGGTGATCAGCAGTGGTACCCCGAGGAGGAGATGTACCAAGACGACGGGTTCGCCGCTGGAGTTCAGGACGAAGAATACTTCGATGCCTAGGATTGAGCTCCTCCGGCTCTGCCTGTGGGGATCGTTGTGGTTTCCATCTGGATTTCATGGTTTTATTTTGAGGCCTTTGTTGCCTATGTAAGACTTTCGCTGCTTTAAGGCCTTCGCGCCAGACTTGTAATTTGCACTCTGATGTAATAAATAAATTTATCGGATGGTTATGATCCAAGTTCTGGAATCTGTGTGTACTAGCTACTTGATCCAGGGAGTAGTACAGGTAAGACACAGTAGGGACTCGGCCCCCTTTTCTCGGGTCACGACATTTTATTTATTTGCAGTAGGCAAATTTATAAACCAAAGCCTATGACTTAACAATTTTTAACCCAAAGTTCTATTAATCAATGTTCAAACTTTAGATTTCCATTCCAATCCACAATCCACAGTCCAAACCCATCCTAGAACTTTCTCCAAACACCCGCCATCATCTTCCGGATGTGGCGCACCCGTTGTGGATCTTACGCCAGCGAAGTGCCCGTTCTTCCCTAGCCGGGTTGCCACGCCCGCACTAGAGTCATGGCTACCCTGCGCCATATGACCTAGATCATCCCGCGGATGACGACATGATCCTGTTTTTACCTCAAGCATGGCAGCAGACAGGGTACGCCCGCAGGTCGTAGTGCCCCTGAATCCCCATTACTTGCACTACCGCGCGATGGCCGCACATTGTGGTGCTAGGAACCAAATCCCGCAGGCATTTGGTTAGCGACTTCCCGCTGCATGCCTCACTGCACGCCCGTCTGATCCACCCGAAGAGTCACCTCGGATCCAGCCAGTCCACACTTTCAATAACCACTTCCTTCTTCCGCTATCGTTCCTCCGTGTGCCCTGCACACGATGTGGTGGAACCACCCCTGGTGGTAGCGATTGGCAGCTACGCATGTTTCTCCGTGTTACTCTCAGCACCACATCTGTGAACGTATAGCCCTCTTCGCTTCACACCCAGTAGCCAAGCTACTCCATCTTAACCACAAGCCGGACCACGTCTGCTTTCCCAATCACAACCAAACACTCATACTAGCATGCCAGGCCCAATTTCCATGTTCGTATGTAATCATGTCCGGTGAATGTCGGTTCACCGTTCTGAGGCTAATTAAGCTTAAAAATTATTAATTGTACCTGAGCAATGTCTAAGCAAATTTTAACCAAGACTTAAGAGTCTAAAATTTATTTTATCCAACCTAACAGGCTATCAAGGGTTATCATCAAGGCAATCATTAATAAAGTCAAATGGCAGATCATTATATCAAGGCAATATCACCAAGGTAGAACAATAACAAATGAAAACATGCCATGTATATCATGATTAAGCAGACAGGTATAAATACTTATAGAGCATGCAGTTTGATACTATAAATAAAATACTTTAGTAAGCTGGTAATCAATATGATCAATTTGAATGTTAACTCGCACTAGGGAAAGTATAGACTCCCCCTAGTAAAAGCAAACACTCATTAGGGTAGATGTTAACTCGCACTAGGGAAAGTTTAGACTTTTCCTAGTAAAAGTAAACACCTAAATAGGAAGGTTGTTAACTCGCCTGGGTCCTATGAATAGTAGGGGTCCTCTTGCTGTTCTTCGAAGTGTCCCTCAGGCTCTTCGGCGTCTATTAGTGGAACGAATTCGAAGAACAATAAATAAAACACCAAGATGCAATAAGAAGCATGATGCATGAAATGCTCTTGCTAAGCCTAGCGATCGGCGTCTGACGTTAAGCCTTAATCTAGGTTTCGAGGAAGTTCCATGATCCCATTACTATGTATAGTAACTTACAGAAGATAACGGTAGCATGAACGCTATGAAGATGACATGCGATGATGCATAATGAATGATAGTACCCTTAATAATCCACCCATAGATTTTGGCAATTATATGTAAAAGATAAATATTAATTATGTTTGAAGTATTTCCTTCATCAATTCTAGGGGGATTATCCATTGTGTATGGATAGGTTTGTGGGTGTGTGACTTTTAAACCAACAACTATTTTCTAATATAATGGTATACTTATATATTTACATATGCATATATGATTTATTTACCCTAGTTAAATAGTTAGATAATCCTACCATGTTTTAGTAGGGACATATAATTTTAATAAATTCACTAGGGGTTAACAATGTTTCTGTAAAATTTTAAGATTTATTTGAAGTCAATTAGTATTGAAAATAATTCAGGTATCATTACTGTTATATTAGTTCATAGGAGAAAGTGGTAAATTGACCAAATAATTACCCAGCGGGTATTAAAGGTCCTAAAAATGGGTTAATAATTTCTTAAAATTCCTAAGTCATATTTATGTCCTATTGGAATTTTCTCAGGAATTTAAGTGTTTTCTAGATAAATAAAATAATTGGCTAACCATCTCATAAATTACTAAAAAGAGGATTTTGGTTTATTCAGAGGCCTTAAGTAAGGTTATTATGATAAGAAATATTTATATTAAGTTTAGCTCATCATGTAGTATTTTCCATAATTTTTCTAGAATTTTTAAAGTTGTCCAGTTGTCTATAGAAATGTATTTGCTTTTCATAGGATTTTCTAAATCGAATAAACAGGATAAATCAGATGAATAGTAATGGGCCGGCCCATCAATGGTACAGCGCGCGAGTACTGTGTCGAAGGCGTATTTTTGGAAAGCACCAACCAAAGGCGGAAACGCCCACCAGGGAAGGCACCTCCACTTGACCGGACAGGTGGGACCCAAGGCCCACCTGACAGGGACTC
This sequence comes from Olyra latifolia, assembly GCA_036346145.1. Classification (NCBI taxonomy): domain Eukaryota; kingdom Viridiplantae; phylum Streptophyta; class Magnoliopsida; order Poales; family Poaceae; genus Olyra; species Olyra latifolia. The sequence goes on along the minus strand of CM070524.1, from coordinate 37,526,791 downwards.
CACGCAGCGCAGCTCAGCGCCGGCATGAATATTCGCGCCGGATCGAGCGGTCTTCACGTCATCCTCCACCTCCAGCTCGCTGGCGGCGCTCCGGTGATGATCCAGCATGGTTGCGACGGTGCTACAGTGCTCTACCGAGCAAGTTCGTGATCGGAAAACCTTCCTAGCCGCAAAACCTAGGACGTGCTCTCGCCGACTAGCCGAAAACGGCCCGAAACCGGCGGCGCTACTCGCAAGGCGGCGACGAGCAGCCAAATCTAGCAAAGATGGCGAACCCATGCGCAGCTGAGGCTAGAAATTTTTGCTAGAGCATTAAGGGTTACAAAGGACCTTACTAAGCGAGGAATCAGATGGAAGATGAGTAGGGACAGCCGGCAACGAGGTGATCGAAATAGTTCAGAACAGGGGTGCTGGTGCGGGCCTTCACCAAGGGAGATCTTGCAAAATTGACGGAGGGGAATTGTTAGGGACGTTCTAGGGATACTCGTGCTGCAAGGAATTGAAGGGGGAGTCACCAAGGAAGAAGAAATCGAAAAAGGGGTTGTTGGGTTGGTAGAGCACCGGCGGTGAAGGAAATTTTTGATTTAGGTGCTATGGTCGTTCCCGGGCCAATTGATCGGGGGACAACGGAGATTGGGGACTCATCGAGCTCTTATGAGTAAGCACAGGGCACCAAGCTATCTAGCGTGGGTGAATTTGGGGGTAGAGCGTGGTGACAGTGGTGAAGCAAGAAGGGGAAAAATTGAGCGTGACTCTCGGCTAGGCTTTATAGCCTGACGGGAGCTCAGAGAGAGTGGGAGAACGGAGAAGCGACCATTAGCGGGCGAAGGCAGTGGACAGGACAGTTCAGCCCTGTGCACAGACGTATCCCAGCCACGGCGACAAAAATTCGGTTGCAGGCTGCTGTGGGCAGAGTGGGATGGGACGGCGCGGGTCTGGATTGGTGAGTGGGGGTGGTGGTGTGCCGAATTTGGTGAGAGGAGTAGTTGGTCCGGGCAATGGGACAAGGGGAGAGGGTGGTGCGGCGGCGAGACCAAAGGCGGCAATGTGCGCGGCCATGGCAACCACTGCCTCGGGGCAGGAGACGGCAGTGCGGGAGCCAATTCCAACGGGCAGAAACATTATGAGCTAGCTTGGTCGGGCGGCGACCCAGTGACGCGATGTCGCGACAGCGGCGGCTGCAGCTCGGCCAATCAACGGTCGTGGCGGCGCATAGGGCAGAGGTAGTCGGCCATCATGATGGCCTGGGCAGTCGTGGTGGCCAGCTTGGCCGGTGGAGGAGCGGCGACGGCCGGTCCGCGGGCGAAGGCAAGCGGGGCGCGCGCAGAGGCAGAACCAAGAGCGAGAGAGAGATGAACATGAGAGGTGAGCCAAGGGGGGAGCGAGCCAGGAAATGAGTCGGGAGGGCGCAACCGGCTCGGCTTAGGAGAGAAAGGGTGTGGGGCCGAAGGCTTAGCTGGGTCGGCCTGGACCGGGTTAGGCCCAAAATGGGTTGGGCCCGGCTTTAGGGACCCATTTTTGACCTTAGACCCTATTGGGGAAATTGAATTTTAGATGAATTTTGAGAGGGGTACAAAAATAGGTTAATTTTGGAAGTGGCTTGATTAAAATTTTGAGCTCAAACCACCAAATGGCTGACAGATTTTCAAATTTGAAAATCTAGGGATCCTGTTTAAATATTGGGTTAGGATTTTAAATTTATCCCACTAAAGCATGTTGCCCTATAGCCCTATTGGCTTTGATACCAGTGTGTGTGTATGAGTATATGAACTTATGTGTATACACATATTAATTTTAAGGGGGGGTCTAAATTAATGAGGTTCCAGATTATGACCTAAAATAGGGCAAAAATACAGGCCTAAAATACATCATTTTGCTGCCATAACAAAAATCCACTTTTGGGGTGTTATAAATCCTCCTCCCCTAAAAATATATCTCGACAACGAGATTTGATAATCCAAGTACTGAACAGATGAGGGTACTCCTTGCGGAATATTTTTTCTATTTTTTACACAAATTTTTATTTCGTAACATAACATTTATATTTCGTGCGAAAACGTGTTCTTATAATCTATAGTAGGTGGTAGATGATTAGGGTATAGATTCCGGGTATAAAAAATATTTTTTCTATTTTTTACACCAATTTTTAAGCCTAAATTCGTGTGTTTTTGAGAACTGATTGTGATAGTCCTTATCACTGCCGGTCCCAAAATCGGCAGTGATAACCTAGTTAAATTCCTAACGTATATTAAAAGGAAACAATAGGTTACCAGATAACACACGCGCATGAACAATATAGAAGACAAATAATAGATATGATTTTGCCCTGTTATGAAAAAAAAATTACAAAAGAGAGATTTAACAACCTGACTGCAAAATTTGTAAGCGCAACCTCACACTAATAGGGAACCGGGTATTACAAGGTTGTGAAGGGGGTTTAGAACCGATTGTGGTGTTAGCAAAAGTTTGAAATATATTGGGAAGTGAGATTTGAATAGAGGACCTCACCCTCCTCATGACCTATGTCTTACCCTTCTAGCCAATCCACCCACGCATGCTCTCTAATGAGAGTAGGACATACATTCCTTTTAGCATTTCAAAAATAGAGCTTATACAACCGGTTGAGGCATGAACCGGTTGTAGAAATTGGGCTCTACAACCGGTTTGTCTCCCAAACCGGTTATAGAAGCCCTCTTCTAGCTTCTGGCCTAATGAAACCGGTGCTGGTGCACCATCACAACAGGTTTGAAATGAACCGGTTGTGATGGGGTTTTCGAGATCGTTTGTGATACCCATTTCTCTAGTAGTGTTAAAAGAGTATACGGACTGTCTCTATCTCACAACCCTCTCAAATCATTTACCTTAAGATCCCTCTCCTATACGAGAATCTTTTGCTTAAAAATGACTAAACCTCTAGTAAAAGTGATCCCCGTGCACCATTTGATTTGGATGAGATGCTTTATGCGGTTATTGATTTGATTCTCTGCATAGCCACTCCTCGTCGGTACATATAGCATATTTTTTAGTTTTCATCCAAAAGAGGATAATCAAAACACTACTACACATATGCTCATAATAGATGCCTCGTCACAAACATCCAAAGAAATCTACCTATGATGAGCGACAATGAAGTTACCACGTTTCTGTTACTAGCGACGCTAAAAACCGTCTGTGATACTGATAATGCACTTATCATATATATATATATATTTGATATGGGTTTGCCTTTATAATTAGTTTGAGGCCACCACTAGGATTGCGTCCTCACACTACTATAGAAATGCTAATCAGCACCGGTTCTATACCAGTCATTAGACTATCTCCAACCATTTTCCCTTCATTTCCTTCCCTTTCCCATTCCCTTCCCTATATTCATTCTTTTTATTTCCCACCATCTCCAACAACATCCCTTCGAAGAGAATGATATAGAAAAAGAAGAGAGAATCCCTTTCTAAAGGGAATGGAAAAGAGAATCCCTTCCAGAAAGGAACGGTGAAGTGAATCTGTTGGAGCCACGAAGGAAACGGGATTCCCTTCGCGACGGGAATCCTGCCCACGAAGGGTTTCTAAATCGGTACGGAATAATAGGCACCGATGTGCCTAGTTATCTATGCTGGTTTGGAGCTGGGATAGATGACCTATTCATCTATGCCGGTTTATGGCTAGAACTAGGATAGATATTTTTAGAATATTTTTTAAGTTTGCTAGCCAAGCACTGCCAGTGCACTAGGCTAGCTACTACACCCTACCCAACATACAGACCTTGTCGTCCTCCTCCTCCTCCTCCTCACCGGCATCAAAGGAGTCATCACTGAAATCAAAGGAGCTCGGATTCTTGCCACCGGAGTCAGCGTTGGAATCATTGTCCCATCAGATCCTCCTCCTCCTCATCGTCGCTGTCCTCCTCCTCCTCGTCAACGTCGGCAGGCTCCTCGCAGTGGTGGTGGCGGGGCCACACACCGAAGATTCTGATTTCGGCAGCGATGGGAGCAACTGGCATCGAGCTTCTCCTCCAACGACGACTCATCGCCATCGGCCTCCTCCTCTTTGGCACACAGCTCCAACGATTGTTCACCATCTTCTGACTCCTCCTCCTCCTCCTCCTCCTCACCGTCATCCTGTGACAAGGGTAGCGATGGCGATTGGGGCAGAGATGGTGGCCATGGCCACCATGCATGGTGAGGCGGGTGGAGACTGGGGCAGAGTTGGCAATCGTGACGACCATGCGAGATGTGTGGAGACAAGGGTAGAGACGACAGTGACATTGCAGATGGCAGAGCTATCATTGAAATGGGCGGACAGGGAGAAGTTGGAGGCTTGGAGTGATGGAGAAACAGAGACGAAAAAATATAGAGTACATGAAAATTTTCCTATAAAACGCCTCAAGAAACAAAATGTTATCTGTATTGGCTCTAATTACTAACAACACAGATAATAACAAACTAGGGAGACAGAACATTAGCTAGGCAGATTCGTATTACAAACCGACGCAGGTAACGTGAGTATATATGCCAGTTAATAATTAGAACAGGCACAGATACACTTGTTTTGGTTTATATGAAAAACTGGCATGAATAATGTAATATATGTGTCAGTTTGTAAATAAAACTGGTACAGAAAAGTTTTTACTGCATGTCCGCTGAAGAACCAGCACTAATAATCTTATCCATGCTGGTCCTTATTGAGCGGATGCAAATATCCAGTTAAATATAACATGTTGTAGTGTAGCGTCACATACTAGCCTCATCCTCCACTACTAGAGAACTCACCTTTAGTACCGGTTGGAAACTGGCTTTAGTACCGGTTTTTGAACCGGTACAAGCCATCCGGGACTGATGCTCCTTAAGTATCAGTCCCGGTTCCCTCACCCGGCACTGATAGTACTGGAAAATGTTTAAAAATATCGAGGATGTATGGGAGAAGCGGGACTCGAACCCATAACCTCATGACTCTAGCCTCATCCTTCTAACCAACCCACCCACCATCGCGTACTGATATAGATAGAATATGCATTCCTTTTGATCTTTCCTAAAACGAGGCATGAGTACCGATTCGTAACACAAACCGGTACTAATGAAAAGGCATCAATACCTGTTCGTGTTACGAACCAGGACTAATTTACCCTGTACCTTCAGTACTAGTTCGTATCACGAACCGGGACTAATGTGAGGGCATCAGTACCGGTTCGTGGCTCCAACCGGGACTACTGCCCTATACCCAATGAACCGGTACTGATGCTACTATCAGTACCGGTTCCAATCCAACCAGTACTGATGTGCCGGTATGAAAGATCAGTTTTCTAGTAGTGCTCTAAATCTAGTGCTCCTCTTTTATCTCTGACCCTGATGTCACCTCCTCCTTTTGCCTCAACACTGCCACCTCACATAGACCAGGCATCGATCCCCTCATCCTCCAGTCCTAGGACCACCTTATTTCTTGACCTTAGTGACTCTCCTTTTCTAGCAAGTATGAATATCCTTCCTCCTTTCTAGATATCTGTAGATGTTTGAGGACAGACATTATTTGAATGTTTAAGAACAATTGTTGTTTGTGGTAGATGCATGGTAACTTGATGAATGCAAATTAATTGTGATAGTGGTTGTTTATTTGGTAAAAATAGAAAGTGATTGTAAACTTGATGAATGCATACTTAATAGCATATACAATAGTACAGCTCAGTTGTCAATAAGTAGTTTGTAGCAGTTGCCACATCAACTTTTTGATGACACGGATGAGAGAAAGCAAAGAGAGAAAAAGAGGTTGTTTATATGCATATAGTCTGCTCTAGCATGAAAATTAAGAAATTTGCATTACATAAAAGTGGAATTGTGCTACCTATAAAGATAAAAGAAGAGACATAAGCCACCGTCTATACATATATATTTATAGATGACATGGACAAATATATAGATTCACTACTACATAAATGCCCATCCTTGACCCCTCATCACTGGCAGATTCGTGTAGAACCACCAGTGAAGTGGCTCGTGCCCGCCTCGCCCCACGCTGGGGACACGACAAACTGTCAGTGATGGTACCCTATCACTGGTGGTTCGACCAATGAACCGCTAGTGAAACTATCACTAGCGGTTCTTCTAAGCATCTGCCAGTGGTAAGGTTCCCTCCTTCCCGCCAATCGGCGCCAACTTTTGGAGGGATTAGCTGAGGACATATTACTGGCAGTTCGTTTGGACATCCGCCAGTGATATGATAAGGTATCACTAGCGGTTAGCTAGAGCAACCACTAGTGATATGTTCACTAGAGGTTCATTGTTCGAACCGTCAGTGATATGGTACCTCTGTTCCCGCCAAATGGCGTCAACTTTTGAAGGGAACATATCACTGGCGGCTCTTTATATGAACCACCAGTGATTGGCACATAACACTGCAGTTCACGTAAGAACTGCCAGGGATATGCTCCATTATTGTTCTAGTGGCTAAAGGAAGCTCCATTTACTGTTGCTTTGTATTCTCCCGAACTATAGCGGTGGCAGTGGTGGGGAACAGTGAAGAAGGTCTAAAAAATTACAAATCTCTTGAAGATCTCAGGAGATTTAGTTATTTAAAGGTTAGTGGTACCTCAATTATTTGTTAATTGCTCTCTTCTTGCTTGTTGAGGTAGATGAGAGATATGCATGCATGTGTCTAGATCTAGATTAGATGTTGAATATTTAATATCCATTTGTTTGGTTGATGCTTGCTAGTTTGAGGTGGATGAGAGTAATTAATATCCATCTTGTTCTCATAGATATGCATGTGCTTATAGCTAGCTATAGTTTGAGGTGGATGAGAATAATTAACTAGTTTGCATGTGCTTATAGATAGCTAGTTAATTTATTTATGACTTATATGAGAGATCTAGCTAGATAGATCTAGTTGAATAGTTAATACACACACATATATAATTTGTTAATCCATATGGTAGCTAGCTAGCTATGAGAATATGATGCATATGTGTATATTTATGTGTGTAAATATGTTTAACTTTTATAAATGGTGGCCATGTTAACCGTAAAAATGAAAAATTAAGGTTAGTGGTCTCTCTTTTCATAAATAGCCACCATCTTTATTCTATTTGATATGTTATTGTTAGTTAATTTATTTGAGGTTATATTTGTACAGAAAAAAATCAATGGATAGAGCATGGATGTACACCGAAAATCATGCAAGAAATCAGTACGTCAAAGGTGTAAAAGGATTTTTAAGAGCTACCGTGGAGGATATGCAGGAAAGAGGGGTTGATGTGATATGTTGTCCATGCATTGATTGCGATAACATGAAGTTGTATAGAAATGCGGATCAAATCGAGTTTCATTTGATGAAGCGGGGATTCAAAATGGGTTATTCGTGTTGGACGAGTCTTGGTGAGGAAGAGAGTACACAAGAATGTTGTGATGACCCTGACGAATGCGGTATCGATGATGTTGGTGCAGAGTGTGATGTTGGTGCAACTTGGTCTAATGAAGAGTACTACAATTTCGATCAGATGGTGTGGGACGTAGAAAAGGACTATGGCACAGTGGAAGAGGTCGGTAAATTCAAGAAATGGTCAGAAGAGTTGAAGAAACCAATATTTAATGGCTGCAAGCCCAAATACACTAGGCTGGCAACCATGCCTAAGCTGCTACAATTAAAGGCGAGGATCCGCTGGTCTGATAAAGGTTTCACCGAGCTCTTGGCACTACTAAAGGATCTTATTTCGGAGGGAAATGAGCTCCCGGAAGCAACATATCAGGCAAAGAAGGCTATATGTTCCCTAGGAATGCATGTGCAGAAAATCCACGCAGGTTCGAACGACTGTATCCTATACCGTCGCGATTACGCACACTTACACTCATACCTAGTATGTGGATCCCGCTATAAGAGAAAGTGGCCATATGCCAAAGACGACGGCGATTTCGACATCAAGATAAATCAAGGACCTCCAGCTAAGGTCATGTGGTTCTTGCCGTTGACTCCGCGAGTGGTACGTTGGTTTGGAAATCAGAAGGAGTCTAGACTGCTCAGGTGGCACTTGGAGGGTCGTAAGAAAGATGAAAAGCTCAGACACTCCGCGGACGCTCCATAGTGGAGAAACATTACCAGAAGTTCACACCCTAGAAATTTGAGATTTGTGTTGAGCACGGACGTCATGAATCCTTTCGGTACCTGGAGTAGCAAGCATAGTACTTGGCCCACCAATTTATGCATATGTAATATTCCTCCTTGGTTGTGCATGAGGCGAAAAAACAATATGATGTGTATACTAATACAAGGCCCGAAGAAGCTTGAAAATAATATTGATGTGTGCCTAGCACCATTGGTGGAGGAACTGGAGACACTATGGAACAAAGGGGTGTGGGTGTAGGACACAGATCGACGGGAGACCTTTACTCTACGCGTCATGTTGTTTTGCACCATTAACGATTTTCTCGCACGTGGAAACCAATCGGGCATGACTACGAAAGGCAGCAAAGCTTGTCCTAACTGCTTGGAGGATACCGCAAGTGTCTGGCTGTGGAACTCTCGGAAGATGGTCTATATGCGCCATCTGAAAGAAGGATCTAAGGCCTAGAGGGAGGTGAATAGGCTAACTCAAATTCTAATATTTTTGTTCTTTTTGTTTTTTAATCAAAATTAAATTACCCAAACCTAGCTACTCAATCCTATCTAGGAATGGATGAACTAAAACTAAGCAAACTTGCAAGGAACTTAAATAATGCGGAAAATAAACTTGCAAGAGGTAAAAGAGACAAGAGCCACACGATTTTTTCCTGTGGTTCGGAGCTTCACTCCAACTCCACGTTGAAGCTTACCCTTGACATACAAGGGCCTCCGCCTCGATCCACTAGTGGTAGTCTTTAGCCACCCCACCAAGATCGACTCCAACCTTTCACAAACTTCTTGGACGGCTTCCACACACACCGGCAAGCTTCCAAGAACCACCACCAGACACACACCGTCTAGGTGCTCCACAAAAACCAAGAGTAACAAGTTCAAGGAAGAAAGTAAACCAAAACGATCAACAACACCCTTGAGCACACTTATCTTACTTACCTTGGAGGAATCGTTCCCAAATCACTCACAACTCTAGGTTCAAGGAGTGGAAAAGGGGTGAGTTTAGGCTAAAGATGAAGAACACGAAATGGAAACCTCAACCCTCCTCTCTAGCACCTCTTCTCTATTTATAGTGGGAAGGTCCCGACTCTCCCGGCGTGCAAATGGGAATGGCAGTCTTAATTTAGCCGGAAGAACCAAACTGTGAGACAAAAATGGATCTGGCAAACTCTGGAATGGGAGTCCTAACCTAGTCGGATAGCCCGGCTAGGCTTAGCCGGAAGGTCCGGCTAGCTAGCCGGACTATCCAGCTAGTACTGTCAGCTGCCAGCCCTCAGGCCCCCTGGAAACAGAAGGTACACACCCTTAGCCGGATGGTCTGGCTAGGTTAGCCAGACTATCCAGCTAGCATTGTCTTCCATCAGCCCTCAGACTCCCTGGAAACAGAAGGAACACACCGTTAGCCGGATGGTCCGGCTAGGTTAGCCGGACTATCCGGCTAACACACTGGAACTTCTGGAATTTTACCCGGGCCCAACAGAAGAGACACAGCTTTAGCCTCCGGCTAGGCTAGCCGGACCATCCGGCCAGCACTGTCAAACTTCTGTCTCTCTCATAGCTCAAAGAAAAACTTGATCCAGAAGTTTTACTATGGTAGCCGGAATATCCTACTAATTTAGCTGGAATATCCTACTACCATAGTAAGAATTTCAGCCTCCGAAAACATAGTTTCAAAAACATTTTCCGACTTCCCCGGCTTCAACCCTAGACTTTCTAAGGCTCCAAAACAACTGTCTAGACTCTCTCAAAGGTAAACAAATAAGTTGTGCTCAAGAGAGAAAAGATCGAGAAAGTTTTCAACTTTGAACCCTTCTTAATAGTCGGTAAAAAATTAGAAAACACCACACCTATCTACAGGTGGATAAAACATCTCCCATCCACCTCTAAACAAGTCCTTAGTCTTCCTTCTTGATGCTCCGACATCCTTTAGAGCTTAAAGGGTCCATGAAAGCCAAGATTTCCCAATTAAGCATTCTCCGGGAAAATTATCATTAGAGAGATCCAAAAATCGGTTGTCATCAACATCAAAATCATATAGTGCCATGGGGCTTACAATCTTTCCCTTTTTAGTGATTGATGACAACACCTGTCTAAAGATCAAAATATCCAACAAAAAACTCATCCAGGGGGTTAGCACAAAAGTAACATGTGATATACAACAGAAAAATAAACTCCCCCTAGACACATGCATGCTCAAGGTGTTTATGACAAACAACACACAACCAAAAGATAAGCAATTCAGTTCAAAACACAACCACAGAGTAAAACACAAAGCACAATCTTGTTCCAAAGCATAAAGTAACCAAGTCACAAGAACCACAAAGTACTAGCCACATAGTACCAACATGTCAAGCACAACCACAAAGTATCAAGACACAGTATCAAGTAGCAATAATAGAATCCTAAGCATCACTTATCTCTCTCCCCCTTTGGCATAAGCGCCAAAAGAGAAACTTAATCTTCATGCACTAGCAAGAGAAAGGAATAAGATCACTTCTTTGAATAAGATCTCTCATTGCTATACCTCTATTGTGCCTCAATCTGCCCAATCCTTCCCTCCATGGGATTCTGCCATGACACTTGTTGATCATGCCACCCAACATACATGGAATGTCTGGAATTCTGCTCATTGTGCCAGTCCATGTACATATCATGCCTAGCATTCTCTTCATTGTGCCAATCAACATACATTTGATGTCGAACATCTTGTTGGGCAAAGAAGTTTGCAAATTGGTCAAGATAAGCAGGTGGAGGAGCTACCTGAGGCTGGACAGGAATATCCTGTGGCTCCCCCTGAATCTCTGCTTCTTCTTCCTCAGCTTGTTGTCCTACCTGTTAGCTTGTTGTCCTTCTTGTGCTCTTGTTCTCTTGCCATCTTCTTTAATTGCCATGAGAAACTCTAGCACCTTTTCAATCAACATATTTTCTGAAGTCATCTTCAGTTTTAGCAGGTAATGACATATAGATGGCCAAAAGGAAGCTTTCTCTTCACATCCCTCTTGATAGCTTCCTCTATCTCAGCAAAAATGAAATCCACCAGATTTATCTGAGCCTGACTAAAGACATAGTATGAAAACCAAGCAACAATAGGAAGGAACCTATCATTGTAACCACCCCTAGGCATAAGTTGTCTCCTCACAATCTTATTAAACAGTGAGTACACCGGAGCCAGATACTTAGTCAGATGCATACTTAACTTGGGATCATCCATGCCTATGTACATGTACTAAATATCTGTAAGATTAGGCATGATACCTTTTCTTGCCCACCTCTTGGGAAAGACCAAAGGATGAATACAAATTCCAGAGTGAGAGATCCCAAAAACATCTCCAAATTGTCCCTGATTCACAATGACTTGTTGTCCTCTGTAACTGAACACAGTTCTTGTTCTGTCCCTAGACACCCACAATGTAGCATAGAATTCTTGCACAATTCTTGAATAGTAAGACAATGGAGTGCAAAGAAATTTTGTCAAACCTGGTGTACTTTCACAGGACTGCCTGATCAGATGGGTATCCACAGCTTTGTAAACTCTATCCCATGACATAAAGGAATACTAATAGATACAATCCTTCTTGAAAAGATACATCTTTTAGAAGTCTCTGTGAATTTGACACCAGAAGTTATCATTTGACATGTCCTTCTTCTTTGGAAACCAATTCTTCAAAGCCATGCCTCGATACATCTTATGTTGTTTCTGAGTCAATTGAGATGCATCCTGGGATTGATATCCCCTACTTCCAAAGAGTTGAGTAGAATCTAGCTCTGGCTCAAAATCCTCATCCATGGCATCCACTTCGTCCTCATCAGTTGATTCATTAGCTGGCTTGAAAGTTTCTTCCTCATCATCATCACTAGAGCTAGCTTCTGGAGTGAGAAGTCTCCTAGAAGCATTCTTTCTAGCAGGCTGCTTTCTGATTCTTTGAGAAGCTCCAGATTGCCCTCCAATTGAAATACCAGTACACTACCTTGAAGTTTTAGCTTGTTTCCTGGGAGGTGAGCTCCCCTGCACAATGCCGTTACCCTTCTCAACATTCTGAGTCCTCGGCATGATAATACCGCACAAAGTAACAGTCTCAAAAAGAATCACAGACTCACAATCTCACTGACACAACAGTCACAGAAAGCCACTAGCCACAGCACAATTTTGACACTGATACTCAGAGCAATTATCTTCTCAAAATCACTGAGCAATATCTTTCACAATCCACACAAAAATAGTACCTGCAATAAAAGCACAAAAATATCCACCACAAGCACCAACCCTAATTAGCTAGACAATCTATGGAGTTCAAGGGACCTAGGGTTTGAGTTCTATGCAACAAGATGACAGAATTGAAGAAGAAAGATTGCATAGTCACTTACTCAAGCCCTAGGGAGAAGCCCCGTCAAATCTTGGCCGAAGTTGAGAAGCCTTCACCCTTGCCCTAGAGAGGAGGGTAGGCTTGCTAGAGATTAAATCCGAGCCAAAATTCCACCTCCCTTCACAAAGCTATTGGTGGAATTGAAGGAGGATGAGGGCTTCGATTTGGTGGAGTGGATTTGGAGGAGACTTCCTAGGGAAAGGGATCACTAAGAAGAAGCTTGCACTACTGGAATTCGATCAATAAACGTCGGCCAAAAAAATTAACGTCGGCTTAAAAAATGCCGACGTAAACCCGGACTTATTTACGTCGGCCACGTCAAACCGACATAAATAGCACGGTTTACGTCGGCCAAGCCGACGAAAACAGCGGGGAGGCCAATTTACGTCGACCTGGCCGACGTAAATAGAGGCTTTCACGAGCCCAGAAAATTCAAAATCGAGGAGGCCTATTTACGTCGGCCTGGCCGACGTAAATAGGGCTATTTATGTCAGCCAGACCGACGTAAATAAAGCCTCCGCGGGAACAAAAAAATAAAAAATTGGAAAAGCCTATTTACGTCGGCCTGGCCAACGTAAATAAAGCTATTTACGTCAGCCGGGCCGACGTAAATAAACCCTCCGCGGAACAAAAAAATAAAAATTTGAAAAAGCCTATTTACGTCTACTTACGTTAGCCAGGCAGACGTAAATAAAGCCTCCACGGAACAAAAAAAATAAAAATTTGAAAAAGCCTATTTACGTCGGCTCGGCTGACATAAATAAAGGTATCACGTGACCACAAAATTCAAAAATCGTGGCGGATATTTACATCGGGTAAGCCGACGTAAATATACATATTTACGTCGGCTTGGCCGACGTAAATAAGGTCGGGCCCCACGTGGTTGCTATTTACGTCGGCCAAGCCGACGTAAATACCGCGGTCCCACGTGATGCCTATTTACGTCAGCCTAGCCGACGTAAATAGACTTATTTACGTCGACTTGGCCGACGTAAATTACGCGGACCCACGTGAAGCCTATTTACGTCAGCCTAGCCGACGTAAATATCTCTATTTATGTCAGCTTGGCCGACATAAATAGGCTGACTTTCAACTTAACGCATGTGCTTGCGCGGCTTCGTTACAGAGCTGCCCTCGTCCTCTCGCGTCGCCGCCGCCCGTCCCCACGCCCCACGCCCGCCGCGCCCCGCCCATGCCACGTGCCACCGCCCACGTCCTATTTATTTGGCTGGCATGAATTCTCCAGTATTAATATTGAAGCAAATTTCGGCCATGCAAGCCTTATTTACATCGGCTTCGAGGCCGACGTAAATACTTCTTCCACGGCCAAGTATATTTACGTCGGCCAGGCCGACGTAAATAATCCTATTTACGTCAAGCTGGCCGATCAGCTTGGCCGACGTAAATAAACTTATTTACGTCGGCTTCGTGGCCGACGTAAATAAGTCTTCCATGGTGGCAGCTATTTACGTCGGCCAAAAGCCGACATAAATAACTTCAGCTCCACGCCGTGGGCTGAGAACCACTATTCCTATTTACGTCAGCTTCGAGGCCGACGTAAATAAGGGTTATTTACGTCGGGGTCGACGTAAATAGGGCTATTTACGTAGCTCGGTTTACGTCAGCCTATTTACGTCGGCATGCCGACATAAATAGCTATTTACGTCGGCATGCCGACATAAATAGCTATTTACGTCGGCTTTTGGCCTATTTACGTCGGCTTCTAGCCGACGTAAATAAGTCGGATTCCTGTAGTGTTGAGAACCCTAGAGAACACCCTTAGAGAAGAACAGGTCGGTTTGGGAAGAGATAGCACGAAGGGGTAAGTAAGAGAAAGAAGAAGAAGTGAACTCGAGGTAAGACAGAAGAGACACAATGCTAGCCGGACCATCTGGCTAAAATAGCCGGACCATCCGGCTACCGATGGGAGCCTTCTGTTTTGCCCTGATAGCTATCCCTAAAGTCCAGTTTGGCTCAAAACTAAGTCTAAAAAATTGGAAAAATTGGGAAATGAGCCAACTAGATGAATTTAACATAGTTTGTACAAAATATACATATTCCACTCTTTTTGAACCATTTTCTTGAAGATGTTTCAACATCAAAGAAGATAGATTTCTAAAGTTGGAAAGGAACTCCAAAAATTGCAAATGAGCACAAAGATGAGCTTAGACAATTATACAAAGGACAATTCACCAAAAATTATTTCCACAACTTGTCTCAAAGGTAGAATTAAGTTTTGCATCAACCGGAACAATTTTCACATGACACTTTGATGAAATTCAAATAGATTTACCAAAGGGCAAGCTTTAGCAAGTTTGATGAAACAAATACCAAATAAAGTGCATATGAACTCAAAAGAATCACTTTGCCCCAACATATGCAAGTTTGAACAAATATGAGGTAAAAGGTAGCAACCAAGACATATTTTGAGTTTTTTTTTTAAAAATTTGTGTCTTTGAGATACTTATTCACATAACTTCATGATTTTCAACAAAATTCACACGAGAGGCAATAAAACAAGAATCTCAAGCCTTTGTCGACCTCATCCAGCATTACACTAAAAATGAGAATCTTGGTCATCCAAAACTCCCCCTGAGTTCATGCCTAGTGCAATGACAAGCAATCTCATCGAGTAAGATTGGTGAGATACAAAGATGAATATTTTTTTAACCATTTTTCTCTCCTTTTTTTAAACTCATTTTATATCATGGAGTACCACAAATACAACATATGAGCTCACACAAGATATGAAAAGTTTAAGATCATCAAAGAAGTCATTTGCAACAAATACAAGGTACAAGTACATTTCAACCATTTAAAACAAGCTCTTGGTGATGAAATTGTTAGGATTTGCTTATTACATGCAACAATTGATGTAGTTGAAGCATCGCAAGAATTACACACTTCTTCAACAATCATAGAAGCCTTTTCAGATTCAACCATCCACAAGTATAATGGACTAAGCTCAATTGACATGAAGCTCATCACTAAAAACCAAAAGATCAACAATTGAAAACCAAAGACTTTACAAATGAAGTCAACATGAAATTTACAAAATCAAAAACAAATACAAATGACCACAATCATGGCAAGCAAGTGAGATTGGACTTATCTAGTATGTTGAGTTTATTTCTTAATTTGCGAAAATGTGCCTCATCCAAGGGTTTAGTAAACATATCCGTGAGCTGATCCTCAGACCTCACATACCCAAGCATAATGTCACCCTTAGCCACACGATCCCTAAGGAAATGGTGTCGGATGTCAATATGCTTGGTGCGTGAATGCTGAACCAGATTGTTGGCTATCTTTACCGTACTCTCATTGTCACACAACAAAGGCAATTTTTCAAGAGTTATCCCAAAGTCAAGTAAGGACTGTGTCAAGTATATTATTTGAGCACAACAACTCCCGGCTGCTATATATTCTGCCTCAGCGGTAGATAGAGCCATAGAGTTTTGTTTCTTGGAAGCCCATGATACAAGACACCTCCCTAGCATGTGACAAGCACCGGAAGTGCTCTTGCGGTCAATCTTGCAACCGGCATAATCTAAGTTAGAAAAACCGAGAAGCTCAGGCCACGCACCCTTCGGATACCAAAGACCTATACTAGTGGTATGTTTCAAATATCTCAAAATCCTTTTAACAGCACTCAAATGAATTTCTTTGGGAGCAGATTGAAATCTAGCACACATGCACACACCAACATAATGTCTGGCCTGGAAGCAGTGAGATACAACAGAGCACCTGTCATGGAACGGTAAAGAGATGGGTTAACTGACTTACCTTCCTCGTTGAGATCCAAATGCCCATTAGTCGCCATGGGGGTTTTGATGGGCTTACAATCTGACATATCAAAGCGCATGACAAGGTCCTTGATATATTTCTCTTAGCATATGAAAGTCTCTTCCTTCAACTGTTTGATTTGCAAACCCAAGAAGAAAGACAATTCCCCCATCATAGACATCTCAAACTTGTTGGCCATCATGTTTCCAAACTCTTCACAATGTGCACCATTTGTACTCCCGAAGATAATGTCATCAACATAAACTTGGCAAATGAAGAGATCACCATCAATCATCTTGATAAACAATGTTGTCTCAACTTTTGTGACATCCTAATAAAATTATTATGTCACATGTTAGAAATAAAGAAAATAAAAACTAAAAACATAAAATAATAATAGGAAAAGGTCCTAACAGGCTTGGATAGCCTAAATAGGCCCTAACTAGGCCCAAAACCCAATACACCTAGTCCTAAACCCCCTAGGACTCTAATTTGACCAATTAAGACCCAATTCTAGCCCAATACTAATTCTACCCATATTAGGACTGATTCAAGTCGACCTAAGCACTATATAAACCCCCCTAGGGTTCCTGGTCGGCCACATCATCCCCAACCCTCGAAACCCTAGCCGCCGCCTCGGTTGTCGTGCAAAACCCGAAGCAAATCGAGGTAATTCCTCTGTTTCAGTGCTCAAACCCTAAATCCAAGGCCATCACGTTGTAGAGCTCGTCACGCTGATCAATTTGGATATATGGATCGCCATATTTGGTGGAAAATTGAAGGAGATAGAGATCGCCGAAGAGATGGCCGGAATCGGCACCGTCATCGCCGCAGGCGACCGCCGCCGCCGCCCAGATCCGCGGGCCACAGACTCCACGCCCAGCCCCAGCCAGCCGCCGCCACGCGCCTCCTGCCGCCGCCGAAACCCACCACACGCCGCCGCCAATCCGCCGCCGCGCGTGCGTCCCATCGCCGCCGCCGCCGCGCAGCGCAGCGTGACTTCGCGCCCCACGCCGCCACGTTACCCACCTCGCCCGCCATCTGCCGCCGGGCCTCAAACCCGCCACTTGCCAGCGCTGCGCTCGCCGCGTCCACGATGGCGTGCCGCCACGTTAACGCCAAGCAAGCCGCCGGCGCTTCCAGCCGCCGCCACTCGGTTTCCGGGTTTTCTCTCGATTTTCGCGTGGTTAACCCACGGTTAACCGGTTTAATCTTTTCTAGTCTTTTCTATTTAGCTCTAAACTTCCCCGAATTGTTTAGGGAGTTCCCGAACTCTAAATTAGATGATTCCAGAGCCTAAAAATCACAAATAATCCCTAGAATTTTATATATTTTTACCATACTGTTTTCTGTATGTTTGATATTTATTGTTGTTTATTTACTTTTTCGCGTAGAACCGACGTGTACCTGCTGTCCGGGAGACGTTCCGGAGCCGTTCGAGGGAGGTGATCCAGAACCTAGCTTCTTCGAAGGCAAGCTAGATTCATGTTGAATTCCTAGTTTGCTAAAATTTATTTATTTCATCTCAATTTGAATTGCATGCTTTAATTATCATCGTATGTGTTATTTTGACCCGATTTCATATTAGTCTTTCACTAATATGACGTAGCCTACCATTGATAGCCCGATTGGTACTATTTTCCTAGCCTATCCTTTGTGTAGATGCTTAGCCTTGCCTCTGGGATTGGTAGTTGATAGGTTTCACTCATTATTAAACTGGTATCCGGGAAGTTCGACTTCGTGGTGCTGTTTTTGGATAAACCTAATCAACTAAAATCAACGTGGTGTGTGTTGATTTGAGGAGACCCAGAAGAGGCGGATTTTGGGCTTGTGGTTGTGATGTGCAGGTCTCCTCTGTCATATAAGGACCGTATACTTGTGACTACCAAACCGAACTGAACCATACTGACCACTTGTGCCTTCGCCCCGACTTATTAGTCAGGGAAACCTAGTTTCGATGTACTCGTAGTGGACGGACGTGACTTGCTATCACCGGTTCGAATGGCTTAAATGGGGCTAACCTCATACGGTGCGCTTCTCGAGTCCGGTGAAGGAGTGCGCATGACCGTCGGCTTTGGTCGGCGTAGCGTGTGGGGCGTGAAACCAAAAGAAAGGGTACATTAAGGGGCAGGTGAAAGCAGTGAACGGTTTTATACCGTTTCTCCCTCGGGATGAGACGGGGCTTGTGGGGAATGTGTACACACTCTGCAGAGTTAAAACTATCATGATAGCCGTGCCCGCGGTTATGGGTGGGGGAAAGGCGTTTTCACAAGGTAGGTCAATGTGTTTTAATTAATTAACTTGATGGTAGTGTAGGCAGGGATTGCCTCTCTTTTGAGCTGGTTAGCCATTTCTATGGCTACGCTCGTCGTGTGCTGAGCTGGTTAGCCGTTCTTTGGCTACGCTCGTGTATTATCATGTGTTCAATGAATCAAGAACAAATAACAAGTAGATATGTGATGTTTCAGAAAAATAACCATACCCATCCCTTGTTCCTGCATTCATTATTAAGGACTGCTTGCTGGGTAGCCGTGTACTCATTATATGAACCACGGATCATTTATTCAGGTGAAGATTTCAGCAACGGTGCCAGTTGTGACCAGGAGGGTCAAGGTGATTAGCTACGCGTTCCGGGTCAACCTCGGAGTATCGTCGCATTTGAAGTCGCATTTGAAGTCTTCCGCTGTGTTTCTTTATGCTATTAAATTATGTCCTGTGTAAGACTATGTAAACGTCTATGTCAACTAGATGATATTTATGTTATATGAACTGTTAATTTCTAGTTAATTCAATGCTTGCGATGATATTCCAAATGTCCTTGAGTGCAATACTAGCTATGATCTTCTAGGACTAGTATTCGGCCACTCAAGCCGGTAGAAATACCGGGGTGCACGACAACTTTTCCAATGGAGAAGTCATTCTCGAGTAAGAAACCCTCAATCTCTCATACTAAGCTCTAGGAGCTTGCTTAAGCCCATAAAGTGCCTTGGTAAGCTTGTACACCTGATCAAGATGCTTCTCATCTTCAAAACCTGGAGGTTTCTCAACATATACCAACTCATTGATGTAGCCATTCAGAAAAGCACTCTTGACATCCATTTGTTTCAAAACAATGTCTTTGCAAGTTGAAAAAGCAAGAAATAGTCGTACTGCCTCAATTCGAGCTACAGGTGCATAAGTCTCACGACAGTCAATTCCATCAATCTGTGTAAACCCTTGAGCTACCAAGCGAGCTTTGTTTCGTACCACTAAACCATTTTCATCTTGCTTGTTCTTGAACACCCACTTGGTTCCAATCACATTCTGATTTGAAAGTCTCTCGACTAGAGTCCACACATTATTCCAGGTGAAGTTGCTTAACCCTTCATGCATAGCGTTTATCCAATCCACATCTGCCAATGCTTCTTCCACTTTCTTTGGCTCAATCAAGGACACAAAAGCTTGGGACTCACAGAAATTAGCCATCCTTGATCTTGTTTGAACTCCTTTTCTTATATCACCAATCACTTGCTCAGCTGGATGATCTTTTGCAATGGTATGCCGTGTCTTAATCAAAGGAGGTGATTCCTTGAGAATATCCTGATCATCCTTCAAAGCTTCCTCTAAACTAGCCTCAGGCACCATTGATGATGATGGTTGACCTGGAGCTGGATCATGAATTGGATCTTGAGCAGATGCTTCCTCAACTGGTTTAATATCCCCAACTGTCATGTTCTCCATAGCATTGGTGAGTTGGATGTCCTCCTAGTCTTCATGATCCTTATCCCCATCTTGCACTCCGTCAGATTCATCAAACCTGACATCACAAGACTCTTCAATCATTTTAGTAGCCTCATTGTATACTCTGTATGCCTTGGACCTTGAAGAATATCCAAGCATAATACCAACATCACATCTTCTTTGAAACTTCCCCATATGAGTCCTCTTCTTGTAGATATACACTTTGCAGCCAAAAACTCTGAAGTAGGAGACATTGGGACATCTTCCAATAAGCAGCTCATATGAAGTCTTCTTCAACAATCTATGAGGATACAACCGATTCACCTTGTGACACGCAGTGCTTATAGCCTCAGCCCAGAAAACATCAGGAATACCATATTCATTGAGCATTGTTCTAGCCATTTCAATCAAGGTCCTATTCTTTCTTTCCACAACCCCATTCTGCTCAGGGGTATAACTAGCAGAAAACTCATGTTTTATTCCTAACTCATCACAGAAATCTTCAATATTAGTGTTTACAAACTTCGTTCCATTGTCACTTCTCACATTCCTGATGGAGGACTCAAATTCATTTTGAGTTCTTTTTTGCAAACCTTTTAAAAATATCACCAACCTCAAGTTTCTTTGGCAAAAAGAAAACCCAAGTGAACCTTGAGATATCATCAACAACAACAAGACAGAAGAGATTTCCACCAATACTCACTTAAGTAGTAGGACCAAAAACATCCATATGAAGAAGGTTCAAAGGTCTCGAAGTAGACATAAAGCTCTTAACAGGATGTGTGTTTGCAACTTGCTTGCGTGCTTGACAGGCACTGCATAATTTATGTTTCTCAAACTTCACATCCTTCAAGCCCACAACAAGATCATTCTTAAAAATCTTTTTCAAAGTGCTCATCCCCACATAACCTAGTCTTCTATGTCAAAGCCAACCAAAGCAGTTTTTACAACTAAGCAAGAAGACAAGCATGAAGCACTAGAACTCAACTCCACAAGATACAAATTTTGCAAACGAAAACCTTTGAAAACAAGTTTTTCTTCATTATCCAAAATAGAGACTCCATCTTGTGAGAATTGACAATGGTAGCCCAAGTCGCAAATTTAAGCCACGGAGAGTAAGTTGAAATTAAGCGACTCTACCAACAGAACATTATCAACTGACAAGTCATCAGAGATTGCAACCTTACCTTTAGCAATGACCTTGCTTCTTTTATTGTATCCAAATGTGATCGCGTTGTCAAAGATATCATCCTCTTCTAATGAGGTGAATACCGTGGAGTTGCCCGTCATACGATGAGTACACCCACTATCAATAATCCAGTGACGGCCACCACTCTGGTAATCACCTACATTAATGTGATTATTCATGACAATTAGGTACCCAAGCCATCTTGGGTCCTCTGTGGTCAGGCTTAAGCATGGTTAGTCCAAAAGAATCTGAAACAAGAGATTTAGGCACCCAGATAGAATCAACATGCTTATTAAGATTAGGAGGACCAATAAACTTGGCAAACACACTACCATAAGCATTCTTGCAAAGCATATAATGAGAATCAATCATGTTGGTTTTCTTAACATACACTTGCCTAACTCTTGCCAATTTATGAGAATGTGAGCTATGGCCATGATTTGTAGTACGATGATTAGGGTCAAAGTTAACTAGGTTCTTATGCACATGATTATTATGATTGAGATTGTGATCATGGTTATGGGAATAGAAAGTGTTTCTCTTGACAACATGCTTAGAACTTCTCACACCACCATTCTCAGGGCTTGTCCCTTAGGATGTAACCCAAACCTCTTCTACCTGAGACATGCTTTTGCTCTCTAAGCATCTTATCAAGAGCAACACTCCTTGAACGCATTTTTCTAAGCCTTTCTCAAACTTAGCCATAGTACATTTTAACTCCTGATTCTCTAACAACAATTCCCACACAAGGCATTTTTGCAAGTTTCATCATCACAATGATTTGAAGAGCTAGAGTCATTACATGATTCAACAAGAAGATCATCACAAGATATCGACACACCATGTTTAGAAGCACAAACATCATCATCACAAGTTAAGTCTACACAGGAAACAGAAGCATCTTGCTTAATCACATCAACAGACTCCAATTGTTCAAGATTACTCAACAATTTTTCATTTTCAAGTTTGAGACTTTCCAAGTTAAGCAAATAGTCCTCAAATGAACTTTGCAAAGCATCTCTTTCACATTCCAATTTCTTACTCCTAACATTTAGTTCATGGTTTGAAGACGCTAGAGCAATTTTCTCATTCTCAAGAGTTTCAACAGTTGATTCTAATTCACAATTGGTAGCAAGTGGATCTTTAATTTTCTTCTTAGCCTTTTTTACTTTATTAGCTTCCATTTCCAACGCAGTAGTAAGATCACTTATCATCTGAGCTACTTCTTGCTCAAGAGAAGAATCAGTTACCTTTTTCTTCTCAAATCTTGCCATCAAGCATCTCGAGACAAAAGTTGGTGGAGGTGGAATATTCTCAGAAATAGCCAAACCGGCTAGGCCCTTCACTCGAGAGTCTTCATCACTTGAAGAAGATGAAGAGTCTTCACTCGAGCTATCATCAGTCACCCATTCTCCAACAAAAGCTTGTTTCTTGCCTTTCTTCCCAAATCTTTTGAACCCAGACTTCCATGATGCCTTTACCTTGCCTTTGGACTTGGACTTGTCACCTTCACCTTCAGTGTCTTCCTTGGATTTATTCTTGAACTTCTTCTTGTCACAGATGGAGGCAATGTGGCCTCTCTCACTGCACTCATAGCAGATGACATTTGCAAAAGGATTCTTCTTAGATGAGAATGAATTGAAGGTGTTCCTTTTGAGATCCCCCAGTCCAACCTTCTTCATCAGCTTACTAGCTCTCTTCATTATAAGAGCCAGCTCCTTCACATTCTCAATCAACTCACTATCACTTGAATCATCTTCATCATCAGCATCAGCTACATTGTCTTTAGCCTTCAGAGCTATAACCTTGGATTTCACAGGTACAACTTCCTTAGCATTGATGAGTAACTCATGAGTGGTAAGTCTTCCAAGCAATTCGGTAGGAGATAAGGTCTTGATGTCACCACTATTGGACAAGTAAGTAACCAAATCTCGATAACTCTTGGGCAAAATTCTCACCATCTTCCTGCACACATCAACATCAGACAGAGGAGCTCCCAATCCTTTGAGCACATTGATTATGGGGTTAAGATGAGTATACATTTCATTTGCACACTCACTAGGCAGCATTCTAAACTGATCAAACCTCTCACGCACTACAATTAACCTTTCTTCCTTCACATCAGACGTGCCCTCATGAATCTCTTCGATGGTGGTCCAAATTTTGTGAGCAGAATCCAAATTACTAACCCGATCAAAAACATCCACACTCAAGCAAGAAAACAAAGCATTCATAGCTCTAGAATTGTGTTCTATGTTCTTGATTTCACTAGGGGTAGGGTCCGCTTTCTCGTCAGCACAAGCAGGAACAGGTTTCTCTGTTACTCTCCAAACATCATAACTCATAGCCTGAAGATAGCACTTCATGCGTATCTTCCAATATGGATAGTTATTACCATCAAACATGGGAACCTTGCTAATATTCACACTAACGGTAGAACCACTCTCGGCCATCTTTCCAAGCCGTTAAGCTACTAATGGAATACCAAGCTCTGATACCAATTGAAAGAAGGATCTAAGGCCTAGAGGAGGGGTGAATAGGTTAACTCAAATTCTAATATTTTTGATCTTTTTGTTTTTTAATCAAAATTAAATTACCCAAACCTAGCTACTCAGTCCTATCAAGGAATGGATGAACTACGACAAAACAAACTTGCAAAAACTTAAATAATGCAGAAAATAAACTTGCAAGTGGTAAAAGAGACAAGAGGCACACGATTTTTTCTCGTGGTTCGGAGCTTCACTCCTACGCCATCTTGAAGCTTACCCTAGACACACAAAGGCCTCCGCCTCGATCCACTAGTAGTAGTCTTTAGCCACCCCGGCAAGGTCGACTCCAACCTTTCACAAACTTCTTGGATGGCTTCCACACGCACCGGCAAGCCTCCAAGAACCACCACCACGCACACACCGTCTAGGTGCTCCACAAACACCAAGAGTACCAAGTTCAAGGAAGAAAGTAAACCAAAACGATCAAGAACACCCTTGAGCACACTTACCTTACTTACCTCGGAGGAATCCTTCCCAAATCACTCACAACTCTAGGTTCATGGGGTGGAAAAGGGGTGAGTTTGGGCTAAAGATGAAGAACACGAAATGGAAACCTCAACCCTTCTCTCTAGAACCTCTTCTCTATTTATAGTGGGAAGGTCCCGACTCTCCCGGTGTGCAAATGGGAATGGCAGTCTTAATTTAGCCGGAAGAACCAAACTGTGAGACAAAAATGGATCTGGCAAACTCGGGAATGGGAGTCCTAACCTAGTCAGATAGCCTGGCTAGGCTTAACCGGAAGGTCCGACTAGCTAGCCAAACTATCCGGCTAGTACTGTCAGCTGCCAGCCCTTAGGCCCCTGGAAACAGAAGGTACACACCCTTAGCCGGATGGTCCGGCTAGGTTAGCCGGACAATCCGGCTAGCATTGTCTTCCATTAGCCCTCAGACTCCCTGGAAACAAAAGGAACACACCGTTAGCCGGATGGTCCGGCTAAGTTAGCCGGACTATCCGGCTAACACACTGGAACTTCTGGAATTTTACCCGGGCCCAACAGAAAAGACACACCTTTAGCCGGAAGGTCCGGCTAGGCTAGCCGGACCATCCGACTAGCACTCTCAAACTTCTGTCTCTCTCATAGCTCAAAGAAAAACTTGATCCAGAAGTTTGACTATGGTAGCTGGAATATCCTACTAATTTAGCCGGAATATCCTACTACCATAGTGAGAATTTCAGCCTCCAAAAAGATAGTTTCAAAAACATTTTCCGACTTCCCCGACTTCAACCCTAGACTTTCTAAGGCTCCAAAACAACTATCTAGACTCTTTCAAAGGTAAACAAATAAGTTGTGCCCAAGAGAGAAAAGATCGAGAAAGTTTTCAACTTTGAACCCTTCTTAATAGTCGGTAAAAAATTAGAAAACACCACACCTATCACATGTGGATAAAACATCTCCCATCCACCTCTAAACAAGTCCTTAGTCTTCCATCTTGATGCTCCGACATCCTTTAGAGCTTAAAGGGTCCATGAAAGCCATGATTTCCCAATTAAGCATTCTCTAGGAAAATTATCATCCGAGAGATCCAAAAATCGATTGTCATCAACATCAAAATCATATAGTGCCATGGGGCTTACACTATCGAAGGTTTCTTCCCACCAATCATCCACATCGTAAGATGACTAGACAGTTCGACGGAAGTAAGGAGATTGGCTCAGCTCCACGTCTAGTCAGCGGGACAGAAGTCCATGATATTCTTCAAGATTTCCATGTCGTGTTTGGGTAGAGAGAAAAAGGTTGTAAGAAAAGGAAGAAAACAAAAACTAGTGAGAAATATGGCATATGGAAGAAAAGGTTAATTCTTTGGGACCTACCCTACTGGAAAGACTTGGATGTTCGACACTGCATTGATGTGATGCATGTCGAGCTAAATGTCTGCAACAGTTTGGTCAATTTATTGCTGAGCCTGAAGGACAAAACAAAGGACAAGCTAAACACACAGCTAGACTTGGTTGATATGAATATAAGAAGTGAGTTAGCATCTTTCGAGACTAGTACAAGCCAAACATTCCTCCCTCCAGCCTGCTACACTCTGTCTAAGGTCGAGAGAACCAAATTATGTCAGTGCTTGCATGGTGTGAAATACCCGTCCGGTTACTCCACCAACATAAAGAGGATTGTTTCTATGGATGATTTGAAACTGTTCGGGATGAAGTCCCACGACCGCCATGTCCTTATGAGTCAGATGGTTTCGGTGGCAATAAGGAATATATTGCCTCCAAAGGTCCGAAGTACAATCACAAGGTTGTGCTATTTCTTTAATGCAATATCTCAAAAGGTCATAGATCTGGATGTTCTTGATTCGCTGCATTCCAAAACAGTAGCAATTTTGTGTGCCCTCGAGATGTATTCCCCCCATCCTTTTTTGATATTATGGTAAATCTCATTGTTCACCTTGTATAAGAGATAAAGTTATGTGGCTCGGTGTTTCTGCGTTACATGTATTCGTTCGAGAGGTACATGGGCATTCTTAAGTCCTTCGTGCATAACCAACATCGACCCGAGGGCAACATCGTCGAAGGTTATGTAACAGAGGAAGTGGTCGAATTCTGCACTGATTACATGTCTCAGGTTGACTCCATTGGTGTGCCCGTATCCTGTCACGAGGGCAGGCTCCAAGGTATGGGCACACTTGGCAGGAAAATAATCACTCCCGACATGGACCTATATAATAAAGCCTACTTCATTATCCTGGACCACACGACTGAGGTTAGCCGTTACATCGATGAACACAAGGAAGCTCTACGCCCTCAATACCTAGGGCAAACAGAGGCTTGGATCAAGGATGAACACAAGGAAGCTCTATGGCGTCAATACCTAGGGCAAACAGGGGCTTGGATCAAGGCAAAGCATAATCATCAGTTCAATGTATGGTTCAAGCAACGATTCACCTGTTCTTCGTGTCTTGATATAATCCTATAGCTCGCAAAGGGCCCCATATTCATAGTTATGACCTAGCAAGAATATGGCATAAACGGATACACGTTCTATACAATCGATCAGGACAGGAGGAGCACGGTCCAGAATAATGGCGTTCGTATAGATGCATTTCAAGAGGAGCACAACCAAGGTCGGGTAAGGTAGCGTACGAGCCCGTACTTCGGTTTCATTGAGGAGATCTGGGAGCTCGACTACGTCATCTTCAAAACCCCCCCGTTCCGGTGCAAATGGGTCTGGAGTCCAGGTGGTGTGCAATGCGATGACTTTGGTGTGACCCCCGTGGACCTCAAGCGTGTCGGATACAAAGATGACCCTTTTGTGCTTGCAAACCAGGTTGTACATGTTTTCTATGTCACCGACCCTGATGATAAGAAGAGACATGTAGTTCTTAGCAAAAAAATAAGAACTGTTGGAGTCGAAAATATGGTCGATAAGGAGGTGTGCAACCAGTTCAATGAGATTCCTCTGTTTGGAGATGGCATCCAACCCGGCTTAAAGGAAACGGCGAATACAACAGGCTATGCACGCGTCGATCATCAAGAAGGGATAATCATATGATCACTCATCACGTGTGTTATTATTGAGATGTGCATGTAACGTTGAACATGATTTATATGACAATAAAAATATATAGTTGATTTCAAATACCTATATAATATATGGCAATACATGATTTTTTTGCCTATTATCTATAAACTAAATACATTTTAAAACATTTGTAGGAATTTGAAAGGCCATCAAGTAATTTTTTAATTTTCTCTTGTAATATCTTCCTAGGTAATTTTAGATATTTTGTACCCATTATCAATAAGTTAAATGCATTATGAAATAATTTGTAGGAAACTAAAAGGATTATGAAGTATCACTGGCGGATTTTTAATAGAACCGCTAGTGATAATATTTTTCATTGGCGGATTTTTACTAGAACCGCTAGTGATAATATTTATCACTGGCATATTTCAATTGGAACCGCCAGTGATAACGTGGCCTTACATATACCCCCGTGACAGCTCTTGAGGGGTTTCACTCCCCAAAAATTTTGCAGAGCAAACAATTGCAACTCAAAGTGTGTGGCCAATTAGCAAAGCAAACAATTGCAACTCAAATCCTCTACACCAAAGAAAACGAGCGGTGGCTAGCGGAAAAAAAAATTAGCCACCTCGGGTCCAGGCTGCCGCACCCTACATGAACATTATCTTAAGATTGCCAACTTGACCCGTTCAGAACGAGAGTCTGGTATCATGGCTATGTTGAAGGCCAAAAATATTTCGATGACGAAGATAACTATTTCATGGTGAACTGGGACGACCTATGGTGCATGTACCGTTTACAGGAGCTAGACCATTCGCTCCTCCGATGCTTTTCACCGTAAGTACCTGCAATGGTCATTCATATTTAGAACTCTCGGTTGGTCTAATTGACATATTTGAATCAAATATATATTTCGAGCCACCTGAAGCTACATGTCAAACAAATAGGGAAACCGGTGGGTTTTCTCGATTCGGCACTTTGTACCCAATATAATATGGATAAAAATCGCAGTTGAATCGGGAACTACATCATGAATGTATTGTATCGCCACCAAAACAGACAATACTTTCTATTGCCATTTCTTAAAGATTGGCATTGGATCTTGGTGGTCATAATACTTGACGAGAACAAAGTTTTGTGCCTCGACTCTAATAGGGCTAGCCCTTATCATGACTACTCATATTTGAGTAAACTACTCGATCAGGTGTTTCATTACTACGTTGAGCGAGGGGGAAGCATGATGTTTCTAGGGGCGATGCTCTACAACACAATATGAAATGGCCAGTACGTGCCAGTACATATCTCTCGTATAAAAAGAACTGTTATTATACCTATTGGCCGTCGACCTAATTATCTGTTATTGTACAGTGCCACCAGCAGCCCGGAGGACATGCTTATAGGTTTTACCTTGCCCGCCACATGATGGAGGCAATTTTTGTAACGAGGCCCCAAGATTTGGACATGAAGTTGGGGCCTATCGATTTTGACAATCTTGCTGAAATTAGAGAAGTGGTCGCTAACTTCATTATGATGTCAATTGTTGATCTGCATGGTCGTCTCCACCCTCCAAAATTAGAACAGGACAATTAGAATTAGCCTAGGTAGAACGTATGGATAAAATAATTTAAACATTTTGATGTGCCCTGCTCCATTGAACACTTTGTGATGAACCTTCATATGCATTTATATGAATCCATGCATTTATGAATTTTTATCGATGCATGTTAATATGAAATTGTTTTGATGTGTGGTTCTAAGACCTCATGTCATATTTGCAGATCTTTCAGTTGCCTGGTTTGCTTCAAGAAGTGAACTACTGTTCCTCTCGTGTTTGCCGTGACTCCAACTATTCCTCTAATGGTAGTTAATTCGGATTCATTGGCAAACACGAGATGAAGAATAGTTTAAAGAGCTCGTCTAGTTGCATATGCTATTTCATCTCTTATAAGGTCAATTTCTCGATCTCTATCCTTGTATGCATGATCTGAAAGTTAAGCGATACATACATATAAATATATACGAAATATATATATATATATATATATATGAATGAATGAAATGTGCTTGTATGCATGATTTCTTATATATGAAATCTGGATGAAAAGCTTGTTTTACAGAGGGCATGAAATCTAGATGAAATGCTTGTCTTATATATGAAATCTGGATGAAATGCTAGCGAAACCTAAGGCTAGCCTATTTTTCTACCTATTTTTTTCCCTTATCATTAGCGGTTCTTACAAACATCCACTAATGATATATCTCATCATTGCAGGTTATAAATAAAAACCGCTTGTGATATTGTGCCATCACTGGCGGCTGGAGCCTAGAACCACCAGTGATATGCAATCTATCACTGGCGGTTCGTATACAAACCGCCAGTGATATGAGACTTTTACTGGCGGTTCATATACAAACCGCTAGTCATGTGGACTATCACTGGCGGTTTAGGAACCACCAATGATACTCCCCTATTAACACTGTCGCTTAATCACTGACGGTTCAATAACTGCCAGTGATGACGGTTCCGAACTGCCAATGATAACGTTTTCTAACCTAGTGATTGTTGTTGTCTATATGCCATTATACATGTCCTAACTATATGTTCCTATATTTTTATTGTAAGGAACTAGGTGCCCAAGAGGGGGCGCATTGGTCCTTCCAAAATTTAATTTCTAACTCAAATTTTAATCTTGAGTTCAAAACCTAAAGTTAAGCATGGAAGCTAAGAGCAAGTAGCTTTTGATTACAAGTTCGCTAGATCAACCTTGTTAGGTAACTAGTAACAACCCATTTTGGGCAAGTTTTAAAAATTCAAAATTTTAAATCAAAATTTGCATTTTGGGTAATTAATTTTCTCTATCCAAATTTTTTCCAAAATTCAAGATTTTAAAATCAAAATCAAAATTCAAAATTTCCTAAATTTTCTAAATTCCCTAGTTGGGCTTGGCCTATCTACCCAGTCCTGACCCTCTCGGCCTAGCCCAACCTAGTCCTGGTCCAATCTCTCTGTCCCTCTCCCTCAATGCGGGCGGCACTCCCCCTGGACGCACCATGCGCGCCCCGTTTGCACAAGGCCTTCCCCCTCTGCTGTGTTGGCCGCACCGCACCATTCCATTGCAGTGTCGCTCGCCTCATGCCCCGTGCGCCGCTGCCGTTGCGCCGTGCCACCCTCACCTCTGTTGTTGCCAATGCAGTGCCCATGTTGTGCAACTTCGCTGTTGCGCCGCTTGCCTAGTGCCTCATGCCCAGCACCCTCTGCCATGGCCGTAGCCCCTCGCCGTGCCATGCATTCCGTGGCGGGCCGTCTCGTCGCCGCTCCTCCCTTGAGCCCTGCGATTGGAGCACCTCCTCCCTCGCCTCACCAGCTGATTCTCCCTCCATTTTAGACCCCAGCTCGGCCTCGCTCCCCTCCCTTCACCATTGCCGCCGACGAGCTTCGTTTCTCCCCTTTTTGCCTCGCCGCTGACTCAATACGTTGCAAGCCAATTCCTTGTGTCCCTAACTTCCCTAGGTGACGTCCCTCACAATCTTGCCTTTAATTTTGGCTAGGAACCACCAGAGCTACCGGGCGACGTGGCTCCTGTTTCGGCCACTACCTCCTCCACGGTGACAGCTCGCCTCCGCCCTTCTCTAAGCTCGGCACTACCTCATGTAGCTTCCTGGTAACTCCTATATACGCCCTGCGTTGGTGAACTGGCCGCTGCCCTCACCCTTTTCTATAGAATCATGCTCTTGTAGCTTCCTGCGCCTGCGCCCATGGTGCCGCTAATCTAGCTCGCCGCCGGCAATGCTCCGGCCAGCACGTCTTAGGTCTCCATTAGCTGAACCCATTTTGATCATGAACCAGTAGGATGGCAGACCGTAGCGCCACCAGTTCCCTGCCAAAGGTTCGCCGGAGTTCGGTCAGAGAATCAGACGAATCGGTCGCGTGGCTGACGTCACCCCAATATTGGCTGCGAGACGGAATCGCTGACGTGTACGACCTACACTAACAGTGTTTAGTGTTTAAAATCTCTTGCGCTTAGCTCTAATAGACAATGACATGTGGGCTCGTGGCCCTACTATTAGTGGAGGCATACTCCTGGTTTAAGCCTTCGGTCTGTGAACCTTGGTCGGGCCATTTGCGCTCGCGGACCGGACCGCCCCTAGGTCGCACAGTGTTAGATTCAGTCCATTCCTGTTTAGGAATTTTTAGTCTTTTTCCTATTTTAATAATTATAGAAAGTTTAAATGATTTTCTAAAAATAGTTAAACATCTCCTAAAATATTAGAAAATTCATGATAAATACTAGATAGTAGGCTGAATTTAATAAAATTATAACCTTGCTCCATAATCTATTTCTTGCCCCAGTAAAATAACAGTAATCCTAGTTTAGCCTTATTAAAAATATAATATAATCCTTTCTGTTTAATTAAATTAATTTACGGTTTCTAGAAATGTTAATGAAATTCTAGAAAATATTAGATGCAGTATTGGACCGAGGAAAATTATCTTTTTAGTTTTGAATAAATTCTTGTGCGTTGGAAGTTTAATAGAAGCTATTTAAACCTTTTCGTCAAGTATTATATTGCTAGAAATCTATTAGGTTTATTTTAAAATATTTATTGAACTTTGGAAAATTTTCAAATTTTCACCGTAACTTTTCTAACAAAGGAACAACTTAAGAAAAATATTTAACATGATAACTTGTCATAAAAATTAGCAAAATAAAAAAAAACCCCTAAAGGCTGTATAGAATTAATATTTTAATACTTTAATAATTGCAAAAAATTATTTTTGCAGCAAGGATATAAGTACTTAACGGTATTTGAGGCATGCTCATACAAATCATACCATGACACGTAGGATCTTCACTACCCTATTTGTGCAATGGTACGGTAGACATCGATATTAGCATTATTGTCGTGCATCCAAGCATTATTCCTTTTTGCATATGTTTATGTATTATCTTTATCTTTCCCAATTAGACGTCAAGGATCCGAAAGAAAGATTTGAATGACACAGAAGAAGAGTACCACGCTTTAGGACAAGACAAGTTAACATCCTTAGATCATGTCTTACCTAGTTTTACATAAATTATTTTGATTCAATTAAGAAAATTGCATGCTCTATGATTTGTGGAAATATCTAGCTGGTTAATCATGTTATACACATGCCATGACCATTGATATATTTATTACCATGCTATGATTGCCTTAAATATTATGCTATGATTGCCTTGATAGTCATATCCCTTGCTTGCTACCAATAAACAAGTTAAACTTTTGGACTCATAATCCCTAGGTAAAAACTTGCTTAGATATACTTAGGTCTAATCAATGATTTTATTACAGGGTGTAACTGCCACATAATGGTGAACAATTGCTGGTCTAGGATAGAGGTCAGTTTTCGAGTGGTCTTGAGATGTAAACCAGTTGAGCTAAGGTGCAGACACGGGTTGAGACCCGGTGAATATGTTGTTTGTCGAGAGTGATCTAGACTTAAAGGTCGAGGACCTGTTGATTTTGAGGTAGGGAGCGGAGTGTGGGATCTCCGGCTCTCGGGCCATAAGAAGCGGGACAAGAAGAGGTCCCTTGATTATGATTTAGTGTTAGATGCGTCCGACACAACACGTGGCCATCGCACGGTAGTGCGGGTATAGAGTCTAGTGGCGTGCTCCGAAGAGACCCTGGAAGATACTCTAGCCTGAGGCGAAGTCGGAAGGGCACCGTCACCTGAGGGTGATCTAGATCATGCCCTCGCTGGACCAACAATCCAGGAGTGATGTCCCACAACGGGATTTCCAAATCCCGGAATATGATGGTGGGTGAAAGGAGCAAGAACAGGAGCCGAGGTTCTAGCTAAGTGTGTTATTTGGTCTGGTCATACCAAAAGATGGTATATGGGTAGACAAGATTGGATAAATGGGTTATCTGGAAAACACAACTTAGTAATTAATTACTTATCTTCGTAACCATGGTTTAAAATTGGCTAAGTCAAACGGGTTTGTATTATAATTATTTCCACTGGCATTACGTAAATAAACAAACCCTAGCCTTCCCTTGAAGCCCTTATCATTAGTTGCATTAATAGGGTGCTAACTTGCAAGTGTTGTTTGATTACGCAGTTATCCTCGCACTTACTCACACGTTAGATGGAGAGCATCCTAAAGACCCCTACGCATTCCTTAAAGAAGAAGACCCAGGCTATGATAGCCAGGAGGGAGTTTAGGGCGTCCCTTCCAGTCACTTGCAAGATTGCATAGCTGCTAGACAACCTTTTGCTACTTCTAAGACTTCCGCATTTTACTCTGAAGTAACTTTTGTACTGTACTAAATATTTGGCCTGGTCAGCCACTATTGTAAAATTTGGCGAAAGGCGTTATTTTCGCTAATTATCCATTTCACTCAGTACAATTGTATACATTATGATCTGGCTATGTAATGGTGTGCACTAGCCTACCGATCCAGGGACTAATGCAGGAATCCTCCATGGACCTCAAAGGTGAGGGCCCACATAACTGCACCAGCAATCTAATTCTAAATGGTGGTTTGCAAGAAGGTAATTTCTTAAGTAAATATCATACCAGAGAAAACCACAATTGACATGGTGACTTTTTACCATGGTGCTCAGACACTTGTCGGTCTCTCATAAACCACATTGAGACTAGGTTCGACCAAATTGAACAAGCTCCTGCTCTAGCCAACTGCCTCAAATTCACTAGTTGTTGTGACTCCCTTTGCCTTAGATATGGCAAGCACCAATAGTGCTAACACAATTTGCCCGGGCCTTCTCACAAGCTCCATTGAGAAGGTTATGAGTGCACGGTGCCTCCATGCCATCTAGGTGCCAGCAACAAGAGTAAAAAGCCAAGCTTCTCACTTGATTCCTACAGTGGATGCTCAATCCACCTCTAGAAGCAACCAAACTAGATGATCTCACCCATCTCTAGGTGTAATACATGCACAAGACAGGAGGAGAAGCACACAGAAGGCTCAAGAGAGACTAGGGAATCACCACTACACTCAAAAATCTATAGGGAGATCAACAATGGCAACCCAACTGGCTAGAGGCACTAGCACAAAATAGCATATCTACGTCGGTTCAGAAACAACTATTAGTGCCGGTTTTTGAACCGAGACAACAAAATAGGCACCGATAACTTGAACCAACATAGCAAAGAAACTAACAACCTGAACCGACACAAATAACTAGGGAAGAACCGTCACTATTAATCATCAAAAATGAAAAAAGAGAATGGGGCCTCAAGCCCATCCAATCCCATTGCCATGGAGCAAGCTCGTGGTCATCAAGATCATCTCCCATGCTAGCCGCCACCTCCTCAAGGTCTTCCTAGAGGAAGTCTCCATGGAGCCAGCTCGTCATAGTCAAACTCCTCTTCCATGCTGGCTGCTACCTCCCAGAGGTCGATGTGGAGCTGCATCACTACGAGGGCGTTCCGGGAGAGAGGAGGGAAGCGAGGGCAAGGAGGACTGTAGGGTGGAGGTCACCGTGGAGGATATTGTCGTGGAGCCCCATCACCGGATTTGGAGTCATGGAAGATATCGTCTTGGAGGTCGGCCTGGAGGGGGATAGAAAGGTCAGGCCGAAGGGGCCATCGGAGTAGGAGATCAAGGTCATGCCGTCGTGGAGGTCACTCATGGTCGTGGAGCTCGTGGATGTCCTCTCCTTGTCACACCTCACTCGTTGCCGGATTCGGTTGTCCCTACCGCCATAGCAACTTGGTGTCACCAGATTTGGTTCCCCTGCCACCATCGAATCTAACCGCCTATGCCGCGTTGTCGCCTTGAAGCCACTAGGTATGGCTTCCCCAGCCCGCTGTCCCATCTTAGAGCGAGAGAGATGAGGTTGAGAGAGAGAAGAAGGAGAGGGCTTGGCTTTGGCATGACTCACCGAGAGGCATTGGTGGGGAGGCCGAGTTGGAGGAGGTGGTTGGGGAGGACGGAGGTGGCCTAGGACTTGTCTGTCTTGGTGAAGAGTGTATCTAAGAGGAGAAAGAAAAGAAAGAGGAAGGAGAGAGAATCATATACGTGCCTAGAAATTCATGTGTGGCTTTTTTTTACGTTGTCCCACCCAATTTTTCATATTAGTGCCAATTTACGTTTAAACCGACATAGATAAAAAACCGCCCAATTTTTTGCATCAGTACCAATTCTCCCTTTTATCCCAGATAGATAAAAATAATATATGTGTTAGTTTCTGTTGGCAATCGACACTGATACATCTATGCCAATTTGAATTGGGATATGACATTGATAATTCATTATATGTGCTAGTTTTAAATTTGGATCCAACACGAATACTAGTTTCTCGCGTCCATGCTTAGAACCGACATTGATATATAGGCTATTAAATACAAGTGTTTTCGGTGTAGTGAGAGAGTACATAATACCTAACACCCACAAAACTAGCAGTTGGAGAAAGTCATAAAAAAACCAGACATTGGATGTTGAACCGAACCGTCTACCTTGGTACATTAGCTCGGCTCTGCTCTCCAAACTCTATAGGACCAATTGTCCGCTGAGCTGGAGATCGTCCGCCTCTCTAAACTCTTTTTTGGACCAATTGTCCGCTGAGCTGGAGCACATATTGGATCGTCCGCCTCCAACACCCTCTACTAACTACTAAAAGTAAAAGGAGCATAACTTTTGACCCGGATGTCGAGATTGGGTGATGTTGGACTTTATGAAAATCTTATTTTGTGGGCAATTGATTTCACCATCCAAAAAATTATGGATAAATGGAAAGAGAACAAAGAACCCCAAAGAGCCATCATGAAGACAAGGAACATGTATGAGCTTCAACAATTTGCTAAATGCATTTGCAAACTATATGCAAAACACATTCGCAAATTGTCGACGATTGGGAACCGGATTCCTCGTCGAGCTTATTTCTTGATTGAGAGATCAGAAAGCCCCTTTCTACCGAAGTGTGAAGTTTTGACATGTCGAAGACTTCTTGGTGTGAGCAAGCTAGAACTGGGCAAAACTCAAGGTTTATCCTAGTTCGGGCGTCACGAGTGGGATAATAGCCCTACTCCAGTGTGTGTATATTGTTGAATGTGAGGTTACAATGTATGCTGATGAACTCAGGCTTCAGTTCGGCATGTCAAAAAAGTCCTTTAAGTGATCGAAAAACAGGTATTTGTAAGGCCTATCCGCAACTGTCGGCTCTGAATCCCTAGAAGACAGTTGCGCGCAACATGGGCGAGGCAACCAATAGCGCATCGCATGCACGGGAGCCCCACGAACCCCACGGATCATGGGTAGCAGCTCCCGCATCATGGAAAACGTGGCCACGTGACACGCTATAGCAAGCCACTCGGTTACGCCAGTGTCCAGGCAAGCAAGACCACTCCAGGCACTAGGACATTGCCCGGCCCGAGTCAAAGCACGACGCTGATGTCATGGACGGCAGAACAACCCAATCCGGCTAGCATCCAGTCTCTCCCCGGGCAGAGATCGCTTCGGGCAAAGATTTTGCCCATACAGGGCTATCTTAGGAAACGCGTTCAAGGCATTCACAGATTTATGGAGCTGCTAGGGTTAGTCTCGGCCCATGGGCCGTTAACCAATACTGATAGCTAGACCCTGGGGCTCAAGTGGAAAACTACTTCGCAGGGCCTTCCTCTTGAGGCTTTAAAACAAAAAGAGGGGAACTCGTTTTGGCAGCGTAGTTCTGCAGCCGCATCCAAAACCTCGCAGGTGAGAGCCGGGCAACCGTTATGCCTCCAGGCATGTCACGCCTGGACCGGGCAAGGTCCTCGCCGCATGTCGGGCAGTGAGCGCCAGCGACGGTTTCTACCAACGGTCGTAATTTGAGGTTTATTAGCCGTTGGACATAGAACACCACAACAGGGGCAGTTTTTGGAAGCTAAGCCATCGCGGCAATTCCAGGAGGCCAAACTATCACGCAACATGCAGCTGTTGTCAGCCGTCTCACTCATTAAGACACGTCCTTTGCTGCCTTTTACCGCTCCTCGCTTATAAATGGGCATAGGGAGGGAAGGATCTGTCACTTTCACTCCTTTGCGCCAAAACTCTTCATCTCCCACTCTCTGCGTTCCCTTGCTCCCCTTCCTGTCGCGTCCCCGCTGGCGAGCCCTAATTTTCGATCCATCCCCCCTTCTCACCAAAACCCATGTCGATCTTGGGGAAGACCCAAATCACGCTGGCGCGGCTACGAGAACTGGAGAGGCAAGGCCACCTAGACGCTGAGATGTGGCGCTACCCAGGGGACGACCCACACACGCAGCCCCGTGACGACGAGTTCGTGTCATGCGAACTCAATGCCATCAACGGGTTGTGGGCGCCGGAGAATGAATTCGTTGCATCGCTCCTGGCACAGTGCGAGGTGGAGGTAATCAATCTCCACCCGAACTCCTTTGCTCTTATCAGCAAGATCGCGGCACTGGTGGAACTCGAGCTAACTAGGAAGAAGATTGGGCGGGACTATATCGCGCTCCGGATCAGCCCCTGCGGTAAAGGGATCACCCGTACTACGAAATTGATGGGTGGCAGGACTTCACTCACGACGATGATGCAGGAAAATACTGTGACCTAGCCTCTCTTCAGTCCTGGATCACCTCTCTTCTTGCCCAGTTCATGTTTTTCCCCTTTTTTACAGCGCCCTCGAAAAGGTGGATCGAGGAGCGTGTCTCTGAATTGTTCGGAGTGCCCAGAAGCATGGACTCCAAGGAGGACGAGGCCTGGGAACTGATGGAGTGCCCTCGAAATGTCCTGGAGCCCTCCGAGGACGTAAGTCTCCCTTATCCCAAATTTGGGTAAGCCCGGACAGCATATCTGTTATTGCCATTGTTTTTTACTTCTTGGCCAGGCAGGAAAACAAAAAGATCGAGAGCAAGATGGTGGAGCTGGGCGCGCATAACGCATCCTGGAAAGAAAAGGGCACCATGTGGGTGGTGAAGAAAACTTCTCACCGGAGGCATGCGGCATCCCCGACCGCTGGCACCAAGTCGGTAGGCCGACAGTTCCTGCATCGGGCTAGTAAACATAGTGCGGCCGGCAGGGCCTGAGCATCAGCCCCAACCCGGCACCATCCAAAGAAGCGGCACTTGGAGTATCAAGACCGCGTCGAGGTGAGTGACGTGAAGCTCTAATCCCGAACGAGTGGCTCTCCTATATCAGCTCGTGGACCAAGCCTAGGAAGATGAACACCTGCGCCTGCTGTAGGAGCAGAACGCAAGGTTATAGGAGGAGCTATGGAGCAGCTGAATGCAGAGATGTTGAAGCAACTCGACCGCTTCTCGACCGGCCCGCTGAGTGGTGCCAGGCAAAGGGCATCGGCCGGGATGGGCCTGGACGAGCAGGAGGAGGGAGGTAACGTCAACCCGCCACCACCCAAGAATCACAAGGTGGCCGGGAAGAAGCCCTAGGTGCCGGCCACGCTCTAGGAGGTCTACATGGATGACATCGACCCGGAGATGGCGAAGGTGTCCGAGACAGTAGGCCTGCGTGTCGATGAGGTGGCCGCCGGCTACACAGCATCAACAGAGGCTCTAGAGGAAGGTTCATCCTCGAAGCGCTCGCACTTTATGGTAGACTTTCTCATTCTAACGCCTTCCCACCTCCAGCGTGAGAGCGCCGGTTCCGGGAAGAGATTGAGAATCTTCTGGAATGTATCACTGCAAAACTCCTAGAGAAGATCGCCGAACAAGTCTTGGCGAAGCTAACCCCCAAGGGATCCGAAGACAATGAGCCGCCGTCTATGGGCACAATAGAGCCCAGGGTCCTAGAGAGTAAGGAAGAGGAAGAAGAAGCCTAGGAAGAAACCGCTTTCCCGGGCAATGTGGCGGAGCCTCGGGAGTAAGAGGCCCTGTCGGGTGTGGCGGAGAAAGCCGAGGACGACCAGCCTGCTGACGATCCTCCGCTGGCGTAGGACCTGACAGGCGCCTCCTCCCTGGTGGGAGACATGCTGAGGATCCCGTCTCCATGCACGCCCGAGCCAAACGTCAGGCTCGCGGAGGAGATATACGAGCTGCGAGAAGGGGGCGTGGCGGAGGTTTTGCAATCGTACACGCTCCTACAGGCGAGGAACGTGCAAGATGCCTTTAGGCAGTGCATGGCATTGCACGCGGCTGAGGTAAAATCGTGACTTGCAGCACGCTGACCTAGCTTAAACAAAATTAAACTAATGGCTTACCTTGTGCGTCACAGTTTATTAAGGCGACCATGGAGGACATTTCGGGGATGATCGCCTCCGAGGCCGAGTTCCTCCGACGAGAGGTTTTAAAGGACATAGAGTTGAAGGACTTGCACGCCCAACTGGCTAGCGCCGAGGCCGTCCGGGACATACTCCATGCCTGGCTCAAGGTGGCCACGAAATCTATGGAGAAGAGGGTCCTCGTGCTAGATGAAGCGTACGAGGAGGTAAAGTCCCTGAAGGCCAAGGTCACCGGGATTGAGGCCAAGGTCGCCAGGGTGGAAGCCCTCAAGACGAAGGTCGCATCGCTGACCGAACGCCAGAAGGAGCGGCTGGAGGAAATAAAGCAGTTGCGTGAACACACTGTGGAGGGCCGAGCCATGCAGAGGAATGTCCTAGAGCTCAAGGACCAACTCGATAGGCTGAGGGAGAAACTCTCTGCCTTCAAGGATCAGTAGAGTAGGGCTGCAATGTAACTTGCTCCTGCCTTGCATATTCCCTCATATGCTTAATAAAAATTATATTCCTTTTTGTGCAAATTCTTGCAAAGACAAAGAAACAAAAAACACACAAGGCAAACCAAGACATGCATGATAGCGAAAACTCACGATTTTAGAAAACAACACGGTAGAACGCTTCCTATCCCATCCCCCGCTATGTTCGTGCCCAAGAACCTAGGTTGCGAGCCTGGGTATGGACACAGAAGGAGTATACACGCGAAACGAACATTGCAGGCTACCCGTACTATGTTGCAGATGTAGCATCAACCAAACCCTTGAACCAGCTAAGAGAGACGCCCATGCGATGAGGATCGGCTTATAGGTGTGAGACTCTCAAGGGGCGGGTATCATGGCTAAACAACGCACGTGTTAGGCATGTAAATGTTATCTCATGCCGGGCAAGTGCTAACAGGAGAGCGAATACCCGGGTAACAGGAAGTGTTACCAGATGCAAACGGTGTGTGAGGAACGGGCTCGAGGGCCCAGGTGACATTCACTAGCCTTGGTTGTACTTATAATGTAGCTTGGGTCGGTGTTTTAGAAGTCAGATGCGCGAAAGAAAAACAGAAAGAAAAAATACATGTAGAA
Organism: Olyra latifolia; assembly: GCA_036346145.1. NCBI lineage: Eukaryota > Viridiplantae > Streptophyta > Magnoliopsida > Poales > Poaceae > Olyra > Olyra latifolia. Next base: position 37,486,368 of record CM070524.1, on the reverse strand, counting down.
CTTGCGAAGCTGATCGATGTTCCACATGCTGGTAAGAACTCACCCATCCTCCATAGCAAGGTGAATAGCCCCCGGGCATGACGTCGAGATGACTACGTACGGACCCACCCAACGGGGAGTCAATTTGTTAGCTTTAGACAAGTCCTGAACGCGACGTAGAATGAGGTCACCAATTTGCAAGGTCCATGGCCTCATCGACCTAGCCGCATGCCTGTGCAGAGCCTGTAGGTAGGATGTTGAGCGGATTCGAGCTTGTTCGCGGCAGCCTTCGAGGAGGTCAAGGTCGAGAAGCCGTTCAGGATCTTGTTCAGTTTAATCGACCGAATTGATGCACGGAGAGCCCAAACTTATCTCAGCAGGCAAGAAGGCCTCGGTACCAAACATGAGCTGGAAAGGGATTTTCCCTGTTACTCGACTAGACGTGGTGTGAACCGACCAAAGGACGGAAGAGAGCTCGTCCACCCACGTTCGGCCAAGGTTGTTCAACTGGTCAAACACCCCCTTCTTGACACCCTAGACGATTTGCTCGTTAGCATGCTCGGTAGCTCCGTTGCTCTGCGGTTGAGCCATAGACGTGAAGCAAACCTTGGTGCCAATGTCCTCGCAATAATGTTGGAACAGCTCACTGGTGAACTGAATTCTGTTTTCCGTGATCAGACGGTGGGGAATCCCAAACCTCACGACCACGTTATTGCGGAAAAAGTGCTTAGCTGCCTGCGCCGTGATGGTAAACACTGGCTCAGCTTTGATCCACTTGGTGAATGTATCGATAGCAATGAGCAGGTACTTACAACCCTTTCATCCCCTAGGGATCGGATCAAGGATGTCAATTCCCAAGTCGAGAACAGCCAAGTGACAGGAATCATTTGTAGTGCTTGGACGGGCAAGTGTGTCTTCCAAGCATGGAACTGGAAGGCCCTACACGTTGTCACGATGCCCCGGGCATCAACCAGCGCAGTGGGCCAGTAGTAACCCATGCGGAAAGCTTTGCCGACCAATGTTCTAAAGGAAAAATGTGCACCACAAACCCCTCCACGTATATCCTTTAGGAGGTAGACTCCTTGCAAGATGCACTTGGAAAGAATCCCAAGCGCGCCCTTGCGGTAAAGGACCCCCTCCACCAGTCTGTACGGGGAGGCTCGTCTTATAAGCCCAGAATGCTCAGATTCGTCATCAGGTAGTGTCCCATGTGCTAGATATCGGATAAATGGCGTCGCCCACTCCACATCCTGCACGAGGAGTGAGACGTCACCACTCGTCTCAGTTGCCTAGTCCGGAGATGTAATAGAGGGCTTGTACAAGTGCTCGATGAGCACTCCTACCGGAGCGAATTCTTCTGAGGATCCATATTTGGATAGTTGGTCGACTAGGGTATTTTCCTTCCTCGGCACATAAAGCACTTCAAAGTTCCTGAAGTGCTTTTCCAACTTCCTCACCTCAACCAGGTACTGCGCCACTGAGCCATCAGAACACTGAAACTCCTTATTGACCTGGTTGATGACCAACAGGGAATCCCTTTTCACCGCTAGTCATTGGACCCTAAGCGATTTGCATGCTCAGAGTTCGCCCAACAGGCTTTCATACTCCACGGCGTTGTTCGTCGCCGGGAAGTGTAATTGTACGATGTGCTGGAGTTGACCTCCCTTGGGGGAAATGAGAATAGCTCCAGCCCCCGAGCATTCAAAAGAGCGCGAGCCGTCGAAGTACATGGTCCAATGTTCACCCTCAGGTTGCCCGGAGCCCACGGTAGGCATCTCCGGGCATGTCCATTTCGCTACAAAATTGGGAAGGACCTGGGACTTGACCGCCATGTGAGCAGAGAACTGGATGTCGAACTCAGCCAGTTCCATTGCGTACTTAGCAATCCGACCACTAGCGTCACGGTTTCTAAGGATCTCCCCAACGGGACACTAGTGGGGACCAAGACTTGGTACGCTTGAAAGTAGTGTCTTAACTTCATAGAGGACATGAGCAAGGCGTAGAGAAGCTTCTGGACCTCTGGGTAATGCTCCTTCGGTCCGTGAAGCACCTCGCTCACGTAGTAGATTGGTCGCTGGACGCCTTCCCATTCCACGGCCAAGACAACACTCATGGCTTGTGGGTAGCGGCCAAGTATAGCAACAAAGCTTCCCCAGGCCGTGGTGTAGTCAACACCGGTGGATTGCACAGGTATTTCCTAAGCTTCTCGAAGGAGTCATTTGCTTCCTCTGTCCATTCGAAACCATCGTGTTTGCGGACAGCTTTAAAGAAAGGCAATCCACGCTCCCCGAGCCAGGAAATGAAGCGCTAAGGGCCGCTGTATGTCCTGTTAGGGCCTGGACCTCCCTGACGTTAGAGGGAGGCCCCATCTTTTCGACGGCCTTGATTTTTTCTGAGTTGGCCCTATCCCAAGTGGTCCGATGGTGTAACTAAGCAGTTTGCCGGAATGAACACCAAACGTGCATTTGTCCGGGTTTAACTTTATTCGATGCTTTATGAGGTTATAGAACATTTCCTCGAGGTTCCTTACATGATCCGACTCAAACTTACTTTTGACCACTATATCGTCTACGTAAACCTCTAGGTTGCGTTCGATCTGGTCGGGGAACGTCTTTTCCATAAGGCGCTGGAACGTGGCTCTAGCGTACCAAAGACCAAAGGACATGGTTGTATAGCAAAAGCTATTAAACGAAGTTATGAAGGCAGTTTTCTCTTCATCCTCGGGCGAGATGCTTATTTGGTGATAATTGGAGTAAGCATAAAAAAAACTATGAGAGAGGACTCCGCCGTCGCATCAACCAGTTGGTCTATTCGCGGTAGCGAAAAATCATCCTTGGGACAAGCTGCATTCGGCTTGGTGTGGTCCACACACATTCGCCACTTGCCGCCCTTCTTCTTGACGATGACCGAGTTGGCTAGCCACTGTAACATCCCAAATTTCCAATAATTTAATTTGGCATGTTAAGTATTTTTAAATCTTTGTAATTATAATTTTAAGTAAATTTTAAATAATAATTCTAGTAGTGTTTGGCATTTGTTTGCGCTTGAGATGCTGAGCATAAGTCTTAATCCTTATTTCCCTAATCCCTCCTTAACCCACATTTCCTAATTTCTCTCTCTCTTCTTGCATGCATGTCATGTCTAACACTCTCCCGTGCTCTCCCACTCTCTCACACACATTTTCTTTACATGCATGCATGGCATTAATTTTCTCTCTTTCTTGCATGCATGCATGACATGTCTATCACTCTCCCGTACTCTCTCACACACATTTTCTTTGCATGCATGCATGGAATTAATTTTCTCTCTTTTTTGCATGCATGCATGACATGTCTATCACTTTCCCGTACTCTCTCTCTCACAGACATTTCTTTGCATGCATGCATGACATTTATTTACATGCATGACATTTTTTTACATGCATGATATTTATTTACATGCATGACATATCTATCACTCTCCCATACCCTCTCACTCTCTCTCACATATTTCTTTGCATGCATGCATGGCATGCTCTTGTCAGCTCACTTTGCCTTTTGCTGCGTGCTTGCTGCTACTGCTGCATGCTGCCGCTGCATGCATCTCACTCTATTGCCACTCTCTCTCCCCTGCCTTCTCACTCACTTCCTTGCCTGCATGCGAGTGTACAAATACCTCATCGTTACTCTCTTAAAGCCATGCAAGTGCATGCATTGCTCCGCACGCATGCATTAGTGACTAACTGTCGCGGTCGCCGTCGTTATCGTTGTCGCGTCGTGCTGTTGATCACCAGGACCCCGCAGCCTCCTCCATTTTGAGGCGAATGATGCCATGATCACCGTCGCACACTTATATTTGGACCACTGAGGTTCCATTTTTTTCGCCGCCCTTGTTTGGCCGCGCAAACTTGCCGCCATCGGCTTCGGTCAGTATCGTCAGTTCTCCTTGCGCCACCGCGCCCTAGGTTCTCCTCTCATGTTCTGGGTTTGGCCGCAGGACACTGAACCGTCTCGTCGCTGTGTCGCGTCGGTCTTCTGGTGCCTGACCGGTCGGGGCTACGCGAGAACCCTAAACCCCGGTGAGCACCCCATCCTTTTTCGGGTAGCTCACGTCCATTTAGTCGAGCTGTCTCCGCTTAATTCTGAGACCCGGTTATTTATTAAAGATTCTGTCAGCATGTAGCTTTAGGATTAGTCTATCAGTTCATCATCGCATGTGGGTTTTCTTTAAAAAATAAATAAAATAAAATAACAAAATCCATTTTGAAATAATAAAAATGTTATTATTTGTACTAGTAGCTTGATTGTACTGTGCTTGGTTTGTTTGGCATATTCGCGCATGCGTGGTCATTTCCGTCAGAAGGAGGACGCGCCGCGGAGGGCACCACCACCGAGTAGTACCGCTACTAGGTTCCCGAAACTCTAGGCAGGTCCTTTGACGCATATCGTCTATAGCCAGTTTTTATTAAAATGTTTTATTAGGAATTCATAAATGTGCATGCTAGTTTTAAAATAGTAAAACTAGTTTAATAGTGACTAGCTAGACCTATTTAACAGTATTACTATAACAACCAACTAATATAAAACTAGGTGTAGCTAGATTAATTGTTATCCACTTTCCATTGGACTTAGGTTGTTTAAAATGAAATGCCCACAAAAAGAAATCATGTTATATTTCACGTTTACTAGAATTGTCTTTATAAACTTGTTTGGAAAAATAAGCATCGGAGGCACACGATGCCGGGTATGGGTGTTCTTATTCTTCTCCTCCTCAAATATTCCGACTAGGAGGAACTTTCTGCCAGTGGGTTCTTTCATGCACCGTGTTGGTGTTTTCTAACACTGTGGATTTTGTAAACCGGGGCTTAAAAACTGTTCCCTCCTAGTCTAAGGACTGTTCATCCTATGAACCTACACGAGCCTAGCCTTTCAGTACAACCTCGGGTCCTGGTATGGGACAGGCGTGGTTCCCTGTCCTCTGGCTCTGTTGCGACCTCCTGGTAGGAAGCAATCGAGTTAGAGCCTGGGGACTTTGTGGCTGAAAGCTTCTGCGGAAAGCCTCTCGAGGGTAAAGTGTACCCTCTCTGTAGAGATAAAACTATCATGACAGCCGTGCTTGCGGTTATGAGTGTGCAAAGCGAGTGTTCATATGGTAGCCACTTCTTTTATAAAAATTGGGGTTCTTCTAAAATCATTTTGCAAAGGACCACCATTTCAGATTTTTCTATTGGGACCAGTTGTGAAACGATGGTGATTCCAAACTTAGTACGTCGACGGATAGCTACAACAGTCCATTGGCCGAATGACCGAGCCAGGGAGCATAGTTCGCCAGGGGTCGATCGGAACAGTTCCTTCTGGCCAAATGACTGAGCCAGACATAATTGGAGCCCCTGAAAATGATGTTTATTAAAACCGCATTTTTAACTCACTAGGAAAATTATTCATAGCTTTTTCCGCAAAACACCTAAGCCACCTTTGTACAGAGCTATCATACCGTTTCACATCCTTTCCCCTGTTGAGTATTAGTACTCACCCCTGTTTTCTCCCCCTGTTTTAAAATTTCAAAAGGTGAAGAGACGGGATTCGACTCCGAGACGGAAGACGAGGACTACAACGAGTCAGACTACGAGGAGTCTTCTGAGGAGTAAGGCTTAGAGTCCATTCCTACAGTCAAGATGCCTATGGGATTCTGTGTCAAAAAGTAGCCGTAATGTGTGTTTAGCCCGTCATTTCCGTTGTGTACTTCGTGGTTCAGCCTGCGTGCTGACATGTATGTAAAATAATCGGGACGAGTTCCCCGACCATGTACCTTGTATAATTATGACAATGTATCACTCTGTTTGACAACTGTGTGTACTAGCGATGATTCTTGGGACTAGTACGTCATGCACAGGAACGGTTCGGTCTTTTACGGCCGGGTCTCAACAGCCACTCAGTATGCTCCACCTCACAAATGAAGTTGGCCTTCAGCAGCTTGTCGAGTTGCTCCCAGATTATATCTTGTTTGGATTCGGAGAAGTGGCGAAGCTTTTGCCAGACTGGCCTCTTGTCAGGCCAAACCGCTAGCATGTGCTCGATAACCTCACTTGGGACCCTCAGCAAGTCGAACGGTTCCAGGCGAACACGTTGGCATTTTCCCAAAGGAAGGAAATGAGCTCGAGTTCCTGTTTGGGGTCTAGGGAAGCCCCCAAATGAACGACCTTGGAAGGTTCCTCTTTGGACAGAGGCACCTCCTTGGTCTCTCCTCCTGCCTGGAGGGCAACTTTGAGCCTAGCAGACTTCTTTGGCTCTTGATCCCGGCCGTGTTAAGGGAGCTGTCCCACGATAGCCAGCGCCTTCTCATCACAGTCCAGGGCAGCCTTGTGGCTACCCCTCACCGTGATGACCCCTTAGGCCCGGGATCTTCAAACACTACTTGTAAGCATGGTGCGTGGCAGCCATGAACTTAGCCAATGCTGGACGGCCAAGGATGGCATTGTATGCGGAGGTAAAGTCAACCACTTCAAACGTGATCAACTCCGTCCTGAAGTTGGCCGGCCCCCCGAAGGTCGTAGGGAGCACGAAATGGCCAAGGGGCCTGATCGACTTACCCGGGATGATCATATAGACGGGCATAGCGATGTCTTTGATCTTGGAGTGAGGAATCTACATCTCGTTCAAGACTGCAACCGAGATCAAGTTCAGCGTGCTCCCGCCATTGACGAGGACATGGCCCACCCTCGTGTTACCGATGGTCGGTGTTACGACAAGCGGAAGCCTCTGGGGCTTGACCATCCCAACGGGACAATCATCCTTGGAGAACGTGACGGGCAGCTCGGTCCACTTGAGCTACCCAGGCTACGGATTGCCTAGACCTATGTGGTTGACCTCCCGGGCTGCCTAATTGAGGTCGCGTCGGGAGGCATAAGTGGAGGAACCACCAAAGAATCAAAGATCACAGTGATGTGATTCTTGAAGAGAATGTGCCTAGAGGCAATCATATGATGATTGTATAACGTCTTTGTTCATGTACTTATGATAACATTGCTTATTGGTTCCATGAATTAATGTCACGACTTTGTTCATCAAATATGATTTGTTTGTGAGACACATTATTATTGTGATATTGTTTTAAACGATCCCTGATCCATATCATTATAAGGAGCAGTAATGATTTGATCAACATATGTATTGATTGATGGTATCGTTTCACATATCATAGATATGGAGATATCAAATCCAATGTGGACACATGTTAGAGAACATGGGTGGTTAGATAGACCTACTCCGAGACGCTGCTGAGATTGTTATCTACAAAGTGCCATCAGCGTCTAGTCTCGAGTGGTACACCTATATGGTCCTTACCTGAGACCATCATGGAGAGCTAGCTTGTGGAGTCATATGTTTTGGTGTTATCAAACGCTACACCGTAACGGGGTGGTTATAAAGATAACTACTGGGTATGCTGCGAAGCATGGCATAGGGATGTGATTGATCAAGATGGAATTTGCCCCTCCATAATAACGGGTGAGATATATCTAGGATATCTGGGCCCCTCGGTGTGGATGGATAAGGAAAGCGCAAGGCCGTGCTGATATAATTAAAGAGTTAATTATGATATTTATATCCATCACATTGACGAGTGAATGGTCGAGCTATCACAAGGGTGGCACGTATCTTGCCTTGAGCTTGATTGGTATCGTGTGGCAAAAGGATCGGTATGTTGAGTGTATCAGGGTTCAGCCGATAAGATCATTCCGTGCATTTAGGGGTCAATATGTACTGCTAGGTACCACTATTGATCTGTGGATTGGAAAAGGAAATTTCCGGATTCACGGCCGACTTGCACATGAACCTAACGGGTCACACACTTAACGGGTTGGAACTTATCTACTGGATTTAATCTATCAGAAGAAGGGTTTACGCACGGATACGATTCTCATAGGAATTGGAGTCCTAGTGGGTCTCAACTAGAGCCCACTACCACATCCATAAAAGGAGAGGCTTGGGACGGCGCGCGTGATAGATAGATGAGCTCTCACCAAGCCCTAGTTACCGCGCCCCTCCCGCTCGCCCGAAACCCTAGCCGCGTGGTGAGGTGCTAGCACACCCCGCACAGCGTTCTTTCCCCAGACATCTGGATACCATTAGAGGCGCTGCCGCACGTGAACGCGCTGATCGGTGGAACCTTCGACGACGACGACCACGATGACCTCACGGTGCTCGGCTATGACCACGTGCTGCTCGGTGCTACTCGGAGACGTTTGATGACCAGTGAGGAGGGGGTGTTTGGTGTGTACAACTACTTTCTCGACTTGCGTGACTCTGCTTCCGTAGCCTCTGCATGTCAAGGGTAACGATCCGTGATCCCCTACTTGCATCTGATCTTGGGTGTTTACAGTAGAAAATTTTTTATTTGTGTTAGCGTAGCCTACCCGTTCCCCAACAATTCTCAAGTTCAGGAAACTCATCTGAGCCCGATTCATTATCACGGGTAGGGCGCTTGCCTTTGCTACTCTCTCCCTGTTCGGGTAAAGTGCGCATCAGGCCTTTCCCATTGTAGAAGTCCTCCATTCGGGCCATCCAGGTACGGCAATTCCCAAGATCGTGCCCGTAGACCTGATGGAAGGGACAATACTTACCGATCTTGGGCCTTTCCCCCTGGTCGTCGTTACGGAGCTAGGGAGGCCGGCCTTGCCCTTGCCTAAGGTGTACTGCTTCCTTTGCTTGAACTTAGGCGTAGGATCCCGCTCCACAGCCGTGACCGTATTGGACGAGCCCTACTTCTTCTTCTTATTCTTGTTGTCCTCCAAGGATGACCTCTTCTTCTTCGAGGGCTCAACGCCAGGCTAATGCGGAACCTTGCCCTTGTCGAGCATCCTCTTCCAATCCACCGCTTCTGCCGCGTTGGCATAGCGGTCGGCCATCCTCAAGAGCTCATTGGCCGTGAGATGCACGTTGATCTCCAGATCTTGGGTAAACCGCACATCCCGCACCCCCTGCTTGAATGTGTGAAGCACTGCGTCGTCCGAGACATCGGGGATGGTGTTGCGGACCTTGATGAACTGTTGCACGAAGGCGAGCAATGACCCACCGTCCATCTGAATCAAGCGATGGAGGTCATCCTCCCTGCCCAGGTGAGTGTAGCAGCTCTGAAAGTTGCTCCACAGAGCATCGCAAAGTTGCTTCCAATCCTGGATAGACCCATCGTGCTGGTTAAACAGCTAGGTCCAGGCAGGGCCCTCTAGGACCTTAGGCAAGTAATTTGCCATAACGACCTCATCACCGCCAGCCGCAAGGATGGTGGTGGCTTACACCGAGAGGAACTCATCTAAGTTTTGGGTCCCGTTGAATCTATCTATGTGCCTGGGCTTGAACCTCGTGACCAATACTATGGTGCACAAGGGATTTGAAAAGACCCTGTATCCGTTGGATGATACCTAGGGACGGTGTGGTGACCGCACAGAACCGATGGCCTCCCAATACTCCCGTCGGGATCAGCTCCCATGCTCCTCTCGGTTAGTACTACCCCGGGAAGCACTCCGGTGTGCAAAACAGCCTCGATCGTGACAACGGTCACGGTCCCAACCAGTGATTCATTCTCTATGGTGGGGCGAAGCTCGGTCACGCGGACGAGAATTGCCCCGGCCACAGCTACAGCTAGGTGCGTCAGAGAAGTCAAGACCGGAAGCAAGGCGCTCCAGGTCATCTGCCATGGCTCCTCCAATGGCGGCCAAGTCCATGCCACTCAGGTTCTCTCTCATGCCTTGGACAACGGAGGCGAGTGCCTGGAGGCGCTCCTTGCTCGTAAGAAGGACGTTCGGCGGAGACATGGGCAGATCACGACATTGGGCTAGGGTTTGGCATGACGAAGCTGGTGACAGTGGAGGGGTCCGTGGTCGGTCCTAGGAAGAAGCTCTTGCGCGGTCCCTCATGTGCAAGTGTTGCATGCATTTTGGTGCATTCGTTTGCATTAGGGGAGAGTGCATATTTTGTATCTTTGTATATGAAACAAGAAAAATACAAAAATAAGCTTTATCATATGAGGGGGAGCTACATAGCAAAATTTGGTGGAAAGAAAATCGCTGATATGAATTTTTGTTGGATTTTCAAAATTTCGACATGCTCACTTAATTTGATAAAACTTCACCAAAATTGTGATATGTGTGATGGTTGTCAATATACTCATCAAGTGATGTTACAATTCCATTTCATTATAATTATTCTCAGGTACATGAAATAAATACAATGATTAATATTTATGAAATAATTAATGAAGAATAAATGCCCATAAATGTGTACATACAAAAAGTGTATATGTGGACACCAAATGCACAGACTCAAGTTAATTTATTTTATAACACAAAATTGGCATAATTGAATATAAAGATCCTGTCGACGATTGAGAAACAAATTTCCCGTGGAGCTTACTTGTTGATTGAGGGATCAAACAGCCCCTTCCTGTCAAAGGGATTTCGTCGTAAATGCATCGAGTTGCCGAGATAAAAAAAGCGAACTAGGGACAGAGAATTGTCATAGTTCAGACCTCTCGGAAAGAGGTAATAACTGAACTCCAGTTGTATGTGGCCGTTTGTGTTATTGCAATGAGATTGATCTCAATGTGGATCTCGATGCTCTCCCCTCTCGTGGGGGAGTTATTTATAGTACAAGGTGCACGCAGTCTAGGTCCTATACGACCCGAACAATTACCTAGATAACTCAGAATCCTATTATATCCATAGATATATCCCATATATGCTAAGTTGTGCAATAAGGAACATCCATATCTGAAAGGCTACGGGCTCTGAATATGGGAGAATTCCCAAGATGGTGGGAGTGCCAGTTCAACCATCTTGATGCATCTCTTCAGGGTTCATGATGATATGTGGAACGGCCCACAAGCAAATAGGCCTACTCTCGAGCACCAATTGTTAGGGTATCAGCTGGAGCTTACCATGCTCGACTTATTCTTCCTGAGTACGCACTCCAAGGACATATTTTACACGGAACCTAGCTGCTAGGATATCTTATCTAATCCCCGACAGGTCCAATATATGAGAGAAAATAAAATATGGATCAACATAATTTGAAATCATAATAATATAATAAACTTCACTTTAAATTGTGCACCAAGAATGTACGAGGGAAGCATAAAAGCACAAATCTAATTTAGAATTAAATTAAAGTTTGTCAATGATTAGGAAATCGGTTCTTCGCCAAGCTTACTTCTTGACTGAGGGATCAATAAGGCTCCTTCCCGCTAGAGGTTGGCTTTCGAAACATAGAACAAATTTTCAACAATCAGGGTGAATAGTAGGCTTGGTTTATCCTAGTTCGGGCCTTTCACTGTGGAGATAATGACCCTACTCGATCCAATGTGTGTTGACTTATGTAAATTGAGTTGCAAAGAAGGTGGTCTCTCTCCTCTCTCGGGGTGAAAGAGGGTATTTATAGTTACATAGGGGTGACGACCCAAGACAATAATTCCGCTATTTACTTCGTCGGTTACAAAGAATAATGACAATAACCGCTCCCTAAATTCACGTTGAATGCAGTGCCATGTTTGTGTCGTAAGTAACGGCTTCGAGATCATGGGCGTAGTGAATGCATTCTTTGGTGTGCCCGTTATGCTGGGGCATGGGCCTCTAAGCTAGCATGCTTGGTCATCTTATCCGGTGGATGCTCGTGACATGAGCATGCATATTCAGTGGACTTGCAAGCATATATATGTAATGGAGAATAGGTCCATATTTGGGAAACTAGTAAAATATATATTGAACTCACTAATAAATATATGCATGTGTATATAAGAGTCGGAGAAATAAGCACAATTTTAATTTGAAATAAACTATTCAACATATAGTATGTATAAGAGGAATGCAATAATAAATGGAAATGCATGAGAGATCGCTTTGGATACCTTTACCTTGTTTGAACGAATCATTTTTCCATTCTAATTTTGATATTAAAATTAAATTCATCAATAAACATGTTATGTTAGTCTGATATTAAGGTTTGTTATTAATTACCAAAATCAATCACTAATAGAGCTTGAACTTACATTTGTGAATAGCATGCAGTAAATCTTTATGTTGTTTGTGAATAGCACACAGCTAGAATGCTCGTATATGTTCTGAGTACATGCTATATTGTTGGGAATAGTCCCATATTGGTTGTGGAGAGGGTTTGAGTATGGTTTATAAGGCTAAGAGCACCTCCTCTTTGAGCTAACTTTTTGGAAGGGAGATGGCCCAAGAGACCTTGGCCCGCTGCTCTGGTTGGGCTTGCGAAGGTACTGCAGCCCAACGGCCTGAGGTTAAGACGTGGTCTGGCTGACAAGTGGTATCAGAGCTTAGGTGGCCCAGGTGATTCCCGAACAAGTCTCGGCCCAATGTGTGAGGGGGAGATTGTTGGGAATAGTCCCACATTGGTTGTGGAGAGGACTTGAGCATGGTTTATAAGGGTGAGGAAGCACCTCCTCTTTGAGCTAGCTTTTTGAGGGAGATGGCCCAAGAGATCTTAGCCCGCTGCTCTGGTTGAACCTGCGAAGGTACTGCAGCCCAACGGCCTGGAGTTCGGACGTGGTCCGGCTGACATATATCACTCCTCTAGTCCTATTTATAGATCTATATATTCTATCCTTATAAGTTCAACTAGGATTAGATAGAAAACAGAGGTGTGCCCCAAAAAATAATATTAGATACCGTAGTGCAGAGAGGCATGTCCATACTTCAATCGGTTCATAGGCATTCGACTTCGAATGTTGCGGTTGTCCATTAATGCCACAAGCTTCCGTATTGATGATCAACCTTCCTAATCACTTGTTCATGATGATTACATAGAGAAAGAAATTGAACTCTTCTAGCTACTCGTTCGGATCCTTAGAACATCGAAATGTTGACAGAGGTTGCTTAGCAGATAATAAAAAGTTAACTTCCAAGGGACTGCTGCATGAACATGTCGTGAACGATCAACAGCTGCACTTGAAGGGCTAGGTAGCTTAAGCGAGTATTCATTGAATTTGCAAAATGATAGAAGTTTCTTGGCACTAGATGACATGCACATTGACTCTTGGGGTGCATATATGTACGTAAAAAAGCACATGTTCTATGGCGTGGCATCACTAGGATGAATTTGTCCTTGCTGGGGCAGCCACCAGCATCATCCCTTGCATCACCTCCGTTGCTCCATGGCCGAGTTATTTCGGCATATGTGGCAGCTCTTTGTGCAGTGGCAAGGTAAATTGGCTTATTCAGCCACATGGGAGGATCGCGCTGAATTTCAGCAGCAATTTCATGACTTCTCTTAAGGGCATGTTTAAGAAGCCATGCGACGTGTGGAGACTGAGGAAGCAGAGGAGGAAGAAAGGGCATGGGGATGAGTTTTCATACCAAGCTCTAGTGGACTCTCCTGGATACAGACGATAATTGCCCATTTATGATGGTTAATAGATACATGGAGAGTTACCTAATTCAAGAAATTGCTATACTTCAGTCAAAAATTATAAAGACACCAGTGCAGAGTAAAAAAATTATATATATACATAACATTATTCGGTTGCTAGCCCATATGAGAATTATACCAAATTGTGCTAGTCCAGTTCGCTTACCAATATGGCCGTGTCTGGTCAGACACATTACTGTGCTTCCTGGCCTGGACCATTCAGCTCATTCTGATCGGCCACCTATGCTATTAGAACACCTTTCTGGAATATAAGCTAATGCCTAATGCATACATGAGCCGTGTGTCCATAACATATATAGGACCAAACGTTAACATATTTAGTGCTAATGCTCATTGAGTGCTAATATGTTAACATTCAACCAGCACCATCAGATTGACTTCGTGCAGTTAGACCGAGAGAGGTGGAAGCTCCACATCCCACTTAAAAACGCGTGGAGGTTATCTATAAAACAGTTTAAGTAGTGGATTTGGAACTTCTACTTCTCTCAATCTCAACCGCACGAAGTCCATTTAATGGTGCTGGTTGGATATTAGCATGTTAGCACTCAATAAGTATTAGCACCGGATATGTTGCAAACCAAACAGTTAAACTTGATACTACGGTAATATTGCTTTTTTTTATAATTAGGTGGAATAACAATTTCGAAAGAAAGGCCGGCAGTGATACTTTCAGCTGACGCCTCATGGGATCATTATTTATCTCTTGCTTCGACTTGGACTAGTATTAATCGATCGTTTATAGCCTTTGACTACTTGTCAAAGCGTACTTTTACGAACGAAATTTTCACGCACAGGTAGCAGTTAGAGAATTCCCACCGCAGCAGCTGCTTCATTACTTCTCTGCTGCTGCTGCTGCTTCTGCTTCACATGAAAAATTAATGAGTTTGTTATAGCGCTTAATTGCGACATTTAACAAATATATCCAACTACTAATACCGTACGTACAAATGCACCCTCATGGAAGCTAGCTTCTTTAGAGTATGTACAATGATTATAATACGAGCTGTCTCTAACTATTACCATGTCACATAGAGACATCACTATAGATAACATATACAATGATAGAGATGGTTGCATGTTTTTATAGACAGCTTTCTCACGTACAAAGTTTCTTAGATTTCGTTTGAACTTATTTGGAGTTATTTATGTACTGTTTGGTTGGCTGCATGAGTGGAGATTTGGCTCTGCAGATGCAAAAGAGAGATGTTTGGTTGCCATCTCACTTCACCTAGCCTAGCCCAGCAGATGGAAAAGTTACCTCAAATCTTGCCTCTCCAGAGAAGGCCAAATTGGCCGTATCCACGCATGCAGCGGTGGCTGTATCGTGTTCTCTGCCATTGCCCTCACGCAGAGACACATGCAAACAGCCCACAAGCCGCTTTTCTTTCTTTTTTCTTTTTTTACTTTTATCTTTTGATTAGCATCTCTAATTCAAAAATCAATTTCAAAAATGGGTTCCTGACATTTTTTCGAACAAAACTAGACCACACTTGCCATATAAATTTTGAAATATTTAAATATCAAAATATACGTCTACCAAATACACAACCAAACACCATCTTTGCATGTACAAATCCCGTATCCGACCAGCCTAGCTGAGTCGAACGGGCCAGGCTCACCAGAGAAGGCAACCAAACAGCCCATTAATTCTTGTGTGGAGTCGACTCTTGCATTGGAGATGGCTCAAATATCTATGCATGCTCTCTCTCCTGTATATCATCACATGTCATATATGGCAACTTTTAGAAACTGCTTATAGATAGCTAACGTGGACCATTGGTCTTAGAAATTAATGTTTATCTCTTACCTTCTTCCTTAAATCTTTGAGAATAAAAAAAGAATTTCCTTCACCATTTGGTACGGTCTTGGCTCACAATTCAGCGAGAGAGCTTTGAGAATAAAAAAAATTGTTTAAGCCTAGGTAGTGTTTTTTTTTTCTCTCGTTCCGATTCAAATATATGCATTGTTTTATATAAAGGGAGTAAATTTGTACATTTTAGCGAGACAATTCACAACTTTCAGAAAACAAAAATACTAATCAACGGTAGGTCTCTAACGGTGTAGTTTGATCATATAAAACTCAAGCTGGACCCAACTGATCAAACCGTATGATATCACATAAAATCATACTTTGATGGTGGGGTTCATCTAATGAAATCATATATATGGAAGTACTAGTGGTGGGAATCGGGCCGTGCCGTGCCAGCCCAGGCCAGGCCTGTCGTGCCTCAGGCCGGTGCAAAACGGGCCAGCATGACCTAGCCAACACTTCGGGCCATGCCGGGTCAGCACAGACCGCCCAAATCAAGGCCTGGCACGGCCCATAAACCTGTCGGGCCGCCATCGGGCCGGGCCAGCCCAAGCACGGCACAGGCAACAAAACAGCAGCATTAAATAATTTTTTATAAATTCATACTTTGCTCAGATAAAAAATTTGTCAAAACAAAAAAGATGCATCTCTAAATTCTCTACAACTTTTGTGTTGAACAAAAATTCATACGAGTACAGTAAGACATCGAAAATACGTAATTACAGTACAGGTACCGTTGGCCCTAAAGCAGTCAGCACGCTAAATAATTTTTTATAAATTCATACTTTGCTCAAATAAAAAAGTTGTCAATACAAAAAAGATGCGTCTTAAAATTCTCTACAACTGTCATGTTGAATAAAAATTCATACGATCATGGAAAAACCTCGAAAAAAATTATTTACTGATTCATGCTGCAGTTCGGCTGGGCCAGCCCAAACACGACCCGTACAATTGGGCCGGGCCGGACGGCATGCCGTGCCTGGTTTCTAGGCCTGGCTTGGCACAGCCATTCGGGCCAGGCTAGCCTGGCCTAATTATTTTTGTGCCGGGCCGTGCTTCGGGCTCTGTTTTTCGGGCCATGCTCGGGCTGGCCCGAACCACCTGGCCCAAACTCCCAGCACTATATGAAACTATACTTCAATAGTGTACCCACCTCATAAACCGTATGAAACCACATGATACCATGTTGATGGTGAGGCCCACTTAATCATACCACATGAAACTATGCAACCTTTCTTTGTCTTCTTGCTACCCCTTTAGTTGGGTTGCCAAGGGTAGCATTGGCTAGTTCCACCCTTCGAGAAAATCAATCTAAGTCAAGTATGTCGAATATGGTATCACCAAACATTTTATCCTCTGCATCCAAGTTGTTTCACAAATATCTCGAAACTATGGAAGCCCGATCGAAACAAACGTTCAGACTTTTTGAATCCGCTTCTACGAGATCTCGGCGTCGATTCTTCACTACTACGAAACGGGCATCACAACCGTCCATCGAAGCGGTTTGGTGCGAACCCGTTGTAATCTTCGTACTAGAACCGGTTCGTGGCAGCAGGCGGAGAGGGCTTCTAGAAGCGGTTTGAAACACGAACCGCGTGTAAAGTCTCATTCTACAACCGGTTTGTGTCCCAAACCGGTTGTGGGTTTCGAACCGGTTTGAGACACAAACCGGTTGTAAAAGGCAAGTTTAGAAGCGGTTTGTGTCTCAAACCGGTTGTAGAACCATCCCACCCAACAGATTTAAAACATCTTCTTCCTCCCGAGGGCGCAGAGGTGAACGGAAGTGTTAACAGAAGGGCCGAGGTCTTGTTCAAGGGAGGTGCCGCCCAATTTTTCAATTGAGGTGATTTAGCGCAAATTAAGTGGTTCAAGTTTAGTAACGTCATGTTAACATCCTTCTCACCTAAGTATTGTTGTTTTTTGCATTGGATGTGGAGAAATGTTGATTTGTTCTTTGTTGAAAAGTGTGTGTTTTGTTTGCTAGCTAGCTTCACCAAAGTGAAAAGTTTTTTGCTTGTTTGCTAGCTACCAAACTTGTTTGCTAGCTAGCTTGATCATCTAATTTTAGGAGTTGATCTCAAAATGAAGTTGTTTGCTTTAGGATCCAAAGTTTAACGATAAATTTGCTAGCTAGCTTGATCACCCTAATTTTAGGAACTAATTATTGGAGTATGAAATAAATAAGGCAAAAATTAGAAGGAAAAAAATAAAAAAGGTAGAAAGGAAAAATAATTAGTTAGATTTAGTTAAAAATTGTAGAAGGATTAAAAATAATTAAAAATATAAAAATTAGTTATTTATTTGTGCAATAAATGTGAAGGGTAAAAATTTTTAGTTAGGTTTAGTTAAAAATGTATAAGGATAAAAAATTACAAAGGTAGAAAGGAAAAATAAATAGGTTCAAAATTGTAGATGGATAAAAATAATTTAAAAATGTAACAATTA
Source organism: Olyra latifolia (assembly GCA_036346145.1). Classification (NCBI taxonomy): domain Eukaryota; kingdom Viridiplantae; phylum Streptophyta; class Magnoliopsida; order Poales; family Poaceae; genus Olyra; species Olyra latifolia. The sequence goes on along the minus strand of CM070524.1, from coordinate 37,468,713 downwards.
GTTAGTTTTAGTTCAATAAATGTAGAAGGACAAAAAGAATTAGTGTAGGTGGATTTTTTGTTGCAAAAAAAAAATATTGTCTTTAATTGTAGACCCAAGAAGGACAAAAAGTAATTAGAAAGGTAGATCTAAGTGCTTGTGAGCTTTAGATTTTGAAATGTAACTATATTTTTTTAATAAAATATAACTTGGTGTAGATGAACCGCAATGGATGTACAATGCGGACCGTCACTCCAGAGAGTTCATTGATGGCGTGCGGGGTTTTTCGGATGCGTCGTTGCCTTCTTGCTCGCAGCGACTACATATGTTGTCCGTGTGTAGACTGCAGGAATGAGAAGGAGCACTCCCACCGATGGCGGGTTATGAACCATTTGATCATGAGAGGATTCATGCCAAACTATACTGTTGGACCAACCATGGCGAAGTTGAGGGATTAGCCGTAGATGATGAAGACGACGAGGAAGAAGAAGAGGGTTTGAACAAAGATCCCGACACCGTGCAATCTCGTTACGTGGAAGATACACTCGGAGAGTTTGGTGATGATGAGCTAGACCGGATGCTACGTGGCGGAGAGGAGACTACACAGATGAAAGACAATTCGACAAGTTCTGCGCATGTTAGAGGACCACAGACTCCTTTGTACCCAAAGCGTAGGCGGGGCCACAAAAGCTACGCACCACATCGAACTAATGCAATGGAAGGCCACGAATGGTGTCTCGGATAAGGGATTCGATAAGTTGTTATCACTCATAAAGAAGTTGCTTCCTAAGATAACACTCTGCTGAATCTACATATGAAGCCAAGCAAGTCATATGTCCTTTGGGATTAGAAGTACGAAGATACGCGCATGTCCTAACGATTGTATCTGTATCGCAATGAGTACGAGGATTTTGATGTTTGTCCAGCAGCAAAGAATCGCGTTACAAGATGAAGCGTGGCGACCTAGGTGAAATATATGGGGGCGTATGAAGAAGAGACCTCCGCTAAGGTGGTGTGGTATTTCCCTGTCATCCCCTGATTGAAGCGTCTGTTTGCTAACAAAGCGCATGCCCAGATGATGCGTTGGCACAAAGAAGAGCATAAGAACGACGGGATGCTTAGACATCCGGCTGATGGCTCCCAGTGGAGGAAAGTCGATCGAACATACCCGCACTTTGCAGATGAGGCGAGAAACATAAGGTTTGGGTTGAGTACGGATGGTATGAATCCGTTCGGCGAGTTGAGCAGCAGCCATAGCACTGGCTCGTTACACTATGTATCTATAACATTCCTCCTTGGTTGTGCATGAAGCGGAAGTACATATTGATGCCGTTGTTGATCCAAGGGCCCAAGCAACCCGGGAACGACATCGATGTCTATCTGAAACCATCGGTTGAAGATCTCGTAACATTGTGGGAGGATGGTGTACGGGTATGGGATGAGCACAAAAGACAATATTTCACCCTCGTGCATTGCTTTGTTTGTTACCATCAATGACCGGCTGCGCTTGGTAACCCGTCCGGCCTAACTATAAAGGATATAGAGCTGCGTCAAAGGCTTAGATGAAACGGACAAGATGTACCTCAAAAACTCTCGGAAGGTTGTGTACATGGGCCACCGTAGGTTTCTTCTTACAAGGCATCCGTTGCGGAAGAGAGGCAGGAATTTTAACGGGAAACCAGACCTTCGTGCTAACCCTGAGCATCGAAGTGGGCTGCGTGTGTTTGCTATGGTAAAGGATCTGAAAGTAGTTTTTGGAAAGGGTCCTGAGAGAAAATCTATACCGAATGAGGAAGGTTAGGCACCCATGTAGAAGAAGAAGTCAATATTTTGGGACTTGCCTTATTGGGAAGTTTTGGAGGTCTGTCACTCACTTGACTTCATGCACATCACGAAGAATGTTTGCGTGAATCTGTTAGGATACTTAGATATGTACGGCAAATCGAAAGATACACTGCAAGGTCGGAGGGATCTAAAACATTTGGAACTGAGAAACGATCTACATCCAGAAAAGACAGGCAAAGGACAACATTATCTACATCCTGCGAGCTACACTCTAAGCAAAGAAGAGAAAAAAAGCATGATAGAGTGCTTGAACAGTGTGAAGGTCCCTTCCGGATACTCCTCGAATGTAAAGAGACTCATAAACATGAAAGAGAATAAAATCGTCTACCTGAAATCCCATGACTGTCTTGTGTTGATGACACAGTTGCTCCCGATGGTACAGAAGAGGTATTTTGCCCGAGTGGGTCCGGGGGACAATCACAAAGCTGTGTTCCTTTTTCAATGCGGTTTCGCAAAAGGTTATTGATCCAGATAAACTAAGTAAGCTGCAGGATGACGTGGTACAAAGTGTGGTTAGCCTTGAGATGATCTTTCCTCCTACATTATTTGATATTATGGTTCATCTCACTGTTCACATTGTCAAGGAGATAGATATTCTCGGACCCGTGTTTCTACACAACATGTTTCCTTTCGAGAGGTACATGAGTGTCCTAAAGAGGTATGACCGTAACCGATCTCGTCCGGAAGGATGCGTAGCCGAGGGGTATGGCACAGAGGAGGTGATTGAGTTCTATGTGGATTACATTAATGATCTAAATCCGATTTGTGTCCCTATATCACGCCATGAGGGGAGGCTCCGGGGGAAAGGGACACTAGGTCGGAAAGCACTTGCATGTAAAGATCTTCTTACTTTTAAACAAGCACATTTCACGGTTCTGAAACAATCTACTGTAGTGGCCCCTTATGTCCTTCAGCACAAGAGTATTCTACGCCACGAATTCCCAGGAAGGTCTGAGGATTGGATAACACTGAGGCACATGGATTCATTCGGCACTTGGTTACAAAACTACATCCTTTCGAAAGGGTCAGACAATGAACAGTTGCAACGCCTGGCTCGGGGACCATCTAGTGAAATCATGACATTTAAGTGGTACGAGATAAATGGTTATACATTTTACACGAAATCCCAGCATAAGATGAGCACGAACCAGAACAGCGGCGTCCGTATAGACGCCGCGGACAACACTGGCAAGGTGGACACATATTATGGTTTCATAGAAGAGATATGGGAGCTTGACTATGGACCTTTGAAGGTCCCTCTATTCAAGTGCCAATAGGTTAAACTGAGTTCAAGCGGCGTGAAGATCGACAAATATGGCATGACCACCGTAGACCTCACACAAGTCGGCTATAGGCACGAACCATTCATTCTCGCCAATGATGTCAGACAAGTCTTCTACGTAATGGACATATCAACCAAACCTAAGAAGCAGAAGGACAAGCCAAAGCGACACGTGGTTCTCCAAGGCAAACGAAGGATTGTCGGAGTTGAGGACGTCACAGACGAGGAAGAGTATAGTCAGTTCGACGAGCTCCCTCCTTTTGCGGTGGATGTCGACATAAGAGTCCTGAATGACACAGATGTCGATGCTCCGTATATACGCCATGATCATAACGAAGGCACACTTGTAAAGACAAAGTATGTTACTAGTTAAGATGTGCTCCTGTATGAAACTTGTATATTTGAAGCATATATATAGAAATTAAGCAATGAAATTTTATACATTATAATGAAATATGAAACACAAGTATCAAATTTTATACATTATAATGAAATATGAAACACAAGTATTGAAATTTTATACATTTTAATGAAATATGAAACACAAGTAATGAAATTTTAAACATTATATCTTGAAATATGAAACACAAGTATTGAAATTTTAAACATTTTAATGAAATATGAAATGTATCTTGAAATTGTAAGCATTTTAAAAAATATGAAACACAAGTATCGAAATTTTAAACATTTTTAAAAAATATGAAACACAATTATTGAAATTTTAAACATTTTTAAAAAATATGAAACACAATTATTGAAATTTTAAACATTTTTAAAAATATGAAACACAATTATTGAAATTTTAAACATTTTAAAAAATATGAAACACAAGTATTGAAAATTTAAACATTATAATTTGAAATATGAAATGTATAATGAAATTTGAAACATCTCAAAAGTCGTTAAATAAAAAGGAGAAAAGCCCTCTAGAAGTGGTTGGTAATACAAACCCCTTGCAGAAGGTAACCTCTACAAGCGGTTTGTATTACGAACCCCTTGTAGAAGGGGACCTCTACAAGCGCGCAAGTAAGACAATCTGGATACCACCTCTACAAGCGGTTCGTAATACGAACCCCTTGTAGAAGGGACCTCTACAAGCGGTTTGTAATACAAACGCCTTGTAGAAGGGAACCTCTACAAGCGGTTAAATACTCTGACGCCTTGTAGAAGGGGACCAAACAAGCGCGCAAGACAATCTGGATACCCCTCTACAAGCGGTTAGACACTGAACCCCTTAGAAGAGACCTCTACAAGGGGTTGGGACTACTGAACCGCTTGTAGAGGCCCTTTACAAGGGGTTCAGATACGAACCGCTTCTAGAGGGGTATCCTATATATTTCAGCTCGTCTTCCTCAAGGCTTCACTCTCCCCAAAATTTTTCTAAGTCCCGAGCCGTCCGTCTTGCACTCCTCTGTCGCTCCGCCAGATCTCCGCCGAGCCCCCACGCCGCGCTCGCGCCGCCTCCACCGTCTTGTAGCGCCTCGTCGCCGCATCTCTCCGCCGAGATCCCACGCGCGCGCGCCGGCTCTTCAACGCCGTCTGGCGCTCCTCGCCGACGCGCCCGCCACCGCTGCAGCGCTGCTGCCAAGCGTCGCCGCCTCACCGTCGGACCTCCACGCACCGCCGACCTCTCGACAAGGCCTGCGCCCCAATCCCTCGGAGGACCTAGGTTGCCCACGCCCACGCCAAGACTCTGCCTCTGTTTCATGTGTGCACACAGGGTGTTCGATGAAACGTTCCAACAGGAAGCTGAGAGAAACTGAGAGAGAGAGCTAGGGAGAGAGAGCTAGAGAGAGATAGGGAGAGATAGGGAGAGAGCTAGAGAGATAGGGAGAGAGAGCTGAGAGAAATAGGGAGAGAGCTAGAGAGAGATAGGGAGAGATAGGGAGAGAGAGCTAAGAAAAATAGGGAGAGAGCTAGAGAGAGATAGGGAGAGAGCTAGAGAGAGATAGGGAGAGAGAGCTGAGAGAAATAGGGAGAGAGAGCTAGAGAGAGATAGGGAGAGATAGGGAGAGAGAGCTGAGAGAAATAGGGAGCACTTTGGACATGTTATAAATCAAAATTTTAAAACTTTATATATAAAAATCTTTTAAATTATTTGAATTGGATACATTAAAACCATACATATAGATTCGTTTCGAGAAGCACTTCTATAATATCATATTTTATGCCGTTTATCAAAAAATTACAAATATAATTAGTGATCAAAGTTGTATTTCAAAAACCGTGTCAATAGACATCACGTAAGTTTTAAGAACCGCAGGTAGTATCTCACAACGAAAAAAACCATCAAATTTCACACGAATACGGCATGACTTGGATGAGAGATTAGTGGCCTGATCTACAAAGCATTGGCTAATCCTTCTTTTATATATCCTTTCTTTTTATCTTTGTCACTTTCCTTCTGCTTGTCTCACCTCCCTGTCACTCTCTCCCCTCCCCCTCTCTTCTTTTATCATGTGCACAAGTGGCGATACTAATTTAACATTGTTTCGCAATTATGATATATAGATGGAGCAACCAGGCAATGCCAACGATATTTTCGATGAGAATCAGTTCATGCTAGACTCGATCGCGGAGGGTAGCATCAGAGGACACGACGAAGGTGACGCTAACGCTGCTGCCGATGAGGCTGTGAACCAAGGCGACGCTAATGCTACTACCTTGTGTTCCGGTGATGCGGTGGACACTGGGGCCAGCGAGGTAATGCCACAATAATGCCTTGGTACACGCCGCCTTTCGAGCAATATAAAACAATCTTAACACGCTCATATTTTTCTGTAATTTAGGCAAGGTATATCGAGCAACCAATTGAAGCGAGGACCTAACAAGAAGCCGTCAGCAAAGCATGTATTTACCGATGTTAACTCCGACGGGATGCTGATTGCCCCTCTTTTAGCAATTGGGTCATTCAACAACGCTTGTGGTTTCCATGTAAGGGACCACGTCCCAATTAGCATCCAGAAATGGGCTGAAGTCCCTCAAGCTACCAAGGAGCTCTCAGGATGATATTAAGGACAATTTTAAATTCTCTGAAGGGTTCGAAGACAAAGTAAAGAAATACACTTTGAAAAAGATGGCAACCGTATTTCAGTCTTGGAAGACGTCTCTAAATGCCAAGTATGTGCAGAAAGGAGAAAAGCCTGACTTCAATCTATTTCCTAAGATGGCCGATCACTGGGAAGCGTTTGAAGAATACAAGCTGTCAGCTCAAGGCCAAGCCGCGAGCCAAAAGAACAAGATAAATGCACAGAAGAAGAAGTACCACCACCATCTCGGCACCGGTGGTTACATCAAGGCTATACCGAAATGGGAGAAGCGGGAGGAAGAATTATTGGCCAAGGATGTACCACCGCCATCGCTGATCGAATTTCGCCTGCGAAATTGGTTCATGGCTCACGGGGGGGCCCTTGCAGATGATGGCAGCTTGGTGATGGCACCGGGAGAGCAAGATGTTGGGCAAAGGATCGTACAAGCCGTTCAACAGTCTCAGTCAGGTTCCTTAGTGACAGATAGGGAGAATGATGAGCTGACACATCCCCTCCAAAACCCGGAGCACCCAGGACGGACAAGAGGTATTGGTTCGTCGACGCCATGGAAGCACGGATTCACAAAGGATTCCCAAACGTACAGGAGCCGAGTAAGAAGCAAAACCAGAGAACTATACAAATACAGCCAATTGGAAAGGGAGCTAAGAGCTACCCAGGCTAGCATCGGCGACATAGTTCCTCAACAAGTGCAGATAGCCCTCAGCAAGCTTCAGGGAACAGGTCCGAGCAATCTGCCAGATGCCATGATCAGCCCGCAGGCCTCCGCGCGGCGGAGCAGCTGTGCATCCACCGCGGCACCTGATGGGGATGACCTCGGCCATTTTCCAGTGGACGACATCAAGGTTTGCCGCCAGTGTGAGCTACATGTCCAGGCACGAAACCTCTCCATAAAGGTGCCTTACGGCATGGCGTTCCCAGTAGAGTCGGGCCAGACATTTCATTGCAACGAGATACCCCCCGGTTACTCGAAAGTCGCCGTGAAGGAGGTGTTAAGCGGATTTGAAGATCTTATGCTCAATATTGCTGGAGGCGATGAGGTGGCCAAGCTTGGACAGGCCCTCCACTGTATCATCCTCTGGCGAAAACGGTACATCATGTTTGCAGATGGCGTGGAGGTGTCATCTCCACCGCGAGACATCGAACAATTGAGCCGTGGAGGAAGCTCGCCTCCTCCTACGACAAACCATGCCTCCTCCAATGTCACCTCCACGCAATGCCTCGCCGCCAATACTGAGTACTCTGCTCCACCACCGCTCCACGCAGAAGCCCAACTCCACCAAAGACCTCCAACAAAACGAACCCCCAAGGAAAAGCACCCTCCACCATCTCCTCCGCGAAAGAAGCTTCAAATAAGAAGGAGCCATCCTCCTCCCGAAGGCCCAGTCCACCGATCAACAAGGTCAAAGGAACCTTCAAAAGGGCATATGATATGACGGACGAGGAGACAAGCAAAGTTGTTGCTGCGAAGTTGTTTGCACACTGCACCTAAGGTGCTAGCGCCAAGCAAGCAATTGACCAAAAGCTTCAAAATACTTCGTGACATCCTTGCGGCGCCATCGCCTATGACGCCGACCACGACCGGGACAATAGTAAAGGCTACACGAAGTCTAAATGGGCTAAGGCAGAGGCAAAGAAAGAAGAAGAAAGAGCAAGAACAACTTGAACAATTCATGAAAGAGGCAAACCTCGGTTACTCAAGAATCAAGCTCTTGGATTAACGGATGATATCCCAATAGTAGAAGTGAGATGGCAATATAAGTTAGGCCGGGAGTTGGTTAACCCTAAAACCATAAAGGATTTACCAACCAAGATGCGGCAATTTCATGAATGGTACATGGTAGAGTCCGCTCAAGAAAGAAATATGTTCCTCCGTATCACAAACGAACATTTCTATCGTGGGGACAACCAAATATGGCTAGAATTCAAGACTTCTACCGGTTTACCATCGGGGCGCCATCAACGTGTCTCTCATGAGTCAGCGGTGTCTCAAATGTTAGGCTAATAAGTTTACCATGTGCTTTCTCGTACCAGAAAGTTGCAACTCTAATAGTTTTTCCATTTCTATGTAGAATGGAGATACAACCGATTGAGAAGACAGGGTGACTTCAACATCGGCTTCATAAACCCAGAGATTGTCAACGAGGCTGTCATCGGATACAACCCAAAGGTTGTTGAGGAGTACATTCTGGATGCACTCTTAGGACAGCACTATAAACCATACATACTTCTGCCCTTCAACTTCGAGTACGTATATATCCGTTCCTCACAACCTCTCATTCCTAGCTTTTTAAAGCATACATAATATGACTAATTACATATATATGTTGAATATATTAATAGGTTTCACTGGGTCCTTCTTGTTATCATGCTTGATAATAGTAAGATCATTATTCAAGACTCAAAAAGGAAACCACAGGAAAAATATCAATATATCATTGACGCGCTAAATCGGTATGGCATATATTAATTTATAAGATGGTTTCCTTATTCTATTGAAATGCCTAGCTATTTAATTAATTCAAACTCTAATAATTACTATTCATGTATTAATGCATCACAGGGCATTCGCAAAGTTCTGAAAGAAGCATAAAGGAGCTTTCAAGAACGAATTCACAGTCCAATTAAGCACTCGAGTACGTAATAAAGCATACTAATTAATTCATATTCTTTAGTGATAATTTTTCATCTCAATACTTGTATTCTTTTTAAATTTCATCATAGGTTATACAGCAAACGGCAGGAAACAACTTATGTGGCTATTATGTGTGCCACTACATGCAAAATATTTGCCACGACGATGTGCCCAAAATAAACGACGAGGTTGTGTATGTCAAAAGTACCAAAGTAATGATGCATCGAAAGTAATGATGCATCTCAATTTCTTAGTACTTACAATTTACGTGTTCAGAGATTTATTTATTTTCTGTTTTGGCAGCCTTACCTCGATGTGCAAGGTGTGATCCCGCCTCACCAGGTTGCAGCAATCCAAGAACAACTTATCGGCTTCATTGTCGACGAGATTATATCCACCAAAGGCGAGTTCCACATAAAGGGATGGAGAGATTGTCCTTCTCTAAGGACAGGTTAAATATCGGAATCATCGAAGGCCACACATAGCGATGCAGGCAACAAATGACCTCAAGATTCACCCTTGTACTCTTGAAATGTATAAACATTGCTTCAGTGTGCTCCTTATTTCATGTATGTACACATTTTTAATTCATTCATATTATTGTGTAAATGAACTTAATTGTGGTTGTGTGAATGATCGAGTACACATCATATTATATTTTTAATTGTGAAAAAAATTTGTAGTTGTATTTAATTTTATTGTCAAAATTCATATTGAAAACCCCTCGAACATATTCTATATTGAAAATAATTTACGCCGGCCTCTCCACAAGCGGTTAGTAACTCCAACCGCTTGTGAGAGGCCACACGCGCTCCCCTTCTTGCGCCTCCGAGGCTTTCCACAAGCGGTTCGTAAGTCCAACCGCTTGGAGAGGGCACACATGGCCCCTCCCTTGTCGCCTCGAGGCTCTCCACAAGCGGTTCGTAAGTCCAACCGCTTGTGAGAGGGCACACGTAAGCGTCTCCCTCATTGGTGAGAGGGTCTCCTGGCGGTTCAAATGTCTGAACCGCTTGTAGCACCCATGTGGCGCCTCCACCACTGTCGTGGAGGCGTTCGAACCGCTTGTGGTGTCGTACCTGGCGGTTAGGGGAACCGCGAGTGTTACCCGAAGGTATCACTCATGATTGCCTAACCGTTCCAAAACCGGTTCTAAAACCTGTTTCGAACCGGTTGTAGTAGCTGGTTCGCTGGTAGTGCTTTACAGTCGGTCAGCCATAGTCCAACTAAATAGGCTAGCGTTGGCTGCCCTAGTCATGTGCTGTTTGGCCAATCCATAAGCATCATCCGTTATTGCACCTTAAGGATGTGTTTTGTTCGGGGCTAAGGGGTGGATTAAAGGTTTAATCTGCCAAACACCCTTGATTAAGCTAGATTAAACTAATTCGACCAACACTATTTATTCCCGCTAATAACTTAGAGCTAGTTAACCAAGTAAATGCGTGGCATAACTCACTATTAGAGAAACAGCCTTCCATACCGGCTTATCAGTCCCGGTAAGATACGAACCGGTATTAATAGTAGCATCGATCCGGTTCAGTAGTTCCAAGGCTTCAATCTGGTTCGTCGCTCACATTAGTCCCGTTGGTAATACCAACCGGATTAATGCTCCTCCCATGCAGCTAGTACAACCCGGTTGGCATGGAAGCTCATCGATCGGTTGGTATTACCAACCGATCGAATAAACCTTTAGTCCCGTTAGTGTTACTTAACCGACTAAAGCCTCATCTAAGAATCTTTAAAAGGAATGCATATCCTAGTTATATTAGAACGCGTGGATAGGTGAGTTGGTTAGAAGGGTGAGTGGGGAGTCACGAGATCTCGGGTTCGAGTCCCGCAGAAGCCATATGTGCGCATTATATTTTTAAATATATTTCTAACATCTATCCCGGGTTGAGAGCAACCGGGACTGATGGCTCCATGCCATCAGTCCCGAATTGTCTATCCCGGTTCCAAAACCGGGATTGATGCTGCTTTGGAACCAGGATTGAAGGCTCAATCCGTGGTAGTGACTTATCCATCTCTGCTAACCACACACTAATCCAGCCAAACTAGTAAAGTAAAGATTAAATGTGTTAGTTGCCAAACAGAAAATCTAGGTTAAGCTGGAATAAACTAACTTACCAGGTTAAGGTTAACTAATCCAGTTAATCTAATCCCAAACCAAAAACAACCTAATTCCTCAATGTGAAGCCCACCACCTAAGCTCAAGTCCTCACGAGGACAATAAAAAATACTAGTCTTATTCTTAGAGCATCTTCAGCAGATACTTTAAAATCGGGCCTCTATACACCTCCTTTAAATCACTGTTCGCTCTCTATATTTCCATCCTCTCCAGCAGAACATCTATCTAGAGAAATTATAAAGATTCATATAGAGAGACTCTAAATTTAGAGACTGAGAGGGAAAAACTCTAAATTTAGAGGTTAAGATAGAAAACTCTACTAGAGGACAAAAGATTCTAAATATAGAGAAAATTATGTTTTAGATATTCTGCTGGAGATGCTGTTATAGATGTATTGTGTGTTTAACTTTCCTCAATATGAATGCTACTAGCTTTCTGAAATTGTAGACAGGACTATACCTGAAGCAGCGTAACGGCCATTACCGTTTCCGACCTAGGCTCCCGCGGTTTTAGGCATTCAAACGTTCAACGGTCCAACCCCAAGTCCACATCCACTCAAGCAAGCATGCCTCTGACGTCACCTCATATCCACCATTCACTGCATTGCACCCCACATATATAAGCTCATCCTCTTCCCTCCACTCCTCCCTCCTAAACCTACTTCGTCGTCTTCTCCTCGTCACACTCACTCACACCTCTATGTCGTCGCTGCTGTCGAGGAGAGCGCGGACGGTGGCCGACCTCGAGCTGCCGGTCCCGCCGGAGTTCCGTTGCCCGATATCACTCGACCTCATGCGCGACCCCGTCGCGGGGCCCTCCGGGATCACCTACGACCGCGCCGGCATCGAGGCCTGGCTGCAGGCTGCTGGGCAGCGAGGGACCTGCCCGGTCACTCACGGCGAGCTCCGCGTCGACGATCTCGTCCCCAATCATGCCCTCCGCCGCGTCATCCAGGCCTGGTGCGTCGCCAACCGCTCCCGTGGCGTCGAGCGCATCCCCACGCCCCGGGTCCCCGTCACGCCCGCGCAGGCCGCCGAGGCGCTCGCCGAGGTCGGGGACGCCGCGCGCGCTGGGGACGCGGCCAGGTGTGCCGCGGCGGTGCGCGTTATTAGCTGCCTTGCGCGGGAGGCTGACCGAGACCGCCGGTGCTTCGCGTCCGCCGGCGCCGCGTGCAGGCTCGCCGCCGCGTTCGCTTCCTTTGCGACCGATGCTTCTGTTCTTGACGACGTCTTGTCGACGCTCGTGCTCGTCATGCCGTTCGACGAGGAGGCCATCAGGGTCATCGGCTCGTCGGCTGCGTCCTTCGCGTGGCTCGTCGCCGTCGCCAAGAACGGCGACCTGCAGAGGAGGCTGCAGGCGGTGGTCGTCATCAAAGAGGTCGTCTTGTGCTCGTGCTCAAGCTCTGGTAACAGCGGCGCCATTGATTTGAGCGCGAACCTCGAAGGGATCATCGAGGTATTGGTCAAGACAATCAGGGAACCCATCTGCCCACAGGCCACCAAGGCCTCCCTGGTTACCGCGTACCACCTCGCTCTCGCTGACGACCACGCCGCGGCGAGGATGGCGGCGGTGGGGCTCGTATCAGTGCTTGTCGAGCTTCTAGTCGACGGCGACCGGAGCACGGCCGAGAAGGCGCTTGCCGCCCTCGACGCGGCGCTGGCGTCCGAGGACGGCAGGGCGCGCGCCCGGGCCGACGCGCTCGCCGTGCCCGTCCTCGTCAAGAAGATGTTCCGCGTGTCCGACACGGCCACCGAGCTCGTCGTGTCGGCGCTGTGGCACATGTGCAAGGGATCCAGCGACGAGGAGGACACAGCGGCGAGGCGGCGAGCCATCGTCGAGGCATTGCAGGTGGGCGCGTTCCAGAAGATTCTGATGCTCTTGCAGATTGGGTGCAGGGAGGCAACGAAGGAGAAGGCCAGAGAGCTGCTCAGGTTGATGAGCAAGCATCAGGCTAGAGGAGGATCAGAGTGCATTGACACCATGGATTTCAAAGGTCTCAAAAGGGTTTCTTGAATCAGGAAACTAATCTGTACATACTTGCAATACTGTAAAATTAACTGTACAGAAACTTTGTGCCTTTATGTTGTAAAGATATTAGAAAGTAGTAACTTGTAAATTGATAATTAACTGTCTTATTATTCTAATTTCATGGATATTATAAACACAGAGTTGCCAAATTCCACACACTCTAAAAAATACTCTTGAATCCAACTCAGCTGTTATTTCATTTATATAAAAAGGACAGACGATATTATTAATCACAAATTTATTATACAGCTCCCAGTTTCTCTTGATTCATGCAATAGTTAGATATGCAAAAATTTAAAATTATACTTCAACAGTTTGTCACTGTACTCTCTGTTGTCGTATTTGGTGTCATGTTCTGATGTTAATTTTTATCACAAAAATTCTGTGGGTTTTATCTGTCTATATGCAATAATCATAGACCATAGATATTGACATGTTGCCAGCTTCTCACCACGCATAATGACAATTCATGATTAGATTCTGTAGTTCATGCCTTCAGAGTTCAGTCTAATTTCAGTAACCAGAGTGTTCAGTATAGGTCCATTTGCCAATATATCACAATCAGAGATGAAGTGAAGCATGACTGTGCATTATCAGCTTGTGTATTTGTCAGCTTCTCTCTGTGCCTTTGCACACCCTCCATCGCAGCATCCTTCCATAGGCTAGGTGCTGTGGATTCAAAATTGTGGAAATTGATGACGACAGTTCTTCCTTCAAACAAATACGCTTGGAATAATCTGCCAATCCAGTCAATGGCAACACCATCAGCAACCAATTAATATTCCAATTGTTACGCTGTAAATGTCAATTCAACTGAATTTGATTTGTCCTGTCATCCTGTGGTTCTCTCCAGGTTTGGTTCTTTATTCCCTCCTCTGAACAATTCAGCTAGCCCTGTGCTGTTCCAGAGTTTAGACATCACCATGTTTGAATTGCAAGATGCCTGCAATAGGCTAGTAGCGCAGCCTGACAGGTAATTAACCACTCACCATCCTCTCTCTTCAGAATAATCCAACTTAGCAGACTGCTGCTGTAACTCATGTTGCGATTTAGTCCAAAACATGCAATTAACAATGGGCAATTTTTTTTATGCTACTGCAGAAGTGCCAAATCCCATAACTGCCATCACTTAAACATCGATCTCTACGTATCATCGCATTTTGCAAATTGTTCCCTTCTTTACCATTTTCTTTTTTTGTTTAAGCTATATAAACATTCCTAAAAATTCTGGAAAAAAATCATAGTGTTGTCAAATATGTAATACTTTCAATTTGGATTTTTTTTATTTTACGATCAAATATGTTGCAAAAATAATGTATAAATGGTCAATAGATATTTTTAACACTAAAATTTAATCATAAAAATACTAAGATCTTTCGGTGATAACAGTTTTGGGTTTGGAGCTACAGTGGCATAGAAGGAATTTTCTCATTAACAATTGATGTGCTAGATCATCTTTTGGTAGGAAAAACTTAAAGCAAGTGAGCTGCGTTGCTCACCAAGACTGATCAAGGTGAGTGTCTAGAAACACATACTAGTAGTGGTCAAAACAGAGGTGCTGCAGCTGGTACAAAAAAAAACCACTTGGAAAGAGCCAACAAAGCATGTGTGTTCTTGTTCATGGGGGTAGGCTGAAAGCAACAATATAACTGAATTCTTTTGCCGGTAAAGCGTCTAAATTCCAAGTTTACGTGTGACATGTTGGTGCTTTATGCTATTCAGGACTAGGACTGCGACTAGGCTTTCCATAAAGATAAGCACGTATGGTTTCTACTGCAGCGGATGTTGCCCATTTCGACTGATTTATTTGGAAAAAAAAAATCGTTTTCAAAGTTTTACCTGTAGGCGGAGCTCAGATGTACAAGCGAGGCAGCAGTAACCACTTTTCGGGGCAAAATTTTTTAATCCAACCTGCAAATTTTTAGTGGCCGCAATTTCAGTAACACTGACTATCCCCGGCCAACTTTTTTTTTAAAAAAATTAAATGCACCAAAAAATTTTGATGGGTATATTTTTCTTACTGTACCCCACCGGTGACTTTTTCAGCAAAATGTTTTTCCTTGTTTGCAACTATTTACTTATCTATGGTTAAAATAAAAGCTAAAATTACTCTTAGGAGCCACAGTTGATTTCACATACTACTAGGTGTATGGATTAATTTGGTTTCACTAAGAACAGTGCATGGCATTATGACATGTAGAACCCATATTTTTCTTCGAACTGTAGCACGCCTTCTTAATTGCTCACTGATGATCACTACCTTGCATTCAATCACAAGAACAATATTATGCAAAGCGAAGACAAAATACCAGAGAAGATATCAGACATCCTAGAGAGTCCAAAGAATTAAACACTGAGTAATCTACAATGTTGACTGCCTTTCCAAGGTGTGGCAAGCCATTGGACACCTCCCAATAGCTATGCAACGGAACAGAAGGCCTAATATACTGAAGCGACTGGCCACAAATATATGGCATTCTACTAGCATATGCCAACTCTTGGTCCAACTTTTCTGTGCTGAATTCAGTTTAGGTTGTTTTGCCGAACTCTAGCTTGATTAAGCACTACAACCCGACCACCACTACACAATTGATTGGATGGTTGGTTGAATGGTAGTTGATCAGTCAATCCCTAGTTCCCTGCCCTCTGCTATGTTGGCTCAGGATCTGTTCACTACCACGGATTGAGCTTTCAATCCCGGTTCCAAACCAGCATCAATCCCGGTTTTGGAACCGGGATAGGCAATTCGGGACTGGTGGCATGGAGCCATCAGTTCCGGTTGTTCTCAACCCGGGATAGATGGTTTTGGAACCGGGATAGGCAATTCAGGACTGATGGCATAGAGCCATCAGTTCCGGTTGCTCTCAACCCGGGATAGATGCTAGAAATATATTTAAAAATATAATGCGCACATATGGCTTCTGCGGGACTCGAACCCGAGATCTCGTGACTCCCCACTCACCCTTCTAACCAACTCACCCACCCACGCGTTCTGATATAACTATGATATGCATTCCTTTTAAAGATTCCTACTTTCAGTCCCGGTTGGTAATACCAACCGGGACTGATGAGCTTCCATGCCGGTGGCGCGAGGAGGAGATTAATCGGTTGGTATTACCAACCGACTAATGTGAGCGATTTAACCGATTGAAGCCTTGGAATTACGAACCGGGACTGATGCTACTATTAATACCGGTTTGTATCTTACCGGGACTGATAAGCCAGTATGGAAGGCTGTTTCTCTAGTAGTGGTTCACAACGGCGGCCTCACGTTGAGGCAGCTCCTCACGTTGAGACGCTCGGCACTAAACGTACCTACACAAAGCAAATCGATGAGGAACGGACTCAGCATAAGCATCTAGCACACGCACAGCCTACCGTGCTTCACATAGGATCTTGCGCATGTACATGTGCGGCTAATGCATCTCGTGCTAGGACCAATACATGCATATCTTAACACAAGAACTAGATATCTTGATGCTTCTTATCAGATGTATGTGCCAATCAGATAGCTAAAACACAGAATGGATTTTGGTGCTGCTACTCTTGCACCTTTTCTTTAGCCTATGGCCCTTTATTTATATACTAGCAACATTACATGACTCCGACTCTAATATGAACTATTAAATCTAAAGAAACTCTATCTCTAAGACTTTAACTTCCATACAAACTATGAAACCTAATCCTACTTGAACATGACCTAGACTCTTATTACCATATCAAGATTAGACCTAACATACTACGGTCTACGTACGAAGAGCCACGAATACCTTGGAAAATGGGGTTCATTAAGGCAGGTATCTAGGCATGGCAAAAATAAAAAGGGGTTAGATACCCTCGAGTACCCGACCCGACGGGTTTGGGTCCGGGTCCTATTCTAGGACCACGGGTCCGGGTCCAAATCTAGGTTCAACTCTTATTTTGGACCCATGTGTACCCAAAATAATTAAAAAAAGAAAAAACTAACCCCAATTCAACCCACCCATTCGGCCCACCACCGTGCCGGCCCAATCGACCTATCTAGCCCCTAGTGTTAACCTAACCCTAAACCTTCCCCTTCCATAGCCACACTCCCACTAACTAGCTACCACTACTACAAAACCCTGATAGGAGACATCTTATCAGAGACGACTATTATTAACCCGTCTTAGATAATATCTTAGAATGTGAGCCGTCTCTATTGGATATTTTCAGAGATGCTTCTTGTTCCAAACCGTTTCTAATAGTATCAGAGACCGCTCAAAACACAGACTGTCTCTGATGTACCTCACTATCAGAGATGATTTTTCATACGAATCACCTCTGATGTTTTCCGAAATGGTTGCTCTTGGAACCGTCTCTGATGATCTCCTGGATTAGAGACTATTCCCATAACGAGAGTCGTCTCAGATAAGACACGCAATAGAGACGGTTCGTGAAAGGAACTGTCTTTGATGGTGCACCGACACTTTTGTGTCAATGAGGACTGTGATCAGCCCGACGTGCTCCCATTTCCCCCACCACGGACATGGTAACCACGTTCCTCCACCGTGCCGATTCGCCGCTGCCGGTGGCGGCGAATCGGTGTGCTGCTGTTCCACGGCACCCTTCCTCACCACTCGCGCGCCGCTCCG
The DNA here is from genome assembly GCA_036346145.1 of Olyra latifolia. Classification (NCBI taxonomy): domain Eukaryota; kingdom Viridiplantae; phylum Streptophyta; class Magnoliopsida; order Poales; family Poaceae; genus Olyra; species Olyra latifolia. The sequence continues at coordinate 37,451,162 of CM070524.1, read as the reverse complement.
TCCTGCTCGCATGGCGGTGTGCCGCTGCTTGCCGTCATTCCCCTAGCCTATAAGCAGTATGGCCTGATCTGATGATTTTCTAGATGTATAGCTATTTTTTGTTATACATTAGTTCGCCTAGGAGTATATTAGAGAGAGGTCTTAGATTTAGACGGTGGACAACAAGTTGTGTAGGGAAATATGTGCCTATTGTTGTGGTCAACATCATAGGGAAAATTTCTCAGGTGTGTAGCTTTTGTTATGCATGTTGTGATTGGTGTGGCAACATAGGATGTAGAGGCCTGAACAAAGGATGCGGTCTTGGTATGGACATTTAGGTGCGTAACTCGCCAAGGGAAAGAAAGAAGATTGACCCGTGGATTGACCAGTGCCACCGGCCCCGCCTCAGGCGTCGTCATCCTTGATGGACTTCCTAGAAAAGGAGCTCATTGATGCTGACTTTGAGTTCAAGGATACCAACGTCGAGTTCAACATCGAGGAGATCAATACCATACTCTAGATCTGCTGGATGTCGATGATTTCACTAACTATGCTGTATCTTGTTTGTTTAGTTATGTAATTATGTTGTAAGTCAAAGACTCTTACATTTCATATGTGCGGTGTTGTAATATTTGAAGTGTTATGTATTTATTGTGCACCGTAAGTGATGTTATGTAATGTTTATGTTCTGTTTTATGAGTATATTATATGGTAGCTAATGATATATGTGTGAAAAAATGTAGATGTATTGAAGCTGGATGTACTACGCGGATGGACATATAGACGAATGTGTTTCTGGCCTATCTGTATTTATGAGAGCAGCCGGGTAGGATAGACTAAACAAAGGATCTGGGTTCATTTATTCTCCATGCGTCGATTGTGATAATGTAAAATTGTTTAAAAACTCACATAAAAAGATCATTTGACCTGGAGGAGGTTCAGAGAGGGATGATTGAGGGATCAAGATAGCCCCTTTTTGCTAAGGTGTTGCTTTTGAGTTGCAGTGGTTTCACAGGATGATAGAATGGATAAGACAAGGTGTTTATCCTTGTTCGAGCCTCTAAAAAATGAGATAATAACCCTACTCCAGCGTGTGTGTATTGCATGTATTTCTGAGTATGTGAGCTTGTCTCTCCTTTCGTTTACAAAGACGTTGGGTATACATAGGCTCCAGGGAAGCTAACGTACGAGGCTATTAATCTCCCTAATTAATTACCATTATTTACAACAAACGTCGTCTTAAACCACGCACGTCGGTTACCACCACGTTCGTATCGTGGGTAATGGCTCTAAGGAAGTGAGGATCATGCCTACGTGACGCCTCACCGAGCATCCAACCTCTAAGTGCGCCACCTCGACCATAGTGGTAGTGCAGTGCTAGCCCTGGGCACTGGGCAGAGACCCTGCTCGGTTTGGAAGAATGAACCGGGCTAATATTTTGCCTGCTCATGTTGATCGGTCAGGCAAACTCCTTGGGAACAACATCCAAGGGCATGTTTCAAAAATTTGAGCTGCCAGGGGGACACCTAGCCCATATGCATTATTCAATCCCTAACAACTAGCCCCTGAGGCTCAAGTGGAATACTACCTGGCCGGACCTTCCCCTTGAGCCTTCCAACTCAAAAGGAGGGATTGCTTCTAGCAACGTAGTTTTGCTATCGTATCCGAGCAAGGTATGCCCGGGTGCGTCCTACTTACCCGCTTTGCGGGAACGCAACATTGCGTCTAGGCAACGGATTGCCAGGTTTGGTTTTAACCAACGGTCGGATCGATTTTTACTAACCATTGGATGGAACGTGGCTTGATTGGACAATTTTTAGAGAGTGTGATGCAGGCGTCGCCTTGGTAGGAATCGTCTCTTTGCTAGCAAGCGTCAGTTCACTACCAGGCGTCGGTTGGTTTCCCAGTCACGCCCCTTTAGCTGTTTTCTATAATACTATAGGTATGGTAAAAATTTTCTGTTTACGTTCCTGAGCACTAGAACCACTTAGCGCCCAAAAACATAAAGAAATCTTCCACCGATTGCTTGTCTTCTTTCAAGTTTGCTTGCTCCTCCCATTCATCCGAATCTCATGACAAAATTCAGGCCAAGCAAAACTATGGCTGAGAGACTCATGGAACTAGAGTCTTAGGGTCACATTGACCCTTATTCGTGGCACGCTCTTGGGAACGAGGAGTTCCCGAAGCCTATGAAAGGAGAGTTCGTAGTGTGCGAACTCTATGTGATTAGCGGGCTGCGCACGCCGAAAAGCATGTTTGTGGAGGCGGTGCTAGTGCACTTTGGGGTTGAGGCAATCGACCTCAACCAACTCCTATTTGATCATGACACTCTTCACACATCCTTGTGAATGTGATGGGTTCCTTGGCGTTGAGCCCATGGTGAGTCTATTCCTCCATTTCTATGAGATGCGCAGGATGGGGACTCCTGCCGCCATTGGTCACATGTACTTCCACCTGTCCTCCAACCAGCCCTAATCGTGTCCGAGCATTACGCTTAAGGATTCAGTTTCGAGTTGAGCCGAGCGATGGTTTTATATGAGGTGGCCCGATGGGAGTTGCCTCTATTTCGAAGGGAATGTTCCTAGGAAGAAAGATCTTCCCTTGCCTCCAGTTCAGCCCGAGGAGGAGCCCTTGTTGAACAAGATCTCCACCCTCAAGGCTTTGGAGCTCACCGGCCGGGCATGGTATTGCCTGGGATTACTTGGGGAACCGGATCAGCCTACTGCGGAAGGGGGAACATCTCTTCTTTGAGGTAGAGGGATGGAAACACATCACCCGCGATGGCGATGCTAGTAAGTCCACTTTGACCAAACACTCCCTTCAATTTGAACAAGTGTTGGATGCGATCCAACACAACGTGTGATCATCGTGCGGTAATGCGGGTGTCAAGTCCAGTTACACGCTCCGAGAAGATCCTAGAACAAACTGCAGCTCGAGGCGAAGGTTGAAGGGCGCCATAACCAAGGATGATCTCGATCATGCACTTACTAGACTGGTAATCCAATAGAGTGGTGATCCAAAATGGGAGTGCCTAAATCTTGGAATATGGTGACGAGGGAAAGGAGGAAAACTGGAAAAATTGAAGCAGCTAAGTTATGATAGTTTTGGTCGTATCAAAGGGTTGGTACAAGGGTGGAAAGAGTTGGATAGAAGGTTACTTGGAAACCACAACTCATTCAACAAATACACAACTATTCAACAAGGATTTAAATTGGATAAGTCATAGGTTTGTATTACCAGTATTTCTAGCTGGCTTTAAGGAAATAAAAGAACTATTAGGCTTCCTTTGGAACCTTTATCATTACTTGCATTATGAGGGTATTAACTCACAAGTGTTGTTTGATTGCGTACTTACCATCACACTCACTCTTTAGATGGAGATCAAACTGATGATCCTTATAAGTGTCACGAAGATGAAGACCTGGTCTACTACGGTCAGGATGAAGTTTAGGGCGGCCCTCCAATCGTTTGCAAGATTGCATAGCCACTGGATGGTCTTTTGTTATCTTTAAACTTTCTGCATTGGTATTGAACTCTAAACTCTCTTTGTAATGTACTATGATATTTTGACCTCTTCAGCCCTATTGTAAACTATTCACCGAAAGGCGCTATTTCAGTTAATTATCGAAAACAGCTCTGTAACGCTTGTATATGATTGAACCGGCTATTTAATGGTGTGCGATAGCCTACCGATATAGCAACTAGTACAGGAAACTACATACTCCTCAAAGGTGGGGGCACACACGTAAAATAACCAGGTAAATGTGATGGTAGGATGGGGAGAAGTCATTTCGTGATGATATGTGAGGGATTAACAATTACAGTGGAACGTTGAATAAACTGAGCAATGAACATTGAATCGATTTTCTTTTTTTTTTTCCGCTGCGCCTAGAGCTACTTGTCATTGTTGCGTAGTTCTGGCATTGGAGGAGCAAATAAAGACAGGTCACGGTAATTTCTTTGAAAACTCAAGGTCCTAAAGTGAGACCAAAGGCACAAACTAAACAGTACGTAGCTTTTCCTTTGCAGGAAAGGAAAAAAAATTATAGGAAAAAGTGGCTACTAGATCATTCACTTTGACTTAGTAAGCGTGCAAACGCACGTTTTTTTTTGGTAATATCACATATGAAATATAAATTATACCTGTCGTAACATAATTTGACAAGATAGATAAATCGTTAGCACTGAGGTTTCCGAATGAGATGATTTTTGTCGTCCGCAACTAAAATAAAATATAAATTATCTCTACCTGATCTGCGCAGATTTTTTTTTCTTAAATTGTTTGATTATTTTTTTAATGCTTTTCACTTTTTCATGCCATTTCTAGATAATCTTGAAGTCACAGGATAAACATATAAATCTGGCTTCGATTATTAGTTTTTGGTTTTTGAAGCCACGGGTTAAAATGGTCAAAATTTATTTTCCGCAGATAAACAAATAATTTCAGCGACGCAAAACACCCGTCAGTAAAGCACCCAAAAGATGCAGTTGTTCCTAGGGCATTTGTTTTTCCTGCCAAAACTAATGATCCAAATAAAAAAGATATATGTCATCCTGCGTACAAAATGGACTCAAGTTGAACTTGCATAAAGAGGACAAGTTTTTAAACAGTTTGAAGCATTTCAAAATTAAACCACATCAAATATTAACAGAGTATACGGTGCAAAAACAAGGCTCCGTTTGGTATGCACTCAGGACCGGTCCAAAGTTTTCGGGGCCCGAAGCGAACAAAAGCATGAGACCCTTTTATTGACTAATATAGTTACTACAGATTAAAATGAATATATTCTTGTATCATAAAATTGATATAGAGAATAAGTCGTTACCAAAACATAGTTTAAATAAAGTTAACCTCATATATTAGTATTACTGACCCATACAACCCAATCATCGCTAAATCTAGTGCCCTCGATCCTCCTTATTGCTAGCTAGTAGCAAAGTAAAGTAATAAGCAACAATTCATCTTAATTAAACATGACCAAATGAGGGCCTCCTTTTTTTAGGAAAGAATTGAGGCATACTTGAACTGAAGAACAGCAAAATGAGAATAAATGTAGATACCAATTTAGGGTCTGGAAGGAAAAATTAATTTGAACAAAACAAAACCAATTGAGGCAATTTTTTTTATGAAAGAACGGGGACACATTTGAACCGACGAGCAGAAAACTGAGAATTAGAACGATGTGCATGCCAATTCATGGAGGGCTTCCTCGGGCAGGCGCCAGCAAAGCAGGGCAGCCTTGGAGGGAAGTGCAATCAGGTGGCCGAGGAGGCAGCGCGGCGTGGTGCGACCGGAAGCTAGGTGCGAGGCAAAAGCTGCCCGGTGATGGGAAGGTGCTTTCGGGAGGGAGAACCTAGTGAGGCGTTGGAAAACAAAAGGGCGAAACAAACGGCCAACGCGTTATACGCGCGCCGGCATGTGTCACACGATAGATTTTCAGGATCAATGGAATATGAAACAATTGCATCAATTATCCATAGCTTACGTATAACTGGGCTATTGCTATTAGGCTAGCTGCCACAGCGAGCTGTGTGTTAATTTAATGTATGCCATCTTGCATATATCTTGGACTGAACGCTACCTGTTGGGCTTCTTTTTTTCTACACGGTTAAAAATCCTAATACCTTTAATACCTACTACACACTATATGGGCTGGGGCCCCTAAAATTGGGGCCCCTGGCGGTCGCACCGGCTGTCCCCCTCTATGGGCCGGGCCTGTATGCACTTAGCGCATTGGTGCACTCATGCAAACAATAGACCGCAGCCTTCAGATTTTCATCCAACGGTCACTGCCCTATTTGTGAATTGTGATTAACCCCCTGCCTCCACCTCTCTCCCCCCACCAAAAAACCGATTCACTTCGAGATGACCTAGCTGCGGCCACCGTCCCTTTGCACCGCCGCCTTCACAGCACTGCCTCCCAGAGCGCCAGCCCCTCCACACTGAGGCTCGCGCTACCGCCTCCCTCTCAGAGCGTCGTCCCCTCCACGCCGCCCCTCCAAGCTGTCGCCTCAACGCCGCCGCCTGCAACCGGGGCTTGCTCCGCCTCCCTCCCAAAGTGCCGCCCCCTCCACGGCGCGGCCTCCATGCAAAATAAACTGCAAGTGCCAAGCCTTGAACACCTATTCCAATTGGCCTGTACCTCACATTTGATCCTTTTGCAGTCTCAGTACACCGTTTTGAAGAATTGTGGTGAGATTATGTTGATTACTTTTTCTGTTGCGAGTATGTGTAGATCGTTGAGACCTTGTCAAGTGGATCCATAGGATCTTGCAGTAAGAGAAACCATATGTATGTGTTAATAGAATTGCAAATTTAGAGGCAAGGCAAACCATACAGGCAAATTTAGAGAAACCATATGGCTGTGCTGAAAGCAATTTCTTTGCCTTACCCTGAATTGCATAGATAGGTTATGAAATAATGTTCAGTTACTTAAAAAAAATTATAGCCAGCTTCCAGCTTACTTCTCTTTAATTTTGTGATACAGATTGATCGACCATCCAGCATCTAGCATGCAGCTTACTTCCTTGAAAGCATCCAGCATCCAGCATCCAGCAGCCAGCATCCAAAACTGGGGCTTCATTGGGACAAAAGATTGACCAGTACTGGACCTGGCAGTGTTACAAGTGTTGGACATGTGTATTTGTGTGAATGGACAAATGGACCTGACAGCCCTGTATTTGTGTGTGAAAGTAGAATGTGTGAATGTATGTAACTCATGTATTTGTGCTCCACGAGCTTATGCATTTTGTATCAAAAGCAAAAATATGATATGATGATGTACATAACTGTCCTTGAGAAATAAAATGTGTGTGAATGTTTTCCACAAAGTAAGATCCTGATACTGATAGATTGAAATTTGCACTGATAGCTGGAGTGAATGTATATGGAAGTGCTATAGGAGCTGGATATAACTTGTGGTTATGTTGTGGTTATCTTGCTCACATAAGCTGGCATACTAATTACATGCAGCATTGAGAATATTGATTTACTCATTCAAAAAATGAATAGAGCAAATAATGTGCAACAAACTGGGACAATTACATGACCCAATTAAAACAAAATCTTCTTTTCCTTGTCTTACATGAGTAGAGCAAACCAGGACAATTACATGAGTAGAGCAGATAGTATCCAACAAACTGGAAACATTACATGACCGAATGAAAATAAAATCTCCTTTTCCTTGTCTTACATGAGCAGAGCAAACTGGGACAAACTAGGACATTATATGAGTCGACAAGCATGGTGTCGTACCTTCTAGCCAGCCATTCATTGCCCTCTAATTGAAAATCATTGCCCTCTAATTGAAAATCTGATATAAACAATTGCCATCTTGTCTCAAATTCCACTATTGTTTCCGAACCCCACACGCATGAATTCTCCCTATCCCAAAACAAGCGATCCTCTCTTAAATGTGAACCAATTTTCTCGGGAAGTTTTTTCATGATATACCACATGCACAACCTATGGATGGTGGCTGGAAGAACAGTGATAATAGCAGCCCTCATGCTAGCATCCTCATCAGTTATAATAAGCCTAGGAGCTACACCTCCCATAGCTCTTAGAAAGGTCTCAAACAACCAAACATATGACTCAATTTTCTTATTTGATAGGAATGCAGCACCGAAAAAGATACAATGCATATGATGGTCGAATCCGGTGAATGGTTCAAAATCATATCATATTGATTAGTACTATATGTAGCATCAAAAGATAGCACATCACCAAAATGATTCTAGTTTTTCTGGCTAGTGGCATCTGCCCAAAATGCACACTCCAGCCTACCATCCTTCACCTCATAATTAAAGAAGAAGATGGGATTGAGTTCCTTCATCTGACCAAGTTGGTCCACAAACATCTGAGCAACAACATCTTTGATTTTATTCTTAAATTCACTATAGTAATTATGTAGGTCTTTCTTTGTATACCCCACATACTCAAACCTCCCCGCACTGACATGAAGCAACCTAAATGCCTGTACCTAAATGCCTGTGAGGTGCCTATGCTTGCTTTGTGGCAATTATATAGTGTAGTTTTTGCCTTCTCGTTTACATTGTGGTTTGATCTTAGCAAATGACGTTTACTAGGCGTCACAAGCTCTTGACTATGCTACTCAACAAAAGAAGTTATCTTATATTTGTTGTTACGGCACCGCTTGAGATATGTGTGAGCATCACACCTGCAACTTGTTTCATTCATCTTATGACGTTTTTTCGTGGGATTGAGATCGACTTTACCTTTGTCAACCCTATATCCTTGCCTTGCACATAAGTAGTGCTTCCAGATGATAACATCGTTAACCAATTTTTGCCGTCCAATATGAACTGAAAAGCCAATGCCTCGAGCATACGCCTTATAGAATACCTCTGCGGACTCTAGACTATCAAATGTCATCCTAACGGCAGGCTTAGACTCCTCTTCACACTCAGGTACGAAATCTGAACACTGCAACATAGAACAAGGAATCAGCACCAATCAATTAAAATTATGTTAATTTGACTAGTTCAGATAGTCACAATGGAAGGGATGCTTCTCTTCTTCGGTGTATTGAATCCATTTTCTTCTTCGGGATGCTTCTTGCTAGGTTAATGTTCATTGCCAATGGGATGGTGAACGTCAAGTAGGTGCCGATCGTCGAGGACTTGATTGCGACCATCCATCAGTGCAGGCTACGACGGGCATACACGGTAGAGGCGGCTAGGGCTGCTTGGAACGAGAAACGTGGAGCGAGCGTCGACGGCGACACCACTTGTAACCATAGACGGCAACGATGACGGTTCATCAGAGTAGCCGGCAACAACGGGCACGACAGAGGCGACACCCAAGCCTTGATTGCCCGCCTCCATCGGCGCAGCCGGCCACGGGCAGACGCTACAGAGGCTCGGTCGCGACCGTCCATCAGTGCCAGTGTGGGCCTCCATCTCGATCGGCGACAGCGGCGCAGCTACGAACAAGAGACGGCGACGGCGAACGTGCACGCGGCAAGGACGGCCGGACACGGCAAGCGGCGGCTAGGTCACCTTGCTGAGTTGAAGTGATCGTCCATTGGCGCCAGCTCGGGCATCTATCTCCATCGGCGATGGCGACGCAGCTACGAACGAGAGACGGCGACGGCGAACGTGCACATGACGAGGACGCCCGGACATGGCAAGCGATGACTAGGTCATCTGGTGGCTGAGTTGAATCGGTTTTCTAGTGGAGGATAGAGACGGTCGACTGGTGGAGGTGGGAGGGTAATTGCAAAAGAAGCAGCACCCATTGGATGCAGCTCGGATAGCTCCTGCGCTCAGTTTGCATGAGTGCACCGCTACGCTGAGTGCATACCAAATGGAGCCACAAAACAAATCTGCTTAAACCAAGTTATTAATACCTAACACAACTCACTATATGTAATTTAAAAGAAAAAATTTTACTTGACCCCTTAACTATTAGCTTTGTCTACTCTATCCCCTAAACTCTAAAACTAGGTATTCTACACCACAAACTACACAAAAATGTGCAAATTTGCCACATAAGTTACACACATACACAATATTTGCCACGTCGGTGCCATGTGTACATGACATGTCACATGTCACCCTGTTCTTCTATCCCTCCCTCGTTTAATTCTCTCTTCCTCTTTCTCTCACCGGCCTCTCTCTCTCTCCCCTCTTCCAGTTAGGTCAACAAAGCAAGCAAGGGAGAGGGGTCAAGGGAGGGTGCCTCAGACTCACCGGTGCTAGCAGCGTGGCCAGCGTTGACCGACGCCATCGTTCGTTGATTGGTAGCCAGGTGGCTCCTTCCAATAGAGCCACCTCCTCACTAGTGTCTGCTCTCATGCTGCCTTCTCCTGTTGGCCTGCACCGCTGCCTCTCGCCGGCCTTCCCCTCTTACACCGTCTTTTCCCATCGGTTTCCCATCCTACGACACCTCTACTCCATGTTGTGCCTCATTCGGTACGTCCTTTGCATGCCATGTCATGCTGCCTGCGTCGCACAACCTCCACTCCACCCCCACCTCTCTTGGGTGTTGTTGTGCTACAGATCTTCACCTCATACTGCCCTAGTTGGTGCTAGTCCCGATGCCGCTATAGGCTAGCATCGCCCGCCCGCCTAGCCCACAACCTACTGTTTGTGATATGCTCTAGAGGCGATCATGAAGATGATTGTATCACGTCTATATTTATGTACTCTTCGATAATGTGTTATTAGTTCTATGAATAAATAACATTTAAATTGTTCATCAAATATGACTTAGTTGCGAGACACATTTTTTGTGTTATTATTCTAAATGATCCATAGTCTCATGTCATTATGTGACACAATAATGATTTGAATATCACATGAATTGATTTATGATAATGTTTCACATGTTATAGATATAGAGATATCCAATCAATAATATGGACACATGTTAGAGAACATGTTGGATAAATCCACCCCGAGACACTACTGAGATTGTTAATCTTACATGTGTTATAGTGTGTCTCGAGTGGTACACCTATATGATTCTTTGACCAGAGATCTTCATTGAGTTCTAGAAATCATTGTGATATACTTTGGAGCTATCAAACGCTACACCATAACTGAGTAGTTATAATGATAGCTTTCGAGTATACTATGAAACATGCCGCGGGGTGTAAGCGATCAAGATGAAATTAGCCACTACTCGATAACAGGAGAGATATCTCTAGGCCTCTCGATGTGGTTGGATTAGAATGTGCATGGCCATGTCAATATGATTAAAGAGTTAATCGTGGTTTCATAATTCATCTCAAGATCGAGTGACTTGTCGAGCTATCAAAAAGGTGGCACGCATCTCGCCTTGAGCTTAACTGGAATTGTGCGGCAAAAGGATGAACATGTGCATGTATCAAGGTTCATTTGATGTGATCATTCTATGCATTCGAGGGTCATATATATGCTGCTAGGAACCTCTATTGACTTGTGGTCTACAAAAGGTTTTGCAAGCCACAACTGTTTGTGCATGAACGTAACGGGTCACACACATAATGGATTCGAACATCTCTGATGGATTGGATATATTAGTAGGTTTCATGGATACTGATTTGTGGAGGATTAGAGTCCTAATGGGCCTATAGTGTAGAGTACATTAGTGCGACTCTATATAAGGGGAGGCGTGGGATAGTGCAATTAAGCAAGAGTTCGCCACCATGAAACCCTAGCTGTCGTGCCCCACCCAACCTCCTAGAAATTGTAGATGCTTGCACAACGGTGCATAGAGTTCGTTCCCCAGACGTGTGGATATCATAAAGGCGCTATTTTGGTTACTAGGGCGCTGATCGACAACATAGAGAGGAAGGTTGACGAGATCGACTACATCCTCTATGGCAGAACGTGCGACGTTGCTACGGTAGTGATCGACTAAGAGGAGGCGTTTGGCTCGGTGTGAACGGCTACTTCTTGTACCTCGACATGCTCATCGTTGGGATCGGCCACTCGAACTGTTATTGCATGTCAAGGATAAGCATCTATGATCTATTACTCCCATAGTCCTGGGTGATCGTGGTAGAAAATTTTGATTTTTGCTAGCGTAGCATACGGGTTCCCCAATAGATGATCATGTGTAGTTTTTGATCTAGATCATGCACATTTGGTGATATGTTGTTGTTCGATGGCACGCATTGATTAGATCAATCGGTTTTTATGGATATATGAGGTATGAGTTGGTAGCTCTGCATGACCAAAAAGATTAGTTTGTGTTCATTCTTGTTCATGTCGCTCCTTGCCCCTATAGTTTGGTAACACCATTAGGAGAGCGCACCAACAGATTGAGATAACATATTGTGGTTGTGTGCGGTTGCTTCCTTCTCAAGGGAACATCGCTGTGTTGATCGATATGATCGGTCTAATGAAAGTTGTGGCATTGTGAATGGCTCCGAATTGGATTGATTTGATCAATCCGATTGAATTTTCATAACATTTTTCATAGATGTGATCTATGTCCCCGGATTATTTATGAAATTGAATAATTGTTATTACATTCCACGAAAACATTATCTCTTCTTCATGTTTGGAAAAAGATTCTTTTAAATTCATAATAAAGGACAAACATTATTTGATTTATTTGAATGATATGCTCCATGGCTATTGTCCATTGCTGAATGGATTATATGTTCTAAATCTTGAAAATGTTCTTGTCTATAATATTAATATTGAAAAGAAACTAAAAACAAATGATATGAATGTCACTTATATGTGGTATTGTCGTTTGGGCCATATAAATAAAAAGCATGTGGAGAAGCTCCGTAGAGATAGTCTTTTTAATTTATTTGCTTTCGAATCAATTGATACATGTGAATCTTGTTTCCTTGGCAAGTTGACTAAAATATCTTTCATTGTTGTCAGCGAGACGACGAGTGACCTCTTGGCCTTATACATACTGTTGTGTGTGGACCAATAAGTTCAACGGCCAGAGGTGGGTTTTAGTATTTTATTACTTTTTACTGAAGATTTTAGTAGATATGGTTATATCTATCTAATGAGGCTTAAGTTTAAATCTTTTAAAAAGTTCAAAGAGTTTTGGAATTAAGTACAAAATCAATTGGGTAAGACAATTAAATTTGTATGATTTAATCATGGAGGTGAAAATTTGAATTAAGAGTTTGGTTATCATCTTAAGAATTGTGGAATTGTTCCATAATTGACTTTGCCTGGAACGCCTCAATGAAACGGGTTTCTAAATGGAGGAATCAGACTTTGTTAGATATGGTTCGGTCTATAATGAGTCAAGTTGACCTTCTATTATCATTTTGCGGACTTGTTCTAGAAATAACTCCGTTCACATGGAAGAGGGTTCCATCTAAATCCGTTGAGAAGATGCCATATGATATATGAACTAGGAAGTGCCCTGTGTTGTCTTTTCTAAAGATTTGGGGCAGTGAGGTTTATGTGAAATGTTTGATGTCCGATAAGCTCTATGTCAGTCTGATAAATGCTTTTTTGTGGGGGTACTGGAGGGAACCTAAATGGTATTATTTATATGGCAAAGAACAGGACAAATTGTTTGTCCCCCAAAATGGTGTCTTTATAGAAAAGGAGTTTTTCAAAAGAGCTAGCAGGAGCAAGGTGCAACTTGAAGAACATCAAGAAACATCTGAAATATTTCAGCCCCTACATAGCCTCAGCTGGATATACAAGATGGTGTATGTCACTTCAAATAAATAGACAACAACACAAGAAGTACAGAAAGGCAGCAACAGCAAGAAGTTAAATACAAGCAATGCAGAACACTACATGCACCCAACATCCTTAGCCCCTCGGCAAGATAGACGAAGAAGCACCTTTAAGGATGATCTAGTGGCCACGGATCGTTCTTCTGTTGACGGCTCCTCCTCGTATAAAGGGATGTTATCATTTTCATCTCCCTCGTCCCCCTATCCTCTTCAGGATCATACTTTGAATGAGAGTCTTCTCTATTTCTATGGTCTGATTGCTTAGCCTTTACTGGTGAATGGGGAGTTGCTGATCCTGTCAGAACGATTTTTACTATGGCGATGCCAAGGGATTGAAATTTGACTTTAACCACCGCGATATTTGATTTTTTTTACTCATATGGACATAGTTCAGTTTCTAATATGAAAACAGCGATATTATTGTTTGAAAAAGGTAAGACTATTTTAACATTTATGAATTCTGCTGCTGGACTATTAATAAGAAGAGCATCATAAATAGGCTACTGTAACCCTTTACATACTCACAAGAGTGAGCAAAAAATAAGGAAACCATAATTTGGGAGCGAAAATTTTATGAAACAATATTTGTAATCACAACAAGGCAGTTAAAGCAAGATTTTGTGAATTCATAAACATCTGTAATTTCATTCTGGTTGCTACAGGTTAAGGGTGGGTTCTTTTCAGTTTTTTTTATCTACTTATTTGCCTTATCTCGTCACTTCGAGAATTTTTTGAAATAGCCTCGAGAGTCGGTTGGCCTCCAATTTTGGGGTTTAGAGAGCTTATAGACATGCCTACGAGTTAAAAAAACTAACTCAGAAAGTAATAAAAAAGGTAAGATAGTCAAATAAGACACGAGATAAGGAGAATCAAATGCATGCAGTGCATAGTTCAAGGAACAGTAGCATGCATGCAAACTTTAGTTTCCCACCACAATTTTTACCATCAATACTCACCAGTAATTTTGAGGCCTAATCTACTAGCATTGGATGTGCAGACAAAAAATTGTTTATACACTAGAATGCCAAGATGTGATTCATCCTTCTCCCATGAAGGTATATGAAAGACCGGCTACGGCGACTAGAGGGGTGAATGAGAGCTTTGAAGAATTTCTTCGGACCGGTGCTCCTCGAACTCATTACCCAACTCAAAATCTGAACACACTCAATAGCTGTATGTACCCCAAGTGGCATAGGTGAATACTATGCAGGTATGTGGGGAATTTTAGGCCATAGTGCTGGTTTGTTGAGAGTTCAAACAAAAGCAAATTCTTTCAAGGGTGTTAAGGCACAAGACAAAGCACCCAACCACCAAAAGCTCTTTTGAAAAACAAGCAGGAATATTCCAACAGAAATTGACTCTGATCACAGAAGTAGTTGCTGGCTTTCTTCAGCTCTAAAAATTATGGAAATTTTTCTCCCTATGCCTTGATGAGTCATGCAGCCTCCAGCCAAGTTTCAGCTCAAAACTGCTCACAGAAATATTAGGAAAATTCTTGAACCACGAACTATTAGAAATCACACATAGAGATTATAGGGCTCAGTATTCACCGCCAAGTTTCAGATCAAAACTCCTCACAGAAAAATCAGGAAAATTCTTGAACCACGAACTATTAGAAATCACACAAAGATTCTAGGGCTCAATATTCACCTCATAGCTCCCAGATGCTTTCCTAAGAGACTTCAAAATTTTTCCATGGATGGATATGGAAGTCAGGCAACATTTGGTTCTAGAATCATCGAAAAAGGGTTTTTCCAGATTTTTCTAAAATTCCTAGACTACAAGCTGTGCGAAGGAAACTTTCTGGACATCAGTGCAACTAGTTCAAAAACTTGATCTCTAGCCTCTCCTAGGTTACAAAAAGGGTCTCAAATCATATGTGCAATCTCAAGGCATCATGGATCAGCAGCAAGTAGAAGGAGGTGAGGCAAATAAACTAGTTGCAACAAAAACAACCAAAGAAACAAGATCGAACACTAAGAACTAGACAAGAACAAAACCATAGATATGAGGAACTTGTTTCTATTGCTTGGAAAAGTTTTACACAGCCACACCTCAGTGGGAAAAGCTCTCAAAGAGCAAATACGAACACCCAAACTCTCATCCCAAGACATGGTAGAGGCAGCCATCTCCACCCCTTCTTTTATAGGGCCACCGGGTGAACCACAACGTTTGATTTCTTATCTCAACCCTAAGCCAACCAAATTAAGGGCTAGGATTCACCCACTCAACTAGCCACTTACATAGGCCTAAACACACACAACACTTAGCCTAACATGGGCTACACAGGCCATATATGGGTTTACATAAAACCCGATCAACCCGATGCAATGGGACTTTATCTGCCGGACTTGACCGCTCCGTTTCCATGCCTTCGGGCCTCCAACCCGAACCAGAACCTTTGAGCCACCTCAAGTCCATCCCCATGGCATCTCATGAGTCCCAAGCTTTAGCCTATCCGTCCTGGGATATCATCACCGTCCTGTACCTCGATCCACCCGACCTACTCCCGGTACCGTCACTGATCACGATTACCTCCAAGCCTGAGTCCACAAAGACAAACACATTTCCATTCCATAAACTGGACCCAAGCATCGACATGCTTGGTCCGGGGTTAGTTCAAAACACACACACTCAATACTGGATAAATGAAAATTAAGATATCTCAAGTCATTTCAAAAGGGGCAAAGGAAAAAACCCCCTAGATTAAGTACAGCAGACAATTTCTGATTTTTTTAATGAATTTTTAGGTTACTCAAATGAAAAAGTTGTCAATACAAAAAAGATGCATCATTAAATTCGCTACAACTTTTGTATACAACACATAATTGTTTGAGTAAGGGAGGACCTCCAAAATGAAATCTACTGTAGCCTATCATAGGAGGCCGAACTGGCTTAAATAAAGTCTCAAAATCAAACTCATGATCCAAATCAAATCTAAGACAAATATACTCATCACAAAACATGGAGTACCTCCACATGGTCTCACAGTATATGAGCTTATCCCAAACTTTATTCCTACAATTAACTGATTTCATGTGGCTACCAAATATTGTTGGCAAACAAATGAAGACTAGCAAGACAAAATCTGTAAGTTCAGTAATCACTAAGCCGCTGTCTGATTGGCCTAGTATGAGGGGATAATAAGTTCAGTATTCACTGCATGCACGCCCCTTTTGCACTTGCTCGGTTGCTCCAAATCAATGAGAGCCACGAATTGGAAACAGATTAGGAGAAAACGGATAAGCCCAAATCTGAATCGCTAAACCCTAGATCGACCACTCACCGAGGAACTCCACCACCACCAAAACCCACGCAGATTCGCAGGTCTACCAATGCAGCCTATCTCTCACATAGGAAATTTTGGGGGAACAACCTGGACGATGAGGCGCAGCGGCATGCCCTTGGTGGCGAGGTCGCCATCATAGAAGCCGTCGCGGGGCTCCCCTAGGGAGTTGGTGAGGTTAATCACATCGGCGAGCTTGAAGTTGAGGAGGAAGCCCAGGCGGAGGCGCGGCTGGACCACCAACAGCCGCGCAGGGGACTCTCTTCGTCAGAGTCAGCCAGCAAAGCGGTGAGGGATGAGCGCTTGCTGCGGTCGGTGGAGAAGAGGGCAGCGAGCAGCTCCTCCCTCATCGGCTTTGGCCTTGGGACACTCCTGCTCACAGGGAGGACGTGCATCGAGGACCTCGAGAAGGGAGGAAGTCACCGGCGCCGAGGATGGCGATTAGGGTTTGGGTAGGAGGCGATTTGGGGTAAGTGGCGTGCGCGTTGGTTAGGTGGAGTGATAGCAGCAGGGGTTCCGATCTTTCGATGAGATGGGTAACTCTAGATTTGTGGAGGAATCAACATTGGCGGCCCGACTACAACCGACCAGGACATTGCGCCTTAGCAACTGATACACAAACTCCAGAGAGGTTATTGATCCCGCCGGAGCACGATCAACCTGACCACGAAGGTCTTTGTTCCTGTAAGCAATCGAAGAACTACCAAGAACAAGATAAATAAGCAACTCAATTTGCAAATATGTATTGAGATTTGGTTTGGAAGAAACACAAAACGGTGGGGTTCTAATGACCAGTAATTCAGGCGGTCCAACCGACACGATCGATTACAAGTAGTAGCAGTAGCTAACTTGATCAAACAAAACCCAACTCTAAACGTCAACGACTACTAAATTTATAAGAGAAAGATGGCTAGGAGGGGTGTGATAAACTTCCTAGGGTTTGTCTATGGCGTGCACAACCTTAGCTTGGACTCAGACACGCTAGCAAGGCCCAGTTTGGCCCAACTGGGTGATGTAACAACTTGTTTTGATGATTTCCGACCCTCTAAGAGGAATTTTGTAGTGAGACCTGCTCCATTAGAATGCTTATCTCCTAAGCTTTCCGTGAAGTGGTAGAACGTCAAAAACGGACTTCGTATGTGGCTTAGGCATCCGTTTGAAATTGTACTGCACGCTGATGGCAAAACTGGACTCGTGGCCAAATTGGGCTTTCTCTTGGGCTAGCCTTGGAGCAATCTGACTTATATGACTTGAGGAAGTGGAGGAGGTGGAGATACACCTTTGTTGAATATACCATCAAATATGGGAGGTGGCGAAGGTGGCGGCCGAATTGGTGGAGATGATGGCGCCACATCTAGAGGCTGAGGAGGCCAACTATGTGGTCGACCTAGCCAAGGTGGAAATCGATGAAGCAATGTTGATGGAACCAACATATTAGGCCTAGATGTCACAGGTGTGAACCCGCAAACAAGAAAGAGGGCTGCCCCCGGTGGGTTAGGTCCTGGCGGAGCAACTTACGCTCCCGGAGCAGCTCGATGAAGAAGACTCTCGCACTCTCTCGACACACGCTCTTAGTGGGAATGAGGTGCTAGAAAGAGGGAATATCCCCCCGCTCTCCCTGGTCTATGTCTCCTTTTTATAGAGGGGTTTGGTACATGGTCTGATGGCTTTGCCCTTTTTCCCCTGACCAACTCTGAGCAGGTCTTAAGGTCATTTCCATCGAGTTTACATGTTTTGCCCCTCACCTGCCCTGTGGCCAAGAGCCCGATGGTCTTTTTTGTGGCTTCTACCTAGCCTCTTTACATCTTTGCCCTCCTGCCAAGCATCCTATGCGAGGTTACAATGGGAATTACACATGAATGGTGGTTACGAGCTTGCTTGGCGTGGTGCAGGGTCTACTTGAGTGTTCTGACGAGGTGGTAGGTCTGGCTGTACGGTTTGTCTCTCCGGTTTTGTGGGCGGCAAGAAGGTATGCCCCATCGCTGCCCCGCTTGCTTCTGGTTCATCCTTCGTTGATCACCGCTCCAAGGAACCTCGGAGAGGTTCATCCCTACTCCGCCGATCCCTTCTGCCTTCCTTTCACACTGCTCCGCATAAGTTCCTCATCTACTTATCTACACTGTTCCTTCATCTGTCCACCTTGGTCCCGCTGGGCTTCACTCATGCCCCGTGTTGCTCCGCTAGCCTTCGCTCCGGCCCTGCTGGGCTCCGCTTATGCTCCGTGTTGCTCCGCTAGCCCCGCTCTGACCTCCTCAAGCTTCGCCTGTGCTCCCCGTCCGCCTTACGGGCCCCTCGCAGATGTCCTGAAAAATTATGCCTGGGACACAAAACAGCGGGGTTGTACTCTCGCTGCTATGTCAAAAGGGGTACTCACCTTAGGCCAACAACAGGAGCCCCTCATGGCTATGGGCCTGCTCCACCATGCCCTTGGCCATACCACAAGGAGGCCTGAGTTTTCCCGACTCTCTTGGGCATACGTAGCGAGGCTTCACCGCTATTTCCCGAGTTTCTCCATTATGCCTGTTGCGCTTCCCCATGCCCTTCATCACGCTGCTACACTGCGGGTGTCCATTCGCCCATTCGTCAAGTCACGCTGTCTTGTCTATCGCAGTTGCTCATTATGACCGTTGAACTTTGTGCCATTGCAGGCGGCCCGTATGCCCACGTCGTGCATGCCCCCACTTTTTGCGTGATTCACACCACGTGTCTCCAACTAACAGCTAGGATGGAGCGCTCCTTGCCTTTAAGCTCCACTCGGGGGTCGTTGGGGGAAGGCTCTCTCTTCTTCCTCACCCTTGTCCACCGCCACTCGGTTTCCCGGGTACGCTTTACTCAGATTCCTGGGTACGCTTTCCTCTGCCTTCATCTTTCGCCAGCGCCGCCGGGCACCGCATGGTTTTCTTTGCCGCCACCAAAGCATCCTTGTCGCTGTCCTTTCTAGGCGATCCATGGCGCCCTGACGAACCCTTCAGGTGAGGCTGGTTCTCAGCGAGGAGGACGCGGCCATGTTGTTCCCTGTTTTGGGGGGTGTACTTTGAGTGCCATCGATCTCGATGTCCTGGCAAACGAGTTTGGGCTGATTCGCTCAACCATGCGCGCCCCAGGGAGGGAGGACACCCCTCAGCCGCACGATGATGAGGTGATGGTGTTCTCCACCTTCCTAGAAGTGGGGCTCTGATTCCCCATCTCTCCCCTAGTAGGGGAGGTGCTGCAGCTATTCAGGGGTGAATCTATCGTAGCTTACGCCCAATGCCATTGTCCGGCTAGCAGTGCTAGATTGGGCCTTTTGCCCCACCAACCACCGACTATCCGGGCGAGTCTTCTCCCTCATTGAGGACACCTTCTGGTAGCCAAAGCAGTGTAAGGCGGACGACACGGGTGTGCGGTCCTGCATCGGCTCCCTCAACATCCAAACAAAGCGAACGCTGTCGAAGGTGATCCCCGTGGCCGCTGCTAAAGGGAAGTGGGAGGCAGGCTAGACGCGGTGATGGTACTACTAGGCACACAACGAACTGGATGCCCTACTTCGCACCTCCCTAGGCCCCGTCCGCGTTATTCGGTCGCCGAACCTGGCCGCGATGGCCGAAGAGATGGAGCTCCTGGTGTTCCTGAAGGCTCTCCGTCATCAGAGCACCATAAGCGATTTGGCGCATAAATTATACCTAGCGTGCGTGGAGCCCCTGGCGACGAATCCCCTTCTTACAATGGAGATGTCCGAGGGTGAGATGCTGGTGGTCGTTTGGCCAAAAGGTGCCTAGAACCGCGGGCATGGAGCCGCTGTGAGGCAGGCACGTGAGCTCCTCGGCCCCTGCAAACTTATGGAGTATGAGGCCATGATGCAAGTGGTAGGGGCCCAGCGTTGCGCCCGTTTTGCCGAGTAGGGGCCTCGGGCGGTGCCCAAGCCCCGGTGGTCGACCTGGCCAAGGTGGAGATCGACGAAGCAATGTTGTTGGAGCCACCATATTAGGCCTAGATGTCGCAGGCGTGAACCCGCAAACAAGAAAGAGGGCTGCCCCTGGTGCGTTAGGTTCTAGCGGAGCAACTTACGCTCCCAGAGCAGCTCGATGAAGAAGACTCTCGCACTCTCTCGACACACGCTCTTAGTGGGAATGAGGTGCTGGAAAGAGGGAATATCCCCCCGCTCTCCCTGGCCTATGTCTCCTTTTTATAGAGGGGTTTTGTACATGGTCTGATGGCTTTTCCCTTTTCCCCCTGACCAACTCTGAGCAGGGGTCTTAAGGTCATTTCCTTAGCCGCGCGATGATGAGGCGGGGGTGTTCTCCACCTTCCTAGAAGTGGGACTCTGATTCCCCATCTCTCCCCTAGTAGGGGAGGTGCTGCAGCTGTTCAGGGCGAAGCTATCGTAGCTTACGCCCAATGCCACTGTCCGGCTAGCAATGCTGGATTGGACCTTTTGCCCCACTGGCCACCGACTATCCGGGTGTAGATAATATGGTCCCTGGGTATTCTCACGGAGACAAATTAGACGGACCACCTCACGGAGCAGGGTCACGCCTACCATCTAGAAGATAGGCCTGTCCCGCATGAAGACCCGACTTGTATCACAAGAAAGACACAGTTGTAATCCGGTACTTACGTACTTGGCAAGAAAGGATAGAGATAGACTTCCTATCTCTATCCCCAGTTTTTATAACCAATTAGGATACTTATCTGTAACCCTACCTCCCTCCACTATATAAAGGGAGGCAGGGACCCCTAGTTCAGGAAGAGGGGAGAAGAGATCACATCGATCCACAGCCATCCTCAACATTGATCCATCGAGATCAACCCCAATAAAATCCACGAGCATAGGAGTAGGGTATTACCTCCACCGCAGAGGGCCCGAACCTGTATAAATCTGTCTCCTATGTTACCATCAGGTTTCGGTCTTACGCATAGCCCCATAAAGTATATTGCCGATATAATCCGTCGACAGTTGGCTCGCCAGGTAGGGGCAGCGCTAAGATAATCTTCATCAAACTCGATGGCATCTCTCGGCAGCAGCGCCGTCGAATTCACCTCTGGCCAAGTTTTCCATTTTAAAGGTTTGAATTTCATCATCAACAACCTCGGCAAACTTGTCCTTGAAGAATCGAATCAGATCCGATGGGAAGACAACTTCAACCGTGAAGCGAACGCAAGAAGAAGATGTGATCTATTGGCGTCCAGAATCTAGACGGAACTTCCGTCGCAATTTTTTGTTGACTCGGAAGGAATTTTGGGGTGGTTTTGGATGCGTTGGAAAGCTTATCTCGTTATCTTTCCAACGAGTCCAAGATCATCGAAAACCGAATTCAGACTTGACTGTGGCCACCGTTCGACGACAGACTGCGCGGAGGTGACGTGAATCCCGCGCGAAGATGGAGCTCGACGATGATCCGTGGTGCACCTCATGGTGGACCTCGACGACAAAGCGGAACTCATCCCGGAGATCACGGCGAGGCTTCTACGCCATCCCGACTTACGGCTCCTGCAGCGCCCCGACTGGCGTCTCCTGTGACGCCGACTTGCGGCTCCTGCGCCCCCGACTTGCGGCGACGACTACCGCCGCACCCACTCGTTGCTCCGGCAATAACGACAAACCGCGACCTTCGCCAAGACATTGAAGCTCGGCGGCAGGAGCGAGAAGAAGATGAGAGACGTCACCATGATGACGATAGAAGAGGTTTCGGTCGAAACCGTGATAGCCGACTTCCTAGGCAGGCTTCTCACGCGCACGACACCGAGGACAGTCGTGCCAACTTCCTAGGCCGGCTTCTCGTGCTCGGCACCGAGGACAGCCGCGCCGACTTCCTAGGCAGGCTTCTCGCGCGCATGACGCCAAAGACAGTCGTGCCGACTTTCTAGGCCGATTTCTCGTGCACGACGCCGAGGACAGCCGCGCCGACTTCCTAGGTCGGCATCTCGCGCACGACGCCGAGGACAACCGCGCCGACTTTCTAGGCCGGCTTCTCGCGACTTCTCTAGGCTGGCTTCTCGCGCATGTCGCCGACGACAGCCACGCCGACTTCTGTACGCCGGCTTCTCGCGCACGACGCCGAGAACAGCCGTGCTGGCAAGGTGACTTGCCCGGGGCTCGTTCACTCGGGCGTGAGGACGACACGATCAACAGCTAAGTTGTCTATTTTTATACTCAATTACATCATTATAATTTATCTCCTGACTTGCTACATAGTTGGTATCCAATTAAGCAGTAAGTCGGGGCTATACCTAATTAGGTGCATTATGTGCACCCATCTCTTTTTGAGTTTCGTTTGTTCTTTTCCATGTTGACTTTTACCGATTCCGAGTGTCACACATTCTGAGTAGTAAAACTCTGATTCCTATACAAAATTTGGGTTTCCTGACGCGTGTCCGGAGACAGAGCTTCGCGCCAACTCCTAACGCTAAGGGATTTGATGAGCTAGGCGGGTGCTTAACAAAAAGAATTAAACATACTCGGGGAAGCGTAAATCAATACCGAAAAAATAAAAAAAAACGATAATTTGACATAATAAAAATACATAATTGGACATAATGCATATTGCTCTACAATCCAGTCTTTTCTCTACTACTCGTGTTCTTCATTGTTTCCACAGGGTACAATGCAGGATAATGCGAGATTGTTTTTATAGCACGGCTGTACGCCTATGCCAGCACCCCGAGTGCATTATACGGCTCGGCTGCATGCCTACGTCAACTCGGCACGGCTACACGCCAACGCCAGCGCCCCGAGCCCAACCTTCGGCACGGCTGCACGCCTAAGCTGGCACCCCGAGTGCATCATACGGCTCGGCTGCATGCCTACGTCAACTCGGCACGGCTTCACGCCAACGCCAGTGTCCCGAGCGCAATCTTTGGAACGGCTGCACGTCTATTCCAGCACCCCGAGTGAATTATACGGCTCGGCTGCATGCCTACGTCAACTCGGCATGGCTTGACGCCAACGACAGCGTCCGGAGCGCAACCTTCGGCATGGCTGCACGCCTACGCTAGCACCCCGAGTGCATTAAACGGCTTGGCTGCATGTCTGCGTCAACTTTGGCATGGCTATATGCCAACGCTATTCGTTGAGAGTGGTCAGGGGTCGGCGCGAGGCCATGAGCTCTCACGTCGGCGTACCCATTGTGCGCTCTCGCGCGCCATCCGTAAAAACAATACAGTGAGTAAGCACACCTCATGTTAGGCCAC
This sequence comes from Olyra latifolia, assembly GCA_036346145.1. Taxonomy (NCBI): domain Eukaryota; kingdom Viridiplantae; phylum Streptophyta; class Magnoliopsida; order Poales; family Poaceae; genus Olyra; species Olyra latifolia. The sequence goes on along the minus strand of CM070524.1, from coordinate 37,427,552 downwards.
TAGCTGGTGACCACCAAGTGAAATCAGATGCTGAAAGCTATTAAGGATTCAGGTTCCAAGGATATGCTCATTGAGCGGCTTGCCCTACACCATTGGTTATAGGTGCACTCGGTTAAATCTAATCCTGTGATATGCCTCCTGCTAGGTCATTTGTTGCCTCATGTCAGGTCAATTGTCGGTTACTGCACGAGTCAGAATCGGATATCACGAACGGTTTCGAGATGACCACTCGGCTAAGCCGTAGGTACGCTCTCCATGAGCCACAAGCCACATCCGACATACTGGGCCGGGTACCGCCATATACCAGTATACCCTCCGGGGTCAATTGCCAGATTTAATACACTTAGTCTGGGTACCGCAAGAAAACTCAAAAGAGATTCGAATGGGTCTCCCAACATGGTACGGCTGCACGCCTACACCAGCACCCCGAGCGCAACCTTTGACACGGCTGCACGTCTATGCCAGCACCCCGAGTGCATCATACGGCTCAGCTGCATGCCTACGTCAACCTCGGCACGGCTTCACGCCAACGCCAGCACCCCGAGTGCAACCTTTGACACGGCTGCACGTTTACGCCAGCACCCCGAGTGCATCATACGGCTCGGCTTCATGCCTATGTCAACTTGGCATGGCTTCACGTTAACGCCAATACCGAGCGCAACCTTTAACGCACGGCCGCGACGCTTCACGGCGGCACCCTGCGCATCATACGGCTCGGTTGCATGCCTACGCTAACTCGGCGGCTTCACGCCAACGCCATACCTCAAGCGCAACCTTTCGCACGGCCCGACGTCTGGCTGCACCCGATCGCATCATACGGCTCGGCTGCATGCCTACGTCAACTCAGCACGGCTACATGCCAACGCCAGCTCCCCGAGCGCAACCTTCGGCACAGCTGCATGCCTACGCTAGCATCCCGAGTGCATCATACGGCTCGGCTGCATGCCTACGACAACTCGGTACGGCTTCACGCCAACACCAACGCCAGCGCCCCGAGCGCAACCTTTGGCACGGCTGCATGTCTACGCCAGCACCCCGAGTGCATTATACTGCTCTGCTGCATGCCTACGTCAACTCGGCACGGCTTTACGCCAACGCTAGCGTCTCGAGCGCAACCTTTGTCACGGCTGCACTTCTACGCTAGCACCCCGAGTGCATCATACGGCTCGGCTGCATGCCTACGTCAAACTCGGCATGGTTTCACGCCAACGCCAGTGCCTCGAGTGCAACCTTTGGTACGGCTACACGTCTACGCCAGCACCCCGAGTGCATCATACGGCTCGGCTGCATGCCTACGTCAACTCGGCGCGGCTTCACGCCAATGCCAGCACCCAGAGCACAAACTTCGGCAGGGCTACAAGCCCACGTATGTGCTTCAAGCCTACAAGGTGATACGCTAGGGGCTAAGTGCTCAAAAGCAAGGATGACATCATCGTCAGCAAAGCAGCTAAGTTTTTCATCATCATAATCTTTTCACATATAAACTCGTGTTATTTCTTGACTTGCTACTTAGTTGAATTCCAATTAAGCAGTGAGTCGGGGGCTACACATAATTTTGTGCACTTGCGTGCGTCCATCTTTTTCATAGTTATTTTTTGCTTTTGTTACTTAGTGATTTAAGTAAAATCCGAGTGCGCTATAATTCTGAGTAGTGAAGCTATGAACCCATAACACGGCGAACTCTACGTCACCCAAACGCGTGCCTGGGATAAAAAGCCATGTGCCAACTCCCTACACTCGAGGGGCTAGACTAGTCGGGCAGAGTGCGTAACAAAAGGAAGAAAAACCACTCGGACTAACAAAAATCATTAAGTAAGAAAAATAAAAAATGGCTATTTCGCACATAAAGATAGTCGGATTTTTTATCCGACCAAATGTTTTCATATTCAGATACTATCAAAATCCTACATGTACATGTTACAGGGGTTCAAGGAAGTGTTTATGCTACAAGCACCGACCATGGCACAGTTACGTGTCAACACCCGCGCTCTGAGCGCAATCTAGGCATGGCTCCACGCCTACGCCAACTTTGGTACGGCTGCACGCCTACACCAGCACCCAGAGTGCATTATATAGCTCGGTTACATGCCTACGCCAGCGCCCCGAGCGCAAACTACGGCTCGGTTTCTCGTGTACTGCACCGAGGACAACCACGCCGACTCCCTACGCCAGCTCGCTACTCCGGTAACGACTAGGACGGCCACCCCAACTTGCGGCTTCTCGCGCACTGCGCTGAGGGCAACCGCACCAACTTACTACGTCGGCTTTTCGCGCATTGCGCCGAGGACAGCCGCGCCGATTTACTATGCCAGCTTCTCACACTGCGCTGAGGACAGTTGCGTCGACATTCTACTCACGCCGTGACGTCAACCGTCGCGCCGACTTCTAGGACTCCAAGAAATTGGGCTGGGAGTCACATGGAGATTTCAACCTGCAAAGCTCTCTTGAGCCCTTCACAGCCTACTTGCATGCCAATGGAGCACTCGGCATAGAGAAGGTTCCAGTCGGAGTACTCGACTTGAAGTATGACTCGGTCGACACACATCCGAGAAGGCATCAACTCGGCTATAAAGCACTCGGGACTACTGTGGATAACATGATCCCCGGGTATTCTCACGGAGACAAATTAGACGGATCACCTCACGGAGCAGGGTCACACCTACCATCTAGAAGACGGGCATGCCCCTCATGAATACCCAACTTGTATCACAAGAAAGACACAGTTGTAACCCGGTACTTACGTACTCGGCAAGAAATGATGGAGATAGACTTCCTATCTTTATCCCCAGTTTTCATAACCAACTAGGATACTTATCTGTAACCCTACCTCCCTCCACTATATAAAGGGAGGCAGGGGCCCCTAGCCGAGAAGGAGAGATCATATCGATCCATAGAGGAGAGGAGGAGGAGAGATCACATCGATCCATAACCATCCTCAACATTGATCCATCGAGATCAACCCCAATACAATTCACGAGCACAGGAGTAGGGTATTACCTCCACCGCAGAGGGCCCGAACCTATATAAATTTGTCTACTGTGTTACTATCGGGTTTCGGTCTTATGCATAGCCCCATAAAGTATATTGCCGACATAATTTGTCGACAACAATCTTTATCTAGTCTATCCCCTCATGGTAAGCAACGAGGATAGTCCAGATTATGTGGGCAAACTTGATATATGTAATCTGCTCATATTCATTGCGGCTTAGACCCTAAATGATCAGGTTTCGTCCTTTAGCATTGGTCTCGACCTGAGACTGATTAGAGGCATTGATGTCCTTGTCGTTAGGCACCACATAGAGATTCTGACCTTTCAACCAAATAGGATATCCCTATGCCATAATGTAGGACTGCATCCAAGCCTTCCAAAAATGAAAATCGATGCTAGAAAAGACAAGAGGCTTGGTGGGGTACCTATCATATGCCATAACTCCAAAAGAAAGGAAAGACTTAAAGATCAGTTAAGATTGAAATGAGGAGCACTACCTAGCTCTGATAGCAGTTAAAAGACCGAGCTAGGTGGTTAGAAGGGGAGGTTGAATAGACGCCAAAAAGATCATGACGCTTTGTTCAAAAATGTGCCCCAAAATCTAAAACAAATGATGAACCTTGTCTCAAACAGCTATAAAAGCTATTAAGAACAAAGGCTAATCGAGAAACGTGGTGGAAGATAAATTTTGACAGCACAATAGACGCTTAGTAAAACGGCTATAACTCCCAACTATTGGTCATATGGTTATGACATCTTTATTGGAGCTAGATATGAAATTAGGAAACCAGAAAATGAAAAAATCACCTTCATAGCATCACCGAGCAAAAGGATACAAAAATCACATGGCCTGCTGCTCAAAAATTACGAACTGCACAATAGGAGCTCGGCAAAACCTTTATAGATCTCAAACCGTGGCTCTAGGCCCTATAAAAATTTTACTAATAGAAGATCTAGAAGTGAAAGAGCTAACTGTAACATCCTCATTTTTCAAAATCAAAATCATATGCATTCCATGGTATAAATTTTTTGGAAAATATTAAAGCATTTAAAAATGAGTATGTTCCTAATTAAAAGAAAAGCTTTGCAAAATAAAAACTTCCCAAAACCTAATTGCAAGTATAATATTAATTAAAGTCTTCTAAAAAGATTTGTTTAAGCAAAATAAATTGTTAATACTAATTTTACCAATTTTACATTTCTTAAATACTATTTTACATTTTAATCTTTAAATAATTATTTATCTATAATTTGAAGCTTAAATAAATTAATTATGGGATTTTATTTTCTATTCTATCCCTCTCTTGCAAGTGGACCCAACCCTTTCCCTTTTTCTTTTCTTTTCTCTCTCTTTTCCCTTCTCCTCCTTCCTTCCCTTCCTTTCTTCCTTGATTGAGTTGCTCTCGGTCTCCTCTATCTAAACGACAGGGGGGACATTCCTCCTCCTCTTTATTATGGAAACCTCCCCAAAATCCCCGAATTCGTGGTGGAATCTGTTTCCACGACCCCAGGGGATCTTCCCCTACCGAAACCTGCCCTCTTTTCCTAACCATCGTGCCCCCAATCCCTATATAAACCCCCTGCCGCCGTCACTTCCTTACCTTTGCCTCTCCACGAAATTCGTCGCCGGGTAAGCCCTCTTGGCCGGACCCTCCGAGGACGTTCTTCCTCTCCCTCCCCTGAACTTATCCCACCCTTCAGCCGCACGAATCGTCAACCGAGTTCGCCAAATTTCATCACCAAAGATGTTGTTGTCCCCACGACCGCCACCACCAATCTTCATCGATTCGTCGCCGTCAGGAGGAAATCTTCCCTCCGATCCCCTCCATCTCCCTTTTCCCCCACCTGCCGGCGCCGCCGCGTCGCTGTTCGCCGCAGCCGTCTCCTCTCGATCTGCCGCTGTCGCCTCCCCTGTTTTGTGCCACCGCCATGCGGCCCCCGCCTATGCCTGTGGAGTTGAACTATGTTATTTGAATTCCGCTGCTAGGCCATGGAGTCTAAACTTTGTAATAATTATGCGACTCTGATGTAATAATTTACTTTTCACTGAATGGTAATGATCCAAACTGTATATCTGTGTGTACTAGCTACTTGATCCAGGGACTTGTACAGGTAAAGCACAGTAGGGATTCGACTCCATTTTGCAGGTCCCGACACTAACCCAACAAGAATTACCTCCATCCAATATCTGAGCAAAAAGAAAAAATCACAAGCTCTTCTGCACAAGAATTTCAGACTGCAGACAGAGGGTTGGAAAAACTTCCATAGATCTTAAACCGTAGCTCTAGGACCGATCAAATTTTTATCACAACTAGCTATGAACAAGAAGATCTACAAGTGAAAGAGCTAACCCAAGAAGAATTACTTCCATCCAATATCTGAGCCAAAAGAAAAAAAAAATCACAAGCTCTTCTGCACAAAAATTTCAGACTACAAACAGAGGGTTGAAAAAACTTCCATAGATCTTAAACCGTAGCTCTAGGACCGATGGAATTTTTATCACAGCTAGCTCTGGAAGTTAGGAATCCAACCAAAGAAGAATCACCATCATATTATGTCGGAGGAAAAATAAATAAAAATAAAAAGTACTGTTGCATAGAAAGAACAAAGCGACGAACTTGAGCAAGAAATGCAAGAACTTCATCTTGGTGTTTTCCATGGGTTGCAAGATGACATGGGTATTATTAGCAACATCTACGCCACTTAGATCAACAAGGAATCAGCATGTAGAAGGAGGGAAGGCAAAGAAACTAGTTGCAAAATAAATAACAAAGAAAATTATATCAAACACGTAGAACAAAGCAAGAACTTTTCGTGAAACTTATATTTCTATTGCTTAGTTGATTTTCTACAACCACACACAAGTGGGCATAGCTTACAAGGAGCAAATAATTCTGAACAAAAATCTTAACAAATACATAAGTGGAGGCAACCCTCTACCCCTCCTTATATAGATCTTTTGACGGCATCTCCACCCTTCAAGGGTTGCTTAGTTTCTAAGCTAACCTGAGCTAGAATTCACTAATTGCACTACTAATAACTAGCCCTACATATGGGGTTTACATGAGCCACACAAAACCTACATAGGCTTTACACAAAGCCCAAACAACCCGATGCAACGGACTTTCATTCTTCACTTGATAGCTCATTTTCCGAGCCTCCGGGCCTCCGACTAAAACCGAAAACTTTGATCTATCTCAAGTCTGTCTTCATGATGTCCACATGAGCCTGGTTTAAGCCCAACTTCCCGTCAGCATCCTTGATTGTTCTGGACCTTGGTTCTCCTAACATAATCCTAGTATTAGTTGATGACCACAGCTGCCTTCAAACCTGCACTTAGATAGACCATCACAATCTCCACAGATATCTCACTTATCTCCATACAATTAAGTTAGCACATTATCATCTATAATCATGTAATGATGCTAATTGACCCTAAATCAACACTAATCATAAGTCAAATCTGCACCTCAAGTGCATAACAGTTTGCGAAAATTATAACAATTAATCTATGCATCAAATGACTTTCTGTCTAAAATAAAAAACCCTCGTCTTGAATTCTCTACAAGAGCCATGAAGTCCAAAAAAATCATCTGAGTAAAGGAGCACCACGAAATAGTCTAAACTGTGAAAAATGTGCGTGCTGAAACATAAATCCGTTCGGCTCTAAACAAGTCTCAAATACAAACTCCTCAACCAAATCAAATTAATTCATATATATTCATCACCACAAGAAGACCTCTATATGCTCTCACAAATTTTGACTTGCATGTTCTTCAAACAACATGTATTTTTTACTTGAAGAATTACATGTAATTTTGTGCATGTTTTTAGAGGATTTTTCCTAGCCAGAGATGATGCACATTTTTTCCTATTATCTTTACCAAATCCCTTATAGAGATATCCCTTTTGGCATTGTGAAACAATATTCTCAATGTTTTCTTGCCCTGCTAGGATTGGGGGTGTTAAGATAGTTGCCGGTCTCCGTGATTAGTTACCATATACTACCTCCGTTTCGCTATGTTTATCCATGCCCATCATTGCGCACAGACCAAGAAAACACAAACTCAAGTGAAAAAGTACATTGGGATGACAATTCTTTCCCTAATTAATGGATTTGGTTGGCTGCATGCATGGATTTGATTGGTTGCTTGCATTTAAACTTCCTTGGAAACAATAGAATAACATTAAAATGGATCATAAAGCATCTTTGGTTACCATAATGGACAAACAATTTGAAACAGATACTCTCGAGGCCATGGACAAATATAGCGAAACGGAGGGAGTATATATATTTGCTGTAGACTGCGTGTATAATCGTATCTTGTAACAAATGGATATAACTGATCGTGATCGGATCAGGCCTGATTTGAAGCCGATCCTTTCCCTGCCCGACGCAATGCATGGCGATGGTATATACATAACAGCGGCGCTTTGTTTGCTGCACCGTGCACGTACCAGATGGTCCAGATCTGATCGAGTCCACGACGAGTACGTGCGCGCACCGAATTTATAGCATCGAATTAGCAACGAACGCCGCATCTACAGTTCTACTCTCCCACCGCAATGGCCGAGCCCTCGCCCCTGCACGGCCTCACCGACGGCGGCAGGTGGGACGCCGACGACCTCTTCTGTCGCCTGTGCCTCGTCGTACAGGCCGCCTTCCTCGACGCAGCCTTCTCGCCCTACCGCGGCAGGCCACGCCACGTCCAGCGACCGGAACCGGCGGCGCCTTTAAGCTTTCTCAGTCACCGGTTCACCTTGCCGAAGCTGGTCCGCCGGGGGACCAACGATGTCGTCACGGTGAGCCTCTCCTCAGAAGGAGACGGAGATAGGCGGCGGTTCCTGCTCTGGGCCGACATCGATCTGGACCTGGATGGCGGCCGGCAGAGCACGAGCCGGGAGCGGATTTTCGTCGTGGCTCGGATCGCTACAGTCCTCGGCGGTAGCCTGGACGAAGCGTGGGGCGCGCTGAAGGCGGAGGCGGCGGGGGCGTGGCTCTGGAGGGCCATCGCCGGTGAGCTCTGCCGGGACATCTTCCTCGACATGTGCGTCATGCCAGGGGAGCCAGCCTTCATGCCCCTCCCAAGCGACGTCAGGGCGGCGATCATGGGGATGTGCGACGACGCCGAGGACGTCGCGAGGCCGGAGTGGACCAGCAAGCAGCTGAGGGGCATCGTCACCTTGCCTTCGCCCCTCTACCATCTCACCGACACCGGCAAGTGGAACGCCCAGGACGTCTTCGGCCGCCTGGACCTTGTCGCCCACGCTGCCTTCCTCGACGCCGGCTTCCTGCCCTACCTCGCCAAGCGGCGCCGTGACCGGCGACCGAGACGGGCAACACCTTCATGCTATCTCTCTCGTCGCTACACCTTGCCCCAGCTGGTTCACCGGAGGAGCACGGACGTCGTCGTGACGAGCCTCTGGTGTGACGGAGACGGGGGGCACTTCCAGTGCCGGGCCTACATCGAGAGCGAGAGAAGAGAGATGGTCCGCGGCCGGCACTGGGAGAGCGCGACACGGGAGGCGATGTTCCCGGCGGCACAGGTCGCCGCCGTCCTGTGCGGCTGCCTGAACTACGCCGTCCGCAGGCTGAAGGCGTGGCTCTGGGGGGCGCTCGCCGACGGTCTCTGCCGGGACCTCTTCGTCGATATGTGCAGCATGAACGGCGTGCCAGTACTGGAGCCCGGCCGCCTTGAGTCCCTCCCAGGCGACGTTACGGCGACGATCTTGGGGATGCTCGACAACGCGAAGGACCTCGCGCGAGTGGAGTGCACCTGCAGGCAGCTGAGGGCCATCGTCACCGAGCGCGACGGCGAGCTCTGGAAGGCTAGGTATGAGGCCATCACCACCCGGCGTCCGCTTGGCCACGGCGGCGAGCCGTCCGGCGCCACGAGCCTCACTTGGAAAAAGAGGTACATGACCAAAATGGAAGGAGAGGCACGAGATCGTCAGGAATATGCAGATGTGGCCAACCGATATCTCCTTGCCATGGATTTTCCGTATTGGGCCGATTGGGCGTACGCTGTGCATCGTAGGGGACTGCAGCGCGCGGTGGATGTCCCTGCGGATCAGATTCAGAGGGCGCCCGTCGCCGCCAGCCTCGACGACGTCGTCCGCCGGAGAAAGAGCGTGTCAGATCATGGCTACAGGAGGCGGCATGGTGGCGGTGCCATCCACTCGCCGTCTTCCCGGTACCGATGGAAGCATCGGTGATGCCGCCATGCCGGCAACGCCTAGCTACTTCTCTAGGGTTTATTAAGGTTTTTTTTTCCCGTTTCTTGGGCGGAAACATGCAATTGCATGCATGATGCATGCATTATTTCATCAAAAGTTGACGGCACCCTCTACGGAACCATTACTTTTTGTTTACAAATAATTACTTCTTAGAGCTATGGAATTTTTGTTAATTTACGTTTGCAAATATATATTTATTAGAGCATGTATAATGTGCCCCAATGTCAACCGGTCTTTTTTATTAGTTTTCGTATTAAGACAAGCAATGATGTGCAGAAATAAAGAGCAAGTCGTTTACCATCCAGCGGTCCACCGATGCAGATGGAACAAGAATTTTATACATATGAAAAGAGTTCTCTCTAGCGATATGTAAGAATACAACCTATCTTACCAATTATCTATATAAAATTTTGAGACCCGAAAGTCTCTCGGATTTCAAGATCGATCATGTGAAATAGCATGGCACCCCATCCCCTCCCAATGCATCGTGCCCGAGGCTGGGGCTTGCTTAGCCTCCCCCAACTAGGCTAGCGACATACACATGCCTACCCTGCGAGTGTGAGGATTACTCCATGTGTGAGTCATGACTATTGGAATAGATTTTATACACCGTAGATCGATATTTATAAAAACTTAATGCTTTGATTTTTTTAATCCTGTTTCTTAAAAATCTTAAAGCATATTTTCAAAACTCGTAAAAAAAATAGTAAAACTAAATGAACCGGTTTCTTCAAACTGCTTCTAAAAGCTTTGAAAGTTTAGCTTTTAGCAATCCAGTAATTCAATCCACTCTTTTAGAATGTGAAATCCTATATATACAAAATGGTATACTCGTAGCCACTCCGACGGTATATCCTCTCCACCGTCTGATTCCTTCTCCGTTTCCACTGATTGCATCACTCGTTGGCCTTCTTCGCGCTAGAGCCGATGGCGTATAAGATGGTGGTGGCCGATGACGGGGCACCGCCTCAGGATGATGATGCCGCGCTCCTTGGACGGCGCTGTTGCGGCCACTATCGCGCACCTATACCTTGGCTGCCACCATTGCACGATGCTCCGCCAGCTCTTCGTCCCCTCTCTCTTTCGCCAAGCTAGGATTTGGAGCTCGAGCAAGCTACTGGATGTCATCATGTGCCACCAAACCGGCCGGTCGTTGCTGCCCAGCGAACCATCGTGTGTCGCTCAGGCCAGCAGATGCCAGTTAGCATGACCTCTTCCTTCCTCTCCTTCTCTGTGTTTCTTCTCCATGGCTGAATCAAGAGATTTGGGGATTTTTGTTCTCTGTATTTCTTCTCCATGCCTGAATAGAGAGATTTGGAGATTTTTGTTGAAGCAAGGTCGTTTTGCATTTAAGCCCGTGAATCTCAACTAGCAACATCAAGTAGCAGCCGGACCATTTGTGTCTCGTCAATTTTAGTTCGTAGTAAGATTTTAAAAAATTATAATTAGGTCATCCAATGTTCAAATCGAATGAAAAAATTTACAATTCTATCTAAAATTAAGCTCTATGCCCTGTAACTTTATTCTTTTTTTATTTTATTTGCATTTGCTAAAACTTTTAGATCTAAAATTTGTAGATACTCAACAATACTCGATTATCGATGATATATATCTCAGGCTCGATAATACCTGATGCTCGACGACGACAATACGAGAATCAATACTTTCACAATAGTCAATGATACACGAGACTCAATTCTTTGACGATATTCAATGATTTCGGGACTCAACGACAAGGTAATCGAGGCGCTAGGTGCTAGACGGGCGGGATTACACGTGGACAACGATTTGGACAGTAATGTGTGACCATTTCGAAGCTATGTGTTGATATTTTATAATGTAGAAATGCATTTATGTGCTATATATATTTATGATGTTAGAGGATAAATCATATATTTTTCAAAGAAAATATTCTATATAATCATGTCACCACCCATTAATCACCGTCTAAAACCACCTAATCATCGCCTAGGCGGGCTGGCCGCCTAGGCCACCACCTAGGCCCAAAGCAGGGTGAGAGGCCACCGCCTAGTGCCTAGACGTCACCTAGGCGGATCTAGGCGTCGCCTAGGGGAACACTACTCAACAATGCCTCATACTCGACGATAACCACGATACTCAACGATGCCTAATAATACATGATACTTGATGATACCTAAAATTTGATGATATATGATACCTGACGATACATGGTACGTGATACTCGATGATATCTAAAATTCGACCATACTCAAATACTCAATGAAACTGAAACTCTATGATACTCAGTCGGATACTCAATGGTAAACGATGTCGATGCTACCCAATATTGTATGATACTTGACCCGAAAATCAACCATTATTGACCTGATACTCGACGACACCCGACATTATACTCGACGGTACCTACGATACATGCTCATGATAGCAGATATTTTGACGATACCTGATACATGACGATATTCTATCTGATATTCAATGATACCCAACCCAATATTTGATGATACTTATTGTCGACAATTGGGAACTGGATTCCCCGTCTGTCGATGAATTATGTCGGCAATATATTTTATAGGGCTATGCGAAACACCACAACTCGATGGTAGCACAGGGGCAGGATTTATACAGGTTCAGGCCCTCCCGAAGAGGTAATACCCTACTCCTGTTCTCGTAAATTTGTATTATGGGGTGTCGATCATAATGAACAGAGGATGATTGCAATGATCGTATGTTCTCGCCTAAGATTGCGTGAGATTGGATGTAATTGGAGATGATGGAGATCCTGTCTAACCAAGGAACCCGACCCCCTTTATATAGTGCAAGGGGCAGGGTTACAATTTGGTTCCCTAGTCCGTATTAGGGAGATAAGGGATATGGCCGAGTCAACTTCGCTTATCTCCACGTATTCGGGTAGGATTAGGGTTCTACTTCTTGCAGAACAAGTCGGGCCGCGCTGTCCTCCAAGCCCGCCTTCTGGAAGATCCACGTGACTTGGCCCAAGGAGGTGGTGCGTCCAATCGTCTATTTCCAAATACCCGGGGCCCATGTCATCCATAGTAGCCCCCGAGTGCTTCGTGACTGAGTGGTTTAATTCTGAGTTCGGCTTGCAGCTCATCAAGTGTAATCCGAGTGACATCAGTCTTTGCTCGGCCGATGTAGTTCTGCTCGCCGAGTAACCTGCTGATTAAACAAAACAGTTGCAAAGGACTCAAGAGAAACTCTCAAGCCTCTACAACGATGTTTGGCACCCAGTCTGACTGGTCGGTATGCTGGCTATCAGCCCCACAGAGAGGCATACCAAGAAAAGTTGATGTAGCCGAGTGATCAGTATCACCCTGCCTTATCCTCCCTGTAACAAATCATGACATTTGGGTCTGGTTGACAGAACTCGACATTCGGTCCATCAGGGAACATGTCACAATTCGCGTATTAGGGTGTTCAGGCGCCCTGACCTGACTTAGTACGGTGTCAAGCTAGTGATTCTCGAGAGAACACGCCCGCCTCCGAGTCAAGGTCATCTAAGTGGTGTTCGTCATCATGACAAACGATCCAGAGATATGCCACTGAGACTCGACTAAAGAGGTAACTCATGATGCCCGATCCGACTAAAAGTCAGACCGACTATTGACCCCAGGAGGTACATCAAGAGCTGAGTTATAACTCGCGAAGCGCCCAGTCCTCATAGACTGACAACCGGCATGAGGCCCGACTGGGGGCACGCTACTTTTCCCGATTAGGTTTGATCCGAGTGCCACCTGTTCCCGAGTAATGACGTGTACAGCTTATGGCCCACGTGGGGCATGCTCTCTGGAACCTAAGTCCAGGCCCGAATCTTAAAGCAATGATTAGGGCTTTGTTTCTTCCCGCCCAGTGCGGAAATTGAAACGTCACCCACTTTTCTTTTAAATAGAACATGCCGGGGCATTCGAACGGTTACGCTTGTACTATGCGCTCAAATCTATCCGTCTCTCGCAGCGTCCCCATTAGGGTTCGTCACCTCCTCCATTGTAGAACAAATCCAGCGCCGCCGCCGCCAATCCCTAGATCTAGCCTCGCCGCCCCCATCCCCCACCATTTTCTCACAAATGGCAGGAAACTGGGCGACCTCCGTCACCACCGAGGAGCGACTGCAGACACTGATCGCCTCCGGCGTTCTTCCGGCATAGGAACTCATCAGCTGGCGCGCCACCGTGGGTGAGTCTTCTCCCACTCCTTGCCAAGAAGAGATCGTCGTCTTTGAGTCCTTCTTCTCTCGCGGGTTCGGACTCCCCGCTTCTTCTTTTCTTCGTGGCTTGCTCCACCACTACAACATCGAGCTCTTTCATTTGAATCCGAACTCGATCCTTCAAATTTCAATTTTTGTCCATCTCTGTGAGGCCTTTCTAGGGATTCCTCCCCTTTCAACCTCTTTCGGCATCTCTTCCATTTGAAGGCCTTCCCCAACGACAGTGCCCCTAAGACAGTCGGTGGGGCCGGATTTCAACTCCAGGGTGGCCTGAAATAGGAATACTTTTCTCTACCACTCCGAACCTCCCTGAAGGGATGGCATCAGGAGTGGTTTTATTGTACCAATCCTCTTCGCAATCTTCCTTCCTTTGATGGGAGAAAGCCCTGGGCTTCTCCTTCCTGGACTTCTTCTCCTCCTTCCTCCGAAAAGGATCAGGTCACCGAGCTACTCGGCCTGATCCACGAACTGAAAGAAGAGGGGTTGACTGGCGTGGCCATCGCTATCAATTTCACGAGGCGCCGCGTCCAGCCCCTCAAAGAGAGGGTTCGGCTCGGGTTCGAGTACACCGGACCGAACGATCCGACTCGAGAAGTGGCCTCCCAGATCTCACATCCGGACGTCGCCGACCGAATCGCCGAGTTCTTCACCACAGGGATATCCATTACCAATCACGGGTGTCCCAAAAGTTTATCCCTCGCAATCCGCCACCAGAGGTAACGGCCGAATAGTCTTTGTGTTTGTTTCAAGCCCGCCGAGTGGTTTTGTTGTTATCGTACTAACTCGGGAAGGCTATGTCTCTGCGCAGGACCGCCAAGCCTTTGTGTCCCTCGCCCCAACGCCTGAGGCTCCCGCCAACAAGGGCGAGAAGCGCCCAAGTGAGGAGTCTAAGGAGGCTCCCGCAGCAAAGAAGGGCAAGGGCCTGATTTCCTTCGAAGAGGAGGACATCCTGCTGCCTGAGGGGTGGAGCCGACAAAGCTGGGGCCCCACAATCCATGAGACCACCGAGGAAGGAGCGAGCCAGCCCACGCCGACCCAAAGGCCAAGCAGTCAGGCGACTCACCCTCCGAAGTCAGGCAGCAGGACATCGCCCAGGAAGAAACGGGCGCACTCGGTGCCTAAGCCCGCGTCGTCCCAGGCCAGGCCGAGTGGTCCTCCCGACGGCTCTTCAAGCGGGTCTTCCACTCAGAGGGGTGCCGGAATAAAAATAAAGACCTCCAGTCGGTAAGTTTAGACTTTGTTGCACCTTGTTAGTCTTTGATGTTTGCTATTTCTATGTTGAAATGTCCCCTCTTTCAGGACTGACCGCCCGGCCGAGCCAGCAGCAGAGTCAAAAAAGGCGGCTGCTGAGCCCATTCGGGAGGTGTTGCCTCCTCCTCCTCCACCGACCGACATGGAACCTTCGCCACCCAAGCCGACCGAAGCCGAGCATGAGGCTGAAGTCTCGGCCGGTGCTGCCGCCGCCCCGCCGAGCTCGAAGCCGATTGATGGGGGCGGCAAGGAAGCCGAGCCGGCCGTGGAAGAGATTCCGCGCTGACCTCCATCTCCCCCAGAGAAGACTGAGCCCAAGTTCTCGGTGGCCTAGAAGGATGAGGCCTGGGACTGGGCTCTGCTTGACGATGAGGAGGAAGAAAAGGCCAGGGTGGCCTTCTATGAGCACGCCGCAGCATGCGGCCGACTGATCAGGGTAAGTTTCCCGACCAGCCGAGTACGTCTTGTCTTTTTGAAGTAGAGTTGTGCCGATATATACTCTTTTCTGCAGGAACTTGGTGACTTTTTCGAGAGGAAGACCAAATTTCTCAACTATTTCCTCCCCAAACTAGAACAGATCAAAGCCGTGGAGGGGGAGATAGTTGAAACCCAGATTGAGGCGTCCAAGCAGCGTCGGAAGCTGCAGGCCGAGATCAAGGACCTGCAGGATGAGAAGTTCAACATCGCAGGCTCTCTCTCATGTAAGTGTCCCGACCTAAGTCGGAATTGTATGCTCTGTATGCATCCGAGTGACATCACACTCCTCACATTGTGCAACTCGTGACGCCACGATTGCCAGCTTGCGGGAGGTGCTGGCCGAGTCCAAAGATTCTAAGGCCGCCACCCAAGTAGAGCTGAAGAAGTCCCAGGACCAGAAGCTGGCCCTGGAGTAATCGGAGGCCCGAGCTGTCGCCAAGTTAGAGGGAAAGAAGTGACTTCGAATCCCCAAGCCGTCGCCGAGATAGGCCTGGAGGAAAGAAGTGACTTCGAATCCCCAATGTTGTGCAGTTGCATGACTGCATCTGTCTTTCTGCTGACAGAGTATAAGAAGAAGACGCATGTGCAGTATGACGTTTTGAACGAAAATGTCAAAACCGCACTAGCGCAGTATGAAGAGCTCCTGGTGGCCATGGAGCCCACCCGGCGATGACTCTAAGCTGGCGACGCCGAGCCAAGCAACCGAGCTGAGCTTATCCAAAGGTGGACCGATGCCCCCGAGAAGCTCAAGGCCCGACTTAAGTAAGTCGGCTTGACGAGCACCAGTCATGTGCTGCGAATCGTCAGGTCGCTATATCCCTGAGTTGAGCTTGAGGCTATCAAGGACGGCTTCGCCTGCACCGAGAAGAAGGCGTTGGCCCTGCTTGAGGAAGTGAAGCCCGCAGCCGAGTCACTTGTAGATAACTTTGATTTGGATTCTCTATAGATATATGAACCTCTTGTAAATTATCAATCCATTGTATGTAAACAATTCGTCCAATGTAATATGAGTTATTCTATCTTTCTATGATTAACTCTGTATTTTGCCCAAGTAGATTAGGTTCCTTTTACTAAGCACTCTACCAAGCGCATCAAGTTCATTAGGAGTTGGCGCGGAGCTCTGTCTCTAAGAACGCAGTCGGGAAGTATGAGTGTTGCATTGGAAACAAGAGTTTTGTTACTCGGAACAAACAATACTTAGGCTCAACAAGAAGTCAAAAAGAAAGATATCAGTGTGGTGTAGACTGCACCTAATTAGGTGTAGCCCCTGACTTACTGGCTAGTAGAAATCCGACTAGGGAGCAAGTCAAATCAATCTTAATAAAAGAGAAGAAATGGGTGCGCGATTGAGCACCTAATTAGGTGTAGCCCCTGACTTACTACTTAATTGGAACACAAATAAGTAGCAAATCAGAAACTGAATTGCACAAGTGTAAAGATAATGTAAACTAAAACTTATCTTTATTGAATTGTAAATGTGTGTACAAAGGCCGTCAGGTATAGAACCGACATAATTGCTCGATGTTCCACGAGTTATCCATGATAGTGTCGTTTTCTCGCCACAGTCGGTAAGCTCCCGGGCGTGCTACCAAGTCAATAATGTATGGACCTTCCCAACATGGGGAGAGTTTATGGCCACTCATCTGATTGATCCGAAGGACCAAATCACCAACCGAGAAGGCATGATCCTGTACATTACGACTGTGGTAACGACGTAGCCCTTGGAGGTACTTTGCTGACCGAATGGTTGCAGCATCCCGAGCTTCTTCCAGTCGGTCGAGTTCGTCAACCCGACTGGCCTCTGACTCGTCCTCGTTGAACTATTGAACTCAGGGTGACCCAAATTTTATCTCCGTTGGGAGGACCGCCTCAGATCCATATACAAGGGAGAAAGGTGACTGCCCCGTTGCCCGACTGGGACTTGTGCGAAGCCCCCAGAGTACGGCAGGCAATTCCTTCATTCACTTTGCTGCAAATGACTTGAACCGATCGAAGATGCGCATCTTGACGCCTTGTAGAAGCATGCCATTTGCGCACTCGACTTGTCCATTGCTCCAAGGATGTGCCACCGAAGCAAAGCAAATCTTTATGCCCACATCTTCGCACCAACTTTGAAACTCGTTACTTCTGAATTGAGAGCCATTGTCCGTAATTATCCGAGAGGGCACACCAAACTGACTGACGATCTCCTAGAAGAACTCAGTGGCCTTGGCTGCCGTAATCTTGGTCACAGGCTTAGCTTCAATCCATTTGGTGAATTTGTCTATGGCAACGAAGATATGTTCAAAATCACCTGGGGCCTTCTTGAGAGTTTCGACTATGTCGAGCCCCCAGACGGCAAACGGCCAGGTGATAGGGATCGTCTGAAGTTTCTAAGCCGGCACATGAATCTGCCGAGCAAAGAACTGACAACCTTCGCATTTCCGGACGATCTTCTTTGCGTCCGAGACGGCAGTTGGCCAGTAAAACCCTTGACGAAAGGCTTTGCCGACAAACGTAGCTGAAGCTGCGTGATAGCCGCACATACTTGAGTGAATTTCACGTAACAAAGTGCGTTCTTCTAACTCGGATACGCACTTTTGAAGTATGCCAGAGGCGCTTCGGCGGTATAGGATTCCTCCAAGTACCACGTATGTACAACTCCGACGTTCAATTTGTTCAGCAGCTCCCCGATCATCGGGAAGCTTCTCTTCTTGCAAATATTCCAAATACGGTCGCATCCAATCCGAGTCAAGGGCGAGCACTTCTGACTCGGGTAGCGGTCACATCCAATCCGAGTCAAGGGCGAGCACTTCTGACTCGGGTAGCGGTTTATCCAGTTGGGGTAATTGCTCCTACGGTGTGATGGAGGAGACGTGAAGCTCTTGCACAAAGATCCCAGCTAGGACTGCTGCCTGACTAGAGCCCATGTTCATGAGCTCATCTGCCGTCCCGTTGTCTCGCCGTAGGATATGTATAAGCTCCAACCCATCGAACTTGTCTTCTAGCTTTCTGACCTCCTGACAGTAGGCGGCCATATTGTAATTGACACAAGTCCAATCTTTTTGTATTTGGCTCACTACGAGTTGAGAATCCCCGCGAACCACCAATCGCTGGATACCGAGCGATATGGCAATACGGAGCCCATGGATGAGTGCCTCGTACTCGGCTGCATTGTTTGAAGCTGAAAAATGAATCTGGAGGATATACTTGAGTCGTTCGCCTCCAGGTGATATGAGAATGATACCAGCCCCGGCGCCCTGTCGCCGAAGAGAGCCATCAAAGTACATGTTCCAGTGCTCGGATTCTTCGACGACTGGGGGAGCCTGCATCTCCAAAGCCCCGAGTTGAAACCCACTCGGCAACGAAGTCGGCGAGTGTTTGTGACTTAATAGCGTTGCGTGGCTAGAACGAGAGCTCGAAAGCCTTGAGTTCCACTGACCACTTACTGATTCTCCCGGTGGCTTCCCGATTATGAAGGATATCTCCAATAGGGAAAGAAGTGACTACCGAAATTGGATGTTCTTTAAAGTAGTGCTTCAGCTTCCGAGAAGCAATCAGGACCGCATACAAAAGCTTCTGCACTTGCGGATAGCGTACCTTGGACAAGCTCAATACTTCGCTAACAAAGTAGACGGGGCGCTGAGCCTTATAGACGCGTCCTTGCTCTTCCCGTTCTACTACCACCGCGGCGCTCACTACATGAGTGGTAGCCGCAATGTATAGTAAAAGCGGCTCCTGCGGCATGAGAGATGCCAAGACAGGTGGCGAAGTGAGGAACAATTTGAGATCCTCAAAAGCCTTCTGTGGGGTGTCCAGACAAACTTGACCTGCTGCTTCTTCAATAATTTAAAGAATGGCGACCCACGCTCGCCGAGCCGCGAGATGAATCGGCCGAGTTCCACCACTTGCATGATAGCTCTAATTTTTTTCAGGTTAGCCTCAATCCCACGGTGAGACACCACGAAACTGAGTAGCTTTTGTAGGAGAACGCGGTGCTATGCTAGCCGAAAACAAAATTTTTCTTACCGCGAACACCCAGGCAACATGCGAGTCGGAGATCATGGAGCATTACCCTTGGAGCACGTTAGCGGCGGAGTAGAGTGGGTGAAGCCTCCCGCGTCTTTGCGAATCAGACGTAGTCGAACACGACGTGGTACAACTTCTCCTCGTCGCGGATCGCCAAAGACCTGAACGCCGACGTAGTCGTCACAGTTATGTAGCCGATCGAATCGATCGGCGCCGACGCGAGAGCGACGACGCCTCCACGGTATCCACGTCGGGGTGGGAACACCGCTGTGGTGTGCTAGCACCAGCAGCGGCTAGGGTTCTTAGGGCGATGGGATCTGGCGGCGCTAGGGCTCGTGGTGGGGAGACTAACACACCGCGCCCCCATGCCTCCTTTATATAGAGCGCACTAACGGGCCTTCTACGATAGAAGCCCATTAGGTCTCGCTCTAATGGATATGGAAGCCCACTAGGTCTCACGCTAATGGATCTTCTACAATAGAAATCCATTAAGACGCGTCGAAGATCCAAATCCGTATAAACCCACTAATGGATCCAATCCATCGATATGATCCAACCCGTTAAGTGTGTGACCCATTAGGCTCATGTACAAGTCACCATGGTCCCGAGAACCCTTCCCGCACCACAAGTCAATAGCGGTACCTAGCAAACATATTGACCCCGAATGTACACAATGATCGAATCACCAACCTTGATACACTCACATAGGATCCTTTTGCCACACGATATCACCAAGCTCAAGGCGAGATCGTGCCACCCTTGTGATAGCTCGACAAATTCACTCGTCAATGTAATGGATATAATTCGTGATTAACTCTTTAATCACTTTGGCATGGCCATGCACTTTTCTTATCCATCCACACCGAGGGGCCCGAGATATCTCTCCGTTATCAAGGAGGGCAAATTCCATCTTGATCTCTTACATCTCACGTCATGTTTCATGGCATACCCGTAAGCTACCTTTATAACTTCCCTATTACGGTGAAGCATTTGATAGCCCCAAAGTATACAATTATGCATGCCGAGAATCAATAAGAATCTCAGTCAAAGGATCGTATAGGTATACCACTCGAGACTATACTCGATGGCACTTCTAAGATAACAATCTCGGCGATGTCTCGGAGCGGTCTATCCAACCCCATGTTCTTTATCATGTGCCCACATTATTGATTTGATATCTCCATATCTATGGTATGTGAAACATTACCATCAATCAATACATGTGCTGGTCAGATCACTATTGTTCCACATAATGATATGTGACCAGGGATCGTTTAGAATAATATCTCATAACCAATGTGTTTCACAATTAAGTCATACTCAATGAACAAAGGAGTGACATTTATTCATGGAACTAATAAGTACATGAACATAGACGTATGATACAATCATCTCATATGATTGCCTCTAGGGCATATCACTAACAGCTTTCCCGAAGGGACCCCGAAGACGCACTTCTCCGGGTTCAACTTCATGTTGTATGACTTCAGGCTCTCGAATGTCTCCGATAGGTCGGTGACCAAGTCGGAGGATACCCGAAATTTGACGACAACATCATCGACATATGCTTCCACGTTACGCCTGAGCTGGTTGTGAAAGCATCGCTGAATGCAACGCTGATATGTTGCTCCAGCATTCTTCAACCCGAATGGCATAGTGACATAGCAAAAAGCCCCAAACGGAGTGATGAACGAAGTCTTGATGCAATCTTCTCCCTTCAAGCTAATCTGGTGATAGCCCGAGTAGGCATCCAGAAATCTCAAAGCCCGCAATCGGCGGTGGAATCAACCACCTGGTCGATGCGAGGTAGTCCGAACGGATCCTTGGGGCTTGCTTTATTTAAGTCGGTATAGTCGACACACATACACCAAGTACCATTCTTTTTCTGCACAAGTACCGGATTTGCTAGCCAGTCGAGGTGGAGCACCTCCCTTATGAAACCAGCAGCTAAAAGTTTGGTGATCTCCGCCTTGATGGCTTCCTTTCGATCCTGCGCAAACCGACGCATCCGTTGCTTGACCGGCTTGGCTTTGTCGTTTACATTCAAGGAGTGCTCGATCACCTCCCTCGGGACAACCGGCATGTCAGACGATTTCCAAGCAAAGATGCCCCGACTTGTTTGGAGGAAGGTGACAAGCGCCTCTTCCTATTTCGGATCAAGCCCTGTCCCGATCAGAGCTGTTTGGTTGAGCGGGACGGGTCGAGCGAAATTCGCTTAACATCATCGTCAGGCTTGATGCCCGACTTAGATTGCTTCTTGTTTGGCACGTTGCCTTCGTCGCGAAGAGTGATGACCACGTGCCGGACCTTGTCCAACTCGGCAGCTGCTTCAGCCGATTGGTTCCTCATCAGCGAAAGAAGCTAGCAGAACCAAAGGCTCATAATCCCAACTGAAACTGAAGGGAATCCCTGAGGTGGGCCAGTCGAAATCGTCGTTATCACATTGGATTTCTCTCGGATCGAAATCTGAAAGAGGCAACCTACGGTGGTGCAGTTCGGTTGGAGTCGCGTACAGCCTCCCCCGGTAGCGTGTGGACCGAACGTCGCTCGGCTCACATAACCGAAGTTCCCCGAAGTTGTTGGCGAGGAAGCCGAGATCTCCGAAGACGAAACCTTGGCCGGGGGCATAGGTAAAGACGAATCCACCGATTGAAGCCATCGAAGTTAATGAAGCTGATCGTGATGCTAGCCCGTACCTGGCGCCCCAACTGTCGACGAATTATGTCGGCAATATATTTTATGGGGCTATGCGAAAGACCACAACTCGATGATAGCATAGGGGGCAGGATTTATACAGGTTCAGGCCCTCCCGAAGAGGTAATACCCTACTCCTGTGGTCGTGAATTTGTATTATGGGGTGTCGATCACAATGAACAGGGGATGATCACAATGATCGTATGTTCTCGCCTAAGATTGCACGAGATTGGATGTAATTATAGATGATGGAGATCATGTCTAACCAAGGACCCCGACCCCCTTTATATAGTGCAAGGGCAGGGTTACCGATTGGTTCCCTAATTCGTATTAGGGAGATAAGGGATATGGCCGAGTCGGCTTCGCTTATCTCCACGTATTCGGATTGGATTAGGGTTCTACTTCTTGTAGAACAAGCCGGGCTGCGCCGTCCTCCAAGCCCGCCTTCTGGAAGATCCACGTGACTTGGGCCAAGGAGGTGGTGCATCCAATCGTCTGTTTCCAAATACCCGGGGCCCATGTTGTCCACACCGTCAAGCTTATTTCTCAGTCGAGGGATTAGAAAGCCCCTTTCTACTGAAGTGTGGCGTTCTGAGATGTCAAAGACTTCTTGGCGTGGATGAACCGAAAGCGAACAAGACACCAGGGTTTATACTAGTTCGGCACTCCCGAGAGGGATAATATCCTACTCCAGTGCATATATATTGTGGAATGCGAGGTTACAATGAGCTGAAGAGCTAGCTGGATGTGTGTAAAAAGGGTCTAAATGTAACATAACGTCACCCCTTCAAATGATCGAAAAATAGATATTTATAGGGCCTATCTCCAACCATCGGCTATGGATTTCTAGGAAATGGTTGCACGCACCGTAGGCGAGAAAATTGACGGCGCATTGCACGCGTGGCCACCCCACGATCCGCACAGATTGTGGGTAACGGCTCCCGCATCGTGGGATACGTGGCCATGTGGCACGGTATGACGGGCTACTGTGTTACGCCGGTGTTGTAACAGCCCAATTTGGGCCAAATTTTAAACTTTAAAATTTTGAATGCAGGAAAAATATTTTTTGGCTAAAAATGCTAAATGCAAAACTACGTCATGCATTTTTATATTTTAAAAAATATTCAAGCCTATTTAACTGTCTTTATTTTATGTAAGTACATCTATTTTCAGATTGTGAATAGTAACAAACCAAACAATCAATAAACTTGGTTTCCACATTACTAGGATGCTGCAAATTTCAAACCGTAAATAGTGTTTTTGGTTGAGGAATAGTACTTTGAAGCCTAAACTTTGATTCCCATTTCTATTCGTATTTAAGTTAACACATTAATTTCCTATTCAACTTTGCCTATAGGGTTAAACAGCCTAAGTGAAATTATGGTTCTACCCTTTTGCCTAGCTCCTAGAAATTTTGCCCATTTTCCCAAATTATAGCACTTTACTCCGGACACTCTCAACTATGTGTATGTGTGTCTATATATATATATATACATCCTTATGATGGAAATATATGTTTCAAATTATAAAATATATTTCATTTCAAAATCAAAATAAGCTTGTGCAAAGTTCATATTTTCATATATATATTCTTTATATGTATTCAAAAATCAACAATTGTTTGAGCAATCACTTTAGTGAAAATAATTCTTGGAATATAATTATATATATAAGTATATAGCAATAGATACCACATGTATATTTCCATAACTTGAATAAGTGTCAAAGCTTCATCAATTCAGACTAACATTTAGTTCAAACTTATTTCAAATAAAATTTTAAAAATGTTTCGAAAGGGTTTAAATACCTTTCTTTTTTGGGCCTAAAACCCCCTACACAGCCCTGGGCCCACTGCCCAGCCGGACTCTCCCTCTCCCTCGCCCAGCCTAGCGAGAAGCAGAGCCATTGCTCTCTGCTCGCTCTCTGCTCCCACCGATCTCTCTCTAACTCTCGCCCACATCACTCTCTCTCTCCCTCCCCTACTTTTGCCCACCAGGCAAAGAATTGCTCTCCTTCTCACGTGCTGGCGCTCGTGTTTTGCCAAGCCTGCCCCGTGTCGGCCCATCCCCTGCAACCGACGCCCGCTGGTACCGTGCCCCTAAAATGCCACCACCCCATGGAGCTCTGCCTCTGATTCTCCTTCCCGGCACGGCTCCACGCTGCAGACACACCTCTCACTTCCCCTCGCTACCTGTTAGCTCATCAACCTGCCTCGAGCCATGTAGCTCACCAAAAACTCCTTTCTCCCCAAAACTCATTTCCCGGCGAGTCTTCGGCAGCCTGACGGCGCTCTCTTCTTCAGTCGCCTTTCTCGTTCTTGGTATCATTATAAAGCTTCCCATCTCCCCTTTAACGTCCTAGGCCCAATCGGACTCTAGTGCCTCACTGAGCGAGGGAGGTCTGGGAGCCCGCCGCCGGCCGAGTTTCACTTACATCCTTATTTCTCACTCCACGGTGACTCCCTTTTAAATTCACCGCACCTACAGCTTTCCCTTGCTTCACTAAACTCGCCCCGACCCCTCATTCAATGCATGCTCCACTGGTGTTCGCGGTTGCCATGTTCCATGTTTCAGCCGCCATCATCCTCCTCGTCGCCGGTAGCCTCCATCTCATCTTCGGCCACTCCACCACCCTAGGTACATTCTATGTAGCCCCTAGATGCTTTTTAACCATGCACTAGGCCGTAATTTGTCTAGTTCACCACCACGGCGTTTGCCATCACTGGCCGCCGCCAGAGCTCGTCGTGCCACCCCTTCGCCGCACCGCTCGTCATGCGGTCTGCACCAGTGGGTGTGGATCGACGCAAGGAGCCTGTTTTAGCCATCTCCCCGCGCCGCCATTGACCGTACTATGCCTCGCCAAGCTCCTCGGCATGGCCATGGCTACTCCTGTGTCTCGTCCAGGGGAAGAAGACGACCCCCTCTGTGGCTGCAACTGTGTGGGCCCTAGGTCCCACATGTCAATAAGTGAAAAGTGTAAACCACGTTTTACACCTTCCATTGACTCTTCACGGAATTGGGAAAGCCGTGTTTGGCTTGGCTCTCCCGCGGGCTGCATCTTGGGCCGACCCAGTACTATTCATTGATATTTTACACCTTTAATTTTACAAGTTTGATAATAATAGTAAATAAAATCAAATTATTAAAAATCATTAGACATCTCCAAACATTCTAGAAAAATTATGTTAAATACTAGATGACTTGTTGGATTTAATAAAAATGTCCAGGTAAATAGTAAATCAGGTTTATGTCTCTATTTACTTTAATAGTCTATAAGGGTTTTTCTTTAAAAGAAATTAATCCTGAGATTAAATAATGCTGTTAAAAATCATATATTGCATAATAAAAATCTAAGAAAATTCTGGGAAGACCTATATATCAACTAGGATCTAATCAAATTATGGTCTGCTTTAGTAACCCCACTTAAGGCCTCTGATTAAATCTAAAACCCATTTCTAGTAATTTATAAATAGGTTTCCCATTTATTTTAATTGCTTAATGAGTTTCTAAATTCATGGGAAAATTCTAGTAGGGCATAGATATGATTTAGGAATTTAAGAAGTTTATTACTCAATTTTAGGACTACTGCTTTCCACCGGATAATTAGTTAGAAGAGTTTAACCCATTTCCTTTAGTGCATCATCATCATCATAAATAGACTCATGGAACTTCCTTGATAATAAGGAATAATTTATTACTAGCCTTCTAATACAAATACCCCATCGTTAGACTAAGTGCGCTGCATTTCATGCATCATGCCTTCTCATGGCACTTTGGTGTTTTATTTATTGTTCTTTGAATTTGTTCCGTTATTAGACGCCGAGGAGCCCGAGGAACACCTCGAAGAGCAACAAGAAGACCCTCTCTACTCTAAAAACATAGGCGAGTTAATATCCAGTTAGATTATATTGATCCCAGTTTTTATTAAATTATTTCCTTTTAAGTATCAAATGGCATGCTTTTCAATTATGTATATCTATCTTGTTGATCATGATATATCATGTCTGCTTTATTGAATAGTCGATACCCATGATGATTGCGTTGATAATCATTACTTATTGAATCACAACCTGATCGCCTTGACGATCAATCCTTGATAACCTAGTTTAGGAACAAAACAATTACTAGACTTTTAAGTCTATGGTTTAAAACTTGTTAGACTCCTAAGTCTGGTTAAAATCTTGCTTAGCTATGCTCAGATCTCAATTATTAATTTTTAGGCCTAACCGCCTCGGAACGGTGGATCAACATTCACCGAGAAATGATACACTTATACTTGAAACCTTGATACATGGAATTGGGGCCTGGCATGCCAGTGTGTGTGTTGAGGATGGGCTATCGTTCACAGACGGTGCGTTGAGGAGCGCAAAGTCACACACGTAGCTGGGGGGCGCTGCCACTTGCCTAAGGGGGGTATTCCGACACATCATGTGCCAAGGCACACGGAGGAACGATAGCAGAAGGAGGAAGGTTTGAACAAACGAGCAGGTGATAGGGTGGAGTGCGGGCTCGCCCTAGCAGGAGTGTGGAGTAACACGCGTGTGCTTGAAGCCGCAACTCGAGGGGTTGTTCTGACATAATGCGTAGCCATCGTGTGGTAGTAAGAGCTGAGGGTCCATGTGGTGGTTTGAGGAACCAGCCCTTGGGCAGGAAACCTCACTCTAAGAGGGTCCAGCTTGGGACGTCACCTTGAGGGTGGTTTAATCACAGTTGTTGGACCGGCAAATCCAGTAGAGTGGTTGTTCACAACGGGTCGCCAACCCGAAAGATGATGACGGGAGTGAGAAGTTGGTTTGGCAGAGTGCATGGAAAGTGCCATGGGATGGGACTTGGTTTTTTATATGGAACTTAAACTCTGAAATGACACATTGAAAGTAGAACTTTGGTTAAAACTGCTAAGTCATAGGCTTTGATTTAAACCACTGGCTTTCTACAAATAAACAAACCACCAACCTTTCCTTTGGAACCTCTAACACTAAATGCATTAGGTTGGGTATTAACTCGCCAGTGTTTGGATGACACTGACCTTGCACACACACACCCTTTTAGATAGTGAATATGAGAAAGATCCCTATGCTTGTTATGAAGACAGAGCTTAGGAGTACGCTGACGATCAGGATGAAGCTTAGGGCATCTCTCCAGTCAATTGCTTAGGCATAGCCGGTAAGAGACTCTTTTGGTTCTTTTGATTCTCATCGCACTTTGATCTTTTGAAGTTCTTCAACTAATTTGGGCCAATGTGCCATGATGTAATACTTAATAGCCTTCGGCCTTAATTCAGGTACTTAATGTAATATAAGTCTTTCGCTTGTATAAAATGATCCGGCTATGTAAATGGTGTGCACCAGTGTACTCGTACAGGGACTAGTGCAGATCAAGTGGTGGGAAAGGATGACCCCCGCAGCACTGGTATCAGAGCATACGACTGTAGGAGCCCTAGACCTTGGCCGTTAGTTTGCCTTAATTTAAACTAAGAAAAGGCATTTTCTTAGAAACACTATTTTATTATAAAATCTGTTGTATTCTTTTCTCTTGTTTGCATTCCAATCCCCTACCCTTTTCAGAATTTTTGGAAAACTCTTCTCTCCTGTCTCTTCTTACCCGACATTTTCAGCTTCTAACTTGTCTCATATTCTCCTCACATAACTTATCATATCTTGTTTATTTCTCAGTACACGAGTCGCTTCTGAATTCTCTCCTAGTCCGAAAGTCTGGTCGACCCCTCTTATTAATCATTAGAGACCTGAAGCTACATGCCTCGATAGCATACTCAAGGATCTTCAAGAATAGTATAGAGACCTGAAGACGAAGGGCCAAGAAACTTCCCAATTAGCCATCCCCATACAATCGACCGCAGCAGATCTGAGACGACGTCAGCACCCGCGACCAACTCGGATACGTCAACACATCACTTTGCCATCTATAGGCAACTCTATCCCAATATCTCCAATTTCTCTACTCTAGTTTGAAGAAATTGGGCACAATATCAGTGGCCAAAACAATTGATAATAGTGCCCTGTAGCCTTAAGTGTGATCCCTAGTCTTCTAGGGCATCGCTTTAAAAGGCTTGTTAGTCTATTAATCTTCAAACTTGTCAAGTCTGTTGTAGGTTTGTGAGAATAGTTTAGATATCTCAGCTTTGGGCTGTTATTACAACTTTTGGTCAAACATTACCCTAGCCTAGAATTGTAAATTATTGCTTGCAAGCTGTGGGATGCCTTAATTAGAAGAATGGTGTCCTACCCCCTTACAAGTTAAATTTGAGCTTTATTAATGATATCGGATCTTGTTTACATTTGTTAACCTTGGTTCCTCTGCATATGCATATCATGCATATAGGCATGGGACTAAAATAGCTTTAAGATTCACCCTGATGCCAGAGAGGTCTCTCAAAGGATCAGTGCCGACAACGGTCATTGTAAAAATAATAGCTTGCGGCTATCAGAGTCGTGCCTGAAGGTTAACACCTCCTCTCGTACTAGATTGCCCTAACCCGACCACAGTTTGGGCAAAATAGACCAGTTGCCCCAAGCCCTCGTAGCTATCCATCTAGACCTTATTGAAGCAACATTTTGATTTACACCAAACTGTGAGTAATATGTTTCAACGAATATCTTTCTAGAGAAATTGTTTGTAAAAAGGATTTACATTTAAAAACCCTAGTCAAAATTAAGTACCTTTTCGAAAAACACGATTTCAACTTTTATGATTTTGTTTAAACTTATCCCCTTTTTTCTAAGCACCAAAAATTTGTTTGATATTTTGGGTTAAAAAAATCTGTTTTTCTAAAAGGGTACCTTTAAAATACATATATTTATACGTTCAAAAGATTTGGAAAAAGAGCTTGACAAAAATATTTCAAGACAATATTTTGAAAGGTTGAAAAAGGTATTTCAAGGCAAAAGTAGTGAAACAAAATTTATTTTGGCCTCATGAGTTGCATTAAATAAATCCTTTTTTGTCCAAACTTTCTCCAATTTAAATTGTGAATCCCCTGCCTTTTTAGCCATGTTTTCCCCACTTGGTTATAACCTTTCGGTTTTATTTCATAGGAAGATTTCACGATATTATTTATTTTCAAGCTAGTTTGCAAGCAAGGTATGATAAAAGATATTTATTCCCCTATTCAAAATTGTTCACTCAGGTCAGTCTCCCCTTCAAACCCAATTTATACTCTCCCTAGATTTTGTGGGGTATGAAACTTGTCCTTGCACCACCATGAGTGAGATAGGATGTTTTTCTTACCATTCTTACCTTGCTTCATGCTATTCCCTCTTACCTGTTGCTAGGACTTCTATCAGACTAATACAGTGGAAAGAGACAATGAACATCTCGGAACCAATTAAGAGAAAGCCCTATAATGGATGGAAGATGGATTGATGTGTGTAGTACACCATAGGAGTTTGCACCGATAAAAGACTGGATGCCAATAGTGGAGTTGAAAGATCAAACTTACGTAAAATTATTTTGGATGTGTCCGATGATTTTTACTATTAGTTTAAGGTGCATAGTGAAGAAGGTTAGGGAATGTGATTGATTATCTCTTAAATGTTAACCTCGAAGGAACAATTCAAGTCTGGAGATAGTGATATATTAAAATGATTGGATATCACAGAGTGATTGATGTATATAGCAAGAGCTCAAAATAATTTGGTGGATTTTGAAAAGATTATATTATACATCGTTCATATAACTGCTAATCAGCTGGGCCCTATAGGAAGTATACTTACCCTACGTTGGTGGATTAACGAGCGATGGGGATGGTCATCACAACGATCATAAATCGAACTTGATTAGCCGTTGGACAAGGAACGCCACGTCAAGGGTAGTTCTCGGAAGCTGAGCCGTCACGACGATTCGCGGAGGGAGCGAACCGTCGAGCGACATGCAATGGTTTCTAGCTGTTTCGCACCGAAGGGACGCGTCAATTGCTGTCGTCTTCTGTTCCTCAACTATAAATAGGGACAGGGAAGTGCAGACCCATATCTTTCACTCGAGCGAGCCGAAATCCTTCATCTCCCACTTTCTAAGTTTCCTTGCTTCCCTTCTTGTTGCATCCTTGCCGACAAACCCAAGCCTTCGATCTGCTTCCCCATATCCTACCGGAACTCATGGCGGTCCTAGGGAAGACCCAAATCACACTGGCGCGGTTGCAGGAATTGGAGAAACAGGGCTACCTCGACGCTCGGAAGTGGCGCTTCCTCGGGGACGACCTGCACCCGTAGCCCCAAGACGGAGAGTTTGTGTCATGTGAACTCTAAGCCATCAACAGGCTACGAGCACCGGAGAGCGATTTCGTTGCATCGCTCCTGGCGCAATGCGAGGTGGAGGTAATCAATCTCCACCCGAACTCCTTCCTCATGATCTCCATCTTCACACATTTGTGTGAGGGTTTCCTGTGCTCGCTACAGACAGCGAGCTTGTTCCTGCCGTACTACAGGCTATTCCACCACTTGGATCAGCCCATAGGGTGCACGTACTTCCGCCTGTGCACCAATGCCCTGCTTGCATACCCCGTCTTCCACTTGAAAGACTCCATCGCGGGGTAGGTGAGCCGGTGGTTTTATTCCAAGAAGGGTCTAGTGGAGAGCTCCCTCGCCTTCCTAGGTGCCGTTCCGAAGAAGAGGAAGGCCCCGCCGCACCCTAAGGTCAAGCCAGAGGAGAGAATCCTCATCAGCAAGATCGCGGTGCTGGCGGAACTTGGGTTGACCGGGAGAAAGATCGTGCAGGACTATATCGCGCACCGGATCAGCACACTGCGTTGAAGGGACCATCTATTCTACGAAATCAACGGGTGGCAAGACTTCACCCATGATGACACTGCGAGTAAGTACCAGGACCTGGCATCTTCTCAACCCGGATTGCATTTTTTTTTACCCAGTCCATGTTTCCTTGTTTTTTTCTTGCAGTGCCCTCGAACAGGTGGATCGAGGAAGGTGTCTCCGAACTGTTCGGAGTGACTCAGAGCAAGGACTCCAAGGCGGACGAAGCCCAGGAAATGCTGGAGTGCCCTCAAAATATCCTGGAACGCTCCGTGGATGTAAGTCACCCTTATCTCAAACTCGGGTATGCCCGGATAGCGTATATGCTACTAACATCGTCCTTTGTTTCTTGGCCGAGCAGGAGAACAACGAGACCGAAGCCAAGATGGCAGAGCTGGGCGCACTCGCCATGGCCGAGAAAGTGAAAAGCACCAAGGGTGTAGTGAAGAAGGTTGCCCGCTAGAGGCATGCTGCCTCCCCGACCGTTGGCGCCAACAAGATGGGCCGATCCCGCCCAAGGCTAGGAAGGCGCTGGCCGACACAAGATGCCCTTGCGTGCCGCTCGAGCACCAAACCCAACCTGGGCCCATCCAAAGAAGAGGCACCTGGAGTATCAAGACTGCGTCGAGGTGAGTGACGTGAAGCTCTGGTGGAAAGGCTTTAGGCACTATAACCACGAACGAGTGGCTCTTCTCTACTAGCTGGCGGATCGAGCCTGGAAGGAAGAACGCCTGTGTCTGCTGTGGGAGCAGAACACAAGATTGAAGGAAGAGCTCGAGCTAGAGCAGCTGAATGCCGAGATGCTCCAACCACTCAGTCGTTCCCCATTCGGTGCACTAGGCCGCCCTGGGAAAAACACACTGCTCGGGACTGGCCTGGGTGATTAGGAGGGTGGCGACGCCAACCCCCACCGCCCAAGAGGTTCAAGGTGGCAGAAAAGCAGCCCCAAGTGCCAGCCACGCTCCAAGAGGTCGACTTAGACGACATCTACCTAGAGATGGCGAAGGCTTTCGAGACGGCGGCCCGGCGCGCTAATGAGGTGGCAGCCGGCTACGCAGTCCTAACTGAGGCCGCTGCGGGGGACAGCCAAGACGAGGTGGACGAGGCCCCAAACGAAGGTACGTGCCTGAGGCCACTGTCTTGCGAAATGATTTTAACATGCTAACCTCTTTCCCTTCTAGCACAAGAGCGCTGGTTATGGGAAGAGATCGACCATCTCCTTGAATGTGTCAGCGCAGAGCTCCTGAGGAAGATGGCCGACTAGGTCTCGGCCGAGTGGGAACTCTTGCCCTCGAATGACGACGAGCCGCCTTCCGCAGGCGTAGCGAAGCATGGGGTCCTAGAGGGTGAAGAAGAAGAGGAAGAGGAGTCCTAGGAAGAGAATGCTTCCCCGAGCCACGTGGTTGAGCCCCGGGGGGAGAAGGAGACGATGCCCAGGAGGAACCCGCTTCCCTAGGCAAGGCTGTAGAGCCCTGAAAGGAAGATGCCCCCATGGGTACAGTGGGAGGGGCCGAGAACGACCAGCGTGCTGACATCCCTCTGCCGGCGCAGGGCTCGATGGGTGACGCCTCCCTATCAAAGGACGCGTCGAGGAGCCCGTCACCAAGCACGCCCGACCCAACCTTTAGGCTCGTGGAGGAGACGTAAGAGCTGCGAGAAGGAGATGCGGCGGAAGTCCTAGATTCGTACACACTCCTCCTGGAGGGAAGTGACCTGCACGACTTCAGGAAGCATATGGCGCAGCGCGTGGCTGAGGTATGACCGTGACCTGCAACATAGTGACCTAGTGTAAAAGGAACTCCAACTAACAACGTCCCTTGTGTACTGCAGTTGATCAAGGACACCGTGGAGAACGTCACGGAGATGATGACCTCCAAGTCTGAGTTCCTCCGATGGGAGGTGTCGAAGGAAGCGAAGTTGAAGGATCTGCGTGCCCGGGTGGCCAGCTCTAAGGCCGTGCAAGACATTCTCAACACCCAGCTCAAGGAGGCCATGGTGTCCGTGGAGGAGAGATCGCTCGCGCTAATCAAAGCGGACGGCGAGGTGGGGTCTGGGAAGGCCAAAATCACTAAGCTAGAGGCAAAGGTGGCCGAGATGGAGACCAAGGCAGCAGAGTCGGAAGCTCTTGAGGCCAAGGTCGCATCACTGACCGAGCGCCAGAAGGATTGGCAGGAGAAAGTGAAGCGGTTGCGTGAAGACACCGCCAAAGGCCGGGTTGCGCAAAGGAAGGTCCTGGCGCTTGAAGACGAGTTCGATAGGCTGAGGAAGAAGCTTTCAGCCTTTGAGGACCAATAGAATAGGGCTGCATGTAGCCTCCCCTGCCTTGTAAATTACTTAAATATTTAATCAAAATCGCATTTCCTTACTATACCTTTTTTTTATTCCTGCAAGGACAAAGAACTAGAACACACAAGACAAACGAAGATATTCAATCCGATAACAAAAAAACTCGTGCTTTAG
This sequence comes from Olyra latifolia, assembly GCA_036346145.1. Classification (NCBI taxonomy): domain Eukaryota; kingdom Viridiplantae; phylum Streptophyta; class Magnoliopsida; order Poales; family Poaceae; genus Olyra; species Olyra latifolia. The sequence continues at coordinate 37,394,470 of CM070524.1, read as the reverse complement.
AAACCACGGTAGAGTGCTCCCTATCCCAGCCACCGCTGTGTTCGTGCCCGAGAACCTAGGTTGCGAGCCTAGGCATGGGCACAGGAAAGGAGTAGACACGATATGAACACTGCAGGCTACCCGTACTGTGTTGCAAATGTAGCATAGACCAAACCTTTGAACCGACCAGGAGAGACGCCCATGGGATGAGGATCGGCTTATGGGTGCGAGGCTCTCAAGGGGCGGGCGTCGCAGCTACACAGCGCAAGCATTAGGCACGCAAAGTCCATCGTGCGTTGGCGAGTACTAATAAGAGATCGAATACCTGGGCAACAAGAAGTATAATCGAATACAAAGGTCTTGTGAGAAACGGGCGTGGAAGGCCTAGATGAGATTCACTTGCCTTGGTTGTACTTTCAACGTAGCCTGGGTCGGCGTTTTATAAAATAGAAACGCAAGAGAAAGGATGAAAGAAAAATTACACGTAGAACTTGCGAAGCTGGTCGATGTTCCACGTGATAGTAAGAACTCGCCCATCCTCCATAGCAAGCCGAACAGCCCCTAGGCACGATGTCGAGGTGACCACATATGGACCCTCCAAATGGGGGGTGAGCTTGTTTGCCTTAAACAAGTCCTAAACACGACGTAGGACAAGATCTTCAACTTGCAACGTCCTTGGTCGCACCGACCTAGCCGCATGCTTGCGCAGAGCCTGCAGGTAGGATGCTGAGCAAATTTGGGCTTGTTCGCGGCAGCCTTCTAGGAGGTTCAGGTCGAGAAGCCGCTCAGGCTCATGGTTGATTTGACTGACCGAATCGACCCACGGAGAGCGGCCCAGCTTTATTTTAGCGGGCAAAATGCCCTCTGCACCGTACACGAGTTGAAAAGGGGTTTTCCCTTTGGCTCGGCTAGACGTGGTGCGAACCAACCAAAGGATAGAAGGGAGCTCGTCCACCCGTTCATGGCCGAGGGTGTTGAGTTGGTCGAACACCCTCTTGTTGATGCCTTGGACAATCTGCCCGTTAACATGCTCAGCAGCCCCGTTACACTGTGGGTGGGCCACAGACACAAAGCAAACCTTAGTGCCAACATCCTCGCAATATTCTTGGAACAGTTCGCTAGTGAACTAAGTTTTTTTATCCGTGATCAGGCGGTGGGAAATCCTGAACCTCGTGACCACATTATTACGGAAGAAACGCCTAGCCTCTTGTTCCGTGATGGCCAACACCGGCTCGGCTTCGATCCACTTGGTGAAAGTGTCGATTGCGACGATGAGGTATTTACAACCCTTTCGTCCCTCAGGGGAATAAACCGAGAATGTCAATACCCCAGGTCGAGAACGGCCAAGAGAGAGGAATCGTCTACAGCGCTTGGGCGGGCAAGTGTGTCTTCCAGGCATGGAATTGGTAGGCTTTGCACGTCGTAACGATGCTCCAAGCATCAGTTAATGCTGTGGGCCAATAATAGCCCATGCAGAAAGCTTTCTGACCATGGTTCTAAATGAGGAGTGCACGCCGCAGACACCTTTGTTTATGTCCCTCAGGAGGTAGACTCCTTCCTCTTGGGAGATGCATTTGGAAAGGATTTCGAGTATGCCTCTGCGATAAAGGACACCCCTCCGCCAGCCTATATGGGGAGGCTCGCCTTATAAGCTGAGAACGCTCAGCTTTGTCCTCGGGCAGTGTCCCATGTACTAGGCACTGGACAAATGGCGTTGTCCAATTCGCACCTTGCTCAAGGAGTGAGACGTTACCGCTTGTCTCGGTTGCCTCGTCTGGAGACGTGATAGATGGCTTGTATAAGTTCTTGAGGAGCACTCCTGCCAGAGCGAATTCTTGTGAGGACCCATACTTGGACAGTTGGTCGGCTAGGGAATTTTCTTTCCTAGGCACGTAAAGCATTTCGAAGTCCTGAAGATCTTTTCCAACTTCCTCACCACAACCAGGTACTATGCCATTAAGTCATCGGAACACTGAAACTCCTTATTGACTTGGTTGATGACCAGCAGCGAATCCCCTTTCACCGTTACCATTGGACTCCGAGCGATTTGCATGCTCGGAGCCTGGCGAAGAAGCCATCATACTCTGCAGTGTTGTTGGTCGCCGCGAAGTGTAATTGTATGATGTACTAGAGTCGGTCTCCGTTAGGGAAAACAAGAACAACCCTAGCCCCTGAGCGTTCAAAAGAGCGCAAGCCGTCGAAGTACATGGTCCAATGTTCGCCCTTAGGTTGCCCGTCACCCACTGCGAGCAGCTCCGGGCAAGTCCATTCGGCTAAGACATCAGCTAGGACCTGGGACTTGATCACTGTGCGGGCAGAGAACCGGATATCAAATTTGGCCAGCTCCATCGCTCGCTTAGCGATTCAACCACTAGCGTTAGGGTTCCTGAGGATCTCCGCTAGCGTGAAACTAGTGGGGACCAAGACTTGGTGCGCTTGAAAATAATGTTGGAGCTTTCTGGAGGACATGAGCAACATGTAGAGGAGCTTTTCGACCTCCGGGTAGCACTCCTTCGGTCAGTGAGCACCTCGCTCATGTAGTAGATTGGTTGTTGAACATCTCCCTTTCCACGGTCAAGACGGCACTCACGGCTTGCGGGTGGTCGCTAAGTAAAGCAACAAGGCTTCCCCGGGCTGTACCATGGTCAACACCGATGGACTTGACAGGTGTTTCTTGAGCTCCTCGAAGGAGTTGTTAGCTTCTTCTGTTCATTCAAAACTGTCGTACTTGCAAAGAGCCTTAAAGAAAGGCAAACCGCACTCCCTAAGCAGGGAAACAAAACGGCTTTGGGCCACCATACGTCCGGTCAGGGCTTGGACCTCCCTAACATTAGAAGGGGGCCTCATGTTTTAGATGGCCTCAATTTTTTTCGGGTTAGCTCCAATCCTGAGTGGTCCAATGGTGCAATCCTGAGTGGTCCAATGGTGTAACCAAGTAGTTTGCCAGAATGGACACCGAATGTGCATTTGTCCGGGTTCAATTTTATTCGATGCTTTATGAGGTTACAGAATGTTTCAAAAGATCTCTTGCAAGATCCAACTCAAACTTGCTTTTGACCACTATATCATCTACGTACACCTCCAGGTTGCACCTGATCTAGTCGAGGAATGTCTTTTGCATGAGACGCTGAAATGTAGCCCCAGCATTTTAGAGATCGAAAGACATGGTCATATAGCAAAAGGTTCCGAACGGAGTGATGAAGGCAATTTCCTCTTCATCCTCGGAGGAGATGCTTATTTGGTGATAACCGGAGTAAGCATCTAGGAAATTCATGGGAGATGACTCCGCCATCACGTCAACTAGCTGGTCTATTTGTGGCAGCGGGAAATTGTCCTTGGGACAAGCCGCATTCGGCCCGGTGTGGTTGACACACATGCGCCACTTGCCGCCCTTCTTCTTGACAATAACCAGGATGGTGAGCCACTTAGTGTGGTCGACCTCACGAATGAAGATGGCCTTAAGCAACTTGTCAAGCTGCTCCTAGATTATGTCTTGTTTGAATTTGGAAAAACGGTGAAGCTTTTGCCAGACTGCCTTCTTATCAAGCCGAACCGCTAGCCTGTGCTCAATGACCTCCCTTGGGACCCCGGGCATATCGGACGGTTCCCAAGTGAATGCATCCGCATTCACCCAAAGGAAAGGAAACAAGCTTGAGTTTCTATTTAGGGTCTAGGGAAGTCCCTAAATGAACGACCTTGGAGGGTTCCTTTGCGGGCAGAGGCACCTTCTTGGTCTCTTCTCCTGGCTGGAAGGCAACGTTGAGCTAAGCAGACTTCTTCGACTCCCGGTTCGAGCCACGCTGAGGAAGCTGCCCCACGATGGCCGGGGCTTGCTCGTCACAGTCCAGGATGGCCTTGTGTCTACCCCTTACTGTGGCCACCCCTTTGGGGCCCGAAAACTTCAGGCACTGGTAGGCATGATGCTTAGCTGCCATAAACTTGGCCAGCGCCAGGTGACCAAGGATGGCGTTGTATGCCGAAGTAAAGTCGACCACGTCGAACATGATCAAGTCAGTCCTGAAGTTGGCTGGCCCTTCAAAGGTCGTAGGGAGCACGATCTGGTCAAGGGGCCTAATCGATTTGCCCAGGATGATCCCTTAGAATGGCATAGTGATGTCCTTTATCTTGGAGCGAGAAATCAGTATCTCGTCCAAGATCGAAACCGAAATCAAGTCTAGTGCATTCCCACCATCGACGAGGATGCGACCCACACTCGTGTTACCAATGGTCAAGGCCACGATGAGCGAAAGCCTCTAGGGCTTGACCATTCCATGGGGATAGTCATCCTTAGAGAACGTAATAGGCTGCTCGGTCCACCTGAGCTGCCCAGGCTGCTACTTGCCCTAATCTATGTGGTGGACCTCCCGGGCAGCTTGCTTGAGGTCGCACCGGGAAGTGTAGGCCGAGGAGCCGCTGAAGATCACGGCGATGAGATTCTCAGGCTCGGGGAAACCATCCATACCCAATTCATCGTCTCGAGCAGGGCGTTTGCCCTTGCTACCTTCGCCTGGTTCAGGCAAGGTGGGCATCGGGCCCGTGTCATTATAGAAAGTCTCCATATGGGCCATCCAGTTAAGGCAATTCCGGAGGTCATGCCTGTAAACCTGGTGGAGGGGGCAATACTTGCCGCTCATTGGCTTTTCCCCTGTCGTCATTACGGCACTGGGGAGGCCGGCCAGCTTGCCTTGCCTGAGGAGTACTGCTTCCTCTGCTCGGACTTAGGTGCTGGCTCCCGATCCATAATGGCGACCGTGTTGGAGGAGCCCCGCTTCTTCTTCTTGTTCTTCTTGTCCTCCAAAGATGACTTCTTCTTCTCCGGTGGTTCAATGCCGGGCTGAGGTGGAACCTTGCCCTCGTCGAGCATCCTCTTCTAGTCCACTACTTCTGCCGCATTGGCGTAGCAATCAGCTATCCTCAAGAGCTCCTTGGCCGTTAGATGTGCATTGATCTCCAAGTCCTGGGTAAACCGCACGCCTCGTACCCTTTGTTTAAATGTGAGAAGCACTGCGTCATCCGAGATGTCGGGGATGGTGTTGCGGACTATGATGAACCATTGCACGATGACGCGCAGCGACACACCGTCCATCTGAATCTGGCGATGGAGATCTTTCTCCCTGCCCGAGCGAGTGTAACAGCACTGAAAGTTGCTTCGCAGGGCGTCGCAGAGCTGCTCTCAATCGTGGATAGACCCGTCGTGCTGATTCAACAGCCAGGTTCGGGCAGGGCCCTCTAGAATAGTAGGAAAGTAGTTCGCCATGACGGCCTCGTCACCCCCAGCCGCAAGGATGGTGGCGGCACACACAGAGAAGAACTCGTCCGGATTCTGAGTCCCGTTGAACCTCTTTATGTGCCCGGGTTTGAAATTCGGGGGCCACACTATGGTACACAGGGCATCCGAGCAACCCCGTCTTCCCTTGGGACGAGCCGCGAAAAGACCTTGTGCCGCGAACGGCACGGTGACCTAGCTCCCGCGCGGCCCAATCGGCCTGGCTCGCTGCCCTCACGCGCTGGCCCGCTGCACGCGCTTAGATAGCCGTGGCGGCGCAGCTCGCCGAAGATGGTTCCATGTGGCGGCACGGACCCCAAAACGTTGCTCCCGGACCAGAGTATTGCACAGGAACCAAAAGAAAGAGGACGAGCTCACCGGAACAGCGCCAAAACTGAGGAAAAGATGAAACTCCGACGAGGTCTTTGGCACGCGATTCCTAGAGCTACGTACCTCGGATACGCGAGTTCCTGGGCAAAAGAGAACCGTGACAAGATTATCTAGGATGTCTTGGAACAGTTTTGGAAAAGGGGACTTACTTGTGGCAGAATCGAAGAAAAACGAAAGGAGGAAAGAAGGAGCTCGGCTAGGAGTTTTTGAGGGAGACAGGGAGAGGAGAGGAAGTGGCTTAGTGGCAATTAACACCACTAATGGTAGGTAATTGAAACTAATAGGGGTTTCATGGCCGGATTAAGGCAAAGAGGGGGTTAGGAGTAGGGATGAAACGGATCGGATACGGATCGGAAATCACTCGTATTGTATTTATATCCATATAGTTTTCGGATACGGATTCGGACACGGATAGTGCCGGATACAAATACGGATACGAATAATATCGGTTACGAATATGAATCGGATATGGATACTCCTTCTCGGATAATACACGATAACACACAGTAGAGAAATAAGCATAGAAAATGCATATGGTTGTCACTTTTGTGTGTCAACTTTATAGGCTCATAGTCATGGTGATATGTGAGTATTTGAGTATTACTGTCTTATTAAGGAAAAGATACTGACAGGTGGAGAAGTGTAATGGAGATGATTTGTAGATGGATATTCACTATACGGATAATATCCATTGGATATTATCCAAAACAGCTCGGATATTATCCATTGGATATTATTTGTATCCGTACTGTATCCGCTTAAAAACATTCGGATATCCACAATATTATCCAAATCATTATCCAGGTTGGTTTGGACGGTCGGACGGTCGGAAATTATCCATACCATTTTCATCCCTAGTTAGGAGTGAATGGGGAGGGGGTTTCTCTATATGGATGAAAGAGAGAGAGTGGAAGAGAAAGACAGAGAGAAGAGGGAAAGAGAGAAGGAGAGGTAGAGAGAGTATGATAAGTGGGGTCAAGGATTAGGGAAGGGTTTTTAATTACATTTCTGATTTTCTCTTTTAAAGGCAAAATGCAAATATAATTTTATTTTCTCTTTTTCCATTTAAATACTTTACTTAATTACTTCCCAAAACTATTTGCAATCAACTCAATTAATTTTAAAGTTTTTATTAACAAGTAACATACTCATTTTATCGAAAATTATTTTATTTAAAAAGAATTTTAATGCAATGCATGATGCAAATGGATTTTTGATTTTTTCAAAAATGAGGATGTTACGAATCCCTTGTCGTCGGATAGGCAATAGGGGATTTATTACCGGTTTGTAACCGACAGTGAATCCCCTGTTAGCGCTAAACAAGCCCCCTTTTCTGGCAAGATTTACTACTGGTTAGTAGATACCTTGTAGCGGTAAACGTGCCTCTCTTTTCTGGCAAGCTCTACCGGTTAGGTCAACCGGTAGTGGAACCCCGTGGACATCACTCCTGGATATCTACAACCGGTTTTAAAACCGGTACTAGAGCCGGTTTGAAACCGATAGTGTAGGTCCGATGCCCAGTAGTGTCAGACATCTAAACTAAAAGTTGCACAAAATGCCATACTAATTGTGCTCCTCATTTTCCCCGAATCATTCTTTACTCCACGTTTCCCACGTCATACAGAGTAAAAACACGCCATGCTTTTACCAGTCGTTTCCCGACTCACACAGCATGCAAGGAACAAGAACAAAAAAACGAAACACTCATTTCCTTTTAAAACAAGCACGCACTGCTAAATTACCAGCCGGCCATTATACCCGCGCGGGCCCACATGTAAGTGCCAATTCCCCCACGCTGCACTTGCTTCCGTTGTGCTTTTACACTGCACGCGCGAATTCATTGTGACCCCACATGCCAGCCTCTCTGTTTAAATACCTTCGCGCGCCAGTGACATCGCAGATCGTCATGCGCCACAAGTCCACAACCCTAATAAGCCACAAGCCCACACCACACCACACCACAGCGAAGCGGGGAGGAATGGCCGCGGCGATCATTGGCAGCGGCGGCTGGACGCGCCTCCGAGACCTCGGCTGCGGCGCGTCCGGCGCCACGGTATTCCTCGCAGCGGATGATTTCTCCGGGGAGCTCCTCGTCGTCAAGTCGGCCGGGGGTGCTGCCGCGCAGCTGCGGCGCGAGTGGAGCGTCATGTTGGGGCTCTCCTCGCCGCACGTCCTCAAGTGCCTCGGGTTCCGCGCCGGAGGCGGGAGAGGGGAGCAGCAGCTGCTCCTCGAGTTCGCGCCGGGAGGGTCGCTGGCCGACGTGGTGGCCAGGAACGGGGGCCGCCTCGAAGAGGGCGCCGTCGGGGCGTATGCCGCGGACGTGCTGAGGGGGTTGGATTACCTCCACGGGCAGCGCATCGTGCACGGCGACGTGAAAGGGAGCAACGTCGTGGTCGGCGCCGACGGGCGGGCCAAGCTGGCGGACTTCGGGTGCGCCAGAGCGGCGGGAGACTCGAAGCAGGTATTCGGCGGCACGCCGGCGTTCATGGCGCCCGAGGTGGCGCGCGGGGAAGAGCAGGGCCCCACCGCCGACGTGTGGGCTCTGGGGTGCACCGTCATCGAGATGGCCACGGGCCGCGCCCCCTGGAGCGACGAGGACAACGTCCTCGCCGCGGTGCACCGGATCGGGTTCACCGACTCCGTGCCAGCGGTGCCGCCCTGGTTGTCGCCAGAGGGGAAGGACTTCTTGGACCGGTGCTTGCGAAGACGCGCCGGCGACCGCTCCACAGCCGCGCAGCTCTTAGACCACCCGTTCGTCGCAACGTCAAGCGGACTCAACAACGAAGCGGAGATGGTGAAGGCGACATGGGTGTCTCCGACGAGCGCGCTCGACGCGGCATTGTGGGAGTCCGAGACCGACGACGAGGCGGACAACGTGTGGAACAGCCCCGTCTGCCGGATCAGGGCAATGGCATGCCACCGCTCGGCGTGGGCAGCAGGCTGGGACTCCGGCGAAGGCTGGATCGACGTTCTCACTGGCATCTCTAGCTATGCCGCTGCTGCTGATGATGATGAGGTTTCAGAGTGTCCGTCCAAAAGAATGGTGGCATTAATGTGCCCGACATCGTCGGTGCCGGACTGGGACTCCGACGACGAAGGCTGGACCGTCGTCTGCAGCCCACCGTCGGCCGATGAGACGGGCGGTGCCGTTGATTCTGAAGAGTTTGATGAGGTAGCAGCCGGTGCTGAGCTATTCAGTGAAGCTGTGCGTAGTGTAGGAGGAGCAGGAGATAGTGGTGTGGTGTTAGTTCAGCACCAGGAGAATGTCTTCTCCTCGAGTTGTTGCAGCAGCCAGCAACCTGTGCTTGCTGTACGTGTTACCGCGAATGCCGGAATAAAACACCAAAGTTTCATTTTGCCGTACTACAGAGTTTTGCTTTCTGTGATTTTCGGTCGGTTGATTTTGTATCTCATATGAACTCGCACAAAAACGTGATCACAACTTCTCAGTCGCATTTGGAAGATATGAAAATAGAGTAACTAAATTTTGCACTCTTCATTGGCCCCGTTGCCTAGAAAACTCTGCACGTTGGCTGCTTCAATTTCATTTCATATGAATGGGATGGATTCTTGTCTTGAAATTAGTATTGCTATAAGACATACCATGCATTATGTATGCATTCTTGGAAGGAATTTGCAAATTTTTTGGGTGCACGAAGAATTAACCACGAGGAATAATGTGGATATATATTTGTCTGGCACATGTCATGCATGGGTGTTACCCTAAATTGTTTGAACCATGTGCAGCATATGATCGAAAAATAATATGCGCAATTAATGGTGACCGAATTTCTACAATCTTGTAAACCCTGAGTCTTGGTGCTACGAGTCAACAGACCGTTTCTTGAGAACTCGCCTAGACCAGAGATGACAACTCTGAAACTCACAGAACACTGAACATGTACATGCATGTTTTAGTTGCTATCCATGGGTATTTGTAGATCTGTTCTGCATGCGGTTTTGCTGACACGACCATGTTTTGTCCCTTTTTCACAAGCAACTAAAGAAAGGAAGTAAACGCAGCAGTTAAAAATAGTTTATCCCTAATGGATAAATGGATAGGATCCGACCTCCACACGCGGCCAACAAAGTGTCCCAAAGTAAACATTATTATAGCATAAAATCAGTCCACATGGCACTCAAAATTAAGACCTAAGACTGCACAAATATGAAGACCAGTACGTTTTTCCCTAATAGCACATATTTTAATTTGTTAGGGGTTGTTCTCTTCGGTTTATCTTTCTTATTTTATCTACTTGTCTCTGAATTAAAAAGTCAAATGCTTTGGTTTTTAAAGTCTGCTTTTTTTTTCGAAGGTGCATTTTAAAGCTTCACTACAACAGAAATACCCTTTGTAACCGCCTCATCTGTGCCGGTTTAGAGAAAATCGGCAGTGATGAGTTATCACTGCCGGTTTGCAAACCAGGAGGTGGGAAAAATTCGAGCATCAGTGCCGGCTAGGAATACAAACCGGCAGTGAAACTTTCATGCCGGTTCCTTTTAAAAACCGGTACTAATGTTGATCATCAGTGCTGGCTCACATTAACTAACATGAACCAGCAGTGATCAAAGGTCTATTTGCACTACCGGTTTTCTTCACCCTTCCCGCCCACAGACGAGAACCGGCAGTGATAGTCCATTATCACTGCCGATTCTATAACATTTTCCGTCAAATTATTGAAATAATTTTGACGTTGTACATTAAAACATGCCTTTCAAAATGAAGGAACCCTAAAAGGTAACATCTAAAAACATGATGGCACATACCATAATAACGTAGATTTCATCAACAATAAAAGCCCTTAAGAAAAAATCAGGGTAATATTAGGACCAAATAATATCACCATAATCAGATACATCATTGTACTTTTAGCAGCCTAATCAAATACAAACTCAAAGATCTGAGAGCTAATTTGTAGCATTGCTTAACGACAGTCTTGATGTAGTAAGGAATAAATTTGAAAGTTGAATGCATCAAAGTATAAATAAAGGAAGAACATACCGTAGAAAACATGATAATATTGAAGTTCTCATATGCTATCCAAAATACTCAAAAGACGTTCTAGCCTCTAGGGTTATATTATTAATAGCCTCTAGGGTTGTATTATTAGTAGCGGAGGACACAGTTATTTTCTTGCAAAGCTATCCATCCGGTAGGAGCTACCACCGACGGCCGGATTTGGGGCTGCATGGCCCGATCCGATGGCGCAGATTTAAAGGGTGACGTGGCTGTACTGGAGGCTGGTATAGCTACACGCTATACAGCACGGTCGTCCTGGTTTGCCTCATAGTCACATGAATAGGACGAACATGTATTTTGTATAGGAAAAGAAAAATAGAAGAGAAAAAAGTGAGCAAAAACGTCTATTAAATTTCAAAATTGTTCTAATGTTAAAATTTTGTAAAAGATCTAAGTCTTTTATGGGCCTATATGGTATGGTATATGGAAATAGAAAGAAAAATATGCTACAATAGGCAATGGAGACAATTTTTTTTAAATATAAAAAAATCAAACCTTTTATGGGTCTTTCTTATGTAGACATGGTTCCATGTTTGGAATTCTTTTCTTTTTGGGATTTTAAATGGCCTAAAAAATAAAGTAGAAAAGGCAAAAAAGGAAAAGCCTCTAAAAAATCTTAATTTTTGATAGGTCTTTCTCGTGTAGGCATGGTTTCACTTTTGTCAACTTTTCAATTTTTTGAAATTCTAAACAACAGGGAAAAAATAAAGAAGAAAACCTAAAAATAAAAAGCAAACTTCTTGCATGTCTTTCTCATCTGGCCATGGTTATATTTTTTCAAGTTTCCTATTTTTTAAAAATTTCTAAATGGCCTAAAAAAGAAAGAAGAAAAGTGGAACCATGCAAATTTTAAAAATTTCTCAACCATTTAAAAAAATTTCAACTGTAGACGGGCCGTAAAAAAGAGAATAGGAGAGGAAAAAAGAAAGCGAGTTTTTTTTAAGTTGGGAATTTTTTAAATTTTAAAAAATTTCAAAAATATCCAAACTTTTTATAAACCTTAAGCGAGTTTTTTTTAAAGCTGAAAATTTTTCGAATTTCAAAAAATTTGAAAAAATCCAAACTTTTTATGGACCACCTTTGTGCAGGCATGGTTCGATTTTTGTAAACTTTCTATTTTTTAGAATTTTGAAACGGCGTAGAAAAAAGGAAATAGAAAAGGCGAAAAAAAAGGAAAAGAAGAACGGAAGAAGCAACGTGCTGGGAAAAGTTTCGTGCCGGGGATCGAACCCGGGCGGGGCAACTGAAGTCTACCGCGGCTGACCAACCGACTGTTTCGTCCGCCTCATCGTGGAAAAAAGAAAGGAATTCTTTTATATATAATTTAAGAACGGACGGCCGGATCCCATTTCACCGACGATCGGATGGCCCGTGTTTAGCCGGTGACGTGGCCAACCGGCGGGCTGAGAAACGGAACGCGCTTTACGCGCTTTATAGAGATAGTATATGTGTACTTAGCCATGAGCCGTAGGAGTGAGTTAATAAGAGAATCTCTACTAATAATAAAAGTCTCCTGTGGTGGTACGTCATATTTAAAATTTGAGAAGAAAGCAGCGATCCTATTATTCCGATGTGCTCCTCATCTCCAGCTCCCACATTCAATCGCCATCCTCCACGCCCCCGTTGCCGCAGCCGTCGCCGTCCTTAAGGCCACCCTCCTCGTTCCACTGCCCCGTCGTCGTCGGCCATCGCAGCCATCGTCGTCCTCCCGTGCACGTGGATGCCATCCAAGGTGCTGCACCTACGAAACCCGCCATGGGAGTGCGCGGAGGAGGAGCTCGTCGAGCTCTGCAAGCCTTGGGCCGCATCGCCAGCACCAAGTGTGGCATCAACGCCAACCGCAACCAGGCCATCGTCGAGTTGGTAAGACACTAGTGCAGAATACGTCATCATTGGCGGTTCTAAACTCACACTACTACAGATCGGCCATCGGTCCGGTTCTAACGGCCATCGATGACCGTTTTTGAACCGTGATAGTTATCCGGATCGATGCCCCATGGCATCGGGCCCCGGTTCTCACCCGATGCTGATATAGTATCGATGCGGTTGGAGGCCACACGTGGCTTTAGCCCGTGCCTCGCCAAGCCCCTCGATGACGGTTGGAAGCACCAACTGGTAGTGATAGCTATTGCTCAGTCGGTTGATTTCTCCGACCGGTCATCGAAAGAGCACACGTGGCTTTACCCGTGCCTCGCCGAAGCCCTAGTCGATCTGGGTTGGAGGCACCAACTGGTCTTGATAAGCCGTTGTTCCGTCCCTGTTGATTCTCCGATCGCATCGAGCGCGTGCACACGTGGCTTTACCTCGTGCCTCGCTGAAGCCCGGTCCAAGACCGGTTGGAGGCACCAATCGGTATCGATAAGTTCTTTGTTCCGTCGGTTGGTTCCTCCAACCGGTACTGAGCACGCACCACCTGAGCTATAAATAATATATATATATATGCATGTGAGGTAATATATATTATATATGTGTCTGTGTGTGTTAAGTCTAATATTATTATTATATATATATATATATCTGTGTGCTAAGTCACAATTAATTAAAGCACATATAATCAATCATGCATAACTGATAATTAAATCACAGAATTTTTATTAACAACTTTAATTACAACTATTAGGTATCACAATGACATTCATTACAACTTTAATTACAGAACGTTCATCGTGATCTTTTATGTGCATCGCTCTTGGTAGCCGTAGATGTTGACCCCGACAGTTCACCGGTCTTTATCGAAGGGCCCCACCTATTTGCCGTTGGAACATGAAACTCGCCTCTTGGATTTATGACCTTATCGAAAATCCAGCCAACGAGTTGTTCTTGGATCGCTCTCACGGTCGCCGGCGAGAAATCGGACGCACATTGCAAGTCGGTAGCACCTCCGGTCAGGATGTGCAAAATATGGCACACATAGTAGCCGCATATATTGGTGCCTGACGGCTGACGCCAGACCTGTGGTGAAAAAAGCTAACAGCGTGAAATGGATGCATAGAAATGAAGTTAACTAACTCAAAAGCTACCCTGATGGCATACATACTCGAGAGGCAAGTGTAATATCGAATTCCTCGTTGAATTCGCCCACGGTTTTAGTACGGAACCGTGCGAATGCACTACACACGTGATTGCAAATTGAACATGATTAGAATTTGTTTAAAATGGAGTAGAACGAGCACAATAATGAAAAGAACAAGAATACCGGTTGAGAATGTCGATCAAGTTTTTATACTTTTCAACTGGTCTCCTCAATGAAGTCTATAATCGTGATCATGCTACGATCTAGCTCGATAATGAGAAGAATCCAATGAAAGTTGTACATATATATGGAACATAGGTAACTAATTAGTTCTAACATCGTGTTGTGGAAAAAGATTAGAACGAGTGATGCGAAAACACTTACTCAAAGTTGTAGGGTAAAAGTATCTTTGAATGATATTTTTGACCTATTAGCCCGTTGTATATGTTGGTCTCTGTATCGGCAGGGGATATTTTAACATTTGTCTCATTGATAACTAAAGGGTCAAGGAAGCCTGTGTTGAGAGTAGAAACACTTTTACATCTTTCTATCTCCATTCTACATAAGAAGAAATTAGTTAGGCTTGCAAGTTAGTATAGTGCAAGGGCCCGCACGGTGGATTTTTGCAATTAAATAAGACACTTACAGAGTCCAGCAACTCAACATGGCCACGTCGATGGCGTCTGACTGGTATAGCTCGTACATTACTGGCCATTGGACATAAAATTCACTGTCGCCGTGAAAAAATTGTTCTTCCTTGTACTTCACGGCAAATGACATTAGGCCATGCTTGAACGCATCCAGGTACTATTCATGGAATTGGCGATCCTAGTTGGTAGTCGGCCAATCTCCTCACGCTGACCAAGGAAGCGCCCGGTGTATATTGCCATCGACCTGCGGCTTCAATCGCATGTCGCCTAATATTTGCTCTGGGTGAAGACCGGTTTCTTCGATGAATTTTTGCATCTCCTTGGCCTTCGATCACCGATGACGCGTCGTGTTCTTTGACGCGTCTTCTTCTTGGACCTTTCCTTGACCAATGTGCGCCAGAGTCGATATACGAGGTTTTTCCTTTTGTCCTTCAAATTTTTCACCGCCTCAAGCCTTTTAGAAATTCTTCCGTACCAGTGAACCTTCTTCTCTCGATGACTTGGGTTTAAAAATTTAGTGACCTCGCTCGACTACTTTCTCGGTCTCCTCCTCCGTCATATCGTACGCCCGCTTTACAAGTGCAGCTAGCTTCTTGGGTTGGGTGGACCTCGTTCTCTTCTTGAGCTCTTGGGCGAGCCGGCTTGCTTGTCTTGGGCGGCGATGTTGGAGTTGGAGTTTAGCGTCGCGGCTTGGTGCAGAGACGGGCTTCTTCAGGAGGCATCTCTTCGGTGACGATGGAGGTGATGACGGACCGCTTATGTGTGCCGGAGGTGATGAAGGTGTTGGAGAGGACACGTCCATGTGATCTTGAAAAATAATGTACTTCTTCTGCCATTGGATGAAATTATGGACTGCCTCTCCTAACTTCATAGTCCCGTCACCTCCGGGAATATCGAGGTCCAGGTCCTCGCACCCTGGGCATACCTCCTCGATCGAGAGACCACAGTAGCTGGCATTATCTGCTGGCCATGGATGACCAGCCTGCTCCACCGGTCGACCATGCCGTGAGCCGCCTTGAAAGAGATGTTCTCACTTGGGCGTGCAGCTCACAAGGTGTCCATCGCGTGATGTCGCCCACGAGCGATGGCCCAAGTCCGTTCGGGCAACCCACCGGAAGCACAATTGCCGCCACCTTGAGGGACTAATGAGGTCCGGATTAGCGGAGGTTCTGGCCGCATTCAGCCGCTGGCTCAAGGCTAACTGCACTGTCTTTGGATCTCTTCTTTCACTTGTTGTGTTTGATTCAGCGTTCTTCAAGCATTAGGAGCTGTTGTGCACTGCCGGGACTTGCTTCTCACCCGACTCCTATAGGTAGCGGCGTCCTTAGCGAACCCAATCTTCCACGGAACGACGCCAACGCCTTGTGTACGCCCAGGGTGCTCCGGTTTTGTATGGCCCTTGTAAGCTCGTCGTTTTCCTGTTTGGCACGAAGGTGCCTGGAAGATTCTCGATCGACTTTACAAGTCTTCGCCACATCTGTCGACACATTCTGAACACCGTGTTTCCATCATCGTCAAGGCCGCCGCCGTGAGCATAGAACCAGCTCTTCGCTCTGTCTGGCCATTCCATTGTCACGGGTGCGACACCCTTCGCCAGCAGTTCTTGTTCCCTCTTCTCCCATTTGTGCTCTTCGCTCTGTCTGGCCATTCCATTGTCGCGGGTGCGACACCCTTCGCCAGCAGTTCTTGTTCCCTCTTCTCCCATTTGTGCATCGCCTGGCGGTAACCACCAGGGCCGAGGTGGTGGTGGTATTGCTTCTTCTGAGCATTCTGGCGGTTCCTTTCGGTCAGACTTTGACCTTCATTGGAATTCTTGTAGTTCACGAACGCATCCCAGTGATTCTGCAACTTTGGGTACTTGTTGAAGTCAGGAATTCGGTTCTTCTTGACATACTCCGTGTTCAACTTCTTTTTATATGTTTGGAATGCGATGGCCATCTTCTTGAACGTGTAACTCTTCACCTTCTCTTGGTCCCTTGGGGAAGGTGAATGTCTCCTTCAGTCGGTCGAGCATGTCCTTCAGATTTTCGGGACATTATCCCATCTCACGATGCTAATCGGCACATGGTCCTCGACGTGGGCGCCATGCGTCAATTGAACGCCCAATCGCCCCTAGGGGTGCAAGAGGTTGGCCGTTATCGCCGACTTCGATGAAAACATGTCTTGCCTTCGACTTCTTGTTTGAACCTCGCTGACGTGATTGGCTACTCGATTGAGTGATCTGAAAATATGGTACAATAATGTCTACGTGTTAGAATGTTGGCTTAGCATGATGGTGGAACCGGCATATACAAGTTCGATCTAATTACCATGGTCGTCTCAGCGGCCTCGGCATGAGTCTCATCGGTCTCAACGAGCCTTAAGTCCACGACAGGCCTTGCGGCCTCGATGGAATCATCGAGCTCGTAACCATCTTCTCCCGAAATCAAACTTCTCATGAACTCGTCTCCATCAAACCCTTCTCCCGCCATCGTAGTTTTGTAGTCTATAAGAAGGCATTGAAAATTAACGAAAAAAGATTAACAATAGTATACTTGCACATTTCACATATACTTATACATAAACGGGTGACAACGAGGAGGGCGGTGGGGAAGATGCGGTAGATGATCGAGGGCGAGGCGGCGATGAGGACGGTATATACATTACATTTCACAATTAATTGACATACATCTTAGAATTCAAATTTGCTATAAAATTGGCATATACATATACATCTCAAAATTCATATAAATAAGATCTGAGGTCGATTGTCTTCCATTAAATACATGCTATGTTTTATTTTTTTCATGTAAAAATTTATATCTTGGACCAATTATTTGGCAATTTAACTACTTTACTCCCCAGTGCTGAAATCCTGGCTCCGCCATTGCGTAGGTTTGGGCATTTCGTCGAACACTCTGGGCGATCGTGATTGTGCTCTGTTGGCGCGCCAAGACTCCTGTCGCTCGTGCCGCTTTGTGTCACGCCTCCGTCATGCTTGCCCGAGCCCGCACTCATCGTCCCATGCTCTGCGGCCTGCACCTTCCGAGGAGCGAGGAAGGAAGGAGAGAGGAGCACAAGGAGCACCTTGCTCATGGGTCATCGGAGGCGAGGAAGACGGCGGCACAAGGGGTCGTCGGTGACGAGGAGGACGGCGGCCAAGGTCGGGAGGACGGCGGCACGCTGGTCGTCGGAGGAGAGGAGGACGGCGGGGGCTGAAGGCAGCGTCGGCGAGAGAGGTTGGAGACGATAAAACAGTTATGCCTCCAAACGCACTTGCTTTAGAATTTATATGATGGTGGCATCAGTCCCGGTTGGTATCATCCACCGGGACTAACCACACATCAGTCCCGGTTGGTGTACAGTCCCGGTTGGTTACACCAACTGGGACCAACGCCCGCATTAGGTAGTTCCTAGAACCATCGGTCCCTTGTTGGTATCACAAACCGGGATGGAATCTTCACTTAGTCGGTTGAGGACACCAACCGACGGAATCTCCATAGTCCCGCTTCATTACACCAACCGACCGATTTGCCAAAAAAGACGCGAGCTGGGAGCCCGCGCTCAAGCGCACGCTGCTAATTTGCTATTAATATCTCGAAAATTATAGAAAACTGTTGGAAGCCTTGAAATTTCTCTTTAATTTTTCAAATTTTAGTATAAATTTTTACCTTTTATATAAATTCAATTATTGCTTCATGGCTTACTAAAAAATAATAAATCATACTTATTCCACACTAAACTGATTTCAAAAAATAAAATAAATTAAAAATTCACATATTCTTTACAATTTAATTTTCCAACCATCTTAATACAGATTTTCACCTTTTTATATAAATTCAATTATTAGAAATTAGCTTTTACCCTCGGAAGCGCATTCGTCGCAACCGGCCGAGGAAGGAGTCCATCTTCTACCCGGCGGAGTTGTCCATGTCGGACGAGTTGTCCGACGAGGACGAGGACGAGGAGGACTTCGACGACGAGGACGTCGTCGCGGAGGAGGACGAGGACGAGGAGGAGGAGGACGACGATCCGGAGTCGGAAGAGGAGGAGGAGGAGGAGGACGACGACGACGACGACGCCTCCGACGATGGCGCCGACGCCGACGAGGAGGAGGAGGACGACGACGAAGACGACGATTAGTCCCAACAGATGCTAGAAATTAATTATTAGTTATTTAGTATATTATTAGAAATTAGCTTTTAGCATCTTTTGTGGTAACCCGTGGGACATTGTACAGGGTACCAATATTATTTGTAAATTATTATAATGGTATAATATATGTACATGTCCTGTAATATATGTTGTTTTTGGACCCATAAGATTTGTCCTCACAAATACATTCATGTACCATAAATTAAAAGTCAAAAGTATAAAACATAAATTAAAAATCAAAAGTATAAAACATTCTGTATAAACTATAAATTCTGATACTAAAGAAAATCACATTGGAAAACTGGGACTTCTCCCTTTCGAATTTATATGATGAGGGAATCAGTCCCGGTTCGTGTTATATACCGGGACTAACATCACATCAGTCCCGGTTGGTGTATTACACCGGGACTGCTTGCTCATATCAATCCCGATTGGTGTAACAAACCGGGACTGAATGCTCACTTAGTCCCGACAGATTACACCAAAAATAAAAGAATACAACGGCGCGAGCGGGGCTCGAACCCGTGATCGCACTGGGACCCAGCTCAAGCGCCGCCGCTAGCCGAGGAGAGGATGGGGTTTTGATCGGCCTTCACGGCACGAACCTTTTTTGTACCCTTCTTAGGAGATAGGGATCAGCTCACTGACATGTGGACCCATCTCTGGTGGGTTCCACATGTCATTGGTACTAATTTGCCATTAATTTCTAAAATTATAGAAAACTGTTGGGAGCCTTGAAATCTGTTTAATTTTTCAAAAT
This sequence comes from Olyra latifolia, assembly GCA_036346145.1. Taxonomy (NCBI): domain Eukaryota; kingdom Viridiplantae; phylum Streptophyta; class Magnoliopsida; order Poales; family Poaceae; genus Olyra; species Olyra latifolia. Next base: position 37,375,258 of record CM070524.1, on the reverse strand, counting down.
TTATTATAAATTTTCACCTTTTATATAAATTCAATTATTGATTCATTGCTTACTAAAAAATAATAACTCATACTTATTCCACACTAAAATGATTTTCAAAAATAAAATAAATTAAAAATTCATATATTCTTTACATTATTATTTTCCAACAAATCATACTTATTAATACATATTTTCACCTTGTTATATAAATTCAATTGTTGCTTCCTTGCTTAATAAAAATCATAATTCATACACGGTTTATATAACACGGTTCGACTTATTTGCTAACATACTTTGTTTTTACAAGTGATCCTTCATTATGATCGTGTCGTACATAGGGAGATTCCTCTATATCATTCAAGATAGTAATGTCTACGTCCACCATAAAAGGAGGTAGCTCCTCGAGCTGATTGTACTCTTCTTCATCTGTGACACCCTCAACTCCGACGATCCTTCTTTTACCTGGGAGAACCACGTGGCGCCTTGGCTGATCGCTAGTCTTCGCTTCGCTTGTTATCTTGGTAGGCTTGTTCTTCTCGCTTGCTTTTGGTAGGCCTGTCATACCTTTTTAGGTTTCTTTGTTCATGTCCATCACGTAGAATACCGTGTCACATCATTTGCTAGCACGAACGGTTCGTCCCTATAGGCCACTTGCTTGAGGTCCACGGTTGTCATACCGCACTGCCGATCTCAACGGTACATCAATTTGACCTATTGGCACCAAACAGAGGGATTTTTAAAGGTCCATACTTGGAGTTCCCGATATCTTCTATGTAACCATAGTAGGTGTCCATCTTTCCATTTTTGTCCAAGGCATCTATACGGACCCAGCTGTTTTGGTTGGTGCTCTTGCTATCCTGGGCAGTTGTGTAAAATGTGTACCCATTTATCTCATACCCATGGAATGATACGATTGTCATGGATGGTCCCCGAGCCAAGAGTTTCAACTGTTCATTGTCTGTTCGGGAGCCCATCAGTTTCTTTTGTAACCAACCACCGAAACGATCCATTTGCTTTAGTGCGATCCACTTTTCTGACTTCTCTGGGTACTAGTCGCGTAGAATCATCTCATGTTCATGGATAAACTCAGCCACTACAGTTGCTTGTTTCAAGACTGTGAAATGTGCTTGTTTAAATGAAAGTAGATCGTCGCTAAAGAATTCTCTTCTCCCTAGAGTTCCTTTTCCCCGTAGCCTGCCCTCATGGTGTGAAACAGGGACGCCAATCGGATTTAGCTCATCAATGTAGTCGACCACGTAACTCAATCACCTCCTCTCGTGCCAACACCTGTGCAATGCAATATACGGGACGAGACCGGTTCGAACATATTTCTTTAGAACACCCATGTACCTCTCGAAAGGGAACATACTATGCAGGAATACGGGTCCGAGAATTTCTATCTCTTTGACAATGTGGACCATGAGATGGACCATAATATCAAAAAAGGACGGAGGAAAGATCATCTCAAGGCTAACCAGACTATCAACCACGTCATCCTGTAGCTTAGATAAGTTCCGTGGTTCGATGACCTTCTGCGACACCACGTTGAAGAACGAGCATAGCTTTACGATTGTCCCTCGTACCCAGTCCGGCAGAATACCTCTCAGCGCCACTGGGAGCAACTGTGTCATCAACATGCGACAGTCATGTGATTTCATGTGTACTATCTTATTCTCTTTCGTATTGATGAGTCTCCTTATGTTCGAGGAGTACCCAGAAGGGACCTTCACACTGTTAAAGAACTTAATCATGTTTTTTTTTCTCTTCCTTGCTCAGAGTGTAGCTCGCAGGGTGGAGGTAATGTTGTCCTTTCGCTCTCTCTTCTGGATGTAGGTCGTTCCTGAGTCCCAGTAGATGCAGGTCCTTTCGTGCTTGAAGTGTATCTTTCGATTTACCGTACATATCTAGGAAGCCTAGCAGTTCACGCAGACATTCTTCGTGATATGCATGAAGTCTAGTGAGTGGCGGACCTCTAAGTCTTTCCAGTAAGGTAAATCCTAAAATATTGACTTCTTCTTCCAAATGGGCTTCGTATGACCTTGTTCAGTAGAGACAGATTTGCTACCAGGACCCTTTCCAAATACTACTTTCAGATCCTTTACGGAGAAAATACAAGTGTCCCATCGCGATGCAGGGCTTCTACGCTTTCTTCTCGTCCCATCGAAATTCTCACCCTTCCGTCATAACGGGTGCTTCAAATGGAGGAACCTACGGTGGCCCATGTACACGACCTTTCGGGAGTTTTTCAGATACTTGCTGTCCGTATCCTCTAAGCACTGGATGCAGGCTTTATATTCTTTGATAGATAGGCCTGACAGGTTACCAAGTGCAGGCCAGTCGTTGATGGTTACGAATAGCAATGCACGTAGGGTGAAGTGCTCTCTTTTGTACTCATCCCATACATGTACACCATCGGTCCACAGCGTTAGCAAATCTTCTACCAACGGTTTGAGGTACACGTCGATGTCGTTTCCAGGTTGCTTCGGCCCTTGGATAAGCAACGGCATCATAATGTACTTTCGCTTCATACACAGCCAAGGAGGAAGGTTGTAGATACATAGAATCACGGGCCAAGTGCTGTGACTGCTGCTCATATCGCCGAACGGGTTCATCCCATCCGTACTAAACCCAAACCTTATGTTCCTTGCATCCTCAGCAAAGTCCGTGATAGGAGCGGACGCGGGGTCCCGATCTTCTGGTGAGAGACGACGAGGATAATTCGGTAGGTGTCACGGAGACCTAAACGATCCGGCTTCCAACCCCACAAGGAACTGAAAATCCAGCGATCGCTAAACCACCACGACGAGCGTTATCGACCGAACCAGAGGCGCGATCGACCTGTCCACGAAGGACGGTTCCTGCAAGCAACCGAAGAACGAGCAAGAACACAAGATAAGCAATCTCTCAATTGCAAATATATGATTAAGATCAAACACAAGTTGGGGTTCTGAAAACTCCGTCTTGTTGGTCTAGCCGACACAAGAAGGAACGAGGCGATATCTCACACGAACGTGATGAAATCAACTAAATAAAACCCAGTGAATACGAGACATGACGGCAGCCCTAAATAGTGAGGAGGACAGGGAGGGGCCGCCCAAAGTGGGACCCACACGTGTTGGACACAAACCCTAGGGATACACGGGCTTTGGGCCCAATAATACGGTGATGCAGTGCCTGGCAGATTCTGGATGCCTCCGTAAAACGTGAATTCCCTCTGATCCGGAAGGAATTTTGAGGCGGGGTTGGATCCGTTGGAAAGATGATCTCGATAGCTTTCCGTGAAGTGGTCATACGTCGAAAACCGAGTCCGTATGTGGCCTGAGCATCCGTTTTCGTGAGGACTGCTCCTGGATGCGCGAACCCGAGTTGACGGAATTCGACGTCCTCTTAGCTTGGGCCTGGTTGGCGGGTGCCCCTTGAAACGTGGACTTCTCTTGGTTTTCTTCCCTTGGCAGGGGTTTGAATGGCATGGCATGGGGATTCATGCCGTCTCGACACTTTTCATCTCCATCAGCTGATGTAGGGGCCGGCGACGTTGACGACATAGCGGACGTAGTGGAAGTAGTCGAAGTAGGGGTCGTAAGCTTGCCGGTGATGTCCTCATCATCCCCCCTTTCTTGATTTTGAGTCGTCCGCGACTCAAGCTTATTGTTCTGCAAAAGGTTAGTAATAACAACAGGCAATGCCACAGGTACATCCTTCATAACATGGGTGCAAGATTGTTTAACTAAGAGTACAGAACCCTTCAATTTAGAATCAGTTTTTGCTACGTAAACACCTTTATTGTTGGCCACACCCATTTGCACATTCTTTTTCTCATTATGATCACGATTTGTATCTTTAGAATTGGAGCGGTGAAGGCTTGATTTAGCTAACTCAATTGGGGTCATAGGTTCTAGCACAAATTTCTTCCCCTTGAACACAAATTTATATTGATTAGACCTACCATGATGAACAGCATCTACATCATATATCCAAGGTCTACCCAGTAAAATAGAACAAACATCCATGGGTGCAACATCACAGTCTATGTAGTCATGATAAGAACCAAGCATAATGTGAATTCGAACAGTTCTTGTTACCTTGAGCTTACCACATGAGTTGAACCATTCAATACAATATGGATGAGGATGGGGATTTGTGGTCAAACCAAGTTTCTCGACCATGTCAACACTGGCGAAATTATTGCAACTTCCCCCATCGATGATGACAGGCACCGCATGCTCGTTGACAATGAACCGTGTTTGAAAAAGGTTATGTCGCTGGCTTTGTTGTGGTCGTTCCGGTTGTGCAGTCAGCACTCGGGTGACAACAAGTGCAGGGTACCCCTCTGTCATCGAAGCAGTGACGACCTCACCATCAGAATCTTTATCACCTGCATGGTTAGCGGCAACTAAAGCAAGTTCATCCTCATGTTCACTAGCGGAAGAGTACTCACCATCCTCACGAATAATGAGAGCACGTTTGTTAGGACAATCACGTTGTGTATGACCAAATCCCTTGCAACGAAAACATTGAATGTCGCGAATACGTCCTGTTGATGCAATGGAAGAAGCACTTTGAGCGGGGCCTTGCACCGTGGTATTCTTGGTCACATTCGTAGCACGTGCCGGAGTAGTAGAAGGTACGGCTGGCGGAGATGCTTGATGGAGTGTTGAAGTTGGTGGCTTTGCAGCCTCATAGTTCATTTTGGACGAACCACCAAAACTCCCTCGAGTCTTGTTTTGTAGTCCTTGTACCTGTCTTTCAGCTTTACAAGCAAGATGGTACAAACAGTTGACAGAATTGTATTCATGAAAATCAAGTATATTTTGAATGTCACGATTTAACCCACCCAAGAACCTAGCCATTTTAGCCTCTTCAGTTTCTTGCAAATTACAACGCAACATGCCGCTTTGTAATTCTTGATAATATTCCTCAACCGATTTACTTCCTTGGTTCAATCGTTGCAATTGATTAAGTAAATCTCGCTCGTAATAAGAGGGAACAAATCTATTTCGCATGGCACGTTTTAAAGCATTCCAAGTTGTAGGTTCATTTCCTCTTTTACATGTTTCATGCCACCAAATGGATGCAAAACTAGTGAATTCACTAACAAAGAACCTTAACTTGTTTATCGGTAAATATCAAAGCAAGAAAATTTTTGATCAATAGATAATTCCCATTCAAGGTAAGCATCTACATTATATCTACCATCAAATGGAGGCACCGTCAATTTAACCTTTGCTAAGGAGTCATCATTTACCGCATGATTACCTTGTCGATTTTTTGCCATACCTTGCCGATTATGGCGAAGTCGTCGGTGGTCTCGATCATTGTTCACGTTGAAACCATCGTCTGCCTCAGAATCAGCAACGTAGTTTTCCTCAACTTCTTCAACCTCATCAGCCCAATTGCGGTGGCCAGCTTGGGCTGCTGGAGCTGGGGCTCTCCTCTCGAGGTTGTCCATCCGCGTGACCAGCTCGGCAACCCTCCTCTCGAGTCGCTCCATCCCATGAGCATTGTCATTGATTAGCTTGGCGATATTGTTGTTCATGTCATTCATGGTCTTCGCTTGATCCTCCACATATTTTGCGAACTCAATGTGCGGCACACAATTTCCTTCTTCGGATCCACTTCCTGCCATGGTTAGTAGAAAAAAAAATACACAGATGTATATATCCTATACACTACTAATGTATATAAGTGGCAAAACTCTCACTCTCAATGCTATCTCTTGCTCTTACCGATTCTTACCTAGCAAGCAATAGGTATGATCGGCAACTGGTCGGCGATAACTTGAACACACGAGGTGGTAAAGCGATGGCTAGTATCCGTCCCTGCTGGGTTAGTAGAAAGTGGAGCTTGGGCAGGCTTATATATGTAGCAAAGGAGAAACTATAACCAGACTAGTCCAAACAAGTTGAATAAGCGTTCAACGGCAGTACTGTGCTGGTCCTAGGCTAGACCGTGCTAGAGACGCGAGCCTAATCACAGATGTAGTCACAAAACAAGCACTGAACACTCAGATGAAGCTCCTCAAAAAATTTTTTTTGTGCACTGACTTTTTTTCTCTCTGTTTTGTCTTTTTTTTTTAAGCCGAGAGCACTGTATTTTCCCTTTTTTTCCTCTCTTTTTTTTTGATTTTTTTTTTCAGCGCGGCACTTTTCTTGCGCTAGCCTCTTTCCTTTTTTTTTTTCAAAAAAAAAATAAAACAATTGGCTGCTTGATCAATGATGCACACGGCTTGGAAGTTGGAACACAACAGGAAAATTGGTATTTTATACGGCTTGGTTTTCCTTTCTTGTGTCGGCTTAAAGTAAGGTATACAGGCTGGCTCAGTTTTCTTTTGCAAAAGGTGGATCGGTTTGGATATTGATGGCAATAAAAATCCCTAAAACTTAGGGTGCACTCGGATTGACCAGATTGGTGCACGATTTACAAGGAACTCAAATGACCGATGTTAACACGACTTGTTTTTGTTTTGGAAAGCTTCGGCGCGGAGAAAATTGGAAACCGAGAGGTAAAACGTTTCTCGGCTGGAAAATCGATCGGACTGATGAAGGCGGTGACCGGTGGATATGCAATGATGCAAAAAAAAAAAAACAATAGGATGAACACTGTGACAAAAACGAGACTCGAACTCAAAACTCTAAAGGAACTAGACACTAAGACCAGCAATGACTCGACGGCGAACACAAACTCAACAAGAATTAAACTAATGCAGAAATAGTAAAGGCTAAACGTGGCTTGGAAATAGTAAAGGCTAAACGTGGCTCGGATGATGGTAGATGCAATTTTTGTGTGAGGCTTTTTTTTGGACTCTAGGTATGAAATCAATCTACTAACTAAGAACAAAGATTCTCACCAGTCAACCGGAAGCTCTGATACCAAATGATAGGAGCGGACGCGGGGTCCCGATCTTCTGGTGAGAGACGACGAGGATAATTCGGTAGGTGTCACGGAGACCTAAACGATCCGGCTTCCAACCCCACAAGGAACTGAAAATCCAGCGATCGCTAAACCACCACGACGAAGCGTTATCGATCGAACCAGAGGCGCGATCAACCTGTCCCACGAAGGGCGGTTCCTGCAAGCAACCAAGAACGAGCAAGAACACAAGATAAGCAATCTCTCAATTGCAAATATATGATTAAGATCAAACACAAGTTGGGGTTCTGAAAACTCCGTCTTGTTGGTCTAGCCGACACAAGAAGGAACGAGGCGATATCTCACACGAACGTGACGAAATCAACTAAACAAAACCCAGCGAATACGAGACATGACGGCAGCCCTAAATAGTGAGGAGGACAGGGAGGGGGCGCCCAAAGTGGGACCCACACGTGTTGGACACAAACCCTAGGGATACACGGGCTTTGGGCCCAATAATACGGTGATGCAGTGCCTGGTAGATTCTGGATGCCTCCATAAAACGCGAATTCCCGCTGATCCGGAAGGAATTTTGAGGCGGGGTTGGATCCGTTGGAAAGATGATCTCGATAGCTTTCCGTGAAGTGGTCATACGTCGAAAACCGAGTCCGTATGTGGCCTGAGCATCCGTTTTCGTGAGGACTGCTCCTGGATGCGTGAACCCGAGTTGACGACGAATTCGACGTCCTCTTAGCTTGGGCCTGGTTGGCGGGTGCCCCTTGAAACGTGGACTTCTCTTGGTTATCTTCCCTTGGCAGGGGTTTGAATGGCATGGCATGGGGATTCATGCCGTCTCGACACTTTTCATCTCCATCAGCTGATGTAGGGGCCGGCGACGTTGACAACATAGCGGACGTAGTGGAAGTAGTCGAAGTAGGGGTCATAAGCTTGCCGGTGATGTCCTCATCAGTCCGGGTATTTTCTATCGACTTTCCTCCACTAGGAGCCATCAGCGGGGTGCCTTAGCCTTCCGTCGTCCTTACGATCTTCTTTGTGCCAACGCATCATCTGGGCATGCACTTTGCTCGCAAATAAACGCTTCAACCGGGGAATTATAGGGAAATACCAGACCACCTTAACGGGGGGTCTCTTCTTCTGACGCTGCCCCTCTTCCTCGCCTCGGTCATCACGCCTAGTTTTATACCTCGAAGTTCTGCACACCGGACAAGCTTCCAAATCCTCATACTCATTGCGTCAGATACAATCGTTTGGCATGCATGTATCTTTTGTACCTTCAACCCCAAAGGGCAGAAAACTTGCTTGGCGTCGTACGTAGTTTCAGGCAGCGTGTTACCCTCTGGAAGCAACTTCTTTATGAGGCATAACAACTCGTTGAATCCCTTATCATACAATCCATTGGTCGCCTTCCACTGCATGAGTTCTAGCGTGGTACGCAATTTTTGTGTACCTGCTCGGCGGCTTTGGGTGCAATAGTGTTCTGTGGTCCTCCCATAGGTGCCGAAACTTTTCGTAATGTCTTTCATTGGTGTATTATCCCTCTCCATCAAGCAGCATCTGTTCTAGGTCATCATCGCCAAACTCCCCAATGTATCTTCGAAGAACCGTGTTGGCCAAAGATCGGGGATATTGTTGTCCTCCGATCTTCTTCTTCTTCAACATCTTCTCGTATAGTCTCTTCTTCACCATACTTGGTCCAACAGTATAGCTTGGCATGAAACCTCTTGAGAGCAAATGGAAGTGAAGGTGGCTGGATTTTGGCCACTCCTTCTCATTCTTGCGCCTATGCATGGACAACATACGAGTTCGACATCGTGTATGCATCGGCCGACGAAGAAAAGCTTGCAAACCCCGCAAGAACTCCGGCACGCCGGTCCATGTACATCCATCGCCGTCCATCTACATTATGTTACATCAAGGCGCTATTAGCTCATTTTCCAATAATGAATTTTTAACATTTCGCAAATTTCAAATTAAACAAACGTTGATCATTAATTTCTCTTATTATATATTGGCGATTTTATAATATCACATTGTATTCAAAGCAATTTAAAAGGCCAATATGTTGATATAACTTTTATCCATTAAAGATGCATATAATTTGATTAAATGTTGGTCAAAATTTATAAAGTTTGACTTTTCTCAAGTCAAAATATGCCTTACAAAATGGAATGGAGGAGTATTAAATTTATTTCAAAATTACGCATCGATCGATGGAACCAAAACCTAAATTTGACTTGAAAAAAGTCTTTCAAGACAAACGTTGACCATTAATTTCTCTTATTATATATTGGCGATTTTTATAATATCACATTGTATTCAAAGCAATTTAAAAGGCCAACATGTTGATATAACTTTTATCCATTAAAGATGCATATAATTTGATTAAATGTTGGTCAAAATTTATAAAGTTTGACTTTTCTCAAGTCAAAATATGCCTTATAAAATGGAATGGAGGGAGTATTAAATTTATTTGAAAATTCTTCATCGATCGATGGAACCAAAACCTAAATTTGAGCTGGATCCACACATTCAACGCGAGCTACATCTAATCCAAGCAAATTCCAAACTTACACAACTAGTTATTTCATCAATCATGAGAAAAGCTCAAATTTTTCTCACATTTCAAGCAAAGAAGAAGCTCCATTTTACACCAAATGTAGTGAGGAACTATGTTACTAACCTTGGTTAACTTGGCTGGGAGTAAAAAATGACCAAATTTTCGCAGCACCTCCCCCTTTCTTGAATCTCTTGGTCGTACAGACCGTGTTCTTGATTGATCATGACAAAAGATCAAATTTTCTTCACATTTCAAGCAAAGAAGAAGCTGCATTTTACACCAAATGTAGTGAGGAATTATGTTACTAACCTTGGTTAACTTGGCTGGGAGTAAAATGACCAAATTTTGGCAGCACCTCCCCCTTTTTTGGTGCTCTTGGCCGGCGCTGCACTGTTCTTGATCGATCATGACAAAAGATCAAATTTTCTTTATATTTCAAGCAAAGAAGAAGCTCCATTTTACACCAAATGTAGTGAGGAACGATGTTACTAACCTTGATTAACTTGGCTAGGAGTAAGATGACCAAAATTTTGGTAGCACCCGTCCCCCTTTCTCTTGGCCTAGCTAAGCTTTTGGCCGGCGATGTTCTTAATCTGGCAGTGTGGGGAGGAGGCGGGAAAGAGGACTGTGCAAATAAGGCTGCTTAGTACCGGTTTAAGATACTAGCCTGTACTGATGCTGTAACATCGGTCCCGGTTCTTGTAACCAACCGGTATTAAGCAAGATGAGTTCCGGTTGGTGTAACCAACCGGTACTAATGTTAGAGAATCAGTACCGGTTGGTTTCTTCAGCCGGTCCATGTTATGGAAGGCCTGTACTGATGCTCTAACATCGGTCTCGGTTCTTGTAACTAACCGGTATTAAGCAGGCCGAGTTCCGGTTGGTTAGACCAACCGGTACTGATGTTAGCGAATCAATACCGGTTAGTTTCTTCAGCCGGTCCATTTCAATGCAAATTGGCATTTACACAGATCACCATTTCACAGATTCATACTTGTACTCATTTGTTGATGAACATTTTTGCACATATCAACAATTCATTGCACATATCACCATTTCACCATAACTCATTTCATTGCACAGATCCCATTTCACAGATTCATACTTGTACTCATTTGTCGATGAACATTTTTGCACATATCAACAATTCATTGCACAGATCACCATTTCACCATAACTCATTTCATTGCACAGATCCCATTAATTCCATCACAAAATAGTTCATCACATACATATATAATTAAACATTGATCTCATTGATTCCATCACAAAATAGTTCATCACATACATACATAATTAAACACTGATCTCATTGATTCGATCACAAAATAGTTCATCACATACTACATAATTAAACTACATACATACATGGCAGCCCTACATACATTATAACTAAACTATATACATAATTAAACTAAACATCAACTATATTCTACTCATCCTCCTCCGCCATCAGCGCCTCCTCGGTCGATTCGTCATCGTCGGCAGAGGACGAGGCGCAGGAGGATTTAGGTGGCGACGCGTGGGATCCCTACATCCATGTGCATCCGATCCTCGAAGCTTGGCGGTGGCAACAAAGGCGGCAGCATGAGCCCGCCTCCCAGTGCGAGGTTGATATGGTGGCGGCGATGAGAGCGGGCGCCGGCGATCAAGTCCTCCATGCCTCCTCCAGGTTGGTCGGGCGCCACGAGGTTGCGCGAAGATGTGGGTGGGCGGTCGCGGGCGGTGGAGGTGGATGGGCTGCTTGTTGGCGGCGGGATGTTGCAGCGGAGGATGGGGATTGCAAGTCGCCCTGCAGGTCTTGAGGCGGCGAACTATGGCGGAGGGAATGCGGTGCGGCTGGTGGCGGTGGCAGAGGAGAGAAGGGGATCGAAATGGTGCGGTACTGTTCTCCATGTTGATGGAGGGGGAAAATATAGGGAAGGGGAAGATAGAAGGTCGGATCCATTAAACACACGGCAAATTCCAATGCAGTCAAATGTGATTAAACACAAAGCAAATTCCAATGCAGAACTGCAAAATCCAATGCGAAATCAATAAAAACAAGTTATAATGAACCGAAGAAAAACCAAGGAACTGCAAAAGTTTAGGAACTGAAGAAAACCAGGGATGAACTGAAGCCGAGGTGGGACTGTGGAAGCTAGGAAGAAGAAGAAGTGTGGGGCTAGCCACTAGCCGTGAAGGGAGGGTTCAAATTAATACCGTGTGAACTCACCAAGGCGACAGAGAGGGGGGAGTGAATGGAGCCTTTTTCAAATTTTCACTATTTTGTGCTCCATTCAGAACTCCAACCCAAACACCAGATAAAACAATGGATCAAGAGAAAAGACTTAAGCCACCGTTGGAGGTAGAGGATGTCCTTTAGATACCCAAGGGCATCTGGACTATTGAAAGACCCTCCAACAACACCGAGAGAAATATGCAACATGGACCAGCCTGCACCAGAAGGAACTGCTCAGATCTGAAGCTCAGAACTTGGACCAGATAAGACCAGGAAGGACCTGTTCAGATCTGGAAGAAACAAGTAGTAAAGGACCAGTTCAAACCTGGATGGACCAGATTAGCTCTGGAAAACAAAAGCAAAAAGGAAAAGAGAGAGAGACAAACTGTCAATGATACTTTCAGAAAAGTAAAAACAGATTTCCAGAATTTGCCCCCACTTGGAGCAGGAGGTTGGTGGGTTTCTGAAGCTCTAATATTTTTGAAATTTTGTGTGCATAATTCTACATGAATCTTGAAGCACTTCACCGAAAATCGCCTCAAAACTCTCTGTAGAAAAAATATGAAAAATCAAACACTACAGACTGTCAGGAACTTCGAGCAAAACGTTTGGAGCTCGGTTTTCACCTCATGGCGTCCAAACGGTGCAATGGAATGACTCCGCAATTTTTCTTTAGATGCACATATGAGTCACGCACCTTCTCCAATAAGAAGCACACAAAAATGATTTTTCTAGATTTGTCTAAAAATCAAACACTGGGTGCTGCGCGAAGAACAAAATCTGCAGAGATTTACAACTTGATAGAAAACTTGATCTCTAGTCTATCCTAGGGTGCAAGAGAGGTGTAAACACCATATAAACACCCTCAAGACATCATGGATCAGAAGCATGTAGAAGGAGGGGAGGCATACAAACAAGTTGCAATAAAAAACATCAAGGAAAGAAGATTGAAACAATAGAATTAGTAAGAACAAGACATGAACATGGAGAAACTAGCTTTGTTTGATTTGGGAAAGTTTTACACAGCCACCCTAAGGTGGAAAACACTCACAAGTGGCTAAACTTCAGAAACTATTGGCTACAAAAGACTTGAGTGGAGACACCCCTCCACCCCTTCTTTTACAGGCCAACCGGTTCTAGGGTATCTCAATATATCGCGATATATTGAGATCTCCCTTGAATCACCCATGAATGGCTGAGATTAACCCTCTCCAACCAGCCATTTACATGGGCCTTAGCCTACTCACTCATGGCCCAACATGGACCATACATGGGCTAACCCGAAACCCAACACATACACGGGTTTTAACTCACACGCACGAAACTTAGAGCATCGCGAACCGCCTTCAACGATCCTTCAAGTCCAAGCATCCGCCGCCCCAACGCCCAAGAAGAACTTCGTGCTCAAGTGATAGCCGTTCCCACCGTGAAGCTCGCGCTTAGCCTCCAACCGAACCGGCAGCCCACCCGCGAACGGACACATCCACTCCACCTCGCACCTGTTCTCACCGCATCCACAACAACAAACAACCAAAACACATCTAGAACGTCCGCAAAGATCACCACGAACCCAACACAACAAACCGATCCTCGATCGGGGTTAGTATGCAAAAATGATAACCGAAATAGTGACTAGCCCGACACAAAACAACCGCCTGGGGGCAAGTGCGTCCTGTGGCACTTTGGCGACTTCGCCGGCTTTACCTAAATCATCTAAGGGTCTTTTCCATGCTAAGGAGATCACAAAACTTCGCAAGACTCAAGAAACAACATGCCACGTCCAAGTGGTCAAGTTTGGAAGAATTTTGTCGGAAACCGAAAGTTTTGACCAACTCCTCACATGCTCATCATCTTGACTCCACATACCGGTTGGTTGCACCAACCTGTACTGATGCTAGAGCATCAGTACAGGTTTGTGTAACCAACCGGTATTAAACCATCTCGAACATAGTACGGTTGGTTACACCAACCTGTCTCGATGTTTAGAGCATCAAGACAGGTTGGTGTAAGCAACCGGTACTAAGCAGACCCCGGGACAGCTAGACCTCTTAGTACCGGTTGGCTACACCAACCGTCATGGATGTTAGAACATTAGTACTGGGTGGTTTTTCAGCCCGTACTGATGTTCCCCTCGACCGATGAGACCGTTGAACCGAATCGATGTAACCGACAGCCTCGGTTCATGTATAACCGGTACTGATGTGCCGGTATGAAAGGTCATTCCTGTAGTAGTGTCATATCACTGGCGGTTTTTGAACCGACAGTGATTATGTGACAGTGATAATCGGGGATTTTCACTGGCGGTTGTGGATAACATGGTCCCCGGGTATCCTTACGGAGACAAATTAGACGGACCACCTTACGGAGCAGGGTCATGCCTACGATCTAGAAGACGGGCCTGCCCCGCATGAAGACCTAACTTGTATCACAAAAAAGACACAGTTGTATTTCGGTACTTACGTACTTGGCAGGAAAGGATAGAGATAGACTTCCTATCTCTATCCCTAATTTCCATAATCAACTAGAATACTTATCTGTAACCCTACCTCCCTCCACTATATAAAGGGATGCAAGGGCCCCTAGTTCGAGAGGACAAGAGGGAGAAAAGAGGAGAGATCACATCGATTCACAGCCATCCTCAACATTGATGCATCGAGATCAACCCCAATACAATCCACCAGCACAGGAGTAGGGTATTACCTCCACCGCAGAGGGCCCGAACCTGTATAAATCTATCTCCTATGTTACTATCGGGTTTCGGTCTTACGCATAACCCCATAAAGTATATTGCCAACATAATTCGTCGACAGTTGGCACGCCAGATAGGGGCAGCGCAAAGATCATCTTCATTAAATTCGATGCCATCTCTCGGCGGCAGTGCTGTCGAATTCAGCTTCGGCCAAGTTTTCCGTTTTAAAGGCTTGGATTTTATCATCAACAACCTCGGCAAACTTGTCCTCAAAGAATCGGATCAGATCCGATCGAAAGACAACTTCAACCACGAAGCGAACGCAAGAAGAAGATGCGATCTATTCGCGTCCAGAATTTGGACAGAAATTGCATTGTAATTTCCTATTGACTTGGAAGGAATTTTGGGGTGGTTTTGGATGCGTTGGAAAGCTTATCTCGTTATCTTTCCAACGAGTCCAAGATCATTAAAAACCGAGTTCGGATGTGACCGTGGCGACCGTTTGAAGACAGACTGCGCGGAGGTGACGTGAATCCCGCGCGAAGATAGAACTCGACGTAAATTTCTCTCGGCATCTCAGCGATCCTTGGTGCACCTCAGCAAGGGCATGGTGGACCTCGACGACAAAGCGGATCTCATCCCGGAGATCACGGCGAGGCTCCTATGCCGTCCCGACTTACAGCTCCTTGGCCCCGCGACTTGCGGCGACGACGATAACGATTACCGCCACACCCACTCGCGGCAACAACGACAAACCGTGACCTTCGCCAAGACATTGAAGCTCGGCGATGGGAGCGAGAAGAAGATGAGAGACGTCACCATGATGACGATAGAAGAGGATTCGGTCGAAACCGTGACAGCTGACTTCCTAGCCCGGCTTCTCGTGCTCGACGCCGAGGACAGCCGCGCCCACTTCCTAGGCTGGCTTCTCGTGCTCGACGCCAAGGACAGCCTCGCCGACTTCCCTAGGCCGGCTTCTTGCGCATGACGCCGAGAACAGCCGCGCCGACTTCTTTACGTCGGCTTCTCGCGCACTGCGCTGAGGACAACCGCGCCGAATTACTGCGCTGGTTTCTCGTGCTCTACGCTGAGGACAGCCACGCCGACCTCCTTATACCGGCTTCCCGCACATGACGCCAAGGACAGCCGCGCCGACTTCCTAGACCAGCTTCTCGCGCACTGCGCTGAGGACAACAGCGCCGTCTTACTGTGCCGGCTTCTCGTGCTCGATGTTGAGAATAGCCGCGCCGACCTCCTTACGCCGGCTTCTCGCGCATAACGCCGAGGATAGCCGCGCCGACCTCCTTACGCCGACTTCTCGCGCACGACGCCGAGGGCAGCCGCGCAGACAAGGTGACATGCCCGAGGGCCCGTTCACTCGGGCGTGAGGACGACACGATCAACAGCTAAGTTGTCTATTTTTATACTCAGTTATATCATTATAATTTATTTCCTGACTTGCTACTTAGTTGGTATCCAACTAAGCAATAAGTCGGGGCTACACGTAATTAGGTGCATTATCTGCACCCATCTCTTTTCGAGTTTCTTTTGTTCTTTTCCATGTTGACTTTTACTGATTCCGAGTGTCAAACATTCTGAGTAGTGAAACTCTGATTCCTACGCACCCAACTCCTTACTTTAAGGGACTTGATGAGTTAGGCAAAGTGCTTAACAAAAAGAATTAAACATACTCGGAGAAGCGTAAATCAATATGCAAAAGATAAAAGGATGACAATTTTACATAATAAAAATACATAATTAGACATCATGCATATTGCTTTACAATCCAGTTTATTCTCTACTACTCGTGTTTTTCATTGTCTCCACAGGGTACAATGTACGATAATGCGAGATGGTTTTTATGGCATGCTGCACGCCTACGCTAGCACCCCGAGTGCATCATACGGCTCGGCTGCATGCCTACGTCAACTCGGCACGGCTTCACGCCAAAACCAAATACCGAAGCGCAACCTTTGGCACGGCAAAGACGCCCTCGCTAGCACCCCGAGTGCATCAAACGGCTCGACCGCATGTCTCGCTAACTCGCACGCGATCACGCCAACGCCACGCCCTGCGCAACCTTTGGTACGGTCAAGACGCTCACGCCAAAGACCTCGAGTGCACTATACGGCTCGGCTGCATGCCTACGTCAACTCGGCACGGCTTCACACTAACGCCAGCGCCACGAGCGCAACCTTCGGCACGGCTGCACATCTACGCCAGCACCCCGAGTGCATTATACGGCTCGGCTGCATGCCTACGGTAACTCCGCACAGTTTCACGCCAACTCCAGCGTCCCGAGCGCAACCTTCGGCACGGCTGCACGTCTACGCTAGCACCCCGAGTGCATCATACGGCTCGGCTGCATGCCTACGTCAACTCGGCACGGCTTCACGCCAACACCAGCGCCCCGAGCGCAACCTTTGGCACGGCAGCACGCTTACGCTAGCACCCCGAGTGCATCATACGGCTCGACTGCATGTCTACGTCAACTCGGTACGGCTTCACGCCAACGCCAGCGCCCCGAGTGCAACCTTTGGTACGGCCACGCTTCACGCCAAAGACTTCGAGTGCACTATACGGCTCGGCCGCATGCCTACGCCAACTCGCACGGCTTCACACTAACGCCAAAGACCACGAAGCGAACCTTTCGCACGGCCGCACATCTACGCCAAAGACTTCGAGTGCATTACACGGCTCATTGCATGCCTACGGTAACTCCGCACATTTCACGCTAACGCCATTGCCCCGAAGCGTCTTTCGCAACGATCAAGACGCTTCACGCTTAGCACCCCGAGTGCATCATACGGCTGGCCGCATGCCTACGCTAACTCGCAAGACGGCTTCACGCCAACACCAGCGCCCGAAGCGCAACCTTTGGCACGGCAAAGACGCTTACGCTTAGCACCCTGAGTGCATCATACGGCTCGGCCGCATTCCTACGCCAACTCTAAGACGGCTTCACGCTAACGCCAGCCGCTTCGAAGCGCAACCTTTGGTACGGCTACATCGCTTCACGCCAAAGACCCTGTGCACTATACGGCTCGGCCGCATGGCTACGCTAACTCGGCACGGCCACGCCAACGCCAGGCGTCCGTCGCAACCTTTCAAGACGGCCAGACGTTCACGCCAAAGACTTCGAGTGCATTATACGGCTCGGCTACATGCCTACGGTAACTCGGCACGGTTTCACGCCAATGCCGGCCCCGAAGCGCATTTTTCAAGACGGCCAAGACGCTTCACGCCAAAGACCGAGTGCATTATAGGGCTTTTGCATGCCTACGCTAACTCGCAAGACGGCTTCACGCCAACGCCAGTGCTCCGAGCGCAACCTTTGGCACGGCTACATGTTTACGCCAGCACCCTGAGAGCATTATATGGCTCGTTTGCATGCCTACGTTAACTCGGCACGGCTTCACGACAACGCCGGCACTTCGAGCACAACTCGCGCACGGCCAGACGCTTCACGCTTAGCACCCCGAGTGCATTATACGGCTCGGCTGCATGCCTACGTCAACTCTGCACGGCTTCACGCCAACACCAGCGCTCCAAGCGCAACCTTTGGTACGGCTGCACGTCTACGCCTGCAACCCGAACACAACCTTTGGCACGGCTGCACGTCTACGCCAGCAGTCCAAGTGCATCATGCGGCTCGGTTGCATGCCTATATCAAACTCGGCACGGCTTCACGCCAACGCCAGCGCCTCAAGCGCAACCATTGGCATGGTCGCCGCGTCACGCCAAAGACCGAGTGCATTATACGGCTCGCCAGATGCCTCGCCAACTCGCACGACGGCTTCACGCCAACGCCAGCGTCCCGAGCGCAACCTTTGGCACGGCCGCACGTCTACGCCAGCATCCCGAGTACATTATACGGTTCGGCTGCATGCCATGTCAATTTGGCACGGCTTCAGGCCAACGCCAGCGTCCCGAGCGCAACCTTTGGCATGGCTGCACGTCTGCGCCAACACCCCGAGTGCATCATACGGCTCGGCTGCATGCTACGTCAACTCGGCACGGCTTCACGCCAACGCCAGCACCCCGAGCGCAAACTCAGCACGGCTACAAGCCCACGTCTGCGCTTTAAGCCTACAAGGTGATACGCCCGGGGGCTGAAAGCTCAAAAGCGAGGACGGCATCATCATCAGCAAAGCAGCTAAGTTTTTCATTATCATAATCTTTTCACATATAAACTCGTGTTATTACTTGACTTGTTACTTGGTTGAATTCCAACTAAGCAGTAAGTCGGGGGCTACACATAATTGTGTGCACTTACGTGCACCCATCTTTTTTATAGTTATTTTTTACTTCTGTTACTTAGTGATTTAAGTGAATCCGAGTGCGTTATAATTCTGAGTAGTGAAGCTCTGAACCCATAACACGGCGAACTCTACGTCACCCAAACGAGTGCCTGGGATAGAAAGCAGTGTATCAACTCCCTACTCTCGGGGGCTAGACTAGTCGGACAGAGTGCACAACAAAAGGAAGAAAAACCACTCGGACTAACAAAAATCATCAAGTAGAAAAAATAAAAAATGACTATTTCGCACATAAAGATAGTCGAATTTTATATCCGACCAAATGTTTTCATATTCAGATATTGCCTAAATCCTACATGTACATGTTACAGGGGTTCAAGGAAGTGTTTACGCTACAAACACCGACCATGGCACAGTTACGTGTCAACACCCGTGCCCCGAGTGCAATCTACGGCATGGCTCCACGCCTACGCCAACTTCGGTACAGCTGCACGCCTACACCAGCACCCTGAGTGCTTTATATGACTCGGCTGCATGTCTACGCCAGCGTCCCGAGAGAAAACTACAGCTCGGCTTCTCGCACACTGCGCCGAGGACAGCCACACCGACTTTGCCGACTCATTTGCTCGCAAGCAACGACGAGGACGGCCACCCCAACTTATGCTTCTCAAGACTACGCCGAGGACAACCATGGCGACTTATTACGCCGGCTTCTCTCGCATTGCGCCGAGGACAGCAGCACCGATTTACTACGCCAGCTTCTCACACTTCGCTGAGGACAGTTGCGTCGACATTCTACTCACGCCGCGACGTCAACCATCGCGCTGACTTTCAGGACTCTAAGAACTTGGGCTGGGGTCACTCAGAGATTTCAACCTGCAAAGCTCTCTTGAGCCCTTCACAACCTCCTTGAATGCCTATGGAGCACTCGGCATAGAGAAGGTTCCAGTCGGAATACTCGACCTGAAATATGACTCGGTCGACACACATCCGAGAAGGCATCAACTCGGCTGTAAAGCACTCGGGTGCAACTGTGGATAATATGGTCCCCGGGTATCCTCACGGAGACAAATTAGACGGACCACCTCACGGAGCAGGGTCATGCCTACCATCTAGAAGATAGGCCTGCCCCGCATGAAGACCCGACTTGTATCACAGGAAAGGCACAGTTGTAATCCGGTACTTACGTACTCGGCAGGAAAGGATAGAGATAGACTTCCTATCTCTATCCCCAGTTTTCATAACCAACTAGGATACTTAACTGTAACCCTACCTCTCTCCACTATATAAAGGGAGGCAGGGGCCCCTAGTTCGAGAGGACAAGAGGGAGAAAAGAGGAGAGATCACATCGATCCATAGCCATCCTCAACATTGATCCATCGAGATCAACCCCAATACAATCCACGAGCACAAGAGTAGGGTATTACCTCCACCGCAGAGGGCCTGAACCTGTATTAATCTGTCTCCTGTGTTACCATTGAGTTTCGGTCTTAGCCCCATAAAGTATATTGCCGACATAATTCGTCGACAGCGGCTCTTATAAACCCTTGCACCCCATTCATGTACTCTTCCGTCACGCGATTTCCCGTGTACATCCATGATCTATCCATTATCTGCAAAATGTATCCACAGTTTTTTTAATTATTACATGGTTACATTTCTTTCAAAATAAAAGACTTTATAAATAAAAATTTGCCTTAGAACGATAAAGCTAGTATGACAAATAGTTTGCATATTATTTAATTAATTGGCATATACTCAAAACTAGATAAAATAATTAATTCCTCCTATATATGACTAAAAATTAATTGTTGCTTGTCCTATTAATTGGGACTACAAACTCATGAACATATTAATATATTGTTGCTTATCCAATTAATTACTTTCTCTCGCATTCAACACATGCAAAACACATCACAAGCCAAAGATATTAATTATCCTACTCTTCATGTACATCACAAACCTACAAAATATTAATATATCTAGATCTCAAAGCACTTAATCTAGAGTAGGTTGTTTGATTTTCAAAAACCGGATATACAAAGAAAAATAAAAAGCATCACTAACTTCTATCACTTGGATCTTCAAAAACCACTTGTATCTTCAAAAACCACTTGGATCTTCAAAAAAACGGTTGGAATTGAACCAACTCTAACCAGTGAAAGTTCGAACACTGGCGGTTCTCTTTCCTTTCACTGGCGGTTCGAACACTAACCGCCAGTGAAAGTTTCCGTTTCCCGCCAACTCCCACCAATTTGTTCGTACACAACTATCTCTGACGGTTTTAAAGTGAACCGTCAGTGATATGTAATCGTCACTGGCGGTTAGCCATACAACCTCATCACTGGCGATCGGTGTTCTATCCCAAGCCGCGCGGGGGTTCTGTGACCCTCATCACTGGCGGTGACAAAAATAGCCGCCAATGATGAGGGGTCAAGGATGAGCCATTCTGTAGTAGTGAGAGCTCCTCCCTCCCCACCATCTCAATCCCCTTCCCCCTCGTCGATCTCCGGGATCTGGTCGGGAATTCCGGATGAACTCACCGCTGGATGATCTGCATGTTTTAATTGACATGATCATCAACATGTAGTTATTTTCTTAGTTCTGCGGATATGGATTTGATGATGTTGCAGAGGGTCGAAAATCATACTGTGCACCACCCTCATGTAGCTTAGATGGGCAGATAGATCACACTTGTTTGGTTTATTTGTGTTGCGCAAGCATTGCGCGATTTAACCTGGTTGGGGATTGGTAAATATATGAGGCTGTGCTAATGGTTTGTACAGCTGTATGGGTCATGCCTATGAGGGAATTTAGAGTCTCACATGTCATCCTAACACCTACTTAGTGTAGTGTGCTTCACTGTGGGACTGGTGAATGGGAGTTGCTATAAGGTTCAAATAGATTCATAGGTTGGGAACTATTGAATCTGTGTGGGATTGGAGCTTGAATTGTAGGTTGGGAACTATTGAATCTGTGTGGGATTGGACCTTGAATTGTTGTAACTGATCTCGGCTAACAATCGAGACCGAGTCTTTAGGAGCTGAACCACCCACCTCTCACGCTCTGATCGGGCGCGTCCAACCAACTTTAGTTGCGGTTCCCCGTTGCGCAGAGCTATAGTAAATAGGAAGAGCCGGGCCTCACGGTGGTATAGATTACCTGTGAGTTTGCCTCATCCCTTACACCCTCTATCCAATCCTAAGTGCGCTGTGAGCGACGAGAAGGCCGACGCCACAAGGACGATGCCGGCGACATTGTCACTGCACCGAGCCTCTCTGCCTCGCACCTACACCGAGCAGGCATGGGTCTTTGCTGTACTACATGCTCACCGATGGCATTGTCAAGCACTGGTTAGTCCACCCTAATTTTGCAGTAGTTCTAGGTGTTCTTGTCATTAGGCTAAACTAATCATGATTAAGTCTGTATTAGACGCTAACAGTTGGTATCAAAGTCAACTTAGCCTAATCTTGAACCCTATTTTGCCCTAATTGCTTGAATGTGCCGTCAAAATTGATGTTAATTTTGATGTTAATATCTTGTTAATATGGTTTAGAAATCAGAAGGAGTGGATATGGGCAAATCGAAACCCTAAAGATTAAGGTAGAAAATTTCACCCAAATTCATGGCCAATTTAACAAGATTAAGGGAGGATATGCATTAGAAAGGCACTAATTGATCTCCAAATCAACCGCATAAGAAAATCCCCAAATTTCCTCTTATAAACTAAGAACCCTAATTTTTTTTTCGTTCGGATTAGTCACTTCTCTCTCAAGATCAAGCCTAAGTTCAGTGTGATTCGGGATGAAGATGCATCAAGAAGACCCAAATTTCATCCCAAATCGGTAGCATCAAATTTTGCCCAAATCCCGAAATCATAATTCCCAAATCCAAGCCAAATCAGGATGAATTCGTACCTTGGCCATGCCAAGGGCTACGCGTCACCGCCGATGCATGCGGCCGTCGCCACCATCATGCCGCCTTCTCCGTAAACACGCGCTGGAGGGTCACTACACCACAACACCTAATTACCAACTGATGTCTGTTGGCAATAGTGCTATATTGGCGATGAACTATCAGTCGGAAATTCTCAGTGACAGGCGATCAGTCGGTAATGATCTATATAGCGTCAGATCATTTGTTGGTAATTTTCAAGACATACAAGGACAGATAATCCGTCGGTAAGCAGGGTAATTGTGGTCCACTAGTCCATCGGTAATAGTAATCGGTCGGCAAAGGCCAGCCGGCTGCCAAAACAATAATATTCTATCGCGCGCGTGCCAAGCTGTAAAAAAATAAGGCGCGGACTTAAAAAAAAGAACACGCGAAGGATTGAAAAAGACCTAAGATTAAACAAGGACCTCTCAGTACTTGTGCTGCTTCTAACCGCCGGCGCCGCCTCATCGATCCGATCACGGCGCCTCCTCCGTTAATGCGACAATACCGCCTTCCTTTGTCTTCCTCCCCTGCTAGGTCGCTATTGACCCGCCCTTCCAAAATCTAGCCCGCCGGTGGTTGATCCGGCGGCGTTGGTCAGGCAGACGGTGTTAATCCGGTGGTAGCAGTCCTCCACCACCGATTTGTACCCCCCGCATGCTGCTGACCCGTCTCTTCGCCAAAGCCTGCTCAGGTGCCTCGGCATGGTTCAGCGGCCGGTCCGTCCACTACCTGAGGAGGCCGTCCCTATCCCCGTCCGCGGCCTGATGACCCCGTCCCTGTCCATTGAGTCCTCGCCGTCTGCCAAGCCGCTACAACTACGTCTTGACCTTCTCTCGTGACCCAGTGCCCGTCCTCCACCCGCAACTACGTTCTCCGTGACCGCTGCCCCAAAAGATACTGTGAGGTACTAATCCATAGTTAAATTCTAGATACAATTGATTGGATGGTGATGCAATTTTCAACTGAATGTGGTGTGTTTAAACTCCCAAACCATTTTTGGAAAAAAAAATTATTTCAACGGCCTATCCTCCCGATTAGGGGTGGAAACGAGCCGAGCTCGAGCGAGCTAGGGCTGGCTCGGCTCAGGCTCGTTTAGGTGACCGAGCCAGAAAGTAGGCTCGGCTCGGGCTCGTTTGGCAACCGGTCCAAGCCCGAGCGAGCTAACGAGCAGCTCGAGCTAGCTCGCGAGCCCTCGCGAGCTCGCAACTTCGTGGCAGCGAATCGGCGATCGGGAGGAGCAGGGACGGATCCGTCAAGAGGAAGATGGAGGGAGGCGGTGGTGCCGTCGGTGTGAAGGAGCGAGGGTGTTGGCGTGGAGGAGAGCGAGGCGGTGGCACCGCTCGGGAGGAGGAAGAAGACAACAGATCCGTTGGCTTGGAGTTGGAGGGAGGTGGTGGTGACGTCGATGTGGAAGAGGGAGTCGGCGCTGCTGTCACCCAGCAGCAGGAGGGACACGGCGAATCCATTGGCGTGTAGGAGAAAGAGGCTGTGGCGCCGTCGATGTGGAAGAGAGAGTCGGTGGCGCCGTCGCCTAGCAGGAGGAGGGAGGCGGCGGATCCATCGGTGTGGAGGAGAGCGAGGCGGTGGCACCGCTCGGGAGGAGGAAGAAGACAACAGATCTGTTGGCTTGGAGTTGAAGGGAGGTGGTGGCGCCGTCGATGTGGAAGAGGGAGTCGGCGCTGCCGTCACCCAGTAGCAGGAGGGACACGGCGGATCCATTGGCGTGTAGGACAAAGAGGCTGTGGCGCCGTCGATGTGGAAGAGGAAGTCGGTGGCGCCGTCGCCTAGCAGGAGGAGGAAGGCAGCGGATCCATTGGTGTGGAGGAGAGGGAGATGGTGGCGTCGTCCGGGAGGAGGAAGGCAGTGACGAAGCTGTTGGCTTGGAGGAGGGAGGCGGTGGCGCTATCCTGAAAGAGGAGGAAAGGGGAAGGACCGAAGGAGAGAGAAAGCGGCGGGCGACGGTGGAGTGGGTATTGGGTAGGGATTAGGAGAGAGAGATAGAGTTAGGGTTAGAAGGTGTTGGTTGTGTGTTGGGCTAGTAATGGGCCAATGTGAGGCTGCTAACGAGCCACGAAGCGAAGCGAGCAGCCTGTGAGCAGTGGCTCGGCTCGGGCTCGCTAAAACGAACGAGCTGGGAAAAAGGCTCGGCTCGGGCTCGTTTGACAACCGAGCCGGTCCGAGCCGAGCTAAAAACCGAGCCGAGCCCGAGCTGCTCGCGAGCTCCGAGCTAAAGTTCCAGCCCTACTCCCGATCTACTTCAGAGCACAACGACACAGTGCTTTGCCCCATGACTGTTTCCTTGCTCAAATGTGTTGAGAGGCGGTCCCTCTTGCCTTCTAGGGAGGCAATGCACTTCTATTGTTTTGCCTTGGATCACAATACCAAAAGGCATGCTTCACGATTACTCTAGATAAAGGCATACTTTGCAGCTTACCAACTGATTAGAGCAAAGTGGCGGTTACTAATAACCATTTGGTCAGACAAGATAGCTGCATATATACATTGGTAATATGTAATTAACCCCAAGCCCTAGCCTTTGCATATCGTCAGCTCTAGCTTTGATTTCTACTAGACATATTTCAGTCACCTTTCTAATATTCTATCAACCATTCATGTATTTGCACACTTAGAACCATCAAATGCTCTCGAGGATATGATTAGAAAATTGGGCTGATTTTTAGGGTCAGCTACAACACTATTGGTAATGCTAGGTAGAGTTCATTGTTACTGATTTTATATATGTAGCACTTCCAAAGACTCATGTAGTTGTGTGCTTGTACTGTCTTTGCTACTTCTTCTTACAATCCTGGTGGATCTTTCTTTTGGGTTCATTAGGGTGGTGGAATCCACTTAGCCGGGGCCAGCGACCTCCTCCTGCTGCGCGGCATCCTCAAGGGCCGGTGCCGGTGACCTCCTCCTGCCGCGCGGCGTCCTCAAGGGCTGGTGTTGGCGACCTTCTCCTGCCACACGACGTCCTCAAGGGCCTGTGCCAACGACTCGCCCCGCTCGCCAGACGACGCCCTCAAGGGCCAAGGTCGGGACCTCCTCCTGCTGCACGACGTCCACTGCTGTTCCCGGACGCCCACACGTGCAATTGGTATGCATCATTTTGATTTACCATCTCTAAATTGTACCATGGCTAATTTTGTTCAATTTTGTTAAGGTTTAATTCTTGTTTGTGTGATACATTGTACATTGTGCGATTTATGTTATGAACAAGTTCGCATTTTACTATGAAAGGGTATAGTAATGTTATGGTAGGCAGCTATGCTGTGAGCAAATTTGGTATAAAGTTGCACAAGTCTTCTAGAAATAGATAGTACTTACATTTTTTGGAAGTGTGACAATATTTTTGTTGATTTACTTGGTGAAGAGACGGGCTCTGTCCTACCCATGATGCTTTGGTGTACCCTGATGATTTTAACCTAGGCATACCATAATTATGCATTGTACTGTACTGACACTGACAATCTTTGCTTGAACCTTGTCGTAGTTTAGTTTTTAAAAATGGCTATATGCAGCTACTGTTGGTAATATGCAACTATGCCAAGTTTTATTCTATATCGACAAACTAAAGTTTAGTTTATATATAATTATATAGAATTTAGACTATGCCAAGTTGCGATGTTTATGATTTCAAACTAGAAAATATATCATGCATGCTTGCGATATTGGTCGGGGTGGGAGATGTCCCTGCTAGCCTCTCTTCAATTCTTGTCAGTATGTTGAAGTAAGATGTCAAATATTTATTACATTCATATTGATAGTTGGTAACTTGGGTACTGCATATTAATTTATATAACACAAGATTTCTAGTGAAGGTGCAGCATGGATAAAAGATGGATGAATGAGCCTAGGTAAATGCCACTTTTTCCTTTGTTAGGTGTTTTTAGTGGTAATGTTTGAACTCATGTTGAATTGATACCGATTGTAGGCACACAAAGGTCTATATAGATGGGGTGAGTAAATTTATAGAATATGCATTTAATAATTCGGCGGATGGAAACAAAATACCATGCCCTTGTAGAAAATGTGTTAACACTTTTTGGAGAGATGCAACTGAAGTGCGCGAGCACTTAATATGTGAGGGATTTCAAAAAAGGGTATACAAGGTGGACTTACCATGGCGAAGCAAGCTCATCTTTTTTGAATACTCGTGATTGCATTAAGACAAAAGATAGAGATAGTTTGGAAGAAGATGAAATTTCCAATCTACTTGAAGACTTAGCATGTGGTTTAGATGATGGAGGGGATTTGGAGGTCAATGGTGGTTTAGAACAGGCCAATGAAGACTTAGAAGCTCTTCAAAAGCTAGCAGATGATAACAGTCAAGAACTATATCCTGGGTGCAAGAACTTCTCTAAGTTGCGTTTCCTAGTTAGACTTCTTCACCTCAAATTGCTTGGAGGATGGACCGATAAAAGTTTTGATCGCTTGTTAGTTCTACTTAAAGAAGCTTTTCCTGATAGGACAGCATTGCCGAAAAACTATAATGAAGCTAAGAAAACAGTTAAATGTTTAGGGCTTGGGTATGTTAATATTCATGCATGCGAGAATGATTGCATTCTCTATTGGAAGGAGCATGCCAATGCTGACACCTGTCCAACATGTGAAAAACCACGTTGGAAATCCCAAAAGAAAAGTGTGCATGGGAAACGTGAGCATAAGGTTCCATTTAAAGTTCTTCGTTATTTTTCGATAAAAAGAAGACTTCAAAGGTGGTTTGTGTCATCTAAAACTGCAAATGACATGAGGTGGCACGATGAAGAGCGCACAAAAGACGGATTACTTAGGCATCCTGCAGATTCTCCACTTTGGAAGGATTTTGACCATAAACATCCTGACTTTGCATCGGATAGCCGCAACATTAGACTTGCATTAGCAACAGATGGTTTTAATCTGTACAGGTCCTTGAATGTAAGTTACAGCATCTGGCCAGTTATTTTGATTCCATACAATTTTCTGCCTTGGATGTGTATGAAGCAACCAAATTTCATCCTCTCGTTGTTAATCCTAGGGCGGAAATATCCTGGTAGTGATATAGATGTCTATCTTGAGCCACTAGTTGATGATATGGTTGATATATTTGTTAATAGTGTAAGAACTTTTGATGCCTCAAAAGCAAGTACTTTCAATTACGTGCTGCCATATTATGCACCATTTCTGATTACCCTAATCTAGGTTATGTCGCTGGATGCGTTACATCCAGTGAAGCAGCATGCATTGAATGTCACTCTAATACATGTTCTTTACTATTAAAGCAAGGTAAGAAGACTTATTATATGGGACATCGTAGATTCTTGCATGCAAACCATCCTTCTAGATTTGATGCAGATTCATTTGATGGTAAAATTGAGACTAGGTTAGTGCTTAGACCTCTCTCTGGAGAGGAGATTCTGTTGCAAATTGAAAATATGCATACAAGTTTTGGCAAAGGTGAGTCTACAAAGAAGGCATCAAAAAAGTCAAAGCGTAAGGAGGGGGATCCTATTATTATTTGGAAAAGAAGGTCTATTTTGTTCAAGCTACCATATTGGAAGAATTTACTATTGCGACATAACTTAGATGTTATGCACATAGAAAAGAACGTGTGTTGTAATATATTTGACACACTTTTGAGCATTGATGGGAAGTCTAAGGATAATTTGAATTCTCGTTTGGATCTTCAGTCTTTGGATCAAAACACATACACGTAAAACCAAAAATAGAGATCCTCTGCCTGGCACACAATCCATAATTGTGAGTTTCTACGCACAATGTCCATTTGCAATGTTAGGTTTTGCTAGAATTATGTATAAAGATTTATCTATTCTTTTGTAGAATAAACTTCAAGATGCAGCTGTAGAAAACCCCGAATTGATGGAAAGGAGCATTCAAGATGGTGACTTGTTTGCACATGTTCTTGGAGAAAAAGAGCCAAGAGGACGTGTTCGTGGTTTAGGCTTAGGCCCAACTTCTCAAGAAGTCGGCACGCCTGGAACACAAAGAAAAATATCAACAAAGCTTCAGATGGCAATGCATGCTCATCGCCAATCTGAAAAGGAGGTTGAAGTTTTAAGACAGGAAATGAACGAAGTGAAAGAAACAATGAACAAAATGGAACTATTCATGTCAACTTTTCAAGGGATGCAAAATGTAGAAAGCACATCGCAACATGGCTCTAATTCTCGACATGTGGTAAAATGCTAACATACCTCTTTTCATTACAACACTTTATGGCGCTAACTCTATTTTTTTTTCTGATTTGCTTTATTATTGGCTCTAATATTAGAATTCAAGATATTGTGAATCACCTAATAATAAGGGGCAAGATGATTATTATGGTGCAAACGAGTATGCATCCATGGAAAATGTACTAGAAGAGGACATGCCTCATCATAGGCGATTTGTGGCCTCAAGGGTACCTCCAAGGAATCATGAAACATTTCATGGCGACAATGAAAGCCTTGTAATTTTCTCATCTTGTTATACACGTGTCTCCATTTAATCATTTGATTATGACCAATTCCTCATATTTCTAAAGTGCAATATGTGATTTAGGTTGGTAAGCAAGTAATATTATATGCTACGATGAGATTAGACACTCCAGTGGCTAAGGCAACTATTCTCTCAACTGACCTTAATGCCAAGGTGGGAGGTGTTTCACTGGGAAAGGAGTTTTATGAAGTCTTTGTGAATATGGTGTTCAAAAGGGATGCTAGTTTACCACGTCCATATGATGGTATGGAAACTATGACTAATGCGTGTAACATGCGCATTGCATGGCCTTGCAACAAAGTAATACTTTCTACCGTCAATTGTTCGTATATCTATTTTTCATTGATAGCGAGTTACTAACTTACTCATTTTTTTTTGTAGATGAATCATACCAAGAGGCCATCCTCCTAGATTGCAGGTACGTAAGTATGAAACAAAAGGCCATGTTGTTCAATTTTGTTTCAGCAAAATGCAGATAAAAGCATATATAGCTATCTTACAACATTAGGTTTGAAAAGAGCAAGCAAACTTGAGACTCAGCTGATATCTTACAACAATATTGGTGCTGATATTTTGTGCCCTGCAGACTGTAGTGCTGTATCAATGTCTCTATCAATTGGTCGCTGCCTGCCGGAGTGTAATTTCTGAAAGATCTTTGGTCTAATAAACCTGCTGGACTGCTAGATTTATGGAATAGTACTTCAGCTGATTCAAACAAGCTTTGCTAACTCAGGAATGACATTTTAGACTGTGTGTTAATCCAAGAAAAACTTTGTTGGACTATGTGTGTTAATCCAAGAAAAGCTTGGTTGGACTACGAGTTACTAACTTTCAATTATTTGATGGGTCCAGATCTTTTGTGTGCGTGTGTAGTTCAGGAAATTGCATGCTTACATGCTCCTTTTATATCTTAGTGTAAGAGCTACAGTATCTTGGGTGATGCATTTCTCCTGATTCCGGGAATGAAGTCAGTCTGCTACTTGATTGGGACACTATTACTACGTTTATTCCTGGTGAAGTCTAGGCATCAATTTTGCTCCATAATAGTAGTGCAGTCTCCACTACTATAGATCCACGCAGTGACATAGAATGTGCTGTTAATATTTTATAACTCAAACAAAACAACCAATTTAGGTTGAAACAATGCAATTTTCTCTTAATTGAATCACTTATACAACCAGTTTGATTAGAAGTGGTACTGATGAGTGATCATAGAACAGCATGCCAACATTTATCTGAATTGTATTAGATCCAAAATCCTTTGGCCTAGATTACCATTAATTGATCCTGGCATTATGTTGTACAACCAGTTTGATTAGATCCAAAATCAATTATACAACCAGTTTGATTAGAAGTGGTACTGATGAGTGATCATAGAACAGCATGCCAACATTTATCTGAATTGTATTAGATCCAAAATCCTTTTGTCTAGATTACCATTAATTAATCCTGGCATTTGTTGTTTATTCATTCTTACTATCATGCTTTCACGTGTACATAAATTGAGTTCCAAATGCCATGTTCTTATTGCAGGTCGACTTGGAAGGTAGACAAGGAAGGACATTCAACATTCGGCGATTCCTACCTCTTTAGTTCATGCAAGGCAACTCAATAGTTTTATTTTGTTCGAATTAAAGTTGGCTGTATGAAAATGGTCATGTTTTGTTATATACGCAACTATAGCCTTTACTATTGCCTACATGCAAGTGTCACTCTTATAGTCAACTTTTATGTGTGTTAAATCAGTGGATGGTGATATTATATATTGGACTTTTCCTTTACTTTTGCTCTGTTAAATCAGTGGATGGTGATATTATATATTGGACTTTTGCTCTGTTAAATCAGTTGATGGTGATATTATCCGTGGATGGTGATATTATATATTGGACTTTTGCTTTACTTTTGCTTTGTTAAATCAGTGGATGGTGATATTATCAGTGGATGGTAATTATTGTCCGAACTATCAAATAATTATTTTTTAGTTTTATTCGTTTGTATTTAGGATTTTTTATTTTTTTAAGCCTAAACAAACTATAGCATCGGACTGTCCGTCAGCAATAATTATTTTTGCCGATCGACAGTCAGTCGCCAACGCACCATTAGTTGGGAAACATGAAGTCCGTCAGCAAAAACAGTCCGTCGGTAAAAATCATTCATCACTGTCTTTTAGTCCGTCGCTAAAGTAATGTTGGTCGGCAAAAACATTAACCGACGGGACTTCTGTCGACACTCATTTTCCGTTGGCAAAACTTTTTACCAACGCACAGTGCGACGCTATATGGGGTTTTCCCAACGCACAGTTAGACACGAATATTGTGCCATGGTACAGTGCGTCGGGCCTAGCCCATCGCCGTCGTTGCTTACCTACGCCCACGCATTAGCTCCTCTCGCTGCGCGCGTGGCTGCCGCTGCCGCACCTCCTGCCGCTAGCATCGTCAACTTGCCACGCCGCCGCCGACGTACCGTCGTCACCACCCGTGCTGTTATCGTCTGAGTCGCTCAGGCGGTGATTAGGGGTGTGTGAGGGGGCCTATCCTTTGCCCACCACTTGATCTGCACTAGTCCCTGGATCAGTACACTAGTGCACACCTTTCACATAGCCAGGATCATTTCATACCTGCGGAAGACTCATTTGGTCGATGACTTCCCACTACGTGCCTCACTGCACGCTCGTCCAATCCTCTCTAGGAGTCACATCTGACCGGCCAGTCCACACACACATTCACATTCACTTCCTTCTTCTACTATCGTTCCTCCGTGTGCCCTGCACACGATGTGGCGGAAGCACCCTTGGTGGCAGCGATTGGCAGCTACGCGTGTAGCCCCGCGCTCCTCTCAACACCGCGTCTGTGAACGTATAGCCCTCTTCTCATCACACCAGTAGCCAAGCTACTCCACCTTAACCACAAACCGGACCACGTCCACTTTCCCAATCACATTCCAACACACACACACTGTCATGCCAGGCCCAATTTCCAGTCTCCAAGTTGTTATGTAATCATGTCCGGTGAATATCGATTCACCGTTTCGAGGCCAATTAA
The DNA here is from genome assembly GCA_036346145.1 of Olyra latifolia. NCBI lineage: Eukaryota > Viridiplantae > Streptophyta > Magnoliopsida > Poales > Poaceae > Olyra > Olyra latifolia. Next base: position 37,343,223 of record CM070524.1, on the reverse strand, counting down.
GCCTAAAAGTTATTTAATTGGACCTGAGCAATGTATAAGCAAATTTTAATCAAGACTAAAGAGTCTACAAAATTATTTTATTCAACCTAACAGGCTATCAAGGGTGATCATCAAGGCAATCATTAATAAAATCAATTGATAGATGATAGTATCAAGGCAATATCATCAAGGTAAATCAAAAACAAATTAATAACATGGCATGATATATCATGATTAAGCAAACATGCTATATTACTTAAAAAGTATGCAGTTTAATACTGTAAATAAAAATTTTTAATAAACTGGGAATCAATACGATCTATTAGAATGTCAACTCGCACTAGGGTAAGTATAAACTCTCCCTAATAAAAGCAAAGACCTAATAGGAAAAGTGTTAACTCGCACTAGGAAAAATCGAGATTCTCCCTAGTAAAAGCAAACACCCTAGAGGGTGAATGTTAACTCGCCTTGGTCTTGTGCGTAGTGGGGGTCTTCTTGCTGATCTTCGAAATGCTCCTCAGGCTCCTCGGCGTCTATTAACGGAACAATTTCGGAGAATAATAAATAAAACACCAATATGCAAGAGGAAGCATGATGCATGAACTGCTCTCGCTAAATCTAGTGATCGGCGTTTGACTTTAAGTCTTAATCTAGATTTCGAGGAAGTTCCATGATCCTACTACTGTATAGTATTTTACAGAAGATAACGGTAGTGTGGACGTTACGAAGATGGCATGTGATGATGCATAATGCTGCCCTTAATAGTCTACCCTAGATTTTGCAAATAGATGTATAAGGTAAAAACTTAATTTTGTTTGAAGTATTTCCTTCATTACCATATAATATCATTCTTAACCTTCCATAATAGGGTTTTAAGTGTGTGTGTGCGGAAAATATAATCATATGTCAAAAATATATATAACCATGAGATTGCATAATAGAAGATTAAGTTAAATAAAAGCTTTACTGTCATGAAATGCTGTGAAATAACTACTTTGGAAAGGCACATTAATTTTGGATAACTAGATCATAAAATAACTAATAAACCATAGTTATTAATTAGGCCAATTAAAAATAACATGTAATTAGGAGTCATACCATAGAATTTATATTTTTCCTAGGTCTAGAGAGTTATTACATGCTATTCATGAATTTCTAAGATTTTATTAAGTGTTAATCTATTTTTGATTAACAGAATCCCATTTCTGCTATTATTCCATATAGGTTAATACTCTAAAGGCAAGCTAATGAAATTAATACGAGAAAAATGTCCTGTTACTGTTCATGGTAGTATTTTTATTAATTCCAACAGGAGCTCTAGTATTTTCCATCAATTTTCCAGCATTTTTGAAGAACTCCAATTATTTTTAATAAATCGATTCTAATTACTATAATATTTAATTCATAAAACCAGAGGAAAATTGTATGAACTATGATGGGCCGGCCCGCTATCTCGCGGTCGAGCCAGCCACGCCGAAGGCACATTTCCGCAAGGCGCATTCACGCAAGAGAAGCGCCCCTTCGCAAAACTCGCGTCCACTGAGCCTGACATGTGGGCCCCTGGACACACATGTCAGCGACGTTCTATTCTAACGCGCGCAGGATTCAAATTTAGCGGCACTGTGCACGCATCTCGGCGGCGATCCGACGGTCGGAACCTCATCTTCCATCCTTGGCCGAGGCGGCGGAATGACGTCATGAAACCGGTGAACTATCGGCGGCTTACCGGTGGCATGATAGGACATTATAAGGCACGATTTTGGGCGCTACAGGTCCTACGCATGCAGCCTAAGAACATGTCATCACGACACTCGCCGGCGGTGGTCTGAAATGGTGGCGAGCCAAGTGGCGGCGGAGAACTCCCATGGGAATTCATACTACGGCTCTACGAAGCCCTACGAGCCAGAATAAGACGTGCATAAGAGAGAGAGGGACAAGGGGATTTTGGGCAGGGCGCGATGAATGTGCCGGCGAGGTGAGGGCAGGGCGGCTGCAGCCCGGCTGCTCATGCAAATGCCCACAAGGGCAAGAAAGAAGAGAGACTGCATTGTGGGTCCTACCAGGGTCAAACATGGTCAACACTAAGTTCAAGCTGTCATTTGGGTTCTATATTAGTTTCTAGAATTTTTGTAGGATTTTTAAGGGGATTCTCAATGTGATATACCATATATATGTACATATATGTATATGTATACTTATACATTTAAGTATATATGTGTGTATATATATATGTGATTAAGTGTGTTGAAACATATACCCACATAGGAGATTTTGAGGGTTATTTAGAATTCACTAAAAACCAATTTTTTTTCTAAACATTACTACAGTTTAGGTATTCCTCATCAGGACCTAATATAAAGTTTTCAATAATATATTTAAGTAAATTACCAAATTTTAATCTACTTTTTAAAAATTTTAAAATCTAGAAATTATGTTTTTGCAAAACATGGCTTAAAGGAAATTGTCATAGCCTTACACAATCATTGCCGAAGTATTTTTTGAAAAAAATAATACAAATTTTAGGCTGTTACAAATCCCTCCCCCCTAAAAATAAATCTCGACCGCGAGATTTGACAACCTAGGTACGGAACAGGTGAGGGTACTCCTTGCGAAGCTTATGTTCGGGCTCCCAAGAGAATTGCCTTCCGGACTTGTCATCCCATTGTACTTTACATAGCTTAACGGTCTTGCCCCGAATTTGCTTGTCGGAGGAGTCAAGGATCTGAATAGGGTAGGTTTGATAGGAGAGGTCTTTGTCCAACGGTGCTGGTGGTTGGTGGATGAATTCTTCCTCAGGTACTCTCAGGCACCTTTTGAGTTGTGAAACATGGAATACCTTGTGTATATCACCAACTCGTAGGCCACTTGACCTCTCTCAGCAGTGATCTGGTATGGTCCAATATATTGGGGGGGCCAATTTTCCCTTTTGTTAGAACCGTTGAATTCCCATTGATGGTGACACCTTGAGATAAACAGAATCGCCGACAGAGAAGGAGAGTTCTCAGCGATAACGGTCCGCATAGCTTTTCTGTCGGGATTGGGCAGTTAATAGGCGTTCTCGGATAACTTTTACCATCCTTTCGGCTTCTTGCAATGATTCTTTTCCAAACACTGGTCGTTCTCCAGCTTCTGACCAAAACAGAGGTGTCCTACAATGGCGTCCATACAAGGCCTCAAAGGGGGACATCCTTAAACTGGCTTGATACCTATTGTTGTAGGAGAATTCAGCATATAGCAGCCATTGCTCCCAATCTGTGGAGAACTCCAAAATGCATGCCCTAAGCATATCTTCCAGGACTTGGTTGACTCTCTCAATCTATCCATTGGTCTAGGGGTGGGAAGCTGTACTGAATGACAAGCTGGTCCCGAGGGCACCATGTAGCCTTTCCCAAAACTGGGAAGTGAACTGGGATCCTCGATATGAGATTATTCTCTTAGGAACTCCATGTAGACTGACTATCCTTGCCATATAGAGTTCAGCTCGTTTATCTCCCTTGTAAGTTGTCTTGACTGGAATGAAGTGGGCCACTTTGGTTAATCTGTCCACTATGACCCAAATGGAATCACACCCGGTCTTTGTGCGAGGAAGCCCAAAGATGAAGTCCATCCTCACTTCTTCCCATTTCCATTCAGGTAATTTTAGAGGTTGCAAAAGTCCTGCCGGGCGCTGATGTTCGGTTTAACCATTTGACAGGTATGGCATCTGGCCACATACCCTGCCACATCTCGCTTCAGTCGGGGCCACCAGAATAAGGTCTTCAAGTCCTGATACATTTTGGTGCACCCGGGGTGAGAGGAGAAGGGGGATTCATGGGACTCCCTTAGGATACGATTCTTCAACTCCTGATCATGGGGGATGAAAATCCTTTGTCCCAGCCGTAGGGTTCCTTGCTCATCTTTTGTAACCTTGCACCCATGACTTCTTTTCATAAGGTCTCTTATTTTATGGACGTTAGGGTGAATCCTTTGCAGTTCCTTGATTTGGTCGAACAAATCCGGTTGAACCTCCAGGATGGCTAAGTAACCGGTCTCCATCAAACTCAAGCTTAGTATGTCCATATCCTTTATGATTTGTTCAAGAATTTCTGGCCCGCAGGTTATGTCCATAAGGGGGGTCGTCTATTGGGCAGTTAAATGATTACACTGTGGCTTCCGGCTGAGGGCGTCAACCACCACATTGGCCTTGCCTGGGTGGTATAGGACATTTAGGTTGTAGCCCTTGATTAGTTCCAGCCATCTTCTTTGGCGCATGTTTAAGTTGGCTTGGGTAAACATGTATTTCAGACTCTTGTGATCTGTGTAGACGCCACAATGCTTACCCATCAGGTAGTGTCTCCAAATTTTGAGGGCATGTATGATAGCTGCTAACTCAAGGTCATGGGTCGGATAATTCTCCTCGTGTTTTCTGAGTTACCGAGTGTCTCCAAATTTTGAGGGCATGTATGACAACTGCTAACTCAAGGTCATGGGTCGGATAATTCTCCTCGTGTTTTCTGAGTTACCGAGAGGCATAGGCAACTACTCTTCATTCTTGCATTAGTACACAGCCTAACCCTTGCTTTGAGGCATCACAATATATCTCAAACTTTTTGTTGGTATCAGGCTTTACCAACACAGGAGCGGTGGTCAGTTTGGTCTTAAGCTCTTGGAAACATTCCTCACAAGCCTTAGTCCACTCAAATTTCTGCTCCTTTTTCAGTAGCTGGGTCATGGGTTTAGCGATTTTGAAAAATCCTTCAATGAACCTTCGATAATATGCTGCCAATCCCAAGAAACTTCTAACTTCCTTTACTGTGCTTGGGGACTTCCAGTCCATGACTGTTGCTACCTTGGAGGGATCGATTTTGATACCCTCAGCAGAAATGATATGCCCCAAAAAGCTGATATCATCTAGCCAAAATTCGCACTTGCTGAATTTGGCGTAAAGCTGGTGTTCTCGGAGCTTGTCGAGGACCAATCTTAGGTGCTTCTTATGCTCCTCATCATTTTTGGAATACACCAAAATATCGTCGATGAATACTACGACGAACTGGTCCAAATATTCCATTAGAATCATGTTCATCATGTTCATAAAGTGGACCGAAGCATTGGTAAGTCCAAAGGACATAACCAAAAATTCATACAGCCCATATCTAGTGGTGAAGGCGGTCTTAGGTATATCCTCCTTTTTGACCTTAAACTGGTGGTACCCAGACCGGAGATCAATTTTTAAAAATCTCTTAGCTCCTCGAAGCTGGTCAAACAGGTCATCAATTCTGGGCAAGGGGTATTTGTTTTTGATAGTAACCGCATTGAGGGCTCGGTAATCCACTATCAACCTTCGGCTTCCGTCCTTCTTGTCGACGAACATGGCTGGTGATCCCCACGAGGATGAACTGGGACGGATCAACCCTTTTTGCATTAATTCTTCCAGCTGCCTCTTGAGCTCTGCCAATTCTACAGAGTTCATCTTGAAATATGTTTTGTATATGGGTGCCATGCCTGGTACCAACTCAATGGTGAATTCCATTTCCCGATCAGGTGGCAGCCCGGACAAATATTCATGAAACACATCTAAGTACTCCTTAACTACTGGCACCTTCGCAGGATTTTCTTTCCTTAAGAACCAAATAGCTCTTCCCCATCTGAAGGGGCATCGACCTTCCAAACTCTCTCATACCCTAGGGTCTGATGAGTCTCACTTCTCTCTTTTCACAGTCTAGCACCCCTTTATAGAAGGTTAACCAGTCCATACCAATGATCACATCTATTCCCATATTGGCAATGACCATTAGGTCGAACTGAAAACTTATCCTTTCCTGAGAAATGTCTACCCCCTTGCATGCCCTGGTGGCTTCTAAATTTCCACCGGGTGACTTTATAATTAGGGGCTTATCCAAAGGAAAGTTTGCAGCCCATGCTTATCCACAAAACCCTTAGATATGAATGAATGAGATGCTTCAGAATCAAAGAGTACTTGAGTAGGGTGATGATCGATTCAGAACGTACCCATCAGTACTCCTAGAGCCTCCTCAGCTTCTTCCGTAGAGAGATAGTTAAGACGTCCTCTCCCATAAGCTGGCGGGGCAGTCTTGGGTGGAGCAGTTCCTCTTCCACACTCGGCGGGGGGCTGGCCATGGGTAGGGTGATATCAAAGCGCGGCTGCTGGGTCTTCCAGGTCGGGCACTCATTGGCAAAGTGTCCTGGCTGATGGCACTTGAAGCAGGTTCCGGCAACCTTATCATTAGCAGACCACCCGGGTCGAGGGGCACTAGTAGGCGGAGGTGCAGGCCTCCTTGCAAGAGGAGGAGCAGGTCGGCTACCACCAGCTTGGTAAGTCCACGCAAGATATCCTTGGGTGGGGGTGGCGGCCTTGACTGATAGGAGGGCGAGAGGGTCCAGGGCGACTGGTTCCTTGCACTGACCGTGCCTCTAGCTTGCGCTTGTGGCTAGCCTCTGCTCCTTTCAGCTCCTTCTCCAAGATAAGGGCTTTGTTCACCAATTGGTGGAAGTTAGGGTGATCATGCAAGATAAGCTTCAAGAGGTAAGTAGGGGCCATTCCATCCAGGAATTTGTCAATCTTTTCTTCATCATCAGCTATGTCTTGTTGAGCATACCGAGCAAGCAGATTGAATTTGGTCAAATACTCATTGACCGTCATGCTACCTTGTCGCAAGTTGCGGAACTCCTGTCTCTTCATCCTGAGCAAACCTCGGGAATATAATTTTCCCGAAATGCTCTTTCAAATTCAGGCCACGGTATGTTCTGAGTAGCGGCCTGTAGGTTTAGAACTTCTTGTTGTTCTTGAACTACATTCTCATCTCCTCCCTCGGCATTGTTGGCAGCATCTTGACCCGGTTCATTACCATTGGCCTCCTCTCATCTTCTTCCTCCTTCGCATCTTCTGAGCGGGAAGCAAGATAATTTTCCCACCAAATCTCGGCGGGTCCCTCAAGCAGTTGGGTGGCGAACAGCACCCTGTCCTCATCTAGGCAGCGGATTAGGTTTAGCTTGCGGATGACAGTCCTCAGCCAATCCTCTGCGTCAGTGGACTCATTGGCATAAGTGAAGGTTGGAGGCTTAGTCCTCATAAAATCAGCCAGCTTAGATCCCTGGCGATGCTATGCGGCTTGCTATGCAGCTTGTTGGCTTTCTAGTATGGCTCCAAGCATCTAGGCCTAATATGCCAAAACTTGTGCCGTGGTAGGGTTTCTAGCAGGTGGAAGAGGGCAGGTTGCCATGGCCTCGACCATGGCCCCTATTGTTGGCGGTGCCGGCACCTCGGCCTCACGTGGCAGCACGCCCACGAGCCATCTGCATAGTTGCTACTAACTCAAATACAATTTCTATATGCATGCATGATGACCATAAAAGCGAAATAAGATCCAAATGCAACCACAAGTGAAGAAAAGACAAATCCATACATAGTTCGAAATAGATTAACCAGTACGAGAAGTTTATGTCGATCATCTACTACGGCACAACAAAAGCAACAGAGCATCGACTAGGCTGTGTGTAGACTACTCCTGAGCTACACCTAGAGCTACAGTTTCTAGCTCCTACCGATGAGCTAGACAACAAAAGTAGTACATCCTACTACCACTACCCCCTAATGGGTACGACAGGAGTAGGTGTATGGTGGATGGTCTGCGGGGTATCTCCCCGGAGCGTAGAGGTAGTCCTCCAAAGCTAACGCCGGAGGAGTGGCGTCAGAAGAACTGGCGGAAGGCGCTAAAGGTTGAGGAGCCTCCAGCGGAGGGCCGTGGAGGGGAATCCCCACCAAGGCCCTGGGCGGCAGGCACCTCTTCCGCGGGGTAACACAGGAGCGTGCTCGGTGTGGGCGCGGTGGTGCTGGCGGTGGCGGTCCTGGAAGTGGACTGGGGTGTTCCATCCCAGCACGAGGGTGGCGAGTTGGATCCCGCAGATCCAACTCTGCAAGGGCCTCATCCCTCTCCTGCCGGCAGACCTAGAGGTGGCGGGAGAGGTGGTAGGCCTGGCGGTAAGAGCTACGGGCGCGGGTGTTTGCCTCCCGTAGTGAAGTACGGAGGATTTGAATCTCCTCCAAGGCTCCGCGTCTAGCGTGTCCAGCCCCGCGGTGCAGGCGGACTAAGTGAAGAAGCTTCGGGTCCAGCTCTCCATACTTGGCCTCTCCAAGGCCAGGGAGCAAGTGTAGGGGAACGTCCAGCAGGTGGGCGAAGGGTCCTCCAACAAGGTCTAGGGCGTACTCCCTCTGGAGCTCCTGGATCGCTAACATAGCGGCATCGTTGATGGTGTAGTCCAACTGGTCTCGGGGCACAACCGTCCGGTATCGGTGTGCCTCAACGTCGGGCATGTAGTAAACCCTAACCTCAACCTCGTAGGCGAGGCGGGGTAAGGTCCGTACAAGCATCCAAAAGTAAGTGGGGACTCCCTCGAACCCCAATTAGTCAGTCAACTCCTGCAGCACTCGGCGTTCTCCCCTCGGGGTCCCGACGGAAACCCAAAGGTGGAACGCTGATCCGCGAAACCCGCATGCGGAACCTCTATCTACAAAATAGTTTTACAAATTAGAGAGAGTTAGTGCCTTAAGCAAAATATTTAGAAGAAAAGAATACAACACAATCTTATGATGAGGTGATTTTTGGGGGTAAAGTAATCTCCTTTATTAAGTTAAAATAATCAGACTAACGGCCAAGGTCAAGGGCTCCTACAGTCATATGCTCTGATACCAGCTCTGTGAGGGGGCCTGTCCTTTGCCCACTACTTGATCTGCATTAGTCCTTAGATCAGTATACTGGTACACACCTTTCACATAGCCAGGATCATTTCATACATGCGGAAGACTTATATTACATACATACCTGTATTAAGCCCGAAGGCTAATAAGTGATTACAACACGGCACATTGCCCTAAAATATTCGGAATGTCTAAAAGATCAGAGTGCAGAGAACCAAAAGATCCAAAAGGTCTCGTGCCGGCTATGCCTAAGCACTCGACTGGAGAGACGCCCTATGCCTCGCCCTGATCATTACCAAAGTCTTGATCTTCATCTTCATGGCAGGCATACTGATCCTGCTCATACTCTCCATCTAAAAGAGAATATGAATGCGAGGTCAGTGTCATCCAAACACTAACGAGCTAACACCCAACCTGATGCAAATTTTAGTGAGAGGGGTTCCAAAAGAAAGGTCGGGGTTTATTTATTTACAGAAAGCCAGTTTTATAAATCAAAGCCTATGACTTAGCAACTTTTTATCCCAAAGTTCTATTTTAATCATTATTTTCATTATTATTGTCTATCACAATCCACAATCCACATTCCACATTCCACAATCCACAATTCACAATTCACACTCCACACCAACCTAGAACCTACTGCACACACCCGCCATCATATACCGGGTATGGTGCACCCGTTGTGGATCTTACGCCAGCGAAGTGCCCGTTCTTCCCTAGCCGGGTTGCCACGCCCGCACTAGAGTCACCGCTCCCTGTCACGTAAGACCTAGATCATCCCATGGATGACGACATAATCCTGTCTTCACCTCAAGCATGACAGCAGACAGGGTAACCCCACAGGCCGTACTAATCCTGAATCCCCATTACTTGCACTACCACGCGATGGCCACGCGTTGTGGTGATAGGAACCAAATCCCGCAGCCATTTGGTCGGCGACTTCCCGCTGCGTGCCTCACTGCACGTCCGTCCGGTCCTCTCTAGGAGTCACATCTGACCGGCCAGTCCACACACACATTCAGATTCACTTCCTTCTTCTGCTATCGTTCCTCCGTGTGCCCTGCACACGATGTGGCGGAACCACCCTTGGTGGCATCGATTGGCAGCTATGCGTGTAGCCCCGCGCTCCTCTCAGCACCACGTCTGCGAACGTATAGCCCTCTTCTCATCACACTAGTAGCCAAGCTACTCCACCTTAACCACAAACCGGACCACGTCCACTTTCCCAATCACATTCCAACACACACACACTGTCATGCCAGGCCCGATTTCCAGTCTCCAAGTTGTTATGTAATCATGTCCGGTGAATATCGGTTCACCGTTCCGAGGCCAATTAAGCCTAAAAGTTATTTTATTGGACCTGAGCAATGTCTAAGCAAATTTAAACAAGACTAAAGAGTCTAGAAAATTATTTTATTCGACCTAACAGGCTATCAAGGGTGATCATCAAGGCAATCATTAATAAAATCAATTGATAGATAATAGTATCAAGGCAATATCATAAAGGTAAATCAATAACAAATTAATAACATGGCATGATATATCATGATTAAACAAACAGGTTATATTACTTAAAAAACATACAGTTTAATATTGTAAATAAAATATTTTAATAAAGTGGGAATCAATATGATCTATTAGAATGTTAACTGGCACTAGGGAAGTATAAACTCTCCCTAATAAAAGCAAACACCTAATAGGAAAAGTGTTAACTCGCACTAGGAAAAATCGAGATTCTCCCTAGTAAAAGCAAACACCCTAGAGGGTGAATGTTAACTCGCCTTGGTCTTGTGCGTAGTGGGGGTCTTCTTGCTAATCTTCGAAATGTTCCTCAGGCTCCTCGGCGTCTATTAACGGAACAATTTCGAAGAATAATAAATAAAACACCAATATGCAAGAGGAAGCATGATGCATGGACTGCTCTCGCTAAATCTAGCGATCGGCGTTTGACTTTAAGTCTTAATCTAGATTTCGAGTAAGTTCCATGATCCTACTACTGTATAGTATTTTACAGAAGATAACGGTAGTGTGGACGTTATGAAGATGGCATGTGATGATGCATAATGCTGCCCTTAATAGTCTACCCTAGATTTTGCAAATAGATGTATAAGGTAAAAACTTAATTTTGTTTGAAGTATTTCCTTCATTAACTTATAATATCATTCTTAACCTTCCATAATAGGGTTTTAAGTGTGTGTGTGCGCGGAAAATATAATCATATGTCAAAAATATATATGACCATGAGATTGCATAATAGAAGATTAAGTTAAATAAAAGCTTTACTGTCATGAAATGCTGTGAAATAACTACTTTGGTAAGGCACATTAATTTTGGATAACTAGATCATAAAATAACTAATAAACCATAGTTATTAATTAGGCCAATTAAAAATAACATGCAATTGGGAATCATACCATAGAATTTATATTTTTCCTAGGTCTAGAGAGTTATTACATGCTATTCATGAATTTCTAAGATTTTATTAAGTGTTAATCTATTTTTGATTAACAGAATCCCATTTCTGCTATTATTCCATATAGGTTAATACTCTAAAGGCAAGCTAATGAAATTAATACGAGAAAAATATCATGTTACTGTTCATAGTAGTATTTTTATTAATTACAACAAGAGCTCTAGTATTTTCCATAAATTTTCCAGCATTTTTAAAGAACTCCAATTATTTTTAATAAATCGATTCTAATTATTATATTATTTAATTCATAAAACCAGATGAAAATCGTATCAACAATGATGGGCCGGCCCGCTATCTCGCGGTCGAGCCAGCCACGCCAAGCATTTTCGCAAAGCGATTCGCGAGGAAGCGCCGCCAGCAAAACTCGCGTCCACTAAGCCTGACATGTGGGCCACTGGACCCACATGTCAGCGACGTTCTATTCTAACGCGCACAGGATTCAAATTTAGCGTCATTGTGCACGCATCTTGGCAGCGATCCGACGGTCGGAACCTCATCTTCCACCCTTGGCCGAGGCGGCGGAGTGACGTCATGAAACCGGCGAACTATCGGCGGCTTACCTGTGGCGTGATAGGACATTATAAGTCACGATTTTGGGCGCTACGGGTCCTACGCGTGCAACCTAAGAACGTGTCATCACAACACTTGCTGGCGGCGGTCTGAAATGGTGGCGAGCCAAGCTGCGACGGAGAACTCCCATGGGAATTCGTACTACGACGAAGCCCTACGAGCTAGAATAAGGCGTGCATGTGAGAGAGAGGGACAAGGAACTCTTACCAAGCGCTAGGCTGAGGCGGAGGAGATGTGGAACGAGCTGGTGACGGAGAGGCCGAAACGAAGCAAAAACAGGGCACCCAACGCCTGGGAGTTTCGGTGATCCACAGGTCCAATTAACCTGGGCAAAAGGTGCGCGGAGGTGAGGTTATGCTCTTCGTACGAGCAATCGACAAGGGACTCACCGTGGAAGGAGTAATTTAGAAAGGCGAGGAAGATCGTGCTCCCGGGTCGGCGGTGGTGACACGGTTCTTGCCGGCGACCGGAGGACTCCGAGTTCGATTCCTAGGACAGGGAGCAAGGCGAGGGTGTGGCAGAGCTAATGCGCACACGAGTTTGAGGCGAGGAGTTCTAGTTTGCTCTAGCGAGGAAGGAGTCAGATGGGGAGAGTGTGTAGGCGCAGAGCGGTCGGTTTTGAGGTTAGGTCGGTTGCGCTTATGGTCCAACGATCACACGCGGGTTCGAGGCGGTTGCTAGGGGGCGCTGTCGTTGATTGGGGAGCCTGGGCGGTGGGGGTGATCACGTGCGGTGAGTGTCCAAGCCGGGCGGTGAGCTTGCTTGAACAGGGCGGCAAGGTCAGTCCGAGTTAAGGCAGGGGTTCAGAGCCATCAACTGTGCGACCAGGGCGGCGATTGGGCAATAAGGGCGGCATCTGGAGCAGCCAGCCATTGCTTCCCCGACAAGGCGGCTTGGTCGGCCAGGGCGGGCAGAGACGGCGACGAGCATTGGCCGAACGTCGCAAGACAGATTGTGGGGCCCGCCACCCAATGGCGACGACGCAAATGACCAAGTGAAGATCTCCACGGGATTTTGGGCGGTATGCGATGAATGCGCCAAGAAGGTGAGGCGAGGCGGTAGAGCCATTGCCATGCAAATGCCCACAAGGGCAAGAAAGAAGAGAGACTGCATTGTGGGTCCTACTAGGGTCAAACATGGTCAACACTAAGTTCAAGCTGTCATTTGGGTTCTAGATTAGTTTCTAGAATTTTTGTCGGATTTTTAAGGGGATTCTCAATGTGATATACCATATATATGTACATATATGTATATGTATACTTATACATATAAGTGTGTGTGTGTGTATATATATATATATATATATATATATATATATATATATATATATATATATATGATTAAGTGTGTATAAACATATACCCACATAGGAGATTTAGAGGGTTATTTAGAATTCACTAAAAACCAATTTTTTTTCTAAACATTACTACAGTTTAGGTATTCCTCATCAGGACCTAATATAAAGTTTTCAATAATATATTTAAGTAAATTACCAAATTTTAATCTTCTTTTTTGAAATTTTAAAATCTGGAAATTATGTTTTTGCAAAACATGGCTTAAAGGAAATTAGCATAGCCTTACACAATAATTGCAGAAGTATTTTTTTAAAAAATAAAATAAAAATAATACAAATTTTGGGCTGTTACATGGTGAAAACGGTCCGGATCCAGAGCTGATAGTGGTCATCCCGTATCTGTCTTATATTTTTTTTACAGGATCCGGATCCAGGTCCTAATAGTGTCGGATCCGGATTATGTTGGATACGGATCCGGGTCGGAACCAAGTCAGATATCGGATCGGATACTGGGTATTACCATATTCTCTTAGTTGATCGGGAAAAAAAATAGACATAGGCTATTCTCCATATTATCTATCCACAACATGTAACATGTCATATAATCAATGATATTCCCATGAATAGTGAGCTCATACATACAGGAATGTATAGGTCAAAGAATATCACATACTATTAATACAAGTAACTATTCAAAGAAAAATAGTTAGGTATATGATCCGGGTACCCGCATACTTATATTTGGATATTTTCCACGGGTACCAGGATCCGTCGGATATCTCCTATCCCATATCCGGATTAATTACCCATATAATTATCTAGATCCGGTCCAGATCCGGATTCGGATTTTGTTCGGATAGAAAAATGACTACCATATAAATTAAAATCCAAATATAGATCCTGTCGGATCCGAATATTATCCGGACCACTTTCAACCCTAGCGGTGAGGCCGTTAGGATCCGTAGTTTGTGGATCGTGGCCGTCGCTTCTGGGGATGGCATTTTGACCAGGCAGCGGCCGAGGCTAGGTGGTGGGCCAGGCGATGTACTGGGCCGAGCCCTATAATGCTAAATTGGGCCAAAAGCCTGGCGCCGTGGGAGGCCTAATAGGCCAGATTAGGTAGGTCGTGCCCCATAAATTTGATGAGCCTGGTTTCATTTCAGGTTTAAAGGCTCATTAATGTTTTATTACTGTTAGTCTATACCGAATTAAAATGGAACCAACGGGAAGTTTTTAATTGGCACAAGATTTAATTCTAGAAATAATGTAATTAATTTGAACAGTTCATTGCTGTAATCGGGCCAAAGCTGTTTATCATGATGGGCTCTTAAGATTATTTTTTTCCATTAATGTAATTAATTTTTATGGTTCATCATTACATTCTAACCAAAGTTGTTTGTATTAATGAGCCATTAAAATTAATTTTTCTACTTATGCAAATTAATTCTATTTTCGCTTCTGCCCAACGGTGATGCGAAATTGGAATATGTCATTAGCATGTGATTGATTAGACCAACGTAGGATTAATTGCATGCCTGACATTATTTTAAATTGTTTACTGATTGTGTCATGTTTTAATTCAGGAGTGAACCCTTCGAATGTTGCTGCCACTATTGATGGCATAGAACAGCTAACTGGCAACAATTTCCCCTCTTGGAAAGAGAAAATTCAGGTTGTCCTTGGACCTAGACTATGCATTCAGAGTGGATGCTCCTGTTCCTCCTACTGCTGATGTAGAAAACTTTGTTGAGCTAAAAAAGGCTTATGTTGCAGCTGCAGAGAAGTGGGAGCGGTCTAACTGCATGTCCTTAATGATAATGAAGAGCTCCATCTCAGTTGGAATAAGGGGAGCAATCCCTGATTCCAAAAATGCTAAGCAGTATCTGGCTAAAGTTGAGGAGCAATTTAAAGTCTCCTCAAAAGTTTATGCTAGTACTTTAATTCAGAAGCTCTTAACTACTAAGTATAATGGGTCTGGCAACATAAGAGAGCACATTATGATGATGATGATTTGTTTGCCAAGCTTAAGGGCTTGGATATGGCAATATCCGATGGATTTTTAGTCCATTTTATTATGACCTCTCTTCCTTCTGAGTACACGCCCTTTAAGATCAACTATAATACTCATAAGGATAAGTGGAGCATGAGCGATCTTATTGCCATGTGTATCCAGAAGGAGATAAGGCTAAGGGCCAAAAGAAAAGACTGTGTGAATCAGATTGACTCTGGCAAGACAAAGTTTCATGGGGACAACAAGTCCAAAAGGAAGCAGAATAACTCCCCTAAGCCTGATAAATCAGCAGCTAAGGCCTCAAATCCTGTTTCTTCTGCTAAGGGCAATAGATGTGCTTCTGTAATCAAGAAGGACATTTCCAGAAGGATTGTGCTGGCTTTCTGAAGTGGCTTGCAAAAAAGGGTAAGATGTAATTACGTTTATTGCTGAATCTCATTACGCTGATTATTCCCTTTATACATGATGGATTGATTCCGGTGCCACCGTCCATGTTTCAAATTCATTATAGGGATTCCTTACCGCGAGAACCCTAAGAACCAGGGGGAGAGAAACCTTAGAGTTGCTAATGGAAAAGAGGTTGAAGTTGAAACTATTGGATCACTTCTATTAGTATTAGACATCGGCTTTGTTCTTCAACTTAATAAAGTAGTTTATGTTCCTAGCATGAGAAAGAATTTGATTTCTGTTTCCTCTTTGGATGATGATGGTTATGAACGTTTCTTTGGGAACAATAAATGTGTTATCATGCTTAATTCAAATAATGTTGGTCTTGCCATCAGATAAGACAAACTCTATATGCTTCCTCTCAGTAAATCCTCTGTGTCTATGAATGTATGTGATGCTACCAATAAACCTAAGAGATGTAATGATTTATTGAAATTGTGACACTGTTGTTTAGGCCACATTTTGAAGGGGAGAATGGAGCACCTCATCAAGGAAGAGATACTTCATCCTTTCGAGCTCATATCTGCTGGCGAATCGTCTTCCTGGTTGCGAATCCAGCGTTGCTTTTGTCATCGTCAGAGGATGTGGCACAAGGATTCTTCGACTTTTGTGTCGGCCCTAATGTGCAGTTCGAGGTTGGGTACTTCGACTGGGTGATGGGAGACGAGATACAGAGCAGGTGTCGTTCAGAGTTCCTGCTAATTTTGGGGTTTTGCTTAGATCTATTAAGTGGTAGTGTGAAGAATCAAGTGTGAGTATAAGAAGACCATGTCGCAGAACTGGGGCGGTTCGTCATGGTGCCGTTTGTTCCAGTCTTGGGAGTGGTAGATTTGTAGGCCTCTCCATCTCGTTCGGGGAGGAGGGTTTGAGTCCTTTCTCTCGGGGATGGAGAAGGATTTGTCAAGAGGTAGGGTGGAGACATATCCCTTGGCTCGGTTCTATGTTCTTCTTTATTGTTTTAACGATGGCGGTCGGTTGGAGGCTGTCATCTTCGTCGGTAGTGAAGCTTCTTCAACGCCTGCTTCGGTTGAGCGGTTCTGATCCTTCCACGACTACAAACACTTTGGCGCGTTTGTGGTGTTTACTCTTTTTTTTTTTCTATCCATTTCCACCCTGATGTTGCAGGTAAAGGTTGAAGACGTTGATTCCGACAATGGTGGTGCCTGTTGGTGGCTGTTTCGTTCTCACTGACGAGTGGTGGTGCAGATTTGGATGTCTAGTTCTTTAGCTTCTAGCCCCTGGAAGGACATTCTTTATAACATTTTTTTGTTCAGGGGCTTATTTGTAAACGGGTGTATGCATCCCAAGTTTGAAATATATTTTGCCCTTTCTAAAGAAACCATGCATGACGAAGCTCTGCTTACTTAGTTGGCAGACCCTTGTAATATGGATTACCAGTCCCGGTGTGCAACTGGCACATCACTGTAGATAGTGAAACACAGCATTTTTATGGCACTAGTTGCAGTCGCTTTTAGTCAGCATGGTTCGATGTCACAAGTGAGAACGCCGTTACGCGCACGGTCACCTTTGAGTGATAATGAGAAGGCTTGAGAGTTAATTCTCTAGTCAGGGAATTGATTAGAGAGTAAGGTAGATGAGAAGGCTTGAGGGTTAATGGCACCTGTAACATCCTATTTCTTATTAAATAAAGAAAATTGGAAAGTTTTTAAATTTTTAAAATTTTATAATGAAATAATAAGGTAAAATTAAGATTTAAAAACCAAGGCCATACAAATTACAAAATTTTAAAATATAAAGTAAATCTAATTTTAAATTATTTTTACAACTCTTAAAACTCTTAAACCCTTTTAATAAATTGTTAAAAGAAACGAGAAAAGAGAAAAAGAAAATAAAAAGAAAAGGACAAAAAAATTACAAAACACCTCGCCTACTCTCTCCGGCCCAGCCCTCTCTTCCTCTCCCTCTCCCAAGCCGCCCCTCTTTTCCGCTCCCGCCGCCCAGTCAGCCTAGCTCGCCTCCTACCTTTCCCGCAAGCCGCCCCGGCTGGCCAAGGGCCAGCTTGGCCCAACTCGCTCGCCCCTCGTCTCTCTGTCTTTGCCTTGCTCTCGCTCGCTCCCTCGCCGTGCCCATGCGTGACAAGCACGCCGCGACGCACACCACCTCGCACCCACGTCGGACCGGCAGGTGCACACGTGCGGCTATACCGATGAGACCACGCGGTCTTCTCCCTACCCCCTCCTTGGGTGACCACCCGCTCCGTCGCCTCTATGCACCTTCCCGAGGCCACGCCACACAGCGCGACGCAACCTGGCAACACGCCTCGCCGCCCGGTCACTATGCACAATTACTCCCTCCCATGCCCCTAGCTATCTCGGTCACCTAGCTAATTGGTGACAAGGCATCAATGTCGTGGCTTCGCTTGCCCGCGACCTCCCTTGACCGCCTAGCCCCACAGGCAAGATCCCCGAACCGCCGCATGTGCCTTCGACCGGCCTTCGAGCGGTATGAAGCCTGAGGTGCCTCTTCTGTCGCTCTCTCCTCCTAACCGATTCTGCAGCCGCACTCCAGCATAGCCTCCTGCCTCTTCTGGTGAGCCATCTCGCCCAAACTTAAGCTTGGATAAGAGCACTCCCTCTCCTCTAAACCGTCCTCTCTCTAATTGGGCTCTCTTGCCTTGCAGTTTGCCGGAGCGCCCATAGAGCGTTGCCTGCAGGGAACCACCCCCTTTTCTATTTCATTGCCGTCGGTGAGTTCCATCCCAATCCCGTGCTCTGAAAGCATCCCAGAGATATCGCCCTCACCCCTTTGCCTTTCCCTTGGCCTAGGTCTTGCCGGAGTTAGCTGTCGAGGACTCTGCTTTGGACACCGCCAACCTCCACGACGCTAGAACGATCCAACCCTCCAACGTCCTCTCCGTCACCGCCGGTAACTCCCCGACACTATCCAGTAGCTTCTGCACCATTCGTGCTTGTCCCAGAACCCCTGGGTAGCCGACGCCATGGTGAACCGTGACCACTGCCGTTTCCTCTCATCGCGCCGCCGCGACAAGCCATCTCCGACGATGCTGACACGTCCCATAGGTTCACCATAGGCTCTAGGGCCTTAGCCCCGACGCTCGTGAGCCGTGGTGGCCCGAGTCGAGTCGGCATGCCGTCGTGCTCTTCCGCCAGGTCGTGATCAGCCGAAGGAAGAAGACGATGACGCCTGTTGGCGTCATGGATCTCTGACTGAGTCGCTGACCGGTGGGCCGGGGCAATTAGCTATTAATTAGCGGTTACGCCGTGATGTGTCACTAACCAGCGAAACCCATCGGGTTTAACCACAGTGTTAACCCACTCCGTGAAGTGCCGTCACTGACAAGTGGGCCCAAGGACCCACCCATCAGATTTAGTGGAAGCGTATTCTCGCGTGTATGTTTTCCTTTCGAGCTAAATCATTCGCGCCGCAATGCTTCCTCCAGCTCACGTGTCATGCCGGCTCGCTCTGCACAGTATTGGGCCTGAGTATTTTCTAGCCTTTGACCAATTTAAAAACTCAGTAACGGTAAAGGGATTTATTAAAAATATTAAATGACCTTTAAAAATTCTAGGAAAATTCTGTAAAATATTAGACACTTTTCTGGGCCTAGGAAAAATATTGCACCTTTTTCTCCAGTAGGAATTAGTGTCCTAAAAATTTTGGAACCATGGTAAGAGATATTAAATGAATTATAAAAATGGCCAAAACTCTATTTTCCAAGCTGTAAATTGCTAAAAATTAATTTGATAAAGTTATTGATATTGTGCTATTGTTTGGCACATTGTCTATGTGCGAGGGTAGGACCCAGAGAGTTCGTGGAACCCCTATTGAAAAAGACTACCCTCACCCAGACTTGGACCGAGGCAAGTCCCTTGACGCATATTGATTGAACCCTTGTCTAATTTAAAGGTTTTAGTAGAATTTCTAAACATGATGCTACTTATAAAATAAGTAATTTCTAGAGCTTAGCTACAACCGAAAAATAAAAATGTGTTCATGACCTTAATAACTTTGAACCTTAGACCTAAATGTAAAGTACCTTGACTATACGATCTCTTTGAAAATAGGATAAAAATAATTTACCTGATTAAATGATGACCCTATGATTTCGTATTATTAAAATAATTGCAAATGTGTGGTTTGGTGAAATAAGCCATTGGGGTAAATGCCGGGTTTAGGATTTTATATTCCCCCTGTAACATCCCCATTTTCAAAAATAAAATTCATGGCATCTTTGCGTGTGATTTAACTAATTTAAAAATCTTTTTCAAAATGTGCATGTTACTATATTTAATTTCCTAAAATCCTAATTAAGAAGACTTGCTTTTAAAATATTAATTGCAAATTATTTACTGAAAACCTATTATAATGATTTGTAAAAAAATTATGATTTTAAAATTGGACTTTGAGCCAACAATTTAAAAACTTAATCCAAATGAAAATTTAATTGCAAATTAAAGTGGTTAAATAAATAAATTATTAATTTTCTTATTTAACCCCTACCCATTTTCTCTCTCCCTCCCTTTTCTCTCTCTTTGACAAATGGGCCTCCTTGTCACTCTCTTCTTTCTCTCCCCTCTCACTCACCTCTCCCTCATTGACATCCCCTCCTCTCACTCTCTCTCTCACATGCAGCTATTCCTCCTCACTGCCTCTCTCTCTCACTTATCTCTCTCTCTCCCGTGCTCACCCCCTATGGCATCTCTTCCCTGGGCAACTCGCCCCATGGCATCTCGCTCCTGCTCCCCCTCCCACATGGCCTCCCTCCTCTGCTGCACGCCCAGCTGCCCCGGCCATGTCTTCCTTCCTTCCCGTCCTTCCTCTCACTCTCCTCCTTCCTCCTCCTCACTGCCTCCTCTCCAAATCCACCAAGTGAGCTCCTCCTCGGCCGAAGAACTCCGGCACCTCCTTCCTCTCACTCCCCTCGTTCCCTTTTGCCAGCTCGCCATCACCGTCACCGGAAATCACCGGTATTCATCGCCGAAGCCCTCATTGTCTCCCCTCGCCGCCACTACTTTCCTCGCTTGATTCGACACCGCCGAGAGGACTACCTTCCTCCTCTCTTCTCTCCTAGCACCTCTAGGGGTAGCCGTATCCATTCCATGCGCTGGAGCCACCGGATTTTAGTCGGACCTCGCAACCAGCATGAGCCCCTTTTTCCCCATGGCCGGCCACACCGCCCCGCTCGCTCCCTCGCCTTGGGATCGCTACCTAGGACTTCCCTCTACCCCCACGAAGCACACGCACCCCCTGCCGCATCTTCCTCGCCGCCATTTCGCCGGAGCCATGCGCGTCATCGCATTCCGCCGCCTCGGGCTATGCCGCCACTGCTGCAGTCACTAGACTGGTGGGCCAACCCTACCAGCGAGTTCGCCGCCTATCCCTCCCCCTTCGGTGCCACTTCCTCGCTGCCGGGAATCACCGGAGCGCCGTCGTCGCCGCCGTCCCGAGCCACCGACACTGTTCCCTTGCCCTCTGCCACTGCCAGGCGGGCCTTGCTAATCGATCGCCGCGCCAACAACCCGCCGCGCCGTCACTCTACCGGGTTGCTTGCCACAGTGGTGTCGCCGCCGCTGCCAGTCAGTTTGCTGCTGTAGCGTCTTGTGCACCGACCGGGCAGCCGGCTGGCTGGC
This sequence comes from Olyra latifolia, assembly GCA_036346145.1. Lineage (NCBI taxonomy): Eukaryota > Viridiplantae > Streptophyta > Magnoliopsida > Poales > Poaceae > Olyra > Olyra latifolia. The sequence continues at coordinate 37,322,142 of CM070524.1, read as the reverse complement.
TGGACCGTTCTTTGGGTTGAGCCCATAGGTGCGTGTCATCCACGCCCACCGCCGTGCTTGCTGGGTTGGGCCGCTTGCTTGTGTGTGCGTTCGCGTGAGTGGCATGGCCGCACAGTGCCGGGCTACATTGTGCAGGCCAAACCCACTAAGGGTTTTCCAAATATTTTTGAATTAAAAATTTATAAATTTTGTATCTTTAAAACTATAGCTCCAAAAATTGTGAAACAAATTTTAAAATGTTTTAAAAATGGAAATCTACTAGTATATAAATTTTAATATGCAATTGCACACATTCCATTTTCTGCTAAATAATATATTAGTAAAATGTCTTTAAATGATTACTTATATAATTTCGGTTTCAATAAAAATTTCAATAAATCTTATTTTGACCAGTGAGACAAACTTTATCTTTTTGAATTATTTTGACCAGTGAGACAAATTTCATGTTTTATCTTTCCATTTGTGTTTATTTTTGTTAATTCATTTGGTAGGATCTAGCGACGACAACTTTGCAAACAATCCTGTGGAGGATAACTAAGGTTGTACTGATCAAGGCAAGTGCTGAGCATTATACCCCTTTGATGTGAAATACAATTTCTAGAAATTTCCAAAATGCATGTTATATTAAAACTAAGAGTGCTAATTACCTAGTTGCTTAGATAACACCCAATTAATAATTACTCTCTTGAATCTCCCGAGTTGCCCTAGGTTATTAAAATTGTTAAAATATTGCCACAGCATTGAATTAGGTTTTGCACATGCTTAGAAATGCTTAGTCTTGAATTATTGTCCATACTGGATATTCGTCATTATCAAATGCTTGTTTAAATGATGGATTTAATAAAAGGGCAGTTGGTGCTGTCTTGTTTGCAAATGGGTTACTTGATAGTGCATGTTATCGGGGACAGAAAAATTGTTTTGCAAAATTTGATCGGGGTGGATGGTTGCAAGGCGAGTGCAGCAAGCACGAGACTTGGGCCCAGTGTGGGAACCACCCTGATCACTAAGGACCGATTCCTTAAGGTAGACGAGCTAAGTACACAGTGCGACCATGTGTGCTTGTATGGGCGGGCCCTGGTTGAGTACTCTTCGGACTCCTAGTTTTGGCATTCCAGTTGGTGGAGTAGACAATTCGTGCTATTCTATTGGCACAAGAGGGGCATTGGTGTGGAAACTGAAGGGATGTCGCATAGAGGGGGTGAATAGGTGTAACAAAATTTAACACAGCGGAAACAATAAGTCCGGACTGTCCGAATTCTACCTCAAATTGTCCGAATGCTTCGGATAGTCCGATGTTTTATTCGGATAGTCCGAATGATGCAGAGTAAGAAAAAATGTACAAAAGTAAATCTAGGCTCTTCAAGAGAGATCACCTGCACCAAATCCTGTTAGTTAGCCTAGAGTACCTGAGGGTGGTGCGTAGTTAACAATATCTTCTTCACGAACAAGATCACCACTTGAAACACCAAGATTTGTATTTGAACACAACTAGGATGAAGATGAAATCCAAGAGATGAAGACGGAGACTCAAAGATTTTATCCCGAAGTTCAGATCCTTGAGGGAATTCTACATCTCAGTTGAGGCGGCACAAAGCCCGGGTCTCTTTCAAGCCTAATCCTCACAGCGTTGCACAAAGCACTCATCGGCTTCACTATCTTAAATCCTTTTCTTTCGGAGGTGGATTCAACCTTCATAAACTTCCGGAGGCCCACCACATGAAGCTTGAGAGCTCACTGGCGACTCTTAGCCGTCTAGGAGTCCTCAACATCCAAGAGTAATAGATCGGCGAGAAATCTGCGAGAGGATGAAAACCCGGTGCTCAAGATGGAACTTAGCAAGCTCAAAACTTTCAAATCTCACTTCTCTTCTCCCTCTAGTGAATCCAATCAACAAGCTCAAAGAGGAGAGAAACTAGGGCTCAAGGAGGAAGAACAGGGGCAATAAATGTTTTGAATGAATAGTGTCATATGTTAGGTGGGAGTGAGATGGGCTATTTATACGAGGCCCAAAACTACCCGTTTTTGACTCAGATCTATGTAAGTTCGGATAGTCCAAGTAAATACTCGGATACTCCGAATAGTACAAGTCGAGGTGAAGATCTGGAATAATAACAGACAGAGAGACTCAGCTCGGATACTCCAAATAAAAACTTCAGATAGTCCGAATCTTCGGATAGTCCAAGTTATTCGGATACTCCGAGTGAATCCTTGAATAGTCCGAATAATTTCTGCCCGGTGAAACAGAGAGGGCTAGCACGGATAGTCCGAATAAAAACTTCGGATACTCCGAGTCATTCGGATACTCCGAGTAAAACTTCGGACAGTCCGAATAGGACTTGCAGCATGGACAATTTTCTGCCTGGAGAGACAGAGGGGACTAGCTCGGATAGTCCGAATAAAGGTTCAGATACTCTGAATAGGATATAACATTTTGGACATGGATTTGGGATTAGGTGACATAGGTCTATAAATTGGTACTTTTGCTAACTAATTTCCATCATGAGCACCTAGAATATTCAAACACTATTTTCTATCAAATCCCTCTTTATAGTACGGTTATCCTTAGACTCAAATTTAAAATAAAATTACATATTACAAGTCTAGGTACTGTCTTTTTCTTCATTTGATTTGAGGGTCCGTCTTTGCTCCTTAATTCATTGTCGAGAACTAAAATCTGAAGATAATATTTTAGAAATCTCATTAGTCCCTTAATCGTTTTGTCATTAATCCCCAAAACCCACAAGGGGGTCTAGATGCACTTTCAGAAACCTTAGTGGAAATGTCTTAACTAGGAGAAAGTTGGAGAAATGCCTTGTGGTGATCATTTTTTCTTTGGGTGCACCCTCAAGAGAAACCACCTCACATGGGTAAAACGTGCAACCTCTGCAGAGGGTAAAACTATCATGATAGCCGTGTCTACGGCCAAGGGCGGACGACAAGGAGCTGTCTCAATGGTACTTTTTATCTATTTGTTTTTAAAATGGTGTTTTAAAGGAAAACCACGATTGCAGTCATGTGTTGTGGTTTTTCTCCTCACAGTAGGTGCTATGAGCGATGAGCGTGTTTGCACGGTGGGTGCCGTGAGTAGCTAGGTTTGGGTAAAAACCGGTTGAGGCCGGAATTTCAAAGAAACTGATTCAAATATTTGTTTTTCATAACCAATGTTCTGGAATCTGTGCATACTAGCTACTGATCTAGGGACTAGTATAGGTAATGCACAGAAAGGGCCCGACTCCGATTTGGTGGGTCCCAACACCCCCTTTAAATGCTTCTGAGTAGGAAGGACCCAGTTGACACTATGGAGCAGGGATGCAAGATTTTGGGTTCGTGCTCGTACTCCTCCCTAGTCTAAGGATTGCTCATCCTATGAATATACAAACTTAGCCTTATAGTACAACCTCGAGTTCCATTATGGGATGGACCTGACCTGTTAAGTTCTGGGCTCGAGTAGCAACTTGCTGGTGGAGATGTCCTTCGTAGACATCTGGGTCATACGAGCATGGACTGCTCTTCCATTTTCGTCGGCGCCTTGGACCTTTTTCCTTGGCCTTTCTGTACAACATGAAGACTAGGACCATTGGACCGATCCTCCATGGCTGCCCAGGGATGACTCATGGAGCAATTGCTATTAAAGCTTACGACCCAAGCGGTTTTGTGATTCGCACCCCAGTGCATAATCTCCTGAGGGTAAAGTGTACCCACTCTGCAGAGTTAAAATTTATCATGATAGCCGTACTCATAGTTATGAGCATGCAAAGGGAGTATTCATATGGTAGACTCTTTTAAAACCTGGATCTTGGAGCAATGGTTTTGAAAAAGGATATTTGACAAAGGAAAAGTCTAAGTAAATGATTTTGTTTAAACTTAAATGGTTTCAAAAACTGCTTTCCCTCCATTTAGGCAAAATCTTAAAAATTTGTCTTTCCGCAAAATGACACAAGCCTTCTCTTGTACTAAGTCTGATACTGCATCCTTTCCTAGGCTTGTGGAGTACAGTTGTACTCGCACTTACTGTTTTCCCCTTTATTTTTGTAACCCTAGTTGAGGAGCAACAGGCATACGACCAGCAGTTTGATGACACCGACGCAGACTACAAGGATAAAGAATACGAGGACTTACCAGAAGACTAATGCACTTCCTATGTCCTGATGCCTTTGTGAGTAGATAGTAGAAACTAAAGGCCGAGCATCTCCAGCAGCTACTTCAAATTTTTTCTTTATAACACTATTCCCTACACACTCTTTCCATCTCTCTAAAATTCCTTCACACTTTACACTACACTGTAAAAGATTCCTTCCCTCCAGCAGCTCCTCTATTCCTAAAAAGTCAGATAAAAAGTGTTACAGGGTAACGACTGCTGTGCACTCAGCCTTCCCGTGCACTCGTGCAAACTCATGACCGAGACCATCAGATGGAGATCGAATGAGCGGTGGCTTTTTTGCACATTACCCCTCCCCTGTTCTGAGCGTGGGAGCAAAGACCGATTCGCCTCCCAATCGCACCGAGAAGCTTCGTTCCTCCTCTTGGTGTCGCTCCTCTCCGGCGAGTACATCCTCCCAGGCGAATTCTTCCACGTCCGAGTCGGCGTGAGGTCAGCGCGGGAGGTGTGAGCGAGGTCAGGTCGGCGAGCTCGTCGCGAGGTCAGCGCGGGTCAGCAAGCTCATCACAAAGTCAACGAGGTGGATAAGTTCGGCGCGGGAGACGTGCGCGAGATCGCCGCGGGTCCGGGTCGGCGAGGTTGATGAGGTGGACAAGGGTGTGCATGAGGTCGGCACCAGAGGCGTTGAGCGCGTCCATCTTGGCCACATCCGACAGTGTCGAGTACCTCCTCCCGACGACTGCCTCCTCCCCGGCGTGTGCCTCCTCCCCGGTGAATTCGTCCGAGCCGACGAGCACCCCCTCCGGGCGAGCATCACCTCCTAGGTGACCATCCCCTCCCATGCGGGCTGTCATCTCTAAACCTAGGGCTTCCTTAATGGCGATAACATCCATGTATATCACCCTCCCCCCGTAGCAAATGAGCAGGCGATCACCACCTTGGGGAGCAACCTCCCAGCGGCCATGAATTCCCCGGCGAACAACTTATTGTCAACGAACCCCTCAATGTCCATGATCACCACCTTGGGGACCAACCTCCCAGCGGCCATGAATTCCCCGGCGAACAACCTGTTGGAGACGAACCCCTCAGCGTCGACGAACCCATCAGCGTCCATAATCACCACCTTGGAGACCAACCTCCCAGCGGCAATGAACACCTCAGCGTCGACAAACCCCTCGGAGATCACCGACCATGATTTATTCAGTACTCCAAGAAAGAAAAGCAACAACACTGTGAGTATATGCAAATTATTAATGTTTTCATAACTTTAATATTGCCGACTAACATTTAATCATTTGTAATGTTGTAGTGCTCATCGTTTATACCTAAGTGTGAAGACCATCTGAAGCCTATAGTTGGGATGTCGTTTGACGATATTGGCTCAATAGAGATGTTCTACAAGAGATATGCACATGACATTGGTTTTGCAGTATGTATTGGTCAACAAAAATTGAATGATGATGATACAGTGCAGTGCATTACTTATGTGCAAGGCAAGGATATAAGTCAAATAAAGGTAAGAACAATGTGGATCCTACGATCAAAGCTCGTAAGATAAAGAAACAAGATGTAGATGTGATGCTCACATCATTGTCAAGCGGGGTAGTGATACTAAGTACAAGATAGCCACATTTATTGAGCATCACAATCATGAGCTTGTGACTCCTAGTAAACGGCATTTGCTCAGATCAAACCGTTATGTAAATGAGAAGGCAAAAACAACACTATATGATTGCTATAAAGCAAGTATAGGCACCTCACAGGCCTTTAGGTTGCTTCATGTAAGTTGTGGGGTTTTTGAATATATAGGGTGCACAAAGAAAGATCTACAAAATTACTACAGTAAATTCAAAAATAAAATCAAAGATGCTGATGCTCAGATGTTTGTGGACCAACTTGGGTGGATGAAGGAACTCAATCCCGCATTTTTCTTTGAGTATGAAGTGAATGATGGTAGGTTGGTGCGTGTGATCTGGGTAGATGCCACTAGTAGGAAAAACTACAGTCATTTTGGTGATGTCATATCTTTTGATTCTACATATAGTACTAATTAGAATGATATGATTTTTGCACCATTCATTGGAATCAATCATCATTTGCAACGTGTTTTTTTTCAGCTGCATTTTTAGCTAATGAAAAGATTGAGTCTTACACTTGGTTGTTTGAGGTCTTCCTAAGAGCTATGGGAGTAGCTCCTAAACTTATTATAACCGATGAGGATACGAGCATGAGGGCTGCAATTTATAATGTTCTTCCAACCACTATCCATAGGTTGTGCATGTGGCATATCATGAAATAACTTCTAGAAAAAATTGGTCCACATGTAAGAGAGAATCCCTTATTTTAGGAGATAGTGAACTCGTGTGTGCGGAGTTCAGAAACAACTGTGGAATTTGAGACAAAATGGCATTATTTTAGATTTTAAGCTGGAGGACAATGAATGGCTGTCTAGAAGATATTAGATACATGAGTCGTGGATCCCAGCATATTTCATAGATGTATTCCTTGCAGATATTCTTTGAACCACATCTAGATCAGAGAGTACAAATTCATTTTTCAACCGTTTTATAGCTCACAAGCTCTCATTTGTTGAGTTTTGGCTTCGATTTGACACGGCTTTGAAATGTCAGCGCCAGGAAGAGTTGATAGCTGGCAGTACTAGCCTCCATACAAACCCTCGATTGCTTACATCATGGAAAATAGAGAAACATGGCAGCTTACTATTCACTCATGAGGTTTTTGAGAAGTTTCAAGAAGAGGTAGTAGCTGCTAGAGACCATTGTGATGTTTAGAACACATCAATAATGGAGGGGATGAAAATTGTGTTTATGAGCGATTACTCTAGTAAGGTTAGAGAAGTTGGTTGTGACATGTCAACCATGGCAGCTAAGAGCTCTTGCATCTGTTTGAGTCGCTAGGAATCCCATGCCGACATATCATACGTATATTGTGAGCTGCAAGACTAAATGAGCTACCAAGCCATTATGTCATTAAAAGATGGGGGAAAAGAAGCAACAAGCAAATACTGAAATACACAAATTATATGATGCATTTTTCATTTAAACCATATTGTATTGATGTCGACATATCATTTCACAGGAATTATGTGTATGACAATGAAGGCAATCTACTAATGGAAAAGCCTACCGACTCGATGGATGTAGCTATGAGAAGGAAGGCTTCAAATGCAGAAAATAAGTTTGCTTCCCTCTTTCAGATAGCTAAGACATCAAAAGAAAGTATGGATTTTTTTAATAGATAATTTGGACAAGATTGAGGAAAATATGTGCCATTTGTTTCCCAGTCACTCGCGCACTAGGTAAGAAGAACATCAAGATTTTATCGGTGGTACCATTCCAAATGAGGTAGACGTACTCCCACCCACTAATATACGTACGAAGGGACAATGCAAGAGAATTATGGGACATGGGGACAGGGGGAAAGAAGAAAGATGGGGTGTAAAAAAGAAGAAAGAGGAAGGGACACGCACATGTAACACCTGCAAGCAAGTTGGGTTCCATAACAGTCAAAATTATCCAAAGAAAAAACAGTAGATTGATATTTTGTGCAATTGGTTAGAAGCTTATAGCTATTTTGTCCCAGATGCTTGTAAGACATGGTGATATTTAGTTTATGTGCTATTTTCTGTTTCAATTGATTCAGCACATTCTGGTTGCTTATGATAATGATTTTTGTATATAATCAGCTTGTTGATGCACACAATTTTTCTTAGATGTAGCCAACCTGATATGTTCATGTCACAAAACTGATACTATTCATTCCAGAAATTTCATTTCGAACTAATCCTATCAGGCTGTTCATTTCAGGCTGAACATATCATACTAGCTAATTTTCAGATTTACCATGCTGTTCATTCAAAAAATTTTATTTCGAACTAATCCTATCAGGCTGTTCATTTTAGGCTGAACAGGCACATGTAATTCCAATTCTCATGCTAGCTGGTTTTTAGATTACCAGCCATCCTTTCATAATCAAACAAGCTAAAGCAACTCAAGAGATGAATAGACGACTGACGCTTTGCAATTCTCATTGCCAACTTATTTCCCAATGTTTAAATTTTCCATAATATATTTTACATGAAACTATAGTAGACTTGAATTCTCATACTAAATCTGATACTATTCATGTCATACAACTTGATACTGCTCATGCACAGAAATTGTTCATGCCAATTTCAACACATTCCCAGTCACAAAATCTCAGCTCAAACTATTCTCAACGCAAATCCTAGTTCAAAATATTCTCAACACAAAATCTCATTTACACAAGATTGACAATAATTTATCATGAATAGTATCAGGTCAGTGGGCAATTTTGCACATAGAGCTTCATTCATTGAAATACATGCTCTCATTTACATAATTGACTGCATACATGACTTTTAGTTTTAGTTACATAACTAGTTACATACATGGCAGCCTACATGCATGCTAAATATCATACATCAGGAATTCAAGTCAGGGGCACCAAATGATGCACATCCTTCCATGTGGAATTCAATTTAGGGGCACCACTTCAGGAGGATGAGCCAAAATTCAGAGAAATCACAGATGCTTCGCAACTGAAGTCCACCCTGTACAACACCCAAAATTCAGAAAATTTGCAGATGCTTCGCAACTGAAGTCCTTCTGCAGTCCATCCTGTACAACATCCAAAATTCAGAGAAATCAGACAAATTTGTAGCTTAATCGTGAAAAATTGAAAATTCGGAGATGTTAGGGGACGGAGGGGTTAGGGCGGAGAGGAGTGGAGGGGATGTGCTACCGCGGAGGCGGCTAAGGCAGCAAGTGGTGAAGGGGCTAGGGCCGACAGGGATGGCGGGGCTGTGTGATGGGCGGAGGCAGCCGGGTGCCATGGTGCGAAGGGGCTGAGGCATCTGAACAACGAGGGGTGGCATCTGGTACAACTAGGAGCTCAGACGAGGGGCAGAGGCGGTTGGGCCGGCGAGGGGTTAAGGCGTCTAGACGCCGAGGGTGGAGGCGACTGGGATCGCGAGGGGCAAAGGCGGTTGGAGCGGTGAGGAGCTAAGGCAAGGGGCACATGAGGGAATGGTCACCTAGAGAGGGGAGGCCGCCCTGCCGGATCTGGCCGACCACGCCATCATCGTCGCTCGAGGTAGAAGGGAGGCTGCATTGCTCGAGGTGGAGGGGGAGGCCGCACCACCGGATCTGGCCTATAAAGAGGAGGCCACGTTGCTCGAGGGCTGACCATGGCACCACCGTCGCTCAACGTGAAGGGGGAGGTTGCTGTCGCTTGAGGCCGGTGCGAGTGCACGGTGCAAAAGAAGAGAAGGGATACAGGGGAGGCCGGGAGGGGTAATGCGCAAAAAGGCCACCGCTCGTTCGATCTCCGTTTGGGGGTCTCCATCGCGAGTTTGCATGAGTGCACAGGAAGGCTAAGTGCACAGCAGTTGTTACCGTGTTATAGAGTGTCGGCTACGGATGTTCTAATAGCTTGGTGACATTTTTGATGTGAACGCATGAGGAATTATGTGTGAACACGAACGGGATTTGATTGGGCCAGACCGTTGTTAATTAAGGGAGACTCACAGGTGCCAAGCAGCCACGCGCTAATAAACTGACAGACATGTGGCAACGTATCGGCCATAAGCTTGAGCCATACCATCCGACACATACCTAATTGATTGGATTCGAAGAGTTAAGTGGTTTCTCATTTTTTAGATATATAGCTCATCAGTCGTGCATTGTTGGATTCCAGGAGTCTATGCGTGCGACTACTCAGCCACTAATCAGTTACTAGAAAGTGCGCAATAAAACATGAGGGCCTTATAAAATGCTATACATGGCATCATACACCGACTCCAGTCACTCACCTCCCTAAACTCCGACATGGAAGACCCGGCTCCCACCAGCCGCAAGAATGCGCAGCATGAAGAACTCCGGCAAAGCCTTCACATGGAAGACCCTTTCTCTTAGGGTTCTAATCCAATGGGATCACTTCGGTTTCAACAATTCTCACCACTCTGTGGTGTAGGGAATCGCCAATCCCACCTTCGACAATACCAATCGCAAACTTTTTCCCGATGGTAGCGAAACTCCGCTGGAACACACCTCCGGAGATCGCGGCAAGAAGCGCAGGCATAACAAGAAATTAAAAAAAGCCATCGGAAAACATGGACAAACTCTGCTCCAAGCCATGGAGAAATCGAAGAGCCGCGAGAACGACGACGTCAAGACGTCAGAGAACGATGGCGTTAAAACTAGCAACATCAAGACTGGTATGAACGACGATGCCAGGACTACAGTCAAGAACGTCAAACCATCTAGTAACTGTCTGGTCAACTGAGGACAAGATTCGTATGCTCAATGCCAACATCTGTCACCGCGAGAAGCACTGCAACTCTGCAAGCAACCGACGATCGAAGAGCTGGGTGGCGCCGTCCACAACACCCTCGACAGAAAAGATGGTGGCATCGACACGCTTAGGAAAAAATCTACTTGACCTCTAAATTATTGAGTATCGTCTATTTTAGTCCTTGAACTAAAAAAATCAGGTATTATATCCCTAGAACATAAACTGAGCAAATAATGTTTTCAACCGGTTTTGGAGGTATTTTCACTAGCGAGACTATGAGCCTATGACATGGCATGTCATATGGCTATTACTTGCGTTGGTCCACCCATAAGTGACACCACTTCTGCATCATCTTCCTCGCTCTCTCCCTTTCTTTTCTCTCTTTTCCTCTCTTCAATCTTAGAGAGCCGTTGGCCTCCACCAAACCAGCCGACTAGTGTACACCTTCTCCCCATTGGCCTACACCGCTGCACTTGCCAATCCAGCACCACAACTAATCTCCTCCCTCCTTCCCTGATTTCCACAACCCTCTCTCTCCCCTTCCTCACGGCCTCCTCCATCCCGTTGTCCCCTTCTTCCATCTTGCAGCGAGGAGCGGCGTAGTCGGCACCGAGCACCGCCGCCCGCCACAACATGGAGAGCTTGGGGATTTGCATGGCAGTTGGCCGACCCATAAGTGACACCACTTTTGCATCATCTTTCTAGCTCTCTCCCTTTCTTTCCTCTATCCCCCTCTCTTCAATCTTAGGGAGCCTTTGGCCTCCTCTAAACCGGCCGACTAGCCTACTCCTCTTCCCTACTGGCCTACACCACTGCACTTACCAATCCAGCATCGTAGCTAATCTCCTCCCTCCTTCCCCGATCTCCACAACCCTATCTCCCCCCTTCCTCACGGTCTCCTCCATCCGGCCAGCCCCCTCTTCCATCTTGCAGCGAGGAGTGCGTAGTCAGCACCAAGCATCGCCGCCAGCCACAACATGGAGAGCTCAGGGATTTGCACGACAGTTAGCTTAGGAAGTGCGGCATATATGGGACAACGAACTGAAAAAGGAAGGCAACGATGCTCGGTGGCTTCCTTCGCGGCAGGCTGTAACAAGAAGAAGTGAGGGAGGTCAATAGCTGGCACCATGGTTGATGGCGAGGGTTAGGTATGGTGAGCAGGCCAAGGTCGGCGCATGGTGCAAACGGTGAGTGGGCCAACTCCCTCATGTCTCATCAGCCAACTATTCCTCCCTCACGTGCAACAATGATGGAGAGGGATAGACATGTTCATAAGCGGTATAGGATGGAGATGGAGCCTGTGGCGGTGTGGCCAAGGACAACAAGGTGAGGAGGAGGCACGACAAGGTCGGAGGCTACGTCGTTGCCTACTATAGCGACCTAGATGCGTTTGCCGAGGTGAGGAAGGTGAAATAGAGGGAGAAAGCAAAGTGATGAGAGAGATTAGAGAACAGTAGGAGGTAGAGGAAAAGGAAGAGGAGGATGATATGCAGGACCCACACACATAGTTGTTTGTTTGTTTGTATGTTGACGTCAAATGCCACATGGTGAAACCGCCTTCAAAACCACCTCCAGTGGTTATTTGCACGGTTTGTATAGTTCATGAGGCTAGAATACCTGATTCTTTGAGTTTTTTTAGGCTAAAGACTAAGGGGCTTCCTACAATCATACATACTTAAAAGATATCTACAAAACATAAGCCCAAACAAATGAAAGGAAAAAAAAGACCCTTTTTTGTTCATAGGATATAGTAGAGGGAGCGCAGTAGCTGACGGGATCAAGTAGACTTTTTGCTATAACATATTACGATTGAAACTAAAAGGATCATGGTACAACAACCAATGAAATTTATCACTACAGGAATCCGACTTATTTACGTCGGCCAGAAGCCGACGTAAATATATTTACGTCGGCATGCCGATGTAAACCAAGCGACGTAAATAGCATTATTTATGTCGGCGTCGATGTAAATAAGGCTTATTTACGTCGGTCTCGAAGCTGATGTAAATAGGAATAGTAGTTCTCAGCCGGCAGGGTGGAGCTGATGTGGCAGTTATTTACGTCGACTTTGGGCCGATGTAAGTAGGCTCCACATCACCATGTCCCCATGGTGGGCCGACGTAAATAGCTGCCACCGTGGAAGGATTATTTAAATACTGGGGCTGCATGCATGGCTGAATTTTGCTTCAGTATTTACGTCGGCCTGGCAGACATAAATACTAGAGAATTCAGGAACAGCTGAATAAATATGCCATATATAAATACGTAACCATATGTACAGGAATAACAGACAGAACCATATATATATATCCATCCATACATATTGCACCATCCATCAATTCATATAAACCAACATCGATCAGTCCATTCAACCATACATTCATATAAACCAATATCAATCCGTCCATTCATATCAAATTATAGCATCCATCCACAATTATATCTATATATATATATAAACTTAAACATGGCATATAAAATTTCGGCAGCATAACCCCGTTGTTCTCCGAATGCACTCTTGTTACTTGTGCATCGGAGAACAACTGGGTTATGTAGTCAAAATTTCGTTTGAATTCTACGACATGCCACGACAAACCGCGCTAAACTGTCCATCACTAGGTTGTCCAAAAGCGTGGACAATTCAGGAACGACACATTTCACAATTCAATGTGAGTTGTGTCGTTCCCAAACGGGTGACATATAGGTTAGGTTGACTTTCTATATTCTATAGTGCAATTGATATGTACAAAATTTATCTTTCGTAACATTATATATTAAATGCAAAATAAAAACATAATAACAAATTAGAGTCAACATAAGAATAAAACCTTAATTAAATTACATAAATTAGTGTACACAAAACTAAATTTGAATAATCTATCTTAATTTAAATTACTAAATAAATTATTTAATTACATTAAATAACCTAACTTAATTGAATTATATGAGTAAGACCGCTTAAATTTAGGAGGTGGCGAAGAGAGGGCGCGGGCGGTGAGAGCGCGAGGTGGACACAAGGACGAGGGTGGCGACGGTGGGTTAGCGTCCTCGCGGAAGTTGGCCGTGCGGCGGTGAGGACGACGGCCAGGCGGCGAGGGTGGCGGACGGCGGCGAGCAACGACGGTCGGCGATAAGCGATGGCGGTAGCGGCAGCGGCGGCGTCGTGCGGCAAAGGCAATGGCGACGGCGAGGCATGGCGCTGGCGCGGCGGCGGCAGCAGGTTGTGGGCGCGAGGGCGAGAGGCGGGCGACGGCGGGCGCGGCGCGCGGCGGGGCGTTGGCGGGCGTGAAAGGCGGCTGCGGGCAATGCGTATAGGCCAAGGACGCAGCCTGCAATGTGTTAAAGGCTCGGCCTATTGCCACCACGTGGCAGTTTTATGTCGGCCTGGCCGACGTAAATAGGCCTCTCAAATTTTGAATTTAGTGGGCGCGTGATGAGCCTCTATTTACGTCGGCCCAGCCAACATAAATAGGCCACGTGGCATATTTACGTCGGCTGGGCTGATGTAAATGGGCCTATCTGATTTTTTATTTTGTGGGGCAGGATGAACCGCTGTTTTCCTCGGCTTAGGCATGGCGGCGGCGGGGCGTGGGCGTGGCAGCGGTGGGGCATTTGGCGAGGGCGCGAAAGGTGGCGACAGGCAATGTGTATAGGCCAAGGGTGCAGCCTGCAATGTGTTAAAGGCTTGGCCTATTTATGTCGGCCAGGCCGACATAAATAGCCGCCACATGGTAGTTTTACGTCGGCCTGGCCGACGTAAATAGGCCTCTCCGATTTTGAATTTAGTGGGCGCGTGATGGGCCTCTATTTATGTCGGCCCGGTCGACGTAAATAGGCCACGTGGCATATTTGCGTCGGTCGAGCTGACGTAAATGGGCATGTCCGATTTTTTATTTTGTGGGGCGGGATGAACCGCGGTTTTCGTCGGCTTGGCCGACGTAAATACAACTATTTACTTCGGTTTGACATGGCCGACGTAAATAAATCCGGGTTTACATCGGTATTTTTTAAGTCGACGTAAATATATTTGGCCGACGTTTATAGGTCGGATTCCTGTAGTGTATGTAATGGTGACGTTTGACATATGTTTAGCTTCGTAGGGTCACCAAACAGTATGTTTTGCACATAATTAAACCTCATCCGGTCAACCGGCCGGCTACACAAATCTAGCCTAAACATAGAGAGAGACGAAACTTTGTAACAGCTTAATATTTCGAAACATATAGAGGGATAATTAGGAAAACATTATGTACTTATGTTCCACGAACAATATTATATTTTATTATATAGGAAAATATATAGAGGGTAGAGTGTTAGATAAAAATTAAAGAAAAGTGTCATTTTACACCTCTTAATTAATAAAGAAGTTTGTTCTACACCATACTGGCAACATATTTTGTGCTAGTGCAGTGCTAACATGTGCTAACATGCTGAGTTTAGACCTCCGATGGACTTCTTGCTGCTCAGATTGAACCCACTTAATCCGTTTTACAGAAAAACCCCTGACTTCCTCTCCTGTTTGTGAAGACGCCTCTCCACCTCTTCTCTCAGCTCCCTCCAGATCCATCTTTTGTGCCTCCCGACCTCATCCATTAGGGCTCAACGGCACTCAGGTGATCCTCGGCTCACCCTCCAACCCCAACCTCCCCCGCACTCGTCGCCGTACTCGGCCGCCGCCCTCCAACCCCCGCTTCCATCTTGCCCGGTGCCGCCGCCCTCCAACCCCCGTCTCTCCTTGCTCGGCCGCCGCCCTCCAACCCCCACCGATGGTCCACAATTTTGCTTGATTTCTGGTTCATGTCCAAGTTGATGCAGATTACATTTGGCTAATTCGAATTGTAGTAGAGAAAGAGATAATTCATGAGTTACCAACATCTGCCATTCGATTTCTGTGTGTTTGTTGAATAGGATTGGGCCTGGTGATTGCAAGGTGGCATGTTTCAGGATTTTGATTCTGCCTTTGGTTATGTATATGTATGATGTCATACACCATGTAATCTGAACTGGAAATTGCAAGGGATGTGTGCAGCGCAGAATTTTGATTGTGCTTAAAATTGTTTTTTTTTTGAGGGAAGGGCAAGAGAGCTGCCGTCTATTAATTATCAAGGGCGAATAGGCGGGATAATTCCCGCTAGGTTAGAAGGTACTAGTTAATTACAAAGCGGGCCCCTACAGCCACCTAGAGGTGCAGGTCATCCAACAGCAGGTTAATAAAAACTGACAAGGGCCTCTCGCAAGAGCGAAAAACACGGTTGTTACGCTCTAGCCAGAGGTGCCAGAGTTCCTAGGATGACAGAGTTGGCCCATGAGCCACAATTGAGCTTGATCTCGTCGCATCAAGAATCCACCAGTCCCGAATGGAGTCCTGGTGAGTCCAGCTGGCTGGGTTTAGGCTAGGTAAGCCGAGCAGAGAAGCGAGACGCGTCCACACTTGCGCACTATACCCGCACTCAAGAAACAGGTGTTGAGGTGTTTCCAGGTTGCGGCAACAAAGGACGTAGAAGTAGTTGTTCGGTAGCCCTCGACGAAGCAGAGCATCGGCTGTCATGATGCCGCCGTGCAAGAGCAGCCAAGCAAAGAACTTGCATTTGGAGGGTACCCACTGGTGCCAAATGCAGGAACTGACAGGCGAAAGGGTTCTGCCGACAAACTGCAGTTTGTAAGCAGACCTGACTGAGAAAAGACCATCTCGCGAGAAGCGCCAAGTTATCTGGTCATCGTCTGTAACTAAAATGACCTGAGAGAGGAGCTGGCAGATCTGGACCAACTCAGGGACCAAGGCTAGCGCGAAGCGGTTACGAAGGTCAGAAATCCAGCAGTTGTCGTGGAGTGTTTCAGCAACCGAACGGTTCTTTCTGATAGAAACAGCGAAGAGCTGTGGTGCGGCGTCTGTAAACAGGCGATCCCCAAGCCAACGGTCCTCCCAAAAAGATATGTTGCGCCCATTACCTACCGTGAGCACGGTGGCGGCTTGAAAGAGTTGAAAGTCTGTAGGGTCAGATACGCCCCGGTGAAGAGAAGACGGATGCATGGGTGCGTTCTTGCTAAGCCACAACCACCGAACTCTCAGGGCACGGGCAAACTTGGCGAGGTTGAGGACACCAAGTCCGCCATTATTTGTCGGAGAACACACAAGATCCTAGTTGACTCTAAATTGCCTGGAGCCCGCCTCTGCAGTGCCTTTCCAAAGCCAAGTGTGACGAATCTTATCAATGCATTTGAGCACAAAGGGCGGCAACTTGACAATGGAGAGGGTGTAAGTGGGAAGCGCCGAGAGGACAGCTTTCAGGAGGACGAGGCGACCTCCTTTAGACATGAGAGGGCCCTTCCAACCAGCGAGTCGACTAGAAATCTTATCGATTAGCGGCTAGAAATGGACATGGTGCAATTTCTTGATGGAGAGAGGCAGCCCGAGGTACTTGAGTGGGAAGGAAGCTCGCTGCGCGGGCAGGCCGGTGAGGATGTCGTCAAGGTCAAGGTTTTTGCATCTGATAGGAACCACCTGGCTCTTGGTAGGATTGGTGCGAAGGCCAAAGATCTCGCCAAAAAGCTGGAGGATGCGAGCAAGAGCGGAGATATCTTCCTTAACCGGCGCAACAAAGATGGCAGCATCATCTGCGTACAAGGAAGTTTGAAGGTTGGATTGAACTCCCCGGAGGGGGAGAGGATGCCTACGTTGGCAGCAAGCTCTAGGAGTTTATGGATAGGCTCAATGGCGAGGTTGAACAGGAATGGGGAGAGTGAGTCCCCCTGGCGAAGACCTCTGCGGTGCTGGATAGGTTGTCCTAAGAAGCCATTGAGGAGAAACTTCGAAGAGGTGGATGCCAGGGACATTGCAATCCAATCGCGCCAACGTTCTCCAAAGCCTCTGGCGCGAAGGTTGTCAAGCAGGTCGGGACAAAGGATAGAGTCGAAGGCTTTCTCTAGGTCAAGCTTAAACAGGACAGCTGGCGTGTTAGAGCGGTGAAGTGTCTTGGCTTTTCCTTGAACGAAAAGAAAATTGTCCTGAATGTGCCGCCGCTTAATGAAAGCACTCTGGCAAGGAGAGATCAGGGCATCCATGAAGGGTGCTAGCCTGGCAGACAGGATTTTGGTGAAGAGTTTCCCTAAGCTCTGAATGAGACTGATCGGCCTGTAATCCGAGGTGGAGGCAGGCACGTCTTTTCTAGGAAGCAGGACGAGATGAGAGCAGTTGAGAGCCTGCAGGCCATTGGTGTCGAGATTGAACAGACAACGCAAGGCCACAAGAAGATCGTGGCTAACGATGTCCCAATAGAATTTGAAGAAAGCCCATGTGAAACCGTCGGGACCAGGAGCTTTATCACTGGGAAGGGCGAAAACGACCTGACGTAGCTCATCAGCCTCAAGGGGCACCTCCAACGAGGAAAGATCGACGGAGGGTAGGTTCAAAAAATCCCAGTTAACAGATCTTGCAGGGGTGTCAGGCTGCAACGAAGCGGCCCGGGAGTCGCTGAAGATAGAGCTAAAATGATTGTAAAGAATGCTAGCCTTGCCGACATGGTCGGTGTGCAGGGCACCCTGACACATCAGCGAATGGATGAAGTTCCTCCGACGTCGAGCGTTAGACTTGAGATGAAAGAACTTGGTGTTGGCATCACCAAGCTTTAGCCAGGTTAACCGCGAGCGCTGCTTCCATTTGATTTTCTCAACGGCCGCGAGCCCAAGGATATGCGCTTTGACGGCCCTCCGAAGAAGGAGTTCAGAAATGGATAGGTCGCGGAGCTCCATGGCCATGTCCAGCAGGCGTATAACTTCCTTGGCAAGCGCCAATTGGAACTTGGTATCCCCAATTAACGTGCGACTCCACACACTGGGCGCAGAGGCGGTTTTCCTCAGCTTGAAGTTGAGTCGGTGAAGTGGGTGGGCGGGGCCCGCCACGTCACTCCAAGCTTGTTGCACCACTTCTTGGAAGCCGAACGTGTTGATCCAAAAGTTCTCCAAACGAAAACGCTTGGGGGGTCTTTGGTGCTGCTCAACAGTGAGGAGAAGCGGGCCGTGGTCAGACGAGGACGAAGAGAGCGGGAGCAGCGAGGAGCTTGGAAACAATAAGTCCCGAAAGCATTGCAGAAGACCCGATCCAGTTTGACCAGCGTGGGCCTGGCTTGCTCATTGCTCCAAGTGAAATGCCGACCGGTGAGATTGAGTTTGAAGAGTTGGCAGTTGTCAAGCGGGGAGCGAAAGCGGGCCATGAGACGACGGTTTAGGTGGAGGTTGTTCTTGTCTGAGGCCTTGTAGATGAGGTTGAAGTCACCCAACACGAGCCACGTGCCAACAAAGTGAGTGGAGATGGCGGATAGCTCATGGATGAAAGCATCCTTCTCGGGGTCGGTGTGCGGACCGTAAACATTTGAGATCACCCAACTTTCTTGCGAATGGAGGGAGGTGACTCGTGCAGAGATGGACTGCGGGAGGATGAGGTGGTCAGAAAACTGGACTTGGCGATCATCCCAGTAGAGAAGTAGCCCATCGCACGAATCGGTGGCCGGTAATTGAAGAACACCCTTGAGACGATGGCCGCAAACTTCCATGAGCGTCTGGTTGGAAGGGGAAGAGAGCTTCGATTCTTGCACAGCTAAGATAGTAGGGTTTGTCGAGCAGATGAGGTCAGCCAAAACATCACACTTGGCAGCCAAATTTAGGCCGCGAACATTCCAACATAGAACCTTCATAAGGGAACCCAGAAGCAGACACCAAGGGCCAGGGTGGTGGGTGCTCAAGCAATACCGGAAGGAACCTCCTTAGCCGTTGCAGGGCCAACAGCGGCAAGGTCCAGGGCAGGCCTGCTTAGCCCACAGAGGTCGGCAATGGCAGCCACGGTCGCGTCATTCAGCGGAGAGGAGAACAGCTGACCAAGCTGCACAACCAGGTCGTCAACCGAGGTGTAAGTGGCGGTAGGAAGGCCGAGCTTGCGCGCTAGAACTGCCTGAGCCTTCCAGATGGCAGGAATCTAGGATGAGCCAGCGGGAGAGGGCCTAGAACGGGCAAGCCTGGAGCTACGATGCGGCTGAGCAGGCACCGAGCCCTTGGGCGGTGTGCTGAATAAGGTGGGGGCGGGCAGAAGGGACACCCTGGTGACCAACCGATCAATCTCAGTGGGTGGAACCGATGGGTGAAGCGTGGCCTCCAGGATAATAGGATCAACACCGGAAGGACGAGGGGGTGGCACCAACGAGCGGAAGGGCAACTGCAAGCTGAGTTCAACCCCCACAGGTTCAGCAACATTGGCCACTATAGGGGAAGCATCTAGCCTAGAGGCAAGAGGCCTAGGAGCAACCGCTCTAGGCCCAGAAGCAAACATGTCGCATACCTCAGGCGTGGCTCCTCACAGCCCAGCCACCGCCAGAGGTCCAGCAATAGCCGCGGGCCTAAGAGCAGGCGAGTGCACTGGCTCAGGTGACAGCCTTGCAGGAGAAGTCGACATTGCGGGCCTGGGTGAAGGCAAGAGCATCAGCAACCCGCCTAGGCCCGACAACTGAGGAGAGGCCGAGGCCCACAGCGATTGAGCAGATTGCGGCGAAGGGCTCCGAAGGAGAAGCGGTGGAGAGTTGCGGGCAAGGTGACATGGCGCTGTCACCCATGCAGCAGGCACGGCAAGCGGAGCGGCAATCTTAGCCCTACCCTGCGACCACGCCGAACCGGGGTCAGCGGTAGCATCCTTGGCCAGCGCCCGCGTGGACTACCTGCCCGAGGAGGATAGGGCTAGCACCAGGGTAGCCACAAGCGGTGCAGCTGAATTGTCCCCACCCTCAGGCACGTCCGAGTGAGCCTCGGAGTAGGCCGGCGAGCCGGCGAGCTAACAGCGCTCGTGCACGACGGTGACGGAATCGGCACGACGTGGCAGCAAGTGGGTATAGGAGTACCTAGGGTGGAGAGAGTCCCCGGCGAAGCCGGCGGCTGCGGCCTTCGGTGGCGGCGGTGGCAAAAAACAACATGGCAAATACGGGCGGTTGTGGGGCACCTCGGCTGGAGAGAGCTCTGGCGCTGCGCCGCCTTCGGCGGCCATGCCGCGGTGGCGAACGCGAGTGGTGCCGAGCCACACGCCTGCGACGTGCCACGGCCCGGGAGGGGGAAGTGCGATGATGACCATCCGTGGAAGCCCCGCCGGAGTCGGCCCCATCATTGTGAACATCTTCATGGGGGGCACGGGGAGTGAAGGGGGCCTGGCATGCATTGGGAGCTGGCGCAGTGCCCATGCCGGGGGCTGAGTCTAGGAACCCGAACCTCCACGGAGGGGAGGAGACCGCTGGTGTGCCACCGGGGAGACGGGCAAAAACCGTGGAGAAGTCCTCGATCTTGGCCACATGGACGTAGACAACGAAGTCGGAGGTCCTCGGAGGGAGCGGCCTGGGCACGGCAGGGGCGTAGACGCGGCTAGGACCAGCGGACGCCTGCCGCGGCTCCATGAAGGAGGACGGGTCAACGATGGTAAGCTGAACCTTTAGTGGTACCACGCCCGGGTCGACGACCCAAGCCCAGACGCGGTAAGCCGTAGTGTCCAGGCGGAGCCGAGAAGCGTCTTCGACGACATCGACACGACCACAGTTGACGAGGATGCCGTCAACAACGGATGGCGTCCAGGAGTGGAAGGGCAGGCATTCGAGCACTAGCCGTACTCGGAAGCGCAGCGTGGCTGGGTTCCGGCCGGAATGCACTTTGTCGAGGAAGGGGAGAACATGGAGCTCGCGGCCAGCGTAGTGAAAGGAAGAAGGGGCGGCGAGGCGGTTTTGCCCGGGGTAGGTAAATTGTGCAACGAATTGGCAGTGGGAGCGGTCTGTGATGCGGATGTCACTGGCAGGGATGTCAAGATGGTGGTCGAGGGCTCGCCACACCCAGACTGCATCAGGGTGTGGGCCGGCGGAGATGGTGATGGTCGCAGCGAAGGTGTTCAGGTCGGAGACGTGCCCCCGCATCTCCGGGGAAATCTCGACGCAGACGTGGGAGAGCGGTGGGCGAGACGCGGCAACGGAGGCAGTGGCAGAGCTGCGAGGTACCATGGCAAGCGGGAGGTGGTGCAAGGGAGGCGGAGGTGGTGGTGGCGGACATGCGCGGCGAGCAAGCTGGGCGCAGCTAGTAGCTGCTTCGGTGCGGCGAGAACAGGAACGAGCACAATGACCAGAGCGGCGGCAAGAGGCACAACGGACCGGGTCACGGCAAGCGGCCATTAAATGGTCTCGGGCGAAACATCGGAAGCAACGGCCACGGAGGAAGAGCGCTGGTTGGCGGCCGCGTGCCTTAGCATCGGCGGCAGGGGGAGCTGCCGCCACGGCCTTCCGCCGCAACCAAAAACGAGGCTTGACCTCATGCCAAGACTTGAGGTCGGCTGGTTGCACAGGCGTGGCCGCTACAACAATGGATTTAAGGCGTGGAGGAGGTTGCTGACTAAAGGGTGAGGAACTGACCGGGGCGGAAGGTAAGTGAAGGCGCACAGTGGTCGGTTTCCTCCAAGAACCGAAGCGGCAACCATGTCCTGATTTTCTCATTTTGTATCTCTAAGGATTATGAGGATTTCCTCTTTTTTATCTACTGGAACCTATGTATGGATTTCTCTATTTCTATGTACGGGAACCTAATTGAATTGGAATGTCGAGGTCTCTCGCATGGTGAGTGTAAGGTTCAATATTTACCCTTGGTATAAATACCAAATCACCTTGATAAGAAGAAACAAGACTAGTTGTCTCCTTCAAGCAACTAAAGAAAATGCCTACATTTTTTTCGGTATTTTGTCATCACTTGAACAAACAATATAAGACTAGCTGCAGGCATGCCATAATTACATTCTTAGTTACAGAATTCAGTTTTTGAATAAGGGGAGAAGCTCCAATTCTATTGCTCATAACAGAATTACACCAATCTTAGAGAACATAATGTCTAGAAACAGAAACTAAAAGAACAAAAGAAGGGAAAACAATGTCAACGATGCGAGGGCAGAATAAGGCAGGGCAGACACGACTAGTTTGATACAAGCCAGGGGTTTTGACCCTCTAGGCAGCAAAGCAAAAACAGCGCAAGTATTGCACTTCAGTGAGCTTCATCCTCATCCAATTCACCTTCCTTATCTGTATCAGCAGTTAAGCAGCCCACAGGAGCAGCAGCCCTACTTGATCTGGAGAAGTCTTCTTGGAAAGCAAGCTAGCCAAATATTGAACTTGAAATGCAGCTTATGGTGTGAAAATAGCTCCTAGCAGCAGCAAAATTTCTTCCCTTCAGAATCAATCTTGAACTGCTGCATTCATTCTCAGTTATATTATATACATCATGTACATCACTCAAAATTGATCATGAAACCAAAATTCTACGACAATCCTTAAAATACTAAGACCGAAATCCTGATACAATACGGAGACCATCATATTTCTTCAATCAGAGCCTAATGCCAGATGTCAGAATGTTAGTGCAAACCTTTTTTTTTTGTCAGCTGATCAACAGTATGAAGTGCTGCAATAATAACAAGGTCGCCTTTCTCACCAATCTGAAACTAGCAAGCTCTGCATTAAAAAAAATGCAATCAATCAAAAAATAGTGAGAAGCATGAATCTGATAATAGGATATGCAATTGAAAACTTGTGCTTTGCTTACCCTCTTTCAATGCAGGGTGGGGGGCAGCGGTCAGCCATACAAGAGGAATAGGGTGCCGGCTGGGCGCGAGGAGTACGATGCTACCGACCCTAGGGTCGATGGTGGCCCGGAGATGCACAGCGCCTGCTGTGTGGTCGAGGACGGCCCGGAGAGAACGTCAGCCTGAAAACGGGGAGGAGGGCGGTGCCAAGGGTTACGGGTGAAAACCAAGTCCGATGGGAAATTTACTTTCCATATCTTTTCACGGATCCGGATACAGATATGGATCCTTCGAATACGAACCATTTGAAAAACGAAACCGAATCAAATATGAGTCAAATCGAATAAAATCACGATTATTTTATCAAAATATTATAACCTCATAAACTGTATGCTTCAGAAATTACCATAGCACATAACGAAACCATATGAATGTGGTAGAGCAATAGCAGACCGGGCATATGCACATGAAGCAGCACGCGCATGCAGATGCATTGGGCAAGCCATTTGGGAGCCAGGTAGCTAGTTAATGGGCTGAGCGAAGCCAGCCAAGGCTGAATACGCGGCTACATAACTGCGTTGAGAATATTTAGTACCACCTTGGTAGTGGAAGCCTGAGGCGATGAGATGGTGTGCTATATATTGGAGCCAGGTGCAGCACTGCAGCCTTGCTCCTATGGATGTTCAGTTCATAAAATCCACCCGGTTCTACGGTTTTTCCACTTTTCTTTTTTTTGAAGAATAATACAGATATTGGAAATTTGGAATGCACTGGGCCTGGTGGGCCGACAGTGTTTGGATATCCGTATAGGCCCAACTCGAAATATCCGGGTCTGAGTCCGGTTTCGTTGGATACTAGCCTCCTGAATCTGAGTCCGATTCCGAGTTAAAATATTCGAGTCCGACCTGATTTGACAAATTCCGGTCCGACCTGGTTCGAATCCGATTCCAGCTGGACCAGACCGAAACTATCCGAACCAGATTTCACCCCTACCAAGGGCGAGGAGAGTGACAGTCGGCGGCGCCCCCTAAGACCATATTCAATCAGTTTTCCTTTATTTCGTTCTTTCCTCTATTTTCTTCCTCATGTTGGTTCCCTTCATTTTTCATCATCTTGAACAGTATCCCTTTGAAGGAAATGATATAGAGAAAAGAGAGAATCCCTTCCTTAAGGAAATAGAAAAGAAAATCTCTTTCAAAAAGAGAACGGTGAAGGGAATCTGTTGGAGCGTTGACGGGAATGAGATTCTCTTTGCGATAGAAACGTGTCTCACGACGGGACATCGTTGGAGATGGCCTAACCCTAGCTCTTGTGCTCTCCCGGTGATCGAGCGAATGAGAGAGACACAGGAGGGAGAGGGGAAGAGTGTTTTCGCGAGAGAATAGAAACTTTGGGGGCGTTATGCGAAAAGACGTTAGTAGAAGGACCTTTCACCTTGAACGATCTCAGCCACACGCACTCCATCTATGTTACCGGTTAGCACATTAGCACCCAATTGTCCATTAGCACTAGATCTAGTTGGTTTATAAAATATAATATTTTAGGCGAGGGTACTACGGCGCCTATGACCTGTCCGCACTGAAGCCGCTCGTCCATCCATGGAGCTCCACGTGCACTGCAGTCGTCGTGGTGCGCCATGGTCGCCTACCACTGCGCCAAGAACGCCCACGCGGGGCATCGATCATCGATGGTGGTGCATGCATCGCCGTCACCATCTTCTACGCCTCCGGCCAGGCGGAACAACCATGATTTTTGCCGCCGCACCACACGGCCAACGAGCCAATAGTATGGTTCCTTTTGGGCTGAGCATCCTTGAAGCACCACGAAGCCCAACCAACCGACCTTGTTGCCAATGCAATTGGAGTACAGATTTTCCTCACAAGGATTATACCACTAATGTCAGTCAGATGCAGAATATTTAAATCATAATTTTCTTTAAAAAAAGAATGAATCATCCGTTAAATCTAACTCCGACAATAGTGTTGCATTAATCAGCTTGAGCATGTCCAGAACAAGTCGCACATGACTCTTTAGATCATCCACATCAGCTACTCTATCCTCCCACTCTATAACACTATTCATTACTCCCTCTATCCAACACTCTAAATTTTTTCATAATTTACGCTACACTTTAAATTCTTTCACTGCATGGCTACTCTATCCCAAACTGCTCTATCACAATTTACACGGCAAGCAGCCATCCAGCGAATTGATTAGGGGCCGCTATCCTGACTGTAGCACTAGCAATAGACCCACCCAGCCTGCCAGTGCCCACTGCCCACTGCCCACTGCCCACTGCCAGCCAGCAGCCGCCTCGTCTCCGGGGAAATGCAGCTGCTCATCCGAACATCTGTCCACTGCAGACAGAGATCAGATACAACACTAGATTGATGAACGCCCATTAATCGATCGGACGGCCCAGAACGCATCGTCGCATGTAGCAGATCAAATATGTTTCAGCTTTCGTCTACCTCCATGTTGCACTATCCACAGATAAGAGGAGAAAAGAAAATAAAAGAAAAGAAGGAAAGAGAGAAGAAAAGGTATTGTTTTGGATTCGCCGGACTTTTTGCTTGATTGACCAATGATCAGGCTTTCGGGCTTAATTTCTGTGGGTTTTTAGTATGGACGGATCCAGGATTTTATGAGAAATATCTATTGACCTATGTTATCTCTTTCCTAGCTGTTCCTCCTCAACTTTGCACAACCACTCTAGCTTGCTCTCTCCCCCCAATCATGCCAAGATGCATGGCCTCCCTAGTGTTTGCTCCTACTATAGATAGTAGTTAGGTAAAAAAAATGAAACTCAAAGAAGGCAACTTGGGACACAATCAAACTATATAGCTAGCAAATCTAGGTTGCGCCAGTTGCCAAGTACGGGTGACCGTTCTACTTACTTAGTTAAACAAAAGAAACCCAAAATGGCAGCTCAGAGGATATAATTAGAGTTGAATGATTAATTGGTTACTTGGAAAAAAGAAAAAAAAGACAAAAAGAGACCCTGAAAAATAGGGTATAGAGATTAGTTAGTGGTTTGTATAGATAGCCTCGTGGGCATAATTAAACTAGGAGTACAAAGATTGTTTTACCAACTAGGAAAAAAAAAGAGACGAGCAAGCAGAAATAGAAAAGGAAAGAAGGCGTTCACATGAAAAGAAGTAGCACAAGCTGGTAAATAGAAAAACTGAGAAGCAGTACGAGGACAGACCAACCGAGCAACTCCTACATATGTACAAGGGTTTCTATCTTATTTAGGGTGCATGGACATACGTGGCACCTCTAGTTCCACCAATGGCTTCGACAGCGTTAAGAGGTTGTTCTCTTTAGCTTATTTACCTATCTTATTTACTTAACTTTGAATCGAAAAGTCAAACGCTTTACCTTTTCAAATCTCTTTTTTTCCTTATCTCGAAACCACGTCTCATAGTTCTCAAAAACAAGTCGTACAAAGAGGATCAAACTTTTCTAACTATCTTAGAAAGCTCTTAAAATTCAATTTATAAGTAAATAAGAAAATAAACAAATAAGATAAACTGAAGACAACAGTCTAAGACCATGTCCTATACATTTTATCCATCCTCTAAAATCTTTTCCACTTTATATTATACTCTAAAATATTACTTTCCTCCATCTGCCCATCCATCCTTTAAAATCAGATAAACGGCGTTTTCCGGATATGCTGTAGATGGTATAATAATCTGCGCTGCAGCGAGGGTGGGTCAACAAGTCCGGCGCTCGGACCGCTATTACACGCAAGCTTACGGGATGCGATATGATCTTTGGTAAACTGGCTAGTCACGTCTCCATTTCACCTATGACTTCGCGTGCATAAGATGATGAAGCACGAGAAGTCCAACCCTTTCGTTTTCAGCAGACATTCTGTGGTGCAAAGCTTCAGCACAGCTCTCTGTTGGTCTTCCTGCCAGTGTTCACAATTTCATTTCATATGTACAGCTGGGATTGGATGTTTCACCAAGTCCAACTTGTACGGCTATGAGAATGACACCCACATCACACACAAATGAATTCCTTTAATTTCTAGTTGAGAGCGTACAGACAGTATCGTCCTTGTAGAATCACATCCGAATGTAAATTTGACGCATCATGTCCGGGCAACAACATGCTGAGTACAAAAACTACGCATCTCAGAGCAACCGTAGCAGAAACCCTATATAAGTATAGAAATAGAGTTTTAGAGATAGAGTTTCTGGTAGAGGGAAGGGATCTTTTAGGGTGTAGTGTAAAGTGTGAAGAAATTTTAGAGTAATGGATAAAAAAAAAATAGAGTAGAAGAGAGAGAAAATAGGGATAGAGTTTCTGGTGTAGATGCTCTCACACTTCTGACCGAAAACAATTATAGCACTGAACGTTGGGGAAAAGAGGCCCACTTGTCAATATTGATTTTACCATCATGTTCATCCAAGCTCACTAGATCTATGAGTGCCGTTGTCAAAGCTAAGGGCCTGTTCTCTCTGGCTTATATAATCTGCTAATCTTACTTATCTCGTAACTTCGAGAATTTTCCAAGGTGGCCTCGAGAGTCGAATGCCCTTGGTTTTAGGATTTAGAGAGTTTTTAGATACGCCTACGATATAAAAAAACGTATTCAAAAAGTAATAAAAAAAGTCAAAATTTTTGACTATTTTATTACTTTTTGAATCTCTTTTTTTTTATCTCGTAGATGTGTCTAAAATCTCCCTAAATCCTAAAACCAAGAGTATCCGACTCTCGAGACCACCACAAGAATTTCTCGAAGTTACGAGATAAGTCAGATTAGCAGATTAGATAAGCTGAAAAGAATAGACCCTAAAGCTGGCCGTACCCGAATCCAGCACAATCAATGCACGTCGTCACTGCCCTGAGGCACCAATCTCGTCACCGTCACGGGATCCACCGAGCTCTGACCCAACCTGTCGTCGTCCCAAGCCGGACACCACCACCCTTGATGAGACCATCAGATCTAAGCAATGTGTTGCCACTTAAACCTGGTTGCCATCGTCACCTACTCAAAGCCCTTTGCTTGTCTCAGATCTAACTGGAGACAGAGAGAGGAGGAGAGGATTGGGAGGAGTGCAAGGGGAGAGAGAAATTAGGGCAGTTGAATTGTGGCCATTTTTCGTCTCATTTAGCCCAGATGGCCCACCAAGACATATCAAATGCCATATGCCATTTTTCTTAATGGAGGACTCTCGTTACACGTGGCTGATCCGACCCCTTTGTTGGGTCCATACATTAACCATGCTCTCACACTACTACAGATCTGGCCATCAGTACCGGTTCACAATGGCCATCAGTACCGGCTTTTGAACCGGTACAGACCATCTGGGACTGATGCTCATGGCATCAGTCCCGGTTCCCTCACCCGGTGTTGATATAGTATCAATACCAATTGGAGGCCACACGTGGCTTTAGCCCGTGCCTCGCCGAAGTTCGGTCGATCTGGTTGGAGGCACCAACCGGTCTCGATAAGCTGTTGTTCGATCGGTTGGTTCCTCCAACCGATCTTGCAACGAGCACACGTGGCTTTAGCCCGTCGTCACCGAAGCCCTGTCGATGCCGATTGGAGCCACCAATCTATTCTTGATAAGTTGTTATTCGATCGGTTGGTTCCTCCAACCGTGCTTCGACGACCACCACCGAGCAATAAATAATATATATATATATATATATATATATATATATATATATATATATGCGTGTGAGGTAATATATATTATATATGTGTCTGTGTGTGTTAAGTTTAATATTATCTCTACTCCTAAAAAGGCTTTGTGGTGATGAGTGATGGCTCATTAAAGCAATCTGAACCATTCAATTTAATCTAACGGCTGCCCACACCCCGATCCGCGTCTTCCTCTCTACGAATCCACACGTGAGCGCGTCGACCCCTGCCCGTCTGCGTCCCACCGATCTACGCCTCCTCTTCCTCCACCAATCTACGTGCGAAGTACGGGCCCTCAACTTGTTATATATATGTGTGTGCTAAGTCACAATTAATTAAAGCATAATTAACTGATAATTAAATCATAGAACTTTTATTAACAACTTTAATTACAACTATTAGGTATCACAATGAATCAATCGTGCCTATATATAGTACACATATACAGTTCACATAACATTCATTACAACTTTAATTACAGAACGTTCATCGTGATCTTTTATCTGCATCGCTCTTGGTAGCCGTAGATGTCGACCCCGACAGTTCACCGATCTTTATCGAAGAGCCCCACCTATTTGCCGCTGGATCGTGAAACTGGCCTCTTGGATTTACAACCTCTTCGAAAATCCAGTCGACGAGTTGTTCTTGGATTGCTCTCACTTTCGCTGGCGAGAAATCGGACGAACCTTGCAAGTCGCTAGCGTCTCCGGTCAGGATGTGCATAGTATGGCACACATAGTAGCCGCATATATTGGTGCCCAATGGCTGATGCCAGATCTATGGTGAAAAAAGTTAAAAGCGTGAAATGGATGCATGGAAATGAAGTTAACTAACTCAAAAGCTACCATGATGGCATACATACTCGAGATGCAAGTGTAATATCGAATTCCTCGTTGAATTCGCCCACGATTTCAGTACGGAACTGTGTGAATGCACTACACACGTGATTGCGAATTGAACATGATTAGAATTTGTTTAAAATTGAGTAGAACTAGCATAATAATGGAAAGAACAAGAATACCGGTTGAGCATGTCGATCAAGTTTTGGTACTTTTCAACTGGTCTCCTCAGCGAGTCCATAACTATGATCATGCTACGATCTAGCTCGATAATGAGAAGAATCCAGTGAAAGCTGTACATATATATGGCAACGTAGGTAACTAATTAGTGCTAACATCGTGTTATGGAAAAAGATTAGAACGAGACGGTACGAAAACACTTACTTAAAGCTGTAGGGTAAAAATATCTTTGACTTATATTTTTGACCTATTAGCTCCTTATATATGTTGGTCTCTGTATCGGTAGGGGATAGTTTAACAGTCGTCTCATTGATAACTAAAGGGTCAAGGAAGCCTGTGTCGAAAATGCTCTTACTTTTGCATCTTTGTATCTTCATTCTACATAAGAAGAAATTAGTTAGGCCTGCAAGTTAGTATAGTGCAAGGGCCCGCACGGTGGATTTTTGCAATTAAATAAGACACTTACAGAGTCCAGCAACTCAACATGGACACGTCGATGGCGTCTGAGTGGTATAGCTCGTACATTACTGGCCATTCGACATAAAATTCACTATCGCCGTGAAAAAAATGTTCTTCCTTGTACTTGATGGCAAATGACGGTAGGCCATGTTTGAACGCATCCAGGTACCATTCATGGAATTGGCGCATCCTAGTTGGTAGCTGGCCAAGTTCCTCACGCCTGACCAAGGAAGCGCCCGGTGTAAATGACCATCTGACTTGTGCAGCTTCAATATGCATATCGCCTAATATTTGATCTGGGTGTAGACCTGTTTCTTCGATGAATTTTTGCATCTCCTTGGCCTTCTGATCAGCTGATGACGTCGTCTCCTTTGACGTCTTCTTTTTGGACCTTTCCTTGACCAGTGTGCGCTCATAGTCAGATACACGAGGTTTTTTCTTTTTGTCCTTCAAATTTTTCACTGTCCTCAAGCCTTTTAGAAATTCTTCCGTACCAGGCTGAACCTTCTTCTCTGGTGATTTGGGTTTAAAAAATTTAGTGACCTCGGCTCTGACTACCTTCTCGATCTCCTCCTCCGTCATATCGTACGCCCGCTTTGAAAGTGCAGCTAGCTTCTTGGGTTGGGTGGACCTCGTCCTCTTCTTGTTCTTTGGGCGAAGTGGCTTGCTTGTCTTGGGCGGCGATGTTGGAGATGGAGTTTAGCGTCTTGAGGCTCGGTGCGAGAGACGGGCTTCTTCAGGAGGCATCTCCTTTGGTGACGATGGAGGTGATGACGGACCGCTTATGTGTGCCGGAGGTGATGAAGGTGTTGGAGAGGACACGTCTATGTGATCTCGAAAAATAATGTACTTCTTGTGCCATAGGATGAAATTGTGAACTGCCTCTCCTAACTTCGTAGTCCCGTCACCTCTGGGAATATCAAGGTCCAGGTCCTTGCACCCTGGGCATACCTCCTCCACCGAGACCCTGGAGTAGCCCGGCAATATCTGTTGGCCATGGATGACCTGCCCCGGCTCCACCGGGTGAGCCATGCCGTGAGCCGCCTTGAAAGAGATGTTCCTCACTTGGACGTGTAGCTTACAAGGTGTCCGCTGCGTGATGTCGTCCACGGGCCAGTGGCCCAAGTCCGCTTCGGGCAACCCACCGGAAGCGCAGCTGCTTCGCCGCCTTGAGGGACTAATGAGATCCGGATTAGTAGGAGGTTCCTGACCCGCATCTAGCCGTTGGCTCAAGGCTAACTGCACCTGTCTTTGGACCTCTTCTTTCATGCTCTGTTGTGTTTGATTCAGATGTTCTTCAAGCATTAGGAGCTATTGTTCCTATCGGGACTTGCTTTTTACCTGACTCCTATAGGTATCGGCGTCCTTAGCCAACCCAATCTTCCACGGAACGACGCCAACGCCTCGTGTACGTTCAGGGTGCTCCGGGTTTTGTAGGGCCCTTGTAAGCTCGTCGTTCTCCTTGTTTGGCACGAAGGTGCCCTGGGAAAATTCCTCGATCAACTTTACAAGTCTTCTGGCCACATCTGTCAGCACATTCCCGAACACCGTGTTTCCATCATCGTCAAGGCCGCCGCTGTGAGCATAGAACCAGCTCTTCACTCTATCTAGCCATTCCATTCTCGCGGGTGTGACACCCTTCGACAGCAGTTCCTGCTCCCTCTTCTCTCATTTTGTGCATCGCGTGGCGGTAACCACCAAGGCCGAGGTGGTGGTGCTATTGCTTCTTCTGAGCATTCTGGCTGTTCCTTTCGGTCATACTTTGACCTTCATTCGAATTCTTGTAGTTCACGAACCCATCCCAGTGATCCTGCAATTTTGGGTACTTGTTGAAGTCGGGCATTCGGTTCTTCTTGACGTACTCCGTGTTCAACTTCTTTTTATATGTTTGGAATGTGATGGCCATCTTCTTCAACATGTAACTCTTCACCTTCTCTTCGGTCCCTTGGGGAAGGTGAATGTCTCCTTCAGGTCGGTCCAGATCATGTTCTTCGTATCTTCAGGGACATTATCCCATCTCGCAATGCTAATTGGCACATGGCCCCTGACGTGGACGCAGCATGCCGAATTGAACGGCCCAAGCGCCCCTAGGGGTGCAAGAGGTTGGCCATTATTGCCGACTTCGGTGATAACATGTCTTGCCTTCGACTTCTTGTTTGAACCTCACTGACGTGATTGGCTACTCGATTGAGTTATCTGAAAATATGGTACAATAATGTCTACGCGTTAGAATGTTGGCTTAGCATGATGGTGGAACCGGCATATACACATTCTATCTAATTACCATGGTCGTCTCAGCGGCCTCGGGAGCCTCATCGGTCTCGATGAGCCTTAAGGCCTCGACGGAATCATCGAGCTCGTAACCATCTTCTCCCGAAATCAAACTTCTCATAACCATCTTCTCCCGAAATCAAACTTCTCATGAACTTGTCTCCATCAAATCCTTCTCCCGCCATCGTAGTTTCGTAGTCTATAAGAAGGCATTGAAAATTAACGAAAAAAGATCAACAAAAGTATACTTGCACATTTCACATATACTTATACATTTCACATATACTTATACATAAACGGGTGACAACGGCGAAGAGGGTGGTGGGGAAGAGGAGGTAGATGAGGACGGGCGACGGTGACGAGGACGGTATATACATTACATTTCACATATACTTATACATTTCACAATTGACATATACATCTCAGAATTCAAATTTGCTATAAAATTGGCATATACATATACATATCAAAATTCATATAAATAAGATACAGAGGCCGGAATGTCTTCCATTATCTAAAAACTAGTACATACAAATAAGATACAAGATACACTATTTGATCACATTTACTGAGCGGAATATCTTCTCCAAGGTTACCGATGATGCTAAAATAGAACGTTTCCAAATGATGAAGACCCTAAAATAATATTATAAGGTACTATTTCCATCATTCCATGCTCATTTTATTGCATGCTATGTTTTATTTTTTTTAATGTAAGAATTTATATCTAGGACCAATTATTTGGCAATTTAACTACTTTAGTCCCCAGTTCTGAAATCCTGGCTCCACCATTGCGTAGGTTTGGGCATTTCATCGAACACTATGGGCGCACCGTGATTGTGCTCCTGTTGGTTGCGCCGCACTCCTGTCGGTCGTGCCCGCCTGTGTCACGCTCCGTCATGCTTGCCGCGCCAAGACTAATCGCCCCATGCTCTGCTGCACCTTCTTGAGGCGTGGGAAGGAAGGAGAGAGAGCACATGGAGCACCTTGCTCATGGGTCGTCGGAGGCGAGGAAGACGGCGGCAAGGGGTTGTCGGTGACGAGGAGGACGGTGACGCGCCGACGGGTCGCTGTCGCGAGGAGGATGGCGGCCTTGCAGGTCGTTAGTGACGAGGAGGGCGGCGGCGTGGGTCGTCGGCGGCGGGGTGAAAAGCGGCGTCGGCGAGAGGTTGGAGACAATAACACTTATGCCTCCAACCTCTCTCGCTTTCGAATTTATATGATGGTGGCATCAGTCCCGGTTGGTTACACCAACCGGGACCAACGCCCCTACAGGTGGTGCCCTAGGAACCATCAGCCCCGGTTGGTATAACAAACTGGGACTGAATGCTCACTTAGTCCCGGTTGATGACACCAACCGAGACTCAATCTTCCTTAGTCCCGCTTAATTACACCAACCGAGACTGATTTCCCCAAAATAAGTCGCGAGCTGGGCTCGAACCGTGTGACTGCAGTGCAGGGAGCTTCACACTCATCTTGCAAGACGCTAACCTCACTGACATATGGGCCCATCTCTGGTAGGTCCCACATGTCGTTGGTACTAATTTGTTATTAATTTCTCGAATATTATAGAAAACTGTTGGGAGCCTTGAAATTTCTCTTTAATTTTTCAAATTTTAGTATAAATTTTCACCTTTCATATAAATTCAATTATTGCTTCATTGCTTACAGAAAATAATAAATCATACTTATTTCACACTAAAATGATTTCAAAAAATAAAATAAATTAAAAATTCACATATTCTTTACAATATTATTTTCTAACCATCTTAATACAGATTTTCACCTTTTTATATGAATTTAATTATTGCTTCCTTACTTAATAAAAAATCATAATTCATACACGGGTTTATATAACACGGTTGAACTTATTTGCTAACATACTTTGTAATTTATGGCAAATTACTACCACTTACATGTGGGAACCACAAGTCCGTGACCTCCATTTTGGGGAAGCAATCCCGGTTGGTGTCTCCAACCAGAACTATATAAATCCCAGTTGGTGTCTCTAACCGGGACTATGTGGGAATTCGAAACAACGCAATATTGGCGTTGTGGACAACATGGGCTCCGGGTATTCCAAGATATACAGTTGGACGTACCATCTCTTTGGGCCGAGTCGCACGGATCTTCCAGAAGGCAGGCTTGGAGGCTGGCGCGGCCTGGCTTGTTCTACAAGGAAACGAACTCGTTTCCTACTCAAATACATGGAGATAGACGTAACCAACTCGGTTATATCTCTATCTTCCTTATACAGATTAGGGAACCTATCTGTAACCCGACCCCTTGCACTATATAAAGGGGTCGGGGGTCCCTAGTTAGATCATCTCATCATCATACACACATCCAAGATTATTGTCTGTTCTCGTGCCATCTCGACGAGAACATACATTGTAATCGACATCCGCCATACAATCCACGAGCACAGGAGTAGGGTATTATCTCTCACAGAGGGCCCGAACCTGTATAAATCCTGCCCCCTGTGCTACCATCAAGTTGTGATCTCTCGTGTAGCCCTATAAAATACATTGCCGACGCAAATCGTCGACAGTTGGCGCGCCAGGTAGGGGCAACTCCCCCAACCGAAGAAACAACAACCCGAGTCAGAAGTGCTTGCCCTCAACTCGGATTGGACGCAGCCATACTTGGAATACTTGCGAGAAGAAAAGTTTCCTGACGATCGGGAGGCTGCCGAGCAAATTCAACGTCGGAGTCGTGCATACGTGGTGCATGAAGGGATTCTGTACCGTCGAAGCGCTTTCGGCATACTTCAGAAGTGCGTATCCGAGTCCGAAGGACGCGCCCTGCTGCGTGAAATTCACTCGGGTATATGCAGCCATCACGCTGCCTCAGCAAGATTGGTTGGTAAAGCCTTTCGTCAAGGCTTCTCTTCGCCAACCGCCGCCTCTCGACGCAAAAGAAGATCGTCATAAGTCGCGAGTTGTCGATTCTTAAGCTTGGCGATTCACGTCTTGGCTCGGAACTTCGAGCGATCCCCATCACTGCCGTTAAGTCGTGCAGGGCCTCGACATTATCGGACCCTTCAAAAGGCCCGGTGGTTTTGAACACATCTTCGCCGCCATTGACAAGTTCACTAAATGGATTGAAGCCAAGCACGTGACCAAGATTACGGCGCCAAAGCCACCGAAGTTCTTCGGAGATCATCGGTCGGTTTGGCGTACCATCTCGGATCATTACGGATAACGGCTCTCAGTTTAGAAGCAGCGAGTTTCAAAAGCGGTGCGAAGATGTGGGCATAAAGATTTGCTTTGCTTCAGTGGCACACCCACGAAGCAACGGGCAAGTCGAGCGCGCAAATGGCATGCTTCTACAAGGCGTCAGGGCGCGCATCTTCGATCGGCTCAACCCATACGCGGCAAAATGGATGATGGAATTGCTGTCGTCAGACTGGGGCTCCGTCGAGTTCCACCGAGCTACTGGCGATCTCCTTCTTCCTCGTATCTGGTCTGAGGCGGTCCTTCCAACGGAGCTACAGTTCGGGTCACCACGAGTTCAAAGGTTCAATGAGGACGAGTCAGAGGCTAGTCGGATCGACGAACTCGACCGATTGGAGGAAGCTCGGGACGCTGCAACAATTCGGTCGCCCAGGTACCTCCAAGGTCTGCGTCGATACCACGATCGTAATGTGCGGGATCGAGCCTTCTCAGTTGGAGATCTAGTCCTTCGAGTCAATCAATCGAGTGGCCACAAACTCTCTCCGTGTTGGGATGGTCCATACATTATTGACTCGGTGACACGCCCGGGGGTTTACCGATTGAAGCGAGAAGATGGCACTCGCATGGACAACTCGTGGAACATCGAACAATTACGTCGGTTCTATACCTAACGACCATTGTACACATGTTTACAAATAAATAAAAATAAGTTTTCGTTCACATTGTCTTTACATTTATGCAATTCAGCTTCTGACTTGCTACTTATTTGTGTTTCAATTAAGTAGTAAGTCGGGGGCTACATCTAATTAGGTGCGCAATCGCGGACCTAATCTTTCTTATCTGGAATATAACCTGACTTGCACCCTAGTCGGATCCCGACTAGCCAGTAAGTTGGGGGCTACACCTAATTAGGTGCAGTCTACACCTTTTTAGATACCAAATCGATTTTTCTCTTTTCAAGTCCATGCTGAGCCTAAGTGTTAATTCGAGGCAAAATGCATGACTCGAATTAAAAAACAGATTGGCATATATTATATTGGGAAGAAAATCATGTACATTGATAATTTACAGCAAGTTCCAACATTTACTGGGGATCTAAGTCCAAATTGTCTACGAGCGACGCGGCCGTCGGCTTCACCTCTTCAAGCAGGGCCATCGCCTTCCTCGGAGCAGGCGAAGCCATCCTTGACAGCGTAAAGCTCAACCCGAGGGTAGAGCGACTTGAAGATTCCCAACGCTTGGCTGGTACTCATCAAGCCGACTTCCCTGAGCCAGGCCTTGAGCTGCTCGGGCGCTTCGATCCACCTCTAGATCAGCTCGGCTCGGGTGCCTGGCTCGGCGTCGCCAACATAGAGCTGTCGCCGAGTGGGCTCCACGGCTAACAGGAGCTCCTCATATCGCGCTTGAGCAGTTTGGGCGCTCTTCTGCAGAACGTCATACTGCGCAAGCGTCTTCCTCTTGTGCTCTGTCAAGAACAGAGAACACGGTCATACAATTGCGCGGACATCGGAGATTCGAAGTTGGTCGGGCTTGGGGGCTTACCCTCCAACTCGGCGACGGCTTTCGCCTCCGACTTCTCTAGCGCCAGTCTCTGGTCCTAGGACTTGGCCAGCTCCTCTCGTAGGCTGGCAATCGTGGCGTCGCGTGCTGCACATGGTGCGGAGCACGATGTCACTCGGTCACACGAGAGCTGGAAAATCCTAACTCAGGTTGGGGTACTTACACCGAAGGGAGCCTGCAAGGTCGAATTTCTCGTTTCGCAGCTCCTTGATCCGGTCTTGCAGCTCCCGGCACTGCTTGGTCGCCTCGATCCGGACCTCAACTATTTCTTCCCCACGGACTTAATCTGCTCTACTCGGGTGAGAAAATAGTTGAGGAACTTGGTCTTCCTCTCGGAGAAGCCACCAAGTTCCTGCAAAGAGGGAGAGCATTCGCAATTCTACCTCGACAAATAGAAAACTCACTCGGATGATCAGAAGACCTACTCGGATGAATTTGCCGCATTCAGCGGCATACTCATAGAAGGCCTCCCTGACCTTCTCCTCGGCCTCATCATCGACAAGGGCCCAGTCCCCGGCCTCGTCTCGCCAGCCCGCCGAAACCTTGGGCTCAGCCTCCTCTGGGGGAGATTGGGGCCAGCGTGGAATTTCTTCTATCATCGGCTCGGCCTTCCCACTCCCCTCGTTGGCCGGCTCTGAGCTCGAGGCTGCGGCGGCGGCGTCTCCGGCGGCCTTGGCCTCCGAAGCGGCTTCCGCCGTTTCGGTCGGCGGGGTGACTGCGTCGGCAGTTAGAGGAGGTGCTTCCCGACTCGGCTCAACAGGCTTTGGCGCTGGCTCGGTCAAGCGATCCGACGGAACTTCTTCCGACGGTTTCCTGAAAGAGGGAAATGCTTCAGTCAAGAAAAACGTGAGGACTACCAAGTGGTGGCAGGGATGTGCTTACCGGTTGGATGTCTTGATTTTAATGCCGGCGCCCCTTTGAGCGGAAGTTCCGCTTGAGGAAGCGTCGGGCGGGCCACTCGGCCCGGCCTGAGGGGCCGGAGGAGCCTGCCCTCTCTTCGGCGACGACCGACGACTGGCCTTCGGAGAACGAGCTGGCTAGGCCCCTGGGTCGGCGCTGGCTGGCTCATTCCCTCCTTGGGAACCTCGTTGACCTTCGGGCCCAAGCTCCGCCGGCTGTACCCCCCGGATGGCGGGACGACTCCCTTCTCGGAGGAAGCCGGGCCCTTGCCTTTCTTCGTCGCCGGGGATTCGTCAGGTTCCTTACCCGGGCGCTTCTTGCCCTTGCCGGCGGGAGCCTCGGGTGTCGGGGCGTGGGACACGAAGACCTGGCGATCCTGCACAAGAACACGGTTTTCCCAAGTTAGTGTTAAAGCAAAACTACTCGGGAAACAAACTTGAACAATACTCAACCCTTACCTCTGGCGGTGGATTGTTGAGGGAGAAGCTTCTAGGACATCCCTGATTGGAGAGGGGAGTCCCCGGGGCAAAGAACTCGGAGAGTCGGTCGACGGCACCCGAGTTGGAGATCGGGCTATCCGTTTCCCGAGTCGGGTCGGTTAACCTGTGTACTCGAACCCAAACCGGATCCTCTCCTTGAGAGGTTGGACGCGGCGCCTTGCGAAGGAATTCGCGATGGCCGCGCCGGTCAGCCCATCTTCTTTGAGGCTCTGGATCAGGCCGAGCAACTCGGTGACCTGATCCATTTCAGAGGAGGAGGGCATGGAGGTCCAAGCAGAGGAAGCCTGGGGCTTCCTCCCATCAAAGCAAGGAAGACTGGGGGGAGGGTTTGAACAGTAGAGCCACTCTTGGTTCCACCCCTTCAAGGAGGTCCGGAGTGGCAAGGAGAAGTACTCCTTCTTGAGGCCACTTCGGAGTTGGAATCCGGCCCCGCCAACGGCCTTTGGGGTGTTGTCAGTGGGGTAGGCTTTCAAGAGGTGGCGGAAAAGGGCGAAGTGGGGAGCAATCCCCAGAAACGCTTCGCAGAGGTGGACAAAGATAGAAAGTTGCAGAATGGAGTTGGGATTCAAATGAAAGAGCTCGATTCCATAGTGGTTGAGCAAACCACGGAGAAATGAAGAAGCGGGGAGTGCGAACCCGCGGGAGAAGAAGGACTCGAAAACAACGATCTCCTCTTGATGGGGAGAGGGGGAAGACTCACCCGCAGCGGCGCGCCAATCAATCAGTTCCGTCGCCGGGAGAACGCCGACGTACACCAGGGCCTGCAGCCTCTCTTCGGTGGTGTTGGAGGTTGCCCAGTTCCCGGCCATTGGAATGTGGTGGGAGAGGAGGAGCGGCGAAGGTGGATCTAGAGAATCGGCGGCGGCGGCGACGCTAGGGTCGCTTTGGGGCGGCCGAAGCGCGAAAACCCTAACGGGAGCATTTTGGGAAGATGAATGGCCTCGAGCGCACGATGGAGGCCCTAACTGTTCAAATATCCCGGAGTGTTTCCTTTAAAGAAAAAGGGCGGCATTTTGTTTCCGCGCTGAGCGGGAAAGGGTGAAGCCCGAAAGTCATCGCCTCAAGATTCGGGCCCGGTCTTAGGTTCCAGAGAGCACGGTCCACGTGGGCCGTAAGCTGTACACGACATTGCTCGGGTACAGGTGTCACTCGGATCAAACCTAGTCGAAAAAAAGGGCGTGCTCCCGGTTGGGTTATGCCAGTCGTCAATATTTTGAGAACGAGGCGCAGCCCTAGACTTCTCTAGCTCTAAAGTAAGATAGGCTACTTCTTCCTTCAAATCTCTAACCCTACCATTTGCCTGAGAGAGGAAGCCACCTAGCTTGAGAAACGCAGCATTGAGATCATCATAGTTTTCGTAACAAGGTACCTCTGAGTCAGAGTCGATGTCGGAGTAGTCCGAACCGGCGTGTCCGGCCATGAAGCACATGCCGGTGTAGCCGATGTCGTCGGAGTCCTCGTCTTGGGGCTCCTCCCCATCGTCACTCGCCTCCTGGTCCGAGACGCAGGCGGAGTCCAGGTCACAAAGACACTGCGGAACAGCTTCCGCCTTCCGAATGTGGGCTTCGCCACCGTCTGAACTTCTGGTTTGGCTTGCGGTTCTGCTTGGGGTAGTTATTCTTGGCAGCAGGAGCTTCTTCTCGTCCCTTCTGAAGATTTGGGCATTACTCTTTCGAATGTGGTTGAGGCCTCCACACTCGTAGCACCTCAAGTTGCCTCTCCTCCGCTCACTCACTCTCTTGTAAGCTCTAGCAAATTTTTTGGATAGGAGGGCTAAACTCTCTTCAGGAACTGTATCTAAGCGCTCGTCGAGAAGCTCCACAAACAGAACAAAGAAACTCCACCAAGATCGCAAGAGGAAGAACCGAAGGATTTGTGACCAAAGGCTGTGAAACTGGGTGGGTCTCAAGAACCGATAGATGCTCAAGTTCATAAGTTTTCAAGTTCGAATAGAGACCATCCAAAGTGAGTGTAGTGAGATCCGTAGCCTTTCTTGGGATCGTGGTGATCTTTACTCGCCAAATTTTTAAATCAAGTCTTTGAGAAAAGTGACGAGCATTCTCGGTCGATGAACACTTGTCTCAACTGCCGCAAGTTGCTCAAGATTTTTGTGAACCTTTGAAACAAGCATCCAAAGATTCACGGGTTTTTGAGAGAACCGGTTGTACTCACGCTTGAATTGGTCTGGCGAACGGTCTTGACTGAGCTGTCCCCTCATGGAAAGCAATGAGGGTAGTCCAGATCTCGTCTTGTGGACTCAAGGTGAGCAACCCGTCGTATTCATTTCGACCCAAACCTTGGAAGAGAATGTTCTTGGCCTAGCATTCAACTCAAAATCCTTTTTGTTCTCGGGGTGATTTCCTCCTCATTCGGCACCTTATATGGTTTCTTGACTTTGGCCCAAACATCAAAGCTCAGGCCATAAGGTAGGAACCCATCCGAGC
Source organism: Olyra latifolia (assembly GCA_036346145.1). Classification (NCBI taxonomy): domain Eukaryota; kingdom Viridiplantae; phylum Streptophyta; class Magnoliopsida; order Poales; family Poaceae; genus Olyra; species Olyra latifolia. The sequence continues at coordinate 37,281,139 of CM070524.1, read as the reverse complement.
TTTCCAAAAGGAAAAATCAAGGCCTTTGAAAATCGGTGGTTTGTTTGAGTACCTCTCCTCTGCCATGGTTAAAGACAGGAAGGGCTCAAAGACTCGCAAGAATCACAAGAGCTCAACCTCGCTCTGATACCACTGTGAACTCACCAAGGCGATAGAGAGGGGGGAGTGAATGGAGCCTTTTTCAAATTTTCACTATTTTGTGCTCCATTCAGAACTCCAACCCAAACACCAGATAAAACAGCGGACAGAAGAGAAAAGACTTAAGCCAGCTGTTGGAGGTAGAGGGATGTCCTTTAAATACCCAAGGGCATCTGGACTATTGAAAGACCTCTCCAACAACACCGAGAGAAATATGCAACATGGACCAGTTCAGACCAGGAAGGACCTATTCAGATCTGGAAGCCTGCAACTTGGACCTGGACCAGATCAGACCAGGAAGGACCTGTTCAGATCTGGAAGAAACAAGAAGTAAAGGACCAGTTCAAACCTGGATGGACCAGATTAGCTCTGGAAAACAAAAGTAAAAAGGAAAAGAGAGAAAGACAAACCATCAAAGATACTTTCAGAAATGTAAAAACAGATTTCCAGAATTTGCCCCCACTTGGAGCAGGAGGTTGGTGGGTTTCTGAAGCTCTAATATTTTTGGAATTTTGTGTGCATAATCCTACATGAATCTTGAAGCACTTCACCGAAAATCTCCTCAAAAATCTCTGTAGAAAAAATAGGAAAAATCAAACACTACAGACTGTCAGGAACTTCGAGCAAAAAGTTTGGAGCTCGGTTTTCACCTCATGGCGTCCAAACGGTGCAATGGAATGACTCCAAAAGTTTTCTTTAGATGCACATATGAGTCACGCACCTTCTCCAATAAGAAGCACACAAAAATGAGTTTTCTAGATTTTTCTAAAAATCAAACACTGGGTGCTGCGCGAAGAACAAAATCTGCAGGGATTTGCAACTTGATGGAAAACTTGATCTCTAGTCTATCCTAGGGTGCAAGAGAGGTGTAAACACCATATAAACACCCTCAAGACATCATGGATCAGAAGCATGTAGAAGGAAGGGAGGCATACAAACAAGTTGCAACAAAAAACATCAAGGAAAGAAGATTGAAACAATAGAACTAGTAAGAACAAGACATGAATATGGAGAAACTAGCTTTGTTTGATTTGGGAAAGTTTTACACAGCCACCCTAGGGTGGAAAACACTCACAAGTGGCTAAACTTCAGAAACTATTGGCTACAAAAGACTTGAGTGGAGACACCCCTCCACCCCTTCTTTTATAGGCCAACCGGTTCTAGGGTATCTCGATATATCGCGATATATTGAGATCTCCCTTGAATCACCCATGAATGGCTGAGATTAACCCTCTCCAACCAGCCATTTACATGGGCCTTAGCCTACTCACTCATGGCCCAACATGGACCATACATGGGCTAACCCGAAAACCCAACACATACACGGGTTTTAACTCACACGCACGAATCTTAGGCGTCGCGAACCGCCTCAACGATCCTTCAAGTCCAAGCATCCGCCGTCCCAACGTCCAAGAAGAACTTCGTGCTCAAGTGATAGCCGTTCCCACCGTGAAGCTCCGCGCCCGACCTCCAACCGAACCGGCAGCCCACTGCGAGCGGACTCATCCACTCCACCTCGCACCTGTTCTCACCGCATCCACAACAACAAACAACCAAAACACATGTAGAACGTCCGCAAGCATCACCACGAACCCAACACAACAAACCGATCCTCGATCGGGTTAGTATCACAAAAATGATAACCGAAATAGTGACTAGCCCGACACTAAACAACCGCCTAGGGGCAAGTCGTCTGTGGCACTTTGGCGACTTCACGGCTTTACCTAAATCATCTAAGGGTCTTTTCCATGCTAAGGAGATCACAAAACTTCGCAAGACTCAAGAAACAACATGCCACGTCCAAGTGGTCAAGTTTGAAAGAATTTTGTCGGAAACCGAAAGTTTTGACCAACTCCTCACATGCTCATCATCTTGACTCCACATGCCCCCAGTCGGGCCTCATGCCAGTTGTCAATCTCTGAGGACTAGGCGCTTCCCAAATTACAACTCAGCTCTTGACGTATCTCTTGGGGTCAATGGTCGGTCTGATTTCTTAATCAGATTGAGCGTCAAGAGTTACCTCTTCAGTTGGGTCTCAGTAGCACATCTCTGGATCGTTCGTCATTAAGACGAACACCACTCGGAGGACCCCAACTTGGAGGCGGGCGTATTCTTCCGAGAATCACTAGCTTGACTCCGCACTAGTCAGGTCAGGGCGCTTGAACGCCCTACGCGGGTTGTGGCATGTCCCCTGCTGGACCGAATGTTGAGTTCTGCCAGACAGACTCGAATATCATAATTCATAACAGGAAGGATAACGCAGGGTGACACTGATCACTCGGCAACATCCACATTTTTGGTACGCCTCTTCGTGGGGCCAATAGCCAGCATACCGACCAGTCGGGCTGGGTATCAGACATCTTTTTAAGACTTGAGATTTTCTCTTGAGTCCTTTGCAACAGTGTTGTTTGATCAGCAGGTTACTCGGCGAAGTGGAACTTCATCAGTCGAACGAAGAGTGACGTTACTGACGTTACTCGGGCTACATCTGAAGGACTGCAAGCTGAACCCAGAATCAAGACAACCCAGTCACGAAGCACTCGGGGGCTAGTGTGGACAACATGGGCCCCGGGTATTCCAAGATATACAGTTGGACGTACCACCTCTTTGGGCCGAGTGGCACGAATCTTCCAGAAGGCGAGCTTGGAGGCTGGCGCGGCCTGGCTTACTCTACAAGGAAACGAACTCGTTTCCTACTCGAATACATAGAGATAGACGTAACCAACTCGGTTATATCTCTATCTTTCTTATATGGATTAGGGAACCTATTTGTAACTCGACCCCTTGCACTATATAAAGGGGGTCGGGGGTCCCTAGTTAGATCATCTCATCATCATACACACATCCAAAATCATTGTCTATTCTCGTGCCATCTCGACGAGAACATACATTGTAATCGACATCCACCATACAATCCACGAGCACAGGAGTAGGGTATTACCTCTCACAGAGGGCCCGAATATGTATAAATCCTGCCCCCTGTGCTACCATCAAGTTGTGTCTCTCGCGTAGCCCTATAAAATACATTGCCGACGCAAATCGTCGACAGGCGCGAACGGAGGAGCCGCCTCTGCCTCTTCCTCTGCCTCTTTGTCTTCCTCGGCCTCTTTTATAAAACTGACGATCTTCCTCTGCCTAACCGTCTTCCTCTGCCGCGCGCCTCTGCCTCTTCGATCCATGGCTTCTTTCTCTGCATCTTCCTCTACCTCTGCCTCTTCCTCCGCCCCACCACCACCATCGATGCTTGCCCCGCCTGTGGGTCTGCCGCCACCGCCGCCGCCATCTTCCGAGGACGAGAGTCCCCCTCGGAAGCGCATTCGTCGCAACCGCCCGAGGAAGGAGTCCGTCTTCTACCCGGCGGAGTTCTCGATGTCGGACGAGTTGTCCGACGAGGACGAGGACGAGGAGGACTTCGACGACGAGGACGTCGTTGTGGAGGAGGACGAGGACGAGGAGGAGGAGGACGACGATCCAAAGGAGGGGGAGGACCACGACGACGATGACGACGGCGACACCTCCGACGATGGCGCCGACGCCTCCAACGATGGCACCGACGCCGACGACGAGGAGGAGGACGACGACGAAGATGACAACTAGTTATTAAAAATAGAAATTAATTAGTTAATTTGTATATTATTAGAAATTAGCCTTTACCATCTTTTGTGGTAACCCTGTGGGACATTGTAAAGGGTACCATTATTTGTAAATTATTATAATGGTATAATATATGTACATTTCCTATAATATATGTTATTTTTGGACCCATAACATTTGTCCTCACATTTTTTTAGCCTATTACTATTTTCTACAAATTTTGTACATTTATTCACAAATACTTTCATGTACCAAAAATTAAAAATCAAAAGTATAAACATTCTGTATAAACTATAAATTATGATACTATAGAAAATCACATTGGAAGTTCTTGTAATACACCGGGACTTCCCGCTTTCAAATTTATATGATGGGGGAATCAGTCCCGTTTGGTGTCATCCACCGGGACTAACCTCACATCAGTCCCGGTTGGTGTATTACACCGGGACTTCTTGCTCACATCAGTCCCGGTTGGTGTAACAAACCGGGACTGAATGCTCGCTTAGTCCTGACTGATTACACCAAAAATAAAAAAATATAGTGGCGCGAGTGGGGCTCGAACCCATGACCGCACGCACGGGGAGCCCGCGCTCAAGCGCACGCTGCTAGCCAGGGGAGAGGAGGGGGTTTTGATCGGTCCTACACGGCACGAATTTTTTGTACCCTTCTTAGGAGAAAGGGATGAGCTCACTGACATGTGGGCCATCTCTGGTAGGTCCCACATGTCATTGGTACTAATTTGCCATTAATTTCTCGATAATTATAGAAAACTGTTGGGAGCCTTAAAATCTCTTTAATTTTTCAAATTTTATTATAAATTTTATTATAATTATTGATTCAGTGCTTACTAAAAAATAATAAATCATACTTATGCCACACTAAAATGATTTTCAAAAAATAAAATAAATTAAAAATTCATATATTCTTTACATTATTATTTTCCAACCATCTTAATACAGATCTTCACCTTGTTATATAAATTCAATTATTGCTTCCTTGCTTAATAAAAAATCATAATTCATACACGAGTTTATATAACACGGTTCAACTTATTTGCTAACATACTTTGTTTTTACAAGTGATCATTCATTATGATCGTGTCATACATTGGGGATTCCTCTATATCATTCAAGACAGTAATATCTACGTCCACCATAAAAGGAGGTAGCTCGTCGAACTGATTGTACTCTTCTTCATCTATGACGTCCTCAACTCCGACGATCCTTCTTTTACCTGAAAGAACCACGTGGAGTCTTGGCTGATCGCTACCGCTAGTCTTCTGCTTCCGCTTGTTATCTTCGGTAGGCTTGTCCTTCTGCTTCTTGCTTTTAGTAGGCTTGTCCTTCTACTTTTTCGGTTTCTTTGTTCATGTCCATCACATGAATACCTGTGTCACATCATTTGCGAGCACGAACGGTTCATCCCTATAGGCCACTTGCTTGAGGTCCACGGTTGTCATACTGTACTCGTTGATCTCAACGGCTGTCAATTTGACCCATTGGCACCGAAACAGAGGGATTTTTAAAGGTCTATACTCGAGCTCCCAGATATCCTCTATGTAACCATAGTAGGTGTCTATCTTTCCATTTTTGTCCAAGGCAATAATACGGACGCCGCTGTTTTGATTGGTGCTCTTACTATCCTGGTTAGTCGTGTAAAATGTATACCCATTTATCTCATACCCATGGAATGATACAATTGTCATGGATGGTCCCCGAGCCAAGAGTTTCAACTGTTCATTGTCTGTCCGGGAGCCCATCAGTTGCTTTTGTAACCAACCACCGAAACGATCCATTTGCTCTAGTGCGATCCACTTTTCTGACTTCTCTGGGTATTGGTCGAGTAGAATCATCTCATGTTCAAGGATAAACTCAGCCACTACAGTTGCTTGTTTCAAGACTGTGAAATGTGCTTGTTTAAATGAAAGTAGATCGTCGCTAAAGAATTCTCTTCTCCCTCGAGTCCCTTTTCCCCGTAGCCTCCCCTCATGGCGTGAAACAGGGACGCCAATCGGATTTAGCTCATCAATGTAGTCGACACGGAACTCAATCACCTCCTCTGTGCCAACACCCTGTGCAATACAGCCTTCTGAACGAGACCGGTTACGAACATGTTTCTTAAGGACACCCATGTACCTCTCGAAAGGGAACATACTATGCAGGAACATGGATTCGAACATTTCTATCTCTTTGACAATGTGGACCATGAGATGAACCATAATATCAAAAAAGGACGGATGGAAGATCATCTCAAGGCTGACCAGACTATCGACCATGTCATCCTGCAGCTTAGATAAGTTTCGTGGTTCGATGACCTTCTGCGACACCGCGTTGAAGAACGAGTACAGCTTTACGATTGTCCCTCGTACCTAGTCCGGAAGAATACCTCTCAGCGCCACTAGAAGCAACTGTGTCATCAACATGTGACAATCATGTAATTTCAGGTATACTATCTTATTCTCTTTCGTGTTGATGAGTTTCCTTATGTTCGAGGAGTATCCAGAAGGGACCTTCACACTGTTCAAGAACTTAATCATGTTTTTTTTCTCTTCCTTGCTCAAAGTGTAGCTCGCAGGGTGGAGGTAATGTTATCCTTTCGCTCTCTTTTCCGGATATAGGTCGTTCCTGAGTCCCAGTAGATGCAGGTCCTTTCGTGCTTGAAGTGTATCTTTTGATTTACCGTACATATCTAGGAAGCCTAGCAGGTTCACGTAGACATTCTTCGTGATATGCATGAAGTCCAGTGAGTGGCGGTCCTCTAAGTCTTTCTAGTTAGGTAAATCCAAAAATATTGACTTCTTCTTCCAAATGGGCTTCGTATGACCTTGTTCAGTCGGGACAGATTTGGTACCAGGACCCTTTCCAAATACTACTTTCAGATCCTTTACCAAAAAAAATACAAGTGTCCCACTGCGATGCCGGGGCTTCTTACGTTTCTCTTCTGTCCCATCGAAATTCTCACCCTTCCGTCGTAACGGGTGCTTCATATGGAGGAACCTACGGTGGCCCATGTACATGACCTTTCGGGAGTTTTTCAGATACTTGTCATGCAGATCCTCTAAGCTAATCGGATGCGACTTTATATCCTTTGATAGATAGGCTGACGGTTACAAGTGTAGGCCAGTCGTTGATGGTTACGAATAGCAATGCACGTAGGGTGAAGTGCTCTCTTTTGTACTCATCTCATACACGTACACCATCGGTTCACAGCGTTAGCAGATCTTCCACCAACGGTTTGAGGTACACGTCGATGTCGTTTCTAGGTTGCTTGGGCCCTTGGATAAGTAACGGCATCATAATGTACTTTCGCTTCATACACAACCAAGGAGGAAGGTTGTAGATATATAAAGTCACGGGCCAAGTGCTATGACTGCTGCTCATCTCGCCGAATGTGTTCATCCCATCCGTACTCAACCCAAACCTTATGTTTCTTGAATCCTCAGCAAAGTCCAGGAATTTTCCATCGACTTTCCTCCACTGGGAGCCAACAGCGGGGTGCCTTAGCAATCCGTCGTCCTTACGATCTTCTCTGTGCCAGCGCATCATCTGGGCATGCGTTTTGCTCGTAAATAAACGCTTCAACCAGAGGATTATAGGGAAATACCAGACCACCTTAACGGGGGGTCTCCTCTTCTTACGCTGCCCCTCTTCCTCGCCTCGGTCATCACGCCTAGTTTTACACCTCGAAGTTTTGCACTCCGGCATACATGTATCTTTTGTACCTCCAACCCCAAAGGGCAGACAACTTGCTTGGCATCATACGTAGTTTCAGGCAGCGTGTTACCCTCTGGAACCAACTACTTTATGAGGCATAACAACTCGTCGAATCCCTTATCAGACAATCCATTGGTCGCCTTCCACTGCATGAGTTCTAGCGTTGTACGCAATTTTTTGTGGCCCTGTCGGCAGTTTGGGTACAATAGTGTTCTGTGGTCCTCCCATAGGCGCTGAAACTTTTCGTAATGTATTTCATCGGTGTATTCTCCCTCTCCATCAAGCAGCATCTGTTCTAGGTCATCATCGCCAAACTCCCCCAATGTATCTTCGAAAGAACCATGTTGGCCAGCATCGGGGATATTGTTGTCCCCCTGATCTTCTTGTTCTTCACCATCTTCTCATATAGTCTCTTCTTCACCATGCTTGGTCCAACAGGTATAGTTTGGCATGAAACCTCTTGAGAGCAAATGGAAGTAAAGGTGGCTGGATTTTACCATTCCTTCTCATTCTTACAGTCTATGCATGGATAACATATGTAGCCTGACTTCGTGTATGCATCGGCCGCACGAAGAAAAGCATGCAAACCCTGCAAGAACTCCGGGGAGCGTTGGTCCATTTACATCCATCGCCGGTCCATCTACGTTATGTTACATCAAGGCAGCTATTAGCTCATTTTCCAATAATGAATTTTTTAACATTTCACAAATTTCATATTAAACCAATATTAAATTTATTTAAAAATTTTAGGTGGATAAATTTCATTTAAACCGAAACCTACATTTGAGCTAGATCCACACCTAACAAGAAAGACTTGGTAGATCAAAGTCTAGTTTCAAAATTCTTCAAAAATCGATGGAACCAAAACCTAAATTTGAGCTAGATCCATACCTAACAAGAATGACTTGGTAGATCAAAGTCTAGATTCAAAATTTTTCATCGATCGGTGGAACCAAAACCTAAATTTGAGGTAGATCCACACCTAACAAGAAAAACTTGGTAGATCAAAGTCTAGATTCAAAATTCTTCGTCGATCAATGGAACCAAAACCTAAATTTGAGATAGATCCACACCTAACGAGAAAGACTTGGTAGATCAAAGTCTAGATTCAAAATTCTTCATCGATCGATGGAACCAAAACCTAAATTTGAGCTAGATCCACACATTCAACGCGAGCTACATCTAATCCAAGCAAATTCTAAACTTACACAACAAGTTATTGCAACCTATAAAAAAAGATCGAGCTAGCTCTCTACATTCATAATCTTTCATCAATCATGAGAAAAGCTCAAATTTTCTTCATATTTCAAGCAAATAAGAAGCTCCATTTTACACCAAATGTAGTGAGGAACGATGTTACTAACCTTAGTTAACTTGCCTGGGAGTAAAAATGACTAAAATTTTGGCAGCACCTCCCCCTTTCTTGAAGCTCTTGGCCGGTGTTGCATTGTTCTTGATCGATCATGAGAAAAGATCAAATTTTTTTCACATTTCAAGTAAGAAGAAGCTCCATTTTACACCAAATGTAGTAAGGAACGATGTTACTAACCTTGGTTAACTTGGCTGGGAGTAAAATGACCAAAATTTTGGCAGCACCTCCCTATTTCTTGAAGCTCTTGGCCGGTGCTGCACTGTTCTTAATCTGGCAGAGTGTGGGGAGGAGACGGGGAAGAGGATGTTCAAATAAGGCTGCTTAGTACCGGTTTAAGAAACCAGTCTATACTGATGCTCTAACATCGATCCCGGTTGGTGTAACCAACCGGTTGTCGACGAATTATGTCGGCAATATACTTTATGGGGCTATGCGTAAGACCGAAACTCGATGGTAACACAAGAGACAGATTTATACAGGTTCGAGCCCTCGAGATGAGGTAATACCCTACTCATGTGCTCGTGGATTGTATTGGGGTTGATCTCGATGGATCAATGTTGAGGATGGCTATGGATCGATGTGATCTCTCCTCCTGATCCAGGATGTCTAACTAGGGGCCCCTGCCTCCCTTTATATAGTGGAGGGAGGTAGGGTTACATATAAGTATCCTAGTTAGTTATGGAAACGGGGGATAGAGATAGGAAGTCTATCTCTATCCTTTCTTGCCGAGTACGTAATGTACCAGATTACAACTGTGCCTTTCGACTATCTTTGGCAGTATCTGAATATGAAAACATTTGGTTGGATATAAAATCCAACTATCTTTATGTGCGAAATAGCTATTTCTTATCTTTCTTACTTGATGATTTTTGTTAGTCCGAGTGGTTTTTTCTTCCTTTTGTTATACACTCTGTCCGACTAGTCTAGCCCCCGAGTGTAGAGAGTTGGCACATGGCTTTTTACCCAGACACTCGTTTGGGTGATATAGAGTTCGCCGTGTTATGGGTTCAGAGCTTCACTACTCGGATTTCACTTAAATCACTAAGTAACAAAAAAGCAAAAAATAACTATGAAAAAGATGGGTGCGCGGAAGTGCACACAATTATGTGTAGCCCCCGACTTACTGCTTATTTGGAATTAAACTAAGTAGCAAGTCAAGAAATAACTATGAAAAAGATGGGTGCGTGCAAGTGCACACAATTATTTGTAGCCCCCGACTTACTGCTTAGTTGGAATTCAACTAAGTAGCAAGTCAAGAAATAACACGAGTTTATATGTGAAAGGATTATGATAATGAAAAACTTAGCTGCTTTGCTGATGATGACGTCGTCCTTGCTTTTGAACTTTTAGCCCCCGGGCGTATCACCTTATAGGCTTGAAGCGCAGACGTGGGCTTGTAGCCATGGCGAAATTTTGCTTCGGTATTTGGCGTTAGCGTGGAGCCGTCTTAGAGTTGGCGTGGCATCTTGATCGAGCCGTATGATGCACTCGAGTCTTTGGCGTGAAACATCTTGCCGTCTTAGAAGGTTACACTCGAGCGCTAGCATTGGCGTGAAGCCGTCTTGAAGTTAGCGTAGGCATGCGACCAAGCCGTCTGATGCACTCGAGTCTTTGGCGTGAAACGTCTTGACCGTGCCAAAGGTTGCGCAGAAGGCGCCGCGTTGGCGTGAAGCCGTGCGAGAGTTGGCGTAGGAATGCAATGAAGCCGTATGATGCACTCGAGGTGCTAAGCGTAAGCGTCAACCGTGGCGAAGGTTGCACTCGGCGCGGCTGGCGTTGGCGTGTAGCCGTGCGAGTTAGCGTAGGCATGCAATGAGCCGTATGATGCACTCGAAGTCTTTGGCGTGAAGCGTCTGATCGTGCCAAAGGTTGCGCTTCGAAGCGCCGGGCGTTAGCGTGAAGTCGCTTAAGAGTTAATGTAGGCATCTTGCCGAGCCGTATGATGCACTCGAGTCTTTGGCGTGAAGCGTCTGACCATGCCAAAGGTTGCGTTGAGTATTTGGCGTTGGCGTGAAGCCGTCTTAAGTTGACGTGGCATGCAAATTGAGCCAGATGATGCATTTGGGGTCTTTGGCGTGAGCGTGCAGCCGTGGCGAATTGGGAGACCCATTCGAATCTCTTTTGAGTTTTCTTGCGGTACCCAGACTAAGTGTATTAAATCTGGCAATTGACCCCGGAGGGTATATCGGTATATGGCGGTACCCGGCCCGATTTGTCGGATCCGGCTTGTGCCTTATGGAGAGCGTACCTAGGGCTTAGCCGAGTGGTCATCTCGAAACCCGTTCGCGATATCCAATTCTGACTCGTGCAGTAACCGGCAATTGACCTAACATGAGGCAACAATTGACCTAGCATGAGGTATATCACAGTATTAGGTTTAACCAAGTGCACACATAACCACTGGTGTAGGGCAAGCAGCTCAATGAGTGTATCCTCGGAACCTGAACCCTTAATAGCTTTCAGCATCTGATTCCACTTGGTGGTCACCAGGTAGTGGCATAACATGAGGCATGCTTACTAACTGTATTGCTTTTTATGGATGGCGTGAGGCGCACAATGGGTCTTGCCGGCGTGAGAGCTCATGGCCTCGCACCGACCCCTAAAGAGATGGGTGCAGATAATGCACCTAATTAGGTGTAGCCCCCGACTTACTGCTTAGTCGGAATCCGACTAGGGAGCAAGTCAAATCAATCTCAATAGAAGAGAAGAATGGGGTGAGCGATTGCGTACCTAATTAGGTGTAGCCCCCGACTTACTGCTTAGTTGGATACCAACAAAGTAGCAAGTCAGGAGATAAATTATAATGATGTAATTGAGTATAAAAATAGACAACTTAGCTGTTGATCGTGTCATCCTCATGCTCGAGTGAACGAGCCCCGAGGCATGTCACCTTATCAGCGCGGCTGTCCCCGGCGTCGAGCATGAGAAGCCGGCATAGTAAGTCGACGCGGTTGTCCTCAGCGCAGTGCGCGAGAAGCCGGTCTAGGAAGTCGGCGCGGTTGTCCTCGGCATCAAGCACGAGAAACCGGCCTAGGAAGTCGGCGCGGCTGTCCTCGGCGTCGTGCGCGCGAGAAGCCGGCCTAGGGAAGTCGGCGCGACTGTCCTCTACGTCGTGCACGAGAAACCGGCCTAAGAAAGTCGGCGCGGCTGTCCTCGACATCGTGCGCGAGAAGCCAGTCTAGGAAGTCGGCGAGGCTGTTCTCGGCATCGTGCGTGCGAGAAGCCGGCCCAAGGAAGTTGGCGCGGCAGTCCTCGACGTCGTGCGTGAGAAGGCGGCCTAGGATGTCGGCGAGGCTGTCCTCGGCGTCGTGCGTGAGAAGCCGGCCTAGAAAGTCGGCGCGGCTGTCCCCGGCGTCGTGCGCGAGAAGCCTGCCTAAGGAAGTCGGCGCGGCTATCCTCGACGCCTTGCGCGAGAAGCCGTCCTAGGAAATCGGCGCGGCTGTCCTCGGCGTCGTGCGCGAGAAGCCGGTCTAGGAAGTCGGCGGTCACGATTTCGACCAAAACCTCTTCTATCGTCATCATGGTGACGTCTCTCATCTTCTTTTCTCTTCCGTCGCCGAGCTTCAATGTCTTGGCGCAGGTCGCAGTTTGTCGTTACTGCCGGAACAACGAGTGGGTGCGGCGGTAGTCGTTGTCGTTGTCGCCGCAAGTCGGGAGGCATAGGAGCCGCATGTCGGGACGGCGTAGAAGCCTCACCGTGATCTCCGGGATGAGATCCGCTTTGTCGTCGAGGTCCGCCATGCCCTTGCTGAGGTGCACCAAGGATCGCCGAGGTGCCGAACGAAATTCTCGTCGAGCTCCATCTTCGTGCTGGATTCACGTCACCCCTATGCAGTCTGTCTTCAAATGGTTGCCACGGTCACATCCGAACTTAGTTTTTGATGATCTTGGACTCGTTGGAAAGATAACGAGATAAGCTTTCCAACGCATCCAAAACCACCCTGAAATTCCTTTCGAGTCAATAGAAAATCATGACGCAAATTCTGTCCAAATTCTAGACGCGAATAGATCGCATCTTCTTCCCGCGTTCGCTTTGCGGTTGAGTTGTCTTCCGATCGGATCTGATCCGATTCTTCGAGGGCAAGTTTGCCGAGGTTGTTGATGACGAAATCCAAGCCTCCAAAACAGGTAGCTTGGCCAAAGGTGAATTCGACGGCGTTGCCGCCAAGAGATGCCATCGAGCTTGATGAAGATGATCTTATCGTTGCCCCTACCTGCGCGCCAACTGTCGACGAATTATGTCGGCAATATACTTTACAGGGCTATGCGTAAGACCGAAACCGGATGGTAACACAGAAGACAGATTTATATAGGTTCGGGCCCTCGAGATGAGGTAATACCCTACTCCTGTGCTCGTGGATTGTATTGAGGTTGATCTCGATGGATCAATGTTGAGGATGGCTATGGATCGATGTGATCTCTCCTCCTGATCCAGGATGTCTAACTAGGGGCCTCTGCCTCCCTTTATATAGTGGATGGAGGTAGGGTTACAGATAAGTATCCTAGTTGGTTATGGAAATCGGGGATAGAGATAGGAAGTCTATCTCTAACCTTACTTGCCGAGCACGTAATGTGCCAGATTACAACTGTGCCTTTCGTGTGTTACAAGTTGGGTCTTCATGCGGGACAGGCCCGTCTTCTAGATGGTAGGCGTGACCCTGCTCCATGAGGTGGTTCGTCTAATATCTCCGTGAGGATACCGGGGACCATGTTATCCACACCGGTATTAAGCAGGCCGAGTTCCGGTTGGTGCAACCAACCGGTACTGATGTTGGAGAATCAGTACCGGTTGGTTTCTTCAGCCGGTCCATGTTATGGAAGGCCAAATTTGTCCGGGAGGTTGCTATACCGGCCCATGTTATGAACCGGTACTGGTGGGGCACCCAGATCACCATTTCAATGCAAATCGGCATTTGCACATATCACCAATTTATTGCACAAATCACCATTTTAAATTGAAGAAAAAGACTTAACACCGAACCATAACTCATTTGATAAACATTTGCACAGATCACCATTTCACAGATTCATACTGTTGTAGGGGCAGCCACCACATCTTCGGGAAATGTGGATGTCCACGAAGATGCTGTAAAGGTCCTTCGTGACGATTATAACCCGAAGGAGTAAGTGGTGAAGCGTGCCTAAGATGACCTCAGGACCCCTCGGGATGCGAGCGAAAGACATAGACATCTTGTGAAGGGTCGAAGGAGGAGGCGAAGGGTCAGTGTTCCAAGGAATCTCAAGCAATGAGAGTCCTCGAGACTCTGCCAAAGGGTGGCGGAGGAGTAGAGTCTCACCGAGGAATTCACGAAGACCCTTGGAGACCGAAGTGATCTTTGACAAGTTTGGTCGAGGGCGAAGACCTGCGGCGACCTCTAACAAGAACGGATCAGATTAACAACCCTGTCAGAATGTGCCCCCGAGGGCACATTTGGGATTAGAACAACTTGGATTGTAAAGAAGCTAGACTAGCCGTTGATCGTAAGATCAATGATCCAGAGATCAGGCCAGTCTGGGTATTTCCCCTAGGCCAGGGCAATTTGGGTATTTACCATGCATGTAAACCCGGACCCTAGAATTGTATAAATTGATAAACTCATCAATGAAAGACACCCAAGCATTCTGATCACACATTAGCATTCTGGTCTATTCACTGAGCGTCTGCTTTCTCACCACTACTTCTCTCGGCATCCTCTCCAGCACCGAGGATGGGCGTTGAATCTCACCGTCGGCGGGATTTCTCGGCGACAGTTGGCGCCGTCCGTGGGGGGAAGCGAGCGTGGCGGTGATGGCCAGGCCAAGGAGGAGCGTGGCGGCGGCCGGAGGCGACGGGCCGCCGGAACCGGGGCATGGTGGACCAGGCGTAGGGTGGGAGTGGCAAGATCGAAGTGAACAAGACATTATCGGCGAGACGACGGAGGAAGCGGCCCAAAGGGCGATCACCACCGCGCCAATGACTGAACGGTGGCGGGGAGATGCGGCGGTGCAAGGACTTGGCGGAAGCATCCCAAGAGCCCCCGACACCAACCCGCAGGGCCAGAGGAACCAGAGCCAAGGTGCCCCGAGCGTGGGCGGTGGTGACTCGACGAGCCAGGACCCAGCAGGATCACCAAAGATGAAACGCAGCAAAACCCACTCGCCCATCCCATGCAAGAGCGTCAACACGGAGACCCCTCATCTGCCGAGGACATCTTACAAGACAGAAGAAGACTGTTGGAGGAACAAATCAATCTGCTCCGAAGAGAACTGGTGGCAATGCAACCTCAACAGCACTACGTGCCCCAAAGGATCCCATACGTGGAGGAAAATCAACAATTTCGATTAATAGTAACGACCTGTACCAAGAAGGCAAGCGACGGACCTCTAAGTGCATACCTTCGCGGCAAAAAATGGCCCGAAGGATTCAAAATGCCAAGTGTATTCAAATTCTCTAGGGATACCGACCAAAATGAATTCTTAGACGTATATGACACGGCGGTAGAAGTAGCTGGTGGAGATGATGATATCAAGGCAAAGAGTTTGTTGCTGACGCTGAAGGGTACCGCACTGTCATGGTACACTTCACTACCACAAGGATCCATACACTCGTGGAATCAACTCAAAAGCATATATGCCAACAACTTTCAAGGCAATTATATCGAGAGGATGGTAAAGCGGACCTCTTCACTCTGGAACAAGGCAAGAAAGAAAGCACAAGGGACTACTACAAAAGGTTCGATGCTGTACGATGCGAGATAAAGGATGTATCGAGACTCTTGGTAATCAATGCATTAGAAGAGGGCTTCAACCGACCTTTTCTACACAAGTTGACTCGGGATCCGCCATAAGCAATTGCACTTCTCTATAGCGAGGTTGAAGGGTATGCAAAAGGAGAAGAGGAAAACTTGAGGAGGCAAGGCCAGCTAAGTACGCACAAAGACCGCGATGGCCATAGGGAGAGCAATTTAGAAAACAAGAACAAGAGACATCAAAACAACAAAAGAGTAAGCAACATTGAGTTTAAAGCAGATGAGCAAAAAGCCATCGACAACAATAGAAGGGGAGATTATTCGCAAAGGGATTACAATACCCAAAGGGACGAGTACAACTATAGAAAAGGGAACACGAGAAGAGATGATGATCGACGGAATGACAACTACCGAAGGGAGAATTACCACAAGAATGATCGATTCCGAGGAGGAAATCAGGACAACAAGGAGAAGAGATATTGCGCGGTACATGGAGAAAACTACTCGCATACAACCGAGGAATGCAGAGATATTAAAGCACAGCGAGAGCTACCAAAATCGAAGCGACAACGAAGGCAAGACCGGCGACAGAGGGATCGATGCCGCAAATCCTGAGAGGGTTCACAATGTTGAGCAACAAAACCGAAGGGTTATCCATGTCATCACGGAGGATCCTCGCTGAACCTTCCATTGAGCGAGAGAGAAAGGAGTTCATCCGCGAGTGTCGCACATCTCGGTGTCAAGTAAACCAGCACCAGCTCCACCGATGACCTTCGATCGGTAGCGCCAAGGCGTAAAGTTCCCACACAAGATCCCTTTGTGATCACGGCGAAATGCAGAATATGATGTCCAAGGGCGCTAGTGGACGGAGAAACTCAGCGAGATATCATCTTCGCCAACGCATTTAAGCAACTCAATATACGAAGTCGACTAACACCATCGCACATGCCGCTCATAGGGTTCAGAGGAGAGCCTGTGGCTGCCATGGGCCAGATATCACTACCTATAACTTTCCATGAAGGCAAAAGAAAGATAACAAAGAGCATATGGTTTGATGTTGTCGACATGAAGTACCGCTACAACGCCATCTTCGGAAGAGGAATCATCAATGCCTTGGGGCAATCATACATCACAGCTACGTGCATGAAAATGCCGCCCGAAGAAGTCATTACCATTCGAGGAACCACAATCGACAAGGAAAAATGAACTTCGAAGGTATACCAAAGCTCAAGCCGGTCAAACTACGGAGAGGTTAATTCCCATCTGAGACCGAAGGGTTACAAGCCCAGTCGGGCCGAAAAGTGAAACGAAGAAGATACGATTATTCCCAGAGAATGAAGAAAAAACAGTATCCATCGGAACCGCCCTCTCCGAAGAAGAAGAAGCAAACGTCATCAACTTGCTTCGGCAGAACAGTGACATCTTCGCCTAGGTGCCGGGAGAATCTAAGGGGGTCCCCAGAGAAACAATCGAACACGCATTAAACGCGAAAATGGATGCAAAGCCAATCAAACAAAAACTCAGGAAAATGAGACCCGATAGACAGGAAGCAGTGAAGATAGAAGTAGAAAAATTGCGTCAAGCCCATGTCATCTGAGAAGTTGCGTACCCTAAGTGGCTCGCAAATGTCGTGATGGTAAAGAAGTCAAATGGCACCTGGAGATTGTGCGTTGATTTCACAAATCTTAACAAAGCATGCTCAAAGGATGATTTTCCCCTACCGAGGATTGATCAGCTGGTTGATGCGACAGCGGGTTGTGGACTGATGAGCTTCCTGGACGCTTACTCAGACTATCACCAAGTGTATATGAGGAAGGAAGATGAAGAGAAGACGGCATTCATAATCCCCTTGACGCGTCTTGCTTCGAAGAATGCCTTTCGACCTAAGAAATCACAGTGCAACATTTGCAAGGCTCATCGCGAAGGTCCTTGCAAAGCGATGGGAAGAAAGCGATGGGCGTATATCGGCGACATTGTCGTCAAAACAAGAAAAGAAGGGACCACTGTGAGGATATCCAAGAAACCTTCGCAAGTCTGATAGCAGAAGGCATAAAATTAAACCTGATGAAGTGCGCCTTTGCAATGGAAATAGGGAAGTTACTTGGATTCCTGGTATCGCACCGAGGAATAGAAGTTAACAAGAAGAAGATAGATGCAATTCAATGCATGAAAGATCCAGAAAATATGAAACAAGTACAAAGCCTGCTAGGAAAGCTGGCCGCCCTAGGGAGGTTTCTCCCGAAGGCCGCAGAAAAACACACACACTTCTTCGGCACAATTAAAGGGACAGCACCCTTTGAGTGGGGACCTCAATGCAAGGACGCCTTCGCAAGGCTAAAAGATTATGTTCCTCAACTACCAAGACTTGTCAGTCCGAACGGGGCGACACACCTAACCTTGTATCTATCAGCAAGCCACTTTGCGGTTAGTGCAGTCCTCGTGAAGGATGAAACCGAAGGAGGACAGATGCTGGTATATTATGTATCGGAATCGTTGCAAGGAGCAAGAAGAAACTACATTGAGCTAGAGAAGATAGCTTATGCATTACTTATGGCATCCAGAAAATTACGGCACTACTTTCAAGAGTTCAAGATAAAGGTGCCCACAGCATACCTCTAAAGTCTATTTTTTAAAACAAAGACGCCACGACAAGAATCGCGAAGTAGGCTACAGAACAAGCACCCTTCGACCTCACCTTTGAACCAAGGACGGCCATTAAAGCTCAGGCGCTTGCCGACTTCATCTCTGAATGGTCGGTCGAAGTCTCAGAAGAAGGCCTAGCTCTGCCCCCCTTGTGGAGCATAAAATCTGATGGATCTTTCACAGCAGAAGGGGCAGGAGCATCAGCAATTGTAACTGACCTTGAAGGGCAGAGAACGGAGTATTCTCTCAGATTAAACTTCAAGACGACAAACAACGCAGCTGAATATGAAGGACTTCTGCTGGGTCTTGAAAAACAAAATCCTCGGAGCAAAATGGTGCGTCATCTACACGATTCTAAGGCGATAGATGGGCATATAACAAAAGACTTTCAAGCAAAAGACACCGAAATGGCCAAATACCTAGTAGCGGTAAGAACAATGGAGAAGCATTTTATGGGGATCTCTGTGAAAACAATACCAAGAGGGGAAAACATGAGAGCAGACAAGTTGGCCAAGGCAGCAGCATACTCCACAAGAATACCCGATGGGGTGTTCTACGAAGCAATATCACGAGGGTCTATATGCCCCGAAGTGCAACTTATAGCGAGATCCTTGGAAGAAGATTGATGAACAATCATCGTCAAATATCTTCGGGATGGTGAATTACCCAAAGATAATAGAAAGGCGCACACAACAAAGCAGCGTGCAAGAACATATACTATGATGGATGGCTTACTCTACAAATCAGGAATTGGCACGCCGTGGATGATGTGTGTTTCAAAAGAAGAAGGAAAAGAGGCATTGGCCGAAGTGCACGCAGGAATCTATGGCTCGCATCAAAGCCCAAGGGCCCTCGCAGCGAAGGTGTTACGCATGGGAATATCTTGTGCGACCAATAGCGACGCAGAAGAATTAGTTAAAAGATGCGAGGGTGTCGGTGGATGATAAACCATGAAAGGCTCCGCCAACAAACCTCCGGCCCACACCCGGTATGGCCCTTAGCAAGGTGGGGAATGATATCGTGGGAGAGCTCAGCGAGCTTGAGGGGATTTAAATGGATCATCGTCGCTATTGACTATTTTACCAAATGGATTGAAGCAGAACCATTGACAAGCATCACAACTGCGAAGACCCAACATTTCTTTTGGAAGAATGTGATATGCAGGTTTGGCATACCACAGTAAGTGGTGGTTGATAATGGATCACAATTCATCTCGTCAAGATTTAAGTCATTCTGTGAAGACATCGGCATAAAAATATGCTATGTACATGGGACACCCTGGCGAGCAGTCTTGTTGAGCGAACCGTCGAACATCATGAAATCACTAAAAAGAAGATTGGTGGATGAAGCAAAAAGAAAATGGCCAGAAGAACTGGAGAAGATACTATGGGCAATTTGCACGACGCCTACAAGACCTACAGGATATTCACCTTTCAGGCTGGTCTATGGTGAAGAGGCAGTAACACCGGCTGAGATCCAAGCGAAGACCCTTCGGTTCATAACAGGTGGAGCTAACATCAGTGATCAACCACCAGCCGACACCGTCGAAGAAGACAGGCTCAACGCAAAACAGGCCTTAGAGAAGAACAATAAGCTAATGAGCAAAACCTACAACAAGCGCGTAAGGCCACGGGAGATCCAAGAAGGGGACATGGTTCTTCGAAAAATGCCACAACGACCATCCAAACTGGAGCCCACATGGGACGGACCCTATATCGTGAACAAACAAACAAGGCAAGGATCGTTCCACCTCTCCAATCTCGACGGCTCTTCGGTCCCAAACACACGGAATGCGAAGAGCCTGATTAAGTATTACCCATGAGACAATGAAGAAGCGCTGAGTACTCTTTTCTCAGGCTTCGGTTTTCCCTAAGCGGGTTTCTGGCGGAGTTTTTAACGAGCTCGAGGCGCCCAAAACCGGTTCGGACAGGAGAAATCCTCTGAGGAATAGTAGCGCCAAGATGTAATTTGAAATGAAATGGAGAAGAGAGTTCCCAAGCAGACACTTCAATCTGACAAAGGGGTTGGCGCGAAGCCAAAGAGTACTCACGCCAAGCACCCGAATCATAACCCTCGCCGGCCACGAGCCGCATAAGCGTATATCGCTAAAAGCGCCAAGGGGCGGTAGCGAGGCCAAACACTCGCGCCAAGCACTGAATCATAACCCTCATGCCCCACGAGCCTTGCGAGCGATAATCTTATTTGGGCGCCAAGGGGCTGGCGCAAGGCCAAGAACACTCGGGCCAAGCACCCGAATCATAACCCTCGCGGGCCACGAGCCTTCGCGAACGTATAATGCGCTAAAGCGCCAAGGGGCTGGTACGAGGCCAAGAGCACTCGCGCCAAGCACCCTAATCCTAACCCTCGCGAGCCACGAGCCTTCGCGAACGTATAATGCGCTAAAGCGCCAAGGGGCTGGCGCGAGGCCAAGAGCACTCGCGCCAAGCACCCGAATCATAACCCTCGCGGGCCACGAGCCTTCGCGAACGTATAATGCGCTAAAGCGCCAAGGGGCTGGGCCGAGGTCAAGAGCATACACGCCAAGCACCCGAATCATAACCCTTGCAGGCAACGAGCCTTCGCGAACGTACACCGCGCAAAAAGCGCCAAGGGGCTAGTGCGAGGCCAAGAGCACTCGCGCCAGGCACCCGAAACATAACCTTCGCGAACACCGACTACGCTAACGACGTCACACGTAGGAGGTGCGATGTGTAAGATGGAGCGAAGCAACGGCCAAATGAAAACAAAACATAGCGAAGACAAACAAGATCACTCACAGTACGGAACAACTTCGGAAGAAGAAGTGAACAAAAGATCATATATTACATTAGAAAAATATTACAATCCTAAAACTATTACAATCCTACTCCGCTGGCTTTTTGCCCTTTGGATCTACAGGACCTTTAGGATCCTGGGGAACAGAGGCTGTCGGAGGACCTTCGCTCGGCACTCTAGGCTCTGGTATCCTTAGAGGCGGAGGCGCACCAACCACAGCAGCCGAAGGAGCCTTCTTCTTCGCGTGAGCCATGAAAGCGCGGCAGAAGGCAGGACCGCCACCTCGCCAGAACATAAACAAGAAGTCCCGAACAACCTGGCGAGACTCGCGATCGAACGCGCTGGCGATGAATACCGGAGGATAGGAGCCTGCAGAGGAACCACTCAGAAGATGTGTGCACCCAGCACTCTTTTGCATTGTCTGATCCATAGCGTAAGGACCACTCCACGAAGGTCCCGATCGCCTCTTTCAAATACTTGAGGGCGAAAGCCGGGCTCCTCGGAGGAACGCTCACGGCAATAGTCCCCAGCCTGCTCATCTCCTTGGCAAAGGCCTGGCTCAAAGACAGGAGCTCTCCCTGGAGTGCCTCCATTTGTTGCTTCGCCTTCGCTGCGGAACCCCGAAGAGTTCCCAACTCATGACCACCTTCTTGATTATCGCGCAGTCGTTACACTCTGCCTTGACGATTCAAGTTCAGTTCGCTGAGCCTCGACTTCAGCGCGGAGCTCAGCCAAAGACTCTTCAGCGGTTTTCGCATGTTCCTCGGCCTGATCCTTCTCCACTCTGAGAAGGGCCACCAGCTCTCTCTCCTTCATGCTAACTTCTCGAAGGGTGCGGTTCTCCTGGTCCAGGGTTGCGACACGACCCTCGAGAACAGCACACCTCTCCGAGAGGCCCAACACATGTGCCGATGCGGCACGATTACAAGCCAAGCTCTGCAGAATTTAATAGACATAAGTAACACGAAGACTCAAAAAAAAATATAATACCGTGGCAAGGCATATCTCAATGTTGCGCATGTTCTCCAGAAGAGGGAACACCTCGCAGCGATCGAGGATTGCCGAAGGCACCCCCCTGACAATAGCCTCCACATGTTCGTCGGGGAGGAGCACAGCGGGCTCCAGATAGGAGCCATCGGAGGCAGGGGCGGCACCGGGTGCGAGGGGAGTTGCGCGTGAAGCTCCTCCATCGACAGTCGTCGCCGCTGCCGAAGATGTAGCACTGGGCGTAATAGAAGAAGCTCGCAGGACCCCTCGCTCCACCGTAGTCGGTAAAGTTGAACAAGCGACGACAGGTGCGGCCGGAATAGTCAGCGAAGGCCCCCTCTCCGCGGCGGTTGTTGCGACCAACGCCAAATTGGCATCAATAGCAGTGCTGGCACCGACGGCCCCCGAGACGGGCATCGAAGGTGGCTCCTCGTTAACCCTCTCTGCAAGAAACAATAAGCATAAGCAAGAAACCAAGACAAAAGAGGTCCACCAAGGTATAATAACAAACCTTCGGAGGAAGGAGTGTCAACCAAACAGAGCTCCGCGTCAACAACGAAGCCGGCGGTGTAGCCTTCGACCTACGTAGCAACATCAACGGAGGCCCTTTTGGGAGTCACGAGACCTAGACCCGAAGGGAGAGACCCCACTCCATGGCTTTCTTGAAGCTCGTTGCAGCCGTATTCGGGATCTAACAGGCACAAAGGGGTCTTGCTGACAAGGACGTCCATCGGGTCGTCATCACCATAGCTGGGCGCGCTCTGCGCGTCCGGCAAGGTGTGATCGCCTTGACCGAGGCCCTTCGTCTTCGACATCCTCGTCCTCTTCCTCATCCTCCTGTTGGCGACTTCGATTCAAAAATCGGTTAGAAACAACAAAAGCGAAGAAGTATGGCACATGTAGGAGAATGCTCACCACGGGTTAAGCAGCGGGCCCTTGGTAGTGCCATCGGCAGCCTTCCTCTTCCGGCCCCTCTTCGCCTCGGGCTCCGCCCAGGGAGAGACTATCCCAAGGATACGGTTGACACGGGCGTCCACCCCAGCCAGCGGGCCCATGCGACCGTCGGCGCAAGCGGCCCGAACATCCTCGGCCCTCTCGCGGCGATTCCGGCTTCCGAGTCGGTGATCCTCATCACGCAGAGTGAGGTGGTCGCCTCCCTCGCCGACGATAATGAAGTCCTCCCAGCTGCGCATCAGCGGCCCCACCTTAGCCGCAAAGAACTCCTCGGCGAGGCAGCGCATGGAGAAACGTTTGCTGAGCCTCTGAAGTAGGAGCCACTGCGCCTCTTCGGAACCGGACAGTTTCTCCACTGGGAACTTGATGCAGTCGGCCGCCCCCGTCGTGTATCTCAATGGAGCATCCGCTGCGTCCACCCTCTGGTAAAACCAGTACAACTTCTAGCTCAGCCCAGCCGCCCCGTCCCATTTCTTCTTCGTGGCTAGGGACGGGAAGTCCGCAGTGTACGCCGACTTCACGACAAAATTCAAACACCCGAAGGCGCTGCTGCTTGTCTTCCCCTGCCACCTCGCTTCCTGGAGAAAACCGAAGAGTCGGGCGCTTGGTTGCGTGCCATGGCTTCGGAGCACCCACTCGTACACATAAGCCGAGCCCACGGCGTTCGAGGAGAGACGCCTGGTGTGCCCGTCTGCTCGAGGACCTCCCCGACAAGGCGGGTGCACGGTATCTGAAGACCTGCCTTCACCTACGAGTTGAAGACGACCGCCTCGTCGGCATTTGGCCGAGGAGTCGTCTCTTGCCCCGGGAGTCTGAAGTCCATCTCGTCCGCAGCTGAGCAGTCTGTCACCTTCGCTTGCATGTCCGGCGTCATCCTCAACTGCCCCAGCTCCCAAGACAATCGTGCGAGGTCCGCAGGATTCAAGACCTTCTTCGGAGCCATCGAGAGTTCCGAGGACTGCACAAATAGAGGAAATCAGTACTTCCGAGAAGCGGCCCTTCGGGAACATTAAAATAACAATAAAAAAGAGGACAAACAAGCACAACCACCACAGAGCATTTGGACTGTGAAACTTTCTAAAAAAAAAGTGCCATTTTTTTCAAACAGAAGGACGGGAATCAATATGTGAACGGCGGCGCAACCAAGCGTCGCCGATACTAAAACCTCGTCGGCAAGCTCGCCGGCGCCGAACCCATAAAACACCGAAACCCCATACCCCGAACCGAACAAACGACGCGGGCGAGTGGCGTACCAGCCAATGTCGACGATGGATGAAGGACGATGAACCCACAGCGATAACCTCTTGACGGCGTGTAAAGGCGGAGAACTGGTGGCGGCGGAAGAGGGCGCAAGAGCGAGAGAACTGGCGACGGCAGAAGAGGAGCGCAAGAGCGAGAGCAATGGACGGCGGGAGGTTGGGAGTTTGAAGCAAACGCAAGTGGGGAGAAGACAGTGACTCGGCCCCTTATAACGAAGGCAATCGAACCGCGGATGAGCGGCGCGTGTGCGCTCCAGCGGCAGCGATCGCCCGCAGCGAAGCGAGGAGACACCAAAAAGAAAAAATCAAAAACAAAAGAAAAGTCCATCGGTCGCCTAAGGATTTGACGACACGTGTGACGATCGACGGCTAGGATCAACGCAAGGATTTCGAGGCCACTGACACGGTCAGAACGTCAAGTCCAAGTCACATGAGCAGGCGAAGATATCATCGCAAACAAAGAAAAAAGCATCTTCGGGAAAACCACCTCGACATGGAGAAGGGGGGAGCTGGATATTCCGGCCAGGCACCACGGCGAGGTGGTGATACCATAAGGGGCTTCTGTTGTAGGGGCAGCCACCCATCTCCGGAAAAGGTGGATGTCCACGAAGATGCTGTAAAGGTCATTCGTGACGATTATAACCCGAAGGGGTAAGTGGTGAAGCGTGCTTAAGATGACCTCGGGACCCCTCGGGATCTGGCGAAAGACTTGGACATCTTGTGAAGGGTCGGAAGGAGGGCGCGAAGGGTCGGGTGTTCGAGGAATTTCAAGCAATGAGAGTCCTCGAGAGTCTGCCGAAGGGTGGCGGAGGAGTAGAGTCTCACCGAGAATTCACGAAGACCCTTCTGAGAGGCAAAGTGATCTTTGACAAGTTTGGTCGGAGGGCGAAGACCATAGCGACCTCGACAAACGGATCAAATTAACAACCTTTTCAGAATGTGCCCCCCCCGAGGGCACATTAGGGATTAGAACAACTTGGATTGTAAGGAAGCTAGACTAGCCGTTGATCGTAAGATCAACGATCCAGAGACCAGGGCAGTCTGGGTATTTCCCCTGGGCCGGGGCAATTTGGGTATTTACCATGCATGTAAACCCGGACCCTAGAATTGTATAAATTCATAAACTCATCAATGAAAGACACACAAACATTCTGATCACACATTAGCATTCTAGTCTATTCACTGAGCATCTGCTTTCTCACCACTACTTCTCTCGGCGTCCTCTCCAGCACCGGGGAGGGGCGCTGAATCTCACCATCGGCGGGATTTCCCGGCGACACATACTTGTACTCATTAGATGAACATTTGCACATATCAACAATTCATTGCACAGATCACCATTTCACCATAACTCATTTGATGAACATTTGCACAGATCACCATCACTCACAAATAACCATTTCATCATCCATCACACACTGATACAAATAATTCATAATTAAGGACATCACATAATTAAAAACTGATCCCATTCCATCACAAAATAACTCATCACATAATAACATACATACATAATAACTAACACCGATCCACTACATCACATAATTAAACAACATATATACATATATGTAATAGCTATATTTTAGTCATCCTCCTCCGCCATCAGCGCCTCCCAGTCGATTTCGTCATCATCAGGCAGAGGACGAGGCGCAGGGGGAGGACGAGGTGGCGCACGCGGCGTGGAATCCCCACCTCCATGTGCATCCGATCCTAGAAGCTTGGCGGTGGCAACAGCGGTGAGGCCAGTTCCTCCCAGCTGCGAGGTTGATATGGTGGCGGGTAGTAGATGGGGTGCCGGCGGTCGAAGGCCCTCCATGCCTCCTCCAGGTTGGTGCCGGAGGTTGCGGCGGACGTGAGCGGGGCGACGCGCGAGGTTGCGGCGGAGGAGGTGGGTGGGGCGGTGTTGACGAATTGTGTCAGCAATGTATTTTATGGGGCAATATGAGAGATCACAACTACGATGTTACCACAGGGAGCCGAATTTATACAGGTTCGGGCCCTCGGGGCGAGGTAATACCCTACTCCTGTGCTCGTGGATTGTATTATGGTGGATCTTGATGATGATTGTTGGGCGTGGGATTGGATGTCGAACTAGGGCCTCGGACCCCTTTATATAGTGCAAGGGCAGGTTCTGAGATAGAATCCTAATCCGAGTATGGAAGATCTGAGATATAACCGATTTGGTTACGCCTATATCTATGTATTGAGTAGGAGAAGAGTTCGTTTCCTTATAGATCATGTCGGGCCGCGCCAGCCTCCAAGCCCATCTTACGCAAGGTCAATTGAGTCGGCCCAAGGAGGTGAATGCGTCCAATAGTATATCTCCGGATATCCGGGGCCCATGTGTTCCACATAGCCCCAGTACTTCGGGCGAGTTGTCTTCATTGGGTTTAGCTTGCGATCCTTGAGATGTTACAGTGGCGTCACTCTTCGTCTTCTTGATGAAGTCGCTCCTCGAGTAACACGCTAATCAAACAACACGAGTTGCAAGGACTCGAGAAAATTCTCAAGTCATTAAAGATGTACGGTACCTAGCAGGACTAGTCGATCTGCCGGCTTGTGGCCCGTGGAGAGCATACCGAAAGGTGGATGTTCTTAGAGTGGCGGTGCCACCCAGCGTTATCCTCCTGTTACAACTTATGACATTCAAGTCTAACTTGCAGAGCTCGACATTCGATCCAGCATGGGATACGCCACAACTTGCGTAGGGTATTCAGGCGCCCTGACTCGACTAGTGCGGAGACAAGCTAGTGATTCCCAGAAGAATACGCCCGCCTCCAAGTTGAGGTCCTCCTAGTGGTGTTTGTCTTGGCGACAAACGATCCGGAGATGTGCCACTGAGACTCAACTGAAGAGGTAACTCTTTGATGCCTAATCCGATTAGAAAATCAGACCAGCCATTGACCCCAGGAGGTACGCCAAGAGCTGAGTTAATATTTGCCCAAGTGGTGCTTGTCTTGACGACAAACAATCTGGAGATGTGCCACCGGGACAATTAAAATAGAACTTTCGATGTGCGGTCCAGCTAAAAGCCAAACCGACTACCGTCCCTACGGGGCACATCAAAAGCTAAATTACAATTTTGGGAAGCGCCCAATCCTCAGATTGAAGACTGGCAAAGAGCCTAACAGGGGGCACGCTATTTTCCCGACTAAGTCGACCCGAGTGACACCTGTACCCGAGTAAAGTCGTGCACAGCTTTCGGCCCTCATGGGGCATGTTCTCAGGGACTTAAGTCCGGGCCCAAGTCTTGAAACGATGATTATAGGGCTTTATTTTTTCCCGCCTTGCGTGAAAACGAAACGTCGCCCACTTCCCTTTAAGTGTGGCATGCCAGGGATTCGAACCGGTACGCTAACACTGTGCGCCCAAATCATTCGTCTCCCCGAAGCACTTCCGCTAGGGTTTTTTGCAACTCCGCCGCCATCCAGCAACCCTAGCGCCGCCACCATCGCTGAACTCCAAATTCACCACATTTCAATGGTGGGGGACTGGGCGACTTCCAACACCACCGATGATCGGCTGTGGGCCCTGGTTGACGCCTGCGTTCTCCCAACGCCAGAGCTCATTGACTGGCGCGCCGCTGCAGGTGAGTCCTCTCCCACTCCTCACCAAGGGGAGATCGTTGTCTTCGAATCCTTCTTCTCCCGTGGGTTCGGACTCCCTGCTTCCTCCTTTTCTTCGCGGTTTGCTCAACCATTATGGGATCGAGCTCTTTCATTTGAATCCTAATTCCATCCTTCAACTTTCTATTTTTGTTCATCTCTGTAAGGCTTTTCTGGGGATCGCTCCCCACTTCGCCCTTTTTCGCCATCTCTACTTTTTGAAAGCCTACCCCACCGACAATGCCCCCAAGGTTGTTGACGGGGCCGGATTTCAACTCCGGAGCGGCCTCAAGGAGTATTTTGCCTTGCCACTCTGGACCTCTTTGAAGGGGTGGAACCAGGAATGGTTCTACTGCTCCAATCCTCTCCCTAGTCTTCCTTGTTTTGACGGGAGAAGGCCCCGAGCTTCGTCCTCTTGGAATTCTCCCCCCCTTTCCTCTGAAATGGACCAGATCACCGAGTTACTCGGCTTGATCCAACGCCTCAAAGAGGAGGGGCTGACCGGCGTTGCGATTGCTATCTCCTTCACAAAACGCCGTATCCAACCACTCAAGGAGAGGATCCATCTCGGATTCAGTACACGAGCCATCCGGCTCGACACGAAAGCGGATGTCGATCTCCAATCGGACGCCATCGATCGACTCTCCGAATTCTTAAGCCGGGGACTATCTTTTCTAACCAAGGAGTCGGGGCTTCTCCTCAATAATCCGCCTCGAGTAAGGACCGAGTGCTCTTTTGCTTGTTTTGTGTATCGAGCAGTTACATTTTGATGCTAACTTCGAGATGCCATACTCTATCTTGAGACCGCCAGGGCTTCGTATCCGATGCCCGACTCTGGCTTCCGCCAACAAGGGCGGCATACTGAAAAAACCGAAAAACCTCGGCATAAAAAAGGCAAGGGCAGCTTCCACCGTGAAAGAATGTCCGCCACGGGAGGACGTGGCCTGGCTTCGGGGCCAAAGGTCGTGAGCTCCCAAAGAGGGAAAAAATCAACCGACTCCGGCTTCTAGGCGTAGCCGGGGGACTCATCCCCCAAGGGCGGACGGCGGAGCATCGCCGAAGGGGGGACAAGATCCAACCCCTCAGGCTAGGCCGAGTGGCCCGCCCGACGCCTCCTCGAGCGGGACTTCCCCTCGGAGGGGCACCGGTTTTAAGATTAAGACCTCCAGTCGGTAAGCATAGTTTTGCCACTGTCTGGTATTCTTTTACGCTTTCTCTAACCGAACCACTTCCTTATTTCAGGAAACCATCGACAGAGGTTCCGTCAACTCGCCCGACCGGGCCGACATCAAAGCCCGCCGAGCCAAGTCAGGCGGCACCTCCTCGGCAAATGATCACGGTGACCCCACCGTGGTCGTGAGCTTGTCGGGAACCAGGGTCGGGGGAGGCGCCACTGCCGCACCCTCAAGCCCGAAACCACCCGTCGAGGGCAGCGAGGGGGCTGAGCCGATGGTGGAGGAGATCCTTCGCCAGCCCCCGCCTCCTCTAGAGGAGGCCGAGCCCAAGCTCTCGGCGGGCTAGAAGGACAAGGCCGGGAATTGGGCCCTTATTGACGACGAGGCCGAAGATGAGATCAGGAAGTCCTTCTTTGAGCGTCTTGGATTGAATCTTGGTAGGATGGCGGGGTAAGCCTTTTGATCTGTAAAGTAGATCTTCTTTAGCTCGAGTAGGATGGTAAACATTCTCCTCTTTGCGAGAACTTGGTAATTTCTCAGAGGAAAACCAAGTTCCTCAATTCCTTCCTCCCCCAAATAGAGCGGATTAAATCCGTAGAGGAGGAGGTTATTGGAGTTCTGACCGAGGCAGCCAAGGAGCGCCGAGAGCTGCAGGTCCGAATCAAGGAGCTGCAGGACGAAAAGTTCGACCTTGCAGGATCCCTCCGGTGTAAGTACCTGCCCTGAGTCAGGATCGCTCGCCTTGCGTGTGATCGAATGACATCATGCTCCGCACCATGTGCAGCACGCGATGCTAGAATTGTCAGTCTTAGAGCAGAACTGGCGAAGTCCCAAGACTAAAGACTGGCCCTGGAAAAAGCGGAGGCGAAAGCCGTCGCCGAGTTGGAGGGTAAGTCCCCGAACCCGACCGGCTCCGAACCTCCGATGTTCACACAGTTGAGTGACCGTGCGTTCTCTGTTTTTGTCAGAGTAAAAGAAGAAGACGCTAACACAGTATGACGTTCTACAAAAGAACGTCGAAACTTCGCAAGCGCGATATGATGAACTCCTGGCGGCCGTGGAACCCACTCAACGACGGCTCTATGCTAGCGACGCCGAGCCAAACTCCCGGGCCGAGTTAATCCAGAGGTGGACCGAAGCCCCCGAGCAGCTGAAGGTTTGGCTCAAGGAGGTCGGCCTGGTGAGCGCCAGCCAGGCGCTGGGCATCATCAAGTCACACTATGCTGTCAGGGATGGCTTCGCTTGCTCCGAGGATGAAGCACTGACCCTGATCGAGGAGGTGAAGCCGACCGCCGAGTCCCTTGTAGATAATTTAGAACTAGATCCCCTGTAAAGGCAGGAATTCATTGTAAATTATCTGTGTGGATTATCGTCTTTTGATATATACCGATCGCCCCTTCTTTTATCCAAGTTATGCTTTTTGCCTAAGTTAAGTTCCTTTTCCTTTGCACTCTGCCCAGCGCATCAAGTGTCCTTAGCGTTGGGAGTAGGCATGGAGCAATATCTCCTAAAACGCTCTTGGGAAACATGAGTATTGCTAGGAGACATGAGTTTCGTTACTCGGAATGGTTAACATTTAGGCTTAACATAAACTTGAAAAGAGAGAAGTCGACTAGGTGCAGTTACTGCACCTAATTAGGTGTAGCCCCCGACTTACTGGCTAGTCGGAGTCCGACTAAGAAGCAAGTCAATTTAATCTCGAAAGAAGGGGTGCGCGATTACGCACCTAATTAGGTGTAGCCCCCGACTTACTGGCTAGTCGGGATCCGACTAGGGAGCAAGTCAAGTAGAATTCTAGATGAAAAGATTAGGTGCGCAATTGTGCACCTAATTAGGTGTAGCCCCCGACTTACTACTTAATTGGCATACAAATAAGTAGCAAGTCAGAAATTGAATTGCATAAGCGTAGAGACAATGTGAGCGAAAACTTATCTTTATTTTACTGTAGACATGTGTTACAATAGTCGTCAGGTATAAAACTGACGCAATTGCTCGATGTTCCATGAGTTGTCCAGCAGGGCGCCGTCTTCTCGCCTTAGTCGGTAAGCCCCCGGGCGTACCGCCGAGTGACGTGAGGACATCCTGATCTACTTGGAGAAGAACGTCGAGCGCCTCCTCACATGACATCTTCACCAGGCTTGATGCCTGACTTAGATGGCTTCTTGTTCGGTAGATCGCCTTCGTTGTGAAGAGTGGTGGCCGCCTGCCGAATCTCGTCCAACTCGGCGGCCGCTTCAACTGACTGGGCGAAGTCACAACTCTCCCTATCGAGGAGGTGGGAAAACTTGACATCTCCACGGACCGTGATTACGCCCTATGGACCTGGCATCTTCATAACCAGATAGGTGTAGTGTGGGACGGCCATGAACTTGGCCAAGCCCGGCCTTCCTAAGATCACGTGATACGCAGTCTCGAAATCGGCCACCTCAAAACTGAGGTTCTCCGTCCGGTAGTTATCCCGAGTGCCAAAGGTGACAGGAAGAGTGATTTTCCCGATCGGCACTGATGATGTTCCCAGAATTATGCCATGAAACGGCGCGTCTGTCTGTTGGAGCGCCATCCTTAGAATCTGCATCTCGCCCAGAGTCTTAGCGAAAAGGATATTTAATCCACTTCCGCGTCAACGGGACCTTCTTGCGATCGGACGCCCGTACCACGGGATCGGGATGAGTGGATATCTTCCTTGGCAAGGGACGTGATCTGGGTGATCTGAGCGATCAAATATGATCGGAACTTCAGACCACCGGAGATACTCGGGGGTCACCAGAATAGCTGCATTGATTTCCCGGTCGGTAAGCTTTTGCTTACGCTTGGACTCGTATGCATCCGATTCCCCGAATATATAGTTGAGCTCTCGCTCGGTTTCTTGGTAAGCGTCACCTTGAGGAGGGTCACGCTTGTCATCTTGCTTGGCATCTCTCAAAGCGTCGCTGTTGTGATCCTCAGCGAACTTCTTCAAGATGTTGCAGTTTTTGGCCGCATGCTTTCCATTTGGATGAAAAGGACACGGCGCCTCCATGACTTTGTTGTAGTCGGTGGGCCGAGGCGGCCTCTGCCGACCTTGATCTGCGACGGCTACCATCTCTTCACCCTTGCGCTTCTTGTCCTTCCTGGAGGACGACTCGGGTCTGTCCTTCTTGCTTTCGTGTTTGCTTGGGTGATCCTCTTGGCCTTCGGCGAAACATCCGAAGCGGTAGTATATCGATCTGCCAATCGAACATCTCCTTGTGGTAGTCGGAGGCTTCCGAGACATCTTCTTGATTAGATCGGGTCGCAAACCCCTTTACGGAAGGCTGCGGCGACGACCGCCTCTGAGATCTTCGGATTGTGTTCTTCGTCTTGGTGAAGCGCCAATGAAATCCCTAACGACTCATCTTTTTCGATGAATCGATAAAGGTCCCATGGGTTCGAGACTTCTCGTCGTGCCACGAAGTTGGCAACGAATTGGTCATGAGCTCTCCCCAGAATCGGCCGAGTTCTCTGGAAGGCCCGCGAGCCAGTTCTGAGCCGGAGGGGTTAACATGACGGACAAATAGTTTGCCATCACGTCGTATCCTCCACCCGCGGCCTTGATTACCAAAGAGTAGATCTGCAACCAGGCCTTGAGGTCCCGCTCTCCATCAAATTTCACAATTCCCTTGGGGTTGAACCCCTCGGGCCAATTTACCTGACGGAGTCGGAGTGTGAATGCCTTGAACCCGTCAATCAATCCTTCCCCGAGGGGAGGAGATTAGGGGGGAGATTCCGACAAAGTGGAGTACGGCGCCGGTCCTCGTCTCGCTCTCTCCGCCGGGCTTCGATGTCAAGGCGGAG
The DNA here is from genome assembly GCA_036346145.1 of Olyra latifolia. NCBI lineage: Eukaryota > Viridiplantae > Streptophyta > Magnoliopsida > Poales > Poaceae > Olyra > Olyra latifolia. The sequence continues at coordinate 37,248,383 of CM070524.1, read as the reverse complement.
ATCGCGACTTACTGCCGGCGGCGTCTTGCCCGTAACCCGCGTCTTGTTGGCTACTGCGGAGTGCTACTCGTGGCGATCGACTTCGGCGAAGTCGGCTGTTCATCCGTGTGCCTTGGGCGATTCTTTGCCGTCACCATGGCCTTGATTTGTTCCATGATCGGCGTTGCGGGGTTGCCTTCTCCAAGCAAAGGACCAATATTGTCGGGAGGGTCTTGCAAGCGAGATGTTACTGGCGTGGCGTCTGGCGAGTGGTCTCCCATACGGACTTGAAGCGGTTCCTCTGGACTTCCATGCGACCACGCAATTGGTCGCGCAAGTCTTCTCGCCTCCGCGGTTTTGTTCGACCCTGCCTCCCCAAGGGCGCCGAGCGATCCGGAGCTTGCCCATCCGGCATGTAGACGCCGCGAAAATCGGGGAACCCATTGATGCTCTCTTCCGACTCGGATTCCGAGAAGGAAAGGCTCAACCGATCCCGATCTATCGGCTCGTCGATGGGAGTGATTATAACTCCCACCTCTCGTGCTGGATCTTTGGTCAGAAGAGGATTCGACTGAGATCCAGTAGAACGAATCTGCTGGAATCTCGCTGCCGAATTGACCAATCCGAATAGTATGTCCACTCGGGAAGTTGACCTGGTTAGAGTTGTCCCGAGTCGACTCGAAAAACTTCGTCGGTGTCGCATGCGTGTCCGCTCCTTAGCCAGTTAGAAAAGCGGCATGTTATCCGATGGAAAAAAGCGGCGAGTTTCCTAATCGAGCAGGCGGACCACAATTGAGGATTGTGATTCCCGGCTGGATCTAAAGCGATCGGGCTAGGAATCGAATCGCCGATCGTTCCTTCGCCCGACATAAGGAGGTAGTAAAGAAAAAGTGGCGATCCCGACCGAAAGCGAAGGAACCTAGCGGTTGGCGGTCGGAATCGTCATCATCGATTGGATCTCTTCGGATCGGAACCGGGGAAGATCGAAGTGGTGAGCTCGGCGGAGTTGCGTACTACCTCCTCGGCAATCGTGGACGAGCGAGTTAAACTCACACAACCAAAGTTCCCGAAGTCACCGGCGATGAAGCGAGATCTCGAAGATGAAGCCTTGGCGGGCGTGGGTGAAGCGAATCCGCCAATGAAAGCCATCGAAGTCGATGTAGTTGATCATGGCGCTAGCCCTACTGGCGCGCTAACCGTCGACGAATGTTGTGTCGGCAATGTATTTTATGGGGACATCGAGATCACAACTCGATGGTAGCACGAGGAGCCGCATTTATCTGAGTTCGGGCCCTCGGGCGAGTAATACCCTACTCTTGTGCTTGTGGATTGTATTATGGTGGATACTGATGATGATTGTAGGACGTGGGATTGGATGTCGAACTAGGGGCCCCGGACCCCCTTTATATAGTGCAAGGGGCCAGGTTACAGATAGAATCCCTAATCCGAGTATGGAAGATACAGATATAACCGATTTGGTTACGCCTATATCTATGTATTCGAGTAGGAGACGAGTTCGTTTCCTTGTAGATCCTATCGGGCCGCGCCAGCCTCCAAGCCCATCTTCTGGAAGGTCCAATTGAGTCGGCCCAAGGAGGTGGTACGTCCAATAGTATATTTCCGGATACCCGGGGCCCATGTTTTCCACAGGCGGCACGGGCGGTTGCGACGGAGGAGGTGGACGGACCTGCTCTGGCGGTGGAGGAGGTGGGTGGGGCGGCACGGGCGGTTGTGGCGGAGGAGGTGGACGGACCTGCTCTGGCGATGGAGGAGGTGGACGGGCCTGCGCTGGCAGCGAGAGGTTGCGGTGGAGGATAGGGATTGCAAGTCGCCCTGCAAGTCTTGAGGCGGCGAACCATGACGGAGGGGATGCGGTGTGGCTGGTGGCAATGGCAGAGGAGAGAAGGGGATCGAAATGGTGCAGTACTGTTCTCCATGTGGATGGAGGGGGAAAATATAGGGGAAGGGAAGATAGAAGGTCGGATCCATTAAACACACGGCAAATTTCAATGCAGTCAAATGTGATTAAACACACAAAGCAAATTCCAATGCAGAACTGCAAAATCCAATGTGAAATCAATAAAAACAAGTTATAATGAACGGAAGAAAAACCAAAGAACTGCAAAGTTTAGGAACTGAAGAAAACCAGAGATGAACTGAAGCCGATGTAGGAGCTAGGAAAAAGAAGAGTGTGGGGCTAGCCGAGGAGGCGGGGAAGAGGAGGTTCAAATAAGGATGCTTAGTACCGGAGCATCAGTACAGGTTGGTGTAACCAACCGGTACTAAGCAGACCCTGGGCCAGTTAGTCTGCTTAGTACCGGTTGGTTATACCAACTGGCATGGATGTTAGAAAATTATTACCGATTGGTGTCTTCAGCCCGTACTGATGTTCCCCGGACCCGTAGACCGTTGAACCGGGATTGTTGTAACTGTTAGTCCTAGTTAATGCATAACCGGTACTGATGTGCCAGTATGAAAGGCCATTTCTGTAGCAGTGTCAGGTATCAAACCAAACGGCCCACAGTTATCAAAGTAAAAAAGCACAAAACTGGTGCGTGAGTTGATCTAGGCCTCTCAATTGGCCTTTAATTAAAATCCACTCCCATCTTTGCCTTTATTTGCAGGCAAGAAGACCGATGCGCTAAGCGTTTCTACAAATCAATTCTCCGCAAAAACCGCCGTTTCTTGATGTCATGCTGATCTACATGTATCCGAAAATTTTTATGCTCCGACGCATTGACCTTGACTGTATGTATTACTGTTGATTTATTCTTATTCATACCCCTATAATAGGAGTGTTCAAAGATCCTAGCTACCCCCAGCAGTTAGCACTACCAACCATCGTTCAAGTCCTGCAATTTTTTTAATGCCACCATCTTATCCCTTTAGTCGTCTCTTGACAGCGAAGTAAAGAAAATCTAATGCTTTTCCTGAGAAATGTAAGTAGTTTGGATTAGGAGAATTCAAGCCCTCCACGCACGATTTTTCTTCACTACCAGCGAATCGGATAGTACAACCGGTTCGAAACAGGTTTTAGAACCGGTTTTAGAACTTGTTGTAGGCAACCGAGACTGATGCTCACGGGAGTACCAGAAACGGTTCGTAGAACCGCTTCTAGTGGTGTGTAAAAAGGTAAAAAGAATATTTGGGTATGTGGAATTTGAACCCAGGGCCTCACTCCTCGTGACCCACGCCTCACCCAGCTAGCCAACCCATTCACGCGTGCTCTCTGATGAGATAAGACAAGCTTTCCTTTTAACAATTCGAAAAATGGACCTCTAGCGGCGGTTAAATATCTGAACCCTTCTAAAGCCCCTCTAAAGCGGTTAGTAAGCGAACCCCTTCTGCTTGGGCTTTAGAAGGGTTCGTGTCCCCAACCGCCGCTAGAGGTGCAGGGGGCTTTAGAAAGAGTTCGTGACATGAACCCCTTCATTGCTTGGGCTTTAGAAGGGTTCGTATTATGAACCGCCAGTAGAGGGGTTTTCTCGCGAGTTATTGAACAAACGTGTTTGCAACTATTAAAGCGGTCGCGTTGAACCGCTTGTGATGCCCTGTTTTTTAGTAGTGCTTTAAGAGATGCTTCAATAATGCTCTGCTCAATAGTGACGAGAGAGAGATATAGAGTTGAAAAAAAGTCCTAACATCATAGAAATTTTGACAGAACCCCCTGAATATGTGTGTTATCATAGCATTTACCAACTATATAAGTTTCCTCCGGTTAAATAGATAACTACCGCATATCTTTATTCAAATATAACAAGAGACCGTTTCAAAAAAAAAAACTGAAGACCAGCACTAACACGGCGCCATGTTCTATAGCATGCATGGGCATATACCCACCACCCAAGAAAGTAGTGAACTACTCTTTAAGTTTCAACCTTCCATGTTAAACTGATTTCACTGAAGTAGGACTGTACGAAGAACTGGAGGCTTGCAAGCTACTCGTGCTTGGCTTGCCACAGGCTCCATTCAAGCTCGCCTCCTCAAACTCACGAGCCTGATCGAGCCGAGCTCAAGACTGAGCCTAACCTTGTCTCTCATAGGACAATATAATGTTTTTTTCCCTAAAATCAAAATCACCATACCTGGCCCATTTGACTCACTTCAAATTCACCTATCCACCGACACCACCCATCGGTCCATGTCTGACCCCATCATACACGAGTGATCTAACTTCCAAGCGATCCATTCCCATCCAACTGACGCGCCTCCACGCTTTTGTCCTTCTTCTGATTGAACCAAGCCTCCTCGAGCCGAGCTCGAGCCCGAGCCTGTTCGAGCCCGAGCTCGTGAGCTAGCCTCATTTGCAGCTCTACACTAGAGAACGGAAATGCATGAACATGATGCATCAACAAAGCTTTAAAGGTATTTTACTATCCTTGGTGCATTTTATCCGAGCCGTCGATCATATCAGATCCAATGGCCATGGTGAGGTGTACATACCTCTGTACCTCCTATTTGTTGATACCTCACAGTACCACCACTCACAATCAGAAAAGCGGCCTTTACAAACGATATATCACAAGCGGTTCGATGCGCACCGCTTCTAATAATTGCAGCACAAACGGTTCAATATCTCAAGCCAGAAAGCCCCCCTCTAGAAGCGGTTCATAATACGAACCCCTTCTAAAACCCAAACAACAAAAGGGGAATCCCTTCTAAAGCCCAAGCACCTCTAACAACTGTTGGGGACACGAACCCCTTCTAAAGCCTAAGCAACAGAAGGGGTTCGTATTACGAACCACTTCTAGAGAGGGCTTTAGAAGGGGTTCGTATTACGAACCGTTGCTAGAGACCCATTTTTTGAATTGTTAAAAGGAAAGCTTGTCTTATCTCATCAAAGAGCACGCATGGGTGGATTGGCTAGCTGGGTAAGGCGTGGGTCACGAGGAGGGGTGAGGTCCTAGGTTCGAATCCCGCATACCCCAATATTCTTTACCTTTTTAGACACCACTAGAAGCGGTTCATAGAACCGCTTCTGATGCTACTAGCATCAGTCGCGGTTATATAACCGCTTTTAGAGGCTTTACGAACCGTTTGTGAAGTTTAAATCTATAGTAATGACTATACAGGGACAAAATTGAGATTTCCTCACCTCCTCTTCTTCCTTTCCTCAATCCTCCCTCTCACCTCACTGCATGCTCTGGCGTGCACGTCACCGCAGCCGTCGGCGTGCGCCGCTGTTGCTCCGGCCGCTAGTGAGAGACAGGAGGGCGGATATTTTTTTTTCCAATCCTATCCTTAGTAATCAACGGTTGGATCTAAAGTGGTACCTCTTTATACTAGGTACTCGGTGGCACCTCTCTAAGAATGGTAAAATATTATGTGCAATCTCTAAAATTACTGGGAAATTTCAATTAAAATCATTGTTAATCTTAGAAAATGGCAGACCATCCAAGCGGGAAACACAGCTCCCAAACAAGGGAGAGAGCACATACATGGAAAATGCTAAAAAATATAGGGGGTCTACAAAAAAATTTCTTGTTTTTTTCTTTTCGCGATAAGCCCACTTGTCATATGGGAGCTTTTTTTTTTCATAAAGTCGAACAGATGGTCAAAATCTAATGAGGAAGATACTATTTTTCGACAGCTTGCGTTAGTTGCCTGATTAGAGCCAGACTACAACGGGTACACAAAAACAAACTTACTGCTGCTACTCTTGCTAAATTTCCAGGTCACCTAACTCTGCAAATGCTCATTAACAAATCGGATTCTCTTTACAAGTAGACTATCGAAAAGCCCAATAATCCAACCGAAGAAACTCAAATATATACCCATTAAATAATCCCATGTAAACAGCGGCAACAAATGGTGCCGCAGTAGAGCCAAGCGAGGCCGGAGAAGATGAAGCCAGAGAGAGGAAGATAGCCAGCGTGTGCTCGGCCACGATAGCCAAGCACCAAGGAAGGGAGAGAAAGGAGGAGGAAAGAGAGAGGATAAGCGAGAAAGAAAGGAGCCCTTTAAGGAGTTCCGTCTCTATTTTTTTTGTTCCTATTTTTGTTTCCGTCACGAAGGAAATCTTGTTCCTTCAATGTTTTAATGGATTTTTTTTTACTGTTTCTTTTTAAAAGGGATTCTCTTTTTCATTTCCTTTAGAAAGGGATTTTCTCTTCTTTCTCTGTATCATTTTCGTTGAAGGGATGCTGTTGGAGATAATGAAAAATAAATAGAAAGAATATAGAAAAGAAAATCGAAAAGAAAACAAAATGAAGAAAAAATGGTTAAAAATAATCTTAGAACTAGTGTTTTTAGTATCAACTTTGGACCAGCGACGAGCGGTGTGCGACGCGCCTCAGACTAAGTCCAACCCGGTTCCCGTCCCCATACCCATCCCCTTCATTTGGTCATTCCCAGCCGGGACGGGAACCGGGAGCTCTCCAACACCGGCCCCTTCCCCGCCCCCATTCCCGCGGAGCATGAGAGAGAAACCCACGGCCCCGGGTTCCTCTGTGCATCCCCGTCCGGGCTCCCGCAAGAGGAGGCCATATCGTTCGCGCGCTGGGACGGAAGCACCTACAGCCGGCGGCGTGCGTTCGGTGCTGCATCCGGGCCAAGCCGGCGGCGGCGGATCGACGATTTCGGCGGCGGCGACAAGGTACGCTTCTTTACCTAGCTAGGATGTGGGGATAGGACATCCGATTTGGGTGGATTTGTAAATCTATTGTGGGATTTGGGTGGATTTTCGTCCATTTGGGGGGATTGGGCCATTCGGCCATGGAAAATTGGGTCGCCCGTGCGGCGCGTGGAGTACGACGTCGTCGGCGGACGCATGACGGCGAAGTACAGCGGAGCGGCCGACGGCGGCCAGATTTGGGCTCACATCAGCAAGGACCGGCGACGGTGCTTCGCGTATGGTTGGGGGCCATGGTTGCCATTGGGACGCGACGATTGCAAGTGGGAAGTACGGGCGGGGTGGCTCCCGGACACCGTGATTCGGCCGCCGGCGACATCGTCCTTGGTCATCGGAGTGAAGTTCCACAGCCTCATTCTATAGTTGAAACCTATAGTCTATAGTTGGGACGCAATGCCGAACATGCTCCTATAGTTCAAATCCATGATCTATTACTGAAGTTCGACAGCCTCATTGATGAAATTAGCTACCCATTTTACTGCATATGTACACTCCGTAATCTCAACCAGATCTACATTGCGTCTTTAGTTTGGTACTTGTGATATTGGCAGTTCATTATTATCTCATACATTTGGCAGTTGATAAGTGTATGTACTGGGCTTTTCTTTGGATATGGTTCCAACCTAGTTGCTTCCAAACTACTGCAAAACAGAACACAAGATTTGTTAGTGGGTGTAGGGATTAGAAATAATGGTCAGTGAAGGTAAAGCAAACTATTTCATCTCTTATATGCAATACACACAATCTGCAACACGTGAAACAACACCTAAATCAAGCAGCATGAAAGCAGACCAAGATCATGGATTTTTCTTTTGTCAGTGTATAAGTAGCACACAAATCTGTAGATGATTAAGTTAATTTTTTGACGTGGGGCGGTCTAGGGCAAACTAATTGTACATGTACTTGTAATCCATTGTTATTTATTACCATGTACGTCTACGTGGCTGTAGATGGCTGCATGTCCTTCATCAGCTATTCTCTCCAAGCTTATCAAGCTTGTGGACGAGGAGGCTGCTTCGCTGAGGAATGTTGTCAATGACAACTTCATCCATGGTAGCTTGGAAAGTACCGATCACTGCAACCGTGCTCTTCTTGAGGTGGACTCCATCGCTATAAGGCTCGGGGAATTCACCCTGGAAGCAGAAGTGGCCGCTCTGGAGGCTACGATGCAGAACATACCGGGTGGGGCAACGAATGTGAAACCCCCACCTGAGGAACCTGAAGATCCCACCCTTCTGGTGGATGTCGAGGACTTGTTTCCTGATGACGACTTCGGGGGTTGTCAGCGCATCATATGCCAGGAGTACTCCTCAGATGACAGTGGGGATTGTATGGAAGGTTGGGAGTCGGACCGTTCGTGGCACCTTACCTAGCCTTATTGAAGGGATTATGTAGTTGTGTATGTGAGAGTCGTTGGGTTGTCCTCTGCATAAGGGTGTCTTTTATCTGGGCCATTTCTATGTGGTATGTCGTATTAGTGGGTGTAGGTTTCTTACGCTGCCATGTTGTGCTGGCATTGATATGGTCCCTCTATTTATGTATGGCTTGTAGTTCATATGTGGTATTCACAACAATATGTCCACCCTTGTACCGTCTATGTTCAACTTATGATATGCACCTGTGGCCATTGTGACATCATGTTTCTATTCGTATTTGAAAATACTGGTTATATAGATGTGCCATATGTTCGTAGGGAGGACATGGACCCTTTTCTAGAGAACCTGCTCCACGAGCGTGGGCAGGGTTTCTCATGGTCCAATTCAGATCGAGTGGATCCAGCTCTTGCAGGACTAGAGGAGGGAGTGGGTGACTTCTCCCCCTTCTCCGCTCCTCCCAGGGAACCCACCCCGCCATTCACGCATGGTTCAGCGGAGGTTCCGTGCCCACAGGCCTGCGGTCCTAATCAGAAGAAGAAGAAGGCAGCCACGAAGACGGATAGGACTAAGTGGACCGCAGACGAGGACGAGCTCCTGGTGTCTGCCTGGCTTAATGTGAGCCAGGACTCCATCGTGGGTACGGACCAGGCTGCGGGGACATACTAGGAGAGAATTGATGAATATTACAAGAAGTACATGAAGCCAGGGATGCTTCCCAGATCGCAGAAGGGAATCACTAATCACTAGGCTGTCATTAGCGAGGCTGTCAGCAAGTTTGCTGGATACCTTAAGAAGTTCGACAACCTGCACTAGAGTGGGACCACGGAGCGGGATAGGGTAAGATATGTATACGTGCATACTCGGCTTAGTTCATTCATGATGATAGTTCTAATGGCTTAATTTTTTTCCCATTTATAGATGGCAATGGCGGGAAAGATGTACAAGGAGATCGAGGGCAAGCCGTTTGGATTCAGCCATTGCTGGGTCTTGTTGGCTGATCATCCCAAGTGGACTGACTTGTTGGGCACGAAACGGCAGAAGACCCCCGCCCATCCCCCCGAGGTGTCTCCTTCTCCTACTCCTTGGGACACACCCGTGGAGGTGGAGGTGAATGTGTCTGCATCGCCGACGAGTCCAGGTCTTTCTAGGCCCATAGGGAGGGATCTTTGCCAAGGCGGCGAGGGTGGCAAGGCGGTTCTTCTAAGCACTGGCCGTACTCACGGCCTTTGAAGGGTGTCGCTACTCATTTCTCGGACTTGCACGAGGATAGGTGAAGATCATTGGCCTAAAGGAGAGGAGGCAAACCTTGATGGAGCACAAGGAGGAAGAGCGAATTTTGAGCATTGACCCAAATGAATGCCTTTGGATGGTGAAGGAGTACTACCAAGAGGCGATCGAGATCGCGAGTAAGTGGGGCCTTGACCCATCCCTTCGCCATTGATGCTCGGTGAGTACCAGTTCTGTATTTCATGTATATAGTCGTGGCCATTAGTTGTTGCAGTTATAATGTTCGTAACCTGTTATATGGACTGTATTTATCATCTCCGTACTATGATTGTTAGACCTCCAAACATGAAATTTACATGTACTCATCGATTTCACATGTTTTGTGCAGGTCGGTTCACTGCCGGGCAGGAACTTGGGCAGCACAATATATGGATTGTTGTGCTATCCAGGTGAGGGTTCATTACACCTATGTGCTGTGCACAATCTATGAGTTTTGCAGGTTTGTGAGCATGCCATAAACTAAGCTCACAGTAAATGATGTGATGTGTTGTGAACCTCACCTACGAAATTTTGGAGAAGGTGTTGTAATGCCGGCCGGTTATATGTGCTATACCGGTTTGGTACTGTGCTGGATGGACATGTATTGTGCATCATGGACTGCGGTGTACTGTCCTAGTTTCTTATTTGTGTCCATTTGAGAGACATGTACTTTGGTTTGTTGCAATACCTATGGACCTACTGTTTAAAATCCTGAGTTATGGTTGTTTTGTTGAATGACATGTTAACTACAGGTTATGTATGTCGTGCTTGCCATTTTGGTTGATATATGGTTGATATATGACGTGATGTTTAGTTTGGTTACTGAATGAACATATTACATGCATAGTACAAACCAAGGTAGTCGGAGTCGGGGTCCTAAGTTGGATCGATTTTCCCTGGAAAGAATCGAATCGTAGTATCCAATCGTAAAATCGAGGATTCTATCTAATTTGTAAAATAAATATATATTTTGTTCTCCACTGTACTTTTATATTATATATATATATATAGTTGAGCTCCGGTGCTTTGCAAAGCACCGAAGACACCATGCTTTGCGTCTAGTTTATAAAATCCGAGACTCAAAATGGACAATCCGAACTATCCATCTTGATCTTCTCGTTGAAATCTCTTACATGACCAAATTTCGTATTTTTGAATTTTTTTGCTATTTGTGTTGTATTTTTGAAAACCAGAAAATTTGGACACTCCATAACTAATTAGATCGGTAATGTTCAAAATACAAAACAAATAGCAAAAAATTCAAAAAATTACGAAATTTGGTCATGTAAGAGATTTCAATGAGAAGATCAAGATGGATTTATCATGATTCGATTGAATCACACACTAATTAATATTATAGTTGCTGTCAATTATCAAAAATAGCTTCTAAACCTTATCTGGAGTAGGATCGCGATTCTACATGATTCTACGATTTGGATCGCGATCCTACTCCGATCCTATGTGATCCCGATTCACTAAGCGACTCGGATCGATTTGCTTCCATAGGATCGTAGAATCGCACGACTCTACGAGTAGGATCGCGACTTTAACTACCTTGGTACAAACTGGTGATATTAGGAGATTGAATGGACATCATCTTTCACAAACGAAAAGGAGCAAAGGAACGCTTCCTCTTACGGGAACTAGAAGTGCTTCCAATGTATTTATTTTGAAAAACACAGTTGGTGACACGGATTGCAACAGAGGTGGGTAGGAATGACTTAGGACATGAATTGTAAAACCATTACATTCTCTGGGTACATAACTGACATAGTTTTAACACATGTAAATAGATAACCCATTAGAAGCACTGAACAGAATTACTTTGCACTACTGGCGGCCGTAAACTTGCCAAAGGTGCTCGACCAGGTCCTCTTGAAGCCGCCGATGAGTTGCACGGTCCCTTATCCTGCTTGTTGCCTCGATGTAGTGCAGGACCTGCGCATGCGTTCCTCTGGTGGCATGGACAGAAGGTGCCATGTAGTCATATTCGACCCCTTGAGGGGGTCCATGGCGCTCATCTTCAACTATCATATTGTGCATAATAACACATGCCTTCATTATATTACTCAGTGTTTCCTGGTCCCAGCAGCGACCGGCACCACATATAATGGCAAACCTTGCTTGCAGGACTCCAAATGCTCGTTCGACGTCTTTTCTCACTGCAGCGTGCACATCGCTGAAGAGTGTCCTCTTGTTGCCCCGAGGAGCATGAATTGGTTTCACAAGGGTTGCCCACTCCGGGTATATGCCATCGGCCAGGTAGTATCCCAAGGGGTAGTTGTTGCCGTTGATGTTGTACTTGACCATCGAAGCAGTACCTTCCATCTTCCTGTCGAAAACGTTAGAACGATGCAGAACATTGATATCATTCAAACTACCAGGCATTCCGAAAAATGCATGCCAAATCCATAAGTCGTAAGAAGCGACTGCTTCAAGCACTATGGAAGGTTTTCTGGTGTGGCCCCTAAACGCCCCGTGCCATGCCTTAGGATAATTCCTCCACTCCCATTGCATGCAATCTATGCTGCCGAGCATCCCGGGGAAGCCTCTCTGTTCCCCAACGGCAAGGAGACGGGCAGTGTCTTGTGCAGTTGGTGCGCGGAGATACTCGGGTTCGAAGACTTGGACGATGGCTGCAACAAACTTCTTAAGAGCTAGCAAAGCTGTGCTCTTGCCGATCCTCACGTACTCATCAGTACTGTCAGCGGGCACCCCATATGATAGTTGACGCATTGTTGCGGTCATCTTTTGCAAGGGATGAAGTCCACGCTGCCGTAGGGCATCCGACTTTTGCTTGAACCAATCGTCATGTGCCTCCACAGCCGCCGCAATGCGCAAAAATAACTGGCGGCTCATCCTAAACCTGTAAGACAATAAAGAGGGATACACATAAGTTGCTCATTCAAAACGGCAAAAATGTTTAGGGGTAATGAGATTAATCGTACCTGCGCCTAAAGTAGACATGCCCATAGACTGGGTTATTAGTAAAGTAATCGCGGTATAGCCTTTCGGCCCCATCATGTCGACCACGATCGATAGTGGCGTGGCCATGAACTGATCCACCCCAACGTGTACCTCCCTTCACGGCCTGGTCTTCTTCCTCCATTGCCGCAACCATCAGCATTGCCTCTTCCTCAAAGTTGTCATCGGTCGATGTCGAGTTGACTGAATCAGAGGAGCCTCCTGAATTGAACGCAGCAATGTCGTTCTCCATGGCGACCTGGATTTGTAAAGAAGATACTTGGTTCGAAATATATTGTGCAAGGCCTATGCTTCTCAGCTACGCAGGCCACCATTTATAGCCAAATCAGTCGTTCTTATCCTGCAAGCCAAGGGAGCAGCTAGCTTCTGGAGTAAGCTTTCATGAGATCACGGGTGGCACAGGACCATTTCTTGTCTTGCCTGAGCTCACAGGTGCCACAGCTCGGTGTCTTGTCTTCGAAGATTCCCAACAATTATCCATGTATTGCACTGCAATATATGATCCGTCGTCCAAAGTACAATTCAGGTATATTTCTGTATTTCATGCATGATATTATACTATATTTGAAGTTCGTCAACACCTATGGACCTCAACGATTATGTCATGTCTCCCCTGATATAAATATTTAATTAAATTAAATTATTAATTAGAATTTTAATTTTTTATTACTTTGTATTTGTTACGCATAATGCATGTCGACAATAGGGTGGAAGGGGTATATGAATTGCTATAAGAAAATACGTGTACAGTTCATATACATGGTAGGTATGGTGGTTTAGATAAACCAATTAAAAAATCTGGATATGGTTGGAAAGAGAATGAGAAAGAAAATATGGTTAGAGATATTTGCTGGGAAGGGAAAGAATCTTTCATGAAAATAGGGATGGGAACGAAAAAGGGATTGAAATAAAGGGAATAGGGTTGGACTTAGTCTCAGGTTCGATCTACCGCGGCGGCAACACACGAGACACCCATTCTGCGATAGAGGGGCCAGGGTCGTACAGTGGTTCTACATTGACCAGGGCAGACGACATGCATACTGTGGTGACGCAACCCACGGTAGGGATAGTGGCACGTTTGGCTACATGGGATTGCGGTGCAACACGGTTGGTGGTGTCTGTATTGGTCGAAACAGTTGTTCGGATCTATTATTGTGATGTTTTTTAGTTAAGTGTTTGTATTTTCTTCCCTTTTTAAATGATTGGAAGAAGGGATAGCACTTCTGCGGTTGGTTTACAAATGTCCACATCAAAATCGAAGGGCAGTCAAAGAAGCAAAACAGATTACACCGATTCTAGCAGAGGCGGATCCCAGTTATAATTGAGATTTAAAGAAACGAACAAACAAGTGTTCCAATTGAGCCTAATTTTGTGATCTAAACGGTTCCGTGTGCTTCGCCGTGCCTCGCAAGCCTCTGCATTGACCAAGTGTGGCAGTTGGTTGTTAGACCAAAGCATGTGTCCCCTTTCTGTGTGGTTTAGGGCATGTTTAATGGTAATTTTATTTTCTGTTTCTATCACTGTATAAATAAAGCTATAAATTATAAAAATGGGATTGTTCATAAAATATAATGAGAGAGATTTAAATAGGTCATGATAAGACAGCGTTGTGTCGCGAATTAAAATGGAATCAGAATAGGGTAAACATAGGATAGGACTGGCGTATAGCCTTATTCCGATCATGGGTTGCATGAGCTTAACTGAAATAATAGACTTAACTGGTAGGTTTAGGAACAGTTGACCTGACAACTTTAGGTTAATTTTCGTAGTATATTGAAGGTCCTGGTAGTCTAACCATGCACGCGGCTCCACGTGCTTTGAAGCTTTTAGACAGATCACCAGCAAGTACTCTGCAGAAAGACCGAGACCCCAGGAGAAATGGATCATTCTGGTGGTCAGCTGGTAATTAAAGATGTGCAGCTACCCTACAGTTCGCTTTCTTTCATCAAACCAAAACGATCGAGGATGCGAACGAGATGCTTGGGCTTAAACCGAGCTCACATGGACGTCAGGAAAATGGACCTGAGGTGGTTCAAAATTTCCGGTTCGGGTTGGAAGCCCGGAGCCCCGAAAAATGAGCGGTCAAGTCAAGAGATAAAGACCCTGCATCGGGTTGACCGGGTTTTGTGTAAAGCCCATGTCGGCTTTGTGTCGCCTATGAAAAACAATGTGTGGAACTGATTGTTGGTGGTGGAGTGAGTGAATCCTAATCCTTGATAGGTTAGTTTAAAAGCTAAGTAACCTTCAAGGGTACAAATGCACTCAAAAGTCTATATAAGGAGGGGTGGAGGATGTCTCCACCCAAGTTTTGATTAAGTTTTATTCCATAATTATGCGCTCCTTGGGAGCTTTCCCACTTTTATGTGGCCGTAGAAAACCAACCAAGTAATAGAAAAAAAATTATATAAAACGTTTTTGCTTTATTCTTCTTAAGTTCTATGTGTTTGATCCAGTTTGTTTTTTATTTCTTTGTCTTTCCTCCTTCTACATGCTGAAAACTTGTTGATATAGGAGGTGTTGTGATTACCTATATCAGTTATCTTCATCTTACAACTCACCAACAACACTGAGATCAAGTTTTGATCTTTTTGCTTGATTTGGCAGATTCGGTTTCTCCACGTAGCAGTTCTTGTTATTTTTGTCAAAAATTTATCCTAAGTGATTCTTAGGTGATTCTTATTGAAAAATTTGCATGACTCAAATATCTACCACTCCTCTAGGTAGCAATTGCATAGGAGTAACTATTTGGACGTTATGAAAATTTTACCGAGCGCAAATGTTTTGTCCCAAATTTCTAAGTAGCAATACTAGTTATTTTTGCTTCATTTTTTCTACTCTTGGTCTTAAGGTGAAATTTGGTACGTAGCTTTGTGACATACTATTCCCTCAAGGAAAAAATTAGAAGTTCAAATAAGTCAAATTTTTAAAGAAATCACCACTTGACCAAGATATTTCTTTATTGAAAGTTCACATTTGCTTTGCAAGAACAGCTGGGCTTGTACTATTTTTTTTTTTCTAAAGTTGCTTTGGGTTGATAATTTTTTTTGTTAAACCTTTTTCAACTAGGAGCACCTAAGGAAAAATCCTCATGGTCATATGACCAACGAATTTTTTATTCATGAGTTTTTCACTAGGGTATGTACTCCTGTCTTAAAAATGATCTGTGAGTAATCTTGTTTCTTGAGAGTCCCTTGGAAGTGTTTATCTCTCTCTTGATTTTTAGAATTGTTGTTGAAAAAAGCATGAAGGTCAATTTAGCATCAATTTAACCTCTTTCTAGCCGTCTAGCCTCATCTTACCGTCCGAAAAATCAGGGGCTCACAGGGAGTACCAACATCGACATGTGCGGACCACGAGCCATGCGATGCACATGAGCGCGCAAGCCAGGCACGGCGCGCGCGGACAGCGACACAGGTGGCTTGCATACATACATCTATTCGTTGAAACGGTCGTCCTTGCCGACCGGCGGTCGCCTTCGGCCTGAATACGGCGGGTGACCACGGCGACGGAGCGGCGGGCGGCCGGGGCCCCACCGCCCAAGTCATCCAGGCAATGGCGGGCGGCCGTTGCTGTCGCTTCATCCAGCCGGATGCCGCGGCGACCGATCGACGACGTTTCGGTCCGTCTCATCCTACCCGCGCGCTCTCGCCTCGCCGTGCGCGCGCGCCCACGTGCTGCGCGTGTGCCTGCGACTGCGAGACTAGTCTACCGCGCCGACGTTTGATCAGGAGGAACTGCGAAGCATGCGGATTGCCGACACGCCCAGGCGCGGGCGTGATTTGGCGCTAGCTAACGGACGGATGCCAGTGTGCATGCCTACGTTGATTTTGCGCTGACGTACTCTTGTTTCAACTTTGGACCATCTCGTTGTGGGCAGGGTTTTGTTGTTGGGGGCACTATGCCCCCCAGATCAACGAAATCGGAAAATTATGGTTGAATTTGGTCAATTTGTTTTTCTAAAATTCAAATTTGAGTTACAAAAGATTTTATAGAAAATGAGCTCAAAAGGACTCGAACCCACAAACGTCTAGTCCTCTGGTGCACGGACTAACTACCTAGAGAAGTCATTATGTTGCATAGTGACGCTTTTAACATTCTTTCATATGCATCGTTAAATTCAAGCAAATTTCGATCAAAAACAATTTTTTGCCAATTTAGTAAGCAAAATCAGGGTTACCAAAAAAACCAATTTTCATCGAAAATCGGTGAAAAATACAAACCCTAGCGCAACTCATTCTAGTTAGTTTTTCTGCTTAAATGACGGAATTGTTGGCGGCCGTGCATCCGTTGTGCCTGGACCCGGCTCGCCTCTGGCAGCAACAGCAAAGCACTAGCAGTAACGTCTACCCAACCTAATCCTTTCGTCCTCCACTCTCTCTCCCCTAGCAACACACTCATCTCTCCTCCTCCTCTATCCCCTAGCAGCGGGCGAGCTCGTGGACCCTATTATCCTCCTCCTCCCCAGTTCCCAGCAGCAACGGTGAGCTTGTGGGGGTAACTCATGAGGGCAACACCAACGGCGAGCTCGTGGGGGGCGACGATGACGCTGAGCTCGTGAGGCAATGGAGACGGCAATGCGAGCTTGTGTGATGACAAATGTGAGCTCAATGGCGAGCTCATCGTCAAAAGCAGGAGGCCGCGTAGGCGATGAAGCGGTGGTGCCCGTGCACACGCTCTATTTGAAGGAGCTAGATAGGGAAGATGTAGTGTAACTTGGATTGAAACATCACCCTGGTACATATCAAACATTGTTTTTCTCTGGTGAAACATGGGTTTGATCTGGTGAAGCATGTGTAAAAAATATGAAACATTTTTGTTTGTTCTAGTGAAACATGTTTTTTTCTCTAGTAAAACATTTTTTTTGCTTTTGTGAAACATGGTGTTTGCTCTTGTGAAACATCGTATGTGGTGAAATATCTTTGAATAATTATGGGAATATTGCTTCATCAATGTTTCATCGGTACTTTACCAATGTTTCATCAGTACTTTATTATGTCTTATCAGTACTTCATCTATATTTAATCAGTGTTTCGCCATGTTTCATTAGTACATGGTCATGTTTCATCAATACTTAGCCAATGTTTCATGAGGTAAAATTAATATTTTAGTTGATCAAACACAACGAACAGCCGAGATCGACTCGCCGCGATTGAACGGTCCATGCGGGCGTCCTATGGGAATCCCTCCCATTCGACGTCCGATTTGAGTCACTTACCCTTAAATGATTTGATTATCTAAAAAAAGCTTTCACCTTTCGAAATATTGGAGTAACAGGATAAAATCTCTCCAATCCTGGTTTGATTATCTGTTCTGACCTCTGGAAACCATGTTTTGAAGCTCTGGAAGTTTAGTTTAAGCAAATAATCAAATAGTTTCAATATTGCAAAACACTCAAGCTTGGAGCTCTAACCTTCTTCTGTCATAAAGAGCTTCAATTCCTCTACGAAAGATGAAGGGGGAGAGGAAAGGGGCGTAGGTACAATACAAAACGAGAGATATATGAAACTACTAGCATTACTAGAGTGACCATGTGTTGCAACAAATTTCAAAGGAAATAGTAGTGTTTTGTTCCCTAAACGATGGCTGCCAACCCAAATTTTGTGTTCAACCCCAAAACCAGGTTAACTTGATCCTCGAAATATTAATGTCAGTCACAGATTGTCCGATGACCAGTCAATGGATGGTTTTGATTGATCAAAGTGGTTTTTATCAAAGTGTTACATATATTTTTACATAAAAGTTTTTCACAAAATTCAAACAAACTTTATATTTGAATTCTTAATAATTTTATGAGCTCAAAAACTTTTTTTTACCGTGTTGTATCAATTTTTAAAATTTTCTAGCATTTTCTAGTAATTTTAAAAATAGGACAAATGCTAAACAATTGTGTAAAGTTTTGAAAATTATGTGAAAAAGTTTCTATTAGATTAGGCAATAATAAGAAACTCAAATATATAGTTTAATTTGGATTTCTAAAATTTTGTATCAAAATACGTATAACACTTCGGTCTACCACTTTTTACTAGTCAAAACCATCATTGGCTTGGTGTAAGCAGCTCGGCCCCTATTTTCGGTAAGTGTCAAGATTCGCGAAGGGTGTTCATGACTCTCTTGTAACCCTAATGTGATGATGACGGCATCAAGATGAGGCAAGTCCGTAAAGGTGAAGATGTGACCTGGGAGTCAAGAAGGGTTACTAGAAGTAGCTCTAGGGTTTGTTTTTCCTTTTGGACCGTACTATTAGGAGGGGTCCAAGGTGTAGGTGAACATTGTCGAATCTTGAGCTCTTATGATGCACATTAGTCCTCTTACCTTCTTTCTAAGCCTTAGAATAGGTTTAGGGGGAGTGTGCACGGCGACGAACGTATTTGTGCCCTGGTAGCTCTATGTGCAGCTCTCTGTTGTTCACCAGACTTGGTAGAGGCGTCTGAAGAGTGTCTTGTTGTGCGCTTTCAGATCGAGTCGATGGAACAAAGAACCGTGCACAAGGGGACCAGGGTACAGCGGACTGAGTCCGCTGGCCACCAGACCCTTGTGGCTCAATGGCCACCGGACTGAGTCCGGTGCATTCAGCGTCTTGGCGTGGGGGGCGAGCGTGGACGGTGTCCGCCGCCACTGACCTCAAGTTATAGCCACCGGACTGAGTCCGTGGAACCTGAATCTTGTCATGATGAGAGGCCGTGAGTGGATGGTGTCCACTCGCCACCGGACCCTAGGGTTCCTATAGCCACCAGACTGGACTGAGTCCGGTGGTGGAGCTGTAATGGCTAATTCCTGCAGGATTTCAAATTCCAACGGCTAGTTTTCAGGTCCTAGGCTATTTAAGAGGGTGGGTAAGCTTCGTTACCTAGGTTTTGAGTATTCATTGAACTAGCTAAGCCCATTCAATAGCCTTGGAAGAAGAGAGCACTTAGTTTTTTTGAAAGTTCATCCACTCCAGTGTTTTTCTAACATTATTAATTGTGCATCTTGAGAAGCTCTTGATCCGGCATGATCAAGTCACTTGGGGCTTGTTACTCTTGGAGCAAGGGCTCCTAGTTAGTCTCTTGGAGGCGAGGTAACCGAGTGATCTTCCGACGGAGTCCACCTTGCAGGAGGGGCGAAGGATTCCCCGAATCGACAACCCAACTCTTGGTAGAGTATGGGGGGAGTTATACTCTTGGAAAGAGTGCTCTAACAAGGAGTAGAGAAAGACCTCGAACCTCAAGAAAAAAATCATTAAGTCTCCTTTTATTTCTCTCATTTACTATTTCGCATTTAATTATGTTGTTTTGTTGGTTATTGTGGATAACATGGTCCCCAGGTATCCTCACGGAGATAAAGTAGACGGACCACCTCACGGAGCAGGGTCACGCCTACCATCTAGAAGACGGGTCTGTCCCGCATGAAGACCCGACTTGTATCACAAGAAAGGCACAGTTGTACTCCGGTATTTACGTACTCGGCAAGAAAGGATAGAGATAGACTTCCTATCTCTATCCCCAATTTCCATAACCAACTAGGATACTTATCTATAACCCTACCTCCCTCCACTATATAAAGGGAGGCAGGGGGCCTAGTTCGGGAGGACAAGAGAGAGGAGAGGAAAGATCACATCGATCCATAGCCATCCTCAACATTGATCCATCGAGATCAACCCCAATATAATCCATGAGTATAGGAGTAGGGTATTACGTCTACCGCAGAGGGCCCGAACCTGTATAAATCTGTCTCCTGTGTTACCATCGTGTTTCGGTCTTACGCATAGCTCCATAAAGTATATTGCCGACATAATTCGTCGACAGTTGGCGCGCTAGGTAGAGACAGCGCTAAGATCATCTTCATCAAACTCAATGGCATCTCTCGGTGGCAGCGCAGTCGAATTCACCTTCGGCCAAGTTTTCCTTTTAAAGACGTGGATTTCATCATCAACAACCTCGGAAAACTTGCCCTCGAAGAATCGGATCAAATCTGATCGGAAGACAACTTCAACCGCGAAGCGAACGCAAGACGAAGATGCGATCTATTCGCGTCCAGAATCTGGACGGAATTTGCGTCGTGATTTTGCGTTGACTCGGAAGGAATTTCAGGGTGATCTTGGATGCGTTGGAAAGCTTATCTCGTTATTTTTCCAACGAATCCAAGATTATTGAAAACCGAGTTCGGATGTGACCGTGGCGACCGTTTGAAAACAGACTACGGGGAGATGACGTGAATCCCGCGCGAAGATGGATCTCGATGTGAATTTCGCTCGGCACCTCGGCGATCCTTGATGCACCTCAGCAAGGGCATGGCGGACCTCGACGACAAAACGGATCTCATCCCGGAGATCACGGCGAGGCTCCTACGCCGTCCCGGCTTACGGCTCCTGCGACGCCTCGACTGGCGTCTCCTGTGACGTCGACTTGCGGCTCCTACGCCCCCCAACTTGCGGCGACGACGACAACGACTACCGCCGTACCAACTGGTTGCTCCGGCAACAACAACAAACCGCGACCTTCGCCAAGACATTGAAGCTCGGCGACAGGAGCCAGAAGAAGATGAGAGACGTCACCATAATGACGATAGAAGAGGTTTCGGTCGAAACCATGACAACCGACTTCCTGCGCCGGTTTCTCGTGCTCGACACCGAGGACAACCGCGCTGACTTCCTAGGCCGGCCTCTCGCGCACTGCGCTGACGACAACCACGCCGACTTCCTAGGCAGGCTTCTCGTGCGTACGACGCCGAGGACAGTCGCGCCGACTTCCTAGGCCGCCTTCTCGTGCTCGACGCCGAGGACAGCCGCGCCGACTTCCTAGGCCGGCTTCTTGCACATGACGCCGAGGACAGCCGCGCAGACTTCCTAGGCTAGCTTCTCGTGCTTGACACCGAGGACAGCCGCGCCGACCTCCTTACGCCGGCTTCTCGCGCACGACGCCGAGGACAGCCGCGCCAACTTCCTAGGTCGGCTTCTCATGCTCAACACCAAGGACAGCCGCGCTAACTTTCTAGGCCGGCTTCTCGCGCATGACGCCGAGGATAGTCGCGCCGACTTCCTTACGCCGGCTTCTCGCGCACTACGCCGAGAACAGCCGCACTGACATGGTGACATGCCCGGGGGCTCGTTCACTCGGGCGTGAGGATGACATGATCAACAGCTAAGTTGTCTATTTTTATACTCAATTACATTATTATAAGTTATCTCCTGACTTGCTACTTAGTTGGTATCCAACTAAGCAGTAAGTCAGGGGGCTACACCTAATTAGGTGCGCAGTAGCACACCCCTTAGTTCTCTTTTATTGAGATTGATTTGACTTGCTCTCCAGTCGGATTCCGACTAGCCAGTAAGTCGGGGGCTACACCTAATTAGGTGCATTATCTGCACCTATCTCTTTTCGAGTTTCTTTTGTTCTTTTCCATGTTGACTTTTACCGATTCCGAGTGTCACACATTCTGAGTAGTGAAACTCCGATTCCTATGCAAAATTTGGGTTTCCTATCGCGTGTCCGGAGACAGAGCTCCGCGCTAACTCCTAACGCTAAGAGACTTGATGAGCTAGGCGGAGTGCTTAACAAAAGGAATTAAACGTACTCGGAGAAGCGTAAATCAATACGGAAAAGATAAAAGGACGACAATTTGACATAATAAAAATACATAATTGGACATCATGCATATTGCTTTACAATCCAGTTTTATCTCTACTACTCGTGTTTTTCATTGTCTCCACAGGGAACAATGCAGGATAATGCGAGATGGTTTTTATGACACGGCTGCACGCCTACGCCAGCACCCCGAGTGCATTATACAGCTCGGCTGCATGCCTACATCAACTCGGCACGGCTACACGCTAACGCTAGTGCCCCGAGCGCAACCTTCGGCACGGCTGCACGCCTACGATAGCACCTCGAGTGCATCATACGGCTCGGCTGCATGCCAACGTCAACTCGGCACGGCTTCACGCCAACGCCGGCGCCCCGAGCGCAACCTTTGGCACAGCTGCACGTCTACGCCAGCACCCCGAGTGCATTATATGGCTCGGCTGTATGCCTACGTCAACTCGGCACGGCTTCACGCCAACGCCAGCGCCCCGAGCGCAACCTTCGGCATAGCTGCACGCCTACGCCAACACCCCGAGTGCATTATACGGCTCGACTGCATGCCTACGTTAGCTTCGGCTGGCTATATGCCAACGCCATCTGTCGAGAGTTGTCAGGGGTCGGCGCGAGGCCATGTGCTCTCACGTCGGTGCACCCATTATACGCTCTCACGCGCCATCCGCAAAAACAATACAGTGAGTAAGCATGCCTCATGTTAGGCTACTAGCTGGTGACCACCAAGTGAAATCAGATGCTGAAAGCTATTAAGGGTTCAGGTTCCGAGGATACGCTCATTGAGCTGCTTGCCTTACACCATTGGTTATGGGTGCACTCGGTTAAACCTAATCCTCTGATATGCCTCATGCTAGGTCAATTGTTGCCTCATGTCAGGTCAATTGCCGGTTACTGCACGAGTTAGAATCGGATATCACGAACGGGTTTTGAGATGACCACTCAGCTAAGCCCTAGGTACGCTCTCTATGAGCCATAAGCCGGATCCGACATACTGTGCCGGGTACCGACATATACCGGTATACCCTCCGGGGTCAATTGCCAGATTTAATACACTTAGTCTGGGTACCGTAAGAAAAGTCAAACGAGATTCGAATGGGTCTCGCAACTTGGCATGGCTACACGCCAACGCCAGCGCCCCGAGCGCAACCTTCGGCACGGCTGCACGCCTACGCTAGCACTCCGAGTGCATCATACGGCTCGGCTGTATGCCTACGTCAAACTCGGCACGGCTTCACGCCAACGCCAGCGCCTCAAGCATAACTTTTGGCATGACTGCACGTCTACGCCAGCACTCCAAGTGCATCATACAGCTCGGCTGCATGCCTATGTCAACTCAAGACGGCTTCGCCACGCTTCGAAGCGCCTTTGGCACGGCCAAGACGTTTCACGCCAAAGACCCCGAGTGCAACATACGGCTCGGCTGCATGCCTATGTCAACTCGGCATAGCTACACGCCAACGCCAGCGCCCCGAGCGCAATCTTTGGCACGGCTGCACCTCTACGCCAGCACCCCGAGTGCATCATACGGCTCGGCTGCATGCCTACGTCAAACTCGGCATGGCTTCACGCCAACGCCAATACCCGAGCGCAATCTTTGCACGATCAAGACGCTATCTACAAAGACCCGAGTGCATTATACGGCTTCATTGCATGCCTACGCTAACTCGGCGACGGCTTCACGCCAACGCTTAGCGCCCGAAGCGCACTTTTAGCACGGCCGCTGCGTCTCGCCAAGACCCAAAGTGCATCATACGGCTCATTTGTATGCCTCGTCAACTTCGGACGGTTACAAGCGCATGTCTGCGCTTCAAACCTACAAGATGATACGCCCGGGGCTAAAAGCTCAAAAGTAAGGACGACATCATCGCCAGTAAAGCAGCTAACTTTTTTATCATCATAATCTTTTTACATATAAACTCGTGTTATTTCTTGACTTGCTACTTGGTTGAATTTCAATTAAGCAGTAAGTCGGGGGCTACACATAATTGTGTGCACTTGCGTGCACCCATCTTTTTCATAGTTATTTTTTACTTTTGTTACTTAGTGATTTAAGTGAAATTCTGAGTAGTGAAGTTCTAAACCCATAACACGGTGAACTCTACGTTACCTAAACGCGTGTCTGGGATAAAAAGCCATGTGCCAACTCCCTACACTCGGGGCCAAACTAGTCAGACAGAGTGTATAACAAAAGGAAGAAAAACCACTCGGACAAACGAAAATCATCAAGTAAGAAAAATAAAAAATGGCTATTTCGCACATAAAGATAGTCGGATTTTATATCCGGCCAAATGTTTTCATATTCAGATACTGCCTAAATTCTACATGTACATGTTACAGGGGTTCAAAGAAGTGTTTATGCTACAAGCGCCGACCATGGCACAGTTACGTGTCAACACCCGCGCCCCGAGCGCAATCTACGGTATGGCTCCACGTCTACGCCAACTTTGTTACGGCTGCACGCCTACACCAGCACCCTGAGTGCATTATATGACTCGGCTACATGCCTACGCCAGCGCCCTGAGCGCAAACTACGGCTTGGCTTCTCGCGCACTGCACCGAGGACAGCCACGCCAACTCCCTACGCCAACTCGTTACTCCGGCAACGACAAGGACGGCCACCCCAACTTGTGGCTTCTCACGCACTGCGCTGAGGACAACCGCGCCGACTTACTACGCCGGCTTCTCGCGCATTGCGTCGAGGACAGCCGCGCCGATTTACTACGCCAGCTTCTCACACTGCGCTGAGGACAGTTGCGTCGACATTCTACTCACGCCGCGATGTCAACCATTGCGCCGACTTCCAGGACTCCAAGAAATTGGGCTGGGAGTCACTCGGAGATTTCAACCAGCAAAGCTCTCTTGAGCCCTTCACGGCCTCCTTGCATGCCAATGGAGCACTCGGCATAGAGAAGGTTCCAGTCGGAGTACTCGACTTGAAGTATGACTCGGTCGACACACATTTGAGAAGGCATCAACTCGGCTGTAAAGCACTCGGGGGCTACTGTGGATAACATGGTTCCTGGGTATCCTCACGGAGATAAATTAGACGGACCACCTCACGGAGCAGGGTTACGCCTACCATCTAGAAGATAGGCCTGTCCCGCATGAAGACCCGATTTGTATCACAAGAAAGACACAGTTGTAATCCGGTACTTACGTACTCGGCAAGAAAGGATAGAGATAGACTTCCTATCTCTATCCCCAGTTTCTATAACCAACTAGGATACTTATCTATAACCCTACCTCCCTCCACTATATAAAGAGAGGTAGGGGCCCCTAGTTTGGGAGGACAAGAGAGAGGAGAGGAGAGATCACATCGATCCATAGCCATCCTCAACATTGATCCATCGAGATCAACCCCAATACAATCCACGAGCACAGGAATAGGGTATTACCTCCACCGCAGAGGGTCCGAACCTGTATAAATCTGTCTCTTGTGTTACCATCGGGTTTCAGTCTTACGCATAGTCCCATAAAGTATATTGCCGACATAATTCGTCGACAGTTATGGCTTTTGGCTCTAACTCTTTCTAGCTTGTTGATAAATATTGTGAGCCTAATTCAACCTTAATCATAAGAAAATTTAAAATTGCCTATTCATCCCCCCTCTAGGCCATCGATCCTATTTCACTCGGTTAAGATAACCTTTTTTTTTATTTTGACATTTTAATGACCAAATTAACCTTTTGGAGTTCAGTGACCAAAATAGTTTGAGGGACATAGTTGGAGGACCAAAATGGCACTAGCAATTTCAAATAGTCATATTATAAGTTCTATTTATGTGGCCATGCCATTTATGTGTCACCTTAATTATACATGTGCGATTGTCTAATTGATCGATTTTTTATGAAAAGATGTCTAAACAATAAATCTAGGGGTTTGTGTGTAGTTATAGCGGGATAACAAAATTATTGATGTTTACTATTTGCAATAGGCTGATCTAATTCGGCCTGTTTCATCCTCTCCTGATGTCCAGACAACCCTAACCCCAATTTCCTCCTCTTTCTCTCCCTCAGACCCCACCCCACAAGCGCTCACAACCACCCTAGCCACCACCTTTCTCCTTTACGCCGCACTCTCCTCCCCTACCTGGTGCTAGAACCAAGACCCTCTCCTCTTCCTGGCACCATCGTGGATGGATTCACTCCGCATTCACTGAACATCAGCACCGCCTTCAACACCGCAGACACTGCTGAATGTCAAATATAGCCATCACTGTGTAAAAGCTGAAAATGGCTGAAATGAGTTGTACAAAATAGAGCCAGGAGGTTGGGAATGAACTTAATTTGTCAATGAGGGGAAACAACCATGGACAACATTGTGAGCGACTTTGAAGAATGTATGGCTTGCTAGTCTGCTGCAATAGGTTCTTTGGTGATGAAGCTAGTGATATACGTATTGCCGTGAGAATCATTAATTGTTTGATTCTGTCCATCTACAGAGCTCAGCTCATATGCGACGTCCAAGATGACCTTGGCCAGACTGGGTAGATACAAGCAATTTTGTTTGACTCCTTGCATCTGTTAGACTAGTTTTGTTGTGAAATTGTTATTTTGGTTTCTAGCATGAGACTGAGTGGATAAAAAAAAAAGAGGAATGGCTATATTGGTGTTGGTTGATCTCGGCTACGCGCTGCCACCCAAATCACGCGTAGTAACCTTCCTAATTAAAACGTTAATCCCGCTAATCCTGTGATTAGTGATTTCCTTAATCACGTGTCATGATCGGAGGCGCTTTCCATACAATGGGACTTGCCCCCGAGCTCCTCAGCACCACATATAAATAGGGAGAGGCTGGCTCGTGCGAGAGGTGACGATCTCTCCCACGGCTAACCCTCTCCCAAAACCCTAATCTTCTACCGATCCTCATCGGTGCTGGAGGAGCGTCGAAGGGCTGTCCAGGGACAGTGTAGGTGGCGTCTGAAGGCCACCGCCACCCATCGACGGATCACCAGCGACGACTGTACACTGACGTCGGCGTCCACCTCCCTGCATCCTCTACATCACCGAACGACTACGATACGCTAATGGCTTCAAACTCTTTCGGTCAGTACACCTAATTCCACATTAGAACTAGGTAATCATGTTTAGGGTAAGATTTATTGTCATTAGATCATTAGATAGATCTAACAATCGGAGTCCATGCAAGTTATGATCATGGGATCTAGCTACTCACATGTAAATATATGGAACCACATATCATGCACTACTCCAAAAATGGTCATTCGTGCCCCCAATCACTGCCGGTTAGACCACAACCGTCAGTGATAACTTATCACTGCCGGTTCGTAAGCCTCGGCGGGTTGTGCGCTTGACAACCGGCAGTGATAAAACTTATCATTGTCAGTTCGTTGCTCAAAACTGACAGTGCTGCTGTTTTGAGAAATATGACATCCTTAAAAAAATAATTTAAAATTAATTTTTGAATAAAGTTTAAATCTATACTTATCTCATCAATTTCAAAATGAATTTATTATATTTCATTCAAAACTGATTCACAGCTCTAAACTAATTTTTTTCTTTTCTTTCTTCTCTCTTTCTTTTCTCAATGATGAGTGGGTCCCGCGTGTCATTCTCCATTGCCATCTCTTTTCTCTTTTTTTTCTCCTCTCCCCTCCACCTGTCCCTTTCCAACCACCTGCCCTCCTCTCTCCCCGCCACCTACCCTGTCCACCCTGCCACCTCCTTCGCTGCCCAGCCCGACGTGGCCTACTTGCACGCAGAAGTACAGGAGGTCCCTTCCCCGTATGAACCTGCAAACCCCAAGCCCTCAACACAGCCAAAAATTTTCTCTGCCCTCCGTTGAAGATCACAGCCCAAGCATCAGCATTGGCAGCAAGGCCAACACGTCGAGCCCGAAATCGGAGTCGTTGGAGTTGTGCACGTCGTCATTGCTGCCGGTTGAGGTAGCCTCGCCGTCCTCCTTACCGGAGACCCTCACCGTGCCTCGGATCAACCTCGCCTGTGCCACTGCCGCTTGTGCAGCCGCTGTGCCGCCGCCGCCACTCTGCTCCCGCCGCGTCGCCTGCCCTGCAAGCCGCCACCCCAGCTCCTCCTCTACCTTGCCTCACGCCGCCTGACCTCGCGCCGGCCGTTCCCAGTGATTCGCCGCCTCCCGCCACGGGCCAGCCGCTTGCCGCTCGGTTGCCTCTTTTCTTGGAGATAGCCACCCGTCTGCGTGCCCTTCCTGTCTGGCGCTTCCCGCTGCCGTCTGCCGCCGCCGCCGAAATCCATGCGCCTCCTCCTCGCCGCTTTGCTCCATCCCGTCGTCACCCGAGCTCGCCACGCCGCCTTGTGCCCTGCAGCCGCGTCGTACGAACTGTCGCCCAGAGTGGGACGCTGTCGCTGTTCTTGCTCTGCGTGGCTGCCGCCCAGCCTTCTCTCACAAGCGCTGCCGCTCACCACCGACCAGCGCCGCCTTAGCACCGCCCTACCCGCCTAGCCATAGCGCCGCTTAGCGCTGCCTTCTCCCAGCGCCCATTGCTTGCCACCAGCGCCTGCCAAAGAAGCTCCACCACGGCCGAGCCAACCCCGCCGCCTTTTCCTCCTCCCTCTTCTCCCTTTCCTCTCTCTCTTCCTTTCTTACTCCTTCTTTCTTTCTCTCTCTAATTTTCCTCCCCACCCTGCTCTTATCCAGTGGAGGCAACCAGGTTGGGTTAGCCTGGGCTGACAGTGGGCCCAAGCTACAGTAGCTTTCCTAATTTCCCTATTTTGAGCAAATAACAATCCTTCCCAAGTTCACTCCAGATTCATCCGACCTCCGATTCCGGCGATTCAAATTTATAAAAATCCACAAAAATCATATCTACATTCTGTAATTTTTGTATAATTTCTAACATTATTTTGCTATGTATGTTATTTATTTGTTATTTTCCTCGTTTTGCGTGTGATAGCTCGTTCGGGCGCCGAAGGAGATTTTCTCGACGCTGCCAACGCACCGCCGGAGTCTGACTACCCTGAAGGCAAGTCTTTCCCTAGAAACCCTAATTTCTAAGTTTTGCCAAAATTGCTAATTAATTAAACCGTGCTTACATTGCTTAGATATTCCCAGTGCAGGTCTTCACTGTTGAGACATGCACCCACTGTTCTGCATTGCCGTTAGGATAATTTATTTAACTAATGTCCTACTGTTGTAAATATTAATTGGCTTAGCAATGCTTAGTTAGACATCGGGGCAGTAATTCCCACTGTTAATTGTTGTTAAATTCCTCTTGAGAATTATGTATCGGAGAATAATATTGGTGAACTTGTGTATGGTGGGCTCGATTACTATTTAATTAAAATTTGACCAACTAATAATTGGGATCGGGAGCGGATGGAATGTATGGTGGGCGCCTTCATGCACGAGACTTGGGTTTGTGTTTGGCTATCGCTTCGAGACTAAGGACCGATGATTGTGACACGCTTAACTGAGAATTTTTTCGTGCAACCGCAAGCCCGGTATGGGACGGGCCTGATCTAGAGGGTGAGTAACGCCGGTGTTGTTCACCGTTCTTGCATCATAGATAGGGTCGGAGGGAACCATCGCCGGTGTATTGTCGGAGATTTGTGGACCTATCATTTCTCCGGGTACCTGTGGAGATATCAGGTACAACCGTGGCAAACTCGGGGTTAATTTTCTGAAGAGTCTTGTTACGGTACTTTTCAATGGGAGGGTACTGTATCTTGCGAGTAAAGTGTACAACTTCTGCAGATTGTAAACCCATTCGAATGGCCAAGCTCCCGGTTAAAGGGTGACTCAGTGGTCTTTTACGACGTAGCTTTACCTTAATTAATGTGACCCGGGTAAGGTTTTCCGGCATGTGTGTCGTTGCTAGATGAGAATGAGATTGGTTTACGAGATTTGAAAATATGTGATGATGATTTGAGAATTATGAGACATTGGAAACTTGAGCTTGAAAATGAGAACCTAGTTATTTCTTGTTTATTATGAGAATTGCTATTTTATTTATTACTGTTTTCTTAAATATTTTTATACTTCTAGGTTAGATGTTTTTATGCAAAAGAACCCTTAGCTTTCCTAGGATGAGCCTTAGCCCGGTCCTTCCCAAGAAAGACTTGCTAGCATCTGCATGCTAACCCCGCCTTAGTGCGGGATTGTTCCTATCGCGAGCAGGTCAGGAGTTCGAGGATGCGCAGGACTACGTTGCTGTTTTTCTGGAGATGGATCCGGACTACTAGCGGCTTCCCGGATAAGCGTGTGCCTGTGGCTGTGATGGGTCGTCACTTTTGGGTTTACCTTGTTATTTGCATTAGCCAGGACTTGTTACTATGAACTAATGTAATATATTACTCCGCAGCACTCTGATATACTTTCTAGTTAATGCAGTGTGGCAATGGTATTGTGTTTCTGTTTACTGTGGGTACATGCACTGATCCTTAGTACACGTACTGTTAACACAGAGGGGTTCGATTTAGTAAAACCGGGCTCTAACAAGAAAAGAACCGGTAGTGATAAGTCCTATCACTGCCGGTTCTTTAGGCCTCCCGCCCCCAATTTTCAACCAGTAGTGAAAGAAGAACCGATAGTGATAACTCATTTTCATTGCCGGTTCTAGCCAAGAACCGACAGTGATAAGTTCTTTCACTGCCAGTTGAAAGAACTTATCACTGCCGGTTCTTGGCTAGAACCGGCAGTGATAACTCATTATCAGTGCCGGTTCTTGGCAAGAACCGGCAGTAGTGATAACTTATCACTGCCGATTCTTGTCAAAAATCGGCACTGATAAGTAAAGGTTAAAAGGTATGCATATCCTCTGTAAGTAAGAACGCGAGATTGGGTGGGATGGTTAGAAGGGTGACGGTAGAGTGGAGAGGTCGTAGGTTCGAGTCCCGGGTAACGCAACATTTGTATTTCGCGCGAAAATGTGTCATAATAACCTATAGTAGGTGGTAGATGATTAGTGTATAGATTCTGGGCATAAAAAAAATATTTTTTTTCTATTTTTTTACATAGTTCGGCATGGACTATCACTGCCGGTTCCAAAATCGGTAGTCGCTTATGCAGTGCCGGTTCAAAAACCGGCATTAATGCCAGTTTCGAACCGGCACTGATGTGGTGTTTTGTAGTAGTGATGGATTCCACAGGTCTAGCCAAGCCATATGTAGGCAATTAATTAAACATGCCTAAAAGGTCATGTCCTACTTGCAACCTTAAGATGGTAGATGTGTTTGACCCGCAGAGTAGCCATCGGTGAAGAATAACCTCATAGTCGTGGATGATGGGCCATTGGACATCCTCTTGTGGACATGAGGGTATCCTCTTGTATAGTTTGAAATTGAACTTTGATCCACATAAAATCAGAGGTGATTGTGTATTCGTCAGATATATTTGGATTATTACACATTTATAACTTAAAAAACACTTATTCTCTATGTGCTATTACGGAGACAGTAAACATAGTTTTGCATACCATGATGAAGTGATGACACATCATTCATAAGTCGAGCGATTTGATTGACAAAATTACATCAATACTCATAGGCAATTGTACGCAAGTCACACTTGGCCATTTTTTTGTTAGTAATTTTAAGACGTGGCAGCATGTGATAAGCGTGGATAAGTATACATTACATCAACCAAATGGCCTCTTATAATAACACACTTTAAACAATGTGACCTACCTGGTAATTACACGACTCAAAAGGCACCACAACAGCAAGGGAATATATAATCAGTAGACCACAAAGCCCACATGTTGGTGGGAGGGAAGCGATTAATGCTCAATACACCTTGGCTAGAGTAATTTTGTCTTTAATTTAAATTTGAACCATTGATCCAGCCATCTTTGGTATGCCAAGTATGTAATCGTTCATGTAACTTAATTAAAACAATTTGCTAATTGAAAATTGAGAGTACCAAAGTCAAACTAGTTAGTTTTAGTGAAAGAAAAAAAATACAGTTCTTGCTAGAATTAAAGGATATTGATATGCAGCTAATCAAACACCATCACAAGTAATTTTAGTGTGCCACCATTATGTTTCACAATTTTAGTTGTCCAAACACAATTATGTATAAGACGCTATTATGAAGCTAAAATACAAAGGTTTCAACAAATGGCCACAAATTATAAGTCAAAAAGTTTGATCGAAAACTTCTTTATCTATTGGAAAAGTGGTTGAAGGGCTGGGCGAGCGACGAGGTAGTAGTCTTCAATGTTGTCAACCACAACACACACTTTAAAATCCACGACATAGAAGAATGTCAAAGTGTTCTACCATGGCAGCAAAGTATGTGCATGATATGCCGCGCTGCCCATAGTGCTGGTGGTGGTAGCAAGAGGGGAGTGATGTCTACCTGCCGACAATGAGCTTCGATCAAAATACCAACTAGCTATTACAACTGACTTCTAAATTAAAATCCTTTTATGGATATCACCGTACACTATTGTTTCTAGTTTTTTTGACCAAATGTCAACACAAGTGCTTGTGGACGGGCCAAAATATGCGATATTTTTGGCATATCCAATGTTGGCCTATTTTCTGATCCTATTTTACCGTTCATCTTCTATTCACAATCCTAATTTACTATTTACCTCTCTAACCTTGGACTTATTTTTTCAATACATATATTTCTTTCTCTTATATTTTATTTTGAACCTTATTTTTGCTATTCATTATCTCATTCCTATCATAATAAGAATACAGTAAAGATATAGAGTCACCACCCACCAGAGATTCCATAATTAAAAGAATGATACGCAATTATTCCAGCATCATCGTATCATGTGCTCCTACGCGCTTCCGAGAATGAACCGTACCCAAAGCATTCTAACCCAACCACCGCCCGGGCCGCCGGGCGACGAGGCGACGACTGCACTGCAGCAGCGGCTGCCCGCAGCCACCCGCCGCTGACGATCCGAGCTGAAGGCTGACCCGCCGATTCCGCCCGCTTTTATTTCGCCCCGAACGCCTTCGCGCTTCCCGCACTATAAGTGGGCCCACCTGCCGCATTCCCACCAAACCCCTCCTCGTCTGCTCTGCTCTCGTTTCCTTTTCCTTCCGTCCTTCCTCCGACCTTCCCATAGTCAAACCTTCCTGCTGCTACTTCCTCTCCTCTCCCAGAACGCAATCGCATACAAGAAACGCATGCGCTCCGGTGGGAGTCGCCGGGGATCCACGAGGCCAGGCGCGCTCGAGCTGCCCGTCGTCGGGAGGTGGTGGTGGTGAGGAGGAGGGAGGAGGCTAGCGCGTCTCTCTCTCTTTCTCTCTGTGGAGGGAGCGATGGAGGTGGGGGAGGAGGTGGCGCGCGCGCTGGGCACGGGGTTCGACCTCACGTTGGACTTCCGGCTGCGGTTCGCCAAGCTGCGGCGGCGGCTCGTGGAGCTCGACGAGGCCGGGGCCAGGGACGTCCCAGTGCCGGGCGGCGGCGGCGCGGCGCTGCGCGGGGTGCCGCGCGACGTCGGTGTCGACAAGGGCGACCGCATCCGCTTCCGCTCCGATGTCCTCGAGTTCAACCAGGCAAGCGTCCCCCCACAAACACCCCCCACCCACCCCGGGCGTTGTGCTTCATACGGTTCCCGCTTGCCCTGCTGCTGTCGCGTCCTGTGGTCGGATCGGGAATTTTGGGGATCTAAGGGACGCGTGCCGGCCTCTCCTCGGGTCCTTGGTTCGTCGGGCGCTACTGTGTGATTCAAACACCGCGAGGTAGATGCCTGGAAAGATTGGAGGTGGCAGCTTGTACTACTCGTGCCAAATTTTAGCTACTAGTTGATCGTCGGGGTTGAATTGGGATTGAAATTACAAGCATGTTCGTTCTTGTCCTTGCTTACTTGAAATTTACCATTCTTGTTTTCGGAAAGATCTTCTTTTGGGAGAAACTCCGTGGTTGGTGGAGCATATACAAAGGGGTGTTTTCTTGGGAAGGATTCCGTTCCGCAGATGCTCCTACACTGTTTCGATTCATTTCGGCGCATTTTACCATCCGATTTGTGCCTCCAAAACCAACTTAACTTTCGTACCTAGCAGGTGTATTCTTCTTCATTAACGTGAGAGAATAGATTTAGCATCTTCGAATCCTTTTAGTCGCATGCCTGATGCCTACAGCCTACCGACGTCTGTCCACTTGGATCGGCTGGAGATATTGCCTTGTGCATGGCTCTTTGGAAGCAATTAATTTTGTACTTAGCTTTCCACCATTTATCTATGGTACATCATGCTGACATGGTTAGGATGGTTCTACCATTGCAAGCATTTAACTAATTGTTCTTGGGTGAACTTGAGGACTCGTCAGGACTCAGTATCTTCAAATTTGTGTCCTTCTAACTGTAGGGGTCACGCATTGGCAATGTATTGGTTTTGTTGGTTGAAAATTTCAATCTAGACAGTCCTAGGAAAAGAAAGCATCTATCTTTCTTGTGCTGAAATTATCCTGCCTGGTAAACGAGGGAAAGAATGGCCATGGCTGCAGTTTGTGATTCTTGCTTTTGTCTCGAATATGATTCTAGAATTGCTAGCCATAGAGGAATTTTTTTTATGATTTTCATTTGATGGTCTTTCATAAAACATTTTGTTGTAACGCTGTGAAGTACTGCCATTTCCAAACAAAAAATATGAGACTTCCCTCATATGCATTTATCTTTGGGGTTTTGTTTGGCACAGAAGAATAAACAGCGTTTTAGTTGTCTCTCACTGAAGTTTAGCCAGATAGCAAATCTTGTGTAACCCTGTGGAACAAGGAAACCTAGTCCCTGTCTTGTAAGCTGGTACTATATTAATATTGTGACAAATATTCTGGACTCCATTGGATATGACTTCAGGCTTCACTAGTTATGTTGCTTTTCTTATGCACGATCACAGCATCTCATTGGTCCATGTGGCCTCTTAAATGTCTAGAACCTTCTTGCTTTTGAAGATCAAAAGCCTTGCTGTTGGAGATCAAAAGCAACTTTAGTTGATGGCTGGATTTAAGTACTATTCTCATGGTAGACTTGGGACATTTCCTTCAAGACAATGAATAAAATTAGGCGCTTTTTTCTCTGTGTTTGACGCCTTAAGGCTGAGCTGAATATTTGAAATTTGATCTTTGAGAGCTTCTAGAAGCGGCATCGAAAAATCAGCCCACTTGGTTCGACTTGTTATTGAAAGTTTTGAGAAGCTGCTTCAAGATTTTTGAGAAACGGGGTTGAGAAGTCAAAGCGTTTGGTTTTGTAAACAGCCACAACTTATATTCTAGTGCCTGAAAAGCAGAAAAGAAAAATTCTCAATTCAAAATCCAGCTTATGTATGATGGTTATATTTATTCAGCAATGCAATCCTTCCCTGGTAATTTGATGTCACTGCTCCTTTTTTTTTTTGAAAATTTCTAGCACTTCACAAATATTGTTCTCTTTTTTCCTTCTCGATTTAAAACCTGAGTGGGATATTTCTTCACTGCTAAGCATGTTAGTCAAAATCTATGATTTGTTTTGATTCTCTTTGACAGCATTTATTAATATTTCAGTAGAATGTAGGCTGATAATAAACACCTTACTTATATTACAATGATGTGTACAGTTATTGCACTCTACATGCAAATTATAACACTATATATTGATCACATTTCAATTTTTTTTTATAGATGTCAGAACTACTTAATCAGAAATCTTCAGTCCAAGGAAAAGTGCCATCTGGCTATTTTAACACTCTTTTTGATTTAAGTGGAGCTTGGCTAACAGATGCCAAAGAGACTAAGCATCTAGCGTTTGATGGATATTTCATTTCATTGTACAATTTGCACCTAAAAGCTTCTCCATTGGTTCTTCGAGATGAAGTAAAAACGGCTGTTCCATCCAAGTGGGATCCAATTGCATTATCTTGGTAAAACACTTTGACAACCCTTTTCTGGTTATCACGTCTGTGTGTCTCTTGGTTTACCTACAATGTGTTTTCAATTGGTTTCTGTTCATGACCCAGAATGCATTTTTTTATGAAGACAGTTAGGTTTTTTGGTGTTTGTTATTTTTCTATCAGGTAGGCAGATATATTTAGCTGACAATAGGTTTTCTAATCCACATAAGTTCATCAAACAACAATGCTATTATATATATGAATAAAACCAACTAGATCTTGTGTAATTTCAGGTTTATCAAAACGTATGGGACACACATAATTGTTGAAATGGCAGTTGGAGGCCAGGATGTCATATGTGTTAAGCAAAGTCATTCCTCAACCATTTCATCTGCTGACGTAAAGCTACATCTGGAGGATCTTGGCGATTTTCTATTTTCTGATGGCAAGAGCCTCTCTCCCATACATCGAAAGACTAAGGATGGCAAGAGCAAGGTATAAATATGTCTTATCATCATCCTATGTCCCCATATATTGGAATAAA
The DNA here is from genome assembly GCA_036346145.1 of Olyra latifolia. NCBI lineage: Eukaryota > Viridiplantae > Streptophyta > Magnoliopsida > Poales > Poaceae > Olyra > Olyra latifolia. Next base: position 37,212,264 of record CM070524.1, on the reverse strand, counting down.
ATTTAGCTGACCAGATTTATTTAAGTTCAGGTGCCTGATGTTTTCCTCAAGATAGTGCAACAGACTAATAGGCTACACCTTTCTAGCTACTCAGAATCATCAACCAAAGATGTAAGTATTTTCTTATCTTACTGTGCCATTTCACTGATTTGGCTTTCTAGTTCTGTACATGAAACATAACTGCTTTTCCAAACAGGGCCTGACAATTATATGCTCGAAAAGGGGTGGAGATGCATATATGCCCAGTCACTGCAAATGGCTACAAACAGTTCCAAAGAAACCTGATGCTATTATGTTTAAATTTGTTCCTATTACCTCTCTTCTTACTGGTATTCCTGGTAGTGGTTACCTCAGCCATGCCATTAATTTATATCTTCGCTGTAAGTTCTGGAAGCAAATTCTTTAACTTTTGTTACATCTTACTTAGCAACTTCCAACTGTTATCCTATAATTGTTTTCTCTCAAAGTAACTGCATTGTTAAAACTTTAATGGAACATATGGCTCAGAATAATATGTGCTTATGTAAATTTTTATAATGTGTGTTCTCTCTCAGATAAACCTGATCTTGATGATTTACAACATTTCTTGGAGTTTCAAGTGCCTCTACAATGGGCACCTTTGTTCAATGAACTTGTCCTTGGGCCTCAAAAGAGAAAAGGCTCCTACCCTTCATTGCAGTTCAGATTTCTTGGCCCCAAACTTCAAGTCAGCACTTCTCAGGTACCAGATTGTTAATTTGAATAATAGTTTTTTGAGAGGCTTCTTTTCTTCCCCATCCATTTACCTTCAATTTGTGATGATAAACAATAAATTTAATCTTTGAGAACCTATGTATGTCTTATCTTGCGTAATCTCTACGAAGATGATTAATGCTAATTAATTTAGGTTAGTAGTTCTGTTAGGCTAGTGTTTGCTAAAATACTCGCTTCAATGAGACAAGAAGTTTTTAGTTATTTTGAACAAAGTTCAAAATTTCCTTTCTTGAGTTCTATGAAAACATAGTATAGCTTAGTTCTCATTTTAGGTACAATAATAAAATCACTATTCTAATGATAAGAGTTCCAAGCCCAACATAAAACGAGACCAATTGACCTATAACTTAGGATCAAACAACCCTTTATGACTTTGTGATGTCTCATCCCTTGCTGGGAAATTACAAGGAGGAGAACAAATTTGAGCCTGGAATTCATGCTAGACAATGCCATCCACATATAGTTTGTTCGAGCTGCATTTCTCTGAGAAAGTGCAGATGGTTTATACTGTAGTGTATATATATACACACACAAAAAAGAGAAGCACCAAAGTGTAAAATGGGAAAAAGCTAAGACATTTAATAGAATGCAATGAGATTGAGGGGTTATCTTTCATCTTCAGGGACGCTTCTTACTGATGATTTTATTTTGGAGTTTACATAAGTTTGAACTGTAGTTGTAGCTTTTATTAGAGATATGGAGATATGCTGTTGGCATGAAAATTTGGCATGTTGATAATTTGAGCCTTGCTAGTGTCTTAATTCTCATTTATCTGTCGAAGAAGAATTGAAGGACTACTATTCAGAAAAGTCGAGCTTTCGTCTATTTATGTGTATTTCTTATTCAGGTATCTAGTTCCCAGAAGCCTGTAGTGGGCCTAAGGTTATATCTGGAAGGTAGGAAGTGCAATAGGTTAGCCATCCATGTTCAGCACCTCTCTAGCATCCCAAGCATGCTTGGAGACTCGATTGCATCATCAGTGTCAGAGTGGCGTGAGTCTGAAGAAACTGATCCAGGGTATATTGAGGCCATCCAGTGGAAGAGTTACTCTTGTGTATGTACATCGGTTGTCAGCTACAACCCTGAGTGGCATAAGAAAGTACCTGGTGGTGTTTTCATCGTCACCGGTGCCCAGCTTATCACAAAGGGAACCTGGGCAAGGAAGGTGCTCCATCTGCGGCTCCTCTATACGCACATCCCAAACTGCACTATACAGAGAACCGAGTGGACCCGAGCACCGGCAGCATCCCAAAAGGGCAGCTTCCTGACAACAATAAGCACAACTTTGAGCTCTCCGTTCATGCAGCGTGATGCGCATGCTGCCCAGAAGCATGAGCCAGCACAGCTGAATTCAGGTGTTTACCCTGATGGCCCGCCTGTCCCGCTTCAGTCAAGGAAGCTCCTGAAGTTCGTCGACATGTCGGAGGTGGTGAAAGGGCCGCATGATGTTCCCGGGCACTGGCTGGTGATTGCTGCGAAGCTTGTCAAGGAAGGGGGCAAAATCGGGTTGCACGTGAAGTTCGCCCTGCTCAACTATGATACACAGCCAATAGATGAGAGCATCATCACCTCATCGATGTAAATACTGAAGCTTGCTGATCTGTGTAGATTTCAGGATTTTGTAAGTAGCGTTAGGATAAGAATTTGTTTTTTTTTTTTACCCTACAGAAATTGTATAGACGACAGACAATAAGCCAACGAGCACTGTATTGACAATGCTCAATTCATTTTTCTTGCTGTGTAACTAGAGTCGGCTTGTAAATTATGAGATGCCTTATTTTTAACTGAGTAATAGGTCGATCTTAAATTGAAGACAAGGTGTTGTTACTTGGGACGGGTTGCAAGGAATTTTTGCTTATGCACGAAGATGGATCTCTGCCAGACAGAAGCTTGTTTCCCACAGTAAGCTTCTGCTTTCCAGCCGGTAGAAGCTGTTATGATAAATAACCACATGTGGGCAAATATTAATCAATATTATTAATCTTTAATGGATAAAATAAAACTGCCCTGCAGTTAACAACTTATCTCTGTCTTAGCAACTGCTCTTTTCTTCTATAAAAAGGGCATTGCCCTGTGTATTTGTACAAGACACTTCACTGTTTACTGTTCATTTGACAGAAGAAATAAAGGAGTACTTTTGTCTCTCAAACATCTCTCTCGCTCACTACCACTGAATTGATAGGAATTACAATTTTAAATCCTTTTCTTGATGAGGGGGAGAACCCTCTAAAAATTAACCTGATTAATTGTGAAATATTGTACTCTTTTTTCCTTTATGAGTTTTACATAATGGTTTCTCATAAAGGTTTTTAATGAGGCAATATAAATATAAGCTTATGTATAATGAACACTTTTCTCCATCTATTTTTCCCATAGAGTTTTTAGAGGGAGTTTTTAAGGCAATATACAATCATTTGCCCAAGGGGGAGTGTTATGATAAATAACCACATGTGGACAAATATTAATCAATATTATTAATCTTTAATGGATAAAATAAAACTTGGCAGTGCCTCTTCCCGCTGCTGCCCTCTCATCAAGGGGCTCTTCTACACCCTCGCCGGAGTACAGCCCATACTCTGAGGAGTATGCACTGGGCTGCCTAGAACTCTCCGGGATCTTCACCACGCCGGCACATAAAGAAGAGGACACAGCAGCCTTTGTCGCCGCCCTGCAGGCCTGACGTCGACGTCACTGGCAGGAGAGGATCCACGCTATGGAGGAAGGAAGGGAGCCTCCCTCCCCAACCTTTCAAGATCCTCCACCAAGGAGGGTCTTCAGCGTCGAAGTACCAGTGTAGGGTGCACCCAACCCCTTCGGTGCGAAAGCAGGCCCCTCCGTTCCTCGAAACTTCACAATGGGGGCGCGGATGGGGGCCAAGCCCTTCTACACGCGCGGGGTGAGGGGCGGCGCGGTGAAATCTCCACGCTGGATGGCGGCGTAGCCCGGCGCGGCGGTGGCTGCGTCCGGCGAGCACAGCCACAGGCCGGCGATGGTGGAGCAGCCCGGCGCGGCGGCGCATCCACGTGGATTGGCGGCCATTGGAGGGAACCTACTCGGGTCGGCGGCCACTACGCCTGGCGACGGCTGCCACGGGGAGACATCGGCGGCGGCGGCGGCGGCTCTTCTCCAAGGCGATGGTGCGCTGGAACTGGTGGAGAAGGACACGGACGGCGCGCCGGTGCCGGATCTGGTGGAGATGGAGGCGGGCGGCACTCCGATCGCCGGATCCCTACACGACCGTCACCTTCACCACGCGCCCCCGATGCAACAGGCCGCGGTGGATTCGGTGCTGACCCCTGTCACGGCGACTTAGCCCTGCGTGGCACCTTGCCGTATGTGGCTACGTGAGTGTGAGTTGGGCCGTGGGCTTTGTGCGTGTGTGTGGCGCTGCGACGCCGGGACCACTGTGTGCGGGTATAAAACCCTGTAGCGTTTCCGACATTGGCATGGAATGAGAATCTCACAAACGTTTCCTTCCTATCCTTCTCTTCTGTCCCCCTCTGTCCTCTTATCCCGATCCCCTTTTCTCCTTCCCAATTCCCCAATTTCCCAATTCCCTGACGAAATCCAATCTGGCCACGACACTTTGGTATCAGAGCAAGGACGATCCGTGGTGTTGCTCCGCTACCTCTTGATCGGGCTGTAAGGCAATTCCAAGGGGGAGGTTGGCTGCGGTCTTGCACTGCAGCTGTAAAATCCCTGAACCTGAGGCTAGCGCGGTTTGGAGAGGAGCAACACGGGGTCTGTGACTAGATCGATGGCATCCGCAATAGAGGGTCTGAAGGAGTTCCTACGAGATGAGTTGCAAGCAGTCAAGGATGAAATGAAGGAGAGATTGACTGAGTTGGATTCCAAGTTGGAGAGCAGCAAGGAGGCCACGGAGAAGATGCAGATCAAAATTGATTTGGCAATGGCGTTAATTGGGAAAATCCAGAAGGATAAGGCAGCATCAAGCTCTGATATCATTAACACAACCCCTATTAGACCAGGTGATTTTGGAATTCAGAAGGAAAGTGGCAGATCTATTGGTGATTTCTCAGGATCTGGCGTGTTGGGGCCATTACCAAACCCGGTAGCAGTGCCGGCTTCCACAAATTTTGTGCATGATGCTGAGGGAGGAAGAAAGGGATGGATGCCCAAAATGGATTTTCCTCGTTGTGATGGCCATGATGTGAGAATTTGGATCAACAAGTGTCAGAAGTTTTTTCAGTTATATGCCATCTCTGAAGATTTCAAGGTTACTGCTGCTGTCCTGCACCTTACGGACCGAGCAGCATACTGGTATGATTCCCAAAGGACCTTCATAGATGTTCTGAGTTGGGAACAGTTTAAGGATGTTATGCTATCTGAATTTGAAACTGCTACTCATCGAGAAAAATCCAGGGAACTGCTTTTACTCAAGCAGGTGGGCTCATTGGAAGACTACAGAATCAAATTCGATTCTCTGGTGTATCACCTCAAAATGTATGATCCGGGTCTCAGTGAAATCATGCTCGTTAATCAGTTCATTTTAGGCTTAAGAGATGATTTGCGAAGTGTAGTCGAGATTCAAATGCCACAGTCTGTCTCTCAGGCAGCCAATATAGCCCACTTGCAAGAGCAAATTATGGACAGAGCTAAAAAACCTTTCATGAAAGGAGTGTCCACTAAGGGGTCCTTTCTTGCTCTAATACCTAAACAAGATTTAGGGGTGAAACCTACAGCAGCAAACTCCCTGGACAAAGGGGATCTATGGAAGGCCAAACAGTTAAAGGAATATAGACGAGCTAATGGTCTATGTTTTAAATGTGGTGAGGTTTTTTCTCCACAACATACTTGTAAGCTGCCAGTAGGGAGCCAACTCAAAGCTATGCAAACAACAGATATTCTTTCCGATGAAATACTAGACTCTGTAATTGAGGAGGAGGCTATAGAAGATGAATATCATGTTTCCATTCATGCACTATCCGGCACCAGTCACAGTAAGACCATTCGATTGAGAGCTCTATCTCAAAACAAAGTCATGATTATTCTAGTGGATTCTGGCAGTTCTCATTCCTTTGTTGACAGTAATATGGTCCAATTATTGGGTTTAGCACCCGAACCTTTGCCTCCGGTTGCTGTTCGAGTCGCAGGTGGAGAATTACTGCAATGTACTGGAATTATTCCTACATTCCAATGGTGGGTACAGGGACACACCTTCACTCAAGAGATGAGAGTGCTCGAGTTAGGTGGATACGATGCCATCTTGGGTATGGACTGGTTATCCAAATTTGGGGCTATGACATGTCATTGGCAGGAACGATGGCTTCAATTTGAACATAAAGGTCAACAAGTGACTTTGCAAGGCATCCAAGCAGATACTCCTACCACCTTCGACCCAATTTCTTCATTGGCCCTACACAAACTCCTACTGGGCAATGATGTTTGGGCAGCGGTGATGCTTTCTCCATTGCAACCTGACCATATCCATTCAGAACAAGGACTGCCAGAACAGTTACATTCCCTTCTCACTGAATATCAAGACATTTTCCAGGACCCCAAAGACCTTCCCCCTCACAGGACCTATGATCACGCAATCTCATTGGTTCCTTCACCTCATTGTCAATGTAAATCCTTATAGATACTCTCCACAACAAAAAGATGAAATCGAGCGTCAAGTACGTGATATGTTGGATAAAGGAATCATCACCCCAAGCATTAGCCCTTTTGCCTCACCTGTGCTCCTAGTTAAAAAGAAGGATGCTTCTTGGCGATTTTGTGTGGATTATAGGAGATTGAATGACCTCACCATCAAAAGTAAATTTCTGATGCCCATCATTGATGAACTTTTGGATGAACTGTCTGGGGCTGCCTTGTTCTCTAAATTGAATCTACGTTCTGGGTTTCATCAAATTCGCATGGTCCCTGAAGATGAACCTAAGACAGCCTTTAAAACCCATCAAGGCTTGTATCAGTTCCGAGTTATGCCCTTTGGCCTCACTAATGCCCCTGCTACTTTCCAATGCTTGATGAATTCAATTTTTGCCCCTTTTCTTCGGAAATTCGTATTAGTCTTCATGGATGACATTCTTGTCTATAGTAACACCTTGGAGGAGCATATTAATCATCTGAGACTCGTGCTGGAGGTGCTGAGGACAAATAAACTATTTGTCAAGACATCTAAATGCTCCTTTGCTGCTGATAGATTGGAATATCTTGGTCATATCATTTCAGCACAAGGTGTGGCTACTGATCCTACTAAAACCGAGGCAATGCTCAAATGGCCTACTCCAACCAATGTCACTCAACTTAAAGGTTTTCTGGGTTTGACTGGCTACTATCGCAAATTTGTTAAAGGATATGGAGTTCTAGCTAAACCACTCACTTCTCTACTGCAAAAGAACTCCTTTGTGTGGACTACTGCAGCCCAGACAGCCTTCGAGCAGCTGAAAACAGCTATGAGCTCTACACCAATCCTTGCCCTTCCAGACTTCTCTAAGTCTTTTACCATTGATACTGATGCTTGTAACACGGGCATTGGAGCTGTCCTTAGTCAACAAGGCCACCCTATAGCATTCTACAGCAAGGCCTTGGGCATTCAAAATCAGAAATTATCTATCTATGAAAAGGAGTTTTTAGCTATCATGATGGCTATTGATAAGTGGCGCCCATATCTGCAAAGAGGACCCTTCATTATCAAAACCGATCATCAGAGCCTTTGCAACCTCAAGGACCAAGACCTAACTACTGAATTACAGAAAAAGGCAATGACTAAATTGGTAGGGTTACAATTCACCTTCCACTACAAGAAAGGCACCGAGAACAAGGCTGCAGATGCCCTTTCTAGAATTGGCCATGTTTTCAGTCTCCATGCCATTTAAGGGGTCGCTATTTGGCTTCAAGAAGTATGCAATTCCTATGTGGTTGACCCTCAAGCGCAAGAATTGTTGGTCCAATTGGCTACCGGGGGTGCTCGAGATCCTTCTTACACTCTCCAAGATGGCATTATTCGCAAGAATGGTAAAATTTGGATAGGAGCCAATGCGGCCTTCAAACCAAAATCATCATGCCTTTCACTCCAAATTTCATTGGAGGACACTCAGGTATTCATGCCACTTATCATCGACTGAAGAAGCTTTTTGCTTGGTCTGGCCTTAAAACAGCAGTGGAATCCTATATTAAACAGTGTGCTATATGCCAACAAGCTAAGCATGAAAATTGCAAATCCCCGGGTCTTCTTCAGCCATTACCAGTCCCTTCTGGTCCTTGGCAAGATATAAGCCTAGATTTTATTGAGGGACTGCCAATATCAGATGGATACTCTGTCATTATGGTGGTTATCGACCGGTTCACCAAATATGCTCATCTAATTCCCTTGGCACACCCTTTCACAGCAGTTCAAGTGGCCAAGCAATTCTTGCTGTATGTGGTAAAGTTACATGGTGTTCCCACCTCTATGGCATCCGATCGGGATAAAGTATTCACCAGCCACTTTTGGCGCGAGCTCTTCCATCAGCTGGGCGTCAAATTACAAATGAGTTCATCGTATCACCCTCAAAGCGATGGTCAAACTGAGCGGTTGAATCAGTGCATCGAGATGTATCTGCGCTGTGCCGTGCAACAATCTCCTAAAAAATAGCATTCTTGGTTAGCCCTTGCTGAATTTTGGTACAACACTTCTCACCATTCAGCACTTCAGCATTCTCCATTCAAAGCCCTTTATGGGGTGGAACCAAATATGGGTATGTTCCCTGCCATATCTTCTCCTGCTACAAATACGGATGTGCAACAGTTTTTAGAACAAAGACAGCAGTACTCTGCTTTCCTTCATGACCACCTTGTCCGGGCACAACAAAAGATGAAACTGCTAGCCGACAAGAAGCGGAGCTTCAGGGAATTCATGGTTGGAGAACTGGTTTATCTCAAACTTCAACCGTACGTTCAATCCTCCGTGGTTCGTCGAGCATCACCAAAACTTTCTTACAAGTACTTTGGACCATATCCCATCCTCCGTAAGATTGGCTCAGTGGCTTATGAACTCCAACTTCCAGCTGGCAGTATGATTCATCCTGTCTTCCATGTCTCTCAATTGAAGCAGCATGTACCTGATTTCAATCCAGTTTACAATACCCTACCTCACCCTATTGAATTGGATCAGCATGATGTTCAGCCCTCTGTGATACTGGACCGCCGCTTGGTCAAGAAAGGCAACGCTGCTCATGCTCAGGTGCTGGTCCAATGGTCATCTTTACCGGCTTCAATGGCTTCGTGGGAGGATTATGATGTGCTCCGGGCTAGATATCCACAGGCTCCAGCTTGGGGTCAAGCTGCGTCTTCAGGGGGAGGTGGTGTCACGGCAACTTAGCCCTGCGTGGCACCTTGCCGTATGTGGCTACGTGAGCGTGAGTTGGGCCGTGGGCTTTGTGCGTGTGTGTGGCGCTGCGACGCCGGGACCACTGTGTGCGGGTATAAAACCCTGTAGCGTTTCCGACATTGGCATGGAATGAGAATCTCACAAACGTTTCCTTCCTATCCTTCTCTTCTGTCCCCCTCTATCCTCTTATCCCGATCCCCTTTTCTCCTTCCCAATTCCCCAATTTTCCAATTCCCTGACGAAATCCAATCTGGCCACGACAACTCCGCACGCGGATGGGGGCGTGCCGGTCGCCGGAGCTCCGGCCGGTGGCGGCTCAAGCACCAAGCGGCGGCGGCGGCGGCCATAGGGGCTAGGGTTGGAAACCCTAGCTGCCCGTGGTGGCTGGTGCGTGGATGAAAAATGAAATGGGCTGAAGCCCATAAGGTCGGCTAGGAAAGGGATAAAAATCCCTGAGACTTTGCAACGAGGCCCCTGCAGCTTAATTATTTTGCAAAGAGACCCAATCGACAGAGAGAAAGGGGCTAGTTTTTAATGATTTCTTCTGTTTTAGCCCTAGTTACTTTAGTTATTACCTATTTCTATTGAATTAGTAGGCTAATTACTGTTTAATTACTTAGAACAATATAATCTGTTATGTTTGTGCTATTAATTGCGATGTAATTTACCCCTGTAAATATGTGTAATCGCAATTAATATATATTGTTTTGTTCTAAGTATTGTATTATTTTCTTTCATTTATTACCATGATTTCTTGCATATGGTAGATGACGATTACCTTACGTGCTTACGCACAAGGCTTGGGTTCTATGGTTAATGACCATAGTGAGAGTATCTCACCCATAGCTAAAAGGTCTACGTCATTGCATTAATTTACTTTTGCCATATTGCATATGGCAGAAGACGATTACCTTACCTGCTTACACACAAGGCTTGGGTTCTATGGTTAATGACCATAGTGAGAGTATCTCACCCATAGCTAAAAGGTCTACGTCACCTTCTTTTCTGCATCGTTGATTATTTTATTTCAACTTTAATTGCAGAAATTATGACAAATTGAAAGAAAATTAATGTCTCTGCTAGAAATTATTATTTAAGACCTTTTTATTCAATAAAATTGCAACTTATTCATGCTTTTGATTTACTTAGTTAAAAGTAAATTAATTAGAATTGCATAATTATTATGTAGATATGGCTGATATCTCCAAAAAGGAGTTTGCCGAACTTGCTATGGATGGCAATAATTATTTAACTTAGGCTATGGATATTAAAATAAATTTGGCATCTAGGAGTCTAAGTGCGCCCATCAATGATCCTATGGAGGGTGACGCCCCCATACCGGAAAACTACAAATATGCAACTCTGCATTTTATCAGGCACCACCTCCATTCAGATCTCAAAACTGAATATCTGATGGAGGAGGATCCACTAAGTTTGTGGAAATCCTTAAAGAATAGATATGACCAACAAAAGACGGTCATGTTGCCTGAAGCTCAAAGGGAATGGTCTATGTTACGCTTTCAAGACTTTAAGTCTGTCGCCGAATATAATTCTCGCGTGTATAAGATCAATTCCAAACTGAGATTCTGTGACAAGGCTGTCACAGATAAGGACATGATTGAAAAGACACTTTGCACTTGTCATCCTTCTATGAGGATATTGCAACAGCAATATCGTCAACAAAATACACTAAACACTCGGATTTAATCTATACTCTGCTTCAGGCAGAAAAATATGATGAAGTCCTTATGAAGAATCATCATACACACCCAACTGGGGCAATGGTTGTACCTGAGGTAAATGCCAATATTCCGAGCAGTAGTGTTAACAATAATCAAAAGAAGGATTGAAAGAAAATGAAGAATAAGAATAATGCAAAGAAAATGTCCAATAAAATGCAGAAGGGAAAAAGAAAGTTTTATGGCAAAGGAAAATTCAAGAATAATTCTCCAAGGGAGAAAAATACTCTTTGTCATAAATGTGGTTGTAAAGGTCATTGGGCAAAAGAGTACCGCACTGCTAAGCATCTGGTGGAGTTGTACCTCCAATCTGTTGGCAAGAGCAACAATCAAAAGGGAAAAAGTTGAAGTTAACTTCGTCGAAAATCCAAGTATGGATATTGATGAAAGACAGGATAATACTGTCATGGATGTTGATACCAATGCGTTGGTGCAACAGAACGAAGCTGAAATGGGCATAGATAACATACTTGTGGAATATGCTTCCCAAGACATGTTTGGAGACACTGTTTAAAGTCTCTTAATATCCCTATTGATGTAATTAGCATGTATTAATCTACATAGATGTTGTATATTTTAGTTGAATATTTGTATGTGTACATAGGTCTTATTTGTTGCTCATAAGGAGCATGTAATTGTGGCTCAAAATGAGCAAAACAATGTTATATGTCATCAAATATATAATATATGTGTTTATATACTTGTTCTATATTGAAATTAATTTTTACTCTTCTTTTATATAGAACTTGGTGATACAATCCAATGGAAGGAGAACTTTGTTTGGTTGATAGTTGCACCACTAACACAATATTGAGTGAGATGAAATATTTCTAAACTCTAACTAGGAGGAAAGGAAATATTATGACCATCGCTGGTAGTGATGCTCAAATTGTTGGTTCTGGTCGAGCCATCATCATACTCCCTATGGGTACAAACATTGTGATACAGGATGCTTTGTTGTATCCTGAATCTACACGTACCCTATTGAGTTTCAAAGACATTCGCATCAATGGTTTCCACGTGGAAACTACTAAAGAGAGCAATATTGAGTATTTGCTCTTAACCAAAAATAATGGATGCGAAAAACAAGTGGTTGAAAAGCTTCCTTCATTTTCATCGAGATTGTACTACACATATATTAAACCCGAACCACATGTTGCTCTAAAGACAATTTTCTATAATCTTGATAGGTTCAAGATTTGGCATGACCGATTAGGTCATCCAGGTTTGGGTATGATGCATAAAATAATAAAGAGCTCTGTTGGCCATAACATCAAAAATACTGATTTCTCAAAACATGATGATTTCATGTGCACTGCATGTGCTAAGGGAAAATTGATTTTAAGGCCTTCATACCTTAAAATTAAAAATGAGTCGTTGAATTTTCTGAAAAGTATTCAAGGCGACATTTGTGGACCTATTCAGCCATGGTCTGGCCCGTTTAGGTATTTTATGGTGCTAATAGATGCATCTATAAGATGGTTCCATGTATGTTTACTCTCTACAAGGAACCATGTCTTTGCTAGATTAATTGCCCAAATAATTCAATTGAGAGCCAATCATCCTGATAATAGGATAAAGTCCATTAGATTGGACAATGCAGCTGAATTTTCATCAAATACATTCAATGAATATTGTTTGGTCTTGGGCATTAATGTAGAGCATTATGTGCCATATGTTCACACGCAAAATGGCTTAGCAGAATCTTTAATAAAGAGGATAAAGCTTATTGTTATACCTCTATTGCAAAATTGTCAATTACCAACAACTTGTTGGGGACATGCGGTCTTGCATGCCGCAGCTTTAATCCAAGTTAGACCAACTACATATCATATAGTTTTCCCGTTGCAGTTAGTACGTGGAGATGTGCCAAGCATTTCCCATCTGCGAAAATTCGATTGTGCTGTCTATACACCGATTTCACCACTACAGTGTACACAAATGGGTCCTCAAAAAAAATTGGGGATCTATGTGGGGTATAAATCTCCGTCAATTATTAAATACCTTGAGCCATTAACAGGGATCTGTTTACGGCCAGGTACGCTGATTGTATTTTTGATAAGGATAATTTCCCCGCATTAGGGGGAGATATGTACCACAATAAATGCTGAGAAATAGATTGGCCACAGGTATTCAGTCCTTAGATCCACGTACAAAAGAATCTGAACAAGATGTTCAGAAAATTATAAATTTGCAGTATATTGCAAATAATCTGCCAGATGCATTTATTGATTATAAGGGTGTTATGAAATCTCATATACCCGCTGCTAATGCACCGGAAAGAGTAGAGGTACCAAAGAAAACTACTCTTGCCCCTAATGCAAATAAGAGGGGGAGAATTCCGGTTAATCAGGACTCAGTTTCACGGAGACGTCCACAGAAACAACAAAGGACCGATAAAGACAAATCGTTAAATCAAATTGAGAAAAATGTCAGAAATGCTCAATTGATTAGTAAACCCAACATTAATGTGCGCACAAACTCTAATGTTAGGACATCGGAACCCTTGGACTCAATCGTATTGGGAAATCATGATGAGTCACAAGGCAAAGAATTGTTGGATAAAGAAATTTCCACTAATTATACTGATTCGAGAGAATTGTATAATAGAAAGACTACAATTGTCGACATATATTTCGTCTCTAAAGTAGTTGGATCTATTCAACTAGATCCAGAACCAAAGTCCATGGCAGAGTGCATGAAGCGCTCAGATTGGGTCAAATGGAAAGAAGCTATTGAGGCTGAATTAAAATCGCTAAAGAAAAGAGAGGTATTTGGTCCTGTTGAGACAACACCTCCTAAAATATTTCCTGTTGGAAATAAATGGGTTTTCATTCGAAAGAGGAATGCAAATAATCAGGTGGTGAGATACAAAGCGAGACTTCTAGCACAAGGGTTTACCCAAAGACCCGGCATAGATTATGATAAAACATATTCACCGGTGATGAGTGGAATAACATTCCGATATTTACTACCTTTGGCAGTAAATATGAATTTAATAATGTAGTTGATGGATGTGGTAACCGCATATTTGTATGGCTCACTTGATTCAGATATTTATATGAAAGTCCCTGATGGGATACCAATTCCGAATCCTAAAGCAAATCGCAACATGTATAGTGTCAAGTTGAAAAAGTCACTATATGGATTAAAACAATCGGGTAGAATATGGTACAATCGACTAAGTGAGTTTCTTCTTAAAAAGGGTTAGTCAAACAATGATGATTGTCCTTGTGTGTTCATCAAGAAATCCCAAAGTGGGTTTTGCATAATTTCAGTTTATGTTGATGATTTGAATATCATTGGGAACCACACAAGATATTAAAGAAGCAAGCAATCATCTTGTGACGGAGTTTGAAATGAAAGATTTGGGTAAAACCAAATTTTGCTTAGGTTTGCAACTTGAGCATTTCCCTGATGGGATATTTGTGCACCATTCTGCATATACTCAAAAGGTTTTGAAGAAATTCAATATGGGTAAATCATATCCATCTAAGACCCCTATGGTTGGTAGATCCCTTGATAGGGATAAAGACCCATGTAAACCAAAAGGTGAAAATAAAGATATTTTGGGATCAGAAGTCCCATATCTTAGTACTATTGGGGCATTAATGTATCTAGCAAACTGCACTAGACCTGATATTTTATTTGCAGTTAATCTCTTGACTAGATTTAGTGCAGCACTAACAAAGAGACATTGGGCTGGCATTAAGAATATCTTCAGATATTTACAAGGAACACAAGATCTTGGTTTATTTTATAAGAAAAACCAAGATATGTGCATAGTGGATTATACTGATGCTGGCTATTTGTCTGATCCCCACAATGCCAGATCACAGACTGGATTTGTATTTTTGTATGGTGGTACGACATTTTCATGGAAGTCTAGTAAACAGACTTTAGTGGCCACTTCCACCAATCATTCTGAAATAATTTCATTATATGAAGCATCACGAGAATGTGCTTGCCTTCACAGAATGATTAATCATATATACAAAAATCATGTGGTATTAACACCTTGGAATCCCCTACCATTATCTATGAGGATAATGCAGCTTGTATTGCTCAAATGCAATCAGGTTATATTAAGAGCAACATTACCAAGCATATTGCTCCTAAATTATTCTATCCTTATGAATTCTAAAAGAGTGGAGAGATAGAAATTTTACAAACAAAGTCTTGTGAAAATCTTGCTGATTTATTTACTAAGTCTCTACCAAAGTCCGCATTTTTGAAATGCGTTCATGAAATTGGTATGAGAAGACTTTGTAAATTGCAAGGTTCAGGGGAGAACCCGCTGAAAATTAACCTGATTAATTGTGAAATATTGTACTCTTTTTTTCTTTATGAGTTTTACATAATGGTTTCTCATAAAGGTTTTTAATGAGGCAATATAAATACATGCTTATGTATAATGAACACTTTTCTCCATCTATTTTTCCCACAGGGTTTTTAGAGGAAGTTTTTAAGGTAATATACAATCATTTGCCCAAGGAGGAGTGTTATGATAAATAACCACATGTGGGCAAATATTAATCAATATTATTAATCTTTAATGGATAAAATAAAACTGCCCTGCAGTTAACAACTTATCTCTATCTTAGCAACTGCTCTTTTCTTCTATAAAAGGGCATTGCCCTGTGTATTTGTACAAGACACTGTTCACTGTTTACTGTTCATTCAACAGAAGAAATAAAGGAGTACTTTTTGTCTCTCAAACATCTCTCTCGCTCACCACCACTGAATTGATAGGAATTACAATAGAAGCGTCTAGCAAGGTGCAACCAGCAAAGGACAATTGGATCCAGCACTTTTTTTTTTTTTTCTGAAAAGCTGCTTTTGATTATAATCTAAAAAATGTAGGTCCTTGATAAGGAGATACGAGGGGTCAAAGAAAAAAAATTAAAATTTAGATTTTGAGAGATTTAAGAAGAAATGATAAGATCTTGAAAAAATTTGTATAAAATGCTAAAACGTTTGGCTTGTATAAAAATTGGAAGCTATAGTTAAAAATTTGTCATTTTTATATAAGCCAAAAACACTGTAGCACTTGTAACTATTTTTTAAGACTTTTAATGATTCTTCTCAAAGCTCGTAAATTTTTTTTTTACTATTTTTTAGACTTCCTAAGTCTCCTATTAAAGGTCCCACAACTTTCTCAGATTATAATCCACAGCTAATCTAGCTGAAAAGAACCAAAAACTCTTAGAGCCTTTTTTTTTTTTACTGAAACATTGCTATCCCATTAACCTGAATGCACGGCTAATAAGTCACCGGCCACAGCACACCGTACTGATCTGGGAATTAGTCAGTCCACAGTACCTCCCAGCTTCCCAATCTACTAGCTTAACCCTAAAAAAAAAAGCTACTAGCTTGAGCATTTGTATGAGCAATCGAATTACAAGCCAGATCTAAATCGTCATTTGAGATTTTGATGTCCTTGAAAATAATATTGAATAATCTCTGAAAAGAAGAGAACGAACGGAGAATTTGATGTCCTTGAAAATAATATCGACGTCGCCATATCTAAATCGTCATTTGAGATTGCTTGTTTCAACAATTGGCTGCCACATTCAAGAATGATTTTACTCATGCCCAATGAGGAGGCCGCTGAACAGCAAACTGCGTAGCTTCCGCTTTAGCATGGAAGGTGGGCTTAGCTTCAATAACCGGTCCAATTTTAATACCAACGGCTACTTGCATTGGCGTTTATCTAACAAATCAATTAAAAAAATTGAGAGTAATCAATCCATCTGAAGCAATCCTCCCTCTCAGCATGGTTATTAAAATTGGATTGGTTATTGAAGCCCTCTAGGCTTCGGTTCACGGTTCATAGATATCTCAAAAATGCCACCACAAATTAGAAATTCCCAAGCATTCATTATAAAGTTAGATTTATTGCAAATATGTAACTATGGATTTTGTTGCCTCCTCCTTCCCCTTCAAATTTACAGTAAAAAATGTAATTCTCCCACTTCCTCTCTTCCTCCTAGAGTTGGCGCTGCGTCCATGGCATCCTCCTTTGCCACGCAACCGCCGTACCTAGCCTCCTACTCCGCCCGCGCCCCTCTTCCATCTGTGGCTTCCTCCGCCACGCCGCACCTTCATCCTTGTCCTCCTCCTCTGCTGCGTCGCTGCCATCCCTCGCTTCTCCGCCACCACACTATCATTTGTCGCTGGCCTTGTGCTCTGCCCACGCCCCTCCTCCATCCCTAGCCTCTGGTACACACGGCACAGCGACAGTGGTGAGGAAGGCCGTGTAGGAAGGAGATCGGAGGAGGTCAGGATGTGTGTGGTCGGAGAAGGGAGGAGGAGGGTGAGAAAGGAGGAGGGATGGATGAAGAAGAAGAAGAAAAAGAAGAAGAGAGTAATCTGGTCTAAAAAAGTCTAATAACAATCATAATGACATATTTGCAAGTAATCTAACTTTTATAATGGCATACATGAGAATTCTAACTTTATGATAGCATTTCTAAGATAACCAAACATAATAATGGCATGGATGCAATAACCATTTAAAAAATGAGAAACCTTCTCATTTCTACTCCTTAGTTAGATTTGTTCAAAATATGCCATTATGAATATTTTTGGACAAAAATGCCCACCTTTTTCTTCCTACCCCGAATCCTCTCCTAACCCTGGCTCTAGCCATGGCAACCAAGGTTCCAAATCCCACCGAAAATCTTGAACTGTCGTAGGTTGTGATCGAAATCCCATTCATGAAATTTGAAACCAAAATCTAAATTTCAAATTTTGAAAAAAAATCTGAAAAATTCCTAAAAATAATACAAATAAGTAGGAACACTATGGACTTAAAAATTTTCCAAACCGACGCTTTATTCATGCAAAAATTTGAATTTACGTTCGGCTAAAAATCGAAAAATACACTATGGTCGGAAAATGCACTAAGGTCCATATAGATCACAAAAGGAACTATGGCCCTACCCCATCCCCTCGACAGAGTCTTGCTCCCCTCCCAAATTTTCCTATAACTTTACATAAATTTCTATGTTGTTTTCCTATTTTCCCTCTTCTCCATGATTTCCTGTAAAACCTAGCGATTTTTCTTTTTCTTTTTTGATTTTTCGCATAAATTAGATGATTTCCCGCTGAAATCAGATGGTTTCCCATAAACCTTAGCAATTTCCCAAGCTAGCCTCTCTCCATTTAATTCAAATTTCAAATTTTGGTTGAAAAAAAAGGAAATCACGATTTCCTGCAAGAAAATGAAAATGGCTAGTTGGTGGGATTTGAGCGCAAAATGGAATTTTAAACTCTGATGACAACCATGGAGGATCCTATCGTCGAGCTCCTTTCTTCCCTCCCCAATCTTTCCCCTTTACCGGGCCAAGAAGCCTAAGCTTCGGAAGCTCCTACCTGAGCCAAGATGCACGAGCTCTGGCAGCCCCTTCTTGAGCTCCATTAGTGCCACCACCAATGGGAGGGGTGACGTCCACCACGGCTCTACCCTTAGTCAATCCACTACTCTGCCCCCAACTGACCAGCCTACAGCTCCTCCCCGTTGGTTGTAGGCTTTCCTAAGATCAACACACGCGAACTCATATATACAGAACACAAGAGCTACAAACACAGACTTGTATTCTTGTACTTAGCTTATGGAGATTACAAGGAACAACGGTCCTGGAGATGCCCACCGACTCAAGATTACAATAGACTTGAGTATACCCCGTTTTTCTTGTTCCTCGCTACTCTCTCATCTCCTCTGGCTAACCGGGTGTAAGAATATATAGATGCAGCTAGCCTACCGAACAGTCACCTGCTCCTTTGGTATCGTGATACGGGCAACTTAACAACATCACCATCCGCTTCTCCTACTATTGTTCAAGAGACTCCAAATCATTTTCAAGAACCAATAACATGTGCCCGAGCTAAACAAATCAATCAGCAGGTGAACTCGCTCCTTAGTATGAATCATATTACTTGTGAGAGTCAGCTGCTACCTAATTCAAGTAATTTGATTATTCTCAGGTATGAAGACAATGTGAGGAGGTGTCAACACCTTAGGGAAGACCAAGAAAAGCATGGACAAGTCAACATGCAAGATGTGAATGCAGAAGAGCTCAGTTCGGCCTCCAATGACCAGTTTGGAGAAAAACGGGCATAGAGGATGCAAACGGAGTCCGTTTGAGGTGTTCGACCACAGCTTGAAAAGATAACGAGCTCAGCTTTTCAACGGATCCAACCTCACCCTCAAATTCCTTCTGAGGGCGAAGATACTAGAAACTACTTTTCTATGCATTGGGTGCTGCGCCACCATTATGTTGGGCCCTTGAGCTTTGTGCTGCGACTTGGGGCTTGTGCAGCACACTTTTGGGCTTCCTCTCCACTCCCCTCATATATTTAGGAAGCCTCCCCTCCTTGTGGGACTTAGACCATTTTGAAACTGAAACAAATCTGCTATATGCATGTGTTGGTGTTTCATGCCACCGGCTGAAATTAACCTGAGATTGTGCATTCCTTCTCGTTGTTTTTGCAAACTCCTTTGTGATTGCAGCGAGGATTGTAATCCGCTTGACTTGGTTGAGTGAACAACGTGAGGTTGGACGAACTTGGTGCTGCAGGTTGTTGCGCTTGCAATAGTTGGCCGCACAAGATTCGTCAGGTTTCGCGAGTATCTTCGATCCTACGCCGTGAAGGTCGGGCACCCCTCGTATCATTTGATATCAGAGCTCCGGTTGTCATGGTAGGATCTTTATCCCCTAGTTCTAGATTTACTTTTCAGCCATATCCAGAAAAAGAGTTACACAAAAATATTTACCTAGTTTGGATTTGTGTTTTTCTACCTAATCTGAAAACTTGCCTCACAAAAATATTGAATCTTAGTCTTCAATCTGTTGTTCTTGTACGTTTTGCTAAGTTTTTATCTATAGAATCGTGTTCTTGTTGCTGAAACTGTTCATCTTCCTTCATGTCACTTCTAGATCCAATCTGTCCAGTCCACTATTTTGTTCATAACTTCCACATACGAGCTCGGATTTTTGCATTCTTGGGCTTTCTGGAAAGCTTATGAAATTTTCTACAACTTTGGTAAAGACAACTTTTTCTGATTAGGCTGAAAAAAAGTGGTCAAACCTGGGTTTGAATCTGACTGCTATTTTGCTGCAAAAATCAAATCAGTTCTTGATAGCCCATGTTTCCTTTATGAATACTTTACTCCTATCAAGACTAGCTAATCCACTGCATAGGGCTGCACTTGTTTGTTTTGATCTCACGGTTGCAAGAAATTAAAAGAAAAGTTTGTCAAGATCAGTAGCACAGCCAACTATATCATCTAAGCAAAAGAGCAAAAAAAAAAGAGAGAGAGGAAGAAAAAAAGCTTTGTGGCTGCTTACTAGTTGCATGAAAAGAAAAGGAGAAGAAGAAAAGTTTCTAAAAATTATTTGTACCGATTTGAGAATCATTCTTATTGTGCAATCTTGTGCCTTTCTTCATCTATTGCAGCTAGCTAGCGTCTTTTCATAACCATTGCAATTGAGCAGTTTGTGGTATCATCATATTTTGTTCTAGCTCACTCCTTTGATTGCAATTGGTTCCATCATCCTTGTGTGTGAGTTGCTGTGTTCATCATTTAAATCTTGTTTTCAGCAACTAGGCATTGTGTTCTTGTTTGGATATTTACTTATTGAAACAACATCAAGAATACAGATTATGTAGATCATACACATTCCCTACCAAGCTCCACATATAATCCGTTGTGTGCTTTAATCTCAGCTGTGAGTTCGCTTAACCTCACTTCGAGTTTCCTCACCACTTAAGTGCGAGCTCCTCCATCAATCAGTAAAGGGTGAGTAAGAACATTGTTGGTAAGGATATGTGAGGTAGAGAGAATTTCCCACTCATCATATTGTGTTTCTCTTGCTGTTTGCATAACTAACCATGTCAGGTCAAGGAGACAATGTGGAGAATGATGGGCGTGATCCTGAAGCCCCAATAACCTGGAAGGAATATTGTGCCTTGCGGGACACATTACGCCGAGAGTTCCGCACAGGAAATGATCAGCTAAGGGAAGAACTAAATAATTCCATCCAAGATCTCCAAATTGATGTGAATCAGCAACTTGCCGTACTTCACACCAACATAGTTAATGATATTTGTCGGCGGTTGGGAGTACGGGGCTCCCGAGTGCCGAGCTTACTTGTTGTGTGTAATGATCAACCGACCTCTTCTCTACAGCTTTGGGGGCGTTTGGGAAAGCGGACTCGGTCAAGCGACCGTAGATGGGGAAGTAGAGGATTTTAGCCTGGTTCGGGCCCCTCGGGGAGAGGTAATAGCCCTACGTCCAGTGATATGTATTCAGGGGGACACAGGGAAAGATTACAAAGAGAGTCCCGGGCCGTGCTAGCAAAGGGGGACTCGGGCTTCTCAGGAGGGAGACGGGAGCTTCGACTTGCTCTTGCCTTAGCAGACACTCTCGTATGCGTCTATTGTCTAGCAGCCAGCCTCTATATGCACAGCAGTGTAGCCTATTTATACGTGAATGGGAACAATATACTAATGAGTATATGGTCCAATATCCAGCGGTCCAAAGGCCGTCCTTGGGCGCGCCGTACTCAAACAGTCTTCACCGTCATTCGTGATGACGGAAGGGCAGAATGGGAACAGTGAAACAAGACCCGGGCAGGTAGCCGTGGTCTCCGATGTCTTGACGGGACGTTACGGTCATGACAGTGTCAGAGCATTTATTGCAGCGGATGGAAAGGCGTGTAATCCTTGTCGGGGAAGGGATGACTCGAGCTCCTACCCGGGCAAGATAGGACCTTGCCCGGGTCCGAGCGAGGAGGGCTTGCTCGGGGGGAGGTCGATACCGCGCATGCTGTGAGAAATCAATGGGATATCCCGGACATCCCTCCAAACCCCGTCATCTAGCCCCCGAGCCTCAAGTGGGGAGATGATCAAGTTCCCCCTTGAGGCTTTTAATTATGCCTCGAAGGCTTCGGAGGCCGGCCGTTCGGACAGGATGAAAACTTTATCTGAGCGAAGCACCGGGTCGGCTGGGCAATGGCCACCCGAGCAGAACTTCGGGTTAGCTGAGCAAAGGCCACCCGAGCAGATCTTCGGGATAGCCGAGCAAAGGCTACCCGAGCAGGACTTCGGGTTCGCCGAGCAAAGGCTATCCCGAGCAGGACTACGGGTTGGCCGAGCAAAGGCCACCCGAGCAGAACTTCGGGTTGGCCGAGCAAAGGCGATCAAGCGAGACTTCGGTTAGCGGGCAAAACTACCCGGCGATTCTTCGAGTTAGCGAGCAAAAACCACCAAGCGTAACTTCGGGTTAGCGGGCAAAACTACTCGGCGAGATTCGGTTAGCCGAGCAAAGGCCATCCGAGCAAAACTTCAGGTTAGCCGAGCAAAGGCCACCCGAGCCAAACTTCGGGTTGGTCGAGCAAAGGCCACCCGAGCAGAACTTCGGGTTGGCCGAGCAAAGGCCACCCGAGCAGAACTTCGGGTTGGCCGAGCAAAGGCCACCCGAGCAAAATT
This sequence comes from Olyra latifolia, assembly GCA_036346145.1. Taxonomy (NCBI): domain Eukaryota; kingdom Viridiplantae; phylum Streptophyta; class Magnoliopsida; order Poales; family Poaceae; genus Olyra; species Olyra latifolia. Next base: position 37,189,941 of record CM070524.1, on the reverse strand, counting down.
TTGAGTTGGCCGAGCAAAGGCTATCCGAGCAGGACTTCAGGTTAGCCGAGCAAAGACCACCCGAGCAGAACTTCGGGTTAGCCGAGCAAAGGACACCCGAGCCAAACTTCGGGTTGGCCGAGCAAAGGCTATCCCAAGCAGGACTTCGGGTTGGCCGAGCAAAGGCTATCCAAGCAGGACTTCGGGTTGGCCGAGCAAGGGCTACCCGAGCAGGATTTCAAACATCGGGCTTCCAACGGTTACATCATGGTGAGTGGGTTTACAGTTTTAAGGCGACGTGACAGCCGCACGCGCGCCAGTTCCCGAGATTTCTGGGGCGGTTTTGTTGGTGGGGAGAGGATAAAAACCCTTGCCCTTCTCCTCCCACTAATACGCCGCCCTCTCTCTTGCCTTCGCCCTCTCTGCCTTCTCTCTCTTGCCGCCGTCGTCTTCATCCTCACCTTCCATGGCAAAGTTCGTTCCTTCGCGAACCACCTCCGCGCGCTTGGAGGACCTCGAGGTGCGGGGGCACCTCGACCCCAAATCTTGGCGCATTCCTGAAGACGAGGCCCTCCCGACGCCGGCGGAGGACGAGTTCGTGAGCTGCGAGCTCTACGCCATTAATGGGCTCCGCGCTCCGGAGTCAGAGTTCTTGGCCGTGGTTCTTGCCCACTGCGGCCTGGAGATTACCAACCTCCACCCCAACTCCATCCTCAACGTCTTTTCGCATCTCTACGAGGGCTTCATCGGCGTCCAGCCGACGGTAAGCTTGTTCATCCATTTTTACATGCTCCACCGCACCGGAGGCTCGTCGGCGGTGGGGTGCACGTACTTCCGGCTGCGGAATTTGCGCTGAAGGACTCCGTCTCCAGCTGGGCGGAGCGGTGGTTCTATGCGAAGAAGGGTGCGGACTGCGGACTCTACTTCCGCCACGGGCAGCCGGAGAAGAAGGATCTTCCTCGGCCACATGTGGAACCGGAGGAGCAGAAGATCCTTAGTACCATCCAGGTGCTGAGCGACAGCGGCCTTACTGGGCAGGTCATTGTCCGGGACTTCCTGAGGAATTGGGTGTCCCCGCTGCGGCGCCGGGAGCACCCGTTCTTCAAAATCACGGGCTAGAGCGACATTACCCGTGAGTCGAACACTGGTAGGTATTCTTGCTCGGATGATTTTTTGTGTTTGTTTTTTTTTACTAACCGCCAGACTCTTGCTGAAGCTCCTGATGATCGGTGGGTTGACGAATGGGTGCCGGAACTTTTTGCGCTGGGGAAGGAGGAGAGCCCAGAACTGGGTAGGAGAGGGCCGAAGAACGTTCTTGACCGCTCGGAGCAGGTACGTTCCCCGCCGAGCGACATGTTCGGGTGGGAAGGGTCCTCGTTCTAATGGCCCTTTTCCCTTTTTTAGGACCGGGCTGCCCTGGAGGCCGTGCTGGCGGCCGAGCAGCCGGCTAAGGTTAAGGGGAAGCAGCCTACGGTGAAGAAGGTTGCTTCGAGGAAGAAGAGGGCGGCCCCGTGGGTAACCGATGACGAGGAAGAGCCGCGGTTGAAGCGATCGTTGCGCGCGGTTCCCCCGGCGGGCGGCCCTGGCGGACGTGCGCCCCGTCGATCCAGAAGGCGTGTTCCGCCAAGGCACAACCCGCCGCGGCCTTATCTGCGATCTGCAGACCAGACTGAGTTGTCGGCCTTGTTCGCCTGATATTCGAGATCACCCGATCATCTTGTGTGGTATTGCGGCACGCGGCCGACCTAGGCCGAGCCGAGCGGCGGGCTCAACGGGAGAAGGACGCCGGAGGAAGCGTTCAGGCAGACCTGGACTTGGCGGGGGCGACGTTTTCCTCGTGACTCGAAGGTCCGAGGGACGTCGGCCCCGGGAGGAGACTGAGGAAGCTTTAAAGGGCTTCCTTCAGTGGGCGAAAGAGCACCACCCTTTCACAGTCAGTCGTTGGACCCCAAGCGCAGAGCATGCTCGGAGTCCAGCCAAGAGGCCCTCATACTCTGCCGTGTTGTTTGTCGCGGCGAAGTGTAGTTGTATGACGTACTGGAGTTGCTCTCCTTGCGGGGAGATTAGAACAACGCCAGCCCCTGAGCGTTCGAAGGAGCGCGAGCCGTCGAAGAACATCGTCCAGCGGGGGGCTTCGACGTGCCCGGCTCTCTGTTCGGTCGGGGGGATTCGTCCATTCCGCCACAAAGTCCGCTAGTATTTGGGACCTGATCGCTGTTCGGGCGGCGAACTTGAGGTCGAATTCCCCGAGTTCTACCGCCCACTTGGCGATGCGCCCAGAGGCATCAGGATTTTTGAGGACCTCTCTTAGCGAAAAACTGGTCGGGATTGTGATTGGATGTGCTAAGAAATAGTGACAGAGCTTCTGTACCTCAGGGTAGCGCTTCTTTGGTCCATGAAGCATCTCGCTCACATAATATATTGGCCGCTGAATCCCCTCGCGCTCAGCCATGAGCACGGCGCTTACTGTCTAAGGCGAGGCCGCCAGATAGAGCAGCAGAGGCTCTTGCTCCTTTGGGGTGACCAGGACGGGCGGGCTCGACAGGTACCTCTTGAGTTCCTTGAAGGCATTGTCGGCTTCTTCGGTCCAGGCGAAGCTGTCGTGCTTGCGCAAGGCTCTGAATAAGGGTAGTCCACACTCACCTAGCCGAGAGATAAAGCGGCTAAGGGCCGCCATTCAGCCAGTGAGTGATTGGACTTCCTTTACACTAGAAGGGGTCTGCATCTTTTCGATGGCCTCGATCTTCTCAGGATTCGCGCCAATGCCTAATGACCTGATTAAATACCCGAGCACCATGCCCGTGCGTACACCGAAAACGCATTTTTCAGGATTCAGCTTTATTCGATGTTTTCTTAGATTACAAAAGGTTTCCTCGAGGTCCCGGATGTGTGCCTCGGCTAGATTACTTTTGACGACTATGTCGTCTACATAAACTTCTAGGTTCTGGTCGATCTGGTCGGGGAAGGTCTTCTGCATCAGGCGTTGGAAAGTAGCCCCTGCGTTTTTCAGACCGAAGGACATGGTCATGTAGCAGAAGGTACCGTAAGGCATGATGAAGGCAGTTTTCTCTTCATCTTCCCGTGACAGGCTTATCTGGTGATACCCGGAGTATGCATCCAGAAAGCTCATCAGCTGGGCCTCCGCCATCGCGTCGACCAACTGGTCTATGCGAGGGAGAGGGAAACTGTCCTTTGGGCACGAGCCGTTGATATTGGTGTGATCAATGCACATACGCCACTTTCCGTTCTTTTTTCTGACCACAACTAGGTTTGCTAGCCACTCGGAGTGCTCGACTTCACGGATGAAACCGGCCTTCAACAGCTTGTCCAGTTGCTCCTTGAAGATGTCGGCCTTCCATTGCGGGAACCTCCTTAGTGCTTGGCGTATTGGTTTTTTGCCAGGCTGAACCACTAGCCTGTGCTTGATCACCTCCCTTGGGACCCTAGGCATATCGGATGATTCCCATGCAAAAACGTCTGTGTTTGCCCGGAGGAAGGTGATGAGCTCGATTTCCTATTTCGGGTCCAGGGCGGCCCCAACGTGGACCACCCTGGTCGATTCCTCGGAGGAGACTGGGATCTCCTTTGTCTGCTCTTGGGGCTGGAGTATCACCTTGGGCCGGGCGGACTTGCGAGAGTCCTGCTTGGGCCTGTGCTCAGGGAGCTGGCCGACCAAGGCCAGCGCCATCTCGTCACATTCCAGGGCAGCCTTGTGACTGCCCTAGACGGTGATTACCCCCTTCGGCCCTCGGAGCTTGAGGCAGTGGTACGCATGATGCGTAGCTGCCATGAATTTCGCTAGAGCCGGTCTGCCGAGAATGGCGTTGTAGGCCGACTCGAAGTCAACTACATCGAAGGTGACCAACTCAGTCTAGAAATTGCTCGGACCGCCGAAGGTCACCGGTAGGATGATCTGCCCAAGGGGGGTCATGGACGTGCCCGGGATAATGCCATGGAAAGGCATGGCGATATCCTTGATCTTGGATCGAGGGATCTGCATCTCGTCCAAGTCCCGGGCGGATATCAAGTCAAGAGCGCTCCCCTCGTCGACGAGCACCCGCGCGACCCTCGTGTTACTGATGGTCGGGAAGAGTACCAGAGGGAGCTTTTGAGGCTTGGTCATTCCCGAGGGACAATCTTCCCGGGAGAAAGAGATGGTCGTCTCCGACCATCGAACGTGCTTGGGAGTAGAACCCTCCCGATCGGTGCGGTAGACTTCGCGTGCCGCGGCTTTTAATTCCCACCGGGAGGAGTAGGCTGCGGAGCCCCCGAAGATTACCATGATGTGATGGCTCGGCTCGTGGTATTCTTCGCTATCTCGACCCTGCGGGTCGGTGTGTTGGTCGGATCTCCGATCGGAATCGCCCTTTCCGACGTCCAGAAGGACGGGCTTGGGGCCTCCACCGTTGTAGAAGTCCTCGAGACGAGTGACCTAGGTACGATAGTTGCGGAGGTCATGCCCATGCACTGTGCGATGGGCGAAACGATTCTTTGGAGAGCTGCGACCAGCGTTCTGGCGGAATTGCCGGCCACGACCGCCTACCTTGCCCAAGGAGGGGCGAGGTTTCTTGGGTCTCGGCGTCTGAGGCGGAGATGACTGCTCTGGGATGGCGGCCACCATTTTGGCTGCCTTTGCTTTTTTCTTCTTCTTGGCCTTCTTGTTGGATTTCTTTTTGTCCGAGGGTTCCATGCCTAGCTGTGGAGGTGCCTGGCCGGCCCCAAGGAGCCGCTTCCGTTCGACGGCCTCCACGGCATTAATGTAGCGTTCCGCTGCCTGGAATAGCTCGCTGGCCGAGGAACCGGAGAATATCTCGAGATCCTGAGTGAAACGGACGTTCTTGATGCCTTCGGTGAAGGCTTCAACGACCGTCTCATCTGGGATGCTCGCAATGGTGTTTCGTACCCAAATGAACCTCCGGACGTTGTCGCGCAGGCTTTCGTCCTCCATCTGGACTACCCGCTTGAGGTCCTGCGGCCTTCCCGGGGGGGCAACACCCCCGGAAATTTGCTCGCAGGGCATCACAGAGCTATTCCCAACTGTGGATAGAACCCTCCCGTTGGTTGAAGAGCCATGTCCGAGTAGGCCCTTCTAACACGGCGGGGAAGTAGTTGACCATTACTCCTTCATCACCGCCCGCGGCGGTGACGGTGGTAACGTACACCGAGAGGAATTCGTCCGGGTTCTGAGTCCCGTCGAACTGCTCGATGTGGCCCGGCATAAACTTTGGTGAACACTCTGCCCTTCGTAATGCACGGGAGAAAGAGGGACACCCGTGGTTCACCCGGGCATCGTGCCCGCGAACATCACGGCCGTCGCGTCCCCGGAGGGGGCCAAGGCGCGAGAAGACGTCGCCACGCCGAAGTTCAGGGGTACCCGAGGGGTATCGCTCCGGTCAGTGTGGCGATGGCGCTCGCTGCGACCGCCTCTCACACGGGATTCGGTGTGGCCCTGTTCCCGGGCGGAATCATGAGTCGAGCCGCCGCTACGACGATGCTCATCTCGCCGACCGTCGATCGAAGGGCGATCGTCATGTCGGCGGGAAACCCGGTCGTTCCTTCGCCGATCAAGATCCCTGCGAAGGTCACGGCGAGAGTGGTTACCCCTTGGGGTGCGGCTCTCCCGGGAAATACTCTGAGAAGCGGCGGCATGGGGGAGGTCGCCCGCCAATTGCTCGATCTTTAAGCCGCAGCGGCGCCGATTCGGCGGCTTGGTGGTCCGGCGGAGGTCTGCACCACATGCGCCAAGGCCCAAAGGCGCTGGCGGCTCCTGCCGATTGGATCGGGTGAGCGGGATGGCGGCGGAGACCCCAGGCGTGGCGAATGGGGAGTCGGCCGGGTGCTCGGGCCTGGGTCATCGCCACGGGTCACCAGAGCTTGGTCGATCGAGCTGGCCAGCCAGTCCCGTGCGGCATCCAGGCGGCGGCGCGACTTGTCCTCTCGGGCCGCGGGAGCGGGTATGTCGTTGGTGTCCGCCATGTTGACTTCCCGCGGGAGTATCGGGCATGAAGGTGTCATGACTGTGTCCCCGCGGAAGGCAGTCTCGTGGTCGGACTCATACGGGACGTTGGGGATGTTGACCCCTTCGTATGAATCGGCGTCTTCACACGTCGCGGGCATCTCCCGTTCCGGTATCTCTCGGAACCGAAGGAGCTCGAGAACATACTCTGAGCCCGTTTCGCCCGCGGGGCGGCAGACATCCATGGGGGAAGAGGATTCCGCCATGGTGTGTCCTTCCGGATCAATGATCCGGGCGACCTCGGTATCGGACCAATACTCGTCCAGATCGTCGAGCTTGTCGAAGCGGATATCTTGGTTGTCCTGAGAGTTCGCCATTCTCAAGGACCCTTACTACAGAAGCTAATCGACGACCCCACGAACGGCGCCAGCTGTCGGCGATTGGGAGTACGGGGCTCCCAAGTGCCGAGCTTACTTGTTGAGTGTAAGGATCAACCGACCTCTTATCTACAGCTTCGGGGGCGTTTGGGGAAGCGGACTCGGTCAAGCGACCGTAGACGGGGAAGTAGAGGATTTTAGCCTGGTTCGGGCCCCTCGGGGAGAGGTAACGGCCCTAAGTCCAATGATATGTATTCAGGGGGACTCGGGCTTCTCAGGAGGGAGACGGGAGCTTCGACTTGCTCTTGCCTTAGCAGAAACTCTCGTATGCGTCTATTGTCTAGCAGCCAGCCTCTATATGCACAGCAGTGTAGCCTATTTATACGTGAATGTGAACAATATACTAATGAGTATATGGTCCAATATCCAGCAGTCCAAAGGCCGTCCTTGGGCACGCCGTACTCAAACAGTCTTCACCGTCATTCGTGATGACGGAAGGGCAGAATAGGAACAGTGAAACAAGACCCGGGCAGGTAGCCGTGGTCTCCGATGTCTTGACGGGACGTTACGGTCATGACAGTGTCAGAGCATTTATTGCAGCGGATGGAAAGGCGTGTAATCCTTGTCGGGGAAGGGATGACTCGAGCTCCTACCCGGGCAAGATAGGACCTTGCCCGGGTCCGAGCGAGGAGGGCTTGCTCGGGGGGAGGTCGATACCGCGCATGCTGTGAGAAATCAATGGGATATCCCGGACATCCCTCCAAACCCCGTCAATATTGTACAACAACTACGACCACAAGCTCAAGATGGTGCTCCACTTGATGAGACCGATGAGGAAGCTGCTGCACGAAGGGCTCGTGCTGCTAATGCAATTCGTCCACCTGTTGGACCAGATAGAGGTGGTGATGATCGTGGTCTAGGAAGGGGACGTGGTATGGGTCGTGGAGGTGCTGCACATGAACCAATTTGCCTCAATTTGCAGCCACGCAATGAAAGAAATCAACGCAACGACCGCAATGACAATGACCATCCTAAGGAGCAAAGGTATGGCAAACTAAAGTTTTCTATGCCTAAGTTTGCAGGTTCCAATAATCCAGAAGATTATCTTACTTGGGAGCTGAAAGTTGACAAGATCTTCCGCCTGCACAACTACACCGAAGAAAAGAAGCTTGCCATGGCATCGCTTGAATTTGATGATTATCTTGCTGGTTTGGTGGGAACAAATTCAAAGCCAAAGAATAGAACATGGCGAGAATCCGTTGCATCGTGAAATTTGAGATGAAGGTGGGGATGAGAGCAAGGTTTGTCCCTTGACATTATAAGCGTGATCTTTTTGATAAGCTGCAGGGATTAAAGCAAGGAAATCGAACGGTTGATGAGTACTACAAAGAGATGGAGATGGCCATGATCCGTGCCAACGTGTATGAGCATGAAGAGCAAACCATGGCACGTTTCCTCGCTAGATTGAATTATCCTATCAAGTGCATCACTGAATTTCAGCCTTATAGCAATGTGTGGAGTTGGTGCATCAAGCAACCAAGGCTGAGAGGCAAGTGCAGCAAGACTCCAAGATAACAAAGAGCACTTCATTTGCTCCCCGTTCAGCACCTACAGCAAGTAAATCCATTTCTCGGTTCAATTCATTTCGCACTAACAATTCTAGTGCCAATGTTGCTTCTAGTTCTCATGTAGGTCGAAGTGAAAAAGAGCCAACTGCTTCAAATGCTAAGCAAGGTCCAGCAGCTGGTACTACTTCTTATGTGGGTTCAATAGAAAAGAGTAGTGCAATTCAATGCTTCAAGTATTTGGGACGTGGCCATATTGCAAAAGATTGTCCAAACAACCGCACCATGCTTATCACAGAGGGAGAAGAATATGAATCTACAAGTGAAGAAGAAGATACTCCAATCACTGATTTGGAAGATGTGGAGAATGAGATGACTTATTGCGACTTTGAGACCGGTCAATCTCTCATTGTTACCAAGAAAGTTTTGAGTGTACAACAAAAAGATGATCATGAACAGCGTTGCAACCTTTTTCACACCAAGGTAAAGGTAAATGGTCGTGTGTGCAAGATAATAATTGATGGTGGAAGTTGTCACAATTTGGCTAGTAAAGAAATATGTGAAAAGTTTGGGTTCAAGCAGTTGCAACACCCGTATCCATATCATGTGCAATGGTTGAATGATGGTGGAGAAGTGAAAATTCAGCACATGGTAAAGGTTCCCTTCAAAATTGGTGAGTATAGTGATACCATTGAGTGTGATGTGGTCCCAATGATGGTATGTCACTTGCTGCTTGGTCGACCATGGCAATTTGATCATGCAAGTCATCACAATGGTCTCACTAATCAATATTCATTCAAATGGAACAACAAAGAAATTGTTCTTAGACCAATGACTCCCACTCAAATTCTTGCTGATACAATGTAAAAGAATGAGGTAAACATTGAGAGTGTCAAACAACAGGAGAGAAGGACTACAAGTGAGAAACCCAATTTGGTGAGTGATAGCCACAAGCCAAATAGGAGTGGGAAAGGAAACGAGGAGGTAAACAAGCTAGTAATGTTAGCTACAAAATCTGAAATAAGAGAGGTGCATGCGAGTTCCTATTTAGCACATTTTGTACTCTTGTACAAAGATGTGCTACTTTCTACTAGCGACATAACCTCTCTTCCAAGTGTTGTATCAAGTGTTTTGCAGGACTTTGAAGATGTCTTTTCGGAGAAGATATTTGCGGGACTACCTCCGACCAGTGGCATTGAACATTAAATTGACCTCATACCAGGAGCTTCACTTCCAAACCGTCCACCGTACCAAACCAATCCCGAAGAAACAAAGGAAATTCAGCGACAAGTGCAAGCTCTTCTTGAGAAAGGGTATGAACGTGAGAGTCTAAGTCCTTGTGCTGTCCCTGTGATTTTAGTCCCTAAGAAAGATGGTACATGGCGCATGTGTGTAGATTGTAGAGTAATTAACAACATCATTGTTAGATATCGCCATTCTATTCCTAGGTTGGATGACATGCTAGATGAATTGAGTGGTGCTGTTATTTTCTCTAAAATTGATTTGCGTAATGGGTACCATCAAATAAGGATGAAAGAAGGGGATGAGTGGAAAAGAACCTTTAAAACAAAATTTAGATTGTATGAGTGGTTAGTAATGCCTTTTGGTTTAACTAATGCACCTAGTATATTCATGAGATTAATGAACCATGTTTTGATACCTTCATTGGTAAATTTGTTGTGGTGTATTTTGATGACATCTTAATTTACAGCCGTACAATGGAAGAATACACCGATCACATTAGATAAGTGCTAGAAGTGCTTAGAACTGAAAAATTGTTTGCAAACCTAGAGAAATGCACTTTTTGCCAAGATAAAATTGTGTTCTTGGGGTTTGTTGTTTCTGGAAATGGGGTAGAAGTGGACGAATCAAAAGTTGAATCAATTAAAAATTGGCCTACTCCAACAAATGTTAGTCAAGTTAGAAGTTTTCACGGTCTTGCTGGTTTTTACCGTAGATTTGTGAAAGATTTTAGCACAATTGCTGCCCCTTTGAATGAGCTAACAAAGAAAGGAAGTGAGTTTGTTTGGGGTGTTACTCAAGAAAAAGCTTTTGTTGAATTAAAGAAGCGCTTAACTGAAGCCCCTTTGCTTGTTTTACCTGATTTTACTAAAGCTTTTGAAATTAAGTGTGATGCTAGTGGAATAGGTATTGGTGGTGTTTTGATGCAAGAGAGCAAACCAGTAGCATACTTTAGTGACAAATTTGGTGGTGCTCAATTGAATTACCCTCTGTATGATAAGGAGTTGTATGCGTTGGTTCGTGTTTTAGAAACATGGCAACATTATCTTTGGCCTAAAGAATTCATTATACGTTCTGATCATGAAGCTTTGAAATATTTGAAAGGCCAAGCTAAACTGAACTGTAGGCGTGCCAAATGGGTGGAATTCATTGAATCATTTCTATACATTGTGAAATACAAGAAGGGTAAAGAGAATATTGTTGCTGATGCTTTGTCTCGAAAGAGTGTGCTCTTAACACAACTTGAGAAATCGAGGTCCCTGGTTTGGAGGGTTTGAAAGAGTTATATGCTTCAGATAATCAATTCGCTGAACCATACTCTAAATGCAAAGATGAAAAAGGCTAGGAAAAGTTCCATGTTCATGATGGATTCTTGTTTCGTGCTAACAAGCTATGCATTCCAGATTCGTCCGTTCGTTTGCTATTGTTGCAGGAATCACATGCAGGTGGCTTAATGGGACATTTTGTCCATGGTGTCCGATCACTTTTATTGGCCAAAAATAAGAAGAGATGTTGAGAGGTTTGTGCAACGATGTGTCACATGCCATAAAGCTAAGTCCAAACTTAATGCACATGGTTTATATACTCCACTTCCTATTCCTAATGCACCTTAGGAGGATTTTAGCATGGATTTTGTTTTAGGATTGCCTAGGACCAAGAGGGGGCGGGATTCTGTATTTGTGGTTGTGGATAGGTTCTCCAAATTGGCACACTTCATTCCCAGCCAGAAGAACGACGATGCGTCGCATGTAGCTAACTTGTTTTTTAGAAAAATTGTGAGACTGCATGGGATGCCAAGGACCATTGTTTCAGATCGTGATGCCAAGTTCATAAGCTATTTCTGGAAGACATTGTGGGCTAAGCTTGGGACAAAGTTGTTATTCTCTACAACTTGTCACCCACAAACAGATGGACAAACGGAGGTGGTGAACCGCACACTCTCCATGTTGCTGCGTACGATGATCAAGAAGAACCTGAAGGAGTGGGAGGACTGCCTTCCACATGTTGAATTTGCCTACAATAGGGCAGTTCACTCAACAACACAATTGTGGCTATTTGAGGTGGTGTATGGTTTTAAACCAATCACGCCACTTGATTTGCTGCCACTTCCACTTCAAGAGAGGGCTAATATGGAGGCTGCAAAGCGTGCTCAATTTGTGAAAGCTATTCATGCGAAGACCAAGGAAGAGATAGAGAAGAAAGCGTGCTACTTTGCTGAAAGGGCGAACAAAACAAGGAAGAAGATGCTGTTTGAACCGGGTGATCTGGTTTAGGTACATCTACGCAAAGAGCGCTTTCTGGATAAGCGCAAGTCTAAGTTGATGTCTCGAGCTGATGGTCCATTCGAAGTTCTTGAGAAGATCAATGACAATGCATATAAGATCGAGCTTCCCGGAGATGATTACAATGTGAGTACAACATTCAATATTGCTGATTTATCGCCATTCTTCGGACCAGAAGAAACAGAGTCGAGGACGACTCCTTTTCAAGAGATGGAGGATGATACGGGCAACTTAACAACATCACCATCCGCTTCCCCAACTGTTATTCAAGAGACTTTAAATCATTTCTAAGGACCAATAATACATGCCTGAGCTAAACAAATCAATCAGCAGGTAAACTAGCTCCTTAGTATGAATCATAATACTTGTAAGAGTCAGCTGCTACCTAATTCAAGTAATTTGATTATTCTCAGATATGAAGACAATGTGAGGAGGTGTGAACACCTTAGGGAAGACCAAGAGAACCATGGACAAGTTAATATGCAAGATGTGAATGCAGAAGAGCTTAGTTCGGCCTCCAATGATCAGTCTGGAGAAAAAGGGTATAGAGGATGCAAACGGAGTCCGTTTGAGGTGTTCGACCACAGCTTGAAAAGGTAACGAGCTCAGCTTTTCAACGGATCCAACCTCACCCTCAAATTCCTTCTGAGCGCGGAGATATGGTCAAAAACTTATGGCGACCAGAAACTGTCTAGAAACTACTTTTCTATGCATTAGGTGCCGCGCCACCATTATGTTGGGCCTTTGAGCTTTGTGCTGCGACCTAGGGCTTGTGCAGCACACTTTTGGGCTTCCCCTCCACTCCTCTCATATATTTAGAAAGCCCCCCCTCCTTGTGGGACTTAGACTATTTTGAAACTGAAACAAATCTGCTATATGCATGTTCTTCGTGTTTCATGCCACCGGCTGAAATTAACCTGAGAATTCCTTCCCATTATTCTTGCAAACTCCTTTGTGATTGCAGTGAGGATTGTAATCCGCTTGACTTGGTTGAGTGGACAACGTGAGGTTGGGCGAACTCGGTATTGCAGGTTGTTGCGCTTGCAACGGTTGGCCGCACAAGATTCGTCAGGCTTCGCGAGCATCTTTGATCTTACACCATGAAGGTCGGGCACCTCTCGTATCACATCGTCCACACGCTAAGCCATTCTTTCAAGAGCCTTATCTGCTCGTTCCTAGAGACTCAGCCATGCAGTTGCATATATGCTGGCTCTTGTGCCCACGCGCAAGACTCGTTCATCTGATTGGCTTCTTCTGTTCGGCGAGACTCAGCCGTAACTCCATCCATTGCTTGCATATCTTTCTATCCTATCCATGCAAACAGCTAACTAAACTCTTGGCTACGTACTAACGTGCACTACTAACTCCATTCAAGACTAATTAACTAAATACAACTCAACGCACGTGCACAGTTCACATATTATGTGCACATTTATTTAAACAACAAGATTAACACCAACATTTAACCCTCTAAACCTGATGTCAACTACTCTATCACGCACTGACGCACACGCTTGTCAAGATTAGTGCTAACCTTGGTGCCCACACTGATCTCCGCACGGACAATGCTGATCCGAGGCTATCCTGCCACCCATCGGCTCGCTGACATCCTCACTGCTCCGACGTACTCGTTGGTGCTGACTCGAGAGCTCAAGCTCTCTACAGCCAGCACCCCATGAGAGGGAGGAGGGAGTGTTGAGAGGGAAAGAAAGGAAGAGGGGAGGAGCGGCAATGGAACTCTTGGGAGGATGGAGGAAGAAGAACAGAAATGGAAGACAGAAAATATAGGGTAGATTCAGCGAAAATTTAAGAAGGTTAATTAGAGAGCAAAAAAAGGTTCTTGGTAACAAATTTTGAAGGAATCCAACTAAGGAGGGGGCACCGAACAGGTTTCATACTTTTTACTGACATGTTTTCAAATTGGCTACTTCGTAGTGGCATGTATCTAATTAATCCTTTTTTTTAATATAGGTGGGCCCTACCCTAGAACATGGTACGATTTGATCCATTGGAGATGTCAATGTTTGAGATAATTCCGCATGTTCCATAGATTTTTTTTGTTTGTCAAGGAAAAACAAGTGTGTATTTACTGGAGATCGATGTGCCAAACAATCAAGGACAAGAAAAGCAATGATAACCTTGTTCAAGACTTTCTTCACAATATGATGAAGAGAACAAGAATGACAATGGGTTTTGAGAAATATAATAACTAAGCTATGCCTATGCTTCCTAGATGTTTGTGAGCTTTTTGATCTCCTTAATCTGCATGCGCTTGTGCATGTGTGTCTTTGTGCCCTCCTCTCTCCAGGTTATGGCCTTTATATAGTCTTGAGCAACATCTCTATGTAAGAAGAGTCCAAATCATCAATTGGGAATCGGAGCCTTAGTCAAATACGATCTAGTCCTTTCTTGGGGATTAAGTACTCACGAAACCTATCCACAGTTGACCTTGATATGTACCTGCCAAATAAAGAAGATATTATTGAGAATCCACAAAAACAACCCTCACAACCTAAGGTACGCGGGATTTGGTGGTTGCGAATACTAAGTACTAAGAGCCTAGTCCCTTGCGGTCCAAGGAGAGAGCAACCGGCTCTACCATTGCATAGCCTACGATCGATCTAAGGAACCATGAGCTATGATAGCGTGACCTAGAACTAGAACGCTAGTGAGCCAAGAGACTCGTCAGCAACCCAGCATACTGTGACCTAAAGGGTAGCACTGCTATGGACGATTGAGATCTTTCTTGCCCATAGCGCAGATTAATTTGTGTGATTGGAATCGACGAACATATGGATTCCAAATAAAATACCGGATAGATGATAAAAAAAAAGACACACAATTTACCCTAGTTCGAGCCTCCGTGGACATATAATAGTTATATTCCAGCCTTTCTTCAATATATGATTAAGAGAATAGATGTTACAAAGGACCTGCTTAGAACTAAACTATGCTTAGCTCTAAGTTTGTGCACTTTCGATTGCCCTGAGCTTGCACCAATTGTCTGTGGCCTTGTGACTTGTCTTCTCGTCTCTAGCCCTTCTCCCACAGGGTTAGGGGCCTTCATATATTCTTTTGAAGCATCCTTATCTTTAGAAAGTCTTAATCTTTTATTCGATGTATGGCATCAGTGCTAGATACAATCTTCTTCTTTCGTATGGATCAAGTAATGAAATATATCCATAGTCGATCTTTAGAGTTACGTACCAACACTACTAGAGAAATGGCCTTCCATACCGGCACATCAGTCCCGATTGGCCACAAACCAGGGCTGATGTAGCAATAGTCCCGGTTCATGGCTACATGGCTAAAAACACGATTAGTACCGGTTCGTGGCTCACATTAGTACCGGTTCGTAACACGAACCGATACTAAAGGTGACTTTGGCAAGCAGGTACATGCTAGCTAGCACAGGCACATATTAGTCGCTATTCGTGTTACGAACCGGTACTAAATGTAGGCCTTTAGTCCCGGTTAGTAACACGAACAACCGGGACTAAAGGCTCATTCTAGCATACTTCAAAAGAAATGCATATCCTGTTCTATTAAATAAGCGTGGATGGATGGGTTGGTTAGAAGAGTGAGTGGGGAGTCACGTGGTGGCATGAGGTCTCAGATTCGAGTCTTGGGTTCGTCTTATTTTTTAGATATTTTCTACGCTTTATTACCGGTTAGGGTAACCGGGACTAAAAATATGTGACCTTTAGTTCTGGATGGTCTGTCCCTGTTCGAGAACCGGGACTAAAGCCCGTTTTCAACCGGGACTAAAGGCTGATTTTCTAGTAGTGCAAATAGCGGAGTCTTCTAGAAGGCGTCATCGCCTTTCATGACCTAAGGAGGCCCGGTTAACAATGGTCACAAGCTAAAGCAACGGACTAGATCACCCATGACCCAAGAAGGCTAGAACGAACTAAAGCCAAAACTAACGATCCACGTACCAGAGTCCAAGGGACCGGGAGTCAAGATTTTAGCGAGCTACGCCAAGACTTTGTATCTGTCAGTGACCTACAGTGAGTTGACTCCTCAAAGACATTTAGCGCATTGAGAGTTAGCATGATCTTTGGGTAATTATGAGTTAGCATGATATTTGGGTAATTATGATATAACCACTACAAGTAGCCCTCAAAACCCGATATAAAGAAAAGATTAGTTCACTCGATCTTTCCTTTTTTTGGGGGCATAAAATGTTAATTTTCCACCAATACATGACTATACTGGATATCAATTGTGCTTAGGTAATGGTATCATCCTAAAACATTAGTTTACATCATGAAAGTATGTTTACATCAAAAGTAGGGCCCTGTTGGCTGCATTTATTGACTTCAGTTTGTAGGTACACTACTAATCTCTACTCCTAAAAAGCCTCTTATGGTGATGAGTGGTGGCTCTCCAAAGCAATCATGACCATCCATTTAATCTAACGGACCACGACTCCACGCGCGCGTCCACGCGCGAGGCAGACTCCGCCTGCTCCTCCACCGCACGCACGCCTCATCCTCCTCACCACCTTCCCTCCCTCCTCACCTCCGCTGCCTCCTCCCCCAGCCGCCTCGCCGCCGCCCCTCTCTCTTCCCTCACCTCCCTCACCGCATCCTACCCCAACCGCCTCGCCTCCACCCCCTCCCTCTTCCCTCACCGCCTCCTCCCCCAGCCGCAGCCCCCTCCCATTTCCCTCACCGCCTCCTCCCCCAGCCGCCTTGCCGCCGCCCCTCCCTCTTCCCTCTCCTCCCTCACCGCATCCTCCCCAAGCCGCCTCGCCGCCGCCCCCTCCCTCTTCCCTCGCCGCCTTGCCGCCGTCCCCTCCCTCTTCCCTTACCGCCTCCTCCCCCAGCCGTCTCGCCGCTACCTTCCCCCTCCTCACCTTCGCCGCCGCCTCCCCCTTCACCGTCTTTCCTCCCTCTTCCCTCACCACATCCTCCCCCAGCCGCCTGGTTATGCACGAGGGCGCAGTTCACTTGGTACTCAATGATGCTGATCCCGACGACGTCCGCGCCGGAGTGCGCCGCGATGGCACGCATGGGCCCGTCGACACCGCACCCTATGTCGAGGACGCGCTGCCCCGGGTGAGCCCCAAGGAGGTCTGCGACGCGCTCTTCGTGGAATGTGCGTCGCCTCCCGGTGCCCAAGGTAGCCTTCATGTTCCTCGCCGACCGCGGTGTCCTGCCGTTCGCGCCGCTCTGGGAGCACTTCTTCCTCAGCCACGAGGAGCTCGATGAGGTCCAGGGCTGTGCTACCCTCTACACTCCATCCTTCCCAACAACTAACTTTTTTGCTACATCTTTAACAAATTTTTGGTTAGTATAAATCTTGCTTCAATCACACCAACCAATTTTGCTTGCTGGTTTCTCTACCCATTTTTTGGATTTAAAAAAGATTTGTGCTTGTTATACACCAATTCCACTGAAATTTCTTTGTTGGTTTCTTAATGAGCTGCCACTTGAAATCCCAAGTTCACCTATCCTCTCTTAAAAAAATAGAGTCAGGTCACTGGGATTCTTGTTATATATGTGTAATCATGCTGACTTATTAGTAGAGATACACGGCCCACCTATCAATAACCTAATGACCATTTGCCATAGTCACCCTCACACTGTAGTCTACCTTCTTGCCGTGCACAGGAGCAGACTACTGCAAGCCTTTTTCCATGTCTCTCTACCCAATCCCTCTCTTTCCTTCCCAATCCATGCCAGACTTAAAGTAGATACACTGCCATAAAGTAGATACACTCATGAATGAGAATATCTCTATCTACTTAGGACATACAAGACAACCCCTTGGCTTCTCCCGTTTATCTTTGCTTTGCTTGCTTTTTGCCCCTAATTGTCATTCACAATGCATTGGAAAGACCCATAAAATCTGATCATATCTCACCACTTTCCTAGAGATACATAGTCCCAATGCAGACTTGGCTCAATGGATTTAACATCTACTTGCTTCCTCTGTCTATATATAGAGGATGCTCAGCAGCCATCCCCGGAAACACACTCTATTCAGCAGCATGATAGAAGTAGGTTGCAATTTTCTCAGTCATCGTTCTCATTGTTTGGGGACATAAAAAACATAACATATTTGGTATTTTTTATGTCAGTTTCCCCAGGACAACACCATTTTGGATTGGTAATCTCATCAGCTTGAGGAACTTGGAATTTCCATCATAAGTTGTCTTCTTCACCTGCTGGACCCCCCTTGTAAGTTCTCTTTGGCAATTTTCAGCAAATGTTAAGTTGCAGTTTTGCCTTTTAGAATTCTCTATGGTTGCAAAGGCTGTATTACAGATTCAATATAGTTATCAATTTGACTACTTTTGTGATGTTTAAGCATTTAGCTTGTGGAAAGAGATGAAATTTGTCCTATAAAGATCTTTTGGATCATTATACTGCTACTTGCAAATATATTTAGCTAAACTACAATCTTTTGTGTATAAGAATGTGCAATGACTTATTATTGTTTCTTAGTGTCGGCGACTGGGAGGCGAGCCTCCGCAGCCGATATCTTGAGGAAGGGGTGTCGAGACCGAGAGCCGCCCGCCTGGATCGAGGCTCGGCACGGCCGGGCGCCGAGGAAGGACGGGTTGGAGGTGTGACACGGGGTGTTTTTATCCTGGTCCGGGCTTCCACTGCCGGATAACAGCCCTACGTCCAGTCTTCGTTTAGTATCAAGCTTAAACGAGTACAAGGGGGCGAGACCGAGCTTTGGAAAGCCCAGGCTCGAGTACAATAAGTGCTCAAGGCACTATGTGTGTTCCTACAATACCTGGATACGAAGAACTACCACCTAGAACTAGAGAGCCTACACAAGTGCAAGTGCTCCTGCTCTACAGTGGCTGAGTGCTCTTCGGTCTGTGTCTATCTTTTCTCTTCTTAGTCCTCTCTCCCTTTGGTTGTGGCATGTGCGTCCCTTTTATAGGCGACCCTCGGCCACTTTAGTCTGATTTTGGTCCGTTGCGAGGCACCGTATTGCTCCTTGGTCGCTGGTTGTATTCTTCTGTTTCGCCGTGCTGCGACATGACGGACGTACGAGGTCCACCGGATATTCCGGCGTGTTTTCTCGACCTACTATGATTGGTGTTCGGACCGCAACCCGGCAATACATGTCTTTCTCTATAGGGCGGATGGCAAGCTGATCGTTGACACGACTGGCGACCAACCCGTCAGCGGCTTGCGGCCGGCGTGCATCGGTACTGCGGTCGCATTCAACTCGTGGTGACATACGGGACCCGTAGCGTGCTTCTTGCGCGCGGGCATCCGTGTTAAGTCTGCGTCCGGGCCGGACACTCGGGAGACGAGACCGAGCTGAGCGGAAAGCTTCGGGCCCGAAGCCGAGCGAAGCTTCGGGTGCGAGCTTATGAAGCTTGTACGTGTTCTCTGCTGGGCCAGAGGTAGGTAGTGGGCCGTGTACCTACGGGCCGCGTACTTTTCCCAACAGTTAGCCCCCAAGCCTCGAGCGGGACAGAGATGTCCTGCTCAGAGGTTTATTGGTAGCTGCCTCTTGGCGAAATGTTGCGCCTTCTTGCTGCGTGGTCTTAACTCGGCGGAATTTCAACCGAAACGCGATTCTGCAGCCATTGTCTTTCCTTCGGTTTCCGCGCCTTTGGCGGACAGACAGCGATTTGCCTCCCTGCGCTGGTTATAAGACCCAGTTTGTTTCCCCACGTCTCTTTCTTTACGCTTTCTTTGTCCTTCTATGCTATTGCTTTTCCCCCCTTTCAATCTCTTCGCTCTCCGCCATTCTTGCCCCCCGACCTTCTTCCTCCAATGGCGCCTTTCACCCGGAGTCTCACCTCCGAGGACACCCTGAAGGAGATGACCGCGGCCGGCTTCATCGATGACGGTGGCTGGCGGGCGGTCGGCGAGGAGACAATCCCTGCGCCCGAGAGTGACGAGGTCGTTTCCTTCGAGCTCTTCGCCGTCCATGGACTCCGGGTCCCGGAGTCCGACTTCCTCGCTGCCATCCTGGCCCAATGCGGGATCGAGTTAGTGAAACTCAATTCCAACTCGATCCTATCCCTGACGATCTTCGCGCATCTCTACGAGGCGTTCGTCGGGGTGGAGCCGACGGTGAGCCTCTTCCTTAACTTCTACGAGCTTACCACAACCGGCGGGAACGACGCTGCGGGGTGCACTAACTTCAAGCTGCGCCGCGACATGAGGCCCGCGTACCCGGCGTTCAAGGCCAAGGAGAACGTCGGGGGATGGGCGTCGCGATGGTACTATGCCAAGAAGCTCGGTGAGTGTGGGCTCTGGTTCCCAAACGCGAACCCTAGGAAACTGACACCGCAACGCCCTGTGCTGGAGTCGGCGGAGGTGGTTTATGCGGGCAAGATCCGGAGGTTGGCTGGCCAAGGGCTGAACGGCTACGATATCGTGGCCGACTTCATCAGGAATCGGGTGAGCCCGCTGCGAAAGTGGGTTCACCCTTCTTCAGCATCCACGGGTGGGACGATCTCACCCGTAAGGGCAATTCCTGTAAGTTCCTCTCTCGATCCTCGGCCTTTCGCTTGAGCTTCCTTCTGATGTGTTTTAATGTTCTCTCCTTCCACAGCCTTGTCTCGGGACGATGTAGCCCGGATCGTGAGGCTCTTGCTGCCCGCGACCACAACGAGCCATCGGGCTGAGGGATTCGGAATGTCCTCGAAGAGGACAACGAGGTTCGTATTTCTTGCAAGCTCTGCGCCCTTTGGACGGTCCTTTCCGGGCGCGAGTTGACTTTTTCCTGGTTGACCTCGTAGGGGAAGGCGGACGAGGAGGCCCGGCCCGACGCCCTCGCGCTAATGGCAGCCCCAGGGGCCGTCTCCTCAGCGGGCTCGGTGGACGCCAGCCGCGCGGGCTCGCATCAGGCGCGCCAAGAGCGAGCTGCAGGCACGCAGCCGCCCCAAAGGAAGCGGACCAGGGTTTCCCGACGGGACAAGGTCGACACCGCGGGACGGCCCCCTCGGCCGTCGTCTACGGCTGGGAGGTCGGTGCCCAGCGCCACCTCATCCGGACCCAAAGACGGGCTAAGGACCGGGACCGGATTCGGCTGTCTTGAGGTCGCCTCTGCCGCTTGTTGCCGCCGGCCACCTCCCTGCCGCATGCCGCCACTATCGACCCACTGCCATCGTGGCCAGCGCCGCGCGACGCCCCACCGCCCATAACGCCCCACCTTGGCCGTCGTGTTGAAGTCGCCATATTTGCCGCCATCGTCGCCACGTCTTGCCGCCGCCGCCTCCCGGGTTGCCTCATTGTCGCCGTCGCCAAACCGCCGCTCGACCACCGCCGCCTCCTCCTTCTTCTTCCGCCCTCTTTCTTCCTCTCTCTTCTCTCCTCTCTCTCTACCTATGTCTCTATCTTTCTTCTCTGTTCTCCCAGCCACACAACCAGCAGCATCTTATCCTTCTCGTGTGCTACAGTAACCGACCATATTGCTACAGTACAATTATCTAATTTCACGAATTTCAGTAATAGTGATCCTTCACTATTTTACGGTAAATTCATCCGACCTCCAAATCCGGCGATTCTAGATTCTAAAAATCCATAAAATTCATATCTATCTACTGTAATTTTTATATAATTTTTCAAATTATTTACTGTTTCTAGTATTTATTATTGTTTTTCTCGTTTTGCGTGCGGTAGATCACGTGGGTGACGAAGGAGAGTTCGCTGACGCCGCCGACGTTCCACAAGGTCAAGAAGAACAGGAAGGCAAGTCTTTCCGTAGAATCCTAATTTCTAGATTTTGTCAAAATTGCTATTTAATTAAATCATACGTATTTGCTATAGTGATTCTTAGTGCATGTCGTTATTTACATGGTATGCACCCACGATCATGACAAACCTTAGGATGATAATATTATGTAATTTGCTACTATTTTTAATTATTAGTTGGCTTAGCATTGCTTAGATAGTCACCGGGGAGTGATTCCCACTCATATAATCATTGTTACGCACTTTAATATGAGAATCTGGAGTATCTGAGTGTGAGACATAAGAACTTGGGTTTTATGGAGGGATTATTCACTCATTAATTAAAATTTTGACTAACTGATAATTTGACTCAGAGCGGGTGACTTGAGTCGACGCTCCGGTCTCTAAGGACCGATGATCGTGATAGATTTAACTGAAAATTTCCCGTGCGACCGCAAGCCCGGTATGGGACGGGTCTAATCTAGAGGGAGAGTAACGTCGGGGTTGTCACCGTCCTTGCACCGTGGATGAGATCCCGAGGGATGCGTCATCGCTGGTGTATAGCTTGGGGATGGAACTACGGGGTACTTGTGTGTAATATCAGGTATGGTAGAAGCCTCCGGGGTACTTGTGTGTAATATTAGGTATGATCGTGATAGACTCGGGGTTGGTCTTTTGATGGATTTTGTTTTGATGCTTTCCGACGAGAGGGTATCGTATCTTGCGGGGAAAGCGTACAACTTCTGCAGAGTGTAAACCCATTAGAATGGCCGTGCTTCCGGATATGAGCATCTTGGTGGTTTCTCACATCGTAGCTACACCTTAATTAATTTGACTTGGGTAAGGTTTTTCCGGCAGTGTGGCATTGCTAGATGATTCATGGTAAACGAGAACGAGCATGAGAAATATATTGAGATGATGATTTGAGAAAATAAGAATCCGAGATATGAGACACTGAGTTTGAGAATTATGCCATGTTTATCTTATTGTTGAGATTAATCATGAGAATTGCTATTTATTTACTTATGTTTTGTTAAATGCTTTTGTACTTCTAAGTTAAATGCTTTTATGCCAATGAGCCACTATCTTTCCTAGGATGAATCTAGCCTGGCCCTTCCCAGGAAAAACTTGCTAGCATTCGCGTACTAACCCCGGCTTTTATTTGGGGCTGCTTATTCCACGAGCAGGTCAGGAGTACGACTAGGAGTTCGTTGCGGAGTATCCGGAGGGTGCGTAGGACTACTAGCGGCTCCCATTATTAATGTTTATTTGCTTCTTAGTTGCATTTAGTGAAGATATCTGGTCATTATAAACTATTGTAATAAGTAGAGCTTTTGTACTCTGATTATTTTATTTAGTTATGCAGTGTGATACTGGTAATTCATCTTTGTTTACTGTGGGTATGAGCACGGATCCTTGGGACTCATACCGTTGACACCGAGGGTTCGGTTTAGTAAAACTGGGTCCTGACAAAGTTGGTATCAAAGCCACGCTAAATGTAGAAAACGCTAGTTAGTCTGGAGCATCATAGTTAGGATTATTTTATAAAGAGAAAAAAAACAAAACATGATTTTGCTTAGCAGTAATTGTTGGGTCCTCTCCTATCTTAGTGTCTCTACTTATCTCTGCTTACATAAAAGAAAAATTTTATACTACTTAGATTACAAATTTAGTTGAAGCTGAGAAGGAAGAAGCGGGAAGCACATAATACATTGGTCATGCAAGACTAGGGATTAGGACGTGTAAGTTGTGTCTAAGTATATTAAATAGGCATCGCGTTTTTATAAAATAAATTATTGGTGTGGAGCATGCTGAATTACTTTTATAGTTCAGCTGTTCTCATAGTTTGTTTGCTAGGATTAGCCAAAAAAACCCGGTACGGTACAGTACGGTGTCCATACAGTGTCCGTACAGTTCTGTACAATTGCGAAAATTTTTATTTTAAAAAATAAAAATAAAATGATTTCATGTTTATGTGTGCATAGGACTTTAGTAGTGTGCTGAATTTTTCTGGGCGATCTACGTGCACGCGTGTGACGTGTTTCATGGACTTTTATATGTCAGCTTATCCCGTACTGAATATCAGTTGTGTATAAACGGCCTGTTATTTAAATTAAGTATTTAAATTTTTTTTCATCCGTTATAATTTTTATCACACATCTCCTCTGCCTTATGGTTCCTATTTGATCGACCGCAGATGGATCAAGGTCAAGGTCGTGGTCATGGACGAGGTCGTGGTCGTGGCCGTGGCCAAGCTCCAATTGATCCAATGCCGCTAGCAGAGCCATTTGGTGAGCCGAATCAGCAGCCACCGGTGGGAGATCAGCAAAATCCACCCATGGAGCCGCAGCAACGAACAGCTCAGCCTCAGCCTCCGCCTCAACCTCAGCAGGTTGCCCCAGCGGTAGCCGGTCCAGTGCCACCCCCTCAGCCGACGCAGCAGCCTGATTGGCAACAGTTTATGAATATGCAAGCGATGTTCATGCAGACAATTGCTAACCACATTGCAAACCTGCAGCCCATGGTTATTCAGCAGCCTGCTCTTCCGCCACAATCAAAGCTTGGAGAGTTCATGAGGACTAGACCTCCTACCTACACCAGATCCGCTAATCCTTTGGTTGTAGATGATTGGCTTAGGGATGTGGAACGTAAGTTATACTTGGTAGATTGTGATGATCAGGAAAGTGTGAAGTTCGCTGCACACCAACTCACCAGAGTTGTCGCTACTTGGTGGGAGACTTTCCGTGCTGCACATCCCAACCCTTATGCTATCACTTGGGAGGAATTTGAAGCTGCTTTTCGGTCTGCGCACATTCCACGTGGCAAGTTAGAGCTTAAAAGAGAAGACTTTCAGCACCTTCGTCAGGGAAATATGAATGTCACAGAGTACCTGAACAAGCTTATTCAGCTATCTCTCTATGCCCCGGAGGAAGTAAGTGAAGAGACCGCCAAGACTCGCCATTTTCTGCGTGGGTTGGATCCAACAATTAAGGCACCCCTTCTTGTGCTCAACATGGATAATTTTTAGAATATTGTGGACAAAGCTCTAATCCAGGAAGAAGCTCAGCGTGAGTTGAGTGAGGCTAGAAAAAGGAAGTTTCAAGCTCAACAACAAGCCATCAGTTCTAGGCCTCACACTGGTCAGTTTCAGCCTCGCCAGCCTGTTACCAACGCTCCTAGAGCTCCAGCTCAGGCACCTCGTTCTAGTGTGCCACTGCAGCGTCTCAACACCGCAGGACAGCCACCGAGACCCCTAGTCGACACTTCAGCTATCCATTGCTTTAACTGTCAACAAATGGGTCACTATGCTAACAATCGTCCTCAGAAGCGGCAAAGTTCAGCACCACAGCAAGGCAATCAAGGTGGTACTCCAGCCCGTGCACCAGCCTCAGGACAAGGACGTGGAGTCCCAGCGACCTCGAGGACACCCCAGACGGCCGGTAGAGGTCGCGTGAATCATGTCACCGCCGAGGAATCCCAGGATGCACTCGACGTCGTGTTGAGTAAGTTTTCAGTTAACTCAGTCCCTGATACAGTTTTATTTGATTCTAGAGCTTCACATTCTTTTATATTGAGCAACTTAGTGAAACAAAATAATTGTGAAACATGTTCACTCAAAACCCCTCTAGTAGTGCAATCCCCGGAAAAAAACTATGTTTGCTGATAGGTTATGCCCTAAAGTATCTATCAACATCAAAGGGGTGGAATTCCTTGCAAACCTTATTCTCATTGAATCGCAAGGGTTAGATGTAATTTTGGGTATGGATTGGTTGGCAAAACATAAAGGACAAATAGATTGTGCAAAGAGGGCAATAAATTTTGGTCAACCACAGTGGTATCAAAATTGAATACTAATCAAACATGGCAAATCCGGGAAATTCCAGCACCATTAATTGTCTAAAAAGTGATGGGAAAGAGCCCTAAAACCCTTCGTTGGAGTCAGTTCCTGGTTTTTGTGAATACCCGGATGTATTCCCAGAAGATTTGCCCGGTTTACCGCCAGATCGTGATGTGGAGTTTGTGATAGAGTTAGCTCCAGGCACTGCGCCGATATCCCAGAGGCCATACCGCATGTGCACTAATCAGTTAGCTGAAGTAAAGAAGCAAATCAAAGAATTGCAAGATAAAGGTTTTATAAGACCTAGTTCATCTTCGTGGGGATCTCTAGTTAATTTTGTGAAGAAGAAAGATAACACATTGCGAATGTGTGTGGACTATCTGCCATTGAATGAGGTGACAATTAAAAATAAGTATCCACTGCCTCGCATAGATGATATGTTTGATTAGTTAAAAGGAACTTGTGTGTTTTCAAAAATTGATTTGAGGTCAGGTTATCACCAAATTAAGATAAAAAAGAAGGATATACCGAAGACTGCGTTCACTACTCGCTATGGTCTATATGAGTACATAGTGATGTCTTTTGGTCTGACCAATGCACCTGCTCACTTCATGAGTTTGATGAATAAAGTATTTATGGAGTTTCTCACATCATAGCTACACCTTAATTAATTTGACTTGGGTAAGATTTTTCCGGCAGTGTGTCGTTGCTAGATGATTCATGGTAAACGAGAACGAGCATGAGAACTATATTGAGACGATGATTTGAGATAATGAGAATCTGAGATATGAGACACTGAGTTTGAGAATTATGCCATGTTTATCTTATTGTTGAGATTAATCATGAGAATTGCTATTTATTTACTTATGTTTTGTTAAGTCCCATTAAAGTTAAAGGAAAAATTGCATACATGCCACTAAAAAGTTTGCAAAATTGCATGGCCTATACAAAAACTGCCACTGCAGTGGCAGATTTTGTATACGCATGCAATTTTGCAACTTTATAATGGCACGTATGCAATTGGCTCGTTTAATGCTTTTATACTTCTAAGTTAAATGCTTTTATGCAAATGAGCCACTATCTTTCCTAGGATAAGCCTAACCTGGCCCTTCCTAGGAAAGACTTACTAGCATTCGTGTGCTAACCCCGCCTTTTATTCGGTGCTGCTTATTCTATGAGCAGGTCAGGAGTACGAGTAGGAGTTCATTACGGAGTATCCGGAGGGTGTGCAGGACTGCTAGCGGCTCCCGTTCAGTGCGTGCCCGTGATGGGACACCATTATTAATGTTTATTTGCTTCTTAGTTGCATTCAGTGAAGTTTTCTGGTCATTATAAACTGTTGTAATAAGTGGAGCTGTTGCACTCTGATTATTTTATTTAGTTATGCAATGTGATACTGGTAATTCTTCTTTGTTTACTGTGGGTATGAGCCTGGATCTTTGGGACTCATACCGTTGACACGGAGGGTTCGGTTTAGTAAAACCGGGTCCTGACATCGAAGTAGTGGACGTAGTGGAAGTAGTAGCTATGCTCGTATTCTTGCTTGTGATGTCCTCATCAACCAAGACTAGCAAAAGACTAAGAAACATCTTTAGCGCTACACTAGTTATACCTTTGCCTTGCGCATCCTTGTGAAGGTTGACGTTTCAAGTTGGTTCCATCTTCACACATCAACCTTGATGCACCTTGCTTGACGATGTTCACCTCACAATGACTCCTCTGTCATGTCAATCTTGACTTGATCACCAATCCTTGATAACTCCTTCGTCCTGTCGACCTTGACTTGATCATCCACCTTGATGCTGTTTCTTCCTATCGACCTTGACTTGATCATCAATCTTTGGTAACACCCTTGTCATGTTGACCTTGACTTGATCATCATCCCTTGACACACCTTAAGTCGTCATTCACCTTCACGAGACCTAATTTTCTTCATATCACCTCATGAATGATACTAGTCTCAAAAGCTCAATAGAAATGATTAGGTTTGATATCCATGACTAATTAAGTACTACAAGTGTTTTAACATAAAGCTCATCAAGAATATAAACACTTGTCATAGGATATATAAGCTCTTAATTAAATGCATCTTGTGAAAAGACATTAGATCTACATGCACATAAGAGATAGATACCAAAAGATAATTATATTAAATTCCAAGGCATGGCATATAAACTTCACATAAGAAGTGTATATGAAAAATACACATGAGAAGCACATATGCACAAATACAATCAATGGCATGGTGAAGTTTATTTGAAGGATGACATGTATATGTGCAATATGAACATAGATCCATATGTGCAATGAGAACATGAATTATTCATCCATTCTAATTTGAGACTAAGAAAACATTCAACAATAAACATGTTAGTCTCATATTGAGGTTTGTCATTAATCACCAAAACCAATCACTCACTAATGGGCTTAAACTTACACCATTCCCATTCTCTTCTCTTGATTGCGAGCTCAAAGTCAAGTTGTTTCTAGCAAATTTTGGCAAAATTCTAAATGTTTCCAATTTGCAAATTCGATAGTGTGATAAAAAGGGTATTTTTGCAAATTTAAAATATTTCCAATTTGCAAATTTGGAGATATTCCCATTCTCTTTCCACAGTTTATTTTTCTGTTGTCTTCTATCTCCAATTTTGTTTACTAATATTTTTTTTTGCAATTGGTTGAAATGGCCTATGAGAATTATCCATACAATGAATTTTCCATTAGCCAATTCAGTTGAAGACCAAAGGACTACGAACCATATGCTCCACGGTTCGTACTATACCTGTCCCAGTCCTTTCGGGTGACTATCTCCACTATTAAAAGTCTCTAGTAGCGGTGGTGGTGGTATGTCATCCATCACCCTCCATCCATCATGTAATGATCAAATCAACATAGGATACTTTCTATCTATTTGGATTGCTTTCTTATTTATGTGCACTGTGTTTTAGGATTTTTTTTTATCAATTCAAGATACATCAAATCATGTTATAAATCTAGCTTCCTTATTTTAGTACGCTGTATTTTAGAAAACTCCCGATCATCTTAAGATATATCAAATTAGAGAGTGTGGAAGCATGATGCAGTCGAGCGCAGAAGTGGAGTTAAGCACATAAAAGCATGAAGCAGTCGAGTGTGAAGGTTGAAAATGGAGCTAAGATTTTGAGTCAAACAAATCAAATATAATAAGGTGGAAAATAACGTGGCATTTGATCGTAGCAAAGCACGGACAGTTGGTTAGTGAAGAACAAACACAAGCAACTAGGGAAAGACCCACATAGTCTTCAAGTTCAATATGTGGTTCGAACTCTAATACCATCATATCAAAGCGAGCTCAGGTGAACCAATTGGAGGTATAGGAAGACTTCAATGAGCTAAAGCACAATTTAACGGAAGGGATGCAAGGAATGTGATAAAATGTAAAATCTATTGGCAGGAGTTATTGGTGACAACAAGCTCTAGAACAGGACACCTGAAGAGGCACACCAATGCAAGCAAGGCAAAGAAAGGTGTTCAAATGAGGCAGCATCAATTGACTACAACCCCAATAATACTGTAAGTAACGGGGTGTACAATCCTATAGTAGCTAGAGAGGTTTTATGTCATCTAGCAGTACTAAAGATCTATCATTAGCATTTGGTGAATCTTCTGGTTTTCAAGAGTACACTAAAACTGCTCATAATTCTAGACATACTAGTGTTTCCCATTAGATAACTACTAGAAATTAAAAAATTATTAACATGAATAAATTAAGATTAAAAGAGCAGTTTAAAACATGCCTTTTTTCTATTTTATTAACCTCAGGCATCTGGGCTAGTAAGGCTAGCGGAGATTATTTAAGTGTTGTTGCTCGTTATGTTAATCAAAACTAGAGAATAGAGAAAAGTAATTGCCCTGAACCTTATAAATGTTAATCACACAGGTTAGAATATAGTTAGCAACATCTTGAATGTTGTTCATGAATTTAAAATAACATAATTTTTTCTATTATCTTAGATAATGCATTAGCTATTACTAGTATTATGAATATTTTGACACCTGTGCTTGCTAAATATGTTGATTCTTTCTTATTGCATCAATGTTGTGCATGTCACATTATTAGTATAATTGTTAGAAGTGGCTTAAAAAGATTGCAACCTCACCGAATGTAAATGACATGCTTTTCCATGGATTTTAAAATGGCTTTTCACTTTTAAGGTATGATGTTGTTCTTTTTTTTTTTTTGTACGCCTTCAGATACCATGAAGTTTCATTTATTTAGTTATGGTATTAGAGCCAGTGACCTTTTCCCGAGCTGATATAATGTTTAGTTCATGTAGGTGGCTTAATAACATATATTCCATACGGTTGTTATAGCTTTATTTGCCTATATATCACAGTGCACTACAAACTAAGTATTTGTTCCTCGGGAAAGAACAATGTGCTCTTGCTATGAAGGAATTTGAGGAGGTTTGTCATCAAAAAGATTGTTGTAGATTCTAAACCAGGTTCTACATATTGTTAGCTCATGCCATTGTTGTGCATTCCTTTCCATGATTATTATATTTGTTGTGTATTATATGTTCCATTAAGAAGTAATTCGTACATATCTGAGGAAGAAAACATTCAAATGCTATCATGCTAATTTTATATTGATTGGTATGTTTTCAAAAGAACATAACATGCCATTTGAGGCATCTCGAGAAGTAACAACAATATGAGCTAAATAGATGTAGCAGACAAGGCACCACTATGACAGTTGACTTTTAAGATGGTCTAGGTATCTCCAAACCAAATTGTGATTTTTGTATGAAGTGACTCCTATTTTTTCTCAAAGTTTTTTTTTCTTAAAATGTATGTTGTAATTCCTTGCTTAGCCTTGCCATCCCGTTTTTCTTTGTTTCGAACTTTTCAAAAGCTTGGGTGAATTGTATTCCAACACATTGGATGATACTTTTTGTGCATGAGACAATGGATTGGATTTTGAGATATTGAAGTCTTCATTAACCACAAAACATAAGATTTTTTTTGTCTATTTTTACTTGATATTTGTCCCATTTTTTTTTGTCTATGTTTACTTGACATTTGCCCTCTAGGACAATGGAAATGTTCAACCTTTGGTTAATTATCATGCCTTGCTTACAAAATACTATTTCTTTCTCTAGGAATAACTATATCTTGATAGAGGCTAAATAGTTGGTTCTTCATTTCCTGAAAAAGTTGTTTTTTTTTTGCCTAGCATATATTTGCTTGGATAGTATATTCAGTGCAATAAAAGAATTGAGAGAGGGGAAGGTAGCCCTAAATTGCAATTTTGTTGTTATGTTAGCTTGATACAACCCCTAGAAAAACTCTAATCGAACTATTTTGTTTGTGTTATACTGATTGGATTCAAGAAACATAGCATTCCGTCATTGCAAGATTATACCACCCTGAGAAAAATTCAGAGTACATAGAGCATTATAAGGGAGTAGCATTTTTTCCAACGAAGGACTTTGTGAGATTGTATTAAAGGGATGCACACAGTTCACAAATGTCAGATCGGAATATGTTTTCAGCCTTTTGCTCATCAAAATTTATTATTATATTAGATTAATTTTATTATAGATTAGGATATTCCTCCTGCGTTTAAATCCTCATTAAGAGTTCCATTATTGAAAAATTTTCATGTACCAGACTGTTTGATTCAAGACCGAGGTCAAAACAAGGGCGCAAACCTCGCTAGTGGTTACTGTGACAAGTACTAGATTTTTTTTCAAAATCTATTTTTGAAAATTTTATTAACCCCTAGCTTTGCGGGTACCTTTCCCTTTCCACCTCTCACGTCCAAGTCCTTTGACCTGTCCACTCCATTGGACTAGCTAAAGACTATTGTTAATAATAACAAAACTGAGATATAATAAGAAATTTAAAACAGGTTTTATTCGCTCCGTGAAAGAATCCTAATTCCCATGGAACAAAAATACTTAAAAGCCCCTTGCTTTATTGGTACCAATAAACATAACACCTCCCTGTTC
Organism: Olyra latifolia; assembly: GCA_036346145.1. Lineage (NCBI taxonomy): Eukaryota > Viridiplantae > Streptophyta > Magnoliopsida > Poales > Poaceae > Olyra > Olyra latifolia. Next base: position 37,159,047 of record CM070524.1, on the reverse strand, counting down.
TCAAAAAAAAAAAAAAACATAACACCTCCCTCTATCTTGGAAGCCCACTCCCCCTCCTCCCTCACCGTCCAATCCGTTCCCGCCGCCATGGTCACGGACGTTGCCGTGGCGGCCGCCGCGTCCTCCTCACGCTGCGCCCTTGGCCCCGTCAGCTCCCACCGCCACGCTCTCCTCCGCCCCGTCCGCTTCTCATCCCCTCCGCCGCAGCCATACGCCTCCCCCACGGCGCTCCTCTGGCGACGGCCGCGGCGGGCGACGCCCACCACCTTCTGCTCCGCGCCGTCGCTCGGCCGCGTCGGGTGGCCCCGCCGCGAGGGCAGCCCCTGGCTGCTCTCCTTCCGCGCCGACCCGGCGTCGACGGCCGCCGAGGCGGCTGGCGACCCTTCGCAGGCGCTGTCCGCGCTGCTCCCGCTCGTCGTCGCCGCTACCGCTGTCGCCGCGCTCGGCAACCCCGCCACCTTCTCATGGTGAGGAAGCCAACCTCAGTCCTGGGCGCTTCTTCAAGAAGATTCTTGGCTTCGAATCTTGGACAACTAACTCATGTGGCCTTTGATTAAATTTATCTAACCTTTGGTAGGGTCTCGAAAGAGTTCTACGCGCCAGCACTCGGGGGTATCATGCTGTCCATTGGCATCAAGCTATCCATCGACGACTTCGCGTTGGCCTTCAAGAGGTTTGCTTCCTTTTTTTTTTTTTGCATCTACTTCACCAAAGATGATAGGTAAGTAGCACACTTCTTCATGTTTGCTTGTTCTTGTGTTGCGTTGTGCAGACCGGTGCCTCTGTCTATTGGTTATGTGGCACAGTACGTGCTCAAGCCGCTGTTGGGTGTGATGATCGCGAGGGCGTTCAGGATGCCACCGGCCTTCTTTGCAGGCTTTGTGCTTACGTGCTGCGTATCAGGCGCGCAGCTCTCGAGCTATGCTAGCTTCCTGAGCAAAGGGGATGTCGCGTTGAGTATTTTGTTGACAAGCTGCTCGACGATATCTTCGGTGGTTGTGACCCCTGTTCTAACTGGACTGTTGATTGGTTCAGTGGTACCGGTTGATGGGATCGCAATGGCAAAATCTATTTTGCAGGTAACTAAATGATTGGTGATGAAACCATACATATTGTAGTATACATCCTTGTTTTATCCTCTCTTTGTTTGATCATGCATCTTTTTGATTTCCCATTTGCCAGGTGGTTCTTGTTCCTGTGACGTTAGGTCTTCTTCTGAATACCTACGCCAAAACAGTTGTTAATGTCATACAACCGGTAATGCCATTTGTTGCTATGGTGTGCACATCACTTTGTATTGGGAGCCCCCTTGCTATCAACAGAAGCAAAATCCTCTCATCAGAAGGATTCATGTTACTTTTGCCCATAGTAACTTTCCACGTTGTTGCCTTTGCTGTGGGTTACTGGATTTCCAAGTTGCCTTTATTGAGGTAATTCTTCAACCTATTGAAATCCCGTTGTTGTTCATTCTTAATGTTTATACAGGCTGCATATCCTGTGCACATAGCATGTTTGTGCACATGTGGTGCACATGAATAAACAAATGTCACCAAAATTTCCAAAAAAATTTCTACATGTACTTCTAATCTTACTCCACCTATGTATAAAATTTCAAGTTTAGATTCATTATATTTTAGCGGTAACAAAAAAGAGAAAATCTGACACTTTTAGATTCATTAAATTTGTTAGAATTTTCTCTTTTTTGCTGCTCTTTATGTATAATGAATCTAAACTTGAAATTTTATACATAGGTGGAGTAAGATTAGAAGTACATGTAGAAATTTTTTTGAAATTTTTGGTGACATTTGTTTATTCATGTGCACCACATGTGCACAAACATGCTATGTGCACAGGATATGTAGCCTATCTTACATCACTGACTTTTGCCCCCAGACTTGTTGATGCACAATGTAATCTTATCTGGAATTTGCTTGCATTCGAGTATATCTGAGCTGTTTCTTTTTGCAATGTTGATATGTGTTGCATCTTCCCACGTTACACCTACATATAGAGTTTCACTCACAAATGAGAGATGCAAATCATCCTCAATGTGATTCTCACATACTTTTCAAAATAACTTGTAAATTTCTACTTCTGTTTTTGACTGACACTTTGAACTAACTAAAGTACTCTTCTTTTTTATAAAAAATATTAAAGATGGTGAAATCTGTCACACATATCAATATATCATAACTTCATATTCTCTTTTCATGCAAGATCAGAGTTTTCAGGTCCCACCGTCCCAGATTGTATTCTGAAACCAAACATCTTTTGTTTTCCATAATGACAAAAGCCAAGCATCTTGTTCACAAATATTTAGTTTTGCCCATTGTTTTCCTAAAATTCCTAAAGTATGGAATATAATTCAATCTGGTGGCCATCCTGATGAATGGGCAGTTATTTGTAGCATTGGGTAACTTCATTTTTTGTCTGGCAAGCTGAACTTATGTCGCATCTTCACTAAATTGTTATACATTTCATTCAATAATTAGCAACCAGAATGCAATTTTCTTGCAGTCAAGCATACTGATCTGAAGTGCCTTGATGCCCTTTGCTACTTGTTTTGCATTGGTATGCAGGCAAGAAGAGCCTGTTTCAAGGACTATTTCAGTGTGTACTGGAATGCAGAGCTCCACCCTAGCCGGGCTACTTGCTACACAATTTCTTGGGAGCACTCAGGCAGTCCCTGCAGCATGTTCTGTTGTCATTATGGCAATTTTTGGATTGACTCTTGCATCATATTGGGGAAATGGCTCGCGAATAAGGGATGTTGGTGGAAGATCCTTTCCGCAGGCCTCCACGGGTGTGAGCTCATGAGAAGGTGTAGGAAGCAGCATTGGAAGTCTTTCATGAATTTTCTGGGGCAGAAGGTCCAGAAACTTCTTTGTGGTTAGAGGCTCGAGTTACACGGAAGGCCTCCTTCAGCAGAAGCCTGCATGAGATATGCCATAGCTACGAAAAGAGAACTACGAGTGCGGATCTTCCAAGAAAACCAGCCAACAGACAACCTTGGTATAAGAACACCTGCATATGATGGAGGGAACGAGGGATACTCAGATGGGACTCATGGAAGTCATATACCATATCATATACTGTAGATTTCATTAGTAGTGCCGCCTTAACTCCATGTAGATAGTAGATACAGAGACATCGAGGATTCTTAAATATGGTACTAAACATATGTTTGGTCAATATCATTGTCTCATCATCCTATTCACGACCAACCCCATGAATAGGTGCACCCTTTTGCAGTGCCCTTTTTTACCTTTTATGCCTCTTCAAGATCAATGCTAGTCTCTATTACTTCTGAGTCACTAGGTGTTGCCCAAAGAAAAACTCAGCAATTATAAAGGTGTAAATGTAAAGATACTGATAGAGAGCACTGGAGTGGGATATGTTATAATTGAAAAGGCATTAGGTTTAATTTGACGTTTTAGTTCCAAAATAAACTTTGAAGCTTTCAGAATGTATTATGCCCCAAATAGCAGCAAGGTGTACTTCTGGCTGGACATAAACAAAAAGTTGCACATGCATGAAAAGAAGGTTTTGTACTGTTCCTGAAAAAAATCTGTCACTACTCTAGGAAAATTGCAAAATACTTCTATAAGCTGATCGGAATTTGATCTACACCCTACAAGTTCTTTTTACATTATTGGGAGAAAGTCCAACAGCTCCCTAAAATTTCCCCCAAGTCAAATTTAGGGGACGAAGATGAAAAAAATAGGGTGTGGGCAAGTCCAATAGATCCCCTGAAATATCATCCTTTAAACTAAATTTGGTATTTCTAGTAAACCCCTAAAATATCATCATTTAAACTAAATTTGCTATCTCTAGTAAACTTATAGGGCATCCTATGCTTAAATTTGGCTACAATAGTCATTCCCTAAATGCATTCTCTAAAACTTTTATCCACTAAATGGAGGGGACCACCCTGAAACTAAGAGCAAACCAATTTAGGGAATGTAATAGGGGATCCATAAATTTGGGGACTAAAACCCATCCCCTAAATTTAGGGGATGGTATATGATGGAATATGGTATCAGTTGTCACTCCATTTTGCCACCTTCATCCCATAATTGATTTAAGAGAGCATTTAGGGGAGCTCTTGGACTTCTAACTATCTCCAACAAGAGATTAAAAGGCATAATACCCAAAATCTTGGTATTCTCCACATTTGGGTAACCTCCAAGGGTACCTATCATATGACCGATATTTTGGTATCCCTCTGATGAGACCTATATTTGGGTATTATCTCTCCTCTACCATATAAATTTAGGGTATGTGTCTTCTTCAACTTGAAGATGATAGAAATATAGTTAGGAAATCTTTTTAGGTAGGAAGTTAAATAGATATATGGGTATCCGATTTTAGGTATTTTGTTAAAGATAGATAACATATCCCCTATCACATCATCAAATTTTGGGTTTTTTTCCTCCCAATTTAGAGATACCCTGTCACGTCCTCTCAATTGGTTTGCTCTTACTTCTGAATAGACCCGTCTGCATTTGGTGGATAAAGGTAAAGAATGTATTTGGAGGATGACCGTTGAAATAAAATTTAAATAGAGGATCTCTATAAGCTTACTAAGGATCCACTAAATTTGGCTTTAGAGGACGACAGTTTTTGTTGACCTGTTGAACTTGCTTACGCCCTATTACTGCCCTCTCTGAGTTACTGGCTGTGTCCCCCCCCCCCCCCCCTGCGGACTGGAGGCAGCATATCTTGTGTACATGGGGCATCTATGTACATGTAGTGCACACCAACTAACAAATATCACAAAAAATTCCAAAAAAAATTCTACATGTACTTCTAATCTTACTCTACCTATATATAAAATTTTAAGTTCAGATTCATTATACATAAAGAGCAGTAAAAAAGAGAAAATTCTAACAAATTTATACTCTCAAAAGTGTCAAATTTCTCTTTTTTGTTACCGCTAAAATATAATGAATGTAAACTTAAAATTTTATACATAGGTGGAGTATGATTAGAAGTACATATACAAATTTTTTAAAATTTTTAATGATATTTATTAGTTGGTGTGCACCACATATACATAGGTGTCCCATGTGACAAGATATGCTGCCCAGACTGGACTCCTAACCATGCGATCTTAGTGACAGCCCGCTTTGGCAAACCGAGTTGAATACAGACCTAAATTCAAAATCATAAAAATTCTTTAAAATAGTGATCCTTGTTTTGGTTCAAATGTGGCTGAAAAGCTAGATATATGGTTGGAAAAATGAAATTCTAAAACCTTCATAGCTTCGACGAGCCAAGACATTTGGTTCACAGTACAGAGCATGGCCGCGCGAGCTGTCCCTCGGCTGCAGCAAGCTTTTTCTGAATCTAGCAATTAATTTTCTGAATTAACTATCTAGTGGCCAATTAAGTAGCTTAATAATATCGAATTAATTTTTCTTGGTTGATCCATGTCTTCTGCGCGTTTGCGCGGCTTACATTTACATTGGCAGCGGCATCAGCATCGCGTCCACTGTAGCACACGTACGTGGCGAAAAATACAGCATGTGTCCTCCTTCCATCGCCAACTTTTCCCATCGTTAGATCATTTCTTTGCTAATTCATTGGCTAAGAAATCACCAATCATTTATGGTTATGCCAACTATTAGTAAGGTTTAAATTGATAAAATTAGCAGTGAACCAAACACACCTATATATACAATAGCATGGCATCCATCATGGCAAAAACAACCAACCATACCGTTCATACGACAAAACCATCGAGCAAAACCACCCTAAGGGGTTAAGTGCTCCCATTTTTAAAGTTTAGATGTTGAATACCTAATTTTTAAGTTAAGGGGTTATCTAGGCAGCATGCAATACTTGAGTCTGCAAAGTATACTTTTTCCATAACAACAAAAATGACTCAATAATAGCAACAGCTAGGCCGGGATGGTGGGAGTGGAGGCCAAGCCCAGTAGCCTGAACAACCACTACTAGAAAACTGATCTTTTATACCGACCCATCAGTACCGGTTGGATTGAAACCGGTATTGATAGTGGCATCAATACTGGTTCATTGGCTACAGAGCAGTAGTGGGCTTTCACTACCGGTTGGAGCCACGAACCGATACCGATGCCCTCGCATTAATCCCGGTTCGTGGTACAAATCAGTACAGAAGGCACGGGGTAAATTTGTACCGGTTCATAACATGAACCGGTACTGATGCCCTCTCATTAGTACCGGTACTGATGCCTCATTTTAGAAAAGTTCAAAAGGAATGCATATTCTATCTATATCAGTACGCGATGGTGGGTGGGTTGGTTAGAAGGGTGAGGCTAGAGTAACGAGGTTGTGGGTTTGAGTCTCACTTCTCCCATACATCCTCGATATTTTTAAACATTTCCTAGTACTATTAGTACCGGGTGAGGGAACCGGGACTGATGCTCATTGAGCATTAGTCCCGGATGGCCTGTATCGGTTCAAAAACCTATACTAAGCCAGTTTCGAATCGGTACTAAAGGTGAGTTCTCTAGTAGTGAATGGCCAGCAACTTGACATCGAGGTGGGCCAGCTAGGCCCAGCTTAGCCTACGAGGAAGGGGAGGAGAGGAGGGTAGAGCTGGCCATATGGGCCGAATATAACGGGCCAAACTGGGCGGCTCGATACTGTTCATCGGGCCGGCTCGGTTCTATTCGACGAACCGTGCTTGGGTGTAAGTTCAAGTGACCTTTATGATTTTGGTGATTAATGACAAATATATTTAATGATAATTATTGTTGAATGACAAACATAGTTGATGACAATATTGTAAATGGCAAATATGGTTTAATGCTTGATTTAGTGCTTATCAATGACAAACCTTTAATATGTGATTAATCTTCTTATGGGACTAACAAATTTGATGCTAAGCTCTATTTTAGTCTATTTCTAACATAGGAATAATTATGTGAAGTGGACAAGTTATTCATCTTAGCAAGGTACATCTTGTGTTAATCATCTCATTGAGACTAACACTTGATTGTTGCTCTTCCTTAGTCTCATATATGAAAATAGGATGGATTGCAAATTGAGATATGCAACTCGATATCCCACTCATAGTTATTGTTGCATTCCTCATGTGCAAGTGTATGTTGAGCCTCGAATCTATGATTCTATTTATGCACATTACTCCATCTCATATTTATTTATGCATAATTATCTTGTGAACTCGACATATGGATTGATTGCTTGCACATATGGATATATGATCTTATTGCCACTATTCAATTGATTCATTGATAGACTTCACCATGCTTGAATACCTATGTTCGTATATGCTATTTATGTCTATTCTCACATGCACTAAAATTAGTGAAATTTAATTTAAATTGAATCACAACTTTACTTTTGCTTTAAATATGGATTGTACATGTGTAATTCTTGAATATATCTTCATGTGCATCTTTAAGTGAAGTTGTGTTCATAAAACTAATTAATTGCCATGAAATATTGAATTATCTTTTGGGCAATCATCTCTCTAGTGCATATAGATCAAATATATCTTCATCATAATACACTTAGTAGAGGTCTTTCATGTCAAGTGTTCTATTTATGTTTGAGCTAATTGTTGAACACTACTTGTGTTTAAACCTTTTTTTAGCATCTAACCAATATATCTTCCATTGAGCTTTTCGGATTAATGTCTTTCATGAATGGTTTGAAGAGAATTAGGTCTCGGGAGTGTATGTGATGACCAAGGTGTGTTGAAGGATGATGGTCAAGTAAAGGTCAACAAGACGAGGGTGTCACCAAAAGTTGAGTACTAAGTCAAGATCGATTTGGCGGGATGATCGTCGAGGAGGATGATCAAGTCAAAGTCAATAGGACGGGAGAGTCTCATGAGATGATCAAGTTGAGGTTGACAAGACGAAAATATCATCAATCTTGTAGTTAAGGTCATCATGCATAATGCATCAAAGGGTGATGCATGGAGCGTTAAAGTGGACTTGAAGGCGTTGATGTAGGATATCAAGCTTCAAGATAGTGATCAACGCTAAGGTATGGCTAGTGTAGGGCTAAGGTTGTTTCCTAGTCTTTGACCGGTCTTGGTGGTTCGTTGAAAGACCAGGTTTGTAAGATAGTCACCGTACTATTAAGAGGGATTCGGATCAGTATTGATCAAATCGGTCCCTAGATCTCGGGTGATGTACACTTACTCCTAAACACTAGTTGAGCGTAGTGAGATGTCGGGGTGTCGTAGGAGTGTTACAAGAGTGTCAGAAGTGTCCGTGAGGTGTTCGGACTTATGGGTGTCCGAGAGTGAGCGAGAGGAGCTCCGGGAGGTCTCCAGACTTTGTGGGTTTTCTCAGTCCGGACGATCTCTAGGTAACAGAGAGTTCGTAGTGTTGGGCGGACAGTCTGGGCCAGAGGGCTGGATGAAGCACGAAATCCAAAAGGTTGGAAGTCTTGTGCGGATGGTCTGGGCCAGGGGCAGACGATCCAGGCCGGGAGGCCGGACGGTCCGCGGAGTGCTGCCACCTCAGGGGCTAGCACTACAGGAATCCGATCTATAAACGTCGGCCAAAAAAATTAACATCGGCTTCAAAAATACCGACGTAAACATGGACTTATTTACGTCGGCCGCGTCAAACCGACGTAAATATCACGGTTTACGTCGGCCAAGCCGACGAAAACAGCGGGGAAGCATATTTACGTCAGCCAAGCCGACGTAAATAGGGGCTTTCACGAGCCCAGAAAATTTAAAATCGTGGAGGTCTATTTACGTCGGCCTGGCCGACGTAAATAGGGCTATTTACGTCAGCTAGACCGACGTAAATAAAGCCTCTGCGGAAACAAAAAATTAAAAATTTGAAAAATCCTATTTACGTCGGCTAGGCCGACGTAAATAAGGCTATTTACGTCAGCCAGGCCGACGTAAATAAACCCCCGCGGGAAAAAAATAAAAATTTGAAAAAATCGTATTTACGTCGGCCTAGCTGACGTAAATAGGGCTATTTACGTCAGGCAGGCCGACGTAAATAAGCCCTCTGCGTAACAAAAAAAATAAAAATTTGAAATATCGTAAATATGGCTATTTACGTCGGCCAAGCCGACGTAAATAAACTTAACACGCGCCCACAAAATTCAAAATCGTGGCGGATATTTACGTCGGCCAAGCTGACGTAAATACACCTATTTACGTCGGCTTGGCTGACGTAAATAAGGACGGGCCCCACGTGCTTGCTATTTATGTCGGCCAAGCCGACGTAAATACCGCGTTCGCGTGGCGCCTATTCGTCGGCGGCGGCGTAAATCGCGAACCCGTGAAGCCTATTTACGTCGGCTTGCGGCGTAAATAAACGACTTTAACTTAGCCCATACGCGACACCGGCCCATGAAACTTCCTCGCGCTCGTCTCTCGCGCGCGCCGCCCGCCGCCGCCTTGCCCGCCGCCGTCATAGCCGCCCTTACCGCCAGCGCCATGCCCGCCCCGCCGCCGCCGCCGCTTGTCGCCCTTCGCCCGTCGCCCTCCGCCGCCCGTCGCCGCCGTCATGCTCACATCCCGCGCCGCCGCCCGCCACGCTTCCCCATCGCCACGCCGCCGCCGCAGTCAGCCCACCACGCCCGTCGCGCCACCCACGACGACGGTCGCTCGTGCCTCATTGCCGCCGCCAAATCCGCTCCGCCATCATTGTCTTAAGCGTTCGCCCCTCGCTTAGTAAATTTAGTAATTTAAATTAATAAAGATTGTTCAAATTTAGTTTAGTGTACATTAATTTATGTAATTAATTTATTGTACTTTATTAAAGTTTAACTTAAGGTTTTTGTTGCTCAATTTAAAATTAGGTAGTTTATTTACTAATTTAATTAATATTGTTGATACATTATTCAAATTTAGTTTCTTGAATATTAATTTATGTAATTAAGTTAGTTTATGTATTTAATTTACGGTGGTTTATTCAAATTAAACTTAAGGTGGTTTATTGCTTAATTTAAAATTAGGTCGTTTATTTACTAATTTAATTAAGATTAGATTGTTATGTTGATTCTAATTAATTATTATGTTTTTATTTTAAATTTAATATGTAATGTTATGAAAGTTAAATTTTGTTCATGTCAATTGCACTATGTAGTATAGAAAGTCAACCTAACCTATACGTCACCCGTTTGGAAACGACACAACTCATATTGAATTGTGAGATGTGTCGTTCCCGAATTGTCCACGCTTTTGGACAGCTGGATAAGGATTGGTAAATGGCATGTCGTAGAGATTCAAACAAAATTTCGGCTACATAACCTAGTTGTTCTCCGATGCACAAGTAACAGGCGTGCATTCGGAGAACAGCGGGGTTATGCTGCCGAAATTTTGTTTGAATCCTACGACATGCCACGACAAACCGCGCTAAGCCGTTCATCCCTGGGTGGGTTTAGGACCTATCCTTGCCTAGAACTCCTGTTAGGGCCAGTAACCCATTTTCATATATTGTTTTTGCATTCAATAGTCGAAAAGATGGCACAGGACCGTGGGTGGATGTATGATGGCTGGGATAAATCTATGAATCACGCACAAGATTGGAAAGTAAACACACAGTCTTTTCTGGATCGGATTTTCTCCCCAACTCCTCCTGGTGGGGTAGCAAAGTGCCCTTGTGCTAAGTGTTATCTTTTTCTCGAGAGCGAAGACAATGATGGTGGCCACTGTGCAAATTTGGCTTTATGCGAATTACCATACGTGGTACGAACATGGTGAGTCACGAAGGAGAGACATCCGATCAGCGAAACTATCAATATAGTGGAGGATAGGATGGATGAGATGGTTGAGGATTTAGGCCGACAATTTCAGAATGCTTGGAGGATCGAGCTGCGATTCAAGAGGATCGACCAACCCCAAAGTAGCTTGAGGAATTCTATAGGCTCCTAGATGCTTCAGATAAGCCTTTGCATGAGTACACTAAGGTTTCACTTCTTGCCTTTGTGACAAGACTTATGGCTATAAAAGCAAAGTACGGATTCTCCCAAGCCTGTTACAACGAGTTGGTCAACTTGATTAGTGATGTCCTCCCAGAAAACCATAAGTTGCCAAAAGATATGTACTATTCAAAGAAGATGCTGGCTGGTCTAGGCATGCTTTACGAGAAGATAGATGTGTGTGTTAACAATTGCATGTTGTTTTGGAAGGAGAATGTAGATGACAGTCATTGTGTACTCTGTGGCAAGTGTAGATTTGTACAAATAACTGATGAAGAGGAAAATTTGGTGACAACGTCGACGCCGCCGATGAAGATTCTGCGTTACTTTCCTCTAACACCAAGGCTACAAAGAATGTACCTATCTAAGGAGATTGCGCGGCATATGAGGTGGCATAAGGAAGGTGTGCGGTTGAACAAAGGTTTCATGGGTCATCCATCTGATGGTGAGGCTTGAAAGGCATTGGACCGCCATGACGAAGACTTCGTGAAAAAGCCCAGAAATGTTCGTATCGGTTTGGCGACCGATGGATTCTCGCCTTTCAACATGAGTGCTGCGTCGTACTCTTGTTGGCCTGTCTTCTCAATTCCGTATAATCTTCCACTTTCGCTGTGCATGAAAGATGAGTACGTGTTCTTATCCCTTATCATACCAGGGCCGGAGCAACCTACAAAGCAATTAGACATCTTTATGCGGCCTTTGGTCGAGGAGCTGAAGCAGCTATGGACAGGGGTCACGACCTATGACAAGAGTAGAAAAGAGAACTTCAACATACATGTTGCCTACATCTGGTCCATCCACGATTTTCCAGCATATGGTATGTTTTCGGGATGGAGCACGCATGGTAGACTATCTTGCCCAATATGCATGAACGACACAGATGCTTTCCGTCTGAATCATGGTCGCAAATTCTGTTTCTTTGATTGCCACCGGCGTTTCCTACCTCCATGTCACGAATTCAAAAGACAGAGAAATGCCTCCCGCAAGGATACGATAGTCACAAAGGGTCCGCCGAAACGCTTAACCGGTGCGGAGATTGTTGCCTGGCATCATCAATTAATTTCCACGGAGGATGGCTTTGAAGGGGTTAGAGAGTCACACAACCGACCCATGTGTGCGTATCCGAGCTTGCCCTATGCAACATCCCTGATCCTACCACACAATGTTGATGTTATGCACCAAGAACGCAATATTGCAGAAAGCATTGTCAGCATGTGTTTCGACATCAAAGACAAGACCAAAGATAATGTGCAAGCTCGAAAAGATATGGCTAATATATGCAGTCGGCCAAGTCTTGAGGTGAGGGAGGACCAAACAGGACGGCAGGGGAAGCCACGTGCCCCTTACTATCTTAAGAGCTCTGAAAAGAAGACAGTCCTTCTGTGGTTGAAAAACATCAAGTTTCCCGACGGATACGCCGCGAACCTAAGGCGTGCAGTGAGTATCACGACAGGTAAGCTAAATGGCCTGAAGAGTCATGATTACCATATAATCATGGAAAGATTAATTCCTATAATGTTCCGTGGATACTTCCCTGATGATGTGTGGACAATATTGGCAGAGCTTAGTTTCGCGTACAGACAGATATGTTCGAAGGAAATCAAGAAATCAACGATGCAAAAGTTGAAGAAAGTTATACCTGTGCTAGTATGCAAGATGGAGAAGTTATTTCCACCCGGTTTCATGAATGCAATGCAACATTTGTTGGTACATCTACCGTACGAAGCAGAGGTTGGTGGGCCGGTACAATATCGATGGATGTATCCGATAGAACGAAACCTTAAGAAAATTAGGGCAACTGTGGGTAACAAAGCACGAGTTGAAGGTTGCATCGCAGAGGCATTCTTTCTTAAAGAGATTTCATATTTCTCGAGTACATATTTTTCATAGGAGCACAACATTAATGCTCATATTCCGAGATACCAACCATTGGATGAAACACATGGTTTCGATCTTCACATATTCCGAGGACATGGACACGCGGTCGGCGCTAGTTCGAATCATGAGCTGTCTCGCGAAGAGTGGAATGAAGCACTCTTATACATGTATTCCAACATTCCAGAAATGGAACAATATTTCCTGTAAGTACTTGTCATTCATTTCTAACTTGATTTGTCCCGTTAGAACCTAAATGAATCGATTAAAATGTAGGTTGTTTGATCAACAACAATGGAATTCGTTGTGAAAACCTACAAGTGTACAACTTGACAACTTTCGACGCAATGGTTTACGTGGTGGTCCTAACTTCGTGACTTGGTTTCGACAGCACGTATATTTCTTATCACACTAGTTTACGTGGTGGTCCTAATTTCTTATCATCCATATTGAATTGTAATTATTCCCAACATTTGCAGTGCATGCGTGCTCCTGCTGTCCATGAGGACCTTCGCCAGCTATCGCATGGTAGCACGACCATAAGAAAGTTTGGTCGGTACAATGTGAATGGGTTTCGCTTTCGTACCGCATCGTTAGAAGCAAGCCGTCCTCAAGCAGCCACAATTAATAGCGGAGTTGTCACTACTGCAGAGGGTGCAGATGGTCGACAAACCGAATATTATGGCATTCTTCAAAACATAGTGGAGATTAAGTTTGGCGGCCGAAAGGATTTAAGAGTAACTTTCTTTTATTGTGATTGGTTCAACGATAAAACAGGGATACGGCGAAACGATACGGCGAAACCACAATCTTGGCTTAGTGGAGGTAAGACATGAGTCACGCCTTGCAGGTCACAACTCATTCGTACTTGCTCACCATGTTGAGCAAGTGTACTACCTTCGATATCCATGTCCGAAGGAAAATTTAAAACCATGGTGGGTTGTTCACAAAGTGAATCCTCCTGGTCGCTTAAACACTCCTACGAATGATGAGTATATTGAAAGTGGGCTAGACCACATGGTTGATGGGGCCTACCAAGAAGATCGATTGCCTGGTTCATTTGATGTAGACATTGGGTCCACACTGAATGAATTAGTTGGGGACACGACAGATGTTATCGTGGAGGATGTCAGACAGAAGAAACGACGCCGTGCACATGACTCTCACCATGTTCCTAATGACGTCGATTACTTCTAATAAGTACAAATATTTATTTTCTTTGATGTATTCTGATTGTTTCTATGTCTTTCGATTGTTGTACTTGTGCTTAACCTAAAATTGTTTTTGTTCAACAGGATGAAGTCATTTTTTCGGCATAGCGGGTCGTTTTCAAAATCAAAGAAAAAGGATGGGTCCTCCTCGAAGAGTCAAGAATCCCTTTTTAGAGGTTCTAGTTCTCATCACAGCAGGCAGAGACAGTTCGAGAGATGCTTAGAGGAGGTTGTATAGTTTAACTTCGTTATTTTCATTCTTTCCATTTATACATGCACTGATTACATTTACATGTAAATATTCTCAGGTGGGCAGGCAGGAGGGTGCACAGGAGGCAAGGGAGACTGCGGTTGAGGCTGTAGAAGAGGAAGCAGTGGGGGAGGCTGTGGAGGAGGTATAGGAAACAGTTGTTGGATCTGTGGAGGAGGAACTGGAGGAGGATGGGGATGGTGAGGATGGGGATGGTGAGGGGGAAGGAGATGGTGGAGAGGGAGCGGATGCTCCTGTCTTTAGGTATTATTTACAAATAACTAGTAAGTATTAATTATGTATTGCATTTGTCATTACCTTGCATTCTATGTTTATTTCAGGTATAGAGGGACTAATCAGATTCCTCCGGTAGCAGTTCCTCAGGCACGGAGAGTGATTGTGCCACATGGAGATTGGTATGTTATTAAAATTTGTATAAAATGAATCCACATCACGTGATCTTACAAGTTGCACAATGCTTTTTTGTAGGCAATGGGTAGATGTAGAATGGACGGGGAGAAACAGCTTGAGGCAAGTGAATGGTACGCTAGGATCTCTCTTGCGTTACCATTATCCTGGTTTAGTGGTCATCAATGGTGAACCCAAGCCAACCCTAAAGTGGGCGCACTACCAGATGGCTATAGATAGGGTGCATGGAACTATTGCCCAGCGGGTGTGGGTGGATTTTTGGGTAAGTCTATGTTTTTCCACTTTCATTTGTTTTGCGAGCAATAGCAATACATACAATGTCTAACTCAAGCCTATTCCTTTGTAGGAGAGATACCGTTTGCCAAGTGATCAGGAGCAGTCGTTGCAAGCTAAGGCTAAATATGTCTTTGACAATGCAGCGACCAGAACGGTCAAGGAAATGATGTACCAGGCCCGTATCCAGGCAGTCAACTTGTACTATCAGAAAGAGCTCCACCAGGATATGAACAAGAAGCTTGGTGCTTCAAAAATTTACCTTCGTGAGGATCGATGCGAGAGGCTATGTTGCCATGGTTTAACAAATGCCCCGAGGCATGGGAAGCTCTCACCACTATTGGGCCTCTCTGAATTTGTTCAAATCTAACGAAGAGAGGTAACAGGAGGCGGGTCCAAGAGTAGCTCAGCGATGCGGAGCCGACGGACATCTTCGTCTTGCACGACGGATGGTATGTTTCATCTTGTTTAGTTTTTAATTGTCATATTTTATCTTTCAATCTGTTCAAATATTGGCTAATGACAGCGATTCTGAGAAGCTCAAAGCGGGTCTCGCCCCATGGACATTGAAGCTTACATACGAGGTCACCTAGGTTACGATCCTACGGCTGAGCGACTATGTAGTGACAGGCGACCTGAGCTTGGTTAGTGCGTAATGATTATAAACACCTCTATTGACTATTTCGTTTAACTTGTATGCATGAACTACAAATTTTGTAGGCTTGTTACGGAAAATGATGACAGATACTCACGGGCTTGACTATGGTGGAGGAATGAAGACATTGACCACAATAAGCTTTGTACAATAGCGGGGTGGCAAGAAACATGGAAGGTTCCCCATGTTTAATGGTTACCTTGATACCAGCACAGTCTTAAGTTCGGCGAGGTCGTCTCAATCCTCCCAGAGCAGTGGGCGTAGCGCTCGTGAGTCTCGACTGGAGGAGTTGAGACAAAAAGCAGCTCGTGAGAGTCGACTTCAGGAGCAGTTGAGACAATAGTAAGAATACTTTGTTGCATGGAAGACACAACAGCAAGCAGCTCTACAAGTAAGTTGTATGCTTGAATCCCAAAAATTCATAGTCTTATATCTATTTCGTTGTATGTTTGTATTCATGCTTTAATTATATGGAAGTTATAAATTTTACCAAGGACTAGATGTTAATTAGCTAGCCTTCTATATGTCGATTGCTCTAAAGTACATGAAATTGTCAAATAAGTGGTTATATATTTTAGAATTTCTGTTATAACTATAAGCAAACTACAAATTTAAACTTACTATTGTCGATATCTAATTTTGCGTATTCTTATTTAATGAAATTTGTCAATTACATTTGTTTTGTAGGAATACATGACACAGCAGTTCGGAAGACCACTGAATCTTCCTCCGTTTCAACCTCCACCCTTATTTAGCCCGCAATCTCCTAACATGGTATCATCAATTATTCAAATTTATTTTGATGTAATCTAGCTATCTCTAATATATGTTTGTTAATATAGGATTTGGTGGCCCCTACACCGGATGGCCATGTTGGAGGCAACGGCGCTTCTTCTTCGAGGACTCCGCCGTCGGTTGATCACTTCTTAAACTCGGGAGGCGACGCCGGTAGTAGACATCGATTTGGCAATACTCCTCCAAATTGATGTTTGTATGTGTATGAACAATGAATACTATGGTTATCTATGTTATGTTATGTTTCAGTATGAACAATGTACTATGGTTGATCTGTGTTGTCATGTTTCCAAATTGACGTTTGTTTGAATAATGAGTATTTGGTTGATCTATGTGTTGTATGCTATGTTTAAGTTTATATATTATATTGTGGATGTAATTTGATATGAATGGACGGATTGATATTGCTTTATATGAATGTATGGTTGAATGATCTATGTTGTGAATTGATGGTTATGTCATGTACAAATGGCTTATTTTGGCTGGCATGAATTCTCCAGTAAATACTGAAGCAAATTTCTGGCATGCAGCCCAGTATTTACGTCGGCCAGGCCGACGTAAATAGACTTATTTACGTCGGCTTCTAGGCCGACGTAAATACTCTTTCCACGGCCAAGTATATTTACGTCGGCTTAGTGGCCGACGTAAATAAGCCTTACATGACTAGAGCTATTTACGTCGGCGTAAATACGCTTATTTACGTAAGCTTGGCCGACGTAAATAAACCTATTTACATCGGCTTCATGGCCGACGTAAATAAGTCTTCCATGGTGGCAGATATTTACGTCGGCCACAAGCCGACGTAAATATGTTTATGTCAGCTTTTGGCCGACGTAAATATCTGCCACCGTGGAAAACTTATTTACGTCGGCCACGAAGCCGACGTAAATAAGTGCCACGTCAGCTCCACGCCGTGGGCTGAGAACCACTATTCCTATTTATGTCAGCTTCGAGGCCGACGTAAATAAGTGTTATTTACGTCGGGGCCGACGTAAATAAGGCTATCTACGTCGCTCGGTTTACGTCGGCCTATTTACGTCGGCTTTTGGCCTATTTACGTCGGCTTCTGGCCGACGTAAATAAGTCGGATTCCTGTAGTGTAGACGGTCCGGGCCAGGAGGCCGGACCATCCATGGAGAATAGGGAAGTGAGGTCCAGACTGTCCGACCTAGGGGCCAGACTGTCCGGGCTCTCCTGTGTGTTTGGCGATTGCGTTTGGTAGATGTTTTGGGATAGTCCAGGATTTTTCCCAGACTATCCACCGAGTACTGCCATTTTTCCAACGGCTAGTTTTTTAGATCTAGCCCTATATAGACCCTTGCGTGGCTCATTTGGTAGGGAGCAGGGATGAGCTTGTGAGATCCTTGGGGTGTTGGAGAAGTGGTTTTGGCTGAGATTTAGGTGTGTCCCAAAGTTTGAGAAGTGCCTATAGGGGATGAGAATGAGGGAAAGCACCAAATTAGATGGATTCGGTGAAACCCTACTAAGTGGAGTGAGGGACCAAGTGAGTCTTATGTGCATCACTCTTGAGCTTGATCTGATGCAATCAAGCAGCTTCGGGTTTGTTACTTTTGGTGCTTGCTGGCACCTAGACTATATATAGGAAAGCAGTTCTAGGCTCCATGATCGAATACCCTATGTTGTGCTTTAAGATTCGTGTTGTTTGACATGTTCATCTTTACATACCTACTAAATAAAATATTTGAGATGCCAAATTCTAAAGAAAAAAATAAAATTCATCTTTAGTTTGAACTATATTTGTCTTAAATTTAAAAGTAGTTTAAACTAGAGTTAAATTTAATTTTTTTGGAAGTTTGTCGTCTCAAATATTTTTTAGTGGGCATATAAATATACAAATACCAAACATCACAAATCTCAAACCATATCTAGTGGTAATGGATCATGAAGCCTATGCTCCATAGAGCCTTATGTAATTTCTCCATATATATATATATATATATATACACACGCCCCTCTTGTAAAAGTCGTCGGTACCAATTGCGATCCCAATTCTAATCTACATTGATGGAGATGTCACAGGTGTTTGATTTGCATCTCTTCTACGGTCCATTTCACTGTCGTTTTAAGTCGGCAGGAACAGTCCATCTTCGGTTTTGTCGCTCAATGTTGCCCACGTGGGCACCGACAGCAACGTTCTTCTGTGAAGACTAGATATTATTTCGGCCAGTTTTTCTAAGTTTTAGGGGCCATCTACGAATTTATGAGAATTCTATAGAAAAAATGGTTTTGCTATTAATCCTGATAATTTGCAAAATATCAATCGATTTTACTCACCTGCGCCACCACCGTCTTTCTCTTCTCCGGCCGCTGCCTTCCCCTTCTCCTGTGATCACTACCATTGGGGTTAGGGCTCGAGTTTGGGTTAGGGTTTGGATTTAGCGGTGCCTCCCAGGCTTCGAAGGAGGCCAGGGAGGCGGCAGTGTCGTTGCCGGAGCTGCAGGTGGCCGAAGGGCAACGTCGGTAGGGGGATCGACACACGGTAGCATCGATTAGGTTAGACAGGGCTGGCAAAGCGGCGGAAGGATAGGGGGCGGAGCAACGAGGGCGCCGCCGACCGTGGGTAGATGGATCGGCAAGGGAGGGGGAGGTGTGCGAAGCACTGCCGAAGAGGAAGGAGAAACTGGAGGAGCGGTGCCGGAGGCGATAAAGAGGAGAGGGAGAGGCGGCACCGGAGACGAGAGGCTTAGGGTGAGCTAGATCTGGGAGTTGGGGTTTGCGAAGGAAGAGGAGGGTCGAGAAGAGGTATAAGAGAGTGAGAGCGATATGAACGATTAGATCTTAATTCAACAGTGTAGAAATTCGACTGAGATAGAGAAGGTCCGTAGAAAAAAAATGACGCAAATTTATTTGTTAAGGTTACTTAGTATAGTAGTTATAAACAAGAACAGTCGAGAAAAACCGTGTATATTGTCTAGACTCCAGAGTCCACATATCAAGTAATATATGCAGTTTCCGGGAGCAAATAAAAAAAAATTAGTGTCACGATACTAATTTCCCTTTACTGCTAAGAAAAATGGAAATTTGAACCCACTGCTCTAGTACTCTATCCCTAGGTTGCGCCTAGAGCTGGCCATCCGGGCCAGTTCAAACGGGATGAACCGGACCGGCCCATACTGTTCACCGAACCAGGCCGGCCCAGACCGGCCCGGTTCGTTAAACTAAACCGAATCTACGCTGAGCCTTTGGCCCACTAGGCCGACCCGATTTGATTCGGTTCGGCCCGATTTATAAATTTAATTAAATATATATATACTGTATATTTATTTCTTTAGATATATAATTTATTTCTTTATTTTTATAACACATATTTATTAAATATAATCATTTTTATTTTTTATATATTATTTTTGGCTAAACCGGGTGTCACATACCCAAAATTTCAAATTTGATGTAAAACTTTTTCACAAAAAGTTATCAATATATTTTTTTCTAATCATTCCTAAATTTTAAAGAATTTTCTAAACAAAGCACCTATTTATTCTCTCTTTTGTTAAAGAAAATACCCTATCTCTCTTTTTCTAAAAATAAAAATCCTATAAAATAATAAATATTATTTCATATTTGGATTCTACTCATTTTTCTGGATTTTTAGAAATTTATTTGATATTTTTCTGAGCTTCCTATAGCTCTATATGAATTTTTAAAAACTATAATTAAATTCCGGAAAACTTTTTCCTTTTAATTCTAAAACTTTCCCTTTAAGGAAATATTCCAAAATACGCTTTCCTTCTTCGGTAACCCGTCTCCACTTAAATCACCCTCTCACTGCCACTTTGGTCCCACTTGTGAGTCCCCTATTTTCTAATCTAATGGCGCCCATTGGATTTCAATCCAACGGCTGCCCCTTGTCTTCCTCCTCCCACCGGTTGCGCCGCCCCATTTGTTCCAGCGCTGCCGCCATCGCACACCGGAAGTTCAACGCCGCCGGTTTTTACGCCACTTCCGTCCAAACTCCGCCCCCGGATTACCACCACCAGATGGCTCATGCCACCGCGAACCCAATCCTCCACCTCACTGCCTCTATCTACCCCCAGCAGCCCTCCAGTCCGCCGCCAACACGTCGCGCCGTCGCCGCCGCCATAAGACCCCCATCCGTGCCCGCTACTCTACCATTGCCCTATAAAGCTCCCCTCCGACACCGCTTCACCCCCAAGCCTCCTCCTTCGCTATCCATTCCCCCTCCATTACCTTAAACCGCCGTTTCCACCGCTTCCTTCTCTAAGTCCGGCAAACTGCCTCCTCGCCGCCCCGGTCATCCTATGGCCTCAACACCTATATACAAAACATCTCAAATCCCACCCTGAACCTAGCCCAACCATTACCTAGCACTAATTCCTATCGAAGCCCCCACCTCGTCGCCGCCCCGTCACGCCACCACCACGACCTCGTCGCCATATTAGCTCTGGCCGTCCCAAGCTACACTATAACCACCAAAAGAACCCCTAAACATCTAATTTCATGGGACCGCCGCCGATTGCTCGCCGCCGGCCTCCCTCGCCGTCGCCGGTGACCTTCCCCGCCGCCCCCTCCATTTTCCCCTTCCTCCTCTCACTGACCAGCTAACCCCACCCTGTCAGCCACCCGTGCTCATTTTCCTCCCACTGCCGACGGGTCCCCATTGTCAGCCGCCTGTGTCCTTGTATTGGGCCAAGCCCAATTAGCCCAGTAAGGATTTTTTTTAAAAAAAACTCTTTTCTATTTCATATTACAACCATACAGTTTAATATATATTTAAAATATCAAATCACTTTTTATAAATTCTACAAAATTCATACAAATCAAAAATTAAATAAATAATTATATAAAAATATAAAACATTATATTTTTTAATAAAATAACCCTAAATAAATCCTTTTACCCCACTTCTTCGTATATTAAAACATTTTAATTAAAGAATATAGAAGTAAAATTAATAAAATTGCCAATATAAAAACTATTCAAAATAATATTTTACACCTAGAAATAATATCATTACATTTTAAAAACTTATAGAAATCCAAATTTGAACTTAAAAACCCTTTCTATAATTAAAATTATAATTTTTCCTAAATATAAAATTTACACATATAAGACATTTCCATATAAGAATATAATGCCAAAATTAATTATTTTAATAAAAATATTAATATTCTAAAATTAATAATAATTCTCTATAAATAAAAATCAACCTAAATTATCAATCCTATGCCTTAACCTTAATGTCATGCTGGCCAAAATATCTATTTTTACATAAAAACCCTATCCCTTTTTTTTAGAAAATATTTTTAAACTTTTAGAAAATCGTACAACCCATCACCTTTTTACCCAGACCCTTTTTATTTTATCGTTTATTTAAAACTTTTTTTATTTGAATATTTATTGGAGTTGCTCTCTTTATGTAACGTATAGATGATGAACTTCGCCCTCTCGAAACTTTAGCCGTAAATGTCCAAAAAATTCAATAAGTGTGATCCGATCTCCAAATAAGGCATGTTTTCTTATTCTTGATGCATTTTGATATACCTATATTTTCTTTATTTATTAATTATTGCATATATTTTCTAGTTATTTATTTATATATTCCAAGTACAATTTTATCTAAACCCCAATATCTTAAAAAGCCACCCTAAAATAATCAACCCTGATAAAACCCTAGTATAGGTAAAAATATTAAAAATTTGATTATCTCATTAAAAGATGGAGAATTGGTCTGTACAAATAAGTTAGATTGGATAACTTATTTGATGTGGAAAAGCTGTAGTCTGGAAGGTTGATTGAATTTATAAAGAGTAATTCGGAAACAGTGTTATGTTATTTGGGCCCGTCGGTACATGGAAGTACCAGCTTAATAACACCAGATGGAGAGAGTGTGAACTCACTGGAATCGTTACTCTATAAACTATAGAAGCAGATTCAGAAACAGAGTTTTGCCGTCTTGGGTTAGAGGAATCAAAAGTATTGATTGACACTCAGGGGCACTAGATATTTGCTCTGTGGTATGAGAATATCTAGATATCGTTTGCTTCTATAAAAACTTGGGTTTAAAATAAATAAGAATGACACATTGATCATCCATCCATATAAGGAGCTGTTATATGGGTAAAGCTAGATAGGTTCTGCAGAGCTAATAACAAATTCATTAATAGACCCTACTTCGGGTATATGAAGTTGTGTCAACTGGGTGATGCCTCTCTTATTTACCAAAATCTATGAATTTATCTTATGAAAAATATTGTCTGGATTGCAAATGAATAAGGATGGAGAAAGATGATAGAATTTGTTCTATTATTATTAATTGTTTTAAATAATGGTGGGACTTTTAAAGTTTAAAATTTGCATATTCACCATAAAGCCTTACTATTCCTTAAATCATGTTAACATATATTAATAGTGATATTCTTTCAAGAAACCTGCAAGTACGATAGTACTTACCCACATTATGTGGGCAATTTATTTCTTTTACAGGATCCACTTTATAATCAAATTGGACATTTATGAAGAAGACAAGAGTTCACATATGATCGATTTCTAAGGTTTACCTTATGCTCAGGCTTTTCCTGTGGTGTATGGACATGTATTTTCTTTTTATTACCAGGTTATATTTTTACTTCCGCTATAAAATATTTTATATCATGTAATAAATCAAGCAGACTGTACTATTTCTGAATGCAACTGAAATCCTGGACAGTTGGCATTCTGGACATTTTCTGATAAATTCTTACCGGAAATTTGGTCCGTCACACCGGACCAACCTAGTTCACTGTGCGAACTATGCCTAGGCCAGAACCCAGCCCGTTGACTTGTTTGGTCGTTTGGCCCGGTTTGTACAGTGAACCGGGCCAAACGGGCCTGAACCGGGCCAGCCTTGCGACAGCGGGTGTTAAATGACACAGGAAAGTGTGCAATATTCCATCCAAGTCATAGGAATGCGCAAGAAATGGAGCGCTATCCAACAGTTTTCACTTTTCAGCCAAATCACCTGATTTGGACGCTGGTACATTTTGGACATGATTGGCATTTGCATCCTATGGAACTCATGGATAATGCTCTTAGTCAAAACTAGAATAGAATGCGCGCGCCCGTTTCTGTCCTGCCGGTGACGAAAGTTATCTCTATATCATACAATCTTAGATGCACTTTTAGAAGACATGAGCTGCACCATAGGAAATCTGAAATGAAAAACCATGTATTCTTTGAGGGCCATAATCTGAGAGCATTACAAAGAGCTTTACATATCACAATCTACATGAACCCTCCATGAACAATGGAAAGCTCATGACCTTGGCTTCTTGCATAAGAAGCAATAACCCAGGTAGAATTCAAGGAGGACCCAAAAGGAACACCTCTGAGTCAACTTCATTAGAGGCAACAGTCTTCTCATTGAGCAGCCAATAACCCAATACTTGCAGAAGAAACAGCAGAGTTAGTATTGATAGAAACAAATCATAAGGCAAGTAAACACTCATAGACAACAGCTTTCAGAATTGCTGAAGCAGCAGCGCAAAACAGTAACATGAAATGCAAGCTTTCCAGGCAAATGGAAGAGCAGGCATGTCAGATGCAACGTACCAGCCGAACAGGGAAAAGAACGGAGTTATTCTTGCTGGTTCTTCAGCACTAATAATGTCTCTGTGTTGTTGCAATCGATAATCCCTGTTCATATGTTGTTGCAAATTCATGAAAGGCAGATCCAATTAGCACAGGTACTGTGAAAACTGCACTGCTTTCTATAAAATTGCAATGAATTTTGCGTTCCAAACCTGATTGTAATCCCCGATTCTTATCCCTCCATTCCCGTGAAAACTGCACTGTTTTCTTTAAATTTTCGATGGAAATTTCGTGTTCTACAAAATTTCCATGAAAACCGGTGGGAGGTGGGGGGCTACTACTAACCAGCAAGCTTGACATACTATGTACCAGCAATCCAGCCTACTGGAGCAAATCAAATGACAGAAATAAGCATCAAGATGACCCAAATCAGATCACATGGCTCAATTGCTAGCTCATCTCATTTGCCATGCAACAATGATCAAATGGACTAAAGAAAATGCCATGTCAACACAACATCAAGAACACTATCATTCTATATTATCATTCTGGCACCATAACAGTTGTAAACCGAACCATGCATGTAACAGAATGGCCGAAACAAAGATGCTATAAAGCAGAGTAAGGTTCGCAGGAACAACTTTAGGGAAGAACAGTCGAGTCATCCATGGCGAATTGCTCAACCAACCATGCTCGAACTACTACCAGAACAAACAAAATGCTCTCTTCAGTGATACGACCCCAAAACACTCATGATTCTTCTCCAGCATTGGACACCTAAGGATTTACACTTGTTTCTTGAAGACGATCATCAGATACCCCTTTAGTGAGACTCCACTACCGCCAGCATCGGCTGCGCCGCCTCCGGAGCCCCATCCTTCACCACAGGCTCCACCTTCTGCTTGCCAAACACCTGCAAGCCTATCACAAGCAGCCAGAGTTTAATTAGCCGTCTAAATTAGCTATAAGTAGTAGCAGGCTGAATAATCAATTAGAATGCATCACATCATCACAGTCAGCAGCAGTAGCTGTTATGACCAAATTAAAGTTTAGAGGAACAGATAACGGAATATCATAGCGAGATAACAGATAAAGGAACAACCCTGTGTTCTTACCAATCAGAAATTAGAGCACTACATCATAATGCCGATTCAAACAGTAGCAATTAGAGCAAAAATTTGAGGTAAGCAATCAGATAACAAATTGACGGTTCACAGAGGGCTTCACAAGCAGAAGCTTCAGTCGCATGGCAAGATCCGTTGATCCAATAATCATCTTTGCATACTTCTTTTTTTTTTTTAACCAAATCATCTTTGCATACTTCACCACGCAGGGAAAAAATCCTGCAAAAATAGTCTCGTGCAAATTTCTACCTTGCTACAGTCCACATCACCATCCAACATCCCAGAATTAGGGATATTTTGCAATACATTCAACTCAATATGGATCATCCATTCTTAAACACAGGAAGTGAATGGCTATGAACTATACAGATCAGAATCTCTTAATTAAACACATGCCATGAATTGAACAGCCATGAACTGCACAAAACGAAATCCACATGAACCCTAACACTATGGTTCTTTTTCTGTGACTCTTTTTTCTTCGAACAGAACTCAGGAGTCATGACCAAGAAAGCAGAAGCATTGAACACACCAAAACATCAAGAAATTTAGTACCAAATAATCGATTGGAAAGAGTGCATTACCAGCGAACAGCGAGGAGAGGGGTTGCTGCGTGGTGGGGATGGGGGCGGGAGAGAAGGGGTGTACCGAGCTACTCTTCTGTGAGACGTAGTCGCCGGTGGCGTGGACACAGGGGAAGAAATTTGATCTAGAGGAAGAGAAGGATGTGAGCGAAGAACCCACATCCCAGATCTTATGCGAAGCTTGGGGAGATGGAGAGATACCTTGTTGTTGGAGGAGGACGACGGTGAATCCGGCGATTCCGGTGGAGGTGGCTGGATCCAGCTTCCGTGAGGCCATATGGCGGCGGAGACAGCGTGATCTGACCGTCTTGGGGTCCGTCGTCCCCGAATCCGGCCGTCTTGGTACCGCAGCGTGGGAGGAGACGACGTGGTGCGTGAGAGGAGACAGGGGAGCCGCCGGTGAAGGCCGCGGCCATTCGGAGATCGTGACAGGAGGAGTAAGGCGGCGTGGGGCGGTGTAGAAGGTGGGAGCCTAGAGGCGATGGCATCGGCTAAACAGGCGAAGGACATGGGGAGGAGGGCGGAGGATTCATGCGAGCGAGGCGAGAGGGCATCGCATGCTAGGGTTTGGGCCGGGCCAGAGGACCTCGGGTTGAGAACAAAAAAACGTAAGGGGCAAAATGAAAAGATGACGCTGCGACGGCCACTCGATCGACCAATCGAACGGACGTGAAGATTTGAGGACGTGGATCAAAATTCCAAAACCTGGAGGATTTTTTTGCAAAACCATCAGCGCTAGACGGCCGGATCTCGCTGAGCCCGCGATCGGACGGCTGAAGAATTCCAGCCGACGTGGAAGGCTCAGTTGGTAATATATATATATATATATATATATATATATATATATATATACACATACACTAGGAACATTCACGTGCCCACGACGTGTTGCGTTTTACACGGCCTACAAAACATAAGCTCATGAGAGCGATGGTCTTCCCCACCCCCCTCTTATACGTATATAGCCGCTAAACCTTAAAAGAGACTAAAATATGGAGCTTTAAATAAAAACAATAATCAGAAACCTTT
Source organism: Olyra latifolia (assembly GCA_036346145.1). Lineage (NCBI taxonomy): Eukaryota > Viridiplantae > Streptophyta > Magnoliopsida > Poales > Poaceae > Olyra > Olyra latifolia. The sequence continues at coordinate 37,132,363 of CM070524.1, read as the reverse complement.
TAAGAGAATGAACCCAAGATCTGTCACAGCTCAATAATCTGGTCATTCCAAAAACTGCAGTAGCATTGCATAGTGCAAACAACCACCCAACCGATGGTAGCATTATAGAAACTGAGAAATTTGTCCTTCCAAAGCAAGAGAATACCCCAGTTACCAAAAGGAAAATTAAGCACGTCCATTGAGCATAATGTGCTCTCATAGATAAAGTGCCTTGAATAACAATGAAAAATGACCACATAATAACTGCATATATGAATATTCATCAACAGGCCTGTCTCATTTACCTAAAGGCCATGCAGTTTGGTAACAACTCTAATACTCTCTTGCAATTACTCCTATGTACTTCAATATTTACAATTTCATTTACCTGAAGGCCATGCCAGGTAACAACACTAATTCCTGCAATTACTCTTAGGTACTTCAAATCTTCCTCTTGTATGTCAAATCTTCCACTTGTAAGAAACCTCTGCATGGCGGGTGGTTTTCAAAAACGCCAAAGGCTAGAAATAACCTCAAATGCACCATTATGTTTACAACAATGTCAGCAGCACAGATGGTGGAACAATTAGCCTTAGAAAACGCAGTTCTTCCACCCATAATATATAGAAGTCAATTACTTGCTTTCCTTGTAACTGTACATCATTGATTCAATTTTTATGAAGGAACACTTTTAGAGTGATAAAAAAATAATGTAAAACAGGCAACCTATTGACAGTACTGTACAAACAAAGTAGGAAATATAACTGCATGAAGTTGGAGGCAAAGAAGATGATCAAAATTCCAACGAATATGCTTTGTACATTGGATCAACCTTAACAGAGTGCATGATACTAGAAAATGGAGTGATCACTCAGTCATTTGAACAATTTCCTTGATGTAGGCATTGCTTATGGTCTACCATCAACATGGAAGCTACAGGAGGGAAAAAACAGTAAGACAAAATGTTAGTAAGAAATGATAAAGAAAGGTCGATATTGGTATAGCTAAAAGACATCAAAATGTAACGTCATGGCAAAGGCTATAGGAATATTACTTTTTCCAGAAACTTCGTAATCAATACATGGGCCTTTGCTACATCGACAAAATAAGGTGCAAGGTATCTATCTGACAGTAACCAATTGGCAATGGCAAAACTGAGTGATGAGACATTCCGGCATTCTGTTATCTCTATTTTCTCAGCTCATCTCCTCAATGCATTTTAGAGCACATGAACACACATTTGTAGAAAGAAACACCAAAGAAATTGCTAAATTTAAAGAATCGAGAAAAAAATATATAGTTGCTAGTGTGGTTACAATTTTGCTACAGTTTTGTATATAACATGGCATAGCCATGGCAAATAATATAAAATCGCTATGACAGAGCATATATGTGTGTAGGTACTACTGTGTTTAGAATTATTTATATTGAAAAAAGAAAATAATAATAAAAAGGGCTTAACCCCCCTTGTAGGAGCAGAAAACCTTACCATGAATTGCAAAAATTGAAGTAATACAAAGGGTAGCACAGAATTGATAATATCAACATTTTGAAATTGAGGTGGTATTATCTTCTGCTTCTTCTGCAATGAAGCCAATCCTAGCATAGGAAAGCATCAATATTTAGAACCCCCCAAAACTGAAGATGGAAACGCGTCATCCACATCATATTGGTAGGCAAGTAAATCTTCTTTGATGCAAAGGCTTACATGGAAACATTGCAGCCTTTTTTTTGGTTTATGCACCGGTTTAGATTTTTTTTCCCTCATTTCCTACCATTAACTTGCATATAGCAAGAATCAAACCACACCTATGAACTTGATGGTTTTATCTACAGCAAGCAGCCAAATGATATTCCAAGAACCCATCAGTCATAGCATGGAAGATAAATGGGTCAAACAGTTCAGAACCTGATGCTGAACTTGATGGCACCACTAACCTACAAACAATGACAAACTAAACTAACTGAGAGTTCCTTTGGTTGTTTGAAGCGTCCATGGTTTCCAAATGCTTTATCTAGTAAAAATCGTCATGTTATATGAGGAAAAAGGAGCTGAAATGATAAGAGCTGAAACTTTTCCTCCTCATAGTTCCACATATCCTATTACTACCACTACTCATCCCAATGTATATTACAAGCTTTCGTTGTTCATATTGATTTAAGCACACTAAAACCGCTCATCATCTAGCACTCTAAGCTACGAAGCAGAGGAGCCCACACTGAAATTTACATGATCATCACAAGCATTGTACAGAGAGCAAGCAGGAGGTGAATTGGGAGGTTAAAGCACATACTCCTCATATCGGCGTTTGGGGCTTGGGTTGATCGCCGTCATGACCACGGGAACACGCCGAGCATCTTCCCCCTGTCCAGGCACTCGGCGAGCTTGTTGGCGCCGTCCACCTCGGCGACCATGAGGCCCTGCAGGTAGCCGCACACGCTGGTGGCCACCATCTGCCTGAGAAAGGCCAAAACCTTAAGCTTGGATAGTAAGCATTTCTTCCAGACATCATCAAAGATAACAAAGAAGAGTGAGCTACAAAACTCAAATTTTTCTGCAAACCTGCGATGCCTGTTTTGGTGAGCGGCCTGTAAATAAGTAAATAAATCAACGTATGGTTTGGTGATATGGCAAAATTAATGTTTGGAAACCTTTTTCAGCAGATATACTTGGTAATGGGAGCTTATAAGAATTGGAACAAATGAAACAATATCCACAACACGGTCCGCCATATTAGGTAATCATTTGAGAATCAAGCATCACACTACCAATCGATTAGCAAAGAGGTAACAAACAGATGTACATATGAAAGTTGAGCATAAATGCGGACAACATTTCTAATTGAAGCCAATGACGCTAAAAACCACAGAAATGAGCACATCTCCTAGCGTATTTATTTTTGGAGTTCACAAATAAGAAGTGAAATCTGTGGTGGAATGAACGACTAACCATATATGAGTGTGGCATCGTTTCAGACATCATGTGGCACGGGCACGGTGCATGGTGTGTCCCAGCAGTAATAATTATGTCATCCATTAAGAATGATGAAACCAGAAGTCATTTGCACCTTCGAGAAGCAAATAGCATTAGCTCATGGTAGAGCTAGAAAAGCTTTGCAGAGCAACATAGCTTGAAAATACACCCTGTCTTCAGGTGTAATTAAATCTGAATTTTGAAGCGAAAGATAAAAGAGGAACAGAAATAACTGTTAACCAAGTTGGGTGTGTGATATTCTTTTGTTAGTATCAGTGTAAACATGCTGAGAATTGAGTGAGCTATGATTATTCTCTTCTGGTTGATGATTTACCTAGCATTTCAATTAAGTACCTTGACAAAAGACTGAATGATGGTTCTTGTTTTAGCAAACGGTTCATCTGGACTTTATTTTTAACATATGTATTTAGATATAATCAAAGGTGGATTTTAACTGCAAAACGAAACAGGAGTAGAAATATCTATTGGCCAAGCTGGTTGTATGATATTCTTTTCAGTGACAATATAAACATGCTGGAAAATAAGTGAACAGTGGCCATTTTGTTCAGTCTGATGATTTGCCTAGCATTGTATCATACACAATGTATAGCAGTGTAGCTGAAAACTAAGCTTTCAAGTAATTTGGGTAAGTGAGGTAATGTAAAAGGACTAATGACTATGTTGTTAGCTAGCAGTCTATGTGGACATCGGTTATGAAACTGTATAAAGGTGTACCCTTAATTGTTTTTTCCTTATGCAAGAAACAATAGAAACATAATTGACTGTCGGTACAGCTGACCATGCTATAGTTCCTTTGTGAATGGCAAAGATAATGAGAAATGGTTCAATTGTGGTAATTTTTCTGCCTGTTCATTAAATCGGAACTGAGGTACACAGTATGTGTTCAGGTTTAGGACAGCTGTGATCAGTAAGGCAAAGGCAGGCTGCTGTTTTTTTAATCCGATTCATCTAGGTTCAATCACAATAGGCTGAACATTTGTAAGAGGCAATTTTAAGCACGAGTATTTGTTCCCAGTAACCGAAGGCAGTTCAATGCACATAAATAATATTTAATACTCAAACATAGTATTATCAGATAGCAATCTAGGAGATCAGATAACACCTGAAACAGATCTAGCGGCTTACCTTTCTTGTCTTGGCGACTGCCGGAGGAGGATCATTGGGCGAGGTCGTCGGAGGAGTATTGTTATAGCATCTCCCAACGTACCAAGCAAGGAAGAAAATCTCACCGTGATGGCCCGTGGGGAGGCAGATCTGAAGAGAGAAGGGAGATGCGATCTGAGAGGAAGAAGGGAGACGGCGACGCCGAAAAGGAGAAGGGGAGGAGCAGCGCCAGCGCGGGGAAAGAGGCAGCGCCACCGTCGGAGAGGAGAAGGAGAGGGGCGGCGCCGGCGCCGGCACGGGGAAGGGAGGGAAGCGGCGACGTGGTCCAAGCATAAGGAGTGGGGGATGGAATATCAGAGCTCGAGATGCGACGTGAGGGCGAGACGGCGGGGTGGAACCGGGAGGAGGGGAGGAAAGGGAGGAACGGGGCAGCCGGCACGGGACACGCGTACCGGGAGGAGGGGCGACGCTGGCGGGGTAGATAGGAGAAAAGGGCAGCGGCGGCGCGGCGAACCGGCAAGAAAGCGACGACGTCGCCTAGGGCGGCGCAGGCGAGAGGAGAGGCGGCGCCACCATGGGGACCGACGGCGGGCCTGGGGGGCGGATCAGCGACGGCTTGGCGGCGCAGGGGTGGCTCTGGCGACGGCAGGGAGGCTACGGCGACGGCGTCGGCCGAGCAGGCCGCGGAGGAAGTGGGGAGGAGGGGCGGAGGAAGAGAGGGTGAAGGGGACGCGCGAGTGAGGGGAGAGGGCGCCGCCGCATGGTAGGGTTTGGCCGGCCCGGAGGACCTCGGGTTGGAAACGAAAAAAACGTACGGGGGAAATAAAAAGGCTACGCTGCGAGGGCCACTCGATCAATCAATCGAACGGGCGTGAAGGTTTGAGGGCGTCTGTGAAAATTCCAAAACCTGGAGGGTTTTTTTGCAAAACCGTCAGCACGCTGGACGGCCGGATTGCCGCGAGTTCGCAATCGGACGGCCGAAGTTTTAGTGGTGACGTGGCCAGCCTGAGAAGTGCCCATTTTAAATGCTTTAATATATAGTAATATATATATATATATAGGCCTTTGCATCCTATGGATCCAGCGTAAGCACCAAGCCCAAGCCCTTGTTGTCAGAGTTTAGCTCTCAACGCTGTCTCGGACAGTCCGTCCCAATCCATTTTTGTTGGTGTAGATTTCCACTACGCGTCATCTTGGCGGACGCAACCTTAACACTTCTTTTTTAAAAAAAAAATAAACAAAATAATCTTCGTGGTTCAAGTTACAAAACAAACTAAAACAGAAACCAATGAGTTTCGGTAGTAAGAACCACTAACTCCTACAAGAAAATATATAAAAAGTATGATCTGTAATCCCTTGTCCTCTCCTCTTATAAAAGAGTTGACACTGATATTGAAAATAAGTTTATCAAAAGATATGAAAACATGACTACTCGACATACGCTTCTCCACCAGCATGTATATTGACGAACCATAAAATAAAATTTAGGATTCGTGCATCCAACTTACAGAACTTTCAGAAAACATAAAAAGAGGCTACATTTTCCCTCCTTATCGACATCTAGCTTCTGTTTGAGGTGATGATAATCCTCCAATGAGTAAATCTAATCTACGCCACCGAAGCGAAACCTTAAATCACTACTATTACTAACTTCACCCGCCACAAATCTAACGTTGCCTCCCCCGCCAACCGCCTAGAGGTCGCCGATGAAGAAAACGACTGACGAATCTACGGTGGTGCCTAAATTGTTTCCTCTTATCTTTTCCTGCGGCAGCATCCGAGAAAACCTAACCTACATGTATACTCTCCCTCCCTGGTTTTACACTTTTACTTGAAAGCATGCACGTCGACTGGTCCAGAAACCTGCAGGTTTCGGATTCTGCCCAGCGACTTCTTAACGCTTCTAAACGTACATCGCTTTTCTGGAGATTGAATTAATGGATCGAATGGGCTCAATTACAAATGGACTTGATCATAGTTATGTCGTATGTTTCATCAATGTTTCATTTTCATTATGCAAAAAGAGTATGCTCGACATTTGTTTATCATAAAAGATTCGATATTTCAATGTTGTCTTATTTCATTATAAATTCCATTCAACACATCTAATCAACAACCTTTTGCTTACCTAGTGCTCCCAGGAGCGGCTCTGTTTGGAATGGTTGCCATGTAATGATAGATTTTGAGAGTTCTGAGAAGTGGCTATAAGAAGCTAAGACTTTTAAGTTTAGTTGAGTTTTGATAACTTTAAGAAGCGACTTCGAGAACTTCAAGAGATAGTATTGAAAAGTCAAAACGTTTGGTCCAGAAGATATTTTAGAGTGCAAAGGCCAAAAGTGGCTGATATGAGAAGTTGAAATGTTTGATTTGACTAAGCTTAGAGAGCTTTGAGAGATCACTTTAGAATCTTCGAGAAATGGCTTTCATAACTTGGTATTTTTGCTCAAAGAAACAACTTTTTTCCATGTAAAATCCAAAAGGGGATGCCGTTCAAAATAGGCCATCTCTGTCACCCCCTCAATTTCTAGAACTAGGGACCTCTATGATACCTGCGTTAATTTGATAGACTAGTGACTATATTTATAGCCGGAGTATTGCATACATGTAGAATTAGTTACGTCTTCCATTAATACAATCCATAAATTAAGCCATATGGCTGCTTACACCGAAAATTGAATTGGCCAAACACATTGGCGTCTTAGGGTTCAGAGTGTACCGGTTGATTTGACCTAAAACAGCTCCAGCCGCCCTAGTGGAGAGAGCGATGGAGGAATAGGGACGACATATAGGGAATGAGTTAAGGGTTTGATTGGTTGCTCGGCTTCGTCCAGCCAGGCGCGCGGCATGCATTGACCAGCCGCGAGCGCGCGTTTGGTTGGCCGCATTGCACAGCGCGAGCCTGGCCGACGGGATGCAACCGCAGTGAAAAATGGCCTGTGAGGCTGGCCCGGCGGAAATGCCGCTCGGGACCGTTTCCGCAGAGACGTGCTCGCTCGGGCCTGGGCGAGTTCGGCCGAGCAACCAATCAGACCATTATGGTACAACTGCTTTCCTTCTTCTGAACCAGGTGCTTCCCTTCTCCGTGAAACCACCAAGCCGTAGGGATTTTGAGAACTTCAACATTTTTTATTTAGTCCCTGGTTTTTGCACAAACTGTGAAAGGGAAGAACAGTTTTAGAAAAAACTAGAGGAAAATTTTAAAAAGAAAAAATTTAGATAACTATGATTTCAAGATGATATTATCGTGATTACGTAAGTAAGATTACATAATTACGGTAATAACAATTTTAAGAAAGCATAATTAAGACATGTCGAATAAAATAGGGTGAAGGTTCGTGGTACTTAATGGTGTTTGGGAGAAATGAATAGATTATATAAGAGAGAAGATGCTGAGTGAGATTTGCGGAGTCTGCTAGAAAGGGGGAGATTTGCTGAGTCAATAAATTTACTGAGCTAGCCAAAAGAACAATTTGTTGAGTTAAATTTGCTGCGGCCACTGAAGACAACCTTAAAGGCACCATCAACTTTGAGACAACAAACGTCAAAGTTTGGTAGTGATTATCCAGGCCCTTGGGAATGAACTCTGGAATGTGAAATATCTACTATTAAAAAGTCTTTTGTGATGAATGACGAGTGATGGCACACTTCACTAAAATCACCCGTCATGCTATCCGTTGTAAAAAATCATCTACTTCACTGAGACTATCCACCATGCTATTTGTTATAATAAACTCATCTTATCTGATTAGCTATCAAAATTCTCAATGGGGGTACAACGGGAGTGTCTGGAATTACTTCCTCCTCATTTTTGCCATAGATTCACTAGCAAGCTGGGTATTTCCGTCCATCAGACCCACAAGACCATGTTGACTTGTGACCACTAAGACGTGCCTGAACAATCACACAACCTTGACTGCCCACAATAGCGAGAACTCGCACACGAAGAAGCAAGCGACTCCACTCCTAGGTACATTTAAGGCTTATGACAAGACATATACCTACCCATAGCTCTCTTTCAGGGCAGGGTAATGGGTGTACATGGTATATATAGACCCTCCAATTAGGGATGAAACGGATCGGATACGGATCGAAAATCACTTATATTGTATTTATATCTATATTGTTTTTCGGATACAGATTTGGACATGGATAGTACCAGATACAAATACGGATACGAATAATATCGGTCACGAATATAAATCGGATATGGATACTCCTTCTCGGATAATACACAATAACACATAGGCCCTGTTCTATTGGGCTCATGAGCTGTGACTTATCTGACTTATCTCGAACTTCGAGAATTTCCCGAGGTGGCCTCGAGAGTTAGATGGCCTTGAAATTTAGGATTTAGGGAGCTTTTAGACTCGCCTACAAGATAAAAATAAAACGGATTCAAAAAGTAATAAAAAAAGTCAGATGAGTCAATATTAGTCAGATAAGTCACGAAAATTTTGTGACTTATCTGACTAATATTGACTCATCTGAATTTTTTTATTACTTTTTGAATCCGTTTTATTTTTATCTCGTAGGCGAGTCTAAAAGCTCCCTAAATCCTAAATTTCAAGGCCATCCGACTCTCGAGGCCACCTCGGGAAATTCTCGAAGTCGGAGATAAGACAGATAAGTCACAGCTCATGAGCCCAATAGAACACCCCCATAGTAGAGAAATAAGTATAGAAAATACATATGGTTGTCACTTTTTGTGTTCGTGGACTCATAGTTATGGTGATATGTGAGTATTTGAGTATGACTGTCTTGCTAAAGAAAAGATACTGACGGGTGGAGAAGTATAATGGAGATGATTTGTAGATGGATATTCACTATACGGATATATCCAAAAAAAGCTCACATATTATCTAAGATACTGACAGGTTGGTTCGGACGGTCGGAAATTATCCATACCATTTTCATCCCTACCTCCAATAGAACATCGAGGCAGAGGGCAAAGGAGACACTAACGCATGCCTACAATTGTCTATAGTCACTAACACGTAGCTATTTTATCAATTCCTTTTCCTCTTTCATCCTATACATCCTGTATCACTCAACATTGGTCAAGTCGACAATACATCGGACATAGGGCTATTATCCTCGACCTTGAGAGGCCTGAACAAGAATAAAAATCTTACTGTGATCTAGCCGCATTGTTGAGGTTGCATACCTTCGTACGCGAAAGGTGGACCCTTGGCCCCCACAAGATCAAGAAGTAAGCTCAGTAAAGAGGTCGTTCTTGAATCGCCGACAATTGATGCCTACCGTGGGGCCGTTTCCCTCAGTGATGCCAATCACTTAGGGCATGTACAATAGAGAGTCAAGGATGTCTGTTAAAGACAAATATGTAAAAAAGACATGTATAAGAGCCAACATGCTATTTAATGCTGCTCCTTTCTAAGAGCTTGTGAAGAGTCGTCTCTTCACCAAGAATCGACTCTAGCATTTTTTTTCACTTTTTTTCCTGCCACATCAGCGAAACATGTCTACCTCATCGCAGATACCCTATTAAATGGCTTTGTACATGCCCTTAGTATAATCCATACTTTCATGCACACGGAGGCCCGAACGTTAGAAGCATGAGCAGCAGCGGTGGGTTCTCTTGAGCTTATCTTATCTACTTATTTACTGTAGCACATCACTTTGGGAATTTTTTGAGGTAGCCTCGAGAGCCGGTTGGCCTTCAATTTTGGGATTTAGAGAGCTTATAGACACGCCTACTTAATAAAAAAACCGACTCAAAAGTAATAAAAAAAGTGAGATAAGTCAAATAAGACACGAGATAAGTAGGATAAGTAGGATAACTTCTGTGAAGGGAAAGGACCCATGCTCGTACTCATTGAATTAGAACCACGAGTAAGAACACTACTAGGGAAACAGCCTTTAGTTCCGGTTGGGAACGGGCTTTAATCCCGGTTCCCGAACCGGGACAGGCCATCCGGGACTAAAAGTTATTGGCCTTTAGTCCCGGTTCTCCCTAACCGGTACTAAAGCGTAGAAAATATCTAAAAAATAAGACGAACCCAAGACTCAAACCTGGGACCTCATGCCACCACGTGACTCCCCACTCACTCTTCTAACCAACCCACTCACCCAGGGGCGGATCATCCATTCGAGCTGCTTGGGTCTCGGCCTAGGCTTGATTTTTGCTAGCCCATTAGATATTAGATAGAGTATAGGGAGTTTGGGAGGAGAATTTGGGCCAAGGCCCAGCCTGCAAGGCTGCAGCGTACTGTCCCCCAAAGCTGCTGATGCTTGAGGCAGATTCCAAGTTAGCGCACTGTGCACGCACGGGCGGACGGCAGCGGCTGCAGCGAAGGCAGTAGCGGCAGTGCGCATCCCGTGGCCCGTGGGCACAGGTGGCAACGCTGGAGGGGCTGCACCGCAGCAGCCAGCACAACAGGGAAGAGCAGGTGAGGATTTTTTATATTGGGGATTTGGGGGCACCATGGCATAGGTTATTTGGGGATTTGGGGGCACCGAGACACTGACTAATCGAACCGAGCAGCTAGGTCTTTAACCTATTCAATTTAATTATCAGAAATGAGGATATTTCTTATTCCGAGGACTATATTAAATTCCAATCAAGCGAGTACAAATACAGCTACACCACAAGATGGAGAACCACCACCACAACAAGAACATACACCGAATGTCATGAGAGAGTTCAATCAGGATGAGATAATCGGCGATCCTGGATTGAGGAAGCAAATCGAAGAGTATGGACCAAACATTCAAGACCAAGTGAGAAGAGCCTATATTTTAAAGGGTCCAACTCAACCAACCGGTTTAAGTTTTCCTCACAAACAATATGGAAGAAGTTCAAGAAGCTTTCAAGAATTGTGGTATAAAAAATTCGATTGGTTGGAGTATAGTGAATCAAAGGATACAACATTTTGTTTTTGTTGCTTTCTCTTTAAGCAACCGGGAAGGGGTGATAAATTTGGCCATGATGTATTCACCAAAGTTGGGTATGACAATTGGAAGAATGCATATAAAGGGTTGTCCGATCATGTTGGTGGTGTCAATAGATCCCATAACAAGGCTAAGTTGCATTTTGATGATTTTAATAATCAAAGACAAAGTATTCCTACTGTGATGTCCAATGCTAGTCGTGAGGCCGAAGAATTATACAAAATCCGTTTGACATCTTCTCTAGAATGTGCAAAGTTTCTTTCAATACAAAGGCTTAGCTTTTCGTGGTCATGATGAGTCATTTAGTTCTTTGAACAAGGGAAACTTTCTAGAGATGGTAGATTGGTACAAGGATAAGAAGAAAGAAGTGAGGGATGCTTATAACCATGCTCCAAGATCTTGTATTATGATTTCTGCACGAATTCAAAAGGATCTTGCAAAATGTTGTGCACAAGAGATCACAGAGTCGATTATTGGAGAGATTGAAGATAGTCAATTTTCCATTCTTATTGATGAGTCACGCGATATATCGGTCAAAGAGCAAATTGCGGTAATATTGAGGTATTCATGAATTTTTCTTTTCATTTTCATGCTCAATTCTATGTTGTCATTATATGTTTCTTATTAAACTTTTTTGTAATATAGGTATGTGAACAATAAGGAACAGGTTATGGAAAGATTTCTTGCCCTCCAATATGTCTCCGAGACTACATCAGAGGCACTAAGGGAGGCTCTTTTTGGTCTTCTTGATCATCATGGGTTATCTATATCAAGGCTAAGAGGGCAAGGCTATGATGGTACTTCAAACATGAGAGGTGAATATAATGGCCTGTAGAGAAAGATTTTAGATAAAAATCCTTATGCTTTCTATGTGCACTATTTTGCTCATCAATTGCAATTAGTGGTTGTTTCTGTTGCTAGTAGTAGTTGTTGCCAATCTATTCATGATTTCTTTGAGTACATCTCATTAATTGTGGTCGTCACAAACTCATCATGCAAAAGGAGAGATGCATTACTTGAAAAGCACCGCAAAGATATTTTCAATAGACTAGAGAGCGGTGATATTTTCACAGGAAGAGATTTGTATCAAGAAAGTAATCTTGCTAGGCCAGGGGACACTAAATGGGCTCACATTATACAACTTTGGTTCGTTTAGAGACAATGTGGGACTCTGTGCTACATGTTCTTAGTATGGTTCATGAGGATGGACGTGTACCAACACAAGCAGCGGGTTTGATAGAAAAAATGCAGAGCTTCAAATTTGTTTTCATTTTAAAGCTTATGCTCAAATTGTTTGCTATTAAAAATGAGATTTCACTTGTTTTGCAAAGGAAAGATGTAAACATTGTGCATGCCATCGAATTAATTGATGTGGTAAAAACTCGGTTGACTAATATGAGGACAGATAGTGGTTGGCAAGGACACTTTGATGATGTCAAGAACTTTTGTTCTTCCAAAGGCATACCTGTGGTAGATATGGATGAAGAAATACCTGTTAGGGATCGTTCAAGGCGTGATGGGTTCATAGTCACTAACCTTCACTATTATCGTGCTGAGATATTCTTTGTTGTTGTTGACAAAATTAATTCGGAATTAGGTCATCGGTTCAATGAAGTTTCTACTGAGCTGCTTCTTTGCTTCTCTTGCTTTGATCCAAAGAATTCATTTGTCAAGTTTGATGTCAACAAGCTTGTTCGTCTTGCTGAAATTTATGATGAAGATTTTTCTATTGAAGAGCGTGCAATTATAAGGGAGCAACTTGAGACTTACATCATCCATATGAGAAGACATGTTGCTTTTGATACTTGTGAAGACCTTGCATCTTTAGCTATGAAGATGGTTCAAACTGAAAAACACATAGTGTTTCCATTGGTTTATAAACTAATTGAGTTAGCATTGTTGTTGCCTGTGTCAACGGCAACAGTTGAGAGAGCATTTTCAGCGATTAATATTATCAAATCTGAATTGCGCAACAAGATTGCCAATGATTGGCTGAATGACTTGATGGTATGCTACACCGACCGAGAGTTATTCAAATCACCTGATGATGAAACTATTATCCGACGCTTTCAACGCATTAAAACTCGAAGAATGAACTTGCCTCGTACATTGCCACCGCCTACCAGAATGTCTGAATGGTATGTTTGATTTTTGTTCAATGTAAACATTATAAAAGTTTTGCTACTGTTTCATTAATTTACAAATTTCTTTTATTGTAGATTGGATTTTTATTGACGTGGCTATCTACATAAATTTCTAATACAATAGACAGGTATCACTCTATGTTATGCCCATGCATTTACTTTTTATCTATGTGCTTTTATATGTATTTCTGACATTCAAATTGATGTGACTGTAAATCGAATATGATCGTTAGCTTTGCATTCATATATTTTTAGTTGTTTGTGATATCTTGGACTGACACAAGATGTAAGATGAATTTAGGCTTGCCCAGGCTTGATTTTCATGCTACGTCTGCCACTGAAACCACCCACACGTATTTAATAGACTAGGATATGCATTTCTTTTGAAGTATGCTGGAATGAGCCTTTAGTACCGGTTCGTGTTACTAACCGGGACTAAAGACCTACCTTTAGTACCGGTTCGTAACACGAACCGGGACTAATGTGTGTCTGTGCCAGCTAGCATGTACCCGTTTGCCAAAGCCACCTTTAGTACCGGTTCATGTCACGAATCTGTACTAATGTGAGCAACAAATCGTGCTTTTAGCCCAACCGGGACTGATGTGCCGGGACTAAAGGTCATTTCTCTAGTAGTGGAAGAAGGAAATCAAAGAAGGAACCGGTGCCCAGAACAAGTATCAAGAACCTCGCAAATGCATAAACATGATCTTTGGAGGCTTGGCCACGTACACATACTTACGCCACCTTAAGGTTGTCCCTCGAGCCTGGTCCGACCACTCCGTCTCCTTTTTGTCATTAGTCCCACCATCAGCAATGCAACAGTAGGAAGAGTCCTCATCAACGTCTGTAGTGCTTTGGACCTGATATCTGCTAGCACTCTTGACGAGGAGGAAATTGATTATATGCCACTCCCTAGGGGTGGCTTCGCCGAAATGCCACTCTCTAAGTTGGAAGCTACGAAATGCCACTCCCCATGGTGTCTCAATGCTACTTTGACACTCCGGCCATTTGTAATCCATTTTCCATGGATTTTCCATTTTCCCTGATGGGAAAGGACTAAAATGCCCATGGTCGGTAGCCAGGTCGCCAGCCAGGCCGAGGATATCGGTTTGACCTAGCTAGGTCGCCAAGCCCGGTGCCACTCCATCTAGCGCGAGCCATCTTCCTCCTCTGGTTCTCTCCATCCTGCGCACGGCGGCGGCAAAGAAGCTCGAGGGCCGTGGCGGGCGACGGAGCTCAAGGGCGGCGTGGCTGAGCGCCCTGGATCGGCAAAATGTCGCAAGGAAGCTTTGCTTCGGGAGGGAGAGGCGCATAGTCGAATATGGAGTACTGTCCCAATGGGTTGCCGCTCATGGCTTGCCCTAGGTGCGGGGACTGTGTAGTGGAACTTATTTTGCATTCAAAGAAGAATCGGGGAAGGAATTTCTTCAAGTGTCGGAGGAATGAGATAGATGTATGTTACCTTCTTATTTTTGGTTGGTTCAAGCTCGGTTAGGGTTGTATTAGTTGCTTTCTAAGATGTTTTGCTGTTTTTGGCTTTGATAGATGCCCGGGAGATGTATGTTCTTTATGTGGCGTGAGTAGTATGGCGAGTTTGTTTTGAATTCTTGTGTGAATGATGGCTTAGTTGAAGCGGTGGAACAATGGGCTGGGATTGTTCACATAGATTTCCATTCCAGATACATATTGTTCACAGCCCACTTAGTTCACATATTGTTCATAGCCTAGATGTTTCACACATTAGAACTTGCCCATAAGACAGACCAATTAGTTCACATAGATCTCCATTCCAGATACATATTGTTCACAGCCCATGGCTGATACCATTACACAAGACACAATACACATACATATTGTTCACAGCCTACATGATTCACACATTAGAACTTGCCCATAGTTTCAGACAGAAAGGTTCACATTACACAAGACACGACATACACATAAGATGAAGAACTTTCCCATAAGCTCTCAGCTCTTCTTCTTCTTCTTTTTCTTCTTGGGAGTCATTTTTTTCACAGTCTGTGACTTCTTAGGAGTTGTAATGGAGAACTTTTTCTTCGATGGAAAAGTGGTTGGCACATGAGTATGCTGAGCAGGCTCCTGGTGTGATGAAGAGGTGCTCCCTGGGTTGTTGTAAATGCCTAAAAGGCTAGCTATGCGGCTGCAAAACAAATTGGAGATTAGTTGTGACCAGATGCAAAAAAATTTAAATGAATTGTTGAACATACCTTCTGGTCACCACTCCTGGGATGTCAGTTGTATGTGTAACAGTGTTAGAAGTAGTAGTGCTTCCATATTGCTTGCTCCTGGTCTTCCTCTTCCTGCCACACATAAGATGAAGTTGTAATGCAGTTAGCACAAAAAACACAAAAGAGAGGAAATATTGAGAAAGCAATAGTATGGTTTGTACAACATGCCTTTTTTTGTTCCATTCAATAGACACTTGTAGCTAGTTTGTCTATGACCCACTTCACCACACCTTTTGCACTTTATGGGCCCTTTGGTCCTAACTTTCTTGTTTGTTTCATTCATTTATTTCTGCCCAGATGATCTGCCTCCCTCAAGAACACCTTTCATCCTTAATTTCCTCTGCCTGCCCAATGATCTTTTCCCTAGTGGCGCTCCAACCTCGAATAACAGGTTGACCTCAGGCCAATGTGACTTGCCTGGCATTGGTTCTATGCGTTCAGCATAAGCAGCCTTGAACCTGGCCACTGAGTAGTACTCATTGATATAATCTTCCATATTGCAGCCCCTGTGAGTGGTGATACTGGCTAGGGCATGCTCACAGGGCTTGCCAGTGTGCTGCCATTCTTTGCATGTACACTCATGGGAATTCTCCTTAACTATATGCCTGTCATTGCAGCTGGTGTCCAAGACCTCTGCAGCAGCATTGTCTACTTTGACCACCTTCAAATGTCCCAGCCCTCTAGTCCTTGCCTTCATCTGTAGTAGCACAGCTGGCAATATCTTTCCTTCAAGCCTTTCTCCAATCCTTCTCCTTTTCTCCCAGAGAATCATCACCATCTCCCTCAATTTGTCAGCAAGGTCAACCACTGGTAGATCCTTAATGTCTCTAATCCAATTGTTGAAGCATTCAGCTAAATTATTGTTAATGTAGTCACATTTCACTTCAGTGTTAAACATACATCTCATCCTCTTTAGTGTATGCCATTTATTCAAGTAGTCTAGGACATGAGAGCATTGACTCAAAATTTTCTCCATGTGCTTATCAAAAACCTCTACGCTGTAAGCCCTGGCTGCAGGATACATCTCTCCAAAGGCTCCCCCATGGAACTTCTTAATGAAGTTCTGCATATGATGTCGAAAGCATTCCCTCTTTTCTGCTCGTGGGAAAACATTGCCTACTGCATTTTCTAATCCCTTGCATGCATCTGTACAGATTGCAAGGACAAGAAAGTCTCCTATTGCCCCCATGAAGCTGGGTCATGAACCAAACCCAATTGTCCTTAGTTTATGAACCCACAGGCCACTAGATACATCCAGTTATGCCCATCAAGGCCTGTGGCAGCAGCTAGGTGACCATTCCACCTACCATTTAATGTTGTACTATCTATGCTAAGGTAAGGTCTGCATCTAGATTTAAAACCCTTAGTGCATGGCCTAAGAGCATAGAAAAATCTATTGAAGTACACCCTACCATCTACCATTTTAGTGTCAATCT
The DNA here is from genome assembly GCA_036346145.1 of Olyra latifolia. Classification (NCBI taxonomy): domain Eukaryota; kingdom Viridiplantae; phylum Streptophyta; class Magnoliopsida; order Poales; family Poaceae; genus Olyra; species Olyra latifolia. The sequence continues at coordinate 37,115,547 of CM070524.1, read as the reverse complement.
CCACAACACTTCCTGGAGACCTTCTAAGGACCTCAGTCTTCCATCTAAACAAAAGCTAGAAGCTCTCTTCCTAAGCACCATACATCTTTACAAGGGCCCTTTGTTGCCCCTTCCAAATAGTGTCATAGGGGATAGTTACCTTGTGGTCATCCTCCAACTTTTTTTGAATCTCGCTGGCACCCATATTGGGATTCCTTCTAAGGATGGGGACAGTCTTCTCTGCAACCCAAGCTTGAGTGACTGTTGTACCCCTAATTCTGCTACTAGATGAGCATGTGTAGAAAATGAAGAGATAAAAATTTTGTGAGCAATGCACACTACAACAAATAAAGAAAATGACATTTTAGGTCAGTAAGTTAGTACCATAACAGATTTTTGGCCTCCTTTCATGTGCCCTACAATCCTCCATGGGCAACTTTCACCTTCACAGTACCCTCTAAACCTTGTCTGATCAGACTTTTTAATTCCCAGTTGTAACTCCTCATTAATGGCAAATTGTCTCACAGCAAGCCTAAATTCCTTCATTGTAGGGAACATATTGCCTATTTTCATCACAAGGTGATCCTTGTCATAAGCAATATAGACTTCCTCTGGATTGTTGTCATCAACTTCTATGGCAGCATCCTCAGCGTCCCCAACATCCCCAACATAACTCATCTGCCCTTCACCTGCCATATCATTATTCTTCTGCCTTGCATCCTCCACTCTTAAGCCCAAAAGCACATACATCTGATCCTCTGCAATGGTTTCAATATGGCCTTCCTCATCCTGTGATTCCTCAATCCTTAAATTCTCCCAATCAACCATGAGAGATGAAGGCACCTCTGCTCCCTCTGGCACCCTATCCTCACTGTCCATTGCACCACTGCCCGTAGCATCATGAGATGGGGACCATCTCAAAGACCAATCAACTACACTCTCTACCCATGGCAGAGGTTCAGGGGTATGTGTTTCCTCACATCTAACAATTGGTTTATCACAGGAAAAAAAGGTTTTAGGGTTCAACTATTGTTCTATAGCTATGGGTGAAATGCACTATGAAATCAGAGAAAATAGCAAACTGTAAATTACCCCAGGACGTCATTTGACTTGGGGTTCACCCCACCGCCTCCAGAACTCATCCCACCAATGTCTCCCCGCAGGATTTACTATCTAGGGTTTCAGATAAATAGGGAAACCCTTAGCCAAATCAAGGACTTGCATCGCAAAGTCATGGAGAATGGGATCTCACCTTAGCCAAAGCAGCCATGCCGCCCTCAAGCTCCGTCGCCGCCCTCAAGCTTTGTCGTCGCCGCCGTACGCAGGATGCCCTCGAGCTCCGTCGCTCGCCGCAGCCGTGCGCAGGATGGAGAGAACCAGAGGAGGAAGATGGCTCGCGCTAGATGGAGTGGCACCAGGCTTGGCGACCTGGCTAGGTCGAACCGATATCGTTGGCCTGGCTGGCGACCTGGCTGCCGACCATGGGCATTTTAGTCCTTTCCCATCAGGGAAAATGGAAAATCCATGGAAAATGGATTACAAATGGCCGGAGTGTCAAAGTAGCAGTGAGACACCATGGGGAGTGGCATTTCGTAGCTTCCAACTTAGAGAGTGGTATTTCGGCGAAGCCACCCCTAGGGAGTGGCATATAATCAATTTCCTCCTTGACAAGATGCAAATACCTTGAGCAAGAGTACAACCCATGGCCATCCCCTTTTATGGCATACTACTCGGGTCCTCTACAATGCCTTTTAGGCAATCGTCCTCTCGGTCACCGTTGGTGATTCAAGCAATTTTCGGATGGAGCTTATTACCTACGAAGTAATCGACTTCGAGATCCCCTACAACGTCATCCTTCCCTGCCTAGCATTGTCAAAATTCATCTGCGCCACACATCACGACTATCGGGTACTGAAAATCCAGGGTCCTAATGGGCCATTATAGTCAAGGGAAGTAGTTAGGGCATACTAACTTGTGACCAGAATGCCTTGGCCATGGTTGGATAACTCCCTTAATGCATCCAAGCTCCAGAAGAAAAGGCAGCCAAGATAAGCAAGCATGATCGCTTCAAGTCATCTCTCCATCCTAAAGAAGAAACAAAACCAGTCCCCTCGAACCGATGCATCATCGGAGGCCGAGCTAGGGCAGTGACCCTGTTGGAGAAGGTTATGGCCGTTGGGAGTTGGTGAAGAGTAGGTGTGAGTCACAGTGTCATCGTGAGATCACGACCGTCGTACAAGAGCCGACAGGATGGTCTCTTGTTAGGGATATGACGATGTAGATTCAGAGGAGCCTAGATAGAGATGAGGCTGAGATCTAGTCCAAGTGGGATGACAATGGTGGTCTTGGAGCTTAATTATGTCTGGGCAGGCCTGAGATGATGGCGCGGCGGCGCGGGTGTGGCGATATACACATGTGGGAGACGAGTGACTAGCGGGAGGACGTGTGAGATGCTCATGGCAACTTTGGCTCGCAAGCTAGCTCAAGCTTCCACGACTTCGAGCTGAGACTCATCTCTAGCTTAACCATCCCACCAAGCCGAGCTAGGTCCAACAAATGAGCAAGCCTAGCTTGCTCAGGCTTGCCTCATTTCCATCCCTAGTTGTTGCTTGAGCCTCGTTTCCAGCACTAGTTGATTAGGAAGGTAAATTTATTTCATCGCCCTTTGCTATTTACCTTTGACCAGTTTTGTCATTTTGTACGTAAGAGACCAATTTTGCCCATTTCTTGAAAAGCTCAAAGTGACGAGATAAAAACTATCATCAGCTTTGATTATTAGTTCTACCTTCTCGAAACCACTTTTCGAAACTCTCAATGTTTAGCTTCAGCAAATAATCAAATAATTTCAGTACGAAAGAAGAAGTAGACCCTCGTAGTGTGGCAAATGAAATCCACAGATGTCGAAAGCTTTTGGCTGAGATACTGTAACATCCAAATTTTTGGTCTTTTCCAAAACATGAAAGGTTTAATTGCTATTGAATTTCATACCAAAGCAAACTAAGCTAAACAAATAAAAACTAACATTATGCCAAAAGAAAACTTGCAACCTAGATGAGCTCCTCTTGAAAATTTAATCAAACTTCAAACTAAAAATATAAAATTCATAACAATTCGGGGAATTACCTTCTATGATCACCTTACCCTAACTTGGCAAGTTCCAAGCTTAGATTTGTAACCCACTTAGGGCTATTACCTATTAAAGTCCAATGCCCTCTCTCTCTCTTGATCTCTCTCAGGTCAGCCCACTTCTCGCTCGACCCAGCACTGGTGCATTTCATCATCATGGAGCACCGCCCAGAACCCATGCGCTGCCCTCATCACCATGCTTCCGTCGTTGCACCGCATACGCCAGAGTACCTACTGTCCGCCTCTGCCACACCCTTGAACTTGAAGTCTTGTCCTCACTCCCACCCCTCTATGCCATGGTTGTAGATGCATCGCGGTCGTGTCGTAGGCATGCCACCTCTGGTCACTTGGGTCTTGGAGCCTCACATGCGCGGGGCTCGGCCTCTCCATGCGCAGCGGAGACCCGTTGAGGTTCCTTCTCGCCTTCACAAGCCCTCTTGCACATGTTGCCACTCTATAAAGGCCACCCTAGGCTCGTCCTGGCTCTCCTCTCCTCTCCCCGCCTCAAATCCGGCAATTTTTTTACAACATTGCACCACCACTCTAGTAAACTCCTTGGCCTGTCCTTGGTATTGTTGGAAAGCTCTCGACCTCCTCTACCTCACCCTTAGTCTAATCGAGCAATGATGCACTGCAATCTGCAGGTCGCAGGGGAAGCAATAGACCACCGTCAACCGAGTTTCGTTCCCCATCGGCTTCCGTCATCCACGGTGAGCCATTCTCCAATTGTTTCTCCATAATGCTTCATGCTCTATTTGGCACGTTCGCGCCATGCTTTTGGCCTAGATCTCGTAAGAGCTCACTGTCGCATAGGTCCAAGTTCTAATCGTTGCCATCCTCCACGTCCCAGCTTGTTCCAGACCTCCCCGGCTCCCCTCGCCGCACACCCTATTGCCCAGCGGTCCGTACGCCGCCTCCTCCCTTCGCTGCGCTGTCGGCCAAGCCCTGCCACTCCCAACCCCATGGCGCCTCGCCCCTGTGATCCACCGCCTCGTGGCACGGTAACCTCTGTTGTATCTCTCACATGCGCGACCATGACCGAGCAAGCCCCATCCTACCTAGCCTTTTTTATCACGCGCCTGCGCTACTGCCCTGCTATCCCGTACTCGCTCTCTCATCGCCAGGGCTCCCCTTTGCACAATCACCTACACCACCACTCCCCATTGCTTCCTCCACTCCCCAGCAAGCTCCAGCACGAGCAATCACACCTTAACCCTCCCTAGCTCGTTGGAGCACCGTTTTAGTCGCCGCCGGCCGAATTCGCCCCCTTTTCGATTCACGTTCATTTGGTAATCCATGTCCAAATTCCTCCGAGCTTGAGCAAGCAACCCCAGGGGATGCCTAACCCTCTGGCCCACTGCAGCTCACCGGAGATCCACCGGTGGTGGCTAGCACCCACGCCCCTGTTTCAAGCATGTTCGGCCTCCATGTCGCCAGCCTGCACCAAGCCTCCTCCGTCCGATTCCTTTGCTCAGTAAGATTTCTAGCAACTCCTAGAAGCTCCCCAACCAAAAATCTAGGATAATATCGCCTAGGATCGCCATGTTGCATGCTTTCCCGTAGCATCGGCCTCCTCCGGCCATGGCGCCACCGTCTCAGCTTGTCGCCGGCGACTTCTCCAGTGACACAGCCTAGCGCTAGCTACCCTGACCCCAATGCGGCCAAGAACTCCGACCCTAGAACTCTGTAGCTCCGCCGATCTCAATATGGTTTTGGAGTTCAAGAACCAAAATGGGTCAAGTGTCATAATTCTAGGACAGAAACGATACTTCTTCCTTTAAGTTTAGGGTCACCAACATGTGGGCCCGGCTTACCCACCCATGCATCAGCTTAATTGGAAAAGGTCTAGAAGATGTAGCTTAGCTTCTGGGCACTATACAGAATATCGACATGCAGGCCCATCGATCCTACCTATCATAGAAAGCTGGCGACTAATACATGGGCCCCACAAATTAGCCCTACCATGGCACTGCCAAGTGGGCCCATGTCAACGCGACTATGCGGGCTGAACGCGGACAGGCCACCTCCACATGAAATCAGCCACATAGTACTGGGATCAGCCACAACAGTGACATGCTTGACCCTTTACTGTTCACACATATTTCCAACAATTTATCGGTTTAATAAATCAAGAAAATAGAGATGAAATTATTAAAAATAGTAAATGACTCCCAATAATTATGAAAATTTTTCTGTAAATACTACATAAGGCAAGGAACCTAGAAAAATACAAAACCTCATGTCACGGTGAACATTGAATTATTAAAAATGCAGAACCCCATGTAAGCTTAATAAATAATTTATGGAAATGCTTAATTTTATATTTAATTACTAAAAAACTATTTTGTTTATGGGGACCCTGATTTAGAGTAGTTAAGAGCATATTGTACATGGCATACATTAGCACACATCTCAAGATGATTAATGAGTTTACCATGATAAATAAATAATATCTTAAATAAGAAATCAAAAATAACGACATTAAGCATTATCATGATCGTACGTAAGCATAGTCATTCATGCACCATACTTGGTTATTTTGACTTGTTCATTTGGTGTATTTTCGTGATTAGACCTTGAGGATCCAGAAGGTAGCTTCAAAGACACAGCGGAGGACCTCAACCACGGCAACATATCTAGTGCTAATGAGACATTAGGTGCTAATATGCTAACTCTAACTATCAGTCCTTGGATCCATGGTGTATGGCTGACATTAGGGCAGAGATGGAAACCCACCTTGCCACTTAAACCTTTTTTAAAAAACCCATTAGAGTTTATTTTTCTCTTAGAGTTGGATAGAAGGCTTCCACCTTCCTTGATTTGGACCACCCAAACACAATTCAATGATTACTATCTTAAGTTATCACATTAGCACCCAATTAGGCATTAGCACTAGATATGTTGCTCTCGACCACTGCGATCAAGTCTAGTTAACATCCATAACTCATGCCTTAACCCACTTTTTAGAAAAGTTATCTTTTGTTAATATGAAATCACATGCTCTACTATATATTGCTATAATGTGTTAACTGCCAGTGTTGCTAATCCCAGTTCCTCTAGATCAGATTGTATACATGCCATGCTTAGATATCTCTTATGCCATGTCCTTGATTACTCTAAAATAATTAACTAGACAATTATGGTCTAATGAATTCTAGATAAAACACTACCAAGGAACAGTACAACACAAGCGGTTCGATAACCGCTTGTGAAAGCGGTATCGAACCGCTTGTACACAACCGAGAGTGATACCTCGGGTATCACTCATGATTCAACCGCTTGTGGTGTGGCACCACAAGCGTTGAAGGCGTCGAAAAGGCGGTGGAGCAGCCACGTGGGGGCAAATCTGGCGGTTGGTGTTACCAACCGCTTGTAGAGCCCCTGAGCATGGCGAGACGCCACGTGTGCTCTCTCCACAAGTGGTTATTGTTACAAACCGCTTGTGGAGAGGCCGACAGCTACATGGCCTTTTGAGCTAGACTTTCAAATATGAATTTTGACAATAAAATTAAATACAACTACAAATTTATTTCTGCATAATTAAATATATATTATAATTGAGAAAACCATTAGTTTATTTGCACAAATAGTATTAACTTATAATTTAATTACAAATTAAATGCATATATATATAAGTTTTACAATACATGAAACGATGATCAGCACAAGCAACGTTTTACAACTTTTGAAGAGTACAAAGGTAGTGATCTTGAGATTATTTCCTGCGTGCATCGCTCTTTGCACCCATAGACGAAGATTCCGTAAGTTCACCTGTCCTTATTGAAGGACCATCTCTCCATGCCTTTGCGTAGAACTCGCCTCTAGGGGTTATAATCTCATCGACAATGAAGCCAATAAGTTGTTCTTGGATTGCTTCAACCCGATGTGATGGGATCACGCCTGTCTCATCGATGTTGGGCTACGAAAAGAAAGAAATAAATAAATCTTTGAACACGTCAAGTATAAAAGTATTAAGAAATTTGTTTTTAACACACCCACGCACCTCGTTGTCCAGTTGTACTTATATTTAGGTTGGCATCTCAATGTTACCTGTTTAGAAGTTTTTTTCTTGAGTCTTGCACAGTGATGTTCGCACTATCGACATTGATAATAAGTAGGATCCAGTTAAACCTATTCATATATATGTATTGCAACATATATGTAATTAGTCATATTATGAATGTCTTGAAAAAGGATAAACGAGAGGTTATGTGATGACATGTATATATACGTACTGGAAGTTGAAGGGCAGAAGTATGTGCGGTTTGTAGTACTATTCTAAAAGAGCCTGCAGAATGTAATCTTCAATTTCTTTTGGCCTGCGTTTACAGTTAGGCTCGTTGACAATTGATGGGTCGATGAAGCCGATGTTGAAGATAGTCTCTCTTCTACATAGTTGTATCTCCATTCTACATACAAGGGGATGATTTATTAGATTTTGCAGCTTGAACTACGGCGAAATTAACACATATATATGGTAAACTCAATCATTAGCTGGAAGTACTTACAGACACCAACAGCTCATTAGAGACACGTTGACGGCGTCTCGATGGTAAAATTGGTAGAAGTCGTCGAATTCCATCCATATGAGTTCATCCCCACGATAGAAATCTGTGTTTTTTATATGGACGGGGAACATTGTTCTTCCTTGAGCGGACTGTTCCATGTACCATTCATGAAATTGTCGCATCTTGGTTGGCAAATCCCTTATCTTTTCCGGTGCAACCAACTCCTGGCCCAGCTTATATGGCCACCTGACCTCTACCATTGGAAGATCATCTGTTAGTCCCATAGCTGCAGCGTAAGACAGCCCCGACTCTCTCAAGAATTCCTTTAGCTGGTAATCTTGCGCTGTCTTGTTAGGTGCCACCGCCGCCTTAGCCCGTTTCCCTTTCAATGCAGCCTTCGCTATTGTGCGTTCGTAGTTAGTCGAGGCAGGAAGAGGCGCTGCACGGCATGTTGCAAAGTAGGCTACAGCTTTCGGATCAATTTGTGCCTTGGGAGGTGGCACCTTTGGTGCGAAGTGTGTCTCCATTTTCTTTTGAACTATTTCTCATGTCTCCTCAGCCGTCATGTTGTATGCCCTTTTCGGAGGTTCCTTTGATGACTGTGTTGACCGGCTAGACTAGGCCTTCTTGGGAGGGGGTAGCGTCGCAGTACTGGTCCTTCGTACTTGGAGTTTCTTCTTTGGAGGAGATTGTGGAGCCGGGCTTCATGGAGCAGGAGGTGGAGGCGGAGTGTTCTGTATTGGAGACGAGGCATGTCGTTGAGGTGATGTAGGAGAAGGCGTGTTTTGTCGTTGCGGTTGAGGTATGGTCCCTTCGGTCAGCTCCAATTGTTAGATTTCTATTGGTGGAGAGGTCACCTCCACGGTCTTTGGAAATATGATGTACATTTTGCCAGAGGATGATTCCGTGGAGGGCCTATCCAAGCTTGGTGATGTCATCCCCTCCAGCAATCTCGAGCAGAAGATCTTCATAGCCGCTCGACACCTCCTCCACCGTGACCTTCGACTAACCTGGCGGGATCTCGTTGCAGTGGAAAAGCTGGCCCGGCTCCACCGGGTACGCCACACCATAAGCCACCTTGGTGGAGAGGTTATGCGCCTGAATGTGTAGCTCACACTCCTGGCGAACTTTGATGTTGTCCATCGCGTCTTGTCCCATGTCCGTAGAAAGTCTTGCGGCGTTGACGCGCAGCCTGACTACTCCACCGCGGAGGTGGGCGGGCTAACCATGGCGTCGGCCTGTGTATTGCTTGTACCTGCTCCTTGAAGTTTACCGAGTGCCGCATGTAGCTTTTGCTCAACAATCTCTCCGATGCTCTGCTGAGTTGCTCTGAGCTCCTTTTCCAGTAAGTTGTATCTGTATGACTCTCTTCTTTTGCTTCTTGACCGGCTCCTGTACATATGGGCATCTTTGGAGAAACCGTACTTCCATGGCACGGACGATCCCATTCCTCTTGTCCGTCCTAGGTGCTTAGGGTTTTGAAGTGCACGTGTGAGCTCGTCATTCTCCCTGTCTGTCACAAAAGAACCGGAGTGAGACATGTCGACAGTTTCGACAATTATGTTTCCAACATCCTCCGCTCCCGGTGCCATCAACAAGCTACCATCGTCTGCAAGGGCCCCTCCGTGACCCATGAACCAATTCCGCAAGTGAAATTCCCATTCAGCAATAGCAGGCGTGATATTCTGGGCCATTAGTTCTTTCTCCCGCTTCTCCCATTTAGGTATAGCCTTGACGTAACCATCGGTGCCAAGATGGTGGTGGTATTTCTTCTTCCTAGCGCTGATCTTGTTCTGATGGCTCGCGGCCTGTCCTTCCTCTAGCAATTTGTATTCTTCAAATGCATCCCAGTGATCTGTCAGCTTGGGATGTTGGTTGAAGTCTGGCTTTCCTCCCTTCTTGGCATACTTGTTGTTCAGGTGAACTTTCCACGACTGAAATTGGGTTACCATTTTCTTCAAAGTGTATCTCTTAACCTTGTTCTCGTATCCTTTATAAAATTTGAAGTTCTCCTTGATATCTTTTCAAAGGAGCTCCTTGGTGGCTTGCGGAACTTCGGGCCATTTCTTGATGCTAACTGGGACATGATCCCTAACGTGGAAACCACATGCATTATTAAACAGGCCTTCTGCAGAAAGAGGAGCAGTCGGCTTCCCGTCATTGTCGACGTTGGTGAAAACAAACTTTGTAACAGGCTTCTTGTTAGGTCCTCGCTTGGTTTGGGTGCTCGATGTACCGGGCTGAAAATTGACAGAGATGTGAATTTTTCATGTCAGAGCCATTTATATTAATTGGTTAAACACGATTAAATGGTTTGTCCGGATTCTCGTGGCATTACCTCGCTTCCCTCAGCATCCACGGGATCACTGGATTCACTGGCATTGGTGTTGACAACGTTGGCATCACCTTCATTGGCGCCCAAGTTGCTACCATGGGCGATCTCGTCTAGCATGAACCGTTCGTCCATCTCGAAATTAGGATCACCACGCTCTGGTGTCACCATCTATCGTAATTATGAAATATTATTTAATTAGTAAGTATGGCAACTCGTCAAATTGTAAAAGAAATATATATAACAAAAAATACATTTAGGGACATTTTCACTCATCTCACTCTCCATCACTATCTCCATCTCACTCTCTCTCTTCATCTCACACTCATTCTCCATCTCACTCTCACTCTCACTCTCATTCTCCAGCTCACTCTCACTCTCTCCATCTCACTCTCACTCTCCATCTCACTCTCACTCTCACTCTCTCCATCTCACTCTCACTCTCTCCATCTCTCTCGCATTTTCCATCTCTCTCCATCTCACTCTCACTCTCTCCATCTCACTCTCACTCTCCATCTCTCTCTCATTCTCCATCTCACTCTCTCCATCTCTATCTCACTCTCTCATTCTCCATCTCACTCTCTCTCCATCTCTCTCTCATTCCCTCTCACTCTCTCCATCTATGTCCCTTAGGGACATTTTGTCGAACACTTTTGTGGGCAGCGAGTGGACAGAGGGCGTGGAAGCAGAGGAGGGGGCAACCTAGGCAATTCGGGATGGAGGAGGTCGTAGACGACGGCGCGCGCGGTAGCGGAGGAGGCGACGGCGAGGTCACAGATGACGGCGCGGTGGCGGTGACGGTGGCGGTCAACGGAGTACGTGGGCCGACGGTAATAGCGCGCGCGGGGAGACGACTTCGATGACGACGGCGCGGCAGCGCTCGACGGCGGGGCGGGGAGACGACTTCGACGGCGATGGCGCGACAACGCTCGACGGCGGCGCGAGGTGCTAAATCGATGGAGACGACGGGTTGTCGCGACAGAGGAAGAGATCGCGCGCGGGGACTTAGAAAATTTTCGAGAGTGTCCCCGGCGCGAGGAGACACAGATATTTATAAGAGCACCTCTACAAGCGGTTGAAACCACCGACCCCTTGTAATAACTGTTCTACAAGCGGTTCGTAATAGAAACCGCGTGTAGAACACCCCCTCTACAAGCGGTCTGTAATAGAAACCGCTTGTAGAAACCCCTTCACCACTCGCGGGGAGCGAGGGAGGGACCTCTACAAGCGGTTCGTATCACCAACTGCTTGTAGAAACCCCTTCACCGCTCGCGGGGTGCGAGGGAGGGACCTCTACAAGCGGTTCGTATCACCAACCGCTTGTAGAAACCCCTTCAGAGCGAGGGAGGGACCTCTACAAGCGGTTTGTACTATCAACCGCTTATAGAGTTTAAAGAGTCAAAAGGGTTTGACGCCCAAGTTTGGTTGAGATAAAACTTCCTCCCGACTGGCTAGCGAGTGGCGCTCGAGCGTGGGCTCACCTGCGGCATCGCGGGTTCGAGCCCCGCTTGCGCCCCCTGCCTTTTTTATTTTTGCTTTGCTTTCCTCTTTTTTAATCCATTCAAAAATTATTTAATCCATTCAAAAATTAGTTAGTGCATCCAAAAATTATTTAATCCCTTCAAAAATTGTTTAATCCATTCAAATATTATTTAGTGCATCCAAAAATTAGTTAGTCCATTCAAAAATTATTTAATCCCTTCAAAAATTGTTTAATCCATTCAAATATTATTTAGTGCATCCAAAAATTAGTTAGTGCATCCAAAAATTATTTAATCCCTTCAAAAATTGTTTAATCCATTCAAATATTATTTAGTGAATCCAAAAATTAGTTAGTCCATTCAAAATTATTTAATCCCTTCAAAAATTGTTTAATCCATTCAAATATTATTTAGTGCATCCAAAAATTAGTTAGTCCATTCAAAAATTATTTAATCCCTACAAAATTGTTTAATCCCTTCAAAAATTATTTAATCCATTCAAAAATTATTTAGTGCATCCAAAAATTAGTTAGTTCATTCAAAAATTATTTAATCACATGAATTAATGATCACTTTGTCTTTACAAGTGTTCCTTCGTCGTGATCGCGACGTATGTAAGGAGCATCGACTTCTGTTACATTTAGGACACTTATGTCGACATCTACCACAAAGGGAGGGAGCTCGTCGAACTAATTATACTCCTCCTCGCCTATGACGTCTTCAAACACCAACAATCCTTCATTTGCCCTAGAGAACCACATGTCGTTTTGGCTTACTACTACAATCCTTTTGCTTCTCCCTGTGCTTCTTTGGTGCCTTGACATGTCCATTATGTAGAAGACACATCTTACATCGTTAGCAGGGCGAATGGTTCGCGCTATAGCCAACTTCTGTCAGGTCCACGGTTGTCATGCCATATTTGTCGATCTTCACGCCGCTTGAAGTCAGTTTGACCCACTGTCACTTAAACAGAGGGACCTTCAATGGTCCATAGTCGAGCTCCCATATCTCTTCTATGTAACCATAATATGTGTCCACATTTTCTTTGTTGTCAGTGGCGTCTATATGGACACCGCTGTTCTGGTTGGTACTCTTGGTATACTGGCATTTTGTGTAGAAGGTGTAACCATTTATCTCTAGCCCTTGAATGTGACGATTTCACTAGATAGCATCCGAGCCAGGCATTGCAACTATTCATTTTCTGACCCGTTGACAAGGATGTAGTTTTGTAACCAAGCGCCGAAAGTATCCATGTGCCTCACTGTGATCCAATCCTCGGACCTCCCTGGGAATTCGTGGCGTAAAATACTCTTATGCTGAAGGACATACGGGGCCACTACGGTTGATTGTTTCAGAACAGTGAAATGTGCTTGCTTAAAAGTTAGGAGATCATTGCATGCAATTACTTTCCGTTCTAGTGTCCCTTTTCCCCGTAGTCTCCCCTCATGGCGTGGGATAGGGACGCCAATGGATGTAGATCCTCAATGTAATCCAAACAAAACTCAACCACCTCCTCTGTCTCATAACCCTCCGCAATGCATCCTTCGGGACGTGAACGATTACGGACATACTTCTTTAGGACTTTCATGTACCTCTCGAAAGGAAACATGTTGTGCAGAAACACGGGCCCGAGAATCCCTATCTCTTTGACAATGTGAATAGTGAGATAAACCATAATATCAAAGAATGCAGGAGAAAAGATCATCTCAAGGCTGACCACACTCTGTACCACATCATCTTGTAGCTTACTTAGCTTATGTGGATCGATGACCTTCTGCGAAACCGCGTTGAAAAAGGTACACAGCTTTATGATTGACACCCGGACCCAATCAGGCAAAATACCTCTCACGGCCACTAGGAGCAACTTTGTCATCAATATAAGACAGTCATGAGCTTTCAAGTGTACGATTTTATTCTCTTTCATGTTGATGAGTCTCTTCACATTTGATGAGTATCCTGAAGGGACCTTCACACTGTTCAAGCACTCTATCATGCTTTTTTTCTCTTCTTTGCTTAGAGTGTAGCTCGCGGGATTTAGGTAATGTCCTTTCTCTCTCTTTTCTAGATGTAGATGATCCCTCAGTTCCAAAAGTTGTAGGTCCTTCCGATCTTATAGTGTATCTTTCGATTTGCCGTACAAATCCAAGTATCCTAACAGATTGAAGCAAACATTCTTCGTGATGTGCACGAAGTCAAGTGAGTGACGGATCTCCAAAACTTCCCAATAAGGCAAGTCCTAAAATATAGATCTCTTCTTCCAGATGGGTGCCTGACCTTCCTCGTTCGGGACAGGTTTGCTTCCAGGATCCTTTCCAAACACTATTTTAAGATCTTTTACCATGGCAAATACACGTGGGCCACTACGATGCTCAGGCTTATCACGATGGTCTGTTTTTCCATCAAAATATCTTTCTTTTTTCCGCAATGGGTGCCTCTTTAAAAGAAACCTACGATGGTCCATGTACACAATCTTTACAGAGTTTTTCAGGTACATGCTGTCGGTTTCATCTAAGCATTGCAAGCAGGCTTTATATCCTTTGGTAGTATTGCCAGACAGGTTACCGAGCGCGGGCCAGTCGTTGATGATTACGAACAACAGTGCACGTAGGGTGAAATACTCCCTCTTGTACTCATCCCATACCCGTACACCATCCTCCCACAACTTTACAAGATCTTCCATCAATGGTTTCAAATATACATCGATGCCATTTCCGGGTTGCTTCGGCCCTTGGATCAACAATGGCATCATGATGTATTTCCGCTTCATGCACAGCCAAGGAGGAATGTTATAGATACATAGTGTAACAGGCCAGGTGCTATAGCTACTGCTCAGGTCGCCAAAAGGATTCATACCATTGGTACTCAACCCAAACCTTATGTTTCTCACCTCATTTGCAAAGTCTGGGAATGTTCAATCGACTTTCCTCCATTGCGACCCATCAGCGGGGTGCCTAAGCATCCCGTCATCCTTACGCTCTTCTTTGTGCCAACGCACCATCTGGGCATGCGCTTTGTTAGCAAAAAGACGCTTTAATCAGGGGATCACAGGAAAATACCACACCGCCTTAGCGGGAGGTCTCTTCTTCTTACACTCCCCCTCTATTTCACCTGGGTCTTCATGCTTTGTGTTGTAACGTGATTCTTTGCACACTGGACAAGTATCCAAATCCACATACTCAATGCGATATAGGATACAATCGTTACGACATGTGTGTACCTTCTGCACTTTTAATCCTAAAGGACAAATGACTTGCTTGGCTTCATATGTAGATTCAGGCAGCGTGTTATCTTCTGGAAGCAGATTCTTTATGAGTGATAACAACTCATCGAATCCCTTGTCTGACACACAATTTCTGGCCTTCCATTGCATTAAGTTCAGTGTCGTACGGAGCTTCGTGTGGACCTTCCCACAGTCTGGGTACAAAGGTGTCCTGTGGTCCTCTACCATGCGCTAAAACTTCTCGAATTGTCTTTCATCTGTGTAGTCTCTCTCTCCATCACGCAACATCTGGTCTAGCTCGTCATCACCAAGATCGCCGACTGTATCTTCCACAGAACAATATTGCGTGGCGTCCGCCATACTATTGAATACCTCTTCTTCTTCACCATCTTCTTCATCGTCTTCCTGGCTGCTCCCCTGTACTTCGCCATGCTTGGTTCAATAGGTGTAGTTTGGCATAAAACCTCTCGTGATCAAATGGGTCATAACCTAAAAGCGTTGGGAGTGCTCCTTCTCATTCTTGCGCTCACGACGGACAACATATGAAGTCATGCGAGGCAAGAATGCAACAGCGGCATCAAGAAATGCCTTCACGCCATCAATGAACTCTCTGGAGCGACGGTCCGCATTGTACATCCATTACCGGTTCATCTACATAAAGATCTAATTTTCAGATACCTTCAAAGATTTTTCACTAAAGTGTTATTTATAAAATCACTTTTATTTTTCATAAATAACATTGTAGCAAATTCCATTCCAACGTACTTTGACACGTATTTACAAAAGTCATTGTTTTCATGTTTTGGTTATTATCAAAGGTAATAAATAATATACTTATTTTATATATGCATGTCATATAGTTACATTTGTAATTAAAACTACTCAAACATGTCGTTAGTTTTATAGTTGTACAAGACATAATCAAAAAAAATTAATAGTCAATGTGTTACTTTTAATTAATACCGTGCCAAGAATTTATATGCCATATATTTTGCGATAGAGGAAGTGGTTTTTCAAATTTTTTCTTATCCTTCTACCTTTTAAACTTAATTTAACTAATTATTTTGTACCTTTAAATTTTTCCTATTTTATTTCATAAAACATTAATAATTTCCTTCCAAACCTAGATCTACTATTGTTACATTGAAGGGAGGAGTGTTATATTAAAGATTGTAAAACTAACAACTTTTGGAAAACAACTCCTTACAATTCATCATGGTCCTACCTAAAATTAAAGTTATGGAGTGAGATTGAAGAGGAGTTACATTAAAGATTCTAAACCTAAGAACACTTTTGGAGAAAATAACTACCATAATTCATCATGGCCTTGCCTAAAATTAAAGTTATGGAGTGAGCTAGCAATAAAAACCTCCAACAATAAAAATCAATTTTTTCTCCACATTAAATGCAAAAGAAACAACAATATCTTGGTGAGAAGGATGGTAGCACAGTGTTACTAACCTTGATTCACTTAATTTGAAGCTAAATCATCACATTTAAAAATTTGGACAACACCTCCCCCAAGAACAGTGCCAGGCCCTTCCCTGTTCATGTCTGCGAGCTCGGGGAGAAAGGAAGAGTTTAAATGGGTGGGCGGGACCTCTTCCAGAAGCGGTTTGAGACACCAACCGCTTCTAAATGTGTATCTCTACAAGCGGTTGGGGTCTCAAACCGCTTGTGATAATTCAGAACCGGTTTGGGACACAAACCGCTTGTGGAGGTTGCTCAACACAAGCGATTGGTGTTACCAACCGCTTCTAGAAACCCTGTCCCGCCCGTTGCTCACGAACCACTTTTGGTGCGAATGCCAGAAGTGGTTCGCACCTAACCGCTTGTAATAGCCCACTTGTGATGCCCAGTTCTGTAGTAGTGAAACTTGCTTAGACTTGCTTAGGTCTAAACCGTTCACCGGACTAAATATTCACTTAACTTGAGAAACAAAAACATTTAGGATGGTAGACCAGAAAATGGTATTAGGAATGCTAAATTTGGGATTTGGAACACGGGTTTTGGTCAGAACTTGGGAAGTAGTCGAAAACAGTGGGGGTAGCACTGGTAAAGAACTAGCTAAAATGGTAGCGCTGGTATAGATAGATGATATGGATTAGAAATGATGGTATCATTAGTGGCGTTGGTGCCATGGTTTGTATTAGTTTTGGACGTGATCAATTGGAACTATTGACACCCAATTTTGGATATAGCCGAAGTTTCTAGAAATTGCCAACACACTTGGTCAACAAGCTGATATAAAAGATGATTATAGAAGAATTTGGATCATGCGAGTTCTAATAAGGAAGAAGATTCCTAATCGGCTATGACAAGTTAGCATAGGAAACCTTATCCAAAAAGCCGATTTAGGAATGTTTTACAAGGCAATATTGTCCAGATTGGCTACGTAGTATATTTTATGCAAGCTTTTAGATAAGTTTCTATTTAAGAGAGAGTCCTAGTTATATATTAAGTCGGTTAGATTATATGTAGTAAGCTAAGAGTAGAGTCATATTGTATCGAGTCCATGTATCCTATGTATCAAGAAAAAGGTTCTCGGCCAATCAATCTACTATTTCAATGTAATCATCTTTTCAATTTCTAAGAGTAGCAATAACTTAGTTTTACCGTATTTTTCTTTTGATCAACTTGTTGCGTATCGTTTTCTCGATCGACTTCAAAGTACAACCATAGATAGATACTATCTCGGTTAAATCCAATCTTCTCGCTTGGTTTATCATAATACTATCTTTGCCGATATTACTGTGCATCGCCGTTTCGTGCAAAGGGTTAGCGTCTACCCTCATTCTATCGGCTTGTAGCATGCTATTTAGCGGATAGTCTGTTTACTCTCGTACTATTGGTTTGATTAACTTGTTAATCTAACTGATAATCTGTTTATCCTTCATTCTATCAGCAAGATGATGTAATCGGCTAGTTGCTAGTCTATTTACTCTCTTTCTGCTGTTTTGTTGATCTCATCAGTTTAGTAGTAGATTGTTTACCTTTTGAATCTACTAGTTTGAACTTCTATTTAGATCAATACTTTCTACTATCTTTGGATCTAACGGTTTGAATATCTATTTAAGCCGATAGTTCTCGCTACCTTTGGATCTATTGGACTTTTGATCTTGTCTTTAAGTTTGATAGTTATTCGAAGCATCTTAGATTTAATCGGCTAATTAAAGCCGATTAATTTTTTTACCTTGCCAATTAACGATCAAATTGGCTGGTACGCCCTAAACCCTAAACGTGTTGTTGACGGGGTTCCAAAACCGTAAGTCCACAATGTGTTTAAACCGACCGTCAAATTTCGGTATGAACAGATATATTGCGGACGAGGTCCATCTGGTTAGAATTGCTCTATGGATTTGGTCAAATGAGGAAGATGGACAAAGTGGTTCATGGATGTAATACGTACTAGGTCTAATAATGGACCAATGCATGCGTAAACACATAATCCTATTTTGTGAAAACTTCACATGTTTAACAAATGTTAGGTCACAGGTTTGTATTATTGTTAAATTTAAAACTGGCTTTATGTAAATAAAAGAACCCTAGCCATTGCTTGGTAGCCATTATCACTAAAATTGTACCAGGAGGGTATTAACTCTTAAGTGCAGTTAAGTGCAGTTTGATTGTGTACTTACTTTTCCACCCACTCACCCTTTTAAATGGAGAACAAGATGACTCTGCATCCTATGCGGAGGATGACCTAGACTACGGTGACCAAGATGCATGGTTATCCGAGACGCTAGGCGCTAGGCAGGCGAAGAGGGGCCGCCTAGCGCCTAGGCGGCCTAGGCGAGGCGCTAGGCGCTGGCTAGGCGGCCAAACTGATTTGCGCGTTATATGCCGTATTTAAGATGTTAAAGGACAAATTTTATTTTTTCAAATAAAATCTTCTACATTATCAAGCCATAATAGTTAATCACCATTTAATACCATATAATCATCATCTAGACACCTCGTAGGGCTGCCTCTTGATCTGTCTAGTTACTGTCTTGGACTATAAATGCAGGCTAGCCGCCTATGTCCCTGCCTAGCGCATAGGCGCCGCCTAGGCGGGTCTAGGTGCCGCCTAGAGGAACAATACCAAGATAAAGTTTAGGACGTCCCTCCAGTCGCTTACATGATTTTCATAGCCATTGGAAACCTACTTTTGTTCGTATCGCTGCTGCGACATTGTCGAACTTCGTTGTTACTTTTGAAATGGTAAGACAATTTGGCCCGATCGGCCCAGCATGTTAACTTATCCGTTGTTGACACCCTATTTTGGATTTAGTCGAAGTTTCCAAAAGCTAGTAGGACACTTGGCCAAGAAGCTGATATAACAAGAAGATTCTATAAAAGTTTGGATCAGGCACGATCGGCTAACAACATAATTGAAAAGATTACCAAGACAAAAAAAAGATTCCGGAGTCAAAGAGTCCTAATCAGCTACAACGAGTTAGATTAGGAAACCTTACTCGGAAAACCATTTTATGAAAGTTTGGAAGGTAATGTTGTCCAGATCTGCCACGTAGTATATTTTAGGCGAGTTTGCAGATAAGTTTTTACTTAGAGAGAGTCATAGTTATAAATTAAGTCAGTTAGAATATATATAGTTAGTTTGAGAGTTATAGTTCGGGTCGTATTGTATCGAGTCCATGTATCGGGTATAAATATCCAACCTGTGTATTAGAAAAAGGGTCTCTGACTAATCAATCTACTATTTTAATGTAATAGTCTTTTCAATTCTTAGGAGTAGCAGTAACTTAGTTTCGTTGTATTTTATTCTTTGTCAATTTGTTGCGCATCATCTTTTGATCAACTACATGATAAAATCCAAAAGTTGCTTGCAAGTAAGTACTTTCTCGATTCAGTTTGATCTATAGACTTGCATTGGCTTTTAGTTTATCAGATTATTATCTTTCTTGGTATTGTTGCACATCGTCGTTCCATGTAAACGGTTACATTCTACCCTCGTTTAATTGGCTTGTTTGGCTTTACAGATTGGCCGATAGTCTGTTTGTTCTTCGTTCCGTCTAGCTGACAATCTAATTGTCTAGTTGATAGTCTGTTTACCTCTTGTTCTGCTAACTAGACGATTTTATTGGCTCCTTAGTAGTTTGTTTACCCTTTGGATATATTGGTTTGAATCTCTGTTTAGATCAATAATTTATGCTACCTTTGATCTTCGGTTTGAATTTCTATTTATTTTTTTCTTGATTTGTTGAGCCTATGACTTCGTCTTTAAATTTGATAGGTTCTTCTAACTATTTTGGATTTAATCGGTTAAATAAAACTGATTAATTTCTTTGCCTTGCCCGCCAGTTCCACCGGGTGGCGATCTCCTCCTTCCCCGAGGTCTCCCTCTCCTCCCTCCTGTCGCATATGCGGACGGCGGACGGCGGACGGTGACGGAGCCCGAAACTCCTCCTGTCGAGCTCCTCCGCTTTCCATCCACCTCAGCGTCGAGTCGTAGCAATGGTTGGGTCGGCCGATGGTTGGGATGCGCACACTAGAGAACGGAATATCAAGAGAGAGGAGAGGGTCGCCTATTCCGCTGGCCAGCGATAGCTAGCCGCTGGACGTCGCACCGGCCCGATGGAGTTAGCCTAACCGGAGCCATTGACCCGGTACGCTATCCTAATTAACTAGACGGGCAACCCGCGCGTTGCGCGGGCACAACCAAGGCACAAATGATCATATTCCACACATGTTAATACTAATGGTACTGTGTTAATACTAATGGTATTTGAAATCACTGATGATATACATGGTTCAATCAAGTTGCAAAAATAATTAGAATCAGTTCCAAGATATACATGGAGCTTTGCATTGAGTTCAAGTCCTTATCTCCTTTGTAGCATAAGAGACAGATTGTTCATCATGATCCACTCTATGATACTCTTGCAATAGACGTGTATATTCTTAGAACTTGCTGTTCCAAAATCATCAAATGATAGTCTAACATCTAAAAAAGCATCAATATACGCCTATGCGGCATACAACCTTAGTGTAAATGCACGAATTTTTAAACGACGTAGAAAAAAGAAAATAAAAAAGAAAGGAACAACTAGAAAAGGGGCGGAGCTGGGATTCTAACCTGCGTCACGGACGTGAGATATGGTGTGGAGGACCAGCCCGCCAAACCTTCCACCTCATCTCGAAGGTGCATGAGGCCTACTTTTATATATAATTTTTGAACGTGGCCCAGACGAGCGTGTCGCCTCGCAAAGAAACCACGTGTCGAGACGAGATGTAAAGCACCGTACATTTACACTCATATATATTTAGGTGGATTGCACAATAATTAATGTAGAGATGTGCAATGCTCTCAACCTTTTGCAAATAATAAAGTGCAGGTATTAAAGCAGGATCACACCATCTCTTAATAATGGGCGTACTTGAGCACAAGCATAAGCTCATCGTACTTGAGCACAAGCAACGTTGTCGTACTCATAAAATAATTGGCTCGTGGATGAATCACCGAGTCTATGACCATAAAAGCTCGATCCATAGCATGGCCCGCCGAGCTGAAGACCAAACGAAGAAGCCCTTTTATATATAACTTGTGAGCGGACGGCCAGATCTCCTCCAATCAGACCATCAGACGGACAGCTTTTTTTGAATGACATGGCCAAAAAGGAGATGTGCTACGTGCCAGTTTGGAAGAAACTGTGTCATACGTCTACAACTTTATAGATATAGATGGATTACTATAGGGCACCCTTGGACAATCTTGCCTATGCTCAGTGCTCACGGTTGCAGTTCGACGGTATTGTGTGCTGGTTGGGCCTCTGCAGCTGGAGGCGGTGACTGGAATGGCGGGCTCTGGGCTTCGTGCTGGGCCACATGGAGGGGAATGTCAACTCATTTTTGCTTCGGTTCTTCCGAGGTCCGACGAATGTGCCACACATGCATGTACTGTCCGGCAATGCCTTTTTGTTCGTACTCCCAAAGCCACACCGTCGTATACTCGTATCTTAATATCTCTGTCTCAGCCCTCGCTAACCTCAATCACCTCCTTGTAACCAAACTTGGATGGCTATTACGTTCGGATCTGGGGTTAAATCGTTAGAGAGCAGAGGCATTATTCAAGACAGAGGCTTCATGAATCATAGTTAATGTCGAGCTGTTGTTCGTCTTAGCATCTTCATTGTATTCTTCCAACCAAGTGCATGCGTAGTATATGTTGCATACAAGAGGCGTCAAGGCCTGGCTCCCGCCTAATTGATTTCTAGGGCCGACCAGCTGTGGGTGTCCACCTATTGTTTTTAGGAACTAGTCAAACATTCATGCTTTGCTATGAATTATTACATTACTTTTCAGTCTGTTATATTTGCTATGTTTAGCTCACGTCATCATATCTACTTTTAGTCTTTCACATTCAACTGCGATGTGATTTGTTTAGCTCTGTTTTTATGCTCGACTTCGTTGTGCTTTCACGTCCTCTAATTTGGTATCTTAAGCTGATTGAACTTTCCTAAGATATAATGGGCTTAAATAAGTAAGCTAGATAAATAGAATGATTTGGTATATCTTGAGTTGATCGAAAACTTTCAAAAATACAAAGCACTAAAAGGAAACCAAAATAAATAGAAAATACGGTTACAATGTTTGGACCATTGATGGGGTGAAGGGTGGAGATTAAAAGTTGTGCATGCCACCACCACTATTAGGCTATTTTTAATACTAAAAAGTTGTGCAGGCCACCACCACTATTAGGCTATTTTTAATAGTAAAGGTTTACATTTCTTTCTTATTTTAGTGTGTTGTAATTTCAAAGTTTTTGTCTAGCAAGAATGATTTCTATAGATTTGATTTGTTTTCTTACTTTGTTGTGTTTGTATTATACGAAAGTTTCAATGACACTCGTGAAAAAAAAAATAGTTCAAGATGAGGGTGTATATGCATGACACGGTCAAGTATAGGAGCATAGCTCAATGAAAAATAGCCAAACTTGAGGACACGTAGGCGTGACAGAGTCGAGTTTGTTGCTAAATGCATGAACCAAATATATTGATCCGGACATAGTAGGACGTCATTTGATATTTTTTTAATGGGTTAATTAGATACATGCCACTGCCAAACTCCCACTTTCGAGAAATACCATTATTAAACACGAAACCTGCTAGATGCCACTGCTCATTTGCATTTCTTCGAAACATGCCATTATGGACTTTTTTGCCCCTCCACCTTCTTCAAATTTTTGCTCAATACGCCATTATGCTTCTTCCACCTCTTTCCTCCTTCCTCCCTCAACTCTGGTGACATCTCCTCCACCGTGCTCCTCTCCGGCCACTTTCTCCCTCTTGGATCTGGCGGCCCCCATCGCTCTAGCCACCCTCTGAGTTGGGATCGACAAATCCGAGCCAAGGGACGATGGATCGGAACCCATGGTGGCGTTGGACGATGAGCTCGGGCTCGAGCGACGCCCATGGCGGCGCAGGACAGTGAGCATGGCCTCGGGCGGGGGCACGAGACAATAGATCCGAGGTTGGGACGGTGGATCTGGGTGAGGGTCGCGTGACCTGCGGAATGGTGAGCTTGGGCTCGGCACGGGCAGCGTCCTATGGCATCGTGGGGTGACGAATCCGGCATGGGAACGGCGGAGGAACTCGTGCTCAAGTCCCTAGAGGAGGTCGATGGAGATGACCGGAGTTTGGTGAAGGAGTTGGCCAAAGCTTAGGAAGAGCTCGCCAGAAATAGAAGGAGCTCGCCGGAGATGGAGGGGAAAAGAGGAAAGGGAGAGTGGCTCGAGGAAAAAGGGGAAGGGGTAGTTTGGCCAAGGAAAGTCCCTAATGGTATTTTTCGAAGTAACACAAACGAGCAGTGGCATTTAGCAGGTTTCATGTTTTATAATGTTATTTCTCGAAAGTGGGAGTTTGGCGGTGGCATGGATCTAATTAACCCTTTAATTTGTAGTACAACATGGACACGCGGGTGGTATTCGATAAAACTGGTTGAAAAAATTTCCAAGTTCATAACAGATTTTTTTCTTTTTAAAAAAATTATCTAGGTAACAACTAGCAACCCAGGAATAGGACAAGTGGGCTAGAAAAAAGGTTTCGGTTAGTGCCCGGGCATTGCTCGGCTCCGGGACTGAAAGACGAGAGCCGAGCTGCCCTTTAGGCTCGGTGCAATTTCGAGCCGCTCGTCGCACAGCACAGGGACATGTAGCCCAGGGAGTTTCTGTTTGGCCCAAAAGAAGTTTTTGACAAAGGCCAGTTGGCCCAATCCGGCACAGCTTCGTAAAACAGATTCCCGTTGGATTGGCAGCCCAGGCCCGGCTCGCAATGGCAAACACCGTATTTTAAAAGAGCAAACATGTTTCGACAGAGAAAAACCAATTCTTCACAAGAGCAAACCCAATGTTTCACAAAACTAATCAAGTGTTCTATATATAGGGTGTTTCAGCATAGTAAACATTATGTTTCAGTAGACAAAACGCAATGTCTTATACGTATCAGGGTAATATTTCAAACCAAAAATTGCCATCTTTTTCTCTAAATCCGGCCATCTTCTCGAGCCATTTTCTTCTCCCGCTTTCCTCGCTCTATTGTTGCCTCAAGCAAGAAGCGCATGGAAGAGTGAAGATGGGGAAGTAGAGTCTGAGATGACCCGCCCAATTACCACATGCTAATGGCTTCATCATGCCAAAATCATGAAGTAATTGTGTGGGTTTAGACATATACACCCGAAGGACATCTCAACCGCAACGTCCCTTCGAATGCGCTGCCCTGATCAGAGTTTTGCAACAGAACAATAATTAGATAGTATCATGCATTATTACATTATGAGGCCACGCATGGCGGCAGATATTTTATTATTACAACAGAGTCCAGACTTAATTTTTATTTACACATAGGCTGCATTTCTATCGACTTATTGTTTACGTGGCGGCGTCCACTTGATCTACTGGTAACATGACCTCTTTGAAAGAAGTCCTCTATGGAGTCACTGCCCTCTGGATCTCCCTCAATTCCCTGATGATCTTCCCCCTCAACGGCATCATAATACACGAACGAGTCCTCATCGAAATTAGTATCTAGTAAAAAGGGGATATAATAGCAAGAGTGTGTACACAAGTACTCAGCAAGCGATAATAGCAACAAAACGAAAAGAAAACTTCTTCTCTCATTCTGTTTGGCAATACCTCCTTTGTTATCCTCTCTACTTAAACAAAATACAGATTTAAAAAGGGTTGATATCTTTTAAGTTTTATAAAAGCTACCAACACTCGTATATGAGGCGGACTTAGCCTCCGTAGCCTCTAGTCCAGGAGACAGGCATGAATTCATGATTTTATCCTGCGCAGGTTTGTACCACTTTACCCAAAGTCGTCCCAAAGCAGTTCGGGACTCAGAGTGCTTACTCTATTTGGTGGGTTACATATCCAACCCGGTTGATTAGCAAGCTGTGATGCTCTCGGCAGGACGATCTTTACACACCACCCCGTCCTCACTAACTTGCTACCTCAACCGTTCTACTCATTCCCGAAGCCATGAATATCATCTCGGCGTAATATATTGCCGCTTGGTCGGGGAAACCTGGGTCCGCTCACTCACCCCTTCCTAATTATCTACTTACCCAATGTGGAGAATGTAACCACCTCATAGATTCATCATCTTTGATCGCATCGCGAGACTATGGCTGATACATTTCTTTACGGCTCAATGCCCGAGTGATAGGAATTATCCTTATATTATACCATGTGAAGGGTCCTGCCTATCCTCTGAACCTTTCCAGGGCACCCCTTCACCCACCGAGATTACTTCTAGCGACCCGATCGCTCCATCGATCAAGTCGCTACTACATTCATCAATGGGGCAAATTATTTAGGCAAAAACAAGTACATTCATTAGATGCTAGTGGTATATAATTTAAAATAATGTAATGTTAAGTACACTACTCAAGTGGTCAAAGGAAAGCTTGTCTTTACTCAAGTAACAATAGTTCACGCCACCGCTCGGCTGCTAGATCTCAATCGCCAAATCGCTTCCTGAAAGATGGTTTTATTTGATTTAGGGTTTCGCTAAACTTTTGTTTCCAGAAAAGTAGTGGATGGTTTCTTATTTTAATTTATGGTGATATTTTGGGTGGTTTGATCGGTATTCGAGTCGTTTTGAATTTAACAGTGGCTAAGCCTTGTTAAGCTAGGGCTGAACCATCCCTCGGCCAACTTAACGCTATACGGTTTCTGTAGTTTCCCCTTTTTGATTTCTTAATTCTCCTAGTATTCTACCTTATCCTAATCCCCTACTTTGATAATCCTTCTTAATCTCTAAATTTCTAATTCCAAATTCCAACTCCTGATCCTAAGTCCTATTTTCCCCAATTCCAATTCCTAATCCCTAATCCCCCAATCCTAATTACCCATTTACCCCTAATTCTAATTCCTAATTCCTAATCCCTCTCCCTTTCTCCTTTTTCCTGGTTCCCCCTCATTTTCCCTCAACCCTCTACTCTTCTCTCAATCTCCCCCACTCTCTCCAGCCGCACTCCTCCCTCCACCTCACTCCCGATTCCTCACTCTTCCCGTGGCGCGACCGAGGAGGCCGCAGGTGGCGGCGCCGCCTGCTCCGGCGACCTCGCCCCTCCTCCTCTCGCGTGGCCCTACCCCTAAGTCCTCTTCTACTGCGCCTCCTCCATCCTCTCTCTTCTTCCTCCCTGCCGATCTCCCCTTCTACTCCTGCATCTGCTCGGCGGCAGCGGCTTCCCCCTCTCTCTGTGGCCCGACCCTAGGCTTCCCTTGTTCCCGCGCCTCCCCCATTCTCTCTCTTCTTCCTCCCTGCCGATCTCCTCCCTGGCGCGCCTAGGAGGCGCCGGACGGCACCATTGTTCTGCCCAGGTCCGGCAGGCAGCTCAAGCCCGAGCTGCGCTGGAGCACACCGCCTCCGTCAGCTCCTACAGTGCAGGTGGCCGTGACGGCCAAGTGACTCTTCCGCCACCCCCCTCGGCACTACAATGCCCTACTGCCAGGCTAATTTCCCCTTTCTCCTGCTTGATTTACAGGTTCTAATGCTCCATTTAAACGTTGCGGTTGGCTTACTTTTGATTGAATTTCTCTCATGCAAGTATATTTTTAGTAGATGTAAAGTGATGACTTCGTGATCTGTAGGTTTCCCTTGTACCTATAGTTCTCTGATTTGCAGGTTTTAGTGATAGATGATTAGTCTAATTTGGGTGGGTATGAATTTGGTTGATGATATACATGGAATAGGAGTGTTGTGTTAATTGGTCACTAGAATTACCCACTGTATTCGGGATGGGATGGAAGAAATGGGGCTCATGTGAGGTGCGCAAGGTTGGACGGCCGTCGCGTCGGTGCCTAGGCGTGGCTCATGCGCCAGGGAGCATGTAGCTACTCTTAGGGGCGCACGACGGCAACCACTTCGCGGCCTCCTTAATGCTATTGCATTGGTGAGTTTATTTGCTATCCTACTCCTTGTTACTGTCAGGGAGATAACACATTAGTGTATGAATCAGGTGATACAGGTGTGCTAATGAAGCTAATGCAATGCAGGTATACTAGTTGTTTGGATTGAGATATAATTCAGTGTGTGGTTTAATTTGCTAGATTAAAACATGCAGATGGTAGTTGGGACATCTATCGACATGAGGGATCTAATACAAATGTATATGATCTAGTTTTGTGCTTGGGTGTATGTTCATGAGTTTGGAACACTAGAATGCATATTCACATGTATGCATTTGAGTAGATGACTATAAGGATAGGCTGGGTGATTAAGTGCTTGAACCTGTTGGTGTTGGCTTGGGGTTGGAGTAGTGGTGGCAGTTTGCTGGCCCCGTTGCTCCCCCTTTCGACAGCTGGCTGCAGGGAAGGCTGTTTCTTCCTTCTAGCTGGATGCAGCCCTGCTTTCCTCCTTTCACCATGCTGTTCCTTCTCCCTGGGAGGTATGTGCAGTGGGGAGAAGCTGAAAAGGAAAGCTGGGTTGCTGCCTTTCCTGCTCTAGGGCTCCTACTGAAAAAGGTAAGTGGTTGTGGTGAAGTTTTATGGAGGCTTGTGGCTGTATACGCGTGTCCCTTCTTCTTGCTACACGTGGTGCAGTTCTTTGGAATCTGGTTTCGAAATGAAACCGTAATGTGGCATGAGAACTGTAGGCGGTGAGGCTAGTCTTTGGTTTTCTTTCTTTGGAAACCATGGTTTCTAGTTGTCTTTGGGCAGTGTTGGGGGGCATAAATGTGGTCGCTCTCGTTGTTGGGTTTTCTTGGGCATTTATCTCGGGTTTGTGTTCTCTTCTTTGAGTGATGAATTGTAGCGAGGGAGGCCGGTGGCCGGATGGCTGGCGTCCCAATGAGCTAAGTGCTAATAAGTCTGACAGCAATTCCTTCTTTCACATTCCAATGTCTAAGCTCCTGTACTTTGAATGATCTAGTTGGATTTATGTTACTATTTGATAATTTGGAATAGTGATGCCTAGGTTTGAATGACTTGCAGGTATCGATGAAGGAACAATTTGGTTGGAGCAGGGCGTATCGAGAAGGGCATCTTAGGGGAACGATGGGGCTGCTATCATTCTTAGGCCCTTAATAACATAATCCTGTGTGAGGTCGAGTGGTAGTGATATAACTAAGGAATGTACCTGCTGTGTATGTAACTTTCAGTGTTGATGGCTAGTAGCACTTATATGAATTTTATAGTTATATGTATGGTGGTAAATCGGTGAATTGAGCCGTGATTTTGTATTCTCTCGGCAACTGTGTACCTTTGTTATCGGCTTGACAATAAAGTCTTTCTAAATTAAATATTCTCATTTATTATATATATTTTTTGTCTAATTTGAGATGATGGTTAGAGTGTGATCTCTGTCATTCGATAATATTTAACCCATTATTTCTGTGATTAGTTGCTCGTTAATACTATGGGGTGTTTCAAGAGAAGGGAAAAAAGATAGAGATGGGGAACCACAAGAGGCACGAGAGGGGGGAAGGGGCGTGTGGCAGTGCTGGTGGCCGACGGGTGGCGAATAGGTGCCCCTTCTCGAGAGAGGGAGTGCTGCTCCTTCCTTCCTAAGGGACGGAGGGAGGGAGAGAGAGGCGGCCAGCTGCCGTCACCAGCAGCCTATGGCCAACGATGCCGGTGGGCTCCTCCTCACTTCAGCTTCACAACCATAATGGCAGCAGTATTGCAGGCAGCAGGTTGTCCTCTCCTCTGGTAGCCTCGTGCAACAAGAAGAAAAGATGAGTGAAGAGAAATTTAGGGACTTTTACAGTAAATCGGCTGAGCATTGTTTACTAGTGGGCTGGGCTGAGCGTTCGACTCCAATGAACGTCAATAGGGAAATAATTTCGTGTGTGTATATATATTATATTATATATATGAAAGCAGTTCAAGGCTCTATGGAGCCTAGGCTATATAATCGAATACCCTATGTTGTGCTTTGAGATTCGTGTTGTTTGACGTGTACATCTTTACATACTTACTAAATAAAATATTTGAGATGCCAAACTCCGAAAAAAATTAAATTTATCTTCAATTTGAACTAGTTTGAACTATATTTATCTTAAATTTAAAGTAGTTTAAAATGGAGTTAAATTTTTTTTTTCAGAGTTTGACGTCTCAAATATTTTTTTAGTGGGTATACAAATATCAAACATCACAAATCTCAAAACGCATCTAATGTTAATTGATCATGGAATGAATCTCAAAACACAATATAGAGTATTCGATCATGGAGTCTAGACTCTATGGAGCCTTGAACTGCTTTCCTAAGCATTGTATAGCCTGTATTAGCAACAAACAAGCCAGAATACACCTACCACGTATAGCCTATATTAGCGACAAACAAGCCAAGATACGCCTACCACCGCAATGGCCGAGCCCTCGCCCCTCCACGGCATCAATACCAACAGCGACAGGTCGGTCGGCGAGGACCTCCTCTGCCTCCTAGGTCTCGCCATAGAGGGGAGCACGGCTTCATGTCCCTCCCTAGCGACGTCAAGGCAGTGATGTTGGGGATGCTCGACGACGCCGAGGACGTCGCAATGGTGGAGTGGACTAGCACTGAGCCGAGGGGCACCGTCCCCGAGTCATCTTTGGGTGATCTTGGCATGAACGCCCATGCAAGAAAAAATAAGGTAAACTGGGGGACCCCCCGTGAAACCATAAGCAAAGACCCTCTAAATGCATGTTCTGGTGGAGCCCAGCTTTGCAACGTCCATGCCAGGTGACGCCTTCACAATGGTGATCTTGGAATGGGAAGAGCTTAGAGATATGTAGGAGTATATTGGTAATTTTGATCTGCCGCTAGTTGTGGCTGCCCCTATGGAAAAGACTAAGGCTATGTTTGTTTTGACTTCTAACTAGCTTCTAGACAGGAGAAGTCGGAAGTCCAAATAAAGAGCCAACTTTTGGATCTTGCTTCTCCAAAAGCTAATCATCTAAAAGCCAGTGTTACAACTGAGACCAAGAAGCTCAGTTGTGGACAACATGGGCCCCGGGTATTCGGAGATAGACGGTTAGACGTACCACCTTCTTGGCCCAAGTCACGTGGATCTTTCAGAAGACAGGCCTGGAGGATGGCGCGGCCCGACTTGCTCTACAAGGAAGCGAATTCGTATTCTACTCGAATATATGGAGATAGGCGTAACCAACTCGGTTATGTTCCTTATCTCTCTTATACGGATTAGGAACCTATCTGTATCCCGACCCCTTGCACTATATAAAGAGGGTCGAGAGTCCTTAGTTAGATATATCATCATCAAATTCTTCATCCACATCATTGTCTGTTCTCGTGTCATCTCGACGAGAACATACATTGTAATCGACACCACACAATACAATCCACGAGCACAAGAGTAAGGTATTACCTCTTCGAGAAGGCCTGAACCTGTATAAATCCTGCCCCCTGTGCTACCATCGAGTTGTGATCTTTTGCATAGCCCTATAAAATACATTGCCGACACAAATCGTCGACACCAGTTTTACTAGCTTTTATGGCTTTTACGAGTTAAACTTACGACATTGTCATCATAGTTAATAAGAAATTACCCACTATTGTCATCGTATAAAAAGGGCTCCTCCTCCCTCGATACCGCTGCCGCCGGCTCCTCCTTCCTCGAAGTCGCCGCCGCCTCCTCCTCCCTCGACGCCGCCGCTAGGCAGAAGAACTAAAAACTGGATTGACAAACAGATATCGCTTCTGCAACCAGAAGCAGATTTTGGAGAAGCCACGTATCAAATAAGCAGAACCTAAGATGATTGTCATCCATGCCGTCCACCAAAGAAGGATCATGTCAAATCATGGGTACAGGAGGCAGCATGGTGGCGGCACCATCTACTCAGCGTCTTCCCGGTACCAATTGAAACATTGCAGGTGATGCCGGCCAGCCTCTGACCGCCTCCCTACGTTTTTCTTTTAGTTAATTTGTTTAGACAATTTTCTTTTAATTAGCTAATTTGTATAGGCAATTTATTTATAAGTAGCAGACATACACATGTATATGTATGTTGTGCAATCTATAAGTATCTTTTTTGAATTGTTTTTTTTTTATCTAGTGTGTAAGTCATGCTATCACATCCAGCATCATACGGTTTACGGTTCATCCTTTGGCATTGTGTGCAATCTCAATGTTTTATCAGCTTGTTCAGATAGCAGGACGATGTTAAGGTAGTTGTTGATTTATGTGCTTTAGCACTCCTAATTAATGCATTATTGCTATAGTTGTTTGTAAGAACGAATTAAATACTCCCTTTGTTTCAAATATAAGGCACGATTTGACTTGGCATGATCCATCATACTACACTTTGATACTTGATTTCTCTTATCCTATATTGTGCATAGTAACAAAACTATGATCATTGGAAAATACTTTTCAATAGAAATCTAATGGTACCATTTTGTATCACAAAAATCTATATATTGTTAAACAAATCACTGGTCAAAGATTATAAAGTTTGAATCTCGAAATGTGTGCACGCCTTATAAAAAGGATCGGAGGGAGTAGTTGTTTAGACAATCACTCCAATGTTTATATTCTTTGTGTTTGCAACGAAGCGAAGCGATGCTTCCAATTAGAGCATCTCCATCGGTTGCTCTATCCTCTCACTCTATAACACTATTCACTACTCCCTCTATCCAACACTCTAAATTTCCTTCACACTTTACACTACACTCTAAGATTCCTTCCCTGCACCAGCTACTCTATCCCGAGCTACAGTGTTATAGAGTGTGAGGATAGAGCAGCTGGTGGAGATGCTCTTAGCCTTGTTTTGAAACAGTTTCTCAGAGGATGTTGGGATTAGTCAAATTGAACTTTGATAGCTTTGGACAGTAGCTTTGAAAACTAAAACTGATAATCAAAACTAGAGTTAAGAATGTTCGACGTGCGACTTTGAGATTTTGAAGAAATAGCGAAAAAGTCAAAGCGATCAAAAAATAATCAAATAATTTAAGAAAAAAATCAAAGCGCTTGTACTAACCAAACATCTGTGCTTTGCTATGTTCTCTTCAACTTGTGTTCTTATTTCTTATCTACTTATTTACTCATCTCAAAATCGAAAAGTCAAACTTTTTTCTTTTTCAGTATATTTTTTTTATCTCGAAACCGCGTCTTAGAGCTTTTAGAAACAAGTCAAACGAAGTGGGCCAAACTTTTCAAACTACCTCAGGAAACTTTTGAAGTTCAGCTTATAAGCAAATAAGACAATTAGTAAATAAGATAAGTTAAGAGAGCAATCTTTTCACTGCGTTATATTTAATTTGTTTGATTCATATACTTAGCTCCGCTTTTAGCCCTTCATAGTCAACTATGCCGTGCTTCCTCATCCTTTATTTTGATATATCTTAGATTGATGGAAAGTTTTCTAAAATACACCACGCTAAAATAAAGAAGCTATACAAGTAGGATAATTTGGTATATATTGAGCTGAATAATAACTTCAAAAATACAACACACTAAAATAAAAAATATAAGCTAAATAAATACTATACTGTTAGATGAGTGATGGATGGTGCGGATAAATAGGGTATCGCCATTCAGTACTAATCTTGAAGATTTTGTTAATAGTATAGATACGAATAAAAGAAGTCGGTGAGACAAGCACAATATCTTTTTTAAGAGGCTTTTGCCTTTTTTTTTTTTGATTGTAACCAGCTCATTTTTCATTAAACAAGCTGGTTTATGTCCCCAGCAGCCAGGATACACAGATCAACTGGGTAGTTTTCAAACCACACCATGTCACACAGTGAGTTTGCTCCCAGTTTAGCAAGTCCATTGGCTACTAGATTACATTTCGATTCTGATGCATCAAAAGAACGAAATTAAAAGCATTTTTCGGACTTTTGAAATCACGATAAGCATTGCTATCTTTGCTTCTTGAGAGTTCTTTCGCTTTAGTTCTTTGAAGCGGTCAAGAGCATCCATCTCTAGGATGATGTTGAGACAACCCAGTCCTTGAGCCAGTTTGAGTGCCTGGATATACGCCATCACTTCTGCCTATTCTACACTCATGCAATCTTCAATTTTACCTGCAGCCATGCCCACAATTTCTCCTTCTCCATCTCTAGCAACAACACCCCATCCTCCAGATCCCCGAAGAGAGATATAAGAGCCATCGGTGTTGAATTTTACATACCCTCTTGAGGGGTTGCCACTTAATGAAGCTTACTTTGAAAAGTATTGCCTGCGTGTCGTTTTGCATCTCCTCCATTCTTGAGTTTTTTCCTTAATTTGATTCACTACTGATTGCAGAGGGTTGACACTCTCCCCTTGAGACATTTTGTTTCTATAGAACCACCACAGCCATAAGGATGCAATAATCTTGAGCTGCACCTCGTCGTCCTGCTCCCATATTAATTCCATAATCTGGCCAGGCTCCTGACAAAAGCACATAAGACATCTGAGAGCTTCGAACCCTATTGATCTCCATAACATTTTGACCTTCTTACATTTTAGAAAGAGGTGGCCCCCATCCTCATCATGTCTATTGCAAATTATGCATAAGGTGTCAATGCTTATCCCTCTTCTTTTAAGGTTGTTTTCCAGTGGTAAACTGTTGTGTGCAAATCTCCATAAAAACATCTTAACTTTATTAGGAATTTTCATCTTCCAAAGTTTTTCCCATTTAAAACTAGATTGAGAGCTAGTTGAGCTTTCTTCTTGACCTCTTTCTAGAAGAGAACTATTCATGAATAACTTGTAAGCAGATTTAACTGAGAAGATACCTCTTTTTTCTGGGTTCCATGCAAGGAAGTCTTCCACTTGTTCTTGGATGGGGATGCTTCTAATGAGTTTTGTTTCCTCCGGGCTGAATATGTCATTAATCAACTCATGGTCCCAAGCTCCACTGGTTGGGTCAATTAATTCATTGACTGTTGTTAATAAGCAATTTCCCCTGCTAGAAATGACATGTCTATTTTTATCTCTAGGAAGCCAAGGGTCTTCCCATATGTTTATTGAGTTTCTTTTTCCCACACGCCAAATGATCCCCTTCTTGAGCAGATGGGCTCCTTTCAGTATGCTCCTCCAGGAGAAAGACACTCCAGGCTTTGGCTTTGCTTGCAATATGTCAGACTGAGGAAAGTATAAAGCTTTGAGGATTGAGGCACATAAAGAGTCTGGGTTTTCAATAATTCTCCAAGCCTGTTTTGCAAGGAGAGCCATATTTGCTGCAAAGAGCTCTCTAAACCCCAGGCCACCTTGACTTTTTGGTTTTACGATCTTCTCCCTACTTAGCCAATGTATTTTCTTCTCATTATCCTGCTGGGCCCACCAGAATTTAATATTTAACGATGTAAACTCATCACATAATCCTTTAGTTAAGTCATAACATGACATAGCATATGTTGGAATGGCCTGGGCCACTGATTTGATTAGGAGTTTCTTCCCCGCCTTTGATAAGAGCTTCTCTTTCCACCCTTGCATTTTATTGCAAACTCTTTCTTTGAGATATTGGAAGGTTCCTGTTCTTACCCTGTCAATATAGATAGGGAGGACTAGATATCTTCCATTTTGAACTTCTGTATTTATGTTAAGAATATTCATTATAGCTCTTCTTTGTGTCTGCTCTGTATTTGGGCTGAACACAATGGCTGATTTCTCTGTGTTTATGGCTTGTCCAGAGGCTTGTTCATAATTGTGTAGGATCTCCTTAATTTCCACAGAAGAGGCTTTTGCCTTTTTGTGACATTCGTGAGAGGAAGCGGAAACACAAGCCGTCTCGGCTCTCAAGTCTCAACGGTAAACGGCCGTCCCATCACCCCGCACGACCCAGCTGGTTCCGATCTTGTGACTGTAGAGGTAGAGTCCCCTCCTCCCTTACCTACCTGCCACCACCTCGCGGAACGGGGCTCCGACGATCTCCTCCATGGCGGATCCCGGCGAGACCACAGCCCCCGCCGCCGTCTCCTCCTCGTGGGACGATCTCCCTGATGACTTCTTCCTCTCCGCCTCCATCTCCACCCCTTCCACTCCCCCGGCGCCCGCTCCCATCCCCTCCACCTCCCCCCGCGCGGCCGCGGCCGCCCACCGCTCCGCATCCCTCCCGCCCGCCTCCGCCCCATCCACCTACGCATCTGCCTCCTTCCCCGACGCTCTCCACTGTGCCGCTCCCACGCAGTCCCTCCAACCCAGCCACTCCCTCCCGGCCTTCTCTGCTGCCGCCTCCCGCTCCGCGGCCGCCGACGTCTGGTCCCCGCCCCCGGGGCCGCACCATTCCAACTCCCTCCCGGAGTTCGCCGCTTCAGCCTCCGCATCCCGCGTCTACCGCCCGCCCCCTCGCTCCGCGGTGCGCGCCGACCGCCCGGCGCCGCTCGAGCTGCGCCCGCGGCCGCTGAGGGAATCGCAGGCTGGCACCGCTCTCCGCGCGCTCGCCTGCTGCGCTGCTCCTGGGTCCGCTACTCAGCTCTGGGCTGCGGGCGAGGCTGGCATCAGGGTTTGGGACCTTGCGGATGCCTTCCGATCGCCCGCGTCTCGGCAGGGGTGGGGGGACGAGGCGAGTGCCCCGTTCCAGGAGTCGCGTAGGACGGTACCGGCGCTCTGCCTCGTGGCTGACCCTGGCCGCGGGGTGGTGTGGACCGGCCACGCCAACGGGTGGATCATGGGGTGGAGCGCGGATCCAGGCCCAGAGGCTGGGCATTGCTTTGCGTGGGAGGCACACCGTGGGGCTGTATTCGCATTGACCATATCTCTGTATGGTAATCTACTAATTCTCCATGGCTCTATTTTTTTGTCGGATCAGTATGGAGTTTTTCCACAATTGTGATAAAACTTTTTACGTAGCACTATTTATTGTGGCCATTCAAGGATCATGAGCACTGTTGCTTGCAAGTGGGATGAGTTTGTTTTCTTCGATGGAGGAGAAGCAACTTAATCATGGAGTACTGTAGGAAAATGGGATGGGATGTAGAGGATCGGTTGGTCTATCATTAGTCCAATAACTTAATCTATTCAAAGCTCTTTCTTAGTGCAGATGCTGAACTAGTAACCACGAAAATGTTACTGTGAATGTTCATCTTTTGTACAGTTGTCCACTATTAGATATTGAGCTCTATTACAGTACACATAGGTGATATAATAGCGTGGTAGTATATTTCAGATCTAACCGTTGATTTAGAAGGGCACCTTAGTCTTTTTGTTCCTTAAATGCTGAAGGTAGGAAAGTCAATTCATCATATCTAATTCTGGATGCTATCTGTTAGCCTGATTCAATCCATTTCCTGATTTCTAGTACCGACCCTTGTATGCAGCTTCATCTGTTAGTCTGATTTCTAGTCGAGACCTTCCACGCATTACTTGTTGCAGCGCCTTTGCGGAGTCAGCCACGAAACATGATTTGAATATGAAATATTCAGGATCACTACTGGCGACATCTTCCAATTATATATCACCTCGCCTCTCGCCATGATTAATCTGAGCCAGCACAATCCAATTAACTACTGTAATTAGGCGAGCAGATCGGGCTGATGAAACATGCTTCATCAATGTCGCGTGGGCTCGCTAACCTCGCTTCCTCGCTGCCACCCCTGTTCTAGACGCTCGCTGCATCCTCTTCATCGCATCGCCTCGGCTCAGGTGGCATCGCTGCTTCTCGCTGAGGTGAAGGGATGAATGCATATTTGAGGCTAGGTTCTTGTTGGTCACATCAACGAATTGAAATTGACCGGCAAATTAAATTGACATTAACAAGTGATGATTAGGGCAAATATGAGCTGTTAGAAAATTATTCACATGCCATGTCATCTAATGCCAATTATGCTCCTAACAAGAATACACTACCGTTAAAGTATAAAAAACCCAAAGCTAATATGAGTTGTTAGATCGAGAGGAATGGATGGCTCGTATTCATTTTAGTGTACCGTAAAAGATCTCTAGATCTTACACCAAACAATTCTTGTATATGTGCTTAGTCACATTTAAAACCACATTTAGTTTGCTAAAAAAACCACATTTAGTTACTTGCTTGTTTGTAATTCAATATTTTTCTATTTATTTTTTGGCTAATGTGATGATGAACATACTCTTTCTGATCACAAAAGGTTGTCGTTTTGGACATCGATACAATCCCCAAAATGCAACATTGACTACTAATTACTATTGCAATTTATTCATAAAACCTAATAAAATCCTAATATTATGGATGTACTTTTCGGGACAAATATACACATATGATTTTATGTATTCGGTGTAAATAGTGACAAAGATATAGATAACCAAAGTTCCAAAATATTGACTACACATACCCAAAATGATAATTTTTTGTGACTGGAAGGAGTAATGTGTTAACGACATTTTTACTTCTTTTCGTATCATCTTCGCAAATAAGTGGCTAGATGTATGTAGGTCATCTAAATCTTGATTCTTCAGATCATATGTGTACAATATGGTTGAAGCAACCAATGCGTACTGACTATTAACAAGGAATTTGTAATTCATCAACACAGAAGTGATGTTGAATATCTTAGTTTCTAAAATACTAATCACCGAGACAGCTAATCATAAAAAATATTGAAGTTATTTAGCATATAACTCAATCAGAGCAATGCAATGGATCCTCTGTGATCAATTTTGTATGTCTTGCTTTCTGAGCATAAGGACATTAGGCCTCTCCATGTAGTTAAAAGGTAATTTAGTAATGTGTCTGCCTTTAATTGGTTAGTTCTGTACTTCTGTGTGCGGTTTTCTGTATTCAAAACTGTGATTGGTGTATGTTTAGACAAGAAGGCAGGCATTTTTGCCATATCAAATTTTAGCCATCTTTGGGATCGATGCTTGCCAATAAGCTATGTTATAAGACAATAGTTACTAATTTTATTATGTAAAAAAACAGTGTCTTAGGTCTTATGAACTTATGATCCTCTTGAGTTAAATCATAGGAAACAGGCAAGGCATGAAATTTGCTATAATATGACCTAGTTTAGGCTTATTTTGACAACATTTATAAGATTAACCTGGGAATCTGGCCTGACTGTGCTTGCGGTTTTGTTTTAGTAAAAAAAGGGTATTCCAATTTTCATAAATGCAGAGTACAAACAATGCGCCTGACAAAGAAGATATCAGCAAATTGGGTTGCAAAGTGCCTAAAAGAAAATTTTTATTCGAAAAGAGGTTGACAACTGCCGATATCATCAGGCACTTAACAACTTTGTGTGACCAACTCAAGTGCATGATTCTCCGGTATAAGCATCTTTTGGATAATCTATTGTGCAGAGATTTTGATTTCCTTCCCAATGAAGCATACTGGTATCAATACTTATTAAGACATGGTTCCATTTTACTTTCTCCAACCTGCTATAAAATTAACAAAAAGTGCTAATTTTTTTACTTACGGTCCTGAGTAAACATTTATATCTGTTCTAAAATATCTAATACCAGTATTGTATTAGTATTAAATCTACAAGATAGGTATGGCATGCGATATAAAGGTGTAAAAGTGATTTGGTAGTCACTTATCATCTGATGAGCAAGAGAGACATCTTAGGTTACCTTTCCATGCCCAAAATGTGGACTAGAATGGATTTCTGTCAAATTACAACAATCAGACATGAACTTTGTTGTTTAAATAGCCTGTATCCTTAAGGTTGCTGCTTTTTGTTTGTATTTTCACAGCTCTTGTTCATGATATAGTATTTTCAGCTGTTGAACACTTGAACTTGTCTCTTTGAGCAAAATGTTTGCAGTTGGAGACTTGGAGTCAGGCAACACTGATATTTTTTAATGCACTATAGGTGATTTGTGGTCTGGATCTGAAGGGGGAGTTATCAAAGTATGGTATGGAGAAGAAATTGAGAAGTCACTTGCTTTACAAAAAGAAGAAAAGCGTAAGACCTCCTTTTTAGTTGAAAGATCATTCATTGACCTTAGGGCCATGGTCAGTGATGGAGGGGCCTGTCCCTTGCCTGCCGTAGATATAAAACTTCTATTGTCTGACAATTCTAGATCAAAAATATGGAGTGCTGGTGACCTCTCATTTGCACTCTGGTACTCTTCATGTATCCATTTTTTTTATTTGTTGCATTTGGCTGACATTAGTCGAGCTTTTTGCATATTTTTGTTATATATATATATATATAATTTTTTCTCTTTGTCATATAGGGATTCTCACACTAAGGAGCTTCTAAAGGTAATAAATGTGGATGGCCAAGTTGATACTCGTTTTGATACGATATCTGCTCAAGATTCATACTGCTATGAAACAAAGCAGAACATTTTCTCCTCCTCAAGGAAAGAAAAATCTCGCAGTCCTGTTGGGTTTTTCCAGAGATCACGAAATGCTTTGATGGGAGCAGCTGATGCAGTCCGGAGGGTTGCTGCTAAAGCAGGATTCGGAGATGATTCTCGAAGAATAGAATCATTAGCAATGTCAATGGATGGGATGATCTGGACAGGATCTGCAAATGGCTCTCTTGCTCAATGGGATGGCAGTGGTAATCGTCTGCAAGAGTTCCAGCATCATGCATCTTCTATTCAAAGCATTTTCAGCTTTGGAACAAGATTATGGTTGGGTTACATGGATGGCAGCATCCAGCTGTTGGACCTGGAAGGAAACTTTCTAGGAGGATGGATTGCACATAGTAGCCCAATTCTCAGTTTGGCTATTGGAGGTTCATATCTGTTTACATTGGCTGGTCATGGAGGAGTTCGAGGTTGGAATTTGTCATCCCCAGGTCCTTTTGACAGCATTATGCGTTCCGAATTAATTGAGAAAGAGGCATCGTACAGAAATTTTGAGTATATGAAAGTGTTAGTGGGTTCTTGGAATGTTGGGCAAGAAAAAGCATCTTATGAATCAATAAGAGGTTGGCTAAAATTTCCAACGCCAGAGATTGGGATAGTAGTAGTTGGATTGCAGGAGGTGGAGATGGGTGCTGGTTTTCTTGCAATGTCTGCAGCTAAAGAAACGGTAAGAATGTCAAGTTCAAAAATTTTAGTTTATTTATTTGTTATTACATCATTGTTACTACTCTTAATTACCAGCTATCATGATATAGACCAAATCGTAGCAACTTGCACTGAACCAGAACATTGTGAAACATCTTGTAATCAGCTGGTTACTTGAACATTCATTGTCAAATGCCTGTACCTCAAGGTCATTTTTCAGTAGAGTTATGAAATGCCCTGTACCTCAAGGGCATTGTGAAGGGATGGTTTTTCTATTTCCTGCAAAGAGTTCATTCCCTTGTTAAACTTTGCAAGAATATAGATTAGCAGAAACATAAAGAATGGCATATATTTGTTGCTATTTGCAATCCTGATGTCATTTCCATTGGCTTTTAGGTAGGGCTAGAGGGAAGCCCAAATGGAGAGTGGTGGTTGGATGTAATTGGGCAGATCTTGAAGGGACACTCTTTTGAGCGTGTCAGTTCAAGGCAGATGGCTGGATTACTTATTGCTGTATGGTAATCTGTGTAGGACTAAATTTTTCATGTAGCTTTGTCCGCCTTTTTTTTCTTGAAATTATTCAGTTGTTTCTTTTCTCAGGGTCAGAACACATTTCAAGCAGTTCATTGGTGATATTGACAATGCTGCAGTAGCATGTGGATTAGGGCGAGCAATTGGCAACAAGGTAATTTTGTTGTATTGTTGATTGCCTCCTTTCTTGGCTGATACAGATAACCAAGAAGTATGTGTTTACAAGTCAAAAGCCCATACATATTATATTTCCAGCCAGCTATTTCAACCTTCCTATTTGTTGAACATTTATTCTTCAGTAATATTCTAGTATTTGATTTTTATAAAAAATTTCGGTACTGAAATTTAATGGGAAAAAGATATTCTGGTTGCTACACGCCCATTGTTACAAAATGTTAGATAAATCTAGGGATGAGGCATGAATTTAATGTGAAAAACCTTTGCTGGAGTAACAACAGATGCACAATGGGAAAATCACTATACGAGGAGACTACAAGCATGGTTGACAGGATGTCTCAGTCTTGCCTACACCATGGAACTACATGGATACAATTATAAGGCAAGGGACAAGAGTCCTCAAATGACATGAAACTGATGAAGGGTCAGCTGCACCGAGCGGCGTCACAGGGTTTGCAAATTGCACCACTCAGTGCCACAGCTGGTGCTGGTCAGCGGATAGGATGACTGTCGTCGAGACACCTTGGACAGTATATTTCAGAGGTACCCCCTTTGAGACTTCACACCTAGTGCAGCGGTCACGAAGCATCGCGGGGGATAACCCAACAGGGACAATTAGAGAAGAGGTGCTTTTTGGCTGGAACTGATATGCTCCTTCTGCCTTTTATTCTCCAGAAAAGGTACTTTACAGGGCAGTGCGCACCTCTATATATAATGCGAATTAACCCAGCAGGTGCCTAGACGTCTTTGCCCCGCCACTAGGCTTAAAGCAAGGGCCAAGAAATCTTTTGCCAGTCCGTCTGGGTATTGTCCTTCTTACCCCTGCCTCTATGCTTAAGTCGGGGCCAAGTCTTTTACCCTTCAGCTGGTCCTACTGACACGGTAGCCCTTTGATTTGCTTTCTGACACCTTGTGGGACCAACAGT
The DNA here is from genome assembly GCA_036346145.1 of Olyra latifolia. Lineage (NCBI taxonomy): Eukaryota > Viridiplantae > Streptophyta > Magnoliopsida > Poales > Poaceae > Olyra > Olyra latifolia. Next base: position 37,073,947 of record CM070524.1, on the reverse strand, counting down.
ACAAGTTTGTTACAAAGGAAGCTTGATTGCCAAGTTGAGTGGTCTGCCCTTTGCCCTCGCTTGGTGATTATGGCATGGGTCACCCAAGGCTTGCGAAGCTTGGGGAGGACCACTTGAGGCTTGGCAAAACTTGGCGAGGGCCACCCCAGGCTTGGTGAAGCTTGGCAGGGGTCACCCGAAGCTTCCGGTAGCTTGGCGAGGGCCACCTGAAGCTTGCCAAAGCTTGTTTCAGAATGTCATAGGGAATGGGTGTATCATCCTTACAACAATGAAAAATTTGGATCAAACATTAGTTCTCTTTACTGGCGCAAGTGCAGTACAGCCAATACTTCAGTTAGGGGAAGGTGCCAATGAGGATAAGAAACACCGTGTAATAAGCAACTATGCTGTATGTTGGGGAGAATAATTTGTAGTGTAACGGCAAGTGCTATCTGATTAATTTCTTTAACTGGGTACTGAAATCTGAAGTCTAAGAAGTAACATGTCCACAGGAATCCCTTGCCATGCATTCCCATGTTGAGCATTGTTTATGTACTTGTTTTTTGACCTCTTTTTTGCATGAACATCTGAAACTTTTGAAAGTTTGAATTACTCAGGATATATTATCTTGCTGTTTTACCTTGAAAGAATTCATGTTAAAAAATTTAATTCATGGTAATGTTATTTCTTTATTGTCAATTGATTTTGGAATTAGTTTGTGTATTATTTTGGTTATGCCACAATATTTACAACAATACTAAGCAAGGAGATTGGTTTATATTCATTATTTCTACATGGTAAAGGTCAGAATGCTAATATGTTGCATTGAGTTCAAGAATATAATCCTTGGGATATGATCAAGGCAAAGTTGAATCTTGAAGACATGATATTGTTTTGGCCATGGCCCAGCTATGTAGCTGTCTAGCTTGCACAGGAGGAGGTGCACATCTGACAGGATTATTAGACCTAGCAACCATAGTTATCTGTATTAGATTTGATTGTTACTTTCAGTCAGTAGATCTTATCCTTAAGTTGGATTGGTTAGATGGGATTTGTTAGGAGCAAGCCTATATAAAATTAATCTAGTCCCTCTCCCAAGGTTCTTCTCCCTAATCAGTGGTCTTCTCCATCTTCTGTGAGGTATTTACCCTATCATCAATGCCTCGTAGCACCATTACATGTCCAGTATGAGAATTTCTAATTTTTCTGATATATTTTTCTTTAATTAAATGGACCTGATTTGACAAATCAAAATAATGCAAGCTACCTTCGTCAAAATTGAAAGAGTGTGTGTGTGTGAGAGAGAGAGAGAGAGACAGAGAGAGAGAGGGAGACAGACAGACAGACAGAGGAGAAAGATATGCCTTTTCTTTTAGTGATTAATGATGCAACAATCATCAGATCCTGTCAGGCTTTTGACTTTATGTTGATGGATCTTGTTAAAGATCATTTTCCAATTTTAAGAACATGTTTCTTGGGGTGAGAGAGCATATTGACATGATTTAGAAGTGCCTTAATATTTGTTGAAATCCATCTAAGGACTTGTATGATCGGTCAAAAGGTTCCTTTCGTGCAAATGCAGGGTAACGTGTGTTTGTCCTTCTGTTTGGTGACCTCATAACGCTTTGAGAAACAATTATGGGGGCCACAACTATTGCAAACTTATATCTTGGTTTAATCATGCAACTTTTTGTATCAATCATTGGATGGGCAATGAATGGATTAGACTTGGAGGGACTTGAGGATTACATGATGAACAACTTTCTGAGTAACCCCCTACATATTGGAAAATTGTTTACGAGGGCTGCTAGCTTCCCAAGTCCTCCCAAATGGCCAAATCTGATTCATCCTTCTCATCCTATGGTTCATGTGCAAGTTTGCTTGTAGATATGAGTTTGCACTGGATATGTCCACTAATTTTCTTGGCTCCTTCCTTCCCAGGATCTCCCAAATCTGATACGTTCATTTATCTTCCAACGGTTCATGCGCGAGTTTACAAGTGAAGCCTAGATATGAATTTGCATTAGATATTTCCCATAATTTATGAAACCTGAAGAGTCAATTATCTATGCCACATGTGTTTTGCATTATCTTGTTTGCTAGTTTATACTTTTTCACTGAAGTTTGTTCCTGTTTTATTATTTTAAAAACAATTTAGTTTTAATTATATCATAAAATTCTAAAAATAAAGCTTTGTTTGTTGGATAGACTCAGTATTTCCCTGCATTAGTGTGCATTTATGTTCGTACTTATTTGGTAGCACTTATGATGAAAATTCAAATAAATCATTTGTTGGCGTTCTTTAGAGTTGATCTTATTTGCTAATAAGTTGAACTTTGAGAGCTTCCGATGCGGCTTGGAGAGTCTAGCCCATTTCATTTGACTTGTTTTGTAGAGCTTTGTGAGGCACCTTCGAGAAAAAAAAAAGAATAAACTGAAAATACCAAAGCGTTTTTTTTCGAAACCGGATATAAATAAATAAGTAGATAAGTATAAGCAAATAAGCTATAAAGAACATGGTTAGTCTTGTTAAATGGTGCATATAGGTTGTTGTGGATATGATTAATGGATGGATTTTATTTTTTTTGTTTACTGTCTTGTTAATGTATTACACTATGACAGGGGGCAGTGGGATTGCGGGTGAGAATACATAATAGAAGCTTTTCCTTTGTAAATTGCCATTTTGCTGCACATATGGAAGCTGTGAACCGACGAAATGAAGACTTTGACCATGTCTTTAGAACAATGGGCTTTGCTGCCCCTTCGAGTGGATTATTGACTACATCAGGTATTTGTTCAACCTTCTGCCGATTAACCTTTCTGTATTTGTTATTGCGCATACAAATTTGCAAATATCCTGCAAAGTTGCTTATCACAATCAGCAACCATCTTGTAGAAATGTAAAACTTCTTAATCTTATACACTACTCCCTCCGTTTTTTATATAGGGCGTATTTTGATTTGCGGAACTCTTTCAAGAATACTCGGACCGTTAAAGCTCTCTTATTATATATTGTCAATTTATACAAAATAATATTGTATCAAAAGCAATTTGAAATGCAAATATATTGATACGTCTTTTATACACTAAAGGTGCATATGATTTGACTGATTGTTAGTCAAAGTTTACAAAGTTTAACTTTTTCAAATCAAAATACGCCTTATAAAAATAAACGGAGGGAGTAATTTTCAACTTGTTTTGATTTTTGCAGTTTCTGGCTCTACTGGTTTTCTTCTTCGTGGAGCAAATGTATGGATTCATCTTCATTTTTTTTAAAGTGTAGTTATTACAAGATCCATGTTTGGAGATTGCAAACATACCAAAATGTTTCTATGACAGGGATCAAGAATGCCTGAGTTGTCAGATTCGGACATGATTGTCTTTCTTGGTGATTTTAATTACCGGCTTTATGATATATCCTACGATGAGGCAATGGGCTTGGTTTCCCGGAGGTGCTTTGACTGGCTGAGAGAGAATGATCAGCTGCGAGCAGAAATGGGATCTGGGAGAGTCTTCCAGGGATTACGTGAAGGAGATTTCAAGTTTCCCCCTACATACAAATTTGAGAAAAACATAGCTGGCTTATCGGGTATTTGAACAATTTTTTCTCTGTTTAAAATCATAGTTATTCTGATATTCTAGTTATTTTAGTGTAAACTAGCCACTGCAATACATATTTTTATGTTTCATTTTGATCTTAATATTACTGGATTCCTGAAATACTTGTTTTGAATGATCTTCACTCTTATTGTCCTGTAGGATATGATTGTAGTGAGAAGAGGCGCATTCCTGCCTGGTGTGATAGAATTCTATATCGTGACAGCCGAGATAGTTCAGGGACTGAGTGTTCTATGGATTGTCCTGTGGTTTGTTCAATATCACTGTAAGTTATTAGGTGTTTGATTATCCCACAGAACAGGATAGGCATGCCATTAATAAAAGATGGTTACATACCTTACTGTTCATTTCACTTTTCAGGTATGACTCTTGCATGGAAGCAACAGACAGTGATCACAAACCTGTAAAATGTGTGTTCAATTTGGATATCGCACATGTTGACAAACAGATAATGAGACAGAAATATGGAGAGACAATGAGTTCCAATAAAAAAATTCTACAATTGCTTCAGACGCTTGAAGCATTCCCTGACGCAAATATTAGTACTAATGACATCATTCTACAATATCAAACTCCTCCTGTTTTGAAACTACAAAATAGAAGTACAAAAGACATAGCTTGTTTTGAGATCATTGGTCAAGCGCCAAACCCCTCTTGTCCACATTTTGCTGGTTTCCCCACATGGCTAAAGGTGGGTTCATGCTTTCTGTGATTCTCCTTATAGTGCTGCACTTGATTTAAATGGTCTAATTATAGCATGATACGCAAACTTTGTACAAACGACTGCCTTAAGACTTAGGTAGACACCCAACCAAAAAGCTTAGCCAGTATAAGAATTCCAATAAATTATTTTCAGCAGCATCTAGCTACGATCAACCAAGCAAGCAGCCTAAAGTTGACTGAATATCAGCCTACATTTGCAGCCTTATTTGTAATTGCAAATAGTACACCTTTTCTTATTGTATGGATGAAATGGCCCTCAATACTATAAGTGTAACTGTGCAAGATGGTTTTGCTCATTTAGTAGTCATTTATACGTATTCAATTCAGTGTTATGAATTTGATGCCTTGACTCTTGAGAACTGAAAGAGCATGTGTTCAACACAGGTTTTGCCAGCAGTTGGTATAATTTCACCTGGACAAACAGTAGAGGTCATTTTGAAGCAGGGACACCTGCGAGGTCGAGATTTTCTAAGTGGAACATCAGGGAACAGTTTGCCTGGAGCCAATGCAGAAAAGGCAGCGACGCTGTTGGTGAGAGTAACTGGAATATATTCGACAGTTGCAAAAGATTACAAAATACATGTACGGCACCAGAACTGCAGGAGCACATTTTACTGATGAGGTCATAACTCATAACTTTGGCGATCGATGTTTTAATTGAGCATGATTGTGAAGTTACTTTAGTCTGTATCAGAACAACGGTTATGCATAGCTTAATGTTTTCATGGAAGCGTGCATAGAAAATGTATGTTGTGACAAATATTCTTCTTTGTGACAGTGGAAACCAAAATGGAGGCCTTCTACTATCTCGATGTCTTAGTTTATTTCGACGAAGAAAATTAATAAAATGTTGTAATATACAACAGCACGAGTTTTTCCTCAAAGGGATTCTGATGGGTTCCTAAAATCAAATTTGAAAAGTTATTTGAGCTGCAGAGTCAGGTCTCAATGACATGTAGCGATACCGATACTCTGTTGGACTGGACGTGCTGTGCAAAGCTGCCTGTTCACGTGATCAATGAGATTTCGTCCATGCAATCTGTATCCCTAATTTGATTCTAGGATTTCTTCTCAAAAAAAAAGAAAATCAATTCTAGGGTTGGAGATATCTGCGGAGTGCTCTGTTGTTTGAAAGGCATATCTGCAGTGTTATTACTAGTACCGTGGACAGTGTCTAGATGGACCTATTACCTAATTTGATTCTAGCATGATAAATATCTGCGGCATGCTCTGTTTTTTTAAGAGGCTATCTGCACTGTGTTATTACTAGTGCCGTGGACGGTGTCTGGATGGACCTATCAGTGGCATTGACGGGTAGAGATGGTAACCAGGTTGGGTATCTTTGGATACAGCTATCTCAGACCTAAACTCCTGAAAATCGAATGTTTAACTTGAACCCAAACCTAAAATCATTTGCATACACATACACACGTCCATACTCGAACCCCAAGTCCGTACTTGAACCCGGAATCACACAGTGACATACTACATTTGAAGGATTTAAATTGCTAAAAATACAACACATACAATACTGAAAGCTGCTAGATATATATATCACAATTGAAGTCCCATTACAGAAATACATCACAATTGAAGTTTTATCACATAGGCAAGTTTGAAATTAAAGTTTTATCACATAGCAAAGTCTGAAATTGAAGTTCTATCGCAAAGCCAAATCTGAAATACAGCACATACATGTTTATTTTTCTATTTTTTTATTATTTCGGGTATCCCCACACGTTCTTTTCGGGTACTAAACTTGAAAACCAATTATCCGAGGTGAGTACTAGTCATTATCGAGTCAGGTACCAATATGTACTCAATGGGTTTTTTCTGCTATTCCTATTAATGGTCAGGTCTAATGCTAGTTTTAAGATAACAAGTGTTAAAAAAAAGTTTTAACAATAACATGGGTTATAAAAAGACTAAAACGGAGTGGAGTTACTTTAGTACGATGACGTTGTGGTTAAATATGTCATTCTTTAAAGTTCAAACTAAAATATGTGTTACGGTGTTTTGAGGATGTGATGAGTGATCAATATATATGATGTAGTTTTGTGAAACTTACCTGAGCCTTAAAATAGGGTTTTGTTTATATCCATGCTACTGCAAAGTTTTGACTTTAGTGATATGTTATTAAGGAGTCGAGAATCTAATTCATGTTATTATAAAGTTTAAACTCTCATAGATATTCATTCTTAGATATTTGTACCCCTCCGGCTCTATCAAATTTATGGGACATCTACCCTCCCGTATTTCCTTATCTCTGGCCATAGCTCCAGCCACCCTTTCCTCTTCCTCTCTTGCCTTCCCTAGCCGTTGGTACTGGCTTCGACCACCCCTCCTCCCTCCTACTCCTACTTACTCCTTGTCGACAATTGAGAAACTGACGTCGAACTTACTTGTTTATTGAGAAATCAAACAGTCCCTTCTTACCAAAGGGTTTTTGTCATAGATGCATCAAGTCGCCAAGATGGAAAATGAACTAGGGACAGAGATTTATCCAGGTTCAGACCTCTCGGAAAGAGATAATAGCCCTACTTTAGTCGCACTTGGACATTTGTGTTATTGCAATGAGATGGTAAAGACAGATCTCAATGTGGATCTCTCAATGTCTATCTCGATCTCGCTGGCCTCCTCCTCCTATAGGGGAGGTATTTATAGTACAACGTAGATAAAGTCTTGGTTCCATACGAACCGGGAATCACCTGGATAACTCATAATCCTATCCAATCCATAGATATACCCTAAAAATATGATAATTTGTCCTTCAAGGAACATCCATATCTAGAAGGCTTCGGGCTCTGGATATAGGAGAATTCCCGAGACGGTAGGGGCGTTGGACCAACCATCTTGATGCATCTCTTCAGAACCCATGATGATGCATGCAACGGCCCATGAGCAGAGAGGCCTACTCCCGAGCACCAATCGCCGGGGTATCAGCTCGAGCCTACTATGCTCGACTTACTTCCTCTGGGTACGCGCTCTAAGGGCATATTTTACGGAACCTAGCCGACAGGATATCTTATCCAATCCCGACAGCTAGCCCTCGAGACTCAAGTGAAAAGCTACTTGGTCGGGCCTTTTCCTTGAGCCTAAAAACTCAAATGAGGGAATGGAACACAACACCAGGATGTACCCACCTCACTCGAGCTGGCTATGCTCGAGTATGAGCATGAACCTTCGAGCACGAGCTGGGCTTGCCCAACCCGAGCAAGGATGGGAAGGGTCGGCGCTTTCTCCAACGGATATATCACCAATAACGTTTACTGTAACAGTCCGCGGGAATCTCGCCACACGCGTCGGCCCATGATTTGCGAGCGCGTCTTTTAGGTGGAACAATTACGTCCATTCGATTTCCCCGTTTATACTATAAATAGTCATGCACAGTGAGAACACTCTTCACTTACTCCCATTCTCCCGCACCAGGAATACTCAGCACAGAAGAATCCTCCAAGTCTTTCCCGCACAGCCTCCAATTTGCCTCCATGGTCAAGTTTGGTTCAAGCTCGATCACCACCGAACGTCTGGCCGAGCTCGAGAAGTTAGGCCACCTTGATCCTAAATCATAGTGAACGCCTAGAGTGGAGGAGTATCCCGAGCCGACGGAAGATGAGATCGTCTACACCGAACTCTATGTCGTGCATGGTTTCCATATGCCGGAGAGCAACTTTGTCTCCGGTGTACTCGCACATTGTGAGTCCAAACTCCTTAACCTTAATCCCAACTCCATCCTCATCCATGCCATCTTCACACACCTCTATGAAGGTTTTCTAGGCATCACGCCCACTATTAGATTGTTTCTTCATTTTTACTCCCTTTTCCGCATCAGAAGGAGATCTGCAGTCGGCTGCATATATTTTTGGCTGCGCTCCCTATCTCCTTTTTCTTACCCCATTACGAACTTGAAAGATTCCGTCTCTAAATGGGCCGAACGGTGGCTTTACCTTAAGAAATTTGCGGGCAGGCACCTTTGCTTCTGCGGTGAAATCCTGGTCAAGAAGAGCCTCCCTAATCCTCTCGTACAGGCTGACGAGGAAAAGTAGCTCAATCTGATCAATGAGCTTGCCTCACGCGGGCTTACCGGCCAGGCAATTGCGGAAGACTTCCTGTGGAACAGGGTATCCCCTCTTCAGAGGAGGGAGCACCCTTTCTATGAAATCACCTACTGGCAGGACCTCACTCGGGAAGCCAAATCAAGTATTTTTTTTTTATCTTTTATATTCTCCTTTTATGCTAGAGCCATGCTTTTCACCTTGCCTACATCATCTTCGACCTTCGCAGCACCGAGTGTTACCTAGGTGAATGCTCGGATGGCTGAGCTCTGTGGCACACAGAAGGAGCAGGGAACTTCCTTCTCGACTGCGCATGTGAAGAACATCCAGGAGCGCTCCAAAAAGGTACACAAGCTTAACCGTATTTCCTTCTCCTCAAGCTCGAGAAGCTTTTAACCCATGCTCGGGCTAATGATCCTTGCAGGAGAGGGAGGACCTAGAACACTTTTTGACTGGCCCCATTGCACAGGGAATAGGGCCAAAAAACAAACAAAGAAGACCTTACCCAGAGGCACAAAGCTTCGGTTCCCCTAGCCTCCCAAATGATGCGATCGACTAGGGCTAGGCCGACCTCAAGCTCTCTTTAACGTGGCGCCCAGAAGGTCTACCTGGAATACGTTGACAGAGTAGAGGTGCGTGATTTACATATTTGAACAAAGAACTTTACCACAAAAAACCCTGAGATCATGAATCACCTTTTCTAGCTCGTCGAGAAGCACAAGCGTGAATTTTTGGAGGAAGAGAACGCTCGGCTGTGAGCTATGCTCACATCATCGATAGGGGCAGGCTCGAGCTCGACACCTCTCATCGTCCAAGAAGAAGAAAGGCCGAGCAGCGATGATGACGAGCCCCTAGTTCGGAGGATCTGTTGTAGGACTACCGGGCTACGGCCTCAGAATCCTCGAGCTTAGGAGAACCCGAGCTGACTCTAGAGTTTAGAGGGGCAAGAAAGGATGAGCAGTTTGCTCTCCTCCACTCGACCGAGGAGGAAGTCTCCCTTTCGGCGCAAAAGATTGGGGCCTCGTAGGTATGCACATACAAGCAGCTTAGACCGTTGGGACCATGATCCTGACCTTGTCGCTATGGCCACACAGATTATTATTTTTACTATGGATCATGAGCTCGTGCTTATTGCAGATCAGATCATGGCGAAAGATGACACGAAGGATGCAGAAGAGCTTCCCCCACCCTTCGCTGAAGCTCCTAGATCAGGGGGATGAGGCTAGGAAGTCCCCAAGCACAAAAGATGCTCCGGGGCACATCGTGGATGAGACGTGTCCTTGGAGCATCTCTGCTCCAACTGTCCTTGAAGACACGGAGCAGCCCTCGGTCATACGGGATGCTCGGGTCAAGGCCCTAAAGCCTTTAGAGATAACTCCCACCCGGGAGGAGTCTTTCGCCCACACTACGGAGCACTGGGAGCAGCCCCTAAGCTTACTGGGTGCCAACGCTGCCGCCACCGAGCTCTCGGGAAGCATCCCACGCCTAGTGGACCCAATAGACCTAGGCATTCTTCGACAGCTCGGTCTGTTCGCCCTTCCCTAGGAGGGCCCTGCAGCGGTGTCAAGCCCTGAGACCAGAGTTGTTGAAGGCGATCCCTTCGCCTCACTGTGCGAGGAGAACATCCTCGCCCAATTCCGGGGCAACTCGCTTGCTCGGTGTTCGAAGGTAACATATCACCGCTTTTGCCATACTTCACATTCGTCCTTGTTTAGGTCTGCAACTTCTATCTTTGTCTTGCACAGCTGGTAGAGGACACATGCACTGATTTTGAGGCAAGCATGGTAGCCCCCGAAGAGGTCGCTAGGGCCCACGCTGAGCAAGAGGCCAAGATCATGGACTTTGAGCAGCGTCTCTCTAGGGCCCAAGCCCGCTTTGAAGCCAAAGTTAGGTGTCTTGAAGCCCAGGTAAAGGCAGTCGCGACGAAGAACCAGGAAGTTACTGCTGCACTAGAGCATGAACATGCTCGGTCCTAGGCTTTAGAGGCCAAGGTGGAAAAGCTCAGCAAAGCTGCTCAGGAGGCTTCGGACTGGGCTAAGGAGGACCAAGAGGCAGCGAGACGTCTGGGCCTCGAGGTCCAGGAGAGGCGCAAGGCACAAATCCAAGTCCTGAATCTCCAGACAGAGCTTACTGAGCTAAAGGAAAAGGTCTTGGCTCTAGAGCAAGAGAAACTTGGCCGGAATCTAGTGGCATCTCCTTAGCACCTTTGTAATTTTATATGTAACCTAGTCAAGCAAGAAAGAAAACAGAGTTTTATAAGATAGCACATTACTGTTTTACCTTGGTAGTTTCTTGGTTTGACGATATCTACAAAAAGAAGCAGGCAGAATATAGATTGCAACAGAAGTAGGTATAACGCAAAGGAAAAACCTGAGTTGAAATAGCAGGATCCTAGCCCTAGCCTCCGATGTGACTAAGTCTCATGCACCTAATTTGCGAGAGCATGGACTTAGTCACAGAGAGTTAGCAGCACGCTCTACCCTTCAAATGCCCGACAACCATGCCTTTAAGTTCCGATCATGGGCAGGGACACTCATAGAGAAGAAAAATAGATTGTGCTTAGGACTATCCCCCGTAGTGTCCTAGCCCACGCACCTGAGTTGTGAGCATAGGCTTGGCAGGTAGGGAAGATGACTCATGACCGTGAAGCGTTTAGATTGCAGGACAATCACGCTCTAACCGAGCTAGGTTCTTGAACCGACCAATAAGGGGGCTCGTGTGTGATGGGCTCGGCTCATTTAGGCACAGACCCTTTGGTGGCAAACGCATGGGTAAAATATGTGTGATATTCACAATCGTCACGTCCCACGATCTATCCAAGCCGGGACTAACGAAAATCGCTTGCCCTATTCCTTGCACTATCCAGATGTCGGGGTGCCCTTACTCAAGTTGGTGCTCAACCTTGCAGGGTCACCCCAAGCATCCTTGATACCGAAATAGAGCGAAAAAGGCAGACAATACGAAAAAGAAAAACTGACAATAAAAAGGATAGATCACATGTAGAACTTTCGAAGCTAGTCTATATTCCATATGTTGGCGAGTCATTTTCGTCTTCCATTTCTAGGCGTACAGCCCTCGAGCGTACTGCTGAAACGACCTAATAAGGACTCTCCTAGCAGGGGAATAGGTTGAGTCCAACGCAGTCGCAGCGGAAGAAGAGTTGGAGTAGTTGAGTCCGATGTCGCACGTATCAAGACACAGAAAGTAGTTGTTAGCATCGAGCCAAACGTCCCCTTCTTCCCGATCACCACCACAGCAACGTTGTACGTACTGCCATAGAGAAAGTAGTCGATCTCACCGACCTTTTCCTCCTCGTCGTCGATCAGCGCTGCAGCAACCATAGCAGCGTCTCTACGGTATCCGCACGTCCAGGGGCAAAACACTGTGCACCGGCGGCTAAGATTTCTAGGAGTTGGAGAGGGGCACGACAGCTAGGGTTACATGGTAGCGAACTCGTATATGTGCATCGCCCCCCACCTCCTCTTATCTGAAGTGCACTAATGGGCTTCTACACTAGAGGTCTATTAGGGCTCTAATTCTACACGGATCAGTATCCGTGAAAGCACTAATGAATTCAATTCATTAGACATGTTCCAACCCGTTAAGTGTGTGACCCGTTAGGTTCATATTTAACTTGTTGTGGCCCTGGAAACACTTTTTCGAACAATAAGTCAATAGCAGTTCCTAGCAGGACATATCAACCCCTTAATATACAAAATGATCATATCGGCTAAATCTTGATATACTCACATACTGATTCCTTTGCCGCACGATACCAATCAAGTCCAAGGCGAGATGCGTGTCACTCTTGTGATAGCTCGACCATTCACTCGATTTTATGATGAATTCTAAACCATGATTAACTCTTTAATTACATTGGCATGGTTATGCACTTTCCAATCCAATCATATCGAGGAGCCCAGAGATATCTCGTCTGTTATCAAGGAGGGATAAATTCTATTTTGATCGCTCACACCCCATGTTCTGTTTCATAGATACCCAAAAGCCATGTTTATAACTACCCAGTTACGGTGTAAGGATTGATTCCCAAAATATACAACTATGCATACTGGGAATCAATAACGATATCAGGTCTAAGGATCATATGGATATACTACTTGAAACTACATGCTGATAGCACATGTAAGATAACAATCTCCGCAGTGTCTCGGAGTATGTCTATCTAACACTATGTTCTCTAATATATGTTCACATTATTGATTTGATATCTCTATATGTATGGTATGTGAAATATTGCTATCAATCAATACATGTGTTGATCAAATCATTACTGTCTCATATAATGATATGAGACCGTAGATTATTTAGAATAAAATTATATAAACAATGTGTCTCACAACCAAGTCGTTCTTGATAAACAATGCGAATGGTGTTTATTTATGCTCCAAGGATATATTTCACATAGAAGCTAGTTGTCGGGACATCTTATCCAATCTCTGACACACGGAAATTAGACTCCAGTGGCACCCAATGTTTAGAACATTTCTTAAAAATGTTTTAGCATTTTTTTGTTAATGTCTTCTTTTTTCTGAAAAATACATCATAGAACTCTTAGGTGGGTTCTTTTTAGCTTTTCTTATCTACTTATTTGTCTGGATCTCGTCACTTTGAGAATTTTTCGAGGTAGCCTCGAGAACCGGTTGGCCTTCAATTTTAAGGTTTAGAGAGCTTATAGACCGCCTCTGAGATAAAAAAATCAACTCAAAAGTAATAAAAAAAGTGAGATAAGTCGAATAAGACTACTTATCTCAAGTAGGACTTATCTCACTTTTTTTATTACTTTTAAGTCAAATTTTTTATCTCGTAGGCATGTCTATGTTCTCTAAATCCCAAAATTGAAGGCCAACCTGCTCGAAAGATTTCAAAAATTTCTAAACGACGCAGATCAAATAAGTAGATAAGAAAAGCTGAACCCACCCTTAAAAGACACAAATGAGATATATGTATTTAAGGTGACCGGTTAGCCTTGTTCACCCTGACGACACGGGGGACCAAGCGATGCTGCGCTGCGTGTATACGCAGCGGCGATGGGCGCACCGGCGGGGCGGCTTCGTCACCGGCGGCAGCGGCTGGTCGCAGTCGGCCGGCCCCGCCACCGCGGTGGGCGCGAAGAAGTCGGAGTGGTGGGCGGTGGACGGCGAGATGCACGAGATCGGGGAGGGCGTGCCGCACCGCGAGCGCTTCGCCATCCCGCGCGACAACCTCCCCAACCGCCGCCGCAAGCAGATGCGCGAGCAGTTCATGCGTCGCACGCGCCTCGTCCTCAAGGACTCGGTAATCACGACCGCGCCTAGTATTGCTCCATTCCTTCCAGCTCCCCTCGCTTGGCTTGTAGTAGCTGTTCCTTGAACCCTAGAATTTGCTTCTATCAGTTGTTTGTTTACTATTCAGTCGAAATGGGATGAATTTATTTGAGCGAAAACCAAATTTGATGAATCATGAGTCAATGGTATCCAATTGAAACGAATTTTATTGGATTTAAGCTTTGCCCCCATTTTCCTTAAAGGATTGTAAGTCAAATCGACTAATTTTTTGTTTGTTTCTGAAGAATTCGGTAAGTTCAGCTGGAAATGAATTCTGCCGGTTTGTTTTTTGCGGCCTGCAACTGATTTGCCACTGGATGCATTGGTGTGTATTAGAAATTTAGGAAAATCTACTAGCAGTTTATAATAACTGAGTTTGTTCTCTTTTTTGTTACTTGAGATGATGTGGCCTTGCTGGCAAACATTATTCAGAAGATTGAAATCACAGGATAGGTAAACTTTTGAGGCGTGGAACTAAGTTGGGATGCTTTGTTAACACATCTTTGTTTCATGAAACACAGCATGGGTTAATAACAAGGCACATTACTCGTTGACCAAAAGTGAACCAAATCGTAATAGTACAGTTTCATTGTTCCACGAGACAAGTTTTGCAGTGTATCAACTTGTAGTGTACATTTGTACTCTACTTTTGATAGTTAGAAAAGACTAATTAACTTGTCATAGCCTACTTTAGTTACATTACGTTACGGATATTGGCAATGCATAGTGCCAAAACGGAATAGCATGCTGAGGTTAGCAGTTTTATGATCAGTGCATGCTTCGTAGTGAGAAAGCAAACTAAATCCAAATTAGTTACTTTGTCTATCAGAGGTTAAAATTCAAAAGCATAACTAAGGCTATGTTTAGTTAAACTAGCCAAGTGTCCGCACATTGCAACAGAATTCAAAACAGGTAAGATAAGTGTGAATAGAAAGCACAATTTTTATGAAAATATTTATTCCCAAATACAATCAATCGCCTCTGCCAGATCCACATAATTGAGCTAAAAAAATTCATAAAAGGCTTGACTGTGACGTCGGTGAGAGCGACAGTGTTGACTGTCAAGGCTACAGGTGCACAGAGTCAATTGGATAGGACAATAGTCCAGTGGCGGGAAGGAGAAGGCGACGCCAACGTGGGAGAAAAAGGGGGAGCAGCCTGACACTAGTGCGAGAGGAGAAGACGGTGGAGTGGCGAGCGCTCGAGGGGGATATTATGGGATGGCATATGGTGGGTGATTTTAGTGCTGATGGATGGAGATTTTATAGAATGATATAAGGTGGGTAATTTTAGTGGTGGTGGAGGAGGATTTTATGGGATGACATATGTGGGTAATTTTAGTGATGATGGAGGAGGGTTTTATGGGATGGCATATGGTGGGTAATTTTAATGAAATGAAGTACCACTCACCACCACTAGGCTTTTTTTAATAGTAGAGATTTGGTGAGCCCTACATGCTATTAAGGGCATGTATGGTAGAGCTTTAGATTCTGCTGGAGCCAGCTCCTGCTCTAATTCTCTAATAATCAACTTCTCTAAGAATCTAGAGCAGACTGAGGGAAGAATTTGGTTGGCTGTTGGCTCCGAAAACTGAATTAAAATCCAAAATCCTCGCTAACACCCAAAGACTTGCCTTCTTTTTCTTCCACTCCTCTTTTCTCCCCTTCTTTTCTTTCCTCTCTTCTGCCCTATTCTTCCTTCCTCTAATCATTTCCCTTTCTTCCCATAGGACCACGACCATCCCCACCACCCCCTCCTTGTTGGTGATGGCGCCTGGCCCTGCTGACACCCTTCCCGCTCACGTGCATGCCGCTCCCACATAACGTGGCCCTCTACCCACTCTGGAATTTGCACGTGCGATGCTGGAGCAGAGGTGTTTGGCAGCGAGCTGCTCACTCCGCGTGAAGAACCTAAGAGCAGGAGCAGTGCCAAATGGAGCCTAGGTGCTCTCCCATAGAATGTTGCAGGTGCTACAAACCCTTAGACCATTGTTTGGTTCATGAGTAAATTCCTTATTTGCCACTTAGAGTTGGCCCATTCCCTGATCTGCCATCACAAATTTTGACTTCCCTTATTTGTCGTCAACTCTGAAAGTTCATCCCCTCAATGCCACTGTTGACTGGTCAACCCGTGACGGAGCTGCATAAAGACAATTATGCCCTTGCCTTTTTAATATATTACAAAACAGAAAAAATCATAAAAATAGTAGAAAATTCATAAAATTATGAGAAAAATTTCTATGGGTTCAGTAAATTATGCATACTGCAAGGTAAATTTTAAAATTTTGGCATGCAAATTTTATTTTAAAATTAATGGTACCATGTGTCATGAAAATGAGAGCAAAAAAATAGAAAATACAGAAAATTATTAATAATTTTAAAATTTTGACAGCAAGTAGAACATGATTTTACATAAATTTAGAAAATTGAATCACTCAATTTGGAGTTGAAATGTAGGGGATGCAATATTTCAAAGTTTTGAATCCATAAATTATGAAAGGGGTATTTTGTGCATTAACTAGAGCTTTCTAACGGTTGAACCTAACGGAGCTAACGGTGGTAGCATAAAGGGGAAGAAGTTTCAAAGGCAATGGCATATAAGGGTAGTCGAAATTCATGATGGCAGATTAGGGAAAGGGCGAACTCTAGGTGGCAAATAAGGAATTACTCTTGGTTCATTACCAAAAGTTGGACTAGACAGCATTTTTTGACTGGTTTTGAGGTACTTATGATGCAAATTTTGTTTAAGGCTATGGCTTGGAAACCAGCTCCATGAAATTACTTGCAAACATAACTAGTGTCAATAAATCAAACAGACCAATTCTAGTGTGAATTGTTCATATTTTCAGACTTATTTCACATTGTTATCCCCATCGTAAATATTTTGGACCAGCTGCTTGTTTGGATTACAATGTCCCGGTACCTTTTGCTATCCATGTTTTGCAGTTCTTAACAGTGGGAAATGTAAAGAGCTACAACACTAAGTTTCAGGTGTCTAGAATCCGTGTGCAATTTTCACGCCTATCTATCCTCATTGATTTTTATTAGCACGCAGATCAACTACCAGTCATAGTCCAATATTCTCCTTTCAATTCCTAGTTCTTGGACTTTCTCATAGTGTGCTACTTAAATGAACAACTTAAGTTTAATTGTTTTGTTTCAACTGGCTCCAGCCATGAGCAATGGTAATCAGGTGTGTAACTGACCGTTTTAGTAAAGGAACAAATGCAAGGACTAGGGAATGAGTCAATGAACTGAATCACCGTTCCCCTCAGTGGCCACCTAGCACTCCTAGGCGGCGCCCAGGCGGCATCTCCTTCCTTGGCCACCTAGCCTGCTGTTATGGTTGGGCTTCATTGTAGGCGATGGGCCTGCACAGCAGCAGCAGTGATCACTCCCAACACGGCGTGACGCGCTACAGGTGCTGCATTGTCGGCCACAGCGTCCAACCATAGTTGAGCTAAGTTAGGAACTGAATAAAAGGATCAGATTAGGTCCTCAGTGGTTGCATTGTTAGTTTAGATTCTGTTTATTGCTGTAAATCTGTAATCACTGGCTATTTAGATGAGCTGGTTGGAAATTAGAATCAAGCAAGAAAGAACTTTTATCTGCTTCTTCCTTGTTTACTAGTGCTGGCAGCAAGCTGCTGCTGCCCGCTAACCCTTTCAGGCCGTCTGGAGTCCCAACACTGATAGCCTGACCTCCAACACTCGCGTATCTGCAACCCCATGAGCCAAGGGCACAACACCTGCCTAGGCAGCGATTAGGTGCTAGGCGGTGGTCTGTCGCCCAGCTAGCACCTAACACACCATGGTGAACACTGAACTGAATGGCAAATCTTTCCTCGCTGATCCTCTATTAATAAGGTCACCTGTCAAAGATTTTGGGAGTATTCTTTCTTGTCTGCCGTGTAAGATTTAGGAGATGTTAAGCAGATCTTTGGTGTTTCAGTTGATGTTATATAGGCAGATGCATAACACATGATGTTTGGAAGTTATAGGCTGCGAGTGGATTCCAGATGTTGGCATGCATGTCGATATTATGGGACTTAACTACCACAAATTGACAGGAACACGAAACTTGGTGCAAAAAATATATGGAACTGTACCAGGAACTTAGAGAGAACTGGGAACGGTTGTACTGGGATGAAGGTTATTCAAAAAAGATAGCTGAAGATCATGCTAATTTTGACTCTGCTGAAGAAGATGACCTAGACTTCTCACCATACAGGTAGCAAATACTGAATATCCCCTATTTTGTTTTCCTTGTTCACTGTCTATTTCAATAGTTATTTTTTCAGAAGATAACCTGGGTTCATGTTAATTGTACTCTTTTGACAAATATCTGGTAGATCTAAAACTTTACCCTCTCCTTTTTGTTATTGAATTATTGAAGCTTACAAATTTTTACAAATGTTTTAAATATGTTACCCTTCTGAGTTGGTCATATTAGATGAATAAATTAGACAATTGGTGTTAAGAATTTATCTCATTCAAGGAATGTTCTCATGTATAATTTTGTTTTGCAGCAGGAGAAGGCGTCCCAACGTAGAAACAAACAAGGTATTTTCTCTTCTGTTCGTACTATTGACACGGCACCGATCATCTCTTTATGCAAAAGGACATGAATGTTCTATTACAACTTGGGTGTGAATGTCTGCCAACAATGTGGGCTTTTGTCTGCATATTCCATGATGCACACCATGTATACTTAAGCTAACTGAAGGGATACATCATGTGCTAACTTATCTGTTTCATGCCATCATTTTAAGCCTGCATTAATCATTATGGTGTCAAACTTCAGTTAATGATATTTTCTGTAATGCATGACATCGACTAGTCAAAATTTGCTTCCCTTGAATGACTTTGTGTATCAATTACTGGTTATAACCTTCTAGGATATGGGGAATCAGAGTAGGCAGCTTATGTATGAAGGATTGCTTAAGGGTTGCATGGAAACTATTTATGTTGGCAGTGGCATAATAGTGTTAATCTTGTACTTTTGTTAGAGCTCCTCAATATGGTAGCAGCAGCAGGTATTGAGATGTGAACCGTGCTAGTGTTCTGTATTCTTGTCTTTTCTCTTGACCATGTATTATCTACTGGAAGGGGCTTTAGACACACTGGCCTAAATTTCCACATTTCCAGATGCTACCTTGGGATATTGCCATAGCTGCACCAAGTCCAGCATGATTCTCCACTTCTTCTAGGTCTTTTTTTTTTTCTCTATAAATTCATATAGTTTGTTAGAAAACTAGTAAATGACCAGTTGCTTTGCTTAGAAATTTTGTTGGTATTATATGTTCCATGGCAACAATTGTAAGTTGTAACAGAGCTGGACCCTATGAACTTGTATTTTGCAACTCAATTTCCTGAATATGATGCCAGTTAGTCAGTTACTGGGGGAATCAGAATTTGAGTTAATATTAGCATTTTGGAGCAACAGCCTTTGGTACATTGTTACACTTTAGCTTAGAAGGATTAGTACCTAGTTAGAATTTTCGAAGTGAGGTGGTTGGAACTTCTGAAAATTCATGGATGCTTGACGATGATGCTTTAATGGTATATCAGGCTTTTATAAAGATTGGCTTTACACAAAAGTAATTGGGTGTAATTGGATGTTGTCCAGCTCACTCTACTTTCTTCCTAAACTGGAGAATCTATCCACAATAGACATATCACATGATTCACATACAAATATTACTAAATTTAGTTAATGAAGTTGTGCAGTACTTGTATCTCACAATCTATCATCGATATTGTCAATGATGAGTTTCTACTGCAGGAAGTTGGTTTTGGGGCTGGCAGACAAAGTGAAACATGGGAAAGGGTCGCCCAAATTCGTGACAAGTTTGAATATGACAGAGAAAGGAGAATAAGAGAACGAGGTAAATATGTCCTGATACTGGATTATTTGCTTTTATGTTATTATTGTTGTTTGGCTAGATAGTTTAACTTCCATCATTGCCATTAGTTGCATAAAATGGTAATTAAATGTAAATCTTGTTAAATGTTTTACCGGCATTAAATGGCAGCTCAATATCCCTTTCACTACCCTGGAATTTGTTTTTACACTGTGTGGTATTTTTGTATATGAAGAATAGTGGGTGTTCCTTTCTTTCAGCTTTTTTATGCCGTGTTTACTTATTCACTTGTCTGATCTATTACCTCCCTGTGTGATGCAGCGTTTGCTCCCATGAATATGGAGAACAAATTCTGGAAGCTTGACTCAAAATTCAGAAACCAGCATGATTCAAGTTTTGTTTCTACAAACGTGGAAGACAATTTTGGTTTGCATGATCGTGATTTTGGAAATCAGTCTGATCGAATTTTACAACATGACTCAAGCTTCAGAAACCGGGACGATTCAAATTTCCAAAACAAATCAAATTTCAGAAATCACCACTATCCAAATTTCCGAAACCAGCGTGACTCAAGGAACCAGTCGTTTGATGACCACAAATTCTAGTGACTAGTGAGGATTTTGATGTGAGCAAGGTGGCCGATGTTTTGCCTTAAATCTACCGACTGTGACGTGAAATGAAAATGAAATGCATTCTCGACCATGAATGAATTTTTCTCGTGGTTGAGTTTCACGTATGCGTTCTCTATTCAAATGAAATGTAATCATAGTTCTTCGTATATGAATGCTTGCCCTGAAATTAGTTGAGTTCTCGACTATTGAATTGAATGCGTTCTCAGCGATAGTAGACTATGAATGCGTTCTCAGCTATGAAGAGAAATGATAGTATAAATTGCTCTTACGATTGGAATTTCATATATGAATGAATGGTAATTAGCTGGTAAATGTGCTGTTGAAAAAGGAAAAACATTCTCAGCTAATGCAGTTAGAATTCTCAAGTTATACCGTATTTTGAGGGGACAGCCGTAGCACTCAAAGCTATGCGGCTGTGCACACTGGCATCCACGTTCAGTCTTGAGCGTGATGCCTTGAGCTTGATGCACGTGTCTTGTGGTTTCCTGGGATTTGATTTCTGCGGAATGGGTACATGTTCAGCGAGCTCAGCCTTGAGCTTGATGCATGTGTCCTGTGGTTTTGTGGGATTTAATTTTCAGGGGAATGGGTACTCGCGCGTGTAAATGTTCAGCGGGTTCGCTTGATGCACTTGTCTTGTGGTTTTGTGAGATTTAATTTCCGGGAGAATAGATATACGCGTGAGCATGTCTAAGTAGGACTGAGCGTGCCTGTATAATAGAGACGCCTCTCTTCTAGATCTTAGAATGTGTCGGCACTGTTATTAAAACTAGGCTGGACTAATGGTTTCACTGGAATTGGGGTTCTAACCGGTTCAATTTGCTTCTAGGACCATCTAGGCAACTAGACGAAAAAATAGAAAGATACGTCCGATTCTCCGAATGATCGGAATCATTGAATCGGGTGTGTATGATTGAAACAAGTGGGAAAGGAAAGATAATGGTGTCAACGTTGAGGGAGAGGGGGAGCAGAAGAGGGAAGACAATGGCGCTAACCTTGAGGAAGAGAGGACAAAGATGGTGCAACGCTAGAGGGAGAACCACGACTGGCCCTGATAGGAGGCGTGGGAGCTTAAGAGTGTGTTTGGTTAGAGAGCAAGGTAGGATGGTATGGCTCCGTTCCAGTTTTTAAGGATGGGATGGCTCCATCCTAGTTTTCAAGGATGGGCTGGCTCCGTCCCAGTTTTTAAGGATGGGCCCACTGTCATCCTCACGTCCCAAGTGGGATGGCTGCGTTCCATCATTTTTGTGGGATGGGCTCGTGCAGCATCTTGAGGAATATTCCTCTATGAGAGCCATCCCATTCCTCCTCTTGCACCAACCAAACACATAAAAAAATAGGATGGGATGGCTCCATCCTTGCACATCCCACCAACCAAACACACGCTAAGAGTGGGGCGGAGTGGGATTAGTGGCTAGCAGCCTAGTAGGCTAGGGTTAGGGTTATGTGGTGAGATGGGTGGCTAGCTGGCTAGGTGGGCCAGAAATAGGCTATAGCTTGGCATGGTGGTGGAGGGAGAGGGATGACTAGGGGATAATATGCACGAAAGAGTGGCCTGGATGGTATTGGAAATTTGGAATTAGGATTTGCAGAATCTAGCCCATCATCTTGAACCGGATTGAACCGGTTAACTGTGATTTGAAGCCTGGAGCAATTCATAACCGATCTGACTTTAATAACTCGCGCGTGTGAGTGTGGTATGTGTAGGATGTGGGTTTTTGTATGCCCTTTTGAAAAGTTATACTATTATTATAGAAACATAATTCTTCAGGGTAAAAGCGGCCCAGCAAAGCTGCAGAGCTCGGCCCACCAAAGTCACTAACCTCGAAAGGCTAAGATGAGGCGACAACCCGATCGGACGGCCTAAATTTACCAGATCGCGGTATAAAATACACCAGTCCCTCCGCGCAAAACCCTCTTGGCTCCATCTCGTCCACACAGCGCCGCCGCCTCCTAGGGCCTCGCCTTCTTCCCCCTCCTCTTATCAGAGAAGCCGCCGCTGCCGCCGCCGCCGCCGCCGCCGAGCTCTCCAGGATGGTAGGACCCAAAACGTTTCCTTTCTCCTTCCAATCCCCCGATCGCTGGTTCGCTCTCTCTGATTTGACCGAATTCTTCCGTTTGGATGCAAACGCAACGCAGGTGCTGCAGAACGACATCGACCTACTGAACCCTCCGGTGGAGCTGGAGAAGCTCAAGCACAAAAAGAAGCGCCTCGTCCAGTCCCCAAACTCCTTCTTCATGGTAGGAACCCTTCTCCACCTGCACGTTTGTTCTACCCGTGTTTCTTTCTTTGCTGCTTTGTGAGGCTGGCCAAAGCTTGTTGATTCTTACTTAGATTTCGCTCGATCTGTTTCCTGTCTTGCAGGATGTCAAGTGCCAGGGATGCTTCAGCATGTAATATTTCTTGGCCCTTTGTCCTCGTTCTTTTTGTAGTTGGGATTTTCATTAGTCGTCTTTGAATAGTGGTACTGTACCATGTTAACCTGTTTGTAATCATGCAAAGTGCAATGGAATCACCATATTTTTGATGGGGTTCGATCCAAAATGCTTAGTGCTATTGCAAATTTAGATTTCTCAGTGAGATTGCTTGCAAGCTTAGGTGCCATGACTGCATGACATGCGATGCCATAGCAGGCCGCTAGACCTTTGGTATGGTTGATACTCAGTACGCCTGGCCATATTTGCATTTTGTTCCAATGTGCAAAATTTTGCTAATGCTAGTGCTTGGTAGTTTGAATATTATGCTTCTGGTTTCTTGGCAGTGAATATTCATTTACTGGGTTATGTTGTGCATCCTGCAAAAAGTCATGCACATTGTTACCAACTTCACTTGCAAATTGTTCTAGGTTGACCTCTGATAAATAAAGTTCTGCTTGTTATGTTTGTTATGTCATATTTCTATTACTTTTGTGTTTGAGAACTAGCTGTAAGTGTAACCTAAATGCTTATAGCGCTTAGCTTTGTATCGAATGTATAGTGGTACTGACAGGTTTTACTATCAGAGTTTTTCTTTGTGACTTGCATGCCCATTGCCCTAAGAATTAGGATACTGGCATTAGCCTTAGGGAGTCTCTTTCATGCACTATGAATCACTAATAACCTACGAAATCTTTATTGAGAAAAAATGATTTCTTTTCATTTCATAGCTTTCTGGTCTCACTGTGGAAATGTGATTTATTGCAGAACCACTGTGTTCAGCCACTCCCAGACTGTTGTTGTGTGCCCAGGCTGCCAAACCGTCCTCTGCCAGCCAACAGGAGGAAAGGCCAGGCTCACAGAGGGCTGCTCCTTCCGCCGGAAGGTTGACTAGAGTTGTGTCCTTTGGAAGACGAGAAGCGTTTCACTTTACAGGATGTAGCCTTCAAATTTTGCTCAATGTGAAACATACTGTACTGCATGTTGCTATGTTAAGGCATTCAATATCTATCAGCCAGTGCTGTGTATCAGTTGCTACTACTGAATGTTGTCTTTGCCATCTGGTTTGTCTAATTAGTTGGGTTTGTTATATTTTTTGCTGAACTAAATTGGTGGTTAGAGGCGAACTGTTTGAATCATAAGCTAGTATTTAAGATAATTATTGACACCTCATTTTGTGTTGAGTTGTATGCATTTCGCTTCAAAATGTTCCAATAACTTATGGCTATTTATGTTATCTCTTCGGAGCAGCTGATTGTTGTCTTGAGCTGAGGTTTATCCATTGAGTTGGTTCAGAGTGCTTGTATTTCGCTCCCAAGATTCATTTCTTAACCATTACGGTGGCGGACATGTTTGGCTTGCCAATTGTTTTTAGCATTTGGTATGTATGCTTTACTTCATTCGCACTAGTCAATATTCATTATGCTGCCGCATTTTCTGTAATTAGGTCTGCAGCTGCAAAAGTTCCATTCATTCCATTCTGTAATTAGCTTTCTTTGTCCACCTTGCTATCCAGATTGTCCATGACGTTGAATCATTTGTGATGCCGTCCAAAGCAATCCCCTGTGGCTGCTGCTCGATCACCATGTCATCTACTGGCGAGGTTAAGAGGTCGCAGGTCGGGCTTACCCGCCATTTGGGTAACAAACCTCTCGTCGCTCTGCCTTGGCCTAGGCTCACCCTGTGAGGGACATAACAGGGATGGCAATCGGGTGGATATATCCAAGTATGATTCTTAAGACCTAAACCCAAAACATGAAGATACAACCCAAACCTGAACCTTAAAATATCAGGCACGTACACATACTCATATCCGAATCTGATGGATACCTGAACCCGTATGGGTACGCGAGACCCGTGGGGCTACGGCAGTTGTGGTCGGCAACATACGAGCGTGAGGAAGATATCAAGCATCTAACGGATGGTGTGCATGTATTTTTTAGATATTCAGGATGTACATAACCATTACACACCCTAAAGCTAAAAGCTTATTATGGAGAAAAGGCTAAAAACCAAAGTGATATGATAAACTAATTGTCACACGAAGGCAAGAAAAAAAAGTCTTCTGTCTCAGAACAGCCAAACCATACTAACGTCCTGATGGGTTGTAGTTTTGTGTGGTATGATACGAAACTTAGTGGATTTGAAGAGATTATGGATTTTGGTGGCTTCATGGGCCTAGGAGGGTTGATGCTAGCACTTCTGAGTTGAGTGTGGCTTTTGCACTTGCAAAGGCAAATTCTTGAACTATGGTGGCTGTTGGATGGTTGGGGGTGGTTGTCGGCAAGAGGGCGCACAGATGGGAGGAAGAAAGAGAGAGGGGGAGGGAGACGGAGAGGAAGATATGAAGGGAGGGGGAGCCGTCGGCCCTTCCAGCCTATCGTAGGCTGGTCAGTGGCCTAAGCTGAATTTCGCCATCGGCGGCCAGAGTGGGAGGGAAAGGGAATGATCAAATAAGGGGAGGGAGGGGTTGAGCGCATGAATTTGAAGAAACCGAGGGTTTTTTTGGTAAAAAAATGTGGGGTATTGGAGCATTAATCTTGGTCCACAACCAACAACCAATATACTTGAAACAACTCCTTGTATAAGTGCATACATATTTCCGTTTTGATTACATACCCTAACGACATAGAAAGCTAGAGGAGTGGCATTCATGTATCTATTTTGCGTGGTGGAAAAATTGCATACATGCCACTAAAAAGATTGTAAAATTGCATGGCATGTACAAAAACTGCCACTGCAGTGGCATTTTTTATATAGGCCATGCAATTTTGAAACTTTATAATGGCACGTATGCAATTCGCCCTTTGTAATAACATTTTTATGAGTACATGCTTTCTAGTGGTATTTTTTTAAAAATTTCAGAACTTTACAGTGATATCCATCCAATTAACTCTTTTTACAAATAACAAAAGCAATCAGACTAGAACGAATTGTAGTACTCTGTAACCGATCATATTATTCATATCCACGTTAATTTCCCCTGACAGGCCACAATCCAGTACGAAGCCGCCAGTGGCACCCAATTTCCCAAATAAACACCAAGGCAAGCAACCAACAAAGCTGCATGCAATCCATCACGAGCATTCGACCCGCAGTGTACGTACGTAACTCGATTCGTTCCATGCATATATGCACGTTCACCGAGACAGTTAGCTAGTCTTCACGTAGCCGCCGAGGGGAACCCGATCCCCTGCCGTGTCGACGGGAACATGGCGAACAGGAAGCTCCCCGCCGCTCCGGCCGCCACGGGCACCGCCGTGAGCAGCTGTCTCGTCGCGGCGGACTCCACGGGGTAGAAGCACGACACCACGTTACGGTCCACCATGGCGACGGCCAGGAACACGACGAACGACAGCAGCCCGTGCAGCACGTCGCGCACGCCCAGCCGGTACCTCGTGTCCTGCGGCGGCGGGACGCCGTCGGGTGCCCCGTCGACGAGGCGCAGGCGGCCGCTGGGCGTGATGAAGCCGTAGCGCACGGCGCCCCTCTTGTCGCGGTAGCTGTCGGTGAAGCAGAGGAGGAAGCAGGAGAGGGCGCAGGCGCCGATGAGGGAGGCGGTGAGCGCGCGGTTGGCGGGCGAGCAGCTGCCGTCGGCGGTGAAGGTCGGCGAGAGCACCTCGAAGGCGAGCACGGCGCCCGTGGGGAGGTGCTTGGCGAGGTCGGCCGTGCTGCTCAGGGCCTTGCCAACGACGGTCGGCGCGGTGGCGCCCTGCGTCCGGCTCTGGTCGCCGAGGAGCGGCGCCTGCGCCGACGGGGACTCGGCGTCGCCGGCTGGCCGGGATGCCATGTTGATGGCTGAAGCAATGAGATCAGGGTCGTCTTGCTTGGGATGAATTGCTTGAATTCGGCGGTAGTTGACGTATATGAATGCACCATGCATGCCTGCCTTGTCACTAGGTATTAGGTATCATGAATGGAATTAACTTGTTCACCTGGTGAACTAAGCTTAGTTGTGTTTGTAGTAATGAACAAGCAAGGAATGCCCATGAGCAAATATTTCACGCTTGTACAGGAATTTTCTTATCCTAGTCTCTATGGTGAGATGTGTTTTAAGATTCCTATGGTACGAATCTCGCAACACATCCCACTATGAAGACAGGAAAAAAAAAAGTTTTACAGGCACACAGTAATTTCCCATTTTGCATTTGACGGAGAGAACAAGTGCTGCTAGGCACATGGTTCTTGTAGGTAGCACATCTCATCCAACCCTGACATATAGCACAGATTTTCCTAACTTTTTTTGGGAGCAAAAAAGTTGCCGATTGAGTGCTACTAATCAAATTCAGAGAGAAGTACACGCAAGCATATGCAGAGGCTTGCAAGGCCATGCCAAACTAACTTTTGGGCTGGGCCGGGCTCACCTGGATGCATGCGTCCAGTTTGTGGCAATATTGCATTCCATGCGTTTGAGATCTGCCACTTTTCTCTACTCCTAAAAAGGTTGTTGTGGTGATGAGTGATGGCTCATCAAAACAATCTGAACCATTCAATTTAATTTAACGGCTACCCACACCCTAATCTGCGTCCTCCTCTCCACTAATCCACACTCGAGCGTGTCGACCCCGTCCCGTCTGTGTCCCACCAATCCACGCCTCCTCCTCCTCCACCAATCCACGTGTGAAGCACGGGCCCTCAACTAGTCCCCCTAAAAAGGAGACCTCCCGTTTCTGAGAAGGGATGAGATTTCATGGCCTGGTTCTGATGCACCTTGGTAGTAGACAAGATCTCGTTAGTGTTAGGGCAATTTTTCTTTATGCCACCACAGAAGTGACAAATCCCGTAACTATTATCACTTAAGTATGGATCTCTATGTGACATCGTATTTTGTGCGTTATTTCCTTCTTTGTTGTTTATGAAAACTTGTCTTTTTTTGTTGAAGTTATATAAACATTTCAAAAAAATTTTGAAAAAAACATAGTGCTACCAAATATGTAATACCAAAACAATGTATAAACAGTCAGTTAATGTTTTTAAAACAAAAATTTAATCATAACAATATAAAAAAAATCTAGATTGAAAGTACTACATATTTGACAGCACTATGATTTTTTCAAGATTTTTTAAATATTTATAGTTTGAACAAAAAAGATAATTTTTTTATCAATTACAAAGAAGGGAACATTCCGTAAATACAATGACACGAATGAGTGAGATCCTTTGGTGATGACAGTTTTAAAGAATATTCTCTTAGCGTTAAAAATGTTAGGAAGCGGTGGCTATCTAGCTCACACGTGCCATCCGTTTGGAATACGGTTTTTAATTGAGTCCCATGCATAATTGTGCCATTTTTTTAATCATATCTCCTCGACGCATCAAAGTGAAAAAAGACAATGCTGCAAGCAGTAGGTCTGCAATGATAAGTCAATTGCCGATAGAGCGACATGACCACCTATGTTTAACGTTTTCTTGTTTCTCTGGCTACAAATTTTCCCTTTACTGTAACATATAATATGTAGATAATCACTTTCATCCGCATCAACAAAAATAGTATAATAGCTCACGAGGGCACTGTAAATATATTATTTATATAGTTGTTTCTAAAAGATGAGAGAGTATTTTTACATACAATATCTTCGATGTGAGCCACCACACATGCTTTTAAATACAACATCTTGAATGTGAGAGAGCCATCCCCGTCGCCCTTACACGTACTATAACACTTGCCGCCTTGTACTTTCTATCTTCCAAGACGCCTCCTCTCTCCATTGTCGGTCCCTGATCGACCAATTGGTTCACCTCCCTATCATTCGTCCCGGAGCAACACCAGTAGCCCACTACGCCTCCTCATTGTCCCAAAGTATTGGTAGCAACCCCATCCCATCCCCCAAGCATCCCTATCCTCCATGAGGCCTCGCTGCCCCGGCTGCCCTCGACCTATTCTACCTCACTGTCGCCTGCCTGCCTCCCACCTCCATCGGCGAGGCCGACCTCGTCGAGACACTGCCGGCCTCCTCCTACCCTCTCTTTCATGGATATGAGGGGACTGTGGCGAGGTTGAATCCAATGAGTACCCATTCAGGTTAGAGTTTGGGTCTGTGTTTATACCCATGAAGCACTTCAGGTCTAGGTTTGAGATAGTTAGACTTGGAGGTACCCGACTCAATTGTCATCACTATAAACCACATGACGGGGGTGTGGCACGGGTATATTTGTGTTAAAAAAAAACCCATTTTTAGGTTATTTATATAAATTGAAAAGGCTTTTAAAAAAAATCATAAGCGTCCCCCTCCTACCAAGCATTAGTGGGCCATGGGATCTTTCTAGTTCTAGGATTAAACCAGAATTTTATCGGGCCAAGCCTATCCAATTCCAACAAAAAATGCATGGAAAAACCTACAATTCACGTGATCTATATAAACTATAAAGCATGACAATAATATCAATATAACACAGTGAAACCCTTATCGAAGTGGCACCAATTTTTTCCCTTTTGAGAACCCAGAGGAACATAAGATATCATATCGACATGGCGATCCCAGCAGATAAGGCCTGCAATGATCAGGTCCCCTTGAGCAGGCCAGATAAGTGGATAAGGCGCTTTTGTCTCCCGGATGCGAGCACGTCACCTCACTTGCCACTCCATGCATTCACCAGAAAGGCACAAAAGGGGCCAGCAAGCATGTCCCCCTGCCTAGCAGCTTCTTGCTTAACAACACGTGATGCATGGCCGGCAGCAGGAATGGTCAATCCATCTTTGCTTGGACACTTTATGTCCACTGATTTGGGATCAAAGTTTGGGTCCCAGTGTCCAATGCATGGCTGTTTAATTCGCTGAACAAGAGAAGCTAGTAGTGTTATGCTACAAGCATGAATTGTAGACCACTCGTGCTGGACTACTACTGGCTGGATAAATGTAGTGCATATGTATGTTTACGGGCAAATCTGACCCAAGATTTGCCGGGTCTGATGGGAGCTATTACACTGTTCTCCAAGGCCATGTTGCTGTCAGCGGAGGCGTAGTGTCGTAGCATTTTCCACGATGGAAACATCATGCCGTGTTGCGCACAGACGGAGCAAGTACAGGGAGAGGTAGGTCGCAAAGGCTAGACTCGCAGCCATAAGTGCTCTCGCTCTCCTAAGTGGTATCCCCTCACATAGGCACATCCGCAGATGAGTGGGTGACAAATAGGGATGCAAAAACCATTCGGCTAGTTATGGTTTTCAAGCTGTTGCTGTTTGACCTAACCACTTGAACGGTTAGCTATTTGGTTTCCTTGTTTAGCTGGCCGATTTTCTCTGTTAGCCACGGTTAACGGGTAAACCACCGTACCATGGTTTTTAGGGTTCTAACGATTTCGTAAACCCTGGTTACACCATCGCAGATCCATTCAGGATGCGGGATTTCACAATGCAAACCATTCGCAGCTGCAGCCAGTTGCATCCAATGGAACTGCCGAACTGGTACTGCGGTACTGCCTGCCAACACGTGTGTAGAACTGCAGATAGATAGCTACAGTAACGCTAGACACATTACCAAGGCCTTTCGTAATGTATAACTCATTTGCAACCAGCAGCAGAATCAGTGTACCGAGACCCAGCTGAATTGCCTTCAATGAAGCTGGTACGTACTATCTGCCAACACTATGCATGCACTACGATCTACCAAGTGGCATCACAACACCTACACTTCCCTTGTGCAGGTAAATATCATAAGAGCATCCGTAGCAGACGCTTTATAACACTGTTCATCTGGATAGAGTAGCTGATGGAGAGAAGGAATCTTTTAGAGTATAGTGTAAAGTGTGAAGAAATTTTAGAGGGAGAGACAGAGTATGTAGGGAATAGTGGTATAGAGTAGTAATTTGGAGTACCAACTGTGGAAGCTCTAAGGCCTTCTCCAATGGAGAGGTCAGCTATAAGTAGGGGTGGAAACGAGCTGAGCCCGAGCGAGCCAGGCTGGCTCGGCTCGGGCTTGTGAAGCTCATCGAGCCAGCTCGGCTCGGCTCGCTCGGTGCAATGAGCTCAGATGATAGCTCGGCTCGGGCTCGCTGCTGGCTCGGTCCAGCTCGCGAGGGCTCGCGAGCTTTTACGAGCTTTTGCAATAATGACATCAAATCAACATTCAATATTAATTTTTGCCATCATATATTCATATATATCAAACAACCTGCACCAAACATCAATTCATCACTAGTTCACTAGTCACTACCACATCATATTCATATATCAAGCAATTATCATATATCATAATATCAAAATAACCACATATATGAAGCAACCATATTCACATTATCACATATATCAAGCAACCATATTCACATTACCACATTATCACATATATGATATATCAAGCAATCAGTTCAGTTCAGCAGTGATGACATGAGTACATGACCACATCTAACAAAAAGAGAGAGTACTCTTTCATAATCATAATAGCATGATAGCATCATCTCTCATAATCACAAATTCATAGTAGCATCATCTCATGAGGACATCACAGTTTCACACCACTACATGTCTACATCAGTATGTGCATTACAAAAGCCAAAAGGAGTACATCACTGATTCATTGAGAAGAACTGAATTCATGCACATAAGCATATAGTGATGTGCAATCACCAGTCAGCATGCAATTCATAGAAGCACCTTGCCAAAAGAAGCACCTTGCGGTCTTGCTGTTGCTAGTAGCCACCTGAAGATGTATGAAACATGGCAAATTGACAATGACATTAATGTATAGGAAGTATAGTATTCAAAATTTCAGCAAGAGAGACAAATATATAAGTTGAAATAACTTGCACTTACTAATTGCTAGCGACGACACTATCTACTAGACTGATTATTTCAGCATCCATCTCATTTTCTTTGTCTTAAAATGCAAATCAATATTGGATAAATTGATGGGTTGACTAAAGAAAGGAAGAATTAGATACTTTGCAAAAAAATCCGCCGCCTTCTCCTTCGTCTGAGGTGGAGGATGGGGAAGGGGTGGTTTCTGGGACTGGGGGTTAGATTCGCATCCACTTGCGCTTGCACCGTCCCCATCCCCGTCCATCACCATGGGAGATTGGGACTTGGGACTTGGGAGGAAGCCGCTAGCGGCCTACCCTAGCCGCTAGCCGCTAGGGTTTGAATGGCTAGCTAGCCACGAAAGCAGAGAGGGCAACCGGCAAAGCAGCAGAGGCGAGGGCGGGCAGGCTGGGCAGGCAGGCGGCGGGCGGAGGCAGCTAGGGACTAGGGTTGGGGATTGGGGATGGGGGCCATGGGGTGAATGGGTGATTGGGGTCACTGGGTGATTGGAGTCGGGACGGGAGAGTGCCGCTGGGAGCCTGGGACTGGGAGCGGGTCGGGACTCGGGAGTCGGGGTTGGGGTCTCGGGGACAACCGGACGAGTGGACGACAGGGACCGGGTCACTGGGATGGCCTCGGGGTCATTTGACTTCCACCGTTCCACGAGCCGGGCTGCCGCCTGCCGGGGTTTCACCTCTCACGAACGAGCCACGAGCGAGCTACCCCTGGCTCGGCTCGGGCTCGCAAAACCCAATGAGCTGGGAAGGCAGCTCGGCTCGGGCTCGTTTGTAGACGAGCCGAGCCCGAGCCGAGCCAACTCTCGAGCCGAGCCCGAGCTGCTCGCGAGCCCGAGCCCAAAGTTCCAGCCCTAGCTATAAGCCCTCCACCTCAGATTTTGGGCTGAGCTCGAGAGAGAGAGAAGGACTCGGGTAAGCGCCAACGCTTCATCAAGCGTCAGTCGCTATACGCGCCACTCGATGCACTGCTTCAAGTCTCCAACCCCAATGCACCAGCATTGCATCTTTCTCTCACTCCACCCATCAAATCACCGCGCTGCACCACGTCGTCGTGCTATATTCAAGCTGTTTTGTGGGTCCCATGTAGATTTTGGAATTTGTGCTATAGCCAAGCTATTGGAGGATGCTGGCTTTTAGCTGAGATGGATGTGCCATATAGATATTAAAGCCAGCAATTGGCTATAACCATTGGAGAAGGCCTAAGAGACCTTATTAGGCACAACCCTCCACGCTGGCACCTGCATTTTTAAAAAATCACTGTCGGTTTGTGCACTGTTCATGGATAAAAAAAAAGCAAACTTTCTAGGGGAAAAAAAGCAATTTTAATTACTTGTCCGGACCCATATAACACCTTGTTAGAATACATGGGCCTATGTATTTGAGAATAAATTACTGAAAATCTCAAAGACCCATATATGCAAAGGGTGTAAAAACTCTTTAGTACCATATTGCTAATAGAGGTGGGGAGACCCCAACTTAAATAGAGGAGTATGCTCCACCCAACTAGTTCATTTGGGAGAGAGAAAGAGAAGAACACGCGCGCTTGCTTGCTCGTTTCGTCGGCTCGGGGTGGGGCTAGGCAGGGCGCACGACACTTGTGTGAATGGTCCACTGAAAACGGGTCCAGTTATTTGCACAAGCGCGGCCTCCTTTTGCATTTTTTTCTTTTGCTTCCCTGTATAAACCGTATGGCCATCGCTTGGGAGTGAGACCAAAAAAACTAGGGTTTTTGCCACGGATTGACTACTCCGTCTCGCTGTGCTGGCATACACCAATCATCGGGAGAGCATGTCTCTGGAACCCGCCGTCCTTGCGATCCTGCACTGGGAGAGGGCGGATAAGGTTTTTAAGAAGCGCTCGACGCGACTGCTCGCGATTTTCTTCCTACGTCATCACCGTGATTTGCTTCATCTACTTTATCATCGCGATGGGGCGGTCTTCTTCTCTTTTTGGTTGCGTTTTCGAGGAAGATCAGTACATACTGCTATTTATCATGTCTGTTATCCTATTGCTTATAAGCATGAGTATATTAGAGGATATATGTGTGCATGTGTTATATACATGTGTAAAGTATACTCGTGTTGCATGTTCGTGCTAGTTAAACAGTTTGTGTTCATGATTTATCTGATTAAATTAAACCCGAAAGCGCTGATTTTTCAACAATCAAAAAACCTTATATCAGGCACTTTGGTTTAATGATGGTTGCCTTTACTGATGCACTAAGGCTGGATAAATTTACTGGTATGTACTTTAAGAGATAGCAGGTCAAGGTCACTTTGTGGCTAACAACTATGAACATCTACTGGGTCGCTGCTGGCGAACCTAAAGGACCACCCTTACTCCTGAATAGGAGAAAGTGTTCACGGATACTACCACACTATTTGTAGGAGTCGTTTTTAGTCTTCTTGCTGGCCATCTTTGTGATATGTACATGCACATAAAATATACTAAGGCGCTATGGGAAGCATTGAATACCAAATTCGGTGCTTTAGATGCATGCAGAGAATTGTATGCCATGGAGCTGTATTATGACTATAAGATGGTTGATAACCGTTCTGCAGTCAAGCAGGCTTATGAAATACAGTGCATTGTTAAGGACCTCGAACTCCTTAAGTGTGTCCTACCCAACAAGTTAGTGGCTAGGGGCATCATTTCTAAATTACCTCCTTCATCGAGGAATATTGCCACTACTCTGAAACATAAGAAAACTCTATTGAGAGTCTGATCACTTCTCTTGATGTTGAAAAGAAAGCTCGGGCTAAGGATGCACCTGCGAAAGGAGCAGAGGGACAATCTAGCACCAATGTGGTGCAATAGTAGCATAGACCATAAATTTCAAGAAGAAGAAGAAGAACAAGGATGACATGTCTTTCTACGTGTGCATGAGACTGGACATTGGGCTAAGAAGTGTCCAAGTCACAAAGGTAGAAAGGGTGATCAAGGGTAGAGCTCAAAATCTGTCAACGTGACCATTAGCAACAACGAGGATGGAGCTTCTGGGTATATTGATCTATCCACTATTTTTTCAGTGGGTTAGTTCCTCGATTGGTGGATTGATACCAGTGCTAATGTGCATGTGTGTGCGAATATTTCAGTGTTCTCTTCTTACTAGGTTACCCTAGATTCCTCTGTCCTAATGGGGAATGGGTCATATGCTTCTGTTTATAGTGTTGGCACGATAGATCTGAAGTTTACTTTAGAAAAAATCATGCAGTTAAAAAACGTGCGGCATGTCCCTTCAATAAATAAGAACCTGGTTAGCTATTCCCTTTTGTGTAGAGATGGGTTTAAAGTGGTGTTTGAGTCTAATAAAGTAGTCGTGTGGAAACACAGACTTTTTATTGGTAAAGGCTATTAGTGTAAAGGCTTGTTCCACCTTTCTCTTTCTGATTTCTGCAATAAAGTTGTGAACCATATGTGTGACAATTCCAATGGAGGCGAGGCTAATATTTGGCACTCATAGCTATCTCATATAAATTTTAGTTCTATGTCTCAGCTTGCCAGTATAAATTTAATCCTGAATGTTTGTATTGTCAAAGGTTCTAAGTGCCAAAGTTGTATGCAATCAAATCAACCTCGTAAACCTCACAAGGCAGTCGAGGAGAGAAATTTGGTACCTTTAGAGCTCATACATTCAGATATCTATGAAATAAATAGTGTGTTGACAAAGGGTGGAAAAAGACATTTCATGACACTGATTGATGATGCTTCTAGATATTGCTATGTATATCTGTTGAAAACTAGATGAGGCTCTAAATTATTTTAAGATCTATAAGGAAAAAGTTGAAAATCAATTGGAAATAAAAATCAAAAGACTTAGCCTAGATCGTGGTGGAGAGTATTTCTCTAGTGATTTCGACTTATTTTGTAAAAAACATAGGATTATTCATGAGAGGACCTCCCTATTCGTCCCAATCAAATAGGGTTACCAAAAGAAAGAACCGCACTCTAACTGATTTGATCAAATGCCATATTAGATATTGCGGGATTTCTAAGGCATGGTTAGGGAGGCCCCGTTGACTGCGTGTCATGTCCTGAATAAAGATCCTTCAAAGAATAAGGAGAAAACCCTATTTGAGGAATGGAAAATGATAAAACCATCACTTTCTTACTTGTGTACTTGGGGATGCTTGGTGAAAGTCAACGTACCAATAACTAAGAAGCGCAAGCATGGCCTTAAGACAGTGGATTATATTTTTCTGGGCTATAGATGTTTGGTAGTCAAATCTGAGATACCTGACATGTAGGAGAACGCGGTGCTACGCTAGCCGAAAACAAAATTTTTCTTACCGCGAACACCCAGGCAACATGCGAGTCGGAGATCATGGAGCATTACCCTTGGAGCACGTTAGCGGCGGAGTAGAGTGGGTGAAGCCTCCCGCGTCGCAAGCGAAGCAGACGTGTCGAACACGACGTGGTACAACTTCTCCTCGTCGCGATCGCCGTCACAAAGAACGCCGACGTAGTCGTCTGAGTTATGTAGCCGATCGAATCGACGGCCGACGCGAGAGCGACGACGCCTCCACGGTATCCACACGTCCGGGGGGGAACACCACGCTGGTGTGTGCTAGCACCCACGCGGCTAGGGTTCTTAGGGCGATGGGGCGGGCGGCGGCTAGGGCTCGTGATGGGGAGACTAACACACCGCACGCCCCATGCCTTCTTTATATAGAGCGCACTAACGGGCCTTCTACGATAGAAGCCCATTAGGTCTCGCTCTAATGGATATGAAAGCCCACTAGGTCTCACGCTAATGGATCTTCTACAATAGAAATCCATTAAGACGTCGAAGATCCAAATCGTATAAACCCACTAATGGATCCAATCCATCGATATGATCCAACCCGTTAAGTGTGTGACCCATTAGGCTCATGTACAAGTCGGCGCGGTCCCGGAGAACCCTTCCCTGCACCACAAGTCAATAGCGGTACCTAGTAGCACATATTGACCCCGAATGTACACAATGATCGAATCACCAACCTTGATACACTCACATAGAATCCTTTTGCCACACGATATCACCAAGCTCAAGGCGAGAGGCGTACACCCTTGTGATAGCTCGACAAATTCACTCGTCAATGTAATGGATATAATTCGTGATTAACTCTTTAATCACTTTGGCATGGCCATGCACTTTTCTTATCCATCCACACCGAGGGACCCAGAGATATCTCTCCGTTATCAGGAGGGCAAATTCCATCTTGATCTCTTACATCTCACGTCATGTTTCATGGCATACCCGTAAGCTACCTTTTATAACTTCCTATTACGGTGAAGCATTTGATAGCCCCAAAGTATACAATTACGCATGCCGAGAATCAATAAGAATCTCGAGTCAAAGGATCGTATAGGTATACCACTCGAGACTATACTCGATGGCACTTCTAAGATAACAATCTCAAAGAAGGTCTCGGAGCGGGTCTATCCAACCCCATGTTCTTTATCATGTGCCCACATTATTGATTTGATATCTCCATATCTATGGTATGTGAAACATTACCATCAATCAATCATGTGCTGGTCAGATCACTATTGTTCCACATAATGATATGTGACCAGGGATCGTTTAGAATAATATCTCATAACCAATGTGTTTCACAATTAAGTCATATTCAATAAACAAAGGAGTGACATTTATTCATGAAACTAATAAGTACATGAACATAGACGTATGATACAATCATCTCATATGATCGCCTCTAGGGCATATCACTAACAGACATGCTGGTCGGTACAATAATGGAGTCTTGAGATGCAACCTTTTTTGAGTCTTTCCTACGAAGGAGTTACATAGCTCATCTAGTCAAATCCCTAAGATAATTCCTAAACTTACTACTCAAACTGATTATCCTGAACGAACATGATCAACAAGATCCTGATGAGGATTGTAGTGAGGCTCCAAGCAGGAGTAAAAGGTAAAAGACAGCTAAATCCTTTGATGATAACTTCACTGTGTATCTTATGAATGATACTCCCATGACCATTTCAAAAGCTTTTGCATCTCCAGATGCACGCTACTGGAAGGAAGTTGTCCGTAGTGAAATGAAATTGATTCTTGCTAACGAGACTTAAGAACTCATAGAATGACCTTACGGTTGCAAACATGTGGGGTGTAAGTGGATATTCAAGAAGAAGCTTAGGTCTAATGGCACTATTAAAAAGTATAAGGCTCGTCTTATGGCCAATGGTTATACCTAGAAAGAAGAAAAATATTTCTTTGATGCTTATTCTCCTATCGCTAGACTGACCACCATACGGGTTCTACTATCCTTAGTTGCCTCATATGGTCTTCTCGTTCATCAAATGAATGTTAAGATAACTTTTCTTAATGAAGAGTTGGACGAGGTTTACATGGAACAACCTTATGGATTTGTATTAGAAGGTCAAGAAGACAAGGTACGTAAGTTTTTGAAATCTTTGTATAGTCTTAAATAAGCTCCTAAGCAATGGCATGAGAAGTTCGATAAAACCATAACTTCTACCGGCTTTGCCGTAAATAAGCCGGATAAATGCGTATATTATCACTATGATGGGGCTAGGGAATTATTTCATGCCTTTATGTTGATGACATATTAATTTTTTGGACAATTCTTGATGTGATTAATGAGGTCAAATCTTTCTTTTCTCAAAACTTTGATATGAAAGATTTGGGAGAGGCTGATGTATTCTTGAACATTAAGTTGATCAAAGGTGAGGGTGAGATTACACTTTCGCAATCTCATTATGTGAAAAAAGTCTTAAGCCGTTTTGGCTATATGGATAGCAAGCCCTCTCCAACATCTTATGATCCTAGCGTGATTTTTTGAAAGAACAAAAGAATCGCTAGAGATCAATTGAGATACTCTCAGGTTGTTAGATCTCTCATGTACTTAGCTAGCGCTACAAGGCCAAACATGTCATTTTCTATAAGCAAATTGAGCCGGTTTACTTCTAACCCGGGTGATGATCATTGACGTGCACTCATGCGAGTCATGTGCTATCTGCTTGGTATTATGAATTATGGACTGCACTATACCGAGTACACACCAGTACTAGAGGGTTATAGTGATTCAAATTGGATATCCAATGCTGATGAGATTAAGGCCACAAGTGGATATGTATTCACTCTTGGTGGAGGTGTTGTTTCATGAAGGTCTTGCAAACAAACCATTTTGACGAAGTCAACCATGGAAGCAGAACTTACTGCATTAGACATAATAACTATTGGGGCAGAATGGTTGCGTAAGCTCTTGATGGATCTTAGTGGTTGGAAAATCGATTCTGGCTATCCTTATTGTCGGCGTCTGGGAGGCGAACCCCGCAGGCCGA
Organism: Olyra latifolia; assembly: GCA_036346145.1. Lineage (NCBI taxonomy): Eukaryota > Viridiplantae > Streptophyta > Magnoliopsida > Poales > Poaceae > Olyra > Olyra latifolia. Next base: position 37,035,281 of record CM070524.1, on the reverse strand, counting down.
TATGTAAAGGGAAAGGTGTGCGAGACCCGAGAGTGGCCCTGCCCTCTCGACCGAAGCCTGGGCGTGTCGTGGGAAGATGGTGGTCAGTTGATGACGTATGCTGACACGGGTGTTTTTATCCTAGTTTGGGCCTCCACTGCCGGATAACAGCCCTACGTCCAGTCCTCGTTTAGTATTGGGCTTAAACGTGTACAGAGGGCTGAGGCCGAGCTTTGGAAAGCTCAGGCTCGAGTACAATAAGTGCTCAAGGCACTAGGTGTGTTCCTAAAAGTGACCAAACGCGAAGAACTATCACCTAGAACTAGGAATTCTACGCAGGTGCAAGTGCTCCCGTTCTATGGTGGCTGGGTGCTGTTGCTCCGCGCGTCTGCCCCTTCTTTGTTTGTGGTCTGTGCCATCCTTTTATAGGCGGTCTCCGGCTACTGTAGTCCAACTTGAGTTTGGTGCGGGGCATCGTATCATCCCCCGGTCAATGGTCGTGTTCTTCCGACTTGCTGGGTTTTGGTGTGGCTGATCTTTAGAGTCTGCTGGTTATTGGGCATGCTTTCCCGTCTTGCTGGGCTCAGCGTTCCGATCGCTGAGCAACAATACGTGTCTTTCTCCTTAGAGGCGAACGGACAAGCTGACTGTTGACATGACCGGCCACCAACCCACCAGTAGCTGTGGCAGGCACGGATCGGTACTGCGGCTGCATTAAACTCGCGGTGATATGCGGGGCCCGCAGCGTCCTGCGCACGGCACGACACAGTCTTCGTCAGGGTATGAGCCCCGTCCCGAGCTTTGGAAGCTCGGGAGCTAAGAAGCCCGGGCGCCGGGGTAAGGAAGCTCGGGTGCGAGATTACCAAGCTTGCGCGGGCCCTTCCATGGGCCAAAAGCAGGTAAATGGACCGTATCCCCATGGGCCGTATACTTTCCCCAACAGCTAGTCCCCGAGCCATGAGTGGGACAGAATGGCCCACTCAAAGGTTTCTAACAACTGCCTCTCGGCAAAACGTTGTGCCTCGCGCGCGCTGCCTTGGTTTCGACGGGAGTCCCAACCGAGCGCAGTTATGTGCGCCGCTGTCTTTTCTTTGGTTCCGTGCTTTCGGCAGACAGGCACCGGTTTGCCTCCCACACCGGTTGTAAGACATGGTTTCCTTCCTCGCGTCGCCTTCTTTTTTCCTCTTGTGCCTTTCTGTCTTCTCCGTGCTCTCGTCTTCTCGCTCTTCAATCTTCTCGCTCCTCAATCTTCTCTATCAATGGCTCCCTTCACCCAGAGCCTCACTTCTGATGCGGTCCTAAGGCAACTGACCGCGGACGGCTTCATTGACGTCGGCGGCCGGAGGGCAGCTAGCGCGGAGGCTGCCCGAGGATGATGAGATCATCTCCTTCGAGCTTTTCGCCATCCACGGATTCTGAATCCCGGAGTCCAATTTCCTCGCCGCCATCTTGGCCCAGTGCGAGATCGAGTTGGTGAACCTCAGCCCCAACTCGATCCTGTCACTGGCGATCTTCGTGCACCTCTGTGAGGCATACGTCCGCGTCGAGCCGACGGTGAGCCTCTTCCTCTACTTCTACGAGCTCACCACGACCGGCGGGAGCAATGCGGCGGGGTGCGCCTACTTCAAGCTGCGCCGCGACATGAAGCCTAGGTACCCGTCGTTCAAGGCCAAGGAGAACGTCGGCGGGTGGGCGTCGCGGTGGTACTATGCCAAGAAGCTCGGCGGATGCGGGATTTGGTTCTCGAACGAGAATCCTGGGAAGCTGACGCTGCAGCGCCCCGTGCTGGAGCCGGCAGAGGCGGTTTCTGCAGCCAAGATCCGGAAGCTAGCTGGGCAGGGACTGAATGGCTACGACATTGTAGCCGACTTCGTCAGGAACCGGGTGAGCCTGCTACGAAACTGGGAACACCCCTTCTTCAACATCCGCGGGTGGGACAACCTCACACGCGAGCGAAATACGCGTAAGTCTTCTTCGACCTTTGGTTCTTCGCTCGACCTTTCCGCCGGCACGTCTTGATGTTCTTTTCTTCTTTCTATAGCCTTGCCTAGGGGCGAGGTAGCCCGGGTCGTGGGGCTGTTGCTGCCCGCGAACCACAACAAGCCATCAGGCTCGGGCGTCCAGAATGTCCTCCGCGAGGGCGACGAGGTTTGTACTTTCACGAGCCCCGCGCTCTTGTGTGGTCTTTCTTGGACCCGCGATAATCCTTCCTGGGTTTGCTTGCAGGAGGAAGAGGACGTGGAAGCTGGGCCCGGCGCCTTGTCGCTGGTGGTGGCTTCGGAGTCGCCTCGCCGGCGAGCTCGACAAGCGGCAGCCACGCGAGCGCAGCGAGCGCGCGCATCAGAGCGAGCTGGCGCGCGCAACCACCTCAAGGAAAATGAACCGGGAGTTCCCGGCGAGACAAGGTCATTAGTGCGGGGCGACCGCCTCGGTCGTCGGCCGTGGCCGGGAGGCCGGCACCCTAGGCGCCTGCCGCTATCCTAGGACTGACCCAGGCTAAGCGCTCCAGCAACCGAGACTCCACGGGGGCGCGGGATACCTAGCTGACGTCGAAGAAGCGTCGGTTGATGCTGGATGGGAAGCCCGTGGACGCCGGGTCGGCCGAGACCGACCTTGATCTCGCCCGTAAGCTACTAAACCCTCGCCATCTTTCCTTTCCTGGTGTCGTGTGCCCCGAGCTAATTGTGGGGCTGTTTCTTGTGGTTGCCAGTCGCGATGTCAGTGGGGACGGAGAAGGTCCATTTAGTGCGGCCGGAGGCGGTGGCCCGGGAAGGCGAGCTCAACCCGAACTCCAAGAGATGTTGGGGCTTCAGGGCGTACTTCCTTCCCACGGTGGTGCGCAGCAACGTGCGCTGCCAGGCCATCACCGTCGAGGTGGAGGCCGACTTTGGGACGACGAACCTGGCGCCGCTCCGGGTGGAAGGGCATACGATGTTCGGGTGGCCGCCCATCGACCTCAATGGGCTAGCTGAGTTCTTCTCGCGATATGCTCTTGTTTAATTTGGGATTGGCGGTCCGGTGATCACCGCAGCCGATCGGCCTTGTCGTCACGATCATTGTTGTTGCCCCATTGTTTGCTACGGCTGGATGGTGGCAATGCCCGCATGGGTCGAGGAGAAGCTCATGAACACCAGAGCCCGCTGGGAGGAGTCCGTCCGGTTTCGGCTTCTGCCTAGCCAATTCTTTGCTGACTAGGTGGTAAGCGCCAAGGTGGTTAAGCGACGAGTGGATGTAACATCCTCATTTTCAAAAATCAAAAATCCATGTGCATCATGCATTTCATTGCATTAATTTTTTAAATAAAATAATTTTCAAATAAAATGAGTATGTTACGTGTTTAAAAAAAACTTTAAAATTAATAAAGTTGTTTTGTAAATATTCTATAAAATAATTAAAGTATAAGTATTTAAATTGCAAAAGAGAAAATGAACTTATATTTGTAATTTGATTTTTAAAGGAGAAATCAGAAAAACAATTTTTAAACCCTACCCTAACCCCACCTGTCATTCCCTCTTCCCTTCTCTCTCTCTCTCTTTTCCTCCTTTCTCTTCCACTCTCTCTGTCTGTTTTCTTTCCCACGCAGAAACCCCCCCAACTCCATTTACTCCTAACTCCTCCCTCATTCACTCTCTCTCTCTGTGCTGCACACAGAAACTTCCTAACTCCCTCCCATTCACTCTCTAACACCCATTGAGTTAATTGGGCTTTAACTCTCCCTAATGGTGGCATTGACATGCCAGGAAACCCCCCCATCTCTCTGTCTCCCTCAAAAGCTCCCAGCCGAGTTCCTCCATTCCCCGTTTCATTTTTCTTCGATTCGGCCAAACATAAGTTTCCATTTTCAAAACTGTTCCGGGACATCCGAGATTTCTCCCTCACGGTTCCATTTTGCCCAGGAACTCGTCGATCCGACGTCCGTATTCTCCGGAATTGCGTGTCAAGACCTCGCCGAGTTTCTCATTTTTCTCGCTTTTGGCGCCATTCCGTGAGCTCCTCCTCCTCATTTTGGTTCCTATGCATGCTCGGTTGGGCGCATCTTTTGGGGTCCGTGCCGCCTCGGACCGTCGCCGTGCGAGCCGCCCGCTTCCACGCCTCTGGGCGGGCGCAGATGCAACGGCCGCCGCCCTCCGCGCCCATGGCTGGGCGGCGTGCGAGCCGCTGCTCCATCGGACGCCATACGCCATCACACTGGAGCGCCGCCATTGTTTTCCGTGTCGCGCCATGATCACACAAGACGCTGCAGCGATCTGATGCCATGCACACATGCAGCTGCTCACATTCAATTGGGCAGCCTTGCCACCAAGGCCATTGGCCGCCTTTGCGTCGCTGCGTCGACGTATGTGTGGGCAGCGTGGTGGGCCAAGCCCAACTACGGCTTTCAATATATTTTTTTTATTTTCCATATATAGTAAAATTGCTAAATTCATATCTTTAATTATATGAGTCCAAAAATCACCAAATAAATTTTAGAATGTTCATAAAAATGAGTTTTTCCATTATGTAATTTTTGCATGAATATTTTAGCATACTTAAATTTATGTTTAATTGATATATTGATAAAATGTTTAAAAATGGTATTTAGGTAAATTTAGTTTCAACGAAATTGCAAAATAAATTTAGTTTTGACCAGAGAATAAAAATTTATCATTTGGTGTTATATTTGCATAAGCATAAGCATGCATGTCATTTCATGTCTTATTTGGGGCATTCGTGTTTATTGTGGTTATTTCCTCTGTTAGGATCTAGCGACGATAGTTTTGCGATCAATCCTCCGGAAGACCACCAAGACTGTGCTAATGAAGGCAAGTGCTGAACCTTTGTACCTATGTTTGTAAAATGAATTTGTTAGATGTTTAACTTGCATGCTATGTTAAAACCTAAAAAGGCTAATTAATAGTTGTTAGCTAAAAACTCATAAATTAAAGATACCGTTATAAAATCATTCCTTACTGCCCTAGGTTATTATAATATTGTTAAAATAATGCCAACACCCTTGAATTAGGTTTTGATCATATTAGTTATGCTCAGTTGCAATCATATTAAAATTGGATACATGATGATAATATCAAATGCTTGTTTAGCGTGGATTTTAAAGGACAGTTGGTACTGTCATGTTTGCAGATGGGTGTAGTTGAGATAGTGGGTGCTATCGGGTAAAAATGTTTTATAAAACCTGATCGGGGTGGATGGTTGCAAGGTTGGTGCAGCAAGCACGAGACTTGGGCCCAGTGCGGGAACCATCCTAGTCCTTAAGGACCGATTCTTTGAGGTAGACGAGCTAAGTACAACAGTGCGACCTTGTGTGCCTGTATGGGCGGGCCCTGGTTGAGTATCCTTCGGACTTCTAGTTTTGGCATTCCAGTCGGTGGACTAGACAATCGGTGTTGTTCTATCGGCGCAAGAGGAGCATTGCAGTGGAAACCTTAGCGAGAATGACTTAACTAGGAGGATCTTGGAGAAAGGCCCGGTGGTGATCTTTTTCCTTGGGGGCACCCTAGGAGGAACCACCTCGCATTGGTAAAGCGTGCAACCTCTGCAGAGTGTACAACTATCATGATAGCCGTGCCTATGGTCAAGGGCAGACGACGGGGAGCTACCTCATGGTATTTCTTATCTATTTGTTTTCAAAATGGTATTTTAAAAGAAAACCACCATCGCAGTCGTGTGTTTTGTTTTCTCTCCTCACAGTGGGTGCTGTGAGCGATGAGGGTGTTGCACGGTGGGGTTCGGCTCTCTCGGGAAGTACACCGGGAGTCGGCGGCGTGAGGAAGATCATCGGCCAACTGCTCCAGCCTTTCGGCCACGGCGACGCCTAGCTCGGCGGCCTGGTCGAAATCTGGCCGGAGGTCGCGCACCACGTGTGCCAAAGCCCGAAGGCGCTGGCGGCTCCTGTCGATCGGATCGGATGAGCGGGACGGGGGCGGGGACCCCGGACGCGGCGAACGGGGAGTCGGCCGGGTACTGGTCCGGTCGTCGCGACAGGTGGCTAAAACTCGGTCAATCGGTAGCGGCCCGATCCCCGCGGCTTCGGCGGCGACGCGACTCGATCTCCCGAAGCGGGAGTGGGCGCGTCGCCGGTGTCCGCCATTTCGACTTCCCGCGGAAACACCGGGCACGAAGGCGTCATGACCGTGTCGCCGCGGGAAGCGGTCTCGTGCTCGGTGTCATACGGAATGTCGGGGATGTCGACCCCCTCGTATGAACCGACGCCAAGACGTTATGGGTGTCTCCTGTTCCGGTAACTCTCGGAATTGGAGGGGCTCGGGAACGTACTCCGAGCCCAACTCACCCACCGGGCGGCAGACATCCATGGGGGAGGGAGACTCCGCCACGGTGTGTCCTTCCGGATCGATGATCCGGGCGACCTCGGTATCGGACCAATACTCGTCCAGGTCGTCGAAGCGAATATCTTGGTTGTCCTAGGAGTTCGTCATTTTCAAGGACCTTTGCCCGCAAAAGCTAATCGACGATCCCCACGGACGGCGCCAGCTGTCGGCGGTTGAGAGTACGGGACCCCCAGGCACCGAGCTTACTTGTTGAGTGTAAGGATCAACCGACCTCTTTCCTGCGTTCTCGGGGGCTTTTGAGAAGGCGAGCTCGATTAGGCAACCACCAGCGGGAGGCACACATGATTTAGGCTGGTTCGGGCCCCTCGTGTGGAGGTAATAACCGTACGTCCAGTGGTGTCTATAGGAGGTGAGGAAGATTACAGAGAATCCCCCCGACTTGGTGAACCAAGGGGAGACGAACTGTCTACAGTGGGTGATGAGCTTCGGCCCAGGGTGGAGCTAGCCGGAGCTCCGATGGCATGTGGTATGTTTTCTTAGCAGCTAAACTTTACATGTGCAGCAGCACGATCTATTTATATACGGATGTAATCGGTGTTCCAGTGGTGGTGACGCCCTATTATCCAGCAGTATGGAGAAGTCGCCCTGTTGTCCGGCGGTCCGAAGCTTGTCTGTGCCTTGCGTCATTGCCATCATTCGTTCTTACGGGAAAACGGCATGGGAATAGTGTAACAAGACGTGAGTTGGTGGCCGCAGTCCTCTGCGTTCGACGGGACATAGTGGTCTTTGAAGACGTCAGAGCATTTAATGCCGGGGATGGGAAGGCCTATGTCCGGCCGAGAAAGGAGCAACCCGAACTCCGGCCCGGGCAAGGTCAGGCGCGTCCGAGCCTGAGCGAGAACTTTCTTACTCGGGAGAAGCCAGAATTTTCGCGCGGAGTGATAATCCAAACGTTCCTCCCGGTTCCCGTCATCTAGCCCCCAAGCCTTGAGCACGGGATTCAACTGGATCCCCCCTCGAGGCTCCGAACCGTGTGCTGAAAATCCGGGGGCTGGACGTTTGGACGGGGCCAAGGCATTGCCCTGCTAGCTGCAAGGGCCATTTGAGCGAGACTTGGTTAGCCTTGGCGAAAGGCCACCGAGCAAGACTTTGGGTCGGCGAGCAAAGGCCACCCGAGCATAACCGGTCTCGCCGAGCAAAAAGCCACCGAGCAAAAGGCCACCCGAAAGCGAACTTCGGTCGGCCGAGCAAGGGCCGCTGAAAGCGTAACTTCGGCCGGCCGAGCAAGATTCCAAACGTCGGTCTACCAACGTTACTTGTGAGTGGGTCGGCGGTTTTAAGGCGACGGACAGCGTGACGTCGCCAGATTCGAGATTCTGGGGCGGTTTCTTTAGTGGGAAAGGAAAAACTGCCGTTCTTTTCACCCAAGACGCTGCGTCCTTCTTCCTTTCCTTTGTCTTCTTCCTTTTCTTCTTCAGCCGCCGCCTTCTTCCATCTTCTTCCTTGTCTTCTTCCTTTTACCGCCGCTTCTTCCGTCTTCCTGCCTAATGGCGAAGTTTGTTCCTCGCGAACTCTCATTGCTACCGAAGACCTCGTGGCGCAGACCACTCGACCCTAGGTCTGGCGCATCCTCGACGATGAGGTCCTCCGGCGCCGGCGAAGGAGAGTTCGTGAGTTGCGAACTCTCGCCATCAACGGGCTTGTACCGAGTCCGAAGTTCGTGGTCGCACCCTTGCCCATCGCGCACGGAAGTCACGAACCTCCACCCAAATTCCATTCTTATCCTTAGCCTTTTCTCCCACCTTTGCGAGGCTTCGCCGGCGATCACCGACGGTAAGTCTGCTTTCCACTTCTACATGCTCCATCGCACCGGGGTCATCGGCGGTGGTGCGCAGAGCTACTTCGGTTCTCGGGCTTCGCGCGCGCATCGTCCAGCGCTTTGTGTTGAAGGACTCCGTGTCTTTGGCCGGGCGGAGCGGTGGTTCTCTGGCGAAGAAGGGGATCGGACTCCACTTCCGGAATGCGCCGCCGGAGAAGAAGGACCTCCCCCGACCGCGCGTGGAGCCGGAGGAGGAGAAGATCCTCGACACCATCCAAGTGTTGAGTGACAGCGGCCTGACCGGGCAGGCTATTTTGCCCGGGACTTCCTCAGGAACTGGGTCTCTCCCTTGCGGGGCCGGGAGCACCCTTTCTTCGAGATCGCCGGCTGGAGCGATATTACTCGCGAGGCGGACACCGGTAGGTTTTCTTGCTCGGATTTGCCGCTTTGTTGGGTTCTTTCCTGATTTTGTCCTTCTTTGAAGCTCCGGACGACCGTTGGGTCGACGAGCGGGTGGCGGAGCTCTTCGCCTTGGGGAAGGAGGAGAACCCGGACCTGGGCCGGCGAGGACCAAAGAACGTCCTGGACCGCTCGAAGCAGGTTCGTTTCTCGTTGATCTTCACACTCGAGTGGGAATGTTCCTCGCTCGATCGCCCCCGCCTTGCAGACCGGCTGCCTGGAGGTCGTGTTTGGCGGCGATCATCCGGCCGAGGCGGAAGGGAAGCGGCCTCCAACGAAGAAAGTCGCCTCGAAGAAGAGGAGGGGGGCGCCGCGGGTGTCCGATGACGACGGGGAACCGCGGCCGAAGCGACCGCAGCGCGGGGCCTCTTCGGCGGGCGGCTCTGGCAGACGCGTGTCCCGTCGGCCCGGGATGCGCGTACCGCCGAGGCACAACCCGCCGCGGCCTCACCTGGAGTATGCAGACCAGGTACAGGAATTGTCCGCCTGGTTTGCGCAATACTCTAGGGATTATCCCGACCACACTGCCTGGTTGCTGCAGACTGCGGCCGACCTTCGCCGAGCCGAGCGGCGGGCTCAGCGGGAGAAGGACGCCGGAGGAGGAGCCCGGGTAGGTCCGGACCGGATTGGGACGGCGTTGTCTTCGTGGCTCAAGGGGCCGAGGGACGCTGCCCCCGGGGCGGCGCTCGAGGAAGAACTCAGGGGCTTCCTTTAGTGGTCGATGGAGCATCGTCCGGAGTGGCTCGAAGCGGCGAGCCTTGCCCGGACGGGTGCTGGCCCGAGCAGAGCGAGGGAGGCTGTCCCTCCACCGTCGGGGGGGACGGAGAGCCCCTCGAACCAAGTAGGGGCGCACGGAGAACCTCAAGCGGAGGATACCGACGGCGCGCAAGGTCTGCGGGACGCCAAGAAGAAGGTAAGTTTCCACGAGTCCAATCTTCTTTATCCGACCGCATGTTATCAAGCGGTCTCAATTTTTTTTGAATATAGTCAGGCCCGTGGAAGACCCCTGTGCCTTTTGATGAGGCACGCTAGGGTCCCGACATTAAGCATTTCAAATCGCAGCGTCCTCAAACATTGCAGATCTGGCGGCGACGATCGTGGACGGAGCCGACATGGGAGGGCCCGCCGAGCGAGACGGCGGGAGGAGTCCGAACAAGACTCGGAGGACTCCGCCCATTGGTGCTCGACGTCGAAGAGTTGGCGCCGTGTGACAAAGCGGTCGATCCTCCGGGGGACGAAGAGCGTATCCTGAGCAGCCCTCCTGCCCATGCCGCGGCGCATAGTGTCGCAGCGCAGTCTCCGGGCTTGGAGGTGGCCGGGACGCCTCAGCCCCCGAGCTCGGTGGGCTTCTGGGCAAGGGGCGTCGAGGGCGAAGCGGCTTTGGTGGTCCGTGCCCCGAGCGCTATGCGAGGTGGTGAGAAGCTCAAATGGGTGTGGAGGATGTCCGGGCTGGTCCTATGGAGGCAGGAACGGCTGAGGCGGTCCGGACTCCGAGCACGGAGGGCGCTGCTTCTTCAAGCTCGGGGAACATCCGCGTCGGCCCCCGACCCAAGCTGAGGGTGCTGCTCGAGCGTCACCGTCATGAGGTAATTTCTTGCTATGAGTAACTTTTGCTCGTAACTTTGCTAATGGCTTCCTTGCTTGTAGTTGTCTGCTGAGATGGATGACTGGGCCGCGAGCATAGAAGCTCGGTGCCAGGCCAAGGTGACGGCGGTGCGCTCTGAGTTAGGGGAGGCCCAAACGGAGCTCGCCTAGGTCCGGAACGAGCTTGAGCATGCTTTGGAGTATGCCCGGTCCGGAGAGGAACTCTCGGTCAGAGGAGCTCAGCTGGTCCGCAAGAGCTCGAGGAGGAGCGGCAGGCACTGGGCGGAGGCCGAGAGGGTGGCGGCTTTGTGAAGAGATCCGGCGGGCGTGAGGCCCAGATCGAGGTTCTTCAACTTCGAGGCCGTCTTGAGGATGTGGAGGCGGAGCTTCAGGCCCTGAAGAGTAAATCTAGGGGGTAGTGTGCGTAGTGTTATACGTGTTTGTACCAGACATCTTTACTTAATTACAAGATACTTTTTGTTTCTTTCTTGTGCATGCTTACATGGTTTTGAGGAAAAAAATATTTATGCTACTACTTGCTGCCACATACCCACCCAACCTCCTCGTGGGATCGGACCTTTAGTCGTGACTTACGAACAAAAGACCGGGCACACGAAGCAACCGGGTAGGTCGGGCGATGCGTAAAAATGGCGATGTCCAGCCCCCTCGTGTGGCCGAGTCCTTGCCCCTGGTTGCGAGCAAGAGACTGGGCACACAAAGCAGCCGGGCAGCCGAGGGTGCACGAAAAAGGGCGATGTCCAGCCCCCTCGTGTGGCCGAGTCCTTGCCCCTGGTTGCGAGTAAGAGACCGGCACACGGCGCAGTAGGCAGCCGAGGGTGCGCGAAAAAGCGATGTCAAGCCACTCGTGTGGCCGAGTCCTGCCCCTAGTTGCGAGCAAGAGACCGGCACACGCAAGCGGCCGGGCGGCGAGGGTGCGCTGAAAGGCGATGTCGGCCCCTCGTGTGGCCGAAGTCCTTACCCCTAGTTGCGAGCAAGAGACCGACACACGGCAAACGGGCACCGAGGGTGCGCGAAAAAGCGATGTCCAAATTTCGTGTGGCCGAGTCCTTACCCCTAGTTGCAGCAAGAGACCGACACACGGCGGCAGGCGAGGGTGCGCGAAGAGCGATGTCCAGCCCCAGTGTGCCGAGTCCTTGCCCCGGTTGCGAAAGAAGAGACCGGCACACGGCTACCGGGCACCGAGGGTGCGCGAAAGGCGATGTCCAGCCCAAACTCGTGTGGCCGAGTCCTTGCCCGGGTTGCGAGCAAGAGACCGACACACGGCAAATGGGCACCGAGGGTGGGCGAAAAAGGCGATGTCCAAATTTCGTGTGGCCGAGTCCTTGCCCCGGTTGCGAGTAAGAGACCGGGCACACGGCGACCCAGCACCGAGGGTGCGCGAAAGGCGATGTCCAGCCCCTCGTGTGGCGAGTCCTTGCTCTGGTTGCGAGCAAGAGACCGGGACATACGGCGGCCGGCAACCGAGGGTGCGCGAAAAAGGCGATGTCCAGCCCCTCGTGTGGCCGAAGTCTTTGCCCCCGGTTGCGAGCAAGAGACCGGACATACGGCGGCGGCAGCCGAGGGTGCGCGAAAGCGATATGTGCCCCTCGTGTGGCCGAGTCCTTGCCCCTGGTTGCGAGCAAGAGACCGGGCACACGAAGTAGCCGCGAGTTCGAGTCACTAACCCCGGATTTCAATTGGGTTTCGGGATCAAAGTCCGCGGGGCACCGCCGAGAACTTGCCGGGGCGATGTGCTATTGGCTTATCCGAGCAATGAAATTCAAGGCGGGGCGCGTATTTCAGATCCGTCGGCCGTTTTTAGAAATCGGAGAAAGCAGACTTCGCTCGCTGCCGGGGACAGAAGAAAAAACCGAAGAGCTTTAGGTGGTGAGAACTTGGATTGCCATTCCTCTTTATTTAACAGACTCGGGAATCTTGAGAAGTCATTCAAAGATTCCATAGTTAAATAAGGGGGGATGGGCCAGAAAGGAGAGGAAAGGTTACGCGTGGAACCTGCGTAGCTGGGCGATATTCCACGAGTTGCTGAGAATTCGTCCGTCGGGGAAGGCGAGGCGGACAGCCCCCGGGCGTGAAGACGAGACGATCGTGAAAGGACCCTCCCACCTTGGGGTTAGCTTGTTGGCGCACGACAGGTCTTGGACGCGTCGCAGAACCAAGTCACCGTTTTGCAGTGTCCTTGGTAGGATAGATCGGGCGGCGTGCCTGCGTAGAGCTTGCAGGTAAGCCGCAGATTGGACGAGCGCTTGCTCGCACTTTTCTTCGGATAGGTCGAGATCGAGCAACCTGCCCTGGTGATCGTCGGCCTCTTCTGCGAGGTCCACACGAGGCGACCTTAGAGTTATTTCGGTCGGAAGCATGGCCTCGGTGCCATATACAAGCCGGAAGGGCGTTTCGCCCGTGGCTCTGCTGGGGGTGGTACGGACAGCCCATAAGACGGAAGGGAGCTCGTCGACCCAGCCTTGCCACAGCTTAGAAAGCCGATCGAAGACCCGCTTCTTGATTCCTTGGAGGATCGCCTTGGCTGGCTCGCCGACCCGTCGCTGTTCGTGGATGAGCCACGAGGAAGCAAATCTTGGTGCCGACGTCTTCGCAATATTCTTGGAATAGTTCGCCGGTGAACCGAAGTTCATTGTCCGTGATCGATCGGTGGGAACACCAAACCGCGTGACCACGTTATTGCGGAAGAATTTCTTGGTCGCTGGGCGTAATGCGGCCGGTTCAGCCTCTATCCATTTGGTGAACGGTCGATGGCGGCGAAGAGGTATCGCGATCCCCGCCTCTACGGAGAATGGGCCTAGGATGTCCAAATTCGGGTAGAGAATAGCCAAAGAGGGAATAGTTTGGAGGGCGTAGGCTAGTTGGTGCACCTGTCGGGCATGGAATTGGCATGCCCGGCAAGTGGTGATGATCTCCCAAGCGTCACCCAACGCCAGGGCCAATAGTAGCCCATCTGAAGGCCTTGCCGACGCGTTACTCAGAGGAGGAGTGAGCCCCACAGATACCCTCGTGCAAGTCCCTTAGCAGGAATTTCCTCTCTTCCTGGGAGACGCACTTGGAAAGGACTCCGAGCGTGCCTCTCCGGTACAGGGTACCCTCCACTAGCCTATATAGTGGAGCTCTCCTGATAAGCCGGGATTTCTTGGCTTCATCCTCGGGCAAGTCCCGTGCGCCAAGAACTGGATGAATGGCGTCATCCAGGTGGCGTTTTGCTCGAGGAGGAGACGCTGTTGCAGGCGTCTCATCTCGCCTCTTCTCCGGAGGGAATAGAGGGTCTAGCAGTGCTCCACGAGCACCCTGTTGGGGACGGGTTCTGTGAGGTGCCCAACTTGGCAAGCTGGTCGGCCGAGTATTTGCTCTTTGGGCACGTAAGGACTTCAAGTTTCGTTCCTTTCCAACTTCCTCACTTCGACCAGTAACGCGCCATTGAGTCATCGGAACACCAAACTCCTTGTTAACCTCGGTTTACGACCAATCGTGAATCCCTCGACCCCCAAATACAGAAAGCATGCTCGAGTCCGCCAAGAGGCCTTCAGACTCGGCCGTGTTGTTGGTCGCGGCGGCGTAGTTGTATGACATATCAAGTTGCTCCCTTGTGGGAGATCGTAACAACTCCAGCCCCTGCTGCTCAAGGAGCGCGAGCCGTTAAAGAACATTGTCCAGTGGGGTTCTTCGACGCGCCCGCTTCGCTCGGTCGAGGGGATTCGGCCCATTCCGCCACGAAGTCCGCCAAGATCTCGAGATTTGATCGCTGTTCGGCAATGAACTTGAGGTCGAACTCCCGAGTTCTCATCGCCCATTTGGCGACACGCCCGAGGCGCCGGGGTTCCCGAGAACTTCCTCGATGGGAAACTGGTCGGGACCGTGATTGGGTGAGCTAAGAAGTAGGCGGCTTCTTAGAAGCCATGAGGAGGGCGATAGAAGCTTCTGGACTTCAGGGTAATGCTCCTTAGGTCCATGAAGCACCTCACTCACGTAGTATATAGGCCGCTGATTCCCCACCCGCCCGGCCACGAGCACGGCACTTACAGCCTGGGGGGAGGCCGCTAGGTAGAGCAAATAGAGGTTCTCGCTCCTTCGAGTGACCAGACGGGCGGGCTCGACAGGTACTTCTTAAGTTCCTTAAAGGCGTTGTCGGCTTCCTCGGTCTAGACGGGGAAATGAAGCGGCTGAGGGCTGCCATCCGACCAGTGAGCGATTGGGCTTCCTTTACACTCGAAGAGCTCGTGATCCTCTCGACGGCTTCGATTTTTCCGGTTTGCACCAATGCCGGACGACCCAATGACATACCCGAGCACCATGCCCGTGTGCACACCGAAAACACACTTCTCCGGATTCACTTTTATCCGATGTTTTCTAAAATTACAAGGTTTCCTCGAGGTCCCGTGATATGGGCCTCGGCTAAAATATTTTGACGACTATGTCGCCTACATAGACTTCTAGGTTCCGCCCGATTTGGTCGGGGAAGGTCTTCGTGATCAAACGCTGGAAAGTGGCCCCGTGATTTTTCGTACCGGGCGACATGGTCGAGCAGCGTATGTGCCAAAGGGGTGATGAAGGCGCTTCTCTTCATACTCCCGCGACAGTCGATCCGGTGGTACCCGAGTACGCGTCCCGTAAAACTCATCACCGGTGCTTCGCTTCATTGCCGCGACCAACCGGGTCTATGCGGGAGAGGGAAGTTGTCCTTCTGACACGAGCCGCTGATGTTGGTATGATCAACGACATCCGCTTACTTTTCATTCTTCTTTCTAACTACGAATCGGATTTGCCAACCGCCGAATGCTCAACTTCACGAATGAAGCCGCCTTCAACAGCTTGTCCAACCGCTTCCTTGATGACATCGGCCTTCCAT
This sequence comes from Olyra latifolia, assembly GCA_036346145.1. Classification (NCBI taxonomy): domain Eukaryota; kingdom Viridiplantae; phylum Streptophyta; class Magnoliopsida; order Poales; family Poaceae; genus Olyra; species Olyra latifolia. The sequence continues at coordinate 37,020,280 of CM070524.1, read as the reverse complement.
TGTGGAATCTCCTCGGCGCTTATGACTGGTTTTTACCAGTCAACCATCACTGCGCTCGATCACCTCCTTGGGACCCCGGCATATCGGACGGCTCTCATGCGAAGACGCCGGCGCTTGCCCGGAGGAAGGTGACGAGCCTGTTTTCTATTTCGATCCAAGGCGGCCCCGATGTAGACCACCTTGGACGGGTCCTCCCCGAGACCGAGATGTGTTTGGTCCGCCTCGGGCCGAGGACCACTTTGGGCCGAGCGGATTTGTGAGAATCCCGCCGCCCGCCTTCCCGAGCTGGCCGATCAGGCCAACGCTATCTCGCCGCACTTCAGTATGGCCTTGTGGTTGCCCTTGACGGTGATCACCCTTTTGGTCCCGAGAGCTTGAGGCGGGTACGCATGATGCGTGGCTGCCATGAACTTGGCGAGAGCCGACCGCCGAGGATGGCGCTGTAGTCGACTCAAAGTCGACTACCTCGGGTGACCACCACCAACCGAAGTTGCTCGCCGCCGGGTCACGGGCAGACGATTCGCCTGGCCGGGTCATGGACGCGTTCGGATAATGCCATGAAAGGGCATAGCAATATCCTTGATCTTGGATCGGTGGATTTGCATCTCGCCCAAGACCCGGCAGATATCAAGTCCGTAACGCCCCTCCGCCGAGCAGCACCCGCGACCCTCGTGTTATCGATGGTCGGGCAGAGCACGAGGGGAGCTTCTGAGGCTTTGTCATTCCCGAGGGACAATCTTCTCAGAGAAAGAGATGGTCGTTTCCGACCATCGGAGGTGTTCGGGGCCGAGCCGCCTCGGTCTCACGCTGCAAACCTCGCGGCGCAGCCTTCAACTCCGTCGGAGGAGTAGGTCGCGACCTCAAGATCACCGCGATCGCGGTGACTCGCTCGTGGTATTCTTTCGCTTCCGCCCTGTGGGTCGGAACGTGGCTCGGATTTTCGGTTGAGCCACCCTTCCCAAGATCCCGGCGATCGGCATGGGCCCCGGCCGCTGTAAAATCTCGAGCCGCAACCCAAAGCGGCAGCTTCGCGGAGATCGTGTCTGCAGACTTGGTGCAATGGACGAAACGGCCGCTCAAGGTCCTTGAGGCCCACGCCGCCGGGTTGTTCGCCACGACCACCCACTTTGTTCGGGGAAGGGCGAGGCTTTTTGGCCTCGGCGTCGGGCCGAGACGATCGCTTTCTCGAATGGTGGCCACCATTTTGGCCGCTTTTTTTTCTTCTTCTTGGCCTTCTTGTCGGACTTTTTCTCGTCCGAAGAATCCATGCCCGCCGCGGAGGCGCTCGGCCGGATCCAAGAAGGCGCTGCTCGACGGCCTCGGCGTTGATGTAGCGTGCCGCCGCTGAAGAGTTCACCGCCGAGGAGCCGAGATAGCTCGAGATCCCGGTGAAGCGGACGTTTGACGCCCTTCGGTGAAGGTTTCGACGACCGCTTCATCCAGATGCTCGAATCGTGCTCAGACTCGGATGAACCTCCGGACATAGTCTCGAGGCTCGCCCTCCATCTCGACCACTGCTTGAGGTCCCGCGGCCTCGTGGGGACAAGACTCGAAATTACCACAGGCCTCGCACGCTTGTGCCCACCGTGGATGGAACAGACCACTGGTTGAAGAGCCAAGTGTGGGCCGCCCTTCCAACACGGGAAAATAGTTCACCATCACCTTCGCCATCGCTCATGTCGCGGACGGTGGTAACAGACACCGAGCGGAACTCGTCCGGTTTTAAGTCCCGCCGAATCGCTTATGTGGCCCGCTTTGAACTTGGCGCTATGCCGCGCCGGAGGGCGCGAAAAGGCGGGCATCCATGACTCGCCCGAGCATCGCGCCCGCGAGCATCACGCCCTTCGTGGTCCTTGAAGAGGGCCGAGGCGTGAGAAGACACCGCCGCCCGAAGCGTCCGGGTGCTCGGCTAGGTTCCGCCTAGTCGGCGCGAGGACGACGCCATCGCGAGCGCTTGCCCCGGATCCGAATGGTCCTGCTCTCGGCGGAATCATGGGTCGAAGTCGCTATAATGGCGACGCCTTCGCCGCCGACCATCGATCGACGGATGACCACTGTGGTCGGTCAGCGAGGCCTGCTGCCCCTTTGCCGGCCAAGGTCCCGGCGAAGGTCGTGGACGAGAGAAGCTACCTTGGGGTTCGCTTCCCAGAAGTACTCCGAGTCGGCGGCGTGAGGAAGATCGCCACCAATCGCTTCCGACCTTTTTCGCCACGGGCGACGCTTAGCTCGGCGGCTCGGTCGAATTGCCGAGGTCGCGCACCACGGTAACATAGCCCGGCACACCGGGCGGCTCTGCCGACGGATCGATGAGCGGACGGGCGGAGACCCCGACGCGGCGAACGGGAGTCGGCCGCACTTCGGGCCTGTGTCGCCGCGACGGATGGCTAAGGCTCGGTCAATCGAAAGCAGCCGCCCGGCCCCCTGCGGCTTCCAGCGGCGACGCGACTCGATCTCCCGAGCCGCGGAGTGGGCGCGTCGCCGGTGTCCGCCATTCCGACTTCCCGCGGGAACACCGCATGAAGGCTAAGACCGTGGTCGCCGCGGAAGCGGTCTCATGCTCGAGTCATACGGAATGTCGGGATGTCGACCCCTCAGATGAACCGACGCCAGACGTTATGGGTGTCTCCTGCTCCGGAACTCGGATGGAGGGGCTCGAACGACTCGAGCCCAACTCACCCACCGGCGCAGACATCCATGGGGAGGAGACTCGCCACGGTGTGTCCTTCCGGATCGATGATCCGGGCGACCTCAGATCGACCAATACTGCCTAGGTCATCGAGGTCGCCGGTTTAATATCTTGGTTGTCCTAGGAGTTCGCCATTTTCAAGGACCTTTGCCCGCAGAAGCTAATCGACGATCCCCACGGACGGCACCAGTTGTCGGCGGTTGAGAGTACGGGACCCCCAGGCGCCGAGCTTACTTGTTGAGTGTAAGGATCAACCGACCTCTTTCCTGCGATCTCGAGGGCTTTTGAGAAGGCGAGCTCGATCAGGCAACCATCAGCCGGAGGCACACATGATTTAGGCTGGTTCGGGCCCCTCGTGTGGAGGTAATAACCCTACGTTCAGTGATGTCTATAGGAGGTGAGGAAGATTACAGAGAATCCCCCCGACTTGGCGAACCAAGGGAGACGAATCTCTTTACAAGGTGATGAGCTTCGGCCCAAGGTGGAGCTAGCCGGAGCTCCGATGGCATGTGGTGTGTTTTCTTAGCAGCTAAACTTTACATGTGCGGCAGCACGATCTATTTATATACGGGTGTAATCGGTGTTCCAGTGGTGGTGACGCCCTATTATCCAGCGGTATGGAGAAGACGCCTGTTGTCCAAATGTCCAAGCTTGTCTCTACCTTGCGCCATTGCCATCATTCGCTTCTACGGAAAACGGCATGGGAATAGTGTAACAAGACGTGAGTTGGTGGCCGCAGTCCTCTGCGTTCGACGGGACGTAGTGGTCTTTGAAGACGTCAGAGCATTTAATGCCGGGGATGGGAAGGCCTGTGTCCGGCCGAGGAAGGAGCAACCCGGACTCCGGCCCGGGCAAGGTCAGGCGCGTCCGAGCCCGAGCAAGAACGGGGAAGCCGAAATTTTCGCGCGGAGTGATAATCCAAACGTTCCTCCCGGTTCCCCTCAGAGCGTGTCTCTACAGTTCTGCCTGTGGAGTTGAATTTATATTGTTGAAGTTTGAACAATGTTATTATGAGTTTCCGCTGGTGTTTGTAAGGCCTTGGTGCCAAACTATTGTAATAATGGCCATGTTGGCTGCACTCGGATGTATTTGGTTTAAGCGTGAGATGGTTATGATTCAACCTATTCTACTGTGTGTACTAGCTACTTGGTCTAGGGACTAGTACAGGTAAAAGCACAGCAGGGATTTGACTCCGTTTTTTGGGTCCCGACAGTGGACTTCAAGGTGCAAGTGGATCTTGCACCCGAGCTGCACCTGCTGGCTATCGAGGCAGCCGAGCTAGCGGAGGAGGTGGTCCTGGCCTTGGACTGCGAAGCCCAGGCCGGGCTCGCGGAGGAGTCCGAGAAGGGGGCGAGCAGCCCGGAGGACGGCTCGGGTGAGCTTGTCGCGGTGTCGTCCACGCCCAGACGTGTCACCCGGGCCTCGCTTGAGGCCGACCTCACCGCAATTAGGGCTGGAAACGAGCCGAGTTCGAGCGAGCCAGGCCTGGCTCGGCTCGGCTCGTTTGGCAACCTGGCTCGGCTCAGCTCGGCTCGGTGGAGTGACCAAGCTGGAGCGGTGGCTCGGCTCGGCTCACTGCTCAGAGCTCGCAGTTAACTCATGAGCGCCATGAGCCAACAAGATAGAAGGCAATCATAACAGCAGCATAAGTGCATAACACCATTTTCAGAGTAACAACACTATAATTTCACAGCATAATACCATCGTAAGTGTAGAACCATAGTAAAAAACCATTATACCACGATAGTTCATATCATACACAATGGCTTCCAGTGACCATGTCCATATATATGTCATATGTAATCAACTGACCATAGTACATACAATGGCTTCCTGTGTCCATATATGTGACCATAGAGCATAGGCCATAATTCATGCATAATACATTTCGAACCGCATATGTGACCATAGGACGAGCCAGTACGAGTCGAGCCCGAGCAAGCTCGACACTGGCTCGGCTCGGCTCGGTTCGACCAACGTGCTAGAAAATTGGCTCGACATGTGCTCGTTTGCAAATGAGCCGAGCTCGAGCCGAGCTAGAACCAAGCCGAGCCCGAGCAGCTCATGAGCCGCGAGCTAAACTACCAGCCCTAGCCGCAATCATGAAGCGGGTAAGTGTCTCGACCTTGAACTTAGTCGTTTGCTTTGTTTCCCTCCTTTCTTAAGTTTGTTCTTCTTACATAGGCCTATCACGAGGTCATCGGTCGCGCGTGCGCGTCCATGGCCGAGCAGGAGGCCGTGCTGGCAGAGAACGCGCTATGGCGGCAACGGGCCGGAGCCACGCGTGGTGAGCTGGAGGAGGTGCGCCTGGCCGCGGGTTAGACCGCGGCGGCGGAAGCTCGTGCCGCGGCACGGGATGACGCCGGGGAGGTATCCCAGTGCGCGGAGGAGGCACTTCGGGCCAAGTGCACCCGCTCTGGTAAGCTCGAGGAGCGGCTTCGGTCGAAGGCGGCGGAGCGCACCACCGAGGTTGCTCAGGCCACGGAGGAGCGCGATCGCCTCACCGCGAAGCTGTCCCGGCTTGAGTTGGCGGTGGCTGTGGCGGAGGGTCGCCTGAAGACCCACGAAAACTCCGTCCAAGAACTGAAGGCAGCCAATGCCGCGTTGCGGACTCAAGCGCGGGCCGCCCGAGATGATCGGAGAGCCCTTCTTGCACTTCAGAACAGCTACGACGATGCCGCGACTGAACTTCGCAAGCTTAGGTGCCAGCTCGGTATGTAGGCCCTTTGTACTTAACAGCTGTAATTTGCTTTTGGGGGTAATACATCTTTTTTGTCCCTTTTTTCTTTATTGTTGTGATTTGATCTTGAAAGTGGTACATCTTCTTGTGTGTCCCCTTTTCCCTGCATGCACAGAATGAACACAATTGCGATTAGTCATATAGGCAAAAAGTACATGGAGAATGAGATATGTGCCTATCGATCCTAGCCCCCTGAGCTGCAGTTGAGCCTCTGGATAGCCAGAGGGTTGGGCGTGGTTTAGAGAAAAATTGATCCTAGCCCCCAAGCCACGGTCAAGCCTCTGCATAGCCAAAGGGTCGGGCGTGGTTTAGAGAAAAATCGATCCTAGCCCCCGAGGCACGGTCGAGGCTCTGGATAGCCAGAGGGTCGAGCGTGGTTTAGAGAACGCGACCTTAGAACGAAGCTCGTGGCCCCTGCTCTGTTCTCTTGTGAGATTGAGAATATTGGGACTCTTGAGTTATCCCGCTCTCCGGCATCTTATGCGGGCTTATGGTATAGACCAGAAAGCGTCTGCCCGTGCGGGGTCTTGCGTGGCGCGATGAGGATCGGCTTACCCGTGTGCAAGGGAACCCCGAGGGTGTAGCTTCTGCATAGTCGTTAACCTGCCTGTCGACGAATTGTGTCGGGAATATATTTTATAGGGCTACGTGAAAGATCACAACTCGATGGTAGCACAGGGGGCATGATTTATACAGGTTTAGGCCCTCGGAAAGAGGTAATATCCTACTCCTGTGCTCGTGGATTTGTATTGTGGGGTGTCGATCACAATGACCGTATGTTCTCATCGAGATGGCACAAGAACAGATGATGATGAAGATGTAGATGTAGAATTTGATGTCTAACTAGGGACCCCGACCCCCTTTATATAGTGCAAGGAGTCGGGTTACAGATTGGTTCCCTAATCCGTATAAGGAAGATAAAAGATATAGCCTAGTCGGCTACGTCTATCTCTACGTATTCGAGTAGAATACGAATTCACCTCCTTGTAGAGCAAGTCGGGCCGCGCTGTCCACCAAGCCTGTCTTCTGGAAGATCCACGCGACTTGGCCCAAGGAGATGGTGCGTCCAACCGTCTGTCTCCGAATACCCGGGGCCCATGTTGTCTACACTGCCGATGTGTGCTGAGGTAGCCCGAGCTTTCTCCTAAGCTCGATCATAGGTCAGGCTCCTAGAGACAAACAGGAAGGGTAAAAAAAGGAATATACGACCTTAGCTCAGGCGTAGAACCTCCAGAGTTGAGCGATGTTCCAGGAGCTATTGAGAACTCTTTCGTCCGGCATAGCCAGTCTCACAGCCCCCGGGCATGTGGCTGACACGACTATGTATGGACCCTCCCACCTCGGGGTGAGCTTGTTGGCGTGAGCTATGTTCTGAACCCGCCTTAGAACTAGGTCGCCAGCTTGCAAAGTCCGGGTCTGTACCAATTTTGCCGCATGCCGTTTGAGGGATTGCTGGTATGCTGCTACTCGCAGTTGTGCTTGCTCGCGGCAGGACTCGGATAGGTCGAGATCCAATAGATATTCCTCGTTGTTGTCGATCTGACCTGCAAAATCAACACGAATTGAACCAAGTCTTAGCTCGGCGGGTAGGACCGCCTTCGGGCCGTACATGAGCCGGAAGGGAGTCTCTCCAGTAGCTCGATTAGAGGTCGTTCGGGCTGCCCTTAGCACCGAGGGTAGTTCCTCCACCCAATTCTGCCGCTGTTTGACGAAAGTGTCGTAAACTTGTCGCTTGACGCCCTGCATAATCTGCCCATTCGCAAATTCGGGCGCGTCGTTTCCCTGTGGATGAGCCACTGAGGCTAGGGCGACCTTCATGCTGAGCTCTTCACAGTATTCCTGGAATAGCTCGCTCATGAACTGTGTCCCATTATCAACGATTAGGTTACTTGGGACACCGAACCTTGCCACAATGTTGTTTCTGAAGAACATCTTGGCCGTTTGGGCTGATATGCTCGACATTGGTTCGGCCTCGATCCACTTAGTGAAAGTGTCGATGGCGACGAACAGGTGCGTGCATCCCTTTAGGCCTCTAGGGAAAGGACCGAGAATATCCATTCGCCATGTTGAGAATGGCCAGGTCAGCGGGATAGTTTGTAGCTCGTACGCTAGTTGGTGCGACATTCGGGCATGGTATTGGCAGGCCAGGCAACGTTTCACTAGTTCTCTTGCGTCGGTCATCGCAGTGGGCAAATAATATCCCATGCGGAAGGCTTTGCCCACTAGGGTTCTGTAGAAGGCATGCGTCCCGCAGATCCCGTCGTGTATGTCTTTGAAGCCCACGAGTAATCGGTAATATCAGGCTTGCCTTTGAAACCAGGATTTCTCAGCTGTGTTAAAAGGACCGGGATGTCGCCTAGAGGGAGGAGTGAATAGGCGATTACAAATTCTAAAACAATAAACGGAGTTAATTGCGGAAGTTGTACGGACAGTCCGATGGTATAGGGTCGGACAGTCTGATGAGTATCGGACTGTCCGAGGCAAGTATCGGACTGTCCAGTCTGCACAGAAAACAGAGGACATTGAATTCAATTGAAATCTCACAAATTCAAGGATACCACCAACACCAAAGATAGTTCACAAGTAGTATAGGTGTAGTAGTATCAGACAAGACAAGATAATTAATTCAATTATAAAATAAGCAAGTAAATCAAACCTGAGAGTAGAAATGGAGAACCACCAGCGGAGAGGAGACGCGTCGATGTTTATTCCCGAAGTTCGAATCCTTGAGGGGATCCTACGTCTCCGTTGAGATGGCACGGTCACACTTGAGCCGAGGTCCTTTTCAACCCTTTTTCCTCACCAAATTCGCACAAAGCTCCCTTGGTTTATTCGGTGGTTCCTTCCCTTTCGGAGGCGGAGACCGGCCTTCACAAACTTCCACGGCGCACCACACAAAGCTTGCTGGCTCGTGACCAACTCCTAGTCGTCTAGGAGTCCTCAACCTCCAAGAGTAACACATGCCATGAAGAATGAACTTAGAGATAAACTCAAGTGCTCAAAGGTCCAATCTTGCTCAATCCCTCCTCCCAATTCTTCTTAACCCTTCTCACTAAGAGGATCACTTAGATCAAAGAGTGGAGAGGTCACTAAGGCTCAAGAACACACTAAATCCACAAAAAAATCACCTCTCTACCCTTTTCCAATTCACACTCAATCCCTCCTCCTAACTCTTTCCAACCCTTTTTCAAAAGGGGATCACTAAGATCTAGAGTGGAGGGGTGCTATGGGGGCTCAAGAACAAGGGGAGGCACTTTTTACACAGTCTTAGCAACGGCTATTTGGAGAGGGGGTTTTAAATAGGAGCTTCAACGGATCTGACCGTTACAGACAGTTTTGTGCGATATCGGACAGTCCGATGGTCAAAGGTCAGATAGTCCAAAGAAAATATTAAGCCGGAATAGAGAACCTAAAACTTTGGAAGTTCGGACAGTCTGGTTTAGGATATATTGGGCAGTCCGATACAAAACATCGGATAGTCCGAACAGAGAATTATTTCCAGACAGAGGACCCCAAACTCTAAGAAATAGGACAGTTTGATTTATGCTTATATCGGACAGTCCGATACAAAACATCAGGGCTGCGTTTTACCGCGGGGCTGCACATTCCAACGCGCAGGTGCGGAGTACCATTGCGACCCAGAAGATGGCGACCCTGAAGCCTACATCTTTGCCCGACGGAGTCCAGGACGAGGAGTAAACCGTCGCCTAGGGCTGCGTTTCTCCAGCTCTGCCTGTGGGGATTATTTTGGTTTACCACTTTTGGAGTTACAGTTGTAAAACTTAGACTTCTGCTTTTGTAAGGCCATCGAGACAGACTACTGTAACCACGCTACTTTGCGCACTCTGATGTATTATGTAAATTAATCGTAAGGTTGCGATCCAGGTTTTGTAAATCTGTTGTACTAGTACAGGTAAAGCACAGGCGGGACCCACCTCGGCCAAGAGAGGTTCCCGACACGCGGGCGCTCGGTCATCCAGCATCCTGTTGACCGGGAGCTCAGGCATAGAGCCGCGTCCGGTGTAGAAGTCCTCCAGCCGTGCCGCCCACGTCCTGCAGTTACGCAGGTCATGGCCGTAGTGCTGGTGGAGCCGGCAGTAGTGGTTGTTCTAGGGGTTTGCCCCCTGGGCCGGTCGAGGCCAAGGTTTGGCGAGCTTGTTCTCGCCTGCCTCGGCCCATGCGTGCGTTCTGCAATGCCGAACGGACACGGCCGGGAGGCGGCCGCTCGGGAGGGAGCGGGCCACTTGGGCTCCACCAACGCGACGTAGTTCGAGGCAGCGGACTCCTTCTTCTTCTTCTTCTTCTTCTATTTCTTCTTCTCGGTGTCACCCTTCTTGGAGCTCGCTCCAGCTCGGGCCGCCGCCTTCTCCTTCGCCCTTCCTCTTTTGCGCTCCACCGCCTTGGAGGCGTTGATGTATCTGTCCACGACGCGAAACAAGTCGGCCGCGGTGTGGACTGGATGGAGCTCAAGGTCCTTGGTGAAGCGGGTATTCCGTACCCCCTCCTTGAAGGCCTCGATAGTGGCCTCATAGGAGATCGACGGAATGGTATTGCGCACCTGAACGAACCTGCAGACGTAGTCCTGCAGACCCTCCCCCGTCTTTTGGACCACAAGCTTGAGGTCCTGAGGTTTTCCAGGGCGAGCATAGCACCCTTGAAAGTTCATCCGAAGTGCTTCTTGCGGCTGTTCCCAGCTGCGTATGGAGCCCCGGCGCTGGTTGAAGAGCCAGGTCCGGGCCATTTCCTCTAGGACGATAGGAAAGTAGTTGACCATAACAGCCTCATTACCGCCAGCGGCCAAAATAGCGGTAGTATACACGGCGAGGTATTCGTCGGGGTTCTTACTCCCGTCGAACTTCTTGATATTCCCGGGCTTGAACTTCCGGGGCCAAGGAGCCTCGTGCAAAGCTCAGGAGAAGGCCGGGCACCCTCGGGCAGCTTCGTTGTTGCCAACGGGGGGCCTACCGCCAGGAAGCAGTCCGAGACGAGAAAAGACTCCGCCCGGTGTGCGCTAAGGAGCGTCGTCCGCCATGGATGTGGACGCCTGTTGGTGCGACTGAATGCTCCGTCCGCCCCGTCTTGAGGTGCCACTAGTGCGCGAACGGGCCTGGAGGTGCTCGCCTAGATCTCCGGCGAGCTCCTCGAGGCCGTCCGCGACCGCGGCGCCTAGATCAGCCATTGTAAATCCACGCGGATCTTTCTCCAGGTCACGCATGACCTGGGCAATCGCCCGAACCCACTGCTGGCTACACAGGACAGAGTTGGTGATAGTAGTTGTCAGCGAGAGGAGCGCGCGGCGCTTGCGGTGGGTGTCGGGCCGGTGGGCCTACACCGGATATCCGCCAATGTCTGCCCAACTGACCCGGCGAAGAGACTTCACGTAGTCTGGCGTCGGCGGTGCTCCTCGCCCGGGTCGGTGCGCGCCTGGTGTGGAGTCCTTTCACCCGACGTCGCGAAGATGTGGCGTGAGGCAGGCTCTCGCGAAGGGGGCATACCGATATCACCCACGGCCTGGGTCTCGACGAGGAAACTGGCTTGCCACCTCTCGTACAACTCGTCAACATCGTCATGATCGCCGCAGTCGTCGAAGTTGAGATCCAAGCCGCCGCCGTCGTCATACGACAGCAGAGCCATCCTCGACTCGATCGAGGGGAGAAGACCACAATCGAACCCCATGGTGGGCGCCAGCTGTCGGCGTCTAGGAGGCGAACCTCCACGGGCTGATATGCAAAGGGAAAGGGGTGTGAGACCCGAGAGTGGCCCTGCCCCCTCGACCAAAGCCTGGGCATCTCGACGGAAGTGGGTGGTCAGTTGATGACGAATGCTGACACGGGTGTTTTTATCCTGGTTCGAGCCTCCACTACCGGATAACAGTCCTACGTTCAGTCCTCGTTTAGTATCGGGCTTAAACGAGTACAGAGGGGTGAGGCCGAGCTTAGGGAAACTCGGGCTCGAGTACAATAAGTGCTCAAGGCACTATGTGTGTTCCTAAAAGTGACAGAATATGAAGAACTATCACCTAGAACTAGGAATCCTACGCAGGTGCAAGTGCTCCTGTTCTATGGTGGTTGTGTGCTGTTGCTTCGCGCGTCTGCCCCTTCTTTGTTTGTGGCCTGTGCCCTCCTTTTATAGGCGGTCTCCGGCCACTGTACTCTGACTTCGGTTCGGTACGGGGCACCGTATCATCCTTCGGTCACTGGTCGTGTTCTTCCGTCTTGCCGGGTTTTAGTGTGGCTGATTTTTAGAGTCCGCTGGTTATTAGGCATGCTTTCCCGTCTTGCTGGGCTCAGCGTTCCGACCGCTGAGCAACAATACGTGCCTTTCTCCTTAGGGGTGAACGGGCAAGCTGACCGTTGACATGACCAGTCACCAACCCACCAGCGGCTGTGGCGGGCACGCATCGGTACTGCGGCTGCATTAAACTCACGGTGATATGCGGGGCCTGCGGTGTCCTGTGCACAGTGCGGCACAGTCTGCATCGGGGCCTGAGCCCTGTCCCGAGCTTTGGAAGCTCGGGAGCTAAGAAGCCCGGGCGCCGGGGTAGTGAAGCTCGGGTGCGCGAGCTCTTCCTTGGGCTAAAGACAGGTAAATGGGTCGTATCCCCATGGGCAGTGTACTTTCCTCAACACTTATGAACTGTGATAATCAAATGGTCATCGCTAAAGTAAACGGTTCTAAGGACAACATGAAGTCCTCAAGATATGTTGAGAGATGTTTGAAGTCTATCTGGAAATTTGAGAAACTCTGGAGTAATATCCTTAGATTATATCCAAACAGCTAAGAATCTGGCAGACTTCTTTACATAGGGATTATCACAGAATGTGATAAATAATGCATCGAAGAAGCTGAGCATGACACCTACGTGAGTTATAACATAGTGGTAACCCGACCTATGTGATCGGAGATCTCATGAATTAGGGTCTAGGAAGAACAAACTATTGGTTAATTGAAAGAGAGTATTTTCTAATCAACTCCAGTGAAGATGCAATTTTTGGGTAACCTCTAGTAGGCTTATGAAGAGACTAAAGAGTACGACTTATATGCTCCACTCAAGGAATAGCACAGTGGCAGCAAAGTAACAATAATGACTTTAAGTGAAACTTGTTCGTACAAACCTGTAATTCAAGGCTTAGTCCATTGTTCAAGTTATGGATGAGTGTACCTTAAAACTCTAGGTGGATGTTCAACACTAATAGGTCTCCATCGAAACACTGGTATATCAAACAGTTTTTGGAACAAGCAAATCTTAGTGGGGACATTGAGATTTGGTGGAGGATTGTTAGAATATATAGGCCTAGCTCATCTATTTGAGAATAAATTTATGAAAATCTCAAAGGCCCACATATCGAAGGGGGTGAGAGAAATCTTTGGTACTATATTGTTAGTTGAGGTGGGGAGACACCAACTTAAATAGTGGAGTTTGCTTCACCCCACTAGCTCATGTAGGAGAGAAAAAGAGAAAAACACGCGCACGCGCTTGGTCGCGTTGGGATGGCGTGGGCGCGCGACACTTGCATGAATGGTCCACCGAAATTGGTTCTAGTTGCTTGCGCAAACACGATCTCATTTTTGCAGTTTTATTTCTTTTTGCTCTTTGAAAAATTTGGAATCGGTTATGAGATATGAAGATCATGCGAGTCCGATTGTGGCACGTCTAGTGGCATGTTGGACCATTGATCTATCCTACATAAACCATCTAGCTGCCGCCTAGGAACGAGACATCGCCTCTTCCAATCTGCTGCGCCACCATAGATCGACTACTTCGTCACATTGCACCGGCGTGCACGGTCATCGGGAGAGCAAGTCTCTGAAACCCGTCGTCCTTGCGATCCTGCACTAGGAGAGCGTGATGAGGACATCACCCACACAGTTGCGACCGCCGCTCCATCTTCTACTTCCTCTTCGTCACAGGGAGGCTTCAATCCAAGTGTCGTGCCATTCAATCCTCTCTCAGTGGATCAGCACCTCAATCCCACGATTTATCAAATCTCGACACTCCAACGAAGGCCCAATTTGAAACTCAAGTCGTCCTCCAGCCTGGTTCGGCCATCCAGGAGCAGCGCATATTCAAATGGGCGTAACTCGGGCATCCGGACTCCGTTTAGGATGTTCTACCACTTCACGGAAAGCTTAGAAGATAAGCTTTCCAACGGATCTAGCCTTACCTCCAAATTCATTCCAAGTCGCCTGGAATCAATGAAAAACTCAAGCAGGCCAAATCTGCCAGGTGCTACGCCACCTCAATTTTGGGCCCAAGGCCCATGTACCCCTAGGGTTTCACGTCCACCCCCTTGGCCGCCCCTAGGCTATATATAGCCGTCATTTCGTCATTTGTTCTCAGGTTTTGTTGTGTTTGGTAGACCCCATGTGTGTCCCTCCTCATGGTTGTGTGTATTGACTAGACCACCCGACACAAGAAACAGAACCTCACCTTTGTTCGAGAGTTGATTTATCTTGTGCTTAATTCCTATTTGCAATTTCAGATTGCTATTTATCTTGTTCTTGTGTGTTCTTTGGTTGCATTGCAGGGATTGATCTTCGTGATCAGGTCAGCTGTGTCTTGGCACGGTTGATAACAACTCGTGAGTGTGGTTTAGCGATTGCCGGATTCCGATCCTTGTGTGGTTCGTATCCAGATCGTCAAGATCACTCTCCACCAAACCAAATTTATCCATCTCACCAGAAGATCGGGCACCCCCGTTCGCATCAGAGCGAATAAGGTTTTTGGAAAGTGCTCGGCCCGACTGCTAGTGATTTGTTTCCTCTACGTCGTTGCCGTGATCTGCTTCGTCTACTTCATCGTCGCGACGGGGTCGTCTTCTTCTCTTCTCGGTTTCGCTTCTGAGGAAAATCGGTACTGCTATTTATAATGTCTATTTTCCTGTTGCTTTTGAGCATGAGTATATGAGAGAGATATATGTGTACATGTGGTACATATATGTCTATAGTATACTCATGTTGCATTTTTTGCTAGTTAATTAGCTTGTATTCATGATTTATCTGATTAAATTAAACCTAAAATTGCTATTTTTTTCCAACACACCCTTCTTAGCAAATACTATCATATTACTCCCTCTCCACAGCTGCCACTTTTGTTTCTCCGGTAGGAAAATTAACTCCACATGTACATGGAGTTACATGCACATATGAAGAGCCGTTAGATCCACTCTAAGATTTATGCCTCATGTGTCCCAAACCGGATGCAATGATTTCTACACATGCATGCAACTCCCTGTGCATGTGGAAAATCCATTCTCTTCTTGGGCATAGCCACCACCTCACATGCACTGACCGCTGTAGCCACCTCCTTCATCCGGCTCGATTATTCTCTCTCCTTTCTGTGATCCGCTCCAGCCTCCATGCGGTCTTCTCTTCTACCTCTACAATGAGCCACCTCATGCTCTGTCCTGTTCCTGAAGTGTTCCTTCCCCGTCTCGGAGGGTTACCGTCGTTGAATTTTTTCTCCATCTTCTTTGCTCCCTAAGTTCTCACTGTTTTTCTCATCAATCCGCTAGCCAACTCGATCTAACCACCACTGTCCCGGCTAATCCCACCATGATCAGTGCACTCTACCTTGTCTCCACCGTTCTACCCTCCCTGTAAGCCACTACTATAGAAATGGCCTTTCATACCGGCACATCAGCACCGGTTATGCATGAACTGGGACTGACAGTTACATCAGTCCCGGTTCAACAGTCTACTGGTCCGAGGAGAACATCAGTACAGGCTGAAGACACCAACTGGTACTAATGTTCTAACATCCATGCCGATTGGTTACACCAACCGGTACTAAGCGGGCTAAATGTCACAGGGTTCGCAGTACGGTTGTTACACCAACCTGCATCGATGTTTCTAAACATCAAGACAGGTTGGTGTAACCAACCGTACTAAGCGCACTGTACGCCTAGCCCATTTTAGTACGGTTGGTTACACCAACCTGTACTGATGCTCTAACATCAGTACAGGTTGGTGCAACCAACCGGTATTAATTTGAACCCCGCCTACTCGGCTAGCGGCTAGCCCCACACTCTTCTTCTTCCTAGCTCCCACCTCGGTTTCAGTTCATCCCTGGTTTTCTTCAGTTCCTAAACTTTTGCAGTTCCTTGGTTTTTCTTCGATTTATTATAACTTGTTTTTATTGATTTCGCATTGGATTTTGTAGTTCTGCATTGGAATTTGCTTTGTGTGTTTAATCACATTTGACTGCATAGGAATTTGTCGTGTGTTGAATGGATCCAACCTTCTATCTTCCCCCCTATATTTCCCTCTCCATCCACATGGAGAACAGTACCGCACCATTTCGATCTTCTCTCCTCTGCCGCAACCGCTCGCATTCCCTCCGCCATGGTTCGCCGCCTCAAGACCTGCAGGTTGACTTGCAATCCCTATCCTCCGCTGCAACCTCCTGCCGCCAGCGCAGGCCCATCCACCTCCTCCACCGTCTCGGCCGCAACCGCCCGTGCCGCCCCACCCACATCCTCCGCCGCAACCGCCCGTGCTACCCCACCAACATCCTCCGCCGCAACCTCGTGCGCCGCCCGCCACCTCCGCCAAGAACCTCCCAACCAACCTCGAGGAGGCATGGAGGGCCTTCGCCACGGCGCCCATCTATCGGGCGCCACCATATCAACCTCGCACTGGGAGGAATCGGGCTCATGCTGCCGCCGCCGCTGCCACCGCCAAGCTTCCAGATCGGATGCACATGGAGGTGGGATCCCACGCCTTGCCGCCTCGCTGCCCTCCTCCTTGCGCCTCTTCCTCTGCCCGACAATGACAAAATCGACTGGGAGACGCTCATGGCGGAGGAGGATGACTAAAATATAGTTGATGTTTAGTTTAATTATGTATGTAGTTTAGTTATTATGTATGTAGTTTAATTATGTATGTATGTGATGAACTATTTTGTGATGGAATTAATGGGATCAGTGTTTAATTATGTATGTATGTGATGAACTATTTTGTGATGGAATTAATAGGATCTGTGCAAATGTTCATGAAATGAGTTATGGTGAAATGGTGATCTGTGCAATGAATTGTTCATATGTGCAAAAATGTTCATCAACAAATGAGTACAAGTATGAATATGTGAAATGGTGATCTGTGCAATGAATTGGTGATCTGTGTAATTGTTCATCAAATGAGTTATGGTTCAATGTTAAGTCTTTTTCTTCAATTTAAAATGGTGATTTGTGCAAAGAATTGGTGATATGTGCAAATACCGATTTGCATTGAAATGGTGATCTGGGTGCCCCACCAGTACCGGTTCATAACATGGGCCTAGACAAAGAACCCCGACAGATTTGGCCTTCCATAACATGGACCGGCTGAAGAAACGAACCGGTACTGATTCTCTAACATCAGTACCGATTGGTTACACCAACCGGAACTCGGCCTGCTTAATACCGGTTAGTTACAAGAAC
Organism: Olyra latifolia; assembly: GCA_036346145.1. NCBI lineage: Eukaryota > Viridiplantae > Streptophyta > Magnoliopsida > Poales > Poaceae > Olyra > Olyra latifolia. The sequence goes on along the minus strand of CM070524.1, from coordinate 37,003,434 downwards.
CGGGACCGTTGTTAGAGCATCAAGACAGCCTTCCATAACATGGACCTACCAAGAAACTAACCAAGATCGATTCTCTAACATCAATACGGTTGGTTACACCAACCAAACTCTACCGCTTATATCTTGGTTGGTTATAAGAACCGGACCGATGTTACAAAGATCACCCAGCCGGTATCTTAAACCGGTACTAAGCAGCCTTATTTGAACAGTCCTCTTCCCTGGCGCCTCCTCCCCACACTCTACCAGGTCAAGAACAGTGCAGCGCAGGCCAAGAGCTTCAAGAAAGGGAGAGGGGTGCTGCCAAAACTTTGGTCATTTTACTCCCAGCCAAGTTAACCAAGGTTAGTAATATCATTCCTCACTACATTTGGTGTAAAATGGAGCTTCTTCATTGCTTGAAATGTGAAGAAAATTTGATCTTTTCTCATGATCGATCAAGAACAGTGCAGCGTCGGCCAAGAGCTTCAAGAAAGAGGGAGGTGCTGCCAAAATTTTGGTCATTTTACTTCCAGCCAAGTTAACCAAGGTCAGTAACATAGTTCCTCACTACATTTGGTGTAAAATGCAGCTTCTTCTTTGCTTGAAATGTGAAGAAAATTTGATCTTTTCTCATGATCGATCAAGAACAAAGGCAAATACGCCAAGAGCTTCAAGAAAGGGAGGTCTTGCCAAAATTTTGGTCATTTTACTCCCAGCCAAGTTAACCAAGGTTAGTAACATCGTTTCTCACTACATTTGGTGTAAAATGGAGCTTCTTCTTTGCTTGAAATGTGAAGAAAATTTGAGCTTTTCTCATGATTGATGAAAGATTATGAATGTAGAGAGCTAGCTCGATCTTTTCATGTAGGTTGCAATAACTTGTTGTGTAAGTTTGGAATTTCTTGGATTAGATGTAGCTCACATTGAATGTGTGGATCTAGCTCAAATTTAGGTTTTGGTTCCATCGATCGATGAAGAATTTTGAATCTAGACTTTGATCTACCAAGTCTTTCTTGTTAGGTGTGGATCTAGCTCAAATTTAGGTTTTGGTTCCATCGATCGATGAAGAATTTTGAATCTAGACTTTGATCTACCAAGTCTTTCTTGTTAGGTATGGATCTAGCTCAAATTTAGGTTTTGGTTCCATCGATCGATGAAGAATTTTGAATCTAGACTTTGTTCTACCAAGTCTTTCTTGTCAGGTGTGGATCTAGCTCAAATTTAGGTTTTGGTTCCATCGATCGATTAAGAATTTTAAATCTAGATTTTGATCTACCAAGTCTATCTTGTTAGGTGTGGATCTAGCTCAAATTTAGGTTTTGGATCCATCGATCGATGAAGAATTTTTAAATAAATTTAATATTGGTTTAATTTGAAATTTGTGAAATGTTAAAAAATTCATTATTGGAAAATGAGCTAATAGCTGCCTTGTTGCAACATAATGTAGATGGACCGGCGATGGATGTACATGGACCGACGCACCCCGGAGTTCTTGCAGGGTTTGCAAACTTTTCTTCGTGCGGCCGATGCATACATGAAGTCAGGCTACATATGTTGTCCATGCATAGACTGCAAGAATGAGAAGGAGTGGCCAAAATCCAGCCACCTTCACTTCCATTTGCTCTCAAGAGGTTTCATGCCAAACTATACCTATTGGATCAAGCATGGTGAAGAAGAGACTATACGAGAAGATGGTGAAGAACAAGAAGATCAGGGGGACAACAATATCCCCGATGCTGGCCAACATGGTTCTTTTGAAGATACATTGGGGGAGTTTGGCGATGATGACCTAGAACAGATGTTGCTTGATGGAGAGGGAGAATACACCGATGAAAGACATTACGAAAAGTTCCAGCGCCTATGGGAGGACCACAGAACACTATTGTACCCAAACTGATGACAGGGCCACAAAAAATTGCGTACCATGCTAGAACTGATACAGTGGAAGGCGACCAATGGATTGTCTGATAAGGGATTTGACGAGTTGTTATGCCTCATAAAGAAGTTGCTTCCAGAGGGTAACATGCTACCTGAAACTACGTACGACGCCAAGCAAGTTGTCTGCCCTTTGGGGTTGAAGGAACAAAAGATACATGCATGCCGGAACGATTGTATCCTGTATCGCAATGAGTACGAGGATTTGGAAGCTTGTCCAGCGTGCAGAACTTCGAGGTATAAAATTAGGTGTGATGACCGAGGCGATTAAGAGGGGCAGCATAAGAAGAAGAGACCCCCGTTAAGGTGGTCTGGTATTTTCCTATAATCCCCCGGTTGAAGCGTTTATTTGCGAGCAAAGCGCATGCCCAGATGATGCGCTGGCACAAAGAAGATCGTAAGGACGACGGAAGGCTAAGGCACTCCGCTGATGGCTCCCAGTGGAGGAAAGTCGATAGAAAATTCCCGGACTTTGCTGAGGATGCAAGAAACATAAGGTTTGGGTGGAGTACGGATGGGATGAACCCATTCGGCGAGATGAGCAGTCACAGCACTTGGCCCGTGACTCTATGTATCTACAACCTTCCTCCTTGGCTGTGTATGAAGCGAAAGTACATTATGATGCCGTTGCTTATCCAAGGGCCGAAGCAACCTAGAAACGACATCGATGTGTACCTCAAACCATTGGTGGAAGATCTGCTAACGCTGTGGACTGATGGTGTACGTGTATGGGACGAGTACAAAAGAGAACACTTCACCCTACGTGCATTGCTATTCGTAACCATCAACGACTGGCCTGCACTTGGTAACCTGTCAGGCCTATCTATCAAAGGATATAAAGCCTGCATCCAGTGCTTAGAGGATACGGACAGCAAGTATCTGAAAAACTCTCGAAAGGTTGTGTACATGGGCCACCGTAGGTTCCTCCATTTGAAGCACCCGTTATGACGGAAGGGTGAGAATTTCGATGGGACAGAAGAGAAACGTAAGAAGCCTCGGCATCGCAGTGGGACACTTGTATTTTCTCCGGTAAAGGATCTGAAAGTAGTATTTGGAAAGGGTCCTGGTAGCAAATCTGTCCCGACTGAACAAGGTCATACGAAGCCCATTTGGAAGAAGAAGTCAATATTTTAGGATTTACCTTACTGGAAAGACTTAGAGGTCCGCCACTCACTGGACTTCATGCATATCACGAAGAATGTCTGCGTGAACCTGCTAGGCTTCCTAGATATGTACGGTAAATCAAAAGATACACTTCAAGCATAAAAGGACCTGCATCTACTGGGACTCAGGAACGACCTACATCCGGAAAAGAGAGCGGAAGGACAACATTACCTCCACCCTGCGAGCTACACATTGAGCAAGGAAGAGAAAAAAAACATGATTAAGTTCTTGAACAGTGTGAAGGTCCCTTTTGGATACTCCTCGAACATAAGGAGACTCATAAACACGAAAGAGAATAAGATAATACACCTGAAATCACATGACTGTCACATGTTGATGACACAGTTGCTCCAAGTGGCACTGAGAGGTATTCTACCGGACTGGGTACGAGGGACAATCGTAAAGCTGTGCTCGTTCTTCAACGCGGTGTCGCAGAAGGTCATCGAACCACGGAACTTATCTAAGCTGCAGGATGACGTGGTCGATAGTCTAGTCAGCCTTGAGATGATCTTCCCTCCGTCCTTTTTTGATATTATGGTCCATCTCATGGTCCACATTATCAAAGAGATAGAAATTCTCGGACCCGTGTTCCTGCATAGTATGTTCCCTTTCGAGAGGTACATGGGTGTCCTAAAGAAATATCTTCGTAACCAATCTCGTCCAGAAGGCTGCATTGCACAGGGTGTTGGCACAGAGGAGGTGATTGAGTTCTGTGTCGACTACATTGATGAGCTAAATCCGATTAGCGTCCCTGTTTCACGCCATGAGGGGAGGCTACGGGGAAAAGTAACTCTAAGGAAAAGAGAATTCTTTAACGACGATCTACTTTCATTTAAACAAGCACATTTCACAGTCTTGAAACAAGCAACTGTAGTGGCTGAGTTTGTCCATGAACATGAGATGATTCTACGCGACCAGTACCCAGAGAAGTCAGAAAAGTGGATCGCACTAGAGCAAATGGATCGTTTCGGTGGTTGGTTACAAAAGAAACTGATGGGCTCCCGGACAGACGATGAACAGTTGAAACTCTTGGCTCGGGGACCATCCATAACAATCGTATCATTCCATGGGTATGAGATAAATGGGTACACATTTTACACGACTGCCCAGAATAGTAAGAGCACCAACCAAAACAGCGGCGTCCGTATAGATGCCTTGGACAAAAATGGAAACATGGACACCTACTATGGTTACATAGAAGATATCTGGGAGCTCGAGTATGGACCTTTAAAATCCTCTCTTTTGGTGCCAATGGGTCAAATTGATGACCGTTGAGATCGACGAGTACGGTATGACAACCGTGGACCTCAAGCAAGTGGCCTATAGGGACGGACCGTTCGTGCTCGCAAATGATGTGACACAGGTATTCTACGTGATGGACATGAAGAGCAAACCGAAAAGGTATGACAGCCTACTAAAAGTGAGAAGCAGAAGGACAAGCCTACCGAAGATAACAAGCAGAAGCAGAAGACTAGCGATCACCCAAGGTGCCACGTGGTTCTTTCAGGTAAAAGAAGGAAAGTCGGAGTTGAGGGCGTCACAGATGAAGAAGAGTACAATCAGTTCGACGAGCTACCTCCTTTTATGGTGGACGTAGACATAACTATCTTGAATGATATAGAGGAATCCCCCTATGTACGACATGATCATAATGAAGGATCACTTGTAAAAACAAAGTATGTTAGCAAATAAGTCAAACCGTGTTATATAAACCCGTGTATGAATTATGATTTTTATTAAGTAAGGAAGCAACAATTGAATTTATATAACAAGGTGAAAATCAGATTAATAAGTATGATTTGTTGGAAAATAATAATGTAAAGAATATATGAATTTTTAATTTATTTTATTTTTGAAAATCATTTTAGTGTGGAATAAGTATGAGTTATTATTTTTTAATAAGCAATGAATCAATAATTGAATTTATATAATAGGTAAAAATTTATAATAAAATTTGAAAATTAAAGAGATTTCAAGGCTCCCAACAGTTTTCTATAATTTTCGAGAAATTAATGGCAAATTAGTACCAATGACATGTGGGACCCACCAGAGATGGGCCCACATGTCAGTGAGCTGATCTCTATCTCCTAAGAAGGGTACAAAAAAGATTTGTGCCGTGAAGGACCGATCAAAACCCCCTCCTCTCCCCTGGCTAGCAGCGTGCGCTTCAGCGCGGGCTCCCCGGTGCGATCACGGGTTCAAGCCCCGCTCGCGCCGCTGTATTCTTTTATTTTTGGTATAATCTGTCGGGACTAAGTGAGCATTCAGTCCCGGTTTGTTACATCAACCGGGACTGATATGAGCAAACAGTCCTGGTGTAATACACCAACCGGGACTGATGTGATGTTAGTCCCAGATATGACACCAACCGTAATCGATTCCTCATCATATAAATTCGAAAGCGAGAAGTCCCGGTATATTACAGCAACTTCCAATGTGATTTTCTTTAGTATCAGAATTTATAGTTTATATAGAATGTTTTATACTTTTGATTTTTAATTTTTGGTACATGAATGTATTTGTGAATAGATGTATAAAAATTTGTAGAAAAATAGTAATAGGTTCAAAAAATGTGAGGCCAAATCTTTTGGGTCCAAAAACAACATATATTATAGGAAATGTACATATATTATACCATTATAATAATTTACAAATAATGGTACCTTGTACAATGTCCCACGGGTTACCACAAAAGATGCTAAAAGCTAATTTCTAACAATATACTAATTAACTAATAATTAATTTCTATTATTAATAACTAGTCGCCGTTGTCCTCCTCCTCCTCGTCGGCGTCGGCGCCATCGTCGGAGGCGTCGTCCTCGTCCTCGTCCTCGTCCTCCTCCTCATCTTCGTCCTCCTCGTCCTCGTCCTCCTCCGCGACGACGTCCTCGTCGTCGAAGTCCTCGTCATCGTCGGACAACTCGTCCGACATCGACAACTCCGCCGGGTAGAAGACGGACTCCTTCCTCGGCCAATTGCGACGAATGCGCTTTCGAGGGGGACTCTCGTCCTCGGAAGACGGCGGCGGCGGTGGAGGCAGACCCGTAGGCGGGGCAGGCATCGGTGGTGGTGGTGGGGTGGAGGAAGAGGAACAGGAAGAGGCAGAGGAAGAAGCCATGGATCAAAGAGGCAGAGGCGCGCGGCAGAGGAATACGGTTAATTAGGAAGAGGAAGATCGTCGGTTTTATAGAAGAGGCCGAGGAAGACAAAGAGGCAGAGAAAGAGGCAGAGGAAGAGGCAGAGGCGGCTCCTCTGTTCGCGCCAACATTGCGTTGTTTCGAATTCCCACATAGTCCCGGTTAGAGACACCAACCGGGATTTACATAGTCCTGATTGGAGACACCAACCGGGATTACTTCCCCCAAAATGGAGATCACGGACTTGTGGTTCCCACATGTCAGTGGTAGTAATTTGCCATAAATTACAAAGTATGTTAGTAATTAAGTCCAACCGTGTTATATAAACTCGTGTATGAATTATGATTTTTTATTAAGCAAGGAAGCAATAATTGAATTTATATAAAAAGACGAAAATCTATATTAAGATGGTTGGAAAATTAAATTGTAAAGAATATGTGAATTTTTAATTTATTTTATTTTTTGAAATCAGTTTAGTGTGGAATAGGTATGATTTATTATTTTTTTAGTAAGCAATGAAGTAATAATTGAATTTATATAAAAGGTGAAAATTTATACTAAAATTTGAAAAATTAAAGAGAAATTTCAAGGCTCCCAACAGTTTTCTATAATTTTCGAGATATTAATAGCAAATTAGTATCAATGACATGTGGGACCCACCAGAGATGGGCCCACAAGTCGATGAGGTCGCTAGCAACTTGCGCTGAGCTGCTCTCCACTCGCGCCTTTTTGGGCAAATCAGTCCCGGTTGGTGTAATTAAGCGGAACTAAGGGAGATTCCGTCCCGGTTGGTGTCATCAACCGGGACTAAGTGAGCATTCTGTCCTGGTTTGTGATACCAACCGGGACTGATGGTTCCTAGGGCACCACCTGATGGGGGCGTTGGTCCCGGTTGGTGTAACCAATCGGGACTGATGTGAGGTCAGTTCCGGTGGATGATACCAACCGGGACTGATGCCACCATCATATAAATCCGAAAGCGGGAGAGGTTGCCGGCATAAGTGTTTTATTGTCTCCAACCTCTCTCGCCAACGCCGCCTTCAGCCCCCGCCGTCGATGACCCACGCGAGCCGCCGTCCTCCCCGTCACCGACGACCCTATCTGCCGCCGTCTGCTCGCCTCGACGCGACCCGAGCAAGGTGCTCCTTGTGCTCTCTCTCCTTCCCTTCCTCGCTCCTCGGCAAGGTGCAGCGGGCAGAGCATGGGGCGATGAGTGCGGGCTCGGGCAAGCATGACGGAGGCGTGACACAGACGGGCACGACCAACAGGAGTGCGGCGCGGCCAATAGGAGCACAATCACGGTGCGCCCAGAGTGTTCGACGAAATGCCCAAACCTACGCAGATGGCGGCCAGATTCCGAATCGGGAGTAAAGTAGTTAAATTGCCAAATAATTGGTCCAAGATATAAATTCTTACATTAAAAAAAACATAGCATACAATAAAATGAGCATGGAATGATGGAAATAGTACCTTATAATATTATTTTAGGGTCTTCATCATTTGGAAACGCTCTATTTTAGCATCATCGGTAATCTTGGAGAAGATATCCCGCTCAATAAATGTGATCGAATAGTGTATCTTATATCTTATTTGTATGTACTAGTTTTTAGATAATGGAAGACATTCTGACCTCTGTATCTTATTTATATGAATTTTGAGATGTATATGTATATGCCAATTTTATAGCAAATTTGAATTCTGAGATGTATGTCAATTAATTGTGAAATGTAATCTATATACCGTCCTCGTCGCTGTCGCCCGTCCTCATCTACCTCCTCTTCCCCACCGCCCTCCTCGTTGTCACCCGTTTATGTATAAGTATATGTGAAATATATAAGTATATGTGAAATGTGCAAGTATACTTTTGTTAATCTTTTTTCGTTAATTTTCAATGCCTTCTTATAGACTACGAAACTACGATAGCGGGAGAAGGGTTTGATGGAGACGAATTCATGAGAAGTTTGATTTCGGGAGAAGATGGTTACGAGCTCGATGATTCCGTCGAGGCCGCAAGGCCTGTCGTGGCCTTAAGGCTTGTCGAGACCGATGAGGCTCCCGAGGCCGCTGAGACGATCATGGTAATTAGATCGAATATGTATATGCCGATTCCACCACCATGCTAAGCCAACATTCTAACACGTAGACGTTATTGTACCATATTTTCAGATCACTCAATCGAGTAGCCAATCACTTCAGTGAGGTTCAAACAAAAAGTCGAAGGCAAGACATGCTATCACCGAAGTCGGCGATAACGGCCAACCTCTTGCACCCTAGGGGCACTTGGGCCGTTCAATTCGGCATGCGGCGTCCACGTTAGGGACCATGTGCCAATTAGCATCGTGAGATGGGATAATGTCCCTGAAGATACAAAGAACATGATCTGGACCGACCTGAAGGAGACATTCACCTTCCCCCAAGGGACCGAAGAGAAGGTGAAGAGTTACACGTTGAAGAAGATGGCCATCGTATTCCAAACATATAAAAAAAAGTTGAACACGGAGTACGTCAAGAAGAACCGAATTCCTGACTTCAACAAGTACCCAAAGTTGCGTAATCACTGGATGCGTTAAGTGAACTACAAGAATTCGAATGAAGGTCAAAGTCTGACCGAAAGGAACAGCCAAAATGCTCAGAAGAAGCAATACCACCACCACCTCGGCCCTGGTGGTTACCGCCAGGCGATGCACAAATGAGAGAAGAGGGAACAGGAACTGCTGGCGAAGGCTGTCGCACCCGCGACAATGGAATGGCCAAACAGAGCGAAGAGCTGGTTCTATGCTCACGGCGGCGGCCTTGACGATGATGGAAACACGGTGTTCGGGAATGTGCTAACAGATGTGGCCAGAAGACTTGTAAAGTCGATCGAGGAATCTTCCCAAGGCACCTTCGTGCAAACAGGAGAACGACGAGCTTATAAGGGCCCTACAAAACCGGAGCACCACGGACGTACACGGCGTTGGCGTCATTCCGTGGAAGATTGGGTTCGCTAAGGACGCCGATACCTATAGGAGTCGGGTGAGAAGCAAGTCCCGACAGTACAACAGCCTCGATGCTTGAAGAACGCTGAATCAAACACAATAGAGCATGAAAGAAGAGATCCAAAGACAGTGCAGCTTAGCCTTGAGCCAACAACTAGATGCGGGCCAGAACCTCCGCTAATCCGGACCTCATTAGTCCTCAAGGCGCGGCAACAAGCTTCCGGTGGGTTGCCCGAAGAGGACTTGGGCCACTGGCCCGTGGACGACATCACGCAGTGGACACTTTGTAAGCTGCACGTCCAAGTGAGGAACATCTCTTTCAAGGTAGCTCACAGCATGGCTGACCCGGTGGAGCCAGGGCAGGTCATCCATGGCCAACAGATACTACCGGGCTACTCTAGGGTCTCGGTGGAGGAGGTATGCCCAGGGTGCGAGGACCTGGACCTCGATATTCCCGGAGGTGACGGGACTACGAAGTTAGGAGAGGCAGTCCACAATTTCATCCAATGGTAGAAGAAGTATATTATTTTTCGTGATCACATGGACGTGTCCTCTCCAACACCTTCATCACCTCCGGCATACATAAGCGGTCCGTCATCACCTCCATCGTCACCAAAGGAGATGCCTCCCAGAAGAAGCCCGTCTCCTGCACCAAGCCTCACACGCGAAACTCCAACTCCAACATCGTCGCCCAAGACAAGCAAGCCAGCTCGCCCAACAGCTCGCAAGAGGACAAGGTCCACCCAACCCAAGAAGCTGGCTGCACTTGCAAAGCGGGCGTACGATATGACGGAGGAGGAGACCGAGAAAGTAGTCAGAGCCGAGGTCACTAAATGTTTTAAACCCAAGTCACCAGAGAAGAAGGTTCAGTCTAGTACGGAAAAATTTCTAAAAGGCTTGAGGACAGTGAAAAATTTGAAGGACAAAAAGGAAAAACCTTGTGTATCTGACTACGAGCGCACATTGGTCAAGGAAAAGTCCAAGAAGAAGACGTCAAAGAAGACGATGTCATCAGCTGATCAGAAGGCCAAGGAGATACAAAAATTCATCGAAGAAACTGGTCTTCACCCAGAGCAAATATTAGGCGACATGCAGATTGAAGCTGCAGAAGTCAGATGGCCATTTACACCAGGCGCTTCCTTGGTCAGGCGTGAGGAGATTGGCCAGCTATCAACTAGGATGCGCCAATTCCATGAATGGTACCTGGATGTGTTCAAGCATGGCCTAGCGTCATTTGCCGTCAAGTACAAGGAAGAACATTTTTTTTCACGGCGACAGTGAATTTTTTGTCCAATGGCCAGTAATGTACGAGCTATACCAGTCAGACGCCATCGATGTGTCCATGTTGAGCTGCTGGACTCTGTAAGTGTCTTATTTAATTGTAAAAATCCACCGTGCGGGCCCTTGCACTATACTAACTTGCAAGCCTAACTAATTTCTTCTTATGTAGAATGGAGATACAAAGATGCAAAAGTGTTTCTCTCACAACACAGCTTCCTTGACCCTTTAGTTATCAATGAGACAAATGTTCAACTATCCCCGCCGATCAGAGACCAACATATACAAGGGGCTAATAGGTCAAAAATATCATTCAAAGATACTTTTACCCTACAACTTTGAGTAAGTGTTTTCGTACCGCCTCGTTCTAATCTTTTTCCACAACACGATGTTAGAACTAATTAGTTACCTACGTTGCCATATATATGTACAGTTTTCACTGGATTCTTCTCATTATCGAGCTAGATCGTAGCATGATCACAGTTATAGACTCGCTGAGGAGACCAGTTCAAAAGTACCAAAACTTGATCGACATTCTCAACCGGTATTCTTGTTCTTTCCATTATTGTGCTCGTTCTACTCCATTTTAAACAAATTCTAATCATGTTCAATTTGCAATCACGTGTTTAGTGCATTCGCACGGTTCCGTACTGAAATCGTGGGCGAATTCAACGAGGAATTCGATATTACACTTGCCTCTCGAGTATGTATGCCATCATGGTAGCTTTTGAGTTAGTTAACTTCATTTCCATGCATCCATTTCACGCTGTTAGCTTTTTTCACCACAGATCTGGCGTCAGCCGTCAAGCACCAATTTATGCGGCTACTATGTGTGCCAAACTATGCACATCCTGACCGGAGGTGCTAGCGACTTGCAAGGTGCGTCCGATTTCTCGCCGGCGAAAGTGAGAGCGATCCAAGAACAACTCATCGGCTGGATTTTCGATGAGGTCGTAAATCCAAGAGGCGAGTTTCACGATCCAGCGGCAAATAGGTGGGGCCCTTTGATAAAGACCGGTGAACTGTCGGGGTCGACATCTATGGCTACCAAGAGCGATGCACATAAAAGATCATGATGAACGTTTTGTAATTAAAGTTGTAATGAATGTTATGTGAACTGTATATGTGTACTATATATAGGCATGATTGATTCATTGTGATACCTAATAGTTGTAATTAAAGTTGTTAATAAAAGTTATATGATCTAATTATCAGTTAATTGTGCATGATTGATTATATGTACTTTAATTAATTGTAACTTAGTACACATATATATATATAATATATATTACCTCACAAGCATATATATATTATATATAGCTCAGGTGGTGGCTACTCAGTACCGGTTGGAGGAACCAACCGGATCGATCAAGAACTTTCTCGATACCGATTAGTGCCTCCAACCGATCGACAGGGCTTCGGCGACACACGGGCTAAAGCCACGTGTGCTTGCTCAGTACCGGTTGGAGGAACCAACCGGGATTGATCGGCGACTTATCGATGCCGATTGGTGCCTCCAACCCAGATCGATCGGGCTTCGACGACGCACGGGCTAAAGCCACGTATGGCCTCCAACCGGTACTGATACTATATCAGCACCGGGTGAGGCAACCGGGACTAATGTCATGGGGCATCAGTCCCGGATGGCCTATACCGGTTCAAAAACCGGTACTGATGGCCGTTGTAAACCGGTACTGACGGCCAGATCTGTAGTAGTGAGCCCAAGGAGTGTGGTGAACCCCAGCCATAACCAGCCAGCCGATGCTGCCACCAGAGGACAAATCTTGACGCAAGGTACAAAATCGCCAATGTTTTTATGACTTCACGCAATTGTGTTTTAGCTAATCCAACATTATTAATGTGCAGGCATTCATTTCCATATGTAAAAAGTAATTCTGCAAAATACTCGCCGTTGCCTTGGCTACCCAACAACAATCTTGCATAAGTTCTTTTTTTAAAAAAAAAAAAAGAACAGGCAAGATGAGGGAAAGAGTTACAAGATGCCAAAAATTACAAGGGCTCATGCACACACGTAGTGCCATGAAACAAGCCCCCAAGACCAAATAGACTTGCTCAAGGGAGCAGCGACTCTTTTTATGTCCCTTGCCGCCTCAAGACACCACAGCCTCCCTCTTCCTTAATGTTGGCGATCAAGCAGCTAGGTTCGTCTTGATCTGAAAGATCCTCCCAATTGATCTGCACACAATCTTGTGAGAGTTGAGACAAAAAGTTCTCCGCACGCATCATTGATTTTCATGTAATTAAAATTTGCATATAAGTTTCACTATAAATTTCAAATGCTACCAGAACAAGGGAACAAATAAACCCAAAACATTTTTCAGAAGCAATTTTTATGAATTATGAAGTATGGTCTCCTTACACTTGTAAACCTCTACCAGCGGAGAGAGGAGAGGGTGAGTATTAATGAAGTTAGAGTAAGCAATTAAGCATCATCCAACACACTGCAGCTACAGAAGGAATCAAACCATATCGCTGCAGTGCAGCTCAGACTCCTCAAATCATATTTAAAGGCAATGAGAAGGATCATCAAAGCGACCATTAGCTAATAAGAGCATCTCCAGCAGAGACTCTAAAATAAAATATTCTCTATATTTAGAGTCTCTTGTCCTCCAACAGAGTTTCTATCTCAGTATTTAAATTTAGAGTTTTTCTCTTCCAACCTCTTTGAAGACTCTCTATATGAACCTCTATAGTTTTTCTAGATAGAGACTCTGCTGGAGAGGATGAAAATATAGAGAACGAATAGTAGTTTAGAGAGAGTATATAAAGACCCCATTTTAAAGCTTCTGAAGATGCCCTAGGTCCATCATCGTATGAACATCATTAATGTTTATCTTTCAAGCAGAAAAATAAACAGAATCTTCCAAATGGACAAGTCCAACCCTTACAACTAAAAGTCTATAATGGGTAGAGCCCATCAACAGTCAAAACCATCCCGACTAAGCGACTGTTTGTTTGGATGGTTACGGTTGCGTTTGTGTTTAACTTAGAAATTTGTAACTCCTCGATAAGAATATCCGAAGAATCAAAAAATTATAGAAAAATGGTTTTGAGAGATAGTTGAAAAAATAGTAACATCAATAAAAATTGGTTACGAAACGTCAAAACGTTTGGCTTGTACGAAAATAACAAATTTCCAGTTTAAACGCAACCGTCCAAAGAAACGGTACCTAATTGTTGTCAACAAATTAGAATGCATCAATTTCATGGCACCCCAAAGCAGACCCAGGCCCTGCTGGAGTCAGAGAAGCTGGCAACAGTCAAAACATCAATTGTCCCCACATTTGTCCAGGGGGTCCCCCACACTTGTCCATCATGATCCATTCAACTTGCAGCACACACCAGAATGCTTATAAATACAGACAGATAGGCTCTGCACACAAAAAGATTTTCTGGAAAATCCTTATGAACACTCACCAGTAAAACAAGCTTCCTGAACTTCATCCCAAGTGTCAGGTCCACTCGTCAGCGATTGCTTGGTCATTTATACCCACGGAAGGACTAGGGGTATAAATGCCATTCACCAACACATCCTGCTTGAAGCAGCCTCAAAGCTGTTCAAAACTTAAGAAAATACAAAGTGGAGGCAACTGTGACCACACTTTTGACTTAGCCAGTTAGCCTGGCAGAGAACAGTGTCACAGTACAGTGAGTGAAAAGTTCACCAGTGCTGCAAATTATGCAGCTGGATACTGGAGAAAGTTAAGCAGAAGCTAAATGCCATTTCATTAGCTATGTAGCCTAGAAAAGGTTGCAGTCAACACTTGTTTCTTTAGGTATCTAATATAATAGAGGAGACTCAAACCCAAACAGATGAACTTGCTTCTTTACCACCAAAATAGAGGCTCCCTGTGTCAATTAGCACATAACCTAAATCATAAAAGACAAGCAAGAACCAACGTCCAACGAAGCTACCATTCAAGTAGCTCGAGGTCTTAGATCCCATTTCCGTTGTCACACTCCTTGTTACCGGTGAGACTGGTGGCATCATTGGCACTAGCATTGTTCTTGGAGCTGTAGAAGGTGTGTTTCTTGGATGAACCCTTGCACTGGCCGGCCGGGTACTTGCGTGCGTTGATCTCCAGCTTGCGTAGGGCAGCCTTCCCAAGGTCGATGCCGCACATGTCCGACAGCCGGACGAGGTATAGGAGCACGTCGGCGAGTTCCTCCCCCAAGTGCTCCTTCTCCGCTTCATCCCAGCCTGGCAGTCCCTTGGGCACCTCCCCTTTCCACTGGAATATCTCAGATAGTTCCCCCACCTCCCCTACCTGAACAGAACAGCATGAAGCACACAAATTATACAGTGCATGAAATTCCAATAAGAAGACTGTGCTAGGTGACAGCTATACTAGGCCCAGGAACTAGCTCCTGAGCTTCCCACATTTGCCCTTTTGGGGCACCTCCTAGGTGGGCAATACTTGGGAAGAAACGGATGCTGTAGGCGAGTACATTATGAAGAGATAGGATTGGCATCTGGTCACTGGTGAGGTGAGTGGGATCTTGCTTAAAGTCCAACTCACTCAAACAATTGATACGGATAATCTAATAGTGAAGAGCAAAAAAGAATTGCAACAGGATGTGTATTGGCAGCTATTTCCACTTCTACAGGGAGCTCAGAATTCAGCATTTTTTCTTTTGCTCTCTCTCTGCTGTACAACCTGTACAGTTTTCTCCGTGAGACTTTTTGTCAGGAATGCAGAGCGTATGGTTTGTTGTTTTTAAATAAGTTGTTCCATATATTATTTTATTCGATATTTTGCAAAGAAGAAGCAGTAAACAGGCATGTACTTATGTAAAAAAAAATCCTATACAGTTACAAATAGAGAGGTTAACATCACATATTGTTCATTGTCCTTAACAAAAATATTATACCTTCCATTTTACAATAAAAAACCAGGAAATGCCAATATTTACCATTTCCTCTAATCATTGGTCCTAACTCAGGGATATTGCATAAATAGGCATGAAATGTACACATCTTACAGGCAAGGGAAGATTAAGGTTCCCTTATTTTTAGTAAATCACAACACAATTGGTCTAACGCGCCAAAAAAAAATAATTTCAAAAAGCATGATACAAGATTTATAAACTAAATGTTGATGAATAGAGGCCTACAGCATGCCAAATTCTAATTGGTCTTGCTAGCCAGTTTATTAGACTAATTAAATTCCACAAAACTTGAGATTTAAAGGTTTGCTAAAGAAACAGTTAATACATTAGTGTGATATTAGTTTGCCAGTATAAATGTCTAGAATAAATGGAATCATCCAAACATAATGGTACATAAGGATAGAGCACACTAAAACTAAGAAATGGATATTCTGGTATATTATAACATTTTTCAAATGAAGTAACGTGATACCTCGCTCTACACATCAAAACTTATATAGTCCATCCTTCTTATAGCTTTATTACCATGACAAACATTTTATTTGATAACCCAATTTATTAGGTAACATAATGACATCCCACATGTAAATACCCAGCGTTTTCTTCGGTGCCTTCTTTTTTATCCCCTTTCCTCTCTCCTTTGTCCTTGCTGTGCCCGATGAGCAAAACCGCATACCATCATCATATAGAATTCACCCAAAAGAGATACAGAGAGGACTCATAACCTTGCAATGTGGTATAAAAGAGAACAAAAAGAAACCAACCTGACAACGACGAGGAGGACAAGGCTTTTCTACGTTCAATCATCCTCTCTCTGGCAAAGAAAGTTAACACACAAACCCATCCTTATCCTCAAGTTTCTCTCTCTCTCTTTGTTCAACATCAACAACCCAAGAAATCCCCAAATTAGGCCGCTAAACAGACTGGACAAAGGAATTTGTTCCAAACAAAGAAACGAAATTGGGCAAGAGCTATGAAGAAAGGAACTGAGAGGCAGACCAGGGCGAGGAGGAGGTTCCTGGGGTAGTGGAACCGCTCCCAGTCCCTCTCCCTGGCGAAGTCCGCCATCCTCTTGCGCAGCTCCTCTAGGCTCACCGCCGCCGTCCCCGTCTTATCGTCACAACCAACGCCGACGGCGCCGCCGCCGCCACCGCCGCCCGTCTCGTCCACCATGTCCGCCTCCACACCGTTCATCTCCTCCCTTCTACTTTTAATTTCCCCCTCCTCTCTTGTTCTTGTATTTGTTCTCTCTTTCTTTTGAGACGATTTCCTCTCTGCGACGCGGTAGGGCGGAGGAGGGGGCTATAAATAAGGGAGGCGTGGAGTGGGGTTAGCCTAGTAATAGTAGGGGTTTCTTTATTTCGCAAGCGTGGGGCTCAGATTTGAGCCGGCCCGGCAGGGGCAATTGGGCTTGCTCGAAAGTCGAACCCCCACGGGATTTCAACCGGTGCAAATTCAAAATTTCAAAATTAAAGTGAAAGTAAATATAAAAGTTTCAAAATTACCTAAAAATAATACTAATGCTTCCAAACACTTTGACGCAAAAAGTTTCTTAAAAAAAACTATTTTTCATGAATTTTTTTTTACCAAACCAGCTCTTCTCAACATGAGCATCTCACCGAACACCTCGTATGCGTGTGCTTCGCCATGATGTCCGCCAGCTGCCCCGACATGCGTACCCTAGCCGGGGCGCCACGCACGCTCCTAAAACACCTTAGCCAAAGTCAGGATTTCGATGATCTCGGTCGAGATTTCGCCTGGGATTTCAAGAATTTCATTCTGGATTTTGATGTTTTGAATGTGTTGGAATTTTGAACTTTTCGATCAGAATTTCAAAGATTTTGCTTGGAATTTCAGTAAACCCTAGCAAAATTTCATTTTCAAACGGCCATCAATTTCAAATTTGGATTTTGAATTTCTACCAAATTTAATGGGATTTTGGATTCCACTTGAGAGTGGGATTTGGGATTGAAACAAAAGTTGAAACTTGGCTTGCATCTCCATGTTCTAGCAATATTCGCTTTCTTTTGCTGCAAAAAATACATTCGCTTCCTTGAGAGCGACTAGCTAGTATTGTATTGTTGTGGCCCTTGGTTTTTAGGATAACCTGAAGCCTCTGTAGGACCTATCTTACTAGTGTGATATAGTTTATGTGTAGAAATACTAGATCATTCCATACACACATAGATAAAACATTCATTCATAGGCCAAATAATACCAAAATGATCTCTTATCAGAGTTCGAATATACGGAAATGAAAGCAAAATAAGGGTCTAGGTTCTAAGGGCTATGCCATTCTCCCGATAGAAAAGAGACTAGAGTCCCATCTAATACCCGACCTGGTCGTCAGC
Organism: Olyra latifolia; assembly: GCA_036346145.1. Classification (NCBI taxonomy): domain Eukaryota; kingdom Viridiplantae; phylum Streptophyta; class Magnoliopsida; order Poales; family Poaceae; genus Olyra; species Olyra latifolia. The sequence continues at coordinate 36,985,701 of CM070524.1, read as the reverse complement.
CTCCTAGACCTCCTCGTCCTTATAGCACTCGTAGGGGTCCTCCTCTCCTCCATCATTGCTTAAAAGACTGAGCATGTGCGAGGGTGAACGTGCAATTAAACCATGCTCGCGAGCCAACACCCCACCTAATGCATTTTAATGATACAAGCTTTTGGTGGGGTTGGGTTATTTTATTTGCGTAATGCCAAAGTTGCAATAATCCATAATAATAAAAGCATAAGATTTAGCCATTTAAACAAAACAAAGATGAACTGTGCTAAAAATATGCAAATGTTCATAACTAGGGGTTTTGCACTTTCTCAAAATTCAAGGCTTTCATAGGACTCTTAGGCATGTACTTCATGTTAACATTTTTCTCAAAAATATATCCATTCTCGGCATTATCCTTCACCATAATGTCCATCATGGCAATATTCTTCTCGGTATTATCCATCACGATAATATCCTTCTCGACAAGAAATTTTCTTCTTGATATCATGTCCTTCTCGGTATAGTTAAAAATAAGGGAATATTTAATTGTCGACACTTCACATTCAGACAGAACTGGCACCCGAGTGTATGAGCTATTTCTTGTCTATACTGTTTACATTGATAATCAGGATTAGCGACCAACTATAACATCACACCATTGATAGCAAGCTATATCGTTGCAATATCGATAGGATTGATCCATCATATCTATTAACAAGCGTTCATAACCAAAATCGATGCATTTGAACTTTATACTTATCTAATAAGCAATTCCAAGGATTTATTAATCAGGGAGTTTTTAACTAGTTCTTAGGTTACCAATTGACAGAGTAAAAATTATACCAAGGATGGGGTTGTGTTTAATAATACTAATAATCAAGTGGACAATATCTACACCAGCTCTACCAACTTTGATTTAACAACATAAATTGATACAGAAAACATAAAGCATGCAATTTCATAATTAAAGCAATATAAATTTAAGTAAAACATGGGTTAGAAATATGAACTAGAGATATTGGCTCGTCTTGACCAGGTGTGTTGAAATGCTAATTTGGGTCCTTGAGCTGTTCTCCCAGGTCTTCTGGATCTAACGTGAAGAGCTAAATAGCACAAATATACTTAGAAAAATGCTAAGAGCATGATGCATGTGATGCAATGAGTCTATATAGATTATTAAAATTTCATATTCAATTTACTTATTTAGGAAGTTTCATGAATATGAAATATACATACATATATATATAGGCATACATATATATATAGGATGGCTAGTGTACTCTCGAGGGTATGGATTCCACCGTACTCTCGAGGGTTTATGAAATTCAAGATTTTTAATGACCGATCTAAACCGTTGATCTTGTTCATCTCATTGAAATGTAGCTACCGACCAAGTTTCGTATTTTTTTTTTATCTTTTTTACTATTTGTTTCATATTTTCTAAAATTAGAATTCTAATTAGTCGTGGAGTGTAAAAAAAAACTGATTTTAGAAAATACGAAACAAATAGTAAATAAATTTTAAAAATATGAAACTTGGTTGGTAGCTGCATTTCAATGGGATGAATAAGAACGATGGTTCGGATCGGTCGTTAAAAATCTTGAATTTTATAAACTCGTCGAGAGTACGGAGGAATCCGTACTCTCGAGAGTACACTAGCCATCCTCTCTCTCTCTCTCTCTCTATATATATATATATATATATATAATATGTATATGTGAATGAATGATATAATAAGCCTACCCTAATACATTAAAAAATTAGAGATAAATAATTAAAATACAGTGCATATATTATTCACCACAGAAACATTTATTTACTCACATTATCTTATAAATAAATAAACATGTAAAAAGGGTTATTAAATTTTTAAAGGAATAACAATTAGTGAACCATGCAATATTTTTTCCTAGGTTTTAGACCATATGTAGTATTTATAGAGAAATAATCATGATTTCTATAGGTCCAGTAAAATTTTTAATAAATAGAAAACCATTTCTGAATTTTCTTTATACAAGAAATAAAGTAAAAGAGGGTTGTTTAGATTTTGAGGGTAAAATGTAATAACACATGCCATATTATTTATTTCTAAGTCCAGTATAATATCTAATATTTTACAAAATTTTACCATAATTTTTAGAAGTCTTAAACTATTTTAAATAAACAAATAAGTATTTATAGATTATTCTATAAAAGAAAAGGGCTAAAACAGAGCTACAAATATATTTACAAGGATACAGAACACATGAATATGCAAGATTATATTTTTAATAAATCTAGCATGTCATCTAGTATTTATCATAATTTTTTAAAGTCTCTAACTATTTATAATAAATTAAATACAATTACTGGAATTATTAAAATAGATAAAGGCTAGAAAATAGATCTAAACAATAATGAGACGAGCCCATAACTACGCGAACCGAGGCCTGCTACTGTGTGGCTCACGAAGGCCCATAGGAGGTCGGGCCTGAGGTGCTTTTAAAAATGCGCCAAGACATAGGGAAAAGCGTATTACAGAGAATGTGCTCCCACTAAAACTAACAGGTGGGTCCATGGGGCCTACCATAATGCTAATACGCGGGAGATTAATCGGTTTAGAACCTAGTGGGCTCTACATGTCTATGACGGGAGTGCACAGTGATTGAGATCCATGACATCATGCTGACATTATTAAGTCTGTCTCCTAGGTTAAACTCCGGTGAACCTCCAACATGAAATTGGCGGTGCTGTGGGGCACGGTCATGCGAGAACAAGGTCTATGCGGGTTCAGTGAGACATGGTGAAGGATGTTTCGCTGGATTTGTCGCTGGCGGTGAGCCGTAGAGGCGGCGCCATGGGTGAAGGTGGAGGTGAGCTATGGCTAAGCATGGCACGTGGCGAACCAAGGGCAAAAAGACATGGCTAAGCTATCTAGGAGCAACTAGGGACTATTAGGAGCGTTATCAAGGTGTTGCTTGCGGCGGGGGATGGTCAGAGCGTGCTGGCGACGATGATGTCGAAGGTGGCCGAAACATGGGAACACCGCCCATGAGCTCCGATGGTTCTCTAGTCGATGGCGTCCTAGCAAAGGTAGAAGGTTGTCACCAAGGTTTCAAAAATCATCAATAAATTGGGGTAAATCACGATTTACCGTGAAACCACGGCGGCTCGATATCAGCAAATCACAAATTAAATTCAAAATTATGATTCAAAATTTGAAATCGGTTTGGTTTGATTTACCGAAGAAATCGGTCGATTTATCGATAAAAATCACGATGCTTGGAAGTTTGGCTCGAGATTTCGAAATTCCAATAACGATTTTTTGTTTTCAAACAATTTATCGAAGAAATCGGTCGATTTATCTATAAAATCGACCGATTTGTCAAAAAACAAGCGATTTCTGATTTTTAAACCTCCGGTTGATTATCGAAGAAATCGGTAGATTTATCAAAAAAATCACGATTTTTCGACGTTTGGCTTGAGATTTTAAAATTCCAATACCAAATTTTGTTTTCAAACGATTTATCGAAGAAATCGGTCGATTTATCGAAGAAATCGACCGATTTATCGAAAAAAACAAGCGATTCTGATTTTTTAAACCTTTGGTTGATTTAAAATTCAAAACTCAAAATTTAACCGATTTTCCGTGATTTGTCACAGTAAATTAATCACGGCAAATCGAAAATCGGACCTGAGCGATTTTTGGGGTAAAATCGAATTTTGAAACCTGCTTGTCACCGGCTGGGTGAGTATGCGTCCCGCTCCCGCGCTCTCGCTCCTCCAAGACCGCGTTCCGCCCCCGCGCTCGCTCTCCGCGTCTCGGTCCCATGCTCGCTTGCACCGTCTGAGGCAGGTCCGCGGCCCGCGGGAAACACGGCATAAATCCTCGTATCTTGAAAACGCGACCAACGCGCAGACCAAAACCCTAGATAGCGCTGCAACCAGCAATAAACAGGGATACATCCATCCAACCACGCGCGCTGCCGCCGCTCTACCTACGAGTTCATCCATCTCCGATCTCCATCTACAATGCCACGTACACGCCCGATGGTACTGCTGCTGCTCTTGGATCTTTCCCTCTTTGCATCCTAGCTACCGGTGCGTGCTAATCGGAGATTGATCGCTCGAGTACGCGCGCGCGTGCAGGAGGAGCCGCTGGTGAACAGGTCGGCGAACGCGGCGGCGGCGGGGACGCGGACGCCGGGGCCGGGGCCGATGGCGGCGTTTCAGTCGTGGATTTCGAGCGTGGCGAAGCTGCTGCTGCGGTGCTGCAACCCTTGCGATGGCCCCGACGATCCGGAGGGGCTGGCGAGGCAAACAATCTGTAAGAACATAGACAGTACTCCATCAGCAGCTAGTCCGTTCGTTGCGCGCCAACAGCCAAGATTAATCTCTTTCTTGCTTTTTTTTTTTTCTGCCATCTTCTTGCCCTGCAGTTAGCGTGAATGAGATCGAGGCTTTGTACGTGCTGTTTAAGCGGATCGACCGCACCGTCGTCGAGGACTCCAAGATCGACAAGGTCAGCGAAAATAATCCCAACATCTGTCTGTTTTTGCTTGTATGCTTGTATCACTACCATGTGGTATAATTTGGAGGCGAATTCTTCTCCTAAATCTTGGTTTACAGTTTAGTGGCGTTCTGATTTGCAGGAAGAGTTCAACCTGAAAATCTTTGGACCTAACCAAGGGAGAAGCATATTTGCTGATCGGGTATCTCTTCTTCCACATTTTTAATATCTATCATAATCCAATATGGGTAAAACGTTGCATGATGATATTTATGGGCGATGGGAAATGCAAAACATTGTTTTCTTATTGCAATTCTTCACAACTTGTTTTAGGTATTTGATTTGTTCGATACGAAACAAACCGGAGCTCTTGAATTTGAAGAATTTGCACGAGCTCTATCCATCTTTCATCCTGACGCTCCCATTGATGACAAAATTAAGTGTAAGCAGATCACCTTGCATATCTAACAATGTTAGTTCTGAATCTACCTAATTAATTAACAAATTGGTTTCCGTAGGACTAAAAATCCACGAGTAATGATCCTTTATATTTGTAAAAATACATATTGGTATTGTGTTAGTGTAATATATGTATTTTAGATTAATCTGTATCATTTTTTGTTAGTGTAATATATGTATTTTAGATTAATCTGTATCATTTTGGCAAAGGCTTAAATAGGAAAGAACAAACTAGACTATGATACTTTTTTAAGACTGATTGCTGCATCTGAGCTCAATTAATTGACATCATTGACTTGAGATACTCAAAATTCTTGTCAATAATTTTTTTTGGAAATACCTAATTACGAAACAAGAAAAATGAGATGATTAGATTTCCCATAAAAAGTAAATATTGACTACTTATAGCTATTTAGATATTACTATAAAAAAGGTGAAAAATTATGTCTTGCAGCTAACAGTGTCAATTATTTTTAAATAGAGGCAGTACTTAGATCTTATGATGCTATTAATTGCAACTTTTTTATCTGAATACACTTAATAGGTGAAATTTCACTGTGACGACTAAAAAATGCTTAACTAACTGCTATTAAAAAACTATAAATATATACTGTGGAAATTTTCTTACCATGGTTCAAAAGAAGTTATAAAGATATCATTTTTGCAGTTGCCTTCAACTTCTTTGATCTCAAGAATCAGGGCTTCATCGAAAGATCGGAGGTGATTATCAAACTATATACTATCATATGTAAAATTTATGCAAATTCACATCTGATGAGGACTGTAGTAGCCTTAAATTTGTTAGCCATCAGTTAGGAGGAAACACCGAAAAACAAACTTTTAAATGATTGTTAAATTAGATTTGTTTTGTTCTTAATGGTTTCACATCATAAAACTTTTTTTTATCTTAGTTGAAGGAAATGGTGGAGGCCACACTTGCGGAAACAAATCTAAAACTTACACAGGAGACCATAGAATCCATCGTTGACAAGGTATGCATTTATGATTATATTTCTATTAATGCACTTGTGTAAAATTTACGAGTGACAACTTTTATATTTTACCGGAAAATCTTCTGGGTTCTTTGAAATGACAAATTTTAATTAACAAAAATGGATTCCAATAAGATTCTAAGAAACTCACCAACGCATCTGTTTACTTTGTCATTTAGACATTTGAGGAGGCAGATACAAAAAAAGATGGCAAAATCGATATGGATGAGTGGCGCGATCATGTGAAAGAACATCCTTCTCTGCTGGACAACATGTCTCTAACATACCTCAAGTAGGATTCTCCTGCCCTACTGCATTTGTGCTCTACACTAGTCTATTTTAACTTTCAAGTAGGATTCTCCTGCCCTATTGCATTTGTCTTACCTATTGCATTTGTGATACAGTTGTTTTGGTTTGAAAAATGGTAGTTTCTAATTTTTTAGTAATGTATTTTCATTAGATTCAATGAAAAACTAATGATAGGGGTGTTTTTTAAAGCCTCCTGCATCTGTGATGATGAAAATTAATCTGTAATGATATTTTTAGAAATTAAATCACTGGTAGTGTTTAGGATTTTTTAATACTCCCTTGAAATAGCTAATCAAACTACTAAAACACATTTATAACTACATACCAAATTGCATCGAGTGAATTATCATCTACTTTGTACTATACCAAATTGCATTGAATAAATTATCATCTACTTTGTACTATATATGAGCTGGCTAATTATAATGCTATGTTCTAATTGCAAATTTTGTTACATGAGCAGAGAGATTACAATGACGTTTCCAGAGTTTGTCTTCCACTCACAAGCAAGGGCGAAGTAAGGGAGTCTTCATGAGTTCGAACCTATGAAGCCAACATTACAAGCTGAGGTCCGACCTATTAAAGCCAACATTACAAGCTGAGGTCCAACCTATCAAGCCAATATTACATGCTAAACTCAGAGAATGATCGTGCATGTCTGGAGCTTATCACATTGGTTTGCAAGTTGCAACCCCCTATTCCCTTGTGTTATGTGCAACTTAACAATTAGATGTCTATGAGAACATAAATAGGTTCCGTTTGCAATCTTCATGCTCTTCTTTTCAATAGAGCAATCCATGTTTATCAGCAGTGCAACCTTCTCCATTTGATTTGGTAAAATTTTTGCTGGTTGCTCCAAACTATATGTGAAAAACTACCCGAGTTATGTCAAAACTAGGATATATATTTCTGCGATTTATTTATGGGAGTGAGCAAGCGAGTAGTGAACTGTGATTCTATGAACAAAAAGAGGAGAGAGATAGGTTAAGGCCATCTGATGTATCGGACTAGCCTTGCATCTGCATCACTTCATGTAAGTGAATGATTGGATAGTGATCGGTGAGAGTATTCAGAGGAAGAATTTATTATTTTAATATGTTTAAAAAACATTCACAAAACTCAGCTGCCTTCTTGGTTTTTTTTTACAGAAATAGGCAGTAATCACCCAGTTGAATGGGGATTTTTTCATCCCATTTTCAATGAGTAAAATCACTTATCTCCGACTGTTGGACATTATGTTGGACATTATGTTTGACATGACATGCTAGCATAGCCCTCTGATCCATCACAAGCTAAGGTGGCAATGGACAGCGGGCATATTTTCGCCCGCCACCTTTTCCTTTGACAGTTGGGCAATAGGACGCTACATGCGCACTCAGCTCGCTCTTAAGTGGGATGTGTTATGCTGGTTGGGTGACTAAGTTGGGTTAGTAAGTGGCTCGAGAGCAAGCCGTGGGGTGTATACGGCCAAAAACACAAAAACAAGGATTAAAATTGAGTTTTGGTCTATTTTTTTAATTTGTTTTGAGTTCTTAAATTGAATTGGAATGCACAAATGACTTTGAATTTTGGAGTTGAGCTTAACTCATGTTGTGTTTTCAAATTTTTAGAAACTCGTACACAATTTAAATTTGATTCCAATGTTTTGATAAACTAACGAAATTTCAAACGGTTTTATTTCTTTTTTTGGACAAATTTGAAACTCTGGATCGTTACAGAGGATTGCCCGTTGATTCGGGCCTTTGCGGCTCGAACATGCTTACGGGCAATAAACGTCATCTATTAAAGTTTTTCCCTGCTGGTAAATCAGACAAGATCGGCATCCCTAGTTCCTTAGAGAGAGCGATAAATAGTATGAATTTGTTTATTGTCAGAAGAGATACATCCATGTATCTCTTGATGGTTTCTTGAGCATCGTTCCCAACAAAACTGCGTGCATTCGAACTGTTTGCTCGATGTAATCTCAGGTTGTCATATCCGCAGGAAATGAACTGAAAACTCTATCCTTTATCTTCGTTGCCTGGGAGCAATCAAAACACATATGCTGTCACAGACGAGAAACAACAAGAGCAATATCAAACAGATTAAATTCACGGAAGCTGAAACTTATTCTTACTTCTTTATCCCAGTTAGTGAGCAAGGAGATGGCGAGAAGGAAGAGCATCTGCACCACCAGCACGCACAGGATCCCAAACCAAAGCCCCTGCTCAGAATCAGAGCAGCACAAGCAGCTCAAACGACCACCACTGCATGCTGCAACGTAGACACACGCATACATGATACATGAGCCTTGAGCTTGAGCAATGGCATCAATCTCAGAGTTAAAGCAAATTGCAGATGGTTATTGGTTAATTGAAATGTTAATCATCAGTACACTACAACGTGAGCAGAGCCACCAGACCATCACAGCTGACGGCACGGCGAGCTTCGAGAAGCCGAGGATGCCGCGGAACGCCCCGCCAGAGAACCCTCCCCAGGTAGCCTTGCAGGAGGGCGAGAGCCTGAAGTAGAGAGCCAGGATGGAGACGTTGGTCAGGAAGGAGATGGCGTTGGCCAGCGCGGCGCCTCTGTTCCCCATGCCGAGCCTGTGCACCAGCAGCCAGCACACGAGCACGTGGTTCAGGGCCGTGGCGCCGGAGCTGAGCATCACCGGCACGACGATGTTCTGCGTGTTGGCCCAGCTCTCACACTCAAAGCTCACGATCACTCAAGTGTCCAAGGTAGAAGAAGGCCGGACTCAACACCACACGGTATTTTGCTAGTGGAAATAAGCACGAACACACAAGCACTATTTTCTCACGGCACTGCACACCAGCGCCCACTGCTCTCTCTTTTTATTTTTTTTAATTCACGCACTAAGCACAAGGATTACACCTGAGTTAAATACAGGCTGGCCGCACGACTCGGCAAGCATGCAAGCACTCCACGCTAACCACCTCCTACATGCAAGCCACAACTCCTTGCATGTAGAGCACATCGCACACGCGCACTCAAACGTTCATGCAGGAGTCATCTTGATCAAGTCTTTCAGCAGCCACGTCTCCAGATCCACTTGACCCGGACACACATGGACGTGGCTCTGGTTGCATGCACATGCAACGATCCAGCGCGCAACATCTTCGTCTCCTCTCCTCCCGAAGACTCGATCGCAGCTCCGGCGCCGGCCCATGGCCAGAGACTTGACAAACACACACCTCGACACTACACCACACTCACCCACATTCAACTGCACAACTCAGCTTGACACTCACGTTAACACACGCACTCAACTAAAACACTAGACAACAAGATTAGTTCCAATAATCACCCCCTAATCTTATTGGATTTATTTTCTTCACCACCACACGGGCTTCACAGCATCGCCGGCTCGTCGTCGGCGTCCGCAATGGCAAGCTGTGCCATTGCCTTGGTCACCTTCTTCGGCTTGTCGCACTCATCTGCGAAATGGCCAAACTCACCACAGTTGCGGCAGTCTATTTTGGACTTGTCGAACCTGCCGCGGTACTTCTTCTTTTCACCGTTGTTGTTGACGCCGCTGCCGGAGCCGTCGCCGTCGCCGTTCACCTTCTCTTCAGCCACAATGGCCTCCCACTCGGCGCGCGTGAGCCGTGGCTCAGCCCGCACCATCAGCAGCTGTGGCTCCTCGTTGTCGCGACGCCGTCCCTTCGAGGACTCCTCGAACGCCCTCAAGCGCCCGATCACCTCCATCACCGACATCTCTGTCACATCCCCCCATTGTTCAATGGTGCTAACAGTGGGCAGGAACTTGTCGGGGACGGAGCGCAGCAGCTTCTCGACTACAGTAGTCTCCTTCACTTCCGTGCCGAGAGAACGTATCTCGTTCACGATAGTGGTAACCTTCAAAGAAAAATCACTAATTTTCTCCGTCTCACCCATGTACATACCGTCAAGCATCCTCATGAGGGTTTGTACTCGGGCCTTCTTGACACGAGCTTCTCCAACGTGCATCTTCTTGAGAGCACTCCACGCCTCTTTCGCCGTCTCCTTCTCGGATATGGCCATCACCATGGCCTCCGGCACAGCTTGGACAATGGAACTAATCTTGTGTCTCTGTTCTCTCGAGTTCGTGTGCGTGAGTTTCTCCAGGAGTGTCTGGGCCAACACTGCGTCTGTAGGAACCGGACGAAAAAAATTTTTTTTTAACCTTTTTTAAATAATTATTTTAATATTAACCCTGGACAGAAACTAATTTCAAATCTAACCCTTTTGGCCGCGCCATCCCACCTGGCGCGCAAATAGCCACCGCCGCGCCGGTCACGGTGGCGCGGCGAGGTGCCACGCTGCCTCCTCGGCTGCGGGCGGCGGCCGCGACGTGGCTGCTGCGGGCCCACACTGCCGCGGCGGCGCATGTGGCGTGGCACGACCGCCGTGGGACCCCGGCGGTGCCGGTCGGCTAGTCGCGGCGGCTAGGCCCCACCTTGCCGTGCCATGCCGCCCGGCGCGGCAAGGCTTGGTGCACAGCAGTGGCAGGGCCTGCCGCGCCACCCCGCCTGGCGCGGCAAGGCAAACATAAAATCCCCCGCGCGGCCTTTCCAGACAGCAGTTGGAGCCCTAGCCCGTGCCCTTGCCACCGTCACCCGCCGTCGCCCGCCGCCGCCCGCTGCCGTTCGCCATTTGCCAGCCGGTTGAAGGTTGGGGACGGATTCCCCTCCCTCATAGGAAGGTAATGGCCCCTTTTATTTCATTATTTCGCATTCGAATGAGCCGGTTTTGTAGTTCTTTGGGTAGTATAGTTTTGAAATGGAAATGTAGATTAGGGTTTGATTTTAGGTTTTTTAGTTCGATCTAAGTATCGTGGAATTCATAATGGACCTTCTGTCCGTACTATTGACGTGTAGAATTTGTTGCATGTATCGATTTGGACTCCAAATGTAGGTGTAGATATGTACATGTATTTAGTTATTTTTTTTGTTGCTAATCCATATTAGGTATTTTATTGTTGCTAGCTAAGGTTTTTTTTGGTAAGTAGTGCATATAATAGCTAAGGATAATAGGTGGAGTAATATATGTAGTTGATTGTGAGGTGTGAAAATGTAAATCACCGGCAAATGTTGGAAATTCATATAGTTGTTAATATGCAACGAATATATTAAGGCAAATCAATAGAAAAATTTATATAGATTGTTGCCGTGCATCTTAGGGCTAAACCGCTTTCATTTGTGCAGGAGGTACCCGCTCCTTGAGTCGTTTTACGAGAGGGAGCACCGTGCGCAGCGCATCGCCGATGACCGACAGGTTGGGCTATTTATTGTTGTCGATGCATTGCACTCTGTTTTGGGATCGTACTGATCGAGGACGGTTCATGTTTTTTTGTAGGTTTTGACCTCCCTCCATCCTCGTACGCACGCGCTCGTGATGACGTGGGACGACAGGTACGCGCCTTACTTGGCGCGAGCCGGCTTCCTTGACCTTGCGCGCACCGTCACCGTTGGCCTGCTGGACCTAGACGGGCCTCTCCTCACGGCCCTTCTGGACCGTTGGAGGCCCGAGACGCACAGCTTTCACCTCCCCTGCGGGGAGATGACGGTGACCTTGGAGGACACGGCGATGATCCTCGGGTTACCGCTGGAGGGTGCTGCAGTGACCGGGATCTTGAACACGGCCACCTGGCACGATCTGGTGCAGGGCGTCTTTGGTGCGGAGCCCCCAGAGGACGACCACCAGCGGAGCAAGTAATAATTAACCCGTGTTTCCTGCATTTCTGTACTTGACAAGTGAAGAATTTTCGCCATGACCGCTTGGCCCCTTTGCAGACCGTGACTAGGGTTTGCCGCCGCTTGGCCCACAAGATGAGCTGCATGAACATCGAGGATATGGGTCTTGCGCGAGCCGGCATCCCTCCGCAGCAGTCGGCGAGCCAGCGTACCCCCGTTTGGGAGGGGGGCACGAGGGCTCGACGCCTCGGGTTGGCCACTCGGGACTACTCACGAGACTCCTACCGAGAGGGCGCGTGGGAAGAGAGCCCTTTCTACAGTGGATGACGACGAGGACACCGGCCGGGACCCCGACTCAGACTCCTCCTCCGACGACCCCAGCTTCCGTAGCACCTTACGGTTGAGCCAGCTGCCGGATGCCCCTCCGTTGAGTCAGACACAGCCCACTCCAGGAGCGGTAAGTAGTCTATGCCCCCATCCCCCGAGTACTTCGTAGTTATCGGCACTAACTATGAATTATGGCTGCAATATAGGGCCCCAGCAGATCCACCCCCCACCGGAGACCCAGGTCTACACCAGGCAAGGCCGTCGGCGTCCCCGTGACCAGACCGACGTTGGAAGCCACAACGTCGTGCAAACAAACCCGGGGAGGGTTCGTCGGCCGAGGGCGCGTTACACGCCGGGGGGTCCCTGAGTAGTAGAGGCGTATTTTGTGATGTACTGGACTTAGTGTTGTCCGTTGTGTAATACTGTAGGGTTTGCAAACTATTTTCTTATGTACTTGACTTGGTTGTGGCCTTTGGGTTAATCTTGTGAAATCATCAAATGCAAACATGTGCCTGCTCAATGATGTGGTCATTTTGGATTTGGATGTATCAATGGCAGTCGAATTCCAGGAGCTGGAAATCCAGTTCATGTTGGCACCTTAACACCTCCCCTAATAGCATTCTTCATTGTTGCTTGATACGAGTGAGCTACTGTACTACACTTGAAACAAAAAAGAAAAGAATACACAAAAATTCTGAGAACCCACCATATACTTCACAGCGAGTTATACATCCTTTACCACCAGAAAAAAAAATTTCAGATTTTAAGAGAAGCAAACAAGGGCAGTTCCATTGATCGACTTATTTCAACTGTCGAACTAATAGAGCAGCAAAGGAGAAAAATAGCTACAATAACTGAGTAATATCTATTGTTTAGACATTTAGGTTCCAAAACAATTGTCTGATTATCCCAGCTTTGACTTTGCCTTTGCCGGAAGAATCATAGCAAGTTACGAGCAAGAAAGGCCAATACGAAAATCCTAGTTGTTCTCTTTGAAGTTAAAAATAGGAAGTTTACGGAAGTATTGAATTGTAAAGCGCTTCTTCTTTCTGAGAATTGGTTTTTGCTTTTTAAGGCAAGCTTTGGAAACAAGCAATGGCCTCACTCGAACTACCTTAATCATCGTTCGTCCTCGACTCTCCCCTCACTACCTTGGCTTTCGTAAATTTGATTGGCAAGTGCTGAGGAAAGAACGAAGTGAGCTACTGTATTGGGTTTATGCTGTCTGCTCCTCCCATACTTCTAAATAGATTTATTAACTAGTACTTTTTGTCATTTTTGCTTGTTCGTATAGAATGTAAGAGCACGCAATGTCGTTTTCTTGCCGGATTGACGCGGGTGTGCAGTGCCGGATTTGACAGGAAATGAAGGGGAGGGAGATGGTGAGTAGACCTTTTTTGTAATGGTTGAAATGAGATCCGGTGACAGGCTTGTGGAGGAGCAAGAGAAATTGGTGCAAGAGATTTTGGAGTTGTGCTTGAACTGGATCACAACACGGCTGAACACATTGATTTTCGTTTTGCTCGGATTGTAACAGTGTGTGATAGACTACCGTACCATAACAAGTGGCGCGGCAAATCAATCTTCACGCGCCAGTCCCACCCATGCGCAACTACAGTACTAGTCGCCAAGAACTCGAGGACTCAGACGCCCTTGCCGCGCCAGGAGGCATGGCGCGGCAGGGTGGGCCCAGATCTCTCGCGCCCGCGGGACTGTGAAGATGCACCGGGCCCACTTGTCAGTACTGCCGCGCCGGAAGGACTGTCGCGACAAAGGTGGGGCCCGCACCTGCCACGTCACCAACAGCCCCGCCGCGGGCGCCAGCGTGGCAACCCTTGCCGCGCCACAGATACTGGCGCGGCAGTGGCTATTAGCCGCGCCGTCTCTAATAGCGCGGCCAAAAGGGTTAGAAATAAAAATATTTTTTCGCGAGGGTTAATATTAAAATATTGATTTAAAAAAGGTTAAAAAAAAATTTCGAACCGGACGTGGCACTGCAGCGGCCCGTACAGGAAGAGCGAGGGGATCATCCATCCACCGCATGTAGCTGCCGGCCGGCCCCCGCGGCGATCTCCGGGTCCTGGCCGAAGAAGAGGAGGATCTCGCCGGTGAAGGCCCACACCGCCGCTGCCGGGAAGCTCGCCAGGGAGAGCACCAGCATCGCCCTCTGCTTGTAGACGCCGAGCAGGTAGTCCTGCTTCGCCCCGAAGGCTTGGCCGCACAGCGTGTCCAGGCTGCTCACCATGCCGGCCTGACAAGACGCACTTGAGACATGCACAAGCATGGGGATACTTTCAACTTTCAAGGTGATCTTAAGTACAGGTTTACCAGAATGCTGAAGCCGGTGACGCCGGCGAAGGAGGTGGCCATGGAGGCGCTGGAGAGCGCGAGCTCGCCGAGGTGGCCGACGAACATGACGGAGATCATCTGGACGACGTTCTGCAGGAGGCACGCGGCGACGAGCTGCCCGGCGAGGTAGAGCTGCTTCTTGGCCTCACTCACCACCAAGCCCTCCTTACCGGCTCCTGCTCGTCCGTTCGTCTCGGTGAGGAGCGGCTCTCCATGCTTCTCGCCATTGCCATCGAACTTCAGCGTGAGATAAGCCGAGACGACGACAGCAATGGCAGTCCAGCTGCAGGTCGATGTCACTGATTGACCTGCTTTCTCACAAGGGAAAATCCACCACCTTCAGCGTTTACATTTGAAAGGAAATGGGCGAAGAATTCGCTGGTCAATTGGCCGATAAGGCAAACGACAAAACTATTTGTCATGAAAATATAAAACTGTACTCCATAGGCGCGCATGCAGGTCAGTTGGTGAGTTTCGTCCCATTCAGTCAGTGCAGCAGATAACAAATTATAACAAACGAAGCGTAGCAGTCGGATTCGACGCAAACGACATCCTCCAAAACATAATTAGAACTTGGACACTGTAGGACCAAGCTCGATCGGAGTGTCTAGTCAGTTAGGACATTGTTTGGAGTGGCTTGGTTTAGACTTAAACATAAGTCTATGAAAAGAAAAACGTTTTGGTTTTTTAATTCTATCTTTTTTAATCATGAAGACATCTCTAAAAGTTCTTAAAAATAAAATAAACGAAGCATGCCACCTTTGAGAAACAGATCAAAAACCTCTCGAAGTGCAATTTATCATTCAACTCAGCTAGATTATTAATTCAGCCCAATCACTCCAAATATACTCTAGATCTCACAAGAAAAGTGGAAGATCTTGAAAACATTAATGATACTAGTGCTGCTAAAATTATTTGTTTAAAAAACTTGTTTTTATTGTCATTCTACCTCCTCCAGGTACCTAAAGTACCTTGTTGTAAGTGGTCGTGGACCATCCATCTACCCACATAATTTAGCTCACGTAAAATGTTAACGGACTCCCGTATATTATCCCGGCAAAATAAGTGGATGACCCGTATAGCCCACCTAGCCTGTTTAAGCTCGCTTAAACCCGTGTAGCTGTGGGTATGGGTTATCTTGGGTTCATTAAAAGCATGTAAGTCTCATCTATTCAAATGGGCTCATCAATTTATACAAATTAGCTCCCCGGTACATAAATTCACCTCCAAGAGTTTTGGTCGATTTCGTGAAACTTTTATGGTGCGAATATGAGGTTTCTTTTAAAAAAACTGACGTTTTATGTAAATTTCATTAAAAAAAACATTTGAGCCCAGTTATTTGCATAGGCTTGCCAATTCGCACAAAGTAGCTACCCAGTACATAGAATCATCCCTAACAAATTTGGGTCGATTTTATAAAAATTTTATAGTGTAAACACACTTTTTTCAAAAAAGAAATATCGATATAAATTTCATACAGCGAGACAAAGCTCAGGTCTGTTATATTACAAGCTGCAATGTGCGTGAGTGTATGCATTGCTCTAGATTGCATCATATATATACACATCCAAGTAGTAAATAGTAACAAACTAATACTAATTATATGCATAGTTAGAATATTGTGGGCCCTCAACTTTAAGGTCCATGAAGGATTTCTGCAATAATCCCTGAATTGATAGGCTAGTGCACACCATTACATAGCCGAATCATACTGCAAACTAACGTATAGAGTAGAACAGATACTTAGATGAAATAACATCTTTTGGTGAATTGTTTTATGTCAGCACCGACCAGGCCAAATAACAGTATAGTATAAAGGATAGTTCAGAGTACAATGTTAAAGTCTTAGAAATAGCAAAAGGTTGTCCAGCGGCTATACAATCTTGCAAGTGACTGGAGGAAACGCCCTAAACTCCTTCTTGGCCGTCATAGCCTAGGTCTTCATCTTTAAGGCATGCATAGGGGTCTTTAGGATTCTCTCTATCTAAAGAGTGAGTGAGTGCGAGGGTAAGTGTGTAATGAAACCGTACTTATGAGTTAACACCCTCCTAACACAAGTAATGATAATGGCTCTAAAGGAAGGTAGGGTTTGTTTATTTGCATAAAACCAGTTGGAAGTGACTTAGCCAAATTTAAATCATGGTTGAGAAGATGTATAATTCTTACTAAGTTGTGTTTTCCAGAAAACCCAAATACCCAATCCTGGCTATCCTTGTCCCATCCCCTGATATGACTAGACTAAACACCACACTTAGCTGGAACCTCGGTTTCTGTTTTTCCTCCTTTCACCCACTATCATATTCCGTGATTTGGCAATCCCGTTGTGGATCATCACTCCTAGATTGCCGGTCTAGCGAGCGCATGATCTAGATCATCCTTGGATGACGGCGCCCTTCCGTCTTTGCCTTGGGCTAGAGTATCTTCCAATGTCTCCACAGAGCACGCTACTAGACTCCACACCAGCACTACCACGCGATGGCCACGCATTGTGACGGACGTATCCAATACTAAATCATAAATGAAGGACTCCTTCTTGTCCCATTTCTCATGGCCCGAGAGCCAGAGATCCCACACTCTGCTCCCTGTCTCAATCTCAACAGGTTCATCAACCTTCTAGTCTAGATCCACTCTAGACAACCAATGTAATCTCTGGATCTCAACCCGTGTCTGCACCTTTATTCAAGCAGTTTACATCTCACGACCTCCCAACACAAACCTTTAATCCATACTAGCTTATATACTAATTCATAATACAGTAGTAGTTGTAGTGGTAAGCTATTGTTCACCACTGTGGGGTAGTTATACCCTGAAATAAATTATTGATTAGACCTAAACATGTCTAAGTAGGTTTTTACCCTAGGACTAAGAGTCCAAAAGTTATAGCATGATATTTACGATAATCATAGCATGATATTTATGATAATCATAGCATGGTAATTAAACTTATCAATGGTCACGGCATGTGTATAACATGATTAACAAGCTAGGTATTTTCCATAAATTATAGAGCATACAATTTCTTAATTGAATCGAAATAATTTAAGTAAAACTGGTAAGATATGAACTAAGAATGTTAACTTGTCTTGTACTAAGGTGTGGTACTCTTCTTCCATGTCTTCAAATCTTCTTTTCGGATCCTCGACGTCTATTCAGGAAGATACAAACAATGCATAAACATGTGCAAAAAGAAATGATGCATAGATACACGAAATAAATACTAATAGTGACATATAGATTGTATGTGTCAACATATGATATGTATGAGAATGCTTAAAATACCCTTAAGTACTTATACCCTTGCAAGAAAATAATTTTTAGAAATTACAAAAGTATTAAAATATTAATTCTATAAAGCCTTTAGGGGTTTTTTCATTTTGCTAAATTTTATGATAAGTTAATTAGGTTTAATATTTTTATTAAATTGTTTCTTTGTTGGAAAAGTTTCTATGAAAATTTGGAAATTTCAGAGTTTAGAAAGTATTTTAAATAAATCTAACAGATTTCAAGCAATAATAATACGTAAGAAAAAAGGTTTAATAGCTTCTATTAAATTTCCAAGGCACAAGAATTTATTTAAATCTACCAAAATAATTTTCCTGGGTACAAAACTACATCTAGTATTTTCTAGAATTTTATCAAGATTTTTGTAAACCATAAATTTATTTATTTAAACAGAAAGGAGTATATTATAATTTCCAAAAAAAAAAAGGCTAAACTAGGGTTACTATTATTTTATATATGCACGAAACAGATTACTATGCAAAGTTATAATTTTATTGAATCCAGCCTACTGTCTAGTATTTATCATAAATTTTTCAATATCTTAGGAGGTGTTTAACTATTTTTAAAAAATCATTTATACTTTTTGAAATTATTAAAATAGGAAAAGACTAGAAATTACCAAACAGGAATAGGCTAAATCTAACACCGTGTAGCCTAAGGTGGGTTCGGTCCAAGAGCAAAAACGGCCCGACCGAAGCCCACAAACCGAAGGTGTAAATCAGGAGTACGCCTCTACTAATACTAACAGGTGGGGCCGTAGACCCACATGTCAGTGGCTATTAGAGCTAAGCACGGGAGATTTAAACGCTAATTACTGTTAGCGTGGGTCCACATGTCAGTGACTCTATCTCGCGGCCGACATTAGGGTGACGTCAGTCAGGCGACAGGTTTGCCTGGTTCTCCAATCAAACTCCGGCGAACCTTCGGCGGAGAACTAGCAGCGCTACGGTCCACCATCCTAGTGGTTCATGATCAGAATGGGTTCTGCTAGAGGAGACCTAGGACGTGCTGACCATGAGCGTGGGGCGAGCTGGGGAGGAGGGAGCGCCGTCCAGCCTATTGTTTCCTCTGTGCCGTCGTGGCCCCACCGTCCCCTCCATGCGACCATGCCATGGGGAGGAGGAAGAGGACCTGCCGTCCTTCCTGCGTGGCTACGTCATCCGCCTGTCTCCTCCGCGTCGTCGCATCGTGGGGAGGATAAAGAGGCCTCGCCATTGTCGCCACACCGTCGCCGCCATGCCTTCGCCTCCACGTCGCCATGCCATTCCTCCTCACCCCCGCCGCGTCCTCATGGCCGGCCATGCAAAGCCCGCAAGGAAGGAAACCCTAGCTTGCAACCTTGTGGGTCGAGAGAGAATGAGACCGAGAAAGAGGCGGAGAGAGTGAGAGAGAGGCCGGTAGAGTGAGAGAGTGGCAGCTGCAGGGACGAGATGTGGGACAGTGGGGAGGGAACGGATGTGGTTAGGGTTTAGTGGGGAGGAGCTGGATGTGCCGTTGGATTAAAATCCAACTGTGGATGTTAGGTCGGGTCCGGGGGACCCGACCAGACCTCCTCCCTGCTGTTGGATCGGGTCGGGACTTGGTGGGTCGGGTTAGGACTTAGATCTCTAACAAAGTCATACTTGATTTATTGCATACCTTGTCATACTTGATCTGGTACAAGTACGACTACATTGCGTTCCGCTTGAAGATAGCATTTGGAAGTCATGCTGAAAGATACCTCGATGTGGTTAATGGAACTATTCGAGACCTTTTTGATGAATATGCACCTGAACTGAGAGACTCTCTTGAGCAAAACTCACAAGGAATAAATGGTGATGGCCATGTGGAGGCTGAAAATGATCCTCTTATTAATTGGCATCAACATTTAAGTGCAAAACGAGTTCAAGCAATAATGAGGTTGATAGATATTTGAAGGAAGACTTGTTCCCTCATCAAGAGGCTTTGGATATTTTGCAATGGTGGGCGAATGGCGATACAATCTCCAAAATTTCCTATCCTTTCTCATATGGCGCGAGATGTATTGGTTGTCCCTGCTTCCACTGTTGCATCTGAGTCCGTTTTTAGCATGGGAGGAAGAACCATTAGTGACTATAGGAGCAGGCTCTCTAGCGATACTGCTGAGGCCTTGATTTGCCTTCAAGATTAGCTTAAGGCAGCAATTGTTGCTACTTGATAATACCTTAATGCTCATTTCTCTATTTATATCTTTTTGTTTTCTAATGTTTCAGCCTCTTCCCACAAAAGAACACAACAATAATGGATATAGATGATGATGATGATGAAGTGCATTTGTGATTTGAAGTTTCAGGTTGATTTGTAACCTAAATTTAATTTCTAGCCCATTTAAACAGCACTTTGATTTTCTAGCCTAACTCCTTTACTTTGTTTGCATACTTGTATTTAAAGATAAGGCAAATTTCTTTTAAACAGCACCTTAGTTGTAGTGCTGCATCACTCTGTTTATAAATAGAGGGAATTTGATAGGACACTGCTCCTATTTACATGTAGTATTGTTCTTTATTTACATGTTCATGCAGCATGTAAATAGGGCACTGCTGCTAGTTGTAGTGCTTTCTTTATTTACATGTCCGTGCAATATATCTGAAAAAACATGTATTTTAGAAAAAATTAAGATGTACACAGACCAAAAATTGAAAACATGAATTTATTTAAGGTTGAGCTTTTTCCACTGCTAGTAGATCACTCTAGATTAATTAAGTATAGTGACCAGTGTTCTTGCTCTTGCATAATGGTGCTGCTCCTCCTTTCATGCAGAAAGTTTACTTTCATGCATGTTTCTGCTCCTTCTCCTTGGTTGATATGTAGTTAGATATATAATTTTTATTTTCTCTGCAGTCTGCACTTTATTGCATTATATTTCATAATTAATGTTTTAAAATTTAATTTGCAATGGATTTTCCTTAATCAAATGTTTGCATGCGGATAAACAAAAAGGTGGAGCTTTTCTTGAAGCTCCAGTTTCAGGGAGCAAGAAACTAGCTGAAGATAGTTAGTTGCAGACTTGCAGGGTAATTCAGTGTGCTGTGATGATGACCTGATGATCATTTCCTACTAAATTGTGAGCTAGTTGGTATTGATGGAACTTCCAAAATACATAACACTGTTCTTCCTGTATTTTTTGTTGATGTGGTTTACTCTCTTAGAAAGAGCCTGAACGTGCTGCATTGTGCATTTGAGTGTGACTGAACCTGTTGCATTGTGTATTGTAAAGCAGTTGTCTTGATTGGTGTACGCTGAAACTATCTGCGGGAAAAGGGAACTGAAACTTGCTATCTATTAGATTATGCAATGGGTATGCCTGATGGATTAATCAAAATTTCTGTTGCCTATTAGATTAATCGTATCTTTGTAGGCCATTGTTTCATGCAAAAGAGAGCCCTCGGAATTGGGATGGAGGAATACGTATGGTATGCACGACCAGAAACTGATGCAGCGAATAATAATTGTGATTAATCCAGTAAAACGGGTGTGCTGTGGGGCCATTAAAGTCTTTCCTGGACAGTGGCCTCTACCCGATTACAAAATACGAGAGTGCAAGGACACGTGCTACTAACCCGGCGGCCAGCCCGCTTGCAACGTGCCCGCCTCCAAGAGCTCAACTTCTACTCCTCCCAGGCCATGGGACAGACTGTCCCGTTCGTGGTGCCACAATGTGAAGACTGATTTGACCGCGACACTCAACCTAACCAACCAAATGCTTATCCAAGTGAGTGTGGCATGCGAAATCTTTAGACGTGGCAAACTTTGGTAAGGCCCAAATCTATGGATCAAACTCATATGGCTTTTGATCCTCCTGCCCTATAATTTAACTTTCAAATGGGTCTATCTCTACGTTCAGTTCCGGACTTCAGGGTTGAAAGTAGGAACCTTTTCATTAAAAGCTCCAGCCAAAGTCCCCAATTGTTTAATGTCCATGTAAGAAACAATATGGTCCACACTTCCAATGTGCATATCTCAGAAAACATGCACCAAACGCTGAAAGGGAAAGATAATGAAGGAAAATGAATAACGGCCTGGAAGGGGGGCGGGAGTCCTCTACCCCCATCAAAGCAGGAGGAAAAATAAAGCACTACTCAGGCTACATCAGTTTTCATATTCTCACTCAAATCTCAAATAAAAAAGATAAGCGAGACACAAACATTACAAAAGGAACGGTCCCACGCATTTATGAATATGTTTCAGGGTCAAACAAATGACCTGCAATTTAATTTACAACAACATGTCTATGCGAACAAATATAAATACCATTTAACCTGCTTCAGACTTGAATTGCACTGTTGTCAAACAATGGTGAGCTTCGTCCTGGCAACACACAATTGGTGTTAAAGGTTCATAACCAGTTCTTTCCGCGTCCTAAAAGCGCCTTCGCCTGGTTAGCATCCCGCCAATCGGGGTTGTTGCAGCTTCCATATGGCAGCAGGATCAAAATCGTCTATATCTAGAAGTTTCTTCCTCTGTACTGTTGCATCTCCTGCAAAACACATGTCGAACTCGATCAGGATACCAAATTTGACTCAGGCTCTGACTGTTTGTATTACAATGCAATGGTGATTGGATGCACAAAATCCACTTAAAAGGAGGTGCTTCTATTGGCTTACGGGTGCATAATAATAAACAGGACGAGGCTGCCCAATCATCATCTGCTGCCCATACTGCAAATATAAAAAGGAGTTACCGCAGGCATAAAAATAAGAATGTACATACAGTTAACTTTATAGTGGGAAAAAAATTACATGTTTCAATCATTGCCTTAATTTTGCATGGGTAAATCAACCTATTTTTATTTTTAAACAGTCAGGCATCACATTCCACAAACAAACATATGCTGCTGGCAAAATAATGTCAACATGTGAAACTGGTAAAATGAGGGGAAAGAAATATCAGAAAAATATATTTAAATAGAAGGTACTGCATTCATGTCTGAGAACATGCAGCCGCTTGATGACAATGGATTGCAAGTTATAATGGTTGATATGGCAGAAGGCATGAAAAAATGAAAGCAGGTAAGCCAGAAGAAAGGATAAATTCAGTTACTATCTGATCAAGGGATTAAAGGGGAATTGGGTTAATTAATGTCAAATATCATATTGGAAAAACCTAAGGTGTTTGCATGGTAAATCAACTAAGAATGCATAGTGAACTTCATTTTGTGTAAACTCTCTCACCTGTGGCCCAGAAGGATGCATGTAACCCTGGGGCGAAGGTCCAGGTTGAGCATTGTAGACAACAGGTTGGCCACCATAGGCCGGTGCAAACTGCAATGTAATTGGCATAAATGGAACGTGGTAATCATATACACATTTGTAAGCATAGCTAGCACAAGGAATAAATGTGCAAGTCACCATGAAAATGGGAGTACAACATTTTAAAAAGAAAAGAAGCAAAAAGTATTTGTGGAATGTACAAGGACAACCACACAACAGAAATAGAAGTACAATCTATCAGCTCCTTTCAGAGAAACAAGATTGTAACTCCAATCATTGAAGGGAATATTAATTACTTAGTTAAATTCAAAGAACACTTGGAAGGCATAATCAAAACATTTTTCTGTAAATCATATTTCACCAATATTACTGTTAGTCCAAAAATCCCCTGGTTCTAGTTAATTTTGTCAGATATAATATAACCAGAAAGAACAATTCAAATGACTCCAGTAAAAAATTACAATTGCAAATGGTGAGAGCTTATAACAGTAAGAAACATTGGTCAATAAGAATCATCATAAGGCAAAACCTTAATTCTAAATCAAAGTTTCGACTGATTTACTTTCTATCAACATTGCAGTGCCACTCTTTAGTGATGCTTTTTTAAAAAATAACAAATGTATTCATCTTTAGAGTTTTAACCACTATTTGAATGAATGCAAAATTATATTTAAATTCAGATACCACACCTGCTTCATAAATAATAAAAGCAACTCAACAAAAAAAAAAGTGTAAAGAACTCACCCCCATGCCAACTGGAAAACCAGGTCCAAGAGGGGCAGTTGGCATGTTACTAGAATAGTAGTATGGTCCATCAGATGCTGGAGGATGTGGTGGTCTCAGAGATGTTGAGGGAGTGAAACTCTTAGCATTAGGGTTCAGCTTGAATTCCTGGTTCAGAAATAACAATTGTCAGTACACTTCACACAAACCACATAACTAAAAAACAGTTTGTCATATCCAAGCAGAAAAAATGGCCAAATATAATACATGTATACAGAACTTCCTCACAGCCAGAGCCAGACCTTAGCATTCGGGTTCAAACTTGACTTTTCTGAGCTAAGGGATCCCATCGAAGAACTTGGTGACAAGCCTGGAGCACTTGCAGCTGATGTTACAGCAACACGCTCAGATGTTGATGATGTAGAGCTACCAGGTCTTTGAGAAGAATTCACATATTCAGCTGCAGGAGGAGGTTTGCCAGATACAGTAGAATCTGGTGTCAGAGCATCCGAGGACTTGATTCCTTGACCAGAAGATGAAGGCTCACATGCATGTGAACTTGAAGGTGGCCCATCCAAATCTGTCAAAAGATAATCACAGTGTCATATATTGTACTGTTATTGAAATTTCATGCAATTCAGAATGCTGCAGGTGTAGGAAGCTCAAATTAACAAGGCCATAAGATTCTGTTGCAAAAAACAAATGAGTGTTGAGCACAAAGGAGCTAATTGAAATAATTTACAACACCAGAAAGCATGTAGACATAGAACAAGATTTTACGGTCATTAAAGGATAGTCAATACAAAATCATCCCAAACAACTTCATAAATTTGTAAGCATTTGATAGGTGCACATAGGTTAATTCAGAGATGTGTGTATTATTGTATGGATGAAGGAAATCAATGGAAAAATAAAAAATAAAAATAAACATTGAATCTAAAAACTACACGAATATGACCTACCTGGCACAGAATAGTGAAAATATGATTCCATTAAAATTCAACTGTTACTAGCTATATCCACAACTGGATCACATTTTGTAATGATCAGACCTGGGAGAGAATGCCAGCGAGGGAATCGTGCCGGCAGCGTGTGGCGCGGTTGGTCCTAGATCAATCTTTGATTCTTTGCTTGATTAATATCATGACCGGCTAGTCCTAGCTAGTCCTATATATAGGACGACCTCCTACAGCTAGTCCTATACATAGGACGACCTCCTACCAAACATATCTAAAAAATAGCAGATTGAAACTAACAAACCTTATCTCCTAACAAGCCAAATAAACCTAATAAATATCTAAGTAGCGAGTTTCTGTTCACGGGCGATCTAATCTTATCCTATGCCTGTTGGGGCCCACATGCACATAACACATTTACTTTTGATTTATTAATCACTTTGTAACAGGTAGAATTTATCAATTGTCGGTACAACTTAGGATTACTCATCAGAGCTAACAGCTAAGTAACACATGATATGACAACAATATATCATAAACAAATAATACACTTAAAACAAACTTCCAGCTGATGCATAAATTTCCAACCCACCTTCAGAAATCAATGGTCTACCGCCTTCAGGTAGCTGTTAAGAATAAAAATATATTCAGGTTAAGAGAAGAATGTAATCATAATTATATTAACACAAAAGAAAGCTTACGACATTCTCAGGTTGCAAATTCCTGCTGTCCTTGTCACCACTGCTATCTTTGTTCTGCTTCTCATCCAACCTAAGGTTCATAATAGTGTGTCAAACATTGTCCTACGAATCAATGACATTGCCATTAAAATTCTCTATCCTAAAAGGTTCTTGCTAGGGTAGTCAACATAGTCATGCTAAATGAACAGCACGGTAGCATAGCGACCAGGAATATAGTAGTCCCATGAGGAAAACTCAAAACTGAATGACAAATAATCAACAAGTTAACACTGAAGTGGAATTGTAACAATGATGCATATGCACCAAAGTTAATTCGTGGCAAACCCTGCGAACCAAGATTCTGGTCATTCAAACCGCATATCGGATTAACAGACCAAAGAGGTATACCCTTTAAGGCCTTAACAAACCTTCTGTAAAGTAGCATATAGTGAATCCACACAATGTATCTGACAAACCACATTTCAGGTAACAATGATAAGCACAAATGGCACTGACATAACAGCAAAGGTAAGCTGTTTCCCAGTTGAGTTGATCCACAAAAGAAGTGCTAATTATTATAATTAATTAATTAAATTGTATCTGTATCACAGAAGTTACTAATTTCAGTTTGCTCTGTCGGCACATTCAGCCGAAAAATGTGAGGTATATTTGAAGTTCCTAAGATCAGTGCTAACCATACAGTTACTGTGATTTAAATGAAATACCTGCTTGGCCTCATCACAAATTGGTCAATTCAAAAACTGCACCTCAGGATTTGTTTTATCCTGAGGTACAGTGGCAAGCCACAACTTTCGTAACAATCCGATCAATGGATCACAAAAAGTCATACCAGCCTGCCTTCAGTTTGGTGAAGTGTGGCAATGAACCAAACACACCCTCAAAACTTTTAACTGACATAATAAAACACATCCTAAAACTTTAACTGACATAATAAAACACATTAACTACTCAGCATGGTTTCATTTTAACTGATGTTACAACATATAAAACAAAGTTAATGATCAAAAGTAGTTAATATATATTTGCATTGAGACTGTCCACCGCATTGCAACATAAAGAGAGAGAAATTTTTGACACAGCCTATCTTCCATGCTCATAAATTGAATAGACATAACAACAATGTAGAGGGTACTATCATTTTCTACCTGTTGACATCAACTGACAAAAGCTTGTTTGGCAGGTAATCAGATGGTAGCTGACTAACACTGTTTGTCGGAGCAGTGGCAGACAAATGGGTACCACCATATACATGGGAAGATGATTCTTCACCCTGAATATCAAGAACACAAACTGTGGAATTCAGCAGTTGATGTCATTTTTAATGATAATGCATAGATTAGTCACTAGAATAACAATTGTTATTTGTTAACACTTCAAGCCCTTTTTTAAAAAAAAAGTGTGTAGGTCATTGCATTAGAACAATTACTGTTTAAAAACTAGGTTCTCCAAAGCAGCCAACTTACAGTTGGCATATCTCACAACATGAAAATGTCTCAAAACTCCAGATGAAAAATAAGTGTCACTCAAACCAAACAGTAACAAAATAGATGCAACATATTCGTTAGAAAAGGCAAAGGATTCACCAAAATTCAGCTGAAACAATGTTGTGTGTGTGGGTGGGGGGTGGTGGGAAGTATACTCCTCCATCCGCAAGTAAGTTTGTTATAAGAATGTGCAACTATTTATGAGATAGATCACATGAGTTGTTTCTCAGGAAATTGCATAATAGCTCCTTAAACTTATACTGGTGTTTCACTTGAATCCCTGAACTTGGGAAGTGCACATTTAGGTCCCTAAACTTGTATCGAGTCAATAGATGAGCAAACATACTGAATAGTAACTTGATATGACAAGTCATCTTATTTCATCTAAATCACCATGTGACTGTGCAATGGAAAAATTGTTGCCTTCAGATTTAAAGGGGGTATTCATGTCTTACTGTATTTGGATAATTCTATCTCCCCATTGATCATACTATCTTACTTGCAAACACATGGTCAAACACCAAGTGTCATGTCGCTGTTAAACATTAATATTTAGTCGGTCTTGAAGTTGCGTTGACTCAATTAAATAATTTGGCACCTTAATGTGCAGTTCTCAATTTCAGGGTGTAAGGCACACCAGTACAAGTTTAGGGACCCATGGTATTTACTCTTTTGTTTTATTACTAACATGTTGGTATAAATCAATGCTAAAATCTGATCGCATCAAATAGAAAGCATACAGGAAGATGTGAAGTTGTTTCATGTTGCATACCGTTGTTGATGAACATGCCGACAAATCTTTTGTATCAATGTTGCCTGTCCTGGTATCGAAAGATTGCGTACTGCTTGAGACATTCGTAAATGACTTAAAGTTTCTGTTATCAGTATCCCTACGCACTGCTGAATATTTTAACTCTTCATCATGCTCCAAGTCTTCATCTAAATATAAACCTCTTTCCTGCAAAAGTAATCTCAATATTTCAAACATTGTCTGAATGATTATGTACATTTTTTTGTATTTTATAACTCTAAGCAGTTAGTAACACTTACTTTACCATCCACTAATCATCTCAAACATGGGACTAGGAGAAGTGAAAATTTGTGAAAGTGGACAGGTGTAAAAAGAACTTTTTTAGCCAGAAAGTGTTTGTAGTTATTAACATATCCATCCCCATGTTTGATTAAAAAAAGGAGGAAAATTCATACCTCAGCAAGATGAATATCTTCAGTATCTTCTCCTTCTATTTCTCTGGCTATTCTTGAAGCATGCTTTTCAAGCTCTCTCATATGAGGACCTCTCTCAAGCTTTGTGGTATAAAGTTCTTCATTGAAAGTACTCTTTACCCCAAACAGAGCTGCATTTGTTTCAAACTGATCCCAGCTCCTAGCAATATATTAACTATTATTCATGATGACAACACATGCAATAGAAGCATAGGACAAAACACGTAAAGACACTGCATGATTTACCATAGCACCCTTTCCATGAAAGAAATTTTAACAAAAAACATGTTTTCTAGAAACCTTTTCTTTTTCTTAAAACATAGTTCCTAACTAGTAATTAATGATGTTCTCATGTAAGCACAGTTTCTAGGAAGGTTTCCACCCAAACCAGTAAACTGTTGCAAGAAAGAAGATAGAATATTTAACCCAAACAAGAAAAAGTGTACTGATTGACAAGGTAATATATTGCCATAGCAATATAGCATGTAGATATATTTTTTCATAACTTGACACTGTGGCACCCATTTGGTGCTCTCTATTTTATAAACCAATTATACACTGCATCAACATGAAATGATTAACAGAATCTGAAAGGGAGATACCCCAGCAATGACTACTTGCAGTTGATTTAAAAGGTGAGTCTCAATCATTAAAGTTAGATTGGTACAATTAAATATATAAGCTAGAGCTTAATTTAGATTTTTCAGTACCTATTCCCCTTCCTGTCATATTTTTCCAATTCGACGCAATCTGAATCTCCTTCATCTGGTGCCCAGCGCTCAAGCTCCCTCTCTTCAGAAAAATGAGAGCGGGAAATTGAAGAATCTATCATTAAGTCTTTCCTTTTATCATGGACAGGACCTTTAGGCAGCTCATCACCACCAAGTGCGACATCCTAATATTGATCATAATAAAAAATCATTACATAAACAATGGAGAAAAGAGAACAATAGTTCATGACAACATGTAAGGTCATTCCAAATGCAAGGCAAACAGAAAAACCGAAGGAGGAGAATAAAACCTTGGCAAGAACTTGGACAAGCTCCCTTGCTGGTATTATCATAGTCTCAGGCTTTCTTACCACATTAATAGGATTGCTGTGTCCATCAACAGAACCATCCTTTATCAGCTGTGCCATTTTCAAGACAATTCCTACAAGAATAGCTTGATTCTTAAGTATAATACGGTAAGAAATACAGTGTGTGAATATTGTATTCCTATAGACAACAGAAAAAGTAAGTGCTAAAAAGATTGGGAAAAATGCAGATGAGATTTAAAAAAGGAGAGATGTACCAAAGTCTTTGTCAGTGTTTGCTGCATGGAAGATTCCAGAGATAACAGACCCATTTTTGACATGCACATCCACATGATGTCCAATAAGTTGTGTCATAACATAGACTAGTCGATCCCGCGAAGGGCTTGCATGTCCTAGTTTACCTCCATTTTCTAAACCCAAATAGAATATTATCAACACTAGCTCTTGAACATTCATACCGTGTGATTACGTAAAATGAGATAAGATGTTCACCTGCATTGGTAAAACTGCCAGACGAAGATTTCATCAGGTGTGTTTTACTTTCATGCCTTCCACTACCCTCTCTATCAAGTTTTCGATGAGGGAATCCATTGGCGGAACTCCTAGGAGGTACGGGCTGCTGTTGACGACTCATAATCCCTTCATCAACAACATCAAAAGCTCAGTTTTGCTTTAATATAAACATTATTAGAAACAGTTAAATATTGAAGCAAATATAAGAGGCAAACTTTTGAAAAGAGCTCAAACACAAATTGTGTTAGTTACTTATTATAAATTGACTGGATGTACTTAAGAAGATGACCACCATACCTTAACCTGTATATGTAATATACATGATTATATAATATTGTATCTAAATCTCGTGATCACTATGTACTCTAAGCTTCTGCTACAAAAAGCATCTAGATTCAATTAAATTAAGATAACTGAAGCAAATAAGCAAGGTCAAAGTGGCAAAGGGTGCTAAATGAACTCGTTTAGCAGGGCCTGACTGGCCTGACCATGAAAAGTGAGCACAGCTCGAAACAATACCATGGTGGGCCCTATGATGAAAAAAATTGCAAATGGTTGCAAATCCTACTAGCTACGTTATAGACATAAATATTAACGTCCACTCCTAAATGGTTAAATCAATTTCTGCCACCTACTATTAGTTTTCCACAAAACTCTGCTGTGACAGGAAACATTTAGAGAAGCTAACAAATGAACCAGTAAATTGGTACTTCTTTCCTTTCATATGCTCCAAATCATATAGCCAGTACCTTATTTATTTAATTGAGAGTGTTTTTCATATGGGATATGATTAAGACCAAGGTCACACACATTCTAATAGTATGAACTGCGATATACTTATGTCCTCTGTTCCGTGGAATGAGTCAAAGTAGAGATACTGACCCAGTGGGCTGGGCATACAGACAGACTCGGTAATCATTCAAGGTCTCAGGAGGGTATACAATAACCTTCCCAGTAATGAAATCTCAACAGTTATATTTCTGCTGCTCAGACTAACCAGATGCAACATCATATCCAGCTTCACCCTGATTGGTGCTGCTTCTGTAATGTTACTTAAGCACTAACCGGAGCTGGATGACAACAACAAAAGCACACAGCTAAAAACAATGCACAAAGCTACATTACAATCTTTTCCTAATGGCATGGCACCTATCAAAGCATCACATACAAACAAAATCAGCTCACAAGCAAAATCCGATAGGAGCAACGGCTGTCTCCACGCATTCCAGGAACCCCAGCCGATCGCATCATTGATCCGACGCCCCCAAACCCGCAGATCTACGCTTAGGTTTACGAGCTCAAGCTCGAATGCACGTACCACCCTTCCCGATCCAGCCGAACGAGCAGAGAGGGGGGCGGGAGAGAGCGGCCTTCCGCGAGGTAGTTACCTGCCGTGGCGAAACCCTAGGGTTTCGGGGCCCGCCGGATCGCGGCCGGGGACGGAGGAGGCGGAGACTCCTGCAGCGAGCGGCCGGGAAGCAGGGAAGCGACGCGGAGAAGGGGCGAGACAGGCGGCCGCCGGAACCGTAGGCTCGGACGGCACGAGGGCGGCCGAGGAGGTGGAGGCGGAGGCGGAGGCGGGGCGAGACGAGGGGAGGAGCCCGGGTGGGGGTGGGATGGTTCGCCGCCGCAGCCGCGGTTGGGAGGGGAGGGCAAGCTGGCAGAAGACCGAATGAATCGATGGTCCGCGCGACGCGATGGTGGGGTGTTTGGTAATTGGTTGGCTCAGCGGTCGGCTACGACGCGTGGGCTGCCCGCCTCGCGCCGCGCTTTAACTTTCGTGCGGGAGTAGAGTCGCGAGCGGGGCACGTGCTAGGCTGTCCGTACACATGAGTGGCTTCTCCCTTTCTTTTTTTTTTACAACCTCATTTTTGGTTTTCAGAAATGCGGAAAATCCATCTCACGAATTCAATCAGTCCATTTCCTAGGATTACTATTTTCTGAAAATTCTAAATTTTTGCCTTACATGTTATATATGGTGTAGTGGAGAACAAGAACCAAACTTAAAATCAAGGATAAAATCCTTTGAATAGCCAAAAAACAATTGGGAAATCAAATTTTGATCAAACATCAACAATAAGTGGATATAAGGTTTGGAAAACAAACTCAAATTTAACTCTCAAAATTTTAAGGATGTCATGTTTTAGCGGCATAACCGGCATTATAGCCTAGTCACACCAGAAAAACGGTGACTTTTGCATATCTTCCTGGGTGTATTTTATCAAGAAGCGCTATAGAAGAGCGCTTGTTGAATTTTTTGAAGCCTTTGCACTTCACTATAACTGCATTAATTTGTGGTGCTATTGAAAATACAGTGTCATCGGACTTTAGCAATAAGTGTGTTCTGCCAAACGGATGCAGAGAGGCTCAAACCAAAATATATTCACTAACAATACCACTCGTCACTTGTAACATCCTAAAACTTTGGTAAGTTCCAAAATATTTTGTTTCACCTTAAATATCAAGAAAAACTTGTTTGATAGTTTTCTAGCAATTAGAAGCAATTCAAAATACATTTATTAATCAATCTAGAGCACTAAAACAATTAATTAAGGCAATATATAAGTGAACAGTGATTGATAAAATTTTCCTAAGTCCTAAATGCTTCAGATGATTTTTGGTAATTTTCTCATATTTTTCTGAAGTGCTTAGCATTTCTGTAAAAGGGTAAAAGAGTTTTCTTTTTCTTTTCCGGAGAGGGACGACGTGGCGCAATCTGGGCCATTGTTTAGAGCATGTGCGTGTTAGCCGCCGCTGATGGCACTTAAACCAGTGAACCATTATTTTCTAATCCTAGTAGTCCGTGGAGTGACACAGTACTACTTGAACCATTGGATCACGCTGTGAAAGGGAGCTGTGAAAGGGAGTCGTCATCTCCACGGTGGATTCAGTGCTCGCCGTTGCGCCGCCTCAGGCCGAGTCCTGGCGTCCACACCGGCCTAGGGCCTTCCGACACTATTTAAACCCTAGGGCAGCTACATTAGGGTTCCCTTATCTCGTAGCTGTCGTCATCTTGAGCCCGAAAAGTTAGAGTTACTGAAGAGCATTGTGAAGAAGGATTGCGGCCAAGGAACTTCAAGAACAATTCCGCTGGCGCCGGTGAGCCTTAACCCCTATTCTTCATCTAGGGCCGTGTTTTAGTGTCGCAATTCTCATCATAGCATTATTTTGTCCTAGGTAACACCAGAGAGCCATCGCCATTGAGCCTTAAAGTTGTCACTGCTGTTAGAGGTCACTAGAGCTAACCAGAGATCCTCAAAGTCATGTGTTGCCATGTTAAGCATCCTTTTTAGTCCCTAGATGTCAAACCTGTGCTTCGATTGGATCCTAGAGGTTAGTAGAATCCTAGAGCGTGTAGCTACAACAAAGCCGCCGCTTCGCTCCATCATAGCTTCATGTCGTTGTTCACTGGCGATGACCATTGATCCTAGATCCAACGCGATGCAAAGAGAAGTCCGTAGAGCCCAAGTGTGTGCCAAATGATGGTTTGTAGCCTAAGAGTAGCGCTTCCGTGTTGGAGATGGACTCCGCTGTGGGTTTAGGTCATCCAGCGGAGCTATGATGTGAGGCACCGTAGCCGTCAAATTTGGATCAGAGGGCTCGAGTTAGCGCAGGTTTTGATCGGTTTATATTAAATCGGTTCGGTGAAGCGGGTTCATGATGGACCGTGTCATGACATGTGGGTGCATGTGTCAGGGCGACACGGGGTGCATCGTGGGTGTGAAAGCGCGAGCTGCATAGGATGCGTCCGCCGTGGGCTATGAGGCTAACAGGCGAGGCCTAGTTGTGAGTTTGGCGGGGATTTTAATTAAAAATCAAAATTTATTTATAGAAATTGATTTAATTGGTTATAAATTGATTAAATTTTGTAAAATTGATATCGTCTAATCTAGAAGTCTAAAATTGCTCATTCAAGTCTCTAAAAATTCAGAAAAATGAGATAAACCTATTTATGAATTTTATTTGATTTTTAAATAATTATGTATTTACTATTTGGGTTTTTATTTGCTATTTATTATTTATTATGTGTAGAAATGATTGCAATAAGAAGATTTTGTTGCAGGTCGAGTGGGATTGGCAACAAGGAAAGTTATACGCAATCCTTGATCATGTTGACTCCATTTGGAAATGAAATGTTTTAATTTAAATTTTGTATTGATATCTTCATTTATAATTCAATGGGAATTTAGCTAATGTCAGGATGGTTATTGTCATTCCTTGAGCAAATGTAATTCTAGTATTTCCTTGTAACCTAATTTGTCATCACTATAATTCGAGAGTGATGATATCATTTAAGAATGGTAGTTGTACCTAGTTTGCTTATTCATGTACGTTACCCTGAGAGTTTAAGTAATATTGATTTGTGAGAAATATGCAATTGAGAGAAAAAAATATGTTGCTTTTATACGAGGGAGATATGTGTTGCTCTATATGGATAAGCATGTGTTGCTCTTGTGTATAAGTTGTAATGTGTTGCAACTTGTTAATAACCTAGATGGGTATTTTGACTAAGGCAGGTGGACTGTGTGAGGGTGAAGCCTATGAGGCTTGGGTATGAGGCAAATATAGAAGGAAGTCTTGGCTTAGGGTGGGTTCTTTTCAGCTTATCGCGTTTGCTTATCTCGTTAGCTTATTTGCTTGCCGAGGTGGCCTCGAGAGTCGGATCTCATCCATTCGACTTGCGTTGGAGAGCTTTTAGACATGCCTTCGAGATAGAAAAAAAAGGAATCCAAAAATTTAAAAAAAATCCTGATAAGTCAAATAAGGCAACAAGATAAGTCGATCAAAAATTTAAAAAAAATCCCGATAAGTCAAATAAGGCAACGAGATAAGTGGATAAGCTACTTATCGACTTATCTCGTTGCCTTATTTGACTTATCAGGATTTTTTAAAATTTTTGGATTCCATTTTTTTTCTATCTCGAAGGTGTGTCTAAAAACTCTCCAACGCAAGTCGAACGGATGGGATCCGACTCTCGAGGCCACCTCGGCAAGCAAATAAGCTAACGAGATAAGCAAACACGATAAGCTGAAAAGAACCACACCTTAGTCCCCTTAAGGACTTAATCTTGTAAAAACATTTCCAAACCAAAACAGTACAAACTATAATCTTCACTTCTATTGATTCTAGCAGTTAAGTTACTAAGTGTTAACCCGTGGTACCTCAAAGCAAGTTAGGTAATATAGTCATGTGT
Organism: Olyra latifolia; assembly: GCA_036346145.1. Lineage (NCBI taxonomy): Eukaryota > Viridiplantae > Streptophyta > Magnoliopsida > Poales > Poaceae > Olyra > Olyra latifolia. The sequence continues at coordinate 36,950,790 of CM070524.1, read as the reverse complement.
TAGGACATTAAGGGAAGATATGGTCATGTGTTGGGGCATCTATCCAAGCGATAACATTGCACTATTTGTGTGAAGCTCAGTGATTCGGATGATTAGCTCTGAGTGGTGCAGTAGGTATTGAGATGGTCACTTGTTAATGGTTAGTCTCGTAACTATTAGGTTACAAGTGTCTCCTTAACCAGGAGTTGAGGTACAAGTGTCTTATGAGTAAAGATGTGCCACATCTACATAATATTAACAAACTATTCAAATAGTTGTGTCCGTGGTTATAGACAATGTTTGATTATTTTTGAATAGGTATAATTTTTTTGTAACTACAAATGATTGGTTATCATCATGAGAACCGTTGGGTGCGGATTTTCGGCTTTGTGCCAATGCTTACGAATCAAATGTTGGTTATCAAATGTTTTACTTACTTGATTTTGAATCTACTATATTTATGTCTTTATTAAACGTGGTTTATTGCAAAATAATCTTCAGCCTATCCATTGTATGAAGCTTGTATATAAATGTTAGAATTGCACTACTCCATTGTGTGTGATTTGCTGAGTATTCGTCTATATACTCGTTCTCGCAATCTCTATTGCAGGCCACTTATTCGAACGAGCGGGTAGAGAAGTTGAAGAATCTTCACCTTGTTTGGAAAGGAGTTTATCTAGGAAGGCGAGTAGCTAGAAATGATGCCTAGTGAGAAACATGTGGCTCATGAATGAGACATCTTTTAAAGTCATCTTACTTAATTATTAATGCTACAATAAATACTTTGATGAACTTGTTTATGTAGCCCTATGTGACATTGGATCTTAATTGTAAGGCATATTCAATATTATTATTCAATAAGTATTGTTACGCTTTTTGAAGTATTGCAATGATATGCATTGAGGAAGTCATTTGTACGCACTGAAATTGATCCTGGACCAGTAGCATGAGGATCACCAAATTGTGTAATTTGGGGTCCCAACATCCCTCTGCTAACTTTCGTTCTAAAGGATATCAGAGAGCTCAATTTAAAAACTTTCTTAATCACAGGACTCCAGTGTGATTGAAGTTTAATGGCGTTATGACTAACGATTCTTCTCGAGTGCCTTTGTCGCAAGCAAATGTTGGGTGGTCAACTCAATTTTTTTCATAAAATTCAGGGAAGCTAGGTGTAACTGGTGTACAAACCCATGCCAGTGGAATTGCATTATTACCATGGTTCGCATTACGACGATGCATTTTGTGGAGTAGTTTTTCAAACAATTACAATTGCAATTGCCACCATTTCTAAGGGGATTAAGTAAGTAAACCTTAAGTGTTTAATTTAGGTAAATATGAATGATTGTAAATTCTTTACTATACCAATCAAATTCCAAAATTCAATAGATCATATGTTCATGATTATCTTTCATTTGCTATATTCTCTCTACTCTAATAATTCACGTAATCACTTTGATACATTGATCTTATCAATTTGTTTGTTAGATCGTATGGTTCTAAGCCTTTAGCTTGATATTTTCTCTATACACTAATACATTAACACAAAAAAGTTTGTTAAAGGGTATGTGAGTATTTTTTAGAGGATATTGGAATTCTAAGCTGGTCGATGAAGATGTGAAGGGTATCAACCCCTCTAAATCATATACGTATTTCCCTTCTTCCTCACATGCCCATAACCCTAGCTATGGCCATCGTGCCATAGCATCACCATCCCAAGCGCAACCTACCGACAAGCAATCATCACTCTAGCGTCCCTTTCTCCATCCTCTTCTCCGATGGCTGTCGTCACCATATCTACTGCCTCCTCGTAATCGCTCATATTGTCATGACACTCAACTCCACTCACACATAGGTATGGTTTCTAAACTTTGCATACAATTATATACCTTAAAAAACATCCATTGCTCATGCACTTTTTTTTTCTAGAAAAGGAAAGAGGATTGAAGGGGAGATAGAGGCTACAAGAATATAGAGAGTAGCCAAGAGATAGAGAAAAAAAGGAAAAGAAAACAAATAAGCAGGCCCAAAGATGCTAAGAGTATTAATAGTGGTTGAAGGCCAATTTGGCTTATAAGATGGAACCATACACGACCTCTAAGCTAACCATAGTTTTCTGTAGTAGATAAAGGCTATTATTGTCTACAGGACGGAGCCCACAACTAGGGCTAAAAAGGGGTCAGATCGGGTCAGATAATGGCTAAACCATATTCATATCCGTATGTTTTTCTCAGACACGGATACAGATACAGATATCTCGGATACAAATACAGATAAGGAAAATGTCAGACATAAATACGGTGCGAATACGAATCGAATCGGATATGGTCACAAATATTTGTCGAAATATAGAAACCCCTCAAACTGTACATCCAAAATCAACTAAAGCACGTATGAAATCATTCACTTGGTTTATTAGACACACAACACTTAGTCCATCACATACAAACAAGTAGATGACAAGTCGACAAGGCGACACAGCGACGCAAGCATAAACCAAATGCGCTGTTCGGACTAGGAGAAATTTAGCTTCTCCTAGCAGAAGCAGAGTAACAAAGCATTGGTGAATTAACGGAAATTGAAATAAAATCAACACATAGACACAGTGTTTAATAAAGCTGATGACGAGAGAGGACATGCGACGAACCGACGACAACTCGACGAGGACGAGTGACGGCGAGGGAGGCCCGGACGAAGGACGTCGGGCCGTGCTCTAGAGTCCAAATGGCGATGGAGAGGGGCAACACGAGGGAGGACGACGAGGATGGGCGACGGCAAGGGGCAACCGCGAGGGAGGATGGCCGTCTAGCTGGTGTAGGCGGACGGTGAGCCGCTGGTAGTGGCGAGGATTAGGGATTTAGGGTTAGGGCATGGCGACGGCGGCGCTCTGATGTAGCATGGGCATGCGAGCGCGGTGTGGTCTTTGGTGTGGTGGTGCGGATGCAGTGGTGCGGGTCGGGTCAAGAAAGCGCGCTTCTCTTGCATTTGCTTGCTTTCGGGTTGGGCTGTGCGGTATGGACTGAGCCTTAGTTGGGCCTCGTCAGATACAAATACAATGAGATGAGTTGGGCTTACAAGCATTGGATAACCGACTATCTACAAATTTGGATATCCGAGACCGTATCCGTAGGATATCACTGTCCCGTATCCTTATCTGTATCTGAGAAAAATATCCGTATCCGAGACTGCATCCGACAATATCCGAAAATATCTGACCCGATTCTATCCGTATCCGGTTTTGACCGGACCGGTGTAGGAACTATTTGACCCGTTTTCAGTCCTACCCACAACTACGATTATGAAATTAGAAATTATCATCCTATTGATAAGTGGAACCATACAACCTTTTTATTACATGGTGCTACATCTAGCCTTGTAGGCAATGCCAAGAAAATATGCTTAAAGGATGAGATACAAATCATACAATGTGATGGCTTCTAAGCGCGGTTCCTCTTCTCGTCAGGCTGCATTTGGTTCAGCGTTAGATTAATTGAATTATTAATCTTAACTTAGCTAGATTAGCTTAACCTAGCCCAAGTTTTGTGTTTTGGCAACTAATCCAGGCAATCTAATGCATTTGGTTGGATTAGTGCGGTTAGTAAAGAATATAATTTATCATACCCCTTTGATGGGGTTAGCTAATCCTAAATTACTAGGATTAAATGTTTGTTGACCAGATTAATTAATGTGTTTCGCGAGTTATAACCCTAATCTACCCTTTTAAACCTACACTGAAGGCAGCCTAAAAGTCAATTTAACTGAACTAAAAGCAGCCTAAAAGTCAATTTTAACATTACATTATAAAAATACGCCTTACAAGCAATTGAAGTATTGTTTAGCACCTGCGATCACACGGGTACGGTTACGACTAACGAGCGAAGGGAAAAAATGACTCATTCTGCTTTTGTTATGTTTGCAGTACTTTACGCTAAAGATTCCAATACATCTTGTTCGAATATATTTTTACACGTATTTGATTAGCTGCAGCGTCGAAAGAAGGAAAAAAAACTGATTGGCGATGATGACTGATGACGTCAACAGTCAACACGCCTACATCATATAAACACGCCTTCCGTCTGAATGTTTAAACCCTTGTTGAGTATGGAGATGGGGCAAGCATTACACAAACAGATGCAGAGGCCATTCACATCAAGTGTCCATGCGGACCACAGTGTGCCAGTATACAGTACATTCTGGGAAATTATCCAATAAAAAGGATAGCAAACACTACAGTGAGTTCAATCATCTTCCACCAACAAAAGGAACCCTTGAATCCATTTAACAACAGTGGTTGTCTCTTCATCTAGCAACAACCATTTTAAAGATTTTTTTTTATCAAGGGATATAATTTTTTTTATCAAGGGAGAGAATAGTTGGATCTTTCCTATTGAACTAGCAACTAAGCGGCACCTGGCGTTTCTACTTTGGGGCAATCTTTTACTTTGTTCTGTGATTCCTTTATATACTTCCACCCCCGTTTGTTAACTCCACTGATCCTTATTGGAGCATCTGCCGCTTGCACACCTGGAAGAGAATCATATTAGAGAAATAAGAACAGAGATCTTGGTCAACAATAACCAGGCTGTGACTTGTGACAAATAGCAACAGGTAAAACTTGATAATAAAAAAAAAAAAGTCAAAACCACCTAATTTCCTACCATGGTATCAGGCATTTGAAGAAAAATAGCTGGGCCAACAGGTTGGTGCACACAACTGAAAGTTTGGGAGCACCAAATATAAAGCAGAAAAATTGGATTTTGAAAACAAATCATCTATCCATCTAATGTATTCTCAAAGCCATCTGTGTAGAATTTTCATTTGAATGGATAAAGCAGAGCAAAATGCATTCTGGAGACTAATGTATTCTCAAGGCTGTCAGCGTAGAACTTTTCATTTGAATGAAACAAAGACATAGAACACATAAAAATTTCGCATTAAGTGGTAGAGAAAAGAAAAGCATCTAAGATGTTGTAAGAATCGTATCAACCATCTATTCAAAGATTTTAGATCAATTCATAAAAGCTCAACCTATTAGTTGTCACAAAAAAGGCTTGGAATTTTAGTTCAGTTACAATCAACTCACATAAATTATTCCAGAAATTGAGAATATGAGAAAAATTGTCTGGCCTACTTCTCACCCGTCTTTTGTCAACATTCATTAAAACTTGATCAACTGTTATGCGTACTTCTTTTTGTATTGTTGAGTATCTTCATTCACTAGCTATTTGCTAATGCCCTGTGTTTCTTTCTTCTTGTTGGGACAAGGCCTTACAATATCTCCAGAAAATGTATCATGTGTTCTAGATGCAACTGAGGCGTGCTGCACATAAAATGCTTACTTATGAAAATTTAAGTTGTTACGTTTTTATTGTGAAGCTAAGGTGGTTCTTTTCTCAAGGTTCATGCCCTGTCAAAACTCCAGCCTGAAGTAGTACTAACATTTCAGGCCAAGCAGCTAGAAATTTGTAAAGTTTAGTATTATCCAACAACGGTCTTTAGTAATAGTACAAGCAACAGTGGGGTACACATAATAACGATTTGGAGGGAAGAACACTTAAAAGAATCGGAACAAAAAGAAAGCCTGAAGCATTACACTGATAAAGGATTCCCGGAAAAAGTTTTCAGTATTAGTTCTTTTTCAAACTGATTTTTAAAAAGTTGTACATATGCCTCAATAAAAAAGGTTTTTTTTGATGTATAAAATTGTAAAACCAATATAACTGCAGGTCCTTTCGATTTATTTTTGAGTATTCAAGTATGGAAAAATATACTGTTACAATAACTAACAACATTCAATAGGGAAATTCACTAGCCAAAAAAAATAGAAACATTATGAGTCTTCACGCACAACCAAATTACTTTGATGACAAGCCACAAACAGAAATCGGACTACTACACCAGTGTCTGCAGCTGCACGGATTGATGCCTGGCACTATGCATCTGCCGTGGCACATTCAAGTTCTACCAACGTACACAAGCCCTATCAGATCTCATGCACACTCCACACATCTACTAACAAGCATCAATGACCATCCTAATTCATAATAACATCTTCAAGTAGGATATTACCAAATTAGGACGAAAGTAGTAGAGACAGAACACTAACCAGCCTTGTACCGAATTCCCCAAGCTTTCCCATGCTGACCATCCTGCATTACAAAAATTACAAAATCACAAGAAGGCAATGAAGATGAAAATGAAAAGCTTCAGTGCAAATGGGCAGGGAGAAATAGGCCGGGGAATCCTAAGGAAACTTGGGCATTCATTACTTGGATGGATGGTAGAGGGAACTAGGGAATCGGTAAACCTTGTAGAGGTTGATCTTGGTGATTTGGTAAGAGACGTCGCGCCAGGTGGTCTTGGCGACCTTGTAGCCGACGCCCCACCCCGGAAGGAATTGCACCACGTCGAACAAGTTCTTCTTCTTCTTCCTCTTCGCCTCCTTCACCACTGACGCCGCCTCCCCCTCCGCGGATGCCGCCGGCGCGGCGCTGGTGGTCAGGGCCCTCTGCGCTGTCGGCGGTGCGAGTCCGAGGGACCGCCGGAGCAGGCCCATCGCCCTCTGCGCCGTGGCCATCTCAAGGACGCAGCTAGAGGACCCGGGGAGGGGAGGGATGGTGGGGGGGTGGGGGGTATGTGGGGGAAGGAGAGGTGAGCTCCGGCGAGGGGACGGGAGACGCAGCGGCGAGAGGCGGGGGCTAGGGTTTTGCGTGGAGTTTGCCGAGGAGGCCACCGGAAGGAGAGGTGGGCTTGGGTAGACCTGGGCCGCTCACTGCGAGATCGTTTTGGGGGGCGGATCTGTCCCGCTCGCTGAGAGGTCGTTTGGGCCGGAAAAATCGATTTTGTCATGTACATGGGCTCTTGGAGGTGAGAGTTGCGTATCTTCTTGGGGTTTTTGGCGAAACAACTTTGATTTTTCGCCTGCTCCATAACTCCATTGTTGAAATGTTCGTCATCGAGTGTTTGGCTAGCAGGTTAGCTCTAGATCTAGAAATAAGTAAGATTTTTAGATGAATGGTCAATACTACCCTTGGTAGTTTTACAGCTAGTTCATGTGTGCCACGGTGCATGGCATTCTCGTCATCTGCCCGAGGTGCATCGCCGGTGGCACCGAGGTGCATCGCCGGTGCGGCCATCGGCGCCGGCGAGTACCTGTTTGCCACGCCGAGAGGACCGTCCTGCTGGTATAACAATGGGACCAAGTTAGTTAATCAGTTTGAATGATCGTTCGCCACTCCTGACACGCCATCAACTTGGCCATTCACCGTGCCTGACGCGCGCGCCGGTGCAAGATTTCTTGGCCGGCATTTCCATGGCATACGCTGACTGTACACCATCAATGGTTGCTTTATTATAAAAAATATACATTATCCTAACCGTCCTTGTGAGGTTGATTGGCTTTCCATGACATAACAGCAACGTGACTAGATAAGTAGAAATTAATGAAGCACGAGGCATGACAACGTCATTTGCAAAATAATTTGCAACAAAATAAACATATTAGTTCCATTACAAACATACTAGTCCCATGAAAGAGCAATAGCAGTCGCCATCTCATCTCGAAATGCATCCATAGTAACAATACTTGGTTGAGTAGTTGACCCATCAGGCGCTTGTTCAGGAACCGCGTATTTGTTATATCTTTCTGGGATGGTAGGCATGTAGTTAGGATCTCGATCGAATTTTGTAAAGTTCCAGTCCCCACTCCCATTCTCACGTATGAAGTTATGAAGCACCATAGTAGCAGCCATGATCATTTTTTGTTTGTGCATCGAATAGCATGGCATCTTGAACAAGATTTGCCACTTCATTTTCAATACTCCAAATGATCGCTCGACAATATTACGCACGGATGAGTGTATTCTATTGAACTTTTCCTTGGGAGTATTTGGTTCTATACCTCTATGCCACTCTGGTAAATGATATCTTTCATCCTTATACGGTGCAAGGTACCCAGGACGGTTAGGATAGCCCGCATCAACAACATAATACTTGCCTAAAAAAAGATAAAACAAGTTACTATTTGCACATCACTCATTTATGTAATTTTCATGCATGTATATAAGTACATTACCTCGTGGAGGATGTGGAAAGAACTCACGATCCACTCTAATTGCATGGTACAACACACTTGTGTCATGCATAGCTCCCGGTTGACCAGTGGATACATAAGTAAATCGCATATCGAAGTCACAGACTGCAAGCACATTTTGAGTGGGAATTCCATTTTTCCAATATACCTCACTTGCTCATCAGGTGAAAGAGAGACACGAATATGAGTCCCATCAAGAGCGCCAATGCAATCTTTAAAGTGCGGATAAGCTCTCTTATCATCTCTAATCCTCTTATGGATAGTTGAAAAATTAGGATCTTTAGGTCTTATGTAATCTTTTGCCATAGCAACCAAGCTGTGTAGAACCTCATCAAACTTCCTACTAATAGTTTTACCCGAGTGCTTGAACCGATTTTGACATCTCCTATTTGACTCACAGCCACCACATATGAATAGGAAAATTGCAAGCATTTCATAAGTGCTCATATGTGTAGATGATTGCAATCCATACCTATCTACCAACATACCATGCAGATCCATAAAGATAGTTTGGTTCATACGCAGCTGGGTGTGACATTCTCCTGGTGTCTTAAACGTCTCAATCAACCATCCCATGCCACTTGTTCGAGATGTCCTTGGTGGCGCCTTCTCTAGATACATATCGCAATATATTTGAGCAATTTCAGCACCACTCAAAACCATTTCAAAAAAATTACTTGTCTCCTCACTAGAGTCATCACTGTCGCTTTTCAGACATCTGTACAATGAACAATTACATGAGACATCACAAATAGTAAACAAGAATGATAATATGGACAGCCACAACGACAATATGTATTAAAAGTTATACATAATAATAGTGTTCAAACACACATAAGAAAGTACAACAATTCTTCTAACAGGAAAAGCTCACAAATATACAAAAATAGCAATCTTCCAGCACAAAGAGAAAACACCAACTAGTTTTGTCACATCTACCGCCCATACTTATCGATGTATTTCCTCCTAAGCCAATCAAATCTAATCTCATTTGTGGGCAAGGTCATAAACATCTCGCGTTGTTCCTTTTTCACAAACAAATCAGTAGCAATATAGTGTTCATTGGTTCCATAGCCTGCACCACATGCTAAAACGTGCTCCATGACTCCTGAAATGGTAGTACGATCTTCATTTTTAGCAGCCACAGATGAGACCGAGTCAGCTATCCTTTTAATCTGTTCTTGAATGACAAGTGCTGTACTTGACTTAAGCTTTTTGCCTTTTTCAAGAACTATCCGAGCTCGTCTCTTGCCACTACCAGTGCTGGGAGAATCCTCAGCAACCACATCCTCATCCCCACCATCACCTTCCCTTTCTTGTGTACCTCCATTTTCTGTATCATTATTTGCAGATGGTGGTACTAAGGGGCTAGCCCCCATAGGATTCCAATGGTCTCCGCCATTGTTAGCGATGTCACGAAACATCTGCCGGAGAAGATCTTCATTTTGAAGACCTTTCTTCTTAAATTTGCCACATCCTGGAATGTCCTGGCCCATTGAAAATAAACATATGTTAGTTCAATTAACATGGTCAACAATGTAAGAATAAAATTTGGACAACAATAACCTTTTTTGCTTTCTCCCACCATTCATCATCCTGCTTGAGAGTACCTTTCTCACTGTCCCAACCCGTGCCTGTCTGCCTCAATAACAACTTATTCCATGTGTTAAAATCAACCTTTAACTTGTCCCACTTATTCTTAATTTGGACCTTTTTAAGTTCTATGCCGGTCCTCTCTTTAAACCTTTTCTCAATCTCTACATATCCTACAGAGTTCAAGTGTGTGTTTGGTCAGTTCCCAATCTCTACTTGTTCAGCAAACAACTCACAAATGATCCTAGTGTTTACTTCATCCCAATCAACAGCCATCAACTCACAAATGCACAGACACCTGACACAAAAAAAAATGCAAAGCAATAGTATTCATGTAAGGTGGCTTACTAATCAGGCCAATAAACAAAAAAAACCCCTTCACTGTCAGCATTTGTGAGTTCCCAATGACCAACAAACAAACTGGGCTGACAATGACCAACAAACAAAATGACAGTGTCAGCTACAGAGTTCAAGTGTGTAAGCACACCATTTTTAACTCATGTGTTGCATATATGACAATTACACCACTAGATTTCTGTGCGCTGATGCAAGATTGTATTTTCAGCACCACTATTTCATATATAACTGGTATCTTTGTCCCCTGGAATTTGAAATTAGTCTTGTTTCTTTTAAGGCATTCAGTCATGTGTGTCTCTGGTTTAATCAAGTACCAAACATCATTGTCAGTTTTAAACCAGAACCGAGAAAACAAATATATAGGTTACAGCGCCGGCAGCTTGATTTCTGAATGCGAACATTCTCCGCTCTTCCAATCAAAAAGATAAACTAATTAATTGAACTAATCCACATGTACACCTTGTATATAACACTAATCTTCGAATATGGCTAATGAACTTCCCAGGTGACTGTTTACTACTTCCAATTACACATGTTTCTCAAAATTGTGTTTTCAAATTCCATTACCACCTACTGCTAAGTCAACTACAGCACAATTGGAAACTTGAATATGACCATCATAATAGACCAAATCAGCTAAGCAGTCAAAAACACCTTGATACAATCAATTACTTCGTGGGATTATTAGAAAATGTAGATCAAACCTAACCTTCAAATCTGAAATCTAAACGATTTGCTGCCTTTGTGTCCCGATGAACGATTCAAATTTCAAATGTAGAAAATGTGAACTACTGCACAATTTGCTGCCGATGAATGATCTTCGGATGGCCTGTGAAATACAAAATAAACCAAATCAGGACACAACAATCGCATATCTGTTTTCATAACAAGAAGAAAAATGAAAGCATACCAGGTTGGGGGAGAGGCGGCGGCGGCGGGAGAGGAGACGCGGCTGCGGGAGAGGCGGCGGCGGGAGAGGAGAGGCGGCTGCGGGATAGGAGAGGCGGCAGTGGCGGGAGAGGCGGCGAGACAGAAGCGAGCCGGCGGGAGAGAGGAGGGGCGGAAGCGGCGGGAGAGCAGACGCGCTTGCAGGAGAGGAGAGGCGGCGGCGGCGGCAGAGACGGCGGGAGAGAAGCGAGGTGACGGGAGAGAGGAGGGGCGGCGGCGATGGGAGAGGAGATGTGGCTGCGGGAGAGGAGAGGCGGCGGCGGCGGCGGGAGAGGCGGCGCCGGGAGAGGAGACGCGGCTGCAGGAGAGGCGGCGGCGGGAGAGCCGGCGGGAGAAACACTGGCGGGAAAGGCGGCGGCGGTGAGCAAGAGAGTTGCGGGAGGGAGGCGTTTAGGTCACGAGCGTGGGTCGGGCTGGGCAAGGGGGTATTACCCCGATGGAATTGGTGGGTAATTAGCACCCAACTCCATGTCTACTGTGAAAAATGTGATTCGTGGAGCACCCTCCTAGCTGCTCTAAAAAAATGAACTAGGAAGGAGCCTGTTCCATGGAGTTGCCTGCTCCAAAGTTAGGTGGAGTTGGGGTGTTTGGCACTGCTCTGCCCAGATCTGAGGTGAAGTTTGGAGCTGGAGCCCTGCCAAACAGCCCCTTATTCTTATTTGCTTTTATTTCCTTGTAAGTTGACTTCTAGAACTTTCCAGATAGCAAGTTCCATCCAATTCGTTTGACTTATTTCTAAGAGATCTGAGAAGTGGTTTTGAGATAGAAAAAACAGACCGTAAAAACCAAAATATTTGACTTTTTGATTTGAATATAAGTAAATAAGATAAGAAGATAAGTTGAAGAGAACAGAACCTATCGAAATCGAAAATAACCAAATAAGTAGTTAAGCATAAACAAATAAGTCAAAAGGAACATGACAACACAGATGTCACTCCTGTGTATGGAACATTTTTGCATGCACCGCTTTAGCCCCATGTAATCTTGTTGGACTGTGCAGGCACTTGCAGGCAGGTCATATTCTGCGTCACTTATATCGCGACTGCTGTGCAATCAGCCTACCCTGTGCACTCATGCAATCAGCTCATCAGAACCGTGGGTTCCAAATCTAACAAATATCATCCACGAGCTGCACTTTTGCAAAAAAAAACGCCTACCACTCATCTCAACTGGCCCTGCGTTTTTGCGAAAACCCCCCGCCTTAGCAATTCCTCTCACCTGGGCACCCCCATGCCCTAGCAATCGATCCCTCTCCAATCTCCTGGCCCTGCTCCCAATCCTGCCACCGCCGCCACTGGCACTCATGATCTTGCATGCCAGCTTTCCACGTCGCCACAGCTTCTCCCGTGCCGCAGCCTCAAGTCGTCGTCCCATGCTTCAGGTCATCGTCGCTGCATCCAGCATGTCACCGTACCCTCCTATCTACGGCCATCTATGCCTGATCTAACCATCTCAGGCTGACACCCAATCCTCATCATGTGCAGTGCGCCATCTTTCCAGTTTTGAAACAACAGCATCATGTAGAGCTTGGTAAAGTTAATACCCCTAGTTCATGGCATTACATTTTTTCAGTATGACATTGACTGCGTTATCGACTTGCTGGAGAATCATGTGAGGTTTTAGATCAATAAATGATCTAATATTACACTATAGTAGGCAGTAATTGACTGAAACTGTCCACTTTTGTCAATGCAAGAAGATTTATTCATGGTTTCAAAACGTTCAAAACAATGTGTCGAGTTCTTGTATCTGGTTGTTTCCTCTGTAAAGCATCAGACAATGTTTTCTGTGCCAAGTATCTGGTTAATGTACACTTGTATAGAGTGTACAGTATCAGGTTCATATGGTTATTGTTAAAAAAAGTGTTATGCTGCTCTAATATATAAAGATACATTCTAATGCTTGAATATGAAAAACTAATGGTTTTGTCCAAAAAAAATGTTATGCTGCTCTAATAAAAAAGTGATATGCATGGATCATATCTATCAATCAATAATTTTCATTAATACAATATTCATGCCGCCAACCAAGTATAGAAAGGAATTACAAGGGATTCATACATGATACAACCAATCCTCGATAAAAACTGAATTGAAGTTTCCATAGTTCCATGGTTGCCATCATACAAAAGCAAGTTGTATCCTAATTATACTTCTTTCACATCTTCAGTAGCTCATGATGAAGTTTGTAGCCGGCCACTGGAAAGTTAGGTTGCAGGCCACCGTGTTGATGCTTTCTTCTTCAAAGCAAGGGAGATCGCAGCAGTTGATGCTGTCACCCTTGTGCCGAGCAGTAGAATTGAAAGAGTTAACCTGTTGGAAATAAAACAATATGCCAGTATGATTGTGTGATTCGTATCGGATTTGAATAACCAAGGAACATTGACTTGAAAGAGTTACACCTTTTGGAATATTTGAGGCCAGACTTGAGAGAACAAGAATTAGCTAACGAAGAAAGTAATCTTTCAAAGAAATCATCCAATCCAAACAACTATTTTTTTTAACAAGGGATCGCTCCCCATTTTCATTGCTCAAATCAACGAAAATAAACATTGTGTGAATCCAAACAACTATTGATCTTTACAAAAACGAGGTACAAATGGGAGGAAGCTAGTTAGCCATAGTCCATGGTGCAAAGCACATGTCCGCAGATCTCCGGCATAGCCTCGACATGTTACCATCTCTGACCACGGTGATGAGCTCTTCCTCGCTAACAATTTGCCTACGATACGAGATGGCAAGGAGATGTGACAAACACAAACGAATCCTAACAGAAACGTAATTTGAACAAACCCCCTTCTAGAAGGCTAGAACCATGCTAACCATCAAATGTGTGCGGATGGGGCGGCGGCTCGGCAGACGTGGGTGGCGACGGCTAGGCATCAGCCTGAGAAGGTAGGATTGGGCGCAGGTGGCCGCAGATGGGAGGGTACGACTGCTTCCTGGGCGTAGTGGCGGCGGCTTGAGGCTGCGGCCTGGGAGGGGAAGGTGTGAGTGCACGTGGGAAACTGTGCAGCGGCGCGCTGGCGTGGGTGTTGTGGCGGTGGCGGCAGGATTGGGGGCAGGGTTAGGAGATTGGAGATGGATCGATTGCTAGGGCATGGGGGTGCCCGGGTGAGAGGAATTGCTAAGGCGGGGGTTTTCACGAAAAAATGCAGGGCCAGTTGAGATGAGTGGCGGGCGTTTTTTTGCAAAAGTGCAGCTCGTGGATGATATTCATTAGATCTGGAACCCACGGTTCTGATGAGCTGATTGCATGAGTGTACAGAATAGGCTGATTGCACAGCAGTCGTTGCCTATAATATCTATTCAAAGAAACTATAGACGTTGATATAGAGGGCTCCCAAATTTAGAGGCTGAGAGAGAGAAACTCTAAATTTAGAGACTGAGACAAAAACTCTGCTGAAGAATGAGAAACTCTAAATATAAAGAAAATTCTGTTTTAGAGGTTATACTGGATATCCCTCGCCCATACTGATTTGGGGGGCCACTGCGCCATCCTATGTTCATGTTGGAGGTACCACCCCGCACCACCTAACAATGGTGGTAGCTCGCCGAAGAAAATGGCTGGCGCTAGGAAGACTCGATCGATGGGGTCACAGCAGCCGTGAGTCATGCGAGAAATCACAAGCAGCATCGCCAGGAGATTCCTGGTTGAAAGAGGAAGGCGGCGGCGACGATCGAGGAAGGTTCCGATGATGGTTCTGTCGTCGACGAGAGTGGATCTGAGGAGGAACGGCCCACGTCAAAACGCCAAGCTGTAGTAACAAAATACTTCACTCCACCATCTCTCTATTCTCTCTCTATCATTAATATCTTCTTCCACTCTCCTCCCATCATCTCTCTTTTTCTCATTGGACTGAACTAGTGGAGAGGAGAGGAGGTCCCCGGCGCGAGCTGCAGAGGAGGAAGGGGAGTTGGGTGCGGTTGGGGCCGTCGGTCTGCCGCTCGCCGCCATCCCTCCTTCGCTCTGTCATCGTGCTCCATGCGGGCTTGCGGCCGCGCGCCGGCTCACCGGCCAGCTGGTCGGCCTCCACAGCTTCTCCCTCTTCCCCTCCTCGCCCTCTCACTTCTTAGGAGCTCCGCTCGGGCCCGGCTCCGCCGCTCCAACTCCGCTAGCTGCTGCTCTACGGGCCTAGCGCGGCTCAGCGGCTCAGCGCGGCTCGTGGAGGGGCAGCGAGGAGTGGGACACGGGGTTGGCCGCTGACGGACGGCACGAGGTGCGGCAAGGTGGACAAGGACGACAATGACACTGAAGTGCAGGAGGTGTGGTCGACGGTGACGAGCGCCGCCGGACAAGGACGAGGGTGAGGCGGGGCCCTTCGGCGCCTGTGCGAGCTCCAGCGGATGCGGCCGCAATCGGATCTCTGCACGCGGACGCTCATATGAGCTCCGTGCCGGACGCTCCTTGCTGAGACGGCACTGCCCCGTCGACCTCATCATCCTGTCCTCGCCTAACCTCTGCCCTGTTTGAAATCGTGGGAGAGCAAGAGGTGGTAGGAATCTCCAATGTATCTTTGCTATAACTAGCTTTATTAACGTATAACTAGCTTTATTAACGTAGAAATACGGTTATGAATAGTAAAAATAGGGTTAGAAATAAAATATGAGAGAAAGAAATGTATGAATTAGAAAAATAGAACCAGTGTTGGAAAGGTGAATAGTAAACTGAGGTTGTAAATAAGGTTGTAAATAGGATGTAAATAGTATTAGAGATGGCCTCGGATAGTTAGCGTCGGGAGGCTGGGAGCGACGGTAACGCGACTTGATAGTTGATACAACTCAATCTGGAGTGGAATAAGGTATGAACCTAATACCATTACAAGGCATCACATTACAGGTAATGTGAAACAAACAGTAATCAATGGAATCGATTTACATTGTAATCAGGTTACAGCCAAAGATTTCTTGAATGGCAGACATTTTTTTTAGGGAGAAGAGAGAAAGAGAGGAAATAGAGAGGAAGGGAGAGAAGAAGAGCGATGCCACGTGTGATAGTTACTAGAAGTGCCATGTCACCAAATCGCTTTCTTCGTAGTACTGCTTTTGGACCTAATGGAAATAAGAATGCAACTTCGTGTACTCAAATATTCAGTTTCATGAGTTGTAGATCTAAGTGAAAACACGGGACAATTTTAAGAACCTGCGGTACAATTTACTCTTATAAATAGTATAAACTTGTCTGGTCCGTAGTATAGTTTTTTTTCACCGCATGATGTACGATCTCTATATATCATAGTACTATCATGCTGTACCTGTAGTACATTTTTCATTTTGCAGAAGTTCATATGAATAAGTAAAACATGTTTTCGCACATTTTTTCATCGTAGGTGGCAGATGAAAAAAAGCTAATTTTTCATTTTGTTCACATTTTTTTATCAATCAAATATTATTGGTACGCCAAGCATCCCAGCAGAAGCCGTAAAAATGGATCCATAAAACCCTAATAGAGGAATTTCTAACACTATCTCTACTATTAAAATCTTACAATGAGCGTTTGATTGATGATCTATGAAGTCTACTTTTAATCTTGGTCATCGGTTCATCAGTCAACGCTCATGGCTCAAACCTCTGAGTCAATGATCCAGTTCACAATCTACTTGAATTCCAACTCCAATCCATGATACAATCCAATCCCAATTCCACAGTCCAATCCAATACTCCATTCGCTGCTCCAAAATCGATGGCAAATTGGCAATCCCAACAACCCTGGTGCCAGGGAAGAGAGCACCGTCTTCTGCATCCACACTGTGCTGCTCGAAGCGAATCGAAGGTGGGATCTCCTTCTTCTTGCTGCCAAGAACCTTCCCCACCGGACGTCGTTGCCGTTGCCACTGTTGCCGAGTCGTCGCCGCGGGCTGCCACTGCCTCGCCTCGATGCCGCCACCAAATATCTTATTTGAAACCAATAAACCCACTTTTTTGAGGGACAATAATATTGGCTATGCTATTTGGAGTACTTATTTTACATAATTTGTATCCTTTTTTCTATTCTCTTCCGTACATGATTTGTATCCCTTTTCCTCTTTTCTGTCTATGTAACAATGCATGGGCATCCTCAAACATCCCTATAACTCACTCGGTATCTTACACTACTAGAGAAGTGGGTATGACTACCGGCACATCACTCCCAGTTATCTGTGAACCGGTAGTAATAGTTGCATCACTACCGGTTTGAACCACGAACCGGTAGTGATAATTGCGTAAGCTATAGGTTTGAGTCATGAACTGGTAGTGGTGTCTCGGCACTATCACTACCGTTTTGAGCCACAAACCATTAGTGATACTTATCCATCACTACCGGTTTAAGTCACGAACCGGTAGTGATACCTCGTTTCTGGAAAGTTTAAAAGGAATGTATATTCTATTTATGTTATTATGCGATAATGGGTGGGTTGACTAGAAGGATGAGGCTGGAGTCACGAGGTCTTGGGTTCGAGTACCACTCCCGGTTGCCCTCTACCGGCGGTTCCAAAACCGGTACAGATGCCGGATTGAAAACAGTAGTGATGAGCCAATCCGGAGTAGTGTTATATCCCCTATATTTTATATAAATATCATACGAACATGCCAACCGTCATATTCGTATATGCACTATGGTATGAGTATTTTCTACGCATCATGACGTATTTAATTTTGGATCATGTATTTCTGAGACTTGTATTTCCTGGAGCTTTCATTTTTGCAATCTTGGAGCCTTTCGAAGGAAGTTTTGCGACGTCTTGCTACAGAAGGAAGAGTGGCAGTGAGTGCCATAGAAGGCAGGAACACCCTGCCTTCACCGTACGTTCGTCCCTTCATTCCTTCGAGTCCATTTAGGTGCCATGGCAAGAAGGAAACGAACTTTGCGGGGGTTGTGCTTAGGACGCGGCGACTCCGCCGATGAGGACGATGCCCTTTTTTTGCTCTCATATCAGCTGGCCAGAAGGAATAGGAGGAGAGTAGCTGGAGGCGCCGCGGCGGCTCGGTACCTGGCCATCAGCTCATTGACCCCATAGTACCGGGTGGTTTCTTCAGCCCGTACTGATGTTCCTCTCGGACCAGTAGACCGTTGAACCGGGACTGATGTAACTGACAGTCCCGGTTCATGTATAACCGGTACTGATGTGCCGGTATGAAAGGTCATTTCTGTAG
Source organism: Olyra latifolia (assembly GCA_036346145.1). Lineage (NCBI taxonomy): Eukaryota > Viridiplantae > Streptophyta > Magnoliopsida > Poales > Poaceae > Olyra > Olyra latifolia. Next base: position 36,932,691 of record CM070524.1, on the reverse strand, counting down.
TAGTGATTCCACTAATTTTTCATTTTGTTCACATTTTTTATCAATAAAATATTATTGGTACGCCAAGCATCTCAGCAGAAGCCATAAAAATGGATCCATAAAACCCTAATAGAGGAATTTCTAACACTATCTCTCTACTATTAAAATGTGTCTTACAATGAGCGTTGATTGATGACAGATGAAGTCTACTTTTAATCTCGGTCCATCGGTCCATCCATCAATGCTCATGGCTCAAACCTCTGAGTCAATGATCCAATTTACAATCCAATTGAATTCCAACTCCAGTCCACGATACAATCCAATCCCAATTCCACAGTCCAATCCAATACTCCATTCCCTGCTCCAAAATCCATGGCAATCCCAACAACCCTGGTGCCAGGGAAGAGAGCGCTGTCACCTGCATCCACACTGTGCCGCTCGAAGCGAATCGAAGGTGGGACCTCCTTCTTCTTACCGCCATGAGCTGTCCCCACCGGACATCGTTGCTGCTGCCGCTGTTGCCGAGTTGTTGCCACGGGCTGCCACTGCCTCACCCCGATGCCGCTGTCAATATCTTATTTGAAACCAATAAATCCACTTTTTGGGGGACAATAAAGTTGGCTATGCTATTTGGAGTACTTATTTTACATAATTTGTATCCTTTTTTCTATTCTCTTTCGAACATGATTTGTATCTCTTTTCCTCTTTTCTGTCTCTGTAACAATGTACGGGCATCCTCAAACATCTCTATAACTCACTTGGTATCTTACACTACTAGAGAAGTGGATATCACTACCGGCACATCACTACCGGTTATCTGTGAACCGGTAGTAATAGTGACATCACTACCGGTTTGAATCACGAATCGATAGTGATAATTGAGTGAGCCATAGGTTTGAGTCATGAACCGGTAGTGATGCCTCGGGCACTATCACTACCGGTTTGAGCCACAAACCGGTAGTGATACTTATCCATCACTACCGATTTAAGTCACGAACCGATAGTGATGCCTCATTTCTGGAAAGTTTAAAAGGAATGCATATTCTATTTATATTAGTACGCGACAGTGGGTGAGTTGGCTAGAAGGGTGAGGCTGGAGTCACGAGATCTCAGGTTCAAGTCCTGCTTCTTCCAATATATTCCCAACATATTTTAAACATTTCTAATACTATCACTATCGGAACCGGTAGTGATACCCTAGAGTATCACTCCCGGTTACTCTCTACCGGTTCCAAAACCGGTACAGATACCGGTTTGATACCCTGGAGTATCACTCCCGGTTGCCCTCTACCGGTTCTAAAACTGGTACAGATGCCGGTTTGGAACCGGTAGTGATGAGCCAATCCGGAGTAGTGTTATATCCCCTATATTTTATATAAATATCTAACCGTTATGCCAACCGTCATATTTGCTCTCTATCGGTTCCAAAACCGGTACAGATGCCGGTTTGATACCCTAGAGTATCATTCCTGGTTGCCCTCTACCGGTTCCAAAACTGGTGCGGATGCTGGTTTGGAAACAGTAGTGATGAGCCAATCCGGAGTAGTGTTATATCCCCTATATTTTATATAAATATCTAACCGCCATGCCAACCGTCATATTCGTATATGCACTATGGTATGAGTATTTTCTACGCATCATGACGTATTTAATTTTGGATCATGTATTTCTGAGACTTGTATTTCCTGGAGCTTTCATTTTTGCAATCTTGGATCCTTTCGAAGGAAGTTTTGCGACGGCTTGCTACAGAAGGAAGAGTGGCAGTGAGTGCCGTAGAAGGCAGGAACACCCTGCCTTCACCGTACGTTCGTCCCTTCATTCCTTCCAGTCCATTTAGGTGCCATGGCAAGAAGGAAACGAGCTTAATTTGCGGGAGTTGTGCTTAGGACGCGGCGACTCCACCGATGAGGACGATGCCCTTTTTTTGCTCTCATATCAGCTGGCCAGAAGGAATGGGAGGAGAGTAGCTGGAGGCGCCGCGGCGGCTCGATACCTGGCCATCAGCTCATTGACCCCAACAGGCTAGAAGGTTAGGAGAGGCTGTACAATGACAACATCGCCGATCCACGATCCACCATCCATTGTACAACTTCACCATAACCCATCGAAGGTTTGACATAGGTGGTTCGAAATATGTCGGTCATTGGCTTATCCTCCGACTATGCTATTATGACGTTTGTAGGTTTAGAATGAGCACAACCCCTGTTCCTTCGGATATTGCACGCTGTGGAGCCACACGATCCGTACTTCGTGTAGAGAAGAAAAGTTGCCTGGACCCTTGTCTTGTCTTTATTGCAGAGGGTTATTGCCACCATCTAGACACTAGCATGCGGCGTTGCCACCAACGCTATGGACGAGTACCTACACATTGCACAGGCCACTGCTATGGAGAGCACGTAGAGGTTCTATCTGTGGAAAAACTCATAGGCGCTAGGAAACGTCGACGGTGCGACAGGGTTTCGTGTTGATTAGCAGCCACAAAACGGGCAGGTTTACAAAGCCATATATATAGATAAGAGTCCACCGATGGCTATCCTAATACATAGGAAACAAACTTAACTATTCTATTTATAGCCATGCCGATTTTATCTCTTTCTATATTTGTTACAAGATAATATCTCAAGATATTTAACACTATCGATTCATTCTAGAGGTGTTTGGCGATGAATATCTCCGAGCTCCGAACGAAGACGACACCCTCGTTGTCCACGAATAGAAAGGCTTCCCCGCCATGTTAGGAAGTATTGACTACATATATTAGAGGTGGAAGAACTTTTCAACAATATAGCACAGTTCTTACACTGGCCGTGCCGAAGGGCCGATCATCATTTTGGAGGCGATTACTTCATATGACTTATGGATATATCATGTTTTATTCGCCATCTTAGGATCACATAACAACATTAATATGCTGCACCGTTCCCTTGTGTTTACAAGCAGAAGGACGGGCCCATAGGTGAACTACATCAACAGTGCAACTACTCCATGGGCTACCATCTTGCAGATGACATAATATCCCGAGTGGGGCAATGCTAGTGGAGACAATCCCGGCTCCGTAAGGAAATAAGAGGAAGCTTTTTGCCTAGGCGCAAGAGTGCTATCGTAAGGACGTGGAACCGGCGTTCCATGTGCTTCAGGCTTGGTTTAGCGTCATCCGAGGGCCGACAAGGTACTAGGAGCATAACACGCTATACAACATCATGACTATATATATCATTATGCACAAGATGATAATAAAAGATGGGCGGGAGGCAAAAGTGGAGAAGGTAAACTAAGAAGGCATTAGGGACTTGGCGGGCATCGTCCCACGAGCCTACAAGCGAATTTTGTGTTCATAAGAAAATACCAGGGTATCCAGAACCACGATGCTCACCGGCAACTGCAGGAGTACCTTGTCGAGCACATTTGGTGTATGCATGATGAGGATTAGATGCAATGTTGTTGTGCATAATGATGTGTGACGTGTAGTCGTTCAGCTATATGGTGTCAGCCATTATCTAAGACGCGTGTGTTTTGTTCCTAAAGTCGCATCAATTGATACTGCTGGTCAAATTATTGAAAACAGTAGCACACCATCCGCAAAATTGCCTCTACGATGGGGCCTACGACTTGCCTCTAAACCTTACAAACTCTTCCTACAATAGTTAGAGATAATATTGCCTCCAAACTTAGAGTAAACAATAGTTAAAGATTGGCTCTACATAGAAGGGAGGGTGCTTAGATGCAGTTTAGAGGCCATATTATGGGTGCTTTAAAATCTTGTGATCATTACTATTTTTCTAAGTTTCATAATGGTTGTTCAGTCTAGAAAAGGCTGAAAACTCAAAAATACTTTTATATTTCCGTTTGTTCATGAATTGAAATGGGGAAATCCCCGTTAAAAATAAATGTAGGATCCTCTGTGAACAAATAAATGTAAGATCCTCGATGTAACGTTGCAGATTAGTGTTACGAATTGAAATTGTCAAACTCCATCGAGTTAGAATTTTTTCTTATGGGATTAAAAGTATATTAAGAAGACAATATTTCTTTTCCTAATTTTCCAGGAGTTAAATTGTTTTAGGTAAAATTACTAGTTTAAAACAGGACCAAAACTTGTTGAGATAGATATTTTTTGGCATTACCATGGATTAACATGATCCTATTTGTATATCTGTGTTCAAAACAATTTCATGTTTTGACTATCTATAGTTTGCATTTTTAACGTGAACCACTTTGCAAACAAAGGTATTGTTGCATTCCAAGCTATATAGAAGTAGCTTAGAAAAGAAAAGAAAAAAATCACCTTACCAAATTTTGACGTACACGCATATTTTATTAAAATTTCAACATGATTTGCCTATTCTAATTTACCAGTTCAAGTACTGGTTTTCTCACTATCGCTTCGCCGTGATGACAAATTGGGTAATGAATTTATTTAGGCAATTGGGTAATGAATTTGAGAAGGATACTACGGAACGTGAAATAGAGCATGTTTGCACAGCAATTTTGAGGGCCGTACTAATATTACACATCAGGCCTGCAATCAACACAAGGCTAACCTATCATATCATATACACAGCCAAATGTGGCACTATGCTATGGTCTAACTATTTGCTCCTTTTCTTGTCTTGGCTACACTAGTGCCTTCTTCCAAGCATTCTTGAATTACAAGTACAATAATTAAAACTCTATCCTAATATAAACAAATTAAAGGATAACATGAATATATCATGGCTTCCGGAGGGCTGATGCAGCTCCCATTATTACAGCCATTACAATCCCCAGTCCAGCACCAAGTGATGCACCCACAGCAGCAGCTGTGACAGAGCCATCTCTTTTCTGGGTCTCCTGCTTCCCTTGCAAAGATGCCACCCTCTCTTTCGCCAGTTCCAGAGACAATCTCTCGCGAGCAAGCTCCTGTACAAGCAATGTTTCAGTTACACGTAAAAATAAATACACATAATGAACCTCAAAAATGCCATGATAGCAGCCAATCTAGCCAACGAGCTATTAGATTTCCATGAAACAGTTTAGTTGCTGTTAGGCAAAATTTCAAGGTTCGAGCCCTGAGGTAAACAAGATACATTCTGTGTCACAAACCTCATTATCAAGCCCCAAAAATTATGAAAAGTCATATTCAAACATAAAATTATGCTCTCCTTTCCATCTCCTAGAAATGAACATGAAAGTTAAAGAGAAAAACCTCAAATGCTGATTCTTCATTACTGAGTATTACTTGATGTACAAGTTGACGAAGGGCAGTAACACCCTCCACATGCATAATGATGTCCTTCCTCTGAAATGGTGACAGTGCAAAGTTTACTGGATGAAAAGCAGTTCTGTTTGAAGGATCCTTGTTGCCCAACTTGCCACTAGTTGAACTGATGGGGCGCAAACTATTTGTAGCACTTGGCATTAGAAATGGGGAAGAATTAACAAGTCTGGTCATATCAGGAGAAGTTTGATATGCTTCCATAGCCGAACTGATCAATGTATTCTGTTGATGCGCGCTGACAGAGAATTTGTTGGTTATTGCAAGAACCCAAGGAACACCAAGAGCCTTGGCTTCATCCAAGAGAAGTGAAAGAGCTGGCTGTGGTGAACTGTTGGACTGGTAATGCTGTGGAATTCGATGTGCTAGATTATGCACAACAATAATCAGGTCAGTCTTCCTGCTGAGATCATGTATCCCTAACTGCAGTTCTTCTTTGAACTGCCTCACCTCTAAAGGTAGCTCCTGTTGGAATGAAAATTTATAATGAGTAGTACTTCTAGGGGGTTCAATAATCAGGATAAAAAAGACATGCAACTGTCGTGATCTCTATCCTCTACTCTTCAAATATGATGGGAGTGATAAAACCAGGAACATATTACTTTAGATGTGGATATTAACTTGCTAGGGCGATCTAGGGCGATTGCTCTTACAAAAAAGTATAAGCTTGCCTGATCATTAAAAGCCTGAAATTAATTCCAGTTGCACCGATTGTTTTACTAGAATGTTCGAATTTTCATTGCACTGCAAATTTTAGTTTTTAGTAATAACAACAGTTATCAGTCATGTGTTTTTAGAACTAACCCAAGGTATTCCTACTCTAAGAAAGGGATCGAACTTATCGATAAACATTAGTCATAAGAACAAAACAGTTCTAAACATTAAGTGATGCAAAGAAAAAAATGGAACAAATATATTTTACTGAACAGTGTTGTCTAGTTCACACAGATTTACTTTTATTTACATTTATGGTCCGATTTGTATTTTTTTAATACTGCAGTGAAGCTTAGTGTGGGAACAATTATGAAGAATACAGTTGCAGTCCTAGACTTCTAGTACAACATATTTTCTTCACACACAAACCCAATCAAGTTATGGCATTTTTCTTAGGGCCTGGTTGACAGGTATGTTTATGTCGAACTCTCAAGTTTGAAGAGCTCAATATTGGTATTTTTCTAGGTGAAGTAGCCATTGAAATTCTATCAGCTATACAATCAAGAAAATATTAGTTATGTCATCCTACTACATACATTCTCAAATAGGTGTCGTCTTATGATGTGTGCAGTCAACCTTTAAGACATTGACCATTGGTATGCATAACAAATATCTTGATTTGCCATATACAAACGGTCTTAATTTATTTCTAATCGAAATACTTCCACATCATTTTATCTTTTAATAATTTTTTGTTGATATAAACTAAAAATGTAATGATAAAAGGTGTTTATTGAAGACAGTATCGATGTACAAAACAAGTAAAAGAGAATGGAATGAGTAATTAGTTATGCATGTGCATTGCATAGTTGCATCCACGAAAAAGAGGAAGTCCTATCATATGATTTCGCAAATATTAAGTGTTTACTGACAGGTAATTAAACTATTGTTAAAATTATGAAAAAGATCACGTTTGACCTTTCTTGGAAAAATTTTCCATCATAAACAAATAATGGACTTAGTGTGTAAGTGGAGTCTCATGTCATATTATGTGAGCTGGAAAAGGGAACCATTTCATATATTTTATGCATAAAAGTTGGGGGAGGGTGAAACATTGCATGCTAAAACAGTTGAGTAGGTAACAAAAAAAAAAAAAAAAACTGTACCTGCAAGTTTACTGTTGCCGAATCTAAGTAGCACAATCCATTTGATACTCCCTTGCCATGCAAATCTACATGTATGCACTCAAGAACTGCTTTGCTTTTTTCTTTAACTTGTCCTAGCATTGCTTTTAGCAAGGAAGTTTTACCTGCCCCCTACATGCACAAATACATTTCCACTTCAGTATTTCCATGGAAAATAAGAAAAGTCACACCCAAAGATATGGATTTACCTCTAAACCAAGCAATCGCACGCTGCGTGTCCTAACAATGACCTCTTTACATACAGTTACAAAATCACTTGTACCATATATGAGAAATTCATTCAAGCCCTTGCAACAACCTTTGTCTTCAAACAATGTCTCAAATCCAAAATCTGGATTTGAATTGGCAACTGTGACCACAGGAACCATAAAATCCTCACTAGTGTAATTTGGAGGATGCTTCACTGGATGCCCAACTAGAATCCGCATTTTTTGCAATGCAGGTTGCACCTCCGGATCTAATGAATACGAACTAGCCGATGGTAGAGTTTCAATAACCGTTGAAAACCTGTATAACATAATACTCTCCAATATTAACTCCAGATTTATCTAATATGTTCTCAAAGATAGCATATATATTTTTTAAAGGGAGATTCATATGCTGAAAGTCATACCAAATTTAAAAAGCCCATGAAAGTTGAATGAATTACCTGATTATCTTGGATAGACCTAATCGGTTAAATGTATCAAAGCAACTTGACATAGTTACTGGAATTTGATAGTTTCTCAATCAGCTGCAAGATGAATTAATATATTGTTTAAGTGATATGATTACCAAAGTTTCTTCTTTTACTGGCTGAGGTTACTTTTGGATGATAAATGTTGTATACACCTTTCACCCAAAGTTTCTTCTTTTACTGGCTGTGGTTACTTTTAGATGATAAATGTTGTATACACCTTTCACTTTGTGTTGAATGATATAAATTCTGGAATTGATTGATCTTGTCATATGGCTAGTTTATTAGGCGCAAATGTGTTTAGTTGTGTTTCCTTTCTTTCGCATACATATTCATAAATTTTGCTACAATAGCATAATTGTAGCTTATTTTAATTTAATGCCAGTTTCTGGCATATAATAGGATGTAAGACAAAACAACTCTACAAAAAAAAAGGGTGAAGAAAAGCTTATACTACAAACCCGAGAGAAGTGTACAATGCTTTAAATAAAGTATATTTTCTTGAGATTAGGCATAAAATTTTGTAAAAATCTGGCACAAACTAAAGCATACCAGTTTCCATTTATCTGAGCCTGGAAAAGAGTGCACATATGCAGGCCATATCCAATTATATCTACTTTCAGCGGTTCAGCACCTTTACCACCAGGATGGCCATTCCATCCAAGAGGAAGAATAGAAGTGGCAGTTCGAATAGCAGGAGGTTCCACAATATGACCAAGTTCCACAGAATCAGCAGCTGTTAGACCTAGTAGTTCTTGTAGATGTGAAAATTGTGGCAATTGCTCAATGCCCATAAAAAGGGGGGCATTTGCACACATGCAAGTTTCATATATTCTGCATAAAGTGGACAGTAACTTTCAGTTGTGAGAGGTCTTATGATTGAAAATACATCAGAAAATGCTCCATGTTCCACCAAAACTTCAGAACAAAAAGAGAGCTCAAAGAGAGCATAATATGAAAAGGAAAACACTTTACTATAAAAATATGATCACGTGAAATTTAAACTGACTAAATTTATCCAATATGTGGATTTTGTATTGCATGTGTCAAGCTAACGTGGGTTTAGTATTCTATAATATTTCAATGTTGTAGACTTTTCTAAATATTCCTTCTAAATATAGATATGCATGCACCACATACACGTTCACAGAGCATATTCCTAAATAGAATGCTAAATGTGCAGCACAAGTTTCATCATTCTCAGAGCATCTTCACTAATAAACAAATAGTAGTGACTTTTTCTTTAGAGAAGAACTATGATTCCCTAAGGAGGTGATGCTTGGGTATGGGTTGCATATGTTTGCAAATCGATTAAATAAATTATGATTTAGAGTTGGTAGTCATGCATGGATGTGCAGGAACTAAGGGTCCCATGGCATACACCTAACGACCAAATCATTATTTTTCTCTACAAAATATGCGTAATCAGGAATACCTAATCTATGCAAACAATGTTTTTAGGGAAAAAAAACATAGTATCTCTAATTTGTTTTCGCCCTTGATGCACAAGCCATAAATGGTTTCTATTTGGCTAATTAGTGACTAAAGAAAATCCTATATTCATGCATGTGTGTCATTATAGGTGGAAGCTTTGAGTGAAAATTAATTCTTGCTGAAGGCAAAGAGATCTTACTTTTGGAAGCGGGCCCTGTAGGACTTCATGGAGTGTGATTGTAAACGCTCTCTTAATTCCGTTATAACAGACTGCACCTGCAAATGCCTTTGCCAGAAGAGAGCAAGGAAATGAGTAGAAGTGATGAAACAGTTAAAAAAGCAGGAAAACATGTTTCCTAACTACTTTTAAAAGAAAAGGTTAGGGGATAAGGACTGAAGTAAAAATCTCATACCGATGTCATCTTGGAGTATTCTGAGTCTGAAATTGTATTGACTGACGAGTCTCCCAACAAGTAAAGCTGGAAAGCATGACAGCTATTTTTAACATTGGCAAAAGATGAAGGTCGAATCCATTTCGTAAGAAGAAAAAATTGTTGCCAAACATTGCAGCTAGCACCTTTTTTGGAACATGGATAAAATATGAATAAAATTTAATTTTGCAGTTGCATGACTCTTTCATGATTTAATGAGATACAGAAATGGATAATTATGTGCATGTTTTGGTATGTGTTCGAGGACTGCAGGTATAGTGCTCACCCTAAAGCAGTGAGCTGGGAGCTCTTCCACCATGCTGTACTTCAAGACTCTTATGGCCTGGTTGGGACAAGCGGGAGACTAGAGAACTTTTGTTTATTCTTTGCTTTCCAGTAATGAAGATGATGACCTCTTTAGATAGGGAATATCCCTAGCAAATTTATCTAACTAAAGATATGCTATTCGGAAATTTGAACCAACTTACAGATATGCAATGCAACTAATCTTTCTCTATGCAACAACGACAAGCTTATTTGTGCACAGCAACAACATGAACATAATAGCATATATTGTTCATACGCTATGCTACAGTACCACCTCGCCGCGCACTGCTGCTGGACCCATGTCAATAACATGGACCAATGTAAATGACAAGAGTACCATAGTATTAATCATAGTTACTTGATTCGCGATTCGTCGGGTTCGCGATTCAGGTTTGCAGTTCGTGATTTGTCACTTCATAGAAATGGGGTTCGATAAGGGGTATACCTCTCCGATTCGCGAATCGGAGATAGGGTTCATGAATCGGATATATGCTATACAAAATATATAATTTATGGTGTTACAGACACAACTGTCGCAGAAGATCTTTTAATAAAAAATAAGCATAGTAGATGGTCAGTTCGTATTGGTGTCCATGTGTCCCATGTCGCCCCGGTCAGCTCCTGCATCAGCGAAGAGGACGATGGCGAGCAGCGACCACCTAGAGCCTCGTAGCCCTGGTCGACTCCTGTGTTAGTGAAGGGGGCGATGGCAAGCAGCGGCCACAGTGGTGGTGGTAACGATGACTGGAAGCAAAGCCGAGGCTGAGTTAGCTGTCCCTCTCCCTCTCCTCTATTCCCATCCCTCCCTCACTGATTCGCCATTTTTTTCGAACTGGACAACAAACCATCGCGAATCAGATCACGTTCAAACCCCAAATTGAAAAGCCAAACGCTTTGGTTTTTAAAACCCCCTTTTTTTGTCTTCAAACCACGTCTCACAAGTCTCAGAAACAAGTCAAACAAAGCACACCGGACTTTCCAAGCTACATTGGGAAGCTCTTGAAGTTCAGCTCATAGACAAATAAGATAAGCTAAAGAGAACAATCCCTTTATCTTTACTACTTAAAAAGGCTCTGGTGGTGATGAGTGGTGAGGTGGTAGGTCACTCATCAATACCCTTGAAGTTAGAGAATAATACTCACCCAATTCCACCACTACCACCTTACTCATCAATGTCTTTGAAGTTGATAGTTATTACCCACCAAATGCCATCACCACTTTGTTTCTATTTTATATTCTAGGTTAATCTTATGTAACATTAACATTAACATCTAACTATAACATTAGCATCTAAATATAACATATTATATTTATTTGAAATTCTCTGCAACACACTGACAATTAGAGAAAATAAAGTATCAATTAACAAATCGCAGGAAATGCATATGATCCGTTGCAACGCACGGGCACATGGTTAGTATAGACAAAAAGGAAGGAACTCATGCTGAACCAGGGAACAAGTGGCAACATATACTACAGTTTCAGAGATCAAGTAAATATTTATTATTCAGTACTTATAGAACCAAGTGCAGGGGCGGAGCTTAGTGTAGTTTGGGGTGGGCTATGCCCCTAATTTTTTGTTCTAATCTTGAGGGTACATGTATATCTAACACAAGTCTGCGGCATGAAATCTTACTAAGTTACTATAATCTGAGCTTATCAGGCTAGTGTACACAACAAAGTTCCCATAGAAGGATACATCGATGGGAAAATTGACTATGGGGCACTCCAAATTTTCCTACAGCAAATGGCATGAAATTTATAGTGTGCCAACACAAATTCCCCCACTATAATCGATCTATCATCGTCTCATTTTAGGATGGGCAAGTCTCAAGTCTGAGACTTGGCACATAGTTGCAGAAGTACATAATAAGAGTAAAGTACACTTTGCCCCTTAAAGTTGTAGCGAAAACTCACATAGCTCCGTGATGTTGAAAATTACGTTTTCGCCCCGCTAAAGTTGTCTCTGTTTGCACCCCAGCCCCAAAACTATTAGGTCTTCTATTAAACTCTAATGTGGTGCTTATGTGTGTGCCACAACACCGTTAAGTACTAAGTGCTAACTAGGCTGCCCATGTGTAGGACAGTGACATCCACATGTATCTTCCCCATTTTCGAAAATGAAATTTCAAAGAAATTTCTAAAAATCAACATTGAAATTTTTTTTTGAAAAATTCAATTTCGAATGTTTTTTCCACAATTCAAAATTTTGAATTTTCAAAGAAAGTTCAAATTTAAAAGTTTAGAATATTTGAAAGCTTCAATTTTGAATTTCCAGATTTCTTTTTTTGAACATTCAAATTTGAAAACTTTTGAATTTTTGGTTTTTTTAATTGACTTGAAAATTTTTCTAAAAATCCAGATTTGAAAATATTCGGAGTTTCAAAAAATTTAATCATTTGAATTCAGATTTGAAAATTCCGAAAATATGAATTTTAAAATTTTAGAAATTCACGTTTGAACTTTCAACATTGAAAATAAGTTTTGAGATTCGAATTTCCAAAAAAATTTGAAATTTGGATATTCAAATATGAAGTTTTTGAATTTTGAAACTGTCAAATTTGAATTTTCTTTGAAATTTCAAAATTTTGAATTTTCCATAAAACATTTGATGTTGAATTTTTCAAAAAACAAAGCACAGAGAGGGTAAGATACACGTGGATTGCGCGTCACCGCCTTCTGTAGTCCGTACACATGGGCAGCCAAGTTAGCACTACAGCTCTTTCCTACCCTGTAGAAAAGAAATGAAAGAAAGGCACAGTCCACCCCTCTTCCCTTTAAAAGCAGTTTGCCGGTTGTTCTTCTCGGTGAATCCCTAATTTAGGGAGCCCTCTTGGCAGGTTCGATTTCTACCTTCGGAGCACCCTTTTTTTTTAGTGGGGTGCAAAGGAAGGGTAAGATAGTAAGGGATACGGTACTAGACCCTGTATTTTCCATATCCATACGATCGAGTCCTTTGGTTTCCGAAATAGCGTAATGAAAAAAGAAGTGCTTTGAATCATTGCTATTTGACTCAAGAGCTGTTCTGAATAAGTCGAGGTATTTTGAATTGTCTGTTGACATGGACAAAGTAAGGGAAAACCTCTGAAAGAATTTCCATATTGACCTTGGATATATAAGAGTTCCGAATCGAATCTCTTTAGAAAGAAGATCCTTTGTCTCATGGTAGCCTGCTCTAGTCCCTTTACGAAACTCTCGTTATTGGGTTAGCCATACACTTCACATGTTTCTAGCGATTCACGTGGCATCATCAAATGATACAAGTCTTGGATAAGAATCTAAAATGCACTAGAACGCCTTGTTGACGATTCTTTCTTCGCGACAAAGATCTAGGGTTCCTAGAATAATGCGATATCTCACACCGGGTAAATCCTTAACCCTTCCTCCTCTTACTAATACTACAGAATGTTCTTGTAAATTATGGCCAATACCTGGTATATAAGCAGTGATTTCAAATCCAGAGGTTAATCGTACTCTGGCAACTTTACGTAAGGTAGAGTTGGGTTTTTTGGGATTGATAGTGGAAAAGTCGAAGATAAGTCACCCTTACTGTCCCTCTACAGAACCGTACATGAGATTTCCACCTCATACGGCTCCTCGTTCAATTCTTTCGAAGGGATCCTTTTCCTCGTTCAAGAGTCCCCGCCCTTCTACTCCGTCCCGAAGACCCCTTTTTGTTTGTGAATCCCTATTTGTATCCTTTGAGGATACGCCCATAAGTAGCGATCAAGGAAATCGATCAAACGATCCCAATACCGTGAAAGAGAAACTTCCCAGATCTAGGGAAGCTTATCATAAAGGGCTTCGACAAAGGGTTTTATTCGTTCTTTGGGCAAAAAGATAAAGATCACATAGATTCGAACCGCAATTGCAAAGGTAGTGACTACTATGCCAGCCCAAATCATGATCTTCACCAACTTGGATTTGGTTCTCTAGCGAAAATCGTGAGTTGCAGAGATGAGAACCATGAAAAGCAAGATCCCAAATAAGAAAACAGAAACCAAGGAAACCACAAGAGTGAAGACTAGTAGAGTCTCGTCTTTTGTCATTCTTTGCTCCTTTTTCACTCAATGATTCATTCGAATTTCCCGTCCAAAAATTCTATATATCTATTCTATGATATTTCTATATATAGAATATGATATCTAATATGACAACCGATTTGTCAAAGGGATTGGATTGGTGACTTACCCATTCAGTGACTTTGGCACTGGACGTTCCAAAAAAGGGTACTATCGGATCGAGTGAATTAGAGAATAGACAGAGATCCGTTGGCATTTTAGCCTTTCTTCTTTCAGGGCCTATGCGAAAGAGAATCCAGTACCTCTTGGTCCTGAATATCAGAATAGGACGAATGAGCCACCTCATGCGGATATCTTTGCTTGAACAAAACCCTCCAATCAAATAGATTGTCCTACTGGCCAGTATTCTAGGAGCCCAAGTTATGCTATTGAAAATTCGTTCCTCTAGCGCTTCGGTTTGACCATTCCGCTCCTTTTTCAAACTCCACTTCTTTTCATATAGCAATCCTCGATCAAAGAGAACAATATCCATTTCAAAACATTTCTAATAGATTCCTTGGTTCGAACCGACGAAGTAATGGCACTCAATTATTATCAATCTAATCGCAATCTTTTTTCTCGCTTGTAAGGATTGCACGAGCACCTTCTACTTCTAATAGGCCATGAACTATAGATAGAGAAGAATCATTCTGAACGAGTCCATAAGAAGCGACCCACTTTTTTCATCAGTTCCAGGGGAAGACCAAAGATCTTGCACGATCAGTCCGCTAGAAAAACTCAAAAGAGAAAGAAGTCTCGTTAATCTCTTCATGCTCGTTCCAAGTGTACCCTTTGGCCAAAGAAAAACCCGCTTCCTGACACGATTGCCTCTTTATATAGATAGATTCTATGGGGTTATTACTTAGAAGTCTATTTTGTACAAGAGCCCCTCCTATCTGATAGAAAAGGGGTCCCATGATCCTAAGCCGGTCTTACCTTGGCTCGCAAACCCCAAGTTTGTCTATGAAGAGCTAATCTAATTGTATTAGTTTCTATAATGGATTTCTTATGTGGAATACTAATGGATAGGGCCTCGTTGCTAAGTGCTACAAGATCTAGTGCACTGGAACTCGTGGTTATGGACCCAAATCCTTTAGTATGGAACATTGTCTTTTCCAAGTAAAAACCAAGAATGAAAAGGTACTTTCATTCCTGTGGAATAAGAAGCCCTCGTCTCGTACCTTAATGAAAGGAAAATAGGAATTTTTCGTTAGGTATTTGACCAAATAGGATCGTCCAGTTCCTATAGAACCTATCACTAGCACACACGTAAGCGCCACATTAGTGTTTAACGGAAGCCCTGACAGTAGGTTTTGGGCTAGGGTGAAACGGAGACAACTTTAAGGTGGCAAAGTGTACTTTACTCACATAATAATTAGCAAATGGATGCATTTCAATTGTGAAAGGAGAATCAAATAATTAATTTGATGCAACGTGACAGAGTCTTGAATGAAAGAAACATACAGAAGAAATGGTAATATTCTTTTAATCAAACTCTAGCTGTTTAGTGGTGGCCTGATGGCTCATGGGAAATTAAAGCCAATCATGTCAGGGCAAAATTGTATGCGACTAATGATTTATTTACATGTACAAGTGTGCTCCACATAAAATGGTGTGCAAAAATATCAATAACCCCTAGAGAATTAAAATTTGAGACGTGAAGGGGCAGAGGCTACGATGCCAAATGGGAGCTAAAATAACCACTGGAAGTACATATAAAACAAATGCTACTAACCTCACCAAACGGTACATATGAAGGCAAAGAAGGTACTCTACTCCATCGCTTAGAACCTCCAACTTCAGTTACAATATTTTTGTCAGCCCTCTCATTTTCTTCAGTGGGCCCTTCATCTTTATCAGAAAAAGGGGTAAGAGCAATTCCTTCTGAACTTTCTTGAATTTCAAGAGACTGCAGCTCTTCTTCTGATTCATCAACCTTTGATTGTAAATAACTATCCAAATGTGAGGATGCCTTTGCAAATATATTTGCTTGTTTTTGAAATGCACTTAAACTTTTTCGGACTCCTTCCAAGGGAACAAGCTTTGAAAGTCTCCAGAGTGACTTTTGAACAGGGCCAACACCTAGTACAAGTTGCTCCATGCTATTCTCTTTGGGCTTTTCAGAACTTGTCCCCTTATTTTCTTTGGATCTTACATCAGTTGTATTTACAATAGGTGCATCAGGCGTTTGGGCATTGTAGTGGTAAAAGTACGCAGGTGATAGAATGCGAGGTACCAAGTCCTCTGGAATACAGTATGACTTGAAGTAGTCTTGCCATCCTCTTCGATGAACATAGCTAGTAAAACACAAAAAGAAAGAATTAAGACACAGTTCAAATGCTATAAATTCTTTGACAACTGACATACATATCTCGAGATAAAACACAATAACATTACTTAAAGGTATTTCTATTAATACTGCAACCAGTCAAGTATGGGTTTCTAGCTATATCTAAACAAACTTACTCTCTCAATGCAGCATTCCCAACAGGTGGCTGAGAAAACGTGATACACTTCACCTGAAGCCGGTTAGTCTCGTTAGATGGAGACGAGGATGCAACTACTCTTAGTATTGCAAGGGTAGCCAAAGCAGCAACCTGCAGTAGAATTGAAATGTGTGAGCAAAAAACACAAGCTGCTATGCTGCAAGTTACACATATATACCTACCGCTCCACCAAGCGAATGCCCACAAAGAACAAGTTTCCTGTTCTTTTTCTGTGCAAGTTTGTATAGCTCCAGTGCTGGAATTCCCTTTGCACGAGCTAAAAAACCCTACATGATATATTGAGTTAGCCAAGTTCTAACAATAGTGAATCAACATCTAAAAACAATGAGCAAATTTTAAAAATCGTTGAAGCTAATGCATACTCGGTGTGCAGCAGGTTTTGATTTTCTCAACTGTCTTGGTTTTTCTCGATAAGATTTCCCAATGTTTTCTTCACCCTTTTGGTCATCATTTTGTTCAGAATTAACAGCATCAGCCAAATCCTGAGCAGTTTCCTCATGGAATATGGTTCCTTGGAGTATATTCACATCGGTGATGACATCTCTAAAATGGAAAACATGAGAGAACTTGGTGCAATTGCCAACACGATAAACCTTTAATATTTTGAAGTTCCCAAAAATTCTTACTTGTATTGCTTTGTGCCAATAAATGTAGCAAATAAAGTGTCACCAGCCTCTGCTAACAGATACCTACATGATTTCACCAATGAATAGATAAAGAAAGGCATAAACATCATAAGATGATAATTATTATTTGAACCATGCAAAACATAGCCTGAATAATGTTGAGTAACCAGTTAAAGCTAATGCACAATAGCATCACTATGTCAAACTGAAGACAATATGGGAAGGGCCAGCCATTTTTGATGAGTCCATAGTGTGTAACAACCTTAATGCATGACCTGCTGTACCTGCTTCATTTCTGGGATTTCTAGAGCGTTCCCAATGTCTCTTTTATCAAGTATTGACCACAAGTCCACAACAGAGACAAGGAAAACAACTATTTGAGGAATTATAACACATAAAAACTCTATTCACACACATCCAGTAGGGCCTGGTTTGTGAAAGATGTAACTTTCACAATCACAGATGTAGTCTATAGTCTATACGAGGAAAATGTCAATTCTAGATTCATTTACTCTTTCAGCCTGACACATTGTTTTTAGTTATCTTACTTAGGACACTCCCAATGCTCAACGTCAGCTGTTTTTATAGTTGAAGTGGAGTATGACACATGGGATGAAATCTGGCTTGAAGAACTTAATGCAGAGAGAGAAGGTTGTTTTTTTATAAGAAATGCTTTCTTCATGGGTATCAAGGCACAAGACTAGTTATTCTTATGGGGTCTTCTAGATACAATATGTAGAAACAATGCATTGAGGAAGTTGTATCTAAAAACACCCTCACCTCCTAGAAACGGATATAGAAACGATGCATTGGGAGTACCCTTAGTGGACACATGGTTGCCTAATCCACCAGAGACTAGAGTTATACAAACACATGCTGTATTCTACCTTATCGTAATGCTCCAGAAGGTCTGTAAAGAATCAAAAACTTAATCACCTCCTTTTTAAGAGAAAAAAAAATCAAGGGAGACTACAAATTTTAGCTTGTGGCTTACCGATGTGGTACATGATCCAATGATGGTTGAACACGCTCAAGAGACACGATGTTTCCGCCAAAATCAGATTTGAACTTGTTAATATATCTCATCATCTCAGAAACTGGTCTCTGCCAAAAAAAAGAAAAGACTAAGTGACATGTGGCAAGAAAAGAAGCTAAACTTCATTAGAACATTAGAATTATTAATTTGTTCTTGATGTTATTGCCCTCATGATGAATAGTTTTTTTGTCCTTCCTAATAGTCCTAGTGATTGATTTTTGGCCACTATATATAGAAACTACGTAAAATATTTTAAGATATAAACATTCAGTTAGATAGGCGAAAGGAAGGTGTCCACACATATTAAAAAGAGAGAAGAGGATATTAATATTAATATAATTATAATAGAGGATATTAATATTAATATAATTATAATAGTAAAACGTGCCAGGAGACCTACAACTACCGTTCAGGCATCAGTTGCAATCCATGTAAAACTATTATGAGAAAATTCACAATATGCCATTGAATAATTGTTGCTGTTAGGCAGGGTTTACAAAACCGTTTTGAGCTCAAAAACCGAGATCCCAGTGGTTTTGAAAACCGCGGCTAGCTGCTCGAAAATTGAAGAAACCACACAAAAACTGAACGAATTCAAATCCAAATTTGGTCGGCTCGAGGTTCGGCTAGCCGGTCGGTTTCCTCGTCTAGCAGGTCAGTTTCCTCCGCTAGCTGGTCGGTTTCTTCGGCTAGCCGATGATTTCTGCAGTTGTTCGGTTGATCAGCTTGGGTTCGGCTAGCCGGTTGGTTTCCTCGGCTAGCTGGTCGGTTTTCTCGCCTAGCCAATAGTTTCTGTAGTTTTTTCGGGAGAGTTTGATAAATCGCTAAAAATATAGAAATGCCTAGAAAAAATAGTAGAAAATTTGAAAAATAAAATAATAGTAGAAACTTAGGAAAATAGTAGAAATCCGAAATTTTAATAGAAAAGCAGCCCACTTTGGCCTTTTCTTTTAAAAACGATTTTTCCATTTATTTGTGCACGGGATTGCATAAAATAATGATGAAAAATTCGTTCTTTCAAATTTCCTTTGAGCCATCGTTCCAAATAATCCATACTATTTTAAAGAATTTTTTCAGATTTTTCTCGAATTTTAAATTTTTGCTCAAATGTTCAAAATCTGTCTGGCTCAAAAGCACGGCTCGGAGAAACCAGGCCAGGCCAGTTTGGTGGCTAGCCGCGGGCCATGCTGTCAGGGTGTCAAGCATACTTAGAGCACCTGTTCAATTGAGTTCCATTTTATCATAAAAAATGCATTATCAGTGATCAAACAACACAAAAATGTAAGTAGTGTAAAAAATCACTCAGAGAAGTTTCTCTTAGGCTAGGCATTTCCCTATTCTTGCCACTACTTTTATGTAGTACTGAATAATACGTCTAGTAAAGACAGAGGATTCAACAAAAATGTAACGGTAAAAACGCTCATAAATCTGAAAAGTCCACATAACCGAGATATATAAAGCTGAGCTCAAGGAATTGCAGACTAACAAACTATCTCAGGTAGACAAAAAGATGTTGCTGTATTTCTAGGGAAAGCACAAGACGGTGAATATGTAGAATGCCTATATTTGGTGAAATGGTTCGTGATCATTACTTTGTAAATACTAGTAGACATTTTCAGATTCGATTCACCTTTCCCCCAGCACGAGGCTGCCAATTCTATATCTAACTACTGCACAAACGTAAGGCGAGTAGAGCTCGGGGTAGGGCCACAAATGCCCAGCGCCCGGATCTACCAACCCGCCGGAATCGGATGAAGGAAACACAAGGTAGGTAGGGCACGGGGCAGGGCTAGATTCACCTTGTAGACGCACTCGGCAAGGACCATGGCGCAGAGCAGCTCCTGCAGCTCGGCGACGGTGTCGACACGGACGGCGCGGCAGAGCTCGCGGAGCTGGAGGCGCCGCCGCTCGAACTCCTCGCGGAACATCCGCTCCCGCTGTCGCCGCCGGTCGCCCGGCCACGCGGGCGCCAGCGGCGGGGCCAGGGCCACCGCGGCAAGGTGAGCGGCGCCCGCGGCCGCGCCCAGGTAGGAGCCGCGCCGCCTGGTCCCGCGCCCACGATTCCACGCGGCTCACCAGCGCCGTCGCCATTGGCGCCGGGAGGAGGGCGATCCGTCTGGGGAAGAGGAGGTGGAGGAAGAGGATGCGTGTAACAGGCGCCTGCAGCGGGGAGAGGACCGTAGATCCCCAGACTCCGGATTGATTGCAACAGGAGGCACAGGTGGCCAACGGGCCGGCCCGGTTTGTTTCGGCCTGGTTCTTTTAGGGCCGGGCTGATTTACAAACTGGGCTAACGGGTCAGGGTCTAAGTCCATGTACGAGCCGGAAAAAGAACCAGGCGAACTGGATTGGCTCGGTTCATATTTGGCGTAGTTGACCTATTTAAAAACTTGGGCATTTAAAAATACCGAGGGATTTAAAAATGGCAACGAAAAATCATGAAAATAATAAAAAATTGCACGAAATAGGAAAATATTTGAAATGCATCGAAGAGATTTATTGTTATGGATGTAGTACATTACTGCCTCGTTAAAAACTCTGCCAAGTAAAAACTCAAAATTGAGAAAATCTTGGCAAAGAGAAAAGAGTACCGGCTAAAGCTCAACACCATATAGAGAGAGAATCTTCTTCATCAAGCTCTAGACCTCCGAATGCAGCCGCTAATTCTTGATTGTGACTCTCGGCGGCGAGGCTATGGATTCGTCTTTCTGCTAGCGTTCAGTCCTTCATGCTTAGTAGTATTTCAAACCATGTCCCTATGAAGGGAAGTTAGTCTATCCTCAAGTATTCTCTCCATGAGACTAAAAACAAACTCTAAGGAAACCGTGAAGACTGAAACGGTTAACACATCCCGTTTTAGGATGGATAGTATTGGATATGTTTCACTATGTTGTTGCCACAGGTGAGAATAATGAACTCTTTTTCCTGGAAGTCGACGATGTTCTTCACTAGATACGAGGCAAGCTCACTAACAGATACGCATGTAGGTGCCTATGCGGTCTAAGGTGTCGTGTTTTAAGAACTTGAACTATCATTACTATGACAGATTTCCAAAAAGACATCTTTCTGCCTATCTGTTTAATTGGTAGCGGCCGTTGTGGACGAATCCCTACTTACTTTTCTTCATATTTTCTATACAAATTATTTAATCTACTTCTAACCTCATGAAAATAATTAGAGTAATCTATACAAGTATACTAGTAGCACCAAGTTGTGTTAGAACATTAGTTAGTCTTAGATGTTTAGCCCTAGGGTCTAAAAAGCAACATAAAAATGGAAGCTCCCTTCAATATTTTAGATATTTGGCTTTCATATGGCTAATTATATCAAATAAAACAATATTATTTTCAAATCTTCAAATGATTAGCGATATGATAATTGCATTGAATAATATAACAAGATGTAGGTTCATAAATAGCACAAACGGTGAGGATGGCTTCATGAATACCTATAAAAATTAATGTAAATGGGTAAATACCTGCCAAACTTGTGGAGTCAGCGTGCCATCACGAGTTTGATATTGTGTGTTAATAAAAACTTTAAAAACTTACCTATATGGTAATACATGTAGAAGCATAAGGTTGGTGAAATTTCACCTAAGTGGCAT
Source organism: Olyra latifolia (assembly GCA_036346145.1). Classification (NCBI taxonomy): domain Eukaryota; kingdom Viridiplantae; phylum Streptophyta; class Magnoliopsida; order Poales; family Poaceae; genus Olyra; species Olyra latifolia. Next base: position 36,910,894 of record CM070524.1, on the reverse strand, counting down.
GTCTAAACCAAATTTCCTAAGTTATACCTGTGATACACAACAATAGTTCTTCCATGCAATAATTCTTACATTAGAACTATTTAAAAATTAGATGGCATCTCGAATAGTCTAAAGGTAAGATTGCAATTTTTTCAAGCCACTTTTAACAATTAGATTAATAATATGTCATGCACAACATTGATGCATTAAAAAGAATCAACATATGTAGCTAGCAGAGGTGTGAAATTGTTCATGTCGGTAGTATTAACTGATGCATTATCTAAGGTAATAGAAAAAATCTTATCTGTCATTTCCAATTTTTGAGCAATATTCACAATGCTATCGGTTATATTCTCGCCTCTATGATTAACATCTATAAGTCTTAGGCAATTTGTTTTCTCTATTTAATGAGCAACAACACTTAAATAATCTCCCCTAGCCCTACCAGGCCAGATGTCTAAGGTTAACGAAATAGAAAATGTGCAAGTTTTAAACTCTTTCTTTAATTTTGACTTGTTGGTGTTATACAATTTTTTCAAATCTCTAGTTGTTGTCTGACGAAAAACGCTAGTAAATCTAGGATTATGAGCAGTTTTAATATATTCTTGAAAAACAGGAGATTCACCAAATCCTAATGGTAAATCTTCGAAAGCAATTAGACGACACAAAGCCTCTCTAACTACTTTGAGATTGTAGTCCCAATTACTTACTGTACAGTTAGGGTTATAGTTTAATTGCTGCTGTCTCATTTAAACGCATTTCCTCTTCTTACACGTCATGGCGTGCCTCTTCAATTGTCCCATGCTTGAGCCTGTCACCGCCGGTAACCCTTATTGACAAATTTTACATATAGCTGCATACCTCACTTGCTGCTCGTTAACAAGGTGCTTCAACACGTCGAAGTCGTCCCACACCTCCAACTAGTTCACTCATGCCTACTTCGATCTGATGGTATCAAAGCCTAAAGCACAGGTTGAACCGAAAGATCCGTAGGGTATTTCCATGGTTCCTTTTGTTCCTGTTACATCATCCAGATCCGGCACACTATTACTAATTGGTTCATAGTCTTCGGTCTTACACCGAATTGCCTAAGATGAAATTCATCTTACGGAGAATTTCCATCGGCCATTTCAACTAGCTGCAACTACAAAATAATTGAACAAATAAATTGGAGAATGAAAAATACAATGAAAAAAATATTGTTGTCATACAATCATACAAATCTCACGTTACCGAATCTGGAAATTGGAAATATTTTTTTGCAAAATTTCAAACTTGTCCATATTTGCAAAGAACAACTAAATTTTTAGCTCGCGATCTAGAGAAGAGAATTGGGTTGGAAGTGTGGCTAGATGGGGAGAGGGACGATGCCTATTTATATGAAAAAAATCTGAGATTTTTTGAAATTTTCTTCTATTTTTTTATGAATTTGCAAAGGTTCAAACGGTCAAAAAAGACTATGGGCCTGTTTGGTTCGTGACTAAGGCTGCCACACCTAACCTTAGTCGCGCCACACATTCTTAGACGTGCGTTTGGTTTCACGCCTAACATTAGTTGCGCCACACTTTCTTAGCCTCTGACCCCACACGTCATAGACTCATTTTCTTGCCACACTTTGCCACAAGTGTGGCGTCGATTTTGTCCGCCACACATTTTGTGTCTGCCTAACTTTGCCTAAGGATAGTTGTGGCAAAGTTAGGTGGCAACCAAACAGGCTCTATATTCATCGAACGGTTAGGTGCGTTTTGAAAACGAACTAAACAAATCGAGCGAGCCAAACCCCCCCGGTGCCTAATCAGCGTGACGGCGTGCGCCCATGGCGTAGTAGCCTGACAAACGTGCCGGCATTGGGTGGCAAAGTTGCGGTCGAGCGGGTGCTGACCTGGGGCATGTGGACGTGTGGCGGCAAGTGCAGTGCGGCAGTGGCGGGCCAATGCAGTGGCAACATGTGGCGGCAAACGGCGTGAGCTGAATTTTTGATTCCGCTACTACAGTAGATTGAGCCAAATGAATTGAATCGGGCAGCCCGGTTTGCATAGTAACAAACCGGACCATTACTATATGAACCAAACTGTGTCGGCCCAATGGAGGCGAGGGTTAGGCCCAAGCTCGGTTCACTGCAGTGAACCTGCTCGGCCCGGTTTGTTTCATAACCGAACTGGGTTGGGCTGGTTTGATGAACGGTAATAGGCCGCCTGGTTTAGCCCATTTGATTCGCCAGCTCTAACAGGAGGGAAAGCAGGTCGTTCGTGGCTTCCTGCAGCCTGCCAGGTATGTCCGTTCTGACAAACGCCCCTACTATACCATGACAAATTTTGATGTTCTTTCTAAGACCATTAAATTGAGTTTTAGTTTTCTCTTGCGAGTTAGCTAGTGTTTGCTTAGATTCCTATGGAAAAAAGTGTCCAAAACATGTGAAAAAATTAAATGAAATTTTAAATATCAAATTTCATTGCATCTCCCTCTTTAGAGCCTAGATTAGACATAGCTAATGTTGAACAATAGTTTGTTGGAAGGAGAGATAGTATGGATTGTTCATGCCGAATTTGACGGTCAGCTTAAACACAATATGGGTTTAGGGTTTTGGAACTCTGTCAGTACAAAGTTTAGGGTTCAGGACGTGCCAGCCAATTTGACCGTCAATTGAAAAGGTAAAGAAAATAATCAGATTTTGATTAGCTGATTAAATCCAGGATAATTAGAAGAATCTGTTAAACTTAAAGATAAGATCACAAGCTCAATAAATCTAGAGACAGCAAGAACTATCGACTAAAACAGAGACTTAAACCGATAGATCTAGATGGTAGTAGAAACTATTGATCTGAATAGAAGTTCAAACCAATAGATTCAAAGGGTAAACAATCTACTACTAAGTCGATGTAATCAACCACGTAGTTGAGCAAGGGGTAAATAGCTAATGTAATCAACAAATTAGCAGAAAGACAATAAACAGTCCATCAACTAGCTGGTTAGATTGTCTAGCTGATAGAATGAAGGATAAATTGACTATCGGCTAGATTAACAAGTTAACAAAATCAATATATAGAACGAGAGTAAACAGACTATCGGCTAAATAGCAAGTTACAAACCCATAGAACGAGGGTAAAACTTAACCCTTTACATGAATCAGTGATGTGCAGCAATATCATCAAAGATAGTATTTTAATAAACCAAGAGAGAAGATCGGACTTAACCGAGATAGTTCTCACCTAGGGTTGTACCATGAAGTCGATGGGGAAGATGATGCACAATAAGTCAATCGAAAGCAAAATACAGCGAAACTAAGTTACTGCTACTCCTAAGAATTGGAAAGACGATTGCATTGTAATAGTAGATTGATTTGTCGGGGACCCTTTTCTCGGTACATAGGTCCGGTATTTATACCCAATATATGGACTCGATAAAGTAGGACTCAAACTCTCAAACTTATCATATGTAATCTAACCGACATAATCTATAACTAAGACTTTCTAAATAGAAACTTATCTAAAAACTTGCCTAAGATATACTACGTAGCCGATCCGGCAATATTACCTTTTAGGACCTTCCTAAACCGACTTATTGGATAAGGTTCATATTCTCGTTTGTTGTAGCCAATTAGAACTCTGACTCTAGAATCTTCTGCCTTATTTGCCATGATAATCTTTCCAATTGTGCTCCTAACCAACCATGCCTGAGCAGAACTTTTCTATATCAGTTTTCATTATGTCAGCTTCTTGACCAAGTATCCTGGTACCTTCTAAAAGTTTCGGCTATGTTCAAAATTAGGTGTCAACACATGTCCCCCATTTTTGGAATATGAGGATCATGTTCCAAAAATCTTGATCATCGTCTTTTGATCTTCCAATCAAATATTTTATAGCTGATACCATCCTTCGCACGCCATTCAAGAAATTTGCTAAATTATTTTTGATCTTTTTCCTTGTGCAGAATACCAAGCATAGCCGTGCAACACCATCTTTTTCTTTATAGTGACATGCTTGTTTTATGCTTTTGCCGATAGGACGACCCTCGTTGAACAACTCATCCTTGTGATGTTCCCTATCGGCTTCACACTTCTCCCGTGTCCTCAATCTTTGTAACCTTCTTCTTTGAGACTTGGATAGACCTTTGAAACACCACCTCAGTTTTGGATCAATCGACTATGTTATATTACCTTTTAGATTATCAGTTTGAATCTTCACCATCATCCATGTATGCTTATGGAGGGGTCTCCCTTTACCATACCGGGAACATCCTCCGTGACTCAGCTCTAGTCCCTGGACCAGTATGTGGAACATCCTTCGTGACTCAAGTCTAGTCCCTGAACCAGTATGCTAGAGCATAGGTTTACATAGCTGGATCATTTCATACATCGCATTTATTACCAAAATATTACATTGTCAGAGTACAAGTCCAAATTCGCACATTGGCGATTAGTACATTAAGTCCAAAAAAGGCAACAGAGTATAATAATCCAGCGAAAGATTTAAAACTAAAAGCCTCCAGCAGCTATGCAAACTGCAAGCGACTAGAAAGAACCTCTAAACGTTAGCCTGACCGCCATCTTCGGGGGCATCATCTTCGTGGCAATCGTAGGCATAGCCGTCGGGTCCATCCTCTAAAAGAATGAATTATGCGAGAGTGAGTGCCCAAGCCAGCCTCACTCACAAGCCAACTCCCAGCCTAATGCATGTCTTTATAGTGATTTCATAGGAAAGGATGAGGGTTACTTTATTTGCGGAAGGCCAATTTTAAAGATGAAGTGTATATATATGTCAAATCCTATTTCCAAGAACATTTTTAGAGATAAGAAATAATTGTTCCTAAGGGGTTTGTATCTGGGGGCGATCCGTGGCCCTACCCAAATATTCATAGATAAGAAACATACCTTAGAGACGAATCCGCTCCTACCCTCCTTGTACAAAACCCAAGCAAAGCCTACCCACATGTACAAGATCCTAAGACAGATACGATCCCTACCCACATGCTCATAGTCTATTGCCAGTTTTCAATCCTACCCTCCTTGTACAAAACCCAGGCAAGGCCTACCCACATGTACAAGATCCAGTGATGATAATGACAAAGTCACAATCGACATAATACGACACTGCTAGCAGGTCTCAATGACATTCACATAACCATAGTTGAATAATGTCATGTCCAGTGGAAGATAGCCCACCATTTGGGAGTCTACTCCCAAAAAGAAATCATATTAAGACCTAAGCCAGGTCTAAGCAAGTTTTACCTAGACTATTTGTCTAAACAGATATAATTATTCTAGGGCTATTCAAAAGATCATGATAATCAAACCATCATGTGGGGTATTCACAAATATATCAAATGATAGGCATGTTATAACATGATTAAAGCAATCGGTATTTATCTAGGTTTTGCATTTGATATACTGGTAGTCATATACTTAAGCACACACACTTTTGATAATTTAAAGCAAAGTAACTTTGTAAAACTAGGATAAATATGCATTAGGGTAGTTGACTCGTCCGCGTCAAGAGCGGCGGGGTCGAGTAGGTAGTACACATAGATTCCAGATCTTTGGATCATTGCCATTACAGTTCAAACAAATTATATATTACAGTGCGCTACATGGCGCTAAATCAGTACAAAATTCAGGCACGCTGGCCTTACACAGTGGAAGTCTTAAATAACCAAAGTAAACTCCAAAACATTCCATAGGCAAGACTGAAGGAAACGTGTCCTAGACATCTGGGTAGTCCTCATCTTAATCTCCAGCGGTGAAACCTTCATCTTGGTACATCTCCTCCTTGGGATACCATTACAGATCACAACCTGCTCGTTGGAATGAACAGCCCCGCATAAAAGACGAAGATGAGTATACTTTATACTTAACAAGCAAGGCTGACTGAATGCAACTAAGGCTTAACAAAGGAAGGGTAAGTGTTCTTTTGCATAAAGCCAGTTTTGCAAGTTTTTCCTAAGATTTTGCAAAAGGAATTGAAATATGTTGAAAAAAGATTTGAATAATTTTCTTTGAAAATCCCAGCCACAACCGGTTTTGGCCAAACTTGGCTACTCACGGCACCCACCGTGCAAACACCCTTATCACTCGCAGCACCTACTATGAGGAGAAAACACCATTTTAAAAATAAAAGATAAGAAGTACCAATGAGGCAGCTCCCTGTCATCCATCCTTGACCATGGACACGGCTATCATTATATTTTTACACTTGCAGAGGTTGCACGTTTTACCCACGAGAGGTGGTTTTCTAGGAATCGCCCAAAGGAAATGACACTACAAGGACTTTAACCAACATTCCCCTAGCTTGGCATTCCCTCTAAGGATTCCACTGAAGTGCTAGTAACCCTAGTTGGCTAAAGCCCCTCTTGAGCCCATAGAACTAGCACCAACTGTCTACTTCACTGATTAAAATGCCAAAACTAGATGTCCGGAGGGTACTCAACCAGGGCCTGCCCATACAAGCACTCGATGGTCGCACTGTTATACTTAGCTTGTCTACCTCAAGGAATCGGTCCTTAGGAATCAGTGTGGATAACATGGTCCCCGGGTAATCCTCACAGAGACAAATTAGACGGACCACCTCACGGAGCAGGGTCATGCCTACCATCTAGAAGACGGGCCTGTCCCGCATGAAGACCCGACTTGTATCACAAGAAAGGCACAGTTGTAATCCGGTACTTACGTACTCGGCAAGAAAGGATAGAGATAGACTTCCTATCTCTATCCCCAGTTTCCATAACCAACTAGGATACTTATCTGTAACCCTATCTCCTTCCATCATATAAAGGGAGGCAGGGGCTCCTAGTTCGGGAGGAGAGATCACATCGATCCATAGCCATCCTCAACATTGATCCATCGAGATCAACCCCAATACAATCCACGAGCACAGGAGTAAGGTATTACCTCCACCGCAGAGGGCCCGAACCTGTATAAACCTGTCTCCTGTGTTACCATCGGGTTTCGGTCTTACGCATAGCCCATAAAGTATATTGCCGACATAATTCATCGACAGTTGGTGCGCCAGGTAGGGGCTAGCGCTAAAATCATCTTCATCAAACTCGATGGCATCTCTCGGCGGCAGCGCCGTCAACTTTACCTTCGGCCAAGTTTTTAGTTTTAAAGGCTTGGATTTCATCATCAACAACCTCGGCAAACTTGCCCTCGAAGAATTGGATCAGATCCGATAGGAAGACAACTTCAACCGTGAAGCGAACGCAAGAAGAAGATGCGATCTATTCGCGTCCAGAATCTGGATAGAACTTGCATGATGATTTTTTGTTGACTCGAAAGGAATTTTGGGGTGGTTTTAGATGCGTTGGAAAGCTTATCTCGTTATCTTTCCAACGAGTCCAAGATCATCGAAAACCGAGTTCGGATGTGACCGTGGCGACCATTTGAAGACAGACTGCGCGGAGGTGACGTGAATCCCGCGCGGAGATGGAGCTCGACGTGAATTTCGCTCGGCACCTCGGCGATCCTTGGTGCACCTCAGCAAGGGCATGGTGGACCTTGACGACAAAGCGGATCTCATCCCAGAGATTACGGCGAGGCTTCCACGCCGTCCCGACTTGCGGCTCCTGCGACGCCCCGACTGGCATCACCTGTGATGCCGACTTGCGGCTCCTACGCCCCTCGACATGCGGCGACGACGACAACGACTGCCGCCCAACCCACTCGTTGCTCCGGCAACAACGACAAACCGCGACCTTCGGCAAGACATTGAAGCTCGGCGACGGGAGCGAGAAGAAGATGAGAGACGTCACCATGATGACGATAGAAGAGGTTTCGGTCGAAACCGTGACAGCCGACTTTCTAGGCAGGCTTCTCGCGTGCACGACGCTGAGGATAGTCGTGCCGACTTTCTAGGCCGGTTTCTCGTGCTCGGTGCTGAGGACAACTGCGCCGACTTCTCATGCTTGACGCTGAGGACAGCCGCGCCGACCTCCTTACGCCGGCTTCTCACGCATGACACCAGGGACAGCCGCGCCGACTTTCCTAGGCCGGCTTCTCGCGCATGACGCCGAGGACAGCCGCGCTGACTTCCTTACGCCGACTTCTCGCGCACGACGCTGAGGACAGCCGCGCTGACAAAGTGACATGCCCGGGGGCTCGTTCACTCGGGCATGAGGACGACATGATCAACAGTTAAGTTGTCTTTTTTATACTCAATTACATCATTATAATTTATCTCCTGACTTGCTACTTAGTTGGCATCCAACTAAGCAGTAAGTCGGGGCTACACCTAATTAGGTGTAGCCGTGTAGCATCTGCACCCATCTATTTTCGAGTTTTTTTGTTCTTTTCCATGTTGACTTTTACCGATTCCGAGTGTCACACATTCTGAGTAGTGAAACTCTGATTCCTATGCAAAATTTGGGTTTCCTGACGCGTGTCCGGAGACAGAGCTTCGCGCCAACTCCTAATGCTAAGGGACTTGATGAGTTAGGCGGAGTGCTTACCAAAAGGAATTAAACATATTCGGAGAAGCGTAAATCAATATGGAAAAGATAAAAGGGACGACAATTTGACATAATAAAAATACTGTGAAGTCATGAGTGATGAGCATGTGGTGGTTTTCGTTTAAATTCAAAATTCAAATCCACTTTTGATTTGGCATGTTACATATTTGATTCTTGCGAAGTTTTGAACCCCTGCAGTTGGAGCTTGCACTTAGACGTTGCGCTTAACGGTCCACGGAACCTCTGGTTCCCGTGTAAATCGCTCCTAGATCACGGACGGCGTCCGTCATCGATTTCTGTCGTGCTCATTCTTTTTTTCATCGCTCGGATGAATCGTAACCCGATCGGAGATCGGTTTGTTTCCTTGTGTTCGTGTTGTTCTCGTGTACGCAGTGATGGTCTCAATGCAGTTGGCCCCACGAAAGAACCGCCAAAGTGGGCTAGCGGTGATCTGGAGGACCGCGCGAGTCTGCGGTGGAGGTTTTTCGGCGCCCGAACCTGGGCGTCGCTGTCGTGCGACCTCGTCGAAGTCTTGGGAGCATCGGAGCTGGAGGTGGTTGGCAATGCTTCAGATTCGTCTTGAGAGACCGGAGTGTGTTTTCGGGGTTTCGCCGCCTGCAGTGTTTTCACAAATGTGTGGCTTGGGCTATAAATAGGACCCCAAGGCTTCACTTGGAGGGTGTCCCTTGAGCCATTTGTAGCCAGCCAACATAGGTGTGAGTTGAGGAGCTGCGTCTCTGTGTGAGTGTGGGAGCTGCGTCTCCGGGTCCCCGATCTGTAGTTACTGCTCATGAGCTAATAGATCAGCGTTTTATATCGTTCTTGCACTTACTTTCAGCATTTAAATACCGTGGAGTGAAATGATCTTGTGGGATTTGTGTGTGTTCTTGTTTCGATCTTGAGCCATCCCTGAAAAACTCCCGTGCCTCCTTTTCTATTCTATATGCTTTGATGGCTCAAGTCTGTTCTTGAAGTTTCTGTCTTGTTCTTCGTGCAGCAGGCAGTGTTTGATTTTTATAAAAATCTAGAAAAATCCTTTTTGAGTGATTCTTGTTGGAGAAGGTGCGTGACTCATATATCTATTCACTATAAAACTTTGGAGTCCTGTTCTTGCACCGTTTGGGAGCAGTGAGGTGAAAACCGAGCCCCAAACTTTCTGCTCGATGTTCTTGACAGCTCGTGGTTTTTGATTTTTCATATTTTCTGTGAAAGGAGTTTTGAGGAGATTTCTGGTGGAGTGCTTCATGACTTATTGATTAATCGGAAGAAAAATTTCCAAACATTGAGAAGCACCAGAAATCCACCATCCCTCTGCTCCAAGTGGAAACAAACTCTGGGGTTTCTGTTTTTGCTTTCCAGAAAGCAGCTTGTGATGTTTGAATTTTCATGATTTATCTACATGGAGTTTTGAGATGATTTTTGGTAAAGTTGTGCACGACCCATTGAGAAATAGGGAGAAAAAATCCCAAAATTTGATGAGCACCAGAAAGCCTCCATCCATCTACTCCAAGTGAGAACAAATCTGCTTTTTGCTTTTCTGAAAGTCACTTTGGTTATTTGGCTTGATCTCCTTTCTTAAAGTAAGGTTTGAATTGATTCTTCTCTTTTGGACACTTGACAACCAGGATTGTGTGTGAAAAATCCCCACATATTCCATGACTCTCATTCATGCTAGGGGTACACATAGTTGTCAAGTTGTTCACATTTTGGGGTGCCGGTGAATTCGAAAAAGAACGGCCGTAAAAATTCGAGGCTCTCATTCACCCCCCTCTGTTCGCCGTGGTTAGTTTCACAAATACATAATTGGACATCATGCATATTAATTTACAATCCAGTTTTTTCTCTACTACTCGTGTTTTTTGTTGTCTCCACCGGGTACAATGCAGGATAATGCGAGATGGTTTTTATGGCACGCAGTACACCACGCCAAAGACACCGAGTGCATTATCTGGCTCATTGCATGCCTCGTCAACTCGACCGGCTACGCCAAGGCCAGCGCCTCGGCGCAACCTTCAGACGGTACAAGACGCCACGCTTAGCACCCCGAGTGCATCATACGGCTCGGCTGCATGCCTACGTCAACTCGGCACGGTTTCACGTCAACGCCAGCGCCCTGAGCACAACTTTTGGCATGGCTGCACGTCTACGCTAGCACCCCGAGTGCATTATACGGCTCGGCTGCATGCCTACGTCAACTCGGCATGACTTCACATCAACGCCAGCGCCCCAAGCGCAACCTTCGGCACGGCTGCACGCCTACGCCAGCACCCCGAGTGCATTATACAGCTCGGCTATATGCCTGCGTCAACTTCGATAGCTCGGCTATATGCCTGCGTCAACTTCGGCATGGCTATATGCCAACGCCATCTGTCGAGAGCGGTTAGGGGTCGGCGCGAGGCCATGAGCTCTCACGTCGGCGCACCCATTGTGCGCTCTCATGGGACATCCGAAAAAAATAAAAAACAATACAGTGAGTAAGTATGCCTCATGTTAGGCCACTAGCTGGTGATCACCAAGTGAAATCAGATACTGAAAGCTATTAAGGGTTCAGATTCCGAGGATACGCTCATTGAGTTGCTTGCCCTACACCATTGGTTATGGGTGCACTCGGTTAAATCTAATCCTGTGATATGCCTCATGCTAGGTCAACTGTTGCCTCATGTCAGGTCAATTACCGGTTACTACACGAGTCAGAATCGGATATCACGAACAGGTTTCGAGATGACCACTCGGCTAAGACCTGGGTATGCTCTCCATGAGCCACAAGTCGGATCCGATATGCTGGGCCGGGTACCGCCATATACCGGTATACCCTCCGGGGTCAATTGCTAGATTTAATACACTTAGTCTGGGTACCGCAAGAAAACTCAAAAGAGATTCGAATGGGTCTCCCAACTTGGCACGGCTGCACGCATACGCTAGCACCCCGAGTGCATCATACGGCTCGGCTGCATGCCTACGTCAAACTCGGCACAGCTTCACGCCAACGCCAGCGCCCCGAGCGCAACCTTTGGCACCGCTGCTCGTCTACGCCAGCACCCCGAGTGCATCATACGGCTCGGTTGCATGCCTACGTCAAACTCGGCATGGCTTCACGCTAACGTCGGCGCCGGCGCAACTTTGTGGCATGGTCAAGACGCTCACGCTAGCACCCTGTGCATCATACGGCTCACCGCATGCCTACGTTAAACTCGGCACGGCTTCACGCCAACGCCACCGGCGCAACTTTGTGGCACGGCCGTACGCGTCTCGCCAGCCTCGGCGCAACTCGTGGCACGGCAAGACGCGTCACGCCAAAGACACCGAGTGCATCATACGGCTAGGCTGCATGCCTACGTCAAACTCGGCACGACTTCACGCCAACGCTAGCGCCCCGAGCGGAACATGTGGCACGGCTGCACGTCTACGCCAGCACCCCGAGTGCATCATACGGTTCGGGTGCATGCCTACGTCAACTCGGCACGGCTTCACGCCAACGCCAGCGCCCCGAGCGCAAACTTCGGCTTCGGCATGGGTACAAGCCCACGTCAGCGCTTCAAGCCTACAAGGTGATACGCCCGGGGCTAAAAGCTCAAAAGCAAGGACGACATGATCGTCAGCAAAGCAGCTAAGTTTTTCATCATCATAATCTTTTCACATATAAACTCGTGTTATTTCTTGACTTACTACTTAGTTGAATTCCAACTAAGCAGTAAGTCGAGGGCTACACATAATTGTGTGCACTTGTGCGCACCCATCTTTTTCATATTTATTTTTTGCTTTTGTTACTTAGTGATTTAAGTGAAATCCGAGTGCGCTATAATTCTGAGTAGTGAAGCTCTGAACCCATAACACAGCGAACTCTACGTCACCCAAACGCGCGTCTAGGATAAAAAGTCATTGCCAACTCCCTACACTCGGGGGCTAGACTAGTCAGGTAGAGTGCATAACAAAAGGAAGGAAAACCACTCAGACTAACAAAAATCATCAAGTAAGAAAAATAAAAAATAACTATTTCACACATAAAGATAGTCGGATTTTATACCCGATCAAATGTTTTCATATTCAGATACTGCCTAAATCCTACATATACATGTTACAGGGGTTCAAGGAAGTGTTTACGCTACAAGCACCGACCATGGCACAGTTACGTGTCAACACCTGCGCCCCGAGCGCAATCTACGGCATGGCTCCACGCCTACGCCAACTCGATGCAGTTGGCCGACGCCTACACCAAAGACTCGAGTGCATTATATGGCTCGGCTGCATGCCTACGCCAACGTCCCGAGTGGAAACTACGGCTCGGTTTCTCGCGCACTACGCCGAGGACAGCCACGCCGACTCGCTGCTCCGGTAACGATGAGGACGGCCACCCCAACTTGTGGCTTCTCGCGTACTGCGCTGAGGACAATCACGCCGACTTACTACGCCGGCTTCTTGTGCATTGCGCCGAGGACAACCGCGCTGATTTACTATGCCAGCTTCTCACACTGTGCTGAGGACAGTTGCGTCGACATTCTACTCACGCCGCGACGTCAACCATCGCGCCGACTTCCAGGACTCCAAGAAATTGGGCTGGGAGTCACTCGGAGATTTCAACCTGCAAAGCTCTGTTGAGCCCTTCACAGCCTCCTTGCATGCCAATGGAGCACTCGGCATAGAGAAGGTTCCAGTCGGAGTACTCGACGTGAAGTATGACTCGATCGACAAGAAGACATCAACTCGGCTGTAAAGCACTTAGGGGCTACTGTGGATAACATGGTCCCCGGGTATCCTCACGGAGACAAATTAGACGGACCACCTCACGGAGCTGGGTCACGTCTACCATCTAGAAGACGGGCCTGCCCCGCACGAAGACCTGGCTTGTATCACAAGAAAGTCACAGTTGTAATCCGGCACTTACGTACTCGGCAAGAAAGGATAGAGATAGGCTTCCTATCTCTATCCCCAGTTTCCATAACCAACTAGGATACTTATCTGTAACCCTACCTCCTTCCACTATATAAAGGGAGATAGGGGCCCCTAGTTCGGGAGGAGAGATCACATCGATCCATAGCCATCCTCAACATTGATCCATCGAGATCAACCCCAATACAATCCACGAGCACAGGAGTAGGGTATTATCTCCACCGCAGAGGGCCCGAACCTGTATAAATCTGTCTCCTGTGTTATCATCGGGTTTCGGTCTTACGCATAGCCCCATAAAGTATATTGCCGACATAATTCGTCGACAATCAGGGTAGGTCCCACATTAGGCCCAAATCTCATGCATGCTGCACCATCCTTGCAACCATCTACCCCGATCAGGTTTTGCAAAACATTTTTTCCGATAGCACCCACTATGAACTAGTCCATTTACAAATAAATGACAACACCAATTGTCCTTTTAAAATCACATGGTTAAATTGATAATTGACGGTAACAAGCATATGATTATATGATCTACAATGAGCATTACTAAGCGTGAGCAAAACCTATGCAAAGGTATGGCGATATTTAATAAAATTAATAACCTATAGCAGCAAGGATATTTTATTAGAATTAATTGTTTATAGGAATTTAACTAAGCAACTAGGCAATTAACATTTTTATATTTAATATACAAGCAAGTTGTTAAATTCTAGAAAAACATGTTTGCAAATCAAGGGTTTGAAGGATTCAATACTTGCCTTGATCAACGAAGCAGGAAGGGACCTCCGCTGCATCGGAATTGAGACCCTCAACGATCAAATCTAACGCAATGAGAATTAAATAATAAATACAATGCAAAAGAAAAAGGAAATTGACATGGGTGCAAATGCATATGAAAACAGAAGAGTAGGTATTAATTTTATAAACATTTCTAAATTGGTTTCATAATTTTTGGAGCTATATAATTAAAGATATGAAAATAACACATTACACTATTTAATAAATTGAGAAACTAATTTTTGGATTGGGCCAGAGGATGAGGCCCATGGCGGCACAACCTCGGCTTGGCCTAGCGTAGTGCATACTTGGCATGGCGCGGCAGCCTAGCTCAGCATGCCACGGCCGAGCGGCCCATCGCGGGCGCAGCCCGGGCACGGAGCGGCCTGGTGCTGTCCAGCGTGAGGCACGTCCCAATGACACGGCCTGGCTCGAGGTTGACAGGTAGGGCCCACCTGTCGGCGACGAAAAACAGGGGAACATGGCGGCGAGGCTCGGGATGGCGGCGGTGGCGGTGCTTTGACGGGTTTCGACGGCTAGGAAAGAGGTGGCAAAGGACGAGGAAGACGCAGTGGTCCCATCGGTGGGGTCGGCCCACCGGCCCGGTTATGGCAACGATGGCGGCATCGGCCGTGGCGGCGAAACGCGGTGGCGCGCAGTGGCACGGCCAACCAGCGGCATGGGGAAGCCGTGGGTGGCGGTCCTATGGTGGATTGAGGGGTGGTGTGGCCCGGCGACGTGGCCGGCTGTGGGGAAGAGGGAGGCGCATGGTGGCGGCGGTCCAACCAAATTAGCCGCGTGGTGAGTTCTAGGACACTGAGGGAGGAAGAGGGAGACATGGGGATCGTAGGGGAGGTGACGTATTTGAGTCTTACTAGTCGAAACCGATGATTTTGACGAATAGGCGTAGCGGCAGATTCCGGCGAGATCTTCGGCAATCCAATTCGTCGTGCTCAGTCGATGATTCTCTGAGCTCTTGGGATGGATTTGCCACAAAGACGTCCTCGGACGGCTTGACGAAATTCACAGTGAGGCAGCGTTGAGATGAGGTGAAGTAGAGGCGGCCAAGAATTGAGAGGCAGAAGTTTGGCGTTCAATTCTCGGAGCTTCAATCATCGGATTTGGGAGTTCCTAGGAAAAATACAACTGTGAGGAAGAACTCTAGGTCGTCCTCGGAGGGTTTTTGGAACGGATGCTTACCCTAGTCGTAGCAGAAGAAAACAAAAAGAGGAAGAGAGAGAGAGAGAGAACTCGGGAGGAGGGGTTTTATATGGGGTTGGTCGATCAGGGATCGAAATCCTAGGAAAGAGGAATTCTCCTTGAACGTGGGGATCAATTCCATTAGGGAGGTGAAAGATTTGGGGAGATTCCATAAGGAGGATGGAAGGAAGGTTCCTCCCTGCGCCTGGAGAGGAGGAACTCGAGGGGAGTTCGGCCAGGGAAGAAAGGAAAGGGAGGAAGGAGGGGAAGGAAAAGGAAAGGGAAAAAGAAAAGAAAAAGGAAAGGAAAAAGAGAAAAGGTGGGATTTACTAGTAAGGGAGAGATAAAATAGAAAATAAAATAAAATAATTTATTTATCTAAACTTGAAAATATAGATAAATAATTATTTAAAGATTAAGATGCAAGATAGCATTTAACAAATGTAGAATTTGTAAAATTAATACTAACATCTTATTTTGCAGAAATATTTTTTTTGCAAACTTTAAATATAAATGTTACACTTGCAATTAGATTTTAGAAAATTTTATTTTACTAAGCTTTTTAATAAGGAACATACTCATTTTTAAATATTTTTATATTTTTGAAATTTTCATGCCATGCAATGCACATGATTTTGGTTTTGAAAATGAGGATGTTACATGTATTCCCTGAATTGCGCTTCCACTAAACCCGACAGGTGGGACCGAGGTCTACAGGTTAGCGACACGCGCGAGGGCTGGCTCTCAGCCGCACTTCCTGTGGCGCCCCCTTTTTCACACTCGGCTCAATAGAGAAATCACCCACTTATTGCCCCAATGGTCAAGAATCAACTTACGGGCTGCCCGAGAACAAGCCGGGTAGGTTAACTCCCAAACCGGGTAGCAACAATTTATGTGAGCCAACTCTATTGAAACGAAAGTGAAGCTGTGTACCGGATATGCATTCTGTGATGGCTCCTAAGATCAGCTACCATCACACACATACCCTCATGTGGATCGATAACACAACACAAACGGTAAGGGACATAAACTTATATTATAACGGGGTATGGACTGCTGTCCATACAATAGGTTTAACATAATTCAGAGTTTTATGGCAGCGGAAACATAAGATGTTCAACAACAAAGTAGCGGAAGACTTAATCATATTAAAACCAAAAGGGCCAGCAAGGTATGCCTCATAACCCAAGGGCAACCGACTGGAAGTTTAGAACTCCGCTTGCCCGCTAGCGTCATCGCAACCCACTTGATAGTAATACTCAAGCGTGGGATCATGATCACCTGAAATAATAGCAACTTGTATGAGTACAAATGGTACTCAACACTAAGAGGTAATGTATATCCTCATTCATGAATAATGTATCCAATGGAAGGTTAGAATGCCAATTTCAACATAAAGTGTATTTGCAAGACATAACATAAGTAGATTGTAAATGGCATTTGAATAAAACGTTTTAAGTCAATGTGACTAGCAACAATATCATCATCTCATTAATATGTCATCACCATCATCAATCCATTGGACTCTATCCATCCATAGCCTCCATCCGGCCATATCAAACATACCCGAGACTCTATCCGTCCCCTGGTCTCTATCCGACCAGTGACACCACGAGCAACCCGATGCTCGGAAATGAACACATAACCAAACCATATAACCAAAACTAGTAACCAAGTGCTAACAAATGGCAGCTTAACCAACTCAAGATTCGTCCTTGACCCGGGACGCGGCTGTTCGAATAGTTCAACACTTTGCAGAGGTGTACGACTTTACCCACACGACACAGCAAGCCTTGCCGAAGCCTCCTAGATGTACATGCCAGTCCATACCGTGTTGGATATCGAGGCTGAGATCAAGTTGGCTTTTGACTCCAGAAGGCATTCTGATGCTTCTGCTTCTGTTACTCAAGAAATGAAAGAGTTAGGTAGTCGAGGTATTCTAGTATTTCCTGTTACTTTCTCATGTCTCAGAGATACTGAATACACACATGAAGTATTTGATTTGTGCAATTTATTCATAGGGCAAAACTCTATGGTTGGCAAGACACTTATGTGTTCACAAAGGCCATGGGTGAGATGGTCATCAAGCGCATGCGAGGAGAGATACCGGTGGTAACAATCGTGGCCAAGTGTCGTAGAGAGCACATGGAGGATCCTTCCTGTGTTGGATGGAAGGAAGCAGTAAATGCTAAACCCAAATCTGAGGTTGCGGATGTCACATATATATGTGATGCATCCTCGTCTGCTTACCGATAATGAGCTATTTCGGGATCTAGCAAAGTGTACTAACTTTTGACGGGTTGATGGTGAGGATCAAGTATATGACCTATATTCCTCACTATTAGAGGACTTCAAAGAGGAGATTCAATCATCATCTCTGGAAGCAAGTGTCAAGGAAGCCGTTAGCCGTCACCTTAATGAAAGTTGGTGAAGAAGGTGTATATGCCTCTTGTCTATGGTAAGACACAACATAGTGCAAAGCGGCGGACATCCGAAGGGGCTTGACTTCATTGGAAAACGTCTTTGAAAGCAACAAAGTGGCGGACATTTTCTAAAAATTCAGGACAAGAAATTCCCGACCATTGCTAGGTCGAGCCATGTTAGCAAAGAATGGTTTCTCCAACAATATGAGGATAAATCCTTACTAAAATGGTAGTGGTCACAAACCCCTTCCGTGTACAATTGAAAACATTAACAATACGAAAGCAAGAATCATCATTTATACAGGAATGCCTTCCTCTACCAAAAGAGAAAGAGTTGAAGATAACGAAGGAAAGTGGGTGGATACAAAACCAGTTCATATCACTTGTCTTTACGGTCTTTCGAATCTCATCGAATACTAGTAAATGCTTTCAGCGAAAATAGAAGAACTAGAGAGCTCAAGTTCACTTCATTCATCACAAGATGCAAATGATAAGAAAAATGGAGCTAATGAGGAAGAAATCACTTCTACTTAAATAGTGAAATACCAACCAACACATCAAGCAATAACCGGATAGATAGAATGATAACAGTAATACGAAGATATCAACACGGTAGGAGTCATGAGGCTCGATAATGACTAATGGGTTAGGATCCGAGGAAGCTTAGTTTGGATGATGGAATATTCGCAGCTCGATTGTTGAGATCTGCAAATCCACTTATCCAACAATTTGAGTCCATTTTCCTACTTTTTCGCAAGGGGTTCAAGGGAAAGCATTAGCCCTATCCTTAATATGACTCTCACCACACGGATCTTTGTTGGGGCTGCTACAAAACCCCTATAGTTGAAAATAAGATCAAAGCAGGATAAAACGAGGATAACCCGGATCACTCGGACTAGCTGAACTCTCCGTAACAAACACAACCTAGGTGGTTTGACTAACGTTTTGGCACATTAGACTAACCTAAGACAACTCCTGGCTACATTCAGTCCTATCGAGATACAAGTCGTTACCAACCCGACACCGCTTTGCTACTTTTCGAAAGAGGAAGAGAAGTTGCTTATGCGAGATCTGCGCCTCTCATTGGAAACTCCAATGGAATTTTCGGTAAATGAAAGCAAAGCGAAGCTTCGACCAAGGAGAGATAAGCATATTTTATGAATGATAGAAGGAGTGCTCCCGAGCACGTGCTCGCTTGGAAGGATAGAGCGCCGCAAGACAAGATGGCATATTGAAGGAAGGCTATGAAAAGAATTCGGTCTCTCGAGCGCTGGCATACTAATACGAGCATATACTTGAATACTAGTGACATATTGGAGGAAAGGAGATTATTGGAATACTAGAGGGAGTTACGCCCATAAGAACTGCAGGCTGTAAACGCGACTTGCTCTGCTCCTCCTAAAACCCTTTATCCACTCCCCACTCCTCGAGTGCAGGAGGGAGTCAACCGTTGAAGTGGATTTGTCCAAGGCCCATCACACCTAAGCACAAGGACGCACCACGGATGGTCCACCCTGCCACCCCACCCACAAACACATTGCCCCGTTGGTACCCAAGGGCTCAAGCATGCACAGGAAGATAGCCAAGTGTCCCCATAAAACACGTGTGGTCGTACGTTCTGTGACGGACCAAATTTCTAGTAAAAATTTATCAGA
Source organism: Olyra latifolia (assembly GCA_036346145.1). NCBI lineage: Eukaryota > Viridiplantae > Streptophyta > Magnoliopsida > Poales > Poaceae > Olyra > Olyra latifolia. The sequence continues at coordinate 36,891,531 of CM070524.1, read as the reverse complement.
AAATGTCTAGAATGCCAACTTTCCAGGATTTCAGTTGCATTCAGAAATAGTACAGCCTGCTTGATTTATTTACATGTCACAAAATATTTTACAACGAAAAGTGGAAATGTAACCTGGTAATAAAAAGAGAATTACATGCCCATATACCACAGGCAAGCCTAAGCATAAGGTAAACCTTAGAAATCGATCCTATGCGAATTCCTGTCTTCTTCATGAATGTCCATTTCTAAGTATAAAGTGGATCCTGTAAAAAGAAATAAATTGCCCATAAAATATGGGTAAGTACAAATTGTATTTGCAGGTTTCTTGATGAAATGACTAATATTATATGAAAACAGGGTTCAAGAAATAGCAAAGCTTTATGTGGATACGCAATTCTGAGTATTTAAAAGTCCTATTATATTTCTAAAACTTTTTAATAATAATATTCAAATTCTATCATCTTTCTCCATCCTTACTTATCTGCTAACCAGACAACAATTTTTGTAAAACAAATTCATGAGTTTTGACATATAAGAGAGGCATCACCCATTTGACATAACTTCATATACCTGAAGTAGGGTCCATCGATGTATTTATTTTCAGCTCTGCAGAACCTGTCCAGCTTTACCCATAGATTCATGACTTCCATGGATGGTCGGTAAATTATGTCATTTTTAAATAATTTAAACTCAAGTTTTTATAGAAGCAAACGATATCTAGATATCCTCTATCACAGAGCAAATATCTAGTGCCCTTGAGTGTTTCCACCAGCCATACATGCTGTGACCCTGGCTCAAGACGGCAAAGATAACGATATTTCTGAATCTGCTTCTATATTTTTATAAAGCAATGATTCCAGGGAGTTCACACCCTCACCCACCTGGTGTCCTTGAGTGTTGCACCTTCTAACCCCAAGGTACCTGGCCCAAGCCGACAACTGCTCTTTCCAAATTGCTTTATATGAGAAATCATTTTATCTCCCAAACTATAATCCTTTCCATATCAAATAAGTTATCCAACCCAACTTATTTATACAGACCAATTCTCTTATTCTTTCATGAGATAATCAAAATTTTGTATTTTTGCCTATTCTAGGTTTTATCAGGGGTTGATTATTTTTAGGTGGCTTTTTAAGGTATTGGGGCATGGATAAAAATTGTACTTGGAATATATAAATAAATAACTAGAAAATATATGCAGTAAATAATAAGTAAAGGAAGTGTAGGTGTATCAAAATGCATCAAGGATAAGAAAACCTGCCTTATTTGAAGATCGGATCACACTTATTGTATCATTTGGACATTCTTTTCAGAGGATGAAGTTTATCATCTATACGTTATAAAAAGAGAGAAATTCCAATAAATATCCAAATAAGAAAGGTTTTAAATAAACGATAAAATAAAAGGGTCTGGGTAAAAGGGGTGATGGGTTGTATGATTTTCTGGAAGTTTGAAAATATTTTGTAATAGAAAAAGGGTAGGGGTGTTTTTATAAAAAAAGGCATTTTGGGTAGCATGATGTTAAGGTTGATGTATGGATTTGTTAATTTTAGGGTGTTTATTTTATTTTAAAAATATGGATCAATTGAGCTCTAGAGATCGGGGTCGACAACATTTCTCATGTTGGAGTTCCGAGATAGAGCCAATTGAGGGTAAAAAGAAGATTTTTCAAAAGTTATTCTTTTTACCACTTAAAAATACTTTAAGTAAATCAAAATAAAAAGGGGTAGAAGTTTTGATAAAAATGGGTATTTTGGGCAGCATAAGGTTATGGTTGAAGTAATTATTGTGGAGAGATTTTTATAATTTGTTTATGGTAAATTGATATATATAAAGTTTATATTGGAATATTTCTAATTGACCTTATAGTGATAATAATTTAAAAGATTAATTTTTAGCATTATAATTTTATATGAAAATATTTATATAAATTGAATGGGATATGTAAAATTTATTTAGCATGATTTCATATTAATTTTTTATTTTAAGGAAAGTTCTAATTTAATTAAAGAAAGGGTTTTAAGTTTAAATTTGGATTTCTATAGTTTTTAAAAATATATAAATATTATTTCTAGATATAAAACATTATTTTGAGTAACTTTTATATTGGAAGTTTTATTAATTTTATTTCTATATTCTTTAATTAAAATTGCTTTGATATATAAAGAAGAAAAAGGATTTATTTAGATTTATTGTATTAGAAAAATTTGGTATTTTATATTTTTATATAATTCTTTATCTTATGTTGGATTTTTATGAATTTTGGTGGAATTTAAGAAAGTGATTTAATGTTTTAAGTAAAGTTCAAACCGTATAGGTAGAATTTTAAAAATTAAAAGGGAATTAATTTCTTACTGGGCTCTTATTGGGCTTGGCCCAATATAGCTGACACTGTGAAATCTTCTTGAGGTGATGAGGCTGACGGGTGGGGTCGGCATGTCAGTGGGTGTGGTGGAGTTGGAGCAACTGACAAGCGGGGCTAAGTGGTCAGTGAGAGAGATGGGGAAAACAGAGAGGGGCGGCGGAGGTTTCACCGGTGACGGCGGAGGGAAGCCGGCGGCGAGCAATTAGTGGGGAATTTGTGGAATTGGGTTCATGTAGATGTGTTTGGTGGCCACGGTAGGGCTTGGGGAGGTCTGTAGTGGCCGGACGGCGAAGTGGTGGCGGCGACATAGTGGGGCGACGGCGAGAAGAGGTTTTTATTGGTTGTCGAGGGCGGGTTATGGTCCGGTGGGGTTCGCGGGAGAGAGTGGAAGGTTTTTGCTTTGGGTGTTGAGGTCGGAGGAGCATTGAAGCAGTGAAAGGGTTTCACGGAGTTAGAGAAGGAGGCGGTGGTGGTGATGATGCCAGCGCGAGAGGAGAAGAGGGGTAAGGGAGGGCGGCTTGGGGTGTTGCGGTGCTGTAGGTAGGCTTTTATAGGCGAAGGATGGAGTAGCGAGCACGGTGAGGTAAGGAATGGCGGCGGCGGCGACGGATTGGAAGGTCGAGGTAGATGGATGAGGATGATGACGCGGCGGCGGATGTCGGCGGTGGCGTGGGCTCATCTGTTGCGGCAAAACAGGGGCCAGAGGTCGGACGGGAGTGGCGGCGGTGTGAGTTCCGGTGGACGGTGAGAAATCCGGCGGCGGCGCTGTGAGGATGAATCAACCGGAGGAGGAAGAACGGCGGCAGCCGTTGGATTGGAATTCCAAATCCTTGGGCGCCGTTGGATTCTCCGGATTAGGCCGGTATGGGATGAATAAGATGGGGTGGCGTGGTTGCATCCGGACGGCAGATTTGAAAATGGATGGCTAGGATTAGATTGAATGAACTGGTAAGGTGGTGTGGGAAGAGATCCGTTGGATCTTGATCTAATGGTCCAAGATTGACGCGATTATTTAATGGTTTAAGTGGAAGCGCATTTTCGTAAAAGGAAAGCGTATTCCGAGGGCTTGCCTAAAAAGGAAGGTCTCAGATTTAAAAGAAAAGGAATTTTTCAGAATATATTTATAGTTTTCAAAATTCATAGAGAGCTGTAGGAAGCTCAGAAAAATATCAAATAAATTTATAAAAATTCATAAAAATGAGTAGAATTCAAATATGAAATAATATTTATTATTTTATGGGATTTTTATTTTTAGGAAAAGAGAAATAGGGTATTTTCTTTAGATAATAAATAGGTGTTTTGTTTAGAAAATTCTTTAAAAATTTAGGAATGATTATAAAGACATAATTATAACTTTTTGCGAAAAATTTTTATGCCGAATTTGAAATTTTGGGTATGTTACAGTATAGTACTTGAGAGGAAGATACCCGATGTTCGGTCCTTAATTACCTAAACGGGGCTACATGTCCGGGATCCATCCTCTCATCATTCTCTATCACCCGTTCGAGTCCAATTAAGCTCTCACACGTAATCCAAATAATCATCAATCCAAACCAAACATTGAGTACATCAATAATTGAATCACACGACCAATGGACTAACTCCACTGATCGCTTTACCTCATTGGCTCTAAGCATTGCTAAGCATTCGTGATACAACATAAATAATAGTACCTGCTTAGGCTACAAAGGAATAAGGGTATCAAGCCCAATAAGGTACTAACCACTAAGTAGGACATAACTACGTTCTACCCAACAAGTAACATACTCGAAATTAGTATGCAACAAGTGATAGAATATAATTAAATCGATGCATGTAAATAGAGGATCAATATGGTGAGTCAAATGAGGGGAGTATAAGTGCCTTGTTGCTGGTCATAGTCGGGGAGAGCTTCTGGGTCAAGTCCGGGCTCTTCCGGAACGTCGGTTCCTAATGTTCGGTAGCAAGAACATCAAATAAAATCCAAATAAAATACCAAACAAATAGGAAAATCAAATATTTTTAGATATTCAGAAAGCTCATGATCTAATGCAAATTTTACAAAAATAATCACCCAAATCCGAGTTCGGATGAGTGAGATCGAGCTATTTGAAGTTTGGGTACAAAACTAGCTCGGGGCTATAAGGACTAAGCCTGGGATTGACCAAGGTAGCTCAGGAATGAGCCTCCTAGCTCGAAAATGAGTCTCTTAGCGCAGGAAGGATGTTGCCTTGGTCAAGAGTGGGTTTCTAAGGTCGGATATGGTATAGCTTGGTCGGATAGGACATGACCAAGGTCGGGCTCAACTAGCTCTAGCTCGGGTAGGGCACTTAGCTTGTATGTTGCTTAGTATAAGCCATTTTTGGGGCTCCTAATAAGCTCGGCTAAGCTCGGACTTAACACGAAAGTTCTAGGAAACTTCCTGGCGCACAACTTTCATGTAGAATACTTTTTCATCCGAGCTACAGTTGATTTTATAGAATTTATTTACTAGGCTGCTGTTCAAAGAAAGGCTGAAACAGACTGTTTTCAGATCTGGGGTTCTAATGCTTCGGTTTCCACCAAATAAAAGCTTAGCCATGAATGCTTAATGGTGAAGAACAGAAATGAGAGGGGGTACTGGGTTCTCATCTAGCAAGAAAAGCCTTGCTTAAAAATAGAGAGCCCAAAGATGAGGAGGTCGAAGTGATGGACGGTAATCTGTACAGAACTCGGTTCAGCAACTATTCAGCTCATTCCTTCAGGTCCCTTCAACTCCAGAAGCATGGATCTGCTCCTAGACGTTCCTTAGCTCGTGCATGAACTCTTCTTGGTCATCTCCGAGCTTGCATGTAAGGAAAAATGACATACAAGATGAGAAAACTGCAAAGAACCTCACTGCTATCCAAAACAGTGAAGTAGATGAAGATAGGCAGCAAGAACTCACCCAAATCTTTATGAACGTGCAAGGGAGTTGGATGTACTTGAAGCCAAGGAAGTGTAAATGTTACTCCTGCTTATTCCATGGCCTGGATTTGAAGAAAGATGGGCAGAAAACGAAATCAGCCTTTGTTGTCTCAAAACCAAACAGCAAAGAGAAAAGGAAGAGAAATCCATAGCAAACCTTTGTGCATGCGCTTACCATGGAGTGAAATGGATAGGCAATGATTTCAGCTTTCCAACGATATATAACACGCTATATGGATTCTTGGTGGTTTGGGTGGAGATTTGAAAATAGTGGAGGTGGAGATGAAGAACAGCTTCTTGCTGCTGTCCAGAACTTGGACGTGGGAAGAATGAGGGCGAGGACTAGTTGAAAAGGGTGGAGAGGAGTTTAAATAGAGGTATACTCTCCCATTGACAAGTGGGTCCAGGTCCCACCTGTATTAGAGAGGCTGCGGGTAAGATTCCGGATAAGAAAAGATGAGGGTCTAGGCTGTCTGTAGCACCGCGCAAGTCAGCCAGTGGATGGAAGATTCGGCTGATACTGCCGGAGGGCAAAAAGAATAAAGAATAGATGTGGTGGCTAGGTTTTTTTGAATAGGTACGAGCTTAGTCGAGCTTCTCCTTGCCTGGTCAGGTCTTCCGTTGCACAGTTCGACTGTCTATAGCTCGGGCAACTTCCTCCGGACATCTTCTAACTCGGACAAGTGATAACCAGCTCGGATGGGTAGCAACCAAGCTCGGGTAGAGCTCGGTGAAGTCCGGCACAGTCACTACCTTGCTTCGATAGAACTCGGGTGAACTCTACCTTGCTCAGGCAAGCTACATCTAGTTTGGGCATTTAAGGAACATGCCCGTTGGGCTCGGTCTCACTACTCTAGTGGCTTGGCCAAAGGGTTTAAAGTTAAAAGCCTTATGTTCCTACCATAGAGCATGGTGGTTGAATGCAAAATTTTTGTAAACCAACATAAAAACGAATGAACATGCTAATGATATGCATAGCTATACGAAATTTAACGGCTAGGTTGTTACACTTCCCTGACACGCGTGTCAGTGAAACACGGCCATGGCCGTGCTGAGAAAAGGGGATTTCTTCCCCGGTGGGGCTCTGGTGAGCTACTCCGGCGAGAACTCGCCACGGCTACGAGCGAATTTATGTTCTACAACCAACACCCATCGATTTTACATGCTAAGACGCATCTACGGGTGAGGTATTAGATCATGAGTCGGCCTAAGGTGGCGGCGCGACGAGCAGTGGCGGAGGAGCCGCTCGGGAACCGTAATTTAGCTTACCGAAGACTGGTCGAGCTCGGGTATGCTACGGTAAGAGTCTAGGGACTAGTGGGACTCACCCGAGGTCAAAGGAATGAAGGGGATGCCAAGAAATCAAGAAGGTGCAAATGACGGCCGGTGGTGGTCTTCATTGGCTCCGGCAAGCGTGGCGAGTTCTCCGCAGCGAGGGCTCTCATGGTGGTGGTGTGGAGCGATAGTGAAAGAGAGAGTGAGACGGGGAAGGGGGTTTTGTACCCTAGTTTGGCCAAAACCCAGGGGCGGTAAGTGAGGCAGAGAGGGAGCTCTCTTGCATGAGCTCATGCACGGTCCAACGGGTGACGGTGCGCATGGTTTGGAGGCGGTGACAAGACGGGGCACGCGACACGGTGGCAGGACGACGGAGCCGACGATTGGGCACTTCGATTCGACCTATTGTCTTGGTGCTATTGGAGCAGGTCATCGGCCAATGGCGCGGCGCGACATGGCGCCGTGGCCTGACCTGGTCGGGGTGGCTGGCTGGTTCGAGCGCGGCACGGACCGCAAGGCGTGGATGGCGTGCACGCGGGTGGGTGTGAGGTAGCGCGGGGCAGGGCGATTGGCACGTGGCCGAGACTGGGCGGTGGTCGTCGAGCATCTCGTGCCACGCGGCGCCGGTGTACGTGCGCGACGGAGGTGTAAGAGAGAGAATGGGCGGGAGAGAAAGAGAGAGGAAGTGGGGCCGAGCTGAGGGGGAGAGAGAGGGCGAGTGGGTGGCTTGGCTTGCTCTATTGAGTCGGGGTGAGGGGGGCGAGCTAAGTGAGCTGGCTATCCAAGCCGGCTAGTGAGGCCAGGGAAAATGGGCTGGCGAGGGCCCACGGGCTTGGACCGGGCTGAGGTGAGACCTAAAATAGATCAAGTACAACCCTAAAGTCCCAGTTTAGTCTTTAAACCCCATAGGTTATTTAGTGTCTTTCCTTGATTTATTGGTTTCCCTTTAGATGCTTAATTCATGCTAGGCTCAAGTGTATGCATATGCAGGCGTTTTCTTGGTACTTCCATTCACCATTTCCCATCACTAGTTCTTAGGTACATTGCTTGGTTACCAAAGTAGGGCGTTACACTTTCTTTGATCGTGTCGGCTCTAATAACTTATTATCCTTCCGATGATGTCAAATGTGTTGCATAGGGCAATCCCATGCTAATGGTAGGGTCATGCTATTTTCCCAGCAGAATTGAAAAAATAGACATCCTCAATCAGCCTTGTTAGGACCAACCCGTCGGCTTGGAGCTCGACTTTGTGAATCCCTAAGCTCATATTTCTCCATCAATTATGCAAATGTTACTTTTGGTGTGTGGATGAGCTTCGAACATAATTTGTCTTTTTCAACCTTGTACCATTTGCCGATTTCTGGAGATCCCTTTGATTTTAGAGCCTTTGATCCCGTTTCATACTTGGCCTCTATTTGCATTTGGTCAATCATGACTTTCATAGGCTTTTCACCACTTGGTCTTGTTTACTCTTTGTTATCTTGGACATCTTGCCTCCCGAGCAATCTACTATATTGACTGGGAATGAGTATGCATCACCTTCCATAGTCTCTTCATCGGATGACTCATCTGAGTCACAATTAACAAAGTCATCCTTGTAAATGGTAGATTGGATCTCCTAAGTCGACACGCGTTGGACTCAAATCAAAGAATTGTTGACCACTAAACTTTTCCCTGATCTAGGGCAACTACCCCTGGCATGCCAAATCGGTTAGCTGACTATCAGGTAAAGTCACACTATAGCATTGATTCTGCACGTCTTTTAATTGTTTGATATAATTGTTGATCGGTTCCCCAAATTTCTGCTGGACAGCTGTTAAATCTGATATCCTCAATTCTAAGCTATCAGAGAAGAAATACTTATGAAATCGATTTTGAAGATCTGACCAAGTGTTGATTGAGTTGGCAGGCAGTGCAGTAAACCAAGTGAATGCAGGATCAGAGAGAGATAAAGGAAACAACCTGATCCTAAATTCATCACATTGATCATCCTTACCGCACTGTGCTAAGAATCGGCCGATGTGTTCCATTGTAGTAGCCGATCCTTCTACTGGAACTTGGTGAAATCAAGAACATTGAAACCTGTTGGGTATGGAACTCGATCCAAGTTTTCAGGATAAGACATCTTATAGCCGATGGATTAGTCCTTAGGCTGAATGCCAAATTGATCCTTCAGAATTGTAGTAATTTGATCAGCCATACTAGCCGATTGTGGTTGTGGCTGATAATCGTGGTCGTTGTGGGCTTGCCTCCCAAGCAAGTGCTTAGATTCTGCTTGCGTTTATCCCAAGTTGACCGGTTGGACGGCTAGTGATTTGTTTAGTGTACAAATAGGTAGTAAAGTAGATTAGATCGACTGTAAAGCCGATTGCATATGCATTGGGGCAATTCCTCCCATAGTCTGCATCCTGTATTTAGAGCCATAGTCAACTTGCCCCTCGGGCATATACTCATGTGTGCATGTGCTAAGCTGACCTGGGGTATAGAATTTATGTACGAAGTATAGTTATGCTAAGGGACATATGAGACCGGCCATGGAGTTGATGACCAAAACATCTGTGTCATATTACCCACAATATGTACTTTAGACTCACTCTGAGGCACAAACACTGCTGGGTTTGTAAGAGTACATGTCGGCTAAAAAGTCGATGACATGGGAGCAAACTGATACAATGCTTGCATGTCCATCTGCAACTGAGTAGGTTGTATAATATTACTCATCGATATAGCTGGTGATGTATAGCTGGTGATGTAGTAGCCGATGTTTGCAACAACTAATAATTATGGTTGTAGTTAGCTTGCCCTAGGCATATACTCAGAGCCCTTGGCATATACTCAGATGTAGGCCACCAAATCGATCATTTGGACAAATGGCATTTTATATGGCGTATATATCGGTTGTAAAGCAAATTGAGTCGGCTGTGAAGCCGATGGCCACAACATTTGGGTAGTATTCCCTATAGTTTGCACTTGAGGGCCGTCGTGGAAGGCACCGTCGAGTTAACCGAAGTGTATATTGACTGAATAGTTGTCAGCACTGGAGCTGTCAAACCAAACGTCTGGACATCAATCCTAAGTTGTTTAAGTTGTGGTGCAACTTGCCCCATTGAAAAGGCCAATTAGTCGATGCTTGTGGAATTATTATCACTGAGCTTAACATTGGCTGAATCACATGATGTTGATTGACTGGATAAGTCAGTAAAATTTTTGCCGGACTTAGTAGATTTCTAGTCAACACAAGTCCTTATGCTATGTCCTTCACACTATTGACAATTATCGGCTTCAAGGTAGTCAAAAAAGCCGATAACTGATTGGTCAAAGAATGATGTGAAGATTGATTAATCATAGCCGATATTTTATCAGATGAAATTTGATATCGGCTAGTGGATGTCCTAAGTAATTGTTGGAAAGCTGGTCTTTTAGACAGGAGCACCATGTCGGTTTTTTTGGAATAAGCTAAAATAAGCAAGTCTTAGTTCCTTTATGCGAGATGCCATATCCTAACGTTGTTTCTCGGTAAGATCAACGTCGATTATGGCAAGGATGAATTCCTTAGAGACATCGGAACGATCGGTCATGTTATCCAATCTTTATTCCACCGAGCGTGCCGAAAAGTATGTTAGCACCAAAATTTGACAATCGGCTTAAACACATTGTAGGCATAGGGTTTTGGAACCCGTCAACACCAAGTTTAGGGTTCAGGGCATGCCAGCCAATTTGATTGTCAATTGGTAAAGTAAGGAAATTAATCAGCTTTTGATTAGTCAATTAAATCCTAGATAATTAGAAGAATATATCAAACTTAAAGACGAGGTGACAAGCTCAACAAATCTAGAGACAACAAGAACTATCGGCTAAAATAGAGACTGAAACTGATAGATGCAGAAGGTAGTAGAAACTGTTGATCTGAACAGAAGTTCAAACCAATAGATTCAAAGGGTAAACAATGTACTACTAAGTCAATGTAATCAACCACGTAGTAGAGCGAGAGATAAACCGACTACTAAGCCGATAAAATCAACAAAGTAGCACAAAGAGGATAAACAACCCATCAACTAGTCGATTAGATCGTCTAGCTGATAGAACACATGATAAATAGACTATCGGCTAGATTAACAAGTTAATCAAACTAATAGAATGAGGGTAAACAAACTATTGACTAAATAGCAAGCTACAAGATGATAGAACGAGGATAAAATCTAACCCTTTGCATGAAACAACGATGCACAACAATATCGGCAAAGATTGTATTCTGATAAACCAAACAAGAAGATCGGACTTAACCGAGACAGTACTCACCTAGGTTGTACCTCGAAGTCAATCGAGAAGGTGATAGGCAAGAAGTCGATCGAAAGTAAAATACGGCAAAACTTGAGTATTGTCTCAAACTTAACTGAGATAGTACTCAATGGGGTTGTAGCTTGCCGGAGAAAGACGAAGCCTTAGAAATTGTAAATGAATCCCAAAAAGTGGATCAATGCTCATACCTATTCATCTATCCCATCCTTTGCTTGACTCTTCTCGGAAAGCCGCAAGTAGGGGTGAAAACGGATCGGATCGGATATTGGCAATAGTATATCTATTTGTATTATTTCCCAGATCCAGGCACACTGGATACACATATTGTTGGTACAAATACATATGGAAATGGATTGGATCAAATACGGTTACGGATATCAACCGGAACATTTGAACCCCACTAATTATATGCCTTGAAATTAATTACAACATATAAATGACTTAGTTGATTAAATAATTATTACAATTTACCCTTGCTAATGGGCTAGGGCCTAAATGACTAGGCCGTTGGGCTATGGGCAAATTGGCTATGGGCCTAAACAACTAAATATTTTCTTTACAATTTATATTTCCTCTTGGGCCTTGCTATTAGGCTAGTAGGTTGAGATCTGAAATGGATTGGATCAAATACGGTTACGGATATCAACCGGAACATTTGAACCCCACTAATTATATGCCTTGAAATTAATTACAACATATAAATGACTTAGTTGATTAAATAATTATTACAATTTACACTTGCTAATGGGCTAGGGCCTAAATGACTAGGCCGTTGGGCTATGGGCAAATTGGCTATGGGCCTAAACAACTAAATATTTTCTTTACAATTTATATTTCCTCTTGGGCCTTGCTATTAGGCTAGTAGGTTGAGATCTGAATAAGGATCCGAGTTTGCATAGTTTTGAATATCCAGACCTGTCAGATATCACCTAGACAGGATCTGAATCCGGATCCGAGCAAAAACTAACCGGATCCAATAGTTTCTGGAAACAGATATGAAATTATCCGATCCATGTTGCAAAGCCCGGGGTAGAAAAAAAGGGAGAAATGCTGTGGTTACAGGACGCAATTTCATCTTCGAATAAACCTCATAATCGTAAAAAAGTAGGTTTTTTAGCGCTGGGCCTAGCAAAAGAGAAATCGCCGTATACTAGGCTCTCCAATTTCTTAAGAGGTTTATCTAAAAGGTTCGCGACGATAGGTTCTGAAACTGGATCTGATTGGTCTAGAGAGAGAAAATCCGATCCGTTTTCATCTCTACCGCAAAGGCCGTGTCGACCCCTTCTCCCTGTTTCTTCCTTTCTAAGTCAAATCCAATTTGATCATAATTTCCGACCCCAACCAAAAATACATTGCCGCTTCGATGCTGCCATGATTTCTACGTATATGTAAAATATTTTCAATACTTTCTCTAGGTCTGATCTAATATGCCGATTGTTCGATGCGCTTCGTTTGACTTGATTCTGAGAGCTCTGAGATGTGTTTTTGAGAGAAAAATGAACTACAAAAGCCAAAGCGTTTGAGTATTTGATTTAAAGATAAAGTAGATAAGATAAGAAGATAAGCCGAAGAGAACATACCCTATTTGTTGATAAGATAAGGCCCTGTTCAATGGTTCAACGACAATAGTAAGGTGTAGGTAACACAAATTTCTAACCCTAACGTAAAATTCGTTGCCAAATCCACAAGCCTGTGTCACCATCCATAGCTTATTTAATGATTCAATGACAGTTGTAAGGTGAAGGTAACACAAACCGCATGTCAATGACCACTCAGGCTGAAGCGTCTATGGGTTCACATGTCAGTGACCAAAACTAAAATGACAGGATAAACCAACAAAATTAAACTACAATGGGTCCCGCATGTCAGTGACTCATATTGGTCTTAATTAATTTTCTAAATCCTAGAGTGGCCCACCTGTCATGGACTCATGACGTCAACCTCTTCTACCTCCAGCCAGGGTTAACAAAACCGGCGAAAAACCGGTAAAACCGGCGGTTTCTCGCCAAACCGCTGTGCAGCGGTTTGAGAAACCGTCGGTTTTTCCCCGATACAATTCAAAATTTTTGATTTTTTAAAAAAATTTTAAAAAAATCTTATAAAAAACTAGATGCTGAGTAGAACAATTTGTATGAAACAAAATTTTGATTTTTCCAATTTTTTTCAGACTTCTTTTTATTTTTCCCATTTTCCATGGTTTTTCCGGTAAAAACCGCTAGAAACCGCCGAGAAACCGGAAAAACCGCCGGTTTTTGGGCAAAAACCGCCGGTTTTTGGGCAAAAACCGCCGGTTTTTCAGCAAAAACCGCCGGGAAACCGGTGGCTCGCGCGCTTCGTTTGAATTTAAATTTGAGCAGTTTTCACCGGTTTCTAGCGGTTTTTAGCGGTTTTTTTTCGAAAAACGGCCTGGTGGGTCGGCGGTTTCGGGTTTTAAAACCCTGCCTCCAGCTCAGGAGTAGCCACGTGGGAAGAACGATGGGCGGGTCACTGGTGCTCTGGTCTACAGCGACTCACGAGCTTCTAGACTAAGTCTCTACACTACGCAGCGGTTCTATTGGTACTAATGTCATCGACGACGGCGGCCTGCCACTACTAGAGAAGTGGTATTACTACCGGCATATCACTACCGGTTATCTACGAACCGATAGTGATAGTTACATCACTACCGGTTTGAACCACGAACCGGTAGTAGTGCCTGCGTGAGCCATAGGTTTGAGCCATGAACCGGTAGTGGTGCCTCAGGCACTATTATTACCGGTTTGTGGCTCAAACCGGTAGTGATACCTATCCATCACTATCGGTTTAAGCCACGAACCGGTAGCAGTGTCTCGTTTCTAGAAAGTTTAAAAAGAATGCATATTCTATCTATATTAGTACACGATAGTGGATGGGTTGGCTAGAAGGGTGAGGCTAGAGTCACGAGATCTCGAGTTCGAGACCTACCTTTAACGGTGCCCTTTAACGGTTTTGGGTATAGATGCTTGTTTGGAACCGGTAGTGACGAGGTAATCCACAGTAGTGTGCAGCAGCGACGTGACGTACAGTGGTGGTGGCAGTCATAGCTTCACACGATAGCGTTGAGCAAGGGATCGAGAGGTTCGATCATGTGCCCCACGAGCATTTGTGGGAGGAATGGAAGCTACCTACCGTGTCGGCATGGTTGGAGGAGGCCCAGGGTGTGCTAGCGACGTGGGGCTGGCAGCGGTCGGAACAGAGCACATGACGGCCGCAAACTCCGACATGACTTGGGTCAAGAACGAGGCACGAACGTGAAGAGAGGGTCATGTAGGTGCTTAGGGAGCGAGGAATTGTAGCGAGGCTTACTGAAGCCAAATAAATTCCTAGAGGCATGCTCCTTAGCAGGCGGTGCTCTCTGAGCTCTCCGGTGACCTATAAGGCATGAGGGACCAATTAATTGCAGTGAGAGGTGAAGGGAGGATAGAGCCTTGAGATGGTGGTGGTGGCAGAGCTTGGGAACAGAGACGACGGAGGAGGGGGAGAGAAAGACGAGCTCGATGGCAGGTCGGTGAGCATAGGAGGCTTTTAGGAGACTACCCATTGGCCATAGTGACGACGGGAAAAATACATGTTATTTATTTTATTTAATGGGATTTAACCCGGTTCCATGTTATTAGATACAAATTTTATTTTAACATGAATGCATAATGCGAGTAAGAATATTCAAGGAATGCGAGTAGCAAACTTCCAGAACTCATATATTTCCATATAAATTCTGTTAATTACATCTCAAAGGAGAAAACCCCTGATTAAGAATTCCAACGTAAATATTACATCAAATTGCAGCATAATACATAAAGAAAATTACAAAAGACAAAATGAAAGATCTTCTGTCTTCTTGATGGAGCGGATGGACGATTCGTCAAAGGTTTTTGAGTTTGATTTTTGTTTCACTAACGCGGAATGGATGGCTAATTAAAATTTTATTTGATTTTTTTGTTTTACTAGCGCGGAATGGATGGCTAATTAAAATTTTATTTGATTTTTTGTTTTACTAGCGTGACATGGGAGGCTAGTATCTTTTAAATGATTTTAATTTCACTAGCATAACATGGATGGCTAGTAATTTTTTAGATGATTTTGATTTTACTAGCATAACATGTATATTTGTATGTATGTACACGTATACATCTACGCCATGCTCTTTTTTTTTAAATATATGTATATGCGGACACTTTGACTTTCAATTAAATTGCTACCCTTTCTAATGCAAAAATTTAATTTGGCTTGCACATATTTTCTAAGAAGGATTTTGGCATGCACAAGCAACATGATTTAGAGGAGATTTCATCCTCGCACCCCCTTTGATTGTACCAACCGACCAATCGAGCGCACGAGCAATATGATTTATATGATATTTTAGTCTCGCACCCCTCGATTGTACCAACCGGCCAATCGAGCGCACGAGAAACATGATTTATATGGGAATTTAACATCGTACATCTTTGATTGTACCAACCGGCCAATCAAGCGCACGAGAAACATGATTTATATGAGAATTTAACCTCGTACCCCCTTGATTGTACCAACCGGGCAATCAAGCGCACAAGAAACATAATTTATATGAAAATTTAACCTCGTACCCCCTTGATTGTACCAACCGGCCAATCAAGCGCACGAGAAACATAATTTATATGAGAATTTAACCTCATACCCCTTGATTGTACCAACCGGCCAATCAAGCGCACGAGAAACATAATTTATATGAAAATTTAACCTCGTACCCCCTTGATTGTACCAACCGGCCAATCAAGCATATGAGAAACATAATTTATATGAAAATTTAACCTCGTACTCCCTTGATTGTACCAATTAACCGGCCAATCAAGCGCACGAGAAACATAATTTATGAGAGATTATGACTTTGCACCCTTGATTGTGAGCGCACGAGGGATGACGGAGAAAAGTGCGATGCATCATGAACAGAGAAATGAGACCATGTTTCTTACCTGCTCACCTTCCTGGCTAGCGCACGCGCAGCGCAAAGATGTTCGCTGGATGGTATGGCGAGCAAGTGTTTTTCTCTCTAATGCCTGCTCCTGAACTCCCAAGCTCTCAGTATCTAGCCTTCTGATGTCTAACCTTTCTTCCCCGTCTGGTGTCCTCATATTTATAGGCGCAAGGAGCAGTTTCCTAGCACCCTCGCTCAGACGTGTCGCTCGCTCGCTCGCGTAACCGGTTAATCCTCACGTAGTGGCCGAACGTGGAGGTCAATATTCGCGGTTAATGATTGGCTTGCTTGCGGCGTGTGTAGTTGAAGCGTATAGTCGTTGCTGAAATATTGAATAGTGACGCAAATCCATCTGCAACAGCAACCGCAAGCACGACGTGGTATGGGTAATTTAATGGCATTTACTAAGCCCCGATTAACTTGCTAAACGGCCGGACAAATCATGCTGTCGCACATGTATAGGGTCATGGATGTCGTGGCCATATGGACTTATTTTATGGGCCCATGCTTAAGTGGGCTTTATGTCAGAAGAGGTTTGATTAGTCCAGTCCATTTGCTAACTAGCCGGCTAATCCATGCATATAGCCATCAGCCCTGTACAGAGTCATGCATGGACGTGGGTGCAGCTAGCTTGGCTCCCACGTTGCAATTGCTGGACGTGGATGCCTTTTCTTCATGATTATTTCATTGATAGTGGTTGCAGTAAATTGCTAATCAATCTACTAATTGGCCGCTTAATCCATGCATCCGTGTGGGCAGTACGTGACATGTTATTCTTTTATTATTATCCTTTTTCTTGTTATTATTTATCATGAACGAGCATGCATATCGTTGGAGAATTTACGGTTTTCATTTTAGCGGGATTTATTCCGGTCCCGGCTTAACTGATGAGCTCAGGACTCTTTATTTTGAAAACTATTCCAAATATTAATACTTGATTATTAACAACATTTTTCTATTGTCCAATCCTTTTTTTTTATTTGTGACAAATTTAGTGTCAACATATGCCCCCTCGAGTTCCAGATGCAAATTTATCATATATATATATATTGGATCGGGAACTCGACTCCTTTTTATCTCTCTCTTTTTTTTTTAACATGGTCATGAAGCTCTAAGTATTGGGATGCTTGAACTTAGAAATCGTGAATGCATCACATGAGATGACAGGACAATTAAGCAACTAATCCTCATACGGGATAAGTGCCATCAATTTTAATCACGATTGGAGTTTGAGATTTATGTCCACACGTGTTTTTTTAGTATCACACCTCAGGCTATTTTTTTTTAGTTGGCATAAATATGTGAGCCATATAACTTTTTATATATATATATACACACACATACATATCTTTCCAACGGGCCATCGATTGATTCTCACAAATAAAGTTGTTTATTGAGACGCCCTAACCAAGCAACCATTTGTGCATAATTAATTCGCTTTTTGTAAATACGGAGTATTCTCCTAGAGCAACGGGTTCCTAATTTCCAGCCACGTATATATCAGGCTGTCAACAAACGGAATCCTTTTAGCTACGATCGTTGGCTACTATCACAACTAAATCGTTTCCTTCTAGTCGTTTGTTTTCTTCTTTCTTGATGTTCTGATCATCTATCACAACGGAATCGTTTCCTTTTAGCTACGATCGTTGGCTACACGCAAGCCCCCTTTCTTTTTGCTATCAACATTACGAGGTGAGCATATGATCTTAATTAATCTCTCTCTCTGTTTTTTTTTTTACAGCTCCTTATGATCTCTTCATTGAGAACGATCTTTTCAAACTACTCTCTCTTTACATCCCTTGATTTTTGTCGTTTAATTTCCAGAACTCGTACAACCTCGGAAAGAATTGAGGGCTTGGTTTGACTACTTACGTCAGCCTTGGTTAATCCAGCATGCATGTGTTACATCCATACAGATTAAACGGCCTGGCTTTCCATTGATCTGACTCCCTCTTTTCATCATTTTTTTAGTGGGAACAAACATCTGTCCAGCGCTCCGGATATCATCTTGAGAAGTCTATTTAGTTTTTCCAAGGTATTCGAAGTAATGTTCTTTTTTTTTTATGGGTAATATATATGCATGGGACAACGCTCTTTGATATTACTCGCATGCATATTTGCATCGTATTATTTTTACATATGCACGCGTTCGACATGCATTCTAATTCATAGTATGTTATTTCAAACTACTCTGTATGTAGTCTCTTTTACTTACATTAATTCAAATTTCCTTTTAGATGATACAAGATTCTCAATCAATGCCTCTTTCGCAGTTAGTCACTCGGCAACTTTTTCAGCCTAATGAAGATGAACTTATTAATCCTATAATAAGGCGGCAGCAAATACCGCAAGGCATTATTGATGCCAGTTATCGCGGATGGAAGTCTGGACCTTCCTTTATGGGCAACTGTTATTATCCTCCGGCACCTCTGCCCCGAGTTAACATAGCCAAACCTTTGGGGATGAGGATGGTAAAAAGGGGGCTTGGATGGGAGAATCATGTCGTGCAAAATATTCCACTTCCATCGGGGTATGTCCAGTGGGGGGCTGATATTCTAAAGAACCAGTCATTTGTTTTAAAAGGGAATACTGATGATGTCGACTATCTTTATGGTGCCATCTATTGCTCTTTGGGTAATTATCTTGTTTCACCCACCTTATTGCGTGCTCTATTGGAAAAATGGGATCCGAGGACCAACACTTTCTTATTTCCATGTGGGGAGCGTACTATCACCCTATTTGATATGCATCAGATGGCAGGGCTACCTGTATCTGGCGATATGTATGAGGAATATATCCCACCGGCAGATGACCTTGATCCCTCCTTGCTACTGTATCCAAATTTTTTGTCACACCTTTTGGATGTATGGCACCGTCTTGCAGTTGGTGGCCGAGTTTCATTTCAGGATTGGTGTGATCACTTTCATAACCGTCGGGAAGGCTCTCTGCGACCAGAATCTCTTCATACTAGTCGCATTTACGTCGCATCTTTCATTGCCCTTTGGTTGTGCTGTTTTGTTGTTATTGGAGGTGGGCCTTACATTCGTCCTGGAGTGTTGGTGATGGCTGCTTGGATATCATTGGGACGCCCAATTTCCTTAGCTCCCCCAGCACTATGCTCCCTATACTATTCAATGCGGTTGATCAGTACCCATCCCATTGGTCCTGCCTACACAAATCGACATTGGCCTATCCATTTTATCATTGGTTGGATGGGTGTATATTTAAAAAGGCTCTTTGGCAACAGAGTGAAAACTATGCATTTTCCTTTCTATAAACACTCTGTGGATAGACCTTCCATGGCTAAAACAATGTCCAGGACTCCTAATCACTTTTCTCCAGAAGAAGCCCATGACTTTTTATGCAACCCTATCAACATCATATGGCGTCCCTATTGACTTATCAAGGTCACGAGGCGCCATTCACCGAAAATTGGTATTCCAGTTATCTGTTCGACGTGGTATGCTCCCGTGGAGGCGTGCCACCCTGTCTACAGACTTGTGCATAGCCGAGCCATATCATCCAGATCGAGTTGCTCGCCAATTCAACTTCGACCAGCTCGTGCCATTTCCTCCATTGCGCAGCATATACACGCAAGGTGATGTTGCAATAGCGTATGCGTACTGGGCACATTTGTTGCGCCCAGTTGAAGAAAAGTCATATCACTATCCGCCTGCTTCTCGCATCGGGAGTACCTCATTAGCCTGGGCGGAATGGTGGCACAAATTTATAGAGCCTTTTAATTATGTTCTGGACAAGCTTCGTCATGGCAATGCTATTGGCACAACCCCTTAGAGCATGGCTAATAATATAGCCCACTGCTGGCTATATGTACTTGCCATGTCATCTACAGCCATCTAAAAGCCCACCCATATAATAAGTTAGCTGTAGAAACAATGTACACATTAATAAATGGCCCACCCATCCATCCTCTCATCTTCTTTGGAATCTGTGTTATATCCAACTTAGAGCTGGCTACTGAACAAGAGCCCGCTTCTTCTCTCTCTTCCAACAAAGCAAAAATATGACGTGGCAACTCTTATAGCCCTCTTACATCACCTTATTATACTTGCTCTTATGCAACCAGGGTGCAACATAAATGTGCGACGGAGGGCTACAGTCTTGCTCGCAAGCTCTCCTCTGAAGATATGACTGTTATTAGTGAAGTCAATGTTGAATTCCAAAAACAACACATTATGGCTATCAAGGAAAAGGAGGTGAAAACACAGGCTTATTGGCGAACCATCCTTTATACCTATTTATCTGATAGTGATCTCCGCATCCCAACACAAACTGCCTTGGTAAGATTTACTAACTCCTCTTTGATTTGTGCGTATTGAATCCACTTTGTCTTTGTTCCTTAGCAGTTTTTTTTTTTTACTAGGATCGAAGAAACAATCCTTCCAGAGACAACCTAATGGGCACTTCTTCAAATCCGCTATCCATTGTTGATGCACCCGCTGTTGTCTCTTATAAGAGTTTGAAAACTATTGATGCTCCCCTGCCCCCAGGGCCAAAAGGAAAGCGTCAGGTGCCCTCCCACACTGACAGGGAAAAAACACCTAAATGCAAAAGGAGACTTAATATGGGAGATGAAAACAGTTCTTTTGTGACTATATCATCTACATCTGTCCCCGTTAATGATCCGGAAATGAGTATGATATTCCCATTACTGATTTAGCGAGCGGGGCGCTGGATCATATGCTCTCAAGCGGAGAGGAGTTCAACATTAATGAGTTTATGAACACGGCGTGTGATGACTTTGATATGCCTGAACCCGACATAGCCCAAATAATTCTGGGCCCGGCATCAACTTTTGATTTGCCCCGTGCTTCTGAATTGCCCACATCTTCACTCCCTTCTATTGATCATGGTAGCTTTACATGCCCTAAGTGTATTTATGTTTGCATGTTCACATTGCCCTCCTATATACATCCTATATACATGTACTACCTGTACGTGCTCCCCTGTGCTGACCATTTTACTTTCATTTGTGCTATAGGTGTTGAACAAGGCCCTTTACTGCAAGAAGCCAGTGGAGTGATACTAACTCAAGGTGGTTTTGTTTGGTTTATATTACGTATCCCTACACACAGATATGTGTATATTTCTTTTATTTTATATATTTTTTTAACATGTGCTTTGCTAAGCATTTGTTCTTATTTTGTAGATACTGAACAAGTGTTAGAACAATCGGCGACTAGAGAAGTAAGCCTGATTGAAGGTATCTTTGCAGGCTTTACGACACCCTTTTTTTTTTATCTTCTCTCTTTCTTTCTCTTTTATTTTTTTACCTTTTAATTCACTTCACAGGTTTTGAACAAGAGTTTCAGCAATCGACAGCAAGTGAAGTTGTTCCTACGATTGAGGCATCCGCAACTATGGATACCACGTTTGTTGCGCAAATGCTAGTACACACCGTCGATCAGATACTATCCAAGGCCCTCAGCGGCTTGGATACTGCTTCGCTGAGAGACCCAGCTCGACGTGCCTTTTTGCAAGAGATTTCCTCGCAACTTCCTACGCAAGTGCCCGGTGTTACAAAAGTTCAAGAACTTTTGACGCAGCTTATCACTGTCTCCCATCAAATGGAACAAGTTTATCTAGAGCACGAGCCCTACTCTGGGCAGCAAGGAGGGGAAGTTATTGAGGCAGAGAACAAATTAGCCTCTCACCAAGCAACCCTCCAATGCACTTCTCACAAGATATCATGTGCTAAAGAAAAGTATGTCGAGAACGAAAACTGGCAAATGATTTGAGCGCACAGCTTGCTGTTGTCAATGACACACCACTACCAGGGAACTGTGCTATACAACCGGTTCGTAACCGCTTTCACAAGCGGTTATATAACCGATTCTAAGTAACCGAGACTAATGCTCGCGGGAGCGAACCGCTTCTAGTGGTGTCTAAAAACGTAAAGAATAAGGATAAAGAATATTGGGGTATGTGGGACTTGAACTCGGGACCTCACCCCTCCTCGTGACCCACGCCTTACCCAGCTAGCCAACCTACCCACGCGTGCTCTCTGATCAGATAAAGCAAGCTTTCCTTTTAACAATTCAAAAAATGGACCTCTAGTAGCGGTTCGTAATACGAACCCCTTCTAAAGCCTCCTCTAGAAGCGGTTAAATATCTGAACCCCTTCATTGCTTGCTTTAGAAGGGGTTCGTATTACGAACCGCTGCTAGAGGTGCTGAGGTTTAGAAAGGGTTCGTGACACGAACCTCTTCTGTTGCTTGGGCTTTAGAAGGGGTTCGTATTACGAACCGCTTCTAGAGGGGGCTTTAGAAGGGGTTCGTATTACGAACCGCTTCTAAAGGGGGCTTCCTGGCTTGGGCTATTGAACCGCTTGTGCTGCAACTATTAGAAGCGGTGCGCATCGAACCGTTTGTGATATACCGCTTGTGATGCTCGTTTTTCTAGTAGTGCACTAAAAAGGCTCCAGGGAGACATAGAGCGGCTTCGGCAAGACCATTCTGCTCAGGATTCTGAAGTGAAGAACTCAAATGAGGCTCTCCTCAAAGCTAGAGAGAGGTTGCAGGGAGAGACTGCAGAACTCCAAGCGAAGGCTTCAAGTCTAGGGCGCGATGCTGAGAAGCTTTTCATCGATTTGAAGAATTGGCGCTCTTAGTCTTTGATTGATTCTCTTTTCTTTGTTTGCTACTTATATCATAACACTTCATTTGAACCTATGGTCTTTTAGATCATATGATACGTTTGGTTTTATTATTTTAGACTTCTCTATGCAAGGCAGTGCTTGTATCGTGCTGGAGGACATGTACTGGCTTCCTGAACTTTGGTTATTTGATATCAGGCTTGTGACTTTATTTCCCTTTCTTATGGTTGATTTAGTCACTTACCTTTCTTCAACTATATGCTGCCTGCAAGTCACTTAACCCTTTTTTTACATAAATATATTTGGGCTGATGAGCTTTAGCGCCTATATTTACTCATTTATATCTTTTGTGCTGCTCACATTAATCCCTGGCACATCAGCAGATTTAGTCATTAACACACCCGTACCAACTCAGATGACATGTACATTCGAAGTTTGGGACCTGCTAGGATTTTTTTTTTTCGCGCATTTTAGGTTCGTATGGTTAAGAACCAATCTGTTCGTTTGCATTTTTAGTCTACCCACAATTTATGCTCATAGGGCTTGGAGTGAATTCATTTATTTGCACGCTTTTTTTTTTAGGCTCGTGCAGAGCAAATTTATTTTATCTTTTATATCTTTAATGCCATAGTTTAGGCTCGTACGGCTCGGAGCAAATTTATATATAAGCGCGTGCGCGCGCATACTCATATATATTTTGCTCTGCAGTTTAGGCTCGTACAGAAAGGAGCTTTGAGTGAGAGATTTATTTTTATTTTTATTTTTATTTTTTTGCCCATTTATTTTATACCACGGTTTAGTCCCATGTGGAGGGATAAAATTTATTTATTTCAAGCATAATAGCGCTTTAGAAATTTTCCATTTACTGGTGGAGGGGAATATTCACCATCCGCAGAAATAATTTTATAAGCGCCATTCGAATAAACTTCTTTTATGGTATAAGGGCCCTCCCATTTAGGCTCAAATTTTCCTTGCATTCTTCGTGTAATGTTCATAGGCCGGATGACGGCAAGAACCAAATCACCCTCTTTAAATGACCTTCTTTTAACGCTTGAAGTCGCTTTCCTTCAAGCCTTTCTAGCTCTTCTAGGCGCAATTTAGCAGCCTCTTCCTCTGAAAGTTTCTCATGTATTGCAACTCTCAAAGAATTAATTTGCATTTCCAATGGCAAGACTGCCTCACCACCATATACTAACGAGTAGGGTGTCATTCCGGTTGGCGTGCGTGTCGTGGTTCTATAAGCCCACAAAGCTTCCAATAATTTTTCATGCCAGTCTCGTTTATTCCTTGAGACTACCTTTTTTAACAACTTGCAAAGGGTTTTATTAAATGCCTCTGCCTGCCCATTGGCTGGTGCATTATATGCCGTTGAAAAGTGGTGTTTTATTTTAAATTTCGAACACAACTTTTCCATTTGTACATTTTTGAAAGGTGTGCCGTTGTCAGACATAATCCGAGAGGGGACACCAAAACGATATATGAGATGAGTTCTTATAAAATTATAAACATTTCCTGCTTTAACTTCTTTTAACGGGATGAGTTCCGCCCATTTTGAAAAGTAATCAGTAGCGGCGAGAATAAATTTATGCCCTTTAGACGATGGTGGCTGGATTGGTCCAACTACATCCATTCCCCACATTTCAAAGGGCCAAGACATATTTGTAGGATGAAGTGGTTCATGTGGTTGATGGATGAAGTCAGCATGTATCTGACATTCATGACATCTTTTTGCAAATTTCATTGCATCTTCGAACATAGTAGGCCAATAATAGCCTAAATGCCTAAGTTGGTAATGCAACTTTGGACCTGATTGATGTGCACCACAAACTCCGGCATGTACTTCATTTAATGCTTCCATTACCTCATTTTCAGCAAGGCAACGTAGCAAAATTCCATCATGTGTGCGGCGATAGAGTATGTCATTTACGCATGTGTAATGAACCGATCTTCTTCAGACCCTGGTCCTTTCATTAGCATCTAAGGGTAGGTGTCCGTGAAGTAGATAATCTAGAAAAGGAGTTCGCCAATCTCCTAATTCAATTTCACAAACGTCCGTCGTCACGACTTCAGAGGTAATTTCTTCCTCATCATTGGTGAGCACAGGTAGAACCCTTCTTTCCTCCACATGTACATCCATTGTTTCGTTTGGATTTAATGACATGCTAGCTGCTAAGCTAGCCAATGCATCAGCTTTCTCATTTTGACTTCTAACCAGATGCCGAATACTTAAGTCAGCAAATGTTGACATGAGTTCTTTGGCTTTGTGGAAATATGGCATGAGTTCTAGTTTCTTCACCATATAGGTCCCCAGGAGTTGATTTACAATTAACTGAGAATCACCGTACACGGCTAATGTACTAATTCCCATATTCAAAGCGATTTCCAGCCCAATAATGAGTGCTTCATATTCAGCAGAATTATTTGATACTGCTGTTGTTAAAGTAAATGAATATGGAATTATGCCACTCCCAGGGGCAACAAACACGACGCCTGTCCCTGCTCCCGATTGTCGGCAGGCTCCATCAAAGTACATCTCCCACGTTGAATTAACGACTGATGTACTAAAAACTTCTTCATCTGGCAAATCATCATCAATAGGGAACTCATCAGGGACTGGATGTGCAGCCAGAAAATTAGCCAAGGCTTGCCCTTTTACCGCCTTTTGTGGCACATATGCAATATCAAATTGTGATAGGAGCATTGCCCATTTAGCTAATCTCCCTGATAACACCATTTTGTTTAAAATATATCTGAGAGGATCTGCTCTCGAAATAAGGTGTACGGTGTGTTCTAACATATAATGGCGAAGCTTTTGCACTGCATAAACCAATGCTAGACATATTTTCTCCATATCTGGGTAATTGCAGCCCCTACAAGGGTACGGCTAAGATAATATAAAGCTGTTTCTTTTCCTTCATCATTCTCTTGTGCTAAAAGTGCGCCTAGTGAAGTAGGCATAGCTGCTGTATAAAGTATTAGCGGCCGCCCTTTAACTGGTGCACTTAAAACAAGGGGATTTATCAAATATTTTTTTATATCCATGAATGCATTTTGGCAACCTTCATCCCATCGAAACGGGACACCTTTTTTCATAAGACGAGAGAAAGGTTTGCATCTCCCCGATAGGTTGGAAATAAATCGTCTAATATATGCCAAATGACCTTGAAGACTTTTTAACTTATGCAAGTTTGTTGGTGGTGGCATTTTCACTATCGCCATAATTTTAGTTGGGTCAATTTCGATGCCACGCTTTGTGATTACAAAACCAAGAAACTTTCCAGAAGACACTCCGAATGCACATTTCATTGGATTCATCTTTAAATTATGTTGCCTTAGTCGCTCAAAGACCATGGCGAGATGTTTCAAGTGGTCTTTTTCATGTTTTGATTTTACGATAATATCGTCTATGTAACATTCAACTATGACATGTAGTAGACCATCAAGGACGATTGTCATAGGCTCATAGCCCGTTGGTACGTCGCGCCGGCATTTTTTAGTCCAAAAGGCATAACTCTATAACAAAATATGCCTTTAGGTGTTCGGAATGCTGTGAACTCCTCATCTTTCGGTGCCATTTTTATTTGATTATAACCGGAATAACCATCCATCAAAGAGAATATTTCGTGACCCATGGTAGAGTCAATAAGGATTTCAGAGATAGGAATAGGAAAATCATCTTTAGGACATGCTTTATTCAAATCTCTAAAATCTACACATACACGAATTTGACCATTTTTCTTTTTGACAGGAACAATATTAGAGAGCCACTTTGGATATTTGACTTCTCTAATAAACCCTGCTGCTATGAGTTTATCAACCTCGGCTTCTATTTTTGGGAGTACCTCCGATCGAAACTTCCTTTGCACTTGTTTGATCGGTGGAACGTCCTCTTGTACGGCAAGTCGATGAACCGCCACTCCAGGGTCCAAACCTGGCATTCTTCGTAAGATCATTTCGTATAATATTCTTTCTAGCAAGTCGATGAACCGCCACTCCAGGAAGAAAATATGAACAATATAGGAACTCCTGAAGATTATATGACCATTTCAATTATACGACCATCTCAAGTATTCATTGTACTTCCTTATAGGTTGTATAATTGAAATGGTCGTGCTAGAAAGAATATTATACAACCATTTCAATTGTTCATATTTTCTTCCATGCCAGTAAGGAAGTACAATGAATACTTGAGATCACTTATTGTAAAGCTAGAAAGTCACCCAAAGACGGGCCATTGTGGGCAACCTCTCCCACACCATTTGATTTGCACTAGTCCCTAGATCAGTACACTAGTGCACACCATTTATATAGCTAGATCATTTCGTACAAGCGGAAGACTTTAATTAAATTAACAACCTGAATTTAAGCCCGATGGCTAACAAGTATTACAAACCGACGCATTGGCCCAATAGTCTTAAGAAGAGAAATCAGAGTGCGATGACAACAAAAGGAATAAATTGAAAACTCCGCCGGCTATGCCTACGCACGCGACTGGAGCGTCGCCCTACACCTCTTCTTGATCGTTAGCATACCCTGGTTCTCCATCTTCATGACATTCATATGGGTCTTGCTCGACTCCATCATCTAAAATATTGAGTGTGTGTGAGGTCAGTGCGCAATCAAACCACATTGGCGGATTAACACCCAACCTATTGCATTTAGTGATAGAAGCTCCGAAGAAAAGGTTGGGATTTGTTTAGTTGCAGAAAGCACGTTTTATAAATCAAATCCTATGACTTAGCAGTTTTCATTCAAAGTTCTATCAGTCAATGATTCAAAGTTTAAGTTCTCATTCTCATACCACATCTCATTCCCACACTAAGCTTCCACCTTACTCCCGCCATCATCTTCGGGGTGAGGCACACCCGTTGTGGATCATACTCCCATGAAGCGCCCGGTCTTCCCTAGTTGGGTTACCAAGCCCACCCTAGAGTCACGGCTCTTGGTGACATATGGCCTAGATCATCCCTTAGATGACGACATGATCTGTCCTCATCTCAGACCGGGGTTTGCCATGGTGCACTCTCGCAACCGATTGCCCCACATCCGCACTACTGCGCGATGGCAACGTGTTGTGGTGCTAGGAACCAATTCCGGTAGGCAACTGGTCAGTGATTTCCCGCTGCATGCCTCTCTGCACGCCCGTCTGGTGCACTCTCAGAGCCTTAGACCAGCCAGTCCATACTTCACCACAACCACTCCCTTCTTCTGCTATCTACACATCATGTGTCATGCACACGATGTGTCAAAACCACCTCCCATAGACAAGTGGCAGCGCTTGGCAGCTATGTGTGTTACTTTGCGCTCCTCTCTGCACCGTCTCTGAACCGATGGCCCTCTTCTCAACACCATGTAGCCTTAGCTACTCCAAGCAAACTTATCATCATGTCGGACAACGTCCACATTCCACAACCACAACCATACTGGCATGCGAGGCCCAAGTTCCAATGTTTAAATATTAGTGTTATCATGTCTGATGAATGTCGGTTCACTGTTCTGAGGCGACCAAGCCTAAAATTATTAGTTGTCTAAGCAATTTTAACCTAGACTTAAGAGCCTAAATCATTTTAGTTTTACCTAACCAGGCTAGCAAGGATGATTATCAAGACAATTATTATTAGAGTCAAATGAGGAATGATATCAACAAGGCAAGATCATTCCTGATAGAACAATAACAAACAATTGACAAGGCATGATATATCATGATTATCAAGTAGGCATTCATACTTAAAGAGCATGCATTTTGATAATTTTAATGAAATACTTTAGAAAACCGGGTAGCAATATGATCTAACTGGATGTTAACTTGCCTTGGTCCTAGGAGTAGTGGGGGTCTTCTTGAGGGTCGTCGAACGGTCCTTTTGAGGTATATGACGCGCTTAGTCTAGCAATCGGTGAAATGCAAGAGAATGTTGTAACTATATCTTTCGTAAATATCAAAGAAGTTCCTTGAGTCTACCTCAGTTTATATCTCTACGGATGGATAACGGTAGTGTGAGCGATAGCGAATTGATGTATGATGATGATGATGATGCGAAATATCCCTAATTAAAATCCCATAATGTAGCATATACGTTTAAAATGCTTTTGTCTGAAGTATTTCCTAAAAATTATTAGGAAGCTGTTGTTAAATTATTAGGGAGCTGTTGTTACAGTGTTTTAAGTAATTTAATTAATTTAATAGCAATATTAATCCTTTAAGAAAAGGGGGGTTTTATTGCCTTTATTAAGCATATGTGTGTAGAAAACATCATAAAATAGGTTTCAATATTTTAACAAATTACTATGGGGTTGGGAAAGTTTTTGTAAAAATTTGGGGATTTATTGAATTCATTTTGTATTTATGACGTGCACGGCAGCCCGATCTTCCGATAGGTTCTACTTTGGTGGAACGAGGATGACCACGAGACCAGGCTTCCAATCCAGGGAGATTGAATCATTGCAATCATTACACCTATGGACCTGTCGTTGTCAACCATGCTCGCGCTCGATTGACCTCGCCACGAAGGCCAATTCCTGCACGCAGTAGAAGAAACGAGCAAGAATGAGATGTAAAACACATAATCTGAAACATCAGATCCAAAGTTGAGGTTATCTTTCACCAGGCTAGGTCTACCCGACACTACTTAATGAACAAGTGTTTCGCACACAGCAGAAAACAAACTTAACAATAACCAAAAGAACAAAGAGAGGGGGTGGCGGCTATATAAAGTATGGTGGCCAAAAAGGGGGTATAAACCAGATTAGGTCACACGGGACCCACCCCCACCAAACCCTAGGGATACACGGGCTTTGAGCCCAAAAGAAAATGTGGCGCAACACCTAGCAGATTCTATTTACTGTTTTGTTTCGATGATTCCTGGCACCCTATATAGAATTTAGCAGTAAGACCAGATGCGTTGGAAAGCTTATCTCCTAAGCTTTTCGTGAAGTGGTAGAACGTCAAAAACAAACTCCGTATGTGGCTGGGGCATCAGTTTGAAGATAGACTGCTTACAGACGGCTGAACTAGGCCTCCTAGAGACTTGGGCTTGGTTGGACGTGGGAGAGGTTGTTGGGTCTTGGTGATGACATGCTTGACCTCTGGTGTTGATGGCATGAACAGTTGGCCAAAGGATTCAAGCCCTTTTCCTTTTCTTCTCATCCCTTCGGCGAAGTAGGGGAAGTAGTCGATGTAGGAGAAGTAGTAGACATAGTGCATGTAGTCGAAGTAGTAGAAGCCACGTGCGTATCCTTGTAAATGATGTCCTCATCATCCTCTCCTTTTGAACTAGAGTCGTCCTCAACTCCATGACATTCTTCTATAATAGGTTAGTAGCAACAACAAGTAGAGGAACATTTGCAGCTAATAACACATCACCCTTCAATTTAATTTCAGATTTATTTGCACAAGGGTCTTTCGTCTTAAGTGCAATCACATCTTTAGATACATTATTATTTTCTCTTGTATCACACTCTTGTTGCTTTCTTTTAGTTCTCTCCTCATCAGTCTTCAATAAATCAGCAGGAGTCATTGGATCTAACACAATTTTCTTTCCTTTAAAGGTGAAAGCATATTGGTTGGTTCTACCATAATAAGTAGCATCTCTATCATATATCCAAGGCCGACCTAGCAAAAGAGAGCATGCTTCCATAGGCACGACATCACAATCAACATAATCATGATAAGAACCAAGAGTGACATGTACTCCCATAGTATTATTTACCTTCACCTTATCACAATTATTAAACCATTTAATGTAGTATGGTTGGGGATGATTTTGTATGGTCAAGCCAAGCTTCTCGCCATCTCATTGCTTACAAGATTGCTGCAACTAGCTCCATCAACGATGACGTGCACTGCACGCTTTTTGACAGTGAGCCTTGTTTGGAATGGATTGTGGAGTTGATTTTGCTCATCGTGCCTAGGCTATGCATTAAGTACACGCGTGACAACAATAGCCAGGTACTTCTCTACCATCGTAGCAGTCAAAATCTCTTCCTCTACAACGTCCTCTCCTGTAGAGTTAGTTGTAACAAGAGCCAATTCATCTTCATGGACATCACTAGCACTAATATACTCACCGTCATCTGTTACAATAAGAGCACGTCGAGTTACAATAAGAGCACGTCGATTTGGACAATTCTTCGTGACATGTCCTAATCCTTTGCAACGGAAACATTACACATCACGTGTCCTTCCCATGGAAGTCACCGATGAAGCGCTATTCGTAGGAGCTTGCAAGGTTGGTACTTTGCTTGTGTTGGAGCTTGTAACAGTGGTGTAGAAGTAGTGGAACATCCATGCAAGGTAGATAAGAAGGATGGGCAGTAGACATTGTAGGAGTTCTCAGTGAAGGTGTGGATCGTTCTTGTTGTCCCTGTACTTCCTTTCAGCTTTACAAGCAAGATGAAACAAGCAGGTGATATTATGATATTCTTTGTACTATAAGATATCCTGGATTTCTCGAGTTAAACCTCCAAGAATCTTGTCATTTTGGCATTCTCATCCTCCTCCACTTTACAACGTAATAAACCAATTTGTAACTCCTGATAGTATTCTTCCACAAATTTATCACCTTGGTTCAAACGTTGTAATTGATTCAACAGATCTCTAGCATAGTATGAGGGTACAAATCTAGCTCGCATGAGTTCTTTCAAAGCACTCCAATTATGAGAGACATTAGCAGCTTGTTTAATCTCATGCCACCAATATGATGCAAAGTTAGTAAATTCACTAGTGGCAAGGTTAACTCTATGTTCTTCAGGCACTTCAAAGCAAGAGATTTTTTTATCCCCACTTAATTCCCATTCTAAGTACTCATCAGGATTGTAACAACCAACAAAAGATGGCATGGTAAATTTAACTTTAGAGAAAGCATCATGAGCGTTACCATGAGGTTGATAGACATGACCATTGTTATCTCCCATACCATTGCGATTGTAGCGAAGGCTCACACATAATTGTGCATCACGGGCAGCAGTTCGATGGTTTAGGTTATCAACACTCTCAACATCCTCTAGGTTGTGGCAGCTTCATGGGCAGATTGTGGAAGTGGCCGCTGCTCAAGTTGACCCACTCGTCCAACGAGGGCAGCAATGCTTCGCTCGATCCGCTCAATTCGAGTTTCACTGTCGATAGACATCTTAGCAAGTGTCTCATCAATGCGTCGCAACACATTCTAGTTGTCATCCACATACTTCATGAGCTCACTTTTCTGAACATAGTCGTCTTCTTCTAAACATGTGTGTTTCGATCTTGCCATGGTTAGTAGAAGATAGCAAAGAACACAATATACAATTACTTTCTATCAACTACTAGGTGGTGGATAGATCACTTTCGCTCAAGCTTCTTACCACTTGTAAGTTGCTTACCACCGCGACAGGTGGCACAATCCGAGGGGCTCGTTCGTGATAACTTGTGACAGTGAGGGGCTCACTGATTGCAAAGTCAACTGTTCTGATTTGGAAGATGGTGGAGCTCGGAAGGCTTATATGTGAGTAGCAAAGGAATAGCAATAATTCAATTCCGAAATTGCAAGTCTGAGAAATAGTCCCATGCTTGTCTATGTCACTGCCTAAACTTGTCCTAGACCAGGTTTAAGCAAGCCCGAAGGAATAACATCTTAGAACTTAAAGGAAGCAATGAAACTTCTGATCTCTCCTTTTTTTCCGCATAGCTTTTCACAAATTTTGTTATTTTATTTTTTTGTCATATTTTCTTCTCACTCCGGTAGCACTGAAATAGGGATCCAGAACACTAACCCCTCAAATTTGATCCAAAGGGAACCGGCTATGAATTTCAATGTGAGCTCCGAAAACGTGCAGAACCTTGCGAAGGCAAAAACAGTACCTTCCGAGCAATTTTGGGCCCGAAAAATTTTTCGAGACGGATGAATTGGGTGGGTTCTAGATGTAACTTTTTCTGTAGATGTCCGTAGATACCCAATTTGCACGATTCAGAGTCCGTATGCAAAAGTTACGGTCGTTTTACCGTAGGTGCTCCGTATCAGATGCGAACTCGAGATAGAACAGTAGGACTGCGGCTGAAGAAGATAATGGCTACCGGTGCAAGGCAATTGACACAAGATGGCTCGTGACCTATCTAGGGTTAGCGGTGTAGGATCAACAGCACAAAGCGGCTCGTGAGGGCAAACCGAGTAGGACTCGATTTGGATAGGGATCAAAGGTGATAGGACAGGATGACTCACTATTCAAACCAATGTAACACTCGTCTAAAACAGAAACATGACGACACAATGAGGGACTAAATTTCAAAAAAGCAAACCAAAAAGAAAATCACAAGGCACAAAGGGGTTGTAGGACAGAGGAACACAATTTTTTTGGCTTTTTCTAGACTCTAGGTATGAAAACAAAAACTAATCTAAAAGAAAGAATAATGATACCTATCGGGCAACTGTAGCTCTAATACCACTTGACGTGCATGGCGGCCCAAACTTCCGATAGGTTCAACTTTAGAGGAATGAGGACGTTCACGAGACAAGCTTTCAATCTAGCAAGATCGAATCCATGCAATCGCTACACACATGCACCTGTCATTATCAACCGTGCTCGCGCTCGATTAACCTCGTCACAAAGGCTAATTTCTTCACGTAGTAGAAGAAATGAGCAAGAACAAAATGCAAAGTAAACAATATAAAATATTAGATCCAAAGTTGAGGTTATCTTTCACTAGGCCAAGTCTACTCGACACTATTCCAATGAACAAGTGTTTCGCACATAGCAGAAAACAAACTTAACAACAACCTAAAGAACGAAGAGAGGGGTGGTAGCTATAGAAAGTATGGCGGCCAAAGAGAGGGTACAAACCAGATTAGGTCGCACAAGACCCACCCCCACCAAACCTTTGGGATACACAGGCTTTGGGCTCAATGAAAAGGTGGCGCAACACCTAACAGATTCTATTTGCCGCCTTGTTTCGATGATTCCTGATTCTATATATAGAATTTGGCAATGGGACTGGATGTGTTGTAAAGCTAATCTCCTAAGCTTTCCGTGAAGTGGTAAAACATTGAAAACAGACTCCATATGTGGCCCGAGCATCCGTTTGAAGATAGACTGCTTGCAGACGACCAAACTGGGCCTCCTAGGGGCTTGGTTGGACGTGCGAGAGATTTTTGGGCCTTGGTGACGACCTGCTGGACCTCTCGTGTTGTTGGCATGAACGGCTTGACCGAAGGATTCAAGCCTATTTGATGTTCTTTTCATCCCTCCGACGAATTAGGGGAAGCAGTCAATGTAGGAGAAGTAGTGGACGTATTGGATGTAGTCGAAGTTGTAAAAGTCACGTCGGTATCCTTGTAAGTGATGTTCTCATCAATTAAACATAATTCAAACCAAGTTACTACATAAGTAATACATAATGAAAATAGTTTTAAATACATGATTAAATTGTCCAGGGAGCAATATTAATGCTAAAATTATCCTATAAATTTATTTAAATTCAAAACTATATGAGTCTCTACTGGAAATTTATCATGATTTTAGCGGTTCAATAATTAATTTAATAAAATGAAAAAGTTATTTATAAAATAGTTTCAAGGAAGTTCTTAGATTAAAACAGAGGTTTAATTGGGTTACTATTCCAAATTTTAATAAACCTAAATCATTTACTGGATTATCTAAATTCATTAAAGACTGGAAAATTCTTTTGGAACAGTACTGGGCCAAGCCCAGTACCAATCATTGGCAGAGCGCACGCAGGCACAACTACATCCACTACTGGCCCAATCGATGGCCAAGCCCAATACCAATCGCCAAGCCCAACTGGCCCGCGTGCTGCCTGCGCGACATGTGCTGAGCACGAGGGCGCGACTCAACGGGGGAA
Source organism: Olyra latifolia (assembly GCA_036346145.1). Taxonomy (NCBI): domain Eukaryota; kingdom Viridiplantae; phylum Streptophyta; class Magnoliopsida; order Poales; family Poaceae; genus Olyra; species Olyra latifolia. The sequence goes on along the minus strand of CM070524.1, from coordinate 36,857,274 downwards.
GCATATTTCCTGGACTACACTTTCAGTTAATCTGACCGGTGGGTCCAGGGGTCCCACCTATCAGTGACAAAGCGTGGTTTATATGGTTGGGTGACACGTCACACCGTTGTTCTCCATAGGACAAAGAGCGAGCGGCGAGGGCTCCGGCGAAGCGGGGCTAGACAGCACGCTGGCGCTAGGCTGCGCTGGGGTAAAAACCAAAATGCATTCATGGGTTTCCCGCGTACCCAAGGATACCGACGACAAGGCCGAGGGTGGCCGGATGCGTGGCACCATGTGCGGCGGTGGCGGCAGCGGTGAGCTAAGGAAGAAGGCAGTGACGATGGAAACAAGTACCGTGACGTCAACTAAGGGGTATACGAGCCTCAGGGAGGCAAGTAAGTGCTCACTGAGTGGTCGATTGGGCCGGAGATGGGTCCGAGCAAGCTGTTAACATGGACAGGGCAAAAGCTGGAATCGGGTCATTAACGCGGGGGAGCTTCGGCTAAGATCTTGCAAGACTGGAGGTGGAGGAATTAGTGAGGGTCTGGCGACACTCTAGGTGTAGAGAATCGGAGAGAGACTCACCGAAGAGGGAGGAATCCAAAAGGGGAAAAGCGAAATTCTCGGCTGGCAGTGAGGAAAACTCATCGCCGGCAGGCTCTGCTGGGTTTCGGGCCGATTCCCTCAAGGGCGACTGAGGTGAGGAGGTAAGTGATATGTAGTTGCGAGCTCAAGGGGCGAAGTCTCGTAGCGGGGTTGAATTTGAGCATTGGAGTAGGGCAACGAGAGAGAGACAGAGACGGAGCGAGGGGTGTGAGGGACCGAGGCTGCTAATTATAGGTGCGGCGGACACAAAGAGGAGTGAGCGAACTAGGAGAGAGCGTGCTTAGGGGCTCTCTCACACGGGCGCAAAAAGGGACACGATAGAGGGGACAGCACCGGCACGGCAGAGGGGGTAGCAGCGGTGCGGCAGTGGCTGTGGGTGGCTGAGGCAGAGCAGGGTGGCACGTGCTTAGGAGTATGCTGGCCACGGGGTGGTGTCGCCAAGAAAGAGTTGTCATGGGACAGATGCGGAAGCACGCGGATGCCAGCGTGAGGGAGGGCAAGCTGATAATCTTACCGCTAGGCAATAGGAGGAAGTAGGGAGGGGGCACGCACGCGGGTGAGCAATGGCTCAGCCACGCAGATGGGCTGGGCCAAGTGGCCAGCGCGGGGGAGTTGGTGCGGCAGGGCCCGAATGGTAGTAGTGGAGGAGGGGATGGAGAGCCGTTGGGCCGAGCTAGTGGCCGGCTGAGCTCACTAGGGTTTTGGATTTTAATTCCAATTCCAATTTAGAAATTAAATTTTGAATTTTAAATTGAAATAAAGTATAAATAGAACATGAGGTTAGGGTAGGGATTTAGGTCTAATTAATTTTTTAAATACAAGGTTGGAATTTGAGAGAAAATGGATCTAAGCTTTGAATAATAATTAGGTTTCGCAAGTGAATTCATAATTAAATGACAAATTGTCCAATTTGATATCGCAAGTGAATTCTTAATTAAGTGACAAATTGTCCTAATTTGATAGAAGGGGAAAGATTTGATGTCTCAAAATTGTAAACTCATGATCTCTTAGGAATTGGATAAAATTTTTGATATTAGTGTTCATTTTAAAAAATATGAATACATATATATAAGTGAATGAATGATTATTTACAAATATAAAATGTTATTTTATACAAAAGGGAATTTAAAAGAAAATTTTAACTGTATGCATGCTTAGATTCTAATGGACTAAATTAGGGCTGTTACAAATCCTCTCCCCTAAAAAATAAATCTCGACCCCGAGATTTGATAACCTAAGGTTCGATCAATTGGGGATAGTCTCAGCAAAGCTTGTCTTTAGGCTCCCAAGTAATCTGTCTTGTAGATTGATCATCCCACTGGACCTTGCATATCTTGACTGTCTTGCCCCTTGTTCGCCTGTCCGAGTGATCAAGGATTTGTACTAGGTAAGCTTGATAAGCGAGGTCTTGGGCGATGGGTTCCAGAGGCAGAGGAAAATGTTCCACATCGGGTATCCGGAGGCATTTATTGAGTTGAGAGACATGGAACACATTGTGTACATCGCCGAGTTCGGCAGGTAGATGCAGTTCATAGGCTACTTGGTTTCTCTTGGCAATGATCAGATATGGACCGATGTATCGGGGAGCCAATTTGTCCTTTTGTTGAAATCTCTGACTTCTTCTCAACGGAGACACCTTAAGGTAAATAGGATCACCAACTTTGAAAGAGAGTTCTTGGCGGCGGTGATCAGCATAACTCTTCTGCTGAGACTGGGTAGCCAATAGCCACCCTTTGATTATATTGACCATCCTTTTTGCTTCTTGTAAGGTGTCCTTCCCAAAAACTTGCCTCTCGCCAGTCTCTGACCTATAAAGAGGTGTTCTGCAGCGTCGTCCATATAACGGTGTTCAAATGGGGACATCTTTAAGCTGGCCTAGAAGCTGTTGTTGTAGGAGAATTCGGCATAGGGCAGCCATTTCTCCCAATCAGAGGAAAATTCTAGGACACAAGCTCTCAACAATTCCTCATGGAACTGATGTACTCTTTCAGTCTGTCCATCCGTTTGTGGATGATAGGCGGTGCTGAAAGACAGACTGGTACCGAGGGCGCTATGCAACTTTTCCCAAAACTAGGATGCGAATTGGGATCCCCGGTTCGAAATGATCCTTTTGGGTATTCCGTGCAGACATACTATTCTGGTCATGTATAGTTCAGCCAATTTCTCCTCCTTGTAGGTGGTCTTGACAGGAATAAAATGAGCCACTTTGCTCAATCAATGTACGATGACCCATATGGAATCATATCCTAATTTGGTGCGGGGAAGTCCTGGTATGAAATCCATAGTTACTTCTGCCTACTTCCATTCCAGTATTTTTAGAGGTTGTAGAAGTCCTGCCAGGTGCTGGTGATCGGCCTTCACTTATTGGCATACGTGGCACCTTGCCACGTACTCTGCTACATCTCGCTTCAGTCGGGGCCACCAAAACTGGGATCTTAGGTCTTGATACATTTTGGCTCCCAGGTGCAGAGAGAAGGGTGACTCATGGGACTCCTTCAGAATGCGGTCCTTTAGCTCTAGGTCATGTAGGACGAAGATTTTTTGTCCCAACCATAATGTTTCTTGCTCATCTTCGGTGATCTTGCACCCCCTTGCTCTTCTTCATGAGGTTTCTCAAGTTGAGGGTGCTGGGGTGATCTCTTTAGAAGTCCTTGATTTGTGCGAGCAAGTCGGGCTGAACTTCTTGGGTGGCAAGATAGCTAGGTTCCACTAATCGTAGGCTCAATGTGTCCATATCCTTGACAATCTGTTCTGCGATTTCTAGGTTGTAGGTTGTGGATGCTGCTGGTTCTTGAATGGCTAGGTGATTGCACTAGGCTTCCTGCTAAGAGCGTCTGCTACCACATTGGTCTTTCCAGGATGGTATAGGACAGATTATAGTCCTTTATCAGCTCTAGCCATCTTCTTTGGCGCATATTCAGGTTGGCTTGTGTGAACATGTATTTTAGTCTTTTATGATCCGTGTAAATGTCACATTGCTTTCCCATCAGATAATGGCTCCATATCTTCAGGGCATGCACAACTGCAGCTAGTTTCAGATCATGAGTAGGGTAATTTTTCTGATGCTTTCTAAGCTGATGGGAGGCATATGCGACAACCTTCCGTTCTTGCATTAGCACACAGCCTAAACCATGATTTGAGGTATCACAATATACCTCAAACTTCTTGTTAGTATCTAGCGTTACCAACACTGGGGCAGTGGTCAATTTGACCTTTAATTCTTGGAAGCACTGTTCATAGGCTTCAGTCCATTCAAACTTCTTTTCTTTCTTCAATAATTGAGTCATGGGTTTGGCGATTTTTGAAAATCCTTCAATAAATCTTCTATAGTAACTAGTCAAACCTAGGAAGCTTCTTAGTTCCTTCATGGTGGTTGGAGATTTCCAATCTATCACTGTGGCCACCTTGGAAGGATCAACTTTAATCCCATCGGTGGAGATGATGTGCCCCAAGAAACTACTCTGCGTCATTTTTAGAGTAAACCAGAATGTTATCAATGAACACAACGACGAACTAGTCCAAGTACTTCATTAGGATCATGTTCATCATGTTCATGAAATGGGTAGGTGTGTTGGTAAGTCTAAAGGACATAACCAGAAACTCATATAGCCCATACCTGGTAGTAAAAGATGTCTTGGGTATATCTTTCTTTCTCACCTTAATTTAGTGATACCCAGATTAAAGATCAATTTTTGAGAAGCAGATGACTCCTCTGAGCTGGTCAAACAAGTCATCAATCCTGGACAACAGGTAGTCCACCACTAATCGGCAACTACTATCCTTCTTGTCCACGAACATGGCTGGAGATCCCCACGGGGATGAGCTAGGATAAATCAGTCCTTTGTCCATTAGCTCTTGTAATTGCTTTTTGAGCTTTGCTAGCTCCACAGGATTCATCTTGAAATAAGTCTTGTAGATGGGAGCAGTGCCTGGTACCAATTCTATCGCAAACTCCATGTCCATGTCCGGAGGCAATCCGGGCAAGTCTTCTAGGAACACATCCAGGTATTCCTTCATGACTGGCACCTTGGCAAGGTCTTCTTCATGCATGAACCATATGGCTTGTCCTCATTTTAATGGTTTGTCCACCTTCCATACTTTGTCATAACCCACAAGCCTAACCTCCCTTTTATCACAGTCTAATACCCACTTATAGAATGTCAATCAATCCATGTTGATAATGACGTCAATCCCTCTTACAGGGAATGACCATCAGGTCGAACCTGAACCTGACCCTTTCCTTAGAGATTTCTATCTACTGGCAGGATCTGGTGGCCTTTAAGATTCCATTGAGCGATCTTATAACTAGTGGTCTGTTGAGGGGGGAAGTTTGTAGACCATATCTATCCACATATTCCTTAGATATAAATAAATGTGATGCTCCGGAATCAAAGAGAACTTGTGCAAGGTTATGATGGATGCCGAACGTACTCATTAAATCTCCTAGTGCATCATCGGCTTCCTCCGTGGAAGAGGTGGTTGAGTCTTCCATGGCCGTAGGCTGGAGGGGCGGATCTTGGTGGAGGAGCTGAACCTCTTCCGCGACTTGTTGTAGTGCTGGCCATGGGGTGGAGCAATATCAAACCATGGTGGATTCAGAGAATGTGTACCACTAATATGACCTCTTGTCAAGGTCTTCCTCTACAAATTAGCAAAGGCGGCCATCATCGTCATCATTCACAGCACTGATTATCTTTGTGCAGCTAGGCAGGATCATCTTGTGCAGCTAGGCAGGATCAATTCCTTTCTTTGATTTCAATGGTACAGCTAGGCAGGATCATCTTGTGCCCCCAGTCTCCTAGCACCAGACAAGTCAGTCTATTGTTGTGACCTGTGAATGTGACACTCAAATACTCAGTGCTCCCTGTGCTGCGTTTATCCTATGTATGTTTCCCTTTAAAGGATGAACAAAAAAAAAGAAGACAGTACTAGTATGTATGAGGAATGTTTTGCTTTAAATTCGTAAAGATGGCTGCGGCCACTCTAGCATCAGCTAGCTCGGTCACTGACATGGGTACACGCCATTCTGTGATGCGATGCAGCTCGTGCTGAGCCTGTCCCGAGGGGCTTAGGTAGTGTTTCATTCCGCGGTTGTGTTTGCTTGTAAGCTGAAAATTTGTAACTTCTCGATAAGTACATCCGAGGGATCAAAAAACTTTAGAAAAAATGGTTTTGAGAGCTTTGAGAAGAAATAGTAAGATCTACAAAATTGGTTACCAAACGTCAAAGCGTTTGACGTGTACAAAAATAACAAATTTTTAGTTTATAAACAAACGCAAACGCTGAAAGAAACACTACATTAGGCTGAATGGCTTATAGCCTACTGCCATTTCAAAAGCTATACCCTTTGCCTTCTTGAGCCCTTTTTTGTTATACTAGGAACATCTCGTCTGCTTGCCACTAGAATTAACTTGTAAAAACCTAAAAGGCGATCTTCTTTCTTTTTCAGAATCGACTTTAGAGTGCATGCATGTCTGTCTACGAATTTTCTTCATTCATCATATGTTCCCTCTCATATAAATTTAGCTTTTTGTGGAGACTTCTAACGTTCCTTCCTATGAAGGCACAACAGCTCGCAAAAGGCCACTGCTTTAGATTCTTGTTCTTGTCCTCCTCCTCCTCTTCTAATTTCAACTTGCACTAGTCACGGGGATGAGCTATGAATATACCTGAAAAATGGAACCACTTTAGCACACTATTAGTCTTTTGTGCAGCAGCCGCCAAACTACTACAATGATTTCCCACTTGGAAAGTAATTTCGTCAAAAGAAGAATAATTTCAAGACTTGGAACAATTCAACACGGTTTTTCTCTATTCAGAGAGACACAGAGAGAGAGAGAGAGGTAGAGAGAGACAAAAAAAAAGAGCAATAATTGGAGATTTATGTAGATATCATTATCAGGAGGACCATCATGTCCTCTGCTTGGAATTTCTTGTGGAAGTCATGACCTCATAAGACTATTGGAAACACATGAACTGGACTGATTGTAAGCACGTCAAACCATTTGCGCTCTTGCAATCTTGTTGAAAATACACTGATCGTACGGGAAATCAGTCTTTTCTCTGCTCATGAGGCTTCGTGGATAGTATGGCCGAGCAATGCATTGATTCTTCAAATACAGATTACTTTTTACCAATTCAAAGTATTCTGTCAAAGTAAAGCCATCAGTACACTACAGGAATCCGATCTATAAACGTCGGCTAAAAAAAATAACGTCGGCTTCAAAAATGCCGACGTAAACACGGACTTATTTACGTTGGCCGCGCCAAACCGACGTAAATAGAACGGTTTACGTCGGCTTGGCCGACGAAAACAGCGGGGAGGCCTATTTACGTCGGCCAAGCCGACGTAAATAGAGGCTTCACGAGCCCAGAAAATTCAAAATCGGGGAGGTCTATTTACGTCGGCCTGGCCGACGTAAATAGGGCCTCAGCTAGACCGACGTAAATAAAGCCTCCGCGGGAACAAAAAATTAAAAATTGGAAAAATCCTATTTACGTCGGCCTGGCCGACGTACTATTTACGTCAGCCAGGCCGACGTAAATAAACCCCCCGCGGGAAAAAAATAAAAATTTGAAAAAATCTTATTTACGTCGGCCGACGTAAATAAGCCCTCTGCGGAATAAAAAAAATAAAAATTTGAAATATCGTATAGGCCTCCCCGCTGTGGTTAAGACAACTGTGGGTAACAAAGCACGAGTTGAAGGTTGCATCGCAGAGGCATTCTTTCTTAAAGAGATTTCATATTTCTCGAGTACATATTTTTCATATAAGCACAACATTAATGCTCATATTCCGAGATACCAACCATTGGATGAAACACATGGTTTCGATCTTCACATATTCCGAGGACATGGACACGCGGTCGGCGCTAGTTCGAATCATGAGTGTCTCGCGAAGAGTGGAATGAAGCACTCTTATACATGTATTCCAACATTCCAGAAATGGAACAATATTTCCTGTAAGTACTTGTCATTCATTTCTAACTTGATTTGTCTCGTTAGAACCTAAATGAATCGATTAAAATGTAGGTTGTTTGATCAACAACAATGGAATTCGTCTCGAAAACCTACAAGTGTACAACTTGACAACTTTCGACGCAATGGTTTATGTGGTGGTCCCAACTTCGTGACTTGGTTTCGACAGCACGTATATTTCTTATCACACTAGTTTACGTGGTGGTCCTAATTTCTTATCATCCATATTGAATTGTAATTATTCCCAACATTTGCAGTGCATGCGTGCTCCTGTTGTGCATGATGACCTTCGCCAGCTATCGCACGGTAGCACGACCATAAGAAAGTTTGGTCGGTACAATGTGAATGGGTTTCGCTTTCGTACTGCATCGTTAGAAGCAAGACGTCCTCAAGCAGCCACAATTAATAGTGGAGTTATCACTACTACAGAGGGTGCAGATGGTCGACAAACCGAATATTATGGCATTCTTCAAAACATAGTGGAGATTAAGTTTGGCAGCCGAAAGGATTTAAGAGTAACTTTCTTTTATTGTGATTGGTTCAACGATAAAACAGAGATACGGCGAAACCACAATCTTGGCTTAGTGGAGGTAAGACATGAGTCACGCCTTGCAGGTCACAACTCATTCGTACTTGCTCACCATGTTGAGCAAGTGTACTACCTTCGATATCCATGTCCGAAGGAAAATTTAAAACCATGGTGGGCTGTTCACAAAGTGAATCCTCCTGGTCGCTTAAACACTCCTGCGAATGATGAGTATATTGAAAGTAGGCTAGACCGCACGGTTGATGGGGCCTACCAAGAAGATCGATTACCTGGTTCATTTGATGTGGACATTGGGTCCACACTGAATGAATTAGTTGGGGACACGACAAATGTTATCGTGGAGGATGTCAGACGGAAGAAACGACGCCGTGCACATGACTCTCACCATGTTTCTAATGACGTCGATTACTTCTAATAAGTACAAATATTTATTTTCTTTGATGTATTCTGATTGTTTCTATGTCTTTCGATTGTTGTACTTGTGCTTAACCTAAAATTGTTTTTGTTCAACAGGATGAAGTCGTTTTTTCAGCATAGCGGGTCATTTTCAAAATCAAAGAAAAAGGATGGGTCCTCCTCGAAGAGTCAAGAATCCCTTTTTAGAGGGTCTAGTTCTCATCACAGCAGGCAGAGACAGTTCGAGAGATGCTTAGAGGAGGTTGTATAGTTTAACTTCGTTATTTTCATTCTTTCCATTTATACATGCACTGATTACATTTACATGTAAATATTCTCAGGTGGGTAGGCAGGAGGGTGCACAGGAGGCAAGGGAGACTGCGGTTGAGGCTGTAGAAGAGGAAGTAGTGGGGGAGGCTGTGGAGGAGGTATAGGAAACAGTTGTTGGATCTGTGGAGGAGAAACTGGAGGAGGATGGGGATGGTGAGGAGGAGGATGGGGATGGTGAGGGGGAAGGAGATGGTGGAGAGGGAGCGGATGCTCCTGTCTTCAGGTATTATTTACAAATAACTAGTAAGTATTAATTATGTATTGCATTTGTCATTACCTTGCATTCTATGTTTATTTCAGGTATAGAGGGACTAATCAGATTCCTCCGGTAGCAGTTCCGCAGGCACGGAGAGTGATTGTGCCACATGGAGATTGGTAAGTTATTAAAATTTGTATAAATAAAATCCACATCACGTGATCTTACAAGTTGCACAATGCTTTTTTGTAGGCAATGGGTAGATGTAGAATGGATGGGGAGAAACAGCTTGAGACAAGTGAATGGTACGCTAGGATCTCTCTTGCGTTACCATTATCCTGGTTTAGTGGTCATCAATAGTGAACCCAAGCCAACCCTGAAGTGGGCGCACTATCAGATGGCTATAGATGGGGTGCATGGAACTGTTGCCCAGTGGATGTGGGTGGATTTTTGGGTAAGTCTATGTTTTTCCACTTTCATTTGTTTTGCGAGCAATAGCAATACATACAATGTCTAACTCAAGCCTATTCCTTTGTAGGAGAGATATCGTTTGCCAAGTGATCAGGAGCAGTCGTTGCAAGCTAAGGCTAAATATGTCTTTGACAATGCAGCGACCAGAACGGTCAAGGAAATGATGTACTAGGCCCGTATCCAGGCGGTCAACTTGTACTACAAAAAAGAGCTCCACCAGGATATGAACAAGAAGCCTGGTGCTTCAAAAATTTACCTCCGCGAGGATCAGTACCGAGAGGCTATGTTGCCATGGTTTAACAAATGCCCTGAGGCATGGGAAGCTCTCAGCCACTATTGGGCCTCTCCTGAATTTGTTCAGAAATCTAACCAGAAGAGAGGTAACAGGGAGGCGGGTCCAAGAGTAGCTCAACGGTACGGAGCCGACAGACATCTTCGTCTTGCACGACGGATGGTATGTTTCATACTGTTTAGTTTTTAATTGTCATATTTTATCTTTCAATCTGTTTGAAATATTGGCTAATGACACTGATTTACAGGAAGCTCAAAGCGGGTCTCACCCCACGGACATTGAAGCTTACATACGGGGTCACCTAGGTTCTGATCCTACACGACTGGCGGCTATGTAGTGACAGGCGACCACGAGCTTGGTTAGTACGTAATGATTATAAACACCTCTATTGACTATTTCGTTTAACTTGTATGCATGAACTACAAATTTTGTAGGCTTGTTACGGGAAAATGATGACAGATACTCACGGGCTTGACTATGACTGGAGGAAAGAAGATATTGACCCTGTCGCTTTGTACAATAGCGGGGGTGGCAAGAAACATGGAAGGTTCCCCATGTTTAATGGTTATCTTGATACCAGCACAGTCTTAAGTTTGGCGAGGTCGTCTCAATCCTCCCAGAGCAGTGGGCGTAGCGCTCGCGAGTCTCGACTGGAGGAGGAGTTGAGACAACAAGCAGCTCGTGAGAGTCGACTTCAGGAGCAGTTGAGACAACAACAAGAATACTTTGTTGCATGGCAGACACAACAGCAAGCAGCTCTACAAGTAAGTTGTATGCTTGAATCCCAAAAATTCATAGTCTTATATCTATTTCGTCGTATGTTTGTATTCATGGTTTAATTATATGGAAGTTATAAATTTTACCAAGGACTAGATGTTAATTAGCTAGCCTTCTATATGTCGATTGCTCTAAGTACATGAAATTGTCAAATAAGTGGTTATATATTTTAGAATTTCTGTTATAACTAGAAGCAAACTACAAATTTAAACTTACTATTGTTGATATCTAGTTTTGCATATTCTTATTTAATGAAATTTGCCAATTACATTTGTTTTGTAGGAATACATGACGCAGCAGTTCGGAAGACCACTGAATCTTCCTCCGTTTCAACCTCCACCCTTATTTAGCCCGTAATCTCCCAACATGGTATCATCAATTATTCAAATTTATTTTGATGTAATCTAGCTATCTCTAATATATGTTTGTTAATATAGGATTCGGTGGCCCCTACACCGGATGGCCATGTTGGAGGCAACGGCACTTCTTCCTCGAGGACTCCGCCATCGGTTGATCACTTCTTAAACTCGGGAAGCGATGCCGGTAGTGGACATCGATTTGGCAATACTCCTCCAAATTGATGTTTGTATGAACAATGAATACTATGGTTATCTGTGTTATGTTATGTTTCAGTATGAACAATGTACTATGGTTGATCTGTGTTGTCATGTTTCCAAATTGACGTTTGTTTGAACAATGAATATTTGGTTGATGTATGTGTTGTATGCTATGTTTAAGTTTATATATTATATTGTGGATGTAATTTGATATGAATGGACGGATTGATATTGCTTTATATGAATGTATGGTTGAATGATCTATGTTGTGAATTGATGGTTCTGTCCTGTACAAATGGCCTATTTTGGCTGGCATGAATTCTCCAGTATTTACGTCGGCCAGGCCGACGTAAATACTGAAGCCTTATTTACGTCAGCCTCGAGGCCGACGTAAATACTCTTTCCACGGCCAAGTATATTTACGTCGGCCATACGTTATTTACGTCAGCTTGGCCGAGGCCGACGTAAATAAGCCTTCCATGACCAGAGCTATTTACGTCGGCTAGGCCGACGTAAATAAATACGCTTATTTACGTCAGCTTGGCCGACGTTACGTCGGCTTCATGACCGACGCAAATAAGTCTTCCATGGTGGCAGATATTTACGTCGGCCAAAAGCTGACGTAATTAAGTTTATTTACCCGTGGAAAACTTATTTACGTCGGCCACGAAGCCGACGTAAATAAGTGCCACGTCAGCTCCACGCTGTGGGCTGAGAACCACTATTCCTATTTACGTCAGCTTCGAGGCCGACGTAAATAAGTGTTATTTACGTCGGGGCCGACGTAAATAGGGCTATTTACGTCGCTTGGTTTACGTCGGCCTATTTACGTTGGCATGCCGACGTAAATAGCTATTTACGTCGGCTTTTGGCCTATTAACGTCGGCTTCTGGCCGATGTAAATAAGTCGGATTCCTGTAGTGGTATCAAAAGGAATCAAACCCTACAAGGTGATGCCAAGCATGCCGTGGTGTGGAGCAATTTCAAACCGCGGCGGATTCGTGGTCTTAGCTGGGCATTGGTTGGCATAGAGGCCCGACTTGTGGCAGATGAAACAAGTGTCGGCCGCTTTGTCGTCCACCGACCATCCTTGCCTGGACGTGTTTGACGGAGGAGGAGCCGGTCTTCTAGCGGCAGGAGGGACAGGTCGGCTACCCCCAGTCTGATAGCTCTTGGTAGGGTAGCCCTACTGTCGAGGAGGGGGGTCTGGACGAATAAGAAGGGCGGTAAGGTCTCACGCGACTAGTTCCTTGCACGGACCTGGCTTCTAGCTTTCGCTTATAACTGGTTTCTTCTACCTTCAACTCCTTTTCAAAGATCAGGGCTTTGTTTGCCAAATGGTGGAAGTTCGGGTGATCCAGGAGAATGAGTCGGGAGCGGTAAAGAGGAGCCATCCCTTCAAGGAATCTATCCACCTTCTCTTCGTCCTCAATGTCTTGCTGGGCATAACACGCCAGCTGGTTGAACTTGGTCAAATATTCATTGACCGACATAACTCCTTGCCTTAGATTGCGGAATTCTTGTTTCTTCAACCACATAACGCCTCGAGGAATGTAATTTCCCAAAACACCCTTTCAAACTCGGCCTAAGGAATATCCCTTGCGGCCACTTGGACGTCCTAAGAGGCTTCGTACTGATCCCCCATAGCATTTTCTCCGCTGTTATCGGCGTTGTTTCCTTTTTCTCCTACTCCTTCTTCTTCTTCAGCCTCTGCGGCTTCTTCTTCTTCGGTAGCTTTGGTGTGAGTTGCTGGGGCCTCAACCATAGCCCCGAACATTCTTGGCGCCGGCACCGCGGCCACAAATAGAATCTTGCCCGCTAGCCATCTACAGGGGTCAATATTTCAAGGTAGAATTCATAATTATGTTATGCATGCATGGTGTCAACACAAATCAAAAAATCCAAGATGCAAGAACTAAAAGCTTTCATTAATAAAACCATACAGGATACAATTTACCGATCATCTACTACGGTGATTACAAGAGACAAAGTAAATCATATGAGCTAAGTTGTGAGTATACTATTATAACTACTGCTACTGTTACTACTAGCGCTATGGTTCATCAGACCACACTAGGGTACAAAAGGGTCGTACACTATGGCCAACTCACTTACGGGAGCGGTGAGAGTAAGTGTACGGAGGACAGTCCACTGGGAACCTCCCAGGTGCTCCAGGGCCAACATCTGAGGAGCAGCGTTGGAGGAGCTGCTGGTGGAAGAAGCTAGGGGCTGCGGGGCCACTAGCGGTGGGTCGTGGTGGGGGATCGCCACCAAAGCACGTGACGGCTGGCACCTTTTTCGTGGGGTGTCGCAGACTCGGGCCTGAAGTGGACAGGCTGGCGGTGGTCCTAGGATTGGACCGGGGTAGTCCATCCCAGCGCGAGGGTTGTGTGCAGGGACCAAACGGTCCAACTTGGCTAGGGCCTCATCCTGCTCCTCCCGGCAAAACTGGAGGCTCCGGGTTAGGTGGTAGGCCTGGCGACTGGCCCTGCGGATGTTGTTGTCCGCATCCCGTAAGGAAGAGCGGAGGAGCTGAATCTCCTCTAGTGCACCATGCTGGGTGTGATCTGCTCTGTGCTGCAGTCGGACCAAGCAGAGCAGCAGCTGGTCCTCTCTAGGCTCGGCCTCTCCTAGGCCTAGGAGATGGTGCAGTAGGGCACGTCTAGCAGGTGAGTGAAAGGCCCACCCGTCAAATCATAGTAATACTCCCGCTGGAGTTCACGAATAGCTATCATAGCGGCATCGCTGATGGCATGGTTCAGGTGGTCATGGGGCACCTTCGTGCGAAAGCGGTGTGCTACGACGTCCAGTGACACGTAGTATATCCGGACCTCCACCAGATATTCAAGGTGAGGGAGAGTCCGGACTAGTCTCCAGAAGTAACAAGAAGCCCCATTAAACTCCATGTACTGGGTTAGCTGTTTGAGGACCCTCGCATTCTCACCTCTAGGTCCGTCCTGTAACCCAAAGGTGGAACGAGTGTAAGAAAAACCGTGCTGTGTGACCTCCATCTGCAAAATAATTTTTTAAAAAAGGAGTAAGTATTTGGAATATAATTAGAAGAAAAGAGTACAACAGAATTTTATAATGAAATGGCGCTTTTAGGAGAAAATTCTTTTCTTAATTTAAATTACGGAGGGCTAACGGCCAAGGTCTAGGGCTCCTATAGTCGTATCCTCTGATACTAGCACTATGGGCAGCCTCTCCCATACCATTTGATTTGTACTAGTTCCTGGATCAATACACTAGTACACACCATTTACATAGCCGTATCATTTCATACATGCAGAAGACTTTAATTAAATTAACAACCTGAATTAAGCTCAAGGGTCTAATAAGTATTACAAACCGGCGCATTGGCCCAATAGTCTTAAGAACAGAAATCAGAGTGTGATGACAACAAAAGGAACAAATTGAAAACGTCGCCCTACACCTCTTCTTGATCGTCAGCATACCCTGGTTCTCCATCTTCATGACATTCATATGGGTATTGCTTGACTCCATCATCTAAAATAGTCAGTGTGTGCGAGGTCAGTACGCAATCAAACCGCACTGTCGGGTTAACACCCAACCTATTGCGTTTAGTGATAGAGGCTCCGAAGGAAAGGTTGGGATTTGTTTAGTTGCAGAAAGCACATTTTATAAACCAAATCCTATGGCTTAGTAGTTTTGACTCAAATTTCTACTAGCCAATGATTCAAAATTTAAGTTCTCATTCTCATACCACATCTCATTCCCATGCTAAGCTTCTACCTTACTCCCGCTATCATCTTTCGGGTGAGGCACACCCGTTCTGGATCAAATCCCCATGAAGTGTTCGGTCTTCCCTAGTTGGGTTTCCAAGCCCACCCTACAGTCATGGCTCCTGGTGACATATGACCTAGATCATCCCTTGGATAATGACATGATCCTGTCCTCACCTCGGACTAGGGTTTTCCATGGTGCACTCTCGCTACCGAGGGCCCTACATCCGCACTACTATGCAATGACAATGCGTTGTGGTGCTAGGAACCAATTTCCGTAGCAACTAATCAGCGTCTTCCTGCTACGTGCCTCTTTACACGCCCGTCTGATCCACTCTCAGAGCCTCGACCCAGCCAGTCCACACTTAACCATAACCGCTCCCTTCTTCTGCTATCGTTCCTCCGTGTGTCATGCACACGATGTGTCGGAACCACCTCCTGCTGGCAAGTGGCAGCGCTTGGCAGCTACACGTGTTACTTTGCACTCATCTATGCACCGTTTGTGAACAGACTGCCCTCTTTGGAACACCATGTAGCCTTAGCTACTCCAAGAAACCTTATCATCATGTCGGACCACGTCCGCATTCCACAACCACACCCACACTGGCATGCCAGGCCCAAATTCCTTTAATTATTAGTGTTAAAATGTCCAGCGAATGCGGTTCACCGTTCCGAGACGACTAATCCTAAAATTATTAGTTGGACCTAAGCAATGCCTAAGCAATTTTAAACCAAACTGTCGACGCAAAAAGATGGTCTTCACGCTAACATACGTGGGCTTAGGGTTTTGCAACCCTGTCAACACCGTAATGTAGGGTTCAGAGCGTGCCAACCGATTTGATTTTACAATCGGCAAGAAAGATGTAATCAGCTTTATATAGCCCATTAAATCTATAAAAGTTGTATGAACTTGTCTGACCTCAAAGGTAAGTCAACAAGTTCAAAGTATAGCAAAACTATTGGCTAAGATCAAATCAAAACCGATAGGTTCAAAGGGTAAGCAATCTACTACTAAGCCAACGTGATCTACTAAATAGTAGATTGAGGGGTAAATAGACTATCACCTAACCGATTAGATCGTCTGGCTAATAGAACTAGGATAAACAGACTATCGGCTTGATTAATAAGTTAATCTAACCAATAGAACGAGGGTAAACAGACTATTGATTAAATAGTAAGCTACAAGCCGATAGAACGAGGGTAGAACCTAACCCTTTGCACGAAACAGCGATGCGCAGAATATCGGCAAAAAATAGTATTCTGATAAACCAAGCAAGAAGATCAGATTTAACCGAGACAGTACTCACTTGGGGTTGTACCTTGGAGTCGATCGAGAAGGCAATGCGCAACAATTGGATCGAAAGCAAAATACGGCAAAACTAAGTTACTGCTACTACTAGGAATTGAAAAAATTGATTGCATTGAAATAGTAGATTGATTGGTCGGGGACCCCCTTCTCGTTTACATAGGTTGGGTATTTATACCCTAAACATGGACTTGATACAATATGACTCGAACTCTCAATGTTACTAAAGATAAACTAACCGACTCGATACATAACTAGGACTCTCTCTAAATACAAACTTATCCAAACACATGCCTAAAATATACTATGTAGCCAATCTGGACACTGCCTTCCAGAACCTTCCTAAATCGCCCTCATCGGATAAGGTTTCTAATTCTAAATTGTCCTAGCCGATTAAGAATCTTCTTCCTTATTAGGACTCTTAGCTAATTGTGTCTGATCCAAACTCCTCGAATCTTCCTTGATATCGGCTTCTTTACCAAATATTCTGACAGTTTCTATAAGCTTCAGCTAAGTCCAAAATTGGGTGTCAACACAGACTTAAGAGTCTAAATTATTTTAGTTTTAGCTAACTAGGCTAGCAAGGATGATTATCAAGGCAATCATTATTAGAGTCAAATAAGGAATGATATCATGAAGGCAAGATTATTCATGATAGAACAATAACAAGCAATTGACAAGGCATGATATATCATGATTATCAAGTAAGCATTTATACTTAAAGAGCAAGCATTTTGATAATTTAAATGAAATTCTGTAGAAAACTGGGTAGCAATATGATCTAACTGGATGTTAACTCGCCTTGGTCCTAGAAGTAGTGGGGGTCTTCTTGAGGGTCATCGAATTGTCCTTTTGGCTCCTAGGCGTGTAATAACGGAATGATTCGACAATAAATACACAACCAAGTGAAGTTAGAAAGAATGATGCATTAGATGCTACGCGATTCTACCTAAGTTTATATCTCTAGGATGCATAATGGTGGTGTGAGTGATAGCGAATTGATGTATGATGATGCAAAATATCCCTAACTAAAATCCCATAATGTAGCATATATGTTTAAAATACTTTTATCTGAAGTATTTCCTAAAAATTATTTGGGAGCTGTTGTTACAGTGTGTTTAAGTAATTTAATTAATTTAACAACAATATTAATCCTTTAGGAAAAATTGGGTTCTTATTGCCATTATTAATCATATGTGTGTAGAAAACATGATAAAATAGGTCTCAATATTTTAACAAATTACAATGGGTTGGGAAAGTTTCTGTAAAAATTTGGAGATTTATTGAATTCATTTTGTATTTAACATATTTCAAACAAAGTTACTGCATTATTAATGCATAATGAAAATGCTTTTAAATACATGAGTAAATTGTCCAGGGAGCAATATTAATGCTAAAATTATCCAATAAATTTATTTAAATTCTAAACTATATGAATGCTCTACTGGAAATTTGTCATGATTTTAGGAGTTCAATAATTAATTTAATAAAATGGAAAAGCTGTTCATAAAATAGTTTAAAGGAAGTTTCTATATTAAAGCAGAGGTTTAATTGGGTCACTATTCTAAATTTTAATTTTGTTAGATCCAGCTTCCTATCACATATTTTTTTGGAATTTTTCCATAATTTTTGGTAGCCATTTGCTATTTTTAATAAACCTAAATCATTTATTGGATTATCTAAATTCATTAAAGATTAGAAAATTCTTTTGGAACAGTATTAGGCCAAGCCTAGTACCAATCGGCGGTAGAGCGTGCGTGGCCTATCTGGCCCACATGTGGCCTGCGCGACATGTGCTGAGCGCCTGAGCGTGAGGGCGCGACTCAATAGGGAAAGCGTATTTCTCGAACTACGCCTTCAGTTAATATGACTGGGGGTTCCAGGGGTCCCACTTGTCAGCAATAGCACGTGGATTAAATGGTCGGGTGACACGTCACAACGTCGTTCTCCATGGGACAAAATGTCGCGGCCCTCCTCGGCTTAGCTTACGAGAAATGGTCGGACCTGCACTAAGCTCTGGATCAGTAGGCTAGTGCAACAGTTACACAGCTATAATCTTTTCATACATCGATAATTCAAATATTACATAACAGCGATCGCCAGATCACAATAGTGGCAAACGGCGTTAAGCCTTAGTTACAGTCCGGTTTCCATCAGAGTAAAGCGGAAGTCTTCAAAAGATGCAACCAACAGAGTCTTCGTGAAGAAACAACAAAATCACACCAGCAGCTGTGCAACAACACACGACTGGCTGAACGCACTAGACCCTAACTTTCCTCTACTCCTAGTTCTGAAATGAGGATCCCCATCCTCATGGCAGTCTTAGGCGTCTTCCACACTAGGGGCATCCATGTCTAAAAAGGTATATGAATGCCAGGTCAGTGTCATCTAACCACTGGCGAGTCAACACCCAACCTAATGCATTTAATAATAGAGGCTTCAAAGGAAAGGCTGGGTTTGTTTATTTGCAGAAAGCTAGTTTTATAACCCAAAGCATATGACTTAGCAGTTTTAACCAAAGTTCTATAACAAGTTGTTTATTCATCATAATTCTGTTTCAATACTCATTTTCAAATCCCATGGCAGTTTCCTTGTACTCTGCCAAACGATCTCCTTCCACTCCCACCAACATCTTCTAAGTGTGGTGCATTCGTTGTGGATCCCATACAATAGTGAAGTGCCCGGTCTCGTATTAGCTGGGTTGCCGACCCACGCTAGACTCACGGCTCCCCTCAAGAATGGACCTAGATCATCCCTTGGATAATGACATTAGACTGTCTTCACCTCAAGCATGGCAGCAGACAGGGTATGCCTGCAGGTCGTATTACCCCCGAATCTCCAATATTTGCACTACCGCGCGATGGCCGGCGCGTTGTGGGGTTAGGAACCATCCGCAGTGGTCAGCGACATCACACTATGCATCCCCGATGCACCTGTCTGGGGGAATCCATGATTCAGCCCAGCCTGTCCACAAAGGGCCTCACCGTTATGCACTTCCTTCTTCGGCTTAATCGCACCCTCCGTATGAATCACACGATGTGGCAGAACCCCTTTGGGTAGCGCGCAGTATTACGTGGATCTCGACGCACTCCTCTTCCATGCACAACGTATGTGCGTGAATAGCTCCTTAATTCATGTAGCCCAGCTACTCCATTTCTTACCCAATGCCAGACCCAGTCTGCATTGCAACACATCACAACCATACACACACTGGCATGCCAGGCCCAAATTCCAGTTAACCATATTTATTGTGTGATCATGTCCGGTGAATGTCGGTTCACCGTTCCGAGGCAATCTAAGCCTAAAATTAATAATTGGACCTGAGCAATGTCTAAGCAAGATTTATAACCAAGACTTAAGAGTCTAAATCATTTTAATTAACTTAGCTTGGCTAACAAGGGTGATTTTCAAGGCGATCGATAGTAAGGTCAAATGACAGATGATTATATCAACGCAATATCATCAGGGTAACACAATAACAAATAATAACATAGCATGATATATCATGATTAAGCAAACAGGTATAAATACTTAAAAAGCATGCAATTTAATACTGTAAACAAGATATTTTAGAAATTTGGGATTCAATATGAGCTTTCAATGTTAATCCGCACTAGGGAAAATATAGACTCTCCCTAGTAGAAGTAAACATACTATAGGAAAGATGTTAACTCGCCTTGGCCTTGGGGATTGAAGTCTTGGGTCGATGCGGAGTCCTCGAAATGTCCTTCTGGATCCTCTACGCCTAATCGGAGAATCAACATTTCACCATAAACACAATGCAGCGAAGAAAGTGTGAGAATATATTAACGAACTTTTTTGTTCAGAAGTATTTCCTTCATCAACTAATCTTATCATTTTTATTCTACCATACTAGAAGGTTAAGTGTGGGTGGGAGATAATATCATATAATGTATGTGTGTATATATATATATATATATATATATATATATATATATATATATATATATATATATATACCTAATCATGAAGCAACATTAGCTTAGGATGATTAGATCCTAAAATAACTAAGTAATCATACTCATTAATTAGGCCATTTCTAAGCTAATGTGTGATTAGGAGTCATACCATAGATTTCATATTTTTCCTAGGTCCAATGAGCTATTACACAGTATCCATGATTTTCTCAGATTTTTATTAAGTGTTAATCTATTTTTGCATAACAGGAAATCATTTCTGCCCTTTTCTTTATGGATTAATACTCTAAATTCAAGCAATTGAAATAATTCTGACATAAATCCTCCGTTACTGTTCATGGTAATATTTTTATTAAATCCAGAATAAGCTCTAGTATTAACCATGAATTTTCTAATATTTTTGAAGAACTCTAGCTATTTTTAATAAATTGTTTTTAATTACTGTATTTGTTTAATTCACAAAATCCGAGGAAAATCATATGAACTGTAATGGGCCGGCCCGCTGACTCGTCGGCTGAGCTACCCATGCAGAAGGTGTAAACCAGAAAGGTGCAAAGCGCGAGGGAAGGCGCCAGCGGAGTGGCCCTTCCACTAAACCTGTCGGTGATGTGATGAAGACACGCGGGAATATTTAAACCCGCGAGCACCCGACAGTTGGGGCCCGCTATTCAGTGACGTCGCGTGATAAGAGTGCACGGATCTTGACACTGATCGGATGGCTCAACGTCGTCTTCTTCCTCTAGCCGACGCACGCAAGGCCAAGGCTTCGCTGACGGCAAGCCGGAGCTACGGTGCTCCATTTGAGTTCTAGGACGCGCAAGAATCAGTGGATCGACGCGCATCTACTAATGCCCTCGTCGAGGCCGGAGACGGCTAGAGCGGCGGAGCCATGCTCGGCGGCGGAGCGTAATACTGGCGAGCATGGGTAGAAGAACTAGAGGTGTTTTCATGGGGAAATAGCGCGTGCATGAGCTACTAGGATATAGTGGATGCTTACCGAGCAGTTATCCGTGGTCGGAATGGCTCGGAGTGGCTTGTCGACGAGGAGGCCGAACAGGGGAGGTGGCACGCTCACGGTGCAGAGGGAAACCGGCGAATCCTATGCAGAGCCGCCGGGCTTTCGTATCCGTGGCTCCAACTCCTGATGCCCCTGCCAACAAGGGCGAGAAGCGCCCAGGGGGAGAACCTGAAGAAACCCCGGCCGCCAAGAAAGGCAAGGGCCCGGCTTCCTCAGTGGAGGAAAATGTCCGGCCATCCGGAGGGCGCGGCCCGCGAAACTCGGGGCCAAAGGTGGGTGAGGCTCCCAAAGAGGGAACGAGTCAACCGACTCCGGCCTCCGGGCGTAGTCAGGGGACTCATCTCCCAAGGACGGGCGCTGGTATGACGCCAAAGGGGGAAAAGAATTCAACCCCTCAGGCTAGGCCGAGAGGCCCACCCGACGCCTCTTCGAGCGAGGCTTCCTCTCGAAAGGGCGCCGGTATCAAGATTAAGACCACCAATCGGTAAGCACAACCCTGCCACCGCCTGATAGTCTTCCTTTGCATTTTCTTTAACCGAAACATTCCCTATTTCGGGAAACCATCGGTAGAGGTTCCGTCGAGTCACCCAACCGACTAGGCATCAAAGCCTATCGAGCCGAGTCAGGGAGCACCTCCTCCGTCAGCCGATCCGGTAATCCCACCAGCGGAGCCGGCGGAAGCTGCGTCGGGAACCGGGGTCGAGGGAGGCGCCACCGCCGCGACCTCGAGCCCGAATCCATCCGCCGAGGGCAGCGTGGGGGCTGAGCCAATGGTAGAGGAGATCCTCCGCCAGCCCCACCTCCCCCAGAGGAGACTGAGCCGAAGCTCTCGGCGGGCTGGAGGGACAAGGCCGGGAACTAGGCCCTTGTTGACGACGAGGCCGAGGAAGAGATGAGGAAGGCCTTCTTTGAGCATGCCGCCGAGTGCAGCCGAATGGCTCGGGTAAGCTTTTTAATTTGTAGAGTAAATCTTCTTTAGCTCAAGTTGGGATGGTGACCATCCTTCGTCTTTGCAGGAACTTGGTGGTTACTCCGAGAGGAAAACCAAGTTTCTCAATTACTTCCTCCCCCAGATAGAACGAATTAAATCCGTGGAAGGGGAGGTTATCGGGGTGCGGACTGAAGCAGCCAAGGAGCGCCGAGAGCTGCAGGCCCGGATTAAGGAGCTGCAGGACGAAAAGTTCGACCTTGGAGGTTCCCTCCGGTGTAAGTGCCCTGACCTGAGTCAGAATTGCTCGCCTTGCGTGTGACCGAATGACGTTATGCTCCGCATCGTGTGCAGCGCGCGATGCCATGATCGCCAGACTTCAAGTGGAGCTGGCCAAATCCCAGGACCAGAAGCTGGCCCTGGAGAAGTCGGAGGCGAAAGCCGTCGCCGAGTTGGATGGTAAGCCCCCAAACCCGACCGACTCTGAGCCTCCGATGTTTACACGATTATGTAGTCGCGCATTCCCTATTTTTCGACAGAGCACAGGAGGAAGACGCTAGCGCAGTATGACGTTCTTCAAGAGAACGCCAAGACCACGCAAGCGCGATATGATGAGCTCTTGGTGGCGGTGGAACCCACTCGACGCCAACTCTATGCTGGTGATGTCGAGCCGAGCTCTCGGGCCGAGCTGATCCAGAGGTTGACCGAAGCCCCCAAGCAACTGAAGGTGCGGCTCAAGGAAGTCGGCCTGACGAGCTCTAGTCAAGTGCTGGGCATCGTCAAGTCACACTATCCTCGAATCGAGCTTGACGCTATCAAGGATGGCTTCGCCTGTTCCGAAGAGGAGGCGATGGCGCTGCTCGAGGAGGTGAAGCCGACCGCCGAGTGCCTTCTAGATAATTTAGAGTTAGATTTCCTGTAAAAATGTAGGAATTCATATATTATCCATGTAAATGATTTCCATTTTTAATCATGGCATACGCTAACCGCTCTCTCCCCACTTAAGTCACGGCTCTGGCCCGAATAGATTACGTTCCTTTGTTAATTGGAACGACATACGCTAGGCCTTGCCACGGACTTAAAAGAGAAGAAACCGATTAGGTATTGGTTAGGCGTAGACTGCTCCTAATTAGGTATAGCCCCCAACTTTCTATCTAGTTGGAATCTGACTAGATAGCAAGTCAATTTATCCTCACTAAGAGAAGGGGTGCGCGATTGCGCACCTAATTAGGTGTAGCCCCCGACTTACTGGCTAGTCGGGATCCGACTAGGGAGCAAGTCAAGTTTAGATAGGAGATTAGGTGCGCGATTGCGCACCTAATTAGGTATAGCCCCCGACTTACTACTTAATTTAAACGCAAATAAGTAGCAAGTCAGAAACTGAATTGCGCAAGCATAAAAGACAATGTGAGCGAGAACTTATCTTTATTTAATTGTAAACATGGGTTACAATAGTCGTCGAGTTTAAAGCCGACGCAATTGCTTTGTATTCCATGAGTTGTCCAGAAGAGTGCTGTTTTCACGCTTTAGTCAGCGAGCCCCCGGACGTACCGCCGAGTCATGTGAGGACATCCTGATCAACGAGTGCCTCTTCCTATTTCGGTGCGGACCTTGTCCCAGTTTTGGGTTAACCAGACGGGTGAAGCGACGCATACTCGACATCTTTGTCGGGCTTGATGCCCGATTTAGATGGTTTCTTGTTTGGTAGATCGCCCTCGTCGCGAAGGGTGATGGCCGCCTACCGGATCTTGTCCAGCTCAGCTGCCGCCTCGATGGACTGAGCGAAGCCGCAATTTTCCGTATCGAGGAGATGGGAAAACTTGACGTCTCCACAGACCGTGATTACGCCCCTTGGACCTGGCATCTTCATAACCAGATAGGTGTAGTGTGGGACGGCCATGAACTTGGCCAAGCCCGGCCTTCCCAAGATCGCGTGATATGTAGTCTCAAAATCGGCCACCTCAAAACTAAGGTTTTCCGTCTGGTAATTGTCCCGAGTACCAAAGGTGACAGGAAGAGTGATTTTTCCGATTGGCACCGATGATGTTCCCGGAATTATACCATAAAACAGCGCGTTTGTCTGCTGGAGCGCCGTCCTTAGAATCTGCATCTCGCCCAGAGTTTTAGCGAAAAGGATATTTAATCCACTCCCGCCGTCAACCAGACCTTGCGATCGAGCGCCCGCACCACGTGATCCAGGATGAGTGGATATCTTCCGGGGCAAGGGACGTGATCTGGGTGATCTGAGCGATCAAATATGATCGGAATTTCAGACCACCGGAGATACCTGGGGGTCACCGGAATAGCTGCATTGATTTCCTGATCGGTAAGCTTTTGCTTACGCTTGGACTCATATGCATCCGATCCCCCGAATATGTAGTTGAGCTCTCGCTCGGTATCTTGGTAAGCGTCGTCCTGAGGAGGGTCACGCTTGTCGTCTTGCTTGGCATCTTTCGGAGCGTCGCTGTTGTGATCCTCAGCGAACTTCTTCAAGATGTTGCAGTTCTTGGCCGCATGCTTCCCGTTTGGATGGAAAGGACACGGCGCCTCCATGACTTTATTGTACTCGGTGGGCCGAGGTGGCCACTGCCGCCCTTGATCCGCAACGGCTACCATCTCTTCACCCTTGCGCTTCTTGTCTTTCTTGGAGGACGACTCGGGTCTGTCCTTTTTGCTTTCGTGCTTGCTTGGGTGATCCTCTTGACGCTCAGCGAGAGCATCCGAGGCGGTAGCATATCGATCCGCCAAGGCGAACATCTCCTTGACGGTAGTCGGAGGCTTCCGAGACATCTTCTTGATTTGGTCGGGGTCGCGAACTCCTTTCTGGAAGGCTGCGACGACGACCGCCTCTGAGATTTTCCGAATTGTGTTCTTCTTCTTGGTGAAACGCTGAATGAAATTCCTTAACGATTCATCTTTTTTCTGATGAATCTGATAAAGGTCCCACTGGGTTCCAGGCTTCTCATATGTGCCCTGGAAGTTGGCAACGAATTGGTCGTAAAGCTCTCCCCAGGAATCGATCGAGTTCTCTGGAAGGCCCGCGAGCCAGTTCTGAGCTAGAGGGGTTAACATGACGGGAAAATAATTTGCCATCACGTCGTATCCTCCACTCACAGCTTTGATCGCCAAAAAATAGATCTGCAACCAAGCCTCGGGGTCCCGTTCTCCATGAAATTTCACAATACCTTTGGGGTTGAACCCCTCAGGCCAGTTTACTTGATGGAGTCGGGGAGCGAATGCCTTGATCCCGTCAATCAATCCTTTCACGGGGGAAGGAGATCGTCGGAGGAGGTTTCGACGCGGTGGAGTGCGGCGCCGATCTTCGTCTCGCTCCTTGCGCCGGGCTTCAATGTCAAGGCGTAGATCGCGGCTTGCACTCCGGCGGGCATCTTGCCCGCGACTTCGCGTGTGCCGACTGCGCCGAGTACTACTCATAGCAGTCTGGCTTCTAGTCGAGTTGGCCGGTTGATCCCGAGTGCCTTGGACAGCCGCTGCCGTCACCATGGCTTTGATTTGTTCCATGATCGGTGTTGCGGGGTTGTTCTCTTCAAGCAAAGGACCAACATTGTCCAGGAGGGTTTTACAAGCAAGGATGTTCTGCTGTGGCGTACGGAAGACCGAGTGATCTCCCATACGGACTTGAAGCAGTTCCTCCCGGACTTCCCGTGCACGACCGCGTAATTGGTCGCGCAAGTCTTCTCCGCCTTCACGGTTTTGTTCAGCTCTTGCCTCCCCCGTGGGGCGCCGAGCCGATCCGGAGGCTTGGCCATCCAGCATGTAAACGCCGTGGAAGTCAGGGAACCCATTGACGCTCTCTTTCGACTCGGATTCCGAGAAGGAAAGGCTCAACCGATCCCGATTCGTTGGCTCGTCGATGGGAGTGATTATAACCCCCATTTCTCGTGCAGGATCTCTGGTCAGAAGAGGATCCAACTGAGTTTCGCCAGAACGGATCTGCTGGAATCTTTCAGCCGAATTGACTAATCCGAATGGCATAACCACTCAGGAAGTTGGCCTGGCAAGAGTTGTCCCTGAGTCTTAACTCAGAAAGCTCGTCCCAGTGCGCGTGAGCCGTGTCCCACTCCCTAGCCCGAATTGGAAAAGCTGGCATGTCCTCCGATGGAAGACAGCGGCCGAGTTTCCCAACCCGAACGGAGCGGTCCACGACTGAGGGATTGTGATTGGATCCGAGAACGATCTAAGCCAGGAATCAAATGGCCACTCGATTCATCATCAGCATAAGGAGTGGTAAAGGAGGAAGTGGCAGATCCCGACCGAAACCAAAGGGGAGCCCAGCAGTAGGCCAGTTGGAATCGTCATCATCAGATTGGATCTCTTCTGGATCGGAATCCAGGGAAGAGATCCCAAAGCGGTGAGGCTCGGTCGGAGTCGCGTACCATCTCCCCAGTAATGCGTGGACCGAACGAAGTTCGGCTCACACAACCGAAGTTCTTCGAAGTCACCGGCGATGAAGCTGAGATCTCCGAAGTTGAAGCCTTGGCCGGGGGCGTAGGTGAAGGCGAATCCGCCAATGGGAGCCATCGAAGTCGATGTAGTTGATCGTGACGCTAGCTCCTACCTGGCGCGCCAACTGTCGACGATTTGCGTCAGCAATGTATTTTATGGGATAATGCGGAAGATCACAACTACGATGGTAGCACAGGGAGCCGAATTTATACAGGTTCAGGCCCTCGGGGCGAGGTAATACCCTACTCCTGTGCTCGTGGATTGTATTATGGTGGATACTGATGATGATTGTAAGATGTGGGATTGGATGTCGAACTAGGTGCCCCGGACCCTCTTTATATAGTACAGGGGGTCGGGTTACAGATAGAATCTCTAATCCGTGTTTGGAAGATACGGATATAACCGATTCAGCTACGCCTATATCCATGTATTCGAGTAGGAATCGAGTTCGTTTCCTTGTAGATCATACCGGGCCGCGCCAGCCTCCAAGCCTGCCTTCTGGAATGCCCAATTGACTCGGCCCAAGGAGGTGGTACGTCTAGTACTATATCTTCGGATACCTAGGGCCCATGTTTTCCACAGTGGTAGTAGACTTGGACCTCCACAGTGTACCCTAAGCGAGGTAGGGTACGGACGAGCCTCCAGAAGTAGCAGGGGCAGTCGTCGAAGCACAAAAAATCAGTAAGCTGGTGGAGGACGTGCACCAGCTGGCTGGCATGCAAGGGGTCATCACACCCGTAGGTGGCACGCTCCAGGGAAAAGCTGTGGAAAACCTGGTCTTCTATCTACAAAACCAAAATTTTGAAGAGATAAAGTAAGGATAAAGCCAAGGAATCAGAAGACAAGATATACAAGATTTTTGTCATTGTAGGAAGTATTTATATATGTAAAAATACGTAAGATCCTTAGCTAACGGCCAGGGTTTAGGGTTCATACAGTTGTACGCTCTGATACAAGCTCTTGTCGCGGCCTTCTCGGATTACCTTACGAGAAATGGTCAGATCTGCACTAGGCCTTGGATCAGTAGGCTAGTGCAATAGTTATACAGCTAGAATCATTTCATACATCGATAATTCAAATATTATATAACAGCGATCGCCAGATCGCAATAGTGCTAAACGGCGTTAAGCCTTAGTTACAGTCCAGTTTCCATCAGAGTAAAGCGGAAGTTTTCAAAAGATGCAACCAACAGAGACTTCATGAGGAAACAACAAAATCACACCAGCAGCGGTGCAACCACACACAACTAGCAGAACGCACTAGATCCTAACTTTCCTCTACTCTTGGTCCTGAAATTGGGGATCCCCATCCTCATGGCAGTGCTAGGCGTCTTCTTCACCAGGGGCATCCATGTCTAAAAGATTATATGAATGCGAAGTTAGTGTCATCCAAACACTGGTGAGTCAACACCCAACCTAATGCATTTAATGATAGAGGCTTTAAAGGAAAGGCTGGGTTTGTTTATTTGCAGAAAGCCAGTTTTATAACCCAAAGCCTGTGAGTTAGCAATTTTAACGCAAGTTCTATATCAAGTGTTTTATTCATCATAATTCTGTTTCAATACTCATTTCCAAACCCCATGGCAGTTTCCTTGCACTCTGCCAAACGTTCTCCTTCCACTTCCACCATCATCTTCCGAGTGTGGTGCCTCGTTGTGGATCACATTCCCCAGTGAAGTGCTCGGTCTCGTACTAGCTGGGTTGCCGACCCACGCTAGACTCACGGCTCTCTGCAAGAATGGACCTAGATCATCCCTTGGATGATGACATGAGACTGTCTTCACCTCAAGCATGGTAGTAGACAGGGTACGCCCGTAGGTCACACTACCCTTGAATCCCCAATACTTGCACTACCACGCGATGACCGGCACGTTGTGGTGTTACGAACCATTCGCAGTGGTCAGCGACATCACACTGTGCATTCCCGATGCACCCGTCTGGGGGAATCCATGATTCAGCCCAGCCTGTCCACAAAGGGCCTCACCCTGATGCACTTCCTTCTTCGGCTTAATCACACCCTCCGTGTGAATCACACGATGTGGTGGAGCCCCTTTGGGCAGCGCGCAGCATTTCGTGGATCTCGCCGCGCTCCTCTTCCATGCACTACGTATGTGAGCGAATAGCTCCTTAATTCACGTAGCACAACTACTCCATCTCTTACCCAATGCCAGACCCAGTCTGCATTGCAACACATCACAACTACATACACACTGGCATGCCAGGCCCAAATTCCAGTTAACCATATTTATTGTGTGATCATGTCAGGTGAATGTCGGTTCACCGTTCCGAGGCAATCTAAGCCTAAAATTAATAATTGGATCTGAGCAATGTCTAAGCAAGATTTTAACCAAGACTTAAGAGTCTAAATCATTTTAGTTAACCTAGCTCGGCTAACAAGGGTGATCTTCAAGGCGATCGATACTAAGGTCAAATGACAGATGATTATACCAAGGCAATATCAACAGGGTAAGATGATTATACCAAGGCAATATCAACAGGGTAAAACAATAACAAATAATAACCTGGCATGATATATCATGATTAAGCAAGCAGGTATAAATACTTATAGAGCATGCAATTTAATACTATAAACAAGATATTTTAGAAAGCTGGGTTTTAATATGAACTTTGAATGTTTACCCGCACTAGGGAAAGTGTAGACTCTTCCTAGTAGAAGTAAACATCCTATAGGAAAGATGTTAACTCGCCTTGTCCTTAGGGATCAAAGTCTTGGTTCGGTGCGGAGTCCTCGAAATGTCCTTCCGGATCTTCTACATCTAATCGGTTGTCGGGACCCCCCCTGGCGGAGGTGAGGTCCCACATGTGCCTTACCTGTGCTAGTCCCTGGATCAGTAGCTAGCACACACAGATACAAAACTTGGATCACAACCATGACGATTAATTTACATATATTTTACATCAGAGTGCGCCTCGTGGCGTCGTTACATAAGTTCGGCTCGAAGGCCTTACAAAAGCGAAAGTTTTTATATTACAACTGAGATCCCAAAAGTGGTAAAACCAAAACAATCCCCACAGGCAGAGCTGGAGGAGCGCAATCCTAGGCGTCGAAATACTCTTCGTCTTGGATCCCGACGGCGAAACCTTCATCGTGGTACATCTCCTCCTCAGGGTACCACTGCTGCTCGCAACCTGCTCGTTGGAATGAGCAGCCCCGCATAAAACGCGAGGGTGAGTGTACTTTATACTCAACAAGTAAGGCTGACTAATATGCATCTAAGGCTCAACAAAGGAAAGTTAAGGGTCCTTTTTGCATAAAACCAGTTTTGTAAGGTTTTACCTAAGGTTTTATAAAATGATTTAAAACGTGTTGAGGAAAAACAAATGTTCGAATCAGTTTCTTTGAAATGCCGGCACCCACCGTTTTTGCAACCTGGCTACTCACGGCACCCACCGTGCAACACCCTCTTCGCTCACAGCACCCACTGTGAGGAGAAAAACCAAAACACACGACCGCAATCGTGGTTTTCCTCAGAAACACCATTTTGAAAACAAATAGATAAGAAGTACCATTGAGGCAGCTCCCCGTCGTCCGTCCTTGACCGTGGACATGGCTATCATGATAGTTTTACACTCTGCAGAGGTCGCACACTTTACCCATAAGAGGTGATTTCTCCTAGGAATCACCCAAAGGAAAATGATCACCACAAGGTCTTTCACCACGACCTTCCCTTAGCCCGGCATCCCCACTAAGGTTTCCACACCAATGCCCCTCTTGTGCCGATAGGTTCCCTCTATGGACACACCTGGATACCCACTCCCAACCACACAGGAAGGTTCGACTCTATGGACGTATCCAGATACCCACTCCCTATTCCACCTGGAATGCCTGACTAAGAGTCCGAAGGGTACTCAACCAGGGCCTTCCCATAAAGGCACTCAATGGTCGCACTGTTGTAATTAGCTCGTCTACATCAAGGAATCGGTCCTTAGGGACCAGGGTGGTTCCCACACTGGGCCCAAGTCTCGTGCTCGCTGCACCCACCTTGCATCCATCCACCCCGATCAGGTTTTGCAAAATATTTTTACCCGATAGCACCCACTATCCTAACTACACCCATTTGCAAACATGACAGCACCCACTGTCCTTTTTAAATTCATTATTTAGACAAGCATTTAATAATTGCAATTACTAAGTATGGTCAACAATTTAGTACTAAGCATTTCTAAGCATTGTGCAAAACCTAATTCAAGGGTGATGTCTAGTATTAACAATTTTTAATAACCTAGGGTAGCAAGGAATGTTTTAACAGAGTAACTATTGATTGGGTGTTATCTAAGCAACTAAGTGATTAGCATTTTTAGTTTTAAATATAACATGCATTTGGTAAAGACTTGCTCTTCTGCTTGTGAGTCTTCGATGGCGTTGAACATGGTCGGTTCTACACGTGGCGTAAAACACAAAAATAAGAACAATGCACTGGAAAAATGTATGCAATACATTATATATGACAATGAGCTGACCATGAACAACAGCAGACATTTTAAATTTTGACTGATCTTTTAGAAACTTTAATATAGGGGAAGACCAAAACTATTTTTATGTAGCTAAAGAGAGGTTAAGGGTTTTTAGTAAATGTTTTTTAATTTACACTATTAGGGTTTCATATTTTTTCCTAAGCTCAGAATGATCCCTAGTGTTTTTGGAAAAACTTTCATAATTTTTGAAAGCTATTTATTATTTTTAGAAATTCCAAATTCTTTCTGGAATTATTTTAAGACATAGTTTGGGAATACTAAATCTAAAGGAAAATTTGTATAGGTGCAATATGCATGAAAATTTTGTGCAAGATAGAATGGATTTTTATAAACATTTATAATTTTATTTCATGTTTTTCTCAGTTGGTATGAATTTACTGTGAATTAAATAAATTAAATGAGTTTTCTAAAAGAGTAAATGGAGGGAAAAAGGTAATTGGGCAAGACTGTCTTGGCGAGAATGTTGCACGACCCACTGGGCTACTGGCAAATATGGTGTGGCGTCTTGCCTGCAGCCAAAGAGAACGGCGGCTCAGCAGCAACGCAGCTCGCGTGGTGGCCTAGCACGGCGCATTCCAAAGCGAGAAAAGGGAAGCGGGGCGGCCCAAGACGGCAATTGCCGGCGCGGGGAGGCGGCCCGGCCAGGTGGCCCAAGCGGTGCGGCTTGGTGGGGTGGCTGACGGGTGGGCTTCTCCCGTTAGCGACCCAGAGCAGGGGAAGACGGGGCTGGGCGGCGCGGCAACGACGATTCTGGCGAGCGACGGCTCGCCGGCGGTGGAAAGGGAGGGGAAGGAGAGAGAGGGGAAAGGGGGACTCGGAGGTAGGGTCGGCTGGCCAAGGGGAGGTCGGCGGCGAGCTCGACACCGACCGAGGTGGGAGGAGGGGGCGGCACACGATGGATCCGGTTGCCGGCGGCGAGTGGAGAGATGCAGCGAGGTCGGCGAGCATCGGGGAGGGGTGGGGATGCTTGGGGCAGCGACGGCGAGGAGCAAGGTCAGTCGAGGCGGCGGGGCGGCATGGCCGGGGTAGGGCAGAGGGAGAGGCGCGCGGGCGGCGGTTTCCGGTGAGCGAGCGGCTACGCCGGCGACGGGGAAGGGCTCCTAGGATCCTAGGGAGAGAGAAGGGGGCGAGAGTGGGGGAATGTACCTGCTGACGAGCCTCGACGGAGCACGGGAGGGCGGCGGCGCGCGCGAGCTCCGGCTCCGGCGATGGCGTCGAGCTGGAAAAATGGGGCAAGGAAGGTAAGAGTGAGGAGGTCCTGGAGGGAATCGGGCAAGGGAGGAGCTCTTGGGCGGGTTGAGTGAGAGATTAGTGAGGGAGTGAGGGAGGAGTGCTCGAGGAGGAGATGAAATCAGAGAGAGGGGGGGTTGCGTGGGATTTAAGCAGAGGGTGGCAGGGTAAAATGGTGGGAGGGGGAGGGTAGAAAGGGAAGGAAAGTTAGGGCTATTTGGGTAATATCCCATTTGGGAATGGGGGCAAAAAGGGGAATTACCCAAAATGGAAGGGCCAAAAAGGGAATTTCCCAAGTGGGAAGAAATGACAAGTGGAGCCCACTTATCATAGAGATAGGAGAATGTAGGGAATTAAGGTTAGGGTTTAAATTATGTTTTTGCTAAACCCAAGTAGTTTAAATTTGATGTCAAATTTTTTATTTAATTCGAGTTCCATCAATTGGTTATTTTCTAACCTAATTTTAAATTGTCAATCTAAAAATTGCCAAAATAGATTTTTAACAATTTAGACAAATTTCAAACGAAATATTTTAAAAGTTGAATCCTTAAATAGGTTTTTAGGAAAATATTTATAGTAACATGCACAGTTTTCAAAAATGATTTTTAGAAGTTTGGATTCACATGTGATGATGCCATGATTATGCATTTTCAAAATTTTTGAAAAATGGGGATGTTACATCGGTGAATCAAGATTTCACCATAAACACAATGCAGCGAAGAAAAGAATGATGCATGAGATGCAATCGTAATCGGTCGTCTATATTTCCCATATTTAAATATATATATATATATATATATATATATATATATATATATATATAGGTGTATTTCAAGGAAGTTCCATGATCCTTCTATGAAGCAATAATTTCTAACGTAATGACAGTGGGGTTGCTCATGAGATGATGCACAAAAACATATATATACCTATATATACATATATAAGTTTAATTTCTACCCTAGTCAGCCCAATAGGAGAAAATATGGTTTTATTACGTTTAAGGTATTCAATAAGTGCGAGAATATATTAACGAACATTTTTGTTCAGAAGTATTTCCTTCATCAACTAATCTTATCATTTTTGTTCTACTGTACTAGACGGTTAAATGTGGGTAGGGGATATTATCATATAATGTGTGGGTACACACACACACACACACACACACACACACACACCCCCTCCTAATCATGAGGTTGATTATTATAAGACTAGTAATATAAAACCTTTACTGTCCTAAAGGTTTGGTGAAATCACTTATTGAACAGCAACATTAGCTTAGGATGATTAGATCCTAAAATAACTAGGTAATCATACCCATTAATTAGGCCATTTCTAAGCTAATGTGTGATTAGGAGTCATACCATAGATTTCATATTTTTCCTAGGTCCAGTAAGCTATTACACAGTATCCATGATTTTCTCAGATTTTTATTAAGTGTTAATCTATTTTGTTTAACAGGAAATCATTTCTGCCCTTTTTCTTTATGGATTAATACTCTAAATGCAAGTAATTGAAATTATTTCGAGATAAATCCTCTTTTACTATTCATGGTAATTTTTTTTTATTATATCCAGAATAAGCTCAAGTATTAACCATAAATTTTCTAGTATTTTTGAAGAACTCTATCTATTTTTAATGAACCATTTCTAATTACTGTATCTTTTTAATTCTCAAAATCCGGGGAAAATCATATGAGGAGTAGTGGGCTGGCC
The DNA here is from genome assembly GCA_036346145.1 of Olyra latifolia. NCBI lineage: Eukaryota > Viridiplantae > Streptophyta > Magnoliopsida > Poales > Poaceae > Olyra > Olyra latifolia. Next base: position 36,823,304 of record CM070524.1, on the reverse strand, counting down.
CTCTAACTCGCCGGCCGAGCTAGCCACGCCGAAGGCGTAAACCAGAAAGGTGCAATGCGCGAGGGAAGGCGCCAGCAGAGTGGCGCTTCCACTAAACCAGACATGTGGGACCAAGGGCCCATATGTCAGTGACGTGCTGAAGGCACGCGGGAATATTTAAACGCGCGAGCACCCGACAATTGGGGCCTGCCAGTCAGTGACATGGCATGATAAGACTGCACGGATCTTCACACTGATCGGACGGCTCGGCGTCGTCTTCTTCCTCCTGCCAGCGCACACGGCCGAGGCTTCGCTGACGGCAAGCCGGAGCTACATTGCTCCATTTGAGGAGTTCTCAGGCGTGCAAGAATCAGTGGATCGACGCGCATCTACTGATGCCCTCGTCGAGGCCGGAGATGGCCGGATACGGCGGAGCCATGCGCAGCGACGAATCCTAATACCGGCTAGCATGGGTAGAAGAACTAGAGGCGTTTTCATGGGGAAACAGTGTGCGCATGAGCTACTAGGGGTATAGTGGATGCTTACCGAGGGGTTATCCGTGGTCGGGATGGCTTGTCGATGAGGAGGCCAAACAGGGGAGGCGGCACGCTCACTGTGCAGAGGAAAACCAGAGAATCCCTGGTTAAACAAAGATAAGCACAGTGTGAGGTGAAGCCACACGAAGCTCATCTTGCAAGGAATCGCCGCGAATCTCACTAGAGAGGAAGAGCATTCCGGCGAGCTCGGAGCTTCTCGGTTCGATTCCTTCGGGTAGGAGCAAGGTAGGAGTATGGCGAAGCTGGTGCGCGCAAGGGTGGAAGTTGGGGTGCTCTGAATTGGGTTGTCAACGAGAGAGTGAATAAAGGAAGAAGTGGACCGGTGCGGCACGGCCGTATTTGAGCTTGGCCGGGGCACGCGCAATATCCCGCGGTCTTGAGGGAGACTCAGCAGTCACTAGGAAGCTTCGTCGCCGATAGGCGGGCATGGGCGGTGGCTTGACTGGGTTTCGGCTTGAACCCACTCGGGCGGCTGATCACGCGCGGGAACACGCCGAGCTCCGGTCATGAACACTACAGCGACACAATGCACTCAAGCACGTAGTAGTGAAGGGGATTGGGCAATCCCGGTGGTGCCTGGGAACGGTAGCGCATGCGAGGGCCGACAGAGCGATGGGGCGGCACGCCATGTCAAGCAGCGGCGCGACCATTGGCGGCGAAGTCAATTTAGCTCAGAAGTGGGGCCTACGGCTCAACCTGACATTCACAAACTGCCAAAAGACGGTCTCCAGCCAAGATCCTTGGTAGAGATGGAGGATTTCGCGTCGGGCAGAGAAGTTGGCCTGGCGCAGCCTAGTTGCTCGACGAATTGCTCACAAGAGCAAGAAAGAAGAGATTTGCCATGTGGGTCCCACCAGGGGTCAAACTTGGTCAATACTAGGTTCAGGCTGTCATTTATGGTCTAAACTAGTTTCTAGAATTTTTTAGGATTTTTAATGAGGTTTAATCGTTTATATATATGTATCATATACATATATATAGGTGTATTATGGGTGTATATAGATATATATACACATTAGAGGTTTTTGAGTGATTATTTGAAATCACAAAAATCAACTTAGCCTTTTCATTGCTATATTTTAGGTATTTACGATCAGATCCTAATTTTATGTTTTCAATAACTTAATCAAGTTAATTTAGCCAATTATTAGGTTATAAAATTTCAAAGGTCTAGAAAAATGAATTTTTAACAAAAGTTGCTTTACATAAAGTAGTCTTTGTATTACACAAACATCGTAGAAGTGTTTTTAAAATATCGTACGATTTTGGGCTATTACACAAAGAGCGAGCGGCGAGGGCTCTGACGGAGCAGGGCCGGATGGCATGCCGACGCCAGGCGGCGCGGGGGGAAAAAGCCAAAATGGGTTCAAGGGTTTCCCATGTACCCAAGGATATTGATGGTGAGGCCAGGGGTGGTTGGACGCGGTGGCACCATGGGCGCAGTGGCGGCGAGCTACAGGAGAAGGCAGCGACGATGGAAACAAGCACCACGAGCTCAACTAAGTGGTGCATGAGCATTAGAGAGGCAAAGGAGTGCTCATCGAGCGGTCGATTGGGTCAGAGATGGGTCCGAGCAGGCTGGCAACGTGGATGGGGCAAAAGCAGGAATCGGGTTGCCGACGCGGGGGAGCTTCGGTGAAGATCTTGCAAGACCGGAGGTTGGGGAAGGTTAGTGAGGGTCTGGCGATACTCTAGGTGCAGAGAATCGGAGAGAGACTCACCGGAGATGGAGGAATCCGAAAGGGAGGAAAAGGGGAATTCTCGGCTGGCGGTGAGGAAAACTCATCGCCGGTGACCTCTGCTGGGTTTCGGGCCAATTCCTATGAGGACAACCGAAGTGAGGACGTGAGTGAGATGTGGCTCTGAGCTCAAGGGGCGAAGTGTCATAGCGGGGTTGAGTTTTGGCACTAGAGTAGGACGGCGAGAGAGAGAGACAGAGACGGAGTGGGGATGTGAGGGACCGGGGCGGCTAATTATAGGTGCGGCAGCCATAGGGAGGAGCGAGCAAGCGGGGAGAGAGTGAGGTGCTCAGGGGTTCTCTCACATGGGCGCAAAAAGGGCATGACAGAGGGGGTAGGAGTGGCGCAGTAGAGGGGGTAGCAGCGGTGCTGCAGCGGCTATGGATGGCTGAGGCAAAGCGGGGTGGCACATGCACAGGGGTATGCTCACCACGAGGCGGTGTTGGCAGGGAAGAGATGCAATGGGGCTAACGCGGCAGCGCGTGGATGCCAGCACGAGGGAGGACGAGCCGGCGATCTGACCGTCGGGCAATAGGAGGAACCAGGGAGGGGCCAAGCGAATAGGCTGGGCCGAGCGGCCAGCGCGAGGGAAGAATGCCGCGGCTGGGCTTAGCGGCCGGCGCAGGGGAATCGGTGCAGCTAGGCCCGAAGGGGAGTAGTGGAGGAGGGGATGGCACGCCAGCTAGGCCGGTGGTGGCTAGCTAAGCCCACTAGGGTTTTGGGTTTTAATTCCAATTCCAATTTCGAAATTGAATTTTGAATTTGAAATTGGAACCTCTACTATTAAAAAAGAGCTAGTGATGGTGGTGGTGGTGGTATCACCAACTTCTCATCTGGAGCGTCCATTCTTTTGATGCATCATCTCAACTTTCATGCCTCTCGTGCGACCGCAAGACCGGTCACTACTCCATCGCCGCTTCCAACACCGCCGCTTCCATCGCTTGCCTCCCAACACCGGCCACCACCTCCCATCGCCTGCCCCCAACGCCGGCCCGTCTCCCATCGCTTGTCCCCAAACGCCGAACGCCGACCACCGCTTCAACGCCGCCACCGCTTTCCGCTGCCGCCGCCCCATCGCCTACCCCCCAACTCCGGCCGCTGCCTCCCATTGCATGCCCACAAACGCCTGCCGCCGCCTCCTCTCGCCGGCCACCGCCCTGTGCCCATGGCAGCCACCGCCCTGCGCCCATGGCGGCCACCGCCTCCCATCACTTGCCCCTCAATGCCGGCCCGCCTCCCATCGCTTGCCCCAAAAGCCGGACGCCGCCCCTAACTTCGGCCGCTGCCTCCCATCGCCTACCCCTCAACGCCGGCCGCCGCCTCCTATTGCCTGCCCACAAACGCCTGCCACCGCCTCCCACCGCCGCCTCCTCTCGCTGGCCACCGTTCTGCGCCCATGGTACGCGCCACCGCTAACCGCCTTCCATCGCCTGCTGCCGCCTCCAACACCGGTATCCCGCCCTCCCTACCTCACCACGCGCACCGCGGCCTCCTCTCACCGGCCACCGCCCTACGCCCATGGTACGCGCAGCCGCTAACCAACTTCCATCGACTGCTGTCGCCTTTAACACCGGTATCCCGCCCTCCCAACCTCCCAACACACACCGCCGCCTCCTCTCGCCGGCCACCGCCCTACGTCCATGGTACTCGCCGCCGCTACCCTCCCTGGCCTCTCCAACACTGGCCTCCGCCCCCATCCATCCCTGCCCCCTGCCCCCTTTGCCTGCTCCCCGACACCAGCCATCGACCACCGTGCACCCATGGCGCTGCCCTGGTCTCCGTCTATGGCGCTTCGCTGGTCTCCATCAAGCTAGCCGACCGGAAGGCATGCCAGAATCCCTGGCGGACGGCCTCAAAATTTTTGAATTTCGAATTCATACGGGTGTCTAGGTAAGTTGCGCAAATCACGGCTATTTCCAGAAATCTCGTGTCCTTCCACATATCCAGTTTTGTTAAATATTTTTGAAATGTTTCCATTTCCATTCCAACTATTAAACATAGAACTTACCTTCTACTTCTCACATGCTTCTCTGCATCGCATCCTTCACCTGAAGCAACCATCACGACCTCATCTGCCTTTGTGCTCTCTCCTAACTTTGGAGTGAAATATTGATGAATTTGAAGAACTGGTAATACATTGTTCTGATCCAATGCCTCTTTTCACATTGCGTAGTTTATTTTCTATATGTACCTTGTATTTTTTTAATAGTAGAGGTTGTTAATGATAGAGGTTCTTTTGGGGCCTTACTTGGCACTGCATATCTCATTCTTATATGTGCTTTTTTTTAATAGTAGAGATGATAGCTATTGAGGAACTTTGCTATACTGACTTCACATTTTAACTTTCAGTAGTTAGCATCTTAACACCAAACATTGTATGATTTTGATCCCTTCATGAATGTCTATCTGCAAAATGCTAAAAATGATTTGTATTAATTTTAATACTTATGAGCATATGATGATCATCCGTGGTACTGCACTGTACTTAATTGTGTTTACTTTGCTCAAAATTTTATAATTTAGGCAGCAATGGTTTTATAGATGCAGAATGTGTTTGAGGGGGCACAGTTCACAAGTTACCGGACTTGCTATAGACAACGACAGTGACATTATCTCTTCATCCATGGATTGGTAGGTTTTCTCTGACCAGTGTAGTTCTTTTGCTACTTGCTTGCATGTCATCATCATGTACCTGCATGATTGCTTGTGCTAATTCCAGCCTATGGTATGTATAACAAGTGCAAAGGATCATTTACTTTCCTTTCATTTGCAGCAATGCACTTAATACTTCTGCTTCCTCTTCCTTTGAGGTTCCATTAAAAATGTTGCTACTATTACCTTAATGTAAATCTGCTTATAGGTACTTGGTATTTTAATAGAAGGACCTTTGCTATAATGTCACACCAAATAAGCCATGCTTCAACTAAAGGAAAGGAAGGTAAATAAGTTCATATAATGTCACACCAAATAATCCATGCTTCAACTAAAGGAAAGGAAGGTAAAAAACCATCCATTCTAAAAGTACAAATAATTTAAACATCGTTTCAGTTGTGGTCATCCAAAATGCACCGAAGAGATCTCGTCAGAGTGTTCATCATACCCCTGGAACGCTTTTTATACATGATATGCATCCAAGCCCCACACAACAACATAGTGTTTCTTCTGAAGATGAAGATGGTGCTGTTCCGTTATACTGTACTTGCGAACCGCATAGCACACTGACATCATATGGTGTTTTTGACCAAGGCGAATGCTCAAACGGTGAGCGATTTAATAAATAAAAAATTACTTATTCCAGTGTGTGTTATAAGAAGTATGAACCCTCTTGAACACGTGAGTTGTTCTAATATATCTAAACAAGTGCAAGCCACGCCGAGTGAACATAATGCTAATTCAAGTCGTGCACAAGAACAGAGGGAATTGAGGCGAGAGCATGATAGAATACGTCGAGAAAGTTTAACAGTCGAACAAAGGGAAGAGATCAACGCTCGTCGGAGAGCAGCCAGACAGAGCCAACGAGCCGACGTGCAACCTACAATCAATGTCTCACGGAGAATAGCTAAACAAAACCAACCAGCCGATGTGAGGCATACAATCAATGCCTCACGGAGAGAAGCTAGACAAAACCAAGCATCCGATGTGAGACATGAAGTCAGTGCCTTGAGGAGAGAAGCCAGACGAAGCCAACCATCCGAGGTTCGAGAAGAAATGAATGCTACACGAAGAGAAGCAAGACAAAATCAATCATGGGAGGTTCGAGAAGGGATCAATGCCACACGAAGAGAAGCCAGACAAAATCGACCATTGGAGGTTCGAGAAGAAATGAATGTTGCACGAAGATCAGCTAGACATAGTCTACCACCCGAGGAAAGGCGTGGGCTACTAAGTCGCGAAATTTGAATTATGCCACTAGAAGAAGCACCCCATGCACTGAATCAATTGCGATGCCAATCCCCGAAGTTGCACCGTCATCGACAAATAACCACTCCTTCAATTGTGTGGATCACACAACGCAATCATCAAGCTTAGAAGATGGTAATGTTCACCCTTGCATTCATGTGTTATCAGTATTGGCTCATTGTTTAGTTACCTACACTGACTCATGTGTTAAATAGGTAGTCTATACAGTACCGTTGAGGATGTCATGGACGATGAGTACTATATATTTCCTAATGAAGGTAGTTTTAAGTCGTTCATATCCCATTTTGTATCATGTAAAACCTTTTGTGACTAAACGTTTGTATATATCTCTAGCCGAGGACGGTGGTGGCGATGTTGAAATTAATGAGACAGAAGATTCCTCTACAACTATTGGTGGCCTCCCGGATCCATTTGATCACGTGTATAACAATATACCACAGAGCACACATGTGTTGAAGTTGAAAGCGGACTGCAACAAGTGTGGCGCGAAGAGGTTCCAATACGAGACGAAGGGGTTCTGCTGTCGGGACGGAAAGATTAAACTGGCCAACCTAGAGCCACCTCCCGAGCTAATCAGGCTGTGGTCGAGTGCGGACTCTGATGCGCAGCATTTCCGAGAAAATATTAGATACTTCAATGGACACTTTTCATTCACCACCCTTGGTGTTAGCTTAGACGAAGCCTGCAATAACATGAGGTCTGGCACATATACATTCCGTGCCCATGGCCAGATCTACCATAACCTACACTCATTTGGTTCTAGGGATTCTGGCCCCAAGCATCTCGAGCTTTACTTTTATGACAACGATCCCACTTTAAGCCATAGATTTCGTCGGTCTCCTAACCTCGACCAGCAAGTCATAAGGGACCTTGTCAGAGTTCTTCACAGCAACCCATACTCTGAGACCTTCAGGAGTCTTGGACAGGCAGATGACCTCGAGGATTATTGTATTGCCTTAAACCTAGATGCTAGGTTGGACCAACGAACATATAATGTACCGATAACTTCAGAGGTTGCCACCATATAGGTCGAGGGTAATGAGATGCACTCGGGATTCGACCGTAGCATAATCCTGTACGGCAACAACAACATGAGGCATACTATCCGGCCATACTATGGATGTTACGACCCATTGTCGTACCCTCTGTTTTTTCCAAAAGGTGAGCTTGGCTGGCATCCGGATATCGAGAAGGTTGGTGTGTCTACAGACCAGGTGGTTGCATTTCGTGAGGATAACCTCGACGAAGAAGGTTAGTGTCTTTTGACACAGTACATGTTACTAGATAAATTACAACTTGTAATGCACTTAACATGTAAGTCAATCATCTTCGCAGGACCTAATAGCAGGTTGTGCGTATCTGCCCGGGAATATTACTGTTACAAATTTCAGATGCGTCGTGATGTATTCAACTCAGTGCTTTATGGACGCGACTCCTGCAGCAATACGCGGTTGATATGTACATAAAGATAGAGAGCACACGGTTGGATTAAATCAGAAATAATCAGAAGCATATAAGGGCTGACCTGTACCAGGGCTTGCTTGATAGTATCCATGTATGGGAGTGTCGTGCTGGCGCTGTAGGAAGAAGAATCGTGCTCCCGCCGTCCTTCATCGGGGGAGGTCACGACATGAAACGTCAATTCCTAGATGCGATGGGTTTGCTATAGAAGTACGGCAAGCCGGACATATTCCTAACGATGACTTGCAATCCACACTGGCAGGTGATAATGTCTGAGCTTATGCCTGGCCAAACCGCCCAAGATCGCCCTGATCTCGTCGTCCGCGTGTTCAGGGCAAAGCTAGAGGAGATCAAGAAGCAGTTGTTTGAGAAGCACATTCTTGGGAAGGTTGTTCCCTATGTGTACGTGGTTGAGTTTCAGAAGAGGGGACTACCACACGCGCATTTCCTTCTAATCATGAACGGGCGATATAAGCTGATATGTCCAGAGCAGTATGACTCCATTATCTCAGCTGAGATACCAAACAAGACCAAGTACCCGGAGTTACACAAAATGGTCGTCAAGCACATGATGCATGGCCATTGTGGAGTTCTGAACATGAACAATGTCTGCATGAGAGATGGTTCATGTAAGTGGCACTACCCTCACCCTTTTAGTGTTGAAACCATTCAGGGCAGAGACTCTTACCCTCTGTATAGGAGACGTGACGATGGGTCTATAGTAATGGTTCGAAAGGCGGATCTAAACAATAGATTGGTGGTGCCCTATAATCCTTTTCTCCTAAGGACGTTTGACTGCCATATCAACGTGAGGCCTATTCAAGTATTAAGGCCGTCAAATACCTTTTCAAATACATCTATAAGGGGCACGACCGTGCTTCCGTTTCTCTTGGTGAAGCTGAAAGTAACGAACCAATTAACGAGATCAGACAATACAGGGATGCTAGGTGGGTTACCCCGCCGGGGGCTCTTTGGAGAATATATGGGTTTGATCTGAGCAAGATATCGCCCCCACTGAAGCAGATGCAGCTAAACCTTCCAAAAATGCACATGGTCTCGTTCCACGTGGGACAGGATTTGCATAATGTCGTCGACCGGCAAAATGCTGAGAGAACCATGCTGACCGTGTATTTTGAAGCAAACAGAGTGCATGAGTGAGCTCGAGGCATCCTATATAGGGATTTCCTAGCAAGTTTTACCTGGCAGACAGCTGGTAAGCACTGGAAGCCAAAGCAGAGGGGTACACAGATTGGCAGGATCGTTTCAGCCAATCCTGCTGAAGGGGAACGATACTACTTGAGGATACTACTAAACCATGTTGCCGGTGCAACCTCCTTCGAAGACCTCAGAACAGTGGGCGGTGTAATATGCCTTCCTTCCATGAAGCTGCAGAAAGTAGGGGCCTAATTAAGGCTGACAACACCATAGACGAGTGTTTGACTGAAGCAAAGTTGTTCCGGATGCCATCTTCTCTTAGAAGGCTGTTTGCTACTATATTGGTCTTTCGTGAGCCAAGTGATGTTCGTGGGCTATGGAACAACGATCTTGATGGAATGTCCGAGGACTATCGACGTTCCCACTCATCGGCACATGTGGTCGAGCAAATGGTGCTTCTTGATATTACAAGTATGCTCCAGTCGATGGGTAAGGACATAGCATCTTTTCCCCTCCCCGAAATAGATGAGTCTCATGACTATATGGGAAGTGAGCCGCAAGAGATCATCGAGGAGTCCAGCATTGAGGTGGACCAAGACCACATCGCTATTTCCCAATTCCTCAACATAGAACAGAGATCCGCATATGATCAAATACTACAATCAGTTGAAAGTGGTCAAGGAGGCATATTCTTCGTGGACGGCCCGGGAGGCACAGGAAAAACTTTTTTGTACAAGGCATTGCTTGCCACAGTCCACTCACAGGGAAAGATAGCTGTGGCAACTGCCAGGTCAGGTGTTGCCGCCTCGATCATGCTCGGGGGGCGAACTACACACTCGAGATTTAAGATCCCACTAAATGTACAAGATGGTGGGGTCTGCAGCTTCACAAAACAAAGTAGGACTGCTAAGCTCCTCCAGGGAGCATCCCTTATCACATGGGACGAAGCCTCGATGACGAAACGGCAAGCGGTGGAGGCCCTTGACAACAGCATGAGTGACATCATGGGTCGTCATGACTTGCCGTTCGGTGGAAAGACCGTCGCCTCCGGAGGAGATTTCAGACAGGTGCTCCTAGTCGTATGCAAGGGAACACGATCTCAGGTAACAAACTCGACCCTGCGTAGGACATACCTTTGGGAATGCATGCACCAACTCAGGCTTGTCCGCAACATGAGGGCCCAGAGCGATCCAGAGTTTGTAGAGTACCTTTTGCGAATCGGAAATGGATTGGAGGAGGCCGACGATGAAGGTTATGTAAGGCTTCTTGATGAGATATGTGTCCCATCCACTAGGGAGGAGGCTGATATCGACAGGTTGATATCTAACGTCTTCCCAAAGCTTGATGATAATCTATCGGATCCGACGTACATTACCTCACGAGCCATCCTGTCAACCCGGAACGAGTGTGTTGACAGGATAAACATGAAGATGATTGAACGATTCCACGGGGAGGAGATGATGTATCATAGCTTTGATCGTGCGGAGGACGATCCATATGGCTACTATCCCCTGAGTTCTTGAACAACCTCACCCCCAATGGGCTTCCTCCCCATGTGCTAAAGCTCAAGATCAATTGCCCGATGATACTTCTGCGGAACATCGACCCAGCGAATGGACTGTGCAACGGAACGAGGCTGGTGGTTTGGGGATTTCAGAGAAACGCTGTTGACGCCGAGATGATGCTTGGTCAACATGCCGGGAAGAGGGTTTTCCTTCCTCGGATATCGCTTTGCCCATCCGACGACGAGATGTTCCCGTTCCGTTTCAAAAGGAAGCAATTCCCTATTAGGCTCAGCTTCTTGATGACGATAAACAAGGCCCAAGGGCAGACTATTCCGAAAGTCGGTATCACCTACTGCATCTTGTTCTCTCATGGTCAAGCGGACGCTATGCTGTCTAGAGCTACATGTAGAAAAAATATTGTAGTACTTGCTGGCTATGACAAGGACAAATTGAAGCGTTAGATGTCAAGGAATACTTGTGTGAAAATCACAAAGAACATTGTGTACAGGGAAGTGCTTACATCTTAGTCTTAGCCAATGTATCTATCTAATTGGATGTACCTTCTTTTTATGTAAGCAGTGCTAAGAAAAGAGGGATAAGTGGCAAAAAAAAAATTTGTAGCTGATGGCTGATCATCAACTTTGTGTTCTTTCCCTTATCTTAGCACCATTTGTAGCTAATGGCTGATCATCAGCTTTGTTTTCCTTCCCTTCTATACTTGTTAATTATTTATAGCTGTAGCCGATACGCCTCTTGAAAATTTTTTTCGTGTGACATATACCCAATTTTTCCTTTTATTTAATCCTTGAATATTTCTTTTCCAATTGGAAGCAAAACGAACTATTTATAAAGGCTTATGTGATTATTGCCACATTCCATGTGGCAATAATTAATCAATTTAATTCCATGATTCAGTAATTAATGCTCGATAATTAATATCAATCTACAAAGTGCAAGATAAAACAATTGAGTCGAAAAATTAAATGAAGACAGGGCTACTTCTCAATCCTTATGAGGATGGTAACTGCTTCTTGTTCAGTTTCTGTTTTCGTAGTTTTTATAATGATAACGGTTATCATGTGATGACAAGGGTCAAGCAAGTGAACCATGCAGGACTTCCTGATCATCCTGGACAATCTTTACATTATTCTCAGGTACTTCTCAGTTATTGTGACATCCTATTATTTTTCCAGATATAATATTCCAATTAAAAATAATTTTTATGTCAATTAATTTATTATTTGCCCTTTAATCATTTCATTGTGCCCTAATCCTTCCTTAATACTTTTTCCTAATCGCGGTGGCCGTGTTCACCGACACGATCGAGCTCGTCAGCCAGCAGGGCAAACCACACCAAATCACCCCATATCCCTCTCTGCCTTTCCAAAACCAAAACCCAAATCAAGACAAAATCCTTATCAAATTCATACCTTCCATAGTTACAGCCCAAAAATCATGCCAAATCAGTGGGTATTACCATATTCTTCCTTGCCATGTATAGCAGACCAAATCATATCCTTACATGCCATATAGACACACCGAAATCACGCCAATTCGTACCAAAGTCGGAGACGATCTAAAACTACCATGTATAACCCCAAATCAACCCCATAAAAACCCCCAAGAACATTGGCCGTGGAATCTGATCCCAAGCCCGAAACCCTAGCAAGACACCGTCATTGCAGAGCAAGGAGGGGAGGAGGAGTTGCCGTCTGTTGCAGTCATCACCATCGCCGAAGAGATGTCGCGGAGGAGTCCATGGGGGAGTTAGTTGCCGGTTGTCAAGGAATGTGCCACTCGGATCAAGGTGCAAGCTAAATTCATATTGATCCCATCGGTTTTTCTCTAAAATTTATTTGTATTTTGTGTATGTAATTTTAGTTATTGCCAATGACGTGTTAATCATCTATTAGCATGTGTTACCTTTCTATTGACGCCAAGCATAATTTATAGCTTATTATAGCCACCCTTGATTTGTACTCACGCTAGATGCTTACTTGCTTCGATGGAAAATCTAGATGATCCTTATGATGGAAAATCATTTAAAATCTTGGTAGAGAGAATCTACTCTTTATCGTGTGATTTTGATTAAACTTTAATTCAACTAAAATCAACGTGGCGTGAGTAGATTCGAGGTGATGGTTTGATTGGTGGATGTTGGTTTGTGGTAGGCCACCTCGGTCGACGTAAGGACCGAACTTCATGGATGATCTGACCGGGCAAAACAGTACAACCATGGGTGTTAATAATGGTAATACCTTATGTCGGCGACTGGGAGGCGAGCCTCCGCAGCGCCAATAAGCAAGGAAAGGGGTGCGAGGCCCGAACGCGGCCCTGTCCCCCGGACCGAGGCCCGGCCGCCTGGCCGGACACTGCCGAAGGAAAAGAGCTAGTCCCGACGCGGACTGAGCTCCGGCGAGGATACCAGCCTGCCACTCCTCATACGACTCGTCGACGTCGTCGAGATCGTCGCAATCGTCGTAGTTGAGGTCCACGGTATCAATGTCGTCGTAAGACAACAAGGCCATCCTCGACTCGATCGAGGGGAGAGGACCGAAATCGGGCCCCACGGTGGGCGCCAGCTGTCGGTGTCCCCCGGACCGAGGCCCGGCCGCCTGGCCGGACGCTGCCGAAGGAAAAGAGCTAGTCCCGACACGGTCGGATGCGTCGAGACCGGATCGTTGGGGATGATGACACGAGTGTTTTATCTCGTTCAGCCTCCATCGCGGGATAATGACCCTACGTCCGATCTTCGCTTAATGCCGAGCTTAAACGAGTACAAGGGGAAAGTCGGGCTTTGGGAAGCCCGGCTTCGAAAGTATAAGAGTGCTCAAGGCATTTGTGTGCGCCTCCTCTGATTACCTAGATGCGGAGAACTACCGCTGGGAACTAGAGCTCCTACGAGTGCAAGTGCTCTGTTCTACAATAGCTATTCTCCAAGTGAGTTGTGTGTATGTCGGCGAAGTCGCTGTTGTTGTGGCTCAGGCGCCTTTTTATAGGCGCCCGGCCACAGTAGCTTCGCTGGTCCGCTGAATTAGTCGCGTTTTTCGCCACACCGTAGCGCATCAATCCTCCGCAATCGAGTGCAATCCTCCGATCACCGTCGTGCAAACCGCTACCGGTCAAGACGTGTCCTGCCTATGCGGGCGGTTGACGGACCGCCGCCACCCGCCGAGGTCGCCGCCAGCGCCTCCTCGACAAGGCGCGATTTAATTCTCAATGACTCTGGGGACCCGAAGCGTATCCTGTCCGCGGCGCGTGATGATTTGCCTTGGGTCCTGTTCCTTTGTACCTCAGAAACCCGGAGGAAGCAAGAGGCCCGAGCTTCCGAGGCGGGGAAGCTCGGGCTCGAGCTTACCAAGCTCGGGCGCGAGCTTGTTGGTCCCGAGCTTGCCTCCTGTGGGGCCGCGGGTAAGTAAGTGGGCCGAAACTCCATGAGCCACATACTTTCCCCAACAGCTTAGTTGTTACCTCAGGAAATCTAGGGTTGGATTGTCATGGCGGTGTGGATGTGGCTCGTGACCACCGTATACTCACCTGGCACAAGCGGGGAACCTCTAACTTAGTGCGAGACGGCTTGGGACCAATCCTTAGTGAGGCATTCTTGACCCTAGATGGAACGGGGATAGCGGCTTCGTCTCACTCTCAGGTGAGTCCCATGGGTAAAATGTACACACTCTGCAGAGTTAAACTATCTTGATAGCCGTGCTCATGGTTAAGAGCGGGCTTAGGTGGCTCTACTTGTAATCGCACCTTTTAATAATTAAATTGTTGTAGAAGGTAGGGGCAGGGATTGCTCGGCAGCGAGTGCCAGACAGCGATTGCCATGCAATGCATTACAGGGAGTGTATTGCAAGGGTTTCATGTAGAGTTGACAGCGAGTGTCATCTCAGTCTATGCTGAGACGGCATAATATAATAGTGTTGAGAAAATATGAGTAAAGAAGTGAATTTAAAATTGTTTTACACTATTGCTTTACAACTGGTAGGATTGTTTAAAAGTGCTCTTTATGCAAATAAACCAGATCCATTCCTTTGTTAGCCTTGTATTCATTATTTAAGGATATACATGCTTGCTGGGTATGGTTTATCCATACTCATTGGTTGTACTTTAGATCGGTGCGTAGGTGACAACACTGCCGAGTACGTGGATTACGAGGCAGGGTACGACGATGGAGCTTCCGGCTACTAGTGTATCCCTGGTCAGATGCCTGTGGCGTATGGATGGGTTTACCGAGCCGTCTTTCAACTTTCTATCTTCCGCTTGTTATTATTTAAGACAATTATTATAATATTTGGCGTTTGTGGCCAAGATACTTTATTTTGTTAATCGTTAAGCAGTAAAGTGTGATTCCAATTTGCTCTAACTGTGCGTACTAGCTGTGATCCATGGGACTAGTACCGTAAGGCACAAAGGGGTCAGCTTTGCTGAGCCGGGTCCCGACAGTTATCATGTTCCCTACTTTAAGTAGCTTAAGCGATCATTATTGATCTCATTGAGTACTGGACCTTGATGTCCTTCAGGACACTTTCTAAGCGGTTAAGGTTATAACTCCTTTTCCTTTGCTTCTTTTGCAGGCAAAGGGTGCGGGCTCTGTTCTCAGTTTCCTAACTGGTTCATTGGCTCTATCTAGGCATGTCGTTGAGATAGCAAAGTACTTCAACATAATTGTTAGCTTTGGGTAGCAATTGAGCATTCAGACGACTAATTTTTCCTCTCCTTTGTTTGCTCCTGCCACATGCCTGCATCGGACACCTCTCAGGAACCAGCTTGCTCATACACATTTTATTTGCCCATTTTTGACTAAACTCTTTGATTGATGACTTACTCATTTTTGCTCACCCAATCTCTACCCAAATGCAGGAAGTGTGAAGTCGCTCATCAGATTGCCATGCTTCATATCGCACGTGAGCATCCATTCCATGGTTCGAGAGGAGCTCGGGTTGACAGACGACCTGGTTCGCATACAGGTTGGCATCGAGGACGTGCGACAGTGTAGAAAGCCTCAGAATCCGTGGCATCCTCATTCATAATGTTGTAGCCTGTAGATGTGAATTGTGGTTTGTTTTGCTAGCTCATTATCGAACCTGCAGCAGCATTGTGCTGCATTGTTGCGAGGGAACAAAACAAAATTAGAAATTTTTTTAACCTTGTTTTAGAACGAAAGATTTTAGCATTATGTGATCCTTGGAAGGAGATTTTCTGGAGCGCATTTTAGGGTTCAATTGGAACATAGTGATCCAGAAATATATTCCTTCCTGTCTATACTTGTTAATTATTTGCAGCTGTAGCATGCCTCTTGAGATTTTTTTGTGTGACATATACCCAAATTTTCCTTTTTTTTAAACCATAGAATATTTTCTTTTCCAATTGGAAGCAAAACTTTTAGAGAGAGAACTAATTATAAAGTCTTACATGACTTACGTAACATTCCATGTGGCAATAATTAATCAATATCATTCCATGATTTTGTAATTAATGCTCGGTATGCAACTTTCCATGGGTCCAAACAAACAAAGCGCCAAATAACTAGAGCCAGTCATGCTTTGCGATTTTTCATTTGTCAAAAAATGGCGCCTTGGTTTTTATGCCATCGTGCTTTGTGAATTTCCATGGGTAAAAAAAAAAATGGCGCCAAGTTTCATTTTCATTGGTTCAAGTCTGGCGCCATTTTTTTTTCCAGGGTGCTATAAAAGTCAACTCAGCCTCTAATCACATCTCATCCTCAATTCTCCACTACCAGGGAACAGTGCAACACAAACGGTTCGTAACCGCTTTTACAAGCGGTTATCGAACCACTTATACGCAACCGAGAGTGATACCCAGAGGGTATCACTCGGGGTTCCCCAAACCGCTTGTGCTGTGACACTACAAGCGGTTCGGAAGGCGTGTAGCAAGCGCAGTGGAGCAACTACGTGGGGGGCAAATCACAAGCAGTTGGTAACACCAACCGCTTGTAGAGCCCCTGAGCATATATTCCATCGTGGGTGGCGAGACGCCACGTGTGCTCTTTCCACAAGCGGTTGTTGTTACAAACCGCTTGTGGAGAGGCTGACAGCGCATTTTGAGCTAGGCTTTCAAATATGAATTTTGACAATAAAATTAAATACAACTACAAATTTATTTCTGCATAATTAAATATATATTATAATTGAGAAACCATTAGTTTATTTGCACAAATAGTATGAACTTATAATTTAATTACAAATTAAATTCATATATATACAAGTTTTACAATACATGAAATGATGATCAGCACAAGCAACGTTTTACAACTTTCGAAGAGTACAAAGGTGGTGATCTTGAGATCATTTCTTGCGTGCATCACTCTTTGCGCCCATAGACGAAGATTCCGTAAGTTCACCTGTCCTTATTGAAGGACCATCTCTCCATGCCTCTGCGTAGAACTCGCCTCTCGGGGTTATAATCTCATCAACACTGAAACCAATAAGTTGTTCTTGGATTGCTTCAACCCGATGCGATGGGATCACGCCTGTCTCATCGATGCCGGGCTACGAAAAGAAAGAAATAAATAAATCTTTGAACACGTCAAGTATAAGTGTATTAAGAAATTTGTTTTTAACACACATGCACCTCGTTGTCCAGTTGTTGCATATAGCCGTGGGTAAGATTTTGCATGTAGAGGCACACATAATAGCCACATAAGTTGTTTTCGGCCGATTGCTGTAGAACCTGGAGTGATATTTGAAAAGAATGCAATTAATTATTGAGAAGATAAATTTTTTCGCCGTATATATTCTTTAATTGATATTTTGTAGTACGTACTCAAGTGCTCGGAACGTGGCGAATGCCCTGTCATGCGTTATTATATAAATAGTAATTATGAGTATTTGAAATACTTATATATATGTAGGTTGGCATCTCAATATTACCTATTTAGAATATCAATGACAAACTAAAAATCTTGCTGTGGTTTTCTTCTTGAGTCTTGCACCGTGATATTCGCACTATCAACATTGATAATAAGTAGGATCCAGTGAAATCTATTCATATATATGTATTGCAACATATATGTAATTAGTCATATTATGAATGTCTTGAAAAAGGATAAACAAGAGGTTGTGTGATGACATGTATATATACGTACTAATAGTTGAAGGGCAGAAGTATGTGCGGTTTGTAGTACTGTTCTAAAAGAGCCTACAGAATGTATTCTTCAATTTCTTTTGGCTTGCGTTTACAGTTAGGCTCGTTGACAATTGATGGGTCGATGAAGCCGATGTTGAAGATAGTCTCTCTTCTACATCGTTGTATCTCTATTCTACATACAAAGGGGATGATTTATTAGATTTTGTAGCTTGAACTATGGCGAAATTAACATATATATATATGGTAAACTCAATCATTAGCTGGAAGTACTTACAAACACCAATGGCTCATTAGAAACACGTTAAAGGCGTCTCGATGGTAAAATTGGTAGAAGTTGTCGAATTCCATCTATATGAGTTCATCCCCACGATAGAAATCTGTGTTTTTTATATGGACGGGGAACATTGTTCTTCCTTAAGTGGACTGTTCCATGTACCATTCATAAAATTGTCGCATCTTGGTTGGCAGATCCCTTATCTTTTTGGGTGCAACCAACTCCTGGCCCAGCTTATATGGCCACCTGACCTCTGCCGTTGGAATATCATCTGTTAGTCCCATAGCTGCAGCGTAAGACAGCCCGGACTCTCAAGAATTCCTCTAGCTGGTAATCTTGGGCTGTCATGTTAGGTGCCGCTACCGCCTTAACCCGTTTCCCTTTCAATGCAGCCTTCGCTATTGTGCGTTCGTAGTTAGTCGAGGCAGGAAGAGACGCTGCACGGCATGTCGCAAAGTGGGCTGCAGCTTTCAGATCAATTTGCGCCTTGGGAGGTGGCACCTTTGGTGCGAAGTATGTCTCAATTTCCTTTTGAACTATTTCTCGTGTCTCCTCAGTCGTCATGTCGTATGCCCTTTTCGAAGGTTCCTTTGACAATTGTGTTGACCGGCTAGACTGGGCCTTCTTGGGAGGGGGTAGCGTCGCAGTACTGGTCCTTCGTACTTGGAGTTTCTTCCTTAGAGGAGATTGTGGAGCCGGGCTTCGTGGAGCAGGAGGTGGAGGCGGAGTGCTCTGTATTGGAGACGAGGCATGTCGTTGAGGTGATGTAGGAGGAGGCGTGTTCTGTCGTTGTGGTTGAGGCATGGTCCCTTCGGTCAGCTCCAATTGTTGAATTTTTATTGGTGGAGAGGTCACCTCCACGGTCTTTGGAAATATGATGTACCTTTTTCGCCAGAGGATGATTCCATGGAGGGCCTGTCCAAGCTTGGTGATGTCGTCTCCTCCAGCAATCTCGAACAGAAGATCTTCAAAGCCGCTCGACACCTCCTCCACCGCGACCTTCGAGTAACCTGGCGGGATCTCGTTGCAGTGGAAAAGATGGCCCGGCTCCACCAGGTACGCCACGCCATAAACCACCTTGGTGAAGAGATTATGCGCCTGAATGTTTAGCTCACACTCCCGGCGAACTTTGATGCTATCCACTGTGTACTGTCCCAGGTCCGTAGAAAGTGCGGCGGCGTTGGATGCGTAGCTACTCTGTCGCGCGGAGGTGGGCGGGCTAACCATGGCGTCGGTCTGTGTATTGCTTGTACCTGCTCCTTGAAGTTTACCGAGTGTCGCCTGCAGCTTTTGCTCAACAATCTCTCTGATGCTCTGCTGAGTTGCTCTAAGCTCCCTTTCTAGTAAGTTGTATCTGTACGACTCTCTTCTTTTGCTTCTTGACCGGCTCCTGTACGTATCGGCATCTTTGGAGAAACCGTACTTCCATGGCACGGACGATCCCATTCCTCTTGTCCGTCCTGGGTGCTCAGGGTTTTGAAGTACATGTGTGAGCTCGTCATTCTCCCTGTCTGTCACTAAAAAACCAGAGCGAGACATGTCGACAGTTTGGACAATTCTGTTTTCAACATCCTTCGCTCTCGGTGCCATCAACAAGCTACCGTCGTCTGCAAGGGCCCCTCCGTGACCCATGAACCAATTCCGCAGGCGGAATTCCCATTCAGCAGTAGCAGGCGTAATATTCTTGACCATTAGTTCTTCCTCCCGCTTCTCCCATTTAGGTATAGCCTTGACGTAACCACTGATGCCAAGATGGTGGTGGTATTTCTTCTTCCCAGCGTTAATCTTGTTCTGATGGCTCGCGGCCTGTCCTTCCTCTGACAATTTGTATTCTTCAAATGCATCCCAGTGATCCGCCAGCTTGGGATGTTGGTTGAAGTCTGGCTTTCTCCCTTCTTGACATACTTGTTGTTTAGGAGAATTTTCCACGACTGAAATTGGGTTGCCATCTTCTTCAAAGTGTATCTCTTAAACTTATTCTCGCATCCTTCAGGAAATTTGAAGTTCTCCTTGATATCTTTCTAAAGGAGCTCCTTGGTGGCTTGCGAAACTTCAGGCCATTTCTTGAGGCCATTTCTTGATGCTAACCGGGACATGATCCCTAACGTGGAAACCACATGCATTGTTAAACAGGCCTACTGCAGAAAGAGGAGCAATCGGCTTCCCGTCATTGTAGACGTTGGTGAAAACAAACTTTGTAGCAGACTTCTTGTTAGGTCCTCACTTGGTATGGGTGCTCGATGTACCGAGCTGAAAATGGACAGAGATGTGAATTTTCATGTCAGAGCCATTTATATTAATTAGTTAAATAGATTAAATGATTTGTCCAGATTCTCGTGGCATTACCTCGCTTCCCTCAGCGTCCACGTGATCACTGGATCCACCGGCAGCGGTATTGACAACGTTGGCATCACCTTCATTGGCGCCCAAGTTGCTACCATGGACAATCTCATCTGGCATGAACCGTTCATCCATCTCGAAATTAGGATCACCACGCCCTGGTGAGTTCATCTATCATAATTATGAAAAATTATTTAATTAGTAAGTATGACAACTCGTCAAATTGTAAAAGAAATATATATAACAAAAAATACATTTAGGGACATTTTCACTCATCTCACTATCCATCTCACTCTCACTCTCTCCATCTCACTCTCACTCTCCATCTCTCTCTCATTCTCCATCTCGCTCTCTCCATCTCACTCTCACTCTCTCCATCTCACTCTCTCCATCTCACTCTCACTCTCCATCTCACTCTCTCTCCATCTCTCTCTCATTCTCTCTCACTCTCTCCATCTGTGTCCCTTAGGGACATTTTGTCGAACACCTTGTGGGCGGTTTTAGGACAGAGGGCGTGTTAGCATGGGAGCGGGGCAACCTAGGCCCTTCGGGATGGAGGAGGTTGTAGACGACGGCGCGGTGGCGGAGGAGGCGACGGCGAGGTCACAGACGACGGCATGGTGACGGTGGCGGTTGATGGAGTACGTGGGCCGACGGCAATGGCGCGTGGGGAGACGACTTCGACGGCGACGACGCGGCAGTGGTCGACTGTGGCGCGGGGAGACGACTTCGACGGCGACGGCGACAGCGGTCGACGGCGGCACGGGGTGCTCGATGGAGACGACGGTGCCGGCGCGACAGAGGAAGAGATCGCGCGGGGACTTAGAAAATTTTCGAGTGTGTTCCCGACGCGGGGAGAAGACAGATATTTATAAGCGCAGCTCTACAAGCGGTTGAAACCACCAACCCCTTGTAACACGTGTTCTACAAGCGGTTGGTAATAGAAACCGTGTGTAGAACACCCCCTCTACAAGCGGTTTGTAATAGAAACCACTTGTAGAAACGCCTTCACCGCTAGTGGGGAGCGAGGGGGGGACCTCTACAAGCGGTTTGTATCACCAACCACTTGTAGAAACCCCTTAACCGTTGGCGGGGAGCGAGGGAGGGACCTCTACAGACGGTTCGTATCACCAACTGCTTGTAGAGTGTTAAGAGTCAAAATGGTTTAACGCCTGAGTTTGGTTGAGATAAAACTTCCTCCCGACTGGCTAGCGAGTGGCGCTTGAGCGTGGGCTCACCTGCGGCATCGCCGGTTCGAGCCCCGCTCACGCCCCCTGCCATTTTTATTTTTTGCTTTGCTTTCCTCTTTTTTAATCCATTTAAAAATTAGTGACTGCAACCAAACATTAGTGAGTGCATCCAAAAATTATTTAATCCCTACAAAAATTATTTAATGTATTCAAGCGGTTGAAATCACCAACTCCTTGTAATAACTGTTCTACGAGCGGTTCGTAATAGAAACCGCGTGTAAAACACCCCCTCTACAAGCGGTTCGTATCACCAACCGCTTGTAGAACCCCTTTACCGCTGGTGGGGAGCGAGGAAGGGACCTCTACAAGCGATTCGTATCACCAACCACTTGTAGAGTATTAAGAATCAAAACGGTTTGACGCCCTTGTTTGATTGAGATAAAACTTCCTTCCGACTGGCTAGCGAGTGGCGCTCGAGTGTGGGCTCACCTGCGTCGTCGCCAGTTAGAGCCCCGCTCGCGCCCCCTGCCATTTTAATTTTTGCTTTGCTTTTCGCTTTTAATTTAATCCCTACAAAAATTAGTGAGTGCATCCAAAAATTAGTTAGTCCATTTAAAAATTAGTTAGTCCATTCAAAAATTATTTAATCCCTTCAAAAATTATTTCATCCATTCAAACAATTTAGTGCATCCAAAAATTAGTTAGTGCAATAAAAAATTACGTAGTCCATTCAAAAATTAGTTAGTGCATCCAAAAATTAGTTAGTCCATTCAAAAATTAGTTAGTGCATTCAAAAATTAGTTAGTCCATTCAAAAATTATTTAATCACATGAATTAATGATCACTTTGTCTTTACAAGTGTTCCTTCATTATGATTGCGACGTATGTAAGGAGCATCGACTTCTGTTACATTTAGGACACTTATGCCGACATCTACCACAAAGGGAGGGAGCTAGTCGAACTGATTATACTCCTCCTCGTCTGTGACGTTCTCAACACCAGCAATCCTTCGTTTGCCGTGGAGAACCACGTGTCGCTTTGGCTTACTACTGCAATCCTTTTGCTTCTCCTTGTGCTTCTTTGGTTTACTTGACATGTCCATTATGTAAAAGACCTGTCTCACATCGTTGGCAAGGACGAATGGTTCGGGCCTATAGCCAACTTCTGTTAGGTCCACAGTTGTCATTCCGTATTTGTCGATCTTCACGCCGCTTGAAGTCAGTTTGACCCACTGGCACTTAAACAGAGGGACCTTCAATGGTCCATAATCGAGCTCCCATATCTCTTCTTTGTAACCATAATATGTGTCCACATTGCCTATGTTGTCAGTGGCGTCTATACGGACACCGCTGTTCTGATTGGTGCTCTTGGTATCCAGGCATTTTGCATAGAAGGTGTAACCATTTATCTCGTAGCTCTTAAATGTGACGATTTCACTAGATGGCATCCGAGCCAGGCATTGCAACTGTTCATTTTCTGACCCGTTGACAAGGATGTAGTTTTGTAACCAAGCGCCGAAAGTATCCATGTGCCTTACTGTGATCCAATCCTCGGACCTCCCTAGGAATTCGCGGCGTAGAATACTCTTATGCTGAAGGACATATGGGGCCACTACGGTTGATTGTTTCAGAACAGTGAAATGTGCTTGCTTAAAAGTTAGGAGATCATTGCATGCAATTGCTTTCCATCCTAGTGTCCCTTTTCCTCGTAGTCTCCCCTCAAGGCGTGGTATAGGGACACCAATGGGATGTAGATCCTCAATGTAATCCAAACAAAACTCAACCACCTCCTCTGTCCCATAACCCTCCGCAATGCATCCTTCGAGATGTGAACGGTTACGGACATACCTCTTTAGGACTTTCATGTACCTCTCGAAAGGAAATATGTTGTGCAGAAACACGGGCCTGAGAATACCTATCTTTTTGACAATGTGAACAGTGAGATAAACCATAATATCAAAGAATGCAGGAGGAAAGATCATCTCAAGGCTGACCACACTCTGTACCACGTCATCTTGTAGCTTACTTAGCTTATGTGGATCGATAACCTTCTGCAAAACCACGTTGAAAAAGGTACATAGCTTTATGATTGTCACCCAAACCCAATCAGGCAAAATATCTCTCACAGCCACTGGGAGCAACTGTGTCATCAATACAAGACAGTCATGAGCTTTCAGGTGTACGATTTTATTATCTTTCATGTTTATGAGTCTCTTCACATTTGACTTAATATCCCAAGGACCTTCACACGCTCAAGCACTCTATCATGCTTTTTTCTCTTCTTTGTTTAGAGTGTAGCTCGTGGGATTTAGGTAATGTCTTTTCTCTCTCTTTTCTAGATGTAGACGATCCCTCAGTTCCAAAAGTTGTAGGTCCTTCCGAGCTTGTAGTATATCTTTCGATTTGCCGTACATATCCAAATATCCTAACAGGTTCAAGCAAACATTCTTCGTAATATGCATAAAGTCAAGTGAATGACGGATCTCCAAAACTTCCCAATAAAGCAAGTCCCAAAATATTGATCTTTTCTTCCAGATAGGTGCCTGACCTTCCTCGTTCGGGACAGGTTTGCTTCCAGGACCCTTTCCAAACACTATTTTAAGATCTTTTACCATGGCAAACATACATGGGCCACTACGATGCTCAGGCTTATCACGATGGTCTGCTTTTCCATCAAAATACCTTCCATTTTTCCGCAATGGGTGCCTCTTTAGAAGAAACCTACGATGGCCCATGTACACAATCTTTCGAGAGTTTTTCAGGTACATGCTGTCGGTTTCATCTAAGCATTGCAAGCAGGCTTTATATCCTTTGGTAGTATTGCCAAAAATATTACCTAGCGTAGGTCAGTCGTTGATGGTTACGAACAACAGTGCACGTAGAGTGAAATACTCCCTCTTGTACTCATCCCATACCCATACACCATCCTCCCACAACTTTACAAGATTTTCCATCAATGGTTTCAAATAGACATCGATGTCGTTTCCGGGTTAGCGGGAGTTCTCTTCTTAGCGGGAGGTCTCTTCTTCTTACACTACCCCTCTATTTCACCTGGGTCTTCACGCTTCGTCTTATAACGTGATTCTTTGCACACTGGACAAGCATCCAAATCCACATACTCATTGCGATATAGAATACAATCGTTACGACATGCGCGTACCGTCTGTACTTTTAATCCCAAAGGACAGATGACTTGCTTGGCTTCATATGTAGATTCAGGCAGCGTGTTATCTTCTGGAAGCAGATTCTATGAGTGATAACAACTCATCGAATCTCTTGTCTGACACACAATTTCTGGCCTTCCATTGCATTAAGTTCAGTGTCGTACGGAGCTTCGTGTGGCCCTTCCCACAGTCTGGGTACAAAGGTGTCCTGTGGTCCTCTACCATGCGTTGAAGCTTCTCGAATTGTCTTTCATCTGTGTAGTCTCCCTCTCCGTCACGTAGCATCTGGTCTAGCTCGTCATCACCAAGATTGCCGACTGTATCTTCCACAGAACAATATTGCGTGGCATCCGCCATACTGTTGAATACCTCTTCTTCTTCACCATCTTCTTCATCGTCATCCTGGCTGCTCCCCTATACTTCGCCATGCTTGGTCCAATAGGTGTAGTTTGGCATGAAACCTCTCGTGATCAAATGGGTCATAACCTGAAAGCGTTGGAAGTGCTCCTTATCATTCTTGCAGTCTAGCACGGACAACATATGAAACTGTCTGGAGGCAAGAATGCACCAGCGGCATCAAGAAATGCCTTCACGCCATCAATGAACTCTCTGGAGCGACGGTCCGCATTGTACATCCATTGCCGGTTCATCTACACAAAGATCTAATTTTCAGATACCTTCAAAGATCTTTCTCTAAAGTGTTATTTATAAAATCACTTTTATTTTTCATAAATAACATTGTAGCAAAATTCCATTCCAAAGTACTTTGACACGTATTTACAAAAGTCATTGTTTCCATGTTTTGGCTATTATCAAAGGTAATAAATAATATACTTATTTCATATATGCATGTCATATAGTTACATTTGTAATTAAAACTACTCAAACATGTTGTTAGTTTTATAGTTGTACAAGACATAATCGAAAAAAATAATAGCAATGTGTTACTTTTAATTAATACTGCCAAGAATTTATATGCCATATATTTTGCGATGGAGGGAGTGGTTTTCAAATTTTTTCTTACCCTTCTACCTTTTAAACTTAATTAAACTAATTATTTTGTCACTTTAAATTTTTCCTATTTTATTTCATAAAACATTAATAATTTTCTTCCAAACCTAGATCTACTATTGTTACATTGAAGGGAGGAGTATTATATTAAAGATTGTAAAGCTAACAACTTTTGAAAAAACAACTCCCTACAATTCATCATGGTCCTACCTAAAATTAAAGTTATGGAGTGTCGACGAATTGTGTCGATAATGTATTTAACAGGGCTACGTGAAAGATCACAACTCGATGGTAGCACAAAGGGCAGGATTTATACAGGTTCAGGCCCTTGGAAGGAGCTAATACCCTACTCCTGTACTCATAGATTGTATTGTGGGGTGTCGATTACAATGTATGTTCTCGTCGGGACAGCACGAGAACAGACAATGATGTGGATGAAGAATTTGATCATCTAACTAGGGACCCCCGACCCCCTTTCTATAGTGCAAGGGATCGGGTTACAGATAGGTTTCCTAATCCGTATAAGGGAGGTAGAGATATAACCGGGTTGGTTACGCCTATCTTCATGTATCCGAGTAGAATACGAATTCGCTTCCTTGTAGAGCAAGTCGGGCCACGCCACCCTCCAGGCCCGTCTTCTGGAAGATCCCTCCAACTTGGCCCAAGGAGGTGGTACGTCCACCCGTATATCTCCGAATACCCAGGGCCCATATTGTCCACAGTAGCCCCTGAGTGCTTCGTGGCTGAGTTGTTTTGATTCTGGGTTTAGTTCGCAGCCCATCGAATGTAGCCCGAGTGACGTCACTCTTTGTTCGGTTGATGCAGTTCTGCTCGCCGAGTAACCTGCTGATCAAACAACATAGTTGCAAAGGACTCAAAAAATCTCAAGCCTCTTAAAAAGATGTTTGGTACCCAATCCGACTGGTTGGTATGCTGGCTTGTGGCCCCACGGAAAGGCATACCAAAAGGTGAATGTAGCCGAGTGATCAGTGTCACCCTGTTTTATCCTCCCTGTTACAAATTATGACATTCAAGTCTAACTGGCAGAACTCGACATTTGGTCTAGCAGGGGACATGCCACAACTCGTGTAGGGCGTTCAGGCACCCTGACCCGACTAGCGCGGAGTCAAGCTAGTGATTCTCGGAAGAATACGCCCGCCTCCAAGTTGAGGTCATCCAAGTGGTGTCCGCCTTGATGACGAACGATCCAAAGATGTGCCACTGAGACCCGACTGAAGAGGTAACTCTTGATACCCAATCTGATTAAGAAATCAGACCGACCATTGACCCTAGGAGGTACGCCAAGAGCTGAATTGTAATTTGAAAAGCGCCCAGTCCTTAGAGACTGGCGACCGGCTCAAAGCCCGACGGGGGGCGCGCCATCCTTCCCGATTGGTTTTAATCCGAGTGACACCTGTACCCGAGCAATATCGTGTACAGCTTGCGACCCATGTAGGGCGTGCTCTCTGGAACCCAAGACAATCAAGCGCCCTGACCCGACTAGTGCGGAGTCAAGCTAGCGATTCTCAGAAGAATACGCCTGCCTCCAGGTTGAGGTCATTCGAGTGGCGTTCATCTTGGTGACGAACGATCCGGAGATGTGCCACTGAGACCCAACCGAAGAGGTAATTTTTGATGTTCAGTCTGGCTAAATGTGGGGCCTGTCCTTTGCCACCACTTGATCTGCACTAGTCCCTGGATCAGTATACTAGTGCACACCATTTACACAGTCGGATCATTTCATACAAGCGGAAGATTTATATTACATGAAGTACCTGATTAAGCCCGAAGGCAATTAAATATTACAACACGGCACATTGGCCCAAATTAGTTTAAGAACAACAAAAGATCAGAGTGCGATAAAAAGATCCAAAAGAGTCTCTTGCCGACCATGCCTAAGCAATCGACTGTAGAGACGCCCTAAGCCTCGACTTCATCGTCAGCGAACTCCTGTCCGTCGTCTTCATGGTAGGCATCTTTGTCTTGCTTATACTCACCATCTAAAAGAGTATATGTATGCGAGGTCAAGGTCATCCAAACATCAAGCGAGCTAACACCCAACCTAATGCATTTAATGGTAGAGGTTCCAAAGGAAAGGTTGAGGTTGTTTTGTTTGCAACAAGCTAGAGTTTTAAATCAAAGCCTATGACTTAGCGCTTTAACAAAGTTCTACTTTCAATGTTTTCTTCCATAGTTCAAGTTTCACACCATAATCCAAATCCATCCCATGGCGCTTTCCATGTACTCGCCAAACATCTCCTTCCTTCCGCCATCATATTCCGGGTTGGTGACCCGTTGAACCACAACTCTCTCGATTTGCCATCCAAAGAAGTGTGATTAAATCACCCTCGGCGAGGGTGACGTCCCAAGCCGGACCTTCTTAGAGTGGGGTTTCCCGTCCAAGGGCTGGTTTCGCAAACCACAACTCGATGGTAGCACAAGGGGCAGGATTTATACAGGTTCAGGCCCTTGGAAGGAGCTAATACCCTACTCCTGTACTCATAGATTGTATTGTGGGGTGTCGATTACAATGTATGTTCTCGTCGGACAAAGACGAGAATGCATAATGATGTGGATGAAGAATTTGATCATCTAACTAGGGACCCCGACCCCTTTCTATAGTGCAAGGGATCGGGTTACGATAGGTTTCTAATCCGTATAAGGGAGGTAGAGATATAACCGGTTGGTTACGCCTATCTCCATGTATCCGAGTAGAATACTGAATTCGCTTCCTTGTAGAGCAAGTCGGGCGCGCCACCTCCAGCCCGCTCTTCCGAAGATCCCTCCAACTTGGCCCAAGGAGGTGGTACGTCCACCCGTATATCTCCGAATACCCAGGGCCCATATTGTCCACAGTAGCCCCTGAGTGCTTCGTGGCTGAGTTGTTTTGATTCTGGGTTTAGTTCGCACCCATCGAATGTAGCCCGAGTGACGCCTCTTTGTTCGGTTGATGCGCTTCGCTCACGAGTAACTCACGATCAAACAACATAGTTGCAAAGGACTCAAAAATCTCAAGCCTCTTAAAAGATGTTTGGTACCCAATCCGATGGTTGGTATGTCAAGCTTGGGCCCCACGGAAAGGCATACCAAAAGGTGAATGTAGCCGTGATCGGTGTCACCTGTTTTATCCTCCTGTTACAAATTATGACATTCAAGTCTAACTGGCAGAACTCGACATTTGGTCTAGCAGGGGACATGCCACAACTCGTGTAGGGCGTTCAGGCACCCTGACCCGACTAGCGCGGAGTCAAGCTAGTGATTCTCGGAAGAATACGCCCGCCTCCAAGTTGAGGTCATCCAAGTGGTGTCCGCCTTGATGACGAACGATCCAAAGATGTGCCATCGAGACCGATCAAGAGGTAACTCTTGATACCCAATCTGATTAAGAAATCAGACCGACCATTGACCCTAGGAGGTACGCCAAGAGCTGAATTGTAATTTGAAAAGCGCCCAGTCCTTAGAGACTGGCGACCGGCTCAAAGCCCGACGGGCGCGCCATCCTTCCCGATTGGTTTTAATCCGAGTGACACCTGTACCCGAGCAATATCGTGTACAGCTTGCGACCCATGTAGGGCGTGCTCTCTGGAACCCAAGACAATCAAGCGCCCTGACCCGACTAGTGCGGAGTCAAGCTAGCGATTCTCAGAAGAATACGCCTGCCTCCAGGTTGAGGTCATTCGAGTGGCGTTCATCTTGGTGACGAACGATCCGGAGATGTGCCACTGAGACCCAACCGAAGAGGTAATTTTTGATGTTCAGTCTGGCTAAATGTGGGGCCTGTCCTTTGCCACCACTTGATCTGCACTAGTCCCTGGATCAGTATACTAGTGCACACCATTTACACAGCCGGATCATTTCATACAAGCGGAAGATTTATATTACATGAAGTACCTGATTAAGCCCGAAGGCAATTAAATATTACAACACGGCACATTGGCCCAAATTAGTTTAAGAACAACAAAAGATCAGAGTGCGATAAAAAGATCCAAAAGAGTCTCTTGCCGACCATGCCTAAGCAATCGACTGTAGAGACGCCCTAAGCCTCGACTTCATCGTCAGCGAACTCCTGTCCGTCGTCTTCATGGTAGGCATCTTTGTCTTGCTTATACTCACCATCTAAAAGAGTATATGTATGCGAGGTCAGTGTCATCCAAACACTGGCGAGCTAACACCCAACCTAATGCATTTAATGGTAGAGGTTCCAAAGGAAAGGTTGAGGTTGTTTTGTTTGCAGCAAGCTAGAGTTTTAAATCAAAGCCTATGACTTAGCAGTTTTAACAAAGTTCTACTTTCAATGTTTTCTTCCATAGTTCAAGTTTCACACCATAATCCAAATCCATCCCATGGCAGTTTCCATGTACTCTGCCAAACATCTCCTTCCTTCCGCCATCATATTCCGGGTTGGTGACCCGTTGTGAACCACAACTCTACTGGATTTGCCAGTCCAGCAAGTGTGATTAAATCACCCTCGGCGAGGGTGACGTCCCAAGCCGGACCTTCTTAGAGTGGGGTTTCCCGTCCAAGGGCTGGTTTCAAAAACCACCTCATGCGACCCCAACTCCTACTACCGCTGATGGCCACGCTGTTATGTTGAATCACCCTCAGGCTAGTGGCAATGATCTTCGCTTCGCCGTATGCCTCCGCTGGCCCTCGCTAGTGCGAGCCCAAGACTCCACCCTATCACCGGGTCCACCCCGCCCAAGATAACTTCCTTCTTTCGCCACGAGCCTCTGCTACACCATCAGATTTCGGACCCCAACCGCATGTAACCATAACCATATCACAACCAAACACCACACACTAGCATGCCAGACCCAATATCCAGTTATCCAAGTTGATGTATAATCATGTCCGGTGAATATCGGTTCACCGTTCCGAGGCAAACTAAGCCTAAAATTAATTATTGGACCAAAGCAATTTTCTAAGCAAGATTTTAACCAGACATAGAAGTCTAACTAGTTTTAAATCATAGACTGAAGCGTCTAATAACTGTTTTGATCCTAAACCAGGTTAATTCAAGAATTGATCGTCAAGGCGATCAGCAGGTGGTTCAACTGACAATGATTATCAACACAATCATTATGGATATCGACAGTTCAATAGAGCAGGCATGATATATAATGAATTTAACAAAATAGGTACTCATAATAAAAAAAAGCATGCAATTGATACTTTTAAAAGGAAATAATTTACTTAAAAACTGGGATCAATATGAATTAATGAATGTTAACTCGCAATAGGAAAAACCGAGATTTTCCCTAGTAAAAGCAAACACCCTATAGGGTAGATGTTAACTCGCACTAGGGAAAGCTAACTCTCCCTAGTAAAAGTAAACATCCTTTAGGTTTAAGATGTTAACTCGCCTGGATCCTATGAATCCAAAACCTAGGTCTTGACCTCCTGGTTGCTCGGCGGGTCCTCGGAATCTATCGTGAAGAGCCAAGTAATACAAATAAACATCAAAGTATGCAGGAAATATGATATATGAAATGCAAATACGACAAGAGTCACAGCTATCTGGGCGTCGCTTCTTGCTACTGAGATTCCTAAATAAGTTTCTCTACTTATCGAGGAAGTTCCATGAGCTATTAATATACAATAATTCACAAAAAGATAACGAGGTGTGAGCGTTATGCATATGATATGCGATAATGATAATGCAAAATGCTACCCACGGTAATTTACCCATAGATTAGCAAAATAGTTGTACAAAGCAAAAATAAGTTTTGTTTGAAGTATTTCCTTCATCAACTCAAAGTAAATTGTCTACTGCTTTTAGCGCAGATGGTTTGTTGCCAAAATTAACCGTTGGCTAAGCCTTTATTTAGAGTTGAAAAGATATAATTATAGTGTGATTAATATTTACTAAATGATGGAATATTAGTGTGCTGCAATTTAAATATTTTTATTTGGTCTAGAATGCTATTCTATATTTTCTAGAATTTTCTGGTGTGTTTCAGTCTTAGTGTTTTATCCAACTCCCAAATATTTTAATAGGAAAAGGAAATTACTAAAAGAGGGTTTTAATTACCCTAGATAGGTATGCATAAATACCATGCTAAACTAAATCTCAATATCTTCATAATTACCTTAACGGTTAACTATGTCTTTGCAAAAAATTAAGATTTAATTTAAATTGTTTGATATTTAAATTAAATCAAATTCAATTTCTGTTTTATTAATATTTAAAGAAACATAGTTACACTGCTTAATCTAATCATCTAGAGAGCAATATTGATCCTAAAATTGTGCAATAAATTTATTAAATTTCTAAGTCATGTTTATGCTGCACTGAAACTTTATCACCATATTAGGAAATTAATACTAATTAAATAAGGTGGAAAATCCCTTTTTAATTACTATTAGGAGGGTTTTCTTTTAAATAACTAACTCTCAAAATAAACTAATTATACTAAAAATATATAAACATTGTTTTACTGTTACATACTTAATTTCAGATATTTTTAACCCATTTAATTAGACCTAAACGATTTAATCAGTGTTTATTAACATTTTCCTATAGCTAGAATATTGCAGAAAATAAAATATGCTCAGAAAAATATGGAAAATTCATAGGAGCCAGAATATACCCCGATCTATTCATTTTAACTTGTTTCACCTTAACCGGATGAACGACGAATTTTTGGCGGCCTTGTAAAGACTGAAATTTCTTTGCCACTTTAGCTAGCAGGAACTACTAGCACGCTACAGCGTCTTCTACCTCTGGCTCCTCCAGCGCGCAGCAGCCTGGGCAGCAGGCCAGCAGCCGGAGCAGCTCGGCTGCACCTTGGCAAGAAGAAGCAGTAGCATCAGGAAGCAAGCAGCAGCAATCAGCAAGGTAGCAGCAGCCTTTAGCAGCAGCACAAGCTGCTGGGCGTAGCACGCAGGAGCAGCAGCAGGGCGCAGCAATCCTGCTGCAGGAAGAAGCAAGCAGCAGCAGCAAGAACACAACGGCTGCTCACCTAGGAGAAGGCTGAGGTAGAGGAGGAGGTGGCCAGCTTCAGCTGGTGGCCGGCGTCGGCTGCAACTGCAGTTCAATCAGTAGGGCAGCATGGCAACGGCGTGGTGCTCACCTTGTTATCTCGAGTTGGGAAAGGAGACAGTGGTTTGGAGGGGAAGGGAGTGGAGGCAGCAGGAGGGGGCAGCAGCTGCTCAGCACGCAGCAGCAGCTGCAAGGAGCAGCGAAGCCGAAGCAGCAGGAAGCAGCAGCGGCAAACAGCAAGGATGGAGGCGCCTGTGGATGGCTGGAAAGGGGAGGAATGGGTGTAGCAGAGCTAGCGGGGGAAGGAAATAGGAGGCGGTGGCACAGCGGGGGCAGGCAAAGGCGTGCACGGGGAGGTCGTAGCAGACCAAAGCAGCCACGGGGCGCGCCGGCTCAGAGAGCTCGCGCCAGCGAAGGGAGAGAGAGAGAGCTCAGAGAGAGAGAGAGTGCGCAAGAGCAGCGGAGGGGAGAGAGAGGTAGAGAATGGGGCCCACGTGGATGTTTTAAACGCCATAAAAATTCAAAAATGGGTTCTACACACTAAAATGGATTTTTGATGAATTTTGATGAATTTTTCTAATGCATGAATATACACATATAAATAGTTATATGTATAAGTGTACATATCTATACACATATAGATATACCACTATGTGTGTATAGATATTAATTCTCGTGTAATTAAGAGAATTGGTTTCATGAATTCTTAACCCTAAAACTTAATATGCTCAATTACGTTTAGAATTTAATGAGTTTTGTTATGGGCAAAATTTCTAAATTGGATTTTAATACTAGATTAATCAGAGGTGTAATTCTAATTGACCTAGAAATTTCTAGGTTTAGGCAAACGGGTAGAACCATAATTTCACCTAGGCTGTTTTAATCCTGTAGGAAAAGTTGATTATTTGGTTTGTTACTAATCATAATCCAAAAATAGATGTATTTATATAAACTATAAGCCAATTAAATAGGATAGCATACTTCTGAAAATGGGAAAAAAAATGCATGGCATAGTTTTGCATTTAACATTTTTACCAAAAAAAAATATTTTTCTAGCACTCAAATTTTAAAGTTTAAAATTTGGCTCAAATTGGGTTGTTACAGGTTCGCATTTGGGAAGAAATGATCTGTGATTTTCCACCACTTTTATTACCCCTGATTTCTCGCCCAAATTATTTGTTGATTTCCCTTCCCTGTTTGGTGTATCTGATTTCCCTCCCCTTTCAAATGTAATTTCCCTCGTTCTTATTTTCTCCTCTGCCCCTTTCTCCTCTCCCCTCTCCCTATAAATAATAGGTAGCGGTGCTTTGTCTATTCATTTGTGCTGCTTATTTTCTCAGTGCTACTTCTTTGCATACATACACAATATACCAGGTTGCCAAGTTCGGTCTCTGATATGGAGATACTAACACAATATATCATCGCGCCAAGTTCGGTCCCTGATATGACTATTGGAACTGCAAATAGTGCTAATTGAGGTATGTATTTCTATTCTATCAATATATCATCTTTTGTGCTATCTATCAATATATGTATACATGCTATTTTTGATGTTGCAATGTTAGCTTTGTAGCATATGACTTCTGGTGTTGCTGTCATGCTATCTATTTTTTGTATGTTTGCAAGACTGATGTTGAAGATTTTTTTAACTAAATCAAATATTGTTATATGTCAATCTCTGGAAACAATAGCGCAATTTTATAATTTTGTTGATATTGTGCAACATTTGTGATATGTTCAAAAATATAATAAAATTCTTAAGAACGGTTCTGATATGAAAGTATCCTATATGACACTCCTATTTGCGACGGTTAGATGGTAAATAAGATACTTCATAAGCACATAGGTGCTTCCATCTGTCATGACAAATGATGCATGCTTACATGTCTATGATTGGCCCATTTTTGAAGCAACCGAGACCTAAAAAATTCATGAAAATTAATGCGCTTCACAAAATCCAGTCAAATTGACATTTTACTATCCTTGCATAACTCCGTTGATGATGCCCTTTTGTTAAAGGTATTGAATAACATCCTTAATTTCTATTATAACAAAATCGAACGTGATGTTTTTCTTTGGCTGTCTTCTGCCATCATTCTAATATGGTTCTAATGTAATTTCAGAGAAAATCAAAACATGTTCTGTTCTATTTGAAGGTCCATGATAATAATATCCTCAATGCCTTCACTCTTCGTATATATAAACTAACGAAAGGAACACTAGATAGGGTTGGCCAATCTTCTTCCCCTAATTCGTCTTGTCATCATCGGGTTTGTTAGGATTGGTTTTGTTAAAATCCTATATTTTCTTTTACTCATGCATATTGGATTGTTTTTAGATAATGGAATAAGAGATAAGAGAAAAGATCTTCGCATGTGCCATGGCATTTAAGGATGGAGTTGATAGGTCAAAAAGCATGACTGAAACATTGGTTTGCTCTTTAGTACAGTTCTCAGACACAATCTTTGTTCTGTGAAAGTTACTTCATGTACATGTCACAATCTTCTACATGTACGCTACATTCACCAACTAAAGATCTCCACCATCCATCTATCTCTATGGAAATCATACGAGTTTCTTTCAGAACTGAATATTACGTCTGAAACATCCAAAAAGCTAATTGAGACAATTGATAATGCTTCTCTACTACTTGAGGAAGATAACTTCTTTTTCTTGGATCCTTCTTTCCATTGAAATGCTTCTCATTTTCTTGATGGATTAGTCACATCAGACTTGTCAACCTTTTGGAGCCCTATCGTGTTATTTTAGTTGAACACATTGAATATTCGACAAATAATTGGGTGGTTTATGCGAAGTAGTTGAACACCTTTGTTGTGTCCTACATATTTAGGAAATTCTGCTGAAACTGGAGCTGGGGTCAAGGTGAAGGCAACTGTGTGTAGATTGGCAACAATTAGGGACATACTTGACATAATTTTTAGGGGCGCTGTTCAAAACCATGCGAAATATTATCGTGTAAGTTTCTCTATCTTAGACAAGCATTTCTTCTCTCTTCTTTGTTATTGAATGTTTGCATGTGGCCATGCTCATGCGTATATGTTATATGACATATACATGTCTTTTAGTTCTGATTATTTCTTAGTTTTTCATCAACTTTTTTTTTAAAATCTGCCTTAACAAGGATCTGAATTCACTCAAGAAACACAATCTGATTAAATCTGATTCGATAGATGTTGTTGGCGTGGTGGTCAATATTGGTAGTATGGATGACGTCTTGGGCGTTCGTGAAGTTACAGTCCTAAATGCGAGGTATCTTTAACACTATCCTGCTTGCATATGTCAATTATGCTATTTTACCTTTGTTGATATTTCATCCCCAAAATATTTGTTAATCTTGTAACTTTATCTTTTTCTAGCGGTGCAACATTATTCGTGGCGCTAAATGAAGATGTGCTCGACACATATATGGATGATCTAATATTAGCTAAGAAATCATATTCCATGATCACTGCTACAAAGCTAGAGCTCACAAATGCGGGTAAGTTTGCCTTTGGCTCATAATAATTCCACTCTATATATACATAGTAATTCCAGTTTTGTTGACACACAACCCCTGCTCTACTAATACCAAGGTTTGTTGATGATGATGCAAGAGGTTAGAGCATAAAAAATAGTATATGCAGTGCATGCTACTACCAATAAGAAATAATTTGATTTGTCACAAGCTGAATGATTTGTCTAAATTTTCTGTGAAAATCACTTCCATAATCAGGGCACAAACTGCTCCAGGATATATAGCTCAGCATGACCTTATATGTCAATGATTCATTTTTTTAATACCAACTAAAAATTGATCATATATAGATCCCAGTGCGCACTTCTTCTGATGAAAGATCTTGAACTGTGGATTTCACTTCATAAGAAGTACATTTCGTGATGATTTACCAATTTATTATTTCTGTTTATTTCCATCTTTACACTGGTATCAAGATCTCCAAAGGAGGAGTTTATTTAGAAGATTGTGTTGTTCCCATATTATTAGAGCCAGCATCATACAAAGTTTAAATTGTCCATGGATTAGTGGGTATAAGCAAATGGGTCTATTTATAGTAGTGAATTTGTACTCATAGAGCTACATATAATTTCTAATGTAGTCGGAATATCTTACTTGCAGTACCTCCATGCTACATTGCCTCAAAAAAACATCATTGGTTTTTATTCATGACCCAGTGCGACATACCTTAGGTGGCATAGAAGGTAATTATTAGTGAAAAAACTAGGGTACATTCTCTGCATTATATGTAAACTTTCTATATTGTATGCTCAATGATAATTTATGTTGTATAGATCTCCGGCTTTCACTTCTGAATGACATCCATGTTAGAGATCATTTCAAGGATGCTATACGGTACAGGGCAGAGTTGAAGTCACAAAAACAGAGCACAGAGCATTTGGATGCAGTGTTTGATACATCCAGTCCTACACTTTCTCCTGTTGCAATGACATTTAAAGGCAAGGGGATGGAATCATCGTCTAGTAGTAATCCTGGTAATAATACTGCTCAATAGATACATCATAATATAAGCTTCTTTTTCATACTTACTATCAGATTGTAATGCGGTTGTATGAAGACATAGTATCCTATAGAAATATACCCTTGTTAGATGTCTATTCTAATTATTTTAGTGAAGATAATAGAGATTACGAGAAATTATCAATATGCTTCTGGTTTTGCAACCATGTGGTCTTGTTATTTTCAAGTTGTGAATTAGATAAATAGATATTTATTTTACTTACAGTTGAAAAAACGGCAACCTGGGTCCCTTTGCCCAATGGAGACTTTGGTGCATATTTTGGAATGTGTTCAACATTGTGATGTATGTATTATTATTAATTCATAGGTCCTACATGTTTTGCCACGTCCAACAAGAGTGTGATGACTTTCATTGAATCTATTGAGCAACATTCTATCGGTGGGCTTGAAGGTAATTATTATCCCTTTTTGTAGAATTATATTCTTATTCTTATTTTGATATTTGTACGATGACAGCCTTTTGTAGATGCTAGGCATGCTCTGAAGTACGACATCAAGGTACACGATCGTGTGAGAAATGCTTTGCGCTGCAAAATAGAATTTGATTTGGGAAAAGGCGATAGCTGAAGCTCTGGCTAGAAGACCAACTTCAACTACCTCTCCAAGGTCCAAGAAAGGCAAGTGGGTTCATCCATCATCTAGCAAAGATGTTGGAGATAGGACGCGTCATCTTTTCCTAGGGTGAACAAGCAATACGTGTCTTTACCTTCAAATAGATGTGATGTGGCAACGACGCGACACTACAATTATTGTGCATTGGTTAGCTAAATAAGATTGTCCTGGTTTTGCGATTATAAACAATTATGAAGATTTCCATATTATTGTCATCAAAATTATAGTTGATGTATGAGTATACACTCCTGAAACTTAGAGCACTATTAAGATTATACATTTTTGTATGTTGTTTGCTGGGTTGTACTTTTGAATAATAGACTGATTGTGTGAGGTTCAGTGTGGATTAAGGTCACACTCAATTGCTCTTTTCAATATCACAACATTTAGCTCACTATCCATGTTATGCTTAAAAGGTGTCAGCGATGTGTTTAGCTCTGTTGTTATAGTCTGTATTATTTCAGAGACTGGAAAAAGGTGTCAACAATGTATTTGACATTTGGTAGATATTTGCATCAATGCTTAAAACATCTCTAAAGGATTTTATTTTGTTCTTCATTTTGTCTTCATGTTGTTTCGCTAGCCGCTTTTAATTCAATATTCATGTCTATACTATTTACATCAAAACATAATAATTAATCTAGAATAATTTGATATTTTATTAATTCTTTTCAAACTCCATTGCAACATACGGGCATCCAACTAGTAAAGTATAAATAGAACATGAGGTTAGGGTAGGGATTTTATGTGTAATTAATTTTTAAAATACAAGGTTGGAATTAAGAGAAAATGGACCTAAGTTTTGAATAATAATTAGGTTTTGCATGTGAATTCTTAATTAAGTGACAAATTGTCCAAATTTGATACAAAGGGAAAGATTTGAAGTCTCAAAATTGTAAAGTCATGGTCTCTTTGGATAAAATTTTTGGATATTAGTTTCATTTTCAAAAATATGAATACATATATATAAGTGAATGATTGATTATTACAAGTATAAAAATGTTACTTTATACAAAAGGGGATTTAAAAGAAAATTTTAACTATATGCACGCTTAGATTCTAATGGACTAAATTAGGGCTATTACAACCATTGCCTACTATTTGTGATAATAAAAGTGACCGATGTATCACTTTAGGCTAATATGTTAGTTTATCCAAAGATAATATGCATGTTTGCTTGGGGTATATTTGATTATCGATCAAATAAAATAAATATTTTAGCACCATTGTTGTTTGGTTTGTGTATTTGAATTTCATCCTAAATATTTTAGCATCATTGTTATTTCAGTTGTGTATTTGAATTTCATCCAAAGATGTTTTACATACACAATTGAAGTTTATTTTATATGAGATTGCTTAAAGTAATTTACTCAAAGTATTTATTAGTGATCACATTTAAAATGACAGCATCAATTAATTAATAAGTCAAAGCTTTGGGCTTACCAAGTTTAATGTGCTAAACATGTGGATTGGTTCAAACAAATCCGGTTTCAACTTTTTTTAGTACAATGGGGATCCGGCGATTCGGTCCCTAGCTATAACACACCCTCAAGAGTGAGACCTGGATTTTTTTTGTCCCCGTGGGGATTTGAACTTGGGTGGTGGGCTTCACAACCAAGCACTTGACCACCTGCCCTAGGGGCAATTCTGTAATCCGGTTTCAACTAAGTGTTATGAATTTGGACCCAACATTAGTTCTTGATGAAAAGCTCGCAACCATTACTGATGGAAGTACTGATAATGAACGTTCCCTTTATGATACTTGAGAACAATCTAATATGCCGGCTAACAATACCTAAAAATTTCAAGCCATCAATGCCTAAGATGGACGATGCAAAAGAGTTCACGACAAAGCTAAAAGAATGCTCTCAATCAGACAACTGACAAGTCCATTGTAGGGAGTCTCATAAGTGAGTTGACGACCAAGAAATTTGATTGGTCACAACCCATTCATGATTATGTGACATGCATGTCAAACGTTATCACAAAGTTGACCTTAATGGATATGGAGTGAGTGATCAATTTTTAGTTCAGTTCATTATGAATGCACTTCCTCCCGAGTTCGACCAGTTCCAGGTGAATTATAATACCGTTAAACAAAAGTGGAACCTTGAAGACGTTAAGGCCATGTTGATTCAGGAGGAAGGAAGACTAAAGAAATTGAGAGACCACTCTGATCATCTCACGATGCATAACGATGGAAGCAACAACAAAGAAAAGCCAGGGAATAAGGTCAAGAAGAACGACAAAGCTCCACTATAAGTTAGTGAGGGCAAAATCCGTAAGAAACTAAAATGCTATTTTTGAAAGAAAATAGGTCATTTCAAGAAGGATTGCCCTAAGAGAAAGAAATGATTTGAAAAGAAAGATATACATCATGTTTTTGTATGCTTTTAATCAAATCTTATTGAAGTTCCTAATGATAATTGGTGGTTATATTTTGGTGTTACTGCTCATGCTTCGCCTGTTGTATAGGGATTACTTTTGATCCAACCCATAAGCAGACCTGAGAAGTTTTTGTACATGGGCAATCAAATGAAGGCACAAATTCAAGGGATCAAGATTTATAGGATAATCCTCGATACCTATCTAAGTTTAAATCTAAAATATGTCTTTATGTTCCTCAATGTACTAGAAATTTGGTCTCTATGAGAAAGCTGGATGTATTAGGTTTTAAGTTTAAAGTTGGAGATGATATATTCTCATTATATCAGAATAAGAACTTAATCAGAGCATTTTAAGGGGAGCCAGGAAAAGTAACTGTGGACAATATGGGCCCCGGGTATTTGGAGACAGACGATTGGACGCACCACCTCCTTGGGCCAAGTCGCGTGGATCTTCCAGAAGGCGGGCTTGGAGGATGGCGCAGCCCGACTTGCTCTATAAGGAGTAGGATCCTAATTCTACTCGAATACGCGGAGATAAGCGAGGCCGACTCGGCCATATCCTTATCTTCCTAATACGGATTAGGAAACTAATCTGTAACCCTAACCCTTGCACTATATAAAGGGGGTCAGGGTCCCTAGTTAGATATATCGCCATCATCCCCAAACACATCCGATCTCGTGCAATCTCGGTGGGAGGCAGTGGTCGAGCGCCACGCACATGCCTGGCTGTGGCACTTGGTCGGCGGCTTCCTCCTAGCAGACGCGTCCGGCAACACCGTCTCCTGGAGCGTACTCCCTTTCCTTGCCGAGCCCTGGGAGAACGTGGCCACGTACAGCTGGGGATAGGCCACACTTGCCTGGCTGTACCGGCAGTTGTGCGAGGGCTGCAGACGCACGGCCCAGTCCGCCAACCTGGGAGGATGTCTCTAACTCCTGCAGGTTTGGGCTTGGGAGCGGCTTGCAATTGGGAGGCCGCATCATTCTCCAGTCCATGTACGTATTGCTGTATACTGTTCCTTACCGATATCTCTGTCAGATTCTAACTTCTTTCTCACTGCAGGCGTGGATCTTCCAGGGTTGCAGACTGACATTGCTGTACCTATGGTCATACATCAAGTCGGTTCGAGGCAACCCGGATAGAAGGTACCTGACTTACACCAACAAGCTGGACTGCGTGACACAGTGGCAGGTGAGTACAGAAAATAATTGTTCGGTTCACTAATTTTAACCCATCCAGACATGTTAAGGGCTTCTTTTTTCTTGATTCATAGGTGGTGTGGACTCCGTACACCCGTCCCGAGTTGGAGGGCATCGGACTTAGCCCCCTGTGTACTCGGGACAGCCTTCTCTGGTTTATGGTGATGCCCCTGATCTTCTTCCACATGGTCGAGTGGCACCTTCCACGTAGGGTGATGCGACAGTTCGGTCGGAAGCAGGCCACGCCACCCCCTATCGTCTCCACAGATCAACGCCTTCACAAGTGAGAATTCTCTTTTCCTACTCTCAATGCATTCAATGCATTTTTCTTTGCACTAAACGATCAATCATATTTACAGGTACGACAGGAGAAAGCGCTACTACAAGGAGTTGGACTGGCGTGTCACACATCACGTCTCCCTTCAGCGCTGGGAGACCAGGGAAAGGCGCCCGGTCAATAGAGCTCTGCACTCCGACCAGGCCTTCAGGGACTACCTGGCCTGGCTCCACCGGTCTACTAGACTGTTCCTTAGGCCGGCTGAGACGAACGTGGCCATCGGTGACACCAACAGCGACGACGACATCACCGATGAGTACGATCGCCTCACAAGGGAGGGGGTGCAGCCAGAGAGAGCCCCGTTTCAGCACTACATGGTACGTGTACATATAAACAGCTTCACACGTGTCTAGTATGTGATTCCTACGTGTTCGATGCACTATATTAAAAATCACTTCGTCAATACAGGGTACGCAGCTTGCACGCCTCTCCAACGAGGCCGGGGTCGCTCTCGCCAGTGCCGGTGGACAGGAGAGTGGTGCCCTACACCACCTTGCCGAGGTACGACCATGTGCTATTCTCGAACGACATATTACCTTGCACGCTAATACTCTTTTTCATCGCTGCTTG
Source organism: Olyra latifolia (assembly GCA_036346145.1). NCBI lineage: Eukaryota > Viridiplantae > Streptophyta > Magnoliopsida > Poales > Poaceae > Olyra > Olyra latifolia. The sequence goes on along the minus strand of CM070524.1, from coordinate 36,781,259 downwards.
GCCCCTTTGCAGACCGTGACCAGGGTTTGCCGCTGCTTGGCCCACAAGATGAGCTGCATGAACATCGAGGATATGGGTCCTGCGCGAACCGGCATCCCTCCACAGCAATCGGCGAGCCAGCGTACCCCCGTTTGGGAGGGGGGCACGAGAGCTCAAACGCCGTTGGGGTCGGCCACTTCCTCGGGACTTCTCGCCGAGACTCCTACCGAGATGGCGCGTGGCAAGAGAGCCCTTTCTACAGTGGAGGACGACGAGGACACCGGCCAGGAGCCCGACTCAGACTCCTCCGCCGACGACCCTAGCTTCCGTAGCACCATAAGGTTGAGCTAGATGTCGGATGCCCCCCCGTTGAGCCAGACACAGCCCACCCTAGGAGTGGTAAGCAGTCTATGCCCCTCTCACGAGTACTTCGTAGTTATGATCACTAACTATGATTTATGAATATAGAGCCCCAGCGGATCCACTCCCCCACCGGAGACAGTGATCTACACGAGGCAAGGCCGTAGGCGTCCCCGTGACCAGACCGACGTTGGAAGCCACAATGTCGTGCTAACAAACCCAGGGAGGGTTCGCAGGCCGACGGCGCGTTACACGCTGGGCGGACCCTGAGTAGTGGAGACGTATTTTGTTATGAACTAGACTTGGTGGTGTCCGTTCTGTAATACTCTAGGGTTTGCAAACTATTTTGTGATGTACTTGACTTGGTGGTGTCTTCTGGGGTTAATCTTTGAATTCATCAAATGCAAACATGTGCCTTTATGGTTTCTTAGAATTTAATTTAGAATATCACGTTTATCTTCATTCCTTTGCACGACCAAAGTTCAGGGAAAACAAGCTCTCCCTGTTTGTGCCGCGCCATCTCCCTGATACTCACCAACACTGATTCAATGATCGTTTTATATTCAGGCTTTCTAACGCCCAATTTCATCCCAGGACGGTGCCACTGTTTGATCATATCAGCAAGCTGTCTGTTAACACCAGTTTCAGCATTAATGGTGCTGGATTTGTCCTCAAAAGTTTGAAATTCCTTCCGAAAAACGACCTGATAAAGAAATAAGGACGAGCATGTTGATGGGCAGAAAGAAACAATATTAAGCAATTATCATGCATGTCTCTGGATCAGGAGAAGAGGGGGGAATTCAGTAGGTATATCTAAACCATAAAGATATACCCTTGTCAAGTCCTCGTTTATGAAATAGTTGCAGTGTAATTCATAATGGGGCTGTTTAGTTGCTTTCTTTCACGAGCTTGACCCGTTCGACTCAGTCAGGCTGATGGGATACGGGATATACAGATGCAGAGACGGTGTTTGGTTGAGTGTTTATTAGACAGATATTTTGAAATTTAAATATTTTAAAATTTATATAGCAAGTGTGGTCTAGTTTTGTTCGAAAAAATGCCAGCAACCCATTTTTGAAATCGGTTCCGTAATCGAAGATGCTAATCAAAAGATATAAACAAAAAAGAAAACTTGCGTAGAACACGTGGCACCACATTTATGGTTTGCTATTGTAGCTGACAGTGGGCCCCTGCGTAGAACACGAGGCTGTCATGCACTGCATCCAAAGATACGCCCATTTTCTTCGTATCTCCAGAGCCAGGCTGCATGGAGAATCTTGCATCTAGAGAGTCAGGCTTAAAACTAGATGCAGGCAACTAAATATAAGAAAAAAGAGAGATTCTGCATTTGTAAATGCAAATCTCTGTATATGCAGACAACCAAACAGCCCTAATAAGTTCACAAGTTCATGTCCTTCAGAAGTAGCACCACGTCAAGGCCCTATCATCCCTACCTAGCAAGCAGTAACTACTTACTAGTTAGAAAATTTGTGCAAAAGTAGCATCATGCTAGAGGGGGATTTGATTGATTCTTTAGACCTCTCCTTGCACCTATGGTGACCTTTCAGCAAAAGTAGCATCATGCTACAAGGACTGGGCCGGCCCTCCCCAACGATCTCTGCCCAGATATTCTGCAGGAGACAAATAATAAAGCGGAAAAATTAGGTCGATGGCATAGACCACAAGGAACAAAGGAAGGAACAACAACGTACCTTCATAGTATCCTTTATGTAGAGGTGAAGCTCGGCAAAGTTGAAAATTGCAAAGCCAGAGGGTGTCTCAAACAGCAGCAACATAAGCCCATAATTCGGCAAATCGAAAACTGCGAACAGGAAGTCAAGCAATCTTAAGCAAGCAGGATTGCCAAGAACAAACATTAGAAGTATTTGTGCCGCGCTATCTCTACAGGCGCGGACAAATCACACTGACGCGCCAGTGGGGATGGCGCGCCAGGCCCTCCACCCATGCACGCCACCTTCTGCCAGAGAGCTTCCTGGATCGCGCTTGGCTTGGGCGCGGGGGCCCAGCCCTGACACGCCAAGAGGCCTGGCGCGGCAGGGCAGGGCTCCCGCGCCCGAGCCAAGCGCGATCCAGAGAGCTCCGCTGTCTGCGCGTGGTGCGGAGCACAAGGCGTGGGAACCCGGTTTTGACACGCCAGAGGGAATGGCGCAGCAAAGATTGGCTTCCGCGCCAAGTCCTCTGGTCCGCGGCCCAAATCCAGGTCTCTCTGGATTGCATTGCATGCGAACGCAGGAGCACATTACTGCCGCGCCAATACTCCTGGCGCGGCAGGACTGGGCGTGGGAGCACATTGCACTGGAGCACCACAGTTTGTTTTCTGTCCGGGAGATGCACATCAGCATATCGTGCACCAAATTGCTGTTCAGATAAATCAATTGTCAGTGAAAGAAGCAACAGTTGCAATGGGAGTTACATTTTACAGCGTTTAGATTGCTGGACTATACATAGTTAGCAGAGCCAGCTAATAAGAATAAGCATTTCTGGGATGTAATACCATTCTAGTGCATCCTACCAAATACCAATGTAATAGTCGATCGCTATAGCTACTAACACATTATCCTTAGTCACAAACGTATCATAGATTAATTATTCAAATAATATATGACAAGTTTAAATGTACCGCTTAGTGAAAAGGTAATAAGTATCACAAGGTACATTCACATAAACTAAGTTCAACAACATATTACATCACGAAATTCAACAAACACGGTCTCACACCTTGGGTCCTCGTCGTCATCCGGCACGATAGTAGGCAAGTTACCAACAAGGGCCCTCGTGATCTCCATCTCCACCATCCTCCTCGCCTTGTTGCGCCGCAAAGTTTGCAAATGAGCCTCCCATGAATTATATGGGTAATCGGCTGCGAGGTCAATGAGTGAACATTCTGCCATCTTCTTCCTTCTCTCCTCAAGCTCTCGCTCCTTCTCCATCTGCCTCTGCAGATGTATTTGCCACCTCACCTCTCTTGGATCAACACTAGGTGGGTACCTCCCCCTACGCCTCCTCCAGTAATTCAAAGTTTCTAAATCGGTGAAGTAGCCACGTGGCGGCACCCCGCGCTCCCTCATCATGTCATCCAAAACCTTCTTTCTGTGTTCAGCTGACGGCATGAGTATACCATAATCATGCCTTATCATCTTTTTTCTCTTCTCTACTCTCCTGGTTTGTTCCTGGTCACACAAATTGAAAATCTCGGCTTCGAAGTCCTGTTTTCCTCTATATGTCTCCTAGTCACGCGTCCGTCCCTCCTACAAATATTACGGTAACGGCTATCAAGCTGAACATGCACTGTGGTATTTTAATCTTAAATAAAACAGATGTAAGTAAATCGTACCCACAATTCACTATAGGAGTTGCCACAATACCATCCGTACCCAAGCTTCGATGGCACAACACCTCTACGAGCCAGTATGCCGCACGTACATGTAGTGGGTGGATATTGCTCACATGGCCAATTCTTCTCGCCAGAGTTGAAGGGCACCACTTCCTCATTAGATGGCCAACAAGCCTTGGGTCCATAAACGTACTCCTGGAAATTACAGAGAGGTCATCCATCCTAGAAAAAATAAACATTGTTATAGAACTATTTCAATGCATGAAACTAACTTACATATGGACTAGACATGCATACACTTACTCGATCATTGCGCGAGCAACGGAAGAAGGGGATAAATTCCACCCCTGGGTTAGGCCGTACTAATATCGACTCCACATAGCAATGACATAGAGGCAGGTTTACTGCTCGGTTAGCACTTGCCACTGCCTTCTCCTCCGTTGTCATTTCCGGTGGGTTTGGCGGAGGAGGAACCCAACGTCTAAAACACTGAATTGGCTTAGTTTCCATGGAGCGCCATGGGAACAGCCGGATCCTCAGATCAAACATTTCAGGTCCATCAATCCACTCAAAAAACCAACAAGGCCGAATAGAGCACCTGCCAATGTCTTTATTCTTCACACCACAAGTGTAGAAGGCTCTACCGGCAGTATCATGGTCCCTCGACTGTTGAACCTCCGCAGGAAGGCCGTGCTCACAAAGTGGAACCGGAAACGGTGAGGACCGAACTAGAGCATTCTTACCCCTAGGGTAATCCGCATATTTGATCCATGGATTCGCCGTCCCGCTATCATTTCCTACAATATAGTGCAAACCACGTGGATAATAAATTATTCTACCAAAACGTACTCTACATAAATTCAATATATAACTCACCATACTTTCTAAATATAATACTACTACACATACATCTTAGGGCTTAACATTAGTACTAAATCAAATATTATCTTCACGAGATCATCAATGGAGACAAAGCAACTACGCAATCCATACATCTCCACGCTAAGTTTAACTAGAACCCTAATTCTAACCCTAACCCTAAATCAATTGAAAAATAGAAAAAAAGCATCAATTATGATAAAATTCACTACACAATCTAGACATCTTCACAAGATCATCAATGGAGACAAATCCACTACGCAATCCATACATATCCATGCTAAGTTTAACTAGAACTCTAACCTTAACCATAACCCTAAATCAATTAAAAATGAGAAAAATGCAACCAAAAGACACCAGTGGAGAGGAGTTCACCTGCCAAGATTGTCGACGATTTGTGTCGGCAATATATTTTATGGGGCAATGCGAAAGATCACAACTACGATGGTAGCACAGGGAGCCGAATTTATACAGGTTCGGGCCCTCGGAGCGAGGTAATACCTACTCCTGTGCTCGTGGATTGTATTATGGTGGATCTCAAGGATGTTGAGATGCGTATGATGATGATGAAGTAGATGATCGAACTAGGGGCCCCGGACCCCCTTTATATAGTGCAGGGGGCCGGGTTATAGATAGAATCCCTAATCTGTATATGGAAGATACAGATATAACCAATTCGGCTACGTCTATATCCATGTATTCGAGTAGGAGACGAGTTCGTTTCCTTGTAGATCATGTCAGGCCGCGCCAGCCTCCAAGCCCGTCTTCTGGAAGGCCCAATTGACTCGGCCCAAGGAGGTGGTACGTCCAATAGTATATCTCCGGATACCCGGGGCCCATGTTATCCATAGTAACCCCCGAGTGCTTCGGGACTGGGTTGTCTTGATTCGGTGTTCAGCTCGCAGCCCTTCAGATGCAACCCGAGTAATGTCACTCTTCATATGGCTGACGAAGTTCTCTTGCCGATAACCTGCTGATCAAACAACACAGTTGCAAAGGACTCGAGAAAAATCTCAAGCCTTAAAAAGATGTCTGGTACCCAGCCCGACGGATCGGTATGCCGGCTAATGGCCCTACGGAAAGGCATACCAGAAAAGTGGATGTTGCCGAGTGAGCAGTGCCACCCAGCGTTATCCTCCCTGTTGCAAATAATGACATTCAAGCCTAACTTGCAGAGCTCGACATTCGGTCCAACATGGGACATGTCACAATTTGCGTAGGGTATTCAGGCATCCTGACCCGACTAGTGCGGAGTCAAACTAGTGATCCCCAGAGGAATACGCCCGCCTCCCAGTTGAGGTCCTCCAAGTGGTGTTTGTCTTAGCAACAAACGATCCGGGGATGTGTCACTGAGACCCAACTAAAGAGGTAACTCTTTGGCGCCTAATTTGATTAGAAAATGAGACCAGCCGTTGACCCCAGGAGGTACGCCAAGAGCTGAGTTAAAATGTGCCCAAGTGGTGCTTGTCTTGATGACAAATGATCCGAAGATGTGCCACCGGGACAATTAAGAAGAACTTTCAATGTGCGGTCTGGCTAAAAGCCAAACCGACTACTGTCCCTAGAGGGCACATCAAAAGCCAAGTTATAACATTAGGGAGCACCCAATACTCATATTGAAGACTGGCAAAGAGCCCAACAGGGGGCACGCTATTTTCCCGACTAAGTCGACCCGAGTGACACCTGTACCCGAGCAAGTCGTGTACAGCTTGTGGCCCTCATGGGGCATGTTATCAAGGACTTAAGTCTGGGCCCAAGTCTTGAAATGATGATTTTAGGCCTTCATTTTCTCCCGCTTTGCGCGGAAACGAAACGTCGCCTGCTTTCCTTTAAGTGAAGTACGCTAGGGAATTCGAACCGGTACGCTCACACTGTGCACCCAAATCGTTCGTCTCCCCGAAATACTCCCGCTAGGGTTTTCGTGCTTTCGCTACCTCCAAGCAACCCTAGCGCCGCCGCCGTCGCCGAACTCCAGATCCACCACATTCCAATGGCGGGGGACTGGGCAACCTCCAACACCACCGATGAGCAGCTGCAGATCCTTGTTGACGCCGGCGTTCTCCCAACGCCAGAGCTCATCGATTGGCGCGCCGCCGCAGGTGAGTCCTCCCCCACTCCTCATCAAGAGGAGATCGTTGTTTTCGAATCCTTCTTTTCCCGTGGGTTCAGACTCCTCGCTTCCTCCTTTCTTCATGGTTTGCTCAACCATTATGGGATTGAGCTTTTTTATCTGAATCCCAATTCCATCCTTCAACTTTCTATTTTCGTTCATCTTTGCGAGGCTTTTCTGGGGATCGCTCCCCACTTCGCCCTTTTTCGCCATCTATTCTTCTTGAAGGCCTACCCCACCGACAATGCCCCCAAGGCTGTTGGCGGGGCCGGATTCCAACTCCGGAGCGGCCTCAAGAAGGAGTATTTTGCCTTGCTGCTTCAGACTTCTTTGAAGGGGTGGAACCAGAAATGGTTCTACTGCTCTAATCCTCCCCCAGTCTTCCTTGTTTTGACGGTAGAAAGCCCCGAGCTTCCTCCTCTTGGAATTCACCCCCCTTTCCTCTGAAATGGATCAGGTCACCAAGTTACTCGGCTTGATCCAACACATCAAAGAAGAGGGGGCTGACCGGCGTTGCGATAGCTGTCTCTTTCACAAAGCGCCGTATCCAGCCACTCAAGGAGAGGATCCAGCTCGGATTCGAGTACACCGTGCCATCCGACTCGACACAAGAAACGGATGTCCCGATCTCCAACTCGGACGCCGTCGATCGACTCTCCGAGTTCTTCGCTCCAGGGACTATCTTTTCGAACCAAGGGAGTCCTAGGAGCTTCTCCCTCAACAATCCACCTCCAAGGGTAAGGATCGAGCATTTTTTCTGCTTGTGTTGTGTACCGGGCAGCTCTATAGTGACAGTTGCTCGAGGTTGCCGTACTCCTATGCAGGACCATCGGGCTTTCGTGTCCGACGCACCAACTCCCGACGCCTCCGCCAACAAGGGCGAAAAGCGCCCGGGAGGAGAGCCTGAAGAAACCCTAGCCGCAAAGAAAGGCAAGGGCCCGGCTTCCTCCGTGGAGGAAGATGTCCCGTCGTCCGGAGGGCGCGGCCCGCGAAGCTCGGGGCCAAAGGTCGGCGAGGCTCCCAAAGAGGGAACAAGTTAGCCGATGCCGGCTCCCGGGCGTAGTCAGGGGACTCATCCCCCAAGGACGGCGGCGATGCGACATCAAAGAGGGAAAAAATCCAACCCCTCAGGCTAGGCCGAGTGGCTCGCCCGACGCCTCTTCGAGCGGGGCATCCCCTCGGAAGGGCACCGGTATTAAGATTAAGGCCACCAATCTGTAAGCACGGCCCTGCCACCGCCTGGTAGTCTTCTTTGCGTTTTCTCTAACCAACCCATTTTCCTATTTCAGGAAACCGTCAGCAGAGGTTCCATCGAGTCGCCCGACCGGGCCGGCATCAAAGCCTGCCGAGCCGAGTCAGGGGGCACCTCCTCCATCAGCCGATGCGGTGATCCCACCGGCGGAGCCGGCGGAAGCCGCGTCGGGAACCGGGGTCGGAGGAGGCGCCACCGCCGCAGCCTCAAGCCCGAACCCACCCGCCGAGGTCGGCGAGGGGGCTGAGCTAATGGTGGAGGAGATCCCCCGCCAGCCCCCACCTCCCCCAGTGGAGGCTGAGCCAAAGCTCTCGGCGGGCTAGAGGGACAAGGCTGGGAACTGGGCCCTCATTGACGACGAGGCCGAGGACGAGATCAGGAAGGCCTTCTTTGAGCATGCCGCTGAATGCGGCAGAATGGCTAGGGTAAACCTTTTGATCTGTAGAGTAAATCTTCTTTAGCTCGAGTTAGGATGGTGAATATCCTTCCTCTTTACAGGAACTTGGTGGTTTCTCCGAAAGGAAAACCAAGTTCCTCAATTACTTCCTCCCCCAAATAGAGCGGATTAAATCCGTGGAGGGGGAGGTTAATGGGGTCCGGACCGAGGCAGCCAAGGAGCGCCGAGAGCTGCAGGCCCGGATCAAGGAGCTGCAGGACGAAAAGTTTGACCTTGCAGGTTCCCTCCGGTGTAAGTACCCTGACCTGAGTCAGAATTGCTCGCCTTGCGTATGACCGAATGACGTTATGCTCCACACCGTGTGCAGCGCACGACGCCACGATTGCCAGTCTTCAAACGGAGCTAGCCAAGTCTCAGGACCAGAAGCTGGCCCTGGAGAAATCGGAGGCACAAGCCGTCGCCGAGTTGGAGGGTAAGCCCCCAAACTCGACCGACTCTGATCCTCCGGTGTTCACACAGTTATATAACCGTGCGTTCCCTGTTCTTGACAGAGCATAGGAGGAAGACGCTAGCGCAGTATGACGTTCTTCAGGAGAACGTCAAGACCACGCAAGCGCGATATGATGAGCTCTTGGTGGTGGTGGAGCCCACTCGACGCCAACTCTATGCTGGCGATGCCGAGCCAAGCTCTCGGGCCGAGCTGATCCAAAAGTGGACCGAAGCCCTCGAGCAACTCAAGGCGCAGCTTAAGGAAGTCGATCTGATGAGTACCAGCCAGGCGCTGGGAATCATCAAGTCGCACTACCCTTGAATCGAGCTTGACGCTGTCAAGGATGGCTTCGCCTGCTCCGAAGAGGAGGCGATGGCCCTGCTCGAAGAGGTGAAGCCGACCGCCGAGTGTCTTCTAGATAACTTAGAGTTGGATTTCCTGTAAAATGTAGGAACTCATAAACTATCCATGTAAATGATTTTCTTTTTAACATGGCATACGCTAACCGCCCTTTCTCTACTTAAGTCACGCTTTTGCCCCGAATAGATTACGTTCCTTTGTTACTCGGAACAATTTACGCTGCGCTTCGTCATAGACTTAAAAGAGAAAAAACGATTAGGTATTGGTTAGGTGCAGACTGCACCTAATTAGGTGTAGCCCCCGACTTACTAGCTAGTCGGGAACCGACTAGGTAGCAAGTCAATTTGTCCTCACTAAGAGAAGGGGTGCGCGATTGCGCGCCTAATTAGGTGTAGCCCCCGATTTACTGGCTAGTCGGGATCCGACTAGGGAGCAAGTCAGGTTAGATAAAGGATTAGGTGCCCGATTGCGCACCTAATTAGGTGCAGCCCCCCGACTTACTACTTAATTGAAATGCAAATAAGTAGCAAGTCAGAAACTGAATTGCACAAGCGTAAAAAGACAATGTGAGCAAAAACTTATCTTTATTTAATCGTAAACATGAGTTACAATAGTCGTCAGGTATAGAACCGACGCAACTGCTTGATGTTCCATGAGTCGTTCAGGAGAGTGCCGTTTTCATGATTTAGTCGACGAGCCCCTAGACGTACCACCGAGTCTCGTGAGGACGTCCTGATCGACGAGCGCCTCCTCCTATTTCGGGTCGAGCCTTGTTCCGATCTAAGCCGTTTTGGATGAATCGAACGGGTGAGGCAACGCATGCTTGACATCTTCGTCAGGCTTGATGCCTGACTTGGATGGTTTCTTGTTTGGTAGATTGCCCTCGTCGTGAAGAGTGGCAGCCTCCTACCAGGTCTTGTCCAACTCAGCAGCCGCTTCGATTGACTGGGCGAAGTCGCAATTTTTCCTATTGAGGAGATGGAAAAACTTGACATCTCCACGGATCGTGATTACGCCCGTGGTCCTGGCATCTTCATAGCCAGATAAGCATAGTGTGGGACGGCCATGAATTTGGCCAAGCCCGGCCTTCTCAAAATTGCGTGATACGCAGTCTCGAAATTGGCTACCTCAAAACTGAGGTTCTCGGTCCGGTAGTTATCGCCGGTGCCAAAAGTGACCGGGAGAGTGATTTCCCCGATCGGCACTGACGACGTTCCCGGGATTATGCCATGAAACGGCGCATCCATCTTCTGGAGCGCCGTCCTTGGGATCTGGATCTCGCCCAGGGTCTTGGCGAAAAGGATGTTTAATCCGCTTCCACCGTCAACCAGGACTTTGCGCAATCGGACGCCCCATATCACAGGATCCACGATAAGCGGATATCTTCCTGGACAAGGGACGTGGTCCGGATGATCTGAGCGATCAAATTTGATCGGAACCTCAGACCACCGGAGATACTCGGGGGTCACCGGAAAGGCCGCATTGATCTCCTGATCGGTAAGCTTTTGCTTACGCTTGGACTCGTATGCATCCGATCCCCCGAATATGTAGTTGAGCTCTCGCTCGGTTTCTTGGTAAGCGTCACCCTGAGGAGGGTCATGCTTGTCATCTTGCTTGGGGTCCTTCGGAGCGTCGTTGCCATGCTCCTCAGCGAACTTCTTCAAGATATTGCAGTTTTTGGCCGCGTGCTTCACATTTGGATGGAAAGGACACGGCGTCTCCATGACTTTGTTGTAGTCGGTGGACCGAGGCGGCCTCTGCCGACCCTGATCCGCGACCGCTACCAGCTCTTCACCCTTGCGCTTCTTGTCCTTCTTGGAGGACGACTCGGTCCTGTCCTTTTTGCCTTCATGCTTGCTTGGGTGATCCTCTTGACGCTCAGTGAGAGCATCCGAGGCGGTAGCATATCGATCCGCCAAGGCAAACATCTCCTTGACGGTAGTCGGGGGCTTCCGAGACATCTTCTTGATTAGGTCGGGGTCGCGATCTCCTTTCTGGAAGGCTGCGACGATGACCGCCTCTGAGATCTCCCGGATCGGTTCTTCTTCTTCTTGGTGAAACGCCGAATGAAATCCCTTAACGACTCATCTTTTTTCTGATGAATCTAATAAAGGTCCCACTGGGTTCCAGGCTTCTCGTAGGTACCCTGGAAATTGGCAATGAATTGGTCGCAGAGCTCTCCCCAGGAATCAATCAAGTTCTCTGGAAGGCCCGCGAGCCAGTTCTAAGCCGGTAGGGTTAACATGACGGGCAAATAGTTTGCCATCACGTCGTATCCTCCACCCGCGGCCTTGATTGCCAAAGAATAGATCTGCAACCAAGCCTCGAGGTCCCGCTCTCCATCAAATTTCACAATACCTTTGGGGTTGAACCCCTCAGGCCAGTTTACCTGACGGAATCGGGGTGTGAATGCCTTGATCCCGTCAATCAATCCTTCCCCGGGAGGAGGAGATTGGTGGGGGAGATTGCGGCGCGGTGGAGTATGGCGCCGATCCTCGTCTCGCTCCCATCGCCGAGCTTCGATATCAAGACGGAGGTCGCGACTTGCACTTCGGCAGGTGTCTTGCCCGCGACTTTGTGTGTGCCGACTGCGTCGAGTACCACTCGTAGCAGTCTGGCTTCTGGCCGAGTTGGCCAGCTGATCCCGAGTGCCTTGGACAGCCTCTGCCGTCACCATGGCTTTAATTTGTTCCATGATCAGCGTCGTGGGGTTGTTCTCTCCAAGCAAAGGACCAACATTGTCCAGGAGGGTCTTACACGCAAGGATGTTCTGCTGAGGTGTACGGAAGACCGAGTGATCTCCCATGCGGACCTGAAGCAGCTCCTCCTGGACTTTCCGTGCACGACCGAGTAGTTGGTCATGCACGTCTTCTCCGCATCCGCGGTTTTGTTCGGCTCCTGCTTTCCCCGTGGGGCGCCGAGCCGATCTGGAGGCTTGCCCGTCCAGCATGTAGACGCCGCAGAAGTCGAGGAACCCATTGACGCTCTCCTCCGACTCGGATTTCGAGAAAGAGAAGCTCAACCGATCCCGATTCGTTGGCTCGTCGATGCGAGTAATTATAACTCCCACTTCTCGTGCAGGATCTCTGGTCAGAAGAGAATCCGACTGAGTTTCAGCAGAACGAATCCGCTAGAATCTTGTAGCCGAATTGACCAATCCGAATGGCATGGCCACTCGGGAAGTTGCCCTGGTAAGAGTTGTCCCTGAGTCCTGACTCAGAAAACTCGTCCCAGTGTGTGTATGCTGTGTCCCGCTCCTTAGCCTAGATTGGAAAAGCTGGCATGTTATCCGATGGAAAACAGCGGCCGAGTTTCATAACCCGAACGGGGCGGACCACGATTGAGGGATTGTGATCCCCGACTGGATCTGAGAACGATCCAGGCCAGGAATCAGATCGCCACTCGATTCTTCGTCAGCATAACGGGCTGGCAAAGAGAGAAGCGGTAGATCCCGACCGAAACCAAAGGGAAGTCCAGCAGTAGGCCAGTCAGAATCGTTATCATCAGATTGGATCTCTTCTGGATCGAAATCCAGGAAAGAGATCCCGAAGTGGTGAGGCTCGGTCGGAGTCGCGTACCATCTCCCCCGGTAAAGCGTGGACCGAACGAAGTTCGGCTCACACAACCGAAGTTCCCCGAAGTCACCGACGATGAAGCCGAGATCTCCGAAGATGAAGCCTTGGCCGGGGGCATAGGTCAAGACAAATCCGCCAATTGAAGCCATCGGAGTCGATGTAGTTGATCGTGACGCTAGCCCCCTACCTGGCGCGCCAACTGTCGATGATTTGTGTCGGCAATATATTTTATGGGGCAATGCAAAAGCTCACAACTACGATGGTAGCACAGGGAGCTGAATTTATACAGGTTCGGGCTCTCGGGACGAGGTAATACCCTACTCCTGTGCTCGTGGATTGTATTATGGTGGATCTCAAGGATATTGAGATGCGTATGATGATGATGAAGTAGATGATCGAACTAGGGGCCCCGGACCCATTTTATATAGTGCAAGGGGCCGGTTTACAGATAGAATCCCTAATCTATATATGGAAGATACAGATATAACCGATTCGGCTACGCCTATATCTATGTATTCGAGTAGGAGACGAGTTCGTTTTCTTGTAGATCATGTCAGGCCGCGCCAGCCTCCAAGCCCGCCTTCTGGAAGGCCCAATTGACTCAGCCCAAGGAGGTGGTATGTCCAATAGTATATCTCCGGATACCCGGGGCCCATGTTATCCACAATGATGAAGTGGAGTCTTTCCCCAAACAAATCTCGCTGGAGTTGTTGTTCAAAATATTTGGCAATGGAGGAGGAGAAGAGTGGTTAGAGAAGAGGTGAAATGAGAGAAAATGAAGAAGGGGCGAGGGAGGAGGAGTCCTGGGGGCCTCTGTATCAGGCCTTGCCGCGCCAAGGTGGGGCCTAGGTCAGATGCGCCCGCGAGACCGGACCGAGCCGTCGGTCCCACGGGCCAGCATTGCCGCGCCACAAGCGCTGGCACGTCAAGAGTAGGCCCCGCAGCTGCCACGGCAGCAGCTGCCCGGCCACGAGTGCTAGCGTGGCACCCTTTGCCGCACCACATGCGCGGCAGTGGCTATTCGCCGAACCAGCCCGGGTGGTGCGGCCAAAAGGGTTAGATCTAGAAATTGTTTCTATTCAGTGTTATTATTAAAATAATGATTAAAAAAGGTTAAAATTTTTTTCTCTAATAATGGCTAGAACTGTACTTATTTTAGGATGGAGGGAGGATGATTTATCTCTTTTTCTAGCGCGTTTCATAAGGAGGATCAGAAATAGTAAGATATGGTATGGTACATGCCGCTAGTTTTTTAAAGCTTCCGCGTCAACGTAACAGCAAGAAGCCAGGCTAAGATGTGCAAAACAACAACAACGTTCTACCACCACTGAACCGGCGCCTAAGGCCTTGTTTGTTTCAGCGTTTTCTAATGTTAGCGTTGTACTGTAGTAAATTTGTGAATATCTAAAAAGCAGTCTAATGAGCTTGAAAAGATTATTAAAAAGTATTTTTGGAATCCTTGAGAAAAACTACTTATAAACTCGAAATAACCGTCGCAAATTAAGACACCACAAAAATCACATAAAAATAACAAAATTAATACAGTAAAACGCTACCGCTAGAAAACGCTGAAACAAGGCCTAAGCAAGCACCTAAAGCCGTGCGTTGGCCGTCGTCGGCGGAAAGGAGTAGCAGCACTTCTTGAAGGTGTCCATGGTGCGGCTGAACAAAGGCACGTAGGCGTCCACGCTCCCGTCCCCCTCGAAGGAATTCAAGATGTAGATGGCGCCGGCAACCGGCGCATGACTGTAGCCGGGCCTAAAGAAGAATGGTGGACCATAGCCGAAGTCCAGTTTGGTGAACGGGATCGTCAGCAAGCAGTCCACATCGATGTTTGTGCACAGCGGGACCTCCGCTGCGTCGGCCGTCGGCACCAGCTGCTCCTTCTCCACCACGCCAGAGCTTGCAAACTCGATGAACGACCTGAAATAGGCGTCGTCGATCCGGGCAACTTCCCGGGATATGAGCTCCACGGCGTACCGCAGAGGCCGGTCCAAGAGCTCCTGAGCGGTAGTCGTCGGCCATGCCCAGAGCACGACGCTGCCAGTGTATCCCTCCGGCACCGGCGGGTGGCTCATCCGCGCTCGCCCGTTCACGGCGATGCGGATCCTGGTGGCATCACGCCCGTCGCCGTCGAGCACGCGCGCCTTGGTGATGCATCGCCAGAGGTGCGCCGCCACACACTGCAGCGTGGTACAAGACCGGTGGGCGCCCTCCGATGCCCTTGACTTCAACTCCATGATCCACTCCCGGCTGAAGTGCACCCTGTGCACGACCACCTCGTCACCGGCGGCGTGTACATTGTCGTCGCTTCCCGGCTTCGCGCCGCGAGGTTTGAACTCGGCGCCGCGGTGCTCGAACTTGATCTGCGGCGGGTGCCGTTGTTGTGCGAAGAGGGAGGTCCGGTCATGCACCGGGGCAGGGTTGATGTCAACGCCGCGAGTGGCCTGGCCCCAGGCGACCATGGAGTTCCACATGGCAGGCCCGTCGGCCACCTTGTGATGCAAGGTGAAGCCAAGGACGAGGGAGGCGCACCGGAACCGCGTGACCTGGACCAGCAGCAGCTCCTCGACGCCGTCGCAGCTCGGGTACAGGCTCAGCACCTTGGCACCCGAAGTGAGCAGCGCGACGCTGCTGCCGAGCTCGGCGTCGGCCGTCGCCTCCACGAACCGTGCTCCAGCGTCGTTGAGCACGATTGCAGGGTTGCCGCTGGCGTCCACGCCGAGCCGCCCGGCCCACTCGCGGTACTCGGCCAGCGTCTTGGCGAGCGACGCCTCGAGGACGGAGTTGGCCGGTGCAGGCGGGTGGAAGGCGTATATGTAGAAGATGTATTCGTCGTAGTTCACCTTGTCAAATACACTGAGTGGGACGACGCCGGCGGAGGCAGCGAGAGCGCTGCCGTCGCTGCCATCACCGTAGTCAGGCTTCACTGGCTTGGACGAGTGCACGGTGATCTCCATTAGGGTGATTTACCGTCCGTTTGTAAACTCAAATTATAAGAACTCATTCCTAGTCCTGGCTACTTAACCGGCGAGGGCATTTCATTGGCCTTGCAGATGGATGGATAGAATAATGTGCTTGACTGTTAATTTATTGGGCAGTATATAAGTTGCATAAGAATAATCCACTGATCGCCACAAGAAGTGACAGTCACTTAGGAAAAAAATGTGAGCTGTGGACCCTGTGGTTCTCTAGAGGTCATTTGGCAATTTTCTGATGCTCTGTCAACATAGGTACATTTGGAGAGAAGAAGCTCAGTTGGTGGTCAAGGGTTGGCCGGCAGTCAGCTAGTGGTGTTTTTCTTTTTAAACACTACGGACGCAGCTGTGAACACATCTGAGAGACCAACCTGACAGATTTTGAGATTGATGAAGTTACCATAAGTATCTCATTGTCGATGACACGCCACCAACCACTGAGAAAATAATTAGCCAAATAGCGAAAAATATGAGCATATAATATACCGAGACCCAACCTGGATATACAGATTCCACCAAAAGAAATCTAACCAATTGAGAGGCGTTCCTCAGTTTACCGGCTAGTGTTGCTAGTCACCCTTCTCCGTTGGATGGCCTTGTGTAGGCAATGGGAAGCTCTGGGGACAGCTTATGACTGGTTGGTGGAGGATAAGGTGGCTATAGATACTTAAGAGCTGTTTTAGATGCCTACTATGGCTTATGACTGTTCACTCTCTATTTCCGTGAAGACTTTAGAGTTATTGGAGTCTTAGAGATCCTCTCAATCCGTGATACGAGACAATGGCTGGCATTTCCATTCCTATAGGGGTAATGGAACACCCCTTGTACAATCACTAGCCCGCTGCTAATTGGAGCGTGTTTTTAGAGCCTCTACGTTAATATCCACGAGACACGTTAGAAAAAAAATAAATCCTAGAAATTCTCATAAAAATCAGGAACACCCGACATCAATTCGATATACGTTGATCATCATTGATAATAATAGTCATTTGATCTAGGCCTCGTTCTTTGCCGCGTTTGCGTTCGCGTTGCGGCCGCGTTTGCCTCGCGCAGCAGCTGCATTAATTGCGTTCACACGGGCCGGTCGCAACGCGAACGCAACGCGGCCGCAGAAACAAACGGAGCCCTATTCTTTCTGTTTTCTAAATAATTACCCACCCTGCCATTATCGGAATAATCTAAAGTAACCCCTAATCTTTATCTAAATTACCCACCTATGTCATTAGTAAAAATAATCTAAAGTAACCCGCTAAATTCACATCTAAATTACCCACATTCCTCATGATTAAAAATAACCTAAAGTTAATCACTAAATCTACATCTAAATTGGCTGCATATGTCATTATAAAAAAACCCAACGTACTCATACACACACACATTGTCTTACTATTATATGCACATGCGCACACCTCATGCATGGTGCTGGTGCGCACATCCCATCCAACCGGGAATCCCACCATCCCATCTACCCAACCAACTCCTACCATGTGCCTCAAATTTAATTACTATAAGTTGCAATTGAGTAGTAATCTATTTGCAACTGCAATTGCAACTGATCCATACTACTAATTTTGCAACTGCATACTGCACTAAATTGCAACTGGGTTATACCATGAGTTGTAATTGTTTTATACAACAAGTTGTAACTGCTCTGTAGTAGTAATTGATGAGGTTGCAACTGCTTACTGAACCAAATTGTAATTGTTAATGGGGTGCAACTGTACATTGAAACAAGTTGTAACTGAGTAGTAATTTACATTTGCATCTGCAACTGATCTATACTACCAACTGCAACTACATATTGAGCCAAGTTGCAATTGACGTGTACAATGAGTTAGAGCATCTTCAGCAGTCCCCCTAAAACACTGTAGCTCTGACTTTTTTTAGAATAAAGTAGCTGCTGAAAAGAAGGAATCTTTTATAGTGTAGTGTAAAATATGAAGGAAGTTTGGAGGGATGGATAGAGGGGATACTAATAGTGTTTTGGAGAGGAGAATTTAGAGGGACTGCTGGAGATGCTCTTATGGTTGTTTCCTACACCAAATGTAATTTGGGTTGCAACTATATACTGAACCAAGTCATAACTGTGTAGTAATCCATGTTACAGCTGCAAAACTTCATGCACAATGTGTTGCGATTGATGCTACACAGGGTCGCAACTGTGATTCCAACTCGGACTAAACTAATTGTAATTGGTTATTTTAATCAGTTGCAAGTCACTTTCTAGGAATTGCAACAATAAGTTTTTAGTATTTTTTTTAAAAACTTCGCCAAAAGGTAGCCTTCATAGATCTCATATTGTTCAGCGTATTTTTTCCAACAATTAGGTGTGGTTCTTTGCAGCTTACAGCTTATTACTTATTCCGTAGCTTCGATATTTTTAAAGTGCTTTTGAGAACCGATTTTTAATAAGTTTAATGGATTATTGTTGTATTTTATACCCATCTTCGAGATAAAAAAACCGATTTTGAAAAATAATTAAAAAATTCAAATAATCCAAATAAGCTATGAAATTTGGCTTATTTGTAGCTTATTTGACTTATTTCAATTTTTTTATTTTTTTTCAAAATTACAAAATTTCACCTCAAAGATATGTATAAAATACAATAATAATCCATCAAACTTATTAAAAATCGGTTCTCAAAAGCACTTTAAAAAAATATCGAAGCTACAGAATAAGTAATAAGTTGTAAGCTGTAAGCCGCAAAGAACCACATCTAAGCTTCAAACAGTTCGCTAATCGGACTTACCATTCATGAGGAATCACATTTTCAAGATTGAAACAAAGAAAAGATTCCCTCCATGCAAATTGTCAGGTGGGGAGGGGTGTTTCATATGATAAAAACTAGTTGCAACTGCGTATTAATTAAACCGAGTCGTAACTGAGTAGTAATCCAAATTGCAACTCTTTGGTTTGGTGAGAGACATGTTGTCAGACATGCTAGGTGGGATTATGTGCATGGTTAGGGGGTGGTAGGTTTTATATAAACAAATTAGTTTGCAACTGGATATTGGATCGTTTTGCAACTTAGTAGTAATCGTGGTTGCAACTGACTCTAGGCGCTTGCTGGTGGACGCATGGGTGCAGTCTGGCGGGGTTGTGCGCAGCGCTAGTGTGCTCCACGCGCACATGATTATTATCAACCTTTGTCATTATAAAAAAAATATCCCAACCTAACATATGTATGTATGCTTCTAAATTATCTACTTTAGCCATTGTTAATCTCTACTCCTAAAAAAGCTGTTGTGGTGATGAGTGATGGCTCATCAAAACAATCTGAACCATTCAATTTAATCTAACAGCTGCCCACACCCTGATCCGCGTCTTCCTCTCCACCAATCTACACGCGAGAGCGTTGACCCCGCCCGTCTGCGTCCCACCGATCCACGCCTCCTCCTCCTCCACCAATTCACGCGCGAAGCACGGGCCCTCAACTAGTATAGAACAAGCTAACTCAAGCATGCATGATGTGTCACCATGCAGACCACGTATACATATATATGTATGCATGAAGTGATGAGCATATATATTTCCATATCAAATACATATATCTCAAGATAATGTTTCAACTAAACGCATGCCAAAGACACAGGGGTGCGATGCAAAAGGGAAAAAACTATGATTGCTATACAAAGTACTAGGAATATCTGCGCGCCAATGGCACGCCGTTATATGAGAAAAATAATTTTAATAGCAAACATAACCTGTATGCATATAGACGATTGATGAAAATAATTCTTTTTGTTCTGTCAAGCCGGAAGGTTTTTCTTTGGGAAGTTTGTAGGTTAGACGTGAAGTGTGGTTAGATTTTGCGAAATAGAAATGTTTTTTCACAACGTTAGTAGATAAGACGGCTAAATCTATGTTGCTATTGGATGGCTCGATATGTGCAATGTGGGTGATCGGATTGAGACGTTTTATCGGGCAACGTGGCACAACGTGAGGGTGATATTAGGGTCTTTAAAGACGACATGGCACAATAAGAGAGTCCAACATGGTGAGAAGATATGGGTGATGTGAGAACCGGTTTCCAATATGATAATATCGGAGATTCTCTAAAATACAATTGTCCAGGATTCCAATTGTATAACAGAAATGACACCATTGCATAGCCTTTATTGATACTAATAACAATGTTACAGCGGAAGGGAGAAATACAAAAGATTTTACATACTACATCTATACACCCATTCCACAGGCTTGGCCTGAGGATAGGAATTCCTTAGAAAAACGTCGAGTCATCAGAGTTCCTTAATCTGTAAAAAGTTGAATTTAGCAGGGGTGAGTATTTCTACTCAGCAGGTCTTCACCAATGCAAGCGACTATTAATTACATGCAAGTTACCTAAATAAGAAGAGCAAGATTTAAGTAGATATAATGCAACAATTGAAATGGCTTACTAGTTATTTCAAAGAGTTTTGTAAAACATTTAAGAATCAAATTCTTTACACAACCAAATTCTTTACTCATCACACCCATACACCACCTTGTTACATCTGCACGTCGCGTTGAGATTATTAATTAAATCACTGAGCATATGTCACAAATCATGTAGGTATCACCCTTCAGACACAACTCCATATACCGGGAGTACGGTCCATTAATGATTTATTTTCATTCGATTCTGCAGAACCTAGGTCAACTTATATATTGATCAGATATATAATTGAACAATTGTGTCTTTAACCCATGACATTCTCAGGTTTTAGCATTGGATAGGCCCACCATTCCTGTTTCATCAAGCTCTTGTTCTCCATGCAGCGCATGAGCAACCCACCACCGGTCCTTTTAACCCATGCCTATCCTTTGCAAGAAATATTTTTGTTTAACACTAACACCACCAACAATCTATATCCATTGTCATACCAGAATAATGTGCTTATCCAAGTAGATAATGAATGTCTACATGAGTTATCATATGATTGACTATTTACTCTATTCTAGGGTTTTATGATGTTATTTATTTAGGTGTATCCTAATGGTACAACTCTAACATGGGATATAATTATTCTACATGATATATATACATATGATATCAAAGTAGATTGACTCAGAATAATCAACTAGAAAATAATGCATAAAGTAATAATTAGAGAATTCTAAATGAGTGGAGAAAACCTGCCTTGGTTACGGATATAACTAAATTCGTTCTTCGGCTTTACTTCTTGATTATCATCTTCGTCCAAAGAGTAGCTTGAATCTTCAAAGCTTGATCTTCTTCTATTATCGTGAGATTTTAATATTTAATAAAATAGGAGAATAAGAACCAAATCAAGTGAAAAAGGAATTTATATGCCATGCAGAAATGTTTTGGAAAAAGGTTTAGGTTTTTGGAATGCAACGGCCTTTGGATAGGATAGGAGTTATGAAAATATTTGACAGAATGACGGAGATGAAATCATGGAATATTTTATGAAGAGGATGAGAATGGAAGAAAATCATGAAGAAACATGATGAAGTTAAGAACGGAACGAAATCATGAAGAATCTTCATCATGAAGAATCATGAAGAAGATAAGGACGGAAAGAAATTATGAAGAGGATGAGATAGAATCTTGGTAGATATTTGAACTGAAGTGAAGTGACTGCGAGATATTCTAGGTTTACTATGAGATATTGTGGTAATTGAGATTTACTACGGGATATTCTACGAATGGATAGGATCATAAGATATTTGTATAAAAGGATAGAATTACGAAGTTACGAATGGATAGAGTCATAGGATATTTCATGAATAGATAGGAATGGATGATTGTAAAATATCTTGTTCTTTTATTTAAGGAATTAAAGAAAATTAATACATAGTGCACCTTCATGAAATATTGAAATTTAGGGTTTAGAGGATTTCTAAAACTCTAAAAGAGATCAATTTTATAAATAGGAATAGCACTATAAGGTTTTGAAATTTTTAGAAAATATCAAATATTGTTTGTGACTCATCAAAATATCCATTTTATGTTTTTGTTATTGTTGGGAAGATTTTTGGATACCAATTAGTTATTAATTTTACTTAAGAAATTGATTTTATAAAGGTTTAAAGAAAGAGAAGTATACAATTCTTATATCTTATAAAATAGTCCTGAAATTGGTAATTTTATAAATTTTGTATATATTTGTATTTGCTAGGAAAAATATCAATTTTACATTCTCAAAGACTTTTATATTTTTTAGAAATTCTCTAAATTGTTAAAGAGAGGGTTTAGGATTCAAATTTAAATTCTGAATGGTTTTAAAAATCTGGAAAAATTATATTTAGATGTAAAACATTATTTGGAACAGTTTTTGTATAGTAACTTTTGGCTAATTTTGACTGTAAGGCTTTCAATTTGATGAAAAATTAAAATTGGGAGAAAGGAATAGTGATTTCTAGGGTTCTTCATATTCCCGATTTGGGGCTTTCGGATTTGTGGGGTTTTGGGGCAATTAACCATGGGGCTTTTGGTTGTAGGATGTCTACGAGTGTTATGAAGGTGGATTAGTGGATCGAGGTGAATCGTGGAAGCCGGGCGACGGGGTCGGGCGGCGGCGGCGAAGAACGGGTTTGGGGCTTTTTGATTTGGTGGACAATTGCACGCATTGGTAGCTTTGTAAGCTTGAGGGAGTGTCTAGGGTGCTTACCACGCTGTTGTTTGAGCTCGGGCGGCCGCGACTTGGACTGTCGACGCGGGGCGGCCGGCGGCCGAAACAGGGGAGCCGCGGGGAGCTCGCGGCGGGGCTTCCTCGGTTGATTTCGCGCCGATTGCTTTAGGCTGCAGCTGCGCGGTGCTACAACAAGGCTCTAGCCGGCGGCATTAAGCTTAAGATGTTGTGGCTTGGGTGAATTTTGTGATGAGGCGGCGGCGGCCGGTGCAACGGGAGCAAGGAATTGAAGCTTCTGTGTGCTATTTATAGGCGCGAATGGACTTGGATAGGTACCCAGGGACATTGAGGCGCGGATGAGCTCGAATTCGTGGAGATATTTGCAGGGATTCGGTCCAATTGCCGTTGAGCAAGTGTACGGCGCGGGTGAGCCGTGATGATGGCGGGGAAGGAGAGATTCCCGCGGTGTTCTTCGTGGTGGCGACGTGTGGCGCCGATTTCCACTGTCTTGGCGTGCAAGATCGAGCTTGGAGTGGTGCACAGGATGCGGTTGGCTGTGGTTCAACTGGCAGAGCAAGGAAACAGGGAAGAAGGAAGGAAGAAAGAGAGGAGGAAGAAAGGTGCTAGGGGCAGTTTGGTAATTTAACAGAGAAAGGTTTCAAAATCAAGTTTTCAGTTTGGATCAACATTTGAATGTGAATTAATATGAAAGTATTATGCATATAGTAGCTAAGTAAAGTGAGAAAAGAGGATGATTTTGGGGATTTCAAACATGGAGGGGTATTTTGGTAATTTCTCTGAAAGTATTTTTAATTCAAAGTTTAAAAATGAAATTCAAGGGTTGAAATCAAAGTTGAGTTTTAAATAAGATGCAAATGATCATATGAAGGGATAGGAGATAAATATGTAAAAGAAGATGATTTTGGAAATATCAAGTTGGAAGGGCATTTTGGTAATTTTGACTAAAGACATTTCCAATTCAAGTTTTAAAATATATCCAAGGTTTGAAATTGAGTTTAAACAAATATTGGTCATGCAAAGTAGTTGAATAGGGTTTAAAAAGAGGGAAATTTGGAGGTTTTTAGCCAAAGGGGCAAATTGGTAATTTTGCCAGGTATATATATTTAATGCAAGTTTAAGGTCTAAATTTGAGTTTAAGTTTTGGGAGAAATCGAGTATGCATGAATAACTATTTAAATTTAAAAGAGGAAAAACTTGGGATTTTAGCTAAAGGGTATTTTGGTAATTTACTAGTGCTCTTTTTGATATAAATTCAAAGTTTGAAAATAGTACATTAATTGAATGCATATTTTGTACTTATAAAGGATTTATTGAAATCAATAGGAAAGGGTTAAAGGAAAGGGCAATTTGGGAATTTTTGACTTAGAAGGGCAAAATGGCAATTTCACTAATATCTGATGGTTGAATATCAAATTCGTAACTTAGAGGGATTAGTTGCTTATGGATGGAAAATGGTTAAAAGAGATGGAAATTGAATTCTTGGAATATGGAGTATTGAAAACACTATTCACTATATGAAAATACTATTCACCGTTTGAAACTCTCCTTTTCAATTAAATGTATAAAATCCTAAAACATGATTTGGGTTTATAAAAATTTATAAAAGGAATAGTGCGTAAAAGCAAAGTAAAAGCAGCATGCTGAGAGGGTTTTATTTGCAAGACAAATAAATCTGGTTTTACACTTTATAGGAGATTTTGAAATTTGTAAACCGAGAAGATTATGGCTCAAGCAATAAAGAAAACTGGAAAAGGAATTAAATGCGAAAAAATTTTATGCAAAATTTCAGGCTGTAACAGGTGACATGGCGTTGATGAATTGGAGTCTCCAGTCAAAAGTTATGGAAGGGAAAAAAAAGATATTTCTATTAATTGCTAACATCATTGCTGATGTCACTGCATGCCCATGCATACACACAGCACGGGATGGACATCACAGCCACGGTGTGAGAGTGCTACAGACGAAAAGGGCAACTGTGGATTGGCCATCCGGATTAATTGTCGAACGGATGGATAAACGCCTCGTGAATAGCTAACCGATGCTCAAATTCCTGCTACCTTAGCAAAGGGACACATCGATTCATTAAGCATTTGGCAATCCCTACCGGGTTAATATATAGGAAGAAACCCGCGCCCACGACGCCGTCGTCCCTGCTTTGTCTCATAGTCACCTGAATAGGACGGACACACATTTTATATAGGAGAAAGAAAATAGAAGAGAAAAGAGAAGCGAAAACGTCTATTATTAAATTTTGAAATTGTTCTAACTTTAGAATTTTTTTAGAAAATAATTCCTAGATTTTTTAAATGGCCTACAGAAAAGAAAATAAAAGAGGAAAAAAAGCGAGAAATTTTTTCGAACTGAAAATTTTTCTAGCTTCAAAAAATTATAAAAATATCTAAACTTTCTATGAACTTTTTTTGTGCAGGCATGGTTTCATTTCTGCGTACTTTCGATTTTTTTGGAAATTTTAAACGGTGTAGGAAAAAGAAAATAGAAAATAAAAAAGAAAGTAAAAAGAAGAAGGTAGAAGAAGCAAAAATTATTTGTAATTTCAAAAAATTTTGGAAAATATCAAAACTTTTTATGGACCTTCTTTGTATAGGCATGGTTTCATTTGTGGGAACTTACTATTTTTTGGAATTTTTACACAGCGTACAAAAAAATTAAATAGAAAAGAAAAAAGGAAGTAAAAGAAGAAGGGAGAGGAAGCAAAAAAATTTCCTAATTTTTAAAAACGTTCAAAAACATCCAAACTTTTTATGCACCTTCTTTGTGTAGGCATGGTTCTATTTTTTGCAAACTTTATATTTTTTGGATTTTTTAAACTGCTTAGAAAAATGGAAATAGAAAGGGAAAAAAAAGAAAAAAGAAGGCAAGGAATGAACTACCGGGGAAAACGTGGTGTGCCTGAGGATCGAACTCGCGGTGGTGGCGTGAGTTCTTGCGCTGGCGACCAGCGGACCGTTTCGTCCGCTTCGTCAAGGAAAAAGAAAAAAAAAATACTTTTATATATAACTTAAGAACGGACGGTCGGATCCTATTTCGCCCGACGATCGGACGGCCGGTGTCCTCCGGCCGACGTGGCCACGCGAGTTGAAGCCGGCCGACGTGGCTACACGAGGAGGCTCCAATGCCTATCGTTTTATAGATATAGTTTATATAGAATAATTGGTAACTAAAGTATACCAGAACTAAATAAAGATAAGAAAAAATCTATATCAATATTGCGTTAGAAAATGAACAAATGAGAGAGAGCAAAGATAAATAATTTCCCTTCTGATGGGGGAGTGACTAGTGAACAGTCACCTGGTTTTGAGTACGTATCGCAGTCGCCTGCTATCCCGCTGAGATCACAGGCGATTTGGGAGCATAGGTATTCATGCGGCTTTGCCAGCCGAGCCAACTACCCTATGCACGAGTTTAAAATACAATAATTTTTTCTTCTTTTTGACTGCTTCTGGACATAGACTAAAAAAATGATGAATGTATATACTGGTATACATGTATTTGAAGCTGAAAAAATGAATGTACAATTTTTTTTCATGGACTAGCTATTTGGTACACGCTTGGCACAAAGAATTTTTGCAGGTGATTTTTCTACCAGTTTTTCCAGTCCGTTTGAATTGTTTTTCCACTTTTTATTTCTAGAAAAATATATCGGTATTATAGAAAAGTGAACAAAAAACAAAATTAACAAAATAATCTACGGTAAACAAAAAAGTAACAAAATAATCTATAGTAAACAAAAAACAAAATAAATCTATAATAAACAAAAAACAAAATAAATCTATAATAAACAAAAAACAAATGTTGTATAGCCTAGCGTTTTTACAAACACTCAGCATGCATATGATCCATTTTTAAAAAAGGCACATACTAAAATAAAAGGCCAAAAATAGTTAAGATTAAAAATCAAAACTAAAAAATTCCACTAAGAAAGAATAAAAATTTCACAAATAGAAAACATGGAATTTTTATATACACTAACTGGAAGAAAAAGACAACTATGTATATTTCCTGTAAAAATAGACAAGGCTACGCAAAAAAAAGGGGGCCAAAATATAAGATGAAAAATTAAAAGTAAAAAATTTCCAGTAAGAAAGAACAAAAATTCCACCAACACAAACTGTTTTTTCAGTGAATGAAAAGGTGGAAAAATGGTACAAATTTACTGGAACAAAAAGCAAAAAGCGCACGCGTTCTTGTGATGCTTGTGTGTGCTGTATGGGGGTACCTAGCGTTTTGCTATCCATAGCGTTTTGCATGCATTGTACAGAATCCTTTTTTTGCTGCCTTGAAGAAAACAATGTAGTAGAGTTCCATGTGACCTCTGACCTCCTCTTCTTGGCTTCCGCGCGCGATCTTGACTCCTCAAGTCTCCCTCTGTGATTGCGTCATTGCGTGCGTCAGTCCATGTGAATGGCCGAGCTTACCGTGGTGAAAAAATGTGTCCGTGTTGCTGTGAATCACGTCGTCTACTCCTTCGACGATCGACAATCAAACAATCACAAGAGATAATAAACACAGTATATAGAGACAAAAAGGCGTTGTATTCTTTATTAATTTCAGATCTGTTTTGGTATAAGGGATATCTCTTTTATATTGCTTCCATAATTAGGTTTATCCATAATTCTCTTAGGGATAAAACTCTAGTGTTACAACACTCCCCTTGAGCGAACCGCGATATGCCAATGCCTCAATAAAAACTCCATCCAAAAACCCAGTGGGAAAAAAGGATTGAAGAAAAGAGTACACTGCACACGCATGCTGCATTGTGATATTGCCTCATTAAAAATCTTATTATGAGAAACTTCATGAAAAACTCATATAAGGAAAAAAGAGTACAATATTACCGTCTTCAGGACATGCACATCTTCAGGATGCAGGTATCTACGGGATACTCATACGGGGTCTCCCCTGAACATTACAACTCATGAAATCGCCTCATACCAATTCCGTGAACAAGTTTCCGGAATGTTGAGATGGGTAATGCCTTAGTGAACAAATCTGCTATTTTCATTAGACTTCACTTGAACTACCTCGATCTCACCGCTCTTCTAGAGTTCGTGAGGGTAGGACAACTTAGGAGCAATATGCTTAGTGAGATTGCTCTTAATATAACCCAATTTCATTTGCATGACACAAGCAGCATTATCCTCATAAATTGGAATGGGGGTATCAATGGTTTTTATGCCACATGACTTCTGGACGTGGTTTACCATCCTTTTCAGCCAAACACCCTCTCGGGTGGCTTCATACAAGGCTATGATCTCAGAGTGGTTAGTGGACGTAGCCACTAATGTTTGCTTATAGGATTTCCAAGAAATCGTAGTACCACCATAAAGATATACAAACCCAGTCTGAGACTTAGTGGTGTGCGGGTCAGATATATAACCCGCATCAGTATATCCCACCATGTTCTTGGACTCGTTCCTTTCATAGAACAGTCCAAGATCCTGCGTACCTTGCAGGTACCTAAGAACAGTTTTTACTCCCGTCCAATGTCTTCTGGTTGGTGCGGAGCTCTATCTGGCCAATAAGTTTACCGCGAAAGCGATATCAGGCCTGGTACAATTTGCCAAATACATCAATGCACCGATGGCACTGAGATAGGGAACTTCTGGCCCCAAAATCTCCTCATTATTTGTTCTCGGCTTAAAAGGATCCTTATCCGCTTCTAGGGACCGAACCACCATGGGGTTTTCAGGGGGTGTGCCTTATTCATGTTGAACTTCTCTAACACCTTCTGAGTATAGGAAGTCTGGTGCACAAAGATCCCTCCTGATATATGCTCGAGCTGCAGGCCAAGATAAAACTTGGTTTTACCTAAATCTTTCATTTCAAACTCCGTCGTCAGGTGAGCGCTAGCTTCACCAATGTCCTCTGCCGTGCCGATGATATTTAGATCATCAATATATACAGATATAATACAAAATCCGCTCGAGATTTCTTTATAAACTCTGTGAGGACGATCGTCATTGTTTGTGTATCCCTTCTTCAGGAGGAATTCACTCAGCCGGTTGTACCACATTCTACCCGACTGTTTCAGTCCATATAGCGACCTATTCAACTTGATGCTATACAAATGTCTATCTCCCTGATTTGGGATTTTCAGCCCTTCAGGGACTCTCATGTATATTTCCGAATCCAATGACCTATATAAATATGCGATCACAACGTCCATTAACTGCTTTTTAGATTCATACAAGCTGCCAAAGATATTAAGTATCGGAAGGTGATTCCACTCATGACAGGAGAATATGTTTCATCATAATTAACACCGGGTCTCTGCTTGAACCCTTGTGCCACTAGCCTCGCTTTGTATCTCACCACCTGGTGATGCTCATTCCTCTTCCGGAGGAATACCCACGTAGCTCCTACGGGGAGCACTTTGTGGGGAGTTGGCTCTACGGGGCTAAACACTTTTCTTTTATTAAACGAGCACAGTTCAGCCTCAATTGCTTCTTTCCATTTAGCCCAGTCCGAGCGCTTCCGGTACTTTGCCATGGTCTTAGGTTCTGGGTCTAAATCTAAGGATTCAGCAATTTTAGAGGCAAAATATATGTCGACAACAGTGGACTTTCTTTTATACAATTCTCCTGAATTTACATAGTTCGTGGAAATTTCCTCATTTAAATCATCCGTCTCCACGTGATTTCCCAGCACATCGGGACTGGACCCTTTCGTTCTCCTAGCGCCTAGAAAGGTGCGCGCATGGTCACTGGGTTTCGCGCCTTCGGGGCGCCTGCCACCTTCAGGGTGGTTATCGACTACTGGTCGATCCACGACTACAGGTCGTTCGTTCTCACTTGACAGGGGTAATAAGTCTGCACCGATTCTTTGCTTATGCGGACGTCTCCGCGTGCTTGAATCAGGTGCACCCGGGTCGCTCCTCCTTTTTCTACTAGGGGGGCATGAGTGGTCTTCAGGGGTACCTCCACTCTCTCCGGTGCATTTACTGCAGGTATGTGCGACTTAGTTAAGCCTCTATGGTCAGTGAAAGCATCTGGCAGTCGATTTGCAACTTGTTGCAAATCTATTATACGCAGAACTTCCAGTTCAGTTTCCTTAGTGCGTGGGTCTAGGGCATAGACGCCAGTGGCATTCCAATCGATTTCCCGGTATTCCTTAGTATGGTATTTTTCATCTCCCCCTAATACCGGGAAACTGCCTTCGTCAAAAATACTGCAGGTTACCTGTCATAGGCTCTAGGTATTAAATAATCGACGGAGATACAAACCCAACATAGACCCCCAACTTCCGGTGTGGCCCCATGGTGGTACGCTGCGGTGGTGAGATCAGCACATATACATCACAGCCGAATTTACGCAGATGGAAAATACTTGGTTGTTGCCCACGCACTAGTTCCATAGGGGATGTGTTATGATATGCAGTCGGCCTGAGTTTTATTAATTCCGCGGCATGCAGTACCGCGTGTCCCGAACTACTGGTGGGGAGCCTGCAATTCTGTAGCAAAGGTCTGACTATTAACTTGATCCTCTTTATAAGTGACTCAGCCAAGCCATTTTGTGTGTGCACATGAGGCACGGAATGCTCTACAGTTATGCCCATGGCCGTACAATAATCATTAAACGCCCTCGAGCTAAACTCAGCGGCATTGTCCAATCTAATGGACCTAATTCTTTCTTCAGGAAAGTCGGTCTGTAATTTAATTACTTGGGCAATTAACTTAGCAAACGCATGGTTTCTCGTGAGACAATGAGGCATCGTGAGACCAGCGTGTAGAAGCATCTGTAAGCACCATGAAATACCTAAATGGGCCTGTTACTGGCAGGATCGGTCCGCAGATATCACCCTGAATTCTCTCCAGGAAATTCGGGGACTCACTCTGGACTTTAACATGAGAGGGTCTAATTATTAATTTTCCTTTGGCGCATGCAGGGCACACAAAAGCTTCAGGCTTTGGAAAATCAGATACTTCAGGGTATGACCTACAGAATTTTTTACTATTCTTTGCATCATACTCAGGCCCGGATGTCCCAGACGGTTATGCCAGACTATATACTGGTCCGGGGTGGTTATCTCATCCTTCATAGAGAGATGAGGAGAGGGCTTGATGTAGGTGTAGTATAGGCCAGATCTAAAAGAGGAGAATTTCTCCACCACCTGCTTCTCACACCCGTCTCTAGAGATTACCAGGAGGAATTCAGTTCCACATTCATGATCGGTTTCTATATGAAAGCCGTTCATGCGAATGTCCTTAAAACTTAGCAAGGTGCGAGTCGATTCAGGGTACAAGAGAGCATCCTCGATGGTGATCATTGTGCCCATGGGGAGAGTTAACACGGCTCTACCGGAACCCACAATCCGCGTGTTGCTATCGGCAATCGTCAGGATATTTCCATCCCTCTTCTGGAGGTTTTAGAAGTACTTTATCTCCCTTAATATGGTATTGGTCGTGCAACTATCTACCAGACAGAGTTCCTCCTCCATTTGGCCACTACGCGGTTCTATGTCATATAAATATATCACATACACACAAGTAAGGTATATTTTCAAGTATCACAAGCATGCATAATATCATCATATCGAAAGCAGTGATAAATAACCCATAACGTTATTAAGTTCTTCAGGAACTATTGTAGACATAGAACACAAAGGACTAATTATTACAAGTTTATAAATAAAAATGTTCTGCAGGAACATAAGCAAACCACAAACTAAGTAAGGATAATGTCAGGACACAGATGCAGCTACAGGCTACTGCATATCTCCATATAAATCCTCCAGTTCTACTCTAAGAAGATTGTCCTCATCATCAGAGGTGGGGTCCTTCATCTTCGGGCTTGGCGGGACCTCCTGTTTGTCACCCTTCTTCTCTTCCAGAGGATTTTCGGTGAGTGGCGTGTACCTCGATCGAGCTTTTCTTTCTCGCCGTCTTTCTTTATGTACTTACGTGCAGTTCCACGAGGTGCTTTGGGGTGCGGCAAGTTCGCGACCGATGGCCCTTGCCACCACACTGTAGCATGGCTTACCGGCGTGGTGTGACTTGGTCTCGCGAGGCTTCTTCTGGACAACCTCCTTGCCTTTGCCACCAGCCTTTCCCTTATCTTAGCTTTTTCTGCCCGCCGTGATTCTGTCACGACGTCTTTGCACCTCTTCCTCGCTTACGGCCACAGCTGCGGAGGACCCCGAGCATTGGCGTGTGATTACGCACACCCCGACCCGTAGAGGCGAACATGATGATTCTTCATAAGAATCTCATCGTCTTCTCCGCTTCAGCGAGTTTGCATTAACTTCAGTGACGGGTGAACTTACGGCGGCGATCTGCTGCTGGAGTATCATCATGGAAGGGTGAAAAGTCCCTAGGGTCTTGTTAATCATTTCCTCATCGAGACACATTTTTCCACGAACCTCGGTTTAGCAACGACCTATGGAGGCGAGTTGTACCCGACCACGGACTTAAAGTCCTGAAACCCGAGTTCTGTCCACTCTCTCTGTGCCTGAGGCAGGAGAGTCTGCACATGCTGGTTGTAGCGCTCTCTCAGGGAGTTCCACAGTGCCAGCGGGCTGTCCTCCATCATATACTCGGACTTCAGGTCCGGGTGTATGTGGTGCCTCATGTAGTGCAGGGCTGAGTACCTGACTGGATTAGGGACTGGTGGTGTGCCCTCTGCGAGAGGGACAATTGTAGCACTAAGGGAGCGGGCTTCCAAGTTGATCCGCAGATCCATAGCCCAAGTCAGGTAATTGCTCCCATCGACAGCGAGAGGGGAGAAATCTCTCTTGTTTAGGTCAGACATATCCTACATATGCAATTATATATTTACTATAGGGAATATACAATGATGGTTTGCAAGGAAATATTCTAAAATTCTCTAAATTACATTAATAATTGAGACTACCGGTCTTAGACGAATTATTAAGCAAATAAAACAAATATGTAATTCCCATGGGTTTGCTATTAATAAAGAACTGCAGGTCTAAATATAAAACAAATATAGTGAATAAGCAATGATAAATCAATAAATGAATTTATCCATAATTTAAGGGATTTCTAGAAATTTTAATTTCTAGTAAATAGACATCTCCCTTTTTTTTTTTCTTGTCTACCCTAGCTGGCCCCTCTTTACTATGGACCATATAGGCCACAAAAGGCTTACAGGCCGGTGCCTTGCGAGGAAGCAGTGCATGGGCCACAATTAACATTCACGGCAGCTAGCCAAAAAAAAAACCTGAAAAGAACAAGCTAGCAACCTGCACTACGATGGTAAAGAGGGGCGTATGGACCTGCATGGGCCAGCGCTAGCAAACTTGAAAAGAACAACCTGAAAAGAACAAGTTTGCAAGGCGCATGGACCTGCATGGGCCAGCGCCGCATGGGCTGGCCTGCAAGCAAGCAAATGCACGGGCTGACCTGAATCAAATACATGGCACTGTTTGCATGCATTTTCCGGCCGCACGCGTATACGGTTCGTATACGTCGGGTTTGCCCTTTTTTTTTCACGTCTCCGAAGCCCAGTCCATCCCGCGGTAGTTAGGGTTTCCACTCTAGGGTAAAGACTCTAAGAACAGCAACGACACGACGAAGCAACGAAAATTCAACAAGTTTAAGAACTAGGCAGCAATAGTAATGGCTAAACGGGCTAGGAACACAAGGAAAAACACAACGAACTTTCTTTTTTGGGGGATTTTTCTGGACTACAGGACGAATAAGATGAACTAAACAAAGATAAGGGGTGTTCTCACCAGGCAACCGTCGCTCTGATACCAAATGATAGGAGCGGACGCAGGGTCCCGATTATCTGGTGAGAGACGACGAGGATAATTCGGTAGGTGTCACAGAGACCTAACGATCCGGCTTCCAATCCCACAAGGAACTGAAAATCCCGCGATCGCTAAACCACCACGACGAGCGTTATCGACCGAACCAGAGGCGCGATTGACCTGTCCACGAAGGACGGTTCCTGCAAGCAACCGAAGAACGAGCAAGAACACAAGATAAGCAATCTCTCAATTGCAAATATATGATTAAGATCAAACACAAGTTGGGGTTCGAAAACTTCGGTCTTGTTGGTCTAGCCGACACAAGAAAGAACGAGCGATATCTCACACTGAGCGTGGCGAAATCAACTAAACAAAACCCAGCGAATACGAGACATGACGGCGGCCCTAAATAGTGAGGAGGACAGGGAGGGGGCGCCCAAAGTGGGACCCACACGTGCTGGACACAAACCCTAGGGATACACGGGCTTTGGGCCCAACAATACAGTGACGCAGCGCCTGGCAGATTCTGGACGCCTCCGTAAAACGTGAATTTCTGCTGATCCGGAAGGAATTTTGAGGCGGGGTTAGATCCGTTGGAAAGATAATCTCGATAGCTTTCCGTGAAGTGGTCATACGTTGAAGGCCGAGTCCGTATGTGGCCTGAGCGTCTGTTTTCGTGAGTACTGCTCCTGGATGCGCGAATCCGAGTTGACGACGAATTCGACGTCCTCTTGGCTTGGGCCTGGTTGGCGGATGCCCCTTAAAACGTGGACTTCTCTTGGTTATCTTCCCTTGGCAGGGATTTGAATGGCATGGCATGGGGATTCATGCCGTCTCGGCACTTTCCATCTCCATCAGCTAATGTAGGGGCCGGCGACGTCGACGACATAGTGGACGTAGTGGAAGTAGTGGAAGTAGGGGTCATAAGCTTGCCGGTGATGTCCTCATCACTTTCCATGAAGGTAAGAGAAAGATCACAAAGAGCTTATGTTTTGATGTTGTTGACATGGAGTACCGCTACAACACCATCTTCGGGAGAGGAATCATCAACGCCTTCGGGGCAATCATACATCACAGCTACCTGTGCATGAAAATGCCCACCGATGGGGGAGTCATCACCATTCGAGGAAATCAACAATCAGCAAGAAAAAATGAACTTGAAGGCATGCCAAGGCTCAAGCTAGTCCAAACTACGGAGAGAGTTGTGGGGGATCGATTTTAGACATAAAGATGTCGGCGATCCACAATACACAACTTTCCAGGATTTCAGTTGTGCACAGGTGTAGCATCATCCTGCAACGCGAAATTACACAACAGAAATACTTTTACATTGAAAGTATGCCTGCTGGCTAAGTTTTACAGACTCTACTTTACAGTAGTTACATTTATTTATATTACAACCAGAATTCGCAGCCCATTACCACAGGCAATGCCTGAGCGTAGGGATGACCTAGACCACATTCCTTCTTTCTGCACCTCCTTCACTCTTTGTGGTTGATCTCCAGTATCTCCTTCGATAGGGTTTCCTGACCGAAGACTGCCCGTTGGAATGGGCAGCCCGCATGAAAGGTTGGTGAGTACGCAAGTACTCAGCAAATCACAAAGACTATCATCCCTTCAAAATCATGAACTAGGATTCCTAGGGGGTTAATCACTTGTTACTAAACTCCAATATTTTATTTGATTACAGTTTTTCAATTTTAAGGGATTAAGGTTATGACTAGTAATCAAGATTAATTATAATAGGTAAAACAATTCTAAATGATTTACAATTTTAAATAATACATGGCAAGGTAACAATTCGCAACAGGAATAAGAGAGAACATAACGCGTAGGCCAGAGATAAATGAGATGAGAAAAAGTGAGAGCGAGAAAGAAAGTCTACTTAAGCCTTGCTATCTGGAATCACCCATTAACACAGCTTCATATACCGGAAGCACGGTCCGTCGATGTTTTATTTGACTGAGTTCTGCAGAACTTGCCCAGCTTTACCCAAACGATGCCTCAACGTGATCAGTGCCGATACACCAAGGACACGACACTATGCCGTTACCCTAGTTTCCGCCCAGTAGAATCTCGGCCCCTTTACTCATACGGAACTTGCCCATAATAGCAAGCCGATTGGCCGTAGTGTTATAAAGGGGATCTACTGTTCATCTAGCTGATGACCGCTTACGGGTATAACCATACAGATCGCCAACGATTGCACACCTCCTCCTGCGGAAACATCGTAATAACGGTATAGAGCACATCTAGATCCGATTTCTCGGTCGCATGGTTGGGAGAAATTGTGTTACGTTGCAGTGGCAAAAGAATAGTATCCTTATATGCTGCGGGCAGGAACTTCATAACAACACTATTCCACAAAAGGGAATTCTCAAAGGTTCCAACTAGGGAACAATCATCATCAAATCATTATTCACAGATCAATAACTTCCATCCTCCTCTGCCCTAAGCTAGGGATAGCACTTCATAATCCCAACATATAATCTAATCACACGTCAATACTCACTCATTCGACAACACGTGCTTACCTATAGTAAGCAGCTTAAAATCAATATCTTGCCAAGTATTAATTTTCCTTTAAGTAGAGTGTTTATGTTAAGCTTTTTCTAGTTCACCAGTTTTAAATAGGATTATTCAGTAAGGTATACCCATGTGGACATGGCCTATCAAAAATCAGGCATACTACCGACATTGACTAGGTTGAGCTATCGCCAAGTCAAGTTTTTAATTAGACCTTGTCAAGATGAATATGGCTTATATTTGACAAGGGAATCTATTCGTACTATTCAGAAGTTCATCTATCGCCAATCAAATTATAATCATCCTAGTTTACAAGTTTATTCTAAGTCTAAAATTTCTAGGTGAAACAAGTTTTACCCAACTCCATAGCACAAGAGTTTGATCGAGATGATCGAGACATTTGTGACTTGCCTTTCAATTTGGGTTCTCCGGATGTTGTTCTAGCTTCGACTTCTTTTGATCCTTCGGGTGGTCTTCTTAACTCTTCCTCTCCTGACTTGAGATTCTTGGACTCCTTCTTCGGAGGGTTCGGCTATTTTATCTGTTTTACCGTATGCATTTATAAGAACCAATTTAACACCAATATGATTTCTTTTATGCAATAAAATATTATCCTGTCACATATATACACATCCCATTTTACTTTGTAAGATATGATTTTGTAAATTGTTAGAGGATTTAAATTTTTAGAAAATATAAAGATATGCATATGCTTAGGTGTTCTGTTGAAAAAGGTACTTCAAAAGTATTAATAAGTATTATTGATCCTAAATATAAAAGGTGGTGATGTTAATGCATTTAAAAGCAATATGTGGTTTTTATTAATTCAAATATTTTATTTATTTAATTTTATTGATAGTAGGTTTTACGGTAGAATGGGTTAAATATTTAATACACTTATTTGTCTAGGTTAAAGATGATTCATAAACATGCATGGATACATGACTTTCAAAAACATGACAATGCAGCGCGTGCATTTTATATGTACTTCAAA
The DNA here is from genome assembly GCA_036346145.1 of Olyra latifolia. Taxonomy (NCBI): domain Eukaryota; kingdom Viridiplantae; phylum Streptophyta; class Magnoliopsida; order Poales; family Poaceae; genus Olyra; species Olyra latifolia. The sequence goes on along the minus strand of CM070524.1, from coordinate 36,744,673 downwards.
ATGTTTCAAGATGTATTAAATAGACAGGTTATTTAGTTTTTATATTGTCAAAAATCTTGTCTTTACATTATCTTCTTATTTTAGCTAAAAATCCTTTTTCATGTAAACTATAGCTTCCAAATATTATTAATAATATATATAGTTTTAAAATTCATATTTAGGTATAATTTATTATTTTGAACATTTCCTATTTGGGTATTGGCTACAAAATCGGCTTAGAATAGGGGTGAACCGGCTTGAATAGGAAAAACCGGAAAAACCGAAGGGTTCACTGCGTTGTCTTCTTCTTCCTCTGTTTTTCTTCTCCGGCGAGCCTTCGGCATTGGATTGCGGCTGCTATGGTCCATATAGAGCGATGATCTTGGGCTTGTTTCGTTTATGGGAGCAAGGCGCAGGATGGCCTTTGTTGGTTTATTGTCGAGGTGGTATGGTTCGTCCGGCGGCGAGCTCAAAGCGACCTAGGCAGCGGCGAAGTGAGAATCCGACGGTGCGGGTTTAGTTTTCGGCTAGGGAATGGCATGAGAGTGGTCGCAGGGATGCAAGGAAGTTGGAACTGAGGCGGTGTGGGGCGGTCCGTGGTGCCGCAATCTCGTCGGAGTTCGAGGCGAGGGCAAAAGGGCGGCGGCCGGGTGGAGTTGCGGCGAATCAAAGAGTCCAGAGCAACTAGGGAATACCACGAGCATGATTATGCCACGGGTTTGGCAAGGACAGGCTCGAAGCGGCCCAGCCACGCGGCTATTTTGAGGCGAGCTCGGCTCTGTGTGGCGTCGATTTGGCGGCCTAGGTGCAGGCGCATGGTGCGTGAGCTTCCTAGAAGCATGAGTAAGCTAGTGGTGGCGAGGGTTTTGACGGGAAGACCGTGGTGAGCTAGCCACGTGAGCTCATGAGCTCGGCGGCGGCTCTAATGGCGGCGGCTACTGAGCACAAATTAGGCTCGTGCCGTGCTTGGGGAAGAAGAGGGAAGGTTCTAGGGAGTTTATTAAGGCATGAACACGGCTCAATTTGAACTATGGGCAGCCTATTTTGCGAATTGACAGTGGAGACCGAAATTGGGGGAAGCGAATGGAGCTCCTTACCGGCGACGCTCTGACGAACTGGGAGCTCGGCGAGCTTCCTGGGAGGCCGTGGGGGTTCCTAGCGTCATGTCCCCGCGATGAATTCTCAGCGTCTCCACGGGTTCTCGCGTCTCGTTGCTTTGGCGACGACGGCGAGGTTACACGGAGGCTGTGACTAACGTGACTAACGGCGATTCCTCCCCAGGCCACGCGCGTGCTCCAGCAGTGTGAGACGGAGCGAGCAACAGCTCTGCTCTTGCTTAGCACAAATTGAAGGCGTATTTCCCACAAAAAGGAAAGCGCATTTTCCTTTTCTGGAAGGTTGCCATGTGGGGAAGCTCCTAAACAGGTATTTTCTAGGTTAAATGGAAAATGTAGTTTTTCCCATTGGCTGAAAACACAGTTAAGTTCTAGAAAAATATAAGTGGTTTAGAAAAATAAAATAAAATACTTTTGAGTCCACAAAATTATAAGGATTCTAAATATGTGCTTTGTTTTGGTATTTGATATTTATTTATTTTGTAGGATTTCTAAATCATTTCTTTAATCCCTTTATTACTAGTAAATGTTTTTATTACCAGAAAAATATAACAAAAATACTTTTGAGTTCAATAAAATATGAATATCCCATTTCTTCAATTTATTCTAGTATTTGAAATATTTTTATTTCATGATATTTTAAATGTTCTTTATTACTTCTTTTTATTGCTTATAGCACTTAGCATTATCAAAACAAATATAAGAAAAATATATTTGGGTCAACAAAACTATGGAAACAATATTTTATAGTTTATTCAATATTTTAACAAAATTATATTTTCTAGGATTTTTCATTGAGTTTTTAAATGCTTTATATTTTGGTATTTATGTTAATCTTTTAATATCTTAGCAAAATGAAGTAGTAGCAAAAATAAAGTAATACCTTTAGGCAAGGGAATATACATGATGCATGCTTATTCAGTTTAATTTGGTTTTCATCTTCTACCTTATGATACTTTTACTAATTTCCTTTTTAAGTTTGTTGTCATTTCGTGAATGCACCTTGCATTTTGTTTCGCGAAAAATTTTTATGCTCAAAATTTAGGGATGTTACAAGAATCGACTCCCAATACAGACCGAAGGATTACAAGCCCCAGGTCAGGCCGAAGAGTGAAAACCAGAAGATTCGATTATTCACAGAAAATGAAGAGAGAACAAGATCCATCAGAACCGCCCTCTCCGAAGAAGAAGCAAACGTCATCGACTTGCTTCGCCAAAACAGTGACATCTTCGCCTGGATGCCAGGAGAGTCTAAAGGGGTCCCTAGAGAGACAATCGATCACTCGCTAAACGTGAAAATGGATGCAAAACCAATCAAACAAAAACTTAGGAAAATGGGCCCGATAGACAGGAAGCAGCGAAGATAGAAGTGGAAAAATTGCGTCAAGCCTAAGCCATTCGGGAAGTTGCGTACCCGGAGTGGCTCACAAATGTTGTGATGGTGAAGAAGTCAAACGGCACCTGGAGATTGTACGTTGACTTCACAAATCTTAACAAGGCATGCCCAAAGAATGATTTTCCCCTACCAAGGATTGACTAGCTGGTTGATGTGACAGCGGGTTGCGAACTGATGAACTTACTGGACGCCTACTCAGGCTATCATCAAGTGTATATGAGAAAGGAAGATGAAGAGAAGACGGCATTCATAACACCCTTCGGCACATATTGCTTCCGAAGAATGCCTTTTGGTCTAAGAAATGTAGGCGCAACGTGTTCTTGCAAAATAGATGGGAAGAAATGTGGAAGCATATGTCGACGACATTGTCGTCAAAAGCAAGCGGAGGAGGGACCATGCGAGGATATTCAAGAGACCTTCATGCTTTGAGAGCGAAGGCATAAAATTGAACCCGATTTAAATGCGCTTTGCAGTGGAAACATGAAAGTTGCTTGGATTCCTAGTGTCTCACCGAGGGATAGAGGCTAACAAGGAGAAGATTGATACAATTCAATGCATGAAAGATCCTGAAAACAAGAAGCAAGCACAGAGCCTCTTAGGAAAGCTGGCTGCCCTAGGGAGAATTCTCCCGAAGGCCGCAGAAAAACACAAACACTTCTTCAACACAATTAAAGGGACAGCACCCTTTGAGTGGGGACCTCAATGCAAAGATGCCTTTGCAAGGCTGAAGGATCATCTTCAACAACTGCCAAGACTACGCCAAATTGACCGGGAAGCAGACACCTAACCTTGTATCTAGCAGCAAGCCACTTCACAGTCAGCGCAGTCTTCGTCAAGGATGAAGTCGAAGGGGGACAAACGCCGGTATATTATGTATCAGAATCATTGCAAGGAGCAAGAAGAAACTACATTGAGCTAAAAAAAAATAGCTTATGCATTACTTATGGCATCAAGAAAATTACGGCATTACTTTCAAGAATTCAAGATAAAGGTGCCCACAGCATATCCTTTAAGGTCTATATTTGAAAACAAAGACGCCACGACAAGGATCGCGAAGTGGGCCGCAGAGCTAGCACCCTTCGACATCACTTTTGAACCAAGGACGGCCATTAAAGCTCAGGCACTTGCTGATTTCATCTCTGAGTGGTCGGCTGAAGTTTCGGAAGAAGGCCCAGCACTGCCCCCTTTGTGGAGCATAAAATCCGATGGATCTTTCACAGCAGAAGGGGCAGGAGCATTGGAAATTGTAACTGACCCCAAAGAACAAAGTATAGAGTATTCACTCAGGTTAAACTTCAAAACAACGAACAACGCGGCTGAATACGAAGGACTTTTGCTGGGTCTTCGGAAAGCAAAATCCCTCGGAGCAAAAAGGGTCGTCATCTACACCGACTCAAAGCTGATAGAAGGGCATATAACAAAGGACTTTCAAGCCAAAGACACCGAAATGGCAAAATATCTAGAAGCAGTAAGAGCAATGGAGAAGCATTTCGTGGGGATCTCTATGAAAACAATACCAAGGGGGGAAATGTGAGAGCGGATGAGTTGGCCAGGGCAGCAGCATACTTTACAAGAATACCTGATGGGGTGTTTTATGAAGCAATATCACGAGCGTCTATATGTCCCGAAGTGCAGCTTATAGCAAGATCCTTGGAAGAAGACTGGCGAACAATCATCGTAAAATATATTCGGGATGGTGAATTACCCGAGGACAGTAAGAAGGTGTACGCAATGAAGCAACGTGCAAGAACATACGTAATGATGGATGGTCTCCTTTACAAGTCGGGAATCGGCACGCCGTGGATGAGATGTGTTTCAAGAGAAGAGGGAAAGGAAGCGCTGGCGGAAACGCACGCAGGAGTCTGTGGTTCGCATCAAAGCCCGAGGGCTCTCGCAGCGAAGGTGTTGCGCATGGAAATATATTGGCCAACGGCCAACAGCGGCGCAGAGGATTTCGTGAAAAGGTGCCGAGGATGTCAATGGATGACAAACCAACCGAAGGCTCCGCCAACAAACCTACAGCCCTCACCCCCAGTGTGGCCTTTCGCCAGATGGGGGATCGATATCGTGGGGGAACTCAAGCAGGCTTCAGGAGGATTTAAATGGATCATTGTTGAAATTGACTACTTCACCAAATGGGTTGAGGCAGAGCCATTGACGAGCATCACAGCTGCGAAGACCCAACATTTCTTTTGGAAAAATGTCATATGCAGATTTGGCTTACCACAAGAAGTAGTGACTGACAATGAGTCACAATTCATCTCGTTGAGATTTAAGTCATTCTGCGAGGACCTTGGCATCAAAATATGCTATGCTTCTATGGGACACCCACAAGCGAACGGTGCAGTTGAACGGGCAAATCAAAACATGATGAAATCACTGAAAAGAAGATTAGTAGATGAAGCAAAAGGAAAATGGCCAGAAGAACTGGAGAAGACACTGTGGGCAATTCGAACAACGCCCACAAGACCAACAGGGTATTCACCCTTCAGGCTGGTGTATGGTGAAGAGGCAGTAACGTCGGCTGAAATCTAAGCTAAGACCCTTCGGTTCATAACAGGTGGAGCCAAGATTAGTGACCAACCGCCGGCCGACACTGTCGAAGTGGACAGGCTTAAAGCAAAAGAGGCCTTAGAGAAGTATAATGAGTTAATGAGCAGAACCTACAACAAGCATGTAAGACCACCGAAGATCCAAGAAGGGGATATAGTCCTTCGAAAGATGCCACAACGACTATCCAAACTAGAGCCTACATGGGACGGACCCTTCATCGTCAACAAATAAACAAGACAAGGAACGTTCCACCTCTCCAATCTTGACGGCTCTTCGGTCCTAAACACATGGAACACGAAGAGCCTGATCAAGTATTATCCATGAGAATGAATGAAGCACTGAGTACTCTTTTCTCCGACTCGGTTTTTCCCTAGCGGGTTTTACGAGCGGAGTTTTTAACGAGGCTCAGACGCCCCAAAAACGGCTGTGACCGGAGAAGTCCTACGGGAATGTAACTGTCAACATGTAATCTGAGATGAAATGAAAAAGTACGTTCCCGAGCAGACAATTCAACTTGAGTAAGGGGTTGGCGTGAGGCCAAGAGCACTCGCGCGTCACCCAAAACATCACCTTCGCGGGCCACGAGCCTTCGCGAACGTGTAATGCGCAAAAGCGCCAAGGGGCTGGCGCGAGGCCAAGAGCGCTCGCGCCAGACACCCAAAACATCACCTTCGCGGGCCACGAGCCTTCGCGAACGTGTAATCTTAAAAAGCGCCAAGAAATGGCCGCGAGGCCAAGAGTGCTCGCGCCGGACACAAAACATCACCTTCGCGGGCCACGAGCCTTGCGAGCGTGTAATCTGCAAAAAAGTGCCAAAAATTGCCGAGCGCCAAGAGTGCTCGCTAGACACCCAAAACATCACCTTCGCGGGCCACGAGCCTTGCGAGCGTGTAATCTTAAAGCGCCAAGGGGCTAGCGAGGTAGAGAGCACTCGCGCGGACATCAAAACATCACCGTAATGACCAATTTGTTAAATTTTCTTGTAGCTATGCATATCATTAGCATGTTCATTCATTTTTATGTTGGTTTACAAAAATTTTGCATTCAACCACTATGCTCTATGGTGGGAACATAAGGCGTTTAACTTTAAACCCTTTTGGCCAAGCCATTAGAGTTTTGAGACATAGCCCGACGGGCATATTCCCTAAATACCCGAGCTAGCCGTAGCTTGCCCGAGCAAGGTAGAGTTCACCCGAGCTCTATCGGAGCATGGTAGTGATTGTGCCGGACTTCACCGAGCTCTACCCGAGCTTGGTTGCTACCCATCCGAGCTAAATATCACTTGTTCGAGCTAGAAGATGTCCGGATGAAGCTGTCCGAGCTATAGATGGTTGGACCGAGCAACAGAAGACCCGACCGGGCAAGGAGAAGCTCGAGTAAGCTCATACCCATTCAAACAACCCAGCCACCACATCTGTTCTTTATTCCTTTTTGTGTTCCGGCAGTATCAGCCGAATCTTCCATCCATTGGCTGACTTGGATGGTGCTGGACAATATCAGCCGAATCTTCCATCCGCTGGCTGACTTGGGCGGTGCTGCAGGCAGCCCAGACCCTCAGCTTTTCTTACCCGGAATCTTACCCGCAGACTCTCTATTACAGGTGGGACCTGGACCTACTTGTCAATGGAAGAGTATACCTCTATTTAAACCCATCTCCACCCACTTTAACCAGCCCTCACTCTCCTTCTTCCCACGTCCAAGTTCTGGACAGCAGGAAGCTGTTCTTCATCTCCACCTCCACCATTTTCAAATCTCCACCCAAACCACCAAGAATCCATATACGGTGTTATATATCGTCGGAAAGCTGAAATCGTTGGCTATCCATTCCATCCCATGGTAAGCACATGCACGAAGGTTTACTATGGATTTCTCTTCCTTTTCTCTTTGCTGTTCGGTTTTGGGACAGCAAAGGCTGATTTCGTTTTCTGCTCATCTATGCCCTCTTTCTTCAAATCCAGGCCATGGAATGAGCAGGAGTAACATCTATACTTCCTAGGCTTCAAGTACATCCAACCCCCTTGCACGTTCACAAGAATTTGGGTTAGTTCTTGCTGCCTTTCTTCATCTACTTCGCTGTTTTGAACAGCAGTGAGGTTCTTCGCTGTTTTCTCATTTACATGTCATTTTCCCTCAAATGCAAGCTTGGAGATGGCCAAGAAGAGTTCATGCATGAGCTAAGAAACGTATATGAGCAGATCCACGCTTCTGGAGTTGAAGGGATCTCAAGGAACGAGCTGAAGAATACCGTCCACCACTTCGATCTTCTCATCTTTGAGCTCTTTATTGTTAAGCAAGGCCTTTCTTACTAGGTAAGAACCCAGTACTCCCTCTCATTTCTGTTCTTCACCATTTAGCATTCACAACTAAGCCATTCTTTGGTGAACACCGAAGCCTTAGAACCCCAGATCTGAAAAACAGCCTGTTTCGGCCTTTTCCTTGAATGGCAGCCTAGCAAATAAATTCTATAAAATCAACCGTAGCTCGGATGAAAAAGTGTTCTACATGAACGTTGTGCGCCAAGAAATTTCCTACAACTTTCATGTTAAGCCCGGGCTTAGCCGAGCTTATTAGGACCCCCAAAAGTGGCTCGTACTGAGCAATATACAAGCTAAGTGACCTTCCCAAGCTAGAGCTAGTTGAGCCCGACCTTGGTCATGTCCTAGCCGACCAAGCTATGCCATATCCGACCTTGTAAACCCAATATTGACTAAGGCAATGTCCTTTCTGAGCTAGGAGGCTCATTCCCGAGCTACCTAGGTCAATCCCGAGCTTAGTCCTTACAGCCCTGAGCTAGTTTGCACCCAAACTTCAACTGGCTCTATCTCACTCATCCGAACTCGGATTTGGGTGATTCTTTTTGCGAAATTTGCATTAGATCATGGACGTACTGAATCTCTAAAAATATTTGATGTTCCTATTTGTTTGGTATTTTATTTAGATTTTATTTGATATTCTTGCTACCGAACGTTAGGAGCCGACGTTCCGGAGGAGCCCGGACTTGATCCAGAAGTTCTCCCCGCCAACGAGCAGCAACCAGGCACTTATACTCCCCTCATTTGACTCACCATATTGATCCTTTATCTACATGCATTGATTTAATTATATCCTAACACTTGTTGCATGCTAATTTCGAGTATGTTATCTGTTGGGTAGAAGGTAGTTATGTCCTACCTAGTAATTAGTGCCTTACTAGGCTTGACACCCTTATTTCTTTATAGCCTAAGCAGGTACTATTATTTATGTTGTGTCACGAATGCTTAGCAATGGTTAGAGTCAACGAGGTAAAGCGATTAGTGGAGTAGTCCATTGGTCATGTGATTCAATTATTGATGTACTCAATGTTCGGTTTGGATTGATGAGTATTTGGATTACGTGTGAGAGCTAAGTTGGACTCGAACGGGTGATAGAGGATGATGGGAGGGCGGATCCTGACATGTAGCCCGTTTGGGTAATTAAGGACCGAACATCGGTACCTTCCTCTCAAGTACTATCGTACGACCACACGTGTTTTATGGGGACACTTGGCTAACTTCCTGTGCATGCTTGAGCCCTTGGGTACCAGCGGGGCAATGTGTTTGTGGGTGGGGTGGCAGGGGCGGACCATCCATGGGGCGTCCTTGTGCTTGGGTGTGATAGGCTTAGGACAAATCCACTGCAACGGTTAACTCCCTCCTGCACTCGTGGAGTGGGGACTGGATAAAGTTAACTTGGGTGACCCAATGGACTGGCATGTACATCTAGGAGGCTTCGGCATGGCTTGCTATGTCGTGTGGGTAAAGTCGTACACCTCTGCGAGTGTTAAACTGTTCAAGCAATGGCGTCTGGGTTAGGGCGAATCTTGAGTTGGTTAAGCTGCCATTTGTTAGCACTTCGTTACTGATTCTGGTTATATGGTTTGGATATGTGTTCATTTCCGAGCACTAGGTTGCTCGTGGTGTCGCTGGTCAGATAGAGACCAAGGGACAGATAGAGTCCCGGTATGTTTTGATATGGCCGGATAGAGGCTATGGACGGATGGAGTCCAATGGATTGATGATGGAGATGATATATTGATGAGATGATGATATTATTGCTAGTCACATTGATTTAAAATGTTTTATTCAAATGCCATTTACAATCTACTTATGTTTACGTCTTGCAAATGCACTTTATGCTGAAAATGTCATGCTAACCTTCCTTTGGATACATTATTCATGAATGAGGATATACATTACCTCCTAGTGTTGAGTACCATCTGTACTCATACAAGTTGCTACTATTTCAGGTGATTATGACCCCACGCTTGAATATTACCATCAAACGGATTGCGATAACGCTAGCGGGCAAGCGGAGTTCTAAACTTCGGTCGGTTGCCCTTGGGTTATGAGGCATACCTTCTTTGGCCCTTTTGGTTTTAGTATGATTAAGACTTCCATTGTTTTGTTGTTGAACATCTTATGTTTCCGCTGCCATAAAACTCGAATTATGTTAAACTTATTATGCGGACAGCGATCCATACCCTGTTGTAATATAAGTTTTTGTCCCTTACCATTTGTGTTGTGTTATCGATCCACATGAGGGTATGTGTGTGATGGTAGCTGATCTTGGGAGCCATCACCGGGCACATATCCGGGCACCCGGTTTACATTCGTTTCAACGAAGATCGCCCGTGTGTACTGCTGCATGCTCGGGTTGGGAGCTAACATGCTCGGCTCGCTCTTGGGCAGCTAGTATGCTATTTTCCAACCCCATGGACAGCGAATGGGCAATGCCTTTTTTGAGCCGAATGGGAAAAAGTGGGCGCCACAGGGGTTGGTATCAGAGCACATGTGACTGCAGGTTAGAACTTAGCATGGCCGCTAGCTAGCTATAAGGTCTCGAGTCCAAATTATTTTAACTATCAAATGTGTTTTGAAACCTAAGCTTGCTGAATTTTCTCCTCATCTATCTTATATTCATTCTTACCTTCATATTCATTTGGTTTCACAACCTGGAAATTTTCCTAGCTCCTCTTGTCTTTCTAAAATGGTAGATGACTTGCGGACGACTTGTTTTGGCCACTCGTGCCGAGGGAGTCGATGGATATCCTTCTCTTCTTCAAGATCTTCTCTAGAATGCCAATTACACTTATACCCCAGAGTATGCTGTCTACACCAACACTTAAGGACCAGGCATCGAGGACTATATTGCAATGGTCGACATCACCGCAAGGATCGCGGCGAGAAGCAGTCCACATCACGTTGAAGCAAGGGGAACTACAATTGCCATGGCTATTCAAGAAGTTACCCGTATTGCCATGTCCTTTCTTCGTCATGAGCACCGAGAGTTGGCACGAGCACCGTACACCTATTTTCCACAGTTGGACAACGACTCCTATAACAACTTCTTCATTGAACCAGCAATGGACGGTGATCCGACCATCCGTTCTTTGGCGGGCTTGGTTCGCACTATGGACCGAGCTCATCGTTGCCTTCTTCTTGAGCTTTGGGCTACTCGTGCTTACCTTGGAGCAGCACGTGAGCAACTTCACCACCTTGCTCGGATCGGACTTGTGTCTCGGGATGCTTTAGGATTCCATGGCATATCACCTCGAGAGCTTATTCCACCTCATCTTCAACTTCCTCGTGTTGATGGAGTGGAGCCACCAAGGACTTTTGTTTGCAACCATGAAAGTCTTTCTACTCTCTTGGGTCCTCCTCAGCGTCTCACCGATCCTCGAGACCCTGAAGACACCGGTTCACCAGGATATCACCTCTTTAGTATATTCCCCGATGGCTTTGATAGAGATCTTGGCTATGTTAGAGATGATTAGTGAAGTAGAACCATGGTCGGAGAGTGTGTTCTCTCCAGTATGAACTATGTATTTGTATGGCGAGCTTGGCTCTTCGTTCCAAGCGGCTACCACTAGCCTATAGGCTTTGTATTCGTGTAACCGTGTTGAAAAAAAAAACTACCAATTTGTCTTAATGGATTTTGTTTACCATATGGGTCTTTGGTTCTTATCATGATCGATTTTATGAGCACTTTGCTCGCTGCATGCATGTAGGATCAGCGTTGGTTGCTTGATGTCCCATTCTATTCCATCTTACCTTATCGGCTACCCATCATCCGAGTTGCTAACTTTTTGTTCTGGTTTGGCAACAGGATGACAGGAGCCAACACTCGATCTCGCTCGTAGCATGGAGGTGCTTGTGCATCCCGAAACCCTCCACCTGCTGGCTCTCAAGCTGGGGATAGCGCCCATGCTAATCCCGAGCATCCTCAACATCAACCGGAGGAGAACTTGCCGCCACCACCCCCAACCATGGCTCAAGTTCTTGCTCTTATCGAGCAAAATCGTCAAGATCAGACTCTCATTCTACAGCAGATTGCTCGCAACACTGCTCCTGCAGCGGGCAATGCTCAAGGTCTTTGGAGGAAGCGGCGCATCGTCTTGTTGGAGGACTTGCTGAATTTCTTCGCACCCAACCGCCAACCTTCTCCCGCTCTCAGGATCCACTCGACGCGGACGATTGGCTTCGTACCATCGAGCACAAGCTCACTGTTGCTCGCTGCCCCGAAGACGAGAAAGTTCTTTTCGCATCTCACCAAGCGGTAGGCGGCTTGTGCGTGGTGGGACAACCGTCACCATGCAGATCCGCCGGCATGTTATCACTTGGGAAGAGTTACATGCGGACTTCGCGGAGCTCATGTCCCCACCGTATCAAGGCCATCAAGAGGCGAAATTTCTAATCTTGAAGCAAGGCCGCCAAGACGGTCATGGAGTACCTTCACGAGTTCAACTATTTGGCTCGGTATGCCCCGATAGCGTCTCGGATGTGACGCATAGCGAGATCGGTTCATGAATGGTCTCTCGATGAGCTGCGGCTTGAGCTCGCTGCAAATGACTTTCGGGACTTCCAACACATGGTCAACAAGGCTATAATCGTGGAGGAAAAGTGGAATAAGATAGATGAATCACGCATAGCGCAAGAGGGCAAAGACAGTTTTCAGCAAGCAGAGCTCGCCAAAGGCGTGCATGGCAGCCCCGACCTCAGCTTCAAGCTCCACCTTCCCCCCCCCCGACCAACTCAGCAGAAGTTTCCACCTACCTCAGGTGGGAATCAACCTGGAGACAATGTGTAATGACAAAAGAGCCAAGGGGCTGGTGCGAGGCCAAGAGCGCTCGCGCCAAGCACCCGAAAATCCCTTCGAGGGCCACGAGCCTTCGCAAACACGAAAAAAGCTAAACACTCAAAGGGGCTGGCACGAGACCACAAGCGCTCGCGCCAAGCACCCGAAAAGTCTTTATGGCCCATACGTCTTCGCGAACGCCAATTAACCTATCACGCGCCGATCGTATAATAAAATAAGAGCGAAGAGAAGGGCTAACAATAAATGAAAACAACATCGTGAAAACATGATTCATGATATGGGACAACTTCAGAACAAGAAATAAACAAAAGTGCATATATTACATCAGCAAAATGTCACAAAAGTATTACAACTCTACTCCACTGGCCTCTTGACCTTCGGATCTATAGGATTTTTAGGATCCTGGGGAGCGGGATGGGCCGGAGGATCTTCGGAAGTTGGCACTTTGGGCTCTGCTATCCTAAGAGGTCCAGCTGAACCAACCGCGGCCGCTGCAGTCTTCTTCCTCGCGTGCGCCATGAAAGCGCGGCAGAAGGCAGGACCCCCAACTCGCCAGAACTTCAAGAAAAAATCCCGAACAACCTGACGGGAGTCGCGGTTGAACGAGCTGGCGATGAAGGCCGAAGGGTATGACACACTTGGAAATGACCTACCCAAAAAATGTGTGCACCGAGCGCCCCTTAGCTTCATTGTAAATGTAAAAATAGAGCTGACGGCGCAGTCCGATCCGTAGCGCAAGGATCTCTCAACAAAGGTCCCGATTGCCTCCTTCAAATATTTGAGGGCCAAAGCCGGATTCCTCGGAGGGACGCTCACGACAATGGTCCCGAGTCTAGTAATCTCCTTGGTGAAGACCTGACTCAAAGAAAGAAGCTCTGCTTGCAGTGCATCCAGCTGTTGTTTAATCTTCGCCGCCGAACCCCGAAGAGTTCCAAGCTCCACGGCTCCATTTTTCACTTCGTCGCGCAGGCCATTGCACTCCTTGCGCGACGACTCGAGTTCGGCTCGTTGGGCCTCGAACTCGGCGCGGAGCACAGCTAGGGCCTCCTCGGCGGTCTTCGCACGCTGCTCCGTTTGCTCCTTCTCTGACCTAAGGAGGACCACCAGCTCCTTCTCCTTCACGCTAACTTCCCGAAGGGTGTGGTTCTCTCGGTCGAGCGTAGCGACACGACCCTCAAGAGCAACACACCTCTCCGAGACCGTCGGCTCCACCCCGACGAATGCTTCGCAGAGGTGTGCGAAGATCGTCAAGAATAGGATCGAGTTGGGATTGAGGTTCACCAGCTCGATCCCGCACTGGGCCAGAACGGATTCGACGAAATCGGACTCCGGAACCCGGAGCCCATGAATCGTGAAAAGCTCAATGCAAACGAACTCCGTGCTCTTGGGCGCAAGAACCGCCTCTCGGCCGGCCGCTCTCCACCCGCCGACCTCGACAAAGCCGGCGGTTTCCAGCCCCTTCAGATCGCCCTCAGTAAGGAGGCTCCGCGTGAAAGGCGCCATCGGGGGAGAAGGATCGGAAGGGAAGATGGCGGAGAGGCAGATGGAGGAAGAAGACGGAGGAACGCAGTAGCACAAGGAACACGAATAGCACAAGAAGGCGTGAGAAGAGATGGCAAAAAGGGAAACCACCTGATATAAACCGGCGAGGGGAGACGAACCGTCACCCGTCCGCCGGGAGACGTGGAACCCGAGGAGAAGGAAGCGGCGCGCGCAACCGCGCCGATTTGGGATTCCCGCCGAGGCTGTGGGGGCCCCGCGCGCGCATGAAAAACCAAGCTTTTCGCCCAAGGGCAGTTACTAGATAAACCTCTGAGCGGCACGTCACCATCCCGCTTGAGGCTCGGGAAAGTATGTGGCTCATGGAGTTTCAGCCCAGTCACTTACCCACGGCCCCACAGGAGGCAAGCTCGGGACCAGCAAGCTCGCGCCCGAGCTTGGTAAGCTCGAGCCCGAGCTTCCCCGCCTCGGAAGCTCGGGCCTCTTACTTCCTCTGGGCTTCTGAGGTACAAAGGAACAGGACCCAAGGCAAATCATCACGCGCCGCGGACAGATCGCCGGTCCCCGAGTCATCAAGAATTAAATCGCGCCTTTGTCGAGGAGCGCTGGCGGCAAGCCGGCGGGTGGCGGCGATCCGTCAACCGCCCGCATGGGCAAGGACATGTGCTGACCGCTAGCGGTCCGACGTGGGGATCGGAGGATTGCACTCGATTACCCGGTGGATTTGGTACGCCACCGGTGTGGCGAAAAGGCAACGACAAATTCAACGGACCAATACAAGCTACAGTGGCCAAAGGGCACCTATAAAAGGGGCGCATAGGCCACAACATCAGACGGCTTCACTTCGGCATACACACAACTCACATGGAGAATAGCTACTGTAGAAAAGGAGCACTTACACTCTCGTAGGAGCTCTAGTTCCCGGAGGTAGTTTTCCGCATCTAGGTAACTGTAGGAGCGCACACACGCAGTGCCTTGAGCACTTACTGTACTCGAAGCCCGGGCTTCCCAAAGCCCGGACTCCATCCCCTTGTACTCGTTTAAGCTCGGCATTGAACGAAGACTGGACGCAGGGCTGTTATCCCACAGTGGAGGCCTGAATCAGGATAAAACACTCGTGTCATCATCCCCATCGATCCGGTCTCGACGCGTCCGACCGCGTCGGGACTAGCTCTTTTCCTTCGGCAGCGTCCGGCCAGGCGGCCGGGCCTCGGTCCGGGGACAGGGCGCGCCAGACCTCGCACCCCTTTCCTTGCTTATTAGGCGCAAGGAGGCTTGCCTCCGGTCGTAAACGATAATAGTGTAATTTCTACCCTAATTAACCCAATCGGAGAAAATATGGTTTTATCGTGTTTAAAGTACTTTAAATAACTAGAATATGTTAATTCATATTCTGTTTGAAGTATTTTCTTCATCAACTTATTTAATCTTTATTATCCTAACAGAGTAGGGATTAAGTGGTGTGTGAGTGATTATGGCCATATGTGCTATATATATATATATATATATAACTATATATATATAATCATGATATTGCATGTTGTGAGATTAAATCGAAACAACAGATTTACTATTCTAACATGCTGTGTAATAGCATAATTGAATAGGTTCACAGACTAGGAAAGTTAAGCTAGTTATTCATGTTTCCTAATTATGCCAGTTTTGAGATGACATGTAATTAGGAAACATACCATAGATTATATTACATTTTCCTAGGTCCAAAAAGTCATTTATCAACATCCATGATTTTCTTCTGTTTAACTTAGGTGTTAATCCATTTTTAATACACAACAATCTATTTTTGCTTATTTCTATATGGATTAATACCCTAAAATAAGATTAATGAATTTAATCTAGGAACCGTGTTCGGTTACTGTGTGAGATATTATTTTTAATAAATCCTTCACAATTCCTAGTATTTACCATAATTTTTCCAGAATTTTTAGGGATCTCTACCTATTTTAAATAAATCGTTTCTAATTACTGTCTTTGTTTTATTTATAAAATCCAGGAAAAATTGGTGAACAGTACTAGGCCAGCCCGCTAACTCGCGACCGAGCCAGCTTACGTCGAAGACGCACTTCGGGGAGGCGTAACTCGTGAGCGAAGGCACCCGAGACGGAGGGCGCCTCCACTTACCCTGACATGTGGGACCAAGGGCCCACATGTCAGCGACCCGTAGAAGCCACGCGGGAGTTTTTAAACCGATGAGCACTGACAGCTGGGGTCCACCAGTCAGCGACCGGGCGTGATGAAGTGGCACGGATCTTGGCGCAGATCGGAAGGCTCGCCGTCATCGTCTTCCTCCGGCCGGCGTTCGCACGGCCGAGGCTTAGCCGACGGCTAGCCGGAGCTAGGGTGCTCCGTTTGGGGAGTTCTTGGGTGCGTTGGAACCAGTGAGCTAACGCGCGTCTAGAGATGCCCTCGGCGAGGCCAGAAACGGCCGAACGCGGCGGAGCCATGCACGGCGGCGGAACCAGCTTCCGGCGGACATGAATAAACGATCTAGAGTCAAGCTAATGAAGAAATAGCGCGCCCATGAGCATCGACGGACATCGGGGAGGCTTACCTAGTGATTATTCGGGGTCGAGGGTGCCTGAGGTGGACTGTCGACGAAGAAGCCGAACAGGGGAGGCGACGCGCTCACGGTGCTGGGGAAGACCAGCGAAGCCATGGGCCAAAAGAGGGGAGCACGGTGTGAGGTGAAGTCGGTAGCTCACGAGCAAAATGCCGAAGCTCACGAGAGGAAGAAATCGAAAGGGGAAGAACTGGCCGCCATGGTGGCGAGAGCATTCCGACGAGCTAGGGGCGACTCCAACCAATTCCTTGGGACAGGAGCTTCACGAGGTCATGGCGAAGCAAACGCGAGTCAATGTGGAGGCTAGGGAGGTCTGGCTTGGGCTGTCGACGGGAGAGTGAAAAGAGGGAGAAAATGGCCGATGCGGCGCGGCCGTATTTGAGCTCGGTCCGAGCTCGGCTATTGTCCGGCAGTCACGGAATGTGTGGGCGGTCCTGAGAAGCTCTAACGCTGATTGGCTAGGCTGGGCGGTGGCTTGCTCACTCGCGACGAGCGAGTGAGCCGAAGCGAAGGTGGCGTCTTGTGGCGGCATTGCTAGCGGGGGCAGCGATGCGAGAACATCAATGGTGCAACCAGAGCAGCCATTGGGTAACGAGGCGGTGCTGGCGCTGCGTCTGACACGGCCCGGCCCGACAAAGCGGCAATCGTCGGGCGCCGTGACGGCGGCGAACGATGGCGGGGTGTCACTGGCGCGGTGTGGGCCCGCTGAGCCAAGCGACACGCACAAGCGACCAAAGAAGAGATCTCCGGCGATTTGGTGGCATGGCCGGATTGCCGCGGGGAGCCGTGTGAGCCTAATGCAGCCAAGCTGCTCGACGAAATGCTCACATGAGCAAGATAGAGGATGAGGCTACCAAGTGGGTCCCACAGGGGTCCATTGATTCAGCAACCAAGTCAAACTTTCAATTAGGGTCTAAGCTAATATATAGAATTTTCCTGGGATTTTTAGAGCAATTTATCATATGTAAGCTTATGTGAATATGTGTGTACACACACACACACACACACACACACACATATATATATATATATAAGTATATGTGCATGAATGTTTTATGAATATGTAAATATATTCCCAATTCAAGGTCTATTAGAATTTTATATTTCAACAATTTCCCAAATAGTGCTATAATTTATAAATTCCTATGCAAGGTTTATTAATTAGCTATTTGGTGATTTATTCAAGCAAAATCATCAATTTCTAATGGCTTTTGAAATCTAAAAATTTGTGTTTGTCACATAGAAATTTAACGGGAAATGTCATAGCTTACGCAACAGTACAGAAGTGTTTTCAAAATACTAATACAACTTTGGGCTGTTACAAATCCCTCCCCCCTAAAAATAAATCTCGCCCTCGAGATTTGTTAATTCTATACAGCGAATACAGCGAATAGACAGGGAAATTCTTGGCGCATCTTCTCTTCTGGTTCCCATGAAAGTTGTCCTCCGGATGGATTGCTCCATTGCACCTTGCAAAGCCGAACGATTTTGTTCTTGAGCTTCTTTTCCCGAGTCTCTAGGATTTGAACAGGCTCGACTTGATACCCGAAGTTGGTTTGCAGGGTGTCGGCAGGCAGCTGAACTACTTCTCCTTCAGGTTTTCTCAAACACTTTTTGAGTTGGGACACGTGAAACACGTTGTGCACTTCTCCCAGTTCCTTGGGAAGGTCAAGTTCGTAAGCGACCATACCCTTACGAGACAAGACTGGATACGGTCCCACAAACCTTGGGGCCAATTTTCCCTTGACTTGAAATCTGCGAGTTCCCTTGAATGGTGAGACCTTAAGATACACATAGTCTCCAACCTCGAACAATAGGTCTCTCCGTCGATGGTCAGCATAACTCTTCTGTCAGGATTGAGCAGCCAGCAATTGCTTCCTAATTATTTTTACTTTTGCTTCGGCTTCCTGCAGAGTGTTCCTTCCAAATACCTGCCCTTCTCCAGACTTGGACCAATAGAGACGGGTTCTACATTTCCTTCCATATAGAGCTTCGAAAGGAGACATATGCAGGCTGTGTTGGTAACTGTTGTTATAGGCAAATTCCGCATACGGCAGCCATTTCTCCCAATCCGCAGGGAATTCCAAAGCACAAGCTCGAAGCATGTCTTCTAGAGTTCGGATAGTCCTTTCCGTTTGTCCGTCCGTTTGAGGGTGGTATGCTGTGCAAAATGTCAATTTGGTGCCTAAGACGCTATGGAGTTCTTCCCAAAACTTCGAGGTAAACTGTGATTCCACGATCAGATATGATCCTCTTGGGAACTCCATGAAGGCTCACAATCCGGGAGATGAATAGTTCTGCTAGCTTGCTACCCTTGTGAGTGGTTTTGACTGGGATGAAATGAGCTACTTTGGTCAACCGGTCTACTATTACCCATATAGAGTCATGGCCACTTCGAGACCGGGGAAGTCCTATAATAAAATCCATGGTCACTTCATCCCATTTCCATTCCGGGATTTTGATTGGTTGCAATAATCCTGCTGGGCGTTGGTGTTCTGCTTTAACTAAACAACAGGTATTACATTTGGCCACATACTCTGCCACATCTCTTTTCATTCGGGGCCACCAGAAGATTGCCTTTAGATCTTGGTACATTTTTGTACAACCTGGATGCAGGGCGAAAGGTGACTCATGTGCTTCCTTTAAGATCTCTTCCTTCAATTCCGGGTCGTGAGGCACAAAGATCCTCTTCTCCATCCAGAGAATTCCTTGTTCATCCTTAACGATTTTTGCTCCAAAACCCCTGTTCATTAGTCCTTTGAGCCTAAGGGTACTTGGATGGTCTTGTTGCTTATCCTTGATACGGTTGATCAGATCTGGCTGAACCGTGATGTTGGCTAATTCTCCAGATTTTACAAGATTCAGGCATAACTTATTCAATTCTTCAAGTAGTTGCTTCGGGGTGGTATCTTCCTGGGTATTCATGTTTTCTCCTGGGATCACCATCAGAAGGTTGCACTGGTTCTTCCTGCTTAGAGCGTCTGCAACCACGTTGGCCTTGCCAGGGTGGTATAAGTTATTTAGGTTGTAATCCTTAATCAACTCTAACCACCTTCTCTGCCTCATGTTGAGGTTGGCTTGTGTGAAAACATATTTTAGGCTTTTGTGATCTGTGTAGATGTCACATTGCTTTCCCATCAGAAAATGCCTCCACAGCTTGAGTGCATGAACTACAGCAGCAAGTTCTAAATCATGGGTTGGATAATTGTCTTCATGTTTGCGTAATTGCCGTGATGCGTATACTACAACTTTACCGTCTTGCATCAGTACACATCCTAATCCTTGTCGGGAAGCATGATAGTATACTTCAAACTTTTTAACTATATTAGGTGTGGCCAGAACAGGAGTGGTGGTCAGAAGAGTTTTGAGCCTTTGGAAACTGAGTTCACATTCTTCGGTCCATTCAAATTTTCTTTCCTTTTTCAACAGCTGGGTCAATGGTCGGGATATTTTTGAGAATCCTTCTATGAAACGCCGATAATATCCAGCCAAACCCAGAAAACTGCGAATTTCCTTTACAATGGCGGGTGTCTTCCAATTCATGACCGTGTCAATCTTGGATGGGTCCACCTTAATTCCTTCAGCACATATAATATGTCCCAAGAAACTGACATCACTAATCCAAAATTCGCATTTGCTATATTTTGCATATAGCTTATGCTCTCTGAGTTTGTCCAACACCGCTCTCAAGTGCTTTTCATGCTCTTCGTCCGATTTGGAGTACACAAGGATGTCGTCAATAAAAACGACGACAAACTTGTCCAGGTATTCCATCAGGATTAAATTCATGAGGTTCATGAAATAGGCTGGTGCATTGGTTAACCCAAAGGACATGACCAGATATTCAAATAGTCCATATCGAGTGGTGAATGCTGTTTTGGGTATATCTTCCTTCCGAACCTTCACTTGATGCTATCTAGATCGAAGGTCGACCTTGGAGAAGCGTGTGCTCCTTGGAGTTGATCAAACAGGTCATCGATCCTGGGCAGAGGATACTTATTTTTAATAGTGACGGCGTTCAATGCCCTATAGTCCACCACTAGTCTTCGTCCACCATCCTTCTTGTCCACAAACATGGCGGGGGAACCCCAAGCGGATGAGCTTGGTCGGATCAAACCCTTACTCAATAAGTCGTCCAGTTGTTTCTTGAGTTCTTCCAATTCTTCGGAGTTCATCTTGAAATATGTTTTGTAGATTGGGGCTGTACCAGGTGCTAACTCTATAACAAATTCTACCTCTCGGTCAGGCGGTAGTTCAGGTAAATCATCCGGGAATACGTCCACATATTCTTGGACTACCCTCACTTTACTCGAGTTTTCTACCTTGAGGTACCAGATGGCTCTGCCCCATCTGTAGGGTTCATCTACCTTCCACACTCTTTCGAACACACCATCCTTCATAAGCCTGACTTCTCGCTTGGCACAATCTAATACTCCCTTATAGAGCCTTAGCCAATCCATGCCGATTATGACATCAACTCCTAATCCATATATGACCATTAGGTTGAAAAAGAATCCTACCCTTTCCTTTCTTATTTCTACCCATTTGCAGGATCTAGAAGCCTTAAGTATCCCACCGGGGGATCTAATGGTGAAGGGCTTATTAAGAGGAAAGGTTTGTAGCTGGTGCTTATCTACGCACTCTTGTGAAATAAATGAATGTGATGCACCAGAATCAAATAAAACTTGCACTGGGGAATCGTGAAGTCCAAACGTACCCACAAGTACTCCTTCTTCCTCTTGAGCTGCTTCTGCAGTGATATTGTTGAGTCTTCCACGTCCCATACCTTGAGCTTGATTCTGCGTTGGGTGACCTCTGCCACGACCCTGCATAACATTCCCTTGAGGTCTTGCATGATTCTGGCTAGGGCAGTTGGCAGCATAGTGTCCAGGCTGGTGGCATAGGTAGCAGTTGCCTGGCACCCTGTTTTGAGTGCTTAGTGCATTGTGGGGAGCAGTCGGTGCTTGAGTTCGAAAACCAGGGGTTCCAGCACCGCGCCCGCCCCTCATAGCATTACCACGGTTGATCATGGAAGATTGCTGTCCAGCTCTTTGAGGAGGTTGAGGTTTGAATTGACCCGTACGGCTTGGTCCGGCGGCCGTACGTTCAGCCATCTTGCGCTTACGTGAGAGATCCTCGCCTTTCAGGTCCCTTTCTAACACCAAGGCCTTGTTGACGAGTTGGTGGAAGTTTTGGTACTCCAAAATCCTAAGACGGGATTTGTACCGGAAATCCATCCCTTCTAGGAACCAATCTATCTTTTCAGCTTCATTCTGGATGTCTTGAGGGGCATATCTTGCAAGCTCATTGAACTTAGTGAGATATTCAGAAATTGTCATCATCCCCTGAGAGAGTCTACGGAACTCATACTTCTTCATCCTTGTGATTCCTATGGGTATGTGAAAATTTCTGAAAGCAGTGACAAATTCTCCCCATGGAATAAACCCTTGGACTGGGGGAACATAAGGCGGCACTTCAGCGTTATCAGCTTGTTGAGCTTCATTGGCATCTCCATCTTCAGCAGGTTCATTTGCTTCTACCTCTCCATCTTCCTCTTCTGGCCGGGTGGCGACGTAATTATCCCATCA
Organism: Olyra latifolia; assembly: GCA_036346145.1. Classification (NCBI taxonomy): domain Eukaryota; kingdom Viridiplantae; phylum Streptophyta; class Magnoliopsida; order Poales; family Poaceae; genus Olyra; species Olyra latifolia. The sequence goes on along the minus strand of CM070524.1, from coordinate 36,722,851 downwards.
CACACCTGCTGGTCTTACTAGCAGGTGAGAGGCCAAGCGCACTTTCTCCATTTCTGGACATCTGATCAATTCCAGATTCTTGGTCACAGTGCGTAACCAGTCTTCTGCTTCCACAGGATCAGTAGCTTGAGCGAAGGTAGGGGGATTGGTCCTCATAAAGGCAGCATGCTTGGATCCTTCATTTCGATTCCTGTCTGCCTGCTGGTTGAACAGCACTTGACCCAACATCTATGCTTGATAAGCTAAGACCTGATCCTAAGCTCGACCGCGGCCACGACCTCTAGCTGCGTCGGCACCACGGGCTTGGCCAGCTCCTTGGCCATGAGTGGCACCGCGGCCTAGATCTGCCCCTTGGCCACGAGTAGCTCCACGACCACGTACCATCTGCACGACGATGATCCTTAAAATTATAGCTAAATATGCTGCATGAGGCCAATATCAAATAAATCCAATAAATGCAGCAACGAAACGTTTGTCATTAAAGATACCCAAAAGCGGCAATAGCCAATCAGTTTTACATCATACCACAAAAGTACAATCATCCTGACAAGGAGACAAGTCGCCAATCATCTACTATGGCGAAACAAAAGACACATATCTCGATCTAGGTCAGTCTGCCCAACTAACTACTTAAGGGCGGGGGCGACGAGTGTAGACTATCATCGGTCTCCCTGCTGGGTAACGGGTGGAAGCAGCAAGGAAGTCCTCCAGCGACCGCTGAGAAGGCACAGCAGCAACAGCAGCAGGTGGCTCAACTGGGGGAGCAGGTAAGTCCACTGAGGGCTCCGAGTCAGAAGGGTACTCCTGCAGTGACAAAGAAGTCAGTGGGGAGGTGTCGTGACGAGGAATCCCCACCAAGGCACTAGGAGGGAGACCCCGTTTCCGCATGGTAGTGCGGTGGTTAGGGTACTCAGGCGGAGGAAACTAAGGACCCGGAGGGGAAAGGGAAGGGTCCCTCGCCTGCTATCGCGCCAACTGAGCAAGTGCGAAGTCCCTCTGGCGTCTGCACATCGTCAGACTGCTGACGTAGTGGTGAAGGCATCGACCAACCACTCATAGGCGGTTATCTGCCGCGCAAAGAGAGTAGCGGAGGAAGCTGATCTCCTCAAGGGCGCTGTCACGGTCTGTCTCCGCGCCCTGGAGAAGACGCGCAACCCTCTCCAAGTGGTCCCTCAGTGAAGGCGGGAACCGTAAAGCTCGGAGGCAAGTCTGAAGTCTTTGAAAGGAATGTCGGGCGAAAGAAGTGCCCTCCAAGTCGTCATGGTACTCCTCCTGTAACCCCTGTATCGCTAATGCCGCCGCATCATCGATAGCAGGGTGTAGGTGGTCCCGGGGTGTCTCCGTCCTGTAGCTGTGGGCCACCGTGTCCAGGTGGTGGTAGTAGACTCTAACCTCCACGATGTACCCTAAACAAGGCAGGGTACGGACGAGCCTCCAGAAGTAGCAGGGGCGGTCGTCGAAACACAGAAAGTCCGAAAGTTGGCGGAGGATGAGAACCAGCTGGCTGGCGTGCAAAGGGTCGTCGTAACCGTAGGTAGCACGCTCCAGAGAGAAGCTGTGGGAAACCTGCTCTTCCATCTACAAAAACAACATCTACAAAAACAACAGAAAAATTCTTTTGAGTAAGAAATAGTATAGTTGTGAAATTAAGGTATCAAAAGAGAAGATATACAAGAACAATTTTGGAAAAGTATTTTATATATAAAATACACGTAATCCTTAGCTAGCGGCCAGGGTTTAGGGTTCCTACAGTCGTATGTTCTGATACCAGCTCTTGTCGTGCCCCTTCTCGGCTTACCTTGCGAGAAATGGTCGGGACTGCACTAGGCCTGGATCGATGAGGGCTAGTGCAAGAGTTACACACCGGAATCATTTCATACATCGGTTGTCCAATATTACATAACAAATACCATCGATCGCATTAGTAGCAAGCGGCATTTAAGCCTTAGTTACTGCACCAAAGTTCATCGAGTAGCGGAAATCTCCCAAAGGGCAACTTGCAAGTTCAAAAGAACAACAAAATCACACCAAAGAATCGTGTAACCACACACGGTCGGTGGAACGACTAAACCCTATCTTAAGCAACTACTTTTGGTCCCGTGCATCGAGGATCTCCTTCCTCATGACAATCGTAGGCATCTTCCTCGACGGGCTCCTCCATGTCTAAAGATAGATATTTATGCGAGGTCAGTGTCATCCAAGCACTGGCGAGCTAACACCTAACCCAATGCATTTAATGATAGAGGTTTCAAAGGAAAGGCTGGGTTTATTTATTTGCAGATAAGCCAGTTTTGGAATTTAAAAGCCTATGACTTAGCAGTTTAACCAAATTTCTATATCGAGTGATTACTTGTCATATATCCATTTCACTACACAGACCAAACCCATGGCAGTTTCCATGCACTCTGCCAAACGTTCTCTTCCCACTCCCGCCATCATCTTCCGAGTGTGGCGCTTTTCGTTAGGATCACATTCCCCAAAAAGTACGGTCTCGTCCTAGCTGGGTTTGTCGTCCCACGCTAGACGGCTCTCTGTAAGAATGGACCTAGATCATCCTCGGATGACGACATCAAACAGTCTTCACCTCAAGCATGGCGGCGAGATGAGGTGCGCCCGCAGTCGTAACTACCCTGAATCCCCACTAGTTGCACTACCGCGCGATGGCGGCGCGTTGTGGTGTTAGGAACTATCTCCGCGAGCGATAGTCGATGGCGTCACACTGTGCATCCTCGATGCACCCGTCTAGGGAATCACGATTCAGCCCAGCCGATCCACGAAGGGCTTCACCCTTATGCACTTCCTTCTTGACTAACTTCGCACCCTCGTGTGAATCACACGATGTGGCGGAACCCTCCTTTTGGGACAGCGCCGGGCATTACGCGGATCTCGCCGCTCTCTTCCATGCACTACGATGTGGGCGATTAGCTCCTCAAATCACGTAGCCCAGCTACTCCATCTCTTACCCAATGCCAGACCCAGTCTGTATTGCAGCACATCCCAACCATACTCACACTGGCATGCCAGGCCCAAATTCCAGTTAACCATTTTCATTGAGTGATCATGTCCGGTGAATATCGGTTCACCGTTCCGAGGCAATTCTAAGCCTAAAATTAATAGTTGGACCTGAGCAATGCCTAAGCAAGATTTTAACCAAGACTTAGGAGTCTAAATCATTTTATTTATCCTAACCAGGCTATCAAGGGTGATCATCAAAGCGATCAATAGTAAGGCCAAATGACAGATGATTAATTCAAGACAACATCATCATGATAAATTGACAACAAGTAAATAAATGGCATGATATATCATGATTGAACAAATAGGTATAAGTACTTAAAAGGGCATGCGGTTTAATCTTCAAAATAAATACTTTAGAAATCAGGATTCAATATGATATTATTGGATGTTAACTCACACTAGGGAAAGCGCATACTCTCCCTAGTAAAAGCAACACTATTAAGGATAGGTATTAACTCGCCTTGGGAATTGAAGTCCGGGTTCTGTGCGGAGTCCTCGAACGGTGCTTCTGGATCTTCTACGTCTAATCGGAGAATCAACAATTCATCATAAACACAATGCGGCGAAGAAAAGAATGATGCATGAAATGCAATCGAGATCGCTTGTACTCGTTCGTTTACGATTCCTGTGTTTAACTATCTATATGAATATATATATATATCGAGAAAGTTCCATGATCCTTCTGAGTAACGAATCTTAGCGTAATGGCCGCGAAGTGCTAGCGAGATGATGCACATGATACATGTGTATATATATATAGGTAATAGTGTATTTCTACCCTAATTAACCCAATAGGAGAAAATATGGTTTTATCGTGTTTAAAGTACCTTAAATAACTAGAATATGTTAATTCATATTCTGTTTGAAGTATTTCCTTCATCAACCTATTTAATCTTTATTATCCTAGCAGAGTAGGGATTAAGTGGTGTGTGAGTGATTATGGCCATATGTTGTAACATCCTCATTTTCAAATCATGCATACATGCATTGCATTGCATTTGTGAGTTTTTGAAATTCAAGAGCATTTTAAAATGAGTATGTTCCTTGGAAAAATGTTTTATAAATAATTTATTTAAACAAAGTTAGTTAATAGTTTATATATTTATATGGTTTTGGCTATGAGATGTTTTAATCGAATAATTAAGGAATATGTTAGTCTTACCTCCAAAACAAAATATGATTTTTATAATTAAATCCTTCTCTCTTACATGTGGGTCCCACATGTAAATCTCCCTTCCTCTCTCTCACGTTGAAATTAGATGACAGGATTGAAACCCCCTTAATCCTCTCCTTTCTATCTTTGCAAATAGAAAGACCCCTAATTATAGCGATTTCAACCCCTTTAATTCCTATCCTAATCCCCTAGGATTCATGCTAATCCCCTACTTAAACCCCCCCACATCGTTCCTCATCTTCAACCGACGCCCAAATACTCATCTCCTCCAACCCTTGTCGCCCCATCTCGAACTCCGATTTCGGTGAGTTTAAACTTTCAATCTTTGAAGAGAATTGCTCTGGTTGCCCCTCGATTCGTTTTCACCCTCGTCGGCCCGTCGCCGCCGCCGAGCACCGTTTCTCGCCGCCGAGCGCCTGCCCCGTCGCTGCCGATCCACCTGTCGCCCGACCCGTCGCCGTGGTGAGCTCCTAGCACCTCGCCTCCGTAGGAACCTCGCCACCACCGCCCGCTTCCATCTCCCCGGGCGAGCCCACCGCCGTGCTCCTCCGTCCGCGCCACCGCCAAGCCGCGTCGCCCGCCGCCTCGGGCACCCGCGCCAAGCCGCCACCGCCGCTAGCATCCTCGCCGCCTGGTGCTTCAGCCTTGCCGCCGTCGCCGCTCGCGCCATGTCGCCGCCGCAGGTGCTCGCCGCCCATGATCTAGGTCGAACAGCGCCGCCGCCTCGCTTGATGCCGCCGCGCCCAACTCGGCGGGCGCGCTCTCGGCCCTCCTCTTTCACACCCGCTGCTTTCGCCGGCGGGAGGCCGCCGAGCCCCGCCAGCCCTCCTCTGTCTCACTGCCGGGAGGCCCACCGTCAGCGCCTGTTCTGCCTTCCCAGCAGGAGGCCAAGTGGGCCGGCCCACTTGCGCCGCCCAATACCCCTTCCCTCTATTTTCCTTATTTTCAGAATATGCCTAAAGTTGTAAATTCCATATAAATTTGTAGAAAAATCAGAAAATTGTGAAATAAATTTTATTAGATCCATAAAATTCTAAATTATTTTTATGTAATATTTATTTACATGTTTCTGTTAAATTTAAATTTTGATAATTATATTAGTTCTTGCATGTGTAGGAATTTTATAAATTATTTTAGAGGTCCAAAATACCAAAAATTATTTTATAAAGTTAGATATGTTATAATATGATTTCTGTACTGTTTTGGTAAAATTTTGAGATTTATTTATTATTAACTCACTTTTGTACCTTTAATATTAAGTTATAGAAATCATAACTAATTATAGGAACTCTAAAAATAATAAAACCAATTTCAGAAATTTTGTAAAATTATTTTGTACTGTTACGTACTGTTTGCATTGTCCTCATGTCATGACATGCATGCCTCATATTTTATTGCATGTGGTTCTTATTTGTGTTTCTTTTAAGCGTTAGACCCGAAAGTACCGAAGTTGCTTTAACGCAATTGAGGATCCTCCCCACTACGCCGATCAAGGCAAGTCTGAAACCTCTGAACCCATGTTTTCAAACGAGTTTTGTAGAATTTGAACAATAGCATATATGTTTAACATAAAATACCAAATAACTATATTGCCTAGCTAAATCCCATTGATACTTAATTCTTATAAATACCCTTGCTACCTTAGGATTATTAATTTTGATTAATTATTGCCATATCCTTGATTAGGTTTTGCATCTGCTTAGTAATACTCATAGTAAACCACCTGATTAATTGCTTGAATACATTAATCACCATTTTACTTTGTGATCTTTAAGAAGGACAATTGGTGTTGTCTTTTGGTTGCATTTGGGCTAGTTGATAGTGGGTGCTATCGGGAAAAATGTTTTGCAAAACCTGATCGGGGTGGATGGTTGCAAGGATGGTGCCGCGTGCACGAGATTCGGGTCCAGTGCGGGACCCACCCTGATCCCTAAGGACCGATTCCTTGAGGTAGACGAGCTAAGTACAACAGTGCGACCATTGAGTGCTTGTGTGGGCAAGTCCTGGTTGAGTACCCTTCGGACTCCTAGTTTTGGCATTCCGGGCGGTGGAGTAGGCAATTGGTGTTGTTCTGCAGCTCAAGAGGGGCTTGACCAACTAGAGTAACTAGCGCTGCGGTGGAATCCTTAGAGGAGTGCCAGCTAGGGAATGTCGGTTAAAGACCTTGTGGTGTTCTTTTCCTTTGGGTGATTCCTAGGAAGGTCACCTCTCGGGGAAAGCGTGCAACCTCTGCAGAGTGTAAAACTATCATGATAGCCGTGTCCACGGTCAGGGCCAGACTGACGACGGGAGCCGCCTCATTGGTACTTCTTATCTTTGTTTTCTAAATGGTATTTAAAGGAAAACCACGATCGGTGTCGTGTGTTTGATTTTTCTCCTCATAGTAGGTGCTATGAGCGATGAGGGTAATTGCACGGTGGGTGCCGTGAGTAGCCAGGATTGGGCAAAACCGGCTGAGGCCGGAGTTTTAAGGAAATACTTCAAAGATTTGTTTTCCTCAACTCATTTCAAATCATTTTTATAAAACCTTATGAAAGACTTGCAAAACTGGCTTTATGCAAAAGAACCCTTATCCTCTCCTTGTTAAGCCCTAGTTGCATTTAGTCACCTTGCTTGTTGAGTATAAAGTATACTCACCCTCGCTTTTATCTGGGTGCTCATTCCAACGAAAGAGTTGCGACACCGAGGAGGAAGTATACCAGATCGGGACTTATTGAAGGAGTTCAAGACGAAGACTACTCCGACGTCTAGGGCGATCCGTCGACATGCCTGTGGAGTTGCGTTGGGTTTTCCATTTGAAGTTGAACTATGTTATTTGAATTTCATTGCTAGGCCATGAAGCCTAAACTTTGTAATAATTATAAGACTCTGATGTAATAAAGTACTTTTCGTTGAATGGTGATGATCCAAACTGTATATCTGTGTGTACTAGCTACTTGATCCAGGGACTAGTACAGGTAAGACACAGCAGGGATTCGACTCCGATTTTCGGGTCCCGACAGAGTTGGTATCAGAGCCTGTCTGTAGGATGAACCTTATATAGCTGGAGTAGTTTAAGGATTTATGATATTACTATAAAAATTATTTTTCCAAAAATCCCTGTTGATAAATCCTCATCTTGTTGTTTGCTAATTAAAATCGTTTGACCTCTCTCTTCTTGTTTCAAAAATTTTAAAATGCCAAACCTTGTCTTTGCCTTCTTCCTTTGCGGCCAGAAGGGCCGAAACCCCAGAAGACAATGAAGAGGAGCCCATGGAGCGTGTGTTCGATGAAGACCCAGATTCCGAGTAAAACTCTAAGTTTAGGTTCCCTGTAGGGATAGAATCGTAGAACGTCTTAATTATTATGTTAGCTTTCTAAAGTTTTCTAAGAGACTGACTACATCGGCCTTTGTGATGTAGCTTTCTCAAATTTTGGTTTTGAACTAAGAAGGTTTCGAATTATTTGTGTTTTGGTGTGCTATTTGGATGTTGTTTGCATAGATATTGTGACCTCCCCTATAGTACCCCCTGGTTTCCCTTCTCGCATCTTATTTTCAAAATTGCTGTCAGATGGTGGACACCCGAGCTTCTGCTGCTGGCCGTGGTCAAGGTCAGGCTGGACCAGATCAACCCAACCCACCCCCTGTTGGACAGGCTGCTCAAGCTCAACCTGCAGCGGGAGTGCACCCCTTTGTCAACCCACTCCCGGCCATTCCAGAGAACCAGAATCTGCCACCACCACCTGCCCATCCTCCTCAGCTTAACCAGATTCTGGAGATGCATTTGCAAGCTATCCAGGCCATTGCTCACAACCTGAACAACCTCGCTGCTCCTGTGCAAGCCCAACCACCTCAGTATCAACCCCAATCCAGGTTCAGCGACTTCATGAGAACAAGGCCTACTGTGTTCACTGGATCCGCGGAGCCTCTTGTTGCAAAGGATTGGCTTCGTGAGATAAGGAGAAAGCTGGACATGACTCGGTGTGCCGATCATGAGGGTGTCGATTTTCTTTGGACACCAACTTCAAGGAGATCTTTGCTATCCGGTGGGACAACTTCGGCCACACACCGTAACGCCGATGCTATTACTTGGGAGGAATTCTCTGAAGCTTTCCTTTGCATCCTTCGTTCCCAAGGGTATCATGGAGATGAAGAGGAGGAATTCCATCGTCTCAAAGCAGGCAATATGACAATTCGAGTACTTGAACAAGTTTAACCATCTTGCCCGCTATGCTACTACAGAAGTGGCCAATGAGTCAGACAAGATATGGAGGTTCATGGAGGGTATGGACCCAGACATCAAAGCTCTCATTGCCGCCAATGACTTTGCTACATTTCAGCAAATGGTCAACAAAGCATTGGTGATTGAGGACATCGAGCGCCAGCGTATGGAGAAGCGCAAGAGGAAAATGGCGCAGAAGCAACATCAGGGCTCAAGCAATTCCAGGCCCAGATTCACCCAGTATCAGTCTAATCGGCCTCCTGTTCCGCAGCAACAGCAAGTCCAGAGGACTCCAACCTCTCAACCTCGCCCGTCTGAGCAGACCCCTCGTCAAGCTCCTAATGCTCAGACCCCTCAGAACAACAAGAACCAAGGTGTGCAGTGCTTCACCTGCCATCAGTGGGGACACTATGCTAGCCAGTGTCCGCAGAAGAAGACGTTGGCTCCAGTGCCGTTCAATCTTGGATCGGCGTCTCGTGCACCACCTTCGGGAAGAGGTCGAGGAACGCCGCAGACCCCGAGGACTGCACCCGCTGGCAGAGGCCAGGTCAACCACGTCTCTGCGGAAGAGGCGCAGAACGCACCAGATGTCGTGCTTGGTAAGTTCCTTGTTAATTCAGTACCAGCCACAGTTCTATTTGATTCCGGTGCATCGCACTCTTTCATTGCAAAAAGTTTTGTGGAATTAAATAAGTGGGATGTTACAAACCTAAGGAACCCTATGATTATTCAGTCCCCTGGTCGGACTATGAAAACCGACAAAGTATGTCCCAGACTAGAATTAGAAGTCAGTGGAGTAAAGTTCCTAGCGAACTTAATTGTCCTAGAATCACAAGGAGTGGAAGTGATATTAGGCATGGATTGGTTGACCAAGTACCAAGGACAGATCGACTGTGCCAACCGAGCCATTTCTTTGGTCAACAGTGAAGGACAAACAGCCCAGTTTTGCTCCAACCTCAGCTCAAGAGCCACAAGTTCCCTAAACCAGCTGACGGGAATAGCTTTGGAATCAGTCCCAATTGCACAAGAATTCCCAGATGTTTTCCCTGAAGACTTGCCGGGCATGCCACCGGATCGTGAAGTAGAGTTCGTCATAGAGCTAGCTCCTGGTACGGCACCAATAGCTCAACGACCCTATAGATTGTCTGCTAATCTCCTAGCCGAGATGAAGAAGCAATTGGAAGAATTGGAAGGAAAGGGTTTCATTCGTCCCAGTTCGTCACCTTGGGGAGCCCCAGTAATTTTTGTCAAGAAGAAGGACAAAACCTTAAGGATGTGCGTGGACTACAGGTCCTTGAATGAGGTGACCATCAAGAATAAATACCCTTTACCTAGGATCGATGATCTGTTTGATCAACTCAAAGGAGCATGTGTGTTTTCCAAAATAGACCTAAGGTCAGGGTATCACCAGATCAAGATAAGGAAAGAGGACATTCCAAAGACGGCTTTTACAACTCGTTACGGGTTGTACGAGTTTACAGTGATGTCTTTTGGTTTGACCAATGCTCCGCCTTACTTTATGAACTTGATGAATAAGGTATTCATGGAATACTTGGACAAGTTTGTGGTGGTGTTCATTGATGACATTTTAGTATATTCGAAGAATGAGGAAGAGCATGAAGGACACTTGCGACGAGTTTTGGAAAAACTACGGGAGCACCAACTTTATGCCAAGTTCAAGAATGTGAATTTTGGCTAAAGGAAGTTGCTTTCCTTGGTCATGTTATCTCAAATAGGAGGAGTTTCAATCGACCCAGATAAGGTCAAGGATGTGTTAGATTGAAGGCTCCCAAGACAAGAACCAAAGTCCGAGGTTTCCTTGGTTTGGTGGTTACTACCGAAGGTTTATCGAAGACTTCTCCCGAGTAGCCAAGTCACGACTCAACTTCAAGAAGGATAAGAAGTTTGTTTGGACTCGCTTGTGAGCAAAGTTTCCAAGAGCTTAAGAAGCGTCTTACCACAGCTCGATGCTAGTGTTGCGGACATACACAAGGATTTTGATGTTTACTGTGATGCTTCAAAATTGGGTCTCGGATGTGTGTTGATGCAAGAAGGCAAAGTAGTGGCCTATGCCTCGAGACAGCTAAAGCCTCATGAGACCAATTACCCGACCCATGATTTGGAATTAGCAGCTGTGGTGCATGCTCTGAAGTTATGGAGGCATTACCTAATTGGAAACCGGACAGAGATTTATACCGATCACAAAAGTTTAAAGTATATCTTTACTCAGCCGGATCTGAATATGAGACAACGAAGATGGTTGGAACTGATCAAAGATTACGATGTTGGAGTTCACTACCACCCCGGCAAGGCCAACGTGGTAGCAGATGCTCTGAGTCGGAAGAGCTGCTGCAATAACCTGATGCTTTCAGAAAACCAACCCGCTTTGTGCAAGGAATTCGAGAAGCTAAACTTGGGTTTGGTAGAGCAAGGGTGTATCCATATGTTGGAGATGCAACCTATTTTGCCAAAACAAATCAAAGAAGCTCAGAAAGAAGACGAGGAAGTTGCTGGGATCAGAAAGAGAATGGGCATAGGAAAAGCACCTGGTTTCTCAGTAGACGACCAAGGTGTACTTTGGTTTGGGAAAAGGATCTTCGTACCCAATAATAAGGAGTTAAAGGAGACCATCCTGAAGGAAGCCCATGACACAAAATTATCAATACATCCCGGGTGTACCAAGATGTACTCTGATCTTAAAGGATCCTATTGGTGGACCGGAATGAAGAGGGACATCGCAGAATTTGTAGCCTTATGTGACACCTGTCAGAGAGTTAAAGCAGAACACCAGCGACCCGCAGGATTATTGCAACCTTTAAGGATCCCCGAGTGGAAGTGGGAAGAAATTGGAATGGATTTCATAGTGGGGTTACCAAAGACCCAGGCAGGCTATGATTCCATATGGGTCATTGTGGACCGCTTGACCAAGTCAGCGCACTTCATTCCAGTGAAGACTGCCTACTCAGGAGATAAGTTAGCAGAACTGTATCTGGCTAAGATAGTTTGTCTGCACGGAGTACCAAAGAAAATTGTGTCTGATAGAGGGACACAATTCACTTCAAAATTTTGGGAAAAACTGCACAGTTTGATGGGGACTAACCTCAACTTTAGCACAGCGTACCATCCGCAAACGGATGGGCAGACTGAAAGAGTTAACCAGATATTGGAGGATATGCTCCGAGCTTGTGCATTGGCAAATGCGAAGAATTGGGACCGACATTTGCCTTATGCAGAGTTTTCTTATAACAACAGCTACCAGTCCAGTCTACAGATGGCTCCGTTTGAGGCACTCTATGGGAGAAAGTGCAGAACGCCTCTTTATTGGAAGGAGACCGGTGAGCGCATGGTTTTTGGACCAGATCTGCTCAAGGAAGCTGACGAACAAGTTCGAGTTATTCAGCAGAGATTGAAGACGGCCCAGAGCCGACAAAAGAGCTATGCCGATCATCGCCGCCGAGACCTTAGCTTCGAGAGCGGAGATTTTGTGTATTTGAAGGTTTCGCCAATGAAAGGAGTGCGACGTTTTCGAGTTAGCGGAAAATTGGCACCTCGCTTCATTGGACCATTCAAGGTTTTGGCTAGAAGAGGCGGTGGCTTATCGCTTGGAATTACCCCTCAACTATCGGATGTTCACGACGTGTTCCATGTGTCTCAGCTCAGGAAGTGCTTGAGAGTTCCAGAAGAGCAGATGCCCTTAGAACAGTTAGAGTTGCAGCAAGATCTGTCTTACCAGGAGTACCCGGTTCGCATTTTGGAAGAAGCTGCTCGTCAGACCAGAAACCGAGTAATCAAGCTTTGCAAAGTGCAGTGGAGCAATCACTCCGAGAAGGAAGCAACTTGGGAGCGTGAAGAAGATCTCCGAGTAGAGTTCCCCGATCTGTTTGAAAATTTTTCCGAATCTCGGGGTCGAGATTCCGTTTAAGGGGGGGAGGTTTGTAACATCCTCATTTTCAAATCATGCATACATGCATTGCATTGCATTTGTGAGTTTTTGAAATTCAAGAGCATTTTAAAATGAGTATGTTCCTTGGAAAAATGTTTTATAAATAATTTATTTAAACAAAGTTAGTTAATAGTTTATATATTTATATGGTTTTGGCTATGAGATGTTTTAATCGAATAATTAAGGAATATGTTAGTCTTACCTCCAAAACAAAATATGATTTTTATAATTAAATCCTTCTCTCTTACATGTGGGTCCCACATGTAAATCTCCTTCCTCTCTCACGTTGAAATTAGATGACAGATTGAAACCCCTTAATCCTCTCCTTTCTATCTTTGCAAATAGAAAGACCCCTAATTATAGCAGATTTCAACCCCTTTAATTCCTATCCTAATCCCCTAGGATTCATGCTAATCCCTACTTAAACCCCCCACATCGTTCCTCATCTTCAACCGACGCCCAAATACTCATCTCCTCCAACCCTTGCTGCCCCATCTCGAACTCCGATTTCCGGTGAGTTTCGCTTTCAATCTTTGAAGAGGAATTGCTCTGGTTGCCCTCGATTCCGTTTTCACCTCGTCGGCCGTCGCCGCCGAGCACCGTTTCGCCCGAGCAGCTGCCGCCTGCTTCGCTGTCGATCCATTAAATCGCCCGACCCGTCGCCGTGGTGAGCTCCTAAGCACCTCGCCTCAGAGGAACCTCGCCGACCACCGCGCCGCCCCATCTCCGCGGCGAGCCCACCGCCGTGCTCCTCCGTCCGCGCCACCGCCCGCAAGACGTCGCCCGCCGCCTCGGGCACCCAGCCGCCACCGCCGCTTAGCATCCTCGCCGCCTGGTGCTTACCGCCCGCCCGTGTCGCCGTCGCGCCATGTCGCCGCCAGCCGTGTCGCTCCGCCATGATCTAGGTCGAAGCCGCGCCGCCTCGCTTGATGCCGCCCAACTCCGTGGGCGCCGCTCTCGGCCCTCCTTTCACCACCCACCCGCCTTCCGGCCGGGGGCCCCCCGAGCCCCGCCAGCGCCTCCTGCTCTGTCTCGCTGCCGGGAGGGGCCCACCGATCAGCGCCCGGTTCTGCCTTCCCACAGCGTGAGGCCAAGTGGGCCGGCCCACTTGCGCCTCGCCCAATACCCCTTCCCTCTATTTTCCTTATTTTCAGAATATGCCTAAAGTTGTAAATTCCATATAAATTTGTAGAAAAATCAGAAAATTGTGAAATAAATTTTATTAGATCCATAAAATTCTAAATTATTTTTATGTAATATTTATTTACATGTTTCTGTTAAATTTAAATTTTGATAATTATATTAGTTCTTGCATGTGTAGGAATTTTATAAATTATTTTAGAGGTCCAAAATACCAAAAATTATTTTATAAAGTTAGATATGTTATAATATGATTTCTGTACTGTTTTGGTAAAATTTTGAGATTTATTTATTATTAACTCACTTTTGTACCTTTAATATTAAGTTATAGAAATCATAACTAATTATAGGGAACTCTAAAAATAATAAAACCAATTTCAGAAATTTTGTAAAATTATTTTGTACTGTTACGTACTGTTTGCATTGTCCTCATGTCATGACATGCATGCCTCATATTTTATTGCATGTGGTTCTTATTTGTGTTTCTTTTAAACGTTAGACCCGAGTACCGAGTTCGTTTCCGACGCAGCTTGAGGATCCTCCCCACTACGTCGATCAAGGCAAGTGCTGAAACCTCTGAACCCATGTTTTCAAACGAGTTTTGTAGAATTTGAACAATAGCATATATGTTTAACATAAAATACCAAATAACTATATTGCCTAGCTAAATCCCATTGATACTTAATTCTTATAAATACCCTTGCTACCTTAGGATTATTAATTTTGATTAATTATTGCCATATCCTTGATTAGGTTTTGCATCTGCTTAGTAATACTCATAGTAAACCACCTGATTAATTGCTTGAATACATTAATCACCATTTTACTTTGTGATCTTTAAGAAGGACAATTGGTGTTGTCTTTTGGTTGCATTTGGGCTAGTTGATAGTGGGTGCTATCGGGAAAAATGTTTTGCAAAACCTGATCGGGGTGGATGGTTGCAAGGATGGTGCCGCGTGCACGAGATTCGGTCGATCAAGGGACCCACCCTGATCCCTAAGGACCGATTCCTTGAGGTAGACGAGCTAAGTACAACAGTGCGACCATTGAGTGCTTGTGTGGGCAAGTCCTGGTTGAGTACCCTTCGGACTCCTAGTTTTGGCATTCCAGACGGTGGAGTAGGCAATTGGTGTTGTTCTGCAGGCTCAAGAGGGGGCTTCAGCCAACTAGAGTAACTAGCGCTGCGGTGGAATCCTTAGAGGGAGTGCCAGGCTAGGGGAATGTCGGTTAAAGACCTTGTGGTGTTCTTTTCCCTTTGGGTGATTCCTAGGGAAGGTCACCTCTCGTGGGGAAAGCGTGCAACCTCTGCAGAGTGTAAAACTATCATGATAGCCGTGTCCACGGTCAAGGACGGACGACGGGGAGCTGCCTCATTGGTACTTCTTATCTTTGTTTTCTAAATGGTATTTAAAGGAAAACCACGATCGGTGTCGTGTGTTTTGATTTTTCTCCTCATAGTAGGTGCTATGAGCGATGAGGGTAATTGCACGGTGGGTGCCGTGAGTAGCCAGGATTGGGCAAAACCGGCTGAGGCCGGAGTTTTAAGGAAATACTTCAAAGATTTGTTTTCCTCAACTCATTTCAAATCATTTTTATAAAACCTTATGAAAGACTTGCAAAACTGGCTTTATGCAAAAGAACCCTTATCCCTCTCCTTGTTAAGCCCTAGTTGCATTTAGTCAGCCTTGCTTGTTGAGTATAAAGTATACTCACCTCGCCTTTATCTTGGTCGCTCATTCCAACGAAAGCAGTTGCGACACCGAGGAGGAAGTATACCAGGACGGGGACTTCGCTGAAGGAGTTCAAGACGAAGACTACTCCGACGTCTAGGGCGCATCCGTCAGACATGCCTGTGGAGTTGCGTTGGGTTTTCCATTTGAAGTTGAACTATGTTATTTGAATTTCCGCTGCTAGGCCATGAAGCCTAAACTTTGTAATAATTATAAGACTCTGATGTAATAAAGTACTTTTCGTTGAATGGTGATGATCCAAACTGTATATCTGTGTGTACTAGCTACTTGATCCAGGGACTAGTACAGGTAAGACACAGCAGGGATTCGACTCCGATTTTCGGTCCCATATGTGCTCTATATATATATATATATATATATATATATATATATATATATATATATATATATATATATATATATATATCATGATATTGCATGTTGTGAGATTAAATCGAAACAACAGATTTACTATTCTAACATGCTGTGTAATAGCTTAATTGAATAGGTTCATAGACTAGGAAAGTTAAGCTAGTTATTCATGTTTCCTAGTTATGCCAATTTTGAGATGACATGTAATTAGGAAACATACCATAGATTATATTATATTTTCCTAGGTCCAAAAAGTCATTTATCAACATCCATGATTTTCTTTTGTTTAACTTAGGTGTTAATCCATTTTTAATACACAACAATCTATTTTTGCTTATTTCTATATGGATTAATACCCTAAAATAAGATTAATGAATTTAATCTAGGAACCGTGTTCGGTTACTGTGTGAGGTATTATTTTTAATAAATCCTTCACAATTCCTAGTATTTACCATAATTTTTCTAGAATTTTTAGAGATCTCTACCTATTTTAAATATATCGTTTCTAATTACTGTCTTTGCTTTATTTATAAAATCCGGGAAAAATTAGTGAACAGTACTAGGTCGGCCCGCTAACTCGCGGCCGAGCCAGCTTACGTCGAAGACGCACTTCGGGGAGGCGTAACTCATGAGCGAAGGCGCCCGAGACGGAGGGCGCCTCCACTTACCCTGACATGTGGGACCGAGGGCCCACATGTCAGTGACCCGTAGAAGCCGCGCGGGAGTTTTTAAACTGATGAGCACTGACAGCTAGGGCCCACCAGTCAGCGACCAGGCGTGATGAAGTCGCACGGATCTTGGCGCAGATCGGACGGCTTGCCGTCATCGTCTTCTTCCGGCCGGTGTTCGCACGGCCGAGGCTTAGCCGACGGCTAGCCGGAGCTAGGGTGCTCCGTTTGGGGAGTTCTTGGGTGCGTTGGAACCAGTGAGCAAACGCGCGTCTAGAGATGCCCTCGTCGAGGCCAGAAACGGCCGGACGCGGCGGAGCCATGCACGGCGGCGGAACCGGCTACCGGCGGACATGAATAAACGATCTAGGGTCAAGCTAATGAGGAAATAGCGCTCATGAGCATCGACGGACATCGGGGAGGCTTACCTAGTGATTATTCGGGGTCGAGGGTGCCCGACGTGGACTGTCGACGAAGAAGCCAAACAGGGGAGGCGGCACGCTCACGGTGCTGGGGAAGACCGGCGTAGCCCTGGGCCAAAAGAGGGGAGCACGGTGTGAGGTGAAGTCAGGCGAAGCTCACGGAGCAATGAATTGCTGTGAAGCTCACTAGAGAGGAAGAAATCAGAAAGGGGGAAGAACCGGGCTACCGGCGGTGGCGAGAGCGTTTCGACGAGCTCGGGGCGACTCCAACCATTTCCTTCGGACAGGAGCTTTACGAGGTCATGGCGAAGAAAACGCGAGTCAATGTGGAGGCTAGGGAGGTCTGGCTTGGGCTGTCGATGGGAGAGTGAAAAGAGGGAGAAAATGGCTGATGCGGCGCCGACGTATTTGAGCTCAGTCCGAGCTCGGCTATTGTCCGGCGGTCACGGGAATGTGTGAGGCGGTCACAGAGAAGCTCTTACGCTGATTGGCTAGCTGGGGCGGTGGCTTGCTCACTCGCGACGAGCGATTGAGCCGGGCGGCGAAGGTGGCGTGCGCGGGCGGCATTGCTAGCCCGGGGACGAGGCGGTGTCAGGAACATCAATGGTGCAACCAGAGCAGCCATTGGGTAACGAGGCGGTGCTGGTGCGTCTGACCGACACGGCCACCCGACAAAGCGTCTTAATCGTCATGGCGCCCAATAACGGCATGCCAGCGAACGATGGCGGGTGTCACTTCGGCGCGGGTGTGGGCCCGCCTGAGCCAAGGCGACACGCACAAGCAGCCAAAGAAGAGATCTCCGGGGCGATTTTGGCAACCGCGGGTTGGATTGCCGGCGGGGGAGCCGTGTGAGCCTGATGCAGCCAAGCTGCTCGACGAAATGCTCACATGAGCAAGATAGAGGAAGAGGCTACCAAGTGTCCCACAGGGGTCCATTGATTCAGCAACCAAGTCAAACTTTTAATTAGGGTCTAAGCTAATATATAGAATTTTCCTGGGATTTTTAGAGCAATTTATCATATGTAAGCTTATGTGAATATGTGTGTACACACACACACACACACACACACACATATATATATATATATAAGTATATGTGCATGAATGTTTTATGAATATGTAAATATATTCCCAATTCAAGGTCTATTAGAATTTTATATTTCAACAATTACCCAAATAGTGCTATAATTTATAAATTCCTATGCAAGGTTTATTAATTAGCTATTTGGTGATTTATTCAAGCATAATCATCAATTTCTAATGGCTTTTGAAATCTAGAAATTTGTGATTGTCACATAGAAATTTAACGGGAAATGTCATAGCTTACGCAACAGTACAGAAGTGTTTTCAAAATACTAATACAACTTTGGGTTGTTACACCGTGCCGTCCCCCATCCACCACGGGAACCCTACCCCGGGCTTGCCCACGCCACCGCTTCTCTCGTGCACCCCTCTACCACCCTTTCCTCGCCGCCGGTTGGCCGGGCCGCTGCGCGCTGCCACCCCATGTGCTGCCATCGCTGCTACCGTTGTCGGACCGGCAGGCCGACCACATCGGAGGGGCCATCGCGTCCCCCTCTCCCTTTTCCGCTACTTCCCTACCGCCAACCCTTGCTGGAGTGCCGCCGCTGTCACCAGCCGAGCCATCTTGCCACCTACCTCATACGGGTCACCGCCAGCGGGTTTTTCTTGTCACCAGCTACATTGGTCGCACGCGACGAAGGCCTCTCCGCCACATGAAAGCGACGTCTTGCCGCTACCATGCTAGGCTATTTTCGTCTTGGAGCCACGCATCACGCCGCCACTCGCGCCAAAGCCAAGCCGGGCAGCGCTACGCCCGTCTTGCTGGCTAGGCAGACACACTGCAGACGGCCGTTCGCACGCCAGTCAAGATTGCACTTGGGCCGCCTCCTCTGGCCCGGTCCGAGAAATTAGTTTTCTAATTCTATTAACAATGTAACTTGTTTATTTAATATCTTTAATTATATAACTCCAAAAATTATGAAACAAATTTTAAAATGTTTGCAAAATTAATACCTACTGTTCTATGATTTTTAATATGCATTTGCACACATTATATTTTCTGCTATTTTTTGTATTGTGTTTATTTATTTAATTTCTATTACGTTAGATCTGAGTGCCGAGTTCGTGTCCGATGCAGCGGAGGACTTTTTCCAATTGTGTTGATCAAGGCAAGTGCTGAATCCTTTGAACCTATGTTTTGCAAACATGTTTTACTAGAATTTGACAACTAGCATGTATATTAAATATAAAACATTAATTACCTAATTGCTTAGCTAAATTCCCAAGAATAAATAATTCTTATAAAATATTCCTTGTTGCCTTAGTTATTAATTAAATTATGTAATGCCACACCCTTGAATAGGTTTTGCATTTACTTAGCAATGCTCATTGTAGAACATTTAATTATATGGTTATTACCATCAATTATCAATTTCACCGTGTCATTTTAAAAGGACAATTGGTGTTGTCATTTATTTATAAATGGACTAGCTGATAGTGGGTGCTATCGGGAAAAATTGTTTTATAAAACCTGATTGGGGTTGGGGTGGATGGTTGTAAGGATGGTGCAGTATGCACGAGATTCAGGCCTAGTGTGGGACCCACCCTAATCTCTAAGGATCGATTCCTTAAGTTAGACGAACTAAGTACAATAGTGCGACCATAAGTGACTGTATGGGTAGGCCCTGGCTGAGTAACCTTTGAACTCTTAGTTTGGACATCCCGTGTAGTGGAGTAGGGCAGGGTTATCGCATTTTCAACCTATCAGCTCAAGAGGAGGCTTCAGCCAACTGGGGTTACCAGCGCTGCGGTGGAATCCTTAGAGGAGATGTCAAGCTAAGAGTTAGTTGGTCAAAGGCCTTGTCGTGATGACCTTCGACGGGAGAGAGTCATGTCTTATAAGTAAAGTGTGCAACCTCTACAGAGTGTAAAACTATTATGATAGCCGTGTGCACGGTTAAGGACGGACGACGGGGAGCTGCCTCCTTAGTACTTCTTATCTTTTATTTTCAAAATAGTGTTTTAAAGAAAAACCACGATTGCAGTCGTGTGTTTTGATTTTTCTCCTCATAGTAGGTTCTGTGAGCGATGAGGGTGATGCACGGTGGATGCCGTGAGTAGTCAGGTTTGGGCAAAACCGGTTAAGGCTAGAATTTCAAAGAAACTGATTCAAATATTTGTCTTTCTTAACACGTTTCAAATCATTTTATAAAACTCTAGGGAAAACTTAGAAAATTGGCTTTATGCAAAAGAATCCTTACCCTTCTTTTATTAAGCCTTAGTTGTATATAGTCAGCCTTATTTGTTGAGTATAAAGTACATCCTCATCTTTCATGTGGGGCTACTCATTCCAACGAGCAGATTGATCAGCAATGGTATCCCGAGGAGGAGATGTACCAAGATGAAGGTTTTACCGATGGAGTTCAAAACAAAGACTACTCTGACATCTAGGATGTGTTTCCTTCGGTCATGCCCGTGGAAATGTTTTGGAGTTTCACTTGAAGTTTACTATTGGTTATTTAAGACTTCTGTTGTGTAAGGCCTGCGTGCCTGAACTTTGTACTCTGATGTATTTTTATTTCGCACTCTGATGTAATATTTGTTCGAACTATAATGGCAATGATCCAAAGATCTGGATTCTGTGTGTACTGGCTATTGATCCAGAGACTAGTACAGATAAAGCACAAAAGGGACTCGACTCCATTTTACGGGTCCCGACAACTAAAAGGCTAAGATTTCTTTATGTTTTGCAAAAAAAATATAACCTAGGATATCGACAATTGGGCACACAAGAATTCCATTGATCTGTCTAGAAAAGTGGAGATTTGCCATCACCGAATAAACAAGAACTTTTATGCCCATAAACATCGGGAGCAGCTTGAGGATAGTTTTTCACCAGAAAGAGCCCTTGAGCCTTGAGGCTTGAGTAAGATGTGCTTGATAATAGGAATTCCAGATAAGTTGAACCCAAGGAAGATTCAATTTGTTAAAGAACTTATGTAAAAACTTCAAAAGAAGAGCATCATTTTGCATTTTGATGTTGAGTTCCAAGGCTTCTTTTTATCCTTTGGAGGGCAGACTGCTTTCGATGATGCCAAACATTTACCTCTGATAACCAAATTGTTACCCCTCCGTAAGCATTGTAATCTAATCTTGCCTATTTGCTGGATGATTGTCATGGGCAATCTGAGAGTGCACATGTAGAAAGTTGGGATTTGAGAGAGTACTGAGTTTATGAAAGTTAACCTGTCCCATAGACAGAAAAGAAGTGAAGCTAGACAATCTCTTTCCAATTCTTGTAACAAGTGGTGGAAAGTCTACCACCTTAGGTTGATGGAGTGAAAGGGCAGACCAAGATAAAAAATCATTGTCACCATTGTCAACGCCCTCAGGATTCGCTAGCTCTCGTGTCGCGAGAGACGCCATCAGCAGCCCACTTACTAATTAGGTAGTGTCGTAGCAAAAGCTGAGCTCCCACTCATTACATAACAACAGCGAGCTCCCACTCATTACATAACAACAGCATACAAGCTTTGATATCACTGAAGATAGTACCCCCAGAAGCCATATCATATTCTTTTGTTGAAGCTGCCCACACGAGGGTTAGACTATCACACTCCATAATGATTCTTCCCATTCCCAAACCTCTCGTAACATGAATAGCAAAGGAATTTTCGATGTACTTATTCTGCAAACAATATCTAGATGTGCATTTACATTTTCTCTGAATTTGAACATCGTAAACTACTTCACTTACTTTTGCATAATTTATACTTGCTATCCTCTTTTATGTCACCGTAACAACACAGGGATACCCAATTGGTATTTACTTAAAATCCGTTGCAATGCATGACACCTGCTAGTTAATTAATATCTATATGTTGGCTATCGTGGTAAAATGGGAGAATCAGTCTAGGGTTTTGAAAACTAATTTGTGAACAAAAAAGGCACCGCACCCAGAATTTCAAAAACAGCTCAGGAGGCAGTTTACAAAAACCATCGGTTTTCGGATTACAAAATGATAAATTCAAATTCAATTTTGAAATTGACAAAAATCACTAAAAATATCTAAATATAGTAGAAATCATTTAAAATCTTTTGGCTTAAGTCAAATTTGAAATTGATGATTATTTTATGTTTTCTGTGGATTTTTTATCTCGGATAAAATGGAAAAATCTTTTGAACTTTTTAATGGACTCTACTTAACTTGCTTCGTTACGTATGGATCTTACAGTCTGTTGTTGCTTCATCATGTATGGGAATTGTGGACTTGTTTGGGACATTGTCGTCGTATGGTCATTTACGACACATATGCTATATATTATATGATATGCATCTTACCAATGACAAACAATTTAGCAAAGGTCATGCCAACTTTTTTGCAAACTTTCGCTTGTTTTCATCTAATATATTCCTAAATTTTCCCTGCATTTTAAAGATTTTTCCCTGTATTTTTATGATTTTCCTAGATTTTCCCATCACTTCTCTATATTTTTATAATTTTCCTGTCAAAAACACCGGAGAAACAGCCAAAACCACTAGAAAATCTCTAGACTAGTTTGATTTTTGAATTTGAATTCATCTGGTTGTTAGTGGTTTTTGGCGGTTTTTCGAGACCAGTATTCAGGTCGCTCCTGTTGTTTTTCTAGGTGATGCTACCCAGCGCTGTATAGCTGGGTACAATCCCAACCCTATAGCTAGTATCACGTAGTTTTATGTGGTATTATGTGGTTTCATCAGGTGGGCCCACCATCAAAGTATGATTTTGTATAGTTTTATATCTGGTTTTAGGAGGTGGACCCATCGTCAAAATATGGTTTTATATGATTTCGTGTGGTATCATCATATGGGTCTTCTTGAGTTTTGTCCGCTAGGTGCACCATTGAAGATGAACACAATGCTAATTCTGTTTTTTGTCTAACCAGCGGAAAAAAATGGGCCCGATCTGATTTGAGCCGTGCCCAAATTGGCCCATTTGGGAGCAGCAGTCAATCACCCCTTCCCCTATTCCCGTTTCGGCTTCTACGGTTCTTCCTACCCGCCCTCCAATTCTGTGATATTCCGGGTGCGTTTGGTTCCTTAGCTAGCTAAGCTATTGTCCTGCCTAGCTAGGCTAGCTCACACCAGTTTTGCCAAGCTTACCATAGACAACTGTTTGGATAGTTTGCTTTTGATGGCAAGAATTATTGGCTAGTAGTTTGGTTTTGAGTTAGCTCTTGAGGGCAAGTTATGTGATCGTTGGCATCAACATGAGTAATCAAAATTTTTAAATAATGATCAAAGCGATAATATGAATTAATGTTGCCTTGTTAAATTTGATCTAAAGATTTACATGAACGCTACTGAACATGACTTAGCATGAGTAGATGAAATAATTTTCCCCTATATCTTTAAAGCATATCAATGCATGCATGCATAAAGCATTTAAAAGCTTGATTGATAGCACGCTCTGCAAAACGGCTATGGGCGCGTGGCATAAGTGGTTAGCCTGCTATGTGTGTGCTGAGAATTATGCTGTCGGAGGCTAGCCAATTTGACTCTCCTCCAAAAGTAAGGATTTTCTTGCTAGGTGAAGCAAGCTAGCTCTGAAAAGGCAGCTTTTTTTTTTCTTATACCAAACACCTAGCCTAGCTTAGCAAGGCTAGAAAAATCTTTGCGTAGGATCCAAACGTCCGAAGTACTCGCCGGCCCACTAACTTCGAGGATTAGGAGACTAATGTGTTTACTCAATCATCACATTGTGTCTGATTTCTGCTAAGTTTTGTCCGACAGACTATCTTCAGTTAATTTCAGCCATTTTTTTAATTCATTTTGGAAGAAGTCAATTTTACACACTGAACTATCATGCTTCGTCTACATAACCACCTGAACTATAAAATTAGATATTCTATCTCACAAAACTTGAAAACCGGCACAAATAACCCCCACGGTGGTTTTAGAGGTGCTTTTGCCACCCTGGCCAGTGACATGGTAGCCCAACCATAAAAGCAACATAAACAAAAACATGTGGTTTTAGAGGTAAGGGTGGCGGTGGTGGCGGCCGATTAGGAGAAGGGCGGTGGCGGCGGCCTAGTTGGAGTGGCAGGAAGGGCGGCGGCGGCCAGTTGGAACGGTTGGGGGCGGCGACCGTTTGCCCAAGGCGTCTGTCCAAGACAGAGCTCAAACACGATGGGAGTGCGAGTCGTGGCGCGGGCGCTACGCCCAACGTGTGGCTGTGGCGCAGGCAGCTAGCGCTAGGCCCTAGGGCGAGCGGCGCATCTAGGACAATGACGACGCGAGAATGGCTAGAGGCGATGGCATGGCCGCATGGGGAAGGTGGAGGCGACGGCGTGAGAAAGCGAGGAAATGGCGTGGGGAAGCGGAGGCAGTGGTGTGGGTAAGGTGGAGGTGGTGACACATCATCGACTAGGGCAGCGGTGATGCAAGGATGGAGGCAGCGTCGTCATCCTCTTGTTGTCGTTCCTAGAAGCACGATCAACAGCGCCAAGACGGGGGATTAAGAAAGGGAGAATCAATGAGTGAGTCGGTGAGACGGGGGAGAGGGGAGACCGAGAGAGGGGAGAGAAGAGGAGAGGTAGGAGAGAGGGAAGAAGATGACAGTCGGGTCCTATGTATTTTACTTTTGTTTTTTATTTTGTTTTATGACCGGACTACCACCTAATTCGCCACGTAGGCAAAACCACCTTCAAAATCACCTTGGGGTTATTTATGCCAGTTTTAAAAGTTTGCGGGATAGAATAACCGATTTTATCGTTCAGAGGGCTACATAGACGAAGTGTGATAGTTCGGAGTGTAACATATATTTTTCCATTCATTTTTAAAAGTTTTTTATCGTAATTTACCGATTTTTCCGAAAGTCGGTAAAATTGGGCCTATAGGTGGCCTGGTAAAAAATTTAAAACGATTTTCAGAAATGATAAATTCATATTCAATTTTAAAAATGAAAAAATCACTAAAAATATCTAAAGATAGTACAAATCATTTAAAATCTTTTGGCCTAAGTCAAATTTGAAATTGATGATTATTTTATGCTTTTTAGGGTTTTTTTATCTTGGATAAATGGAAAAATATTTTGAACTTTTTAATGGACTCTATTTCACTTGCTTCGTTACGTATGGATCTTATAGTATGTTGTTGCTTCATCATGTATGGGAATTGTGGACTTGTTTGGGGCATTGTCGTCGTACACATATTCTATATATTATATGATATGCATCTTACCAATGACAAACAATTTAGCAAAGGTCATGCAAATTTTTTTACAAACTTTGGCTTGTTTTCACCTAATATATTCCTAAATTTTTCTTGCATTTTAAAGATTTTCCCTGTATTTTATGATTTCCCTAGATTTTCCCATCACTTCTCTATATTTCTATAATTTCCCTGTCAAAACCGTCCGAGAAACCTCCAAAACCGCTACAAAATCTCTAGACTAGTTTGATTTTTGAATTTGAATTCATCCGGTTGTTAGTGGTTTTTGGCGGTTTTCCGAGAGCGATATTCGGGTTGTTTCATTTTTTTCCTAGGTGATGCTACCTAGCGCTATAAAGTTGGGTACAATCCCAAAGCTATAAATAGTATCACATGGTTTGATGTGGTATTATCAGGTAGGTCTCATCATCAAAACATGGTTTCGTATGGTATTATCAAGTGGACCCTATCGTCAAAGTATAGTTCGTGTGGTATCATCATATGGTCCTGCTTGAGTTTTGTCCTCTAAGTGCACCATTGAAGATGCACACAATGCTAATTCTATTTTTTTTTCTCTAACCAGTGGAAAAAAAAAATGGGCCCGACCTGATTTGAACGGTGCCCAAATTGGCCCATTCGAGAGCAGCAGTCAACCCCCCTTCTCCTATTCCCGTTCCGGCTTCTTCAGTTCTTCCTCCCCGCTCTCCAATTCTCTCTGCTCGGTCTCCTAATTCTCCAAGTTGGCGGGCCGGCGAGTACTTCTGTGTTTGAGTCTCCAAGTTGGAGGACCAGGGTGGGCATCCTCCTGTACATTATCTTCACGAAGATCTTGTGTTGGGTTCTCGTCGGCGGGCTCCTCCACTGTTCTAGGTTTCCTAGAAGCTTTTCTGAACTTTGTTTGTCACAGACCCAATTTCGTAGCTGCTTTGGACTGATGTTATTTTTTTTGCCAGTTTGTGGTAAATGGTTTGCTCTGATGATGATACTGTAGCTTTGGGTGCGCGATATTCGTTTAATTTCGGCTTATGTTCATATTTTTAATTCTTGACTGACTAATGTGTTTACCTTTCTCAATCATCACATTGTGTCTGATTTCTGCGGAGTTTTGTCCGACAGACTATCTACAGATAATTTCAGCTGATTTTTAATTCATTTTGGAAGAAGTCTATTTTATACATTAAACTATCATACTTCATCTACATAACTGCATAAACTATAAAACTATGTATTTTATCCTACAAAACTTGAAAACCGGCGAGAATAACCTCCGCGGTGGTTTTAGAGGTGCTTTTGCCACCCTGGCAAGTGACATGGTAGCCCAGTCATAAAAGCAACATATAGATAAAAACAAAAAAATGTGGTTTCAGAAGTAGGGGCTGCAATGGTGGTGGCCGATTAGGAGGAGGAAGGGCGGCGGTGGCGGCAGCCTAGTTGGAGTTGCAGGAAGGGCGGCGGTGGCTGATTGGTGTGGTAGGGCGGCAACCGACTCTCTGAGGCTAAGCTAAAAAATGACGGGAGTGTGAGCCGCAGTGTGGGCGCTGCGCCCAACGTGCGGCCTTGGTGCAGGCAGCCAGTGCTGCGGCGCATCTAGGACAGCGATGTCGTGAGAAAGGCCGGAGGCGATGGCGCAGAGAAGGCGGAGGCGACAACGCGAGAAAGCAAGGCAACGAAGTGGGGGAAGGCGGAGGCGGCGGCATGGGTAAGGTGGAGGCGATGACGCAGGGAAGGTGGAGGTGACGCATCGCCGACTAGGGCAGCGGCGACGCAAGGACGGAGGCAGCGTCATTGTCGTCTTGTTGTCATCCCTAGGAGCACCACCAACAGTGCCGAGACAGAGGAGTAAGAGAGGGAGAATCAATGAGTGAGTCGATGAGACGGGGAAGAGAGGAGATCGAGAGCGGGGAGAGAAGAGGAGAGGTAGGAGAGAGGGGAGATGATGAGAGCCGGGTCCCATGTATTTTATTTTTATTTTATTTTGTGACTAGACAGCCATCTCGATCACTTGCCACGTAGGCAAAACCACCTTCAAAATCACGTTAGAGGTTATTTGCGTCTGTTTTGAATGTTCGTGGGGACAGAAGTAGATAGTTCATGCTGTAATTAAAATGGATTTTTTCTATTTATTTTTAAAAGTTTGGGCCGTAATTCGTCAAATTTTATGAAAATCAGAAAAATTGGGCCTATAGGTGACCCGGCAAAAATTTAAAACGATTTTCAGAACCCTGTCGTGGGTTACTCAGCAACAGAATGAATGTAGTGGTCCTACATGGAAATGGAGCGACAATCCAAGTTTTAAAGCAATGTCTGGGAATTTCATTCGAAATATAGATCCACAATTAATACATATTACTCTCAACACTTAATTTTCTGCAAAATTTATCTCAGCAGCTAATCTGTTCTAAAAGCGCACGCTAAAATTTTTATTCTAGCGAAACACTGAATAAAACCCCTATTAAAAATACCGGTTGGGAAAAATCAGTAGCCACTTGGTTCTTCTGAATGGAGTGACATCATATATACTTCTTTGATCCCTGCAACCTCATTGCAGACATCTCCAATTGTCATTCGTTGTCTCGGCGACTCCATGGAGCATAGAAGACCTACTTTGATAAGTGGGGTAACGCAACCGTTCATGGATGCCTCAGCTCGATATTGTTCTTCCGTGTTAATTGAGGAGGTACCATAAACTTCTTGCAGCAAACTTGGATCCAAAATCTCATTAATGTTACCCGGAAATGCGGCGTAAACATATTGGTGAAGGTTGAAGCCATCCTGGAATATTCCATTTGTTGGTCTCTTTCCGGTGAGCATTTCTAGTAGAAGTACTCCGTAACTATACACATCACCTCCAATCGTGTTCTTGATCCCCATCCCATACTCTGCATTGACAATAACCAAGTACAAAGATATAAAATATATAAAGTAATGTATGCACGTAGAATTGGTGAAATAAATCAGATTTCAAGCATGAAAAACACAATTAAGACATTAAAATCTGACCTGGTGCAATGTATCCAATAGAACCCTTTAGTCCAGATGGAGTAGAAGAATTGCTATGTTGCAAGGAGGAGTTCACGTTGAGGGATTTTGCTAACCCAAAGTCAGCAACATGTGCAGTCATGTCATAATCCAATAGAACATTGCTTGGTTTCAAGTCACAGTGTACCAATGGAGGCACACACTGCCTATGAAGGTAATCTAAAGCATATGCAACATCCATGGCTATATTAATCCTTTGCACAAGACTTAGCGGCCTCTCTCCATCCATCATCGGATGGATCCACTTATCCAAGTTCCCATTAGGCATATATTCAAAGATGAGAGCTTTAAACTCCTTCCCAGCATAATCCATGGTGGAACACAACGTGATAACCTTGACCAGATTCCGATGGCGGATTCTTCTTAGGACTTTGCATTCATCAAAGAAGCTCTTCAGTGCTCCATTTTGGTCAAGATTGAAAACCTTAATTGCTACTGGAAAAGCAGCTAGGTCCAACACACCCTTGTAGACTGTTCCGAACCGACCAGTCCCAACTAAATTATCGGATGAGAATTGGTTGGTTGCTGTCACAAAATCAGCATATGAGACCTTCTTCGGCCTTCTGTCATAGATGAAATCCTTCTGAGATTGGCCTCTCCTCTTGAAGCAAAGCAACCACAATATAAATGACAATAGAAATAGTGAAAGCACACCAAGTGGAAGAACAATCTTCAGAATATAAGAAACCTTTCTTGCACTTGAGTTCAATATCGAGCAATGTGGCAACCCTGACATCATATTTAATGTGCACAACCTCTTGTTTCCTTGGAGATATACCTCGCTTGCAGTGTTGAAAGGACGTCCAATCGGAACTGGCCCGCTGAAATCATTGAAGGACAGGTTCAAGTATTGCAATGAAGTATATGATTCAAAGAAACTTGGAATTGACCCTGATAAATTGTTCTGTGAGAGATCAATTTTCTGGATGCCTTTTAAGTTTCTGAAGGACTCAGGAATATTTCCATCAAGAAAGTTTCCATCCAACTTCAGGGTTTGTAAAAGCACGCACTGCCCAATGGAATATGGAATTTTTCCAGACAATTGATTTCCAGAGAGAAATAGCTGGCCAAGATTAATTAAACTCCCAACCTGCGATGGTATGAATCCACTGATGTGATTGTGGGACACGTCCAAGCCGCGTGAAAGTGATGACATTCTGAAGAGTTCTAATGGTATTTTTCCATCGAAATTGTTAGAGGAGAGATTTAGGACGAGCAGATTTTTACATCCTTCAAATCTAGGAGGTATGCTCCCCTCCAATTGATTCTTGCCAAGATAAAGTTCCTCCAGTTGGTCAAGGTTACCAATAGAAATTGGAATGGTACCAGTGAGTTTATTTAGTGCCAAGCTTAGAAAGCCCAGATTGCGAAGACCTCCAATGGTTGAAGGGCTGCTTCCGGTTAACTGATTCTGATCCACATAAAGTACTGTCAGATTCTTAAGGTTCCCTATATCCGAAGGTATGCTTCCAGAAAATTTGTTCCTGCTTAGCCACAGCCACTCCATATGTATGGAAAGATTGCCAATTGATTTGGGCAAGACACCATTGAAGTTGGGGAAATTTGGCCAAATGACACTCAATTGGGTGCCACAAAGTAAAATGACACCCAATTCGTCTCTCTTCTCTAAAACGACACCAAGGCACCCAATTCTACTCCCAAATGACACTCTTGCCCAAAATACCCCTAGGGGCCCACCTGTCAGCCTGTTCTTCCCCTCTTCTTCTTCTCCATCTCCTTCTTCCTCGCGTCCGGCCGGCGGCGCCGCCACTTCCTCCTCGCCGGCGCCCTTGGTACTGCGTGAGGAGGTTCCGCGCCACCCAGCCGGAGTCCTCGCGCTGGCCATCGTCGAGCGCCCACGTGAGTATTGGTCCCACCAATTGTCGCCGTAACCACGACGTAGTCGGCGGGCCCAACTGCCTCCCCATGCTTGACGCTGGCGTCGGCGAAGTCGGGGTAGGAGGAGACGAACGGCGATTTGCTCCAGTCCGTCTTCTCCAGCCCGCCGCGCGTCGCCCAGTCGTCGGCGTTCCAGATGCTCTAGTACCAAGGGCGCCGGCGAGGAGGAAGTGGCGGCGCCGCCGGCCGGACGTGAGGAAGAAGGAGATGGAGAAGAAGAAGAGGAGGAGAACGGGCTGACAGGTGGGCCCCCGGAGTATTTTGGGCTAGAGTGTCATTTGGGAGTAAAATTGGGTGCCTGAGTGTCGTTTTAGAGAAGGGAGACGAATGGGGTGTCATTTTACTTCGTGGCACCCAATTGAGTGTCATTTAGCCAAATTTCCCTTGAAGTTGTTGTCATCTAAGAACAATTTAGTCAGCTTGCTACAATTTCCAAGGAAGGAGAGAGTACTCCAATCTACGTCCAACATGTCTAGTTTCAGAACACCCAAACTATCAGGAATACCACCAACCAAGCTGTTGCTACCAAGGAAGAGCGTAGAAAGGGAAGAGAAATTCCCTATAGATGGAGGAATACTTCCTGAGAGACTATTCTCGCTCAAGCTGAGAGATGAAAGTGGCAAAGACATTGTATTGACAGATGGTATATGCCCCGCGAAATTGTTACGTGTAAGATCAATCATAAATAGGGATGAACTGTTGAACAGTTCGAGCGGGACGCTTCCACTAAGACCATTGTAAGCCAGAACCAGGGCTTGCAGAGATTGACTCTGTGCTAGATTTTTTGGGATTCCTCCTGTGAGGAAGTTGTGACCTAGATTAACGTAGATAAGGGAAGAAGTTTCACCCAACGACTCAGGAATGTTACCAACAAGGTTATTTCCTGACAAAATCAGTGCACTGAGAGCTGGGAGTACACCAAGCCCTGGAGGAATGTTTCCTTGGAGCTTGTTGCTGCTGAAATGGATAAGATGAAGGTGGGAGCATCGGCTAAGGTTCGAGGGGATCTCACCTGTGAGCGAGTTTTGCCAGAGGCTGATCTCCTCTAGACGAGAGCACGATGAGAGAGTGGAAGGTATCTCGCGGCTGAGTAAATTTACGCTGAGGTTGAGCTGCCTAAGCCTTGTCAAGCGACCAATCTCCCAGGGGATTGCACCCCTGAGTTGATTGTCTGATGAAGGAGAGGTTGGATATGGCGGGTGGTATCTGACCAACAAGGCTCTTGGAAGGCAACTCCAGTGCAATGACACGAGCTGTGTGCTTCTTGCTGCATGTCACCCCATGCCAGCTGCAGAAATTGGTACAAGTGTGTTGCCATGAGGCCAACGCTCCAAGAGGATCGTCAGAGAGCTGGGACTTGAAAGATAGAAGCGCTTGCCGATCAGCCGAGGTCTGATCAACGTACGATGGTTTATATGTGTTGTTTGCAGCAACTGTAGGAGAAAGCAAGGCGAAGCGTATGATGAGGAGTATATGAACATACATGGAGGCATGCTGGTGAGGATTTCTTGATAGATCGGCCATGTTCCTCTTCTTCTTGATTTTGTTTTCTATTCTGGTTCTTGCTTCTTTGGATATACAGCCTGTTCAACAAACGGTTTGCATTGCTTGAGAAACTGTAAATTAAACTTCCATCAATATATATAGAGGGTGGAAGGATTTGTGGAGTGGTGTACTGTCATAATGTCATTGCTTCGTGGAATCGGCCTAAACTGAAATTGGAAGACTGCAAGTCAAGGCTGAAAATTGAGTCGAGCTCAAGCTCTATTTATCGGCCTGCAATGGTGCATCACAGTGGTGTGTGGTCCCCACACCCATGAGGAAAAGCTACAATTCCTTGCTGAGCTCACCGACTGCACGCCCACCAAGGATGACCCCTGCTAGATCATCGAAGACTCCAATCTCATCTACCAAGCGTCAGACAAGAGCAGTACCAACCTCAATCCATCTCTCATGAATGCTTTCCGCTCCACACTCAACCGTCTAGAGCTTAAGGAGCAGGATTTGTCTGGTGCAACAAGATCCAACCCGACTCTTACAAGAATAGACTGTGGCTTCCGCTCTGTAGGCTAGGATCTCAACTTTCCGTCGACCTCTCTACAAGCCCTCTCTACCTTGGTCTCAGATCACACTCCCCTCCTGCTCCTCGGAGACCCCAAGTTCCATAGGGCAAACTGGTTTCGTTTCGAGAACTATTGGCCCTCAATAATGGGCTTCCATCAGGTGGTGCAAGGAGCTTGGAATAAAGAGATGGTCTGCCACAACCCTTATTGCAGGCTCCACGTTAAGCTCTCTCGCACAGCCCGAGCCCTTTCCAAGTGGGCCAAGGACAAGATAGGGGATACCCACTTACAACTAGTGACCATCAATGTGATAATCCAGCTCCTCGACCAGGCATAGGAACGTCGGCCGCTATCACTACTTGAACGAGAGCTCCGTCTTTTCCTCAAGGATCACCGCTTAGGACTAGTGGCAATTGAGCAGGTTCGTTTTTGTCACGGGCCTGAAAACAGTAGATCAAGGTTGGTGATGCCAACACAAAGTTTTTCCACCGACGAGCCAATTGCGGACGATGCAAGAACTTCATCCATTCCCTTAACACCCCGAGTGGCATTGCTATATCCCACTAAGACAAGGAGGCAGGGTGCGGTCGCTTTGACCTCTCCACCCTAGAGTCGCCCTTTGAAGAAGAGGAGATCAAGGGAGTGGTTTTCTCTCTACCAACCGATAAGGCACCAAGCCCCGATGGGTTCACTGGGCTCTTCTTCCGCAAGTGTTGGAATATCATTAAGGCGAATCTCCTCCTGGCTTTCCAACGTTTCTATGATCAAGATGGCTCCTTTTTTGGCCTTCTCAACTTGGCCAACGTCGTGATCCTCCTGAAGAAGGAGGACTACGCACATCATCAATAAACTCATGGCTAAACGCCTCCCCAACAGGCTGGCCCCATTCCTATATAGCCCGATCTCTAAGAGCCAAAGCGCCTTCATTAAAAAACGTTGCATCCAAGACAACTTCCTCTACATCCAAAGCGTTCTACGAGACTTGAGACAACAAAAAACCCGCCCTCTTCCTCAAAATAGACTTTGCCAAAGCTTTCGATTCAGTCCACTAGGGTTACCTCATCGAGCTCCCCGAATTGTTAGGCTTCGGCCGTACATGGAGGAATTGGATCGCCACTCTTCTTGGCATAGGTTCCTCCTCCATCCTCTTCAATGGGAGCCTAGACCTAAGATCCTGTATAGGAGAGGTGTTCGGCAGGGAGATCGCATCTTCCCAATGCTCTTCATCATCGCCATGGATCCTATCTAGCACCTCTTCCAAATGGCGGTTGACCATGGTATTCTCTCCCCAATCCGTGCTAGGACGCTCACATTGCGTACTTTAGTCTACGCGGACGAGGCTGACATCTTCCTTAGCCCTGCCAAAGAGGAGCTAGAGATGTTCATGTAGATTCTAGTACCTTCAGGAAGGCATCAGGCCTCACGACTAACCAGGAAAATGTGCACCTAGAAAATGTTCAGTTTTTCCCTGCAACTGCCAGGACTTAGACCTCGACGACATCCTGAGCGCATTTCTAGGTTATCGTGGTAGCCTCGACGACATCCTGAGCGCATTTCCGGGCTATCGTGGTAGCTTCCCCTATCACTATCTTGGCCTCCCTCTCTAAATTCGCAAACTAAGTAGGACCCACTTCCTCCCCATTGTTGAGAAGCTCAGGGCTAGACTTCCCCGTTGGAAAGGCAAGCTGCTCACCAAAGCCGGTCGATTGACTTTGGTCAATTCGGTCCTCTCTGCCCTCGCTACCTACTTCATCACTGTTTTCCAATTACCCAAGTGGGTCATCAAGAAGATGGACAAGATTAGGCGAACCTTCCTCTGGCGAGGAGCGGTAACATCCCATAGTGGCCATTCCCTCGTCAACTGGGATATGGTTTGTCGTCCCAAGCGACTGGGCGGCCAAGGTGTCCCCGATCTCTAAAGGATTGGAAGCACACTACGCCTATGATGGCTATGGAATGGTTGGAAAGCACTAGGCAAGGCTTGGATTGGTGCAAACCTGCCGTGTGACGACATCGACAGATCCTTCTTCTGGTCAGCCACCATAGTCACCATTGGAGATGGGAGGAAGGCGGACTTCTGGTATGATCGTTGGCTTCGTGGGATGGCCCCTAGCATCATTACCCCAAACCTTTATCGGATTGCACGGAACAAGCACCGTACCGTGCAACGACAACTCCTTAACAACACCTGGATTCACTCGGTGCAACACCTCAATAATCCACTCCAACTCCAGGAATACCTTTACCTTTGGAGCCTCGTATCTCAAGTCAGTCTAGTCCCCTTTGTTAAGGATGACATCACTTGGACTTCCTTGACAATAGGCACCTACTCCTCTAGTTCGGCCTATCATCTCCAATTCCACAGCAACATTCCTCTTGACATCTCCTCCTCAATTTGGAAAGCGAGGATGGAGAGCATGATTAAATTCTTCACCTGGACCTGAAGGCACAGACGTCCTCACCAAGAAGGGATGGCCACATTAAGCTCATTGTGCCCTTTGCTTGACCAACCAAGAGATAGTCAACCACATATGTTCACAGTGCCTTACTTGAAGGCAGTCTGGGAGGACATTCTATAAGCTTCCCATGCTGGCATCCCATTCCCCGATGGCTTATCCTTCTATGAATGGTGGTCTCAAATTGTGTCACCAACTCCCAAAGGACTCTACGAAGGACTTCAATGGCATGGTGATCTATACTGTTTGGAACATCTGGAAGGAAAGAAACCATCGTATTTTCCAACAGAATAGCCTCTCCACCCTACAAGTAATAGCCAATATTCAAGAAGACCTCTTGGAGTCGGGCGTCTAATTTTGTAATTGACGCATAGTTTGTCCTTCCCTTCCTGCTACCTAGCTAGCATCTCTTGTTCTCCTTTGTACTGTATACAGCTCTAACTCCCTTAAATAAAATGGCAGTGCTCTTGTTCTTTTACATAAAAAAAGCTCTCTTAAACAAATTATGATCTTGGTCCTTGTGCTGCACAAATTAGAGCGGGTTTAATTCTCGGTAGCATCGCATGAAGAGTCCACTACAAGAAATCTGGCCTTCTATGACGCTCAGCTTTCGTCACAGGCAGAGGGAAAATCGTCACTATACGGGATCTATGACACCTCAGTGACGAAAATGCAGTCGTCACAGAAGGTGCGTAGCTAAACACCATTGGTGACAAAATGCCGAAAAACGTCACAGATTAGTGACGATGCCTATAACGTCACAAATAGTTATGACGCTAAAAAAACGTCATAGACCAGAACAAGAACGTCACAAACCAAGACCTAAGACCCTGCCACATGGCCGATGACGTGGCCGATGATGTGGATGATGACGTGGATGGTGACGTGGCTAGATATTGTGACGAATTTTATCGTCATAAAGTGTTGGAAAGGCCCATACACATGTTGGGCTAACATGGGCTTTTCTCATTTTTTTAGCCCAAAATAAAGTGGGCTTGGCCCATTATAAAGCCCTATTTTTTTTCCTCTGCCATTTTTCAGTCCGAATCCTAAGGTGGGCCAAACTTATTAAGAAAATAATTTTATTTAGCCCAATTTGAAATTTGGGATCGCCCAATGTACAACATGTTAATTGAGGATCAAGCCCATTTTACCATTTTTTTTAGGCCAGGCCAATTGAAACAACAGTACAACATCAAGCCCATCTCATAAACCAACAATATACCAACAACCAGATCAGTTTTCATTAGACAATCAGGTTCACAATATTGACATAACAGAAATACAAATTCTGCGCAATGTTCATAGCACAACATATCTGCCACTAACCAAAATATAATGACATACATCATTTCAGCACCAATGGACACATTGTTCTACGAGAATCATAAAACAAGAACAAAGAAGACACCAAAAGTTCTCCAACACATCAATCTCCTTTCATGTGCAACAACAGCACATTGTAAACCAAAAGAGATCCCAAGTCGCAAAATAATGCAAGACTTAGACTATGCGGTAGAATTCACTGTCCTTGATTGATGCCCATGAGTTGGCGTAGGAAGGCATGAGTTTCGTGATGTCTTCTTCAAAGTAGCCATCTCCTCATCTTGTTTAGCCATTCTTTGTTCCGATTCTTGCATTCTTTGTTCGATTCTTGCTTTGAGTCTTCAATGTCTCCAACTCTTGTTGCTGCGCATCAAGTTGATGTCGAAGTTGTTCCTTTTCTTGCTTCTCTGTGTCCAGTTTAGACTGAAGGTCTTCAACTTGCGCAGAAATGCCACCTTTGGAGGTTCTGTTGGAGGCTGACAGCAAGCCCACATTACAGAGAAATGTACTTGATGACAAGACTTGAGATCTGACTTGATGAAGACTTCAAATTCTGTCCATCTACTACTGAATCAGCAATGATTTCTTCCATCTCAGCCTAGCAATATGACAAGTGAGAACTCAATATTGCATCTTGAACTTAGAATTTTTTTGAACTGGATTTAATGTATGCAACGCAATAAATAGAAATACAGATACTTACAATAGCATTCTTTACTGGCTCGGCAAAACCAATCCTACTACTGCAATGCATCTCCTTGAAAAGATCAATTGCGGTGGGGTTACTGTCTTTAAATTTATCTTGCTTCTGAAAGGTTGTGTAAGCAATTGCAAAGTGTTAGCTTGAAACATCATAAGGACTTCAGTAGCAGTGATCATAAACATAATTTCTTTACTTTCTTACCATGACATGTGCCTGCGCAATGTAGCACCGAGAGCCAGTACGCTGCTGATACCGGACTAGACCACGGTTGTTGGTTTTTCATACATGTGTCCTGCAGATGACAAATTTGTGTAAGGTAGAACAATGTAAATATTGAGTGTTACAAAATACTACATGACTATACTGTACAACACTTGCAAGCAAAAGTGGCATAAATGCAACAATTAGAAATTGGATAACCAGACCACCTCATTATTTTCATCCTCATCTAAGCATAATTAAATGAAACTACTACACGCATGGAAACTTCTAGATGGATCAACACATATAAAAAAGAATAACCCTCAACAGGTAGTCATCACAGGAATAACCCTCAACAGGTAGTGTGCTCTTAAGTGCCTCCTTAAGCAATCAATGTTTTTAATAATAAGTTGCAGCAGCTAGCAAGGTAAACAACCAACCACTATTGCAGTAGCTAGTAATGACATATAGTAGAGTACACAATCAAAATTCTTGCATATTTGAAAGAAAGAACTACATGCACACAAACTTATAGATGGATCAACACATCAAAAAAGAATAACCCTGAAAAGGTAGCAATCACATGAATAACCTTCAACAATTAGTGCACTCTTAAGAATCACTAACAAGTCAAACAACCAATCACTAGTGCAACAGCTAGTAATGACAAGTAGTATAGTGCACAATCAAAATTATGTGATGACATATAGTACTAGTAAAGCAATTAGGGAATATGGCATAAAACTAGAAATAAATTGTAGAGATTCATATCTGAACTCAAATATCTGTGTAGAACTAAACT
Source organism: Olyra latifolia (assembly GCA_036346145.1). Lineage (NCBI taxonomy): Eukaryota > Viridiplantae > Streptophyta > Magnoliopsida > Poales > Poaceae > Olyra > Olyra latifolia. The sequence goes on along the minus strand of CM070524.1, from coordinate 36,685,479 downwards.
GAGTACAACTGATGCATACAACTAAGCTGACATCTCAGATACATATTACACATCAAAGTTGGCATCTCAACTAACCCAGAATACAAGCAATAAATCTGAAGTCGATTCGAAGTTTAGCCATACCTTGTGCTTAGAGTTTGACCATATTTGCACCAAATCTCTCCATTGAGCATCCGTCATACAACTCACAGGTGATGTGGTTCTCACTTGATTAGCTGGGACACCGTTGAAGTACTTCTTTTTCAGCCTGTATCTCATTTGTCGCTGTCCTCCCTTTAGCAAATCAGCACATGCATGTACCACATCTTTATTTTTGGTGTCTATGGTGAAATGGCCCTAGTTTAAAGCACCAACAGAAGGATATGAGAATACACAGGACATGGATCAAAGCATGCATCAAGTAAAATAGAAATTGACTTACAGCAACTTTGCCCATGTAGTTTGTAAGGTGAGACTCATTCTTCTTGTATAGCTTCCAGTGTGGCAGGATTGGTATATGCTGCCTAAGTATGATCCCACCCTCTGATGCAAGCTTTGCAGCCTGCATAGGTGCCTCTGGCCTTCTCTTCCCTTCAGAAATGTGGATTGCTATCTTGGTGCACAACCCTTTGCTTATCCTTTCCAAATCTTTTCCCATACTTACTCCCCTTTGCACTTCCTGGGTACTTATAGTTAGTGCACCTAACACAATTACATTAATATAGTCAGTGTCAATATTTTAGAATACTGAAAAATAATACTTGTATTGTACAATGAGCATAGAATTACTTGCCTTCATCACTAATGCCAATCTGGTCCTGGTGGGTTGGTGTAGTAGTAGTTATCAAATCATCGTGTGTGGTTGTTGGCACATTTGGGTTGTGCAGTTCTTGTAGAGGTGGAATGAAACCATGGAAATCTCCATCAGTTGTAGGCAAGTTCCTTGTCCTCTGTCTAGTGACTCTAGTTGGTTGCTCTTGCATATAAGGTGCCACCACTCTCTTTGATGATCTTTGTCCTTTACCTGTTGTCGTGCTATCAAGATTCATCTTCTTAGGTGCAGCCTTAGAAACCTGTGAGGGCTCAATATGCAGAAGACAACAAGTATTAGATTGAAACTAATGTGATTGCATTTGAGAAATAACAATGATTTGACAAACATTGAAATGCGAAGAACAATTGATACCATACGGACTTCTTCCTCGTGTTCAGATTCCTCACTCTCCTGACCCTCATACAACGATCCTGAATGTTCAGGACGCTGCTGGTTGCCCTTTGCAGATCCCTTGGAAAGCATTGTTGTCAATGCATGAACACCAAGTCTTTGCAATCTTTGATTGTTCCTCATCAGGTTTTGAGCCCTCAATTTTTCATAGTCAGTTAGAGGCGCTTCTGTACATTAATTAAAAAATTGTATTATGAATTGGAACATTGAACAAAACAAGGTGTGCAAAATTGGTAACAGAGGAACTATATATGGGCCATGAATGCAACATGACATGTGAACAGGTAAATAAAATGGTAAAGGAACATGTAAAAGCACTATTTCTTATATCCAATTCATGCCTGACAAAAAGAACTATGCTTCGTAATAGAACTAGTACAACTAAGAACTAGTACAGAATTATGCATTGTAACAGTATTTGTCCAAGTACAGACCTAATACACAACTAGTAACAGAAATCGTACAGAACTATGCATCGAAACAGAATTTGTCCAAGTACAACTTATAAGAAATCACAAATCCTTGAATCAGACCTGGATAAGTACAACTTATAACAAATCACAACTAATAAGTATTCTGATTTTACTTTCTAAGCAACAACTTATAACAAATAAAGAATGCATATTGCCATATCCTAGATAGAAGCAAAACATAAGCATGCAGTGAAAAATTACAAAATCCTTGAATGATAGTATGGATATTCACAGTGCACAGATAAAAGAACAAAAAATGAATCATCTCCCCATGGCGGCTCATCGGTTACCCGCAAAAAGCACACCAATACCCCGCCTATGGGGGTATCCAAGTTGGATATGCGCCTCCCGTGCACCTCCTCTTCAACCCTAGCTCCTCCTGTGGCAGCATAGAACAACTTTGCCCAGCCAAGAAGCCAACCCGACTCCTATCCTCGTCTTGCCACCACCGCCTCCAACCCGCTCGCCCGTGGCCGAAACCCTAGATACCTCGGCCGCATACCCCCACCCCATGCAGTACCTACATCCCTTTCCTCGCGACTGGGCCACCACACGCCTACATCTCCGAACCCAAGCATCTACGACTGCCTTAACGCATCACTCCTTCGATGCAAGCCCGATTCGCCACCCATCCTCATGTTCCCGCAGGCGGATATGGGTATGAAATTACCTGCGGCCTTCGTCGAAGCTGATGTTGCCTTCCTCCCAGGCGGCATCGTTGTCTCGGTAGGGAGAAGTTTGGGGCCGACGATGGGTAGGAGGGAGGAGCAGTGGCGGCGGTAGGGGAGGGAGGGAGGAGCAGTGGCGGCGGCAGGTGAGGAGGGGAAATGGGGATGAATCTGCGAATGTTAGTAGGGTTGCCCGTATATGGCGTTTGCATGAGTCAAGTACAAAAATACCCCTCACAGTGGTGTGTCATTGTCGTAGTTCGTTGGACAACAAAGTCAATTGATGCCAAACGATGGGTCGATGGCGGGGTAGCTGGCGGGCTCACCAAATAATTGGGACGGATGGCGCCGCCTGGAAAAAAACTAGCGGCATAAAGATATTTCTCCAACTAAACAAAATGAAGTTTTATTCATATGAGGAAAAAGAAGTTACATCTATCTATACCTAATAATAAAGAGAGCAAATTTCTTCGTCCGTCGCTCCGTTTGGTTTTCTCCCCCTCGGTTCTCTTCCAGTTTTATGGTACTCATCAAATCAAAATCAAAATCAATCAAAAATCAAATCGAATCGAACTCAAACTCCCCTCGGCTTTCTTTCAGCCACGGACTCCTCCAATCGGGGTTCTCTTCCACGGACTCCTCCAATCGTATGTGCTCATCAAAAACAAAAATCAAATCAAATCGAACTCAAAAATCGAAAGTACGTTCTTCTCTATATATCAATCCCCAATCGACCGCACTTGTAAACGAACCCAATTGATCTGAAAAAAATCCCCAATCGATAATTGCTGACCTGAGCTCGTAGTACGCCATCCTTTTGACCAGCTCGTACACTGCACGTACACACCTCAATCAACAAGCAGCTCTCGTGACTTGCTGGCCCCGGCACTTGCTCGCGAGACGGGGCGCTACGGGGGCTGGTCGCCACGGTTTTGCGCCGCTGTCTCAGCAAGTCAGCGGGGAAACGATGAGGGCTGCGAGATCTGTTTCCTCTGTCACAGGACTTTAGAATCCCGTCCTTAAGAAGGTATAGATATTATCCTATTCAACAACTAAATGTAGTTCTTTTCTATCTCACTGGTTTAGCACTCAGGTGGCAAACGTTTGGACGTGGGTTCGAACCCTGGGCGAACCACCTTTTTTTTCTTTTTTTTTTGCCAAAGTGGCCAGCGGCTTCTTTTTCTGCCCAAAATGGCCAGCGCCCATAGCATAGGCCAGCACAGGCTACGATGGCCCTTGGCCCAAAATAGCGTCCTCGAAGCACCGAAGATCTAAGTAGGCCCAATCTACAAATAACTTTATAATATTAAATTGCATAAATAAGTTTATGACAATACAATTTTGTCATAGAGTATCATGGTTTATGACGATTGTTTTAGTGACGATATTTATTTGTCACAAGTTTCTGCATGATAGTTAATGACATTTTTGCAAAGGGCTTTGTGACTTTTTTTTTGTGACGTTCATTATATTCGTCACTATAAAAATAGCCCCACGTCCCATCCATCGTTGTTACGACGTTTCATACCGTAAACGTCATGAATCAATGACGTTATGCGTAGCCGTCACAAAAAAAACGTCATAGAAGGCCAAATTCCTTGTAGTGGTCCTACGGAATCCCCAAATGAACATGATTCAAATTTCTTTCCAAGTAATTTGTTAGTAGTATGCCGATACACCATTCGGAATAAGCTCGGCGTATTCTAAGAGTTGTTTTACGGTACATATTGGCAAATATAGTACAACGATAATATATATAATTTAGATCTGACTGTCGATTCGGAGAGCCTTCCACACAAAATATACTATCATTGTAGTATAAATAATACTATGGTAGTATAAAAAATTAAAATCAATCTGAATCGTTAGGTCGAGAGAAATGAATAGTTTGTATTAATTTGTGTGTGCAATAAAATTTCTCTATTCTAAATGGTTATATATTAATGGCATGGTGCTTTGTCTGTTCATACTTGTACTGTCTGAACTCTGAAGTGCCTGCCATTTTCTTCCTCCGTGTTGACTGCCACCTTCAGTGCGAGACCGGTAGGCAGCTATCTCGCTCATGGTGCAAGTGATTGTCGTCATTGCTCTATGGAAGGTGTCTTGGTTCAATGGCTATGGCTCCATGCTTGAGTGGATAATTGGCTGAGCTCAAACTATTTGTTGTTTGGCAGCATGGCTTACATGTACTCTAGCTATTAGCTTTAAGATACAAAATATCTAAAATGCCTCTCGAACGAAATAAAAAAAGAAAAAATGAAGAAAAGATCAATTCCTAATGGCGAGGTAAGGGCGTGGTCTGACGAGACTTTGGCAAGGCCGGTCCGTGCAAAAGATCCGTGTAGTGGTCTGGTGAGATGAGCTTTGACGGTGGTGGCGGCCGGCCGGCTGGCAAGTTTTTGCCCCCAAAACCTGTTTACAACCGAAGCTGCCCTTGATAATTTACGCTGATGGAGCATCCAGCTTCTGTCGACTTCAAGAGGTTGGGACAATGGAACGGAATGCAGTGCACAGATAACTTCGGGGGAACCCCTTCCCTCGACTAACGCTCCACGTTGGCCAAGCAAAGGAGCTACCTCACAAGAGAGACTACATTTAGATCTGGAGTACTTGGCCTATATATTAAATCTTGAGTAAATTGTACTGCAGTTCATTAAAGTTGTTCCGTGTTTTCGCGTATGTCCAAAACTTTCAAAACCGAATATTCACTACTGCAGATAACCACATTAGTGCCGGTTCGGAACCGGCATCAGTGCCGGTTTCTAAACCGGCACCCCGTAAGCGGCAGTGATAACCACAGTTATCACTGCCGGTTCTAAAACCAGCACTGATGCTAAAAAACCGGCAGTGATAGTTGAGGCATCAGTGCCGGTTTATGCATGGTAAAAACCGGTAGTGATAGTTGGGGGCGCTTCAACACCGAGCATTGCAACCCCCTATCAGTGGCGGTTTTGTATTAATGAACCGGCGGTGATAGTATCTCCAGGAGTTTTTAAAAATAATAATTATGTGCTCGGATTTGTATAAAAATCAATGATATTTTTATTTGGTATATTAGTTTCAACTTTTCACAAACATGTATTATTACGGTATATTAATTAGTAGACTAATGAAGTATTCACGGTCACAATTAATATAAAATATAACAAGATATATATGTACATATGCACTCATAGGTTACATCTAGCTAGTTTTTAATTAAACAAGTAACTGCATCAACGTAGAGACTTGTTTTTGCTCCCTCTAGCTAGGTCAGTCTTACTTTTGCTCCCACTAGCCAGGTCAACCTTCCTTTGCCTCCCGCTAGCTGGGTTAACCCTTTTCCCCCCACTAGTTAGGTCAGTTTTTGCCTTGTCCGCCCTAGCCATAACTCGCCAGTCAGGATTGTAAAATTCGCCGTCTCGATCGAGAATCTCGGTAAAGATGAATCCAGCGAGCTGTTCTTGAATTGCTAGGAGTTCATTAGCCAGTAGCGAACTTGTGGATATTTGCAAACGCTGTCATCCAAAGAATTGAAGACATATGTTATTTATTGAGTAACATGCATGGAATATTTATATATGCAACATTGTATGTGTTTTATGACAAATTTAGCAAACCTCAATATTAGTTGTGCCCAACTCGTCCCCAGTGAAGTTGTGCATGAACTTTGCCGCATAGTACCGCAGAGATTGTTGCCAGGGGGTTGCCTGTGACACTGAGAAAGAGAAATAATATATTTATAAACCTTTTTCATATCTGTTAAGTAGGAATTGCGAGACAATATTGTTTCGTACCTACAGGAAAGTTTATTCTGACAGTGAATTTCTTCTGATAAGGACGGTGGCGATTACTTTTTTGACAACATCGTTCAAAAGCCCTGTGCGTAAGTAATTAAGGATATCAGTAAGCAGTTTGAAATTCGACATTACTTGAAACGTGGAAAAGACTTTAGCAACTTAGAAAGATGATAGAATTTACTTGTCGAGCAAGTTTATGATGGGTTGATAACTTTCTTGAGGTTTTCTTTTCGAATCGAGGACAACTATCTTGCTATCCACCGCACGATGACAAGTACGATCCAAAGAAAGTCGCGCATGTGGAGAATGAAATAGCAGTAACATCTTATCCCTAATAAATTATACAATAAGAAGGGTATATGACACATACTTGAACGCATAGGGCAGTAGTATCAAACTCTTTAGTTCGTGCTTGATCAAGGATTTAGCTACATAGTCCTCGATTGTTTGATAGTTGTCCCTGACGAGCGTTTCGTTGACCATCCCAGGATCGAGAAACCCTATGTCTTGAATACCTTCTCTCTTGCATTTCTGAGCCTCCATTCTACAAAGGAAAAAAAGGAAGTAATTATGAGGGCAATATAATGGCAGAACAATATTGAATTATACGCAAGACACTTACGAGTCCAAAGACGAGCATCTTGCCGACGTCGAGGCGTCTTCTTTGGTACAGTTGATACAATTGATCGAGTTCCACCCAGAATGCGTAGTCCCCATTGTGCAAATATTCATCTTTGAGATTGGCGGAGAACATTTCGCAGCCCATGTTGTTGTACTCCATGTACCAGTCATGTAGTTGACGTAGTCTAGTTGTTAGACCAGAGAGCCAAGTTGGGGGGACCAATGGTTTGCCTAACTGAAACCCCCATCTAAGAGGTGCGACCGGAATATCTCGATCATCTCCATATTGTAGTTCTGAAAGTTGACCCGGCGTAAGTCCCGCTTCTGCATGGAACCTTTCAATTCCAAACTGCACCATGTCAGGCTTTTGTGAGATACGCTCGTAGTCTGACTTTCGCTTTTCTGAGGACCCCGTCTGTTTACTGCTGGCCATTGAAATGAAAAATTCACGAGCTTGTTCAGGGACTTCATATTGCTTGGCACTTTGACCTAGACGAGTCAACAAAGATGTTATGCTTCCACTGATTTCCTTTTCCTTTGTCGAGGGTGTAGGCGAATCATCAAACGCTTGCGATTTCTGTGAAGACTGTGACCTGTGAGATGATGACGCTACTGAATTTTTTGTAAGTGGCCGTTTGGGAGTAGGTCATTTGATAGGTACAGTTGCCTTTTTTTTATTGGTAGTGGTTGAGGAGTAGGGCTTTTTGTAGGAGGACTTGCGCTTCTTGTTGCCGGTGCTGGGGGAGGACTTTCTTCATCTACATGATGAGGGGGAGGATCTCTTCGCGGCTCTTCTTCATCATCATCTCCTTTTGAGTCTGAGCCGAAAACTATGTATCGCTTTCTCCACGCGATGAAACCGTGTAGGTTGTCTCCTAGAGTGTTTTTCCCCTCCTCACCAGGGAAGTCCAACTCAAGTGTTCGGTACCTCTTGGAAAGTATATTGTCAATGCAGACTTTCCCATAGCCGGCCGGTATAGGGCGGTTGTGCAGCTGAAGACCTTCCCCTGACGGAAAAGCTAGCCCGGTGGCCACCTTTGTTGAAATGTTCAGAGTCTGCACGTACAGCTTGCATGCAGTCGGTTCCTTGATGTCGTCCACAGGGTGATGGGTGTGAGGATCAGCCTCCACAAGCCCTCCGGAGGCACAACTACTCCGTCGAGCCTCGGGGCTACCGAATACATCTTGTGCTGCTGCCCGTTGCTGGCTGAGAGCTTGTTGTATCTCCTCTCGTATGCTTCTCCTCAATTCTTCTTTCATTAGCTCCATTGCCACATCTCGACATTCAGCATTCCTCTTCCGACTACGATAGATGGAAGCATCCTGGGGGAAGGCTGCTACCCAAGGCACCAAGCCAATGCCTCGAGCGCGACCCGGGTGTTCCTTGTTTCCTAGAGCCAGGGTGAGTTCATCCTTCTCCCTGCTAGCGTTGAAATCACCTTGGGATGACTGAGCATGCGCATCCGCAATCTTTTCTGTTACCTCTTGGTCCCGTGGGCCTCGAAAGTTTAAGGATCCATCATCTGCTAGTGTAGCCCCTCTTCCATAAAGGTAATGCTTCGCACGTGGGACCCACTCGGCCGTCGCAGGTGTGACACCACTAGTTGTTAATTCTTCTTCCCTCTTCTCCCACGCGGCTACTTTTTTGACGTAACCACGTGAGCTGAGTGTGTGAGGGTAAACATTCTTATCCGCGTTAAGCTTATTAGCTTTGCTTAACTGCATTGCGTCCTCGGACGTCTTGAACTCGACAAATTCATCCCAAAAAACTTTGAACTGTGGAAATAAATTGAAGTCTGGCGTCCTCCGTTTCTGAACAAAATCTCTATTCAGTTTGTCCTTCCAATTCTTGAACGCGATGCCCATTATATTCATCGCGTGTTTCTTCACTATGCCTTCTGTCCCTTCAGGGAACTCAAACTTTTCTTTCATCTTGCCCCAACAGAAGTCTTTAACCTTATTAGGCACCACATATTGCTCATCTCTTCGGCCACTCCATCTTCGATAGTTTATTGTGACATGATCCCTAATGACCACCCCACATGCAGTTTTATATGGCCCGACTACTGCATCGGGGGAGATAGGTTCTCCGATTGTCTACATCTGGGTGATAACCGTTCGCCCCTTGGGCATCTTGCTAGGGCCACGACCACATCGAGATAATTCAACGTTCGTTTCAATTGATTGAGCCTAGGACAAGTAAATGGAAAGACAAATGAATTTCAATCTCCCTAGGCCAACACATATACAACTGAATTTGTATCTATATGTGTTAATTACCTTATCGGCGTCACGATGTTGGTCCAGGTTGAGATAATCACTGGGACTACAACTCCTTTCTGGTGTTGCCTCATGATTCGATCCGTCGGTTTGTTGAGATACCATTATAGCTTTGATAAATAGAAAAGTATCTACATATTTAACAAACTAATTCACGCCACGTAACATATTTAAAATCATTATATTCAAATGAGCAATCTATATTCAAACCGTATGCACACATGAATGTAAATTGGATAGTTCACAATATTAGATAAATATAACAGTACCAACAATGTTACAAGTACAAATAGTTCTCAACAAAAATAATAAAAAATATTACAACATTGCTCAAACCATACATAGTCTGACAAGAAAGAGTCACGGGGTCAATCCAGATCGATCTCAATGTCAACCGATGAGTCGGAAGAGGAAGAATGGCAGTCAGCAAGAGACCCCGTAGTCGTCGACACATGCAGACCAACCACCGACACCCCGACGCCATTCTTCGACACCTGCACCTCCAACTGTTCACCATGCGCTGACCCTTCTTGTTTGGGTTTCCCCCTTTTTAAAATTTTAATCCTACCTCCGCCGGACTCTTTTTTGTTTTTTTGCTTTGTTTTGTCTTTGTCAGGAGGGGGGGTGCGTGGAGAACAAATGCAGTTCGTGACACATTTCATCGGGCAATTGAAAATACAACACATCTGTGCGGACCCCATTGATGTGACAATTGTGCCAAATAATTTAGTAAGTTTGGTTGTTACCCACGCGCTACAAAGTAAAGTGCCCTCCACCACTAATTCAAACCTCGGAAAACTATAGCACACACAAATACAACTCAGCATGACCGTATGGGCGGTGGGGATCGGAATTAATTACCTCACCGACAGGTATGCTTCAAGGTGCCGACGATAAAGGGGCGTCGCGGAGGGTGTCCTTCGTCTAACAAGATAAATAAACATATATCATACATAAACAAGATATCACTTGCACTATGCTACATCTATCAAAAAGAAACAAGATATCACATTTCATAAATAAACAAGATAAATAAACAATAAATCTCCCATGCTCTGTCACTGTCAAGACTAATTGCAAAAGGGAAATTTTGATACTACATATATATCTATATCTCAAATTCTTACCCAACTCCGGTCACTGTCAAGACTAATTGCAATAGGAAAATTTTACCCGACTGCTTTAATTTGTGCCAACCATATAATTTAATACAAAAGTTACCTTCAATTTGCAGTCAGCGCAGGAGGATGAGGCGGTCAGCACAGGAAGGAGGAGGAGACGGCGGCGCGGGGGAAGAGGGGGGGCCTTGAGGGAAGAGGGAGGCGGGGAAGAGGGACCCAGGGAAGAGGGAGGAGGCCTTCAGGAGGAGGAGGGCAGGCGGGGATCAAGGCCGGGAGGAGGAGGAGGCCAAGCGGAGGAGGAGGCCGGGGCATGACGGCGGATGATCAAGGCTGTGGGGAGGCGGCGGCCAAGGAGGAGGTGGCCGGGACAGGCGGGGGGACTACACGCCGGGGAGGGAGGCGACGCCGGGGGGAGGGGGGCAGGCAGGGGGAGGATGCTGGGCGGGGAGGCTGGCATGGGGAAGAGGGGGCGGAGGGGGCGGCGGCGGGGGGGGGCGGCGGGGCAGGGGAGAGGGAGGAGAGGGAGGAGGCGGGGGACGGGGGGAAGGAGGCGACGCCGGGCAGGCGGCGGAGAGAGGAGGGCGAGGGAGAGGGAGCGGCGAGAGGCAGGGGACGGGGGAGGCGGGGATTACAGGAGGCGATGAGAGCGGATGGGGCGGCGTGAGAGGGACGGATTAGGCGTTGGGGGATGGGGATGGGGACGGCTGCTTGGGTATGATAATGTAAGGAGACAAGGGCCTATTAAAATATATGCATCGCTGCGGTTTTGTTATAAACCCAAGATCGAAGAGTTATCGATGCGGTTTATAACAAACCGCGCGATGTTTTAAACACCGATGCGGTTTAATAAAAAATCGCACCGATAATTTTTCCGCCTAATATTAGAAAAACAAATTTAGAAAAATTATATTTTTGTTTAACCTATATAAACATTTCAAAAATTCTAGACAAATGTAGTGCTGCCAAAAAAAAGTAATGCTTTCAATCTTGATTTTTTGGTATTTTTGCGAACAAATATGTTATGAAAATAATGTATAAACGGTCAATCAATATTATTAACACCAAAATTTAATCATAAAAATACGAAAAATTCTAGATTGAGAGTACTACATATTTGACAGCACTGTGATTTTTTTAGATTTTTGAAAATTTTTATATAGCTTACAAAGCATTAAAGAGAACTTATATTTAGTGGATATGCTATTTTTCATTACTTAAATTTTGTGAAAATATGATTTATCTAGATTTTAACGTGTAATTACGAGTATAATTTGAGAGTTACGGTCTTATGATAAAAAAAATTGTAATTACTATATAAGATTACTGAACATTTTTTACAACGGAGTTACAATTAAACTACTAGTCCTTCATTATGATCGTAGCGGATGTAAGTGGGTTCATCACTCTCTTCCATTAGACTCAGGTCGACGTTCTCTCCGAACGGAGCTACCTCTTCGTACTGATTGTACTCTTCCTCATCGACGACATTCTCAACCCCAACAATTCTTCTTTTTCCTTGCAGAACCACGTGGCGGTCTTTGTTGGCTGGGTCACTGACATAGAATACTTGCATAACGTCCTTTGCAAGCACGAATGGTTGTTCTCTATATCCAACACATTTAATATCCACGATAGTCATGCCATATTTGTCATTTTCCACCACCGCATGGAGTTGGACCCATTGGCATCGAAAAAGAGGGACCTTCAAAGCTCCATAGTCCAACTCCCAGATCTCCTCTATGAACCCATAGTACGTCTGCATAGAGCCATTGTTGTTGGATGCATCTGTACGGACACCACTATTTTGATTAGTGCTCTTCTCATCTTGTGCTCCCGTGTAAAATGTGTAACCGTTGATCTCGTATCCTTGGAAAGTGAGGATTGTAGTGGACGGTCCTCGGACCAACACTTCTAACTCAACAGAGACCGTCTGCATGCCCATGACATGTCTGCGTAACCAGTCACTGAATTTATTTCTGTGCTCCCTCTCGATCCATTCATCTGACTTCTTTGGGTTATTGGTCTGCAGAATTGTCATGTGCATATCGCAATACTCAGCAACCACCACTAATTGTTGAAGAACTGTGAAATGTGCTTGCACGAAAGATACTATTTCATTAGTACGCTGTGTTCTTTGACCAATGGTACCTTTTCCCTGTAGCCTTCCCTCATGACACGAAACAGGCACACCGATCGGCTTCAGATCCATGTAGTTAATGCAAAACTCAATGACCTCCTCAGATGTCCATCCCTCCGCTATGCAGCCTTCCGGCCGATTTCAGTTACGAACATATTTCTTAAGAACCCCCATGAACCTCTCGAAAGGGTACATTTGATGTAAGAACACAGACCCAAGGACCGGTATATGGGGGACGATATGAACTATGAGGTGAACCATCATATCAAAAAATGTTGGTGGAAAATGCATCTCAAGCCGGCATAGAGTGTGGACCACATCTTCCTACAGCTTGTCCAGTTTCTGCAGATCGATGACCTTATGTGAAATTGCGTTAAAGAAAGAACACACCTTTATCACTGTGTCTCGTACTTTTTCTAGAAGAATTGCCCTAAGTGCAACTGCGAGCATATGCATCATCATCATATTACAGTCATGGGCCTTCATCATGCCAATAAGTATCTTCGAATCTTTTGTACTTACTAGCCTCTTCATGTTGGCAGAGTAACCAGACGGGACTTTAACTCTATGGAAGAAAGTGTACAAGTCAATTTTCTCCCTCTTGCTGAGTGTGTAGCAAGCTTGGAGAAGGAGTTTTTTTTCCATTATGGTGTACTATGTGTAGCTCTTTCCTCAGTTCCATTTCTTCGAGGTCCTTATGGGCCTATACTGTATCTTTTGTCTTGTCAGGTATGCCTACTAAGAGTCCAAGAATGCTCTCGTACACATTTTTCTCTATGTACATGACGTCATGCGCGTGGCGAACATCCAAATCCTTCCAATACGGGAGTTCCCAAAACATTGATCTCTTTTTCCACAACCCTTCTTTCGCGGTAGTTTTGTTGCCCCGTCCCTTTCCGAAGATACATTCGATGTCCTTTACGAGGTTGAATAACTGTCTACACAGGCGACTTTACGAGCAAAGATCATTCTCGACAGTCCCATCAAAAGATTTCTTATCCTTCCGGTATGGGTGGTCCCGGCGTTGCCACCTACGGTGACGCGTGTATACCGTTTTTCGACCGTTGGTTAGATACCGACCTGAAGTTCCCTCATACACACCACGCATCCGTTGTAGCCTTTTGTAACCTGCCCAGATAGATTGCCTAGGGCAGGCCAGTCTTGGATTGTTACGAAAAGCATTGCACGCAGGGTGAAGTGCTCTCGTTTGAACTCATCCCATGCCCATACACCGTCGTTCCACAGCACTTTTAGGTTTTCAACCAATGGTTTTAGATACACATCTATATCGTTTCCCGATTGCTTCGGCTCTTGGATCAATAAGGGCATCATAATATACTTTCGTTTCATGCACAACCAAGGTGGTAGGTTGTACATACATAGTGTGATGGACCAAGTGCTATGACGACTGCTGACATTCCCAAATGGATTCATCCCATCCGTACTCAGCCCGAACCTTATATTCCTTGGGTCATATGCAAATGTCTTCTTGTATTTTCTGTCGATGTTTCTCCATTGCGCACCATCAGCTGGGTGTCTGAGCATTCCGTCATTTTTACGCTCATCGGCGTGCCATCGCATCAATTGGGCATGCTTTTTGTTCGCAAACCATCGCTTCAGCCTTGGGATTATAGGAAAATACCAAATTATTTTCGCCAGTGGTCCCTTCTTGTTCGCCGCACCAATCGCATCATTGCGCTTTGTACCGTGAATCTCCACACACCGGCACGCATCTAACTCCTCATGCTCTTTGCGATACAAGATGCAGTCATTTGGACATGCATGAATTTTCTGTACCTCTAATTCCAATGGGCAAACAACTTGCTTGGCATGGTAGGTGGTATCAGGCATAACGTTTCCCTCCGGAAACACGTCACCCAAGAGAAATAGCAACTCATCGAAACTCTTATCTGACCAACTGTTGCTTGCTTTCAACTGCAATAGTGTCAACACGATGTGCAGCTTCGTGTGATCCTTCTTGCATCCCGGATACAAATGGTGTTTTCGAGTCATGTACCATACGTTGGAACTTCTGAAACTGTCTTTCAATGGTGAATTGCGCTTCCCCTTCACGCAGCATCTGATCTAGGTCATCATTGGGATCGTCGACAACCACATCGTTAACGTCGTCAGTCTACATCTCGCTTCCACCGGCGTCTTTGGCAGTGTGTTGTGAGTCCTAATGTTCAGTGTCAACTTCTTCACCATGCTTGCTCCAACATATATATCGATCTTTGAAACCCCTTCGAAGCAAGTGTGGACGAATTTGCTCTACGCTACAAAACTGCTTCTCGTTCTTGCAATCCACACATGGACAACATATAAACTCCAACTGGGTATTTGACTTGTACGCCTTAACAGCCCTCAGAAACAAGTCCACACCGTTGAAGAACTCCAGGCTACGACGGTCTGCATCATACATCCATCTCCTGTCCATCTACAATAAAGAACAAAAGTTTAATAATGTTATACCTATGAATATATTTATCATTTGTAACAACATATATATATACATAATCAAAATATACTTGTTAATTAAGGAGGTTTTTAATACAAACTAAAAATTCACAGCAAACGGTATCTCTATTTAACTCGGTCATCTCAAATTATGATAAATATTGACACCCTACCGGCAATGAAAATATACTTCAACTAAATTACTTATAATTATAAAAACCAACTAAATTATTTGAAATATACTAAATCAAATAAATGTACTTATACTTCAACTAAATTACTTGAAATTATAAAAACCAACTAATTTATTTGATATATACTAAATCAAATAAATGTACTTATACATCAACTAAATTACTTATAATTATAGAAACCAACTAAATTATTTGAAATATACTAAATCAAATAAATGTACTTATACTTCAACTAAATTACTTGAAATTATAAAAACCAACTAAATTATTTGATATATACTAAATCAAATAAATGTACTTATACATCAACTAAATTACTTATAATTATAGAAACCAACTAAATTATTTGAAATATACTAAATCAAATAAATGTACTTATACTTCAACTAAATTACTTGAAATTATAAAACCAACTAAATTATTTGATATATACTAAATCAAATAAATGTACTTATACATCAACTAAATTACTTCAAATTATAAAAACAAACTAAATTATTTGGAATATACTAAATCAAATAATTGTACTTGGGTTTGGAGCCTCCACGCGATGAAAACGACCACAATTGCTTGGATTTGGAGCCTCCACGCAACAAAAACTAACACAATTGGTTTGATTTGGAATCTCCACGCTTAGCCTTCAAAATTTGGAGCTCAAATCTGCCTCACAGGCGCAATGTGCCTCCACCCGTAGCCCACATCGATCTGGAGACAAATTTGCACCTTAGCCCTATTTATAGAGGATACATCACTACCGGTTTTTAACACAAACCGGCAGTGATACTAACTATCACTGCCGGTTCACCAGTTTGGTAGGAAATGTAACAAAACCGGCAGTGATAATAACTATCACTGCCGGTTCTAGGCTTTCGGCGGGAAGAGTGTATAAAACCGGCAGTGAAAATAGATTTCCACTGCCGGTCTATATTAGTGCATTACAAACCGGTACTGATACTCAACATCAGTGCCGGTTTGTAATAGGAACTGGCAGTGAAACTATCACAGCCGGTTTTTCCCCCTAGCCGGTGCTAATGCTCCGTTTTTTGCTACCCGAGTTTGCAAACCGGCAGTGATCACTGCCGATTTTCTTTGAACCGGCACAGATGAGGCGGTTACAAAGGGTAGTTCTGTTGTAGTGATTTAAGTACATGAAGCTACATTGTTGTTTCAATTAGGTCTAAAATGGTAGGGAGAGAGTGGTTTTGATGACATGTGCTACTTAGGACAAAGTTTGAGGGGTTTGTGTAATTTTTGGTTAAGGTTTGAATTTTCCGGGAATTAAACCCCTCGGTAGCTCGGTTTGAATTTGAACAAGTTTTGAAGTGTTTCTGAAGTGAGTGATGGTAGGAAAAGGTTCTAGAAAGGTCTTAGAAGCTTCAGGAATTTTCTAGGAATTTTTGGGTTTTTTCTAGAATTTTTTGAAGTTCAGCCGGTTTTCGTTTCATTCAGAAGCCGGACGGTCCAACTAACACAGGGATGTGTAAGCCGGACGGTCTGGCTTGCGCTGCTGTCGGCTGGTTTGAGTTTTTAGAATTTCTAGACCTTGGGAAGTGTTACCTGGATGGTTCGAGTAGGAGTCGGACGGTCCGGCTAACACTAGTTGTGTAACCCGGACAGTCCAGGCGGGAGCCGAATGGTCCGGCTAACACTATCATCATTTGGTCTGATTGGATCGTGTGTGGGACGTATAAGCCAGACGGTCTGGGCTAGAGCTAGACGGTCCGGCTAATACGGCAGTTTCGGGCTGAGACCCGTTTTGGATGTTTTTGACCTTTCTAGTCCCGATTTTTATGTGATCTTTTGGAGATTTGTGTATGGACTAATTTGCAGGTGATCAAGGTAAGTTGTGGATCTTGGATGGACTAATCCTTGCGATACAGGTCTTGGTGGACTGTGGTCGGTGATGTGTCGGGACGTGATATGAAGGATCGGGGGTCTAGAATGGTAAGGATGTCGCACGAGATGGTCAGACTCGGACATAGGGAACGCAACGATGACGTGGCTGACGGACTTGGACCAGCGTGAGGATCCGAGACTCGGCAGGCGGTCGGGTGCGTCGAAAACTTAGCGGTCAAGTTGAGTTAAGTGACAAAACCATGTATGTGTTGGGTTTCGGGTTAGCCCTTGTGTTTGGCCCATGTTGGGCTGTGTGTGAGTTGTTTAGACCCATGTAAGTGGCTGGCTGAGTGGGTGAATTCTAGCTCTTGATTTGGTTGCTTAGTGTTGTGGCAAGAAATCAAGGGTTGTGGTTCACCCGATGGCCCTATAAAAGAAGGGGTGGAGGGGGCTGCCTCCACCAAGTATTGGGCTAAGGTTTTGTGGCTTGTATTCTATTCTTTTGTGAACTTTACCCATCTAGGTGTGACCGTAAACAAACCCTCTCAAGAAATAAAACTAGTTCCTCATATCATGACATCGTTTTTATCTAGTTCATGCTTTTCAATCTACTTTCTTTGGTGTATTTGTTTACAACTTATTTATTTACCTTTCCTTCTTCCACATGCTACTGATCCAAGATATTTTGAGGTTGCACGCATGATTTGAGACCCTTGGCAACCTGTGATAAACAAGAGATCAAGTTCTTGTCTTTTTTGTTCTTGTTAGCAGATTAGTTTTTCTTGTGCAGTATTTAGTGTAGGATTTTTAGAAACATCATCCGAAATCTTTTTTGAGTGATTCTTATGGGAGAAGGTGCGTGACTTCCATACCTATCTGTGGTAAAAATTTGAAGTCCATTTGACACACGGTTTGGGAGCTATAAGGTGAATACCGAGCCCCAAATTTTCTGATCGAAGTTCATGGCAGAACCTCTTGTTCTTTCTGTTTCAACTTTTATGTACTTGATCTTGAGTTGAAATTTGGTGGGCAACTACATAACTCATATATCTCCTTGGAGAAAAATCCATAAAATTATTGGAGTTACAAAATGAGAGACATTACCTCTTGACCAAAGTATTTTAGTTCTATAATCTCCTTTTACTTTCCTGAAAGTTGCTTTAGTTGTTTAGATTGTTTAGCTTTTGCTAAATCCTCTTTTAGTTTGATTTCTCTCTGCTTGGAATCTCAACAACCAAAAATATGGCTTAAAAATTCCTGACATTTATTAACGGATTTTTTATCTGTGCATCTTGCGGTACCCATAGTTGTTTAGTTTCCCAAGGGTTGGTGGGTTAAAGGAGCACCAGTTCAAAGAAATTCTTCAAAGCTCCCTTTCACCCCTCTCTGGTCGCCTGGTTTGGTATTTCATTACTTTTGACCTAATCAAAACAATGAACAACTTCATATATAGAAATACATAGTTTTCCGAATTTTATATCTAATCGAAATCCAAGCCGATTATTGGAAGCTTCTAGAACATCAGCTATTTCCAAGACCAGATGCCAACAAACACATATAAACAAACACATATAAGCTTTTGCCTCATGTGCTTTAAAGAACCAGTACTAGTGACTTTATTTGTGCCGGTTTACATTAACCAACACTAATGTGCCGGTATATATGATACGTTTTGGTGTAGTGCATCAAGATCAAGAGGTATGACGGATTTGACCGTATACTTCACGGTGTAAAGCATGTGTCAGGGCTAAGTAGGAATTTGATTTCGCTCGGGGCATTACATGAAGAAAAGATGGTACTCTATGTTAGAGACGACCATCAGGATCATGAAAGGTGGTAAGACTATGATGATCAGGGAGAGAATGATCTCATGTTTGTATCGGCTGCAGGGAAGTTCAATTCCAGGTGCAGAGAGTTTTGTTGCAGGTGGATTCATGGAGGAGCTAGGGTTCACAAGGATAGTAATGTTGGTTTCGAAAGGCGGAGGGTCTGAGGCAAAGTTAGACTCGTCGGGTCATTCTCAATATGCTGCAAAGTCTTAACTCGAGTCCCAGTACATAGATGTAAACAGTACAATTTTGAGTTTCTAGCTGCTGAAGTCATATGGCCAAGGTGGAGTTTATTAAAGTTAGTGTGGAATATGTGTACGAGTAGTATTACAGTTGACTCTAAGTTGTATAGACAAGATAGGTTAGGGTTTGAGTTAGAATCTTTATCTAGAACCTTATATAAAGGGGTAGTCTTATATAAAGGGGGCACTACCGATATAAGCCATAACGACAAAAGTAGCGGCACAGGCTCTTAGGGGTCGTGGCCGGCATGAGACCGTGAACCGGACAGCTGGTATGCTACGGTGTTGTGGAGGAGTGTCCACAATCATAGCACCACAGATATAGGCAAGGAGCAAACTGTGTTACCAAATATCATACCTTCGTCGTCGTTCTTCGCATCACATTAAATTCTAATAGCATGCTCAACACGTAAAACATGTACGAAGTAAAATAATTAACAAGAGAACCGAACATAGTAGCGTTAGTTCCTTGTTTTTTTTTGGAACTGTAATTCTTAGTTATACTAGGCCAGTAAATAGACTTGAGCCTAGCATTAAGTTGCAATGCATGGCTATCTTTTTTTCCTCGTTTTTACTTCCTGCATGTTCAGACATCGACGGCGCGCGCTCACTGACCATGCAACCCCGGCGAGCAGCTCGGCGACGACCCCGGATGTGTCCCGCGACGGCCACGGCGAGGCAGCGACCACGGAATTGTCCCCCGACGGCCACGGCGCGGCGACGAGCCCGGATTTGTCCCCCGACGGACACGGCGAGGCAGCGACCACGGCAGCCAAGTAACTGCACGTCAACCCACCGGCAACTGCACGGCGATCGTGCGGCGATCGTGTGGTCCAACGGGCGGTGCACTGATAGATTGCCTCCACCATATTTAATCTGCAAGTGATTATCGTTATCACTGGCAGCGCAAGACGTACTCGGCAGACCCATATATTGTACTGGCGGGATATTACAGAACAATTGAGGGTGTAATTTTTGTAGACTTTGAGTTACTGACCTATGAGAATTGTTTTCTGCTGTATATTTTTTGTTTTTGCAATTTCATTAGTTTGACTACCTTTTTTTAGTTTATCACATATTTCTTTTGGCAATCTTTGTTATATATTTCAAGAGGTTTTTTTTGTCATTTTTCCTATATTATCCATCATCTTCTAATATTATTTCATTTTTTGGGAAACTTTAAATATTATTTGTATTTCATTTTTAAATATTTCAATATTTTTCCAAAACAATGTTAATTTCTTATCTTTTTTGTCTTCCTTGAATTTTTTTAATAAACTTTTTAGATCATAGCAGGCGCACACCTCACTCATACGATTCGTTTGTGTATTTTGAAATTTTTTTCAGAAAAAGACACACCTTATAGTTCCGGGGATCGATCAAACTTGAAAGAGTAAGGACTCCCATCAGTACTAACCCAATACAAACATTGACTTAATAACAATAATGACTTTGCATACGTTATTGTTCAAGGCTCCATCGAATACCCTATAATGATGTGTTTTGAGATTTGTGCTTGTTGACATGTATATCTTTACGTACCCACTAAACTGAGACTCTGAAAAAATTAAATTCATCTTCAGTTTAAACTAGTTTGAACTATATTTATCTTAAATTTAAAAGTAGTTCATACTAGAATTTAGTTTAATTTTTTTGGAGTTTGACATGTCTCAAATATATTGTTTAGAAGATATATAAATATACAAATACCAAATATCATGAGTCAGGTGGGCTCCATAGAGCCTTATCAATGGAGGAGAGAGAGAATGCATCATGCGAGTCACGTAGTGGCATAGGTGACGCTTGGGAGCTGATCACCCTGTCGAAGCCATCGAAATCGACCCTTCTTTCCAAGCACTATCGCTCAGTGGGTGACCTGACCTAGCTAGGCATCGTGAGAGTGGGATTCTAGTGTGAAAATTAAACGGCAGCCACCTGCAACGCCATATATACTGGAGGGGGCTGGCGAGCGAGAGAGCAAATGGCTACCGCCAGGGCCAGGTTCGTGTGTGCTGTGAGCACCATCCTCCTCTTGCTGCTGCCGAACGTACTTGCCTACGCTCCCTCCTTACCCCAGCCTGAAGCGCTACCAGCTGGCGCTCTTGAGCGCGACAGACCAGTTTGTATAGATGGCTGTCCGACCCATGGCCGGTACACCAGATAATCGTCCTGGTCAGCGTCTCCACTCTCCAACTTATAGATATATGCATAGGGTTATGATTTTTTTCCCTCAAGGAAATGGACTCGATCTAAAATTCAGGGTCTAGCTTGCATCTACACTGTTTTCATTACTACCTCTTGCTTTTGATGCTGCTTTGACTTGACACTAATAATATATAAAAGCTCATTGTTGAGCCCTATCACATACGGACCGTTCCTAGAAAACCTTTTGTGCTAATTGCTGCGAGCAAACTAGCTATCACAGACGGTTGGTTTACAGAACTGCATGTGATAACCCCGACAAGCAAGCGATTCACACTCAACAAACGCACAGTGCTATTTTCATGGACGGTTGTCCACATTACTGTCCATGGTATTTTTATGGAGGGTTAAATAAACCTGTAATTACTTTCTATTCAATTTAAGGAACCGGATGTCCAAGAGAGGGGTGAATTGGGCTTTTCAAAATTTTACTTTCTATTCAATTTTACACTTCTGTCTAAAGCTTAAATAAATGCAAAAGCTAAAGATATATTTTTTTAAACACAAGTAATATGTCAATGTGATAACAACCCTAGAATGAGATGAACAAAATACAACTAGGCAATTAAGATATACAATTAAGTACAGAATAAATGCTATTAGGGATAAGCACTGGCTCAAGGATATGTAAGATAAAGTTCAATCTAGGAGTCAGTAGCAATCAACACATACCAAAGGGATAGATAGCACAATAATCATCTCAGAGGCAAACCACAAGTGACATAAAGACTTTTTTCATGGTGCTTGAAAACTTGCGAGTCTTCCCTAATCTACATTGAGGTTTTATCCTCGCAAGGATAGGCTCTCTCACCGAGCCAACCGTCTCTTCTTTACGAGTAGTTGCTAGTTGCTTTCCTCCGAATATGGCAAGCACGCCACTCTTATGGTTTGTTCAGGCTTTCTCACACATTTCTTGAGAAGGTCACCGGTACACGATGCCTTTCACGCCGTCTAGGTGCTAGCAAGCACCAAGAGTAACAAGTCTAAAGCCGCTTGATCGCACCGGATCAAGCTCAAGAGTGATACACTCAAAACTCATTTGGTCACTCACTCCTCTCACCAGGGTTTCACCAAATCCACCCAATATGGTGCTCTCACTCTTTCTCACTCTTTATTGTCAATTCTCACACTTTGGGACACAACCAAAACCGCAGCCAAACCAACCCTCAAGCCCCCAAAACCCTAAGCACAAAGGAGTCACTCAAGGATTTAAATAGGCCTAGATCTAAAAAAACTAGCTGTTAAAATTTTGACAGCAGTTCGCGAACAGTTCGAAAAAAATTTCTGGACAGTTCCAAAATAACTGCCAAAAGCCCCTAACTGTTTGGCCCCATGGCCAGACTGTCCAGCCCCCTGGCCGGACTGTCTAAGCCTCAGGCCAGATGGTTCTTACTGCGAATGACAGTACTGGCCTAACTATCCGACCCGCTAGGCCGGACTATCTGCCCAGCACTACTAACAATCTGTTCCCTTCTTCTCTCAACCCAAACCAACTCCGGACTGTCCGGCATTAGATTGTCTGTCTAAACCAACCAACAATCTATACCTGAAGATCGTCCGGTCCAAACTGACCCAACTAAGCTGAAGAACTCCCGGAAACCCTCTCGCTCACTCTCGGACAACCAAAAGTCTGAACACCTCTTGGACACCTTCAACACTCTCGCTACACTCCTACGACACCCCGACACCTCAATAGGCTCAACTAGGATTTAGGAGACTAAATATGCATCACTCAAGAACTAGGAACCGATCCGGACCTCTCTTAATAGTACGGCGACAATCCTACAAACCCGGTCTTTCAACCAACCACCAAGATCGATAAAAGACTAGAAAACATCCTTAGCCCTATACTAGCCATACCTTCACCTTGTGTATCCTCTTGAAATCTGATATTCTTCATTAACCGCTTCATGACGCAAGCACACTTGACATGATATCTTTGTCTTGTCAAATTTGGCTCCATCCTAAATCTTGATGATTTCTGTCCCACCGACCTCGACTTGATCATCCTCATTTACGACTATCCCGTCCCAGCGGTCTCGACCTCGTCACCAACCTTTGACAATCCTCTCGTCCTATTGACTTCAACTTGACCATCATCCATTGATTTCTTCTTCACTTAATGACATTTTCCAAATTGCGATGATGCCTTTGTTTCAACAATCTTGGCTCAACCACCATTCTTGATAACTTCTTCATCTCACCGACCTTGGCTCGACCATCCCCTTGATGGTCCTCTTGCCCTATCGACCTCGATCTTGTTATTAACCTTTCAGTGACTCGCCGTCTTGTTGATGTGAACTTCTCCATCACCCCTTAACGCCACGTAATCGTCATTTACCTCCAGAGGATCTAATCCTCTTCACATCACCTCATGAAAGGTATTAGTCCCAAAAGCTCAATGGAATAGAGTATAATTGTTATTCATGGTCAGTTAAGCACCACAAATGTTTTACAATAAAGCGCAACATAAATGGAAATATTTCATATATGATAGTTTTCTAATGTTCATCTTATGGGAAGGCTTTATATCAATATGCACATGAGATAAGGATATCGAAAGATGTTAAACTAAATTTTAAGGAATAACAATCAATCAATATAATTTAATTTTCAACTTCACTTAAAGTGTAGATGAATGAATATATGAGTAAATACACATGTATAATATGACTCAAGACATGAAGTTATTGATCCAATAAAAGAGTTATTACGAGTATGGATCAATGTAGGAGACAACATATCAAATATAATAAACTTCACTTAAAAGTGTATCTAAGGGTATACAAGACAAGCATATATGTACAAGCCGCTGCTGCTGAGGGTGCTTGCCTCCGTGCCCATGCTACCGGGTGCCCCTGACCGCCCCGAGGTGCCTGACAGACCAAGCTGTACAGCCCGTGTCCCCGGAGATCCATACAGTGAGTACGTGACTCAACTTGCCGCATGCACGATGGCATCATCATCATAGTTGGCTTCCTCGTCAACACCGTGATCCACTGCCATCTGCAAGCACCGCGTCCAGCTGCAATTTTTCGGCACCGCCTTTCTTGGCTACCTTGCCTACTGTTGGTCCTAGAGAAAGACAAAGGGATGAAAGTCAATAGAGGCAGGGAAACCAATTTAGAGAAATTTCGGTAACATGTGGAGTTGTTATAGTGAGATATGGTAGTAGCATCCAAAATGTGGAGTTGTTATAGTGAGAGCAGGGTTCAAAATTTTGTTACAAAAAATACAAAAGAGGGGGTAAGTCATAACCCTCAGTTATTATATCACTGCCCTCCAATAAAATTTTTGTACCAATTACAAAGATATGGCTATCTTGCTTTCATGTTTTGGGACAACGGTGCTTCCTACAATATATATGTAGTGCAAAGTAAAAGTGCGAATTTTTTTAGGTTGGAAAAGCCCCTCCTCACCTAGGCGGGAGACACACATGTGGGATGGCTCTGCCAGCCTCTCGGCTTGCCTAAGCCACTAGGAGCGAGGCAAGGCTGGTTGTTGGTGTCCTTCAGCTCCCTCAGCCTCGGGAGGAGCAGTCTCCGGCCAATTCGCCCCGCGAAGTGGAAGGCGCGGTTGAGGTGGACGACTGGGTACGTAGTTCAGCATCATTGATGAGAGGTGTGATGATCACTTGTTAGCACCTGACAGAGGAGCACAAGTTGGGCCCTACGTCGGATGGTCATGGTGGTTGTGCGTGGAAGACCCGGATCTAGTGGCCGCAGCAGCCGAGGCACCGGATCCGAAGACGATGATAGCGGGGATGCTAGATCTAGTAATGGTGATTGGAATGTCAAATCTAGTGGCTAAGGTGGTGCTACGGTGTGTCATAGATGAAGGTACAAAATTATGGGATGTGCTGGTAGTGAACTCGACGAGGTGGGTGTGGTCGATCAAGGACAACGTTGTGTAGGATCTTGTAGTAGATGAAGATCTTGATGAGGAAGCACTTAGAATGTGGCTCAGGTAGACGAAGCGTGCTCTAGAGAGGGACACACAGTGGCAGGCAAATAGGCGGTTAAGGCGGCAGAGGATCTCCATGAGCTTGGGGGAGTCAGGGTCAATGCGGAGGCAGGAGCGTAGGATCAATTTGGCAGGCATTGGATGAGCGGATAGAGAGCGGCTTGGCATGAACCCAAGATGGCAGCGGGTGGCTAGCTCCGGAGTAGTTGCAGAAAAAATGGAGCTTTCCCTGGTTGGGGCGGAGGGCATATTTTGGTCCACATCGGTGACGACGAAGGTAGGTGAGCAGCGTAATGGCATGCAAAACGATGGACACGGGTCCGAGTGTCTTTGAGCAGTCGTGGGTGGCATTGGCAGGGTGCTACGGAAGGGGCGGCTTGGAGTGTGGTGGCCTCATGCAAGGGACATCTTGTGATGAGACGCTGCTATGGGACAAGAAGGTCGTTGGGCGAGGTGCAGGTGCGAGCGTGATAAGGCTCAATGGTTTGATCGATCGGCATCAACACAATAGGGCGCGCTAGAGAGGTTTTGCCTAAACCGAGGCAGGGTAGGGTTGTAGTGCTGCGGTGTGCTATTAGTACAAGACTTCGGTGTTTCTCGGTTAGGACCTACCGATTTTGGTTGTGTTGTGTAGGGTTATCTTCTTCTTAATTGAAATGCAGGGCTTTTGTACCTTAAATTAAAAATACGTTTGTAAACCTGATGCAACGGGAAACATTGCTATCCTTACCAGCAAAGTTGCCCAAACATATTTATCAGCTTCACCTGTGAGTTTGTGACAACTCAAATAAAACAGTCAGCACGTAATAAATGAAAAAAAACTACGAGCTTAGGCATTTGTCACATAGAATTTTATTGTAGCTCTAATCCCTCCCAACTTATGCTCTACTCCTTCCTTGTAATAGGTCACGGAGGAATTGGCGATCCTCGTTGCAAAGGATGTAGATATGCTGGCGCCTGTCCATGGTGTCAACAATCCCGCAACTAACTACATCTATCAGAAATTTGGCAAAGCAAATTCCTCGTATACTGCTACAAATGAATAGGTGTGTGATTGTCCAGAATTGAAGCCCGATCAGACATTACTAGCACTACCAACGAACTCATCTTTACAACCGCTTGTGATACTCTAGGCATTATCACAAGCGGTTTTATAACCAGTTGTGAAAACACACTTAAAAAGAAAATAATATTGGGAGTGGGATTCGAACCCACAACTTCACCCCTCCTCATTACCCACGCCTTATTCATCTAGCCAACCCACCCACACATACTCTCTGATAGAGTAAGACAAGTACTCCTTTTATTGTTTCGAAAACTGGGCTTATACAAGCGGTTCGTGACCCTAACCGGTTGTAAAGCCACTTTCTACAAGTGGTTCGTGTTCCCAATCGGTTGTAGAAGTCCATAACTGGTTGGGGACACAAACCGGCCGTAGAAATTGGGTTTTACAATCGGTTTGTGTCTCCAACCGGTTGTAGAAGCTCTCTCCTGGCTTGTGGCTATTGAACCGGTTGTGATGCACTATCACAATAGGTTCCAAATGAACCGGTTATAGAGGTACCACTTGTGATGCTCGTTTTTCTAGTAGTGTAGCTAGCTACTACCAAGGGAGGTCCAATACCTACCGAATGGATGATATTGGTATATATACTATGAAGAAGTCTAACATATACCAGCTCCATCCATGTCACTACTTTCTTAGCACAACACGTGTACCCTCCCTCCAAATGCGCAAGCTTATCCTTGTATACAACTACCTATCACTACTAGAGAACTGGCCTTTGATACCAGCCCATCAGTACCGGTTCGATTGGAACTAGTACCGATAGTGGCATCGCATGCAGTTCAGCGATTCTATCGGGCCACGGGCAACTCAAGACAGTTGGAGGCACCAACCGTGCAGATGTTTCTAACAAGATGACTGCTCGTGTCACGAACTGGTACTAAGGAGCCCCATGGCAGACGGGTACAGGCTAGCTGGCACAGGGGCTCATCAGTACCGGTTCGTATGATGAACCGGTACTAATGTCTCTTTTCTGAAATGGCTAAAAGGTATGCATATCCTATTCATATCAGAGTGCGTGGGTGGGTGAGTTGGTTAGAAGGGTAAGGTGTGAGTCATGAGAAGTCAGGAGGTCCTGGGTTCAAGTCTGGTTTCTTTTAATATTTCAAAACCATTTTTAAGTAATCCTAGGCCCGTCAGTACCGGTTGGTTACCGGTACTGATGCCCTTGAGCATCAGTCCCCCGGATGGCCTGTACCGGTTCAAAAACCGGTATTAAAAGCCAGTTCCCAACCGGTACTGATGGCCATTTCTCTAGTAGTATATGCATTAAATAGCATATTTTCTCCAAAACTTTTGACTAGATACTTCGATTGACGAGCAGTTTTCACTAGCATGTTTCTAATATTATTATGAACAAAACTGAATCAGTCTCGCATATATAAATTTTATTTATGATATGCTTCACTATATCGTATACACACGAGCTTTACTTCAATATATATGACATCACTTTACTACAATGATGACACAAACGGTACAATTTGACCAGAACTTAGTTAATGCCATGCAAATATAATTTTACTACATCATTTAGTTTAGTAAAGTGGTGTACATAACTTTGTTACACTATATGACATCACTCTATATGACACATATAGTATAATCTCTACTCCTAAAAAGCCTTTTATGGTGATAAGTGGTGGCTCCTCCTTTTATGGTGATGAGTGGTGGCTCCTCAAAGTAATCCTGATCATCCATTTAATCTAGCAGCAGTGGCCACGACCGATCCGCGTGACTGGGCTCCAACCAATCCACGCGCGCGTCCACACGCGAGGCGGACTCCGCCTGCTGCTCCACCGCCTACCCGACAGTTCATGCGCACGCCTCATCCACCTCGCTACCTTCCCTCCCTCTTCCCTCACCGCCTCCTCCCCCAGCCGCCTCGCCGCCGTCTTCCCCCGCCTCACCTCCGCCGCCGCCTCCTCCCACAGTCGCCACGTCCGCCTCCCCTCTCCCGCGCATCCCCGACTCGCGCCTCCTCCCTTCCCTCGCCTCACCACCGCTGTCTCCCCTCCACGCTGCCGCCTTCCCCCTCCTCACCTCCGCCGCCGCCTCCTCCCACAATCGCCGCGTCACCGCCACCTCCCCTCTCATGCGCGTCCCCGACTCGCGCCTCCTTCCTTCCCTCGCCTCACCGCCGCTGTCTCCCCTCCATCTTCTCGCCCCTTCCCTCTCTCTTCCCTCACCGCCTCCTCCCCCAGCTGCCTCATCGCCGCCTTTCCCTTCCTCACCTCCGTCGCCGCCTCCCCCCACAGTCACCGCGTCACCGCCGCCTCCCCTCTCACGCGTGCCCCCGATTCGTGCCTCCTCCCTTCCCTCGTCTTACCGCCGGTGTCTCCCCTCCATCTTCTCGCCCCTTCCCTCCCTCTTCCCTCACCGCCTCCTCCCTTAGCCGCCTCGCCGCCGTCTTCCCCTGCATCTTCTCGCCCTGTAGCCGCCTCAGCCTCCTTACCACTGCTACGCCGCCACCCCTGCTCCGCCTGCCGTACCTCCTGCCCCTTCGCTCCTCCGCGCTTTCTCCCGAGCCTGCCCAACCAGGCCCATCCGAGCCTCGGCAGCAGCGACCTCGCGGCTTCCGCTCCGGCGCCAACCCCTACTGCCGACGGCTCCATCCCCGTCAAGCGCAGCCTCTGCTCCCGTGTCGCTACCCCTCTTCTTCTCGGACTGGAGGGTGCTCAAGGAAGACACAATGGCCTCTTCTACTCGGTTCTCGAGGCTTTGTCTCCCTCTCCACCCACAATCCTCCCGATTTGGCTTCCCCGCCGCCTCTCCTCTGGCTTCGGCCCCTCGCCTCCCCCTCTGCCTCCGCCTGCCCCGCTGCCTCCTCCCTCCCCTTCCCCTTCCCCTCCAGCTCTGGCTCCCCCGCCGCCCTCCCCGGACTCAAATCCGCGCCACCATCCTCCACGGTGGCGTGCCTCTTGCTCCGTCCTCCGTGGCAATCCTTCGCAGCGGCACGCCTCCTACTCTGTCCTCCGTGGTCATCCTCCACCGCAGCACGCTGCCTGCTCCTCCACCGCGCCTCCATCACCTCCTCCCCGGCTCCCCGACGTCTCACGCGCCGCATCCGCCTCCTTGTTAGATCCGTCACCGGGATGCGCCGGCTTGCTTCCCTCCGGGATACTCCGTCTACTCCTCGTTCGATCCTTGGCCGGGATTCTTGTTCACCTATCCTCTGTTAAAAAATAGAGCTTGAGACACTGGGATTCTTGTTCACCTATCCTCTTCCTCATCCCACCACCGCCGCCTCTCCTCATCCCACGATCGTCTCTCTGCAGTCCGCCCCCCATCCCGCCTCCGCCTCTCGTCGGTCGTCTCTCTGCAATCCGTCCCCCCATCCCACCTCCGCATCTCACTGGCTCGCCCCTACCGGCGACAACATGTCCATTTCATTTGGTTGGTCCATATCCGTAAGACTGTAACAAGGTTCATATGCTAATCTAAATCATCATTTTTTGCAGAGAAACAGGAGGACACCGATGATAGTACGAACTGCACACTAGTGAGCTCCAATTCCAGAAAGCGGATGAGGTGCTCAAGGTGCAATTTTTCTTTTCAATTTTGTTTTTAGTAACAATGTGTCGAGGACAGATTGATAACGTAGGGTAGAAAATGTCCGAAAAGGCAACTCATTTGAGCATTAAACAAGGTGCATTCGTTCCAAGTTGCAAAATGTAACGACCCGAGGTTTAGGTAAAAATACTTGGACAGCTATTTCACTGGAGCTATCAGCTATATACGTAATGCAAATCTCTCAGTGCCGAATTTCGAATTGATCTGTGAAAATGAAAATTTACCTCCTTTTTGTGTTACTGAAACTCTTTTAGGCATGAGCTGATGGTATTTTAGAAGGTTCGGCATCTTGATGTTGTTAATGTTCTGTTTTTTGTGTTACTGAAACTCTTTTAGGCATGAGCCTGATGTTCACTTCTTCCATTATTGGGATACAAATTGCATTAAAAATAGTGGTTAATGTTCTGTTTTTCTCTAAGGCTCTAGATTAAGATTAGTTAGTGTATCACCATTTGTTTTGTATATATTAAATTCATTATTATCATTCATAGCAAAATATGGGTACTCAATTGTACTATGAGAATTCTACATTTTCTCCTAACTAGATTAGCCTAAATTTGTTAGCCAGACATATTAACCAATCCCAA
This sequence comes from Olyra latifolia, assembly GCA_036346145.1. Classification (NCBI taxonomy): domain Eukaryota; kingdom Viridiplantae; phylum Streptophyta; class Magnoliopsida; order Poales; family Poaceae; genus Olyra; species Olyra latifolia. Next base: position 36,655,247 of record CM070524.1, on the reverse strand, counting down.
CTTATTACAAATATTCTAAATATACGTGAAAGAAAATAATCACTTCAATAAGATATATTTTTTTATAAGACACATCCTATTTTCTTTTGGAACTAAGATACTAAGCATTTGGGTCATTAATGGCTGGTTTCCACTTTTAGCTAACCACAACGGGTTGCAATTGTTTTTTAGAACCATACAATTTTCTTTTGGAGGGAAAATACCAAGCATCCCTCGGAAATAACTTTATTCTTGTTGAACTTTTGTGTGTGGTATTATGAATAACATATTGTTGTTCTCTGAGTTGTGCATTTTGTTCAAATAAGCTCCCTTTTGAGTATAGCTTCTTATGGTTAATTCTTCCTTTACATTGCTCTAATTAATGCTGTGTCATTCTTTATTTTGATTGGTCCTAGCTAGCATATCGGTAGCGTAATGTGAAGAAATGACAAGCATAGTTTTTCTTACTAGGATTGTTAAATGTTAAAACTTCTAAGAAGAAGGGACATGTTCTTCCTGAATACGTAGCGTCAGGGTCAAGAATTCATGCACTGTGAACTAATTTGGTTCATCTTGTATGTGATAGTTAAATGTTAGAACTTCTAAGAAGAAGGGACATGTTCTTCCTGAATACGTAGCGTCAGGGTCAAGAATTCATGCACTGTGAACTAATTTGGTTCATCTTGTATGTGATAGTTGTCGACGATTTGTGTCGGCAATATATTTTATGGGGCAGTGCAAAAGATCACAACTACGATGGTAGCACATGGAGCCGGATTTATACAGGTTCGGGCCCTCAAGGTGAGGTAATACCCTACTCCTGTGCTCGTGGATTGTACGGTGGATGTCGGTTACAATGTATGCTCTCGTCGAGATGGCACGAGAACAAACAATGATCTTAGATGTGTATATGTGTCTTCTAACTAGGGACCCCCGACCCCCTTTATATAGTCCAAGGGATCGGGTTACAAATAGGTTCCCTAATCCGTATAAGAAACATAGAGACATAACCGAGTTGGTTACGTCTATCTCCATGTATTCGAGTAGGAAACGAGTTCGTTTCCTTGTAGATCAAGTCAGGCCGCGCCAGCCTCCAAGCCCGTCTTCTGGAAGATCCGTGCGACTCGGCCCAAAGAGGTGGTACGTCCAACAGTATATCTTGGAATACCCGGGGCCCATGTTGTCCACAATAGTTAAATGTTAGAACTTCTAAGAAGAAGGGACATGTTCTTCCTGAATATGTAGCATCAGGGTCAAGAATTCATGCACTATGAACTAATTTGGTTCATCTTGTATGTAACACCCTGTAATGGAATCATATATCTCTATATATGTTTTTATTAGATTTTTGTTTATTTCTTTCTTCTAGAAGTTCTAATATCCAGTACTAGTAATTGTATGAATGATTTGGAGTTGGAATGGTCTGAAAGCTTCTGTACAAAACCTACTGCTCTATCAGGTATTTTTTTTCTTCCTTTAGAGAAAGTTAGCTTTGACCTTGTAAATGAAATATCATCTATATCTTTATGTGATGTCTGTCACTGAAATGCTTAACCTGTACATATTGATAGAGTTGTTTGTATTGGTTTTCATTTTAAAAAATGTATGTTACTTTAAGATCAACATATAGAACACATTGCATCTATTATTTATCTTACTGAGCTTATAGCATGATGATACACCATGCTTTATCAATTCGTGCATCATGAGTTAATACTGCCGTGAGCTTGACACAACGAGCGTGCAAATATGATACAAAAAGTTTTGCATGGTCAATCGGTTAAAATATATTAGCATGATCTAGTTGAATAAGATCAATCAATATGTTAAAAATACATTAACATGATCTATTTGAATTTTGTAGCAATGCACGGGCACTACATCGAATGTTTTCTAACAAAAAATTTGTGTGTCGTCTAACACGTGCCACTGATGTTCATGAGATGACTGAGCGGTCAATCCCGCTCTTTCGTGTATTCATGCCACTAAATCAAGTTTTTGAATTCACACTTTATAGTGACATTTATGTTGGTAAGTGGGTTGTTTTATACTTTTTATATTGGATTTGTAATAAAGAATGGTCTTACCATATGCTTTTTGTCATGCACTAGATATTGTTGGGATGGTCATCTATGTAAGCTCTATACAATATCATGAAGAAAGCTTCTACAAACGGAGGATTTCATATTGAAATGTCCTTATATTGGATGGTAGGTACATACGATGTTATCCCAATGTATAATCAATTAGCTACTAATTAATACTAAACTATTATATCAAGTGATGTTTAACTTTTGTAGCTTTCATCAAGTCAAGTTAGTCATTAAGGACAAACTAATCACCGACCATTTAATAAAATGGACAACTAGCACTGATGAGCGTGTCATCTTAGTGGCTACGATGCTAAGAGCAAAGCGTATTATTGGCTAGTTACTATTGATTGCCATTTTGTTAATGGACTATATATACTGTGCAATATGTGATGTTGTCTCTCTTTTTAGACCATAGTCTACATACTACGGTGTTTAGTAGGATTTACTTCAATCCAAGATATTGCAGCCGCTCGTGAACCGAGGTCGAGGTAAATAAAATTTTGGTTCCATTTATTTTGTATACTTAGATTTGTTATTGTATTTAACTACTATGTAATGCATTTGTAGCATCAATATGTTGTTGCTGTGGCAGCACTATGGAGAAGAGTTAGGGTTATTTTGTGTAGATCGATGTGAGATGTTTTTAATATGGAGCTTTCGATCTATGTATGCTATGCCCATTTTATGTGAAACTTTTGTTCACTTCAATTGAATTGTGCTTCATTGCTCCTTTTGCTACTGTAATCTTCAACAAATTGTAATGGTTGACATTCATGCTAGGCTAGTGAACAGCATATATCCATCTGGGCTTGCGTTGTCGCTTTGTTCTTCTGTTTTTATTAATAGTATTTCTCGGATGACTCTCATGGCTTTGTATGATGTTATTAATTTCCTATTCTTTAATATTCTATTCATCAAGTTGGCAAGGCTTGAGGGTCCAGTTATCCATAACTACTATCATTAGGAACTTTAATATTCTGCGCAACATCATTAAAACTTGGTATTGTATAATTTTGGTTGGTATTAAACTGTTGATGTGGAAACTTATGACTTTGGTATCATTTGGTGATGGTCTAATGTATATATGGTATTATTGCTATGCCCAGTAATTTTGTGGTACCTCCAATGCATTATTGTGTCCTTGGATGTGTAATCAGTGGAACTGATGTGTCATATCTGATCAAAAGATTTTGATGTGGTATGCCGTGGTCATTAAGTGATGTATAATTATTCTGAAAATTGGTCATTATCTTAGTAAATTATTCTCCGTCAACAAAATGTGCTTCCTAATCGTTTTTGCAACTCCGTAACAGCGCACGGGCACTCAACTAGTTTGATCAAAGCATAGACAATATTCATTAAATATATTTTTACTATATACTTCACGTAGAGTAGTAAGTGGTGTACATGACTTTATTACAATATATGACATCACTTTACAACTTTATATACACTATTGATCACTGGGATATTATACTGCCCCTGCATCTAAATAACCATACATTGTATTGTATTCAAATACTTGATTACTCACCGTAAACTATTTGACTACATAGTGAACTACTAGTCTACGCACTAATTTTTTGTACAATTCCTATGTAGAAACAAACTGCAATTTATTGAATTACTTGATAACTCATTATGATTCATCTAACTACACCGTATTGAACAAATACTCAGCAAAGTGGGGTTATGTGAAGCAGCAAAGAGGTGTACGTGAAATAGTAAACCTTTTTTTATAAATAATAATTATGTTTTGATAACGTATTGTAGTGAAATCAAGTGCACAGAGTAGTAAATTATGTGTATAGAAGTAGTCAAGCTTCACTACTACAGATCTGGCCATCAGTCCCGGTTCACAACGGCCATCAGTACCGGTTTTTGAACCGATACAGGCCATCCGGGACTGATGCCCCATGGTATCAGTCCCGGTTCCCTCACCGGTGCTGATATAGTATCGAGACGGTTGGAGGCCACACGTGGCTTTAGCCCGTGCCTCGCCGGCTTCAGCCGAGACGGTTGGAAGCACCAACCGTAGTGATAAGTTGTTGTTCATCCGGTTGATTCCTCCAACCGGATCGATCGAGCACACGTGGCTTTAGCCCGTGCCTCACTGAAGCTTGATCGAAGACGGTTGGAGGCACCAACTGCACTGAAAGGTGCACCACTGAGCTATAAATAATATATATATATATATATGCGTGTGAGATAATATATATTATATATGTGTCTGTGTGTGTTAAGTCTAATATTATTATATATATATATATATCTGTGTGCTAAGTCACAATTAATTAAAGCACATATAATCAATCATGCATAATTAACTGATAATTAAATCACAGAACTTTTATTAACAACTTTAATTACAACTATTAGGTATTACAATGACATTCATTACAACTTTAATTACAGAACGTTCATCGTGATCTTTTATGTGCATTGCTCTTGGTAGCCGTAGATGTCGACCCCGACAGTTCACCGGTCTTTATCGAAGGGCCCCACCTATTTGCCGCTGGAACGTGAAACTCGCCTCTTAGATTTACGACCTTATCCAAAATCCAGCCGATGAGTTGTTCTTGGATCGCTCTCACGGTCGCCGGCGAGAAATCGGACGCATATTGCAAGTCGGTAGCACCTCCGGTCAGGATGTGCATAACATGGCACACATAGTAGCCGCATAAATTGGTGCCCGACGGCTAACGCCAGACCTGTGGTGAAAAAAGCTAACAGCGTGAAATGGATGCATGGAAATGAAGTTAACTAACTCAAAAGCTACCCTGATAGCATACATACTCGAGAGGCAAGTGTAATATCGAATTCCTCGTTGAATTCGCCCATGGTTTTAGTACGGAACCGTGCGAATGCACTACACACGTGATTGCAAATTGAACATGATTAGAATTTGTTTAAAATGTAGTAGAACGAGCACAATAATGGAAAGAACAAGAATACCAGTTGAGAATGTCGATCAAGTTTTGGTACTTTTCAACTGGTCTCCTTAGCGAGTCTATAACTGTGATCATGCTACGATCTAGCTCGATAATGAGAAGAATCCAGTGAAAGCTGTACATATATATGGCAACGTAGGTAACTAATTAGTTCTAACATCGTGTTGTGGAAAAAGATTAGAACGAGGTGGTACGAAAACACTTACTCAAAGTTGTAGTGTAAAAGTATCTTTGAATGGTATTTTTGACCTATTAGCCCGTTGTATATGTTGGTCTCTGTATCGGCAGGGGATATTTCAACATTTGTCTCATTGATAACTAAAGGGTCAAGGAAGCCTGTGTTGAGAGTAGAAACACTTTTGCATCTTTCTATCTCCATTCTACATTAGAAGAAATTAGTTAGGCTTGCAAGTTAGTATAGTGCAAGGGCCCGCACGGTGGATTTTTGCAATTAAATAAGACACTTACAGAGTCCAGCAACTCAACATGGCCACGTCGATGGCGTCTGACTGGTATAGCTCGTACATTACTGGCCATTGGACATAAAATTCACTGTCGCCGTGAAAAAAATGTTCTTCCTTGTACTTGACGGCAAATGACGGTAGGCCATGCTTGAACGCATCCAGGTACCATTCATAAAATTGGCGCATCCTAGTTGGTAGCTGGCCAATCTCCTCACGCCTGACCAAGGAAGCGCCCGGTGTAAATTGTCATCTGACTTCTGCAGCTTTAATTTGCATGTCGCCTAATATTTGCTCTGGGTGAAGACCAGTTTCTTCGATGAATTTTTGCATCTCCTTGGCCTTCTGATCAGCTGATGACATCGTCTTCTTTGACGTCTTCTTCTTGGACCTTTCCTTGACCAATGTGCGCCAGAGTCGATACACGAGGTTTTTCCTTTTTGTCCTTCAAATTTTTCACTGTCCTCAAGCCTTTTAGAAATTCTTCCATACCAGGCTGAACCTTCTTCTCTGATGACTTGGGTTTAAAAAATTTAGTGACCTCGGCTCTGACTACTTTCTCGGTCTCCTCCTCCGTCATATCGTACGTCCGCTTTGCAAGTGCAGCTAGCTTCTTGGGTTGGGTTGACCTCGTCCTCTTGCGAGCTGCTGGGCGAGCTGGCTTGCTTGTCTTGGGCGACGATGTTGGAGTTGAAGTTTCGCGTGCGAGGCTTGGTGCAGGAGACGGGCTTCTTCTGGGAGGCATCTCCTTCGGTGACGATGGAGGTGATGACGGACCGCTTATGTGTGCCGGAGGTGATGAAGGTGTTGGAGAGGACACGTCCATGTGATCTCAAAAAATAATGTACTTCTTCTGCCATTGGATGAAATTATGGACTGCCTCTCCTAACTTCGTAGTCCCGTCTCCTCCGGGAATATCGAGGTCCAGGTCCTCGCACCCTGGGCATACCTCCTCCACCGAGACCCTGGAGTAGCCCGGCATTATCTGTTGGCCATGGATGAGCAGCCCTGGCTCCATCGGGTCAGCCATGCCGTGAGTCGCCTTGAAAGAGATGTTCCTCACTTGGACGTGCAGCTCACAAGGTGTCCGCTGCGTGATGTCGTCCACGGGCCAGTGGCCCAAGTCCGCTTCGGGCAACCCACCGGAAGCACAGCTGCTTCGCCGCCTTGAGGGACTAATGAGGTCTGGATTAGCAGGAGGTTCCTAGCTCGCATCTAGCCGTTGGCTCAAGGCTAACTGTACCTATCTTTGAATCTCTTCTTTCATGCTCTGTTGTGTTTGATTCAGGCGTTCTTCAAGCATTAGGAGCTGTTGTGCCTGTCGGGACTTGCTTCTCACCCGACTCCTATAGGTAGCGGCGTCCTTAGCGAACCCAATCTTCCACGGAACGACGCCAACGCCTCGTGTACGTCCAGGGTGCTCCAGGTTTTGTAGGGCCCTTGTAAGCTCGTCGTTCTCCCTGTTTGGCACGAAGGTGCCCTGGGAAGATTCCTTGATCGACTTTACAAGTCTTCTGGCCACATCTGTCAGCACATTCCCGAACACCGTGTTTCCATCATCGTCAAGGCCGCCGCCGTGAGCATAGAACCAGCTCTTCGCTCTGTCTGGCCATTCCATTGTCGCCAGCAGTTCCTGTTCCCTCTTCTCCCATTTGTGCATCGCCTGGCGGTAACCACCAGGGCCGAGGTGGTGGTGGTATTGCTTCTTCTGAGCATTCTGGCTGTTCCTTTCGGTCAGACTTTGACCTTCATTCGAATTCTTGTAGTTCACGAACGCATCCCAGTGATTCTGCAACTTTGGGTACTTGTTGAAGTCAGGAATTCGGTTCTTCTTGACGTACTCCGTGTTCAACTTCTTTTTATATGTTTGGAATGCGTGTAACTCTTCACCTTCTCTTCGGTCCCTTGGGGGAAGGTGAATGTCTCCTTCAGGTCGGTCCAGAGCATGTCCTTCGTATCTTCAGGGACATTATCCCATCTCACGATGCTAACTGGCACATGGACCCTGACGTGGACGCCACATGCCGAATTGAACGGCCCAATCGCCCCTAGGGGTGCAAGAGGTTGGCCGTTATCGCCGACTTCGGTGATGACATGTCTTGCCTTCGGCTTCTTGTTTGAACCTCGCTGACGTGATTGGCCACTCGATTGAGTGATCTGAAAATATGGTACAATAATGTCTACGTGTTAGAATGTTGGCTTAGCATGATGGTGGAACCGGCATATACACATTCGATCTAATTACCATGGTCGTCTCAGCGGCCTCGGCATGAGTCTCATCGGTCTCGACGAGCCTTAAGTCCACGACAGGCCTTGCGACCTCGATGGAATCATCGAGCTCGTAACCATCTTCTCCCGAAATCAAACTTCTCATGAACTCGTGTCCATCAAACCCTTCTCCCGCCATCGTAGTTTTGTAGTCTATAAGAAGGCATTGAAAATTAACGAAAAAAGATTAACAAAAGTATACTTGCACATTTCACATATACTTATACATTTCACATATTAACAAACGGGTGACAACGAGGAGGGCGGTGGGGAAGATGAGGTAGATGAGGACGGGCGACAGCGACGAGGACGGTATATACATTACATTTCACAATTAATTGATATACATCTTAGAATTCAAATTTGCTATAAAACTGGCATATACATATACATCTCAAAATTCATATAAATAAGATACAGAGGTCAGAATATCTTCCATTAATTACATGCTATGTTTTATTTTTTTCATGTAAAAATTTATATCTTGGACCAATTTTGACAATTTAACTACTTTACTCCCCAGTTCTGAAATCCTGCTCCGCCATCGCGTGAGGTTTGGGCATTTAAATCGAACACTCTGGGCGCACCGTGATTGTGCTCTGTTGGCCACGCAAGACTCCTGCCGCTCGTGCGGCTATGTCACGCCTCCGTCATGCTTGCCCGAGCTCGCACTCACTGTCCCAAACTCTGCCGGCCGCACCTTTGCCGAGGAGCGAGGAAGGAAGGAGAGAGGAGCACAAGGAGCACCTTGCTCGCGGGGTCGCGGGGCGGCAGGAAGACGGCAATACAAGGGGGTCGTCGGTGACGAGGAGGATGGCAACGTGCGCGGGGTCGTCGGTGACGAGGAGGATGGCAGGCGTCTTGCGGGTCGCTCGGTGACGGGGAGGACGGCGGCGCGCGCGGGGTCGTCGAAGGAGAGGAGGACGGCGGCGAGCGTGGGTCGTCGACGGCGGGGGCTGAAGGCGGCGTCGGCGAGAGAGGTTGGAGACGATAAAACAGTTATGCCTCCAATCTCTCTCGCTTTAGAATTTATATGATGGTGGCATCAGTCCCGGTTGGTATCATCCGCCGGGACTAACCACACATCAGTCCCGGTTGGTGTAGGTTACACCAACCAGGACCAACGCCCGCGTTAGGTAGTGCCCTAGGAACCATCAGTCCCGGTTGGTATCACAAACCGGGATGGAATGCTCACTTAGTCCCAGTTGAGGACACCAACCGGGACGGAATCTCCCTTAGTCCCGCTTAATTACACCAACCGGGACTGATTTGCCAAAAAAAAAGGCGTGAGCTGGGAGCCCGCGCTCAAGCGCACGCTGCTAGCAGACTCACTGACTTGTGGGCCCATCTCTGGTGGGTCCCAGTCATTGGTACTAATTTGCTATTAATATCTCGAAAATTATAGAAAACTGTTGGGAGCCTTGAAATTTCTCTTTAATTTTTTAAATTTTAGTATAAATTTTCACCTTTTATATAAATTCAATTATTGCTTCATGGCTTACTAAAAAATAATAAATCATACATATTCCACACTAAACTGATTTCAAAAAATAAAATAAATTAAAAATTCACATATTCTTTACAATTTAATTTTCCAACCATCTTAATACAGATTTTCACCTTTTTATATAAATTCAATTATTGATTCCTTCCTTCATAAAAAATCATAATTCATACACGGGTTTAATTGCTAACATACTTTGTAATTTATGGCAAATTACTACCACTGCCATGTGGGAACCACAAGTCCCTGATCTCCATTTTGGGGGAAGTAATCCCGGTTGGTGTCTCCAACCGGGACTATGTAAATCCCGGTTGGTGTCTTTAACCGGGACTATGTGGGAATTCGAAACGATGCAATGTTGGCGTGAACCGAGGAGCCGCCTCTGCCTCTTCCTCTGCCTCTAACAAGAGGCCTCTTCTATAAAACCGACGATCTTCCTCTGCCTAATTAACCGTCTTCCTCTTCGATCAATGGCGTCTTCCTCCTCTGCCTCTTCCTGTTCCTCTAACTCCACCCCACCACCATCACCGATGCTCGCGGGTTCGCCTCCATCTTTGCCGCCTCTTCCGAGGATGAGTGTCCCCCTCGGAAGCTCATTCGTCGCAACCGGCCAAGGAAGGAGTCCGTCTTCTACTCGGCGGAGTTGTCGATGTCGGACGAGTTGTCCGACGAGGACGAGGACAAGGAGGAATTCGACGACGAGGACGTCATCGCGGAGGAGGACGAGGAAGAGGAGGAGGAGGAGGACGACGACGATGCCAACGACGCCGCCTCCGATGATGGCGCCGACGCCGACGAGGAGGAGGAGGATGACAACGAGGAGGAGGACGACGAAGATGACGATTAGTTATTAATAATAGAAATTAATTATTAGTTAATTAGTATATTATTAGAAATTAGCTTTTAGCATCTTTTGTGGTAACCCGTGGGACATTGTACAGGGTACCATTATTTGTAAATTATTATAATGGTATAATATATGTACATTTCCTATAATATATGTTGTTTTTGGACCCATAAGATTTGTCCTCACAAATACATTCATGTACCATAAATTAAAAATCAAAAGCATAAAACATAAATTAAAAATCAAAAGTATAAAACATTCTGTATAAGCTATAAATTCTGATACTAAAGAAAATCACATTGGAAGTTGCTGTAATACACCGGGAGTTCTCCCTTTCGAATTTATATGATGAGGGAATCAGTCCCGGTTCGTGTCATACACCGGGACTAACATCACATCAGTCCCGGTTGGTGTATTACACCGGGACTGCTTGCTCATATCAGTCCCGGTTGGTGTAACAAACCGGACCAATGCTCACTTAGTCCCGAGAGACACACCAAAATAAAGAATACAATGGCGCGAGCGGGGCTCGAACCCGTGATCACACCGGGGAGCCCGCGCTCAAGCGCACGCTGCTAGCGAGGGGAGAGGATGGGGTTTTGATCGGCCTTCACGGCACGAATCTTTCTTGTACCCTTCTTAGGAGGGCTGTATATCCTGTGGACATGGGACGTCTGTGCACATGTGGTGCACATGAACTAATAAATATCACCAAAAATTCCAAAACAATTTCTACATGTACTTCTAATCTTACTCCACCTATGTATAAAATTTCAAGTTCAGATTCATTATACATAAAGAGCAGCAAAAAAGAGAAAATTCTAACAAATTTAATGAATCTAAAATATAATGAATCTAAACTTGAAATTTTATACATAGGTGGAGTAAGATTAGAAGTACATGTAGAATGTTTTTGAAATTTTTGGTGACATTTGTTAGTTCATGTGCACCACATGTGCAGAGACGTCCCATGTGCATAGGATATGCAGCCTCTTAGGAGATAGGGATCAGCTCACTGACATGTGGGCCCATCTCTGGTGTGTCCCACATGTTATTGGTACTAATTTGCCATTAATTTCTCGAAAATTATAGAAAACTGTTGGGAGCCTTGAAATCTCTTTACTTTTTCAAATTTTATTATAAATTTTCACCTTTTATATAAATTCAATTATCGATTCATTGCTTACTAAAAAATAATAACTCATACTTATTCCACACTAAAATGATTTTCAAAAAATAAAATAAATTAAAAATTCATATATTCTTTACATTATTATTTTCTAACAAATCATACTTATTAATACAGATTTTCACCTTGTTATATAAATTCAATTGTTGCTTCCTTGCTTAATAAAAAATCATAATTCATACACGGGTTTATATAACACGGTTCGACTTATTTGCTAACATACTTTGTTTTTACAAGTGATCCTTTATTACGATCGTGTCGTACATAGGGGGATTCCTCTATATCATTCAAGATAGTAATGTCTACGTACACCATAAAAGGAGATAGCTCGTCGAATTGATTGTACTCTTCTTCATCTGTGACGCCCTCAACTCCAACGATCCTTCTTTTACCTGGAAGAACCACGTGGCGCCTTGGCTGATCGCTAGTCTTCTGCTTCTGCTTGTTATCTTCGGTAGGCTTGTCTTTCTGCTTCTTGCTTTTAGTAGGCCTGTCCTTCTGCTTTTTCGGTTTGCTGTTCATGTCCATCACGTAGAATACCTGTGTCATATCATTTGCGAGCACGAACGGTTCGTCCCTATAGGCCACTTGCTTGAGGTCCACGGTTGTCATACCGCATAAATCGATCTCAACGGTCATCAATTTGACCCATTGGCACCGAAATAGAGGGATTTTTAAAGGTCCATACTCGAGCTCCCAGATATCTTCTATGTAACCATAGTAGGTGTCCATCTTTCCATTTTTGTCCAAGGCATCTATACGGACCCCGCTGTTTTGGTTGGTGCTCTTGCTATCCTGGGCAGTCGTGTAAAATATGTACCCATTTATCTCATACCCATGGAATGATACGATTGTCATGGATGGTCCCCGAGCCAAGAGTTTCAACTGTTCATTGTCTGTTCGGGAGCCCATCAGTTTCTTTTGTAACCAACCACCGAAACGATCCATTTGCTCTAGTGCGATCCACTTTTCTGACTCCTCTAGGTACTGGTCACGTAGAATCATCTCATGTTCATGGATAAACTCAGCCATTACAGTTGCTTGTTTCAAGACTGTGAAATGTGCTTGTTTAAATGAAAGTAGATCGTCGCTAAAGAATTCTCTTCTCCTAGAGTTCCTTTTCCCGTAGCTCGCCCTCATGGCGTGAAACAGGACGCCAATCGGATTTAGCTCATCAATGTAGTCGACCACGTAACTCAATCACCTCCTCTGTGCCAACACCACTGCAATAATGCACCTTCGGGCGAGACCAGTTTGAACATATTTTTTAGGACACCCATGTACCTCTCGAAGGGAACATACTATGCAGAACACGGTCCGAGAATTTCTATCTCTTTGACAATGTGGACCATGAGATGGACCATAATATCAAAAAGGACGGAGGAAGATCATCTCAAGGTCGACGGACTATCGACCACATCATCCTGCAGTTTAGATAAGTTCCGTGGTTTGATGACCTTCTGCGACACCGCGTTGAAGAACGAGCACAGCTTTACGATTGTCCCTCGTACCCAGTACTGCAGAATACCTCTCAGCGCCACTAGGAGCAACTGTGTCATCAACATGTGACAGTCATGTGATTTCAGGTGTACTATCTTATTCTCTTTCGTGTTGATGAGTCTTCTTATGTTCGAGGAGTATCCAGAAGGGACCTTTACACTGTTAAAGAACTTAATCATGTTTTTTTCTCTTCCTTGCTCAGAGTGTAGCTCGCAGGGTGGAGGTAATGTTGTCCTTTCGCTCCCTTTTCTGGATGTAGGTCGTTCCTGAGTCCCAGTAGATGCAGGTCCTTTCGTGCTTAAAGTGTATCTTTTGATTTACCGTACATATCTAGGAAGCCTAGCAGGTTCACGCAGACATTCTTCATGATATGCATGAAGTCCAGTGAGTGGCGGACGTCTAAGTCTTTCCAGTAAGGTAAATCCCAAAATATTGACTTCTTCTTCCAAATGGGCTTCGTATGACCTTGTTCAGTCGGGACAGATTTGCTACCAGGACCCTTTCCAAATACTACTTTCAGATCCTTTACCAGAGAAAATACAAGTGTCCCACTACGATGCAGGGGCTTCTTACCTTTCTCTTCTGTCCCATCGAAATTCTCACCCTTCCGTCGTAACGGGTGCTTCAAATGGAGGAACCTACGGTGGCCCATGCACACGACCTTTCGGGAGTTTTTCAGATACTTGCTGTCCGTATCCTCTAAGTACTGGATGCAGGCTTTATATCCTTTGATAGATAGGCCTGACAGGTTACCAAGTGCAGGCCAGTCGTTGATGGTTACGAATAGCAATGCACGTTGGGTGAAGTGCTCTTTTTGTACTCATCCCATACACGTACACCATCGGCCACAAATAAGTAGCGAATCTTCCACCAACGGTTTGAGGTACACGTCGATGTCGTTTCCAGGTTGCTTCGGCCCTTGGATAAGCAATGGCATCATAAAGTACTTTCGCTTCATACATAGCCAAGGAGGAAGGTTGTAGATACATAGAGTCACGGGCCAAGTGCTGTGACTGCTGCTCATCTCACCGAACGGGTTCTTTCTATCCGTACTGAACCCAAACCTTATGTTTCTTGCATCCTCGGCAAAGTCCGGATATTTTCTATCGACTTTCCTCCACTGGGAGCCATCAGCGGGGTGCCTTAGCCTTCCGTCGTCCTTACGATCTTCTTTGTGCCAGCGCATCATCTGGGCATGCGCTTTGCTCGTAAATAAACACTTCAACCGGGGGATTATAGGGAAATACCAGACCACCTTAACGGGGGGTCTCTTCTTCTGACGCTGCCCCTCTTCCTCGCCTCGGTCATCACGCCTAGTTTTATACCTCGAAGTTCTGCACACCGGATAAGCTTCCAAATCCTCGTACTCATTGCGATACAGGATACAATCGTTCCGGCATACATGTATCTTTTGTACCTTCAACCCCAAAGGGCAGACAACTTGCTTGGCGTCGTACGTAGTTTCAGGCAGCGTGTTACCCTCTGGAAGCAACTTCTTTATGAGGCATAACAACTCGTCGAATCCCTTATCAGACAATCCATTGGTCGCCTTCCACTGCATGAGTTCTAGCGTGGTACGCAATTTTTTGTGACCCTGTCGGCAGTTTGGGTACAATAGTGTTCTGTGGTCCTCCCATAGGCGCTGGAACTTTTCGTAATGTCTTTCATCGGTGTATTCTCCCTCTCCATCAAGCAGCATCTGTTCTAGGTCATCATCGCCAAACTCCCCAATGTATATTTGAAAGAACCGTGTTGGCCAGCATCGGGGATATTGTTGTCCCCCTGATCTTCTTCTTTTTCAACATCTTATCGTATAGTCTCTTCTTCACCATGTTTGGTCCAACAGGTATAGTTTGGCATGAAACCTCTTGAGAGCAAATGGAAGTGAAGGTGGCTGGATTTTGGCCACTCCTTCTCATTCTTGCGCCTATGCATGGACAACATATGTAGCGACTTCGTGTATGCATCGGCCGCACGAAGAAAAGCTTGCAAACCCTGCAAGAACTCCGGGGTGCGTCGGTCCATGTACATCCATCGCCGGTCCATCTACATTATGTTACATCAAGGCAGCTGTTAGCTCATTTTCCAATAATGAATTTTTTAACATTTCACAAATTTCAAATTAAACCAATATTAAATTTATTTGAAAATTCTGCATCGATCGATGGAACCAAAACCTAAATTTGAGCTAGATCCACACATTCAACGCGAGCTACATCTAATCCAAGCAAATTACCAAACCTAATTTTGAGCTAGATCCACACCTAACAACAAACACTTGGTAGATCAAAGTCTAGATTCAAAATTCTGCATCGATCGATGGAACCAAAACCTAAATTTGAGCTAGATCCACACATTCAACGCAAGGTACATCTAATCCAAGCAAATTACCAAACCTAATTTTGAGCTAGATCCACACCTAACAACAAACACTTGGTAGATCAAAGTCTAGATTCAAAATTCTGCATCGATCGATGGAACCAAAACCTAAATTTGAGCTAGATTCACACATTCAACGCGAGGTACATCTAATCCAAGCAAATTACCAAACCTAATTTTGAACTAGATCCACACCTAACAACAAACACTTGGTAGATCAAAGTCTAGATTCAAAATTCTTCATCGATCGATGGAACCAAAACCTAATAGATCCACACATTCAACGCGAGCTACATCTAATCCAAGCAAATTCTAAACTTACACAACAAGTTATTGCAACCTACATGAAATGATCGAGCTAGCTCTCTAGCTATATTCATAATCTTTCATCAATCATGAGAAAAGTTCAAATTTTCTTCACATTTCAAGCAAAGAAAAAGCTCCATTTTACACCAAATGTAGTGAGGAACTATGTTACTAACTTGGTTAACTTGGCTGGGAGTAAAATGACCAAATTTTGGCAGCACCTCCCCCTTTCTTGAAGCTCTTGGCCGGCGCTGCACTGTTCTTGATCGATCATGACAAAAGATCAAATTTTCTTCACATTTGAAGCAAAGAAGAAGCTCTATTTTACACCAAATGTAGTGAGGAACGATGTTACTAACCTTGGTTAACTTGGCTGGGAGTAAAATGACCAAAATTTGGCAGCACCTCCCCCTTTCTTGAAGCTCTTGGCCGGCGCTGCACTGTTCTTGATCGATCATGAGAAAAGATCAAATTTTCTTCACATTTGAAGCAAAGAAGAAGCTCCATTTTACACCAAATGTAGTGAGAAATGATGTTACTAACCTTGGTTAACTTGGCTGGGAATAAAATGACCAAAATTTTGGCAGCACCCCTCCCCCTTTCTTGAAGCTCTTGGCGGCGATGTTCTTGATCCGGCAAGTGTGTGGGGGGAGGCGGGAAGAGGACTGTTCAAATAAGGTCTGCTTAGTACCGGTTTAAGATACCAAACTGCTTGAGTTCTTGATCGGTCCGGTTCTTGTAACCAACCGGTATTAAGCGGTAGAGTTCGGTTGGTGTAACCAACCGATCGATGTTAGAGAATCAAGACGGTTGGTTTCTTCAAATGGTCCATGTTATGGAAGGCCTATCTCGATGCTCTAACATCGGTCCGGTTCTTGTAACTAACCGGTATTAAGCGAGCCGAGTTCGGTTGGTCTAAGCAACCGCATCGATGTTAGCAAATCAATACCGGTTAGTTTCTTCACCGGTCCATTTCAATGCAAATTGGCATTTGCACGATCACCATTTCACAGATTCATACTTGTACTCATTTGTTGATGAACATTTTGCACATATCAACAATTCATTGCACATATCACCATTTCACCATAACTCATTTCATTGCACGATCCCATTTCACGATTCATACTTGTACTCATTTGTTGATGAACATTTTTGCACATATCAACAATTCATTGCACAGATCACCATTTCACCATAACTGATTTCATTGCACAGATCCCATTAATTCCATCACAAAATAGTTCATCACATACATACATAATTAAACACTGATCTCATTGATTCCATCACAAAATAGTTCATCACATACATACATAATTAAACACTGATCTCATTGATTCCATCACAAAATAGTTCATCACATACTACATAATTAAACTACATACATACATAAGAACTAAACTATATACATAATTAAACTAAACATCAACTATATTCTAGTCATCCTCATCCGCCATCAGCGCCTCCCAGTCGATTTCGTCATCGTCGAGCGAGGACGAGGCGCAGCGTGGATTTATGGCGGCGCGCCGCGCGTGGGATCCCCACTTCCATTTGCATCCGATCCTGGAAGCTTGGCGGTGGCAACAGCGGCGGCAGCAGCGAGCCCAGTTCCTTCCAGCTGCGAGGTTGAT
Organism: Olyra latifolia; assembly: GCA_036346145.1. Classification (NCBI taxonomy): domain Eukaryota; kingdom Viridiplantae; phylum Streptophyta; class Magnoliopsida; order Poales; family Poaceae; genus Olyra; species Olyra latifolia. The sequence continues at coordinate 36,638,136 of CM070524.1, read as the reverse complement.
ATGGCGGCGGCCAGTAGACGGGCGCCGGCGGTCGAAATCCTCCATGCCTCCTCCAGTTGGTGCGGGCGCCACGAGGATGCTTGGAGGTGAGTGGCGGCGCGCGAGGTGGCGGCGGAGGATGTGGGTGGGCGGCACGGCGGTTGCGGCGGAGGATGTGGGTGGGGTGGCACGGCGGTGGAGGTGGATGGGCTGCTGTTGGCGGGATGTTGCAGCGGAGGATGGGGATTGCAAGTCGCCCTGCAGGTCTTGAGGCGGCGAACCATGCGGAGGGAATGTGGTGCGGCTGGTGGCGGTGGCAGAGGAGAGAAGGGGATCGAAATGGTGCGGTACTGTTCTCCATGTTGATGGAGGGGGAAAATATATGGAGAGGAAGATAGAAGGTCGGATCCATTAAACACATGGCAAATTCCAATGCAGTCAAATGTGATTAAACAGAAAGCAAATTCCAATGCAGAACTGCAAAATCCAATGCGAAATCAATAAAAATAAGTTATAATGAACCGAAGAAAAACCAAGGAACTGCAAAAGTTTAGGAACTGAAGGAAACCAGGGCTGAACTGAAGCCGAGATGGGAGCTAGAAAGAAGAAGAGTGTGGGGCTAGCCACTAGCCGTGTAGGGGGGTTCAAATTAATACCGGTTGGTTGCACCAACTCTGCATCGATGCTAGAGCATCGATGCAGTTTGTGTAACCAACCGTACTAAGGCACCGGGCCAACTAGCCTACTTAGTACGGTTGGTTACACCAACTTGTCTCGATGTTTAGAGCATCGATGCAGTTGGTGTAAGCAACCGTACTAAGGCACTTCTGAGCCGACTAGCCCGCTTAGTATCGGTTGCTTACACCAACCGGCATGGATGTTAGAACATTAATACCGGTTGGTGTCTTCAGCCCGCATCTTGATGTTCCCCTCGCACCGATGAGATCGTTGAACAGGATCGATAAATAGCTATCGATCCGGTTCATGTATAGCCGTCTCGATGTGCGATATGAAAGGTCATTCCTGTAGTAGTGCTTCTTTAGATACATAATTTTGCTACTGTATATGGTATGATTTTTTATAACAAATTATATGGCAAGTGTGATCTAGTTATGTTCAAAAACTATTATGAACAAGTAGGCGAAACCCATTTGAGGATCCAAGGTGTCAACCAAAAGATATTATGAAAAAAGAAGAAAAACGGGCCATTAATGCTTATGTCTTCAAATGCAGTATGGGAAAGTGCGCACCAAGAAAATAGATACTAAAGTGCTACTCTATATATACTATTTTATAGCTTAGTGTTATATAATATGATTGGTAATATGGTAACTTCTTCACCCCTCTCTCTGCATGCCACTTGTCCCGATCTCTCTACTGTCGGCACCTTCATGTGCCTTAAGTTCCTCCTTCCCTGATATCTTCACCCTCATACCCTCCTTCACCCTCATACCCTCCCAAGCTAGTGTCAGTGGCTCCCCCGAACCCCCGATCTGTCTATCACGAATTTTTCTCTCGCGCCGCGTACCCTACCTGTGCTCCTAAGCTAGGGTTCATTGGAGGCTGGAGAGAAGCTTCATCCAAGATGCTGTTTTGATGCTTTCTATGAATTTTCCTGATGGACATTATAGCAACCAAGAAACTATTCAATTTCATTATTATTATATACTACAGTTATTCAATTATTCAATTTCATTATTATTATATACTACAGTTATTCAATTTCTTTAGATTCACATCTGAATTTTTGAATCATGTTCAAAGAGATCAAATTTTGTTTCTGCTGATGATTATTCCTCAATGTCTGAATAGTTTGAACATCAATGGTTCTTGCAAGGGTAGGCAGGGAAGCCTTCCCACAGGTTGATCGCAATCTAGAAGCAGAAACTAGAAAATTTTTGCGGGAGTGAAAGACTGTCATAGCATAGGTTGGAAGGGCCTGCACAATGGCCTTGAATATCTCCTTGCCTGCCCGAGAAAGGAAGCGATCTATCCATCCATTAAGGCGTTTTTCCACCTTCTCCTTGATAGTTTGGAAGCCTTCTCCATTAAGTCATCCAACTGAAGATGGTAATTTGAGATAATTCTCTGTTTGTTGAACTTGAACTTGGGTTACAATGTGCGTACAGGACTTATCTTATAGATCTGGCCAACAAATCGACCCTTTGCCCCTTTGTCCCTGACAGATCTCCCTCTGTCATTACATGTAGAATTCCCTACATACCCTTGGTCGAGCTATTAAAGTGAGGGTCCACATGCCTTTTGCCTCCTAAAGGGCCTTGGTTTCCTTGATTTAACTCCCCGGTGGGGACTAGCAGTGTCTTCTCCACCATTTGCCCTATGTCGGGAAGTGCTAGGCGGTCAGACGAGCTTTTGTACGTCTTGTTCACTGCCATGGCAGGTTTGTCTTCTCATTGCAGCGGGGTCAGCTTTTGTTGGGGCGAAGCATCATTGAATGGTGCATCCCCTGTTTACTGTTGTACTTGGAAAGGTGGACTCTCGTATCCTCTCTCGGGGGTGCCCTTCGATGCATATCTCCCGAGTTGACATCGGGCCACGTAGGGTTCCGCGAGGTTCCTGTGTCGCATTCGTCCCCAAAGTTGGCCCTAGGCCATGTGGGGTCCCGCGAGGCTTTCACACACCCTCCAGGGTTAGCCCTAGGCCACGTGGGTCCCGCAAGGTTCCCGTGTGCCATTTGACCCCGGGGTTGGCACCGGACTAGGCGAGGTCCTGCAAGGCTCCCAAGCGGTGTTTGGCTCTAGGGTTAACCCCGAGCCACGTGGGGTCCCATGAGGTTCCTGATGCCGTTAGTCCCCGAGGTTGGTACCCCGGGCTGCGTGGGGTCATGCGAGGCTCTCACGTGGTATTTATCTCTAGGTTAGCCCTGGGCTGCACGGGGTCCTGTGATGGTTCCACGTAATGTTTGTGTAACAACCCAATTTTTATTAAAATTTTAAAAATTTTATAAAAATAATAAAGAGAACTAGAATTTAAAAGCCAAGGTTATGCAAGTTATAATTTTCCAAAATATATAAATCAAAACTAATTTATAATTAAATATTACTCTTGTTTATAAAAAAAAAGAAATCAGAAAACCCTTTAACCCCTGCCGGCCCAAGCCCCTCCCCTGCCCCTAAGCTAGCGGACCAGCTCTGCCCGGCTCACTTGCCCCCTTCCCCCTCTCTCTCCTGCCCTTCGACCCACCTCCTCTTTACCCGCAGGCCGCTCGGGCCAACCGAGGCCCAGCTCGGCCTGCCTCGTGCTCGCCGCGCCCCTCCTTCCTACTTTCTTTGCTCTTCCTCCTGCTTGTTCCCTCTCATGTGCTCGCCGACACACGGTTTTGCCTGCGTGTGTGTGTCAGGCCGGCGGACATGCCCATGTGTAACACGACGCGATGCGCATGAGCACCTGCCATCTCCTCGATTGACCTCCCACACCGTCGCCATACCATTGATGCTGCACCACCATCCCGGCGCTCCTCCCCGTGGCACTATCGCGCGACGCCATGCCACGCCTCATCGCCCAATCAAATTGACGCCATTACTCTCCCTCGTCGTAGCCTAGCCCAGCCGCTAAACCACCTGGCAACGATTCATCAATGTCATGGCATTGCTTACCAGCGGCACCACCCTTGGCCCTTCCTTGACCGCCCGGTCCTGCAGGTGCCCTCCCTATGCCACCACCTATGCTCTCGACCTACTCCCAGGCTCTTTAATACCCCGACCTATCCCCTCCAGCATCTCCCCCTCTTACCCAATTTCACCGCCATGCTCCAGTACCGCCTCCTGCCTCCTTTGGTGAGCCATTGCGTCCAAACTTAGGCTCAAATGGAAGCCCTCCCTCTCCTCTCTAGAGCTCTCTCTAATCAGGCTCTCTTGACTTGTAGCTCGCTAGAGAGCTCATAGCATGCCGCCGGCAGGGGAACAGCCCTTTTCCGATTTCGTTACCGTCTGTGAGTCTCGACCCGATTCCTTGCTCTTGGAGCATCCTGGGAACACCTCCCTGCCTCACTCTTGGCCTAGGGGGCTCTACTACCAGTTTGTAATACAAACCAGTAGTGAATCCCCTGTTGGCGCCATTGTGCCATGTTGTCGGTTGGGCAATAGGGGCTCTACTACCTTTTTATAATACAAACCGGTAGTGAATCCTCTGTTGGCGCCAAAACAAGCCCCCTTTTCTGGCAAGGTTCACTACCGGTTTATAGTGCAAACTGGTAGTAGAGACCTTGTAGCCCAAACGTGCCCTTCCTTTTCTGGCAAGCTTTACCGGTTAGGTCAACCGGTAGTAGAAACCCTTGGGCATCACTCCTAGATGCCTACAGCCGGTTCCAAAACCGGTACTAGAGCCGGTTTGGAACCGGTAGTGTTGGTCCCATGCCTAGTAGTGATTTATTTCTTCACTTTGCACCTCCTTTGCCAAAAGATTAACATCACCGGAAGGAGTGTCACAATTAACAATATTATCATCATTGTGGTCATCATCAGATTTCTCGCCATCGGATTCACTACTTGCTGATTTTTCAGTAGTATATATATACATCGTGTGTAATGAGCACCTTTCTCAGATTTGGGCAATCGTTAGTCATATGTCCTCTTCCTTTTCGCTTGAACCACTCAATATTACTAGCACGTGATGTGGAGATCACACTAGCATTGTCCTTTGACACTTCATTTGAGGCAACCTATTTCGAATGATGAGATGTTGTCACCATAGACTTGAGGCAATATCATCTTCTTGTTGTTGCGGTCAATTCCATGTGCTAGTTTTAGTGCTGCTACTATTTCTTCTTTGTTTTCTTTTCACTTCTTGCTCAGAATGTTCGGCTTGATGCACCAAGTCTTGGATGTTATAATAATGGATCATCTCGATCGACTCGATCTTACAAATCCTCGTTCAACCCATTAAAGAAACGTTCCATAGTAGCTTCCTTATCTTCGTCGATCCCTGTTCGGATCATCAACATCTCCATCACTTTATAATATTCATCAACACTAGAATTACCTTGGCAAAGTTGTTGTAGCCTATTGCATAGGGTTCTAGTGTCGTGGGCAGGACAAAACGTCGCCTTATAATATTCTTCATGTGCTCCTATGTATTAGGGCGAGCACGTACACGACATAATCGGCTCCACCATGCTAGTGCATATCCAGTGAACTCCATTGTCGCCAAACGAATCTTCTTGTCCTCGGTGTAGTGATGGCTGTCAAAAATTTGCTCAATACGCATCTCCCACTTCAAATAGTCCTCTGGTTCAGATTTGCCATTGAATGATGGAATAAAATTTTAACTCGGCCGATACCATCATCCATGGGAACTCGTTCTGCCAAATTAGCACCACCTCTTACATGCACACCCGCATGGACGCCATGGTGACATGCATTTGCTTGATGTTGGTATGGAACAAACGGAGTTGTACCATCAAAGTTCACCACTTCTTCATCCTCCTCGTGGTGGTGATGACGCTCAGGAAATTGTTGAACCCGACCAGCATGTTGTACTTGTAGTGGCATAGGTTGGGGCTGCGGTGTATTGTTGAAAGCGTCGGTCAAAGCATCAACTCGCGCTGTCAATGCATCAATCTTACTCTCTAATCTTTTGTTGTAAATAATGCATAATGAGCAAAATGATAGCAGAAATAATTTCAGATATAATAAACAGCAATATAATGTCATGGGAATTAAATATAATCATATTTTCTATTAAAGACAGTATTAGAACAACTAGAAAATTGATTATCCAGTAAGTATCCATGACAAACAGCAAGGAAAACAGTCAGTAACTAGAACTCATATTTTATTTGTATTGATTGCTCTCAGATTGCTAGAAGGGTTGCTAATTGAAATTAGCCGTCCAACCTCTAGATGGACAATATATCACAGGTTATTTTCAGGTTTACAACCCAAGAACAGCATTGCTCTTGCACAGAGAGAACGAACACAGCACTTTGTGTATGATACAGCAGTTGCACAATGCACTAGTAATCAAAAGATCAATATATCAGTCTGGCCAATCCTCAAATAGCCACAAAACTGAGCTGAACATCAGCACAAATGCACACTATATCAACTAGTATCAAGCTCATGCAACCACAGTAGTTCTCCAAATTTAGATATAAGTAGTGCAGCAGTAAATTGATCAATTAACTTAACTTCAAGTGCTAAATCATACACAATAAGTAACCAAAAGGTAAGCTAAGAGCAGTACTATTTTAGGTCTAGCAGTTTCCTTTAATGAACAGATTAACCATGCCTCAATCTAAGCAATCATCATCCAGCGTTATATCCGAAGCCCACAATGTACTGCTCCCTAAATGAGGTGAACTAGCCCCTTGTATAGGGTACAAGGTCCCCAAATTCAACTCAAATGGCACAGTATTTTCACAAATAAAAGAGGGGAACCGATAGCTTACAGTGCACTGGAACCGAGCCGGCAAGAAGGCAGGGCAAAGCGCGAGTAACTCGCTGTCTCAGAAACCAAATCGCCGTGCTACACACGCAGCCACCGACGAGAAGACCGGAGATACGATGCCGTCTTCCCCACCAAGGCCGAGGCCGCAGTGGAAGACCGAGGAGCAGAGGAAGCAGCATGGGAAACCAGCGTCCACCTCATGGCCACCGAGTACCGCAGTCGATGAGGAGAAGGGCAGCGGCGCCTCCACCACTCCAGCGAGCAAAAGGGGCCGGCGATACCACAAGCCCCAAGGCGCGCCGGCAGAGAGCAGTCAGGAGAGGAGAAGAGAGATCAAAATCAAAAGCCTCTTTCCACAAAAGAGAATCCGAGGAGATAAGGGCAAGGGAGGAGCACCAGACTCAACGAGAAGCCCGGAGGCCTAGCCACGTCACGCCGCGCCACCTAGACGTTGAGGTTCCCAGCGCCGCCGCCCCCATCGCCTAGCTCGTTAGGGAAACCCTATCCAGCCGGCAGAGCCAGCTCCCACAGGCAGCAGGACTGCTGCCCTCTTCTTTTGTGTCACCTGCATGGGCTGAAGCCCCAATGGCCCACAGGCCCATTTGATTTTCGGGCAAAAGCCCAACAATCCCCACCCTTTTGCCTCGATCGACAAATGGTATTGACACCGTGAAACCCCGTTTCATATACTGTTATTCGACAAAGGTACCGTTAAGATTTGAACCAGTGTCTAGTTAAAAGAATTCCAGACCGACACAGACAGCGGAGGACTATGCCTTGATCCAAAGCCTTGATGTGCGAGCTTTCATTCAAGCAGCATTTAGTACTAGGCTGCAAATCTGCACCTCTAGCAGGGCAGGACGTTGAGGTCATGTCCTTGTATCTATTCATGAGCTCACTAGAGAGTATACCCCCAAACTCTCACGGATCACGACCACACGATAAGCTCACATAGCTTCGTTCTTCCAGGGAATTCTGTAGGACAATTCCCTAGCCCTTTTGGACTCTGAACTCATTAAGAGGTTATCACCTCATCCTACCATACAGGTGAAGCACGGTAGCAAATGGGACCTGAAGATAGGTGTGCTTATCGGTATCGCACAGCTTAGTTGTCCTAGAGCCTGTTTCGCGGGATCTCCGTTCATTCAGGATAGGTTATCACTATGGATTACCACTAGCAGGGTATAAGCCTCATTCCTTTCGATGCTGCTTCGATAGTAGTTGTAGACAGACCCTTTGTTTAAGGATCAGCTAGATTACTATGAGACTGAGTGTATTCTACAACAATTACATCCGTCTCTCTCGCATGCCGAGTTGACTTAAGTATTCTCTTTATATGCCTCGAGGACTTCATATTGTCCTTCCTATTCTTAACCTTGACTGGAACAGTCTGGTTATTGCAATAGACTAAGACAGCTGGGATCGGCTTTTCCAGCACAGGTTGGTCAGAGAGAAGCTCCTTGAGCCATTCTGCCTTCACAGCCACTGAATCTATAGCTACTAATTCAGCCTCCATGGTAGAACGCGTGATCACAGTCTGTTTTGCAGACTTCCACGACACAGCTCCACCAGCCATAGTGAAAACATATCCACTAGTGGCTTTCATCTCATCCGAGTCACTGATCCAGTTAGAGTCACTGAATCCTTCTAGGACTGCCGGATGGCCAGAGTAATGGATTCCTAGCTTCATCGTACCATTTAGGTACCTAAGTACTCTACGTAGTGCTATCCAATGATCATCTCTAGGATTGGCCTTGTAACGACTCAATCTACATACTGTATATGAGATATCGGGTCTAGTTGCACTACAGAGGTATATCAGGGATCCAATTACTTGTGAATACAGGTGTTGTTTAACACCTTCACTAGTGTGTTTGCAAAGTTTCTTAGAAGGATCATAGGGTGTGGAGGCAGGTTTAGAATCCATGTGCCCGAAGCGGGTTAGAATCTTCTCCATATAGTGGGATTGTGAAAGAGTAATCCCACTCTCACCCTTTACAAGCTTGATGTTTAAGATAACATCTGCTTCTCCTAGATCCTTCATATCGAAGTTTGAGGAGAGAAATTCTTTGGTTTCGTTAATGATTTCTAAGTCAGTCCCAAACAGCAATATGTCATCTATGTAAAGACATAGAATGACACCTCGGCCTTCTCTAAATCGATAATACACGCATCTGTCTGCCTCGTTCACGCAGAACCCCACAGATGTCAATGTGTTATCAAATTTCTCATGCCATTGTTTCGGAGCTTGTTTAAGACCATACAAAGATTTAACTAGTCAACACACCTTGTTCTCCTGGCCCTTAACCACAAAACCATCAGGCTGCTGCATGTAGATCTCATCCAGCTCTCCATTAAGAAAAGCGGTCTTCACGTCCATTTGATGGACTAAGAGTTTATAAGTAGCAGCTAGTGCAATAAGCACTCGTATAGTGGGTAAACGAGCTACCGGTGAATAGGTGTCAAAGTAGTCCTCGCCCTCCTTCTGAGTAAAACCCTTAGCCACTAAGCGGGCCTTGTACTTTTCTATAGTACCATCAGGTCTCCTCTTCTTCTTAAATATCCATTTGCAGCCCACCGGTTTGCATCCATTAGGTAAGTCAGTGACTTCCCACGTTCCATTAGCGATGATGGTCCATCTCGCTACGGATTGCCTCCCTCCAAAACTCAGCATCAGGAGATGCAAAAGCCTCCTCGAGGGTGCGTGGTTCATCATCTACCGCATAGATGGCAAAATCATCACCAAATGACTTTTCAGTCCTTTGTCTCTTGCTCCTCCTCAACTCCAGATCAGGAGTGGGCTCAGCCATTTCAGGAGGAATAGAGTAGTGCTCACTAGAGCCTTCTGGTGCGATTATTTCATTAGATCTCATAGGAAAGATAGTCTCAAAGAATGTCCCATCACGAGACTCCATAAGGTCATTTACGACGACTTCGCTCGTCTCGGATTTGACCACTAGAAACCTATAAGTTGTGCTGTTAGCAGCATATCCTAGAAAGACACAGTCAACAGTCTTAGGTCCTAATTTCCTTTTCTTCGGGACAGGCAGACTGACCTTAGCAAGGCAGCCCCAAGTCCGAAGGTGGGACAAGTTAGGTTTTCTCCCCTTCCATCCTTCGTAGGGCGTCACCTCGCGATTGTGGGGTGCTACCCTATTCAGGACATGACAGACTGTGTGAACTGCCTCCCCCCATCATCGGACCGACATACCAGAACTTTGTAACAAGGAATTAACCAAGTCACAGATAGTTCGGTTCTTTCGTTCGGGCACCCCATTAGACTAGGGAGGATAAGAAGGTGTGGTTTCATGAATGATTCCACATTCTTCACAATATTGGGAGAATTCCTTAGAGATGTACTCTCCTCCTCTATCAGACCTAAGCCATTTAATTGTCAGAGATGTACTCTCCTCCTCTATCAGACCTAAGCCATTTAATTGTCCTATCTAGTTGGTTTTCCAAGCTTTATAGATTTTAAAGTATTCTAGTGCTTCATCTTTAGTTTTGAGCAGGTAGATATAACCATATCTAGTACTATCATCTATGAGAGTAAGAAAGTATCGTTTGCCACCCTTGGTATAGATGCCATTCATCTCACAAAGATCTGAATGGATTAACTCAAGTGGAGAGGTGCTGCGCCCTTCGATCGAATGAAACGGCTTTCGGGGCTGCTTAGCTTGCACACACACCTCGCACTTGGAGCCCTTCTCATAACTATATTCAGGAATTAAATCCATTTTGCTCATACGCACAATAGCCTCAAAATTTAAATGACATAGGCGTGAATGCCAAACATCATGATAATTATTACAAACCACATTGTAGCCGGAAATAGAATTCTGACACAAGACAGAGAGACTAAACATGTCGTCTCTCGCATAACCCTTGCCTACAAAGGCACCAAACTTAGTCAGAATGACCTTATTTGACTCAAAGACTAACTTCACGCCTTGTCTGCATAATGTAGCCCCGCTGATCAAGTTCCGCCGCATCATGGGCACAAAGAGCACGTCGCGAAGAATCAGCGTCTTGCCCGAAGTGAGCTTCAGGCAGACCCGGCCAACTCCTCGTATCCGTGCCGATGCTCCATTGCCCATCAAGATGCATCCACAATCTTGACCCTGTAGAGAAGTGAAAGAGGATTTATCAGCAGCTATGTGACGAGTTGCATTGGTATCGATCCACCAATCAACTGATGAATCAGCCATAAAGGCACTAGGTACATACCCGCTAGTGGAGCGGATGGCGCCAAGAACGTGCCTCGGCGCTCGGCCACCTCGCTGTCCAGACCTAGTCCTTTGCCCTTACGATCACGGCATTTCCGGGCGATGTGCCCGGGTTTGCCGCAAACGAAGCAAACCATGTCCTCCTTCCTCTTCATGTTCTTGCCCTTGGCGCCAGTCTGGTTCTGGCGCTTCTTGTTCTTCTTCTTCCAGCCACCGGCATTGGAGGTCTTGGCATCTGCCACATGTGCCTAGACGTGGGACGTGGAGTGCTTTGATCCACTACTAGCACGGGCCCGCTCCTCGACATTTATCGTAGCCTGAAGCTCAGGGAACGTCAGGCGCGCCTTCATATGTCGGCGTGCTGTGTCTCGCCAAGAGGGAGGGAGCCTAGCCAGGACTACATTCACCTGAAAACTCTCAGGTAGAAGACAATCAAACTGGTTCAGGTCCCTCACATGGAGCTGGAGCTCCTGGACCTACTCCACAATTGACTTGTTCTCCACAATCCTGTAGTTCAGGTAACTCTCGGCCACAAAGCTCTCATTCCCATTATCCCCCTCAGCAAACTTGACCTCCAGGTCATCCCACACCTCCTTTGTCGTCTTATAGCTAGCGTAGATGTCGAAAAGCCTATTGGAGAGTACGGCCAACAATCATGCTAGGGCAGCGTGGTTCGCGTCCCGTCTAACGCCTGCTTCTCCTCCTCTCGACCAACAAGAGGAGCAGGAGGAGTGTCCCCGCCTTATCGAAAGAAGCAGAGGAACATCCCTGCCTTAGCAAGGGGAGCAGACGGAAGAGGGCGGAAATCACCCAAAAGACCTTCAGTTCTATGAGCCACATCCTAGCATGTGCCTCGCCAAATTTAAAAGTCGGGCCGTCAAAATCTCAAAGCTTAACTACATCACTAGAGGCCATAGCGAATATTTGGTTTCTGGATTGTTGTAAACAATGCGTAATGAGCAAAATGATAGCAGAAATAATTCCAGATATAGTAAACAGCAATATAATGTCATGGGAATTAAATATAATCACATTTCCTCTTAAAGACAGCATTAGAGCAACTAGAAAAGTGATTATCCAGCAAGTATCCATGACAAACAGTAAGAAAAACAGTAATAAAATCAGTAACTAGAACTCAGATTTTATTTGTATTGATTGCTCTGGTTGCTAATTGAAATTAGCCGTCCAACCTCTAGATGGACATTATATCACAGGTTATTTTCAGGTTTACAACCCTAGAACAGCACTGCTCTTGCACAGAGAGAATGAACACAGCACTTTGTGTATGATACAGCAGTAGCACAATGCACTTGTAATCAAAAGATCAATATATCAGTCTGACCAGTCCTCAAATAGCCACAAAACTGAGCCGAACATCAGCACAAATGCACACTATATCAACTAGTATCAAGCTCATGCAACCACAGTAGTTCTCCAAATTTAAATATAAGTAGTGCAGCAGTAAATTGATCAATCTTAACTTCAAATGCTAAATCATACATAATAAGTCACCAAAAGGTAAGCTAAGAGCAGTACTATTTTAGGTCTAGTAATTTCCTTTAATGAACAGATTAACCATGCCTCAATCTAAACAATCATCATCGAGCGTTATATCCGAAGCCCACAATGTACTGTTCCCTAAATGAGATGAACTAGCCCCTTGTACAGGGTACAAGGTCCCCAAATTCAACTCAAATGGCACAATATTTTCACAAATAAAAGAGGGGAACCGACACTTATAAAGGCAATCGAACCGAGCCGGCAAGAAGGCGATTAAAGCGAGTAACTCGCTGTCTCAGAAACCAAATCGTCGTGCTACACACGCAGCCACTGACGAGAAGGCTGGAGATACGATGTCGTCTTCCCCACCAAGGCCAAGGCCGCAGTGGAAGACCGAGGTGCAGAGGAAGCAGCACGGGAAACCAGCGTCCACCTCGTGGCCACCGTGTACCGGAGTCGATGAGGAGAAGGGCAGTGGTGCCTCCACCACTCCGGCGAGCAAAAGGGGCCGGCGATACCACAAGCCCCAAGGCGCGCCGGCAGAGAGCAGTCAGGAGAGGAGAAGAGAGATCAAAATCAAAAGCCTCTTTCCACAAAAGAGAATCCAAGGAGATAAGGGCAAGGGAGGAGCACCGGACTCGATGAGAAGCCTAGAGGCGTAGCCACGTCGCGCCGCGCCACCCGGACGCCGAGGTTCCCGGCACCGCCGCCCCCATCGCCTAGCTCGTTAGGGAAACCCTAACCAGCCGACCGAGCCAGCTCCCACAGGCAGCAGGACTGCCGCCCTCTTATTTTGTGTCACCTGCATGAGCTGTAGCCCCAATGGTCCACAGGCCCATTTGATTTTCGGGCAAAAGCCCAACAATCCCCACCCTTTTGCCTCGATCGACAAATGGTATTGACACCGTGAAACCCCGTTTCATATACTGTTATTCGACAACGATACCGTTAAGGTTTGAACCAGTGTCTAGTTAAAAGAATTCCAGATCGACACAGACAGTGGAGGACTACGCCTTGATCCAAAGCCTTGATGTGCGAACTTTCATTCAAGTAGCATTCAGTACTAGGCTGCAAATCTTCACCTCTAGCAGGGCAGGACGTTGCGGTCATGTCCTTGTATCTATTCATGAGCTCACTAGAGAGTATACCCCAAACTCTCACGGATCGCGACCACATGATCAGCTCACATAGGTTCGTTCTTCCAGGGAATTCTGTAGGACAATTCCCTAGCCCTTTCGGACTCTGAACTCATTAAGAGGTTATCACCTCATCCTACCATACAGGTGAAGCACTGCAGCGAATGGGGCCTGAAGATAGGTGTGCTTATCGGTATCGCACAGCTTAGTTGTCCCAGAGACTGTTTCGCGGGATCTCCGTTTATTCAGGATGGGTTACCACAATGGATTACCACTAGCAGGTTATAAGCCCCATTCTTTTCGATGCTGCTTTTATAGTAGTTCTAGACAGACCCTTTGTTTAAGGATCAGCTAGATTACTATCAGACTGAGTGTATTCTACAACAATTACACCCATCTCTCTCGCATGCCGAGTTGACTTAAGTCTTCTCTTAATATGCCTCGAGGACTTCATATTGTCCTACAGACACGACAATATGTTATTCAAGAAGAAAGAACCTTGTGGTTCACAGAACGACAACTAGCACCACGGCTAGAACCGGTACTCCAAGGTGAAATCCTCATCAGGAATTCACAAAAACGCGCACACAAAGTGGCTTCCAATCATAGCGATTTTCTAGATTCTTATTAAAGTGAAAATATAACTCAACCTAAGTTACATGGACCTGATATGGGCTTTTATAGCTGTGCAAAGACTCCTGAAACAAGAAGCAAACTCTGAAGACAACTTGAACTAGATTACGAAAAAGAAAAGGAAACTCTAATCTACTGCCTGTTAGATTCCCTGCCTTTCTGCATCTTGTATATTTGGAAATAGAAGCTGAAACCTTATCTATTGTGTGGGGCTTGAAATTATCTTTCCAACGAGTACAAGAACACCCAATTTGGACTTTGTTTGTAGGAGATATGACCATTTTAGTAACCCGCTGTTTGCTAGCCCGAGTCTGACTTGAATTCGAATTCAAATTGACTTCAAACTTTCCTAGATTCAAACTCTTTGATTCCTTGCCTGCCAAGCCGTGGGGAGGAAATAAAGTAGGCTTCCTAGACCTTGCAAAACTGTGGGAATTATGCATATTTCTTTTCCAAACATTTGACTTGACTTTCTCAACTCTCTCGCGACATCGTGGACAGCATGCGAGGCTAGCACTGTTATTCCAATATCTATGGCAGTGTTCTTTTCAGCGTTTGCGTTTGCCCTTCCATGAAAATAACAAATTTTGGGAGTTCTAAAAAAATTGCAAATATGGATATACCCATGTACATTTGCCCCAAAATTTGATGATAAACTGAAAACTCTATTTTTATCATGTATAATCACACCTACTATCAATGCTTTGTCATCTTAAACTAAGATTATACATTATTATAAACAAAGGAATCCTACCATAAAGATCCAAATGTGGATACCAAAAAATTTTTTAGAATAACCTACATGCAAATCTTTATATGGCTCATTAAAACCGTCTAAACATGAACATATATATATATATATATATATATATATATATATATATATATATATATATATATATGATCAAACCATCACTTAGGGGTTTTAGTCCTGATCAAGGTTAATTTGAGCTAAACCCTCGTTAAGTCAACAAGGATTGAACCCACGAAAACAAATTTCACCCATGATATGAAAACCTCAATTCAAACTCAAATTTGAATTTGAATTCAAATCAAATTCGGTCAAGAGCTTCATATTAGCTACAAATAAAATCCCTTAAAATCTCAGAAAATAGTTTGTGGGTCCCACTACCTCTGACTAGGCTTGACCACAGTTTGACTGCACTATTCACCCAGGGGCAAACTGGTCAGCCACCCCTCTCCTCTGACCAAGCTCTCTTTATCCCTCTCTCTCTCGCCGGTAGCCCTAGCCACCTTGCCCCCTGCTGGTGCCCTTGTTCTGACCAAGCCGTCCCGTGGCAACTCCTTCCTGGCGACGCCGTGCACGTGGCCGCTGTGCCCCTACGCACATGCCAGCCCTGTCACCGCTCCCTCGGACATAAGCCACGGAGACACTGCCCTGTCGCTAGAGCTCTACACTCCTCCCTCGCTCTCGAGCATGGGCCAGCAGCTCCGCCTCCCTCTCGCATTGCTCCAGCTAGGCGGAATCGGGCCGAAGCCCACCGGAGCCTCCACATTGCTCCAGTTCCTCTCCGTCGGCCCGTGAGCACCGCAACCACGCCTTTTGCGATTTCTCCCTCCACGGTAATCCCCTGTTCAATTTCTTGTAACTTGAGCAACACTATAACCATGCGCGTCTTTCCCTCACAGCAGCTCGGCCCAAGAACCTCTGTAGCCGCCTGCCGACAGTAACCCCTTTTCAAGCTTACTTCGGCTTCACCGTTGCCAGCCTCTCCCAACCTCTCTCCGGCGCTGCCAAGTACTTGGTGAGACTCCCCATTCCCTCCTCTAAACCCTTGATTCGTTAGGTGGTAGTATAGCCGTAGCTCGTTTTCCTCTGCCGCGCCTAGTGCAGCCGTTTCCGGCCCGTCTCCTGCAAGCTAGCAGTGACACGTCATAGCCCTAGATGCACTGAACCCACAGCGAGCTTGGGTGGCCTCGCTGACACCCTGTAGCTCCGTCGCGAACGCGCTGGAGACCTCGCCGGAGCGCCACCAGGAATGCACAAGGAGGAAGACGACGCCACAACCATTGGATCTGCTTTAGGATACGTGCGAGTACTATTAACGTTTAAATCTCCCGCGAGTTAAGCTAATGAGCCTATGACTAGTGGGATCCGTGGCCCACTATCAGTTTTAGTGATAGCATAGTTTAGGAAAATACGCTTTCCACACGTGATGGCGCGTTTTCGCCGCTGCGCAAACGCCGCGTGTCGCTGACACACGGGGCCCGTTTGTCATTCAGCACCGTGGACCGTTGGCTGCGCAGCGCATGTCCACGTGGGGCGGCCCAGTACTGTTCCTAGATTTTTCTGGGTTTTCCAATAAAACTAATTCCAGACATTTAAATGAATTATTAAAAATAGTTAGATATCTCTAAAAATTCTACAAAATCATGATAAATACTAGATGGCCCTCTGGATCTATTAAAAATATAAACTTGCATGAATATCTAATATTTCTCACTAGAAAATCACACAAATCTCATTTAGGAATATTTTCTATATAGGAATATATGCAGATATTGTTTTCTATTTATAAAAAATAGTAAATTAATCTAGAAAATTCTAAGAAAATTCTAGAAAATGTATAAAACCTCTCTGGACCTAGGAAAAATATTAATTTGGTATCATGACACATAATCACTCATGATCCAATCTTTAGCCTTGTTAACAATGTGATTAGTGTCTATAATCATATGTTACTAAATAGAACCAGATTAAGGAAATCCTAAAAATATTATCCTCTGTCTAGGAAAGAATACTAAAGTACCAAACCACACCACCTAGTATTTGTGAACTCTTTAACTTGTTATTAAAGGAAATACTTCTGACAAAAGTAATTTATAACAATTAATTTTCTAAAAACTATGGGTACTTTTATATTTATATGCTTACACTTTATGCATTCATGAACATGTCATCATATCTTCATGCACCACGGTAATCGATGTGTATTTTTTTTATGACTTAGAAGGCTCATGGAACTTCCTGAATAGGATATCACAATATCTTAAGGGATCGATCATCTCACTAGAGACGAATGCATTCATGCATCATATTTTCTACATTCTGGGTGTTCATTATGAATGTTTTCTAAAATAGAAATAGACGGAACTGAAGGTCGGTCCGAGGACTTAGAATCGATGCAGGACATCACTCAACAGGACAACTGCGAGTTAATATCCAGCTAGATCATATTGTTCCCGGTTTTTATTAAATTATTCCTTTCAAGTATCAAATTGCATGCTTTTCAATTATGAATACCTATCTTGTTAATCATGATATATCATGCTTGCTTTGTTAAATGTCGATACCCAAGATGATTGTGTTGATGATCATTGCTAGTTGAATCACACTTTGATCGTCTTGATGATCAATCCTTGATTAACCTGGTTAGGAACAGAGCAATTACTAGTCTGGTTAAAAACTTGCATAGCTATGCTCAGGTCTCAATTATTACTTTTAGGCTTAGTCACCTCGGAACGGTGAACCGACATTCACTGAGACATGATACACTTATACTTAAAATCTTGATACATGTAATTGGGGCCTGGCATGTCAGTATATGTGTGTTTTGTTGTGGTTGAGGATTATGTCTTTGTCGCATGAGGTCCGTCTGAGTTAGATGGCGTGGGCTATGAATATGGGCTATCGTTCACGAGCGGTGCATTGAGGCCTTGAGTAACACGCGTGGCGGCGCCGCCACTTGCTGAGGGGGTTCGATACATCGTGTCTTTGAGATACGGAGAAACGATAGCAGAAGAAGGAAGAAATTTGGGAATTGTAGGCTGAGGCCTAAGTGGACGGGCTGGGGTGGAGTTGAGCTCACCTAAACGGGTGCATCAGGGGTGCACAGTGGGAAGTCACTGACTATCTGCTCACAGGGGATAGTTCCTAACACCACAACGCGTGGCTATCGCGCAGTAATGCCAGTATGAGTAGGGTTCGGGGGCAGTACGATCCGAGGCTCTGAGAGTGGACATACCCTGAATGCCGCTATACTTGAGGTAAAGGCGGGAGGGCGCCATCACCTACGGGTGATCTGGATCGCACCCACTGGAGTTACGACACCTAGGGTGGGCTGGCAACCCAACTTTGGACTCGGGCTCTCGTGGGGTAGTGTGATCTCATATCAGGTGTGTCGCACCTAGAATAAGATGGCGGAAGTAAGAAGTTGGTTTGGCAGAGTGCATGGAAACTGTCATAGGATGGAATTTAAAAGTTTAGTTAAAACTGCTAAGTCATAGGCTTTGATTTAAAACACAGGCTTTCTACAAACAAACAGACCCCAACCTTTCCTTTGGAACCTCTATCACTAAATGCATTAGGTTGGGTGTTAACTCGTTAGTGTTCGGATGACACTGACCTCGCATATATCCCCTCTTTTAGACGATGGAATCGATGGAGGCAACGATGCCTACGAATGCCACGAGGATGGAGATCCTCAATACCAGGATCAGAAGTAGGATGTTGGGTAGGGCTTATGGCGTTCCACCAGTCGCGTGTTGTTGTATAGCCGCTGGTGTGATTTGTTTAAGTCTTCCGTAACTCTGATATGTTTCTTTTGGATCTTGATATGTAACTAAGGCCATGTGCCATTTGCCTATTTATCAGCCTGAGGGCTATGTTTGTAATAAAGACTTCTTAATGTATGAAATGATTCAGCTAAGTAACGCGTGGCACTAGATTACTAGTCTAGAGACTAGTGCAGTGTAGGCCACCCCAAAAAGGGGCCCCACATCGGCTTGGGCCGACAACATAGGGTATAGGCGGCGACCCCATGGTTCTCCTTGTTGTTCGCCCCGGGGCTCCCTTCGGAGCCGCAGCTGGGCCTCCCAAAGAGCTACCACGGAGTGGCACTCGCCCGTCAAGTGGTCGCACCGAAAGGCGTAACCGTCGTGTGGACCTTCATGCTAGCCGTCGTGGGCGCCCTCCTAGCCGCGGCCACGAACGTGACCTTAAGTAGGGTGGCCAGGCCGGCCGTCCCTCAGTGAGCCGGCCTCTTGGTGGTTGTCATTGACATGATAGACCTTTGGTTGTTATGTTGATGGTGTCGCTACTGGCTAGGAGCCTGTTGGCGATCGTTAAATTCCGAATCTTTACGCCAACATTCCGGTAAATTGGGAAATTCAAGGTCTAATGCTCTAAAATATTTAAACTTATAAATTTCCACAAGTTTTGGTGAGTTTACGTCTCGGTACAAATGGGAAAAACCGAGCCGAATCGGCCAAAAACCGTGCCGCCAACCCACCCTAGGCCGGCCGACCCAGCTCCTTCGGTCGATTGAGCTATGTTTTCTACAGTGATCCAAGAAGAACAAATAGAAGCCATCTCAGCTGTCCATCCACGTCGGTTTAATCAAAGGGCAGTGCTTGCGTCACAAATGGATCCATAGGCCCACTTGGAAGGAGGTCTTACCGGTTCCCACTGCCAAAACCGACGCAAGGGGGCAATCTACACCGTCCATAGAGCATCCCATGCGAAGCAGATGGCCTGGATCAACCGGAGGTAGGCCGGCCGACCCCCTTGGCCCGGCCGACCCCCCAAATTTCTTCCTTGGGTGCTACTTCAACTAAGGAGGCTCCTACACGTGTCCCCTAACGTGTCAAGTGCTCATTGGCTCCATGACACTATATAAAGGACCCCTCACCTCACTTGTAACACACACACATGACACCATTTTGGAGGAGAATCACTTTGTCACTAGCTAGAGTAGTTCTTAGTTAGCTTGGGAGTTAGATTTCAAGTCGAGCTAAGGCTCAAGGTTCCAGAGCTGTCTTCAGGAATTCGGGTAATAGCTCTTGTATCCTTTATTTTTCCCATGTGTAAGACTAGATCAAATTAATATAAGTTCTTTACTTTATTCGAGCTGAGCATTTACATTCCGCATTAGTTGAGAGTGTGGAGAATTACAGTCGTGTTTAAGGTTATCTGGTTCCGAGTCTAGGTTCCCTCTCATATACTTCTTAGTATCTGTCGACGAATTGTGTCGGCAATACACTTTATGGGGCTATGCGTAAGACCAAAACCCGATGGTAACACAGGAGACAGATTTATACTGGTTCAGGCCCTCGAGGTGAGGTAATACCCTACTCCTATGCTCGTGGATTGTATTGGGGTTGATCTCGATGGATCCAAGTTGAGGATGGCTATGTATCGATGTGATCTCTCCTCCTCTCTCCTCTTTTTACTTGTCCTCTAACTAGGGGCCCCTGCCTCCCTTTATATAGTGGAGGGAGGTAGGGTTACAGATAAGTTTTCTAGTTAGTTATAGAAACTGGGGATAGAGATAGGAAGTCTATCTCTATCCTTTCTTGCCGAGTACGTAAGTACCGAATTACAACTACGCATTTCTTGTGATACAAGTCGGGTCTTTATGCGGGGTAGGCCCGTCTTCTAGATGGTAGGTGTGACCCTGCTCCGTGAGGTGGTCCGTCTAATTTGTCTCCGTGAGATACCCGGGGACCATGTTATCCACAGTAGCCCCCGAGTGCTTTACAGCCGAGTTGATGCCGAGTGCCCTGACTAGAACCTCCTCTATGCCGAGTGCTCCATTGGCATGCAAGGAGGCTATGAAGGGTTCAAGAGAGCTTTTCAGGTTGCAATCTCTGAGTGACTCCCAGCCCAATTTCTTGGAGTCCTAGGAATCGGCGCTATGGTTGGCGTCGAGGCGGGAGTAAAATGTCGACGCAACTGTCCTCAGCGCAGTGTGAGAAGCTGGTGTAGTAAATCGGCGCGGCTGTCCTCGGCGCAATGCACGAGAAGCCGACGTAGTATGTCGGCGTGGTTATCCTCAGCGCAGTGCGCGAGAAGCCGCAAGTTGGGGTAGCCGTCCTCGTCGTTGCCGGAGCAGCGAGTCGGCGTAGGGAGTCGGCGTGGCTGTCCTCGGCGCAGTGCGCGAGAAGCCGAGCCGTAGTTTGCGCTCGGGGCACTGGTGTAGGCATGCAGCCGAGCCATATGTTGCTGGTGTAGGCGTGCAGCCATACCGAAATTGGCGTAGGCGTGGAGCCATGCCGTAGATTGCGCTCGGGGCGTGGGTGTTGACACGTAACTGTGCCATGGTCGGTGCTTCCAGCGTAAACACTTTCTTGAACCACTGTAACATGTACATGTAGGATTTAGGCAGTATCTGAATATGAAAACATTTGGTCGGATATAAAACATTTAGCCATTTTTTATTTTTCTTACTTGATGATTTTTGTTAGTCCGAGTGGTTTTTCTTCCTTTTGTTATGCACTCTGCCCGATTAGTCTAGCCCCCGAGTGTAGGGAGTTGGCACATGGCTTTTATCGAACGCACGTTTGGGTGGCGTAGAGTTCGCCGTGTTATGGGTTCAGAGCTTCACTACTCAGAATTATAGCGCACTCGGATTTCACTTAAATCACTAAGTAACAAAAGCAAAAAATAACTATGAAAAAGATAGATGCACGCAAGTGCACACAATTATGTGTAGCCCCCGACTTACTGCTTAGTTGGAATTCAACTAAATACCAAGTCAAGAAATAACTATGAAAAAGATGGGTGCGCACAAGTGCACACAATTATGTGTAGCCCCCGACTTACTGCTTAGTTGGAATTCAACTAAGTAGCAAGTCAAGAAATAACACGAGTTTATGTATGAAAAGATTATGATGATGAGAAACTTAGCTGCTTTGTTAACGATGATGTTGTCCTTGCTTTTGAGCTTTTAGCACCTTGGTGTATCACCTTGTAGGCTTGAAGCGCAGATGTAGACGTGCAGCTGTACCAAAGGTTGTGCCCGGGGCGCTGGCATTGGCGTGAAGCCGTGCTAAGTTGACGTAGGCATGCAATCGAGCCGTATGATGCACTCGGGGTGCTGGCGTTGGCGTGCAACCGTGCCAAAGGTTGTGCTCGGGGCGCTGGCATTGGCGTGAAGCCGTGCCGAGTTTGACGTAGACATGCAGCCGAGCTGTATGATGCACTCGAGTCTTTGGCGTGACATCTTGGCCGTGCCAAAGGTTGTGCTAGGGCGCCGGCGTTGGCGTGAAGCCGTCGCCGAGTTGGCGTGAGGCATGCAACAGCCTTATAATGCACTCGAGTCTTTGGCGTGACGTCTTGGCCGTGCCAAGGTTGCGCTGGCGCCGGCGTTGGCATGAAGCCGTCTTGAGTTGATGTAGGCATGCAATGAGCCGTATAATGCACTCGTGGTGTTGGCGTGACGCGTGCGGCAGTGCCAAAGGTTGCTTCGGTATTTGGGGTTGGCGTGAAGCCGTGTCATAAAAACCATCTCGCATTATCCTGCATTGTACCCTGTGGAGACAATGAAAAACACGAGTAGTAGAGAAAAAACTGGATTGTAAAGCAATATGCATGATGTTCAATTATGTATTTTTATTATCTGAAATTGTCGTCCTTTTATCTTTTCCGTATTGATTTACGCTTCTCCGAGTATGTTTAATTCCTTTTGTTAAGCACTCTGCCTAGCTCATTAAGTCCCTTAGCGTTAGGAGTTGGCGCGGAGCTCTGTCTCCGGACACGCGTTAGGAAACCCAAATTTTGCATAGGAATCAGAGTTTCACTACTCAGAATGTGTGACACTCGGAATCGGTAAAAGTCAACATGAAAAAGAACAAAAGAAACTCGAAAAGAGATGGGTGCAGATAATGCACCTAATTAGGTGTAGCCCCCGACTTACTGGCTAGTCGGAATCCAACTAGTGAGCAAGTCAAATCAATCTCAATAAAAGACAAGAGGTGCGCTACTGCGCACCTAATTAGGTGTAGCCCCCGGCTTACTGCTTAGTTGGATACCAACTACGTAGCAAGTCAGGAGAAAAATTATAATGATGTAATTGAGTATGAAAATAGACAATTTAGCTGTTGATCGTATCGTCCTCACGTCTGAGTGAACGAGCCCCCGGGCATGTCACCTTGTCAGCGCGGCCGTCCTCGGCGTCGTGCGCGAGAAGCCAGCGCAAGGAGGTCGGCACGGCTCTCCTCGGCGTCATGCGCGAGAAACCGGCGTAAGGAGGTCGGCGCGGCTATCCTCAGCGTCGAGCACGAGAAGCCGGTGCAGTAAGTCGGCGTGGTTGTCCTCGGCGTCGTGCGCGAGAAGCCGGCCTATAAAGTCGGCGCGATTGTCCTCGGCCTCGTGCGCGCGAGAAGCCGGCCTAAGGAAGTCGGCGCGGCTGTCCTCGATGTTGCGTACGAGGAGCCAACCTAGAAAGTCGGGGTGGCAGTCCTCGGCGTCGTGCGCGCGAGAAGCCAACCTAGAAAGTCGGCGCGGCAGTCCTCGGCATCGTGTGCGCGAGAAGCCGGCCTAAGGAAGTCGGCGCGGCTGTCCTCGACGTCGTGCGCGAGAAGCCGGCCTAAGTAAGTCGGCGCGGTTGTCCTCAACGTGAAGCCGGCCTAGGAAGTCGGCGCGGCTGCCCTCGGCGTCGTGCGCGCGAGAAGCCGGCCTAGGAAGTCGGCGTGGCTGTCCTCGGCGTCGTGCGCGCGAGAAGCCGGTCTAAGGAAGTCGGCGCGGCTGTCCTCGACATCGTGCACGAGAAGCCGGCCTAAGGAAGTCGGCGGTCACGGTTTCGACCGAAAGCTCTTCTATCATCGTCATGGTGATGTCTCTGATCTTCTTCTGGCTCCGGTTGCCGAGCTTCAATGTCTTGACGAAGGTCGCGGTTTGTCGTTGTTACCTGAGCAACGAGTGGGTGCGGCGGTAGTCGTTGTCGTCGTTGCCGCAAGTCGGGAGGCGTAGGAGCCGCAAGTCGGGACGGCGTAGGTGCCTCGCCGTGATTTTCGGGATGAGATCCGCTTTGTCGTCGAGGTCCGCTATGCCCATGCTGAGGTGCATCAAGGATCGCCGAGGTGCCGAGCGAAATTCACGTCGAGCTCCATCTTCGCGCGGGATTCACATCACCTCCGCGTAGTCTGTCTTCGAATGGTCGCCACAGTCACGTCCGAACTCCGTTTTTGATGATCTTGGACTCATTGGAAAGATAACGAGATATGCTTTCCAACGCATCCA
Source organism: Olyra latifolia (assembly GCA_036346145.1). Classification (NCBI taxonomy): domain Eukaryota; kingdom Viridiplantae; phylum Streptophyta; class Magnoliopsida; order Poales; family Poaceae; genus Olyra; species Olyra latifolia. The sequence continues at coordinate 36,614,272 of CM070524.1, read as the reverse complement.
AAAACACCCCAAACTTCCTTTCAAGTCAACGGGAAATCACGATGCAATTTCTGTCCAGATTCTGGATGCGAATAGATTGAATCTTCTTTTTGCGTTCGCTTCGCGGTTGAAGTTGTCTTCCAATCGGATCTGATCCGATTCTTCAAGGGCAAGTTTGCCAAGGTTGTGGATGATAAAATCCAAGCCTTTAAAACGGAAAACTTGGCCGAAGGTGAATTCGACGGTGCTGCTGCCGAGAGATGCCATCGAGTTTGATGAAAATGATCTTAGCGCTGCCAATACCTGGCGCGCCAACTGTCGATGAATTATGTCGGCAATATACTTTATGGGGCTATGCGTAAGACCGAAACCCGTTGATAACACAGGAGACAGATTTATACAGGTTCGGGCCCTCGAGGTGAGGTAATACCCTACTCCTGTGCTCGTGGATTGTATTGGGTTGATCTCGATAGATCAATGTTGAGGATGGCTATGGATCGATGTGATCTCTCCTCCCCTCTCCTCTTTTTACTTGTCCTCTAACTAGGGGCCCCTGCCTCCCTTTATATAGTGGAGGGAGGTAGGGTTACAGATAAGTATCCTAGTTGGTTATGGAAACTGGGGATAGAGATAAGAAGTCTATCTCTATCCTTTCTTGCCGAGTACGTAAGTACCGGATTACGACTGTGCCTTTCTTGCGATACAAGTTGGGTCTTTATGCGGGGCAGGCCCGTCTTCTAGATGGTAGGCGTGACCCTGCTCGGTGAGGTGGTCCGTCTAATTTGTCTCCGTGAGATACCCGGGGACCATGTTATCCACAGTATCGAACCTAGATCGTCCCCTAACGACCCGAGGGGAAGTGATCGGTTCTAGTAGCAGATGTGTTGTTTGAGGCTAGATCTGACTTGGAAGACACCTGATTCAACAGTTGTGCGGTAGGTAGTAGGTGGTGACAGCCCTACTATCCGGGTGGTATTAGCTCTTGCGAAGTCCGCCCTGTTAGTCTCAGACCAGTTGAACCCAATCGGGGGTGGTCATAATCATCCGGTGTTCTTAACTGATAGCGGGTGGGAGTGAATCGACCGAGCTCCGAGGATTTTCTTAAACATTACTACTATCTTTATTAGCTCAGACTTGGTAATCTAATTGAACTTATCTTAGGAACATACTCGTCTCGTTGTCCTCCCAAACTAGCAAGACTACTAGCTTATTTTATCTCTTGTGTGTGTTACTTTGGTTATGTTGTTATATCCTTATTATATCCCCCGCTGCCTAGTTGGCTGGTAACTTAATTAATAGAGATATACTGTACAACGATAGCGATATTCTTTACCCTCGTTCTCTGTAGATTAAAAACGATACTTTGGAATACTCCCAGGTGAAAACTACTGCGATATCTGTCTGCTTTCGGATTGTCCTGTAGCACGTAAGAATCGCCAACAAAGTTTTCTGGCGCCGTTGCCGGGGAACGCAGCGGTTAAAGATATCCTATTAAGGAACCTCTACTAATTAATTTACCAGCCAGGTTTAGCGGGCTTACCCTGCTCTATGTTTGTTTTTTTTTCGAAACTGGCAGAATAGTGTATGACCGGATTCGACCTTCCGGAAAACTTCCACCAAAATCCAGAGTCACTTGTACGGAGAACTCGACCTTGAGTCGTGCCTCCGCAAGTCCGAGTCTCTGACCTTCCACTCCAAAAAGAAAACCCTTTCCTCTTTTCCAAAACACCATCATCTTCATCCGAGATAGCTGCTGAGAAGACCATCCTTGAGTTCTCAGCCCCATTTAGCACTAACGTCCCCACTGGTAAAACCACCAATGTGGGAGATGGAGGCTTTGAGTTGAAGCCGGCTCTTATCAACATGGTTCAGGCTAGCCCATTTTGTGGCAAGCAAACGGAGGATGCCAACGCCCATCTCCAACACTTTTTGGAGATTTGTAGTACTTTTACTATCAAGGGGGCACCCCTAGATGCTATCCGGCTGTGCCTTTCCCATTCTCTTTGATTGGGAAGGCAAAGCAATGGTTCTATGCCAACAAGGATACAGTTTCTACTTGGGAAAAGTGCTCCAACGCCTTTCTCACCAAATATTTTCATTGGGCAAAACCAATGCCCTTCGGAACAAGATTTCTAGTTTCCAACAAAACACCGATGAATCCATTTCGGAAGCCTGGGAGCGACTTCAAGAGTATATACTAGCTTGCCCCCATCACAGGATGCAAGACTAGTTTATCATACAAAGTTTCTACCATGGGCTTTGAACCGACGGCCGAGAGCACCTTGATCTTTATACTTCGCGAGCTTTCTTCTCCCTTATTGTGGCGCCAGACGACTCTCATTAAAAAATGGTCTCAAGCTAAAATTTTGGCCGAGCGATTTAACGTCTCGGCCGTGCACACGAGGAGTCCACCAAATAGATAACACGGACATGCTCGCGGCCAAGATGGATCTTCTGATGAAGAAGCTAGAATCACCAACACCGCAGACTGTTCAGTCTCTCAAGTCTCGCATGACTTGCGAGGTCTGTGGGAGTCTTGGACATTCGGGTGATAACTGCACCGAGACCCAACCTGAAGATGTCGACTTCATCGGCAATGGGTTCCGTCCACAACAACCGAACTTTACCCCTGGATGGAATTCCAAGCCCAATTTCTCCTTTGACAATCGTCAACAGGGAGGTAATGCTGGCAATTTTAATCAAAATAGATCAACTCTAGATGATTTTATGATGGCCCAAAATAAGATAAATATAGACATTAGTAGGAAATTTCTTGCTAATGACAAAATTTTGGAAAGCACAGAATCAAAACTAGAGAGATTTTCGAATGCCATGCAAAACCAAATGAGCTTTAACAAAATGCTAGAAACTCAAATAGCTCAGTTGGCTGCTGTAATTCCTACATCTACTCCGGGAAAGTTGCCGGGACAACCGGAACCACACCCGAAGGAGAATGCTAGTGCTGTCGCGACGAGATTGGGAAAACCACCCGAGACCCGTTGTATCCTAACCATGTAGGGAAGTACCGACGAGAACGAGGAGACTGATGAGGCACCCTGTGAAGAGCCACCAAGACCGATGGGAGAAAGTTCAGGGACTAAAGTTAGTCCGGCTAAATTCATAGATACACCAGTCCTACCATTCCCGCGCCGTCAACGCAAACCAACTGCTGATGTGCAGTTTGGCAACTTTGTCGAGGTAATCAAGCAACTATATGTCAACATTCCATTGCTAGATGCAATGCAGATGCCTACGTATGCAAGGTACCTGAAGGACATCCTCAACAACAAACACCCGTTGCCGACGGCGGAGGTCGTTAAATTGACCAAGGAATGCAGTGCGGCAATCTTGAACACTTTCCCGGAGAAGAAGAAGGATCCTAGTTATCCAACCATCTCTTGCTCTATTGGTGCACAACACTTTGATCGTGCTCTATGCGATCTTGGAGCAAGCGTTAGCATCATGCCTAAGGTAATCTATGAGAAGTTAAATCATTCTACCTTGTCTCCAATTGCCATGACCTTGCAGCTTGCGGACCAATCGGTCCGTCATCCCGTTGGGATCACCGAGGACATACCGGTAAAAATCCGGAATTTCTTGGTACCCGTGCACTTTGTGGTCCTGGACATGGAGGTGGACGCCAAGACGCCTCTCATTCTTGGGAGACCGTTCTTGAGCACGGCAAATGCGACAATAAATGTTGGTACGGGAGAAATCCAACTCAATATCAATGGCAAAGATAAATGCTTCAACTTCAAACCAAGGGTTGAACAATGCTCACAGGTATGTACTTATTATGGTAAAAATCCTAAGCCTGTGCAGAAGCGAGAAGAGGCTATACCAAAACTGCAGGTGGATAGTCTCATCGCTTCAATGAAGAAAACTCTCCAACTATTGTCCGAACCAAACCGGAGACAATATTGAAGAAAACCTTCAAAGAGGAATAAACCTCAAGAAAAGGAGCGAAAACAACTTGCGGCCGAATACTCGAATCCGCAAAAGACGGTCGACGCCATTCAAACCACTTCGAAGAAACAAGTATGGCATAAAAAGGAAGTTCAACCAGCCATGATTTCAACTCCGATCGTGGAAAATTCTCAAGAAAATTGAGGAATGGAGACGGTCTGACTCGAGGACCACGAAAAAACGTCGAGTCCTCACTGTGAGGTAAACCAGAATTTATCCTTTAGTTACATTTTTACATTTAATTAATCACCCCAATTTTTTTTAACTTTTACCCTTGCATCGACTTTGCACAAAAAAAGATTTTTTGGGGTCGGCCGACCCACCAAGCCCGGCCGACCGCTATCAACCGGTCGGCCGCTCATCACTTCTCCACCACACATGATGCATCTCACCCACCACTCTATTTCATAGCTAGGCATCTTTTTGCATGTCTTCATGCATTTCTTGCATCATTTGGCTGCACGAGCTGCGGCTATAAAATGAAACACCGATTGCTGCGATCGATGCATCCCTCAGGCGGTGATTGCATGATCTAACAGTTTGCGCTCTTGCATTTAGTTGCTAATAAACTGATTAGGTTCGCTTTATTAACTCTGGAAAAATAATATTTTGTGTAGGCAACCACTAAGTCCCACAAGGACTACTGACTATCTGGATGACTGACTAGCTGACTTTGGACTGCTAACCTTTGATTCTAGTATATATCCTTCGGGTATTTGCAGTCCTAACCATTTTGCAGAAAATATCGTGGTACGGCCGACTTGGCAAGAACATCGCCAAGGCTGCCAAAGGAGTGCACAAGCGGTTTAGTTCATCAAGCTCTGACCGAAGCCACACGGCGGCTGAAGTCGTGGAGAGCCAGTCTTGGGACAATATGTCGATGGACTCTCGCCACTCCAGGTACCAAGCTGGCCGGCATTCCGAATCAGATGAAGTCCACGGTGGCTTGTCCGGTCAAGGTCTCCACATACGAGTCCTCACGTCCGAGGAGCAAATCATTCTCCTCAATGACCGGGAAAGGTAGACGTTCAAGGCTCTCCTGAACTGCACTTTCCAACATGCCCGGTCATATGACCCGGTTCTATTGATTAGTCTCGGTCTCCTGGATAACTTTGATGAAGCTTTTCGAGCCGTTGGATGGTCCGATTTCGCTTCAATCACGGAAAAAGGTTCGCGATTACTATCAACAATTTGCGTCGGCAATGTATTTTAGGGGGCGATGCGAAAGATCACAACTACAATGGTAGCACAGGGAGCCGAATTTATACAGGTTCGAGCCCTCGGGGGGAGGTAATACCCTACTTCTGTGCTCGGGGATTGTATTATGGTGGATGATGATGATGATTGTGAGATGTGGATTTGGATCCCGAACTAGGGTCCCCGGACCCCCTTTATATAGTGTAAGGGGTCGGGTTACAGATAGAATCCCTAATCCGTTTATGGAAGATACAGATATAACCGATTCGGCTACACCTATATCTGTGTATTCGAGTAGGAAACGAATCCGTTTCCTTGTAGATCATGTCCGGGCGCACCGTCCTCCAAGCCTGCCTTCTGGAAGGCCCAACCGACTCGGCCCAAGGAGGTGGTACATCCTGTTGTATATCTTCGGACACCTAGAGCCCATGTTTTTCCACAGTAGCCCCTGAGTGCTTCGGGACTGGGTTGTCTTGATTCGGGGTTCGGCTTGCAATCCTTCAGATGTTTACCCGAGTGACGTCACTCTTAAATCAGGTGATGGAATCTACTCACGAGTAACTCGCCGATCAAACAACACGATTGCAAAGAACTTCGAGAAAAATTCTCAAGTTTATTAAAGATGTCGGTACCCGGCCGACGGATCGGACGCGGCTAATGGCCCCGGAGAGGCATACCAGAGAATAGAGTGGACTTTGCCGAGTATGCGGTGCTACCGGTGTTGTTCTCCTGTTACAACTTATGGCATTCAAGCTTTGTCTTGCGAGCTCGACATTCGATCCAAATGGGATATGCCACAACCTCGTGTAGGGTGCTCGGCGCCTTGATCCGACGATCACGGACACAAGCTAGCGATCCCGTGAGGAATCGCCCGCCTCCAAGTTGAGGTCCTCCTAGTGGTGTTTGTCTTGGCGACAAACGATCCGGAGATGTGTCACTGAGACCCAACGGAAGAGGTAACTCTTTGACGCCTAATCCGATTGTAAAATCGGACCAGCCATTGACCCCAAGGGGTACGTCAAGAGTTGGATTGATTTTTGCCCAAGTGGTACTTGTCTTGATGACAAGCGATCCGAAGATATGCCACTGGGACAATTTTAAAGAAATTTTGATGCGCGGTTCAGCTTAAACAGGCCAAACCGACTATCGTTCCCAGGGGGCACATCAAAAGCTGGGTCACGACTTTGGGCAGCGCCCAATCCTCGTATTGAAGACTGGCAATGAGCCCAACGGAGGGCACGCTATTTCCCGACTAAGCTTGACCCGAGTGACATTCATACCTGAGTAAATTGTGTATAATTCACGGCCCTTATAGAGCATGTCCTCGGGGACTTAGATCTGTACCCAAGTCTTGAAATGATAATTTTAGGGCTTTATTTTCTTCCCGCCTTGCGCGGGAACGAAACGTTGCCCGCTTCCTTTTAAGTGAAGCCAACCGGGGAGTTTGAACCGATACGCTCACACTGTGCGCTCCAACCGTTTACTTCCCCAAAATCCCCCGCTAGGGTTTTCGTGCTTCCGCCGCCTCCAAGCAACCTTAGCGCTGCTGCCATCGCCAAGCTTCAGATCTGCCATACTCCAATGGCGGGTGACTAGGCAACCTCAAACACCACCGACGAGCGGCTGCAGGCCCTTGTTGAGGCCGGCATTCTTCCAACGCCGGAGCTCATCGATTGGCGCGTCGCCGCAGGTGAATCCACCCCTACTCCTCATCAAGAGGAGATTGTTGCCTTCGAATCCTTCTTCTCCCGTGGGTTCGGACTCCCCGCATCCTCCTTTCTTCGCGGTTTGCTTCATCATTATGGAATTGAACTCTTCCATTTGAATCCCAATTCCATTCTTCAACTTTCGATTTTTGTTCATCTTTATGAGGCTTTTCTGGGGATCGCTCCCCATTTCGCCCTTTTCCGTCATCTCTTCTTCTTGAAGGCCAACCCCACCGATAACGCCCCTAAGGCTGTCGGCGGGGCCAGATTCCAACTCCGGAGTGGCCTCAAGAAGGAGTATTTCGCCTTGCCGCTTCGGACTTCTTTGAAGGGGTGGCATCAGGATTTGTTTTACTGTTCCAACCCCCCTCCCCAGTCTTCGTTGCTTCGATGGGAGAAAGCCCCGAGCTTCCCTCTCTTGGAACTCTTCCCCTCTTCCCTCTGAAATGGGTCAGGTGACAGAGTTGCTCGGCCTGATCCAACATCTCAAAGAAGAGGGGTTAACCGGCGTTGCTATTGCTGTCTCCTTTACGAAGCGCCGTGTGCAACCCCTTAAGGAGAGGATCAGGCTCGGGTTCGACTACACCAGGACATCCGACTCTACCAGAGAAACGGAGGTCCCAATGTCCAACTCGGACACCGTCGATCGACACTCCGAGTTCTTCGCTCCTGGAACCATTTTTTCAAACCTAGGGGGTCCCAGAAGCTTCTCTCTTAACCATCCACCTCCTGAGGTAAGATTCGAGTATATATTTTACTTGCATTGAATACCAGGCAGACCCGTTGTTGAAACTTATTTGGGGGTGCCACGCTCCTATCTAGGATCGACAAGCTTTCGTGTCCACGGCCCCAACCCCTGATGCTCCCGCCACCAAGGGCGAGAAGCGACCAGGGGGAGAACCCGAAGACACTCCGGTTGCCAAGAAAGGTAAGGGCTCGGCTTCCTGAGTAGAAGAAAATGTGCCGTCGCCCGAAGGACGCGGTCCGCGAAGCTCGGGGCCGAAGGTGGGCGATGCTCCCCAAGAGGGAGCGGGCCAACCAACTTCTGCTTCTGGGTGTAGTCAGGGGACTCGCCCCCAAGGACCGGCGGCAGTGCGACGCCAAAGAGAGGGAAGAACTCGACCCCCCAAGCTAGGCCGAGAGGCCCATCCGACGCCTCTTCGAGTGGGGCTTCCTCTCGAAAGGGCGCCGGTATTAAGATTAAGACCACCGGCCGGTAAGCTCAGCTCTGCCACCCTTCGAATGTCTTCCTTTACATTTCGTGTGACCGAAATATTTCCTAATTTAGGAAACCATCGGCGGAGGTTCCATCAAGTTGCCCAACCAGGCCGGTGCCAAAGCCTGCCAGGCCGAGTCAGGGGGCTTCTCCTCCATCAGCTGGCGCGGGGCCCCCACCAGCAAAGCCGGCGGTGCTACCGCTACAGCCTCAGACCTGAGTCCGTCCGCTGAGGGCGGCGTGGGGGCTGAGCCAATAATAGAGGAGATCCCCCGTCAGCCCCCACCTCCCCCAAAGGAGACTGAGCCAAAGCTCTCAGCGGGCTGGAGGGATGAGGCCGGGAACTGGGCCCTTATCGACGACGAGGCTGAGGGAGAGATGAGGAAAACCTTCTTCGAGTATGCCGCTGAATGCGGCCGAATGGCTCGGGTAAGTTTTTTGATTTGTGGAGTAAATCTCCTTTTGCTTGAGTTAGGACGGTGACCATCCTTCATCTTCGCAGGAACTCGGCGAATACTCCGAGAGGAAAACCAAGTTCCTCAATTACTTCCTCCCCCAGATCGAGCGGATTAAATCCATGGAAGGGGAGGTCATCGGGGTCCGGACCGAGGCAGCCAAGGAGCGCCGGAGCTCTGAGTTCGGGTTAAGGAGGCTGCAGGACGAAAAGTTCGACCTTGCGGGCTCCTCATTGTAAAGTACCTCGACCTAAGTCAGAATTTGCTTGTCTAGTGTGTGACTGGATGACGTTATGTCCTGCATCATGTGCAGCACGCGACGCCACAATCGCCAGACTTCAGGCGGAGAAGCTGGCTTTGGAGAAGTCGGAGCTAAAGCCGTCGCCGAGTTGGAGGGTAAGCCCCCAAATCCGACCGACTCTGAACCCCCAATATTTACATGGTTATGTAATCGTGTATCCCCTGTTCCTTGATAGAGCATAAGAGGAAGACGCTGGCGCAGTATGACGTTCTTGAGGAGAAGGGCCAAGATTGCACAAACGCGATATGATGAGCTTTTGGTGGCGGTGGAACCCACTCGGCGCCAACTTTATGCTGGCGAAGCCGAGCCGAGGTCTCGGGCCGAGCTGATCCAGAGGTGGACCGAAGCCCCCAAAGAAGGTGCGGCTCAAGGAAGTTAACTCGACGGGTTCGATCAAGTCTTGGGCATTGTCAAGTCGCACTATCCTCGAATCGACCTTGACGCTGTCAAGGATGGTTTCGCCTGCTCGGAAGAGAAGGCGATGCCGCTGCTCGAGGAAGTGAAGCCGACAGCCGAGTGCCTTCTAGATAATTTAGAATTAGATTTCCTGTGAAAATATAGGAACTTGTAAATTATCCATGTATATGACTTCCACGGCATATGCTAACCGTCTTTTCTCTACTTAAGTTATGGCTTTGGCCCGATTAAATTTCTAGGCTTCATCATAGACTTAAAAGAGGAAGATCGATTAGGTATTGGTTAGGCGCAGACTACACCTAATTAGGTATAGCCCCCGACTTACTAGCTTTGAGGTAGTAATGTCGAGTTAGATAAAGACTAGGTGCGCGATTGCGCACCTAATTAGGTGTAGCCCCCGACTTACTACTTAATTGATACGCAAATAAGTAGCAAGTCAGAAACTGAATTGCATAAGTGTTGAGACAATGTGAGCGAAAAACTTATCTTTATTTTATTGTAAATATGGATTACAATAGTCATCTATGTATAACACCGAGGCGACTGCTTGACATTCTTTTGCCCAGGCAAGCCCTCGGGCATATCGCTGAGTGAGGATGCCCTGATCAACTTGCGGAAGAACGTCGGGCGCCTCTTTACTCATCATCTTTGCCAGGCCCGCTGCCTGGCCTAGTTGGCTTTTTGCTTGGCAGTTCGCCTTTATCGCGGAGGGTGGTAGCCGCCTGCCGGATCTTGTCCGACTCAGCTGCCGCCTCGATGGACTGGGCGAAGTCACAATTTTCCCTATCGAGGAGGTGGGAAAACTTGACGTCTCCACGGATCGTAATTACGCCCCCCGGACCTGGCATTTTCATAACCAGATAGGTGTAGTGTGGGACTGCCATGAACTTGGCCAAGCCCGTCCTTTCCAAGATCGTGTGGTAAGCAGTCTCGAAATCGGCCACCTCAAAGCTGAGGTTCTCCGTCCGGTAATTATCCCGAGTGCCAAAGGTGACGGGAAGAGTGATCTTCCCGATTGGCACCGATGAGGTTTCTGGAATTATACCGTGAAACGGCGCGTCTGTCTGTTGGAGCCCCGTCCTTGGGATCTGCATCTCGCCTAGAGTTTTAGCGAAAAGGATATTTAATCCACTCCCGCCATCAATCAGGACCTTGCATAGTCGGACGCCTTGTACCACAGGATCTAGGATGAGTGGATATCTTTCTGGGCATGGGATGTGATCCGGGTGATCTGAGCGATCAAATATGATCGGGATTTCAGACCACCGGAGGTACCCGGGGGTCACCGGAATAGCTGCATTGATTTTCCGATCGGTAAGCTTTTGCTTACGCTTGGACTCATATGCATCCGATCCCCCGAATATGTAGTTGAGCTCTCGCTCGGTTTCTTGATAAGCGTCGCCCTCGGGAAGGTCGCGCTTTTCATCTTGCTTGGCATCTCTCGGAGCGTCGTTGTTGTGATCCTTAACGAACTTCTTCAAGATGTTGCAGTTTTTGGCCGCATGCTTCCTGTTTGGATGGAAAGGACACGGCACTTCTATGACTTTATTGTAGTCGGCGGGTCGAGGCGGCTTTAGCCGTCCCTGATCCGCCACCGCTACCAGTTCCTCACCCTTGCGCTTCTTATCCTTCTTGGAGGACGACTCGGGCCTGTCCTTCTTGCCTTCGTGCTTGCTTGAGTGATCCTCCTGACACTCAGCGAGGGCATCTGAGGCGGCAGCATATCGATCCGCCAAGGCGAACATCTCCTTGACGGTAGTCGGAGGCTTCCGAGACATCTTCTTGATTAGGTCGGGGTCGCGAACTCCTTTCTGGAAGGCTGCGACGACGACCGCTTCTGAGATCTCCCGGATTGTGTTCTTCTTCTCGGTGAAACGCCGAATGAAATCCCTTAACGACTCATCTTTTTTCTGATGAGTCTGATAAAGGTCCCACTAGGTCCCGGGCTTTTCGTAAGTGCCCTGAAAGTTGGCAACGAACTGGTCGCAAAGCTCTCCCTAGGAATCGATCGAGTTCTCTAGAAGGCCCGCGAGCCAGTTCTGAGCCGGAGGGGTTAACATGACGGGCAAATAATTTACCATCACGTCATATCCTTCACCCGCGGCCTTGATCGCCAAAGAATAAATCTGCAACTAAGCCTCGGGATCCCGTTCTCCGTCAAATTTCACAATGCCTTTGGGGTTGAACCCCTTGGGCCAGTTTACCTGTCGGAGTCGGGGAGTGAACGCCTTAATCCCGTCGATCAACCCTTCCCCGGGGGAAGGAGATCGTCGGGGGAGATTTTGGCGCGGTGGGGTACGATGCCGATCTCCATCTCGCTCCCTGCGTCGGGCTTCGATGTCGAGGCGGAGGTCACGGCTCGCACTCCGGCGGGCGTCTTGCCGCGACTCGCGTCGCCGATCGCGCCGAGTACTACTCGAGCGATCGGCTCTGGCGAGTTAACTCTTGGTCCCGAGTGCCTTGGACAGCCGCCGTCGTTATCATGGCCTTGATTTGTTCCATGATTGGCGATGCAGGGTTGTTTTCTCCAAGTAAAGGGCCAGCATTGTCCAGGAGGGTCTTACAAGCGAGAATGTTCTGCTGTGGCGTATGGAAGACCGAGTGATCTCCCATACGGATTTGGAGCAGTTCCACCCGGACTTCCCTCGCACGATCGCGTAATTGGTCACACAAGTCTTCTCCGCCTCCGCGGTTTGGTTCGGCTCCTGCCTCCCCACAGGTGCGGGCGAACGAGGCTTGGCTCGGCATGTAGACGCCACGGAAATCAGGGAACCCGTTAATGCTTTCTTCCGACTCAGATTCTGAGAAGGAAAGGCTCAACCGGTCCTAATTTGTTGGCTCGTTGATGGGAGTGATTATGACTCCCACCTCATGTGCGGGATCTCTGGTCATCAGGAGATCCGACTGAGTTTCGGCAGAACGAATCTGCCGGAAACATTCAGCCGAGTTGACCAGTCCGAATGGCATGGCCACTCGGGAATTTGGTCTGGCTTGAGTTGTCCCCGAGCCTTGACTCGGAAAGCTCGCCTCAGTGTGTCGTGTCCCACTCCTTGGCCCGGATTGGAAAAGCCAGCATGTTGTCCGGTGTAAACAATGCCGAGTTTCGAATCGAGCAGGCGGTCCACGAGAGAGGATTGTAACCCTTGACTAGATCTGAGGACGATCCTGGCCAGGAGTCGGATCGCCACTCGGAGCTTCGTCAGCACGAGGAGCTGGCAAAGAGAGGAGCGGTGGATCCCGACCGTAACCGAAGGGAAACCCAGCGGTTGGCCAGTCGGAATCATCATCATCAAATCGGATCTCTTCTGGATTGGAATCCAGGGAAGAGATCCCAAAGTGGTGAGGCTCGGTCGGAGTCGCGTACCATCTCCCGTGTCGTGGACGAGCGGTTCGCTCACACAACCGGCTCTCCAAAGTCACCGCCCATGAAGCCGAGATCTCCGAAGATGAAGCCTTGGCCAGGAGCGTAGGTGAAGACGAATCCGCCAATGGATGCCATCGAAGCTGACGTAGTTGATCGTGACGCTAGCCCCTACCTGGCGCGCCAACTGTCGACGATTTGCGTCGGCAATGTATTTTAAGGGCGTCACGAAGATCACAACTACGATGGTAGCACAGGAGACAATTTATCTGAGTTCGGGCCCTCGGGGGGAGGTAATACCCTACTCATGTGCTCAGGGATTGTATTATGGTGGATGATGATGATGATTGTGAGATGTGGATTTGGATCCCGAACTAGGGTCCCCGGACCCCCTTTATATAGTGTAAGGGGTCGGGTTACAGATAGAATCCCTAATCCGCTTATGGAAGATACTGATATAACCGATTCAGCTACACCTATATCTGTGTATTCGAATAGGAAACGAATCTGTTTCCTTGTAGATCATGTCCGGACACACCGTCCTCCAAGCCTGCCTTCTGAAAGGCCCAACCGACTCGGCCCAAGGAGGTGGTACGTCCTGTTGTATATCTTCGGACACCCAGAGCCCATGTTTTCCACAGTTACTAACTCTTGAATTTTTGAGCACGCTTCGCATTCTAGATAATGGCACTAAGTTAAGTTTTAGATTCTTCAATGAGAACTTTGAATGCTCCTTGAACGATCTAATTCGTTATCTAGGCTTTTTTCTAAGATGTAAAACTGCTCCTGAAAAATTAAGAGGATTTAACCGCGATGATTTTTGGCTATCCATTTCTGGTAAGGAATACACTAGCAAACCTCGCATGACTGAAATTCATAATCCTACACTTAGATTCATGCACCTTTGACTGGCTATGGTTGTTAACTCTAGAAGAGACTTGCGCACTATTCGAATTGATGAACTGCAATATCTTTATGCTATGGTTAATAGAAAACCAGTAAACCCAACTTTGAATATGATCACTCACTAGTTAGAAATGAAAAACTAGGCAGGTGATATAGACTGTACGTCTCTTATCACTCGAATCGCTAAAAACATGGGTCTTTTAGCGAATGCCCAAGTTGTCTTCCTTGATTTACCATTTCCATTAATAGGGAAGGATCATTTCATTCAAGGGCATATTTTGGGGAATGGCCCAAATGACTCTGTAGTTATGCTCTTCCCAGGCAGAGATGTGGAGATTCCACTGCCTAATCCAAGGCTGAATCTTTACACTGCCCGGGGTCTAACTATTAACCTTGGCACAAGAGAGCCCGCTCGTCATAGTGTTTCAGGTCCCACAACCCGTAGCCACGCACGCCGCCAACAGGGGAGCACTATCAGCAGCACCAGCAGGAACAAGACATGTCCGAGCACAGCAACCCATGGATGGGTCCTTCCTACCCTCACCATTATGATCCTAGTGCTAGATGGGACCAACCTGGTCCATCTGCACATGGATATGGAACACAAGGGTATGAGGGATGGGGAACCTACCATCATGAGGCTGATAGCTCGAGACAACACGATGCGGGAGGTTTCCAATACCCGTATGAACAAGGTCCCACTCTGGGGCGAGATGGGCAGTCTCCGTCTGCTCGTTACCCGTCCTACATTGAACCTTTTGCAAGGGACCTCCGCTTCATTGGTGACCGCGTGGACACATTAGTAGCCGACATGGGATATGTCCGTGCTACTTTGGAACAACATAATAAGTACCATGAGAACACGAGAATGAGGCTCCAAGCCAACACCGACGCCGTGACAGCCCACACCGACGATCTGTCAGCATGGTTTCGTCACATGGGTTTTGACCCTTCGGGTCAATGAGGTACGGTTTCGTCACCAGCTGTTCCGCTAGATTGTTACTGCCTTGCCAGTGTCGTTGCTTTGTCATTACCGTGCTGCTGCCCTACCTTGTCGTTGCCTTGTCTTGCCTTGTCTTGTCTTGTCTTACCCGTCATTATGCGCTGCCAGTCTGTCGTAGTTGTTGCACCACCCTACCAAAATGAGAAAAATTTGCCTAGTTAGTATAAGTTTGCCTGGTCATTATTACTAGCATATATACATATAAAAAAAGTTGCATAATCTAAAAACCCCAAAAATATTTGCTTGACTTCAATAAAGTAGCATAGATTTTGAGTTTCACCCAAGGAATGATGCAATGTTGCTCTATTATTATCTTGCAAATGTTGGGTTTACAATTTGATACTCTGCTTTAAGTTTAGCATTTATTGGCATAAGTTGTGATCCTACCTTGATCCGTACTTAGTGAGAGCCAATATTTTGATCCAAGTCTAAGTTGTTGAGAATATGTTATAGATAAGATGAGAGCTTAGTCCGCTCATTATCCTAGTAAGGAAATTCTCGAAGAATTTATTCTGAAAATGCAAAAATATTTTGAAAGTTCCTCAATGGCTTTTCCTCCTACCAAAGCCAAATTTATACAAAGGAATTCAAAGCCTATACTTTAGCCACTTATGGCTGTATTGAGTTTTGTCAAAATTTGTGCCCTTAAGAAGTAGTGACCCTTCAAAACCGGTCATCTCCTTTTGGGTACCCTTTTTGCATTCTAGCCTATTCATGTCTGGCTATGCTAATCTCCAAATTGGAATTAAGCATCCATTTCGCCAGATATTCCTTCCCCAAGCAAGAATAAAGCCAAAGTCTTATTTGCACATACCTACCTATACAGTCTGAAGTCTCCAAACTACCCCAAGCTTTTCCTCAATAAAGTTTAAAAATTGATAGGCCAAAAAAAAAAGAGAGAAGAAAGGAAGGAAAAGTTGGGAGAAATATTATAATCTCCCCGAAAAAAAGAAAAAAAGAGAGAGATTAAAATTATTGCCTCTCCCAAAAGAGTTTCACTACCACCGGGTCCGACTTTGAGTCCTTTGCTCGAGGACGAGCAAAAGTTCAAGTTGGGGGGTGTGTTGGCGATCGTTAAATTCCGAATCTTTACGCCAACATTCCGGTAAATTGGGGAATTCAAGGTCTAATGCTCTAAAAATATTTAATCTAATAAATTTCCACAAGTTTTGGTGTGTTTCTGTCCTTAGGTACAAATGGGAAAAAACCGGAGCCGAACTAGCCAAAAAGCCAGGCCGGCCGACCCACCCTAGGCCGGCCGACCCAGCTCCTTCGGCCGATTGAGCTATGTTTTCTCCAGTGATCTAAGAAGCACAAATAGAGGCCATCTCAGCTGTCCATCCACGTCGGTTTAATCAAAGGGCAGCACTTGCTTCACAAATGGAACCATAGGCCTACTTGGAAGGAGGTCTTACTGGTTCCCACTGCCAAAACCGATGCAAGGGGGCAATCTACACCGTCCATAGAGCATCCCATGAGAAGCAGATGGCCTGGATCAACCGGAGGTAGGCCGGTCGACCCTTCTTGGCCCGGCCGACCCCCCAAGTTGCTTCCTTGGGTGTTACTTCAACTAAGGAGGCTCCTACACGTGTCCCCTAATGTGTCAAGTGCTCATTGGCTCCGTGACACTATATAAAGGACCCCTCACCTCACTTGTAATGCACACACATCACACCATTTTGGAAGAGAATCACTTTGTCACTAGCTAGAGTAGTTCTTAGTTAGCTTGGGAATTAGAGTTCGAGTCGAGCTGAGGCTCGAGGTTCCGAAGCTATCTTCAGGAATTCGGGTAATAGCTCTTGTATCCTTTATTTTTTCCCTGTGTAAGACTAGATCAAATTAATATAAGTTCTTTACTTTATTCGAGCTGAGCATTTACATTCTGCATTAGTTGAGAGTGTGGAGAATTATAGTCGTGTTTAAGGTTATGTGGTTTCGAGTCTAGGGTCCCTCTCATATACTTCTTAGTATCGAACCTAGATCGTCCCCTAAGGACCCAAGGGGAAGTGATCGGTTCTAGTAGCAGACGTGGTATCTGAGGCTAGATCTGACTTGGAAGGCACCTGATTCAATAGTTGTGCGGTAGGTAGTAGGTGGTGATAGCCCTACTATCCGGGTGGTATTAGCTCTTGCGAAGTTCGCTCTGTTAGTCTCAGACCAATTGAGCCCAATCGGGGGTGGTCATAATCATCCGGTGTTCTTAACTGATAGCAGGTGGTAGTGAATCGACCGGGCTCCAAGGATTTTCTTAAACATTATTACTATCTTTATTAGCTCAGACTTGGTAATCTAATTGAACTTATCTTAGGAACATACTCGTCTCGTTGTCCTCCCAAACTAGCAAGACTACCAGCTTATTTTATCTCCTGTGTGTGTCACTTTGGTTATCTTGTTATATCCTTATTATATCCCCATTGCCTAGCCGGGTTGGTAACTTAATTAATAGAGATATACTGTACAACGATAGCGATATTCTTTACCCTCGTTCTCTGTGGATTAAAAACGATACCTTGGAATACTTCCGGGTGAAAACTACCGCGATATTCGTCCGCTTTCGGATTATTCAGTAGCGCGTAAGAATCGCCAATAGAGCCTAACCGGTCTCGCGCACTAGGTTGCCCACGTGAGCGTGAAGCTCTTCTAGACTATCTCGTGGTTGGTGTGCGTTTCCTCTAGGCCGTGCCACCTGGACTCAAAGTGGGCCCAGCAGAGGGTGTCCTTCTCCATCCGTGCGTACTTTTGTAGGATGTTGAATAGTTTGCTCATTGTTTTTACCTCCTTCTGTACCAGCTTCTCCTAGAGGGGACCTGGGAGCAAGCATCATCTTGCCGTGTTGATGAAGGTGGAGTCACTAGCGCCATGTACTATGCACTAGACACTGTCGAAGCACTGGTAGTAGCTGTAGATGGTCTTGCCCACTCCCTTCTTCACTGCACTTCCTGCTTCACCGTGAAGAGGTCCCCTTCCTCCTTTTTGGTGATGTAGTTGCCCTGAAAATTGTTTTCTACCGTTTCCTGTAGCCGATCCCAGTCATGTATTAACCCCTTCGGCTAGGTGGTGATCCAGGAGACGTCGGGCCCTCCATGGCGAGGAGGATACTTTTCACCTTGATATCATCGGCCCCTCCAACTGCTTCCACCGCTGCCTCACAATGGTTGGGTGCTGGATGGGTCTTGCCATTTCTGTAACACTCTGGCCCAAATTCGCTTAGAGCCCAGTCTACCTAAGAGGTTGGCCTACTCCATAGCACCGGTCTTGGGCTTTCGGCCTCGCTTTGCCCAAAAGGGTTTACCTAGGATGCCATGTTTACGTCCAACTGGCATTATATGCTAGTACAACTCTCTTTATACTAGCAACGTAGTACTATTCTAGTACAACCAATCACATAGGCCACACGGGCCTCACAACACAATAGGACGGGGTATTACAATTTCTTGGTGCAAAGGCATGCCGACAATGAGGCGTTACAGTCCCACCGACCCGCTGCTCCGGAGGTGCCACGCTACAGGCATTTTGCGCTAGGGTGAGGATTAGGGGTGGTGGCTAGGTATGATGCTATGATGGTGGTGGTTGATACGATGTTGGTGGTAGGTATGGCGATAGGGGTAGGTAGGGTAACTGGGGTTGGGGGTCTGCCGCCACTGCTGCGGGTGCTCCAACTAGCACGACTACAGTTATGAGCGCAAGTACGGTGGTGGCCACAGCTGCCCCTCGCTGATATTCCATGATCTGCACTCTTAGGCGCTCTAACTTGGCTAGCAGGTGTGCATGCAGGTCAAGGACGGGTGCGGGGGTGTTGGTTACCTCAATGGGTTTGGCAAACGACGCCCTAGTGGGCCAATCAGTGGAGAGGATGGGGATGGGGGTTTATTCGTCGCTCTTGGATGGTTCTCCCTTGCGCTTTCTGCTATGACGGTAGTGGTGTTGGCTAGGGCAGGTGCCCTCGTACCTACTATGACCGTGGGGGCAAGGGTGCCCCTACGACTGCAGCGCCTATGGGGGTGAAGGTGTGGTTGTTAGGCTGGTCCTAGGACGCCTAGAGGGTGGCTCTCGGGCATCCCACGACGCTGGTGGTCTTGCGGGACTACACCTTGCTGGATGTCATGGTGGTGGTGGTGGTGGCGGCAGAGGGCTCGCCACCATCATCGCCTTCGGTGATGCTTGGCTCCTTCTACTTTAGTGACATCAGATGCCTCGGCTTCTAGTTAGCACTCCCCATGGATGGTGCCGGCTGTCGTTGAGATGTCTTAGATAGCAAATTTCGAGGGCACCCCTAGGCGTAGGAAAGGAATCTTTCCCTCATGAGTGATTGCAATCGGGAAGCGCAAGCTAGAAAATTTTTGCTGACGTGGTCTCTTTTATTGCTGAAATTGAGCTTGGCCTACAGTATGTACAGGACCCATCTTATAGGTCTAGCCAACAAATGGACCCTTTGCCCCCTTTGTTCCTGATCTCCCCTCTCATGGGAATCTTGGGGACAAAGGTGTTATTACAATAAAATTTTCTACATACCCTTGGTCGAGCTATTAAAGTGAGGACTTGCATGCTTTTTATCCCCTAAAGGGCCATGGTTTCCTTGCTTTAGCTCCCAGGCAGGGACTGGCAGCATCCTTTCCTACCTTTTGCCCCCTCTAGGGACATGCCAAGCGGTCAGACGCACTTTTGTCTTATTCACTACCATAGTGTTGTCCTGTTCATTGTCATGGGTTTCTCTTCTTGTTGCAGTGGGTCAGCTTATGTTGGGGCGAAGCATCTTTGAATGGAGTGTCCCCTATTTGATTTTTGTACTTGCAAAGATGGACTCTCCCTTCCTCTCTCGGGGTTGCCCCTGCGATGCTTGTCTCACGAGTTGACCCTAGGCCACGAGGGGTCTCGCATGACGTTCATCCCTAGGGTTGGCCCCGGGCCGTGCAGGGTCCCGCTTGGCTTCTGCTTGGGTTTGCCTCCGGTGTTAGCCCCGGGCCATGTAGGGTCATGCGAGGCTCCCACGTGGTGTTTGCCTAGGCCTGAGCCACGATGGGTCCCACAAGGGTCCCCGCCTGATGTTTGTCCCCGGAGTTGGCCCCAGGTTACACGGGGTCCTACGAAGCTCCCGCGCGGCGTTCGTCCCCGTTTGCTGCAAGAGGTGGGGGCGCTTACCCTACAACACTTATACTTCAAAATTTACACTCACGTGGAGGCTCCCTCAAGCTTGGACATTGGATAGGAACGAACGGCAAATTTGTTTAGTTTAATTGTGCCGGTCTTGACCCAAACTCAACACCTATGACTTTGATACCATATTGAGTTCCATGCACCGACCAATTTACCCAAAATCCTAATCTAATGGGGAAAGACCGGCAGTTCAGATATACTTCAACAAAAGCCATCCCAAATCCCAAATCCCAAATCTCCTCCTCTAGCCTATAGCCATCTTGATCTCCTCTAGCCTCCGGCAATCGGATGTAAGCTCTGCTGGCTAGATCCAGTTGTCATCCCAAATCTGAGCTTATCTAGGTCACCCCTCTCGGATTGTCCTACTGAGATAGCACTTATTGACCTCCCCTTCCTACATTATGTGGAAGCCAAGCGATAGCAACATTGCACCAATGACATCACTCTTTGGCTCCTGTTCTCCACTGACGAGGATGCCGAGTAGCCTCTATCGGTGCTCTCAACTAGCAACCTCCTACCCTTGCGGATATGGAGCCCATGACAAGGACGGCGGGGAGCTCCGAGCGGCCGATGGCTCATCATAGATGTGGCTGGAGCTCACCAGATCTGGGGAGGAAGAGGATGAAGAAGTCGATGGTGCAATCTTTGCTATTTGTTTTCGTTGCAAAAACAATTTTGTTGTGGCAGCTGGTTTTTT
Organism: Olyra latifolia; assembly: GCA_036346145.1. Taxonomy (NCBI): domain Eukaryota; kingdom Viridiplantae; phylum Streptophyta; class Magnoliopsida; order Poales; family Poaceae; genus Olyra; species Olyra latifolia. Next base: position 36,593,914 of record CM070524.1, on the reverse strand, counting down.
CAATTATTGCATACTCGGCTGCTTGTTGATTTTTTTTTCTTGCACAAGAGTAATTTCATTGTTGTACTTAGTTTTTTATCAAAAGTTGCACAAGACTTTTTTGTTACAATAAGTATTTTTTTTGTTGTGGCATTTTGTTGCAATAAGTATTATTTTTGTTGCGCTTGTTCATTATATGTCACTACTGCAAAAATGCTAATTTGTGCCTATTCTAAACTAGTCATTAGTGTTGGTTTATGAATTGACACAGAATAAAAGGCAGAGATGGCGCCAATCATCTGCACCGGTTTATCACTAGAATCACACAAATATTTTTTTTTTTTTGCTAGTGTAGCATCGTCGGTGCACTAAGCTAGCTACTACCCTATACAATACATCCAGAACTCTTCCTCGTCCTCCTCTTTATTCTCCTCACTAGTATAGGAGGGAGAGTCGCCGGAATCGGAGGAGCTTGGGGTAGGATCCTCCTCGCTGATGTCAGAGGAGGTGTCGCCGTTATCGGACCCTTGGATTCATCTGTGATCCTCCTCCGTCGAGTCATCCTCGTACATCGTTGGCGGCAGTAGGCTATTCATCATCCAAGTCCTCCTTCAACGAGTCGATGACGGCGAGATCCTCGTCAGCAGCGGCGGTGGCCCACACACCAAAGCTTCTGATGTCGATAGCGATGGGACCCGCTAGTACCACCACTTGGCCATCGACCCCTCCTCTCTGACCAACTGCTCCTCCTCCTCGCCACCATCTTGCTCCGTCGATTCCTCCTCGCTGGTCTCCTTCAACTTGGCCTCCTCATCGCCTTCCCGAGACAATGGTGGAGACAAGGGCAGCAGCGGTGATCATGGCGAGACCAATGGAGACTAGGGCAGTGACGGAGGCCATGGCGACCATTGCGAGGCCGGTGAAGACTAGGGTGGAGACACAGGCCATGGTGACCATGGTGAGACAAGTGGAGACGGAGACAACATTGCACTTCGACAGTGACCGGAGCTAGCAAATGGGGATTGAAAGTTTTGTAAAGGCTCGGAGATAGGGATCCAACCGAGATCTCAGACGTAGATCGACGAAGATATAGAGTATAGAGAAATTTTTTTCGTGCAAAACGTCTCAGGAGATGAAACATTCGGTTCTAATTAGCAACCGACATGTATAATTACGCCTCAAAACTGCTGAGGGAACACTGGGGGCTCCCATTACGATGGTTTGAATTGATATTGACCTGGCGAGGCTTACAACTGCTGAATTTACTATGTATATCTCTAGTGTCTACGCGCGTTGTTTTCATCGCTACATTTAACATATTCTCTGTTAATTTTGTTGCCTATCCTCGACCAGGTGGATTCATTGGGTCGTTCAATTGATACACGGTTGATCATCGACGTGAGAAAGCTAGGCTTACGAACCCATTCTTCCCAAGTTTCCATTCAAAGCTTTTCTGAGCTACAAAACGTCGCACGCTCTTTGCACCAAATGGGCCACGTATCATCCTTCTTCTTCATCTTTTCCATTGATTCTCTCTCCTCGCGACGCAAGGCCTTGCAAAATGTATCAGCAAAAAGATTTCGGACGCCCTTCTGTTTACAAAATTTTGGTAAAAGTTTTTTCAGTGGCTACAGGCACTACCACGGATTGAGCCTTCAATCCCGGTTCTAAACCGGCATCAATCCCGGTTTTGGAACCGGGATAGGCAATTCGGGACTGATGGCATGGAGCCAACAGTCCCGGTTGCTCTCAATCCGGGATAGGAAATATATTTAAAAATATAATGCGCACATATAGCTTCTGTGGGACTCGAACCCGAGATCTCATGACTCCCCACTCACCTTTCTAACCAACTCACCCACCCACGCGTTCTGATATAACTAGGATATGCATTTCTTTTAAAGATTCCTTAGATGAGGCTTTAGTCGGTTAAATCGCTATTTAACCGACTAAAGGTTTAAACTCTATCGATCGGTTGGTATTACGAACCGATCGATGAGCTTCCATGCCGGTGGGCTGTACTAGCTCAGCATGGGAGGAGCATCAATCCCGTTAGTATTATCAACCGGGACTAATGTGAGCGATTTAACCGATTGAAGCCTTGGAACTACTGAACCGGGGTGATGCTACTATTAATACCGGTTCGTATCTTATCGGGACTGATAAGCCGGTATGGAAGGCTGTTTCTCTAGTAGTGAGGGAAGTTCATGCATTTTTATCGGGCTTTTTAATCAATCTCTGATAGTAAAAAAAAATTGTAAGTTCAAATTTTGATTACAAATATCGTCGAACAAAATCTGAAAAAACCCAACAACCGGCCTCCTAAAATTCTTCTCTGCCAAAGGGTACATAGATGTGGATATCTTGCTTATCAGTCTCGGACAGCGTGCTTTCTGCGACATATATATCTTTTATGGAACTAGTGCATAAGTGAAAGTATTAGTAAAATTGGTGCAAATTAGGGTGCAAATGGGCCAGTCCGGGCCAACCCTAGCGCTGCCCCATTTGTCCCATGTGCATTAGTGAGGGTAAGGGTCGGCCCACTCCCTTTGCATCCCTACTGCAAATTAAGGGAAACCCTGATAACCTTACATGCAACGTTCAATTTTTTCAAGCATATATGTCATCATCTTCATCCGTGGCAACTGACATGAAACAGTGGGGGACATAGTAAACAAAAAGCTTAGGCTGTCTAGTAGATTTTCAAGGAGATTTATAGCATGCACTCAAATTGTTTTAGACCGTTCATCTATCTTGATCCAATGATTGGGCGATAGGCGCCACGCTTGCTCGCGACAGCCCTAGTGGGCGCACCTATGGCCTCTTCATTGGGTGATCGCTTATTTGCTAGGCGACAAACATCTATTTTTTTTGTCTAAAACATAGAATGAGACCTAATTTTCCAATAATGAATAAAAATAAATATAAAAAAATTCCCCTACTTAGTAGCTGCCCAGCAAAATAAAAAGTTGGTGCTAGCTTGGGCCTGCCAAATGGCAGGTAGAAACCCATAGGCTGGGTCCGATATGGAAACATACCCAGGTAGGATTAGCTACGAGCCCAAATGGCCCAGCTTGACCTGAAATATTTCCAGGGTCCCAAATGGCCCAGCTTAACCTGAAATATTTCCAGGGCCAACCCAACTCATCCCCATAATTTAATTCACTGTACAATAAACTCACTCATTTGTCAAAATATTAACATGTTGGTTACTGTGGGTTAAGTTTTTTACAGCAACATGACTCAGCAAATCTAACGACCTGTGTATGCATGCTGACGCTGGACGAAACATGTGGTGTCATATCTGTTGTAAATCACGTCGTCTACTCCCTCGATGATCGACAATCAAGCAATCGCAAGAGACAATGAACACAGTATGTAGAGAGGCAAAGAGGCGTTGTATTCTTTATTGATTCCAGGTCTGTTTTGGTACAAGGGGTGTCTCTTTATATAGCCTCCATAATTAGGTTTGCCCATAATACCCTTAGGATAAACCCTAGGGTTACAACACTCCTTGGGCAAACCGCGATATGCCAATGCCTCATTAAAAACTCCATCCAAAACCCAATGGGAAAAAAGGATTGGAGAAAAGAGTACACTTGCACGCATCTTTGCATTGTGATATTGTCTCATTAAAACGTTATTATGAGAAACCTCATGGAAAACTCATATAAGGGAAAAAGAGTACAATATTTCGTCTTCAGACGTGCACATCTTCGTGATGCGATATCTCTGAGATACCTATAATTCTTTGTTCGGGTCTCCTGAACACTACAACTCATGAAATCGCCTCATACCTATTCCGTGAACAAGTTTCCTAATGTTGAGGTGGTTAATGCCTTAGTGAACAAATCTGCCAGATTTTCATTAGACTTTACTTGAACTACCTCGATCTCACCGCTCTTCTGGAGTTCGTGAGGATAGAACAACTTAGGGGCAATATGCTTAGTGAGATTGCTCTTAATATAACCCGATTTCATTTGCATGACACAAGCAAGATTATCCTCATAAATAGGAATGGGGTATCGATGGTTTCTATGCCACATGACTTCGGATGTGGTTTACCATCCTTTTCGATAGCGCCTCTCTCGGGCGGCTTCATACAAGGCTATGATCTCGGAGTGGTTAGTGGGCGTAGCCACCAATGTTTGGTTCTGAGATTTCCAAGAAATCGCAGATACCACCATAAAGGTATACAAACCCGATGCAGGACTTAGCGGTGTCTTGGATCGGACATATAACCCGCATCAAGATAACCCACCATGTTCTTGGACTCGTTCCTTCCATAGAACAGTCCAAGATCCTGCGTACCTTGCGAGATACCTAAGAACAGCTTTTACTCCGCTCAATGTCTTCGGTTGGTGCGGGTCAGATCTCGCCAATAAATTTACATGGCGATATCAGGTCTAGTACAATTTGCGAGATACATCGGTCGCCGATAATGCCGAGATAGGGAACTTCGCCCCAAAATCTCCTCATCATCTCGTTCTCGGCTTAAAGGGTCCTTATCCGCTTCTAGGGACCGGACCACCATAGGGGTTTCGGGGGTGTGCCTTATTCATGTTGAACTTCTCTAACACCTTACGGGTATAGGAAGTTTGGTGCACAAAGATCCTCTAACACGTGCTCGATTTTGCGGTCGAGGCAAAACTTGGTTTTACCCAAGTCTTTCATTTCAAACTCCGTCGTCGGTGGCGCTTAGCTTCACTAATGTCTCTCTTTGTCTTGCCGATGATATTTAGGTCATCAACATACACAGATATAATACAAAATCCACCGGGGATTTCTTTGTAACCACGCAGGACAGTCATCATTGTTTGTGTATCCCTTCTTGAGGAGAATTCACTCGGCCGGTTGTACCACATTCTACCCGATTGTTTGAAATCCATATAGCGATCTATTCAGCTTGATGCTATACAAATTTCTATCTCCTCGATTCGATTTTCAGCCCTTCAGGACTCTCATGTATATTTCGAATCTAATGACCCATATAAATATGCGGTCACAACATCCATTAACTTGCATTTTTAAGTTCATACAAGCCGCCAAAGATATTAAGTATCGGAAGGTGATTCCACTCATGACAGAGAATATGTTTCATCATAATCAACACCGGTCTCTGCGTAAACCCTTGTGCCACCACTCGCTTTGTATCTCACCACCTGGTGATGCTCATTTCTCTTCCGGAGGAATACCCACTTAGCTCCTACGAGGAGTACTTTGGGAGGAGTTGGCTCTACAGGGCCAAACACTTTTCTTTTATTAAGCGGCCTTGATTCGGCCTCAATTGCTTCTTTCCATTTAGCCCACCCGAGCGCTTAGGCACTCTGCCATGGTCTTAGGTTCGGGTCTAAATCCAAGGATTCAGCAATTTTAGAGGCAAAATATATGTCGACAACAAAGGACTTTCTTTTATATAATTCTCCTGAATTTACATAGTTTGTGAAATTTCTCATTTAAATCATCCGTCTCGCGTGATTTCCCGGACGTCGGGACAGGACCCTTCCGTTCTCCCAGCGCCTAGAAAGGTGCGTGCATGGTCACTGGGTTTCGCGCCTTCGGGGCGCCCACCACCTTTAGGGTGGTTATCGACTACTGGTCGATCCACGACTACAGGTCGTTGGTTCTCACTTGACAGGGTAATAAGTCCGCACCGATTCTTTGCTTATGCGACGTCTCGCGTGCTCGAATCGGGTGCACCCGGATCGCTCCCCCTTTTTCTACCAAGGGGTGCGTGAGTGGTCTTCAGGGGTACCTCCACTCTCTCCGGTGCATTTACTGCAGGTATGTGCGACTTAGTTACGCCTTTATGGTCAGTGAAAGCATCTGGCAGCCGATTTGCAACTTGTTGCAAATCTATTATACGCTGAACTTCCAGTTCAGTTTTCTTAGTGCGTGGATCTAGGGCTTGAACGCCAGTGGCATTCCAATTGATTTCCCGGTATTCCTTAGTGTGGTATTTTTCATCTCCCCTATCTGAAACCGCCTTCAAAAAAAAAATACAATCAGCGTACCTAGCCTTATGCAGGTCACCTGTCATAGGCTCTAGGTATTTAATAATCGACGGAGATACAAACCCAACATAGACCCCCAACTTCCGGTGTGGCCCCATGGTGGTACGCTGCGGTGGTGAGATCGGTACATATACAGCACAGCCGAATTTACCAAGATGGGAAATACTTGGTTGTTGCCCACACACTAGTTCCATAGGGGATGTGTTATGATATGCAGTCGGTCTGAGTTTAATTAATTCTGCGGCATGCAGTACCGCGTGTCCCCAACTACTAGTAGGGAGCCTGCAATTCTGTAGCAAAGGTCTGGCTATTAACTTGATCCTCTTTATAAGTGATTCTGCCAAGCCGTTCTGTGTGTGCACATGAGGCACGGAATGCTCTACAGTTATGCCCATGACCGTACAATAATCATTAAACGCCCTCGAGCTAAACTCAGCGGCGTTGTCCAACCTAATGGACTTAATTCTTTCTTCAGGAAAGTCGGCCTGCAATTTAATTACTTGGGCAATTAACTTAGCAAACGCATGGTTTCTTATAGACAGCAGGCATACGTGAGACCAGCGTGTAGAAGCATCTATAAGCACCATGAAATACCTAAATGGGCATGTTATTGGCAGGATCGGTCCGCAAATATCACCCTGAATTCTCTCCAGGAAATTCGGGGACTCATTTTGGACTTTAACATGAGAGGGTCTAATTATTAATTTCCCTTTGGCGCATGCAGGGCACACAAAAGCTTCAGGCTTTGGGAAATCAGATACCTTCAGGGTATGACCTACATAATTTTTAACTATTCTTTGCATTATACTCAGGCCCGGATGTCCCAGACGGTCATGCCAGACTATATACTGGTCCGGGGTGGTTATTTCAGCCTTCATAGAGAGATGAGGAGAGGGCTTGATGTAGGTGTAGTATAGGCCAGATCTAAAAGAGGGGAATTTCTCCACCACCTGCTTCTCACACCCGTCTTTAGAGGTTACCAGGAGGAATTCAGTTCCACCTTCATGATCGGTTTCTATATGAAAGCCGTTCATGCGAATGTCCTAAAACTTAGCAAGGTCTTGAGTCGATTCAGGTACAAGAGAGCATCCTCGATGGTGATCATTGTGCCCATGGGGAGAGTTAACACGGCTCTACCGAACCCACAATCCGCTGCGTTGCTACCGCAATCGTTAGGATATTTCCATCCCTCTTCCGAGGTTTTGGAAGTACTTTATCTCCTTAATATGGTGTTGGTCGTAAGCTGTCTGCCGACATGAGTTCCTCCTCCATTTGGCCACTACGCGGTTCTATGTCATATGAATATATCACATACACACAAGTAAGGTATATTTTCAAATATCACAAGTATGCATAATATCATCATATCGAAAGCAGTGATAAATAACCCATAACGGTATTAAGTTCTTCAGGAACTATTGTGGACATAGAACACGAAGGACTAATTATTACAAGTTTATAAATAAAAATGTTCTGCAGGAACATAAGCAAACCAGAAACTAAGTAGGGATAATGTCATGACAAAGATGCAGCTACAGGCTACTGCATATCTCCATATAAATCCTCCAGTTCTACACCAAGAAGATCGTCCTCATCATCAGAGGTGGGGTCCTTCATCTTCGGGCTTGACGGGACCTCCTGTTTATCACCCTTCTCCTCTTCCAAAGGATTTTCCAGCTGAGTGACGTGTACCTCTGATCTGAGCTTTTCTTTCTCGCCGTCTTTCTTCATGTACTTCTGGTACAGTTCCACGAGGTGCTTTGGTGTACGGCAAGTTCGTGACCAGTGGCCCTTGCCACCACACCTGTAACATGGCTTACCAAATGGTGTGACTTGGTCTCATGAGGCTTCTCTGGGCAACCTCCTTGTCTTTGCCACCAGCCTTTCCCTTATCTTGCTTTTTTCGCCCACCATGATTACGCCACGGCGCCTTTCCACCTCTTCCCGCTTACGGCCACAGCTGGGAGGACCCCGAGCATTGGCGTGTGCTTACGCACACCCCGACCCGTAGAGGCGAACATGATGATTCTTCATAAAGATCTCATCGTGCTTCTCCGCTTCAGCGAGAGTTTGCATTAACTTTCAGAGTGACGGGTGAATTCTGGCGACGATCTGCTGCTGGAGTATCATCATGGAAGGGTGAAAAGTCCCTAGGGTCTTGTTAATCATTTCCTCATCGAGACACCTTTTTTTCACGAACCTCGGTTTGGCAACGACCCTATGGAGGCGAGTTGTACCCACCACGGACTTAAAATCACGGAACTGAGTTCCGTCCACTCTCTCTACCTCGAGGCGGAGAGTCTGCACATGCTGATTATAGCGCTCTCGGGGAGTTCCACAGTGCCGGTGGTGTCCTCCATCATATACTCGGACTTGGTCCGGGTGTATGTGGTGCCTCATGTAGTCTTGGTGAGTACCTAACCGGATTAGGGATCGGTGGTGCACCCTCTGCGGAGGGACAATCGTAGCACCAAGGAGCGGGCTTCTAAGTTGATCCGAAGATCCATAGCCCAGGTCAGATAATTGCTCCCATCGACAGCGAGAGGGGAGAAATCTCTTTTGTTTAGGTCAGACATATCCTACACATGTAATTATATATTTACTACAGGAAATATACAATGAGGTTTGCAAGAAAATATTCTAGAATTCTCTAAATTGCATTTAATAGTTGAGACTACCGGTCTTAAACGAATTATAAAGCAAATAGAACAAATATTTAATTCACATGGATTTGCTCTTAATTAAGGACTGCAGGTCTAAATATGAAGCAAATTTAGTGAATGAACAGTGATAAATCGATAAATGAATTTATCCTTAATTCTTTAGTAAATAAACATGTCTCGTTTCTACTGTCCGGGCTGGCCCAAAAAGCCACTCACGCCGTTGCAGCACGCTGCATGGGCCACCATGGTGCAGTACGTGAAAGCCATGCATAGCACTGTATGCATGACTTTTCCGGCCACAAGCGCGTATATGGATCGTATTTCTACGTGGAAACCCAAAGGACCAGCTTATGCGTGGCCCAAAGGCTCAGCTCATGCATGGCCCAACGCGGGAGGCAAGTGCATGGCACTGTTTTCGTGTATTTTTCGGCCGCGTGCGCGTATTTCGTCCGTATACGCCGGGTTTGCCCTTGCCCCATGGGCTGACGGCGGCGATTGCAGCGGCCCTGCACCATGGGCGGGTTCCGTGGCGATTATCCCGGTGGTCGGCGCGGGCTACGGCCGTGTGCCCCCGTGCTGCGGCGGCGGCGGCGTGAAAGATCCGGCACCTTGCCGGTTTAGGATGGCTAGGATGGAACGTGAAAGATCCAGCACCTTGCTGGTTCGTGTAACCTGAGATCGATCGATCGATCAGATGTGTGGGCTTGGTATCTTGCGTTCCATCTCATTGTCTACCCTGTGATGGTGATGCCGCCGCGGATTGAGGTATACGCTACTGCGGCGGGCGACGTGAGTCGCGCCGAAGCGGCGGCGGCGCGTTGATGGTGCGAGCGTGGCGGCGCGGCGTTCATCGACCTCGGTGGTGACGAGACGGCGACCAATAGGGCAACGCAAAAGTAGATGCAAAAACTAGCATACCGACTAGTGCTATCGCCAATGCATGATTCAATCGCTAATTGAAAGCGACGAGGCATCTACCTATAGAATACGATTTAAACCGATCTCTGGGATCGATTTGTTACCTCGATTGCTCGTAGATGCGAAATTGTCGAGTCGGTGCAGACGACGAGGTAGCAGGTAGCTCGTAGATCCTTGCTCCCGGAGACGATCGTGCTGATAACGTGTTGTAAATCACGTTGTCTACTCCCTCGATGATCGACAATCAAGCAATCGCAAGAGACAATGAACACAGTATGTAGAGAGGCAAAGAGGCGTTGTATTCTTTATTGATTCCAGGTCTGTTTTGGTACATGGGGTGTCTCTTTATATAGCCTCCATAATTAGGTTTGCCCATAATACCCTTAGGGATAAACCCTAGGGTTACAACAATATCATCTCCAAGGGAGGAAACAAACAGAACAGAAGGGTGGTTCGGTGTAGAATCGAAGTCCAGGCTTTTTCGAATCTTAGAGAGGAGTCTACGAAGCATGGTATAGTACCACTGCCCAGAGTTTCAAAAATCGACAGCAGATCACGATTTATTGCGAAATCGTGGCGGAGCAATTTCGGCAAATCGTGAATTAAATTCAAAATATGATTTGAATTTGAAAATTTGAAAAAATACCAAAAATATGTAAAAATTGTAGAAACGTGTATAAACACAATGGTGAAAAAAGAATCAAAAACAAGTTGGATTCGTGTGGAAATTTGAATTTAATTCATGAAAAATTACAAAAAATACTGTTTATACTCGGTCCAAGTTGATCCATTAGCCTAAATTTTAAAAATCATGAAATAGGGGTGGAGCGGGATCGAAATCTCGAGATCAAAATCGCTCAAATTTAAAATCTAGATAGCTTTCAACACTTTAATAGATATATACTACATCTTACAGACAACGAAACAAGCGTGGTGCATTGGTGAAAATCTTGGCCACCTCCTAGGAGGGTTTAGGAGGGTTTGGGTTTGAATCCTAGGCTAAGCATTGCGCGAGGTAAATCGATCGATTTATCGAAGAAATCGGCTGATTTATCCCAGACCGAATATCCAAGAAATTAGTCGATTTGTCGATTTATCGATAAAATCGACCGATTTCTCTAAAATACAAGCGATGTCTAATTTTTCAAACCTCTGGTTGATTTAAAATTCAAAACTCAAATTTCAACGAGGCAAATCGTGGAAAATTGAAAATCGGACCTGAGCGATTTTTGGGGTGAAATCGATTTTTGAAACCCTGCCACTACCACAGCCACAGAAACACCGAAAGAACATGGTGCCAGTTCAGCACTCGAGGAATTGAAACCACAAACGAACGACAGCGACGCAAACAATGCAATGTGTTATGTCACCCTAGGAACTAGGCTGGGTTGATTGACCTCAACATCTTCATGTAAGGCTAGTCTGGCCGGTGATCATGACCCCTGAATCATAACACAATCGAACTCAGTCAGTAAACTCAACCGACAGCCTGAAAAGGACTGTACATTCAGATATCAGCAGATAAGATTATTGACAACACATGAAGTCATGAACCACCGATGCATCTCCTGAACAGGCTGAACTTACTTGGGAAGATACATGAAAGAAAGCCTCAGTGTGAAGTAGCAGTTACAGTTCATCATCACAATCTGCATGAAAGGTTTGAACTGTGAGAGAAGGCATGATCGAACAAAACCAAACGTGTTGCAGCCTTCGGAATCAGATGGCAAAAGCTGTGCAGGAACACGCAGATTGCAAAATTCAGATGAACGGGGAAAAACTCGGGAGCTGTGAAAGGCGTCACCTCCACTAATTTGAAACCGTAATCTTATATACCAAACCAAGAGTAGCTAATATGCAGCTCAATATATACACCTAATGAACATCCCCCTTATTCTCCTAATTACATATTCACTGCCATGCCAGCGCTAGCAGGAGTAGTATGTGTTGTGCATGGTCCTCCTTAGCTTGTCGAGGATGCCGGCAGCCTTCCTCCGTGCTCTCGAAGTGCCATTCTGTGCGAGCCAGGCCAGCGAACCATTCAGGTTCTCGTCCTCCACGACCTCCCTTAGCTTTGTGCGGTCATACATACAGATCGAGAAGAGAACGGCTACTGCATTCTCTTTGTTACGCTTGCATTGATCCTCCCTTATGATGCGGAGCATGCAAGGCACACCGCTAGTCTCACCGATCTCCTCCACTGTCTCGTGATCACTTGATAGCAGAGCAAGGATGGCTAGGGATTCATCGACAAGTGACTCATCGCTGATTGCCTTCAGCGTCACATCAATAACTCCGCCTTTCGTAGCTCTTGATTTATTCTCATGCAACATGCAAAGATTGAAAATAGCTGATGCCGCATCTTTCTTTGCCGTCATGCTGCCCTGTTCAAGAAGATCAACCAAAGGCCTCATTGCACCAGACTCACCAATCTTCGCCTTATTGTTGTTGAGAGCTGACAAAGTGAAGATGGCAGCTGCAGCATTGCTGCGGGCCTCCATAGTTCCTGACTCTAAAGCCCTTATGAGGAATGGGATTGCCTTTGGGTCATCTCCAATGATCTTCTTATTGCTCTCATGAATGGAGAGATTCAGAATTGTAGTTACCGTGTCCTCTAGAACTTCTGCATTGTTTTCCAATTCTGGGTTAGAGACAAGGCAAATCATTTGTGTGATGGAATCTGGCTTCTCTCCTATGACTGCTCTGAATGAGCTGTTGCGCTTAGTGAGAAGACGGAGATCCTTAATAGCTTGCTTCTGCTTGGATATGTCTGACGAGGATGAGATCCTGTCAAATATTTCACTGAATGCCTTTCGCTCATTGTTGGTAACTAGATCTTCCTCTTGGTTCTCAAGTGGTGGCAGAGTGATCCCATTCTCTGTGCACCACTGAGAGATCATACTTCTAACAAGGTGGTTTGGGATGAGAATTGTATTTGACAGGACTTGTTGAGTCTGTGGGCATGTCCGATTTCCAGCACTCAGCCATTCCTGAATGAAGCGCCGATCATATGTCTGCAGGGAAAGTAGAAAGAAAAGGAAAATGCTTGCTGAGTCTGTGGGCATGCCAAGTTTGCATAGTTGGACGTTGAAACAAAAGGAAAAAACTCTCACACATAACTGATAACATGACTATTCAACTGAAACTTATGTGTTGCTGCAGCCATTAAGACAGCGACTACTGATCAAACATATAGGTAAGCTACAGAATTTCTCAACAAGCATATGTTGTGATCCCTATGTAGCATACTGATTGATTCATCATTACCCCTAAGCAATTATTTCCTTCCAATTCATGCCGAACAAAAGGCTATGAGTGCATCAAATACACAATGTCAAAATTAGGGACCGCGGATGTAGGAGTTAATATAAAGAGAATTTTATTAAAGCATATCAATCATCGATGCACAATGCCAAATATGGGACCATGGGAAAATGAAGCTGGTATAACAAGAACTTAGTTCAAGAGTCTAAACTGACCTATTTTCCTGAACTATTTATTATAAATTTGAGTAAGACACACCGACAAGGTAAGACTAGGCCAGTACTGCCATGCTAGTGTGGAATACAGCACATCTCTGAAAGGGACACATAATTGTAGTGTTAAAACCTTTTACAAATTTATTTGTGAATCCAACATAATACTTACAAATAAAAGGTTAGAAATCATATATGCACTCCCTTGCAGAATTTAACAGCTGAAACTCACAAAGATGTTACTTTTACTTGACTTATGAAACAATTAAAACAAGCTCTAAGGACAACTAGGAAACAAATCAAACTCTCAAGCTGAAGCTATTGCTGCTTATAAAGAACTACAGCAAACAAGTCCTAGTACCATGTCATCAATACCTGACCAAAAATAGCTGAATCAAGCATTACATCACACGGACAGAACGATGAAAACCAAATCCAAAACCATAAAAGCTGAATCTTTTATGGTTTGCCAGTGCGAAGAAAGGCAAAGAAACAGAAGCAAACGTGGCAATGGCAATAACTCAGTCCACATGGTCCTGGCATGGCGTGTCCAGATGAGATCAATATGCATCTGAAATTAATTTTTCACGATTCAGATAATAAATACTCCTAATTTCGAATCCGGGGCTACAAAAATCTTGCTGTCTTACGAAACAGGACGGAAACAAACATCACTATAAGTGCACACGGTAGTGTAGCAAAGAGGATGAAACACCATGTGGATTCATTTCTATGTACTCATCGTAAAAAAGTAAAATCAATGTGGCACAGAAACACAGTAAGTGTTTTACTGATTTCAGTGGTAATTTAACCAAAAGAAAGGACACACTGTTTTGCAGACTGAAAGACTAACTAAAATTAACAGCCGAGACATAGTGATTTACTACTCAGATTAAAGTCGTCAATCTACCGTTGTATGAAGATTGAAGAATGTTCATCAAATGAAGGTAAGGCAAAAGCAGCAAGAACACAGGAACCAAAACCAACAGGAGCACCGAAAGAGAAAGTTCCAACCTTCGCCGCAATATGAACAGCCGAAAGGACAAAAGAAAACAAATCCTACTGTGCCAAATTCGATAGCACAATATTTCACCAAACGCGATCACATGACGGAAGAGCGGCAAGTCACGAGCGTAAAGTTGATGCAGAAAACTGAATCAGCGGGAAAAATACATGACTGTCCGTCCGTCCGAGCCACGAAAGGGACAGGTGTTATCATCCTAATCTCGTAAACCACAGATTAAATTACTCATGTTTTACGATTCGGACAAACTAGAAGAGTCGAGAATTCAAGAGCACAGGACAAAGGGGAAGAAGTTTGGGGAGAAGGAACAAAGGTTACTCAAGAACAGCAAGCGGCAAGAAATCTAATTTTATCAGCTCGATCGATAGAAAGATATCGGATAGAATCACAGCGGCTAGCACTAAACGCGCACGATTGATTTCTCTATGGAAGTCTGACGAAGTGGCGAATTCAAGAACGGCGATTGAACGGATTAACCCCCCAGAAGCAAACCACGAACCGGTTTCGAGCGCCAATGGTCGGCGGTCAATCAATCCAACCCCACGGAAACGGAAACCGCGGGAAGACGGACTACCTGGCCGGACGCGAGGACGACGGGGTCCCTCATGATCTCCGACGAGATCGGGCACAGGAACAACTCCGGCGCCGCCGCCTTCGGGGCCGCGCCCTTCCCCCCGATGCCATCCTTCCGCGGGCCCAGCTCGGCGTCCCGCAGCGCCGCGAGCGCCGACTCCGCCTCGTCGAAGGCGTCCCCGTCGGCGCCTCCGGCCGTGACGGCCGCCAAGAGCCGCCGCAGCCGGCGCCGCAGCGCCGCCGCCTCCTCCGCCGCCGCGATGGGCGTGGTCTTCGCCATGCCGCCGTCAGCAGGGCCCTTTGGGCTGTCCGTGCTGGCCGTCTTCGTCGGGCCCGAGCCGGGCTCCGGCGGGCATGGGCGTGGGTGGGGGAGAAGGAAGTGGTGGTGGAGAGAGGCCGGAGCGGAGGCGAGGTGGGGGGTTAAGAGAGACTCCAGAGTTGAGAGGTGGTTTGTGGTGGTGGGTTAACCGGTTAATAGCCGGTTTTTTATAATAAGATGCGAGTTGACGCTGCAACCACACGCTTGATCCGTCGTCGAGGTTTGAGGCTGCGTGTGGAGCACAGCTGGAGGTCTTCAGAGGCAGATGAGCACTGGAATTTTTTTTCAGCTTCAGGTCAAAAACTACAGCCTACGAATACGACGGTCATTGTTTTTTCCAGTTTAAAAGCAGATCAAAATCTACCGCTTCAGATTTATTATTTTTATGCAAATCGTACGTTGTAACCATTTTTAATATTTTTAATGGTTTTTCTCAAATCCTTCAAAACTATTTTTTAATATTTTGTTAGCCTCAACATATCTAGGAGTGTTATAAGGAATGCTATAGAAAATGCTCGAGCTTTACTATTAATGATACAGATTTCACATTACCTCGCACTTTCCACGTCATCCACGGCCACTGCCGACGCTATCCGTTGAAACCTTCCTCAACAGAAGATGAGTGGGAGCAAAGCTTCGTGACATCAATAACCGTAAGTGCGTAAGAGCATCTGGAACAGGTACTCTATAATACTGTACCTCGGGATAGAGTAGCTGGTGCAGGGAAGAAATCTTTTAGAGTGTAGTGTAAAATGTGAAGGAAATTTAGAGTGTTGGATAGAGGGAGTAGTGAATAGTGTTATAGAGTGAGAGGATAGAGTAGCCGGTGAAGTTGCTCTAGGAAGAACTTGAGTCGCCTATGACCATCGCAGTTAAAGTAGTGCACATCAGTATTGAGGACAAGCAACTGATTTAAAATTGCTACCTTAATTTATTTGCTCAAATTTTATTAAGTACATACATGTATAGTTGTTTCATAGGCAAATCGATCGATATCGCCCTATGTGAATATTGCGAAATAAATAAATTATTAATTATTTGTTTTTAGGCAGAGACTCTGAATATTTGCACACAATTGATCTCTTTTCTATTGTCCTTCCTCCTCCCATGTTGCAAGTCATATATTGATTCTAAATTGTAAATATTCCAAAATACCAACGCCTCAAATAAGTAAGTAAACCAAATGAAATACAAAGTCCTCTCGTGACAAGTGTGGGAGCATGCAAGAGAGGATATCATGTAGGCCAGGTAAGAGAGATGATGTCAGATAAATGGGCTTGGTGCAGGGGTTTTCAAAAATGAAGGTGACATATGGTCGCTAGTATGTTCTTTTCGGTGGTCTCTACTATTAAAAGTATTTTATGGTGAGTATTGAGTGATGAGTGATAAAGCCAATAACCAATCCTGACCATTGTTTTTAATCTAACGATGCAAACATCATAAGGATACTTTTTTATTTATTTTGCTTTCTTATTTTATTGTGTTGTGTTTTTTGAATCTTTTAATTAGCGAGAATACTTTCTATTGATTTAATTATCTTTCCTGTTTTACCGCATTTATATTCTAGGAATATTTTTTCAATGGTATTCATAAAGAAAATTGTTAAAGCCAAGGGTATATTGAGTAGACACAGTCAAGTATGGAAGTGTAGCTAAATTCTTTAGGAATTAAAATAGCTGAAGCTAATGGCACGTAAACGTGACACTATATGCTCGAATGCATAAACTAAATATATTGATCACATTGTGTTGGGACATCATTGATATTTTTTTTAAAAAAATTGCATCAAAGCACAACACTCGACTAGTAAGGATAAAGATAAAGATGGTTCAATTTATGTGTCTTTTTTGGACTTGTCATAAAATTTATGTCCCAAACAAGCCATGTGGCAAGGACAAAAATGGAACTACAATGTTTGAATGATTCTGTTCCAATTTAGAATTTATTTGGTTAGGCTACATAGGTACAGGGACCATTCCTCCAGATTTTCTGGAGCAAATCTTTTTCCTCCTTTTTTTGCATGTGATCCATGATGCTATGCAGGATCGCAGATAACAATGGTTCCTTTCTAGAAAAAACCGTAGTACCAATATGTTTCTTCCAGACAAAAAAAAAACTGCCCTTTTACATTCGTATTATTGGGTGTTTACGCGCACAGGAACTTGACTCCAAAACTCCCTATGTCCCATTGTTTCGAGAATTCGAGTGATGTATCCACTTTGCTTTCGTACAGAAGAAGAGCATGTATCACACATTCTGTGTGTCTTACTTTCATGTTCATAACTCACGTAGGAAACACAAATGATCTAAGTTCAACAGTAGAGAAAGATCGTATAGAACTGTAAACTAAAGGAGGGAAACATTTGTGTGAGGCAAAATTCACTTGTTTTCGCCTGTAATCTGCTTTATACTTTTTATTGTCTGAAATCCCTAATTTGACCATCGATTCTCATCGGGTTGTCTTTTGCACAAATTATATGATATTTGCTGAAACTAAATTTGAAGAGTTTCAAAAGGTGGCTTTCGAGAGAAGCTGAAACGTTTAGTCTAAGTTGAGTTTAAGAGTTTTTATCTTAAGACTCCAAGATTTTTGAGTGGCAAATTTTAAAAGTCAAAACATTAAACTAGTCAGGCGAATTTTAAAAGATTGTAAACAAGATGTAGAGCAGCCCGGGATTACATTCCATTAACCAAAAAAACCAAACTAAGGCAGTGTTTTTCAGCGTTTGCGTTTGTATTTGCTTTTGAGCTGGAAATTTGTAACCTCTTGGTAAGGACAACCGAGGGATCAAAAAATTATAGAAAAAATGGTTTTCAGAGTTTTGAAAATAAATATTAAGGCCTATAAAAATTGGCTACTAAATATCAAAGCGTTTGACTTGTACGAAAATAACAAATTTTCAGCTTATATGCAAACATAAATGTAAATGCTGAAAAGAACACTCCATAAGAAGAACACGGTGGGTCCTTCTGCGTGTTGTTTGTTGAAAAGTTTCTATCACACGTATAATGTACTCTGTTATTATAAAATAATTTGAATAATATTTACGTATTCGCCCGTGGCTCGACCTTGAAAGTGACTGGTGCTCCCTCTCTCTCTCTCTCCTCACAGAGAATAACTTTGGCATTGTGTTGAGTTGTTCACTTCACAGGCTGACACGCAGCACCGCGCAACGGCATGCCGCAGTTTGAGTCGCCCCATCTCGTGCTGCTGCTTCGTGGGGGCCCACGGGCACGGAGTCAGAGTCAGGTGGGCCACTTTACTCGGGGCCCACGGACGGGGCTCGTGCAGGACCAACGCGTGGCGACAGCTGGGTGCTGGCGCCTCCGTTCCAGACTCTCCCGACTCGTTTGTTTTGGCGCTAAAAGTGTTCAAAGCAGTATGTTATTTATCTTTTATCTTCACCACAGTGAATTCATTTTAAACTGCGTATGTATGAATTGAGTAAATCGAACTATACATGAAAACATTAAAAAAAAGGAATAATGCAGCGGAGATGTCGTACGTTGCTCTGACCTTGAGCGGAATGCCGATGGTTCAGATCGAAGCAGGCAAGAAATTGTGAAAGAAATTGTAAATTTTCGTCATGGTTAGATTTCTCATGTTGTATGATCTATAAATGTGTCAATCTCGTGCCAAGCTTTATTGTTTAAAGTAGAGGATGTGGGTCCATCGTGCTGCAATTTTCTCTTATCTTGATTTACACAAAAAAAAATAGAAAAGGAATAAAATTGACAATAGCTAATGGAATATTGAAGTGCTGGATTTTCAGTGCAACAAACAAAATTTTCTTATTGTTTATAGTTTCCTTTCGTTATTTTAATATTGAATTTCCCCTATGTTTCAGTGCTAAGCAAAAGGAGCAGATCAGCAGAAGAGAAGAAAACGGTGGTGTATGCGTGATTGGTCCGTCTGTTGGACTTTCAACATGGGCTGGCGCCTGACCTTACGCTTGAATTAGACTTATGATGGATTACAACATGCTTATGTTTGAGCCATATATATGTCAATGTGATAAGTGGATATATGGATGATTTGCTAGTTGTTGTACTATTGTAGATGATTAATGATATAGATATACGTAAGTAGTAAGTACTAGCTAGCGAATGTTTTTCCCCTGGATTTTAATCGTGTACAAATGCTTGTTTGTATGACTGCTATCTGCGGATGCAAATGTATAGGTGTACGGATTTTTCATGGATTTATTTTTTGGATATTTATTTGTATCTACAAATTTTTCCCTCACCTAATTATTGCTCTTTGTTTAAAAACAGAGTGGCGATTTAATTAGTCAATGCCACCTTCTTCCCCGTCGGCCCCTCCCCCTTGTTGTAGTCGCCACATTCACAACCCTCACACCTCCTTCCTCTATAGTGTAGCTCCACATGCCTCCAATACCACCTTGTCCCAATTGCCCACTATCTGCGACCGGCATGCAACATCATCATTGCCTTGCTGCCACAGTCCCTTCCCACCTCCATGCCACCTCCTACCCTAACACAGGTTGATGTGTAGCGATCCTCGGCGGCCACCACTCTTTGACGATCCTGAAGCTACACCACCATCAACGCCTCTATGACAAAGTTATACAACTGTCCAGGATTTCAGTTTATGTATAAAAACAGTATAACATTGTCAAACTTTATTCATTTTTTAAAATAATAGAAGTATAACTTTTAATCATTGCACCAACCAGAAATGCATACAACATTGTCAAGCTTTTTTATATACTTGATATTTTATATCAAAAGTGTAGTTTCAGTTTTACACTTCCAAAATATATAGTTGCATCTTTTAGGCATAGGCAAGCCTGAACATAAGCAAAACCCTAAAATTCTATGTCGAAGTCATCCATAACTATAAAACTCAAATCATGGTAAGTTATGTGTGCGGACTGAGAAAAAAGTAATTATAAAACACAAATCATGGTAATCATGGTAATAAAGGAACATGTTAATTACTCTATCTGATTCTTTTAGATAATGGAAGAAACTTTCAGTCTCTGCACCAACTAGTGATGCATACAGCCATTACAAATATTTATTATAAAGCATAAAACCAAATCGAAATGACAAACAATTATCATACTAAGACAAGCAACAAAAAGAAAATAAAAAAGAAACAAGCTTTGCCTCATAACAACCAGACGACCCTAACACCCCAAAAAGAAGCAAGCTTCTGTCTCATTACAACCAGACGACCCTAACACCTTGACTATTGTAGTTCTAAGTATCCTCACATAGAAGATGATCATCGACCTTCATCAGATTCCTCTGTGATTCCATAAGAACAATTCAATAGAACCAATTTCAAAATCTTCTCACATCACTCAAAAGGATTAAGTGAGCAAGAGGGCAACGATCGAATCAATCGGTCTTGAAAAGAAATGCAAACCAATCGAAACCAAGCGCAATAACTCAACATTCATTGCATAGCCGCCCATTTAATCAACGAATCAAGAGACAATCCAAATATGTAGGAGACCCGTGCACCTCAACGGCTCCTTATAGCAAGGTAACGACACCCACAGGAGTCATTGTCGTTGGATCTGGCTCAAAAAGCTAGAAAATGACAATTCAACCCGTTTCGCTAATCACTATCGTTGCAAACTTTAAGGAGGAATTCGCCAAGACCAACTGAGTGATCAAGGAGGAATTCGCCAAGACTAGCCGAGTGATCAAGGAGGAATTCACCAAGACCAGCCGAGTCATGTCATGAAGAATTCCTAAGTCAGTGAGCTTATATTGCGACAGACGATGGTAAGTACATTATGTTAATGATATGCCCTAGAGGCAATCATGTAATATGATTGTATCACGTCTATGTTTATGTACTTTTAGATAATATGTTATCAATTTCATGAATAAACATCCTTCACATTGTTCATCAAGAATGACTTGGTTGTAAGACACATTGTTTATATGATTTGATCATCACATATATTGATTGATGGTAATGTTTTACATACCATAGATATAGAGATATCAAATCAATAATATGGACACATGTTAGAGAACATGGTGTTTGATAGACCTACTTCGAGACACTATAGAGATTCTTATCTTACATGTGCCATCAGCCTATAGTTTCGAGTGGTATACCTATATGATTCTTAGACTAGAGATCGTTATTGAATCCCGGTATGCATAATTGTATGCTTTAGGGTTATCAACTGCTACACCGTAACTGGATAGTTATAAAGATAGATTTCAAGTATGCGATAAACATGTCGTGGGGTGTGAGCGATCAAGATGGAATTTGCCCCTCATTGGATTTGCCCCTCTTTGATGACAGGAGAGATATCTCTGGGATTGAAAAGTGCATAGCCATGCCAATGTGATTACAGAGTTAATCACGATTTAGAATCTATCACAAGATCGAGTGAATGGTCGAGCTATCACAAGGGTGGCACGCATCTCACCTTGAGCTTGGCTGGTATCATGCAGCAAAAGGATCAGTATGTGAGTATATTAATGTTCAACGGATATGATCATTCCATACATTTGGGGTCAATATGTCCTGCTAGGAACCGCTGTTGACTTGTGGTTTGGAAAAGAGTTTTCGGGGTCACGGCCACTTACGCATGACCTAATGGGTCACACACTTAACGGGTTGGAACATATCTAATGGATTGGATCCGTGTAGGATTAGATTCGCGCATACTGATCTGTATAGGATTAGATTCACGCATATTGATCCGTGTAGGATTAGTTTCGCGGATACCAATCTGTGTAGGATTAGAGTCCTAATGGACATCTAGTGTAAAAGTCTAGTGCGCTATATATAAGGAGAGACGGTGGGGCGGTGCACACACATGAGTTCGCTACCACGTAACTCTAGCCGTCAGGCCCCTACTGACTCCTAGAAACCCTAGCCAAGCGCGTGCGGTGCTAGCACACCAGCGCACGATGTTCCGTTCCCTAGACATGTGGATACCGTGGAGACACTGCTGCGGCGCTGACCGGCGACAAGGAGGAGAAGGTCGGCAAAATCGTCTACTTCCTCTATGGCAGTACGTACGATGTTGCTGCGGTGGTGATCGGCGAGAAGGGGACGTTTGACTAGACATGAACAACTACTGCCTGTACCTTGATGCATGCGACATCGGACTCAACTACTCCGACTCTCCTTTCGTCGCGTCCACGCGTCAAGGGATACGATCTGTGATCCTTTACTTGCATGATGTCCTGAGTGCTCGCAGTAGAAATTTTTGAAATTGCACTAGCGTAGCTGTGGGGCTTGTCATTTCCCACACTTGATCTACACTAGTCCCTGGATCAGTATACTAGTGCACGCCACTTACATAGCCGATCATACAAGCGGAAGACTTATATTAAATAAAGTACTTGTGATAAATCCGACAGGCCATCAAGTATTACAAACCTGGCACATTGGCCCAAATTGTTTAAGAACATAAATTCAACATTAGAGTGCAATGATAATCAAAAGATCCAAAAGATCCTCCTGCCGGCTATGCCCTAACAAATGATTAGAGAGACGGCTTAAGCCTCGTCTCCATCCTCATTGTACTCTTGGGCTCCATCCTCATGACACGCGTAGGGGTTTTCCTCATATTCATCATCTAAAATAGTGAGTGTGTGCAAGGTCAGTGCGCAATCAAACCGTACTAGTGAGTTAACACCCAACCTAGTACAAATAGTGATAATGGTTCCAAGGGTAGGTTGGGGGTTTGTTTATTTGCAGTAAGCAAGTTTTATAAACCAAAACATATTACTTAGCAATTTTAACCCAAAGTTCTACTAATCAATAAATCATTCAATAATTTTCCAATTCCATACCATATACCCATACTAAACTCCACTAAACACTTATCATCATCTTTCGGGTGTGGTGCACCCATTGTGAGTCATACACCCATGAAGTGCCCGATCTTTCCTAGTTGGGTTGCCAAGCTGACCCTAGAGTCACGGCTTTCTAGCGATGTATGACCTAGATCATCTCGCGGATGACGACATGATCCTATCTTCACCTCGGACTAGGGTTTCCATGAGGCTATCCAGCAAGCCACTAGGCCCCACATCTGTACTACCGCGTAATGGCAACGCTTTGTGGTGATAGGAACCAAATCCCGTAGGCAAATGGTTAGCGACTTTCCACTACATGCCTTCTTGCATGCCCGTCCGGTCCACTATAGGAGTCATCTCGGATCCGGCCAATCCATACTTATCCATAACCACTTCTTTCTTCCGCTATTGTTCCTCTGTGTGCCCTGCACACGATGTGTCAGAACAACCTCCCGTAGGCAGGTGGCAGCGCTTAGCAGCTATACGTGTTGCCCCGCTCTCCTCAACGCACCATCTGTGAACTGATAGCCCTCTTCTCCACACCATGTAGCCTGAGCTACTTCTACACCCTTATCCACATGTCGGACCACGTCCGCATTCCATAACCACATACACTGGCATGTCAGGCCCAATTTTCAATGTTCAATGTTTATATTGTAATCATGTCCGGTGAATGTCGGTTCACCGTTCCGAGGCGACATAAGCCTACAAATTATTAATTGGACCTGAGCAATATTTAAGCAGATTTTAACCAAGACTTAGGAGTCTAAATCATTTTATTTAACCTATCCAGGCTAGTTAGGGTGATCATCAAGGCAATCATTAATAGAATCAAATGAGGGATGACTTTATCAAGGCAAGATCATCATGGTAAAGCAATATCAAGTAATAAACAGGGCATGATATATCATGATTAGATAAGTGGTCATAAGTAATTTGATATTTTAAACGAAATTGTCAGCGGTTGGGAGTTCGGGCTTCTAGATGCCGAGCTTACTTGTTGAACTGAGAATCAACGGGCCCCTTTCTGCGCCGGGCGAGGACTTCGGGGGTGGGCTAGGCTTCTCAAGGCATGTCGGGCAAGCAAAAGGAGGTGACGATGCGGTGGTTTTTACCCTGGTTCGGGCTTCCCACTGCCGGGATAACAGCCCTACGTCCAGCCTTACTTGATAGCAGAAGAGAGTGTGTACAAGGGGCGAGCGACAGAGCAACAGGCGGATCAAGCGCTCCTTGATCAAGTACAAGTCGTATTTTTAACTATGGATGTTTTCTAGATCTGTTTGTTGATGGCCGAGGTCTCTATGTCCTCTTTTTTTTGTTGTGTGTTTTTTAGCATGCCCCCCCTTAAATTGGTAGCCGCAAGCCGCTATTTATACCTGCTTCGGGGGACAACTACTCCTAATTGTACGCCGGGCACACGCGATGAACCACAAGACGCAGCGCCACTGTAGCGCGTAGGGTGTGACGGTAAACCAAGCCGCTCTCCATGCCGTGACGCCAGAACAATGTGGACAGGGCAGATGCGACAGTCGCTTTTGATTTTTGCGCCTTTGGACCAGTTCACTATACAGGCAAATAGGTGCACGTGATCTCCCGCCACGTGTTCGTCCAAGCAGGGGACTACTCAGGGAAGCGCCCAAGCAGTGAGGCTGCTTAGGGCAGGGCTGTTGAGGCTCAAGAAGGGAGTAGCTTCCTCTTAAGACTTTTACAGAAGAGAGTCCCCTGGGGGGGTTGGAGTCAAGCCAGAGTCCCGGAGGCCTCCTTGAGCACTACCTCAGGTCAGCCACATCGGGGCCACTCGAGGAACACATTGGGCTGGTCAAATAACGGCCACCCGAGCAACACGGGCCGGCCGAGCGGGGCCGCCTAAGCAAAACTTCGGGCCGGCCGAGCATGGGCCACCCGAGCAGCACTTCAGGCGAGAACCCGGACTTGGGCGGTGCGGTCCCAAGAACATCCTCGACCGTATCGACAAGGTGAGCTCTCTTGCTGAGCTTTAAGTTCTAGATCGAGAAACACTTCAGTCTTCTAATGTGCCTCGTCCCTTTTCTTTAGGAGAAGGAGGCCTTGGAGGCCATGCTCTGGTCCGAGTAGTTTGCCCAGGGCGATGCGAAGGCCAAGGTGATGAAGGCCGCCATGAAGAAGAGGGCCAACTCTCCGGCAGCGGACGAGCTAGCGACGTCGCGGCCAAGGCAGTCCCTCGCGCGGCGCCTCCAGCAGCCCGTGCCCCGGTGCCGCCCCCTCACAACCCTTCCATGGAACACATGGAGTTCGCAGAGAAGGAACGGGACATCCATACTTGGTTTAGGGATTTTTTCGCACGAGACCCCGGCCATTATGCTCGGTGTAGCAGATCGCGACCGAGGCCAAGGAAAGGGCGCCCTAGGAGAAGGAGGAGGAGGTTGAAAGGGAGAACGAGCAAGCTCTCCGGGACCTCCTTCACTAGGCTAAAACGTCACACCAGAAGTGGTTGTAGAATCCAACGGCCCCTACACCCGAGGCTGAGGTGGAAGATGAAGGGGACGAACAAGGGGGAGAGGAGGACAAGCAAGAAGAGGACGAGGTAGCGCCTACGTAGGAGGAGCTGCAGGCGATCTTGCGAAGGATTGCCGCCTCGCTGCCTTCGGCCTGTGGCAAGAGAGCTGGGGACACGAAGCGGATGCTCGCCACCGAAGCCTCTAGCTCGGGGACGGCTTCTGAGCACGGGTCCGCAAGTGAAGGAGGCGGCTTTGACCACCCTTAGGGGACCGACGATGAGGCCAGGAGCCAAGCCCACGCCCGCCGCGCCGCTCCCTCCAACTGGGCCAACGACAGACACCGGTAAGTTTCTGACCTAGGTTTGTGCCTTCTTTCGTTAATGATTTGATGATTTTTTAACGCTTTAGATAGCCCGGGATGATTTTGCCATGCTTCAATTTTGCAGCAGACCGAGCGACCGAGGTGACAGCTGACCGGACCCTAGGCGAGCATGGCAGCGCCCACCAGCCTCCGAGTGCATATGCCGCTCGTGGCGGAGTGGGGATCACGGTAGACGACGCCACTGCGGAGACACCTCCTAGTCCCCGAGCGTACGTGCTACTCGGGACGGTGAGGGCAAAGAGGTAGCGGACGACGCCGCTGCCAAGGACAGCGCCACTACCCAGCCCCAAAGCCTAGTCCCTGCTCGGGGTGAAGAGGAGGTGGCCAACAAGGCGGTCAACGCCGCCACTGAAGACGACCCTACCCCCTAGCCCCCGAGCGCAGTCCCTGCTCGGGGTGGGAAGGAGGAGGGTGCTAGGGATGACGCCGCCAACGAGAGTGGCGTCGCGCCCCCACCCCCGAGCGTAACTCTTGCTCGGGGTGGCGGGTAGGACGTTGAGAATGGCGCCGCAGGCAAGGGGACAACTCGTCCAAGCCCACCTTTCTTCACATGGCTCTCACACTAGGAGGAGGGGGATCCTTCCGGGCCGGCCGCCGGCGCCCTCGACGGTCAGCCGTCGGTGCGCAAGGATCCTGGGCCGAGCTCAGTGCCAGGCCCGGGAAGCCAGTAGCTCGTGGTGTCGCAGCTGCAGACTGATCGCATCGCCGAACATTGGAACAGCGAAAGTGCTCCTCAGTCTTCCCTTGCAAGTTATGGTAGCTTCTCCCTCTCATGCTCTGTCCATTTTTGCAACTGTACGCGAACGTGATAGGAGAGGTGGCCGCCGCTAAGATGGCCTACGAGTAGTGGCTTGTGGACGAGGCCTAGCGGGGGAGTAGATCACCATCCTTGAGCAAAGAGCGTCCGAGCTGCAGTCCTCCCTAGAAGCGGTTGAGTCCTCCATCTGCAGGCAGTTTATCCAGGCGTCTGAGCATAGTTGATCCTAGTGGCGAATGGAGCCCTCCCACTGGTTAAAGAGCCAGGTTCGAGCTGGCACCTCGAGCACAACGGGGAAGTAGTTAACCATGATGGCTTTGTTGCCACCGACGGCCATCGCGACCATCATATAGATCGTGAGAAATTCGTCCGAGTTCTGGGTCCCGTCGAATTTCTCCATGTGCTCGGGCTTGAACTTTCGAGGCCATGGCGCCTCCCGCAGCACTCGGGAGAACGCTGCGCAACCCGCGTGATACGACCCCGAGCTCCCCGAGCGTCTGGGTCATCGTCGCCGGGCAATAGGCCGAGGCGAGTGAAATCCTCACGCCGGGGTTACTTAACCGTTCGGATCGAGGAGACGCTTTGCACGCTACGGTCCCGCCGACAGCCACCGTGGCCACGGTGCCCCAGTGCGTCCTCCCCCGTGAGAACGAGCTGTCATGCCTCCTCCGGTACGATCGGCCAGACCGGTTGCCTCGGGAACCGCCCCGGGAGCAAACCGTCATGTCGAGGTCGGCCGCGATGCCTTCTAAATCTTTCGCGACCGCAGCACTCATGTCGGCCATGCCGAACCCCTGCGGGTCATACTGGAGGTTTCGCACGACCAGGGCAAGGGCTTTCAGGCTCTCGCGGCTTTGGAGCACCGGGTCATGTGAGTGCACGTGGCATGAGGGGCTGAGCCGAGGTGACCAGCGGCCGCGGCTGGCTGCCCGCTGCGATGGCGCTGCGAGAACCCCCCAGGCCTAGTGACGGAGGCTCGCCAAAGTTCGGTTGACGAAATCAGTAAGATGGCCACGTGTGGTCTCACGCTGGTGGCGCTCCTCATCCTGCTGACCTATCCGGTTCGGCGTGCAGACGGAGCTAGTTGCGAGGATGTTGCACGAATGCCGCGCGATGTTGTCCCTTCATCGGACTTGTACTTTCGGGCTGAAACGCTAGCCTAGCCGTATGAGCCACCATTGCCGACGGAATGCATGACAGTGTCTTGTTCTGAAACCTCTCGGAGGAGGTTCATGATGGGCACAGTGACATGCATTCCGGAGGGGAACGCTGCGCGCTCGAGTTCGTCAAAGTAGTCGTCGTAGTTGTCGAAGCCGATGTCCGTGAGGTCGTGGGTATCTTGGGAATTAGGCATCCCCGAGGACTTTCGACATGAACGACTCTGTCGAATCCCCACGGACGACACCAGCTGTCGGCAGTTAGGCGTTTGGGTTCCCAGGTGCTGAGTTTAGTTGTTGAACTAGGGATCAACGGGCCCCTTTCCGCGCCGACCGAGGACTTCGGAGGTGCGCTAGGCTTCCCAAGGCACGTCAAGCAAGAGAAAGGAGGTGATGACGCGGCGGTTTTTTTACCCTGGTTCGAACCTCCCACTGCCAGGATAACAGCCCTACATCCAACTTTGCTTGATAGCGGAAGAGAGTGTGTACAAAGGGCGAGCGACCGAGCCACAGGCGGATCGGGAACTCCTTGATCAAGTACAAATCGTATTTCTAACTATGGATGTTTGTTGGATCTGCATGTTGATCGCCGGGCTATCTATGTGCTCTTTTTTTGTTGTGTGTTGTTTTTTGCGTGTCCCTCTTAAATTGGTAGCCCTGAGCCGCTATTTATACCCACGCTGGGGGACAACTACTCCCGTTTGTACGCCGGGCATACGCGATGGACCGCGGGACGCAGCACCACTGTAGCGCATAAGGCATGATGGTAAGACATGCCGCTCTCCTTGCCGTGACGCCGGAACAGTGCCGACAAGGCAGACACGATAGTCACTTTTGACTTTTGCGCCTTTGGACCAGTCCGCTACACAGTCAAACGGGTGCATGTGACCTCTCGGCACATGTTCGTCGAGCAGGGGATTGCTCGGGGAGGCGCTCGAGCAGCGAGGCTGCTCGGGGCAGGGCTATTGAGCCCAGGCCATAGCTCTTGCTCGCGGCCGAGCAACCACGGATGATCGGCCCTTGCTAAACGCGTGCTTAGGGTCGCTCGGGGGTGCTCAGCACTAGGGGCATAATCCAAAACCCCGACAAAATACTTTAGAAGATTGGGAATCAACATGATCTAACTAGATGTTAACTCGCCTTGAACCTGGGAGTGAAGGGGTGTTCCTACTGGTCCTCGTAGGGCTCCTCCTGCTCCTCTGTGTCTAATGACAGAATGGATTCGAAGAATAATAAATAAAACTCCAAGGTGCACGAGAAAGCATGATGCATTAAATGCAACCTACTTAGTCTAGCGATTGGTGTTTAGCGTTAGAAGGTTAACAACATGTCAATTTTAGATATCATAGAAGTTCCTTGAGTCTACTTATGTTTGTAATTCTACGAAAAGATAATGGTGGTGCGAGTGATAGGTAATATATGATGATGATGATGATGATGATGCAATAAGTTCAAGGTAAATTTAGAATTACCCGAGTGACCCCGAACCTATTTCGCCCTCGGGGTCAATAGGCGAGACACGGTGACCTTGAACTTATTGTGGCCGACGAAGTTTAGGTCGACACGATGACATAAGTAGACTCTGTGTCGACCTAAACTTCGTCGTTGACTGTAAGTTCAAGGTAGGCCTTGTAGGATTTTGGTGATTAATGACAAATATATTTAATGGTAGGCTTTATTAAACAACAAACATGGGTTATTGATCAATCTCCTTTGAGACTAGCATATGTTGTCTTAGTCTCTTTGATTGAAGGGTTGTTCACCATTAAAGACATGCATCTCATCATCCTAGTTAAGACAAATATTCCTTATTGATGTTTCTTCTTTAATCTCATATTTAGGTCTTTGGTGAATGATCCATGTGGAGGTATGAAAAGCATATTTTACATTGTATATCTATTGAATGTTTAATTTAGTACTTGACTCATACTATTCCTTTTATATATGACAATCTTGTTATGAGATTAATGTGGTTATTGCTAAGTTTTCTCTAAGTCTTATATTTCTATAAAGGAATCAAATAAGTGCAAGATGATGTATGCAATCTCGGTATCCTTTCCATATTTATTGTTGCATTCCTTTTATACAAGTACATAGTGAGATCTAAGTAACATATTGATTATAATTATGCACATTGCTTCATTTCATACTTATTTGTGCATAATTATCCTTTCAAGCTTAATACGTGCATTGCTCACTTGCCATTCTTATTCTAACTAGAGTTAAACATCACCTTGCTATAATTGACTTTGTGCATGTGTGGCTTGTTTTACATCTTCTCATGCACTTAATTTAGAAGTTTAATTTAAATTGAATCACAACATCACTCTAGCTTTACATATAAATTGTACATGTGTAATTCTTGAATATACTTTCGTATGCATCTTTAAGTGAAATTGTATTCATGAAATTAATTAATTGCCATGAATTATTGAATTATCCCTTGGGTAATCATCTCTCTACTGCATATAAATCAAACAAATCTTTATCATAATGTATTTAGTAGAGACCTATCACATATTAAGTGTTCCATTCATGTTTGAGCTTTATTCTTGAACACTTATTGAGCTTAAACCATAGTTAACTTTAAATCTATTCATTCATATTGAGCTTTTGGGACTAATATTTTTCATGAGGTGATGTGACACTACTATAGAAATGCCCATCCTTGACCCCTCATCACTAGAGGATTCGTGTAGAATCACCAGTGAAGCGGCTTGCGCCCACCCCGCCCTACGCCGGGGACATGACAAACCACCAGTGATGGCACATGTACAACAAATCACCAGTGATGGTACCATATCACTGGCGGTTCGGCCACTGAACCGCTAGTGAAACTATCACTAGCGGTTCTTTTGAAAATCTGCCAGTGATATGGTACCATATCACTGGTGGTTCGTCCACTCAACCGCTAGTAAAACTATCACTAGCGGTTCACCTGACCATCCGCCAGTGATATAGTACAACAAACCGCCAGTGATTTTGGAGGGAATTAGCACTGGCGGTTCTTTGGATTCACTGCTAGTGATAGTCACCTAACTCTGGTGATTCGCCTGAAGAATCGCCAATGATGTAGTCCTGCATATTACTCTTAGTGGACAGGAAGCTCCATTACTGCTGCTCACTGTGGTCCTCTCGAACTGTAACGGCGGCAGCGGTGAGGAAACAGTAAGAAGGTTAAAAAAATTTACAAATTTCTTCAAGATCTTAGGAGCTTTAGTTGTTTAAAGGTTAGTGGTACCTATATCATTTGCTAATTGCTCTCGTGTTGCTTATTTGAGGTAGATGAGAGATATATGTATGTGTAGATTTAGATCTAGATTGAGTGCTGAATAATTAATATCCATGTGTTTGGTTGATGCTTGCTAGTTTGAGGTGGATGAGAATAATTAATATCCATCTTGTTCATAGATATGAACGTGCTTAATTATAGCTAGCTAGTTTGAGGTGGTTGAAAATAATTAATATCCATGATTTGTTTATGATAGCTAGTTTGTGATGGATGAAATTTATTAATTAATATCAATGGTTTGTTTATGATAGCTAGTTTGTGGTGGATAGAAATACTTAATTAATATCCATGGTTTGTTAATGATAGCTAGTTTGTGGTGGATGAAAATAATTAATTATTATCCATGGTTTGTTTATGATAGGTAGATTGTGGTGGATGGAAATAATTAATTAATATCCATAGTTTGTTTATGATAGCTAGTTTGTGGTGGATGAAAATAATTAATTATTATCCATGGTTTGTTTATGATAGCTAGTTTGTGGTGGATGAAAATAATTAATTATTATACATGGTTTGTTTATGATAGGTAGTTTCATGGTAGCTTGTATGAGGTGGGTGAGATTAATTAATATCTATTTCTATCTTTGTTTTTTTGACTAAAACTATGTATGAAGAATTTACTTAATTAAATCGCCATATTAAATTTGTGCAGATAGTGGATAGAACATGGATGTACATGGGAAATCGTGTGACAGAAGATTATGTCAAAGGCGTATAAGGGTTTATAAGAGCTGCCGTGGAGGATATGCAGGAGAGAAGGGTTGATGCGATATGTTGTCCATGTATTGACTGCGCTAATATGAAGTAGTTTAGAAACTCAAATCAGATCGAGTTTCATTTCATGAAGCAGGGATTCAAAGAAGGTTATTCGTGTTGGACGAGTCACGGTGAGCAAGAAAAAAGAGAAGAGCGTGATGCGGGTAACGATGAGGCGGGTGTCGAGTGTGATGTTGACGAATTATGGTGTGACGATAAGTACAATTTCGATAAGATGATGCGTGACGTAGAAATGGACTATGGGACTATAGAAGAGTTTGCTAAGTTCAAAAAATGGTCTGAAGAGTCGAAGAAACCAATCTTTGATGGTTCCAAGGAAAAACACACTATGTTAGCGACTGTCCTCGAACTACTATAATTGAAGGTAAGGAACCGCTGGTCCGATAAGAGTTTTACGGAGCTCTTAGGATTTCTAAAGGATCTTCTTCCAAATGGTAATGAGTTGCCAGAAACAACATACCATGCAAAAAAAGGTTATTTGTCCCCTAGGAATGGACGTGCAGAGAATCTACGCCTGTCGGAATGATTGTATACTATACAGTAAAGAATACACAGATTTGCACTCATGCACGGTCTATGGAGCATCCCGCTACAAAAGAAATGCCAAAGGCCAAGACAACGGTGACCGGGACGTCGAGATAAATTGAGGACCTCCAGCTAAGGTTATGTGGTTCTTGTCGTTGACTCCACGATTGATACGTTGGTTTGGAAATAAAAATGAGTCTACACTGCTCAGGTGGCACTCGGAGGATTGTAAGCAAGATGGCAAGCTCATACACCATACAGATGGCCCCCAATGGAGAAACATTGACCATAAGTTCCCGGAATTTGGTGTAGACCCTAGAAATGTGAGGTTTGGGTTGAGCACGGACGGTATGAATCCATTTGGTAACTAGAGTAGCAAGCACAGCACTTGGCATGTGAATCTATGCATATATAATCTCTCCTTGGCTATGCATAAATAGAAAATACATTATGATGTGTATACTAATTCAAGGCTCAAAGAAACCTAGAAATGATATTGATGTGTACCTAGCACCATTGGTGAATGAACTTCAGACACTGTGGAATAATGGGTGAAGGTATGGGACGCAGGCCGGTGGGAGACCTTCACGCTACACGCCATGTTATTCTGCATCATCAACGATTTCCCCACACTTGGAAACCTATCGGGCATGTCAACGAAAAGCAGCAAAGCTTGTCCTCGCTGCATGGAGGATACCACAAGTGTGTGACTAAGGAACTCTCGGAAGACCGTGTATATGCGCCATCAAAGGTTTCTTCGCACTCATCATCCGTATCGAAAGATGGCCAGACAGTTCGACGAAACTAAGGAGCAATGCTCAGCTGCACAACTAGTTAGTGGAAAAGAACTTAATGATATACTTACGGATTTTCATGTCGAGTTTCGGAAAAGGGAAAAAGGTCATACAAAGAGTAAGAACAAGAAGACTACTTAGAATGGCATATGGAAGAAAAGGTCAATTTTTTGGAACCTAACTTATTAGCATGACTTGGAGGTTCGACATTGCATTGATGTCATGCATGTTGAGCTTAATGTATGTAACAGTTTGGTTGGGTTATTGCTGAATATGAAGGACAAAACGAAGGACGGGCTCAACGCACGGCTCAACTTGGTTGATATGAAGATAAAAAGTGAGTTAGCACCAATCGATACCAGTACGGCAAAAAATTCCTCCCTGCAACATGCTATACTGTTTCGAACGCCGAGAAAACCGATTTTTGTAAGTGTTTTCATAATGTTAAATACCTGTCAGGTTACTCTGCCAACATGAAGAGGATTGTTTCGATGGACGATTTGAAACTGTTTGGGATGAAGTAGCATGACTGCCATGTTCTGATGACTCAGATGATTCCCATCGCAATAAGGAATATGTTGCTTCATAATGTTTGACATATAATCAATAGGCTCTGCTATTTCTTCAATGCAATCTCCCCAAAGGTAACGATCCCGATGTTCTTGATCCCCTGCATGTAGGCTGAAGCAACAACAATTTTGTGTGAACTTGAGATGTACTTTCCACCATCATTTTTGATATTATGGTACATCTCATTGTTCACCTTGTTAGAGAGATAAAGATATGTGGCCTGGTATTTCTATGTTACATGTATCCGTTCAAGAGGTACATGGTATTTTGAAGTCCTTCGTACGCAATAGATATCGACCCGAGGGCAGCATCATCGAGGCTTATGCAACAGAAGAAGTGATCGAATTCTGCATCGATTACATGTCGCAAGTTGATTCCATTGGTATGCCCGTATCTTGCCATGAGGGCAAGCTGCAAGGCAGCGAGACACTTGGTAGGAAAATAATCACTCCCAACATCGACATGTATTACAAAGCACACTTGATTTTCCTGAACCACATGACCGAGGTGAGCCCTTATGTTAATGAGCACAAGGAAACTCTAAGCCGGCAGTATCCAAAGCAAACAGAGGCTTGGATCAAAAAAGAGCATAATCGTCGTTTCAATGATTGGTTCAAGCTATGACTACGTGGAACACCGTGTGCCGATCGACTTCTCTGGTTAGCAAAGGGGCCAGTATTCACCATCGTGATATGGCAAGGATACGAGATAAACGGGTACACATTATATAGTACATCAGGACACGAAGAGCACTATACAGAATAGCAGCGGTCGTATAGACGCATGGGAGGAGGAGCAACACAAAGGTCAGATAACGCAGCATATGAGTTTGTACTATGGCTTCATTGAGGAGATTTGGGAGCTGAACTACGTAATTTTCAAAATTCCCCTGTTTTTGATGCAGATGGGTTACTCCAGGGGGTGTGCAATGCGATGATTTTGGTGTGATACCGTTAGCCTCTAGCGTGTGGGGTATAGAGATGACCCTTTTGTGCTCGCAAATCAAGTTTTATAGGTCTTCTATATAACCGACCCCTCCTATAAGAAGAAGCACGTAGTTCTTAGTGGAAAACGACAAATTGTTGGAGACGAGAATGTGGAGGAGTACAACCAATTTGATGAGATTCCTCCGTTCGGAGATGGCATCCGCCCCCGGTTAAAGGAAACGGCTAATACACTAGGCTATGTGCACGTCGATCATAAAGAAGGGCCAATCATATGACTAGTCAATGTAATGCTGTATAATATTGACATGACAATGTAATGTTCTATTATATAAATATCTGCACCATCGAGTATATTTATAGCAGTCAATTTTTATTATGGAAGCTTACTTTAAATTTGTATATCTATTATATAAATATCTACACCATTGTGTACAATGGGTCCATATTTCATATAATAAATAATAGGATAAAAAGAAAAGTCCATATTTCATACAATAAATAATAGGAAAGAATCCATAAAAATGAAAAGATTAAATAAATAAAATTAATATAAAACTGTAAAAAGATTCCATAAAGTTAGAAGGGCATATTCAAAACTAAAATTACAACAATATTCCATAAAAACTGTGAGCTAAAACCATGGATATGTTGTGGCGCCTCCTTCTAAATTCATATTCGGCTCAAAGAAGTCATTGCCCATTCGCTGTCCATGTGGTTGGAAAATAACATACGAGCTGCTCAAAAGCAAGCCAAGCACGTTAGTTTCCAACCTGAGCATGCAACGATACACATGGACGACCTTTGTTGAAACGAATGCAAACCGGGTGCCCGGATATGTGCTCGGTGATGGCTCCCAAGATCAGCTACCATCACACACATATCCTCACAAAGATGGATAGCACAACACATACATCGTGTGACACATTTTACATAACCAAAACAGTATGGACTGCTGTCCATACAATGTATATGACATAATCAGAGTATCGTAGCAGCGTAATAACAAGTTTGTCCAACGAAAACAGTGGAAGATTAATCATAATTAAACCAAAAGGCCAGCATGGTATGCCCCCATTAACCCATGGGCAACCGACTGAAAATTAGAACTTCGCTTGCTCGCTAGCGGCACCATGCTCTGCTTGGTAGTAGTAGTACTCAAGCACGGGGTCATCTTCACCTGAAATTGCAGCACATCAGTTGAGTACAGATGGTACTCAGCAATAAGAGGTAATGTATATCCTCAATTATGAATATTATGTACTCCAAGAAAGGGCTAGCATTACTTTTAGCACAAATTACTTTTTTGCAAGACATGTACATGAGTAGGTTGTAAATTGCATTTGAAAAAAACATTTCAAAAATAATGTTTGTAACATCCATCATAATTCATCATCATAAAACCGATCATCATCAATCCATGGGCTCTAACCGCCCTTGGTCCCCATCCGACCATATCCACAACATGCTCGGGCTCTATCCGCCCTTGGTCTCTATCCGACCATACACCACGAGCAACCCTATGCTCGGAAAGACACACGGCTATCCCACCATGCCTAAAACCAATATCCAAACTTAACCATGAGCTAACATCAGTGTCTCGCTTCACAATTTTTCATCCTTAACCCTGGACGTGGCTGTTCGAACAGTTTAACACTCTGTAGAGGTGTACGACTTTACCCACATGACACAGTAAGCCATGCCGAAGCCACTTAGATGTACATGCCAGTCCATTGGGTCACCCGAGTTGATTTTATCCACTCGCCACTCCTCGAGTGCAGGACAGAGCCAACCGTTGCAGTGGATTTATCCAAGTCCCATCACACCCAAGCACAGGGACGCACCACAGATGGTCCACCCTGCCACCCTACCCTCTAACACAAGTTGCCCCGCTGATACCCAACGGCGCAAGCATGCACAGGAAATTGGCCAAGTGTTCCCATGATACACATATGGTCGTATGTATAGTAACTTGAAGGGATTGGCACCATGTTCGGTCCTTAATTCACTCGAACGAGGCTACGCGTCCAAGATCCGTCCTCCCATCATCTCCTATCACCCGTTCAAGTCCAATTCAGAGCTCACACGTAATCCATCATCATCATCACCAGTATCACATAATAAATTATTCACAATTGAAGTCATACGACTAACAGAATTACTCTATCGATCGCTTTACCACGTTGACTCTAAACATGGCTAAGCTTCCGCTGACCAAACCCAATTAATAACATCCTCTTAGGCTCCAAAGGAATAAGGATATCAAACAAAGACCACTAAGTAGGAGATAACTAAGTTCTACCCACCAAGTGACATATATATTTTAATTTAGCATGCAAGCAAGTGATAGAACATAATTAAAATCTTGCATTCATAAATAGAGGATCAATATGATTCAAATGAGGGGAGTATATGTGCCTTGTTGCTGCTGGTTGGGGTACGGAGCTCCTTGCTCAAGCTCGGGCTTCTCCGCAACATCGTATCCTATCATTTGGTAATAGGCACATCAAATAAAATCCAGATAAAATATTCAACAAATGGAAACTGCAAATATTTTCAGAGATTTAGTTCATGAGCTAATGCAAATTTTGCAAAAAGAATCACCCAAATCCGAGTTCAGATGAGGGAGATATGGCCATTTGAAGTTTGTGTGGTATTCTTACTCGGGATGACTAGGGTTTGCTCGGGAATGACCATAGTTGCTCGGGAATGGATCAAACTTGCTCGAAAAAGGATACCTTTGCTCGGGAAGGACATACTCTTACCCGGGAGTGGGTTCTCTTGGTCGGATATGGCATATCCTGCTTGGTTAGGCCTTGCTCTTGGTTGGGCATACCTAATCTTGTTCGGAAGGGTCGCATAGCCTGTATGTTGCTCGGTACGAATAACTTTTGGTGGTCAAGATTAGCTTGGTTGAGCTCAGGTTCTACACAAAAGCTGTATAGAATTGTGAGGCGCATCTTTTTCATGTAGAACACTTTTCCATCCGAGCTATGGATGATTTTGTAAAAATTCTTTTTCTGCACTGCTGTCCCGAAAATAAGGCTGAAATAGAGAGCCTTGGGTTCGGTGGCTAGGGTTCTTCGGGTTCACCAAGGGAAAGGCTTAGCCATGTGATCCAGCAAATGAAAGACATCAAGAACAGAAAGGGAAGGGTCCTTACCCAGCAAGGATGGTCTTGCTCTTGGCTAGAATCCCTCGGATGACTAGGTCAAAGAGGATGGCTGCAACTTCTCCTAGTTCTTGCTGAATCTGCTGTTCTTCTCCTCCTCATTGTGTTTCTGGCCTTCTCCTTCTAGTTGCTGCTGAAGTCGGCTCTTCTCCTTCTCCTCTAATTTAGAAGGAAGACCTTCATGCTGTCTTCAAGCTGAGGGATGGAAATCATGGCAGCAAGAAGAGCAACGAAGTGAGTTCTTGCTGCCGATAATCACAGACAGTAGGATGATGAAATAGAGATGGATCTCACCCAAATCCTTGTGCATGCAAGAATGGCTTGGATGCACTTGAAGCCTAGGATGTGGAGAAACAAATCTTGCCCCATGGCCTGGATACAGATGGAAATGGCACAAAGAGGAGGAAAATAGAATCAGCACGCTGCTGTTCAAAACAGAGCAATGAAGAGAAAAGGGGCCAAGAAATATAGCAAACCTTTGTGCATGTGCTTACCATGGTATGGAGTGGATAGCCAACGATCTCAGCTTTCCAACGGCATGCCACACTCTAGGTTAATCCCTATATTTTGGTGGCCGATTTGAAAACAAAGTGGAGGTAGAAGATGAACAACCTAGCTGTTCTTGCTGCTAGGTTGAAGCTGAACTTGGGTGGACCGAGGGAAATAGCTGGCTGAAGAGGGTGGAGAAGGGGTTTTATAGTGCTAGGGTGTCCCATTCACAAGTGGGGTCAGGTCCCACAGGTCATAGAGAAGCTATGGGTGGAAAAGGAGTGGAAAAAGGTGGAAGACTGTGCTGTCTGTAGGGCTGGAACTTTAGCTCGTGGCTCACGAGCAGCTTGGGCTCGGCTCGGAAAAAGCTCGGGCTTGGGCTCGGCTCGTTTACAAACGAGCTCGAGCCGAACACATTTTTTAGCTCGTTCAAAAAACGGGCACGAGCCGAGCTAGGCTTAGCTCGCTCGTGGCTCGTTCACATATTACACAGAGAGGTGAATAGCAATATCCCGACCCGAGCCCCTAATCCCCTATTCCCCCATCCCCTCAATCCCTCACCTCACCATTCTCTCACGTGGCGCGGCCCCCAATCCCATGTCCCCTCGGTCCCTCAGCGGCACGTCGTGGTGGCGGCGGCGGCTCCCCACGGCAGCATGGCGCAGCGGCAGTTCGTCCACGGCGGCGATAAGCAGTATGCACCTGGATCTCCTTTCTAAGCTCTCTCTTTGACCGGGTCAGGGGTGAGCCGGCGCCGTCCCCTCCATCTTCACCTCTGTCCACCCCCAACCCTCCATCTCCACCTCCGACCAACACTCCATCTCCACCTGTGGCCGTTCCTGCCCCCTCCCTCTCCACTTACAGCCAGCACCGCCCCCTCCCTTTGGTCTTCCAGCCAACGAGCCACGAGCGCTCGCGAGCTGCTCTTAAGCTTTTGCGAGCCGAACCGAGCAGATTTTTCAGCTCAGCCATCCGAGCGAGCCGAGCCAGCTCGTTCGCAAAACGAGCCCGAGCCCGAACATGGCCAGCTCACTCAAGCTCGGCTCGGTTCCACCCCTAGCTGTCTGTAGCACCACTCATTTTAGCCAATGGGTGAAAGAATTTAGTAATTATGGTCTGGGGCAATAAGATATGAATATAGCCATAGTAGCTGGCTGTAGCTCTGTCCGACAACACTGGCCTAGGTAGTATCGCTGCTTGTCCGCGCTGCTCCAAGCTCTGCCTTGCTCAGTTGAACTATTCTTTGCCCGGGATGACTGCTCCTTGCTCGGTAGGTCTTTGCCAAGCGGAGTCATGCCCGGTAGAAGGGTAACATGCTCGTTCGGCATAAGGGCATGCCCGGTGGCTATGTCTCACGTGATTAGTTGCTCGGCTCACTAAGATGTATTGAGTTTCAGCTTCGGATTTTTATTTTCCATCCATAGAGGATGTTGGTTGCATGCAACTTTATGTGAAAACTTTGAAAATCCAATTGTGACCATGGAAACATGATAATTATATGCATAACTAATCGAAATTAACAGCTGGACTGTTACATATGTATTCCTATATTTAAGATGAGAAAAGACAAAAAACCACATTCGAACGACAAAGTTCCAAGGGCACACTAGTTAATAGGGTTGAGCTAGGTGCACTGCTCCTTGTGCGGGTCGCAGGTTCGAGCGCCACCAACTCCCCTTTTTTCGGAAATAATATATTAGTAGCGGCTCTCTCTATGAACCGCTAGTGATATATCATAAGCGGTTCATAGAGAGAGTTGCTAGTGATATGGTAGTATCAGCAGCGGTTCTTCTCTGGAGCCGCTAGTGATATGGTCGTGCTACTGGGCAGTACGGGCTCGGTTTCATATCACTAGCGGCACATAGAGAGAGCCACTAGTGATATGGTCCTTTTATATTCCCCGCGTGACTTGGCACCCAAAATTTTCCTAATTCCCGCGCCCCGCCACCGCGAGAGCTAGGTTTTCGCCGTCTTCGCCCCGAGCATCGAACCCGTCACCATCGCCGGAGCCCCGAGCGCCTGCCCTCATCGCCGTCTCCGTCTTGAGCGCCCACCCTCGTCGTCGTCGCCGCCCCGAGCGCTCCCCCTCTTCACCGGAGCCGGAACCCCAAACGCCCGTCCTTGTCGTCGCCACTGCCCCGAGCGCTCCCCCTCGTTGTCGTCGCCGGAGCCTCGAGCGCCTGCCCTAGTTGTCGTCTCCGCCCCTTGGGCCCACCCTCGTCGCCGTCACCGGTGTCCCCGGCCCCATCATCGACCCCAGACCCCACCACCATCGCCAACATCCACGTCCCTGTCCATGTTCAATTCCTAGATCCTCTGTGGGCTGAGCTGATCCCACTCAAACTGTAACTTCAGTTCATATGGTTTTCTAGTGTATTTTTGGCATTCTTGGCCATGTCTTGCCATACCAGATCAAAGTAGAACTTTAGAAGACTATTGATGCATGTCACCCAGAAAAGGAAAGCAAAAGACTGGTAAGAAATCAAATTGAGAAGCTAATGGGTGTGTATCTTTGTAGTTTGGTATGCTGGCAATTACTCATTTAAGCTGGCTATCAATGTTAGGATAAGCCATCCAGAGAATAGGGATGCATTTGCTGTTTTCATATTCTTCAATGGGATCATGTTTTCTCCTATGTCGTTTCCAACATATCATTATGTTGTGTGTACAATACAGCAGTTTTCTGTATATGGAATGATGAGATCAGTTACAAGGGTGAGCCATGTTTACTTGGTGGCTGTATTAGTATAGGTAAAGGATCACATAGCTGTATATAAGTAATGGCAAACTGTTAAACTATAGTCATATATTGATTAATGGTTTGTTTGTTAACTTGATATTTACACCATTAGTTCCTTCCCTTTCCATTCCATTTTTTTCTAGGAGAGCCAGCAGAATCCAAGAGTTCTCCATTAACCAAATAGAAGAGGATTTAAGTTTGGATTCAGGTGAACTAAATGTCTTTGGCCCTAAAGGGCATCACGCCTAGGTGGTAAGCATCAATGGCCTCTAACTATGTGATCAAGATGTTATTGTCCACATTTTAAAAAAATATTAGGACTAACATTGTATTATATAAATCTTTTACTTTTTTGTTCTTTACATTATGTTGAATCATTCTTGCTTGAGGTGGATAAGGCGAATAAAACTATAAAATAAAAAAGGATGCGTGCATACCTTTCTCTCCATCTTACATTCGGCAATAACCTCATCATACATGGAGTCCACACCCCCTCAACTGGAGGAGGTGCCTGTAGCCGCCCCTCAACCTGAGGCGGTGCCTACAGCTGCCCCTCAATCAGAGCCAGAGCCTTCAGCCGCCCCTGAACCAGAACCGGCTCCTGAGGATGCTCCTCAACCTACAACTAGGGTGAGGCAAGGCGCGTCCAAGCTGAAGACCGATGTGGTCCACACCATCACGGAGGTTGACCTAGCTGGTACTTCGATGCTTCCTACAAAAGTAGCAGCCGCATATAGGACAATGTGCAGATTGGTTGCTTGGTCTCGAGTCCCTTGCACCACCGAGACCTAGAAGGCGCTCAATGATCAACAAAAGGGCCAGCTATGGGACTAGTTATGATGGTGTTTCAGATTCCCTGATGATTCCCTAGACACTATGCAGAGAAGTTCATTGAAACGTATGGGGAATGTCTGGAAAAACTAGAATGTCACTCTAAACAACTCCTTCCTGAAGGAGGAAAAGGAACCCTTCGTGAGGTACCCTTTTATAACCAAGGAGGAGTGGGAGAAATACAAAAGGATGATGATAGCTTCTGAGTTCCAGCAGAGGAGTGCCACGCATAAGGCCATTCAGGCCAAGAACACCCACTCCCATAGACTCGGTACTGGTGGGTATGCGGGCAAGATACGGGAGTGGGAGCAGGCGACCACTTCATGCAAGAAGTCAGATGCCACGACAAGGATCACCAACCCGCGTGCCAAACACTGGTACAGGGCCAGGGCTAAAGTCGCACCCACAGGTGCAGTGTATTTCCCAACGGCCGAAACCGTGGAGGTCGCTAGAAAAGCTGGTGACTTATAGTTAACTATTTGAGTTTTTTGCGCTTTTCAATTTTGTAATGTCGTAAGACCCCTAATGGTATTGTGTCTACCTTTTGTAGTTTGAATATGACTCCCAAGCTTCACAAGGCTCATTTTGGGAGAAGAGGGAGCGGGACATTCTGATCAAAGCCCTCGGCAACAAGGAGCACCCGGGCCGCACGTGGGGCGTCCGGCTATACGTACCATGGAAGGAGGCTTTCCCCGACAGCCCAAACTATAAGAGGAGAAAAACTCAAGCCGATTTAGAGGCGGATCTTAGGGAGAAGATGAGTGCAGAATGGGAACCTCAGGTGCAGAAGCTAGAGGTGATCATAAGTACTTCATCTGAAGCCAACCCTCCTCTCAAGATTGACCCTCCGCACGAAGCTGTCGATACCACCCCCCTCCATTTAAAAGTAGCTGCACTTCCGCACCTATCCCAGAAGGTGTAGCCGACACCCAGTACCCCATGGACCAACTCAAGGTATGTGTGTTTATGTCTATTCATATGAAAGTAGGTTAGTCCCTATTCTAATGGGAACAAACCTCGATGTAGGTGACTACCTCTTGCAAGCTATTCGTGACGTTTAGAGCCACTTTCTCCATCGAGGTAGGGCGGAGGGTGGTGTACCCATGTCTTTCGGGGATGAAGGTTCATGGTACGGACTTGGCGGCGGGTTACCGAAGGTAGAAGTGGACTCCGTACTCGGCAATGCCAAAAGCATCCCCCTGGTGAACCCTCCAAACGATGAAATGATCACAGTAGGGGATGCCATCCATTCGTTCGTACAATGGCCCAAGAAGGACATTGTACTCAAGACCTTGCCTGAGGTTGCTGAAGCAGCCAAAAACTTGGAGCCACCACCACAAGAAGAAAAGGAGATACCTCCTAGGAAAGCCTTATCAGCGGTGGCCGCTAAACTTTCCAAGTCACAAACAAGCTCACAAGCCCAGAAGCATGTCGTGATCTCCCTGTAAAAGTATTCCACACCTACGAAGAGCAGAGCCAAGGGCAAGAAGGCTTCTATGCCGGCTTCTACGCCTAAGAAAATACTGCACTGGCCATTGAGCAACAAAAGCTTTAAGCTTGGTGCGCCATTGGCTATAGATAAAGCATTGGCCGACATGGGTCTTGCCCACCGTAGCATACATGAATATTGCCTGCAGAAGTCCCAGTTGCCCTAGAGAGATCGAGAGTCTGGTATCCTGGCTAAGCTTAAGGCCAAGCATTTTGTGGACAATGAAAGTTATTTTGTGGTGAACTTCTCGGACCTATGGCACATGTACCGTCTTGAGGAGCTAGATGTCTCGCTCATCTGATGCTTCTCAATGTAAGTGACCGTAATCCTCTTTCATAATTCTACCTCCTAGCTAGTCTCATCGA
The DNA here is from genome assembly GCA_036346145.1 of Olyra latifolia. Classification (NCBI taxonomy): domain Eukaryota; kingdom Viridiplantae; phylum Streptophyta; class Magnoliopsida; order Poales; family Poaceae; genus Olyra; species Olyra latifolia. The sequence continues at coordinate 36,550,381 of CM070524.1, read as the reverse complement.
CATATATAAAAATCACTTATATCTTTGCGGCCTCATGAAGCTAAATGCCAAACAAACCAACACCCCGGTCGGTTTTCTCGATCTAGGAGCTGTGACCCAAGATAATATCAAAAAAGTTATCAATCGAGTCGAGAACTACATCAGGAACGCAATGCTCAAACAACAAGATAAAGAATATTTCTTCATACCATTTAATAAAGATTTTTATTGGATATTGGTGGTCATAGTCCCTTACCAAAACAAGGTTTTCTACCTCGACTCAAAAAGAGATAGCCCAACACATGAGTTCAATAATTTGGCGAGGCTACTCAATTTGGTGTTTAAGAAGTACGTTCAAAGAGGGGGAAGCATCATGTTGATAAGGGCACTATTCTTCGACTCTTTGAGAAAATACCGGTACGTGTCTGCAAATACTTTTCCTACTTGAATTATTCCTAGTTTCTGTCGAACTAATTATTTTTTCCTTTATCTCTACCTATGTAGTGTCAGCAGCAGCCCGGAGGCCATGCTTGCGGATTTTATGTTGCCCACCACATGCAACAAATTATGAGTCTACGAAGCGCGACAGAATTCGACTTCAACATGACCAATATCGAGTATAATTTCCTTGCTGACATTAGAGAGATGCTAGCTAACTTTATCATGGCATAAATTGTTGATCCACATGGGCGTCTAAATTCTAGGGCTTAGTGTAACATTGTGACATGGCCCGTGAACATTGTGACATATGTATAAGGTATTAATATATATCATTTGTTTATAATATGTGAATTGTATAACTTCTGTGATGTGAATTGGACCTATAGGATCATGAGGTGATAATATGTGAATTGTATGACTTCTGTGATGTGGTAATATGTGAATTACGATTCTGTGATCATTTATGACTTCGGTGATGTGATAATAAGATTCTATGATCATGTATGACTCCTGTGATCTGATAATATGTGAATTATGAATTCTGTGGTTTGAATTGCATAGGGCTAGCAAATGCAGGCATGAGCTACATCATTCATCACTGGCGGCTCATATATGGAACCGCTAGTGTTATCATACACATCACTAGCGGCTGGTATATGGAACCGCCTGTGATGTGTATGAGATTACTGGCGGCTGGTATATGGAACCACCAGTGATGTGTATGGTATCACTGGCAGCGGTTATATAGAACAGCTAGTGATGTGCATGGTATCACTGGCGGTGGGTATATAGAACAGCTAGTGATGTGCATGGTATCACTGGCGGCGGGTATATAGAACAACTAGTGTTGTGTATGGTATCACTGGGGGGTGGTATATGGAACTGCTAGTGATAGTTGATATCACTGGCGGTTCTGTAACCGCCAGTGATGACCCCTTGGTATCACCGTCAATTAATCACTAGAGGTTCAAAAAATGCCAGTGATGATGGCTATGAACCGTCAGTGATAGGCTTTCCTGTGCTAGTGTGAAGAGGATTAGGTCCTATAGAGGTGAATGACGATAAAGGGGTGTGATGAGATGATGGCCAAGTTGAGATCAACAAGACGAGAGAATTGTCAAGAGTTGATGACAAGGTTGAGACCAATAGGACGGGACGATCGTTAGGGAGGATGATCGAGTCAAGGTCAACAGGACCGTGAAGTCATCAAACTTTAGGATTGAGTCAAGGTTGATGAAGCTAGGGCGTCATCGCAAATAGGAGGATGTCGTTACGTGAAGGAGAAGTAATTAATGAATGATGGTCAAGTCGAAGTCAACAAGACGAAAGGATCGCCAAAGGTTGATGATGAGGATTGGACTGATGGGACGAGATGATCATCAAGGAGGATGATCGAGTCGAGGTCGGTGGGACGGAGAAATCATCAAGATTTGGGTCGATTCAAAAGTTGACAAGACAAAGACATCATATCAAGTATGAGTTTTTCAGATCTTGGACTATATAAACCCTTGGGTGGCTCATTTGTGGGTGAGTTTGAAGAGCTTGGATGAGCTTTGGTAAGACTTGGGGGGTTTGAGGATTGGTTTGGCTGAGATTTTGGGTGTGTCCCAAAGTGTGAGAATTGGGTATAGAGTGTGAGAAAGAAGGAGAGCACCAAATTAGGTGGATTTGGTGAAACCCCTATTGAGAGGAGTGAGTGACCAAGTGTGTCTTGTGTGCATCACTCTTTAGCTTGATCTAGTGTGATCAAGCTGCTTCGGAGTTTTTACTCTTGGTGCTTGCCGGCACCTAGACGGCGTGGGGGGCGTTGTGCACCCGTGACCTTCTCAAGAAGTATGTGAGAAGATCTAGGCAAACTATGTGAGTGGTGTTGGTGCTTGCCATCTCTGGAGGGGAGGAACTAGCAACCATTAGTGGAGAAGAGGCGGTTGACTCAGAGAGGGAGCCAATCCTTGCGAGGTTCAAGCCTCAATGTGGATTAGGGGAGACCGGCAAGTCTCCGAGCACCACAGGAAAAATTCTTCGTGTCACTTGTGGTTTGCCTCTTGTGCTCTTATTACTATCTATCCCTTGCCATGTGTTGATTGCTACTAGCTCCTAGATTGAACTTGTTATAATATATCCTTGAGCTAGTGCTTAGCCCTCAATAGGATTTATCTTGTGCCTAATTGTATATCTAGATTGCCTTGTTGTATATAGTTCACCTCAATCTAGGATTGTGTCGGCGACTGGGAGGAGAGCCTCCGCAGCGCCAATGAGCAAGGGAAGAGGGGTGCGAGGCCAGCAGTCTGTCCCCGGGCTCGACCGAGGCCCCCGCTGGCCGGACCGCCCGGCGAAAAGACCTTGGTCCCGACGCTGCTGGGTGCGTCGAGACCGGATAAATGGGGATGATGACACGAGTGTTTTATCCTGGTTCGGGCCTCCACTGCGGGATAACAGCCCTACGCCCAGTCTTCGTTTAATGCCGAGCTTAAACGAGTACAAAGGGGTAAAGTCCGGGCTTTGGAAAGCCCGGGCTTCGCGTACAGTAAGTGCTCAAGGCACTATGTGTGTGTGCTCCTACAGTTACCTGGGTGCGGAGAACTACCGCCGGGAACTAGAGCTCCTACGAGAGTGCAAGTGCTCCTGTTCTACAATAGCTATTCTCCAAGTGAGTTGTGTGTATGCCGAAGTGAAGCCGTCCGTTGTTGTGGCCTGTGCGCCCCTTTTATAGGCGCCCTTCGGCCACTTTAGCTTGTGCTGGTCCGTTGAATTAGTCGTTGCCTTTTCGCCACACCGGTAGCGTACCGAATCCACTGGGTAATCGAGTGCAATCCTCCGATCACCGCGCTAGACCGCTACCGGTCAGCACGTGTCCTTGCCCATGCGGGCGGTTGACGGATCGCCGCTACCGTCGAAAAACTGCCGCCGCTCCTCGTCTGATCGCGCGCATTTAATTCTCGATGACTCTGGAGACCCGAAGCGTATCCTGTCTGCGGCGCGTGATGATTTGACTTGGGTCCTGTCCCTTCGTATCCCAGAAGCCCGGAGGAAGCAAGAGGCTCGAGCTTCCGAGGCGGGGAAGCTCGGGCTCGAGCTTGACAAGCTCGGGCACGAGCTTGCTGTCCCCGAGCTTGCCTCCTGTGGGGCCGCGGGTAAGTAAGTGGACCGAAACTCCATGGGCCACATACTTCCCCCAACAGGTAGTCCCCGAGCCTCGAGCGGGACGGTGACGTGCCGCTCAGAGGTTTATCTAGTAGCTGCCTTTGGGCGGAAAAGCTTGGTCTTTCGCGCGCGCAGGGCCCCCACAACTTCGGCGGGAATCCCAAATCGGCGCGGTTGCGCTCGCCGCCTCCTCCTAGGGTTCCACGTCTTCTGGCGGACAAGTGACGGTTCGTCCCCCCTCACCGGTTTATATCAGGTAGTTTCTTTCTTCGTCGTCTCCTTATCACGCCTTCTCGTACTACTTGTGTCTCTTCGTCTCCTTCCTTCATCTGCCTCTCCGCCATCTTTCCTTCCCAATCCTTCTCCTCCCGATGGCGCCTTTCACGCGGAGCCTCCTTACTGAGGACGATCTGAAGGGGCTGGAAGCCGCCGGCTTCGTCGAGGTCGGCGGGTGGAGGGCGGCCGGCAGAGAGGCGGTTCCTGCGCCTAAGGGCAAGGAGTTCGTTTGTTTTGAGCTCTTCGCGATTCATGGGCTCCGGGTCCCGGAGTCCGATTTCGTTGAATCCGTTCTGGCTCAGTGCGGGATCGAGCTGGTGAACCTCAATCCTAACTCGATCCTATTTTTGACGATCTTCGCGCACCACTGCAAAGCATTCGTTGGGGTGGAGCCGACGGTCAGCCTCTTCCTCCACTTTTACGAGCTGACTACAACCGGCGGACACAATGCGGCCGGATGCGCCTACTTCAAGCTCCGCCGCGACATGAAGTCCTCGTACCCGGTGTTCAAGGCTAAGGAGAACGTCGGGGGGTGGGCGTCGCGGTGGTATTACGCCGAGAAGCCCGACAACTGCCGATTCTGGTTTGCCAATGCGAACCCTGGAAAGGTGCCGATGCCCCGGCCTACGCTGGAGCCGGCGGAGGTAACCCTGGCGACCAAGATTCGAGATTTGGCCAGCCGGGGGCTTAACGGCTTCGACATTGTGGCCGATTTTACCAAGCACTAGGTGAGCCCGCTGAGGAAGTGGGTTTGCCCTTTCTTCGAGATCCGCGGGTGGGATGACCTCTCCCGCGAAGCCACCTCCCGTAAGTATTTGTTCTTGATCTTGCAACTGTGTGCCCGAGCTTCTTCTCGAATCGTGTTTGTGATGTTCTTCATTTTTTTTCTTCTTCGCAGCCTTGCCCCAAGGCGATGTGGTTCGAGTCGTGGGGCTCCTCTTGCCCGTGAGGCACAACGAGCCATCAGGCTCGGTGTTATAATGTTCGGATGAGTCGTGCGTGCCTCTTGAACTTAGGTGCTCTCGGGGCGGTTTCTCCCATCTTGCGTGGTGATGCTCTGCGGTCTATTTTTCGCAGGAGAAGCGAGAGCAGAACCGCCCCGCCAGATCTGCGTCGGCGGCGGTTTCGAGGCTACCGATCTTTTCGGTGGTGGCGGCGAGCTTACCCCGGCATGAAAGGACGAGCCACTCCCAGCGACGGCTGGGAAGAAACCGGCCGGTCGCTTCTCGGTTAGAGCCGCCCACGTATGGCGGCGGGCGCCCCGTGCCGGCGGATCCGTTCCCGACCAGCCGGCCGAAGTTCCGAGCTCGGGATTGATCGTCGCTTCGGATACCCAATGGCGCCAAGAGACGTCGGTTAGTCTTTGCACGACGATGACTCGGACGAGATGAACGAGGCGGCCGTCGCAGCTGCACGTAAGTTGCTTGTGCATGCCGGCTTCTCCCGTCCTTTTCCCTTGTTGATTATGACCCTTGGGCCAATCGTGCTCTAATTCTCCCTTGTTTCTTGATCGTATGCCTCTCCCAAGCGGGGAGCTTATCCCGCGCAGCCGAGGCAAATGGCAGGGAGAATGAGCCTGTCAAGGGCAAACCCGGGCTCCGGGGTTCGAGGCCCTTCGTCCTCCCGCTGGTAGCGCACAAGGACGTGCACCCTCAGGCCGCGCTGGTGAAGGTGGAGACCTATCTCGGCACCGAGCGCCTGGCGCCAATCCGCGTCGAGGGGCGAACCTCGACCGGATGGCGCCCGATCGACATCCGCGGCATTCGGGAGCTTTTTGCTAGGAGCAACATACTGTCCCCGCGCTGGCGCGAGCGACACTCTTCTTCTTGGTGGGGGCCCGTCCGGGTCATCACGATTCTGGCATCGTTCAGTCGCGGTTATGGGCGTGGCTCCGTTGACCGCCTCGGGGTGGATCTCGGCGACGCCAGGGTGGGTCGAGCACCACCTTGGGATTGTCACATGGAGTCATCAAGAGGCCATCTGGCTCCGGCCAGTCCCCGGCCAAACGCTCGAGGAATGGCTGGCGAACCGTCTGGGGAGAGGACCTCCGGTGGATGCTTGGACGCAGACTGACTTCCCTCGAGCCGTGTCTCCATCTTTGTTGATCTTTGCCGAGCTTGTGGGGAGATCGCCTGCCGGCCGGGAGGCCTGGTCGTCTTTGGTAGGAGGAGCGGCCGTCCCTGTGGATTCGGCCGAACCTGCAGGAGGGGCGGTAGAGCCTGTGGAAGACTTGTCCGAACCCAGGGGAGAGGTGGCCGAGCCTGCGGGAGGCTTGGCTGAGCCTGCAGGAGAGATGGCCGAGCTTGCCGGGGAGGCGGCCGAGCTTGTGGGAGGCTTGGCCGGGCCTATGGGAGAGGTGGCTGAGCCTGCGGGAGGCTTGGCCGAGCCTGCAGGAGAGATGGCCGAGGGGCCAAGCAGCTCGGGCGACAGCTCAAGCCGCCAGGTCACGGCGCTCTCCTCGCCCAGGGGTGTTTCGCACGCTCGGTACGATGTCGCGGCCGTGGCGGTTGCCAAGCGGGTAAGTGTCTCCGGGCTTGGTTTTTGTTGTCTTGTGTTTTCCCTGCTCCGGTCCTCCCTTTTCTTAGTTTATCCTCCGGGTGCAGATCTACCGCGAGCTTGTCGGCATGGCTTGCTCGTTTGAAGCTAAGCACGACGCCGAACGAGAGGCCCTGCGGTCGGAAGGCACGCGGTGGCAACAGGAAGCCAATACGCCGCGGGCGAGCTTGAGCTTCGCTCGAGCTCGATCGAGCGATAGCTCTGGAGGCTCGAACGCGGCCGAGGCGGCCTTAGCTGGCGCAGAGGGCGCCAAGGAGGTTTCTTGCCGGTCACTGGAGGCCCTTAAGGCCAAACGCGACCGCGCCCTTGAGTTCGAGGAGTGTCTCCGATCGGTGGAGGCGTGCGTGTTCTTTGAGTTGCTCGTGCGGTGGAGGAGCGCGACCTCCTTGCCGCAGAGCTTTCCCAGACGAAGGCTGCTGCAACATGACGGAGGTCTCGAAGACCCACCAGATACCGTCTTGGGGCCGGAGGCTACCAATAAAGCCTTACGGGTCAAAATGTAGACTGCCCGGGCGAAAGAGAAGGAGCTTCTCGACCTTCAGGGCCAAAACGAGGAGTTGCTTGCCGAGCTTTGGAAGCTCTGGTGCCAGCCTAAACCGTAGGCCCCTTTTTTTCTTTTTGTTTCTTTTCCTTTTTGTTGGGCGATAATCTGGCCTGCCTTTGTAAATACCTCTTATTAATGCAGTTGACTCGTTTTGACTTGTTTCCTTCGTCACTTCTTCGGTCCGCCTTCTCTCCGGAATGCCGAACGTTGTTTTGACTGTCGCGCCGTGTCCCAAGAGACATTCGCGTTCAGTCTTGGAAACGGTTCCACGTCAGAACTGCTTCCCGACGCCATTACTCCTAGGATCGCTTCGGCTTCCCGAATCCTAGCTATAAAAAGAGACCAATGCGTCGGTCACTTCTTATCCCAGACTCCTTTCTTCCGTACCTCGTCCTCTTGCTTTCATGGCTTGTGACCCGGAGTTGGCGGAGCTTTGGGCGGACTTCGACCTTGCCATGGCCGAGATTGCGGAGGAGGCGCCAAGACTGTGACATCGCCAGGTCGGCGGCTGGTTGAAGTCGTTCCGCGTCTTCACGGGGCCTTTGATCCGCTCGTGGAGGCGCTGGTCAGTGCCCATGCCCGCGATGCTACTGCCGCCGCGGCTTTGGTCGAGGCGACCCCGGCGCTTGCCGAGGTGGCCGACGTCATTGTCAGGTTTCTGGGATCCTTCTGCTAGGACTAAGTGTAACCGGCTTGTGAGCCATCCCAGAACCCTTTTTAATAAAGTTGTTGCTGATTATCGCTGCTTCTCTTTTATTTTCTGTTGTTTTTCCTGCATACAAACGAGCGCTAGTAGTCGTATAGGCAAGAAAGGATTAAAAACGTAGTATAGTCCTACCGATCCTAGCCCCCGAGCCATGTCCGAGCTTCTGAGAAGCCCGGACGTGGCTTAGAGAAGATTGGAAGTCTTTTGATTGGGAATCTGATCTTGGAAATCGACTTTTTAAGGAACGGACCCTAAAAGATCAATTTTTTTTTAAAAAAAAATCGACCCTTAGAAAATCGACCCTAGCCCCCGAGCCATGTCCGAGCTTCTGAGGGGAAGCTCGGTCGTGGCATAGGGAAGACCAATTTTTGAAAAATCGACCCTACACCCCGAGCCATGTCCGAGCTTCTGAGGAGAAACCCGGGCATGGCTTAGAGAAGATCAATTTTTGAAAAATCGACCCTACCCCCGAGCCATGTCCGAAGCCATGGAGAAGCCTGGGCGTGGCTTAGAAAGATCAATTTTAAAAATCGACCCTAACCCCGAGCCATGTCAGAAGCTTGAGGAGAAGCCCCAAGTGGCTTAGAAAGATCAATTTTGAAAAATCGACCCTAGTCCTCGAGCCATGTCCGAAGCTTCGAGGAGAAGCCCGGCGTGGCTTAGAGAAGATCAATTTTGAAAAATCGACCCTAGCCCCGAGCCATGTCCGAAGCCGAGGAGAAGCCCGGGCGTGGCTTAGTGAAGATCAATTTTTGAAAAATCGACCCTAACCCCCGAGCCATGTCCGAGCTTCTGAGGAGAAGCCCGGACGTGGCTTAGAGACCGCACATTCCTTGAACGAAGCTTGTGGCCCTAGCTCTGTCCCTTTGCAAGAGGCAGGGTGTTAGACTCTAGAGGTATCCCGGGCCTGTGGCAGGTTTTATGCGGGCTTATGGTATAGGGCCGGAAAGCGTGTGCCCACACGGGATTTTGCGAGGTGCGATGAATATTGGCTTACCCGTGTGCAAGGGAATCCCGGGGGTTGGCTTCTGCGTAGCCACCATCCTGCCGATGTATACTAGAATGGCCCGGGCTTTCTCCCAAGCCCGATCATAAGTTTGGGTCACTGGGATTAGTTTGGGGGCTCTCTAGGGAATAGTGGGATGAACAAAAGGAAACAAAGATAGGGGAAATGGAGACTTACGACCTTTTCTCAGGCGTAGAACCTCCGAAGTTGAGTGATGTTCCAGGAGCTGTTGAGGACTCTCCCATCCGGCATAGCCGATCTTCAGACTCGGGCGTCTGGGATCTGACCGTGTCGGACCTTCCCATCTTGGGGTGAGCTTGTTGGCGTGAGCCGAGTTCGAACTCGTCTTAGAACCAGTCGCCCACTTGTGGTCCGGTGCATGCCTTTTTGCTGCGCGTGCCGCAGGATTGCTAGTATGCTGCCACTCGCAGTAGTGCTTGCTCGCGGCAGGACTCAGATAGATCAAGGTCCAGCAACCGCTCCTCGTCGTTGTCGATCTGCCCTGCAAATCAACACGAGCTGAACCAAGTCTTAGCTCGGCGGGTAGGACCGCCTCCGAGCCGTATACAAGCCTAAAGGGGGTTTCGCCAGTAGCCCGATTAGAGGTTGTTCGGGCTGCCCAAAGCACGGAGGTTAGTTCCTCTACCCAGTTGTGTCTTTGCTCGGCAAGAGCGTCGTACATTCGGTGCTAAATGCCCTGCAGGATCTGCCCGTTCGCGCGTTCGGCTACACCATTACTTTGTGGGTGAGCTACCGAAGTTAGGGCGACCTTCATGCCGAGCTCTTCCCAGTAGTCCTGGAATAGCTCACTTGTGAATTGTGTCCCATTGTCAGCGATCAGCTTACTTGGGGCCTTGAACTGGTCACGATATTGTTCCTAAGGAACCTCTTGGCCGTTTGGGCGGATATGCTCGACACTGGTTCGGCCTCGATCCACTTAGTGAAAGTGTCGATGGCGACGAACAGGTGTGTGCAGCCCTTTAGGCCTCTGGGGAACGGACCAAGTATGTCCATCCCCCACGTTGAGAATGGCCAGGTTAGCGGGATAGTCTGCAGCTCATATGCGAGCTGGTGGGATACCCGAGCATGATATTGGCAGGCTGGGCAGCGTTTTACTAGCTCCCTTGCGTCGGTCAACGCAGTTGGCCAGTAATACCCCATGCGAAAGTCTTTTCCCACTAGGGTTCTGAAAGAGGCATGGGCCCCACAGATCCCGTCGTGGATGTCTTGGAGGAGAAATTTGCCTTCCTCCCGGGTCACGCACTTGCAAAATCGCGCGTTAGAACCCCTTGATACAACAAGCCCCGAGTCGGTAAGGTCGGGCTTGTCTTTGGAGCCGGATTTCTCGGTATGTCTGTGGCGGTGTCCCACGCGTCAAGCTGGGCCGAATGGCGTCATCCAGTGTCGCTGTTGCTCTAGGAACAAACGGTACCGGTCGTTTGAATCGAGGCAACCGTCTTCTCGGGGCCTCTTCTCCGGAGGAATAGAGGGCTTTAGTAGGTCTTTGACGAGCACCCACTTGGCGGTTTCTTGTGAGAGCCAAGCTTTGCGAGCTTATCGGCGAGCTATTAGCTTGATCTGGAAGCGTAGCATACTTTGAAGTTCGTGAAGTGCTTCTCCGGCTTTCTCACTACGCCAAGTATCGCGCCATTAGTCGTCATAACACTAAAACTCCTTGTTTACTTGGCGCACGACCAACTTCAATCCCTTTTATTTGTTAGTCATTTAATGCGGCCTTGATGCATGCTCGTGAGGCGGCTAGGAGGCCTTCGTACTCCATGACATTGATTCGTTCGCTTGGGAAAATGGAGCTGTACTATATGCTGAATTTGTTCTCCTTGGGGAGATGAGAACAAACCCGCAGCCTGATCGCTCGAATTGGCGCGACCCATCGAAAAACATGGTCCAGTGCGCTTCTTGGCTAGCGAGCTCGGGCGAGCCTCCCGAAGGGTTGGCCGGGCCGGTCCACTCAGCCAAGAAGTCGGCCACGATTTGGGATTTGATCGCTGTTAAGGTCTGAACTTGATGTCAAATTCACCAAGCTCGACTGCCCACTTCGCGACCCTCCCGTTCGCGTCTGGGTTCCGAATGATGTCCTTTAACGGAAACTTCGTTGGGACCGTAATTGGATGGGCTTAGAAATAGTGGCCTTAACTTTCGTGAGGCCATAAGCAAAGGCGTATAAGAGCTTCAACCTTAGGTATCGCTCCTTAGGTCCGTGAAGTACCTCGCTACGTAGTAGGCGGGTTGTTGCTTGCCCTCGCGTTCATTGCTAATCTGACACTCACAACCTGCGGGGCAACTGCCAAATAGAGGAGTAGAGCTTCCCCGAGCTTTGGCGTGGCTAGGACGGGAGACGTGGACAGGTAGTGCTTTAGCTCGCTGAAAGCGGCCTCGGCTTCCTCTGTCCATTCGAAACCATCGTGATTGCGCAGGATCTTACAAAAAGGTGCACTGCGCTCGCCAAGGCTAGATATGAATCTGCTGAGAGCCGCCATCCGCCCGGTGAGGGCTTGCACCTCCTTGGTGCAGGTTGGCGACCTCATATGCTCAATGGCTTCGATTTTCTCGGGGTTTGCCCCGATACTCGCCTTTCCTATCACATAGCCAAGCAATATCCTAGACCGGACACCAAAGACACATTTTTCAGGATTCAGCTTAACTTGATGCTTTCTAAGATTAGCAAAAGTTTCCTGAAGGTCGGTCACATGGTCCCGTGGGACTTTGCTTTTTACAACAACATCGTCAACACAGACCTCTACGTTGCACCCTATCTGATCAAGGACCGTCTTCTGCATTAATCGCTGGAACGTGGCTCTCGCGTTTTTCAGACCGAAGGACATGGTCGTGTAGCAGAAGGTACCAAAAGGTGTTACGAAGGCAGTCTTCTCTTCATCTTCTCTCGCCAGCGTGATCTGGTGATAGCCGGAGTAGGCGTCCAAGAAGCTCATGAGCGCCGAGTCCGCTATTCGTCGACCGATTGGTCTATCGTGGCGAAGTGTCCTTAGGGCGGCGGCGTTGAGGTCGCGATGGTCGACGCACATTCGCCACTTTCCGCCCTTCTTCTTGACGACGACCGGATTAGCTAGCCAGTCGGAATGCTCGACTTCTCGGATGAAGCCGGCTTGGAGGAGCTTGCCAAGTTGCTCCTGGATGATGTCGGCCTTCCACTTTGGGAAGCGCCGTAGGGCCTGTCTGACAGGCTTTTTGTCAGGCTGAACAGCTAGCCTGTGCTCGATGACCTCCCTTGGGACTCCGGGCATGTCGGACGGTTCCCACGCGAACACGTCTGCGTTAGCCCGGAGGAAGGTGACGAGCTCGAGTTCCTATTTGGACTCGAGGTTGACCCCTACGTGGATGACCTTGGCTGGGTCGTCCTCGGAGAGGGGGACTGCCTTGGTGGGCTCCTGCGGCTGCAGGGCCACCTTGGGGCGGACGGGCGGCCGCTCGGCCTTGGCCGGGCCACGCTCGGGGAGCTGTCCGACCATGGCCAAGGCGCTCTCGTCGCAGGCCATTGCGGCCTTGTGACTGCCCTTGATCGTGATGACCCCATGAGGGGCCGGCATCTTCAGGCAGTACTAGCCGTGGTGGGTAGCCGCCATGAACTTGGACAGCGCGGGGCGTCCAAGGATGGCGTTGTATGGGAGCTCGGAGTCCACCATCTCGAAGGTGACTTACTCCGTCCGGAAGTTCTGGGGGGTCCCAAACGTCACGGGCAGCACAATTTGCTCGATCGGCTGTAGGGACGACCCAGGGACAATGCCCTGAAAGGGAATGGCTATGTCCTTCATCTTGGACCGCGGGACCTGCATCTGCTCAAGAAATTGAGCAGTGACGATGTCCAAGGAGCTCCCGCCATCTAGCAACACGTGATCGACTCGCGTCTTGCTGATGGTGGGACAGAGCACCAGCGGTAGACGCTGGGGCCTGGTCATTCCGAGGGGACAATCATCCCCGGAGAAAGTAATCGATTGGTGGGACCACCGCAGGGGTGCGTCCCCGGGTTTACCCTTCTCGAGGTGGTAAACCTCTCGGGCAGCGGCCTTAAGCTCGCGTCGCGAGCTATAAGCGAAATGCCGCCAAGATCCGCGGCGGCGTGTCGCGGGCCTCCTGGAAGGCGTCGCCATGGGCGCCCTGGCGCCCGGTCATCCGGCACCCATGATCGGGAGCTCGGGCATGGGCCCGCGCCCGAGCGTAAAAGTCCTCCAACCGCGGCCCACGCCCCGATTATGCAAGTCATGCCGTCTTCTTGATGGAGGAGTCGATGCGGTTGTTGGAGGGTTAGCCCCTAGGCGGTCGAGGTCGAGGCCGGGAGCTCGCCGCCTCGGCAGCGCCCGCCCGTTCGCTTCTGCCGGGCGGGCTGGTCATGAGGTGGCCGCTTCGGAGGAGCGGGCCTTTCGGGCTCTACCGCCGTGACGTAGGCGGGGGTGACGGGCTCCTTCTTCTTCTTCTTCTTTTTCTTCTTGTCGGCTTCACCCTTCTTGGCATCGGTGCCAGTTCGGGCCGCCGCCTTCTCCTCCGTCCTGCCTATCTTACGCTCCACCGCCTCGGAGGCGTTGATGTATCCCTCCGCAAAGACGAAATAAATCGGTGCTTGCCAGTGGACCGGATGGAGCTCAAGGTCCTCGGTGAAACGGGTATTCCGTACTCCCTCCTTGAAGGCCTCTATGATGGCCTCGTCGGAGATCGACGGAATAGTGTTACGCACCTAGACGAACTTGCGGACGTAGTCCTGCAGGCCCTCTCCTGCCCTTTGGACCACAAGCTTGAGGTCCTGGGACTTTCCAGGGCGCGCGTAGCAGTCCTGGAAATTCGTCCGGAGCGCCTCCTGCAGCTGTTCCCAGCTGCGAATCGAACCTCGGCGCTGGTTGAACAGCCAGGTTCGGGCCATTCCCTCCAAGACGGTAGGGAAGTAGTTGAGCATTACGGCCTCATTACCGCCTGCGGCCAGGATGGCGGTAGTATAAACGGCGAGATATTCGTCAGGATTCTTGCTCCCGTCGAACTTCTCAATGCTCCCGGGCTTAAACTTGCGGGGCCAGGGGGCCTCGCGCAAAGCTCGGGAGAAGGCCGGGCATCCAGGAACGGCCCCGTTGTTCCCAGCGGGAGATCTCCCGCCTGGAAGCGGCCCGAGGCGGGAAAAAACTCCGCCCGGGGTGCGCTGAGCAGCGCCGTCCGCTGTGGACGTGGACGCCTGCCGACGCGACCGAACGCTCTGGCCGCGTCGCCTCGAAGAGCCACTTGTGTGTGACTGGGCCTAGAGGTGCTCTCCGAGATCTCCAGCGAGCTCCTGTAGGCCGTCAGCGACCGCGGCGCCTAGATCGGCCATAGTGAACCCTCGCGGGTCCTTCTCCAGGTCACGCATGACCTAGACAATCGCCTTAACCCTCTGGCGATCGCGCAAAGACCTTTGGGTTGGTGGCGGTAGTGGTGGGCGAATCGCGCTCGTGTAGCCTTGTGCGCGCGGACAAGATGGCTGCGGCGGATATCCGCCAGAGGTTTGCCCAACCGACCCAAATAAGAGGCTTCGCGGCCTCACGCCGCCGGTGCTCTTCGCTGGTCAAGACGCGTGGCTGGTCGAGGTCGCCCGCCGACGCCAAGAAAGACATGGCGTGGCGGCAGCTCCCTTGAAGGGACATGTCGGTGTCACCCACGGAGGCGGTGCCCTCGGCACCCTCAACCGCCATGGGCTCGCGCTGGTCTGCTGCCGGCCTCGACGGGCCGGCGCGTCAGTTGCGTGCACAGAACTGGTCCTCCTCTTCAGACGTGGCCGCGAATGCGCGCGGTCCACCCGGATATGGCACTGGTGGCAGTGCCTCCAGCTCCTCCAGGAGAGTTTCGCTAACGTGAGTCTGCGAAGTGCCGGGCAAAGCTGGGGAGCAAACAGCTACTCTTGAGACGGGCGTTGCCACCACCTCCATCTCGTCGGACTGAGCTCCGGCGAGGATACCAGCCTGCCACTCCTCATACGACCCGTCGACGTCGTCGAGATCGTCGCGGTCGTCGTAGTTGAGGTTCACGGTATCAATGTTGTCGTAAGACAACAAGGCCATCCTCGACTTGATCGAGGAGAGGATCAAATCGGGCCCCACGGTGGCGCCGGTGTCGGCGGCGGGAGGCGAGCCTCCAGCGCGTAATGAGCAAGGGAAGAGGGTGCGAGGCCAGCGGCCTGTCCCGGACCGAGGCCCGCCGCTGGTGGACGCCGCCGAAAAAAAATGACCTTGGTCCCGACGCTGCTGGGCGCGTCGAGACCGGATGAATGGGGATGATGACACGAGTGTTTTATCCTGGTTCGGGCCTCCACTGCGGGATAACAGCCCTACGTCCAGTCTTCGTTTAATGCCGAGCTTAAACGAGTACAAAGGGGTGAAGTCCGGGCTTTGGGAAGCTCGGGCTTCGCGTACAGTAAGTGCTCAAGGCACTGCGTGTGTGTGCTCCTACAGTTACCTGGGTGCGGAGAACTACCGCCGAGAACTAGAGCTCCTACGAGAGTGCAAGTGATCCTGTTCTACAATAGCTATTCTCCAAGTGAGTTGTGTGTATGTCGAAGTGAAGCCGTCCGTCGTTGTGGCCTGTGCGCCCCTTTTATAGGCGCCCTTTGGCCACTGTAGCTTGTGCTGGTCCGTTGAATTAGTCGTTGCCTTTTCGCCATACCGGTAGCGTACCGAATCCACCGGGTAATCGAGTGCAATCCTCCGATCACCGCGCTGGACCGCTACCGGTCAGCACGTGTCGGGACCCGAAAATCGGAGTCGAATCCCTGCTGTGTCTTACCTGTACTAGTCCCTGGATCAAGTAGCTAGTACACACAGATATACAGTTTGGATCATCACCATTCAACGAAAAGTACTTTATTACATCAGAGTCTTATAATTATTACAAAGTTTAGGCTTCATGGCCTAGCAGCGGAAATTCAAATAACATAGTTCAACTTCAAATGGAAAACCCAACGCAACTCCACAGGCATGTCTGACGGATGCGCCCTAGACGTCGGAGTAGTCTTCGTCTTGAACTCCTTCAAATAAGTCCCGCCTGGTATACTTCCTCCTCGGTGTCGCAAACGCTGTTGGAATGAGCGACCAAGATAAAAGGCGAGGTGAGTATACTTTATACTCAACAAGCAAAGTGACTAAATGCAACTAGGGCTTAACAAGGAGGGGGATAAGGGTTCTTTTGCATAAAGCCAGTTTTGCAAGTCTTTCATAAGGTTTTATAAAAATGATTTGAAATGAGTTGAGGAAAACAAATCTTTGAAGTATTTCCTTAAAACTCCGGCCTCAGCCGGTTTTGCCCAATCCTGGCTACTCACGGCACCCACCGTGCAATTACCCTCATCGCTCATAGCACCTACTATGAGGAGAAAAATCAAAACACACGACACCGATCGTGGTTTTCCTTTAAATACCATTTAGAAAACAAAGATAAGAAGTACCAATGAGGCAGCTCCCCGTCGTCCGTCCTTGACCGTGGACACGGCTATCATGATAGTTTTACACTCTGCAGAGGTTGCACGCTTTCCCCACGAGAGGTGACCTTCCCTAGGAATCACCCAACGGGAAAAGAACACCACAAGGTCTTTAACCGACATTCCCCTAGCCTGGCACTCCCTCTAAGGATTCCACCGCAGCGCTAGTTACTCTAGTTGGTCAAGCCCCTCTTGAGCCTCGCAGAACAACACCAATTGCCTACTCCACCGCGGAATGCCAAAACTAGGAGTCCGAAGGGTACTCAACCAGACTTGCCCACACAAGCACTCAATGGTCGCCTTTGTTGTACTTAGCTCGTCTACCTCAAGGAATCGGTCCTTAGGGATCGTGGTGGGTCCCTTGATCGACCCGAATCTCGTGCCTGCACCATCCTTGCAACCATCCACCCCAATCAGGTTTTGCAAAACATTTTTCCCGATAGCACCCACTATCAACTAGCCCAAATACAACCAAAAGACAACACCAATTGTCCTTCTTAAAGATCACAAGGTAAAATGGTGATTAATGATAACAAGCAATTAATCAGGTGGTTTTCTATGAGCATTACTAAGCAGATGCAAAACCTAATCAAGGATATGGCAATAATTAATCAAAATTTATAATCCTAAGGTAGCAAAAGTATTTTATAAGAATTAATTATCAATGGGATTTAGCTAGGCAATATAGTTATTTATTATTTTAAACATACATGCTACTGTTCAAATTCTACAAAAATCGTTTGAAAACATGGGTTCAGATGTTTCAGCACTTGCCTTGATCGACGTAGTGGGGAGGATCCTCAGCTGCGTCGGAAACGAGCTCGGTACTCGGGTCTAACGTTTAAAAGAAACACAAATAAGAACCACATGCAATAAAATATGAGGCATGCATGTCATGACATGAGGACAATGCAAACAGTACGTAACAGTACAAAAAAAATTTTACAAAATTTCTGAAATTGGTTTTATTATTTTTAGAGTTCCCTATAATTAGTTATGATTTCTATAACTTAATATTAAAGGTACAAAAGTGAGTTAATAATAAATAAATCTCAAAATTTTACCAAAACAGTACAGAAATCATATTATAACATATCTAACTTTATAAAATAATTTTTGGTATTTTGGACCTCTAAAATAATTTATAAAATTCCTACACATGCAAGAACTAATATAATTATCAAAATTTAAATTTAACAGAAACATGTAAATAAATATTACATAAAAATAATTTAGAATTTTATGGATCTAATAAAATTTATTTCACAATTTTCTGATTTTTCTACAAATTTATATGGAATTTACAACTTTAGGCATATTCTGAAAATAAGGAAAATAGAGGGAAGGGGTATTGGGCGAGGCGCAAGCGGCCCCCACTTGGCCTCACGCTGCTGGGAAGGCAGAACAGGCGCTGACGGTGGGCCTCCCCAGCCGAGATGAGCAGCAGGCGGGCGCTGGCGGGCTCGGCCTCGGCGGCCGGCATGCGGCGTGAAAGAGGAGGGGCAGAGAGCGGCGCTCACGGAGTTGGGCGGCGCGCATCAAGCGAGGCGGCGGCGCTCCGACCTAGATCATGGCGGCGGAGCACCAGCGGGCGGCGACATGACGGCGACGGCGACGGCAATGTAAGCACCAGCGGCGGCGGATGCTAGCGGCGGTGGCGGCGCGGGTGCCCGAGGCGGCGGGCGACGGCGGTGGCGCGGACGGAGGAGCACGCGGCGGGCTGGCTCGCCGGGAGAGATGGGCGGCGGTGGTCGGCGAGGTTCCTACTGAGGCGAGGTGCTTAGGAGCTCACCACGGCGACAGGTCGGCGGCAATTGGATCGACGGCAGAAGCAGGCGGCAGCTCTCGGCGGCAGAAACGTGCTCGGGCGGCGACGGGCCGACGAGGGTGAAAGGAATCGAGGGCAACCAGAGCAATTCCTCTTCAAAGATTGAAAGCGAAACTCACCGGAAATCGGAGTTCGAGATGGGCGACAAGGGTTGGAGGAGATGAGTATTTGGGCGTCGGTTGAAGATGAGGAACGATGTGGGGGGTTTAAGTAGGGGATTAGCATGAATCCTAGGGGATTAGGATAGGAATTAAAGGGGTTGAAATCTGCTATAATTAGGGGGGTCTTTCTATTTGCAAAGATAGAAAGGAGAGGGATTAAGGGGGTTTCAATCACGTCATCTAATTTCAACGTGAGAGAGAGAAGGAGATTTACATGTGGGACCCACATGTAAGAGAGAAGGATTTAATTATAAAAATCATATTTTGTTTTGGAGGTAAGACTAACATATTCCTTAATTATTCAATTAAAACATCTCATAGCCAAAACCATATAAATATATAAACTATTAACTAACTTTGTTTAAATAAATTATTTATAAAACATTTTTCCAAGGAACATACTCATTTTAAAATGCTTTTGAATTTCAAAAACTCACAAATGCAATGCAATGCATGTATGCATGATTTGAAAATGAGGATGTTACAAACCTCCCCCCCTTAAACGGAATCTCGACCCCGAGATTCGGAAAAATTTTCAAACAGATCGGGAACTCTACTCGAGATCTTCTTCACGCTCCCAAGTTGCTTCCTTCTGAGTGATTGCTCCATCGCACTTTGCAAAGCTTGATTACTCGGTTTACGTCCGACGAAAGCTTCTTCCAAAATGCGAACCGGGTACTCCTGGTAAGACAGATCTTGCTGCAACTCTAACTGTTCTAAGGGCATCTGCTCTTCTGGAACTCTCAAGCACTTCCTGAGCTGAGACACATGGAACACGTCGTGAACATCCGATAGTTGAGGGGGTAATTCCAACTGATAAGCCACTTCGCCTCTTCTAGCCAAAACCTTGAATGGTCCAATGAAGCGAGGTGCCAATTTTCCGCTAACTCGAAAACGTCGCACTCCTTTCATTGGCGAAACCTTCAAATACACAAAATCTCCGCTCTCGAAGCTAAGGTCTCGGCGGCGATGATCGGCATAGCTCTTTTGTCGGCTCTGGGCCGTCTTCAATCTCTGCTGAATAACTCGAACTTGTTCGTCAGCTTCCTTGAGCAGATCTGGTCCAAAAACCATGCGCTCACCGGTCTCCTTCCAATAAAGAGGCGTTCTGCACTTTCTCCCATAGAGTGCCTCAAACGGAGCCATCTCAGAGATCGGATCGGTAGTCGTTGTTATAAGAAAACTCGGCATAAGGCAAATGTCGGTCCCAATTCTTCGCATTTGCCAATGCACAAGCTCGGAGCATATCCTCCAATATCTGGTTAACTCTTTCAGTCTGCCCATCCGTTTGCGGATGGTACGCTGTGCTAAAGTTGAGGTTAGTCCCCATCAAACTGTGCAGTTTTTCCCAAAATTTTGAAGTGAATTGTGTCCCTCTATCAGACACAATTTTCTTTGGTACTCCGTGCAGACAAACTATCTTAGCCAGATCTGATTACGCTAACTTATCTCTGAGTAGGCGGTCTTCATTTGGAATGAAGTCTTGTTGACTTGGTCAAGCGGTCCACAATGACCCATATGGAATCATAGCTCGCACAGGTCTTTGGTAACCCCACTATGAAATCCATTCCAATTTCTTCCCACTTCCACTCGGGGATCCTTAAAGGTTGCAATAATCTGCGGGTCATTTGGTGTTACCTTTAACTCTCGGCAGTGTCACATAAGGCTACAAATTCTGCGATGTCCCTCTTCATTCCGGTCCACCAATAGGATCCTTTAAGATCAGAGTACATCTTGGTACACCCGGGATGTATTGATAATTTTGTGTCATGGGCTTCCTTCAGGATGGTCTCCTTTAACTCCTTATTATTGGGTACGAAGATCCTTTTCCCAAACCAAAGTACACCTTGGTCGTCTACTGAGAAACCAGGTGCTTTTCCTATGCCCATTCTCTTTCTGATCCCAGCAACTTCCTCGTCTTCTTTCTGAGCTTCTTTGATTTGTTTTGGCAAAATAGGTTGCATCTCCAACATATGGATACACCCTTGCTCTACCAAACCCAAGTTTAGCTTCTCGAATTCCTTGCACAAAGCGGGTTGGTTTTAAAAGCATCGAGTTATTGCAAAGCAGACTCTTCCGACTCAGAGCATCTGCTACCACGTTGGCCTTGCCGGGGTGGTAGTGAACTCCAACATCGTAATCTTTGATCAGTTCCAACCATCTTCGTTGTCTCATATTCAGATCCGGCTGAGTAAAGATATACTTTAAACTTTTGTGATCGGTATAAATCTCTGTCCGGTTTCCAATTAGGTAATGCCTCCATAACTTCAGAGCATGCACCACAGCTGCTAATTCCAAATCATGGGTCGGGTAATTGGTCTCATGAGGCTTTAGCTGTCTCGAGGCATAGGCCACTACTTTGCCTTCTTGCATCAACACACATCCGAGACCCAATTTTGAAGCATCACAGTAAACATCAAAATCCTTGTGTATGTCTGGCAACACTAGCACTGGAGCTGTGGTAAGACGCTTCTTAAGCTCTTGGAAACTTTGCTCACAAGCAGGAGTCCAAACAAACTTCTTATCCTTCTTCAGAAGTTGAGTCAGCGGCTTGGCTACTCGGGAGAAGTCTTCGATAAACCTTCGGTAGTAACCAGCCAAACCAAGGAAACCTCGGACTTTGGTTACTGTCTTGGGAGCCTTCCAATCTAACACATCCTTGACCTTATCTGGGTCGACTGAAACTCCTCCGGCTGAGATAACATGACCAAGGAAAGCAACTTCCTTTAGCCAAAATTCACATTTACTGAACTTGGCATAAAGTTGGTGCTCCCGTAGTTTTTCCAAAACTCGTCGCAAGTGTCCTTCATGCTCTTCCTCATTCTTCGAATATACTAAAATGTCATCAATGAACACCACCACAAACTTGTCCAAGTATTCCATGAATACCTTATTCATCAAGTTCATAAAGTAAGGCGGAGCATTGGTCAAACCAAAAGACATCACTGTAAACTCGTACAACCCGTAACGAGTTGTAAAAGCCGTCTTTGGAATGTCCTCTTTCCTTATCTTGATCTGGTGATACCCTGACCTTAGGTCTATTTTGGAAAACACACATGCTCCTTTGAGTTGATCAAACAGATCATCGATCCTAGGTAAAGGGTATTTATTCTTGATGGTCACCTCATTCAAGGACCTGTAGTCCACGCACATCCTTAAGGTTTTGTCCTTCTTCTTGACAAAAATTACTGGGGCTCCCCAAGGTGACGAACTGGGACGAATGAAACCCTTTCCTTCCAATTCTTCCAATTGCTTCTTCATCTCGGCTAGGAGATTAGCAGACAATCTATAGGGTCGTTGAGCTATTGGTGCCGTACCAGGAGCTAGCTCTATGACGAACTCTACTTCACGATCCGGTGGCATGCCCGGCAAGTCTTCAGGGAAAACATCTGGGAATTCTTGTGCAATTGGGACTGATTCCAAAGCTATTCCCGTCAGCTGGTTTAGGGAACTTGTGGCTCTTGAGCTGAGGTTGGAGCAAAAGCTGGCCGCATTTGTCCTTCATCATTGACCAAAGAAATGGCTCGGTTAGCAATCGATCTGTCCTTGGTACTTGGTCAACCAATCCATGCCTAATATCACTTCCACTCCTTGTGATTCTAGGACAATTAAGTTAAGCTAGGAACTTTACTCCACCGACTTCTAATTCTAGTCTGGGACATACTTTGTCGGTTTTCATAGTCCGACCAGGGGACTGAATAATCATAGGGTTCCTTAGGTTTGTAACATCCCACTTATTTAATTCCACAAAACTTTTTGCAATGAAAGAGTGCGATGCACCTGAATCAAATAGAACTGTGGCTGGTACTGAATTAACAAGGAACTTACCAAGCACGACATCTGGTGCGTTCTGCGCCTCTTCCGCAGAGACGTGGTTGACCTGGCCTCTGCCAGCGGGTGCAGTCCTCGGGGTCTGCGGCGTTCCTCGACCTCTTCCCGGAGGTGGTGCACGAGACGCCGATCCAAGATTGAACGGCACTGGAGCCAACGTCTTCTTCTGCGGACACTGGCTAGCATAGTGTCCCCACTGATGGCAGGTGAAGCACTGCACACCTTGGTTCTTGTTGTTCTGAGGGGTCTGAGCATTAGGAGCTTGACGAGGGGTCTGCTCAGACGTGGCGAGGTTGAGAGGTTGGAGTCCTCTGGACTTCTGTTGCTGCGGAACAGGAGGCCGATTAGACTGATACTGGGTGAATCTGGGCCTGGAATTGCTTGAGCCCTGATGTTGCTTCTGCGCCATTTTCCTCTTGCGCTTCTCCATACGCTGGCGCTCGATGTCCTCAATCACCAATGCTTTGTTGACCATTTGCTGAAATGTAGCAAAGTCATTGGCGGCAATGAGAGCTTTGATGTCTGGGTCCATACCCTCCATGAACCTCCATATCTTGTCTGACTCATTGGCCACTTCTGTAGTAGCATAGCGGGCAAGATGGTTAAACTTGTTCAAGTACTCAGTAATTGTCATATTGCCCTGCTGGAGACGATGGAATTCCCTCCTCTTCATCTCCATGATACCCTTGGGAACGAAGGATGCAGTGAAAGCTTCAGAGAATTCCTCCCAAGTAATAGCATCAGCGTTCTGGTGTGTGGCCCTGAAGTTGTCCCACCAGATAGCAGCATCTCCTTGAAGTTGGTGTCCAGCAAAACTGACACCCTCATGATCAGCACACTGAGTCATGTCCAGCTTTCTCCTTATCTCACGAAGCCAATCCTTTGCAACAAGAGGCTCCGCGGATCCAGTGAACACAGTAGGCCTTGTTCTCATGAAGTCGCTGAACCTGGATTGGGGTTGATACTGAGGTGGTTGGGCTTGCACAGGAGCAGCGAGGTTGTTCAGGTTGTGAGCAATGGCCTGAATAGCTTGCAAATGCATCTCCAGAATCTGGTTAAGCTGAGGAGGATGGGCAGGTGGTGGTGGCAGATTCTGGTTCTCTGGAATGGCCGGGAGTGGGTTGACAAAGGGGTGCACTCCCGCTGCAGGTTGAGCTTGAGCAGCCTGTCCAACAGGGGGTGGGTTGGGTTGATCTGGTCCAGCCTGACCTTGACCACGGCCAGCAGCAGAAGCTCGGGTGTCCACCATCTGACAGCAATTTTGAAAATAAGATGCGAGAAGGGAAACCAGGGGGTACTATAGGGGAGGTCACAATATCTATGCAAACAACATCCAAATAGCACACCAAAACACAAATAATTCGAAACCTTCTTAGTTCAAAACCAAAATTTGAGAAAGCTACATCACAAAGGCCGATGTAGTCAGTCTCTTAGAAAACTTTAGAAAGCTAACATAATAATTAAGACGTTCTCGATTCTATCCCTCACAGGAACCTAAACTTAGAGTTTTACTCGGAATCTGGGTCTTCATCGAACACACGCCCATGGGCTCCTCTTCATTGTCTTCGGGGTTTCGCCCTTCCGCCGCAAAGGAAGAAGGCAAAGACAAGGTTTGGCATTTTAAAATTTTTGAAACAAGAAGAGAGAGGTCAAACGATTTTAATTAGCAAACAACAAGATGAGGATTTATCAACAGGGATTTTTGGAAAAATAATTTTTATAGTAATATCATAAATCCTTAAACTACTCCAGCTATATAAGGTTCATCCTACAGACAGGCTTTGATACCAACTCTGTCGGGACCCGAAAATCGGAGTCGAATCCCTGCTGTGTCTTACCTGTACTAGTCCCTGGATCAAGTAGCTAGTACACACAGATATACAGTTTGGATCATCACCATTCAACGAAAAGTACTTTATTACATCAGAGTCTTATAATTATTACAAAGTTTAGGCTTCATGGCCTAGCAGCGGAAATTCAAATAACATAGTTCAACTTCAAATGGAAAACCCAACGCAACTCCACAGCATGTCTCGACGGATGCGCCCTAGACGTCGGAGTAGTCTTCGCCTTGAACTCCTTCAAATAAGTCCCGATCTGGTATACTTCCTCCTCGGTGTCGCAACCTGCTCGTTGGAATGAGCAGCCCCGCATAAAAGGCGAGGGTGAGTATACTTTATACTCAACAAGCAAGGCTGACTAAATGCAACTAGGGCTTAACAAGGAGAGGGATAAGGGTTCTTTTGCATAAAGCCAGTTTTGCAAGTCTTTCATAAGGTTTTATAAAAATGATTTGAAATGAGTTGAGGAAAACAAATCTTTGAAGTATTTCCTTAAAACTCCGCCTCGGTAGGTTTGCCCAATCTCGCTACTCACGGCACCCACCGTGCAATTACCCTCATCGCTCATAGCACCTACTATGAGGAGAAAAATCAAAACACACGACACCGATCGTGGTTTTCCTTTAAATACCATTTAGAAAACAAAGATAAGAAGTACCAATGAGGCAGCTCCCCGTCGTCCGTCCTTGACCGTGGACACGGCTATCATGATAGTTTTACACTCTGCAGAGGTTGCACGCTTTCCCGACGAGGTGACCTTCCTAGAATCACCCAACGGGAAAAGAACACCACAAGGTCTTTAACCGACATTCCCTAGCCCGCACTCCTCTAAGGATTCCACCGCAGCGCTTAGTTACTCTAGTTGGTCAAGCCCCTCTTGAGCCTGCAGAACAACACCAATTGCCTACTCCACCGCTCCTGAATGCCAAAACTAGGAGTCCGAAGGGTACTCAACCAGACTTGCCCACACAAGCACTCAATGGTCGCCTTGTTGTACTTAGCTCGTCTACCTCAAGGAATCGGTCCTTAGGGATCGTGGGTGGGTCCCAAGATCGACCCGAATCTCGTGCACGCAGCACCATCCTTGCAACCATCCACCCCAATCAGGTTTTGCAAAACATTTTTCCCGATAGCACCCACTATCAACTAGCCCAAATACAACCAAAAGACAACACCAATTGTCCTTCTTAAAGATCACAAGGTAAAATGGTGATTAATGATAACAAGCAATTAATCAGGTGGTTTTCTATGAGCATTACTAAGCAGATGCAAAACCTAATCAAGGATATGGCAATAATTAATCAAAATTTATAATCCTAAGGTAGCAAAAGTATTTTATAAGAATTAATTATCAATGGGATTTAGCTAGGCAATATAGTTATTTATTATTTTAAACATACATGCTACTGTTCAAATTCTACAAAATCGTTTGAAAACATGGGTTCAGATGTTTCAGCACTTGCCTTGATCGACGAGTGGGGAGGATCCTCAGCTGCGTCGGAAACGAGCTCGGTACTCGGGTCTAACGTTTAAAAGAAACACAAATAAGAACCACATGCAATAAAATATGAGGCATGCATGTCATGACATGAGGACAATGCAAACAGTACGTAACAGTACAAAAAAATTTTACAAAATTTCTGAAATTGGTTTTATTATTTTTAGAGTTCCTATAATTAGTTATGATTTCTATAACTTAATATTAAAGGTACAAAAGTGAGTTAATAATAAATAAATCTCAAAATTTTACCAAAACAGTACAGAAATCATATTATAACATATCTAACTTTATAAAATAATTTTTGGTATTTTGGACCTCTAAAATAATTTATAAAATTCCTACACATGCAAGAACTAATATAATTATCAAAATTTAAATTTAACAGAAACATGTAAATAAATATTACATAAAAATAATTTAGAATTTTATGGATCTAATAAAATTTATTTCACAATTTTCTGATTTTTCTACAAATTTATATGGAATTTACAACTTTAGGCATATTCTGAAAATAAGGAAAATAGAGGAAGGGGTATTGGGCGGCGCAAGTGGGCCAGCCCACTTGGCCTCACGCTGCTGGGAAGGCAGAACCGGGCGCTGATCGGTGGGCCCCTCCCGCAGCGAGACAGAGCAGGGAGGCGCTGGGGGCTCGGCGGCGGCGGCCGGCCGGCCATGAAGCGGCGGCGGGGAAAGAGGAGGGGTCGAGAGCGGCGCTCACGGAGTTGGGCGGCGCGGCATCAAGCGAGGCGGCGGCGCTCCGACCTAGATCATGGCGGCGGCGAGCACTGCAAGGCGGCGACGGCGGGCGACGGCGACGGCGGGCGGGTAAGCACCAGCAGCGGCGAGGATGCTAGCGGCGGTGGCGGCTGAGCGCGGGTGCCCGAGGCGGCGGGCGACGTCGCGGCGGTGGCGGACGGAGGAGGAGCACGGCGGTGGGCTCGCCGCGGGAGATGGGGCGGCGCGGTGGTCGGCGAGGTTCCTACGGAGGCGAGGGTGCTAGGAGCTCACCACGGCGACGGGTCGGCGATTTAATTGGATCGACGGCAGAACGGGCGGCAGCGGCTCGGCGAGAAACGGTGCTCGGCGGCGACGGGCCGACGAGGGTGAAAACGGAATCGAGGGGCAACCAGAGCAATTCTCTTCAAAGATTGAAAGTTTAAACTCACCGAAATCGGAGTTCGAGATGGGGCGACAAGGGTTGGAGGAGATGAGTATTTGGGCGTCGGTTGAAGATGAGGAACGATGTGGGGGGGGTTTAAGTAGGGGATTAGCATGAATCCTAGGGGGATTAGGATAGGAATTAAAGGGGGGTTGAAATCTGCTATAATTAGGGGGGTCTTTCTATTTGCAAAGATAGAAAGGAGAGGATTAAGGGGGTTTCAATCCTGTCATCTAATTTCAACGTGAGAGAGAGGAAGGGAGATTTACATGTGGGACCCACATGTAAGAGAGAAGGATTTAATTATAAAAATCATATTTTGTTTTGGAGGTAAGACTAACATATTCCTTAATTATTCAATTAAAACATCTCATAGCCAAAACCATATAAATATATAAACTATTAACTAACTTTGTTTAAATAAATTATTTATAAAACATTTTTCCAAGGAACATACTCATTTTAAAATGCTTTTGAATTTCAAAAACTCACAAATGCAATGCAATGCATGTATGCATGATTTGAAAATGAGGATGTTACAGCACGTGTCCTTCCCATGCGGGCGGTTGACGGACCGCCGCCACCCGTCGAAGTCTGCATCAGTGCTCCTTGATACAAGATCTTGGCGATTTAATTCACGATGACTCGGGGACCCGGCGATCCCGTCATGGCGTGATGATTTGCCTTGGGTCCTGTCTCTTCGTATCCCAGAAGCCCGGAGGAAGCAAGAGGCTCGAGCTTCCGAGACGGGGAAGCTCGGGCTCGAGCTTGCCAAGCTCGGGCGCGAGCTTGCTGTCCCCGAACTTGCCTCCTGTGGGCCACGGGTAAGTAAGTGGGCCGAAACTCCATGGGCCACATACTTCCCCCAACAGATTGCTATCACATTGACATATTACTTGTGTTCAAAGAATATATCTTTACCTTCCGCATTTGTTTAAGCTTTGAACACAAGTGTAAAATTGATTAGAAAGTAAAATTTGACATGTCCAATTCACCTCATCTTGGGTATCAGGTTCCTTACAGCGACGAGCCCTAACGGCGGCGACGCTGGCAGAGGCGGCGAAGAGCCACGAGAAAGCGCAGCGACGGTGACTTCGTTCGCCGCAAGCTAAACTAAGGCGCGGGTGAGCACCAGGGGGTCCAGGGGGTTCTTACCGAGCAAGGAATTGGTCGGGGAAAGACTGGAGTAGGAGGTCGGCGACGAGGTGGTTGGCAGAGGATTCCGGTCGTCGTGGCGGAGGAACTCCGATGACGATCTTGCAAAATTAAGTTGGGATAAATGTTAAGGTGTTCTAGGGATGCTTTTGGTGAAAGGAATCGGAAGATTACTCATCAAGGAGGGAGGCGAAGAGGGAAACTGTAACATCTCGATTTTGGTAAACCTAAATATTTTGTTTTAACTTAAGAAATTGTGAAAAACTATTCTATGATTTCCCTACATTCAAAAACCCCTAAAAATCATTTTCCAATTAACATAGAGCACCAAAATAAATTAATAAGATAATATAATATTGAACAGTGCTTGATAAAATTTTCCTAGGTTCCAGATGCTCTAGAATCTTTTTGAGAATATTTTTCAGATTTTTCTGAACTGATTTGGTAATTTTAATAAACAGAAATCATTAAACAACAAATCTATAAATAGGTAAATAGAGTTTAATTCTTTTCAGGATAAGAAGCGACATGGCACAATCCGGGCCGTCCGTGCACACATGTGCGCAATGCAGGCCATTAGATGCCAGTTATCCTGATGAAAGGGTATGCGCGCATCAGGTGCATCGGTTGGGGCGACGTGGCGTGATGGGAGCCATCGGATGTCATGGCTACCATCTCCGAAATCGCGCCGGAGTCGAACAGGGTGGCGGTGCCGCCACGAGCAGGGCCTGGGCGTCTGTGCCGCCCTAGGTCTCCCCGGGTCTATATAAGGCCAAGGGGAGGTGCGCAGGGACCCCTAGGGTTCATCGCCGCCGCTAGATTGGTCGGAGGAAGAGCGAGTCACCGACAATCAGATTGGGGGTGATTCGGGACCAAGAACATTGATGAGCAATCCCGTCGTTGCCGGTAAGCCTTTGCCCCTAATTCTTGCTCAGTGGAGTTGTCTTGGTCCGGCAATCGCGATGGTATCAAGAGTTAGGAGGTTTGGTCAACGGATCGCCGTCGCTGTTGAAGTCTAGTGGCGCCACTGCCATGGAAGCTCTCTAGCACCAACCAAAGGGTCATTTGGTTGCATGAGGACAGGGGGAGGTTCCTGGTAGCCACTAGATCGTGAATTTCGGCTCGATTTGACTCGGGAAGGGGCGTAGATACATTTAGGGCTTAGGCAGATCTCCGCCACTGGTTCGCGTCACCGCAACTCACTGCCGGTGGTTACTGGTGAGGGATTTCGGTCCCAGAGAGGTCGCCAGCCCGAGAACTAGTCATAGAGTCTAGTAGCACACGTTTTGGTGGTCGGGATCGCTAAAACGAGCATCTCCGGTGAGGCGCCGCCACGCCGGAGCACCGTGTCGTCGGGGTGGGGAAACGACGTGGGGCATCAGGGGCTATCAGATCTAAGATGGACGGCTTGGATCTAGGCCAGATTGGTCCGGGACTGATTTGTTCGGGTTGGGTTTAATCAAGATCGGTTTTCAGTCACTAACGTGTGGCCCGCGTCCGCCATGGGTCGTGTGGCTGATAGACGGGGCCCATTGGTCAGAGACGTGGGAATCTAGTTAAAATTTAGATTTAATTCTGGAAATTGTTTAATTAGTTTATAAATTGATTTAAACTTGTAAAATTTATATCTTTTGATCTAGAAGTCCAAAAATTACCATTCAAGTTTCTAAAAAATTAGAAAAATGAGTTCTACCTGTTTATGAATTTTATTTGATTTTTAAAAATATTTTATTGTACTGTTTTATTTATTTGGTGTTTCTTTATTATTACTTTGCGTAGAAACGTGTATTTCGAAAGGTGTGCCGGTGTAAGACTTTGCTGCAGGACCAGAGTGGGAGTGGCTGCAAGGCAAGTCACACATAGTCCTTGATCATGTTGATCCTATTTGTAAATAAAATAAATTTGATTTAAATTTTGCATTGCTATGTTTAATTTATTTTATTGAGAATCTAGCTATTCCAATTTGAATTATATCCATCCTTCGAAATATTGTATTACCAATTATCCGTTATAATCTATATGTGT
Organism: Olyra latifolia; assembly: GCA_036346145.1. Lineage (NCBI taxonomy): Eukaryota > Viridiplantae > Streptophyta > Magnoliopsida > Poales > Poaceae > Olyra > Olyra latifolia. The sequence continues at coordinate 36,520,763 of CM070524.1, read as the reverse complement.
CATCATTTTAGTTGGATAGTGATGATACCTAGGATTGGTTTAATTAATATTGACTAAAGAGAGATATGGAACTGAGAGTAAAGGCATATATTGCTTTTACGTAAGGGAGACATGTGTTGCTCCATATTGGTTTAGCATGTGTTGTTCTTATGTGATTGTTTGCATGTGTTGCAAATTGATAACAACCTAGGTGGGTGTTTTGACTAAGGCAAGTGGTACTGTGTGTGTGGAAGTCTGTGTGGCAGGGCTATGATGCAAATTTAGAAGAAAGTCTTGCCTTAGTTACCCTAAGAACTTAATCTTGTGCGAACATGTCAAGCAAAATGCAGTACAAACCATGAGCTTGACTTCAGTTAAGTCTAGCAGTTAAGTTTCTAAGTGTGAGCTTATGGTATCTCGTGGCAAGCTAGGTAAGAACTTCCTATGAGGGTTCTTTGGGAGAGATATGCCGCTTATGAGGGCCATCATCTATTCGGTGTTGCTGCACTAACTGTGTGAAGTCCAGTGGTCCAGATATTTGGCTCTAGGTGGTACAGTAGTCATAAGGAGGGCTACTTGCTTAAATTTAGTCTCATGACTGTTGGGTTACAAATGTCTTCTTTTTGGGCAGAGGTTGAGATATGAGTATCTTAGGGTAAAGATGTGCAACCTCCGCAGAGTGTTAAAAACTATTCAAATAGTCGTGTTCTCGGTTATGAACAAATGTTTGCCTGTATTGTGCAAGATATAGTGTTTTCAAATGCAAATGGTGAGTTATCATTGTGATTACTGCTGGGCACAGGTTATCGAGCTTTATGCTATGGTTAGGCTGTGTGTCATTGCTTATGGATCAAAGGCTGTTTATCAAATATTTACTTACTTACTTTTGAACCTATTATTTTATTACGTCTTTGTTAAATCCTGTTTATGTAAAATAACCATATAACCTGTCCTTTGTAATAAGCTTACATGTAGTGGTAGATTTGCACAATTCCACGATGTGAGATCTGCTAAGAATTTCACAATTTCTCATACTTGCAAACTTTGTTTGTGGGCTGCTTAATCCAACAAGCAAGACAAGAATCTAAAGAATCATCCTCGTTGTTTGAGGATGATCTACCTGGAGGCGAGTAGCTGGACGTGTTTCCCAGTCAGAAGCTTATGTCTATGTGATGGGACATCTACTTTATCTATTCTTACATATTAGCTGCAATAAATTACTCTAATGAACTTGTTATTTACCCCTGCATGGCATTTGAATCTTATTTGTAGTAGTGGAGGTTATATTTAGTGTATTTATGTCGATGTACTGTGATGATATCCACGGATGAAATCACTTGTGCTCACTAGAGTTGATCCTGGACTAATGATGCATAAGGGATACTAGATTTTAGATTTGGGGTCTCGACAGGAACTAAAATTCCGAGAGTTACAAGCTCTCTCGGGATGATTCCAGCGAGGGCGCAGGAGGCTGGGAGGAGGGTGAGGAGTGGCTACGGGCGCAGAGAGCAAGGTGGCACGACAGCGAGAAATTTGGTGATTTGGGCACTACTTGCTGATCTTGGAAGGGGGAAGTGGCGAGGCGAGTTCAGCGGCTATTTATAGCCCAAAGGGGTTCAGTGGGAGCGAAGGAGAGGGAATAGAGAGCGAGAGTGAGGTGGAGAAGCGGCCAAACGCAACGGGACAAGGATGATCAGGCGACGCAGCAGCGGTGGCAGTGGCGCAGTGACAGGCAGGGACGCGTGCACGGTATTACGGCCATGGGAGGCATGGGAATGGCAATCATCGCGTGAGCGAGGGAGACAAGGCAGAGGACAGGTAGCAATGGCGATGGCGGTAGCGCGCAGGTGCGGCAACAGTGGTGCTAGCTGCAGCTAGTGAGCCCGCAAGGGCTAGCGGCCACGGGACGACGCGGTCAGGAATGGGTTGCCACGGAGGGCAACAGGACAACGGTGTGCTGCCAGCACGGCGGGAGGGAGCGGCGTACGGACCAGTAGTCTGGAGGGTGGCACGGCAGAGCCAAGCGGGCGACAGAGAGAGAGAAAGCCAGGGAGAAGGTGGCTGGCTCTGCTGGGTGGCTCGGCCTGTCTGGGCCGAGGGCCTGGCTGGGCCAGTTGAGGGAGCCCAGGCCCAGATGGGAATCCATTTTTGGCAGAAAATTCAAAGTTGTGTATTTGAATTTGGGAATTTCAAGTTTGAATTTCAAATGTGGTAGGTTGGCTATGATTTGGGGAGATATATATATATATAGGTATTTATACAATTAAAAGTTGGAGGGTTGACCAGTAATATTATTGAATTGGAGATAGAACCCTAGGTATACTTAATTAGGTTTTGGAAGGAGATTTTATTTTTATTAAGTGACAAGTTTGCCCACTTGTTTCTTTTAGGGATGGATTTGATACAACCAAAATTTGAAAATGCACATTTTGATTTTGGGATTTCTAATGATGTACGTGTTTTTATTTTTAATTGAGCAGCTAACTTCTCATGATTAGGCCTATATATGGATATTAGAGTCATACAAAAGGTTAATTTGATACCAAAAAAATTTGAAATTTAAATTGATAACTATATTCATGCTTAACTTCTAATAGCTAGATTAGGGCTGTTACAGTAACCTACCCGTTACCCTTTGCATTGGTGCTTCTGATGTAGAGGATGAATTTGTTCTTGTCGTTAACATTGCAAATAATAATGCCGATTATGAAACAGACCATGATGATGATGATATCTTTGGCAAGCATGATACGGAGAATTACAGGAGCATAATTGTGTAGGACATTGAGAATAAGCAAGAAAAGCAGAATGAGAAAAAGAAGAATGATGAAGTGCTTGCTGCCTCGTGCATGCTTCCAACATCTACAACTGAAGATGTACCAACATCAGTTGAAGATAAGATTAAGTTTCTTTTTTCCACCTAGAAACGTCTCAAAAATGCTCATAAGGTACTCACACTCCAGATATAGCTTGGGGCAGAAATCATAGGAATTAGGGAAGGTACCAGAAGAACACTGAACATCACTACCCTTGCCCTTGTCCTGAGCAGCCGGCACCTATCACTCAGCATCGCAACCTCTCTCCTAAGGGAAACACAGGAGAGACTCAGCATTCTTGATGCTAGCGACCTGGCTCTCAAACCTGTTGCTCATCTTCTTATACACCTTAGCCATGTCCCCATCAATTTCATCACATCGAATACAAGAAAATTGGGAACTAGCAAGCAGAGCATTAGTCAAATCATTCACTTTGTTTTTTAGGTTCAGATTATTTATCTTTAAGTATGTGCAATCATCACAAGGAGAAACTGAGTGAAAACTACAGTCCTCATCTAGGCTGACTGGGTCCTTTGGTGTAGCACGATCTCTACAGCCCTCAACAGAATTGACTCGGTCCTTAAGTGTAGCAGACATGGTATGTGCAGTAGGATCAGGACACACAACAGAGGGATCAATCACACTTGCAAGAATATCACTATGAATGGAAGGAATAGTAGCAAGAGCATTCCTAGCCTCCTCTAGTTCACACAACAAGCTAGCATGTCTCCCCCTAAGCAAGTCAAGCTTAGACATCACACATCATGAGTGGTCCTTAGTTTGTTCATCTCATCCACAAACTTGTCACACTCCTTCCAACCATCAAAATCAACGGGCATGGGAGGAGTGTGAGATTTTAAAGCATCAAGATTACTAGTCAAGTAGTCTACTTCCTTCTCTAACTCATTGCACCGAGACCTAGACTTAGCACGAAAGCGACCCAACTTGCAAAAGGCCTCATAGAGTTGGTCGTAGGTCGGTACCTCATTGTCGGAGTCAGTGTAGAGGTCAGAGTCACTCTGTAAGTATCAAGCTCCCATGGTCTTCAAAAATTTGTTTTGGTGATTAATGCGCTTTACTCTCAAATGGGGAAATCTCGGGTTTCATGGACCCCTCAAGCATTGTTCTTCTGATGGCGATGACTCTCAAGAATAAGGACCTTTATTCATAGTTCTTTTAAATTCTTGGGTGAGTTGTTGACTTAATTTAGATGCTACGGTGATTTATTCTCTTTGGTCATAGGGTTTCCCGAGCACAACCGTCGATTCCTCTCTATCTCTTCTCTGTGCGGTGGTCCCTAGGGCTAGCAGTGTGTCTGCTTCTTGTCTAGGAGTTTGTTGGTCGCCGTTAAATGGCGTGGAGTGTTTAGAGAAGTTGCAGAGTCGGTTTTTCCCTCCTTGTGTATTTCTAGGTGTTCCTCCTTCTCTTCTAGTGTGAGTTGCTTAGAAGTGTCGTAGGGTTACCCAGGCTTTAGGCCGTGTGGACATAGGAGGGGCCGGACAGTCCGGTCTGGGGGGCCGGACAATCCGGCCCAGGTAGGGTCGGCTGCGCTTTGGTCTAGGGAGGATGTGCCGTGGTCCGGACAGTCCGGACTTGGGGCCCGGACAGTCCGGCCTAGGTAGGGTCGGCTACACTTTGGTTCAGGGAGGATGTGCCGTGGCCCGGAAGTCCGGAGTTAGGGCCCGGACAGTCCGGCCTCGGGAGGCCTCGCCAAGGTTTTGGCATGGTTTCGACAGGGATGCTTTGCGGGTCTCCGGATTGTCCGGGATGGACTGTCCGGCCCAGGTGAGAGTCTCCCTGTCTCGTTGAGTGTCTGTCCGTGGTTTGTACAGGGAAGCTTTGCCTTGGCCCGGACCGTCAGGTCGGACTGTCCGGACTGAGTGTCCGGGGTGAGTCTGACCGCGAGGTTCGTGGTGGAGATCGAGATCTGGTTGCCGAACTGTCCGGTCCTGGGGCGACCGTCTGGCCGTGGAGTGTATCTGATCGGCTCGGTCCGTTCTCGAGTGCTCCGGTGAGTGGAGTATTTAAGCACCTGTTCTCCACAGGGGGCAAGTGAGAGACCCGGGATCAAAACTTCCTCTTTGCTCAAGGTCCAAGTGCTCTCCCACGGTGGCTAGGGTTTAGGCCCCATGTGTGTGTGAGTGGTGTTGGTGAAGGGTATGCTTCTCCGGTTGTGCTCCTCGGAATCCCGTCGCCGACGTGAAGAACTTCACCAATTCATCTTCGTCAAGCCATCGTGTGTCGGTGGTAGGGTTTGCCCACCGTGTGTTGGTGGAGAGACCTCCCACCTTGTGTTGGTGCCGGAGGTGAGCCACCGTGTGTCGGTGGAGGTGTTGACTTGAGGAGCTCGCCAAGGTGCTTGTGGGAGCTCTCAAGCGCTTGTGAAAGGTTCGGAGCCCACCTTGCTGCTTGGTGAAGGGTTACCGCGAGTGGAAGCGAGGCGGAAGGCTCGAGAGGGAGCCGGTCTTTGTTTGTCAAGGACTTGCCTCAACGGGGAGTAGGAGTTCGTCTCCGAACCTCCGAAAAAAAATATCCTGTCCATATTTACTTTTTCCGCAATTTACTTCCTGCAAGAATTTATCTTCTGTGTGATGTGCACGTACTAGTAGTAGATTGATTTTAGGATGGTTAGCTAGGTGGTTCCTTTAACTTTGCCTAAGTAGTCACTTGAAATAAAAATAAAATTTGGACCAATTCACCCCCCCTCTTGGCCTTCGATCCGCTACACACTCACGCCATTCTCGTCAGCCATGAAGCACAGCCCGATAGTCGTCGTCGTCGTCGTTCGACTTGCTCGGATCATCCTCGCCGCCATCACACCAGGTCTCGTCAGAGTCAGAGATGTTGGCATTGTCCGGAGCCGCCAGGACCTTTTGGAACAACTTCCTCCCCTTGGAGAACTTGCGGTCCTTCTTGTTGACGATGGGGGCCTTGTTGCGGTTCTTGAAGGTGTTCTTCTTGAGGCCGTTGTAGTCGTTCTTGCCCTTCTCCAGCTTGGGGTAGTTTGCCCGAATGTGGTTGGCGCCACCACACTCGTAGCACTTGATTAGCCCTCTCTTCCTTTCTCTCACTCTCTTGTATGAGTGGCTAAACTTGCGGGAAAACAATGCAAGTTGTCCCTTAGGAAAACAATTCATCTGTTCATCGGACAAACCACAAAGAGCAGCAAAAGAGAAACTGGAACCAAAGTCCAAAGCACTAGAGGAACACCGCAAAGAAGGATCGGTGACCAAAGTTGTCGAGTGAAGACCGAGACCTGCTCGGAAGAAAGACGCTCAAGTTCGTAGGTCTTGAGATTGGAATGGAGCCCGTCTAAAGTCAAAGTAGTGAGATCCGCAGCCTGTTGGATCGTGGTTACCTTCACACCCCAAACCTTCAAATCCAAGGAAGATAGGAAGTGGCTATCATTCTCCGAGTTGGTATAGGTAGTGCTCTCAGAGTTTGCTAAGGATCGTGGGGTGTGTTTGGTTGCTCGCATTTGGCCGAACCAGGCTCGACTGATGCATGACTCAGATGTTTGGTTGCCTGTATGGAGGTCTCAGCCTGGCTTGGCTCATGCAAAGTCTCCACTGGAGCCTGGCCTGGGGGAAACGAGAGAATCGGTTGTTTCCCTAGAGGAAGGCCCGAGTGAGCTGACGAGCTCGCGGGCGGAAGTGCACGATGGTTGCGGCGTGGACAGGACGGTAGCGGCATGGACGAGAGTGGCAGGACGGATGGGCCTGGCAGCGGCGGCGGTGCGGATGAGCCTGGCGGCGGCGCGTAACGCGGACGAAGCCCGACGACGGCGCGCGGCGCGGACGGGACGGCAGCGGGCGAACGAGCTCGGCGGCGGCGGCAACACGGACGAAGCTCGGCGGCAGCGGCTAACGCGGACGAAAGCCAGCGGAGGCGCAGCGTGGACAGACAGCGGCATCACGGACGAGCTTCGGCGGTTGGGGCGTGGGCGAGCCCGGCGGCGCGGTGCGGACGGGACGGTAGCGTCGTGGACAAGCTCAGCAGTCACGACGCGGGCAAGCCCAGCGGCATGGACGGGCCCGGCTAGGGACGAGCCCGACGGCGGCGGCAGGACGAGCAAGACGGCGGCTGCGAGCATAGCGACAACCGCGGATGAGCAAGACGGCGGCGGACGCGGAGGAGCTCGGCGACGGGGCGGTTGCTTGGGATGGCATTCGGTTCATGGCCAGTACTGCGAAGTGTGCTCAAGACGTGTTCGATGAAACGCCAATATGTTGGTGCAAGTCCAAACACAAGCAACCAAACACGATCACTCTCTAACCTGGCTCAGCTCATCTAGGCAACCAAACACCAGCACGTGCATGCACTCAGTCTGGCTCAACTCAGCCTGGCTCACTCGTACGAGCCAGGCTTGGATGGGAAGACAACCAAACAGACCATTAGTGAACCGACTGAAATAAGAATTCAGCGATTCACTAGCCTTCTGGACAAAGTAGTTGTGCTCACGCTTGTACTGGTCTTGCCTCACCACCTTGATTTGGTTTGTCCCCTCATGGTAGGCGATGAAGGTAGTTCAAATCTGATGTGCAGACTTGATATGAGCCACCCGCTCATACTCATTCCGACTTAGCCCTGAATGATCAAGTTTTAGGCCTTAGCATTCATCTCAACACTAGGTTGGCTGATGATAGCCACATCGTCATCATCTATCACAACAAAGGGATTCTTGACCTGGAGCCAAATATTGTACCCATGTGCCAACATGTACAACTCCATCCTAGCCTTCCAAAATGGAAAATCCACACCAGAGAAAATTGGAGGCTTGGTGTAATACTTGTCATCCGCCATAGCTCAAGAACAAGCAGGAAAGGCTCAAAGATCGGTGAAGATCGAAAAAGAGTGCAACCTTGCCTTGATACTAGTTGAAAGCACGGGTAGGCGACCAGAGGGGGGTGAATGGGAGCTTTGAAGATTTTGTGGTGCTCCTCGAACCCACCAACTCTTTAAAATGAAATAGACACTCAACAACTGTATGTATCCCAAGGTGCACAGATAAAAATTCATGAATAAATGAGGGGAATTTTCAAGCCATATTTTTGGTTGTTGAGAGTCTAAACAAAAAGGAATCAAAGCAAAAGAGGCTTTAGCAAAAGCTAAACAATCCAATCTACTAAAGCAACTTTCAGAAAGGTAAAAGGAGAGTCCAGAACTAAAGTACTTTGGTCAAGAGGTAATTTCTCTTATTCTGTGACTCCAATGATTTTATGGATTTTTCACAAAAGAGATATATGGGTCACGCAGCAGCCCTCTAAAAGAGATATATGGGTCACCCAGCGGCCCTCCAAATTTCACCTCAAGATCAAGTACAAACAGTTTAAAACAGAAAGAACAAGAGGTTCTTCCGGAAACTTCAACCAGAAAATTTAGGGCTCAGTATTCACCTCATAGATCCCAAACCGTGCGTTAGATGGACTTCAAATTTTTAACACAGGTAGATATGGAAGTCACGCACCTTCTCCTAAGAATCGCCCAAAAAGCATTTCGGATAATTTTTCTAAAAATCCTATATTGACTGCTGCGCAGAAAGAACTAATTTGCCAACTTGAACAAAAGTGGGAAGAACTTGTCTCTTGTTTCTCAGAGGCTGCCAAGGGGTCTCAAATCATATATGCAATCTCAGAACATCATGGATCAACAGCATGTAGAAGGAGGTGAGGCAAATAAACTTGTTGCAAACAAAATCACAAAGAAGCTAGATCGAAACACAAGAACTATGCAAGAACAAAGCCATAGTTTTGTGGAACTAGTTTCTATTGCTTAGGAGAGTTTTTTCATAGCCACACCTAGGTGGGCAAAGCTCAAATGAACAGAATACAAGCCACAACTCAGCCCAACACTTGGTGGAGGCAGCCACCCCGTCTTTTATAGGGCACTGCTGGGTGAACCACAACCCTGGATTTCTTGCCGCAACCCTAAGAAACCAAATCAAGGGAGGATTCACCCACTCAACCAGCCATTTACATGGTCCTAAACCCACACAACACCTAGCCCAACATGGGCCACAAATGCTATACATGGGTTTTACTCAAGACCCGATTAACCCGATGTAATGGGCCTTTAGTTGGCGGACTTGACCGCTCCATTTCCGTGCCTTAGGGCCTCCAACCCGAACCGGAACCTTTGAGCCACCTCAAATCCATCTCCATGGCATCCTCATGAGCCCCAAGCTAGAGCCCATCCGTCCCATGACATCATCACTGTCCTAGACCTCGATCCACCCAACCTAGTCCCGGTACCGTCGCCGATCATGGTTGTCTCCAAGCTTGTGTCCACAAGGACCAACCATTTTTCACAAGCAAAAATATTTTCTTACCTTTGTTTTCTGCATGTTAGTCCAATTTCATCATGAATTCAAACATATATGACTACATGCCCAAGTTCATGAAAATTTTAAAAATAATTTCCTTGCTCAAATGAAAAAGTCATAATACAAAAAAGATGCATCTCAAAAGTCTCTACAAAATCCGTATATAACATTTTTCCATCTGAGCTCGGGAAGACCCTCAAAAGTGCAAAATACTCTATCCTAGTACAAATGGCCGAACCGGCTCAAATTCGTCGAAAAAACAAACCCTTCAACCAAACCAACTCAAGTCATATACTCATCATAACATGAAGACCTCCACATGGTCTCACACAAGATGATTTGCTTGTTGTTCCTTGTGATAAAGAAGAGTTGTGTGATAATACTTTACTTATATCTATGCCACAACTTGTGAATAAACATGTCACTTTTGGTTTAGAACCAAATACTTATGCTGAAAATAAACATATTATTCACATTTATAGTGAAAAATATGAGCTAAAACTATTGTCTTCCTTAAATACTTAAGGATACATTGAATTTGATGTTCTATGTGAGTTTAAATAATTTAGAGGAGAGACTTTTTATACATTCTGATTTGCCATGGTTATTTAGAAATATTTTTCATGTATTCGGCAAATATAATGATAAAGGAAAGTATAGGGTGCATTGAGATTACATTTGTTCAAATATGAAATATGCTTATGTTGTGCAACCATGTGATAAACTAGAGAGCTACATAAGCACTAATCATGTCACATCGAGTTCATCTAGTTTTATTTTGAAACTATATGATAACTTTTAGGAAGGGGAGTATATGGATGTTCATATTTCTCGTTTAAAAGATTTTATTAAATAAGATATGCATTTTGCTTTCCCTTCCTTTAGTACTAACATTTTTGCAGGAGACTGTGCTTGAGTTGAGGACGACTCACATTCAAGAATTGGAGGATGATGTGACCATGTCTATCATGGATATGGATAACAATATATCAACATGGTTGTCATCAACATTTCCATCAATTACTTCCTCAGCATGGTCGTCGTCGAGCTTTTCCACAATATGGATGTTGTCGAGATCTTCATTGACTACTTCCTCTTCAACGATGATATCTACAACAAGTTGGCGACACATCATGGCAACATCCACTGCATCTACACTTACTACGACGTCTACAGCTGCATGGTTTCATCAACCACCATCTTGGCCAGGTCATGCACACAGGTGGCATGCTCGCTTTTCGGAAATAGCGCCACCGCCACCACATGTTCGGCCACCACCTTGGCCACCTCCGCTACATGGAGGCATACTCAAGAAAGGTACCTCTCTACCTCTTCGATGTCCTCAGGCCCTATGTGGCTTAAAGCCCCGTTGGTAGTTTGTGAAGATGACATCATTGGTTTTGGTGATCATGACACATTGTGATGGAGCTATGATGCTTTGGAGATTAAGACACTAGGCAAAAGTGTTCAAGGTTAAGGATATTTTAGTATGAACTCGGGAGTCGAGATGAGTTCATCTAGATTTAGGTTTTTATTTTATTTTTGTGTTTTAGTGGTGTTCGAGATGTTCTTGAAGGTGTTGGAGCATGGTATTCCATGGATGCACACTGAGTTTTAGTAAGTTTTAGAAACTTAGAAGTGTTTAGGTCCTTAGTGGGTTGCTGTTAGGTTTGGTAGGTAGTGCCGTATAGTACGGGGTACTAGACGGCACCCCCGTAGCATCGAGTTTTTGTGTGTTGGTGTGCACGCCGTATGGTAAGGGTACCAGACGACGTGTCGTCTGGTCTTTTACAGAAAGGTTATGAGCAATGGAGTGCACGTCGTATGGTAGGGGTACCAGGCGGCATGCCATCTGTTTTATTCAAAAGGGTCCTAACCCGGTGCAGGTGCACCGTCTGGTACGGCATACCAGACGGCATTGCCGTCGCATCTTTTTAAGAGAGGTTGATTTGGGGGCTCTAGCGTGCCATATGGTACGGCGTAACAGACAATGTTGTCATCGCATCTTTTCTAGTAAGGGTGTTTGAGGGTCCCTGGTGCTCCGTATGGTATGCGGTACCAGACTAGGATGCCATAGGGTTGGTGTTCTTGTGGAGGCACTATATGGTTTTGTAATAGCCCATTTTTGGGCCTTTTCAAATATTTTTGCATAAATTCAAAATCTTGACCGCATTTCTTATAATTGATTTTCCAATTTAAAATTTTCCAAATATTCAAATCAAAATTCAATTAGAAAGGCAATTCCTTTATAAAAAAAAATACAAATTGAACCTTCTCAAAATCATAGATATTTGATAAATCAAAATCTCATCTTCATTTTCTTAACTAAGATCTTATTAAAAATAATTTAGAAACTTTATAAATAACCTTATTTCCAAACAAATACTAAATTAAGAATCTTTGTGGGAAATTGCAATTTCAAACTGTAAATTATTTTAAAATTTTCAAATTCAACTTTAATGAAATTTGGAAATTCATACTTGCAATTTAATTTTTCCAAAATTCAATTAAATCAAGTTTAATTCTCTAAACTATCCCGTTTTAATCCTGAATTACTCAAAAATTCAAATTTTTTATTTGGAAAATTTCAAAAATCTGTTTCTAAGGTTTCCCAAGGATTTCTAAGCCCAGCCCAACCCTCTTTTGGGCCCAAGCTCAGCCCAACCCGAGCTCTCTCTCCCTTCCCTCTCTCCCTCTCTCCTCCCTCTCTGCCCATGGCAGACACGCTGAACGCGTCCCATCAAGACACAAGTGCCCTCCAAGATCAAGACGCGCCGTTGTCGCCACGCCTCTCTCTCCCCTCATGCCTAGTGCTTGCCATTGCCAAGCCTGCCCAAGCCATGCCGAGCCCCTCCCTTTCCTCTAATCCTCTATCTACACCACGCCGCACAGCCTCACTGCGTTGCTGCAACCCGACATCATTGCCGCGCCGCACGCACCGCACCCGTGTGTCGCGCCGCTCGGCTATAGCTCACCCTCGAGCCCCACCCCGCGGGAGTGATCCTCTCCTCCCTCACGAGCTTCCCCACTACCTATTTAAGCTGTTGATCGGCCTCTCTCCTCTCTCTTTGCCATTTCCACCGTCGCACCCTGAATCGCCCCCTTTTGCCTTATCGGCAACTCATTAAGCCGCCGGCAGATTCCTCACGTCCCTAACATCTCTAGTGCCACTCCTCATTTCCCATCACTCAATTTTGATCAGGGAACCCTAGAGCTCCCTGACGATGACGCCCCTATCTCGGGCGACACTACCCCCATGGTGCCAATCGATCCAGTCCTTCCCCAAGCTCACCACCACCTCAGGTAGTTCTCTGGTAGCCCCTAGATGCTTCACGTGCCGGCAAACTAGCTGCCGACCTCCTCCCTCGCCGGAGAAGCTTGATCCCGAAGCTTCTCTCCACGTGCGCCCATGGCGCCACCGTCCTGGCTCGCCGTCGCCGAAGTCTAGCCTAGACATCCTAGGTCTTCGCTAGCCAAGCCCGTTTCAGCAATGAACCACCAGGTTAGAGCTCCGTAGCGCAGCCGATCGATCGCCGAGGTCTTGTCGGAGATCAGCTGGAGAGCCACTCGGGCCAGCGCCTGCCTCGCCGCCTGTCCCTGGCTAACATGTGGGGCCACGCTGTCTATTGATTAAGTTTAAAATCTCGGGCATTTTATCACTAATAGCCACTGACAGGTGGGTCCGTGACCCCACTGGTCAGTATTAGTGGAGGCGTATTCGATAGAATACGTTTTATTTCATGGCCCTACAGCTAGGTTAATTGCGCAGCCCGGCCAAGCCCAAATATTATTTCAGTATTAGTGGGTCGTGACCCTCCTGCTAGGTTAATTGCGTAGCCTGGCCTGGCCTAGATATTATTTCATGGCATTTTCGTCAAGCCTGTGGATGTATCGACTGCAGAGGCTACATGCTGATGCCAAAAGCAACTCACTTCTATTCTCAATTGGATATAAATAGGGAATATCTATCGATCGTCTTTTTTTGACAACCTCTCTAAAACGCATACAAGAAAATTACACTTCACGGCACGGCCAAAAAAATTAAGAGCTTTCCTCGGCTGGCCCTCCTAGGCTTTTGTGACCAGGTCCAGCACCTTCTTCCATCAGCTTGTGGAGCTGAGCTGCATTGGGTTCACCCCTACCTCTCCATTTAGCTTGTACAAGTTGCCGCTGCATGTCTACCATTTTTCCCATGTTGTCGAAGATATACAACGACGCGGTAACCCTTTCCTGCTATGTGAGCTCACTCACGTACTCCGTCCGACCGGGGTGCCTAGGACTTGGAACGACTTCAGGTCAGAATCGACCGTACGGCCAATCGTATTATACCTCAGGATTTGTATGTCCACGTTGTCTTCCCTCGCCAGGTATTTATTTGTGAAGTTGGAGATCTCTTGGATGTAGCAAGCCTCTGCTATGGAACGTTCCACCCAAGCCTTGTTTTTCACATTTGCTCGGACGCTCTTCAGACGTCGTTCTATGGGGTACATCCATCGATACTACACGGGTCCTCTGAGCTTTGCTTCTGTAGGCAGATAGACAAGCATATGCTGCATTGGATTGAAGAAACTGGGGACATATATCTTTTCTAGCTTGCAGACGAGCGCAACTATATCCTCCTCGAGCTGCACCATCTCCCTGTTGGGGAACGGGTAGGCTATGCGAGCACAATTTCAAAATATCTACCGCGATTCACCCAAGATCACATGCAAGTAGAGGATCACAGATCGTTACCTTTGACGCGCTGATGCAACGGAAGCACATGCGCACGCATCGTGGAAGTAGTCGTACAGGTCCCGATCAGATCCGAGCAGCACGTGTCGTGCTCGCCAACTGATCGCTAGGTGCTCGGGACTGCTCGCTGACTGGTCCGAGTGGTCGCCGAGTGGTCGTCGAGAGGTCGGCGAGTGATCGGACTGGTCGCCGAGTGCTGGGCGTAGATCCAACCAAACAGCGCGTCCGTGTACAGCAACATCTCTACCGGTATCCACACATACTAAGCAGGAACGTCGTGCGGGGTGTGCTAACACCTCATCACGCGGCTAGGGCTTTGGGTGAGCGAGAGGGGCGCGGCGGCTAGGGCTTGGTGAGAGCTCGTCTCGCTCTTACCGCGCCGCCGCAGGCCTCCCCTTTTATGCATGTGCTAGTGGGCTCAAGTCGAGGCCCAATAGGACTCCAATTCCTATGCGGATCATATCCACGTGCAAACCCTTCTTCTAATAGATCAAATCCACTAGATATGTTCCAACCTGTTAAGTGTATGACCCGTTACGTTTATGCAAGTCGGTCGTGAATCCGGAAAGTTTCTTTCTAATCGACAGATCAATAACGGCACCTAGCAGTACATATTGACCCCCGAATGCACAAAATAATCTCATGGGCTGAACCCTAATACACTCAACATACCGATCCTTTTGCCACATGATACCAGTCAAGCTCAAAGCGAGATACGTGTCACCCTTGTGATAGCTCGACCCTTCACTCGTCAATGTGATGAATATAAATATCATGATTAACACTTTAATCATATCAGCACGGCCATGCGCTTTCCTCATCCATCCACACCGAGGGGCCCAGAGATATCTCTCCCGTTATCGAGGAGGGGCAAATTCTATCTTGATCAATCACATCCCTACGTCATGCTTCGCGGTATACCCAGTAGTTATCTTTATAACTACCCTCTTATGGTGTAGTGTTTGATAACACCAAAGCATACAACTCCACAAGCTGGGTCTCCATGATGATCTCTGGTCTAAGGACCATATAGATGTACCACTCGAGACTACACGCTGATGGCACTTTGTAGATAACAATCTCAGCAGCGTCTCGGACTAGGTCTGTCCAACCTCCCATGTTCTCTAACATGTTTTCACATTATTGATTTGATATCTCCATATCTATAGTATGTGAAACAGTACCATCAATCAATAAATGGGCTAATCAAATCATTATCGCTCCTCGTAATGATATGGAACAGGGATCGTTTAGAACAATATCACAATGACAATGTGTCTCACAACCAAATCGTATTTGATGAACAATGTCATGACATTAATTTATTGAACCGATAAGCAATGTTATCATAAGTACATGAACAAAGACGTTATATAATCATCGCATGATTGCCTCTAGGGCACATTCCCTTCAATCTCCCACTTACACTAGAGTCAGTTATGCAAATATCGAATACACATGGCTCTTGTGCGTGCGTCATGCTTTGACTGTGGAAGAGGCCTTGTCATCGGATCGGCAACATTGAGATCTGTGTGCACTTTGCAAATCTTCACATCACCTCTGTTGATGATCTCTCGAATCAGGTGATAACACCTGAGTATATGTTTGGATTTTTGGTGAGACCTAGACTCCTTTGCTTGTGCAATGGCACCACTATTGTCACAATAGAGGTCTATTGGACAGGATGCACTAGCGACTACTCCCAACTCAGAAATAAATTTTCTGACCCAAACCGCCTCCTTTGCGCCTTCGTGGTCATAATATAATCAGATCCGTCCCGAATCAGCTCTCGTCTCTTACTTAGAACTTTTCCAGCTCACTGCCCCACCATTGAGACAGAATACAAAACCGGATTGCGATCGAGAATCGTCTCTGTCAATTTGGAAGCTAGAATCGGTGTAACCCTTTACAACGAGCTCTTCCTCACCTCCAAAGACTAAGAACATATCCTTAGTCCTTCATAAGTATTTAAGGATGTTCTTTACAGCTACCCAGTGACCTTCACCAGGGATTAATTGGTACCTGCTCGTAACACGTAGAGCATAAGACACATATGGGCACGTACATAGCATGGCGTATATGATCGATCTAATAGTCGAAGCGTATGGAACCCAACTCATTCTCTCTTACACATCAGGTGTCAAAGCACACCGAGTCTTGTTAAGATTAACACCACGTGACATTGGCAGAAAACCCTTCTTGGAATTCTGCATATCGAACCGTTTCAATACCTTGTCAATTTACGTATTTTGGCTTAATCCAATTAGCCTCCTCGATCTATCTCTATAGATCTTTATACCCAAAATATAAGCTGTTTCTCCCATATCTTTCATCGAGAAACATTTCCTCAAATAAGATCGAACAGCTTCCAACATTGGAATATCGTTTCCCATCAACAATATGTCATCCATATATAAGATTAGAAACACAATTGCGCTCCCATTTTCTTTCTTGTAAATACAAGGCTCCTCTTCATTCTTGATGAAGCCGACCACTTCATCAAAACGAAGATTCCAACTCCGAGATGCTTGCTTTAGTCCATAGATAGACCTTTGAAGCTTGCATACTTTTCCAGCATTGTTAGGATCGATAAAACCTTCGGACTATGTCATATACACATCCTCACTTAGGTTTCCATTCAGGAAAGCCGTTTTAACATCCATTTATCGTATCTCATAGTCATAAAATATGGCAATCGCTAGTATGATCCGGATAGACTTTAGCATAGCAATAGGTGAATAAGTTTTATCATAGTCAACACCATGAATCTGCTTAAACCCTTTTTCCACCAACCATGCCTTATAGATGTGAACATTTCCATCCATGTCTATCTTTTTCTCAAAGACCCATTTGCACTCGATAGTTTTTATACTATCAGGCAGATCAACCAAGTTCCATACCTAGTTATCATACATGGACTTTATCTCGGATCTCATGGCCTCATGCCATTTCTCAGAGTCCAGTCCCATCATTGCATCCTCATAGTCCTTGGGCTCATCATTGTCCAACAATAATATGTCCCGCTGCTCTGTCGTGAGGAACATAAACCTCTTAGGAGCGTGGCTTGCCCTCGTTGACCTACGTGGGGCTAGTGCCTCTTCCACAGGTTCTGCAACAGCTTGCACATCCTGTTGAGGGTCAGTAGGAGTCGAAACATTTTCAGATATTTCTCGAATTTCTTCGAGTTGTACCCTGCTCCCACTGGCTCTTTCAAAAAACTGTTTTTCCAGAAAGACACCATTTCAGGCGACAAACACTTTGCCTTCTTCCCGGTTATAAAAATAATACCCTCGGGTTTCCTTCGGGTACCCTACAAAGAAGCATTTATCAGACTTGGCGTAGAGTTTATCAGACGTCATAAGTTTTACATAAGTCTCACAGCCCCAAATCTTTAGATAAGACAACACGGGACGCTTCCCGCTCCATATCTCATATGGCGTCTTGTCTACAGATTTCGCCTATTCAAAGTGAATGCAGCTGTTTCTAGAGCGAGTCCCCAAAATGTCAAAGGAAGATCAGTTTGACTCATCATAGATCGAACCATATCCAATAAAGTCTGATTCCTTCGTTCAGACACACCGTTCCACTGAGGTGTTCCGAGCAGAGTCAATTGCGAAACAATTCCACAATTCTTTAGATGATCATTAAATTCTTGGCTCAAATATTCACCTCCGTGATCTGATCATAGAAATTTAACTATCTTGCCAAAGTGATTTTGTACTTCATTCTGAAACTCTTTAAACTTTTCAAAAGATTCAGACTTAGTATCTCATTAAATAGATATAGCCATATCTACTAAAGTCATCGGTAAAAGTTATAAAATACTAAAACCACCTCTGGCCGTAGTGCTCATAGGCCACACACATCAGTATGTACAAGGGCCAATAAGTCACTCGCTCTCTCACCTGAACCGGTGAAAGGCCTCTTTGTAATCTTGCCAAGTAAACAAGACTCGCATATATCAAATGATTCGTCATCAAATGAATCAAAAAGACCATCCCTATGGAGCTTTTCTACGCACTTCTTATTTATGTGGCCTAAGCGACAATACCACAGATAAGAAGAATTCAAATCACTTGTTTTGAGTCTCTTAGCATTAACGTTATAAACAGGGGCATCATCAAGATCTAGCACATACAATCCATTCACCAATGGACAGTTACCATAGCGCAAGCCATTCATGTAAATAGAACAACGTTTGTTCTTTATTACAAAGTCAAATCCATCTTCTTCCAAACATGAAGAAGACATAATATTCTTACTCAAGGCAGGAATGTAATAACAATTATTCAATTCCATGACTAAACCAGATGGTAACGACAAGGGGTAGATGCCGACAGCCAACGCAGCAACCTTTGCTCCATTGCCGACGCGTATCTCCAACTCGCCGCTTGCACAACTTCTAGTCCTCCTTAATCCCTACAACGATTTGCAAGTATGGATCATCGAACCGGTATCAAATACCCAAGATTCTGTAGGACAAGTTGCAAGATTAATTTCTATAACATTAATACCTGAAGTATAAGCTGGAACAATTCCATTCTTCTTATCTTCCTGGTACTTCCTGCAATTCCTCTTCCAATGCCCTTTGTTATTGCAGTAGTGACATTTGTTCAAAGCAGCAGGGCCAACCTTTGGCTTTCCTTTAGGCTTTGGCTTCAGGTCTTGGATCCTATCCTCACCGTTGCCTTTAGCCTTGCACTTCCTCTTCTTATCCTGCTGAACCATCATCTCATGATTAGGGTCTTTCTTAATGCTCTCCTCTGCTTGCTTCAGCATCCCATGCAGTTCGGTCAAGGTTTTCTCCAGGTTGTTCATACGAAAAATTCAAAATGAATGGCTCAAAACTCGCAGGGAGCGACTGGAGAATCACATCTGTGGCCAACTGTTGATTCAGGGAAAAACCAAGATTCTCCAACCTCTCGATGTAACCAATCATCTTGATCACATGAGGGCTGACCGCACCACCTTCAGCCAGTTTGCACGCAAACAGGGCCTTGGATATCATATATCTTTCAGCCCTAGCTTGGTTCTCAAACATGCCTTTGAGACCCACAATCATAGTGTAGGCATCCGCTGACTCATATTGCTTCTGAAGCTTAGAGTTCATCTTGGCAAGCATGAGACAGCTAACATCAAGTGAATCGTTGCTATGCTTCTCATAAGCATGCCTATCAGTAGCAGTAGCTTTGTCAGGCAGTTCATCAGGATACAGTTCCTCTAGCACATATCCCTTTTTCTCTTGCTTAAGAACAATTAGCTTTGTCAGGCAGTTCATCAGGATACGGTTCCTCTAGCACATATCCCTTTTTCTCTTGCTTAAGAACGATTCTCAAGTTTCGATACCAATCCATGAAATTGATTTAGAGAGTTTCTCTCTCTCCAAAATAGATCGCAAGTTAAAACCAGGATTTGTGTGGGCAGCATTATTAACCATCTACAACAGAAATAAATAAGCAAAGTTTTAGCACTATGTTCATGTTAATCTTCCATTAAACAATTTTAATAAAAGATGCTCCTACTGAAATCACTTTTCCTCTAGTGATTTTCAGAAGGACAAGATCCATATTCACTAAAGCCGTAGTGTGCTGAGCATCTCCTAGGAATTTAGTGACATAGGTAGGCAACTCCTTGCCAATCACATCATATGTGACTCTTGTTTGTTAGGTAGCATCGGGTGCCCCAGCTCCAAACTCCTGATGCCCCGAGGCACAAAACTATTTTGATAGCCCTGATAAGTAAACCAATACTATGCGTGTGAAGTCCGACTTCACCCTACTGATCAAGGAAATTGATGGCACCTTGCGTAGGCAGAAACTACCAATCAACGTACAAGATCTTTATAGGTGCAGCTATAGGAAGGACATCTAACTCTTAATTTTTAGAGGGAAATTATTCTTATCAGATTATCATATTCACCACATATGATGAGAAAGAATAGCAGGGCAAGGAAATACATCACAGAGAACAATTTAATCTGTGAACAAGTATGGCCCATGACACGAAGATCACCATCTCCATGCCCCTTCCTTGTCCACCAGTCCATCAAGATTGAAACCTCCATGACTATGTATAAAGTTATTACACCTAACAGCTAGTAACAAATATACACGAGGTTCAACGCATCACATGCCGACACACAGGCTGTTATACAATAACAGGACAACCTTCAGCAGCAATTAACCATGACACGCAGGTCATGAAAATAACAACCATGCATCTCATACACAAAGGGTCCATACTGTTCACATCATTCCCTGCAAAAACAAGCTAGGCGTAGAATCGTATTCAAGCGCACGAAGTGAACCAGTTTTAATTTATACTCAGTTTCTATTCAGGGAAACATAGATCACATCTATGAAAACGCTATGAAAATTTCATCGGATTGATCATGTCAAGCCGAATCTGAACCATTCAAAACGGCTCAATTTTCACTAGACCGATCAAATCGATCTATTGCGCGCGGTCCCCTTGAGAAGACGGCGGCCCTACACGATCTCGATCTGTTTTTTCGATCTGTTCGGCACGCGCATAGCCCTGATGGTGTTACCAGCCGGTAGGGGCAATGCGCGGCTCGAATCTGAATGGAAGCGAACTAATCTTTTGATCATATGGCGTTGTCAACTCATACCTCTAAAACATCCCAATACCGATTGATCCAATCAACCCGTGAATGACATAGCAACATATCACCATATGCGCCTGATCTAGATCCGAAACTACACATAATCGGCTCTGATACCACTGTTGGGGAACGGGTAGGCTATGCGAGCACAATTTCAAAATTTCTATCGCGATTCACCCAAGATCACATGCAAGTAGAGGATCACAGATCGTTACCCTTGACGCGCCGATGCAGCGGAAGCAGATGCGCACGCGTCGTGGAAGTAGTCGTACACGTCCCGATTAGATCCGAGCAGCACGCGTCGTGCTTGCCGACTGATCGCCAGGTGCTCGGGGCTGCTCGCCAACTGGTCCGAGTGGTTGCCGAGTGGTCGTCGAGTGGTCGGCGAGTGATCGGACTGGTCACCGAGTGCTGGGCGTAGATCCAACCGAACAGCAAGGCCCATGTCGGCGGCAAATACTTCTACCGTATCCACATCGCATCGAGCAGAACGCCAGATGGGGTGTGCTAGCACCTGACCACGCGGCTAGGGCTTCAGGCAAGCGGGAGGGGCGCGGCGACTAGGGCTTGGTGAGAGCTCTTCTGGCGCTTACCGCGCTGCCCTAGGCCTCTCCTTTTATGGACGTGCTAGTGGACTCAAGTCGAGGACCACTAGGACTCCAATTCCTATGCGGATGGTATCCGCGTACAAACCCTTCTTCTAATAGATCAAATCCACTAGATATGTTCCAACCCATTAAGTGTGTAACCCGTTAGGTTCATGTGCAAGTCGGTCGTGAATCCAAAAAGTTTCTTTCCAATCTACAGATCACTAGCAGCACCTAGCAGAACATACTGACCCCCGAATGCACAGAATGATCTCATTAGCTGAACCCTGATACACTCAACATATCGATCCTTTTGCCACACGATACCAGTCAAGCTCAAGGCGAGATACGTGCTACCCTTGTTATAGCTCAACCCTTTACTCATCAATGTGATGGATATAAATATCATGATTAACTCTTTAATCATATCAGCACGGCCGTGCGCTTTCCTCATCTATCCACACCGAGGGGCCTAGAGATATCTCTCCCGTTATCGAGAAGGGGCAAATTCCATCTTGATCAATCACATCCCTACATCATGCTTCGCGGCATACCCAGTAGTTATCTTTATAACTACCCTGTTACGGTGTAGTGTTTGATAACACCAAAGCATACGACTCCACAAGCTGGGTCTCTATGATGATCTCAGGTCTAAGCACCATATAGATGTACCACTCGAGACTATACACTGATGGCACTCTGTAGATAACAATCTCAGCAGCGTCTCGGAGTAGATCTGTCCAACCACCCATGTTCTCTAACATGTGTTCACATTATTGATTTGATATCTCCATATCTATGGTATGTGAAACAGTACCATCAATCAATACATGTGCTGATCAAATCATTACCGCTCCTCGTAATGCTATAGATCAGGGATCATTTAGAACAATATCACAATGACAATGTGTCTCACAACTAAATCGTATTTGATGAATAAAGTCGTGACATTAATTCATGGAACCGATAAGCAATGTTATCATAAGTACATGAACAAAGACGCTATACAATCATCACATGATTGCCTCTAGGGCACATTCCCTTCAATTCCCCCTCTTGATCTCTTTAGCACACATTTTTTTTGTAGAAGTAACTCAGCTCTACAAAGGTTCTCTAGACGTCATCGGGGACGTACCCACGAAACACGACTGGTATTAGGTCCCTCATGAATATGTGGTAGTCGTGGCTCTTCATGCCATGTATCCTTCCGTGAGAAATGCACACAGCTCGACCAAAGCTTGATGCATACCCGTCGAGGAATTTAATCTGAACGAGAGCAGAACCTCTGTCCTTTGTGCTCTAGTGAGATAGTACGGGGCCTTTGACTTCTTTGTCTGCCCTTCTATCATGTTCATTGACGGCCGATTGCATATCAGCGTGCAGTCGAGACGTGCTTTAAGATTGTCTTTTGTTTTGTCAACAATGTTAAGGTTAGTGCTAAATATGGCCTCTGCAACATTTTTCTCCTGCTGCATGATATCGATGTTATGTGGTAGCAGCAAGTCTTGGGCGTACGGGATAGAGTACAATGAACACTTGTGTGTCCAATTATGTGAGACCCCATACCCCTCGTACACGTCGTTCCTCCCTTCGACCAGGTTGTTATGCCAATCATTTATTTCTCGTATTCCTAAATGGCCACGCTTTTGTTCTTTGACCACCATGTTCTGACAGAATGCGATCTTCTGTTCCCTGAAGGGATGGTTGGTCTTTAGGAATCTCCGATGACAGTCAAAGAAGCAAGTCTTGCCACCATTCACCAGCTGGAACGCCTGTGTATCATTCACGCATATCGGACAAGACAACCTCCCATGCGTGCTCCAACCCGAAACATGCCGTACATGGGAAAGTCTTGAATTGACCACAAATACGCCGCCCTCATGTAAAAATTGATGTTCGTTCCTCGGTCATAGGTCATTGCCCCTCTTCCCACAGCTCCTACAGTTCCTTGACCAAAGGACTCATAAAAAGATCCAAGTGTTTCCCAGGATTCCTCGGACCGGGTACGATTAGAGACAGGAACATGAACTCCTCCTTCATAACGGGAGACGGAGGCAGGTTCAAAGGGATCACGAAGACCGGCCAACAGGAGTACGATTGAGCATTCAAATTCAACGGAGTGAACCCATCAGTCACAAGTACCAGACGCACGTTTCTTTGATCGTCTGTGAAACCCGGATGCTTTTGCCCGAAGTGCTACCAAGCTTCTCCATCTGACGGATAGACCATAACATCACGCCTTAGTCATTTTCCCTCCTTATACCATCTCATCTGCTGCTATGTCTCCTTTGTCATGAAACACCGTTGAAGGTGCTTTGCCAACGGAAAGTAGCGCAACACTTTCCTCGGCAAACACAACTGATTGATATTGCCATCTGCATCAATCGTTTCTACGAATCTTGACTCTCCACAACGATCGCACCTTGCCTTTTTGTCGTCGTCCTTGTAATACAGCATGCAGTGGTTAGGGCATTAGTCTATCTTGTCGTATGGCATTCCAAGTCCACTGATGAGTTTCTTCAACTCATACCAATTCGATGGCATCTTGTGACCTTCTGAGAGGACGGAGCACCACAAAGCTAAAATCTCGTCGAAACAGTTGATAGAGAAATTGAACTTAGAATTCAACGCCATCATACATCATACTGCTGATAACTAGCTCTCTGTGGTTTTCTCATGCAACGGCTCTTGCGCAAATGACAGAAGGTTCTGAAATTCAGTCATGGACGTGGGGGATTCTTCTTCCTCGAAATGGTGGCCATAGTCCCCCATCATGTCCTGCATTCGGTCAATTTCATCGAAACCTTCAACTGGATCTGCTAATGCATCCCGGACCCCCTCGCCGTGGTATTCCCATCAACGATACGCTGCCTTGAACCCAACCTTGCACAAATGCAACTCTAACTCGTCCCACGATCTCTTTCGACAGTTAAGGCATTGAGCACATGGACAGTCACATGTGTGACGTTAGGGTCAGGGGTCGCCTCGAAAGCACGACCCACGAATTCACGAGTCTTCTCGTACCATTCATCGATGTGTTGTCCATTCTGCCGCCAACCTTCGTACAACCAACTCCTGTCTTCTTCCATTCCTCTTCAATCCATACACAGATCAGGTTACGCAAGGCTTAGGGATGCTTCTAAACCCACCCACGAATGCCGATTTGATTACGACCATTATGGGGCCCATGGATCCGAGACGAAATTTTAGGAGCAGAACCCTAAGGTTCCCCAAGTGCAACGATGGTCAGGGTGTCGTTTCTGGCTCCTCAACACTTATGTTATGCACTGGAGAACCTTATAAGGTCATGACGTCAAAATCTTGCCTCAGAAACCACGGGTACCACAACGCGTCGTAACCAAACCGACATTCGTAGGCTATCCACTGGGACACTAATCGCAGCAGTCCACTAGACAGTTCGGGACGCTTTCCACTTCTCGTAATGCAGCCAAACGATTAGTTCGTCGTCCAACATCCTTACAGTCAATGGCATTCCCGAACGGGTGACGTACATCTAGGTGACATTTTATACCAAATTAAACAAATTATGACAATTTATACTATTTTATAGCAATCCCCTGCAATTTGCATCAATTCATAGCAAATTCGAGCCATATACAAAAATTCCTAGCAAATTATGCAAATTTCTAGCCAATCCTACCAATTCATAGCAAATTCTATCAAAATCTAACAAATTCTAGCAAATTCTATGAAATTCCTACAAATTCTATCAAATTATTGCAAATCTAGCACATTCTATCAAATTCTATGAAATTCTTACAAATTCTATCAAATTCTAGCAAATTGTACGAAATTCTTACAAATTCTATCAAATTCTTGCAAATTGTTGCAAATTCTAGCAAATTCTATCAAATTCTAGCAAATTCTATCAAATTCTAGCAAATTCTATCGATTTGTAGCAATTTATAGCATTTTATATCAATTTGTATCAATTTATAACAATTCGTACCAATTTGTCGCAATTTCTAACATTTTATATTGAATTATTGCAATTTGTCACAATTTCTATCAAATTTACAAATTTTACACAATTTTCAGCTAATTGCTAATTAGGCATACACTTAACTAAGGAGATTAGTCTCGACCGCATTAGTCGTCGTCGAGACTAATCTCTGAAAACTCAAAAAAAAGGCATGATATTTACCTCGGCGGCAGTGGCGACAACGGCGATGGTGGGTGTCGGTAGTAGGGCCCCCCCCTCCTCCTCCTCCTCCTCCTCCTCCTTCTTTTTCTTCTTCTTCTCCCGGCTCCTCCTTCTTTCTTCTCCCAGCAGTGGTGGCCTCGGGTCCTCCTCCTTTCTTTTCCCGGTGGCCTCGGCTCCTCCTCCTCCTCCTCCTGCTCTCTTATTCCTCCTCTCCAACGACGCCGAATGGCTGACGGCGAAGGCAAGCAATGAGCGAGGTGGCCACAATGGGCGAGCAGCGGCAGCAGCGGCGAGCGCAAGAAGCAACGGTGGAAGACGGCGACAATGGCTAGCGGTGCGGCGGGAGCTGAGGCGGCGGCGGCGGCGTCTGTGCGGCTCGGGACTTGGGCGTTTTTGCTCTGGACATGCCCAAGTCCCGAGCCCGTGGCTTTCAATTCTTGCTCCCTCTCTCGATATCCTCCCTAAAGCCGTCGAGAGACGGGGTTGGTAACGGTCAGTGCCACGTCTCTCTCGATAGCCATGGCGCCAGCAGACATCGAGACAGACTAGGCAGTGCCAAAACCTAGCAACCATGGGGCTGTCCCGACGGCCAGTAACGAACCATCGAGACACGTGCCTACCGCGAGCTGGTGGGTAGGCCTGTCTCAACGGCCTCTAACAGACCGTCGATACACCTGATTGGTCGGTTCTAATAGGCCAAGGCTACTGTGAGTGGATGGGTACGTCTCTCTCGACGGCTTCATGAAATACCGTTGATACAGCTCTCTCGAGGGCTAGTTTTATCCTAGCTATCAAGAGAGTCCTCTCTCGATGGCTTTAGTTGACTACCGTGGAGAGAGGGTCATCTGTATCGATGGTTCCACCTATGGCTGTCGAGACAGATGTTTGACTCGACGGTCCCCCTTCTTGGTCGACCGATGGTCAACCCCGGCTATTTTGAATTTTCTAAAATAATGTATCGATGATATTGACCGTAACCTTCGATTATATTTCTCCATATATGACTTAGCTTGCTCGAAAAAAGTTTAAAAAAATTTTCACGTTCCGAGCTAGAGGTCTATGTGTAATCGCCTTAATCGACTCACCAGTGGACTTTAGTGTATGTAGGTATTCGAGGATTATTTTGTACAACTATACCAGTTCCATCCCACCGCCACACTAAACATGTAAAATTATCCAGATCTACTAGGTGACATGTTTGATACTTGATTTTTTAAAAATTTTCACCAATCCAAACATTTTTGGTTAATGCAAAACAAATTAATAATTTTCTATCTTTACAAAGTACATTTAAATTACTTTTTCATGCTCACCGGTTGGAACAAATATAGAAATTCATCGTAAACTAGAAGAACTATTTTGTAAACCTTGCAATACCTACTTTCATAAATGCAATCCATACAGCCACATGTGCGAGAGTTTGGCAAAATTTATCAAAATACATCCTTTCTCGACAGCTGACGAGTAAGCAGTCGAGAGATGGGCATGGCCCACCGGTCAGACGAGTAAAGCCAGCATCTCGCTTGACGTCTCTCAACGGCCTCCTTGGAGCCGTCGATATAGGCCCTTGCGTGCCAGACGTCTGGTACAATTTTTCTCGTTCCCACTAAAACTCTCTCGACGGCTAACGGTAGGCCATTGACAGAGGTTAACGATGTGAGGTTGGCCGCGCTACCTTCAGGGGTCTCTAATTCTTGCTTGACAGCGTAAGTAAAAGCCGTTGATAGAGTTTCCGGTCCAGGACTCGACGGCTCACTGGTGGTCGTCGAGAGAGGTAACCTCTCACGACGGTTAACCCGTGGCCGTCGAGAATGATTGGCGGGGTTAGCTTTTGTTGCGATTCCTATAGTGAGCTGGAAACGCCATACAACGACTTTCATGTTGTAGTTTGTAGCGTGGCTAATAACTCTGCAAATGGTACATGCAACAAGATACACAAGCTATATAGCTGACGAATTTTTTAAAAAATACAAAAGATAATTCGAAATTACAGAAAAATACGACAGTTACCCGTATTTGTAAAAAAATCCACCGTAAACGGCGTGTGGTACACCGAATAGGATTAGGTGTAATCGGTATGTGAAATACCAAATACGGTGTACTCGGCGCATCACCCGCCGAATACGAGGTAAACGGTATATGAGACACCGAATACGACGTAAACGGCACATCACGCGCCGAATACGAACCGTGGCCTCAGGCAGCGGCAGGCGACGTCGCTGCTTGGCCATGCATGCACCTGGCTTATTAGCCATGCACTGGCAGGCACTAGTAATTAGCTAGCTGTACATAGAAATTAACCAATTTTGTTAAATTTTTTAAAAATTATGCAACATCGAAAAGTAACAAAACTTGAAAAAATGGAACCATAAGTTCACCGGATAGGTCCACAAAAAGTTTTGTTATTTTAAAATTTTGAAAATTTTGAAATTTAAAAATCGTGAAGACAAAAATTTCTAAAAAAATCATATTTTTTTTAACCTTTTCATAAACCTATTGGTCCGTTTTTCAAGTTTTGCTGTATTTTTTGTGTTTCTAAAAAAATATATTTTTTGTGAATTCATGATTTTTTAAATTCAAAATTTTTTTCAAGAGGTGCTGCCAATGCAAGTCACGTAGGTGATACATCTATATAGTTTGATATAGAAACGTAAGAATGAAATTAATAGAGAACGGCGGAAGGGAAAATACAAATTTGCTCTTGTTTATTTCCATAAGGAGGTATTCCCTCTTAGTTACAGGGCTGTTTTACATTCCTTACCTTTAATCAATACCCTCCATGGTCCTCGATCCAATGGCTATCTTCAATTCGTACCTCCTTATGGAAATAAACAAGAGCAAATTTGTATTTTCCCTTCTGCCATTCTCTATTAATTTCGTTCTTACGTTTCTATATCAAACTATATAGATGTATCACCTACGCGACTTGCATTGGCAGCACCCCTCGAAAAAAATTTGAATTTAAAAATCATGAATTCACAAAAATATGTTTTTTAGAAACATAAAAAATACAGCGAAACTTGAAAAAGGACCAATAGAAACTTGAAAAAGGACCAATAGGTTTATGAAAAGGGTAAAAAAATATAATTTTTTATAAATTTTTGTCTTCACGATTTTTAAATTTCAAAATTTTCAAAAATTTAAAATTTTCAAAAAAACAAAACTTTTTGTGGACCCATCCGGTGAACCTATGGTTCCATTTTTTCAAGTTTTGTTGCATTTCGATGTTGCATAAGTTTTTAAAAATTTAACAAAATTGGTTAGTTTGTATGTACAGCTAGCTAACTAGTACCTGCCAGTGCATGGCTAATAAGCCAGGTGCATGCGTGGCCAAGCGGTGACGTCGCCTGCCGCTGCCTGAAAGCCACGGTCGTATTCGTATGAAGTGCCGTTTACATCGTATTTGGTGTCTCATATGCCGTTTACCTCGTATTCACGTGTGATTCGCCGAGTACACCGTATTCGGCATCTTCCATACTGATTACACCTATTCAGTGTACCACACGCCGTTTACGGTGGATTTTTTCACAAATACGGGTAACCGTTGTATTTTCCTGTAATCCCAAATTACCTTTTGTATTTTTTTAAAAAAATTCCCTATATAGCTATAGTATATATAATATATAACTAGCTACAAGTATATATACCACCAAATGAAGAGCAGGGCAGCGCCTGCGTCGTGCTGCATTATGCAGGTACGCGCAGAGGCAGATGAATCCAGTAGCACTGATTGATCGACCGGCCGACGCATGGCACACGGCACATGATGTGTTGTTGCTAGCTATCTGCCGGAATCATATGAAGCTTCGTACGTCTGGACGTACGCATCCATCGCCCGGTCAACACAATATACGTACGTCACGTCCCTACATGCATGCATTGAGCTTCACTCGCTCGCAGCAGCAGCATGCAGTGCCGGATCGGATGAGATCGATGATAGTCGATCGTCTCCGGCACTGCATATATATCCTTTGGTTTCGCTCGATGCAAATTGGATGCATGGTACTGCAATCCTGAGTCTAGACCATGCATCAACTGATCAAATCGTTCGTTAAAAAACAAACTAACAAATTAACTGCATGTCATGTCAGTTGAACCAACCAGCGAGCGAGGTACGTAGCAAACACAGCTGAGCAGTGAACATGAAGCTAGCGACGGAACCAAAATACATATTATATACTAGCCCGGTGCCCATGCTTCACGGTGAGGAAGAATTCAAAAGGCCAGACGTCTCTTCAAGAAATCAGGAAAATCGGGGATGAAAAGTAAAGAAAACCGTACGAATTCAAAAGAATTGGTGGATGAAAACAGAATTAAAACAAAAACCTATACAAGGATGGCATATATATTATGGGTAATTTTAGTAGCAGTGGGAAGAACATTTTATGATATGGCATATGATGTCTAATTTTAGTGAATGACATCGTTCATCATCACTCAGCAGTAGAGACAGGTATGTACCACAAGCTTACCAACCAATCTAGATCAGCAAAAATAATACAGAGCAGTTAGTCAATCCGGCCCCTGCTTAATTAGCACGCAGCCAGTACCATTTCGACACGTTCGGATAGGGAGAGAACGCTTGATCGATAGCTAAGATCATCCGGTTGGGCACCAAGAAGAAATTAGGCCCGACCAAGGATTTAATAATTCTGACCTTGCTTAGACCCCGTACGTACGTAACACCTTGTTTTCAGTCAGGGCGTATATCCTGTTGTTGTTCCATAGCGGCGCTTCCTCCATTAATTGTTTAATTATTGATTAATCGTTCTCAAAAAATATTATTGATTAATCAGCAATAATTTCATGCTTGGTGTACGTAGGTATATATGTGCCTGGCTAGCTAATTAATTAGCGCACTAAAAGGAGAAGACCAGTAGTTAGTGCGTCACCTCGATCACTTGCAGCGTTAGCTCCATTCATGCATGCTTGCCACTTAACCAGAAGGCTGGACGGCTAATTAGTCCGCTTCTGCATAGTGACACGCC
The DNA here is from genome assembly GCA_036346145.1 of Olyra latifolia. Taxonomy (NCBI): domain Eukaryota; kingdom Viridiplantae; phylum Streptophyta; class Magnoliopsida; order Poales; family Poaceae; genus Olyra; species Olyra latifolia. The sequence continues at coordinate 36,490,547 of CM070524.1, read as the reverse complement.
ACAAACCACGAATGCACCCTGCTTGATGCATGATTAGGATTTGGAGCAAGTGCGCCGATCTAATAATCAAATCCGTCTTAATTTTTTTGTCGTTGCTCTACATGTCTATCCATGGAGATTTCAATTCTAATTCTATTGTATACTTTAAATTATGGTTTTCTCAGTACTATTCCCATGTATTTAGATAATGTTCTTATCTCCACGCATGTTGTGTACAGGTCGATATATAGTGGTACACACGCAGCAAGATATACACGAATCTAAATCCATCCTGATATCATATCCATGGAGGATATAGAGATACGTAGGTACACACACATAGAGTTGGGCTACAATACTTCTTGAAGCACGGATCCACTACTGCAGATAAGAGTTTCACAAACGACCCATTACAAACGGTTCACTTCGACCCGTTTGTAGTTTGAGAACCGCAAGCAGTTCGAAACCAACGGGCTGGAGGGCGAGATAGGGGCGCACTGCAAGCGGTTCCTATTACGAACCGCTTGCAATATTCTACAAGCGGTTCGTAATAGGAACCGCCTGCAGAATAGGGGATTCACAAGCGGGTCTTATTACGAACCGCTTGCAATGAGCTCCCCTCCCGCTCTGCACATTTAAACTCTATCTTCCTCAGCGAGCTTGCACACAGGACAAAGCTGCTGTTCATGGTGGGCCGAGCTCTGTTCATAGGGGAGGTGCTGCCAAATTTTTAATTGAAGATTTGTTGTCCAAATTAACTGTTTGAAAGGTTAGTAACATGTTATACATATCCTTCTCCTATAGATATTGATGTTTGCTATGCATTGGATGTTGAGAAATTTTTATTATACATGGAAAGGTGTTTATTTTGCTACATCCACTTTAGAACTTTTGAGGCTCTTAGATCCAAATTTATTGTTTAAAAGGTGACTAGCATCTTGTACATATTCTTCTTTTCTATATATTGATTTTTTTTATGCATTGTATGATGAGAAATCTTGTTTCATAAGGTGCTATGGTAGCTTAAAATGTTTGAAATGCAAAAAATTGGTTGGTAGATCTATACATATTAAATAAAAGAAAGTAAATATTTCGTGGTAGGTAATAGAAAGTAATTATAACTAATAGACGTAGTTAGCATTACTCGAAAATTGTAATAGATGTTTGTATTTTTTTGTTGCTATAGATGAATCGACAATGGATGTACAATACGGATCGTCAATCAAGAGAGTTCAGGGATGGCGTGAAGGCTTTTCTCGATGCGGCCAATGCATTATTGCCTCCAGGAAGCTTCATACCTTGTCCATGCGTAGACTGCAAGAACGAGAAAGGGCACTCCGAAGGATGGTTGGTTACGAGCCATTTGGTCATGAGAGGTTTCATGCCAAACTATATCTGTTGGACAAACCACGGCGAAGTAGAGGAGATTCTAGAGGAAGACGATGAAGAATACGAAGAAGACGAAGAAGAGGTTGACGAAGTGAACACTCAATTTGGGTCCGTGGAAGATGCACTTGGCGAGTTTGGTGACGATGAGCTAGACCAGATGCTCCGTGACGGAGAGGGAGAGTTCACGGAGAAAAGACAGTACAGGAAGTATCAGCGCATGGTAGAGGACCACAAAACTCCTTTGTACCCAGATTGTGGGCAGGGCCTAAAAAAGCTCCGTACTACACTGGAACTCATGAAATGGAAGGCCACAAACGGTGTATCGGACAAGGGATTGGATGAGTTGTTAGCACTCGTGAAGAAGTTGCTTCCGGAAGGTAACACTCTACCGGAATCTACTTACGAATCGAAGTGAGTCCTCTGCCCATTAGGATTGCAAGTACAGAAGATACACGCATGCCCTAATGATTGTATCCTGTATCACAATGAGTATGCCGATCCGGAGGTTTGTCCAAGTGCGAGAAATCACGGTATAAGGTGCGGCGTGATTTACCTGTGAAGTGGATGGGAAGCGACGAAGAAGAGAACACCGAGCAAAGTGTTGTGGTATTTTCTCGTGATCCCGTGTTGAAGCGTATGTTTGCTAACGAATGTCATGCCAAGATGATGCGTTGGCACAAAGAAGAGCGTAAGGAAGATGGGATGCTTAGACACCCTGCAGATGGCTCTCAGTGGAGAAAAGTCGATCGGACTTACCCGGACTTTACAAAAGAGGTCAGAAACATAAGGTTTGGGCTTAGCACGGATGGGATGAATCCTTTCGGCCAGTTGAGCAAAGATCCATAGCACTGGTTCGTGATGTTGTGCATCTATAACATTCCTCCATGGCTCTGCATGAAGCGAAAGTACATCATGATGCCACTGTTGATCGAAGGACCCAAGCAACCTGGAAACGACATCGTTGTCTACCTACAACCATTGGTTGAAGACCTTGCGAAGTTGTGAGAGGATGGTGTATGGGTTTGGATGAGTACAGAAGAGAGTATTTCAGGCTGCGCGCAATGTTATTTGTAACAATCAACGATTGGCCTGCTCTCGGTAATCTGTCCGGACAAACTGTCAAAGGGTTTAAAGCCTGCACCCAGTGCTTGGATGAAACGGACTGCATGTACCTGAAAAACTCTCGAAAGTGTGTGTACATGGGCTATCGCAGGTTTTTAGGCAATAGTCATGCATTGCGGTGGAAAGGCAGAAAATTCAACGGACAACCAGAAACCCGTGGCAAGCCTCAGCATCGTAATGGCCGACTAGTTTTTGCTATGGTACAAGATCTAAAAGTAGTATTTGGAAAGGGTTCTAGAAGCATGCATGTACTGAACAAGGATGGTCAGGCACCAATGTGGAAGAAGAAGTCAATATTTTGGGACTTATCGTATTGGGAAGTGCTGGAGGTTCGTCACTCACTGGACTTCATGCACATCATTAAGAATGTGTGCCTAAACCTGTTAGGGTACATAGATATGTATGGCAAATCAAAAGATACCCTCCAAGCGAGGAAGGATCTTGAAGAAATGAAGTTGAGGAATGACCTACATCCAAAAAATAAAGAAGGGACAGAACAACTATACCTACATCCTGCGAGCTACACTTTAAGCAAAGAAGAGAAAAAAAAGCATGATAGAGTGCCTAAACAGTGTGAAGGTCCCTTCCAGATACTCCTCGAATGTAAGGAGACTCGTAAACACGAAAGAGAACAAACTCCAAGGCTTGAAATCTCATGATTGTCTTGTGATGATAACACAATTGCTCCCAGTGGCTATCAGAGGCACACTAGGAAGGAAAGCAGTTGTATGCAATATCTTAATGCATTTAAGCAAGCACATTTCACGGTTCTAAAGCAATCAACAATCATCGGCCCCTATATCCTTCAACATAAGAGGTCCCTCTGTAGCAGCCTTTCCGAAAAAGACAGATGGTCGGATAGATTTGAAGCAAATGGAAACTTTTGGAAGTTGGTTACAAACCTACATCCTTCAGAAGGGGTCAAACGATGAAGTACTGCAGCGGTTGGCCCGTGGACCATCACAAGAAATCATGACATTTTAGGGGTACGAGATCAACGATTACACATTCTACACCAGATTCCAGGATAACAAGAGCACCAACGAGCAATGGTGTCCGTATAGACGCCTTAGACAACAACGGCAGGGTGGACACATATTATGGTTTCATAGAAGAAATATAGGAGCTCGACTATGGACCATTGTTGAAGGTCCCTCTATTTAAGTGCCAATGGGTGAAGCTGACTCCAAGCGGTGTGAAGGTCGACAAATATGGCATGACAACCGTGGATCTCAAACAAGTCGGCTATAGGCGTGAACCGTTTGTTCTAGCTCAAGCTGTGCACCAGGTATTCTATGTGATGGACATGAACTCAAGCAAATCAAAGAAGCAAAAGGACAAGACGCAGATCAAACCGAAGCGATTCGTGGTTCTCCAAGGCAAACGAAGGATTGTTGGAGTTGAAGACGTCACCAACGAGGAAGAGTATGGCCAGTTCGACAAGCTACCTCTGTTTACGGTTGATGTCGACATAACCGTCCTGAATGACAGAGACGTCGATGATCCTTACATACGTCGCGATCATAACGAAGGAACGGTTGTAAAGGCTAATATTGCCCCTACTTAACATGTACAACTTCTGTTAAAAATACGCATATTGGACTTGTGTTATTTCTTTAATGTTATTTATAGATAAAACAAATTTACAAAAGAGAAGAAAGAGATAAAACAAATTTATAAAAGAAAAGAAGGAGATAAAACAAATTTATAAAAGAGAAAAAGGAGAGAAAACAAATTTATACAAATAAGAAAGAGATAAAACAAATTTATAAAAGAGGGCGAAACATTTATACAAAACACCTATCCCGAGCACACGCAAGGGAACCGTAGACAGGCAAGTGAAATCCAATCCACGAAATAATTTGATCCATGGACGGCACCGTTGTGGTAAAGGTCGTAAGGAGATAAAATAAATTTACAAAAGAAAAGAAATAGATCAAACAAATTTACAAAAGAGAAGAAATAGATAAATCAAATTTATAAAAGAAAAGAAATTGATAAAACAGATTAATTTATAAAAGAAAACAAATTGATAAAAGAAAAGAAAGAGATAAAACAAATTTATAAAAGAAAAGAAAGAGATAAAATAAATTTATAAAAGAAAAGAAAGAGATAAAACAAATTTACGAAAGAAAAGAAATAGAAAAAAAATGGGCAAGGGGGCGCAAGGGGGGCTCGAACCCGCGAGCACGCGGGTGAGCCCGCGCCTAAACGCCGCGCTCTAGCCAGGGGGTAGGAATGTTACATCTCAATAAAGACCGGGCACGGCTTACTTTTCAATGTGATTGACTCTGCAAGCGGCTTCCCGCTTCGAGGGCCTCTACAAGCGGTTCTTAATTGAAACCGCTTGTGCAGAGCTGATCGCAAGCGGTTCCTAATAGGAACCGCCAGAAGGGATTCCCGCCGCCCACCGAATGGCCCTTTGCAAGCGGTTGGTAGTACGAACCGCTTGCGAGATCGACTCATAGCGGTTCGTTACTGAACCGCTTGTAGAAGGAGGTTCCCGCCGCCCACCTAAAATGGCCCTTTGCAAACGGTTGGTAGTACGAACCACTTGCAGAGACTGACCTCCTCAAGCGGTTCGTACTACGAACCGCTTGTAAGGATATCTTCTACAAGCGGTTCCTAATACTGAATCGCTATGAGGCCCTTTACCTTATATCGCACCTTGCACACCCAAATTTTTTCTAAGTCCCAGAACCCAGGCGCCTTTGAACTCCGTCGCGCCCCGCTGCAACCAAGCACCGTCGTCCTCGTCGCCTCCCGACAACAAGACCGCCTCCTCATCTCCTCCGACAACGCGCCGCCGCCACAACACCGAAGGGCCTAGGTTCCGCTCTCCCATGCTCCCCTCCTCCTCTGTTTGTTGCTGCCCGCAGGATGTTCGATGAAATGTCCCAACGGGGACAGAGAGGAAAGGCACGGGGGTGGCCGGCTCGGGCTGCGGCGAGGGGCAAGGCGGCGCTGGCTGGGCAATCTGAGGGGTGGCCGACTCTGGGGAAGAGCCAAGGCGGCTCGGTGCAAGGCAGGGCAACAGGCTAGGGCGGCCGCAGGATGTCCCAACTCTTAGCCTAGTTTTCTAGAGAAAGAAAAGGAATAGGACTGCTATCTATTGCTGACTACTAATGTCGTTGAGACTTTGTTTTTGATTTTGTGGTGTACCTATGTTTAACTTCTTTCTACAGTTAATTAATTAGTTTTAGAAAGTTTGGGCTAGTCAACAAAAAATGTTTTAACTCATACATTATCCTCCAGAATTCCTGTGAATTACCAGCAGCTTGTGTTCATATGCTAGTCCATTGGATGATTCTTCTTCTTCTTTTTGAACTATTGGATTATTAATATGGGCACTAATTTTTATTAGCACTCTTATGTGTAAAAATGTTGCCTTGTGCGATGGTTACTCCAGTTTGGCAATGGAAAGAAAATACAAGTAAAAGAAAGGCTAGAAATTTCATGCATTGGTTTTGGAGAGCTCTTTATTTTGTCGCTTATGAGAATAAGTGAAAGTGATTGATATTGCGCTATATATGTTACTTCCAAGAATTAATATGTATTATCGATCTGGCTGCTTTGAGGATATCAATATGTAATCCATTATTTGTCAATCTAAAGTATTATAGTTCCTTATTATGCCATTTGGGTCCATTAAACTCAATTAACATATTTCTACCTAATTTTTTCAACAAAAATACGTTTTGCCCATTGCCAGATGTACTCATATATGCTATCTTTTGGTTTGGTGCACTATCACTTAATGAAATGTACTCATGCTATCTTTTGGTTTGGTGCTGAGATAGATTGTTAAAGTAATTGTTTTTATTCTATGGATCACAAAATTAGGGTTTTAGGTCCATGACGACACCAAGACGTGGTGACCCGGATTTCGATGACCAGGAGAACTTCATGTTTGAGACCATCGCATTGTCTACACTCATAAGTGGGCATGTCGATGCGACCGGTAACGCTCCAGCCGGTCAGGCTGTCGATGCGACCGGTAACGCTCCAACCAGCGAAGCTGTCGATGAGGCTTCTACCGGCGAGGACAATGAGAATACCATGGATGACTCCGAGGTATATATCAAGTAGGCATGTTCATTAATATAAGTTAATTCACACATAACACGCGTTCCCATTTATATCCTATATGTTTTTGTATCAAGGCCGGTACATCGACCACTGCAAAGTCCCTTCAGCGAGGACCTAACAAGAAGCTAAAGTCCAAGCATGTGATCACCGAAGTCGGCAACGACGGTAGTCTAATAGCCCCGGTCTCGGCACTTGCACCGTTCAACAACGCAATAGGATACTGCGTTAGGGATCATATGCCAATCAGCATCAAGACATGGCCCAAAGTTCCTGCAGCTACCAAGGATCTCATATGGAACGATATCAAGGCAAATTTCAGATTTCTAGATGGTGTCGAAGCGAAGGTGAAGGCATGGGCTTCTAAGAAGATGGCAACTTCATTTCAGCAGTGGAAGTCGAAGCTCACCCGCGATTACATCGACAAGAGAACAGGGCCAGACTTCAATAAGTTTGCTAAGCTTGCGGATCATTGGGAAGAATTCGAGAACTTCAAGCTATCCGAAGAAGGCAAAGCCGCAAGGCAGAAGAATAGAGAGAATGCGCTCAAGAAGAAATACTACCACCATCTCGAGAACGCTGGCTACGTTAGGGCTGCACCAAAATGGGACAAGCGAGAAGAGGAGCTGAAAGGCAAGAATATTGTGCCCGAATGCGATGGTTGGGATGACCGCATGCGCAATTACATCATGGCTCATGGGGGCCAACTCAAGGATGACGGCAGCGTGGCGGTGGAAGCGGACTTGCAAGAAGTTCGTCAGAGGATTGATGAAGGCATCGAAAATATCCGGTCGGGCTCCTTGGTGACGGACAGGGAGAATGACCTACTCACATATGCCCTCCAAAACAAGGAGCACCCGGGACGGACAAGAGGTTTTGGGAAGAAGCCGTGGAGGCTCGGCTTTGCGGCGATGCCGCAGACATCTGAGGCCGGAGAGAAACAAGAGAAGAGAAGCTTCTAGAGTGGCTCGATTGGAGGCGCAGCTCAAAGCCCATGAGGAAAACGTCGATCAGATGGTTACGTGCAAGATCGCCGAAGCAGTGAGCCAGGCACTTCAGGGGGCAGCAGTACTTCCGGTCAATGTTCAGGGGCAGCCGGACGCCGTGACAAGTCCGTCCATGCGACGGAGTAGCTGCGCGTCGGCCGTGGCCCCCCAAGATGATCTGCTAGCTCGTCATCCAGTGGACAGCATCACGGTTCGCCGCCCCTGCAAGCTACACGTCGAGATGAGAAATCCCTCCTTTAAGGTGGCTTATGGCATGGCGTATCCGGTGGAGGCGGGCCAGAGGTTCCACTGCATTGATATACCACCGGGTTACTCCAAGGTCACGGTGGATGAGGTGGTTGACGGCTTCGGGGATCTAACGCTAGACAATCCTACGGGCGATGACGTGACCAGCCTTGGACAGGCCCTCGACGGCTCATTCATTCTCTGGCGAAAAAAGTACATTATATTTCCAGATGTCGTGGAGGCGAAATCATCGGTAAGAGAGGCCTTGGAGTTGGAGCATCTTTGCGCAGGCCAAGCTTGTCCCCACAACGAGAACGCACGCCGCTCGGCGTCGCCGCCGCCACCTCTGCTTACCTGAAAAAGCCCGTCTCCGCCGCCACCGCCGCAAAGCAAGAAGAACCCTCAAGGGTAACCACATCTCCAAAGATCTCCCCGAGAAAGAAGCTCGTCGGCATCGGGATCCGCGGCGGCATCTCCTACCACGACGTCGGGATCGGTGAGGAGAAAGGAAAGGAGCCGTTAAGCTTGCATATGACATGACTCCCGAGGAGCTGGAGGCAACAGTAAAGGCTAATGTGGCTAGGCAATTTGCGCCAAAGAAACCAGAGCCGAAGCTGAAAATTGATCCAACATATCTCCGACGGTTAGTTAGCGATGCAGGCGCCACCTCGATCTTGACCAACTACGAAAGGACAATAGTGAAGAGCAAGACAAATGCTACTAGAAGTCGGAGGAGGCCAACAAAAAAAGAACAATGCAGGAGATGAGGACAACCTTTGTCGATCCGAGATGGTGCGGAAATTCATGGAAGAGCGGGGCTCGATACGAAGGAGCAGCTTTGGGAATGACGGATAATCTTCCAATGGCACCGATCAGATGGAAGTATCAAATGGGCCAACCGCTGGTGGACCCAACCGAGATAGATGCTCTGCCTACCAAGATGCGACAGATGCATATCTGGTACATGAAACAGGCCATGAAAGGAACGACTATGTTTCCCTTAGTTTTGAAAGACGACCACTTCCACCAGGGGACAACACGAAATATGGCTGGAATTCAAGACTTGTACAATATATACCACAAAGACACCGCCAACGTGTCTTTCATGAGTTCTTGGTGCTGTAAGTGTCTCGAGCTCCTAAGTTTACACCGTTATTTACTCCCGTACCATAAATTTGGACTCCAACTAACTAAGTTATATATCCCTCACGTAGATTGGAGATGCAACGGCTTGATAAAGACGGCATGTCGCATAAGTACGGCTTCATCGATCCATCGATTATCAACGACAAAGTGTATTCATACCCCCTCAAAGAAATAATTTCAAGGAATACATTCTCCATGCAATGCTCGAACAACACGACAAGCTGTACATATTCCTGCCCTTCAACTACGAGTACGTGTTCTCACAATCCTTTTCTTCCTCTATATACTTCTTAAGACAATGATATGTAGTATATATGACCAGCTATTTACATATATGTTGCAATATGTGTCAATAGCTTTCACTGGATCCTTCTCATCATCGAGCTTGGCAATGGAATTATTAGAGTACAAGACTCAAGAAGGAAGCCTAAGGTAGGATACCAATGGATCATTAACATCCTAAACGCGGCGTACACGGAGTTCAAGAAGAAGCAAAAGGGAAAATTCAAGAAAGAATTCAATGTCCGGCTAAGCGATTGGGTACGTACTACAAAGACTGTATATTATTATTATATGTGCGCCTTATCAATTTGTCATCTGAATATTTAATTTGTTTATTCTTATGAAATCCTCGGCCCCAATGAAGGTTAGTCGCCAGACCGCTGGAAACAATTTGTGTGGCTACTATGTGTTCCACTACATGCAAAATTTTCTCCACGGCGATGTTCCCACTAATTTTTTCGAAGAGGTTCGTGTGTGCTACTGAACCAGTTAGCTAGCTAGAATAACATACGCTTTAATTACAAGCATATATATGTTCCCATATTTAATTATTTATTTATCGCTTTATTAATTACCAGCCCAACACTGATAGCCACGTTGCAGTACTGTCGTCTCACCGGGTGCTTGCACTTCAAGAACAACTCATCGGTTTCGTTGTCGACGAGATCGTAAACCCTCAAGACGCGTTCCACCACATGAGGGTTAACGGTTCTCCTTCCTTTAACACCGCCGAACTGGCGGCGATATCCACCACCACGTCGAGCAAGGCCGAGAAGAGTGACGCAGCGAAGAAATTAACTCGATAGATAATTTTCAATCATTCAAACTGCTTGTAAATTAACGTCGCGTGCGTGCACTTGTTATCACATGTAACATATATATATACTTGTGGATTTTTGACAATGTTAATATACTTGTGAATGTTTGTTCATCTTGTGATCATGTCAACATGTGTACGCATATATATATAATTGCGACAAAAAGCCTCTTCTAGTATTTAGTTTTATTATTTCAAACGATATCGACAAACACCCTATAAAACTATTTTGAAATGGATTCAGTATCTCCTGTGGAGATTGCCTCTCTGCAAGCGGTTCGGAATTGGAACCGCCAGAGAAAATACCTCATAGCGGTTCTAATTAGGAACCGCTTGAGAAATACTCTCTCATAGCGGTTCCAATTACGAACCGCTTGCAGAGCTATCCGAGGTGGCAGCCCACTCGCGCGCCCGGAGAGCTACGCAACCGGTTCGTTAGGCCTGTACAAACGGTTGAGGGAACCGCATGTGATACCAGCCAAGTATCATCACAGCGGTTTACATAAGCGTTCAAAACCGCTTATGCAGTGCCCTACGAACCGCTCGTGATGTTCCATTCTGCAGTAGTGATCTCATGTTTCGCATCGTGTTTAAAAAAAATCTGAAATCAAAATCGTTGATCCGAACATATCATCTTGTTCATCTCGTTAAAATCTTACTACCCATAAAATTTTATATTTTTTAAAATTTTTTACTATTTGTTTCATATTTTCAAGATCAATATTATTGGAGACTCCACAACTATTTAAATCATGGATTTTGAAAAATATGAAACAAAGAGTAAAAGTCGAAAAAATGTTAAATTTTGTGGGTAGTGAGATTTTAACGCGATGAACAAGATGATCGGTTCATATAAACGATTTTGATTTCAGATTTTTTCCAAACATAGCGCGAAGCATGGAGAGATCCGTGCTTTGTGAAGCACCATATCCCCAACTCTCTCTCTCTGTATATATATATGTGTGTGTATATATGTATGTATGTGTGCAGTACGTGCTTACCCTACTCTTCCCTCGTTCCATCACTTTGAATAATTTAATTTCGAAAACTACATTGAAAAATTACTGTGATCTATTAATTTCATCAAGGTGCTATGTATATGGAGGGTTCGAGAACGATCTATTTTTGTTTTTACAAAAAAAATGGTCAACTGGTTTGCTTAACTAACAAGTCATGAGCTAGCTCAAATTCTTTTGACTAAATAAACAAAAGCATGGACAGGTATACCTTGCAAGATGGCAAAGGCCGAGATACATAGGTAAGGGTCCTTCTACCATGCATGCGTTCACCTAATTATTATCTACCTAAACCCCGGACGATCGATCATTTTTTTTCAAGTCTTGCTAATTAACGATGTTATTTAATTGCCCTAAAAGGTACTCTTGCGAATATGGACGCCGTATTCCGTCTTTAATCCCAATGGAATGTGACAAGCAATGCCGTGATAACATCGGCGATTAATCTGAAACTTACTTGTAACCACTACACTAAGTCGATCCGCTCATGGGCTTCTCGATCGATCGGTTGGTCCTATGTCACTTTCCCTAGAGCCAAAATTAACAATATCGTGGAGAGCTAGCTGGAGCTTGTGAGAAATCACGCCGCTTGCAACATATATATGCATGCATGCATGGGAGGTATATTAATTGTCCCAATTATAGTTTAAACATGCATTGAGTACATGAAAAGGTCCACACCTAACGTGCTCGAAATGCTAATTTTCCCCAATTTATTTCTTTCCTTATTTATAAAACTGGATAGGATATATATATATACATATGTCAATCATTGAACTGGTAAAACCGATTGATCAACTTTGTTGTGGATGGTTAATTTTGAACGACGTTAGTTAATTTCCTCGGCATCATCATTGTAGTGTGCCCAATCATCTGAGAACATGAGTAGTAGGTAGTATATTTTGCCACATGTACAGAAATTAAGTTTGGAGCTAGCTAGAATTTCTCGAACATATCGATATGGAATTATATGTAATAATACTTTAATTACATCCGTGATACGATAGTGTCAGCTGGGTAATCGCTCAAGTCAATGCCGATCCGTACACGTCATGCTGGAATTATATATGTGTTGCTCGATTGGTCACAGCAGGTGGATCTGGAGAGAATCGTTAATCATACAAGCTAGGTACGTCGTAAAGTGCAGTGGGTGCTGACGAGGCATCGACATCACATGCATGATTCACATCCAAGTAAAGTACATATAATTGAACCGCATGCTGGCTAGTCTCCCCTACTTGCTCCCTCCGTTTTATTTTTATAAAACGTATTTTGATTTGAAAAAATTAAACTTTGTAAACTTTAATCGACAATTAGTCAATTATATACATCTTTAATATACAAAAGACATATCAATATATTTATATTTCAAATTGTTTTTGATATAATATTATTTTGTTAAATTGATTATAAAATAAAATAATTTTAACGGTCAAAGTATCTTTTAAAGACTTTTTTAAATCAAAATATGCGCTATATAAAAAAGGGAGGGAGTACTTCCTAGATTTAGATACGAACTATTAGCTAGCTAATTGGAACGCACACTCATAGATAGTGTTCAGAAACCCCCTCGGTTAACCGTGAAAACCTGTTTAGGTTTTTCTTGCTCACCGAGCGGTTTTTTGTCAAAACTGTCGTTAATTAACCGTGAAAACCGACACGTAGCAGCTTTTGAGGTCGGCTTGGTTTTCTAATCCCTGCTCATGCTATTATGCGCGTGCATATCCACTCCAAACCGATGGCCTAATATAATCCTACCGCTTGCCCTTGGAAAGTTTCGATCAGATTAGAGTAAGCATTGGGCGTGAAGCTGCCACCTCGATATATCTCGACCGACGATGGCAGGTCATGTCTGGAAGACGAAGCTTTGCCCCTGTGCAGCACAGAAGATTCCTCTCCGCCTCTTGCACCGTAGCATAGCATGCATGGTCACGACAAACCGCCAAGCTAGTGTCGGCGGCTGGCAGGTGATGTAAAACCGCCAACTACTACGTACACCTCTCCATATATATTCTTCGCGATCCATGACAACTCACGAGGCGGCGGTCTTGCGTGCCATCGTATCATACAATAGCAGATTTTGACACCTACGGTACGTGGGGCTCGGGGTAGTGGGGTACCCTCAAGAGGCTTTTTCAAGCATACTAGTCTCTTAGAGCAAAGCAGAGCACGTAAAACACTGTTTATTCAACTTTTTAATGAAAGAGAACCTGCTGACGGAAAGAATTTTTTGAGGATATAGTGTAAAGTACGAAAAAATTTTAGGAGAAAATCTTTTTAGAGTATACTGTGAATAGTGCCATAGAGAATGGGATTATAGAGCTGCCAATGAGAATGCTCTTGTACAGGCTATAAAATAGTGCTACGAGTTTGCAGTGATCATCCGGCCGATCCGGCGATCCTAACGACCCTTTTTTTCCCCCTGGATACGCCTCTTAACCGTTCGCGTATGGAAGCCATGCATGTGGTAAGACGTGGCATGTCGGCAAGCTTTTTTAAGTGGGAGATCGATCGATCCATGGAGCTATATAGCCTCATGCCACATGTGGTTGACAATGCAAGGCGCTCATCAACTGACGTTGCTCATCCATGGGATCACAAGGAGAGTACGTACGGTTGTTATAATGCAAAAGCAGATCGGCCCGATTGGTGCAACCAAAAGAAGCTGCTAATTAGGCCCCTCGATCGTATCTGCTATCTGCTAGCGCTTGTCGTGTTATCGTGTATGTGGCTTTGTCGAAACTGGTTTTATTATTAGCTAGGCGCTGTCATCTCATGCATGCTTCCAGTTCCAGATGCAGCTTCATGATCTAGGTTAGTTGTTAGCTTTGTGTGGTGAGTCGTCCTGTGTTAGGCACGGGCGCGGATACTGGCCGTTTGTTAGAAAGCAACTTTGTCAATTTTTTTTTAAAAAAACTTAAGATGTGATGAAATATGACATTCGTTGATAAGCTTAGTATAAATAAGCAGGCCTATGATGTATTACATGCCCTGCATGCCTCCCATGGCTGGCCATATATGAATACGAATGGAGTACGCCGTATATAATTTAGTTGCATGATCTCTACAGCATTGGTTAAGATGAGATATTGGAGACGTCAAAACTCATGCATGCGGATGGGGACATCGAAATCTCTTCCATCGGTATATTTAAAAATAATTGTTAGAAGTATAAGTAAATTGCCAACATTCATTCATCAGCTTAAGTTTTTGGTGAATTGGTCGATGCGTGCAACTTAATAGAAATATGTGTTATTAATTCATATGTGAGAATTGAATTATTTCCGTTGATTTTTTTTTTTTTTGGGAGGGGTTCCTAAGTTACAAACAAGCTGTAATTAATTTTTCTTCCGAACACATCCAGGAATTAATACTTGGAATAATTTGTAGGCGTTCTAGTTTCACTGATAACTAATTGTGTCAGACCTTCGTGTCATTAAAAGGCATGAGTGGTATATCCTAAAATTCATGGTATATATGGTCAGCCTTAGCTCGGTCTAGCTTATACATGGAAATAAATAGTCATATTAATCTATTATAATTAAGGAAAGAGTCATTTTTTGTTCCTGAACTGTGTTCACTAACCATTAGCGCTGGTACTTTGATCTGTCAATAACAGTCAACACCCTAAACTTTTTGTCCCAAAATTAAAATATCGATAGGGTAAAAGTAGTCCTCTATTTGTAAAAATTATTCACCATTGATCTTAAAATTGTATACGTAAGTTCCCCATGATTATCTAAGCTCATAGAAAATTTCCGTATATTTCTTTCCTGAATTTTCTATAGTTTGTTAGTGTTTTCTCCTTTTTCAAACTATCAAAAAATGCTAGAAATTTTTTAACATGCTATAAATATAGGAAATATTTTATGATAGCATGAAATTTTATGAACTAGTTAATTAAAAATATACTTTAGTTTGTAAAAATTGATGGTGCTAACCATTTTTTACTAGTCAAAACCGTTGTTAAATGCTCGAAGTACCATTCATTAAGAGATCAAAAGTAGTCAAACAGCCATATATAGTTCAAATTAAAAAAAAAGTCCTGTTCCTACAATTGAGTGTTTTTTGTGTAACACACCACCCATAAATCATAATAATGCTGCTCAGGTACGCTTGCTATAATTTGGTCCACTGAAATTGCTAGGGTCAATTCCATCGCTTGGTGCTGCTTAACATATAATATAGTGGAAGGCACGTCATGTATGATATTCGATCGATCGGCAGGCGCACTGCTGCTATAGCTTGTTGATTGTCTCTACTCTACATGCGTGCTTCACGGACAAGCTGCATGGATCGAGGAGCTAAGCTCACCAATCCAACACTACCAGGGAACAGGGATTTTATCCCGGTTGGGAACGGGCTACGGTCCCGGTTTCCAAACCGGGATAATCCCAGAGGACTGATGTGTAACATCCTAAATTTTCAATAATTTAATTTGGCATGTTAAGTATTTTTAAATTTTTGCAATGATAATTTTAAACAAATTTTAAATAATATTCTAATAGTGTTTGGCATTGGTTCGCGCTGGAGATGCTGAGCGTGAGCCTTAATCCTTATTTCCTAATCTCTCCTTAACCCACATTTCCTAATCCCTCTCATTTTATTTGCATGCATGCATGACATGCACTTGTCAAATCTTTGCATGCATATCTCCAACTCTCCCGTGCACTCCCACACTCATTTTTCTCACATGCATGCATGGCATTAACTCTCCTCTGTCTTTCATGCATGCATGTCATGTCTTGTTCCCCGTACTCTCTCACACTCATTTTTCTTACATGCATGCATGGCATTAATTCACCTCTGTCTTTCATGCATGCATGTCATGTCTTATTTCCCCGTACTCTCTCTCACATTTTTCTTGCATGCAAGCATTGCATTAATTCCTCTCTTTATTTGCATGCAAGCATGACAGGTCTCACTATGCTCTTCTGCGTCTTTCTTCATGCTGCATGCTTGTTGTTGCTGCTCTTGCGTCTTTGTCAGCCGCAGCATCTCACTCTGTTGCCACTCTCTCTCCGCGTTGTCTTCTCACTCACTTCCTTGCCTGCATGCGAGTGTCCAAATATCTCGTCGTTGCTCTCTTAAAAGCTAAGCCAGTGCATGCATCGCTCTGCGCGCATGCATTAGTGACTAACTGCCATGGTTGCCGTCGTTGTCGTTGTCGCGTCGCACTGTTGATCACCAGCATCCCGCAACCTCCTCCATTTTGAGGTGAATGATGCCATGATCACCGTCGCGCTTATATTTGGACCATTGAGGTTCCATTTTTCGCCGCTCTTGTTTGGTCACAAAACTCGCCGCCATCGGCTTCGGTCAAGATATCATCGCCTTCTCTTCGTGGCACCGCGCCCTGGGTTCTCCTCTCATGTTCTGGGTTTGGCCGCAGGACACTGAACCGTCTCACCGCTGTGTCACGTCGGTCTTCCGATGCCTGATCGTTCGGGGCTGCGCGAGAACCCCCTGAACCCCGGTGAGCACCCCATCCTTTTTCGGGTAGCTCACGTCCATTTAGTCGAGCTGTCTCTGCTTAATTCTGAGACCCGGTTATTTATTAAAGATTCTGTCAGCTTGTAGCTTTAGGACTAGTCTATTAGTTCATCGCATGTGGGTCTTCTTTAAAATAAATAAATAGTAAAAATAAAATATTAAAATCTATTTTAAATAATAAAAATGTGATTATTTGTACTGGTAGCCTGATTGTGCTGTGCTTGATTTATTTGGCATATTCGCGTCTTGTGTCGTTTCAAATCAAAAGGAGGGCGTCTTAGTGGAGGGCACCATCGCCGAGGAGCACTGCTACCCAGTTCCCGAAACTCAAGGCAGGTCTTTTGACGCATATTGTCTATAGCCTGTTTTTATTAAAATGTTTTATTAGGAATTTATAAATGTGCATGCTAGTTTTAAAATATTAAAACTAGTTTAATAGTGACTAGCTAGACCAATTTAACCGTATTGCTATAACAACCCATTAATAATATAAAACTAGGTGTAGCTAGATTAATTGTTATCTACTTTCCATTGGACTTGGTTGTTTAAAATGAAATGCCCGCAAAAAGAAAGTATGTTATATTTCATGTTTACTGGAAATGTCTTTATAAACTTGTTTGGAAAAATAGGCATCGGAGGGACACGATGCCGGGTATGGGTATTCTTATTCTTCTCCCCCTCAAATATTCCGACTAGGAGAAACTTTCTGCCAGTGGGTGCTTTTATGCACCATGTTGGTGTTTTCTAACACCGTGGATTTTGTAAACCGGGGCTTAAAATTGTTCCCTCCTAGTCTAAGGACTGTTTATCCTATGAATCTACGAGCCTAGCTTTACAGTACAACCTTGGGTCCTGGTATGGGACAGGCCTAGTTCCCGGTCCTCTGGCTCTGTTGCGACCTCCTGGTGGGAAGCAATCGAGTTAGAGCCCGGGGACTTGTGGCTGAACGCTTCGGCGGGAAGCCTCTCGAGGGTAAAGTGTACCCCTCTCGCAGAGATAAAAGCTGTCATGACAGTGCTGCTCATGGTTATGAGCGCAAAGCGAGTGTTCATATGGTAGCCACTTCTTTTATAAAATTTGGGAGTTCTTCTAAAATAATTTGGCAAAGGACCGCCGATTCATATTTTACTATTGGGACCTGTCGTGAGACGATGGTGTTTCTGAACTTAGTACGTCGACGGATGGCTAGAACAGTCCCTTTGGCCGAATGACCGAGCCAGGGAGCTTGGTTCGCCAGGGGTCGATCGGAACAGTTCCGTCTGGCCGAATGACCGAGCCGGACATGATTGGAGCCCCTGAAAATGATGTTTATTAAAACCGCAGTTTTTAACTCACTAGGAAAAATTTATTAAAGGCTTTTCTGCAAAACACCTAAGCCACCTTTGTACAAAGCTACCACATCATGTCATGTCTTTTCCCCTGCTGAGTATTAGTACTCACCCCTGTTTTCTCCCCCTCTTTTAAAATTTCAAAAGGTGAAGAGGCAGGATTTGACTCCGAGGCAGATGATGAGGACTACGACGAGTCGGACTACGAGGAGTCTTCTAAGGAGTGAAACTTAGGGTCCGTTCCTACAGTCAAGATGCCTGTGGGATTTTGTATCTAAGAGTAGCTATATTGTGTGTTTAGCCCGTGATTTTCGCTGTGTACTCTGTGGTTCAGCCTGCGTGCTGACATGTATGTAAAATAATCGGGACGAGTTCCCCGACCTTGTACCTTGTATAATTATGGCAATGTATCACTCTGTTTGATAACTGTGTGTACTAGCGATGATTCTTGGGACTAGTACATTATGCACAGGAAGGGTTCGGTCTTTTACGGCCGGGTCCCGACATGATGGCAGGGGGCCTGCAGTCCCGGTTAGCCACCAACCGGGACCGAAGGCCTCAAAAGCTGAGGAGCTGGTGGCGCCGAGGCGGATCCGTCCGGTTGGAACTACCAACCGATCGAGGTCGATTTATCGATCCCAGCTTGGTTGTACCAACCGGGACTAGAACGTGTTTTAATATTTTTTAGTTGCCCGCTGGATGACTTATCAGTCCCGGTTGGTAGAACCAACCGGGACTAGAAGGTGTTGTCATTTTTATTTTTTGCCCGCTGGATGACATTTAATTGAAACTCATATAATTAATTGAAACTTAAGTATATGTATATATTTGTGTTAAATCACAATTAATTGAAACTCATATAATTATTCATACACAGTTAACTCGTTATTAAATGAAAGGACATTCATTAAAATTTAACTACAGCTGATTTAATTATAAGTAATTAATAAGTACTACAATTGCTAACTAACTGGGCTATATATACAAGTATCACAAGTACACATTGTTGTACACATAATTACAAGTACACATGTTTTTGTTCATCGGGATTATCTACGTGGATTGCTCTTGGTAGACCTAGATGTTGACCCTGACGGTTGATCTGTTCCTCCCGAACGGTCGGGCTCCGGAATCTTATTGAAAAAAGGGTGATGATGCTCGCCCATTGGAGTCACGACCTCAGCTAATATAAAGCCGGCGAGTTGCTCTTGTATTGCTTTCACCCGCACCGCCGAGAGTTCCGGACCTTGTTCCAAACCTTTCTTCGCCAATTTTAGAGGGATCTATCATTAATTAGGGAATTAACTAATCAATCCTTGGATCTATAGAGGTGTCCGGAATAGTTAGGCATTATTAAGGTAGAAATTGTAAGTACTCACCCCAAAAGGTTCTCCTTTTCTCGTAGAGGTAGCAGAGCCTCCAATGAAGTGATGCATCATCTCGCATACATAGTAGCCGCACAAATTATTTCCCGGTGCTTGATGCAAGACCTGTGGTGAAAAAGTTATAGAACGTGAAATAACTGCATAGAAATTTAGTGAACTAACTACAAAGCTAGCATTACGATATACTTACATATTTAGCGAGGTGCAACTCAAATTTTTTCTTAAATTCTCCAACGTTTTCCTTTTGGAATCTTGCGAAGGCACTACACAAGTGATTATGAGTTATACAGATTAGAGTTGGCTTCAAACTGAGAGAAAGAAAACAAGTGTGATAATGAAAAGAACGACAATGTACCGGTTGAGCATGGCCAAGAAGTTTTTGTATTTTGCAGGGGGTTTTCTTTTTGAGTCCATAACCGTAATCGTATACGATCTACCTCGATAATAAAAAGGGCAAAGTGAAAGCTACACATATATATGTCGTAGTAGTAGTTAGTACTTTTAACATCATGGTAAGAAAAAAAAATTATAACGAGGCGGTAAGAAAACACATACTCAAAATCATAAGCTAGAAGTATCTTTGACTTGTATCTTTGTCCCATGAGCCCGTTGTATATGTGTCTTTGCTCTGTCTCTTCGGTTTATCTCTAACCGGTTTCTCATTGATCACTCTTCGGGTCGAGAAAGCCAAACTCATAATTAATTCTCTCGGTTTGGCATCGTTTTAGCTCCATTCTACATAACAAGAAATCAGTTAGGTTTGGGGATTGTTACAGCATATGGGCGTGCACGACAAAATTTATGAATAAGACACTTACAGAGTCCAGCAACTCAACATGCTCACGTCCAGGGCCCTACCATGGTATAGATCAAATAAAGGTTCCCATTCGATGAAGAACTCATTGTCTCCACGGAAGTAATGAGTTTCCTTGAACCTGACGGCAATCGCATCTAAACCATGGTTGGCCGCGGCCAAATACCATTCATGGAGTTGCCGCATCTTCGTTGTTAGTTGGGGAGCTCCTCACGCCTCACAAATGACGCACCATGTACAAATTTCCATGCTATCTCCGCAACCGGATGTCCTTGAGACCCAATACCGATCTCGCATCAAGGCCAGATCATCGTGAGAAACTGTTCATCCTCAGGCAACCTCTTCCGCCGTCCGCTCGGTGGCGTCTCCTTGTCGGCTGTCTTACTCAAGACGCGCTCGTAGTCTGACACAGGCGGCCTTTCTGGTTTATCTATGATGTCCTTCAACGATAGGATAGCCCTCCTAGCTTTGTGCCATTCGTCCGTACCGGGCTGGAACCTCGGTGGAGATGGCTTCTTCGCGAAGAATGAGGTGACCTCGGCTCTTACAAACTGCGAGGTCTCCTCATCAGTCATATCGTACGCCAACTTCGGAGGTGATTTCCTTTTGGATTTTGTTGACGTGGACGTGGACCGTGTCTTTTTGAGAAGTCTTGGCCCCCTATCCGACCTGGTTGGTACATTACTTGGAGCCGTTTGCTGATTGGGGGGGCCTGCCTTGGCCGATGTGGGAGTTGGAGTTTCTGGTGCAGGGCTTAGCTGAGGAGACGGGCTTCTTCGGGGGCGTCTTATTCAAAGTCTGTAAGGTTGTGGAGGTGACGCCGAGACCGTGGAGAGGAAATGCGACGTTGTCTTTAAAATTATGAACCGCTTATGCCACGCGATGAAACGTGTACAAGATCTAATAGTTTCGTGCTCCGCCACCTCCTTCAATGTCGAGGTCAAGATCCTCATACCGGCATACCTCGTCCACCGAGACCTTCGCGTAGCCCAGCGGTATGGCGATACCTTGGATGAGCTGCCACTGCTCCACCGGAAAGCCATGCCTTCACCGCCTTTTTAATGAGAGGTTCCGTGCTTGCACGTGCAACTCACATGGTGTCGGTTGCGTCATGTCGCCCATCGCATAGGGGCCCAAGTCACTTCACCAGCCACCGGAAGCGCAATGCTCCGCCACGCCGAGGGACCGATGATGTCCGGATTTCGGGAGGTTCTGGCGACTTGTCTCCGATGTTGGCTCAAGGCTAGTTGCAGCTCTTTTAGACCAAATCGGGTATCTTGGCCTTTGTTGCTCTCGGTTCGTCTGAAGGTCCTTGATATGTTGTGCGTGTCGACCCTTGGATCTCGACCGACTCTGTAGGTCTCCGCATCATGGGCGAAACCGACCTTGCACGGACGACGCCAACGCCTGTACGCCCGGGGTGCTCCGGGTTCTAGAGCCCTTGTTAGCTCGTCGTCCTCCCTGTTTGGCACGAAGGTGCCTTGGGCCGACTGGGTGTGCGCGTCCTGAAGCCTGCTGACGACTTCTCTCATCGTATCACCAAACACCGCCCTGCCGTCATCGTCAAGGCTACCGTTATGACCGAAGAACCAATTTCTCGATCTATTGGATCAATCCAATGTGGCGGGGTGAACACCCTTAACCAGCAAGTCACGTTCCCTCTTCTCCCATTTCGGTAGGGCCTTGCGGTAACCACCAGGTCCGAGGCGATGGTGGTATTGCTTCTTCACTGCATTCTGCTTGTTCCTTTCAACCAAGTTCTGACCTAGCTGTGAATTTTTGTACCCCACAAATTCATCCCAGTGATCTTGTAGCTTTGGGTACTTGTTGAAGTCGAGGACTAAATTCTTCTTGACGTACTCGTTGTTCAGCTTCTTTTTGTACGTCTGAAAAGCCATTGCCATCTTCTTTAATGTGTACCTTTTCACCTTATCTTCGGTCCTTCGGGAAGGTGAACGCTTCCTTCATATCATCCATAGGGTGTTCTTGATTCTGCAGTACCTCGTCCCATTTCGCAAAGCTAATAGGCACGTGGTCCTCGACGATCACGCCGAACGCCGATCTGAACGGCCCAATCGCATTTTCGGCTTTAGAGGCTCGCCTTCTTCATCGACTTCGATGAATGTGTCTTGCCCTCGGCTTCTTGCTTTGACCTCGCCGACGTGATCGGCTACTCGCTTGACCGGTCTCGGTGGCTTCGACGGCCTCACTGGCAGGGTGGCTTCGACGGCCTCACCGGTTTGGGTGGCTATGGCCGTCTCGGTGCTTGGGTAGCGTGGGCGCCTCTTGTCCGAACAACTCACTCAAAAACTCGTCACCAAGAAAATCCATTCGATCGCATAGAATTGAATAGAAACATTCAATTGGGATTTCAAGTAGAATTGAATAGTATCATGTAACGTTATTCTTGTATAAGTTATTTTCTATGAAGAATTGAATAGTAACATGGAACTTTTCTCTAAATAAGATATGATTACACAAACATTTCACATAATGTGCGATACTGAATAGCATACATATGCACAATAGAACTTGATTACAGGACCACTTAGGAAAAAATCATTTCACGTGTGTTGATAATTAGAGCACGAGACTTGCAAATATCTCCTACACAACAATGTTTTCAACGTTTTCCCTAGCTAGTCTCACGTTTCACCATCTAAATACACAAGCAGCATTACTTCATCTTCCTTTGGACTTCGATCTATCAATGCATATTAGTAGAAATTATTATATTGGAAAACAACCTCGGCGACCGAATTCCTGTAGAAGGTAAAAAAGCAGATAGATGAAAGATACATATAAGCCACACAGATATTAAAACAACTAAATAGCAAGGAAAATGACATGATAACATGTTGTAATTTATAACAATTAAACAACAACAGAGCTCAGTTTAGTTTGTTATAAATTGCTCTCAAATTTAATATGTTGGGTTGCTAAGAATAGCCTTCCAATGACATACACCATATATATATATATATATATATATATATATATATATATATATATATATATATATGGGAGTAATACATATATTCTCCATGGAGCCTAGGCTCCACCCTCATCCACCATTCATCTTTGGTTGACCAAATTCATAGATCAGCTCATTTGGTTAGTAGAATATATATATGTACATACACGTAAAAAATAATTGATTATTCCAACTAAATATACACATCATGTATATACACGTCTATATTCAAGAGTAGAGTACGTGTATATATTTGCATGAGCATGTACCTATTCCGTATATACACATGTATAAAAGACATTATTAGTGATTTCCAGGATGGTCCAACATAATGAGTATCCCATCACAAAAGATACACAGAAAACAACTTGCATCTAAGTATATAACTTGCTTCAACTGAATAAAATGTAAAAGGTGCCATGCAACTTCAAAGCGGACAAGCAATATCCACCGTAATCAACGTAAAATGCTGCTGGCATTAAGACACTACATCTACTATAGAGCATGATTATTAGTTACTTGGCTCCTGACTAGCATACTAAGGAGCTAATTTTCATATCATAAAACAAGACATACAAAGATCGGACCAACATGTGCGCTTCAGAAGAATTGGACAGTAGGCAAAATTTCCACCTTAAGAAACATCTCAAGCAAAATAAATGCTCTTCTTGGAGAATTTGGTACAGATAATATGTTTCCTTGTGCAATTCACTTGAGGAGGTAGTTGGGAGGCACATGGCGGTGGGACATGCATGCTGACCTTGGACCACCGTCTGCGATTGGATTGCATTGGACGATTAGATCCTAATTGGGACGAAGGAGCCCCCAAACATAAAGCTGCACCAAAACTAAACTACAGAGATCCGACAAGCAACAGTATTGAAAAGGTAACAATGATCCATGATGAAATGTGAGCTCGGCACTAGTGAGCGATCCAAGATTACTCGATTCCATAGCAATTCCTAGTCATTGCCTGCATCATCGATCGACAAGCAAAGAAACTAAATAGACAGCCAAGATTCAATTCCTACAGATTGCAACAAATGGCCACAAGATTGGAGCCTAGGCTCACCGGCGCCAAGGGCGTTGGAGGCGGGGAGGAGGATTGGCGGCACACGCGGCGGCGGCGAGGAGGTGCACGGCGGCGAGGAGGGGAGTGGCGGCGTCACGGGCGGCGACGGTGAGGAGGTGCACGGCGGGGAGTCCACGGCGGCATGGGCGGCGACGATCTAGGGTTGGAGCAGCGAGGAGGGCACGGTGTGGCAACTGGTGGGAAGATTGGAGGACTAAAGTGTCCGGGGGAATTTGTATTTTGACCTTCAATCCCGGTTGAAGACTACAACCGAGATTGACTGGACCTTCAGTCCCGGGCCGTGTCTCCAACCGGGATTGGCAGTGGTGCTAGCCCCACACGCCGATCTGGCGTAGGGTGGTTGACCTTCAATCCCGGTTCAAAACAACAACCGAGATTGAAGGGAGCTTCAGTCCCGGGCTGTCTCTCCAACCGGGATTGCTAGTGGTGCTGGCCCCACCCAGATGCGTAGGAGGTAGAGGACCTTCAGCCCCAGTTGGATCCATAGGCTATCTTCAGTCCGGGTGGGTTTTCCCAACCGGGATTGATTGGTGAGCTGCCCCACACGTCAGATGCGAACGGGACCAACACCGAGTGCTAGGGACTATCAGTCCCGGTTTATTATACAAACCGGGACTGATACCCTAAAATAAAAGAAAGCAGTGGCGGGAGCGCGGGCTCGAACCCGTGACCGCAAGGCCGGGGAGCCCGTGCTCAAGCGCACGCTGCTAGCCAGGGGAGAGGGGGGAGAGATGTTCTCTTTTGTTAGGAGCGAATTATTTTTGTACCTTTCTTGGTCTTTAGTGGAGGGAAAGGGAATTTTTTTAATTGTATTTTAATTCCTTATTTATATTTTAAATCCATTTTCATTATATTTCCTTTTTTTAAATGTATTTTAATTCGTTTATTGTGGAGAAAGCCATGTTTTCCTTGACATGTGGGCCCATATATGGTGGGTCCCATATGTCAGTGGTAGTAATTTGCCATAAATTTCTTTAAAATTATAGAAAATTGTTGGGAGCCTATTAAAATTAAATAAAAATTTCACAAAATTCATAACAAATGTGCAAAAATTGACATATATAAAAATGAGTTGGGAACCTTGAAATTTCTCATTAGTTTATAAATGAGATGGGAATAATCTACTTATACATAAACGATGGGAATTTCTCATAATTGGCGAGCACGAACGGTTCTTTCCGGATCAATATGAATTTAGGGACAAATATCTAAAATATTACATGACTACTTTATTTTTACAAGTGATCCTTCGTTATGATCGTGGCGTACGTACGGAGCTTCCTCATCATCGCTAAGGACAGTAATGTCTACGTCCGCTGAGAAAGGCGGTAGCTCGTCGAACTGATTATACTCTTCTTCGTCTGTGACGCCCTCAACTCCAACAATCCTTCTTTTACCAGAAAGAACCACGTGGTGCCTTGCTTGATCACTGCTGGTAGTCTTGTTCTTCTGTTTTTTTATAGTTTTACCCTTATGAACTTTTGGTTTGTTGTCCATGTCCATCACATAGAATATCTCGTGTCACATCATTGGCGAAACACGAACGGTTCATCCTCAGAGGCCACTTGCTTGAGGTCCACGATTGTCATACCATAGTCATCGATCTGCACGGCTGTCAGTTTCACCCATTGGCACCTAAACAGAGGGACTTTCAAAGGTCCATACTCGAGCTCCCAGATCTCCTCTATGAAACCATAGTAGGTGTCCATCTTTTCATTTTTGTCCAAGGCATCTATACGGACGGCGCTGTTTTGGTTGGTGCTCTTCCTATCCTGGGCTGTCGTGTAAAATGTGTACCCATTTATCTCATACCCTTGCCATGATACGATTGTTATGGATGGTCCCCACTAAGAGTCAAGAATGCTCATGGACTCCTCCTTGCCTAACAGATGCTTTTGTAGCCAACCACCAAAGCTCTCCACTTGCTTGTTCGCGATCCACTTATCGACTTATCCGGGTATTGGTCTCGTAATATCCTCTCGTGATCAAGTACATACGAGCCACCAAGATGCTTGTTTCAAGACCGTGAAATGTGCTTGTTTAAATGAGAGTAGATCGTCACAGAGGATTCTTTTCTCCCTAGGGTCCTTTTTCCCGTAGCCTCCCTCATAGCGTGATACAGGGGGGCCAATCGGATTCAGATCATCAATGTAGTCGACACAAAACTCAATCACCTCCTCTGTGCCAACACCCTGGGCAATGCAACCTTCTGGACGAGAACGGTTACGAACATACTTCTTTAGGACACCCATGTACCTCTCGAAAGCGAACATACTGTGCAAGAAGACTGGTCTGAGAATTTCTATCTGTTTGACCATGTGAACCATGAGATGAACCATCATATCAAAGAAGGATGGAGGGAAGATAATCTCAAGGTTGACCATACTAGCAACAATGTTATCCTGCAGATTAGATAACTTATCCGGATCTATGACCTTTTGTGATATCGCGTTGAAGAACGAACACACCTTTATCATTGTACCTCGTACCATGTCTGGTAGAATACCTCGTACCATCACTGGGAGCAACTGGGTCATCAACACATAACAATCATGGGATTTCAAGTTTACGATTTTATTCTCTTTTGTGTTTATGAGTCTTCTTATGTTCGACGAGTACCCGAAGGACCTTAACACTGCTCAACAACCGAATCATGCTTTTTTCTCTTCTTTGCTTGGTGTGTAGCTCATGACGAGGTAATGTCCTTTGTCTCTCTCTTGTGGATGTAGTTCTTCCCTGAGACCTAACAATTGTAGGTCCTTTCGTGCTTAAAATGTATCCTTTGATTTGCCATACATATCTATGAAGCCTAGCAGCTCACGATATATTCTTTGTGATATGCATGAAGTCCAGGAGTGACGGACCTCTAAGTCTTTCCAAAGAAGGCAAGTCCCAAAATATTGACTTCTTCTTCCAACTAGGCTTCTTCCTAGATTCTTCAAAGGGAGTGGCGGGACGGGTTTGCTACCAGACCCTTTCCAAATACTACGTCTAGATCCTTTACCATAGAAAATACTTCCGCCCCACTGCGATGCTTGGGCTTCTTACGTTTCTCTTCGGTCCCATCAAAATTAATACGGTTACTCCGTAACGGGTGCTTCAAATTGAGGAACCTACGATGGCCCATGTAAACAACCTTCCAAGAGTTTGTTAGGTACTTGTCTTCCGTATCATCCAAGCATTGGATGTAGGCTTTATATCCCTTTATAGATAGGCCCGACAAGTTACCAAGTGCAGGCCAGTCGTTGATGGTTACAAATAGCAATGCACGTAAGCTGAAATACTCTCTTTTGTACTCATCCCATACACGTACACCATCATTCCATAGCGTTAGCAGATCTTCAACCAACGGTTTGAGATACACGTCGATGTCGTTACTAGGTTGCTTCGGGCCTTGGATAAGAAATGGCATCGTAATGTATTTCCGCTTCTGACATAGCCAAGGAGGAAGGTTGTAGATACATAGAGTAACGGACCAAGTGCTGTGACTACTGCTCATGTCACCGAACGGGTTCATCCCATCCGTACTCAATGCAAACCTTATGTTACTCGCATCGTTCGCGAAGTCCGGATATTTTCTATCGAGTTTCCTCCACTGCGAGCCATCTGCTGGGTGCCTTAGCTTTCCGTCGACTTTACGATCATCTTTATGCCAACGCATCATCTTCGCATGCTTTTTGTTCGCAAACAAACGCTTCCACCGAGGGATTATAGGGAAGTACCACACCACCTTAGCAGGGGCTCTCTTCTTCTTCCCCCCTCTACCTCACCTGGGTCATCACGCTTGGTCTTATACCGTGATGTTTTGCACACCGGACATTCTTCCAAATCCTTGTACTCATTACGATAGAGGATACAATCGTTTGGACATGCATGTATCTTCAGACCTCCAACCCCAAAGGGCGAGAACTTGCTTGGCTTCATATGTAGTTTCAGCAGCGTGTTACCCTCTCGAAAGCAACTTCTTCATGAGGCCTAACAACTCATCAAATCCTTATCGATACTCCATTAGTAGCCTTCCATTGCATCAATTCCATTAATGGTACGCAACTTTTGTGGCCCCGCCTACGCTTGGATACAACAATGTTCCTTGGTCCTCCAAGCAGCGCCAAACTTTTCGTAATGTCTTTCATCGGTGTATTCTCCCTCTCCATCATGCAACATCTATTCTAGATCATCGTCGTCAAACTCTCCTAGCATATGTTCAATAGAACCGTGTTGGCCAACATCGGCCATATAATCTGCCACATCTTCTTCGTCACCATCTTCTTCTTCACCGTCTTCTCGTATAATCTCTTCTTCACCGTGTTTGGTCCAACAGGTATAGTTTTCCACGAAACCTCTTGAGATCAAATGGAAGTGAATTTGCTCAGAGTTTGACCACTCCTTGTGATTCTTGCAGTCTATGCATGGACAATATATGTAGCTCGATCTTGTGCGCACTTGCTCGACGATAAAGTTTCCAAACCCTCCACAAACTGTGAGGAGCGGCGGTCCATGTACATCCATCGCCGATTCATCTACATTAAGTTACATCAAGGTAGTTGTTAGTTCATTTTCCAATAATGAATTAATTTCTAAAACCAAAATTAAAGTACTGCTTAATTTATTATACATTTATTTAATTTTTTAGGTCAATACTTCAATTTTAGGTTAAATACCTTTTTAAAAGAATTATTTTTAAGCTGATAATATTTTATCACATATTTTATCACAATCGAATCAAATTCTAAGGTAATGCAACAAAGTATTTGGCAACCCACTTAAAATGATATATCTAGATCTATCAACTTATAATTTTACATCAATGAAGTGAGTAGAGATCAATGAAGTTATAATATTTTATCACATATTAATTAATATATAATGTTAATTTTAAACAATCAAAATCTATGCAAAATCTACTTTAAACTCTACTCCCAAAATTTCTCCATGAATCGATGAAACCAAAATTCTAAATTTGAGTCACCTCCACGCATTCAATGTGTGCTACATCACAATCCAAGTAAATTCTAAGCTAATGCAACAAGATTTTACAATCCACTTCAAAATTTGGTCCACGAAAGTTAAGATTCAAAATCATAGATCCATGAAACCATCATCTAAATTTAATTAGCTACAACTACAAATTCAAAACGAACTACGTCTTAATCCAAGCAAAATCTAAGATTACACAACAAGTTTTCGCCAACCCTTTCAAAAGATCGAGCTATATCTACCAATTTATAACATTTCATCAAAGATGGGGAATAGAGACCAAATTTTTCATATTAAATTTAAAGCAAATATAGAAACTACATTTCATATACAAGTAGTGAGAAATGAAGTTACTAACCTTGGTTAACTAGCTTGGATTGAAGTGAAATGATCAAATTACAAAAATTTGAGCAGACCTCCCTCAAATCTGTAATGGTGGCCGAGCTCCTCTGTCGGGTTCACAGTGGTGGGAAGGTTACGGTAGCTCGGGGAGGAAGAAAGGTTAAATACGCTAACCAATCCCGGTTGGTATTACCAACCGGGATTGATATCCATACGTCCGGTGGTGTTACCAAATGACCGAAATTTCAATTTAGTAACACCAACGGATATCCCACGCTGCCACCTGTCTTTTTTGAGGTGATACCCGTCCCAGTTGGTAACACCAACCGGACTAAATGGTCCCCGCCTCCCCCGGGGCCAGTTAGCCGCTCAACCAGATCATTGACTTCTGAGTCCCGGTTGGTGACTAACCGAGATTGATGGGCCGGTATGGAAGGCCTATTCCCTGGTAGTGCAAGTGCGAGGCGTTTTCCCGGTGAATTGGGCAAGGAACGATACTTTTTTTTTCAGAGGAGGAAGGATGCGTTTTTCTTCGGCCATGCATGTACATTGGTCGTGCTAGCTGTGCCATGCATCTTTTCTTTTTTATCTTGTCGAAAAAAGAGGGTGTAGATGCTTATAGTCAATCGGATGCGTGCATATCAGGTGTACCGTTTGACAGGAGATCGCTGACTCGCTGTGGAGATTTCTTCCACCAACGCATGCATGCAGCCCTAAAGGAATCGTATGTGTCTGTCAGCTCTTCAAATAAATAGACACCATATTGATGTTTCTATGTATCGAGGAAATCTTATAAAAAAAAGCAAAAGAACAAAGAAAATTACAATGTGTTTTAGTAAAGGGATAAAACCCCCCTGTGTAACATTGCGCTTAAGACTAATCCTATTTGTGTCATTACTTAATGATTTTTTTCTAATATGCCACTATAATTGCTCAATTATTGTCTTGTGTGCTTTTAGCGAAAACTTAATCTTTTTTTGTTAGCGAAAAATGCATCTACCGAAAATGCTACATAGCAGCCAGGTCAAGAGCGCGCGGCTACCCCTGCCGAGTTATGGTTAATTAATTATTTTTATTATTCAATATTTGTCTTTCCTTTCCTAACGAGAATTTCATGTGTGGATATATCTTATTCATTTATTAATTTTCTAGTCTTTTCCAAATAGTGAAGTGCTAAAATATTTATAAACAGATGATCTTATGCCTCGTACAGGCAAGTATTTTCCTAGCCACTAACTCCCTTGTTTTTTTGTAATATATTAGATAGAGTGATGTCCTAGTGGGCCCATAAAATCATGATAGGCTTCCACAATCACATATAGGCTCTGTTTCTTTTGGCGGTTTCGAGCGGTTTTACTGTAGCAAATTTAAAAGTTTTTAGAAAAATTTTAAATAATCCAAAAAAAATATAAATATTTTTTACTGTAGCAAACCGCCGTCCGCCAACCGCCGTCGGTTTGCAAAAAAGAACGGTGCCATATACTCGTGCATGTCTTAATTACTAGTGGGCCCCATAAAATCATGATAGGCTATGTTGAAGGCCAAATATTTCGATGACGAAGATAATTATTTTATGGTGAACTAGGACGACCTATGGTGCATGTACCGTCTACAGGAGCTCGATCATTCGCTCCTCCGATGCTTTTTATTGCAAGTACCTGCAATAGTCATTCGTATTTAGAACTCTGGGTTAGTCTTCTTAACTTATATTTGAATGAAATATATGTTTCTGGCCACCTGAAACTACATGTCAAACAAATGGGGGAACCAGTGGGTTTTCTTGATCCGGCACTTTGTACCCAACATAATTTGGAGGAAAATCGCGGTCGAATCGGGAACTACATAAGGAATGTATTGCATCGCCACTAAGACAAACAATACTTTCTATTGTCATTTCTAAAAGATTGGCATTGGATCTTGGTGGTCATAATACCTAACAAGAACAGAATTGTGTACCTCGACTCTAATAGGGCTAGCCCTTATCATGACTACTCATCTTTGAGTAAACTACTCGATCAGGCGTTTCATTTCTACGTTGAGCAAGGGGGGAAGCATGATGTTTCTAGGGGCGATGCTCTACAACACAATATGAAATGGCCGGTGCGTGCGTACATACCTCTCATATGTAAAAACTGTTATTATTCCTATTGGTCATCGACCTAATTATCTGTTATTGTACAGTGCCACCAGTAGCCCAGAGGCCAAACTTACGGGTTTTACGTTGCCTGCCACATGATGGAGATGATTTCTGTAATGAGGCCCCAAGATTTGGACATGAAGCTGGGCCTATCGATTTCGATAATCTTGCCAAAATTAGAGACGTGGTCGCTAACTTCATAATGACGCAAATTGTTGATCCACATGGTCGTCTCTACCCTCCAAAATTAGAACAGGACAATTAGAATTAGCTTAGGTAGAATGTATGGACAAAATCATGTAAACATTTTGATGTGCCTTGCTCCATTGAAGACTTTGTGATGAACCTTCGCACTTTATGTTTTCTATATGCATTTATATGAATCAGTGCATTTGTGAATTCTTATCGATGCGTGTTAATATGAAATTGTTTTGATGTGTGGTTTTATGATCTCGTGTCATATTTCAACTTTCAGTTGCCTGGTTTGCTTCAAAGAGTGAACTATTGTTCCTCTCGTATTTGCTGTGACTCCTAACTATTCCTCTAATGGTAATTAGTTCGAAGTCACTGGCAAACACGAGACGAACAATAGTTCAAAGAGCTCGTTTACTTGCATAAGCTATTTCATCTCTTATAAGGTCAGTTTCTTGATATCTATCCTTGTATGCATGATCTGAAAGTTAAGCGATAGAAATGTGGTTGCATGAGATGAGATGAAATGTGGTTGTATGAGATGAGAGGAAATGTGGTTATATGAGATGAAATGTGCTTGTATGCATGATTTCTTATATATAAAATCTAGATGAAAAGCTTGTTTTACAGAGGGCATGAAATCTGGATGAAAAGTTTGTCTTATATATGAAATCTAGATGAAATGTTAGCAAAACCTGAGGCTAGCCAATTTTTCTAGCTATTTTTTTCCCTATGGATTTTTTCACTGGCGGTTCTTACATGATATGAGACTATTACTGGCTATTTGTATCTTTAACCGCCAAGATATAGACTATCATCGCGTTCAGAACCACCAATGATAGTCCCTATTATCATCGTAAAGCAATCATCGGCGGTTCAATAACTGCCAGTGATGACAGTTCTGAATCGCCAGTGATGGCATTTTTTGAGCTAATATCTTCTTTTTCTTCTACCATCGGACCTAAGTAGTAAAAATAGTATGCATCAGAGAAAAATATTTCATCTATAATTAATTTCTTTAATCCATATTTGACAACCTTATTCTTTTTTAACAAAATTTTTTGGGTTATTATAGGAGACTGAGGGATCGAGGGAGGGAGAGAGAGAGAGGGCAGAGGAGAGGAGAGGGAGAGCTCGTCTAGGGAGCGATGTACTCGTGGAAGGAAAAAATCATAAGATAGAGAGCCCAAGGTGCGTGGAGAGGGTGGTCGGAGCTTGGGCAAGGAACGGTTTGCTCAAGGGAGGAAAAAAAATCTTGAGATGGAGAGCTGAGGGAGGAGTGGGTGGCCA
Organism: Olyra latifolia; assembly: GCA_036346145.1. NCBI lineage: Eukaryota > Viridiplantae > Streptophyta > Magnoliopsida > Poales > Poaceae > Olyra > Olyra latifolia. The sequence goes on along the minus strand of CM070524.1, from coordinate 36,457,453 downwards.
GAGCTCGGCTGGCTCATTGGAAGAAGAAAGAGAGAAGAAAGAAAACACAATGGCATATTTGACGAAAATTTGAAGAGAACATAGGTATAAAAAAAAATAGTTTGCAACAACATATTTCACACTTTACAGTGGCATATATCTAATTAACCCACAAATTAACGGTTGTCTAATGATCGAACGCTTGCTTTATTGATCTATTCATAAACAAAGGTATATTCAGCACGGGGCCCTAACACTATTTCCAAATAGAGGCCAGCGCTCAATTGCCACCACTCCCTAGAATGGCGAAGCGGTCTCCTCTGCCTATGAAAGCCCTCCCTAGAGCTCACCATCTTCTTCAATCTTCTCTGCCCTCCTCCATCACCGAGCTCTAGTGCAAGACTCTCCCTCATCGGTGAACTTCATGCCCCACTCCTGGGAGCACTATGAAGCATTGCACCTACCCTGAAAATTGATGGTAAGCCCAAACACCATCGTTGGGCCGAAATCACACTATTCTCTATTCTTTGAGCTATGGAAAGCGTAAAATAGAAAATGCCTTTTTGACCTTAGACTCCCTGGGGCCTTCGTAGGCCGCATTTCACAGTACCTCTTTTGGCAATATCACTATTTACAAAATTCTATTACCTTTTCAATTTAGATAATCTTAAAAAATAAAAAAATATTAAAAATAGTAAACAGTCTCCAAAATTTTATGAAAATTTTGTATAAAAACTAGGGAAAGCACTAGACTTAATAAAAAAATATCACACCCTATGTTTTAGTGCACAATAAAATATTAAAAAATGCAAAACCACTTATAGGCTTAACAAAAAAATATATTTAAAATATAAATTGGGATTGTTAATTACTAAAAATTTCTATTAAATTATGGGCAGTAATTAAGGGTATTTAACCACAACTTCATGCATTGCATTACAACACATATATCGGTATATACAAGTAACTCCCTTGATAAACGTGTGATCAAAGATGTAATTCAATTAAATGGAAACTAGAGGTAGAAAGGTGTGCACAGGACCTCGACCGTATGCATATAGACGTAAGGTTGCATCCACACATCCTGTATACTTGGTTTGCCAATTGTTTATTGGATGTATTTCATGTATAGACATTGAGACCTGGAAGGGCTGCTTGAAGAACCATCTCAAGACTTCGTCCTCACGGTCAAGACGAGTCAATATCTACAGTTCATGCTTACTTCCTAGCTTTTATGAAATGTTATCTTGATTTAAATTATGATCTTGCATGTTGTAAATATATGCTAGTAAATATCTTACTGATTGGGTACTTAGCAATTCCCAATTTGCTAATCATGTTATACAGCTGTCATGTTCCCTTGAGTGCTTATTTATCCTATTTTTGATTGCCTAAGGGTAGTTTTGTTGACTACTAAGTCATAGAAAAAAATGCTTAGACATCCTTAGGTCCTATATTTACCAAACCTACATTCACAATATTTGAGATCGAAATTTGAACTTGGGTTGGGATTGAACTAGTATGGGATTGTCAGATTGGGTAATGGGACATGGGATCAGTAAAAGTTCGTATCAGTGTGAGATTAGGTTGGGATATGGACTTAGGATGGTGATAGTAGAGATGGACAGCCACTATGAGTTTTGATCATGGGGTTGGCATAAGGGTGCAGATGGACTTCCATGTGGCACTTGGATAGTGGGACTGATCAGATGGACATGATCAAGTAATTAAAATATTGGACAGGGAGATCTTAATTTAATTGCAAGGTTTTGTCAGATGGACTTGACCAAGGAAGGTGAAGATGTACTTTCACCTGATCGAGTGTGAATGTGCGCATCCATGCGGCTGCGCAACATCACCGCTGAAATCAATGGACCAGAATGGGACTCTATAAACAACGCGGTGCTACACTAAGGGAATGAAATGGCAAGGTGAGATAGAATGGAATATGATACCTAGAAGACCAAGGATATTAAACTAGGGGCGGTGACGTCCAGGTTTAATAGGATACATAAACTAGAATCATGGATTATAGCATGGTGATTGGACTTGCTATGACAGTGTACACACCTTTCAGCAACTGCTCAATATTCTAAAGTTGTTTATATCAAACATAGCTAAGTCATAGGGTTTCCTACTCTACAGTATTGCAAAACTGGTTTGGCTTTAGGAAAATAAAAGAACCTTAGCCCCACCAAATAATATGTATCATTAAATTGCATTAAGGGGTGTTGGCTTATGAGTGCGGTTTGATTGCTCACTCACCCTAGCACACGCTTCACCTTTTAGATGGAGGTGCTAGTGAGGACCCTACGCCTGCTACGATGACGGTGTCATCAAAGAAGATAGCCATTGTAGGAATTAGAGCAAGACTCCAACCGCTTTGCATGTGGGCATAATTGATGGAATATTAGAATCTATCTGTTGGTTTATTTTGCTTCCGCACTCTGATGAACTCTTTATGAGACCCTTTTGATATTGTATCAATTTGGCTTGATGGGCCTGTATTGTAAGAATTAGTAGTTGTATGACCTATTTCCAACTGATGTAATAAATTTATGAATGATGTATGACCAATGAAACTATGATCACTAGCCATTCATGAGACTAGTGCAGCATACACATGGGCTTCCGGTAGGTATAAAATTGGGTCTACAGTCACCCCCTATTTTCATTGTACAAGACAACAAAAACAACAGTTCAATTTTTACATAACAACCTACTACTTTCTTACCAAGACCAACACCGAAACTGTTTTACACCAAAGTAATAGAAATACAAAAATACAGTTGTTAACCTTCATCAAGAAGTCCCACCACTCTATGTAGCTACTACGTATTACTACAACCTTCTTACACCATAGGGGACCAACTCAAAAGGATCAGAAGTAATCTGACAAATCAAAACAACTATGACACACAAAGACAATACTAGGGTATCATTCTAGCAACTCAGCCCCATCTTGATCTTCACTTTCCTCTCCCTGAATAGCTCTAGCATCCAAGATCCTTAGACTCCTAGAAGTAGTGCAGAAGTTCTCTAGGCTAGATACCATTTGCTCCAATTCAATTGCACCATCATTCAACATCTATACAAGCTCCATGCATAAAGACCTGACCAATAACCCAAGACAGCATAGATAGAATGTATAATCAACAAAGGGGATCTAAATTTTTTGTCCTCAAAACAACTCCTATTCCTACAATTCCACACAGACCAACACACCCCTTATTTTTCAACATTTCTTAGCCGAATTAATGTAATGAGTCAGATCCTTAGGTATCTCCTAAGCATTCAAAGCCAAAACAATCAAACCCCAAATTACTTTTGACACATTGCATCCAAAAAAGAGATGACGAATAGTTTCAACATTATGACAAAACTGATAAAAGGGGTCACTAGACCAAAATTTTCTCCTTAGTACATCTTTAGTTAAAATAGCATTTTTGAAAACAAACCACATGAAATATTTTATTTTCAGACGTCACTAGACCAAAATTTCCTCTTTAGAATATCTTTAGTTAAAATAGCATTTTTGAAAACAAACCACGTGAAAATTTTTATTTTCAGAGACATCTTAGACTTCCAGAGTTTGTTGTTACCAGGACCACAAGTGTCATGAGCAATAAAATCATATATTGACTTGACATAAAACATATGAGACTTGGTAAGATTCCACTTTACTATATCTTTAACATGTGAGAGGTCAAAACTTTAATGCTCAAAGATAGGTCAAAACTTTGCATATTACAAATCAAATTATCCCAGGCGACCTCATCAGCAGGATTCAACCATCTTCTGAAGAAAAAGTGTTAGTTTTTTTTTGTAAGCAATAGAAACAGATGCATCATTACAGATCTCACAGACAATAGCAAATTGATCCTTTAAACTCAGAGATCCCCACCAAACATACCTCCAGAAGTCTACCTAAAGACCATATCCAATTGCCCACTGCATACCTTGTCTATAAACTTCCTTGACTTTTATAAGATTACTCTAACACCTAGAATCAGAGGCATTCCTCTCAACATGAGAGATAGGATGATTCTACTTAACAAACACAATTTTACCCCCACAAACCTCCATCACCAGCCTCTAAGCAAACTAATGTTCATATCCCTCAAATTCTTAACCCCAACCTCCTTCACACCCCCCCCCCAAGTTTTCTCCGACAACAAACCACCTTCCAGTTAACTAAATGGATTATTTTCTTACGATGATGCCCCTTCCAGAAAAAAGACCTTTTGACTTTATCAGTTGTATGGAGAACAGTTATAGGCAGCAACACATAGATTTATGATAAATGGGAATGCTAGAAAGACAAGAGTTAATCAGTGTTAATCTACCACCAAAGGAAAGGGTGTTCCCCTTTCATGTATTTAGCTTCTTTTGAACTTTGGACACTACTCTATTCAAATCAGCTACTCTCACTCTATCCCTACCAACAAAAACACTCAAATAAAGCATAGGTAAAGTACCCACATAGAAATTGCGCAAAGTTGAAAAATTATCCACACACCAAGAATCACCATTAATGTAATAAATCTCACCTTTCAAGAAATTAATTTTGTGGCCAGACATATATTCAAAGAGATACATTTTGAAATTCTTAGCTTTATCCAAGTCATCTAAAATACACATAACTGTGTCATCAGCATATTGTAGGATTGCTACCCCATTATTCACTAGGTAAGGTACCAGACCATAGATTAAGTTATTCTAATGAGCTTTATGAATCATTTTGGGAAGACCGTCTATTGGTAAATTGAAAGGCAAGGGTGAGAGTGGATCACCCTGTTTCACACCCTTTCTGCTCTAAAAATAATTCTCATACCTATCATTCATTTTCACACACACGTCCCATCTTGATCCACCTATTTTATCCAATTACACCAAATTGGGTGAAAACCTCTTCTCTCAAATAGTGAAACAAGCACTCCCAATTAACCTTATCTTTTACAAAGCCTATTTTGAAGGAAACTCCACAATTACCACTCCTCTTGATTGTATGCATAATTTTATGCAAGGCCAAAACCCCATCCATAATATTTTGATTTTTCAGATAAGCAATTTGGGATTCAGAGATAATCCTACACATGACCTTTTCCACTCTCAAGGTTAAAGATTTGGTAATAATTTTGTATAAACAATTCAGCAAACAAATGAGCCTGTATTGTTGAATGCAGTCAGCTCCAACCTTTTTGGGTATCACAGTTATAACACTTTAGTTAATTCTTCTAAGAACCAAATTTCCGAGAAAAAATCATGGAAAACATCTATCATATCCAATTTCACCACCTCCCAACAACTCTGGAAAAATTCAATAGGGAAACCATGAGATCCAGCAGCTTATTCTTATGCATGGAGAAAGCAACATTTTTAATTTCATTTTCAGAAAAATTACCAATTAATTCTGCATTTTTTTCATGAGAAACCTTTTTAGATTCATTCCAAATGTCACTTAGAAGCAGAGGGGACCCATTGACATCAATTCCAAACAAATTTTTATAATAACCAATAGCAAACTTCAAAAGCTCATCCAGCCCAATTATAGTTCTTTGTGCATCATTAAAAGTTGACACTACATTTTTTTCCTTTTCCTACCGTTAGCCACACTACGACAGTAGGAAGTATTGTTATCAACTTTCAAAAGCCATTGAGCATGAGACCTATTAAACCAATACTTCTCCTCTTCATCATAAATAGAAAGAAGGGAAAGACAGATCCCCTACTTCCTCCAATTGCTCCAGATTATATAGGGTATGTTTTTAGTGATAGATGATATCACACATCACTAAAATTATCCAGCCATTCCATAAAACCCCCTCTACTGCCACTAACGCGTGACCCACCATCTACCATCCAATATCATCTACTAGTATGTCTCACTTGTTATGAATTCCATTACAACGTGTGGACACTTGGCTGTGTAAATAGAATTGTCGGCCTGCATCACTCACTTGGCTCCGCCTTCACCTCAGTCGTGTGCCAACCTAGCTGGTGTCACACCTCCATCAACATGCATGTCGACCTACAGTATAGGGGTGGAACCGAGCCGAGCTTTAGCGACCTGGCTCTACTCGGGCTCATTCTGTTGGGGAACGGGTAGGCTACGCTAGTGTAATTTAAAAAAAAAATTTACCGCAATCAGCCAAGACATCATATAAGTAGCAGATCACAAATCGTTACCTTTGACGCGCAGTTACAGTAGAAGGAGAGTAGGAGAAGCCAATCCCAACTTACCTCACGTCGAGGTACTAGAAGTAGCCAATCATTCCAAGCCGATGTTTGTCGATTGTCGATATCGACTTTGTAAGTCCATGGTCAATTAGCAGATCATCATCGCTAGCCAACCATCGTCACAAGCCGATCCACGTTTAGCCAATGAGCGTCGTAGCAACCACAACAACACCTCTACAGTATCCACACGTCTAGGGGTGGAACGTTGATTGCCGGTGTACTACCAGCACGTGCATCAGCTAGAGTTTCCGGGAATCGGTAGGGGCGTGACGGCTAGAGTTTCGTGGTGGCGAACTCTACTCTTGTGGTGCGCCCCCCTCGACCTCATCTTATATAGCCGAACCAGCAGGCTTCTACGTTAAAAGCCGACTAGGACTCGTAGGTGATTAGAATACCAAGTCGACGCAGCCGACTAGGACTCTAATCCGTCATCGATAAGGACTCTAATCTCACACGTGGATTAGTATCCACGAAACCCACTAATAGATCCAATCTATTAGATATGTTCCAACCCGTTAAGTGTGTGACCCGTTAGGTTCATGCTCAAGTGGCCGTGGTGCCAGAAACTCTTTTCCGAACCACAAGTCAATAACGGTTCCTAGCAGGACATATTAACCCGTAAATGCACAGAATGATCATATCAGCTGAACCTTGATATACTCACATACCAATCCTTTTACCGCATGATACCAGTCAAGCTCAAGACGAGATACGTGTCATCCTTGTGATAGCTCGACTATTCACTCGTCTATGTGATGAATACTAAAACCGTGATCACATTGGCATGGCCATGCACTTTCCAATCCATCAACAATGAGGGGCTCAAAAGTATCTCTCCTGTTATCAAGGAGGGGCAAATTCTATCTTGATCGCTCACACCCCACATCTTGTTTTATGGCATGCCCGAAAGCTATCTTTATAGCTACCTTGTTACGGCGTAGTGGTTGATAACCCTAAAGTATACAAGTACGCATACTGGGAATCAATGACGATCTTAGGTCTAAGGATCATATAGGTATATCACTCAAGACTATAGGCTGATGGCACATGTAAGATAACAATCTCAGCAGTATCTCGGAGTAGGTCTGTTCAACATCATGTTCTCTAACATATGTTCATATTATTGATTTAATATCTCTATATCTATGATATGTGAAACATTACCATCAATCAATACATGTGCTGGTCAAATCATTATTATCCCACATAATGATATAAAACCAGGGATTATTTAGAACAATATCACATAAACAATGTGTTTCACAGTCAAGTCGTACTTCATGAACAAATTAGGTGATATTTATTCATGGAACTGATAACACATTATTATTAGTATATGAACGACGACATGATACAATCATCTTATATGATTGCCTCTAGGGCATATCACTAACACATTCGACTAACCGAGCTAGCTCGGCTTGGCTCTACTCGGTTCGGTTGGATCATCGACCTAGAAGTTGGACTCGGCTCGGGCTCGATGAAAGCTCGAGCAGGCTCATGAGGCTCATGTTGCTACACTCAAGAACTGCGTTGATGTCATTTTGCTCGAGCCCGCAGTCGAATCCTCACTCGATATTGCTGCCCTACACCGTGCTCCAGCGCACACAAGCTCGCCGCCACAAGCACGAGTGGGAAAGAGAGGTCGTCGTTGCCACTAGATCTAGAGGATTCTATGGTTGGATCTGGGAGGCCACCACATGATCACCACCAAGCTCGATGCTATCACCTCCGCCTTGTCCAAGCCCGCGACGAGGAGGGGAACACCGGTCACCCAAACGCCGCCCTGGCCATTCTCTAGGCCGCCGTCGCCACTCACTGCTGCATCATAGCTCCTAGGGAGGATAGGGAGAGGGAGGCCGCCGACCCAAGGAGAGAGGAAGAAAGGCGGTTGGCCAGAGGAGCAAGAGAGAGTTGGCTGACTGGGAAGGTGAGGCGATGGCCAAGGAGAGTAGGGCGAGGTGGAGAGAGAGAGGAGTGGGGAGGAAGCTATGGCAGCTAGCTATGGTGAGGGGAGAGACAGGAGGGAGAGGACGTTAGGACTTGGGTTAGGATGGGAATGGGCCACCATGTGGCTTGCAGGCTGGGGTGGGCTGGTAGAGAAGTTAAGTAGTAGGCTAGGAAATTGGGTTGAGGAGGCTTGCCAAGCTTGGTGGGCAGAGCCATGAGATAGCTGACCTGGCTCGGCTCGGGCTTGTTAATGCCCACGAGCTAGAAAATGGGCTCAGGCTAGGCTTATTTCTGAACGAGCCCGAGCCAAGCAAGAAACCGAGTGAGTGAGCCATGAGCGACAAGAAAGTTCCAGCCCTAATGCAGTGCCCTCGTCTTTGCCTCAATTCTTTGCCTGCATTCTGGAGAGCACCACGTCAATTTTCACGGCAATTTTTATCAAAATTCGATTCTAAAAGTACTCATTCCAGTGAAAAAAGAGGTGTTGCTTTGCATAGCGACGAAGTGTCTAAAAGTACTCATTCGATTTTAAACGACTGATTTATATCTCAACATGTTTGTAGAAACTACTGAAATTACAACATTATAAAAAGTACCTTTTCAGATGGATCGACACACTATTTTCAAGTATGTAACGTAAATATATGCATAGGCACAGTTGATTGTAAAGTGCCGTGCCTAGCTACCTTGAAACATCTCTCTGTGACGGGAAGAAATGAAAAGCCCGTAGGAAGGAGCCGATTCTTGAATTGAAGTCCCAAACCAAAGAATTTTATTTTTTTTTATATTTAAAAATAATTCAAAATAAATAAATAATATTCCATTTAATAAAAATAAATAAATAGCCTCCCGTCGCCACCCCGTACGGCGGGAAAGATAAATCGCCATATCAAAAGGCGAAATTTTGAAATTTCGCCACCCCATTTGGCGGGGTTAAGCCCACCCCGAGGCAGCGCCTAGGGCCAATAGATCGCCACCCCAAATGGCGATATTTTAAAACCGCCATTCGATTGGCGAAATTTTAGTCTTGGTTTAAATCGCTAAATGGGGTGGCGAACTATCGCCTATATCCATCCTGGCGCCCATGCAGAAGCTTCCCGAGAGCCCGAGACCGACGGAGAAAAAAAAAGGAAGAGAGGTGAGGAAGAGAAAAAAAAGAAGAGAGGGAGAGGAAGTGGAAAAGAGGTAGGAAAATCACTGCCATCTACGTTTTCGTAAATTTTTATATCTTGTATTATTGTTTTATTCAAAACATGGTAGGATAGCAATATGAATGTTAAAAATTAGTAGTAAGTAGATAGTAAAAGGGATATTTAGGATATTTGTAGGAATAGAGTTTAGGGTTTTAGGGTATGTATAGATTATCGAGAGTATATTCTTGGCCTTTTTAGGAGCAGGATTTGATATATATAGGGCTAGGGTTTACTGCTTCGTATGATATTCACAGAGTATTGTTAGGGTTTGTTTACGGTATTTTTAGGGGTGGAATTTGATATCAGTAGGGGTAGGGTTTACATATGTCGTAGTGTATGTATAGATTATGAGTACTGGTATGTTTACGGTAATTTTAGGAATAAAATTTGTTAGTTGTAGGGCTATGGGTTTGGGGTTGGTAGGGTATTTATAGATTAAGATAAGGGTCTATTGATGGTGGGATTTACGCTTTCGGATGTAATTAGTACATACAAAAATATCTCGAGTTAAAATGATAGCTTTGCCTCAATTCTTGAGGTCATACAAACGTAGGTTTGATCCTCCTCCGTGAGCTTTAGATGAGGGAAAAATATAGACGACTTAATATTCGCACCACGTGTAATAATTTGCGTTGGATGGTTTATTTACAGGACAAATGTCAGAGAAGTTATATTTTCAGATTCACTATGGGGACGGAGAGATTATGTATGGTCCAAACGGGGTGGATCTTAGTAATTTGGAATCAGTAACACTAGGGATATCGAGGCCCACCGAGAGAACGTTTGGGGGTTTACAAAACTGGTTGTTACGGACGCTCGGCTTAACTCAGAAGAACATGTGATGAAGGTTAGGGCCGTGGTCACCCGTGCTAGGGACGGTTTCTTTTGGGAGTTGATGCCGATATTGTGTACACGGAGTTGGAGGCGGTATGTTGAGATAGGAATTGAACGCGGCTTTCCTCTAGTGCTGCTTGCTCAGGCAGAGTTCAAACCAACCGGTGACTCAAACGAGACACCGGTGCAAGAGACGATGCCTACCACTGGTCAAGAAGGGGCAGAGGAGGGTGAAGGGCAGGAGCACGGAGGAGGAGGGAAGATATAGACGGAGATGACGGGACGGAGGAGGTTGGCACCGAGCACCCCAGAGAGATGAGGCGACCGTGTCGTAGATGAGGGGAAGAAATTGAAGTGCTAGTACAACCGATGGAGGCAGAGGATGAGGCGACGAGCAAGTACCCGATGAGGACATCTCGCACGATGAGGCAAGTTTTGGAGATCGTCCGGTCCCAAATGAGTGGAACTCGTACAACTTCCAAGATTTATGTGTGAACCAGAGTAGCGGACTTCATGGAATTACGATCGAACGGTGACACAGGATCAATGTACCCTAGTAAGGAGGCCGTTATGGATGCAAAGAAGTATTGGGCATTATCTCTTAGGAGGGAATTCCGTGTTGTCAAGTCCAAGAAAGTCGATGATGTTCAAGTCGTCGTCCCGGATGTCCTTGGAGGGTACATGCATTCAAGGAAAAGTGGGTCGACATCGGATGTGTTCGACAGATGGAGCACAACTGTCGGTTGGAACACCAACAAGAAGGGCACCGGAACCTAAGTTCCACTTTTGTTGGAGTGGTGATGTATTCACAGATAGTAGACAACATAAGTTATGAGCCACGATCCGATAATTCGGGCAATTGAAGAACAATTTCAAGACAAGATAAAGTATGCCACAGCTTGGAGGGCAAAGGAAGGCTTTGGAGAGGAGGTTTGGTACATACGAAGCCTCATATGCCAACCTTCTGCGCTCATCGCAGACCATCGATGCAAGAAACCCCGGTACATACTACGATATCAAGGAGTATGTTTGCGATCGGGTGGACACCGGAAGATGGTTCGAGCGCGGCGTTCTTCGCTTTGGGACCATGCATACGAGCCTTCCCGCATCGTCCCCTGTCCTCTGTGTGGATGGTACATTCCTAACCGAAAATACAAGGGCCAAATATTGACAAATATTGGCATGGATGGCAATAACCGGATATTGCCGATAGCGTTTGCATTTGTGGAGGGGAGAACACCGATAGTGGTATCTTGGTTTCTAGAGCGTGTGAAACATGCGATCGTCTTTGGGAGACCAAATGTTTGCGTTATACATGACAGTATGCGGTTTGTCTTGCGAGCAATTGAAAAAATCAGAATGGTTATGACGACCGTGGTAATGCACAATGGAGGGACATACAAAGCGGTGGTGCATGAGACATATGGGAGCCAATTTTTCATCACTTCAAAAATAAGCACCTCATGAATCTCTTCAAAAGGTCAGGCAAACAGAATCAACAAAGAAAATATAATAAATTATGGAAGACCCTTGACGAGCTAACAATGAAGCGGATCGCAGAAACATCCACCGCACGGCAGTAAGGAGTACAAACAAACTCTAGTATCGAGATGCTTCTCAGATTGGATTAAGGATGATCCAAAGGAAAAGTGGTCCTGTTATACGATAAAGACGGAGCTAGATATGGGACCATGACCACAAATTTAGCGAGGTATACAACCTGGGTGATGCGAGGATGAGGGCTTTGCCTCTTGTCGCAATTGTCGAGGGAATTCTCGCACCGTACATGCAAATACTTCATGGATCGACACCGGGTAGCCTCCATTGCAATGGGGACCATCGATTGCTATATTTGCACCGCCATGACAAAGTACATTGAAGAAAAGATTACGAAGGCACGAGACACGTAGTTACACCGATGGGTACCGCCGAGCTTCGGTATGAGATTATATGCGAGGATAGAGGCCATGCGGCGGTCATCGCCATAGGGCAAAGCAGAGTCGTGCTCTGTGAAGACAAGTGCATTTGCTCATGCCGCAAGCCTCTCTCTTCGCACAAGCCATGCTCCCATGTACTTGCTTTGCTAGTATAAGCAATCATCCAACTTTGCCGTATGTCTCCGAATATTATTTGAAACAATCCATCCCGAACACATGGCATGCAGAGATTTACGGCACGCCACGTTCGGGACATTTACGGATCCCCTGGGCATTACACCGACATGTACCGACAGGAAAAATTGAAGTGTGATCTTGGCGTCGGACAAAGATCGTAGGATCCGTGAACGATATGGATCATCCGAGGCCGGAGAGTTGATACCGATGCAAGAGTGCAATGAAACAGTCACACATACATCAAGCGCAACACACGGATTGGATCCGTGTTGTATGACTTGATGCTTGGACCTTCCGGTCAGCGCGGATGGGCGGCGGCGATGGTTGTTAATGATGTGATGGTACTCGGCCAATGAAATGTTAGTTCATATGTAATATGGTATGTTGTAGTTCAAGTCGTCTCGCATAGTACGCATTGTTGTAATATGCTATGTAATATGGCACGCTCAATTCAATGTTGTATGGAACTATGTCGCCCTTTGTATTTTCACAGTTTGTAATATGATACGTAATATGAACCGTAATTTCGTATGTTTCAAGATGGTTTGGCATATGGTATGTTATACTTCAATGTTCATTCCGTAGTAATTTTCTCAATTTTTAACGCCACTATCCACATTCTATCTGGCTATAATCGCCCTAACCATTATTTTTGCAGAACACGACAGATGGCCGACCGTGGTGCACACCACCCCGCCGCGTGAGCTTCTCCGCCACGCTGGACCGCCGGCACCGCTCCTACCTTTCTGCGGAGGAGGTGCGATGCTCGGCGTGTTCGCACAGACGCCGTCCGAGCACCTCAGCTTGACGCCTTGCTGGGTTGAGAGGTACGTGCTCCATTAACTCTGTGCGTAGATATTTTGTAATATTACCACTCGCTAAATCTGAAGTTTTCCCAGGTTGCGCCTGTCCGGCCTACTACCCCTTAGCCGGATGATCGAGGCGACGGGTGGCGAGGAGGCGACGAGGCGCTTCTACTTCGACAGGTCCCTCCTGGCAGCTCTGGTCGACAGGTGGAGACCGGAGACGCACACGTTCCATCTCCCATGTGGGAGATGGCGCCACCCTGCAGATGTGTCCTTCTGCTGGGCTGCCGTGTCTTGGCGCACCGCCGTCGCTGTGGACGTCTCCCCTGAGTGGCGCACGGAGCTCCTGGATCGCCTCGGGGCGATCGTCCGAGCCCCGGGTCTTTGGGTCTCTGAGCCCTTCCCACAGTCCGAGACACACGGCCCGCCGAAGAGGTGGATTCTCCAGTTCACGGTACGCAACCGTCAAATTGCTCTCCTTGGCGCAAGTTTAGATCTAACATCGTTTTCCACTTCTCTTGAACAGTGAGCTCATCCACCCCGAGGCGGACGAGGGATGGTGGCGAGGCACCGAGGCGTACCTCACGTGGTTGTTCGGCCGATAATGTTCACCGCACGGACGGCCACGCTGGTCGACAGCACCTCTCCCCACGCGAGGGAGATCGCGGGCGACTGGCCGGGGCGCGGTTCCGCAAAGATCTGTTGGGCCTCCGCTGTCCTCGCGGTACGTCTGAGGCTCAGGTGACGCCGTCGTGAAGACGGACGCTTGAGCCGTGCTAAGCGGGTGCCCCTACTCCTCCACCGTGGTCTTACGAGAGGATCGCCATCGGCGGCCTCTCATGGATCATCGACCGTCTGGCGTGGTCTACTACCACGCCACTCGGGAGGACCGCCCACGATGGGCCTTCTCTCGACTCGCCACGGGTATTCATTCGAACTTTCCAAGATTCATCATGTATTTTTGTACCGAGGACCGACTAATTCCGTCCTTTCATTTTGCGACCTCGTGGGCCCACGTGCGCAGACCATTAGGGTTACGGACCACGTCCGGCGGTTGGACGAGCTTCTGGGTGACGATGTCTGTGGACCCCTACATCGCTGAAGTGGTAGACGATCAGCGCCCGCACGGCTGTCGTCCTTGTGCGAAGGGACCAGCCCTCTTGGTGGACGAGGTCGCCTCTAATCTTCGACATCTTCGTCGAGGATTACTCGCCGCACGGGTGATCTGGCGATTCGACGACACCAGTGTTTCCTCGCCACTCACCTCGCCGTGCCTCCCGCAGCTCACCAGAAGACGCGTCCTCCTTTACGCATTATGTTTCATTATAAATTCAATTATACCTAAGTGAGCATTGTTCTGTAGGTCGACTAGACGGGGCCACACTAGGGGATTCCTGTGGGCACCCGTCATGGCGCCCTGGGTCGAGAGGTGGGAGGACGCCTTGCAGGATCGCGGCGAGGAGGACGGAGAGTACGACCCGGCCTCGTACCCAGCCTACTTGCGCTGGTACTGCACTGCGACTCGGACGCGGGTTGGTCACACCCCACGGGCTGAGGTCGCCCACGTGGCGACCGTGACCGACACGTACCCACTTCACCGAGCTCAGTCGGCCTACCTTGCGGTACTACCTTCCTCGACGATTCTTTACCTTTGTCCTTATGTTCTTCTGGTGCTTACATTCGTAAAATGGGCATTTTCAACATGCAATGCAATTGTCCTTACTTTCAGCACGATCTTGTCGCGCGAGTCCTCGTCGATGCGAGAGCGCGGTGATGCGCTTTGCGAGGAGGGGTGAGATGACCCCGACGGAGATCCCGACACCTTTCTCGAGATTCGTGACAAGACCTGCGTTCGTTGAGCCTTACTTCTGCGTCGTTCGTCGAGACGCCCACCCGCTTCGGTGAGAGGCCTCAGATTCCCCACGTCCGCCCTTCTTCTAGCACGGCGAGTAATACAAGATTTAAAATTGTCATATATCGTTCGTACAATAACACGGTGTTCAACTATGTACCAGGCCACGCTGGCCCTCGCTTCGGCTTTGGAGGTCGCACTCCCACGGGCCTGGATGGGCACACAGGCCTGCACCGAGAGCGTCGTGGACTTCCTGCCACGGGCCGGCGTCCTCACAGTCCCACCACGAGACCGCGGTGGACTTGAGCTCTGAGCTGGCCTGCCCTCCGTGAGGCTGGGCCATCCTCCGTGAGGCTGCGTCTCGGTTCGTCCCTACCCCGGGTAGATGTGCGAGGTTAGAACCCTCCTGTCGCTTTATAATTTTTGTGCGTGATTTCAATTGAAATTTAACTGTTAGACTATCGTCGTCTCACCGACGGATCGGGACAGTAGACGCTACCTCCGAGGCGGACTGGGCCACGCCTACTACGACGTGGACTCCTTCTTCGCCCCGCCCACGAGCTCGCGCCTCTCGGCAGACCGAGCCACCCTCCACCGACTCGAGACGTCAGAGCAGGCAGCCACACCGGCCCGGACCGAGCCCCGACGGGACTTGCACCCTCCGGACCGCCTTACCTTCCCTAGTGGGCAACCGACGACGGGTCGCAAGCCACAAATGGCCGGAGGGTCGGTCGAGAGGGTTCGACCCAAGAGGGTCGTGATGTATAGATTAGTAGGGCCCCTAGTACTAATTTAGTTTGACCCTTGTATTTCGACCTTGTTGGGCATTTGCTTCTATATGTTTTGTTCACTTGTTCTTTCTTCCTTGCGTATGTCTTCCGATTTTCACAGGTTATACTTTTCCGATTTTTCACGCGCGAGGGCATACACCGTCGAGGCGGACGTCCACATAAATATGGTAGGCGGCGTTGCGTCGTCCCCGATTTTTGCCATAATTTTTCGGAGATATCGGGTGGGCTGGTGACCTACGAAACTCACAAGTGAGCACAATTCTGGTTTTTAACACGAGTTAAGCTTTTCGATTTTACTTTTGTGGGCATACACCGTCGGGCGGGCGTCCACATAAATGTGGTAGGCGCGTTGCGTACATCCCGGTTTTTCATACTTGATGTTCTTTTCTTCTTTATCTTGTAGGCGATAAGTAGTCTACTCTATCTCCCTCTTTTCGTCGTCCGGTCACATCAATCGCACGGCATCCATCAATAATAAAGGCACGCTGGCGACCAGCAGTTCCCCTGTCGTCGTCGGTCACATCAATCGCATCGAGATCCAAAAATAATGAAGGGCATCACGACCAACGGTACCGCTTTTCGGCGTCAATACATCAATCGCATCGGCGACTTTCGGGAGGATAAATGCGCTTCCATGAACTCCGTCCATGCACCAACAAACTTCGCTATAAATACCCACCTCCATTCGGGTCCTCTGCTGCAACTTCCTCTCTGCAAGTCCCATACTCCTCCGGCGCATACACTCCACAAATCTCCCATAACAAGCAATGGCGACCTCGGCTCTGAGACCCTCCGTGAACAAGTTTAAGACCACCGTGCGGAAGGGGTCAATGTTCCAATGTGCCTGCGGTGACTGTGCAAGTTTGTTCAATCCAACGAAGATTTCTCATACACTTACGGAAGGAGGTTCTTCATGTGTGCGAACTCTGAGTACGATCCACCCAAGGTTGCCTTTGGCGGCGTCCAAAGGTACTTGCTCACCCTAACTCGCATAATTATATATACTACATAGCGCATGTGAGCTGTACTAACTTCGTTGAACAATTAGTCTCCCCACCTCTCTGCGATTTACGGCGGTGGCTAGACACGAGCAATCGGAGGATGACAAGAAACACATCGGCGTGAGGTCCGTTGGAAGAGGGAGTGGTTTAAGCGGCGCCGATATGAGGAGGAGCAAGAGGAGAAGCGCATAGCGTTAGCTAGAGGAGTACCACAAGCAACAAGAGGGCGCCGAACGTCAGTCAGCCGAGGCACGAGAGGTCGACAGGAGAGAAAGCGAGAGAGGCACGTCACATGAAAGGAGGCCGGACTCGACGCTACCAGAAGGGAAATATCCCGTTGTACTCAAGAGAAACTTCCTTGTAATCGACAATAAAAATTTCGAAGAGCACTCTACTTTCAACGCTATATCTGCTTTGCCATGCGATGAATGCTTTGTGACAATCTGAGACATTTTTTCTTTTTAAATCTAATAATAGAAAAGAATGGAGAATCATGGGGAGGACCATATTCTAAATATCGCCCAACAAGTGAGTAAAATTTAGCAAACCTCGCCTTCATCCGTGACTTTTAGGTCCGCCATGAGAATATAAAATAAAGCTCGTTCGATAGGAGGCATTTGTTTAGGCCACAAAAATGATAATATATATACTTTCATATGTAATATATATCATATGTACTTCAAATGAATTATTGCAGTGCGAGGCGGTCGCCCCACTACTTGACGAGTCGCTCTATTTGCCCCCACACATGGTCGGGACGGTTAAGGCCCATTTCTTGTCGCCTTTCCCGATGATTTATTCGATAAACACTTCATATTTAATAATGAAAACAAAATTTTAGGCAAACATCGCCCTTTCAACGGGCGATTTAAATTTTCGCCAAACCAAATGGCGATTATTACCAACCCTGCACACCCTTGGCCGTGGGGGCAAATATCGCCATTCGAATGGCGATTTATATAATCGCCCAACCAAATGGCGATTTTTATAAAATCGCCGTTTGATATGGCGATTCTCTTTCCGCCGTATGGGGTGGCGGACGGAGGCTATTTATTTATTTTTATTAAATGGAATATTATTTATTTATTTCGAATTATTTTTAAATATAAAAAAAAATAAAATTCCCAAACCAAACATGTGCTTATTGGGCTACAGGCTGGGCCAGCTTGTTGGGCTGCAGGCTGTGCCTCATGGGGCCTATGGCCAGCCTTGGAAATAATGGCTTATCATCTAACGGGCCAGCAACTGAACTGAGCCCAGCGCACAACAAAACCCTTCCAAACGAGGGCCCATTTTATCACATGACGGCCCGCCACGCCCCATCCATCGCAGCCGTCGGATCCGGTTCAGCGCCACTAAACCCTAGCCCGTGGAGGCACATATATAAGCCAACCCCTAAGCGAGTGGAATGGGGAGCCTGGAAGGAGACGCGGCGCAGCCATCACAGCAGGAGGAGGAGGACCGAAGCGGGAGAAGCCGCCGCCGCCATGGGTAAATCCCCTCGTGCTTCGGCCGCCGCCGCCGCCGCCCTATCGCTTCTTCTCCTCTTGGCGGCCCGTTGCTAATGCCGAGTGCTGGTTCGATGCGTCCCTCGCAGGTATCTCGCGTGACTCGATCCACAAGCGCCGCGCCACCGGCGGCAAGCAAAAGGCGTGGCGCAAGAAGCGAAAGTGAGTCACCAGCCTCTTGATCCGTCATTCCCTCTCTTGATTCCCGTGATGGATGCTTGGTTTCTTTTTAGCTTGTTGCTTAGCATCTTGGATCTTGCTTGTGCTTGTTTAGGTTTGAACGATAAGTGGTTGATACATCACTAAGCCGAGACCAGACCACAAGGCGTAGATTTCACTGTAGTTTGTAAGATTATCTGGCTTGAGCAGAGAAAAAAAGATTCTTTGTTGGTACTTGTGCTATTTAGAGGCTATATTGTGAACTATAGAATGAGCATAAACTCATTTTCTTTGTTCGTAGGAAGTGTTGTTTTAGATGACCATTCATATGATTCTGCATTAGTGGTGTATTTAGCGTAATGTTCTACTCGTGTTATGTTTGGATGTGTGAAGATTAGAGTTTATAGCCTTTTCTGGCCAAGATAATTCTCTTAGGCTCCCTGTTTAATTGTGTACAGCCTTTGTATAGGAATTTGAAATCTGGAATCCATTCTAAACAACTTTTTTGAGTGACAAAATTTGATTTAACAACTATTTTCTATGCAACGAGGTCTGATTTTTTTTTTAGTGCTGGCTGCTAGAATTTGGTTTACCATAATTATTTGAACTTGATTCCAACTGTTTGATGTAAGGGGGATTATGTAAAGATATTGGTAGATATTAATGCCTTATCATTTGTCATGAAGGTACGAGCTTGGTCGTCAGCCAGCCAACACCAAGCTCTCGAGCAACAAGACGGTAAGAAGGGTGCGTGTCCGTGGAGGGAATGTGAAGTGGAGAGCTCTCCGTTTGGATACTGGCAACTATTCATGGGGAAGTGAGGCTGTGACCCGCAAGACCCGTATCCTTGATGTGGTCTACAACGCATCCAACAATGAGCTCGTGAGGACCCAAACCCTTGTAAAGAGTGCCATCGTGCAAGTTGATGCCACCCCCTTCAAGCAGTGGTATCTCACTCACTATGGTGTGGATATTGGTCGGAAGAAGAAGGCTCCTGCTGCCAAGAAGGATGCTGCTGAGGTAGTTCTCTTTCTGACATGGTATCACAAAATACACTTGCTATAACTTAAGTTGGCTGTACAGTAGTTACTTCATCGTTTTAGCTGAACATGTGTATTGTTTATCATGTGGTATAATTTCAAGGTTTGTGTATTCATAATGATTTCAGGGTTTGTGTACTCATATTATTAAAGAACTGTATTGCCCTTGAGAGTATCCACAATCACACCCTGCATGTGAATCTTTATACAGTTTCTAATTGAGATAGCTATTTCTTTTGGCTGCAGACTAGTTTTTTTATTGCCCATGCTGCTGGTTTGCTGATGCACATGTATAGCACTAAGGATGTGTCTGTACACCATTAGTTTAATGCCCCTTATTTACGTGAGTATTATATGGGCAACTTTTATTTCGTAAAAATCTGATGGTCATGTCTGATTAGTGATGATCTATGCCAATGAAAACACGTGTTTAATTGTGTTAGCCTTTTACATGTTGAAATGTCTTGCTTCACATGTGTGCTCTTATGTGTTCTTTCTTGGGGTTACATCATGATAGTTTGTTGGCTTATGATAACTGATAAGTGTATTAGCAGGATCTTTATTTTTTTTACTTCTATATGTTGCTGATTTTGTAAACAACTCTTCAGTTATTATATGGAACAAAATGGTCATATTTGTACTCCCTTTCTCACTGTGTGGCCAAGTTGATTCATCATATTTAACTTAACATTTGACCTTGACAGGGAGAGGGTGAAACTACTACAGAGGAAACCAAGAAAAGCAACCATGTCCTGAGGAAGCTTGAGAAGCGCCAACAGGGGCGCACTCTTGACCCACATATTGAAGAACAATTTAGCAGTGGGAGGTTGTTGGCATGCATCTCTTCCCGCCCTGGGCAGTGTGGACGTGCAGACGGGTAAGAATACTGGACATATCACATTTTATTGCTTGAACAGCTGAACAGTAACCAATGTGAATGCTGTCAATGGACATCCTAGTACAGATAAAATATTGGCCTTACAGTGTTTTTTGTTTCCAATATTCTTCAAAATTCTCCTTGGAGTTCATGGTTTTTTCTGCTGTATTTGTTGTCTGTCTATTACTTGTTTGAAATTATTTTAATATTAGTATCAAGTTTTTTAATTGGTAAGCTGAAAGATCTGCCAGCTTATAAAACACTAGTATGTGGATTTCCTTGTGGTTCTTGTTACAGCTATATCCTCGAGGGGAAGGAGCTCGAGTTCTACATGAAGAAGCTCCAGAGGAAGAAGGGAAAGGGTACTGCAGCTTAGAGCAATTCTGTCTTAATCGCTGGTTTTACAATGGAAGAACTACCCTTTTTTGTTCCCTGGATATTGGTAACTGTCTTGAAAGGTTCTTATGCTTGCACACATGCGGTTGTTTTTTCCTTGAGAAATGAAACAGCTCTAGCTCGATAACTTGATAATGGTTTATGTTTCTTGGATATTGCTAGGTTCCATTCCATATACTTTTGCCTACTCGTTCATAATTTTGATACTAGCTGCGTTACATCACCGTCAATCGTGCAATTCTGATTTTATGGTTAATTATTAATTCTACACATTGCTGTGATGCTGTTATCTGGCATTCCATCAAATATGGCTGTGCCTGCTTAGACATTCTTTGGCAATTGACCTCCATCGCAGAACTGGGGATTACGCGTAACGCCATTGAATGAATTTTGTGTCGTTTTTAATATTCGTTGGAACTAAAAATCCAACGAAAATACAAATGCGTAAAAAATTAAAGAAATCTACTGCAATCTGAAAGGATGTTGAAGGTTGTATTGTGTTGAAGCCAACGAGTACAAGCACGGTATTTGTGGGGTTCTTCCTCGGGGCTTTGAGATTGGGGGGATATAATCCAGCGACCTATATCTTATTGATCCATTGAAGTACTTGGTAACGATGACAGGAAAATATGTTCAAATGTCATGGAAATGTCCAAAAAAAAAGAGTAATGGGTAGATAAGATGCATGTCAATGTGTACTTATCAGAAATACCACTTAAATGTTGAAAATCCGTCAATATGCCATTATAAACAAAAAAGACAGTGGGTCTGTTTGGTTTATGACTAAGAAAGCCACATCTAAGGTTAGCAGCGTGACACACCTGTGGTACGGCTAACTTGACTAACCTTATCTGGTGTTTGGTTTGCAGTCACGACTAAGGTTAGGTTAGGCAAAAATTGATGGCCAGTGTTTGGTTCGTAGCCACAAGTAATTGTCTAACTTACTATCAATTCGCCGATCAATCAACAAATCACACCATCATACACCATCATTCACCGATTAATCAACAAATCACACCATGAATTGAAGAATTAAGCAAATCATACAATAATCACACCGATTAATCTTGTGGAGGAGGAGGCACCGGAGCTGGGAAGTGGAGCTCATGTTGCGCGCCGCTGCCGCCGCCGGAGCTCATGCCGCCGCCGCCGGGCCTTGCATGCCGCGCCGTGGAGCTCGAGACCCATTGAGAGCCTGCTGGGAGCTCAGCCGCTTGCATGGGAGCCCATTGCCAGCCATTGGGAGCTTCAGGCGGCCAGAGCCTGCCATGTGAGCTTCTTGCCGCCGTCAGCTGGAGCTCAGCCTGCCGTCGGGAGCTCGTCTTGCTTGGCCGGGAGCCAGCGCTTGCCGAGTCCGTCTCGTCTTGCCGCCGAGAAGCCCGCGCTTAGAGTCGTCTCGTCTTTGCTCGTGTGTTAGGCAAGTGTGGCGGACGTTTTTGCCGCCACACTTGCGGCGAAATTTCCTTCGTCGAGTCCCGTCTCACGCGCCTAAGAAGCTGTGGCGGAACTAACACTAGTAACGAACCAAACACTTGCCTTAGCACCTGTGGCAAGCCTAACTTTAGACGTGGCTTTGTTAGGCAACGATCCAAACAGGCCCAGTATCTCCTCTCTCATCCCAACTCTTGGCTTCTCATCTTCACAATGACTCCTTTAGGCTGACGCCGTGGACGGCTTTGGACGGATGGTAGGGCAATGAGGACCAGCAGGGAGGGAGATGACGGACGATGCAGAGGGAAGAGAGAGATGGAGGGAGGGACATTGTAGTATTTTTATTTATGATGATATGTACATAATTCTTCGGACTTTGGAGTGGCATTCGATGTATATCTTACTTCTTGATGGTTTTTTTATAAAAAAAAAATAGTAACTTTGCAGTGTCATTTAGAATGTTCCAGGGGACTCAAAAAACGGCACAGATATTGAAATTTGTAGTCTTTAGCAAGGGCCTCAGAGAATATTGCTAGTCATCTACATTTTCTTAGATATTCCGCTTAGTAGCCCTTCTGTATTTTTCTCAAAAATGCTTAGAATTTTACGTCATTATCGATGACTAACCAAATTACGGTACCCGTCCGAATGGGTAGATTAAAGGTCAGTTTGGCATGATACATCATTGCCCCACCAGTTTACCACCAAAAAAAAAATCTAAAAAGATTGGCTTGGCTAGATCACGGCTACATGAAATTGTGAATACCCAATCACCTAAAATTGTGCTGCAATCAACCTAAAATTAGTCCTAACTAGCATACAAGCTTAGTACAGCTAAACTCTTATGCAAGATTTAGTCCTCACCCTTCACAACTAAAATGAGAGCTCTAGCTATGGTAGATTTACTCCAATTTTCCAAATCTTACAAACCGAATTTTAAATTGATGCGATTTCAAAGGAAACGTCCTTAAATTGTGTATTAGTCATGATAAATTATTGAAACAATGTACTTCAGTAAAACCAAGAATAAAAGAGGCCATGTGTTTCTTGGGTAACACATCATCCGTAGAAGACAGACTAGGGGGAAGACATCACGACAGAATCATCGAGATTACAAGATGAAATTTTCACACGACAGCCCAGGACCAGTAGTGACAGTGACATCAATAAACTACCTTAAATTGTGTATTAGTCATGATAAATTATTGAAACAATGTACTTCAGCAAAACCAAGAATAAAAGAGGCCATGTGTTTCATGGGTAACACATCATCCGTAGAAGACAGACTAGGGGGAAGACATCACGACAGAATCATCGAGATTACAAGATGAAAATTTCACACGACAGCCCAGGACCAGTAGTGACAGTGACATCAATAAACTACCTAATAATAATGACAACAATACAGACTAACTCTACAATCTTTTGGTGGTGTACATGGTTAGCCTCCACAAGGGCGACGAAGCGATGTGCTCAGCAGAACAGGCTGCACAAACAAAGCGCCTGGAGCGGTCACATGCTATAGATATGGTACAACTCCTCTCCTCTTATTTACAGAACCGATGAGGCAAGCTCGTCAGCGTCTCAGCGATCGGATGGGAACTCATTGTCATCTTCTTTCACCTTGAAGGGCTCTGGGTGGCGACCGGAGCAGTACAGGTTCCACATCTTGTAGTAAGCCCTTTCAAGATTGCGTACCTGAAAAAATTTTTGTAGCGCATAGGACGAGGATGCACGACTCTCATCAAGACAAGAAATGTTGCTGGGACTATGTTCTGGTACTGGTAAGAACTTACCCATCGAGCCGTATCGAACAATGGACAGGTCATACGGATTTCCTTGAGTTTATTGGTCAATGCTTGAAGTTTTGCTGGATTTTGTGCTAGGGCTACCGCCCTGTCTTCATACTCTTTCATACTGGTACAACCAAAAGGGAAAGGAAGGTTAGTTAGTCTTCACATAGTTGAATTTATCAATTGAATTTTAATATGTACTTACCTACTAACAATCATCTCTTCCCCTAGCCCTGTGGCTAGGCAGAGGGAACCAGCTACTCTGGTTGCCATTTTCTTGAGTGGAAGGGTGATCATTGGCAAGCCAGCCCATAGTATGTCAGTGCCAGTAGTGTGCGCATTGCAGAGGGGCCTATAATCCAGAAAATTCACTCAAAGGACATAGTACAAGTTTAATGTGAAGTGTTGTGCCTATGAATTGAAAGAAAAAATGGTTATAGAACTGCATACGTGTCCAGAAAAAGGTCTGCCAATGCACTACGTCGTATATGTTCGTTCTTCATGGCAACGTCTGTGAATATGATCTGCTCTGATTTGACTCCTCTGGCAGCAGCATCTGTATAAAGCAGTTTTTGTGGCACTATTTCAACATACGTATGGTTCATATATGCTTCTACTTTTCAGGTGGAATAAGAGTAAACTAATAAAAAGGGGTGTCTTGAGAAAGACTTTTCAGGTGGAAAAACAGTAAATTAATAAAAAGAAGTGCCTTGATTCCACTTACGTGCTCTTACTCTAGTCTCACCAGCTGCTGGGAATCTTAAGAGCCATAATGCACTGTTTGGAACACGTTTGAGAATATTGCACCTTAAGAATAAGTAAAGCAGTAAGGATTAGTTGCGTACCCAATAAGGCTATTCCAGTTAAAAATTAGTTTGATCAAACAGAGAATTTCAATATGATTCCTAACACAACATTTTCCAAACTTGCAAGAAAAAAAAAGCAGGAACACGTAGATAGTAGACATTTACCATGTATCAAATATTTCTGGATCCATCTTGTAAAGCTGATTAAAGCATGCAAAGATGAACTTATTCTCGGGTAACCCATAATCTGATCTTTTATGTGGGCAGACAGGATTAAGACAATCACGATTTTTCTGGCCCAATGATCAGAGTTAGAAAATCCAGAAAACATATGAATAAAAAGGGAAGAAAACATATCACAAGCATGAGCACGAACCTGCTTGTAGTCATTGACAAAATAACAATGAGGCAGATGGACAAGTTTTTCAGAATATATATGCGCATAGCGAGATGGAGAAACAAACTGCAGGATCATTCATAAGAAACCAAATTAGTTTAAGTAAACCTAAAGACAGTGAATTATTAGGCCTATAATCTCCAATGTAGTCAAACCTCATCTGTAACCAAGTAGTCTATGTATGCAGCACCCGTTGTGCCTGGGAATCCCATGTAAGAAACCTGGATAGGTGCTGGTTGCAACGCAAAAATTTCATTCCTAGCCCCCTGTTTAAATCATTAGTGCAGATTAGGTGGTGAATAGCAATCCTAAAGACACCTGCCAGGAATTGAAATAAGGATGTATCACACAAAACAAACCAAACTGGTTGTGCACACCATTCAAAATAGTTTCCAAAAGGTGTTTACATTTCCTGTCACAACCTTAACAATGGTTTCATAGCAAAGCCTTCTAGTTCTGTGTGATATCAATTATATCACAGGAGTTCAAAGCAATATGTGACCACAATCCTCAAAAATAAAATGAATGAATGCAAAAGAAATGCACTACAGAACAGGAACAGCATGTAGCAATCATTGAAGAAATACAATAAAAAAAGACATACAAAGGGGACAGGTGTATCCACAGAAAGCAGTAGATTTATGTATTACCTTTGTGTAGCCATTAAGATTTATTAATATCTGTATTTTGTCTTGATTTATGATTCTAGCAATCATATCAGAGGTCATCGCAGACACATCCACAAAATGCTCAACTTCAGACTGAATCCGCTGCCTCCATTCAGTACCATCATTTTGACTCAGTGCATAACAAAAGACCTGTTGTGCCCAGTGATTAGTCCCACATAGAGAACCTTGCAACATAAATGATATGATTGAGATAAGAAATGAATGAAAATGAAGCAACCTCAATACTGTCGCGATCATGCATTCCAAATACTGAACCCATGAGATGGGATAGGGGATGATTCCCAAAGTCACTGCTCACATATCTGTAATATTAAGAAATAAGAAGATAATCCCATTTATTGTGCTGTTGCAAGAGCCCTTCAAATGCAAAAAATGAAAATGTTTCAATACATACCCCACCCTAAGTCGGCAGTGTTTACCCTCTGCTTTTACAGGAACAGGGGTTGGATGCACAAAAGGTGGCAATCCAAATCGAGAAGCAATCAAGGAGCAATGAGCAGCATATTTACAGCTGCGTGGCAAAAAAAAGGCGACATTATTAAAAATAGGATAAACTTTGTTAATAATGTAAAAAAACAGCATGTTATAAGATATTCACCTTATTTCCAAGGCAAGCATGGGATCAATGGGATAAGCAATGGCATGGAAAGGTTGCACGCTTGGAAGTAATGACATCTATGTGAAACAGATGAAATAAATAAGTTAGGATAAGTTTTACTTTTACCTTTTAAAAAAAATTGATTTTTTTAGTACCTTTATTTGCCTTCTGATAATTTCTTCAACATCACGAAACATGGCGTCCCTATTTTCCCAGTCACAAACACACTGCAGTGAACCCAAAAAATTGTTATATGTTAGTGACTACCTTCATTTTAAGGACAAGTGCTTTGAAATCACACACCCAAAACCTCAACAATATAAGATACAATGTAAAAGTTTTCAGAAAACTGAGAAAATAAAAAGAAGATAAAATTCACAATAAAAAAGAACCTTAAGTTTATCTGTTAACAAAGTTTGCAAATCGTTCTGAGACTAAGAAAATAAACCTATACCCCGGATTAACTTCCAATAAGAACCATGAAACTAGTAGTGAAATCTTTCTTTGCATCAATGTACTTAGCTGTTGAAACTCGAACAGATCACAAATATGTACTAGTTTCCGCATCAGACCTATGCTCTAAAATTAGGGTTGTTAAACCACATATTAGCCTAAGTTCGAATCTTTATTTCATAAAAGCATGCATGGAGAACAGGTAATTTTTATATATGATGGTTGCACTAAAAATTTGCAGGTGATTACCTGTAAAGTATGCAGAAGGTTGCATGTTGCTTCTGGAAAATCAGGACGCAGGCAGAGGGCCTGTTTGTAGCTAACTATAGCTATTTCTACATTCCCACTGTGGGGTGCAGAACAAATATAATCACAAAATTAATACTATTAGCAAATGAGAAATGATGTCAGAAATTAAAAGCAGCACAGTTGCAGAAATTAAAAGCATTACAGTTAATACTACATTGGGGTTGACCTATGTTGTGTACCTGTCTTTATAAGCCGAAGCTAAGTTGGCATGGGCTTCTGCCATGGCTGGCCTGATTGCTGCAGCTTTAATGTAATCCTGAATTGCTTCGTTAACTCTACCAATCTCCTTGAACGTATTCCCTCTATTAACTAGTGCATCAGCTGCAGTTGGATCTATGCGAAGCACTTCAGTATAACATGTGATAGCATCAGCATAGTTTCCCTGGTGCATACACAACATGAACAAAATAAGGATAAAAGGGCACACGTGTGAGTGCTGTTCAAGAAACCCCTAAATGTAAAATCAAAGGAACTCCGTTGTTTACTAAACCAAGAGAAGAGTTCTAGATGATGATGGGAAGAAAACAGCAAGGTAGTACCTGTTGCTTGTATATCACGGCCAAATTGTTAAGCGGCGAAGATAATCCAGATGTCACGGATATAGCTGCTTTGTAAAATGAAGCAGCAGCACTTACCAAGTTCCTGCAGTGTATTTTAGTCCTGGTGAGCTTAGTTGAATTCTTTTGCCTCTAACATATTATCCGATAAGAGGAAAATGAATAAAACCTCACCACTCCATATATATATTTCCAAGGTTAGTAAGAGCCTGTGGATGGTTTGCTTGCAAGGCTAGGCATGACTGCATAAAGAAAAGTGGCTCACAACCTGATCTACATATATAACAGGTAAAACAAAAGGCAAGAAAACATACTCTGTAGCAGTTAATTGCTTCTTCCACTCTTCCAACATCTTTAAGTGCATTGCCCTACAAATATAAAGCTTGTCATCCAACTATTTATTTTCTACACAATTGCTAACATAATGTGGTACACTGACTTACCATGTTATTGTATGCTTCAACGAATTGCGGGTCGCAGACTATAGCTTGATTGTAACAACGAATTGCCATATCAAGCTGGCCTTGCTCATAGTAAATAGTAGCAAGATTACCTGCATGAAAATGTTCCCCCTTCCTTTGTATTACGAGGTATACTAAGGCTCTACTTTGAAGGTAAAGAAAGGACCATTCTCTTGTAAGCTTGTTCGTATCTCACCCATGATGAACATCTAAATAAATGAACTCAAAAGGATAATGTTTAATTAGTACTTATATGTTTTTGCTGCAGAACTTACAACGTTTAGATTTTTCTTTAAAAAAAATCTAAAACAAAGTAAAAAAAAGAAGAAGCGGTGTTTGGTACAATACTAAAAGACTAAGGATGCCATTGGTCAAACATTAAATTCTAAAAATGCCATTGAAAACTTTCTAGTTGTTAATATGCCACTACTTTTTGTTTTCATAAAGAAACGCCTTTCCCGTCATCTTCAGTCAACCAACCGTCTAGTCAAAGCCCTTGACTGACACAAAATGACATACTTACCCTTAATAATGCTGCCAAGCAAACAAAAGCATAGACTTCAAAACGCTTTGAAAAATATTGATGACCTACAACTTGAACAAATATTGTTTTTCAAGCAAGATTCTAATGTCCAAATATTGTTTGCATGGCATCATTAAGGGTAGTATGGTCATTTTGCATCAATCAAGCGCATTTAAGATATGGTTGACCAAATATGAATATGCCACTAATTGTGAATATTAATTTAATATTTAATACTAATTGACCAAATATTAACTTTCATTTAATCATAAACTTTCTAATTGTGAATATGCCACTACTTTTTGTGTTTTCATCTCAAAATGCCATCCTCACCACCTTCTGTTGGTCAACCATTTACAAAATGGTTGACCAACAGAAGGTGGTGAGGATGGCATTTTGAGATGAAAACACAAAAAGTAGTGGCATATTCACAATTAGAAAGTTTTCAATGGCATTTTCAGAATTTCAGGTTTGACCGATGCCACAAAGCCAAATTACTACAATGAAAGTTAATGAGTCTCACCGTAAGCCATTGAATAGTCAGGACGTGCCTGCAATGCACGCTGATAACACATAATGGCATCCTCAGACATTCCCATAGCCTGGACAAGCAAAAAGTAAGATCCCCATTTGCTCCGAGATTCCTAAGTTGTTGCTAGGTTCTCAAGCAAGATGGTTGTGCTACAACACAAAAAACTTACCTTAAAAACATTCCCTTGATTAAGATATGCATCAGAAAAGGATGGTTTAAGTTTAACAGCTTCCTGCAAGTTCAAAAGTAAAGACTGTATAAGGACCATCAAACACCATCATTTACCATCATCTTGACAGGTTGAAAGATATACTGCATCCATCAACAAACTTAAGCTTTTTTTACTTTTCAAAATCTTCAATACAAGTCTCTGGCTCTTTGCCCATCGTTTTTTTAATCAAACATACTACTAAAGTTATATTAAATCATATATATGGAAGTATTTTCATGAAAAAAATAATGACCTTAGTTTCATGTGGTCAATCCATATACTTCTACAGGTCAAAGATTCAAAAGTTTGACCACAAGGGTCACACAGGGAGTATGCTTTATGGAAATAAGAGAATATTAGGAGCACTATGTGCGCCCTTTTGTATAAAGGTTATAAGCAAATAAAATACACTAAGCTTGCCATCATTTCCTCCTTGTTATCACTAGAAGTTACACTGGCATCTGCAACCTTCCAGAAGAGACTTGAGTTCAAGTTAGATCAAGTATTTCCTACTAGGTCTATTTCTTTATATTTCATAATTAAGAGATCTATATATGATGTGGAAGATAGTGCCAGGCACAAAAAAAACATATCCATTAAGTGAAAGGGAAAAAATAACATAAAAGCAAAAGATGTCTATAGTTAATAAGGGTTCTATAATTTGGCAGATTAACTGAGGGTATTTGACAAAACATATTTCAGATTCTGCCATTCTGATCACACAAAACCCATTATGCCAGTACAAATGTCTAGAGCAAGTTTCATATGATATGTGGCTCTATGCTAGATTCTGTGTAAATAGAATGACCCAGGATCTTTACACACAACAGAAAACAATCTAATTCATGATCTAAGAAGCTTCAACAAATATGTAAGTTGAGTTTAAATGCTGCAAACTAGTGATGATAATTCAGTAGCATTTACCTTATAGTATAGCAAAGCTTTATCAAGATTTCCTGCCTCCATGAACAGGCCAGCAAGGTTTGACCATGCAATTGCAAAGTGAGGGTCTATACGTAATGCTTCAATGTAGCAATTGTATGCCTGCATGTACAATTAATATTTGAAATCATAGCAATATCACCACATGGCTGAAAACAAGACTCCTACTAGGAGAAAAGAGCTAAATCAAACAAATAACAAGCTCAAGTGCAATAGTAATATTTAATGTGGGCCTCATGAGGCATCACAGTGCAAAAATTTTATAAGGGCAATTAAAATGTGAATGGCCAGTCTATTACAATTTACAAATATAGAATAACATTTGTAGTACATAAGAGCATACAATAACAAAAATTATGCACAAAAAAACATTCACAAAAACATAGAATAGCATGATCTTAGAAACATAAAAAAGTAAATGGCCAATCAACAGCAAGAAAATGCAGAAGAACATTCATAGCAGATAAGAGGACGCAATAACAACAAAACAAAAAATATGAACAAAAGGCTGGCAGAATGGAAAATACATGAAAATAATGAAAAACAAGAAAATCAACGTGCAAACTACATAACATATAAAAACAAAAAAGAAGTGAAAAGAATGGTTATAAATATCCATATCCAAAATTAAATTTTCTTACCTCTTGAATAAAACCTTGGGCCTTCATCAGATTTCCAAGATTACTGTGGGCATCAACCTAAATTAGGGCACATTGACATCAGTCAAAGAAAAAACATACAAACAAACCATTGCAAATACACATACCAATCGAGGGTTGAGTGCAAGCGCTTGTCTACAGCATTGAGCTGCCTCGTTCAATCTCCCCTTCCGTGTATATGCACTAGCAAGATTTGACCAAGCATCACAGAAGTTCGGCCGCAGCTAAAAAATTCATCCACAAATGAAATGAGAGCATATTTCTCAGAACTTCAAATGAGTTTGCAAAAATCAAGTCTAATAAGTTGGGCACGCAAAATAACCACTTCTAGAAGATTATCAAGACAAATACCACAGGGCGACATATGTAATAGATGTATACCCAAGATTAGGTTAGGCAGTCCAAGATATTACATAAGAATATGTAGATTGCCTTAGCAAATGGAAACATTTACAAAAATAGAAATAAGCCTCAAATTCCTTTTTTAGAAGGGCACCCCCTATATTTCCATTGATACCAACGGAAACAAAATAAACCCCAATTCTGCAATTGCAATAGCAGATAAATAGAGTTCAGAGGACTTGATCAAACCAAAGTCGATATATCTGATTTCAGCCACATCAGTTCTAACAATTGTATTGGAGATACCAGAACCATATTCTCAGAGTGTGTCAATTTTGTTCTCTTTCCACAACGTATGACATCTTAAATACCATGCCCTACAATTTCAAAAACCTATACCTAGCACTGGAGGAGCACAAATCACATTTTCACTTTAATCCAGATTCAAAGAAAATAATTTCTGAAACAACTGAAATAAAAAACAGATAAGAAAAAAAACAAGAATATAGAATAACATCAGAAGCAAACCTGGATGGCAGTGAGATAGTAACGAATTGCAAGATCAACATCGCCCTTTTCCTGCATGGAAAAATAGAACACACCGATACTCAATTTGACAGCATGATTTTCGTTTAAAAAAACTTTACTCATTTGGCAACAGATTGTTGTTAGCAAATTTGTCACTAAACAACCTTCCAGGCATTTGCCATATTGCCATAGCACTCTGCAAAGCGTGGATCAATAGCAAGAGCCTCCTCATTCTTTGCAATACACATATCATAATCACGAATCTGCGTTTAAAAAAAATCCCAAGCTTGTGAGAAAATTTAGGGTGAAAAAAGGCAAAAACAAATGCTCTCGATAGCATCACGCCAGTAGTCACCTGATAGTAGATAGCTCCAAGAAGAAGCAGGTTATCAGTTCGCCGTGGATTCTTCTCATAAACAAAGTTACCATGCTCTAATGCCTCTCTGTACTTTCCTGACCTGTAGTTCTGATGGGCTAGTGCCAACTGTCGCTCTTCATCAACAGCTACTATGATTAAAAAAATATTAGACCCACGATGTAACATTGGTAACAATAAACTAATAGAAATTAGAATTCGTGTACAGGTTTTATTGGATAGTTGTGTTTTATCTAAAGAAGACGAGATATTTCACATAACCATATTTCACTCTCATCAAGTGTTCCAAGTCACAAATCAATACATCAATCTATCTCATACAGTAAAGATTTTATATTTGAATAACATAAGAAGATTTACAAACAGATGGCAAAAAAAGAAGTTAATTCCTCCAGGACAAAATAGCACACCATGTTATGGACCAAATGACAATTTCAAGAATTAGGCCAGAAAAAGGTCTTCACACTTGTGTAAATCTTCAGATATGGCCTACATGTGAAGCTCTTTGCAAATCTAAACCAGTAGTGTACAAAATTTGCAGAAACATGAATCACCAAATCCACAGCATCTAAAATTACAGAACCAAATGCTTAGGTCATTTTAGCAAACAAGACATGTTCATTTCATAACATGAATAAAATGCTTCGGTTGAAGTAGTCATTGCATGTTCTTGAAGTGCTATATTTATGCATGGCAGTGCCCCCCAAAACCTCTCAAGCACGGTTTTAAAAACCGGACCGGGCCGCCGGTTTAGCCAGAAATAACCGGAACCAGGAACTATGCCAGCTCGGTTTGCTTCAGAGACCGTCCATGCAGTTGGACCGGAAAAAATCAGTTGAACCGGCCGGTTTTTTGTTGAACATTAAAATGACATTCCAGGCACACACTAAAATGAGTATAGGAGCAAAAAAAAGCAGAGAAAATTAACCAATAGGTTTGTCTAGCCCATCAAGTCACCAAGCCAGCCATCTCCTTTAGCCAACGGCCCAACCCACCCACCCACCAGCCAGCTATGCTCAACCCTATCTATCTAAACCCACACTTCTCTCTTTTTCCTTCCTCCCACTCCCAGATCCAACGCCGCCTCCTCATCTCTCCTAGTCTCTCCTCTTTACCACCAGCGCCGCCTCCCCCACCTCCCCCCCCTTCCTAGCGCAACAGGCTGCCCACCTATGACCTGTGTTGTCACTCCTGCCCTGCAAGCTGTTATGAATACTAGCTGAATGCCCGTGCGTTGCTACGAAAATTATTAGAATCTATCATATGCAATGTCAATTACCTAGTAATTTCGCTAGTTATGAAGTATTATGTTTTTTCAAGCAATTAAATATTGTCTTCTTGTTTTAGGCAATTTTCTTGGCTTACATGGTTTTTATTACATTTTTACATTTTTAAAATATTGGATCAAAACGAAGTAAATACCCATTTCGAGAATGATTTCAAAATATTGCCTCTCCACCGACGGTGATTTCAAATTTTGAATAGATGAGGGAGGTAGTGGGGTTGGGTATATGTATGTGTAGTTAATGCAAGGACGAAAGGTAGAATGGTCCAGTAAAAATGGACCACCACTCATCATCACTCACCACAAGCCACTTTTAAGTAGTAGAGATGAGATGTATACTAATCTGTAAGCCAAGGGCCTAGATATATAGGGTAAAGAAAAACCATATAAGGCAAGAACTCTATTCCTATAAGGACACAAACTCTAGATAGACATGGACTCTAATTATATCTCTTAACACCCCCTCAAATGCAAGGCGTATGCAATAGCATTGCATTTGAAAGAGAATACACTAAAAAAATCCGAAGTTTAGGTCTTGCAAATGTCGTTGTAGTTGTCTTAGCGTGTAGCCCTGTGAGCATGTAGCCCTGTTGTAATAATATGCCGACATCCAAAAGAACTCCATCCATCCAAGGTCATATAACCGCCAAGAAAACACAAGGTGCAAAGACAAAGCCATGACACACGGATAAAAGGAGATGAGAAAGGCAACATGATATCAAAGTGTGTCAAATCAAGCCAAGAAAGCATGGCAGTGGAGATTAAAGCCTTGCAAGTCGGCTGCACAAAAGAAAACGCAATGACCAAGAACAAGGAGATCTACAAAAGCTCAAAGAAAAGAGCAGGCACTGCAGGCATGCAAGAAGAAAGTTGATTGACTGTTGTGGACTCGCATGGCATAGACGAACTCAAAGACAAAGGAAGACTTGGACATGGGTGGACGCAACGAAAACATCGACTAGGAAAACCCTAAAAGAAAGACCGAAGATGCGTGCAGAAAAGCAAAGATGGAGATATCGACAGAGGCAGCGGAAGAGAGAAAGCTGATCAAACTCCGAGATCTGCGAAAATAGCAGCTGCACGTCTAGATCAGGGAAAAAAAGGATTTTTTTAAGAACCTAGCAAAACTGGCTCGGACTCACGTAAACAAAAACAGCACACTGCTGTTGCAATTGAATAGGTGTGAAGCAGCAGTAAGTGCTTGAAGCAATCCATGCCTTGGAGCTCGAAAAGCCAGATGCAGTAGAGTCGGAGAGCCAAGCAGTACAGAGCTAGGTGATGTGCAGCACATAGCTGTGCAACAACCACAGGCGGCAATTGTAGACAACGAGGCCGGACAACGAGTGGTGCTCCGGCAGCGCAGATCAGCAAAGCAGTGCCGCAGCGACGAATTCAGTGCTGAAGAAGACAAATCTCCAGCGTTGGATGGATGGTGGTGGTGGTGGTGGTGGTGATGATGATGATGATAATGAGTAGAGGGGAGATCGACGAGGTCCTACGCAGATTGGCGTTTGAAGGGAGCCTAGAGGCAGCGCAGATCGAGGAGGAGACCAATGAGGTGGCTGCCCCCAGGAACGGAAATTGCTCCTCCCGGGGAGGTGACAGTGGAAGACAAGTCGGCAGCTAGGGTTTTGGAAGCTGGCACACTGATATAATGTTACGAATATGATATGTATATTGATCTGTAGGCCAAGGGCCTAGATATATAGGGTATACAGAGACCATATAAGACAAGAACTCTATCCCTATAAGGACACAAACTCTAGATAGATACGAACTCTAATTATATCTCTAACATAGGCGACAGCTCACCCGAGCTCGGACGGTGAGCTGGACAGTGTCCCTTGTGCTCGGCGACCTTGGAGGGCTCAATAACGTTAGCAAAGGTCTCCTGGGATTGGCGATGTCAGCCACAGCTCATTGGGCCTTGCGGCGACGACAGTAAGCAGCGGCAGGTGGTAAAACGTTGCGACGCTCTAAGGCTCCAGAGCGTTTTCCCATTGAAGTGACGCTTAAGCGTCATTTTAACGACACTCTAATAAGCATGGCTTTATAGCTTTTTTCGGACCTCACTACGAAAACCGCGATTTATAACCTTGAAACTAAATGCTAACTGCCACAAATCTGTGTGTAGTTCTCAATAAATGTGATGTTATTTTTAATAAGAAATTTTATTGTACACAAATGAATATTGCTATCTATTCCTCTCAATCTAACGGCTCAAACTGATTCCCACTTTTTTATACTACCGTGGTTGTATTTATACTAGGATGTCCTCTAAACGAACGGTTAGATCTTAATTATACTACAGTCTTATTATGTTTGCCTATTATATTTGCCGTTGTTTACAGTAAAAGAACTCTTTCTAATAATATACGACAACAGTGACTAATTGTTTACATATAAACATCTACATCAATTTCATATTTCTCCTCGCCAGAACATGGAGATGAATATGCCCTCTCCATTCACAAATCTGAATGGCCAAACAGCATTAATAGCTTAATAACCGACACAACGTTATCAAATTCTGATGATGCTCTCATTCAGACAGAAACTCACGACCATATTACCAACTCACTGCTCACACCTCTGGAACCAAAAGATGTCACATCACTCATCCTAACCGTTATGCTGCTAAAGCAAAATCACCACCAAAGTATGCAAGTTCCTACAGATTGGCAGAAACAAAAGAGGTGTCCCATTTCTAAACTAGAATAAAACCACCATAAACTAAGATATGCTATAATATTCTTCTAGAACCCTTTCTTCCACCTAGTCCAAACTGCCACCAGATTGACTCCAAGTTGCAGTTTTAAATCCAAAATCAACCCAAAATTATATATTATTGCACTAACTAACACCATCGAATCTCCGCAAAACACCAAATAAGAGTTTTTTCCCCCACAAAAAGACAATTTTTTTTTTTTTGCAAAATCAAGCATCAAATAAGTCGCTATTCACAGCACACCTGCGGGGGGGAAGAGGGGAAAAGTAGACAGATCTCACAAGACAGGCTCAAATTCCACAATCCTGGAAGCCACAATATTTCCATTTCCGACAAGCACACCATACTAATTGCTAAGCACAGGGGAAGGAAAAAAGATCAAAAACTCGCTCACCTCCAAGCTGCTTGGGCCTGGGCTTGGGCTCGGGCTGAGCCCTGGCGTCGATCGACGACTGCGGTGGCGGCGGCAGAAGGAACGAGGCGGGCGACGAAGCCACGGACTCGAGCTCGGCGCGGCCGCCAAACCCCAACCAGTCCACGCCGCCGCCGCCGCCGCCGCCGCCGCCGCCGCCGAGCACAACCGGCGCAAGCGGCTGCGGCGCGTGGTGGCGCGCGTCGCCGCTCTGCAGCGAAAGCATCTCCACCCGCGCGGGGAAGCCTCCCTATGACAAGCGGCGGCCAGCCAGATCGCCGGGAGGGTCGATCCGATCCCTCTGCGGTGGAGCGGAGGAGGAGGGGGTCGCTGGAGCGAGGCTTCGAGAGATGGGGGGTGGGGGAGACAGGTGGAGTAATTGCTTTGCTCCTGCCGTGTTGGGAATCGAGAAATGGAGAATACTCTCCGAGCTGCTGCGCGGCAGTAATGGCTTCGACGATTTTATTTATATGTTCAGACAGACGCGGCGGGAGTGAAAAAGAAAAAAAATCGTACTTTTTTTCCTTGAAGTAGTAAACCATATTCCTTCACTTATGGGGCAGGGCACGTACTTTCCTATTTTATCATTTTTTTGTCCATTTTCTACTGTGCATTTATTTTCAGACAGATAGACGCAGCGGGACCGAAAAAGAAAAAAAAAAGAGAGAGAATACGTATTCCTTTTTCTCTTGAAGAAGTAATTCATATTCCTTCATCGACTAGTCACGTACTTTCTATATTTGCCAATTTCTTCCTTGTCTATTTTCTATTGTGCATTTACCTTCGTGATATATCCCTACATTTTTTTTATTTTTGTAGATGCAGGCAGACACATCATCGTACACGCATAGATGTACGCGCATGGTAAACAGACTGGAGCAGGGGTGGGAAAAAACTGATAACCAAAAAATCGAACCCAATTGAACCAAAGTAACAGAAATTGTCGGTTTTTCGGTTTTGTTTGTGGTTCAGGTTTCATTTAAAATCTACTTGGTTTAGGTTTTATTTAAAACCGGAACACCCGAACAAACCGAGTAAGGGTGGCTCTGCCTCTGTCTCCCCAACCCAAAGGTAAAGGTTGCGAGCAATATCGAGCAAAGATGGTGTCCTAATAAAATCAAAAACCGATGCAACCCCGTAGATTAAACCAAATCAAGACAGTACTTACTTATAACCAACTCCTAACACTATTACAGAATACCACATCAGTGTCGGTTCCAAACTATCGTCAGTGTCGTTTTTTAATCAGCACAAAATAACAATCACTAATGTCGCTGGTCATCTGTGCCGATTTATGGATAGAACCGAAATAAACCAACTAAGGTCACGGGGGAAGGTGCCCCCATCATCGAACAGACAGGCCAATTCGTGCGACGAGAGGTGACAGTTATGCTCCTCCGACGACGAAATGACCGAGGTAGCCGGCTCGTCGTCGTCCTAGGCCTCCTCCTCCTGATCCGGATCTGACGTCACATTTGGTGATGTCGCCTGCTGCCACTTGGGCGTCAGTTCCTCATCCTCGCGGACTTCCTCACTAGCGGGCTTCTCGTAGGACCAAGGTAGTTAAAGTCGCGATCCTACTCGTAAAATCGCGCGATTCTACGATCCTACGGAAGCATGTTAATCTGAGTCATTCAGTGAATCTGGATTACATAGGATCGGAGTAGGATCACAATTCAAAGGGTAAAATCATGTAGAATTCTATAGAATCGCGATCCTACTCTAGACATGATTTAGAAGCTATTATATAGATATTTGCTCTGTTATGTATTACATATCATGCTCTTACTCTCCAAACATGGTTTAGAAGCTATGATTGTATCTTTCTCATGGACCATGGTTACTTATTATTGTGATGTTCAGTATTTTATCCCCTACTTGAAATTTTTTATGCTAAATTTCTGATAATTGATAGCAATCATAATGTTAATTAGTGTGTGATTCAATCGAAATCATGATATATATATATATATATATATATATATATATATATATATATATATATATATATATATATATATATCATGCCATTTATACTAAACAACATGTAAATAATATAAAAGTACAGTGGAGAACAAAAAAATATTTATGTTACAAATTAGATAGAATTCTTGATTTTACGGTTGGATACTACGATTCGATTCTTTCCGGGGAAAATCGATCCAACTTAGGATCCCGACTCTGACTACCTTGCGTAGGACAGCGACTCTTCCTCGTGGGCCTCCTCACCGACAGACTCCTTGCGGGATGCCGGCTCCTCCTTGCGGGCCTTGCCGGTGAGCTCCTTGCGGCAGGATGCTGGCCATGGTGACCATGATTGTGGCAGCAACTTTGGGAGAGGGCGGCGACGAGGCAGGTGGAGAGAGCAGCGGCGAAGAGGGAGAGGAAGGGGATTTGGTCATAGGAGAGATCTAGAGTGAAGTGGCAAAGATCGGAATAGGGTGAGAGACGCGCGATATATGTTATAAAGAGTACAGAAAAAGGCCCGCGAAATGCCTTGGGAGACAAATCGCTGCTATATGTGCCGGTTGTCATTACGAACCGGTGTATGTGAATACAAAGAGTTGCCTACCCGCTCGACACGCGGGAAAATCTTTATATATGTTGGTTGTAGTTTCCAACCACCACATATATAGAGATTATATGTTTCGTTCCCTATATGAATCAGCACAGATGTATCTA
Source organism: Olyra latifolia (assembly GCA_036346145.1). Lineage (NCBI taxonomy): Eukaryota > Viridiplantae > Streptophyta > Magnoliopsida > Poales > Poaceae > Olyra > Olyra latifolia. Next base: position 36,417,999 of record CM070524.1, on the reverse strand, counting down.
TGTCAGTTCGTAGTTAGATCCGGTACATATAATCAGTGTGCCGGTTTGTAATTAACATTAGTACATATAAGCTTTTACTGTGTGTCATTTAAAGAATCGGCACTAGTAACCTTATTTGTGTCAGTCCTACATGAACCGCACTAATGTACCGGTATTTATGACATGTGTTTGGTGTAATGTGGGTTGTATCATGTTGTCGATCAAGAAGACGATATGCAATAAATGGATGAAGAATAAAATATAATGAAACTAAGTTACCACTACCTCTAAGAACTAAAAAGACAATTGCATTGAAATAGTATATTGATTGATCGGGGACCCTTTTCCATATACATAGGTTGGGTATACCCGATATATGAACTGGATACAATACGACTCGAACTCTTAGCTTACTATATATAATCTAACCGACTTAATATATAACTAGGACTTTTCTCTAAATAGAAACTTATCTAAAGGCTTGCCTAAAATATACTCCCTCCGTCCAAATTTATAAGACTTATTTCTGTTTTGCATGTAGACCAAGAAGCTATTGAAAATGATTATACTACCTCTGATTATTATCTCTAAGTACTCTATTCAATACATGCCTACGGAGAATATAAGATAAAGCAAGATATTGGTTAGGAATATTGAGAAAACAAAATATTTATTGCATTAGATATGAAATATGTCCTATATTGATGGACAAGTACATTGAAAAAATATTTCTTATATTCTTGGATGGAGGAAATAATACGTAACCGATCTGGACAATATAACCTTACAAAACATTCCTAAATCGTCTTTTTGGCAAGGTTTTGTAATCTAACTTGTCGTCGATTAGGATTCTGACTTTGGAATCTCCTTCCTTATTTGCCTTGGTAATCTTTCCAATTATGTTCTTAGCCAATCATGCCTGATCTAAATTCTTCTAAAATTTTTTTTATATCGGCTTCTTGACCAAGTGTCCTTAAAGCTCCTATAAACTTCGGCTATGTTCAAAATAGGGTGTCAACAGGTGCACTTACATGTTTGTAAAGGCAGGTAGTAGAATTTCAAATGCCTTTAGTGTCACATTGGGTCACTATACTATAGTCAAATGAAATTTTGTGAAAATTCAGTTTATTTTAATGACCTTGGGATTTTGATAGGCACTGCTGTGATGCTTCTATGACTGTTGGGTTACGAGCGGAATACCCCAAAAAAAACTATTTTAAACTAGACAAAAAAAAATAAGTTTCATGAGAAACAAAATATTTCTACCAAAAAATCAATGTAATTATATTAAAATTACAATTATTTAAGATATGTTGATGTATAATTTCAAGCGGCCAAATACTAACAAAACCGCTTCTGTAAGACGAAAAGGTAAGGTACTCGATTTCACCCATCATTTTGAACCTTGTTTTCATTTCTTTTTGCAATCGGAGCTCCGATTTCCATTTCCACAGAAGACGGAAACCTGTCTAGGGAAAACGTTTTGGTGGCGAATGTTCCTTAAGATCTAAAAAAGCTGAAAATGCTTGGGCGAATTCTTAGGCATGGCATGGGACTATCGAAGGGATTTTGGTTACGTGAGGGAGCACTCCAGCTCATTCTTCTTTCCACACAGCGATAGACACGGAGTGACAAAAGAAAAAGAGAAAGGACACAGATCCGTTAATCACTGCAGAGCATGCAGTGCGCACCGCTTTGTCCGTTCCGTTGCAGAACAGCCGCAGTGGCAAACGCGACGTGGCAGCCGTCGCACCGCTGGTGTTGAAGACGGGCTGGGGTTGATCTCTGACTCCTTATCCTATTTACTTTTCTTCAAATCAAAAAAGCCAGTCTTCAAAAAAAAAAAAATCAAAAAAGCCAAATATTTTATTTTTCCAATCCCTTTTTTCTCAAAATTGCGTCCCAAAACTATAAAAATCAAGTCAAATGAAACACCAGGCTTTTCAATCTACCTCGAAAAGTTTTTGAAGTTCAGGTTATAAACAAATAAGATAAGCCAAATAGAACAACCCCCTTAATGTTCTCCACGTCAGGTTGTTCTATCGAGCATCTAGCTGGTGTTCTTGTGACACTAAGGTCATGTGCAACACTGGTCCTATTTTCCACACCTATTTTACTATTCACCGTATATTCGTAACCTCATTTTACTATTCACCTCTACAACCCTAACCCTATTTTCTCAATCCCTACATATCTCTCTCTTATATTTTACTCTCAACCCTATTTTCACTATTTACAACCGTATTTCTACAATAATAAGGTTAACTACAGTAAAAGTATAGAGCCGCCATTAAATATGTCCTAACCTTCAAGAGCTTCTTCAAGACATTTTGGTATCTACTAACGTGTTTATCTACTTAAAACTCAAAAAAAAAAGTCAATTGAATTGGACTGGACTCCTGAGACTTCTCGAAGTTTAGCAGATAGACAAATTAGTATATATGAGTAAATAACCTAAAGAACACCTCGCATCGACTTATTTTTAAGAGATTTAAGAAGCTGCTTGGAGATAAAAAAAGGTTTATTAAGCCAAAATGTTTGTCTTTTAAATCATAAACACTAGAGTATGGAACCATGTCTTTATTTAGTTTGGATTTTGGTCTTCAACTTTTTATGTGTTGTAGGTTCTTCTAGCAAAACATTTTGGCTCGTCAAAGTTGTTTTTTTAATGTCTTCTCGATTCTCAACCCTCTCAAAGCACAATTGAACATATTCTATCGTGCGCGTTCAGTTGGACTACGCGTGCCCGCGTAAGGAGGCTTAGGGCCTCTGACCTAGTTCCTGCGTGTGCACTGGAATCGCACAGGTGTGTGAGTGTGGTGTAGGGTTTTGAATACCGTTTAGTGACTCGAAACCGGAGTTGGAGCAGGTCGGTTTCTCGCCAAAAAGGGTAAAAACTGTGAAAACCGCTCAAATTCAAATTCGAACTGTCGGGACGCAGCTGCCCGAACGGGGCGGTTTTTGGCGGCTAGCCGGCCGGTTTTACCGGCTAGCCATCGGTTTTAGCGAGAAACCGGTGGAGAAATCAGGGGAAACGTGGAAAATGAAAAGAGGTCTGAAAATTTTAAAAATTGGGAAAAAAACTATAGATGGGTGAGATATATGTGTTGGTGATTTGTTTAATCATGAAAATTTTTTTGGAAGGACCTTTTCTTAAATATATGAGATTTGGAACATATCAATATTAAGTCATTCATCTGACATTGGGTACATTAATTCAATGAGATGAACCTTGCACATGTTTTACTGCTTCATCAATGCTATATGTTCCTTTAGTTTTATGGAGCCATGACACTTGTTTTGAGACATTTTTTACCGTAGTTTGTGATATACATGGTAGTTTTCAACAAGAAACATATATTTGAACAAGAAAAAATTTGGCATGACCTTTGCTAGATATTTGAGAATTGGAACATTTCAACACTAAGTGAATTACATACATACATATATTGTATTGCATCTCATGATAGACATATCCAATATTTGACAAGGAATGACATTGTGTTCGCCAAACATGAAGTACTATAGAAAGATGAATTACAATACAAGGACCAAATTAATTCATATGGTCGTTGGAGATAATCCTAATCACTGTGAATAATTTTTGGGAGCCTTACTACGCATTCAATCCCACAGCTTGCCTATGTTTTGTGAAGTGAGAATGGTTAATATAATATAAAAATTGTGAGACAAAACAAAGTTGAATACATCACCTATTGTAATCCTCAGTGGAAAACAAAATTAATCCCTGTTGTTCCGCCAATTCGACCTTATATTCATGTTAGGTCAAGCCGGTCCACAAACTCGTTTCACTCCACTCATTGAAATGGTAGGCATATACTTATCGTTCTTCCCACTCATACACATATCGAGCACGGGGCTGTGGTAGTGCAACTAGCATATTTGCAAAAGAGGGGTAGCGGTAGGATTCAGATGTCGACGTGCTTGAGCTGTCATGACGGGGATCCACTGAAATGGAATGATTTCTATGAGTACATTGACCTGTCCGGTTCTCTCTCTGTGACGTAGGCATCCCATGATCTTGGTTCTGTGTGGCCCATCGGAACTGGCTCTCCCTAAAAAGCATAGGGAGATAGAGGCTGTGCACAGTGTGCCCCAGCCTGTCCTCCCTGATTTCCGCCATCGTCATCTTCGCCGCTCTCTGCGGAAGAGCTGTCGTCGGACTCTTGGTACGGTGGACTCCTGCCAGAATCATCTATGTTGTCATCGTTGTCCACCACAACGGTATCAGCCCTTCCCTTCTCCTTCCCCTTAGTCTTTTTGGGGGCATGCCTAGCTAGTTATGTGAGCCCAATATTTCAAAGACGTTTTTTCACTTTTTGCACAACTTTATTTGCAAAAAATATCATGATAATGATGTCAATTTAAAATTTTGCTTTGTACTTAATGTTTTAAAAAACTTCTAGTTTTTTATAAGATTTTTTTGATTTTTTTAAATTATCAAATTCAAATTTTAAATTTTAAAAACCGCTGATTTTGCCAGTTTTCTCTAGTTTTGAGAACCCTGGTGTGGTGAGTTGTGTGCATCGGGTTGTACCGTGTAGAAAAAACTGTTTCAAATATTTCAAAGTTTGGCATGGAACAAACAATGGAATAGCCGAGTCATTAAGGGCGCGTTTGGTTGGTTGTTCGCGGTGAGCAGGGCTGTGTGCATGCGTTGACCGCATTGGAGCCGGTGATTGGTTGCTCGGTCACGCTCGCGCTCGCGCCGGCCAAGCTGCGCGCGTGCAGCTCCGTTCATTTTTCTGCTGTGAGACTGCACGCGCGGAAACGCGCTTTAGGGCCGTTTCTCCCACGCCTGGCTCGCGCGTGCCCGGCTGGCTGCGAGCGGCCAACCAATCACGCTCTAACTGCGGACGCTGGAGTACTGTGCATACCCTGGCCGGACTCTCGGCCAATCCAAGTTTGACCCCAACACAGCACAGCTACCGTCGCATCGGATTCGCTGCGGCGAGACCATCATGACCGATCCATTTCGTCGTTGGCCACGTGTCACTCCGTGCAAACCAGGAGAACCTGAAGCGAAGCTTCATCCCTGATGACTCCTCGCTCGCTCGTCGTGGCTCGCAACTCGCTCGCTCGCTCGACGGGTGTCCAGCGTTGCTCCAATCGAGCAGCTCGGCAGCCCGCCAGCTCGAGCAGCTCTCCCGTCTTTGTCGTGCAAATCGAAGAATAATGGATGTTTTTTAGATTTATCTAATCTGACTTATCTCGAATTTCGAGAATTTTTCGAGATGGTCTCGAGAGTCGGATGGTCTTGATTTTTAAAATTTAAGGAGATTTTAGACTCGCCTACGAGATAATAAAAGGATTCAAAAAGTAATAAAAAAAGTCAGATAAGTCAATATTAGTTACATAAGTCACGAAATAAGTCAGATAAGACGTGGCTAATATTGATTTATCTAACTTTTTTATTACTTTTTGAATCCGTTTTTTTATCTCGTAGGCGAGTCTAAAAGCTTCCTAAATTCTAAAAATCAAGGCCATCCGACTTTCGAGGTCACCTCGGAAAATTCTTGAAGTTCGAGATAAGTCAGATTAGATAAGCCCAAAAGAACGGGGCCTAAGATTTTTTTAAGGCCCTGTTCTTCCCAGCTTATCTGTCTCATTTCTAATCTGCTAATTTGACTTATCTCGTAACTTCGAGGATTTTCCGAAATGGTCTCGAGAATCGGATGCCCTTAGTTTTAGGATTTAGAAAGCTTTTAGACATGTCTACGAGATAAAAAAAAGGATTCAAAAGTTATTAAAAAAAATCAAATAAGCCAATATAAGTCAGATAAGACACGAAATAAGTCAGATAAAACATGGCTTATATGGACTTATTTGGCTTTTTATTACTTTTTAAATCCGTTTTATTTTTATCTCGTAGACGTGTCTAAAAGCTCCCTAAGTCCTAAAAACCAAGGGCATCCGACTCTCGAGGCCACCTCGAAAATTCTCGAAGTTACGAGATAAGTCAAATTAGCAGATTAAAAATGAGACAGATAAGCTGAGGGGAATAGGGCCTAAATAAATAGTCATGGACGGCTAATTTTATATTTGCAGTAAGAAAGAGAACACTATTACACACGTGACTAGACTAGATTGCGCGCCATCGCGCGCCGTCTTGATTTTGTGTCCTGCTATACGAATAATGCGGCCTACGAATGCAATTATAATATAACCATGGTGTTATAGTATGTATATAATAAAAAGGAAAGAACTCATTCTAAAAGTCAAGAACCCACTGAAATCTTTTAGAGTTGTGAAGGGCTCCAGACTTTCGCCTCTTAGGCTGACTGACGGAGATTAGTGGCATTTCCGTAATTACCCCGAATTAGTCTGACCCCAATGGTATTAGTACCCCGAAAAGAGTTGCTCGGGAGAGGTAAGTACCCCGAAATGTTGCTCGGGATGAAGGGATCATGCAATGCCTGTTGCGCATGCAGCTACGTTCGAGGACTTCTATCTAAACATTATAGAGGGGCACGCTGTTGCTCGGGGTAGACCTCGTTTTCCGTTCCCCCGAGTCCATCGTGCTGGCGTCCGCCACACTGCTGCGTCCTGTCACAAGGACGGAAAAGTCGGCACTCACCTACCCTCGTCACGTTTCACTATTCTGCTGTTACGTGCCCACGACTCCCCCCATCATCCCGAGACATGGGCGCGTGACGTTTCCCCGTATGGCCCTAGTCAAGGTAACAGTGCTCGAACACCGTATGGACTGCTGGATTGTAGGCAGTATTTCTCAAAAAGTTGGTAGTACTTGTACATGTATAAATAGATGGCCTTGCGCGCACGCGCGGCAGGACAACACACACACAAAAAATATATTACAATTCTCTCGCTTCGGGCAAGCTTGAGTGTCGGCGACTTGAGCTTGCTTGGGCATCCTTACAATATCCTCCTTATTTCTCATATATCCAGATTGTTGGACGTAGCATTGTTACCTCGCGTTGAGGGGCCTGAACCAGGATACAAATCCTTGTTCCCTTCCAGTTATTTGATCGAATTCGCCATCTCGAACGTCCCCGTAGCTACGAAAAGGGGCTAATTGATTCCTAGTTCAACGAGCTTGGCACCTAGGGGCTCGCTCTCCCAACCGCCGACACTGACAAAGAAGGCAAAATCTCCTAGAGGCTGTTTGGTTGCCTGTATGCATTGAGTTTTGTGCATTGAGTTTTGCATCTGTGGATGCAAAATCGAGTTGTTTGGTTGTCTGGATGTCCATCCTAGCCTACCCCGAGTCGTGCAATTTCCCTTCCCAGCCAAGCCTACGGGGGACAAGAATTTTGGGCGTATCTGTGCGGCCAAGCTCCATGTGTGCGCGCGTGGGAATTGTTTTTGGCTTGCTGCGTGCACTCGTTAGGTTTTCCGTCTCTCGCCACGCCCACCCTAGCGTGCCATTACTCCCGCCACGCCCAGCGGTAGCGCCGCCCCACTCTGCATCGCGCCATCCCATCCGTTCTCCAACGCCATCGCCGCCCCATCGTCTACACATCGCGCAGTCCAAAAGTTCCCCAGCGCCGACCCGACCGGTTCTCATTGTCGCCACATCTGTTCCCTAGTGTCGTCCTGACCAGATCTCAGCGACGTCGCGGCCTACGTTCTCCAGGACCGTCTCCTTTCCCCGCCGCCCCGACTAAACCTCAGCGTCGCCCCGCCTCCGTTCTCCAGGACCGGCTCCGTTCCCCAGCGCCGCCCCTGACTGGAACTCATCGCTGCCACCTCCAGTTCCCAGCGCCGCCCCGACAGGTTGCCAGCGACGCCGTCCTCCCCGAAAAGCATCGTCCTCCTCTGATTTCTCTGCAAGGTAATTCGATGGCGCGCGTTGATCTGATTTTCTTCTCAAACTCATATATTGTATTTATTAATAGTGTCATATTTATCATGATTTCACTATAAAATTGGAGATGTTGTTGTCTTCCATAGTAGTAATATATGTGATATGTCCCATTGAAAATAGTAGTAATATATGCTGCTGTCTTGCATGTCGTCAAGTGGATGATTTTTTTATACAATTTGGTCGATCTGGGCATATGGTTTGTAAACACCATATGGGTGCCCCTCTGTTAATTTTGGTGCCTTCTGATTGTTTGTAGAATAGGCTATCACTTGGTACTAGGATGGTACATAGCAAATGTGAATAGGATGGTATATTTTGTGTGACATCCTAATATTTCCTAAAAGCCTAAAAGGATGCTTTTGCTATTTAAGATAATTATTTAATAATAATTCCTTAATTTACCAATTGTGGAGTTTGTCATCGACTTGGCACCCGGTACTGCTCCCATATCTCAATGACCGTACCGAATGAATGCTAATCAACTAGCGGAGATGAAGCAGCAGATCAGAGAATTACAAGACAAAGGCTTTATCCGACCCAGCTGTTCACCATGGGGATCTCCAGTCATCTTTGTGAAGAAGAAGGATGACACACTCCGTATGTGTGTGGATTACCGATCGTTGAACGAAGTTACGATCAAGAACAAATATTCGTTGCCTCGGATAGATGATTTGTTCGACCAGTTGAAAGGAGCACGAGTCTTCTCAAAGATAGACTTGAGGTCGGGATACCATCAAATCAAAATCAGGAAGGAGGATATTCCGAAGACGGCGTTTACCACCCGTTATGTTCTGTATGAGTTCATCGTAATGTCTTTTGGACTAACTAATGCCCTAGCGCATTTCATGGCCATGATGAACAAGGTGTTCATGGAATTTCTGGATAAGTTCGTCGTGGTATTTATTGACGACATTCTCATTTATTCCAAAAGTGAGGAGGAACATGCTGAACATCTAAGGATTGTGTTGGAAACACTTCGCAAACACCAGCTGTATGCTAAATTCGGCAAATGCGAGTTTTGGTTATCGGAAGTTTCCTTCCTAGGACATGTTATCTCAGCCGGAGGAGTGTCTGTTGATCCAAGCAAGGTCCAAGATGTACTAAACTGGGAACAACCGAAGACAATGACCAAGGTCCGTGGTTTTCTAGATATGGCTGGTTACTATCGAAGATTTATTGCAGATTTCTAAAAAATAGCCAGACCACTCACTCAATTGTTGAAAAAGGAGACCAAGTTCGTTTGGACGGACGCCTGCGAGCGAAGTTTCCAAGAGCTGAAGAAAAGATTAACCACTGCCCCAGTGCTTATATTGCCTGATATTCACAAAGATTTTGACATCTTCTGTGACGCGTCTAAGCACGGTCTCGGTTGTGTATTAATGCAAGAAGGCAAAGTCGTCGCCTATGCCTCGCGACAGTTGCGACCGTATGAGTTGAATTATCCTACTCATGATTTGGAGTTCGCAGCTGTGGTTCATGCCCTGAAAATTTGGATGCACTATCTGATTGGAAACTGGACGGAGGTTTATACGGACCACAAAAGCTTAAAGTACATTTTCACCCAGTCTGATCTAAACATAAGGCAACGAAGATGGTTGGAACTGATAGCAGACTATGATTTGGGAGTACACTACCATCCAGACAAAGCCAATGTTATAGCTGATGCTCTGAGCAGGAAGAATCACTGCAATCAACTATTGGAGGATTGTCGTAAGTTTAATTTGGAAGTAGTCGAGAGAGGGTATCTTAATACCCTGGAAGTGAAGCCCTCATTAGAAGATCAAATCAAAGAGCACCAACAAAACAATGAAATGACCATCGATGTGATTGTGCGAATGATCTTGGAAAGAGCCCCCGAATTCTCTATGGACAAGGAAGGTGTTGTCTGGTATGGGAAGAGGATCCTTGTACCAGATGTAAAAGAGCTTCATGAACTGATTCTGGGGGAATCCCATGAATCAGCCTTATCCATCCACCCCGGAAGCACCAAGATGTATTTGGATCTACGGGAGCGATATTGGTGACCTAGTATGAAGAAAGAAATTGCAGAATATGTTGCAATGTGTGATGTATGCCAGCGAGTAAAAGCAGAACATCAAAGGCCAGCTGGTTTACTACAGCCATTGAAAGTACCTGAGTGGAAATGGGATGAAATCGGAATGGATTTCATAACCGGTTTACCGCGAACAAGGTTGAAGTATGATTCTATTTGGGTTATCGTGGATCGGTTGACCAAATCAGCCCATTTCATACCAGTAAGAACCGACTACTCGAGCGATAAACTCGCCGAGGTTTATGTCGCCAGAATAGTATGTTTGCATGGGGTGCCGAAAAAGATTGTTTCCGATCGAGGTACTCAATTCACCTCCAGATTTTAGCAGAAATTGCACTCATTGCTTGGAACCAATCTAGCTTTCAGTACGGCTTATCACCCGCAGACTGATGGCTAGACCGAAAGGACTAACCAGATATTGGAGGATATGTTGAGGGCATGTGTTCTCTCTAATAAGAAGGAATGGGACAAAAGTCTACCCTACGCGGAATTCTCATACAACAACAGCTACCAAGCTAGCATTCAGTTGTCACCTTTCGAGGCATTGTACGGAATGAAGTGTAGAACCCCTCTGTATTGGAATGAGACTGGAGAAAGAAAATTGTTCGGACCAGAAGTGCTACAAGAGGCCGAGCAACAAGTGAAAGCAATCCAACAGAAGCTGAAGACTGCCCAGTCCCGTCAGAAGAGTTATGCTGATAAACGACGTAGAGAATTGAGTTTTGCTATTGGAGATCATGTATATCTGAAGGTATCACCAATGAAAGGATTGCGTCGTTTCAGAATCAGTGGCAAGCTAGCACCAAGGTATATTGGACCGTTTCCAGTACTAGCAAAGCAAGGAGAAGTTGCCTATCAAATCGAGTTGCCACCGCAGTTGTCAAATGTGCATAACGTGTTTCATGTTTCTCAACTGAAAAGTGTATGCGTGTTCTTGAGGAACAGATGCCTATGGATGATATCGACCTGCAGGAGGATTTGACTTATCCTGAGTACCCAGTTAAAATTTTGGAAGAGGCAAAAAGATGCACCCGTAGCCGAAGCATAAAGTTTTGTAAAGTTCAGTGGAGTAATCACTCAGTAAAAGAGGCTACTTAGGAGTGAGAGGAGGACTTGAAAGCAGAATTTCTGGATCTTTTCCCTAGCACTTCCGAATCTCAGGATCGAGATTCCTCTTAAGGGGGGAGGTTTGTGACATCCTAATATTTCCTAAAAGCCTAAAAGGATGCTTTTGCTATTTAAGATAATTATTTAATAATAATTCCGTAATTTACCAATTATTGCCATAATTTTTCCCTAATACTCTCCCTAATCATTTTTTCCCTAATCGTCTTAACCCTAATTGCTGTGGCCGTGTTGTTGACCTGTGCCATGCATCCCCAAATCAAAACAATACCAAATCAGATCGCATCTTAGCCATAGCCAACCCATCCTTCCATATCAGTGCCACAAAACACACCAAATACATGCTTACCAAATTCATCCCCAAACATGCCATGTTTAGCCCGCCACAGCCGTTTGCAGACCCAGGCCGAACTACAACTCGGCAAACCAAACCGTTTCCTAATCAAACTTCGAGATTTCAGGGACCGGATCAACCCCTATAAATACCCTCAAATCCCCGGCAGAAATCCCGAAACCCTAGTCCGCAAATCCCATCTGTTTCTTGCGTCATCACAGAGCAGAGGAGGAGAACGAGAAGAAGTTGTCGTTGTCCGTCGTCGCCGAAGCCGAGGTGAGCCGCCGCCATCCCACCCGTCGGTACCGCCGCCCAACCGCTTAGCTCGCCGTTCGCGATCGCCAGCCACACGCCACGCTGTCCGCCGCCGCCGTCTTGGAGTTCGCCAAGCCTCCTCCTCGCTCCGTCTTCTTTGCCACCGGAGGACCCGCCGAGAGCCGTCGCGCCGCTGCCGCCGAGGTCGCCGCCGCCGCCGAATCCCGCGCCGCCACGCCTTGCCGCGCCGCCGGGCAGCTGCTGTTGCCGTCGCATGGCGCCATCGCCGGAAGCCGCCTCCTCGGAGCCAGCCTCCGCGCCGCCTCGCCGCCCGATCGCCCGAGCCGACGCCCCGCCACCGTCGCCCCCACTTCTCTCTCTCTCTCTTCTTTCTCTCTCTCTCCCTCCCCTTTTCTTTCTCTGTTTTTTTTCCCTTTCTTGCTGCTGCACGTGAAGGAAACAGGCAGAGAAGCCCCTTTAAGTTTGATCTGGTCAAAGCCAGTCAAACCTCGCGTGGTACTGTTTACATAAACAGTGTCTCTTCGCATTTTTGTTTCTCCCAAACCGTAGCTCCGATTCTCACCAAACCAATTTTGTTGATCTTCGTTTAATCTAATCTACCTTCTGTATTTATTTCATAATTTTTCAAATTTTATTTGCTACTATTAATTTGTTTGTGCCTCGATTTGCGTGTAGACGTCGCGGAGGAGTCCGAAGGGGAATTAGCCGCCGATTATCCGGGAACGAGCTACTCGGATCAAGGTGCAACCTAGATTCATGTCGAACCCACTGGTTTTCTCTCATTTTACTATTCATAGTTTTTTTTTAAACTTGCATGCTAATTTTAATTTTAATTTACATGTTTACATTATTTACATCCGATATCGTGTTAATCGTCTGTTAGCACGGTTACTTTTCTATTGTCGCCTAGTATGAATTAATCTCGTATTATTGCCATCTTTGAATTTACTCACGCTAGATGCTTAGTTGCTACAATGGGAACTCTAGATGATTACTATGATGAAAAATCATTTAAAATCTTGGTAGAGAGAATCTACTCTTTATCGTGTGATTTTGGTTAAACTTAATTCAACTAAAATCAACGTGGTGTGAGTAGACTCGAGGTGGTGGTATGAAGGGTGGTTGTATGTTTTGTGATATGCCACCTCAGTCGACCTAAGCACCGAACTTCGTGGATGGACTGACCGGGTAAAACAATACAGCAATGGGTATTAATAATGGTAATGCCTTAGTTGTTACCTTGGAAAATCTAGTTTTGGGTTGTCATGGCGGTGTGGGCGTGCTTGATCAGCACCGTATGTCCATCTGGCACACGAGGGGACTTCGGGTTTCGTGATGAAACGGCTTGGGGTGAATTCTTAGTGAGGCATCCTCAATTCTAGACGTACCAGGGATAATGGCTTCGTCTCACTCTTGGGTGAGTCCCATAGGTAAAGCGTACACACTCTGCAGAATTAAAACTATCATGATAGCCGTGCTCACGATCAAGAGCGGGCTTAGGCAGCTCTACTTGTTAGTCTCACCTTTTAATAATTAAACTGATGTAGAAGGTAGGACAGGGATTGCCAGGCAGCGAATGCCGGACAGCGAATGCCGAGCAGTGCATTACAGGGAATGTATTACTAGGTTTTCGAGTAGAGTTGACAACGATTGTCATTTATATTGCTATGTTGAGAAACCATGAGTTAAAGAAATAAAATTGATTTAAACTATTGCTTTACAACTGATAGGTTTGTTAAAAATGCTTTTATGCAAAATAACCATCCCTAATCCTTTGATAGCCTTGCATTCATTACCTAAGAATATACATGCTTGCTAGGTATGATTTATCCATACTCATTAGTTGTTCTTCAGATCTGTACGCAGGTGACGACTCTGCCGAGTACGTGGATTACGAGGCAGGGCACGACGATGGAGCTTCCGGCTACTAGTGTATTTCCAGTCAGATGCCTGTGGCGTATGGATGGGTTTACCAAACCACCTTTTTAATTTCTATCTTCCGCTTGTTACTATTTATATTAAGACAAATATTGTAATATTTGGCGTTTGTGGCCAAAGTACTATATTTTGTTAATCGTTGAACAGCAAGGTGTGATTCCAGATTGCTCTAACTGTGCGTACTAGCTGTGATCCGTTGGGACTAGTACCGTAATGCACAGAGGGGTCGGCTTTGTTGAGCTGGGTCCCGACATTTTGAAATAGTTGCGGCAAAGGTGGATGAAGGTTTCTAAACTAAGAGACCTTAGTGGAGCACTATGGGATGAGGACAACAGCATGATAATTCTAGAACAGGAGCACTATATGGGCCATGTTAAGGTATGTCGCCTAAATTTCTGTCATGGCATTATTCATATTTTTCCTTGATTATATTGCTGCCCTTGTCCTTTGTAGGTACATCCTAAGGATGCTGAATATTTGAACAAGCCTATTGAGAATTACCAACATATGCTTACTATATTTGGGAGCGGCCTAGCTACAGGAAAGTTTGCTATGTGATCAAATGAGGCCCTAGGTGCCCTTCTGAATTTATGGATACCTTTGCCAAAGATGAGCTTATTGATGTTGAAACATTCTGCAATGGAGAAGCCCAAGGGTTGTCAAAGAACAAGAATAAGTAACAGCCTAAAGATGCAGACTGTGTTTCTGGTGGCAACAAAAAAAGGAAGAGGTCCTTGCTAAGTGAGGAGGATAGCATTGTCCTAACTGGTATGACAGAAGCTGTCAATAATGTTGCAGCTGCCATTCGAGAGACAACGGTGCATGAGGTGAATCCTAACTTGTATGGTGCTGTCATGAACATGACTGGGTTCCTTGAGGATGTGTTGTTTATTGCTTTCTCTTATTTGGTGGACAACAAGGCGCAAGGTGCAGTTTTTGTGGCTATGAATGAGAACCACCGTGGTATGTGGCTGATTTCTTTCCGTGCTAGGTATAACATGTGAAGTACTTGTCTATCTAAGGTAAAGTGTAGTATATATTTCATTTGAATTGAATTGCTAGGTCCTACTAATTTTCTTCGTTGTTGCCTAGGAATATGTTGCTCTATGTTGAGAATGCTCGTGGAATGGCAATGGATGGATGGATTGATGCTGTCAAGTTCAATCTGTTGATGGAAACTTTTGGATGTCTTTTGGTTCAAATGGATTTTTTCTTTATATTTTGCTGCCATACATGTAGATGAATGACTTATGCCATGTCTACAAACCATACGGATGCCCATCGATGGCCTTTTGTTGCTACCTTCTTATTCAGATTGTACAATTAGTTATGACAATCATTAGTGATATATTCAGACTCATGATATGATACATATTAGTGATGATACAGTGAGACTCATGATATGATATTATTGTTGTCCTAATATTAGTGATCCTAATTATTTGCCAATTCTAATGTTAGATGTTAATTATATGCAATAATTAGTTGGGTTTTGAAAATCACCACACCAAGGAAGAGGTCAAGAGACTATAAGCTCATGCAACCAACCAAACACAATCTCTTCACAGCCAGGTTCAGATCATGCAACCAACCAAACATCATCCCTTCATAGCCAGACTCAGCACATGCAGACAACCAAACAACATCCACATGCATCAGCTTAGCCTGCCTCCAACCAGCTAGGATGATCTCGTACGAGCCAGGCTGAGCAGATACAGTAACCAAACAGCCCCCTAATCAATAAACCCACAAACTTGTTTGTGTGGTGCAACAAAGCATACCATGGGTAAGACAGATATGGAAACATTTTTTTAAATCATCCTTGCATGGAATGAACAGAAGTAAATCTCAATTAATTATCTCAGTAATACAGAAGTTCGTAATATGTCATTCGAGCTTTCTAAATTGTACACAGTAACTTGCCGCCCCCTCCCCCCCCTCCCCCGCGGAGGTGAGGTCCCACCTGTGCTAGTCCCTGGATCAGTATCTAGCACACAGACAACAGAATTTAGATTTTAGTTTTAAAATTGTTGTTTCAAAAATCTAATTTGAAACCAAAAATTTTTCAAATTATCATAATAAGTTTTTAGTAAATAATTTGCAATTAACATTTTAAAAGCAAATCTTTTTAATTAGGTTTTTAGGAAAATAAATATAGTAACATGCACATTTTCAAAAAGATTTTTAAACCGGTTAAATCACATGCAAGATGCCATGAATTTTATTTTATTTTATTTATTTTGAAAATAGGGATGTTACAAACCTCTCCCCTTAAACGGAATCTCGACCGAGATTGATACCTGAGAGAAAAATTGGGAAACTCGCTCAAGATCCTCTTCGCGCTCCCAAGTTGCTTCGTCCTCAGAGTGGTTGCTCCACTGAACCTTGCAGAGCTTGATTACCTTGCTCCTGGTCTGACGAGCAGCTTCGTCCAGAATCCGAACCGGATACTCCTTATAGGTCAGATCTTCCTGCAGGTCCAATTGTTCCAACGACATTTCCTCTTCTGGAACTCTCAGACATTTCCTTAGCTGGGACACATGAAACACATCATGCACAGCTGATAACTAGGGTGGCAACTCAAGCTGATAGGCTACTTCACCTCTTCTAGCCAGAATCTTGAAAGGTCCAATGTACCGCGGTGCAAGTTTCCCGCTAACTCGAAAATGTCGAACTCCTTTCATGGGTGACACCTTGAGATAAACAAAATCTTCTTCAGCAAAGACCAGATCTCTTCGCCGATTATTTGCATAACTCTTCTGCCAACTTTGAGCAGTTCTCAATCGCTGTTGGATATCTCGGACTTGCTCATTTGCTTCCTTGAGCAGGTCAGGTCCAAAAATCATCCTTTCTCCAGTTTCTTTCCAATAGAGAGGGGTTCGACACTTCCTGCCGTAAAGTGCCTCAAACGGGGACACTTGCAAGCTGGATTGATAACTATTGTTGTACGAGAACTCTGCATATGGCAAATGTTTATCCCAACTCTTGGAATTTGCTAGTGCACAAGCTCGAAGCATGTCCTCCAGAATTTGATTAACTCGTTCTGTCTAGCCTTCAGTCTGTGGATGAAATGCTGTACTGAAGTTGAGATTGGTTCCCAGCAATCCGTGTAGCTTATGCCGGAACTTAGAAGTGAATTGGGTTCCTCTGTCGGAGACAATCTTCTTAGGAACTCCATGCAAACAAACAATCCTAGCCAGGTACAGCTCTGCCAGCTTGTTTCCGTTGAAAGTTGTCTTCACAGGGATGAAATGGGCAGGCTTGGTGAGCTGATCCACAATGACCCAAATTGAATCATGACCGGACTGGGTTTTAGGCAAGCCGGTGATGAAATCCATTCCAATTTCTTCCCATTTCCACTCAGGAACTTTTAACGGCTGAAGCAATCCTGCATGCCTTTGATGTTCTGTGTTGACCCGCTGACAAATATCACTCAGGGCGACAAACTCAGCGACGTCTCATTTCATGCCAGTCCACTAATAGGATGTCCGAAGGTCCAAGTACATCTTGGTACTTCCTGGGTGAATTGACAATGCTGAGTCATGAGCTTCTTTTAGAATTAGCTCCTTTAATTCTTTCTTATTCGGCACAAAGATTCTCTTCCCGAACCATAGGATATCGTCCTTATCCACTAGGAATCCTAGGGTTTTTCCTGCCTTGATCCTTTTTTTAATCTCTGCAACTTCGGTATCATCCTTTTGGGCTTCCCAGATCTGTTTCTCGAAAGTCGGCTGAAGTTCTAACACATGAACACAGCCTTGTTCCACCAATTCCAAGTTTAACTTTCTGAATTCTTCATATAATACAGGTTGACCTTCTTGAATCATGAGGTTATTGCAGTAGCTCTTTCTACTCAAGGCGTCAGCTACTACATTGGCTTTTCCACGATGATAGTGAATGCCTAAATCATAATCTTTTATAAGTTCTAACCATCTTCTTTGCCTCATGTTCAATTCTGGCTGCCTGAAGATGTATTTCAAGCTCTTATGATCTGTATAAATCTCTGTTCGGTTGCTGACCAAGTAATGCCTCCAAATTTTGAGAGCATGAACCACAGCAGCTAATTCCAAATCATGAGTTGGGTAGTTAACCTCGTGAGGCTTCAACTGTCTTGATGCATAGGCTACAACTTTCCCTTCTTGCATTAGCACACATCCAAGTCCTAACCTGGAAGCATCACAATAAACCTCGAAATCCTTATGGATATCCGGCAGAGTAAGAACTGGAGCTGATGTCAAACGCTTCTTTAGCTCTTGGAAACTTTCCTCACAAGTTTTGGTCCATTCAAACCTTTTGTCCTTCTTTAAGAGCTGGGTGAGCGGTCTGGCAATTCGGGAGAAGTCTTCAATGAACCTTCTATAATACCTTGCCATTCCAAGGAAACTGCGGACCTTAATCACTGTCTTTGGCGGTGTCCAATCTAAAACATCCTTTACTTTACTCGGGTCAACAGCGACACCCTTGGCTGATATGACGTGGTCTAGAAACGTCACTTCTTTCAGCCAAAATTCATACTTACTGAACTTGGCATACAACTGAAGTTCTCTGAGCTTCTCCAACACTAACCTCAAATGCTCTGCATGTTCTTCTTCATTCCTAGAGTAGATGAGGATGTCATCAATAAAAACGACCACAAACTTGTCTAGGTATTCTATAAATATTTTGTTCATCAAATTCATGAAGTAGGCAGGTGCATTGGTCAATCCGAAGGACATGACTGTATACTCGTACAATCCATACCGAGTAGTGAAAGCGGTCTTAGGTATGTCCTCTTTCCTGATCTTAATCTAGTGGTAGCCTGACCTCAAATTAATCTTGGAGAAGACACAAACTCCCTTAAGCTGATCAAAGAGGTCATCGATTTTGGGCAAAGGGTACTTGTTCTTAATGGTGACTTCATTCAGGGATCTATAGTCCACACACATCCTTAGGGTCTTGTCCTTCTTGACAAAAATTGCTGGGGCTCCCCAAGGTGATGTACTAGGACGAATGAAACCTTTACCTTCCAACTCTTCAAGTTGTTTCTTGAGTTTTGCTAAAAGATTTGCAGACAACCGATATGGCCTTTGAGCTATTGGAGCAGTTCCCGGTGTTAACTCAATGATGAACTCGATGTCACGGTCTGGTGGCATGCCGGGTAGGTCATCTAGAAAAACATCTGGGAATTCTCTGACCACTGGGACTGAGTCCAAGGTTATTCCTTTCAACTGGTTCAGGGTGCTAACAGCTCTTGCAGCAGAATTCGAGGAGAATTCTACTCGGACTCCATCACCATTGACAAGAGAAATAGCACGACTAGCACAGTCAATCTGGCCTTTGTACTTAGTTAACCAGTCCATGCCTAGGATAACTTCTATCCCTTGAGAATCTAGCAAGATAAGGTTTGCTAGAAACTTTACTCCATTAACTTCTATGTCTAATTTAGGACACATTTTATCGGTCCGCATAGACTTTCCCAGTGATTGAACAATCAGAGGGTGCTCTAAGCTCATTATGTCCCAATTATTTGATTCCACAAAACCTTTTGATATGAAAGAATGCGATGCACCGGAATCAAATAAAACTGTAGCTGGAACTGAATTCACTAGGAACTTACCTAGGACAACATCTAGAGCATTCTGCGCTTCTTCGCAGTGATGTGGTTGACTTGGCCTCTTCCAGCAGCTTGAGGTGCCTTGGGAGGTGGGGGTACTCCACGGCCTCTGCCAGCAACTGGTGTACGAATAGCTGATCCGGAGTTGGAGGGAGCAGATGGCACTTGGCGTCTCTGAGGACACTTGACAGCAAAATGACCCCACTGGTGGCAGTAGAAACACTGAACTCCAGCAGTAGTGTTGTTTTGAGGAGCCTGGGGAGTTGGAGCTTGGCGAGGGCTCTGGGTCATCTGACGGGGCTGATTGGTCGGCATCCTTTGGCCTTGCTGAAACGGTGGCATTGGGGGCCTGTTAGGTGGAAATTGGGAAAAAAACGAGGCCTTGAGCTGCTTGAGCCTTGGTGTTGCTGTTGCGCCATCTTTCTCTTGCGATTCTCCATGCGCTGCCGCTCAATATCTTCTATAATCAAAGCCTTGTTGACCATCTCCTGGAAGGTGGCATAATCAGTGGAAGCAATAAGAGCCTTGATGTCGGGATTCATTCCTTCCATGAATTTCCACATCTTGTCGGATTCTGAGGCCACTTCTGTGGTGGTATAGCGGGCAAGGTGATTGAACTTATTCAAATACTCAGTGACTGTCATGTTGCCCTGCTGAAGACGGTGAAATTCCCGCCTCTTCATCTCCATAATGCCCTTGGGAACAAACGAAACAGTGAAGGCTTTAGAGAAGTCTTCCCAAGTAAGAGCTTCAACATCTGGGTGAGAAGCTCGAAAGTTTTCCCACCAAATAGCAGCATCGTCCTGGAGTTGATGACCAGCAAAATTGACACTCTCCTGGTCAGTGCATTGGATCATATCTAGCTTTCGCCTCATTTCTCAGAGCCAATCCTTAGCAACCAGGGGTTCCACGGCTCCGGTGAACACTAATGGCCTTGTTCTCATAAAATCACCAAACCTAGACTGGTGTTGGTTCTGAGGAGGCTGAGCTTGAGCTGGTGCAGCAAGGTTGTTGAGATTATTAGCAATGACTTGGAAAGCTTGGAGGTGCATTGCCAATATTTGGTCCAACTGTGGAGGATGAGGCGATGGGGGTGGCAGATTGACATTGGCCTGATCGTCAGCAGCTGGTTGATGCTGGGGCTGACCAACAGGAGGAGGCTGACCCTGAGGTTCGTCCGCTACTAACTCTCTTCCTCTTCCACGACCGGCAGCAGCTCCATTCCGGGTGTCCACCATCTGACAGAAATTTTGAAAATGAGATGAGAGGGGAAACCAGGGAGAAAGCTAATGGGGAGATCATAACATCCAACAACACACCAATACAAAAAAAATTCAAAAAGACTCAGAAAGACACACAAGTGACAGTGGCACGACCAAGTCGGTGCACACTATCTCAAAATCCAGCTGAAAAATCCAACGCCATCTAATATGATTACAAGTTTTAGGGTTCCTGCGGTCCTAACGCTAATCTTGCTTTCTTGATGCCGTCTGGTCCCCCTATACCTCTTGCGCACTTGTTCCAGTTGTCGAAGACTTGTATCTTTAGGTATCCTATTAAGATCAGTGGCGCTACTAAAAATTTTGAATGAAAGTAGTTTTATTATTTAAATAGGTCCTTAGGGCTATACCATTCTACCTAGGTTGCGGCTTACAGCCTGGGCTCTGATACCAACCCTGTCGGGACCCCCCTGGCGGAGGTGAGGTCCCACCTGTGCTTTACCTGTGCTAGTCCCTGGATCAGTAGCTAGCACACACAGACAACAGAATTTGGATTTTAGTTTTAAAATTGTTGCTTCAAAAATCTAATTTGAAACCACAAATTTTTCAAACTATCATAATAAGTTTTTAGTAAATAATTTGCAATTAACATTTTAAAAGCAAATCTTTTTAATTAGGTTTTTAGGAAAATAAATATAGTAACATGCACATTTTCAAAAAGATTTTTAAACCGGTTAAATCACATGCAAGATGCCATGAATTTTATTTTATTTTATTTATTTTGAAAATGGGGATGTTACATAACTACTATGATTTATTGCTCTGGTTCGCTCTCGAAAATGGCTTGAATCTATTGCCTACAAAAAAAGTTAAACCATGTAATTAATGATGTTAGTACTGATAAATAGTTTAATAGGAGAAAACAACGGTTTGGCAATGAAAATAAGATGGGCTAAATGGATTAAAGAGGCGGGAATCATCTCACCTCAAAGCCTGATCCAAAACCCTCCAGGGTTCCCAAAAGAGTCTGTGTAGCTATGTTCCATATACTCATCTGCCCATCAATACCTGCAATAGTCACCAAATTTCCATGCACTAAGAATATAGCTACCCCACATAGAGCCATTTACCTTCAGCAAGAGCAACTCCATGTAAATTATCTGACATTGAGGCATTTACGTTTTCAGAAGGCTCAAGTGCTGAATTCGTTCTTTGAAAATTGTTCTTTCTTATATATTAGCAGTCATTTCTAATGTGCTAAGAATCATTTGTATTATCCTCCTCACCCTTTCCCCAATCTGCTTCCTCTACCCCATGAATTTGTAGCGTAGTTCTGTCAGGGCTCTTTTTCTGCAACAGTCTGGAAAATAAGAAAAAAATAATTTGGAAGCAGCTTCTCAAAATGGTAAAAGAATACACAGAACACAACATTCATGAAATCCTAAGAATCTAGTTAAATTTTCACAAAAAGTTAGCTTTAGTGAACTAAAAGAAGTAACAGGAAGCACATGAACATTAATGAAAAAGGAAGTACAATGCTGATATGCTATACCTTCAAAGGTTTATCACCAAATAAATTTGCTCCTGTCTTACTCCTTCTGTTCTTAACTTTGTGCATTGTGCAATAGATAAATCATGGTCTGACAAAAAAGAATAGTGTGCTAATGACAACACCAGTTAACGTGGTTGAATCTAACATGTGCTACACCTTCTATTCTCAAATAAAAGAAACTAAATGACTACCAAAGTCAACATACAAAGCATGGCTCGTTACCTAAATATGAACTTGGCAAGCCAAGTTCTAGCACGAGACGGCCAGATCCGACGCCATGGTGGCTGTCGAGGCCGAATCTGACAAGGGGTGGTGATGGCGGCGTGCTGGAGGAAGGAAAGCAGCGCTGGCAAGAGAAGAGGGAAGGAGAGGAAACGAAGCAAGGAATGGACAGCGCTGGTGGGGAAAGGGCGGTGGCAGCAGGGGGAGGAGGAACCGGCACCGAGCCCTAGCTGTGGATCAGACAGGGCAGCGGAAACGGGAGGAGGAAACACCGCGAGTGGTGAAGGAGGTGTTGGGGAGCGGGTAGGCTACACTAGTACAAATTAAAAACTTTCTATCATGAACACCCAAGATCACAGGCAAGTAGGGGATCATAAATTGTTATCCTTGATGCACAGAGACAGCGGAAGCAGAGTCACGCGAGTCGAGAAAGTAGTTGTACACACTGAATATCTCCTCCTCGCTGGTCGTCAAGCGTCCCCGGGCAGCGCTGAGCAGCACATGGTTGTAGCCGAGCACTGCAAGATCGCCGTGGTCATCGTTGTCAGAGGTTCCACCGATCAGCGCGTTCACGTGCGGCAGCGCCTCTAATGGTATCCACACGTCCGAGGAAGGAACACCGTGCGGGGTGCGCTATCACCTTACCACGCGGCTAGGGTTTCAGGCGAGCGGGAGGGTCGCGACGGCTAGGGCTTGGTGAGAGCTCGTCTATCTCCACCGCGCTGCCCTAGGCCCTCCTTTTATGGACGTCCTAGCGGGGTCTAGTTGAGGCCCACTAGGACTTCAATTCCTACGCGGATCACATCCGCGTGAAGCTCTTCATCTAATAGATCAAATTCACTAGATATGTTCCAACCTGTTAAGTATGTGACCCGTTAGGTTCATATCCAAGTCAGCTGTGAATCCGGAAAGTCCCTTTTCAATCACAGATCAATATCAGCACCTACCAGTACATATTGACCTTCGAATGCACAGAATGATCTCATCGGCTGAACCCTAATACACTCAATATACCGGTCCTTTTGCCACATGATACCAGTCAAGCTCAAGGCGAGATACGTGCCACCCTTATGATAGCTCGACCATTCACTTGTCAATGTGATGGATATAAATATCATGATTAACTTAATCATATCAGCACGGCCGTGCGCTTTCCTTATCCATCCACGTCGAGGGGCCCAGAGATATCTCTCCCGTTATCGAGAGGGGCAAATTCCATCTTGATCAATCACATCCCTACGCCATATATCGCGGCATACCCAGTAGTTATCATTATAACTACCCTGTTACGGTGTAGCATTTAATAACACCAAAGCATACGACTCCACACGCTGGGACTCCATGATAACCTCAGGTCTAAGAACCATATAGGTGCACCACTCGAGACTACGTACACGCTAATGACACTTTGTATATAAAAATCTCAGCAGCGTCTCAGAGTAGGTCTCCCGAGCCATTGTCGCCTCCGCGCAGCCGCCCACCTAGCCACACGTCGCCGCCACCACCGGCAGCTGCCGTCGCCGCAGTAGCACCGCCGCGTCTTGATTGCCACGCCACTGGCTCGGCCGGGAGGAGCCACCGCCGCCTAGCCGCGTCGTCGCCAGAGCCACTGCTGCCTAGTCGCGCCGCCGCCGCCGCCGTCTCTCTTTCTCTCTTTTTCTCTTCCTCTCTTTCTATTGTACTGGATGAGGGAAGCAAAGCTAGGGAAGCCACCCTTTTAATTCTCCTGATCGGACCTAGTCAACCGGCCTGGTACTGTTCATTACAAACAGTACTCTTTCACCTTTTTGTAGCTCCTAATCCGTAACTCCATTTCGCGTCAAACCAATTTTATTGGTCTTCTTTTACCCTAACCTACCTCCTTTATTTATCTCATAATTTTCTGAATTTTTTGCTGCTTTTAATTCGTCTGTGCCTCGATTTACGTGTAAACGCCGCGGAGGAGTCCGGAGAAGAGTTAGTTGCCGGTTGTCTAGTAGTGTGCTACTCGGATCAAAGGTGCAAGTTAGAATCATGCCGATCCCACTTTGTTTTCTCTCATGTTCACTATTCATAGATTTTAACGATGCATGCTAATTTTAGTTTTATTTTATATGTTTAAATTAGTTGCCTTCGATATCGTGTTAATGATCTGTTAGTATGGTTTACCACTCGTTGCTGCCTAGTAAGAAATAATCCTTTAATATTGTTATCCTTGATTTTACTTACGCTAGATGCTTAATTGCTCCGATGGGAAATCTAGATATTGTTATGCTCGAAAATCATTAAAAACTTGATAGAGGGAATCTACTCTTTACCGATAATTTTGGTTAACTTTAATTCAACTAAATCAACATGGCGTGAGTAGACTCGAGGTGGTGGTACGAAGGGTGGATGTATGTAATGTGGAATGCCGCCTCGGTCAATATAAGGACCGAACACCGTGGATGAACTGACCAGACAAAATACTACAACCATGTGTGTTAATAATGGTAATACCTTAGTTGTTACTTTGGAAAATCTAATTTTGGTTTGTCATGGCGGTGTGGGCGTGCTTGATCAGCACCATATGTCCACTTGGCACACGAGGGGACTCCGGGCTTAGTGAGAGGCGACATAGGGTGAATCCTTATTGAGGCATCCTCAATTCTAGACGTACTAGGGATAATGGCTTCGTCTCACTCTCCGGTGAGTCCCATGGGTAAAGTGTACATACTCTGTAGAGTTAAAACTATCATGATAGTTGTGCTCATGGTCAAGAGCGGGTTTAGGCAGTTCTACTTGTTAGTCTCACTTTTTCTTAATTAACTTGCTATAAAAGGTAGGGGCAGGGAGTGCCAGGTAGGGAGTGCTAGGCAGTAATGCCACGCAGTACATTACAGGGAATGTATTGCCAGGGTTTCGTGTAGAGTTGACAGCGAGTGTCATCTCGGTTTCGTGTCGAGAAGGCAATATTATAGTGTTGAGAAAACATGAGTAAATAAATGAATTTAAAATTCTTTTAAACTATTGCTTTACAACTGATTGGATGATTTAAAAGTGCTCTTTATGCAAACAAACCACCTTCATTCTTTGATATCTTGCATTTATACATAAGGATAAACATACTTGCAGGGTATGGTTTTCCCACACTCATTTGTTGTTTTTCAGATCTATGCGTTGGTGACGACTCTGCTGAGTATGTTGACTAGGAGGCAGGGTACGACGATGTAGCTTCCGGCTACTAATGTATCCCTATTCAGATGCCTGTAGTGTATGGATGGGTTTACCGATCCATCATTTAATTTTCTATCTTCCCCTTGTTATTATTAATATTAAGATAATTATTGTAATAATTGGCGTCTGTTGCCAAGGTACTTTCTTTGGCTAATCGTTGAATAGTAAAGTGTGATCCCATTATGCTATAACTGTGCGTACTAATTGTCATCTATTGGGACTAGTACCGTAAGGCACATAGAGGTCGGTTTTGCTAAGCCGGGTCCAGACACTCCTCCATCGTTCTTCTCTGATCTTGTCCTTGACAATCGTATCTACAGGGCGGCAAAAGCATTCAATGCCATCGTAGAGAGAAACTCTGCACAACAACCCAACACAAAAACTCTCACCATAGAGGAAGACAAATCCCAATAGCCCGTGAACAGATCAGGGACCACGGGTACAAACCCTACCAAAGACGTCATCGAGAAGGCCACCGAAGGCAAACATCACGCTGGGGAATCTTAGAAGGGCGCTTATTATCATACCAAACTTCTCCACTATCTACGCCGCCACGAAAGGCAGGACGGACAGCAAACCCTAACCCTAGGAAAGCAAATCTAACTAAAAACCTGAAGCTTTCAGATGATAAGAGGATCCCCATCACCTCTACAACACCAGCAAGGTTGCCAGAGTTAGGAGGGCTAGGGGGCCGGAGAGCTTGGCCAGTGAACTCCCTTGTTGCCGCCAAGTCGCCCTTCGTCTCTTTTTTTTTTCTTTTCCTGCGTTAGATGAGTTCCATATTAGTGGAGGAAATAGAGCCCTCGAATTGAGCTAGATAAGCAGATTTAGTTGAGTAGCTACCTGACGCGGTCATGTCCAGGTAATCTCGTCCGTTGAGTCATCGATCATTTGCCAAGAGGATTAGAATGCATTCATTTCGTACCAAAGGTCGACATAGTCGTGAGAAGCGCCGGAGTGATCCTCCCCCTGATGTCTTCTCATTCACTGGTCCATCGGAGAGCATCCTTTTTTTTTTATCGTCGAGATTGAAAACAGGCATGGAAACTTCAACTCCAACACCAGTCCAGTGAGCCATCTATCACTCCAAAACTAACTCGTTTACCATCGCAAATTGTGATATGCTTGCGCGCTCGGAAGAGATCCTTGTGAACGTTTGAGCAGACATTGTGCATCGAACAAGAAGTTGAAAAAGAAGAAGGAAACTGTTGGGCGGGTAAAAGAAAGGATAAAATTAGATATCAACTCAATAGCGAACTTCGCTCGGTTGGTTCCCGCCCGGTCGCATGTTTAAGCATGTGTTTGGTTGGAGAGCCAAAGGGATGGGATGGTTTCATTCCTGATTTTTGGGATGGAATGGTTCCGGTTCTTTGTTTGGTTGCAGGAACAGAACCATTCCAGTTTTTTGTTTGATTGATGGAATCTATGGGATAGAATGATTCCATCCTTTGTTTGGTTGATGAACCATTATGAAGAAGATGGTTATGGTGACCCTCTCTTTCACCTGGGTATCTTTACCCCTATAATGTGAACAGTGAACAATTTATCAAATCAAACATGTAGCTGTTTGGAAGGAACATATACATCACAGTTAGAAAGTATGATGCATATAGGAATTCATATATATTCAGCCATAAATCCAGTGCATGCATTACAATTACAATTATAACAAGTCCTTACATATTTTGACGTAATTAAGCCATACATCATAGTTATACACAGTTATTATACATCACAGTGCATACATCACAAAGTCCATACATCATATATTTGCCCGCACCAGCCCATAAAAACAAAAGATGAGCAATGCATCTTAGAGAGTCTGATCACTCCATAAGAACAAAAGGCATAATTGCACATCGGGCATGAATAAACGGACATACCAATTCTTATAATCAGAAGACCTAGCACCAACTGGAGTCACTAGCATCCACGAAACTTCTCACCCACAAATTCTGCAACCCACAACAGCTTGTGTTCCAAAGGCAGCCCACTGAAAGCTCTAGCAACATGAGGATTGTCAACTAAATAACGGTAATAAAGGGACTTGTGTGTCATTTCAAAACTGGCAGTCGTTCACATCTTCAAACAAACCCTCGAGCACTGACTTTGTCTGCGGCAGACCTCCTTTATAGCTTTGGAAAGACATTGAGCGGCACGATCAAATGCTGCAATCAACCCTCACCTTCACCCTCAACAATCTTGGCTCTCTTGTGTGGTTTGGTGGTGAAGATGTTGCTCCAAGGTCATCGGCGCCGACTTCTCCTTCATTTTCTTCAGTGAACTCCCCTCCAGTAGCTAGAGGATCATTGGAGCCTTTAGCAAACTGACCAGTTGCCACACTGTTACCAAAGATTGTAGCCATTTCACCATAGTGTCTGAGAGGCTTGTTCAAAAATTCATCATCACCTTTGTGATCCTACAAAAGTAATCAGCAAGCAATTATATGAAATAAATTCAGCAAATAACTCAGAAGTAATGTATGCAGCAATTACCTTAACATATTCCGTGTAGTGCTCATGATCAAGAGAAATGGTGAAAGTGTCTTCATCCCAAAGAGCAGCACTCAACTTCCTAAGTTGGTTGATCTTAGAATACTTCCTTTTCCATGTCTTAAGGTGATTACCAATCTGCTCCCCAGTCCTCGTCAACTTGAAATGTTCATTCAAAGCCTTAGCACACTGGTTGAGATGCACTTTCTTGAAACCAGATGATGTTCTAGTGCCATTTGCCACTATATCGGCAAGGTAAGTGAGCATGAAAGCTGACTAAGTTGGTGTCCATTGAGTTTGTCCACCACCCTCAGCCTTTTTCCCACTTGGCTCAGCCTCCATTGCCTACCATTTTATGATTTTAGCAAAGTAATAAAAAAACAGCAACGAACAGGTCCATACGATCAGACTTTAGCAATACATAGGTCCATACAAGTTTGTTTTAGAGAGCAAGCAATGGAAGAAATACAACAACCAATAGGTCCATACAAGCTGCCTTCATCAATCAATATAAAAGAAATACATGAAAAACCAAACTAATTTCAGCAAGCAATAAAAAAGAAATACATGATCAAGAATGGTTGGCTTCGTGGTTACATCGGTCTTCCCACATACGATTCACAATGTCTTTGAAATTAACCATGTATGCATGCTCCTTGCTTGGCCACTTGATGATGTAGCATGGTTATGAATAGGCATCCAATCATTTTCTGGTATGATTATTTCATCACCACCATCTTCTATAACCCAATTGTGAATGATGCAACAAGCAACCACAATGTCAACTTGGGTTGGAAATGGAAAAAAGGGAGTGGCATCATCAAGAATTTTAAATCTCCTCTTAAGAGTTCCAAAGGCACGCTCTACTGTCACACGAAGGGATGAGTGCCTAAGGTTGAACAGCTCCTTCTCGTTTTGTACAGGATTGTTGCCCCACTCATTCAAGTGGTACCTTACTCCACGAAAAGGGGGCAAAAAACCTGGTTTGGCTCCATATCCGGCATCAACTAGGTAGAACTTGCCTAACATAAACGGAACATGTAGTTCACAATTACTACCAAACCGATTAACCATAAACAAATTGAGCTACAAAAGATATATATTTTACCTTGTGGGATACGTAGCCCATTTTCACGTTCTAAAGCATCCCGTAATACTAGCGCATCATGGGCGTCCCTCCCAACCACCAACACATATGTGAACCGAAGATCGAAATCTCTGGCCGCCATTACATTTTGTGTAGCATGAGACTTCCTACCACGAAAGGAAGCCTCCAAATCCTTAGGAACAGAGGCCCGTACATGTGTGCCATCAATAGCCCCAATGCAATCCTATTTTATGATGAATAGAAGGCACAAAAGGTAAGCAACCATAAGCTTTAAAGCTTCAAAACTGAAATTGAGTTAGGCGTAACCTCACACCTTAAAGTAAGGATCCCACCTTGGGTTCCTGCGATTTTAGTTGGGATTGCGGATGTAGGTGGCCTAATAAGTTCACTCAGTAGCTCACCAATAGCATGAAGCACTTTGTTGAAATAGCGCTAACCTGCTTTCACCGGATCTATCATAATTGGTGCCAACTAATCTATTTTTAAGATTATGTCCTACTGTGTTCAAAAACATAGCAACCTGTTGCTCAACACACATATGTATAGTGTCTTGCAACAAGCCATGGTCCTTAAACAATTTACAAAAACGGAAGAACGATGATTTAGTAAGCCTAAGCATGTTTACACACGTTGCATCGTTCTTCCATATCTTATTATTTAGATAATCAATTCTCATCCTATCCCTTTCATCTATTGGAGTATAGGTAATTCTTTCTCTAGGTGCTGCCCTCTTCTATTTTCTGGAATGAATGACCATGCTCATCATTGATAGCAACATATGTGCAAGCAATTATATAAATACATAGCTTGGTCCTCTTGTCCATCTAAACAAATAGCAATCACGACAACTTCGCATGATTTCTACCATAAATTTTTATAGGAACAATTGTCTACTAGTATCTGAAACACATCTACATATGAAAATACAGTTCAGATGCATGTTCAACATGGCGAGGAAGAGCACCGTGAGGAGCTCTGACATGAAGACAAGCATCTTGTGAGGAAGAGAAGAGAGGATGGGATGCACCGTCGTGGGGAGGGCTGTATCGCCACGCGCCGAAGCCGCCGCCGACGACGCCGAGCCCGCCGCCGCTTTTCTTACGCTGCCGTCGAAGCCGCTTACTGCCATGTATTTTGCTTGCCGCCAAGGCCGCCGCTGAAGCCGCCTCGGCCTTTTGCCGCTTAACTGCCGCTGAGCCGCTTGCCGCCGCTAAGCCTCGGCCTTTGCCGCTTACCACCAAGCCGCCGCCGCCGCCGCGCTTTTGCCGCTGCTTGCTGCTTGCTTGCCGCCTTCTCCAGCGCCCTTTTGCCGCTGCCGCCATGGCTGGGACCGAACGAAGCGGGAGCCGCCGGGGAAGGGACGCCGCAGATCTGGATCGGGGCAGCGCCGCCGAAGCCGCTTGCCGCCGCTGCCGCAGCTTCTTGCCGCTTGCCATGGCCGCGGGACCGGAACGAAGCGAGGCGGTGGGGATCTGTGGATCGGGAGGGAGGTGATGAGAGGAACCGACGGGATGAGAAGAAACGAGAGGAAGGTGAGAGAGAAATGAGGGGATGAGAAGAAACGAGAGGGAGGTGAGCAAATCCCGTGTATGGCGCACGTGAACGAGCCACCGGACTCGGGACGGCTGCGTTCGACCATTTTCTTGGTACCGAGCCATCCCGCATCTCAGGAGAATATTCCTATCGGGAGTCATTCCATCCCAGCTGCTTTGCAACCAAACGCCTCTAAAAATGGAACGGAACCATTCCGTCCCATACCATCCTCCCATCCAAACACACGGTAAGGCTCAATCACGACAAGTGTGTGCATATGCTGGGATGCACATTTGTTGCAAAAAAAAAAGAGAGTATCAACTCATTAAAATAGATCATGGCATGGGAGGGGAATCAGATGATTTTTAGATGAGGGGGGAAGGAATAATAATTTTTTTTTACAAGTTTAGAGCTAAGAAAGGAAAAGCCGAATTAATCGAAGAACAAGCAGCTCAACCAGCCACACAGAGAGGTGCTGTAGGAAATCCTTGGTGGTTTCTTGGGACGACACCACAACCAGAGCCGTCACGGTCAAATCCACTGTACACTGGTCTCCACGTTATATTATTCTAGACAAGAGAATTGACTTTCCACCGGAGATTTATTATCGCCTTTTAATGTTTCAAAGTAATATCGATGCAAAGAATCAAAATCGCACGATAATCATGATCACGATTTTTAAAAAAACATGAGTAAAAACTATGTGCAAATTTTGGGTCCAAGTTCGATAATCGATAAAAAGTTGTTCTATAATCAGTACATATCGACTGATAGCCATCTATCTTGGGTGCTCTGCATTGAAATTGATAAATAAATATTTGTAATTTTAAATTTAGAAAAGTAGCATGTACAAGACAAAGGAAATGGTTTATTTTGCATCCTGAACTATGGCACTTCGTCTATATAACCCCCGACGAAACTATGTATCCCCTCACAAAACTTGCGCAATAACCCAATGGGGGCATTTTTAGAGGTGGTTTCAACACCATGGCATGCAAGCTAGCGTATGGCTTGTGACAAGGTAGAGCCTACATGTAAGTCTCTCTCCCTACTCCCCCCCCTCTCTCACCTTTTCGTCCATTTTTCGTCTCTGGTTTACCCTCCTCTCTCTTCTCAGCCCCATTGTGGTCAGGAACAACGACACACCTCTTCTCGTCCCCTTCATTGTCGGCCCACCACTCCTCCCTTTCTATTCCTCGCCGAAGCCACTGGAGCTTGCTACAGATGATAAGGACCTTGTAGTGGAGGGGACCATTAGAGCTCGTCATCGTAGCTGCAGCTGGAGGCTGGGGCGTAGGGAAGGTGGAGGAGATCAGTTGCTGTGGACAAGCTCGACGCCGATGGATCCACCATGGAAGAGCTCGACGCCGATTGATCCTCCTAACCCGGTCGTCCCACGAACACCACCGCCGCCTGATAGGGCTTGAGGCAGAGGCTGTTGGAGGCAGATGGAATGTGGAAGAGCACATGGAGGACAGATCCAGCGTTGAACCATCGCCAGAGAGAGAGGAGGGAGGAGATGGGACAGCGAGGTGGCCACCGTCGGATTTGAAGATGACATAGAGAGAGGGAGAAAGGGAGAGAGACTGCCAGCGGATCCGGCGATGCTCAATCTCGTCATCGACCATGGTGGACAAGAGAGGAGAGGGGGAGCTTAGGTAAGGGCGGTGGAAAGGAGGATCTCGGTGTGATTTGGAGGGAGGGTGATACACGGAGGACAAAGGAGCAGCTGGGTGGCTGTGGTGGCAACGCCGACCAACGTGGAAGGAGGAGGCCAGCCGCCCAGTTGGGAGAAGGTAGGAGGAGACTGGTGGGTTAGGGTGGAGGAAGCATAGAGAGGGAGGAGGAGGAGGAGGTTAGAGGAATGAGAGAAACAAGGGAGAGAAGAGGGGAGGGGAGAAGATGATAGCCAGGCCCCACCTATTTTCTTTCTATCTATATTTAGTTTTTGTAATTAGGCTGCTCGTCACGTGGGTGAAACCACCTCCCAAACCACCTCAGGGGTTATTTGCACCTGTTTTAAAGTTTGGGGGCATAATACTTGGTTTTGTAGCTCAGTGAGTCATGTAGACGTAACGTGATAGTTCAATCTGCAAAATAGACTTTTATCTAAAACAATTATTCTTATATCATATAGCTATACATAGTTTGCATCAATAACCTAAGCCAGCTACGCGGATGATTTAGTTTAATTATCCAAAAGAGATCCTTCAAGTAACATATGCATGTACGATTTGTTTGCACATATTTATCCACAGAAGACCTTTCCAACTCAAGATTTGAGAAGATAGATATATAACATGCTCATCAACACCACCAAATGCTTCTTATATAACAGCAAACTCCGCTTTATCTTGCATTGTACGGTACCTCTGTTCTGTTCATCGACCACTTATTGCTGGTGCCATTGTATTTTATTTGTTGGGAAGTACTAGGAGGTGTCCCTCAGCTAGTTTTCGTGAGAATATTATGCACTTTAGTGATGAAATTAATTCTAAAACAGCCATAAATAGCACTGCATACATAATAGGTGAATCACATATTACGAACTGAAACATGTTCATGCATAGATTAAACTTATCTCTCATATGCGCCAAATAGATCTATTAAATTCGACTTACAACGAAGTGCTCCGGCAAAGGTTGATGTCATGTCGAATGTCGTCGTAGGTAGCAGATCGGAAGCAGCGAGCGGCCGCGCCAAGTGCTACCCAAAAACCTAATCGCCCCTCACCCATGCAGGTTCTTCGACGGGTCGTGGTTTCGGAGACACCGCTCTCCCATATGCTGGTGACACGCCAGTGCGTGGGATGGAAAAGCCTGGAGACGTGCAGCACCAAAGACGAAGAAGCTCCCTAGCCGCACCTCACCAGATCGGTTTGCTAGGGTTTTGTCGTACATCCCGATCTGAGAGGGCGGCTCCCCTTATATAGGGCGGTCGGGCCTCAACTAACCAACACAAAAAGATAGGAACCGACTCGCTCACGATACGCTTCCTTAGCTGGCGCGGATACAGTTCCTAAATTAGTGTGCAGGATAAGTCTGTATTATTGTAGTATTCTGCAAAATAAAAGATAGAACTAATGGGCCACGAGACCGGTCGCACCGCGACACAGTCGCTCGTCGCAAGTCACATGGAAAAATCACGAATACATGCACTCGTGCGTGGGACTTTGTGGTTGCCTTATCACCATTCTCCTTGTTTTATCCATTCAATGGAGGGAGAGAACTCTACCTTATAAGGTGGTGTTTCTCCCCTCCAACTTTCTATATAGTACTAAACTTTCCACCACCATCCTTCAATAATTGGCTTTTGGGATTTATTGGAATTTTTGAAATAATAAACGAGCTTGGCCCATAAAACTTTTAGCAATTTTTTGGGTTGAGTTGACTCAAGATTGTGATTCCGGTTAAGCTTGTGGTATAGCAGGTCCAATAAGACCTAGGTCTGGGACCATGGTATTGGTCCGGAGGGCGTTGGCTCGTGGGTATAGTGAGATGGGCCAGACCATTGTGTGCTCTAGCAATTGGTATCAGAGTCCAGGTGGTTTGCAGATAATCTTGACATGTCATGTAAGGAAGAGATTGTTGCGAATAGTCCCATGGATATTAATTATGGGGGAGCACAACTTGAAAGGTGGGAGCATTCCTCACCCATAGGGCTAGTCCTTTGGATTGAATTGGCCAGGTTAAAAGGTTGGAGTGTTCCTCACCAACTGGGCTACTTTTTTGGGTTGAATTGGCTCAAGTCTTGTTGTGGTTTTTGGTTGGGCATATGGTATATATATGTAATAGATAACTAGGTCCAATGATACATGGGTTCAAGACAATAGTATTGGTCTTGACGGGTGTTTGCTCGTGGGTATAGAGAACTGGGTCACACCATGGTGCACTCTAACACGAGTAGTATGGTGCACTCTAGCACTAGTAGTGACATAATCCTTACCAACGTTGACCATAATCATTATTGTAGTATATCCACGATGACACTAT
The DNA here is from genome assembly GCA_036346145.1 of Olyra latifolia. Lineage (NCBI taxonomy): Eukaryota > Viridiplantae > Streptophyta > Magnoliopsida > Poales > Poaceae > Olyra > Olyra latifolia. The sequence continues at coordinate 36,383,538 of CM070524.1, read as the reverse complement.
CTTTGTTGGTGCCAAAAGTTGACAATCGACGTTACACCTTGTGGACCTAGGATTTTGAGATCCGTCAGTACCAAATCTAGGGTTTAGGGGGTGCCAACCGAATTTGATGTTACAATCAGTAAGAAAAGATATAATTAGCTATAGTTAGTTGATTAGATCTAAGTAAGAAAATTTGTCAAACAGTCGATAAAATCAACCAAATATCATACCAAAAGGTAAACAATCTATCAGCTTAAACAAGTGCTTAAATCAATAGAGTGAATGTAAATAGACCGCTAAATAACAGATATAATCCTCCAAATAGCAGAAAGAAGAGTAAATAAACTATCGACTAATTGATAAACCAACTAGTCAGTAAAACAGTAAAAATAGTGTTCTAGAAAATGCACATGCCGATAGAGATAAGAAAATCAAACTTAATCGAGACATACTTAGCGTCAACTCAATGTGGAGTGTATTATATAGCCGATCAAAAGTGATGCGTAACAAGTCGATCGAGAACAAAATATGGCTAAACTAAATTTCGATGTAAATTAGAGACTTGAAAAAATTGATTGATTAATTGGCTAAGGCTTTGCCCGTTAGAAGGAGGTATATTTATACTCAACATTTACGACATCAGTTAAAACTCCAACTCGATTCCAACATATGGCTCCGCCTATGAACAAACACCTTACCCGAATCTAGCCAATACAAACTTCAGACACCTCCTTTGTTTAAATATTTAAAAACTAGTGCCCACAATCGTCTAAACCAGATTGGAGAAGAGCAGTGTGCGCTGATCAGTCAAGCTGCTTGCCAGTGCTCGTGCCTCGTACAGTACTCCAGTTGCTACGATCTGTCTGCTTTTTCATGGTTCTCCTCTTTACCATAGGACCATCTCTAACTATTTTTCTTTGGTTTTGTTCTCTTTCTCATCTCCCACACTAAATTCTTTTTCTTTATTTTTCATATTATCCAACAACATCCTTTCGAAGTGAATTATATAGAGAAAAAAGAGAAAATCTCTTTATGAAGAGAATAGAAAAAAGAATTTCTTTCAAAAGAGAATCATGAAGAAAATTGTTGGAGCGTTGAAGAAAATGAGATTTTCTCTGCGACGGGACGGAAATGGAGAAGAAATACTCGGAGATGGCCTGATCCTCTTGAATGTTTGAGAGGCGAGAGACTGCGCCGGCCGAGCTAACCAGCGGCGGACAGATGCATCGGCTTTTCAGCTGCACCGATTCCACATTCCCTGCGAGGATAGGGTAAACAAATGGGAGCTGTGAGAAGGCGATTAGCTTGACACCGCCCAAGATACGTCAAAGATACCCATCCGATCCGAAACGAAACCCACCAAACCACCTTTCGTCGGATGTGCCATGTGGGCGAAAATACAGGCTCTGTACACCTGTGCAGAAACCCTCTCAAAGTCAGGTCAAATCGGACGAGATGAAGAGATGTGAAGTTTCAGGGAAGTATAACCATTGGTCGCCGTCTCCTGCAACCCCGCTCGCGAAGCTGCAGCCGGCACGCCGGACAGACACACGACTGCTCTCACAAGTTTTTTTTTTTTTTTTTTTGCAATCCAATACAGGTGTAAAACATGTGGTAGGATAGATCTCGATTGGTAGGTTAGTAATAAGAAAAATTTACACTGGTAAATTCAATTGGAAAAAGAAAAGGTTGTCAGAGAGAGAAGGAAACATGCCCACCAGTCACCGCCTTGCACCTGTGGCTCGTTGTTGGTCGCCCAACCGCCTTCACCGTGCATCAACCTTCTTCCGCGCGCGCCTCCGCCATTCGCCGACTGCCGCCACGCACCCACCTTCTTCCGCTTGCTCGACTGCTTGCCTGCTTGTTGCGACTCACTCGACCGCCGCTCTTTCAATCCTACATATGGGGTCAAATCAAAAAGCCAAAATTTTATTTTGGCTCTTATAAAATGCAAACAGATCCCCGCATATCTAACCACCGCTCAACCACTATCGACGTACCACGGACTTCTTCCGCTAGCTCAATCTTCAATTAAAAGCGGTATTCAAGCTAAGCCGGGCCTTAGAAATCAAAGCATAGAAAGAAATTATGTGTAGGCTAACAACTTAAATGAAAGGATTTCGAGAGTGCCTATTGCTCTACTAACCGCCACCACTGCTCGCTTGTCCGCCTCCAACGTTCTAGCGATGGTGTGCTCTTCTTTGTTCCAAATACCTTAGTTATGTACCTAAACAAGCCCATTTTATAAGAAAAACTAGTGTATCTTTTGTGAAAAAATGGGGATAAATCCTTGTATACCACTGCAGAGCCCTTCATCCCTCCTATGCCACCACATTCACACTTTAACTTTATGTCTCATCACAATTCGCAACTTAATACTTTATATGCCATCACCGTTAGCTTCTTTAGGGTAGACTGTTAGAAAGTTCACCATAATGGCTAAAATACAACTACATTTTAAAAATTTTAAAAATTGTATCTCCTACATTTTAACTCCAAATCAAGTGATTCAAATTTCTAAATTTATATAAAAATCATGTTTACTTGCTATTAAACTTTTATATTTTTTAATATAAAATTATAATATAAAAATTAATTTTATGACACTAGGTATTATTAATTTTAATAATAAATTTCACTGGCATATTTGAGTGCAAATAATTTTTTGAACCCATATAAAGTTTTCTCATAAGTTTACGATTTTTGTATATTTTTTTAGTAATTTATCTTATTTTTTAATGTATTGAAAAGATAGAGCATAAGCGTCTTTATGGTATTTTGTAATGGCTTGACCGGTTAACGGTGGCATAGAAGATATTAAGCTGGAAATGTGATAGCACATAAGATTAGAATGCGAATATGGTGATACGGGAGGGATTGGAAGACTCTAGAGTGACATAGAAGGATTTATCCCAAAAAATTACCGTGTAAACTATTTTAAGGTGGAAAACACCCCTCAGCACCTAAGAGAACTTATTAGCTAATTATTAGTTTTGATAATACGACAAGTCAAGTGACTATGTTTTACTACATATAAAAATATATAATATCTACCATGTTGGACGGATGTGTTTCACTCTGCCTTTAGCTCGTTTTTCGTGTTAGACCATGTCACGCCTCTGTACGCTCCAACCATCTATTTTTATCGGTTTAAATATGATACACAAAAGATATGAAGCTAGTATAGTTGCACCAATAGATAGATCATATACAGGACGATTTAGTATGTTCGAACACATAATAAAGGAAAACATATATACCAAAACAATGATAAAGCATTATCACTAATTGTCATAAAATACAAAGACACTAAAATTGGAAAGCAAGTCAAATCAATAAAAAGACATCCTTATTAAATCCGGTCCATTGGTTAAAGGCATTGGATGGTCCACATGGATGATATATCACTGCTAGTCGCTCTTTTTAATAGTTGAGACTAGTTTACGTTAGATTTTATTTAGATAAATCAATAAAATCTTTCGGTTTGCATTTTAAAAGGTGGGTATTTTTTTAATGCGTTACTCAACATACTAGTTAGAACTTCTAGAAATTCAGAATTTCGGGGGGTTTTTTTTTTGCAGTTATGCAGTTCGTCAACACAGATATTTTGCTAAAGTTTCATTTTAACGATCTGATCAACAGACACCTATAAGGTCCATTTAGCTGGAAGAAGGTCCACTCTCACTCGGCCCAGTAGACCAGTACGGCCCAGTATATACCTGCAGGCCTTGCATGAGTAGGGTTTTTAAACGAACGAAATAACCTTTATTACTCAATAATAAAAATTGCAAGGCAGACTAAGGGGTGTTCTTTTTAGCCTATGAGCTCTGACTTATCTGTTTTATCTCCAACTTCGAGAATTTTCCAAGGTGGCCTCGAGAGTCGGATGGCCTTGAAATTTAGGATTTAGCGAGCTTTTAGACTAGCCTACGAGATAAAAATAAAACGGATTCAAAAAGTAATAATAAAAAAAGTCAGATAAGTCAATATTAGTTAGATAAGTCACGAAATTAAGTTAGAGATAAGACAGATAAGTCAGATTAGATAAGCCCAAAAGGACATGGCCTAAAACAGAAACCAATGGGTCTCAGCGGTAAAAGCTGCCAACTTTTATAAGATACAATATAGAGAGTATGGTCTTACAATCTGCTAGGCCCAAAAGGTTGTATGGCGTACGTAACATCTCGTCCTCTCCTCTTATAAAAAACGTTACGATAAATTTTAATACCGATTATCAGATATAAGCTTATCAAAAGATAGAAAAACATGATTACTCATCATATGCTTCTCCATCATGCTGCCTGCGAATCGTCACATGAAATCTAGTTTTTTCCCTAGCAATTTTAATGTTGATTTGTCGCCTTGACCGGATTGTACTGTACTTAAAATAAAAGTGAATTGCACCTGATACATTGCCTGTTGCCCGGCTCTAGAAGGGGGTTTGATTATCCCATGTGTGAAATTGGAACATAGGAGGCCACGACATCAATTAATATTATCTGCTAATCAGTAATTATAGTGCCCTAGGGAGGTTTTGAATCGTGGAGTGAGTCACTCTCATAATAATACGATTTGATTAGCGATTTACTCTTTTTAGGCATGGATTGGGCCTCCCAACCACCCCAACCAAGACCTAAAGCTCTGTTCTCTTCAACTTATCTTTTTACCTTATCCATTTATCTCTGAATCAAAAGGTTGTCAGGATCCTAAATTAAACAATTTGGTGACCTTCATGCTACATTAGCCTAGAATCAGTTTCAGTGAGCACAAGTGATATATCATCGGTATAAATCATTACAATACTTCATAAAAATGACAGTAGTTATTATAAATCCTTATAAATAAAAAACAAAATCACACAGGGCTAAATAAATAAATCCATCAGAGTACTTATTACAACATAGCGAAAATAATAAAGATAAACTCAAATAAATGTCTTATCATGAATAAATGTCTCATCATGAACCACAGACATCTAACTAGAAAGCACGTCTAGCTACTCACCATTTTGAACTAAGTCCTTCTCAAATAGCAGCGATGATTCTTCAATTTTTTGTCCTACCGTATGGAATAGAAAGCCTACAAACAAAGTTTGCAAGAATGAGTACAAACGAATACTCAGCAAGTCATATACAGTGGAATGATGTATTTCTAACCTTTATATGTAAACTTTGTATAATAGGTTGACTGATGGTTATTTTGTATGATCAGTATTTAACAAAGACGTAATGGAATAATAAATTCCAAAGCAATTGAATAAAGCATTTGATAAATCTATATTTGATCATAAATATTGGTACAAAGCATAAAATCCTGCACCCAGCAGTCCATATGATAACCACTCACTGCCATTTAAAAACATTATACCTTACTCAAGTATAACCAAGCATTGTCTATAACCGCGGACACAACTATTCAAATAGTTTATTAATATTTTGCAGAGGTTGCACATCTTTACGTATAAGATACAATAATTCAAATGAGGGTAATAACCAAATTCGAATTACTAAATTCCCAATAAAATATAATAAACGTAGCAATGCATAATTTAAAAACAAAACAATTTTATTTGCAAATAGAAGCAACATGATAAAGGACTATATGTAACTTGTCTTACCAATCCCACTCTTGACCAGTAGTAAAATCTTCTCCTCGCACACCTTCTAAAGCAATGTTTCTATACGTAATATATAGCAAATAGCAAATAAAAATCCAAACAGAAAATAAATATATTTTAAAAAATTTATAAATAGGTAGAACTCATTTTTCTAAATTTTTAGATACTTAAATGGGTATTTTTGAACTTCTAGATAAAAAGATATGAATTTTACAAGTTTTACCTTATTTTTAAAACAATTAAATAATTTTCAGAATTAATTTACTATTTTCAGAAAATCTCTGTGATAGACCAACCACTTGGCCCCGACGGTTAGCCTCACGGCCCACGGCGGACGCAGTCCACGCGCGTGTGCTCACGGTACACCTCACGTCTACCTAACATGTGGAACCTACATGTCAGTGACACGGTTCACCATAGACTCCGCCCACCGGACCGATTCGGCCTAAACTAGAGCATGCCCACTTTGACCTATACCGTTCGATCCAGATCCGATGGCTACAAATGCTCCACGTCACGGCATCGCTCTCGCGACCAAGTCACACAGCGGCGTCCGACTCCGGCACGGCGACGCAACTCCTGCGAGCTCAATCTCATGCTACAGAGTACCAAACTCCATGCTCCTCAGCTCTACAGGTCACTCTCAGCATCGCCAACTCACTAGGGGCACACAGCCATCGCTGGCGACTAACTACGGCGAGCCATGGTGATGAAAAGCGGCGGCGCTCCACGATCTACACACAACTAGACGCTACGACCCTCTCTAGCCTAAACTAAGCATATATTTAGATCTAGGGATTACCAGGAACCTTACCACGACAACATGCAACTCCGAGGACCTCCGATTAGCTTCGGCGACCTCCAAATTCGGTGGTGACGCACGGTCTCAACGGCGACGACTCTCCGGTGCTTCTTAAGACAAAAGCATGTCACGATAGGGATTGCGACAACGAAACATGGCTTTGGAGCAAGAATTGATGGCTAGGACTCACCGACAGTGACGGAATTGCTTGTCGGAGTTCTCCACCCCGAAACCTTCGCTAAGCTCTCCTCGGCGACTCCGTCCACCTCGGCTCAAGACGACGATGGCTATGGGATCAGGGAACCCTAGCACAGCGGCTCAGGAGTTTAAATAGACCTAGAAACCCTAGGTTGGCATGGATGCCAAGGCCCGGCTAGCGGCGACGCAACGGCTAACTCCGAATTGACCACAGAGACAACGATTGTGGTGGCGGCGAGATCAAACAGCTCTGGTGCGGTCAGGTCACCCGAACGGGTGCACAAGATCCGAGGATACTGGTTTGCTCAAATAAATGGCATCCAATGGCTGCCAACACGCATGTGCGCATGTCAATGGTTCAGATTGGGCCACATCGCCCCTCTTCAAAAAAAGAAAAAGAAAAAGAAAACCCTTTCTCCCTTTTTAAAAAGCTGATTAATGTTTTCTTAGGTTTAAAAATACCAAAACATTTCAAAAAGTTCTGAGAAAATTCCCAAAAATCCTCTGAAGCATTTAGGACTTAAAAAATTTATCAAGCACTGTTTATTTATAATTCCCTATTTAATTGTTTAAAAACTCTAGGTTAATTAGAAAAATGCATTTTTAATTACTTTTAATTGTGGGAAAATTATTAACTCATTTTATTTCAATTATTTAGTGACAAAAGTATTTTGAACTCATCAAATTTGAAGGATGCTACAAAAGTTAAACACTTTGACTTTTGCACTCCTTTTTTTAATCTGGAAACTACGTCATAGAGTTCTAAAAAACAAGTCAAACGACGTGGACTGGACTTTTCAAACTATCTCAGGAAGCTCCCGAAGTTCAGCTTCTAAGGAAATAAGAGGACAAGACTGAAGAGAACAACCCTAAAAAGAGTTGTCATGGAGTAGGGTCAAAGGTGGATTATTACAATTTAGAATTTTTATGAAACAAAGTGGAGTACTTATATTCGGAAAATGTCGTACCAAGAAATGTGGAGGAATGATATATAGAGTGGGGGCATAGAACGAGGTTCTTTTATTTTTTCGATGGAAAGCAACTTTCCATTGCTCGCATGAAACAGCTAAATTTCACCATTCTACAAACAAACTCAGGGGGTCCACACACTAGAAATTGAATGGCCCGTCTATAGCATTTAAGAAATAAGTGTCCACCATCTGTATCTAATCGACTACACAAAGGGCATTTAACGATAAGGCACGACTAGCAAAACTAGTGGATGCGTATATGATAGCCTGATGTTTCACCTACTTCCTGATCCATAGCATCCATCTGTTGAGAAACCGACCGGCCCACGAAAGCCCAGTATTGGCCCATGCCGAAACCCTAGAAGTGTTCTATATAAGGAGGGGGTTTCCCCATTATAGATATATGAGAAAGCAATAAAGCATCGTTCCCCTCCTACATCTATGTTCAATCTGTGATTGTGATTGTCTTGCGTGTGAATCGACAACCTCGGACTACACCCGGTAGCGTGGTTGTCTAACACGTTATCAGCACGACGCTCGAGGATCGCAAGACGCCGGGGGATCGAACGACGACGTCGACGTACTATCGGCATCGAATCGCCATCACGCCGGCAGGTCTAGTCAGGACCAGCCGATCTGTCATACGCGATAGTCGTCGAATCCCTACTTCGATTCACGAAGAACGAAGGTAAAAAGAAAGTTGAATTTATGGGAATTGAATCTGTAGATCTATTTTTTAATAGATGCGCAATGCAAAATACGGTGTGCAACTCGGCCGCGCATAGTGCGGCTCATCCGCTGCCGACCTCGGCTTCGTGCCAGCTAGCGTCGTCGCGCTCTCGCCCGCCGCCACATGCTCAAGACGACTCCGCCTCCACGCTACCAGAAGCGCCGGTGGCTTTGCGCCTTTCATACATGCATGCAGCTGGCCTAAGATGACATGTCGCCGTGCCTCGGGCCTCGCGACCCCGGTGTAATGGCGCGAGGCGCCCCGTGACCCCGGTGTAATGGCGCACGCGCCCATACGCCCCTTCGGTTCTTCGAAAGGGCACTGCCCCTTGGGTCCCCGAAGAACCGCACCGACCTCGCCGCCCGGCAAAGACGCCGCCGGCTTCCCAGCGCACGAAGCGCCATCTCTTATTTGGTCACGCAGCCGCCGCCGTCGCGTCAAGCAATAGCCGCCACCACCCGCGCCGACCCGCACTTGGAGCGCCGCCGCTAGAAGTCGCGCCCATAGCAAAGACGCCATCGCCGGTTTCCCAGCGCGAAGCGCCACATCTTGGCCGCCACGCAGCGCCGCCGCCCCACGCCGAACCGCCCGACCGCACGCCGCACGAAGCGCCACCATCAACCCGCTACTGCCGCCAAAGACGCGAAGCCCCGCCGCCTGCATCGCCGCCAGAACCAACCGCCCACGCCACGCCACGCGAACGGCGGCGGGCGGCGCGTGCCGAACCCTAGCTGCCAGAGACGACCGCATCGGTGGGGGCGCGCGTATATGCCGTGAAAGAAACAAAAGAAAGGAAAAAGGTGACGCGATGGGCCGATCTTGCAGGCCAATGAAAAGGAAAAACGAGGAAGGAAACGGGGCGGGCCAAGCGGCTGTGGGATGGCCCATCAAAAGGGTGGGCCACGCGCGGGAGAAAATCAGTGGAAAAGAAAAAGAAAAGAAAAATAGCGGGGCGGGCCGGCTACCTGCGAGGAAGAAATGGGCCGCGTGGGAGAGAGAAAAAAACGGTGGGCCGCATGGGCCACTGACAAGAAAAAATAGGAGAGGCCGACGGGAATCGAAATGAATAATGTGGGCTGAGCAAATTTGCTCATAGGCCCTTAAATATCTGAAAATTGCATAGAAATTCCTCTGTAATACTGAAAAATTACGGAAACCCCCTGAAAATTGCTCAAATTACAGAAAATGCGTTTCCTAGCATAAAAGGGCCTCAAGATTTTGAATTTTAGTCCCTTTTTGAATTTGAAGCTCTCTTTTACTGGTTTCATGCCTATTTTATGAATTTTGACATGATTGCATGAATTTATTGCTTTAGTTTACTGAAATCCATGAGAAAATTAAAATTTGACGACCATCGTCCGGATTACACGTAGTAATCTAATAAAAGAATTTAATTAACATGCAGATGACCGGCATCGTGAACCGTGAGTTTCAGGAACTAGCCCCGCATGGTCAGAATTATCTCACGTGGGCATCTGATGTAAAGATCGTGCTCAGAAGCAAGAAGTCCGATCCGCCATTGGCCTAGGGTCCTCGGCGACGAGCAACCTCACGCCGCGCGTAACGATCGCTTTTGCATTTTCTTAGGCACCACCTCTCAGCCACTTTGAAGAATGAATATATGGCTGAGGGGAGTGCACTTGAGCTATGGAACGCACTCCAGAAGCGATTTGAAAAGCTCAAGTACACTATCCTGCCCCAAGCACAGCAGGATTGGAGCCGCCTGAGATTTGCAGACTATAAGACTGTGGCTGAATACAACTCCGCTTTGCATAGGATTTGTACTAATCTCACTCTCTATGGCAAGAAGATCACAGACGAAGAAAAGATTGAGAAAACTCTCTCTACTTTCCACCCTAGTGCTATCCAAGTTGCCCGCAGCTATCGACAGGGGCGATACAAAGAGTATAGCGAATCGATCGATGTGATGCAAGTTATGAATCGCAGGACTAAGTTCTTCGCAAAAACTTTGTCTCAAGAATCAGAAAGGGCAATGACACGAAGTCAATGCCAATAGATACAAAATAAAGAAGCCCAATCAAAGGAATAGGGGCAAAAAGGGTGGAAAGGGAGGGAAAACAGCCCAGAAAAAGCCTAATGCCCAAGAAAAGTCAAATGACAAAGAGAGGCTACCGGTCAAGCCGTATGGAGAACAGAACCAGACGTGCTTCCGTTGTGGCACTTGGGGACACTGGTCGAAGATTTGCCGGGAACCCAAGGATGTCGTCGCTGCATTCCAAGTTAAGAAGAAGGAGAAGGGCAAAATGCAAGCCAAGGCACACTTCGCCATGGCAGACAACGATGACGCCTTGGATGCCCCTGACACCACAACCCCACCTAATGAAGGGGAGAAGACCTCTGTTGATGACATCGAGGCAGAAGTGGACGCCCTCTTCACTGAATCAATTTAGTGCATGAATAGCACTTTCTAGTTCTTTTATTTTGGATGGTGGTAGTCATTTGTGAACATTTGAATAATGAATTGTAAGCTATAGAAGTGCAAACTATTATTTTCTCATGATTGGACATGTAGTCTATTTTTCAGCACTCTATTTTGCAAGCAATAATTATGCCACTATTTTGATTGCAATTGTATTGTATCTTACTAGAATCTGTGTAGCGCCCAATGGAGAAATCAGATTGTCGATAGTGGCACGACAAACACCATCTTGAGAGAGACCAAGTACTTTCACCAATCACAAAGAACACCGAAGTATTACTACAATCGCAGTAAGAATCAGGTATAATAGGCTCCTAAGAGCCACAATTACACCGCTTATGGGTACTACCCTGAATATTGAAGAAGCACTCTTGTACCCGTAATCTACAAAAACTCTCTTAAACTTCAAAGACATCCGTGCCAATGGGTTTCACGAGAAACATCTCAAGAAAATGGCAAAGAATATCTATGCATCATGAAGTATGCAGGATGTGAAAAGATGGTAGCAGAGAAATTTCCCTCATATGAAATCGGGTTGTACTACACAAGAATAAATGCACCAGTAGTGTATACTTCTCTCAAACCGCATTTAGAAGCTCTGAATTATTCTCCCTTTGGCATTGCCGTCTAGGCCACCCTGGTCTTAGAATGATAAGGAATATAGTAAACAACTCGCAAGGCCATAACTTGAATGTTAAAAATTTTTCAAATCAAGAAGATTTTGTGTGCCCCGCATGTGCCATTTGGGAAATTAATAACTCGCCATCCATTATGAAAGTAAGAGACGAAATCCTGCATTCTTAGAACGCATCCAAGGATATTTATGTCCAATTCAGCCCTTATCGGGACCATTTAGGTACTTCATGGTGCTCATTGATGCGTCCTAGAAGTGGTCGACGTCGCTTATTGTCCACCGTAAATCATGCCTTTGCAAAACCGATCTCGCAGATCATTAGAATTAAGAATACCTTCCCGATCATCGAGTGAAGTCCATTAGAATGGACAATGCCGAGAATTTACTTCAAAGGCATTTGATGATTACTGCACAGCACTAGGCATCACAGTTGAGCACTCCGTACCTCATGTCCACACGCAAAATGGGCTAGCAGAGGCTTTGATCAAGTGAATTAAGTTCATTGCCCTACCGCTTTTCTGAGTTGTAACTTGCCCAACACCGTTGGGGACACGCATCTGCACGCAGCGAAGACTCATCAATCTTCGACCATCAGCCTACAACATCCATTCACCAATGCAACTAGTGCAAGGGGTCATACTGAAACTTTCCCACCTTAGAAAATTTGGATGCATGGTATATGTACCGATCTGGCTCCACAATGGATCGCCATGGGCCCACCAGAAACATGGGATATATGCCGGATTTGAAAGTGCATCTATCATCCGATATTTGGATCCTATGTCCGGGGACTTGCATACGGCCCGGTTCGCTGACTGCATTTTTGACGAGGATAATTTCCCGTCATTAGGGGGGAGGAAATCAACCTTTGGATGAAAAATGTCGAGAAATCATATGGTATTCCACTGGTATCCCCGCACATGACCCCCGCACTAATAAAGCAAATCAAGAAGTCCAGAAGATAATTGATTTGCAAAATAAGGCAAATGAACTGCCTGATCACTTGTGATCTGAAGAGCGTGGTCAAGTCACATGTACCCGCTCGAAATGCACCAGAGAGGGTTGAAGTACCAAAGAGAATAGAAGGTACCCCGAATCCCGTTCAGAGGCCTCCAAACAAAAACAAAAGAACGGGAACTCTGGCTCCTCAAACCCGAAATACTCGGAGACGTCCGCGGAAAGAAGGGCAAGGGGACTTACCACGACTTATCACAAAATGCCCCAAAGAAAGAAGGGGAGCCAGTTGAGACTGCACCGAAAGAAGCCCGAGGAAAGGGCAATACCAGACTTGAACCTTCCACCAAAGGAAGTCGCCGGCGAAAATGTGTGCGCACACATAGGCGAAGAAAAGCTAAAGGAACTTGCCCCCGTGATGGGAAATAGCGGAGGAAGGCAAGTAGAAGTGCAAGAAGAAGCACCCCATGATGAAATGGCCATAAATTATGTATTAACGGTAGAATCTATGAATAGAGCAACAGCCAATGTAGATGCATATTTTGCAAAGAAAATTGCCACCATCATCGACCATGATCCCGAGATCGCATCTCTGGCGAGAATGCAAGAAAAGGCCTGACCGGGAAGAATGGAAGAAGGCAATATCTGTTGAATTGATCTCTCTGAACAAAAAGAGGTGTTTGGGCAGATGTCACACACCTCCCCATATTCACCCGTGAGGTCACAAATGGGTCTTTGTTCTAAGAGGAATGAAAAGAATGAAATTGTAAGGTACAAAGGAAGGTTTGGTTGCTCAAGGTTTCACTCAACGCCCCGGAGTTGATTATGAAGAAACCTACTTCCGGTCATGGGCGGAATAACCTTTAGGTATTTGATCTCAATGGCGATCAACTTGAAGTTGGAAATGAAATTGATGGATGTTGTAACGGCATATCTTTATGGAAGTTTGGATTAGGACATATACATGAAAGTCCTGAAGGTATCCTTGTCCCAACCAAGATAGAGCAAATAGAAATCTATACAGTGTGAAACTTGAGAAATCACCGTATGGACTCAAGCAGTCAGGAAGAATGTGGTATAATCGCTTGAGTGAATTTCTCTGCGAAAAGGGCTACACAAACAATGAAGATTATCCTGTGTATTTATACGAGAGATCCCGAATGGATTCTCAGATAATCTCGCTCACGTGGATGACTTGAACATCATCGGGACAAAGAAAGAGATAGAAGAAGCCTGCTCATACTTGAAGTCTGAGTTTGAAATGAAAGACCTGCGAACAACTAAATTTTGTTTAGGCCTGCAGCACGAGCATGTCCAAGGCGGAATCTTGGTACACCAATTATCCTACACCCAGAAGGTGTTAGAAAGATTTGGATTTGAAAAGGCGTATCCCGCAAAAACCCCAATGGTCGGAAGGTCACTGCAAACAGACCAAGACCCATACAGGTCTAGAGAAGAGGGGGAGGAAGTCCTGGGATCAGAAACCCCATACTTAAGTGCAATTGGTGCGCTCATGTACCTCGCAAACAGCACCAGGCCGGACATTGCGTTCGCTGTGAATTTGCTGGCTCGGTACAGTGTAGAGCCAATCAAAAGACATTGGAAGGGGATCAAGGACATCTTCATATACCTTCAAGGAAACAAGGATCTTGGCTTGTTTTATGGAAAAAATCAAGAATTGAACCTAGTTGGCTATGCAGATGCAGGGTACCTGTTTGACCCGCATACTGGCAAGTCACAAACCGGGTATGTTTTCCTTTGTGGCGGGACGGCCATTTCATGGAGGTCGTCCAAGCAGACACTTGTGTCAACTTCTACAAACCACTCGGAAATAATTGCCCTGTATGAAGCCTCTCGAGAATGTGCATGGCTTCGAAGAATGGCTCACCACATCCAGAAGTCATGTGGACTGAATATTGAGCAAACCCCCACTATAATTTATGAAGATAATGCAGCTTGTGTTGCTCAAATGCAAATGGGCTATGTGAAAAGCAACCTGACGAAGCATATTAATCCCAAGTTCTTCTATGCTCATGAAATGCATAAGACGAACGAGATTAAGATACTGCACACTAAGTCATGCGAGAATTTAGCTGATTTATTCACTAAGTCTCTCCCAGCATCCACTTTCGAAAGGTGCGTGAAGGGAATTGGGATGAAAAGGCTTAGAGAAGTGCAGATTTCAGGGGGAGAATCTTCACATACTCCAAAGTAAATCTTAGACATGTAGCCTAAGTACCCAAAGGAATGTCACGAAGATGACTTGAAAATTGGGTGAATTGTACTATTTTTCCCTTAGTGAGTTTTCACAGAAGTTTCTCACATAAGGTTTTTAACGAGGCAATTCGTGCAGCACAAGGCGTATGCTATGTACTCTTTTTCCAAATTTTTCCCACTGGGTTTTTATGGAGTTTTAATGAGGCATATGCATCTCACGGCAAAGGCCAAAGGGGGAGTGTTGAGAAACCGACCGGCCCACGAAGGCTCGGTATTGGCCCATGCCGAAACCCTAGAAGTGCTCTATATAAGGAGGGGGTTTCCCATTGTAGATATATGAGAAAGCAATAAAGCATCGTTCCCCTCCTACATCTATGTTCAATCTGTAATTGTGATTGTCTTGCGTGTGAATCGACAACCTCGGACTACACCCGGTAGCGTGGTTGTCTAACACCATCAAGGTAAAATGCCCAACCGTATGCCTGACGACACACAACTTAGGACGAGAGGAACTCCATTTAACGACCGCCACTACTAGAAAACTGACCTTTCATACCAGCACATCAGTATCGATTGGATTGAAACCGGTACTAACAAAGGCATCGATCCGGTTTATTGGAGTGCAGGCGAGTCCTCGGTTGGAGCCACGAACCGGTATTGATGCCCTCGCATTAGTTCCGGTTCGTGATACTGACCAAGATCAAGGCACGGATAAATTAGTCCCGTTCAGAACACGAGCCGGCATCGATGCCCTCTCATTAGTCCTGGTTAGGTTACTGAACCCGCATCGATGCCTCGTTTCAGGAAAGTTCAAAAGGAATGCATATTCTATTTACATCAGTACGCGATGGTGGGTTGGTTCAAGTCCCGCTTCTCCTATACATCCTTAACATTTTAAAACATTTCCTAGTACTATTCAAGACGGGTGAGAACCGGACTAATGCTCATGAGCATCGGTCCTGATGGCTTGTACCGGTTCAAAAACCGGTACTAAAGCCAGTTACGAACCGGTACTAAAGATGAGTTCTCTAGTAGTGCGCGATGAGAACTCGCGCGCCAAGTACAATTCTAGAGCGAAATTCACAATGACAAGCAACACACCATATGCACCCAATTGGGTATTTTGGACGATGTCGTTACTATTATATGTATATAATTATATAAAAAAATCCTATCAACCTAAAGCTGCAGTGATATAAGGCCATCTCCACCAGTTGCCCCATTTGCCCCAGTCTCATTACTATTCATCTATAGTGTTGGGGTATTGCCCTATCATTATTTATTACCTCATCACTATTCACCTTCCCAAGAACCACCCAATCACTATTTTGCACTCTCTATATTCATTATTCATTGCCCCATCACTGTTCACCTCCCCAATAGTGTGCTCCGAATTTCACTGCTACAATGATGGGCCACCCCAAATGGGGCAACCGCTGGAGATGACCCAATTAGGACATTCTAATTATCAGCAATAAAAAATATTTTACATTCATACCATTGTAAAGTTGTATTTTTCACATATACGCCATTAAAAAGTGTGTTGCCCTATGCAATGGTTTTAACTCTCATAAATATGCCATTATAAATCGGACTGGTCCAAAGTGCCCCTCCCTCCTCCAACCTCCATTTCCTCTCCTGCATGCTCCTCCTCCCTTCTACCTCTAGCTTCTTTCCCATCTTTCCTTTTCTCTCCTCCTCTCTTCCTCGCTCTCCTTCCCTCTAGGCCATTAGCCGTGGAGCAGCGGCCGTCGAGCAGCCACGAGTTCCACCAAGCTCTAGTTGTGAAGTAGCGATGAGATCTGGCCATAAAGGAGAGCAGGGGTTGGAGCTCGCTACTAGCTAGTATGGGTGGAGTAGGGAAACATCGAAACTGGAGCAGAGATGACGACGCTCCGACCATGAGGGGGAGACAGGGAAGTTAGAGAGAGAGAGGGAGCTTGCTAGCGGTAGGCCTCACTGGCCAGGTGGAAGAGGACACTCTTGGCTTTGACCATGAGTGGAAGATAGAGGGGAGCTGGAAAGGGAGATCAAGGGACTTTAGGAGGGATGAAGGAGGGAATTCGCCAACATTGGGCCTCGCTAGCCAGTTGGAAGAGGAGGAGGCGCTCGTCGGTGCGAGTGGAGCAAAGTGACATGGAACAGAGAGGACGGCGCTACGACCAAGAAGGGGAGAGATCAAGAGAGAGGGAGAACTTGGGAGGGAGGGATGGAGCTCTCGACAGTGAGCTTCCCTAGCTGGTTGGAAGAGGAAGGTGGGGGAAGAGGAAGGAGAGGAAGAAGAGGAGAGCTGACATATTTATTGAAAATTTGATATAGCCCGAGGGTTCTATCAGAGATAGAGCTTTACAATGGTATGAGGGTAATGTCACACTTTTTAATTACATATATGTGAAATTGCAATTTTATGATGGCATGAATATAAAAAGCCTAATAAAAACTAGCGAACATTGACAAGGCCGTAAATATTATTTATATTTATATAGTGGGAGCGCTCTCTGGCCGGAGTTTCTCGTAAAAAAAAAACCAACGAGCATAG
Organism: Olyra latifolia; assembly: GCA_036346145.1. Lineage (NCBI taxonomy): Eukaryota > Viridiplantae > Streptophyta > Magnoliopsida > Poales > Poaceae > Olyra > Olyra latifolia. The sequence goes on along the minus strand of CM070524.1, from coordinate 36,366,457 downwards.
AACTTTAGAGCTTATTTGATTCTACGTTGCGGCACGGATGGTGGCCCTAGCGAACATGGTGGAAACGGGAATTTTATTTTTTTTTATATTTAATTATTTTCGGAAATAAATAAATGATATTCATATTTAAAAAATAAATAAATAGACTCTGTCGCCACCGTGCCGGCGGAAGTTTGAACCGCCTCCTGGCTCAAGCGAGATATAAAAATCGCCCAACGGGAGGCGATCTTTGGCCTCGTGGGCAAGCCCGAGGTGGAGCAAAGTCCTCGATGGAACAGCGAGATAAATGAACCGCCTGCTAAATTAAGCAGGCTTTGCTGTCTCCCAAAATCGCCCTTCCAACCAAGCGATAAGTATAGTCCGCCTGCCAATAGGGCGAGATTCTAATTTTTGCAATTTTCTAAAAAATAAATTATGTGACTTTAGAATAAAATACTATGTATCATAAAAATAAAACTAAATAAATGGAGTCCCAGCATCGTTTGAAAATGTAAGTCATAATAGGTGCGCCGTATCGAACCGAAATTTTTTTTTGCTTACCCAAAAAAAAATTTACAAATATAAAAATGCCCATTGTTGTAACCCAAAGACAATAATACCCCTCCACCGCGGTTTGGTAGCGCAGCACTGGCATATATAACTATATAATATATTATATATGCCATATATAACTATATAATATGTTATATATTATATATGCCATATATAACATGTATATAATATATTATATATGTTATATATAATAATAGTTAATATATAACATATGTATGATATATATTATATATAAAAGTATATATATTATCAAGATATATGGCCTCGTTATTTGGTCTATGTAATCTTTAAAAATAATAATATGGAAATAATGAATAAGTTTCAAAGAGACTTTTTATATTAATAATTATTCGAAAATTAAATAAATAGATAGAACAATAAACCTGTGCGGTCATGAGATTTAATCATAAACCTCACATGCCGCGTTGAAGAAAGAGCACTCTCAGGAAATTTTTATTCTCAGGATTACAAGGATGTTCCTACTGAGTACAACGGGGATATTTCCCCTTACTGATAGCATCAGGTCCAGCCTCCCTTGCACGACGTGCCCTCTCGCGCTTTCTCTCCCTTTCAGCCTCTCGTGCCTCAGCAGCTTGACGTTCGGCGTCCTCTTGTCGCCTCGGTACTCTCCTAGAACGCTTTAAGCTTCTCCTCCTGCTCCTCCTCATATTGGCGCCGCTGAACCATCGCTTCTTCCAACGGACCTCACGCCGATGTGTTTCTTGTCTTCCTCTGATTGCTCGTGTCTAGCCAACGCCGTAAATCGCAGAGAGGTGGGGAGACTATATGTTAAATGAAGAACATAAGTCAAGACAGATCACATGAAGCACATAAGACTATATGTTAATCATGCGAGATAGGGTGAGCAAGTACCTTTGGACGCCGCCAAAGGCAACCTTGGGTGGATCGTATCGTAGTTTGCACATATGAAAAACCTCCTTCCGTAAGTATATGAGAAATCTTCGCCGGATTGAACAAACTTGCAAAGGTCACCGCAGGCTAATATTGGAACATTGACCCTTCAGCACGGTGGTGTTAAACTTGCTTCATGGACGGTCCTCACAAATGAGGTCGCCATTGCTCGTTACAACTAGATTTGTGCAAAGGTATGGGCGGAGTAATATGTGAGATTGAGAGGAAACTTGGAGCGCAGGGACTCGGAGGCGGAGGGAAATAAATAGCCAAGTCCGCTCGGTGCATGGACCGAGTTCATCTTGCTTCTTCTTCTTTGCATTTGATGTGATTGACGGTGTCAGCGGATCATTGGTGGCAAAGCCCGCAATTATTCATGTGACCGTGTCGGCGGATCATGGTGAGCAAAGGCCCGCAATTATTCATGTGACGGTGTCGCGGCATCTTGGTCGCCAGCGTCTGCCGCAATTATTGCTGTGGACCGGTGTCCGTGCGGCTCGCCGTCAAGGCGATGCGATGATTTATAATGGATGCCGCCGCAGCGATGTGACCGACGCCGAAAAGAGGTATTGTCGTCGACGGCATGCAATGTTAGCGATGAAATTAAAACAAGTGGCTAAACGGCCACCAAATTTCGCTTTTGAAGGCGGTAATTCGACAAAGACTCATTCCTAGGCAAATAGCATTCAAAGCCACCGCACTACTCCACCTTGTTATCTTCGCGACCGCTACACCGATGGAATGAACGACGGAGATTCTCGCCATGTCAACGTGAATGTTAATTAATGATAATTAGGAGCTAATTTAATCAAAAGCCGATAATGACGAACGCCCTATATAGAGAGGAAGGAGGCATCACCGCTTTTGCCTCTGGTCCCTCATTCACCCGTCCATGGTGACCACCCTTCCATATCATCGCACCATGTATGTCATGCTAGCTTTCAAATAAAAAATAGTACGCACCTATTTGTCTAATTTTCTAAAGGCCTTAAGTTCAGTCATGCAGTTAGACCCCATTCATCCATCACGGCTTACACGTCACATTTTGAGTGTAATATAACCCGTAACATCGCAAAACTCGCGATATTAGGATCATATTACAAACAAAAGCGACAAGCGTGAAGGATGAATGGGTCTAAACAGTAACATTCGCCGAATAACCACAGAGTTGAAAAAGCTAGCATGACATTGCTTCGATCCCCGCCGAAAGTCTTTCTTTGGTCCATGTGATGGAAATAATATGTGAGATTGAGAGGAAACTTGCGTATACAGAGGACTCGGGGCCGGAGGAAAATAAATAGCCAAGTCCGCTTTGCATGGACCGAGTTCATCTTCTTCTTCTTTGCATTTGATGTGATTGACGGTGTCGGCGGAATCATTGGTGGCAAAGCAGTGCCCTCAATTATTCATGTGACCGTGTCGACGGCATCGCTTGTCGCCAGCGATGCCCGCAATTATTGCTTTGTGATCGGTGTCCGGCGTATCGCCGGGTCGCCAGCGTTGCGCAATTATTGATGTGACGGTGTCCGTGGTATCGCTGGTCGCCAGTGACCGCAATTATTGACGTGATCGGTGTCCGGCGGTATCGCCGGTCGCCAGTGCCGCAATTATTGATGTGACGGTGTCCGCGGTATCTTGTTGGTCGCCAGCGCCCGCAATTATTGACGTGATCGGTGTCCGCGGTATCGCTGGTCGCCAGCGTTCGCAATTATTGATGTGACGGTGGCCGCGGCATCGTTGGTCGCCAGTGACGCGCATTTAGTGATGTGACCGGGCATGCATCGTTAGCAATCATCGCCTCCATCTTATCGCGAAATGTGGCCGAGGCGATATAGGCAACCGTAGCATGTGTTTAATCATTAAACGATGTCAAGAAGCATAATGAACAACTTATTAATCCAATTCGTTAAGTACACCTCGGCCTATATAATGCGAGGCGTAGTGGCGTCCCTCTCACTCCCACCTCACTCTCACTCGACTCTATGTGTGTATACTCCCTACTAGGGTTGGCTTGGGAGGGGAGGCGAGTAGAGATAGACATACCACATCGCACATATGGCTTCACGACCCACACCGAACGGTTGATCCGACAAGCCCGGTGGACGCCAAATGGTCTCGATCGCAAGCCCGCCTACCAAGCTTAAGACCGTCTATTCGGACAAGAGCTAGCTATAACACGAGCCAACAATGATAAGAGACCCAAACTTCTACGGGGATGGCCACGCCAGCGTCTGGAGTGGACACAGATTGTACAAACTTTGACCAAAGTTGTCGAAGGATGGATCGCCGACGCTTTCTACCGTTCGCGTGCTTATTGTGAGTAACCATCCTGGACAACGACCAAGTGTTTAATACATTTTCCATCTCACATTTTTCTCATTTCTATATGTAGACCAATGATCGCGGCTTCACCAAATGGATGGACGATCCTTCCCAATGGCCGCGTTCGCTACATTGAACATCTTCACGCAAGAATCTCCCGGATTGAGGAGCGAGTTGACTTTGCTACTCGGGCCTACAACGTATACCCGTGTGGAACCGCTCCGTGGATGGCAAGAAACCTAGCGTCCTTACTACAATAGGGTTTATTTCAAGTCATTTGCATAAAGATTCGACTCGTGGATTACTACCATGTAATGCGTTTCACATTGTCAATGTCACCGAGCACCATTTTCATCTCATTCATATCGTGCAAAGCCTTGAGATACAAGACACTACTTATTGGCGTACAAGATAAAGAAGAATAGAACATGAAGTGGCTAATTAAGCCACACCGCCGATTCGAAAGCGGTAATGCCGGGTAGCCCTCATATACGTATGGCCACCTAAGGGTTTATGGGGTGGCGGAGCCCACCCCAGAGGCGTGCACATAACTTCTCGAGCTACATTCGCACTCAATGGGGCGAGAAAATACGAAAAATATCAGGAGCGATAGATGGCATAAAGAAAAAAGCTATAAAGCTAAAAATGACAAATGGCGAAAATGATCATACAACTACTGAATATATACATCAGAATGTACAAACTACGGTCGTCCCCGCTTGGGCTTCACCTCATGGTGATCCCTCGAGTTGTGCCTTTGCGGCACGCCCAGTATCGCGATAGGGAAGGTGAAGCGGTCCGCGGTGAACATCCGGTGAGGACGAGCTCAGGCTTTGCGTCGCCAAGTCGACTGTGACGGCCGTGGTCACAGAGGAGGCGCCGACAACCGGAGCCCCCAACCTCGTCGTCTTGGACGGCATCGTCCACGCCAAGGTCATCGGCCTCGGTCGCCCACACCGACCGACCGGACCGTGCCACTCTGTGAAGATAGGATCTAATCCATGCAATGTCCACATTACTAAACGATAAATTATAAATACATGAAATTGAAGTGCTCGACTAAAAACTAACTCGCACCAGAATAGAGGGCGCGGTGCTCGTGGTGTGGTGCGACCGTGGTGGTGCTCGAAGCACCGTAGGGTGTGAACGGCGCGATGGTTCGAGAAGACGCGCGGCAGCAGGAAGACGCCCGGCCTTGGCGAATCGCCGCCTCCACATTCCTCGGGCGCCATGCGAGGACGGCCAAAGGCCTCTGGCGGTACCCTCAAGGAGGACAAGGTGGCCTGGGCCGACGTGCGACTGGTCAAATCTGCGTCGTCGCCCGCATAATCCTACATATTAAGGTAGTGTCACATTATAAATTTTAATGAAGGTAGGGTGGAGAAGGGCAATAAAGTTCATACCCCTCGGTGTAGGTAGAGGGCGTCCGGAAGGCTGCAAAGACGTGAGGCGATAGCTCGCGTTGTCTTCTCGTAGAGCCTCTGGAAGGTCGCGAGTATCTCTCCTCCGGTCATCTCAATGCCGCGTCGCAGCGCCGACAACGCCGTCGTGCATCGACGTTGCACTCACGAAGAATGTCGATCTGTATATAGGCCCATAGCAATCAAGCGGTGTATGCTGCTAAAAATAGAAATTGAAAAGCAGGGGTAAAGATCGGTACCGCCTGGTAGGCAGCCTGCGCGCGGTGCAGCGAGTACGTGTCGGTGGCTCACGCGACGTGGGCGATCTCGGTGGAAGGGGTGTGACCCACCCGCGTCCTCGTAGACGCACTGTACCACCGTACGTACGCCGGATACGACGTGGCGTCGTACGGCCGGTCCTCCTCGACCCGCTTATCTAGAGCGTCCTCCCACTGTGCTACTCAAGGCTCCATCACAGGAGCCCACAGATAGCCAGCGGTGTGGCCACGTCTAGTGGATCTGCAGCAAACATCGTGTATAACACTTATAAGGCAGATGATCGAAATGGAAATTAGAGATTAATGGAAAAGATCGTCTTGGTGAGCTCGACGCGGGGCGGTGTGGACAACAGTAGAGGAAGTCCCGTGGAGGCCGAATCGCCGCATCACCGCTGCGGTGAGTACTCCTCGACGAAGATGTCAAGAGTAACGGTCGGGTTAAGCCAAGATAACCGTCCCGCTAACAAAGCGACGACAACTCGTGAGGGACGCGAGCAAGCACTCGGTCCTCACCGTAGGGTGTCCAAACGACATCCCTCTCTGCACCTCGCCCGGTGCCTCACGTACTCTGGGTAGTCCTTGTGCGCTGAACGTGGGCCTGTAGGTCGCAAAAGGAGAAAACAAGCGAAGTTATCGCTATGTTACGTAAATAATGCATAAATCATGATTTAAACATTACGTATCCTCCGTGAAACCAAAGGAAGCCCATGGTGGGCCTATCCTCCGGTGTGTCGTGGTAGTACGCCGCCTCGAAGGATCAGTGATCCATGAGCGGGCGCCCAATGGCGATCCGCCATACGACCACAAACAGAAGAGAAGGCAACCACCGAGATCGGTGTGGCATCCGTCTTCAAGACGGCGTCGCTTTCAAACCTCTCAGACGCCCCGCAAGGACAAATGAAGCCCAACTATACTGGGGACCTCGTGGGGGCGGCGTCGGCGATCTCCTCGGCGTGCAGGAGGTGCTTGTCGACGCAATGGCCGTCCGTCTTGGTGAACATCACCCGGTACCAACACCCAAAGGTGTAGGCCTCAAGGTGTCGGGACATAGTAGCGCCATCGGCCCGAGGGTGGATGTGCTCACTTTGTCAATGTTTGCAAGTACCAATGTTAGCATGTAATTTAAGAAGGACAAGTCGCTTCGTTAGTTCTACTGCGGAATCGCAGGCCACCTCTTGATGGACCACGTGTCTCGCCGAGGAAAAAGGCGGTACACTCTGCGCTGGTGCACGGACTACCCGCGAACCGCCTAGCAGTCGACACGCCAGACGGTGAGACGCCCACCGCCACCACGGCACCGGCGCGCCGACGGAAGCCCTGAAGGTACGAGACGCCCCGCAGAGTCGGCGCCTCTCCCCGCACGGAGGTGAAAAGTGTGTCTCCGGCCTCCATCGGTCCACAAGTGCCGCAAGGAGGGACCGGTCAAAACCAAACGCCTCGACGATCTGCCGGGCGGGTCTCAACGAACGCTGGTAGTAGCCTCCAAAGATCCGACACACGGAGGAGGCTCGAGAGGCGCATCTGCGAAAATGAAGCATTCAAGACGTAAGTAAAGGTAAATTATAAAAAACGAAAGTAAGGAAGGTTCGTCTTATACGATGTACCTGTCAACCCAACGTGCGTCTAGAGTGAGCAACTCGGCAGGTGTCCTAGTACGAAAGACACCTAGCGATCGCCTCCATCAGACCGAGGTAGGCCCGATGCCTCACGGTCAAGGGAGGGGGCGAGCAGGCCTCTGCTGCTGCCGCTGCTGCTGCCAGTGGCGCCGGCTCGGCCGCCCATCTCGCCGGCCATCGCCACGTCACCTCGCGAGATATGCAAGTATGAGTTATTTATTTCCATTCAAGCAAGATTAATTCATAAAGAAAAATACGTATATACCAAAAGATAATGTCATCAACAGACACTACATATCATGCAAACATAACATATTACATAAACATAAATAAGTCATCATATTACATTGCCACCAAGAAGTCAAGATATTACATTGACGCTAATATTACAAATGTAAATTACACATATCAAGTAGTTCGATTAAGGTTTCATAGATACATTTTCAACCGAATCGGTCGTCGTCCATCCGCCCCGACCGGACGGGCCAAAGATCCAAATCGAGGACCCAAATGCAATAGGCTTGTCACAGCCACATAAGTGTGACCGTCCTCGTTACCTCGCCGATCTCTTCTCAACTCTTCCACCTCCGACCGATCCATGTCGTTCGAATCTTGACGGTGTCGGCGACGACCAAGATCACACTTCAAGAATTCCCTAGCCGGTACATGACGGCTGTTCGGACCAGTGGATTAGTAAATGTACCGAAAATTGCATACCCATATATCTCTGCATGCCATGTATTTCGGATTGTTTCCTTCCTGAAATATTCGGACACAAATGGAAAATTAGGGTGATTTGTCATTGAAGCTGCCGCTAGTACATGAGAGCATGGCTTGTGAAGAAGCTTCGGTTTGCGGCATGAGCATGTGCATGTATGATCACGCAGTATGCACTCTTGCGTAACTCCGCTCACGCTACCGCCACGACGCCTCTATCCTGCAGATTATGTGGTACCCGAGATGATCTCGTCCCCATCGCCGTCGCAATGTCTTTCGCCTTACCTATCTTCTCGGCCATATACTTTGTAATAGCAATGAGTATATCAAAGTATCGTCACCATAGCAAGCAGACGCTGCACGATAATGATCCATGAAGTACTTGCATGTACCGTGAAGAATTCCCTCCACAATTGCAACCAGAGGCAATGCCCTCATCCCCCGCATGACCCAATTGTACACCTCTGCCAGATTTGTCGTCATTATTCCGTATCTAGCCCCTTCAGTATCATACAGGAGAGCCCACTTCTCTTTTGGATCATCCTTAATCCAATCGAGAAGCATCTCACGACAGAAGCTCGTGTCGCCTCGCTCTCCGCCTTTGATCAGTAGTTCACTACCGCTTTGTGGTCATCTCATCGAGTGTTTTCCATAATTTGTTGAATTTTCTTTCTTGATTCTGCTTGCACAACCTCTTGAATAGGTTCATGCAAAGGTTTATTCTTAAAGTGACTAAAAAATTTGCTCCCATATGCCTCATGCACCACCTTTGCATATCACTCCATTGGGCACCCCTGCTGTCGGAGCCATTTGTAATCTCATCAATCGCACGCAGAAGCTTTGCATGTCTATCATGAATGACACACACATTTGGTCTCCTGTGACAACAAAGAAGTTTGACACGCCTAGGAACCATACCGACTATCTCAGATTCTCTCCTCCACAAATGCAAATGCCATCGGTAAAATCGATTGTTGCCATCCACGGCAATTGCTTTGCCAATATTTGCCCCTTATACTTGCGGTGAGGAAGGTTCCATCTACACAGAGCATGTGGACAATATGTGAAGCCTCTTATGCACGGACCCAATGCAAAGAATACCGTTCAGTAACCCACTTGCGGTGTCGACGCCGAAGCGTGATACTCCTTCATGTCATAATGCGCTCCAGATTTCTTCTACTAATCGCTCATAGGTTGGAACATATTTGCATACGATGCTTCATATGTCCCGAACCGCATTTCCAAATCCTTCGCTTAGCTCTCCAGCAAGGGATACTTTATGGTGTACTGGAATTGTTCCTCAATGGCCCGTATAATGGACCGAGGCTCATATCTTATGTTCTGAACAATTTGTGAGTACATTACAACTGCAACAAATGTTGATGTCATATTTCTGTGCCTTTGTTGTGCATTTTGTAATTGACAGTCGTGCTCCTTTACAATTGAACACACCCAGTAATCCACCCACTTTCCTTTAAATGCTTGTACACGCCACGGGCAATCAGGAACAACACACATCACATCGTAGATGCTTTTACTCGACTTCACTACCCTGAACTCCCTCCTCAGAGATAAAGACCAATACTTCACGACATCCAATACAGCTTCCTTAGTCGGGTACATGGCTCCCTGAGTCACCTCATTCTCATGGTAATCCCATGGTGTGTGCGTGCCTTCATGTACAGATAAATCTTGGAAGTTGTAAGTATTCCACTCTACAGCACCGGCGATCACTCAAACTTCTCTCATCGTCGACGATCTTCATCGTGGACTTCCTCATGCTCTGATCCTCTACCGCCATTTCAGAACTATTGACTCGATTCGTTCCCTTCATCGGCCGCCTTGCCGCCTCTTCAATTGTTTCATTGCCTTCTTCTCCTATATCTGCTCCGCATGTGCTTCTCCCACGCCCTCTGTCACCTCCGTGTTCCCTACAACCTCCACCTCCTCTTCCACTACAAAGACCACTAGTCTCCCTAGCTCTTCCACATCCGCATGTTGCTTGTACTCTACCGCACTAAGAGAACTAGAGGAAGGCACCGCTCGATTGCAATCTCAACGTGGCGTCTCCAATTCCGAGTACTCGATATAGGTATCAACTCCCAAAAACCTTCAAGAAGACGGCTCGGAATGCCCGAACTCTCATGACATGTTCTTCTTCGTTGAGTTGAAACGTCCGTAATAACCAATGTTGTAGCCCACTAAATGACCTTTCGGTGGGTCTTGATATCCCTAATGTACATGATTGGAACATTGATAAATCTACCCCATAAGGACCTTGCACAATCTCTCCTTCCCATAATGGATCTGAAAATTGACCTTGTTCATCATATACCCCGCTCAACAAATTTCGCACATTGATTATTATACGTCAATCTCCTTTTTCTACATCTATTTTTAACAATATTACTACTGACCAAAATATCGACCAACATCTTGTTCATTATCTCTACAAATAAAATACTCTTCAACATATAATAAATTAGTAAAGTACTATACTATTTTCAATGTAAACATTACATATTACCCTTCTATTCCTTATCTAAATCCTAACCCTACCATGTTCAAACATACCACACAATCGCACAATTTATTGACTATACTATTTAAATCTAAACTCTAAATATTACCGTGCTATTTGTAACTAAAACCCTAATCCTAGCCTAAATATTAGACGCCTATTTTTAGCCGTAATACCCTAACTCAGGCATAAATATAACTATGCTATTTGCCTAAACTCTAATCCTAGCCTAAATATTACACGACTATTTTTAGCCTAAACCCTAGTCTAAATATTACCTGCTTCTACACACAATGTAACATACACTAAATTCATATGACTATCCTACCAAGTTTTATCAAATAAATTTTTACTACATAATAAAAATACTGCAAATCGAAGAACCGCTGTGCTTCTCTTCTCTCACTTCTTCTCTCGCTCTCTCCTCTTCTCGTGTGAAATGGGAGCAGTCTTGCGACCATGGCGGGCGCGCTTAAAAACAAAATTTCGCTTGGATTGGGCAGATTTCACCGCCTCAAATCTCGCCTTTGAATGGGCGGATTTTTTCCCGCGTCCAAAGTTCGCCTTCCGTCGGGCGGAATTTGCTCCACCTCATCTTGGTAGTGAAGAAGGTCGCCTCCCGTTGGCGGATTTTATATCTCGCCTGAACCGAGGGCGGTTCAAACTTCCCGCCAACGGGTCGGGCGACGGAGTCTATTTATTTATTTTTTTAAAACTGAATATCATTTATTTATTTCCGAAAATAATTAAATATAAAAAAAAATAAAATTCGTGGAAACGGATCATTTGCCACATTCTAAAGAACATGTATCAACGTTTTCCACTATGTAGAACGTAACTGGTAATATGCCACTGCAAATAAATACATGCTAATAATATTCCATTTTCACCTTTTAATTGCAATAGGGCTTCTAATTTTTCCCCATGTGAAAAGACGATTTTGACCTTGGGCATTCACATTTCACTACTGCTATGCTCGTTAACAATTCTACCCTTGAGCGTTAACATTTTATTTAAGTCTTTTCTACTTATTTATCTGTCTTCATATCATGCAAAAAAATCACATGGTTTGGCTTTTTTGCGTCCGGTGTTTTTATGTTGAAACAACCTCTCAAAGCTCTCCAAAACAAGTTGAAGAAGCAATTTGGTTCTTCAAGCTACTTCGAAAAGTTCTTGAGGTTCAGTGTGTCCTCGTTCTTTTTCGGTTTAGATTCCAATTTTAATTCACAGCCGGAAATTTGTCATTTTGTACAAGCCAAATGTTTTGGCACTTGGTAGCCATTTTCTTTAGATCTTTGTGTTTCTTCTCAAACCTCTCAAAAAAGTTTTATCAAATTTTTTGTACATGTCTAACCTCTCTATCGAGGACCTGCAACTTTTTAGATTATAATCTATAATAGTTTTTTTGCTACGAACAAATATCTTTCCACCGCGTCATATTTCATTTGATTCATTCACACTCTAAGCTCCGCTTTCATTCTTTTACACTCAAGTACTCCGAACTTCTACACCCACAACTCCGCTTTTCCATGCTCATGCTTGTACACCCTCTAATTTGGTATATGTTAGACTGATAGAAAGTTTTCTAAAATGCAAGATGCTAAAAAAATAAAGCTAGATAAATAGGATGATTTGATATATATTGAACCGATCGTAAACTTAGTAAAATAGCAACACTAAAATAAGTAAGCAAACCAAATAAATAGAAAGTATTCTCATGTTGTCTTGACTATTAAATAATTGATGGATGATGAAGATGGATGATGTACCGCCATTCACCGCTCACCGTTAGAGATTTTTGAAGGGCACTCCTAATGCAGTGATGTTAGCTGTTTCTGTCTACCATGTAGGACAGATTGATGAGGTGGAGAATAATTAATAAAGAAAAAGAGCAAGGTCGTCTTATATAAGACACAATCTCTATCCTAGAAATAAGTGAAAGACACGGGAAGAAATCCTCACTAAGAGCATTAAGACGTTCCTATAAGGCTCAAAAATAGAAAGAAAAGATAAAGAATAAATTAATTACTATACACGGTGCATTGGGATGTATCCATAGCTGTCTTTATGTGATGTGGCATGTTGAAAAACAACTCATTGAAACTATATGCTAGGAGTGCCCTAATACTCCCCTAGTAAAAAATATGTCATTTATAGTACACGCAAGTCAAAGTTTTTAAAAAATCTAGCTATAAATATCATTTGAACTATATAGATTGAGTACATCAAAATTACATGTGTAGATTTGTTTGAAAGAGTACTTCGATAATGATAAAATTTTAGTGGGTTTTATAATTAAATTGTAGCAACATTTAGTGGTCAAATGTGTAATTTGGAGAATGTGTCCATATTTAAAATGATAATTATCTGTGGCCGGAGGGAGAAGCAGAGATAATGAATAGAATAAGGCCAAACAAATAAAACAATTTAAGCAAAAGAGGCACACTTTTTTTCCATGTTGTAATGCAAGGTCAAAATCGTCTTTTCGCACACAAAACGGTACACCTGATCTGGTCCTGATGGAAGTTCAAATCCCACCCTCCCTCTCCAAACTGCTCTCTTTCTGTCGCTCGCCCCGACGAGGCAACCGATGAGGTCGCTCTTCTCCAAGCCCCCACGCGCGCCGGCCTCCCCGCCGCCGTTCGCGGCTGGCGGAGAGACCACCGCCCGAACCCCATCCACCCACCACCGCCACCGCCGCTTCCCCAAGGAGAACGTCGACCCCTCCTCCCCTGCCCTGTCCGACCGCTCCCCCTCATCCGCCGCCGCCAAGCCCCTCGGTGCCAGCAACCGCAGCCTCCCTCCCCGGCCCCCGCTCAAGCGGAAGCTCGACGTCTCCGCCGCAGCGCCCGAGAGAGCCCCTGTCGCCGCCGCCGCCGCCGCCTCCGACTCCGGCGTCCAGGTACGTGGATGCGTAGGGTTTTGGTGAAACCCTTAGCTAGATCCGGTTTAATGTGCGTGGCTCTATGGCAGGTGGTTCTGCGGGTGCGCCCGCGGAGTAGGACGGAGGAGGAGGAGGGGGCGGGGGAGGAGGTGTGCGTGCGGAAGACGGGTCCCAGCTCCGTCGAGATACAGGGGCAGGGGTTCACCTTCGATTCGGTGGCTGATGAGGCCTCCACGCAGGTGAGGTTGCTGGAGCTGGCACAAGACTTTGGATTTTCCTTGCGCATTCTAATTTTACTTAAATGCGTGGATGAACAGGTCGGAAATTTGCTATTCTAGTTAGTTTTAAAACATTTTCAGCCGTGATTTTACTGTATCTGTGCTAACTTGATTTCTTATAGACACCTTACTTAATCTAGGGGTAATTTGTGGTAATTCATTTGATATTATGTACAATTTAGGGGTGATATTACTGGGCTCGTGCGTTTAATATGAAGTCTGTCAACTGATCCTTGTGAAAGTGTATTACATTAGGAGGATTGCGGTGAATTTGTTACTCATGTCTCAGTAAAAATTGTGTGGTGCATGCAGTCTTTGTGTTTGGTTGAATGTTTTGTGCAGTAAAGATGTATATTTAGTATTTACATGGGCTTGATTGGCACAATTATTTGTGTAGGAGGATATCTTCCAGCTGGTAGGTCTGCCACTGGTGGAAAATTGTTTATCTGGCTTTAACAGTTCAATTTTCGCTTACGGACAGGTACTTTGAAGACTTAGTTATGTTTAATTTCTTGTGGTGGTATGGTTCCTGTAAAACAAATTGACTAACAAACTTTTGTCTTCTACTTTGTAATCTTGTAAAGACTGGTAGTGGGAAGACTTATACGATGTGGGGGCCTCTGTCTGCCCTTTTTGATGATTCAGCGAGCAGAGAGAGGGGGTTGATTCCTCGTGTTTTTGAACTTCTGTTTTCGCGCATCAAAGAAGTATGCCCTGAGTGGTTTCAAGCTGCTTTTGCTTATCGAATGCCTTTTCCAATTGTACGTCAAAGCTCAATATGTGTTGTTCATTTCAGGAGCAGGATAAATACTCAGATAAACAACTCATATACCATTGCTGCTGCTCTTTTCTTGAGGCAATCACTATTTCTGCACCTAGAATTTCTATAGTTATGATTAAGTTGGAAATACTAAGTTAATTTATTTGAGATATGCAGATTTACAATGAACAAATAACAGATTTATTGGATCCCATGCAACGAAATCTTCAGGTAAAAAGAAGCTGCAGTTTTTTTAAAAAAAGTATTAGTCTTTCGCTTATATGACTTGTGCATCTCCAGATTAGGGAAGACGTTGGTACCGCCTCTGTTTATGTTGAATCATTGACAAAGGTATTTGTATTCACAATGAAGGATGTTACTCAGTTGTTATTAAAGGTACGACTGTTGGTGTGGACTAAAATTATCCCATCAATGTATATTTCATGTAACTAGTTGGATGCCTGTGCGTTGCAACGGAATACATACATCTATTTGTGTGAATGACAATAAAATGACCATATCTAATTCATGTGCTTTGGTAATGGCCAGCAGGAGATGTCTGGATATAGATGAAAGTTGTCAGTGGATTACACGACTACAGGATTGGAACAATTACATATATAATTTTTTTACGTGAAGTCATATAAAGTGTTGCAGAGAAACAATGCATCAATGAATTGCTATATTTCATTTTTTGGGAGAAAAGCAAAACCTTCCTAGCATTTTCAATAGAATTTCAATATTTGGAATTTTTGCTCTTACACAATATTCTTTGAACTGCGTCAACTGAACTGTAGCCAAATAGCTTAGTGACATAGCAATTCAGTAAGCATGTATAAGACTGGTTCTACACAGAACAACGCATATCAACAACATATAGTCTAACGGTTGCTAGCAACAAAGAATTTGATTTTTATGAATTAGCTTTTGCCTTCTATTTTTGTGTTTAACATCAAGCCTGAAGCTCTTCTTCATCTATTATATATTTTTCCATGTATTTAAATAAACCTAAAGACAGAAAGTCTGAGTAGAGAGAGAGGAGGGCTTATTGCTAATAGATTGCCCGTGCTTTTGCAACGCACGGTTTAGTTGTACCAACATAGGACCGGCAGAGACCAAGTTCCCATTTTCACATCAGAAAAGCACCAGCACATCAAAACTCTGAGTAACCAAAGAAGCAATGAGTTGAATCGAATCGAGAATTTGTCTCACCTTCCCAAATCCGAATGATTTGGATCAAAAACCTGCAAAACAAAAAATCACCCAAAAACATCACATGTAGCCAAATCAAAAAGCTGGACCGAACCGTGTAGGATGGTCTGTGAAGTAGGGAGCTGGTGTCTGCTAAAGGAGCCAAGGGGGATGGCGGCACCTTAGTATTCAGCCCACCACGGACTGGTAGGCCGCACCTCAGTTGGTGGAGAGTGGCGGCTTTTGGCGAAAGTAGGAGGCTGCTGCTGCTGCGGTGGCAACAAATCGAAATGGGTGACCGACTTAGCTGCGGGGTAGCCGACGGCGGCAGCTGGCGGGTGGGTCTGCTACGGGGCAAACAAAATAGAGAGCGAGGAAGGAAGGGCGAGCTGCGCTGCGCCGGCGGACTCGGCTGCGGGGTAGCCGGCGGTAGCGGCCGGCGAGCTACGCTACTGCGGCGATCTCGGCTGCAAGGTAGCCGACGGCGGCGGCCGGTGTGTGGATCTGCTACAGGGCGAACGAAAGAGAGCCAGGAAAGAAGGGGCCAGCTGCGAATGGGTTTGAACGGGTCTGGGCGGTGCGTCGATTGGGTGGTGGCGGTCAGACATGCGCTGCTCGCGAGTGGATTGGTCGTCCATGGCACACACGGATCGCAGCAGGAAGTTGGGTCAGCTGAATCGTGGGATGAGCATCAGCCGTTGGATATTTTGAATGGTTAAGATTCATTTGGCGAGCCATCACTCACCACCATTGCAGCCTTTTTAGTAGTAGAGATTATGTTTGGTAAATGCTTGTAACAGTTTCTAACTAGTGTAGATTTCATAGCTTATCTTCACCTCCAAAGATAGTCGCACTGGCTAATAGCATCATTAAGGAAAATTGCTGCTAAATTTAAGTTTAGATAAGAAATGGTGTGCATTCTTTGTGTTTTTTTTAAAATGGTAATTGTGATGATGTGACCCTATCCTAGTTTTCTAAGTTTTGATGCTTCCTAATGGCCTTAAAATTTGAGATACTCCAGTTCTCTTTTATGGAAAAATAAAAATATCGTTATGATGGTGTAGGGATTGGCGAACAGGAGAACTGAGGCTACTACTGCAAATGCAGATAGCTCACGCTCACACTGTGTTTTTACATGTATCATCAAGTCAGAATCTAAGGTATTATCTGAACTCATACTTGTTTAGCCCTTTCCACAGGGGTGCTTATTTGTCCCTTGATAGTGTGAAGTTGCATAGAATATGGTCGTTACATGATGTACCCTACAGAGTATTGAGTAACATTTTACATTTTCATATGTTTATGCTGGCATGCTGGCCTCCATTAGCACATACTTGCTGCCGTTCCATATACGGGCATTCCTCCAAATGCAAAGTGATTGTTACAGAAATGTAGCTATTTAGTTCATGTCTTGTGTCTTGTGCTGTTCTTATAAATGAAATGAGGTACCATATATACAGGAACCACTGCTTCAAAGGACATATTCAATGCTAGATATTAATTTGATGCTAATTTCAGTTCATATCCCTCCTATAGCTTGTAGTATGTCTTATAGTCCTTCCAACTTTTGGTACTATTGTTGGCAGAACTCGGAGGATGGGTCAAACTTCTCAAGAACAAGTAGGATCAACTTGGTAGATCTTGCTGGATCAGAACGGCAAAAACTAACAAATGCTGCTGGTGATCGTTTAAAAGAAGCAGGGAATATAAACCGCTCACTTTCACAACTAGGGTATGATATGTGTTGAAAGCATATTTCTTTTAATGATTGCGCACTTTGTTTTAGTAATATTATTTTGGCTACTGCAGTAACCTGATTAATATACTGGCGGGAGTATCACAATCTGGAAAACAGAGGCACCACATTCCTTACCGGGATTCAAAATTGACCTTCCTATTGCAAGAATCACTTGGTGGTAATGCCAAGCTTGCAATGATTTGTGCAGTTTCACCTTCACAAAGGTACTATTGGGACTAGTTCAAGCTACTTTCTTCTATAACTCTTGTTTCTCAACATACTAATTCTTTATTATTTCTTCTGCAGCTGTAAGAGTGAAACACTAGGCACTCTAAGATTTGCTCACCGTGCTAAAGCTATTAAAAACTATGCTGTTGTGAACGAACAAAGGGAGGATAATGTCAATTTTCTTCATGAGCAAATCAGGAAACTGAAGGTATGATAAGTTAGGGAAAATGTCTTACATGCCATTGCAGAGCCGCCTAATACGTTACATGCCATCATTTAGAGGCTTATTTCTTCTATACTATTGCAATTGCTCGATTATTGCCCTATATGCCATTGGGGAAAACTAATATTTTTTTTGTTTAAACTATGTAAACATTTCAAAAATCCTCAAAATACACAGTTATTAAGTATGCTATAATCTGAATGTACAATTTTTTTAGTATTTTTAATATAAATCTTTTATGTTTAAAACACTTTTAAGTGTAAATGTAACATAAATTTTTTTGTAAAAATACCAAAAAATGTTTATTGAAAGATGCAACTAAGCAATGACATATAAGGGGCTATTACAAAAAATGGACCCTAAGTCTATATGTTATGAGTCATGTGTTATGACTTGTGAGGTCTTAGTGACCGTGGTGGCCATGATGACCTTTTTTTCCCCTTAAATCTGCCTCAGTTGACAATCTGTTCTCTGTTAATTGTTTCTTTATACTTGTAGGAGGAGCTTCACCGTGTGAGATCAAATGGAGGCTTGCCAGGAAGCAATGATGGTTCTTCCACTGTATGGAATGCTCAAAACAGCTTGCTTTTGAAAATGAGCTTGAGTCGCCCAACAGCATTCCCTATCAGCAAAGATGATAGTGATGAAGATATGGAGATTGATGATGATGATGTTGAGAAGCCTTATAATTCAGAAAACAAAGCTACATTGTCTTATGGTGATGTTGAAGAAAATCAGTGCAAGTTAAACCTGGCAGCAAGCATCCAGAAGGGTCTTCAAGTTATTGAAAGCCATCGGAATAGTGTTGCTTGGAGAAGAGCATCATTAGGCTTTAACATGAGACCGTTTGATGCCCATCCTACAGTTCCAGTCAGCAAAGTTGATGTGGCTATTCAAACTGACGTTCAAGAATTTGAACCAAAACAGCACACCTTGTCTCTAATTCCTAGCAGTCAGATTGAAGCCTCTGCAAATGAAAGAAAAAATATCACCAATTGCATGGATCTACAATTAGTAACGGTTGACAGAGCAATACCACCTGACAATCTAAAGCAGCAACATGTTTTGAAAGTAAGGCTGAGGCAACTACAGAAGTCAAAAGTTACTAATGTACACACCATTTAACTGCAGTTGTAGCAACAGCTTATGCATAATTGTTTTTATTATGCCTGTAGGCTGTGGAAATGGTTCTTGCTGGAGCAATCAGGCGAGAGATGTTACGTGATGAACAATGTTCAAAGCAAGCTGCTGAAATTCGACAGCTAAATCATTTGGTGGGTGTTTTACACCTCATCACGGATGCCAAAAATTTTATTCCTCCATCTGAAATGTTGTCTATTTGCAGGTGGAACAATATAAGCATGAACGAGAATGCAGTGCCATAATGGCACAAACCCGGGAAGAGAAACTTGCAAGGCTTGAAAGTCTTATGGATGGAATTTTACCAAGTGAAGAACTTATGCATGCAGAATATCTCTCTCTTAAAGATGAAAATAAGGTCTTTCAGTTTCTCATTTGTTTTAAAGTATCACCAATTATTTACATATTTCTTTTTTGAAATTCAATAATTTACATTATTAGCATTTACCCCTTCGAATCCACAAACACAGATTCTCCATCAGAAATACGAGAACCATCCTGAAGTTTTGAGTTCTAAAATCGAGCTTGGAAGAGTTCAGGAGGAGTTGGAGAGGTACAGAAACTTCAAGGATGAGAAGGAGGTTTTACTAGAGGAGATCCAGCATCTCAAAAGCCGGTTGCATTATATGCTTTCATCGTCAACATCACTGTGTAGGCATACAGTTGAATTGTCACAGGCAATGAATACTGTTCCCGCACGTCTTAGTATTTCATCTGCGAAAAAAGATGATGATGGGTATGACATTGTTGAGACTGCTGAGAGTAGATGGATTACTCTTACAGAAGAGCTTAGAGTCGAGCTTGAGAAAAGTAGATCTCTCATAAAAAGTTTGCAGCTTGAAGTGGAGTCAGAGAAGAGATGCTCAGAAGAATTAAAGGAGGCATTGGAAATGGCAATGCAGGGGCATGCTAGAATTTTAGAACAGTATTGTGAACTGCAGGAAAAGCATGCTTCCTTGCTCTCCATGCATCGTACAATCAATGATGGGATTGAAGACGTAAAAAAGGAAGCAGCAAAGGCTGGTGTGCGAGGGAAAGAATCTAAGTTCATTAATGCCCTTGCCATAGAAGTATCAAACTTAAGAGCCGAGAGAGAGAAGGAGCGTCGGTTTTGGATGGATGAAAATAAAGGCCTTCAGCAACAACTAAGGGATACTGCTGAAGCTGTGCAGGCTGCTGGTGAGCTTCTTGTACGGTTAAATGAAGCCGAGGAAGCTGCATCACTTGCCCAGGTATCTTTTTTTGCCTTGCACAAACCTAATCACCTGGAGCCTAGTACGTGTACTTAGTTGCAAACTTCATCATAATATGTTCTGACATTTTAAATTTCTCAAGGAGGTGATCCTGACATCTCTTGTTTGACATCTGATGTTGCTTAGACACTGTTCCCAAACATCTCTGGTTCATCTCGTTTAATGAATCGGAAGCTTCAAATTACTTTTTCAGTTTGTCAAGTTTCAACATCCAATTCTAAGTGAGAGTCTCTTTAAAAGTGAAACATAAATATTTTGTATAAATCCGATGTGGTTCATATTTGCTCAAACCCACGCAATCGTTGCATAGCTTCCCAGGTAAAAAACAGTATAATTGGTTCAATCAATTCATGTTTCTTATTTTTTTTGGCTCACTAGAAAATAAAATGATACATAAGTTTCTGTTTTATGGTGGTCTGCACCCATTTTGTTGTCTGCATTATAGTACTTCAACTTTTGAATTAAATTTGTGCAATAGAATCTGTAATCTCGGTTAACTGAAAATGTAGCTCAATGTCTGTAAAGCTGATAGAATAGTCCCTATACTTTTTTGCAGAAGCGTGTTTTGTTGGCAGAGCAGGAGATGGAGAAGGCCTACCAACAGATTGACAACATGAAAAAGAATTATGACGAAGAAATTTTTGTGCTAAATCAACGCCTAGCTGAACCCAAACCACCAAACAGTGCTTTACAATCAGCTGAACCTAGCGATTTGGGCACTGCTAGATACGACACTGGTGGGAGCCTTGGGGATCAGCAATGGCGAGAGGAGTTCAAGGCCTTCCAGCAAAGTGGGTCGATTGAGGTCTCCAAAAGCAGTGACCTCAACTCATGGTTCTATGGGTACGATAAATGCAACATTTGATGAGCCAGGGAGATGCATCTGCAACATTTTTGAATTCCTTCACCTAGAAAGGTATTATTTTAGTGCCATTGTTGAAAGATTGGCTTATTGTACCGCAGCTTCTCTCGCTGCTTATGAGTTGCAGCTAGGTTTATTAAAAAAAACCTTCGGAAAAGTTGTATGTTGTACTGTAAATCTAAACCAAAGTTGTATGACCATGTATAAGGTGAATGGATAGCTGATTTATTTTAGGCAGCTAGTAACATGGAAGAATTCGTCTGTTGTCGGTGTTATCAGCGAGGTTTAGTAAAAAAAAAAAAACTATTTGTAAAAAATGGTGTATTTAAATTTGGAAAAAAAAAATGTATGAAATTTCGCCGATAGACCAAAATTTCGGTCTATACAAATTTGGAAATTCAAATTTTGTTTCAACTATTTCGTATGAAAAAATCTAGAAAGTTAGTAACCGCCAATTATTGGCCGTATTTCTGCCTCCCATAAAATTTGTCTACTTATTTCTCAACTCAGAACTCTGAATTGAGAGGAGCGATCATGGTTGAGTTGATACCTTTAGCTGAGCTAGCCACCTAGCCGGGGTGGCTCCATCTCAATGCATCCATTGGTCTTTGACTAGTTTAGATATGTTACTTACCGAATCGTAGATTGGAACATACCTTTATGAACTAACCCATACTCGCCCTAATGTTTTTTTTAAAAAAAACCCAGGAGACGAAATGCCGTCTCCTGATGTGCTCGCTAAAACTGTCTCCACGGAAGACTTAAAATTACATAATACCTAAGATTTGGGTATTCTCTCCACATTTGGCTATTCTCTCTGAGTTCAACAGAGTATTTATCATGTGACCTATATTTACGTAAAATCTATATTTATTTGTTTGAGTGTTCTATTGGAGATGAAAGAAATATAGATAGGGAATCTTTTTAAGTAGTAGTAAAATATGTGAAGTGTAAGAGTATTGTAGTCTTTTCTTATCTCTACAGATTTCTCTTTGTACTCCATAAATTGCTCTATTGGGCTGTTCAATACTACTACCTATTCATAAATTACTCCTCCCTCCATCTCACATTAACTTGGTATCAAAGCACTCGCTTCAACCCTACCTCCCGCTGTCACTCTTCCGTTGCATGCAATCCCTAGAAGGAGCAACCTCAGTTCCCAGGGACGGCCACTGGTTTGCTCCGCCTTCTTCCCCGGAGCCCTTTTTTCATCGTGAAATAGCAGCAGTGATAGAAGGATAGGTCCCGATCTTTCGATGAGAGGGGATGGATTCGATTTGGAGGGAGAAGACGTTGGTCATCCGACTACACCGTCCCTAGACGATGCGCCTTAGCAATCTTTACACCGACCCCTGAAGTTGTTATTGATCTTGCTGGCACACGATCAACCTGACCACGAAGGCCTTTGTCCCTGCAAGCAATTGAAGAACATGCAAGAATAAAATGAACAAGTAACTGAAATTAGAATTGAAACCATGAGTTCAATCTGACTCACAAAAGAGTGGGGTTCCGAAGACAAGTAATTCGGGCAGTTTAGTCAACACGCGCGATTACAAGAAGTAGCAAATGCTATCTTTGATCTAAACAAAACCCAAATTGTCTAATGGTGGCGACTGGCTGTTTATATTGTGAAGGAGGTGTCTAGGAACCCTAGGGCGTGGCCTTAAGTGGGCTCCCCTTGTTACAAGGCCAAAGGCCCACTTTGACTCGGACTGAAAAAGTGACGCCACTTGTTTTGATGATTCCCGTCGACTTAGAAGGAGTTTAGAGGTAATTCCCGATCCATTGGAAAGTAGACTTGATAAGCTTTCCATGAAGTACAAGAACACCCCAAACGGAGTCTGGATGCAGTCGGTGCGGCTGAAACAAGTCAGCCCTGTCCTGGAGTTGAATCTGAACCCAACTCGTGTACTTCTCTTCTATACTTCAGCTTGCTTGGTTCCTCGCCCTGGTTCCTAAGTAGAAGGACATCATCACAAGAATTAAATAGCATTCCATCCATTAAAATATTTGTATGCAGCCCGAGGAACGCATTCACCTGGTAATTGAGTTGACGTGCGCGAGCTTGAGTAATCGGTCCTTGTATTACAGCAGCGGATTCTGATTGATGTGTAGGTGATGGATTTGCAGGTGTGGCTATATCTATGGAAGTGATGTCCTCGTCAAGCAGTGTCTCCTCTATTGCTTCCTCCTCCGCTCTCAAGCTTGAAGCAACAACAACAACATGCCTTTTCGCCGTCCCCATGCTGGACCTCGCCCCGCATTTGAGTGCCGCCTTGGGCCACCTAGATGCTGGACCTCACCAGCAAGCTCCCGCGCTGGATCCAGCTTCTACTGCTCCAATCGTGCCTCCCTCGTCGACGTCCCAAGGTCTCCCCGTCATAGCCGACTAGTCCACGCGCTGCCACCTCCTCTTCGGCCCGGATCCATGCGACTCCTTGCTGGATCCAGCCTCCAGAGCCGCCACGGCCACTGTGCTCAGCGAAGATCCGGCCGCCACGACCTTCACAGCGCCACTCGAGGCTTCAACAATGCCCGGCACCGTCTTCAGGCTCCACTGGCAGCAGATCCAACCATCAAAGCTCTGTGCGCAGATGCCTTAGCTGGATATGGTCGGCCACATCCAGATCCGGCTGCCACGAGCTCCAACACTGCTGTTGCACCTCTCTAAGCTTCAACTGACTTCCCCCATGGCGTCCTATGATCCGGCCGGCCTTCACCGTGCTCGTCCGTGCTGACCTGGTCTTCAGCACCGCCTTGCTCCTGATGTCCTTTGCTCAAATCTTGAGCTCCCATAGCCTCTCTGCTCCCTCCAATTGGCCTCTTCTCATCTTCAGCGCAATGCCATTGACCAAGCTCCGTTCTCTACTCCAGTGCTATTGTATGTGCATTGTCGAGCCTTTCCCTCATCGCAACACTCCTTTCTTCTTGGAGCCTTGCTGCGAAGGGGAGGATCATCCGAGGTCATGGTCCTTTGAGCTCTTGCCACCTTGGTTGTCATGATTCTCGTTCCTCTAAGTTCTTTGGGCGATAGCATGCCTCTGCAGCCCCATCACCCAGTGCTGCATTGGGTTTCATCTTCTACAAGCCGATCTTCTCTTTTTCTGTCATCTTTGGTCATCCCGGCTTCTTTCATACCCGCACATTGCTGGCATTGCCATTGTCGGGTTCTACTCTGCATGGCTGCTCTTCGTCATCCTTGGGTCCTCTCTTTGCCATTGGTGCTTGTGTTCGTGGCGTCTCTGTGGTGCTATCCTTTAAGCTTCTCTAGTGCTTGAGCTTGCTCCCAGAGGCATACATCTTTGTCCTCGTTGTTTGCTATCCCACTGCTTGTATCTTGTTGTCTGCTGCATGTATCCTTTGAGTCTATTCCTTTTTAGCTTCTGTCGCGTCCATCCAAGTCCGTTTCTCCTTTGTCTATCAGTTCGGCGATGCTTGTGCTAGTGCATCATTCCTTGTCAATCTTACTTTGCTCTCCTCCTTTTACCATGGCAGTTGCTGTCGTCATTGTCTTTGTTTTTATGACACATCACATTCTTCTCTCTGTGATGCCTTCCAAGGCTGTGATCAGCACTGCCATGCTTCTATCCCTTCCTTCCTCAGCTTAATTTGACCTGATCGCTCTCTATTTTGCCAATTCCATTGCTCCACATATACTCATCCTTCCGATTGTCCTCCTTTCCTGACATTGTTGGCACCATCGGAGTTCCTTGCAGATTGTAGAAGTCTTTATCTTCACAAAGACTTGTCTTTGGCTTCTTAGTCGCTCCTCCTTGGTCCTCCTGATCATCGTGCCTCTCCCTTCTTTGTGACGCATCACGTTCTTCTTCATGATGATGTCTTAAGGCTATGATCTGCACTGCCTTTATGCATCGTCACTTTCAGTTACACCGGATGGATGAGTTTATTAAGGAGTTCAACATATTTTTTCAGAGCTACACACTTCGACGACATCGAAAAGACACGGAATTTAGCTTTCCCTTTTAGTAGTTGTGTGTTCTTTCAAATACAATGCTATTGCATACACCTTGTATTTGAGGGGATGTTAAGTGTAGGGGTATTGTAGTCTTTTTTTCTTCTATAGGGTTTTCCTATTCTACTCCATATATTGCCCTATTGGGCTGATCAATACAACTAACTATTCACACACCACTCTCTCCATCTCACATTAACAAAATAGATATATAGATATCCGATTTTAGGTTTCGTTGCTAGAGATAGCCTCACACTTACGCTTTTGTGGCATGCATGGGATGCAGCTAGCTGCGTGTAGCTGCTGTGCCCGCCAGTGGAAGGGCATTCCAAATGTCCGTCCGCACAAGCGATAATGGGGTGCACTCGATGTGCGAGGAGAGGGCAGGGGGTGGGCACCTTCAGGCTCTATATCAGGTGCTCCCGAAATGAAACGCCACATGAGCAAATGGCTATGCTCTGCCGCTCGGTGGTGATGGTGCTATTAAAGGCAGAGGATACACGTCCGTGTTCGACCGGACCATATGCCAAGCTGGGAGGAGGCCGCATGGGGACACAAGCCCTGTACCAGGCACCAACCGAGCAAGTATGTCTTACACAAAGAATAACTGCCCTAGTCGAGCAAGTATGTCTCACGCAAAGAACAACTGCCCTTTGGTAAGGCTTTCAATATTTTCGAAGCAAAAGGCAGCCCAAGATGAGATCTACAAATGGATCTCTAAGCTTAATTTCTTACGATGTTGTAACCTCTAAGATAGGGCCATATCTATGATTAAATAAAAATAGAAATTACCATTCTGTGTTGCTAGCAAGTGAGGCCATGTAGCCTTTTCATGTTTGGAGGCTACATCGAGGAACACACAATACTTAAAAGGCTGTCCCTAAGCACAGCACTCCTTTTCTCTTCTTTATTAAAGGCAGCCTTAGAGGTTAGCTCTATTGTGAATGCACCCTTATGTGTAGTTAGATATGAACATGACCTATTTTAAAAACATGCCATAAGTTGCATATCACCCACTCGCTACATTGCGAGTCAAAAGCACATAATCAAAACAACATTATTTGCTGTCCTGGTGAACAGACAAAGGACACTGTTCATCAATTTGGGACGTTTAATGGAGGAGAACATCGTATATAAGCAAGAAGATATATGCTAGCAAGTAGCAAGACTCCCAAGATGGTTTATTCATTCGCCAGACAAGATTCTTTATGAGGGACAAAATGGTCTAAAGAGTATTCTAATGACATCTTAGATCATATCAAAACGATAAACAATATTGACTAGAAGAAGTCTTCTATTTAAATTTTTGTTCCATAAATACTTGGCAATCTCACAATTCTCGATGCAAGTTTTCCCATTTTGCTCCTACGGTTCCTATCACATGCCTCTTCTCATTATTTGTGTGGCTTTACTCCAATCCAACACTGTAACACCCCAACTCCTATCCGAGCCTGGAATGCTATTAACTCCCTAAAAACTCAAAATTTTGGCAACACCTCCCCTCAGTGGCAGAGCCAGGAAATTTTTAGAGCCCCAGCAACTCTAACTACGTTAAGTGTTTGCTATAAAAAACTATTTTCAATCCCTGCGATAACACCAAATTTCTATTACGCGTTCGCCGACGAGCCCAGGCGGGGGGTCGCCGGGCGTTGGATTCGTCCCTGCCTCCCCTGAAATTTGAGCATCCACTCAGTAGACAAAAGCAAATATAAACATATATCATAAAATAGCATCTAACCATGGTTGTATCTATACCAACCTCAACTAGCCAAGGGACAGCACGCCCCAACCACTTACCTTGCCCAACTAGGATCCTGGGGTTGACACCTTGCCCAACTAGGATCCTGGGATTGTCAACCTGATTTATCATACAAGCAAAAAGGTAACATAAAGTATGGATAGCCCTTATAGCAAGTTCAGTTGATCACTAAGAGCTATACTAGGTTACTGACTAAGTTTAAGTAGTAATGTGGTTAGGTGATGGTGAAGTGAGCAAAAAGGTGGAACTACTCCCATCCTGCTCTGCCTATCATGGAATCACCTAACAAACAAAAAAAAGTAAGGGTGAGTCCTCGATTCAGCAGGTACATAATTAAATAGGATAACACGCCGAAGCTTCTAAAAACATAATTAATTCATGACATGAATTATTCTTAACCATAATTCATCAGTCATAGCTAACTTGATGCAATGCAACATACGTCTATTCTCTGAGCTCATACCGATATAGCTAGGTGCACACCTGTCGATGCCACACCTCACCCCGTCCTTTTGCATACGGGGTCCAATCCTCCACTCCCGTGGAGTCCCCACCTCTAGTGAGACTTTTCAGAGCGCCGGGCCAAACCATATAACCCCCTCATCGATAGTGTCCGCGACACTCCGGATCGATTATACGACTATGTTACTGACCGAGTCTCTTATGCACATGAATGCAAATGATACATATTTCACTTACCAGTCTTTCACATACCACCTTGTTCTTTGTCGAACCTCATCGACAACATATTAAGCATCACATTTAAGTAACAACAATTAATAAGCATAGTTGATTACATAACTCTGTTAACTATGCACTTGCCTTTTTACCCATGAAAGACGGCGTGGTGTGCAGAAGTCCCCGATCCTGAAGCAGCTCCTCCTAAAAGAGGCATACACAATTACAATCAATATACCAAACATCAAGACAATTCTTAGACTGTGCCATGCTTGCTCTTCTAGCTGTTAAAGCTATCCTTTCCCATCGTCTAAACTAGTAATCCTCAAAACCCGATAACCTTTAAATCTAGACAGCAGAGTAAAAAGGCCATAACTTCTAAACCGTTTGGCCAAATTACGTGTTCTAGGACTCGATGGAAAGTTAGAAACACAATCTACAATTTCCATAACATGGCCAAGCTCTGATTCTTGACACAATTATATCAAATTTGAGTCGCAACTCAGTGCACAAGCAATTTCATCGACTAGTCCTAAAATTCAACCCTAGGGTTTGCAATTCTTCCCTATTTGTATCCTAAATATCACATATATGGGTAAATCACAGAAAAATATCTCAATTTTTAATATCCTCCAAGCTTGGTGAAACCTTAATTTTTCCTTCCCTTCTTTCTTCATCCTCTCTTTCTCCTTCTTACTCTTCTCTAGCCTCCTCCTCCCTTCCTCACTTCCTGGCCGCAACCCTCCTCTTCCTTTTCCTTTCTTCTTTCCTTCCTGGCCAGCACCATTCTCCTCCTCCTCCTTCCCTTCCTCTCTTCTCTCCTTGTGCGGCCTGAGCTAAACAATAGCAGCAGCAGCAGCTGAGGAGAGGGAAGGCCGGCCTAGGCAAGGAGTAGAGAGGTGTGGGGGCGACCGATTTTGGGGGTCGACGGCCGGTGGCGACGAGCTCCGGCAAGCGGTGGCGTTGGATGGAGGCAGCAGCACTGAGAAGAGAAGAAAACAAGCAGGCACGAGCAGGGCAGGTGTTTGGGGCTGATCCCTTATCTAGAAACTTTTAGGGGGTGTTATGGGCGAGCTAGGACTCATGGCCGGTCTCCCAAGGTCTAAGAAGGGTATTACAAACACAATTTAAATATAATTAGAGGCATTATTTTTTTGTCAAAATCTACTGAACCAATAATCTCTTAAATACGTGTGCACGGTAAAAAAAATGTAAGTATTTAGAAACACCTCACAGGTTCCCTCCGAAATCCGAATCTCCATTCTCAAGAAAATAAACCACCGAAAGTCCCAACCCCCCGCCAGCCGTCGCACCGCAAGAAACCAAGAACTCAAGAAGTTCTCCGGCGGCCACTGGTGCCAAGAAGCAGCAATGTCGGAGGCTCCTTCCACCGGAGGGAGAGGGAGAGGCCGAACTCCTGGCCCGGCACCCCTGAGCGCGCCCCAGGGCGAGAGACCAGCCTCTGCAAGCTCCACGAGCTCGTCATCGGCGGCGACCTTCGAAGAGCTGCTTGAAGACCTCGATAAGCGGATAGCAGAGAGCTACAAGGTCAAGGATCGCGCGGAAGACACCCAAGGGAGCTCCTCCTGCGCCCCGGCATCGCCGTCAAGATTATGGAGAGGAGCACGGGAGGCGGCCAAGAGGGTTCTTGGCGTCGCCAAGAACTCCTCCCCCTCCACCAAGGGCCAGAGGTCAGCATCAAGAACCCTACATGGGGAGCATGCCTCGTCTGATGTTGCCGGCACGTCAAGGCCAGCGACCGAGGAGCTAACAAGAGCTGGAAGCGCGGACGCAGCCAGGTCGGAGCAGCAGCCTGTGGCCCTCACGAGGTCTGAGTACGCCGGAATGATGCGAAGCGCATTGGCGAAGATCCAACAGGGTGCCACCGCCAGCGACGACGGGGAGGCAGCCTTCGCCGAGATGGAGCGAGCAATGGCCGGCCTCATGGACGTCACCTACGGGAAAGTGGAGCCCCCGAAGCTCCCTGACGAGTTTGCTACCAAATGGCCTCGTGCTGATGTACGTGGCATGGTCTACTCCTGGTCACTGAGTTCTTGCCTTCTTGGCATTTCTGATTGATGTTTCCAGCTCTATTTCGTAGAAAGTTATTGTCTTTTTTGGGATCCCTCTCGATGCCCTGCTTCTTTTTTTTTTTCCCTTGCTGTTACTCAGATGAGAAATTTTCTGAAGAAATCAATTACAGCGCTTTCTGTATGCATAGTTAGTTAATTTTTTGCAAGAACTATCTGCTATTTAGTTCTTCTCGCCCTTAAGTTGCCTTTGCACAAGCGCACAACACAATATTCTGCATAGTGATCACTGGTCAGCGGAAAATTTCTTGTGCTACTTATCAAAAAAGAATTTCCTTTTATTTGGCTGAAAATTGTTAGCATTTGGCTGAACTTTTCTAGTATGGTACAGTCAAGCCCAATGGCATCATGTGTAACAGATGTATTCAGTCAAATTGATTGAACCATCTTCTGCTCCTTCACCATCTATGACAGTTGCATGGAATCAAATTTTATTGATTAATTTCTACCTCTTTATCAACTCTAATCCCATAATTATTGCCGTGTTCTTAGGCTGATCCCTTGCATGAGACAATAATGGATGATCCTGTTATACTGGCTTCTGGATATGTAAGTAACAAGCCCTCACAGTTGCTTGGTTTAGTCCAAATGAATTACTGCATTTCTGCTTGGTCATTCAATGTTGCTCTTCCTAATTAATGTTCTGCCAAAAAGGCTATGAAGCAAGCAAATGACACTACTCGTTGATCACTAATCAAAAGAATATTACTGTTTATTTGTTATAAGTATATAATGCTGGATGGTGGTAAACCACATCGAATTTGATGTCACATACATATTTATATATCCAACAACCATTAACAGGATTAAAGTTTCAAATATTGTTATTAGTATCATGCAATTCTTCCATCTGGCTTGACTAGTAAAATGTAAGTTGAGGATCAAACTACCTTTTACATGCTATTTCCTTTTAACCACTGCATACTTAGGTTATTGGATACATTTCATCTTGAATTGCATCATTTTTATATTTCACTATCATTTAAAACAATCGAATAGGCTGGCTGCTGCAGAAAATGGTATAATATAAAATTCTCCAGGATTGTACTAAATTGACACGCACCTCCTGCTCTATGTAGTAGCTTGAAATGTCATATTGCTGCTTTGGCTGCCTAGGTTATTTTTGAAAATTGTGATAGTTCTTGATCATTCTCATCATATGATGATTTATAAATTGTGAAATATCATGCAGAATTCCCTTTGTTTGTAGTTTTGTACTATTGTAAGAAGTAATTCTTGATGCTATATTTCATCTTATTTCTGAAGGGTAGAAACACAGAAAAAAACTAAGGAATTTTTCTAGATTTTTCCATTTCCATTATGCTGTTTATCTTGTTTTACCTTCTACCTCCATTCCCATCCTGTACATTGCTATGCAGATGCTTTTCTTGTTCTACATAAATTGTGTCATATACTTATCACTATCGACGTTTATTGTTGATAAATGCTGCCTTTTCTTGTTCGAAATGCTTGATTGGTTTAGTACTTTAATGACCACAATTAGTTACCATGTTCTATTTGCCTAAACTGCATTTCACTCCGGTGAAGGTGGTGATTATGCTAATGCTACGGAATTCTCCCACCATTAATATTCTGCTTGCCTGATTGCAGTCTGTTGATCAATCATACCAGCACTGGCTCTCTCCACAGAATAACACCTGCCCAGTTACTAACAAATCCTTGCCCCACTCTCTCACTTTTCCAAACCACCTTCTCCGTGACATGATTGCCACATGGTGCCTCGATGACTCGGTCCCTTCCCTATCTACAACTGCTGATACATACTCCATCCCCTTCGCACCGTCAGAGGAACAAATTCAAGACATCCTAGAAAAATTCTCAGGGCATTCAGCATTGCAGCAAGAGGCTCTGCACATGATCCAACAGCTCTCAAAAACCTCCAAGGGGGTGCAACCTTGCCTTGAAAAATGGCCAGACCTGATCCCAGTCCTGATAAATCTTAAAAAGAAATGGAAATCAACATGGACAGGAGATCTTGAGGACGAGAGACTCACAGTACTCCTTAATTTGTCCATGCACAGGCTCAACAGGGAGATCCTAGCTGGACAGAACAAGCTACCAGCAGTTCTAAAGCAAGTCATCGAGAAGGCAGATAGGTATGGAACTTCAGCATCATCTTGGGCCAAGGTAGCTTCTGTAGTTGCCACGCTGTCAGAGTCTGAGATGTTCAGGAAAAGAATGCTGGATATAGGTGGAATGAAAACTCTCCAAGATCTTCTAAAGATTGAGGATGCTGTGGTAAGGAACGAGGCTGCCACTGCAATCCTTGCACTCTGCACAGATGATGAAGGCAAGTCATCAGCTCTAGTTTATGACGTTCCTGCTACGCTGCTGGAATGCTTCATGGTCACTGATGAGTTTTTGCTTCTGCTTGACTGTCTGCCGAAAGCTCCATATGTGCTGGATAAGATCTGTGATAAGGCTGCTGAATTGGTGAATATTGTCATGGCAGAACATACAAATGGGCTGGTGACCTCTCAGGGCATTTATTCTGCGATTTCCTTGATTAGCATTGTTGTTCAGAGGGACGTGGGTAAGATGAAGGTGGCAAATCTGGAGGATTTCAAGGAGTGGTTGCAGGAGCTGTCATCAAAGATCATACCAATGCAGACAATGTTACAAGTGGAAAATATAATCAGAACTCTGTCAGAGATGTTTCCAGCTCAAATGATGCGAGTAGAAAATTGAAAATCCAGTAGAAGCTGCCTTCATATTCACATGAATAGGTTGAATCTTGTGCTTCCCAATGTATCTGTTGTGTTGACGTATGGGTCCCAGAGAGCTTGAGATCTTCTTCTTTTTGCTTAATTTTCTGGGAAAGTTTGAAATGTTGACTGTGATGGAAATTTGATGAATTATGGGAACAATTGAAACCACAGAAACAGAGCGCCACACAGGGAAACTAGTTTCACTGGCTCACTGCTGGGTGAGGGATTGTAAGCAGAATTCATCTGGTTAACTGTCCGGATATACTCAAGTACATGGACTATGATTCTGTGCATCATATAGACATGCATGTAAAAGCAAATCTTATGACCACTATACGTAAGCATTCGCTTTTGTTTCTCTTCTACTCAACAAAGGAATTTATGCACCTCCTTATATTGTCCCCGGTTAATGATTAGTTCTAAAAATTATTGCACACTCAAAAATTATCTTGTGATGTTGAAACCAGTGCAGCCCAAGTCCATAGGAAAAATTGCAGCATGGAAAAATTGAATTATGTGTTTATGTGCTCTGAAACTGATGGAGAGGTTGAAGGGCTGGGTTAACTTCAGTAACCAAAGATTTCAGTAAACAAGATTGATATTGCCTGCGATGCCGCTGAGCATTTTAGAGGCATAGCTAAGAGGCAGCACACACCTGATTGTGCAAACTCGCGAGAAAAAGCTAAGTTACTTGTTTTCCTTTTGATTGTCATTTATGGATTTGTATCCTCTGCCTTTTCCTTCTGCTAAAGCAGCCAATCTGAACCAGCCAATCAACAATTCTATCTACATCATGGGAAGAAATTTACAAAGAAGGAATAATACCTTTATCGCTCAACCCTGAGTGTTAATTCCGCGATGGATGGTTCAAATTAAGAAAAACTTTGCCTTACATGGAGCAAATATAGAGGATACAAATCCTTTTATGTTGTACAAACTCTTTTCCTCTCTTCAATGAATTGATAGAAGCTCTCATGCCTTTCCCCTTATTAAGATAGAGTTTCTGGTAGAGGGAAGGAATCTTTTAGGGTATAGTGTAAAGTGTGAAGGAATTTTAGAGTAATAGAGAGAGAAAATAGAGTAGAAGAGAGAGAATAGAGATAAAGCTTCTAGTGTGGAGGCATCATCGTCCTACGAGAGTCCGACCGTTGCCTCTTCCCTCCAAAACCCCACCTTCAAAACCAACCACCCACCATTGCAACCCAACCTCCTCTCTCTCCTCCTCCGCCGAGGCATCATCGTCCATTGCAAGAGGAGGCGACAGGCGCAATGGAGGGCAGCTCCTCCTCCACGGGGACGTCGGAGTCGCTGCCCTCGATTTTTCGGAAGGAGCTTGATCGTCTGGTCCAAGTGGACGCGACGGGCGCAATGGCGGGAAGCTCCTGCTCGACGACGGGGCCGTCGGCACCACCGCCAGCGACGCCCCGCGGCGGTGGGGCGGCCGCGTCCAAGGAGGAGAAGCTTCTCCAGGCCGTCGAGAGGGAGATAGAGAGGAGCTACGCGGCCAAGCGATCCTCCTGCCCCTCGCCGTTGAGGCACTTTGTCCACAAGGCCGCCAAGAAGAGCCCCGACCCTTCCAAGAAACCTTCTTCCTCGGCGCCTCCGTCGCCGGAAGCCAAGAAGGGCACTGGCGTCGCCGCCGTGTCGGGCTCCGCGTCCAAGAATCCATCGGAAGCGGGCACCAACGAAGAGGGCGTGCCCGTGCCCGTGGGACAAGACGCAGCTCTGGCCAGGTCTGCCTATGCGGCAACAATGAAGAGCGCCCTGGCAAGAATACAGAGTGGCGACGTCGGCGGCAATGGAGAGGCCTTCAGCGAGATGGAGCAGGCGATGAAGGGTCTCATGGATGTCTCGTTCAGGAAGAAGAAGGCACCCGCGACGCCTAGCAAGTTTTTGTCCAGATGTCCTCGAAGTGATGTAAGGGCCATGGTCTCTGAGTTCTTGGTCTCATGGAGTTTTGCTTTGTCTTTCTAATCCTTCACAGTTTTGCCTTGCCGTGGTCTCTGGGTGACTTCTTTTTTGCTTCTTGATGGGAGAAGTTTGTGGACAAATCAACTGCTTTGCTTTGTACTGGCACCGTTCGTTGTTTGTTTCATGTTCTTTCTGCATCTACTGAATGTTTCTTGGAGCAATTGATTGCCAAATAGTGGTAGCTCTTTTCTTCTGCAGAGATGATTTCTATTGCATTCAATCGATCCTGTCATCCTGACTATAATTTGATCACATGGAACTGATTCCTGACAATAATTTGTTTTCAGGAAGATCGGTTGCGGAGAGATGTTATTCCTGATCCTGTCATCCTGCCGTCTGGAGATGTAAGTACTGAGATAGTTTCTCTCTTGGAGACTCTCCTTAGTTATGGTGATGATAATCATCCCTTGTCCCCTGTCCCCACCATGTCAGCTAGCTATCCATTTCTGTTTGTATACTCCCTTCTGTATAATACTGTTTACTGCTTTATGTCAGTACTATTATTCAGTTCAAGATGCTACTGATGTATCCCCTTGTATGATTTGATCACATCTGAATAACAGAATGAAGTCAGGAAACTGGTATCCATATAACATTGGCCATTCTTCTGAATGTTACTCTGCAATTGTTCTATCTGCTTTACTCAAGTAAAACTGTTTGGTAGTTTACTTCATTTCCAGCGAACTGTGAAGTATTCTTACTACTTAGGAAGTCTCACCGCTGATTAAGTGATAAACAAAAAGGACCTGCCATGTTTAATGTTAATGAATCTGCAGAATTTTGCAATGCTCAGTCTGCCAAGTATTCCATTACATAAGACAGATGTTTTCGGATAATAAAAATGTATATGTCATTTAGGTTTGCTCAAGCTACATCGTCTATTTCTTTGTGTAATATACTGTGTTACATTTTATCTTCTGTAATAGCAATCACTGATCAGTTTTACTGATGCTGTTACCAAACCTTTGCCTTTCTTGCCTCCAGTCTATTGACAAATTCTCCCATCATTGGTTCTCCCGCGGGGCCGACGGACCATCGCTGACAGCCCCAAACCACCTCCTGCGTGATGCCATCACCGCATGGTGCCGTGATCATTCGATTCCTCTTCCATCTCCTGCCTCTACCTCAGCCGCCATTGATGAGGCACCACCTTCAGAGGAAGAGATGCCACTGCTCCTTGAGAAGCTCTCTAAGCATTCAGTACAGCAGCAGGAGGCTCTGCACAGGATCCGGCTACTGTCAAGATCCTCCCAGGGTGCCCAGCCATGCCTTGCCCACTGGCAGGACCTACTCCCCAAGCTGATACACCTGCACAAGAAGTGGAAGGCATCATGGTCGAAGGAGCTGGAGGAGGAGAGGCTGGCAATAATCCTGAGCCTGTCCCTCCACCGGCCCAACCGGGAGATCCTCGCGGCGCACGAGCAGCTGCCGGATGCGCTGAGGAAGACCATACGAAGGGCCAAGAAGCTCGGGTCTCCACTGGCGACCATGGCCATGGTAGCCGCCGCGATCGCCGTCCTGTCGGAGCTCGACGTGTTCAGGAAGAAGGTCGTCGACGTCGGCGGGCTCTTGGTGCTCCGGGACCTTCTTGGCATAGAGGACGCCGTGGTGAGGAACGAGGCCGCCGCCGCCATCCTCGCGCTCTGCGCGGACGGCGACGCCGTGGTCGCGGCCGCCGAGCTGAACCACGTGCCCGAGGCATTGCTGCGGTGCCTCTCGGACGGCATGGCCACCGAGGAGTGCCTGCTCCTGCTTGAGCGTGCTCTGCGTGGCGGCTTCGCTGCGGACTGGACCGACGCTCACGTCGCGCAGCTGGTGAGCGCCGTCACGAGAGGGCATCTCACCTCCCGCGGCGTCCAGAGCTCCATCTGCTTGGTCTGCAATGCCATTCGACAGGATGCAGCCATGCTGAAGAAGGCAGAGAAACTGGATGAGTTTGTCGAGGCCCTGACGAACCTGAAGGAGACGGCCCTGGGGAGAATCTTTCAGATTGAGGAGATACTCCGGGTTGCAACAGAACCCCTCCAAGATTTGACTGGGGGCAGTTCGAGCAATGTAAGTTGAGAAGGCGATTCGGATCCTCTGCCGCCGTTACGGTCACTGACAGGTGGAGGCCCATCTGTCAGTGACCGTGCCGTGCCGGCAGAGAATCCCAGTTGAGAAGGAACCATGTGCTACTACGGCCAATATTAGGATGTCAGACACAGGACATATATAGGTGAGAAGACGTACCCTGATACTGATAGTGCAGCCTAACACTTGACTTCTGCTGCTGGCTTTGGTGAGAGGTGGGAAGTGTTCATATTTTCGATAGCCTAGCAATGTGTAGGAAAAGTTTCATCTTTGATCACCTTTTATTGGAGATTATTTTGCGTAACCTGAATCAACATTCTTTGCTGTGAGCATGAGTTGTTCATTCTTCGTTCTGGTCGATCAGGGTTATGTGGTGTACCAAATTGCTATTTTTTGGTAGAGTTAAGACAGCTCAGCATGAATACAGCATGAAAGAGGTCTTCGTCATAGAACTCCAGCCACGTATGTGATGTACAAATTATTTTGCCTAATCTGGATTAATATTTTTGGTGAGAACTAACTGTAATGTTGTTATTCCACGTGTTAGGGGTCTTCACTATAGAACTCCTGCCAAGGCAAGCGACACCGTGCTTGCACCATGTACAACGTCATGAGACGTATACAACCATGTACATAAACATTGTGTTAGCCAAAGGCTATCAGCTTAAGAATTACAAATTGAATGCAGATCAAAATAACGTTCAAACAACCCAAAGCCTAGTATTAAATTTCCATCCATGGTTGGTGAAGAAACCCAAGGCTACCTCGTTACGAATCACACAAATTGAGTATATTCTCCGCCCAACACCATAACTAGTATGCTCCCATGAAAATGACCTATATAAAAGAAGCACATTTGCGTCCATAAGTCAAATGGTTCAATAGAAACCTGCAACTTTTGTTTCAATCCCATTTCAAAAGCCAATCCCCTACCATCTGTGTAAAACTCTTATGCGGTTCAATCCTAATACTATTTGGTAATTGCGAAATAGATCTAGAAAATTGGCAATCAAAGAATAAATGCTGTATGGTTTTGTTTGTAAGGATCTACAAGCCAAAAGGGGTAGTGAATTGGCAATTTTTGGCTTTCTAGCTTTTTCTTGAATTAGGCAACGTGATTAAAACTTTCTACTTTAAGCAACCATAAGGAGATTAAAAGTGCCTAAAAAAACCATAAACTAGCACAAGCACAATTCAAACAACTAAGGATGCATAAATGTAAATGCGGAAGATAAAGGAATAGAGATGCTCAAGATTTTTTCTAAGGTTTGGAAAAGGGTGACGCCTTCCGATACTCTCTGTTGGAGCACTCTCCACGGAGGAGAGTCTATCTCCAACAATTGCCTGACGAACAAGCTTAGGCCATTCACTCGGAGTAGTTCTTCACTGCCCCGACAAGGTGAACTCTAAATCCTTCACACCGCTTGATGGCTTTCACAAGCTCCTCCTTGGAAGTTCATCAAACTTGTGCCTCCAAAATCATCTAGGAGCCGTCAAGCTCGAAGAGTAACAAGCTCGAAGAGACTTGATCACCCTAGATAAAATCAACTGATGAAGCACACAAATCCCGCTTGAGGATCTCAATCACAAGAACACACTCTATAT
Organism: Olyra latifolia; assembly: GCA_036346145.1. Taxonomy (NCBI): domain Eukaryota; kingdom Viridiplantae; phylum Streptophyta; class Magnoliopsida; order Poales; family Poaceae; genus Olyra; species Olyra latifolia. The sequence goes on along the minus strand of CM070524.1, from coordinate 36,328,704 downwards.
GATTGAAAGCCTAGCTCTAAGTGGTTCTAACTCTTTTGAACTTAAGTATATGTAATGGAGTCATCAATCTTTGCAAGGAAGCAAGCCAAGGGTTCAAATAGGCTAGAAAAGTAAAAACTAGCCGTTAGGAACTTTTGCTAAAACCCGTTTATAGCAAGACCATCTGGCTCACAGACTTGTACGGTTCGACTCAGGCCCGTATGGTTCGGCTCGACAGACCTGACTCAGCAATCAGTCGCTAGCAGAGCTGTATGGTCCGGCTCTAGGACACGTACGGTCCCACCTGAACGCTTCAGCCCACACAGTCCGGTTAACACGCGAAACTCACTGTTTGAAAGATAATTAAGCGACCACTTAGTCCAAATGACTCATAGGGGTTGGCTACATCGTCCGGCTAACACTAAAAACTCTCTGTTCGAGAGATAATTAAGTCGGGACGGTCTAACTTTAACCGGAAAACATGGGACTTGGGAGAAATCTATAATTTTGCTCTTCAACACCCTGATCACTCACCTAAACTCTAATTATATGGGTTTAGGAGAGACACATGTGCTTCATGGCGAACTCGACCCAAATCGAGCAAACCTCTGAGACTATGTGGAGGTCTTCATGTTGTGTTGAGTATATGTGACTTGAATTGATTTGGTTGAGAAGTTTGTTTTTGAGATTAATTTGAGCCGGTTCGGCCATTTATATTAGGACAAAGTATTTTACGCTTTTGAGGGTCTTCCCGAGCTTGGATGGAAAAATGTTGTATACAGATTTTGTAGAGAATTTTGAGACGCATCTTTTTTGTATTATGACTTTTTTCATTTAAGCAAGAAAATATTTTTAAAATTTTCATCTTTATTCTGTTGTGCTGAGGAAAGCACTGGTTTGAAAGGTTTCGGTTTCAGTTCGAGTGGGAACATGGACATATAGTCATATATGTTTGAATTGATGATGAAATTAGACTAACATGCAGAAAACGAAGGTAAGAAAATATTTTTGTTTGTGAAAAATGGTTTGGTTCTTGTGGGCGCAGGCTTAGAGGCAACCGTGGTCGGTGACGGTACTAGGACTAGATCGGGTGGATCGAGGTCCAGAATAGTGATGATGTCGCGGGACGATGGGCTCAAGCTTGGGCTCATGAGGACGCCATGGAGAAAGACTTGAGGTGGCTCAAAGGTTCTAGTTCAGGTTGGAGGCCCGAAGGCATGGAAATGAAGTGGTCAAGTCCGGCAGATGAAGGCCCGTTGCATCGGGTTAATCGGATTTTGTGTAAAACCCATGTATGGCATATTTGGTCCTTGTTGGGCTGTGTATGAGTGGTTTAGGCCCATATAAGTGGCTGGTTGAGTGGGTGAATTCTATCCCTTGATGAGGCAACTTGGAAGCCAAGGAAGCAATCAAGGGCGGAGGTTCACCCGGTTGCCCTATATAAGGAGGAGTGGAGGGGGCTGTCTCCACCATGTCTTGGGCTGAGGTTTTGTGACTTGCATTCTGCTCTTTTGTGAGCTTTTGCCCACCTAGGTGTGGTTGTGAACAAACCCTCTCAAGAAATAGAAACTAGTTCATCATATCATGGCATCGTTCTTGTCTAGTTCTTGTGTTTGATCTTTTTCTTTGGTGCTTTTTGTTGCAACCTATTTATTTGTCTCCTCTTCTTACACATGCTGTTGATCCATGATGTTTTGAGGTTGCACACATGATTTGAGACCATTGGCAACCTATGATAAACAAGAGATCAAGTTTTTGTCTTTCTTGTTCTTGAAGGCAAGAAGGTTTTACTCGCGCAGTAGTTGGTCTAGGAATTTTAGAAAAATAAAAATATACTTTTTGAGTGATTCCAGTGGGAGAAGGTCCGTGACTTCCATATCTACTTGTGAAAACTTTTTGGAGTCATTTGGATTCTTTGTTTGGGAGCTACGAGGTGTATACCGAGCCCTAAACTTTCTTTGCATGAGTTCCAGACAGTTCTTAGTTCATGATTTTTTCTAAATTTCCTGTGAGGAGTTTTGATCTGAAACTTGGCTGGAGGCTGCATGACTCATCAAGGCATAAGGAGAAAAAATGTCCATAATTTTTAGAACTAAAAAAAGCCAACAACTACTCCTATGATTAGAATTAATTTCTGTTAGAATATTCCAGCGTGTTTTTCCTAAAGCACCTTTTTAGTTGGAAAGTTTTGTCTTGAGTGCACCCACTTTAGATTGAGATTACTTTTGTTTAAGCACTTAATAACAAGAAGTATGGCTCTTCTTGTGGGATATCATCTTTGAGATGCGTTGGGCGAAGAGCATCATTTATCTTCTTACGAGAAAATTTATTTGGTTCCTATTCATCCCCTCTGGTCGCCAACCGATTCGAACTCTCCTTTATAGTATGACAAAATGAGCCTAAAAGCCCTATTCTAGCACTAGCTCCACTCTACGCCCGAGCCAATGCCTAAGCAAGGATCCATAGCCTTTGTGCTTCATGCCGTCACTTCTCAAAGCTTTCGAGGTTTCAATATAACCATGAACACGTACCCTATTATGTCATCAATACTACAACACCACCAAAATAAATTAGGGCCTAGATGTCTACATCATTGCTGTTGCACAAACAACATATTTGACTTTCCTTCTAGTTTCTTTTAGCAAGGTTATCTTTGGTAAATATGGTACCTCTACATAAGTACTAGAGGTAGATTTTGATCTACAGCAGAAGTTTGATATTCCACAATAGCCTGTTCGGATCTGATTAACCAATTTCTGATACAACGAATAGATCGAAATTTGGCCATTTTTATGAGGATTCCAGACGAAATGTCATGTTCTTGACTTAGATAAATGTATGTATTCCAGTCACAAAATCTTATCATTTAGCAAGCTTTTTGACCCACAATTGCTCTATAGAAAGATACATTAAGCGGTATTGAATTGATCGGACTTACGCAACCGTAGCATGATTCTTGCAAAAAAATGTAAAAAGATTGGGGTATTGTTCACCAATGGGGTTAGCACCGAGCAAATTGTCCTCTAGAATCCTATTTGCGTTTTATTTCATAATTGAAAGGATCTTCAACTAAAAAACTCTATTGACCTTCACGAGGCACTTACAGAAGTGGGAATCTCTTGGTTGAGCTTCTACTTGAGTTAGAGCCAAGTACTTATTTCTGAGCATTCTTTGCTAAACCCTAGCTATCATCTTTCAAAAGTTTGAAAAGACATTTGCTTAGAGGACATTTATTTTTAAAATCTAGGTCTTGAATTCCTGGACATTTATTTTTAAAATCTAGGTCTTGAATTCCTAGTCCATCTTGATCTTTGGGTTTGCATAATATATTCCATCGAGTCAGTCAATATTTCCTTTTATGATTATCGTTTTATCAATAGAATGTAGAGAAAAAATAATACGGTCTGTTAAGAACTGCATCGCGAATATCAAAGAGGGATAACATGAACATTGACAAACTATTGAGGACGAAGTTTATTAATACTAGCCTAGCACCAACTGAGAAGTGTTTTGCTCTCCAGCTGCTCAGCTTCTTTTCAAACCTTTCCTCTACCCCTTCCATTATAAATTGCTCAAATTCCTATTATGCATATGAATGCCTAGATATTTGAATGGACACGAACCAACTGCACAACCAAATAGATGTGTGTATTGGTCTTTAACATCCTTAGCTTCCAAAAAAAAAAAGATCTCACTCTTATAAAAGTTGACCTTCAGGCTAGAGAGTTGTCATGACTGTCTCCTTCGCGCCGGGCGACACTCCGCCCCCGGCGGCCACCCAGCCATCTCGCCGCCCCGCCCGTAGCCAAGGCTCCTTCCACCTCGACTCACCCGAGAAGGGACCTGTCCTGCTGGCGGCAGGCTCTCTCTTAGCTGTAGATAGCCTAAAGCCACTCCACTCACCCGCCTCCGACTACGTCTCCACTCACACTGTCCGTCTGGTCAGGGATTCGCCGGACCCTCCAGATCATGTCATCATGCCGTCCTCCGGAGAGCTTTCGGCATCTCAGTCCTCTCCTTTCGTTTAGTCCCTTCGTGCCCTGTCGCCAACCTCTGCCATCCGCACACAGCCTGGCCTACCACCCACCAACTGTTCGACTTTATGTCCACCCAACTCCGCCGCAGTGAATGAAGGGCCATTGGGGCACTCGACTTACTGGGCAGCCTTGCTCAGGAGGCTTGGTCCGCCGGTCGGTTTTGTTGCCCAACAGGTCACTGTTCTTCATGGCGTGTCATCTGCGGCTGCAGAGAGCCATCAAGAAGGTGAGCAGCCTTGGCAGCAGGTCAGGACCAAAAGGTGGAGGCGTAATGGCTTCATTCAAGGTCGCCCAACCACCCGGCACTACGACGACCTTCGAGAGATCTTTAAGAAACAGGTTCACGGGAGATGCTTCCGGTGTCTATCGCCTTCCCACAAGGTTGCATACTGTAAGACGGCCTCAAGGTGTCTCATCTTTAAGGAGCTGGGGCACAGGATGAAGGCCTGTGCCGTCAAGCCTTTGGCTTCGATTGCTCTCGGCCGTGCTATCGATTCTCCTCCAGCCTCTGTGGTGGACGGCGGCGCGTCAACAAGGCTCCTACCTGAGGTCCTCCGCGCCTCACACCAAGTCATGCGGCCTACCAGGGATGTGCGCTCCTTCACACCAGGTGACCCCTCCTTGCACAGAGGCAACGCTTCCTGCTATCTCTCTAGGACAGCTGTTGTCATGTGATCGGAGCGTGAGTTGTCCAGCTCCGGGCTTTTTGCCATCAACCTGGGAGGAGCCACCACCGACCCTGTAGTTCTGCGGGAAGCGATACTGCAAGAATTTGAACTCCTAGAGGACTGTCTAGAGATCTCTTTGCTCGGCCAGGAAGGCTTTTACCTCAAGTTCACTTTAGAGGCAGTGCAAGATGTGGTTCGAGCTGCCAATGTGTTCCGCGCGGGAGGGTTTCAAGTGCGTTTCCTCAACTGGTCCCCAAGGACGTGGGTTGTAGCCGGCCGTGCGCGCTACAAAATCCGGCTGTGCGTCGAGAGGGTGCCGAGGCATCACTGGAGTGTGGAGACAGCGGCGGCACTGGTGCAAGGACATGGAGCCGTTGTCCCGGCGCTGGATGAACCTGCGACAGCCCAAGAAGCGGCGTGTCTCTGTTTCTGGGTGTGCGTGGATGATGTCAATGCTATCCCCCTCGCTGGGTTCGAGCAAGTTGAGGAGGGACACAGAAGAAGGCCTGATCTCATCGGGCCCCTCTTCCAGGACACACCCCAATTGTCCCTGCTCCACCACAAGATCATCTTCCACCTGGACTTGGCCCTCGACTTCGAATCAGAGGCCTATGCTGTCAATGATCCGGCAACCGCCGACTACCCAAACATCCACCATTTCGTTTGGGAGCTCGGACACTGGGATGGGGCTGTCTCACTGGGAGCCCCCTTCTCGCGTCCAACCCCGCTCTACCACGCCCCACCCCCTCCACCACCGGAAGGTGAAAACTCCCCAGCTGGCAGGCTGTCGGGACAGGGAGAGACCTCACACGGTGGAGGGCGAAGCATCAAAGACAGATTGGGCCCAAAAATAGGTCCTGCTAGCCATCAGCAGCACTCCCACTCCTCTAGTCACCGAGAAGATCGTCAGCTTGATGTGGCGATGGCGATATCAGATCCAGATATGACGCCGTTGTGAGAAGAGAATATTGCGGTGGCTACAACAGACCCAATGTTGCTAGAAGCCAACATGCTGACCCAGCTGACACCTCTTCTTCCAGCTTCTAGTTAGCAAATGCAGGAAGATCACCACTTCGACCAGCTGACCTCACCAAGCTTATAGACCCAAGATTTTGCAGAACAAGAAGCGCTAAAGATTACCATTTTGGGGGAGCCGGAAAACACTGGCAGCAGGACGAAAAACCAAGTCAAGCTGATGACCAGCTCCTTCTAACCAGGGAAAGACAGTCTCTAGCTGCAGTTCAATCTGTAAACAAGGATACGGGAGATGTGTTTGAAGCCACCTTACAAGTGCTAGCCAAGACAATCTCCTCTCTCCTGTCAACCCCCCTGCTTTAGGACCCGGTTCAAGACTAGGTGAAAGACAAAGCAAAAAGGAGAAGTGCCAGATTAGCTGCCAGCCCCATGGCAAAGTTGCCATGCGTCAAGCGCGCATAGCTTAAGCTGGCTATCAAACTCAGGATCGTCCCAGCAAATGCAAAAAGTCTCAGTGAGGAAACGCTCAACAAGTACATCAAGGTGTTTGAATCCCCTCTCACTGATGGTGACATCTCCAAGCTAGCCAATCTCACTGGACTTCAAGAGGCCGCTAGGCTTGCCATCTCCACTAATGTTAACAACTGGCAGATAACTGAAATTTAGTGTGAAGTGGGTCGGTTTTTTTCTGTCGTCCAGTAGCTTCTCCATGTTGTCTGTCCTTCATGCTATGTGTCCTTTGTTGGTAGTGGTTGTGTGGAGCTGGATAGCAGCCCCTCCATATGTGCTGGGTTTGCTGGCCGTCTATGGTCACACCTTATGTAATCTGTGCTTGTGTATGGTGAGGACGACCTCACCTCATGGTGTGTGCATTAAGGAGCACGTCAGTTTCATTACATTGTTTCGGTGCAGGGCTGTTCTCCAGTCGGGGATGGCCCCTTGTCCCATATACCTTGTTCACTGCTTTGTTTGGGTTACTTCCATGGGGTGATCGGCTTAGGAGCTGTTCTGGTGGAGGTTTTGGGTGACGTGAGTCAGGGAAAGTGCACTGACGTGATAACACTCTACGATGACCATCGGGGCGGTTGGGTGTGTTGCTGCTGCTCCTATTGCCAGGAAGACTGGACCAGCAAAAGAGGATGGACCAGACCAGTGTGGCAGAATCAGTGGTCGCGAAGAGGAAAATGGGTTGCTGGGGAAAATGTCAGAAATGGTAAATCAAAACTGTAAAATTCTTTGCTGGAATGTCAGAGGACTGAATGCGCAAGCCAAGCGCAGTGTGGTGAGAAACACTGTCATTGATAACAAGATAACTGTGGTGTGTCTTCAGGAGACAGAAATGGAAGTAATTGATGCAAATTAGATCAGCGACCTACTGGGACCGGATTTTAGACAAAAGTTTTGTTTCATTCCTGCTGTGGGCACTAGAGGAGGTGTATTGCTGGCAGTTTCTTCAGAACATTACAGACTGTAGGAGGCCGTCATCGAAGCAAACTCTCTCATAGCGACCATAATCACTCTCAATGAAGAATTCAAGTGGACTTGCACTAGGGTCTATGGACCCCAGAGAGAGCAAGATAAGTTGTCTAGGGAGCTATTCCTGCTTAGTCAAGGTGTCCATGAAGCGTGGCTGTTACTGGGAGACTTCAACATGATTTATCAAGATACCGACAAAAACAAGCCAGTAAGAAATCGAAGAACCATGACGGCATTTAGATCTTTTCTTGATGTCGCAATGTTGAAGGAAATTAAATTGATGGAAAGGAGGTTTACTTGGTCAAATGAAAGGGTGAATTGCACCATGACAAAGATTGATAGATTCTTCTGCACCACAGCTTGGGACTCCCTGTTTCCAGACTGCCACCTATCTGCTCTATCATCCTAGGTGTCGGACCACTCCCCTCTGTTACTAATAGGCAACCCTCTGAGGAATTTGTTATGTGGATTCAGGTTTGAGGAGTTCTGGCCTAGGTTGCCGGGTTATCTAGACCTAATTGAGCATATTTGGTCTAAACCAGTCCATGCACAAGATGCACTGCGCAGGATGCATATCAAGCTATCTCGTACAGCCGCGGCGCTCAGGAATTGGAGCAAGCAACACATTGGCGATGTGAAGATACAAATGGCAGTGGTTGATGAGCTCATTCTGCGGTTCGACGTAGCTCAAGAGACAAGAGACCTAGCTGATAGTGAGGTGCACTTCAGGAAGCTACTAAAGATACGCATGCAGGGGCTGGCAGCGATCAATACGGTAAGGATGAGACAAAGAGCCCGGGTCAATTACATCAAAGCCGGGGATGCCAACACGAGATTTTTTCACGTGAAGGTAAATGCCAGAAAGAGAAAGAACAATGTTGGCCCTTTAGAAGTGGGCACCAGAATAGCGGCATCAGAAGATGACAAACATGAGGCCTTCCAAGAACACTTCAAAACCTTGTTGGGTACTAAGTTGAGCAGGAATGGGGGCCTTAATTGGAGCGGGATTGGACTCCAGCAGCATGATTTGGGACACCTAGACAGTCCCTTCGACGAAGAAGAGGTCCGTAATGCTATTTGGACCGGGCCTCGTTGTTGTAGGGGCAGCCACCCCGTCTCCAGGAAAGGTGGGTGTCCACGAAGATGCTGTAGAGATCCTTCATAAAGATCCTTATCTGAAGGGGTAAGCAGTGAAGTGTCTAAGATGATCTCAAAGACCCTTTGGGATGCGTGCAAGAGACTCGGACATCCGCGAAGGGTCAGAAGGAGGATGCGAAGGGTCAAGCGTTCGTGGGTAAATCTCAAGCGATGAGGATCCTCGGGACTCTTACCGAAGGGTGACGGAGGAGAGTGATCTTTGAAGAGGGATTCACGAAGACCCTTCGGGGAGACCGAGAGTGATCTTTGAAGAGGGATTCACGAAGACCCTTCGGGGAGACCTAGAGTGATCTATGAAGAGGGATTCACGAAGACCCTTCGGGGAGACCGAGAGTGATCTTTGAAGAGGGATTCGCGAAGACCCTTCGGGGAGACCGAGAGTGATCTTTGACAGTTTTCGGGCCAGAGGACGAAGACCCTGCGACAGCCTTTGACAAGAACGAATCAAATCAACCACCTTGTCAGAATGTGCCCCCCCAAGGGCATGTTAGGGAATAGAACAACTTGGATTGTAAGAAAGCTAGTCTAGCCGTTGATCGTGCGATCAATGATCCGAAGATTAGGGCAATCTGGTATTTCCCCGGCCGAGGTAATTTGGGTATTTTCCATGCATGTAAACCCCGACCCTAGAGTTGTATAAATTAATAAACTCATCAATGAAAGAGGCAAGCATTCGATCATACACATTAGCACTCTGGTTTATTCATCGAGCGCTCGCTTCTCTCACCACTACTTCTCTCGGCGTCCTCTCCAAAGACCGGGAGGGCATCTGAATCTCACCGTCGGCGGGATTTCCGGCGGCGATTAGCTTGGTTCGGTGGGGATCGAGCGAGCGTTTGCGGTGATGGCCAGACCCAGGAGGAGTGTCGCAGCTGCCGGAGGTGAGCCGCCGGAACCGGGGCACGATGGAGCATACGTAAGGCGGGAGCGGCAAGCCCAGAGCGGACAAGACATCACTGGCGAGACGACGGAGGGAGCGGCCCAAAGGGCGATCGCCACCGCGCCAACGACTGAACGGCGGCGGGAAGACGCGGCGATGCAAGGACCTGGCGGAAGCATCCCAAGGGCCCCCGGCATCAACCTGCAGGGCTGGAGGAACCAGGGCCAAGGCGCCCCGGACGCGGGCGGTGGTAGACTCGACGAGCCAGGACCCAGCGGAGTCGTCAGAGAGGAGATACAGCAAAATCCACCCACCCATTCCATGCAAGAGCATCAACGTGAAGATCCCACACCTGCCGAAGACATCCTACGAGACAGGAGAAGACTGTTGGAGGAACAAATCAACCTGCTCCGAAGAGAGCTCGTGACAATGTAATTTCAAAGAAGACTATGTGCCCCGAAGAATCCCATACCCGGAGGAAAACCATGAGCAATATCGGCAAAACGTGGTGGCGGCACAGCCGAGGAAGGCTAACGAATGGCCTCTGAGTGCGCACCTTCGTGGCAAAAAATGGCCCGAAGGATTCAAAATGCCAAGTGTATTCAAGTTCTCCGGAGACACCGACCCAAATGAATTCTTGGATGTATATGACACGGCGGTTGAAGCAGCTGGAGGTGATGATGATATCAAGGCGAAGAGTTTGTTGTTGACACTGAAGGGTACCGCACTATCATGGTATACTTCACTACCACAAGGATCCATACACTCATGGAATCAATTCAAGGATGCCTTTGCTAACAACTTTCAAGGCAATTATATCCAGAGAATGGTGGAAGGAGACCTCTTCGCCTTCGCCTTGGAACAAGGTAAGAAAGAAAGCACAAGGGACTACTACAAAAGATTTGCTGCTGTACGATGCCAGATAAGAGATGTATCAGACTCTTCGGTAATCAACACATTCCGAAGAGGACTTCAACCGGGACCCCTTCTACACAAGTTGACTCAGGACCCACCGCAAACAGCTGCGCTTCTCTATGATGAAGTTGAGGGATATGCAAAGGGAGAGGAGGAGAACTTAAGGAGACAAGGCCAGCTGAATACACACAAGGATCGTGACGGCCACAAAGAGGGCAATTCAGATAAGAACAAGAGACATCAAAACTTTAACAAAAGGGTAAGCAACATTGAGTCCAAACAAGCAGACGAGCAGAGAGCCATCGACAAGAATAGAAGGGGAGATCATTCTCGAAGGGATTACAATTTCCGAAGGGACGAGTACGGCTATCGTAAAGAGAGCACAAGAAGAAATGATGATCGATGGAACGACAACTACCATAGGGAGAATTACCATAGGAATGATAGGCTCCAAGGAGAAGATCAGGATAACAGGGAAAAGAGATATTGCGCGGTGCATGGAGAAAACTATTCGCATACAACCGAGGAGTGCAGTGCTGTTAAAGCACAACGTGAGAACTACCAAAACCAGAAGCGTCAGCGAAGGCAAGACCAGCGACAAAGGGATCAGCACCACGAATCTCCTGAGATGGTTCACAATGTTGATCAGCAAAACCAAAGGGTAATTCATATCATCACCGGAGGATCCTCGCTGAATCTCCCATCGAACAGAAAGAGAAAGGAATTCATTCGCGAGGTGTCGCTTGTCTCGGTATCAAGAAAATCAACACCGGTTCCGTCGATGACCTTCGACACAACCGACGCCAAAGGCGTCAAGTTCCCACACCAAGATCCCTTGGTGATCACAGCTGAAATTGCAGAATATGACGTCCAAAGGATGCTGGTGGACGGAGGAAGCTCAGCAGATATCATCTTTGCTAGCGCATTCGAACAACTCAATATACCAGAAGACAGACTGACACCATCGCACATGCCTCTCATAGGGTTCGGAGGAGAGCCCGTGGCTGCCATGGGCCAGATATCATTACCTGTAACTTTCCATGAAGGCAAGAGAAAGATCACAAAGAGCATATGTTTTGATGTTGTTGGCATGGAGTACCGCTACAATGTCATCTTTGGGAGAGGAATCATCAATGCCTTCGGGGCAATCATACATCACAGCTACCTGTGTATGAAAATGCCCACCGAAGGGGGAGTCATCACCATTCGAGGAAATCAAGAACCAAAGAAGAAAAAATGAACTCAAGGCATACCAAGGCTCAAGCCACCCAAACCACGAGAGGACAGACCCCAACACGAATCAAGGGTTACAAGCCCTGTGTCGTGCCGTAAAGTGAGACGAAGATACAAAGAGCGAGCGAACCAGAACATTATGAAATCGATGAAACAAGGCAAGGATCAATCCATCTCTCCAATCTCGACGGTTCTTCGGTCCCAAACACATGGAACGCGAAGGGCCTGATCAAATATTATCCATGAAGCGAAGAAGAAGCGCTGAGTACTCTTTTCTCCGACTCGGTTTTTTCCTAACGGGTTTTACGAATAGAGTTTTTAACGAGGCTTAGACCCCCAAAACCGGCTGCGATCGAAGAATTCATAAGGAAATGTAACCGCTAAGATGTAAATCGTTATCCCCAAATGGAATGGAAAAGGAATGAAAAAGAAGAGCACGTTCCAGAGCAGACTTCAGTTCGACTAAGGGACTGGTGCGAAGCTAAGAGCGCTCGCGCCAAGCACCCGAAAAAGAGCCTTCGCGGGCCATGAGTTTTCGCGAACCAGAATACGCCAAAAAGTGCTAAGGGGGCCTGCTGGTTAAGAGCGCCGCGCCAAGCACCCGAGAAAGAGGCTTCATGGGCCATGAGCTCGCGAGCGGTAATACGCCAAAAGGCGCTAAGGGTCGACGCGAAGTTAAGAGCGCCGCGCTAAGCACCGAAAAAGAGCCTTCATGAACGGTAAATACGCCGAAGGCGCTAAGGTCGGGGCGCTGAGCCAACAACAGCCACGCCAAGCACCCAAAAAAGAACCTTCGCGGGCCATGAGCCTTCGTGAACGGTAAATACGCCAAAGGCGCTAAGGGCTGGCGCGAAGCGAAGAGCGCGCGCCAAGCACCGAAGAGCCTTCGGGCCATGAGCCTCGCGACCAGTATACGCCAAAGGCGCTAAGGGTCGGTCGGTTAAGAGCGCCGCGCCAAGCACCCGAGAAGAGCTTCGCGGGCTATGAGCCTTCATGACCAGTAAATACGCCAAAGGCGCTAAGGCCGGGCGCGAAGCCAGAGCGCCGCGCTAAGCACCCGAGAAGAGCCTTCAGGGCCATGAGCCTCATGAGCAGTAATACGCCAAAAGGCGCTAAGGGTCGGGCGCGGTTAAGAGCACTTGCGCCAAGCACCGAAGAGCCTTCATGGCCATGAGCTCATGACAGTAAATCGCCAAAGGCTAAGGGGTCGGGCGCTGGTTAAGAGCGCCGCGCTAAGCACCCAAAGAGCCTTCGCGCTATGAGCCTCGCGAACGGTAAATACGCCAAACGCTAAGAAATTTGTGTGAAGCCAAAAGCGCTCGCGCCAAGCACCCGAAAATGAGCCTTCGTGAACGGTAAATACGCCAAAGGCGCTAAGGGGCTGGCGCGAGGCCAAGAGTGCTCGCGCCAAGCACCCGAAAAAGAGCCTTCGCAGGCCATGAGACTTCGTGAATGGTAAATACGCCAAAAACGCTAAGGGGCTGGCGCGAAGTTAAGAGCGCTCGCGCCAAGCACCCGAAAAAGAGCCTTCGCGGGCCATGAGCCTTCGTGAACGGTAAATACGCCAAAAGCGCTAAGGGGCTGGCGCGAGGCTAAGAGCACTTGCGCCAAGCACCCGAATCGTAACCTTCGCAGTTAATGAGCCTTCGCGAACGGTAAATACGCCAAAGGCGCTAAGGGCTGGCGCGAAGCCAAGCGCCGCGCTAAGCACCGAAAGAGCTTCAATGGGCCATGAGCCTTCGCGAACGGTGAATACGCCAAAGGCGCTAAGGGGCTGGCGTGAGGCCAAGAGCGCTCGCGCCAGACACCCAAAACATCACATTCGCGGGCCACGAGCCTTCGCGAAGGCGTAATGCGCAAAAGCACCAAGGGGCTGGCGTGAGGCCAAGAGCGTTCGCGCCAAGAACCTGAAAAGTTTTCACGGCACACTTCTTCGCGAACGCCAACTAACCTATCATGCGTCGATCGTGCAATAAAATAAGAGCAAAGCGAAGGATTAACAACTAATTAAAACGAAACATTGCGAAGACAAGATCATTCATGATGCAGGACAATTTCGGAATAAAAGTCAACAAAGGGTCATATATTACATTAGCAAAAGATTATAGTCTACTCCACTGGCTTTTTGCCCTTCGGATCTACATAATCTTTGGGATCCTGGGGGATAGCAACCGGCGGAGGATCTTCGCTTGGCACCCTGGGCTGGCGCGGGACGTCACGGGGTTGGCGACGAACCAGCGGCGAAAACCCACTGGTGGCGTGGCACGGACGGTAAACAGGCGGCGGCGAAGCGCGGATGAAGGAATGAGAGCACTTGGCGGCGGGAACTAAAGAGCTTGAAGCAAGGGTAAGTGGGGAGAAGACAACCGCATGACCCCTTATATCGAAAACAATCAGAAGTGGATGAACGCCACGTGTCCTCACCAACGGCGATGATGCGTCACGAAGAAACCGAGGAGTCACAAAAAGAAAAAAAAACAGAAAACAAAAGAAAAATCCAACGGACGCCTATGAATAAGACGACACGTGTGATGATCGACGGCCAGGATCGACGGGAAGAAGTCGAGGCCACTGACATTGTCAGAACGTCTAGTCCAAGTCACATCAACGGACGAAAATATCATCGAAAACAAAAAAGAAGGAGCATCTTCGGGAACACCACCTCGACGTGGAGAAGGGGGGAGCTCGATATTCCGGCCAGACACCACGGCGAGGTGGCGTCGTAACCGTAAGGGGCTTCTGTTGTAGGGGCAGCCACCCCGTCTCTAGGAAAGGTGGGTGTCCACGAAGATGCTGTAGAGATCCTTCATAAAGATCCTTATCTGAAGGGGTAAGCAGTGAAGTGTCTAAGATGATCTCAAAGACCCTTTGGGATGGGTGCAAGAGACTCGGACATCCGTGAAGGGTCAGAAGGAGGATGCGAAGGGTCAAGCGTTCGCGGGTAAATCTCAAGCGATGAGGATCCTCGGGACTCTTACCGAAGGGTGACGGAGGAGAGTGATCTTTGAAGAGGGATTCACGAAGACCCTTCGGGGAGACCGAGAGTGATCTTTGAAGAGGGATTCACGAAGACCTTCGGGGAGACCGAGAGTGATCTTTGAAGAGGGATTCACGAAGACCCTTCGGGGAGACCTAGAGTGATCTATGAAGAGGGATTCACGAAGACCCTTCGGGGAGACCGAGAGTGATCTTTGAAGAGGGATTCACGAAGACCCTTCGGGGAGACCGAGAGTGATCTTTGACAGTTTTCGGGCCAGAGGACGAAGACCCTACGACAGCCTCTGACAAGAACGAATCAAATCAACCACCTTGTCAGAATGTGCCCCCTAAGGGCATGTTAGGGAATAGAACAACTTGGATTGTAAGAAAGCTAGTCTAGCCGTTGATCGTACGATCAATGATCCAGAGATTAGGGCAATCTAGGTATTTCCCCCTGGGCCAGGGTAATTTGGGTATTTCCCATGCATGTAAACCCTGACCCTAGAGTTGTATAAATTAATAAACTCATCAATGAAAGAGGCAAGCATTCTGATCATACACATTAGCACTCTGGTTTATTCATCGAGCGCTCGCTCTCTCACCACTACTTCTCTCGGCCCTCTCCAAAGACCGGGAGGGCATCAATCTCACCGTCGGCGGGATTTCCTGGCGACACTCGTAATAAGGCACCGGGGCCTGATGGATTCTCCGGGACCTTCTACAGATCCTGCTGGGAAATCATTAAAGGGGACCTTTTGAATGCTTTCGATCAGCTGTTGGACGGTAATGGCAGACTTCTTCACCTTCTCAATTCAGCCCACATCGTACTTATCCCCAAGAATATGGAGGCTAAAACCACTCTCGATTTTCGACCAATAAGCTTAACTCACAGCTTTGGGAAGCTGTTTAGCAAGGTATTGGCCAACAGACCGGCGCCCCTCCTAAATAACTTGATCTCGGCCTCTCAAAGTGCTTTCATTCACCGTTGATGCATACAAGACAACTTCATGTTTGTCAATAATGCTGTCAAAGAGCTTCATAAGAGAAGAAAGGCCGCCCTCTTTGTCAAATTGGACCTAGCCAAGGCTTTCGATTCGGTTAGTTGGGAGTACCTCCTAGATTTGCTGCAAAGCCTCGAGTTTGGGGCTAGATGGACAGATTGGATTGCCTCCTTGCTTTCTTCTGCTACCTCCAGAATTATGGTAAATGGCAGTCTGGGTAGAGCTTTCAAGCATAGAAGAGGCCTTCGGCAAGGTGATCCACTATCACCTATGTTGTTCATCCTTGCCATGGAACCTTTGCACTTGCATATAGCTAAAGCAAGGAAGTTGGGGGCGCTGCAAACAGTCAGTGACAGGCTGGACAAATGCCAGATATCTTTATATGCAGATGATATTGCGCTCTTCCTCAAGCCAGCAGCCAATGACCTGCGTGATGCTCACCTCATCTTCACTGTCTTCGGGGAGGCTACCTAAAGGTCAATCTGCAAAAAAGTGAAGTTTTCCCCATTGGTTGCCAACCTCACCTTCTCCAAAGCTTAGAAGGTGTTGTGCAAATGCAAACCAAATCTTTTCCTTGTACCTATCTCGGGCTTCCCCTCAGACCGACTAACCTTACGAAGGCTGATTTTCAGCACTTACTCTAGAGGATCAGCAAGCGGCTGGCTGGCTAGAAAGGTCGGCTGCTGTCTAAGGCGGCTAGAATGGTGCTGATCAATTCGGTCTTAACCTCTCAAGCGGTCTACCTCCTCACTTTGGCTAAATGGAGTAAATGGGCAATAAAAAATGTGGATCGGATGTGAAGGAGTTTCCTTTGGCAGCGCAATGGCGATCAATTGGTCAAGGGGGGACTTGTGAGTTGGAAGAAAGTGTGTAGGGATAAGAAACTCGGTGGGCTTCGGATCAAGGATTTAACATCTTTTGGGAGAGCTTTGAGGTTGAGATGTCTTTGGATGTAGTGGGAGCACCCGGATAAGCCGTGGGTCGGCTCAGACATCCCTTGAGACCGCACAGACTATAGTCTATTTGCAGCCAGTACCTCAATCACAATTGGAAATGGCAAAAGGGCGAGAATCTGGCAAGACAAATGGCTGCATGGCAGAGTTGCACCTTTGGAGGTGGCTCCGTTACTCTTTGCAAAAGCTGCTCAGCGAAACATCTCGGTGTTTGACGGCCTGCATCAGAACTCTTGGCTAGCATTTATTGGCATATTGAGTCTGTACATGAGTTAGCTCAAATGATTGACCTTTGGATTCTTACACAGAGTGAGGCACTAGCTCTCGAGGCACTGGATAAAATTGTGTGGAGATGGACTGCGGATGGGGTGTACTCGGCGCGCTCAGCCTACAGCGCCCAGTTCGTCGGGGCAATGAAGGATCGGCACTTTTAGTGCACCTGGAGAGCAGGCGCAGAACCAAGATGCAAATTCTTCATCTGGCTTGTATTGCAGGACCGCATTCTCACTGCTGAAAATCTTCATAGGAGAGGTTGGAACAATTGCCTTTTTTGCCCCCTATGTGGCTCCTGCTTGGAAATCACAAACCACTTGTTTGTGGAGTGTGCTTTCTCTAGAAGAGTCTGGGCAGCTTTCTTGCATCCACCGGGTCAGGTGCAGGCTCCCGGTATTCATCAGATGCTGAGTGAGTGGTGGCTACAAGGTAGAAAGCGCGTCCTAAAGAGGAAGCAGCGAGCGTTTGATGGGCTCATCACTTACACCTGTTGGAATGTCTGGAAAGAGCGAAACAGGCGTATCTTTCAATCGGGATATGGATCTGTTAGTTCCGTCGCGAATCTTATGAGAGCCGATGTGTCGGCTAGGGCTCTAGCTTTTGGTGCAGATGATCATGGCTGATCGCTGCGGTTGTTAGCTACCTATTTCTTTTGGTTTTTCCTTGTCTTTATTCCTCGCCTTTTGGTCTATTTTTTGGTTTTTGACTGTTTTCCTTTGTGTTTCCTTTTTACCCGTTTGGCTGTAACTTTGCTTCCTTTAAATGAATAGGCAAAGTTCCTGCCATCGTTTCAAAAAAAAAAAGGCTAGAGAGTTGTGTAGAAGAGCACAACAATAATATCATTTTTTTTTACTCGTTCTAGGTCATGCTTCATAAAGATGATAGTATCATTTGTGTATTACAAAATAGATAACCCATCATCCACTAAATGTGGAACCACTTCTTACCATCTAGTTTAGCTTCTGAAATTACAATGGCTAGCAAATCTCCCACAATAACTAAGAGAATTGGAGACAAAGGGTCTTCTTAGCGAAGACCTTTGCTAGTCCAGAAGTAAGGACCTATATCATCTTTGACTTTGATCCCATCATTTCTTTTTGAAACATAAATTCTCCATCTCATTACGCCATTTTGGTGAGAAGCCTTACATCCTGAAACGTTTGTTGAACTTAAGACCATTTGACCTTGAAAGTCAATTTTCAGAATCACGCCATCCAAAATTTTCCTATACATCACGTGAATTATCTCATACAAAATCACTACCTCTATGATAGTCCGTCCTGGCATAAAGGTCGTCTAGGTTGATTGCACAACCTTATCAGCAACACTTTTTAATTTATTAGTGCCAACTTTAGTGAAAATCTTAAAGATGATATTAGGAGACAAAATTGGTCTGTATTGTTAAATTTTGTAGCTTCCTAAATTTGACATTAAGGAAGAAATCTTAAAATTGTCATGTTCCAACTGTTAAATATAGAGCCCTTTATAGATACGTTAAAGTTTAGATAAGGAAAAAGTCTATTTGACCCCCTGAACTATATAGCTTCGTCTACTTAATCCCCTGAACTAGAAAACTAGGTATTCTACCTATGAACTATTCAAAACGTGGCAAATAACCCTCCGCGAGTGGTTTTGCAGGACCACTCGCGGGGGTTATTTGCCTAGTTTTGAATAGTTCAGGGGTTAAGCAGATGAAGCTATATAGTTCAGGGGGTCAAGTAGACCTTTCCTTTTTATTTTTTATAAAGTTTAACTGCAATTTTGTAACATTCTAAAAATTTCGAATGTTAAATTTTCAACTTTCAAAGTATTTAAAAATTATTTCTTAAAATACCCAAGGGCAATATAAAATAATTAATAAATGCATATAAATATATGAAGATGTCTAAATCATACATGAAATCATATAGTAGATAAAATATTTACATAAAAGAAGGATAAATATATAGAAGAAATTAGGATATATAGGTTTTGGGGTATTCTATTATTTGCCACTCTCAAAGGTGTGACAATCTAATATTTATATGTATTTATTAATTGTTTTATATTGCCCTTGAATATTTTAGGAAATAATTTTTGAATACTTTGAAAGTTAAAAATTTAACATTCGAAATTTTCAGAATGTTATAAAATTGCAGCTAAACTTTATAAAAAACAGAAAGGAAAAAGTCTACTCGACCCACTGAACTATATAGATTCGTCTAATTAACCCCCTGAACTATTCAAAACCGGGCAAATAATCGCGGTACCTGGTTTCTAGTTCAGGGGGTTAAGTAGATAAACCTATATAGTTCAGAGAGTCAAGTAGACTTTTTCCTTTAGATAATTTCAATTTAGTTGTTATATATCATTCGATTCCTTTTCCCCGTTAGACATGTTTCCTTTACTCTGATATCTAATTGTTGTAATCTTGTAGTATCTCCTCTTGTGATGCCTTTGAAACTCTATCTGTAGACTGTAATCATCTATAAATATATACAAGCCTCTTAATATTGGTAGCGGCTTTCAATATAATTTTTATGGTACCAAAGCCATCTCGATCACCATGTCATAAAATAGTTCTGCTTCTTCTACTTAAGCGCCTAGCAGAACTTCTTCAAACTCCAACCTTCAACTCTTTCATCACGTACGTAAGGCTGAGCCGTGATAACTACCTTCTTTCGAAGGCACAGATTGTCTCGTATCTCTGAAGCCAACAACTACACATGTACATGGATAGGAGAACATGCTATTGGCGTTGAACACCACATGAACAGATGCAGCTAGCATACGCCACATAGGTACCAACAAGATAACCTCGTCCTCGTCACCCTTCTCTCCTTACTGATGGAGGATATATTAGGTCTGTCAAAGGTATTGTACAAAATTAGAATGTATTAATTATTTCCTTATGTGGGCTTTCCTTTAATTTGTATCACTAGAAACATTTATGTATACTAACCTATTGGCCTCTAAATCAATACGACTGGTATCCATAACATGATAATAGAGCATGGCTAGGGTTAGGGTTTGGCTTTACCGGACGTTGCACTTGAATCGTCAGCCTCTCTACACATGACTGCTGGCTCTTACCGCTAGCTGCAGCCCGTTGTCCATGTTATCGTCATCACTGCTCCTGTCGGCTATTCCCGCTGACTGCCACTCGTCATCCATATATGTAGCTGCTCGACTCTTCCTGCTACCTGCCTCTCGTTACCGAGGCTCTTCATAATGGCTGTTCCTCGAGATACTGGTGACAAAATGACAGTGAGGGTGACGACTAAGATGACTCCCTAAGGCTATTATGGTGTTAATTTCTTCTCCCATGAGTGCAGTCTCTAGGCCTTTGTTGCGGCCACAACGACGACAAGATTGTGAACAGTGTTGTTTTATTCTTTGGGTCAGTGCTGCCATGGCAGGTTTCAACTACCTATCTGCTATAGTGATATGGCCTATCATGGAGATGATTATGTCACATCTGTTGTTGTAGGGGTAGCCACCCCATCTTCGAGAAAGGTGGATGTCCACGAAGATGCTGTAAAGATCCTTCATGAAGATTCTTACCCGAAGGGGTAAGTGGTAAAGCGGGCCTAAGATGACCTCAAGACCCATTGGGATGGGAACAAGAGACTCGGACATCCGCGAAGGGTCCGGAGGTGGACGCGAAGGGTCAAGCGTTCACGGGTAAATCTCAAGCAATGAGGATCCTCGGTGCTTCTCCCGAAGGGTGGTAGAGGAGTGAAGTCCCGCCGAGGACTTCACGAAGACCCTACGGAGTGACCGAGAGTAATCTTTAACAAGTCCCGGACCAGAGGACGAAGACCCCGCGACAGCCTCTGACAAGAGCGAATCACATCAACAACTTTGTCAGAGTGTGTCCCCCTGAGGGCACATTAGAAATTAGAGCAACTTGGATTGTAAGAAAGCTAGCCTAGCCGCTGATCTTACGATCAACGATCCAGAGATCAGGACAATCTGGGTACTTCCCCTGGGCCGGGGTAATTTGGGTATTTTCCATGCATGTAAACCCGGATCCTAGAGTTGTATAAATTGGTAAGCTCATCAATGAAATGAACAAGCATTCTGATCACACACTTTCCATACTGGCTTAATTTACCTAGCGTCCGCTCTCTAAACTACTACATCCAGCGGTGTCCTCTCCAGCACTGGGAGGGGCGCCGTACCTCACCGTCGGCGGGATCTCCCGACGACATCCGTGTTTATGTATCTCTGGGTAATGTGTTATTGGTTCTATGAATAAATATCATACACATTGTTTATCAAGTACGATTTTTTGTGAGACACCTTGTTTATATGATGTTATTCTAAATGGTCGTTTCATTATGTGGGACAATAATGATTCTTAAGCAAGCACGTGTATGGATTGATGGTGATGCAATGTTTCACATGCCATAGATATAGAAATATCAAATCAATAATGTAACCACATGTTACAAAACATGGTGTTAGATAGACCTATCCTGCGATACTGCTAGAATTGTTATCTTAAATGTGTCATTAGTGTGTCTTGAGTGATATACCTATATAATTCTTAAATCTAAGACCGTCATTGAGTCCTAGGATGCACAGTGATATACTTTGTGACTATTAACCGCTACACCGTAATAGAATAATTACAAAGATAACTTCTGTGTATGCTAGGAAAAATAGTGTGGGTTATGAGCGATAAAGATAGAGCTTTCCCTTCCTCGATAACATGAGAGGTATCATTGGGCCTTTCGATGTAGTTGGATTGGAAAGTGCATGGTCATGCCAATATGATTAAAAAATTAAACATGCGTGATTAAAGAGTTAATGACGGTTTTAGAATCTATCATAAGATCGAGTGAATTGTCAAACTATCACATAGGTGGCATGCATCTTACTATAAGCTTGATTGGTATCGTGAAACAAAGAGATAGATACGTGAGTCTATCAAGGTTCATCTAATATAATTATTTTATGCATTTAAGGGTCAATATGTTCTGTTATGAACCGCTATTGACTTGTGGTCTAAAAGGGTTTCCGGGACCACGGTCGCTTGCACATAAACCTAATGGATTGGAACAACATTTATGGATTAGATCCATTAATGAGTTTTACGGATACAGATCCGTGAGGGATTAGAGTCCTAATAGGCCTAATGGGCTAACATAGAAGCCAATTAGTGCGCGCTTTATATAAGGGGGTGTAGGGGTGGCGCGCTAGCCAAGTGATTTCGTCACCACAAAACTCTAGCCATCGTGCCCCTACCCGACCTCCCTAGGAACCCTATTCATGCACATGCAGGTGCTAGTATACTAGCGTATGACATTTCTTTCCTAGACGTGTGGATATCGTAGAGACGTTGCTGCGGTTATTGTGGAGCTGATTGGTGACGAGGTGGAGATGATCGATGAGATCAACTACTTTCACTACGTGTACGATGTTGCTGCGGTGGTGACCGGCTAGGAGGAGACGTTTGACTCGATATGAATGACTATTTCCTGTATCTTGACGTGTGCATCATTGGAACTGATTCCTCCAACTCTTCTTTCGCTGTGGTTGCATTTCATGGGTAATAATTTATGATCTTCTACCTGCAATGACTTTAGGTGGTAGAAAATTTTGATCTGTGCTAACGTAGCCTACAAGTTCCCAACACCTTCTTCCCCACTCCCTAACTGCCCGATCGCTGACGTTGCCCTCAACTCTAGATCCCCGGTCGCTTGGTTGCCGACACCGATCTTAACTCTCAAAATCGGTCTCATCAGTCATGCCTGTGTGGGGAGGAATGAAGGAAGGGACAAGTTAGGCTGACGTGCGAGCACATAATGGAATAGATAGAAAAAGGAAAAAAGGAGAGGAGGAGGCCAATGGGTGGGTCTCATTTGCCAATGAAAAAACACATAGTGGTATAGAAGGGGTTGCAAATGCAAGGACAAACTTGTTTTTGGATAGCTTCTCAATAGTAAGAATAGTCAATGGTAGCATAGAAGAAATCAAGTTATAAATATGATAACACGAATGAAGTCAACGCTTCAGGGACGGTATCAAAGGGTTTAAGGCCTTCTACAATGACATACAAAGTATTATCTCTTTTTCTTTTGTTTTGCACTTTTTTCCACATGATTCTTATAGGAACTTTAATTTCTTGATCGAAAATAGGTACAGAACGTAACTGTTGAACCTCTCCAGTTGCTACAAACTAAAATTGGATAATTGGAAACGTTGGAATGCTTGCTTCCTAATCTGACAGAATTAACTCGTCGGCCTTCGCTATTTGTTGCAATGGCCAATTCGTAGTTAACCAGATGACTTGCAGGTTGACCATGCTGATGCACTTGAGCCCCATTAGCTTCATGTATGCATAGCACTTGAGCCCCATTAGCTTCATGTATGCATTTTATTTTCTATATGAATCCTCGGATTTGGATCCTTAGAGGGCTCGGATTTGGATCCTCAGAGGGCTACAGTTCCCTGACATTGATTTAAGCCGTTGGATTAAATCTAGATGGTTCCAGATTTGGCGGTACAGTGGAATCGCTAAAGTAAAATCGCTACACTTTTTGGCACAGTGAAATATTACTGTATCTACAGTCTGGCATTGCCCCCCTCATTTTTCACTGTGCTTCTCTGACATTATCATGCAAAGTCAGGATGTGAATTCTGAATCCTCGGTCATCTCGCATTTACAGGTAGGTAGCTTCCTGTTGAACTTCGTTGTGTCTCATCTTTGAAACAGAGGCAGATTACTCCATGCATTGCTGTCTTGGACAATACAATACAATAAATACAATTAACAGCACAAGAGCTTAGCACATTATGTATTTACGACAAGCAACAGTCGCCCTGTGGACACAAGCGGGCAGGCCTGGGCAATTCGGACATGTAAATCGTCGACTCATCAACAGTTAATGCAGTCTACTTCAGGAACTCCAGTCTGCATGTAGTAAGCCGCACAAACAGCAATCACCAGAATCACTGGGATCAATAGCCTCAGCACAAGCCACAGCGTGGACTCTTTGCTACCATCGGTCGTGAAAAGCCTTCTAAGCAGCGGCGCCAATGGGATTAGCCCATGCTTCTTGCTTGGTCCTCGACTTCCGATGCCCTTGAAGCAGCAACAACCGTGAACCGACGGAAAGAAACAAGCTACAGCATAGGAGCAAGGTGGCAAAATGGTGACGGGAGGAGGGAACTTACTTCGGATTCCGTTTGTTCCAGCTTGCCCAGTTTGGAAATCATGTTGCCGTAGAATCTGGCTTCCCTTCTGTTGTACTCCTTGACCTTTTCCTTGAGCCTTCTGTACTCCTTCTGCACATCCCTGAGAAACACAAGGAAATTTTACATCCCTGCGAAAAGGCTGGTATTTGTAGGGCTGGAAACGAGCCGAGCCAGGCTCGGCTCGGCTCGCTCGGGCTCGGTCAGGTAGCGAGCCGAGCCAGGCTCGGCTCGGTGATTCAGCGAGCCCAAAAGGGCGGCTCGGCTCGGTCCTAGCTCGCGAGCCGGCTCGTTGGCTCGCTGAGCCAGGCCGTCCAGCACTTCAGCACAAGCACGACAGCACTCCAGTAGCCATCCAGCAGCCAACATTGATTAACAGATAACAACAATTGTAAAATAAAGCATAGAAACAACCATGACCATAACCAACCAAGCCATTAAACCCATGATGAATATTTTAGCCTTCAGACAATCCGACAGCAACATGATTTCTGCCGGCTCGTTGGCTTGCGAGCCGGCTCATGGCTCGGCTCGGCTCGCCTAAATTGCGAGCCAGAAAACTGGGCTCGGCTTGGGCTCGCCCCAAGCCACGAGTCCAGCGCGAGCCAAGCCAGGCTTGCCCGAGCCCGAGCCGAGCTGCGAGCCTCGAGCTTTTTGCCCAGCCCTAGGTATTTGGCAGTACCCCCAGACTTCTGATCAAATTCCATGGCACCAAGGACTACCTGTTGTCTGGATCTATTTCTAGTGCTTTCTTGATATCCAACTCTGCCATGTCAAGATCAACAAGATGGATGTGTGCTTGTGCTCTTCTGTACAATGCCTTCACATTTGTGTCGTCAAGTTCCAGGACCTGAGCAGCATCATTCATACTCAGCTCAAGTAATCTCTTGTTAGAACTTCATAGTTGACAAGATGTTTTTACTTCCTGTATATTATACCTCAGTACACACTTCCTTAGCTTCCTTGTAGTCTTTAAGTTTCAGTTTGCATGCAGCATTGTTGAGCTTGCAGCTCACCTTGAGTGCTTTGGATAGCTCCTTCTCTTCTTCACTGAAGGAGCTGTCGTACTCAATGAAATTCAAAGCCTGATATAGAGCAGAACATACTTATAAGTATTAGCACCAATTTAATGCAAAGTGGATGCCTAAGGTTATTTCAAGCAAGAGGCTTAAAATTGTGACCTTTCCATATCTTTTTGAAGCCCTGGCATACTTGCCCATCTTAAACCAAACATTCCCTTCATCTTTCTTCTTAGCAGCGGCTTCAATCTTCTCAGCATTGTCCTTCAGGTCCCATGAGTCTTTCTCCTGCACAAAATGGAAAGTAGAGATTAAATTTTCATAAATGATCAAAAATCGTTAAAGATACACTCTGACATTAAGGCTCAGTTACCTTATCAAAAGACACAAGCTCCAGTTCATAATAAACAGTTGAGTTACTAGGGACCACTGCCAGATCTTGTTTTGTTTCATCAGATCCAAATGCATGCTCAGGGGGAATAGTCACCAAGGCTACTTCTCCTTTCTTCATGCTAAGTACTGCTCTGTCAAGCCCTTCAATGACTTGCTCCTCATCAGTCTTGAACTCAAATGGCTCCTCACCATCATGACCTTTCTTGACAAACACAGTACCATCCTCCAACTTCCCGATAAGCTTCACTGCAGAGTAAGATCATTGTCATGCTTCTCAAAAATATAAAAAGACATTATCAGGAGTTTCATTTCGAGACAGCCTCACCATGTTTCAAAAAGAAAATTCATACCTCTGACTGTTGCACAGTCGTTGGGACGCTCATAGCCTTCACCATCCTGGAGGATCTTCTTCAGGATCTTCTTATCACTGCCAATCTCAGTGACTGTCTTCCAGGACAACAATTGAAGATCAATGTGCAATGTCGCATTAGGCGGCACTGGAGCTTCATCCCCAGAGGCTGGTCTGCCTTGCTCAGCGAAGCCATCTGTTCACCACACGACACATAACAGAGATGATTCTACAGCCAAATTGTACCAAAGTATTCTTGACTACATTACTGCAAACTCACATTGTGGCTTGACAGTGAGGAGGACCTTCTCGTTCTTCTTCATAGTCTTGATAGCCTTGGATATGGCAGGGCAGAAATGCCCTGAAAAGAGATTATTCCTGTGTGAGAAACCACCCTTTCAATGCGAGAGTTTTAACGCAAATAAAGCAGCAAGTACTATACCATCTTTAACAGTGAACTCAACACCATCAGATTTTGATACAACAGTCCCATCCTGAAGCCTTGCCTCATACTTAACTGCACAAAGTAATTCAGTAAAACATAACAACTTTGATCACTGAAAAGACATTATGGCACAACGGCAGAAAACATGGTACAGTACCAAAAACTTCATCACGGTCTTTGGGGTTCTCCCACTTCTCGCCTTCAGCTAGTATCTTTTTGAAAATGCCACCATCCTTGCAAATGTCCTTGACACTAGCCCATGAGAGAAGCTCAACATCAAACCGCAGCGTGGCATTTGGAGGGATGACTGGAGGGGAGCCATCCTCACCGTACGCAAGCTCTGGTGGGATGGTGAAAATAGCATTCTCGCCTTTCTTCATTGTCTTGATGCCCAAATCCCACCCCTTTATGACTTGGCCTGTAATTAGATAGTAACAGCATTGTTAAAGTTGAAAAAACCGGTTTCTCAATGAGAGTTTACCATGATTTGTAATTAAAAGATAAGCATGCTAGCTATATGGTTTTTCAAATGATGTTTAAACTACATTATTTTAATTACACCAAAGAAACAGATTCGGAACACAGAATTCTCTTGGAATATATATCTTCGTAGAGCCAAGATAGAAAACTCAAAATACTAACAACATTTCACTAAATAATGTCGTTTTGGATATCAACATGGTTCCTACAATGCAATTTTGACCACTAATTTCTGTTGTAATATATTTATTAAGCCCAAGAAATTATAAAATCATGAAAATAGTTTTAGAGAAATCTACATGTATTTCCATGTATCCAATCTAAATATTTAAAAAGACATTGATGACTAAGTTTCAAATGTTTGAATAGATGTATCCTAAACTGACAATATTTTTTGGTGACTGGAGTATATAACTTATTTATAGGGTATTCATCTCTAAATGCTCCAATGATGTTTAAAAATTTTGATCAATCATACAAGAAACCACTTTTCACCAATTACTGTATTAACAGTGTAAAGCATGGATTGCTACTACTAATCTATGTTTAAACATTGAACCATTCACATACGGGTAAATATACCCGCATTCATAAAACTTTTGACTACTAATCCAATAAATAGTCTTGGTGATTCAACAGTCAGGTCTAGGGGTGCAAATGGAACAGATATTTTCCGACCAATTGACCCACCGACCAAGTCAATACAAATAGTGATTTGGATAGTTTTCAAATAACTGGCTAGTTTTCTCTGATACGGATACACAGATAGTAGATACCCGATGGATACGGGAATATCCATGTTTTTAATCAGATAATATCCGAATATGAAATAGAAATACGGATGTTATCTGAAAACCAGAAAACCTTCGTCTCAGCGCCTCCTTATGACTTCCTTTCAGGCTTTCTTCTTTCCCTATAAAAAAGACCTTTCAGGCTTTCACTCCGTTGAGCACGTGTCAAATTTAGTTCATATATAGTTAGTGTATAATTATGTCAAATGCACACAATACACATTTTATTTCCCTTCAAATGTGGTTATTAATTAATCGTTCGTTCATAACCTACTGTTGGTCCATTATATACGTGTTACAAACCTACTGTTGGTCCATTATATACGTGTTACAAACGATCTCCATTTTCACGCGTTATCGGACTAATAATATTCAGATTTGTATGGAATCTGATCTGTTTCCTCTCCATATTTGAATATGATATTATCTGATATTATTTGTATCCATATTGTTATCCAACAATATTCCCATCCAACTCTGTATCTAGTAAAATATATGGATACGGATATGGGATGAGTGATATCCAACTATATCCGATCCGATTACATCCCTAGTCATGTCACGTGCCGAAATCCTATCTAGAACTAAGAAAATGGCATGTTAGGACTGTTCACTTCAGCTTATTTTATTTTTTATCTTATTCGTTGATTGTCTTATTTGCCTATAAGCTAAACTTCGAGAGAGATTCCTGAGGTAGCTTTGAAGTCTGATCTGTTTCATTTGACTTGTTTTTTAGAACTCTGCGACGAGGTTTCGAGATGGAAAAAAAGACTGAAAAAGAGACTTATCGATTCCGAGATAAGTAGATAAGAAATAAGAAGATAAGCTGAGGAGAAAATCTGGATTAATCCTTGCTTGAGCAGAGCATATACACACTGCAGATAACCCGAGCCTAATTGGGTGAATTATAGTACAGTATTACTAATGACTCTCCCATTGATCATTGTGAGGCAAGATAATCAAATCCCACGACTTACTGCTAGCAGTTGAAAGAAAGGTTTAATTTGGTACTAGTTCGTAAGAAGAATAGGTGATGACCAGTCTGCGGTTACCTTGCCCCAGGGTGAACTTGAATGTGGCGTCGCTGTCCCGGCTGGAGTCAAACTTGGTGCCATCCATCAGCGTCCCCGTGTAGTGCACTGAGCCACCCAATCCGTACACAGGTCAACAACCAATTCAGCACAATCCAACCCATCTCACCGTTTGCCACCGGAAAGGCGAGCCGCACGCACCTTCGACCTCGTCGCCGGCGTCGGGGCGTTCCCACCCCTCGCCCTCCTTCACCAGCTTCTTCCGCAGCCCCTCCTTCCCGATCTCCTTCTCCTCCCCGACCTTCATCGCCGCGGTGTAGCTCCCCTCGTCCTCCTCCTCCTCGCCGGCGCCTGCTCCCGCACCGGCGTGGCCGTAGAGGTCACTCATGGCACCGTAGTCCCCGCCGCCGAAGCCCCCCATCGCGCCCTCGCCGCCGCCCGCCGCGAAGTCAAAGTCGTCGTCCATTTTCTCTCTTTTTTTTTTTCCCTTTTCTGCGAATTGTGGGAATTGGAAGCTTCTAGAAGGGGATGTGCGTGAAGCGTGACGCGCTGTTTCAGGGGGTCGTGATGCGTGTGCCCGTTGCGATTTCCGAAACGGATGCGTTCCGCGCTCTTTTATATAGCGCCGCGTGGCAGAGCATGTGGGCTTGGAGCTTCGAGAGAGTTCTTAGGAGCGAGATATGATAAGGAGCGGCATTAGGCTGATGGTTGAGCATGACAGGTGGGGCCTCGGTTTTGGTTGGCCGCGTCGTCAGTGCCAGTGGCTCAGCTGGTGAGGTTGGGCAACCGGTGACGGGAGCCGGAGCTTGTGAAAGGAGCAGGACGGGCGGATGGTTCCAGAGTGTGAGTGTCTAGCAGCTTTATTGGTCGTCGTGAACGTTTAGCCGTTGTAGAACAATCTAGAATGGGATAGTAATTTAGTATGTTTTTCTTTCTTAAATGCACCTTAAAAATGCCACCTATTCTTTTCCAAATACTTTATTGTTGTTCACTAACAAGTACGGAGTATATTTAAGCAAGAGAAAATTACGTCATCTTTCCAAAAACTTGTAACAAAGTATCACTTAACATCTAAACTTGAAATTTTCTTTTTCGGTCTCTTGAACTTATATTCGTTTGTACCGCACTCTCAAAACCATTATGATTACCATTAAATACTAAGGTGATCGTTAGCTCTCCGTTCATGGTTTAGGTCGTTCCCATGCGTACAGTTTTTTTAATAAGATGATATCCACGTCACCTCCCTCCCTCTCTCTGAAAAAACAAATTTCAAAATTGTGACATCCTCATTTTCAAAATAATAATAATAATAATATAAATAAATAATAAATAAATAAAAAAGAATAAAAATAAATAAATAATGATAAAATACAAATATTTCATTCGCACTTCGTATTTTGCGTTTGCATAAAAGTTCTAAAAAATTTTAAACTTTGAAAATGAATATGTCACGTTTGAAATACTTTTATTTGCATGACTTACATTAAAATGTTTTGTTTTTACATTACATAATTAAAAATCACTTCATTTTCCAAATCGCATTTGCAATATTAATTTGTTTTTAGCAAACACTAATTGATATTTGCTATTTTAAATTATCTATAAAAGCAATTATATTTTAGTTTATTTTATTTTCCCTCTACCCTCTCCCTCCTTGCCACATACACCCCCAAGGTGTCCCAACCAGCTTTCTTGCATGGCTGAAACCCCCCTTATTAGGACACCTGCCCTCCTATGAAATTCCCAAATTGCCCCCCTCTTTTTCTCTTTCTCTCTCACGCTCAGGGCTTGTTTGGCAGGAGGGCAAAATGTTCCCATGGAAAATAATCCCCAAACGGGATTTTTCTGCCATATGAAATCCCAGGAAGATTTATCCCACTGCCCCACCTCACCCAAACGTTAGCCAAGGCCCAAAAATCCCCAGCCCAGTCTCCCCCCTACCCTCGTTCTGATTGCTCCATAGCCACTGCTAAAGAACCGCAACTCTTTTCTCCTTACCCCTTCCCTGGCTTACCGCTCCCAGCTGGCTCATCCCCAATGTCGCCGCCGCCGACGACGAACCAGCCCAGACACCGGCGGCTGCTTGCTCCGCCTGCCGTGTGCCCGTTCGAAGGCATCAGCTCAGGTCGGGACCTGTTGAGGTACACCTCCCTGCTCCTGTTGGACGGCGGTCGCGCAGCCGAGAAGCTGGAGAGTGTCTGGATGAAGAGCTCCCTGTTCCTTTGGCGCTTTTCGTCGAACATGCCGTCGGCGAACTGCGCGACCCTGAGCTCGAGATCGTCCTGCTCCACATCATCATCGATTTCGTCGTCGCCATCGGAAGCCGAGATGGATGTGGACGTATCTGTAGATTTCGAAGGCGTTGAGGATGGGGCCCTTGGAGGAGTCGTTGGTCTTGCGGTCTTGCGGAAGGCAAAGGAGAGGACGAAGGGCAGCGTGATGTTGAAGAAGCCCGGCTGGTACAACTGGTACTTGCCCGGAGCGTTCTTGCCGATGTCTATCGTCGCCTTGCTCATGTCGGGTTGGCCGGGGATGAAGAGCTTGAACTTGCGCGTGCCGCTGTCGTCGTCGGCGTCGGCGTCCACCTCCGCGAAGTAGGAGAAGGCCCACCCGCTGCCGGGGCGCAGCGAGGAGACAATTTCCCGATGTGTTGAGGGGTGGGCAATTTCCCCGTGGAAATGGCCGGGATTGGGCTGGGGAAAAAATTTTCCCTTGCCATCCAAACAGACCTGATTTTGGCCCAGGGAAATTTGCCCCCATGTGTTTCTAACCCCGGGATCCCGACTGGGATTGGGCTTCCCAAACAAGCCCTCAATCTCTCCACTCTCCTTCACCCACTCTCTCACTCAGCTCCTCCTCCAACCTGTTAGTCCCTTACTCCCTCCTTGTGCCGCCGCCAGTGAACTCTCCTTCCTCCTTCTTCTCTTTTTCCTTCTTCTTCTCTCTTCTCTCTTTCTCTTCTCCCTTTCTTTCTCTCCGTGCTGTATGCACACTGTGCATGATCGTCGCCGAAGCCATGCCACCATGCCATGGCCGCCATCGCCAGCCAGTCGCCAGCTCATGATCGCGCCTCGATTCTTGCTGCTCGTCACTGTGGCCAGCTGCCATCTGCTGCACACTCTGCATCGCCGGCTCACTTCCGTCTCGGCTAGCCAAAGCGTCGTCGGCGATTAGCCGCCTCCTTCTTTAGACGTCTTGCCTCTAGCCTTGATCTTGCATAAGGCCGCCAACGCTCGAAGTCTCGCCCAGCGTCTCACCTGCCCTGCAAGCAAGCCTCAAAGAAGCCACCCTTGAGTCGCCTAACGCCGCCACGCGCCATCACATGCCCGCCTTGCCACCGCCCCTGCCCGTCGCCAACCCTCACTCTCCACGCCCTTTCTTCTTCCCCACCGCCGCCCCCATTCCTTCCTCTCCTCCTCTCTCGCTTCCTCCTCCTCCCGATCTCCCTTCCTCCTCTTGGCACCGATCACATCATGCCTGCTGTCACGGAGCACCGCCTCACCGCCGGCCCTCCTCTCTCTCTCAGTCGCCCTCTCTCTCCCTTCCCCTGTTTCTCTCTCCTCCTCCTCTTCTTC
Organism: Olyra latifolia; assembly: GCA_036346145.1. Taxonomy (NCBI): domain Eukaryota; kingdom Viridiplantae; phylum Streptophyta; class Magnoliopsida; order Poales; family Poaceae; genus Olyra; species Olyra latifolia. Next base: position 36,296,912 of record CM070524.1, on the reverse strand, counting down.
GTCGAGCCACCATTGCCGCCTCATGCACACAGCCGTCTTGCCATGCCATCATCCCATGGCGTTAAAATCTCACCGTCGGCCCTCCTCCTCTCTCCCGCCCACCCTCCTCTCTCTCTTTCTTTCTTTCTTTCTTCCTCTCTCTCGATTTCTCTCTCCTCTCTCTTGTCCAATGGAATCCGGTTGGGCTTGGCGGCCATTCTTGAGCCGGCCCACAGAGCCCAGTAGCATATTTCTCCATTTTTTGGATTTTCCAGATAATGGAATTCCTAGTTTATTTCACTACGAATTCGTTTGAACTGTGAATCCGGCGATTCCAGTTCCTAAAAATTTGTAAAATTCATACCTATCTCCAGTAATTTTTATGTAATTTATATATATTTTTTATTTATGTTATTTTCTGCTATTTATTGTTGTTTGTTCCGTTTGCGTGCGCTAGATCATTTGGGCGCCGAAGGAGATTTTCTCGACGCCGCCGATGTACCGCCGGAGTCCGACTACCCCGAAGGCAAGTCTTTCCCTAGAAACCCCAATTTCTAAATTTCGCCAAAATCGCTAATTAATTAAACCATGCTTACATTGCTTAAATATTCCCAATGCAGGTCATTACTGTCGGGACATGCACCCACTGTCCTGCATTGCCGTTTGAATAATTTATTTAACTAATATCCTGCTGTTGTAAAAATTAATTGGCTTAGCAAAGCTCCGTTCAACATCGGGGAGTGATTTCCCGCATGTATTATCATCCGTTATCATTACTGTATTCATCTTGAGAATTGTGTATCTGAGCATGGATATGGTGAACTTGGGTTATGATGGGCTTGATCACTCTTTAACTAAAAACTTGACCAACTAATAATCGGGATCGGAAGCGGTTGGTTTGCATGGTGGGTGCCGTCGTGCACGAGAATTGGATTTCTGTGGGATGGCCGCTTCGAGACTGAGGACCGATGATTGTGACATGCTTAACTGAGAATTTTCTGTGCGACCGCAAGCCCGGTATGGGACGGGCCTGATCTAGAGGGAGAGTAACTTCGGTATTGTTCACCGTTCTTGCACCGTAGATGGGGTCCGTGGGAACCATCGCCGGTGTACTGCCGGAGACTTGTGGACCTATCATTTCTCCGGGTACCTGTGTGGATATCAGGTATAACCGTGGCAAACTCGGGGTTAATTTTCCAAAGGGTCTTGTTATGGTACTCTTCGACGGGAGGGTACCGTATCTTGTGGGTAAAGCGTACAACTTCTGCAGAGTGTAAACCCATTCGAATGGCAGAGCTCCCGGTTAAAGGGTGACTCAGTGGTCTTTCACGACGTAGTTTCACCTTAATTAATATGACCCGGGTAAGGTTTTTCGGCATGTGTGCCGTTGCTAGATGAGAATGTGATTGGTTTACGAGAATGGAGAACATGTGTCGCGGAATTGAGAACTTTGAGATATGCGAAACTTGAGCTGGAGAATGAGAACCTAGTTATTTCTTGGTTTATTATGAGCATTGATATTTGTTTATTAATGTTTTCTTAAACGATTTTATACTTCTAGGTTAAATGCTTTTATGCAAAAGAACCCTCAGCTTTTCTATGATGAGCCTTAGCCCGGCCCTTCCTAGAAAAGACTTGCTAGCATTCAAGATGCTAACCCCGCATCTATCTTGAAATGCTTTCTATCGTTAGTAGGTCGAGTTCGAGGATCGTGAGGACTTCGTTGTTTTTCCGGAGGTGGATCCGGACTTCTAGTCGCTTCCTGATCACCGTGTGCTCGTGGGTCGTAATGGGTCGCCACTTTTGGGTTTATCCCGTTATTTGTATTAGTTAGGACTGTTACTATGAATAATGTAATATATTGCTCAAAGACTCGATGTACTTTCTAGTTAATGCGATTATGGCAATGGTATTGTGTTTACATTTCTTTGTACGTGCGTACTCGATCCTTGGGACGTGTATTGTTAACACAGAGGGGTTCGGTTTAGTAAAACCGGGCTTCGACAGGGTTTGGTATCAGAGCTGCGCTGACCCTAGGGAACGCTAGTTAGTCTAGAAAAGCATAGCTTGGCTTATTTTACAAAACCAAATTGTTTGAAACCAATAGGTTATATTTGCTGGGTCCTTCCCTTTCTTAATTTTTCTCTGTCTCTTCCTATTTCATTGCAAAGTTCTAGTCTCTTCTTATCCTAACTAGGTGTAGGAGGCCGTGATCAAGTTAGTGATGGAAGGTTAGGTTTAGATATATCGGGCACGTATTTTAAATTTGTGTGGAGCAGACTGAATTATCCTTGATGTTCAACTGCTCTAATAGTTGGATGCTAGGTTTTCTCAAAAATAAATAAATAAATAAACAAACAAAAACCTGTTTAGAGCGGTACAGTTGCCTGTACAGTTCCGCACAGATGATATTTATAAAAATGTGTATGCTCTCTTTTGATGCTTGTGTGCAGGATTTTATTAGTGTGCTTGATTTTCTGAGTGATCTATGAGCACGCGTGTGTCGTGTTTCGTAGACTTTTCTGCCTCACTTGTTCCGTACTGAATAGCAGTCGGGTATAGGTGATTTGCATACAATAATAATAATAAAATAATAATAACAAAAATAAAATAATTTATTTAATTTCGGCACTTAAAATCTCTGCATCAAAACTTTTTGTCACTTATCTCCCTGTCTGACTGTCCTCGGTCGCCTACTCTCAGATGGAACAAGGACGTGGTAACCGTGGAAGGGGACGAGGTGGTCGAGGTGGACGAGGTCAACATCCACCTGCTCCCTCGCCGCTTGCCGAGTTGTATGAAGTCCCTGTTCAGCAGCAGCCTGCTCAAAATCTGCAGAACCCTCAGTTGCAGCTTCAGAATCAGGCTGAAGATCAGCATGCTCTAGCCGCTCAGCTTCTGCCTCCGCCTCCGCCCTTGCCTCAGCCTCAGCCTCAGCCTCAACCTCGAACCACCCTTTAGCAAGAAGAAATTTAAGATCTGCACCTCGGCCGTACCGCCACCCAATTGGCGGCGAAGACATGGAGATGCAAGCTCAGCTCATGCAGACTCTGGTTCAGCACATCGCCAACCCACAGCCAGTTATCATTCAGCCGCCTGCCCCTCAGCCGCAATCGAAGCTCGGCGAGTTCATGAGAACAAGACCACCTACCTACGCCGGATCTGCTGATCCTTGGTCGTGATGATTGGATCGAGATGTGGGCGTAAGTCGACTGTGGATGTGATGATCGAGAAAGTGTGAAGTATCTTTGCTCATCGGTGACCGAGTTGTCGCTATTTGGTGGGAAAACTTTCGTACTGCACATCCCCATCCTCAAGACATTACTTGGGATGAGTTTGAGGCCGACTTTCGCTCAGCTCATATTTCCAAGGGCCAGTTAGAGCTTAAAAGGGAGGAATTCCGTCAGCTCAAGCAAGGAAATATGTCAGTGACAGAGTATCTGAACAAGTTTGTCCAGCTGTCTCGCTACGCCTCCGAGGAGGTCAAGAATGAAACTGAGAAGACCCGCCGCTTTATGCATGGGTTAGATCCAGCACTTAAGGCGCCACTCCTTGTGCTGAATTTGGATAATTTCCAGAATATTGTGGATAAGGCTCTGCTCCAAGAGAATGCTCAGTGTGAGCTAAGTGAGGCAAGAAAGAGAAAATTTCAAGCTCTGCAGCAAGCCAGCAGTTCTAGGTTTCGTTCTGGTCAGAATCAGTCTCGTCAGTTCGGCCCCACTACTCCTAGGGCCCCAGCTCAGGAACCTCGCCCCAGCGTGCCGACACAGCGTCCTACCCCCACTAGACAGCCGTCAAGACCCCTAGTTGATGTTTCAGCCATCCGTTGCTATCAGTGTCAGCAGATGGGTCATTATGCAAGCAGTTGCCCTTAGAAGCGTCAGTACTCGGCACCACCTCAAGGCAATCAAGGAGGTACCCTGGTCTGCGCACCTGCCCCAGGTCAAGGATGTGGAGCCTCCAATAACCAGAGGATGCCCCAGTCTGTTGGAAGAGGTCGTGTGAACCACGTCACTACCGAGGATGCCCAGAATGCACCCGACGTCATGTTGGGTAAGTTCCTAGTGAACTCAATCCCTGTTACAGTTTTATTTGATTCTGGAGCATCGCATTCTTTTATATTGGGCAAGTTAGTGGAACAAAATAAATGGGAAATATGCTCACTTAAAACCCCTCTCGTAGTACAAACTCCCGGAAGAGCTATGCTCGCAAATAAGTTTTGTCCCAAAGTGTCCATTTTAATAAATGGAGTAGAGTTCTTTGCAAATCTTATCATCATTGCATCCCAAGGGTTAGATGTTATTTTAGGCATGGATTGGTTAGCACAGCATAATGGTCAAATCGATTGTGCTAGAAAGTCAGTGAAGCTAGTTAGTAATACTGGTAACATGGTCGAATTCGAATCCAATGAGTCTGCGCCAACGATTGCCAGTACTCTCAACCGTGTAAGAGATAAAGAAGTAGGGTCAGATAACCTTCGTTTGGAGTTAATTCCTGTTGTCTGTGAATATCCGGATGTGTTTCCCGAGGATTTGCCTGGTTTACCACCGGATCGAGACGTGGAGTTTTGAAGAAGCAGATTAAGGAATTGCAAGAAAAAGGTTTCATAAGACCGAGTTCTTCTCCATGGGGATCCCCAGTAATTTTTGTGAAAAAGAAAGATCATACATTGCGTATGTGTGTGGATTATCGGTCATTGAATGAAGTAACCATTAAAAAAAATACCCTTTGCCCCGTATTGATGATTTGTTTGATCAGTTAAAAGGGGCTTGTGTGTTCTCAAAAATTGATTTGAGGTCTGGTTACCATCAAATAAAAATCAGAAGGAAGACATACCGAAGACCGCCTTCACCACTCGGTATGGATTGTATGAGTACATAGTGATGTCTTTTGGTTTGACCAACGCCTCTGCTCATTTTATGAGTCTGATGAACAAGGTATTTATGGAGTATTTAGACAAATTTGTGGTTGTGTTCATTGATGATATCCTCATATACTCCAGAAATGAAGAAGAACATGCCGAACATCGTCGTTTGGTGTTAGAGAAGCTTCAAGAGCATATGTTATATGCAAAATTCAGCAAGTGTGACTTTTGGTTGCACGAAATTTCCTTCTTAGGACATGTCATTTCAGCCGACGGAGTCGTAGTACAGCCTAGCAAAGTGCAAGAAGTACTTGATTGGGAGTCACCGAAGTCGCTGACCAAGATCAGAAGTTTTCTTGGCATGGCCGGATATTACTGGAGATTCATTGAAGATTTTTCGCACATTGCGAGACCTCTCACTCAGCTGCTAAAGAAGGATAAGAAGTTTGAATGGACGGAAGCTTGTGCGAGTAGTTTCCAAGAGTTGAAAAAGCGCCTGACCACTGCACTTGTACTTGTTCTGCCAGATAATCAAAAGGATTTCGAGATCTTTTGTAATGTTTCAAAGCATGGTCTTGGTTGTGTGCTTATGCAAGAAGGAAGAGTCGTTGCCTATACGTCTCGTCAACTTAGACCGCATGAGGTGAATTATCTGACTCATGATTTGGAGTTAGCTGCTGTTGTGCATGCCTTGAAAATCTGGAGGCACTATCTTATTAGAAACCGCACTGAGATCTATACTGATCATAAGAGCTTGAAGTACATATTCACTCAGCCAGATCTGAACTTAAGACAAAGAAGATGGTTGGAGTTGATCGCCGACTACGATATTGGTATTCATTATCACTTAGGGAAGGCCAATGTCGTTGCCGACGCTCTAAGTCGAAAGAGTCATAGCCCAGAGTTAGGTGAAGAGATGAAAAGGTTGAATTTGTGCATAGTGAAGCGTGGGATGCTCAACACCATGGTGGTAAGGCCTACGTTGGATGAACAAATTCAAGCGGCACAACAGAAGGATCAAGAAAGTTCCGAGATCAAGACTCGAGTGCAGGAAGGTAAACCTACAGGATTTTCAGTGGATGATGATGGAGTTATTTGGTTTGGAAAACGCCTGTTCGTACCCGATAATAAGGAAATAAAAGAAATAATCCTTCGTGAGGCACATGAATCAGCTATTTCTATCCACCTAGGCAGTACCAAGATGTACTTTGACCTAAAAGAGAAATATTGGTGGACCGGTATGAAAAGAGACATAGCAGAGTATGTTGCCCTGTGCCATATTTGTCAGCAAGTAAAAGTAGAGCATCAACGCCCCGCAGGTTTGCTACAAACCCTAAAAATTCCTGAGTGGAAGTGAGAAGAAATTGGTATGGATTTCATAACGGGATTGCCGAGGACTAAGTCAGGGTTTGACTCAATTTGGGTGATTGTGGACCGACTAACCAAGGTTACACATTTTATACTGGTAAAAGCAATCTATAGGAGTGATCGACTGGCAGAGTTGTATATGGCAAGGATTGTCTGTTTGCATGGAGTTCCGAAGAGAATTGTCTCGGATTGTGGTTCTCAATTTATATCCAGATTTTGGCAAAGTCTACATAAGTTACTGGGCACGAAGTTGAATTTCAGCACCGCCAATCACCCTCAGACCGATGGTCAGACTGAAAGAACAAATCAGATATTAGAGGATATGCTTCGAGCCTGTGTATTGGAAAATAAGAGTAGTTGGGATACAAGTTTGCCGTATGCCGAGTTCTCTTATAACAATAGCTATCAGTCCAGTATCCAGATGTCACCATTTGAGGCATTGTATGGTCGCAAGTGTCGAACACCACTATTTTGGGAAGAAACCGGTGAGAACAAGCTCTTCGGACCAGACATACTGCAGGAGGCCAACAAGCAAGTTCGTCTGATTCAGAGTCGACTAAAGGCCGTGCAGTCAAGACAGAAGAGCTATGCGGATCATCGTCGCCGAGACTTGCAGTTTGAGGTGAATGATTTTGTTTATCTGAAGGTGTCACCGAGAAAAGGTATCCGCCGATTCAGGGTCAGTGGAAAGTTAGCACCGAGGTATATCAGGCCCTTCAGGGTTCTTTCTAGAAGAGGAGCCGTGGCCTACCAGTTGGAACTGCCATCGCAGTTGTCTGATGTACATGATGTGTTCCATGTCTCTCAGTTAAGGAAGTGTCTACGTGTGCCCGAAGAGCAAACACCGTTGGACAGCACGGATCTGTAGGAGGATTTGACTTATGTTGAATACCCAGTGAAGATTTTGGATGAAGCTGAGAGATGCACTTGAAGCCGCAGGATCAAGTTCTGCGAAGTTCAGTGGACTAGTCACCATACAGACAAAGAGGCAACGTGGGAAAGAGAAGAAGACCTGCGAGCGGAGTTTCCCCACCTGTTCCCTTCCGAATCTCGGGGCCGAGATTCCCCTTGGGGGGGAGGTTTGTGACATCCTCATTTTCAAAAAAAAAAAAAAAAATAAGAATAAAAATAAATAAATAATGATAAAATACAAATATTTCATTCGCACTTCGTATTTTGCGTTTGCATAAAAGTTCTAAAAATTTTAAACTTTGAAAATGAACATGTCACGTTTGAAATACTTTTATTTGCATGACTTACATTAAAATGTTTTGTTTTTACATTACATAATTAAAAATCACTTCATTTTCCAAATCGCATTTGCAATATTAATTTGTTTTTAGTAAACACTAATTGATATTTGCTATTTTAAATTATCTATAACAGCAATTATATTTTAGTTTAATTTATTTTTCCCTCCACCCTCTCCCTCCTTGCCACCTACACCCCCAAGGTGTCCCACCAGCTTTCTTGCATGGCTGAAACCCCCCTTACTAGCACACCTGCCCTCCTGTGAAATTCCCAAATTGCCGCCCTCTTCTTCTCTTTCTCTCTCACGCTCAATCTCTCCACTCTCCTTCACCCACTCTCTCACTCAGCTCCTCCTCCAACCCGTTAGTCCCTTGCTCCCTCCTTGTGGTTACTGCCGTCGCCGACCCCGACGCCGCCGCCGGTGAACTCTCCTTCCTCCTTCTCTTTTTCCTTCTTCTTCTCTCTTCTCTCTCTTTCTCTTCTCCCTTTCTTTCTCTCAGTCTTTGCATGCACATCATCGTCATGCATGCGCCTCCGAGCAGCCGCCACCCAATCGCCACTGCCGTGCCACCTGCACTCATGCCCGCGCCTCGATCTCTTGCTTGTCCCGTGGCGGTGGCCGTCTGCTTGTCACCACACTGCACCGCCTCCTCCCTTCCGTCTCCGCCGCCTAGCGATCGTCGCCGTTAGCCGTCTCCTTCTGGACGCCGCCTCCCAAGAAGATCTTGCGCTTCGCCCGAAAACTCCGCCCGTCCGACGTCCTCCCCAAAGAAGCCGCCCCAACAAGCCACCCTTGAGTCGCCCTAGCGCCGCCGCCATCCACCCACCAGCAGCGCCGCCTTGCCGCCGCCCTGCCGTCACCAACCCACCGTCGGCCGAAGCTCCCGTCGCCCTCCCTCTCCCTGTCGGCGCCCTCTCCTCCCCACCGCCGCCCCCATTCCTTCCTCTCTTCCCTTCTCTTCCCTCCTCCTCCGATCTCCCTTCCCCCTCCTCTTCACCGATCCGCCACCATCATGTTGTCACGGGCCCCCCTCACCACGGTCCCTCTCTCTCTCTCTCTCCCGGCCGCCCTCCTCTCTCTCCCTTCCCCTGTTTCTCTCTCTTCCTCCTCCTCTTCTTCGTCGAGCCACCATTGTCGCCTCCATCACGCACCCAGTCAGCCACCACCATGGCCCATCATGGGAGTTCATCCTCACCGCTGGCCCCTCCTCCTCTCTCCTGGCCACCCCCTCCTCTCTCTCCCTTTCTTTCTTTCTTTCTTCCTCTCTCTCCCCTGATTTCTCTCTCTCCCTCTCTCTTATCCAGCGTGGGAATCCGGTTGGGCTTGGCAGCCCATTCTTGGGCCGGCCCACAGAGCCCAGTAGCATATTTCTCCATTTTCTGGATTTTCCAGATAATGGAATTCCTAGTTTATTTCATTACGAATTCGTTTGAACTCCGAATTCGGCGATTTCAGTTCCTAAAAATTTGTAAAATTCATACCTATCTCCTTTAATTTTTATGTAATTTATATATTTTTTATTTATGTTATTTTCTGCTATTTATTGTTGTTTGTTCTGTTTGCGTGCGCTAGATCGTTTGGGCGCCGAAGGAGATTTTCTCGACACCGCCGATGTACCGCCAGAGTCCGACTACCCCGAAGGCAAGTCTTTCCCTAGAAACCCCAATTTCTAAGTTTCGCCAAAATCTCTAATTAATTAAACCGTGCTTACATTACTTAGATATTCCCAGTGCAGGTCATTACTGTCGAGACATGCACCGACTGTCCTGCATTGCCATTTGAATAATTTATTTAACTAATATCCTGCTGTTGTAAAAATTAATTGGCTTAGCAAAGCTCCGTTCAACATCGGGGAGTAATTTCCCGCATGTGTTATCATCCGTTATCATTACTGTATTCATCTTGAGAATTGTGTATCTGAGCATGGATATGGTGAACTTGGGTTATGATGGGCTTGATCACTCTTTAACTAAAAACTTGACCAACTAATAATCGGGATCGGAAGCGGTTGGTTTGCATGGTGGAGCCGCTTGTCGTGCGAGAATTGGGTTTGTGTGGGATGGCCGCTTCGAGACTAAGGACCGATGATTGTGACACGCTTAACTGAGAATTTTTCGTGCGACCGCAAGCCTGGTATGGGACGGGCCTCATCTAGAGGGAGAGTAACTTCGGTATTGTTCACCGTTCTTGCACCGTAGATGGGGTCCGTGGGAACCGTCGCCAGTGTACTGCCGGAGACTTGTGGACCTATCATTTCTCCGGGTACCTGTGTGGGTATTAGGTACAACCGTGGCAAACTCGGGGTTAATTTTCCAAAGGGTCTTGTTATGGTACTCTTCGACGGGAGGGTACCGTATCTTGTGGGTAAAGCGTACAACCTCTGCAGAGTGTAAACCCATTCGAATGGCCGAGCTCCCGGTTAAAGGGCGACTCAGTGGTCTTTCACGACGTAGCTTCAACTTAATTAATATGACCCGGGTAAGGTTTTCCGGCATGTGTGCCGTTGCTAGATGAGAATGTGATTGGTTTACGAGATTGGAGAACATGTGTCGCGGAATTGAGAACTTTGAGATATGCGAAACTTGAGCTGGAGAATGAGAACCTAGTTATTTCTTGGTTTATTATGAGCATTGATATTTGTTTATTATTGTTTTCTTAAACGCTTTTATACTTCTAGGTTAAATGCTTTTATGCAAAAGAACCCTCAGCTTTTCTATGATGAGCCTTAGTCCGGCCCTTCCCAGGAAAGACTTGCTAGCATTCGCATGCTAACCCCGCATCTATCTTGTCGTTTTTTATCGTTAGCGGTCGAGTTCGAGGATCTGTGAGGACTTCGTTCTTGCTTTTCCGAGGTGGATCCGGACTTCTAGCTGCTTCCCAGATCACCGTGTGCCTGTGGCCGTAATGGGTCGCCACTTTTGGGTTTATCCTGTTATTTGTATTAGTTAGGACCTGTTATTATGAATAATGTAATATATTGCTCCGCAGCACTCTGATGTACTTTCTAGTTAATGCAGTGTGACAATGGTATCGTGTTTACATTTCTTTGTGGAGTGCGTGCTTTCGATCCTTACAACGCGTCTTTGTTAACACGAGAGGGTTCAGTTTAATAAAACGGGCTCCGACAAAAATTCAACTTTCAAAAATTTTGAAAAGTTCAAATTTTGAAAAAAATGATTTTTTTTTGGAAATTCAACTTTGATTTTTTAAGAAAATTCCAATTCGAAATTTAGAAATTACAAAGAAAATTCAAAATTGAAAGTTTCAAAAATTTCAAAATTTGATTCTTTAGTTTTGAATTTACGAATTTTCAAACATGTGAAAATTCAAAAGTGAAAACTTTTGAATTTTTAAAAAATTTAGATTTTGAAATAAGAGCTTTTACATTCTAGCATAAAAAATTTTGAATCTGAAAATTACAAAAATTTCAGAAAAAATTCAAAATTCAAAAATCAAATTCGAAGGCATTGGAAATTTCCAAAAATTTTAAATTAAAATTTTCAAAAATACAATTTTAAAATTTTCAAACATTGAAATGCTTTGAAGTTGAAATTTTAAAAAAAATTCAAATTTGAATCTATTTAGAGTGAAAGGGGGGAGAGAGGTGACGTAGAGGCCATCTCATAAAAAAAGACATACGCGTGGCAACCACCTAAGCAATTAATGGAGAACTGACAGCCACCTCAGCATTTAATGGATTTCTAACGGTTTTGAGGCTGTGGTGTAAACGAATACAAGTTTAAGGGGCCAAAAAAGTAAATTTCAAGTTCAGAGGGTTAAATGAGACTTCGCTACAAGTTCAGGGATACCAGTGTAATTTTCTCTTGAAGAAATATAATAGTTTGTGTAATTTTCTCTTGAAGAAATATAATAGTTTGAGTACGCTATCGCAAAAATAACCTAAGCAACAAAATTGTATGGATGTAGTAGCTTCACACACAAAACAAATATGAATATATAGTGATGAGGCATGAGATGCCTGATCTTCCATTAGGTAGAGGTAAGTCGATTTGGTAGAGAACTCGATGTAGACAATCCGACTTCCGATCAAAATTGACTGAACCCTGCAATCGCAACACCATGAATCCGTTGGTTATCAACCACGTGTGAACATGACTGACCTCGCCAAAATGCCTTATTCCTGCGAGCGAATCGAGAACATAAGAACAAAGAATAAGCAATCTGAAAATTGTGAATTGTATTATGCACATGAATTTAGAGTTCCATAAACCGATGACGGCAAAACTGAAGTAGCAGAATAATCTAGGCAAAACCCAAAAAAGAAAACATGATTTGGAGTCTTATTTATAGGCTAGAGAACCTGGGGGTGGCGGCCAAGGGGGTGGACGGCCAACCCTACGTCATACAAGGCCAGTGAGCCCAAGTAATGGTGGCGTAGCATCCAACAGACTTGGTTCATGTTGATATTTCAACCATTTCGGGAGATCCGTAATGAATTTGGTAGTGGGACCAGTTCCATGGGAAATCCGTAACGAATTTGGTAGAACGTCGAAAAAGGAGTTCGTATATGGCCTGGACGTCCATTTGAAGTTGGACCTATATGTGATGGCCGAACTGGGCTTACTGATGAAGTGGGCTTTATCTCGGGCTGGGTCTTGAGCTACGTGAGTAGTTAGGCCAGAGAGGCTCCTTTGTTGAGTACGTCTTTATGTAGTAAAGGCAGCCAGGGTGGCGGCCGAACATGTGGCGGCAGTAGAGTAATATCCAGACGACAAGCATGCAACCTGCATGCATGTGCAATCTGGCCAAGGTGGTGGTCGACGAAACCACGCATATGCAGCCATCGTAGTTGTACAAGAAATAAAGAATGCCGTAAAATATCACCAACTTGTTGTAGATGTTGAGGTTAAAGAGGAAGTTGTTGATGAAAACCTCGACAAAAACTGTTGCGAGGAAAAGCTCAGTGACGACCATACTAAGGAAGTAGTTTATGAAAATCTTGATGTCAATCATGTTGATGTAGTGTTGATCATATCCATGATGGGCATGGTCACATCATATACCAATACTACTTCTTACTATGTTAATACCAATTGGTACATGGACACTGGCTCAACGGACCACATCATAGGTGATCTTGTCCTCACACATATCTAACAAAATGGTGCCATGAAACACAAGCATCAACACATCATGGAAACTGGTTTTGCCCTCCTTGCCTTTTCTAGTGTTTCCCTCAATTTTTGGGACGAAGCTATTAGCATTGTGTCTTACCTCTTGAATTGGCTTCCTAGCACCATTCTAAAAAATCTCACACCATTATAGAAGTTGTTCAAATGCATACCCGACTACTCCTTACTCAAGGTTTTTGGGTGTGTGTGTTGGCCACAACTTTGAGCCTACATCACAAGAAAGCTCCAATTTTGCTCTCATTGGTGTGTTTTTGTAGGGTATAACTCTCATCATAAGGGTCATAAGTGTCCTAATCCTGCCTCCGGTGACTTATGGATGGTGCTTGTGACCTCTTCTCAATCTCAGGATGGTACATTCTTCTTTTCTCTCCAATGGATATTGATAGAGGTATTGTGACTAATTTACATACTAATCTTCTAGTTGTGCAGTCTGATATGTCTTTGCGGTAGCCCTTGGTGTGGTTCCTCCATATGTGTTCGTGTCAAAATTTAATGGTTGGCTTAAACATACAGTGGGCTTAGGGTTTTTTAACCTATCAGCACTAAGTTTAGGGTTCAGGGTGTGCTAGCCAATTTGACCGTTAATTGGCAAGGTAAAGAAATCAATAGACTTTAATTAACCGATTAAATCCATGATACTTAGAATAACCTATCAAACTTAAAGATAAAGTCAAAAGTCCATTAGATCAAAAGGTAGCGAGAACTATCGGCTTAAATAGATATTCAAACTGCTAGATCAAAAGGTAGTAGAAACTATTGATTTAAATGAAAGTTCAAACCAATAGATTTAAAGGGTAAACAATTTACTACTAAGTCGATGTAATCAACCACGTAGTAGAGCGAGGGGTAAATAGAGTACTACTAAGTCGATAAAATCAACAAAGTAGTAGTAAGAGGGCAAACAGACTATGAACTAGCCGATTAGATTGTCTAGTTGATAGAACAAAGGATAAACAAACTATTGACTAGATTAAAAAGTTAATCAAACCAATAGAACGAGGGTAAACGAACTATCGGCTCAATAGCAAGTTACAAGCTTATAGAATAAGGGTAGAACGTAACCCTTTGCATGAAACAGCGATGCACAACAATATCGGCAAAGATGGTATTCTGATAAACCAAGCGAGAAGACCAGATTTAACCGAGATGGTACTCACCTGGGGCTGTACCTTGAAGTCAATCGAGAAGACAATGCGCAACAAGTCAATCAAAAGCAAAATATGGTAAAACGAAGTTACACTACGTAGCTGATTTGGACAATATTACCTTTTAGAACTTTCCTAAATTAGCTTATTGGATAAGGATTCAATTCTAGCTTGTTGTAGCCGATTAGAACTTTGACTCTGGAATCTTCTGCCTTGTTTGTCATGATTATCTTTCCAATTATGCTCCCATCCAACCGTGCTTGAGCCGAACTTTTCTATATCAGCTTCCGTTATGTCGGCTTCTTGACCAAATATCTTGGCAGATTCTAGAAACTTCGACTATGTCCAAAATTAGCTTCCATTATGTCGGCTTCTTGACCAAATATCCTGTCAGCTTCTAGAAACTTCGACTATGTCCAAAATTAAGTGTCAATACATACCTCCCATTTTTGGAATATGAGGATCATGTTCCAAAAATCTTGACCATCGACTATTGATCTTCCAATCAAATCTTTTATAGCTAATATCATTTTTGCGCGCCTCTAGGAATTTAGCTCAACTGTTTTCGACCTTCTCATCTTTGTCTTCACGGTGCCATGCTTCTTTTATGCTTTTGCCATTAGGATGACCCTCGTTGAATATCTCATCCTTTTGATATTCCCTATCGGCTTCACACTTCTCCTAGGTTCTCAATCTTTGTAACCTTCTTTAAGACTTGGACAGACCTTTAGGACATGACCTCGGTTTTGGCTCAATCGACTCTTATATTATCTTTTATGTTCTCAGTTGAAGCTTCACCCAAATCCTTGTATGCTTTCTTTGATCGTGTCGGCTTTGATAACTTATTATCCTTAACTGACACTCTTTGGTTTACATTTTGGCTCCTATTCTGATTATCCTTTTGATGATGTTGAAAGTGTTATAGAGGGCAATCCCAAGTCGACAATAGTGTGATGCTGTTTTCCTGTCAGAATTGAAAAAAATGGACAGTAGTGTGAAGCCCTTAGCTCATATTTCTCCATCAATTGCGCAAATGCTACTTTTGGTTTATAGATAAGCTTCGAAGGCAATTTGTCTTTTCTACCTTGTACCATTTGCCGATTTCTGGAGGTCCCTTTGGTTTCATAGTCTTTTAAGCCTGTTTCATACTTTACCTTTATTTGCCTTTGGCCAATCATGAATTTCAAAGGCTTTTGACAACTTGGTCCACTATACTCTTTGTCATCTTGGACATCGTTGGCTTTTCCTTTTCCTTGACATTGCCCTCCGAGTAATCTACCATATTGACTGGGAATATGTATGCATCGGCTTGTGTAGTCTCTACATCGGATGACTCATCCGACTCACACTCAACAAAGTCGTCTTTGTTTGCGGTAGATTTGATCTCATGACCCAACATACGTTGGACCAAATGACTTAGATCGAAGAATTCTTCACCACTAAACTTCTCCCTGGTCTGGGGCAATAATCCTTGATATGCCAAATCGGCTAGTTGACTGTAAGGTAAAGTCACATTATAGCAGTGATTGCACGCATCTTTGAATCATTTGATATAGCTGTTAACGGATTCCCTGATTTTCTATTGGACAACTCTTAACTTTGATATCCTTAATTCTAAACTGTCAGAGAATAAATACTTATGAAATCTGCTTGCAAGATCTACCCAAGTGTTGATCGAGTTGATAGGGAATGCAGTGAACCAAGTGAGCGCAGGACCGGATAGAGATAAAGGAAACAACCTAATCCTGAATGCATCACATTGACTAGCTTCGTCGCAATGTGCCAAGAATCAACCAACGTGTTCCATTGTAGTAGCCGATTCTTTTCCTAAGAACCTGGTAAAATCAGGAACCTTAAAACCCATTGGATATGGAACTCGATCCAAATGTTCCAGATAAGGTTTTCTTATAGCCGATGAATTTGTTTGTAGGCTGAATGCCAAATTGATCCCCGAAAACTATGGAAATATGATCGGCCATAGCAGATTGTTGCTGTGGCTGATATTGACACTTGTTATAGGCTTGCCCCCAGACATGTACTCAGGAGTTGCTTACGTTTGTCCCAAGTCTACCACTTGGACGGTAGACGATTTGTCTAGTGTATAAATCGGCTATGAAGTAGATTAGACCGGCTGTAAAGTTGATTGCATATGCGCAGGTGTAATTCCTCCCATAGTCTGCATCTCATAACTAATGTCATAGCCGACTTGCCCCCGGGTGTATTCGCGGGTGTGCATCATGCAGGTGCCAAGCCGACCTAGGGTACATGGGAATTCCTGTGTGGAGTATAGTTAGGCTGATGGACACATGGGATTGATTGCAAAGCCGATGAACGGCACATATGTGTTGTATTACCCACGGTATGTACTTGAGACTCATACTGAGGCACGAACATCATTGAGTTTGTAAGATTATACGTCGGCTGAACGGTTGATGACATGAGAGTCGACTAATACAATGCTTGCATGTCCGTTTGCAACTGAGTAGGTGGTATAACCTGGCTCATCGGCATAGCTGTTGGTATAGTAGCTGATGTTTACAGTGGCTGATAACTATGTCCATAGTTGGCTTCACTCTAGCATATATTCAGATGTGGGCCACATTTGTGTCAAACCGGCCGGCTGGACGATTGACATTCTATATGGTGTATAAGCCGATTGTAGAACAAATTGGGTCTGTTGTGAGACTGATGGCCACAACATCTGGTTAGGTCAGAACCGGCACCGGTTCGTAAGCCTCGGCACAAAAAATCAGTTGTGCGCTTGAAAACCGATAGTGATAGGACTTATCATTGTTGGTTCGTTGCTCAAACCGATAGTGAAGTATCACTGCCAGTTTGAGAAAAGAACCGACAGTGATAAATCCTATCACTGCTGGTTCTTTAAGCTTCCTGCCCCAATTTTCAATCGGTAGTGAAAGAAGTTATCACTGCTGGTTAAAGGAAAGGTTAAAAAGGTATACATATCCTTTGTAAGTAAGAACGTGAGATTGGGTGGGATGGTTAGAAGGATGAGGGTAGAGTGGAGGGGTCGTAGATTTGAGTCTCGGGTAATGCAATATTTGTGTTTCGTGCGAAAACATGTCCTAATAACCTATAGTAGGTGGTAGATGATTAGACATTAGATTCCAGATGTAAAAATATTTTTTCTATTTTTTACACAATTATTCGATAACCGGCAGTGATAAGGAGAACCGGCAGTGATAGGGACTATCACTACCGGTTCCAAAACCGGCAATGATAACCTGGGTTATCATTGCTGCTTACGCAGTGCCGATTCAAAAACCGCAGTAATGCCAGTTCCGAACTAGCGTTGATGTGGTGTTTTGCAGTAGTGGCTTGAGGGCCGCCGTGGAGTGTAGGCGTCGAGATAACCAAAGTGTATGTCGACTTAATAGCTGTCAGCACGGGAGCCGTGAAACTAAACGTTAGGACATCGGTTTAAGTTGATTGACTTGAGGCGCAACTTGTCCCGTCAAAAAAGGCCAGTTAGCCGATGCTTGTGGAATCATTGTCCCTGATCCTAACAACGGCTGAACCACATAATGTTGATTGACTGGATAAGTCGGTAAAGTTGTTGCCAGACTTAGCAGATTTTTGGTCAACACAAGTCCTTATGCTATGTTCTTCACACTACTAGCAATCATTGACTTTAAGGTAGTCATAACGCAACATTTGTATTTTGTGCGAAAATATGTCCTAATAACCTATAGTAGGTGGTAGATGATTAGTGTATAGATTCCAGACTAAAAAAATATTTTTCTATTTTTTACACAGTTATTCGAGAACCGGCAGTGATAAGGACTATCACTGCCGTTTCCAAAACCGGTAGTGATAACCTACGTTATCATCGCTTTGCTTCTGATCCGTTTCAAAAATTGGCGGTAATGCTAGTTCGAACCGTGCCGATGTGGTGTTCCGTAGTAGTGGCTTGAGGGCCGCCATGGAGTCTGCGCCGAGATAACCGAAGTGTATGTCGACTTAATAGTTGTCGACACGGAACCGCGAAACTAAACGTCACGACATCGGTTTAAGTTGATTGACTTGAGGTGCAACTTGTCCCGTCGAAAAAGGCCGTTAGCCGATGCTTGTGGAATCATTGTCCTGATCCCAACATTGGTGAACCACATAATGTTTATTATTTGGATAAGTCAAGAAAGTTGTTGCTTGACTTAGCATATTTTCGATCAATACAAGTCCTTGTGCTATGTTCTTCACACTATTAGCAATCATCGGCTTTAAGGTAGTCATAAAAGCCGATGACCGATTGGTCAAAGCATGATGGAGAGATTGATTAATTCTTGCTAGTATTTCATCATGTACAATTTAATATCGGCTAGTTGATGGGTCCCAGTATTGGTGGAAAGTTGGTCATCCGGACAGAGCACTATCTCGGCATTTTTGAAACGAGCTAAGATAAGCAAGTCTTAGTTCCTCCATGCAAGCCGCCATATCCTCGACATCGCCGTCAAGAAGATCAACATCGGTCACGACACCGATGGATTCTTGAAGACGTCGAACGATCGGTCATATTGTCCGATCTAGATCCCACCGGCGTGCCAAAAAGCGTGTTCGCACCAAAATTTGACGATCGGCTTAAACACACGATGAACTTAGGGTTTTGAACCCGTCGAGATCAAGTTTAGTGTTTAGGCGTGCCGACCAATTTGCTGTTAATTAGCAAGGTAAAGAAATCAATCGACTTTAATTAACCGATTAAATCCAAAATACTTAGAATAACCTATCAAACTTAAAGACAAGGTCAAAAGTCCAATAGATCCAAAGGTACCGAAAACTATCGGCTTAGATAGATATTCAAACTGCTAGATCAAAAGGTAGTAGAAACTATTGATCTAAACGAAAGTTCAAACCAATAGATACAAAGAGTAAACAATATATTACTAAGTCGATGTAATCAACCACGTAGTAGAGCGAGGGGTAAACAAACTAATACTAAGCCAATAAAATCAGCAAAGTAGTAGAAAGAGGTAAACAGACTATCAACTAGCTGATTAGATCTTCTAGTTGATAGAACGAAGGATAAACAAACTGTCGGCTAAATATCAAGGTACAAACAGATAGAACGAGGACAGAACATAACCCTTTGTACAAAATGACGATGCACAACATTATCGGCAAAAAATAGTATTATGAGAAATTAAATGAGAAGATCAGACTTAACCGAGATAGCACTCATCTGAAGTTGTACTTTGAAGTCGACCGAGAAGGCGATGTGTAACAATATCGATAAAGATAGTATTATGAGAAACCAAGCAAGAAGATCGGACCTAACCGAGATAGTACTCACCTGGATTGTACTTTGAAATCGATCGAGAAGACGATGCGCAACAAGCCAATCGAAAGTGTGCCCACCAACCCTGCCATCCCATGCATGGTGACACGACTATGAGATGACACCTGGGTGCCTCGTCTAGTTCCTGATGATTTTGTTCGGTATGGTTGTTCCGCTGTTTGGGAACCTGTCTCTTTGGCTCTGGCCTCAGCTGATGCACACCGGAAACTTGCTATGGACAAGGAGTTCGATGTTCTTCTGCACAATGGCACCTGGAATATTGTCCAACCCCCTCACCATCACAATGTCATTGACCGCAAATGGGCCTATAAGGTTAAGCATAAGGCAGATGGTAGTATCGACAGATATAAAACTCGTCTTGTGGCAAAGGGTTTTCGCTATTGCAATGGTATCGATTATGAGAAAACTTTTAGCCCGGTGATCAAACCTACTACCATCCGTATGGTTCTCTCTAATTGTTGTGTCACGTAGTTGAGACTTGCGGCAAATAGATGCACATAATGTGTTTCTTCGTGGTGTTCGGAAAGAGGAACTTTACAAGCATCAACCTCCTGGGTATACGGATACACAACAACCCTATCTGGTGTGCAAGCTTCATAAGGTCCTATATGGATTGAAACAGTCCCCTCGAGCATGGTACGCTCGTTTGAGATTCAAGCTTCCAGAACTTGCTTTTCTGCCATCTCGCGCCCATCCGTCCTTGTTTGTCTACGTCCATAGTGCTATCACTATTTTTTTCTCATATATCTTGATGACATCATTGTCACCGGTTCATCTATGAAGGTGGTTCAACAACTGCTGCATGATCTGCATAGTGAGTTTGCACTAAAGTACCTTGGGCCCTTGCATTTTTCCTTTGTATTGAGGTTCAACGTCCGACCGATGGTATTGTTCTCTCCCAATCCATTTATGCCATACATCTTTTGCGGTGTGTCGGCATGTCCTCATGTAAAGGTGCTTCTACTCCCATGTCCACCAGTGACAAGCTCTCCACCGCAGTTGGGGATACTGGGACTAGACGAGACGACCACATAACGTAGTACGTTGGGGCCCTTCAGGATCTTGTTCTCATTCGGCCTGATATTGCTTACTCTCGGTAAACAATGTGTCAGTTTTCTGTACTCCTACCAATGTTCAGTACTGGACGGCAGTCAAGAGAATTCTTCACCATCTCAATCACACTGTCACGACAGATCTGTAGATCTGCCTCCACCTTGGTGAGTGCTTTCTCTCATGTGGATTGGGCAGGTCGCAGGTCTACAAGTGAATTTGTTGTTTTCTTTGGATCCAACCTGATCTCATGGAGTGCATGCAAACAAGGATCAATTTCTCGATCTAGTATAGAGACCGAATATAAAGCTCTTGCCCATTGCTATGGCCGAAATTGTTTGGGTATAGTATACTTGGTGAGCTTGGCGTGTCAGCCTCGAACTGCGTGGTTGTGATGTGATATTCTTGGAGCCACATATTTATCTGTGAATCTATTTTTCATGCCGGAACCAAACATATTGAGGTCGACTTTGCATGCAAGGGTAGTGTTTCTTTCAGCGGTTGTGGTTGCGGTTGTGTTTAAGCTGGAAATTTGTAACTCCTCGATAAGGACTTCCGAGGGATCAAAAAATTATAGAAAAAATAGTTTTGAGAGCTTTGAGAAGAAATAGTAAGACCTACAAAAATTGGCTACCAAACGTCAAACCGTTTGACTTATACAAAAATCATAAATTTTCAGCTTATAAACAAACGCAAACGCAAACGCCGAAAAAAACGCTGCCCAAGGTTGTTGACATCCGATTTATTTCTTCACAAGATCAAACCGGCAACACAAAGAATTTAAGCGCAATCTCAATCTTTGTCCGTTGTGATTGATGGGGGGACTGTTAAGTTAATCATAATATCTTCGGTTGCCGTGTAACCACAGATCAGGTGTTTAGTTACTATCCGAATCATATCTCCCAATTATATAGTACCCAATCATATCTTCTGATTATAAGGGATTGGTTGTTGTATCTATCTTGTACGCACACTGAATATAAATATGATGGCGTACGTGCAAGCTATGTGGTGCAATCACCAAACCCAAATACACTGTCTAGTTTACTGACATAGTCGAGGACAAAGAAAAGAGGAGACATTTTCTTTCTCGATCTAGCCGCTACCATTGCCAACAGCGTGTGTAAGAAGAATCATATGAAGACCAGGCTCTTCATGAAAGATCCGATGGGGGCTCCATACACAACCAGGCTCTTCATGAAAGAAATCGACGTACGGCTACAACTTTGATGCCTAGATAATACTGTGCATCATTCGTCAATCACACCACACGATTGCCAGTGAAGAGTCAAAGATTACGGCTGGATAGGCCTGTCTGACTAGTGGGCATTTGAGAGATGTTTTACAAAGCTACTAGCTCACTGCAAGAAACGAAGCGTTTTCCTCGGGCAATCTTATTTTCGTCGGGCCAAAGAGCATCGTTGAAAATACA
Source organism: Olyra latifolia (assembly GCA_036346145.1). Classification (NCBI taxonomy): domain Eukaryota; kingdom Viridiplantae; phylum Streptophyta; class Magnoliopsida; order Poales; family Poaceae; genus Olyra; species Olyra latifolia. The sequence goes on along the minus strand of CM070524.1, from coordinate 36,275,358 downwards.
AGGTGTCCAAGTGAGAGGCAGACGCAAATGCATGGTGCCCCGCGCGGCCGCACATGTCTGTGTCATTATAATTCGAATTTTATTGCCACGTGTCAAAGATGTAGGTAGAAATTAATTAAGAAATACATTTAGGGAACACACAAATGAACATAGTCTATATAACCATGAATCAAAGAACAAAATGAATCCCAACTCATGCTAAACAATTAAAGAAATCTATAGCTAGATACTTCAGAACCGAGCTTGAATCCGATCTATAATCTTCTTGTCCACCTGAAAGGCTTTGGCAAGGATATCATCCGAGATGGACGGCTTCGATCCAAACACCGCATTGGCCACGGTGATCACCCCAGGGTTCTGGCTGCTCAACGCTGCAAGAGCTACAGCGCTGCTGGTACCATAGTTAAACTGGAAGTGGATCAACCCCTGCGGGAACACAAACACATCCCCCTTGTTAAGAACCTTTGCGAACAGCTTGTTCTCGGGGTTGGAGGTCACGAAGCCGACGTAGAGCGAGCCCTCCAGCACTGTCAGTATTTCTGTGGCCCGGGGGTGGATGTGTGGCGGGTTGAGGCCGTAGGGTGCATAGTCGATGCGAGCCAAGGAGATGCCCATGGTGTTCAGCCCGGCGATCTGGGCAACGTTGACGCCCTTCACGGCGGAGCCTTGGTTGTTGCTCGTGTTGCCGGCCATGTCAAGCCCGGAGAAGAAGAAGTCCTCGGCGACGACGGCCTTTGGGTCCTTGCATGCAAATCCATTGACTAGAACTGCACAGGAATGCATACAGATTCAGGGAAGTTGATAATCTGTTTAACCTTAGTGGCAAGAACATGATTGCATATCAAGTTATTAACATGCACAGATAAGTTATGCATACGTACCTTGCGAGGTATTGTCGGCGACGCAGAAGTCCTGGAGCTGGCTTGGATCGGAGGCGAAAGCACGAGGAATCGATAGAGCCAAAAGACCAAGAAGGAAGAAGAACTGTGAGGCCATTTGGATGCAAAATAATCTTTCACTCACTAAATCTGTTGTGTCTGAGACTGAGTAGAGAGATGCAGAGGCAAGTTCTTGTCCTGGCTGCTGGATGCTTGGAAGGGTTGGAGGTGACAGCCTGACAGGTATATATATAGAGGGAGGGAGGAAGAGCTTCTGTTTGTTGTGTACACTAATGTTACGGAGGAGATGAAGGAAACGGTCTTCACTAATGAAAACAATTAGGAACAAGTCTAAAGCGCGTTCAGATAGCCAGCCTGCGACGGGACGGCTGCTGCAACAAATCCACTCGCTACATCTGCATGCATGGGTCAGTGAGAAGCTTTAATTTGTACGTTGAATGAATCGGTTACGTGCATGTAGCTGTCTCCAGACAGAATGAACCAGACAGAATGAACAGAGTTGCCATCAACTTAAACAAACTGTAAATTAAGCACAAGTTGGATTGTATCGATTATGATAGTTCGCTGCGGAATTAATGTAGTGAGCACCATCATGAAGAGGGTCTCCTTAACTCCGATAAGATTGCTGGAGTCACTACTTAGAAAATGGCCTTTAGTCCCAAAGACATCAGTCGGTTGTGCAATTGGAACTGAACCGATGTGCAATAGTCCCGTTCATGGCTACAAAGCTAAAAGCACGATTTGTTGCTCACATTAGTACCGGTTCGTAGCACGAACCGGTACTAAAATAACTTTAACAAGCAGTACATGCTAGTAGCACAGATCTCACATTAGTCGGTTAGTATTACGAACCGTACTAAAGGCCTACCTTTAGTACCGGTTCAGTAACACGAATCGGTAGTAAAGACTCATTCCAGCATACTTCAAATGGAATGCATATCCTAGTCTATTAAATACGTGTGGGTGGGTGGGTTGGTTAGAAGAATGAGTGGGGAGTCACGTGGTGGCATTAGGAGTTCGAGTCTTGAGTTCGTCTTATTTTTTAGATATTTTCTACGCTGCTTTAGTACCGGTTAGGGAGAACCGGGACTAAAGATCAATATTCTGGCCTGTCGGTTCGAGAACCGAGACTAAAGCCTGTCCCCAACCGAGACTAGTAGTGAGTTGAGGGCAAGGAGCAAGGAGCTTTGGCTGAAGGAATACCGCCGCGTGGTTGCCACCGTTCTCTTCTTCTCAATCGCCGGAGCCCTAAGACGCATGCAACTCACCAGACAGGACTTGTTCCTCTCACCTAACAACACGTCAAACTCACCTGCAGGCAACACAGCCAACGCCGGCTTCGCTCCCTATAAATACCAACCTCCTCCATGATGAGCTACCACAAGCAGCAAAGCAAACAGCCATCAAAACCACTGCTTCTCAGCTTACACAATTCCATTTGGTTTTAGCTAATTAACCAAAGGAGGCCACAAATGGCAGCCATTCATGCCTTCCTCCTTGCCGGTGTCCTCTTGGCTTTGTCATGCTCTCATGCCATCGCTTCTGATCCGAGCCTTCTTCAGGACTTCTGTGTTGTCGACAAGATTTCCAAAGGTGTGTACTGAATTCTCTTTTGAGAATGGTGTGTACTGAATTAATCTTGGTTTCTACTTAATTTCACTATATGCTAAAAACTTATATATGTTAGTTTGCGATTACACCTTGAGACTTAATGTTAGGTTGCAATTGTACTCCTTAGTAAATAGTAATAGGGGAGTAGAGAGAAAGCATCATAAAATTTCTCTTAGCAATTGCTGATTGCAGTACTCATATGTATTTGATGGTTTCATACATGTAGTGCATGTCAATGGGTTTCCATGCAAGGACACAGAGGCCGTCGTTGCGGAAGACTTCTTCTTCTCTGGCCTTGACAAGGTCGGCAACACGAGCAACAAGCAGGGCTCTGCTGTGACTCCAGTCAACATCGCGCAGATCGCCGGGCTGAACACCATGGGCATCTCTCTAGCTCGCATAGATTATGCTCCATATGGCCTCAACCCACCTCACACTCACCCACGTGCCACCGAGATCCTGACGGTGCTGGAGGGCGCGCTCTATGTTGGCTTTGTGACATCCAACCCTGAGAACAAGTTGTTCACCAAGGTTTTGAACAAAGGGGATGTATTTGTGTTCCCTCAAGGATTGATCCATTTCCAGTTCAACTATGGAGCGAACAATGCCGTTGCCCTTGCAGCTTTGAGCAGTCAGAATCCCGAGTAATAACAGTTGCTAATGCTGTATTCGGATCGAAGCTATCAATCTCAGATGATATCCTTGCCAAGGCCTTCCAAGTGGATAAGAAGATCGTAGACCACATTCAAGCACAATTCTAGATGAAATGGTTTCATATCTGTTACTATCTAGTAGTTAAGGGGTTCTTTTATTCTTCAATATTGTATCGTGGTCATATAAACGAATGTTGGTTAATTGTATTGTTATCTTTGTAGTTAAAGGCTTTGCTGATCATCTTTTTTAAAAAACTAAATGAAATGCTATTAATATTGTTCCAGTAAGATCCTGTTTCAAGTATTGTTTCCTACCCATGTAAATTTATTAGCTCTCCTGGCCCCACTCCAAAATAGTAGAAAAAGGGACATTTTGCATTTGCATGTTGAAAAAAAAAGAAATGTTATTATTTTATCATTTCACGTTTTTTCTCTCATGATAATATTTGATGAATTAAGCACTAGTAGCTACACCTTCTTTTTATAGTGGAGACTAAATTGCTGAAATATTGGGCACGATCGAATAATAAGTTTTGGCTTAATTACATGATGACCATTTGCTAGTATATATGTAAATAAATACAGCTCTTGAAACATTGTGTGCAGACTTGGATTAATCCCGTCGCCTCGGTCGTGGAGCAGGTTACAACTGATGGAAACTTGGGAAAAGAAAAGTAAAGTAAAGAAACAAAGAGAAGGGAAGCAGACCTATGTGGCCAATGAAGGCGGTGTCGACGAGCCAGGCGACGGGGTCAGACTAGGGTAGTGTTTCTTTCAACGTTTGCGTTTGCGTTTGCTTATAAGCTGAAAATTTGTTATTTTTGTACAAGTCAAACGCTTGACGTTTGGTAGCCAATTTCTGTAGATCTTACTATTTCTTCTCAAAGCCCTCAAAACCATTTTTTCTATAATTTCTAATCCCTCAGATGTCCTTATCGAAGGGTTACAAATTTCCAGTTTAAACGCAACCGCAACCGCAACCGCAACCGCCGAAAGAAACGCTACCTAGATCCATCGCCGCATGTGTGTCACTCCCCCGAACCATGCCCACTGCGACAGTAGCTCGCCGTCCGCCCGTCCATGCCAAACCCCGAAACCCGTCACCGATTGGATCCACTGTTGCTTGTGTGTCGCCCCCTGGCCCAGCCAGCCGCTGTAGCGCGGCAGCAGTTCACCGTCCGTCTGTCCATGCCAAATCTAACACCGATTGGATCCACCGTCGCCTGTATGTTGCTCCTAGGGGTGTTAATTCGCATATTCGAATCATTTTTTTCATCTTTCTTACTCGATAGGATATAAATAAAACATATATTTTTCCATCCGAATTCATACTTATTTTTTGTAAGAAAGTTGCTAAAACGAATAAAAATCCTATACCATATTCATTCTCTATCTATTCGAATATTTTAGATACTTTAAATAATTCTGATAATTGGTATACCTATTTACACTCTAGTCGCTCCCACGGGCCAAACCAGCCGCAGCAGCAGCCCGTCGTCTCTCTGCCCACACCAAACCCGCTGGCTGGCCACCCGCACGTCGCACCAATCCGCCGCTTCAATGCTTCGCGCAAGACAACTCAAAGCTCAACATGTTGCGAGCGGACACCGAGGTGGCTCGAGTGCTCCAGACGCCCGGCGAGATGACGGCGAGGTGGTCTGGTGCTCCGAAGTGGGCCAGGCTGAGGCAGTCCTCAGCCCGGCGAGATCAAGATGGATTTATCATGATTCGATTGAATCACACACTAATTAACATTATAGTTGCTGTCAATTATCAAAAATAGCTTCTAAACCTTATCTGGAGTAGGATCGCGATTCTACATGATTCTACGATTTGGATCGCGATCCTACTCCGATCCTATGTGATCCCGATTCACTAAGCGACTCGGATCGACATGCTTCCATAGGATCGTAGAATCGCACGACTCTACGAGTAGGATCGCGACTTTAACTACCTTGGCGGCGACGGTGACGGGCGGCGGCGGCGTCGGCAAGCGGAGAAGACGGCGGCGAGGTAGAGGAGGAGACGACGAGAAGACGGTGACGGCCAGCGATGACGACGGCCCAGATCTGGCGAGTGAGGAGCAGCGACGAGAGGAGGCGGCGGGCAACAGGGAAGAGGAGGAGGCGGGCGCGACGAAGGCGGCGAGCGGCGGCGGCGGCGACGGCGGAGGCAGGAGCTGCGCGGGAGGGAAAACACCCCCAACAGAAAAGTAGGGGCCCCCTAAAGATCCCTAGGAAAATCTGTTAAGTCTGGCAACAACTTTACCGACTTATCCAGTCAATCAACATTATGTGGTTCAGCCGTTGTTAGGATCAGGGACAATGATTCCACAAGCATCGGCTAACTGGCCTTTTTTGACGGGACAAGTTGCGCCTCAAGTCAATCAACTTAAACCGATGTCCTAACGTTTAGTTTCACGGCTCCCGTGCTGACAGCTATTAAGTCGACATACACTTTGGTTATCTCGACGCCTACACTCCACGGCGGCCAAATCAAAAAACATTTAGGGCGTGTTTGGTTGGGTGCATATGCCCCAACCAGGCCCATCTCATACAGAAGCCATATGTTTGGTTGCCTGGAAGTCCCTTGCAGCCTGTCCCAGCTAATGTAGATACACTGTTCTGGCTAGGCTCCACTCGTACGTAGGATTTAGCCATTTCAGCGGGCCAGGCCGAAGCGAGCGCACGCGAGCGCAATTCCAGCGACCAACGCGTGAACGGACTAACAACGTACTAACAACAACTAGTTTCTATATAAACTTTTCAAACTTTCAAAAATGTTTTAAAATTCAAACGACATCCAAATTCAATGAAACAAAAAAAAAATAGAACCGTGAGTTCAAGTACAAGGTATTGAAAAAAAATAGATTTTTTGAATTTTTATTTTATTTTCGAATTTATTGATTTTCTAGTTTTGTTTTTGAATTTTTATTTTGTTTTTGAATTTCTTTTGTTTCAGTATTTTTTAAATTTTTAATTTTCACTTTTGAATTTATTTCTTTGTTTTTCATTTCCTTCTTTTGAATTTGTCTATCCCACTCTTCTCCTAGTGCAGCCAAGCAAACAACATCTCTACGCAGCCTGTTCAATCTCATACAACCAACCAAACAACATCCTCTTACATCACTTCAGCCTGGCTCCATCCAGCCTGGCTGAGCTCGTAGAGCCTGGCTAAGCTCATCTGGCAACCAAACAAATTTCTTAGCAACTCTAGCATAAATAACGACAAGCGACCCTTAGCCCTTAGAGCATCTCCAAGTGAGCCCTATTCAAACCCCTAAACCAAAAAATAAGGGTTATGGTCAAAAAATACACTCCAGCAGGGCCCCTACTCAAGCCCCTAAAATAAGGAGGCCCCTAAATCTCCCCCTTCAGCCCAAATTCGTGGATCTTTAGGGGCCCCTACTTTCTGTTGGGGTGTTTTTCCTCATGTGACTCTGCCTCCGCGTCGCCGCCTCCGCCTGCCTTCGTCGCGCCCGCCTCCTCCTCTTCCCCACCGTTGCCCCGGCCGCCTCCTCGTCGCGCTGCTCCTCACCTCGGCCAGATCTGGGCCGTCGTCATCGCTGGCCGTCACCCGTCTTCTGCCGTCGTCTCCTCCTCTACCTCTGCCGTCTTCTCCATTTCATGCCAAGCCGCCGCCGCCACCGTCGTCGCCGCCAAGGTAGTTAAAGTCGCGATCCTACTCAGAGAGTCGTGCGATTCTCGATCCTATGGAAGCATGTCGATCCGAGTCGCTTAGTGAATCGGGATCACATAGGATCGAGTAGGATCGCGATCCAAATCAGAGAATCGTGTAGAATCGCGATCCTACTCGATAAGGTTTAGAAGCTATTTTTGATAATTGACAGCAACTATAATGTTAATTAGTGTGTGATTCAATCGAATCATGATAAATCCATCTTGATCTTCTCATTGAAATCTCTTACACGACCAAATTTTGTAATTTTTAAATTTTTTGCTATTTGTTTTGTATTTTGAACATCACCGATCTAATTAGTTATGGAGTGTCCAAATTTTCTGGTTTTCAAAATACAACACAAATAGCAAAAAATTCAAAAATACGAAATTTGGTCATGTAAGAGATTTCAACGAGAAGATCAAGATGGATAGTTCAATTGTCCATTTTAAGTCTCGGATTTTATAAACTAGGCATAAAGCATGGTGTCTTGATTGCTTTGCAAAGCACCGGTGCTCAACTATATATATATATAATATAAAAGTACAGTGGAGAACAAAATATATATTTATTTTACAAATTAGATAGAATCCTCGATTTTACGATTGAATACTACGATTCGATTCTTTCCAGGGAAAATCGATCCAACTTAGGATCCCGACTCTGACTACCTTGGTCGCCGCTCCCCCTTTGTCTCGCTTATGAAGAGATGAGGGAGGAGAAAAAGGAGAAAAAGAAGAAAGAAAATAAAAGGATATTGAAAAGAAAACAAAGAGTCATTGATAAGCCGGTCCCACATGTCATAAGCAAATAGGGGCTGAGATTTAGGGGCTAATTGCTGGAGTTCAAGACAAAATCAGAGGCCCCCAAAAATAGGGGCAGCCCCCAAATCAAAAGTAGGGACCTGTTTTAGGGGCTATTGCTGAAGATGCTCTAATAACCTATAGTAGGTGGTAGATGATTAGTGTATAGATTCCAGACTAAAAATTTTTTTTCTATTTTTTACACAGTTATTCGAGAACCGGCAGTGATAAGGACTATCACTGCCGTTTCCAAAACCGGTAGTGATAACCTACGTTATCACCTTTGCTTCTGTGATGCCGTTTCAAAATTGGCGATAATGCTAGTTCGAACCGGCGTTGATGTGGTGTTCGTAGTAGTGGCTTGAGGGCCGCCATGGAGTGGCGTCGAGATAACCAAGTGTATGTCGACTTAATAGTTGTCGACGCGAACCGCGAAACTAAACGTCACGACATCGGTTTAAGTTGATTGACTTGAGGTGCAACTTGTCCCGTCGAAAAAGGCCAGTTAGCCGATGCTTGTGGAATCATTGTCCCCGATCCCAACATTGGTGAACCACATAATGTTTATTGACCGGATAAGTCAAGAAGTTGTTGCTTGACTTAGCATATTTTCGATCAATACAAGTCCTTGTGCTATGTTCTTCACACTATTAGCAATCATCGGCTTTAAGGTAGTCATAAAAGCCGATGACCGATTGGTCAAAGCATGATGGAGAGATTGATTAATTCTTGCTAGTATTTCATCATGTACAATTTAATATCGGCTAGTTGATGGGTCCCGGTATTGGTGGAAAGTTGGTCATCCGGGCAGAGCACTATCTCGGCATTTTTGAAACGAGCTAAGATAAGCAAGTCTTAGTTCCTCCATGCAAGCCGCCATATCCTCGACCTTTGCTCGTCGAGAAGATCGACATCGGTCACGACACCGATGGATTCTTGAGAGACGTCAGAACGATCGGTCATATTGTCCGATCTAGATCCCACCGGGCGTGCCAAAAAGCGTGTTCGCACCAAAATTTGACGGTCGGCTTAAACACACGATGAACTTAGGGTTTTTGAACCCCGTCAGCATCAAGTTTAGTGTTTAGGGCGTGCCAGCCAATTTGCCTGTTAATTAGCAAGGTAAAGAAATCAATCGACTTTAATTAACCGATTAAATCCAAAATACTTAGAATAACCTATCAAACTTAAAGACAAGGTCAAAAGTCCAATAGATCCAAAGGTACCAAAACTATCGGCTTAGATAGATATTCAAACTGCTAGATCAAAAGGTAGTAGAAACTATTGATCTAAACGAAAGTTCAAACCAATAGATACAAAGAGTAAACAATATATTACTAAGTCGATGTAATCAACCACGTAGTAGAGCGAGGGGTAAACAAACTAATACTAAGCCAATAAAATCAGCAAAGTAGTAGAAAGAGGTAAACAGACTATCAACTAGCTGATTAGATCTTCTAGTTGATAGAACGAAGGATAAACAAACTGTCGGCTAAATATCAAGGTACAAACAGATAGAACGAGGACAGAACATAACCCTTTGTACAAAATGACGATGCACAACATTATCGGCTTAATAGCTGTCAGCACGGGAGCCGTGAAACTAAACGTTAGGACATCGGTTTAAGTTGATTGACTTGAGGCGCAACTTGTCCCGTCAAAAAAGGCCAGTTAGCCGATGCTTGTGGAATCATTGTCCCTGATCCTAACAACGGCTGAACCACATAATGTTGATTGACTGGATAAGTCGGTAAAGTTGTTGCCAGACTTAACAGATTTTCCTAGGGATCTTTAGGGGGCCCCTACTTTTCTGTTGGGGGTGTTTTCCCTCCGCAGCTCTGCCTCCGCCGCCGCCGCCGCCGCCTCCGCCTTCGTCGCGCCCCCGCCTCCTCCTCTTCCCCACCGTTGCCCCGGCCGCCTCCTCGTCGCGCTGCTCCTCACCTCGCCAGATCTGGGCCGTCGTCATCGCTGGCCGTCACCCGTCTTCTGCCGTCGTCTCCTCCTCTACCCTGCCGCCGTCTTCTCCAGCTCGCCGCCGACGCCGCCGTCGCCCGTCACCGTCGCCGCCAAGGTAGTTAAAGTCGCGATCCTACTCGTAGAGTCGTGCGATTCTACGATCCTATGGAAGCATGTCGATCCGAGTCGCTTAGTGAATCGGGATCACATAGGATCGGAGTAGGATCGCGATCCAAATCGTAGAATCATGTAGAATCGCGATCCTACTCCAGATAAGGTTTAGAAGCTATTTTTGATAATTGACAGCAACTATAATGTTAATTAGTGTGTGATTCAATCGAATCATGATAAATCCATCTTGATCTCGCCGGGCTGAGGACTGCCTCAGCCTGGCCCACTTCGGAGCACCAGACCACCTCGCCGTCATCTCGCCGGGCGTCTGGAGCACTGGAGCCACCTCGGTGTCCGCTCGCAACATGTTGAGCTTTGAGTTGTCTTGCGCGCAGCATTGAAGCGGCGGATTGGTGCGACGTGCGGGTGGCCAGCCAGCGGGTTTGGTGTGGGCAGAGAGACGACGGGCTGCTGCTGCGGCTGGTTTGGCCCGTGGGAGCGACTAGAGTGTAAATAGGTATACCAATTATCAGAATTATTTAAAGTATCTAAAATATTCGAATAGATAGAGAATGAATATGGTATAGGATTTTTATTCGTTTTAGCAACTTTCTTACAAAAAATAAGTATGAATTCGGATGGAAAAATATATGTTTTATTTATATCCTATCGAGTAAGAAAGATGAAAAAAATGATTCGAATATGCGAATTAACACCCCTAGGAGCAACATACAAAGCGACGGTGGATCCAATCGGTGTTAGATTTGGCATGGACAGACGGACGGTGAACTGCTGCGCGCTCACATGCTGGCTGGGCAGGGGCGACACACAAGCAACAATGGATCAATCGGTGACGGGTTTCGGGTTTGGCATGGACGGCGGACGGCGAGCTCTTGTCGCGATGGGCATGGTTCGGGGAGTGACACACATGCGGCGATGGATCTAGGTAGCGTTTCTTTTCGCGGTTCTTGGTTATGCGTTCTTGATTCGCGTTTAAACTGAAATTTGTAACCCTTCGATAAGGACATCGAGGATTAGAAATTATAGAAAAATGGTTTTGAGGGCTTTGAGAAGAAATAGTAAGATCTACTGAAATTGGCTACCAAACGTCAAGCGTTTGACTTGTACAAAAATAACAAATTTTCAGCTTATAAGCAAACGCATAACGCAAACGCGTTGAAAGAAACACTACCCTAGTCTGACCCCGTCGCCTGGCTCGTCGACACCGCCTTCATTGGCCACATAGGTCTGCTTCCTTCTCTTTGTTTCTTTACTTTACTTTTCTTTTCCCAAGTTTCCATCAGTTGTAACCTGCTCCACGACCGAGGCGACGGGATTAATCCAAGTCTGCACACAATGTTTCAAGAGCTGTATTTATTTACATATATACTAGCAAATGGTCATCATGTAATTAAGCCAAAACTTATTATTCGATCGTGCCCAATATTTCAGCAATTTAGTCTCCACTATAAAAAGAAGGTGTAGCTACTAGTGCTTAATTCATCAAATATTATCATGAGAGAAAAAACGTGAAATGATAAAATAATAACATTTCTTTTTTTTTCAACATGCAAATGCAAAATGTCCCTTTTTCTACTATTTTGGAGTGGGGCCAGGAGAGCTAATAAATTTACATGGGTAGGAAACAATACTTGAAACAGGATCTTACTGGAACAATATTAATAGCATTTCATTTAGTTTTTTAAAAAAGATGATCAGCAAAGCCTTTAACTACAAAGATAACAATACAATTAACCAACATTCGTTTATATGACCACGATACAATATTGAAGAATAAAAGAACCCCTTAACTACTAGATAGTAACAGATATGAAACCATTTCATCTAGAATTGTGCTTGAATGTGGTCTACGATCTTCTTATCCACTTGGAAGGCCTTGGCAAGGATATCATCTGAGATTGATAGCTTCGATCCGAATACAGCATTAGCAACTGTTATTACTCCGGGATTCTGACTGCTCAAAGCTGCAAGGGCAACGGCATTGTTCGTTCCATAGTTGAACTGGAAATGGATCAATCCTTGAGGGAACACAAATACATCCCCTTTGTTCAAAACCTTGGTGAACAACTTGTTCTCAGGGTTGGATGTCACAAAGCCAACATAGAGCGCGCCCTCCAGCACCGTCAGGATCTCGGTGGCACGTGGGTGAGTGTGAGGTGGGTTGAGGCCATATGGAGCATAATCTATGCGAGCTAGAGAGATGCCCATGGTGTTCAGCCCGGCGATCTGCGCGATGTTGACTGGAGTCACAGCAGAGCCCTGCTTGTTGCTCGTGTTGCCGACCTTGTCAAGGCCAGAGAAGAAGAAGTCTTCCGCAACGACGGCCTCTGTGTCCTTGCATGGAAACCCATTGACATGCACTACATGTATGAAACCATCAAATACATATGAGTACTGCAATCAGCAATTGCTAAGAGAAATTTTATGATGCTTTCTCTCTACTCCCCTATTACTATTTACTAAGGAGTACAATTGCAACCTAACATTAAGTCTCAAGGTGTAATCGCAAACTAACATATATAAGTTTTTAGCATATAGTGAAATTAAGTAGAAACCAAGATTAATTCAGTACACACCATTCTCAAAAAGAGAATTCAGTACACACCTTTGGAAATCTTGTCGACAACACAGAAGTCCTGAAGAAGGCTCGGATCAGAAGCGATGGCATGAGAGCATGACAAAGCCAAGAGGACACCGGCAAGGAGGAAGGCATGAATGGCTGCCATTTGTGGCCTCCTTTGGTTAATTAGCTAAAACCAAATGGAATTGTGTAAGCTGAGAAGCAGTGGTTTTGATGGCTGTTTGCTTTGCTGCTTGTGGTAGCTCATCATGGAGGAGGTTGGTATTTATAGGGAGCGAAGCCGGCGTTGGCTGTGTTGCCTGCAGGTGAGTTTGACGTGTTGTTAGGTGAGAGGAACAAGTCCTGTCTGGTGAGTTGCATGCGTCTTAGGGCTCCGGCGATTGAGAAGAAGAGAACGGTGGCAACCACGCGGCGGTATTCCTTCAGCCAAAGCTCCTTGCTCCCTTGCCCCTCAACTCACTACTAGTCTCGGTTGGGGACAGGCTTTAGTCTCGGTTCTCGAACCGGGACAGGCCAGGTCATTGATCTTTAGTCCCGGTTCTCCCTAACCGGTACTAAAGCAGCGTAGAAAATATCTAAAAAATAAGACGAACTCAAGACTCGAACTCCTAATGCCACCACGTGACTCCCCACTCATTCTTCTAACCAACCCACCCACCCACACGTATTTAATAGACTAGGATATGCATTCCATTTGAAGTATGCTGGAATGAGTCTTTACTACCGATTCGTGTTACGAACCGGTACTAAAGGTAGGCCTTTAGTACCGGTTCGTAACACGAACCGGGACTAATGTGAGACTGTGCCAGCTAGCATGTACCTGCTTGCCAAAGCCACCTTTAGTACCGGTTCGTGCTACGAACCGGTACTAATGTGAGCAACAAATCGTGCTTTTAGCTTTGTAGCCATGAACCGGGACTATTGCCACATCAGTTCCAATTCGTGGCCAACCGGGACTGATGTGCTGGGACTAAAGGCCATTTCTCTAGTAGTGACTCCAGCAATCTTATCGGAGTTAAGGAGACCCTCTTCATGATGGTGCTCACTACATTAATTCCGCAGCGAACTATCATAATCGATACAATCCAACTTGTGCTTAATTTACAGTTTGTTTAAGTTGATGGCAACTCTGTTCATTCTGTCTGGTTCATTCTGTCTGGAGACAGCTACATGCACGTAACCGATTCATTCAACGTACAAATTAAAGCTTCTCACTGACCCATGCATGCAGATGTAGCGAGTGGATTTGTTGCAGCAGCCGTCCCGTCGCAGGCTGGCTATCTGAACGCGCTTTAGACTTGTTCCTAATTGTTTTCATTAGTGAAGACCGTTTCCTTCATCTCCTCCGTAACATTAGTGTACACAACAAACAGAAGCTCTTCCTCCCTCCTCTATATATATACCTGTCAGGCTGTCACCTCCAACCCTTCCAAGCATCCAGCAGCCAGGACAAGAACTTGCCTCTGCATCTCTCTACTCAGTCTCAGACACAACAGATTTAGTGAGTGAAAGATTATTTTGCATCCAAATGGCCTCACAGTTCTTCTTCCTTCTTGGTCTTTTGGCTCTATCGATTCCTCGTGCTTTCGCCTCCGATCCAAGCCAGCTCCAGGACTTCTGCGTCGCCGACAATACCTCGCAAGGTACGTATGCATAACTTATCTGTGCATGTTAATAACTTGATATGCAATCATGTTCTTGCCACTAAGGTTAAACAGATTATCAACTTCCCTGAATCTGTATGCATTCCTGTGCAGTTCTAGTCAATGGATTTGCATGCAAGGACCCAAAGGCCGTCGTCGCCGAGGACTTCTTCTTCTCCGGGCTTGACATGGCCGGCAACACGAGCAACAACCAAGGCTCCGCCGTGAAGGGCGTCAACGTTGCCCAGATCGCCGGGCTGAACACCATGGGCATCTCCTTGGCTCGCATCGACTATGCACCCTACGGCCTCAACCCGCCACACATCCACCCCCGGGCCACAGAAATACTGACAGTGCTGGAGGGCTCGCTCTACGTCGGCTTCGTGACCTCCAACCCCGAGAACAAGCTGTTCGCAAAGGTTCTTAACAAGGGGGATGTGTTTGTGTTCCCGCAGGGGTTGATCCACTTCCAGTTTAACTATGGTACCAGCAGCGCTGTAGCTCTTGCAGCGTTGAGCAGCCAGAACCCTGGGGTGATCACCGTGGCCAATGCGGTGTTTGGATCGAAGCCGTCCATCTCGGATGATATCCTTGCCAAAGCCTTTCAGGTGGACAAGAAGATTATAGATCGGATTCAAGCTCGGTTCTGAAGTATCTAGCTATAGATTTCTTTAATTGTTTAGCATGAGTTGGGATTCATTTTGTTCTTTGATTCATGGTTATATAGACTATGTTCATTTGTGTGTTCCCTAAATGTATTTCTTAATTAATTTCTACCTACATCTTTGACACGTGGCAATAAAATTCGAATTATAATGACACAGACATGTGCGGCCGCGCGGGGCACCATGCATTTGCGTCTGCCTCTCACTTGGACACCTTGTATTTTCAACGATGCTCTTTGGCCCGACGAAAATAAGATTGCCCGAGGAAAACGCTTCGTTTCTTGCAGTGAGCTAGTAGCTTTGTAAAACATCTCTCAAATGCCCACTAGTCAGACAGGCCTATCCAGCCGTAATCTTTGACTCTTCACTGGCAATCGTGTGGTGTGATTGACGAATGATGCACAGTATTATCTAGGCATCAAAGTTGTAGCCGTACGTCGATTTCTTTCATGAAGAGCCTGGTTGTGTATGGAGCCCCCATCGGATCTTTCATGAAGAGCCTGGTCTTCATATGATTCTTCTTACACACGCTGTTGGCAATGGTAGCGGCTAGATCGAGAAAGAAAATGTCTCCTCTTTTCTTTGTCCCTCGACTATGTCAGTAAACTAGACAGTGTATTTGGGTTTGGTGATTGCACCACATAGCTTGCACGTACGCCATCATATTTATATTCAGTGTGCGTACAAGATAGATACAACAACCAATCCCTTATAATCAGAAGATATGATTGGGTACTATATAATTGGGAGATATGATTCGGATAGTAACTAAACACCTGATCTGTGGTTACACGGCAACCGAAGATATTATGATTAACTTAACAGTCCCCCCATCAATCACAACGGACAAAGATTGAGATTGCGCTTAAATTCTTTGTGTTGCCGGTTTGATCTTGTGAAGAAATAAATCGGATGTCAACAACCTTGGGCAGCGTTTTTTTGGCGTTTGCGTTTGCGTTTGTTTATAAGCTGAAAATTTATGATTTTTGTATAAGTCAAACGGTTTGACGTTTGGTAGCCAATTTTTGTAGGTCTTACTATTTCTTCTCAAAGCTCTCAAAACTATTTTTTCTATAATTTTTTGATCCCTCGGAAGTCCTTATCGAGGAGTTACAAATTTCCAGCTTAAACACAACCGCAACCACAACCGCCGAAAGAAACACTACCCTTGCATGCAAAGTCGACCTCAATATGTTTGGTTCCGGCATGAAAAATAGATTCACAGATAAATATGTGGCTCCAAGAATATCACATCACAACCACGCAGTTCGAGGCTGACACGCCAAGCTCACCAAGTATACTATACCCAAACAATTTCGGCCATAGCAATGGGCAAGAGCTTTATATTCGGTCTCTATACTAGATCGAGAAATTGATCCTTGTTTGCATGCACTCCATGAGATCAGGTTGGATCCAAAGAAAACAACAAATTCACTTGTAGACCTGCGACCTGCCCAATCCACATGAGAGAAAGCACTCACCAAGGTGGAGGCAGATCTCTGATCTGTCGTGACGATGTGATTGAGATGGTGAAGAATTCTCTTATTGCCGTCGATCTTGAACATTGGTAGGAGTACTGAAAACTGACACATTGTTTACCGAGAGTAAGCAATATCAGGCGAATGAGAACAAGATCCTGAAGGGCCCCAACGTACTACGTTATGTGGTCGTCTCGTCTAGTCCCAGTATCCCCAACTGCGGTGGAGAGCTTGTCACTGGTGGACATGGGAGTAGAAGCACCTTTACATGAGGACATGCCGACACACCGCAAAAGATGTATGGCATAAATGGATTGGGAGAGAACAATACCATCGGTCGGACGTTGAACCTCAATACAAAGGAAAAATGCAAGGGCCCAAGGTACTTTAGTGCAAACTCACTATGCAGATCATGCAGCAGTTGTTGAACCACCTTCATAGATGAACCGGTGACAATGATGTCATCAAGATATATGAGAAAAAAATAGTGATAGCACTATGGACGTAGACAAACAAGGACGGATGGGCGCGAGATGGCAGAAAAGCAAGTTCTGGAAGCTTGAATCTCAAACGAGCGTACCATGCTCGAGGGGACTGTTTCAATCCATATAGGACCTTATGAAGCTTGCACACCAGATAGGGTTGTTGTGTATCCGTATACCCAGGAGGTTGATGCTTGTAAAGTTCCTCTTTCAGAACACCACGAAGAAACACATTATGTGCATCTATTTGCCGCAAGTCTCAACTACGTGACACAACAATTAGAGAGAACCATACGGATGGTAGTAGGTTTGATCACCGGGCTAAAAGTTTTCTCATAATCGATACCATTGCAATAGCGAAAACCCTTTGCCACAAGACGAGTTTTATATCTGTCGATACTACCATCTGCCTTATGCTTAACCTTATAGGCCCATTTGCGGTCAATGACATTGTGATGGTGAGGGGGTTGGACAATATTCCAGGTGCCATTGTGCAGAAGAACATCGAACTCCTTGTCCATAGCAAGTTTCCGGTGTGCATCAGCTGAGGCCAGAGCCAAAGAGACAGGTTCCCAAACAGCGGAACAACCATACCGAACAAAATCATCAGGAACTAGACGAGGCACCCAGGTGTCATCTCATAGTCGTGTCACCATGCATGGGATGGCAGGGTTGGTGGGCACACTTTCGATTGGCTTGTTGCGCATCGTCTTCTCGATCGATTTCAAAGTACAATCCAGGTGAGTACTATCTCGGTTAGGTCCGATCTTCTTGCTTGGTTTCTCATAATACTATCTTTATCGATATTGTTACACATCGCCTTCTCGGTCGACTTCAAAGTACAACTTCAGATGAGTGCTATCTCGGTTAAGTCTGATCTTCTCATTTAATTTCTCATAATACTATTTTTTGCCGATAATGTTGTGCATCGTCATTTTGTACAAAGGGTTATGTTCTGTCCTCGTTCTATCTGTTTGTACCTTGATATTTAGCCGACAGTTTGTTTATCCTTCGTTCTATCAACTAGAAGATCTAATCAGCTAGTTGATAGTCTGTTTACCTCTTTCTACTACTTTGCTGATTTTATTGGCTTAGTATTAGTTTGTTTACCCCTCGCTCTACTACGTGGTTGATTACATCGACTTAGTAATATATTGTTTACTCTTTGTATCTATTGGTTTGAACTTTCGTTTAGATCAATAGTTTCTACTACCTTTTGATCTAGCAGTTTGAATATCTATCTAAGCCGATAGTTTTCGGTACCTTTGGATCTATTGGACTTTTGACCTTGTCTTTAAGTTTGATAGGTTATTCTAAGTATTTTGGATTTAATCGGTTAATTAAAGTCGATTGATTTCTTTACCTTGCTAATTAACAGGCAAATTGGCTG
Source organism: Olyra latifolia (assembly GCA_036346145.1). Lineage (NCBI taxonomy): Eukaryota > Viridiplantae > Streptophyta > Magnoliopsida > Poales > Poaceae > Olyra > Olyra latifolia. The sequence goes on along the minus strand of CM070524.1, from coordinate 36,257,387 downwards.
GCACGCCCTAAACACTAAACTTGATGCTGACGGGGTTCAAAAACCCTAAGTTCATCGTGTGTTTAAGCCGACCGTCAAATTTTGGTGCGAACACGCTTTTTGGCACGCCCGGTGGGATCTAGATCGGACAATATGACCGATCGTTCTGACGTCTCTCAAGAATCCATCGGTGTCGTGACCGATGCTGATCTTACTGACGAGCAGTGTCAGGATATGGCAGCTTGCATGGAGGAACTAAGACTTGCTTATCTTAGCTCGTTTCAAAAATGCCGAGATAGTGCTCCTGTCCAGATGACCAACTTTCCAGCCAATACTCGGGACCCATCAACTAGCCGATATTAAATTGTACATGATGAAATACTAGCAGTAATTAATCAATCTCTCCATCATGCTTTGACCAATCAGTCATCGGCTTTTATGACTACCTTAAAGCCGATGATTGCTAATAGTGTGAAGAACATAGCACAAGGACTTGTATTGATCGAAAATATGCTAAGTCAAGCAACAACTTTACTGACTTATCCAGTCAATAAACATTATGTGGTTCAGCCAATGTTGGGATCAGGGACAATGATTCCACAAGCATCGGCTAACTGGCCTTTTTCGACGGGACAAGTTGCACCCTCAAGTCAATCAACTTAAACCGATGTCGTGACGTTTAGTTTCGCGGTTCCCGTGCCGACAACTATTAAGTCGACATACACTTCGGTTATCTCGACGCCTGTACTCCATGGCGGCCCTCAAGCCACTACTACGGAACACCACATCAACGCCGGTTCGGAACTAGCATTACTGCCAATTTTTGAAACGGCACTGCGTAAGCAGCAGTGATAACGTAGGTTATCACTACCGGTTTTGGAAACGGCAGTGATAGTCCTTATCACTGCCGGTTCTCGAATAACTGTGTAAAAAATAGAAAAAAAAATTTTTAGTCTGGAATCTATACACTAATCATCTACCACCTACTATAGGTTATTAGAGCATCTTCAGAATAGCCCTAAAAGCAGGTCCCTACTTTTGATTTGGGGGCTGCCCCTATTTTTGGGGCCTCGATTTTGTCTTGAACTCCAGCAATTAGCCCTAAATCTCAGCCCTATTTGCTTATGACATGTGGGACCGGCTTATCAATGACTCTTTGTTTTCTTTTCAATATCCTTTTATTTTCTTTCTTCTTTTTCTCCTTTTTCTCCTCCCTCATCTCTTCATAAGCGAGACAAAGGGGGAGCGGCGACCAAGGTAGTCAGAGTCGGGATCCTAAGTTGGATCGATTTTCCCTGGAAAGAATCGAATCGTAGTATTCAATCGTAAAATCGAGGATTCTATCTAATTTGTAAAATAAATATATATTTTGTTCTCCACTGTACTTTTATATTATATATATATATAGTTGAGCACCGGTGCTTTGCAAAGCACCGAAGACACCATGCTTTGCGTCTAGTTTATAAAATCCGAGACTTAAAATGGACAATCCGAACTATCCATCTTGATCTTCTCGTTGAAATCTCTTACATGACCAAATTTCGTATTTTTTGAATTTTTTTGCTATTTGTGTTGTATTTTTGAAAACCAGAAAATTTGGACACTCCATAACTAATTAGATCGGTGATGTTCAAAATACAAAACAAATAGCAAAAAATTTAAAAAATTACAAAATTTGGTCGTGTAAGAGATTTCAATGAGAAGATCAAGATGGATTTATCATGATTCGATTGAATCACACACTAATTAACATTATAGTTGTTGTCAATTATCAAAAATAGCTTCTAAACCTTATCTGGAGTAGGATCGCGATTCTACACGATTCTACGATTTGGATCGCGATCCTACTCGATCCTATGTGATCCCGATTCACTAGCGACTCGGATCGACATGCTTCCATAGGATCGTAGAATCGCACGACTCTCTGAGTAGGATCGCGACTTTAACTACCTTGGCGGCGACGGTGACGGCGGCGGCGGCGTCGGCAGGAAAAGGAAGCGGCGGTGGTAGAGGAGGAGACGACGGCAAAGACGGTGACGGCGGCGATGATGACGACGGCCCAGATCTGGCCGAGTGAGGAGCAACATGACGAGGAGGCGAAGCAACGGGGAAGAGGAGGAGGCGAAGCGCGACGAAGCGGCGGCAGGCGGCGGCGGAGACAGGGAGGCAGAGGCTGGGAGGAGAAACACCCCCAACAGAAAAGTAGGGGCCCCCTAAAGATCCCTGGGAATTTGGGCTGAAGGGGGAGATTTAGGGGCCTCCTTATTTTAGGGGCTTGAGTAGGGGCCCTGCTGGAGTGTATTTTTTGACCATAACCCTTATTTTTTGGTTTAGGGGTTTGAATAGGGGCTCTGCTGGAGATGCTCTAAGGGGCTAAGGGGCTGCTTGTCGTTATTTATGCTAGAGTTGCTAAGGGGCTGTTTGGTTGCCGTATGAGCTCAGCCAGGCTCTACGAGCTCAGCCAGGCTGGATGGAGCCAGGCTGAAGTGATGTAAGAGGATGTTGTTTGGTTGGTTGTATGAGATTGAACAGGCTGCGTAGAGATGTTGTTTGCTTGGCTGCACTAGGAGAAGAGTGGGATAGACAAATTCAAAAGAAGGAAATGAAAAACAAAGAAATAAATTCAAAAGTGAAAATTAAAAAATTTAAAAAATACTGAAACAAAAGAAATTCAAAAACAAAATAAAAATTCAAAAAACAAAAACTAGAAAATCAATAAATTCGAAAATAAAAATAAAAATTCAAAAAAATCTATTTTTTTTTCAATACCTTGTACTTGAACTCACGGTTCTATTTTTTTTTGTTTCATTGAATTTGGATGTCGTTTGAATTTTAAAACATTTTTGAAAGTTTGAAAAGTTTATATAGAAACTAGTTGTTGTTAGTACGTTGTTAGTCCGTTCACGCGTTGGTCGCTGGAATTGCGCTCGCGTGCGCTCGCTTCGGCCTGGCCCGCTGAAATGGCTAAATCCTACGTACGAGTGGAGCCTAGCCAGAACAGTGTATCTACATTAGCTGGGACAGGCTGCAAGGGACTTCCAGGCAACCAAACATATGGCTTCTGTACGAGATGGGCCTGGTTGGGGCATATGCACCCAACCAAACACGCCCTAAATGTTTTTTGATTTGGCATGTGCTTTATATCATTTTCATGATGGTTTGATGTAGTGTAGATGTTCAATGACTAGTGTGGATTAAGTTGAGAGATACTTGCTTCCGTAAAAATGAGTTGCTTGTCTCATGTATACAGGTGACCAGAGTGGGTCAACGATGGCGAAGAGGATCAAGGACATGAATGGGTGATCTAAGGTCTAGGTGATGAAGGGTTCATGCGAGTCAATCGAAACTGGGTCTAGGCACGTGGACGAGGTTGATTGGAGAAGAAAGCTTCAAGGTGTGTAAATCGGCTCGGCCTAAGAGGAGTTGCACGTATGGCGGACTTGGCGACCAAGGAAGCGATGGACGGCGATTTTGGAGTAATCGTGGCGCAAGAAGAAGTGGTTTAGGTCTTGGTTCAGCTTAGAGAGGAATTTCAATCGAAACATGTTACCAAGTGTCATGTATGACCTGCTTTGAAAACCGTGCTGTGTAAGAGAAAAAACTGGTGTCTTAATGGATGTCGGGTGAGCCCATGTGTAATGAGAGGAATCACTAAGTGGGATGGCTAGTTGAGTCTCCACTCTATAAAGGGTTCATGACCTTAGAGACAAGGTGAGGTTTTGGTGAGGATTTTAGAGGCTTTTTGGAGAGTCTTGAGGACATAGCTAGATTTAGTCAAATCACTCAAGGTTTGTTAAAGATGAGTTTATATTGATCCTCCCAACTCATTCTGTTGTAATCATTCCTCCTTAACCATGAAGCAAGTTTCAAATCATAGTTTAAATTGCGTGCTCTTGCTGCGGTTCGATTTTTTCCTTTCTTGAGTGTTTTGGCTTGAATCCAAGGTAATCATGTTCCCTTTGTTTTGGTTGTGTTGGACCTATGATTTAGGATTAAAAAAAAACATGTAGGGACATATCTAGTTTCACCTCATACAAGCTTCCTTACAATTGTGGTCATGGATTGATTTTTTGTATCATGCCCAGTTTATGATCTAGGTTCTGAAAAACATAAAAAGGTTGAGTTTTTTTGGGGAACTATAGCCATCATTATTGGGTGGAATAGGTATTAGACATCCTAACAAAGCTATGTTTCAAATTTGAGCTTAATCGGACGTTCTAATCAAGAATTATGCGAAATTTCGTTTTGTCTCGGGCTGTGAATAGTGTCTGGTCTGGCTCAACACCTCTCTAGTCTGGCTCAACACTACATGTGGTCCAGCTCAACACTACACATGGTCCGGCCCAAGAGAGAGAGGGAGGAGAGAAGGCTATTTCCATGCTTGGGGTCAATCTCTAGGTGCTTTTTTCTTAGATTTTGATTCTAGTTTGATTTAGTGCTTGATTGCTCCACTTGATAATTGAGACTCAGGAATTGTTTGAATTTGTTAAACATTTCGAGTTTGGGTCGCGCAGTGAAGAATGTGTCGAAATTAATTGGGCTTCTATTCACCCTCCTCTAATCGTCTATAGGGTCCTTCATGTTACTATCTATCCACACACACATCAATTATTCCCATGCAGACGATGCAGGTGATCCCATCATGATTTTCGATATGGTATGGAAAATATACCAATTTCCTAGTCCTTCTTTATTTTTAAAGTATATATGGTTTGATCATGCATATATGGTTTCTAAATTAAACTTTGATTGTTATTATATTTATGTTGTTCAATAAATAAAAAATAATGATTATATCATAACATTTTCAAATAAGAATGTATTGGATTTGGCACCACTTTTGCATAGGTGAACATATATATGCTAATTATTGATTAAATATAAAAAATAAATATCAAAATACATGGACGCCTTAAGTAAAAACTCTTCCTTTTTTGTTTTAACACAATTAACATTCAAGAGCGTGTTTGGTTGCCATCCAAGCTGAGCCTGTAGGAGCCAGCCGGATTGGTGGGAGAAAGGCTGAGAGTCACACAAGTGGTGGTGTTTGGTTGTTCTGTATCTTGTAAGCCAAGCTGTTGGAAGCATGTTTTTTATTGCAATTATGTGTAGCTACATGTAGGCTAAGGCAATTCATCGAACATGTCGCGTGCATCAACGATGTTTTCAACGGGACGTTCCTATCAAGAATTAGATGGTTTATGTGAAACGAAAACTTTACCGCATCAGTAATTGTGACAAGTCATAACACATCTAGATTGTGTAATATCGTCTATGATGGTTGACACATCACAGATGGACAAGACCTAAAATTGTCTGTGACGGTCGACATATATCACATATGACTAGCTATTATAACGTAATTGTCTATGCTGATCATTAATTTAACCAATTATTTTAGAGTAGTTAATTAGAATATGCATGCCAACGCAAAATTTGTAATTCGAGTAATGCCGCAACACAGTGGGAAATTGGATTTATGCCATTCATCATGTTTAATACTAGATATACATTATTACAGGGATTTAAAATTTGATATACGCCACTACCCGGATTGTAAAAACAGTTACACCTCGTTCCGAAATGGTTTAGAAATTATGTACAGTGACACACACACTAAGATCAAGTTGCCTGATAATAAAATAAGTGTCAATCGATTATTAATAAAATTGCACTATAACTATACTAAAATTGCATATTATAAATAAGTACAAATTTTGTTTTACCGGTGTTCAATTTTAGATTGACTGAAACAAACATGATGACTTGAAACATAGTGAAAGAAAAGTATGTAAGTACGTGTATTCAATAGATTTATGTATCAACAAAGCATAGAAATCAACGAATAAAACTGATGATTGATAAGTAGCAATTTTGATACTAAAATAACACCTTTGTAAGCTGTGCAATTTTAGAGGTTGTTCTTTTGGGCTTATCTAAAAGTCTAATCTGACTAATCTCGTAACTTCGAGAATTTCCTGAGATGGCCTCAAGAGTCGGATGGCCTTGATTTTTAAGATTTAGGGAGTTTTTAGACATGTCTACGAGATAAAAAAAAGGATTTAAAAGTAATAAAAAAAAGTCAGATAAGTCAATATTAGTCAGATAAGTCACGAAATAAGTCAGATAAGACGTGGCTAATATTGACTTATCTGACTTTTTTATTACTTTTAAACCTGTTTTTTTATCTCGTAGACGTGTCTAAAAGCTCCCTAAATCCTAAAAATCAAGACCATCTGACTTTCGAGGCCACCTCGAAAAATTCTCGAAGTTATGAGATAAGTCAGATTAGACTTTTAGATAAGCTCAAAAGAACACCCCTTAGTCTTACTAGAGTGCAATTTTAGATTGACTGATAGTTAAGAAAAGTTTAGTCGTCGGAGAATTAGCAATTCTGTTTTATAAAACGATAAATGACATGATCCAATTTCCGACTTTGTAGACATTTCTCGAGATCGTATACATTACGGTGGTATGTATATGATTAACCGATTATTTTTGATAATTTAGTTAGAAGACATTGCAAAGTTGCAAGTCTAGAGATTTGCCATTCCATATGTCGTGACAAATATGTAACTTCATAATTTTGTAGTGGCATATATCTAATTAATCCTTATTTTTAAAGTTGATCTGTAATGGATGTCTTCTTCTCTTAGACATGGCAAAAATAACTTGCTATACTGTAGCCATCGATCTAAAGGCTGACAACCAATGAACCATATATCATGCATGCATGTTATCTAATTGCTATATCGTGCATCTTATCATGCACGAGGTACGGTGAAAATCCATTAAAAATAATATCTTCCTTAACATGTGCAGTGTGCTTAACTGTAATTAAATTTGAGTCATATCATCCATTACAGAGCTGAGGTGCTACACGTACGGCCAGTTGGACTGTCGGATATGGTCAGCTGCACATAACAGATTCATGCTAGCTCTTCACCATCGACTCAGGTGATCGGATACAAACATCCACCTGGAGAAGAGCCGAGGCAATTAATTAAGCTTCACTTGTGATACCGTCTCATTACGCTGCTTAATTAGCTGCACTACCTCCGACAACTAAATTGGAGCTACGTATTAACAAAGTAATGCTGATTCATTTGTGCTCCCCAGTTCTTACACCACTACTGCTTGTAGTGAGTTCCACTTGGATGGATCGCATCCTCTTCGTCCTTATGGAAATATACATGCGACCTGTTCAAGCTTAGCGAGTGATCTTGTATCTTAATATGTTCTAGCCGTCCCAAATGCGCAGCAGGCCGCCCTAGATGATACACATGCATGCTATTCCTGTCGACAGTTCGACACCACATCATACACTACAAGACTTATTCCTACCGAAAATTTTGTACCTTAGCGAATGGAATTGCTTATTTTAATATTGTGGTACGTGAGCCTAACTCAGAGTTCCAGTAGTAGACTACTTCGGCCTAAGCGTTCTTAGAGCATTTTTAGCAGCGTCTCTAAAAATTCGAATCTCTATATCCTCTTCTCCAACCCACTATTCATTGTATATATTTCCATCATCTCCAGCAGAGTCTCTATCCTAAGATACAGAGACATGAGACAGAATCTTTAAATATAGAGACTCGGAGAGAGAATTTCTAAATTATTAAGAGATTGTCAAGACTATATTATATTGTATGCTAGCCTATTTTTCTCGCTTTTTTCAATGACTGTTCTTCATGAACACAACCCCACCCTACAACATTCTTAATACATTCCCATATTAGTTTCTGCCTATAAATACCAACATCCTTCATGCTTAGTGATCACACAAGCAACGTAGCAGTAGTGAGCACACAAGATAAGCTTAACTAGTGCTTCCACGTACGTTCCCTCCCATAGTTCTCTGCACTGCTCTCTAATTGAGCTTGAGGATAACAAAGACATGGCGGCCTTCCTCGTTGCAGCGGTTCTGTTGGCGTTGTCATGCTCCCATGGCGCCATCGCCTATGATCCGAGCCTTCTCCAGGACGTCTGTGTTGCAGACAAGATGTCTCAAGGTAAACACTTTCACAATATTCTTTTGTTTGGCATCCAAGGTAGCAAGCTGAGCAATTAGTCATGATCTTGGGTTTTCTTACACAAATGCATCCATGCAGTTCGTGTCAATGGATTTGCCTGCAAAGATTTAAAGGACGTTGTCGCCGAGGACTTCTTCTTCTCCGGCCTTCATGTGGCCGGCAACACGACCAGCAAGCAGGGCTCTGCCGTGACTGCGGTCAATGTCGCACAGATCGGCGGGCTGAACACCATGGGCATCTCCCTCGCTCGCATCGACTATGCGCCATACGGTCTCAACCCTCTTCATACTCACCCACGTGCCACCGAGATCTTGACCGTGCTGGAGGGCTCGCTCTACGTCGGCTTTGTGACCTCGAACCCTGAGAATAAGCTATTCACCAAGGTGCTCAACAAGGGAGATGTGTTCGCCTTCCCTAAGGGCCTTGTCCATTTCCAATTTAATTATGGAACATGCAGTGCTGTAGCTCTTGCAGCACTGAGTAGCCAGAACCCTGGAGTGATCACCATAGCCAATGCAGTGTTTGGATCGAAGCCGTCCATCTCGGATGATATTCTTGCCAAGGCCTTCCAGGTGGAGAAGGAAACAGTGGATTGGATCCAGTCTAAGTTCTAAGTATTCGTCCCGATGTGGGCTTGCTTGTGTCTATCAAGTCGATTGTTTTATCATCGCCATATTTCTTATCTGATTCTTTAAATTGTGGCAATTGACAACCATCTATTTTTTCGATGAAACCTTGTATTCAATGTGGCGTGGATTATTCCTCTTGTTTATTGCAAAATAAAAATGTGAGACCATTGGTCTCTATGGTGTTATGATGATTATATGATATTTTGATGTCTTGTGTTTGAGTTTGTACTTGTGTTTTGAATTTGTAAAACCAATTTTAAGGTGGACTATCTGCCTAGCCGGACCATTGGAACAGAAAGTTTATGTGTGCAGTTGAGCTAGCTTTTTTTTTAATCTTCATGATCAGTTATCCAATTGAGGTGATTCTTATTGTGTTGGATTCCTGACTTCCATATCTGTGACCAATGGAGGTATGATTTGAAATATGCAAGCGCTTTACTGAATCTCTTGTGCTGCTAGTGAGAATTAGACCGTCCATAGCCTCCTAATGATTCTTTGACTCATTAGATCCAATGGCTGAGGTAGTGTTGTCGGCACCTCATTGCCCCCCACCACCTTGGCCCACCTTCGTGCCTCAGCCACCACGGCTTCACTCTAAGCCATAGGGTCTGGTGAACCCTAGGTGGTTACCCATTGGCCATCGGGGAATACTGACCATCGTCGGATCACAATGAGCATTCGACTGAAATCCAACTCCTTTTTAGGTTAATTTTAAGATGTGGAGGTTGGGCGCAACTAGTGGTGTGTGAGCATAGTATGGTGACAAGGAGGGGCCAAGTTATGTGTTTCTAGGTTTTATCGAGTTATGTGCCTGTTTTAATAAACGTGGAGGTGTTGGTGGGGTGGCATTTGGTTGGTTCTTCAATTTTAAGGGCATTGATGACAGTGATGTATCGCTCATCACTTATCATCATTTACCACCAGCACTGTTGTAGGGGAAATATACCCACTCCTTGCGACATGGTGATCAAGGAACCGATCGTGCGATGCATGGGCATCGCCGATGTCGTTGCCTTGCCGGGATCGAGGAGGTGAGGCATAGCAAGGACAACTGCTGCGGAGGTGGCAGTGAAACAAGAACAACCCAATGTCATTGCCTCGCCAGGACCCGAGAGACGAGGGAATGGGTGGTGTGACTAGGGCGTAGATCTGGCGAAGCTGGAGCACTAACTTGGGAGCCATGAAAGCTCGAGGGGGCAAATGGTACAGTAGGGCCTACATACTATCAGGATAAGCATCATTCGATCATTCCCTTAGAGGACAGGTTGTAACCACCCGGGTCGTGTCAATCCCTTTTGTATCCCTACTTTAGTATGATGGTGGGAGGGCATTTTGGTCCTCTCCTCTCACATTGTAACGGTAAATGATCCTTGTGCCCTAGTAAAGAAGGGAAAGTAAGGGTTCCGAGGTCATTTGCCCCTAAAGGGACCATAGGCCTCTCAGGTTTTCACCTTTCGCAGTGCATTTTGGTCTCCCGCAGACTGAGTAGCGAGCCCACCTATATAAGGGGAAAAGCAAGCACCCATAAGAGCCATGACACCATTCTTCTCAATACAAAAGCATTTGCATCCAGTGTTGAGTTCTTCTAGAGTCGTCTCCTCGCACACTCGGCTGCTGCTTTGGTAGGCTTCGAGCGTGCGCTAGGGGTCTCCATGTGTGTTTGTCTAGCTCGGGTCGACGACAAGAGCCTTTTTATAGTAGATGGGACCTTATATATATAAATAATTTTCATTGTGAAAGTCAATATGTTTGTGCTTCATATTTTTATATGTTAGACCATTGTGAATTTTTTAATTGATAAAGTAGCAAGGAGGTATTTTGCGGCACTTCTTTGTTTTAGTTTGCTTCCTCCTTTGTCTCTTGTTTTAGTCGATTTAGTTTACATATCCCCTAAGCTGCAAGGAGGTTTTATGTAGATTGCTTGGAGCAATAGAGCTGTATTACCATTTATCACCTAACAATTCATGATCCACATTTTTTTTGGTGCAACACTAATAGCAAATTAGTAATACAGTCCTACTTATGTTCACGGAGCCCTGAAATTCTAGCTCTAGAAATAAAATGTTGAAATGCCCCGAGCTGATGTAATTTATGTTTGACGGAATGCTTCGCAACAGATGTTTTCAGAGGTACCCCTTCTCTGTCTTGCATGCTTGGCAAAGCTGCTTGCAACCCGACAAAGTATTAATCTCAAGAGAAAGCTGGACACTCATCTACTGGGATATAGAAACTCTTGGAGTGTGTTGATTTCTTGCCTTAGGAGGCTCGAGCCCTTTACATGTACACAGGTCCCTCTATTTATTGGGAGAGAATTTACGTGGGTAGGACCAAAATGCCCATTTAGATCTATAGAACTAGGGGCACAATATACTTTACATCAAATGACTAAGCTACCACTGCCAAATAGTTAAAGTAAGGATAAAATGTCTTTGGACCCCTATCCTAGGGGCATCCTGACGTAGGGATGAAATGGATCGGGTACGGATCGGAAATCACACATATTGTATTTGTATCTATATTGTTTTTCGGATACGGATTCGGACACGGATAGTACCGGATACAAATACGGATACAAATAATATCGGTTACGAATATGAATGGGATATGCATACTCCTTCTCGGATAATACACGATAACACATAGTAGAGAAATAAGCATAGAAAATGCATATGGTTATCACTTTTTGTGCGTCAACTTCGTGGGCTCATAGTCATGGTGATATGTGACTATTTGAGTATGACTGACTTACTAAGGAAAAGATATTGACAGGTCAAGAAATGTAATGGAGATGATTTATAGATGGATATTCACTATACGGATAATATCCACCGAATATTATCCAAAAAAACTAATATATTATCCATCGGATATTATTTGTATCCGTACTGTATCCGTCTAAAAATATTCGGATATCTACAACATTATCCAAATCATTATTCGGGTTGGTTCGGACGGTCGGACGATCAGAAATTATCCATACCACTCAGAGTAGTCAACCCCGAGCTTTGCCTTGAACAAACCAGTGAGGCTTGGTGGAGGGAGGACCAACTTAGCACCTATGACAACCCAGGGGACAAATAGTATAAGTGGGGTCCATGCTCATGTTAGGATGAGCATCATTGGATCCCTCTAAGAGGAGACCAGCTGTAACCGCCAGCACCGAGGGAAATCTCTTTATACCTCTACTTTATTATGATGGTGGGAGGGTATTCCCGTTAGGATGCCTTTAGGATAGGGGTCCAAAGACATTTTATCCTTGCTTTAGCTATTCGGCGGTGGTAGCTTAGTCATTTGGTGTAAAAGTATATTGTGCCCCTAGTTCTATAGATCTAAATGGGCATTTTGGTCCTTCCCACGTAAATTCTCTCCCTATAAATAGAGGGACCTGTGTACATGTAAAGAGCTCGAGCCCTCTAAGGCAAGAAATCGACCACCTCGAACGTGATCAACTCCGTCCTGAAGTTGGCCAGCACCCCGAAGGTTGTAGGGAGCACGATCTGGCCAAGAGGCCTGACCGACTTGCCCTGGATGATCCTGTAGAAGGGCATAGTGATGTCCTTTATCTTGAAGTGAGGAATCTGCATCTCGTCCAAGGCTGAAACCAAAATCAAGCCAGCGCACTCCCGCGGTCGACAAGGACGTGGCCTAGGCTGAGGATCACTTCATCTTCTTCTTCGTGGGCTCGACGCTAGGCTGAGGCAGAACCTTGCCCTCGTCGAGCATCCTCTTCTAGTTCACCGCCTCCGCCGCATTGGCGTAGCGGTCGACCATCCACAAGAGCTCATTGGCCGTGAGATGCGCATTGATCTCCAAGTCTTGGGTAAACCGCACATCTTGGACCCCCTGCTTGAATGCGCGAAGCATTGCGTCGTCCGGGACGTTGGGGATGGTGTTGCGAACCTTGATGAACCGCTGCACAAAGGCACACAGCGACTCACCGTCCATTTGAATCAGACGATGGAGATCACAGAGTTACTCCGCAGAGCATCACAGAGTTGCTTCCAATCCCGGATAGACCCGTCGCGCTGGTTCAACAGTCAGGTTTGGGCAGGGCCTCCCAGAACTGTAGGCAAATAGTTCACAATAATGGCCTCGTCACCCCCAGCCGCGAGGATGGTGGTGGCATACAATAAGAGGAACTCATCCGGTTTTTTAGTCCTGTTGAACCTCTCTATGTGCCTGGGCTTGAACTTTGCAGTTCACACCATGGCGTGCGGGCGTTCGAAAAGGCCCTGCAGCCGTAGGATGATGCCCGGGGGCAGTCCCGGGCCTCATCATCCCGCGGACCGAGCCGCAAGAAGACCTCATGCCGCGAGCGGCGTGCCAACCGTACAAAGCCGGTGGCCTCCCGGTACTCCTGTCGCGATCGGTCCCTGCGCTCCTCTCAGTTTGTACTGCCCGGGAAGCACTTCGGTGCGTGTTGCGGGCCCGAACGTGATGATGGTCATTGTCTCGGCTAGTGGTTTGCTCGCTGCAGCGGGGCGAGGCCCGGTGCCGCGGATGAGAATTGTCCTGGCCGCAACTGCGGCTAGGCTCGTCGGAGAACTCAAGACCTAGAGCAAGGCGCTCTAGGTCATCCGCCATGGCTCCTCCCATGGCGGCTAAATCAATGTCGCTCGGGTTCTCTCTCATCCCCCGGACAACGAAAGTGAGCGTTTGGAGGCGCTCCTTGCTCCAAAGGAGGATGTGTGGCGGAGACACGGGTGGACCATGGCGTTGAGCTAGGGTGTGATGCGATGGAGCTAGGGACCACGGTGGGGTCCGTGCCCTGTCCTGGGCAGAAGCTCTAGCCCGGTCCGCATCTCAGCCAACATCTGGCCCATCGACTCATCCAGGTAGCACCGAGCAGCTGATTCCTGGCATCGCCAATCGTCAGCCACCGTGCCGGGGGACCCTTCCCTTTCTTCACTCGCCATGTTGACTTCGCGAGCAAGAATCGGGTCAGAGGGCGTTATCACTGTGTCGCCATAGGTAGCGCTCTCGCCTAGGGAAACCATATCGCAGTCCGGATGTCAATCCTGCGATATAGCTCGTCAACCTCATCATCCTCATCCAGCATGTGGGTATCCCGGTCAGGGGCGTCCCAGAACTGATCCAGGAGTGGCTCAGGAATGTACTTCGAGTCCAGACCTCTGTGGCCAGGGGGTGGGGAGCACAATCGCTCACCCCGTGTGAGGAAATCTTCCTCCCACTCAGTGTGGCCAGCACGGTCGGTGATCCAAGCCACCTTCTCGTCAGTGTAATACCCATCGTGGACATTCACGTCATCAAAGACGCAGAGGTCGCGGATATCATCGGAGTTCGACATCCCAGAGGAATTCTTCAGCAAAGAAGACTTACGATCTCCACGAACGGCGCCAGCTGTTGACGATTGGGAACCAGATTCCCCATCGAGCTTATTTCTCGGCTGAGGGATCAAAAAACCCCTTTCTGCCGAAGTTTGATGTTCTGAGATGTTGAAGACTTCTTAGTGTGAACAAGCTAGAAATGGATAAGACACGGGATTTATCCTGGTTCGGGCCTCCAAAGAAGGATAATAACCCTACTCTAGCGTGCGTGTATTGCGAAATATAAGGTTACAATGAGCTTGAGAGCTACCTCGATGTGTGAAAAAGGTCAAGAACCCTCTGTTTCAAATGATCGAAAAAGATATTTATAGGGCCTATCTCCAATTGTCGGCTCCGAATCCCTGGGGGACGGTTGCGCACCGTGGGCGAGGCAACCAACGGTGCATCGCACGCGCGGCCGCCCCACGAACCCTAGGGATCGTGGGTAACGGCCCCTGCATTGTGGGAAACATGGCCACGTGGCACGCAATAGCAGGCCATTCGGTTATGTTGGTGCCCGGGCAAGCAAGACCACTCCAGGCACTGGGACGTTGCCCGGCCCGAGCCAAAACACGACGCTGATGTCATGGCGGGCCGGACAACCCTATCCGGGCAGCATCCAGTCTATCTCGAGGCAAAGAGCACTCCAAGCAAAGATTCTGCCCAGACTGGGCCATCTTAGGAAACGCGTCCAAGGCACTCAATGATTTACGGAGCTGCTGAGGTTAGTCTTGGCCCATTGGCCGTTAACCAATCCCCGACAAGTACGTTGCTGATATTCACGAGGAGGACTACTAGCTGCTTCCCATTCAGTGTGTGCCAGTAGCTGTGATGGGACACTACATTTATTTGCTTCTTAATTGCATTAGTGAAGACTTATTGTTATTATAAACTATTGTAATAAGTGGAGCCGTTACACTCTAATTACTTTAATACAGCGTGTAATTGATATTTTATCTTTGTTTTACTATGGGTATGAGCACTTATACTATTAACACAGAGGGTTTGGTTTAGTAAAACCGGGTCCTGACAGCAATCCACCGAAAACCTTTTTGTTTTCTGTTGATCGACAATTAGAGGGTCCCTTTCCAACCGGTTTTTCCAAGGTGATGTGAGGACAAGTTTGCTAGAGTATTTTAAGCGGACTTGGGATTCCATTCACACGCTTATACTAATAAAAATTAAGCATGTTTGTTCTCCAACTATATAGAGATTAAATAGGAAATGGTCTTGGCTAATGATTCAGAAGATGTCTAAAGCGTGTTGGAACGCATCGACGGCTAAATTAAGCATGATGGCATGCTATATTATATAATTAATATTAATACTCTCATCTCAGGTGTGGAACCATGATAACATCAACACTGAACAGACAAAATTAAGCACAAACTTCCCCTCGAGAAAATAAATTAGGCGCCATGGCAGAACATCCATAAATAACTCCCTTAACATGGAGTAGTACTTTACTTACCAGGTGGGAGTTTACCGTAGAAACATCCACCAGGTGACAAATTAAGGGGACAAATTAACATTCGGTTGTATTTAGCTGTCATCACGCTGCTTGCATTATATACCTCCAACAAATTAATTAGAGTGTATGCTATATATATTAGCACATACTAAATCTTTTATGCCCCAATTCTTACATCAGTAGTGGTTAGTGAGTTCCACTTGGAGAGATCGCAATTTCTCTTTGTCGATATGGACTTGTTCAATCAATTGGAGTGTACATGCCACCTGTTCGATTAATTAGAGTGAAATAAATGTGTATTAATCTGTTCTAGCCGTCCCAAATGCGCGGCAGGTTGCCCAGATAAATACAAAGAGTACAAGACACGCCATGCATATTAGCAAGATCATATATAGTTAGAATCTCCCTATAAATAGGTAAAAAGTAGCGAGCACAGCACACAAGCTTAATTACTTCTTCCACATGCATTCCCTTGCATAGTTCATCACTTGTCGGTAATTAACTTTAGTCGAGGATCGGAGAAACAAAGACAAATAATGGCGACCATCCGTGTCTTCCTCCTTGCAGCAGCTCTCCTGGCGTTGTCATGCTCTCATGGCGCCACCGCCTCTGATCCGAACCTTCTCCAGGACGTCTGCGTTGCAGACAAGACGTCTCCAGGCACTGTTTGACATTCACACGTAGCAAACTGCGTAATCAGTCGTCTCAGTCCGTTGCCTCATACGAATACATTTGTGCAGTGCATGTCAATGGATTCGCCTGCAAAGCGGCAACGATCGTCGTCGCCGAAGACTTCTTCTTCTCCGGCCTGCACATGGCCGGCAACACGACCAACAAGCAGGGCTCTGCCGTGACTGCGGTCAATGTCGCGCAGATTGGCGGGCTGAACACCATGGGCATCTCCCTCGCACGCATCGACTATGCGCCCAATGGCCTCAACCCTCTTCACACCCACCCACGTGCCACTGAGATCTTGACTGTGCTACAAGGCTCCCTCTATGTCGGCTTCGTGACCTCAAACACTGAGAACAAGCTATTCACCAAGGTTCTCAACCAGGGGGATGTGTTTGTGTTCCCAGAGGGCCTCATCCACTTCCAGTTCAATAATGGGACAACCAATGCTGTAGCTCTTGCAGCGTTGAGCAGCCAGAACCCTGGAGTGATCACTATAGCCAATGCAGTGTTTGGATCGAAGTCATCCATCGCAGATGATATTCTTGCCAAGGCCTTTCAGGTGGAGAAGAAAACTGTGGATTGGATCCAAGCTCAGTTCTAAGTGTTTGGTCTGATATGAGTTTGCTTGTTTATCGAGTTGATTGTTTTCTCTTCATCTTCGTCCATGTTGCATTCTTTGCATTGTTTTTTTTTTTTGAGAGAAGCATTCTTTGCATTGTTGTAAGTTCACTACTGTTTTTGTCTATGTTTTCATTTTTATTTATCATGGAACCTTGAGTTGAATGTGTAGTGGAATGTTTTTTTTTTGTTGAAAGATTAATGTGGAGTGCATTGTTATTGTTGATAATCACAAAAGTAAATGAGATTTCTTCTTGATTAATTTTCATTTATTTTGGTAATAAATATTTCCTGCTATCTTTTTTCACCTTTTCACTCGGTTACTTTCCCCTGCTTTTGTCGTGGACTCATGGTAAAAAAATTGTAGCTAGGATTAACTTCCATGGTTGAAAAGGGCTAATATCCCCCTATAAGCACAATCATATATAGATCAATAAAGCTGCTAACATCATCTAGAATATAATGGTAAATTGTATATTGGATATTGCAATGAGTTTGCTAGTTACATTTTTTGACTATCCTAGAGAAAAGCACTTTATCATGTGCAAATCTGTAGTCCTGGGCAAATGAAAAGAGTAAGAACTAAAAAAAATTGTTATGTGATGAACACACAGCTAAACTTTCTATTCTATACAAATGGAAAGTAAATAAAACTATAAATGATTGAGAGTCTTGTTGGTTATCACAGATATGTTTGTTCGTCAAGTAAGCACAGGTGGCTATTGAGGAACGATGTACCAAACGATTATGTGAAAGACACGCATATTTGTTCAAACCTCCGTATTAGATAAGAGCTCTAATCCAGCCTTCTCCACTATATGATGAAGAGAACATAGATTACAATAAGTTTCAAAAACTAGGACTAAAATTATGCCCGCAAACCTAACCCTAAGCTTTCTATGCTTATCACCTATTGCTTGCGCACTTGTGTTTGAGACCGACCGCCCTCTCCCTTGTAGGTAAGGGCCTTTATATAGTTTAGAATAACATCTCTATCTATATCCATAGGAAGTCTTAATCTTTTGTTAGGTTTTAGGGCCCTAATCGAACACGCTCTCTTCCTTTAGTGCGGGACAAGTTACAGACTCTATCTATAGCCGATCTTGAAGAGTACCTCTCTCCCATGTAAATAAGATATCATCTATGGTTGTTGGGGTCTTATTTCATAATTACCCAGCTTTTAAGCTAACGTCCTATGCACTAATGTCAGGACCCGGCTTTGCAAACCAACCCCTCTTAGTTTTCAGTACTAGCCCTAAGGAATCATAACTAGTACACACACTCTAAACAAATGATCAAACCATACATTTTATTAATTTGAATTAATCATAAGGTATAGTGGACCTAGTGCCACTTATTACAATATCAGAGTATTAATAGCGAGTAGAAGAAAACTAACTGCAAAGCAAGGATGGTTGTTGTAAAAAGAAAAGAAAAGTGAGTTGTAAGATCTAGGACGCTGCATTTCTTGAGGTCACATTGTAAGATCTCAGATGATGACCATGAACTAATAGAGATGCTCTACCAGAATAATATTCCTACTAGAAGAGTGATGTCCATATAATGCCTGATGTGCATAGGGATATGAGAAACATACATTTCATATCAAAAGATGTTACGAATATAAGGTCATCATGAAGACATGGCAGTGAGCATGGTGATCTGGCCGAAACAATTAGGTATGTTGAGGAGTTGCGGGTAGAAGACCCAGCCTTTTTTGAAAGCAATGGACAACAAATTTCCTCAAAGTATCATGACGGATCAAGACAGAGCCATGGAGACAACAATAGCAAATGTGTTGTCTGGTGCTGTACACAGACGCTGCATGTGGCACACCTACAGAAATGTGAAGCTCAAGTTGGGAGGTCTAATGTCGAAGTTGCATGGCTTTTAAGATGAACTTAGAACATGCATTGATGAACCTTATATAGTTGTGGATTTTGAGAGGAGGTGGGCTGAAATGATTGAACGGTATAACTTGTCGGATCACAAATACATGATACACATGTATGAATCCAGGGCTAAATGGGTGCCTTGCTACTTTGTGGACTCATTTTTTCCATTCATGAGTACAACACAGCGTAGCGAGGAGATGAATGCACTGTTCAAGGACTTCGTGCACTCAGGCGACTCGTAAGAAATTTCATAACACAATATGAGAAACTGATTCAGTCATGTCTTGATAGAGAGGATCATCAGCGCTACATCAATGTGTGCACAGAACCAACATTATGGTTGAAATTTCAAATGGAGAAACAAGCTTTTCTTTTCTACACAAGGGCTATATTTGAGAAATTCAAGATACAACTCATGAACTCAACAATGTACAACAATGTCATCGGTGATGATCCAAAAACCTATTGTGTGTAGAATGTTTGCGCAGGAAGATCAAACCATGCACACTTAGTGGTTGCGGATATGGAGACTAAAAAATTCAGTTGTGTTTGCAAGAAGTATGAAAGGGATGGGATTTTATGTGAGCACATCTTGAAAGTGATGATTCAGCTAAATGTGAACGAGATTCCACAGCATTATCTGTGTGAAAGGTGGACAATGAAATTTTCAAAAATTGGGGAAAAAATGGTCACACCCCCAGAAGTTGGGAATGTTTCAAACAGGAAGGTGAGATACGCAAATGTGTGCAAGAAGGTAATCCAAGTGGCTACCAAGACATGCAAATCTGATTCAACGTACAAAGAGTGTATGAAGACACTTGGTGACCTGAACAACCACTTATCTACTATGAATTTGACTAGGCAAGAAGAACAACACAACCATGGTACTACAAAAAACAGTAGGGGGAACGTATCATGGAACAGCTTCTTACAAAGATCTAGAGAAGAAAGTTCCAAAAGGGTGTCCAAAGAACTCAACGAGATTATGCTCCTCCGCTTTTGACAATGATAAAACCATTGGCAAAAAGAAGACAAAAAAGGTTGAGCAACCAAATGAAAATTTCTGTTTGCCCGCATCCGATATTGATGCTTCGATCGACATGCACTCCCATCGAGGTAAAGGCAAAGATAGAATTGTACTGCCTTATGAAAGCCATGAAAACCTTGAAATCATGATCACCATCAAATCTCATCAAATTTGCTAGTGGCAGTGGGAAAGGCCTATGCGGAGGAACATGCACTCTTCCTGCACAGCAACAAAGGTTGTATGCAGTCTGGCCATGAGAAAGAGCACTGTCGCGACCAACCTTTTCCTGAAACCAAAAGAGAGCTGAGCAATGTTAGCACTCGTTGGTAGGAGGCCCATAGTAGGATCTGCCAGGAAATGATTCAGTAATAAACAATTAAGCTGCACATTATATACGGCTGAAGGAAAACAACAGAAGACAGAGGAGAATACAAGATGCTAAAAACATAATCACCTTTTAGAAATTTAATGCGCTTCTTACTCATAGGAAGCATGATGGGAGCAAACGTGGCAGAGGCTGGAGGGGCCATTGGGGATAAACAGAAGCGTGGACGACCGAAGGACCACGGGTGTACGAAAAACTAAATGATGAGCAACATGGAAGCACTAAAAAGAGACAACGGGAAAAAGGGAAACGAAAGCGCACCTGTTTCGACAGGGCATCTCTAGAGCATATCCCATTTTCCATTCGATGGGATCCTCTGCCTTTGCACCGTGCCGAAGACAAAAATACAGAGAGCACTATAGCAAAGACTGTAAAATACAGAGGTACTGTAGCAAACAGTACCGGCAGGACAATGTTCGTCGGATACTTAGCATTAAACAGTGTTTAGGATACTGTTCATTGTATACTGTAGCAATGACCAGTACTTTCACAGTCAAAATGCACAATCACTATTTGTTCTCTGCTTTTTGAACCAAAGGCAGAGGATCCCGATTGTTTTCCATTGTCTATTACTATAGTAAATAGTGATGGGACGAGAAATAGAACAATAGAGTAGCGTAGAGAGGAGTAATAGTGATGGAGCTGCTGTTGGAGGAGATGAATAGGAATATGACAGTTCTACTAGTGAGATGGCACGTGAATAGTAATGTGGCAAAAGAGAAATGAGACGGATTGCTGGAGATACCTCGGACGGCAGCACTGGTAGACTCTGCTCTTTTCCGAGAGCAATCAGCGGCAGGACGCACACGCGCGGCAGTGATAGATGCTCTGTTGTTCAAACCCCGGGCAGGCAAAGTAGGCGCATGCGCGGAAGATGTACCTGCCTCATTGCTTTGTACCATTAACCATTGAGAAGAATAAGAGCACTCAGCAACTGGCTGACCAGAGGAAACTGCAAAACAGGGAGACAAAAATGAGGCACACAAAGGATGACATTATCAAAGCATATAGTATCAAATTATAACGGTAACACACCTTCTCCACTGGCATATGTAGGGAGCAAGGGCCTATCGGCATGGGCGCTATCGGAACCAACCTGACAAGGCTGCGAAAACAGAGTGAGACAAAGCAGTGGACCCTGCACATAGGGGGAAAATGGAAAACCAGATGAGCGCGACACATCGAAATTTGATTAAAAAAAACAGCGCGAGCGAATGAATGGGACAAACTGGAAGGGCTCCCTGTGATGTGCTGCGTTTGTTGGCACAAGAAGAAGCAAGCAGAGCGGCTCGTCGCTTTCGACGATCTCGAGTAGATTGATGGTCAATAGCGAAAACTGTCACGGACGGGGGCTGCGCAAACGGAAAGGGAAGACGTGAGGCCAGAAATCAAGTAAAGCACAGCGAAGAAGGAAGGAGCGGCAGACAAGACAAACCAGGCGCGACAGCATCGACGACCTGACCTGGCTGGCGTGGACGACCAGGGCTAGGACGGATGGGGCCGGCTCGACGGCGGACGGGACGAGGCGGCGCAGCGGGCATTACCGGGGCGAAGGTTAGCGACGAAATCAGAGGACGGCGAACAGGTGGTAGCTGGGCAAAGAAAAAGGGGACGACATGGAAGATTGCGATGAACTAACGCTGTAGACGGCGGATCCATCTAGGAGGGGGGGTGCACTGAAGGGGAAGACGAAGGGAACCTGAGCAACGGCGCAGGAGCGACGAACAAACGAAGGAACGGGTGGGGGCGAATTGCAAGAAGCGAGCTCGCTAGCAACAATCCAGCATTTGGAAGGATCCATCGTGCGGCTAGAAACACGGCGTAATTATGGACAAACGGAAGGGCCCGACTGCATAAACACCTGGGAAGTGGCAGTTGTGAACTGGGCCTCACAGTCGCCGAAACGTGGAGTGGGCTGACCTGGAGCACATCCATACGGTCCGGTTCATTTCAGCGTAAATTGGCGGTCGGCGTTTTACTATAGTAAATTTGTTATTTTTATATATATTTTTTTGTATTATAATTTTTAAAGATTTTTTTGAGGCTTTGATTAGTTCTTCTCAAAGATTGTTAAAAAAATTTTAATTATCTTTTTAGGCTCATTAAATTTTTTTGAAGGCTTATAAATTTACTACAGTAAAACGCCAATCGCCAGTTTCCACTGAAAGAAACAGATCCAGAATTACGCGGCAAGTCAGATTGGAGGCATGCAATTAGCGATGGAAGGAAGCGCATATGGAAGGCATGCGGCGTATTATCACACCATTAGGAAAGTAACGGACGGATGGAAGGCACGTGGCGTATTATCGCACCATTAGGAAAGCAATGGACGGCACCGGCTGGAAGCAACAGACGGATGGAAGGCACGCGGCGTATTATCGTACCATTAGGAAGGCAACGGACGGTACAAATTAATTACCTCGACGTGGATACACCGGCTGATCATCCTTTCCACAGCGTCCACAGCGTTTGTAGTATTGACTAGAAGAGACAATGGGTGGCTGCCCAATTCAACATGTGACAGAAACTATGACTCTATTTTTGTGAGCTTTCTTTTTTTTCACTAAATAATGGGGTCTAGTGACAAACATTATTTTGTGAAGTTCGAACCTCTATGGACCTTTCTTGCTAAACTTTTTTTTGAATTTTTAAACATCATGGAGCAAAGAAAATAGAAAAGAAAAAAGAGAGGGAGAACATTTTTTAACATTCGAAATTGTTGTAATTTGAAAATTTTTCAAAAAAAATCTAAGTTTTTTATGGACCTTCTTTGTGGTTCTATGGCTCTATTTTTGGAATTTTTTTGAATTTTTATACAGCCTACAAAAAGAAAAAAAGAGAGTGAAAAAGTTACTTAAAATTGAAAAGTTTCCTAATTTCGGAAAATTTCAAAAAAAATCAAAATTTTTTGGGACCTTATTCGTCCAAGTATGGTTTTATTTGTGCTATATTTTTTTTGGTGAAATTTGAAGTGGCGTAGAATAAAGAAAATAGAAGAGAACAAAGTCTAAAATTCTCAATTTTTCTAATTTTAAAAAATTCAATAAAGCTCAAAATTTTTATGGACGTTCAAACCTAAGGTTTGTTGGACCGTCTTTGTGGTAAGATGGCTGTATGTTTTAGAAACCTTTTTTTTGGAATTTTTATACAGCCTACAAAAAAGCCTAGAGAAAGTAAAATAGAAAAAATAGAATTTTTTTACGGCCTAGAGAAAATAAAATAGAAAAGAAAAGGACAAGGAGAGGCAAAGGAGTAAGCTGGGGAACCGGGGAAAATGGTGGGAAAGACAGGATTCAAACCCTGCCCACCGAGCTGAGTCTAAGCGCAGAAGACCAACTGGGCAATTGGCCCACCTCGCCGAAAGTAACGGTCGCGATTGCTTTTATATATAACTTTTAAATGGACGGTCGGATCTCATTTCGACCGACGATCGAACGGCCAGCGTGTAACATCCCCATTTTCAAAATAAATAAATAAATGAAATGAAATGAAATTTATGGCATCTTTGCACGAGATTTGATCGATTTAAAAACCTTTTTGAAAATGTGTATGTTACTACATTTAATTTTCTAAAACCATAATTAAAAAGATTCATTTTAAAATGTTAATTGCAAAATATTTACTACAAACTTATTATAATAAGGTGGGGAATTTGTGATTTCAAATTGGATTTTGAAACAATAATTTAAAAAAAACCTAACCCAAATAAAAATTCAATTGTGAATTGTGCAATTAATTAAATAAACTAGTAAATTTTCCTATTTAACCTACCATATTTCTCTCTATGTCAAATGGGCCCCACTTGGCATTGTCCCCCCCCCACTCTCTTCTCTCCCCCTGACATCTCTCTCTCTCTCACGTTTCCCTCTCTCTCACTCCTCTCTCCCACCCCGTGTCTCTCTCTCCTTGCTCACTCCTTGCATGGCTTCCACCTAAGCCCCTAGATGGCACCCTGCCATTGCTCCACTCTCCCACGCGTCCCCCTTCCCTGCCCAGGCGCCACCTCCCCAGCCAACTCCTCCCCGGGCTCTATCTCTCACTCTCCTCACTCCCTCCCTCACTGTCCACAGCCGAAGTGGCCAGGTGAGCCCCTCCCCGGCCGTGTCCTCCCATCACCTCCTCTCTCTCACTCTCCCCTTCTCGTTTTGCTAGGCCGCCACCCTCGCCGTCGCTCGGAGCCGCCGGAGCACGACGCCGATCGTTCCAAGCCGAAGCTCGCCGGCGACCTCCTCCCTGTGCGATTTGCCGTCATCGCTCGGTAAAGTTCCTCACCGTCACTCCCTTTCTCTTCCCCGTGGTCCACTCTACCTTTCCCACCCCCTCCCGCGACCCAATTTTTGCTCGCCGTCGCGCCGCCTTCTTCCTCCACGCCGGCCGCACGTCGCCAGACCGCCGTGGTGCGTCTCCGGTCCAACCGCAGCCGCCATTAGCACCCTTGGGCGCCCTGGCTTCGCCGACCTGCTCCCGACCCCCATTCGCCGCCGGCCGCCGCCGCCGTGCTCCTCCGTCGTCACGCCGCCGCCGCCGCCAGACCACCTCGGCACCCAGCGCCAAGCCGCCACCGCTTTTAGCACCTTAAGCTTCACCGATGCTCGCCGACCCCCGATTCGCCGTCGCGCCTCATTTCGTCGTCGCGCCGTAAACGCCGCCGCGCCGCCTAGGTCTAAGCCATGTGCCGCCTTGCTCGATTCGCCGCGATACTCCACCAAAGCGCCTCGACCTCCTCTCCTTTCCGCTTTCGTCGCCGCCGCCGCCGCCACGCCGCCGCCGTGCCCTCGCTCCGCCTCCCTGCTTCTTCCCACCGACGGGCGGGCCCGCTGGTCAGCGCCCGCCTCTCTGCTGCAAGATGGCGGATGGGCGACCCACGCCCGCCCGCCGCCCACCTCCTCCTCCCCCTAATTTCTTTTCATTTTTAGATTTTGCTTCATGTTGTTAATTGCATATAAATTCGTAGAAACTTCAGAAAAATGTGAAATAAATTTTATTAGGTTCATAAAATCCTATATTATTTTTAGGTGCTGTTTATTTACATATTTCTGTTAATTTTAATTTTTGATAATTATCTTAGTGTTTAAACTTGTAGGAATTTTATAGAATAAAATATAGATCCAAAAATATCAAAACTTGTTTTCTGAAGTTAGATATATTGTAATCTAATTTCTGTACTGTTTTGATGAATTTATGAAATTTATTTATAATTAAGCCTCTTTTATACCTTTAATATTAAGCTTATAAAAATCAAAACCAATTATAGGTTTTTCCAAAAATGATGAAATTAATTGCAGGAGTTTTATAAAATTATGTGGTATTGTTTTGTACTGTTTGCATTCAATCAAATCATGTCGTGCATATATCGCTTGTTGTGTATGTGGTTCTTATTGCCGTTTCTTTTAAACGTTAGATCCGTCGTAGAAGGATTTGCTTACGATCATCCAACTACCGGATCAAGGCAAGTCAATGTGCCATGTTGCTATTACCCAGCTTTCATAACTATTTTATTAGATTTTGCAAAACTTAGATGCTAATTAAAAGTTAAAAGCAATATTTAAGCTAAGATGTAGATAATGTCCCATATGAATAATATACACCGCCAACATCATCAACCCTAGCTAATTAATATTATTTAATCTTGCTGCCATCCTTGTTTAGTAATTTTTACATTACATGCTTAGCAATTGCAATCTAGAGACTTACTTTTGTGTTCAACCCCGATAAAAACTTGATTGCAAATTGAATGGCCGGTAGTGGGTGCTACCGTGTCGAGAATTGTGTGTAGGGATAGTGGGTGCTATCCTGGGCTTTTTAAATGGTTTTCCAATCGGGATGGATGGTTGCGAGGTGGTTTGCATCTGCTCGGTGGCAGTATGCTCGAGATTGGGTTGGTGGTGGACCATACCCTTTTGGCTTAAGGACCGATTCTTTGTGGTACTTAGACTAGTTCAACAGTGCGACCATTGAGTGTCTGTATGGGCAGGTCCTGGTTGAGTACCCTTCGGACTCTTAGTCAAGCATTCCTGGTGGAAGTAGGGAGTGGGCACTTGGATATGTCCATAGAACAGAACCTTCCTGTGTGGATGGGAGTGGGTATCCAGGTGTGTCCATAGAACAGAACCTACCGGCACAAGAGGGGCATTGGTGTGGAAACCTTAGTGGAAATGCCGAGCTAAGAGAAGGTTGTGGTGAAAGACCTTGTGGTGAGCATTTTTCCTTTGGGTGATTCCTAGGAAAAACCACCTCTCGTGGGTAAAGCGTACGACCTCTGCAGAGTGAAAACTTTCATGAAAGCCTTGCCCAATGGTTAAGGGTGAACTACGGAAACTATCTCACTGTAGCTTTGTAAAATTCTCTTCTTCCTCTCTGTATTTTGGGGTATTGCCCTGCAATTGGTGTTGCACGGGCGTGATTGTTATCATGGTAGGTGTCATGGTGGTTTCGGAAAAGCCAGTAGATGCTGTCTTTTTCAAAGAAAGAATTATAAAGTTCAAAACTTCAATTTCAAAACCGCTTTCTCAAACTAGGTTTAAAAGTTTGAAAATCAGCTTTACGCGAAGTTAACACAAACCCCTTCGTGGAACCTACATAGCAACTAGGCATTGGCTTGCAAGTATTTAAAGAATACTTACCTCGAGTTTTGCTCAGGCTGCTCATCCCAATGAGAAGGTGGTGATCAGCAGTGGTACCCCGAGGAGGAGATGTACCAAGACGACGGGTTCGCCGCTGGAGTTCAGGACGAAGAATACTTCGACGCCTAGGATTGCGCTCCTCTGGCTCTGCCTGTGGGGAATCGTTGTGGTTTCCATCTGGATTTCATGGTTTTATTTTGAGGCCTCTGTTGCCTATGTAAGACTTCCGCTGCTTTAAGGCCTTCGCGCCAGACTTGTAATTTGCACTCTGATGTAATAAATAAATTTATCGGATGGTTATGATCCAAATTCTGGAATCTGTGTGTACTAGCTATTTGATCCAGGGACTAGTACAGGTAAGACACAGTAGGGACTCGGCCCCCTTTTCCCGGGTCCCGACACAGCGTCTTCGGGCCGATGTGGCCATGAACGGATGGCCGGATCCCATTTCGCCTGACGATCGGACGGCTGGCGTCCTCTGGACGATGTGGCCATGAGGAAGCGAAAAAATAAGATGCGCTACGCGTTTTATATATATGGTATATATATAATAATCTTAAGGATGCACATCCGATGAGACTCCTCCATCGGACACTTCGCCGCTGCGTAGCTCACGCCGCCCACCGCTCATTTCTTATGGTCTATTGTCTCAAGCATCTCTATGCCTTCTGTAACATCCTAATTTTTACTAAATATTTAAAATTTTGAAATGTTCTAAAAAT
The DNA here is from genome assembly GCA_036346145.1 of Olyra latifolia. NCBI lineage: Eukaryota > Viridiplantae > Streptophyta > Magnoliopsida > Poales > Poaceae > Olyra > Olyra latifolia. The sequence goes on along the minus strand of CM070524.1, from coordinate 36,230,003 downwards.
TTCCAAATGGAAAACAAAATGTTCGTAAGCAATAAATCCCAAAGGTATTTCAAATACAATTTTTAAAATTTAATTAATATTTAACCCCAACAAATTTTATTTCCCCTATTGGCTCCTACTTAGGCTTAAGCCCATCTTATGCTTGGCAACCAATCCCAAGGCCTAGCCCGAGGCCCTCCCAGCTCATCTCTCCACCTTGGTCCCTCTCTCACCACCTTCTCTATCGGCCCATCTTTTCTCCTTCCATCCCACCTCGGCTCAAGGACCAACTGGCTTGCCCCCTCCTCTCTTCCTCTCTCGGCTCCCCCATTCTCTCTATCTCTCTCTCCGGTAGCTCCTCTCTCTCAGCTTTCTCACTCTATACTCCTCAGACTCTGCCTCTCTCACAGCTCTCTCACCCTCTCTGTGTTCGCCACCGCGCCGATTGGACGCGCTGTGGCGCCACACCACCCCAGCGCTACGCTCCCATGCATACGACACCGAGGCAAAGCATGCCGCTCAAGGTACCATGCTGATGGGACACGCCGTCCATCACTGCCCCACCTTCTCATGATGCCCATGTCATCGTCCTCCCTATGCCACCCCTTTCCCTCTCAGCTTACCTCCTTGAGGCGACGCGACGGCACGCAACGTGACGTGTGCACGCTAGCCGCGCATGACACCCGATCGCTGCGCCCGACGTCACGCGACGCGATACGATGCAACGCCTCGCCATTCCGGGCGCCACGCCGCCTTAACTCCGCCATGCCGGACGCTGAGGCTACATCGTTCACTACCATCACCACCCGCCATCACCTCTAACCGTTTAGTCCCTAGACGGCCTCCCCACACCACCGCTAGTGCCCCCGATCCGCCTCCCAACTCTATAAAACCCAAGGCAATCCACTTCCTCGTTTCCCACTCCTGCCCAGTTTTGCCGCCACGCTCCAGCACCATCTCATGTCTCCGACGATGAACTATCTCACCCGAGCTTGAGCTCAACTCAGAGCCCTTCCTCTCTCCTCAAATGCCATCTCTATAATTTGGCTCTCTTGCCTTACAACTCACTAGAGCGTTCGTAGATCGCCGTCGGTCAGGAATCACCCTCTTTTGGATTTCTTTGCTGCCAGTGAGTTCTCGCTCTCGGAGCATCTATGGGACCTCCCCCTCACACCCGTGCCTTGCTCTTGACCTAGGTCTCGACGAAGCTTGCTGCCAATGAGGACCCTGTTTCGATCACCGTAGACCTCCACAACACCAGGCCATGCCAACCCTTCTCCGTCCTCACCATCACCATAGGTAGCACCCACTCCCTCTCCAATAGCTTCTGTACAGTCCGTTTGTGCCCTAGAACCCCTAGGTTGCCCGTGCCATGGTCAGTTGTGACCGCCGCCGCCTCTCCTCGTGGCGCAGCCACTACACAGCCACCACTGGCGATGCCACCACCACCTATAGGATCAGTATAGAACCTAGGACCGTAGCCTAGATTCTCACAAGTAGCCATGGCTTGAGCCACCGACGTGCCGTCGTCCCCTCCCCCCCTCCCCGCGTCCGACCGGAGAAGGAAGACGATGATGCTAGCATGGCGTCATGGCTCCAAACCCCTGTGTAGCTAAGTCACTAGGTGGTTGGTCTAGTACGATCTGTGCCGCTGATAAGTGCGATCCACCACAGTTTAGACCTAGCCTTTATTCCGCCATTTCTAGATCACCCACTGATAGGTGCACCCTCAGACCCATACGTCAGGTTTAGTGGAAACGTATTCTATGTAAATACGCTTTTCGTTCATGCTGGTGCACTCCGCCACAACACCTTTGTTAGGGCTGCGCAGCACCAGTCCACTTCATGCAGTAATGGGCCAACCCTAGTACTATGCCACCCTTTTTCCAGCCTCTCTCTATTTTATAAATCATGTAAAGGCAAAATGTTTTATTAAAAATAGCAAACGACTTCTAAAAATTCTAGAAAAATTTTATAAAATACTAGAGCACCGGCCTAACCTACCGGCTGACTAGAGTCCCCTCCTCCATCCCTTCTTCTCAACGGCTGAACCACCGGCCTAACCTACAATGTGTTTTGCCTTATGAAACACCCTCATAAACATTGGTTTTGTGCAAATGAAACATTGGGTTTGCTCTGATGAAACATGGTGTTTGCTTTAGTGAAACACCTGAAAAGATGTAAAATATTTTATTTGTTTTTATTAAACATTGTTTTGCTCTTTTATGAAACATGTATGTTTGCTCTTGTGAAATATTGTGTTTGACCTCATGGACCATTTTGTTTGCTTTTATGAAACACTCACAAAAATATATGAAACATTTATTTTTTGTCTGTGAAACATTGCTTATATGGATTGAAACATGTTTGAATAACCGCTAAAACATTTGTTGCTAAATTGTGAAATATATGTTTTACATGTTCATGCAAAATGTTCCAACAATAGTTTAGCTTTGTTTCAATTAGCATTGGCCATGTTAAAAAAAAAGTCCCCTTTTTTTAGTCCGATCCCAAGTAGCTCCCCCTGTTAAATGCTGCATGCTTCAGTTTGCTCCAACGTGCGCATGCTGCATGCCGCTAATTCCTGCATACCGTTGGTTCCCATCTTGCGTCGTTGGTTTCGTGCTGCATGCCAGGGTGAGGGCAGAGCAAGTGCGCGCCCACCGCTCGCGGTCAGAGCACGGCCAGTACGCACGCGGTGTGAGCCGGAGCGCGCGCGGCGCAGTCGTAGCGCGGGCGTACCGCAGGGACGCAGCCCGGGCGCGCCGCACGGTAAGAACGGCCAAGGGCTGCGGCACGCACGCCCGCACAATGTTCAAGTAATGCAATTACGAGGAAGGAGCGGATTTGGTAAAATAAAGAACATAAAAAAATAGTTTTTTTCGAGAAGTTTTAACGTCTAATTATTTTTTTTTTTGGTGATTTTTTCTTTGATTTTGGATATTTGTATTTCAGACAGTCTAGAATCCAGGATTCTATTCCCATTCCGCAGCAATTTAACAATTTCCCGTCACGATTTTGTGAACTTTGCATGCACGGGCCATACACATCACCCATTGTTGATACAACTGGGAGCGCAACTGCAGACTACTGATATTCGAGTAACCTATTCATTATTACTGCTGATAGTTGAGCAAACGGTAACTGCGTGACAGCATTCCCAGGGCAACATAATATGTACAGAGAAACTTATTCCTCAGGATCCAATTGAGGGTTAGTCATTATAATAAAACCAGTTAATTTTTCAGGGTTTGGACCCGATTGATGGGTTACTCAGATGTAGTAGTTGGTATGGAGCCAGGTGGATCTTTTCAACTGAAAACGCTTTTGCACATAAGGATGAACAGCAAAAGAGGCACTACTTTTCTGGAAAGATGGGAACTCAGTGACCCTTTTTTTCAGCATTAGATGTCTTCAAGGATTCCAAAGCCTCCCTGCATGATACGATTAGGGCAATCACAACGGCATACAAGCATCTTAAAGTAGAAAAAAAAAATGTACGGTGCACAAGTAGATAATGCCCTTGATGATTCTAACAGGTGACAACTATATTTTTAACAGATAACAACAATTAAGCTGACTTTGATCCTTAGACAATTGACCATATATATGTTTCTGTGACACTAAAGGTGAGGTTTTTGTGACATGAAATTATTGACACCAGAGCCAAATCTGCAAATTAAAACATCCCACACACAGATAAGTAGTGTTACCTCAACGCATTCTCAATCTCAACATTCCCTGGATCCAATTTGAGAGCATCAAGAAATGAGTCACATGCCTTTTCATAGTCCTGAAGACAGAAGGGTCGTTGCATCACTAAAAAAGGATTTGGCGCAGCATACAAATTTAGACATTTTATTTCACCTTCAGTAACATTTGAGCAGCTCCTAGCAGATAGCAGGCTTTTGGCCAACCAGGCCGATGTAACATGCAAGCCTGTGCATCCATCAAAGCCCGTTCTCCTTCACCCATCTTTAGCCAGCAAAGACTCCTATTGGAGTACAATGTTGCATCATCAGGATCACGATTCGCCGCCTACAACAACAAATCAATCCAACAATTACAACAATTTCTAATTTCTACCACTTACATCAAGTGCTGCACTTCTTCTAAGATCAGTATTCAGTACACAAGAATTTGGCAGCACAACTGCATGACTAAAATTTGGGTGATAAAACTGTATGTAGGTTATCATAGAATTCCAATTACGGAGTCACCAGGATGAAGATTCGGTTAAAAATTAAGGCATATCCATCCAAATAAAAGTTGATTTCCTCTATGAGTTTTAGCATGAGGATTTGTTATGACCACTGTTCGAATTCACTCCACTAGAATAATATACTTAGATATGGTGAATATAATAGAAGTTCTGTAGAAAATGTACAATATGATATCCAATTTAGGTTTACAGCAGTGTAAGATCAGCAACAAAATTTTTTACTGTATTCCAGTTATTAAATGGAAATAGCATTAACTTGTTATCATAATGACAATAGTTTCATCAGCCCATGCAGAAGTAGAATTATTAATTTCTACGTAGATTTTAAGTTGTGAACACACACAAAAAAATGCAGATTAAAGCAATTAAGGAACAAACAAAACAACAGCAGATAAGGTATACTATTATCTGAATTCTTACAAAAGATTCAAAATGATATATATCATACCAACTGTGAATTTACACATCACACAAACATGAATTGATTCAAGGGTAGGGTAAGAGAACATGGTGCTCTTAAAAATATATACCATAGAGTAGAGTTTCATTGCAGTAAGATAATCTTTTTTCTTGTATGCCTTGCTAGCTTCCAACTTAATATCAGCTGGCTTCATTTTGTACATAGGATCATCCTGAAAATTATTTAGCATAAGAATGAGAACATGTCAATAAATGTGAAGAAGATAGCAGCCACAAGAATTTGAGAAGGTCATAGAAAATAATGGCAATATTTGTGATAAATTTACTCATTTGTATGCCTGTATAATCCGATACTCATTTTATATACCATGCAAAACCCATGGCAACCATCTCTGCATCACCATTTACAGTTACATTCCAGTGATTATACAAATCACCAAGTCTTATGTAGTACTTTATCATTTAGACATTTGAAGAGCTATTTGTATTCCACCTCTTGCCCTAAAATATTCCTAAAAATTTGTCACATGCATCCTAATAATAAGATTTACATATTTACATCACCTATTTTATATTCACCACATCATCTTCAGCAATGATAATTCCCTCATGGTCATTTTAGTGCTTGGAAGTGTTGTTGTCAGCCCACGGAATCAAATCAAATTGTTGCAGCACTTGTCAACAATTACACTTGTAATTTCTTGGGCACAAGATACAAATGGAATTTTCCTCTACTTGGGAGGTGTAATTCTATACACCTCTAAAAAGTAACCTTGTATTTTACACCTGTAAGATTATCACTTGTGGATATTGCTCGGTTGTTTTGCTTCAATTTATGTGGCAACGTCTCTAGCCCAAATTCCCAATTCAGCTCAATAGGCAATAGATCCATATAATTGACAGACCCTAACAATCCATAGAAACCATAACTCCTGCATCTAGCGCCGCCCTCATCCTTCCTAGTCACAGCTGTTACAGATATATTAGGACATATATTGGAAGTCCTTTATCATATTAGGAAAGATTAGATCCCTGCCTTATCTAGGCTTCTTATGTAACCTATATATACAGGCCCCTTGGTCTAGAGATCAATATACATCTCATATTCATAACATGGTATCAGAGCCGACGTGCCTAAAACCCTAGCTTCCGCTGCCGTTGCTGCACCCGGGAGGAGCAATCTCCGATCTCAGGGGTGGCCACCTGTGTCGGCGTCAACAACACCCGTTGGCCTACAATTCAATATACATCTCAGATTCATAAGGGAAACCCTAGAGAGTTCCCTAGATTGATACCATGTTAGAATACAGCTTAGTCTCAATAATGGGGCCAAGTGGGCTAGATATACATGTACAATAGGGAAGAAGAAAAGCAATAAGTCCTATACAAGTGACTATTCTAACAATATAATGTTCACACCAAATAGAAACGTGAACTTAACTATGAAAATGATGATCTAGATCATACCTCCACCGATGGCACTGATTTCACAAAACTAATTATTCCATCAACGCTCCAATCACCCACATATGGAATACGAGAAGTTACTGGAAATAGGATCTCAACGTCTTTCCGGTTATTGTTATATGCAGCAATTTCTATTGGAAGGTGACCGAACTGTTAATAATAAAACAAAGAGAGAACTTATTGAAGCAATTGCAAAAGAGCAAGATAAATTAACAGAAGTACAGATACAAGCATTAATGTAACGTGTAAATGAAAATATATAGCATGTGCAATTACAAAAATTAATATCTTTTACCATGCATATATGGGATTGGAACTAGGGGTGTAATCGGATTTCGTATATTTTCGGATATCCGCTTACCGAATCCGAAAATAAGCAAATTTGATATTGAATTTGGCATCCGATTAGTTATTCGGATTCGGATATTATCCGAAATTGGAATTTCAGATTCGGATATGATTTCGGATTTAGTCGGATATTTTCGGATTCGGATATCCGAAATATCCGAAAAAAATTACTGTGCACTACACTTGTTTTGAGGAGACTGATAGCTACTGGAATGTTGTTTTCATGTATAACTGTCATTGTATTTCTGTCAAACTTATGCTATACATTTAAGAATATGTTGTGTTTTAATTTGTTGCTTTTAAATTTGGTAAAACTATTGAAATATGAGGTAGAAGAGAGATAATTTGATAGTATCCGTATCCGATCTGATTAATTAAATATCCGATCCGACTCCGAATCCGAAAAAAATCCGATCCGACTCCGAATCCGAAAAAAGCTAAACGAATCCGGATATGATTTAGGTGATATCCGATCCGAATCCGATCCGATTACATCCCTAATTGGAACTACTATTGTAAAAAAAAGAGGAATTCATTGAGTAAATGATAAACTGAGCGCACATCATATCGGTCCTTCATAATAATACTATCATCTTTCAAGCCATTGAAAGATACTCAGTATCACTCAATAGAACTATTTTTAAGGAAAAAACACTCAGTGCATCGCCATAGTCCATAGGATTGGCATATGGATAAATTCAGCTCCTAGTTGAATGGATTTGGAACTAAGCAAGATTTATCAATAATGTATGCTGGAATCAGATAGAAATACTTCGGATGCAGTTGCAGACGTATGTGATAGCATGCATACCAAGAGTAATTTAAACAGACAGAGATGATAGACTAAATGAAAGGCCTGCATGCCAAAGCACTTCTACCAGAAAAATTGTCATGACAGCTAAAGATGATTTGTTACCATAACAGATCAAATTTTCAAAAAATGTGCAGTACAGTCAGAACACCAAGTATGATGAAATATGGATCGATTATGTGCCTAGGATCGATGGTGCATATTCCTGGGGCAACTAGGACAGTTTAGAAACAGTTATGGAACACACAGATTGGCCGGAAGAAACCATGTTGGTAGCTAAATTATACAGGTTAGTGTTTCCAAAATGTAAAGCTTATAATTAGTTGTCCAAAATAACATTCCATGGTGGTGTGAACAACATGCATGCAGTGGCGATGAAAAATCTTACATCATCCGGAACATCAGGATCTGCACCAGCTTCCAGTAAGCACTTGTAGAACTCAGTCAAGCCATTGTTTGCAGCAATTATCAAGGGGGTTACAGTGCCAACACCCTTCACATCAGCGCCAGCCTAACACAGAATATATTGCACACACCTCTTAATTAGCATGTCATAATTTGTAAAATTTCCAAAATGAAATATCCATCTTAGTGGTGCCTCCTCATGAGTTCAATAAAGTAAATTTCCAATTGGATGTGAGATGAGAATGTACCATACCTTAACCAGAAGCTTCACACACTCCAGTGAGGCAACATTGAGTGAGACAATGAGAGGTGTATAAACAGTGTGAAGTACTTTGTTACACTGACAGGAATAAATAACAAGATTAGTATCTGTAAATGGTGAACACTGGCGGACATGTTCAATTTGTTGACCATAGAAAGAGGGACCAGGAGGAAAAGGACTAGTATTGGCAAGTCCAGAAATGCTTCAGACCCCATCTATGATCCACCCAGCGTGTAGGTATTCAATAAAATATCATTTGATCCCTGTTCGGTTAAGTGGTATTTCATATTTGATATAGGCAGTGTTCTTTTTAGCTGATAAGCTGCGTTTGATTATAAGCTAGAAATTTGTAACTTCTCGATAAGGACATCTGAGGGATCAAAAAATTATAGAAAAAATGGTTTTGAGAGCTTTGAAAAAAAACAGTAAGACCTACAAAAATTGACTACCAAACATCAAAGCGTTTGACTTGTACGAAAATAATAAATTTCCAGCTTATAAGCAAACGCAGCTTATAAGCTAAAAAGAACATTGCAATAATTAAAGTAGTAAATAATATGATGAAAAATACAAACATTGATGGGATCAAATACTTTTTTGGATGAGATTATTACAGTTGTCGGCCAAAGGTAGACCTCAAAAATTTTTAGGGATCAGGACGAGCTAATGGTCAGGCTTCTGAGTATGCGACAGGCAGGGGGCATAAGCCCTTTTTTTCAGGCCCAACCTGACTTCCCACCAGCCACAGGCCTCATTTTGCAATTCCAACGCAGTCCTAAACCTATCCTCAGGCTGGCCGACACCAAATTCTCTCAACTCTAGCCAAACAGCCCAAATAACCTTTTTTGTGTAATTGACACAAAAGAAGAGTGGAGGTTTAACAGATGATATTTTTCCCTCCAACTGTATTATTAGGCTTAAGCAATTATTCCAAATTCTAAAATCTCAAATCATCGATGCAGCCATTGGCCACTGGGAATAAGGTATGCTCTTGACCATGGGATGTAGGCTATTTTTCATAGTTGACTGAACTAACAACTTCAGACCAAAAAGTCTGCTTGTTTTAGACAGCTTTAGTCCAAAAATAATTGGTTAGTTTGAGCTATCGGCTTTTGCAGACCCCCTATAAGCACAACCTTACATGAAAAATGATGAACAGCAGAGAGAAATTACTTGAGATAACAATCTAATAACTATGTCTATTAACAGAAATATTGTTAACCTAAGCAGCAAGCAAGGGTAAAAAAAGAAGCATGTAGCTTACATCTGCATGGTGATCCAACAAAATCTTCACAATGCTATCGTGCTTATAGAAACAAGCAAGATGCAGTGGTGTCCCACGATCAAAAAATGGATCAACTTCAGCTCCTTTTGAGAGTAAGACTTTTACTACTTCACAATTTCCTGAATCAGAAATATAAAATATACAATTGGTAATTATTACATGTGAGCGTAAACATACAGAATATATACTTATTGCAACAGAACTTAAGTTTAAATAGAAGATCTACACTCAACTAGATTGAGATACATGATTTTTGGAATTAGTTGAATGGGTATAAATCGGATCTTCAATAAATATATGCATATCTTACAACATTTAGAAATTCACGTGTCAAACCAAGAAGCTATGGCCTATAAAGGAAAGACCCACAAGTTCTTACATGTATTTAAACATGGAAATCTGTAAGGGACATACTAATGTGTTTTTCATGCTTAACATCATATCACTAAGTATTTAAGGTTTCCTTAGTTAGTAACTCAGGAAATAATCAAATAATTACATGTGAGCGTGCAGGAAAAATAAAACCCCACTGATCCAGAATGTACTTAACATATGAGTATATGACAGCATCATGTGTTAACGATCTCACTGGTTCAAATAGTAGCTTAACCAATTTTTTTATATATATATTTTTTCCCTGCTAGGTACACAAATTAGATTACTCCTAGATTTACATAGAATTGATGTCAGTAAAGCTCAAATTCTGAGCAAATTCAGAACGAAAAACAGCAACTCAAATATTGCATGGCCCTTATGTATACTACTGTAACATATGAAGTATAAACAATTGTCTTCAACTATGTTGAAAACACAGTACTAAATCAAAATAAACACCTGATCTCAACATAGAAATTTTGGTAACTTATAGGATGTTAACAATTCAGGTTGAACAATATCTGACATAGGTCTACGAAATACTGACAATTTTTTACTTAAATGACAGCAATTAGAGAAATACAGACACTTGTTTCTGGATCTAATATATACTGATCGTATCCAAATTTACTTGGTATATTGATCAATAGGATGTTATCCACCAAGCTTAGATCCAAATACATCATATACTAGTCCAAACATAAGAAACTTTTTTAAAACACACAACCGTCGAATTCATTCGTAAGGAAACCTCTCTAGATGCTGAATGAGTGAATACTAAGATGAGACCATTACAGCTATGCACAACCAACTATGACATGAAGCATTCCGTATTTTCATGCTTATAATGGATAATCATAATATGCTGTTTTTTTATTATCTACATCCCTTCAACACCCATAACCACATAAACAAAAACATTAAGTAGTGTCATGCACACGTACGATGAGAGATAAGAGAGATGAATGGAGGTGGGGGGGACCTTTTTGAGCTGCGAAATGGAGAGGAGTACACCCTGTATCATCAGGCTTATCTGGATTGGCACCATGGTCTAGAAGGTAACTCACAGTATCCACGGTCGCACCACGAACTGCATAAGCCAGAGGTGTATCACCTGTTCAAAACATCAATAATAGAAAACGCTTACCATATCAGAGGTTTACAGCAAATAAAAGAAACCTACTAAGATTTTAGCTAGAGAAAGTTCTAAACACACCTGTTTCCAAAATATGGGTCAAATATTTTTACATAACCATAGAACATAATTACTATAGAAAGTACTAAACGCACCTGTTTCCAAAATATGGGTCAAAAATTTTTACATAACCATAGAACAAAATTACCATAGAAAGTTCTAAACACACCTGTTTCCAAAATATGGGCCAAAAACTTTTACATAACCATAGAACGCAATTACCAGAGAATGGCATTTATAGGTTGCCTTCATAAAGTACAATGCATAAAAAATTATATCGTCTGGTACTGACACTTTCATTTTTTACGAACCTCAGTAGAACAAAATATTAATAAAGGGGATGCAGTTGATTTTAGCTAGATAAGTTGATAAGCACAAAATAATGAAAATAAATATCAATAACAAAACTAGGATAGGAATGTCCATGTGTGCATAATAAAATAATCCTGATATATTGTTGCATTAGAGAAAAGAAAACAATCAGATACTGCCTACAGGAGGAAGCAAGAAATAATGCTGAGTTTAATGTTGATTCATCATAGTCCAGAAGTTCTTGTAAAAATTAATTAAAGCAAGCTAACTATGATGGTACAATGTACAAAACCAATAACAAGCTGAGAAATCATTTTTTCTCTAAAAAGCAAGCTAATGCTTAGCAAAAAATAAATCGATAGATTGTTTAAAGGAAAAGTGGATGAAAGCTACTACAATAGTATTTTTAATGATGCAGCTCTATGTCCAAAGAGTAATGTAATTCCATGTATGTTTCTAAGTCAAAGCCCATTTTGGATAGCTTGAAATTTTTCAGGAAAATAAGCTAAAGCCTGGGCAAAACATGGAGATATTTTTGGCATAAATGATCTAAACCTCTGAGCTAGTTTTCTCCCCCAGTTCAATGCAATGGCTGCCCTATTCCTGTGAGCTAGGCTGAATTGCTTAAGTTGCTGATTTGCTTGGAAATGCTAGACTTCGAGAGCTTCGCGAAGCGGCTTTGAGAAGCTGGCCCGCTGCGTTCGACTCGGTTTTTAGAGCTTTGAGAAGCGGCTTTGAGTTTTTTTAAAAAAAAGGGCACAAGAAGACAAAGCATTTGACTTTTGGAAACGGACCCGGCTTAAAAAGCCCTGGAAAGTTTACCCAAACAGGCTGTATGGTTAATATAATTAAAAGTGTCGAATTTTCTATTGTAGTCCTAGAGTGTGGCAAAAACACCTGGAGAAACATCGAACATGGAGGCCATTGCTAGAAACATGGTTCAGCATGAATGTATCATGCAGATCAGATGATATTCACCATCCTTTGAATCAAGTAGGAATAGGCACACAAGCAACTGTTCGACCATCACTTTATAAAATGGGAGATGAAACCCAATTGAAAGAACATACGAGTTAAACAATGGTGCCTTCGGAATATCACATCAGCAAACTCAATGCAAGCCAATTTAACCAAATATCTAGTTCCTCTACACAATCCTACCTAGCGAGACCATGAGCCAACTCAAATCAAGCAACCTGGAAATCTCCATCACAGTAAAGCATGCCATGGGACAAGCAGCGTACAGAACAGCATCAACCTAGAACGTGACCAATAGTGCTGTGAAATCCGACAGACCCCAACTCTTGAGCGTCTGTAGTGTTGCCGAGTGAGCTACCGACCTCTAGAGAGTAAAGCCGAGACTAGGCAACCAACCCTTGAAAAATCAAGGGTTTCGCTTTTGCAAAACGAGGAGGCGGAGAGAACAAATAACCTGAGTCGTCGGCGACGTTCACATCCACCCGGAGCTCATCGACCAGGTACGCTAGCACCGGCGTCCTCCCGCGGCCGGCGGCGACGTGCAGCGCCCCGGCTCCACGGTCCTTGACAGCCTCCACCGCCTCCCTGAGGCGGCCCTTCCCGCCGTCCAACTTCCTCGCGATCCCTGCGACGGATCGGAGTCAAACGCCCACCAACCAATTCCAAATCAGCGCCCGATCACCAGAAGGAAACCAAACAGAAATCGTAGAAAGGGGAGGAGCGGGGCGGGCGTCCATCCTTACGCTTGAAGAGGCGGACATTGCCGTCGGCTGCCGCCTGGAGGAGCGGCTGCTGCGGCGCTCTGGGAACTGCAGGGCGAGGAGATCGAGGGGGCGGTGTTAGGGTTGGTACAGGAGGCTAGGGGGCTAGGGTTTAGGGGTTGCTTACCGATGGAAAGGAAAGAGAAGGACTCCATGAGCGATCAGCACGGTAGCGTTTCAAGCAGGTGGACTGGTGGATCCCGGAATGGAGCGGGGCAGCGGGCTATATAGGCGGGAGCGAACGAGGCGGAGGGACGAAAGCTCGCCAACACTCGAGCAAGTCTGGTCTGGTCTGGTCTGGTCTGGTCGCCTGCCCAGCTGGCAGCTGCCCTTGGAGTTGGACGCCTGGACCAGCACAATACGGTTTACACATCGAAGAGAAGAGTGTTTGAAAATGAGATTTAGGACCGTACTTTTCGACTTATCTTATTTACTTATTTAATTTATCTCGTAATTTCAAAAAAATTTCGAGATGGTCTCGAGAGCCGAGTACTCTTTTTATTTAAGGTTTAGGAGCTTTTAAATACGTCTACGAGATAAAAAAGAATTTAAAAATTAATTAAAAAAAAGTAAGATAAATCAAATAAGTCACCTAAGACTTATTTGACTTATTTACGTGACTTATCCAACTTCTCGAACATAGACCTCTGCCATGTCATGTGGTTGTTTGCACCATTGTCCAAGTACCACTTTGTGGATGTAGGTTGTGTTTCACCCTTGACACACAACCTCGGTATCGCCTTCTCTCCATTCAAAACTACCACGTCATGCGCCTTCTGCACATGCGCGGAGAGAAGTAGGCAAGGTTCATCTTCAACGTATCTCTGGATGAGATTCGCCTCCTCCCTGTGCCAATCTCGATTTCGGCAAGGTTTTTGGCACTCGGATGCATAGTATACATAGACACCACAGTTGAAGCATTTGGTCTTGCTCTTGTCCTTCGCACCCCTAAAGTATCGCTTGCCGTTGCTCGACTTGTCATCATCAGTTTCGCTTGGCTGAACATCACTGTCAGTATCGCTAGATTGGTCGCTGTCATCATGGCCATCCTTGCCGCGTCGACGCCCACAATGATTGTTTTTGTTCTTTGACTTGGATCTTTTACTAGAACCCTTTCTGTTCCTTCTAAACCTAGCCTCCCACTCTGCTCGGGTGAGATGAAGATGATCTTGGTCCTTCGGATCACTAATGGTGGATTTGATCCGTTCATCGTACGCCTTATAGCGACCAACCAGATCATCCAGGGTTAAAGTTTTCAAATCAATACATTGCTCGATAGAGATGACGAGCTGCATGTATCTAGCCGGTGCCGCATGCAAGAAACGGCATACCACCTCAATCTCCGCCAGCTCCTTCGTCTTGTCTTCCTCTAGACTCCAGATACCGCTGACGATCCTGGCAGCGAAAACCTCTACGGTCTCGCCATCTAGCATCTTGAGACTTTCAAAATCACGTTTGAGAGACTGTATCTTCGCCTCTCAAACATGATTATGCCCGATGTTCGCCGTTTTGATCGCCTCCCATGCCTATAGTTCTTTCCGGCAATCGAAATCATGAGATTCTCCGGGATTGCTTGATAGATCGCGGACGGCGCCAAACAATCCCTTCGGTACTCTGCACCTCCTTTCTTGTATGTAGCACCTCCTGGATCAACTGCGCTCCACACCTTCTGAGCCTCCATAGCGACACGCATCTTTATGACCCATATGGTGTAGCTGCTGCGCGAAAACTGAGAATACACCACCGGCGACACAACCTCCTACCGTGCCTTGGATGTATCTCCTCCAGCCTTCACCAATGCCATTGTCGTCTATCTTGCAATCTCCGGAGATCAAACCTCATGCTCTGATACCAATTGTTGGAATCGGCTCAAGGATCAATTTAATGATGCAGCACGCGCTGCCGCAATACAGCACACGTAACAACATTGCGTGATGCTTGCTGTTGCGCGAAGCAACGAAATGAAGACTGGAATCAAACGCAACAAGGAACGTATTCTAGTATGTATACGCCGGTATACGCTACCGTTTCGGGCGTAGCTTTCTTGGACCTAAGCCTTTTTTATATACACATTATTTTCTTACAAACCGACTCAAACTCAAATCCTAATAGGTCTAGAACTCTATCTCCTAAATTCTAAATATATTCGGTTAATTAGAATTAACCGGACATAAACTCGTGCAAATAGAAAACCTACTCTAAGGGCATGTACAAAGGAGAGACCATTAGGTGTCCCTTAGCACAATCATCCAAGCTAAGAGACAACATTAAATATAGCTCATACAATAGGTGTCTCTAAGCATTGTCCCTTAATAATGAGATGCAATTAAGTTATTGTATTTGATATTTGATCAAGTGTGCACACATCCATGTTGCTTGTTTTATATAAAACACACATGTTATACTTGATCATAGTGTTGCCCTTTTTGCATCCAATACATATATTAATGGTAGAAATAAAATTACAAATCTCATAGTGTTGATCATTCTTGCATCCAATACATATATTAATGGTAGAAATAAAATTACAAATTTCACTGTGTTGCCCATTCTTGCCTAATTCTTACCAAAACGCTGCCATATATGCTCAACTAAATCGTTCTTCAGTTCAATATGCGTCGTCGAGCCGAATTGTCGAATTTATCTGAAGTACCTCCTCAAGCAAGGATGAGTGCCGGTGCTCACTTCAGGTGGTAGAACGATTGATGCTCCCGGATTCTCATTCAAATCCAAAGGGAGTGCAGCCATTTCCTTTTCATCTTCAACTATCATATTATGTAGAATAACACAAGCTATCATTATATTGACAACATCCCCCCTTTTCCACAAACGGGCTGGACGCTTAACGATATTAAATCGAGATTGTAAAACACCAAAGGCACGCTCCACATCCTTCCTTGCCCCTTCTTGGTGGCGTGCAAATAACTTGTCTTTCTCTGTTTGAGGAATTGGTATTGTCTTCACGAATGCTGCCCACTCTGGATATATTCCATCAGCAAGGTAGTACCCCATGTTATATTGTTTTCCATTTACATTATATTGTACCCGAGGAGCCTCCCCTTTCAAAGTTTGGATGAACAACGGTGACTTGTTTAAAACATTGATGTCATTATTGGATCATGCAGTTCCAAAGAAAGCATGCCATATTCTTAGATTTTGTGACGCTACCGCCTCGAGAATCATTGTAGGGATACCTTTATCGCCACGAGTGAATTGGCCCTGCCATGCAACAGGACAATTCTCCCATTGCTAATGCATACAATCTATGCTTCCGAGCATTCCAGGAAAACCACGTGATTCAGCAACCTGTAGCAGTTGATCCAACTCATCGCTTCTAGGAGGGCGCAAGTACTCGTAACCAAAAATTTTGATAACTCCTATAGCATACTTACCCAAGCAGTCCAAAGCCGTGCTTGCACCAATTTTTATTACTTCATCAAGTTGGTCGGCCGAGGTGCCATAACCTAGCATACGAATGGCCGCAGTACATTTCTATATTGGTGAGAGCCCAAGCCTTCCCGTGGCATCCAATCTATCGGTGAAAAATGGTGAATGGCCAAGTGCATTCACGATATGTAGAAAGAGCGGACGTGTCATCCGAAACCTCCTACGAAACATCTCGTCCGTGTATATAGGATTCTAACACTCCAGCCGTCGACTTGGGCCAAACAGCGGCAATTAGGGCCGCGAACCGCGCGCCCCAAGACAAGCGATGGCCGGGGGTTGAGCGGATCGGTGCATCCATATGCGTTTGAACAGGAGCGTCGCGTGCACCGTCGTGGGATAGCGATGGCACGTTTCGACTCAAGCGCGAAGTAAGACGGGTGACCGAGACAAAGAGGGAACAGGCGAACATCGCTGGGTGTCGCGTGTCCCGCGTTTCGACCTCCCGGAGTACTACAGCTCCGATGATACATTGCTCTGGTTGAGGTAGTGCGAGCGTTTCGGACGCGTGCACCGCATCCCGGAGAGGGATTATGTGGAGATGGCAGGGTTGCACCTGCGTGGAGAAGCACAAGCACTAGTGCTCGATAATTGGCAGCTCGAAGAAAGGTGGATTTCCTAGGGGGATTTCTATGAGACATTCATGTAGTGTTTCACGCGTCACTCGACAGCCGGGCCTTTGGGCAACCTGGTGAACTTGAAGCAAGGCAACCTTGGAGTGTATGATTACGCGCGCAAGTTCCAAAAACTCCTCGCAAAGGCACCATACACGCTAAAAACTGATCAGGTGGAGATGTTTTCGGCTAGGCTCTCGCCCACATTCGCCGCCGATGTTTGTCGCAATCGTCCGTGAGACCTGGCTGAGGCAATCAGTTTGGCGCACAAGCTGGCCGGCGGAGAAGCGTGAGGATGCCTGGGTTGCTAAGGCCCAGTAGAGCTTAATGAAACCTGGTCGGAGCAGACCGGCTTTCAACCGTGGCATGGATACGATGCGCCTGACTCAGCCAGGGGACCGCGCCGCACCGAAGTTACCTCCACGATCCCTCCATCTGCCCCTGCTAACAGCGGCGCGTGGTCAGCAGCCGCCTCATCCTCAGCATCTACGGCGACATCATCACCATTCCATCTACAGCTCAGCCGTGATCAACTGGCAGAACAAAGGGCAAAGGGGCCGGCTATGTTACAATTGCGACAAAGTGTACACTCGGGGTCATCGCTGCAAGAAGCTGTTCCACCTGGAGGTCCTCAGGTGCTCGATGAGGAGGACGTGACGCAGGAAGATCCGGTTGTCAAAGATGCGCCCTCACTGTCTATGGCAGCAGTACGTGGACCCATGTCTGGTGGCACTATCACTAGTACAGATCTGGTCATCGATCGGTTCATTCACAATAGCCATCGATCGGTTTTGAACCGTCTGAGACCATTCGAGACTGATGCCCGATAGCATCAGTTCCGGTTTCCTCACCCGGTGCTGATATAGTATCAATACCGATTAGAGGCCACACGTGGCCGAAGCCCGTGCGTATGCAGGTGGTGTTGCTCCTCCACGGACACCGCTTGCTCGGCCTCATAGACAGCGGAAGTACACACAACTTTCTAGGCATGCAGCTGGTTGCACTGGCGTATCGCAAGAACCGGCATCGTCCCAGCAAGTCCTCGTGGCAGATGGGAACCAACTCCCTTGCCTAGGTCTTGTGTCGACTGCACAATTCTCCATCAACGGACACAAATTTTCAGTCCCATTTTGGTCATACCCTTGGACAGTTTTGATGTCATATGGTTGCAGTCCTTTGGGGACATACAGTGGAACTTTGGTTCCCTTTGAATGTCCTTCATAGTGGAGGGTTTGCTGATCACTCTGCAGGGGCTTGGCCGCTCTAAGGAGCAGCAGGGCCGCTTGCTCTAGTTAGAGGCAGGTCCCTCCTTGGGTGCCCTCCTCGCAGAGTATGACAATGTGTTCTAGGAGCCAGAGGGGCTGCCACCCCAATGCGAGTGTGACCACTGTATTTGCCTTCAAGAAGGTACTGATACAGTGGTGGTGCGACTCTACCGGGACTCGTATCGACAGAAGGATGAAATAGAATCACAGTGCACAGAGATGCATGCCAACAAAATCATTAGCCCCAGTCGCTCCCCCTTTTCATCGCTGTTATTGGTGAAAAAGGCGGATGGATTACCGCGAGCTGAACACACACACCATCAAGGATAAGTTTCCTATTCTGATGGTGGAGGAGCTACCGGATGAACTACATGGTGCTAGATTCTTCTCCTAGTTGGACCTCTGTTCTGGGTATAATCAAATCAGGATGGGCGAGGAGGATGTCGAAAAGACGGCGTTCACACCATGGCCACTACAAGTTTCTCGTGATGGCATTTGGCCTTGATTAACGAGTTATTGGCTGACTTCCTCCGTAAATTCGTGCAGGTGTTTTTCGACGACATTCGGGTCTACAGTACTACCTTGGAAGAACATCAGCACCACCTATGCCTTGTGCTAGACTACTTGCACCATCACCAACTCTATTTAAAGTGGTGCAAGTGTGCATTCGGCCGATGAGAGGTGTGGTATCTCAAGCACATCATCTCTGAAGCTGTAACATCCTATTTTTACTTACGATAAAAATAATGATTTGTCACCTACCAACACACTACTCAAGCTATACTTCAATTAATTTAAAACCAAATTACGAGCTTATAAGCCCTTGACAATAGTATTTACTATTCATAACTAGGAAATGGGCTTTGCCATAAAGCGTATAAATATAAAAGAACTAAGCCAAACAAGCTTGAACAAAAATTTTTAAACAAGCTTGAACAAAAGAAAGACCAGTGCTAGGGAAGGTAGCAACAATGCATCGGCATGGCGACGACGGCCATTATGGCGATGCTCCGACGAAGGGACGTCTCGGCCGGGGCATGGGGAAGGAGCAGCGGGACCTAGGGAGGAAGGGAGAGACATGGGAAAGGTAGGAGAGGTGATGAACTTGAATCTCACCACTCGAAACAGACTATTTCGACGAACCGGCACTGCAGCAGATTCCGGCGAAGTGTTCGGCAATCAAATTCGTCGTGCTCGGTCGACAATTCTCCAAAATCTTGTTGGGATGGATTCATAATGAAGATAGAAAGGATGTCCTCAGATGATTTGAAGAAATTCGCAGCGACGCAGCGCTGAGGCGAGAAGAAGTAGAGGCGGCCAAAAATTTAGAGGTAGAGCTTCGGCGTTTGATTCCTGGAGCTACAGACATCGGATCTATGAGTTCCTAGGCAAAATGAAACTGTGAGGAAGAACTCCAGGATGTTCCGGATCAGTTTTGGATGAGAAGACTTACTTGCGGCAGAATCGAAGAAAAACGAAAGGAGGAATGGTGAGCTCGGGACTGGGGTTTTATAGATGAACAGAGAGGAAGGGGGAGAGGATTAGCTGCGTGATTAAATGGAGAATCAAGGCTGAAACCGACGCCAATTAAGATGGAGTGATGACTTAGTGGGGAGGTTTGAAAGATTAGGGAGGATTTGGGGAGTTTTCAAAGGGAGAGGAAGAGGAAACTTCCTATAGGAAGCTGAAACTAGAGAAGAGGAGGTCATCGGCTGGAAAGAAAAAGGGAAAGGAGAGAGAAAGAGAAAGGAGAGGTGGGGCCCACTTTCAAGAGAGAAAAGAATTTAAAGAAAGCTGGAGATTTTCTAGGGCCAAACCAATTTAAAAAACTATTTCAATAATTTATAATTCCAAATAAATTTATTTGAAAATACTTTTCAACAATAAAATTAATTTACAAAAATCATTTTTAACTGTTTTATGCATTTTTCAACTAAAAATACCAAATATTTTTCAAGTAACAGCCTCATTTCGCAATTCTTTTTATTTTTTTTAAAAAATTTATTTTTATTCAAATGACATGCATGCATTTTATTTTTAATAGAAAATAAGGATGTTACACGCCGCTATTGGCTACATATTTGTACAGACTCACGATTTAGCTGACTACGACTCTAACTTGTTTTAATACGAGTTTTGACTAACATATTTATGTAAGACCCTACCTAATTTATTTAGCAATCCTATGCAGGCTCATTGTGCCATAGCCAATACAACTGTAATAATATTAATATGGTGGCTCGGTTGAGACCTGTTATATATACATTAGATACATAGATAGACATATGGATAGATAAATATATTACTAATTGTTTATTTCAAAATTTTGTTATTTATTTACTTATTATAGTTGATAGGGACTCCTTTTCTATTTTTTATTTTAGTTTTAATTGTTTTTATTTTTTATTTAGTTGATATGTATTCTTTTTCTAGTGTTGTAGTTGATATGGACTCTTTTTCTGGTTATTTAGTTGATGTAGACTCTTTCCTATTATTTTTGTTACAATTTTTTTGTTATTTTTGTTAATATTGACCCTTTTTCCTAATTTGCAGGTGATGTGGACTATTTTTCTATTATTTTTATCTGAATTTATGTTATTTTTTAGATGATATAGACTTTTTTCTAGCTTTGTAGTTTGACATGGACTCTCCTTTTTATTATTTTTATTATAAATTTCTTTTTATTATTTTTATTATAATTGCCATGAACTCTTTTTCTAGTTTTGTAGTTGACATAGTCTCTTTTTTATTTTTTTTCCCGAAATTCTATTATTTTACTTTTTAATTATAGTTGGAATGGACTCTTTCTTTTAATCTAAGACATTATAATCTGATTCGCTGTAATCGATGATATAATATTTCCTTTTTCTCTAATTTACGTGAAAATTTTTCCGATTAATGCGATGCCTCCGTTGACTCCTGTTTTAATTTATAATGGATTAAAGTGCATACATACTTGTGATCTGCCTTCAGAGAATAGCGCATTCATGCATGTGACATTAGTGGTAGCCCAAAACGCGATATGTTACGACGGAAGTGCATGCTCCAAGGTAAACGAAAGAAAATATCAAACTCCCATCATCCAAATCAAACACGGCTTTGTACTAGCCGATATCACGTCAATCGACCGTGTCAAAAGTTGGGAAAAAAAACTCGTGCTTTGTTTAATTATCTTCGCAAGTAACCTCTCCACATATACCTTGTTTAAGGTACGGAAATGATTGTTGAAAATTAAGTTTAAGCAACACCAGGTAGATAGCGACACATTTCGTCGGCGCCGCCTCGAGGTCTTGCCGGTTCTCGTCACTGCCAGCAGAAGGTGATCAGGAACCGATTCAATGGTCGATCAGCACCGTTCATCCCTCCTCGAGATCCTGCCACGGATCGAGCTACGGCACAGTGGCACACATGCACGGTTCATGCATGCATGCGTATGACACGCTTGCTTGTTGGATTATTAAATGACCTTAGTTGCTGGGTTAATGGAGGAGGCTAGCTATAAACTTGGATCGGGTCTTGGCTTCTGACTCGGTACGTTGCAAGCGCCATTCCCAACTGCTAAGTCAGTACATCTATCATCGATCAGCGTGCGTTTACACGCTCATTGCTCACGTATAAATTCACCAATCGAGTAGCTAGCTAGCCTTCCATCCCCTCATCGATCAATTAATTCATCACCAGCTCTAGCTCTGATCTCTAGTGTCTCGCTAATTAACTCTGCGTGATTAATAGGAGTTAAGATTTAAGAGCTAGCATTCGATTGAGCTAGCCATGAGGTCGTGGTTGGTGTTTGCATGGGCGGCGGTGGTGGCCTCTTCGGTGGTGCGTGCGTCGCCGTCGTCGTCGTCCCTGGAGGTCGGGTTCTACAAGCACACGTGCCCGCAGGCCGAGGACATCGTGCGCAATGCCGTCCGCCGCGCCGTCGCCAGGGACCCTGGTCTCGCCGCCGGCCTCATCCGGATGCACTTCCATGACTGCTTCGTCAGGGTAAGCTAGATGTATACACACACGCGACGCTTATAAACTCGCGCGCCAATCTGATCGATCAAGAAATGCTGTTCGTTACAGCGATTAATGGCTGATCGATGACTGATGAGTCTTAGGGTTTGTGCTTGTAGGGTTGTGATGCTTCGATCCTGATCGACTCGACGCCGGGTCACAAGGCGGAGAAGGACTCGCCGGCGAACAACCCGAGCCTGCGGGGGTTCGAGGTCATCGAAGAGGCCAAGGCCATCGTGGAGGCGCATTGCCCTCGCACGGTGTCTTGCGCCGACATTCTGGCCTTCGCGGCGCGCGACGGGGCGCAGCTCGCCGGCGGCATCGACTACCACGTCCCCTCCGGCCG
Source organism: Olyra latifolia (assembly GCA_036346145.1). Taxonomy (NCBI): domain Eukaryota; kingdom Viridiplantae; phylum Streptophyta; class Magnoliopsida; order Poales; family Poaceae; genus Olyra; species Olyra latifolia. The sequence goes on along the minus strand of CM070524.1, from coordinate 36,207,515 downwards.
CCGCGACGGCCGCGTGTCTAGCCTCAACGAGGTGCTCAACGACAACTTGCCGTTAATCCCGAACTTCCACGTGGGGCAGCTCATCGAGAACTTCGAGCGCAAGGGCTTGTCTCTCGACGACATGGTGACGCTCTCCGGCGCGCACAGCATCGGCCGGTCGCACTGCTCGTCGTTCACGGACCGGCTGTACAACTTCAACGGCGAGTGGGGCCGGCAGGATCCGTCGCTCGACGCGGCGTACGCGGCGCAGCTCAAGCAGAGGTGCCCGCCGCCGACAAGCAACATGGACGACCCGACGACGACCTCTCTCGACCCGGTGACGCCGGCGAGCCTCGACAGCCAATACTTCAAGAACGTTCTGGAGCACAAGGTGTTGCTGACCTCCGACCAGACGCTGCTCGAGAGCCCCTCGACGGCTGGGATCGTCGCCTTCCACGCCGCCGTAGGGGGAGCGTGGGAGGCCAAGTTCGCCGCGGCAATGGTCAAGATGGGCCGCATCGAGGTGCTCACCGGCGACGAGGGAGAGATCAGGGAGAAGTGCTTCGTGGTGAACCCCTAGTGGCCTCCGCCATAGGTCAAAACACAACTTTATAATAAGGATTCTTCAAACTTGGGGCCTTTAGGCCAATTATAAATTTATGCTTGGGCCATGCGTGATAGAAGCCCGTAGTAATTGTTTATCGGGATGTTTTTCAATCCCATCATGTTTATGCTTGTTGCCTTTTCATAATTCCGAAAAAAATGTTCTCACGGTACAGTATTTTTTAAAAAAGCAATGTATTCAGACCAATTCATGTTCAAGAAATACTACTATGTCTACTATCCATCCTGAGATGCATCCTGCATGCATGGACATTCCATCTTCCTATTGGTGACTATCAAAACATCTCATGTTCTCATGACCCGGTTTATTGATAAGATATTTGGTTTTGCTAGATAACAGTTGCCTGAAATCAATCAAAATTTCAGCCGACGCACCTCCACCATTGGATTAAGATCCAACGCCCCCTTCATCTCTTCCTCCCCTAATTGGTCTCAAATCAAATCAGCGAAGGAACTGCATGCTAAATACCTCGGAAGTCGGATCAGAGCCGAATCGCTACAAACACCCTTGTCGGCATAATCTAGCCAACCTATTGCCACCTGTGGGCCAAAATGTGCATCGAACCATGCCGCTTCCATGCATCGAACAATGTCTAAGACTATCTTCGACCGTTTCCCACACTTCCATTCCCTTCCTAACCCCTGACGGGAATCCCTTCCCACATTTCATTCCCTTCCCATCCATGCACTCCAACAACATTCATTTCCCCATTCCTTTCCCTTCCCAAACTTAATATTTTAATCATTCATGCCTAACCGCCATTTGATATACGTCATACGTATGAAGTTGTATTTGCAAATAAAAAAATAATGTAAATGAAATAAAATGACAAATAATTAAAATATTAGTAATGAATATTTTAATGTAAATAACGCATTGTAATATTCACTAACGCAGAAATAAATTTAAATAGCGAATATTTAAATTGGAAGTACGGCAAAATAACATTATTATTCTCTAAATTTACATGACGAATATTTAAATGTTAATAACTTCCGAAGAAAGGCATGCTACAGTTGTCGAATGGCTTCTCCAGGAAGCCAAATTTAATCACATACAATGGCTTCCACCGGAAGGAAGGCATCCTGCAAAGCACTCCTTCCAGGGGAAGGAACCGGGCTGGTCTTCTATAAAAAGAGGCATGGTTCCTCCTTGTATCCCACTTCATCCCAATCTTCTCACATATCTGCAGCATCTCCCAACAAAATAAATTGTAAGCATGAGTTCGGATCGACGTGGATCGAGCTCCCGCGTTTGTCGTCTTCGTCATTCGAGAGATGATGCTGACGAGGATGAACTGCTACTCCGTATTGCCTTGGAGGAGGAGGAACTCGCTTCTCACAACATATCACCCCATTGGGGGGGGCTCTATTCCCGGGCATGCGGTTTTCAACCGAGGGCATCTCAAAGGGGCAGCAAGGCTATACAACGATTACTTCGCCAACTCTCCTGTGTATGGTCATACCTTCTTCAGGCGGAGGTAATGATTTTGCAGAGTACGTACATTCGTAGAAACTTATGGAAATGACTCATTCTGGTTGTGTAGGTTTAAGATGAGCAGGAACCTTTTCATTCGGATTGCCACTGCAGTTGAACGGCATGATGACTGGTTCACACAGAAAAGGGATGCCACTGGAAAGCTTGGACTGTCATCCCTACAGAAGATGACTGCTGCTATTCGTCAACTAGCATACGGTGAAGTTGTCGATGCTATTGATGAATATGTTCGCATTGGTGAAAGCACCGCTCTTGAAGCACTTAAGAGGTTTGTGAATGCGGTCGTGGAGGTTTTCGAAGGTGAATACCTCCGGGTCCCAACACAAGAGGATACCGCACAACTTCTAGCTATAGGTGACATGCGAGGCTTCCAGGGGATGCTGGGGAGCATTGATTGTATGCACTGGGATTGGAAAAATTGTCCGAAAACTTGACAGGGTGCATACACAGGCCATACCCGAAAGCCCTCCATAGTTCTCGAAGCCGTGGCCTCGTACGACCTTTGGATTTGGCACGCATTCTTTGGAATGCCCGGTAGCTTGAATGATATAAATATACTGCATCGTTCACATGTTTAGTCCAGAACATTAGACGGCACCAGCCCAGAGGTCAATTACACAGTGAACGGGAACAACTACAGCATGGGGTACTATCTCGCCGATGGTATATACCCCGAATGGGCTACATTTGTGAAGCCCATTGTGGCTGCTCGGAGAAACAAGCGCACGTACTTTGTTGGGGTGCATGCTGCGGCACGGAAGGACATCGAGAGAGCATCTGGTGTTTTACAGGCGAGGTTTGCCATTGTCCGAGAGCCGGCAAGGTGCTGGAAGCAGAGTACTCTTCACGACATAATGACTGCATTTGTCATTTTGCATAACATGATCATCGAGAACGAGACGGACGAGCCGCGACAGGATTTCATCTACGAAGGAATGAGGGAAAACGCATCGGTTTCCCGTGGCTCCGACAGGTCCATACTGCAATGCATTGAGGCAGCCCAGATGATTCGAGACAGGGAAGTTCATCGCCGGCTTCAGGATGATCTCGTGAAGCACCTATGGACACGTCACGGGGGCGAGTAGAATGCTCTGTTTCGTAGTAATAAATTAAGCAAGGCCTCGGGACATGCATGTTGTGTTGTGTAAAATTTAATTTCGTCGTGTGCAGTAAGAGTTTCTCATTGTGTGTCAATGCAATTTCAAGCGTCGATGCAGTGTACTAAGGTTTATTCATAAATGCTGTACTAGTGTTGTAAGGTTAATGTCCTGATTATCAACATGCAGGGTTAATATTGTATTTCCTTTTGTTTTTCTAAAGGCCCTGGTTTGCAAAGAAGCAAAGAAGATGAGATTGCAAATGGCCGGCCTATATATGATAGTGCATCATGAGCATTTCACATTTCTCACAAAGTTAATCACATCATGAACAAGAAACTGTATCACATCATGGTCCTGACAGTGCCTCAAAGGGGGAATAGGTAGTTCATACACGTACAACAGCCCAAATGGAACAGCTCATTTATAAACTTATTCGATGCCCCCAGAATAGAAAGATCATACAAGCCTCGACCGTTTAGGCTGAAGCAAAGGGCAAAACCGTTCTCCCTCCCAGCTTCTTATACCATATCAGCGCAGGACCTGCAAAGACAAGGATAAGACCATGAATGCAGCATTTTTCAACCAAAAAACTGACTGTTACAATGTACATAGAACAGCTTCTTCCCAGCATGCAAAAATGACAGCAGAATTGCTGAACTTATCACCTAAATCCGATAGAACAGCTTCTTAACATAAAATCTGTACCGAGGGCACCCAGTACTAGGCTAGTTAACATCGTCCACTACTACCACATCAGTACAACAAGGACCATAGCTGGAATAGTTAGCTCTGTGTTCACACAGCTAACACCAAAATGTTTAAAACATACCTGTGAAAGATTATCACTGAGGACCAAACCTCTTCAAGAGTATCTCGTCCTGGCGTTTACTGAAGTACATCCTAGAAGCACCTTGCAGGCTGCTCAGGTCCATTGCCATTATTTTGTCTTCCTCCGCGTGCTCCAGGATGGTAACCTTCTTGCGCCAGAGCTCGACCATCGCTGCCTTGTGCTGGTTCAACTCCACAAAATGGTCTGTGTACATGCCTCCACTGAAATTACCCAGCGATGAGCTAGAAGAACTACCCCGGGCTCTAGCCTGCCTAGCTGTGTCACGGCCAACAGGTCTTGGTAAGTCCGTCGAAGCAGGGGACTCATCACCAATGGGTACATCATTGGAACTCCCACAAACCGGGCTGCCTCTAGGGGACGCAAAGTCGTTTGTTCGCTGTCGTTTGGTCGCAAGATGAGCAGCCCACTTCGGGTGTTCACTAAGCATCGACCAACAGTGCAGATATCCAAATGTCTTGCCCTCAATCTCCTTGAACAGCTTCGTAGCCATAGCCATCTAGCATCACATAGGATAACAAGACAGGATGTTAAGACAACAGTTCCATCAAAATGGAATTAATATAAATATTGAGATCGAAGTCACCAAGGATCTTACCCTGTCCTGATGATTTGTTCCACTTGGGTTGAGGTCTTCCACCTTCTTCATATGGCCGGCAAACTTGCTAGCATCCCCACTGATCGTTTGCCAATGGTTGATTAACCCCTTCATGGACCTTTCCTACCAGGCCGGATTGCCATGTTTCCTAAAATATTCCAATATGCGGCCCCAGTATGTTTCCGAGCTCTAGTTGGTACCAACAATGAAGGTCCTGGCTCACATTCAACCAAGCCGACACAAGCAACTCATCCTCTTCTGGATGCCAGGTGGTTCTGCTAGTCTTCGCAACACCCTTCTTCTTCTTCCTTGCAGCCGAACGTGCCCCTGCTGCCTGCGACTCACCTGAACCCTGGCTAAAAATGGGGGGACAAGAATCTTCATCGCTGGCTGGGGTGGAGATGAATGGCTGCAAGGGCTCACCCCTCGACCCCTCTGTTGTTAGTCCAGGCCCACTCCAACTGATGTGCTCAATTCCGTCCTGCAGCAAATTCTCCAAAAAAGGATCCATGCACTCCCTGAAATCACGTCAAATAAATGAGGCAACTGCCAATTCATTTAAGACAAAACCCATACAGGAAATGTACTTTACCCTGCACGTACAAGTATGAAAAACTATCATAGAACCAACTTGAACACACAACATGCAACATTAATTTGCATTGAACCGAGTTCGGCACTGGGAAACCAAACGGGTAATTTCAATACTACATCGACATACATCTAACATGAACTGTCATACAACTAAGATGAGCAGAAAACATGCAACATAACCGACCACATTCAAGATGACTCTATACATATAACTAACATAAACTGGCAAATATCAGTTTGGCATGGCCATACACAGTCACATATTATTACTGAAGGACACCGACTACATTAGACGGTACGGTCCAAATGCCAGGAGCGATCAAACACCCAGCCATCCATGCTATCATCGTCAGAGTACTCCTTTGGTTCTACATAGTCACCAGGGATGACGTCGTCGGGTACAACGTCACTCAATCTGTTAACGAGCATCTTCAGCGCTTTTGTTGGATCCCCTGGAACGGGTCAGCTGCTTCTTTCTAACTCGGTTGTTACTCTAGCACACGAAGCTCCTGTAAATTCGGATCACTAGTTGGGCTGTTGCATCTAGCACTCATAGCGCTCCTGTACGCTTTACCACTCATGTATACTGCCTATTTATAGGCTTGAGTATAATGAATACATTCAGGTTGGTTATTATCTCACATGGTATCAGAGCCTCTCGGCTCCAGGCTAGCCCTCCACCATGAGCACCGCCGCTAATGCCTCTGCGGCGTCCACCACTCCGGCGTTGGCCATCTCCACTGCTCTCTGCAGCCCTCTCTACCACTCAAACTCTCCACAGTATCAACATCAAGACGTTGATTCCCTACACGCTTGATGTGCAGTCTAACAACTACGGAAAATGGCGCAATCTCTTTCTAGTTACTCTTGGCCGTTACAGTCTGCGACACCATGTCGACAACGGCGATCCTCACCATGATAATCCGGACTGGGTGAAGGAGAACTTGTCCGTTCTCATGTGGCTCTATGCCACAATCTCCGAGGAGCTTCTCGATATGGTGATGGCACCCGACATCATCGCCTACGGCCTAATTCCAGTAACAACGATCCGCATGTCTCCACCTTTGATCTCGTGCCAATCAGCTGCTCTAAACCCACCTCGTTCACTACTCCATGCACTGATCCCCATCCTCCAACCAACCAAACCAGTACTTCAGGGGGGGCTTCTGCTCTTGCCTCTCCATCGCACATGTCCCCTGTCAGCATCTCACCGCCATCTCATCCTGCGCATGGTTCTCTGGACAGCCCATCAGTCCGCTCTGCTTTGCTGCCCAAGACATCCGTTCATCCCATGCAAACACGTTCCAAAGCTGGGATATCTGTCCCTAAACGCATCTTTAATCTATCCACCATTGATGCTATCTCTCCTGTTCCCTCTTCTTACCGTGCAGCACTCAAAGACCCAAATTGGTATGCCGCTATGCATGATGATTACACAGCTTTGATGAAGAACAATAATTGGCGTCTTGTACCTTGTCCTGCATGTGCTAATGTGGTCTCCAGCAAATGAATTTTTCGCCATAAATTCAACCCTGACAGCTCCCTTGCTCGCTACAAAGCTCGGTGGGTTGTCCGTGGTTTCTCTCAACAGCCGGGTGTCGACTACGATGAAATCTTTAGCCCTGCTATCAAACCTGCCACAATCCGGGTTGTCCTCAGCATTGCTGCCTCATCCTCCTGGCCCATCCATCAGTTGGATGTCTCCAATGTTTTCCTCCATGGTCACCTCTCCGAGACTGTTTTCTCTCAGCAACCTTCTGGTTTTGTTGATGCCTCACACCCTTCTCATGTTTGTCTCCTCAACAAATCCCTTTACGGTCTGAAACAAGCGCTTCGAACCTGGTTCCTTCGCTTCACTGACTTCCTCCTTCCCTTGGATTTCACGGATCCAAATCAGATTCTTCCTTGTTCATTTACCATTCCACTCATGGCACTGCTTATCTTCTCTTATACGTTGATGACATTATCCTCACTACTAATACCACTTCTTTGCTTCATCATGTCATCTCTAAGCGACGCTCAGAATTTGCTATGAAAGATCTTGGACCCCTGAAGCACTTTCTAGGCATCTCTGTTGATCAAACTTCCACCGGTCTTTTTCTCTCCCAACAGCAGTATGCTACCGAGCTTCTTGAACGAGCTCACGAGTCAGTGCAATCCTTGCACCACTCCTATTGATACCAAATCGAAGCTCTCCGCTACTGCTGGTTCTCCTGTCCAGGATGCCACCGTCTACCGCAGCCTTGCCGGCGCCCTCCAATATCTCACACTAACTCGCCCAGATATTGCCTACGCTGTTCAACAAGTATGTCTTTTTATGCACGATCCTCGTGAACCTCATTTTCTTCTTCTCAAACGTATTCTGCGCTACATCCGTGGCACACTTCATTTTGGTCTTCATTTGTCTCGCTGCTACTCTACTGATCTCATCGCGTATAGCGACGCCGATTGGGCAGGGTGCCCCGACACCCGTCACACCCGTCGCTCTACGTCTGGGTACGGTGTTTCCCTTGGCGCCAATCTCGTTTCTTGGTCGTCTAAATGGCTCTTGGTCGTCTAAATGGCAAGCCACGGTCTCTCGCTCTAGTGCAGAGGCCGAATATCGGGGTGTCGCCAACACCGTTGCTGAACTTGCTAGCTACGTCAACTTCTTCATGAACTTCGCCGTCCTCCTGCTCGCTCGACCATTGTCTATTGTGACAATGTTAGCGCTATGTATTTGTCTACTAACCCCGTGCAGCATCAGTGGACCAAACACGTTGAAATCGACCTCCACTTTGTTCGTGACAAGGTCTCTCTTGGCGAGGTCAAGGTTCTTCATGTGCCGTCTACGTCGCAGTTTGCAGATATTTTCACAAAGGGATTACCAACACCCTTATTCACCGATTTTCGATCCAGCCTGCACGTCTCTCCCCGTCCTGGCTAAGGGGGGCTGTTAACGAGCATCTTCAGTGCTTCTGTTGGATCCCCTGGAACGGGTCCGCTACTTCTTCCTAGCTCGGTTGTTACTCTAGCACACGAAGCTCCTGTAAATTCGGATCACTAGTTGGGCTGTTGCATCTAGCGCTCATAGCGCTCCTATCCGCTTTAGCACTCATGTATACTGCCTATTTATAGGCTTGAGTATAATGAATACATTTAGGTTGGTTATTATCTCACACAATCCGTTGCCATCGCAATCTTGGCAGTCAATGACACCACTTGAGGCAGCAACGTCGACTGCCTTGGTAGCTGCATGGACGACATTGAAAGCTTGAAGGGAGATTTGCTCCAGCCGGGTGGCGATGACATCGACCTTCAATAGAGCCCGATTCATCTCGACCTCTTCAGCTGAGTTGGCAGGTCCGAAGTTGTCACCCACAACCTTCTTAAGCGCCGCCACCTCGAGGTCAACATTTTCATGGAGGCTACGCAAAGCTGCTTCAATAGTGCATGCATCCATCTGCACGTAAAGCACTGAGTCAAGCAGCAACAATGCATATATTTATAAGGAGATACTATGTGTTCCAATATAAGTTTAAGTGGGTAAAATCCCGCACTATCTAAATAGAACCTTGAAATTAATGTATGATTTAAATTAAGGAACATACGTTCTAACTAAACTGAACTTGAGACCATAAGCCACAGTGATAATCACAGTACGTACATAGTAATAACCGTTGACTGATACAACAAAATAGTAGAGTAAAATCTGTGGAAACTAAACAAGATTATGCAGTAAGCCAAATTAATAAGAGACCAATGCAACCCGAGAACTGTAAATTAAATCCAGATATTAATATTATGGGCTAATCATGGTACAAGTTAGAGAAATATTGCAGCTGCCACGTATGACTGTGAATGGACGTAAATCATAATTAAGCTACAGCAACATATTATTCTAATTACTAAGGTAATACTACAAACTTTCACCACATTGATGATTAACAAAGAAATAATGGTCTGAAGTGATCTGCTGTGCGTGCAGAACAAGATCTTATTAGACTGTGATGATCTTATATCTATATAGTCTTAGATAGCGCAGGATCAAGACAAACAAATCTTAAAAGATAATAAAAGTGAAACAGTTACGTCCAATACTGTACGATAGCAGCGAGTGCACTAATCGTAAATCCGCCGAGTCAAATATAACTAATCTTCGGTGATATGTCCGCTTCAGATTTCTTCTTAAAAGCAAATTCTCTTTCATGCATTTCAATTATCATAGCTTACAACGGACTGATTTGGCTAATGACTTGCACAATTGGTCAAACAATTGGCACCCTTCTGAGGAGATTAGGAATTAAATATCTAGGAGACGAGTCTCACGGGAAGATGAGGATCAACGGCCTCACAATAAGAAGGTGGTTTAATCCAAAAATCACAAGCGCATTCTCCACTGGAGCACCAGCTGACTTGCTTCCACTGCCTTCGCGATTAGCGAAAGGGATTGCGGATCAGCACCGCAACATCACAAACCTTTCTCTCCAGTAGTAGATGACAGGATTCACCTTTTTCAAGATGGCGCGAATTTTGCATAGCAAAAATGCAGTAACTATGCAGCATATGTAGACCACCCGCGATGTCTCCATCCCGGCCTCCGTCGCTGCCTACCTCCGTGCCCACCTTGGCGTCCGCACCACCGTCGACTTCCCACTACCAGCGAACCGCACACTACAACCGGTTCGAAACAGGTTTCAGAACCGGTTTTGGAACCGGTTGTAGGCAACCGCGAGTGATACCCTCCGGGTAACACTCGTAGTTCTCCCAACCGCTTGTGGTACGACACCACAAGCGGTTCGGAACGCTCCCTGGCAGGCTGGTGGAGGCGCCACATGGGTGCTCTCTACAAGCGGTTCATATTACGAACCGCTTGTGGAGACCCTCTCAGCCAGCGAGGGGAGGCGCCACGTGTGCCCTCTCCACAAGCGGTTGAACTTACGAACCGCTTGTGGAGAGCCTCGGAGGCAGCGAGGGGGAGCGCCACGTGTGCCCTCTCCACAATCGGTTGGAGTTACCAACCGCTTGTGGAAAGGCTGAGCGCAAATTATATTCAATATAGAATATGTTCTGAGAGGGGTTTTCAATATGAATTTTGACAATAAAATTAAATACAACTACAATATTTTTTCACAATTAAAAATATAATATGATGTGTACTCATTCACACAACCACAATTAAGTTCATTTACACAATAATACGAATGAATCAAAAATGCATGTGTACATACATGAAATAATGAGCACACTGAAGCAATGTTTATACATTTCAAGAGTACAAGGGTGAATCTTGAGGTCATTTGTTGCCTGCATCGCTATCTATGGCCTTCGATGATTCCGATATTTCACCTGTCCTTAGAGAAGGACAATCTCTCCATCCCTTTGTGTGGAACTCGCCTTTGGTGGATATAATCTCGTCGACAATAAAGCCGATAAGGTGTTCTTGGATTGCTGCAACCCGGTGAGGCGGGATCACACCTTGCACATCGAGGTAAGGCTGCCAAAACAGAAAATAAATAAATCTCTGAACACGTAAATTATAAGTACTAAGAAATTGAGATGCATCATTAATTTCGATGCATCATTACTTTGGTACTTTTGACATACACACACCTCGTCGTTTATTTTGGGCACATCGCCGTGGCAAAGATTTTGCATGTAGTGGCACATATAATAGCCACATAAGTTGTTTCCTGCCGTTTACTGTATAACTTATGATGAAATTTAAAAAGAATACAAGTATTGAGATGAAAAACTATCACTAAAGAATATGAATTAATTAGTATGCTTTATTACGTACTCAAGTGCTTAATTGGACTGTGAATTCGTTCTTGAAAGTTCCTTTATGCTTCTTTCGGAACTTTGCGAATGCCCTGTGATGCGTTAATACATGAATAGTAATTATTAGAGTTCGAATTAATTAAATAGCTAGGCATTTCAATAAAATAAGGAAACCATCTTATAAATTAATATATGCCATACCGATTTTGCACGTCAATGATATATTGATATTTTTTCTGTGGTTTCCTTCTTGAGTCTTGAACAATGATCTTGCTATTATCAAGCATGATAACAAGAAGGACCCAGTGAAACTTATTAATATATTCAACATATATATGTAATTAGTCATATTATGTATGCTTTAAAAAGCTAGGAATGAGAGGTTGTGAGGAACGGATATATACATACTCGAAGTTGAAGGGCAGAAGTATGTATGGTTTGTAGTGTTGTCCTAAGAGTGCATCCAGAATGTACTCCTCAACAACCTTTGGGTTATATCCGAAGACAGCCTCGTTGACAATCTCTAGGTCTATGAAGCCGATGTTGAAGTCACCCTGTCTTCTCAATCGTTGTATCTCCATTCTACATAGAAATGAAAAAACTATTAGAGTTGCAACTTTCTAGTATGAGGAAGTACATGGTAAACTTATTAGCCTGACACTTATAGACACCAGCAGCTCATGAGAGACACGTTGACAGCGTTCTGATAGTAAAAATGGTACAAGTCTTCGAATTCTAGCCATATTTGGTTGTCCCCGCGATAGAAATGTTCGTTTGTGATACGGAGGGGGAACATATTTCTTTCTTGAGCGGACTCTACTATGTACCATTCATGAAATTGCTACATCTTGGTTGGTAAATCCTTTATGTTTTTAGGGTTAACGAACTCCCGGCCCAACTTATATTGCCATCTCACTTCTGCCATTGGGATATCATCCGTTAATCCAAGAGCTTCAGCTGCAGAACCGAGGTTTGCCTCTTTCATGAATTGTTCAAGCTGTTCTTGCTCTTTCTTCTTCTCTGCCATCTCTGCCTTAGCCCGTTTAGACTTCTGTGTAGCCTTTGCTATTGTCCGTCGTGAATGGCGTCAGAAACAATGGCCTTGCATGGGATGTCGCGAAGTGTTTTGAAGCTTTTTGATCAATTGCTTGCTTCGGCGCTGGCACCTTAGGTGCGAAGTGTGCAGCAACAATTTTGCTTGTCTCCTCATCCGTCATATCATATGCCCTTTTTGAAGGTTCCTTTGACCTTGTTGATCGGTTGGACTGGGCCTTCTGGGGAGGAGGATGTCTCCTTCTTATTTGAAGCTTCTTTCGCCGAGGAGATGGTGGAGGCATGCTTTTCCTGGGGGGTTCGTTTTTGTTGGAGGTGCTGGTGGAGTTGGGCTTCTGCATGGAGCAGGTGGTGGAGCAGGAGTACTCTGTATTGGCGGCGAGGCATTGCGTGGAGGTGACGTTGGAGGAGGCGTGGTTTGTCGTTGTGGAGGCGAGCTTCCTCGGTAGCCTCAATTGTTCGATGTCTCGCGGTGGAGATGACACCTCCACGCCATCTGGAAACATGATGTACCGTTTTAGCGGAGGATGATACTGTGGAGGGCTGTCCAACCTTGGCCACCTCATCGCCTCCAAAGAATATCGAGCATAAAATCTTCAAAACCGTTTAACACCTCCTCCACGGCGACTTTCGAGTAACCGGGGTATCTCGTTGCAATGAAATGTCGGCCCGCTCTCTTGGGAACGCCATGCCGTAAGCCACCTTTATGGAGAGGTTTCGCGCTGGACATGTAGCTCACATTTGGCGGCGAACCTTGATGTCGATCCATCGGAAAATGGCCGAGGTCATCCCCATCAGTGCAGCGGTGGGCGCTTACCGCTCCCGCCGCCGGAGGCTCGTGGGTCGATCATGGCATCTGGCAGATTGCTCGGACTTATTCCCTGAAGCTTGCTGAGGGCTATCTGCATTTGTTGAGCACCTATGTCGACGATGCTAGCCTGGGCAGCTCTTATCTCCCTTTCCAATTGGCTGTATTTGTATAGCTCTCTAGTTTTGCTTCTTGCTCGGCTCCTGTACGTTTGGGAATCCTTTGCGAATCCGTGCTTCCATGGCGTCGACGAACCAATATCTTTTGTCCGTCCCGGGTGCTCCGGGTTTTGGAGGGCATGTGTCAGCTCGTCATTCTCCCTATCTGTCACTAAGGAACCTGACTGAGACTGTTGAACGGCTTGTACGATCCTTTGCCCAACATCTTGCACTCTCGGTGCCATCACCAAGCTGTCGTCATCTGCAAGGGCCCCCCCGTGAGTCATGAACCAATTTCGCAGGCGAAATTCCCAGTCAACAGTAGCAGGTGGTACATCCTTGGCCAATAATTCTTCCTCTCGCTTCTCCCATTTCGGTATAGCCTTGATGTAACCACCGATGCCGAGATGGTGGTGGTATTTCTTCTTCTATGCATTTATCTTGTTCTTTTGGCTCGCGGCTTGGCCTTGAACTGATAGCTTGTATTCCTCAAACGCTTTCCAGTGATCAGCCAGCTTAGAAAATAGATTGAAGTCAGGCCTTTCTCCTTTCTGCACATACTTGGTATTTAGAGACGTCTTCCAAGACTGAAATACGGTTGCCATCTTTTTCAAAGTGTATTTCTTTACTTTGTCTTCGAACCCTTCAGGGAATTTGAAATTGTCCTTAATATCCCTGATGAGGTCCTTGGTAGCTTGAGGACTTCACCCATTTCTGGATGCTAATTGAGGCGTGGTCCTTACATGGAAACCACAAGCGTTGTTGAATGGGCCAATTCTTTGAAAGAGGGCAATCGGCATCCGTCGGAGTTAACGTCGGTAAATACATGCTTTGCCGACGGCTTCTTGTTAGGTCCTCGCTTCGATTGGTTGCTCGATGTACCCTGCTTAAATTACAGAAAAATATGAGTGTGTTAAGATTGTTTGAAAGGCGGCGTGTACCAGGGCATTATTGTGGCATTACCTCGCTGGCCCCAGTGTCTTCGGCATCACCGGAACACACGGTAGTAGCATTAGCGTTGCCTTGGTTCACGGCCTCATCGGCAGCAGTGTTAGCGTCACATTTGTCGTATCCTCTAATGCTACCCTGCGCGATCGAGTCTAGCAGGAACTGTTCTTGCTCATCGAAAATATCGTCAGCACTGCGGCCACTGCATGGTTACTCCATCTATATATCATAATTGCGAAACAATGTTAAATTAGTATTGCCACTTGTGCATATGACATAATTGCGAAACATTGTTAAATATATCATCAGCACTACCTATATATCTCTCTCTCTCACTATCTCTCTCTAGCTCTCTCTCACTATCTCTTACTATCTCTCTCTCACTATCTCTCACTATCTCCCTCTACCTCTCTCTAGCTCTCTCTCACTATCTCTCACTATCTCTCTTTAGCTCTCTCTCTCACTATCTCTCACTATCTCTCTCTAGCTCTCTCTCACTCTCTCTCACTATCTCTCACTATCTCTCTCTAGCTCTCTCTCACTATCTCACTATCTCTCTCTAGCTCTCTCTAGCTCTCTCTCACTATCTCTCACTATCTCTCTCTATCTCTCTCTCTCACTATCTCTAGCTCTCTCTCCCTATCTCTCACTATCTCTCCCTATCTCTCTCTAGCTCTCTCTCCCTATCTCTCACTATCTCTCCCTATCTCTCTCTAGCTCTCTCTCCCTATCTCTAGCTCTCTCTCCCTATCTCTCACTATCTCTCCCTATCTCTCTCTAGCTCTCTCTCCCTATCTCTCTCTCACTCCCTATCTCTCCCTATCTCTCTGTCAGCTCTTTCTCCCTATCTCTCTCTCTCAGTCTATGTTTTTTCCGTTAGGACGTTTCATCGAACACCCTATGTGCACACATAAAACAGAGGCAGAGTGCGGCGTGGGCGTGGGCAACCTAGGTCCTCCAGGGGATTGGGGGGAGCGGGGGCTTGTCGAGACGGTCGACGGTGCGGTGGAGGTCCGACGGCGAGGCTACGACGCGGGCGCACGCACGGCGGTGTGAAGGGGTGGACGGCGGTGGCCAGCAAGATCGACGAGCCTGGCAGACGGCAAGCGGTGAAGAGCGATGGCCTTGGGGGCTCGACGGAGATACGGCGGAGCGACAGAGGAGTGAAGCGCGGGACTTAGAAAAATTTTGGGGAGAGTGAAGCACACAAGGAAGATGAGCTGAAATATATAGGATACCCCCTCTACAAGCAGTTCGTAATACGAACCCCTTGTAAAGGGGCCTCTACAAGTGGTTTGTAGTCCGAACCCCTTGTAGAGGTCCTCTTCTACAAGGGGTTCAGACATTCTGGCCGCTGTAGAGGCGATATCCAGATCTTCTTGGGCTTGTAGAGGTCCCCTTCTACAAGGGGTTCGTATTACGAACCGCTTGTAGAGGTTCCCTTCTACAAGGCGTTTGTATTACCAACCGCTTATAGAGGTCCCCTTCTACAAGGGGTTCGTATTACGAATCGCTTGTAGAGGGGTTTCCAGATTGTCTTACTTGCGCGCTTGTAGAGGTCCCCTTCTACAAGGGGTTGGTATTACGAACCGCTTGTAGAGGTTACCTTCTGCAAGGGGTTTGTATTACCAACCGCTTCTAAAGGGGCTTTTCGGGGGATTCCTTCTCTATTCTTCTTTTTTATTTAACTGACTTTTGAGATGTTTAAAATTTCAGTACTTGTGTTTCATATTTCAGTATAATGTTTAAAATTTCAGTACTTGTGTTTCATATTTTTTTAAAATGTTTAAAATTTCAGTACTTGTGTTTCATATTTCAGTATAATGTTTAAAATTTTAGTACTTGTGTTTCATATTTTTTAAAATGTATAAAATTTCATTGCTTAATTTCTATATATGCTTCAAATATACAAGTTTCATCAGAGCACATCTTAACTAGTAATATACTTTGTCTTTACAAGTGTGCCTTCGTTATGATCGTATGGCGTTTATCTGAACATCGACATCTGTGTTATTCAGGACCCTTATGTCGACATCCACCGCAAAAGGAGGAGCTCGTCAAGCGGCTATACTCTTCCTCGCTCAGGACGTTCTCAACTCCGACAATCCTTCGTTTGCCTTGGAGAACCACGTGTCGCTTTGGCTTGTCCTTCTGCTTCTTAGGTTTGCTTGACATGTCCATTACGTAGAAGACTTGTCTCACATCATTGGCGAGAACGAATGGTTCACGCCTATAGCCGACTTGTGTGAGGTCTACGGTTGTCATGCCATATTTGTCGATCTTCACGCCGCTTGAACTCAGTTTAACCCATTGGCACTTGAATAAAGGGACCTTCAAAGGTCCATAGTCAAGCTCCCATATCTCTTCTATGAAACCATAATATGTGTCCACCTTGCCAGTGTTGTCCGCGGCGTCTATCTGGACGCCATCGCTTACGTTCGTGCTCATCTTATCCTGGGATTTCGCGTAAAATGTGTAACCATTTATCTCGTACCCCTTGAATGTCACGATTTCACTAGATGGTCCCCAAGCCAGGCGTTACAAGTGTTCATTGTCTGATCCTTTCGAAAGGATGTAGTTTTGTAACCAAGTGCCGAATGAATCCATGTGCCTCAGTGTTATCCAATCCTCAAACCACCCTGGGAAATCGTGGCGTAGAATACTCTTGTGCTGAAGGACATAAGGGGCCACTACAGTAGACTGTTTCAGAACCGTGAAATGTGCTTGTTTAAAGGTAAGAAGATCTTTGCATGCAAGTGCTTTCCGTCCTAGTGTCCCTTTTCCCCGGAGCCTCCCCTCATGGCGTGATATAGGGACACCAATCGGATTTAGATCATTAATGTAATCCACACAGAACTCAATCACCTCCTCTGTGCCAAACCCCTCGGCTATGCATCCTTCCGGACGAGAACGGTTACGGACATACCTCTTTAGGACACTCATGTACCTCTCGAAAGGAAACATGTTGTGTAGAAACACGGGTTCGAGAATACCTATCTCCTTGACAATGTGAACAGTGAGATGAACCATAATATCAAAGAATGTAGGAGGAAAGATCATCTCAAGGGTAACCACACTTTGTACCACGGCATCCTGTAGCTTACTTAGTTTATCTGGATCAATAACCTTTTGCGAAACCGCATTGAAAAAGGAATACAGCTTTGTGATTGTCCCCCGAACCCACTCGGGCAAAATGCCTCTCACAGCCACTGGGAGCAACTGTGTCATCAACACAAGACAGTCATGGGATTTCATGTGGACGATTTTATTCTCTTTCATGTTTATGAGTCTCTTTACATTTGAGAAGTATCCGGAAGGGACCTTCACACTGTTCAAGCACTCTATCATGCTTTTTTCTCTTCTTTGCTTAGAGTGTAGCTCGCAGGATGTAGATAATGTTGTCCTTTGCCTGTCTTTTCTTGATGTAGATCATTCCTCAGTTCCAAATGTTTTAGATCCCTCCGAGCTTGCAGTGTATCTTTTGATTTGCCGTACATATCTAAGTATCCTAACAGGTTCACGCAAACATTCTTCGTGATGTGCATGAAGTCAAGTGAGTGATGGACCTCCAAAACCTCCCAATAAGGCAAGTCCCAAAATATTGACTTCTTCTTCCACATGGGTGCTTGACCTTCCTCATTCGGTATAGATTTTCTCCCAGGACCCTTTCCAAAAACTACTTTCAGATCCTTTACCATACCAAACACACGCGGCCCACTTCGATGTTTTGGCTTAGCACGAAGGTCTGGTTTTCCGTTAAAATTCCTGCCTCTCTTCCGCAACGGATGTCTTGTAGGAAGAAACCTACGGTGGCCCATGTACACAACCTTCCGAGAGTTTTTGAGGTACAAGCTGTCCGTTTCATCTAAGCATTTGCAGCTCTATATCCTTTATAGTTAGGCCGACAGTTACCAAGCGCAGCCGCGATCGTTGATCGTAACAAACAGCAATGCACGTAGGGTGAAATACTGTCTTTTGTGCTCATCCCATACCCGTACACTATCCTCCCACAATGTTATAAGATCTTCAACCAATGGTTTCAGATAGACATCGATGTTGTTTCCGGGTTGCTTGGGCCCTTGGATCAACAACGGCGTCAATATGTACTTCCGCTTCATGCACAACCAAGGAGGAATGTTATAGATACATAGTGTAACAGGGCAGGTGCTATGGCTGATGCTCAACTCGCCGAACGGATTCATACCATCCGTACTCAACCCAAACCTTATGTTTCTCGCCTCATCTGCAAAGTGCGGGTATGTTCGATCGACTTCCCTCCACTAGGAGACATCAGCGGGATGTCTAAGCATCCCGTCGTCCTTACGCTCTTCTTTATGCCAACGCATCATCTGGGCATGCTCTTTCTTAGCAAACAGACGCTTCAATCGGGGGATGACAGGGAAATACTACACCACCTTAGCGGGAGGTCTCTTCTTCATACGCTCCCTATCTATTTCACCTGGATCGTCACGCTTCATCTTATAACGCGATTCTTTGCACACTGGACAAACATCAAAATCCTCGTACTCATTACGATACAGAATACAATCATTAGGACATGCGTTTATCTTCTGCACTTCTAATCCCAAAGGACATACGACTTGCTTGGCTTCATATGTAGATTCAGGCAGAGTGTTATCTTTCGGAAGCAACTTCTTTATGAGTGATAATAACTCATCGAATCCCTTATCTAAGACACCATTCGTGGCCTTCCATTGCATTAGTTCGATGTGGTGCTGCGCACTTTTTGTGACCACGCCCACGGTTTGGGTACAAAGGAGTCTGTGGTCCTCTAACATGCTACTGGAACTTGTCGAATTGTCTTTCATCCGTAGTCTCCCTCCGCCACGCAAAGATCTGGTCCACTCATCATCACCAAACTCTCCGAGTGTATCTTCCACGTAACAAGATTGCTGGCGTCTAGGATCTTGTTCAAACCCTCTTCTTCTTCCTCGTCGTCTTCATCATCTTCCTGGCTAATCCCCTCTACTTCGCCATGGTTGGTCCAACAGGTATAGTTTGGCATGAATCCTCTCATGATCAAATAGTTCATAACCTGCCATCGGTGGGAGTGCTCCTTCTCATTCTTACAGATCTACACACGGACAACATATGTAGTCACTGCAGTAAGAAGGCAACCTTGGCGCATCCGAAAACCCCGCATGCCATCAATGAACTCTCTGGAGCGACGATCGCATTGTACATCCATTGCCTGTTCATCTACACCAAGTTATATTTTATTAAGAAAATATAGTTACATTTCAGAATCTAAAGCTCACAAGCACTTAGATCTACCTTTCTAATTACTTTTTGTTCTTTTTCAGTCTACAATTAAAGACAATATTTTTTTTGCTGTAACAAAAAAAACTCCACCTACACTTATTCTTTTTTGTCCTTCTACATTTATTGAACTAAAACTAACTAATTGTTACATTTTTTAATTATTTTTTATGCTTCTACAATTTTGAACCTAATTATTTTTCCCTTTCTACCTTTATAATTATTTTTATCCTTATACATTTTTAACTAAACCTAACTAAAAGTTTTTTACCCTTCACATTTATTGCACAAAAAAATAACTAATTGTTACATTTTTTTAATTTTTTTAATCCTGCTACAATTTTTAACTAAATCTAACGAATTATTTTTCCTTTCTATCTTTTTTATTTTTTTCCTTCTAATTTTTGCCTTATTTATTTCATACTGTAATAATTAGTTCCTAAAATTACGGTGATCAAGCTAGCTAGCAAATTTATCGTTCAATTTTGGATCCTAAAGCAAACAATTTAATTTTGAGATCAACTCCCTAAAATTAGGTGATCAAACTAGCTAGCAAATAAGCAAAGAAACTTTTCAGTGATGAAAAGCTAGCTAGCAAACAAGCAAAGAAACTTTTCAGTGATAAAAAGCTAGCTAGCAAACAAACACACCTTTCAACAAAGAACAAATCAACATTTCTCCACATCCAATATAAAAAAAATACTTAAGTGAGAAGGATGTTAACATGACGTTACTAACCTTGAAACACTTAATTTGCAGCTAAATCACCTCAATTGAAAATTTGGGCAAGACTCTCCTGAACAAGAGCTCGGCCCTTCCTGTTAACACTTCCCGTTCACCTCTGCGCCCTCGGGGAGGAAGAAGATGTTTTAAATGCACTGGGCGGGAGGCTTCTACAACCGGTTTGAGACACCAACCGCTTCTAGAGCTTGCCTTTTACAACCGGTTGGTGTCTCAAACTGGTTCTGGCAATCCACAACCGGTTTGGAACACAAACCGGTTGTAGAGATGGGACTTTACACGCGATTCGTGTTTCAAACCGTTTCTGGAAGTCCTCTCCCGCCCGTTGCCCATGAATCGGTTCTGGTACGAAGATTACAACGGGTTCGCACCAAACCGTTTCTGATGAACCGGTTGTGATGCCCAGTTCTGTAGTAGTGTCCTCCAGATGGACGGCCACCTCCCCCACCTCAGCGCCCCCGGCGTCCTCGCCCAGGTGCTCCGTCGCGCCCTCACTCGGTATTTTTCCCAAATCGACGAGGGGATGACTCTATGTCGGACAAATTGGTCGAAATCCATCGTTCCCACAGCAAGATCGGGGCTCCTACACTACCATCCCACCTTCTCCAAGCACAAATCGAAAGATCTCCACAAATCGAAGGAACATTTGGGGGAAATTTGTGTACCTCAAACCGTCGCTCCTAGTCCGCCTATGGTCGCTGTCGCCGTTCTTCACCCCTGTCGTCTCTCTCATCGATGCGGATACCCGCTCCCCTCCGCCTCCGGCTTGCGTGTAGATGAACCCCCCACCGGAACCCCTTCCTCGGACCAACCTCTCGCCTCTCGCCCTTTCCGCCGCAGCGCGCGAAGCCGAGTTGGTTGCTCCTCGCCCCGAGCTACGCCCGCGAAGGGATCGGTGAGAGAAACCCCCTCCCCCGGGATTCTCTCTCCAATCCCACCGGATTCCCCTCGCCGAAGGGAACCCGTTGGAGCTGTGCCGCCCATCCCGCCCTGGGCGTTTTCCCATCGCGAAGAGAATGGGTGCTGGGACGGGATGTCCTTAGAGACAGTCTTAGTCTGTCCTAGCCCATTGCCTACACAGATGACAGACCACTGTAGGATCAGAGCTTACCCAGAGAGGGAGGAGACCGCGAAGAGATGGAGTAGCACGACGGCAGCGGAGACCTCTCCGGAACCGGATTTGGAGAGGACAGCCCGGCGGAGATCCCGCTTGTGAAACTCAGATCCGGCGACGCTTGAGCTCCGTCTCGCCGGCGCCACTAATGCGGCGCCGCAGAAACTCAGTGCGCTCGTCGACCAATCCACCGGGACGGCTGCGTGGTGCTTCCTCGCGGGCGCGCATGGACACAGCGGTTGCCGATGGAGAGGACAGCGAGCGAAATGGTGAGCCACCGGAATGTGGCTGACGCGCTCTCGCAAAACAGATGGACCCGATCCTTCCGCAATGCACACGCACACAACACATCTATTGAGTTTGCCCTCCTCTGGGTGCGGATTCAAGACGTTGTGCTAGCTCCAAACATCGCACGACAACATTGTGCCCACGACCGCTGCACTCCGAATCAGTTTGTCCTTCAATTCTAAGGCAGCATCAGGTGCCTGCTTCTCGACTCATCAGAAAGGTCAACGAGGAAAGAAAATAAATACAGATTCTTCGGCTGTACTCTCCATCGGTGATTCGTGGTGAGTGTCATTTCCGAATTTTTTTGTAAATGATACTCTTTAAAATTCGTATTTCATCATATGACATTCTGATCTACTGTCATTGACTTAGATAATCCTACGGGTCATAGACACATTGGGATAACGTACAAATTGAATGTCATTTCCCGAATTTTTTCCCAACATGGAGGATATCGTTGCCACGAAAAGCTGGCCGCACTCCGCCTCAGCATCCGCCTCTTGTGCCCTTTGTGATCAAGCGCCAGAGTTTGCGGAACACACCTGTGAAAGCTGCCGTTACACACGGCAAGTCTGACATCCATCCTCGCCGTCCACCACACCACTTCGCCTACGCCTCCTTCTGTGGATTAGTGGAAAGACCAGGCTCACCAAAAGGCAGGACTAGTTTCACAATGCGGATGGTATGGAAATTCTGGAAAGAAACTAGCCAACGCATCTTCCAAGCTTCCAGAGCATAAGTGGGCATGGTTGCTCAATCTAAGAGCGCACCTAGTAGCGAGTAGCGTGTTAATGATCCAGCCTTTGCCCCTCTACCCCCTCTTCTTTCCTGTAATTAAGACTTAATTCTTACATAAATGAAATGGCAACCCTCGTGCCATTTGCTAAAAAAAGAATAAATTTTCACATGCCATTGCAAATTGCCCAATTATCCTATAAGCCGTTGCCTGTAGACATAATAATGGCATATACGAAATTGGGATTTTTCTCAATGACATGAGGAATTGCCCTAAAAAACATCCCATTTCCTGTCAGCTCAAAATCAATAGTTCTCTTACATCTATAGCTGTGAACATTAACAGCTAAAAGGTTATTTTCTTTGATTTGAACCAACCAAATGATGGATGGTTTGAGCTTACATTGTTTGTACGAATGATCAAAGAACAGGTATGACCGAACAGGACAGATCATCCTTCAGTTTGACTGTTGTACAACAATTGATTCCACTCAGACAAATACAATTAGAACGACCGGACTATGCACTATGTTGTACACTTGATGTATTGAATTTCAGGAGTAAAGAATGTGCGACTGGATGAGAACAGCTTGGCTGGTATAATAGATGGACGCTACATTAACGGGTCATGTCACCTCACAATATCAGCATCACAAGTTCGCATGCTACTGTCATTCATTACAGCTGACAAGTCAATCGGTTAGAAATGATTCAGCAACTTATTGGGTCAGCATTCCATTTTGGGGGTTGGGGCTATCCATCCTCTGGTTAGATCCTTTTATGTATGTCATCTCTCTTTACTGGCCTATTCTTCCTCTCATGCTGCTGCAGGCCTTTTGCCTCTTGTAACCTTGCTGGCAGGAAAATGCAGCCTTGCATAAAGCGGCCTTGGTGCCCTCGATGTCCTATCAAAGCCCCTCACGCAAACAAATCCTGCAGGAGTTTTACGAGACAAGGCACTCTACATTAGCTAGTTCTTGCTCATAAAATTAAGATTCTAGTTACTAAACAATAAATTTGCAAAAATCGTGTAGTATTTTGGATGAAGACCAGTTATTTTGGCACAAACTATGCAAAAACTCTATCATATGCATGAATGTAACTGTGCGATACACTGCTTCTTTACTATGGTTGCTCAACCTGAACTACATCTTGTGGAGAGTACTGTGAGAGTAAGCAATGTGGAAGCTTTAACACCCCCCCCCCCTCCCCTTTCCCCTTTTTCTGGCTAAAGATAACCATTTTTGAAACCTACTTTGCCATGCATGGCACATTAAGAATTAAAGCATTTAAGAGTAAATACAAATTTTGGAGAAAACTGAAGTATTTGCATAAAGAAAGTGAAACCTTTACCAGGATAACAACTGGAAACTATTCAATCCCAAATATACATGGGAATGCGCTAGAATCTCTACTATTAAAAAGAGGCTTGTGGTGGTCACTGGTAATACGTCACTTCACAGAAATTACCCACCATACCATTATACACTCCATGTTTTAGTGACTCTTTGTTTTGTACTTTACTTGAATAGTATGTTCGATTTGTTATTTTAACCTTGAGATTCTGTTGCAAGGCATCTTCTCTAGATACGATCTAATATTACAATAAATGATTTAGAATTTTATTTTTTTTGATGTTCTGTTATAAAATACGGGCATTCAGCTAGTTACTCTAAAAATGAAGACAGCCAGCCACCGGTTGGACTTAGATCTAGATGGTATTTCATAATTCAAGCCACATCATAACAGCAGAAAATTCCATGAAACCTAGCTAATTGTCTGCGATACACTAGTAAGGGGTGAGTGTTGTGTTGTTGTCTGACAATCCAAATTCATAAAATAATATATTTAACTCGAACCATTTGAAACTCATGTACACATGTATGACCAATTAACATTTTGGAGTTGATGTAACATTTGCTATATTTATATAAAGTGTGTTTAAATTCTATTCAAATAATTTTGACGTACTTTTGAATTTCGTGGTACTGTAGTGAATATAAACTCCTAAACTAGCTCAAACTAGTTGAACTGACGATAAATTATTTTTTTTTAGGAGTTTATTGTCTCAAATACACTTTTTTAATTCGTATATGAACATATTCTCATCAAACATCAGAAATCCCAAAGCACATTACCGTGCATTGATCTAGACGCTTAGGTACACAGGTGACCTAACATTCACTGATTGTGAATCAACATTGTTCCTATGTAATACAGTACAGGGGGTATTCTGTTGCGTGCATCTACTTAGTCTCGCTTGTACGAGACATCCATGCTAACCTTGGCCAGACTTGGTGCATGCAAGTGATGATGTTTGGTGGCCTCCATCTGTTGGGCCAGCCTCGGTTTTTAGAATTGTTTGGTTGCTTGCAAGGCTGATTGGATGCAAGAGACGAGAGATGGCTGAGATGCATTGGGGCCCATGCCTGCCAGGCCAACGAAAAGTAAAAAAAAAAACACGTTTCTTTGGAGCATCAGGGCCCATGCCTGCCAGGCCAACGAAAAGTACAAAAAAAAACACGTTTCTTTGGAGCCAAGCTAAGTGGATGCCTTTTCATCCTATGAGCTAGGCCCATGCATAATGCAGGCAACCAAACACTGCCCCATTGCACCCCGTGGACTAGCCAAACCATATGCAGGCAACTAAAAGCCGTTATAGGGTAACAAGTTGCACTGAATAAAAAGGAATCATAGATCCTAACTAGTTTTTTGAAGTTATGTCCATTATCGCTACAGTAAGAGGTAAAGACTTAAGGCAAATTCTTTAGATTGTTTTCTTATGATAATATTAATAAATGTTTATTAGAAGTTGTATTCTATGAAATAACTATGGCCAATGACTATTTTTACCTCCTAAAGTCCAATACTAGGTAAATGTGGTCTCCCATTTGCAAAAAACCATTCACAGTTTGACCAATCAACGACGATCGGCCCAATATGGGGATTATACCCTACGCACCTAGGCAAGCTCCATCCCAATGACATCATGCTATTTGTTATGCTACTTCTTTTCCAAGACATGAGAACTTTGAAAACATGCAATAGTACAAGTCATACATGTCAACTTAAGAGAAAGGAACCTCCATCGTAAAAGTAGAAACAAGTACTTAAGAGAAAGAAACTTCCAAAGTAAAACTACTTGTTTGATGCGCCTGCAACCACTACAACTACTATTCCATGCACATATCTCACAGGCCCCATCATTTCTTAATTTTAGGATTATTTCATAGTAATCTCTTGGTTTAAATTGCATATGTAGAAGCTTATTAATTAGGAGATTGTGCTTAGGACGCTTACCCCTCCAAAATATAGAATAAACATTGTTTTCATAATTTAGTTAAAGTAATGGCTTTTCAAGAAACTTTCCTACCATTTCACTATTATGATTTCTTACATAATTGCAAGAAGTGCGTTGTTGTGTGAACTTCCATATTTGTTCACCATCCTTAGGAGTAATATGTGGAGTTCTATAAGTCATGGCCTTGTATTTCTTATTTATTACATGTCACATGTTAATATATGTCTATGCACTACCATATTGCACTCATAATTATCCTAGATTCAATGAGCGCATAATTTTTACATAATGAAGATCTATGTTACTCGGATACTTCCCAAAACTGCCGTACTCGTATCCTGATACGTACTGGATAGGATATGTATTGAATACGTCCTAATACATATCGGATGCGTATCGGATGATTTCTCAATTACCAAATAAATAAAATAAATCCTGATAATTCTAAGATACTTCCCCGATACTTCCCTGATACCTCCTACCCTACCGCCCTACTCCGGTGTATTGAAGCCGGGGAGAACAGAGTCGTGCAGGGAGGAAGAAACATCAGTGTCGAGATCAGATCTGGTGGAAGAAGCACCAGCAGGGAGGTCAGACCTAGAGGAGGAAGAAACACCAGCTGGGAGGAGGAAGAAGCACCGGTGGCTCCAAGAACTGCATCCACTCTGAAGAGCCACCAGTGAGAGGAGCCGGAGTGTCCTTGGGGAGGCCACCGAGGAAGAGGGAGGGAGAGCACAGGGTGGAGCCGTGGAGGTGTACAGAAGCCAACATCCCTCCAAGGTTGGTACATCACAAGAGGAAGAAAGAGACTAGCACAAAATGTGATGGTCAAAAGGAAGTCTGTCACTCGGTCTGCCCCATGCCCTCATCTACCTTCACAACTTCACCTACATCATCTCTCCACTTAAAGCCTGACAATGTCATACCTACTGTCTCCCATGCACACATCTCAACACACCAACGAACGGAGATCTTCTGTGGTGGACACCCACTCAGGTGTATATTGCCATTAATATATATACATATATGTATCCCTGTATCGGGGTTTTTGAGAAATCATCGTATCGCAGTATTGTCATTCCCGTAACCATATCGCCATATCCATGCAACACAAACGAAGATTGCACCAGCCTCACATGTGCAAGCTTAGCTCTATGATTGCCCCGCTACTGTCATTAAGGGTAGTGGATGATGATGGCTAGACCTAGGATTCAAAATCTTAGTTTTGTTACCATATTAGTAAATATTATCATGGGAAAACAAGAGAGATATTCCATGTTCGAAAAAAGACCAATATATAAAGTTATTTTTTACTATATACCACTCAAATATGTAAATAGTCATGATATGCCACTTTCAACAAATTTCCCTCTTTATATCAATTTTCTTTCATTTTAAACTATATAATTTAGCGAGTTTACGCATACAATAGCTTTGTTATCCTATCACACTATCACTTTAGCCAAGGTCATCCCTCGTAGCACCACTTCTACTAGTCACTACTCGCAATCACAACATCGTGTGCCACTGGCTTTCAAAGTGTCAACCTCACCACTTCTTACCAACAACATCAATCACCACAATGAAGTATGTATGCACAGATAAAGGAACCGAACCATCACATAATGAAAATTAGTGTCTTTGTTGGCCAACAAGGCTTGTGGGTACATGTTGTGGGAGTTAAAACACCACATCTTGATGCCGAATAGGCATGTGACTCCCTACCGAACTATGGCCGCCATGACCATGTGTATCATTGCTGCTTTCCATTAGGGCCAACATGTCTATCATCACTGTCATGAATAGCACTCGTATTACTCTAGGGGCCAAAGGGCCAGTATATATACACAGTACAGGGACAAAAGAGGAAAGCCCAAATACAACAGGTAAGAGCCTAAAGCCCATATACAGCCCAATATACATATATCTAACACCCCCCTCAAACTCTTGGTGGGTTAACAACACTGAGTTTGGAGAAGTAAAAACTATGCTGCTGTCGAGTCTGTGTCTTCATGAAAAAATCTGCTAGCTGAATTTCAGAAAGCACATACTGAAGAGAGGCAACCTGCTCTTGAACCAGTGATCGTATATAGAAAGCATCAACACCAATATGCTTGGTGAGGTCATGCTTCACCGGATCACGGGCAATACCAATAGCTCCGGTGCTGTCAGATAAGAGGAGTCGGTGTAGTAACAGAAACACCAAAAACCCTCAAGTAACCAACGCAGCCATAGCGCGCAACTCAGCCTCTGCACTCGATCGAGAAACTGCCGTTTGCTTTTTAATCTTCCAGGCAATGAGAGAATCACTAAGAAAAACACAATATGCAGATAGAGACGGGCGATCAGAAGGATCCCAGCCCAGGTCGCATCAGAATAAGCATGAAGCTGTAAAGAGTTGGAGCGAGGAAAGAAAAGACGACAGGAGATAGTGCACGCAAATAGCGCAACACACGAAGGAGATGACTATAGGGAAGCTGAGTAGGAGCGGAGACAAACTGACTCAAGATATGAATAGCATAGGAGATATCAGGACGAGTGACATCATGGTACACAAGGCTACCAACGAGGTGTCGATACAGAGTAGGATCCGAAAGAGGATCCCCATCGGTGGGTCGAAACTGAAGATTAAGCTCCATGGGAGTCTTAGCTGTCTTATGGTCAGTAAGAGAGACCCGATCAAGAAGATCCCCAATATACTTCTCTTCGGACAAGAAAATACCCTCCTGAGTGGAGGTAACTGTTAGATATATGTATATATGGGCTTTAGGCCCTTTCCTTTTGTATTTTGGGCTTTCCTCTTTTGCCTCTGTACTGTGTATATATACCGGCCTTTTGGCCTCAGATGAATACATGCTCTATTCATGACATGGTATCAGAGCTATTCTAGGGTTAGGGTTTACTCACCATCTACCGTCAAGGTTAGGGTTAGGGTTAGGGCTTTTCCTCATCGGCTCTCTTACGCCGGCTCTCTGTCCTAACTCACCGCTGCCGGCTCTTCTCTTGGATTCCCGGAGCAAAGTTGACGCCCAACCGGCCCTCTTCCGGAGTCGACGCCCGACCGACCGGCTTTCTTCCGTCGCCGGCCTCGCCGTCGTCTTCGTCTTCGTGTCGAGTCTCCACGCCGCCGTTTCTGGAGGGACGCCGCCGCCTCGTCTCTGGAGGGACGACGTCGCCGGCCTCGTCGTCGTCTTCGTCTTCGCGTCGAGCTCGAGGAAGGCGGAGGAAAGCTCGCCGCCGCTTTCGTCTTAAAGAATCGTATATACATCTCGCGGGCCTTCTTCCGACGCCGCCATACTCATCTTCGGAGGACGACGCCGCGCCGTCGCCCTTGCCATAGCCGCCGCCGCCATCCCGCCGACGCCGCTGCCAAGACGCCACCACCTCGCCCATTGCCGGTGGTTCTTCCTCCTTCGTGCGTGTAGCATGATTGTAGTTCTTTTAGTACGCAGATACTATTAGTCGATACTCGTGACGATCAAAAAAATCAAAAAATCATTTAAAAAAAAAAAAAAATGTCGTCAGCACCGCTTACATTCGCGTTGCCGGTGATTTTGATGGCCTCATTATCAGGATTGGTCTCTTCATATGCGTCTTCACATGTGCGGCCAGCGTCTTTGGGATTTTCTCACTGGCGAGCTTCCTTGCCCGCCTCGTCCTGATCCTCCTGCGCTGCCCACCTCGTCAAAGCCTATTGATCCTGCTCGGAAGGATCCGGATGATTCTGCTGTTGATAAAAATGCCTCTGATGATCATAAAGAGGCTATGGAGTCTTATAAGTCTCAATATACTGCCTACAAGTTCTGGTGTGACGAGGATGCTCGTGCCTCTGCTATTTTGGTTGCTATCATGGAGGTGCATCTTACCGGAGAGGTGGTTTCTTTGGCTTCTGCACAGCTGATGTGGTCACATCTTTGTGATCGCTATGAGCCTACTAGTGACTCACAGTATCTTGCCGCTGTGCGACACGAGCAGTCATTGCAGCAGGGTGACTCTACGGTGGATGAGTTATATGCTCAGTTTTCGGCAGTATGGCGTCAGCTTGACTCTCTTAATGCTACAGATGCTGATCATGACCACCGGACTTGTGCTTGCTGCCAATGCCAGCAGTCTCGTTTGGAGCTTCGTCGCATCTACGACTGTCACACGTCTTCGGTCAGAGTTTGAGCAGATTCGTGCTCAGCTTCTTGCTCGTCATCCTCGTGTCTCTTTGTTGGAGGCCCTGGCTGCTCTTTGTACCGAGGAGACTCACTGGTCGCTGGCCTCCAGCTTCTCCGTCTGTGTTTGTTTGCTCGACACCTCCGGCTTCTCGTTCTTCGACTTCACCAAACCTCGCCGAGTCTTCGAGTGACGACGAAGGTGGCCTTCATCGCTATTATTGTGACAAGGATGGTCACCGAGCGATTTTATTCTGAGAAGAAGGATATTGCTCGTCGTCGGGCCACCAAAAGTATCTTCTTGCACGATTCTGAGATTGAGATCCTCCCAAATACTGATCCATCTCTTTGAGATTTTGATGCTATTGTGTCGCATGGTCGCCTCTACACCTACTGAGTTCTGCTGGTTACGCTGCGATCTTACGGTGAGATCACCTTCCTCTACCCCAGATACATCACCATGGATTCTTGACTCAGGTGCCTCTTTTCATATGACATCTGATTTTACCTGTCTTACTTCCATCAGTCCTTTGACACTCCTTTAACTGTTCAGACGGCAGATGGTACCTCTCTTCCTGTCACAGGACGAGGCACTCTTCTGTCTTCTTCTTTTCACGTTCCCACAGTTTCCCATGTTCCTAAACTAACCATGCAATTTATATCCGCGGCCAACTCATCGATCATGGTCGTCGTGTGATTCTTAATCTTGACTCTTGTTCTATTCAGATCGCCGCACAGGTCTTCGGTTGGTATTGCCCCCAGCGCCATGATTTGCGGCGTCTTTGGGAGCTTGATCGGCTTCTTCCTTCCTTCTCTGCCGATCTCTCCGTCTCCGCTGCTTCCTCCACGGCGCCTTTTGCTTAGTGGCATCATCGTTTGGGACATCTTTGTGGCTCGCGTCTGTCATCTTTAGTTCGTCATGGTCTGTTAGGATCTGTGTCTGGCGATGCTTCTTTAGATTGTGCGGGTTGCAACCTTGGCAAGCAGGTGCAACTCCCCTATTCTTCTAGTGAGTCTATGTCAGCTCGTCCTTTTGATCTTGTTCATTCTTATGTATGGGGTCCGGCCCCTTTTGTCTCGCAAGGTGGTCATAAATATTATGTCATTTTTATAGTTGATTTTTCTCGCTACACTTGGATATATTTTATGTCTCATCGTAGTGAGGTTTTGTCTATCTATAAAAATTTTGCCACCATGATTCGTACTCAGTTTGATTCTCCCATTCGTGTCTTTCGGGCTGACTCTGCAGGGGAATATCTTTCTGGGGCTCTTCGCGGGTTTCTCACTGAGCAAGGCACTCTCTCTCAGTTCTCTTGTCCCGATGCTCATGCTCAAAATGGTGTTACTGAGCGTAAACATCGACACCTTCTTGAAACAGCTCGTGCGCTCATGATTTCCTCCTCTGTTCCACCTCATTTCGGCCGAGGTCAAGTCACGCTTGTTATCTTATCAATCTTCAGCCTTCTTCTGCCTTTAAGGGTGGTATTCCCATAGAGCGTCTCCTCGGGCACACACCGGACTATTCTGGTCTTCGCTCTTTTGGGTGTGTGTGCTATGTTCTTCTTGCTCCTCGTGAACGCACTAAGTTGACAGCTCAGTCGGTTGAGTGTGTTTTTCTTAGGTATAGTGCTGAGCACAAGGGCTATCGATGTTGGGATCCCGTTGGTCGACGGATGAGGATTTCTCGGGATGTTACCTTTAATGAGTCTCCTCCTTTCTACCCTCGTCCTTCTTCTCCAACTTCTACTCTTGATTCCTTGTCTTTCTTGACTTTTCCTGATACTCCCATCTCTACTATACACTTTCCTGTTTCATCCTCTCCAGACCTTTCTCCTTCATTAGAGTCTCCTTCTTCATCTCCTCCCCCTGTTCCAGCTCGCTTTGCTTCCCCTTATCCTATTGTCTACACTCATCGCACTCAGCTAGTTAAGGAACCACCTGCTACCTCATCTTCTTCTGATGAGGCAGCTTCTACCTCTCCTCGATATGCTTTTCGTGATCGTCGATCCATTCGACCCCCCGAGCGTTTTGGCTTTGCTGGTGCGGTTCCTGTAGAACCGGCCTCTTACCGTAATGTTGTTGTTCATCCCGAGTGGCAACATGCGATAGCCGAGAAACTTGCTGCCCTTGAACGTACTGGCGCTTGGGAGGTTGTGCCTCTTCCGTCTCACGCTCATCCCATCACCTACAAGTGGGTCTATAAGGTTAAGACTCGCTCTGATGGTTCTCTTGAGCGCTTCAAAGCTCGTCTTGTGGCTCGTGGCTTTCAGCAGGAGCATGGTGTTGACTATGATGAGACCTATGCTCCTGTGGCTCACATGACCACTATTAAGACTTTTTGCTGTGGCCTCTGTTCGTGTGTGGCCTATCTATCAGCTTGACGTCCAAAATGCCTTTCTTAATGGGGAGCTGCATGAAGAAGTTTTTATGCGGCCTCCGCCGAGGTATTTTGTTTCTGATGGGATGGTTCTTCGCCTTCGTCGGGCTCTGTATGGGCTTAAACAAGCTCCTCGTGC
Source organism: Olyra latifolia (assembly GCA_036346145.1). NCBI lineage: Eukaryota > Viridiplantae > Streptophyta > Magnoliopsida > Poales > Poaceae > Olyra > Olyra latifolia. The sequence goes on along the minus strand of CM070524.1, from coordinate 36,175,416 downwards.
ATGGTTTCAGCGTTTTTCTTACGTGGTCACTTCTTCGCTGGTTTTTCATTAGTGATCATGATCCTGCTATTGTTTGTTCACACTTCGTCTCGTGGTCGCACTCTTCTTCTGCTCTATGTCGATGACATGATCATTACTGGTGATGATCCATCTTACATTGATTTTGTCAAGACTCGTCTTAATGAGCAGTTTCGTATGTCTGATTTGGGTCCTATTCGTTATTTCCTTGGGATTGAGGTTACCTCCACTCCAGAAGGTATTTTCCTATCCCAAGAGAAGTATATTGGGGATCTTCTTGATCGAGCCTCTCTTACTGACCACAAGACAGTTGAGACTCCTATGGAGCTTAATCTTCAGCTTCGACCCACCGATGGAGAACCTCTTTCGGATCCTACTCGGTATCGACATCTCGTTGGTAGCCTTGTGTACCTTGGTGTCACTCGTCCTGATATCTCCTATGATGTTCATATCTTGAGTCAGTTTGTCTCTGCTCCTACTCAGCTCCACTATAGTCACCTCCTACGTGTGTTGCGCTATTTGCATGGCACTATCTCCCGTCGTCTTTTCTTTCCTCGCTCCAACTCTTTCCAGCTTCATGCTTATTCTGATGCTACCTGGGCTGGAGATCCTTCTGATCGCCGGTCTCTTTCTGCTTATTGTGTTTTTCTTGGTGATTCTCTCATTGCAGGAAGACTAAAAGCGAGCGGCGAGCCGATCGAGTGCAGAGGCTGAGTTGCACGCTATGGCTCTTTTGACCGCAGAGATTACTTGGTTGCGTTGGTTACTTGAGGATTTTGGTGTTTCTGTTACTGCACCAACTCCTCTTTTGTCTGATAGCACCAAAGCTATTGGTATTGCCCGTGATCCGGTGAAGCATGAGGTCACCAAACATATTGGTGTTGATGCTTCCTATGTGCGGTCACAGGTTCAGGAGCATGTTATCTCTCTTCAGTATGTGCCCTCTGAGATTCAGATAGCAGATTTCTTCACGAAGGCACAGACTTGACAGCAGCATAGTTTCTACCTCTCCAAACTCAGTGTTGTTAACCCACCATGAGTTTGAGGGGGAGGGTGTTACAAATATGTATATATGGGCTTTAGGCCCTTAGAAAAGCCAGCAGCAATGACCACGCCAGAAAATTGCTGAAACCATGCCCGAGAAGCTTATTTAAGCCCATACAGAGCCAGACGAAGGCGAAGAACCATCCCATCCGAAACAAAATACCCCGGCGGAGGCCGCATAAAAACTTCTTCATGCAGCTCCCAATTAAGAAAGGCATTCTGAACATCAAGCTGATAGATAGGCCACGCACGAACAGAGGCCACAATAAAAAGAGTCATAATAGTAGTCATGTGAGCCACGGGAGCATAGGTCTCATCATAATCAACACCGTGCTCCTGCTGAAAACCACGAGCCACAAGACGAGCTGACATACTCACTAGAAGAATAGGAGAGTTACACCTACTTGCCAAGGTTACAACCCGCACAATCTAAAGATGCATCACCAGACAGATCCTACCAGACCACGACGATGACAGACGCGAACTACAGAGATGTCCTAAACGATGATGCCACTAAGCAAAGGACGCCGTGGAGGAAGCAACGGAGACGGAGAGACTAGTAGGAGCAGCGGAAGGAAGACGAAGCCAGTCAAGCTCCCAAAGACGCTGCGAATCACGGCGCCGGGGGCCAATACCAACCAGAAGACCCAGCGACGATCCTGAATAGAACAAGAATCAGTATCAAGGATCACACGACAACCATGATCAGTGAGTTGGCCGACGGATATAAATTGCATGGTTAGTTTAGGAACATAGGAAACTGTGGAAAAGTGAAAAGAAGACAAAAGAGTGCCTCGTCCTGTGACGGGAAGAGAGATACCATCTGCCGTCTGAATAGTTAAAAGAGTGGTCAAATGACTGATGGAAGTAAGACAGGTAGAATCAGATGCCATATGAAAGAAGGCACCTGAGTAAAGAATCTATGGTGATGTATCTCAAATAGAGGAAGGCGGTCTCTCACTAGAAGATTGTAAAGCAGAACCAGTAGAACCTGACGGTGAAGAGGCAGCCATGCAACACAATAGAATCAAAATCTCAGCAGCAGATCCGGTGCCCGAGTGGAGCGGCGGCCGACAGCGACCCTGGGCGCCGACGGCAAGCAGAACTGCAAAGGTGGTTGAGGCAACACGAATCTGGGCGGTGTAGACGGCACCCAGTGCGGATCCCGCGGCAACGGAGCCCACGGCGGCGGATCCCGTGACGACGACCCAGCGGAGAGGACCGACAGCAGAGAAGGACGAGATCGCCAAAGAAAAGACGACAGCGACTACAGCGTGGTGAGAGACTATAGTGGGCAAGGCGGCACAAGTGCACCGCTGTACGAAACCCTAACCCTAGGTATGATGCTTTGATACCATGTCAGGAATAGCACTCGTATTACTCTAGGGACCAAAGGGCCAATATATATACACAGTATAAGGGTAAAAGAGAAACGCCCAAATACAACAGGTAAGGGCCTAAAGCCCATAAACAGCCTAATATACATATATCTAACAATCACTACCTATCATTCACAAGATAAGAGGGTGTTGCCTATTGTTTACTACATATTGCATCTAGTGACCATGATTTTGGAAGACTCAAATGCATTATTTTCATGTGCAAAAATGGAAAGCAAAGGATCGAAAATATTTGCATATATTGAATTGGTCAAAGATGGTGGTGATAAGAGGATATCTCGGCAAGTGATAATCAACGGTTTGGTGGAGGAATGTTAAAAATCGGGGTAGTCCTTGTACACGCTCAAAGAGACCTATACATTATTGACACTTGCAGCTACCAATTGATACTTTGTTTTTGCATGAATACTATTACAGAGAAAGAAGTACACAGATCTTTAGGTGACTAGCCTATGCTCTAGTACCATTTTCCAATAGGAGACACTCTAATTGCTTTATTCTAGATCACATACAAATAGGAGGACGCCACCTCTATTTATAATAGTAGATAGCCATTAGATGTATGACACTTGTCATTATCTACTATCATGAACCCTCCTAGAAACTAGTGTTATCCATAAAAAAATATCTAACATCATGCATACTGAAAATATTCTAGAAGACTCCTTAATTATTTGTTCCAAGGCAAATATTTTTTCTTGTAATTTCTTCTTTATAGAAGATCTAGGCATGCATTGATAATTCTCAATAAGGAATAAGACGCACAAGGGGTACCATCCAATTTTTCTATCATGAACCCTCCTCGAAACTGTTAGAATAGGCACTTGTATAGGGTTGTTTTGTCTTTTTCCCTTCTGTCCTGTACATGTATACATAGCCCAATTAGGCCCAGGAAGGGGTATGCTGCAGTCTAACATAGTATCAAGCCAGGGGACTTCCCTCTGGGGTTTCCCTCCCACCCAGCAGCCGCCGCCGCCTATCCGGCTTGTCGCCGACTGGTGTCGCCATCACATCATGGCAGTGCCCTCCTCTCTTCTCCTTTCCCCACCTTCTCTTGCTTCTTGCTGCGGCTGCCCTCGTTTCGAACCGCGCCGTCCCGACGCTGGTCCACCCTGGCACACCAAATCTGCGCCGGCCAGGCCCCGCTTACTGCTGGATCCATGCGCCGTCCCGGCCGTGCCCAACCTCGTCGCGCCTGTCTTGCGCCGCTCCTCAATTATTTGTTCTAAGCTCTTCAAGGCAAATATATGTTTCCTTGTAATTTCTTCTTTCTAGAAGATCTAAGTATGCATTGATAATTCTCAATAAGGAATAAGATGCACAATGGGTAATCATGTCAATATAGTAGGCAAAAGAACAAAATGAAGGTATATCAACAGATACAACGTAAGCAGTATATTATTACTGTTTACATGTTTGCAGTCGCAAGTCAAACAACTCAACGGACGAAGATGTGCAAGGAGGTGGATCAAGAAATATATCGGCAGCAGTAATACCTAGTTATTCACATGTTTGGAGTGGCATGTGCTGGACACGAACCTTTACGGTGGCAAATTATGAAATATGACTCTCACGAGTGATATACAATAAAAAATCCCTCTAGTGAATCAATTGAATGCCACTCCATTTTTTTGGCCTTCCACGACTTGCCATAACTCCCGATGTAATCAATTTTATGCCACTTCATACATTGGAGTTTCTAGTATTTGCCACCTTATCATTATTTTAATCTTTTCCATTGACCACATTTGGAATGACCATCTAGCCCCTACCTTCCCCTCACCTGTCAATTCGGCCAAACTCTCCTTACCAACCACAATGAAGAGGCTCAAGGAGTGGTGACCTCACCCTCACATGATGCTCATGACAACTTCTTAATGATGGTGAGACCTTTCTTAAACACAATTCATGCTTTAGTCTACTTCACATTAAAGAGGTCCAAAAACCTGCCGTTTCTCCATAACGACCACTTGAGGCACACTAAACCATAGTCTTTGGTCGTCTCCTTGCAAGCCGTTGTCACCATTGTGATATATGAGACAATCCTACGTAGTGGCGAGGATTGTCTCCCTCTTATAAGGCAACCAGAGCCTAGAGGATAGCACGCTCCATGCCAACAAGAATGATAATGTTGGTAGAGACCTTTTAGAAGCATGCGGCAAGCTTGTCCACTTGCCCATTACTTCTTAATGGATTCTACTAGGAACATAGTGTTGTGGGCCTTGAAACTCATTGCATCTTCTCCCACTTTGGTAACAAGTCCCACATATTGTTCTCTTGCTTTATCACAATTTGTGGGCCTTAGGAAACCATCTTGCTTGTCTCACTTAGGTCACACAAGAAGGATAGGGGCAAAACAAGCTACTCATAGGAGGTAAGATGGCCATTTCACATTGGGAAATAGCAAGATGAATAGAATATTCAAAACTTGCAAATAACGAGGGAACCAATGTATGGAGTGGCATAAAATTGATTAAACAATGATCAATGGCAAATCATAGAAGGCGCAACTATAATCATCCCATATACGAAGGGCATGGGGCACAAGAATGCAAACCAGAGATAATAAGGGACTAAACTAAACTAATAAAATTATACAAAGAAAAATTTCCTTTTGACACTAGTTTGAGCTCTTTGCTCTTATCATGACAAAATCATAGCCCCATGCCATCATCCACCACAAATTCTGCTATTGCTACCGACGAGATCAACTGCCATCAACACCCTTGAGCTTCGTCACCATCATCATTCTGATCATCACCATCACAAGGAAACAATGCCATTACTATAAATGACTATTGTCGCATCTGTTAGATATATGTTTATTGGGTTGTATATGGGCTTTAGGCCCTTGCCTGTTGTATTTAGGCTTTCCTCTTTTGCCCTGTACTACGTATATATACTAGCCCTTTAGCCCCCAGATGAATACAAGTACTATTCATGATATGGTATCAGAGCAAAATTTAGGGTTAAGAGTTTATCACCGGCGTTGCACTTGCGTCGTCTCTTCCCACCGTCACTCTCCGGCTGTTGTCGACTTTTCTTTGACGACATCTGCCTCTTCACCATCAGGTTCTGCTTTACGGTCTTCAAGTTAGAGACCGTCTTCCTCTACTTCAGGTGCATCACCATGGATTCTTAACTCAGGTGCCTCCATTCCTATTACATTTGATTCTACCTGTCTTAACTTCCATCAGTCCTTTGACCACTCCTTTAACTGTTCAAACGGTATATGGTACCTCTCTTCCTGTTATAAGACGAGACACTCTTCTGTCTTCTTCTTTTCACGTTCCCATAGTTTCCCATATTCCTAAACTAACCATGCAGCTTATATCTGCCAACCAACTTACTGATCATGACTGTCATGTGATCCTTGATACTGATTCTTGTTCTATTCAAGATCGTCGCACGGGTCTTCTGGTTGGTATTGGCCCTGGCGCCGTGATTCGCAGCGTCTTTGGGAGCTTGACTGGCTTTGTCTTCCTTCTACAGCTCCTGCCAGTCTCTCCGTCTCCGCTACTTCCTCCACGACGTCCTTTGCTCAGTGGCATCATCGTTTAGGACATCTCTATGGTTCGCGTCTGTCATCTTTAGTTCATCGTGGCCTGTTAGGATTTGTTTGCTGATGCTTCTTTACATTGTGCGGGTTGCAACCTTGGCAAGCAGGTATAACTCCCCTATTCTTCTAGTGAGTCTATGTCAGTTCGTCTGTTTGATCTTATTCATTCTGATGTCTAGGGTCCAACCCCTTTTATCTCGCAAGGTGGTCATAAATATTATGTCATTTTTATAGACGATTTTTCTCGCTACACCTGGATATACGTAGTGAGGTTTTGTCTATCTATAAAAATTTTGCCACCATGATTCGCACTCAGTTTGATTCTCCCATTCGCGTCTTTCAGGCTGACTCTGTAGGAGAATATCTCTCTAGGGCTCTTCGCGGGATTCTCACTGAACAGGGCACTCTCTCAGTTCTCTTGTCCTGGTGCTCATGCTCAAAATGGTGTTGCTGAGCGTAAACATCGACACCTTGAAACAACTCGTGCGTTCATGACTTCCTCCTCGGTTCCACCTTATTTTTGGGCTAAGGCAGTCTCTGCTGCTTGCTATCTTATCAATCTTCAGCCTTCTTCTGCACTTAAGGGTGGTATTCCAGTAGAGCGCCTCCTAGGGCACACACCAGACTATTCTGGTCTTCGCTCTTTTGGGTGTGTGTGCTATGTTCTTCTTGCTCCATGTGAACGCACGAAGCTAACTACTCAGTCAGTTGAGTGTGTTTTTCTTGGGTACAATGCTGAGCACAAGGACTATCGGTGTTGGGATCCTGTTGGTAGACGGATGAGGATTTCTTGGGATGTTACCTTCAATGCGTCTCATCCTTTCTATCCTCGTCCTTCTTCCCTAGCTTCTACTATAGATTCCTTGCCTTTCTTGACTTTTCCCGATACTTCTATCTCCACTATACACCTTCCTGTTTCCTCCTCTCCAGAGCCTCCTACCTCAAAGTCTCCTTCTTCACCGTCTCCTCCCCCTGTTCCAGCTCGTTTTGCATCTCCTTATCCTATTGTCTACACTCGTTGTCATCAACCAGTTGAGGATCCACCTGCTACCTCATCTTCTGATTTGACAGCTTCTACCTCTCCTCGTTATGCTCTTCGTGATCGTCGATACATTCGACTCCCTGAGCGTTTTGGCTTTGCTGGTGCAGCTCCTGTAGAACCGGCCTCTTATCATGATGTTGTTGTTCATCCCAAGTGGCAACATGCGGGATAGCCAAGGAGCTTGCTGCTTTTAAGCGTACTGGCACTTGGGAGGTTGTGCCGCTTCAGTCTCACGCTCGTCCCATCACCTACAGGTGGGTCTATAAGGTTAAGACTCGCTCTATGGATCTCTTGAGCATTTCAAAGCTCGTCTTGTGGCTTGTGGTTTTCAGCAAGAGCATGGTGTTGATTATGATGAGACCTATGCTCCTGTGGCTCATATGACCACTATTAAGACTCTTTTTGTTGTGGCCTCTGTTCATGCGTGGCCTATCCATCAGCTTGATGTTCAGAATGCCTTTCTTAATGGGGAGCTGCAAGAAGTTTTTATGCAGCCTCCGCCAGGGCATTTTGTTTCGGATGGGATGGTTCTTCGCCTTCGTCGGGCACTATATGGGCTTAAACAAGCTCCTCGGACATGGTTTCAGCATTTTTCTTCCGTGGTCACTGCTGCTGGCTTTTCTATTAGTGATCATGATCATGCACTCTTTGTTCACACCTCGTTTCATGGTTGCACTCTTCTGCTCTATGTCGATGACATGATCATTATTGGTGATGGTCCATCTTACATTGATTTTATCAAGACTCGTCTTAATGAGCAGTTTCGTATGTCTGATTTAGGTTATTTCCTTGGAATTGAGGTTACCTCCACTCCAGAGGGTATTTTCTAGTCCCAAGAGAAGTATACTGGGGATCTTCTTGATCGGGCCTCTCTTACTGACCACAAGACAGCTAAGACTCCCATGGAGCTTAATCTTTAGGTTTGACCCATCGATGCGGAACCTCTTTCGGATCCTACTCGGTATCGACACCTCGTTGGTAGCCTTGTGTACCTTGGTGTCACTCGTCCTGATATCTCCTATGTTGTTCATATCTTGAGTCAGTTTGTCTCTGCTCCTACTCAGCTCCACTATAGTCACCTTTGTGTGTTGCGCTATTTGCGTGGCACTATCTCTTGTCGTCTTTTCTTTCCTCGCTCCAACTCTTTGCAGCTTCATGCTTATTCTGATGCTACCTGGGCTGGGGATCTTTCTGATCGCCGGTCTCTGTCTGCATATTGTGTTTTTCTTGGTGATTCTCTCATTGCCTGGAAGACTAAGGAGAAGACGGCAGTTTCTCGATCGACTGCAGAGGCTGAGTTGGGCACTATGGCTCTTTTGATGGCAGAGGTTACTTGGTTGCGTTAGTTACTTGAGGATTTTGGTGTTTCTGTTACTACAGCGACTCTTGTCTGACAGCACCGGAGCTATTGGTATTGCCCGTGATCCGGTGAAGCATGACCTCACCAAGCATATTGGTGTTGTTGCTTCCTATGTACGATCATAGGTTCAGGAGCAGGTTGTCTCTCTTCAGTATGTGCCTTCTAAGATTCAGCTAGCAGATTTCTTCACGAAGGCACAGACTCGACAACAGCATAGTTTTTACCTCTCCAAACTCAGTGTTGTTAACCACCATGAGTTTGAGGGGAGGTGTTAAATATATGTATATTGGGCTGTATATGAGCTTTAGACCATTACCTATTGTATTTGGGCTTTCCTTTTTTGCCCCTGAACTGTGTATATATATACTGGCCCTTCGGGCCCCAGATGAATACAAGTGCTATTCATGACAGCATCTAGACCAAGATCCTATTTAATCACCATTATCAATAGAGCCTTCGCTATAAATTTGAGAGGCAAGGACCTGGTCGCCTGCTATGACACCCATAACCTCCGAATCTTAACTACACGCATGAGAGCACAACCTCACCACCACTTAGGGAGGCAAGGGCGGGCATTTGTGCGACCTATCTATTGTTAGTCCAATAAATCTATTTTTCTTTTTTTTCTTAGCAAAATCCACCAAGGAAATGCAAAACAATTGAAGATCGGCCAGAAAAAGGTGCAAAATTTCAAAATTTCAATTGCAGAAGGGAGAACATAGCTCAAACAAAAGGTGCAAAATTTCAATTGCAGAAGGGAGTACATAGCTCAAACCAGTGCCAAAAAAGAACTTCTATACATAAATTTCTATATATAATAGGCCTTTCGACGAAAAAACTGTGGGATAATTTGATGCGGCAAAGCTTTACATGCATCTACCTCCGATAATTGTCAACCCACAGGTTTAGACCTCTGGGATCATAAATTAGTTTGGTTGGGGTATTTTTCATGGTTCTTGGCTTATTATAGGAAATCAATCCGAAGCTTCACTTTCTTGTTTCTCTTATTGTTAATTAGTTCTTTGTTTTAGTTCCTTAAATGATGACCATGTTGCCCTGTAGTCTATCTTTAACCAGATCTCAGTATATCATAAACCCACTTATAGACTTAGTATAAGCCCTTATCTACCAATCTTCAAATGAGCCCATCCTAGATGGTTTCTGTAGCTTCTATAGTACAAATTAAGAATATTCATTTTATGGTTCCCTAATTATACAACACACGTTATTTATTCTAATCAAAAGAAAGATATGTACAACATGTTTTTGCTTGAAATGTTCAAACCGTTGATAATGCACTGCTTTGTTCAAAATTTGAACATAAGCTTATATTTTAACAAGGGTATCTGTTAAATTTTCTAGAGGCTATACTACCAAATTATGTAGCATTACTATTTAGATTTTAGAAAAAGCGGAGCTCATCAAAACAACTATGCTGTTAGCATTATGCTGCCTAACTTCTTTTTTTTTTTGAACTGAAGGGGCTGCCTAACTTTTAAGAGTACTAATAAATACTAGCTTTCTTCATTGCAGCCATAATATAAAAAAAAAGATAAAATAGGTACCTCTCCAAAAGCATTGTTGTATCTCTTCAGTCGTTAAACCTGTATAAAAAAAAACACGTGATAATTAGGCAGTTCTTGGTTTAAAAGAAGAAGAAATTTGGTTGTAAACAGTTTGCCATTTAAACCACAATATAGTCCTCTGCTCCTATGCCAATAAGGGTTAAAAAAAATGCTTAACACATAATGTCCTGGTCCATGGCTGCAAACATTTCTAGGATGCTCCCAGCAGCATCCTATTTCAACAAAATAATTTGAGCTATGAATTCAAAATTGCACTTTAAATATGAAATCAGGAACAGAGCAATTTGAACTGGTTTCAGGCAGAAATTCAATTGGCTCCACTAGCAAATTAGATAGAGTTGCAAACATGTTGAGGGCTCAATCGCACATGGTTGTTTGATATTAACCAACTACATGGCAATAAAACATTGCATATGATCCTTTTCGTACTTCCATTCAATCCAATTTTGGCCTCATAGTTGATAACCTAATTCTGGTTTAGGATTTTGCAAATGCAAGATTTTTTTAACACACATTTTTCAAAGATAAAAAATTAAACTTACACCTTTCTACTCTAGTTGAAAAGCTCATGACTAAGCTAGAGTGCACTTTTAATAAACTTGAGAACAATTTGATAGGCTAGCAGCTCCAGGCAGTAAACCCTATTTCGCTAACTGATGTTACTCTGTCATAGAATGCAGCCAATAAATGGTTAACCATGAACAAGAACCTAGGTTACTGTTGAATTTTATTCTCCAATTTTGAAACAAAATCTAGGTTACGCTCCATATGGTGTAACATTATGAAATCTGATATCCAATAGTAAGGAACAAATTTTATGCAATTTCATTGTACGAAATCCAAACTCATGTTTATCATCTGCAGGAGCAATACCTCTAAATATTGTAGGAATTGAGGTTCCAAAGTAAACTGTTCGTCTTGGGAGGTTCCATATCCAACTTCGTGGGACATCAATTGGATTTTGGCTTGAGAAATGGTCAGCAAATACCTACATCACAACATTTGTACCACATATAACTCTGATGGAACAGAACTCTTTATATTGTCTATACTCTGATGGAACAGAACTCTTTATATTGTCTATAAGTAGGATGGTAAGGGTTTACGAAGATTTAATGTTCACCTCATTAACTTGAAAATACGTCCCATTAAGTGGGAAGCTTCCTCTCATAGCTGTCCGGCACGGTATCTGCTTGAATTTGATCAAACAATTAAATTTTTTTCGTTTACGAATCTATATAGTTTACCTCGTAAATACTTATAAACACATAGGAAACTTGCCAGAATTGTTCCTCTGACTATCTGAGCTTGCATTTCTCGTACACTGTTGCAACTAAAGCAAGTTGAACTTTGACATAGTTTCCCGGTTCCCTCAGAGTTGCAGAATGTCTTTGGTGCATCAGTTGATTGTGCTGTTTCGCCTGTTCAAAGTTCAACATCAGTACCCGTACAAGAACAAAGTATCAAGCACATGATCTTGCCTGGGGTCCATATAGAAAGAAGATATGGGCAGGGATCATCTGGTTGTCTCCGGTCAAGCTGCAGACATAAGCAAACCATTAAATTTATTACATAAATGATTAAAATAGTTAGTATGTATTTGATATCTGCTAGGAACTTACTCCTTCCAGAAGAGGGTGTGTGTCTGGCAGTTCATAGCTGCAAACAGATGAAATTAAAGAAGTCAAAAGAATAATTAGAAGGTAACACCATACATGCAGATATATGTGCCTGCTTGCACAGTGATACGGATATTACAAAAAAAAAACTCAGGGGAGCTTTAGTTATTCTCATGGCATTAATTTTATTAAAGACAATGTCATACACTTGGTGTTCCGTCCTCAGGCGACTGACATTCTTGAGCTTGGTAGTTGGAATGGAAGCAGCTTCAGGAGTAATGGCAACCAAGGCTTTTGACATGTCAGCATCTTCAATCTCAATATTATTTGCTTGCATATAACTCTTCAAGTTTTGAGTAAACTCCTCAATATTAAGATTGATAGTAGGGATTTCATCTGAGTCTTCACTAAAAAGATCCTCTATAGCACCCTCTTTGGTCCCTGGACTTTGTGGTTCAGGTTCTGGGGTTGATGGTTCCTCAATTATTGGCTGATGATTACCGAAAGCATATCGATGATGGTTTGCACTCCACTCAAGTTGACCCACAGGTTTTGGATCTATGTAAGTTTGATGGCAACTCGTAGCAGCATTTGAAGCTTCCGATGCAACTAAACTCTTCTCCTCAGGTCCAGGAAGAGCAAGCCTTGCACTGTATTAGCCCATTGTAATTATAATATTAAATTTGCATCCCATCCCAAGAAATTCCAAAAAAAAACACTGCTTTCATTTCTCCAAGTAGAATTGGTAACTTCTCACAGCATAAAAATGAAAAACAATGAAAACTTAATTCAAATTAATTTATTAACTTCAATTGAAGCTCAAATTGGAGTGATTTTTTTCGAATGAGCAAATTGGAGTGAATTGAAACCTGCCTGAAACAGTGAAATTAGGTTTTAAGCTTAGAAGATCACTAGAATATACATAGTCAGCTAAGATTGCCCATATTCCTATCCATAGTCTAAATGGTGGTTTAATAACTAGAATTTATAAATACATTTCAATAGATAATGAATAGTGGCATGCATGTATATATATAATGCAGCCCATCAATAGATGAAGTAACTACCATATCATGCATTTAAGAAATTACCTTGCAAATGCACTAGCAAAGTGCTTACATTCAGCTCTCATAGGACATGCATTGCAATTAGGCTTACTTTTTGTGCAAAAAACCTAAAAGATGAACGAAAAACAATCCATTAGTTCACAGCAAATCAGGCTCTTGTTGGATCATTACATTTTCTGTCTCGAGTTTGTCACCTTTCCAAAAGTTATCATTTGGTAGTGAAGCTCATATCTGTGTATTGAGAGATGTCACTAAATGTTACCAACCAAGAGTACTTGTTGTCTGAAGTATTAATTGAATAACTTACAGTGTCAGTTGATCAAGCTTGCATAGTCGAGGCCAAAGATATTTCTGTATGTGTTCCAGCATGGGATACCTTCAACGATAGAAGATCAGACTGATATGTTAGATACATGCCTTCATATGCGTGCACTATGGTCAAGCCAATTCAAGGGAGTAAAAATACAAACAGTTCCAATAGGTGCAGTTGAAGAGACTCGGGCAGGGGTTGAAGAGGCACCCAGCCAAGCCTCACACATATCCGACCAACATTTGTGTCCACCTAACAAATTAACATACAGAGCTTTTGAATAAAGTTTGCTTTAAAAAATGTTTTGGAAGGCCAGGAACAAAGAACTTACAGGAAAAGCCATATGATGTAGTGTCAAGAGGCGAACACATTCAACACTCTTAAGTCCAAGCCCTCTAATGCTTAGAAGGTAGTCCCTGAAAGAGTAAAGAAAAGGTGCTCACAGGTTTAAAACACAGACAATTTAGCTCTTGCTATTTGCTAGTAGTATAAAAGCTGATGAGGACGCACTTTTCGTTGTTGATTTCCTACTTCACACTACCAACAATGGCATGGCAAGATAGAGATTGCAGGTGCAAGATAGGAAAAATTTACATAAATAATAAAAAAAAACTCCAGCTTGTTTGAAATTATAAAGGAAAAACAGGTGCATCCAAAATCAACACAAAGTGTCTTATAAGGTCAACAAGTCAATAGTTCTGACAGTTTGGTCTGTGTAAGTAATTAGACTTACTTTGCTTTGTCTGGTTGGACACCTCTCAGCCATTCAAGATCAATGCTTCCATGGTCTCTCACCAGTCGGTTTAGAAATTCCTGCACATAATAAGACCAAAATTAAAATGGAACAATTCAATATTGGAACCCATACATGTACCAAAGTTGTGGGCATGTTTGAATGACTAGTTCTTCAATAATGCCATTTTGGTTCAAAGAACTTCTTGCTACCATACTTACTTTTATCCGTTCAGCTAGCATGTTATTCATTCCTCGCGCTCTGATAGTTTCAGATATTTCCTTAACATCTGCTTGCCTTACTGCTTCCCAATCAACAGTATCCATTGTTGCATTATGACTTCTTTGGTTATCACCACCATTGCAAAACACTTCTTTTCGTAAATTATCCCAATCATAAGCTTTCTTTTTAGGCCGACCTCGTACTTTCTTTGCTTTTGATTCATCTGTAGGAACTTCCACAAAATCGTTTTGAGTATCTTTGGATTTCCCTATTGGATCTGAAGGAACTTCTGAGACCTCTGAATGAGCATGTTGGTTTTTACAAAAGTTTGAAGAACAAAGCTTTTCACATGTTTTTGCCTGAACCCTGAGATCGTTTTCCTGTTGACCACATCTTGACTGAGATTTGTCTCCAACATGCTTAGTGGTTGTGTGTACCTCCTGCAAATTTGAACACCCATCCTGTTCCACAAATGGAACTTCATTTTCGTTCCTCAAAGAACTGTTCTCACAACAGGAGTGCTCCCTAGAAAATAGCACTTCCTTTGAACTGATTGATGGTTGATAGTTTTGTTTAATTATTGGTGAAAAACCAGCTTCTGGTGAAGGCTCAGAAGGGAAACAAGATCTCTCCTGAACTAAGGACCCATCTATACTATATAATAGGTTGCTTGCACAATCAGCCATTTGGGTTCTATATTTGTTAGCCATGATAGAAGATGGAAGCTGATAAAAACTAGCCTCAGATTGTGTAGCAATGGAATGATTAGCTCTTTCAAGGCCTGTGCAGAATGATTTTTCGAAATGGCTGGCATATGGGACATCTGTGAAATCAAACTGGTCATTCTGAGCATAGGAGACAGAAGTATGTACAGGCTGGTATGTTCTGTTAAGATCAAGCATCACACCCTTATTCACACCTGGAACTGGAAGAAGATTAGATCCATGGTATTCTGATGATCCAAACTTTGTGTTGTGCATGTTTTCTAGATCTTGTATCTGTGGAATCACTGTATGCGTAGTTGAACTCGCCATCCCATTGGACAAATTTCTCGTGATGAAATCCTCTTCTGTAAAACATGGTAATGAACTGGATCCCACAGGATCAAATCTTTGAAACAGATAATCTGGTGAATTTTGAGAAGAAACAGCAGAATTTTGTGAAGAAATAACATCTTCCAGTGACCCATCTTCAGCTTCTACCACGCTTGCAATGCCATTTGCTGGGACAACAGATCCTGGTGGACTTTTTTCATGTAATCCAGGTAGGGACTTCCTATTTGAAACAGAAAATTCTCCTGCTGCACCGCTGACTCCATATCCAGAAGAACTTCCAATCAATTCATTACTATTACTTCCTTCATTGTCTTCTGTACTGATTAATGATCTTATGTCACTCATCTCTTCGACAGATAACTTCCCTTGTAGCTTAATAGAATCACCAAATAGTCCAGAACAACTCTCTTTCTGTTCAGGAGGTGCATGAGACATCTCAGCGCCAGGTTTTTCAGGGGTTTCTGACTTAGCTGGAAATTTTGCAGCAACTGCCATGAAAGCAGAACTGGAAAAAAATTTAAAAAAACAATTAGACTATTATTGAAACAATAGCATGCTAATTGAAAGCAGTATTCTTGTTCATAGGCTAGAAAAAATTGTTTTCACCTAGAAAGATGGTCTGAAACATTCTGAGTAAGAAATACACCCACAACTGAGTCCACAACTGATCCTTTCCAAGGAGAGAAACGTCTATCCCCTGTAAAGAGATTGGAGTATACAAAAAAATAAAATTTGTATGCAAACTAAAAACACATGCCACCACCACCTCACACACACTAGATATTTTTATTAGATAATGGAAAAGGCGTTCCGGCAGATACACTAGACAATGTAAGCATGAATATGCAGTAAATATGTCGATTCACATAATAGCAATCATTGTGGTGGTCCATGTTATATTATGAAACACTATTCAAATGCAATCAACTGCTATTTCCACAGTCACAAATCCTTAATGTTTTTTATTCATCAAGGTCTCCAAAATGCAAGTTTGATCATTTTATCACAATATAAAAGGTATAACCTTATGAGACTACTTTTTGTGAAAATATATCTACATTATTTTCATGAGACTAATCAAAATGTTTAAAAAATATTATAGGATATAGATAAAACAAGGTTAACGGCATGCTTGCTATCATGCCAAGAATTTGTGAGGAGTACTAAACACAGAAAAGAACCTGCTAGAAATTTAATAATGAAATGGTATTCATACCCTGAACTAGATGCATGCGAGCAATAAATGAATCGATTCGTCCTCGGAACACCCTTCTTTCTTCATCAAGCCACTTCTCTTTATCCTTGTCCATCTCTTCAGAGCCATGAAAATCTGGTTCCATTAGTAAGTTCCACACCAAAGTGGTTACTGGATCAATATTCACTTTGGCCCTAGGATGTCGTTTCTTTACATTTCCCTCAAATGGGACCAATGCACCAGATTCACCTTTATAAGAAACAAGAGTATTGTTTGGTATGGCTGCCACAATTTCGTTTGAGTTATTTAAGTTTAAGAACAGTAACTTTTGAATTATGGCATCTAAAGGATCAACTGATACTGCTATAACTTCAGAAATGCTTCTTGCATGAATCTGACTAGAACCTATGCTACTATACTTATCATGGTCAAAGCTTTCCAACATGCTGGATGTTCTCCTCTCATTTCTTTCTGACTCCAGTGTTTCCATGTTGGGAGTAATTCCTGTGGAAGGTTCAGAACCACAAGAAATACCCTCACCGTTTAATAAAACAGTATGTCTACCTTTTGACAGTATACATTTTGCACGACCAACATTTTCTTTTCTCCTGCCTCTGCCTTTTGGTTTCCCATCGGGTCCTGCTTCTTTCCTTGGACGGCCCCTAGGTTTCTTCATGGGTTTTGCTGATTTGGTTTCTCTACAAGCCGATAGATGATAGTGCTCAGTTTGTGTTGATCGACTTATTGGTTGGGAAGGGGACCCAACAGCTTCCGCATTTGTGTTCCTGATCTGCTCATCATGACTAGAAAAGCAATAGTTCTTCACGCTATCATCATATGTTGAAGCATTGTGAGTTACAGGCACTAAATCTGCCCCCTTAACCATGTGGTTTTCTAAATACTCAAGGTGATGAATACCATTACCCGTAATATAGTTTTCTATTGATGGTTTCACTATACCACTAGGCAATTTTGTATCATCTGCAATTAAGTATTTAGACTGTTTGTCAGGTAAAGTGACACAATCCTTGTCAGTAGAGTAATGCAGAGTAGGGCTGATTTCCAAAGGCTGAAGTTGATGGCTTTCAATACTCGGGATATTCTTTTCTCCCAGTGAATTCATTGTACTTACAGGCAATTGTGTGCGCTGTGAAGTGAAGTATCTAAACTGTTTGTCCTGTGAAGCCATAAAATCTTTGTTGCTGGAGTTATGCAGGGTAGAATTTTTATGGTGCTGGACCATGTTTGGTCTCTCAAGCATGTTGGTTTCTGACATCATAAAACCAATTGTTCGCTGGGAAAATTGCGATTTCTCAAGTGTCATCAATCTTTGTAAATCAGCCAACGAGCAAATTCCAGAGTTTATTGCTGAAATTCCATTTGTATTCCAATTATTAGGCAAATATGCTGACAATGAAGAAAACTTGTCCACAGATCCATTCAGCGAATTCTTATGATTCTCCAATCTCATCTTTTTGCACGTTTCAGGAAAATAATAAGTTTGAGCACTGGTGGAATGGGGATCATTACAGAATGGCCTAGCATTATTCGAGTGCTCAAAAATCATGTCTAAACAACTCTGAGGACCACTGATAGCATTATGTTCTCTTTTTTTACCCATTGCAGGAAGATGTAAAAGGTCAGAAGAACCGAGTGCTCCAATATTGTTGTTCTGATTGGTAGCAAACTTCAAGTAATCATTCTTCAAAGCAAATTCATTCGGATTTCTGTTTGTCGCAGCCCTTTCAATATGCATGGAAGGTGCAATTGGACTTTCTCGTACTTGGTATCCTTGCATCATTTGGTTGATTATCATAGCTTCTCTGGTACAAGTTTCAGGATTGAAATTTCCCCTTATTGAGACTGTTTCAGTATGCTGCGGATGTGCAACTGGGTTTTTTGGCATCATACGACCACAAAACATTAGGTCAGGTCTATGCGCTTTTTCTTCAGAAAATTGAGATGGACCTAAGTATTGACTAAAATCAGCTGAGCTGTTATGCATTTGATTTACTGAACTGTTCAGATGAAAAACACTGTTACAAGGTGAGCCAGCATGAAAATCTAGTATCCGATTTATTTGCGCTGTTTCTCTTGGAACAGACTGAAAGAATTGGTCAGATCTGCCCATAAGATTAGCACACTTGCGTGGCATCTGATTGATAGAATTGTTGAGGTCAAAGACTACTTCATTTGACATACTATCTGCCCGTAGATCTTGCATATTAGCCATTGGATGAACTGAAGAAGAAATTGAGATGCTGGTGCCACCCAAATGGCAGGCCATCTGTGCAGGAGTTCTTTCAACCGCGGATACTGATGACCGAGGATCCACAGGACCAGTAGATTCCCCTGTCAATTGAGCTTGCAGCACCAGATCTGCACTGTCTTGTTGATCATTCCCATTGAAGTTCAAACTTCTTCTGGCTGGACTTGGTTCAGCTTTATTGTGTGTATTAGAATCTTGTGATGGAGATTGTTTCGTTGGTGTATGTAGTCCCTTTCTACGGACATACTTTCTCTTACCAGTTGACTCGTTCCCCTTTTCCTTGGGAGGCTTTGAAATAGTAGGCTTCCTTGTCTTAGCTGACTGTCCTTCTTTAATGACCTTTGGCCTATGCTTTTTCCTCTTAGGTTTTTCAACTGGTTTTCGATTGGAGTCAATACCTTCAACCAGTCCAGCATTATTGCTAACAGTTTGCGAATAAGCTGATACTTTTTCAGATGGTACAGGAGTGACATTTTTATTCCCCAGCTCAATGGAGGAATTCATCTGAGATGGCATAGAAGAAGTAGAGAAACATATATTGATGTCATGAGATTCATGTAGCCACTGCACTAGCCCCTCCTGCATATTTCCTTCGTCTACACTGCCAATTGTCTTCCCCAGAAGAGCAGGATCAGATGAAGCACAGTCCTATCTGGCCTCCCAGTTGTCTTGACCTGTGAAAAAAAATGATGTGAACTAGAAATGAAAACAGTCCTATCTGGCCTCCTATACTAAAGGTTATAAAATATTCAAAAGAGCAAGGTTAAATGCAATATAAAGAAAACAGTACAAGACAGTTCCCTGAAACTTCTCAGAATATTAAACAATGGAAAAAGATTAAATGTGTCTAATTATTTTTTTTAGCAGACATTGAATGTTTCTAATTATCAATCCTTGCAATTTTAAGCCTATAGTCAAGCAATATTTCCTAAACTTTTCAAAACAATTAGTAATACTGAAAAATATATTCATTTTTCTGTACAACTCTGTGTCTCTAACTGGCCAGCATTGTTATGATAAGGAGGACAACTTTTTCAGTTTCTTGAAGAGGTACCAGTAGGCTCCCCTGCCAATTTCCATGCGAACTTGTTAAGCTACAGATAAAACATGGAAGGCAGCTTGATTGCTAAGCACAGGGCACAGCTTTTATGTGCATAGGTATGTGGAATAATCATGTTGTCCATACAAATATATAAAATGGGAGTTCAAAATGCCAACTTCTCATGTCCATTTCACACCATTTCTTATTGGGATTTGTGATGGCTGCAGAGGCTCGATCGTCCTCAACACCAACTTACAAAGACAGATGACAAACACCAGAAGCCAACCAAAAGCAGGTAGCCAAAAAAGGTCCCCTCCTCCCTCACCTGAGTTGACACCAAATGGATAGGGAAAGAAAGCACAGGACATCTTGTGTTGTTGTGTGCCAAATTGGTTTAAAGATTATAGGTGTGAATGCAACTTCAGGTATGAAAGCCAGGCGTTTATTTAGTCGCCCCATATAGGACAGCTTTAATTGATATTTACAGATATAGATGACTTTTAATCGATTTTATTTATTTGATTACACAGCAAGCATGGTGCATATAATCTTGTCTGTTTTATTATGTATTTATAATGTATGACGTATGAATTGAACAAAATGCACACGTTTATTTGAAATTTATTTGGTAAAATGCATAGCTCTATTATATCACACTAGTGCATCCTGGAGTTTCAATAACACAGCCATTTTAGTATTATTAATATAGAACACTATGGCATGATAGTATCCACAGCATGCGTCTATCCCACTCAACTATCAGGTGTGCCAATCTCAAAAGTGACTGAATTCAAAATTAAGCTTTTATAGTTTCATTGAAACCAAAACTAGATTGACAATTTAACCGTGAAATAGTTAGTTCATTAGTTCACTGGTCTAATTGGTGGATCATCAATGGGCTCTCTAAAAGTAACTAATTTGGTATATAAAATAATTAAATTTTTACCTAACTGATGTTTTGCACTATATATAACCCATTTAGTATTGTTATTGTTGCTGCTGCTGCTTTTGTTCAAATAACCGTACATATTTTTTAATTCCGTTCACCAATCAGTCCACCCAAAAGCTTAAAATATTACGGGAAGATGAAACAATCTACTCATACTTCAACATTCCCTCTCGCGTATAAGAAACAATCAACACATACTTCAACACTCTCTCCCATCGAGCAAACATAACGTAGTCCACCGTTCATATTCTATTGGCCACAATTATGTCTTGGAATAAGTCTATTTACCCTTTTGAAGTCCCATAGAAGCCCGCTTAACCTGTGAACTGCAAAAACCAATTGTTCTGCCTCCTCAATTTCAAATACCAAAGCACTAGCCCATATGGTGGTTTTGCCACTATGGACATGATGCGGAAGGCTTCTCAACTAGAAAATGTGCAAAGCTAGCCAAATATCTCTCTTTCCCTCCCTAAGCACATTAGGTGATAATATGGTCTTCAAGCCTGATCAGATCAGTGGAGTAGTCGTTACTGATTTTTCAATGTGACCACCGGCCCAGTTTAGTTTCAGTAGCTATGGTGAGAATACTTACCAACTGATGGTACTGCCTGCATTCCCTAATCCCACTCTTTGCTTAGCAAAGCAAGCAACATGTGGAAGGTACTTTGCCTCGAAATGTCCTATTTTGAACAGCTTATTACAGCCACTTCCCACTTCTGCACAGTAAAAAGCCACAAAGCTAGACCAAATGAATTGACTTCTCAAAGCTCTTGAAGCCACTTCTCAAAGCTCTTGAACGCGATCAAACCAAACACTCGGATTTCTCGAAGCTGTTTTTTTCATTCTCTCAAAGCCTGCCATTTAGCCGCAACCGTTTGGGTTCCTAACAGGGCCTAAAGCTTTGATAGACATAGCAAACAACCTATGGCACCTCCCACATTCCCTAGTCACTATTTAGCAACACTAAGTTGGGTGTGAGAGACTTTCTTCGAAATTAAGCTCTTATTGCTATAGAAACACTTGGCACCACCTGCATTCTTTATAGCTCTAGTTCTAGTGTCCCACTCTTCACGCAGTGACCCAAGCCTTATGTGTACATGACTTTGATTTGAACAAAAAGCGTTCATAAAAAGATGCTTGGCAACTATGGCATATCTTGCATGCCATGAACCCACCCTTAGCTCAACAGCACAAGCTATTTAATACCTTTTGGTCTTGCTCTCTGCTCAATGACATAACCCATGTATCTAGAGGACTTCGCTTTGAAATTAAGCTTTTCTAGAAATGCTTGGCAGCCTATGGCACCATCTACATGCCTTAGTCTTACTTTTCCGTCAGCAATGCAAGCCCCATTGCATAGGACTTTACCCTAGAATTAAGCATTTACTTAAACTAGTTAGATTCATCTGTGTTGCTACCGATACACAAATCCAATATGTCGAGTTGTCATCACGGGCCTCAGCTACACCGCGCTATCGACTCTATCAGAGCGTTCGAACAATTAACAACCTATCCCATAGTGACCGAGAATAAAGTGGTGACTCGAGTCGTCGAATTCTAGCATGTGCTTTTTCCACATTGTGGCAAATTGACCATTGGGACAGTAAATATACATGAAAGCATCCATAGAGGCAATAAAGGATAGGGAAAATTGGCCCTAGGAAACTGCAAAAGAGGTGGTTATGCTATGTACCATTACAAAATCCACGCAGTTGTATGACATTGTACATATAGGATATACGGTCCTAGAACACTTTTATGTACGACCACCGATACAAAAATGTAAAACAAAATCCAAAACAATTTTGAGATGACAAATACAATTGTCTTTAGCCCATCAAATTTTGAACTTCACAACTTAGCATTTGAAATGCCAAAATTAAACAAATTTCACAAAATTTAAAACAATCAATACAAAAAAAATTAAAAATCAAAAAAATGTTGGGCTACCAAATACACTTGTATTCAATCGATCAAATTTTGAACCAACAATTCAGCATTCAAAATACGGATTCAAACAAATTTCAAGGTATCAAAAATTCATTTGAGTTTTGAATTTCAACAGTCAAACTATGAAGTTCAAAATTTAATGTGGTGTATACAAGTATATTTGGCAGCCCAATATTTGTTCGGATTTTTAATAATTTGTTTTGTATTTGTTTTGAAATTTGTTTAATTTTCGCATTTTAAATGCTATGTTGTCGAGTTGACAATTTGAGGAGCTAAATACAACTGTATTTGTCGACGAAAAAAATTGTATTTTTTATATGTTCTGTATTTTGTTTTGCATATTTCTATCAATGTTAGTACATCAAAGTGTCCTAGAGTCGCATATCCTAAATTTATAGTGTCGTACATCCTAAATTTATAGTGTCATACAGCAAAGCATCAATTTTATAATGGTACATAGCATAAACACCTCTTTTGCAGTGCCCTAGGGCCAATTTTCCCAGAAGAATATGTAGCTCAGTTGGTTAGTGGCATACATCTAGATAATGGAAGAGATCTTGAGTTTAAACCTTTTAACCAACAATTTTGGTAAATATTTTGTCAACTTCTCCATATGGGTCCATCTATTAAAAATCAAGTAGAGTGGTGGTGGGATGGCACTATGGCAACCAAAACATCACCACCACCGAAATGTTCGTAGGAATAAAGATTCCTAGCAACCCTTGGCACCATCCATCCATTAGCATGCCTTAATCCATGTGTGCCACTATCCACTTAGCACCACAAGCATTGTGGGCCAACTTTGCTTAAATTAAGATTTTACATAAACACAACATGTGACACCACTAGCATGCCCTAGTTTCATTCTTTGGAAAGCAATGCTATCTACTTGTGTTAAGGATCTTTAGTTTCATTCTTCGGAAAGCAATGCTATCCGCTTGTACTAAGGATCTTTGCATCAAAAGTAAGTTTTTTTGACCTTCACACCTAACTACCCCTTTTCTATTTATTTTATTTCTTTTTTTGAACAAATAACTCCCAACTCAACTTGTGGCACCACGTACATGCTCTAGTTACTATTCGTTTAGCAACACAAGCCACGTGCCAACTTTGCTTGGAAGTTATTGTATAGAAGCAATTGGCAAGGCCTAACACCACATGCGTGCCTTGTTCTCACTCTTTGCTCAGCAACGCGAGTCACATGTGTTGTTTCAAGAGTAAGTTTTATCACCGTCACACCTAACTCTCTCTTTTATATTTATTTGTATGTATCTAAGTATATATACATTCTTTTTGGAAACAAATATCTCCTGTCCTAACCCATGTCACTACCTACATGACTTGATTCCATTATTAGCTTAGCAATACGAGCGGCGTAGCAACTTTGCTTCAAAGTTAAGCTTTTGTAGAAACAGTTGGCAACCCCTAACACCTCCTACATGTCTTGTCTCAATCTTCGCTCAGCAATACTGGCGTGTTGCTTCGAGCGAAAGCTTTTTTTCCTTCATTGCCCTCTGATCAAAACAGTTTCACTCACAACAAACAGATCATTTCACCGAAATCACGTTTAAGCATTAGCATCACACATGAATATTTGATCGCCTATCTTCAACAACAGGTGCATCAGAATTTTTGGCTCCGGGGGACTGCTAACACATCAATACTCTATTCTAAACGGCATAAACAACACAATACTCTCTTGCGCAATTGCTAAATTATTTATTGGGAATCAATCCAAGGAAAGAGCGCTATAAACGTTCACCCGGCTGCAAAAGTGAAGCATCCCCTGTTTCTACACCTCCGAACGAAATCAAACCAATCCTACTCGGGACCTTGGCAATCGAAGCCCAAACTACACCCCCAGGTAGCCAACGCCAATGTGAACCCCAATTCCCCTACCCAAAACTCCGCCTCCACGATCCAAAAGCCCACTCAAGAGCCGAAATGATGGGGAAAATGGACACAGGAAGGTCTCCCCTGACAACACAGGCGAAATCAACCACACGGCGCCTGGAGAGGTGACCCACATTTCAGCGCGCGCAGGATCAAAACACGTACGGAATCGAACCCCGTAGCAGGCAGACGCGTACCTCACCGGTAGAGCAGATCGGCGGCGGCCCCAGGCGCGCGCGTTCCCCGGGCGCGCGGAGATCTTCGGAGAAACCGATGAAGCCGCACCCTGGGCCTTCCCGAGCCACTCCCCCCGCGCGCCCCAGCTGGAGCGTGCCGCCTGAACCCCTCCCCTCTTCCCCTCTCCCCCGCTCTTCCCCTCCGCCCGCCGGAGAGAGGGAGAAGAGGACGGAGAGGAAAGGAAAGGAAAGCGAGAGGGAAACGAGAAGAAACAAAGCTACGACTTTGCCAGAGGCGAATAGTAATAGTAGGGGAGTACCAGCGAGAGGAGCAGGCGGTACTGTGGTACAGAAGTGGCCAACAAACTAATACCGGTCCGGTCTGGGCCTGCTCAAGTGTAGCGGGCCTAACAAGCCAAGAGGCCGGAGTCTCGGTACTGTGGTACTACTGGCTAACAAACTAATCGGACTGCTCCGGTTCGGACATGCTCAAGTGGGGGCATCTCCAGCAGACCCCTATTTCCCTTTTGTTCTATCCCTATTTAGGTGTCACCTTATCAAATAGGACTGTCCCATCCCTATTCACCTCCCCAATAACTACCCCATCACTATTCATATACTCTACTTTTCCTATTCATGCCTCGTCACTGTTTGCTACAGTGACAAACAGTGATAGGCTTAGCCACTGCTGGAGATGGCCTGAACCGGATCTAATGAGCCAACGGACTGGAGTCTCGGCTTAAGCATGGTTCACACAATATTCAAACTGAACCGGACTAACTCGGTTATAAGCGGGACAGACCATTTTAGCCAAAAAATAATATATAAAATGATTTATATTTAATAAATATGTGTTAACATAAAGAAATAAATTATATATCATAAGGAGATAAACATATAAATATAAATATTTAATTAAATATGGGTTACAAGATGCCACGGCCATCACTATATTTAACCCGAAGCTAGCCTGACGACGGGTCAAGGTCTCGGCCTAGATTCAATTCGGTTGAATGAAACGAATCGACCCAGTTTAGTGAACAGTGCGGGCTAGCCCGATTCGTACCACTTGGGCTAGCCCATTTGGCCACCTCTACTGTGGAATGAGCTAGTCCCCAGAAGTGGCTGTGGGGCATACTTATCAGGACTGGATCAGCTATGGACCCAGCGTCGGACCCGGTTTATTTGGTCCGACCAACAGGTCATCTATCAAGCCATACGTTTTTATTGCCCTCGAATATTTTGAGGCTATTTCTTAAAACTCTCAAAACCTACCGAAACCATATGTTGCGTCTTAAAGTTTTCGAAGTTCAGCATTGCAGCAATTTAACGGTTAAGCCTTTTAGCGCGCGAAAAAAATATGTGTACTGTTGTGAATGTACCACGGTTACAAGGTGCGATCCACGGTTTTTGATGCTCTGAAACCGTGGCACATACATTGTGCCGCTCTCCTTCGTGAAGTCAAACCACCTTTCATGCATATATTAGTATTTATGGCCTGTTTGGTTGATGCCTAACTGTGCCACGCCTAAACTTAGCCAAGTGTGGCAAGCCACATTTTTTGTGACGGCCAAATTGGGCGCCACAATTTGGCAAAGTGTGGCAAAAAAATGAATGTATGACGCGTGGGCCAGCTAACTAAGGAAGTGTGGCAAGCCACAAGTGTGGCAACGAACCAAACACAAGCCTAACTCGATTAAATATGCCTAGCTTAGGCATGGCTGGGTGTGGCAACGAACCAAACAGGCCCTTAGTACTCCCTCCGTTGGGATTTATAGGGCGTATTAGATATAGGTTCTAAGACCAAGGACAATGGTCAAGTACAATTTTATTCTTGAACTTAATTGGTGGAGGAGACAATTAATATTTCAAATGAACTTAATCACATGCATGCATGTTTTAAATGAGGGTACTATAGGAAAGATCTTACTAAAATAACAGTGGAAATTGTGTGCGTCCTATATTAAACAACAAATCCAAATCTCTAATACGCTCTATAAGTCCCAACGGAGGGAGTACGTACCAAGCATATCGTAACACATTTAAGATACATGCATGACGTGATATCTAAAGCTATATTTTTAATGTTGCATCCTACTATTATATATCTATTATTACAAACCATATCACCGTAATACATTTAAGGACCGGCAACGCGAGGATAGCTAAAGTTTATATTTTTTATGCTATATCGTACCACTACATATATTATTATATTGACCGCATATAGAGCATATCATCGTTAGAGCAACTTTAGCAGCTACTCTATCCTCTCATTCTATAACACTATTCACTACTCCCTCTATCCAATACTCTAAATTTCCTTCATATTTTACACTACACTCCAAAAGATTCCTTCTCTGCACCAGCTACTCTATCCCGAGATACAGTATTATAGAGTACCTGCTCCAGATGCTCTTACAGATTTCATCGTTACACATTTAATAGACACCGGGTGACGTGAGGATAGCTAAAGTGTACCTTCTTACTACTCCCTCCGTTCCAAATTATAGGTCGTTTGACTTTTTAGACACCAATTTTGACCACTCGTCTTATTCAAAAAATTTTATAATTATTATTTGTTTTCACTGTGATTTAGTTTATCATATAATATACTTTAAGCATGACTTGAACTTTTTCATACTTTTATAAATTTTTTGAATAAGATGAGTGGTCAAAGTTAGTGTCAAAAAGTCAAACGACTTATAATTTGGAACGGAAGGAGTATTACATAGATTATTTGGTTATTTTCTCCATTTATACTCTCCACTGGGTAACATGTTGTTTTTGTGACGCATGGGGTTTGGTCCGGCTGGTCTGATCACCTTTAAATGCAAACTACTCCGGTCCCGTTTGGAACGACTTAATTAAAGTTGTTTTCAGTTTCTATACAACGTCGAAAAGCATAATCAAAGGCTCCAGCTTTTCAAAACTACTTTTCTTATTAAAAATCTTAAAACATCTTTAGCAGCCACTTTAAATTTCAACTCTATAACACTATTTCTTACACACTTTATTCCTCCTCTAAAGTTCCTTTACACTTTACGTTGCATTCTAAAATATTTCTTCCCTCCAACAGCTACTCTATCCCTAAAAAGTCAGATGAACCACGTTATAAAGTGCTAGTTAGAGATGCTCCTAAGAGTATCCGTAGCAGGCATTGTATAACCCTGTTCATCTGGATAGAGTAGTTGCTGGAGGAAAGAAATTTTTTAGAATACGGTGTAAAATGTGAAGGAATTTTAGAGGGATGGATAGAGTGTGCAGTGAATAGTATTATAGAGTAGAAATTTGAAGTAGCTAATGTGGAGTAGCCGCTGGAGGGAAGAAATTTTTTAGAGTGCAGTGTAAAATGTGAAGGAATTTTAGAGGATGGATAGAGTGTGCGGTGAATAGTATTATAGAGTAGAAATTTGAAATAGCTAATGTGGAGTAGCCGCTGGAGGGAGGAAATTTTTAGAGTGCATTGTAAAATGTGAAAGAATTTTAGAGGAATGGATAGAGTGTGCAATGAATAGTGTTATAGAGTAGAAATTTGAAATAACTAACGTGGATGCTCTAAAGCTACTCCGAAAAGTCAAGGCGTTTATTTGGTTGCGTTTGCGTGGCTATTTACTACGGGTGTGTTTGGTTGCCGTATCAGGTCAGCCAGGCTGAATGAGCTCAGCCAGGTTGATATGATGCAGGGGATGTTGTTTGGTTGGCTGCACTAGGAGGGGAGTGACATGGACAAATTCAAAAGAGGAAAATAAAAAGCAAAGAAAATAAATTTAAAAGTAAAAATGAAAAATTTTAAAATACTGAAACAAAAATAAATTCAAAAAAATAAATACTAGAAAATCAATAAATTTGAAAATAAAAATAAAAATTTTAGAAATCTGAATTTTTTTCAATACCTTGTACTTAAACCTACGGTTCTATTTTTTTGTTTCATTGAATTTGGATGTCGTTTAAATTTTAAGAAAAATTTGAAAGATTGAAAAGTTAATGTACAAACTGGTTAGCAAAGTTACTAGTATGTTAATCGTACGTGGCGGCTACGTGCGCGAGCCTGGCTCCACGGAAACGGCCACTGAGAAACGGCTACGGAGCCAGGCTCGGAGCGGCTGTTTGCATGCACGTATGCAGCCTCCGAGCGGGAGCAGACAACCAAACGTACAGGAATCTAGCTCACGTGAGCCTGGCCGGGTGCGGACGGGCAACCAAACACATCCTACTTAGGGGATGTTCTTTTGGGCTTATGAGCACTGACTTATCTGTCTTATCTCCAACTTCGAGAATCTCCCGATGTGGCCTCGAGAGTCGGATGGCCTTGAAATTTAGGATTTAGAGACTTTTAGACTCGCATACGAAATAAAAATAAAACGGATTCAAAAAGTAATAAAAAAAGTCAGATGAGTCAATATTAGTCTTATCGTGACTTATCTGACTAATATTGACTCATCTAACTTTTTTTATTACTTTTTGAATCCGTTTTATTTTTATCTCGTAGGCGAGTCTAAAAACTCCCTAAATCCTAAATTTCAAGGCCATCCGACTCTCGAGACCATATCTGGAAATTTTTAAAGTTAGAGATAAGACAGATAAATCAGATTAGGTAAGTCTAAAAGAACAGGGCCTTAAAGGCGAGAATCTATCTAGATGGCTGTTCTGAATGGACCTTTCTAGTACGGCAGTGTGACCGGCGCAATTCCTGGTCCGGTTTTTTTTCCTCTACTGGGACGGCCAATCCTGTCCGAGTCGGGATAATACGTGTTGAACAACCACGCTACCGGGTGTAGTCCGAGGTTGCTGATTCGTATGCGCGACGTAGAACGACAACAAAAACGACAGATGCACAAAGTAGATGAACACAGATGTAGGGAGAGAACGGATTCTTTATTACTTTCAGGTGTGTTTACAATAGACGGATCCCTCTCCTATTTATAGTGCTGCTTCATAGAGTTTGGCGGGTCCACGGATAGACCTATCCGGATACGGCTTTGCTAGCCCGTAACCGAATAGGTTTCCTAATACTCCCCCTTGGACCTTACCGCGTAATGCATATGTCTCATCAAAACTCCATAAAAACCTAGTGGGAAAAATTCTTGGAGAAAGAGTACATAGCATACGCTTGCGGTGCGCACGGACATGCCTCGTTAAAAACCTTATGTGAGAAACTTCTTTGAAAACTCACTTAAGGGAAAAAGAGTACAAATCCACCCAACATTGCTTTATTACTTCAATGTAATAGTTGGGTACTTGAACTTCTGGTTCAAGATTTAATTCAAAATATGTGAAGTTTCTCCCCCTGAATTCTGCACTTCTCTAAGCCTCATCATTCCTATGCCTTTAATACATCTTTCAAAGGTAGATGTAGGTAGGGACTTAGTGAACAAATCTGCGAGATTCTCGCACGACTTAGTGTGCTGAATATTGATTTCATTCATCTTATGCATCTCATGTGCATAAAAAATACTTGGGTTTATATGCTTAGTGAGGTTGCTCTTCACATATCCAGTCTGTACTTGTGCGACACATGCTGCATTATCTTCATAAATGATAGTGGGAGTTTGTTCTATTTGCAATCCACATGACTGAAGAATGTGGAATGTCATTCTTCGAAGCCATGCACATTCACGTGCTGCCTCATACAATGCAATGATTTCTGAATGGTTAGTCGATGTTGACACAAGTGTCTGCTTTGACGATTTCCATGATACTGCGGTCCCTCCATACAGGAAGACATATCCTGTCTGGGACTTACCGATGTGCGGATCTGAAAGATAACCCGCATCTGCATATCCGACCAAAGTCATATCTTGGTTCCTTCTATAAAATAGTCCAAGATCAACCGTTCCCCGTAGGTAGCGGAAGATGTCCTTTACCCCTTTCCAATGCCTTTTCGTTGGCTCTGCACTATACCTTGCTAATAAGTTTACTAAGAAACGCAATGTCGTGCCGTGTAATTGTTTGCTAGGTACATGAGCGCCCTATGGCACTTAAGTATGGGAATTCCGATCCCAAGACTTCCTCCCCCTCTTCTCTAGGTCGATATGGGTCTTGGTCTGCTTGTAATGACCTTCCGACCATCGGGGTTCTTGATGCGTACGCCTTCTCAAAACTAAACCTCTCCAACACCTTTTGGGTGTAGGCGGCTTGGTGTTCGAGTATTCCATCTGGCATATGCTCAAGCTGAAGGCCTAAGTAAATTTTGGTTTTACCCAAATCTTTCATTTCAAATTCAGATTTCAAATATGAGCATGCTTCTTCAATTTCATCATTGGTGCCAATGATGTTCAAATCATCCACGTAAACCGAAATTATACAAAAACCATCTTGTGATCGTTGTATAAAAACGCATGGACAGTCTTCATTATTCATATAGCCTTTCTTGCTCAAGAACTCGCTCAAGCGATTATACCACATTCTTCCTGACTGCTTTAATCCATATAAGGATTTCTGCAATTTTACACAATATAATTCTTTCTTCTCTTTATTCGGGGTTGGCATGCCGTCAGGTACTTTCATATACAATTCAGAGTCCAGGTTACCGTAAAGATAAGTTGTGACCACATCCATCAATTTCATTCTTAAGTTCATATTTACTGCCATTGAGATGAGATATCTAAATGTTATACCACCCATGACCGGGGAATAGGTTTCTTCATAATCAACGCCTGGGCGCTGAGTGAAACCTTGAGCTACCAGCTTTGCTTTGTACCGTACCACCTCATTATTTTCATTTCTCTTCCAAACAAAAACCCATTTATAGCCCACAGGACGTATATGGGAGGGTGTAAGGCACACAGGTCCAAACACTTCTCTTTTGTTCAGTGAGATTAGTTTCGCGGTGTTTGCCTTCTTCCATTCCGCCCAATCTGGTCGGTGCTTACACTCAGAAAGAGATGCCGGCTCTGGATCGGGATCTATTTGCTTGGCAATCATTTTAGCAAAATATATGTCAACATTGGCTGTTGCTCTATTCATCATTTCCCCTGATTCTGCAAAGTTTATGGCCATTTCGTCATGGGGTGCTTCGTGCATTTCTACTTGCTCTTCACCGCTATTTCCCATCACGGGAGCAAGTTCCTTTAGCTTATTATTGCCGATATGCACACACGTATTTCTATCGGCTTCTTCTTCTATTACCCAGTATATTCAAATGGGCGCCTCGCTAGCGTGTCGCTTCTCACCGAGTTACCAGTCTCAACCGCTTCCTTCTTTTTCTTTCGGGCGCTTTTGTGATTGGTTGTGATGAGCTCTCATTCCCTTTTTATCCGAGACGCTCCGGATACTAGGGGCCGAGAAACCAGATCTCCGTCCTTTTCTTTGAGGCCTCTGAACAGGTTGAGGGTGCTCGTAGTTTTTAGCACTTCTACCCTCTCTGGTGCATTGCGCGCAGGCACATGCGACTTAATCACACCCTTCAAATCACAAAAGTGATCAGGCAGTTGATTTGCTAATTTCCGTAAATCGAGGATTTTCTGGACCTCTTCGTTTGCTTCTCTAGTACGGGGATCATGTGCGGGAATGCCGGTGGCTTGCCAGATGATTTTACGGTATTCTTCTGTTAAGGGTTCTTTATCTCCCCCTAATGACGGGAAATTATCCTCGTCAAAGATGCAATCAGCGAAACGGGCGGTATGCAAATTACCGGTCGAGGGTTCTAAATACTTGATTATGGACACCGCCTCATAACCAACGATATCCCCGACCTCAGAGAGGGCCCATAGTCGTTATTGTGGTGGTGGTATTGGTACATACACCATGCATCCAAATTTTCTTAAATGGGAAATTTTCGGTGTGATCCCCTGAACTAGTTGCATTGGTGAATGGATGTTGTACGCTGACGGTCTATAGTTCAATAATGCTGCTACGTGTAGGACGGCGTGGCCCCAACACGTGTTCGGTAAATTACAACCCTGCAAGAGCGGCTTTGCTATGAATTTGATCCTTTTAATTAGTGCTTCTGCTAGTCCATTCTGAGTGTGGACATGTGGCACTGAGTGCTCTACATTGATTCCTCGATGCCATACAAGAATCATCAAATGCCTTTGAAGTAAATTCGCGGCATTGTCCAAGCGAATGGACTTCACGTGATGATCCGGAATGCATTCTTAATTTTATGATCTCGAGAGATCGACTTTATGCGAATCGTGGTTTCTTGTCGAGAGTAAACTCACGTTTGACCACTTCGAGGAAGCATCAATGAGCACCATGAAATACCTAAAAGGACCTGATAGGGGTTGAATGGGGCCGCAAATATCCCCTTGTATGCGCTCAAGGAACGCGGCGATTTCATCTTGCACCTTCATGGTCGAGGGTCTAGTGATCATTTTCCCAGTGGCGCATGCCTGACATATGAAGTCTTCTTGATTAGGAAAATTCTTTACACTAATTCCATGGCCCTGAGAGTTGGTAATTACATTTCTCATCATCCGTAAGCCTGGATGACCAAGTCTACTATGCCAAAGAGAGAAGAGTTCAGCACTCCTAAAAGAAGTTTTAAGGGAAGTGTATTTGTCAGGTGCTTTAATTTTTGTGTGGTATAGCCCAGTTCTAAATGAAGGAAATTTTTCTAAGATTCTTTTTCCATATCCGTTGTGCTTCACAATGCACAGGAATTCTTTGCCATTTTCTTCAGTGGTCTCAACGTGGAAACCGTTGGCACGGATGTCTTTAAAGCTTAAGAGAGACCTAGTGGATTCGGGGTACAGCAAGGCTTCATTAATTTTCAGTGGAGTACCCATAGGCAGTATGATTGTGGCTTGACCAGAGCCTACTACACATGAACCACTTCCTGCAATTGTGGTTATACTGCCGGTTTTCTTCTTAATAGTTTCAAAATATTTAGTCTCTCTTAAAATGCTATTAGTTGTTCCACTATCAACTATGCATATCTCCTCCATATGGGCGCTACATAAATACATATAATTTCAATTAGGCTATCATTCATATGGCAAACATTCATAGAATATACTGAAAATAAAGTACATTATGACGACAAGAATTCATAAAGATCACAAATGTCTGCTAAAGCAACCACACAAATCCAAAATAACTAATGCTGCTAAACAATGCACTAGATAGACTCAGTGAAACATGCTTCTACATTTGCAGCTATCTCTTCTTCAATGTCATCGTCAGCTATTGCTACTTTACTGGTAGTAGCTTCTTTGT
The DNA here is from genome assembly GCA_036346145.1 of Olyra latifolia. Lineage (NCBI taxonomy): Eukaryota > Viridiplantae > Streptophyta > Magnoliopsida > Poales > Poaceae > Olyra > Olyra latifolia. The sequence goes on along the minus strand of CM070524.1, from coordinate 36,141,765 downwards.
CTTCAGTAGACTTCTCGGAGACCCTCAGTTCTTTAAGTTCCTCCCATAGGAGGTCATCTTCATCATTGTTCATGATGGCGAGGTGCGTCTCTGTCTTTTCTTTCTTCCTTTTGGCTTGGTATTCAGCGATCGCCTTCTTTGATTCACGGCAGATCTTTGACCAATGCCCCAGATGCCACACTTAAAGCATACTTGGTCTTGTTGACCGTATGGTTTCGGTGGTGGCCTCTCCTTCTTTGGGATTCAGACTTTTTCTTTTTTTTTTTGGCCGAGCCTTCTCCCCTTTCACCCTTTCCCTTTATTTTCTGGTTGGGTTTCTCGGCCTGGTACTTGCTTGCATTGACTTCAATGCTTTGACCAGGTGCCGGTGAGATGAAGTTCTTCTTTAAGACTTCATCCTGAGATTCCGTGATTTGCATGACGTCAATTAACTCACCAGTAATCAGCGAAATTATCTTGACGGTAGTTACGCACTCTGAATGGCATTCGGTGGAAGGTGGAGAGGGTTTTTCTATTTTCTCCTCTTCGATATCTGGTTACCACAGAGTGAGGTTCAGAATAACAATCTGTGTAAGACGTAATTGTATTCGCCACGCTTTATAATCTGCAAATCTCAGGCATGCCCAGTCCTATTGTGCTTGTGGCGTTATAGTGTATTTGAGCTTTTGAACCGCTTCTTAAGTGCGGTCCAAAGTTCAACAAAGACTTTCAATGACCATATATATTCATTCTTAGGGTATCGATGGTGGTGCCCGATAAAGTGCAAGGTTTAATCATTTTGTCTTTGGAGAAGTAGGGCCCGCTTCTATGCCAATGGCAATCATGGAGATTCTACCTCCAAGCACAATTTTCACGTCCGGCCCAAGTAAGGTAATTTCGCCATGGGGCTAATTCTCAAATTCACTACCGACGATGCGGACATCTCAGATAGCATGAGATTACTTGTAATCGGTGTGTGTTATGTGACATGGATCTATACATAAATCCTCGGTATTTCCAAAGATAATGATGCTAATTTGATTATAGAAGTAATTAACAGCAGTAAATAATCACTCCTATGGCAAAACAGGAATAAAACAATAATTCCTGAAAATATAAATAGTCAGAATATTCAATTTCATATTTTCAAGAAATTCGGGGTTTCATAAAATTCGTTATTCAAAAATTCTTAGGTAATTTTCGAAGATTAGGTTCAAGTTGCAAATTTCGCGCCTAATCCTTTTCTTCCACCAAATTTCAAATTTCTTTCCTCCCCCTTTTCCTTTTCTTTCCTTGGTAGCGGCTTTGCAAAAGGTGGCTTCGGCGGCCTACGGCCCCTTCCCTTTTTTTTTTCTCGCCTACTACGGCTGTTTCATCCGCAGGCTCAGCTCCCCTCCCCGCGTGGCATATGGCTAGCATCGGCCCAAATTAGGGACAACTAGGGTTTCCCTAACCGCCGCCACTGGGTGACGCGGGTTCGGCCGACAAGCCGCACGGGGCAGCGATGGGGTTCACATGGGCATCTTGGCGATGGGAGAGGCGTGGCGTGGCCTTTTCGCGCGTACGTGGCGCCGGCACGGCCTTGCGGCGGCCGCTTTTGGGGAGCGACGGCCGCGACGGCCTTCGGCGCGCGTGCACCATAGGGTGCGGTCTTTGGGCGGGCGCTGGCGCCTGACAACAAAACCCACTTCACGCGCGGCTCCGTGGTTGGCCGACTAGCGGCGTGGCTAATGAGGCGCGGGGCCCGTGCCTGCTTGCTTCGTGGTCGCGACGCCGTGGTCAAAACCGGCGGGGGTTGCGTGGAGCACGCCGTTCTTGATCGCGGGCGGGCACGCGCACCGCATCGTGGATCGCGGCACCGCTGGAAACTTGTCGCGGTGGCCACTTTAACGGTGTCAAAAGCGGCGACAGGCCGAGCACCGTCGCGGGTGGTGGTGCGACGGCGACACCTTTCGGTCTTATGATCTACTTGTTCAAAATAGATCTAAACTACTTGTTCAAAATTTGATTCGATGCAATACCTTTTGATCTACGTGATCAACTTTACGAATTCCGAGATCGTCACAGAGGCGGCGATCGCGTAGGGCTGTTTTCGGCTATCCGAGTGGAAGCCGGCGTGAGGATTCGCTCGATGCGCATCGTTCGTCGTCTTCTTCTCCTCGCGGATCGTTCTTCAGAGCGTTCGTCGCGATAACGTGTTAAACAACCACGCTACGGTATAGTCCGAGGTTGCTTGATTCAGTATCTTGACGAGAACGACAAAGAAAACGACAGATGCACAAAGTAGATGAACACAGATGTAGGGAGAGAACGGATTCTTTATTGCTTTCAGGTGTGTTTACGATAGACGGATCCCTCTCCTATTTATAGTGTTACTTCATAGAGTTTGGCAGGTCCACGGAAAAACCTATCCGGATACAGCTTTGCTAGCCCGTAACCGAATAGGTTTCCTAATAATACGTACGCGGAGGGGCGGCCATCCCGCACATGTCCTTTGCCCAGCCAAGGGCAGAATAGGAAAAAAAAAAAGCACCGGCGCTGTGCGTGGGAGGACGGCGACACCTGTCTTGTCACGCGGCTTTCACTCCTTTTACAAAACCAGCCTCGCAGCCTCGGTAACACGCCTACAGCCATGCGGGCTTGAAAGACTTCCGCGCCTCCTAACTACCTGCCCGCGGATCGGACGGCGGGGATCCGTCTCCCGACGGCTCGGTATGGACGCGAATCTGAGCGTGCGTGCAGCGTGCTTGTGGCGGTTGTGTTGCGCTAGGGCAATCCCATACAAATCTCCCGCCTTTAGTAACTGCCAACCGCAGGGAGGGGTCTACATCGGGTACTTTATCAACCTAAGGGCATCTTCAACGGCCACTATATTTGTCTCATCTTATTTTTCAATACTATTACTATTGTCGTTCCTCCTTATCGTTATTCATCTCCCTGTTTCTCAACTCTGTTCAACAGCAATCCTATCTTATTCGCTATATTCTTTCTCTTATATACTATATCTCCACCCTCTTACTATTTACCTTGCTATTCAAAACCCAACCCAATGATCACCCAAAATCCCATTTTTCACTATAGTAATAGGGTAGGAGAAATATAAGGCACTGCAGGACTTACCCTACGATGCAAAGACTAGACGGTGACAATTAACCGACGCAAAAGCGACACGCACAACGTCTTTTAATTTTGCTCTCCCGCCTCAAATAGCGTATGTACATGCAAATTGCTTTATACAATGTTTAAGCAATATTTCACACACCAGTAAACAGATGTTTAAAAGTTAAAAAATATTTATGCAATGCAAAAAAATTTATATATGTGCTTAGATGCCTAGAGAGCTCGACGGAAATAGTATATCACACTATAATGTCAATATTTTACCCTTATGAATTCTTGCCAAAATTAGCCGCACATCATTGTTGGCAATTAAAACTTGTAGTATTGTCTCCTACGCACGTTTTTTTACATGTAAAATTGTCTCCTGCGCACGTTAGTGAGTGCACAAAATTAAGTAGATGTGTCAAATTGATGCTATGTTTGGGAAGATTTTGGCTAGCAGATCTCGATTGAGCATTCTAACCATCCAAATAAGCTGTCCCCGGGAAATGTGTTTCAAGGCGGTACCTTCCCACCAAACACACCATGTATTTAATATACGTGTTGCATGTATTTAGAGACTAATTGTTTCATTACCTATGATTTATGCATGTGTCTCAATTGTATGATAGCCTTCCTAATTCAATTAGGAGTATGGGTTACACATACCTGTGTGCCAACAAGTAACACTTAAATTTCTTTCCTTGCTAAATTGTAGTAACAGAACAACCAATGTATGTCTATATAATATAATATATCTATATAATATAGTGGGCATATCCGCTGCTAGCTGTAGTGACGAATGCACGCTGCCTCATCGTCACCTATTTCTATCCCCAACCGCAAGACTGCATCCACATCTTCGAGCCCTGATATTATCCTACATAAAAACTATAAACCTGAAATAGACTATATACTTCAATTCAATCGAATTTAACAACTTTCAACTTGAATTTAGGAAAATGACTTTCAACCTCAAAATTGGAGTCAACACTTGAATTTAGAAAAATAACTTCCAACCTCGAATTGAATCAACTAGAAAATTCCATTACTTTCTAGTTGAGTTCAAAACTTTCACTTCTAAATTTGCAACTGCTCGAAAGTTCTCCCATATCCCAGTAGAATCCAAATTTCACATCCGAAATTGCATTTTTTTTTAACTCAAAAGATATTCTACCTTCTACTACAAATCTTAACCTTTCAAGTTTCAACTCGAAATCGAGATTTAAACCTTGAAAGAATAAACTTTCAAAAATTGAGTGATATTGACGCCATGTCAACCTAGCATATATTGTTCAATGGATCAAAAAGGAAATGGTCTACATTAGCACAAAAAATAGTAAAATTTGTTAATATATATAGTGACATCTTTGATTTTTTTGACAAATGACAAAATGATTAAGAAAATCATAATTTAATTTGAACTTTTTGTGCCTTGAACGTGAGATATCCCATCACCATACTTTATCCTTTAAAAAATCGTTGAAGAAAATACTCTCTAAACACAATCTAGCAGTTTCTATGAGAAGATTAAGACCAATTTAAAGACTTTGTAGAAAAGTATAAAATTCATATTTGTTTTTGTTTGAACGAGCATAATGTGGAAAAGTTCAAAAAATTTTCAATTCTATCAAACTATCATCTCTATGAACATATCATGTCAAATATACAAACTTCTTATTCATTTTTTAGTCAACCTAAATTCAAAATTCATAGTTAATGAAAGCAACATCAGTAAAAATGGATCAACTAGTTAAATTGATTTTTTATTTGGATCTTTTGGTTTGGGAACTAATGCGACAAACCTGATATATTGTAGATAATAATCGATGTAGCGCCATGGTTGAGTGGCGACTCCCGGCTGTGCCGCCTCAGCCTACTCTGCCTCGTGTTGTTGAAGCCTATGTAGTGTGTGTCGTTGTGCGAGAGAGTGAGAAATTTTGGGACGGGATATACTATTAGGGTTTGATAGTTGGAATGACTATTGGGCCTATTGGAGGAGGCGGCGGAATCAAATGGACTAATGGGCTTTTGAGTACAATTTGGAGAAGGGTAGTTGATGGGTGAGTTGAAATTATTTGGGTACAAATGGTCTAATTGACTATGTCTATGAATATACATAGAGATGACAAGTGCCTAAAAAAATATGATAACATATCTTTAGAAAATAGGTATTTCGAAAAAAAAAATTGGGTGTACAGTTGTACATTCATCACCGATGTTTAGTCCGCTTATGGGCAGCAATTTCAATAGGATAAGATTGATGGCGAGGTCAATCAAGATGGTGACAAACAAATAGAGAGTACAAGAATGTGAAGAGGAAAAGAATGGATGGAGCAGTTATGGCGAAGTTATTCCCGGGTTATATAAAGCAGCAATGGGAGACGAGAGAGGAAAAAATCACCAAAAGCAAGCTCAGATCAGGAGATCTTACCGGCGTCCTCCGTCAACCCAGTCGGAGGAAGCACCGCGGCAGGCGTGGGCCTTGCCCCTAGCCTCCTCGCCCGCCTTGTTAGGGCCGTCAGATCCGCCTCCTCCGTCTCTGCACGATCCCATGCTCAGAGGCCATTCCCGAGTTGGAGGCTCCGGCGGCGAGCTTCCGCTTTTCGACCCCAGTACACTTGCCATGGGCCGAAGGGAGCGCGGCGGCAACCCTTTGCAAGATCGCCCACAGCTCCCCCTGAGTAAGGGCCGCCTGTGGACAACGTGGGCCCTGGGTATCTGGAGACAGACGATTGGACGCACCACCTCCTTGGGCGTGGAGGTCGGCATGGAATCTCTTTCACGGCCGGCTCAGCTTCCTCGCCGCCCCATCAGTCGGCTTTGGGCTCGAGGGGGCGACGGCATCACCGGTTGGGACATCAGCCTCCCACTCAGCTTCGGTCGGCTTGGGTGGCGGAGGTTCCGTGACAGTCGGTAGAGGCGTTGGAGGCGAAGGTGGAGGAGGAGGAGGGGGAGGCGACGCTTCCCGACTGGGCTCGGCCGCCTTTTCGAGCCGGTCTTTGGTTGGTCGAGGCGGGCGGTCACGATTTCTCCGAGCGGTTTCTGAAAGAGGGGACATTTCAACAAAGAAAAGACTAACATCGAAGATTAACAAGGTGCGACAAAGTTAACACTCACCGACTGGAGGTCTTTATTTTTATTCCAGCGCCCTTCTGAGCGGAAGACCCGCTTGAAGAGGCGTCGGGAGGGCCACTCGGCTTGGCCTGGGACGACGCGGGCTTAGGCGCCGAGTGCGCCTATTGACGAATTATGTCGGCAATATACTTTATGGGGCTATGCGTAAGACCGAAACCCGATGGTAACACAGGAAACAGATTTATACAGGTTCGGACCCTCTGCGGTGGAAGTAATACCCTACTCCTGTGCTCGTGGATTGTATTGTGGTTGATCTCGATGGATCAATGTTGAGGATGGTTATGGATCGATGTGATCTCTCCTCCCCTCTCCTTCTCTTCTTGTCCTCTCGAACTAGGGGCCCCTGCCTCCCTTTATATAGTGGAGGGAGGTAGGGTTACAGATAAGTATCCTAGTTAGTTATGGAAACTGGGGATAGAGATAGGAAGTCTATCTGTATCCTTTCTTGCCGAGTACGTAAGTACCGGATTACAACTGTGCCTTTCTTGTGATACAAGTCGAGTCTTCATGCGGGGCAAGCCCGTCTTCTAGATGGTAGATGTGACCCTGCTCCGTGAGGTGGTTCAACTAATTTGTCTCCGTGAGGATACCGGGGACCATGTTATCCACAGTAGCCCCCGAGTGCTTTACAGCCGAGTTGATGCCTTCTCGGATGTGTGTCGACCGAGTCATACTTCAAGTCGAGTACTTCGGCTGGAACCTTCTCTATGCCGATTACTCCATTGGCATACAAGGAGGCTGTGAAGGGCTCAAGAGAGCTTTGCAGGTTGAAATCTCCGAGTGACTCCCAGCCCAATTTCTTGGAGTCCTGGAAGTCGGCGCGATGGTTGACGTCGCGGCGTGAGTACAATGTCGACGCGAATCGCCCTCGGTCAGATGTAAGAAGTCGCGTAATAAATCAGCCTTGTTGTCCTCGGCGAATGCGCGAGAAGCCGCGTAATGTAAGTCGGCGCGTTGTCCTCAAGACAAGGCGCTTGAAGCCGCAAGTTGGGTGGCTATCCTCGCCGCTGTCGGAGCAATAGTCGGCGTGGTCGCCCTCGGCAGATCTTGAGAAGCCGAGCCGTAGTTTGCGCTTGGGACGCTGGTGTAGACATGCAGCCGAGCCATATAATGCACTCAGGGTACTGATGTAGGCGTGCAGCCGTACCGAAGTTGGCATAGGCTTGGAGCCATGCCGTAGATTGCGCTCGGGGCGTGGGTGTTGACACGTAACTGTGCCATGGTCGGTGCTTGTAGCGTAAACACTTCCTTGAACTCCTGTAACATGTAAATGTAGGATTTAGGCAGTATCTGAATATGAAAATATTTGGTCGGATATAAAATACGACTATCTTTTTGTGCGAAATAGCCATTTTTTTTTCTTACTTGATGATTTTTGTTAGTCCGTGTGGTTTTTCTTCCTTTTGTTATGCACTCTGCCCGACTAGTCTAGCCCCGAGTGTAGGGAGTTGGCACATGGCTTTTATCCTGTGCACTCGCTTTTGGTGACGAGAGTTCGCCGTGTTATGGGTTCGAGCTTCACTACTCGTAATTATAAAGCGCTCGGTTTCGCTTAAATCACTAAGTAACAAAAGCAAAAAATAACTATGAAAAAGATGGGTGCACGCAAGTGCACACAATTATGTGTAGCCCCGACTTACTGCTTAGTTGGAATTCAACTATGTAGCAAGTCAAGAAATAACACGAGTTTATATGTGAAAAGATTATGATGATGAAAACATAGCTGCTTTGCTGACGATGATGTCGTCCTTGCTTTTGAGCTTTTAGCCCCCGGGCGTATCACCATGTCGACTTGAAGCGTAAACGTGGGCTTGTAGTCGCGTTTAATTTTGCGCGGCGGTATGGCGTTAGCGTGAAGCGCGTTTATTTTGACGAGGCATGCAATGAACCGTATGATGCACTCGTGGTGCTAGCGTGACGTCAGGCCGTGCCAAAGGTTGCGCCGGCATTGGCGTTGGCGTGAAGCCGCGCCGAGTTGACGAGACATGCAATGAAGCCGTATAATGCACTCGGTGTGCTAGCGAGACGCGTCTTGGCCGTGCCAAAGGTTGCACTCGGCACCGGGCGTTAGCGTGAAACCGTCCGAAGTTGACGAGGCATGCAACAGCCAGATAATGCACTTTCGGTGCCGGGCGTGACGCGTCTTGGCCGCGCCAAAAGTTGCGCTGGGCGCCGGGCGCTATGTAGCCATGCCGAAGTTGACGAGGCATGCAATGAAGCCGTATGATGCCCTCGGCGTGCTAGCATAGACGTGCAGCCATGCCAAAGATTGCGCCCGGGACGCTGGCATTGGCGTGAAGCCTTGCCGAGTTGACGTAGGCATGTAATCGAGCCGTATAATGCACTCGGTGTCGGGCGTGACGCGTCTGCCGTGCCAGATTGCGCTTCGTATACCGGCGTTGGCGTGAAGTCTTAGAGTTGACGAGGCATACACCAAGTCATATAATACACTCGGTGCCGGGCGTAACGTGCGTACCGTGCCAAAGGTTGCGCCGGTCTTGGCATTAGCGTGAAGCCGCGCCGGTTTGCGGTTGAAGCCGGCGTTGGCGTGAAGCCGCGCCGAGTTGACGAGGCATGCAATGAGTCATATGATGCACTCGGTGCGACGAGACATGCGATCGTGCAAAGGTTGCGCCGGCGCCGGGCGTTGGTGTGTAGCCGTGTCGAAGTTTGACGTAGGCACGCAATGAGCCGTATGATGCACTCGGTGTCTTTGGCGAGACGCTTGGCCGTCCGAAGTTGACGAGGCATGTAGCCGAGCCGTATGATGCACTCGGTGTCGGCGTGACGCGTCTGGCCGTGCCAAAGGTTGCGCCGACGCTGGAGTTGGCGTAGTCGTCGTGCCGAAGTTGACATAGGCATGCAATGAGCCAGATAATGCACTCGGTGTCTTTGGCGTGACGCGTCTTGCCGTGCCAAATTAGGAGACCCATTCGAATCTCATTTGAGTTTTCTTGCGATACCCAGACTAAGTGTATTAAATCTGGCAATTGACCCCGGAGGGTATACCAGTATATGGCGGTACCCGGCCCAGTATGTCGGATCTGGCTTGTGGCTAATGGAGAGCGTACCTAGGGCTTAGCCGAGTGGTCATCTCGAAACCCATTCGTGATATCCGATTCTGACTCGTGCAGTAACCGGCAATTGACCTGACATGAGGCAACAATTGACCTAGCATGAGGCATATCATAGGATTAGGTTTAACCGAGTGCACCCATAACCAATGGTGTAGAGCAAGCAGCTCAATGAGCGTATCCTCGGAACCTGAACCCTTAATAGCTTTCAGCATCTGATTTCACTTGGTGGCCACCAGCTAGTGGCCTAACATGAGGCATGCTAACTCACTGTATTGTTTTTGCGGATGGCGCGTGAGAGCGTACAATGGGTGCGTCGACGTGAGAGCTCATGGCCTCGCGCCGACCCCTAACCGCTCTCGACGGATGGCGTTGGCATATAGCCATGCCGAAATTGACGCAGGTATGCAACCGAGCCGTATAATGCACTCGGGGTGCTGGCATAGACGTGCAGCCGTGCTGAAGGTTGCGCTCGGGGCACTGGCGTTGGCGTGAAGCCGTGCCGAGTTTGACGTAGGCATGCAGCCGAGCCGTATAATACACTCGGGGTGCTGGTGTAGGCGTGCAGCCGTGCCATAAAAACCATCTTGTATTATCCTACATTGTACCCTGTGGAGACAATGAAAAACGCGAGTAGTAGAGAAAAACTGGATTGTAAAGTAATATGCATGATGTCCAATTATGTATTTCATTATGTTAAATTGTCGTCCTTTTATCTTTTCCTTATTGATTTACGCTTCTCCGAGTATGTTTAATTCTTTTTGTTAAGCACTCTGCCCAGCTCATCAAGTCCCTTAGCGTTAGGAGTTGGCGCGGAGCTCTATCTCCGGACACGCGTCAGGAAACCCAAATTTTGCATAGGAATCAGAGTTTCACTATTCATAATGTGTGACACTCAGAATCGGTAAAAGTCAAATGGAAAAGAACAAAAGAAACTCGAAAAAAGATGGGTGCAGATAATGCACCTAATTAGGTGCAGCTCCGACTTACTGCTTAGTTGGATACCAACTAAGTAGCAAATCAGGAGATAATTATAATGATGCAATTGACTATAAAAATAGACAACTTAGCTGTTGATCGTGTCGTTCTCACGTCCGAGTGAACGAGCTCCCGGCATGTCACCTTGTCAGCGCGGCTGTCCTCGGTGTCGTGCGCGAGAAGCCAGCGCAGTAAGTCGGCGCGGTTGTCCTCAGCGCAGTGCGCGAGAAGCCGGCCTAGGAAGTCGGCGCGGCTGTCCTTGCCGTCGTGCGCGAGAAGCCGGCATAAGGAGGTCGGCGCGGCTGTCCTCAGCGTCGAGCACGAGAAGCCGTATGAAAGTCGGCGCGGGTGTCCTCAAAGACAAGGCGCGAGAAGCCGGCTAAGAAGTCGGCCACTGTTTTCTCGGCGTCGTCTTGAGAACCGCCTAAAGTCGGCGCTGCTGTCCTCGGCATCGAAGTCGAGAAGCCGCGAATAAGTCGGCGGTTATCTGGCCTTGATCTTGCGCGAGAAGCCGGCCTAGGAAGTCGGCACGGCTGTCCTCGGCGTCTTGCGCAAGAAGCTGGTCTAGAAAGTCGGCGCGGCTGCCCTCGGCGTCGTGCGCACGAGAAGCCGATGTAAGGAAGTAGCGCGGTTGTCCTCGGCGTCGTGCGCGCGAGAAGCCGGCCTAAGGAAGTCGACGTGGCTGTCCTCGGCGTCGGGCGCGAGAAGCCGGCCTAGGAAGTCGGTGCGGCTGTCCTCGGCGTCGTGCGCGCAAGAAGCCGGCCTAAGGAAGTCGACGCAGCTGTCCTCGACGTCGTGCGGCGAGAAGCCGGCCTAAGGAGTTGGCTGTCATGGTTTCGACCGAAACATCTTCTATCGTCGTCATGGTGACGTCTCTTATCTTCTTCTCACTCCCATCGCCGAGCTTCAATGTCTTGGTGAAGGTCACGGTATGTCGTTGTTGCCGGAGCAACGAGTGGGTGCGGAGGTAGTCGTTGTCGTCGTCGCCGCAAGTCGGGGGGCGTAGGAGCCGCAAGTCGGTGTCACAGGAGACACCGGTCGGGCCGTCGCAGGAGCCATAAGTCGGGACGGAATAGGAGCCTCGCCGTGATCTCCGAGATGAGATCCGCTTTGTCGTCGAGGTCCGCCATGCCCTTGCAGAGGTGCACCAAGGATCGCCGAGGTGCCAAGCGAAATTCACGTCGAGCTCCATCTTCGCGCGGGATTCACGTCACCTCCGCGCAGTCTGTCTTCAAACGGTCGCCACGGTCACATCCGAACTCGGTGTTCGATGATCTTGGACTCGTTGGAAAGATAACAAGATAAGCTTTCCAACACATCCAAAACCACCCCGAAGTTCCTTCCGAGTCAATGGGAAATCACAACGCAAGTTCTATCCAGATTCTGGACGCGAATAGATCGCATCTTCTTCTTGCGTTCGCTTCGCGGTTGAAGTTGCCTTCCGATCGGATCTGATTCGATTCTTCGATGGCAAGTTTCCTGAGATTGTTGATGATGAAATCCAAGCCTTTAAAACGGGAAACTTGGTCGATGGTGAATTCGACGGCGCTGCCGCCGAGATATGCCATCGAGTTTGATGAAGATGATCTTAGCGCTGCCTCTACCTAGCGCGCCAACTGTCGACGAATTATGTCGGCAATATACTTTATGGGGCTGTGCGTAAGACCGAAACCCGATGGTAACACAGGAGACAGATTTATACAGGTTCGGACCCTCTGCAGTGGAAGTAATACCCTACTCCTGTGCTCGTGGATTGTATTGTGGTTGATCTCGATGGATCAATGTTGAGGATGGTTATGGATCGATGTGATCTCTCCTCCCCTCTCCTTCTCTTCTTGTCCTCTCGAACTAGGGGCCCCTGCCTCCCTTTATATAGTGGAGGGAGGTAGGGTTATAGATAAGTATCCTAGTTGGTTATGGAAACTGGGGATAGAGATAGGAAGTCTATCTGTATCCTTTCTTGCCGAGTACGTAAGTACCGGATTACAACTGTGCCTTTCTTGTGATACAAGTCGGGTCTTCATGCGGGGCAAGCCCGTCTTCTAGATGGTAGACGTGACCCTGCTCCGTGAGGCGGTCCGTCTAATTTGTCTCCGTGAGGATACGAGGGACCATGTTATCCACAGTGCACACTTCTTCCTGGGCGATGTCCTACGGCCCGACTTCGGAGGGGGAGCCGCCCGACTGCTTGGCCTTTGGGTCGGCGTGGGCTGGCTCGCTCCTTCCTCGGTGGTCTCATGGATTAGAGGGCTCGAGCCTTGTCGGTTGAGCCCCTTGGGCAGCAGGATGTCCTCCTCTTCGAAGGAAATCGGGCCCTTGCCCTTCTTTGCTGCGGGAGCCTCTTCAGACTCCTTGCTTGGGTGCTTCTCGCCCTTGTTGGCCGGGGCCTCAGCCCTCAGGCGTTGGGGGGAGGGACACAAAGGCTTGGCGGTCCTGCGCAGATATATAGCTTTCCCGAGTTAGTATGTTGACAACAAAACCACTCGGTGGGCTTGGGACAACCACAAAGACTACTTGGCTGTTACCTCTGGTGGCGGATTGGCGAGGGTGAAACCTTTAGGACACCCGTGATTGGTAATGGGTGTCCCTGTGGCGAAGAACTCAGCGTTTCAGTCGGCGGCGTCCTGATGTGACATCTGGCAGGCCACTTCCCGAGTTGGATCATTCGGCCCGGTGTACTCGAACCCGAGCCGGACCCTCTCTTTGAGGGGACCGACACAACAGACAGAAATTGGTAGCGATGGCCACGCCGGTCAACCCCTCTTCTTTCAGCTCCTGGATCAGGCTGAGTAGCTCGGTGACCTGATCCAGTTCGGTGGAAGGGGGAGAAGAAGTCCAGGAAGGAGAAGCCCGGGGCTTTCTCCTATCAAACGGAGGAACACTGGGAAGAGGATTGGTACAACAAAACCACTCCTGATGCCATCCCTTCAGGGAGGTTCGAAGTGGTAGAGAGAAGTACTCCTTTTTCAGGCCACCCCAGAGTTGAAATCCGGCCCCGCCGACTGCCTTAGGGGCACTGTCGTTGGGGAAGGCCTTCAAATGGAAAAGATGCCGAAGGAGGTTGAAATGGGGAGGAATCCCTAGAAACGCCTCACAGAGATGGTCAAAAATTGAAATTTGAAGGATTGAGTTTGGATTCAAATGAAAAAGCTTGATATTGTAGTGGTGGAGCAAGCCATGAAGAAAAGAAGAAGCGGGGTGTCCAAGCCCGCGAGAGAAGGACTCAAAGACGACGATCTCCTCTTGGCGAGGAGTGGGAGAAGACTCACCATGCAAGGCGCCACCGATGAGTTCTGTCTTTGGAAGAATGCCGTGCGATCAGCTCGCAAATCGCCTTGGTGGTGACGGAGGTCGCCAAGTCTTCTGCCATTTGTGAGAAAGTGGTGGGGGATTGGTGCGGGAGAAGCTGGGATGGGGCGGCGAGGCTAGATCTCGAAATTGGCGCGGTCATGGGCCGATTTGTTTCTACAACTACGGAGGCGATTTAACCCTAGTGGGAGTCTTTGCGAGGAAGACGAACAGTTTGGGCGCAAGATCTGCGTAACTGCTCAATGCCCCGACGTATTCTATTTAAAAGGAAATGGACGACGCTTCAGTTTCCACGCTGGGAGGGAAAAAATGGAGCCCTAATCATTGCTTTAATATTCGGGTCCGGACTTAGGTTTCAGAGAGCATGCTTCACGTGGGCCACAAGCTGTACACGTCATTACTCGGGTACAGGTGCCACTCGGATCAAACCTAGTCGGGAAAAGTAGCGTGCCCCCAGTCGGGCCTCATGCTAGTTGTCAGTCTATGAGGACTGGGCGCTTCCCGAGTTATAACTCAGCTCATGATGTACCTCCTGGGGTCAATAGTCGGACTGACTTTTAGTCGGATCGGGCATCATGAGTTTCCTCTTTAGTCGGGTCTCGGCCGCACATCTTCGATCGTTCGTCATCATGACGAACACCACTGATGACCTTGACTTGGGCGGGCGATTCTCCCGAGAATCACTAGCTTGACACCGCACTAAGTCGGGTCGTAGGCGCTGAACAAATACACGACCAGTGACATGTCCCTCGCCGACCGAATGTCGAAGTTCTCATTAACTGACCAATGTCATGATTTGTTACAGGAGGATAAGGCGGGGTGACACCGATCACTCGGCTACATCCACTTTTCTTAGTATGCCTCTCGTGGGGCTAATAGCGAATAATCGACCGGTCGGACCGGGTACCAAACATCTTTTATAGGCTTGAGATTTTCTCTTGAGTCCTTTGCAACCTGCTTTTGTTTAATCAACAGGTTACTCAATGAAAGCGTAACTACATCGATCGAACAAAGACCGATGTCACTCAGTTGCACTTGATGGGTCAAGTAGTTTAACTCGAAATTAAACAACTCACCACGGCAAGCACTCGGGCTATCAGGATAACATGGGCCCCGGGTATTTGGAGACTGACGATTGGACGCACCACCTCCTTGGGCCAAATCGCGTGGATCTTCCAGAAGACGGGCCTGGTGGACGGCGCGGCCCGACTTGTTCTACAAGAAGTAGGATCCTAATCCGACCCGAATACATGGAGACAAGGGAAGCTGACTCAGCCATATCCCTTTTTTCTCTAATACCGACTAGGGATCCAATCTGTAACCCTACCCCTTACACTATATAAAGGGGATCGGGGCCCTTAGTTAGACATCTTCAATTACATCCAATCTCGTGCAATCTTAGACGAGAACATACGATCATTGTGATCATCCCCTGTTCATTGTGATCGACACCCCATAATACAAATACATGAGCACAGGAGTAGGGTATTACCTCTTTTAGAGAGCCTGAACCTGTATTAATCCTGTCCCCTGTGCTACCATCGAGTTGCGGTCTTTCGCATAGCCCTATAAAGTATATTGCCGACATAATTCGTCGACACCGTCTCCCCCTCCTCTTACCTCTCCTCCTCTCCCCCTCGCTCGTCCCCTTCGTCCTTCGCCTTGGCATCTGGCGTGGAGGCCGTCGGACTTCGTCGCCACTCCCGATGCGATGTTTGGGCCCAGCGACGAAGGTCCCGAAGAGTTTGCTCGCTCACCCTCAGAGACTCCTCCTCCTCCTGGCGCGCCCACTCCTTGGCTTTGGCCGCGATCTGCTGCAGCCAAGCATAATGTTCGGGGTCCCAGGAAAGGAAGTCTTTAAACCAAGAGTTGGCATCCTGAACTTTGTCCGCGTGTTCCACATGTTGCGCGGGCGGGTTATGACGGGCGGCACCCGGGCACGGGCCACCGAAGGTGCCGTGCGCACGAACCGCCTTGGCCGCGACGTCGCTGGCTCGTCCGCCGCCAGTGAGGCAGCCCTCCTCTTCATGGCGACCTTCATCACCTTGGGCTCGACATCGCCCTGGCCAGATTGCTCGGCCGCAAGCATGGCCTCCAAGGCCACCCTGTCCTGGAAAAAAGAAAAGATGCACGTTACGGCCCGATGTGCTCCTTGGTCCTGAAACCAAACTCAGCAAGAGCGCTTACCTCGTTGGTGCGGTCGAGGATGTTCCACGGGCCTCTTCGGCCTAGGTCCGGGTTCTCCTCCTTGCTCGAGGCGAACAGTTCGGCCACGCGGTCGTCCACCCACTGCCCGTTGGGAGCTGCAAAGAAGGGACAAGTTCAGCTAAGATAAAATCGAATACCGCCCGAAGACGTTGCTTGGGCAAGGATACTTACGGGGGTTTGCCACGCGTGTGTGTTAGATTTCTTATTACCCCCATGATTGGTGAAGTTTTTGGTGTTGATGACAAAGTGAAGACAAATGGGGTGTTCTCGGATTTCTCGGAACCTCGGGTTCTTTTGTTGCGGCATCAAGTGCGGAAGACTAAGGATCTTTGTTTAGAGGATGACCGAAGAGGTTATGACATCCTTAGATATAGGTCTTTTATTTTTGATTTTGCCGTACTGTCAAGGGGGTTCGGGAAAGTGTGGTGATCGCATGGTTAATCGCTATTTGATGCACCTAGGTTCAGTTTTCCAAGCCTTAGAAACCTTAGCAAAGGTTTTGAGTCAAGTAGGAACCTAGGTGAGCTGTTGGTGATCTGTCGTTGTGCATGGCGGACAGTCCGCCGAAGTGGTCCGGCGTGTGGCGGACCACATTGGCAGATAGGGCTGTTTCAAGCAATTCGGGTCCCCTATTTTTTCTATTACGCCGGACGGCTCGTCGCGCTGGTCCGACACACGACGCACCGCTTTGGCAGAGCGGGTGTTTTTCTGGGGTTTTGCGCATTTTGGTTGGGGCGGACGGTCCACCATTGTCCCGGACGGTCAGCCGTGTGTATGCGACGGACGGTCCGGTGTTTTGACTGATCAGTCCGTCGTGTGTATTTTCTGGCTTGTCGTTTTCCTAACGGCTAGTTTTCAAACTAGGGAGTATAAATGGGGGCTGAGGGCCTCCTCCTTTGTGTTGTTGTCCAGGTTAGTTGCCAGGGTCCTAAGGAGAGTGAGAGGCATTTCTCGAGTGATTCTTAGCAATCTTTGATAGGATTGAGCTCAAGTTCGTTGGTGCATCAAGTGGACGTTGATATGTGCAATCAACACATGTTCATCAAGCTTGTTACTCTTGGAGATCATCTCCGAGACGGCAAGGAGGTGGTGGTGGTCTTGAGCTCTCAAGAAGTTCTTGTGGGAGACAAGACCACGCTCTTGTGAGGGGGTTTGGGATTCTTCCCCGCCGGAGTGGCACTTCGACTACCCCGAGTGGATCGCCTAGGCTCTAGCGACGAGCCCTAGGTGGAAGCTATACTTCTTGTGGGAGTGCTTCAACGTGGACGTAGGGAGTAATCCCAAACCACGAGATAAACCCCATGGGCATCTCTTGATCCCTACTCTCACTTTATGCTATTTACTTCCACTTGCTTATATGTTGTTTATTGGCTTCTCTTGTTAGATGCTAGTTGTTTGAGTGTTCTTGCTTGCTAGTTATCATCTAGAGTAGAAGAAAGTTTTAATTTTGTTGTCTAAATTCAAGAAGAACAAAATTAAAAATTGTATCTTTTAGCCAATTCAACCCCTCTTCTTGGCTTTAGGATCTTTTAAGCGTGAGGTCGTCCCACGTCACGATCTCGTAGAACGGGTGCTCCTGCCGCCGCAGCGGATTCACCTGGTTCTTGATGAAGTCCCGGGCAATCACTTGCCCGGTCAGCCCATTGTCGCTCGTCACCTGGATGGTGCTATGTATCTTCTCCTCCTCCGGCTCCACGCGCGGCCGCGGGAGGTCCTTCTTCTCTGGCTGCTCGGGGCGGAAGGAGAAGCAGTAGTCCTTCCCCTTCTTGGCATGGAAACACCGCTCTGCCCAGCCGAAGATGGAGTCCTTGAGCACGAACACCGGGTAAGTGTAGAACTGCGAGTTCCAAAAGCCAGAAGTACGTGTACCCCACCACCGACGCGCTTCCGGTGCAATGGAGCATATAGAAATAAAGGAAGAGGCTGACCGTGGGCTGGATGCCCACAAAGCCTCACAGAGATGGGAGAAGATGGCGAGGATGAGGATGGAGTTGGGATTGAGATTGGTGATCTCGATCTCGCAATGTGTGAGAATGATGACCATGAACTCAGACTCCGGGTGCGGAGCTCGTTGACGGCGAAGAGTTCGCAGTTAACAAACTCGTCCGCCGCCGGCGAGGGAAGAGCCTCGCAACCGGGGAGGCGCCATGACTCAAGGTGCCTTTGTGCCTCCAGTTCCATGTGTCGGGCTGCCGTGGTTTTAGTGGGGACGAACTTGGCCATGGCTAAGGAAGGAAGGATCGTGAAGGAGAAAGGGAAGAAAGGCTTGAAGGAAAGAGGAAGAAGGTAGAAGGAAGCGAAGGACTGGGAAGAAATAGCACAAGGAGCGAAGAAGTCGGAGGTAGTGGAGTAGTGGAGAAGTGGGAGATTTTATGCCCCCTAGGTAAAAACCGTCCCTGGCGCCAGCTTGCGATGCGATTTCATAACTATCACATTGCTTTAACGTGCGGTAACAGGCTTATGTACTGCAGGAAAAGTAACCGTTGTGGATCCGACGCTTGAGATCCGGCCCGAAGTGTTGCTCGGGTGGCCCTTGATCGACCAGCCCGAAGTGTTGCTCGGGTGGCCCTCGACCGGCCAACCCGAATTGTTGCTCGGGTAATCGGCCAACCCGAAGTGTTGCTCGGGTGGTGCCCCGAAGTTTTGCTCGAATGGATAAAGTACCTCGAAGCATTACTCAAGATGAGCAGTATACCTCGGAGGCACTGCTTGAGAAGAATAAGGCCGTTTTGCAAAGTGTTGCAAGGGAACGAGGTCATGCCCAATCATCCTCTACCTAACTTTTAGAGGACCAAAACCTGCATTTTTGCATATCACGATTCCTAAAGCTAAGCACCGGGTGAGCGCGAGATCGGCTAAACAGCCTGTCGAAGCAACGATTAAGAAAGGATCATTTCATTTCTTGATTCACGGGCTGATTACAAAGGCAAAGCAAACAAGATATGATTTTCAAGTAAAGAAACAAAGTCCTATGCCCTACGGGACTAGTGATGCAAGATATCCGAATCCACCTCAGTAGGATGGATTTGCATATCTAGCTCTCGAGAGGGGGTTGATACCCTCTCCCATCAACTAGGCTATCCTAGCCTAACCTATGCGGCGGCGCTTCACCGGCTCACCGACACCAGTGATCGGGAAGCACCCGCCTGGGCCATCGCTTCCGCTGCTACTGCCGTTGCTGCCGACAGAGGAGGCGTCCTCAGGTTCTGGCTCGGGCTCTTGGACATCACCGTCGGCCTCCGCCTCGGCACTGGCTACTACCTCAAGGACGACAACCTCCTCTCCGGCACCAGTTACCGCTTGAATGGCAGCAGCCTCGGCCCCGGCAGGAGCTTCCCCCGCCGCAGGGGCCGCGGGACCCTCAACTTCTTCATCCTTGCCGCCCCCCCGCGGCGTTTTCCTCGCAAGGACGGCGGCGGTCGCGGCGTCATTCCCCTCCTGCTCCACCGCCTCCTCGGCAGCGGTGATCTCCTCTACCAATACCCGCGCCAGGACGACATCACACACCGTCCGCTTCCGACGCCACAGGTCCCTCCGATAATCCCTTAGGAGGATCGCGTCAATGGCCATCTTACCATCATGGTGGGACTTATTAGAGGAGCTAGAAGAGGAAGACATCTTGGCGGAGTGAGGTTGGGTGTACAGCGCCTAGGCCTCACTCGGCCCCTTTTTATAGACCTAGCGCGACTGCTGGTTTTCACGCCCACAGTGGATTGAGCCCATGTCGAGCGGGAAGCCCGACCTGCGGGAATCAGCTGATCTCCCCTCCCGTACGTGGAAGTTCATCGGCCTCGATTTTTCAAACGCCCGGTCGGCAGGCGCGCGCCAGTTTCCTAAGTGACGGTCAAAGCACCTTTGACCGGGAACTGGGAAGAGTTCTGATCCTAGTCCCTTCACGGCATCAGAGATCCAATGCCAGACTCAACCCCTCTAAAGATTGTTTTAAAGTCTCAAGAGGAACCTACTCCCTTCTTGAGCCTCGGGGGCTAGCTGTCGGGGTTTCGGATTATGCCGGTAGCATTAAAACACTCCCGAGCAACCCTAAGTATGCGCTTAACAGGGGCCGACCACCCGCGGCTGCTTGGCCATGAGGAAGAGTCACAGCTCGGGCTCAACGGCCCTGCCCCGAGCAACCTCACTGCTTGGACGCCTCCCCGAGCATCCCTCTGCTCGGACGAACACGTGGCGGGAGGTCACGTGATCCCGTCTGCTGGCGTAACGGACCGGTCCCAAGGCACAGAAGTCAAAAACGACTGTCGCGTCCATCCTATCTGCACTGTTCCAGCGTCACGGCGAGAAGCAGCATGGTGTACTGTCAGCCCTGACGCGCTACAGTGGCGCTATGTCCCACAGTCCATCGCGTACGCCCGGCGTGTAATCGGGAGCAGCCGTCTCCCGCCGCGGGTATAAATAGAGGCTCGCAACCACCAACGAGTAGAATGATACAGACGACAGGAAAAGACACAAGTTGTACTCAGTTTAGGTGCGTCTGATCCGCTTGTGGCTCGGTCGCTCATCCCTTGTACACACTCTTTCGTTATCAAGCAAGGCTGGACGTAGGGCTGTTATCCCGGCAGTGGGAGGCCCGAACCAGGGTAAAAAACCACCGCGTCACCACCCTGTTTCTTGCCTGGCTAGCCCGAAGTGTTGCTTGGGTGGCCTCCATCTCTCCCGAAGCCATATCCTAAGAAGCCTAGCGCGTCCCCTAAGTCCTTGGCCGATGCGGAAAGGGGCTTGTTGATCCCAGTTCAACATATAAGCTCGGCACCTGGAAGCCCGCACTCCCAACAGCCGACACGGGAATTTTCAGATTGTGAATAGTAAATACAGGAAATTCAATTCAAATTTTGGATTGTGCAAAAGTTTTTTAAAAAGGGCCAAAAAATGGGCTATTGCCGAAATTTAGGGATTTTAGCACATCTAGGTTACCCGATTTGGTGATTTTAGCAAATTTGGGGATCTATTTGTTGGTTTAAAAATGAATTTTTTAGATAAGCTTGGAGTGAAATTCCAGTGTCAATAAAAAGAAAAGATTGAAGGATTTTTTAGATAAGCTTGCACATCTAGGGTTGGAGTGAAAATAAAAAGGAAAGTGATGTTTCTATTGACAGTGACTTTGAAGGAGGGCAGATGTCAGAATCTGAGTTCGATGTGAGCTTAGTGTCAGAAGGAGGAGACGTAGCTCCTAGCATTAACTTGCAGCTAGCAAAACTAAGAAAAAAAAAGCTGAGAAAATTAAGAAAGGCTAGGTACACTCGGCCCGTCAGTTCTTGATTACACGGAGGATGTGCGCTTCAGTACCATCATCTCTCGAGTTCTCTTTACTACTTATTCTGCCAGAGATGGAAAGCTTCGAGTATCTCATTGGATTAACTGGCATGATGTCTCAAAAGTACTAGGCCTATATGTTAGGTCATGCTTTGATGCTACTCCTGGACTATATCAGCTATTGAGTTGTGCTACACTCACCTGAAGTGTCCCACGAGTGCTTGAGTTCTTTGCTACTGTCCGGGTTCCCGACGGTAGGAGCGAGATGCATTTCTCAATTGATGGGACCATGAGGGAAGTTCAAAGTGATGACATCAACAGAGCTCTAGGTGTTGGTACTGGTGGAGAGAGGGTGCACAGTTATGCTTATCCAAAATCTTTTTGGTTGGCAGAGTACCCTAACCTTGATGACATTGCCTTTATGTATGAAGATATGACTCGGCCGGATTTGACATGACTAAGGTCAAGGAACTGAAAGCCGAGGCTGCTCTCATCAACATCATCCTGAGGAATACATTTGTGATGCGAGGTGGATACCAGGATCATAGTTTTCCTATCATCAGCTAGTCCATGCTATTCATTGTTACAAGGAGAAGGATTAATGTAGCTAATCTGATTCTTGGGGAGATTAAGGACTCCATCTGCAGAGAGGTTGATAGGAGTCTACCTCTTGCTCTGTACATCAGTGCTATGATTGCTCTGACGGGTTTCTTTCCAATTGATAAGGTTTAGTCCTTTGATCAATAGATTACTGAGCACATCTATCTTAAGCACTATCCATTGACTTTGAGGTCAAGAAGCTCTTTGGCACCACCTCCTCAGGTTCCAATTGCACTGATGGCTCCTCCTCCATTTGGTTCTTCTTAGGACCCTCCTCCATTTGCACCTGCAGCTTTAGAGTTTCCTCAGTATCTAGAGGCAGGTTCCTTCTCAGCCACTCATCCTTCTGACGTAGCCTCTCTTATCGCTTAGATGACTCGGTGGCGAGCTGATGACATGTCTTGGAGGGAAGAGCAAAGAAAAATGCATGAAGAAACTAGGGCATGGTATGTTGATCAGCGTCAAATGCATTCATAGTTTGAGGGCTGGATTGAGCAACAAAACAATAATTATAATGCTCTTGTAGGCTGGTAGACTCACTTTGATAGGCGCTTTTCTCCTCTTGAGGGGGCAGTTCACCACTTGGGGGTGCAACTTCTTTCTCATCAACCGGCACAGGATCCTTATGCTTGGTATCATCAGGCCCCACTATTTCGACCAGCTCCTCCAGTCCAAACAGCACATGGAGTTCTAGGTTCAACATGGCACATGGGTGACGATCTTGGTGTTCACTGGTCATTTTCAGAAGCAGTTGCAGCCACAAGATTATGGGTTGGAGCCTCTTCACCTTTGTCAGCTCCTGTAATTCCAGTTCAACGCAGCGTGGTTGGAACTCTTTACCAGGTGTTCACCCATTCCAGCTCCAAGCGACTAAGAACCTCTTCTCATGCTCACTCCGGTGGCGATGAAGACGAGGCCTCTTTGGTCCTTGATGCCAAAGGGGGAGAGAGCTGAGTAGGGCTAAGCAGGGGGTGTTTAGAGCTGAATTTGGGGAGAGGATGTTTAGTTGTAAGTTAGAGTATTTCTTTTTGCTCTAATCTTGGGTTGCTCTTGAATACTTCTTATTGTGGCTTGTTTTTATCTCTATGCACTTGTTTAGGGGTAGCTTGCTTAATCATTCAGCTTTTATCTATGTTAAGCTGAGATGATATTATCCTGTGCTAATTCTTCCATCGTTATCATTGCTTGATCTTGTTCCTATTATTTACTCATTGATCATAGCAATGTATGCTTGTGCGTGTTTAATCTAACCAATTTTCAGCTACAATTGTTGTTAGTTGTCATCAAATACCAAAAAGGGGGAGATTGTAAGCATCTCGGCTCCTATTTTCGGTATTGTTGGTTTTGGTATTGATGACAAAGTGAAGACGATCAAGATCCGTGAAGGGTGTTCATGGTTCTCTTAGAACCCTAGCGTGATAGTGACGGCATCAAGAAGAAGCAAGCCCGTAGAAGCTAAGGTGTGACTAGGAGTCGAGAGGGGGTCCCTAGAGTAGCTTTAGGTTTGTTTTTCCTTTCTTGGACCGTACTATCAAGAGGGGTCCAAGGTGTAAGTATTTTTGTCAGATCTTGAGGTTTCGTGATGGACATTAGTCCTCTTACCTTTTTTCTGAGCCGTAGAGTAGGTTTAGGGGGAGTGTGCACAGTTTCGGTCGTGTTTGGCCCTTGTGGCTCTGTGTGCAGTGCCTCTGTTATCCACCAGACTGAGTCCGGTGGTCACCAGACTAGGTCCGGTGGAGTGTGTTCTACAGGTGTGTGGAGTGTGCACTATTCTGTAGTCCACCAGACTGAGTCCGATGGTGACTAGACTGAGTCCGATGGGACATAGTACAGTGCACACGGGGGACTGGGGCACAGCGGACTGAGTCCGCTGGCCAATGGACCCGTGTTGCTCAATGGGCACCAGACTGAGTCCAGTGGGCACAGAACTAAGTTCGATGGACTCCAATAGCAAGCGTGCGTGGGGGCCAGGGCAGCGGACTGTGTCCGCTTGCCACTGGACTCTAGGGTTCTCTCTGTCACTAGACAGAGTCCGGCCAAGCCTCCAATGGCTAGTTTGTGTGGGATTTCGAATCCCAATAGCTAGTTCTTGGGGCCAAGGCTATTTAAGAGGCTGTGTAGGCTTTCTAGCTAAGGTTTGAGCATCTTGAGAGCTAGTGTAGCCCATTTAATAGAAGGGAGAGCATCTAGATTTCTTGAGAGTTCATCCGTGTAGGTGTTTCTCTAGCCCGGTTGATTGTGCATCTTGAGAAGCTCTTGATCCGGCATGATCAAGACACTTGGGTTTGTTACTCTTGGAGCAAGGGCTTCTAGCCGGTCTCTTGGAGGCGACGTGACCGAGTGATCTTCTGACGTGGCTTGTGGAAGACTTCGGTGGTTGTACAAGATTTTTGGAGTCCACATTGTTAGAGGGGCGAAGGACTACCCTAAGTCAACATCCTAGCTATTCGTGAAGTGTGGGGGAACTATACTCTTAGGAAAGAGTGCTCTAACAAGTAGAGGGCGACCTCGAACCTCGGAAAAAAAAAAATCCTTGAGTGTCCTATAAATTCTTGCATTTACTCTTCCACATTTATTTTTTTGGTTTTGTTGCTTCTGAGTTTAGCTCTTGTTCTTGCTAACTTGTTGATTAATATTATGAGCCTAATTCAATTTTAATTATAGAAAAATTAAAAATTGCCTATTCACTCTTTTCTAGGCCATCGATCCTATTTCACCTACCACATGAGAGCTATTGTGTGCAATAGGAAAGGATGCAAACAATCAAATTTATCCTATAGCCTGGGTAGCAGTTGAGAAAGAGACCTATGACATGGTATTGGTGGCTCGGTCTGTAAAAAAATTTGAACATAAATGATGGAGGTGATGGATGGGTCATTATTTCAGATCAGCAAGAGGTGCTAATCTCATTCAAATTATGTTTTTTTCTTAACCGAAGTACTCATGATGCATTGCAATGCAACAAAATGAAGCAAACATGCAAAAATTTCAGTTTCGAAAATGATGCTAACAAGAATTCTTATGAGGTGCATGTGCATGACTAACCAAGTGTGAAATTGAGTTGTTACACCATCTGTGCCTAGTTTTGTAAATTGAGGGACCAAATTTATCCAGCTTTGTTTCTCAGGACCATAACAGGAGAACGATGAAAGTTTAACGACCAAAAGAGGACTAGCCTATTGGTAGGTATAATAAGTTTACTAGCAGCATGCATTGAAAAATGATTTAATGTTCTATACGGGGTACAGTATGCAATTAATTACTCCAACTCTGCCTCACTGTGTACGCATCTGATGGCGGCAAAGATTTGTATCCCTCGAGTCTCCGCAGGTGATGTACAAAAGAGAACGCTTCCCAATATTCACGAGATGTTCTAGTACACGGTGGGACTGCATCCTCTGACTTGATAACGGAGTGCATTAAATTAAGGTGGACAGCAACAGTATCGCACAGCGTGGAGCAGCGACCAGCGAGGGAGGTGCGTCAAATACTGCAGCGCAGAAAATCACCACGCAGCGCAGTTTTTACTGCAGGACGTGTGTCTTTGTATTTAGCCCGTGACATGGTGATGTAGATTGTCAGCATTAATTCGTTTCTGTCTAGAGGATCTTTGGCATTCAATGGTAAATCTCGCAAAGTTATTGGTTGAAATAAAAGCCTTGGATTTTTTTAATAAAATATACTAAATAAAAATCATATTTAATATAATATACAACAGTATATTAAAATTGATGAATTAACAGTGGCGGCCGCCATCCAGCATGGTTGCCATCCAATCGGTATCCTCTGTCTTTGGTTTAAAAGGAAGAGGATGAACAGTAACCATGTATTTCGGCCTGTAAAAGCACTGTTCATTGCTACAGTACCCAAAACCACTGTTTAGCGTTACAGTATCCGACGGACAGTGTTCTGCTGGTACTGTTGCTACAGTTTTCTCTGCTACAGTGCTCTCTGCATTTTTGCCTTCATCACAATGCAAAGGCAGAGGATACCGATCGGGTTGCCGTCGTACTAGATGGCGGTAGCTACCTGCCACGCACTACTGCTAGTAGTTAGTTTTACAAAAAAAAATTTATCAAATTTTTAAAAAATTATACAACATCGAATGGCAACAAAACTTGAAAAAAATGAAATCATAGGCTCACAGGAAGGGTCCACAAAAAGTTTTGTTATTTTAAAAATTTTATTTTTTTTAAAAAAATTAAAATTTAAAAATCATGAAGACAAAATAAAAAAAAATCATTTTTTGACCCTTTTCATGAACCTATTGTTCCATTTTTAAGTTTCGCTGCATTTTTTATGTTTCTAAAAATATCATATTTTTGTGAATTCACGATTTTTAAATTCAAAAAATTTTAAAATCAAAATTTCCAAAAAAATTTAAAACTTTTTTGAACCCTTTTCGTGAACCTATGGCTCCATTTTTTAAGTTTTGTTGTCTTTTGATGTTACATAATTTTTTATAAGTTTTGAAAATTTTTCAAAAAACCATAATTTTTATGGACACTTTTCATGAACCTATTGTTCTATTTTTTGATTTTTGATTTTCATAATTTTTATGGACACTTTTCATGAACCTCCATAAAATTTTTTCATAAATTTTGATTTTTTTATGGACGGTTTTCAAAAATTATAAAAAATTATGTAACATCAAAATACAACGAAACTTAAAAAAGTAGAGCCGTAAGTTTATGGAAAGGGTTCACAAAAAGTTTAATTTTTTGGAAACTTTATTTTTAAAATTGTTTGAATTTAAAAATCGTGAATTCACAAAAATATGATCTTTTAGAAACATAAAAAATGCAGTGAAACTTTGAACGCTTCCAAATATTGGGAATGAACGCTTCCAAAGTTTATTTGTACATTCGTGGACTTGCAAAATTGATAGCTGACATGATCTTGTCGGTGCCATCTGTACAAATATGTAGCTTGGTTTCCTGCTTAAACCAGTGACATTACTTGATGATCCTGCGGGGCCTCACTAATATTTTGTTGGGTTTCCAAATTTTTCCTTCCAGAAGCAAGAACGCTCATGAGGTACCTTTTTAATATGCCGCTCCTGACGCATGTCTGTTATCTCGCGTTTTTGAATTCTATTGTTTTCTAAATCATCAGTGTCTTGATGGCTTTCCAATTTCTCATATGCTCTGGGTGATTGAACTTCCTTCTGTGTCAATGCTTTTCCTGTAGATAAAGATGAGGTTGATCTCCCAACAGTGTGTGTGCTGAGAGGAAACACCTGCTGATAGAGGATGAACAACCTATTGGCTATGGAGTCATAAGAGGTATGTTTCACCATACTATATTTATATGATGAAGATCACTGAGTGGACATTATCACAATATTATCTGTTCGTGCCATGAACATCCCATAGTATCTTGCGGTTGACTTGAATCCTCCGTTCTTTACAAAGACAAAACATAAGAACCGATGAATGAGAAATATGGTGAGCTTAGGTAATTAAGTTAAGAAAAGGTAATTTAAGAGATTAGACGTGGCTTGCTCTACCTTTTCTTCGATACGAGCTCTAAAGAATACAAGTAGTTTTGGTAAATTTTCTATGGTTTTTTCCATCAGCTTTGCAGGGGAGCTGGCAGGTATCTTTATTGGTGCAGCGACGTTCATGCCAAAGATCAGAAATTTTGGACCACGATAAACTAACAATTGTCCAATCCTCCTATTCTTTTGGATGAAAACAGGGTGAGCAATGACCCGTTCTGCACGGTGCAACGAAACAGTCCTCGACATGCACATCACTAGCTAGGGCTGGAACCAGAGCTCGGGCTTGGCTCGGTTGCAGGCTCGGCTCGAAAGGAAACGAGCCCGAGGTGAGCTCGAGCCGAGCTACTCTTCCAGCTCGGGTACGAATTCGAGCCCGAACCGAGCCACAGCGAGCTCGTTCGGGGCTCGTTCGTGGCTCGGTAGCGCAGACTTCACCACCGCGTAGCCACGCCCCTCCTCCAGGGTACCGCGCCTAGGAGCCGCACGTCGCTAGGACCCCGTCCCGGCCACCCTACCACACTGGTCTTCCTGTGCTTGGTGCCGCCCTAGCGCTTCACCACCACCAGATCCGCATCGTCGCCCGGCCTAGCTTCTTCCCCGCTGTGCGCACCCCAGGTTAGCGCCGCCCGCCCCAGTCTTCCTCTGCCTGGTGCAGCCCTAGCATTTCGCAACCACCAAATCCGACCCACCGCTCGGCTTGGCTTCTTCCCCACCGTGTCGCGCCCAAGGCCTGCGCCACCCGCCTCAGTCTTCCTCTGCCTGGCACCGCCCTAGCGCTTCACCTCCACCACGGCCGTGCCGCCTTGCCCACTACCTTGCTATCTTCTTCCTTGCTCACGACCACGCCGCCTCACCCCTCTATGCCGCCTCGCCTCCACCGCGACTGGGCCGCCTCGCCCACTGCTCACCGCCGCGCGCTGCCCTAGAGCCGTGCCGCCTCCGCTGCCTTGCCACCACACGCTGCCTCCTCGCGCTTCGCGTTGCGCTGAAGCGCCCTGACCTCTCTATCTCGGCCGCCAACACCGACCATCTTGCCCCTGTCTCCTCTACTCGCCTACCGCGCCACCTCGATGTCACCTCTAGATCCAAGCCGCCGCTGCCTTATAGGCCACCGCCGCGCTGCACATCCTCTGGAAGAGAGATGCCTCGTTGCCGCCTGATGCTGTGACTACGTCGACCCACACTGCCGTCACCGCCCTCGTCGCGCCGCTGGCTCCATGCGATGCGGCTCGGCGCTTGATGCCATCCATCCCCGTGTCGGTCCCGTGCGGCTTGTCGCCACTCCGCCGGCCCTACTCCTGGCACCGTCGCCCCGGTTACGCTGTGGCCTCTAGAACGCTGCCACCGAGCCGTCCTCTTGCTCGACGCCGGCCGCTCCACTCATCCTCGACGCCGCCTCATCATCGACTTCGTCCTGTCCCCTGTCGTCGGCGCGCCACTGCCCTGGAGCACGCTGGCCTCTGACCTCGTCTCTACTCCAACCGAGCACCAAGCCCGACACTGTGCTGCTCCCAGCATTCTCTATACCGAGCTCGCAAGTTGAGGCGAGCTAGCTCGAGCTTCGGTCGAGCACAAGCCGAGCCCAGCTCCGAGCTCGTGGTACTAATCAAGCCGAGCCGAGCTAGCTTGGTCACCCATATGAGCCCGAGCTGAGCTAGTGCTGGCTCGGTCAGGATCGGCTAGTTTCCAGCCCTATCACTAGCACAGCGCGCCACGGCGCGAAAACTATTCTAGTATGAAAGTGAAGCCGATGGTGTGAGCGACATGTCCTTCGCACAAGTTTCACCGCGAGCAGGCCCAGCCCAACGAAAGGGGGAAAATAAGAGGAAAAAAAAAGAGCAGAAAGAAAGAACGAGAGAAAATCCTAGAGAAGTCGGGAAGAGTAGGGGGGCAGCGGCGAGGAGGGAGAGGGAGAGGGAGCTGGGGAGATGTCGATCCTGTGGGAGAAGAGCTCGGCGTGGCGGTGGCTGGTCCGGCGGACGCGGGACTCGAAGCCCTTCTTCTTCACCTTCGCGGCGCTGTGCGGCGTCGTCCCCGGTGTGGTGGGCTACGGCGTGATGCAGCTCACCAGCTCCCGCAACGACCAGCTCGAGGCCCACCTCCGCTCCACCGCCCGCCCCGAGACCACGGTGCGTGCACGCCCCCTAATCCTTTACTCAGACGTCGCTTGATTAGCAGATGATCACTATTAGCGCGTTCCACCATGTTAGATTTCGTGTGATTGGAGAGCCCGTTTGTTCCCTTGGTGCTCCATTTGTGAGGCATTGTTCATCTCATTCCTCTGTAGTTTAGAAGCGAAACACCTGCCTGGTTTCTTGATGATGAGGGATGTACCAAGGTTTTTGCCTTTATGGATTATTTGTTGATCCGTTTGAACTGCAGAGTTTTGTTTGAGGGGTACATCGATGTAGCTTATCGAGGATTTTTGTTTTGGCCAATTAAGCTAGCACCCCTTCAATTCTTTCTCGGGCATATTGGGATGAACGGCCCCTATTTTGTTACGGCTTGTGTATAGGATGTCTGGACCAGGTTGGGCACCTCTGGGCGGCTAGCCGGTTCTGGTTTCCACACCAAGATCATTCACTGACAGGCGCTTAAACAGTTAAATGTTAGTGGTCTACCTGGTTGGAATCATTTATTCTACAGTCGAACAGATAAACTTGCCAGCTGAAATATGGCCTAATCATCAGCAGAAAGTCAGCTTGTTTGAGTGCTTCTCTATCTGTTCTTGTAACTAATGAACATGGTAGCGATGCTCATCATTAATTTGTCATGGACTTGCCTTAAATTGCTCCAAGTGTGCTCAACATGTCGAGACCTTGCTTTGTTATCTAATGACTGATCACCAGTTTTTAGTATTATAAACGTACGGTTGCGACTGTGGTAAGGAGTGATGCTGAAAGAACCATGAATGTGAATATCTTTACTATATATATATAAAAATAAATAAGAACCTAGTAATGGGTGCTAAATATTAATATGATCTATTTTCACTCATCTCCTAAAAATGTGCTGATATCCTAACTGATTCATTCTCCCTATCCCAGAAAAAAAAAATCAATAATTCTAACAAAAACAGAAAAAAATATAAAAACAAACAAACCCTACCTCCATAAAAATTATCTATCGAAATCTTCAAGATCTGTGTAGTATTACAATTTCAAGTTGTTACGGTTATAGTACATTGGAATTTAGTGCTTAATTTGAGATTAATTTTAAGAGGTTTTACATCAACAGCTACCAATTAACATGCTGCAGTAGGAAGATATCTGTTTTTGTGAGAGAGTAGATTAATTCATCTAATGCTTCCTGTTGCTGACTGATGTTTCTTCAGCTACATATGAGGTCATTTGATAAGTCATTTCACCTTAGGGCTTAGGTTATCTATGTGTTTTGACTTGACTGGTAGGATTTATAATATCCTTTAAAGCCACAGATGCCAAGCTAAGGCTTGATGCTATCTTACATGTAAGTAATTCCATAGATGCCAAGCTAAGACTTGATACTGTGTTACATGTAAGTAATTTAAGTACATCTTGATTTTACAGTTTAGCTTGTAGTTAGTTACTATGTTGTTGTAGTTTTCTATACCTTGCTATTTGTTTCATCAGAATTCAGAACAAACATGCTTTGCTATATGATTTTTGACATACTAATCTGAGTGCTTGTGCTTCGCGACGGAAACAATGGAGCCGATTATCTTTACATTGGAAGATCAGAAAAACTGAGGGGTTCAACTGGTAAAACCAGGGCCCTATGCATGAAATTGAGAATTTGGAGCCCAAAACTCCAAAAAATGCTTTGATAGAAACATTAGAAGCAGGAGCCTATATGCCCAATACTAGAACTTGAGGGGCTGAAATGCTAAAAACAAAGGACATATACATGAAATATTGGAACGTAAATGGACCAAA
Organism: Olyra latifolia; assembly: GCA_036346145.1. Taxonomy (NCBI): domain Eukaryota; kingdom Viridiplantae; phylum Streptophyta; class Magnoliopsida; order Poales; family Poaceae; genus Olyra; species Olyra latifolia. Next base: position 36,110,695 of record CM070524.1, on the reverse strand, counting down.
TGCTAAGAACCATGGACCTATGGGTGGAATTGGGAAACTACAAGGACTAAAGTGCAAAGGTGCGCAAGAGACAAGAACGTACCAAGCAAACAGTAGAAGCAGGGGTCTGTATGTGAAATATTGGAGCTTGAGGTGCTGAAATGCTAAAAGCAAGGGACATATATGTCAAATATTTTAACCTAAGGGACTGAAACGCTAAGAACCATGGACCTATGCGTGAAATTGAAAAACTATGAGGACTAAATTATAAAGTTGCACAAAAGACAAATTGACGTACCACTAGTAGAGATTCTCTAATGGAAAATAACTTGTCTGGGTGAGTAATGTGGCTTGCTTTCAAAAAACATGTCCAGTACTTGCATAGCTATCACATCTTGTAGTTTTATTAGAAAAAAATAGTTCAGTACTTAGTAATTAACATTATTTGTACCTATCATAGTCTCTTCTGCTGGCTCAAATGCCTTATGCAGAGAGTATAGGGTTTGCTACTGCATGGATTCTAAATTGCTCAATTGAAGTTTTGAAGGTTTCCTTTGTTTTGCATTTTTTGAACTCAAGAAATTCCCTTTTCCCGATTCATGACTGGTAATGGTTATTGTGGCTTGTGGAGTTGTAGTAACTTGTCCATCATGGTGGCTATAGTTGGCATCATCCTGTTATTATTGAGAAGCTTCAGCTTACAATAGAAGTAACCATTACTCATTCTAATTAATTAGATAGAACAATAGAGTAACATGCATAGTACTTTGGCTCTCTATTTAGCTACCTTGTCCCAGCTGTGCTGCCACTATGGCTCTTACCAGTTCCCACTGCCACACTCCTCCACCGTTGTTGCCTCCTGCCTCAGTGGCATCAACCATGCCTCCTGCATCCCCTTCCTATGCTTGTCCATGTCGGCTCGGGGATTCCACTGTGTACATCTTCTGTGGCTTTGTCACCATCCAGATCTGGATTTGGTGACGCGATGCCAGAGCCCAAGTCAGGGCTTCAAGGTACACTCCAGTGCTGCCGCCTGCCTCAGTTCACTTGTGCATTGGACCTGCATCCAAAGGCTGCAATAATAGAGACCACCAACCCCTGCCTGGATCCTTCTCCTATGCTAATGATGTAAAGTCCTGAAGACTTCTCCAACCTCTCCAGCCTCACCTTAAATTCACATTACCTCCTACCCACCAGGTAAACCAACCTTCCCGCCCTACGCCCTAGCGCGACTGGGTGCCCCCCTCCCCCAATGTCATTTCAAGCTGCTCTGAGAAGATGGAGTGCAGTGGAAAACTCAAGAATGGCGTCAAGTGAGGAGGCCATATTTGCCAAAAAGCTAGGCTATCGCCTTGGGGGAAGATCTCCACACCGCAACATATCACCACGCAAACTGGAACCTCTTCTTACCTAGAGCCATAGGTTGTTTCTTCATTTGCTTCGCCAATAACCACCATGCAAGCTGGTACTGCGACCCCACCCTTTTCTTCTGGTGCCCTCATAGTGGCCATGGAGCAAAGCACTGCCGCTAGAATGCGATCCGTTGCTCCTTATCAAAGTAGTGCACAAGGCCAACCTACCGCACTCCCTACCTGTTAGCTTCTGCCTTTGGCCTTGGAAAGTTTAGTTGACCCAGACATGCCTGGAGGACACCTACTCCTGCCCACCTCAGCCAACTTGGACCGCGACCTCAAGTACAAGGAGGATAATGAGCCCGTGGCCTGGCTGTTCAGTTCAGACTGATAAGTGGATTCAGAGGCTATAACGGAAGCCTTCCGCTACTGCTTGTAGCTTTGACGCTCGGAGGTCATAGTTAGCAAGATAGCCGGTCAAGTTTGAGCGCTCGCACGACCATCATAGGGCGCTCGGAGCAGGCTTGGATGCCAATAAGATCCTTGGAGACTCGGCCATTGTTTATGATATGCCTTTATTTAAACAAGCATGGTTGCAGTCTGCTTAGATGCCTGAGAGAAAATGATTTTAACCGTAGCCTTTTCATGTGAAAAGGGAACATTAGCTAGAACACTTGCAGAATCTCCGTAAATCAATTTTCTTGCCGCTTTTTGCTTAGGAGAACCAAGCATAGTTGAAGGTGAATTGAGATCCATTACATTGGACCCCAGTAGCAAAAAACATATTCCACTTCCTTTTGGGCTGGAAACATTCAAAATATGTTGTTACTTAACAGGTAATTGTTGAAGATCAGTAGACCCATAAACTGGGTTTGGAATTGAAGGAGGAGCAAGCTTGGCATATAAAGTTTCAATTAACCTTCCAAAGTAAAGTTTATGGTCAAAGAACCTCCTATTGAGAGCTGAGAAGTTGTTTAGTGTTAAATGTTATGGGTATAGTAGTCCTTTCCTCATGTAAGGGTAGTGTAGTCTTTTCTCTAGTGTCTAGGGCCCCTTTGTACTTTATATATATGACCCTTTGGGGCTGTTCAATACAAACAATTCACATTACACTCATCTCTCCATCCCTTGTAAGCCATAACATCCAGAAGCATTGGAACTATGGCCAAATTATCATGATTTTCCTATTGCTCTGGCACTTGGGCATGCAAAAGCTGTTGTAATTCCAAAGCTGTTAGGTCCTTGCACTTCAAAAGAGTTTACCGAAGAACCTTTAGAATTGATTGCTGAGTAAATTGAAAATGTACTATTCTTTGGATGGGGCAGGAGTCGCATCTGGTTTTGAATTTCCTAGTTAGGCCAAACATCCTCCCTGCATCATCAAAGGGATGATCATTCAACTCTTGTGGTCCTGGTTTCCTGGCATTGTTGGCACAAAGGAGGGGTAAGGATTGCCTTTGTTGGTTAGAGGTGGCTCCTTTTCATTCAAATATACTGTAGTATTTAACCTATGTAAATTCTGTAAATTCACTTAACAAGTTACCATTCAAATATTTTCACAATAGGAATCTTTTGTACTGAATTCATGTAAAGAAAAAAAAGGTGGCTCCTTATTAATTCATACCGTGATCTTCCATTTCCTTCCCATGTTGATCCGTGCTTGAATTGGATACTACGAGATAAGTCCAACAAGTTTGTCACAAGAACTTCAACAACGACCCTTGTCTTGTTCCATTAAGTGTTCTTTCAGTTTAATTTAATAATCACCGAAACGAAGATGTAGTGCTCAATGCTCATGAACAAAGTCCAAAAGGAAACGGAAGCAACATAATACAGCAAATTCTTGTGAAAATTGAATGCTGGAGATTGAGTCCCTAATCATGTCTAGTAAACCTAACAGTATGGTCACCTCTGAGATTTTTAGGCTGGCTAAGAACCAGGATATTACACTGGATGATGGAACCAAGCTGGTATAATCTAACTCTGAAGGGATGAGGACAACTCACCACATAAACATGTAGTTTGTCATGGATGAAGTCTCTAACCTCAACCGTTGCTTGATTTAATTGTTCATGTGGGACTGTTTGCACCGAAAGTTGATGGTCGGTTTAAACACACTGTGGGTTTAAAGTTTTGGAACCCCATCAGCACCAAGTTTAGTTTAGGGCGTGCTAGCTGATTTGACCAATAATTGGCAATGTAAAGAAATTAATCAGCATAGATTAGCCGATTAAATTCAATAATATGAGAATAACCTATCGAGCTTAAAGACAAGGTCAAAAGCTTAATAGATCCAAAAGCGGAGAGAACTATCGGCTTAAATAGAGACATAACTAATAGATGTAAAAATAGCGGAAACTATTTGATCTAAACAGAAGTTCAAACCAATAGATTTAAAGAGTGAACAATCTACCACTAAACCGACGGGATCGACTAAATAGTAGATTGAGGGGTAAACAGACTATCAACTAGCCGATTAGATCGTCTAGCTAACAGAACGAAGGATAAACAGACTATCGGCTAGATTAACAAGTTAATCAAACTAATAGAACGAGGATAAACAGATAATCGGCTAAATAGCAAGCTACAAGCCTATAGAACAAGGGTAGAATCTAACCCTTTGCACGAATCGGCGATGCGCAACAATATCGGCAAGGATAATATTCTGATAAACCAAGCAAAAAGATCGGACTTAACCGAGACAGTATTCACTTGGGGTTGTACCTTGAAGGCGATCGAGAAGGCGATGCGTAACGAGTCGATTGAAAGCAAAATACGGCGAAATTAAGTTACTGCTACTCCTAGGAATTGAAAAGACGATTGTATTGAAATAGTAGATTGATTGGTCGGGGACCCTTTTTCCATTACATAGGTTAGGTATTTATACTCGATACATGGACTCGATACAATACGATTCGAACTCTCAAACTTACTATAGATAACCAATCCGACTTAATATATAAGTAGGACTCACTAAATAGAAACTTATCTAAATATATGCCTAAAATATACGACGTAGCCGATCTGGACCTTAGGCTCCACCGCTATAGCGTAGTTCTCATGCTGATGTAGAGGTTCTCCTTCCTAGCTTTAGATAGCCCTTATTTTATCTTGGATTTTAATAGTTAATACACTTAACCATGCTTGTATCTTGGCTACACTCGAACCTATGATGTTAGTTTATGGGAACATCACAATTCATTGGATGGATGTTTCTTTGCATTGTCCGTTGAATACCATATCTATAGAATACTAAATGTGATATCTCTTGCTTGGTAAGATTTACAATCTTTTACCCCTTGATGTATAGCAGTTTGTGTACCTATCCCTTGGTCTGAAAACTAGGTACTGTGCTCCCTAAAACATATAAAGCGGTCTAAATACCCTATACCCCCCCAAAGGTGGTTTTGCATACAGTTTTGCCCCAAAAAAGAGTCTGCTTTAGCCCTTGAAGTATATTTGGAGTGCCCCACTTGTCCGAGAAAACAAAGAAGAGAGAGGTGTTTTTTTTCCTCTTGTGCAAGGGAGAAGAAACTCGATTTGCAGCCTTCGTTAGCAACACAAACACATTAAATTAATAGTTTGAATGAGAGCAGGGTGGAACAAAAAAGTGACACAAATAAACGTAGTTGACACAAACAAATGTAGTTAAATACCTAGTATTACATATCCTACAGCTGTTTTTTGCTGGTTCACATGTTCCTCATCCAGTCTGCGGATGCCATGGTTGAATATTTGCTGCATGATGTTGCCAAGCATATGTAAGGTTCTATATACTCGGATGTATATCGCCACTCTTTAGTAGTAGAGAACTGCATGTGAAGATGTCTATAAGTGTATATTTACTTTCCAACGGAGTTTAACGTTCATGTTTATTGTGCTTATTCCTTCCCTCCCTGTTACTGTCATTCAAGGAGTCATTGTTTATGCAAATTTTGTTGTGTTTGGTAACTTGTATATCCAAACATTTTATTTAGGGTTAATTAGATACAGCCCACTGCTCAGTTTTCATATTCGAGAATTGCCACTGCTCACTCGAGGTTGATAAAATGACACTACTCATATGCCAAAATTGGATCCATGCCATTATGCGGATCTCAAAGCACCTTTACACGTCGGATGAGGATGTGGCCTATTTTTTTTGACGAAAATGCCCTTGCCTTCTTTCTTCTTCTTCTCCCCTGTCTCCCCAATCTCTTTCCTCTTGCTCCGAGCCACTAACTCCGACAACCTCCATCCTTGCTCTACCTCCTCGTGAGCACCGTGAACGTGTGGGGTGTGTCGTCAGCCGTGGCTGCCCCTTCTGCACCGTCATCGCCGTTGCCCGGCTAGCTGCCCTCACCATCTTCCACCTCGATGGGTCTGCACTCGTGCCTTTCGCCATGGTGACCGGTCTGTGTGTGGACGATGACAACATGGTTGACGGCTCTGTCCTTCTCGGCGCCACCGCGGCTAGATCGGAAGAGGAGTGGCGACCGGGTGGAAGGGGTTGTGGTACGTGAGAAGGAGGCACGCGAGCTTGGTGGCAGCGGGAGAAGGAGCCACGGGCGGCTCATGAGTAGGTAGAGCAAGGATTGAGGAGATACGGGAGAAAGGAAGAAGAAAGATGGGCAAGGGCATTTTTGTCTGAAAATTAGGCCATGTCCTCGTCTGATATGTAAAGGTGCTTTGAGATTGGCATAATGGCATGGGTCCAATTTTTGCATATGAGCGGTGACAAATTTATCAGCCTCGAGTGAGTAGTAGCAATTCACCAATATCAAAACTGAGCAGTGGCATGTATCTAATTAGCCCTTTTATTTAACCTTCCAAATATTCCATTTATGGTTTCATTGCCACTAAATTAGTAGATTATAAATCTTTCAAAACAGATGATGGGGCAAGTGAACAGGGAGAGATTGGCAGAATTTCTTGGTGAGCTGCAAAGGAAACAGGACACAAATGACAGATATGTTGCTGCTCTTAAAGGGGAGACACTGACAAGGAAACGTTATGAACGAATTCAGCCTGTCAATGAGCAAGCTAAAGTAATTGAGGAGAGTGCCAAGGCAAAATGATATCGGTTGATGTTCCTAGCAGGATATTCTGTACTGAAATCAGTGGATATAAATGCGCTGTGGCTCTAAAAACTTCACCAATGGTCGGAGCTCATGATTTCTCTTTAACTGAAGCACTAGTTAATACAAAACACTAAAATTTCAGTTACAATTGATGTCTTGTAAATTTTGATCTGTGTGCTCTGTGATAAATTGTTTTAGCACTTTTTTGACACTATTGTCGATACACTCTGTTTGTGTTCTAATGTCCTTTTGTTTTGCTGAATTGTGTTGCATGAGCATTTGCAGTTGACTCTCCCGATATATGCCCCTGTTTAATTTTCTTTTCAGTGGACAATCACGTAATTCCTTGCCTGTTACATTTCATAATTTCTGAAACTTTTCTTTTTAACGGGACATGTATAGATCAGGAATTGCCTAAAGGTGTGGATGGGGAATCGAAGAATGGGGTACGAGTGACATGTACCATTGTAAATTATGTAATTATATCCTTTGACACGATCTTTAGAACGCAGCTTTGTTTTTAGATATTCCAGAACTACATGTATATGCTACAGTGCTACTCGACAAGATCTTCGTGATTGCTGAGGCACATGTTAAAAGTTACGGAAACACTCCAGTACGGCCGTCCGATGGATCGGACGCGTCTCTGCGCTGGGCCGACGGCCTTCCTCGCGCTGGCACGCGCAGCCGAGGCCAAAGCCCACCTTCGATGGCTCGGACGCGCCTTTGCGCTGGGCCGGCGGCCCTCCTTGCACTGGCATGCGTAGCCCAGGCCAAAACCCACCACTGCTATATGTCAAGTTCATTATATTTCTCATGGTTCCGCAGTTATTTTTTAAGGTTTCGTAGCTATTTTTTCCAGGTTCATGAAGGTTCGACCATGTTTCATATGTGTAAATTTTAACAGTATATCTTGCAAGGTTATGCGGTTATTTTTTCAAGGTTCTGCAATTATTTTTTAAAGGTTCCATGGTCATTTTCCGAGTTCATCATTTTTTTAGCAAGGTCATATGTATATATTTGCAAAGGTTCTATAGTTATTTTTCCAAGGTTCTGTAGTTATTTATGTAAGGTTCGTCGGTATATATTCAAAGGTTCATCAGTTCATTAGTTAAAGTTCATCTATACATCTTTCAAGGTTCATCACTTCATTAGTTAAGGTTCATTAGAACATCTTCCAAGGTTCATAAGCACTTATACTTTTTTAATCTGTGTACCTATTTAAGGTTCATCAGTAAAATATTGTGTAGCCCGTTGCCAAGTTTCATTGGTACATTATCTATGGTTCATCATTGCATTTTGTTAAGTTTCATATGTGGTGTCTCCAGGTTTCAGCAAAAAAAATACTAAAAAGGTGAAAAATCAAAAAAATTGACAACTATTTAAAATGGGTTGCTAACGATTTTAGATGAATTATGGAATTTATTTCATACAATTTAGACATCATTTGAATTTTATACAAAAATGAGGAAGTAAAATGGAAAACGTATGTTGTTGCTTGCTAGTCGCTCCTAGTCGTCCGGCACGTGCAGGGGTAGGCTGATCGGACGGCGCGCCTCGCTGCTAGTTGTCCGGCGCGCGCGTGGAGGTAGGCTGATCGGACGGCGGACGCGTGTCCGATCGCGGCCGCCGCGTCGGACGTCCGAACCCTGGCGCTACCCTAAAAGTTACTAGATACAGTTTTTTTTTTTTAAAAAAAAGATGGAACACTGGGATTTTATTAGACTACAGCAAGGAGAAGCCAAAGAAATGAGTCGGTGCTTAGATTCGAATCGAAGCATAGGGTATGTTTGAATCGTAGCCTCCGTCCGTTGTGCCGACGCCGCGCTCGCCATGGTCCTAGGCGCACGTGGGTGCGGAAATCGGGCGCGCGCCTTTGCTTGCGCCCGCGTGCAAAACTGACGGCGGCGCGGGCGAGGCCGGCGACGGCGCTAATCCAAACGGCACCCAAATCTGAGGACGTGCCGACGTTTGGAAAGGCCGCTGCTGGGTACGATCCAAACATACCCATAGATCCAAGGGCCTGTTTTCTAGTTAGCATGTTCTCACCCAGATTGGCTTTAGTATCAGATACGTTTCCCAATGCACATAAGTCTGTGCTAGATATACTCGATGCATATTCACAATGTTTGCTTTTATGCTGTGTGTTTGTACATTGTAGCGCTCTCCATTTTTGTTTTATTTATAGTGTCATTCGGAGAATGATCACGCAACAGGTTTAGTCCCTTGTACACTATACAACCATGTTATTATAAAGTTTATGCTTTGTGAAAATGTCACATGAGTGCTAATGACATGTGGGCCCTAGAGTGGCATCTTTGTGTAGCAATAACTTTATAATGGCATGGGTCTAAATTTCTCCAATGGTTTACTCAGAAATGCTCGAGAGATTAGAATGCAAAACATATCAAAAATCAAGAAATTATTATTATAATCTCTTTTTGAAATATGGCAGAAGCTCTGCTATTTCAATAAGAAAAAAAAAAAAGAGTCATCTCATGTTAAAGCAAAATAAAATTATAGAGAGTCTATAGGATGTACAACGACATAGCTTTCTCTTACGGTCTACACTGTTTGTCGCGCTCTCTTCTTGTTGTCTACTTCTTGTTTGCTGAATGTGGAGGCGTATTGCCCGTATGCTTGGTAGCTTCTCCGAAAGATCCTTCTATTACTTTCCAGCATGTAACACCGCAACTTGCATAGCTTTGCTCATGTACTTGATCAAACTTGTTTAAATGTTCCAGCTATTCTCTATTTCCTTAAAAAGGATGCTCCCTGTAGTATCGTATCTTTAAAGTCAGAACTCTGCAGTGAGATGTATCTAAATAACCCTATATTTTAAGATTGAGCTATTGTTGACACCTAGTTTTGGACTTAGCCGAAGCTAATAGAAACTGTCAGAAAAATTGATCAAGAAGCCGATACAAAGAAAGATTACACGATCGGCTAAGAGTCCTAATAAGGAAGAAGATTTCTAATCAGCTACAACAAGTTAGAATTAAAAACCTTATCCGATGAGGCCGATCTATCAAGAATCTGGAAGACAGTGTCTGGATCGGCTACGTAGTATATTTTACGCATGTATTTGGATAAGTTTCTATTTAGAGAGAGTCCTAATTATATATTGAGTCGGTTAGGTTATCTATAGTAAGTTTGAGAGTTCGAGTCGTATTATATCGAGTCCATGTTCTGGGTATAAATATCCAACCTATGTAACGAGAAAATGGTCCACGACCAATCAATTAATTATTTCAATGCAATCGTCTTTTCAATTCTTAGGAGTAGCAGTAACTTAGTTTCGCCGTATTTTGCTTTCGACCGACTTGTTGCGCATCACTTTCTCGATCGACTCTAAGGTACAACCCTAAGTGACTATTGTCACGGTTAAGTCTGATCTTCTTGTCAGGTTTATTAGAATAATATCTTTATCGATATTGCTACGTATCGCCGTTTCGTGTGAAGGGTTAGGTTCTACCCTAATTATATGGGCCTGTAGCTTGCTATTTAGCCGACAGTCTGTTTACCCTCATTCTATTGGTTTGATTAACTTGTTAATCTAGCTGGTAGTTTGTTTTCCATCATTTTGTCAGCTAGACGATTTAATCGGCTAGTTTATAGTCTGTTTATCCTCAATCTACTATTTAGTCGATCATGTTTGCTTAGCAGTAGATTGTTTACCTTTTAAACTTATTGGCTTTGATTTGATCTTAGCCGATAGTTCTGCTATACTTTGGACTTCTTAACTTGCCTTTAAGGTCAGACAAGTCCACACTACTTTTATAGTTCTAATCGGCTATATAAAGCTGATACATCTTTCTTGCCGATTGCAAAATCAAATTGGCACGCTGTGAACCCTACATTCCGGTGTTGTCGGGGATCCTACTTTCTAAGTCCACGTGCATTGGTGCCAAAGTCAGCTTTTTGTGTCAAGACACACTATGGCAGGCTCAATGGGACCTAGATCGGACAACATGGCCGATTGTTCTTATATCTTCGAGGAATTCACCATTGACATAACCGACGCTGATCTCACTGAGGAACAGTGTCAGGACCCGAATGCTCGCATGGAAGAATATAAGGAAGTCTACCTTGGCTCATTTAAGAAAAGCCGACATGGTGCTCTTGTTCAGATGACTAGCTTTTCAACCATTACCTAGGACCCATCAACTAGCCGATATCAAATTGCACCTCATGAAATATTGGCTATGATTAATTGATCTTTCCATCATGCTGTGATCAATGAGTCATCGGCCTTTATGGCTACATTAAAGCCAATGATTGCTAATAGTGTGAAGAACATAGCGCAAGGACTTGTGTTGACTGGGAATCTGCTAAGTCCGATGATAATTTTACCAGCTTATCCAATCAATCAACATTATGTGGTTCAATCGATATTAAGCTCAGGGATAATAATTCCACAAGCATCGGCTAATTGGCCTCTTTCGATGGGACAAGTTGCTCCACAAGTCAATCAACTTAGAATCAATGTCAAGACGTTTGGTTTGATGACTTCAGTGCCGACAACTATCTAGTCGACATATACTCCAGTTAACTCGATGGTGCCTGTGCGCGGTGGCCCTTAAAGAGCAAAATATGGGGAATGCTACCCAGATGATGTGACCACCAGTCTCACATTAGACCTAATTTGCTCTGCAATCTGCTTATACACCATACAGAGTGCCAGTCGTCCAGTCGGTCGGTTTGACACAAGCATGGCCTCCATATGGGTACATGCCTGGAGGGCAAGCCAAATACAACAATAATTATCAGCTGCCACAGACATCGGCTAATGCATCATCAATTATGCCGGTGAACCAAGTTCTACCACCCGCTACTCAACTGCGGTCTGACAGGCAAGCTTTGCACCCATCAGCTTAGCTCTACCTGCTACTCAGCTGACGTATAGTCTCGTCAAGCCAACTACTACAACCAAATATGACCATAATTAAGAGCTGATACAAACATTGGCTATTACATTACCAACTACGTCGATGAGTCAGGTTATACGATCTACTCAATTGCAGATGGACATGCAAGCATCGTATCAGTCGGCTCCCATGTCATTAACTTTTCAGGCGACATGTACTCTTATAAACTCAACGGTGTCTCTGCCTCCGAGTGGATCTCAAGTGCATACCTTGGATTCTCCTGTACCCCAGATCGACTCGACACCTTCATAGTGTACACCTGAGTATACGTCTGGGGGCAAGTCAATTGTGGTTCTAAATATGAGATGCAAACTATGGGAGTCCGATGTACTTCACAGCCGATTTACTTCAGTTGCCCCAATGCATATGCAATCGGCTTTACGGTCGGTCTGATGTACTTCACAGCTGATTTATATACTAAACAAATCGTTAGCCATCTAACCGATCGGCTTGGGATAAACGCAAGTAGAACGTAAGCACCTACTTGGGGGGCAAGTTGGCAACGAGCACTATTATCAGCCATAGGTATAACTGGCTAGTATGGGCGATCAAATCACTACAGTTCTGAGGGATTAATTTGATATTCAACATAAGGACAGATCCATCGGCTATAAGAAGGCTTATCTTGAACATTTGGATCAAGTTCCATACTTGCAGGTTTCGACGTTCCTAATTTCACTAAGTTTTCAGGAGAAGGATCGGCTACTACAATAGAACATGTTAGCCGATTCTTGGCACAGTGTGGTGGGGCTAATCAATGTGACGCATTCAGGATTAGGCTATTTCTTTTATCTCTCTCTAGTCCTGCGTTCACTTGGTTCACTGCACTCCCTGCCAACTCGATCAACACTTGGGCAGATCTTGAAGACCGATTTCATAAATATTTCTTCTCTGACAGCTTTGAATTGAGGATATCAGATTTAAGTGATGTCCAACAGGATTTAGGGAATTAGTGAACAGTTATATCAAACGATTCAAAAATGTGCGGAATCGCTCCTATAGTGTGACTTTACCTAATGGCCAACTAGCCAATTTGGCATATCAAGGATTGCTGCCCCATATCAGGGAGAAGTTTAATGGGCAAGAGTTCACTGATTTGGGTCATCTAATCCAACATGTGTTGACTCATGTGGTCATCTAATTCAAAAAAGATGACTTTGTTGAGTATGGGTCGGATGAGTCATCTGATGTTGGGACTATACAAGCCGATGCATGCCCTTTCCCAGTCAATATGGTAGATTGCTCAGGGGGCGACATCAAGGAAAAAGATAAAGCCGATGATGTCCAAGATGACAAAGAATACAGTGGGCCAAGTGGTGAAAAATCTTTGAAAGTCATGATTGGCCAAATGCAATTAGAGGTCAAGTATGAAGCGGGCTCAAAGGTCATGAAACCCAAGGGACCTCTAGAAATCGGCAGATGGTACAAGGTAGAAAAAGACAAACTACCTTTGAAGCTTATCCACAAGCCAAAAGCGGCATTGGCACAGTTTATGGAAAAATATAAGCTAAGGGCTTCACAAAGTTGAGCTCCAGGCCAACGAGTTAGTCCTGATATGGCTCATTGGGAATGTCTCTTCTTTCTATTCTGTTGGAAAAATAGCATAACACTACCATCGGCTTGGGATTGCCCCATGCAACACCTTGAACATCATCAAATAAATTATCGGAATCGGAGCTCAAGTGTAAAGCAAAGAGTATCGGTCAAGGATAAAATATCAGAGTCGACAAGATCAAAGAACATACACAGAGATGAAGGTAAAGCTTCAACAGAGAGTCTGAAAGGTAGTATAAGACAGCTGATTGAGCCAAAACCAAGGTGGTGTCCTGAAGGTCTATCCAAGTCTCAAAGAAGAAGGGTACAAAGATTGAGGACCTGAGAGAAGCGTGAAACCGACAAGGGACATCAAAATAATGAGAAGTTTAATGAGGGTCGTCCTATTGGCAAAAGCATAAGAAAAATGTGGCACCGTAGTGAAAAGGATAGTGTTGTGCAGCCATGCATGGGATTCCACGCGAGAAGAGAAGGTTGAAAAACAGTTGAGAAAAATTCCTGGAGTGCACAAAAGATGATATTGGCTATAAAAGATTTGACTGGAAGATCAAAAGCCGATGGTTAAGATTTTTGGAACATGATCCTCATATTCCAAAAATGGGGACATGTGTTGACACCCAATTTTGGACTTAGCCAAAGCTTATAGAAACTGTCAGGATAATTGGTCAAGAAACTGATATAAAGGAAGATTCTAGGAGTTTGAATCGGACACGATCGACTAAGAATCCTAACAAGGAAGAAGATTTCTAATCGGCTACGACAAGTTAGATTTGGAAACCTTATCCGATGATGCCAATTTAGGAAGGTTCTAGAAGGCAGTGTCCGGATCGGCTATGTAGTATATTTTAGGCATGTATTCAGATAAGTTTCAATTTAGAGAGAGTCCTAATTATATATTGAGTCGGTTAGGTTATTTATAGTAAGTTTGAGAGTTCAAATCGCATTGTATCGAGTTCATGTTCTGGATATAAATACCTAACCTATGTAACGAGAAAAGGGTCCCTAACCAATCAATCTACTATTTCAATGCAATCGTCTTTTCCATTTCTAGGAGTAGCATTAACTTAGTTTCGTTGTATTTTCCTTTCGACTGACTTGTTGCGCATCGCCTTCTCGATCGATTCCAAGGTACAACCCCAAGTGAGTACTATCTCGGTTAAGTCCGATCTTCTTGCTTGGTTTATTAGAATACTATCTTTGCCGATATTGCTGCGCATCACCGTTTCGTGCAAAGGGTTAGGTTCTACCTTTGTTCTATCGGCTTGTAGCTTGTTATTTAGCTGACAGTCTATTTACCAACGTTCTATTGGTTTGATTAACTTGTTAATCTAGCCGGTAGTCTGTTTATCCTTCGTTTTGTCAGCTAGACGATCTAATCAGCTAGTTGATAGTTTGTTTACCCCTCAATCTACTATTTACTCGATCCTATTGGCTTAGTAGTAGATTGTTTAACTTTTAAACTAATTGGCTTTGATTTGATCTTAGACGATAGTTCTGCTATACTTTGAACTTCTTAACTAGCCTTTGAGCTCAGACAAGTCCATACTACTTTTACAGATCTAATCAGCTATATAAAGCTGATTACATCTTTCTCGTCGATTGCAAGATTAAATCAGCTGGTACGCTCTGAACCCTGCGTTTCGGTGCTATCGGAGATCCTACTCCCTAGGCCCATGTGCGTTGGCGCCAAAGTCAGCTTTTTGCATCAACAGCTATCATTTTATTACTTGTTTGTGTCATAAATGACTGATGTTTTGGACATCGGTATCATCTCAAAAGAGTAATTTTAACAATTTTATTTTTGTAGGGTGTATTTTGATTTGAGAAAGGTATTGAAGATATAATTTGACCGTTAAATTTCTCTTATTATATATTGTCAATTTTTACAAAATAATATTGTACCAAAAGCAATTTGAAATAGAAATTTAGTGATACATCTTTTGTGTACTAGAGATGCACATAAATTAAATAATGGTTGGTTAAAGTTTACAAAGTTTGACTTTTCCAAATCAAAATACATCTTAACAAAATAATCAGATGGAGTAATTTATATTAAAAATATTTCGATGAAACATAGCAAAGTTTAATCGTACGCATTTGTTGACACCCAATTTTGAACTTAGCAGGAGCTTATAGAAACTGTCAGAATACTTGGTCAACAAGCTAATATAAAGGAAGATTCTAGGAGTTTGGATCAGTTACCATCGGCTAAAAGTCATAATAAGGAAGAAGATTCCTAATCGGCTATGGCAAGTTAGAATTGGAAACCTTATCCGATAAGGCCGATTTAGGAAGGTTCTGGAAGACAATGTCTAAATCGGATACGTAGTATATTTTAGTCATGTATGTAGATAAGTTTCTATTAGAGAGATTCCTAGTTATATATTAAGTCGGTTAGATTATCTATAGTAATTTTAAGAGTTTGAGTCGTATTGTATCGAGTCCATGTATTGGGTATAAATACCCAACCTATGTAACGGAAAAAGGGTCCCTGACCAATCAATCTAATATTTCAATACCATCGTCTTTTTAATTTCTAGGAGCAGTAGTAACTTAGTTTCGCTGTATTTTGCTTATATGAGGTGAAACATTTTTAAATAACTGTGGGAACATTGTTTTGATGATGTTTCATCAATATTTTAAAGATTTTTTATCAATACATTTGTCATGTTTCATTAGTTGTGGCCAAATGGGCCGAGCTAGGCCACTTATTTAATTAAATATATATTTATATGTTTATTTCTTTATGATATATAATTTATTTCTTTATTTTATAACACATATTTATTTAGTATAATCATTTTCTTATTTTTATATATTATTTTTGTGTTAAAATGGGTTGGCCCGCTTGTAAATCGAGCCTAGTTTGGCCTGATTCTATCACGAATCATGCTTGGGCGAGGCCCGGCCGATTATTCGTCAGAACTGGTTGGTACATTGAACCGGGCCAAGTGGTCCCAAACCGAGCCAGCCCGGCTCGTTGGTTGGCTACCTCTGTGTTTCATGAGTATTATGTTTCACCACTACTTGCCCATGTTTTATTAATACTTTTTATATGTTTTGTCAGTAATCTGCCCATGTTTCAGTGATTATTTCTAATGTGAAACATCGCTCGTTTGGTAATAACAGCTAAAATATTCTTCATAAACGTGTTTCAACAATACTTGAGCTTTGTTCGCGTAGTTCATTGCTCCTATTTTTTTTCAAAAAAAATGTCTCTTCCATGTTTTTACTAAAGGCAGTAGAAGCACACTCACCAGGAACATTTCTTGCTAGAGTTACCTACGTATTTTCTGCAAAAGAATTCATACTAAAAAGAAAGAGTATGTATTTATCCGTCTCTCACTATTGGGTTGTTTGGTTGTCTTCTCAGTTCAATCAGGTTATATAAACTCAGCCAGGCTAGTGGGAGCCAGACTGGGATGATGCAAGGGGATATTGTTTGGTTGGTTGTATGAGATTAGACTGGCTGTGCAGAGATGTTATTTGGTTGGCTGCATTGGGAGGAGAATGGGATGGACAAATTCAAGAGAGGGAAACAAAAAAAAATACTACAATGAAAATAAATTCAAAACAAAAATAAAAATTCAAAAAACAAATACTGGAACAAAAATAAATTGAAAAAACAAATACTGGAATGAAAGTAAATTCAAAAATAAAAATAAAATTTTAAAAAAACAAATACGGGGAAATCAATAAATTAAAAAATTAAAATTAAAATTAAAAAACAAATATTAGAAAATGAATAAATTAAAAAATAAAAAAATCTGAATTTTTTTCAAGACCTTGTAGTTGAACATATGGTTCCTTTTTTTTTTGTCTCATTGAATTTGGATGTCGTTTGAATTTTAAAATAATTTTCAAAGTTGGAAATGAACATGCTGAGATAGTGCACGTAGTGACTCAGTCTTCGCTCGTTGCGTTGCACGCGCTCATACGCAGGGTTTCCACGTTTCTCCTTAGCCAAGCCAGCACAGTGCTTTTGAATGCCTTGGCACAGGCCCTAGAGTAAAAACAGACAATCAAACAAAAGAAGTTGCATGTGCTAGTGCAAGGCTGGGCTGAGCAGCGCAACCAAACAGCCTATATATCTGATTCGTAGCACAGCCACGCATCCCCGAGGTCCTCTAGCTTTGCACTGCATTTCGAGATTTCCAATTGGCACCTTGAACAAGTTAGCTGTAGAATACAAAGGGAACGAATTCTAGTAATATTATATCTGTATTTATATTTTTTATGAAACATGGGTAGTACCGTATACGGATATAGACAAGGATAGTGTCTGATACGAATACGAATAGTATCAGATACAAATATGAATAGTACATCCTCGGATATTGGTCGGAGCAGATATTTCTCAAATAATATGCGAAAACGTAGACTATGAAAGCAGCATCGAACATTCGAACTACACATATAATAAGTAAAAATATGCAGTCAAGAATATAGGTCTTAGATTGAACAATTAAGCCGGTAAAGAGGTATATATAGCGCCGCATGCTACTAAATAAAGTAAAGAAAACAATTTGAAAATAAAAATCTATAGCGAGCCAACACTTGTCTATTAAGTATTGACACACAACGTGGCACAGCCTGCAGTGAGCAATAGTTGGATACTTGACTCAAGTTCGATGCCTACCAAGTAGCAAGGTTTTTCTTCAGATATTATCCCATGGACAGTGTCCGAACTATTTATATCCGTATTCGTATCCACGAAAAACAACCGAATATACATATAATTATCCAAATTCTAAATTTATTCGGTCGGTCGAACATTATGAGCTTCGTTTGCACCACTCGGTAGCTGTAACCCCAACCATAAAGACATCAAAGAACGTTCATAAACAAACAATGAAAATGAGAATTCAAACCAAACCAAAATCCGAAGAAGCGAGCTCTCCCGTCTTCTCGTGACTCCGCTCCTCCTATTCAATTCCGTCAGGCCATCTCGCCAGGGTTAGGAGGCGAGGGGGAACCTCTTCTCCCTAATAGCAGTAGCCTTTAGCTAGGTTTAGTTTTTCTAGGGTTAGGGTTAGTGTGTAGGTAGCGTCTTTGCATACGACGGCTGGCAAGCCTACGGTAAGGTCAGCTCTTGACACAAGGGCTTTTTTCTTGGATCCTTTCCTCCCTTGGATCATAGGTCATGCCGTTGGTGGTCTCACCGGTGGCGACGGTGGTATCTTCTGGGGGAGGCGTTAACATGCTCCGTGCAGGTGATGACACGATAAGTTCAAAGTATCTTGTGATTTTGGTGATTAATGATAAACACTAACTGATGATAAATATTATTTTATAATAAGTGTTTATTAACTAATCCTTTTAATACTAATATGCCTTATTTGATGCTATCTATTTAGTCTCTATTTATATATAAAGAATTATTCATTCAAGCAAGGTATGTATTGTAAATGTATTGAATGCTTAATTTAGTGCTTGACTAATGATATACCTCTAATATGTGATGAATCTTTTTATGAGACTAACAAGTTTGTTGTTAAACTCTTTTCTAGTCTCACTCTAATAGAGAAATCAATTATGCCAAGTGGATAAGCTATCCATCTAACCAAGTCTCATATATACAAATAAGATGGATTGCAAATTGAGGTATACAACTCGGTATCACACTCATAATTATTGTTGCATTCCTTATCTGCAAGTGTATGTTAAGCTCCGGATTTGTCTTAAATTAATCTATGCACATTGCTCTATCATATATTTATTTATACATATTTATCTTAGGAGCTTGACATATGTAGTGATTGCTTGCACATATGGATATATGCTCATATTATCCTAATTCATATGATCCATTAATTAATCTTCACCATGCTATTAATTATGTTTGTGCATATAGGTCTAAATTGTATATTCTAGTATATACTTCTTAAGTGAATTTTTTCATATATAGTGTGATGTCCTCTGTATCGGCCCATGCCTCTATTTATCTCATATTTATTGGATCGATTACTTCTCATATATTTTAATTATTAAATGTACATGTATCTTTCATATATATTTATTCATATGCACATTATGCAAAAATTGTAGATTTATTGAATTGTTTGAATGCTATGCCTCAAAAAATAATATAAATATCCTTTGGCATCTATCTCTCATATCCATATAGATCATTTGCTTTATCATATGATGCATTATTGAGAGTTTCCATGTGACAAGTGTTTCCTATGCATGATGATCTATATTTTGAAACACTTATAGTACTTAAATGGTAAAGCCTATCAAACTTATCCATCTTCTATTGAGCTTTTGGGACTAATCACTTTTATGAGTGATGTAAAGAGAATCAGGTCCTATGAAGGTGAATGACGACTAAGTGATATCAAGGGAAGACGGCCAAGTCAATGTTAACAAGACAGATGTGGCCAAAGGTTGATAATCAAGTCAGAGTTTATAGGATGGGAGGATCATCGGGTATATGGTCAAGTCAAGGTTGACGGGACGGAGGAGTCAAAGGATTTGTGATAGTCAAGGTTGATTAAACGAAGGCATCATCGTGTGTGAAACGTTGTCAAGAAAAGGATACGCCATGTGAAAGTATGGCTAGAATAGGGCTAAGGATTTTTTCTAGTATTTTACTGGTCTTGGTGTTGGATGAAAGACCAGATTGGTAAGATAGTTCACCATACTATTAAGAGAGGATCGATTGATTTTTGATCACCTCGGATCATTTTCCACCAAGTTGCACACTCCTAAAATCCTTTCGGTTGTCTCGTCTGTGAGTGTTGTTTGTGCTGTGGTGGCATAGTGTAGCCTGATCGAGTATGTCGCTAGACCTCGGTCGTCCAAGTGGCCGGACCTCGGTACAGAAGGGTCTCACGAAACCTCTACCGCCGGACTAAGGCCATGCTACCGGTCCGAGGTGGTTCGGGCAGTCGGACTAACGGGTAGTACTGCAGTGGTGGAAGCAGTGCCACTGGACCGGGCGTGGTCCAGCTGCACACAAGACAGGCGGGCTGGCCTATGCCACCGAACCGGCCGGTCTGGCCGGGACGCGCTGTCCCGCCATGGTGCACGGTCCGGCCGTAGTGTCCAGTCCGCCCGAGGCGCGCGGTCTGGCTATGGTGCCCAGTCCGGCCGTGGAGGTGACGGTCCCCCTGTGGAATGTCTACGCCGCCGGACCGGCGTAGTCCGGGTCACCCGGATCGGTCCGGCTAGCCACAACGGCTAGTTTGCAGTTCATGTTTTTTAAAGCCTTGTGCGTTGTGTTTTTGAAATGAGACTCCAATTTGCAAACTTTTTGAGTCTTCTCTACGGTTTGAGTAGGCAAGTGAGCCAAGAGGTGATGGTTTAAGAGTTTAAACCCTAAAATATCAAATTGTTCCAAGAGTGCGCGTAAAGATGGAAATTTATCTGGTGTGATCGATTCTTCTCGCTCTTATTACTCTTTGTACTTGAAGGCACCGAGATGGCGTAAGAGGCGTCGTGCGCTGATGATCTTCTAAAAGGAGATTGTGAGAAGGCCCGGGCGAGCTTGTATGTGGCGTTGGTGCTTGCCACCTTTGGGATGGAGGAAGTAGCAATTGCTAGCGGAATTGAGGTGGTTGGCTCGAGAGAGAGCGGGTTCGAGTTGGTCGAACCTACCCTCAATGTGAAATAGGGGAGACCGGCAAGTCTGCGAGCACCACGAAAAAAAGTGCTTGTGTCATTTGTGGTTTGCTTTATTGTGCCTATTTACTTTAAGCAATTTACTTTCTTGCAATTACATTCCTAGAAATGAATTGCATGATTGTCATCCTAGGATTACAAACCTCTATTTGGACTTAGGTTGTTCGTTTAGTAAACTAACTTATTTAATCCACGTTGAGGCTTGATCCCACACAAGGAACGGCTCCCTCTCGAGCCAACCGTCTCTTCTGCACTAGCGGTTGCTAGTTTCTCCCTTCCGACGATGGCAAGCACTAAGACCACTTACACAATTCGTCCAGGCCTCTTCATAAGCTCCTTGAGAAGGTCACTAGTGCATGACGCCTCTCACACCATCTAGGTGCTGGCAAGCATCACAAGTAACAAGGACGAAGCTGCTTGATCACACCAAATCAAAACTCAAGAGTGATGCACATAAGGCTCACTTGGTCACTCGTTCTTCTCTTTCTAGGGAATCATCTAATCTCACACATGATGGTGTTCTGCCTCACTCTAACCCTTTTTCTCTTCCCTTGGCTATACCTAACACATAGGGACATTTCCAAGCCAAGCCACACCCTCAAATCGCCTATATATGAGGTTTAAATACCCTTACACTCAAAAACTAGCCGTTAGGAAAAGTACACTCACAGGACAGACCAACCCCCTCATAGGACAAACCGGTCTACCCCACACATGCACGAGCTAGATCAATGAACAGAACGTTCAGTCCGCCATAGTGCAATGGTGGACCAGACTCGGTTCGCCCCACACAGTCCGACCGGACCACAAGGCTCCTAGGCCAAACCATGACCCTTCTTGATCTCCCCCACACACTCATAGGTCTGACCGGAGACTGCCCCAGTTCACTCCACACACTCACAGGCTAGACCAGGGAAGGGTTATGGCAGATCGACACAGACAACTGCACGGGAAAAGGCAAAACTCCTAACTCAAAAGTCAAACTTAGGTGATCTTGGACTTACGGAAATCTTAGAATGAGGGCTACACAACCCATAAGATTACAACATCGCAAACCCAAAAGGAGAGATGTATAAAATCTATGCAAACCAAAGGAGTCCCAACTCTCACACAACTGGTCACCTCTAACACCTTTCTCTCGCTACACACCTCCGACACCCCTGACACCTCACTAGGCTCAACTAGGGACAAGGAAACTCAATGTGCATCACCCAAGAGTTAGAAAACGGTCCAATTAAAACTTATCTGGATCTCTCTTGATAGTACGATGACTATCCTATCAATCTGGTCTTCTAACCAACACTGAGACCGATAAAAGACTAAAAAACATCCTTAGCCCTATACTAGCCATACTTTCACCTTGCACATCCTTTTCTTAACGACTTTCCACATATGATGACACCTCCGTCTTACCAACCTTGACTATCACCCGTCCTTAACGACTCCTTTGTCCCGTCGACCTTGACTCGACCATCCACCCGATGGCCCTCCCGTCCTATCAATTTTGACTTGATCATTAACGTTTGACGAATTTTGTCTTGCTGACATTGACTTGGATGTAATCCATTGTTATCACTTAGTCGTCATTCACCTTCACGAAACCTAATTCTCTCAACTTGCAATCCATCCCTGCTAGGATGGATAGCTTGTCCACCGACATAAATAATTCCTTTATTAGAATGAGACTAGAATAGCTTAGCAACAAACTTGTTAGTCCCATAATAAGATTCATCACATATTAGAGGTTTGTTATTAATCAAGCATTAAATCAAGTATTAACCATATTTGTCATTTAACAATGTTTGTCATCAATCATCAAAATCACAAGGGCTTCTTGAACTTATAGCATACACATGCATTACAATTCTTTGTAGATTTATTTAAAATTCATGTGATCTCCAAATTCTGTGAATCAAAAAGCAAAAATCTTACAAAATCGAGATCTAGCTACCGGTAAAATTTCATCATTCAAATTTTATGGAATTTTCTATTATTTTGTTAATTCATTTCATGAACGTTATTTTCCATGTGAGGATGTGAGCTTTGAATCTCATAATTTTATTTTTTTCACTCAGTTTTTTATACTCAACCTAATAATCGATGGTACCTCCAATACTTGATGATAGTCCGGATACCCCGATCCACGACTCGCTACCTTAGGACTCAACGCTATCCCCGATAATCGACCCGATACTGCCAAATCTTGATGATACCTCTAATACACTATTAGACACCAATACTTGATGATACCCTCAACCAGATACCCTCGAAACTTAATCTGATACACAACAATACCTCTTGATACTTGACGATACTCCCGATACTTAGACCAATACCTCCCGATACCCCTGGATCTACACCCATGATACTCAACCCGATACATGATGATACCACCCGATACTCAACGATGACCCTTGATACTCGACCTAATACACCTGATCTCGATAGCCCCAACCCAATGTCCCTAATACTCTCGATGATACCTCCAATACATGATGATATATACCCCGATACTCGACGATGCTAGTGCAGCTATTTCCATAGCTGCCAGTAAAATGCCCATACGAAGTCAATTTCTTCGATTAGAGATATAGAACCCCAAAAAGGCTCGATACTGTAGATACTCAGCCTGATATCCCCCTATACTCTAGTTGATACTTGACGACATTCAATGATACTCAATGATATCTAATATTCAACGATACTCATTGATACCCAATACTCAACGATACATGATACTTGATACTCAATAATACTACTTGATATCCCATGATACTACTCGATATCCATAATACCAGATACTTAATGATACGTGATACTCGACGAGTATGAGGTACTCAATGATACCTGATACTCGAAACTCGACGGCGATAATCAATACTAAACGATAGCCGAAAGTCCGTGATACCTGAGATTCAACATACATCGAACTCAATAATTTTTTTAGTTGCTTTGAGCCCACGGACATCAACGGCATATTTGTATAAAAGGAAGCAACATATCATTAGTATCCTAATGCATCATAGTGGTATTCTTATGCATGCATGCATAAAAAAAATCAAACAAGCCACGATACGTAACCAGTTTGTCCAATGTATACAAGTCTAGATGGCCAGTGCAACTAAAATAAGGATGAAAGTGAGCCTTTTGTGCCGGACACGCGGGATGCTCAGCGCGTGGGATACATGGAGAGCGTGGGGCGTTGCACGGGGGGATAAGACATGTGGGCGTGGGGGACACGCAGGAGGGTTGTCACATAGCTATAGGGTCCGTTTGGTTACACGCGCGGCCGCCAGGCTCGCCGTGTGCAGTTGATCAAGCGCGAGCTCGCGTTTGGTTGGCTGCACGCGCACGCGGGCCTGGCTCGACGCAGCTTAGCCTCGCGGCAGCCGACGCCCGCAAGCTCAGTCAGCTGCGGAAGCGCTGCTGCAGCGGTCATTTCTGCGGCCAGGCTTTCATGGCGGGCGCGGCTGCGCGCGTACGCGAACCCATCACATAGATACTGTCCTGCGGGATACGTGGTTTACCGTGGATTATTGGCACCCTTTATGGACCTTTGAAATAGTGGATTATATTGGATGCAAGTTTTAATATATTTCACTTTTAAAAAAATCAAACCAAACACCAGCCCACCCCAGACCCAGAGACCAAGAAGCCAGTCTCTCACCCTCTCCCAGACTCTCACCAACCTCACACCGCTAGGCCCGCCGTCGCGTCGCGTCGCGTCGCGTCGCGTCTCATCTCATCGCATGGAAGTCGCCGCCGGTGGGGCCGGCGCCCGTGGCGGCGGCGGAGGAGGCGGAGGCGCCGGGGGAGGAAGCGGGGGCGGTCCGGCGCCGTTCCTGCAGAAGACGTACGAGATGGTGGACGACCCGTCGACGGACGCAGTGGTGTCCTGGAGCGACGCGTCCGACACCAGCTTCGTGGTCTGGAAACCGCCGGAGTTCGCCGAGCGGCTGCTGCCCACCTACTTCAAGCACAGCAACTTCTCCAGCTTCATCCGCCAGCTCAACACCTACGTACGTAACGTCGCTCGCTTTTGCCCCCTCCTTGTGAACCTTGGTGCTGGTCTCCATCTGGTACCGGGGATATCTGCTCTGGGTAGTGCGTAGGTCCACTCTCGTGGTTGGACTGGTGAGAATTTTAGCCGCCAAAATTGCTCAGCTGCGAGGAATTGACTGGGTTCTACATATTGGATTGGGGAATTTGGCTTCAAGATTTGATCTTGGGGGGTGTTTGATTCAGTATCAATTTTTGGTCTTTTGTGGTGCTGTGGAAATGGAATTCTTGTAAGGTTTTATCTTGATGTGCGCTAGTGTGAGGTGGTGTGAGTTATTGTGTTCACCAAAACACACCGAGCGTGCTTTTGTTGAATGGAGCTTTAGGCTAAGGCTTGAATCCTGTTGCATTTAGAATATGGAGTGAGTTTTGGTTCTCTTATCGTGATTGCTGGGATGACGATTTAATGTCGTGACCAATTTTGATGTATGGGGTGGAACTCGAATTCGATGCTACTCATTTCGTGTTTTAGGTTCATGACTTTAATATATAGAGAGGTGACTTTAATGGTTCTGAACTAGTGCAAGTAAAAATCCAAAAATTATTCTGGGTTTTAAACACTGATGATGATTTGGGACGTGGATTTTAGTGTTCACAATAGGCCAAGAGGGTACTAGGTGTTTGATATCAAATGTTTACATGATTCACCATTCATTAATATTTATATGTTCGATTCAATTCAGTGCATTTCTTTTAAAATTAGTCCAAACTTCATGTGGTAGTGAAGGTCTTGATTGGAAACTAGTGCAATAACATTTTATTGAACTGTTTATTTTTGTTGTGCAAGTTTTTGGTAAGCTGTAGGTCAAAACATGTTTAATGCATTTATCAGGGTCTGGATTTAAGTTTTCATGGTATGTTTGCTGTCCAGGATAGCATAAAAACATAATCTCAATGTGCTAAAAATCAGTTTGTTCAATAGCTTTCAGTCAAGTTCGTTTCAGCAATTTTACCCCTCTACTCTTGTTTCTAATTGACGTAACCTGTAGTGAGTTGAGCCATGGGGCTCCAAACTTATGGTTCAGCCGTTTCACTTCTCTGCAGTAGCTATTAGGTTCCAAGTTTTTAATAAAATTGGGAAATTAAAATTTGGTTTTGACCTGTCAATAGCACACTACCTATGTAATTTCTAAGCAGGAGCTACGTCTGTTTGGTTCTTGTGGAGCTCTTCGAGAACTTGGAGGAATTTTTCGGTATATAGAAATACTTTGGCTACTTGGACATGCATTTCCTGGTGTATTGGACTGACATGTAAAAGACCATCGCTAAGCAATGGTCTTTTACTGTAGAATTATAATATTACGGTATGATATTATTGATACATTACTCTTTATAATGTGTGTTTGTTGAAATCCTTATAGAAGTTCCTTCACCTTGGTGTTAACATAGTATGATTTTCGTTGCCTTGTGATAAATGGTGGATTTGACCCAAAATTTAGCCTTTTGGTGTTTCAAGGCCTCACGGATTTGTGCCAAATTCTTGTATTTTGATTAGATCATAAGAAGTAGAATATCTTTATCATTTCTCTAAAGTCTAAACTAATGAAGACCCTTTCAAATGTTGTCAATGCTGCAGGGATTTCATAAAATAGACCCAGAGCGATGGGAATTTGCTAATGAATATTTTATCAAAGGACAGAAGCACCATCTGAAGAATATCCACAGAAGAAAGCCTATACACAGCCACAGCCTTCAATCAGGTGCATTGCCTGATAATGAGCGTGCATTATTTGAGAATGAAATTGATAGACTTACTCGAGAGAAAGCCTCCCTCAAGGCTGACCTCTGGAAGTTCAATCAGCAGCAGTCAGGGGCCATGATCCAGATTGAAGATCTTGAGCGGCGAGTGCTCGACATGGAGCAGCGCCAGTCCAAGATGATCGCCTTCTTCCAGCAGGCTAGCAAGAACCCTCACTTTGTCAATAAGCTTGTTAAGATGGCTGAGGCATCTTCAATTTTCACAGATGCTTTCCACAAGAAGAGAAGGTTACCTGGGTTGGATTATAGCACCGAGACTACAGAAACTACTTACTTTTATGATGATCATAGCAGCACTTCCAAGCAAGATCTTTTGAATCAAAACTTCTCTGATAAGCTTAAGTTGGGACTTTGTCCCACGGTGACAGAGAGCAATCTCGTATCTCTCAACACTGAAAGCTCACATGAAGATAATGGAAGCCCTCACGTCAAGCATCCAGAGTGCGACAGAATGGGGATTGAATGCCTTCCACTGGTGCCACAAATGATGGAACTCTCTGATACCGGGACGTCCATCTGCCCTGCCGAGAATTCTTGCTTTACACCAGCTGTAAATGATGGTGGGCTCTTACCGTGCCATCTGAGCCTCACTCTTGCGTCATGCTCGATGGATCTTGACAGAAGTGAAGTTTCGAATGCAAATGGGAGCACTCTAGATCAGGGGGGAGGCAACCCAACAGAGGCAACCAGAACCACCATGGAAAAGGATGACGGCACTGCCAGACACTTTGATGATAACCAAAAGACATGTGATTCGGGTACAGCAGATGTGACGACACCACGAGGCGATGCACGAGGTGCTACAGACGCTCCTGCAGCGCCCTCTGTGGTGGTGAACGACAAGTTCTGGGAGCAGTTTCTAACTGAGAGACCAGGCTGCTCTGAAACAGAAGAAGCAAGCTCTGGCCTAAGGAGGGACCCTTCCAGGGAGCAAATGGAAGATAGCAGGCAGCCATATGACGACACAAGGAATGACAGCAAAGATATGGAACAGCTGAGACTTTAATTACTTTAGCATTACCAATTCTCAAAAGTGACAGACATACAGTGTACGATTTTAGAATCAGGAAACTGCGGCTGAACATGACATGAATGGGGGTGTACATATTTTTCCAGAATATCTCCGGGATCCAAAGAGTCATGGTCACATTACTACTAACGTTCGCTGGTTGTGCTTTATTGTGCAGTGTTCTGGTTTGTTGTTTATGTTCGATTGGCATGATCGGTTGCTATCGCAAAGCTCTCTTGTAAATGCTACCTAGTAACCCTGGAAAATTACCCTAGCCACTTAGGTGTTTCACCCAAAATATGGGCATTCTAATACGTCGGAATAAAATTGAAAGTTTGGGTGTGAAATGTTTTATACTCATATATTTTATATATTTATGGTAAGCCGGTATTGAACTACTTTTGACCTTAACAGGCTAAATTGATTATTTATAATTCTATTAATTTTTGGGAGCTCAATATCTTAGAAAGAGTTTATGGGTAAGTGAAAATACACATATTGAACGTTGTGACACTCAAAGCGCATCAACAGACAAGCAGTGAGTGATTTGGCTCCCTAGGTACAAAGATTCTCGAAACACTACGAAAAGCAAGACGTCTAATGCTTCTCGTGTCACTGAATCCATTTCGTAAAGCAATACCTACGTTTCAATTCTCATCCAACGACCTTGGTATTTGAGCAGCTGAGATCTTGCTCGGTTGGGGCTGAGGGTGTTCATCCAACCACCACGGCTTTTGGCGTATTGGTGCTACGACATTGTCGACAAAAAAAAAAAAGGGAGCGGGTTGAGGGTGTTCATCCAACCACCACGGCTTTTGGGGTATTGGTGCTAGGACATCGTCCACATGGCATTGGCAGCTAAGGATGAAAACAGCGTGGATATGGACGGATAGTGGTTTTAACATATCTGTTCATATTTTTTTAGCTTGGATACGGATATAGATTCAGATAGTATCAAAATGGATCGGATATTAAATCGGAATCAGATAATAAAACGGATAGTAATTGGAATCGGATAATAACCGAAAACAAAAATGGATATTTAGTTGGATAGCACGCTGTCAACCTAGTAATAAATTTATAATTGACATACAACATTTGAACAACAAAAACACAAGACAAGATTGCCCACAAACATAAGTCTCAACTTGTGAGATTAAGAGTATACACATGGTCCACGTATTGACATCATATGATGACACACATATGGCATGGCAGCAAGTAGCTGTGTGCAGTCATGGTCTGTGGCCGCTGGGCTTTTTTTTTTTTATCGCTATCCGTTTAAGTATCCAGATGCCTTTTTTATCTGGACCGGATTGATATCATATCCGCTCTGTTATCCGTATCCTCTACTTAGATAATTATCTGTATCCGTATCCATCAGATACTAAAATTGATACCATTTTTAGAAATAGGAATGTCAGATATGAATACGGTCTAGATATTATCCACTCCATTTTCATCCCTATTGGCAGCAACACAGCTTGATGGAAATTTCTAGCGGAGCCACACTATCGAATGACGATTTAAATGTAAATATTAAATTGCACTACACATGATTTATAGCCTTATAATATTTCTAGGGGTTTTGCTCAAACAAATATTTGTAGGGGTGACCACGTAGTTAACTGAGTAGTATTTTGGCCGAATGGCAGCTATAAACACCCTTAGTATATCTGAAGAAGAAAAAAATTTACGTGGGGGCAGGGTGACCCTAACGAAACTTCGTCGCCGACGAGGTTCTTTAATTTGTCAAACTCCTCGTCATAAAAGAGTTCAAACAACAAACATTTGAGGCATACATTACATGCCTCTTTTTTCGACATGCATTATAGGCCTCTTTTTTTTTAGAGAAAATTGCACCGCTTCTAACGTTTTCACTTAGGTCAAAAATTTCCAAAACCGTGTATTCTTATATCTAATATTGGTTTTAAAAGTGCATCTAGGCACATAAGTGATTTTGGTGATTAATGACAAACAAACATAGTGACAACTATTTGTAAATGACAAATTGATGTAAATGCTTGACTTAGGCTCTATTCTTTTGGACTTATCTAATCTGACTTATCTGTCTTATCTCTAACTTCGAAATTTTGAAATGGCCTCGAGATTGGATGGCCATGAAATTTAGGATTTACTAATATTTTCGTGACTTATCTCGACTAATATTGACTCATCTGACATTTTTATTACTTTTCGAATGCTTCAATTTTTATCTCATAGATAAGTCTAAAACTCCCTAAATCCTAAATTTCATGGCCATCCGACTCTCGAGGCCACCTCAGGAAATTCTCGAAGTTGGAGATAAGACAGATAAGTGAGAACTCATAAGCCCAAAAGAACACCCCCTTAGTGCTTGCCTAATGTCAAATCTCTAGTAAGTATTTATTAATCTTGTGAAACTAACAAGTTTGTTGATAAGATCATTTTAGTCTCATCCAAATGGAGGAATTTTTTAGGTCAAGTGAATAAACAAAGATGAGGTATAGAATCTCGGTATCCCTTCTATATTTATTATTGCATTCCTCTTATGCAAGTGCATATTGAACTTCATGTAACATATTGCTTATATATATGCACATTGGTTCATGTCATATCAATTTGTGCATATATATCCACTTGAGTTCAATATGTGGCTTGTTTCTAGTATGTTAGTCTTAATTAGAGTTAAACTTCATGTTGCCATAAATTGATTTGGTGCATACTTGTCTTGTTTATATATCTTCTCATGCACATCACTTAGTGAAGTTTAATATAGATGGTTCCATAACTTCACTTTAGCTTGAATATTATTTGCACATGTGTAATTCTTGTATATTTTATCATGTGGATTATTAAGTGAAGATTGTGGTCCCTGCCATGGTTTAATTTTTTCATCATATTGGCAATTATCTCCCTAGTGCATCTAGCTCCATTACATATTCATCATGTTGCACTTAGTGGATAATCTTTTTCTTATCAAGTGTTTCCACTCATATTGTGCATATTTATATGAAACACTTGCTGTACTTAATTGCTCATAAATATCAACTTATTCATATCCATTGAGCTTTTGGGACTAATGCCTTTTATGAGTGGTTTGTAAAGAATTAGGTCCCGTGAGTGTGTGATGACCAAGGTATGTTAAAGGATGACGGTCAAGCCGAGGTCAATAAGACGATGGTGTCACCAAGAGTTGAGGACTAGGTCAAGATCGACTTGACGTGGAGATCGTCGGGGAGGATGATCAAGTCAAGGTCGATGGGACGAGAGTCTCATGAGGTGAATATTTTTAGGGGTTTTGCTCAAACAAATATTTGTAGGGGTGACCACGTAGTTAACTGAATAGTATTTTGGCTGGATGGCAATTATAAACACCCTTAGTATATCTGAAGAAGAAAAAAATTCACCTGGGGGCAGGGTGACCCTAACGAAACTTCGTCGTCGACAAGGTTCTTTAATTTTTCAAGCTCCTCGTCATAAAAGAGTTTAAACAACAAACATTTGAGGCGTACATTACATGCCTCTTTTTTTCAACATGCATTATAGGCCTCTTTTTTTTTAGAGAAAATTGCACCGCTTCCGGCGTTCTCACTTAGGTCCAAAATTTCCAAAACCGTGTATTCCTATATCTAATATTGGTTTACTGTTCTGCTGTAGGTCCATAGCAATCTTGCACAAGCAGTTTATTGAGGCAAAAAATTCTCTGCAGCACGCATGTAAATCGCAGCTCGTGAGGCCCTGCTCGGATTGACGCCACCTGTTCCACCTGTTTCCAATCTCAAAGCATCACTTCGGACGACTAGGCACTAGCCCAAGCCCCAGGCCACGGCTCTCCAGCTCTGCTGTACATGCTCGTTGTTCTCACCTAAAACCCTAGATTTTTGTCCACCCGATCTGGCGT
Source organism: Olyra latifolia (assembly GCA_036346145.1). NCBI lineage: Eukaryota > Viridiplantae > Streptophyta > Magnoliopsida > Poales > Poaceae > Olyra > Olyra latifolia. The sequence continues at coordinate 36,079,487 of CM070524.1, read as the reverse complement.
CATCAGCGGCAGCGGCGCCGGCGCCGCGGCCACCACCTCCTCGTCGCGACGGCCTGTGCTCCGCACCCTCTGCGTGTCCGCACCGGCGTGAACTCTTCTCGTGGCGTGCACCTCTCATGGAGACCTCATCCTCCGTTGCCGCTACCTGTGAAGGGAGTTCCACCGCGGCAGGCGAGATGGCCCAGTCCAAGGAGAGCTCAGGCGTCCAGTCCACCGAGACAACGACGATGGGTACGGATGCCGCCAACGAGCCAGGAATCGAGTCGGCCGCCGCAGCCAATGTGACAATGCCCACGACAACGCCAGTTCAAGAACCTCATCAGACGCCAAATAAGGTAAACGTGGAGATTTTCCTTTTTCCTCATCTTCTTCGATTTAATTTTTGGCCCATATACGAGGTCACCTGACCAATTGGAGAAAAGTTGATGTTAGCTTGCATGTTCCATTGCTCTGCACTAGTACATATCACAGAATAATTGATTTATGCAACTGCGTATAATTGTGAGTCATGTACTGCCTCTTGTACTATGTGAATTTAATGCATCTGTTATGTTGAACTTATTCTGTGCAGTAATTTTGTAAGGAGGATCAATTGTTGGCGAGATTGTTTTATTTAACAACTCATTGTTACTATAATTGTACAGGTGGACGAGAAAGATGGAGAGATTGTACTGGTTCCCCGAGTTGGAATGGCTTTTAAATCAGAGGACGAGGCATACGAGATGTACAATTGCTATGCCAGGAAGATTGGATTTAGTATTAGAAAGAGCCACACAAGGCGGATAGTAGATACAACCATATATCAGAAGCATATAGTCTGTAGTAACCAAGGAGAACGAGGTAATCACTCTTCACATGACACCTTGAAAGAAAATGCTAGTACTAGGACGTCTTGCAAGGCCCGTGTTCAGTTCAGCATTTGTCGAGAGGGAATTTGGACAGTGCAAAAGGTTGTGCTCGAACACAACCATTATCTCGCTAGCCCGAATAAGGTACACAATCTGAGGTCCCAACGACGTATTATAGATGCGGATAAACACCTAATTAATCAGATAAGAGAAGCTGGAATTAAGCCATCACAAGTGTATGAGTTTTTCAAGCAATGGTATGGAGGAGGTGAGAATGTACCCTTCTCACAGATGGATTGCAATAATCAAATAGGTCGTGAGCGCAAGAAATATTTGGCAGCCAATGATGCCCAAACATTGCTAGAATACTTGAAGAATAAGCAGTTGGAGGATCCTAATTTTTTTTATGCCATACAGTTAGATGAGGAGGATGGTCGGATAGCTAATTTCTTTTGGGCAGATGGTCAGTCTATCATAGATTATGCATGTTTTGGTGATGCTTTGTCATTTGACACCACGTTTCAAACTAACAAATTTGAAATGCCTTTTGCTCCACTCCTTGGAACCAATCATCATAAGCAAACAATTATTTTTGGGGCTGCACTGCTATATAATGAAACAACCGAATCATTTGTCTGGCTGTTTAGCACATTTCTAGTTGCAATGTCTGGCAAGCATCCTAGCACAATTTTCACAGATCAATGCGCTGCCATGGCAGCGGCAATCAGCATTGTATTCCCCAATACAAGCCATCGTCTTTGTTTATGGCACATATATCAAAACGCAGCTAAACATCTTAGTCATGTCATACATGACCATCCTCGGTTTCTTGCTGATTTTAAGAGATGTGTGTACGAAGAAAGGTCAGTGGAGTATTTCAACAAGATATGGCATGAACTGTTGAGTACTTATAAATTTGAGGATAACAAATGGCTACAAAATCTGTATGATTTGCGGGAGAAGTGGGCTTCAATCTTCCGTGACTCCTTTACTGCTGATATGACCTCAACTCAAAGGAGTGAAGGTATGAATAATGTTTTCAAGAAAAGCTTTCGTAGAAAGCTCTGTCTTTCAGAACTTCTAGAACAGTGTGAGAAATGTGCCACCAGTCTCCGTGAAAATGAACTGGATGCAGACTATAAGTCACGACACTCTAGCCTGATTACTTGTATACAATCTCTACCTATGTAGAAGACAGCGGCCGCATCTTATACGAGGAGGCTATATGCAGATTTTGAAGAGCAATTTAAAGAACAATTTTCTTTTTCATGCAAATTGTTACAATCTGAGGGCCCAATCATGATTTACTTCTTGATGATTTGGAGAAAGCTATAAATAAGTTGGATTTGGAGACAGATAATTTACTGAGCTGAATACCTGGCAAATGTTCTAGGGTTTCTCAAAGTTCTGATGAATGTCCTGGAGACATATTCAATGGTAATGTGTCATTTAGAGTTCCTGAAGTCATAACAAGAAAAAAGAGAAGATACAAAAATGTACTTCAAAAAAAGAAAACGAAGAGTAAAAACACTTCTAAGAACAAGGAAAAAGGTATTGCTCGATATTTTGTATTTTTCCCTTGTCCTTTCCCATCAGATTATTGTATTTTTGCCTCTCTTTCACATTGGTAAATTTTGCAGGAGAAGATCCAGAGAATGCAATAGACATTACAGCACTTGGACAGATGACTCATGGGGGTTCTTCGAGCATGGTTGCTCCTTTGATACAAGGAGGATATACAAGCTTGTTATTTGCAGATGAAGATGCTCATTTGCCAGCTGTTAGAAAATTACATTTTAATGAGGAAGCAAATTATTCAAGATTTGAGGAGTAGGTGATGTGAGCAACAGCTTATTTGAGGAGGCTATTTCTGGTTATGTGAGCAGCAGCTTATAAATCTTGTATCATTGTAATGCTCCAGTGCACTATTGTAATCTCCTGTCTTAGAGAGAGAGAAAAAAGAACAGGCAGTTGCTCATTGTTATCTAGTTATCTATGTGTGTTATGTACCTTCTAATCTGAAATGCCAATGAGACCTTGTGTTATGTTCCTTCAATTTTTCTTATAATGTTGTATCCTGAAGCTCATTTTCTTGTGTCATGGCCTCAAGCTATACCCTGAAGTTTAAATAGACTTCAATGTTACATAATACAGTATAACTTTCCTCCCAACAATCTGAGTTGCAGAATCAGGACATTCCAGTGTTTAGATTGTATGCTAGCTTAGCAATGTTGCAGAATCTGAACATTCCAGTGCTTTAAAATTCGTCACATATATACAGAATTTGAACAATTCAGTGCTTTATTCCAGTGCCTTTGTCATTACAATTTCCATTCCAATTACAAGAGCTGAACACATCTGTACAGAATCTGAACACATCTGTACAGAGCTGGCCAATACAATTTGCACAATATACAGAATATGAACAGATCTATCCAAATTGCAACTTCCACAATACAAGAACTAGCCAATACAATTTGCACAATATACAAGAGCTGGTCAATTTCCAGAATACATGAGCTGGCCAATACAATCTAAACACAATATACAAGAGCTGAACACAATGGTTCTGGATCCTAAAGTTGATCGACATCTTCAGCCCGACATTGGACACTCTGAACAAGTACGTCTTTCCTGAAAAAAAGATCAAACTTTTATCAAGAATCTGCAGCGACATTGTTGAGATGAGAGGTGGTCAGAGTTGGGAACGCAGGTACCTTGGTCGCCGACAAAGGTCGCGGACGGCATGCCGTTGATGAGGAGGCCATCGCGGAGCGGAAGTGGGGCGCCGGAGTCGAGGATCTGCCTGAGCTGCTTGTGGCCGACAAGGGTGAAGTCCCCGGCGGGCGGCAGGTAGGGGACAAGGATGAAGGGGCGCTGGTAGACGTTGAGCGCGCCGAAACCGGCGGCGGAGAAGACATAGGTAAAGGTGCGGGGAGAAGAGGGGGCAGGGGCAGTGGTGGCGGGGGGCGAGTGCGGTGACGACGGCGCTGAGGGACGAGCGCGGTGACGACGGCGGCGGCGGCGGCGGCGTAGGGTTTGAACGGTTTGGATGGAGGATGCGGAGTGGAAGAGAGAGGCCCGTATTGAAGACCGACTGAGCCAAGCTTTGAGATTTGGTTTTCCACGTGTTTGTCATCTAAAGCAGGGCCTCACGAGCAGCGATTTACATGCGTGCTGCAGAGAATTTTTTGCCGTTTATTGATGTGGTGCACCAACTCAGCTAGACGCGGGGCAGCCTTTTGCACTTCGCCCCTGGAAAGTCTGGCATATGGAGCTAAGTCCTTGTGTCCTTTATCTTGCCCGTGTCCTCTCCTCTAACCCATCGGCTCCACCACTCCAGTCAGATAACACGGGATGGCGAGAGCCAAGGTGTTTCAGAGGGGAGCGGTAGCCGGCGATCAAGGCGAGGTCGACAACAACAACGATAGGTGGCATAGACGGGTCTAGCGCTTGGTCTCGCTTGTTTTGCATGGAGGATGGTGCCTTGCCTGCACGGGAAGGATAACCGTCACCTGTGTACAGTATGTGTGCCCTACCTCTGGTCTTCTGCTACAATGACGACGAAATTTCTATTTTTGGTTGCTATGTTGGAAATATCGGATGCAATATAGGCCAATGGGGTGGGAACCAAACCTAGGGTTTATGCTATTTTGGTAGAATCAACAAAATGCGTATTTTTTTGGCTGCAATTTTATGGTATCTTCAAGTTCCTAGTGGATGTTTGATTAATCGTAGTTTTTTTTTTGTCTCTGTAAGGGTGTGATGATGATGAGTTCTCTGTAGAGATCTTATCATGCTAGGTTCTTTTGTTATGGATTGAGGATTTTGTAGGACAACTGATCTACAACAAAGCAAGCAATTTGAAGGCTGCTTACCTGAAAAGGAAGTTAGTGATGATTTTAGGTTGGTGCATTGTGATGCTGACACTAAAAGCATGGTAGCAGCCACAAGTGTGTAAAAGAATTTAGTCTTTTATGTGGATCATGATGATACCTACTCAGCCTTTGATTTGTATGATGTAATCCTCCAGCCTATTAGCTAGCTGCCCAAGGTGATAAGCCCAGACGAAAACTATCATGTCAGAAACCAAGTCATAGAGGGTGATGACAATGGCATAATGGACATGATCTGGATGATGATGAGTGGACAGAGTAGGTAATTGATGAGGATGAACAAAGTTCAGATGAAGAAGCTTTGCAGCTTCCAGACAGTTTAGATGAGGAAGACAACAAGAGGAAGAAGTTCAAGGAATTTAGGGCAGAGGAATACATAACCATTCAATGTTCAAAGTAGGCACAATTTTCACATCAGTTCAGGAACTAAGGAAAGCTATTGCTGAGTATAGTTGCAAAAACAGAGTAGACAAAGAGATACCTAGATATGAGAGGTAAAACTTAGGGCTCATTGTATGGATGGATATCCATGGCATTTGTATGCATCACTGGATTGTAGAACCAACTGCTTTTTGGTTAAGACCTATGTTGGAGAGCATTCATGTAGGAAGGAGTAGCAACTGAAAAGGATTAGCTGAAAGTTCATAACACACAAATATGTTGAAACCTCAAATGACAAGATGACATTGAATAACTTTACAAGGATTGTGCAAAAAGGATTGGAACATGACACCTTCTAGAAGCAAACTGTGGAGAGATAAGAGAATGACCATGAAGGCAATACATGGGGATGACGCGCAGCAATACAATGAATTGTGGGATTATGCAGCTGAACTTAGGAGGTCCAACTTTGGCACAACATCCCACAATGTACTTTTCTTTGTACCCATACAGAGTGGGTTTTCTTACTGCATGTAGGCCACTTATTTGCTTGGGTGGGTGCCACATTAAGACCATGTATAGTTGTTGAGGAGGTTGAATCCAAGAGCTCATGGAAGTGGCTTCTACAGACTCTAAGATCAGACCTTGGAATTAGTGACACCTAACCTTGAACAATAATTATAGACAAGTAAAAGAGTGTAATCCTAGCTATCAAGGATGCGTTCCCTGATTCTGAAGACAGTTACGTCATGTGCCAGGTCAAGTTCAATACCTAAATGGACTGACAATATGGAGAAAATGAAGGTTTTAGACCTTGATGCACATGACTACTTAGAGCAACTTCCTCCCAACATATGATATTATGCTCAATAATAACTGTGAAGTGTTCAACAAGTAAGTTTTTTATTATCTTTATTGATGTTGTTTTAGCTTTCTTCTTTATTGGTGTTGCTATGGTTATGATGCAAATTCTTTAACAATTGGTTGTAGATATACATTGCATGCTAGGGAGCTACCTATTTTATGTAGGAAAAATATCTTAATTGCCATTGCAAAGATGTCTAATATATTACATGCTATCACTTAGAGGCTTATCACTTCTATGCCATCATAGTTGATCGATTATTGCTCTATGCACTATTGATGAAAACTTATCATTTTTTGTTTAATATATGTAAACAAAAACCTCAAAAAACATAGCGTTATTAAAGTATGCAGCAATTTGAATGTACAATTTTTTAGTATTTTATTTTATGTTTAAAACATTTTTTAAGTGTAAATTTAACATAAAAACTTTCGTGAAAATACCAAAAATATTAATTAAAAGTATTGTATCTTATAATAGTGTGATTTTTTGATAATTTTTTTTATGTTTATATAGCTTAAACAAAAAGGATAAGTTTTTAACAATGGCGTACAGGACAATATTGGAGCAAATGTGATGGTAAATAAGGAAAAGACGACTAGGAGATGGCACATAAAATGCTATCCAACTATGCAATGCATACAAAAATTTGACCCCTTTTAAGTATGTTGGAGAGGATCAATACACAACTGATGTTATGCATTGCCAGCTAGTATGGGAGCTGTTACCAAGGATTTACTCCAAACAGCAAGAAATTCTTACCAAGTTGTAGGAGACCATCTGCCCTAAGATAAAGAAGAAGCTAGATAAGAATGTAAAGATGTCCAACATTTGTTATGCCTTGCCAGCTGGTATGAAAGTGTCTCAGGTGTAGCATAAGAATAGACAACACATTGTGGACATTCAAGAAAAGTGTTGTGATTGTAGAAGATGCGATTTGACGCATCCCATGCAGCTGTGCAATATCCTGTCAAAGGCATGATAGGATATCTCTTGAGGATGTGGTTGCTTCATGACAGTGCATAGAGAAATTTACCCAAACACATGCCCACAACATATTGCCATGTAGTGATAAGAAAAACTAGGAGAAACAAAATGGATGCCAGGTAAATCCACCAAAATATGACAAGAAAGTGGGCAGACCTAGGAGATACAGGTGGAAGTAACCACAAGTTGTGCAAGGCAAGATGAGTAAGCATAGCTCTGTGATGCATTGCAGCTGATGTAAAGGATCTGACAATAGTTCCAGAGGTTGTCCACTAAAAAAGGCATGGAAGAGGCCACCTAAAAAGGCATGGAAGAGGCCACCTAAGTCAAAACAAAGGAAGCAACAACCAATTATTGAACAAGATGATGAAGAATTTGATGGGACAATCACTCTGCTAATTTTGCTTCAGTTCAATCTTTTTTTTTTTTGCCAATTGCAGTGCTTCATACCACATCAACTTCCATTCTTGCAGTCTGCCATTGAACCAAACCCAGAAAATGAGATGATGTTGTCACAATTGGCCTCTACTATCATTACGGACATAACAAATGAGGTAACTTTACTTCACTGCATGTAAATTTGAACATTCTTGTAATCTTCATCACTTACCCTCTAATTCCTCACTGCATGTGCAGAGCAACTAATCCACTAGTGTGGCCCCTCAGCCCTCTCCACATGTTCCATGTTCGAAAATTCAGGAAAACGCACCCACAACAACTCCAGTTCCATTGACTAGCAACAAAGAGGGAAACCAGGATGCACAAGAAGGCTAAGAAGTAGAATGATTAGGTGGCTGCAAAGCTAATAATGATACTTGTAAAGTTAGGAGAGTTTCTATCTTTTGGACTGATGTAGGATGTGCATCTCTGTACTAGAGCTAATTTTCGATTGCTGCTATAATCTTTTGCACCATATTTATTATGGCCATCTAATTGTACAACACATAGCAGTGTTATTTACTGAAGTATTCTTGTTGCTTAAAATGTTGCATTAGTGGTATTTGTGAAATGGCGGTCTACATTGAAATGGCATTGCTATTTGTGAAATTTGTGTTCCTTCAAATGTTCAGTGGCATTGTGTTGAATGCATTTCAATTGTAGACATGTTGTCAGATTGCAAAATGTTGAATCTATAGGGGGTTTTATGGAAATGTTACACATGTCATGCTGTCAGATTGCAAAATGTTGAATCTATAGGGGGTTTTATAAAATTGTTATACATATCATGCCGTTAGATTGCAAAATGTTGAATCTATAGGGGTTTCATAGAAATGTTACACATATCATGCTGTTAGATTGCAAAATATTGAATCTATAGTGGTCCTTATACAAATGTTACATATATCATGTTGTTAGATTGTAAAATATTGAATCCATAGGGGGGTTTTATCGAAATGTTACACATAACAAGTTGTCAGATTGCAAAATATTGATTCCCTAGGGCTTTTTATACAAATATCACACATATGCTGCTGTCATATTGCAGGTATTGAATTTACAAGTGCTTTTATACAAATGTCATACGCTACTATACATTGTGATTTATTCAACCTACCAGGGGACAAAGTGTAAAAAGCCACCTTGTGTCTAGCTGAGTTGGCACACTGCGTCAGCAAACTGTTCGCACGAGACTGCTGTGGACCTGCGGTGGAACAGTCAGTGACGGATCCACCGCCATAGGCAGGGGGCAGTTACCCGGGTCCCCGTGGATGTCTCCTACCAGATAAATTCCTGATTCACCTTTCGGAGCCTCCCCTCTTACATAAAGCTGTTGCTTTGACAATTCAAAATTGTGGTTTGAGTTATTTTTGAAGGGAAAAAGGAAAAGGTGGATTCAAAATCCAAGCATTATCGAACGATTTAAGGTTTCAAATTCAAAATTGGGGGAAATTCACAAAAAATCCTAAAAATAGTACCAAAGTTTTTGAAGCGTTTGCCATGGAGAATCTTTGAAAAAAAAACTATATGGTCGAATTTGGATCATATCCGAACTACAAAATAGGGAAAAAACCAAGAGAGAAAGAGAGGGAGGGAGAGAACCAGAGTAGAGGCGGTGTCAGCTCTATGTTGACTTGCTGTGGTCGCAAGAGAGGCCGCGAGGGGAGCAGAATAGTGTAGAGCGACCGATTACATGGGGAGGTAGGCAGGTAGCGAGGGGAGGGCAGGGGAAATAGATCTCGCCTGCTGGTTGGCCCGGTTGCTATGTGGTCATCAGACCTAGAGGGTTAGCAAGTTCTTTGCCTAGACACGCACAATTACACACCTACATTTGCTAAAAAAAACTTTGAAAATCAGGAAAAATGATTAAAATTTAAAGGTATAGATTATAAACAAGGTTTCATATATTGCTTATTGCTTATCGATGGGTGAGGCATGGATAAAAGATTAATCGGATCTATCGGGGACTAATAGTTGGTGAACATTAATCGGCTAACTAATAATGGGTCACCCCTTTTTATCCAGCACTGTGGTCACCCTTTTTACCTAGCCTAGCCAGTGGCCAACCTACCCAACACTATCTCCCTAACCTAGCCTGTTAGCCCACGCAACCTCTTCTTTCGACCCAATAACCCAACAATGTATCTCTACCTCCTATGTCATAACACATCCCTCTCCACTAGGGTAGTCGTCCTCTCCCCTCTCGGTGCCTCTCCCTATTATTCTCGATCCATAGAAGTTCGGGGCGCTGTCCTCCCCATGCGTCTTACCTTCGGCAACACTGACCTCCTCTCGCGTCCCACCGCTAGTAGCACCATTGCAACTCACGGCACCGCCTTAGCTCCCCTCTTATGCAGAGTGGTGCTCCTCCCTCTTCCCTTGCAGTAGTCGCTGCCACCACCTCCTCCCCTACTATGGCCGCCGCCTCCACCTTCTTCCCTGCTCCGTGGCCACCAACACCTTCTTCAGCTGCCACCTCTAGTCATCTATCTTTTCTCCCCTACTCCAGCCCCGCTACCTCCACCTCTCTTCCTTTGCTCCTTCTCGCTTAATCACCGAATATTCCATCTGATTTACATAGAATAATCACCGATTTCAACAGATTAATCATTTGACCAATTAACTTGTTGATTTGGGCAAAATTGAATTGGTCTCTGGTGACCACATGTTAATCAAGGATTAATCGGTGATTAAACACCGGTTATATAATTATATATTACAAGAGAATAGGCATATAACTATATATATATATAAATAAAATTTTAATAATGTGCTGCAGTAGGGAGCCAAATCAGGCTAGCCTGATTCATCACTACAAATCGGGTTGAGCTAGCCCGATTCGCCACTACACAAACTAGGTTGGGCTGTCTTGCTAGGTTGTGGCAACGACCCAAGCATAGTTTGTTGGAATAAACCAGGTTGGCCCAGCCGTGAACAATTCTGAGCTGCCTTGGTTAGTCCTACCAAGCCCGACCCATTTGGCCTACGTGTGGCGTGCACGTGAAGTGTCAGCGGGGGCTTAAATCGACTGATCATAAAAATTGATTGACTTTCGATAAAAAGAAGCTGGCTATTTTCTATTTTCTTGCAAACACTTTTTGATCTAAATATATAATTATATCAAGCCTAAGAGGACGATTATCAAGCCAAAAATCCATATTATCCTTATTTTTATCCTAGTTTCCAATTTGATTTTTTATTCTTGTTTCCAAGCTATATTTTTTGAAAAATAATATAGTGATTATTGGGCTACCTCTACTATTAAAAAGTGTGTAGTGGTGAGTGTTAGGGGTAAAACCGAGTTGGATATTATCTCTCACATATCATGCCCATATTTTTTTTCCTCAAATACGGATATGGAGCACCTTGACCACATAATGTTACGTCATTTTGCTCTTTGGAAAGCGGTAAAGACTTTTCGCTTAGCCAGAAATCCATGTCATCCCTATTGCATGGCTCTAGGTTTTGAATTTGCACATGTCTGACCTCGCGGTCCCGCTTTCAGCACGGTGCGAATGATTTCTACGAATTGGAGATGCTCATTACGAGTGTATGCATCATCTTGGCGGCCACAGCATGGTGTGCCATGTGTAGCTTGAGATGCTCTTGCAGTTGGCATGGAGGAGTGGTGCCCAATGTAGTCTGACTTTATTGGTGGTCATTGATGTCTCCTTGGAGGATCGGCCATTGTAGCCACATCGTGGGATGATGCTCGACAACGAGAGAAACTTCATCCCCATTGCTCATATTGTGTTCATGATCTATGTCATACTAGTGAACATAATGAACATGTTCTACCAGCACATCATGGATTGTGGTCGTTCTCCATTGAGCTTCCCTTTAAGCCAACACACACAGAGAAAGGCGTGTATGGGAAGGATATGAGGTACATTGTCGGGGATGTTAAGCACATCATCAAGTTCTTCATAAGTCGCAAAATCCGTGTCATGTTGAAGATAGACTCTCAAGGTAAACTCCTTTCTAGTATTCTCTGCCTCCATTATGAAACTTTCTTTTTACAAGTCATGTGTGATTTCATACCAAGGCACGAGCACATTACTAGTTCTCGAAAATCAATATTGAAAACCTTGATCTCTCGCGTGTGGCCAGTGGTGCCGCATGAGTAGAGGGGAGTGGGATGATGTGAGAGAGGTCGAAATGAACTAGGGTTTATAAGATCCTGAGAAGACAAAAGATATTGAATGCAAATTTTTCTATAAGATACATATTATCTATAAAGGTACTAGAAGAATGTTTCATATCAAATTATAGAAAGATCTAGAAGTTAATTTATCACGAGAAAAGTCTTTCATGGATAAGTAAAGAATAATTTAGGTATTACATAATCTGATAAAGAAATCTAGATTAAAGATAATTTTACAAGAAAACCGTAGAAGTTGAGCTCTTTATATAGATCATTCTAAATTTAAGTTATATGGTTTGGATCATGCCACATGGTAACAACACAAAAACATTGTACGAATATAAAGAGATATTTGCATCTTATATTATTGAAGCTCCTCTCGTAACCATTATGTCTAATCAGAGTTCATTTCTAAATTCATGATGAAGTAAATTAGGTCATGGTAAAAATAAGAGGGTATGGATTGAATAGTAGGCTAGTCATTAAAAATAGAGATTTTTAAGGAAAAAAAACTATATCTTCAACAAAAAAATGGCTACAAAAGGACCAAGTATATCGCTAGTACAAAAAAAAAATCTATTCTAAATTATAATTTAAGCTGAAAAGAATAAGTTGTGATTACAATTGTAATAAGTAATATTTGGATTAGCAAGTTAGGGTGGGTTCTTTTTAGCTTTTCTTATCTACTTATTTGCCTAGATCTCGTCACTTCGAGAATTTTTGAGGTAGCCTCGAGATAGGTTGGCCTTCAATTTTGGGGTTTAGAGAGCTTATAGACCGCCTCGAGATAAAAAATCCGACTCCTACTTATCTCGTTATCCTACTTATCTCGTGTCTTATTTGACTTATCTCGCTTTTTTTTATTACTTTTTGAGTCGGATTTTTTTTTATCTCGTAGGCGTGTCTATAAGCTCTCTAAACCCCAAAATTGAAGGCCAACCGGCTCTCGAGGCTACCTCGAAAAATTCTCGAAGTGACGAGATCCAGACAAATAAGTAGATAAGAAAAGCCGAAAAGAACCCACCCAAGTCTTTAAATTTTTTTAGGCTCCTGTAATTAAGTTTGCTCAAACTCCCAAAAATTCCTATGTTCACCACTGGGAATGGTAAACTAACATTAGGTCTAGGAATACACAATTTTGGGAATTTTGGATCTAAGCAAGAACATGGGATAACTTTATGTACCTGTAGTGTAATTTACTCTTTTTTAGATATGCATTACATGTCTCCTAATATGTCAAACTCCTCTTGCTTCAACAAATTATACTCTTTATAAAGCCCCTATCAAAGGTGGCTTTTGGTGATGTCCACGTCGCTCGAAAAAACCTGGCCATCCGATCTACCCTTCGGCCTTCATCCGACGTCCAGCATGCAATATCAGATTGTGAATGCAAAAAGGCCACTATGCTTCTCGGTTTCGTGTTGCAGTCCTGAAAAATCACACAGCAGCCCTTTCATATTGGTTGTCTGTCCCAGGAGTTTTTTGTCTAGACCCCTATATTTTTGCCTCTCCCAACCTGCGGTCCTTTCTTCGCTTGGACCCAACCCTAGCCCGATCCCGCCCCTTTCTCACGCGCCGACCTACCTCCCACTGCGCCGTCTCTCCTCAGCTCCGTCCTGCGCTCCTTTCTCCTTCCGCCGGTGACGTCTCTGCTCGCTCCCAGCTCCCCTCCCGTCGCCGGCCGCTGCCGCCACCGTCCGTTCCCATCTCCGTCTCCCCATCTCCACCTACCTCCCCATCCTCGAACTCTAGCATGGCCGATCTGCTGGCTCGCGCGGTGCTCCGCCCCTCCTCCCCGTCTCTGCCTCCCCGCCGTCCTCCCCGTCTCCGCCTCCTCCCAGCTCCCCTCCCTATCTCTGCCTCTTCTCTGACTGTCTCCGCCTCACTGCCCTCGCGGCGGCCCCCTTCCTCCCCGTCGCTGGTCCTCTCACCGTCATCCACTAACCCACACAACCCTAGCTTACCCATCGCCCGTCCCCTCTTCCAGCCACCGCGCCACGGGCCGTCCTCTCCCCTTATTCGCTCTTCTAGCGGCCGCCGCCACTCCCTCCCTGCCGGTGCCGCTTCATCTCCTCTTGCCAGTGCCGCCTCACCTCCTCTAGCCATCGGCGTTGCCTTAGGTCCGGCAGTGACGTCCCCTCCTCTCGATTTTCCCAGGAATTGCCCTTTGTTTTCTATTTGATAGGGGCTTGATAAAGAATATAATTAATTTCAGACGACTTGGTGAAGACAATGATGGTGACAATGTTCAGGACACAAGTAGTGATGCAAGCAGTGAGAGCGACTATGAACAACCCATTGGAACAAGAGGTCGATGTTTAGTGAAAAATATTTTTGCTGATCAAGAAGGTTTCTCGAGTGATGAGAGTGAGTGGCAACCAGGAAGCACACCCTGTTTTCCAATACACCATATGGGAGACAACCTTTAGCAGAGATGGTATGTTTTTTTGGTTTAAATCAAACATTGCATCTGCCAACCTGTATTATGTTTTTTTTTTGTTAATGCCTGCAGATATCAATACTAGCAAGTAGGTATCCTGATTGGAGGACATATAGGAGTTGTGATCTTCTGCCATCCAATTGGATTTCTGTAGCCTGGTATTCCCTGGTACCCCTTCAGCTACTATATCGATTACTTACAGGTTTGTCTTACCAAATGGAAGTTGAGTGCAGGTATCCCATATACAGGATACCAACAGGACCAACGTTGCAAGAGTTGGATGCTTGCTTTTTAACATTTCATTCACTGTCAACACCACCTGAAGGTAAACAGTGTTGTTTTTCTTTAGTTCAGAACACTATTTATAAATATTAATTTCATTTCCCATTATGTACAATTTACATATTCAATACATTATAAAAAAATTTTCTGAAGAATTAGGAATCTGGAATTATGTCACTAATTAAAATGCAACATTGGGCAGGTGCATTAAGTGGGTATCCTGAGACAAATGACTTCCATAATAATAAAATTGCTGATGATCCAGGGAAGATTACACTGCCTCTCATTGTTCTAGATTCATACAAATTTAGTGGTTCTATGTGGAAATCAAATCAGCTGCATGAATAGCAGTTAACTACATCGCTTTTAAAAGCTACAGATGATTGGCTTTGCCAGCGGCATGTACACCACCCGGATTACTGCTTCTTCCTATCACACTAGAATGCATCTTGGTGAATCCCTACATTTTGGCAGATAACTCAGCCATATGCCCACTAATTAATCCACAAATATTGATATATTCTTAATATTACCATTGATGGGGCTTTATTTATGCTATAGCCCCATATTGATTGATATCTAGGTCTGGATTAGGTGACTGTTGCTCCTTACCATACCGCCGTTTGATTAATTAAATATTTATCATATGAGAGAAGATTTGTTTTTGGAGCTAGCATACTTCTAAAGACCTATATGGTCTTTCTCTATTAGCAACTGTTTTCACGTGGTAGCTACAAACTCTGAAGAATGTTTGTATGCTTTCCTTTTCTCCTGTGGCCTATGGTCCATTTTACTGAACAGACGTGGTAATTATCATTGACACTGAGATGTGTTCAGCATTCCTATTGTGCACTGCTGCTCCTTTTTAAATCATTTGCTCGAAGTGCCTCACTTATGCCTATTGACTGTTGCCCTGCTAATGGCCTATAACATATAAACTTATTCTTTATCCAAACTCCTAATATGCCTGTGCATAAGTCCATGCTACACTTTGTACACAAGTCCATGTTTGATGCTGTTACTGTCTAACTACATGCCTGCATCTATGCATCTACTGTTATTTTTCCTTCTATGCAGTCGTCTACCTTTTTTTTGCCGCATATTGTTTAGTGTCACCACCTGGCATGTGTTTTATTTCTTATAAAGCTAATTACTTGCAGTGAGAAGAATGACTTAACTATTAGCTTTGATTTATTTTTATTGTAACTGCAATACAGTGCTTAGAGAGGAAAAAAAAACTATATGAGCAATAGATTGAGCAGCCTGGGAATTTTCAGTTAAGGATACAGGATCAGGTTAAGTCACCAACAACCCGTTTGCTTTTCCTTCTTGACCTGATCACTCTTATATAACATTATTATAATTTTCCTTATCATTTCGTAATTTTGTCCCTTTGTACCTGAGCATCTTTGATGAAGCCTGAGCTGACTACAATTTTAATCAGAGGAGTAGATTTTCTTTAATATAGCCTAAATCATTTGATTGTTCTACCATAATGCCTGGTTTTCTGATTTCCTTTCGGCTCTGATTTCCCCCTTTTTAATATCTTTTCTCCTAAATTTCTGATATTGTTTCCTGACCTAATATGGCTTCTCTCCCCACATTCAACCAAACACTTCACAAACACCGCAACAACCGGGACGCGCGCCAGCGCACAATTCATATCTAGTAGCTTCATAAATGTTTCCAGTTTAGGGTATTGCGGGCCCATAGTACTAAGTAAATTACGGGCCTTAACTACCTAGTCTCTGTTTCCACACGAACAATCCAGCGTGTTATAGATAGGCAATAGATCTAGCACTTTTTTTCATGTGAAGGTACATGAAATCCGATCAAATTTGTAGTAGCCAACACAAGCAAGAGCCCACCGTCGCGCCTATCCAAAGTGTTATTCCTTTCGGTTTTTTATCTTTTCTAGTATAGAAAAGGGTTAATAAGATACACGACACTGCTCAATTTTAAAAATTAAAGAATCACCACTGTTAATTCCAAAATCATAAAATTGCCACTACTCGCTTGCAAAAATTAGATCTATGCCACTAAACAGATCTTAAAATACCTTTTTAGCTTGATGCGAATGTGGCAATATTTTATGATCATTTTGTCCCTGCCTCGTTTCATCTTCCTCTCTCCTCTTCGTCTCTCTCGTGCAGCTTTGCCCCTGCCTTCCTTCCCCGTTGGTCATCGACCTTCGCATCTCTGCCGGCCACCTACTCTCTTCCCACTGGCCACCTCCCTCTCTGTGGCCAAACACTAGCAAAGAAATCTGACCTTGAGTGAGTAGGTGTCGTCAAGCTGGCCCAGATAGGCAAACTCGGAGGCACCCCTCCCCTATCCTTCGTGCCTATCGAAGCAACAACAAAGCCCAGCAATGGGTGACCCTACCAAGAAACTCAACACTTGGAACCTTGAAACACTTAAGAGTGTATATTTCTTCTTTTTTGCTTAACCTTTTTGCATGCATACAAGCTCTCCTATTTATAGGAGGTTGATACAAGATTCCAAAAGGCCTAGGAGCCCTTGCCCGCTAATTAAAGTAGCACTACATGAAAACGATTTGTTTTTGACGGCCAAATGTATTTTCGTCGGCCAAGTACAAACCGACGAAACTAAGGACATCTTCGGCCCGGTAACGTTAACCCCGAAAAATAGATGGGCCAATGTACCAAGCAAGAATTTGAATTTTCTGGGAACTATTTTTCTCGGCCCGGCTGACGAAAATAAACCCAAAAATAAATAAAAAACCATGTGCCGGGAACGGCCGATTTATTCGTCGTCCCAACCGACGGTAATAAGACAAAAAAAAAACTACGTTTGAAGTAAACAAAAAATTAAAAAGCCACATCATGGGCCCGTGCTCTAATTTCGTCGGCCCGGCCGACGGAAATAAGCCCAAAATAAAATAAAAAACCACATCATGGGCCGGGCACTATTTTCGTCAGTTCGGCCGACGTTATTACTTGGTTTTTTTATGTATACTAAAATCCATCGGGCCGGCCCCTATTATCCGCCTCGCCTCTGCCCTTCCCCATCCCTCGATCGCGTCGCCCGCGCTTCCTAAACCACGCCGCTTCGCAGCGCCGCCCGACTTCCCCCCCCGGCGTTGCCCTGCGCTTCCCGTCCTCGGCAAGACGCCTATGCCCGTTGTCGCCCGTCGTCTCGGCCATTGCCCGCCGCCTACCACGGCCATGCCCCCCTTGTCGCGCCCAGCCTCGGCTGCCGCCCTACCCGGCGGCTAAGCCCCGACCCGGCCACTGGCTTGCCCCGCCCCACCGTTGTCCGCCTCCATGAGTTTAATTCTTTTTATCAATCAATGAATTTATTTTTATGGTAGATAACACAACAATTATATTACATTCATGTATGGTAAATTATTATGGCACATTCATGTAAATTTGTATGGTAATGTAAATTATGAATTGATGAATCTAATGAACCAGTTAATAAATTTGTATGTTAATTATTATTTTTTTAAGGTAGATAACATAATGTTATGTAGGTATTATGAATTATGCAAATTGCTTAGTTTCTAAATTTGAGAATTTAATGAATTATCTATAAGTAAATATTTACAACATTGCATGTTCATATTCTTATTATTGTTGAAAACTAAATATAATTATTGCTTCTTTTATTTATATTCGACACTTCATTGGACGAAGGGTTAATTCGATATGGGCCACACCAAAAAGTGTTAATCGGAAATATTCTACTTTTCATAGCATTGATATGTTGGTCATTGATCATAATGTTAGCTTGTTAGGTGGTATATCTTCAAATAACAACTTTTGAAGTGATATGTATCGAATTTAATCATTTCATAAACACAAGTCACCCAACCTATATGTCACCCATTCGGGAGCGACACGGTTCACATGAAGTTGTGAGCTTTGTCGCTCCGGAATTTTCGATGATTTTGGACAGCCTAGGAATGGACGGGTAAGTCCGGTTTTTATGACATGTCGTATAATTCGAATGGAAATTTCGACAGCGTAGCCCAGTTGTTCTCTGATGCAAATCAACCGGTTGTGCATTCGAGGAACAGGAAATTTTGTTCGGATTATATGGCATGTCATAAAAAACCGGGCTTAACCGTCCATTCCTAGGTGGGTTTAGGACCTATCCTTGTCTAGATCTCTTGTTAGGATATGTAACCCACTTTCACAATTATTCATGTATTCAATATAGCATACAAAATGGGAGATGACCATAGATGGATGTACCATGGTTGGACAAGCACTGGGACACACACACAAGAATAGATGGCTAAAACACAAGGTTTTGTGGATCACCCTTGTTCCTTGTCTCTTGGTAGTGGGTTGGCGAAATGTCCATGTTCTAGGTACCGAAACTTTGCTCGACAGTCCAAACCTAGTATGGAGCATCACCTCTGTAAATATGGTTTCATTCCGGATTATCTGACGTGGTTCAAGCATGGCGAGTCATAGATAGGAGCGACGTCGAATTATGTCGATCAATCAGATGAGCCTGAGGACAGAATGGATGAGCTGGTCAATGATATTGCTCATCAGTTTGAGGATGCCCCTGGGCCAGAGGTCGAGAAATTCTTTAGCCTTCTTTCAGCTTCAGAAGATTCTTTGCATGACTCTACAGTGTGACACAGCTCGGCACTATGGCGTGACTCATGGCTATAAAATCGAAGTACAATCTGTCTGTAAGTTGTTATAATGAGATGGTCGATTTGATTTCTAATATCTTTCCAAAACCTCATAAGATGCCGAAGGACTTCTACCGTTCGAAGAAGCTCCTGGCTGGTCTGGGAATGCCTTACCAAAAGATTGATGGGTGTGTTAACAATTGCATGTTGTTCTAGAAGGAACACGAGGACAAGGATCATTGTGTGTATTGCATGAAATCGAGATGTATGGAGATGATCGATGAAGAGGGAAATATGCGGATGACAACTGTGCCAATGAAGGTGTTACGACACATGCCCCTAATACCAAGGCTTCAATGGTCGTACCTATCTAGGATGACTGCGAAGCATATGAGGTGGCACAAGGAAGGCGTCCGTGAGAACGATGGGCTAATGGGCCATCCTTCTGATGCCGAGGCCTAGAAGGCGTTGGATCAATATGACGTAGATTTTGCTAAAGACCCCCGCAATGTGCGTATTGGGTTGGCGACTGATGGTTTCATAGCTTTCAACACAAGTGCGGCCTCGTACTCATGTTGGCCCTTTTTTGCAATTCCATATAATGTACCACCTTCGATATGCATGAAACATGAGTACGTTTTCTTAACCCTTATCATACCGGAGCCTGACCATCTAGGAAAGCACTTAGATATGTTCATGCAACCCTTGATCGACGAATTGAAAGAGTTATGGAATGGGGTGATGACATATGACAACAACACAAAAGAGTACTTTAACATGTGTGGTGCATATATTTGTTCTATTCACGATTTTCCTGCATATGGCATGTTCTTGAGATGGAGCACACATGGTAAATTGTGTTGTCCAATATGCATGGGTGACATAGATGCATTTCATTAGAAAAATGGTGGCAAATTCTGCTTCTTCGACTGTCATTCACGTTTCACGTCTCCTAATCACCCGTTCAGGACATAGAGCAATGCTTTCCACAAAGACACGACCATTAGTAAAGGGCCACCGAAATGTTTGACCGGTCATAAGATTGTTGCTTGGCACAATGATTTAGTCAATACAGAGGATGGATATGAAGGGGTGAAACAGACACACAATTGGACTCATATATCTTGCATTTGGAGTCTTCCTTATGCTCAATCCCTAATCCTCAGACATCATATCGATGTGATGCATCAGGAATGAAATGTTGTAGAAATCATCATCAGTATGATTTTTTTTTCAAAGACAAAACAAAAGACAATATTAAAGCCCGTAAGGACATGGCCGATATATGTAATCAACCTACCTTTGAGGCGAGGTCAGACAAAGTCGGACGAACAGGAAAGCCATGTGCTCCCTACTGCCACAAACCTGCCGAGAGAAAGGAGGTACTTATGTGGTTAAAAAATGTCAAATTTCCCGATAGTTATGCAGCGAACCTAAGACGAGCAGCAAGCACTGTAATAGGCAAGATAAATGGTTTGAAGAGCCATGATTACCATAGTATCATGGAAAGGCTACTACCTATATTGTTCCGTGGTTATCTGTAGGACAAAGTTTGGACAATGTTGGCAGAGCTAACTTTCTTCTGTAGACAGCTATGTGCTAAGGAAATAAATAAAACAATAATGAGAAAGTTGAAGAAGGACATGCCAGTGCTTATATGCAAGATGGAGAAGGTATTCCCACTAGATTTTATGAACGTAATGCAACATCTGTTGGTATATTTGCCATATGAAGCAGAGGCTGCAGGGCCTATACAGTACCGATGGATGTACCCAATAGAACGGAACCTGAAGAAACTTCGGAAAACTGTGCGTAACAAAGCACGAGTTGAAGGATGTATCGTAGAAGCATTCTATCTTAAGGAGATATCGTATTACGTGAGCACATATTTTGCAGATGAACACAACATAAATGCTCATATACCGCGGTACCACACATCTGATGACAACCCTATCACTAATCTAAAAATATTCCAATGGAATGGCAAAGCTGTGGGTGGTAGTTCTCATCACGAGCTGTCTCCGCAAGAATGGAATGTCGCGTTGTTGTATATGTACGCCAACATTGAGAAAATTGATAAGTATTTCAAGTAAGTACTTCTATTGAATATCCTCATAAATCTGTTGACACACAAGTACTCAATATCCGTTGAATAATTTGCACATTGTTTAATGATCAATACTAGAGATCCGCATGACAACCTACCCCTAAACAACCTGACAAATTATGACATCAGGGTTTACATAGTGGTCCTAGTTTCATCACTTGGTTTCGACAACATATATTGCTCCCATAACACATCACTATAACAAATTGTATTGAACTAATTCAATAAAAAACTTAACTAATATTGCAGTGCATGAGGGAATGTGATGTACATGAGGGCCTACACCAATTATCACATGGAAGCACAACCGCAAAGAGTTTTGGACGCTATAATGTCAATCGATGGCGCTTTCATTTTACCAAATTTGAAGTAAAACACCACAAGTAGCCAAAATGAATAGTGGAATTGTCACTAAGGCATATGACGTGAATAATCGTGCCACTGAGTTTTATGGCGTTATTCAGGACATAGTAGAGTTCAAGTTCGGAGGGACGAAAGACTTCAAGGTAGTCTTCTTTTACTGTGATTGGTTTAGCGTTGATCCTAAGAAAGGAACAAAACGTAACAACAAAATTGGGATGGTAGAAGTTAATCGTGAGTTACGCCTTACAGGTTATGATCCATTCGTATTGGCTTACCTAGTTGAATAGGTTTATTATATGTCATATCCATGCAACAAGTTGTATTTGGCACCGTGGTGGGTTGTTCATAAGGTCAATCCTTCTGACCGGTTGAACACCTCTGGAGATAATTGTTATGTGGAAAATGAGATCAATAACAACGGTCAAGAGGCATACCAAGAAGGAGGGTTACCCAACTCATTTGGAATAGAGACTGGGTTGGCACTTGATCAAATAATTGGCGACACTAATGATATTATTGTAGAGGATACTCGCAAAAAGAATCGATAAAGGTGTGACTTGGATACTCAAAAAAAAGAAATGGCAGCAACGTTGACGTGGTGGTTTGCATAATATTACCATTGAACCTCTCGATGCCGATGACTTCTAATCAGTGTAAAGACATAAATATTTTATTTTTTATTATGTAATCTTAATGGTTTTTTGTTGTGTACTAATGTTTTTTACATTTTCAGGAATAGGATGAGGTTGTTTGTTCATATTGGTAGTAAGTTGCTTTCAAAAGGAAAGAAGAAAGATGGCTCTTCATCTTCAAAAAGCCAAGGTTCCGCAGGCAGTTCTTCATTTATGGGCAGTAGTTCTCAGCAGAGTCGATCAAGCACATTCCAGAAATGCCTTGACGACGCTTCGCGGGAGGTTGCTCCATTAGAGGAGGCTTTACTAGAGGTTCTAGTTGTAATTAATATAAATTTTCTTTTACATTCATATGATATTTATTATTGCATCTTATTTGTACAGGTAGGGAAGGGGGATAATGAGGCTGAAGAAAGAGGTGGGAATAGTGAAGAGGTAGAGGCGAAGGAGGAGAATGAGGAGGTTGGGGAAGATGGTGCTGGGGAAGATAATGTTTATGGAGATGGTGTGGATAACATGGTTCCCGGGTATCCTTACGGAGACAAATTAGATGGACCACCTCACGGAGCAGGGTCACGCCTACCATCTAGAAGAGAGGCCTGCCCCGTATGAAGACCCGACTTGTATCACAAGAAAGGCACAGTTGTAATCCGGTACTTACGTACTCGGCAAGGAAGGATAGAGATAGACTTCCTATCTCTATGTCAGGTCAATTGCCGGTTATTGCACGAGTCAGAATCGGATATCACAAACGAGTTTCGAGATGACCACTCGGCTAAACCCTAGGTACGCTCTCCATGAGCCACAAGCCGGATCCAACATACTGGGCCGGGTACCGTCATATACCGGTATACCCTCCGGGGTCAATTGCCAGATTTAATACACTTAGTCTAGGTACCGGAAGAAAACTCAAAAGAGATTCGAATGGGTCTCCCAACTTGGTACGGTCGCACGCCAACGCCAGCGCCCCGACCGCAACCTTTGACACGGCTACACGTCTACGCCAACACTCCGAGTGCATTATACGGCTCGGCTGCATGCTTACGTCAACTCGGCACGGTTTCACGCCAACGCCAATACCGAAGCGCATCCTTTGCACGGCACGGCCAGCGTCTATGCCAAGACCGAGTGCATCATACGGCTCGGCTGCATGCCTACGTCAACTCGGCTCGGCTGTATGCCTACGTCAACTCGGCATGGCTTCATGCCAATGCCAGCGCCCCGAGCGCAACCTTTGGCACGGCTGCACGTCTACGCCAGCACCTCGAGTGCATCATATGGCTCATTGCATGCCTCGTCAACTTCAAGCGGCTTCACGCCAACGCCAAATACCGGCGTAACCTTTGTCACGGCTACATGTCTACGCCAGCACCCCGAGTGCATCATACGGCTCGGCTGCATGCCTACGTCAAGCTCGGCACGGCTTCGCGCCAACGCCAGCGCCCCGAGCGCAACCTTTGACATGGCTGCATGTCGACGTCACTACCTCGAGTGTATCATACGGTTCGGCTGCATGCCTACGTCAACTCGGCACAGCTTCACGCCAACGCCAGCGTCCCGAGCGCAAATTTCGGCACGGCTACAAGCCCACGTCTACGCTTCAAGCCTACAAGGTGATACGCCCGGGGGCTAAAAGCTCAAAAGCAAGGACGACACCATCGTCAGCAAAGCACCTAAGTTTTTTCATTATCATAATTTTTTCACATATAAACTCTTGTTATTTCTTGACTTGCTACTTAGTTGAATTTCAACTAATCAGTAAGTCGAGGGCTACACATAATTGTGTGCACTTGCTTGCACCCATCTTTTTCATAGTTATTTTTTGCTTTTGTTACTTAGTGATTTAAGTGAAATCCGAGTGCGCTATAATCCTGAGTAGTGAAGCTCTGAACCCATAACACGGCGAACTCTACGTCACCCAAACGCGTGCCTAGGATAAAAAGCCATGTGCCAACTCCCTACACTCGGGGGGCCAGACTAGTCGGGCAGAGTGCATAACAAAAGGAAGAAAAACCACTTGGACTAACAAAAATCATCAAGTAAGAAAAATAAAAAATGGCTATTTCGCACATAAAGATAGTCGGATTTTATATCTGACCAAATGTTTTCATATTCAGATAACTAAATCCTACATGTACATGTTACAGAGATTCAAGGAAGTGTTTATGCTACAAGCACCGACCATAGCACAGTTACGTGTCAACGCTCGCGCCTCGAGCAAATCTACGGCATGGCTCCAGGCCTATGCCAACTTTGGTACGGCTGCACGCCTACGCCAGCGCCCTGAGTGCATTATATGGCTCGGCTGCATGCCTATGCTAGCGTCCCGAGCGCAAACTACGGCTCGGCTTCTCGCGCACTGCGCCGAGGGCAGCCACGCCGACTCCCTACGCCGACTCGCTGCTCCAGCAACAACGAGGACGACCACCCCAACTTGCGGCTTCTCGCGCACTGCGCTGAGGACAACTGCGCCGACTTACTACGCCGGTTTCTCGCGCGTTGCGCCGAGGACAACCGCGCCAATTTACTATGCCAGCTTCTCACACTTCGCTGAGGACAGTTGCGTCGACATTCTACTCACGCTGCGACGTCGACCATCACGCCGACTTCCAGTACTCCAAGAAATTGGGCTGGGAGTCACTCGGAGATTTCAACCGGCAAAACTCTCTTGAGCCCTTCACAGCCTCCTTGCATGCCAATGGAGCACTCAGCATAGAGAAGGTTCCAGCCGGAGTACTCGACTTAAAGTATGACTCGGTCGACACACATCTGAGAAGGCATCAACTCGGCTGTAAAGCACTCGGGACTAATGTGGATAACATGGTTCCCGGGTATCCTCACGGAGACAAATTAGACGGACCACTTCACGGAGCAGGGTCACGCCTACCATCTAGAAGACGGGCTTGCCCCGCATGAAGACCCGACTTGTATCACAAGAAAGGCACAGTTGTAATCCGATACTTATGTACTCGGCAAGAAAGGATAGAGATAGACTTCCTATCTCTATTCCCAGTTTTCATAACCAATTAGGATACTTATCTGTAACCCTATCTCCCTCCACTATATAAAGGGAGGCAGGGGCCCCTAGTTCGGCATGAGATGAGAGGAGGAAGATTAGGAGAGATCACATCGATCCATAGCCATCCTCAACATTGATCCATCGAGATCAACCCCAATACAATCCACGAGCACATGAGTAGGGTATTACCTCCACCGTAGAGGGCCCGAACCTGTATAAATCTGTCTCATGTGTTACCATCGGGTTTCGGTCTTACGCATAGCCCATAAAGTATATTGCGACATAATTCATCGACAGATGGTGATTGTGGTGATGAGACAGGGGATGAGAGGGAATGCTGAAGCCGTCTTTAGGTAATAATTTTTGAAGCTACCAGCAATTCTATATTTTATTAGTTGTGCTTAACATTATGTGTGTATTTCAGGTACAGGGGATGTAATTTGATTCTTCCCGCAATTACAAACTCTAGGTCAAGAAGGGTGATCGCGCCACATGGTGATTGGTAAGTTCCAACTTAAAGTTTGTTATTAGTTCGCTATTGATGATCTAATTTATTTGAAAATTGTATTTTACAGGCAATGGATTGATGTTGCCTGGGAAGGTCAAAATCAGTTAAGGCCTGTGAAGGCTACATTAGGATCTCTCTGTTGGTACCATTATCCGGGGATGGTTGTGGTTAGAGGTGATTGTGGTGAGAATAGTGAAGAGGCAGAGGCGGAGGAGGAGAATGAGGAGGTCGGGGAAGATGGGGCTAGGAAAGATAATGTTTATGGAGATGGTGATTGTGGTGATGAGGCAGGGGATGAGGAGGAAGATGCTGAAGCCGTCTTTAGGTAATAATTTTTGAAGCTACCAGCAATTCTATATTTTATTAGTTGTGCTTAACATTATGTGTGTATTTCAGGTATAGGGGATGTAATTTGATTCCTCCCGTAATTATAGACCCTAGGTCAAGAAGGGTGATCGTGCCACATGGTGATTGGTAAGTTCCAACTTAAAATTTTTTATTAATTCACTATTGATGATCTAATTTACTTGAAAATTGTATTTTGCAGGCAATGGATTGATGTTGCCTGGGAGGGTCGAAATCGGTTAAGGCCTGTGAACGCTACATTGGGATCTCTCTGTTAGTACCACTATCCGGGAATGGTTGTGGTTAGATGTGTTTTCAGTCAACAATGAAGTGGGAGCACTATAGGTTGGCTATAGATGTCCAACAGGGAAATATTGCGCAGAGGGTGTGGAAAGACTTTTGGGTAATGATATTAGTTCACTTTATTTAATAGATTATGACTTCTATACTAAATTGTCTAACTCAAAAAAATTTTCAATTAGAAGGGGTACCGTTTGCCAAAGGGCCAGGAGGACTTACTTGCAACTAAGGCCAGATATGTGTTTGAAAGGGCTGCAACAAGGGTGATGAAGGACATGATGTCGAATGCTCATATCCAAGCGGTGTGCTTGTACTACAAGAAGATCAAAAAGGAGGACATGAATAAGAAGTTAGGTGCTTCACAGATCTATCTTCGAGAGGATGAGTACCTCAAGATGGACTTGCCTTGGTTACAGAAAAGCCCAGATGCATGGCAGCGCTCTATGCTTACTGGTCCTCGACAGCTTTTGTGGAGCAGTCACGCAAGAAGAGGCGCAACTAACAGGCGTGTCCAAGGGTGACTCAGCGGTATGGCACCGATGGACATTTTCATCTCGCGAGTCGAATGGTACGTTCATCATGGTGTAATTCTAATTTATTTAACTTCGGTTATACTTATGCTTACTAATTAATATTAAGCTATAGGAGGTTGAAAGTGGACATGCGCCAAGCTACATTGAAACATATATCCGGGGCCACAAAGCACGTGATCCTACGTACCCAGACCAGCTTTGCAGTTCATCGGGGACGTAGAACCTGGTTAGTAGTATCGACGTGGTACATTCCGTTTAAATGAAATTCAAAAATATTGCCTTAACTTAATTAATATTGTAGGCACGCTACGGAAAAATAATAGTCGATCTTCATGGGGAAGAGTATGATTGGCGAAGAGAAGATGTTGATCTTGTGGCATTGTACACAAGTGGTGGTGCTAAGAAACATGGCAGGTTTGCCATGTTCAATGGGGTCATGGATTCGAGTGAAGCCTTAGGAGAGGTGAGGTCATCTCAATCATCCCAAAGCAGTGCACGAAGCTCACTTGAGGCAAGACTAGAGGAGGAGTTAAGGCAACAACGGGAGGCGATGATGCAACAACAAAATATGATGAGACAACAACACGAGAGTGCAATGCAAACCTAAGCCTATTTTGTTCAATGGCAGGCACAACAACAACAATACTTTCAAGTAAGTAAAGTTGTTTACGATTACAATAGTTGAAAATAACATTTCATACTTACAATGAGTACATTTTGACTATTTGTGTAGACTTTATCATTTAGGCTTAAAGCACTTGATATTGCTATTTTTGATAAATTTATCAAATTTATATCATACGTACTAGATGTGTTTTATAAATGCTTCGCTATGGTTGAGCATGTATGTGGGATGGCGAATTTTGATGTTCCATGCTTGTATATACAATGACAACGGGAAAATTGTTTGTAATTTTCTATAGAATTGATTATTTAGGTTTAAGCACTTGATATTACCATTTTCAATAAATTTATCAAATTTATATCATGCGTGCCTCATTTATTTTGTAATTTCTTGTATTTTTCGCTATGGATGAGCATGAAGTGAAATGGCAAATTTTGATAATCCATGCTTGCATATAGTACTAATGGGCAAATTATATGTAATTTTCTATAGACTTAATCATTTAGTTTGCTAATTGGTGTCTTAACACTTATATTTGTTTTTATTCTTGTATCTATAATTTTTTAGGATATTTTAGCTTCTCACCTTGGATTTGCTGCTATTAACTTGCCTACGTTTCATCCTCCTCCTGCGTCTCCTTTCGTCCAATCCCCGCTAGTGGTATTTACTAGTAACTTGTCATTTTCAGATTGTTGGTCTTTTCCTATGAAATTAAATAATAACCAATTTGATTCCTATAGGGTTCGACGACAACGCCTGCTGGACCGGAAATAAATGTTGAAGGTGATGTCGCTAGTGGTTTAGGGATGCCTGTCAACCAATATCTCAATTCAGGGGTTGATGCAGGTAGTGGCCACAACTTCCACGTACCTACCTACAAGTTGAACAATATAATTCTATGTCAACCATGCCCTATATGACTTTTTATTTTCTTATGTCACTGATATGAAATGATTTGAACACTATCTTTATTTCTATGTATTTGTATTGAGTTACAGTTGGAACTAGTGCACTTTTGTGTATGTAAAGTGGTGTTTGCACCATTGTGACGATATGTGCATGTGATAATACGTATGAGATGATGTAAACAATGAATGTTATGTGATGGCATGTGGGTGTGATAATATATGTGAATTTCTGATATTTTTTGGTGAATTGTCCGATTTTCTATGAATTTTCTAGGATTTTTTTTACCTTTTTTGTAATTTTTTAAAAAATTGTATTTACGTCGGCCTGGCTGACGAAAATAGACCACCATCGCTCTTGGCCTGCTGACGGTGGCTGATTATTTTTGTCGGCCTGGCCGACGAAAATACACTCGCCATGTCACGCGCCACGTCACTTGCCACTGTGTAAATTATTTTCGTCGGTCAGCGTATGGACCAGCAAGTGGGCAACGGGACAGCAATTTCGTCGGCTTCCCTAGGACGACGAAAATAAGTTAATTTCGTCGATCGCCAATGAAAATAGCCGTATTTTTGTCGATCTATTTTCGTCGGCGTAGTTTCATCGGCTAGCCGACGAAACTAGTCTTTTTGTCAGTTTTTAGTCTATTTTTGTTGGTTTTTGGCTTACGAAAATAAATCGCATTCCTGTAATGTAGGGGCGAATGTGTCTTTTTACAACGTCTCTGAGATGAAAGTCCATAACGCCCTCTCATTGTCATAATAAATCAGAGACAGGGACATACATTCATGTCTTAGGGCGGTTATAGTTTGTTCTCTCTAGGAAGGATACAATGATGTCTATCGAAACAACTAGATGGGTCCCATGATATTGTTAGTACCCTTGGTTTACTCAACCGTCAAGTTATTTTTGTGCTTCAACCTACTCCATAGACGAAGGATCTATGAAGCTCCAACTTTGCTTCGCTTAGGCTCTCTTGGCGCAGGTCTCACAAAGCTCGGAGATTGCTTCGCTTCGGTCCTCTCGGCAAAGGTCTTGCGAAGCTCAATGATTGCTTCGTTTCGGCCCTCTTGGCGAAGGTCTCACAAAGCTCCAAAGCTGCTCTGATCATCATGTTGTAAGGGTGGGTGTGTCACCCTTACAATGGGCGGGAGTAGCCTCTAGGTTCTACAACAGTGCCACGTCTGTTCCTACCATGTTCCCCACGTGGAGTAGCTTGAGCGGGAAGTCACAAGTGATGCCGTCGTCAGAGACGGGCATGACGGTGCTGTCCGGCTGGAGCGGGACGAGGAAATCCATGAGGATCGAGGTGCTTCCTGGGGCAATTGGCATCGTGGTGGTACAGCACGGACGCGAATAAGGTCCAATCGGGAGGAGGCAGAGGTAGACTTGCCTGCTGCGATGCTGCGTGCGAACTTGTCCATGTCATTGACGCACGAGTCGTTGTAGGCGCTAGCCGTGACAAAGACGACGACCCGTGGCTCCGAATAGGAGCGCCTGTGCTCCACGTACGCCACCGCCGCAGTGTCGCGAGGCGAATGGAGGAGGCTGCTGGCAGAGAGGAAAGAGGAGGCTGGCGGCCGATAGGGGAGGAAGTCGGGGATGGAGCTGCACGGGAGGAGGGGAGAGAGATCGGGGGAGATTGGAGAGAGACTGAGGTGAGAGGGGAGGAGGAGGAGGAGGAGGAAGAAATGAGGAGAGGCAAAATGGTCATCAAATATTGCCACGTATCTAATAAAGTGCTTTGACACTGATTAATGGCACATATCAATTCTCTAATTTCTACACTAAGCGACGATATGTATCTAATTAACCCTATAATTTTTATAGAGACGTGACTTTTTTAATAGGACTAATTAGATATATGGCATCGTAAAGCTGTGAAATTAGATATTTGTCACTCTATGTGTCAATGACACACAGATTCCACATATCATTGACACATAAAGTAGTAAATCTCGAAACTTGCAATTTTGCAATGGCATCTATCTAAATCACCCTTTTTAATAACATATCTCTATTTAGTTTAGCCCTCATCTGCCAAATTCGAGAGATAATATCAATTTTTAAAGGAAAAAAAGACTTTCTTATCGTCCGTGTGAACAAATGTCACAATGTTTTAGTCTATAAGATGCAATATTGGGTAAAAGTGATGTCTTAATTGTGAAAATAGTTCACCAATGTTCCTTTGCCCAACAAGTCAACGCGGTTTTGACCCATCAGATTGGTTTGACCGAAGTTTGACAAGCGTTTTTATATAAAAAATTCTAAAATAATCTAAAATAAACTATTTATTTGGACAGAATTGCTCCCTGTCAGTCGTCTGAAAATAGATGAAATCTCAGTCGACATGTATTTACACTAGTAAATAACTAAATTTATATATAATTGGATGTGTAAAAAAAGCATAATTAACTGTAAAAAAGTTTATGTGACGAGAGGATGCAAATTGCACGTAGTAATTGATAAGAGGAATGGACCAAACAAATTTTAAGGCTAGTGGATTGCTGGAAGTACGTAGATTGAAATGGTACTGCTGTATGTAGAGAAATACTGGTGTTGGCTAACTAGACATGAGCACTAATCTGATTTGCTATATATAGCCAGCAACAGCTATGCGCTTTGGCGCTTGTTGTATGCATGCATGTGATGCAGCTAGCTATCTATGCATAGCGCTGAATCTGTATGCATAAATAATCGACTCAAATTTTAGCCGTATTCAGTCGCCTAATAATTAGTCGCTCCCTTATTTGAATTCCTAGATCCTAGCCCTAGCCACACGCGTTACACGACCAGAAGGTCCTGACGCCCAAGAGTCGAACGCCTCCGCCTCCACCTCTATAACTCCATGTTACAACGTCGGTGCCGTCAACGTCGCCTCTAGCCTCCACGCCGAGCTCTTAGACTAGAGCGTCGCTAGGGGTATATTTGGTTGCCGTATCAGTTCAGCCAGGCTGCATGAGCTCAGCCATTCTGGTTAGAGCCAGACTGAGACGATGCAAAGGGATGTTGTTTGGTTGGTTGTATATATTGAACAGGCTGCGCAGATATGTTGTTTGGTTGGCCGTACTAGGAGGGGAGTGGGTTGGACAAATTTAAAAGAGGGAAAAGAAAAACAGAGAAAATAAATTCAAAAGTGAAAATTAAAAAAATTTTAAAAATACTGAAACAAAAATAAATTCAAAAATAAAAATTCAAAAAAAATACTAGAAAATCAATAAATTCGAAAATAAAAATAAAAATATAAAAAAATCTGAATTTTTTTCAATACCTTATACTTGAATCTATGGTTCCATTTTTTTTGTTTCATTGAATTTGGATGTCGTTTGAATTTTAAATCATTTTTGAAAGGTTCAAAAGTTGATGTACAGTTTCGTTGTTAGTAGCGTTGTTAGTAGTGCCGTGGTCTACGTTGCGCCAATATGAGCACAGCTCCACGGAACGGCGGCCGCGCCGTCTGCGTTCCATGGGCGAGCTCGGGCTCTGTTTGCATATGTGGATCAGAGCTCGGCGTGAACGGGCAACCAAACGCACGTTTACTTGGCTCAGGCGAGCTCGGCTGAGCACAAACGGGCAACCAAACGCACCCTAGCTGTCCCGCAACGCCGCTCGAATGCGAGCACCGGCCAACTCCAACCAATACCCTATGGAACCCATCTAACCGTCCTTCTTGGTTGCCTGGCTCTGGCAGGATCAAACCTGTGTGAGCCAGACACCATGTATTTGGGAGATTTCGGCCACTGACATTCTTAAAAATTCATTTTTTTTGGCGTATGACATCCTGGTCTATTATTACTAACTCAGATGGTCCCGCATGTCTGTAACAGCCCAATGGTAGCTCATTAAAACTTATGCATGCATATAGATATCAAGTCACTTTTCAACCCTCTTTTGTATAATGAAATTTTTATAATGACACTATACAAAAATTTAGACATATGTATATGTACATATGATGTGTGTGTATACACACACACCTAGGTATAGATATATGCATTATTGTATGCATTTATGCAGGCTTATTTTGAAAATTAGTATAAATATCACTACTAACCCTAAAACGGAATCTAATTTTGTTTAGACCTTGAAATTATACATAACTAGGTATAAATCTCGCCCTTTTGATCTTAGAGGGTATTGGTCACACAACCAAATTTCCTCACCCTAATCCTAATTAACATTTTAAACCTATGATTAAAGTCCTAAGGTTACAAGTTTTCCTAGTTAATCCCCTAATTACAAATCCTAGTCACAAAACACTATACAGTTAATCAAATTCAATTTTATTTGTCAACTTCAAATATCCCTAATCTGAATTTTGTACCAAAACGGGTTCCCCTTAGTGGGCCCAACCCATTTTTGGGCTTGGGCCACTCTCCCGGCCCAGCTAGGCCGAGCCGCCCAGCCAAGCCAACCACTCACTCTCCCGGCTCACCCCCTGTTCCCTTCTCTCAGCTCTGCCACCACGCAGCCTCCGGACCGCCGGTCCGTACACACCCCTTCCCCACGCCACCACGTGGCTGCTTGGCCCTACGCGCCTACACCGCCCGAGCCACCGCATTGGTCGTGCTTGTGCTACCGCTGCACCCGCGCCGTCGCCATCACCATTGCCGCCTGCCCTCTGCCTTGTCTCCCTCTCGCACGTGCGATGATGGCCTGGCCATGCTTCCCATGGCCGAGCTAGCATGCACGTGACTTCACCCCGTTGCTACGCCACTGCCACCGCTACTGCACTGCCTGACCACCTTGTCCCTTAGCTCTTGTCTGCTCCCCCGCCTCGCGCCCTTTTTCTGCTCTCACTCCCTCTCCCTTGAGTGAACACCCGGGCTATAAATAGCCGGCGAGCTCAATGCCCCCTTTCCCCCCTATTTTGCCCCATCGTCACCGTAACCTTCAATCGGCGAATTCACCGTCATCAGACTTTCCAGCTCCTTGCACCCATAGCCATTCCTCACCCTCCTCCGAGCCTTCCGCGTCCTCGCTGGAATCGCCCTGAGAGACCTTGTAGCTCTTGAAATTGTGATTTCCCTCCCTGCCGGAGTTCTACCGCCCGAATCGCCCCCTTTTCGATTTCTCTCTCCTCGGTGAGTGATTTTCTGATTCCTTGCACCAAAAGCAACCCTAGGACATTCCTCACATTTTCCCTAACCCAATTTTGCTAGATCGTCGCCAGAGTTCTCTCGCAGCGACGACCAGAATCCCCTGCCGCCCACCTCATCACCGACCTCCTACTCCGATCTTTCCCTGACATGATTCATCGCTCGATAAGGACCCCCTAAGGCTCAGTCGCGCCTTAGTTTAGCCCGCAACGAACCTAGTCGTCGTTGTCACGTTTCCCCGTAGGTCTCCGCCAATTCTGCTAGCGTTGCCGCCGTTAGGGCTCGTCGCCGGCGAAGCCTTGGTCGACACGGTGTAGCCCTAGCTACCCCGAACACATTGCACCCTTGGGCTCTGACCCGAGAGCCCTGTAGTGCAACCTATCCGGTGCTGAAGCCTCGCTGGAGCTCGGCCGGAGTCTGACACGAGGCATGGTTCACATTCATTATGAACCATGCCACTAACAAGCGGGTCCCGCATGTCGGGGTTTAGGCGGCGTTATTGGCGGTACTTGGCCTAGGCCTTGCATGCGTTGTTGCTACATGATCAAAAACTAGTCATGCGTTTGCACCTCTCGCTGAAGCATAGCATAGCAACGTCGCGCCGCGCAAGAAAAGGACCCTTAATTTAAATCTCCCGCGGAGAGATAAGTAGTCATTGATAGGTGGGGCCTTGGACCTACCTGTTAGGGTTAGTGGAGGCACCCTCCTTGGAATACACTTTCCCTGTATAGGTTGCGCACCCACGCGGGCCGCTGAGGGCCAGTTGGGCCGCACACACGCGTTAACCGCCGCACAGTGCTGGGCTTGGCCCAGTACTATTTAAAACGGATTTAATTTCCAGGTTATTAGTTTATATTAATCCTGATAATGAATTTAGTTTATTAAAAATAGTAAATAGCCCATATAAATTATGAGAAAATTCTGGCAAATACCTTATAGCAAGCTGGATCTAATAAAATTATAGTTTGGTACAGTAACATCATTTCAGACCTCTGTTTAACTCAAAAACCCTCTTAATAGTGATTTAGAAATGGTTTTCCATTTATTTTAATTGATTATTGAGTTCCTAAAATCATAATAAAATTCCAGTGGAGCATAAATATAGTTTAGAATTTAAATAAATTTATTACATAATTTCAGGACAAATATTTCTCGCTGGGTAATTAAAACATGCATATAAACCATTTTTTCCTTATGTACTAATAATACAATAATTGTAGCTGATTTATTTCAAATATTAAATAAACTCATTTAATTCCCAAAATTTATAGAGACATTGTTAAGCCTTGAAGAAATTATTAAAATATTGAAACTTGGTTTAGCGTGGTATTTATATATATTTGCTTAATTTGGGTAATCTAAACCCTCTTTTAGGAATATTCATTCACTCTTAAAATAAATTTAAGCTAATTAAAACATTGTAGCAATAACTCGCTAGTAAATTTTAGGAAATACCACGGACAAAAGTATTTTGAACTTATATGCTACCATTTGAATACTCTAATTATGGTATTTATTGCATCATCATCATCATCACACATTTACTATCGCTCACACCGCCGCTATCTATTCATAAGATTATGAATATAAGTAGACTTAAGGAACTTCCTTGATACCTAGGAATGAATTATTGCTAGCACTCTAACGCTAATCACCGATCGCTAAAATAAGTATGCTGCATTTCTTGCATTCTCGTTGTACATTGGTGTTTTTTTATTGTTTTTTGAATTCGTTCCGTTATGTAACATACCCAATTTTTGCAAGAATTTTTTTTTCAAAAATCATTCCATTTGCATGTTTAAAATTTCTCTTGAATTACTATGAATTTTTAGGATTTCCCCCTAAATTTCCCTATTTTCCTCAAGCCCTAAGAGGCATATTCCAATTTTCCACCCAATAAAAACCCACTAAAAATCTAATTTTATTTCATAATAAAATTCTCCACATTTTCCTGGATTTTCCAAAATTTAAATCATATTTTTCCGAGCTGTACACTAATTTCTAAAATCATTTAAACCTTCTATGGATTTTTAAAATTAATTCCTAGTACTTTAAGTTGTAATCAATGGCTGATCTTTTCGGCCACGTCATCCTTTTATAATGGGCGCATCAGATGAAGCCACGTCGCCCCTATTATTCCCACCAAACCGGTATTTCTCAGACTTAATCTAAGCCACTGATCTTTGATCCATCGACTTGTGATCTGTCTTCCACCTCCGCCCACCGTGCCGTCTCCTTCAGTCCAACGGCGCCGCCGACTTCGCCGGAATTCGTCATTGCTGTCTCTCTAGCTCGCCGCCGCCCACGGAAATCCCTTCCCCAGCACCGACACCCGCCGCCGAACTCACCCGCTACTTCTCGAATCGCCTCACTGTCTTCTTAAACCGACGACGTCTCTATTTTTGCCCGCCGGATTTCACCGTCGGAAGCTCGTCAAACCACCTTCCAAACCGACATCCTAGCCCTATAAATTCCCCCTCCCACCATGAACCTTGTCGTGCACCCCGGTATTTCTACCGGCTTGAGTGACCGAATACTAGTCCCAGAAGACCATAACTAGTATTGCACTCAAGGACATTTGGAATATCATCGTAGGCATTGCATTTAACTAGAATTTAACAGTTTACATAAGTATCATCCCAATCGACATAGACAAATACATAGTCTTGCACAGGGTTTAATTCAAGCACATAAAAATAAGCAGCGGAAGATCAAGCGATGACATCCCGAGGTTGACCGGAACAGCGGCTAATCACCTTGACCCTCCGGTCACAAATGGCACCGTTCTTTGAAATCTTGACTGAACAAATATCCGTGGTCCATATAATGAGTACACGGCTACTCAAATAGCGGTCCTTAATAAATGAATGCAAGGTCAAAGGAAGGGAATGGTTATTTTGCTAAAATATCACCTATCTACTTGTTTATTTGTTTCTTGATTCATTGAACACATGATAACACTTGGCGTAGCCAGGGCGGCTAACCGGCTCAAGAGAGGCAATCCCCGCCTACACTACATCAAGTTATTTAATTAAAACACATTGGACTACCTTGAATTAAGCTCCTTTCCGCCCATAACCGCAAGCACGGCTACCATGATAGTTTTGACTCTGCGAGTGTGTACACGTTCCCCACAAGCCTGTCTCATCCCGAGAGAGCAGTACAAAACCGTTTCTGTTTCCACTGTCCCAATCTTGTACCCTTTCTTTTGGTTTCGCGCCCCACGGTACACTTCGACCGGCCGACAAATCATGCGCACTCCTTCACCGGACTGATAGCGCACCGCATGAGGTTAGCCCCATTTAAGCCATTCGAACCGGTGATCGCGAATCACGTCCGTCCACTCTGATACAATGGAAACAAGCTTCCACACTAATCTGTCGGGGCGAAGGCACAAGTGGTTTGTCAGATTCAGTCGGTTTGGTAATACAAGTATTCGGTCCTTATATGACGAGAGAGACCTACACGTCTCAACCACAAGCCCAAAATCCGCCTCTTACGGGTCTCCTCAAATCAACACACACACGTTGATTTTAGTTGATTAGGTTTATCCAAAAAGCGACTACCGCAGTCGAACTCCACGAATACCGTTATTAATAAGTGAAACCTATCAACTACCAATCCTGAAGCTAGGCTAAGCATCTATACAAGGATAGGCTAGCAAAACAGTACCAAAATAGGCTATCAATGGAAGGTTACTTTATATTAGTAGAGTGCTAATATGGATTTGGAGCAAACGGCACATATGATGATAATTTAAGCATGCAGAAATATGTAAACATGAAATAATTAAAATTTAGCAAACTAGGGTTTCAACATGAAACTAGCTTGCCTTCGAAGAAGCTAGGTTCTGGTTCACCTCCCTCGAACGGCTCCGGAACGTCTCCCGGACAGCAGGTACACGTCGGTTCTACGCGAAAGAATAAATAAACAACAATAAATATCGAACATACAGAAAACAGTATGGTAAAAATATATAAAATTCTAGGGATTATTTGTGATTTTTAGGCTCTGGAATCATCTAATTTGGAGTTCGAAACTCCCTAAACAATTCGGGGAAGTTTAGAGCTAAATAGAAAAGACTGGAAAAGATTAAACCCGGTTAACCGTGGGTTAACCACGTGAAAACCGAGAGGAAACCCGGTTTTGGGTCGGGCGGCGGCCGACGCGAAGCGGGCACGCTGGCTTTCTATTATGCGGCGGCGCACAGCGCGGACCCAGCGAGGACACGCGGCAACAGCGGAGCTGGCGGCGGCGGCGGCCGGCGGCGGCGTGTCGGCGTCTTGGGCGACGCGGCGTAGTGGTTAACGGGCGCGACACGCGCGGGCAATCTTGAACGTCTTGTGGCGGCGGCGGGAGAGCACGCGGCGGCGGCGATCGCCGAAAGCGTCTTTGGCACCTGGCGGCGTCGGCAAGCGGGGCGGGTGGCGCGCGCCGGTTGGGCGGCTTCGGCGTGGAATTCGCGTCGTCGCGGAAAACGGGCGGCGGCGGCGGCGTTGCCGGCGGCGATAGACGGTGCCGAATCCGGCGATCTCTTGGCGGTCTCTATCTCCTTCAATTCTCCTCCAAATATGGCGATCCATATAGTCAAATTGACCAAGACGACGAGCTCTACAACGTGTTGGCCTTGGATTTGGCGATTGGGCATCAGGATAGGAGTATTACCTCGGTTTGCTTCGGGTTTTGCACGAAAACCGAGGCGGCTAGGGTTTCGGGGTTGGGGTGATGTGGCGACCGGGGAACCCTAGGGGGTTTATATAGTGCTTAGGTCGACTTGGGTCAGCCCTAATTATGGGTGAAGTTGTATTGGGCTAGAATTAGGTCTTAATTGGTCAAATTAGAGTCCTAGGGGGTTTAGGACTAGGTGGATTGGGTTTTGGGTCTAGTTAGGGCCTAATTAGGTTATCCAGGCCTGTTAGAACCCTTTCCTTATTATTATTTTATGTTTTTGGCTTTATTCTCTTTATTTGCTAATATGTGACATTATAATTTTATTAGGATGTCACAAACCTTCACCATCACTCACCTTCGCCCCTTCTCTCCTCTTCTTCCACACCTAAGCACCGCCTAAGCCGGTTTCTTCTCCAACTCCGGCGTACACCCAATATCTCTGCTCCGACCATCCCCCGACTTGGCGCCAAATACTAAAAGCTTCCACTCGACATCGTAAAGCTTTTGGTACTGCTGCCTCGAGCCGAAGCTCAATGGAACTCGTCGCCGACGATCTTCCAAATTCACCGCCGCCCCAAGCTCGCCGTCCGGCCATTCTAGACCACCCCAAGCCCAACTCTGACCATCTATAGGTCCGTATTGACCCCAATTCCATGATTCCGACCCTTAATTCCACCCTCCTACTTCAAATCTTTCATAAATCCGATTTCCCCAAATCTATACTTTGTTCTTCCCCTTTTTCTCTTTTTCCATTTTTATTCTTTTATCTAATAACCCGAAATGCTGTCAAAATTTATTAGAAAAATAATAATAATAAGTAAATTCTGTAAAAATATTATACAAGCACCTTGGATAGTATAGAATTTTATCAAATATAAAAAATCACATTTTTATAAATAAAAACTGTTAAATTAATTTTCTCAAATACTATAACATAAAAAAGAAAAATATTTGTAATAATTTTTAAAATACTGTAAAATTTATTAAAAACCTTCAAAATAAATAAGATTTTCCAAAATTATAATAACTCCCTTTATTAAATAAAATTTCCCAAAAACATTTAAATATACTATAAAATTTTAAAATTCCATTAAGAAACCCCAAAAATCATACATCACCCTCTTTTCCGACCCCTCTATTTTATAAATTCATTTTTCATACATTTCTTTTGTTTGAAGAATTTCCTTCATTTAAATTCATTTGGCTTTTATTGAATCTTCTCTCGTAACGTGTAGAACCCGAGAATTGTTCCGAACTTCTCAACCCACCTTGTGAGGAATTTCCGGAATTCTCCGGCCTAGTTAACAAAGGCAGGTTTTCTACCTTGATGCATAATTTATTTCCTATTCCTGTTATTTATAATTATCGCATTATGTTGTAGATATGTATATATGAAGTTCCCTTTTAATATATCTCTCCCAAAACCCACATCCAAAAAGCCCCTTCCCCCTTCCTAATAACATGTTTAACATTTTCCACTACCCTAGAATTTATGGATAATAAATCATCATTGAATTTTGAGTAAAGTTATGTTGAAGAATATAAGCTGGGTGGATAGCTTATATTAGAGTTTGTGGAAGATTTAAAATGCATTTTTTTTTATAGAGCAATTCGGAAAGATTGCTTTGTCGCCTTGGGTAAGGCACCCGGGGGAAAAAGGTGCAACACTCAAGGGCACCAGGCTAAGTGTTTGGTTGAGTTAAAATCTGGATTCGTTGCTCTATAAAATATAGAAGCAAATTCGAAAATATCGTTATTTTTGTCGTCTTGGGCTATGGTCACAGCAAGTATGGCTGGTGAAA
The DNA here is from genome assembly GCA_036346145.1 of Olyra latifolia. NCBI lineage: Eukaryota > Viridiplantae > Streptophyta > Magnoliopsida > Poales > Poaceae > Olyra > Olyra latifolia. The sequence goes on along the minus strand of CM070524.1, from coordinate 36,039,678 downwards.
ACACTCAAGGGCAGCAAATGACAAGGTCATTTGTAAATCATTTGCTTCTATAAAAACTTGAATTTTAAATGTTTAAGAATGACATAATTTACCGCCCATCTATGGAAGTCATGAATTCGCGGGTAAAGCTGGGCAGGTTCTGTAGAGCTGAAAATAAATACATCGATGGACCCTACTTCGGATATATGAAGTTCTGTCAAATGGGTGATGCCTATCTTATACATTAAATTCATGAACTTGATTTATAAATTCTTTGTCTGATTAGCAGATGAGTATAAGGATGGTGTTGGAGATAGAAATTGAATAATCATAAAAATTGTTTTGATTTTAATAAATATTAAGTCTTTCATCTATAATAGTTTGTATTGCATTCCAGTTAAAAGATGAACTCCATTCAAATAAATCTTGCATATAGTTAATAGCAATTTCCTATAAGATTCCTGCAAGTACTGTTGGTACTTACCGATTAATTTTGGGAACTATTCATTATTACGAATAGAACCCTCTTATACTACAGATCTGGATTTTACTCAAGAGGAAATTGATATGTTTGGTCAAGAATTCTAGGCTCTTCCTATACACAAGCTCAATAATTGTGAAATATGTAAATTTTTGTAAAAGATGATGTAAATTATGTTTGTATAAAACTTGGATATTTTGGCTTGAATAAATGTAAAAGCTTGGTATGTAAGCCATTTCTGTGTTATTATTGTAACTCGGGAGTTTAAATTTCGATATTCTACATCGGAATTTGGGTCCCACACGTTATTAGATGCCAAGGAGCATGAGGAGCAGTTCGAGGAACACCCAGAAGACCCCACTCTCTCACAGGATCAAGGTGAGTTAATATCCGGTTAGATCATATTGATCCCTAGTTTTTAAGTATTTTATTTAAAGTATCAAATTGCATGGTCTTTAAGTAAATATGCCCTCTTGTTTAATCATGATATACCATGCCCTGTTTATTACTTGTTATTGCTTTTCCATGATGATTTTGCTTTGATGAAATCATCCCTCATTTGACTCGAATAATGATTGCCTTGATGATCACTCCTTGCTAGTCTGGTTAGGTAAAATAAAATGATTTAGATTCTTAAGTCTTGGTTAAAATTTACTTAGACATTGCTCAAGTCCAATTAATAATTTTTAGGCTTAGTTGTCTAAGAACGGTGAACCGACATTCACAAGACATGATTACACTCTAAACATTGAACATTAAAAATTGGGTCTGGCATACCAGCGTGTGTGGTTGTAGAATATGAACGTGGTCCGGCATGTGGATAAAGGTGTTTGGAGTAGCTCAGGCTACATGGTGTGGAGAAAAGAGCTATCGGCTCACAGACGGTGCGTTGAGGAGTGCGGGGCAACACGTGTAGCTATCAAGAGCTGCCACTTGTCTGCGAGAGGTGGTTCCGACACATCATTTCCATGGCACACGAAGGAACGATAGTGGAAAAAGGAAGTGATTATGGATAAGTGTGGATTGATCGGATCCGAGGTGACTCCTAGAGTAGATCGGACAGGTATGCAGTGAGGCACGCAGCGGGAAGTTGCTGACCAATTACCTGCGGGATTTGGTTCGTAACACCACAACACGTTGCCATCGCGCAGTAGTGCGGACATGGGGCTCATTGGCTTGCTGGATAGCATCATGGCAAACCTCATTTCGAGGGGAAGACAGGATCATGTCGTCATCCATGGGATGATCTAGGTCATTCGTCGCTAGAGAGCCGTGACTCTAGCGTGGGCTTGGCAACCCAAACTAGGGAAGATCGAGCACTTCGTGGAAGTATGACTCACAACGGGTGTGTTTCTCCCAGAAGATAATGGTAGGTGTTCGGTGGAAACTTAGTATGGAATTGAGATGTGGTATGAGAATAAAAACTAAACTTGAATCATTGATTAGTAGAACTTTGGAATAAAATTGCTAAGTCATAGATTTTGGTTTATAAAACTTATTTTTTTAAAATTAAACAAACCAACCTTCCCTTGGAACCTCTATCACTATATGTATTAGGCTGGGTGTTAACTCGCTAGCTGTTTGATTACGCATTGACCTTGTACACACTCAATATTTTAAATGAAGGCTACGAACAAGACCCCTATTTTTGTCATGAGGATGAAGCCCAGGAATACGGAAACAATCAAAACGAGGCTTAGGGCGTCTCTCCAGTCACTTGCTTAGTCATAGTCGACAGGAGATTCTTTTGTATCTTTTGATTATCATTGCACTCTCAAGTTGGACTTGTGTTTCTGAACTATTTGGGCCAATGTGGCAGACTTATAATATTTGTTGGCCCGTCGGACTTAGCATAGGTGCCTGAGTTAATATTAAGTCTTTCATTATGTGGAATGATTTGGCTATGTAATAGTGTGCACTAGTGTATCGATCTAGTGACTAGTGCAGATGAAGTGGTGAGAAAAGGGTTGGACCTCACAATGTCATATACACATGTTGCTAGAAGTACAAACTGAGTGTCGAGCTATGCTATGAAATCTCTCGGAAGGCAGTCACCGTCCTCGGCGGGCTGGCTGAGCCGGAGCCACCGAGCCAGTCAACGAAACCAAACAAGTCCTGTTTATCCGTGGAGGGTAGACTTTCCGACGGCCAAATACTTGAGCGGAAGCCTCGATCGGTTTGTTACTCCGTATCTGTAGAGCCTGGACTCCCGAGTCCCGACGGCCTCATCTTCCCGGCTCGACTGATCCGATCTCCTACGGCCCTCTCTACCGCCTCCTCCTCCCAAGACCCTGGCTCCTTCCTCTGCCTCGTCCCCTGGTGAGCCCCCGGCCCCGGCTCCTTCCTTCCTCTGCCGCTCCGCTGCTGGTGCGCGCCCATGTTGAGGCGGCCAGAGCCGGTGGTTCGTCCGCCACTGAATCATGGTGTCACTCTGCTCTGCTCAGCGCGTTCGTGAGTAGGAAAGGCCGTTTCTTTCTGGATTTATCTTGCTGTGAATTGTGATCGTTTCTTAGTTCTAAGGTGCTACGGACTGAATCGGGCATGGTTCCGACGACGCCAGACATTGGCCGGAGGCCGGCATGGCCTTCGCAAACCTCCACGGGCTCGTCTTGCTATGCTCTGTTCGCCTCCGCTGCGCCGGAGTCCATTGACCGAGGGAATGTGGAGAGTGATGGCGTCTCCTCTGTCCCATCCTCCCTAAGGGAACAATCCCAATCTGCATCGGGGAAATCTACATCAGGGAAAGAGGGAGAAGAGGATTGCACGGCTGGCGCGCAAGCGTCTAATGCCTCGCCGCAGGAGAGCGGATCATCCGATGACAAGATCGCGCCACAGGAAGGCAGTACCGCCAATGCTACCAGTGCCAGTGCTGCTACTCCTATCTCCACCCCGGAGAAGGTGGAGCCTACCCCTCGGAGACCGAAGAAGAGGTCCACCAAGGGGGTGACCCGGTTCAGGGTGCTGAAAGACAAGAGGGTGAAGCCAAAGGCAACCCCGAAGGCAGTGACGCGGGATAAAGTTCAAAAGAAGAGGAAAGCGAAGGAGGATGTTTGTGAACCTGTTGGAGCTAGCAGTCATAAGCCAGTGAGGCGAAAGCTGAGCTTTGAGTCATCTGAAAACATCTTAGCGAGTTTTAGAAGAGCCAAGCTGATGGATGATTTAAAGTGCCTCGCAAAGACATGGGATTTGCCAGATGATCCTAGTGCAGGCATGAAAACCAAGAAAGGGAAAGCCAAGAAAAGGAAGAAAAGAAAGATTATGGTAGTGAAGCATCAGGAAAGTGGTGAATTTGCTATTGTGCCTTACCAGAGGGCTCCAACTGATGTATCATCCTCCGCATTGGTTCCATGGAGGGATTCTACACACTTTGCTTTTGTACTCGATGGAAATGACAAGAAGAGATTGCATCCCGAGGTATCGGACCTCGATGACAAGACATTGCAAGTGTATGAGGTTCTGAGGAAGTGGGATGAGACTGGCAGTGAGAGTTTCGAAGGGGTGGATATTGGTAGCGGCCCTGAATGGCATGAAACCCGGCAGTATTTTGAACATTGCGTGGATGTGTTTATTGCTACTATGAATGATTTTTTTGGTAATGATTACTATTCTTTGAAGTTCTCATTCTCTTTTTGCTTTCTAATTTGGTTTTTAAATAAGTCAGGAGACTTTCACTTTTGCCGTTGAAAGGTTCCACTGACATGTCAATATTCAACTTTCCCCCTCATCTTAGTGTTTCCCTTGGAACAAAGTGTACAAGCAAAATATGAAAATTACTGACAAAGCATTGGCTATGGTAAAACATGAAGCTTTGGAAACTCTTAAAAAGACTTACTGATGATTTATTTGTCCAAACAAGAAATAAATTCTTTCAGGAAGTCTGTCACTCCATATGTCAAAAATGCTTTGTTGAGATGCCCTTTCTGTTTTGCTTTCCCCTTTTAGATTCTAAACTACAATCAAACATCTGATATAAGTGCTTGCGAATTCATTTTGAGCATACTTGCATGAACATGCGTGAACATGCACATTGGGTAGTTCAATGGAGAAACAAAAAATAACAAGGCATTTACATTTTTTTTATGTTCCAAATCTTTTTTTTAATAAGTGAAACATGACTTTAATTGCATTTTGTATAACTTGGGCAATATAGATACCTAGTTCATGATTTGAAAGTAGTAATAGAGCTTTGAGTCCACAGAACTGATTCTGTGAAACATGCAAGTTTAATTTGGATTTTTAATTATGAACCACCTTTTTTTTTCAGGACACAGAAAATTTTCTCAATGGGGAGGATCAGTAATTGATTCTGTTGTTGGCACTTTCCTTACACAGAATGTTGCTGACAATTTGTCAAGGTAAAGTAAGGAAGAGTCTAACCTTCACTCTACATGTTCGCGCTAGTGCTAATATACATCTTGTCACTTTCTGTATATTTCTCATAACAACCTTTTCATATATACATACAGCAATGCTTTTATGAACCTGGCAGCAAAATTTCCTCCGACTAAGAGATGTAGCAACGATGAAGAATGTTCAATTATGCCTCCATTAATAAATTTCGGTAAAGAACACTTAAATTCGTATGAAGCATCTGATGTTACTGATTCTGTCAATTCAGTTTTTACCAAACACGACCCTGATAATGATGATCACATGGAAGATATAAAAGGACAGTATGGTCAAGAGTACCATACAATTGTGGAGAATTTCATAGCATATGTGAAACGGGAAAATATCTCTACTTGGGATAGTGATCGTCTTATCAACTTGGTGAAGGATAAATCTGGAAAGCCAGTATTGAATGAATCATCCTTGAAAAAGTTCATAGATTCGCTGAAGCAGAAAGATACTTCTTATTGGGATAAATTACGGGAGGAAGCATTTAACAATGGGTACATTAATAAAAGTGGAACTGGATTGAGTGACTCAGTAGACTGGGAAGCTGTACAACATGCACCAATTGGTGATGTTGCAAGCTGCATCGCAGTCAGGGGACAGCATAACCTTATGGCATGCAGGATACAGGTACATAGTTGCAGTAGAACAGAAATATATTTCTATGCAGTTGAACAGAAATATATTTCTATGTACCTTGCTACTAAAAAGACCACTATATCATTTAAGTTATCTTGGCAATGGCAACATATTTATCCTCTTCTCTTTTTCTGCATCTGACGAAAGTGTTAAAAAGCATTATTTATTTTTTACAGGCTTTTCTCAATCGTGTAAAGAAAGACCATAAAAGCTTCGACCTGGATTGGCTTCGACATGTACCACGTGAAAGTGCAAAGTATGGCCATATTTTATAAACATGTACTATACTATATCTATTTTTTTTTGAGCAAGTATACTTTATCTATTACTTCACCATCATAGTGTTCTTTGTTTTGTTGTTGAACTGCCAGAAAATAGCTATATGATGATATTTCTATATGTTTAATTTTCTTGTTTTTGTAAATGTTGGAATATTGAACAATCTCTTTACATATATCTAGAATTATTTAGCAATTTTTGCTTGGAAACTTTGAAAGTACTGTAGGAGTTGTGGTAGGGAGATGCTAGCAGGCTAGAAACAAAGAAAAGGAAATCAAACTCGTCCTCAGATATATAGTCTACATGCGTAGTGATACCATCACACATATTTTGATCATCTTTTTGGGCATTAGAAATTACCTACTCAGTGTACATGGGCTTGGAGACAAAAGTGTTGACTGCATTCGTCTTTTGTCATTGAAGCATAAAGCATTCCCAGTAAGTTATTATCTTCTTTCTTGAGAATAAATTCAGTCAAGTGAATGTATTTTTCAATCAAGCTTTGACAACATTCTATGCTCCTTTTCAGGTCGATGTCAACGTAGCTCGCATAGTCACAAGGCTAGGATGGGTCAAACTTAAACCCTTACCCTTTTCTGCTGAGTTTCATTCAGTTGACTTGTAAGTTTCACCTAAATTTATGTACATCATAATATTAATTATGTGCTTATATCTTTTTTGTTTTGTTAATAGATATCCAATAATGCGTGATGTGCAGACATATTTATGGCCTCGGTTGTGTACAATTGAAAAGGATAAATTGTGAGTTCTATGATACTGTAAAATATTTTTTTTATTTTCTATAACTTTGAGCATATCCATCTGATGAACCTGTAAAATAAATAGGTACGAGTTACACTGTTTCATGATAACTTTTGGAAAGGTATGTACAGATTTATAACATTTTAGCTATAAATATTTTTTACCATCAGTATTGAACTGATGGTGGATTCTTCCATTATGCAGGTAATCTGCACAAAAGTAAATCCAAATTGCAGGGCTTGCCCTTTCAGTGCAAAATGCAAGTACTATAATAGTTCCCTTAACAGGTATGTTTCAAATGTTGTATGGATATTTACTTGAATTGATTTCCTTCATGCACTCAGATATTGTTATTATGGTCTGTAGTGAACTATTGCTTGTTATTTGAACTTAAGCAGCGGCCCTAACATAGGTGTCATCGACTCATTGTGTAGTAAATTTTTAATGTTCAGTATAGATTTCAAGCCTTCAAATGATTGACTCTATCTACTTGTAACATATGTTCGATTGCTATAAACTAAGGATTAAAAAGTAGTAAGATAGGTGAAACCTTTTATAACAAGCAATCAGATATATGGCTCTTTGTAGGGAATAAAAATATTGGTTGGTAGACTTGTTATTGCTTTCGAGTAATTTAAAAATAAAATACTGAACAATGACATTTGGTTATTGCCAGAAAATCACTTCCTCCTACAGAGAAGCATGAGCATGAAGGTGGCAAAGACCAAACAAGCATGGTTAATTCTGGAAGAGACTCGTTATTGAATGGTAGTTGCACATCAAGTTCTCATCAAATTCAAATGTGTCAACATCCAGTTGAGATAGACACGTCTGCTGAACCCATTATTGAGATGCCACCAAGTCCAGAACCAGAATTTGAATATGGAGAAGCAGAGCAAGAAGAACTTTTTCAAGATGAACCTTGTGATATTGAAGATATTGTACCAGGAGTATCGTACGATGTTGAAATAGATCTGTGTTCCAACAAGCATTCGGTGCACAGTGGCTCGTGGACACCAACCTTTGGAAAAGACATGGTCTTGATCAATCCACACAGTGCTTTTTGTCAAAATAAAAAATTGAAAAATATAGGCCGTCTTAGGACAGAACACACTGCGTATGTAATAATTTTCTTTTGGTATATTGGAATTCTCCTGAGAAACCAGCAATACCTTGCTAACTTTTCATAGTTTTGTTATTGCAGATATGTCCTCCAAGATAATCATCCAATCTTGCAAGAGGTGTGGTGTTTATGCCATGGCTCCTTTTTTTACTACAACTATTAAGTATATTTACTTATTACATATACGATGGCTTGTATTAATTTGCTGACTGATTTGCTATATTAATCAGTTTGATGAGAGGGTTCCTGGAGACCCATGCCCTTATCTTCTGGTTATTTCTTGTCCTGATGATTACACGGTGAAAGGTACAATACTGGTGAGCCACTACTAACTTGGAATGTACTTTACTGTACCAGAACTGTAAATATGATGTAAAATATAGTATGCCACAAAGAACATGGTTTTTATTAAACATAAGCATAAGTCAACTATTAAGAATATTTGAGGTATTATACTTTTCATGAAAACAAAATTGATATCAGTAACCAAAGGGTATATTATAGTTAATATCTCAGGTATCAGCTGCTTACTGATCTTTGAGGGGCAACTCATAGTTTTTAACTTGTTTGAATCTATCGATAACCATTTTTTTCAGCTTCAATTTATCTCACTACATCAGATAATTGATTAATAGGAACAAAAAAAATTCCCAACTATAGCCATTTCTGAGAAACTGGAATGAGAGGTTCTTCAAGTGCAAATATTTCACATGAAAATGTAATGCAAATTCAAAATTATTGGAAATCTGAAATAATTTTTTTCAGCTTGTAGGAAATTAGTATGAATTGATCCACAACACTCATTGTTCTGATAACAATGTTTTTTTAATAAATGTAGCATTCAAGATGTTCGCATGATAATGATAATATTAAATTAAAAGCAAATTTATTTTATCCTTTTCAAAAAATGTTTGATGCATGAATGAGCAGATACCCTGTCGGACAGCAACTAGAGGAAAATTTCCATTGAACGGTACCTACTTTCAGGTTCATGAGGTATACCCCCATTTGTCCTTACTTTGTTACTTTCTGACGATGTACGTTTACAAATTAACTGCGGTGCAAGACCATATTGCCTAAACATTAATCCCATCAAAACCCTTTATAGGTTTTCGCTGATCACTCGTCTAGCCACTCCCCTATAACTATCCCTAGAGAGTCCATATACTCGCTACCAAGATGCACTGTATATTTTGGTTCGTCGATACACTCTATCACAAAAGGTATCTTATCACATCATTGAAACATAAACCTGATAATCATGAAATAATTACTGCTGAGTGATATTAACTGGTGCTAATCATTCTCAGGTCAAACAAAACAAGAGATCCAGGACTGCTACAAGAAAGGTATCAACTGGTTGCGATTTTTTTTAAAATTTGTTTTCTTTTTGTGTCATTGATGGACTAAGAAGCTTAAGATATTGAATAAGCTAGATATCTTACTCTAGCAATAATTGTAATATAGACCATGATTCAAACTTAAAAATGCATAAGATTACTTAAAATGAAACTTAGTTTTAACCAGCCCAAGGTAAATAGGCATTCTAATGATGATTCTGGCCTTCTGGGGATGGAAGCTGCTCCGCAAAATCACATTTTTAACCTAGATGGCACAATTAATAATACGTATGTGAGCTGGTATTGCAAGATGTAATTTGTCTCATTTGCGTATCATTTGCTATTCTCAGTTTTTTTAAAGAAAGGTAGCCACAAAGTTTCTACACCATATGCGATTCATTTTATGATCTAATCTTATGTAGTTAGTGTCATAATTATGTTGAAACTTTTACAGGATATATTTGTGTTAGAGGATTCGATCGGCATACAAGAAACCCTAGGAAATTATGTGCTGCATTACATGCCACCAATGAAAAGAAAGGAAGTGGTGAAAACAGCAGAAAGAAGGCGAAAACATTACAGCAGGGGAAGAACGATGAGAAGGCATCTTCAACAATTTAGAAACTAGCTGTCACTTCACATGCTTTTATACAAATTGTAGTTAGGACAAATGAGAGAATTTTCTGTTAGTATGTGCCGATTAGGAAATATAGCTGAATGCTTAGAGTCGACTGCATGAGGAAATAATGATTGAAAAATGAGCTTTCTCCATTCGAGGCTTCCTTTTTCCGACTTTTGTACGTCTTGCATATTGGAAAAATTTTCAGGTGCAAACTGTTCATCTTCATGTTTACTCTCCCTTCCCTAAATAGGCGCGTTCAAATGCCACACAGGCTTCTTGTGGAAAGAGCCAGTGTGTCCGGGCCTCCGGGGTGGATCACTGTCTTGTTTCGTGGGGTTTTGGTGGACTGAACATTCATAACCTTGTTATCATGTTATGTTGAACCATTGATTGAGATTTGCGTGAGATTAATTAAGACGGCTTTGGTTCCTGGAGGTTGATTAGTTGGTCCCTTTCGGCAGGGAATGCCCTATGCTAGAGATATAATTAGTCCCTCCTCGTATATACGGGTTAATCTTCTCTATATAGCGAGGGGCAACACAACCCGGCGCCCTCGACGATCCACGTCACCTATAAGACGCTGGTCGTCCGATTGTCGGACGAAATAAGATCCGGCTGTCCGTTCGAACGTTATATATAAAAGGATTTCTTTCGTTGCCTTATCTCGAAGCGAGGTGTTTGCTGGGTTGGTTGGCCGCGCTAACTCCCATGTCGCTGGCCACGGTTCGATTCCTGGCACTCCCCATTTCCCTAGCTCGCTCCCTCCTTAGCCTGTTTCTTTTCTATTTTCTTTTTTCTAGGCCATCAAAAATATCTAAAAAATACAAAGTTGAAAAAAATGTAACCATGGCCGTCCAAAAAAGGTCCATAAAAAGTTTTGACTTTTTTTGAATTTTTTGAACTTAGAAAAAATTTTGAGTTTGAAACTTTGTTCTCTTTTATTATCTTTTGCTTTTTTTTTCCTTTTCTATTTTCTTTTTCCTAGGCCATAAGAAGGTCCATAAAAGGTTTAAACTTTTGTTAAATTTTTTTGACATTTGAAAAGTTGAATTTTGAACTTTGTTCTTTTCTATTATCTTTTGCTTTTTTCCCTTTCTATATTTTTTTGTACACCATCGAAAAAAGGTTCACAAAAAATATAACCATGCATGCACAAAGAAGGTCCATAAAAAGTTTGAATCTCTCATCTATACAAAGGGCAAGACAACCACCTATAAGACGTTGGCCGTCCGGTCGTCGGCTGAAATGAGATCCGGCTATTTGTTCAAACATTATATATAAAAGTAGACCTCCAGCGGCTTCCAGGTGAGGATGTTTTTGAAAATTTTTTGAAATTAGAAAAAAACCAGTTTAAAAAAAAGTCGCTCTTTTTTTCCTCTTCTATTTTCTTTTTTGTAGGCTGTTTAAAAATTCTTAAAAAAAGTTGGCAAAAATAGAACTATGGCTCCACAAAGAAGGCCTAGAAAAGACTTGGATTTTTTTAAAAAAATTAAAATTAGAGCAATTTTAAAATTTAATAAATGCTTTCGCTCTCTTTTTTAACTTCTATTTTCTTTTTCCTAGACTGTTTAAAAATTCTAAAAAAAGAAAACTTGCAAAAATAGAACCATTATTGGAGAAAAAAGGTCCTTGCAAAAATAGAGCCATTGTTGGAGGAAAAAGGTCTATAGAAGTTTGAACTTTTTATATGAAAAAGGCTGCTATGTTAGCCTCTTAAGAGCATGTACAATGGTTGAGACAGTAGTTGTCTCTAACTATTGCCATATCACCTAGAGACAGCGTTAGAGACAATATATACAATGGTAGAGATGATTGCACCCTTTTATAGACAGTTTTCTCACACACAAAGTTTCTTAATTCTTGTGTAGAGTCGACTCTTGCATTGGAGGCGGCTTAAACATCTATGTATGCTCTCTCTTCTCCACATCATCGCATGTCCTATATGGCAACTTTTAGAGACTGCTTATAGATAGCTGACATGGACCATTGTACATGCTCTAATATATGTCTTTACTAAATTAGTTGGTTTGTACCCTGTTTTGTTTTGTCTCGGTTTTCGCTGCATTTTTTTTTACCATTTTGCATGTTATCTATTCCTATGTTTTCTTATCTAAATTCAAATTTTTTGCAACCACATGACACATGCGCCTTTTGTTATGACTATGGCCGATCTATTTTTTAATCTAAATTCAAAATATTCGATACTGCATAATACATACGTTTTCCAGCCATATAGGCAGAAACTGCGGCCATGGGTGCGAGATCCCTTCTAGTTAGATACATGCCACCTGCCAAACCATAGTGCACCTTTTGGGCGTACAGACATATTTTATCAACATATTTGACACCCCTTTCCTCTTCACTATGCTCGACTGTCTCTCCAGCCATCGGTGGTCGAGCAACAGCAGCTGGCACGTGCCGGAGACGGCAGCATGAGTGGCGAGTGGGTAGGGAAGCTTGTGGCGCATGCTGGGGGTGGCGGCGCTAGTTGTGAGTAGGCATGAGCTTGTGGCGTCGGAGGGCGAGTAGGCGACAAAGCTCATGGGGTGGCCCACCAACGAGCTCGTGGTGATGGATCTAGGAGCTCTAGCTGGATATGAACATTATTGATCCATTGACGAAACATCTTCCGCACTTCAAGTATGATGCTTACACAATACTTGCATGATTGACTTAAGTGTAAGTGGGAGATTGTCGGTGATATGTCTTAAAAGCGATCATACAGATGATTATATAACATATTTGTTTGTGTACTTTTGAATTAATCAAGTACGACTTGGCTGTGAGACACCTTTACACTATAATTATTTTAAATGATCTTTGGTATCATGTTATTATGTGGGACGATAATAATTCTTAGACCAACACATGTACTGATTGATGATAATGTTTCACATATCATAGGTATAGATATATCAAATCAATAATATGGACGCATGTTAGATAACATGGTGTTGAATAAATCCACCTCGAGACACTGCTAGAATTGATATCTTTTATGTGCCATTATTTGACCTCGTATGATATATCTATAAGATTGTTAGACCTGAGATGGCTATTAAATCACAGAATACATAGTGGTATAATTTGAGACTATCAACCGCAATTCCGTAAATGGATAGCTATAAAGTTAGCTTTCGGGTACACTAGGAAACATGTCGTAGGTGTGAGTGATCAAGATGTGATTTGCCCCTCCTTGATAATAGGGAGGTATATTTGGCCCCCTCGATGAGGTTGGATTGAAAAGTGCATAGTAATACCAATGTGATTAAAGAGTAATCACAGGTAATTAAAGAGTTAACCATGATTTTAGAATCCATCAACAAGATTGAGTAAATAGTTGAGCTATCACAAGCGTAACACATAGACTAGTATTGTGTGGCAAAGGGATCAGTATGTGCGTGTATCAAGGTCTAGCCGATATGATCCTTCTGCGCATTTGGGAGTCAATATATCCTGCTAAGTACCATCATTGACTTATAGTCAAGAAAAGGGTTTCTCGTTATGGTCGCTTGTGCATGGACCTAACAGGTTATACACTTAATGGGTTGAAATGCCTCGGATGGATTGGATCCATTAGTGAGTTTTGTGGATACGTGAGGGATTAGAGTCCTAATGGGCTTTAACATAGAAGCCCATTACCTGGCGCTCTATATAAGGGGAGGTATGGGGCAAGGCACTTTGCATGATTCGAGCACACCAGTGAACTGCCTTCCATACTTGAACATGAGGATACCGTAGAGACACTACAATAGTTGCTGTGGCGCTAATAGGCAACGAGGATGAGACAGTCGACAAGATCGACTATGTCCTCTATAGTAGTACTTATGACGTTGTTGCGGTGGTGATCAGCTAGGAGGAGGTATTCGACTTAATGTGAACGACTACTTCCTATACCTGCAACTCTTTTTCACTGCCACTGCACATCAAGGGTAACGATCCATGATCTCCTACTCACATGGCTTCCTTGGTGATTGCGATAGAAATTTATGCTAGTGTAGCCTACCAATCATGTGTTGTTTCTGATCTGGATCATGCCCATATGGTTGATATGCTGATGTTTGATGGCACAAGTTGATTGAATCAATCGTAATTAGGGATGTACGAGGTATGAGTTGATAACGCCACAAGAACAAAAATATTAGTTCATGTTTCTTTATGTTCATACATTGTTTTGTCCCTACCGGATGGTAACACCATCGAGATATATAGCGCGTGTTGTCTAAGATCGAGGTTGTATGTGGTTGCTATCTCCTCGAGGGGACCTCACGTGGATGATCAATAAGATTGGTCTAATGAAAATAGAGGCATTTTGAATAGTTTGGAATCTGCTTAATATGATTAATTCAATGGAATTTTTATAGCTGCATTGTCTGAGCGTGGTGCTGTTTGATATAACATGTTCATAGCACGCTTAACTTGTATTTGCGGGATATGATATGAATAGTATGGACTCTATGTGTATATGATGCATGGTTGTGATTTTCATGGCCTGCATATCATGGTTAATTGTAGCTGTAGGCTATCCTATTGTCATATAAAGACGTGTGTTCACTTGTGATGCTTGGTATTCTCATATAATTCGTTACTAGTTATTAGATGTAGTAACTTGGTATGTGATCATGAAGATTTCAAACACAATGGCTTGATGAACAGGAAGTGTGGCAGCGGGGATCACCATATTAAGGGTCATATTATCTCACAATTTAATATGATTATCTGTGATAATTTATTTATGTTTCCATCATGCTATTTCTTTATGTTTAATATATGGTGGATATTATTGTCATGATAGAATTATTTTCATCAGAAAATTAAGAGTAAGCGATGATTTTCCAATCACTGCACCTATAAAGGTCATGATTGTTCTTGGTAGGTCTGTCAAAGTAGGGTGCTATTAACTATCTTCGTCGAATAAAGTGTATATCGGATATCTACATGCATAGTGTAAGTTTACTTAATTAAGCTATTAAAACAGTTTTTTTACTTCAGAGCATAGGTGATGAGAGTCGGCTAGGGAATTGAATGTCACCCAACAAACAAGACACATAGAGATGTGATTAGCAAAGTTGTTGCTTACCTATGTCACTATGATTCTAACGGTGATGCCAAAGCTTTCTAGAACTTAAGTGAATATGGATCTTGACCCGCTATAAGTCATTAGAAGAAAAGTGATTTTAGTAGGAGTATCTTTTATCATATTGTTTTAATAGAAGATTAACATACACAAAACGTTGAACTTTGCTTATTTTCAATTGTATATGACACCTAGTGCTGTCAATGCAAATTCTGGTTTTAACTTACATTCCATTTTGAAAAAAAAACTTTTCGAAATGAATTTCATTGATTGGTACCGCAATATGAGAATTGTTCTCAAATAAAAGAAAAAGGAGTATGTTCTAGAGGTTCCATATCCTGATGAACTAGCTTATACTAATTCAATTAATGTTAGTTCTCTCATTCTTGCTACTATGAATTCTGGGCTTTAGAAGCAATATAAATCGATAGATGCTTTCACTATGATTGAAGTACTCCTTGGCATATTCGAGAAGCAAGTTAGGGCAGAAAGATACTCGATCTCTAAAGCCTTGTTTATGTGAAAGCCGACTGAAAGTGGTTTGGTGAGTCCTCATGTAATCAAGATGATTAGTTATATTAAGCTCTGCGAAAAGTTTGGTTTTCCCCTTAGCTAAGAGTTGGCTATGGATGTGATTCTCCAGTTGCTCCCCGTGAGCAATGAATTATTTATTCTGAATTTTCACATGAATAACTTGGAGAAGATCATGATCGAGCTGCATGGGATACTTAAGGTAGCTGAGAAGAGTATTAAGAAGAGCCCTGATCATGTGATGATGATGGTTCAGAAGGATAAGAAAAAAGCGCAAGTCAAAGGACAAGGATGGAGATGAGATGTCAAACCCAAATCCTAAGCCTGATGGGAAGTCATAAGACTAGTCCTATTGCTATCGATACATATCACTCTTGCCATAAGAAAGGCCATTGGTGTAGAATCTGCAAGCAATACTTGGAAGATAAAAAGAATGACTTCCTCTTCGAGTATTGTTGGCGCCAAACGTTGAATCAGCTAAACATACTATGGGCTTATGATCCCCGTCAGCAACAAATCTAAGGCTCAAGGTGTGCCAGCTAGTTTGATCTGAAATTGGAAAGATAGATAATTATTCAGCTTATTTAGCCAATTAAATCTAGTAACAATGACAAACTTGTTTAATCTCAAGAACAAGTCAAAAGAGAATCAACATATTCAAGAGATAATGAAGCTATCAGTTAAGATTAAATCTAAACCAATAGAATAAAAAATAACGAAAGTATCGACTTAAACCACGGCCTAAATTAATATCTTCAGTGGTAAACAGACTACTACTAAGCTAATGCAATCAACAAAGTAAGAACGAGAGGTAAACAAATTATCGACTAGATTGTAAAGCCAAAGAAGCCGATATAACAAGGGCAGAACATAACTATTTGTACAAAATGGCGATGCATAATGATATTTAGCAAAGATGGTATTCTGAAAATGTCTAAGCTGATGCAAGCCTGTAGATCGAACCAAATTGAGAAGTACTTACTCATAAACAACTCTCGGCAGGTTGTATCGTGTAATCGATCAAGAAGACGATGCGCAACAAATCGATCAAGAACAAAATACAGTGAGAATTACAACTAAAAGCTGACGAAAAGTAAAAACAGGAAAACAATAGATTTGATTGATTGGATGTTAGATGCTATATATTCTCTGACGAAAAGTACAAATAGGAAAGCAGTATATTTGATTGATTGGATGTTAGATGCTATATATGCTGCTATTGGCTACATATTATACTAAACTTCTTACCTAATCAACTAGGATACAGACTCACATAATATACAAACTTTGAATCAAGACTTGACTAGTTCATCTAAAACTCTACTATACTTACTATATCTAGCCAGTACATATTTTTTTCGAAAGTATCCAATCTGGCCCAAAATATATCTTCCCTCATCTAGTATTTTCTAGCCGATTCTAGAACATTCCAAACGCATCAGCTTGTCTCAAAATCTGGTATCAACACATGCCTCCAGTTTTGGGATATGGGCATCATGGCCTAAAATTATACTATGTATCGGCTTTTCTATCTTGCTCACATACATTTTGATACCAAAAATTCTATTGATCTTCACTGTATACTATTTCTTGGTCACCGTTGAGGGTTTTGCTGCTAATTCACCCCTCCACTTTTACCGCACACAAACGGTTGAAATCCTATATTTTTTCTCACTATAAATATTGCACCTCCACCCTTCATTCGTATGCCTTCAAGCTCTTTTATGCTCCATCATCGGCTCATCTGCCACAATCAACTTCCTGGTGATCGGCTCCGCCCTTTGGTTTCACCTTCTTCTCGTGTAGCCATGAGTCATGTACTCCTTCTGATCCCGAATGTTTCTGATAGCTATGGCCTAGCTAGGGCCAGTAGGAGACCTAGATCTGACGACCATTATAGACTTGGATTTGTAGTTCTTGATCTACAGATCAATACAAATCATATTCATCACACTCTCAACTGAACTAAGCTCAGAATAAAATATGCACAATGCGAAAGTCACTACCATACCAGCGAACCAGGTTTTACAACCGATTCTAACCGGGTTTTACAACCGGTTTTAGAACCGGTTGTAAGCAACCGCGTGTGATACTCCAGACAGTATCACAAGCGGTTTTATAACCGGTTATGAAGACACTTAAAAAGAGAAATAGTATCACCCCCTCCTCGTGACCCACGTCTCACCCATCTAGCCAACTCATCCACACGTGCTCTCTGATAGAGTAGGACAAGCACTCCTTTTATTATTTCGAAAACTAGGCTTCTACAAGCGGTTCATATCCCTAACCGGTTGTAGAAGTCACTTTCTACAAGCGGTTCGTGTCCCCAACCAGTTGTAGAAGTCCATAACCGGTTAGGGACACGAACCGATTGTAGAAATTGGGTTTTATAATTGGTTTGTATCCCCAACCAGATGTAGAAGCCCTCTTCTGGCTCATGGCTATTGAACCGGTTGTGATGCACTATCACAATGGGTTCTAAATGAATCGGTTGTAGAGGTACCGCTTATGATGCTCGTTTTTCTAGCAGTGAGGTTTTAATAACATTTTGGCTGGGAACGCAATGCAAGATTTTTCAAGAACACCGTTATGGATTGGTCGCCATCGGCATCCAGGCAGGAGGCGGCTGTTTGAGGATCTGGAGGTTTGGTAGATAATTAGTATATTAGTTACGTATTCTCAAAAAAATAGTTACGATGATTAGTATCAATGTTTAAAAATCACATATAGCACGAAGTGTCGTCGTGTAGTTGGTTGTCACGTCAGTTATTGACCAATAAGTAATCTCAAATTGTATCCAAGAAAAGCTTTGATTCAGAGCTAGCATAAAAAATTTTGCACTATACTGAACCACAACAAATTACATGGAGAAAACACAGGGAAGCCATGAAGAGCTGAGAACCTTTCGTACAAACCAACCGAAAAAAACCCACAAATTCATCGAGCAGTCTCAAAGCAAGTCCTAATAGATTTCTTAAAAGATTATCCCCTAGGAGCATCTCTAGCAGTAGCTGGAAAACACTGTTTAGAAACCATTGTTCATATGACCTTTTTTGTGATAGAGGAGCTGCTAGAGGAAACAAATCTTTTAGAGTGTAGTGTAAAATGTGAAGAAATTTTAGAGCATGGATAGAATATATCGATAATAGTGTTATAAAGGAGAAATTTAATGTGTTTGTTAAAGATGCTCCAAAGCCAAATTTAGAGGATCCCTTATGAACTTACAGATTTTAGAAGAACCATATTTAAATTTTGCTCCAACAGTGATCCTCTAAAATTTCATACTAAATGGAGAGTAGTCTCTACTGTAAATTATAATCTAAAAAAGTAATGGGCCCTCGATAGGAAGCTTGGAGAGTCCAAAAAATTATTTTGGGAGTTTTGAAAAGAACCACTAAAAATCTTTTAAAAAGCTACAAAATTCTACAGCATTTGATTTGTAAAAAATAAAAAATTTCTAGTCGTAGCTTTTAATTTTAATTTAAGCCAAAAAAACAAGGTGCAAGGGATCTCTCCGACTTAGCTCTCACACCACCAAATTTACAATGACAAATAAACCAAGACCGACTTTTGCTAGCATCAGTAACCCACAGTTCCAAGTGAGCGCCATCCATCAATAGCATAAATAAATTAGCAATAAGCTAGTTAGTTCAGCTTGCAGTCATCAATTCGTCATTCACTGCGACACCAGCGACGGTAACCGCAAAGCCACGGATGTCTTCAGGAAACAGGGAGGCGAGAACGATATTCGATTTGGAGTGTAATGAGCTCTCAATTGGTCTGGGTTCTATTTACAGGGTACTCCATTCCAATCAACATGAACCCCCAAAGAAACAATGGACTTCATTTGCAATGTAACTTCATTACACTCAAAATGATCCAAGTACATGCATCAAGCTTGATGTAGCTAGGTATAGAACAGTCCGGAGAGCTATGGGAGCTTTTCTACTGCTTATTTTATGATATCGATCCTCCCTTCTTAGCATGATAGGATACATTCTGAAACATTGTCATGCGTCTTAATATGTCTCCATATGGAAACTATCTATTTTTTTATGGATATCTTCCAATCAACATGTGCACGGTTGATTCTAGATACAAAGACCAATAGGGCATACTAAAAAAGAAAATCCATATGTAGAACAATATAGTAATGTGGCCCTTCCTAGAAACGCTGTGTGTTTTTTTAAAATAATAGAACTTGCATCAGGTCATAGACCAAAAGGTTACAACCATAGAAAAAACTACTCCCTCCATCCACTTTTATAAGGCTTATTTTGATTTGAAAAGGTTGGATTTTGTAAGCTTTAACCAATAATTAGTCAAATTATATATATCGTCGGGGTACAAAAGTTGTATCAATATGTTCATATTTCAAATTGCCTTTAATACGATGTTATTTTGTGGCAATTGATAATATGTAATAGAGAAATTTAATGGTCAAGATCTATCTTCAAAGATTTTCTTAAATCAAAATACGCTCTACATATAAAAATGGACGAAGAGAGTATTACTGTGCAACTCTAGATAGACACCTTCTACTGGAAGCAGGCAAGGTTTTGATAATGAGAATGAGATTTTTTTTGTCGGGGTCAACAATAGGAGCGATATAAGCGATTATAGGATTATTCTCCGTAATTATCGTTTATTTTTAATGAAATTTTAAATTTTTGGGGGAAAAAACGACTAAAGAACTGCCAGGAACGTGGGTCCTGCACCGCTAGCGCAGAGGGATGAAGCGCTGCCGCCAGGCTACTACGCGTGGCTTTCATAGGTACAAAACAAAAACCCTTATATCTATTCCACCAAATTTGTACAAAATTTATTCAAATCCAATTTTTAACCGATTTTAAAATTAACCGGAGTTGTGTTAGGCTGATACATTCCGATTATCGCTGATTTTCGGCCGATCATCAAATTCCGTAAGCAGCACGAAGAGCATCTTACATTTCTCTCACTCGGATAGCCACTTGTTAATGCTTCCATGGTACTTGTTCTAGTAATATCAAACACATAGCAGAGATTTTATGCACTATCTAAAAGAGATATTTTTTCCTCGCCAAAGGTGATACGCGAACACCCCAATCCAACTTCACCATCTTTCCACACATCTTCCTCTGTCGATATAGCGCTGCCTTGTCATGTGGCACTTTAAAGACCACCGTGAAGACCTTCATCTCTAGGAACGCTACCCTAAACACAAATTTGTCCCTAGACCGAAACAAAATTCTCACCACAGGGAAAGAAAAATCTCACTAACCCACTAACGGGTCAGGGACCACATGTAACAACCCTATCCAAGACTCCGTCGAGAAGAATGCTGAGGCCAACCGCCACTAGGGATGCCATCGACGCCACCAATAAGGACAGAACGAGTAGCAAACCCTAATCCTAAAAAATCATCTAGCCACTAAACTGGGTCCTCTCCACCTCCGGCGTGGCCATCAAAGTTGAGGGGGCAAGGGGGACTGGGTGGATTTGTCGGAGGAGAGAGGGGCAGTAGGGCTAAGGAGAGAGGGGTGGCGAGGCTTTTTTCTCGCAATGATGAACAGCTCTCCTTTCCCTCTGCGCAGCAGAATTTTGCGTGATCTGGAAATGCTATGTTGACATGGCTTCCTACTATGGTAATTATATTTCAGGATTTCAAGATAAACATATAGGGCCTGTTGGTTGGAAGCCAACTTTGCCATATTTTGTCTAAGTTGGCCACTTTTTGTTAAAAAAAACTTAAGAAGTGGCAAAATATGGAATTTATTGACAAACTTAGTACATCAACCGGTTTATAAACTTTTTGTGCGTCTTATAACCAACACCATCTAATTATGCTAAAAGATGTGCACTACTACAGAATGGCTCATCCCCGACCCCTCATCATTGGCGGCTATTTTTGTCACCGCCAGTGATGAGGGTCACAGGACCCCCGCGCGGCTTGGGACAAAACACCAACCGCCAGTGATGAGGTTGTACGGCCAACCGCCAGTGACGGATACATATCACTAGCGGTTCATTTTAAAACCGCCAGTGACAGTTTCACATCACTGGCGGTTCACTTGAACACCGCTAGAGATAGTTTTGTAGGACAAACTGGCGGGAGTTGGCGGGAAACGAAAACTTTCACTGGCGGTTAGTGTTAGAACCGCTGGTGAAAGAAAACTATCACGGACGGTTTTAAAGAGAACCACCAGTTATAGTTAGCATATCACGGGGGGTTCAAGAGATAACCGCCAGTGATAGTTTCCACTACATAGTGTCGACCCTACCTCCATTATTGGAGCTCTGCTCACTCTGTCTTCTTCCTATTCGACTGTAGCGGCGGATGCGGCGACGGCTGTAGCTGGAGTTGGCTCAATTCCAACTGGTTTTTGGAAGATCCAAATGGTTGTTTGGAGATCCAAGTGGTAGAGGTTAGTGATGCTTTTTATTTTTCTTTGTACATCTTGTTTTTGAAGATTAAAGAATTTACTTTAGATTAAGTGCTTTGAGATCTAGATATATTAATATTTGTAGGTTTGTGATGTACATGGAGAGTAGGATAATTAATATATTTGGCTTGTGATGTGTTTTGCATGTGTAGAATGCGAGAAAAGTAATTAATGGGATAAGTAACAATATATTAATATGTTAATGAGTTTGTAGTCACAATTAATGGGATAAGCAACAATTGATTTATATTAATATATAGGAGGAAGTAATTATTTTAGCTACTACTTATTTATAATAATTATTTTAGCAAAGTATTTGTCATACTAGATTTGTCGTCCTAAGGTAAACTTTTATTCATAAAGTCTTTTATTTCGAAAGAAGTGTAACCATGTAATAATTAAGAAAACTGTGGATACATTTTTACAGATAATGGACAGATCATGGATGTACACAGAAAATCGCGCGACGGAAGAGTACGTGAATGGGGTGCAAGGGTTTATGAGAGCTGCGCTGGCGGATATGCAGGAGAGAGGGGTTGACTTGATATGTTGTTCTTGTGTTGATTGCGATAATTTGAAATTGTATAGAAACTCATCTCAAATCGAGTTTCATCTCATTAAGCGGGGTTTCAAAAAAGGTTACTCCTTTTGGACGTGCCACGGTGAGACACAGAGTACAACTAAGAGTGAAGATGACGACTTTGAAGTAGTGGATAGTGATGATGCAGGTGTCGAGCGTGATGATGTCGGTGAAACATTAGATGAGGAAGTTTACGAGTTCGATAGAATGATGCGTTATGTCGAAACAGACTATGGCACTACGGAAGAGTTCATTAAATTCAGGAAATGGTCAGAGGAGTCCGAGAGGCCAATCTTTCATGGTTGCAAGGTGAAACACACTTTATTGGCGACTGTACTTGAACTCCTACAATTGAAGGCTAGGAACCGTTGGTCTGATAAGAGTTTCACAGAGCTCTTATGACTACTAAAGGAACTTCTTCCCCAGGAAAATTTGTTGCCAGAAACAACATATGGTGCCAAAAAAATTATTTGTCCCTTAGGATTGGACGTGCAAAAAATCCACGCATACCCCAATGACTGCATCCTATACCGTCACAAGTATAGCAACCTGCACTCATGCCCAGAGTGTAAAGCATCCCCCTATAAGAGAAATGTCAAAGGCCATAACGGCGACGAGGATCAGGATGCCGACCTTAATCGCGAAATCCCAGCAAAGGTTTTGTGGTATCTGCCAGTCACTCCTCGTTTGACACGATGGTTTGGAAATAAGAAAGAGTCTAGACTTCTCAGGTGGCACTCAGAGCATCGTAAGAAAGATGGAAAGCTTAGGCACCCTACAGACGCTCCGCAGTGGAGAAACATTGACTACAAGTTCCCGGATTTTGGTGCAGACCCTAGAAATTTAAGGTTTGGATTGAGCACAGACGGCATGAATCCATTTAGAAATTGGAGCAGCAAGCATAGCACATGGCCTGTGAACCTATGCATATATAATCTTCCTCCTTGGCTTTGCATGAAGAGGAAGTACATTATGATGTGCCTACTAATTTGTAACAGCCCAAAACTAGCCTATATTTTGAGAAGTGTTCTATAAGGTTTTGTATGATGATACGACATTGTATCATAAGATAAGTCTGGTGAAAACGCAAAATTCATAATTTACTGAAGGATTAGCGAAAGACCAGTTATTCACCCTAACCACTCTAATAATAAATTCCAGAATCTTTAGCAAAGCTCTCACATACATATTGAGGTGCATCTGTATATATTTATATATGTGCTTAAATCATATAGTTGGCCACATAAAATGATACTTGTTAATGAGTTAGCTATCAAAATAATTAGCTAAAATACACAATAAATTACCAGAAAATTCCTGAACAAACTTTAGAACCACTAGGCTACTTTGATCTGGTTTTAGACCAAACCCGACCAAGTGGGACCCACATAACAGATGAATAAACTTAGAACAGCCATATTGGCATTTTATCGAGCAGATAGTGGGCAAAGGAGGATCATCCTTCTCTCTGCAAATCCCTGCTCCAAATCCTTGCGTGCTCGACAATGGATTGCTTGGGGAACTTGCATTTGTCGCCTTGTGGCTGGCCGCACCCGCGCGAGCCTCTCCTCCAGGCCAGCGCGCCACCATTGCCCAATCCCGAGCCCTGTCACACTGCCAAGTCCGGCCGACCGCATCGGGGAGGATCTTGACTCGCCAATTGAACTCTTGTACACCTGCGCACGTCTGCTTGTCGCCCGTGGCTGCCTCTGCAACGGCACTCGAGTGCCCCGGGCACCTCGCCGCCTGACAAGCCGCTCCGCAGGCTGCCTTCGCCAACCGGCCGCGCTTGCTTCTCCATCACCCTACCGTGTCTGAGCCTCCCTTCCTGAGTGCCTGCTCGCACCTTCAATGCGGAGCCTTGCTGGTGAAGCTCTTATATACCCGAGCTACTCGACCCCGCACGTGTGCAGTGAGCCCCAAAAGCGCCCTCGCGTCGCCAGGACTCCCCAGAGCCCAATAGCCGTTGTTCTTGCAAGCATTTGGTTCGCCTTAGTTCCTCGGTGCTCTCTGCCCAGGGAATCAAAAAGGGAAGGGCCCTAGCTCGCCGGAGCTCGTTTCTTCCCCCGCCGAGCCGAACAGCTCCTTTCGGCAATTCCTCCCTATTGAGTAAGTCACTCTTCAATTCTCCACGCCATTAGCATCCGAGTAACCTCATTAACCTTTCGCCCAACTTGATTTCACATAGGATTCATCGAAGGCGTGGGGCACCGTCTCCTCTGTTCTTCCCTAAACGACTCCACCGGCGCCAGCTCATCACAGTGCTCCCCCGACTCAATCCGCCACTCAGTAAGCCCCTTGGCGACCCTAGACACTTCCTAGCTTATAACTTCAAGCATTGATGAGCCATGTTGTGCAGTTGGGCCTGAACCATAGCATTTTTCCGCCGTAACTAGGATCGTCGCCAATCGAATGGGTTCCATGGAAGTTCTAGCTTAGACATGATAGGGCTTGGACCGCTCTTTTAATCCCCACAAAAATCACCGTAAATGATGAAAGGACGCGTTCGCTAACCGTCGTCGGAGGCCTCGCCGGAGTCCAGCCGGAGCTGGAGAAGATCCCGTGCTCACGCGCCGTCCATGGGGTGTGTGTCGCTGACATCCCGGGGCCACCAACAGTGACTCACTGTTTTTAAATAAAACGCGCGCGGCGTTAGGAGGCTGACGAGTGGGCCCTGGCCCACTTGTCAGTATAAGTGGTGGCGTATTTCTAAGATACGTATTCGACGCAGGCAGGTCACGCCGGGACGGGCCGGCCCAGTACTGTGCTCGCGAGTATTTCTCGATTTAATGATTAAAACAAATATGGAAAATAATAGGGGGTGTTTAATATATCCAGACTTGTCCAAAAATCTTAGAAAAACTCTGATAAATATTTGACAACCTGTTTGATTTATTAAAAATATCTAAAGAAATAGTATCATAAAATTATGCCCCTGATTAATACTTAATCTTATTCTAGAACTTTTCCTTTAGGGAGATAAACCCAGAAAATGGATATTGATTAAATAAAATGGAAAATGACTTTAGAAAAATCTGAGATTTTATAGGGTTACCACTAATAACAGAATATATATAGTAAAATTTTATTTAGACAATTGATTCCCTTTTTGCCTCTAGATAAATGAAAAGTTCTCCTCTTTAACAATATATAAAAAAGGACTTCCAATAGTATAAATTATCACATAAGCTCCTAAAATCATGAGAAAATTCCAGAGGGACCTAAATGTAATTTATGGAATTAAAACAAATATTAAAAGATTTTAGAACTGTCTATTAACCACTAAGCAATTGTTTAGCCCTATTTACCATTCTCCTATATACTAGTACCGCAATGATACTTGACTTATTGCATATACTAAAGGATTTCAATTAATTCTCAAATTTCCTACAGGAACATTATTAAACCCTAGTGAATTGTTAAAACTATGTGATCTTAATTGAACTCCGTAAAATTATTTAGCTAATTTAACTAAGGGTAAACCCGGGTACTTAACCACCCTACGCGTATGAATAATCGTGTGTTAATAATTCCGCATTAGTTTAAGAAATATATAACCAACACCACACCGAACACTGTTGGTATTCTTCCAGGAGTTGATAAAGGAAATTCTTCAAACAAAAGTTATTTTTGCTAAAAGCATTTATGTGCTAAAACGATGGGTAAATTATTTAGGGTAGCCTTATGCATCATCGCATATCATTTTCATATCGCCCACACCACCGTTATCCTCTGTAAATTACTGTTTAGAAGAAGACTCATGGAACTTCCTCGATACCTAGGATAGAACTTATCGCCTTTCAACAAATCGCTAGATATAGCGAGAGCATATCATGCATCATGCCTCTATTGCATATTGGTGTTTATTTATTTTTCCTCAAATCTGTTCCGTTATTAGACGCCGAGGAGCCCGAGGGACCTTTCGAAGATCAGCAGGAAGACCCCCACTGCACCCCAGACCAAGGCGAGTTAATTTCCACCCTAGAGGTTGTTTGCTTTTACTAGGGATAATCTCGATTTTCCCTAGTGCGAGTCAACAACCTTCCTTTAGGTGTTACTTTTATTAGGGAAAGCGTATACTTTCCCTAGTACAAGTTAATATTCAAAAGGATCATATTGAATCCCAGTTTTATTAAATATTTTATTTGCAGTATTAAACTGCATGCTCTTTTAAGTATTTATGCCCACTTGTTTAATCATGATGTATCATGCCATGCTTACTTCTTGTATTTAATTCCTCATGATGATATTGCCTTGAGATAATCATCTATCATTTGACTTACTAAATGATTGCCTTGATGATCACCCTTGTTAGCCTGGTTAGGTTAAATAAAACAATTTTAGACTCTTAAGTCTTGGTTAAAATCTTGCTTAGACATTGCTCAGGTCCAATTATTAATTTAGGCTTAGTCGCCTCGGAACGGTGAACCGACATTCACGGACATGATGAATATTATAAACTTGGTTTACTGGATATTGGGCCTGGCATGCCAGTGTGTGCGGTTGGGAACACGGATGTGTTCCGGTTGTGGTTAAGGGTGTGATGTAGCTGGACTACATGGTCTGAAGGAAGGCTGGACCACGGAGATGGTGCTGGGCAGCGAAGATCGGCTGTGCCAGTCGGAGCGCGAGTAGTTTTCGCGTAGCTTTATGCTGCCCAAGGGGGTTCCTGCACAACGTGTGTTCCAGGGGTGTTGGGCAGCCAGGCTCGGCTGTGCCAGTCAGAGCGCGAGTAGTTTTCGCGTAGCTTTATGCTGCCCACTGGGGTTCCTGCACAACGCATGGCCGTCGCGCGGTAGTGCGGACTTAGGGGCCCGCTGGCTTGCTGGATAGCGTCAGGGTCAACCCCTAGTCCGAGGTGAAGACAGGAGTAGGTCGTCATCCTAGTGGGTGATCTAGGTCTTACGTGATAGGGAGCCGTGACTCTAGTGCGGGCGTGGCAACTGGGCTAGGGATGATCGGGCACTTCGCTGGCGTAAGATCCACAACGGGTGCGCCACACCCGGAAGATGATGGCGGGTGTTTGGAGACGTTTGGCAGTGTTCATGGAAACTGTCGTGGTATGGGAAACGTTTGGCAGTGTGCATGGAAACTGTCGTGGAATAAAAATGAAAATATTGATTAGTAGAACTTTGGTTAAAATATGTTAAGTCATAGGATTTGATTTATAAAACTTGCTTTTTGTAACTAAAAGAGCCCCAACCTTTCCTTTGGAACCCCTATCACTAATTGCATTAGGTTGGAAGCTAGCTCGCCAGTGTTTGGATGACACTGACCTCGCATTCATATTCTCTTTTAGATGGAGAATATGAGCAGGATTAGTACGCCTGCCATGAAGATGAAGGACAGGACTTCGCTGACGATTAGGGCGAGGCATAGGGCGTCTCTCTAGTCGAGTGCTTAGGTATAGCCGGCACGAGACCCTTTTGGATCTTTTGGGTTCTCCGCACTCTAATCTTTTGGACATTTGAAATATTTGGGCCAATGTGCCGTGTTGTAAACACTTAATAGCCTTTGGGCTTAATACAGGTATTTTATGTTATTTAAGTTTTTCGCTTGTATGTAATGATCCGGCTATGTGAATGGTGTGCACTAGTGAACTGATCCAGGGACTAGTGCAAATCAGGTGGTGGGCTAAAGGACAGGCCCCACAGCGCTGGTATCAGAGCATACGACTGTAGGAGCTCTAGACCTTGGCCGTTAGCACTCCGTAATTTGAAACTAAGAAAAAGGTATTTTCCTAAATACCCTATTTTATAAAAATATGCTGTATTCTTTTCTCCTGAATTGCATTCCAATTCCCTGCCCTTTTCAGAAGTTTTTGGGGAAACTCCTCTCTCATGTCTCCTCTTATCCGACATTTTCATCTTCTATCTTATCTCATATTCTCCTCACGTAACTTCGTATGTCTCGTTTATCTCTTAAACAAGAGTCACTTCTAAATTCTCTTCTGATCCAAAGGTCTAGTTGACCCCTCTTGTCGACCCCTCTTTCTCATCATTAGAGACAAGAAGCTACACATCTCGACAACATACTCAAGGAGCTTCAAGAAATGTAAAGAGACATGAAGATAAAAGAGCCAAGAGAACTTCACAATCAGCCAACACTCCTACAACCGACCGCATCGGATCTGAGAAGACATCGGCACCTGCGACCAATTCGGATTACGTCAACACATTCCATCTCCAACTATAGGCAGCTCTACCCCATTATCTCCAATTTCTCAACTCTAGTTTGAAGAAATTGCGCCTAATATCCGTTGCCAAAACAAGTGATAATAGTACTCTATAGCCTTAAGCATGATCCCTAATCTTATTGGGTATCGCTTTAAAGGGCATGATAGTCTCTTAACCTTCAAACTCATCAAATTCGCTAGAGGAATATGAGATTAGATTAAATGTCTCAGTTTCAAGTTGCTATTACGAATTTAGGTAAAACATTACCCTAGCCTAGAATCGTAAATTATTGCCTATGACAGTAAGCTGTGGGACGCCTTAATTAAGAGAATGGTGTTCTTCCCCTTACAAGTTAAATTTGAGCATTATAAATGTTGTTGGGTCTTGTTGACACTTGTTAATTTTTGGTTCTTCTGCATCTGCATATCATGCATATAGGCATAGGACTAAAATAGCTTTAAGATTCACCCTGATGCTAGAGAGGTCTTTCAAGGGATCAGTGCCGACAATGGTCGCCGCAAAAATAATGGCATACGGCAGTCAGAGTCGTGCCTGAAGGCTCACACCTCCTCTCCCACTAGATATCCCTCGACGCTGCCCTCGTCGCCGCCGCCCTCGACGCCGTCCTAGTCGCCGCCGCCCTCGACGCCGCCTTCGTCGCAGCCGCCCTCGTCGCCGATCCCTCGACAAGAAGTGGATGGCTTCCTCGACATCTGCGTCCGCCCGGCTCGGCCTCGCCCTTCTTGCCCGCCTCAAGGTCAGCCCTTCTCACCGGCTCCGGCACCACGCCGTCGCGCTTTGTCTCCTCTTGCCGGCTCGGTTCGGCACACTGTAAAAGGAAGCATTCATTCTTGTTGACAAAATTTACAATTAAACATAGAGTAAAATGCAAGAATGATTTATTTTCGAATATATGCATTCAATATGAGTATGGATATAAGGCAGGGAAAATTTTAATTCAAGTCTAGCACTTTAACAGAGGTAAACCAAAAAAGCATTTAAATATTACGATTCTGTCTCGTGTACTCATTTTTATTTGGAAGCATGGTCATAATTCATTACTCATAAAATTTGTTGATAGAGGATCATTAATTTCTATCTGTAAGATATATTTTTAAGGAGATGTCTATTTCACAAGTTGTTGGGATTTAAAAATTTCAAAGTCACATTTTTTTACCATTGGATCAAAATCTTGTAGCTGTTATCCTCTTTCTCTTAGATCTATATACATCCAACCACATTTAGATTAAATAAAAAAAAGGTACAAATAACATGCCTAGTAAAACTGGATACAAATAGCAATTGTATGTTCATTTCAGTTGCTCTGGTCATGATAGAACATCCGAACATCATATTTAGAAGTAAATAGTAATATACATTTGTGCCCATTTTTATTTGTAGCCAATACACAAATTATCTGTATTTTTCTTCACTCTTCCATTTTAAGAGGCACTTTCTGGAGCTACATAGTGTGAACAGTTGCTATAACTTTGAACCGTTGGAAGCTCATATTGCGCATGTTATCATATGCAAAAACTGGTGTTTTGTGACACTTTGGTATATAAGGTGGTCCGGAGTGAAGTTTACGCTATGTAATAATATTCACTCTCCTTAGATGATGTGTAATAAAGTATTGAATATTTCATTATATTTCTATAACCAAATAAAGATTAGAAATTGCCCGATGTTCTCTTGTATATAGAATGGACCCTGAGGCCACCCCTCAAGCAGGGGCAGCGCCCGAGGCCGCCCCTCAAGCGGGGACCGCACTCGAGGCCACCCCAGCTGTGAAGAGAAGGGTTAGCAGAGGGCCAAGCAAGCTCAAGACTGATGTCGTTCATACCATCACAGAGGTCCGGACAGGAGGTATACCGGTCCTTCCCACTGCAAGTCGTGTCAACAATGTCTTGGGGTGGTGGCTAGGGCACGAGTCCCATGCACCACCAACACCTGGAATGACCTCACCGCTCAAGAAAGGGACCAACTATGGGAGGAGCTCAAACGGTCATTTCAATTCCCTAAAGACTCTCTTCCTGAGGTACGGAAAAACACCCTGAAGCGTATGGGGATCGCCTGAAAGAACTGGAAGGTCGATCTTGTCAAGAATTTTGTCAATGAGGAAAAGACTCCGTTTCTGAAGTACCCTTTCATTACGAATGAGGTGTGGGAGGTGTTCAAGAGGATGAAGACAACGAAGGAGCTCAAGGAATCCTCCATCAAACACAAGGCCATTCAGGCCAAGAACACCCACCCTCACAGACTCGGCACCGCTGGATATGCGGCAAAAGAACCCGAGTGGGAGCTGGCCGACTGTGCCAGTGAGCAATCTGTAGCCGCCATAAGGCTCACCAAACACGCGTGCTGACCGCTGGATCAGGGCTAGGGTCAAAGTCACACCGACGGACCCAGTTTTCTCCACGCCCGAGACTGCTGAGATGGTTCAAAAGCTGGTAAGTGCACAATGACCCTTACAATGTTTACTTTCGTAACACCCCAATTTCAATTTCTCCACGTATTGCAGATTGAGTATGACACGCAAGCATCGCAAGGCTCCTTTGTCGAAAACAGGGAGCGAGACATCCTAACTAAGCCCCTAGGAAACAAGGAGCACCCAGGCCGTACGCGGGGCATCGGGGTCTACGTTACCTGGAAGGAGGGGTTCCCCAATAACTATCTCTACTACAAGAAAAAGAAATGTGTACATAACTTAGAGGATGAAATTCAAAATAGGGTACGCGTAGAAGCTGAGAAGATACGAGTAGAATGGGAACCTCGGGTACAACAGTTGGAGGAAGGAACAGACCCGAAGCCAACCCTAATACACAAGCTCTCGGTTGCACCCCTCCATTTAAAGCAGCTGCGCTTCCGCACCTTCGCCCGATAAGGCTGGCCCAACGAAATACCCGGTGGACGACATAAAGAAGTTACCCATTGCTTGCTCCAAGTTTCGTATATCGCCGGTGTTTCACTCGAGGTGGCCCGCGGTGTGGTGTACCCCTGCATTTCGGGGATGAAGGTTCATGGTGTGGACTTGGCCGCAGGCTACGCGAAGGTCCAGGTAGACGCTGTTATGGACAACACCGCAGCGAAGATCCCATTTGTGAATCCTCCCAATGATGAAATCATAACAGTTGGGGATGCTGTCCATAGTTTCGTCCAGTGGCCTAAGAAGGATATTACTCTTCTACCAAATCTTGAAGAAATCGAGGCCGGCAGCGTTGGACCCATAGATCCGATCCGTAACGATGAAGAGGAGAGAACGAAGAAAGCCTTGTCTGTGGAAGCCCCTCAATCTTTGAAGACAAGCTCACAGAGCAATAAGCGTGATGCGTCCTCACCACCAGTGCGCTACTGCTCCCTAAAGAAGGGGAAACAAATCATTCGTCAATCTTCAACGCCTAAGAGGAAGATTCACTGGCGCAGAAAGGGAAAAATTTTAGATGAGAGAACCACTGCATACCCTTGCCGCATTAAATGACATGAGTGCGGCCTGCTAGAACCTACATGATTATTACCTCAGGAACTCACGTCTTCCCGTGAAGGAACGATCATCCAGTATCGTGGGTAAGGTGAAGGGCAAGTATTTCTTGGACGATAACGATAGTTATCTTACCATAACCTTCGAGGACCTGTGGTATATGTTTCAATTGTAGGAGTTGGACGCCTCTCTCATCCGCTGCTTTGCAGTGTAAGTGTATACAAATCTTGCGCATTGTCAGTGTATATTTCTTATCCACTTATACACTGATCACATATATCTTACTTTTTAGCCAAATGTACCTAGTTGCCAAATGAGGTCAAGTCGGTTTTCTTGACCCTGGCATTGTCACCCAGGACAACATAAAGGCGGATAGAAAGAATACCGGGCAATACTTAAAGAGGGCTCTGACTAGAGGACAGGACAAAGCATACTTCTTGTTGTCCTTCAATAAAAATTTTCATTGGATCTTGCTGCTCATAGAACCTAGCGAAAACAAGGTTGTCTACCTCGACTCGTTGAGGATGAGCCCCACACACGAGTAGGAAGATTTAAAAGGCCTACTCAATGCGGTGTTCAAGAGTTATGTCAAGGGTGGGGGCATGCATAATGCTGCGATGGGCATGGAACTTAGGCATATAGAGAAATTTCCACTAAGTGTCTATTCACACTTTTCCTCATAATAAAATGAAAATTTTTTTAGTGGCTGCCCCACTGATTATTGTGCCTTGTCATCTTTATACTTCCTTATGTAGTGCCACCAGCAGCCCGGAGGCCATGCTTGTGGCTTCTACGTTGCGCGACATATGCAAATCATTCTAGGGTTACGACAAAATGAAGATCTGAATATTGGAGATACAAACATCGATTTCAATTCTCTTGCAGACATTAGAGATAGTTTGGCTACGTTTATTAATACCCACATTATTGACCCAAATAGTCGTGTAAACAGTGGACGCCTATAGTTAACTATAACAGACATATTGTATGAAGTACATATTGTTATATCAATATATAATATGTTCCTTTGAATTTGATGTTGTTCTTATTTAAATGAAATCTAGATGTATATGGATGAAATCTGTATGTTTATTGATGTATATGTATATGGATGAATATGGATGAAATATGGATGTATATGGATGAAATCTGTTTATTTGAATTCTGGATGTATATGGATGTATATGTATATGGATGAATCTGGATAAGATCTATTTATTTGATGTATATGTATATGGATGAAACTAGCCACCATTAGAACAATCTGTTTGAGTGTATATGTATATGGATAAAAAACCAAAACCTGGATGTATATGTATATGGATGAAATCTGTTTATTCTGGATGTGTATGTATATGGATGAGTTTTGGATGTGTATGGATGTTTATTCTGGATGTGTATATATATGGATGAATTCTGGATGTGTATGGATGAAATATAGGGTAACCTAATAATTTTTTTTGACACTGAAAAGATATCATTGACGGTTCATACAACAACCGCCAGTGATATGCACCGTCACTGGCGGTTCTAAACAAAAACCGCCGGTGAATGTCTACATATCCCCAGCGGTTTTGATTAAAACCGCCAGTGCAAATCTGTTATCACCGGTGGTTCCACACCCGCCAGTGAAAATCCCCAATTATCACTGTCACATAATCACTGTCGGTTTGAAAACCGCCAGTGATGTGAGTTCAGAACCGCCAATGATGACGTATTCTGCACTAGTGATGGCTCATCATCAAGGCAGGGACTCATTTTCGGACAGTCTTAACATTTCTTTCCTTTAGACAAAATATCCATTCACTATTCTGCGTTGGCATTGCTATCCCACTGATTCATATAACAAAATGTTCATATATTACATCCAGTCAAGTAACACGCATAATTTAATTTTGACCGTGCCCTCCCACTGATTCATGCACATATACCAACATAGTACAATCGACCACATTGAGAGATAACGGTACGAATTAAATACGAAAAGATGACTTATTCAACACATGTATGCATCAGCACACACATGATACGATTTAAATACCAAAGGCAAAGTTTAATTTACCTCCTAAAACTTTGAGGTTGCGTCTAAATAGCCCCTAAAATACGTACACAACCATCCATATAGCTTCTTGAATTATGCAAAATTGTCTAAAATAACCTCTTGAGATGATTTTAAAGGCGGTTTGGCCAACATGGTGGCCACAATACAGCGGTTATCATTGACATATAATGCCCACCACATCATCCACCACGGTGGCAAAATCACAGTTGAAATAGTTCGCTTGGTTATTTAGATGGTTTTGCATGGTTCATAGGGCAATTTCGATGGTTATGTAGTTTAGGGACTATTTAAATGCACCCCCAAAGTTTATGGACCGTTTTAGACGCACACGAAAGTTAAGGGGGTAAAATAGATTTCTTTGAAAAACAAATGCCAGTTTGCACTATAAGCAACGACCAAGCATGCGTCCATCAAAGTAAACCTTAGAAGCAACTTGTGTATCCAGTACTACCTCAACCCGCAAAAGTTCCCACAGAAAACCTCACACGGAACAACAACCATCCTCAACGCCTCTCCTTGCACTCCAAGCAACACCTTCTCTCTCTCTCTCTCTCTCTCTCTCTCTCTCTCCATACAAATTAAGGACCGCTAAACCTTTCTTGCTACGCATTTTGTGTAGCAAGTACTGAGAAGTGCATGGCACTTGTGCTCCTCAAGCTAGCTCTATGGCTTGTAGGCTCGTGCGTGGAGCTCGCCACCCTGGTGCTCCTCCGCGGCCTGGCCCTCCTCGTCGTCGGCGTCGTGCAGCTGATCAGGCTGCCGGGGCAGGCGGCCGAAGCGGCGCTTGAGGCGGCCAAGGACGCGCTCGGCGCGGTGGGCGAGTTCTTGTTCGGCGTGGCCTGGAACGCTGCGGCGGCCATCGTCTCGGCATTCCTCGGGTTCCTCTGGAGCGTCGCGGCCGGCGCGGCCGAGCTCGCGGCGTCGGCGGCCGTTGAGCTCATGGAGGCCGCGCGGGAGGGCGGCGAGGTGGGCGTGAAGGCTGCGGCGGAGGCGCTGGAGGGCGCGGCGGAGGCGGTGGCCGGGACGGCGGCGAAGCTGTGGGAGAGCTATGTGGATGCTCTAGGCCTCGCCTTGGAAAACCTCAAGTGACGCCGAGACGATGCATGCATGCGTATGCATGCAACGCATGTACATGTCATGTGTGTACATAGGTATAGATGCCTTTTGCTTTGACTTAATTAGCAGTAGGTTTTTACATCATGTTAATTTCGGGGAAAATACTCCGCTTAATTAATCACTGACAACCACTTGTTCCGTTTCGAAATATATACATAGGCACCGTCTGGCTAGAGGTCCCCAATTTTGGATTTTTCTTCGCAATTTGTATTGAGGTAGATATTGATAACATGAAATTGTATACGATCGGATACGATTATATGGTGGTCATGTTTTAAAAAAAAAAACCAAAACCGGGGATAAATCCTAAGGTTTTCAAAATTTTCAACCTAAATTTGAAAATATGACGGTCGCGTACGTTTTGGTTTTCAGCTGGTAGCTAGGGTAACCACTAATAACAGGGAATTAATTATGGCGTGGGTACTGGACTACTGTGGTGCACGGGTGAATTTCCGAACTGGCCAAAAAATGTGTTGGTATTTTTCTAAAATCGAAATGATCCAGTTTGGCGCCAATCTTATATGTCCGGCCAGCAACCAAATAAGAATTCAAAATTTGTTTTAAAATGTCATCCAAGACTTCCATGAGATCTAGCTTGGACGTCACCTCCGGTATATTATTTTTCCCTACAAAGACTGGAAATTATCACCGTGCATACGCATCATCGGAACGCGACCGCAGGGAGACGACTGGTGCCAAGGACGAGAAGGGGTCTTTGTTTGACAGTTGGCATCAACAGTGGGAATTTTTTTCAGAATTTGGCATGTTCATCAGCTTTGCGCGCTTCGAACCAATGTGTGTATACTTTTTCTTACATGACACCCAAACATGTATAATCAATAGTACCGTTAAAATATTTATGGTACGTACGTGAGTTGTTTTTAACTCGATTAAAACTTAGTTTGAACTACTTCTGGTTCTAATGCAACTACAGTGATTATAGTTGATCATGGCAGCTTTAGACAAGTTCAGCTGAAGACGAATTTAGATTTTATTTAGCATGACATATATAATAAATATACTTTTCATGTGTGCATAAAAAAATGCACGTCAAAAGTCATGAATTAATACCAAAGCATATCAACGAGTATTTGACTTGTAAATACACCATTCCATTAAAGAAGAAGAATTATAGAAAGTCCTATGCATCGGCAAGAGGGTTATCCAACCGCCCCCCAAGAAGATGTCCTCCTTAATCCTAGTTATAATTTGAGTAGATGAAAGTCTAGTCTGTTGGGATGCATGGTGATTCCTCCCTTTCTAAATATTTCACACCGTGTATATCGTCATGTCGTTGAACGCCCTTCTGGCTTCCTTTGGTCTAAAAAAAAAGCCTAGATCCACCATTCTCGAAAGGAGTGATGGATGTTGCACTAGGGAAGTGATGCTGAGTGTGGTTTGAGCATCACGTTCCACGTCTCTTTTAAGAAAGGGCAGTGTGTCTGAGAGATAATCGATGGTTTCTAGAGAAGTGTTGCATAGAAGGTATGTAGGAGGTCATTGACCTTTGTTGGCTAGGACGTCTATTGTGTGAATCTTACTGTGTACAAGGGTTCAAGTAAAGAATTTGCACTTATGCTAGGTTTGAGCCTTCCAGACGAGTGTGCAGAAGGCGAAGGGGATACTGCCTGAAAATTGAACAAGATAGACAGACTTGGGTGAGTACTATCCAGAGCTCGATGCCGACCAAGTGGGCAACGTATCCGGTGAAATCAAAGACTCGCTGCAACCGTGCAACCAGCGTCCAGCCGCCGTTCGATGCACATCCAACGACTGGAATCGCTTCCACCGGAATTTTTCATTCAACCGCCCGCCTCTCCACGCAAAAGTGCAATCTCATCCTCCGGGCCATCCCGACCCGAGCTTCCCGCACCAAAATTTCCCCCGCTGCCCTCCTTCCTCCCTCCCGCACCAAAATCTGCCTCCCGAGCGTGGGGGTCGGGGAATCGGGAGATGACGTCGCCCCGCCACAGCCGCCGGCCGCCGCCTCCAGAGCTTCCCCAACGTCGCGCCACCGGCCTGCCGCCGCCTCCCCGTCCTCCCATTCCCCACACGGCCGCCATGGCCCACCTCCACCACGGCCTTTGCCGGCGGCGCGACGACGAGATGGAGGAGGTGGCGCTGCTAGGATCCTGACGACGAGGAGGCCGCAGAGACGGGCGGGGAGGCGGCATGCGGCGTGTGCAGTGCGGGTGGCCGGCATGACTCCCGAGCGTGGGGGTCGGGGAATCGGGAGACGACGTCGCCCCGCCACAGCCGCCGGCCGCCGCCTCCCCAGCTTCCCCAACGTCGCCCTGCCACAGCCGCCGGCCGCCGCCTCCCCAGCTTCTCCAAAACTACACCCACCAACCTCCCAAGGATTCCCGGTCCTCCCATTCCCCACACCGGCCGCCATGGCCCACCTCCAGCTCACGGCCGTTGCCGGCGGCCGCGACGACGAGATGGAGGAGGTGGCGCTGCTGGGATCCTACGACGAGATGGAGGAAGGTAATGAAATGGATTTTTTCCTAGTCTGAAATTGTAGCGGGTTTGATGTTAACGGGGATTACACCATGCTTAAGAAAAATATGGGGCAGATAGAAGTTTGTGAGACAAGCTTAGGTGTTCTAGGAAAAGTTAATACAAAATTTAACCAGTTCATGACCAATTCTCTGAAGCAACAGTACTGTAACTTGCAATTGCAAACATTCTCTTTTGAGAATAGATCTCCAGTCTTTCTAAAAGAACCTGGTTGTTTGTTATGTGGCCTGCATGCAAACTTTTATTTTCAGCTAATTTGCTTTTACTTTAAATCGGGAATGGTTGTTACAGGGCTGTTCTATTAAGTTGTTGTATTCAGTCTTTTAGTTATATGTTGAAAGCTTGTTTTTTGCAGGAAAAAGACATTGTAGAAGCAATAGAAGATGCTGGGTTCGAAGCAGAAATCCTCCCAGACTGCTGTTTGATCCAGAAGTTATTGGTTTGAGATCAATTGTGGATACAATTTATATGGAAAGCAACGGCAAACTCAAAGCCCATGCAGTAAACCAATACATACGGGCTGTTTCAAATGATGTGCAATAGGCCTCCAGAATTTATGCATGAATTAGAAATGTTTGAAGACTATGTAGTTTTGTGAAGAGCACTGATCAGACCGACTGGGAATTTTTGCCTGGGAATGTGTAATGTATATTGAGTTATGTATATTGAGCTATGTATATTGAGCTGCCAAGAATATGTAATGTATGTTGAGTTATGTATCCAGTTGATATGACAATGTTTTTTATTCAGTTTCAATTGAGAACAGAAATCAAAATTTTGCGTCTGAAGGTCATTGTACTTGTAGCCATTTTGATGGATGTTTCAGTTCACTTTAGAACACAAATGAAAGCTATGTTCCAGGTACTGTAATGCTTCAGTGCACTTCAGGTAGCACCATGGCATGTTTCAGTGCACTTCAGAACACAGACATCGAAATTAAACTCAAATGCTAGTTATGTGCAGATTACATACTGAAATGCTCAAATAGTGGGAAATTCCCACTTATGTATAGATTAAATACTCAATTCAGATTACAACTAACATTAATCTCAATTCCAGGAGCATTACAGCCAAAGACCAGAGAAGCAAATTTGGTACAGCCTGCACTTCAGTTCTCAATTAGAAAAGAAATTCTTCTCTCATTTATACTTGTGATATGAACTACAAAATATAATCTTGTCTCCATTTCTAAGCATCTTCACAAAGCACAACCAAATAGAAGAAGGGTTATTATCAGGAAGCTAAATTGAGCATGTGATACTGGTCATACATAGCAGGCAACATAGACCAAGAGCCATAACCTAGCAAAAGAGCCAAAATACATTGGTTTTTACATAAACATATTTACAGAAAACAAAACAAAAGCCATCAAGTATGGGCCTTCCTCCTCATTGATAGACCGTGCCTCTTGATAGAACCATCAAGCATCTCCTCTATAATCTGAAATGAGAAAATAAAATATAGAATTTGTAACTCATATCTGCATATATTGTGAAGTAGAATACAAATAGCAAGAAGAAAAATCGAATTGTATTGCTACCTATAGTTTACTTGAGTGGACAATTGCGAGCATCATGAAGCACTGTTTCCTTACAAATTCCACAGACCCGGGCTTTCTTACCACCCATCTTGATTTCCTTGCTTTTTTTCAATCTTTTGCTTCTCCCCTTAGAAAGAACATCGGTTGGTGGATGTATTTCAACTTCTTGGGGAATTTTGCAACCTATGAAGGCCTCATACTCATCCTGTCTAGTGGGTGTATTAGATGGCACCATTTATTGAAGAGGAAACGATAGGTTGATCACACTCGATAATAAAAAAGTCCAAACCTTCGTCGGAGTGCTTGGCCTTTTGAATGAGATCCTCCAGCTTGTTTCGTACATTACAAAAATTTTTTCTCCTCGCAGCCTCGAGGGAGTCAATGGGCTTCTCTTCTAGCAGGTTCCCTAGTTCATCATATACACTTTCCCTACAAAAGAGACGTAAAGTTGAAACACTGTTGTGCTGAAAAAAAGGGAGCATTTCAACAAATAAAATACTTACGTTTTGCACCTTTTCTCCCATCTTTTGTTTATGTAGCTACTTGGTAACTCATTTTGTTTTTCACCTCTCCAGACTTGAATCATATGACGACATGGTATTCCTTTTGATTCAAATAACTTACAAGAGCAACTTGCTGCCATGCTAATTGTGTTGCAATGAACAATTCTATCTCTGTTGGCCTCATCGCTAATAGTCAAAATTTTGTTGAACATCCCCTCAACTTCTGAAGTGGCATAGATACAACAAAGGTCTCTAGCAGCACCTACCTCTACTTGAAATTTTTCAAATACCTCATGTGTGTATACTATGCTGCCATGTTTCTCCAACATCCATGGTGTGAACAACTGACAAGAAGAATGTCTGCCCTTGTTGTCAGCGAGCAACTCCTCTTGACGTTGGCATTCTAAAGCGGTGTCAAACCTTAGCCAAAACTCAACAACTGACAACTTACGATGAATGAACCTATTGAAAAATGAATTCGCACTCTCTGACCTTGACGTTGTTCTAAGAATACCAGCTAGAGGTACATCCATGAAGAATGCCGGTATCCACGATTTACGAATGTGATACCTCTTAGCTAGCAACACGTTTCCTCCAAGATTAAAATCCGAAATAATAGAATTCCATTGTGCCTCAAATTCCTCCGAAGTTTTCGAACCCCAAACACATGTGTTCAATCTAGCCCAAAAATTAGGATCCTCCCTTACAGAAGGCCCAACCTTCTCTGGAACCTTCTCCATAATATGCCACATGCATAGCCTGTGAGTTGTGTCTGGCATTATTTGATT
Organism: Olyra latifolia; assembly: GCA_036346145.1. NCBI lineage: Eukaryota > Viridiplantae > Streptophyta > Magnoliopsida > Poales > Poaceae > Olyra > Olyra latifolia. Next base: position 35,999,265 of record CM070524.1, on the reverse strand, counting down.
AATAGCGGCTTTCATGCTAGCATCTTCATCAGTAATGATAAGGTTAGGACCAACTCCTCCCATAGCTGAAAGAAATGTTTTAAACAACCACACATATGACTTGATCTTCTCATTCGCTAAGAATGCAGCCCCAAAAAACACGCTTTGCAAATGATGATTTACTCCAGTGAATGGTGCGAAGATCATGTTATATTGGTTAGTGGTGTAGGTTGAATCAAAGGACACCACATCACCAAAATACTTGTAGTTTTTCCTACTTGTAGCATCTGCCCAAAACACATGCACCAACCTTCCTTGTTCATCCACGCAAAAATCAAAGAAAAATGCAGAATTTACATCCTTCTTCCTCTCTAGTTGAGCTACAAACATTTGTGCATCCGCATTCTTGATTTGTTTCCGAAGGTCACGATAGTAATTTTGGAGATCCCTTTTATTGCAGCCAACATTCTCAAACCCTCCCTCACTCACCTGAAGGAGCTTATATGCTTGTGAGGTGCCAATGCTAGCTTTGTGACATGTGTATAGTGTGGTCTTTGCCCTCTCACTAATTGTATGATTTGATCTAATTAAATGCCGCTTATTAGGTGACACAAGACCATGGTTATGTTGCTCAATCATTGAAACTATGCAATACTTATTATCACTGCCCAACTTCACAGCTATATGTGCCTCACATCCGCACCTAGTCTCTTTCACTTTATGTGTCCTCTTTTTACGAGAAGGGTCAGCAATACTCTTACTTTTTGTAGTCCTATATCCTTGTCTTGAGCACAAATACCGCTTATTTTGAACCCCCTCATTCAATAACTTTTGTTGTCCAATACGCACCGAGAAACCTACTTCATGTGCATATGACTCGTAAAATTTCTCGACGGCCTCAATGGTTTCAAATGTCATGCCTACTATAGGCTTCAATCCATCATCACACATAGGTATAAATGAGTCACACTACAATATTACATACAAACAAATGAATTACAATTTAATGATAACTAACAAATGAATTACAATTTAATGATAACTAACAAATGAATTACAATTTAATGATAACTACTATGATAATGAACCAAGAAATGAGTTCATACTCACATAAATAGGAAAAGTTCTGTCATTTTTTGGTGTATTCAATCCATCTTGCATCTGGCTTATGCTTATGAGCGAAGACGGCATTACTATTGCACTGGAAATCGCCACCATAGGCATTGTTGGATGGGTGTCATTGGCAGGAGGTGGTGCTGGTTGTACCATGCCATTGCACATCGCCGATACTTCCAGCTCCACTGACAGAGGTAGTGCAGCAATGCCCCTAGACGGATTAAAGGAACTTCATGTGTTATTGAGAGAGTCATGGCATCACTGAGTTTGTTCAAAATACAAATAACATGGGTGATTATGACAGCATGGATGTTACCCGGGTGGACAATTGTCTTGGCCAGTCCCGCAATTGACCTGGGCGGCGATGTCATGGACGGCGGCAACATGAGAAACCTTGGTGATGGTGTCCTGGGCGGCGATGTCATGGACAGCGGCAACGTGAGAAACCTGGGTGCTGGTGTCGTCACTCGTGAGGCTCTAGGGTGACGGCATATCGGGGGTACCTTGGGGGCCCTCGGCGGTGGCTCTTCGCTGGTGGTGTGTCGCCCTAGGTAGCGTCGACCAATCGCCACCATCGGGAGGCGGGGAGGCAGGCTTCATTTGCGTGCGGGAGGGAGGCTCAGCTACGGCGGCGCTTCGCACGCCTCGACGGGTGGATACGGCGGCCTCGACAGCGCCGGTGCAAGTGGAGCACGTCATGCGGCCACCCGCACTGCGCTCGCCAAGATGCCGCCTTCCCCACCCCCGCCCGTCCCTGCGGCCTCCTCGTTGTCGTAGGATCCCAGCAGCCACCACCTCCATCTGCCGTCACGGCCGCGCAGAACGGCCGTGAGTGGAGGTGGGCCATGGCGGCGGTGTGGGGAATGGGAGGACCGGAGGCGGCGGCGGCGGCATGTGGCGGGCGACGTTGGGGAAGCTGGGGAGGCGGCGGCCGGCGGCTGTGGCGGGGCGACGTCGTCTCCCAATTCCCCGACCCCCACGCTCGGGAGGCAGATTTTGGTGCGGGAGGGAGGAAGGAGGGCAGCAGGGGAAATTTTGGTGCGGGAGGCTCGGGTCGGGATGGCTCGGAGGGTGAGATTGCACTTTTGCGTGGAGAGGCGGGCGGTTGAATGAAAAATTCCGGTGGAAGCGATTCCAGTCGTTGGATGCGCATCGAACGGCGGCTGGACGCTGGTTGCACGGTTGCAGCGAGTCTTTGATTTCACCGGATACGTTGCCGACCAAGTGATATCATCACAACTAGCAGGGTCGAGTTGAACTTGCAGGAACGGCTAGAACCGAACAAATTCAACAAATTCCTAGAGTTGCAGGGGCTTTTAAGGTGGCGTACCAAGCGAACCATCTATCTTTAGGGAACAGCTAGGTGACGGTGTGATGCTTGCCTTTGGCCATCTAATACAGGTTGCAGGCTATGTAGGCTTAGTTGCACGGTGCTGAGCCCTGCAGCCAACAGTCTCGCCAGAAGTCCGTTTTGTTGTCATCCCTAATAGTGATCGTGGTGGCCAGCCTAAAGAGAGAGATGTCTGTCTCGCTCGTCGCATGGTAGGGTTGTTCCTATTCAGGGCTTTCTACAGGACTTCCACTCATGCCACAGCCTCCATAGACGTATGGCCTTGCTGAATTTTTGCAAATCAGAGACTCCCAAATCCCCTGGCAGTTTTGGGTGTCAAACAATGTCCTACTTAACAAGGGAGTGACCGCCATGGAAGGTTGTCATGAAGATTGCAAGTGCGGAGAGGACCGTCTACTTCGGAGATCCTATCTTCTCAATGAGGGGAAGGAAGTGGGCCCAGCATAGTTCCCCCTTGTTGGGAGGTATCAACGTGGGAAGTTACCACAAAGACCAGGAAAGGACTTTAGGATGCTGTCAAGGTTAACATCCTGGCAATGAACAGGGTACACCCCGCAGAAAGCCTCTAGGATTTGCATTGTGGCCGTAATTTCCGCTTGGGACCGAGGAAGTATATATTTCGTGATTTACTCAAGAAAGAAAGTTTGCTAAAAAATAATGCTACGGTGCCATTCTCTGGTATTTTAATCAACAGCATGGAATGTATGCAGTCTTCCTCTTGATTATATATATACAACAATGGGCGCTTACATGCAATTTAGACACAAGGGATCCTAGCTGACTGACAGAAACCAAACTAGCAAATCGACTTGTCAATGATCAGACTTGTTACAACTTTACCAGTTCCACCCTTTTACGCTTGTTTTGGCGCCATCCCTAGCTGGTAAAACGAGGAACAGACTTGAGGGTATCCGTTCCGTTCCATCCACCTTTAGTCAAATATCTCCTGGGCTTCAATTTTGCTGTGCTGGCTGCAGGGTCAGGTGAAATCTTTAGCAGTCAAGAGCACAGATCAAATATGATATTTAAATATTTGTAACTTCACTCTAGTCCTTTTTTACATCTAATATAAGATATATGAATATTATTTAAGTCTAACGTCAATAACTGGATTGGTAGAAGAAACCCCATGGAAAGGCAGCAAAAATGGCAAAATTCAGAGCGTGCATACACACAAACCATGTTTCCAGGGAAAAGAGCGATTGCTTACTGTTCATCCTTGGAGACTCGGTAGTACTTCTCTGCGAGCTGCCTCTGACCAATAAGCTGGGCAAACCTCTCATCATGAGTGATTACAATCAACTGAAAATTCTCCTGGCCTTTCCTGCTCTCCATTATTCTGTCACACACACACACACATGGGGGGCGGAGAGAGAGAGTTAGGAGCGACTCCAGATAATAATGATAAAAATGCCAGCCTAAAAGATTACCTCAACAGGGCAGTAGCAAGGCTCTCTGCATTTGGCCCGTCTAGGTTGGTGGTTGGCTCATCTAAAGCTAATATGCCACAGTTCAGACAGAATGTTTCTGCCAGTGCCAGTCTGATTATAAGAGAAGCAAGCACCTGAACAACAGAGAGAACTCTATATCCTCCACATGCTGAATAGGTTCACAAAACAGGCTAGCATTTAAGGTGGGGTGGATGAAATAGCGCTTAGCATCGAGCATCCTTTGTGATAAGAAAGTGCCACATAGGCTAAAAGGTAAGTTAGGCTCTAAGCGAATTTAGGTTACGATGTTACAGTCTTACATATGGTATCAGAGCATGAAGCTTCGCAGTGCGGGCACGTGTGGGTTAGTGATGCAAGCATATAGCGTATGGTGGCATATAGGCAGATACTGGACACACGGTCGTACACCGAGGGGAGATTCTAGACATTTGTCGTGTATATGGTGTGCTGACGAGGGCGTTAGTCCATTGAGGTGGGTGAGTGTAATACCCAACCTGATGTTGAGGCCCGTGTGGCCCATGTGGATTTGTTGTGGTGGGTATAGTTAAAGATCTAGATTCCGACCTGACCTGTCGGGTCCAGACTCGACCCGGTCTCGTTGATTTTTTTTTTGCCGCCAGGTTGAAACTAGGTTGGGTCCTTGATTCATGTCGAGTCTAGGTTAACCCATGCCCGCCGGCGACGCCGCCCCTCCACCTCTAGCTCTAGTACTCGGCCACCGCCACCTTCAACCTCTCACGCCTATCTGTCGTCACCAGCACCACCAATCTACGCCCCAAATCTAGATCTCGCCCTCTCCAAGAGTCCTAGTCCCCGACTGCTAGTTCATCTCTCCCTCGTGCCTAACCATCGGTCGTCATGGGCTCCCAGCTAGGAAGCCAGCCTCAGTGAGCAGCAAGCCTCTGACCAAGGATGGTTGCATCCCTCCTGGTCCCATTTCTACTAGCTTCTCCCGCAACCGCTCAGTGATGCCCTCCCATGGTGGCGCCCTAATCTCTTTCCCATCGGCCGACAACGCCTTCCTCATCTCCCCTACAGGGCACAGCCGGTGGCCAGGTCGGGCCAAGGCCGGCAAAACTGATCCCCAATGTCAGGTCGGATCGGATCTGGGCGAGGCACGGATTCAGGTTGAGTAGAGTCATGTGGAGACATGACCCAATTCCGACCCGCCCCATCTAGATCTCTAGGTATAGTACCACCTTACTAGTCTAAAAAGAGTTGTAGTAGCATATAATGCCAGATGGATCCAAACATAACACCCGGGTTAACCCTTTTGGGCAAAGCAAGACTGAAAGCCAAAAGAGAAGTGATATGCATACGTAGGGCAGCCCCTTAGGTGGGCTAGGCTCTAAGCGAATTTGGGTTAGAGTATTACAATAAAGACAACAAACACAATAAAATTTACCTTCTGGCCAGCACTGCACCGCCCTCGCATTTCCAGCTCAGCATCACCTGTTTGCATGACAACCTATGAAAAAGTGCAAACGGGTAAATGCAATATCATTATAGAAACTAAGGCGAGATAATTAATCAAGGTGTAGCTAATTTAACTTACACGATAACTGTAAGATCGAGTGCCAGCACCCTCAGAATCAGAGTTGATGCTAATGTAATCAATGTCTTGGCCTCTGTATGTCTGCTGCCACAATTCCTTTATTATTTTGTTTATCTCCTCCATTTTCATTGTGTGGAACCGCATAAGAGCCCTAGCAGAAAATACAAGCGAGATACTATAAAGGAAATGTTTAAAAGGAACCTATAAACATGGATTTACTAGCAAACACAAACATCCGTATATTCTACTACTCCCTCTATTTCAAAATATCACACCCTTTTCAACTCACCTTGTTTCAAAATATAAAGCCTCCCAAAATTCAAGGGTGCATCAAATATTAAGTTTTCCTACTTGTGCCCCTACCACTAACTACTAATCTATTAGTTGCTGCAGTAGATATTCCCAATTTGCTTGCCTTCTTTCTTGGTTTTCAATTTCTGAAATGAAGCCCTATGTTTTGAAATTAGAGTAAAATTTATAGTTGACGGTGTACAAGGAAGTCATGTGGGGCCTTACAGTAGGTGCGCCAAGGTTCGTTAATTTTGTTTAGTTGATTTGGCCTTAAATGAACTTATGATATGGTTTGTTCAGTTGTTAGGCTGGTCCATCACCAATAAGTGGACGGCAAATTATGGAATAAGCGACGAAGATATCTGTACTTACCACCTCACCAATCTCTCTTTCTCCCTCCTCTTCCTTCTAACCACAACCACCCACCCACCCCCCCCCCGCCCGGCAACCCCCAAAAAATAAGCGCCCTCATCCCCCCGCACATCGGTATCCCCTAATGCCTGACATGTAAAAGACAATTTTTCAAACCCAACAAGGCCTTTTGAAGCTCCTGGAGATATTGTTCGATCTTACAAGCACACTGCAGCTATTCCTAAATATGCTTTCTTCTTGTGTTTTTCTGACTAATGACATCTTGATTTACAACACCCCTTTCGCGAACCATCTCTGGCACACATGCACAGCACTGAAGCTCCTCCGGCAACACTGGTTGTTCCTCAAAAGATCCAATTGCCCCTTTGGGGTACAATCTGTCGTACACTTTGGCCACATCATCTCCGACAACAGTGTCGCCACAGACATGAAGAAGGTGTAGGTACTGCTAGACTGCTCAACTCTTAAGTAGGTTCATGCATTGACCGTCATCCTGGGATTAGTGGGTTTAACTGGGTTACTATTGCTGCTTCATCAATGATTCAATGGGTACAGCGTGCTGGCTGCTCCACTCACTGGCCTCCTCAAGGAGGCCTTCTCTTAGGAGGTGAACCAGGCGCTCCAACAAATGCCCATGTTGGCACCAACACGGCAAACTTCTAGAGTTCGCCAAAGACTACTCCACCAAGATGCCGATCCATTGGGGTTGTTTCAACCAACCAATCATTGAAAAACAAGCCAAACTAGTGGCATACGAAAAGGAGTTGATTGGGCAAATCCAAGCTATCTGCCATTGGTAGCTGTATGTATAGTTGTGTTTTTTCTTGGTATATAAGGATCATCATATCCTCAATTTTTTATTAGATCAACGTCTTTCCATCATATGACGACATGCTTGGTTCAGCTAACTCCTTGGATTTGATTTTCAAGTCAAGTTTAAGACCAGTCACTAGAATTTCATCACCCAAGCCCTCTCTAAGCATCATGTTGCAACTTCCTTGGCTGGCCATGCCCAAAAGGCCGAAACAAGATAAGCCCTCACTTCTACGAGCCTTACCAGCTACTAGCTCGCATCGGCAACATGGTTTTAGCCTGCTGAAACCATATAAGGAGGACTGCCGGCTTCACCACCCCATTACAGGAACTCCACAATGGGCATGTCTTTTGTACGCCACAGGCTGCATTGCCTATGCGCCAACAGCATGATGTCTAGGAAGTCCTCATCCATTGGACTGACCTGCTTGCCATTGAAGCTTCTTGGGAACCTCTCTGAAACCTGCTTGCATTATTGATCGTCCCAACTCAGGACGAGCTGTTTGAGAAGGCAGAGACGTCATGTGGGGCCTCATTTCCAGTAGGCGTGCCAAGATGCATGCAACATCACCATCAACAACCTCAACAGCCTAGTTATCTTAGTTATATTATCCTTCCTAGGTTTGCTAAGTTTCTTGAGTTGCTTTGGCCTTAAGCCAACTTAAGATATGAAATGTAATTTTTTATCAATTTGTTAGGTCGATCCATCATCATATAAGTAAATGGCAGATTATATTGAAAGCAAGGAAGAAATTATCTATACTCACCTCCCCACCAATGTCTCTTCTTCTACTAACCCTTACACACCCTCTTCCCGCTGTGCACCGAAGAGGAAGCTGCATCAAAGCCTCCAACCTCACATCCATATTGTTTACTACAATGTTCAAGAACTCGCCATTACTCGGTGAGTACTCGCTACCTGTGCCCAAGGCGAGGCGAGTTGATGCTCCTCGCTGGGTTACTCGGTTGGACCAAGAACTCGGTCGTACTTGGTCCAACCTGGACCTCCTCGGCGAGTAACGCGGACTCGGGGCGCTTTGAAGGACGTGGCCGGCTCGTGCAGCCAGAGTTGATGCCCCTCGCTGGGTTACTCGGTTGGACCGAGAACTCGGTCGTACTTGGTCCAACCCGGACCTCCTCGGCGAGTAGCACGGACTCGGGGCGCTTTGAAGGACGTGGCTGGCTCGTGCAGCCAGAGCCAGACCCCGCGTGCAACCCTCGCGTGTGGGGTAGCTAGGGTTGGAGCCGCCGCCGAAGCTTAGCTCTCTCTGTAGCCCGCCGGCCGCCCGCCCGGGCCACGGATCTCTCTCCGCCAGCCGCTCAGCCTCTCTGAGCCACTCACAAAGCCGTCGGCCCACCACCGGATCCTCTCCTCACCGCCGCTCAGCCCTCTCTGGAGCCGCCGTCGAAGCCGCCAGATCCTCTCCTTGCCACCGCTCATCCCCTCTCCGGCCCTTAGGTGCTCCCTCCCCTCCGGTCTCCCTCCCCTCTCTGGTCTCCCTCCTTTCTGCGGTCTCCCTTCCCTCAATGCTTCTCTCAACGGACAAGAGGATGAAGATTGAGATTTGATCATTTCATCATCACATTATCATGCTTGTTTGTTGCTATCTTGTTTTAATTTCTTATGAACTAGTATGTGTGCTTGTGTCATTGTAGACCGAAACTCTATTTATGTGTGCTTGTGTTGATGAACTATTGCCGAGTAATTGCCACAGAGTAATTGCCACCGAGTAATTCCGAGTACTCGCTACTCGGTACCTCGCCGACCGGTAGCGAGTAGCGAGTTCTTGAACCTTGGTTTACTATCCCTGTGTCATGACAAAGTGGCACCGAAGAGGATCCGAGACTTTTCCATCACCGTCACTCAAATCTGAACCGGCCTCTAGCACCTTTGTTTTGACTGCTCTGGCTCGGGGCTTAGCTACTGCTGCCTTCACAATCTAGCAGTCATGATTTTCCTTTCCCAGGCTGCAGGTCTCCGTGCGTGGTGCTGCATGGTTGTCTTTTGTGTTGTGGACTTGCTTGTTGCATGTGGCGGCGTATGATTGTTCTTACTACAGCATCCCCTAGCCTCTCTTCAGGTCTTTAGTTGTTTCTTCTGTTGCGTCCATCCAAGTCCGCTACTCTCTCTCCAAGTTTGTCTATGCCTTGCGATTCAATAAATGTGTTGTCCATCAGATGTTTGATTTGTTGTCTACTTCCTTCTTGCATGGCCACAATCGCCTGCTCTTCTCTTGAGCTGCTGCAAATCTCTACAAGTTGTTCTAGCAGTTGTGCTTCTCTTCCGCGCCGCCACCTCTTGGGCTACGATTGTGCCGTCATGCTTCTTCTTTTGTCATGTTTTCATTGTCAACTTTGCTCCTGCTCGTCTCTATCGCAGCCTCCACACCATGTGATTTCTTGGCTGTTGCATGACCCCGCATAGATAGAAGTTCATTCTGGATTTCGACATATTCTCCAAGTGTTGCATGCTACGATGAAATTATCAAGATTCGGACTTTGATTTCTTTTTACTAGTATATACCTTTCAAATGTGTTGCTATTGCATTCGCTTTGCATTCGAGGGAGGATGTTTTTCCTTTTTTTTATTAGTGTATAACCCTTCGAATGCAAGGTTATTGCATATGCTTTCCATTTAAGGGGGTGTTAAGGGTATTCAAGGATATTAGGGTATGTTGCCTTATATGGGTTTTCCTCCCTTATATGGGTTTTCCTTGTGTAGTCGGGCATGTGTATATATACTAGCCTATTGGTCTTAAGATCAATGCGAGTCTTAATTGATAACACTGCTCACCTACAACCGTGTACTGGAGCTTGTCTACAGCCAGTCATGAAGCTCTGAGCTCAACAATCAGCTATCTTGATACTTTTTTAATTGCTAACACAAATTTGGTCGTCCTTTAATAGGAGGTTTACAACTGTATTCATAACCGTATTGTTATCCCTAAGTCAGCATATTTATCCCGTAGGAATCCCTAATTAATTGGACTATGACACTCCTCTTTAATTTGACTAGAACTCTTTATCTTTAACTTCATCTGGACTCTATGCTATTACTGACAAGAGATATATTCCTGCATCTTGTGCAGACTTATGAACTGCTGATAGACTGGAGTTCTAGGTTTTAGGCCGATAACTATAGGTGTTATTCACAAGTCTATAGCAATATTTCTATTATTAAAAAATCTCGAGTGGTAAGTGCTAGTACATCATTTCACTAAAATCACCCACCATATGCTATCCCATACAATCTACCTCCACAATCACTAAAATTACCCACCATGTCATCCCATAAAATCCTCCACCACCACTAAAATTACCCACCATATGTCATCCTGTAAAATCATCCTCTAATGCTCGCCTTATGAATTCCGTTTCAACGCATGGGCATTTGGTTATTGATAGCACAAAATGATGATGCAAGGTACTCACTTATCCAAAGCAGCATAATATCGGTCCAAGTCCTTATTTGCCATCTCAGTTGTCTGCAACAAGCCAAGAACATTGGTTTCTAGGTCAAACAATAAAATCACAAAGTCGTTTCCACGAACCAGGAAAGTTCATGCCATCTACCTTGAGTTGAAGAAGTTGATTAAAATGTCGCTTCTCAATATCCTTGTATTGTGTCTGTTTAAGTTCAAGTTTGTGCTTTGAAATATTATTTTGATAGACAGAAAGTGTTCCTTGACACCTATTATACTGCAAGCATTGCCACAAAATCAATATCGTGATGTCAACTTCATGTGAGTAGAATTTCATATGAAGTCAAAAAACTGAACACTGCATATTAAGAAATATATGCATTATTTGACTAAATTTATGCTCATGATTTCACAAACAGAGCACAAGAAGATCATGGCATCTTATTAGAGCAATTTTTCAATTATTCCAAATGAGAGAAATATAATACCTCTGAAAGAAGCCTTTCTTTTTCCTGAGATAGACGCTTAAGATCAGCTTCTATAGTAGACAGGCTGCCAATGGAAAGCACCTTGTCTTCAAGTGACTCTATATCATGTGTAAGTTGATCCACTTCAGCCTTTGTTTTTCTGTAGTTCAGGTTGTCATCAATGTTTCTTTTCAACTGATCTTGGCTCCGCAACAGCTCTTTGCTCTTGTTTAACTCAGCCAATACATGTTTCTTTCTTGACTCACAGGTCTGTATTTCAGCCTGGGATAAAGTGAGCTTTTCTTGCGAATCATTGAGCTTCTCTACTTTCTTTGAATCCAGGTACCTAAGAAGATATTTTAGTGGTAAAAATAAGCAGTAAAAGTTGGATGAATTGAAAACTCGGGAGTGAAAAAATATATATGTATATATACACTTCGATCCGTGTGTTAAATGTTCCAAGTGCATCGATTTCTTGCTGGAATCCCCTTTTTCTTTCTTGCAGCTGATCATACTCACGATCAAGCCTTTCCTTCAAGGCTTTATACTCTTGCAACAAGCTCTCTCTCTCTTTTGACAAGGGGCCAAGATCCTCTTCTAAATGCTGCATCATTGAGGAAAAAAACATGTCTTATACAATCATACATAGGTACAATAGTTACAAAAATTAGATGGGCCTGTTTCCTGTGTATCCGGCAAGTCTGGCTCTAACAGTGTTTTTGCATGTAATGGGCTAGGCTCCCAGGCACACGCAAGCAACCAAACATTAGATGCCTGCATCCCATGGGCTTGATTGGGCACATGCACCCAACCAAACAGCTCCATAGCACCTAGTGTGTGGCTTGCATAGATAAGATATGCACCCTGTTAACTACATGCAGATTTATCATATCATGGAACTCATGAAAAGTATAGATCTCAAAAACAAGAATGAATGAAAAATATAATCAACCGACAGTGCAGAGAAACAAAAGTCAGATGAGTACCTTCTCATCTAGGATCAGTTGCTCTTTTTCCTCAGCTAGATGCACTAAATCCTCTTCAGCTTTTTTAAACTTGTGCAATATACCTGACGCTTTTAGTTTCTCTTCCCTAACAACATGCCATCGCATCTGAGCATTTGACAGATCAGCACTAAGCTTTCTTAGCTGATCCCTGAGATCATCCACTTCAATATTCAATGTGTCCCTGTCAGACAGATGGAAACATAAAATATAGCAGTCAGTGGAACGTCCAAGCACAAGTCCTGAAAGAACAGAAGAATAATCAATTCAATAATTTCAAGGTGATATTTTGAAGAATTAACATGCAGTATGCACACATATTTTGCAACATATAAAAGCCAAAGTACTTACACATTTCTAACAAGCAGTTTGTGTGCTTATTTCTGTAAGTAAACAATGAAGGGTGTTGTCTTTGTGGAACAGAAGGGGCACTATCCATGATAAGGCAGGGTGCATCATTCGCCAAAACTATATTGATAGTTACACAAACCAACAGATCTGGGTAAAGGGAGTGCATCATTAAATTATATTTTTCACAAAGTAATTTGTTCCTCTATTGTCGACCCTGAAAAGCTTAAGCACTAGGTATTTTTTGCGGTACCAATAAAAGGAACGCCTATTTAAACACAATATAACCATCTACTGAAAATGTTTTCAGATATGTGAGAACATGTTTTCTGTAATTCCCTCCCATAGCACCGAAGCCAAATGACAAATATAATTAAACTAAATCAAGACTGAATCCCACATAAATGTATACTATATAACCAAAACAACATAGATGGAAAAAAAAGAAAACAAACAAGAACTGTTGTATGTGAAAATTTTGGTTGGATGGTGCAGATCAAGGATAGTTGGTGTGATCAGAGTGAGACAGAGATAATTACCAAGTGTTACGAACTTACGATTGATTGATTGGATGTAGTTACTACAAAGTATGTAATTTCCCTATCAAGAATAGCCAAACAAAATAAAAGGACACTTCCAACCTGAAAATAAAATCATCCCCCCTTTATCCATAAAAAAAATAGTAAAAACTATGGGGGCACAAATGGTAAAGGAGATCATTTTTATGATCCCCTATGATTAATTTGTGCATCAAAGGTCCTAGTGAATTTAGTTCCTTGAAGAACTCATTCCGAAATTCCCAAATAGGGTCTAGTTCATCTTCTTTGTTTTCTCTTTTTTAAAAGCAATGGAGTCCCTTTTTAGCATTAGTAAGTCTGTCCCCACACTGAAATCAGATACCTTGTCCTCTGCATAGGGTTCAGTTCCAACTGAATTTCTTCCAAAGATTTAACACCTTGTCCACGAGAATCAAGCTTATATTCAAGATCTTCAACTTGTGGTACTAAATTCTGTATTCCTTGTACGTGCCTCTCAATATTATCAATTGGTTGTAGCAAGACTTCCACTGCATCCCTATCCATTTTAACTTGGGCAAGAACACTCACAAGCTGCAAAGAAGCATCAATTATACAAGTTGTAAACAAAACTGCATCTCTCCAAAAATGAAAACCCTCAGATAGAAACAAGAAAGGATAAATAGAAATGCATCATAAAAGATGTTTATAATTTAACAATGGTACCTTTACTGGTGGCTAACTAAAAGAAAGTTATGATTTCTCAGGACAAAATGCACCTGTACTTTGGTTGCAAAAGGTTAACCTCATGTTTTCCCAAATGATAGTGCTATCAAACATACAAGACTATGCTATCAACTAAACCCAAACCACGGAAATTTTTCTTAGTTATATAAAAAAACACTCCTACAGCACAACCAATGTAGAAGGGTGTTATCTTATGGCATCTTTAAGCTTAAGAACACCCAAACAAGCCTCCTGCTGATGTGGCCTAAGAGATGCATGATGAATACAGACCCTCTTCAGAGGATAAAGCATTTTATAGCCTAGTCTCAAAGAGCATGAGATCTTTACAAATAGCAGGCTCCTTGCTGTCCACGGTGATTTAGTTTAGTACTACTTGACATAGAGAAGGGATCAAAAAAAGTATGCCTCAGAAGTTGGGTATAATTACAAATTTACGAGAGCATATGGTATAACCCAGAGATAATCCAGTTTGGAGCTATGTTGGTCCAGAGAAACATAGGTCATCCAACGCATCATGTTCTACTGTCTGCTATTTATTCTGTGTATGAGAAAAAAAAATGGACCAGTGTCAATAACAGAAGACTAACATCATCCAATGTCTGTGCCTTCTCACTTTCATCTGCCAAAAGTTGCCTCAAATTTTTCTCTGCTAAAGGAATAGTCTCTTCTCCCAGCTTCATATAATCAGCATAGGTAGTACGAAGTTTATCCAATTGCTGGAAAAAGGTTTCAGCATTTGACATTCCCATAGCCAGTGCTTTCATGTGCTCTGCAGTACTAGCACTCGTTGTCCTTTGCTGAAAGGTATAACAGACAGCAACATCAGCAAGATCTTATGCACAAACTCTTAAGTTCTAGCTAAACAGAAACACAACATGCTATTATTTTAGGATCACCCACCTTCTTTACAAACTGATCCTCTTCATCAGGTGTGAAAGGACGTTCACAGCAAGGGCACATGTGGTGCTCACGAGCCACTTTTTCAAATGGATCATACATTTGCCTCATTCCATTTGCGTAGTTGTACTGTCTGCATAAAGATAGAATGAATTGAATTTTAGCATCTCAAGAACAGCTTGAACAATAGTGTAATTATGGTATCAACCTTTTTTGTTTTTCTCTATCATCCATGGCATCTTGCAGAACTTTGGGAAACGTGTGAATGTCAACAGATATCTCAGTCATTGATTGAAGTTTTGAGTCCAGAAACCTTCTCTTTGCTGTATGAAAAATATCATTTATGTATAGCATTCCATATATGTCAATAAAATAGCAAAGTATTTACAGGATAAAAGATGTGTACTCCTTTTTTTTTAGCTTCACAGAAAATTTTAGTCTAAATTTCAGAACCATGTCAATTTAATATCTTTCGTGGCCAGACCCTTGGATGATGACCTAGGTGCACAGTCCAGATCTGTGATTTAGCTCTGCCCAGTCAAATCGATTAAGTGACTGTTTATGTTAATTATTATTGGTTGGCTACTGAGTTCATCAAATTGCCACACTAGTTATCTTCGATTCCTGTGTAGCAAAGATCACAACCAATCCCAGTCTATACCACACCATGAGAACCACTCCAGGTCTATACCACACCATGAAGCCAAATCAAGCATGTTTAACAAGGCATCGTGGAAAATTGTCCAAGAGCGTTTGTTGAACAAGACAATCAAAATGGACCTTTCACATACTTCCAATTTATTCTGGATAGGAATGTACTCTCTTGGTTAACCTACAATTATGTTTTATGATTTTTCGATTGCATATAACGTTAGGCAGCAAATCTTTTGTTACACAGAAATTCAGAATGATGATGCTACACTTGTAAAGAAAAGGAGACGTAAAGCCCACACCTCTCCTATATTAATTTTTCACATTACAATATATAATGGAGCTTTAGATATCAAATTATGTCAAAGAAAACTTCATGAAATTTGTATTGAATAAGTAAAATGGTGCAGAGCCCCAATCTAACATTACCATCCAAATCTTTCTGAAGCTTTGACAAGTGGTTTCTAGCATCAGCAACTTTCATCTGGACCAATTTCAGTTCTTGTTCTGCTTCCCGGGATTTTGAGTTCAAATCATTGTATTCAGTGTCTACAGACCTAAGTGGTATTGTGGTATCATTAATAAATGCAGCAATAAAAAATAAAAAGTATTAAAACTCTTCAGTTCTTGCATCTGTTACAACAGAATGGAAGCATAGTAGCTCAAGAAAAAGTTGGGTGTGTCGTTCAAGCATTAATTGATGAGACCCTAAAAATGCAAATGCATGTTTATGTTTACAGCTAACTGGTATGGTTACATTGAATTCATACTCACGATGCACATAATCGATCGAACTGTACATAACTACGGATACTACTACCACATAGGTAAATTAAGATTGACTAGCCGAGTGCCCGTGCTTTGCAACAAAAAAATCCAAATTCCACCATCGAGACTATGATACAGCGACTGTTTGTCTTCTCAGTGTATGCCTATTGCGTCCGATGGCATGGTTGGTAATTTTAGTGGATAAAATGAATTTGTTACCACGGATGTCATGGTGGGTAATTTTAATGGATAAGATGAATTTGTTACAATGAATAACATGTGGGTAATTTTAGCATAGTAGATAAAATGGATTTGTTACAATGGATGGCATGGTGGGTAAATTTCACTGAAGTGTGACGCCGATCACCAACAACCACCACTAGCACCACTAGAGGCTGTTTAATAGTAAAGATAATATGACCCAAAACATGTACTTACTATGCACTAGAAAATCATTGAGCATAACTTTTTTTTTGAAGCTGAGCATAAATTTTTAACCGATCGAACTCTACATGACTACGGATACTACTTGTAATACCCGTTTTGGGCCTTGTGAAGCTGGCCCTGCCCACTGCCTCCTCCCACTCGATGCTTCTGCCTGCTCGCCCATGCCTGCATCGTTCCTCCCAGCTGACCACGCTCTCCCTGTGCCCTGCTCACATCTGCTGCTCCTGGCTGCTGCTGCCCGCTCCCTTCCCCTTGCTGTGCCGCTGCTGCCTGCGCCCGTCACCAGCCGCCACCCACTTCTCCCTCTGCTGCATCCCCTGCCCTAGCTCAGTTAGTACAAGAAGAACAAGGAGGAAATCAGGGAAAGGGGGACCGGCCTGGGAAGAAGCAAGGAGCAGGCTAGGGAAGGAGAGGAATAGAAGAGAAGGAAGAAAGGAGAAGGGGAAAACTAGGGTTTCGTTGAGCCGGCTTGGAATTTCTCAATTGGGTACCAATTCTTGGATTGTTCCCTGTTATCTTCTCCTTCCTATACTATGATTGGGATGGCATCCATGAGAGCATGTAGGGTAGTGGAGGAAATCATTGATTAGTAGATGGAACGCATGTACAGTGAATTCAACAGAAAAATTGGGGAATTTAATTTGAGAGTCAGAGTTTGGCTATGCTCTAAGCTTTCCATAGAATCCTAGAACGCGAGACTTTGATAAACGGTTTCAGAGATATGATGTTTTTAAGTCTGCTGTCCAGATTCTTAAATCATCGATTTTGGTGATTAGTTGGTTCTAGAGAGATTTATATTGAGCCGCGAGAGGATATAAGTGCGATGTAGTTATGCATTACTTTGGTTATGTGTGGCATTGTGATGAGATGATATATTTTCTTTTAGGAGGTATTGCTTCAAGATCGGGAACTTCTTCACACCCCACCGTTCCCTGTGGGTGAGAAGGCAAGTGCATACTTAATCAAAGTGACCTAACTATTTAATGTTCTATGATACAGTTCTCTGTTTGTCCGACGCTCAGTTTGCTATCGTTGTGGATATGGGTTGATAAAAGAGGAATTGGTAAATTGATAAGAAGGTAAGATGAAGATTGCATCATGTACATACATGTGCATTTGAGCCCAGGTCAATGAGATGATCATATAACTATTCCGGAGTGGACTCCACAGGAGTGGAGGATTGGACCCCATGTGAAAAAGAACGGGGCATGATGAGTGTCACTGACGGATGAACCCTTTGCTATACCGGTATAAGCAACAATATTGAAGCATCTTGCATTGCAATGCAACACTTTTACGATGGAAGATGGAGTACAGTTTCAAGCATGTGATGGTTATGATTCAATGATATCGGCATGTTTCTTTGTTTAAATATGTACTTGCTGAGCCTTAGACTCACGCTTGTTTCTTTATGTTTTTTAGGTGAGCCTGGAGGTCGTCATGCATAGGGAAGGGTGTAGCACTACACTTTTGCTCACTACACTAAGCTATGATCACTTTAAACTAAACTAGTGACCTAGGCTCCTTTTGGATGTTAAAGTAGTAAAGTCTATTGTAATGGTCATGTATAAGTAGCTTGTAGATGTGGCTTTTGTCCTTGAATGCTTGGCTTGTAAATGATAACAGAACTGCGTCCAACTTCCCGAGGGTAAGTTATGCTAAGATCACTGCTTGGATGGATGGTCCCAAGATTCATCTATACTAGGAATATTTGCGCGCCAATGGCGCGCCATTAATTGGCACACCGCTATTTGGATGGATGGTCCCAAGATTCTTTTTGTTCCGTCAGGCCGAAAGGTTTTTTTGGAAAGTTTGTAGGTTACACGTGAAGTGCGGATAGATTTTGCGAAATGGAAGTGTTTTTTCACAACGTTAGTAGGTAAGACGGCTAAATCTGTGTTGCTATTAGATTGCCCGATATGTGCAATGTGGGTGATCAGATGGAGACGTTTTATCGGGCAACTGGCACAAGGTAAGGGTGATATTAGGGTCTTTAAAGACGACATGGCATAATGAGAGAGCCTCACATGGTGAGAAGATATGGGTGAGACATGGCGTAAGGACAAGGGAGAAACTTTAAGTGGCTTTAACGGAGAGCTTATTTTACGTGCTCTAATATGTATTTTTTTATATTAGTAGGTTGGACGGTTCGACCTGCATCACACAAATGATCAGACGGGCAACAAAATTAATAGAGATAGCTTGCCACAATGGTTAGGTACCATGTGACATGCCGTAACAAAGTCATGTATGCCAAAGTAGTCAATCATAAAATATTTTGGATTTATATGTTGAGTGTGATCTTGTTTTGTTTGTAAAAATGTCAGGAACACACTGGTGAAAACCGTTCATGAATTGAAGCCTCGAGTCAAAAGTTATGGAAGGGAAAAAAAAAAGATATCTCTATTAATTGCTGACATCGTTGCTGATGTCACTGCATGCCCATGCATGCATACAAAGACGAGAGAGGCATCGCAGCTGGCCATTGTCGAGGTGCTACACCCAAAAAGGGCAACTATGGATTAGCCATCCGGATTAATTGTCGAACGGATGAATAAACGCCATGTGAATAGCTCATCCGGGCTCAAATTCCTGCTACCTTAGCAAAGGGACACGTGGATACGCATTTGACAATCCCTACCGGGTTAACATCTTTTCAAACTGAAAATTTTTCTAGCTTAAAAAAATTTTACAAAAATCTAAACTTTCTATGAACTTTCTTTGTGTGGGCATGGTTCTATTTCTGCAAACTTTCGAATTCTTGGAATTTTTAAACAGTGTAGAGAAAAGAAAGTAAAAGAAGGCACAGGAAACAAAAATTTTTTGTAATTTAAAAAATTTTTGAAAAATATCCAAACTTTTTATGGACTTTCTTTATACAGACATGGTTTCATTTGTGAGAACTTACTATTTTTTAGAATTTTTAAATGGCGTAGAAAAAAAATAGAAAAGAAAAAAGAAAGTAAAAGAAGAAGGTAGAGGAAGCAAAAAAAATTTCTAATTTAAAAAAATTCAAAAATATCCAAACTTTTTATGGAGCTTCTTTGTGCAGGCATGGTTTCATTTTTGCAAACTTTCTATTTTTCGGAATTTTTAAACGACGTAGAAAAAAGAAAATAGAAAAGGGAAAAAAGGAAAAGAAGAAGGAAGGAAGCAAGTACTGGGAGAAATGTGCGTGGCTGGGAATCGAACCCAGCTCAGTGCACTGAGATCTAGCGCGGGTGACCAGCCGGCCATTTCGTCCGCCTCGTTGGGAAAAAAGGAAAGAATTGCTTTTATATAAAACTTTTGAACGGACGGCCGGATCCCATTTCGCCCGACGATCGGACGGCCGGCGTCATTCGACCGACATGGCCACGGCGAGCAGGCCCCAATCCCTATCGTTTTATATATATAGTTTATGCATGTATTGAAATGGAGATGTTATATAATGATATGCAATGTATGCCAGTGTGTCGGTGTAGAGTTTTTAGGCAAAACGCTCTGAAATTTTGAGTGATTTGCGGAGTTAGAGGCTGTTCTTTTCAGCTTATCTTATTTGCTTATTTCACTTATCTCGTAACTTCGAAATTTTCCCTAGATGGCCTCAAGAGCCAGGTGCCTTTTGTGTTTAGGGTTTAGAGAGCTTTTAGACACGTATACGAGATAAAAAAAAGGATTCAAAAATTAATAAAAAAGTCAGATAAGTCAAATAAGTCGCGTTTTATCTGACTTATTTACGTGTCTTATTTGACTTATCTCACTTTTTTAAATTCTTTTTTTTTATCTCGTAGGTGTGTCTAAAAGCTTCCTAAACCCTAAACACAAAGGACACCCACCTCTCGAGGCCACCTCGAGAAATTCTCGAAGTTACAAGATAAGTCAAATAAACAAATAAGATAAGCTGAAAAGAACAGTTCCTTAGTAACATTCTAGGCTCAGAAGGAGCTAGGGTGTTACACTACTGCCACATAGGTGAATTAAGATTGATAATATGTCCCAAACCAGGACTTACTGTGCACTAGAAAATCATTGAGCAAAACTTTTAAGTATATTAAACAAAGTAATGTAGCACAAACCCAAAGGCTTGAGTAATCTCCATCTTGAGATCCTTGTCAGAAGGAAGCCTCCCCTTGAGGACACTTCTGATTTTGTCCTTATGCTCATCAACTCTGCAGTTTGCATCACATGTTATTTAAATTTTTACACTAGAAGAGTTTAGGATTTTTTTAGCACAATAGTTTAGGATATTGGAATAACAAAGCGCAACCCTAATATAGAAGGATTAAAAGGACAAAGGAAAGAAACATGCATCTTCTTAAGTTTATTCTTGCTCTTTTCCAACTCATCCTTTTTCAAGTCTAGTCTAACCCTGTCGTCAACATCACTAGCTATGTTATCTTTGTCCCGCTGAAGTGCTTTTATCTTCTGGTCCAAGCTAAATATCTCCGTGCGCTTCTGATTTATGATTGAATCATAGTCTCTTTCTCCCAGGGCAAGTGTCTTCCTTTCGACGTCAATTTGCTATTCAAAATTAAGATTGACAAGTTAGTTACTTTGAATAAAGAATGGCATGCACTGAGAAATGAAATAGTGTAGAGTAAAACAGTAGCCAGTGATGCAACGACCTTTAACTGTACGGTTTTTGGGCATTTGTAGTGAAATTGTCCAACACTGAGATTTGTTTTTCGATGTAAGTGTGATTACAACATGCAAACAAATGAACCTTATAGACCTAACAAGTGCAGCCCTATATGGTTGAATGTTTCTAAGATTTAAGGACGGTTAGGTCAGACAAATACCATATTTCGCTCCCTTTCATCAATACGGGACAGATTATGCTCTGATAGCTCCTTTTCTGCAGCATCACGTTCATTCTCTTTATCTTTCACGCGCCTTGAAATACCCAACTGAAAAGTGCTCAACACATTAAGAGACGGTATCCAATATGACAGTTACAGAAGATCATTCTTGTGTAGGTCCAGTGTTCTTTCCATTACTAACCTTAGATTCAACCTTAGATTGTATTTGCCCAGCAACTTCAGAGTGGCGAGTATTTACTTTGAGATAGTGTCCCCACAGTAACTCTAACTGCTCCTCATTAGATTTCTGCTCAAAAAAAGAAATTTGATTTTTAAGGCACATACTTAATAAGAATGCAAGGTCTCAGTATGAACTCACACACACAAAAAAAGTACTGCCAGACAAACACACACAAATATATATGATGGCATGCACTCATGCATGATTCATCAACTGAGATAGCAAACCAAAAGGAGAGCAAAATTGCAAAGATTTTGACAATACAGAACAGGAGCAATTTCAAGTAGAAGTGTTCAGTTCTGCAACTAAATTCCAGAAAATAAAGAATCAATATTATAACCTTTTTATCCTGTAAATCGTCCTCAAGATTCAACAGTCTTGCTTTAATTCTGTTTGTAAGGCTCATGGCAACATCATTAGTAAAAGGAGCATCAGGAATTGGCCCGAGATTATGCTTGGTGAATATCTTTCTGATGGAAGAGTCCCGTTCATGTTTCACAGACATGTGAGCCTGAAAGCAACATACTTGGACTTAAACTCATGCTACAATGTCCACTAGTTAATTCTGAAACAAAAGTAGAATAAATCAAAAGTAGATATAAAAGATTACAGCATTACATCAGCTTCTGCCTGAAGCTTTCCGATTTCAAGTGTCAAATCATTGATGGTCCTGGACAGTATGGAGATATTTGTATCTTCATCATGCTCGTCTCTTTCTAGTTTTTTTATTTTAGTTTCCAGTAATGCAATTCTTTCTTCAAATTTTGTTTGCCATTCCTGTAGCTCCTCATCGGTATCTAAACAAAGCACAGGTCAACTTCAGTATATCGGGGAAAACTATTGGGAAGAAAGGCATCATGAGGATTTGCCTACCTTCATTTTCCTCAGAAAGAGCAAGATACTGTTGCTGCTGAAGTGTATAATATGTACTTCTAGTAGCTGCCTTACTGCTAATTTGCTCCTGAAGTCTCCTTAATTCAACCAAACTTTTTTCGGTATGTTGGATTTTGTTTTCAACACCTTGAATGTTTGTTTTCAATTCCTCCATTTGAGTTTTTAAGGCATCTGACTTCTCTTGATCTTGAGCAATATTATCACGGAGCTGTGAAAGTAATGAGAATTATAGTAGAACTAGAAACACTCAAACACAAAGTAGTATAAAGCTTAAACTGAACTCTGCGCTAAAAGTACAAAACAGATAACTTTCAGTACAGAGTCAAGCTGTTTCATTATGCTGTATATGAATATTGGCATGAGCTGACAATGCAATAACTCCAAAAAGACTTGTTCAGCATGGCAAGAAGACATAAGAAGGTGCGGAAACTATGTAAGCCGCCGGCAGAGAATGCTCAAAGAACTTTCTCCCCTCCATTCGTAGCTAAGCAAAAGTCTATCAACAATAAACCAATAATGCAATAACTCAAAAAAGACTAAAGACTGCAGCACATCAACATTGCGCATATTTGGTCCTCAGGGTACTTAGCCACTGTGTAGCACAGGTGCAGGACTGCACAAATCACTTCATAATTATGTTAATGTTGCATAATCATTCATCTTCAAAAACAAATCATTGTCAATATTAGGTTATATAAAAAAAGAAGAATCCAATCCTATAAGCACAGAAAATTCACAGATGAAACAAAGATCGCCTTGGCAAGTAAGTAGGAAAAGCTCAGTGGCAGTCAAAAAAATTTGAGACAATCAGAAACTTTACAGTGGCAAATAAGAAACTATAAAAGTTACAGCACCATCACAACTCAAAAGTCAACTTCAGTTCAGTAGAATAAATAAAAGAATCATATGGGCAGTCTAAGATGAACAGAAGATTATAGTACCCGATAAGCTTGGTCTTTCAGAGTTTGAAGGTTCTCCAACTTTAACCTGAAAGTCTTAATTTCTTGCACTTGATCCTTGTGAAGTTTCTTTATGACTTCAAGAGCTTTGGTATAGCTGTACATTCCATGCAGAAATTAAGGTAGTCAGATGCTAGTTAATTAGTTATGATAGCAGCTGAAGGACAATAAAAGGCATTAACGTCTAGAGAGGTAAAGAGTATCATATCTTAAAAAATTACAACATTTCAACTACAAATAAACATGTCTTCCTCAGAGCTTCTTAAGTAAGAAATAAAAAAATAGTAGTGTATTCAAGTACCGAGTGGCAGAAAATATGTCATCAAATTTCTTCTTAAGTGTTGAGGGGTCCTGCAACGGCCAATTAGACTCATCTTGGTGCACAAATATAACATTCTCCAATATAGCCTTTGAAACACCCATTAGAGCTGGAATCTCCCTATCCATGTCAGCACATCTGTAGCTAAGGCAAACCTTCTGAACTCAATGATAACAAAATACCAATGAGGCTGAGTACATATAACATTTCAGAATGAAGTATTCCAGAAAAACTCATACCATTTTAGTGATACAAATGCAATTCCTTGTATAGGGATTAATTCGAATCAACCAAGCAGCAGGTGTAAAAATTTGTTGTCTAGATTCACATGGTTTCATATTTTCTATGTACAAAGATACCACTCTATGTGAAAAAACAGAGAAGTGCTCTAGAGAAGATTTTCTATGGCAAGACACAAACACACTAAGGAATAAACAGATCATATGCCCTTATATATACTAGAAAATTTTTACATGGTTCACATGATATTTTGATTTTTTTTTTTCTATCAGTTCAAATCTTATGATATACTTCAATATGACAGGGGTAAAAGAATATTTTATTTCTCATTTGGTATGCATAAATTGAGATCGAAAGCTTGCCACAACACTATACACTTCAACAATCATAATTTATAAAAATATTTGGAAACCACCATATAATCACAGCTAGTATCCATGTACTCCAAAAGGTAAAAATTAGAATGCTTGAACCCACAAGACAAATTGCATAATCATCAGGTAATTTATGGCCATCTCGATATTACCCATGGGGGATGGCATTATACCAAGACAGCCCTAGAACATAGATACATATAGCAATAGAAACTACAAGAGGTGGTTGGTATGTAGCATTTTAATGGTACTCAAGTTAGAAAGAGCAACCAATACAGCATCACTTTTTGGGCTACATTTAGTACCAAAAGCCAAATTCAAATACTTCTGTGACATCATAAATACAGCAAGGAAAACAGTAGGCAAGACAAATTATTTCTCTTTCATTCAGAACTGTAGGTTCAAGAATCTTTTGTCCCTAGTTTTGTCATAACCAATGAAATACAGACACAGCCCCACATATCGATATGATAGAATTAATAAATCTGGAATAATAAGTTCATATGAAACAACTGCAAAGCCAAAGTTAGAAGAAACGAGGACCTCGCCCGTGTGTGGGTTTATAGTCTGAAGGACACTCTCGATAGCCTTAAATTCCATCTTTGATGCCTTCTGGGTAAGCTGGAAGGAACGAATGCACACCACATCCTTTCCTGCTGCTGTCTTAAACCGCAGTTTAATCTGCCCTTTAGTCTCTGTCTCACCTGCCACCTATATCCCACAACCAACTAGTGTAAAAGAAATCCTAGTAAAATAAAACAAACAAGTCCGTTAACTTCAACACAGTAATCCACAACACCACCGTTCTGCCATTTAACTAGGCACCTTCCTAGATAAAAAAGCATATCATACCACAACAACAAAGCATTCAAATTTTCTGAAATGCAGCAAACTCCCACAACCCCTTGTGGAACGCAACTTCACAACAGACCAGAAAGACCTCAAACTCCATATAAACCCTTTCTGACTTGACTGCAGTCGAACCTACCTCGGAAGCATCCAAACCCAATAAAAACACACACATTTACACACCCCACCGTGCCACCATCCCCAAATCCAGCAAAATCCCTCCTAGTCCGGTTCACCAGCAAAAGAGCGCAAGACTTCATTGACCACCAAACAGCACAAAGGCCCTGAGCAGCGGCCAAGAAACCGTGTATCACCTTGGGGTCGTGGACGAAGGTATGGCCGGAGCGGGAGTTGGGGGGCAGCTCGCCGGTGCAGGACAGCTTCAGGCACTCGATGATCGTCTGCAGAATCCAAGAAACCCGGAATCCAAAAATGCATATTTCAGCATACACAACCCTACATGCCACGGAATGAATGGAGGGAGGGATTGGATTTGGGTTGGTGAGTACGGTTTTGCCGGCGCCGTTGGGGCCAACGATGAGGGTGAGGGGCCTGAAGAAGGTGATGACGTTCTTGTTGTCCGGATCGAAGCTCCGAATCCCCTTGATCAGCATCTTGTCCACCGTACTCATCTTGCCCCCTGCCGCCGCCTCCTCCCTTCTTGGCCTGCCGCTGTTTGGGCTTCGGTCCCGTGGAGTTCTCCCCCTCCCCCGCCAGAGGTTGGCTTGTTGCAACCTAGAGATGGCTGGCTACTCGCTACCCATCTATTGCTCCGCCATGGATGCAGGCAGGAAGCGTGCCAAGGAAGGAGGACGGGAAGGGAAGGGGGCGGAACAGGGGAATTTCCGGGGTTTTGGCCTTTTGGGGTTTTTGGTTTGGACGTTGTGGGCTGGCTGGGCACCGGGCACTTGCCATTTATATTCTCTTCATTTTGTTTCCATTTCATTTTATTTCCATTTTTATTTTTTTTAACCATGTTCTTTCCCTTTATTGTCCATCATTTTTAACAGCATCCCTTCAAAGTCTCTACTATTCTAAATTGTCTTATGGTGGTGGTGGTGGTGAGTTCACCAATTTGAGATCTCAGCCCTCTATCTCTCTCTCAGCAAATCTCAGCCACCCGTCCATCCCAACCCTACGCGGCCCACCACGCCCCACCCCTGCTTGCCTCCTCTCACGCCGCCGCCTCCCTTCAACCCACCCCCGCCCTCCTCCTCCCACCGCCCCACCTCCTCCACCTCCTCTCGCGCCGCCTTCACCCACGCCCCACACGTCCTCTCTCTCGCCGCCTCCTTCAACCCGTGCCGTGCCGCCTCCCTCCCTCCTCCTCCGCCTCCTCCCATGATGCCCGCCCTCCCCACGCCGCCGCCTCCTCAGTTCTCTCACGCCGCCGCTTTCAACTCTTGCCCGCCGCCTCGCTTGCCTCCTCTTCGCCTGCCTCCTCCGCGCCGCCTTCCTCCTCCGCCTTCCACCACCTCCTCCTCCTCCTCCTCCGCCTCTCCTCCGCCTCCGCCTCCTCCTCCGCCTCGCCTCCCATCCCTCGCCTACCAGTAGCCTCATGCTTTTTGCCTTCCTCACTCTCATGCCTCCTCCTCCCACGGCTGCCGCCGCCTCCTCTCTCTCACCGCTTTAGCCGCTGGATTTGGAGCAGTTTCTGTCCGAGTTGGAGGATTCGAGGCTCACACCATGAACGAGAAGGCCTCCGCTCTCCAAGGAGCTCAACGCCAAGCACAAGAAGGTTCGTCTCCTTCATGGGTGATTTTCTTCGATTGGGATAGGAACGAAGGAGAAATGGACACGATGTTGTGGTTTCCTTTTTTTTCTCTTGGGTTGGGGATTTGGAATCTGCCGTGCTGCGGGTTCTTGAGTTCCCCGTCCCAAAGATTTGCCACGCAGAAGCAAAACCGCGCAGAAGCACATCCGTGACAAGCAGGTTCTTGAGTTCTTGGGCGTATTACTAATAGAGCAGATCCGAGGTTGCCCCGTTTTGTTGTATCCCATAGCGAGATTCATCTGTTAGCTATTTGGCAATTTGATTACTATATATATTTCAAATTTCAAATGAGTATCATCTGCTTGTTACATACATCTTGTATGGAAACTAGAAAAGGAAAAACACCCAAAATCTTTTGAGTCTGTTTACATCATCTGCTTATTTGGTATTAGATTGGCTATATGAGTGAGAGCATTATACGTTAAACAAAGAGAGCATAGAGGTAGAAAACTTTACATAGGGCCAAACTTTTGAAGATATAAAGGATACAAGATTTTCTTCTTTTGTGTGGGAGCATTCCTATATTATCCCAGCGAGACACTTTGAAGACAAGCATTTTTATTTCATAAAAAAGAATGTGTTCTTAGATGCACGTGAAAGAATCTCTGTTACAATATGTGATAGAAGTGAATCTGCTGCGAATTTGAATAAGAAACCTATTTTTGGTTTGTTGTACACCCCTTCCCTGCTTGGTGGGTTTTGTAGGGAAAGGGTAAATGAAAAGGAATATTTTGTTTGGCTTATTTTATGTTACACATGTGCATGCATAATGCATACTGACCTTTGGAGTTTTCATAAGAAGTTCAATGTTAATTATCCATGTATTCTTTCTACAGGCCTGAAGACGAACTCGAGAAGGTTTCACCACCACTGGGTCGGACCGCTCTTTATACAAGAGAGTCAAGAATAAATGAGTGCTAGGCAAGAACACAAAACATTATCGTTCATTCATTATTATTATTTTTGTTCAGCAAAGATATTTATGCCGATATTTTCTTCAGTACTTGATCGTGCGGTTTGTTCGTTTCTTTTGGAAAAGGAATCAAACCGTATAGCTAAAATTTTACGAGTGTGTTTGCTTCTTTTGCTCTCATTTGTTTCACAAACCATTACCAATGGCTTCCTAATTTTTACCACTGAATTTTGTATGGAAGTGTTATCACTATTTTTCTGAACATAGTCAGAGATGCTTCATTTCATCTCTTTTTTAAAAAAATGTCATACTTCTTTTTTATGTTTTCGAAAGTGGATTACCCTCGAATTGGATGCTTACGACTTACGCGCGGATGAACTGAAACAAAACTCCAAGCTCCTCGACAGTAGTGCTCTCTTCATTGTTTAAATTCCAAATGCTTCTTCTATTATCTTTGGTATTGATTGGGGCATTGGATTTTCATGTGAAGATCTTTGGAAGATGCGAAAATGCAAAATTTGGATTAAAATCACATGGCAAAATCAGAACTCGAAAGAAAATGAGGTAATGATCTTTCGCTAGCCACAGTTTAATTTAACTTACATGGTGCTTTGTTCTAAAAGCGATCGTAAGTTTGATATTAGGCTTAATAGTATGACTAGGACCCTCCCCGAGTCAAATATTGCGAGTAAGCTTATAGGTTACAAAGTTTAGCGGCTGATTTTGCGTACCAAATATTATGGGTAAGCATGACATTTTAGAGTAACTCTAGAAACTAGGTTTACTAATTGATTGGGTATACCGCACAAGGAATCGAAGGAAGACGCAATGTTTTATTCACATCTTCTGCTATATGCGTTTACTTATTGCACTTGTAGCTTTTATAACCCATTGTCCTTTTCTTTTCATTGATTTCCAGATATTGGAAGGCCTTCTTCTTTGCTCGAGAATAGAGAATGTGCAGTTGCAAGTCAAAGTGAGTGGTCCTGTGCAATTGGTTGTTTTACGGATGCTCTTTTTGCGACAACACAACTTTTAGGGAGGAGTAGCAAACTAGCAATAAATGACTTAATTTCTGAGTTTTATCCGTGTTAGCCAAATTTTGTGCTATAGACTTCACTATATCCTTGCATGAATCTGACTAAAACCTATGCTACTATACTTATCATGGTCAAAGCTTTCCAACATGCTGGATGTTCTCTTCTCCATTGTTTCCATGTTGGGAATAATTCCTGTGGAAGCTTTAGAACCACAAGAAATACCCTCACCGTTTAATAAATCAGTGCGTCTACCTTTTGACAGTATACATTTTGCACGACCAACATTTTCTTTTCTCCGGCCTCTGCCTTTGGGTTTCCCATCGGGTCCTGCTTCTTTCCTTGGACGGCCCCTAGGTTTCTTCATGGGTTTTGCTGATTTGGTTTCTCTATGAGACGATAGATTATAGTGCTCAGTTTGTGTACTGTTGTGCTCTGTGGGAGAAGAGTTTTTGGACTGGATGGAGGTGGCTGGGCATGGGATGGCGTGAGATGGGCAGATGGCCCAATGCTGGGCATGGGCTGGCCTCTGGCCCTTATAGAGATGAGTTAGTAATTAGGTAGAAAAGAATATGGGTCAGCAAGATATACATGTGCCATTTGCTATTTAAATCTGTTGCTGTAAGAAATAATGGAGTGAGTATGGCGTCACCTCGCTGCACACCTCAAAGGTGTGAATGTGGTCAGGCGCCACACCTTGCCTTACCGCCGTGATTGCCATGGTGGGGACTGCTATGTGCTTTGAGAATTTTGTGATCCATGGTCAATTGGTCGTTTCTGACCCTTTAGTTGCTATGATTACTTGGATCCACATCAGTAGAAGTAATCCACTCGTACAGAGTAACTATCCACTATTTATTATATTTTTCTTGTTTCATTCTAATCGATGATTATACTAAATTGTTTATCATGGGTTCCACCTTGACTTGTATTCCCTGATATGAGCATATTATATTTAGCTAATAGATATGGTTCCCAGAAACTGTTGTAGTTACCTGGATGGAGGTTGGTGGTTAAGTAGTCAGTTAGTGTGATATAGGACTACAAATCAAGGGTATTATAGTTGAAGTTTGGTTAGTACAACACTATGTGTCTTGTACTTAATGCCTTACAATGCTACTTCGTTGATTAGAGTTACAATGCCCTTTTTCTTATTATCTACATTAATATTTTGTTTTCTGATTTCACACGTTGCTATCAGGTAAAAGTGCAAACCTGGGTCAATAATAGGGAGAATGATGAGTTTGTTGGGTTTGGTGCTCGGTTTGGCCCCACGATAGAGTCAAAGGAAAAGCATGCCAACCGAACAAGTCTATTGTTAGCAGACCCTTTCGATTGTTGTACCCCTCTTAGAGAAAAGGTTATCTTCCTGTAAATCATGTTTTAGTTGTTTGCGATTTTTTTATTGCCCTATATTACTACATACCGATACATTACTCTTTGATCTAGGTTGCTGCTGATGTTTTGTTAGTGCAAAGGGGAAGCTATAAGTTCACTAAAAAAGCTAAGGTTGCCGAATCTGCTGGTGCTTCTGCTATTATAATCATCAATCATCTCCATGGTATGCCCTATATGTGAAATTCTTTGTAAAATTTGACTTACAATGTTTTCCTATTATGGCTCTGTGTAGGAGTACTATCTACTATGTAATTAGCAGATGAGGATGTTATTATACGGGGAGTGAGATCATCAAATTAGTTTGAGATCATCAAAGTAGTTTTTCTTACCTTGCATATACTAATTTTCACCACTATAACTTTTCTTTTTGTTTGCCCTGATAATCTTACTGAAGGCCTTTGATATTTGCACCATTCTTCTCTAAGATCCATGACTTTCTTTTGCAAGATTAGGGCCTTGAGGCCCCTGAGCATACATTGGCTGAACAAGCATCTATGTTTGCCATGAGTGCTCTTGTGTACACCTGTTATCCTTGCAAATGTTTAAACTGTGTATTTAATAAACGACTTATGTTCTTTTGTCATTGGAAGGCAAAAGGTTCATCTCTAAGCATTAGAATAAATAATTTGGTTCATACTCTTCATTTTGTTTGATCTGTTGCCTCTGACCATGTTATTGGACATTTGTTTTTCATAGTTGCATGTTTTCACATTTAGCGGTACACATGTTTGCATATATATAAATGAATAGGCTTATGGTTGGTGACTTGTCTTCACACTCATATATTTGGTGTCGACACATGTCATGCATCTGCTTGCGATGAGCTATACAAGATGGTCTGTGATCGAAATGAAACGGATCTAGAAATAAATATACCTGCAGTTCTTACGCCAAAAGATCTGAGCTACGCTTTACAGGACTTCTCGCACGTGGTAATGGTAAGTCTTTAAGTCCTTCATCCTCTGGAATCTTGTGCCGTGTCCTGTAAATGTGATGGTGCTTATCTTTATTGTCTAACTTATGTTTGTGTTGATTTGAAAGTTGGGTACTTATGTTATCATAAGATAGCTAACAGATGTACATTCTTGTTTCCAATTTCGCAGCTTTGATTGCAGTTGTACTCTCCAGATCGCCCCTGGTTGATCTGAAGAGAGGTTTTTCTATGGCTTATGGCTATTGGTACCATTCTCTGCTGACATCTTGATCTGCTTGGAGTGCTCGAGAAGCGGTTATTGAACAAGAGAAGCTCTGAAGGTTCCGAGCCAAAGCTTATTTGTTCATCATTGTCTACTTGAAAAGAGGAGCTAACATTCACACTACTTATATAGGATGGACATGAAAGTTCACCGACTATTGAGGTTTGGGGTTCGGTGGTATGGTAGATATCAACATGATGTCAACAATACTATTCGTTGTGATCGCATCATGTTTCTTGATAATCTTTGCATGTCGATGTCTCACCGGTTTGTGGAGCTTCGGTGGTTATCTTTTGCATCGGTGGTGTAGAGGTGGGTGCAGTTTCATCTCTTTTTCTGTTATTATAGTTCTCTTACCGTGTATGAATGCCCTCGATTATGAATTTTTATACTAAATGAGTTAAGTAGATTAGTGCTTATGTGCTCACTGTAAAACTAAATTGCCCAAATCATGAAGTGAATAAGTGATACAAATTGGGGTGGAGAATAGTACTAAATTGTTGCAAACCAGGCTCTCAAACCTACTTAAAAATTGACCCTTTTTTGGAGAGCATGCAAGCACTTCCGTTTTTTTATCGATATTATATGAAAGAATTGCCTTAAACTGAGAAAACAGCTTTATGGTAGCTGTCAAATGCCCAAGCATGATTATGTGTATATAGTAGAATGAATCAACAGATGTTGGTTGATAGTCAAAACTGCTATCCGTTTCGTGAGCTCATGACATGTTCTGTTTTATTTGTTTATGTAGGGTCTGCAAACATGTTTGGTTGATAGTCAAAACTGATATCCGTTTCGTGAGCTCATGAATCAACAGATGTTGGTTGAAAGTACCTCACAAACTCAACGATTCATGGGAATGTTGCAAAATGGGATTGAGCTGAGCATTGTTGATGTGAGCTGTGTTAAAAGCATTTCATGGTATATATAAAATTACTAATTTTTTCTCAAGGAATTTCCTTGGTGATATAATGGCTAGGAGTCAAAAGTGCTCTAACTGTTTGCTGTTACCTGTAGGTACTTCTCAATTTATTTGTCTTGAGGAGTCTATTTGATCTGATCCTTGTGAAGAAAACGGTATGATAATCCACTACAACACAAAGCTTTATAGTAGAGATTTATAGATCATCTTTTTTTTTTTTTGCTAGAGCTGAGTGAATAAAAAATATAAACTTTACTATGATGTTGACCAATTTCTGTAATTTTTAGAAATCTTTAATGAGTTTTATTGGGAAGTTCCTTCATTTACTGTTCATCTAGAGATGAGATCATTGGCATTTGGACGGGTTTTATGGAGGAGGAAGCCACAACATGGAATATGTGTTACTATGCTAATGAGCCCAAGAAAGTTTTTTCTATGGAGTGATTAGGTATTGTTACCATATTCCAAATCTCATTAAACTAGATTTATTAGGCCAGGGGCCTTTCTAGCATCTAACTCAAGTAATAGGCTCATGCTTTTAGTGTTCTCTACTAAATTAAGTTGGACCTGCATATTTAGTTTAAGCCCGTCATTATGCTACTTTTTTTTCCCATGTAGCACATGATATATACAGTTACTGACTTGCAAGGGTGTAGTTATGTGATTATCTTTCTAATAGCTTCATCTATTTTTAATGTGCCAGTTGAATGTAATGCTTTGTTGATATTAGAATTTTGCTTCTTGACTAAAGCACTTCCTATTATCGTGCTATAGTTATCTAATATTTTTCTTTAGATCATAATTATTCCCGTTTTATTCTTGTCTAAGACATAAAACTATAATTAAAGTGCAAATGCATTGCTTAATTTAATTTATCTACATGTTCTCACTGTGAGTGTTCTTGTATTTGCAGATGGTGATGCTCTTACAACTGGAAGCATTAGGAGTGCAGATGCAGAAAAGAGACATTTAACAAAGGTATCCCTTGCCTCAAATTGTGACTTTGTGAGAGGTATTGTAACATAAGTTTAATATGACATGTACTTTATCTAGGTCGGTGACAATTGTTGGCAATCTACACTTGTATGTGATATATTTATTTTTTAAAATTTTTGGGTAGCATTTTTTAGATGATGCATGACATAGAATTACTGAGTAGCAAGTGTGCTTACCCACAGCTCTATGACTCATCTTTCTAATAGCTTTATCTATTTTTAATGTGTTAGTTCTATAACGATGGAAGACAATATGCACTTGCAGAAATAGTCATGTGAGCTTTGAAATCTCCTGATAGAAAAATACCATGTGTGGACAAACAGCCTCTGTTGCTGCCCTTGATCTTTTTACATATGTAAAACTTGGAAACTACCCATAGAACTTGCAAGCTTTCCATGTTTTATTGGATTTTCCCCTTTAGTTGTCATGCAAATTTGAAAAATAAACATGGAAACTTACAAGTTGCGATTGCATCTATTGTGTAAAACTTAACTCTAAACAAAATTCTTCCTTTTGATCTTTTGTGAATAGGCTAAGGCTAGGAGTACAGAAACATGGGACATTGATTCCTCCATCTGTCTAAAAGATTTTGAAACCAAAAATATCGAGAGAAAAAACTATAGGTACACACATGAACTATGTTTCATACTTGAGCAAGTCACAGAGGGCCATTTGATTTGTAGTGGATATCGGAGCAGGTGGCTTCGAACTTGTAAGGCTACGCCAAGGACGTGTTGTTGCTCTGCCTGCTCATGCTCGCGATGGCCATGTTGCTCTACCTAAGGTCTAATCAGTTACAATAGACTTGATTTTGTGTCATGAGTCACTAATCCTGTTGTGTAAATTTATCTTTTAGTTTGAAACGTTTTGGCCTCTGATGAGATTTATTTTGTGAGTCACTAATTGTCATAGCCACTTGGGATTGATACTTTTGTATGGAATTTTATTTGCTCCTAGATAAGTTGGTTTATTGTAGAATTTTCAGATATATTTGTTGTTTCAACTACAAAACGAGAGAACATCCTGTTGTTGGTGCTCGTTGTAATAGATGCCCAACCATTTAGACTTGTTATAACTAGCAGTAAATCACCTCTTTTATAATTTCCATGTTACTCTGATTTGTTTTTCTTTCTTCTCTTTGAGTTTATTGCAAATCTAAGCCTTAATTTTTTAAGTCATCCCGTTGCAACGCATGGGCACCATACTAGTAAATGATATAGAGAAAAAAGAGATAATCTCTTTTGGAAGGGTAAAGGAATCTGTTGGAGTGTTGAATGGAACGAGAGATCCCTTCCGTGAAGGGAACGGGAATGACAATGGAATGACAATGGGATGTCATTGCAGATGGTCCAACCTCGGTTGGTCGATCCTTAGGTTCCTGCAAATTGTTTGGTGCCATTTGTTTCAGAAACTATTTGGTGCCCTTTCATCATGGGGAAAAAGTCGCTTCTATCCGTTTGAATTGAACTAGAATCTTCCTTAGGTTGCTTGAGTAGGAGAACGTTTATTTTTGCGTTCACATGAGATATTAAAGGGGCATTCATACCACTCTGAAAGATCAAAGTTTTGGAATATACCACTCAGGTCATTGATAGGTGGGACTTATGTGTCTATGATAGTAAGTAGGATGATCTATTTCAAAACTTTTGATCTTTCGATGGTATGATAAAAATTATTTCTTAAAAGGAAATGTCTAATTGAAACTTTTGTAAACCAGTCAGGTTTTCTTTTTTTACACTAGGTCATGTTTGGTTAGCAGGTTTTGAAAAACTATCATAAATGTCCAGTTCGGCTAAGTGGAATGGCTTATGGCTACGAACTTAATGGTAAGTTGGACTTGAGAATATCAAAGTGTCGTCAAGAAGTCGGTCTGCTTTATTTAGCCTATGTGTGAGAAGCGGCTTCAAGATTAAAAAAAGGGCTTGAACCCTATGTGTGTTTGACTTTTTGAAACAGGAATAATCTATAGGCCATAAGCCCTTAAGAATTCTCATGTGATTGATTGTCTCATAGGAAAAAGAGAAATTACCATGGGATTTCTCGAATGAGTGTAGACATGAGATTGAAGTTCAGGATAACATTCTTCCAAAATTTGAATGAAATTTTTTTTATTGAATCACCTATATTTTCCCCTTTCGATGTTGTCATCGCCTTCTCCTTCTCCTCCATTTCAATCCTACCCACTTCCATCCCCTCGCTGCTATCATAGTCTTCTTATCCTTACTGTTTGTCGCCCACTTCCATCCCCTCATTCAATCATTCATCCTCATCTCCAATGAATATGGTTATTACATCTGCAATC
Source organism: Olyra latifolia (assembly GCA_036346145.1). Taxonomy (NCBI): domain Eukaryota; kingdom Viridiplantae; phylum Streptophyta; class Magnoliopsida; order Poales; family Poaceae; genus Olyra; species Olyra latifolia. Next base: position 35,963,876 of record CM070524.1, on the reverse strand, counting down.
ACCTTCTAACATTTTCTTGTTAATTTTGCGCCCCAACCTAATCGTAAACTCTTAAACCCCTACCCTCTCCCAAACATAGCAACACCCTCATGCTTGTTTTCCTTGCGAAATTGGTAGCCACCAGGCATCCGATAGTATGTACACATCCACTTCCTTCCACCATCTCCCTCTTCCTCCCTACTTCCTCCCACTGTCTTCAATTTCCATCTCTCTATCTCATCCCCCTTCTCTACCTCTCCGGCACTCCCCTCCTTCGCTCTCTCTCTCTCTCCGGCACTCCTAGCCTTCCTTCTCTCTATCTCCTCCCCCTCTCTTCATCTCTCCGTCGCTCCCCTCTCTCTCTATCTCTCCAACGCCTTCCTCCCCTCCCTCTCTCTCCGGTGCCTTCCTCCCCTTCCCTTTCTATTTTTTATGTGCTCCCCCCTCCCCCTCGCTATCTCTCTCATGTGCTTCCCTCCATCTCTCTCTTCGCCCCCTTCCTTCCCTCCCTCCCTCTTGCTATCTCTTTGATGTGCTTCCCTCCCTCTCTCTATATCTCTCACGTGCTCCCCTCCATCTCTCTATTTCTCTATCACCTTACTCCCTTCTCTCTCTATCTCCTCCCCTTCCCCTCTCTATCTGTTCATGTGGGTTGAACTCTAGTGCGTCACATCCTGACCTCTAGCTTGATTGGTGCAAGCAAGAAGATTGTTGGAAATTTTTTTTTCATTGTTGCAATGGGTGAATTAGGATGTTTTAATTTTCCATGTTGCAGCAGGTGATTGGGGATATTAGTATTAACATTTTTTTCATTGTTACAACAAGTGGTTTGGGATGTTATTGCTAGGTTTCTCGGACATCCAATGTCTACCATAACCCTTTTTCTTAAGATGGAACACAAAATTACATTAAGCATTAGAGATAGAGATGGGGTAGGTCGAGGCTGAGTCACACCTCAATCTAACCCGACCTGGGTCTCTCCATGGTCCAACCTACATCGTGTATCGCATCCTATAGCCCCAGCCGCCCCGTCAGTGCCTGGCTTGCCTCGGCCTGAGAAGAAATGATGGCGTCTAGGGCAACCATGCACCTCGGAGAGACCGACGTCATGTGTCATCACCTATAGAGTAGAAGTCGTGTGTTATGGAGCGCTCAGCGTCAAGTGCCACCAAGCATGGAGGACAGACCGACGTTGAGGGTGGATGGGCTTTGGGAAGAAGTAGGTGTCAAGCGCACCGCGTGGAAAGGAGAGGATGGCCCAAGGAGTTGACTAGTTGAGGAGGTGTTGATGTCAACGAACGCGGGCTTAGAAAATAGGATTCCCGTCAGCACCGGGAGCTAGGTCCCAGGCGTGCCAGACGCTTTGATCTTGCAATCGGCAAAAGGACTTAATCAACTTTCACCTAGCTGATTAGATCCGCAGTGTGATGAATATGCAACACTTGGAAAAGGATTCGAGCAGAGTAACGGATAACAAAACTATCGGCTTAGATCATATCCAAACCAACAGTTTCAAGGGTAAATAGTCTATCACTTAGACGATGAAATCAATCGAGCAACAGAAAGAGGGTAAACAGACTATCGACAAATAACAAGCTATAAGCCGATAGAACGAGGTGTAAACAATCTACCACCAACGAATGTGTTGATCGGCAGAAAGAAGTGAAGCCTAATCCTTGGTTGAAATAGTGATGCACAGTAATATCAACCAAGATAGTATTTCGACTGAAAGCCGATGCAAGACTGTAAATCAAACTTAATTGAGACTGTACTTACTTGCAAAAACTCCCAAGTTGTATCTCAAAGCTGATAGAAAGGCGATGCGTAACAAGTCGATCAAAATCTAAATACGACGAAACTACTGTAAACTAAGCTAATGCGATGAAAAATAAAGAACATGTAAAAGTAAATGTATTTGATTGATCTGTGGATGTCCTTACACGCCCTTAGGGCAAACTATTTATACAGACCTTTAGACTCGACTATAACTAGGACTCTTGACTCACATCTGATGCAAACTCAACTCGACCTTCCATATCTAACTAACTTATCCTTATATACCATATTTTTGGCTGATTCAGACTCATCCTTCCACTTATATCCTTTCTTGCCGATTTGGTCTCCTCCATATCTCTAGCTGATCTTCCTTGCTGAATTTGAATCCTTCCATATATACTCGTCAGCTGATTGGGCCATTGTATTACTTCGTTTTAACCCGGTTCCTTCAAGGCCCAAGCTGACTTTTTGGCCCATCGGCTTTTGCCAAATTCTAGTGTCAACACATGCCCCCTAATTTTGGGATATAATGTTTATGCCCCAAAATTATCAGCTATTGTATCAGCATCTCACTCCATCTTGATGTCGTCATCAACCAAAAAAATCTATCATAGCCACCTTTATTAAATGGCTCAAATATCACCGGCCTCGGTGCCCATCCCTGCGACAAAGAGTGCAGAGTCGTTTTAGCTTCAGCACCGTCGCATGACAAAGCCCCTTCGTATTCCCGATCTTGTCTCTATCTGTGGAATTCGTTTCAGCTTCTACATCATCGCGCGGCAAAACCCCTTCGCATTCTTGATTTTGTCTTTTTCTTGCGACGCTTCAACTAACCACGTCTCCCTTATAAACGATAACGATGATTTTTACCACACTGCTCTTCACAACCAAAGCATCAAAATTCCACCTCTCCTATAATTAAAACTCTCTTCCTTGTTTGCCATGTCAACCAACTTCTTTTCAGGCTCTTCCTTTTACTCCTCCACTTTGTTTGAACATTCCGACGCCCATTTTGACAATGACACCTACTCTGAACCCATCGGCTATCCAATCGATGAGAACAATGATTCGGCTATCATTGCAGCCCTTCAGGCAGAACTCTCTGCTGAAGTTAGGACAGAGCAAGAAGTTGATGATGACACGGCTATTGCGCAGCTCCTCCAAGAGGATTACATTGCTGCCAATATCGCCACCGACGGCGATGCCGGCGATGTGGCCCCTCTCACTATCGGAGAGGGAGAAGGGGATGGTGAAGCAGTTGCGGTGGTCAAGGAATAACGTGGAGGGGATCGAGATGTAGATCTCGATGCTGCCGTCCTTATTGGGGCCGATGCCCTTCATGCCATCGCCATCTCCGATGATCAGGATGGCCAACCAGCGCTGCCAAGGCCCACAGCCGATCTTGCACCACCGCACTCTCCGGCCAGCTCCTCCAGCAGCAACCACGGTGGCGGCGAAAATTTTATCATTAGTTGCAACCATGACGGGAATAAGCGTCGCCGATTCTTTTAGGATTTTTATATCGACTTTCGTAATGTAGTCGATAGGCCCCTTGTAAATTCTAGCCTTCGGGCTTTTAATGAAAATCATCTTTAGTACGCATCGGCTTTTACCAGCTGTCGTCAACTTATGTAGCTGATAATTTCTTATTCATCATTCTCTTTAGCCGATACGCACTTTGAAATTTACAAACAGTATCATCGACTTGAAGCTAAATCACAACTTGCTCTCATCTGTGTTGTTGAAATCTTTAGATCTGCCGTTTAACGTGAAATGACAAGTTGCGATTTATCGCGTATCTTTCCTGTGCCACAGTGAAACCCTAGTTTTTCACCACTGACTATAAATACCGGGACCATCCTCTGTCATTTTCACGCCTTCGAGTTTCTAGTCTCTGGCTATCGGCTTTCACACCTGCATCGGCTTACAGCCCCCTCTTTCAGATTTAAGCAATTTCCCAGCAATCATGTCTCAGGTACTCCTTTTGTTTCCTAATTTTCCTCATACCTTCACCCTTGGTCCGGTGGAAAACCTCACCCATTGGACATCATAAACCTGGATGTCCCTCGTCTACCTCTGTTTGCCTTGGGTGAAAATGTAAAAGGCTGGAACGATAGCTTTAGGTCTTGGCCGACTGAGTTGGCCGATTGGAGGGACTGGTTCATTAGGGTATCGGCTAGTAAGAGGTCTGAATGGGAAATCATAGGGATAGCTGACTGCCTTCTCCTTTTCTTGTCTGCTCCTATTGCCAATGAATCCATGTTGGCATCGACCTGTTACTTCTGGTCGGATACCTTTAATGCCCTCATGCTCAAGCCAGGGCCGATAGGTCCAACCCTCTTAGATGTAGCTATGCTTTGCGGCTTGAGGCCGGCTTACAACTTACCGATCACCTTCAAGCTCATCTCCCAGAAAGGCGAAGGTTGAAACCGGTATATTGAAGACAACAATCCAGGCGAAGGGCCGATATCGGACAAAGAGCACGTTGTGTTCCTTAATGTATGGTCGGATCGCTTTGTGTTCTATGGAGCTTCCCTGGGCCCGACGCAAGTGTACCCAGGCTTGGCCGAAAGACTTCTCTGCGGAATACGAGTGTCTCTAGCAAAGCTGCTTCTGGGATCGGTCTACCACATGATGCACATTGTCCGATCCTGGCTATTCTTGGGCCTTGGAGGCCACTTAGTAGGAAACCCAGGAGGGCCAATGTGGTTTATGCAACTCAGGTTATACACCCAATTCCATCGGCTATGGCAAACTCCCATTAACTCAGACGTTCCCTTTTCCTGTGAGGACATTCCAGAGGGAGAAGAGATGGCATACAAACCAAGCCGATCCTACGGAGAAGCCATCATCTCCGGCCAAAGCTCCGCCAAGCTTCGTGCATCGGCTATGCTTAAATACTTCGACTTCTTCAACTTGGCCGCCGATGAAGTCCCATCATGTCACTTATTCTGCTATCGGGAGGCAGAAGAATTCCCTATCCCTTCTTTCTTTCATCTCTCCGATCACCTCGATGAGGAATCGCGAGAAATCCTAAAGCACTTCATCTCTCCTTGCATTCAGGTCGTCGGTGTAATACCTCTAGCCCGGCTCGGCCCAATCGTGGCCTAATCTCGGCCCAAGGTCATTCTATTTAAGGGCCAGCTCTGGGAGGGGCCACGCCCCAGCCTTTCCCCAGCACCGAACTGCTTCGCCGCCCCTGCTCGTGCTAGCAGCCACCTCGTCTCCCGCCGCCTTAGCCCACGCCAACCCTAGTCGTCGCCGCCGCCGCCGGCCGCTAGTCGTAACCGCCGCCGTCCTCTCTGTAGCGTCTTAACCGCCCGTCGCCACCGCCGTCCCTCGCGCTTCCCCCGTCGGCTCGCCGTCAGCTCACCGCCTTGTCGTTGCCTCACATCGCCGCCACCCGGGGCTGACGTCGCCTGGTGCTACGCGTGCATGGAGGAAGCAAGAAGCAGAGGGAGAGGAGGAGAGGAGAAAGGAAGAAGAAGATCGTTGGGGAAGGTAATAGAGCTAGGGCTTGGGTTCATCTCGTTTTCCTTGTTAATTGAGATTATACCTTGCAAAATTAGTAGTTGCTCTTGGTAATTGCCCCTATTTAGTGTTCAATCTTATGGATTGTTGAGGATTAGTGGTAGAAAGTGAGATTTTAGGCGCTGGACATGCTGTCCAGCAGCTTCCGTGTGGGTTTTTATCCATATAGATCGCAAATTAGCTCGTGGTCATATGCTGGGATTGGTGCGTATCGTCGTTAGCTTCATTCTGAGTACAAAAACACAGAAAACGGGCACCCGGTTAGAGAGATATTACTGTTTTAGCACCGCTGTCCAGAAATTTTAATTAGTGTTTCCCGAGTTGTTGATATTGGTAGAGATGGATTATAAATGGCATAGTGGTAGGGGATGTGTATAGGTTCGGGGAGTCTTATCTATTTGTGTTCTTTTGGGATCGTCGAATTGAGAGATGTCATCTTCTATAGGAGGAGCCACGAGTTTGGCGTCAACCACAAATCCTACTAGCTCCTGTGGATAGAAAAGGCAAGTATATATTATTCAAGTGTGATGTGTTGCATGTTTACTTTCATAATGAATTATGATTGATGATATGGAAGTGCATATTTAACCTAATAAATATGATTGTGCTATGTTTCCTTCTTTTAATATCATGTTAGATTCTTGTAACACGGATGTGAATGTATGATTGTGTATGCTCTTGAGCTATGGATCGCCGAATGGTAAGTGGCAAGTGTTGAGTTGTTGTATTCATCTGCATTCATGTGCATGAGCTGGGTCGAAGAATGATCATATAACTAGTCCAGAGTGTTTTAGGCCAGGTCGGTGAGTAAGCTATATGATCAGACCCATGAGCCTTAAGTCCTACGAGAGTAGGCACTCCACGGGATTGGAGGAATTGGTCCCCGCCTGATTCAGGACGGGCAAGAGTGTGCACCGACGGGTGACACTCTAGCTATACCGATATGAGATCACAGTGAACAGACGCATATCGCATTGCATTGATCTTTAATAGTGACAGATAGTGAAATAGTAAAGTGACAGTGATGTTTTGTTATGTTTATGATGGTTATCTTATTGTCCTCCTTGTTTAATATATACTTGCTGAGTCGTGGACTCACTCTTGTTTGTCTTTGGTTTTTAGGTGTTCGTTGATGGCGGCATGCACAGGGTTGAAGTAGTTTCCCTTTTGGCACCAGCACACTAAACAACTTTCACGTAGTTAGGCCTACTTTGTTTAATTTAAGCTCTTTTGTATCATGACACAGTGTGACAATAGATTAGGATAATGGGCTTGTTGAGTTCTGTTCTTATTATGTTCGTGTAATGTGATTTGGCTAAAGTTATATGTGCATCTGTCGACGCTAACGATAAGCGAGGTAAGAGGTGATTGTGTTTGGGGCCCCGTTGAGAGGGAGCCGGTGGCTTGCCTATGGGGGCTTAAATAGTGATATTATTGTTATATATATGTGCTTATGTTGTTTTCTGTCTGCTGAGTGGATGTCCGAATTTTAGGGGAGGTTCTGTCGAAATTTTGTATTTTTAGGGTGTTAGTAGCATTCCGAGCCTGGAGGGGCTAGGGTGTTACAGTCGGCTTAACCACCCAAGCTAGGAAATTCAAGCCTTCTTTTGAATTTTAACACCCATCCGTCCATGCCAGGCAACTTGGCTTTGGGCAAACCATTCCTGATTTAATATTAAACTGGCTATTCCAGCCCCGACTCTCATCGGCCAAGAATACCATAAGTGTCATCCTTGGTTTGGTCAATGATTTATTTTGTACTGAGCTTCCATCACTCCGCCTTGGAGGCAAAACTTCTCTTCCTTTTAAGCAATGGTGGTAGCCCATCTCGGATGCCATCTTCCCAACCAATCGCCCTCTTAAGTTCTACACCAATCGGTTTTACCCAGATCTCCCTAACCTCCTCAAAGAGACTCTTCAAGAGGTTAAAGAGGTTATTGCTGAGGAGGACGAGTCTTCCCTAGTTCTTCTACTTCTTCCTCGGGTAGCCGACTGACCTCCTAACCTTCTTTATTAGTCATATAACATCTTAAGCCGATCCTAACCTCATGTTGCTCTTGTAAGCGGATCAGACTAAGAAGACCCTTGCCGGAACTGTTGCTATTCGTCGGCCAACCTATATTCGAACGCTCCAACCCTTCAGAGTTAGCGGCGAAGAAGGGCAAGGCTAAGAGTAAGTCCTCACCACATCGGCTTTCATCCATATATCGCTTTATTATCTTACTAAGCCGATGTGCCACTTGCAGATGTCAAGCGCTTCGCATCCAAGAAGGATGCCCCAAAGCTAAAGAAGAGCAAGAAAGACCCCACTGCTACTGATACTGCCGACGTGAAAGAGGGCGTAGCCGAATTTCAGCCCCAAAGATCGGCTCTTCAAGGGGTATGTTTTTCGCTCAACTCCTGTTAAATAACTCCACCGCAAATTATTCCTTATTACTTCTTTTTAGGACACGATGGTGGACATTCTCACCTTCACACCTCCATCGGATCCCAAGCTGACCCAATCTCCTGCTGCTGTTGCCGATCAGGTATGTATTTTTGCTTCCTTTGGTTCTTCATGCCTCATATTATATTGACTATTCCTCCATTACAGCCTCCCTCAAAGCTGATCAAGGGGGCCTTCAACATCATCGCTCTCTAGACTTCGATCTAGGAGAGTTTGAAGATGAAGGCGACGAGGGAGTGGATTCCTGCCCTGTGACTGATCCGTACAGGATCTCCAAGGAGGCGGGCCAGGCATCGGCAACAACCATCGTCACCCCTGAGGTCCTGGAGAAGCTCAAGCGTCTGGAGTTCCTTCCTACCTCCAACGCTGACGCTCTTCTTCAAGATGCGCAGCCGATCCGTAACACGATGCAAGACCTGGACATAGTCTTCCCGGAGGCAACCCAAAGAGCCCTCCTATCGGCCTGCAATGTTGATTCACATCGGGAGGGCGTAGGGTTGGCAAAGAAGCGGACAGCCCGATGCGCAACTCAGCAGGACAAGAAATATCTTCTCAAGTCCCTGGCAGCGGACACCAATACTCAGCAAGAAGCCTATCAAAAGCTTACTAAGTCGGCCTCCGATGCCACTAAGGAAGCCAACGCTAGCTTGGCCGCCGTCCTTATTTTGGAGGAGAATTTGGAGACGGCGAAGGGCCAACTGGCACAGGCCATCTAGGCCAAAGAGGAAGCCGACGCAGCTGTCCTACTCCAGAAGCAGAAAGTCAAAGAATGCATCACCTCCGTCAAACAGCAGAAGTCCCAGATTGTCGAAGTTCCAAGGTTGGACAAGGATGATGAGGCGATCATCTGGTAGGTACAAAAGATTCTAGCAGCAGCAGCGACGGCTGTCTCCAAGGTCATGATGCACACACGGGTCGGCCCGATCTTCTGATGAGAACGATACGTCAATTTGTGAATGTTGGTTTCGTGATCTGTTAGTGATATGCCCTAGAGGCGATCATATGAGATGATTGTATCATACGTCTATGTTCATGTACTTATTAGTTCCATGAATAAATATCACTCCTTTGTTCATTGAGTATGACTTAATTGTGAAACACATTGGTTATGAGATATTATTCTAAACGATCCCTGGTCACATATCATTATGTGGAACAATAGTGATCTGACCAACACATGTATTGATTGATGGTAATGTTTCACATACCATAGATATGGAGATATCAAATCAATAATGTGGGCACATGATAAAGAACATGGGGTTGGATAGACCCGCTCCGAGACACTGCTTGAGATTGTTATCTTAGAAGTGCCATCAGGGTATAGTCTCGAGTGGTATACCTATACGATCCTTTGACCTGAGATTCTTATTGATTCTCAGCATGCGTAATTGTATACTTTGGGGCTATCAAATGCTTCACCGTAATAGGAAAGTTATAAAGGTAGCTTACGGGTATGCCATGAAACATGACGTGAGATGTAAGAGATCAAGATGGAATTTGCCCCTCCTTGATAACGGGAGAGATATCTCTGGGCCCCTCGGTGTGGATGGATAAGAAAAGTGCATGGCCATGCCAAAGTGATTAAAGAGTTAATCACGAATTATATCCATTACATTGACGAGTGAATTTGTCGAGCTATCACAAGGGTGGCACGCCTCTGCCTTGAGCTTGGTGATATCGTGTGGCAAAAGGATCCTATGTGAGTGTATCAAGGTTGGTGATTCGATCATTGTGTACATTCGGGGTCAATATGTCTTTGCTAGGTACCGCTATTGACTTGTGGTGCAGGAAGGGTTCTCGGGACCGCGCCGACTTGTACATGAGCCTAATGGGTCACACACTTAACGGGTTGGATCATATCGATGGATTGGATCCATTAGTGGGTTTATACGGATTTGGATCTTCGGCGTCTTAATGGATTTCTATTGTAAAAGATCCATTAGCGTGAGACCTAGTGGGCTTCCATATCCATTAGGCGAGACCTAATGGGCTTCTATCGTAGAAGGCCGTTAGTGCGCTCTATATAAAGGAGGCATGGGGCGTGCGGTGTGTTAGTCTCCCCACCACGAGCCCTAGCCGCCGCCACGTCCCATCGCCCTAAGAACCCTAGCCGCGCGTGGGTGCTAGCACACCAACAGCGGTGTTCCCACCCCGGGCGTGTGGATACCGTGGGCGTCGTCGCTCTCGCGTCGGCCGATCGATTCGATCGGCTACATAACTCAGACGACTACGTCGGCGTTCTTTGTGGCGGCGATCGCGGCGAGGAGAAGTTGTACCACGTCGTGTTCGACTACGTCTGATTAACCGCGAAGACGCGGATGCTTCACCCACTCTACTTCCGCTGCTAACGTGCTCCAAGGGTAATGCTCCATGATCTCCGACTCGCATGTTGCCTGGGTGTTCGCGGTAAGAAAAATTTTGTTTTCGGCTAGCGTAGCACCGTGTTCTCCTACATGATCACGGCTACCAACCTGCGAGGAAGGAAACCAGTAATCGCGGCATCACCAACACGAGTCAATCAACCACGGCTAGACGCGATTGATCCTTATCCCTGCGAGCAATTGAGAACAAACAAGAACAAGATGGATAGCAAACTGAAACAAACCAATCTCTCAAATTAGAGGTGAGGTTCTGTTTCTCGAGTCGAGTAGTCTAGTCGACACACGCAACCACGAGGAGGGACGCACACGGGGTCTACCAAGCACAACAAACCTAAGAACAATGACGAAACGATGGCTACTTATAGCCAAGGGGGCGGCCAAAGGGGTGGACGTGAAACCCTAGATACATGGGCCTTGGGCCCAAAATTGAGTTGGTGCAACACCTGGCAGATTTGGTCCGCTTGAATGTTTCATCGATTTCGAGTGACTTGGGATGAATTTGGAGATGACGCTAGATGCATTCGAAAGCTTATCTCCTAAGATTTCTATGAAGTGGTAGAACGTCCCAAACGGTGTCCGTATGCAGATGTTATGACCGTTTGAAGTTGGACTAGTCGTAGACGGCCGAACTGGACTCGTGGACGAATTGGGCTTGATCATGGATTCGGCCCCGTGCGTCATGGTTTCCTTAAACTTGATGATATATCACTGATCCTCCAACGTTGATGGCTCTAATGGTTTGACATATGGATTCATTCCAGTCTGTCGAGTCCCTTGCTCCGTAGTTGATGTCGTCGACAGAGACGTTATTGACGTATTGGAAGAAGTGGGAGGTGTAGGAGGTGTTGTGTTTGCATATACGCCGGTGATGTCCTCATCAGGTTATCTGCCGTTGCCAGTTCGAGTCGATTCTGAATGATCAGTATTGTACCTTTCTTTTCATGGCCTCGAGCCAATTTATGTAATTTTCCCTCTGATTTGGCTTGAGTGCCTTGTATCTGATGTACTGAAGCACTTAATGCAATTTTCTTTCATCTTTATTTGTACTTGCCTTATCCCGCTATTCAAACTTAATTCCCACACCGTCCTGCCAGCAACGTATTGGGATGGTACTCAAGGCGACGTCTTTTACATCGACTGTTACGAATTGGATTGGCTTTTAGTAGATCACGATCATAAGCCGACCCAAACGCTAGGATAGTATTTCTTCAAATATTTACCATTGATCGTCTTGTGGAATACTTCTCCCTCCAACGTTTCCAAAATATACGAGTTACCAGGCACTGATCGGCTTATGCGATATGGCTCCTCCTAGGTAGGAGACCACTTTCCATAGCGCTTGTCTTTCGAGCCGATAGGTAGCACTGTCTTGTATACTAACTCACCTTCGGCAAAAAACTTGGCAACAACCCCTTTATTGTAGTATTTGGCCACCCATGCCTTATTCTTTTTGATATGTTTGAACACCTTAACCTGATGCTTGGATGAATCTTCCAAATTGTCCATTTGTATATTCTTGTAATCCTCGGCTCGTAACTCGTCTTGTTTGCTTATCCGTAACGAGCTGATACTAACCTCCAAGGGTAATACTGCTTCTTGGCCATATACTCATTGATAAGGAGAAACCTTGGTTGCTCCAAGGCATGCAATCCGATAGACCCATGGTGAATCCAGTAGTGTTGTGTGCTATGTCCTCAGCTTCTCGTCTATCTTCCTCTTTATTAGCTTAATCAACTATTTATTAGACGATTCAGCCTGTCGGTTAGCTTGAGCATAGTAAGGTGATGAATTCAAGACCTTAATACCAAATTCTTTGGCAAAGTCTTAAAAGCTCTCTAACATGAATACAGTCCCTTGGTCTGTCGTAATTATCATTGTATCCCGAATCGATATACGATGTGTTCCTTCACAAAGTCGATAGCTTCAACGGTTGTTACTTGTTTCAAAGGGGCTTCCACCCACTTGGTGAAGTAATCAGTAGCCACCAGGATGTATTTGTGCCCTTTATATGAAGCAGGGTAGATTTGGCCGATTATATCGATTCCCCCATCCTCTGAACGACCATGGCTTGATAATCGGATTCATAGCTGATGCTGGAGCTATCTGGACATTACCAAACCTTTTGCAATCTTAGCATCCCTTATAATACCTAAAACAATCTTTCAACATGGTCGACTAGAAGTATCCTGTTCTTCTGATACGCCACCTCATTTTGTGAGCCGATTGGTGAGTTCCACAAATTCCCTCATGATCCTCTCCCATGACGACTTGGCCTCTTCTGTACTAAGGCATTTGAACAGCAATCCTTCCAAAGTCCGATTGTACAGCACTCCATCGAGTAGTATGTACCTCAGAGCCCTTCTTTTTAATTTCTTATCTTTACACCCTGAAGGGTTCTGTAGGTACCTAAAGATTTCTTGCCTCCAATCATCCTCCGCGGTTGCAACTTCTAACACATCCCTGGCTTCCATCGGCTTGTAGCCAGACGCACTTTGTGCTAGCACATTGGCTTCACAATTTTGTTCCCTGGGAATGTGAGTGATTTCAAACGTTCTGAATGAGCCAATGATATCCAAACATTCATTCAAGTATCCATTCAAAATTTCGTCTTTGCATTCATAATTCTTGGATACTTGTTGTACGACTAAAAGTGAATTGCCGAAAACCTCCACAGCGTCGGCTCCTACGCTTTCTAGCAACTACAGTCCTTTTAGTAAAGCCTTATATTCCACTCGGTTGTTCGAGCACGGTGACTCCACCTTTAGCGTGAACTTGAACCTGCCCCCTTTTGGGGATATTAGCAACAAGCCGATTCCACTCCCTTGAATGCAAACTGATCCGTCGAAGAACATTGTCCAGGGAGCAATGCTGACTATACCTTCAGTTATGGCAGGACAGTGGCTAGTAATGAAATCGGCCAATATGTGGCGCCCCTTCTAAATTCACATTCGGCTCAAAGAAGACATTGCCTATTCACTGTCCATGTGGTTGGAAAATAACATATGAGCTGCTAAAAAGCAAGCCGAGCATGTTAGCTCCCAACCCGAGCATGCAGCGATGCAAACCGGGTGCCCGGATATGTGCCCGGTGATGGCTCCTAAGATCAACTACCATCACTCACATATCCTGACAAAGATGTATAGCACAACACATACACCGTGTGACACAATTTTAGATAACCAAAACAGTATGGGCTGCTGTCCATACAATGTATATGACATAATCAGAGTATCGTAGCAGTGGAATAACAAGTTTGTTCAACAAAAACAACGAAAGATTCATCATATTCAAACCAAAAGGCCAGCGTGGTATGCCCCCATTAATCCCATGGGCAACCGACTGGAAGCTAAAACTCCGCATCTTGCCCGCTAGCGCCGTCATTCCCCGCTTGATAGTAGTACTCAAACGTAGAATCATCTTCATAACCTGAAATTGCAGCATCCGGGTTGAGTACAAAAGGTACTCACACTAGGGAGGTAATATATATCCTCATTCATGAGTGGCATGTAGCAAAGGAAGGCGTAAAGGTTATCTTCAGCATAAAGAGCATTTACAAGATATAAATATAAATAGATTGTAAATTGCACTTTAATAAAATGTTGGGAAAGTAATAACTTGTAGTAACCATCATAATTCTTCATCATAAATTCCATCATCATCAATCTCTGGGGCTCTAACCACCCTCGGTCTCCATCCGACCATAATCAAAACATGCTCGGGCTCTATCCGCCCTTGGTCTCTATCTAACCATACGCCACGAGCAACCCCATGCTCGAAAATACACACGGCTATCCCACCATGCCCAAAACCAATACCAAAACTGAACCATGAGCTAATATCAGTGTCTCGCTTCACAAGTTTTCGTCCTTAACCCTGGACGCGGCTGTTCGAACAGTTTAACACTCTGCAGAGATGTACGACTTTACCCACACGACACAGCAAGCTATGCCGAAGCCTCTTAGATGTACATGACAGTCCATTGGGTCATCCGGTAACTGTCACCCTATGACCCCACGTGCCGTGTTGTGGTTTGAAGGAGTTAACCGTTGCTGTGGACGTTGCCCATGGCCCTCTGTCCGGACGTCCATGGACCCCCACGGAAGCAGCGCTATCTGTGACTGTCCCCCACACAAAACACTAGCAAATAAACCTCAATAGCCCCAATGGTACCCAACGGCGCAAGCATGCACAGGAAATTGGCCAAGTGTCCCATAAACACGTGTGGTCGTACGTATAGTAGCTTGAAGGGATTGGCACCATGTTCGGTCCTTAATTCACTCGAACGAGGCTACGTGTCTAGGATCCATCCTCCCATCATTCCCCTATCACCCGTTCAAGTTTAACTCAGAGCTCACACATAATCCATCATCATCGTTACCAGTATCTTATAGCAAATTATTCACAATTGAAGTCGTATGACCAACGGAATAACTCCATCGATCGCTTTACCTCGTTGACTCTAAGCATTGCTAAGCCTTCGTAGACCAAATATAGTTAATAGTACCCACTTAGGCAACCAAGGAAGAGAGTGTCAAACCTATCATGGTACTGACCACTATGTAGCAGACAACTAATTTCTACCCACCAATTAACACGTACTTCAAAGTAGCATGCGAGCAACTCATAGAGCATAATTAAAATCATGCATTTGTAAATCATGGGATCAACATGATTCAAAGGAGAGTATATAGTGTCTGGTTGCTGCTCGTTGGCAGGGAGAGCTTCTTGATCTAGCTCGGGCCCTTCCGGAACGTCGGTTCCTATCGTTCGTTAAGAAGCATATCAAATAAAATCTAAATAAAATATTCAACAAATAGAAACTGCAAATATTGTTAGGGATTTAGATAGTTCATGAGCTAATGCAAATTTTGCAAAAAGAATCACCCAAATCCGAGTTCAGATGAGAGAGATATGGCCAATCGAAGTTTAGGTGGTATTCTTGCTCGAGATGACTTGGGCTTGCTCGGGAATGACCATAGTTGTTCGGGAATAGACCAAACTTGCTCGGAAAAGGGTACCCTTGCTCGAGAATGGCATCCTCTTACCCAAGAGTGGGTTCTCTTGGTTGGATATGGCATATCTTGCTCGGTTAGGACTTCTCTTGGTCGGGCATACCTAATCTTGCTCGGGAGAGTCGTACAGACTGTATGTTGCTAGGTACGAGTTATATTTGAGATTACAAACATGCTCAGTTGAAAAAGTGATCTACACAAAAGTTGTAGAAAATTTCAGGGCGCATCTTTTTCATGTAGACACATTTTTCATCGGAGCAACAGGTGATTTTATAAAAATTATTTCGTGCACTGCTATGCAGAGAATGGGCTGAAACCATGTTTCTAGGGCTGCTCCTCTCACACTTTGGTGCATCCAAGAAAATGATGTAACCAAGAGTGGTAGATGATGAAACATGTGAAGGATGGACAGGGAAAAGGGTTCTCACCTAGCAAGAGAAACCTTGCTAAGAGATGGACGCTCGATGAATGGAGAGGTTGAAGACGAACACGCCGGTTCGTCCCAAGATAATGCTGGCTGCTCCTGGGCTTGTTTCTTGCGGATTCTTCTCCTTCTAGGCCGTGGATTTGGTTCTACTCTTCCTTTAGCTCATGGAGATAGTCTTCATGCTCATCTCTAAGCTTGCATGCGAACCAAAATGACATGCAAGGTGAGACACGAACAGATTACCTGGCTGCAGTCAAGAACAACAAAGTATGAAGATGAGAAGCATCAAGAACTCACCCAAAACCTTGTGCATGCACGAATGGTTTGGATGCACTTGAAGCTTAGGAAGTAACGAAGCTATTCTTGCTCATCTCCCACCCAGGATATGGGTGAAAAAGGCACAAGGAAGAGGGAAACGAAATCAGCACGTTGCTATCTAGAAATCGAGCAGCAGAGAGAGCAGTGAGCAAGAACCATAGTAAACCTTTGTGCATGTGCTTACCATGGAGTGGAATGGATAGTCAACGATTTCAGCTTTCCAACGATATATAACACCCTATATGGATTCCTGGTGGTTTGGGTGGAGATTTGAAAATGGTGGAGGTGGAGATAAAGCACAGCTTACTGTTCTTGCTACTGTCCAGAACTTGGACGTGGGAAGAATGAGGGTGAGGGCTGGTTGAAGAGGGTGCAGAGGGGTTTAAATAGAGGTATACTTTTTCATTGACAAGTAGTTCTAGGTACCTATAGTAGAGGGGCTGCGGGTAAGATTCCTGGTAGGAAAAGATGAGGTGCAGGTCACTGCAGACCGCCCCAAGTCGACCAAAGGATGGAAGATTAAACCGACATTGCGGAGGGCAAAAGGAATAAAGTATAGATGTCATGGCTGGGTTGTTTGAATAGGTACGAGCTTACTCGAGATTCTCCTTGCCCGGTCAGATCTTCTGTTGCTCGGTTCGACCGTCTATAGCTCGGGCAGCTTCCTCTAGGCATCTTCTAGGTCAGACAAGTGATTATCAGCTCGGATGGGTAGCAACCAAGCTCGGGTAGAGCTCGGTGAAGTCCGGCACAGTCACTACCTTGCTTGATAGAGCTCGGGTGGACTCTACCTTGCTCGGGCAAGCTACAGCTAGCTCGGGCATTTAGAAAACATGCCCGACGGGCTAGGTCTCACTACTTTAGTGGTTTGGCCAGAGGGTTTAAAGTTAAAAGCCTTATGTTCCCACCATAGAGCATGGTGGTTGAATGCAAAAACTTTTGTAAAAATGAACATGCTAATGATATGCATAGCTATACGTAATTTAACAGCTGGGCTGTTAGACAATATCTGTCCCTTAACCGCTCTAGCCGATTCGTACTTCAATTTGTACTCTATAAGTGCGTACGCCCATTTTCCTAACCGTCCTTTCAATATCGGTGCAGATAGCATATATATTATTACGTCGGCTTTGCAAATTATTTTGCACTCGATAGCCAGGACATAATGCCTCAATTTGGTGCAAGCGAAATATAAACATAAACATAGCTTTTCCACTAAAAATACCTTGTCTCCGCATCGATAAGTCATTGGCTCAGATAGAATATCACATTTTCCTTGCCTTCAACCTACTGTGCCAAGACTGCACCAATTGAGTCATTTTCAACCGATATGTAGAGTTTGAATGGGACCCATTTTTGAGGTGCCACCAACACCAGAGAGCTAGCCAAATACTTCTTTATGTCGTCGAAGGCATCGACCTCCTGATGTTTCTTCTCCCAAACAAACTGTTGATTGGCTTTCAGGACGTGTTTGGTTCGTAGCTGTTGATGAATTATGTCGGTAATATACTTTATAGGGCTATGCGAAAGACCACAACTCGATGGTAGCACAGGGGACAGGATTTATACAGGTTCAGGCCCTCTGAAAGAGGTAATACCCTACTCCTATACTCGTGGATTTGTATTATGGGGTGTCGATCACAGTGAACAGGGGATGATCATAATGATCGTACGTTCTCGCCTAAGATTGCGCGAGATTGGATATAATTGAAGATGTCTAACTAAGAACCCCGACCCCCCTTATATAGTGTAAGGGGTAGGGTTACAGATTGGTTCCCTAGTCGGTATTAGGGAAATAAGGGATATGGTCGAGTCGGCTTTCCTTATCTCTACGTATTCGGGTAGGATAGGATCCTACTTCTTATAGAACAAATCGGGCCGCGCCGTCCACCAAGCCCGCCTTCTGGAAGATCCACGCGACTTGGCCCAAGGAGGTGGTGTGTCCAATCGTCTATCTCCAATACCCGGGGCCCATGTTGTGCACAGTAGCCCCCGAGTGCTTTGTGACTGAGTTGTTTAATTCTGAGTTCGGCTTGCAGCCCGTCAAGTGTAATCCGAGTGACATCAATTTTTGTTCGGTCGATGTAGTTCTGCTCGCCGAGTAACCTGCTGATTAAACATAACAATTGCAAATGACTCAAGAGAACATCTCAAGCCTCTAAAAAGATGTTTGGTACCTAGTCCGACTGGTCAGTATGCCGGCTATTGGCCCCACAGAGAGGCATACCAAGAAAAGTGGTTGTAGCCGAGTGATTAGTGTCACCCTGCCTTATCCTCCCTGTAACTAATCATGACATTCGGGTCTGATTGACAGAACTCGACATCCAGCAGGGGACATGTCACAATTCGTGTATTTGGGTGTTTAGGCGCCCTGACCCGACTTAGTGCGGTGTCAAGCTAGTGATTCTCGGGAGAATACGCCCGCCTCCAAGTCAAGGTCATCTGAGTGGTGTTCGTCATGATGACGAACGATACAGAGATGTGCCACTGAGACCCGACTAAAGAGGTAACTCATGATGCCCGATCTGACTAAAAGCCAGACCGACTATTGACCCCAGGAGGTACATCAAGAGCTGAGTTATAACTCGGGAAGCGCCCAGTCCTCATAGACTGACAACTGGCAGGAGGCCCGACTGGGGACACGCTACTTTTCCCGACTAGGTTTGATCGAGTGCTTTGTGCATTTGAGTAATGACGTATGCATGACTTGTGGCCCACGTGGGGCATGCTCTCTGGAACCTAAGTCCGGCCTGAATCTTGAAGCAATGATTAGGGCTCCATTTTTTCCCAACAATGAAACCGAAGCGTCGCCCATTTCCTTTTAAATAGAACATGCCGGGCATTGAACGGTTACGCTCGTCTCAGGCGCCCAAACTGTTTCGTCTTCCTGCAGCAGCCCCACTAGGGTTCGCCGCCTCCACCGCTGTAGAAACAAATCCAGTCTTTGCCGCCGCCAATTTCGAGATCTAGCCTCGCTGCCCCATCCCGCTTCTCCCGCACCAATCCCCCACCACTTTCTCACAAATGGCAGAAGGCTGAGCGACCTCCTTCTCCTCTGAGTGGTGACTGCAGAAGCTGGTCGCCATGGCGTTCTTCCCAAGACAGAACTCATCGGTGGCCGCGCCTGCACGGTGAGTCTTCTCCCACTCCTCGCCAAGAGGAGATCGTCGTCTTTGAGTCCTTCTCTCGTGGGCTCGGACTCCCCGATTCTTCTTTTCTTCGTGGCTTGCTCCACCACTACAATATCGAGCTTTTTCATTTGAATCCAAACTCGATCCTTCAAATTTCAATTTTTGTCCATCTCTGTGAGGCCTTTCTGGGGATTCCTCCCCATTTCAACCTCTTTTGGCATCTTTTCCAATTGAAGGCCTTCCCCAACGACAGTGCCCCTAAGGCGGTCGGCGGGGCCAGATTACAACTCCGGGGTGGCCTGAAAAGGAGTACTTCTCTCTGCCACTCCGAACCTCCCTGAAGGGATGGCATCAGGAGTGGTTTTATTTTACCAATCCTCTTCCCAGCCTTCCTCCGTTTGATGGGAGAAAGCCCCGGGCTTCTCCTTCCTGGACTTCTTCTCCCCCTTCCATCGAAATGGATCAGGTCACTGAGCTACTCGGCCTGATCCAGGAGCTGAAAGAAGAGGGTTGACCGGCGTGGTCATCGCTATCAATTTCACGCGTCCAGCCCCTCAAAAAGAGGGTCCAGCTCGGGTTCGAGTACACCGGGCCGAATGATCCGACTCGGGACGTGGCCTCCCAGATCTCACATCAGGAGGCCGCCGACCGAAACGCCAAATTCTTCGCCACGGGTGTCCTAAAGGTTTCACCCTCGCTAATCCGCCACCAGAGGTAACGGCCGAGTAGTCTTTGTGGTTGTCTTAAGTCCGCCGAGTGGTTTTGTTGTCAACATAGTAACTCGGGAAAGCTATATCTTTGCGCAAGACCGCCAAGCCTTCGTGTCCCTCCCCAACGCTTGAGGCCCCCGCCAACAAGGGCGAGAAGCGCTCAACCAAGGAGTCTAAAGAGGCTCCTACAGCAAAGAAGGGCAAGGGCTCGATTTCCTTCGAAGAGGAGGACATCCTACTGCCCGAGGGGCTCAGCCGACAAGGCTCGGGCCCCGTAATCCATGAGACCACCGAGGAAGGAGCGAGCCAGCCCACGTCGATCCAAAGGCCAAGCAGTCAGGCGGCTCCCCCTTCGAAGTCGGGTCGTAGGACATCGCCCAGGAAGAAGCGGGAGCACTCGACACCTAAGCCCGCATCATCCCAGGCCAGGCCGAGTGGCCCTCCCGACGCCTCTTTAAGCGGGTCTTCCGCTCAGAAGGGCGCCAAAATAAAAATAAAGACCTCCAGTCGGTGAGTGTAAACTTTGTCGCACCTTGTTAGTCTTCGATGTTTGTTGTTCCTATGTTGAAATGTCTCCTCTTTTAGGAAACCGTCGGAGGAAATCCCGACTGATCGCTTGACCAAGCCAAAGACCGAGCTCTGAAAAGGCAATCTTGAGCTCGATCGGGAGGCATCGCCTCCCTCTCCTGCTCCTCCTCCTTCGCCTCCAATGCCTCCACCGACTGTCACGGAACCTCCGCCACCCAAGCCAACCGAAGCCGAGCGGGAGGCTGAAGTCTAGCCGGTGATGCCGCCGCCGCCCTGAGCCCGAGGCTGACTGATGGGGACGGTGAGGAAGCCAAGCCGGCCGTGGAAGAGATTCCACTCCGACCTCCATCTCCCCCGGAGGAGACTGAGCCCAAGTTCTCGGCAGCTTGGAGAGATGAGGCCGGGGACTGGGCTCGGCTCGACGACGAAGAGGAAGAAAAGGCCAGGGAGGCCTGCTATGAGCATGTCGCAACATCTTGGTGGATGATCGAGGTAAGTTTTCAACCGGTAGAGTCGTCTTGTCGACTCGAAGTAGAGCAGTGTCAATATATACTCTTTTCTTCAGGAACTTGGTGACTTTCCGAGAGGAAGACCAAGTTTCTCAACTATTTCCTCCCCAAAATAGAACGGATCAAAGCCGTGGAGGGGCAGATAGTTGAGACCCAGATCGAAGCGGCCATGCAGCGTCAGAAGCTGCAGGCCGAGATCAAGGAGCTGTAGGATGAGAAGTTTGACATCGCAGGCACTCTCCGATGTAAGTGTCCCGACCTAAGTCGGAATTGTATGCTCTGTATGCATCCGAGTGACATCACACACCGCACATTGTGCAGCTCGTGACGCCACGATTGCCAGCCTGCGGGAGGAGCTGTGTCAGGACCCGGCCATAAAAGACCGAACCCTTCCTGTGCATCCTGTACTAGTCCTAAGAATCATCGCTAGTACACACAGTTGCCAATAGAGTGATACATTGCCATAATTATACAGGGTACATGGTCGGGGCACTCGTCCCGATTATTTTACATACAAGTCAGCACGCAGACTGAACCACAGAGTACACAGCGGAGAACACAGGCTAAACCCACAGTACAGCTACTCTTACATCTGTAATCCCACAGCATCTTGGTCAGAGGAGCAGACCCTAAGCTTCACTCCTCCGAAGACTCCTCGTAGTCTGACTCGTCGTAGTCCCCATCATCCGTCCCGGAGTCGAATCCCGTCTCCTCACCTTTTGAAGTTTTTAAAAGAGGGGGAGAAAACAGGGATGAGTACTAATACTCAGCAGGGGAAAGGATGTGAAACAATATGATAGCTCTGTACAAAGGTGGCTTTGGTATTTTGCAGAAAAGCCCTGAACAAATTTTCCTAGTGAGTTAAAATGCGATTTTAATAACATCATTTTCAGGGGCTCCAATCTTGTCTAGCTCAGTCATTCGGCCAGACGGGACTATTCCGATCGACCCCTGGTGAACTATGCTCCCTGACTCGGTCATTCGGCCAAGGGGATTGTTCTAGCCATCTGTCGTCGTACTAAGTTCGGAACCATATTCGTCTCACGACTGGTCTAATAGTAAAATCTAGAATGGCGGTCCTTTGCCACATTATTTTAGAAGAATCCCAAATTTATAAAAGAAATGGCTACCAAATGAACACTCGCTTCGCGCGCTCATGACCCTGAGCACGGCTGTCATGACAGTTTTAACTCTGCATAGGGGGTACACTTTACCCTCGAGAGGCTTCCCGCCGAAGCGTTCAGCCACACGGTCCCCGGGGTTCCGACTCGATTGCTTCCCGCCAGGAGGTTGCAACAGCGCTAGAGGACCGGGAAACAGGCATGTCCCATACCAGGACCTGAGGTTGTACTAAAAGGCTAGGCTCGTAGGTTCACAGGATGAACAGTCCTTAGACTAGGAGGGAACGGTTTTTAAGCCCCGGTTTACAAAATCCATGGTGTTAGAAAACACCAACACGGTGCATGAAAACACTCACTAGCTGAAAGTTTCTCCTAGTCGGAATATTTGAGGGGGAAAGAATAAGAATACCCATACCCGGCATCGTGTCCCTCCGATGCCTATTTCCAAACAAGTTCATAAAGACATTTCCAGTAAATATGAACTATAACATGATTTTTTTTTGCGGGCATTTTATTTTTAAACAACCTAAGTCCAATGGAAAGTAGATAACAATTCATCTAGCTACACCTAGTTTTATATTAATTGGTTGTTATAGCAATACTGTTAAGTAGGTCTAGCTAGTCCCTATTCAACTAGTTTTTAATATTTTAAAACTAGCATGCACATTTATAAATTCCTAATAAAACATTTTAATGAAAACAGGCTATAGACAATATGCGTCAAAGGACCTGCCATGAGTTTCAGGAACCTGGTAGCGGTACTCCTCGGCGGTGGTGCCCTCCGCGGTGCGTTCTCCTTCTGACGAAAACGACCGCGCACGCGCGAACAAGCCAAGCACAGTACAATCAGGCTACCAGTACAAGTAATGATATTTTTATTATTTTTATTATTAAAGAAAAACCCTAATGCGAAGAAGAACTGACAGACTAGCTCTAAAACT
The DNA here is from genome assembly GCA_036346145.1 of Olyra latifolia. Taxonomy (NCBI): domain Eukaryota; kingdom Viridiplantae; phylum Streptophyta; class Magnoliopsida; order Poales; family Poaceae; genus Olyra; species Olyra latifolia. Next base: position 35,941,063 of record CM070524.1, on the reverse strand, counting down.
ACGAGCTGACTGAATCTTTAATAAATAGCTCGGTTTTAAATTAAGCGGGGATAGCTCAGCTAAAAGAAGGTGAGCTACCCGAAAAGGCAAGGTGCTCACCGGGGTTCAGGGGTTTTCGCACAGCCCCGAACGGGTCAAGCATCGGAAGACCGACGCATCTTGGCAATGGCGGTCCGTCCCCGCGCCAAACCGTAACATGAGTAGAGAAGCCGGGGAGCGGTGGCGCGAAAAGAACTGGCGGTACTGACCGAACCCGAAGGTGACGAGAAGGCGCGGCCAAAAGGGGCGGCGAAAAATAAAACCTCGGTGGCTGTAATATAACGCGTGATGGCGAGCGTCGATCGGACAGGTCGAGGCAGAGGACGCAGGGAGGCAGAGACCCAGCTGTACGAAGTGAGTGTCAGAGAGAAACAGCAATGGGAGAGAGGATGTGGCTGCAGAGAGCGGCGTGGAAGGAGATGGTTTTGATCAAGCGGTTGCGTCTTGAGTGCGACAAAGCAAGCTAACTGCGTCTTGAGGGCAGGTAGGCTGCCGCCGCGTGCGACAAAACATGCAAAGATCAATAGTGCGGCGGCAGAAATTGTTTTCAGCAACCATGCGATTATAGTTTTAGGCGTCAAAGAAGAGTAGTAGTGCAAGCGGCGAAGCTATATGTGTGTGCGGCGGCATGCAAAAGCGGCGTCGTCTGTAGAAGAAGATTGCATGCGTCAAAGCGGATGCAAAGGTACGATGCGTGATAGAGATAGATAGAAAAATCTTGCTTGCATGCAAGATACAGTACGTGAGTGAGAGAGAGAGAAAGAGAAAGAGGTACATGCATGCATGCATGTAGTAAGTGAGAGAGAGAGATTAGAGAGATTAGAGAGGTTAGAGATTAACAGCATGCAAGACGGTATAGGAGAGATTAGAGAATTTTAGAGATTTAGAGTTCAGCCGGAGTTCATCAACTCGCGCTGAAAATGAATACTAGAATCTACTAGAACTATTAATTTAAAATTGGCTCAAAATTATCTTAACAAAAAATTTAAAACATACTTAACATGCCAAATTACATTATTGAAAATTTGGGATGTTACAAATCTCCCCCCTTAAGAGAATCTCGTCCCCGAGGTTCCGAATCTCTGGGAAACAATTCCAGGAACTCAGCGCAAAGTTCTTCCTCGCGCTCCCAGGTAGCTTCTACCTCGGTGTGGTTGCTCCACTGGACATGACAAAACTGAATGGTCTTGTTCCGGGTTTTCCGAACTGCAACATCCAAAATTCTGACAGGGTATTCCTTATAGGATAAATCCGGTTGCAGGTCCAGTTCTTCTATTGGCATTTGTTCTTCCGGTGCCCGAAGACATTTATTCAATTGCGATACATGGAAAACATTGTGCACGTCTGCTAGACTGTCGGGTAACTCGAGACAATAAGCTACTTCCCCCCTTCTAGCAGTAACTTGAAATGGACCAATATACCGCGGAGCCAATTTGCCACTGATGCGAAATCTCTTCATACCCTTGAGTGGAGATACCTTCAGATAGACAAAATCACCAACTCCGAACTTGAGTTCCCTACGACGGTTGTCTGCATAGCTCTTCTGCCTAGAATGTGCTGCTCTAAGTCTCTGCTGGATCATACAAACCTGTTCCTCGGCTTCTCTTAGTAAATCCAGTCCAAACACTTTACTTTCTCCAGTTTCTTGCCAATACAGAGGAGTTCGACACTTCCTGCCATACAAGGCTTCGAATGGTGCCATTTGAAAGCTAGCTTGGTAACTGTTGTTATAAGCAAACTCAGCATAAGGCAGCTGTTTATCCCAACCAGTCTTGTTCGCCAACACACAAGCCCTCAACATGTCTTACAAAATTTGATTAACTCTCTCTGTCTGACCATCGGTTTGAGGGTGGTAGGCAGTGCTGAAATTAAGCTGCGTTCCCAACAAACCATGCAATTTCTGCCAAAATTTGGATGTGAACTGTGTACCTCAATCTGATACAATCTTCTTGGGTACTCCATGCAAATAGACTATACGGTTCATATATAACTCGGCTAGCTTATCTCCGGTATAGGTGGTTCGAACTGGTATAAAGTGGGCCACTTTAGTGAGCCGGTCCACTATCACCCAGATCGAGTCAAAACCTGCGTGGGTCCGGGGCAATCCAGTTATAAAATCCATGCCTATCTCTTCCCATTTCCATTCAGGTACCTCTAACGGTTGCAGCAAACCAGCTAGACGTTGATGTTCTGCTTTGTCTCTTCGACATATGTCACACTTTGCCACATACTCTGCAATTTCTCCCTTAAAACCTGTCCACCAGTACGTACTTTTCAAATCCAAGTACATCTTGGTGCTCCCTGGGTGTATAGAGGTAAGGGTATCATGCGCTTCCTTGAGAATGATATTTTTGATCTCTCTTTTGTTGGGTACAAAAATCCTTTTCCCAAACCACAATACCCCTTCTACATCGGTAGAAAACCCAGGTGCCTTTCCTTTCAAAATCCGGTCCTTCACCGCTTGAACCTCTGTATCCTGCTTCTGAGCTTCTTTGATCTGGCTGAGCAAGGTGGGTTGCAATTCCATAGTATTTAATGAGCCATACTCTCTTATTCCCAAATTCAACTTGGCAAATTCTTCCTAGAGGGCAAGTTGAGCTTCAAGCGGTGATAGTGAATTGCAGTACATCTTACGGCTGAGGGCATCTTGCACCACATTGGCTTTACCAGGATGGTAGTGAATACCGGTGTCATAACTCAGCTCTTGATGTGGAGAAGCCGGGGCGCGGTGGCACGAAAAGAATTGGCGGTACTGACCGAAGCCGATGGCGACGAGAAGGTGCGGCCAAAAGGGGCGGTGAAAAATAGAACCTCGGTGGTTCTAATATAACGCGCGACGGCAAGCTTCGATCGGACAGGTCGAGGCAGAGGACGCAAGGAGGCAGAGACCCAGCTGTACGAAGTGAGTGTCAGAGAGAAACAACAATGGGAGAGAGGATGTGGCTGCAGAGAGCGGCGTGGAAGGAGATGGTTTTGCTCAAGTCATTGCGTGCGGTCTGAAGCAAAGCAAGCAAGCTGCGTCGCGAGGGCAAGGTAGGCAACTGCGGCGTCTTGACAAAACACAAGAATGTTGCTGTTTGCGGCGACCATCTTGTTTGCTGCGCCACTCTTGTTTGCAGCGACCATGCGGTCACGCTTTTGGCTTGCAAAGAAGACTAGTGCGGCGGCGAAGGCTATGTGTGCGTCGCGGCAAAGAAGATGCAAAGGCAAATCGTGCGGCAAAGACATGCAAAGGTACGATGCGTGATAGAGATAGATAGAAAAATCCTGCTAGCATGCAAGATACAGTACGTGAGTGAGAGAGAGAGAGAGAAAGAGGTACATGCATGCATGCATGTAGTACGTGAGAGAGAGAGAGAGAGATTAGAGAGGCTAGAGATTAACAGCATGCAAGACGGTACGGGAGAGATTAGAGAATTTTAGAGATTTAGAGTTCAGCCGGAGTTCATCAACTCACGCAAAAAATGAATACTAGGATCTACTGGAACTATTAATTTAAAATTGGCTCCAAATTATCTTAACAAAAATTTTAAAACATACTTAACATGCCAAATTACATTATTAAAAATTTGGGATGTTACAAGCTGGCCAAGTCCAAAGACTCTAAGGCCGCCACCCAAGCAGAGCTAAAGAAGTCCCAGGCCCAGAAGCTGGCCCTGGAGGAGTCGGAGGCCCGAGTAGTCGCCTAGTTAGAGGGTACGTCCCTTAACCCAACCGACTTCGAATCTCCAATGTTGTACAGTTGCATGACTACATCTGTGTCTCTGCTGACAGAGTATAAGAAGAAGACGCAAGCGAGTATGACGTTTTGAATGAAAACATCAAAACCACGCTAGCACAATATGAAGAGCTCCTGGTGGCCGTGTAGCCCACTCGGCGACGACTCTACGATGGTGACGTCGAGCCAAGCAACCGGGCTGAGCTGATCCAAAGGTGGACCGATGCCCCCGAGAAGCTCAAGGCCTGACTTAAGGAAGTCGGCTTGATGAGCACCAGTCAAGCGCTGGGAATCGTCAAGTCCCTGTATCCCCGAGTTAACCTTGAGGCTGTCAAGGACGGCTTCGCCTGCACCGAGGAGAAGGCGTTGGTCCTACTTGAAGAAGTGCAGCCCGCGGTCGAGTCTCTTGTAGATAACTTAGATTTGGATTCCCTGTAGATACATGAACTTCTTGTAAATTATCAGTCCATTCTATGTAAACCATTCATCCAATGTAATATGAGTTATGCCATCTTTCTGTGATTAACTCTGTATTTTGCCCAAGTAGATTAGGTTCCTTTTACTAAGCACTCTGCTAAGCGCATCAAGTTCCTTAGTGTTAGGAGTTGGCGCGGAGCTTTGTCTCCAAGAACGCAGTCGGGAAGTATGAGTGTTGCATGGAAACAAGAGTTTCGTTACTCGGAACAAATAATAATTAGGCTCAACAAGAAGTCAAAAAGAAAGATATCAATGTGGTGCAGACTGCACCTAATTAGGTGTAGCCCCCGACTTACTGGCTAGTCGGAATCCGACAAGGGAGCAAATCAAATCAATCTCGATAAAAGAGAAGAAAGGGGTGCGCGATTGCGCACTTAATTAGACGTAGCCCCCAACTTACTACTTAATTGGAACACAAATAAGTAGCAAGTCAGAAACTGAATTGCACAAGTGTAAAGATAATGTAAATGAAAACTTATCTTTATTGAATTGTAAATGTGTGTATAACAGCCGTCAGGTATAGAACCGACGTAATTGCTCAATGTTCCACGAGTTATCCATGATAATGCCGTCTTCTCGCCTCAGTCGTTAAGCCCCCGGGCGTGCCACCGAGTCAATAATATACGGACCTTCCTAGTTTGGGAGAGTTTATGGCCACTTGTCTGATTGATCCAAAGGACCAAATCACCAACCGAGAAGGCACGATCCCGCACATTACGATTGTGGTAACGACGTAGCCCTTGGAGGTACTTTGCCAACCGAATGGTTGCAGGATCTCGAGCTTCCTCCAGTCGGTCGAGTTCGTCAACCTGACTGACCTCTGTCTCGTCCTCGTTGAACTTTTGAACTCGGGGCGACCCGAATTATAGATCCGTTGGGAGGACCGCCTCAGATCCATATACAAGGAAGAAAGGTGACTACCCCGTTGCCTGACTGGGACTTGTGCGAAGCCCCAGAGTACGGCAGGCAATTCCTTCATCCACTTTGCTGCATATGGCTTGAGCCGATCGAAGATGCGCGCCTTGACGCTTTGTAGAAGCATGCCATTCGCGCGCTCGACTTGCCCATTGCTCTAAGGATGTTCCATCGAAGCAAGGCAAATCTTTATGCCCACATCTTCGCACCAGCTTTGAAACTCGTCACTTCTGAATTGAGAGCCGTTGTCCGTAATAATCCGAGAGGGCACACCAAACCGACTGACGATCTCCTAGAAGAACTCGGTGGCCTTGGCTGCCGTAATCTTGGTCACAGGCTTAGCTTCAATCCATTTGGTGAATTTGTCTATGGCAACGAAGATATGTTCAAAACCACCTGGGCCTTCTTGAGAGGTCCGACTATGTCGAGCCCCCAGACGGCAAACGGCCAGGTGATAGGGATCGCCTGAAGTTCCTGAACCGGTACATGAATCTGCCGAGCAAAAAATGACAACCTTCGCATTTCCGGACGATCTCCTTTGCGCCCGAGATAGCAGTCGGCCAGTAAAACCCTTGACGAAAGGCTTTGCCGACCAACATAGCTGAAGCAGCATGATGGCCGCACATACCCGAGTGAATTTCACGCAACAAGGCGCGTCCTTCCAACTCGGATACGCACTTTTGAAGTATGCCCGAGGCGCTTCGGCGGTACAGGATTCCTCCGAGTACCACGTATGCATGACTCCAACGTTCAATTTGTTCAGCAGCCCCCCGATCATCGGGAAGCTTCTCTTCTTACAAATACTCCAAATACGGTCGCATCCAATCCGAGTCGAGGGCGAGCACTTCTGACTCGGGTAGTGGTTTATCCGGTTGGGGTAGTTGCTCCTACGGTGTGATGGAGGGGGCATGGAGCTCTTGCACAAAGATCCCAGTTGGGACTGCTGCCCGACTAGAGCCCATGTTCGCAAGCTCATCTACCGTCTCGTTGTCTCGCCGTAGGATATGTATAAGCTCCAATCCATCGAACTTATCTTTCAACTTTCTGACCTCTAGACAGTAGGTGGCCATATTGTCGTTGACACAAGTCCAATCCTTCTGTACTTGGCTCACCACGAGCTGAGAATCCCCGCGAACCACCAATCACTCAATACCAAGCGATACGGCAATACGGAGCCCATGGATGAGTGCCTCGTACTCGGCTGTGTTGTTTGTAGCTAGAAAATGAATCTGGAGGACACACTTGAGTCGTTCGCCTCTAGGTGATATGAGAACGATACCAGCCCCCACGTCCTGTCGCCGGAGAGAGCCATCAAAGTACATGTTCCAGTGCTCGGACTCTTCAACGATTGGAGGAGCCTGCATCTCTGTCCACTCAGCAATGAAGTCGGCGAGTGTTTACGACTTAATAGCGCTGCGTGGCTTGAACGAGAGCTCGAAACCCCCGAGTTCCACTGACCACTTAGCGATTCTCCCAGTGGCTTCCCGATTATGAAGGATATCTCCAATAGGGAAAGAAGTGACCACCGAAATTGGATGTTCTTGAAAGTAGTGCTTCAGCTTCTAAGAGGCGATCAGGACCGCATGCAAAAGCTTCTGCACTTGCGGATAGCGTACCTTGGACTCGCCCAATATTTCGCTAACGAAGTAGACTGGGCGCTGAGCCTTATAGACGCGTCCTTACTCTTCCCGTTCTACTACCACCGCGGCACTCACTACGTGAGTGGTAGCCGCAATGTATAGCAGAAGTGGCTCCTGCGGCATGGGAGATGCCAAGACAAGTGGCGAAGTGAGGAACAATTTGAGATCCTCAAAAGCCTTCTGTGCATCAGGTGTCCAGACAAACATGTCCTGGTGCTTCTTCAATAGTTTAAAGAAGGGCGACCCATGCTCGCCGAGCCGCGAGATGAATCGGCCGAGTGCCACCATACATCCATTTAGACGCTGGACATCCCTTTGGCAAGTTGGGGGAGCCATCTCCATGATAGCTCTAATTTTTTCCGGGTTAGCCTCAATCTCACGGTGAGACACCACGAAACCGAGTAGCTTTCACCCCGAAGACACACTTCTCCGGGTTCAACTTCATGTTGCATGCCGACAGGCTCTCGAATGTCTCCGACAGGTTAGTGACCAAGTCGGAGGATACTCGAGATTTCATGACAACATCATCGACGTATACTTCCACGTTACGCTAGAGCTGGTCGTGAAAGCATCGCTGAATGCAACGCTGATATGTTGCTCCAGCATTCTTCAACCCGAAGGGCATAGTGACATAGCAGAAAGCCCCAAACGGAGTGATGAACAAAGTCTTGATGCAATCTTCTTCTTTTAAACTAATCTGGTGATAGCCCAAGTAGGCATCCAGAAAGCTTAAAAGCTCGCAACCGGCAGTGGAATCAACCACCTGGTCGATGCGAGGTAGTCCGAATGGATCCTTGGGGCATACTTTATTTTAGTCGGTATGGTTGACACACATACGCCAAGTACCATTCTTCTTCTGCACAAGTAACGGATTTGCCAGCCAGTCGGGGTGGAGCACCTCTCTTATGAAACCAGCGCCTAAAAGTTTGGTGATCTCCGTCCTGATGGCTTCCTTCTGATCCTGCGTAAACCGACACAGTCGTTGCTTGACCGGCTTGGCTTTGTCGTTTACATTCAAGGAGTACTCGATCACCTCTCCCGGGACACCCGGCATTGAGACGGTTTCCAAGCAAAGATGCCCCAACTTGCTTGGAGGAAGGTGACGAGCGCCTCTTCCTATTTCGGATCGAGCCCTGCCCGATCAGAGCCGTTTTGGTTGAATCGGACGGGTCGAGCGAAATCCGCTTAACATATTCGTTAGGCTTGATGCCTGACTTAGATTGCTTCTTGTTTGGCACGTCGCCCTCGTCGCAGAGAGTGATGACCGCCTGCCGGATCTTGTCCAACTCGGCAGCCGCTTCAGCCGACTGGGATAAGTCACACTTTTCCTTATCGAGGAGATAGGAAAACTTGACGTCTCCGCGGACTATGATTATGCCCTGCGGGCTTGGCATCTTCATAGCCAGGTAAGTGTAATGTGGGACGGCCATAAATTTGGCCAAGCCCGGCCTTCCCAAAATTGTGTGATACGCAGTCTCGAAATCGGCCACCTCAGGCCACCTCAAAGCTGAGGTTTTCTGTCTGGTAGTTGTCCCGAGTGCCAAAAGTGACCGTAAGAGAATTTCTCCCAATCGGTACAGAGGAGGTTCCCGGAATTATGCCATGAAACGGTGCATCAATCTTCTGAAGCGCCGACCTTGGAAGCTGCATCTCGTCAAACGTCTTGGCGAAAAGGATATTCAACCCACTCCCGCCGTCGACTAAGACTTTGCGCAGTCGGGCATTCCGTACCATAGGATCCAGAATGAGTGGATATCTTCCTGAACATGGGATGTGAACGGGATTATCCGAGCAATCAAACTTGATCGGGACTTCAGACCATGTAGTTGAGCTCGCGCTCAGTTTCTTGGTAAACGTCACCTTGAGGAGGATCACGCTTATCATCTTACTTGGCGTCCTTCGGAGTGTCCTTGTTGTGCTCCTGAGCGAACCTCTTCGGGACATTGCAGTTCTTTGCTGCATGCTTTCCATTCGGATGGAAAGGACACGGCGCCTCCATTACTTTATTGTAGTCATTGGACTGAGGCGACCTCTACCGACCATGATCCACGGCTGCCACCAATTCTTCACCCCTCCGCTTCTTGTCCTTCTTGGAAGATGACTCGGGCTTGTCTTTCTTGCCTTCATTTTTACTCGGACGATCCTCCTGGCACTTGGCGAGAACATCAGAGGCGGTGGCATACCGGTCCGCCAGAGCAAACATCTCTTTGACAGTAGTCGGGGGCTTCCGAGACATCTTTTTGATTAAGTCGGGGTCACTAACTCCCTTTTGGAAAGCTGCGACAACGACTGCTTCAGAAATCACTACTACAAAACATAGATTTTGTAACACAACCTAGTAACATTTTAGATAATGTGTTACTGACTAATGATTTAGTAACACATAACTTATGTTACAATATACATTGTAACACATGTCTAAGAAAGGGAAAATTAGTGTTACTAGACAATACTACAGTAACACTTGATATGCGTTACTAAGTTATATAGTAACATATGGTGGAAGATTAGACTAAATAGTTTGTCTAACACATTAGTGCAAAAGCCCATTATGGAATAACCCGTATAAGGTCCGTTACAATGTTTATATTGGGTTGTTTTATAAGCTTGGTCATTGTTGCACGAGACCATCCTAGTTCATGTCTTGACGAGCCCCACTTTTGTCTGATATATATTAGTCTGTATGTCCACAAATTAATAACAGACGAAAATACGTAGAGAAAAACACATTTGGAATTGAATAAAATAATTATATAATATAAAAAGGAGATTTTAGGTCATGTTTTGCTTATTTTACTTATCTAACTTAGTCAAAGCTAGCTTATCTCCTATCTCTGATATCTTCTCGTGGTGGTCGTGAGTTAAAATTAAAAACAAAACCTTTTGTATTTAAAACGAAGATAATTAAATCTATGAATCCACCTTACTCAATGTTCCTAAAGTATTATGGCCCCTTCCCTTCCAGATTGCCACGTCGCCCCATACTGTTAACCATTCGATCCTGTGCCCCCATCCACACCGCCCGTCTTCCCCTATTTCCTCCCTGTGCCATCTCCTCCCCGTCTCTCCCTGTCACCGCCTCTGCAGGGCTCTCCACCACCGCCGCCTCACCCCCATCTCCTCCCTTATCTCCCTGTCCCCCTTCCCCTGTGCCTCCATCGCTACCACCGCCACCTCCGCCAGCCGCCTCACCGCCGCTGTATCTCCCCCTTCCTCCCATCTCCTCCCCGTCTCCCCCTCCCCCTTCTCCTGCTGTCGCCGCCTCCACCAGGCTGCCCTACCGCCGCCGTCTTCCTGCCCCTCTCACCGACACCTACCGCCACCACCTCCTTTGCCGCTCTGCCTCGCCGTCATCCCACCCACTTGCCCCTATCTCCTCCCCCGTCTCCCCTCCCTCTTCCTCCCATCTCCCCTTCCCTCTTCCCCTGCCATCGCCACCGCCTCCGCCTCCGTCCTCTGCCCGATCTGACCTAGATACACAGGTGAACTGCCATTCTCCAAAGCATAGGTAAACCCTAGCCCTTGCTCTACGAGTTTAAGATTTGTTGGTGCTGTGAGTTTGGACTTGGATCAATTAACATCGTCTATGTTGAATACTTTTATCTGTTTGTGCATGCGAGGGGCTACACGATTATCAAGGAATACTAAATGTTATGTAACCAAACCAGATAGAACAGAGAGACAATTATCAATCTGGTAGTTGGTTCAGACCAGCCTGCAATTCGACACACCATCAAGTGTACCTGATCAAGGTGTAATAATGGATTTGGGCAACATATAAATGTACACAAATGCAAATCTGGTGCATTCATGTTATACAGACAAGTTCAAATTTATATTTGTCGAGCATGCTAAAGCTTTTCTTAAGAGGAGTTCCAGAATTCTAAAATACAGCAAGTATGATTTCTTATAGGACTGAACATCTATATATATTTTTTCATGTTAGATTTTGGAAAATTACATCAGCTATGCTGATCATGCTAGTATAGATCACACATACCAGTCAAGCAGCCACAGTATTATATTATTTGGGAAGCATGATTAACTCTGTGTACTATCGTATGGGTCTGGATCAATTAATCAACCTGAAACTAGGACTGTTTTTATGGATTTATCAATAACGTACATATCGGACCAATTTCAACCACCTGAACTTATATTGATAACCTGCAATTGGAGAGCACTTTACTTAATGAAGGATTAGTGTTCTCTTCGTGAACTTTTGTGCTAGTAGAATCAAAGATGATTAGACACTTGACACTTCCAGGCGCAATTAGGCCTACATGGTGTGTTGAAAGCCTGAGCATTTTTGTGTCGGCATAAGCAATTCATTGTCCTGGCCTAAACATTTTATTTTACAAGACACTTGAGGAATGTTCGAGGCACTTGATGAATATTGATTATCTAAGCATACACCAATTAACTTCCAGGGGTACTTCCCGTGGTAAAAAGATAGACTTCCGCTCTTCCTGTATATAGTGTTTTTTTTTGCAGCTTACACAATTCTGCAAGGTGAATTTGAGAACAATACATTGTAACTGAAAAGGAAGTCTTCCTACATATGCCCTGTTTATTTTTCGCTGTAAAAATAGTATTTATAACTTGATCTCACTTCCACTGGGGAACAAGTTGGATGCATCGACAAGTGATCACACAGAACCTAAAGGCATTGCTTCATTCTACCCTACTGAGCACGATTAAATGGGGGCCTGCAAATTAGCAGTACTCCAGATGTTTGGGAACGCTGCAATAGCTTTAACAAATTTCCCCAAAATTTAATAGAGATCTTGATTTAGAGGAGGTCAGTTTCTTCTCTTCCTCTTTTGGTATTTCGATACTGTAGGTGATTGGTATATCAAATTTGTACTTCTGGTTTTGAGAAATTTGCAGGTTAATTGGCCTACATTCCACAATGCACAATGCTGCCATGCTGCACTTCATCCAAAGTGTTTGTGTTTTCGAAACCAAAGATAAGCAAATAATGCTATAAAGGTCAGTTTACATCATTTGATAGTACTCACGTTCTTTTTTATTGTTTATTGACTAGCTTCTATTGTTTATTTTTTCTTTGTATTTCACAAAGTTTTGGAGGATGTCAGTGTAAAGCTTGATGAGAAGAAAGATAAACACATTAAATTAAATGTGTTATATATGCTCTTGCTACCGCCTTATATGTGCTACTGATATCATTTCACACTCTCAAGAACTTCTGCAATTGTTTGTGCACCCAGGTTACAAGAACTTCTACAATTATTTGCACACCCAGGTTAAGCTCATTAAATGTGCTATTGAGAGTATTTTTGTTGGCATCTCTCTTTCAGCCAAGATGGTGGTTGTCCATAGTATGTAAATGAAAATTTGAATCATGGGCTCTTTATTTCAGCTTAATGCTTAATCTGGTATGTAAATAAAAATTTGAAATCAGGAGATTTATTGGAAGGATGGTTCTAATAATTTTTGTTAACATGTGTTAATATTTTGCAGGAAGCTTTTGCACATATGGAGTGTTTTGTTATTGGGTGCACAAAAGATAGGTCAAATTCTCATGTTCCCTTGTACTTATTCCTGGCAAAAAATGTTAAGAGACCATACTTGACTTGGGCAATACTGGACATGTATCGTTGCGTCCTTTCCTAATATCAGCTTCGCCAGGGAAGAAAATTAGTGACAAGCCTTTGTTGAGGAGTTAATATTCTCATGGATGGATCGAGGGGAAAAATTGATGATGAATATGTAGCAATAGTTATATTTCTGATTTTTAGTGCTAAGGCATTGTAATGCTATTCTAGAGATTTTGTAAATCGAGTTGTTAACTTGTTATGTTACATAATGATATGAAAGGCAGTGGAAAAGTGTTTGTTCCACCGATGCAATGCAATATGACTATCAATGTTTGTTCCTCTATTACAATGCAATATGACTATCAATGGTGTAGTGTCATTATGTTGTATCAAAAAATGTGTTACTAAATACGGCGGCAACATGCTTTAGGGTGTCCAATATTGTTACTAGGATATGCAGCAACATGCTTTAGTGTGTCCAATAGTGTTACTAGCCTATATAGTAACATAATTCCGTTGTGTTCTTATAGCATGGTTGTAACACCTTTTCTTATATATAGGGACATATATTTTGTGTTACAGTAAATCACACTACAGCAACATGGGCAACAGTAATACTATTCACATGTGTTACAGTAGACCTTAGTAACACAATTTTTGAGCTACGGTAACACATAACGGTGTTACTATAGGCCTATCCTGGCATAGTGAATCTCTCGGATTGTGTTTTTCTTCTTTGTGAAATGCCGGATGAAATCCCTTAACGACTCATCTTTTCTCTGATGAATCTAATAAAGGTCCCACTGGGTTCCAGGCTTCTCGTAAGTGCCCTGGAAATTGGCGACGAATTGGTCGCACAGCCTTCCTCAGGAACCGATTGAGTTCTCTGGAAGCCCTACAAGCCAACCCTGAGCCGGGGGAGTCAACATGACGGACAGATAATTTGCCATCACATCATAGCCTCCACTCGCAGCTTTGATTGCCAGATAGTAAATCTGCAACCAAGCTTTTGGGTCCCGCTCCCCATCAAATTTCACTATTCCCTTGGGGTTAAACCCCTCGAGCCAGTTGACTTGACGAAGTCGGGGTGTGAATGCTTTAATCCCATCAATCATTCCATCCCCAGGGGGACGAGATTGACGGGGAGGTATTTGGCGTGGCGGAGTGCGGCGCCGGTCTTCTTGGTGATGATCACCACGACGCTCAGCGTGGTCGTCGCGACGATAGTTTCTGTCCTGGTTTCGACTGAAACCATCTCTATCATCATCTTGGTGACGTCTCTCGTCTTCTTCTCGATCCCTTCGCCGAGCTTCGATGTCGAGGCGAAGGTCACGATTTGTGTTTTGGAGAGGGTCTTGCCCGCGAGATGGTGTGTGCCGACTGTGCCAAGTGTTGCTCGTGGCAGTCTGGCTTATGGCCGAGGCGGCCTGTTGATCCCGAGTACCCTGGACAGCCGCTGCCGTCACCATGGCTTTAATCTGCTCCATGATCGGCGTTGCGGGACTGTTTTCCCTGAGTAACGGACCAACGTTATCCAAGAGGGTCTTGGATGCAAGGATATTCTATTGTGGCGTACGGAAGACTGAGTGATCTCCCATACGGACTTGGAGTAATTCCTCCTGAACTTCACGCCCACGACCACGCAATCTATCGCGCAGATCTTCTCCACCTCTGCCGGTATGCTCGGCTCCTGCATCATCTATTCGACGCGGGGTTGACCCGGAAGGTTGTCCATCCACCACGTAAATGCCGCGAAAGTCAGGGAACTCATTGATGCTCTCCTTCGACTCGGATCCCGAGTAAGAGAGGCTTAACTGATCCCGACTTGTTGGCTCATCGATGGGGGGTGATTATAACTCCCATTTCCCGTGATGAATTGTTTGGCGGAAGGAAACCCGACTGAGATTCGGCAGAACTGATCCGCTGAAACCTAGCAGCCGAATTGGTTAATCCGAGTGGCATCCTAGTGTTCACTCAAGAAGTAGATCCGGTTAGAGTTATCCCCGAGCCGGAACTCGGGAAGCTCATCCCAGTAAGTGTCTGTTGGGCTCCATCCCTTAGCCCAGACCGAAAAAGGCGGCGTGTTATCTCATGGAAAACAGTGGCCGAGTTTCTCAATCCAGACGGGATGTTGCACAATTGAGAAGCTGCAGTTCCCGAAGGGATCTGATCGCGATCCAGGTCAGGAATAGCATCGCTGATTGGTTCTTCATCAGTGGAAGAAGCTGGTAGAACCAAAGGCTCATAATCCCGACTTAAACCGAAGGGAATCCCTGCGGTGGGCCAGTTGGAATCGTCGTTATCAGATTGGATCTTTCCCGGATCGGAATCCGAAAGAGGCAACCTGAGGTGATGCAGTTCGGCTGGAGTCGCGTACAGCCTCCCCCGATAGCGTGTGGACTGAACGTCACTCGGCTCACATAACCGAAGTTCCCCGAAGTCGTTGGCGAGGAAGCCGAGATCTCCAAAGACAAAACCTTGGCCGGGGGCGTAGGTGAAGACGAGTCCGCCGATTGAAGCCATCGAAGTTGATGAAGCTGATCGTGACGCTAGCCCCTACCTGGCGCGCCAACTGTCGACAAATTATGTCGGCAATATACTTTATAAGGCTGTGCGAAAGACCACAACTCGATGGTAGCATAGGGGCAGGATTTATACAGATTTAGGCCCTCTGAAAGAGGTAATACCCTACTCCTGTGCTTGTGGATTTGTATTATGGGGTGTTGATCACACTAAACAGGGGATGATCACAATGATCGTATGTTCTCGCCTAAGATTACGCGAGATTGGATGTAATTGAAGATGTCTAACTAAGGACCCCGACCCCCTTTATATAGTGTAAAGGGTAGGGTTATAGATTGGTTCCCTAGTCGGTATTAGGGAAATAAGGGATATGGCCGAGTCGGCTTCCCTTATCTCCACGTATTCGGGTAGGATTAGGATCCTACTTCTTATAAAACAAGTCGGGCCGCGCCGTCCACCAAGCCCGTCATCTGGAAGATCCACGCGACTTGGTCTAAGGAGGTGGTGCGTCTAATCGTCTGTCTCCAAATACCCGAGGCCCATGTTGTCCACAGTAGCCCTCCGTTATCTTACCAAATTTTGGTCGTACCTTTGCTATTTGGCCAGCGTTTGGTTTGTAGCCGGAGATTGGCACGCCCACGAAAATATTTGGCAGGCCAATGGATTAGCACGTAGTCATGCGCGTGGGCGTGGGCGCCCGATTTGTTCGCCCACGCGCGGGCACGCCAACGTGGGCGCACGGTTCCTTGCTGAAGCAGGGCCCCACGGAACGACTAGTAACTGGTAAGCATTTACTACATACATGCTTAACACTTTGAAAAATGTTTCAAAATTTCAATGACATCCAAATTTAATGAGACAAGAAAAAATGGAACTGTAGGTTCAAGTACAAGGTCTAGAAAAAAATCAGATTTTTTTGAATTTTTAATTTCGTTCTTGAATTTATTGATTTTTCAGTAATTGTTTTAAAAAATTTTCTGCTGAAAATTGTATTATTTGAATATTTTGTAAATCACTCATATATGATAACAAATCAAATAATATTCATCTTATTTATTGAAATTTTGGTCATCTTATTTGGTTTCGAACCAAATGGCAACCATTCGTGTCTTACCAAATTTTGGTCACGATCATTGTTCGCTGTAAACCAAACAACCTAATTTTACCAACTAATTGGCCGTATCCTGGAATTGGTCATAACCAATAATTGGCAGGGCTGGTGAGGGATGCGAACCAAACACACCCTCAATCTTAGTAGAGGCGTGAACGCCCCAAGACGTCTAGACAAGTTAGAGATGAACCATCGGAGATAATTGATCATGCAAATCAACTTCTAGAGGTTCTTTTTGCACTTAGGGGCTTCGCACTTCATTATAACATCTACCTTTTACTGGCTAGCCTCGATTATCCTCTCATGCACCATGAACCCTAGAAATTGTCCAACCGATACACCACAAGCACACTTTAGCTGATTCATCTTTAATCCAAACGCCCTGGTCTTATTTAGGACCCTTTGTAGATTGGCTATATGCTAATGTTTTTCACGAGATTTGATAACTATGTTGTCAATCTATATCTACTACTAAACCGATCAACTCATGATATATTGAGTTCACTATGTGCTGGTAGGTAGCCCTAGCACTTTTTAACCCGAAAGTCATAACGACCCACTCGAACAAGCCAATAGCACCTTGGCATCAAAACACCATCTTGTGAATATCGTCTTCTGTCATGAAAATTTGATTGTATCCTGCATTGCCGTCCATGAAACTAAGGTCCCGTTTGGCATTGCTCCAGTTCCATCAAAATTGGTGGAGTTTGTGCAGCACCCTATTCTTAGCTCCAGAAATTCATGGAACTGGAGTTATGGGTACATTGAGGATGTTTAGAAAAGTCATCTTATTTACATGTTAAACTAAAATATAAATTTAAGTCACTTTATTTTAATCTATAAACTCCATATCTGAGGTGAAGCTAGGAGCTGAAGCCGTATCAAGCGGGGCCTAACTGTCTTGTGCCTAGAAGCTCGAGGTGGGACTTGGGCCGTGCCAGGTCGGCACAGCCCGGGTCCATCGTGCTTCAGGCCTACATGAAACGAGCTGGCATGGCCCGGTCATTTATTCGTGCAGTGGGCGGCATGGACAACAAATCAAGGCCCAAAGATGGCTCAAAGGCACTCTTTATCATAATGGGGCCGAAAGCACGGCAAGGGAGAGAACATAGGACATTAAATATTTTTAATAAATTCATAAATTGCTCAAATGAAAAGGTTATCTACATGAAAACAATGCGTATCGACATTCTCTACAACTTTAATGTAGAATATAAATTCAGATAAGCATAGGAAGATCCCGACAAATGCAGATTACCAAGAGAGGTGCGTTGGTCCGAAACTACCTAGTGCATTTAATATTTTTTATAAATTCGTACGTCACTCAAATATAACATTTGTCTACATAAAGAAGATGCCTCTCGAAATTCTCTAGAACTTTAATGTAGAATATAAATTCATATGAGCAAAGGAAGACTCTGAAAAATGCAGATTACCAAGAGAGGTGGCGTCGGTCCGAAACTACATGGCGCACTAAATATTTTTTTTATAAATTCATACATTGCTCAAATGAAAAAGCTGTCTACATAACTAAGATGCGTCTCAAAATTATCTAAAAGTTTCATGTAGAATATAAATTCATATGAGCAAAGGAATACCATGAAAAATGCAAATTACATGTTCGGACTACAATTTGGGCCGTGCCAGCCCGAACACGGCCATACAGTCAGTCCGTGCTGGGAGGCCCATCAGGGCAGGTTTTTAGGCCTAGCCCAGCACACCATTCAGGCCGTGCTAGCCCAACCCATTTTTTTCATGCGGGGTCGTGCTTCGGGCCATTAAAATCACGCATGCTCGTGCTGGCCCACTGAAGCCCAACCCAATTCCCAGGTCTACCAGAAGCAGCATCGATAAGCATATCGGCTATAGGCATCGAACACTCATCCTTTGGAGTCACTTTGTTCAAATCCCTGAAGTCGATGCACATGTTAATCTTCCCGTTTTTCTTCTTAACTGGAACTATATTAGAGATCCACTCCGCGTAATGGCAAGTCCTGATAAAGCCAGCTTCAAGGAGTCGCTCGATTTCTGACTTGATTGTGTCGTAGATTTTGGGATTGAACCTCCTTGATGCCTGTTTAAACGGTTTGAACCTAGGTTTTATCGGTAGCCGATGTTCAACTAATGATCGGCTTAAATCAGGCATCTCATGGTATTTCAAAGCAAAACAATCTCGATGCTCTTTAAGCAATTCTGTCAGCTTAGTTTTAAATTCCACAGGTAACTGAGCACTTACAAAAGTTGGCCTTTTTTTCTCCATTGCTTATGTCGACTTCTTCTAAGGCATCAGCCGATATAAACCCTTTGCCTAACTTTTTTTCAAAGTCTTCTATTGCTTTAGATCCCATAGGCACGTTGCAATCGGCTCGAAGTTGACATTGATAAGGTCGCAATCCTCTAGTACTTCCCCAGACAAGCATTCAATATCGCCAAGTGGCCAGATAACATTAGTATCGGCAATTACAATATGAGCAGTCGTGTCTATATGTACCGTTTCAATACGATCACCATCCTATTGGAGGAGAACCTGATGCATAGTCGATAAGGACACAACAATTAGCATGTATCCAGTCTCGCCCAAGTAATATGGTGTAACATCCCTATTTTCAAAAACTGAAAATCATCATGCATCATGCAATTGCATTTTCTTTAGAATTTAAAACCTTTTGAAAATAAGTATGTTACAATAACTTTTGAGCTTATAAATCAAATAAATTGTTTTTCTCAATAAAAGAAGAGGTTTAAAGTGGGATTTTGTTAAGAGTTTAACCCTAACTTTTAAAACATATTTAATTGCAAAGATAATAAATATAAATATACTTCATTTCCCATAAAGAAAATAGTTTCGAGTTCCTCATTTCAAATAAAAGCCCAACCTTGCAAAAGTCCGTTTTAAAATCCTAGCTCTAAAACCAAAAGGCTTTAGAAATTTCCCTTTTCATATCAAACAGGTGTTTGGTAAGATAGAATGTTCTCATCAATAAGTTTATTTTGATTTATGTTTGAACTTAAGTGGAAACATAGATTTCTAGGACTAATCGCTTTGGTAAATTATGTTTTCATGAATTTTAAAATCTTTGTTTGAAAATCCTTTGAAAAGCAAAAGCATGGCCTTATTGCATACGATGTAATCGATTTTAAAAATCTTTTGGATAACGTGCATGTTACTATATTTAATTTCCTAAAATCCTAATTAAAAAGGTTTGCTTTTAAATTATTAGCTGTAAATTATTTACTAAAAACCTATTATAGTGATTTGTAAACTTTGTAATTTCAACATAGATTTTTCAAACAACAATTTAAAATTTTAATCCAAATAAAAATTTAAAATTTGCAAATTAAGTGCTAAATTTATGAATTATTAATTTCCTATTTAAATCCTTACCCATTTTCTCTCTCCCATTTTTTTCTTTCTTTCTATGACATATGGGTCCCCACTGTCATCCTCTCCTTCCCTAATTGGGAATTTCCCTTTCTATCCTTCCTTTTGGGGACTCTCCCAAATTGGCCTTCCCCTTTTTGGCTCATTCCCTTTGCCCCCCCCTCCCTGCTTCACTCTCATGCATTCCCCCCCCCTTCACCTCACTGCTCCACTCTCTCAAACCTTAGAAGGACACCTTCCCCGGCCCTGCCCCTCCGCCACCCTCCTCCCCTCACTTCCCTCTCTCCGTTTTTCGCTGCTCATGCCATCACGATTCTTGGGAGACGTCAGACGCCGCCATGGAGCCAAGACTCTGCTCAAGGCCGTCCGAGGCTCCTTCCCCGGTAAAGTCCCCCTCCCTTTGCCTCCCTAGCACCCCTAGCTCCCGAGGAGTCTACCCCTGTCGCCGCCACCGCTCCTCCCTTGCCAGAGATGGCCGGCGATGCGCATCTCCCTCCGCTCGACCTCGGCTACGCCGCCGTCCCGCCTCGGCCTCGCTGGCCCCGAGCCCGAGCCGGCCCCACACTCTCCTCACCTCCCCTTTGCTCGTCGACCCCGCCGCCTTCCTTCCTCGCCGCCAATTGGCCGAGCGACGAGCCACCGCCGAAATTGGCCGGCGACGTGTTCCCTTCGCCGCCCCACCTCGGCCCCGACGCCATGCCGCCTCGGCAGGTCCCGCTCCCCGCCGTCGCCTCCCCGGGTCTTCCCATACCCCGGCGGACCTCCGACCTGCTTCCCAGCCCCACCTCACCATCGCCGCTTTCCTGCTGTCATCTGCTGCTTCCCACGCCATGAGCTCGCCATGAGCCTCATCGCCGGTCCCCGCCAACCTCACCACCTCTATGGAGCTCCCGTGGCACCCTTGCTCCTCCTTGTGCCACCGCTCATACACGCTTCTCGCTGTCGCTTGCCAGCCACATCACCTCTCCTCGCTCTGTGCGGTGACAAGCGCCCGCTCTCACGGCCTCTCTTGGCACGCCATTGGCCAAGCCGGGCAGAGCCAAGACCCACGCTAATACAAGTGGTGGCTAGGCTAAAGCCGCCATCTTGTTGGGCCAGACGCTGCATGCCACTTGGCCTCATTGCCACGGCCATACATGTTGGCAGTCCGAACCAACCGTCGCCATGATTGAGCAAACAAGCCGCCCAATTAAAGTCCTTTCTATTTTATTTTAGTAGCAAAATTTGTTATTTTCACAACCTTCAAAATACAAATCCAATTCCAATGCAATAAATTTCTAAAAATTCATAAAAATACACTCTTTCATTTAAATATATATATCATTTTCATAATTGCATACATGTTCTTATATGGTTTTTATCATTTTCTAGGTACAAGATAATGTATTAAACATTATGCTAATTATTTATACCTATTTAAAAATGATATTTAATTTTATAAAATGATTTAATAAAATAAAAATAATTCTCATTCAATTACCCTATATTTATTTATTTTATCTTCGCATTGTGTATTCAATAGAAAATTGTTTATCTAATTACTCTTAATAGTTTATGCCATTTTAAAGAGCAAAATCGATTTCCAAAAATATCATAATGAAACATAGGCATTACATTATCACATTCATGCATACTCATTCATGTATAATTTTTGCATGCATATTTTTGTACCATGTGTTGAGTGTGTGTTGTTTGATATCGCCAGATCCGGTCGACTTCGCATCAGGAACTGAAGATCATGCCGGGAGTCAGCTAGACTTCAATCACGGCAAGTCATTGTTGACATTTCCCCCTAAATACCTTTGACCATATTGAAACCTAGTTTTACAAATGCTTTGTTGGAAGTTTATTAAATGTGCATGGCTATGTTGATTAATCACTATCATGTTGGTAGGGAATTTAGTTAAGAACCTAACACATTTTAATTATGTCATTAATCCTGATTTTTGATAACCTTAGGTTAATTAATCCATAATTACTGGTCACCCCTTGGTTAGCCTAATTAACCTTGCTTAGTCATGCTATTAGTCATATTAGGTGATTACCACATGATGAACAAATTACCCCTGGTTTAATATCTATTTTAATTCAAAGTATCTCCCTGTTTGTAAAGTGCTTGTTTGATTAGCAGTTGCAGGGTGCTACTGTGGAAAAAATGTTAGTGCCAGGTGGCGGGTATGTTACCTGGGGGTTTCTGAAAATATTTGTAAAACTTGATTGGGGTGGACGGATTGATTGGCTGGTGCAGTAAGTACGAGAATCGGGTCCAGTGTGGGAACCATCCCAGTCCCTAAGTACCGATACCTTGTGGTTGTCAAAACTAAGTACAACAGGACGACCATGAGTGCTTGTATGGGCAAGCCCTAGCTGAGTACCTTTCGAACTCTTGGTTTGGACATCCCGTGTGGTGGAGTAGGTACGGAGAATCCGTCGACCCTACCAGGCTCAAGAGGGGGCTTTAGCCAACTAGAGAAACCAACGCTGCGGTGGAAACCTTAGAGGGGATGCCAGCCGAGAGCTAGATTGTTAAAGGCTTTGTCGTGATGACCTTCGACGGGAGGGAATCATGTCTCATGGGTAAAGTGTGCGACCTCTGCAGAGCGTAAAACTTTCTAGAAAGCCGTGCCCACAGTCAAGGAAGGACGACGGTGGGTTGATCACAATGGTAGTTTTATTCCCTCTCTTTCTCAGAGTTTTAAAGAAGAAAACCGGCAGGTGCCGTGTTTTGTTTCGGGAGCCTACGGTGGTTAGCCGTGAGGATATGACTTCGGTGGTTTAGCCGATGTGTGGTATTATGCATACGGTGGTTACCCGTCGAGAGTTATTGGTCCTTCGGTGGATTAGCCGTAAGGAAAATGTTTTTAGTGAAAACCACGATTTGTATCGTGTGCCAGTCTTTGGGCATGAGCCGGCTAGGGCCGGATGATTTAAATGTTTTATCAATTAATTTGATTACTCCACTTCTTCCCCCAAATTGCTTTAAAATTTTTTTGACAAACTATTTCAAAACTTGCTTTCCGCAAATGAGCCCTACCTTCCCCTTGTCTAAACCATGCATATGCACATGTCAATTGACTTGCGAGTATTTTCACCAATACTCACCCTCACGCTTTGCCGCGGGGCTGCGCATTCCGACGCGCAGGTGCGGAGTACCAGTGCAATCCCGAAGACGGAGACCCCGAAGCCTACGTCTTCACCGACGGAGTACAGGATGAGGAGTATACCGACGCCTAGGGCTGCGTTCCTCCAGTTTTGCCTGTCGGGATTGTTTTGTTTTTCCACTTTTGGAGTTTCAGCTGTTAAATAAAGACTTCCGCTTTTGTAAGGCCTTTGAGCCAAAACTTATGTAACCACGCCATGAGGTGCGCTCTGATGTAAATTTATGTAAATTAATCATCATGGTTGTGATCCAAATTCTGTATCTGTGTGTACTAACTACTGATCCAGGGACTAGTACAGGTAAAGCATAGGTGGGACCTCACTTCCGCCGGGGGGGTCCCGACATATGGCATAGCTTTCCTTGCCATCGACCACGAAGAACGCAGTCGGCAATGTATTGCTTCAATGGTGAGCTATGCTATTAGCACCCCTTTGGTCTTTGTCGGGTTACTGTTGAAATTATTGAGCACCATGTTGGTATTGACCAAGTCCTTTATGGTCTTACCCAACTTTCGACACGTTGAATAGGGCATCAAATTCACAGTAGCTCCCCTATCCACTAGCATCCTAGCTATTGGCTTGCCATCAAAGAACCCTTTTAGGTACAATGTCTTGATATGCCGATGCTCCCCAGGCTTCTTGAATATAGCTTCTTGTGACCCAAGGCATAGTTGAGCTCCTGTAGATCCTTGAGAGTCCGGCATACATACCTTGGGTACTCGGTATTCAGCAGAAAGCATGAACACCATAGTGATGTCGGCTTTGGAAGAAGATGGCTCTTCTTTGGGCACGTCTTTCCTTCGTCACTCCTTCACTACCATCGGTTTTACCTCATTGAACGCCCTATATCCTTCGTGCTCAACCTCGGCTTCCCTCTGTTCTCGAGTCCTTAGCTTTCGCAAACGCCTTCTTTGGGTTTTGGTCAGTCCATCAGGAACACACTGCGGTTTGGATTCTATTGGCTCTCTGATTTTGCCTTTCAAGTTCTCTTCGGGCCTTGCCCCCCGAGGCTCTGATTTATTCTCCTCAATCCTGTCCTTAGCAGATATCCTCTGCTTCTTGGGGCTTGGGCTCCTAGATCGATATCGCCGTGGCGGGAAGTGTTGCATCGGATAGTCTCACACCAATGGCAGTGTCATCCTTCTCTCCCAATAGAATTAGAAGAAGGGACACTCTCAGTGCTCTATGTCCGGATCCCTTTGCAATCTTTCTCGCATATGTTCCCACCGCGGTGTTGTCCCTCGCTTAACCGATCGTGATGCACGTTTCTGATATTTTTCATATAACTGATTGAACGTCACTCTTGGCTTCAGGATTGGTCTTGACGTCTGTTTATCCTTTTCTAGCCGATACCATGTACCGACTTTGGGGTCTCCCATGGGTTTTAAGGTCCTAGAGGTGCCTGAAGCATCTGTGGAAATATTTACTGAGCCGATTGTAGACTTGATATTTTGATTAACCATCTGAGCGACACTTTTAGAGAATGTTAGGTCTTGGCAAGACGAGTTCCTGTTTCTCCACTTCATCAGCCTAGGACTGAACCTTCTCTTTCCTTTGTCGAATACCTCCACCATGTTGACAAGAAAAGAATTCACATCCAATTGCATGGCACTCTTATCTTTGAACTTGAGTCTCCCATCCTCAATAGTCGATTGAATTTGTTGTCTGAAGATATTGCAATTAGTAGTATTCTGGGAATAAGAGTTCTGCCACTTACAATGTCTTTTCTTCTTTATCTCTTCCGGTGATGGCAGCACGTGCCCCTCGGGTAATCCGATGTGATTTTCTTGGAGCAATAGATCGAATATCCAATCACACTTAGTTACGTCAAATGAGTACTTGACCTCAATCCGCTTTTAGAGGGTTTGAGCCAAGTACACACGAGCTGCTTCTTGTTGCCTTTGACCCACTCGGCCACGTTTACTTCCGTACTTTCTTCATCAGACGAGTCCTCGTCATCCAATGTGCAATTTATGTAGCTGATTTTGCCTTCGGCTTTCATAAACTTGTTTTTGAATTCCTTGTTTTCAGCTAATCGACCATGAACCCAAACCTGTTGGGCCAAACTGCTTAGATCAGAGAATTCCTGACCACTAAACTTTTCTCTGATATGAGGTAGCAATCCTCGATACACCAAATCGGCTAGCTGGGCATCCGGCAGCACCACAATATAGCACCGATTGCACATATCCCTGAACCACTTGATGTAGTTGTTAACCGTTTTCCCATACTTTTGATGGACTGCGCTAAGGTCAGATATTCTTAGTTTTGCGCTTCCGTTGAAAAAGTACTCATGGAATCGGCTTTCCAAGTCGGCCTCGGTGTTGATAGAGTTGGCGGGCAAAGACGTAAACCAGGTAAACATCAGCCTTAACATGGACAATGGAAACAACCTGAAACGATGATGATCGTATTGGCCTTCTTCCCCACATTGAGCCAAGAATCGGCCAATGTGCTCTATAGTCGATGTTGTTTCATCCCCCGAGAATTTGGTGAAGTCAAGGACCTTGAAACCAACCGAGAAAGCATATTGGTCCATACAATCCGGGTGTGACTTCCTGTATCCTATGCTCTTTCCTTTAGGCTAAATCCTGAATTGATCTCTCAATACGTTGGTGATCTCATCGGCTAAACTAGCCGATAGATAGGATGATTTCTTGTTGTCCGGCAGTTGCCTCCCGTAGCGACGAGCAGAGATGTCGACCAGGGAATCGTCTGATCCCGATGCGGAGTGAAGATGGTCGGACAAGCAGGTCCTGGCAGAGTTTCTGCTAGATGATACCCCGAGTAGGTCTCAACACCGGCTGTCGTGTTTCTCGTCTATGGTTCCGGGGCTATGGGTCTGGCTGGTGTGTAAGAATATTAGGGAACCTGAGTTTGAACTAGAATTGACTTAGGAACCGGTATCGGTTGAGGAGATGAAAGTGCATCTAGGCCTCCTTATGAGTTTTGGTGGTTAATGACAAAACGATTAAGGGACTAATAAGTTTTCTAAGTGTTATCTTTAGATTTTTAGTCCGCTACAGTGAAGTTATGAGCAACGACGAACCCTCAATTCAAATGAAGCAAAAGACGGTATTTAGACTTGTGATTTGTAATTTATTTAAATTTTGAATCTAAGGATAGCCGTACTATTAAGAGGGATTTGACGAGAAATAGCGTTTGGATATAGGTGCTCATGATGGAAATTAGTTAGCAAAAACAAGTTTATGAACCCATGTCACCATAATCCAAAATCCAGACACAAAACTTTTTTTGTCACTCGGAGTATCCGAACATTTATTCGGACTATCCGAGTTGACCCCCTCTGTCTCGTCAGGAAGAAAACTGGTCTTTGAGGCTAAGTCCCTTTCAGAGTATCCGAGTTTTTCACTCGGAGTATCCGAAGTAATTATTCGGACTATCCAAGCTGACATTCTCTGTTCGCCGTGTGGAAATTATTCGGACTATCCGAGATTTCACTCGGAGTATCCGAACCACTCGGAGTATCCGAAGATTCGGACTATCCGAAGAATCGACTCGGAGTATCCGAGCTGGGTCTCTCTGTCTTTGTGATTTGCACTATTCGGAGTATCCAAGTATTTACTCGGACTATCCGAACTTATTCAGATCTGAGTTAAAACGGCTAGTTTCATGTGCTCATATTTACACCTCGCTTCACTCTCACCTAACAAATACACTATTCACTCAGAACATTTACTACCTCTCGTTCCCCTCCTTGAGCCCTAGCTTTTTCTCTCCTCTCTTGAGCTTGTTGACTGGATTTGCTAGAGGGAGAAAAGAAGTGAGAATTGAAGAGTTTGAGCTTGCTAAGGTCCATCTTGAGCACCAGGTTTCATCCTCTCGCGGATTTCTCGCCGATCTATTACTCTTGGAGGTTGGGGACTCCTAGACGGTTAGGAGTTGCCGGTGAGCTCCCAAGCTTGGTGTGGTGAGCCTCCGGGAGTTTGTGAAGGTTGAATCCACCCCCGCAAGGAAAGGATTCAAGATAGTGAAGTCGGTGAGTACTTGGTGCAACACCGAGAGGATCAGGGTTGAAAGAGACCCGGGCTTTGTGCCTCCTCAACGGAGACGTAAGATCCCCTTAAGGATCCGAACTTTGGGATAAAATCTTTGGGTCTTCGTCTTTATTTCTTGATTTCATCTTCACCCTAGTGTTCAAATTCGAATCTTGTGGTTTGAAGTGGTGATATTGTTTGTGAAGAAGATATTGCTGTTTACACTTCACCCACAGGTACTCTAGGCTCACTAACATTCTTTGGTGCAGGTTATATCTCTGGAAGAGCCTAGATTCACTCTTGCTCATTTTCTTACTCTGCATTCTTCAGACTATCCGAAGTGACCTCGGACTATCCGAAGTACTCAGACAGTTCGAGGTAAACTCGAACAGTCCGAACCATTTATTTCCGCTGGGATTAATTTTAGTGATAAATTTTATTACGCCTATTCACCCCCCTCTAGGCGACATCCCGATCCTTCAGGAGGAGCCTAATACTCTGCTTGTTGATCCACCAGAGCGAAGTGCGTCGAACCAGGTGCGGTCGGCTATTGAGGCTGGTTCACCGGGATGAAGTATGTCGGACCAGGCATGGTTGTCTATTGTTAGTGAATTACCGGAATGAAGTGTGCCAGACGAGGCATGGTCGGCTGTTGTCGCTGATCTACCAAAGCGAAGGGCATTGCACCAAGCATGGTCGGCGTCGGATGCTGATGCGCTTGTTTCACAGGCATCGGCTAAGGAGGCTAAGCCTTTGAGAAGGACGATGCTGGAGTCTGGGCTTGAGGGCTTGGCGGTGCCCTCGATGGTTCTGCTTCAGACACGAATGAGGTTTGCGCATAGGTTGGTATAGATGCATACCTCATCGGCTGCGGCAAAATTGGAGTCGATGCAGCTATTCTTGCGGCCATAGTTGCATAAATATGCTGTTGTTGCCAATGGTGAACTGCAGGTATGTGGGGATCGTAGGTCTAGGATTGAATAGCATTCCATTGGCAATCATCTCATGCGCTATTTCCTTTACGCTGTTGGTGATCACCGGGCTTAGGTTGGCGATGAAAGCCGATGACTGGTTCACCATAGCATGAGGTACCGACGAGTGCACCAAGTCCGCCACTTCTTGCAGGTTGGTCTCGTAGTGCGACTTGGCCGGATCCACCACCTTGGGGAGTTCTCCCTTCTAGACGATGTTCCCATGTCAGCTTTTCTGAAGCGCACAAAGATAGGTTTGTCTCACCTCTTCCATCCTTACCGTCATGTCCTGACGCCGTTCCTCCGTGAGGTCAGCATCGGTCACGCGGATGATGTTTTCTTCGTTGATATTAGCACGATCTTGTTGATCGGCCATGGTGGTCCCACCGAGCGTGCCAAAATGTGTGTTGACACAAAAAAAAAAAGGGTTCTTACGTCAACGCATGCGGGCTTAGAAAATAGGATTCTCGTCAACACCTGAAGCTAGGTCCATAGCGTGCTAGCCGATTTGATCCTGCAATCAACAAGACGACTTAATCAGCTTTCGCCTAGCTGATTATATCTGCGGTGTGATGAATCTGCAACACTTGGAAATAGATTAGAGCGGAGTAACGGATAACGAAACTATCAGCTTAGATCAGATCTAAACCAACAATTTCAAGGGCAAACATCCTACCACTTAGCCAATGAAATCAACTGAGCAGTAGAAAGAGGGTAAACAGACTATCATAAACCGATGATATCGCCTAGATGATAGAACAAAAGGGTAAACAGACTATCGATAAACAACAAGATATAAGCCGATAGAACGAGGGCAAAACAATCTACCGCTAACGAATGTGTTGATTGGCAGAAAGAGGGGTGAAACCTAACCCTTGATTGAAACGGCGATGCACAACAATATCAACCAAGATAGTATTTTGACTGAAAGCCGATGCAAGTCCGTAAATCAAACTTAATCGAGACAGTACTTACTTGCAAGAACTCTTAGGTTTTACTCAAAGCCGATCGAAAGTCGATTTGCAACAAGTAAATCAAAATCTAAATACGACGAAACTACTCTAAACTAAGCTAATGCGATGAAAAGTAAAGAACAAGTAAAAGTAAATGTATTTGATTGATCTGTGGATGCCCTTACACGTCCTCGGGGCAAACTATTTATACAGACCTATAGACTTGATTATAACTAGGACTCTTGACTCGTATCTGATACAAACTCGACTTGACCTTTCATATCTAACTAACTTATCCTAATATACCAAATTTTTGGCCAATCCGGACTCATCCTTCCACTTATATCCTTTCTTGCCGATTTAGACTTCTCCATATCTCTAGCCGATCTTTCTTGCCGAATTTGGATCCTTCCACGTATACTCGTCAGCTGATTTGGGCCATCATATTACTTCGTTTTAGCCCGCTTCCTTGAAGGCCCAAGCTGACTTTTTGGTCTATCGGCTTTTGCCAAATTCTGGTGTCAACAGGAGGAGAGGGGCCGCACGGGAATGAAGCAAGGAAGAGGAGGGGTCGTCACTATTGTCGGGAAGACTAAAAGGGCAGTGACCGGCTTCTATCAAAGAGCTTGGGAGGATTGGTGTGGAGATGGTGATGATTGGTTGGGGGAAGTATAGCAACTGCCAACTGGCGCTTGAGGCGAACCCTAGGTGGAGTGGTAGATGAGTTGGTGCGCTGCCGTGTTGGGATGTGGAGTTATTCTTAGTCCTTAGATCGGGGCGAGGTGTGACCCAAACCTAACTCGCGATTGGCTAGTGCCCCCACCCGGTCCCTCCGCCTATTAAAAAGAAAAGAAACAACAACCCATTCCGGGCGGGTCGGGTGGGGATCGGCGGGTCAAATCGCCTAGCTATCTCACTTAGAACATATAGGGGAAATGTTTGGTCCATAGCGGACTAACCTCACAATCTTCCATTCACCCCGCCTGAGCAATGGAATTGACCATATTTCATGCACTTCAACCAAAATTAACACTTTGTCGCATTGAATGGCAACAAAATGTTGTTTCTATTGTCTTAAAAGTAGCAACGTTGAGCACCAAATCATACCCATTGTTTGTGATAGCTTTCTTCCAAATCTAACAGCCACTCTCCCATATGATCTTACGTAAACCAAAATCAACCTATCA
The DNA here is from genome assembly GCA_036346145.1 of Olyra latifolia. Classification (NCBI taxonomy): domain Eukaryota; kingdom Viridiplantae; phylum Streptophyta; class Magnoliopsida; order Poales; family Poaceae; genus Olyra; species Olyra latifolia. Next base: position 35,911,429 of record CM070524.1, on the reverse strand, counting down.
ACTCCCTTCTCTCCCAACATTGTTGAATTTAAACAATCCATCGATGTTATCCTTTTCTTGTTAAAAAAAAAGAAATCCACAGAAATTACCAACCCTCTCTTTTAAAGGGGTTGTATTTAACCTTCGGCTCTACTTGAAAGGATAGATTATTTTTCACCAACACTGGTCGAGTGCCACCACCACCCTCCAGCCGAGCCACCTTTAGCTGCCTCCTCCCAGTTGAGCACTGCCACCTCCCTCCTCCCCTGGGTTGGATGCGACTGCCAACATCTCCCTCCCACCTCTCCTCCTTCATGTGGGCCGCTGTAAGATTCAAGACCTCCATATGCTTATTGTGGATGTTTTAGTGATGATGACATGGAAGATCAAAAGGGGTGTGTTTGGAACCTCCGGACCTCGAAGGTGGCAAAGATGTGAAGGATCAAGGTTAAGGATGGTTTATAATGAACTCGGGTGTTGAGAAGAGTTCATCTAGAATGTCTAAGGCTTTTTTATTTTATGCTTTGTCTCCAAGGGCCTTGAGATGGTGTTGATCTCATTGGATCGTGTTATTCCCGCAAAGCACACTAGGTGTAGGAGTTTAGTGACCCTTAGTGTTAGTGTGCTGTTAGGTGTTGAGTGCGTGGATGTGCCGTATGGTATGACGTATCAGATGGCACGTCGTTGTATCTTTTTCAAAGAGGGTTTCCTAGTGGTTTAAGGGCATCATATGGTATGGGGTACCATATGGCACCCCATCAGGTGTTTAATTTCCTGTAAGGGTCTTAGGCCAACCCAGTGGTGCCATATGGTACAGGGTACCAGACGGCGCGCCAATGGACTATTTCTAGATAGGGTACACAGCTTGCCTGAGGGCACTGTATGGTATGGCATACCAGACGACGTGTTGTTGGGTTGTTTCTAGAAAGGTGCTTTGGTGGTCCTTATTTGGCGTCAGGGTGTCGTATGGTACGACGTACCATACAGCATGCCGTCTTGTTTTTTCTAGTGGGATTGAGGGTTATGTGCGCCCCGGCCCTGTATGGTATAGGAGTGTCATACCATACAGCTGCAACAGGCCTGTTCTGAAACAAGGCCCCAACGACTAATTTTTGAGTGTGTGCTATTTAAGGACTTAGGGTACCTCTTTCTCAATGTGAGAATTACTATATTTCATATTCTTGAGTCCATTTGAGTGAGCCACAAAAAACTAGTGTTTCTATCCATAAGCGAGTTCGTGAGAGTTTTGAGTGCCAAGCCTCTAGTGTGCTTCAATGGAAGGCTTCATCTAACAAAATCAAGCTATCTCGAGTTTGTTACTCTAGTTCTTGTTCTTGGAAGCAGCGACTCGAATATCTCTCAAGGAGGAGCTTGTGAGAGTCTCCAAGTCATTGTACAAGGTCAGAGTCCGTCTATCGGAGCGGTGAAGAACTATCCAAGTGAACCCGAAGCGATACTCCTTTTGTGAAGAGTGCTCTAATGAAGAGTAGGGAACATTTAATTCTTGTTTCTGCGCTTGTGTTGCCTCCTCTAGTTGCCTCCTACCTACTTAGTGTAGAAAGTTTTAATCTTGCTCAAGAAAAACCAAAAAGATTAAAATTTACTTTAGGTCAATTCAGCCCTTTTTCTTTGCCCCAAGTTCCTTTCAGCCCCCACTGCCTCCATGACAAGATTCCCTTCTCTCTACCCTCTCTGACTCGCAAGCCCTCACGAGCCAACTCGAGCGAGGAGCGAGCCCAAGCCAAGTTTTTTCTCCTAGCTCCTGAAACCAGCGAGTGAGCTCAAGCCGAGCCGAACAGTCACTGAGCCAGACCATGGCTTGCTCTAACTCTGCTCGTTGGCCAGACTAAGACAATCACAAGTTTCCCCATGGACACATAGGCAACCATCTAAGTGTGTAACGGAAACTATAACAGTTTTGAGATTAGGTGCAAATGAATAAAAGTTTAAGAGACCGAAAAAGTAAATTTTAACTTTGGGAGGCTAAGTGAGATTCCTTGCATGAATATGCGCTTCTTTCCTTGCAGGATCTATTGTTCTAACACTTCTTAAAAGGAAGTTTAGCACTCTACGGTGTTCTTTAATTTTATTTTGCAGCTGCCCCATTTGGCAGCAATTGCAGAAACCCTGTCTATAGCATCTATAGCAATACGTGCTAGTACTCAATTTCTTTGTTACGAAGTGAACCCGCTTATCAGCTTCCATTTATAGAGACACGCAGCCTTTATGAACAAACAAACTTTGTAGAGTCAGGGCTACAATGTATTTTTCTCTATAGAGAGGTTAGAAAAGATAATTTAGTATTCACATGGATGCCACGCCATTATATATGGATAGCCTAGTTAACACTTAACACCAATGTGGAACACATGTAGGCATGATATCAATATTTAATAGAAGCCCTAACGGTTTTTGCGCAAAGATGCAAACAAATAGAAGTTTAAGGGCCTGAAAATGTAAATTTCAAGTTTAGAGGCTAAGGAGACCTTTCTACAAGTTCAAGGGTAATAGTCTAATTTTCTCTATTTATAACCTTAGGCCCTACTTGAAAGATCAGATTTTTTTTCACTTCTCTTTACAAGAATTGAATGGTTTCTCTATGTAATTTTCATAGAAAATCATATGAATTTATAGTAGCAAAAAGTAGTACAACATTTTAAAAAAGGAGCAAATCACAACATAGATACATAAAATTGTCTTGCATTTTTTTATGAAGTTCAAGATCTGCAAAATCACATATTTAGTTACATAGAGTTGTATGTATATTTCAAATTAGGTACAAAATTGGTTCTTACTTTTAGGCCCTCAAGAAATTTTTTTCTTGCTAGGAGATCCAAATAGTTGTAGTGCAAATTCGTGATTTTGAATTTAAATTTAAAGTAAATTTAAAGTCCCAAAAAAATATAGACACAGATTTAATGTGTAATTTTTTCTCTCTAGGAGGTCCGACCTAGTGCTTACAAAAAATATAAATTTAAATTTAAATTTGAAATCCCTGCTAAGTTTGTACCTTCTAGCTAGAAAAGTTTTCCTGAGGGTTTAAATAAAAAAACAACCATGAAAAAATTGGTTTTGGACTTGACTTGAAACACTTATATAACTTTGTGTATTTAATATGCGGTTTTGTGGATTTTAGACTTAATCGAAAATACGGAACAACTTCGTGTCCCTGCGGTGCAATTTACTTTTAGAAAAACTCTCAAAAACATTGTGGCTTTGGTTTCTTTTGATCGCATATATCAGTGGGCTCACATAAGATACTTGCACTTCTTTGTTTCCATGTTTGTCCAACCTAGGGGAAACCAGTCTACAAGATACGACAAGTGCTTTCAAACCATTGGTGAAAACAATCTCAAATTTGGTTCATGATCATCCGTAGCCCTACCAATATTTTTGGCCGTGTCCCACCGTTTTGGCATGCATTTCAATCCAAGCCTAGAATTGGTCCGCCCTTGGGAAAAATTGGCATGCCCTCGCTAGTGAATGAAGATGTTCGTGTGAATTGGCCTTTTTTCAGCTTAAATTAAAATTAAAAGCTATAATTGAAAATTTATCATGTTTGTAGTCAAACGCTATAGCATTTTGTAGTTATTTTTAAGGGTTTTAGTGGTTCTTCTAAAAGCTCTCAAAACTATTTTTTAATAATTTTTTGGACTCTTGATAGGGACTTGATGAGTCCACAACTTTTTTTAGATTATAATATGCAGCAAAATTAAGCTAAAAAGAACCCGACAGAAATCCTGTTCCAGTTTTGGCAAGCCAAAATTACTCCCGATACGGTAACCTCTTCATTTTTACTCCCCTGCCTTCCTAGTGCTTCCTCCTCACCAACATGGCCACATCCTAGCGGCACCCTCTACCCACCGCACTACTCTCCGCTCTTGCGCAACGTCCCGTTCCCCTCCTCTCACGTCCAACGTTGCGTCCTGTCCGCCTACACCACCCAATCAACGCATGCCCTGCTCTGCTCTTCGCCGCCTCCCGTTCCTCTCCAACACTGCCACTTCTTGCTCTCCCCTTCAGCGTCGCCTCCCACTCTGCAGCAGCTAGGTGACCTCCCTAGTGGTAGCTCACCAAGGCGTCCACAACCCACTTATCTTGGCCCTTTTTTCTAGAATCCCTTGGCCTATTATTGACTTCAAGTATAACAAGTAAGGTGGTGGAAGTGGTGGTCCAAACTGAAGGGGCTAATGTGGTTTGCTCGGTGTTGCTCGGTTTCTAATTTTGCTTGGTTCATGATGCAATGGTGATATGTAACTTTTTTGTTGTATGCTTCATGTGTCTGCCAAGGCCAAAATGCAAGGTATTGATCATTCTATTGTATAGTTAGGGATGTCAATCGGGTCGGCTACCTTTAGGTCCGCCCGTTCTGGACCCGAACTCAAGACCCGACAAACCAACCCAGAGCCAGACCCAAACTCTTTCGTAGGTACAAACCTAGACCTAGACCCAAACCCGAATAGGTACCTAGGGTTCACCCATCGTCCGCACTCGCAGCCGTAGATCCGAGGAAAGGGGAGAACGTATCGCCGAAGAAAGGGCAGAGTGACCCGCCGCCGTGTTGTCATCAGGGACTCAGGGAGGGAGGTCACGCCGCCGTGTCCTCGTCTGGAGCTTGGGGGCTCTAGGAGGGAGGCTGAGCTGTCGTTGGGGGCTCGAGGAGAGAGGCTGTGCCGCCGTGTCGCCATCAGGGGCTTGGGGAGGGAGGCCGTGCAGGAATCTACCGTGCCGCCACGTCTAGTGCTCAGGGAGGCCGCGCACTAAGGGGAGCCGCTAGGGCAGGATTTAGGAGGGAGAGAGGAAAGAAGAGAAAGGCGGAGGGAATGTGTGATGGTAGGGAGAGGGCATTAGATTTATGGGGTGGGGGTGGCTAGGTGGGTCGATTAGAGTGGGCAGGACTCGATTGGCCCGATTGGGTGGGTGGGCTAAAGCTTAAATGAGCATGTCTTTCATTTTTATATATCATTTTGGATACCCACAGGTACAACTCAGTATCTGGACCTAGACCCAGATCGGAGACCGAATATCCATGGGTCCAAATTGAAACCCAGACCCATATATATTTTTTTCCATCCCTATATATGGTATTGATGTGTAAGCTCAACATAATGTAGAACGGTCTACCGTTTGTCATGTCATATTACTCCTACGTACCAAAGAACTCTATGTATAATCATGTAAGTGTTGCATATGTTGTGTATTTCATGAGCATGACTGACCGCTGTGAATATCACAAGATAATATTTTTCCCACATCCCCCCCTACTCACAAACACGCTTATTTCCCCTTCCCATCCACTGCTAAACACACCCATATATGTACTGAGGCCACTCCCCTTACCCATTCACCACTGCACATGCACATATATGAGGCCTCTCCCCTTGCCCATTCACCACCGAACATGCCCATATATGAGGCAGTGTTCTTTTCAGCGTTTGCTTATAAACTGAAAATTTGTAACTCCTCGATAAGAACATCCGAGGAATAAAAAATTATAGAAAAAATGATTTTAAGAGCTTTAAAAAGAAATAGCAAGACCTATAAAAATTGGCTACCAAACATCAAAGCGTTCGACTTATACGAAAATAACAAATTTTCAGCTTATAAACAAACGCAAACGCTAAAAAAAACACTACATGAGTTCCCTTCCCCTTCCCCATCCGCGGCCAAACACACCCATACATGTGCTGAGCCCCTTCCTCTTCCCATTCAATCCCAAACATGCCAATATATGTACCGAGTCATGTCTTGAACCTGGAAGAACTCAAGCAAATTTTACTTTGATTCATATTCACCTGCTTTGTTTTCCAGAAGGTTTGATTCATGTTCACGTTGTTTTCCAGGAGCCTTGCTTCAAACCAAACAATGCCATGTTTGGTTGCATCATTTAGGTTCCAACCAAACACCATCCAGCCAAACATTGTTATTACATCAGTTAACGAATCAGACAACAAATTTACCAAAATTTTGGCCATGCTCTACAATAGCCATGACTACATCGGTTGCGAGCCAAACACAACAAATTTACCAAAATTTTGGTCATGATCTACATTGACCATGACCAATTCAAACACGCCCGGGTCTGTTGATGGGGGAAGAGAATCCAATCCATTTACCCAAAGTGCACCTCAACAAACATCCCAGATCAACAGGGAACACATCACGAACAACTTAACAAATAACTAATATCAATAAGAAATAGTGTCCGCCGCAACACAACAAAACAGGCAATGTAACCCTAGTTACTAACTATTCTAAATTATCACTTATTCCAATAGTCCTAAATTCTATTGACTCAAAAGGACAACTAATCAATACTCCGACGAAAAAGGACAAAAAAACACATCAGCTGATCATCAAAGACCAAGCTAGACTACATGTGAATAGGTGTATATTCTACCATTAGTAACCAATTATCCCCACCCCATCCCTTTGTTGCCCGCAAAAATATTGGTCATGAACAGAGTTCCCATAATCCCGCTTGAGATCAATTAATGGAGCCGAACAATCAAGAACGCAGCTAGCCTGCCGGCTGCCCCTCATTTTGTGGGAGAACCAGTGCCTGCTGATGTGCGACCACCACGACCACCACCACCAGAAAGGTCAACCCTAGGGTAGCTGGAATCAGCTCCACGGCCCGAGCCGCCTCTACCATTTCTGCCCCCATAATCAGATCTGTAACCAAAATCACCCCTTCCAAAGCTCCTTCCTCCACTGTAGTTACCACGGCCTCTCATCCCTTCAGTTCTGTAGTTATTACCCCTACCTGGTGCAAACCTTCCCCGGCTGGAGCCTGAAGAGAAAAAGGATAAAATATATCAACTGAAATGAGAAAAATTGAACAAGTTGATGGAGATCAAACAAGATTTCATCTTAAAAACAAAACAGGAGCGCATATCGTGGAAAATAATCTTTGGATGACAACATTCTAAGTCCCATCTGAATCATTCAATAATACTATTTGGATGGACAATATTTAGGCAGACGATGCTGACGGCTCATAAACAGCTTCTCATCTTGTGAAAAATTACTCACACCCATAAACTTTTCATGCTGATTTAAATATAGCCAGACAAGTCATATCCAACAGCTGACATGGCTGTCACTTGTTACTCTACTCACTTGGACTTGGCTTAAACACTTTACCTTAAGTTAAATACATGTGGATTTTGGACATTTCAATGGCAATTCCTCATTAGCCATAGGTCATACAGAGCAAACATGATTGATCAAGGAAATCTCTCTGCGGTCACAAAGACATTTTTTAAGGAACACTCGACAGCCTACAATACAATTCGAACCATGTGACATGCATTCATCTTTTTATGATCCATTTGTTTTAAGAAGAAGATCTAAGACAGTACTAATGCTTACACCATTCATATTGCTCTAATACAATAATTGGCATAAATGAAAGAAGCACGCAGTATTATATTATGAACTAACCTCGTAAACCAGGTGTCCTCTTTTCCTCTATGTAACATTGGCGCCCGCCAATCATTACAGAAACAGCCTGAAAATTTAAAAGTAGTTAGAAATTGACAGCTTGCCTGCAATTTATGGTGCCATCTACTCCTTAAAAACCAATTGCCAACACTTTTCCTTAAAAACAAGAAAAGCACCTCAAAGGCACCACACATAATTCATTGTACGTTTAGGCTTTCAGGTTTTTTGTAGTACTAGCCGAATGCCCGTGCCTTGCAACGGATTTTAAATCAACATGAATACAATAAGATGGTCACACCATATGAGATTGGCATAACAGTGAGCTTGGTGATGGTGTAGACGTGTATGGGCAACATGGTGGTGGATTTACAACTTACAAGTATGCACATGGGCATGGCCCCCAGCCACGTGTCATATGTCTAGGAAGGCATTATTTAAGAAGAGCTGATCTTTACAATTTAATGGTGTTTGATTTTACAGTGAATAAATTTGTTCTTTTATAATAAAGACTACAAATGATTAATGTGAGATAAGTGTGGTACAACCATACTATCCAGCAAAGCAAATACTTTATCTTTTAATGTTATGCATATTGACTTAAAAATAGATCAAAATGCCTTTCAACAATTTAAGCAATTAACTGGTACCATGGATCCTAACCTAAGGCCTATAAATTGCACCAAATTGCTACCAACAAAAACTTATGGGCCCGTTTGGTTGGAAGCCAATTTTGCCACATTTTGCCTTACTTCATCATTTTTCTTAAAAGTCCTAAAATGTGGCAAAATAGGGCATTTGTTGGCATGGTTAGTACATCAACCAAACAGGCCCGTAGTCTAGCACTTAAATAATACAGAATGATACTATTGTTCTTTTCTAGCATCAAAAAACTCTTCGTAAATAAAGGTGTCATTGTCTACCTCCATCTATTTGATAATTGTGCATTGGAACTTGGAAGTAGCGCTGGAAAATTAGCTCGTGACTCGGGTCAGTTCGAAGTAGGCATGGCTAGACTCGAACTCCTAACAAAACACAAAAACGAGCCAAGCCATGTTTTAGCTCTGCCATTTTACCCAGTTGGTTCAAGCTAGCGGCAGCCCAGTCCAGTGTATAGCTAGCTACTCATGCAGGAAGTCTCAGTCGTCCAAGTAACCCTAGGTAGGCAGATCAGGAGAAATCGTTCCTGCGGCGCCACCATGGGTTGCTAGTGCGAAACCTCATACTGCTCCCTCCTCATGCCTGTCCGCTACTCCGGTCACTACTCTGAACTTTGGGAGCCTCTGCAGCCTGCCGCATCGGCAGTCCGCTAGATCCTCTGCTGTCTGCCGCTTCAACCTGCTCAAAGTCCCTAACGACCGCCACCTAGAGCCCACACCGCCAGCCACCGGTAGCCCCGCCATCCACCGCCTCGACCAACCTAAGCACCTCCGCCACCTCAATGATCGCCGCCTAGAACCTCTGTTGTCCGCCACCTTGGCATTCATCGCCTCGACCAACATCAACGCTACGTCCATCTACATGCCGTCCTCCGTCCCCCAGAGCCACATGCATCACTTGGATGCATGAGAAGGCGGCGCCTGCTCTTCTGTCGACATCTCCTATGTTCTCTCTTCCTTTCTCTTATAGCACAATGAGAGGTGTAGATGGCGGCATTGTACAGGTGAGCAACACCGGCGACGGAGAAAGCGATGCCGCCGCCGGCAGTAGGGCAGAGGAAAGTTTGAGGCTCATGTGTCCGGCTGGTATTGGTGGCGTGGACACCGGGGCTAGGGGCATGGCAACGAAGGGGTGCTGCCAAGGGATTGGAGGAGCGGCACAGTGGAGATGCGAGTGTTGCGCGAGGTGGGATTGGCATGTTGGGGGCGCTATGGAGCTGGGGACGAGGCACTGATCACACCTACGCAGAGACTTCCAAACCCAGGGTGGGTAAAGCGTTGGATGCTCAATGGGTGGCCACGATGAAGGACATACCACCATTCACCGGTCACCACAAGAGCCTTTTTAGGAGCAGAGAAATCTGAACTCATAATCTCATATTTGAATATCACAAATCATAATCATCCATATAGCTCGAAAAACTAATGAACATGGAAGCAAGCATTATAAAAAGTATTCACCAAAGGGAATTAAGAGCAAAAAGGAAGAATTCAAAATGAAACGAATTCCAAAATGTTTAACACATCATCCCTTTCTCTATTCTTTTCATTTGGATTTTGGGCCCACACCAAGGGAAACTTGTTATGTTACAACATGCAATATATGTTACAATTCACAAACTCTCAAGACTCCCCCCTTTCACCCATCTAAAGGGCTTATACATTAGTCTAATTTCATTCCCCATTGGAACAAAAATTTGCTGCATGATTTTTCCCAATTTGCACCCGTCTACAGGGCTTAATTATACATGAGTAATTCATTTGAAGCATCGATACTCTACATGATTTTTCCCAATTAGCACCCGTCTACAGGGCTAATACATAATCTAATTTCATTCCTTAATGAAACAAAGATTTGCTGCATGGTTTTTTTCGATTAGCGCACATCAAATGTTCCCTTCCCGCAAAGTTTTGGCGTTCAAACTCAGATCCAAGTAGTTCTAATGAAATTATAAGCAAGATATATTGACAATCTGGATATCATCAAAATAGTCATGTCGTGTCTGACAGAATCATAGAAACAAAGCAACGATGATAGTACATGACACAGTTCCCCATACGCACCCCAAAATGCCAATTGTTGAATAGCCAGTAGCCCAATCGGTGTGGCACCTCATATTCTATATAACAGTGTTTGATTCCCACCAACCATGGGTAGGGTGGATTATTTGTGTAGATTTTCCATAATTATTCCCACAATTTGATCCAATGAACTATTGAGTTGTGATTTGTGACCCTTAAAATGATCACACTAAGCGAATGGGAAAAAATCACCGAAAAATAAAACAATTGAAATGAAGCCCAGAGAATGAATACATCATGTAACCACCAAACAATTTAGCAGAAAAGTTGAATGCGTTGCTAGCACATGGTAATTTTAGGCACTATTAAGAAATACATAATTTTACAAAGTGATACTGAACCAATAATGCTTACCATATCTGAATGGATGTTTACATATGATTAACAATCAACATTACAGAGCAAACTGATCAGTTGAATGGTCACAATTTAAAAAAAATACCTCGAGTGCACTCTGGACAGCAGTAGACTCCTCAAATTCGACAAACCCATAACAGAACCCTTGAACCTACATTTAAATAAGTACATGTTGATGTCATCTACTGGAGTCCTGCATTGCTAAAAGAATTTTTCCAGGGCCAGTGCATATAAAATACTCCTGTCACGAACAAGTGACATTTTGGACATCAACACAGTCCTCATACATAACTTTGACCACTAATTTCTACTATAATATAATCATAAAAAATTATAATATTATAACAGTGCTTTTCGAGATAATCTAACAGTGTCATTTTCACTAGTCTAACATAAATATTTATTACTATACAAATATCCTAAGTATATAAAGTTTGAGTGCACGCATCCCAAAAAGTCACTTGTGTAATTGGAGTGCGCAATAAGTACCTTATGGCTTCTAACTTGAATGCCATCATGCTTGATGGTGCCAAACTTCTTGAACTCATCCGCCAGTTGTGCAGGAGTGGCATTTAAAGGTAAATTACCCACGTATATTGCGTGCGCGTCAACTTCAAAAAAAGAATGTAAAGCTCAGGCAGGCTAACAAAATCAACAAATTCTGACTGCAACTTTGGATTTAACAAACACCTTCCGGCTCTTGGATATTGCTGCTCTCAGGGTTAGAACTGAACGGTGGAACATCCGCAGCTGGAGCAGGAGCAGGATGCTGTTTCTCTAGTTTGGGTGGTGCAGCCCTAGCAGGAGCTGCAGGAGCTGGCAGTGGAGTTTCTTTCATGACTTTGACCTACAAAAGTAAAAGATTTAGTGTTAACAAACAAAAAGACACATAAATTGATTTTCTGAAGTCACTGAGTTACTTAATCACCTCATCAAACAAAGCCACTACAATTAATCAACTATGAGCAATACGAGCAAGTACTTAATGATTTTTCAAAGCCAATATTATCATCTTTTGGAAGCATTACAAATGAAATAACATAAAATATCAGTGCTACCATTTACTGGGCAACAGATTAATGTTCACAAATTATCAGGCACTAAATAAATATATCACACACGAAACTAATAATGAAAGTCAAAACATTAGCAAGAAGAATCATGTGACTCCAAAGTAAAGGAGAGGGTGGCAAGATTATCTAAGTATTCACATATAACAAAAAGAAATTGAAATACAATAGTTTACATGGCTGCACATTCTAAAACTGCAAAACATAAGGAATAAATAAACAAAGAAAAATGCTTGTCCACGATCAGATGAGAATGCATAAGCAAAAGCATTTCAAGACTTGAGATTCTTTCAGAAACCTACAATTGAAGCGTATGACTTCTTTGGTGCCTCTTCATGAGACACCGGGGCAGTCGTCGTTGCCATTACAGACACCACATTGTTTGGGATTTCATCTATCACCTCAGGAACTGGTTGTTCCTCATCAACTGCAGGCCCCTGTGCATCCTCTGGCGGTGGGTCGTAAACCTCCTCCTCCTCCTCAGGCTGCACCGGTGTATGCTCCACAATATGCTGCTCCTGCTGTGGCACAGCATCTACAAACAGAGAAAGACAAGCATTTTCACCATCTGCCACATAAAAACTAAGCAAATTTCAGGATCTCACAAAACACACCATGTTCAGGAGGGGAAGGCTCAACAACAGCACGTGCTGTGCCATTGGCCAAGGGTGCGGCTGCAGGTGGGACTACTACATCTGCCTCGGCCTGCACCTCGGCAGTGGCAGCCGGGGCAGGGTCCTCCCCGACATAGCGGAACATGTCGTTGAGCACAAAGTAGCCCTTTTCCTGCGGGGCGAGGAAGAAGGATTGCGAGAACTCGCGGCGCACGCCGTCACCACCAGTGAGATGGCCCGTCACGAGCACGGTGACACCGCCGCCGAGCGACTCCTGCGAGTCGACCGTCCTGATCTCCGCCCGCGTCATGTCCATCGCCATGATCTTCTCGTTGATCGCCTGCGGAACCTCACCATAACCCCTTGTTAGCATTACAAATAATCAAAAATAAAAAGAGGCCTTCCTCGAGGCCGCCAGCCTCTCTTAGCGCCAGATCTGGAGGCGCGGGCTCACCTCCATGGTGGTGATGGAGTCCATGTCGCCGGCGGCACCGGAGGAGGGGCGGCCGAGGCGGCTGGCGTCCTGGTAGAAGCGGTGGACCAGATCCGGCGACTGGTGCAGGACGAGGTAGTACTGCTGCACGAACGCGTTGCCTACCTGCACAGCAGAGCAGACACGCACGCACGCAGAGCAGGGTAAGACCCCGGCGCTAGATCAGCCCCGAATCATGGCGAGGACCCCCACCACTCCACCAATCTGAACCTGAGAAGCCGAAGCTTACCACTTGCGCGGAGGGCGGCGCTCCAGCGGTGGCGGGGGGCGGCGGCGGCGCGGCCATGGGAGCTGGATCGGGCGAGGAGCGGGGACTGCTAGGTTTTTGGGGAGGCGCGTGCTGGCGAGGCGCGCGGCTCCCGTGCGGCGGCGGCGGCGCGTGCGTGCGGAACAGCAGCTATACGGGTCTCGTGGCAAAAAATGGAGGCGACGCCTGCAGGCCGAAGATGAGCATATAGAGGGTGATGAGCATATAGAGGGTGTTTGGCAGATCTCAGCTTCAATTTTTCAGCCCTATTCCATAATTTCTGTAAAACAGATCTATTAGATCCACAATTTTATAAAGCACCCTTCAAACTGCTCCACAAAATTGAACTACGATACATGAAGTTAGGACGTTTGGCACTGCTCCGCCTAGATCTAGAGCGGAGTTGAGAGTTGGAGTTTCGCCAAACACCTCATAATAAACGTATGGGCTGATGACTTGGAGCTGTCATCCAGTGCGGCTGCATTTTGTTAAACAACCACGTTACATGGTGTAGTTCGAGGTTGTAAACGAACACGCAAGAAGTCAAAAACAAGAACGTAGACACAGATATAGAGAGAAAATATGTTTTATTATTCTTTCTTTTTTCTTGATACAATAAATGGATACCTCTTATATTTATAGTGCTATTCATATGTTCGACAGGTCCAGACGTGGGACCTGCCCCGCGCCCGCTCGAGGTCCAAGCCGCGCGGGTCGCAAGTTAGGGTCGGTCTCCCATACGCTTGTTGTGCATACGGATTTGTCTCGTTAAAAACCTTATTTGAGAAACTTCTTTTAAAACTCACTTAAGAGAAAAGGAGTACAAATCTAGCCAACATTGCTTTATTCTGTTTCATTATAGTTGGGTACTTGAACTTTGGGTTTAAAATTTAATTCAAAATATGTGAAGTTTCTCCCTCTAAATTCTGCACTTTCTAAGTCTCATTATTCCTATGTCTCGACCGCATCTTTCAAAAGTAAACGCAGATAGGGACTTAGGCCCTGTTCTTGTCAGCTTATAAGGCATTATTTGTCTTACTTAGGGTTAGCGTTTATTTTTGTTTAAAATAAAAACGATTTGTTTTTGATTTGTTTTTTTAATCTGTTTTTTCTATCTCAAAAACTTGTCTAAAACCTTTAAAACACAAGTCGAACGAAGCGAATCCGACTCTCGAGGCTACCTCGGGAAGCTCTCGAAATTAGAAGAAAAGTCAAATAAGACAAATAAGTCAGATAAGATAGGCTGACGAGAACAGGGCCTTGGTGAACAAATCCGCGAGATTTCGCATGACTTAATATGCTTAATATTAATTTTATTCATCTCATGAGTATAAAAATACTTGGGTTTATATGCTTTGTTAAGTTGCTCTTCACATATCCAGTCTGCACTTGTGCTACACATGCTGCATTATCTTCATAAATAATAGTAGAGATTTGTTTTATATGCAATCCACATGACTAGAGGATGTGAAATGTCATTCTTCGAAGCTATACGTACTCACATGATGTTTCATACAATGCAATGATTTCTGAATGGTTAGTTGATGTTAATACGAGTATCTGCTTTGACGACTTCCATGATACTGCAGTTTCTCCACACAGAAAAATATATCTTGTTTGGGATTATTGGTGTACGGATCTGAAAGATAAACCGCATCTGCATATCCGACCAAAGTCATATCTTGGTTTCTTCTATAAAATAGTCTAAGATCAACCGTTCCCCATAGGTTGCGAAAGATGTCCTTTACCCTCTTCCAATGTCTTTTTGTTGGCTCTGCACTATACCTTGCTAATAAGTTTACAGCGAATGCAATGTCAGGCCATGTACTATTTGCTAGGTACATGAGCGCTTCTATGGCACTTAGGTATGGGAATTCTGATCCTAAGACCTTCTTCCCCTCTTTCTTTGGTATATATGGGTCTAGGTCTGCTTGTGGTGACCGTCCGACCATCGGGGTTCTTGATACGTATGTCTTCTCAAAGCTAAACATTTCCAACACTTTTTGGGTGTAGGCAGCTTGGTGTACGAGTATTCCATCTGGTATATGCTAAATCTGAAGGCCCAAGCAAAATTTGGTTTACCCAAATCTTTCATTTCAAATTCAGATTTTAAATACTTGCTTGTATTTCATTATCAATTCTAATGATAATCAAATTATCCACGTACACAGAGATTATACAAAATCCATCTTGGGATCGTTGTATAAAACAGCATGGACAATCCTCACTATTCGTATAGCCTTTCTTGCTTAAAAACTTGCTTAAGCGATTACACCACATTCTTCCTGATTGTTTTAATCCATATAAGGATTTCTGCAATTTTACACAATATAATTTCTTCTTCTCTTTATTCGGGGTTGGCATGCCATTAGGTACTTTCATATACAATTCAGAGTCTATGTTACCATAAAGTTAAGCTGTGACCACATCCATCAATTTCATTCTTAAGTTCATATTCACTGCCATTTAGATAAGATATCTAAATATTATACCACCTATGACCAGATAATAGGTTTCTTCATAATGAACATCTAGGCGCTGAGTGAAACCTTAATCTACCAGCCTTGCTTTGTACCATAGCACTTCATTATTTTCATTACAAAGACCCATTTATAGCCCACAGGACGTACATGGGAGGGTGTGAGGCACACAAACCTAAACACTTCTCTTTTGTTCAGTGAGATTAGTTCCGTGGTGACTGCATTTTTCCATTCCGCCTAATCTGGTCGGTGCTTACACTAAGAGATGTCGACTCTGAATCAGAATCTATTCGCTCAACAATCATTTTAGCATAATATATGTTGACATTGGTTGCTGCTCTATTCATTATTTTTCCTGATTCTACAAAGCTTATGTCCATTTCGGCATGGGGTGCTTCGTACATTTCTACTAGCTCTTCACCGCTATTTTCCATCAAGGGAGAAGTTCCTTTAGTTTATTGTTGCCAATGTACACACTCACATTTCTATCGGCTTCTTCTTCTTCTTCTATTATTACCGGTATATTTAAATCTGGGAGCGCCTCGCTAGCAAGCTGCTTCTCACCAGAGTTGCCAAGTCTCAACTGGCTCCCCCTTTTTTTCTTTTGGGGTATTTTCGTGACTGGTTGTGATATTTTCTTGCAAAGTGTGGCTAGCAAATTCATAAACTAACCTTACACACATTTGGCAAGTTAGTTGTGGCAACTTGTGGTAAAGTTAGGCACCAACCAAACAGGCCCCAGATCTCCTGTCTTTTTTCTTTAAAGCCTCTGAACAGGTCGAGGGTTGCTCGTAATTTTCTTTGACACTTCTACCCTCTCTGGTGCATTGCGCACAGACACATGCGACTTAATCATACCCTTCAAATCACAAAAGTAATCGGATAATTTATTTGCTAATTTCTGTAAATCAAGGATTTTTTGGACCTCTACATTTGCTTCTCTAGTATGGGGATCATGCATAGCTTCTGCATCAAAGTGGTAGCATAAGTCTTTGTAGAGCCCTTAAACTACTCCTCTATCTTAGCCAAATATTCTTTAGCATTTTTGGATTCAGGCATTGCTCCCCTTATCCCAACACAATTAAAACAACAATGTTAGCACATATTCCAACATCAATAACACACTAGAAATTAATAAAGCCCAAACGAACAGTCAGCTCGGCCCAAAACCGACAGCCGCTCACCGGCCTTCTCTTGTGACATGGCCTAAGGCATGGCGAAGCAGGCCCCAAGCCATGAGGGGCTCCCTTTGTAGGCCTAAGGTAGGTACCCCTTTCAACTCAGGAGCGAGGGTATGACCCCAAGTTTCTGCGCCTCCGTGCCTCTCCCCCTTTCTCCAGGCCACTTGGGAGGAGCCCAAAGAAGGGTCGCGGAGCATGGGTGGAGAGGCGCGAAGCATATGCAGAGCCCAGCGAAGTACGGATGGAGCAATGTGGAGCGCAGGCGGGGCGTGGAGCATATCGCGGCCCAATGCAATGGCACGGACGAGCAAATACAGAGCATACGCTGCCTAAGCGAGCCGAAGCACGAGATATGGGGAACCGAGTCGGAGCAACCAAAAGAACGACGAGCGGACTTCCCGGCCACTTATGGAATTGGAGAGACAAATCGTACGACCGGACCTGCTATCTTATCAGAACACTCGATTGGGCGCCAAGCCACGCCAGGCTAGCCCGTAACCGTCGTACGAGTGTAATTCCTCATGTAACCCCGTATAGGAAGCTAAATAGAAGGGCAAAACTGTAAAGGTGATGATTAAAAGCCCAGGAAATGACCATCAGGCCCTCGGCCATGGGGCAGGTGGGGGCAAGACGTGTAAATTGGTAGAGCAATAACCCCCAGGGCCCTGGTCAGGGCTGGTCGGGGAAAAGCCGCCAGTGCATGGCCATGTACAACCCCTCCCCTATAAAAGGGGGAGGAGGGCATCAATGAAAGACAGACTCTTTCTTCTCAAGCGTTGTAGTTCTTCCAATCACGAGTGCAACCGGCGAGAGGGCGAGAGTTCTCACCGTGCTGTTCCAGGAGCGTGAGCCGCTCTGTGAGAGGTTTCACGTACCGGGGCAGCCCTGTTTTCTATCTGTGGGTTCGTACCCACGACAGGAAGGACGAAGCAGGGAGGAGGAAGAAGGGAGAAGGGGGCGCCGAGGTAGGCTTGGCTGGTAGGCTCGACATCTTGAGAGCTAAGGCTGCCCAAATTTCTACCGAGCTAAGAAAAGAAGAAGAAAATTAATAGGGCTAGAATTGCTAGGCCCACTAGAGGAATTGGTCAAAGTTTTCTAGAAATTTAGATTTTAAAATTTATCAAAATTTTATATTATTAAATTCTCTCCTAAAATCTTATTAGGAAAACCTTTTTACTAATAAATTTTTATCTTTATTTTTCCTATATCCTTATTTTGGAATTTTTAGTAAATATCCCTTCTTCAATATTTTGAATTTTGTTTACCTAATAAAATTTTCCAATTGAATGCTTAATTTAGTTTCTTTTATTCAAATTTAAACACTTATTTATATATTTCTATGAATATTTTATTGTGTTCATTTCTTTTCTATTATATTTATTATTACCTTTTGCTTGTTTTAAATTGGAATGTTACAGATTAACTCATGCTTTCGCCATATTTCATTAGTATTTTTACTATGTTTCATCAATACTTTGGCGATGTTACACCACGCAAAATTGATGTTTCGTTTGTATTTTCGCCATGTTTCTTAGCATGCTGCCATGTTTTGTCGTTACTTCGTCATGTTTCATTAGTATTTCTCCATGTTTCACTAATACTTCATCTTGTTTCATCAGTACTTCATCCATTCATCCGTTCATCAGTACTTCTTTATATTTCATCAGGGCCATGCGAGTGTCAGATGGGAAGCCCATCCACTGGACGTCCAATTTGGGGGCTTGCCTTATTATTATTATTATTATTATTATTATTATTATTATTATTATTATTATCATCTAATCCTTCATTAGGTTGTTCGTCAACACAAACTATGACCAAGTTTCCAGAATTTCTAGAAGAATCTAGATTACTCTAAAAAACTTATCAATTGTCCATATCTGTGTTTCTATAAATTCCCCTACCCGTTTTCTTTTTTTCTTTTCCTTTTTTCACTACCAGACAGCTGTTTTTTTAGTGGATGACATGAGGACAAAGTCTAAAGAGAACTATTACATATGTAATTAGCAAATACCAAATAGGAAGTAGCAACTAGGGAATAGGGTTTCGAATCTTAGATATGCAATTAGCTGATCAAATAACAATTAGCAACTAGGGATTGGAATTGAAATATTGGATGTAGGGAACAGGGAACTAAAACACCTCATGTGCTTCATGCCTTCAGTGCTTGCTGTCGCCGAGACGGCGACGAGCGGTCTCGGCGCCGGCCGGCAGGGCGCAGGGAGAGGGCTGGCGCTTGGCGGCGGGAATGAGATCCTCTGTAGTCGAAGTCACCGTGACTTCGTCACTAACAGGTGGCCCAAGCTGCGGTGGGGCCCACTGTCGATGACGGTCACGAACTTCGATCGCAGAGAATCTTTTCCCTGGCGGTGACGGCGTCCGGTGCTCAGGGTATCGGGACTTGGAAGGTGAAAGCGAGTCGCGATTCTGTGCTGGGATCCCCAAATCCGGAGTATTTATCAGGTAACTACATCCCCAAATTGGCAACGGATACTCCATTAAAGGCTTAGTCGCTGGCATTGTGAAAGAAATCAAAAATTTGGGGAGAAGACGAAGCAGCGGGCCGCTGATTAGGGGATTTGAGCGAGCCCGAGTGGTGACCGCTGAGGACTGTGCGGCACTGCGTTGTGAGATGTGGGTGACTGCGTGTGAACTATGGGCTCCGTATTGTGGCTGGCCTCTGGCCACTTAAGCAATGGGCCTTGGCCGGTTGGACCATGGGGTGATGGCCGATGGGGTACAGGACTACAGGGGACATGTAAACTCGGTCGGAGGCCCTAGGTTTCATGGGCCCTGGACGGTTGCCTCGGCCCAGGATCGACCCTGTTCGTGACCGACGATGCCGAATGACTTGGGTTTTTTTTAGGGGGGTGGGGTGTGGGGTGTGTGGCGTGGTGATGCACAAGTAACGCTACTAATGGCCCCATAGACCAGCTATGGATCATGCCAATCGCCAACCTATCTGCATCAAGCCATCATGCATGGAGAATGTGAAGCAAGATCAAAGACGACCAACAACGCGCAACTCAATGGGAGGTTTCTTGTGAGTTCGCCTCACGAGACTAATTAATTGAGAGTCTTCTGAGACCTTGTGGACTAGGACACTCACGTCCCTGAATTAAGTCAACCATGGAGTGCACATATTAAATGGGACTTGTATTTTGTAATTCCTTGAGAATTATTTTGTGTCTTGTTTATTATTATTTTGTGTATTTAGTACACTGGCATACCCATATTTTAAACTCGTGCGTAGAGGTCCGTGAGCAATTTCTTTCATGTTGAACAATGGGTATTGGCATGAGGAGTAGGTTTCGACGAGGTTGCCGTTTATGTTTTCCCCTCTACTCGCTGGTGTTTAGTGTGGCGAAGGAGGAGGAAGATGTCTTCTTTGTATCTAGGCCTTATGAGGCTTGTCTTATCATCTTATTTCTTTTAGGGACTTTTTTAATCTTGGATTGTATTGGATGCAAGTATTAATATATTTCCCCTTATAAAAAAGATAATAAATTAATAAATTCTAGAAGGGAAAAAAAAAAAGCCGGAGGGGGCAGCCCACCCAGCCAGCGAAGCGACATATTGCCCCCATGCGTATTCAACCCGTTTCTCCCGCCCGTGCCATGTGTTCCACTTGGCACGTGCTACCCCGACCCGGGTTAGAAACGCCCGTTTCTCCGTGCGGTGTGGCTGTGGCCTCCTCCCCCGCCACAAGTGCCTCCCTGCTCTGCTCCCCCCTCTTCTCCCGCCACGTTCTCCACGACGTCGTCTTGCCCTGCTCGCCGTCGCGTCTCACGGCGCTCGTATCGGCCGCCCGCCTGGGCGTTCGTCGTGCTGACTCTGTTGCCGCCCGCCGAGTCTCCTCCGGCCAGCTCGGTTCGAGGAGGTAATGGGTACCTGCCGCCCTTAACGATCATCTCTCTCTTTTTCCCTCCTTTTTGATGGGGAATTCCTGTTATTTCAAGGAAAATTTCCCAGGTATATACCTTCCATTTGTTTTATTTTTCATTTGTGGCACAAGACTTCACCCCTCTTTTTTTAGACAGATTCTTGTTTCAACTTTAAATAAAAAAGGTCAGTTTTTTCCCTGCGAGGTTTGTGCCTTGCTTAACGGACTGTTCAACAAACTGCTTTTCAATTCAAGGCAGTTTCTTTCTCCTAGTTCTTCGCGGCCTGATAGTTTCTGTGCTATGTCAAGACTGAAGTTGCCGGTAGCCACGCAATGCAGTGTTCTTCTTTTCCCTCTTTTGATCTGAATTTAATCAAAATGATCTGGCACGCGGTTGCTGTACTAGCCAGTTAATATCTACCTGTTGTTATCCGTTGCTCTACGCGTCTGATTGCATTTTCCCCAACGTGCAGAGCAGTCTGTAGGACAGGTTCTTGGCCGCATAAATTAGGTATCCTTTCCTGTGGCGTCATCAAAACCACCCTTTCCTTTCACGTGGCAGAGCTCAAAAGCGCAGCGCCGGCAAGATCTTGACGATTCTTGCGGCTGTGAATGGGGTACTTTCTCCTCTCATGATCTCATCTGTTCCGTTTCTTTGGTTCGTTTCTGCCCGCGGCACCGGAGATCCTATCTTATTCAGCTTTGAGGTGTGACGATTCAGACAATCAAATAGGATGGTGGCAATCTTTGGTTTGCATCTTCTCTTGCCTTCTTGATATAGTTGCTCTATTATATATGCGGTGGATACAATTTATGTTCTTTCATTTTGCTGGATTGGAATTACGGGCTGTCGAGTTCGCTGGACATGGTTCTCTCGTCAAATTACGTTGGAATCAGATTGGAATATATGCGTTCTTTCTTGTCGGTGAACCAAGTCATGCTCGTGTTCCTGGGCATCGAAAATGCTTTGATCACCCATCTTACGTCTGCCATACATGTAGTTGCAGAAAATCGAATCCCTTTCCTGCGAAAAAGGGTACATGTTTTTTTTTTAATTTCTAAATGTCCACGGTAGATAGTTTTTAATTAGCATCAATCTACCTTGGTTTTGGGGAGCTTTGCCTGTGGTGTTCCCTCTTCCCCTGTTCTTCTACAGTGCTTTGTAATCCTCGCTTCATTCCTCTTCAATGAGAAACATCTCAGACAAGTGGAGCTCTCTTGGTTTTCTAAGAAATGAAGTAGTACTTAGTTCTTGTAAGACTTGGATTAATTTTATCTTCTAGGTTCTTTTCCGTACATGTCAAGATTTCACTTTTTGACTTCATTATTATTATTATGCTAGGCAGCTTTTTCCAACAGGCATGCAAATCAAGTTCTCTCTCTTATAAGTTCCTTTTTCTTTACTTTTTTTTGGGTATTTAGTGTCAACAGGTAAGGAATCATTAGTTGTTTCTGGTTCTTTGCTATGCATATTTATGATCGTTTTGCTTTGTGCAAGTGCTTGGTATTTTGTTGAAATGCTTTATCTTGAACTTAGGCTATGAACTGGAGAGTCTGGAGTCTGCCGTCTTTTCCTTATTGGTTTTAGCGAGCAAATGAAGAAAAGTATTATTCCTGAGCATTCATCGTGATCCCAAACCAGTTTATTCTTGTACTGGACTTGCATCCTAGCATTGACACCCCAATCATTCTAAGGTTGGTTATTTCATCTATGACATCTTCAAAAGATCAAAAATCAGAATTGTTTGAAATCAACCATTATCTGATGGCTCCCGGCTTGTCTCTTAGTGCAAGGATTGACTCTTGGAGTTCAAGCAAAAGCAACCTCAGGTTGTACTTTATAATGAACAGTAAATATTGAAACATTTCTTTGGTAGTCCACTATATGAAATTTTCTTTCCTTTTTTCTTACTTTTTATTATCGTTTAGATTGTAGGAATTTGTTCCTGGGTTCTAATAGTTTGTGAGAAAATACCCCACCAGAAATGGTGGTGTCTATAGACAATGTAAGAGGCTTGAGTTTGGCCATGTCATCCAGTGCATTCATCGGATCAAGCTTTGTGATCAAGAAAGTTGGGCTTATGAAGGCTGGGAATTCTGGGGTGAGAGCAGGTTGTGCCTCTTCCCAGTAGCTATTTATTCATAATAATGTAACCTTGATACTGCATAACGTGTATAAGTGAAACCGACTCTTATTGAGTACTAATGATGTTCTCCATAAGAAGTCTTTTGGCATTTTATACAGTATTCCTTGTTGATATATTTGTTTTCTTGCACAATGCACTGTAGGTTCTGGAGGTTTCTCATACTTGTACGAGCCGTTATGGTGGCTTGGAATGATAACTAGTAAGTGTGTATGGTAATCATGCTTTCAAGCAGTTTAAAACCTGCATACATCTTGCAAGATAGTTGTTCTACCAATTTGTAGCCCACTATAGTTTTACTCATTATTTTTATGTGTTTTTGTAGATTTTATATTTAATATATATATGTTTTGTATAAACTTATTGATTTCTAACAAACTAAGATGTCACACAACTTGAGCAAGTCAAAGTTGAATATCGGGTGTTTGTGGCCCACTTGCTTGTTTTAACTGTAACATATTGGAAACAGTGGAAATGTCGGATGTTGAGTTAAATTAAAGTATCATCATGCACATGCTGTAGGTAGCATCAAAGTTTTGTGTATCCCCATTCCAAATAAAATAATCCTTGGATCACTTAATGTTGTTATCAGAAGATTCAGGAGTACCTCAGGAAAATATTGTAAAACTCAGTTCTGCACATTGTTGTTCTGATACCAGACACACAAAAATAGTAGTGAAACTTACTGTTGGCGCCTTCATTCTCTTCAGATGGAGAACAAACCAGTAGTACGTTGGTCTGTGTATGGTGCGAATGTTATCTTTTTAAGAACTTCTTCTGACCTATTTGCTTAAAGTTCTTATGGATTTGAACTTACAAGTTAATATGTAGAATTTGTGTTAAAAAAATTAATAAGTAGAATTTCGATACTGAATTTGTAGCTTGGTTACTACTAAAAACTCAAAATGTGAGTTAAAGAATCTATCTACGTGCAATTGCAATGGAATGAGTTCTATACAGTCTGGCAGGATTGATTAAAATGGCATTGAGCCATACATACTGCAAGTTAGAAAATTGCAATGTTTTTTATTAATATAGTCTCTGTTTGCCTTCATTACTTAAACTTTCAACTTTAAAAGGGTAGAGATACCATCTGACAAATGTCAGTAATTATATCCAAATCAACATTTCTGATAGTTATACTTACATGTGTAACAACATTTGTAATGATGAAATGGAAGCTCAACACTCATCCTACTCATTTTGATTTACTTTGCAGTGATTCTGGGCGAGGTAGCTAACTTTGCAGCATATGCATTTGCCCCTGCCATACTTGTCACTCCTCTAGGCGCTCTTAGCATTATATTTAGGTAGCACCCATACCACTTCCTTACTTTCCTTATTTTGATTGTATATATTTCTATTTAATCTTTCACTCATGCAGTGCAGTGCTCGCTCACTTCATTCTAAAAGAGAAATTGCATATGTTTGGTGTTGTTGGTTGCATCTTGTGTGTTGTTGGTTCTGTTGGTATAGTTTTGCATGCCCCAAAGGAGAGAAAGATTGAATCAGTGAAGGAAATATGGCATCTTGCAACTCAGCCAGGTAGCTAATTGATTACCTACTCCTGTCAAAACATAGAACTTCATGCTTTATTGCTTCGGTTCTGCTAATTTTAGGATGATGTATTCAATGCGATTGGTATTTCATTAGTTGACCATCAGTCCTGATGCTACGAAAACTGCCAAATAATCTGAATTTGGCAATTTTTGGTAAAGAAATATCCAAAATCTAGGATTTATTTCTTTCTAAAATTTTCCTTGAGCAATTGGTTATGCTCCCACTTGTTCCTATCATTTTTTATGATGGGGAAACTATGATGGAGGGCATGGAATTTCTCATGACTGTTGATCTTTGAAAAAAACACTTGAACTTCATGAACTTTTTCCTCATGGAGAAGTATTTATACACTGGCCTTTTGTATTCTTCCTATGTGAACCAGTTCTATCTTATTTGAATATTTGACAAAGTCCATATTGACATGTAAGGATAATTTCTGTAGGTTTCATTGTTTATTCATGTGTGGCTGTGGCTGGTGTTATTTTTTTGATTTTCTGGATTGTTGAACGGTCTGGACACAGGAAAATGCTTGTTTATATTGCAATCTGTTCACTGATGGGATCTCTCACGGTGCGTTAGAAATACATCACCATCGGATTAAATTATTCAATTGATTGGGTTAGTGAATGTTGATTAACATAATTTTATGATGGGAACAGGTTATCAGTGTAAAAGCAGTTGCCATTGCCTTAAAGCTGTCATTTAGTGGATCAAATCAATTCATCTATGTCCAGACATGGTTCTTCATAGCTGTTGTTATTATTTGTTGTTTGGTGCAGCTGAACTACTTAAACAAGGTACCCATCCTAATGTCAAGCCATTTTGTGTAGATTTCCATTTTGGAGAAATTGGCTCTATAGAACTTTCTTTAATCGAGTAATACTATCCTGCACCTACTGACACCTGATGTAGCTTGCATGGTTGTTATGAGAATGTTATTGTGCACAAGTTTTGTATGAGTTCACCTGCTTTCTTCAGTATAGATGTTTTGGCCATGCATGAGCCATAATTGATTATTCTGCATCATTCTTTGAACCTCTTTTTATAGAATATTTAATGATAGTTGCACAACATTAAGGGCTGTAGAAAGGGATACTCATACTTGTCCTAACCATTTTATCATCATGGTTACCACCATCTTGTTAAATTTTTGTAGGCTCTGGATTCATTTAATACAGCTGTGGTCTCTCCTGTATATTATGTGATGTTCACCATTCTTACTATACTTGCAAACATGATTATGTACAAGGCAAGTTTCTTGTTTGCTTGCAAATATCTTTACTTGGTACCTGTCATTGTGCTTTTTTATAATTTGTTACCTCCCCACGGGAATTCACACTCTGCAGTCGGGCAGTCTCACAGATTAGATTAGATGTAACAATCTATAAGAAGTTAATATGTGCCAAAAGTTTTCTTACAATGAATATAAGAAGCCTGGTCTAATTTTGAATTTTTCATCTTTATATATTAAAGAATTACAATAACTTTAAACCATATTTCTGAGTTGCATTCTGAAAACTGAATTATTCTCTGCATAAGATTTAGATGGTGAAAGTTTGTAATATTTGGTTAGTTCAAAAATATAAGTTGGACTTCCATATTTTTTGAAATTTGAAGGAGTTCCTATAATAATTGGTTTAATTGCAAGTGATTGTTTTATTGGATGCTAGGCATTTTTTGATTTCTCTTCTAGGATTGAGCAAAGCCATAATTTCTTGCTAATTTGGTTGTTTTGATAAGCACATGTGGAAGAACGCAAGCTGTTGGAGGGCCACTATGCTGTTCATCATGGACTGGGATTAGCCAATTCTAACTTCAATAGATTCTTTAGTTTCAAAATGAACTGGTGATATTTTTTAGCTCTTGCTGCTGTTGCAAATTTCAAGCACAAAAAAAATGCCTTTACAAAAGATTATATGCCTTTTTAAGCAGGAGTATAACATTTCAGCTTTGATGTGCCCTTGTAATAATTGAACCATTAAAAAGGACTATAAAATTTCAGTTTGATGTGCTCTTGCAGTAATTGAACCATTTTGGCTTATTGCACATGTTATTCAATCCATCATCTGTCTAATAGTTATCAGTTATCTGACATTCAATCATGGTTATTTTCCATTCCAGGACTGGGACTCGCAGAATGCAACACAGATAGCGACACAGTTATGTGGATTTGTGACCATCGTTGCAGGGACTTTTCTCCTTCACAAGACTAGGGATATGGGGAACGCGCCACCGCCACCACCTGACCAAATTTGTCTGGAAGAACAGTGTTCCCAAGTCATTACCAATCCTAGCTGAACAGCTAACATGTAACCAAAACATTTAATCAACGCAGTGTTTTGTGGTGGGGTCAGAATAAAACTATATATTAACCTAGAGCCACACATCTAGAGACTAAAAACGCAGGCAGAGTTTTGTGCTTTTGGTGATCTTGGTAGTTACGGTATCATTTAGGAAAACTGGGAAGCAGATGCAGGCAGAATTCTGTGTTGTATGGTGATTTTGGTAGCAACATTATCATTTAGGAAAATTGAGCTTCCCATGAGAATTTTTTTTCCTTTCTTGAACAGGGCAAAAGGCTTGCACTCATTTTATTGACAGGTTTATGTGGTATTTTTAATGGATTTTTTCTCTAGTAGTTGTACATATGCACATTTGATATATTTTTTTTCTGCACAGCAAAAGTGTATGACAACAGAAATTTTGACACCATACAACTTGAAATATATATGCAAATGGATAATTACCCTTTGTTGAACAAATTTTATTGCATCATTTCCCATTTTCCTTTTTTTAGCAAACAGGGTCATTCTATTAAAGAAGAAACAAAGTGTAAACACTGTACAATAGAGCTTTCTTGATTTCCTTTGAGCATTCGATACTCATCTCTCATCTGGGATCTTGTTTCTCTTCTTATATTTCTCACATTTTCTAGCCGAAATCTATTACTCATTTTAGTCATAAAATTAAGTACCTTGAGAATGCATGTGGTTAAATTTAACAATTGGATAAAGAATAATCTCCCTCTACTATTAAAAGTCTCCTGTGATGAGTAATGCCACACTTTACTAAAATTACCCACTATGCCATATGTCATATGTAGTAACAAATCCATCTATTTCACTAAAATTGACCATCATACCATCTGTCACAACAACCTTATCTTATTTGATCTTTCAATATTCTCAATGCAAGTACAACAAAAGTATAGCGTGTATCAGCCTTTCCTGTCATCCACACGGTTGCTTACGACGTGTGCAGTGCGCAACACCAATCGTCTATGGCGAAGACGAAAGTGTATGACCCACGCCCTATCGTTCACAACACGTTGTATTGCGCGATGCATAGCACCAATTGTCTGAAGGCATATGATCGGCTTATTGATAGGCTCAATGGTGAAATTTTTATTTTCTTGTAACAAAGCATGACACTTGGCTAGTACTATTGAAAGATCTAGTGATGAGTGAAGTCACTTCAATAAAATTGCACATCGTGCCATCCATTGTAAAAAATCCATCTACTTCACTAAATTTTTCATCATGCCATCCTTGGTAACAAACTTATTTTATCTGATTCATTCAACCCATCAAAATTCTCAGGGTGGGTACACCTAGAATATAGCGCACACCGGTCTCTCCTGTCATCTGCATGGTTGCTTGTGACACATCGCCCTGCGAAGTGCGTAGCTTCAATGTTCATGGCAAAAGCTGAAAGTGTATGACCCATGTGTGGTTGCTCATGATGCGTTGCATTGTGTGGTGAGTAGCACCAATTGACTGAAGACATATAATCTACTCGCTCATAAGTTTTGATAGTGGAATTTGGATTTTTCTTATAGCAAAACATAGCCTTGCCGATGAAATTTAGATTTTCTCATAGCAAAGCATGAGTGCTTGGTTAGTCTAAAATACATACTTTGAGTATAAAAAATGATATGAGTCCTGCTGCAGAAAAAATGATGAGCAAATTTGTCATGGAAAATGATTTCATAAAATCACACCTTTTTAACTTTTATTTTTGTCAATTGTGATTGAAGATGGTTTACAATAAGAATGAATCAACAATAGATGCTTTAACGCTGAGAGAGAGACTTTCTAAAAGACAAACCCTCCCTCCTAAGAGCATCATATTAGAGCAGACTATCTTTAAGGAGCATCCATTGGTGGATCTAGGATCTCACTAAACCCCCGACTAAAATCTAATGTACTAAAACTTACGCAAAAATGCCAAAAATTAACCACACCAATTAATTGATCCGATGAAGCGGCGACTCATCCGATGAGGACGATGTCGTGTTTTTGGCTGTCCTATTGGCTGACCGACAGGAATGGGAGGAGAGTAGGTTGAGGAGGCGGAGCGGCTCAGTGCCCTAGCCATTGCCACATTGACTGTGGCAGGCTGGAAGGTTAGGAAGGGCTATATAAGGACTACTTCACTGATCCACTAGTGTACAACTTCACCGCACTACACCAAAACATATCACATATACTTGTACATCTGTACCGATTCAGTTAGAACCGGCACAAGTAAGGTTACCAGTATCGGTTCTAGCGGATTCACCTACTATGTTACAATACCTAGCTCCTTATATGGGAGCAACACGTTGTTTTGTTTTTCATGGATGGAACAAGCAAGGTTCAAAGAATTGGAGCCTATTAGTAGCGGAGGATCCATGAACAGAGACTTTGATTGCCTGCTTTTTTTTGCTATTTAGCGGGAATAAGACCGATACTTGTAAGCTATAACTGTAAGGAAGGTCAACGATTGCTTCTTCTTTCATTAGTACTTTTCGAAGTAGAGGCAGGAAACGGGCTCTCCTTCTTGTGCAACTTTTGGTGGACGCAAGACAAAACCATTGATGTGCCGGTGCTAATTAATAGCCGACATAGTTTTACTGATTACATGTACCGGTTCTGAATACGAACCGGCACAGATATATCTGACACGGTTTGTATAGGGACCTAGAACATATATATAGACAACATATCTAGTACTAATGAGACATTAAGTGCTAACATGCTAACTCTAACTATCAGCTCTTGGATCCATCGTGTATGGCTGAGATTAGTAGAGGTGAAAACACACCTTGCCAGTTAAACTTTTTTTAGAAAACCCCTTAGAGTTGGATAGAGGGCTTCCACCTTCCTTTATCTTGACCATCCAAACACAATCCAATGGTTACTATCTTAAGTTATCACGTTAGCACCCATTTAGACATTAGCACTAAATATGTTGATATATATATATATATATATATATATATATATATATATATATATATATATATATATATATATATATATATATAGGAATAATACATAAGGCTCCATGGAGCCTAGGCTCCATAATTCGTTACCACTAGATGTAGCTTGAGATTCGTGTTGTTTGGTTATTATACTTTCATATACCCACTAAAGAAAATATTTGAGACATCAAACTCCGAAAAAAGTTGAGTTGAACTTCAGTTTGAACTACATTTAACTATATTTCAAATTAGTTCAAACTATACTTCAAACTAGTTTAAAATGAGTTCGAATTTATTTTTTTTGGAGTTTCATATTTGAAATACTTTTTTTAGTGGATATGTGAAAATATACACGTCAAACATCACGAATTTTAATGCATATCATAGGGTTTTGAATCATGGAGCCTAGGTTCCATGGAGTCCCAAACTGGCTTCCTATATATATATATATATATATATACACACACGGATTCCTCCGTACTCTCGACGGGTTTACGAAATTCGAGATATTTAACGACCGATCCGAACCGTTGATCTTGTTCATCTCATTAAAATATAGCTACCGACCAAGTTTCGTATTTTTTGAATTTGTTTACTATTTGTTTTGCATTTTCTAAAATCAGTTTTTTTTACGCTCCACGACTAAGTAGAAGGCTGATTTTTAAAAATACGAAACAAATAGTAAACAAATTCAAAAAATACGAAACTTGGTCGGTAGCTACATTTCAATGAGATGAACAAGATCAACGGTTCGGATCGGTCATTAAATATCTCGAATTTTGTAAACCCGTCTAGAATCCGTACTCTGGAGAGTACACTAGCCATCTTATATATATATATATATAACTGACACATATAAAGATTTTTCCCGCATGTCAAGGGAGTAGGTGCATCGCTTCATATTCATAAGTGCCGGTTGGAAACTACAACCGGTACATATAATGTTTCGTCTCCCAAGGAGTTTCATGGATATTATTATCCCCATCACATCTATATAATCAGATCGATCCCCCATTCCCGTCCCCTCCATCACTCCTAGATCTCCACCGCTCCTCTTTCTACTCCGCTATGACCCAATCCCCTTCAACAATTGTCGCCACAGCCCTCTGCACCAGCCTCCCCGCCGGTGCACCCTTGTCTACCCGTTGTAGCCCTCTCCACCCACTGCCTCGCCGTCTCATCCGGCCTCGCCATGGTCACCATGGCTTATCGTCGATCCGATGCCCTATGAGAAAGAGTCAGTCAACGGCGATCCGACGCCCCACGAGGAGGAGCCGACTGCCGTGAGGAGCCTGCGGGAGAGCTAGCGCCTGCGACATCGAGCCACATTCAGATCTTTACGTATGCGGCCCACCGATGAGAGCTTCGCCTCCGTCGGCTCCTTCAAGGAAGAGCCGAAGGATGACGATGAAGTGCTTACCCTCGCCGGCTCCTCCGAGGAAGAGTCGGAGGAGGAGGCCATCGTTGGATTCGCCTAAGAGTCCGACGACGGGGACACCTCCCTTGAGAACGGTGAGGAGACAGCGGGCCAGGTGACGTCGGTGGCTACTTTGACTCCAAGTCGGTAATAAGCGGCGGCTATGACGTCGCCGCCTTCATGTAGATAGCTAGTTAATTAGTTAGGGTTGTACAATAGTACGTAGGTTGCAGTAGCAGGCTACCTAGTAGCAGTGTGGTGCTAGCTAGGATAGATAAAAAATATTTTAAAATTTATCTGTGTCAATTCTAGTTACAAACAGGCATAGAAAATGAGTCATAATCAGCACACATGTCCAGTGACATCAGTGCTTGTTTAAAAACTGGCACTGGTGACCGTTTGGAATAGGTACTGATGATGTGTTCCATACCAGTGTTGTATTCTGTCGATGTTGAGTTCAAGGTCATATCCTTCTTGGTTCTACAAATATAGATTAATGGCTAATTTAGAGGACTATAATGTTCCGTGCAGGTTTAGGATGAGTAGGCCCCTCTTCTTTCGGATATTGCAGGCTGTAGAGGCACACGATCAATACTTTGTGCAGGAACGTAGCGGGGACCCTCAGCTTTTCCTTGTTGCAAAAGGTCACATCGCGATGTAGACACTATCATAATGCGTGGCAGCCGATTATATTGATGAGTACCTATGGATTGCGGAGCCCACTACCTTGGAGAGCACCAAGATGTTTTGTCCAGCTGTGGTGGAGGTGGAGGTGTGTATATACTGCTAGACTTCTTGTTAGAGCATCTAGAGCAGGTACTCTATAATACTGTAGCTCGGAATAGAGTAGCTGGTGTAGAGAAGGAATCTTTTAGAGTGTAGTGTAAAATGTGAAGGAAATTTAGAGTGTTGGATAGAGTGAGTCGTGCATAGTGTTATAGAGCGAGAGGATAGAGTAGCTGGTGGAGTTGCTCTTAGGGAGCATCGGCTGCATTTATTGCTCGGTATCCGGGGGAGGGGGGTGTGTTGTACTAGCCAAATTATACTGCATTGTGGAGCATGTTATTGACAGATTATTTGTTTAAATTATTTTATTATCATTTTTTAACGCTTTGACCTTTTGACACAATTTCTCTAAAATCTCACAGTGACAAGTGAAATCATGTTAAATTTGGCTTTGATTATTAGTTTTGGCTTTTTCAAGCCATTATTCAATGCGGTCAAAGTTCAATTTTAGTATTTGAGCACTCCTTGCTTCTACCGGTGCATGCATTGACCTGCTTCTGTTGAACTATGTGTTGCTTCAAAGAGTTTCAGAGGCTATGTCCTGTCTTATTCTAGGCCACCAGGGCTCGTCCGAGACGTGGCTGTGGAACACTGTCGGTCACCGGCGAGGTCATTCGTTCCGCCGCAAGCTGGGAGAGCACACCCCCTTCCCAATCATGGAACATGGAAGGCACTTCCTATTTCCCAGCTGGACAACCCTTTTGTTTCTTTTATGAGTGTTTTTTTTCTTGGACATACATTTCATAGTTCCATGCACATTTGACCATGTGCATATATTTTCTAGTTCCATATACATATCTACCAATCTATTGTGCTATTAGATTTGTGCACATCTTTCTCATCCACATCTAAGAAGACGAGGGGTTTCAACAAGGCCGGATGTTTCGAGACAAACAGTAGGGTTTCTACCAAGCATGGTAGGGTTTCTAATGAGGCGGCAAGTTTTACTGGCGAGGATTCCAGTGAAGTAGTGATGTTTTTAGCGAGGTGTCGGTTTTCAAAAGTACGTCGCCGCTGCCATGGAGTCTGCCAGAGCAGGGAGGAGAGAGCGGGTCGAGAAGAAGATAATATGAGACTTCTTTTTGAAAAACTTTGGCCTCGAAGCACCACACATCTATGGATTCAATCTCATCACGCTATTCGCTGCACAGGAAACTAAAATCCAACTGTGTCTTGCAATGAATGAAAAAAGAGGTACAAAAACATGCTGACATTACTTGTTGCAAGCATTTCAGTTTACAAACATCTTCATTAAAAAAGTTTGTGAAGAAAAGGTACTCATGACAAGCAAAAGAGTGGCACCATACAAAGTAAGCTATTAGCAGCATATTACTTTAATCCATGCACGATCACTACAGTTGCGCTGTATCAGCTGTAGTGGTTGAACCACTGGCGTAGATGGAAGCAGATTCTCTGATTTGAGTCAGGGACCAGTAGCTCCGATTCAGCCATCGATTTTCATATTAGTAGGTATCTTTATTTCAACTAGTTTTTGATCCAATCATCCATTCTGAGATCGACGGTTATCGGAGCTACTTACCTTTGACTTAAGTTCGGGGATATGCTTCTGGCGTAGACAGGGTGCAGTACATGCCCAGCCACAGGATCAACGTGAACCCATTTCCTACCAGTCAGCTTGTTGCGCTCAAATCGCACGTGGCCTTCTTTCAGACAGAAGAGACTGCGATCCTTCCCCATGCCAACATAGTTCCCAGGATGGAAGCGGGTTCCTCTTTGGCGGACAATGATGTTTCCAGGTTCCACTTTCTGAAAAAATAACAGTCTAGATTTTCGTGAACATTATGGGATCATTTCTCTACTTCTTGTTTTAATGAAAATGAGTATATTCACTACCCATTACCCAAAGAGATGATCACAGGACAGGGCTTGCCTAAATTTCAAAATTCTTAGCTAGTTTCATGTCGTTTAGGAAATAATTCTTGTAAACTCATCCAAAGTCATGGACCAGAAGAAAGTACCAAAATCATGAGGAGCATCTGAAGATGGTACCTCTCCACCAAACTTCTTGACACCTAGATACTTTGGGTTAGAGTCACGACCATTTTTTGTTGATCCAGCCGTCTTTTTGGTTGCCCAACGCCTAAAAACCAAGCTCATTACTCCAGATGACTCTGTAATCAAGAACATTTCGAAAAGTAAACTAATTTGTTTAGAGTTGGGAAATGATACAAGTTTAAAGATACACTAACAGCCTAAGCTTGAGTCATCACCTGTTGCGCTATTGTACACTGAAGCATTTGAGTTCAATTCCTTGACATTTACTCTCCTGAAAACTGATGAGAGAGCCATCTTTTTCACCACAAAGTTACCTGCAGTTATTAAAGGATTCTGTAATATTTTTACATACTTATACTGTAATGTTGGGAAAAAATTAATGCACAAATATGCCTTGTGCTCCAGTTTAACTAAGACAAAAGGTCAACCTATAAGTATATATATACTAGTCATCTGTAGCTCTCCTGCTTAATTTTCTACATCTGTGTAAGAATTTGACTCAAAGTAAACGCAGTAATCTAGACATTAAAATATTTGGCAGCATTGGGCAGGGTTTCATTAGCTGTTTTTGCCCCGAAATCCGGTGATCCGGCGGTTTCGGTTTTGCGGTTAACCTTCAAAACCGGATAAATTCAAATTTGGATTTGCTTGAAAATTCGTTGGTTAGCCGACGGTTTTATTGATTAGCTGGCGGTTTATATTGGTTAGTCGGCGGTTTTGGATAGAAAATGCAAAAGTCACGATTAAATAGCAAAAAAAATGAAAAAATAAAAAAATCAGAGAAAATTGTAAAAATAGTAGAAAATATTGGCATGAGCTAGGCTATATTTCCCTCGATCTCATCAACCTTTGTCAACAAATCAAACTTTACTATAAAAAGGAAAACATTAATGGTGGACATAACAAAGGACTAATGTATCAATGTTGCACAACCTTCTTGTGTACAAGTAGTTTTTGACACTGCAAAAGTACATTCATATTTAGATCTGAGCAAAACATGGAAAACTAAACACGAGGTCATCCCAGTTTTGGGGGAAAATAATGCATCAGCCAATTTCTCCGTGGCGTACTGTGTCCCAAGAAACTCATCGACATGTGGTTATGTGAATGTTCGGCAATCTCGAATGATTCGAGAGGAGGTTTCGTTTCCGCAACGGAAGTATCCAGACTATGGACGCGTCTACAAGGAATAGGATACGATGGAACGTCGCAGAAAGATTCGGATTTTGGCTTGGTTTCTCACAGCGGAGTATAGAGCATAAAGAATTAAGCGGAAAGCGAGATCAGCCCAAGAACGGTGAAAGCTAGGGCTTACCGAGAACAGCCCGGATCGGCCTGCACCCCAAGCCAGTCCCCGGTTGGAAGGGAGGGAGAGAGGAGGAAGAGAGCTTGCCTTCGGCGGCGAGCACGGTGGGAGGCGAGCACAGTTGGCAGCAGCGGATAGACCTGGCCAAACGGGCTGGCTCAAGTAGGACAAACGAGCTGGCCCACTCTGTTTACCGAATCGAGCCAGGTCGGTTCGTTCAACCGAACCGAACCTGGGTCTAGACCTCGGCCCGTCAGACCAGCCCGGTTTGATTCGTATAGTGGTGGCCTGGCCCGGTTCGATTCGGCCTGGTTACTCTAGCCTACATGTTTAATTAAATATATAGTATATTTTATATGTTTATTTTCTTATGATAAATAATTTATTTCTTCATTTTATAACGCATATTTATTAAATATAATTTTTTTTATTTTATATATTATTGTTGGCTAAAATGAGTCGGCCCGGTTACTATACAAATCGTGCTTGGGCCGGTACCCTGGCCCGTTGACCTGTTTGGCCCGATTCGTTTAGTGAACCAGAACAAACGGGCCCGAACCAGACTAGCCCGGTTCATTTGATTGGCTAGCTCTAGCGGCGGCCAGCGGCAGGTTTGGGGTCTCAGGGGATGTAGACGGAAGAAGAGGGGGCTGGGCAGGACTGAGCAACGTGAAGGGAGCCCGGTCTAGAATCCAAATAGGTGTTTGGGCATGGCCCGGCTCATGTTAGACCTGGCCTGTATGGACTTGCTGTTTTTAGAATTTTATTTTTTATATTTATTTTTTTAAAAAATAAATAAATGGTATTTAATTTTAAAAAAATAAATAAATAGACTCCGTCGCCAGCCTGGTTAGGCGAGAGTTCGAACCGCCGTCGATCGAGGCGAGATTTAAAATCCGCCGACAAATGGGCGAGCTTTGCTTCAGCCAAGGCCACTTGCAGGCGGTGGGCCAAATACCGCCTGACGGAGGCGATCTAAATAAACCGCCCGTGAGCAGGCGAGTTTTGAGGCCCAAAAATCCGCCCTAACAGGCGATATTTGAAATCGCCGATCAACAGGCGAAATTTAACCTTGAAAGGGGGCAAACCGAGAAGAGAGAGAAGAAAAACACAAGGCTAGAAAACCTTGTTTTCGACATAATGTCCTTTGCCCAAACGGTGGAGAATATCTTTGCCTTGTCATTCCTTGTGAAAGATGGCAGAGCGGAAATCAACATGAATGACGACGGTCATCACATTGTCTGTAAGCACTTTACTTTATTACTCTTTTGTTACTGATATAATGTATGTTCAATTATTCACTGTGATATGTCCGATGTTATTCTGCTAGTTGTCAATTTAGAATAAACCTTGTTCCAGTAAAACAGAATAACATCGGACATATCACAGTGAATAATTGAACATACATTATATCAGTAACAAAAGAGTAATAAAGTAAAGTGCTTACAGACAATGTGATGACCGTCGTCATTCATGTTGATTCCCGCTCTGCCATCTTTCACGAGAAATGACAAGGCAAAAATATTCTCCACCGTTTGGGCAAAGGACATTCCGTTGAAAACAAGGTTTTGTAGCCTTGCGTTTTTCTTCTCTCTCGCTCTCGGTCTCCTCTCTGCCTTCAAAATGGCAACAGCGCAACGGCCGGCCTTAAAAGGCCCAAATTTCGCACATTGGACGGGCCGATCAAATATCGCCCGTTGGGCGGGCGGATTTTTTTGGGCCTCCAAAACTCGCCCATTCAGCGGGCGGTTTATTTAGATCGCCCTCCCGTCGGGCGGAATTTGGCCCACCGCCCGTGCGGGCCAGCGCGAGCAAAGCCCGCCCATTTGTCGGGCGGATTTTTAAAATCTCGCCCGACCGACGGGCGGTTCGAAATTCTCGCCCAACGGGCTGGCGACGGGAGTCTATTTATTTATTTTTTTAAAATTGAATACCATTTATTTATTTCCGGAAAAAATAAAATTCGCTGTTTTTATGGATGGGTAGGGTTGTGCCAGCCAATGGGCATTGGAGCGTCCTGGAGTCGGGAGATGTTGGGTCACCCGTGCACGTCTAGCCGAATGGCCCAGAGAAGGCCCGCTTTGTGTATGTCGGCCTGACTAAAAATTTATAACAATTTCTCAAAAATGTAGAAAAAAAACTAAGTTAAAATATTAACAGTCTACGTCATCCATCTACACCATGGAGTACTAGTGTAAAATGATCAGGACATCATAGATTACTTTCTATTTATTTGGTTTACTTTTTTAATGTATTATATTTTAGAATGTTTTTTTGATCATCTCAATAAATAGTGAATCATCATATTTATCTATCTTCATTATTTTAGCGTGTTGTATTTTAAAAAACTTTTAATCACTTTGAGATATACCAAATTAGAGGGTATAGAACCACTTCACGGAAAGCGGAGAAAGGCTGTGAAATCACGACGTAGTCAAGTGTGAAAGGTCGAAAGCATCTCAAGAGTGTGAGTTAAACAACTCAAATATGATGCAAAGCTAGTGCGAAGGATTGAAAGCGAGCAAAGAAGAAGAGCCAAACTAATCAAATATAACGCATGAAAAAGATATTTATTTGTATCAAAGCATGTGCGTTAAGCTATCATATACCATAAAGGGGACTCACGTTTCTTTCCTTCACCCCCTTAAGCTAAGAGGTTGCTCAGGTTACATCATCGTATCCATGAAAAAAAAAACAGTAACATCATCGTGGCTTCCAAGAATATGTATTTGGGAGGAGATGAGTGATCTGCGATGTGAGCTCGCTAGAAGTGTGCTGCACTTAGAGCATTCACATCAGTTACTTCAAATTTCTACTCTATAACACTATTCCTACATACTCTATCCATATCTCTAAAATTCCTTCGCACTTTACGCTACACTTTAAAAGTTTTCTTTCCTCCAGCAGCTACTCTATCTAGATAAACAATGCTATAGCAAGGTTATAGAGTACCTGTTACGAATACTCTTAGGCTATAAACGAGCCTCGCTCGAGCGAGTTTACCCTGCTAGGCTCAAGCTCGGTCAACCTTAAGCCAAGCCTCAATTAATGAACAAGCTTATACTGACTCGGTTCGAGCTCGGCTAGCTTGAATAGGCTCGGTGAGGCACTGTCAGCCGTGGTAGGATCAGGAACTGTAACCATCCACCTCGCTCGCTTCATGGCCGTTGCCACCAGATTCGGGCTCACTCGGCGCCGCCCCATCATCATCAGATCTGGCCTCTCTGCCAGCGGCCTCACCCGCGATGCTCGCCGTCGCTCATCGATCCAGCTCCAGCCACACGAGAACCTAAGCACGCTGCGGATGGAGAGCCTCGGGGTGGTGCTTGCTGCCCTGTTGGTTGGCGGTGGTTCCTAAAGAGCTGGAGATTTGCGCTAGGGAACGACGAAGAGAGCAGAGAATTTGACGATGACCGTAAGAGCATTTACATCGGCTACTTTAAATTTCTACTCTATAACACTATTTTCTACATACTCTATCTATTTCTCTTAAATTTCTTCATACTTTACACTACACTCTAAAAGATTCATTTTCTCTAGCAGTTACTCTATTTCTAAAAAGTTAGATAAATAGTGTTACAGGGTGTGTGCTACAGATACTCTAAGAATGTGTTCTGGTGGATTGGGATTTGATACGCGTGAGGTGAGTGAAGTCCATGGCTTTAGGAGTGGTGTAGGTACCATGGAGGCATGGACTCCTGGACTTGTGCATAGGTTTGGATAAGGTTGCCACTGCCCAGTTCGATTGCTAAGTGGATGTTTTTTAAATTTCAGACGAGCAAAACAGAGGACCTCGCGGGGCTGCGAATCAATCCCAAGCTCAAACGAGCTATTTGAGCTCGGTTCTATTGGGCTCACAAGCTTATGGTTAGGCTCGATTCGAGCTTGTTTGAAGCTTGAGCTAGCTCGAATCAAGTCTACCGTGAGCCAAGCTCGACGAGTAGCTTGCAAGCTCCGAGCTTTTTTGCAGCCCTATCTACACTCTCGCTTCTGCTCTTTCTTCTGATGGTGAAAACGAGAAGAAAGAAGATGAGAATAAATTTTTGTTGGCGTCGCTGGTGATGGTGATGCTTTGGACACATGCTACGCTACGATAAAGATTGCATGTATATTCATGACGTAGAACGTGTTTGGTTTGTGAACCTAATTTATCCTACTAAAATTTGGTCGAGCCTCAAAAATTTGCTAGTTGTTTAGGTCCAGACCAACGTCTGACACACCTTTCAAATATTTTGGATCTCCAATTGTTCTGAAGATGGAGCGAGCTTTTTTCTTTGCCTGCAAGTTGGCGTGCCAATGAACGTGCTATGGGCCTTAGTGTCAACATAAGAGCATCCGTAGTAGATACTCTATAACACTATTCATATGAATAGAGTAGTTGCTAGAGGGAAAGAATTTTTTAGAGTGTACTATAAAGTGTGAAGGAATTTTAGAGGAATGGATAAAGTGTGTAGGAAATAGTGTTATAAAGTAGAAATTTGAAGTAGCTGATATGAATGCTCTAAGGCGGCTAGCAAAACGAAGCTATCAGCTGTGAATACTTCATTCCATTTTAATTTTCTCATTTTCATATCTATTACATCCAAAGTCTAAATTGCATGAAATAAAATTCTTAATTCATCTAAAATCCTAGTCTAGCTCTATGTATTTTTATATTTTTGCAATTTGTTTTATTTTTGACATTTTTGAATTCTTATTTAAAGTTAGAATTTTTATTTGATTTTTTTGCAAATTCAAAATTTATCTGCCAAATTTTGGTTACCTCATTTAGCTTCCATCCAAACAATAACCATTTATGTTTTACCAAATTTTAACTTTAATCGAAATATAATAATTTTGTCAATGATTTGATCGTGCTCTAGGTTTGGTCATAACAAAAAAAATTAGAGATCTACCCAGATCACCAACCAAACACACTCTAGTCTCGGCGATGGATCAAGTAAGATCAGAGGACAGGTACGTGCATCTTTTCGTGTCGCATGTAAATCGTAGTTCTTTGCGGGGCAGGTCATTGGGGGCAGTGGCAAGGCGTTGTTTGTTGGTTTATCAGCCTTGGCACTATTCCAATGAACCATGGAAGGAACCTTGCCTCGGCCGCATTTGCCGTTGATGTTGCAGGATGCATCGGTGCGGTAGTGATCATCTTCACCTCGGGACGGTAAGAGTTTGCGCTGAATATGTGTATGAGCAGGGTTATAGTTGGACTCCAAGTTGTAATAGGTACGGTGATTAAATTTTGAGTCGGATGTTGTATTATGGGCTCTATATAAAGGGGGCACTGCCGATATAACTCATAACAACAAAAGCAGCGGCGTAGGCACGCAGGGAGTCATGGCCGACATGTGGCCGTGACCTAGGTGGCCAGCATGCTGCGGTATTAGGGAGGAGCGTCAATAATCATCCCCCACGATGTAGGCAAGTGCCGAACTGCATTACCAAACATCATGCTTCTGATGTCATTCCTAGATCGCATTGCGTTAAATCCTAACAAGTGGTATCAGAGTAAGGTTGGTGATGTGGATGATCCTGGTGGAGACGTGAGGATTATGCATACACACGCTCGCCAAGAAAAACACATGGTTCTGCG
Source organism: Olyra latifolia (assembly GCA_036346145.1). Taxonomy (NCBI): domain Eukaryota; kingdom Viridiplantae; phylum Streptophyta; class Magnoliopsida; order Poales; family Poaceae; genus Olyra; species Olyra latifolia. The sequence continues at coordinate 35,870,880 of CM070524.1, read as the reverse complement.
CAAGGTGGAGCCCGGCGGTGATCAGCGAATCAATCGGTGGTGTTAAACAATTTGGGTGGGTGGCTCAGACCGTTCAATAGGCTACAGTTAGCAAGAATTAACCAGACGTGGTGATTAGGCCAACAATGTGGCCAACGAAGACAATGTAGGATGGTGGCGGCTTCGACGCTCGTGATCAGACTGGATAAATCGAGGCGGTGGGAGCATCACGGCGTTCACAATGCGACCGAATGTTGCATTAGGGTAGCATCACGACATTGCGTGTGGTTATTGTGTCAGAGATGCATGGCCAATGGTGGAATATGATCGTGCATGGGAGTATGTGGTGGTGTGCGATCGGGGATTGAATAATGCCTATGGGCTAGGTGTGCCCCTGACAGTTCGAAGTCTTAAAACATGGGGATCTGTCTGATTGATCTTCTTGACTGGCCAAGATCTCTGCCCAATTCGTTCTTCCGAACCGGGTAGAGTCTCTGTCCGGCTACCGTGCACTACACTTGCCCGGGACCCTCATGCTCGGGGCTAGCACCGCCGCTCCAATTTGGTCAAGATGGTTACACTTAGAGGCTAGAAGCTCGGTGAGGCGCCACATGGCCACAACCCCTACCTCCTTGGAGCCGTTACCCACGATCTAAACGATGTGGTAATCGACGTGCATGGTTAAAGGTCACGCTTATTGTAAATAATGGTGATTAATTAGAACGGTTAATAGCCTTGTACGATAGCTTCCCTAGAGACTATATATGCTCAATGTTTCTGTAAACAAGAAAAAAAAGGAAAGGAGTGGTGACAAGCTCGCACACTTAGAAACATGCACAATACACACATGCTACAGTAGGGCTATTATCTCATCATTGAGAGGCCGTAACCAGGATAAACGACAATACACACACGCTAGAGTAGGACTATTATCTCATCATTGAGAGGCCGGAACCAGGATAAACATCTTGTCTTACTCGTTTTATCATCTTGTGAATCCGCAACATCTCAAAAGCAACATCTTAGTAGAAAGAAACTCTCTTGATCCCTCAATCAAGAAATAAGATCGACGGGAAAGTCATTTCCCAGTTGTTGATAGCTGGCGCTGTTCGTGGGGATCCAATGAGTTCCTTTGTTGAGGAGTTCCTTTGAGATGCTGAACTCTCAGGATACTCAGGATCTTTGTGCGTTTGATGACGTAGATGATCTTGACAGGTACTACACCGATAGAGAGGTGGCAAAGATCACTGATTTGGATGGTCACACTAAGCAGGAAGAGATTTCTCTAGCAGCTCAGTCGCGCCGTCACCTACTTCGCTCTCATTTTGAGGGCAAGGGTATGGAGCATGTTTCCGAGCCCCTACTAGACTAGTTTCGAGAGCTATCGGAACACGATATCCCCACAATCGATGGAGATGATGATGGGCTCTATGACGTTCTGAATATTACGGACTATGACATGGGATCCATCGCTGACAGCGCTTCCTATGGGCAAATTCTCGTGATTTCCCAATTTTTGGCTGAATACAAATTCAAATTTTCGCATGAATAAATCGTCAGTTTGAAATTTTTTTTCTTCCATTGTGTTCTTACGTATTTCTACTATTTTTAGGAATTGTTTCGTATTCTTTTTCCCAAAATCGAGATTTTGGACTAGGAAGCCGTTCTTTCCCAGAGCGATTCAATGATTTCCCGTGTGATTTGAAATCCCATGCAGGACTTGCTAGTGTACAGCTTTGGCGATGTCTGTTCATGTAGAATGCATCGGAGATGTCCGGCTTCACGCTGGCTGCCTGCCCCTACTTAGGTGGGATGAGCTCAACGCCTTTTCCAAGACTGAAAATTCCAGGTAAATGTCAATCTTCTAGGAAGAAAATTCTTCGTTTCCCATGAATTATTTGGCTTGTGACAAGCAGATGCATGATGCTTAATAATTGCAGTGCGAGAATTGTGTTTGGGTACTAATTAATTGGTTTGGAAGATAGATGGTTAGTTGCTGACACAGAATGTCAAACCAGATTATTTTTGTTCAGATACACTTTACTAAAATGTTGTGTTGCTTATGAAGCAAAAATTTCTCCATGCAATTCAATCAGACGATGAATTTGGGAAATTGCGTGTTCTTGCAATGAACTCATTGGCAGTGGAGTTGGAGCTCAAGTTGCGGCTGGCCAATATGCTGGAAATGTGGTCACCTAAAATCAGCAGCAGATAGCATATACCAACACAATCCATCAAAGCCACTGATGCTAACTTATGGAGGCTTCTTTCATGGAGCGTGGTCTAATGGGCTTATCATATAAAACAGGGTTTGTGTTCTTGGAGGAAATGAATTGGGTAGTGCAGGTTTTTATTTTTGGATCAGGCTAGAATTGTTCAATTCTTATGTGTGTCAGTCCTTCCAATACAGATGGTCTTGATATATTAGTATAGATTTAAATTGGATTGAGCTGTTGTTTAATTATATCCCTTATCATATTTTACTTTTCTTACGTCAAGGTGACAACATATGGCTCCTGTTAGTAGAAGGCTTGCATATACATGTAGTTTATGTGGCCATCTTAGTTGTGCAAGTAGTAAGTATAAAAAGAAATTCAATTGTACAGAAACTGATATTGAGCAAGAGTGGTAACGTGTTTTTCGTATCTCCCGCTGACTATTCTTAATTATATATGAATTACTCATATTTTTTTCATTTGTGACTTTCAGTGGGTTCAGTAACAAGTGCAAAGTTTGACAAGAAATATGTGCTTCGATTTTTAGGTGCCAGGTGCTGAAGGCCTTACGATCCGACTATTAGAGTGGTTTCCAGCTGCCACAGTATAAAAAATGAATTAATAAAACATTCCTTTTTTCAGATTTGCTATTAGATTGGTCTGAAGGTCTTACTGTACATATCCAAGTTGAGTCGTTATGGTTAGTCTTGAATCTGCTGCTCTACGGCCAAATAGTTTATATTTAACTTCCCTTCTTGTGTTTCTGTTTGATTTGATTGAGGATGCTTTCTACCGTTTTTCTTGGAGAAACACATTTCACTTCAGAGTACCCTACCTCTGTAATTTATGTATGGTCATTGTACATCACACCAGAAACACAATGCAATACGTACCAATGTCATCAAGAATAAGTAGGACTATATAACCGACAGATCATGTATAATTAAGGCTGCTTGCAACCAGAGATTATATATCTCAGACCACAAACCACACACATTACACAAACTAATTAATTCGAGTCGATCGAGTAGCTAGCAGTACTCCCGTCCACACGGCATATATACATGACATGACGCCGGGACCAATAGCATATATTACTACCACTCATCAGTCATGAGCAAGCAAGCACTCTAAGTACGCAATTAATTAATTGATTAAAGCTGATCGATAGAGCTCCCAGATCTTGCATGCAGATGCAGCTGAATTGAGGCTAGGTATGGTGCTGAATGCTGATCAGATGTACGTACGCTTGCTCGTTCCCTGCACCGATGAGCAAGGTTGCTGCTCTAGTCTACGTACTCTGCTCCCAGGATTGGGGCGAGGAGGAGGGCGAAGAAGCAGAGCAGGGCGAGCACCGCCGCCGGGAAGAAGTACGTGCCGCTGGCGAGGACGAGGAGGACGCCCAACAAGTCCCCCGAGGTGGCAACGAAGATGAGGCCGGTGAGCCAGGCGTACATGATGTGGTTGGCGACGGTGAGCGCAAGCGCGACGAAGGCGAGGGCGAGGCGGATGCGGCGGTGGCGGCCCGCGAGCAGCAGCGCCGCCGCCGCGGCGGCCGCCTGGGGCGCGATGCACCACATGAGCCCGTTCAGGAGCGCGCGCCAAGCGTCGGCGTTTGCGCCCGTCAGATCGTAGCACTTCGTCCACCACGAGGACTGCACGCGTAATTAAGCCTCGATCAGTTAATGCAACGGATGAGCTAGCAATTAAGCTAGAGGGCTCGTTAATTACGTCGCTGCACTCGGTGCCGTAGACGTTGACGACGACGACGATGGTGAAGTAGCAGGCGCTGCCGAGCGCCCACCAGCAGACCAGTCGGACAGCCGGGAACGGTGTCGGTGGCTTCATGTCACCGATGGACACCGGCGGCGCCGCAGGGGGCTTCTTGTCGCCCATAGAGACCGGCAAAAGGACAGCATTCTTCACCTTGTCGCCCATGGATCCAAGCAGTGAAGCAGCTAGCTTGAAGATCGACTACGGTGAGTGATTTCTTTTATGTTCTCTCGCAAAAGAAGTTAGCCATCCACCTTTCAACTCAAAATAAGAAGAAAAGGAACTCAAAGCATCCACAACTTTGAGGTCGAAATCTGCGCTTCTACTCTGCCGAGCTCCTTCATCATATCCAACTCTGAATCTTGCAAGCTAGCTAGGGTTTGGCCCTGGCTAACTTGGGAGGAAAAAGCTATTGAAGAATGGAAGGGCCGGCCAAGGAGGACTCACCTGGGATACAACGCACAGAGAAGTGGAGCAAGAGAGAGGAAGATGGAATGGAGAGGAAGAGGAAAAGAGGAATGAATTTATAGAGGATGGTGTGTTGGGCTTTTGCCCTTTAGCCTGCGACCCAATGGGCCTTAAGGCCACGTAGCCCAGCGATGAACGCATCCCTTCATGAGGTTGGCTCGCTCGTTGGCTCTGAGGTGCGAATAAGGAGAAGAGAATTTTATTTTTTTTTATATTTAAAAATAATTAGAAATAAATAAATAATATTCCATTTAATAAAAATAAATAAATAGCCTCCCGTTGCACACCCATACGGCGGAAAGATAAATCGCCATATCAAACGGCGATTTTATAAAAATCGCCATTTGGTTGGGCGATTTATATAAATCGCCATTTGGAATGGCGATATTTGCCCCACACGCCAAGGGTGGTCGTAGTGGGTTATAATCGCCATTTGGTTTGGCGAAAATTTAAATCGCCTGATTGAAAGGCGATGTTTGCCTAAAATTTTGTTTTCATTATTAAATATTAAGTGTTTATCGAATAAATCATCGGAAAGAGGCGACAAGAAATGGGCCTTAACCGTCTCGACCATGTGTGGGGAAGAGCGACTGTCGGCATGTAGTGGGGCGACCGCCCAGCACGAGCAATAATTCATTTGAAGTACATATGATATATATTACATATGAAAGTATATATATTATCATTTCTTGTGGCCTAAACAAATGCCTCCTATCGAGCGAGCTTTATTTTATATTCTCATGGCCATGACCTAAAAGTCACGGATGAAGGGCGAGGTTTGCTAAATTTTGCCTTACTCTTGGTTAGGCGATATTTAGAATATGGTCCTCCCCAAGTGGGATTCTCCATTCTTTTCTATTATTAGATTTAAAAAGAAAAATGTCCGTATTGTCACAAAGCATTCATCGCATGGCAAGCAGATATAGCGTTGAAAGTAGAGTGCTCTTCTGAAATTTTTATTGTCGATTACAAGAAAGTTTCTCTCGAGTACAACGGGATATTTCCTTCCCGGTAGCGTCGAGTCCAAATTCTCCTTTCTTGCGCGACGTGCCTCTCGTGCTTTCTCTCCTGTCGACCTCTCGTGCCTCAAAGACTGACGTTCGGCGTCCTCTTGTTGCTTGTGGTACTCCTCAGCTAACGCTATGCGCTTCTCCTCTTGCTCCTCCTCATCTCGGGCGCCGCCTAAACCACTCTCTTCCAACGGACCTCACGCCGATGTGTTTCTTGTCATCCTCCGATTGTTCGCGTGTCTAGCCAACGCCGTAAATCGCAGAGAGGTGGGGAGACTAATTGTTCAACGAAGTTAGTACAGCTCACATGCGCTATGTACGATATATAATTATGCGAGTTAGGGTGAGCAAGTACCTTTGGGCGCCGCCAAAGGCAACCTTGGGTGGATCGTACTCAGAGTTCGCACACATGAAGAACCTCCTTCCGTAAGTGTATGAGAAATCTTCGTTGGATTGAACAAACTTGCACGTGTCACCGCAGCACATTGGAACATTGACCCCTTCGCACGGTGGTCTTAAACTTGTTCGCGGAGGGTCTCAGAGCCGAGGTGCCATTGCTTGTTATGGGGAGATTTGTGGAGTGTATCTTGGGAGGAGTATGGGACTTGCAGAGGGAAGTTGCGTACAGAGGACCCGAATGGAGGTGGGTATTTATAGCGAAGTTTGTTCGGTGCATGGACGGAGTTCATGGAAGCGCACGATCCTCCCGAAAGTGCCGCCGATGCGCTTGATGTGATTGACGCCGAAAAGCGGTACCGCTGGTCGCCAGCGCCCTTCATTATTGCTTTGGATCTTGATGCGCTTGATGTGACCGACGACGACGGGAAATCTGTTGGTCGCAGTGCCCTTCATTATTGATGGATGCCGTGCGATTGATGTGACCGGACGCTGAAAAGAGGGAGATAGAGTAGACTACTTATCGCCTACAAGATAAAGAAGAAAAGAACATCAAGTATGAAAAACCAGGAATTGTGCTCACTTATGGGTTTCCTTAGGGTCACCAGCCCACCCGATGTCTCCAAAAATTATGGCAAAAATCGGGGGACGACGCATAGCCGCCTACCATATTTATGTGGACGTCCGCCTCGACGGTGTATGCCCCAGCGTCGCGAAAATCGGAAAAGCATAACTGTGAAAATCGAAGACATACGCAAGGGAAGAAACAGAACAAGTGAACAAAACATATAGAAGCAAATGCCCAACAAGGTCGAAATACAAGGGTCAAACTAAATTAGTACTAGGGGCCCTACTAATCTATACATCACGACCCTCTTGGGCGAACCCTCTCGACCGACCCCTCCGGCCAGTGGCTTGCGACCCGTCGAAGCCGCCCACTAGGGAAGGTAAGACGGTCCGGAGGTGCAAGTCCTGTCTTGGGCCACGGGTCGGGGCAGTGTGGCTGCTCCGCGCGGCGTCTGAGTCGGTGGAGGGTGGCTCGGTCTCTGAGAGGGCGCGAGCTCGTCGGGCGAAGCGAAGAAGGAGTCCACGTCGTAGTAGGCGTGGCCCAGTCCGCCTCGGAGGTAGCGTCTGCTGCTGTCCCAATCCGTCGGTGAGACGACCGATAGTACTGAAGTTAAATTTCAATTGAAATCACGTACAAAAATTATAAAGCGACAGGAGGGTTCTAACCTCGCACATCTACCCGGGGTAGGGACGAATCGAGACGCAGCCTCACGGAGGATGGCCCAGCCTCACGGAGGACGGGCCAGCTCAGAGTCCAAGTCCACCGCGTCTCTGTGGTGGGACTGTGAGGACGCCCCACCAGTGGCCGGAAGTCCACGACGCTCACCAAGCGGGCCTGTGTGCCCATCCCAGTTCCCGTGGGAGTCGACCTCCAAAGCCGGAAGCGAGGGCCCGCGTGGCCTGGTACATAGTTGAACACCGTGTTATTGTAATGAACGATATATGACAATTTTAAATCAGATTACTGCCGTCTTTGGAAGAAGGGCCGGACGTGGGGAATCTGAGGCCTCTCACCGAAGCGGGTGGGCGTCGACGAACGACGCAGAAGTAAGGCTCAACGAACGCAGGTCTTGTCACGAATCGACAAAGGTGTCCAGATCTCCGTCGGGTCATCTGCATTCTCCTCGCAAACGCATCACCGCGCTCTCGCGTCGACGTGGGACTCGCGCACAAGATCGTCTTTGAAAGTAAGGACAAATGCATTGCATGTTGAAAATGCCCATTTTACTTAATGTAAGCACCGAAGAACATAAGGACAAAGGCAAAGAATCGCCGAGGAAGGTAGTACCGCAAGGTAGGCCGACCGAGCTCGGTGAAGTGGAGTGCGATGTCGGTCACGGTGCCGCCACGTGGGCGACCTCGGCCCGTGGGGTGTGACCAGCAGCGTCCGAAGTCATTGCTTGCGATACCGGCGCAAGTAAGTAGGCTGGGTACGAGGCCGGGTCGTACTCTCCGTCCTCCTCGACGCGATCCTGCAAGGCGTCCTCCCACCTCTCGACCCAGGGCGCCATGACGGGTGCCCACAGGAATCCCCTAGTGTGGCCCCGTCTAGTCGACCTGCAGAACAATGCTCACTTAGGTATAATTGAATTTATAATGAAACATAATGCGTAAAAGGAGGACGTCTTACAGGTGAGCTGCGGGAGGCACGGCGTAGGTGAGTGGCAGAGGAAACACCTGGTGTCGTCTCGAATCGCCGCATCACCCGGCGGCGAGTAATCCTCGGCGAAGATGTCGAAGATTAGAGCGACCTCGTCGGCCAAGAGGCTGGTCCCGCCGCACAAGGACGACAGCGTGCGGGCGATCGTCTACCGCTTCCCGCGAGTGTAGGGGTCCACAGACATCGTCACCACAGAAGCTTCGTCCAACCGCCGGACGTAGTCCGTAACCCCAATGGTCTGCAGACGTGGGCCCACGAGGTCGCAAAATGAAATGACGGAATTAGTCGGTCCTCGGTACAAAAATACATGATGAATACCGAAAGTTCGAATGAATACCCGCGCGAGTCGAGAGAAGGCCCATCGTGGGCGGTCCTCCGAGTGGCGTGGTAGTAGACCACGCCATGCGGTCGATGATCCATGAGAGGCCGCCTGATGGCGATCCTCTCGTAAGACCACACCGGAGGAGCAGGGGCACCCGCTTAGCACGGCTCGCGTCCGTCTTCACGACGGCGTCACACGAGCCTCAGACGTACCGCGAGGACAGCGGAGGCCCAACAGATCATGGAACCACGTCCGGCCAAGGTCGCGATCTCCCTCGCGTGGGGAGGAGGTGCTGTCGATCGTGGCGTCGTCGCGCGGGTGAACATTACCCACCAACAACCACAGGAGGTACGCCGAGGTGCCTCGCCACCATCCCTCGTCCGCCTCGGGGTGGATGAGCTCACTGCTCAAGAGAAGTGGAAAACGATGTTAGATCTAAACTTGCGCCAAGGAGAACCGAGGAGAGCAATTTGACGGTTATGCATCGTGAACGGAGAATCCACCTCTTGGCGGGCCGTGTGTCTCGGATCGGGAAGGGCTCAGAGACCCCAAAGACCGGGCTCGGACGACGCCCGGCGATCCAGAGCTCCGTCGCCACTCGTGGAGACGCCCACACGGCGACGCAGTGCGCCCGCACACGGCAGGCCCAGCAGGAAGGACACATCCTGCAGGGTCGGCGCCATCTCCCCACATGGGAGATGGAACGTGTGCGTCTCCGGTCTCCACCTGTCGACCAGAGCTGCCAGGAGGGACCTGTCGAAGTAGAAGCGCCTCGTCGCCTCCTCGCCACCCGTCGCCTCGATCATCCGGCTAAGGGGTAGTAGGCCGGACAGCGCAACTCGAAAACTTCAGATTTAGCGAGTGGTAATATTACAAAATATCTACGCCTGAGTTAATGGAGCACGTACCTCTCAACCCAGCGGGCGTCAAGCTCGAGGTGCTCGGACGGCGTCTGGTGCGAACACGCCGAGCATCGCACCTCCTCCGCAGAAGGTAGGAGGCGGTGCCGGCGGTCCAGCGTGGTTCGGAGAAGCTCACGCGGTGGCGGTGGTGTGCACCCCGGTCGGCCATCCTGTCGTGTTCTGCAAAAAATAATGGTTAGGGCGATTCTAGCCAGATAGAATGTGGATAGTGACGTTAAAAATTCAGAAAATTACTACGTAATGAACATTGAAGTATAACATACCATATGCCAAACCATACTGAAACATACGAAATTACGGTTCATATTACGTACCATATTACAAACTGTGAAAATACAAAGGACGACATAGTTCCATACAACATTGAATTGAGCGTGCCATATTACATAGCATATTACAACAATGCGTACTATGCAGTACGACTTCAAACTACATATGAACTAACATTTCATTGGGCTAAGTACCATCACATCAGTAACAACCATCAGGCCGCCGCCCATCCGCGCCTGACCCGGAAGGTCCGGCATCCAAGTCATACAACACGGATCCAATCCGTGTGTTGCGATTGATGTATGTGTGACTGTTTCATTGCACTCCGCCGATCTGGTATCAACTCTCCCATCGGATGATCCATATCATTACGGATCTGCGATGTTTGCCGACGCCAAGATCACACTTCAATTTTTCCTGTCGGTACATATCGGTTGCGCGGCCCAGGGGATCCGTAAATGTCCCGAACGTGGCGTGCCGTAAATCTCGCATGCCATGTGTTCAGGATGGATTGTTTCAAATAATATTCGGAGACATACGGCAAAGTTGATGATCGCTTATACTAGCGGCAGCAAGTACATGGGAGCATGGCTTGTGCAAGAGCAGAGGCTTGCGGCATGAGCAAATGCACTTGTCTTCACGAGCACGCCTCTGCTTTGCCCTATGATCGATGACCGCCGCGCGGCCTCTATCCTCGCATATAATCTCATACCGAAGCTCGACGGTACCCATCGGTGTAACTACGTGTCTCGTGCCTTCGTAATCTTTTCTTCAATGTACTTTGTCATGGCGGTGCGAGATAGCAATCGATGGTCCCCATTGCAATGGAGGCTACCCGGTGTCGATCCATGAAGTATTTGCATGTACGGTGCGAAATTCCCTCGACAATTGCGACAAGAGGCAAAGCCCTCATCCTCGCATCACCCAGTTGTATGCCTCTGCTAAATTTGTGGTCATGGTCCCATATCTAGCTCCGTCTTTATCGTATAACAGGACCACTTTTCCTTTGGATCATCCTTAATCCAACTCGAGAAGCATCGATACTAGAGTTTGTTGTACTCCTTGCCCGCCGTGCGGTGGATGTTTCTGCGATCGCTTCATTGTTAGCTCGTCAAGGGTCTTCCATAATTTATTAAATTTTCTTTGTTGATTCTGTTTGCCTGACCTTTTGAAGAGATTCATGAGGTGCTTATTCTTGAAGTGACCGAAAAATTGGCTCCCATGTGTCTCATGCACCACCTGCTTTGTATGTCCATCCATTGTGCATTACCACGGTCGTCAGAACCATTCCTGATTTCTTCAATTGCTCGCAGCAAACCTGCATGCCTGTCATGTATAACGCAAACATTTGGTCTCCCCAGCACGACTGCATGTTTCACACGCTCTAGAAACCAGTACCAGCTATCAGTGTTCTCCCCCTCCACAAATGCAAACGCTACCAAGCAATATCGATTATTGCCATCCATGCCAATAAACACAATATTTGGCCCTTGTATTTTCCTTAGGAATGTACCATCCACACAGAGGACAGGGGGACAAGATGCGGAAGGCTCAGATGCATGGTCCCAAAGCGAAGAACGCCGCTCGTAACCATCTTCCGGTGTCCACCCTATCGCAAAGATACTCCTTCATATCGTAGTATGTACCGGGGTTTCTTGCACCGATGGTCTGCAGATCAGCAGAAGGTTGGCATATGAGGCTTCAGTATGTACCAAACCTCCTCTCCAAAGCCTTCGCTTTGCCCTCCAAGCTGTGGCATACTTTATCTTGTACTAAAATTGTTCTTCAATTGCGAATTATCGAATCGTGGCTCATAACTTATGTTGTCTACTATCCGTGAATACATCACCACTCCAATAAAAGTGGAACTTAGGTTCCGGTGCCCTTGTTCTTGTTGTTCCAACCGATAGTTGTGCTCCATCACAATCGAACACATCCAAGAATCGACCCACTTTCCTTGAATGCATGTACCTCCAAGGACATCCGGGACGACGACCAACATCATACGACTTTTATCGACTTGACAACACGGAATTCCCTCCTAAGAGATAATGCCCAATACTTCATCGCATCCATAACGGCCTCCTTACTAGGGTACATTGATGCTGTGTCACTGCTCGATCGTAATTCCATGAAGTCCGCTACTTTGGTTCACACATAAATCTTGAAGTTGTACGAGTTCCACTCACCGACCGGACGATCTCCAAAACTTGCCTCATCGTCTCGAGATGTCCTCGCTTGCACTTGCTCGTCGCCTCATCCTCTGCCTCCATCAGTTGTACTAGCACTTCAATTTCTTCCCCCTCATCTACGACACCGGTCGCCTCATCTCTTCTGGGGTGCTCAGTGCCAACCTCCTCCGTCCCGTCATCTCCGCCTATATCTTCCCTTCCCTCCTTCGTGCTCCCTGCCTTCACCCTCCTCTGCCCTTCTTGACCAAGTGGTAAGCGGCGTCTCTTGCACCGGTGTCTCGCTTGAGTCACCGGTTGGTTTGAACTCGCTGAGCAAGCAAAGACTAGAGGAAAGCCACGCTCAATTCCTATCTCAACATACCGCCTCCAACTCCGTGTACACAATATCGGCATCAACTCCCAAAAGAAACCGCCCCTAGCACGGTGACCATGGCCCTAACCTTCATCACATGTTCTTCTCGAGTTAAGTCGAACGTCCGTAACAACCAGCTTTTGTAAACCCCCAAACGTTCTCTCGGTGGGCCTCGATATCCCTAGTGTTACCGATTCCAAATTACTAAGATCCACCCGCTTGAACCATACATAATCTCTCCGTCCCTATAGTGAATCAAAATATAACTTCTCGACATTTGTCCTCAGAATAAACCATCCAACGCAAATTATTACACGGGTGCGAATATTAAGTCGCCTATATTTTTCCTCATCTAAAGCTCACGGAGGAGGATCAAACCTACGCTTGTATGACCTCAAGAATTCAGGGCAAAGCTATTATTTTAACTCGATATTTTTGTATGTACTAATTACATCCGAGCGTAAATCCCACCATCAATAGACCCTTATCTTAATCTATAAATACCCTACCAACCCCAAACCCATAGCCCTACAGCCTAACAAATTTCATTCCTAAAATTACCGTAAACATACCGTACTATAATCTATACATACACTACGACATATGTAAACCCTACCCCTATCGATATCAAATTCCACCCCTAAAAATACCGTAAACAAACCCTAACAATACTCAGAATATCATACGGCAAGAAACCCTAGCCCCATATATATCAAATCCTCGCTCCTAAAAAGGCCAGTAATATACCCTACTGATAATCTATACATACCCTAAAAACCCCTAAACTCTATTCCTACAAATATCCTAAATATCCCTTTTACTATCTACTTACTACTAATTTTTAACATTCATATTGCTATCCTACCATGTTTTGAATAAAACAATAATACAAGATATAGAAAATTTACACAAAACGAGATGGCGGTGATTTTCCTTCCTCTCTTCCACTTCCTCTCCTCTCTTCTTTTTTTTTTTTCTTCCTCACCTCTCTTCCTTTTTTTTTTCTCCTCAAATCGGCTCTCGGCAAAGAAGATCGTTACTGGCTGAAGGCAGCTGGCCTCCGGATATGGGCGATAGTTCGCCACCCCATTTGGCGATTTAAACCCGCGCCAAAATTTCGCCAATCTAACTGGCGGTTTTTTAAAATATCGCCATTTGGGGTGGCGATCTATTGGCCCTAGGCCCCGCCTCGGTGGGCTTAATCCCGCTAAATGGGGTGGCGAATTTTAAAATTTCGCCTTTTGATATGGCGATTTATCTTTCCCGCCGTATGGGGTGGCGACGGGAGGCTATTTATTTATTTTTATTAAATGGAATATTATTTATTTATTTCGAATTATTTTTAAATATAAAAAAAAATAAAATTCGAAGATGGGTGGTGGTGGCCGTTGCTCCGCGCAGAACTCACGGTCGTGGGAGGTGCAGGACTCGGGCCTGGCCTGAGTTTCGTGCAGGCCGTTGCCTCTTCTTCCTTGATCTGGTCCTCATATATCGGTATGCTTCTTTCCCTTACGTGCATAAACAAAATGAGCTAAAAAAATCCTAGCCTGCTTATACCTAGATCTAGGATTCTTAGGTTGATTAGTCTTCTTCTCCTTAAGCTGAGAGGTCGCTGGTGGCTTGATTGGCTTGATTGCTATGGTGTGCTGACTGAGTTGGGTGAATTAAGGCTAGCTTCTTCGGCATTGATTCCTTTGGCTGAAGGGTTTGGAATCTGTGATATTGTGTTGCTGTGAGCTGTATCTCGGGGTCTTGGTGTGGTGATTTTGATCATTGCACTGAGATCAACACATTGTATCTTCAGGATTTTGCCACTGTTCACGATCTAGCGACGGCAATATAATTCTCTAGGGTAGCATTCTTCGTGCCTTTCCTAGTGCTTCGTTGAGTTTAACCAGCACACTGTGACTATTTCTTTGATTCTCTTCTGTATATGAGTGCTTAGAGGCCCATTAATGTGATTTTAGGGACTTAACTCTTGATTGAGTACAGAGCTGAATTCCCTTTGGTTTGGGGGCCTAGCACTGGATGGGGTGTGGCTCTTATTAGCTCGATGATGATGATCATATTGAGATTAGCTATGATAGTTCATTGATTACTTGCTTGCTGTATAGTTGTTTAAATTCTTCAATAGAGAGAATTATATAGCTGGTTTATATTGATCTGTTCAATTCATTGGGATAACCTAATATGCTATTAAGCTGTTATATTCAATAATTTTTCTACTGATTGAGCAATAGTCCTATACTACTGTTGTACACTGTAGTTTGGTTATACATTGTTGCTAAAATCTGAAATAAGATTGTGATTCCAGCATTAGTTTTCTTTTGAATTGGATTATTTATCAATTATCCAGCAATGCATCAATTACTGAATCTGTCATAGCTATATCTATATATATATATATATATATGAGTTTTGCTATGGTGCTTTGCAAAGCACGGATCCCTCCGTGCTTTATGTTGTGTTTGAAAAAAATCGACACTTAAACGGCTGATTCGAACCGTCCATCTTGTTCGTCTAATTGAAATCTCATTACCGACTAAATTTTATATTTTTAAAATTTTAAACTATTTATTTCATATTTTTCAAAATCAACCTTATTGGAGGCTCTATCAATACTTAGATCGTGGATTTTCATAAATATGGAACAAATAGTAAAAAATTAAAAAAAAATTGGAATGTTAATGATGTGGTTTTTGCCTGATAAGTTCACAATTTCATCGCTTCACAATTTCAAGATAACTTTAATTTAATATTTACAAAAGCTAAATTACTAAAAAGGATATGGCGGGTCTATGATATAAAATCGCTGGCCTGCACAATTAATTGTACCTGCCACTTAGCTAGTTTCTTCTAACTAAGAAAGCTTTTAAACATTGCTGATGACGCACACACGTACTGGTGATCAGCGGTGTGCTTGTGATGAGCGATGAATGGTAGGCTAACCAGCTCAGCCAATTTGCAATTTTGCCCCAGCTCAGCCAATTTGCAATTTTGCCCTTCTATTTTGTCCGATTTGCACACATGCACTGGATTTTAAGCGTTCTGGTCCCTTCTCTTTGTCTGATTGGCGTTTAGGTCCCTCTCTTTTTTTTTTCCCTCGAGTTTTGCTGGTCTCAAGCATTGCATTGGTCACATGTCCCTGTATCCCATAGTTTCGCCAATTCCTCCACATAGACTACTATGCAAAAATGAGGTTTAATTAGGAATTCTTCTTGCTCCGCTGTCTGAAAAACCCCTCATAATTCATAGAGTCATAATTAAGTCGTGCTGGCAGCAGTAGCACGATAGCCGAATCGGCAACGACGGCAACATGGCGCTCGAGCAGGTCCAGGACGGAACGGAGCTTGTGGCGGTGTGGAGAGACTGTTGCCGCTGATGTGTTTCTGCGCCAGAGTCGGCGGCTGCCGTCTCTGGCTTCAAGGAGGCGATGGAGTTGCGGTGTCCAGTGGTTCGATACCGGTGGCCCTCGGTTAGGTACGTAGAGAGCAGGGGCTACTGCTACAGATCTGATCATCAGTACCGGTTCACAACAGCCATCAGTATAGGTTTTTGAACCGATACAGCCCATCCGGGACTGATGCCCTATGGCATCAGTCCCGGTTCTCTCACTCGGTGCTGATATAGTATCAGTACCGGTTGGAGGTCACACGTGGCTTTAGCCCGTGCCTCGCTAAAGCCCTAGTCAGTACCGGTTAGAGACACCAACTGGTACTGATAAGCTGCTGTTCAGTCCCGGTTAGTTCTTCCAACCGGTACTGAGCAGGCACACGTGGCTTTAGCCTGTCGGCCACCGAAGTTCTCGTCAAGACGGTTGGAGGCACCAATCGGTATCGATAAGTCGCTGATCGATCCTGCTGGTTCCTCCAACCGGTATTGAGCAGGCACCACCTGAGCTAATATATATATATATATATAATATGTGTTTGTATGTGTTAATTAGTCTAATATTATTATTATTATATATATATGTGTGTGTGCGCGCGCGCTAAGTCACAATTAATTAAAGCACATATAATCAATCATGCATAATTAACTGATAATTAAATCACAGAACTTTTATTAACAACTTTAATTACAACTATTAGTTATCACAATGAATCAATCATGCCTATATATACGACACATATACAGTTCACATAACATTCATTACAACTTTAATTACAGAACATTCATCGTGATCTTTTATGTGCATCGCTCTTGGTAGCCGTAGATGTCGACCCTGACAGTTTACCGGTCCTTATCAAAGGGCCCCACCTATTTGCCGCTAGATCGTGAAACTCGTCTCTTGGATTTACGACCTCTTCGAAAATCTAGCCGACGAGTTGTTCTTGGATCGCTCTCACTTTCGCCGACGAGAAATCGGACGAACCTTGCAAGTCGCTAGCACCTCCGGTCAGGATGTGCATAATATGGCACACATAGTAGCCGCATATATTGGTGCCCGACGGCTGACGCCAGATCTGTGGTGAAAAAAGCTAAAAGCGTGAAATGGATGCATGGAAATAAAGTTAACTAACTCGAAAGCTACCATGATGGCATACATACTCGAGAGGCAAGTGTGATATCGAATTCCTCATTGAATTCGTCCACGATTTCAGTACGGAACCGTGTGAATGCACTACACACGTGATTGCGAATTGAACATGATTAGAATTTGTTTAAAATGGAGTAGAATTAGTACAATAATGGAAAGAATAAGAATACCGGTTGAGCATGTCGATCAAGTTTTGGTACTTTTCAACTGGTCTCCTCAGCGAGTCCATAACTGTGATCATGCTACGATCTAGCTCGATAATGAGAAGAATCCAGTGAAAGCTGTACATATATATAGCAACGTAGGTAACTAATTAGTTCTAACATCGTGTTATGGAAAAAGATTAGAATGAGGCGGTACGAAAACACTTACTCAAAGCTGTAGAGTAAAAGCTACGTGATGTCGTCCACGGGCCAGTGGCCCAAATCCGCTTCGGGCAACCCACCGGAAGCGCAGCTGCTTCGCCGCCTTGAGGGACTAATGAGGTCCGGATTAGTAGAAGGTTCCTGGCCCGCATCTAGCCATTGGCTCAAGGCTAATTGCACCTGTGTTTGGACCTCTTCTTTCATGCTCTTTTGTGTTTGATTCAGGCGTTCTTCAAGCATTAGGAGCTGTTGTGCCTGTCGGGACTTGCTTCTCACCCGACTCCTATAAGTATCGGCGTCCTTAGCGAACCCAATCTTCCATGGAACGACACCAACGCCTCGTACGCCCAGGTGCTCCGGTTTTGTAGGGCCCTTGTAAGCTCGTCGTTCTCCTGCTTTGGCACGAAGGTGCCTCGAAGATTCTCGATCGACTTTACAAGTCTTCGCCACATCTGTCGGCACATTCCGAACACCGTGTTTCCATCATCGCCAAGGCCGCCGCCGGAGCATAGAGCCAGCTCTTCGCTCTGTCTCGCCATTCCATTGTCGTCGTCGACACCCTTCGCTAACAGCCTCGATCCTCTTCTCCTATTTGTGCATCGCTGGCGGTAACCACCGTACGAGGTGGTGGTGGTATTGCTTCTTCTGAGCATTCTGGCTGTTCCTTTCGGTCATACTTTGACCTTCATTCGAATTTTTGTAGTTCACGAACGCATCCCAGTGATCCTGCAACTTTGGGTACTTGTTGAAGTCGGGCATTCGGTTCTTCTTGATGTACTCCGTGTTCAACTTCTTTTTTATATGTTTGGAATGATATGGCCATCTTCTTCAATGTGTAACTCTTCACCTTCTCTTCGGTCCCTTGGGGGAAGGTGAATGTCTCCTTCAGGTCGGTCCACATCATGTTCTTCGTATCTTCAGAGACATTATCCCATCTCGCAATGCTAATTGGCACATGGTCCCTGACGTGGACGCCGCATGCCGAATTGAACGGCCCAAGCGCCCCTAGGGGTGCAAGAGGTTGGCCATTATCGTCGACTTCGGTAATAACATGTCTTGCCTTTGACTTCTTGTTTGAACCTAGCTGACGTGATTGGCTACCTGATTGAGTGATTTGAAAATATGGTACAATGATGTCTACGTGTTAGAATGTTGGCTTAGCATAATGGTGGAACCAGCATATACACATTCGATCTAATTACCATGGTCGTCTTAGCGGCCTTGGGAGCCTCATCGGTCTCGACGAGCCTTACGGCCTCGATGGGCCTTGCGGCCTCGACGGAATCATCGAGCTCGTAACCATCTTCTCCCGAAATGAAACTTCTCATGAACTCGTCTCCATCAAATCCTTCTCCCGCCATCGTAGTTTCATAGTCTATTAGAAGACATTGAAAATTAACGAAAAAAGATCAACAAAAGTATACATAAACGGGTGACAACGACGAGGAGGGCGGTGGGGAAGAGGAGGTAGATGAGGACGGGCGACAGCGACGAGGACGGTATATACATTACATTTCACATATACTTATACATTTCATAATTGACATATACATCTCAGAATTCAAATTTGTTATAAAATTGGCATATACATATACATCTCAAAATTCATATAAATAAGATAAGATACAGAGGCCGGAATGTCTTCCATGCCTCCTCCAGGTTGGTGCCGGAGGTTGCGGTGGAGGTGAGCGGGGCGGCGCGCGAGGTTGCGGCGGAGGAGGTGGGTGGGGCGGCGCGGGCGGTTGCGGCGGAGGAGGTGGACGGACCTGCTCTGGCGGTGGAGGAGGTGAACGGGCCTGCGCTGGCGACGGGAGGTTGCGGCGGAGGATGGGGATTGCAAGTCAACCTGCAGATCTTGAGACGGCGAACCATGGCGGAGGGGATGCGGTGCGGCCGGTAGCGGTGGCAGAGGAGAGAAGGGGATCGAAATGGTGCGGTACTGTTCTCCATGTGGATGGAGGGGAAAAATATAGGGGAGGTGAAGATAGAAGGTCGGATCCATTAAACATACGGCAAATTCCAATGTAGTCAAATGTGATTAAACACACAAAGCAAATTCCAATGCAGAACTGCAAAATCCAATGCGAAATCAATAAAAACAAGTTATAATGAACGGAAGAAAAACTAAGGAACTACAAAAGTTTAGGAACCGAAGAAAACCAGGGATGAACTGAAGCCGAGGTGGGATCTAGGAAGAAGAAGAGTGTAGGGCTAGCCTAGGAGGCGGGGAAGAGGATGTTGAAATAAGGCTGCTTAGTACCGGTTGGTTACACCAACTCAGCATCGCTGCTAGAGCATCAAGATGAGTTCATGCAACCAATCGGTACTAAGTGCACTCCCGCCGCCTAGCTCGCTTAGTACCGGTTGGTTACACCAACTGGCATAGATGTTAGAAAATTAGTACCGGTTGGTGTCTTCATGCAGATCGATGTTCCTCCCATCAGAGACCGCTGAACCAGATCGATGTAATTGTCATCCCCTTCATGCATAACCAAGATCGATGTGCCGGTATGAAAGGCCGTTTCTGTAGTAGTGGGCAGATCCACAAAAATAGGTTATTGGGGGTCGCTGGGTCATTATAGTAACTTGTAGCTTATATATATTTATATGCTAATAGAATACAATTAGATTTACATGTGATTTTTGCAAAGTCACTGGGGTCGCTTGACCCTACTGCTTACATGCTGGATCCGCCCCTGATAGAGAGCATCCATAGGACGCATAGGGTGCTCGGTCAGGCACGTTGGGATGTCTTGGGTGTGTTGTAGGTGTTGATGTGGTGCTTCTGGCAGTCGTGCTTAGGCCTGCTAATGGTTTTAGGTGGGAATGGGTGGCACGGTTTGGATTTTGAGTTGGGCTTCTTTGAATGGGTTCTAATGGTCTGAAATCTGAAATGGGCTGGATCGGATCGGTGAGAATAGGCTACTGGTTTGGGATGGACTGGGTGCCGGTGTCAATTTCCGGGTTGAAACCGTGGGCTGCCCATTCGGTTCGGCCACTGGATCTCCTCCCCCTCGCGTCTCCTCTCGACCTCCCCCCCTCGCGTCCCTCCATAGCCGCCGCCTCCCTCCCCTCCTCGTCGCCGCAGCCGCCGCCTCCCTCCCCTTCTCCTCGTCGCCGTAGCCGCCGCCTCACTCCGCTCCTCGTCGCCGCAGCCGCCGCCTCCCTCCCTTCCTTGTCACCGTAGCCGCCCTCCTCCCTTCTCCTCGTCGCCAGCCGCCTCCCCTCCCTTCCTCGCCCGCCGCCTCCCTCCCCTTCTCCTCGTCGCCGTAGCCACCGCCTCACTCCCCTCCTCGTCGCCGCAGCCGCCGCCTCCCTCCCTTCCTCGTCGCCGTAGCCATCGCCTCCCTCCCCTTCTCCTCGTCACCGTAGCCGCCGCCTCCCCCTCCACCTCGCCAGTAGCCGCCTCCTCCCAGTCCCACTGGTCGCTTCCCTCCCCTCCACCGTCGCCGCCAAGAACGACTGCAAAGTCCAGATCTAGCACCGTCGCCGCCAAGAACGACTCCAGATCGACAGACTCCGGTAGTCTCTCTCTCTCTGCTCATACATACTGCCAAGTGATGGTTCCATTTTGCTTCTGTCAAGATAATTGAAGTTTTTAATGTCATTTACCATGTGACTTCAGTTTGTAATATTTGCAATGCAAATCAAAACATGTAAATTCAGCTGGTGCAAATGAAAGTTGCAGTTTTTGCATCAGATTTAGGAAGCTAAAGGAAGAAGAATCAAGGAGAAAAAAGACATCTACAAATAGAACGGGAAGGCATGGATATATTGTCTTACATGTTTTTTTTGTTTTAGTTATATATAAACATAATAGAAAATGTATTCAAATGGAGTATAAAAAAATATTGGTATGTATTGGTGAATGATAAGCATGCACTAGGAAAAGAAACAATTTGAGGGTTGCTTAAGCCTTGGGAGTTGAGAGGGTTATCAGTTATCAGTTTTCTGTTTTTGAAGAAATGTTACATGACAAACACTCAAAAACATTGCTACTACTTTTTGTTAGATATGCACTTGTTTTCTACAGTTTGTTTACAAGGTTCAACTCCAGCTTAGTTGTTTCTTCATTTGATTTTACATAGGCTACATCAAGGGATTATTGGAGTTTGGCCAAGAACCAAGATCACGCAGTAGACTCACCTCGCCTATGGCCACCTCACAACGGTGACACCAACCAGTCCATCCTCTGCTTAAATTGCCCAAAGGGCCAAGGTACACTTCTACATCTAACTATACTGATGGTTCTGTTGTATAGAAAAAAATAGTGCTTTCCCCATATGTTGCTTAGAATTCTAATACATATAGTTTATTAGATAGCTAATTCATATGGTTGCATAGATAAGGTTCACTTTCTTAGAAGAGATTAGAATGCTAATTCATTATTTCTCTTCAACACGTTTGCTAATATTTATTAACAACTAGGTTTCTAAATATGTCGGAGGTTTCTGGTTCTGGAGATTCCTTAGAAGAGCTTTCCTTTCCTACTCCAAATAGGAGATCAAAAGTTTGGGAGCACTTCGAGCAGAATGTAGTCATAGTTGATGGTGTCCCAAAATCTATTTGCAAATATTGCCAACTAAAGCTCACATGTAACCCGAAGTCTGGAACTAGTAGTCTCAGGAGTCATGTTGCTGAGTCATGCCCCACCATTGTTGATGCCGATAGGAAGAGATTCATAGCAACTATAAAGAAACAACCATCACATGCTTTGTTTGTTTTTGATCCTGAAAGAGCACGTGAGATGATGGTTAAGTATTGTGTGCATGCGGAGATTCCATTTCAGAAATTTAATTACCCATACTTTAAGGATTGGATGACCTCAATGCAACCAACCTTTAAAGTTGTTGGGCGTCAGACAATTCGTAATGATTGCTTCAATTTATTTGAGAGAATGAAGCAAGATTTACGCACTGAGCTACAAAATCTTGATTCTCACGTTTGTCTGACCTCTGATATGTGGACTTCAATACAAAACTTAGGTTACATGTGTGTCACTGCTCACTTCATTGATTGCAACTTCAACTTGCACAAGAAAATAATAGCCTTCAAAGATGCGAAGTATCCACATACGGGTCTAGCAATTGAAGAGGCTATTACTAATTGTGTGGGGCCTCAACTTTAGCTTGCCTCGACTTTAGCTTACCTGTGAAGCCCACCTATGAACACTTGCACTAGTCCCTGGACCAGTACGCTAGTGCCTCACATTACATAGCCGGTTCATTCATACATGCGCAACGGGATATGATATATTACAATAAGGCTTATGCCATCAGCGTTAAGGTTTACATCGGGGCCTCGCTTGGCCAAAAGTATACAATACCAAAAGAGTCTAGTAGAAGTAAATATCTACAAGAACGATCCCTCGGCTATGCTTCTAAGCAAGCAACTGTAGGGTGTCCTAAACCTGCGCCCCGTCGTCGTCGACCTGTTCTCCGTCAAGCAGACACGCGTAGGGGTCATCTTCAAAGCCCTCATTGTCTAAAAGAAATGAGAAACGAGGGTCAGTGTCATCCAAACACTGGCGAGTTAACTCCTGTCCTTAGATGCAATGTAATGTCACAGGCTTTTTGGTGGAGGCTTAAGGTTCTTTTTATTTGCTTAAAACCAATTTTGAAATAGAGAAGTATAGAAGAACCTACACCTAGCTGATTTTGGAAAACTGCATCCCCAAAAAGATGCGTTTAATGTGATAATGATATTGGTTTGCATTTTCCCGGAACTATCCGGCTTGGTCTATCACGCTCATACCTCTGACACACAGCCACACAACATAGATCCCCGCTCAACTCTCCCCAACCAAACCCACCAACCACACCGCCATCTTGTCCAGGAATTTGACGGTTCTTGTTGCGGACCTTTACTGCCAGGTTGTCAGCCTGCGCCAGTGTCGGTCTAGATCACCCTCGGTGATTGCGCCCGGCCGCATGTTCCTCGGGCGGTGGCCGCTCCGTACACGTACCGGAGTCCCCTATACCCGTGCTCCGCGCGATGGCCACGCATTGTGTTGGAACCACCCGTGGGTGGCGGCGCCCGCCACGCGCGTGTTACTCAGCGCTCCTCCCGGATCGACATCCAAAGACCATTTAACCATACCGAGTACCGTGCGACCACCTTAGGTCGCTACAGTGTGTCGAACCACCCGTGAGGTGGCGGCGCCCGCCACGCTGCGTGTTACTCAGCGCTCCCGGGTCGCCACCAAAGACTATCTCACACACAACCACACAGTTCATTTATTAAGAGGAATATGTCAGCCGATGAGTTTTAGCTCATCGGGGCGGGCATTGGTATGTCCAACTAAATTTTGTTTTATGACCTAAGCATGTCTAAGCAATTTTACCCAAGACTACAAAGTCTAAAATTCAAGTTGTTTAGTGGACTTAACAAGGATTATGATTAACAAGGCAATCATATTGACAGATAAACAATCATCAACAGGGCATGATATTTCATGAATAACAACATAGGAATTTAGAAATCATAGAGCATGCATGTTAATAGTTTAAACAACATAATTTTTGGAAAACTAGGAATTTAAGCATGAGCTATGGAGATTAACTCGCCTTGTGCGTCTGGAGGCAGATCCTCGTGTGCGTCCTGGTATTCACCTCCTTGACCGTCTACTTCTATGCGTAGAAGAAGAACAAATGCAAGTCAAATGATGCAGTAGAAAATTATGCATAGTGCTTTTAAGGCTGTAGGTTTTTATCTTGCTGGTTTTAAATTTCCTTCTTTTATAATTTCCTTCATCAACTCCCTTTAAGTTCCCTAGGGTGTGTGGTCTTTATTATTTCTTTGGACTATTCAGTAATTTTGTCTAGGTTCAGAGGAGTTTTTATGTTTTCTATAATTTTCTAGGATTTTTATCAGGTCATCTATTATTTTTAAATGAGTTAATATCATTTCAGGATTATTCTCCTAAAGGAAAGTACTTATATTAGGGGTTTTTGAATAAAACAGAAATATACATGTATGTTTCAGTTGGCTAATATTTTTATTAAGTCCAGAATGTCATCTAATATTTATCTAAATTTTTCTAGAATTTTTGAAGTGGTCTAAGTATTTTTAATAAATCAAAACCTATTTCGCTCATTTATCTAAATGGAAAAAGGATGGAAAATCCTTGCAAGACAAGATCTTGGGCGGCCCATCGCGACGTCCGTCGGAAGCTGTGCCGGAGGCGGCTTCAGCAAGTCGCGATGATCTAGCCGAAGCGTATTTGTCGAATACGCTTCCATTAATCGACGAGTGGGGCCGGGCCCACTCATCACCAAGACGGCGACGACCTCGATGGAGGCTTCGTCCTCCACGGGCCGGACAGGAAGGGCACGCCGGCGAGCTCGTTCTGGCGAGGGGCGGCTAGGTGGCGGATGGTTCACCCGAACGATCCCGAGAGTGGCGCGCGTGGGTAGCCTAAGCGGGACCGACGGCGGTCCGAGGCGGTGGCGCAGCGTGGTCAGCGGTGGCGGAGGAAGGCAAAGTGGTGGCGGTGCGGCGAGGCCCTACGGCGGCAATGCGTGGGTGTGTGAGCTTCTAGGGGCATGTGGGGTGTACAGGGGCGGTGAGGAGGCCGGGTTGCCGGAGGTGGCGGCATGACGGAGAAGGAGGCAACAAGGCGTGGATTACATGGCGGGGTGCTCGGCGGGCTCTCGCCAAAATGAGGGTAGCACGAGGTTAGTGAGGGCCCGTAGATGCTCGGGTAGCAACGAATTGGAAAATGGCTTACCGGTTTAGGAGAAATCGAAAAGGGGGCGAAAAGGGGATTCCTCGGCCGGTGATGAAGAAACTGCCAATGCCGGCTAGCTCCGGCGACCTTGGGGCGATTCCTTCAGGGACGTCCGAGGGGAGGAGGTGAGGGAGCTACAGCTCGAAGGGCTTGGGCTAATTTGGAACGGGGAGGGGTGAATTCGATGCCGACCGGGCGAAGGTTTAAGAGGGAAATCGGCGCGGGGAAAAATCCGAGCCGAGAATGGCGACGGAGTGGGCGGGGCGCTCGGGTAGACTCTGAGGAGGGAGTGGCGGGGTCCGCACGTGGTAGGGGCGCGTAGTGGGGGAGGATTGCAGGACGTTGGAGGCGTGGCGGCGAGCTAGCCGAGGCGCGGTCGTCGTGCGCGGACGCGTAGGCGCGAGCCTTCGCCGGGGAAGGGACACGACGACTTGGTGTCAGAGGGAGGATGCCACGGGGCGGCATGACTTGCTGCCGGAGTGCCACGAGAGAGAGAGAAGCGAAGCTCGGGAGAGAGAGAGCTCGGTGAGTGAGAGAGAGAAGAGAGAGAGAGAGTGAGAGAGTCCGAGATGGGCCGGTTTGGGCTTTGGGGTAGATGGGCCAAGGCCCTAAATGGGTCCCTAGGTTGGGCTTTGTCCTATTTTAGAGGTTATTTATGATTTTTGGTTTTGAATTTTGAAAGTTTTTGAAAGCCCTGTTTTTGGGCTGTTACAAATTGTCTGTCAGGCTGGGGAATCCAAGATAAACTGTTTACTCTAACGCTAGATAATGCTAGCAACAATAACACTGCATGCAGACTATTGAAAGAAAACCAAAACCATAACCTAATGTTTGGTGGCGAACATTTCCACATCAAGTGTTCTGCACATGTACTGAATATTATGGTTCAGGATGGAATGAAGCATATCCACATGGCACTTGAAAAGATACGTCATTTGCTTAGGCACATTAACAGTTCACCTTCTCGAATCCTGTCATTTAATGTGATAGCCGCTAGGATGGGTCTTGCATCCAAAGCTGGTCTTAAGCTAGATGTGCCAAATTGCTGGAATTCAATATTCAACATGATTAGACAAGCCTTGGAATACAAGACCGTGCTAAATAGATATGCTATTGAGAAACTAGAGCCTTTCCCAGATGATGAAGAGTAGAGAAATGCCGAGGCAATTTGGGTCTTTCTAAAGGCTTTTGAAGAGGCTACCAGGGCAGTATCAATAGATAGGAAGCCTACTTCCCATCTTTTCCTGCATACCATCTTATGCATTAGCCATGCTTTTGTGGACCATCAATGCCAGACCAATGAATCCTTGAAAGAATTGGCTGCTGCTATGCATGCAAAGTTTGTCAAATATTGGGATAACAACTTCAACATGGCTCTTGTCATTAGTACTATATTGGACCCCTTAAAGAAACTCGATTACCTCGAGTTTTTTTATGAAAAGGTGTGTTCAAATCTTGATGAGGTTGACAACAATGTGGAATTAGCTAAGGACTGGATGAAGAAATACTTTCAAAAATACGAGCAACTTGTCAAGAGAAATATTGAGCAATCAGTTGCTTGTACTTTTGATGCTAGTCGTAGCCTTGGCTCACCGATTCTTGGGAAAAGAAAACTGGAAGAAGAGTTTGCACAATATAGATCCCATAGAAGAGGGAGACGTGAATCCAAGTCAGAGCTTGATATATATCTAGAAGAAGAGTTTGAGAGAAGCACGGATTTCAATGTCTTGTCGTGGTGGAAGCAACACTCAGAAAAGTATCCAGTGCTATCGATGATGGCTCGAGACTTCCTTGCCATACCGCTGTCCACGGTGTCATCGGAGTCTGCTTTCAGCTATGGTGGAGGATCCTTGGGGATACTCGAAGCTCGTTAACTTCTAAAATGCTTGAAGCCTTAGTTTGCGGAAAAGATTGGTTAACTAAAAGTGAAAACAACGAAGGTATAATGATTTTTTCCTTTATAAATTATGTGGATAATACAATTTCTGACAAAACTAACTTTTGTTTTTCTTATTCAGGTGAAGAAGAAGCGCCATCAGAGCCACAAAGCTGAATGCTCACTGTCCTGACGTCCTTGCTCGCTGCCACAGAAGCACTCCGCCTCAATTCAGTTCGATTGGTTTGTGATGTTGTCTTTCAGGTGAGCAGATGAGCTAAAGAAGCAGATCTGGTGCCTCAGCAACAACTATATTCAGGTGCCCACTGATTGTGAAGATCTGGTGCCCACTGATTTTGCCTTGGCTCATATATTTAGGTGAGAAGTTCCTTTCAGTTCACCACTATTCCATACTACTGTACTGTGATAGATTTCATGACATTCTGAAGTTGAGCTTTGTGTTAAGGTAAATATACTTGTGATTCTGGCCATGTCTTCTAGAACTCCATTACTGAATTTCTGTGGAACCATCATCCTGAAATAAGTAGATAATTGGTTATATTGGAACCAAGCTGCAGTACTCATTTTTTAAGATGATGCCAATGAAATAACTAAATTTGTAAAATGCTCACAGAAGATGATACTACAAAAGGCAGCATTCAATTCATTGAACATCACAGTGTATGTAGAATTAACCTTGAAAGCTTTCAAGATAAATCTAGCCAGAACCATGTCTTCACGCACCTAACTCTATATAGTTCTGGAGCAGCTTAACTGAAATTAGCACGATCTTTCAGTGAAAATCTCTCTCCTGTAATATTAATGCACAAAACACGTTGATAGATGCTTTTGTACTTGGATTTATCAAAAGTGTAGTTATGCAGGACTAATTTTGCTAAGCTTTCTTTAGATGATTGCACTCGAAGATAGAACTGAAATCCTTCTTGATACTTCTTTCAGATGATTGCCATGATAGGCTACTAGGAGGACTGATGGTGGGTTTGCAATTGAGAGGTGCATTTTTGATGCTGTAGCAGGCTAGAAGACTCACCATTATTTTCATGTTCAATGAAGAAGGTGGACACTGTTTTGATGATGTATTATGAATCACTCTATGTGTACAAGAATCTATGATAGCACTTCATTAGTTGTCAATGCCTTTTGAAAGTTTCTATTGATATTGTCTCTTCTTTTAGTCTTGTTGTAGTCGGCACGAAGTCATTTACTATTATTTTTATTTTCATTTTATTTATTCTATATACTGTTGTAGTTGATATGAACTCTTTTCTAATTTTTGTTTTAGATTTTATTTGCTATTCTTTTTATTTTATGTTATTTTATATTTTTAAATTTTAGATTTTTTAAAGTTTATTTATTCTATATGTTTGCTATTATTCTCAATGTAGTGGAAGCACAAGAAGCAAACCATTTTGTAGTGGCGTAGTAGTCTAGTAGAAGCACCTAGGCAACAGCAAACCATTTTTTTGATTGCGTTGAAACCGAACAAGCAAAATGGGTTGAGACCATTGGGTTGGTGTGGTCTGGATTGACCGAGCTACTGGAGTGGGCTGGTTCGGATTTTTTTAATTGTCACGTGGGCTGGCATGGTGTGGGGAAGTGGATGTAGACAAAATGGATTGGGCTGGTTGTGGTGTGGATTCGTATCCACTAGCAGGCCTAGTCGTGCTACGTGGTGGTGATGTTGGCACAATTTAGTCACCACTTCTTGTTGGTATTGTTGTTGAGAGTACTCGTCTATGGTGCACATTTCTATTGGATCACGTCTGGTATGTAATTACTTTCTTCTTTTTAATAAAATGGCAGTGTTCCTATCCTTGCTTTAAAAAATAATTAAGTCACTCTGCGTGCCTCGTCCTAGTGTGCGTACCATGCATGCAGCAGCGGCGGCGAGGCGAGTAAGTTTGTACGTGGGCGACCGCCGGCCGGTGCGAGCTCATGGCATCGCTCCTTGGGCTTCATCGATCTTGCTGATGATGGCGACGGCAATCTTCTGGAACTCAAACGAGCTGGCTCCGCTGCAGGGTGAGCTCCCTGCGGCTCAGCGTGCACGACGACACCTCTCGATTGCGCCCTTTTTTTTCCTCTGAGTGCTC
Source organism: Olyra latifolia (assembly GCA_036346145.1). Lineage (NCBI taxonomy): Eukaryota > Viridiplantae > Streptophyta > Magnoliopsida > Poales > Poaceae > Olyra > Olyra latifolia. The sequence goes on along the minus strand of CM070524.1, from coordinate 35,842,128 downwards.
GATCGTTTTCTTTTGGTGAAGGTTTCCATTTCTAGCTTGTTTCTATACAGTGAACAAGCTACACACATTAAGTGCAGTACATGCCAAGAACTGTTGGGATTGAGCACTCTCTAATACTCAACACACTACAAGAGCTACACGGGAGTACTCAGAGAGAACCTCTATTCTCTTGTACTACTAAGCTCAGTGAAGATGAAATACAGGGAACACCAGAGACACAACTCGACTTGCGTCGTTTTTTGCTCCTTTTCAACTTGATTAAAACGATTACATGAACTGGTACTTATAACTCACACACGCGGACGCACGAGCTAACAGGCTCGTTCCACTAAGTGCGCAACTAGCCCACGTCCAGCCGCAAGAACCGGATCACGACTAGCTCAGCGCCTGACTCCTAACGTCCTCCTACATGCAAGCATCACGACGACTGGACCTATTCCTAAGCCATGCACACGTAATTAACCGCTCCAGCACTAATTCAACACTAAAACGTCTGGTCTACTGACTCCCTATCATCTAGCTTCATGCAACATATTAATGCAGACCTATTTTCTAAAAGAACATGCATGCATGCAACAAGATTAAACACTAACAAGAACGACAGAGAAGTGGATTAATTAATCAATTCACGCAGAAAGTATATGAATTAAGACAAACAGCGGCCTTGACGATCAAAGAACAGAATATCAAAGTTATGTACACAGTACACCACGTACGTATCGCCAATAGCGTACGATCGAGTTAACCTCATGGCGACGCCGGCGCCGGATCGGCTCCTCCGTTGTCCGCCGTGTCGCTCTCCGGCTTCACCAGCTTCGACAGCATCTTCTCGCAGAAATGGGGGTGCTCCGTGAACTGGCACGTCTCCTTGACGTTGATCGTGGCAGCGGCGGCCCAGAGGGAGGCCGAGACGGCGAGGAGGACGACGAGGCCACGAAGAGAAGCAGCAGCCATGTCGTCGATCTGCGCGAGCGGTGGCATACAGGGAAAGGGAACCCCTCGTTTCAAGGAGAGCATTCGAGGTGCCCTCTTGTAGCACGAGGCCGAGAGGATTCTTCGCATGCAGCTGCGTGCATGCATGGGGAAGGATGAGCTGAGCGTACGGACAACGCACGTCCACTTCACGCGGTAAACGAAATGCTTTCGGCTTCGACCCAGTAATTTGTTGGTGAATTAGCACTGGTTGCGTAAGGTGGCAACACAAGCTGACATACATAGCAAAGCACAACACAAAAGATTATAGCTAAGTCCAATTATTGTTCGTTCCATTTGAGAGAAGCATAACCGACGGTGAGAAAAAAAATTTTAATTATGGAAAAGAATTGGATTAATCACGACTGAGCTCCACAATAATTCACTGGTCATTTGATGTTGTACATACACTATTATCATATTAAAAAGCATTTGCGTAGCTAGATTTGTTTCAAAGACTAAAAGACCTTTTGTAGATATAAATTCTAATATAATTTATGTCCAATCACAAGGATAATTCTTTTCTGATATGTAGCCATATACATCTAGGTTATCTCTAATACAGTCTAAGTCTAATATTAAAGATATATTAATAACTCTGATCTCCTTAAATGTCATTATATCCAGCACTACTGCTATAGTTATGTTGATCTGCACCTTTTTGTTGTTCTCTGTATTATCTTTGTTGGTGCTAGCATGACTCTAGCGCAAGTTCTTCTACTTGAGTAAGCATACATGGTAATTCCGTTGGGTCATATTTAACAATATAATAGATAGATAGATATGTTACTATTTTTAATTTTTATTTCTGTTTTTGTTCTATTATTATAGTTGATATGAGCTTGTTTTCTATCTTTTTAATTTCAATTTTGGTAGTTTTTATTTTAGTTGGTATGGGCTATTTTTCTAGTGTCGTAGTTGATATGTACTTTTTCTATTATTTTTATTCCAAAAATTTTATTATTATTTTAATATATTTTTGTGGACTCTTTTCTTGTGTCATAGTTGATATGGATTTTTAATTTTTTATTACAAATTTTAGTTATTTTTATTTTTTATTGTAGTTGATATTGACTCTTTTCTATTTAACATGACTCTTTTTTCTATTATTTTTTATTCTAAATTTGTGCTTTCTTGTTTTTATTGTAGTTGATATGAATTTTTTTTTAGTTTTGTAATTTATAGTGACTCTTTTTCTATTATTTTTTATTTTTAATTTGTGTTATTTTTATTTTTATTGTAGTTGATATAGATTTTTTTCTAGTTTTGTAGTTGATATTGGCTCTTTTTTCTATTATTTTTATTCTATTTTTTGTTTTTTAATTTTATATGGACTCCTTTTCTAATTTTGTAGTTTATATGGACTTTTTCTATAATTTTTATTCTAAATTTGTGTTATTTTTTTTTTATTAAAGTTGATATGGACTCTTTCTTTTAATTTAATCCATTATAATCTGGCCCTATGTAATCGATGGTTGAGATCTTTTTTTTTTATTTATACGGAAATTTCTCCGATTAACATGATGACCCTGTTTAACTCCGCTATAATAATATAATAATAGATAGATATACCCTTTTGAACAAGTTCCAATAACGATGCCAACGTACGTACTTATATATATAACTAGACATGTAACGTTCTCAGGACTGGTCCAAAGTTTTCGGGGGCCCAGGGCGAGCAAAAGCATAAGCCCTTTTTATTGAATAGCATAGTTACTACAGATAAAAATAAATATATTCTTGTATCATAAAATTGATAGAGAGAATAAGTCGTTACCAAAATATAGTTTAAATAAAGTTAACCTCATATATTAGTATTACTGACCCATACAACTCAATCATGCTAAATCTAGTGTCCTTGATCCTCCTCATTGCTAGCGAGCAGTGAAGTAAAGTAAATGAGGCCCTTTTTTTTAGGAAAGAATTGAGGCATGCCTAAACAGAAGAGTAGCTAAATGAGAATAAATGTGGATATCAATTTAGGGTCTGGAAGGAACAATTAATTTGAACCAAACAAAACCAATTGAGGCAATTTTTTTATGAAAGAACGGGGACACATTTGAACCGACGAGTAGGAAACCGAGAATTAAAATGATGTGCATACCAATTCATGGAGGGCTTCGTCGGGCAGGCGCTGGCAAAGCAGGGGCGGCCTTGGAGGGAGGTGCAACCAGGTGGCCGAGGAGGCAGCACGGCGTGGTGCGACCGGAAGCTAGGTGTGAGGCAAAAACTGCCCGGTGGTGTGGATGTGCTTCCGGGAGGGAGAACCTAGTGAGGTGTTGGAAAACGAACGGGCGAAGCAAACGGCCAACGTGTTATACGCGCGTCGGCGCGCGTCACACGATAGATATCCAGGATCAATGGAATATAAAACGACTGCATCAATTATCAATAGCTTACGTATAACGGTGGGCTATTGCTATTGGGCTAGCTGCCACAGCGGGCTGTGTGCTAATTTAATGTATGCCATCTTGTATCTTTGACTGAATGCTACCTATTGGGCTTCTTTTTTTCCTAGACGGTTAAAAATCCTAATACCTTTAATACCTACTACACACTGTATGGGCTGGGGCCCTCCAAAATTGGGGGCCCCTGGCGGTCGCACCGGCTACCCCCCTCTATGGGCCGGGCCTGAATGTTCTTCAATCATATTTGGCGCACACCTTATTTTTCATACAAATCTTTTGGTGTTTCCTAAATACCGATGATCTGCTCATGCCATTAGCAGGATTTGACTCCAACAGGGACTAGGGTTGAAAATGGGTCAGATAATATCTGACCGGATCCGGATCCGGATTTTAGTGATATGGAAGCCATTTTCCTATCCGACAGGATACAGATACTAATATGGATAGTTATCTGGATTTTTTGATGGATACGGATACGGGTTGGGGGTATCCGGCGGATAATGCTATCCGGATACGGATACGGATAATTATCCAGATATTGGAATTCGGGTATCCGGATTTCAGAATTTGGATATTACATGTATGTGATTATGTTCACTTACGTGTGGCACTTATTATTAGATTTTATGAATTTATATTTAGTACTTATTATCGGGTTGTTTGAATTATTCCACTTTATTTTCTAGTAGCATAGATTATTATATTCATAGCTTGTATGTCTTTCAAATTGCATTTAATTTTATACTACGTGTTGTGCTTTTGTGGATAACCAACAATAAGTGTAAGTTATGTCGATTTTTCCCCGTTGAGGTATTATGGTAAAACCCGGTTTCGTATTTGTATCCAACCCATATCCGATCTGACATCATATCCGACTAAATCCGTATCTGACACTATTTGTCTCCGAATCTGTATCCGGTATAAAATACGGATACGGATATAGATTGACCTCTATCCAACCGTATCCCCCGTTTTCACCCCTAGCAGGGACAATGCAACCATGCGAACAATCTTCCAAGGAAGAAAACACCTTTTTCTTAAGCTTCGAACCCAACCCCAAAAGCCAATTCCCAACCAAATGAGAAAGATTTATTGGTGGTATAAAATTAAGGGAGCTACACATTATACGCCAAATAGACCTAGCAAAATGGTAATCCAAGAAAAGATGTTGAATCGATTCATTCTTATTATAGAAGCTGCAATTCAAGCAACCTTTCCAATTATGTTGCTAAAATGACGCCTTGTCCCAAGAACCAAAGAAAATTTTTATTTTATTTTAATTTTAAGAGGAAGACGCAGTTGCCAAAAAAACTTATTAGTATAGACACCATTCTTATTTACCAAGTTTTGATACATTGAATGTACAGAATTGTCCAGTCTTATGAAGTTTCCAAATGATCCTGTCCTGTTCATGACAGATTTGAATTTCTTGTAGCCTAGACATCAGATCATGTGATGCTATTAACCTATGCCCAATCAAGACCTTACGAAAAGAGACCCGAAAGGGCCTAGGTTATGAATTCATAACCTTTGCCACAGCATCATTTTTCTTCCTCACGATAGAAAACAAGGAAGGGTATTGTTCACTAAGGGGAGAGGTCCTAAAATCTTACACTTCACCATTACAAAGCTGGAAGGAGCTTAATGTCAAAAAATCTTGTTTCACACCTGTTATTGGAAAAAGCTGAAGTAGCATTACACTAGAGAATTGAAGCTCAGATTGAAAGGCATCTGTCAGGTAGCTAATCAGCGACAAGAATAATGAATCATCATCATCATCTTCCAATGTTCTCCAAACAAAAAAATAATCTTCCAAAGTACATTTGACAGATACCGCCAGGGCAACAACCACAACCAATTGAACGCTCAGTCGTGTCAGTGGAGGAAATTGTAAATGGATAGCAATCGGACCCAAAATTACTTGATGGGCAACTTCAAGGAGGATGACGGCGTCCTGTGCATCAACGACCTGCGACTAAAAACGCAGGTGATGGTGATGATCTACGACCATCTTCCCCCAACCTTCCAGAGTGCAAGCATGGCTAGCTGGAAGTGAACTTGTTTCAACTTTCAAGTACACCCACGTACAGAGGCCTCGTCCTCGAGTGTGTGATATACCCGTAAGGCCACAATAAGGCAATCAAAACCTAGTTTGGGACGGCATATTCGCCCAACAACAAACTAGGCACACAAAATAATTAAGTTCGCAACAAAAAATGCACAATCAATTCACATTTTCTATTCATCAGTAGTTAGTCGACCAAACTCACCTCGATTTCGTTGACGTTGGGTTAGGGTTGAGATTCATCACGTTTAGAGGGAGGCCAGAAAGGCGAACGCCCAGCGGTGGGTGGCGACGACGGGGCAGCAAGGCGGCGGCAGCGCCAGCGCCATCTCAACCACAGGATTAGCTGAGAGTGTGGGCAAAGTTGGCCAAAGGATCGACAATGATATCAAAGATCATTAGGAGATGGTGAATAGTGACCGACAAATCCAGCGACTGGAACCATGTAGATGAAAGATAGGGCGAGGGGGAGACACTCATCGAAGAGGACGAAGAAGATGGGGGCAAGGACATTTGGAATGATCAACTTATGTTTTCAGCCTGAAAGATGAATAGTCAACCCCCAAACGATTTTGGTCTGACATAACATAAATATGATATACATAATACTAGCATGCTAGGCGTTTCAGCAATGTAAATCTATTTAATCTGACTCTACAGCATTTTTTGTTGGAGCATTATTTTAATTCTAGATTTGATTATTAAGCATATTCTAGAAATGATCAAAAACAGCAGGCAACACATGATTGAAAAGTAGATCTGCGCTAAGTCGCACACGTGATAAACAGAGGGAAAGAAGGTTCTTACGAAGGGCTTGAGGATGAAATAGTAGCAGCGTAGTAGCGACCGGCCGTAGAGGAAGTAGTCGACATTGAGGATTGCGCCTAGCTGTAGTTTGTATCCGATGTTGTGGAAGATGAATTCAAGCGGTCGCGCAGATGCGGTGCCCAGAAACCTTATTCCCGCCCTTGTGCAAGTGCTCATAGCGGCAACGGTTCGGAAATCCTGCTCTCCTTGCCTCGTGGTGCACGCTGAGAAGAAAGGCCGGCGAGATGCGACAGCAGCACGAAGACTTAACACCGATTAGATCTGGATCATGCGAGAGAGTGGAAAAACTAGTTTGCTTGCTTGGATGTCTTTAAGATTTATAACCCCTCACTAGTAACTGCCCATTTAATTGACTGTTCCAAATTGAAACCGTAGCTATAAATTGCATTTAATTGGCCATTTCAAAATTGATAATAATGGCAATCAACACACTAATGGGAGGAAACCGTAAAATTAAAAGGAGATTAAACGCGCAGGATTTAATTCATGGCAAGACGCGACGTCACAAGTTACAAATCATACAGGAAAATTACATAGAAATACGCGATAATTCGCGTAATACGCACACGCAGCCTTGCTCCTTCTCACCCTCCATGTGTCTTATGATGAAACATAATGAAAACTCTTCTTTTAAGTTAATATTCTCTCCTAATTAGCAATATGGTATTATCTTTCCTAGCTTTGGCATTTAGAAATGAATGTGGCTCTCACTCATATGGGCCCAATTCTAACATTTCGAGCACCTGTGAAATGCTTATAGCCATAAAGAATGAGCGGTATAGACAATTTGGTTTTAGTATCGATATATATGAACATGTCATATTGTCATGACTTAGGCATACACACAGGTAAGATTATTACAGACAGGACGAAAATAATGTTCATGTTGTGAACAGTATTTTCACCGCAACATAATCAATAACATACAACATGACCTAGAAAGAATTGTTACCCCTCTGATTCTTTTTGCCAAACTCCTTGATTTCCACAGAAAATTTGCGACCGCACACGTGCAAGTGTACTGCAGTGGTCTCTAGCTCTAATTGCCAAACTTGTTCGATTTCCATGGAAGAGTGCCACAGGCGCTTCTATGGTGGTGCAAAATTGCATTGACGAATGAATGAATCATCATAATCCACGTATTTTGTCCAAAGGTGCCTGAACTGGTTCATACCAATATCCAGCCATGGCTTCATGTTACCATTGAAATGCACAACAGCAGCGTTTCTAATCTCCTCCATACTGATGCTTGGATTGTACCCCAGCCCAAGAACATGCCAAGATTTTTCAAGAGGCTTTGTAGTAGAATAGAATGTAATTAAACCTGGGGGCAGTGTTCCTAGCTTCCATAATGTCCTGTTCTCATTCTGACGATAACACAACCAGCACGAAAGTCATATACATGAATCAGAAATGTCCTATTCAACAGAACAAAATTTAGTACTGACAGAAAAACGTTCCTGGTCACAGTGAGTTTTGGCGTCTAGATGCATACATGGATTTACTTGAAAAGCTACACATTTCAGGGGACATAGAAATGCTAGCTTCAATAATTATCTTGCTGTCCTACTAGGCTATAACCATTGACCTAACTCTTTTACAAGCCATATCCATATTACAAGAAGATGGAAGTAACAGCTCAATAATATTTATTAATTATTGCTATACAGAAAGAATAGTTTGGTGCCTTGGTGCCAATTTAGTACTACTAATAGAAATTTTAAACTTCAAACAATAAAGAAACTGTATTAGAATGATACAAGGAAAAATACCTGATTCTGCCAATAATGGTACTGCTCAGTAGATTTCTCCCTCCTCCAAGAATCAAGATCAAAGAAGTTCATACCATATGCCCATCCACATGCATTAGGATTAAACTTCTCTTTGATCAGGGGGTGTGAGAAGTTCATATACTGCCAATACCGATGAAACGATCCAAAGCATGTTTCTACTGCTCCATTCACCTTTCCATCCATATCAATCTTCCACAATCCTGTAAGATCCCGCTGTACCACAACATCATCATCCAAGAAAAGAATCCGATGCAGCTTTGGGTACATCTCAGGCAAATAGAATCGCAAGTGATTAAGCATCGAGAGATACTTGGGATTCCTAAACTTCATATTGCTAGCATCTTTGGTGGCATTCTCAAGCTTGTTCTCAAAATAAAATTTCTGGAGGTTTGTTGACTCCAGTTGCCGGAGTACAGGGACATATGAGGAGTTAAGAAATTTGTAGTCTTCAAATGCTTTGACCTCATAACGTGCACCTTTTAAGTCCATTAGGCGGATTATCACCTGCAGTTACATGCCATAGAACTTATCAATTCACTCTAAATAAAAACTAAAAATAGAACCATAGAATGTATAACACGCTTTGGTATCAAAAGTACAACAGTTAGGATTAGTCAAACAATCTCAATGTCTCAAAGAAGATCTAGACAAAATGGCAATAACATTGCATATTTCTAGAGTCAGTATTGTGATTCTGAGTTTTTTATGGTACTAATTAGCACAATAATATTTCCACTGGGGTGACAACAGAGTAAAATCTATTATGAATGCCCAAATTAATTTAGACAGAAATTCAGCTTCAATTTTTTTTGTTTATTCTACAATCAAGCATGTTTATATAGTAGCCTTTTCTTTCACAGAGTCTGGCTCTCTAAGTTCTGCAACCACCAATATAGACCAGCATCTGAAGGTACCATTCGCTTATTGCTTAGGCACTGAGGTATAGCATAAAAGCACTATCCTGTATCGACATCATTGTCATTGCATCTTCCTCCTCTTCTCATCCACAAATTCTGCAATGATGCATGTTATTAATCCAGCATATAAAAATACAACTACTTGTCTACTTCTCCTAGAGTGCTTGAAATCGACAGTGAGACCAGTATCAGTTAATCCGCCTGAGAAGCAATATATCTTTACAGCAACAGAAAAATATTGATTATTAATAAAAAGTTGAGGGTGGGCCCATTAGTGGTGCACAGACGCAGCTAGCTTGGAGGCTGGAATAGGTTCAGACTTTCCTGCGGTGTTCGGAAATTGTAGCAGTGATGTTGGTTCTTCTGTCGAATGAGTTGCTGGTTTCCTTCTGCACCGATCAGGGAAAGAGAGCTTTTGTTTTGTAAACCATTTTGCTTTTGCAATAAAACTCATTATGGTTTTACCCTTCAGTACTCAAGGGTTAATGGATATAGTTGATAGACATGCTAAAAAATCTTATATCTCAAAAAATTCTTTCATTTTCTAGTTCATCTTAATCAGCAAGTGAAATAGCCAGTTACCACTGTCAACTGTTTTGATCTGCCAGGACAAGATTTTATGGAAGAAGAGTGATGCTTTATAAGACTTCTTTGGGGCTATACATGCTAATATTGCAAAATCTGACAATATTCTTAGTTGTACATGTCATTGCACTACATTCTATGGGAAAATAAATAATAAAATTCAGAATCCAACTCAGACTTTATGGTTTTGCTAGTAATGGCCAAAACCAAAAGAACACATTACTTCTGGCCTACCAGAATTCTTAGAAATGCACTAGATATCATCACATCTAGAGAAACAAATCTCAAGCCATATAAAATTTCTGATACTAAACTATTGTGTCTTTTCCGTTCACAAGAATTATAATTTTATCTTTGACATGGTGGTAGCGGTAAATATACAATCATTGCACAAAATGGAACTTTATCACAAAATGATGTGCACAACAACAATGGCATAACATATATACAAGATGGAGAAACAAAATTGGGCAAACCTGCATGGCTCCAAGATTCATTCGGTCGGTGACAACGTGGAAGACGTGCTTGGAGGGGTCCTGCGAGTTGGCCACGGCGGAGCGCACCACCACGGAGGCGGCGAGTACGTTGTCGGAGAAGATGGCGTAGTGGAACAGCGCGGGGTCCTCGAGCGCCGACGGCGGCGGCACCGGGTCCGCATACTTCTCGGGCTGCGCGATCCGCTCGGCAGTGAGGCGGACGGCGAGGCAGTGGAGCGGTTTGGGGATGGACTTGGCAGCGATGAGGGAGGCGAAGGCGCCGCGCTTCTTGGCACGCGCGAGCAGCTCGTTCTGCGCGAAGATGGCGTCCTTCAGGCGCTGGATCTTGAGCTGCGGGTCGAAGAGCGGCTTCGCGTCGGACATGGCGGCGCGCGCAGCGCGGATCAGGTCTTTTGCCTGGAGGTCGAGCCGGCGCGCCTCGTCGGTCGGGGACGCGGGTTCGGACGCGGAGGCGGCGCCGAGGTCCCGGAGCGTGGCGGTAAGGTTGCGGTGGAGCGAGGAGAGGAGGCGGAGGTGGCGCGCGCGGTCGAGGTGGAGGCGGCGGGAGGCCGCTGCGAGCGCCGCAGCGGAGGCGGCCGCATCCGAGGCCTGCTTCCGGATCTGCTCCGCCCGTAGGCGGTCGCCGTTCACCGCCGCGGACCCACCACCGCCGCCTCCGGCGGCGGGCCCGGCCAACAACAGGAGCACAACTACGAGGGCAGCAAAGCGGTTGGCCCTAGGGCCAGCCCATGCGTCTGCGGCGGCCATGGCTTCACAGCTCGAAAGCTTCGGAAGCTCGTCGCATTGGCCACAAGAGAGGGCAGTGTACGCGTGCGCACTGTGCTGTGCTCCTGCTTGGCCGCTTGGGGATGAGAGGATTATATCAGCGGGAAGGGGATTAATGGTAATGGCAGTGATTAGTCGAGGCTAAACCCATCGCCGACAGGTGACTGTGCGATCGCTGACATGTGGGGGTGCCTGTCCATGGGCCCGGCGCATCAGCTCCGGTGGGTCCGCGGGATGCGCAACGGGACAGGGTTCGTCGCCGTGTACCAGATGGACGTGGACCGGTATGGTTGTTCCTGGCCCACATGTCGGTGGCGTTCAGCAATTGTTTTAGGTGGTAATCACGAACGAAATGGTAGGAATGTTGGTTAGTTAAATCATGCGGCGGTGGGGGAGTGCGAAGTGGCCGGAATTCTGGTATTGGTGGATGCGAGAGCAGACACTCGCGACCGCGGCACCACGGGATTTTGGAGGGAGGATCTTCTGCGCCGATTAATCCCTAGATCATATCCCATTCTGCTGGGTAAAGTGGAAATTTCAGTTTATAGTATTGAATTCGGACACTTCACAGAGAAATGACATCCAATTGGACAGTCTTTCGATGTATAATCCTATGCACGCAAAATTTGAAAAAAAAATTTATCCAAAAAAAAATTTACAAATAAGAAAATGCTCATATATTTGGGGCAAATGCAGAAATGCCCCTCCACCGCGCCGCCTCAACGCGGCAAAGCTATTGCCGCGGCCCCATAACGCTGCAGCTTATTGCAGCGTTAGCGATAACCGCAATAGCATTGTCACGTTATCGCATCAAGGCAATGCTATTGCCATGTGCACTGCAAGCAATAGCATTGCATTACAAGATACACGCCGTGGCTTTGGCCATATATTAATGCCCGCGCTCGCGAGGCCCCACCACGGGGCCTCATTTCCCATAGCATGCGCAGAGAGAGAGAGATCGAGAGGAGAGCGCTGCACTTAGAGGAGAGGAGAGAGAGGAGGAGGAGGGAGGAGGAGAGGAGAGAGGAAGAGAAAAAAAAAAGTACCGATTTGGTTAGTAATATTTTTATTTTATTTGATATATTAGATTTAGTTTATTATTTGATATATTATGATTTAGTTTAATTTATTGTTAAAACATGATAGGATAGCAAATTTTTTATGTAATATATATAGATGTAAAACTGGTTAGGGTTTAGTTTATATTTTATTTGATATATTAGGGTTTAGTTATTTGTTTGATATATGTAGGGTTTAGTGTTAGGTTTGTTAATGAAAAATATGTTGATAGTTAAAAATACACGAAGATTAGGGTTAATATTTTGTGGATAGATTTAAGACTCGGTTTGATTAGGGAAAAACCGAGGATTGTATTTAGGTTAAGTGCTAGCATTGGCAAAGTGAAATATTTTGGGATTGTAGTTAGGTTTAGTGCTATGTTTGTTAGCTTAATAAGGATGATTAGTCATTAGCATGTATTTTCCACATGGCATAAAGGATTTTGATAGGATTAATGAACGGTTCCTTTTGTATTGCAAATATGGCGTAGTTTTCCATCAGATATTATGGTGATGGTAACATAAGAGAAGGTCTAATGGGATAGATCTTAGCTAATTTAGAGCACAATAATTAGACATCCCGACCCGTAAAATTTGCAAATTGAGGAACTTTACTTATGGATGTGCAATATGTTCAGGTGGAACGCACAGGAACATGAAGTGTGGATTCAGGCTCTATGGAGCAAAAGTGTAGAAGTTCCTAAATTCCAGTTAATTAATTTGAACACACAGATGGGTCTGTCGAGATTTATTGGTGGATGTAGGCGTCGTAACTGTTATGCAGTTATCTTTGTACAATCCCGGGTTAGGGAAACAAGTGGTGCACAGGGAAATGCTGAAGAATTTGGACAATATAGTTGTGCGATGCATGAAGAGCCGCAAGTTGTCACGGAGGAACGAGGCCGTGGAAGTTGTACAACAAGATGAAGGGTTGGGTGGGAATTTTTGTGCCGATGCTGGAGAGATGAACGAGGAAATCGTCGAAGCCATGGAGCATGACGATGAAAGGGCAATGGAGGAGGAAGAGCATGCAGATGACAGTTCTAGTGACGACGAACATGAAGAGGGCGTCGTCATCCCAGAAGAATGGAACAGAGGAGAGTCTAGCCAACTTCTAGTGGATGATAGTCATGGCTCGTCGTGCATTTACGGCGTAAATGAAGTCCGAGCAAAGCAAATGTATGCTGACAAGGCTGCTTTGCAAAATGCAGTTAAGGTCTGGTCAATGACAATGCAACGACCATTCAGGGTGGAAAAGTCAGATAAATCGAGATATGCAACAAAAGTGTGAGAGAGGATCGCATGTTCCAGATACATGGTAGCAAGTCTAGGTTTGCCATGAAGTGGACAGTTTCGAGCGTTGAACCCCACACATGTATGCTAACAAATACCTTGGCGAAGCATCCCAATCTCACTTCCATTTTCATCTCAAACAAACTATTCAGAGAGATTGTTGAGAAGAAGGACATGGCTGTTCAGTACATAATATTGACAGTGCAGCAACGGTTTAAGTATGAAATAGATTATGAAAAAGCATGGAGAGCGAAACAGAAGGCACTGGAGATGAGATTCGGGTCTTTCGAAGCCTCGTATGACAACCTCCCGCGTGTGCTACAACTTCTCAAGGAGAGAAACCCGGGTACCTATGTGGCTGTGCAAGACTCTCCGTCGGTGAACCCGGAAGGTTCTAGGGTTTTGAACCGAGCGTTTTTTGCGTTCGGTGTGTGTGTGGAGGGTCTAAAAAATTATAGGCCCGTGTTATATGTGGATGGGACATTTCTGACTGGAAAGTACCAGGGAACAATTATGACGGCAGTTGGCCTTGATGGAAATGATCAGCTGCTCCCTATCGCCTTTGCATTTGTGGAAAGTGAGAACTACGAGAGTTGGCTATGGTTCCTGACGCAGCTGAAGTGCGGAGTTGTGGAGGACCGGCCTGATATGTGCCTAATCCATGACCGACATGCAGGACTATGCAAAGCCATAAAGAAAATGCAGAAAGACTTAGAGCACCCTTTCCACTGGCCGGATATGCGAAGTAGGTGGTGCATTCGCCACCTGGCTGCAAATTTTCACAGGCAGTTTAAAAGTAAGAAAACTATGGACTTGTTCAAGTGTCTGTGCAAGCAGAACCAACAGCGTAAGTTCGATGCAATATGGAAGGTGCTCGATGACCTCACGAAGAGCAACAGACGACGATGAGCACGCAGCGGAGGAAGCACAACAGAGTTGATAGAACCTCTCGCCGCTCGGGAGGTAGATTCTCCGCCTTGGTTCGCCGATCCGGAAGGAACATAAGGTGTTTTCACACTGGATTGAGTCAGAACCACGAGAGAAATGGTCACTGCTGCATGACGGGGGTGGTGCAAGGTTCGGGGTAATGACGACTAACCTCACAGAAGTGTACAACTGGGTGATTAAAGGGTTGCGACCCCTCCCTTTAGTAGCCATCGTCGAGGGCATAATGCATGGCATCATGAGGTATCTGGGTGAAAGGCATGAGAAGGCCGTGCTGCATGCTTCCAGAGTCGACATAAAATTCGGCGCAATGATGACAACGTACATGGAAGAAAAAAGCTTCAAGGCGCAATGCCACACGGCCTTGAACACAGGTAGTGGACAGCATCTTTATCAGATATGAATTAGATCGAAAGATGGCCATGGTGGAGCAAACATGCGACTCGCCCATGAGGTTGATCTGGGGGCACAAGACCTTGCCACCATATGCTCCTGCAACAAACCATTGCTTCTCCGCCGCCCCTGCTCCCATGTTTTGCCGCGTGTGCAACCAATGATTGATGCATCGCGGTATGTGTCTCCATACTTCTTCAAGCAGCGATTATTGCTACCGACAGTAATATTTGGATTTCGCCGCTCAAAACTTCACGGAGGATAGGAGAGCACCGTACATGGATACCTTGCAAAGACTCTCTTCAAGCACGCAGAGAGGGCCGCCGTCACACTCGTCGTTTCCGCAATGAGATGGACGAGTCACAGCGAGGAGAAAGAGTGCAACGATGCGGACTATGCGGGGCCGAAGGTCATCGAAGAAATAAATGTCCACAGCGTGAAGTTCCCTCTAGTCATGAATAGATGGTCCAGTAGTAAATTGGTTGTAATACAGTCAATTACAATGTATCTTAGTTTGCTGTATGTGCTCGTATTAATTTCGCGAACATGTGTTTCACTTTGTAAGAACTAATTTGGTCGTTTGTATTTTGTGCAACGTTCATGTAAATGTAATATATTGGATTGTATTTCTTATTTTTAATTGAATGCATAATTTCTGTAATACGTATGACAATTTTATGTTTGTTTCAATACAACTTTCTCTACACATTGCATTTTTGTATTAATTATGAATATTTTTTCCTTACAGAGTTGACTAACAAATTCTTTCACTTAGTTATTGCAATACAGGTATGGAGACCGTGGCTACGGAGATGCTCGTTGACGACGTCGCCTACCGAACCCACCGTTCCCTCACACGGCTACAGGACCCACCCACGGAGATGGCGATCTTCGTGACTCGCACTCCTCGCCGCCCATGGGGGCTAGACCATCGCTGGTTGGACAGGTGCGTGCTTAGGACCCTACGGATTTGACATGACTCTCCAATATGCAATATTAGTAATATTGCATTCTCGTTTTATAGGCTTCGCATCGCAGGACTGCTTCCCCTCGCTCGGATGCTCCAGGCCATGGATGCAGACGAGAGAGGGGACGAGGGAGACGATGACGAGGGAGAGGACGGAGGTGTTGTTTCCTTGGAGCGGTCTCGCCGGTTCCCGGTGGACCACTCGCTGCTTACAGTGCTTGTGGACCGGTGGCGGCCCGAGACCCACACGTTCCACCTCCCGTGTGGGGAGGTGGCGCCGACGCCACAGACGGGCGATGTTGCTTTCGCCATCGCCGGGAGGCGGTTCAGTTACCTCCGCTAGAGGCCACCTGGGTCAGCGACCCTCGACACCGCTTCGAGGGTGTACTTCCACCCCCGGAGGACGGCGAGGAGCGCGTGGAGCTGCGAGACAGGCAGCGGCACGGTCCTACGCTCGGGTGGTTGCGGCAGTTCGAGGTACGATGTTTATCACTTTTCGATCTTACTTCTTCTATTTGTCGTATCGCATATGTCATTCAATGTGTTTACATATATAATTATCGCGTTTCTATGAAGGTTAGCAACATGGTGGAGGATCCCATCCCTTACCAGGAGGCACGGCACCTCGAGGCTTACTTGCTGTGGCTGTTTGGCTGGGTGTTGTTCACCAGCCCCCATGGCAACTCAGTGGACGCCCGGTTTGTGCCTTTAGCCCATGCCCTCGCCGATGGCAACTTCGATCGCATCCCGCAGCTTGAGTTGAGTTCATGGTGCTTTATAGCGACCTTCAGGCCCTTTGCGGCGACAAGACTCGCGCAACCGCCGAGCTTAGTTCGCCGGCTGTCTGATGTCTTGATGCTTTGGTCCTCGAGCGGTTTGCTGTTGGTCGCCCGAACGTGGACACCGCACCTTACGGGGACTCCTTCTACGGTGCCGACGACGTCGATCGACCGACGGTCGGCTCTCTTTGGACTCGGCGCCGGGTATGATAATATTCGTGTGCTGTCGGGACCCGCAAAACGGAGTCGAGTCCCTTCTATGCTTTACTGCATTAGTCCTCGGATCAAGTAGCTAGTACACACGATTCCAGATCTTTGGACCATTGCCATTACAATTCAACAAATATTACATCGAGTGCGTTATAAGGCGCTAAATCGAGTACAAAATTCAGTGCACGCAGCCTTACACAATGAAGTCTAACATGCAAGGAAGTCTTAATAGCCTTCCATAACTCCAAATGGAAGAGGCAAAATACAACAATCAATCCCACAAAGTAGTAGAGAGGCCTCTGTAACATCCTCATTTTCAAAAATTAAAATTCATGTGCATCATGCATTATTCATGCATTGCATTGCATTAAAATTCTTTTGAATAAAATATCTTAAATTGAAATGAGTATGTTACTTGTTAAATAATAATAATAATAAAAAAGTAATAAAATAAATATTTGAGTTGTTTTGCAAATAATTTATAAAATGATTAAAGTAGAAGTAATTGGGTTTCAAAAGGAGAAATTAAACTTGGAAATTGTTTTTATATGAGAAGAACGAAATAAAAACAAAGTATTTTAAAGAAAAACCTTTCCTCCTCCTTGGTCCCACTTGTCAACCTCTCTACCTCTCCTTCTCTCTTTCCTCTTCTCTCTGCTCACTCTATTTCTCTGTTCACGCAGAGAAATCCCTCCCTCCTTCACTTCCATAACCCCCCCTCTCCTCCACTACCATAATCAGCCATTACCCTCCCCCTAATGGCGCCCGTTTCCAGTCAATCATGTCGATTACTCCTCTAATCACTCCTCTCTCTGCCTCTCTTCCCGTTATAAAAGTTCCAACCCGAGCCTCCTCCTCCTCCTTTCTCTTTCGTCGATCTGCCCGTAAGCGTTTTTGCAATTCCTTCGAGGACTATCTTCCTCTCATACTTCCTAACCCATTTTTGGCCTCGCATTCGAAGGAGCATCGCCGGAGAGGAGGAATCGCGCCGCCGCGGCCGTGGAGGTCTTCTCGCGCGCCGCCACTGCTTCGTCTACAATTCGTCGTCGATTCTCGGTAAATCCTCCTTCTTCCTCCTAGAGCAACCGAGGACTAGGGAGAGTTTCCTCGGTCAATTTGACCGGAGGCTCGCCGAGAGCGCCACGGCCGGCTTTTCTTTTTTCTCATGGCGGCCAGGTCGCCGCCGCGCGTCTGTCTCCGTGCCAGTGAGCCACCCCATGTGCTCCCGAGCCGCCGAAACTAACCCACCCCGCCGCCCCTAATTCGCCGCCCGACGGCGGCCACACCATGCTGGTTGCCGCCTCGCCGCTTCCTCGCCACGACCCCTCCTGCTCCGATCCCACCCCTAGAATCGCCTAGCCCTCCTCTTTTCTCGGCCGGCCGCCGCCCGTGCCGAGAGTAGCTGCCGCCTGAGCCGCCGCCACCGGTTCCCCTTTCGCCGCCGCCATGCGGGTCCCATTGTCACCCTCTCATCATTGACACCGCCTTGCCTCCTGGCGTGGCGCGCCACCGCCTCGCCAAAGCCGTCCACACATTGTAGCATCTCACATGGACGCCATTGCTTTCATTGGCTGCCATGCCACAGACGTTAGGCGCGCCACAAAGGCAAAGCTGCCAAGGCCAGCAAAGTCTTTGGTCATGGCTCCGTCACGCGCTTCGTAGCCTCCTCTCTCCATTTTCCTTTATTTTTTTCTTATTTAGTAAAATTGTTATATTCATATCTTCTATTATAAAAATTCAAAAATTGCAACCTATTTAATTATGTCAATTTTTGTCACTGTCACTGTTCAGAATTAACTAGGAATATTTAAATGCTAAGAAACCTTGTTTAAATTGTTTAGGGTGATTCACTTGTCTAAAAATTACCAAATAAATTTTAAAATGACCATAAAAATGTGTATTACTGTTCTGTAAACTTTCATAGAATTTTAGGATAATTTAACTACTGTTTAATTGTTAAGATTGCGTAAATGCCTTTAAATTGCTTAATAGATGATTTAGGTTAATTAAAAAATTTAAAAAATTGGTATTAGTGGAACCAGAGATTTAACTAAACATGTTTGGTAATATTTGTGCATAACATGAGCATACATATCATACATGTTTTATTTGGAGCATTAGTTTATTTTGGTTTAATTTCGGTTTAGGAACTAGTAACGATAATGTATGTAACCCCTCGCCCGTAAGAGCTTCAGGGAAGTGCTGAACAAGGCAAGTGCTGAATCTTGCTCCCATGTTTTTAAATGATTTTAACAGTTATTTAAACTGCATGCTATGTTAAATTTAAAAATGCTAATTGGTTAGATGTTAGCTAAAACCCCAATTAATAACATGGATATATAAAACCTTCCTTGCCACCCTAGGTTAATATTATATTGTTTAATATTGCCTTCACCCCCTTGAACTAGGTTTAAATCATGTTAGTTATGCTTAGTTGCAACCACATGGAACTTGGACATGATAATCTCAATGCTTATTTACTCAATGATTTTAAAAGACAGTGGGTGCTGTCGTGTTTGCAAATGGGTGTAGTTGATAGTGGGTGCTATCGGGTAAAATGTTTTATAAAATCCGATCGGGGTGGCTGGTTGCAAGGTTGGTGCGAGAAGCACGAGACTTGGGTCCATCTGAGGAACCACCTCGGTCCCTAAGGACCGATTCTTGAGGTAGACGAGCTAAGTTTAACAAAGGCGACCATGTGTGCTGTATGGGCGGGCCTCGGTCTAGTATCCTTCGGACTTCTAGTTAGGGCATTCCAACGATGGACTAGGCAATCGGTGTTGTCTGCAGCGCAAGAGGGCATTGCAAAGGAAACCTCGTGAGAATGTCCTAGCTAGGGAAAGTTGGAGAAAGGCCTTGTGGTGACCATTTTTCTTTGGGGCACCCGAGGAAGAACCACCTCGCTGGGTAAAGCGTGCAACCTCTGCAGAGTGTACAACTATCATGATAGCCGTGTCCGCGGTCAGGGACTGACGACGGGAGCTGCCTCATGGTACTTCTTACCTTTTGTTTTCAAAAGGTGTTTTAAAGGAAAACCACGATTGGTGTCGTGCGTTTTGTTTTCTCTCCTCACAATGGGTCTTTGTGGCGATGAGGGTTGTTGCACGGTGGGTGCCGTGAGTAGCAGTGTGGGCAAAACCGGTATAGGCCGGAGTTTCAAAAGAAATGAATTAAATATTTGATTTCTCTTTACTCCTTTCAAACCTTTACAAAATTTAGGAAAAACCTTCAAAACTGGCTTTATGCAAAAAGAACCTTACCCTTCCTTGTAACCTTAGTTGCATATTAGTCAGCCTTGCTTGTTGAGTATTTTGTATACTCACCCTCGCATTTTACGCGGGGCTGCTCATTCCAACGAGCAGATCTAGATCAGCATTGTCCCTACCCGATGAGGAGTCAGTACCACGACGAGGACTTCGCCGGGATCCAGATGAAGACTACCCCGGCCTAGGAGCGTGCTTCTTCGCCTCGCTGTGTGGAGTTGGAGTTTCATTGTTGGAGTTTTTGTCTTAAGTTGAACAATGTTCTTAAATTTCATTCTTTGCTTTGTAAGGCCGTGGTGCCAAACTATTGTAATAATTTGGCCGTGTTGGCGTACTCGATATGGTTTATTTATGCGTTGATGGTTGTGATCCAAATCAGACATCTTGTGCGTATTAGCTACTTGATCCAGGGACTAGTACAGGTAAAAGCACAGCAGGGATTCGACTCCGTTGACGGGTCCCTACACGTCCTAGGCGTCAGAGGAATCTTCATCTTGAACTCCAATAGTAAAACGTACATCTCCTCCTCGGGATACCATTGCTGACAACCTGCTCGTTGGAATGAGCAGCCCCGCATAAAAGGCGAGGGTGAGTATACTTTATACTCAACAAGCAAGGCTGACTAAATGCAACTAAGGCTAACAAAGGAAGGGTAAGGGTTTATTTTGCATAAAGCCAGTTTTATAATTTTTCCTAAGATTTTGCAAAATGATTTGAAATGTGTTTGAGGAAAACAAATATTTGAATCATTTTCTTTAAAACTCCACCTTAACCAGCTTTTGCCCAATCTCGCTACTCACGGCACCCACCGCAAACACCTCATCGCTCATAGCACCCACTATGAGGAGAAAAATCAAACACACGACACCGATCGTGGTTTTCCTTTAAAACACCATTTAGAAAACAAAAGATAAGAAGTACCAATGAGGCAGCCCCGTCAGTCTGCCCTAACTGTGGACATGGCTATCATGATAGTTTTACACTCGCAGAGTTTGCACGCTTACCCACGAGAGGTGACCTTCCCTAGGAATCACCCAAAGGAAAAGAACACCACAAGGTCTTTAACCGACATTCCCTAGCCCGGCACTCCTCTATGATTCCACCGCAACGCTAGTTACTCTAGTTGGTCAAGCCCCTCTTGAGCCTCGCAGAACAACACCAATTGCCTACTCCACCTACCGGAATGCCAAAACTAGAGGTCCGAAGGGTACTCAACCGTGGCTTGCCCACACAAGCACTCAATGGTCGTGACCGTTGTACTTAGCTCGTCTACCTCAAGGAATCGGTCCTTAGGGATCGTGGTGGGTCCCAAGATCGACCCAATCTCGTGCACGCAGCACCATCCTAGCAACCATCCACCCCAATCGGGTTTTGCAAAACATTTTTCCCGATAGCATCCACTATCAACTAGCCCAAATACAACCAAATGACAACACCAATTGTCCTTTTAAAAGATCACAAAGTAAAATGGTGATTAATGTTAACAAGCAATTAATCAGGTGGTTTACTATGAGCATTATTAAGTAGATGCAAAACCTAATCAAGGATATGGCAATAATTAATCAAAATTATTAATCCTAGGGTAGCAAGGGTATTTTATAAGAATTAAGTATCAATAGGATTTAGCTAGGCAATATAGTTATTTATTATTTTATGTTAAACATACATGCCACTGTTCAAATTCTACAAAACTTGTTTGAAAACATGGGTTCAGAGGTTTCAGCACTTGCCTTGATCGGCGTAGTGGGGAGGATCCTCACCAAGCGTCGAAACAAACTCAAGACTCGGTCTAACGCTTAAAAGAAACACAAATAAGAACCACATGCAATAAAATATGAGGCATGCATGTCATGACATGAGGATGATGCAAACAGTACAGAACAGTATAAAATAATTTTACAAAACTTCTGAAATTGGTTTCGTTATTTTTAGAGTTCCTATATTTAATTATGATTTTTATAAACTTAATATTAAGGTACAAAAGAGGATTAATAATAAATAAATTTGAAAAATTTACCAAAACAGAACAGGAATCATATTATAATATATCTAACTTTATAAAATAATTTTTGATATTTTTGGATCTCTAAATTAATTTATAAAATTCCTACACATGCAAGAACTAATATAATTATCAAAAATTAAATTTAACAGAAACATGTAAATAAACAGTACATAAAAATAGTATATAATTTTATGAATCTAATAAAATTTATTTCACAATTTTCGAATTTCCTACTAATTTATATGGAATTTACAACAATAGGCATAATCTGCAAATAAAGAAAATTAAAGAGGAGGCACTCGGCCGGCGGATGCAAGTGGGCGCCCATCCGCCGCTGCACGCTGCAAGGGGTCAGGGGGTCTGGTGACCGGCAGTGGGGCCCACTGCCGGTGACCCAGGCAGAGGCGGGTGGCGGCTCGGGAGAGTCGTGCGGCAGACGGCGGCAGCGGCACACGCACGCACGTGAAAAAAGGAGGTGGTGGTCATGGGGTCCTCGGACGAGGTCGGCCCGGAGAGGGAAGGCCGGCGCGGGCGGCGTCAGCGGGCGGCGGCGGGCGCTGTGATGCGCTGAACGGCATGGCGGGAAGGGCGGCGGCGAAGAGAGGCGAAGCGACAATGAGGTGCCGTAGGGAGGTCTCCGGGAGGAGGCGCGAGCGGCGTGGCGGCGTGGTCGGCCATGGAGGGAGGAGGCGCGCGGCGGCGGCGGCGGAAGTGCTCCGCCAATTTGGCGGGGCTAGGGTTTGGGGACTTAGGAGGTGCTCCAGGGAAAAGGAGGAGGAATTACCGGCGATGGCGGCGAATTTGCTGAGGAGGCAATGACGACGGTGAACAATGAGGAAGAAAGCGACTCGGTGGCCGATTAACGCTTCTCGTGGCGATCCTTCATGGGCAAGACCAAAACACGTTAGGGGACTTAGGGATGGTAGGGGAGGCGAGGAGCTTGAGTCTCACCGCTTGGAACCGAAGGTTTCGATGAAACGAGCCCCGCCGCAGATTCGGCGATGTATTCGGCGATCAAATTCGTCGCGCTTCGGTCAACGGTTCTTCGGCGCTTTATTGGGTTGGATTCGCAATGAGGATATCCAGGGCGTCCTCGGACGGTTTTACTTAATTCGCGACGAGGCGATCTTCGAGGCGAGGAAGAGTGGAGACGGCCAAGAATCGGGAGGTCGACTTTCGGCTAAATTGCGGAGCTACGGACCTCGGATCTGCGAGTTCTGGGCAAAATAGAACTGTGAGGATGAAATCTAGAACGTCCTCTCGAGGGTTTAGGTAATGGAGTGTTACCCAAAGTTGCAGCAGAAGGAAAACGAAAGGGGAGGGTTAGCTCGCGAGGAGACGGCTACCGGGATTTATATAGGGTTTTAGAGGGATTTAGGGAAAGGGGAGGATGATTTGGGTAGGGATTGATCCCCTAAGATCACGGGAGCCGATTTTGCTGGTTTTGGGGAGGATTTGTAGGGGGAATTCCAAGATGGGAGGTAGGAGAGATTTCCTCTGTGTTTGGAACAGAGAAGATGGAGAAAGAAGTTCAAGGAGGAAGAAAAGGTAAGGATGGAGAGAGAGGAAAAAGGAAAGGGGAAAAGAAAAGGAAAGAAAAAGAAAATTTGGCAGGGTCCAATTGCAAGAGAGAAATAGAATAGATAAATAAAATCAATTTATTTATCTGAGATTCAAATTATAGGTAAATAATTACTTTAGAGATTAAAATGCAAAATAATATTTAATAAATGTAAAATTAGCAAAATTGATATTAGCACTTTTATTTTGCACAAATAAACCTTTTTGCAAAACTTTAAATATATATTACACTTGCAAATAGATTTTAGAAAATTTTATTTTGCAAGGCTTTTTAATGAGGAACATACTCATTTTTCAAATGCTTTTATATATATATATTTTTTTTTGAAATTTTCATGCCATGCAATGCATATGATTTTGGTTTTGAAAATGAGAATGTTACATGTGCTTGTTTATATTTTTCAGTAATTACGACTTCTTCAGTGCAACATCATTTTGTTTGTTGCACATTGCGGTTGCAGTGGACTCGGTTGGTAGTGCGAGGCTGCTATGAGAGCTTCACACAGAGTTTCGACCACCTGACGTACACAGAGGTCAGGTGGGAGCCATACCCTTTGCCGGGTATGGTGTACGACCGAGCCCGGGGGGGCCTGTCCTCCCTGTGCTTTCGTGACCAGGCTTACTAGCTGATCCGCCGGAAGCTTGTGTTTGACGTGTTTGTCGAGGACCACCCCCGCACCGTGTGATGCTGCAGTTCGGGCTGTTCCAGGTGCACCCAGTGCCCAGAGGTTTCACTGTCCCCCACAACGTACACTGGTACGTAAATTGTGAATGTTTGTATCATCTTTATCTTTACGATATGTTCTGTGCACGTAATAAGCTGTTTATAGTTATAAGACAACATGGTAGGTTAAAATTTTGTTTGATATATTAGGGTTTAGGGTTATTTTATAGTTATAAGAAAACATGGTAGGTTAGCAATTTTTTATATTAGATCTACTAAATAGGGTTGGTAGGTTAGCAATTTTTATATATAATATGATTAAAAATAAGGTAGATCTTTTTAATTGACGTTTTTACACGCATTACGTAGTTACAAAATAATACAAACAGATTAGGGTTAGGGTTTTTGTTTGATGGATAGATTTATGACTCCATGTAATTAAGAAAAATATGTAGGCCTTATAGTTAAGGTTTAGTTATTGGTTTGTTAGTGAAAAATAAGTTGATAGTTAAAAATACATAAAGATTAGGGTTTCTGTTCTGTGTTTTTCGATATGTGCTGTGCACGTAATAAGCTGTTTACTCCATCGCAGGCACAGTCGTCATGGGCCCACTCCGCGACGTACCTGGGATTCGCGATGCACAACTAGATTGCTCAGTGGCTGGAGGCTGCACAGGACTGTGTGGTTGAGGCGAGGCCACACACGGAGCTGGACTTCACGGAGTACCTCACTTGGTACACGAGACGCACACGTGTACGACTACTTCGTGACGTCCGCCACCCTCCATTCCCGCCCAGCCGACTGGAGACGAGACATACTCCTCCAGACACGGGTCGTCGCTACACGTCTCGGTTGAGACGTACTCCTGCATGATTATATCTAGCTACATGGCACATGTGATCTTTACTGACTTATGTTCAACAAATAGTCTCCCCCACCTCTCTGCGATTTCTGGCAGTGGCTAGACACGGAGCAATCGGAGGAAGATAAGAAACACATCGAGTGTGAGGTCCGTTGGAAGAGGCAGTGGTTCAGGCAGCGGCAATATGAGGAGGAGCAAGGGGAGAAGTGAAAGCGTTCACAGGAGGAGCACCGGAAGCGACAAGAGGACGCCGAACGTCAGGCTGCTGAGGCACGAGAGGCTGAAAGGGAGAGAAAGCGCGAGAGGGCACGTCGTGCAAGGGAGGCTGGACCTGATGCTATCAGTAAGGGAAAATATCCCTGTTGTACTCAGTAGGAACTTCCTTGTAATCTTGAGAATAAAAATTTCCTGAGAGCACTCTATCTTCAACGCGGCATGTGAGGGTTTATGATTAAATCTCACCCAACCAGACACCGGTTTATTCTTCTAACTATTTATTTAATTTTTTGAATAATTATTAATATTAAAAACTGAAACTTATCAATTAGTTCCATATTATTATTTTTAAAGATTAAATAGACCAAATTACAGGCCATACATACTGATAATATATTTACTTTTTTATATAATATATATCATGCATATGTTATATATTAACTATTATTATATATAACATATATAATATATTATATAGTTATATATGTTATATATATGTTTATGTCATGTATATAATAGTTATATAACATATATATACATATATATAGTTATATATGTTATATAACTATATGTTATATAGTTATATATAATATATATGGCATAAATGGGTAGTCTTGTGAAGTATCAAGAACATAGCTTGATCTTGCACTGCACTATCTGATGGCATTACTATTGCCATTGTATGGTACAATGACTCACAGCTATCAAGAAGCATACAATCGCGCCATAGTTAGTGTCATGATACCACGCTACGGCGGGGTATTTTTGAAATTGGGTTAAAACCTTAGGCATTATGATATTTGTGATTTTTTTGGGTAAAAATTTTTTTTTTGCAAAATTTCCTCAATTTTCATTTTTCTTAATCACCTAAATGGACCAAAATGCCCCTGCGTTCATGCGTAGCGAAAAATCTAGCACGAATTGAATACAAACAATTCTTTTAAAAGACTAAACTCATATTTTAAATTTTGGATTTTGAAATTTCAAATGCAGAAAATCCAAATTGTGACATCCCACCCAATTTGAATTTTAAGTTTTGATATTCGAAAGGTTGACTTTTGACATTCAAAACGTTCAATTCTGAATCTTGATATTCGCAAATTTCAGTTTTAAACTTTTTTAAATTCAAGTCATGCTTATTTTTTTAAAATTCAAACTTTTTCAAATTGTGAATTTAATTTTTTGAAATTTTTTAGTTGAATTTTTTCAAAAAAAATCAAAGTTGAATTTTTGATATTTTGAATCTTTTAAGTTAAATTTTCAAAAGATTGAAACTTTTTCAAAGATTACATAGCAAATTCTCGAAAGAGACGACGTTGGAGTAGGGGCAAATCGGTCAGCCACGTAGGAAAAGGGGGAAAGAAACGGAAAATAGAGGAAATGATAGAAATGTCATGATCCGAAAGAATTCGCATGCATAGGATTATATGTTGAAAGGCAACCCAATTAGGTGTCATTTATCGCAAGGCGTCCGAATTCATTGTTATAAACTGAAATTTTTCGAGGTAAAGGGCATGGCAAATGACAAGACCTATTTAGATCAGTTGCCGCTCCACTATACCACTATCTCTGTTCACCCGATTAGTTTTTTTAGATAATGCAAGTAATTTCCGGTCTCTGCACCAACCAGGATGCATGTAACCATTACACAACCAAAAGCTAAACGCTTATTACCGAGAAAAGGCGAAAACCAAAGAAAAATGACAACAATTGTCACACTACGTCAAGCAAAAAAGGGAAAAAGGTAATAGTCTTTCGTCTTAGAACAACTATACGATCCTAACATCCTGACGGTTGTAACTTTGTGCATCGTCACATAGAAGATGGCCATCGACCTTCATGACATTCCTTTGTGGTTTCATCAGAACATTTAAAGAGCATTAATTCCAAAAGCCTCTCACATGACCCAAATGAATAAAGAGAGGAAGAGGCCAAACAGTCAAATCAACTAGTCTTGAGGACGATCCAATGTTGGCTAGCTGAAACCAAGTGTAATATCACAAAAAACCACCGCTATGCGACCCATCAAATCAACAAACAAATAGACAATCCGAATGTGTGGGACCAATGCTCCTCAATGGGGCCTATAGCAAGGTAACAACAATTTTGGGCATCGTTGTCATTGGATCTAACTAAAAAAACCCAGAAAAAAATATCTCCCTCAAGATTGGCACTTCAACAGCCAATTCACCACTCACCACTGTTGTAGGGCATGACATCATAGGTCACTATCTGGCTAACCGACCACATGCGATTTGGACCCGCCACCGTTGACTGGTTCTGTGGCGCTAGTGACAAATGACAGCACAGACGACCTCATAGCTAGCACCACCTTCGCATTGCTGCTCGATGGGATGCCTACCTCAACCAGCCTAACGACCACTTGCGAGAGGACCAAAGACTGACGAACAGACATATGAACGCCCACCGCCGTTGCCAATGTCGAGAACCACCGTTCTGAACCTAGCCGTGTCAGATCCATGTTGCTTCGTGTCGTCTCCAACCATCAGCATGTGTGACCGCACTGGATCCGCGTGACATTAGCCAGAACGATGACATACCAAGCCATGGCCACCCGCCGAAGCTCCATAGCACCGCCACCACGCCAGATCCCACCACCATGAGCAGACTTGGTGCCGGATCCAACCATCGCACCACCGAGCTACGACCACCCACCTAGGCCATGTAGCCGGTGGCCCAAGAAGCCGCCAAAAACTTCGCTTAGTGGTCATCGCCACTGAACCCGCCATGGGCATCTTAACCAAGGGGGAGGGAGACAGAGAGGGAGAGGGGGAGGAGGAGCATGGGACCCCTCCCTCTCACTGCGAGTGAGGATGGTAGAGCAAGAGAAGGTGGAAGGCAAGGGTGGCTGCTCTAGGGTTTGGGGCGCAGCAATAGGGTGTTGCACAAGCTAATTCTCTGTGTGAAGAGGGATATTGGACTCAGCTCATAGGCCTCCGTTGACCGGATTAGTTGAAACACTAAAGTCCACTTGATAAGCGGGGGAATTGGATATGTGGTGTTTTATTGTGTTGACTCCAAAAACGGCTTTGAAAAGCCAAATAGTATCTGGAGAAAGTTAACAATCATAACTCCTTATAGCTCCTGCATAGTAAAAAAAAAACCACAAAGAAAATCCACACACTACAGCTTCTAGAAGCGGCAACGTTGAAAACTCCAACGATGGTCCAACAAACTTCAGAGGTGGTCCAGCAAGGTCTAACGAACAAAGGCAATAGTCTAGAGCAGGGTTCTCAATTTTGAACTACTGATGAAAACCGCAATCCAACAATATAGGTTTCATCGAAAACTGTTAAACCATGAAAAAAATTCAATTTTTCAAAATTTGAATTCGTAGTTAAAAAAACTAACTCAGTTCTCATGAAAATGAGCTGATTTTTAAAAAACGAGCGATTTCCATCTCGGATGGCGGGCGGTGGGGATGATGAGTCGAGCGTCTCCAAACGCACTACCAGCACAAGCAGGGACGCGACTAGGAACACAACCAAAGCAGGCTAGGGCATGGGATGACCTGGAGCAAATAGGCGGGAGGCAAGGACGCCACGTCCACCAATTGTTCAACGAAATGCCCATATAGGGAAGAAATGGTTTTGGCAAAAAAAAGAAAACACTTGAAAATTTAATTTTCTTCTAAAAAATTCATGCCAAATGTGTTGAACATATTAGCCTTATTTTTATGAATTTACTAAAGTTTTTACACATTTTAAATTTAAATTGATTTTTTTTAATTTGGTGACCGGGTTCAAACCACGGGATTCCTTAGCGAACTTGCTAAGTTTTGGTTTTGATGAAAACCACAAAAATTGAGTTGTTTGTCATGGTTTTGCGAACCATGATCTAGAGAACAAGTCCTTCCGCCTAGCTTTTGAGCCACAACCTTTCTAACCATACCAATTACATGAAGGATATAAATGAGCAGGCCATTTGTGCTAGCCTTGAGCTCAGGTTCAGACACGAGCCACGAACTCAAGGCCGGTCCTAGAATTTTGAGGTCTCGGTGCGACATTATAATAAAGTTTCAAATGAGGTCCTCAAAAAAAGTTTCTAATATTTCTACTCATTTCATAAAAAGAGATATTCTTTTAGAATTTCGAGAAACAAAATCTTCAAGAAGATCTTCATATTTAATATGCTCTAAATAATTATATTCTATTGCAATTTAAGCTAATCCATTAAGTCTTTCTTAAGTCATAGTTGAACGTAAGTAAGATTTGAGCAACTTTAGCTTAGAAAAACTCCTTTCTGCAGAAGCAACAATCACTGGGAGAGTCAACAAAATTCTATATGCAATAGTTAATAGTTGTATTCGGGAAACAATCCATATTTTTTCAAAATTATAAAACATCACAAGGCCCTAATGTCTCACTTGGTAATAATTCTCTAAGCAGTTTCAACTCTATATATAGTTCATTCCCATCAACATTTGATTGATCACCTTTTTTAAGTGCTGTTTCCAGAAAAATGCGACATGATTTAAGACTATTTTCATCGAATGACAGTAAATTGGCTGTAGAAAACAGAAAACCAAAAAATTTCTCATATTCTTTATATTGCTCAAATCTTCTTTTTAAGGAAGCAATTGCTTGATCAACGATATATAAAAAATAATTAATTCTAAATGATTCTTCTGGAGATTGTGAAGCAATAGAAGATGACTCATTTCTATTTTCATCAAAATGTTTTTTCCATTGAATTCCATGTCTTTTAGGAAATGTGCAGGAACCTTATGGCC
Source organism: Olyra latifolia (assembly GCA_036346145.1). Taxonomy (NCBI): domain Eukaryota; kingdom Viridiplantae; phylum Streptophyta; class Magnoliopsida; order Poales; family Poaceae; genus Olyra; species Olyra latifolia. The sequence goes on along the minus strand of CM070524.1, from coordinate 35,812,308 downwards.
AAGAGGGGGGGTGAATTGGCATACTTTTAATTTTTTGTTCTTTTCTTAATTAGTCAAATTAGGGACCCGAGTTATCTAGGAAAGCACTAGTTGTAATTCATGAACTAGAATGTAGATAACACAAATTGCGAAAATTAAAAGTGAGAGCAAAAGGGGACAATACAATTTTTCCCGAGGTTCGGAGACGAACTCCTACTCCCCGTTGAGGCAAACCCTTGACGAACAAGAGCCGGCTCCCTTTCAAGCCTATGCCTCAATCAATGGCGGATCTAGAAAAAAGTATCATTGGGGTCGTTGGGGTCATTGTGAGCCCAAAATACTAGTTTTTAGCTTGTAATGATAGATTTTTATGTTTATATACTAATGAGGTACTAATAAATCACGTGGATTGATCCAAAGAGCACCGGGGTCGCTTGACATCGATGTCAACACTGTAGATCCGCCCCTGGCCTCAATCCACTCGTGGTAGCCCTTGCACCGACGAACGGCGAGGTGAGCTCCAAACCTCTCACAAGGTGGCGAGTGCTCCCACCTTGTGATTCACGAAGATCTTTATGCTGCTTATCAGAAATCTGTCTTTTTCTGATAAGCAGCATAAAGATCTTCGTGAACTTGATGTTTAAAGATTTCTCCCTGCAACTGAGGTGGAGTAGGGAACCATCTGTCCTGTCTGACACTTTGAAGAAGACGTAGCTGTTTAGCAGGCCAGGTAGTTAAGTCCTTTGGCCTTCTCCCATAATCTGTGAAAGGCATAGCAAATGGAGAAAAATCTGTTTGTGCCTCCTCTCCTCCTACTTCCTCCTGCTCTTCATCATCCTCATCGCCGGCTTCTTCTTCAACTGCTTCTTCAGTCTGCTCATCATCATCCTCATCTTCCTCAAACTCTTCTGATGTAGGTTCCTCTTCACATTCATAATCCTCATCCATTTCATCTTCTTCATCTTCTTCCATAACATCTTGTTCAGGTTGTTTCTTCCCACGTGGGCGACCAGCTAAACGTTTTACTGTATATCCTCTAGAACAAGGTCGAGGGGGCGTCTGACAGCTTGACCCGCCTGCTTGTTCACTGAACTGTGGCGCCTGATAGAAGTGAGTGAAATATGGGTTGGTTACACATGCCAATAACGAGGATCATAATCAGCTGCTGGATTGTTTTCCTTTGAAAATCCCTGATTTGTTGGTATATTGACTGGCGATGAACTCTGCCCATGAACTTCTTCATAAGTGCGATTGACATTCTTTGTGCGAGCCATAAGACAATTCCAACAATGTGCCAAGTACCACGGAAAAGAAAGCAATCACTAGCTGATGACGAAATCACAGAATTTCAAACCAGAGTATCACTGACACTAGGCAATGATCACAAACTGAATAGCAATTCCACTGCTGCAATGATCTTTAGACTGAGCACAATCAGAAATACTGGTGCAACCTCTCTGCAACTTCCACAACTCACCACACAAGCATACCTGCAGAAGAAAAATATGCATTCCAAACCAACCACATAGATATGAACATCTGAATGGAGGCCAAGCAATCGGGCATGATTCGTGAAGATTCAACCAAAAGAAATGAATGAAATCAGTCACAAAGTGACTTACCAAGCACGGAAAATCAAACCCCGGAAGGTCCGGCCGACGGGGTGGAGCAAATTTGCTGATCCATAGCCATGGGGGCAAAAGCTTCCACGAGCAAATCCGGCCAAACAGAGCCCTCCCACGATGAACCGACGCTGGGGAATGGAAGAGGAGCTCGGGGGCTTGCAAAACACCGGAGGAGTTAAGCTAGGACGCCGGAATGAGAGAGATCGAGAAGGTGTGAGAAGAGAAGAGAAAGAGAAGGTTTGGAGGGGTAGAGCACGGGAATGGGAAAGAAGAGCAAAGAAGCAAAAGAGCAAGAGATAAAAGGAAAGAACAGCACGTGGGGACAAAAGGCGGCCGACGGATGAGATACAATGGACCGTCTGGACTGTTCTTGATCTGTCAAGGTTGCATTCGCCGCATGGCGAATGAAGATGATGAGGCCGGATCGTCCGTGATGTTGGTCATGGTGGTGGTGCTTGGGACAAGAACCGATCGGAGTCAACAGGTGCCGGACAGTTTAATTCGCTTGGTCGGACTGTCCGGCTTATGCAGGGAATGAGCGGGTTGGCAATTGGGCCGTGGCCGACCGAACTCACCCACGGGCGGATTGTCGACCTCGGCGATCGTCAAGATTCTGACAATAATGGCACGGCGCGGTGGCAGAGCGCATTGACCGGTGGCCGGATGGTCCGGCCAGCTAACTTGGACTGTCCGGCTGACGGTCAATCGGCTCTGGCTGAGCACGCTGGCCTAGCCACTACACCAGATCCTCAGAGAAATAAGTTTTTGCAGTTTTCACTTGCAGTAAATAAGAATAATTTTTTTAATTTTTAAGATTTTGAATTTGACGAGATATTTATAGGAAGAATTAGAGCCACAATTTGAGGATTTACAAATAGATAAAACACGAAAGCAAAGAGGAATATTAAACACGATGAAACCGAAGATTCTAAACACCGAAGAGACAAGCACCATTGGGAGCTTTGGAGGTTATACAAACCACAACTTCACCTTGTGAAACTCCGATATTTCAAATTGAGCTAGAGCTTCGATCGAGATCACTTGGATCAATAAATGCTATTTTAGCCATGATGTTTAAATAAATTTAAACTCAGAGCAAAAGTTGAGAGAGTCCATATCCCATCGTGTCAAAGGATGCCCAAAATCCATCGGAGACACAATATGTCCACTAGGACTAGTAGAAACAAATCACACCACAAGATGTCGTTGACAAGCCAAGATTGAGTCAGAATAAGCACTTTGAGCAATTTTTGAGTTTCACACAACATGAATCAACACAGTCTTGCCAAAGATTTCAGTTTTTCTTGTCTCAAGTCTTTGTCGATACTATCCAGCATGACACTGAAAATAGATATCTAGATCATCCAAACTCCCCCTGAGTTCATGCCAAGTGCAATGACAAGCTATCTCATTGGGGAGGATTGGTGAGAGAAGAGTGGTCTTGGATTAGCATTTTTATTATTTTTAATTAGCTTAAATCTTGAGAAGATCTCATAAAACTCAAATGACACAAGTGAATAGATTGTTTAAACTAGGCTTAGCAACATAAGGTCATTCGAAAAATTAGTGCAAGCCAGAGACGCCAAGAGTTACAGACTTCCAAACAAATGCTCCAAGTGTCCATTCACAAGATAGTTTAAGAATTTTAGCAGAAATTGAGATAGTGACTTAGAACACAAGTAGAAGCTCTCAAATTCATATGGCGTTCACAAAGACACAAGTAGATTGGTATAACAGGCAAAGCTCCACTGGGTACTAAAAAAACAAAGGAAACCCAAAGCAAGAGAAAACATTTACAAGCATCAGTGATAGTCACTCAATCAATGTTGGACCTATCTAGTATGTTGAGTTCATTCCTTAATTTGCAAAAGCGTGCCTCATCAAGTGGTTTGGTGAAAATGTCAGCAAGCTGGTCCTCTGTTCGCACATGCTCAAGCACAATATCACCTTTCAACACATGATCCTGAAGGAAGTGATGATGGATGTCAATGTGTTTGGTGCGTGAATGTTGAACCGGATTGCTGGCGATTTTCACTGCACTTTCGTTGTCACACAGAAGAGGCACATGATCAAGTTTTATCCCATAGTCAAAGAGAGATTGTGTCAAATACAACAGTTGAGCACAACAACTCCCCGCCGCTATGTACTCAGCCTCAGCAGTAGATAGCGCCACGGAGTTTTGTTTCTTTGAGGTCCATGACACAAGACATCTCCCAAGAAAGTGACAGGCCCCAGAAGTGCTCTTGCGGTCAATCTTGCATCCAGCGTAATCTGAGTCAGAATACCCTAGGAGCTCAAACCGCGCACCCTTCGGGAACCACAGCCCTATGCTAGGTGTAAATTTGAAGTATCGAAGAAATCTTTTCACAGCAGACAAGTGCAACTCTCTAGGAGAAGCTTGGAATCTAGAGCACATGCATACACTAAACATGATATCCGGTCTAGATGCAGTAAGATAGAGTGATAGGCTTGGATGGACATGGGTACCTTCCTCATTAAGATCTAAGTGACCATTTGTGGCCATAGGAGTCTTGATCGGCTTACAATCTTGTAAATTGAAGCGTTTGAGAAGATCTTTAATATATTTCTCCTGAGAAATGAAAGTCCCTGTCCTCAACTGTTTGATTTGAAATCCCAAGAAGAAACTGAGCTCGCCCATCATTGATATTTCAAACTTATTAGCCATCATCTCACTGAAATCTTTGCACAAGGTTTCATTTGAGCTCCCAAAAATAATGTCATAAACATACACTTGGCAAATGAATAGATCTCCATCCACTACCTTAGTGAATAAGGTTGTGTCCACCTTTCCAACTTTGAAACCCTTCTGAGTGAGGAACTCTCTTAGCCTTTCATACCATGCCCTTGGAGCCTGTTTGAGACCATAAAGAGCCTTGGACAACTTATACACATGGTCAGGATGCTGTGGATCCTCAAATCCAGGGGGTTGTTCGACGAATACTAGCTCATCAATGAACCCATTCAGAAAGGCGCTCTTGACATCCATCTGCTTGAGTATAATATTGTGACATGTTGCAAAAGCCACAAGTAGTCTAATAGCATCCAAACGGGCTACAGGGGCGTAAGTGTCGCCACAGTCAACTCCCTCAATTTGAGTGAATCCTTGAGCCACCAACCGAGCTTTGTTGCGCATTACCAAGCCTGACTCATCTTGCTTATTTTTGAAAATTCACTTGGTGCCAATCACATTGCAGTCACTTGGTCTCTTTACCAAAACCCAGACTTGATTCCTCTCAAAGTTGTTAAGTTCCTCATGCATTGCATTTATCCAGTCGGGATCTCCCAAAGCTTCTTCAACCTTCTTTGGCTCAAGCTCAGACACAAACGCACCATATTGACAGAAGCTAAATCTAGTCTGAACTCCTCTGGTTGGGTCTCCGATCACTTGATCTACAGGGTGATCACGAGCGATGGTGTGATGTGACTTGATCAACTGAGGAGGAGCTTCTTCTAACTCTTCATTTGACTCATCGACTATCTGTGGAGGTGAGTCAACACTTGAACTGCCCTTCTGAGATGACACTCCTCCTGAATCTGCCATTGGATCAGGTGTAGGTGATGGTGACACAGGTACACTCTCCTCCGGTGCCACAACTGGCCTAATATCTCCAACAGGCATTTCCTCCACTATCCTGGCAAGTGGTTCACCACAGACATCCTCCAGATTGTCATGTTCACCTTGAGACCCATTTGACTCATCAAACTTCACATCATAGCTCTCATCAACCATGCCTGTGGTCTCATTGAACACCCTGAAGGACTTCCCTTTTGAAGAGTAACCCAAGAAGATCCCAGTGTCACATCTACTCTGAAATTTGCCCAAGTGCACTCTCTTCTTGTAGATGAACACCTTACACCCAAATACCCTAAAGTAGGAGACATTTGGGCGTCTTCCAACCAGTAGCTCGTAAGAGGTTTTCTTTAACAACTTGTGCAAATACAGCCGATTAATGCAGTGACAAGCTGTATTGATTGCTTCTGCCCAGAACACATCAGATGTCTTGTACTCATCTAGCATGGTTCTTGCCATCTCAATTAGAGTTCTGTTTTTCCTCTCAACCACTCCATTCTGCTGAGGAGTATAAGTGGCTGAGAATTGATGACCTATGCCAAACTCATCACAGAAACATTCAATGTTAGTGTTTTGTAACTCCGTTCCATTGTCACTTCTCACCTTTTCGATCAAGCAATCGAATTCATTTTGGGCTCGTTTTGCAAACTTTTTGAAAACCTTTGCAACATGAGTTTTATCATGCAAAAAGAAGACCCAGGAGAATTGAGAGAAATCATCTACTATCACCAAGCAATACAAATTACCCCCAATGCTCACATAAGTCGTTGGCCCGAACAAATCCATGTGAAGAAGCTCAAGGGGTTGAGTAGTGGACATGACACTTTTTGCTGGGTGAGAGTTTGCTACTTGTTTACCTGCCTGACAGGCACTGTATAGCTTGTCTTTCTCGAACTTCACATCTCGCACCCCAAGCACCAACTCATTTTTGAAAAGCTTTTTCAAGTTTGACATCCCTACGTGCCCAAGACGCCTATGCCAAAGCCATCCAAGTGAGACCTTAGCGACAAGGCAAGACGAGATCTTGTTTAAAGCAAGACTTCCCTCATAACATTTCCCAAGTCCTTTATCAAATTTTTCTAACCTAGCCTTCAAATCAGTATTCTCAATTGCAAGTTCCCTAGCAGCTAAAGCACCTTTGTAATTATCCGGATCACACATGCTAGCATTACTAGAGGAACCAATTGAGTTTGAGGCAACCAAAGTGAAATCAACCAAATCATCACAACTGGTGGTGCAATCAATTCTAACAGGTATGGCATCACTAATGGAAGCAACAGGCAATTCATCACAAATAGTAGGAACACAAGAATCATTTGAAGTAGCACACTTAGCAAGAAGCATTTCATGATCATTCTTGACAATAACATGAGCACGAACAATATCGTCAACAGACTCTTGTAAAGCAATACGCTCATTTTCAAGTAGCTTACACTTATCAATTATTTTACAATGAGAGCTAAGCAATTCTTCATGATCCTTCTCTAACATATCAAACCTAGATGTAAGAGTTTCAAATTTGGAGGTCATGTCATCTAGATTTTCCTTCATAGTCATGCATCTCAAATTTTCCTTTTGCAAGTGCAGGGTCATATCATTTATTAATTCATATATTCTTCATGAGAGGGTTCTGTGTCACTCACCTCGTCATCAGGTAGAGCCATCAAGCATCGAGGAGGAATATTCAGAATGGATGGGTCAGCTTCAACGTCAGACTCCCAACCTTCATCATCACCCAAGCCCACAAAGCATCTCGGTGGAAAGGCCAGAGGTGGTGGAACAGACTGAGCAATTGCCAATCCGGCTAGACCCTGATTCCTTGAGTCTTCTCCTTCATCGGTGGAGTTGGAAGTAGAGTCAGTTGAACTGTCATCTGTTATCCATTCTCCGACAAAAGCCATCTTCTTGCCCTTCTTGGAGTATCCCTTGAACCCTGACTTGTAGAATATTCTCCTTTTCTCTTTGTCCTTGTGCTTAGACTTGTCTTTCTCATCACTTTCTTTCTCCGTCTCCTTGGACTTGCCCTTACCTTTCTTCGGACACACTGAAGCAATGTGACCCCTCTCATTGCACACATGTCATTAGCAGTTTTATTTGGAAACATCTTTAATTGATCAAATTTTTCTTTTACTACAACAAGTTTTTCTTCTTTCACTGAAAAGGTACCCTCATGAATCTCAACCAATGTAGACCAAACCTCATGAGCAGAAGTGAGATTGCTAACACGATCAAATACCTCCATACTCAAACCTGAGAATATGGCATTGATCGCCTTAGCATCAGTGTCTAGCTTCTTAATCTGTTCATCGGTGGGACCAACCTTCTCATCAATTTTTAAATCTAAAGGGGACTCTGTAGCCTTCCACACTTCATACCCTAAAGATTGTAAGTAAACTCTCATGCGAATCTTCCAGTAGGGAAAGTTGGTACCATTGAACATAGGTATCCTATTTGAAGCAACACTACCCCCATCCGAAGCCATCTCTAAGCGGTGAAGCTAAACTAGAGAACCTAGCTCTGATACCACTTGTAGGAACCTTATGGCCAAGAGGGGGGGTGAATTGGCCTACTTTTAATTTTTTGTTCTTTTCTTAATTAGTCAAATTAGGGACCCAAGTTATCTAGCAAAGAACTAGTTGTAATTCATGAACTAGAATGTAGATAACACAAATTGCGAAAATTAAAAGTGAGAGCAAAAGGGGACAATACAATTTTTCCCGAGGTTCGGAGACGAACTCCTACTCCCCGTTGAGGCAAACCCTTGACGAACAAGAGCCGGCTCACTTTCAAGCCTATGCCTCAATCCACTCGTGGTAGCCCTTGCACCGACAAACGGCGAGGTGAGCTCCAAACCTCTCACAAGGTGACGAGTGCTCCCACACGCGATAAGCACCCCACTCCACGGTATCGACAGATGGCACCGACCGCCGACACACGGCGGATTTCACTCCTCCAACACACGGAGGCTCAAGAACGAAGAAAACTTGGAGAAGAACGTCACCTTGGCGAGGGGATCAAGAAGAGCACGACCGGAGAATGAATCCCTCACCAAATCTAACTCATGGAGGCCTAGGAAGCTCTAGATCACCATGGGAGAGCTCTCAACCTAGCTCTAGGATGAACTTGTGGCTAACCTAGCAAATGAGACCCTCAACCCGTTCCCCTCGGGCTGGGGTGGCTATATATAGCCTCCACAAAAAGACAGGCAGAAACCCTAGCGCACGACTCAGAGTGAACTGTATCCGGACAGTCCGAACATCACAACCAGACAGTCCGGATTTTAGATCTAGGAACACCACTGGAGAAAGGGACCAAGACCGAGACAACTCAACTGCGGCCGGACTGTCTGGGTGCCAAAACCGGACAATGCGGATACAAGTCCCCCTACTCGGCCCATGGGAGAGATGAACAAAAAGCAAGCCCGAGAAGACCCTGAGTAACCCGGACAGTCCGGCCCCCCTTTTCCCGGCCAATCCGGCCCCCCTTTTCCCATGCGCAATCATCCCCTGAAATCAAACCGCGAGGAGTCAACTGCATCCGGACTGTCTGGATTTTAATCCGGACTGTCCTAGTGCAGTTCAGTCCGGACTGAACTAAATCCGGACTGTCTGGATTTTAATCCGGACTGTCCTAGTGTAGTTCAGTCCTGACTGAACTAAATCCGGACTGTCTAGATTCGAATCCGGACTGTCCTAGTGTAGTTCAGTCCTCACTGCTCAAACTCAAAAACTTCCTCGCACACTCCTGAGACTAGCTCCAACTCTAGAAAATTTACCTGAGGCTCAAAACTAACTCTACTACACACTAGCAATAACAAATGTGCTCTCGAGATCCCCTGCAACCAAAGATCAACATCAATTCCAAATTAAAATCATTAGTAAGCCTCACCCACACAAGACAGTAAAAGAAACTAGCAAATAAAAATCCCTAGCCTTGGTGAGACAATCCGAGCAATTCAATTTGGGGTGTCCAAGAATACCAATAAAGCCCCATTTGAGATTCAAGAAAATTCATCAATCGCCAAAACTTCAATTAAGCCATGGGAGCTTGATAGTTACAAAATGTTTGGTCAATATTCAATTCAATAGCAATATTTTTTTTGCAGTATTCAAAGCATCTAGAAAACCAGTTTCTCTATAGCTTTCAAAAAATGAAATTAATCCTTTAATTTTTTCAATAGCATCATCAATAAGCATATTTTTTATTTTAAATATTTGCTAACAGAATTAATAGTAAATAATATTTCAAACCAAATAACTAATGCTTCTAAAAATTCATAATCACCAAGCTTATTTTGTGCTAAAGATTTGGCTTCACTTCTTATTTTTGAATCATTATCTTCTTCCGCTACTTGAAGTAAAGCTTCTCGTAATTTAGGTATTTGAAATCTTATAGCTTTTACACTGTCAACACGACTCTCCCACCGAGTAGATGATAGTGATTTTACTGTTAATCCCTTCAAATTATCCTTTAAAATTTCCCATCTTTTAGTGGAATGTGCAAATATTGTATAACATAACATTAAATTCAGATTGTGGCAACCACAAGCTGTATAAAATGCTCTAGGATTTATGTCCAACAATTTCTTTTGTATCCCTTGATGTTTTCCTTTTGTATTTGATCCATTATCGTATCCTTGCCCACGCACATTATCTATATCAAGGTCAAGAATCTTTAATTCATTTTGTAAAACATCAAAAAGTCTTTGACCAGTTGTGTTATTCACATCCAAAAATCCCAAAAAAGATTCTTCAATGGAATTCGAAGATAAATCCACATATCTTATTATCAAAGACATTTGTTCTTGGTGACTTGTATTAGGAGTGTAGTCAAGGATCACCGAAAAGTATTTTGCACTTTTTATTCTATTAATAATTTCAGATTTAATTTTTGAAGCAATTAAAAGTATCAACTCATTTTGAATATTATGACCAAGATAATGAACATGGATTTTGTTATTTGTAATGCGATTAACATGCTCTTGAATAACATGGTCAAATTCAGCTAACATTTCAACTAAACCTAAAAAGTTCCCATTACTTGGTTGATACAACCACTCTTTACTACCTCGAAAAGCAAGATTATGTTTTGCAAGAAACTTAACCATTGAAACAATTCTAAATAGAACTTTCCTCCAATGTTTCTTTTCTTTTTCAAGTTGTTTTAGAGCAAATTTGTCGATTGTTTGATTCTTTTGAAATCTTAAACACAAATCATACCATGTTGCCAAATTTCTAATATGTTCTGCGCTCGTTTCATGCTCTTTGAGCCTAATGCTTAGATGTATTCAATCTTGAAAACCCTCATTGGATAAACTATTTTTTGTAGATACTTTTGTAAACAATTTATAGCAAAAACAAAACACTTTATCAATCTCTTTCGAATAAACAAACCAATCTCTATCACATTTTTCTCCATTAGATAAAATTCTTGTGAAATAAATAACAGAAAATCTTCTAGAAAAATTATCTCTAGGGCCATATTCAAGAGATAAATCTCGTTTAGGCCCTTTTTCTATCAAAACATCCCTTGCCTTAGAGTCTAGTGCATCCCAATTTCGTGGATCAAAAATATCAGGTGTATTACTAGAATTATCAAGCACAATGTTAATAGCATCTAAAGAATTCTCTGTATTAGAATTATCAAGCTCAACATTGACATTGGGATGGACATCTATTCTCATTTGTAGCATCTATATAAGTCTTAGCATTGAAATTCTCAGGCATAATATTAGCATCACCAGAATTTTCTACATCATCATTATGCGCATCTGCAGGGTTGTTAACATCCGTGTGAATTTCTTTTCTAACAAAGCGATCCATAGCCCCTCTTTGAGATTCACATAAGTCTTTAGCTCTTTTTTTATTTTTACGTTTATCATGCCTTTATTCATATTTTTCTAATTCTAGATGACATATCCAAAAGTATAATACAGAACACTAGAACAGAACTAAATCAACTGATAAAAAGAACAAACTCACAAAGTATTATGTATGACGATTGAAGAACATAGTAGGTAGTCCAAAGTTGAATTGAGGAACACCAAATTGACTAAAGCACCTCCCAAAGCCGATTTGAGGAATAAACGGAATGAAACGATGCAAACAAGGGCTGTGAACTTGGCTAAATCGACTAGTTCGGCAGATCTGAGAGTAAGAAATGGTCAGAGCTTCACAGAGATATTGTTGAAAGCTCAGATTGATTGGGATTGGAAGGAAATTAGTGACTATTTAAAAGCAATCTAGTGTAGCCGTTATCTCCTTTGAGGATTGACCAACCGAAGAGTGGAGAAGGAGGCGTCATGACTTCATGCGCGAGGCGTCTGGTGGCCGTTGGCACTTCGCAGTTGAGCATGAATGCACCGCCACGCCGCCGTGTAGATCGAGGACGTAAAAATTATTTTTTTAACCCTTTGTAAATAATTATTTTAATATTAATCCTCGCGAAAAATATTTTCACATCTAACCCTTTTGGCCGCGCCACTGCGGTTGGCGCGGCTAATGTCTCATCGCCACACCAAGACACGCCGCACCGAAACGCGGTTCATATGGTCGCCACATGTGGCGACCGCCGCGAGTCGCTGGCACGGCAAGATCAAGCCTGGCGTGGCAACTTGATCTTGCCGCCACATCGCATCGGGCGCGCAAGGCTATTTGCCGCGTCAGGCGGGGTGGCGCGGCCAAAAGGGTTAGATCTGAAAATATTTTTTTACGAGGGTTAATATTAAAATAATTATTTTTAAAGTGTTAAAAAAAAAATTTCCAGCGCTACCGTGTAGATTGACGGATGGAGGCGGCGAGCTGGATTCTTGCAGAGGAAACGAGGTGCTGTAGATTGAAGACCAACGATGAGCTTGGCTGTAGATCGATGTGTTGCTTCACTTGCTTGGCTACTCGTGTTGTCTATGGGCCTTGGGCCAAGCCATCATGGCTGATTAGCAAGATGGCTCGCTTGAATTTCTGGATTGGCATGGCCTTGCTACTGCACAGCTTTGGGCTGTTACGTTGCTACCTAGTAGTCTAGTACATATATACTTATATATATAAATTTGAGGGCCCTGTGTGGCGCACAGCCCACACAGGGTCTGCATGAGCTGCTCTCGAGCTCGGTTCGTAAAGGCTCCATAATATAGAACTTTGCTAAAAAAATAGCAAAAATCAAGATTAACTCAAAAAAATCCTATGTAAGCTCGAGCTCAAGCTTCTGCACATGTTGTAAAATATAGTTTTATTAAAAATTAAAAGACCGAATAATCTGATTCGTAGAGCTTAAGCTAGGCTCGCAAGCTCAAGTTGCTGGTTTGAAGCTCAACTTGAGCTCCATTCGAGTCGAGCTCAAGCAATTTACTTTTAAGATTACTGTAGAAATCTAGCGAGTCGGTGCCAGGATTATAACACACTCCAATAAAGATATCCATGTTTTTTATTGTACCCGTGGGATTTGAACTAGTGATTGGCTTTGTAGGCATGTAGGCCCTCTAATTCGAGAATTATCAATTATGCTGTGGTTTTGGTGTTGATGATAGAAGCGAACGAGAATGGAGCGATTCATGGTTTTCTAGAAACCTCTAAATGATTTATTGGAACAGCATCAAGCCCAAAAGATGAGGACCCATATCTATTTTAGCTGGGACATCGAGTTGAGTCAAATGTAGATACAAGGTTTTTTTAATTTTTATTTGATGTACTATTAAGAGGAGACCAAGAGATTTTTGATCACATCGGATCTTTCTCTACCAAGTTGCATACTTCTAAAATCTTTTTAATTGGCCCCATGTCAGTGTTTTGGTGTCATTGTGCCACCAGACCAGACCCATGTCGCCAGACCTCAGTAGTCTGGCCGGATGAACCATGGTCTAGTAAGGGTTGCACATAGGGTATGCCACCGAACCTCGATCGTCCAGCCGGCCAGACCAAGGTCCAGTAGAGTTGCACGTAGAGGCAGTGCAGCCGAACCGGCATATGCCGTCAGACCAGCGCGGTCCGACCGCATAGGCGTGGTCCGGCTGCATGTAGGGAAATGGCAGTGCAACCGGATTGGCCGGTCTAACCATGGTGCCGTGGTCTAGCCAATGGTCCGGCTGTGGAGACTTTATTTCGCCGGACCGGTGTGGTCCGGCCACCCGGACCGGTCCGACTAGCCACAATGGCTATTTTGCAACTCAGGCTTTTTAAAGCCTCCTAGAGTGTGCTTTTTCTGTGAGACTCCCATTTGCAAAATTTTTGAGTCTTCTCTAGGGTTTGAGTAGGTTAGTGAGGCGAGAGGTGATGGTTTAGAGCCTAAAACCTAAAATTTCAAATTGTTCCAAGAGTGTATTTCAAGGTGAAAATTGTTCCAGGTTGATCAAATTCTTCTCTCTTATTACTCTTGCAAGTTGGCGACTCCTAGACGGCTAAGAGGCGGTGCCGGTGGGATCTTCCAAGAAGAACTTTTGGGAGGCCACCGGTTGTGCAAGGTTTAGGGTTCACCTCACAGGAGGGGTGAAGAACCATCATGAGTGGAGGGCTTGAGGAAATTGATTTACTTAGGTCGGAATGACATTCTTGAGGAGAGAGTGTGTTGGGACCTGGCTGTGCAAAACCGAACCCCTTTGTGTTTACAATACTAGTCCCAACGGATCATATCTAGTACACATAGATTAAAAAAACTAAGACCACACTTTATTTAATAATGAAAAAATTAAATATACCTTGGCTACAAGCCACCTATTACAATAACTGGAATACTTAAATAAATACTAGCAAACGAAAATGTTCATAAATACTTGCAATTGTCTATGGCATCTGCCCGAGGAAGAACGCTTAGAATTCTGGATCGCCTTCTTTGAATCCTCCCTCATCCAAGAATTCCGCCTGGTTATCACTTGTTTGTTGGAATGAACAGCCCTGCATAAATGGTGAGGGTGAGTATGCAACATACTCAGTAAGCTAATTCTTTAAACATGATGCAAAGCTAACAAAGGAATTAAGGACGGTTAACTTGCATAAAGGCATTTGAAACAATTTTCTATTAGTTGTAAGTATTTTAGTAATAAATAATATTAAAGAAAATTCATTTGTTGATTCCTTTTAAATCAAACAATACCTTTCCAGCATAAGCTGAACCAGCATTCGTTGCCAACACTACACGATACCCAAGATGGCATTCCCAGCCTAGCAATCACTGGCCTAGCACTACATAGATTAATTATTTAAAAGAAATGAGACTAACACCATAGAGTTGCCTAAGCCTGCTCTTGACCGTGAGCACGGCTATCATGATAGTTTTTAATCTATAAAGAGTGTACACTTTACCCATAAGACTCACTAGAGAGTGAGACGAAGCCACTATTAAGATAGCCTAAACCTGATTACGCCTCACTAAGGTTTCCACCTCGGCAGCTTCCCACCAAGCCAGAAGACCCCTCTTGTGCTAGATGGGTCTCCAGTGCTAATCAAGCACACCCACACCACCATGACATAACCAAATCTAGATTTCCAGAAATAGTAACTAAGGCATACCATTACTAGCACCACATGGTTGTACTGTTATGATTGGCTAGATCATCCATGATTGTTCGGCCTTTATATCGACCAATGTGGCTAACACTGAACCATACAACCACTAGGCCAATCACCACCTCAGGTCTATTCACACCACATTGATTTTAGTTTGTTAAGTTAAACCAAAACCAAAAGATAGATTCAATCTATAACAAATTTTGAATGATTTACCATCATTAGTGATCTACTGAACCCACGTAGCAAAACTAAGCATCTACGGCGTAAGTAAAACACAAGGAAGCTATAATATGACATTATTAATTAAGGCAGTAATGGAATGGTAAACCATATTATTAGATGACTAACATGGTATGGGTATGTTAACTATAGGTTAAAGCATAGAAGTAGCATGCAAGTCAAAACTTAATAAAAACTTATGTAAAACTAGGATCAATATGAATCTAGCTTGCCTGCGTCTTGATATTGGTCTTCTCCTGCAAATCTAGCGGAAGGATTAGCTCCGGTGTCGTCGTCAGCAACATCTACACGCAATTCGAGACACAATAAATATCCAAAATAAAGAAAAATAGAAAAATTATAGAAAATAGGTTGGAATTTTCTAGATACAAAAAAATTGGTTTCACTGGATTTGGATAACCGGATCTTGAGATATTAAATCGTAAGGGTTTAGGATATAGAATTTTGGAATCAGTACCATGCTATGCACAATACCGTGCTGGTTGGCCTAGACCGGCCCACTGACCTGGCTGGCCATCTCACACAGCACTAAAGGAAGGCAGCCATGCCCCTTTGTCCCTTGTGCACACACAGGCAAAGAGGCGACGGTGGTGGGCTTCGGTGGCGGTGGTGGGGAGACGGCAGGGGGACGGCGGGCGGCTACGGCTCGGGGTACGTGGCTGCGGGGCAGAGGCAGCGGGGCTCGGGTCAGGGATGGTGGGTGTAGAGGTGAGGGGCTCGGGTCCGGGACGGCGGCTCACCGATGGTGAAGAAGATGGTAGCGGCGTGGCTCCTCCTTGGCTCCGACGGTGGTGCTAGCTCCAGTAAGTCCTCATTGTCAAACTCGGAATTGGGCTAGGGTTTAGGAATTTCGAGGGATTCCGAGGCTTGGAGGCTCGTTTGGATGGTGTTTCGAGGGGGATGTGGGAAGGTATTTATAGGGGCAGATTAGGGGAGAGTCCGGCCGATCAGGGGCTGGAATTAGTTGGGATTTGATGGGAATTAGGATGGTTTGGGATCGGCTTAGCTCGGGATAGTGTTTAACCCAGGGTAAACTCGATGTTTATCTGAAGATTAGGTCAGTTTGGGTGGGTTTAAGCCGAAGATTAGGGTTAAGATAAGGTTCTAAAGGCTTCTAGAAGCTTATCTCTAAATCAATCTTAATTAAAATGAAAATTTTAGGGTTTAAACGAAATTAGGATGTCACAGAGTGCTTCAACAAGGACTAGTGGAAGACGCCAACTTTCCGATACCTTGGGAAAAATTTCATAAGCATTTCTTTCTCACTCTTTACGTTTCTGCATTTAATTGCCGCAAGTTCTTGTATTGATTGCTTAGTGAGGACTTGTAATTGTTGTTCTTGTAACCTAGATTTAACCTTGCTTGATTAATCCAAGAAAAATTTTAAAAATTAAAATTGACATATTCACCCTCCCTCTAGGCCTCAGGATCCTTTCAGGCTTCACAACCAAAACACCTTAAAAACTGCCCTTAAGGCAGTTGTCAAGCTCGAGCTGTTCCTGAGGGACGAGCTGTTTTGCATCCTACTTTGTGCTGATCAATCATACCAAGGGATTGATGTCAACGGTCTCTTAGCTTTGACATGTTGGGAATGGAGGTGAGGTGGAATTTAGGTGAGGCAGAGAAAAAAGAACTTGAGACACCTCAAATGGTTTGTCAAAGCAAGAGTGAAGAGACGCTCATAGCATGAAAACCCAATCACATTGATTTGCCCTAAATTTACAGTCATACAAACATGCAAACTTAATATTGTTATACTGCAAATTTATTATTTTGTTTCTATGTTTGATGGTTAACATAAGTAGTTTTTTATTTATAGATTTTGTAATTGTTCATCGTAACTTAATTTTGTATTAGTCTAGGTTAAACTAATTATTTTTTAAATATTTATCGGGTTCATATTTAGTAGAGTTTTTCCTCCTTGATTTTATAGAGAGTTCGCCAAACGTAATCTTATGTTGGTCTAAGTTACACTACTTAATATTTTTATATTTATCCATTCACTTTATTAGTTACCATATAAAAGAAAGACAGGAAACAAACTCCATTGTTTAATAATTTATAGTCAATCATCAATGTCCTACTAAATCTAATTAAAGCATGTACAATGATGTGACGTTAGGGCATCCAAAATAACTAGAGGCAATATTGCCTCTAAGATAGCCTATGGCCGGCCTATAAGGCTTAAAGGATCTTCTCGTAATAGTTAGTCAATGTTATCTCTAAACTTAGGCCCACTTGACCTACTAGTCATATGCAATAATTAATGTATTATTGCTTAGAGGTTATCTCTAATTTAGAGACAGTTTGTAAATGTTGCACAATAGTTAGATGTTGCCCCTATGAAGTAGAGAGAGTACTTAGAGACAATTTAGAGGCCCTATTGTGGACGCTCTTAGTTGTCTGTAAACCTAGCCATGTAGAACACAAATTGATATAGAGCAAAGAGATAGAGCATAGAGAATCGAGTCATCTAATTTGTTGTAGTGGACTATAGGTAAGAACCAAGCCATATTGTGCGTAGAGAAAGTTATAAATATTTTTAGATAATGGAATTAATTCTAGGCTCTATGTCGTGAGATGAGACATACGCAGCCTAGTACAAAAATCTTAGCAAGCATGAAAGCACAACTACAGTGACCAGAGAGGGTGAATGGGAGCTTTGAAGATTTTTCTTTGGACCGATGCTCCTCGAACCCACCAACCCTTTAAGAACAAGAACATTCAACACTCTGTGTACCTTAAGTATGCATAGATGAAATCTATGCCAGTATGTGAGGATTTTGCACCCATATTTCTCGTTGTTTGAGTGTTCAAATAAAATTGCACAAAGCCAAAAGAGATTAGGCACAAGACAAAATAGCCCAACAACCAAATGTGCTTTAGACAAAAGCGAAAGAGGATTCCAACAGAAAGTTGCCTTGGTAAAGGAGGTTGTTGTTGCCTTTCTGAGCCTCCAAACATTTCGTGGATTTTTCTCCAAGTAGATGAATGAGTCTGCAATAACCACCAAATTTCAGCTCAAAACTCCTTGCAGAAAAAATATGAAAATCCTTACACCACGATCTACCAGGAATTTCGCACAGAAAATTTGGGGCTCGGTATTCACCTCATAGCTCCCAAAGGATTCGCCCAAATGACTTCAAAATTTTTTCACAGATAGATATGGAAGTTAGGTAACTTTTCCCATTGAATGCACTTGAAAAGGATTTTTTTTAGATTTTTCTAAAAAACCTACACTACAGACTGTGTAAGAACAACTTTTGCTAAGAAGAGCAATAAGTGCAAAAACTTGATCTCTAGCCTCTCATAGGTTGCCAAAGCCCTAAAATGATATGAGCAACCTTAAAGCATCATGGATTAGCAACATTTAGAAGGAGGTGACACAAGTAAACAAGATGCAACAAAAAACCAAAGAAACAAGATCAAACACAAGAACTAGACAAGAACAAGACCATAATTTTGGAAGAACTAGTTTCTATTGCTTGAGAGAGTTTTTCCACAGCCACACCTAGATGGGCAAAGCTTAAATGAGTAGAATATAACACCCAAACTTCTGTCCAAGACTTGGTGGAGGCAGCCCCCTCCACCCCTTCTTTTATAGTCACCGGGTGAACCACAACCCTTGATTTCTTGTCTCAACCCTAAGCAACCAAGTCAAGGGCTAGGATTCACCCGCTCAACCAACCACTTACATGGGCCTAAACCCACACAACACTCAGCCCAACATGGGCCACATAGGCCATACATGGGTTTTACACAAAACCCGATCAACCCGATGCAACGGGTCTTCATCTGCCGGACTTGACTGCTCCATTTCCGTGCCTTCAGGCCTCCAACCCGAACCGAAACCTTTGAGCCACCTCAAGTCCATCTCCATGGCGTCCTCATGAGCCACAAGCTTGAGCCCATCCGTCCTGTGACATCATCACCGTTCTGGATCTTGATCCACCCTGACCTAGTCCCGGTATCGTCGCCGACCATGGTTGCCTCCAAGCCTGCACCCATAAAGACCAAACCATTTTTCACAATACAAAATATGTTCTTACATCTCTAACCTGCATGTTAGTCCAATATCATGAGTTCAAACATATATGCATGCAATCCACGAACAGGAACCGAAAAACACTTTTTCAGCTTTCCTCTCAGCACACCAGCGCACAAAATAATTTTTATAAATTCATTTGTTGCTCAAATGAAAAAGGTCACAACATAAGAAAGATGCACCTTGAAATTCTCTACAACTTTTGTGTACAACACATAATTTTATGAGTACGGAAAAACCTCCAAAAATAAAATCTACTGTAGTCTGTCATAGGAGGCCGAACTGGCTTAAATCAAGTCTCAAAATCAAACTCATCATCCAAATCAAATCTGAGCCAAATATACTCATCACAAAATATGGAGTATGGAATACCTCCACATGGTCTCACAATGCATAGTATAATATCCGCTGGATTACAAGTTAAAGGGAAACAAGGAAGCTTAAGCACCACAAAATCTATTATTAACAAGCCACCCATGTTTGAAGAAGAACTCTATAGCCTTAAAAAAAACTCTATAGCCACCGTCTCCAAAAATTGGCAAGCCTATATGGAAGTGTCCCTCTCTCCTTCCTTATGTAGCAATGCCTATTAGTGTATCCAATAAGCCCCCTGAAGATAACTTGTATGAAACAATATCATTACGATAAATGTCAAATAGACTAAAAAAAGTACACAAGCCTAGTAGAATTCATTTTTGTTGTTTCAACCGCCAATCCTAAGCCATTTCCTAATCATAGAAGCAATGTTCCTAGGGGTTAATGCCTAAAGTAATCTGAAGTAATCTCTAGACTAATGTAGAAAACTAGCGATCAAAAAAGAAATGATGAATAGTATTGTAGGGGGCATACACCCACCACCACCAACATAATGATCGAAGCGAAAATACAGCTTCGCAAGACCTTTGCCAAGAAGCCTTGGCGAAGCAAAGTTATAGCTTCGCAGAATCTTTGCCAAGAAGGCCTAGCAAAGCAAAGATATAGCTTCACAGGACCTTCGCCAAGAAGCCCCGAAAGGAAGAAACAAAGCAGGAAGATGAACTTGGCGACTAAAGCTGTAGGGTACAAATAGTGCAATGGGGTCTACTCCAGTGTTAGGATAAACATCATCGGATCATTTCCTGAGGAGACAAGCTGTAACCACCTCGGAGAATAACATACCACTTGTAACTTTGCTTTACTATGACAGTGAAAGGGCACTATGGTCCTTAGTCTCTGGGGTGGGATCGAAAAAGACCTTCGCAACCCTACTTTAGTGGGTGAGCAAATTAAGGCAGTCTGGTTACTTAGGAAGAAAGATTCTTGTAGCCATGTTCTTTAAGATCAATAAGGGCTTTTGTGTCATTAGGGTGTAACTTATTTCCCCTTAAAATAGGAGAGTCCGTGTACTTGTAAGGGGTTAACCTCTCATAAGCGAAGTATTATATTATATACACCAAGTGTGCTAAAAAGTTCCAAGTGTTGTGTTCCCATTGGTCACCCATCACCGGGCCTCAATGTTGTTTCGGTAAGCGCGAGGCTTGGAGGAGGAGTGCCTCTAAGTTGTTCTGTCTGGAGAGCTTTGCCGACAAATAGTTTCAATATTATTACAGAAGCAATATTTTTTTACTACCATTCCAATTTCAATTCGCTAGATTATCCTTTGTTAATAATACGCCCTTTCCATTAAAAAAATTGATCTGCTGCTAAGTAGAAGTTTCATCTAGAAAGGTGCCCGAGAGTGCAATGGCAGACACTGCGTGGTTAGTCGGACAAAAATCTGCCTGCCAAAAAATTTCAGGGGGCGGAATGAAGGATCTTGTTATGTTCGGGCGAACCCTTCGGCTACGTTGGCCGTTGCATGGTTGGAGTGGCCGATGAAAGGCTTCTGCTCAAGTGATCAGAAGGACTTCAATCTCTTCGAAGCTTCTACTCAAGTGACCTTAGGAGATGGGAAGAAGGCTCCATTCTGGACTTCACGATAGTTAACTAGGAATAGTAAGACACTTAGGGCGCATTATAGAACATCCCAAATATCTTGTCGACTTATCTCGTTTATCTCGTTTTTCGAGGTGGCCTCGAGAGTCGGATGCCCTTGATTTTTAGGATTTAGTGAGCTTTTAGACACGTCTACGAGATAAGAAAAAAGGATTCAAAAGTAATAAAAAAGTCAAATAAGTCAATATAAGTCAGATAAGACATGGCTTATATTGACTTATTTGATTTTTTGAATCCGTTTTTTTTTTATCTCGTACGCGTGTCTAAAAGCTTTCTAAATCCTAAAAACCAAGGGCATCCGACTCGGCGCCACCTCAAAAATTCTCAAGCTTACAAGATAAGTCGATTAAAGAAATTAAATGTTCTAAGAATGCCCCTTAATTATACCTGGCATTTGGTTTAAATATAGCTGAATAATAATTCCAAGACATTTATCTTAATTTTAGGAACGCTTACTTACGTGGCATATAAGATGTGCCAGAGTAGATTGTTACGTGGTACGAGTAAGCGTCAGCATATCATTAATAAAAAGGGCATATATTAATGTTGGCTTAGATTATGGACCAACAATTTGTATATGCCGGATATTAAGAAAAGAAGAGCACATAACATTCACCGAGATAGCATAGGATCATATCATGTAATATATAAATGTTTTGGAGCCGGGCCAACAGCATTGAAAGAGGGAGGATGGAGGTCAGCCTCAAAGCTAAATCCAATTCTTTATTATAAAGCCTCAAACTCTAAAGCAAAGATGAGGAAGCTGTGCCTTTACTCGCTCGAATTAGGCTCTGACACGGTTGCCATGCAGTAGGAAATATTAAACTCCACATCTGGAGTTTCGAAGCATAAATTTACCCCACTTAACCCACCAAACCTTAGCTTATCCAACAATTAATTAGCTGATTTCCACCGCCAATTGTTACAAACATTGGTTGGGTTATATTCCAAATATAAGCATTCTTGTATTTTGGTCATTTTTTATGTATATTTGAATATAAGCATGGAGGTCCATATTTGCCGCAAAGGACAAATAACGAGCCAGCGTTGGACAGTGACTCTTCGCCCTCTATGTCGAACCACATGATGGACCATGTGTTTCACGTGCTCAGCCAAGTGATTGTGGACACGCATGGGGCGGGCCGTGGTGCATGGATGCCAGATCTTCCGAGGTGGATCAGAAAGGCATCAACAACTCAACAATGGTCGATCGAACCATTGAATTTATAAATAGTTTGTCTTCTAAGCACATACGCAATGAAGCCTATAAAATTGTCTATAACCACTCTTGTGTTTAGAGGATGCCTGCAACCACTACGTACTTCTCACAGCAGCCTCTCAGTTGAGATGGGTTTTTGGACGGTGTTGGTCACACCTTGACCCACCCAAGACCTAGCCCTCTTTGAGCCTTACCCCGACCCAGCCTACCATCAGGGATCCTATTTGCTCATCCGTCCCACACTCGTTCAGCCTGACGGTGCCCCCAATCCACCTTGCTCTGGCAAAGGGAGGGTCTGGTGGAGACAACAGCAATAGCGTACGGCTTTAGCTCTGGGTACTCCACTGCTCATTTGCTTCACCTTCAAGTCGAAGAAACCTAGCCACAACACCTCCTCTATGTTTTCTTCATCTAACTTGGTGTCGACAATGACCACCTACATCTGCGTCGGCATGGTGACGCGCTGTGCGACAAGGCACCGCCAAAGTTGGAGTACAGCGACACAGAGAGGCACGACATCGTGAGACCATGGGTAGTCAGGGAAAGGCTAGGACGGCTGGCGACTGCGACTGAGAGGCAGCTCCTAAGCGAGGGGTTGGCAGTGCCGATCTGGAAGGGAGAAGGTTGCTAGATTGAGGTGGGAGAGCAGGGAATGTGAGCAGCGGCGACTACTAGGAGTAGGAGTGAGAAGGTGGAGAAAGTGTTAGGATTATTGGTGAGGAGTTTTTAAAAGACCATGCTGACCCTCAGATGATGATCTTACTATGAAGATGATAGGTACCTTAGGTTGATTCAGGTTAGGGTAGGACTAGGGCCCCTTCTCTTCAGCTTATTTGTCTACTTATTTGCCTACTTATTTGTTACTTCGAGATTTTTTCGAGATAGACTCGAGCGGTTGGCCTCAATTTTGGGGTTTAGAGAGCTTATAGACACGCTCTGAGATAAAAAAACCGACTCAAAAAGTAATAAAAAACCGAGTGAGATAAGTCAACTTATCCTACTTATCTCAGGTCTTATTTGACTTATCTCACTTTTTTTATTACTTTTGAATCGGTTTTTTTTATCTCAGAGGCGGTCTATAAGCTCTCTAAACCCCAAAATTGGAGACCAACTGGCTCTCGAGGCTATCTCGAAAAATTCTCGAAGTGACGAGGTTACACGAGATAAGTAGATAAGAAAAGCTGAAAAGAACCCACCCTAAACCCAAACCTGACCCAGCCAAGCCTTAACCCCATCTTGGCTTGGCAAATAAAAAACAAATAAAACCCAAATCGACCCGATCGGTCGGGTGGGTACCCTACGGGTTAGGTCTAAATCTGGATCTATAACTGTGGGCTCCACCTTAGAGGATAACACAACGTCTAAGCATAGTGGAAAGTTATGCTAAGTCTTAAAGGCTAGCTATGAGTCTACCTCTAAGCACCATTGATGGTGTTATCTCACTTCCCATTTTAGGACCCAAAGGAGACAATAGGCCCCCGTTTTAGCAACAGAATGGGCAATTCCCGCAACAGAGGACAGGCAGGAACACTGAACTCTACTTGCTAGGTTGGGTTTGAAAACTGCATCGACTTGTTTTGTACAAGTACAGTTCAAATCCCATGGCACAAACGATGTATGCGTATACAATTTGAAGGACGTAACATGCAGAGACATCACGATCAAAAGGAGTTCTATCGTACTTGCTTTGGTAACAAATATTTGACTTTTTTGATTTTACACAGTCTCAAAGATGTAACTTTGACCAATAATTATTATTATCATTTATTTTAAAAATCCACTAAAATTATATTGCTATTAAAATATTTTTTGAGACAAATCGATACATATAATTTTTATATACACAATTTAATTATTTAAAAAGATATTTATAACTCAAGTTCTGAAACTTTAAATGACATGTATTTTAAACGTTAATTATTTGTGACTGGAGAGGAGCGGTGTGAAATTAGTTTGTACCTGTTGAGCAACCACGCTACTGGGTGTAGTCCGAGGTTGCTGATTCGTACGCAAGACGTAGACGGAGAACAAGATCGACAGATGCACAAGTAGATGAAACACATATGTAGGGAGAGAACAGATTCTTTATTGCTTTCAGGTGTGTTTACAATAGACGGATCCCTCTCCTATTTATAGTGCTGCTTCATAGAGTTTGGCAGGTCCACGGATAGACCTATCCGGATACGGCTTAGTCAGCCCGTAATCGAATAGGTTTCCTAATACTCCCCCTTAGACCTTGCCGCGTAATACATATGCCTCATCAAAACTCCATAAAACCCAGTGGGAAAAATTTTTGGAGAAAGAGTGCATAGCATATGCTCGCTGTGCGCATGGATATGCCTCGTTAAAAACCTTATGTGAGAAACTTCCTTGAAAACTCACTTAAGAGAAAAAGAGTACAAATCTACCCAACATTGCTTTATTACTTCAATGTAATAGTTGGGTACTTGAACTTCTGGTTCAAGATTTAATTCAAAATATGTGAAGTTTCTCCCTCTGAATCCTGCACTTCTCTAAGTCTCATCATTCCTATGCCTTTAATGCATCTTTCAAATGTAGATGCGTAGGGACTTAGTGAACAAATCATGAGGTTTTCGCATCGACTTAGTGTGTTTGAATATTGATTTCATTCATCTTGTGCATCCTATGTGCATAAAAATACTTGGGGTTTATATGCTTAGTGAGGTTGCTCTTCACATATCCAGTCTGTACTTGTGCGACACATGCTGCATTATCTTCATAAATGATGGTGGGGGTTCGTTCTATCTGCAATCCACATGACTGGAGAATGTGAAATGTCATTCTTCGAAGCTTTGCACATTCACGTGCTGCCTCATACAATGCAATGATTTCTGAATGGTTAATCGATGTTAACACAAGTGTCTGCTTTGACGACTTTCATGCTACTGCGGTTCCTCCACACAGGAAGGCATATCCTGTCTGAGACTTACCGGTGTGCGGATCTGAAAGATAACCCGCATTTGCATATCCGACCAAAGTCATATCTTAGTTTCTTCTATAAAATAATCTAAGATCGACTGTTCCCCATATGTAGCGGAAGATGTCCTTTATCCCTTTCCAATGCCTTTTCATTGGCTCTGCACTATACCTTGCTAATAAGTTTACGGCGAACGCAATATCAGGGCGTGTACTGTTTGCTAGGTACATGAGCACTTCTGTGGCACTTAAGTATGGGAATTCCGATCCTAGAACTTCCTCCCCCTATTTTCTATGTCGATGTGGGTCGTGGTCTGCTTGTAGTGACCTTCCGACCATCGGGGTTCTTGATGCGTACGCCTTCTCAAAACTGAATCTCTCCAATACCTTTTGGGTGTAGGCGGCTTGGTGTACAAGTATTCCATCTGGCATATGCTCAAGCTGAAGGCCAAAGCAAAATTTGGTTTTACCCAAATCTTTCATTTCAAATTCAGATTTCAAATATGAGCTTGCTTCTTTAATTTCATCATCAGTGCCAATGATGTTCAAATCATCCACGTAAACCAGAATTATACAAAAACCTTCTTGTGATCGTTGTATAAAAACGCATGGACAATCTTCATTATTCGTATAGCCTTTCTTGCTCAAGAACTCGCTCAAGCGATTATACCACATTCTTCCCGATCGCTTTTAATCCATATAAGATTTCGCAATTTTACACAATATAATTCTTTCTTCTCTTTATTCGGGATTGGCATGCCGTCAGGTACTTTCATGTACAATTAGGAGTCCAGGTTACCGTAAAGATAAGCTGTGACCACATCCATCAATTTCATTCTTAAGTTCATATTCACTGCTATTGAGATTAGATATCTAAAGGTTATACCACCCATGACCGGGGAATGGGTTTCTTCATAATCAACGCCTGGGCGCTGAGTGAAACCTTAAGCTACCAACCTTGCTTTGTACCGTACTACTTCATTATTTTCATTTCTCTTCCGAACAAAAACCTATTTATAGCCCATAGGACGTATATGGGAGGGTGTAAGGCACACAGGTCCAAACACTTCTCTTTTGTTCAGCGAGATCAGTTTCGCGGTGATTGTCTTCTTCCATTCCGCCTAATCTGATTGGTGCTTACACTCAGAAAGAGATGCCGGCTCTGGATCGGGATCTATTCGCTTGGCAATCATTTTAGCAAAGTATATGTCGACATTGGCTGTTACTCTATTCATCATTTTCCCTGATTCTACAAAGTTTATGGCCATTTTGTCATGGGGTGCTTCTTGCATTTCTATTTGCTCTTCACCGCTATTTCCCATCACGGGAGCAAGTTCCTTTAGCTTATTGTTGCCGATGTGCATTACGTATTTCTTTCGGCTTCTTCTTCTATTACCCAGATATGTTCAAATCTGGAGCGCCTCACTAGCAGTGTCGCTTACCGAGTTGCTGTGTCTCAACCTGCTCCCCTTCTTTTTCTTTAGGGCACTTTCGTGACCGGTTGTGATAAGCTCTCTTATCCATTTTTCTCCAGCGCCCCTGGATACTTGGGATTCAAGTAATCGATTTCTGTCCTTTTCTCCGAGGCCTCTAACAGATGAGGATACCTTCTATGGTATTTCAAGCCCTCTCGGTGCATTACTAGGAGTAATACGACTTGATCACACCTTCAAATCACAAAATGATTGGGCGGTTCATTTGCTAATTTCAGAATTGAGGATTTTCGACCTCTTCGCTTGCTTCTCTAGTACGGGATCATGTGCGGAATGCCGTGGCTTGCCGATGATTTCACGGCATTCTTCATATGGTTCTTTATCTCCCTAATGACGGAAATTATCCTCGTCAAAAATGCAATCAATAAACGGGCGGTATGCAAATTACCGGTCGAGGGTTCTAAATACTTGATTATGGACACCGCCTCATAACCAACGATATCCCCGGCCTTCGGAGAGGGCCCATAGCTGTCATTGTGGTGGTGGTATCGGTACATACACCATGCATCCAAGTTTTCTTAAATGGGAAATTTTCGGTGTGATCCCCTGAACTAGTTGCATTGGTGATTGGATGTTGTACGCTGACGGTCTATAGTTCAATAATGTTGCTGCGTGTAGGACGGCGTGGCCCCAACACGTGTTCGGTAAATTACGACCCTGCAAGAGCGGCTTTGTTATGAATTTGATCCTTTTAATCAGTGCTTCTGCTAGTCCATTCTGAGTGTGGACATGTGGCACTGAGTGCTCTACTTTGATTCCCGATGCCATACAGTAATCATCAAATGCCTTCGAAGTGAATTCGCCGGCATTGTCCAAGCGAATGGACTTCACGCGATGATCCGAAATGCATTCTTAATTTTATGATCCGAGAGATCAGCTTGGCGAATCGTGGTTTCTTGTCGAGAGTAAACTCAAGTTTGACCACTTCGAGGAAGCATCAATGAGCACCATGAAGTACCTAAAAGGACCTCGATAGGGGTTGAATGGGGCGCAAATATCCCTTGATGTACTCAAGAACGCGATTTCATCTTGCACCTTCATGGTCGAGGCCTAATGACCATTTTCCCAGTGGCGCATGCCTGACATATGAAGTCTTCTTGATTAGGAAAATTCTTTACACTAATTCCATGGCCCTAAGAGTTGGTAATTACATTTCTCATCATCCGTAAGCCTGGATGACCAAGTCTACTATGCCAAAGAGAGAAGAGTTCAGCACTTCTAAAAGAAGTTTTTAGAGAAGTATAGTTGTCAGGTGCTTTGATTCTTGTGTGGTATAGCCCAGTTTCAAATGAAGGAAATTTTTTCTAAAATTCTTTTTCCATATCCGTCGTGCTTCATAATGCACGGGAATTCTTTGCCATTTTCTTCCGTGGTTTCAACGTGGAAACCGCTAGCACGGATGTCTTTAAAACTTAAGAGAGATCTAGTGGATTCAGGGTACAACAAAGGTTCATCAATTTTCAGTGAAGTACTCATAGGCAGAACGATCGTGGCTTGACCGGAGCCTACCACACACGAGCCACTTCTTCTAATTGTGGTTATATCGCCAGCTTCTTTCTTAACAAAATATTTTGTCTCTCTTAAGATGTTATTCGCTATCAACAATGCATATCTCCTTCATATGGGCGCTTCATAAATTCATATAATTTCAATTAGGCTATCATTCATATTGCAAGCATTCACACAAATATACTGGGAATAAAATGCATAACTGATCACGAGAATTAAAGGTTTGCTCCCCCTGGAGCTCACAATTCCTCATTCATGATGAGATCACAAATGTCTGCTAATGCAACCACACTAAAAGGCTGACTAGTGCTGCTTTGTATGCACTAAATAAATTCTGTAAAATAGACTTCTACGGTGTCAGCAATTTCTTTTTCTATGATGGCATCATCTTCTTTAGTAGCTTCTGCATATCTCAGGCTTGTCCAGTCCTACTGTGCTTATGCCAGGATAGTGTATTTGAGTTTTCCAAACCGCTTCTTAAGTGCGGCCCAAAGATCAATAGCACTTTCCATTTCCATGTACTCATTCTTTAAAGTATTGGATAGGTGTGCCTAATGAAATGCAGTGCTTGATTATTCTATGCTCGAGTATTGCCCCTTGCTACAATGCTAATGGCGGTGCGGGGAGCTTCATGTGCGTAGCCAAAATTCATCAAATTCACAACTAACGATGCCAAACATTTGCATAATTCAAATTCCTTGCATAAGATATTGTGGGTAATCATAGTGTGTGTTGCGTGACATGGATCTATTCATAAATTCTCGGGAATTTTCAGTATAAACATGCTAAAATAATTATTACAAGAATTATAATAGCAATTTCATGGAGTAATTCTATGCCAGAATATATACATTCAGTAAATTCTTAATTTTTGGGGCTTTCTATGCAAAAATTCTTAATTTTGGTGAATTTTCAGATAATTCCCAAAGGTTTCAGGGCTTTTCTGTGAAATTCAAGCCAAATTTCTATGATAGCAATGTTGATTCACGACTACTATATGTAATCTGCATATATTCTTATAATTCTTCAATAAAATTCATGGTTTTCTACTATTCAACATGCTATTTTCAAATCACATATTAAATGTAATGAACGGGCACCACAAATAATCAGAAATTCACCTTCATAATTCATATGCATAAATTCTATTCATAAACAGGCATAAACTGATAATTATAATAGCTAATTCATCATATAATAGCATGAAAATAATCATCAGGGGTAAAAATAAAAATTCAGAATTTTGAGATGCTTTTATGCCCGAATATGCTTTTCTATGATCTCTGCTGATTTCGGGGACTTCTATGAAAATTTCAGTGTCCCAAGGACTTCTACAAAAAAATTTTACTGTCTCCCGAAAAATTTAGGACCTCAGAAATTCTTTTGCATAAATTCTTAATTTTCGGGGTTTTTTCAAAATTCACAGCCAAAGAATTCCCTTTTTTTTCGAGCCCACCTTTTCTTTCCTTTTTTTTTCTTCTTTTTTTTTCCTTTTCTTCCTCTCTCCTGTTACCACGGCCTTCCTGCGTCTTTTCCTTCCTCGATTTCTCCTTTTTTTCAAATTAGTCGCCCATGCATAAGCTCACCAATGCCCCTTCCACTTGGGACGGCTAGGGTTTTCCTTGGCCGCCACCGGTGTTGCGGGGCGCACGGTGGCACTTCGCAGGTCGACGCGGGCACCGACGCGGGCGCTGGCGCGGGTCGAGAGCGCGCGGGGCCGCCGATGTCGGGTGGCGCGCTACAAGCGGTGCGCGGAGCGCGACGGAGCGGCGCAACAAGACAGCTTGCGGGCGACGACGGGCGCCGGCGGCCAAGGCATCGCCGCACCGTAGAGGAGGGCGACAAGGAAGCGCGGGCGGCGCGCATTGCGGCGGTTGGCGTGGTCGCTGCTGGCGGCGGCGCCTTACAAGATACGCGCGAAGCGCGGCGAGAACAGCAAAGCGACACCGGGCGGAGGCGCCGCTGGGTAACGGTGTAGGTGACGCCGGTGTGGCGACGCTGCGGTAACGGCGCAGTGACGCCGGTGTGATGCAATGACGTTCAGCGGCAAGGCGCAATCATGCGCGCGGCGTCCCACCACGTGATGCCCAATGAGGCCATGGCGCCAATAACGATTCATGCCAATTCAATTTATTTGTCATTACCTTGTGATCTCGCGATCAACTTCTTAGCGTGTGTTTGGTTGGTGGATGTACAAGGATGGAGCCATCCCATCCTATTTTTCCATGTGTTTGGTTGGTACAAAAGGAGGGATGGAATGGCTCCCATAGAGGAATATTCCTCAAGATGCTGCACGAGCTCATCTCACAAAAACGATGGAACGCAGCCATCCCACTTAGGACGTGAGGATGACAGTGGGCCCATCCTTGAAAATTGGGACGAAGCCATCCCATCCTTGAAAACTGGGACAGAGCCATCCCATCATTGAAAACTGGGACGGAGCCATCCAATCCCACCTTGCTCTCTTACCAAACACAGCCTTAGATTCCGTGAGATCGTCACAGAGACGCTAGCGTAGGGGACTGCTTTCGCTATCCGAGTGGAAGCCGGCGTGATGACGATTCGATGCCGAAAACGCCGATGTAGACGGACAGCCGTAGTCGATCGATCTCCTCATGCTTGCGGTTCCTCGTTCCGAGCGTGTCGTGCTGATAACGTGTTGAGCAACCACGCTACCGGGTGTAGTCTGAGGTTGCTGATTCGTACGCAAGACGTAGATGGAGAACAAGATCGACAGATGCACAAGTAGATGAAACACAGATAACGTGTGATAACGTGTTGAGTAACCACGCTACCGGGTGTAGTCCGAGGTTGCTGATTCGTACGCAAGAGGTAGACAGAGAACAAGATCGACAGATGCACAAGTAGATGAAACACAGATGTAGGAAGAGAACAGATTCTTTATTGCTTTCAGGTGTGTTTACAATAGACGGATCCCTCTCCTATTTATAGTGCTGCTTCATAGAGTTTGGCAGGTCCACGGATAGACCTATCCGGATACGGCTTAGTCAGCCCGTAATCGAATAGGTTTCCTAATAGTACCATCGCCACTTGGCATTTGCAAACTCTCGTTTTCATGTCACCTGGAGCCAACGTCTTCTTGTCTAAGTCAACGTAGGGTGGGTTCCTTTAGCTTATTGTTGCCGATGTGCGCACACGTATTTCTTTCGGCTTCTTCTTCTATTACCGGTATGTTCAAATCTGGGAGCGCCTCGCTAGCAGGCTGCTTCTTACCAGAGTTGCCAGGTCTCAACTGGCTCCCCTTCTTTTTCTTTAGGGGCACTTTCGTGACCGGTTGTGATAAGCTCTCTTATCCATTTTTCTCCAGGCGTCCCCGGATACTTGGGATTCAAGTAATCAGATTTCCTGTCCTTTTCTCTGAGGCCTCTGAACAGGATGAGGATACCTTCTATGGTATTTCAAGCCCTCTCGGTGCATTACTAGGAGTAATACGACTTGATCACACCTTCAAATCACAAAATGATTGGGCGCTTCATTTGCTAATTTCAGAATTGAGGATTTTCGGACCTCTTCGCTTGCTTCTCTAGTACGGGATCATGTGCGGGAATGCCGGTGGCTTGCCGATGATTTCACGGCATTCTTCATTATGGGTTCTTTATCTCCCTAATGACGGAAATTATCCTCGCCAAAAATGCAATCAATAAACAGGCGGTATGCAAATTACCGTCGAGGGTTCTAAATACTTGATTATGGACACCGCCTCATAACCAACGATATCCCCGCCTTCGGAGAGGGCCCATAGTCGTCATTGTGGTGGTGGTATCGGTACATACACCATGCATCCAAGTTTTCTTAAATGGGAAATTTTCGGTGTGATCCTCGAACTAGTTGCATTGGTGATTGGATGTTGTACGCCGACGGTCTATAGTTCAATAATGTTGTCGCGGTAGGACGGCGTGGCCCCAACACGTGTTCGTAAATTACGACTCGCAAGAGCGGCTTTGTTATGAATTTGATCCTTTAATCGCTTTCGCTAGTCCATTCTGAGTGTGGACATGTGGCACTGAGTGCTCTACTTTGATTCCCGATGCCATACAGTAATCATCAAATGCCTTCGAAGTGAATTCGCCGGCATTGTCCAAGCGAATGGACTTCACGCGATGATCCGGAAATGCATTCTTAATTCTTATGATCTGAGAGATCAGCTTGGCGAATGCGTGGTTTCTTGTCGAGAGTAAACTCAAGTTTGACCACTTCGAGGAAGCATCAATGAGCACCATGAAGTACCTAAAAGGACCTGATAGGGGTTGAATGGGGCCGCAAATATCCCCTTGGATGTACTCAAGGAACGCGGGGATTTCATCTTGCACCTTCATGGTCGAGGCCTAATGACCATTTTCCCAGTGGCGCATGCCTGACATATGAAGTCTTCTTGATTAGGAAAATTCTTTACACTAATTCCATGGCCCTAAGAGTTGGTAATTACATTTCTCATCATCCGTAAGCCTGGATGACCAAGTCTACTATGCCAAAGAGAGAAGAGTTCAGCACTTCTAAAAGAAGTTTTTAGAGAAGTATAGTTGTCAGGTGCTTTGATTCTTGTGTGGTATAGCCCAGTTTCAAATGAAGGAAATTTTTTCTAAAATTCTTTTTCCATATCCGTCGTGCTTCATAATGCACGGGAATTCTTTGCCATTTTCTTCCGTGGTTTCAACGTGGAAACCGTTGGCACGGATGTCTTTAAAACTTAAGAGAGATCTAGTGGATTCAGGGTACAACAAAGGTTCATCAATTTTCAGTGAAGTACTCATAGGCAGAACGATCGTGGCTTGACCGGAGCCTACCACACACGAGCCACTTCTTCTAATTGTGGTTATACTGCCAGTTCTCTTCTTAACAAAATATTTTGTCTCTCTTAAGATGTTATTCTGCTATCAACAATGCATATCTCCTTCATATGGGCGCTTCATAAATTCATATAATTTCAATTAGGCTATCATTCATATTGCAAGCATTCACACAAATATACTGGGAATAAAATGCATAACTGATCACGAGAATTAAAGGTTTGCTCCTCGAGCTCACAATTCCTCATTCATGATGAGATCACAAATGTCTCGCTAATGCAACCACACTAAAAGGTCGACTAGTGCCGCTTTGTATGCACTAAATAAATTTCAGAAAATAGACTTCTACGGTGTCGCAATTTTTTTTCTATGATGGCATCATCTTCTTTAGTAGCTTCAGATATCTCGTGCTTGTCCATCCCCACTGTGCTTATGCCAGATAGTGTATTTGAGTTTTCCAAACCGCTTCTTAAGTGCTGCCCAAAGATCAATAGCACTTTCCATTTCCATGTACTCATTCTTTAAAGTATTGGATAGGTGTGCCTAATGAAATGCAAGGCTTGATTATTCTATGCTCGAGTATTGCCCTTGCTACAATGCTAATGGCGGTGCGGGGAGCTTCATGTGCGAGCTAAAATTCATCAAATTCACAACTAACGATGCCAAACATTTGCATAATTCAAATTCCTTGCATAAGATATTGTGGGTAATCATAGTGTGTGTTATGTGACATGGATCTATTCATAAATTCTCGAATTTTCAGTATAAACATGCTAAAATAATTATTACAAGAATTATAATAGCAATTTCATGGAGTAATTCTATGCCGTAATATATACATTCAAGAAATTTTAATTTTTGGGGCTTTCTATGCAAAATTCTTAATTTTGGTGAATTTTCAGATAATTCCCAAAGGTTTCGTGGCTTTTCTGTGAAATTCAAGCCAAATTTCTATGATAGCAATGTTGATTCACGACTACTATATGTAATCTGATATATTCTTATAATTCTTCAATAAAATTCATGGTTTTCTACTATTCAACATGCTATTTTCAAATCACATATTAAATGTAATGAACGGGCACCACAAATAATCGAATTCACCTTCATAATTCATATGCATAAATTCTATTCATAAACAGCATAAACCGATAATTATAATAGCTAATTCATCATATAATAGCATGAAAATAATCATCAGGGGTAAAAATAAAAATTCAGAATTTTGAGATGCTTTTATGTCCTAATATGCTTTTCTATGATCTCTCGCGATTTCGGGACTTCTATGAAAATTTCGGTGTCCCAAGGACTTCTACAAAAAATTTTATCGCTCCTAAAAATTTAGGACCTCGTAAATTTTTTGCATAAATTTTAATTTTCGGGGTTTTTTCAAAATTC
Source organism: Olyra latifolia (assembly GCA_036346145.1). Taxonomy (NCBI): domain Eukaryota; kingdom Viridiplantae; phylum Streptophyta; class Magnoliopsida; order Poales; family Poaceae; genus Olyra; species Olyra latifolia. The sequence goes on along the minus strand of CM070524.1, from coordinate 35,777,989 downwards.
ACAGCCAAAGAATTCCTTTTTTTTCGAGCCCACCTTTTCTTTCCCCTTTTTTTCTTCTTCTTTTTCTTTCCTTTTCTTCCCTCTCTCCCTGTTTTAGCCCACGGCCTTCCTGCGTCTTGTTTCCTTCCTCGATTTCTCCTTTTTTTTCAAATTAGTCGGCCCATGCATAAGCTCACCAATGGCTCCCTTCCACTTGGGACGGCTAGGGTTTTCCTTGGCCGCCACCGTGTTATGGGCGCACGTGGCACTTCGCAGGTCGACGCGGCAATGACGCGATGCTTGGCGCGGGTCGGAGGCTGGTCGCGCGGGCCGCTGATGTCTTGGCACGCTACAGGCGGTGCGGCGGAGCGCGACGGAGCGGCGAATTCAAGACAATTCTTGCGGGCCACGACGGCGCCGGCGGCCGAGGCATCGCCGACCGTAGAGAGGGCGACAAGGAGCGCTGCGCGGCGCAATGCGGCGGTTGGCGTGGTCGCTGCTGGCGGCGCGCCGGCACAAGATACGCGGCGAAGCGGCGAGAACAAGCGGCGACACCGCGTGGCGACGCTGCGGTAACGGTGTAGGTGACGCCGGTGTGAGGCGCACGCGCGGGTAACGGCGCAGGTGACGCCGGTGTGATGCAGCGACGTTCTGGCGGCAAGGCGCAATCATGCGGTGCGGCGTTCAGCCACGTGATGCCCAGCGAGGCCATGGCCAGCGAACGATTCATGCCAATTCAATTCTATTTGTCATTACCTTGTGATCTGGCGATCAACTTCTTAGCGTGTGTTTGGTTGGTGGGATGTACAAGGATGGAGCCATCCCATCCTATTTTTCCATGTGTTTGGTTGGTACAAAAGGAGGGATGGAATGGCTCCCATAGAGGAATATTCCTCAAGATGCTGCACGAGCTCATCTCACAAAAACGATGGAACGCAGCCATCCCACTTAGGACGTGAGGATGACAGTGGGCCCATCCTTGAAAATTGGGACGAAGCCATCCCATCCTTGAAAATCGACGAGCCATCCCATCATTGAAAATCGACGAGCCATCCAATCCCACCTTGCTCTCTTACCAAACACGACCTTAGATTCCGTGAGATCGTCACAGAGGACAGCGAGCGCAGGGACTGCTTTTGGCTATCCGAGCGAAGCCGGCGTGATGACGATTCGATGTCAAAACGCCGATGTAGACGGACACCCGTAGTCGATCGATCTCCTCGTGCTTGCGGTTCCTCGCTCCGAGCGTGTCGTGGCCGATATCGTGTTGAGCAACCACGCCACGGTGTAGTCCGAGGTTGCCGATTCAATGCGCAAGACGAGATGGAGAACAAGATCGACAGATGCACAAGTAGATGAAACACGATAACGTGTGATAACGTGTTGAGTAACCACGCCACGGGTGTAGTCCGAGGTTGCCGATTCAGACGCAAGACGAGACAGAGAACAAGATCGACAGATGCACAAGTAGATGAAACACGATGTAGGAAGAGAACAGATTCTTTATTGCTTTCGGTGTGTTTACAATAGACGGATCCTCTCCTATTTATAGTGTTTGCTTCATAGAGTTTGGCAGTCCACGGATAGACCTATCCGGATACGCTTAGTCACCCGTGTCGAATAGGTTTCCTAATAGTACCATCGCCACTTGGCATTTGCAAACTCTCGCTTTCATGTCACCGAGCCAACGCCTTCTTGTCTTCAACGTAGGGTGGGTTCTCTTGATCTTATCTACTTATTCTTGTCAGCACATCTAAATTTTGGGATTTGAGAGCGACACGCCTTTAATAAAAATCCGACTAAAAAGTAATAAAAAGTGAGATAAGTCAAATAAGACATGAGATAAGTATTTATCCTACTTATCTCGTGTTTTATTTGACTTATCTCACTTTTTTATTATTTTTTGAGTCGGATTTTTTTATTAAATAGGCGGTTCTATAATCTCTAAATCCCAAAATTGAAGGCTAACCGCTCTCGAGGCTACCTCAAAAATTCCCTAAACGATATGCTACAAGAATAAAGATATAAGATAGTTTCAAGAACCCACCCGTAGACAAGTTGGAAAAATGAGGCGCAACGCGTCCTAGAAAAGAAGGCACGCTAGCTAGGATGGGCTCAGGTGTTTATGCTCACCTCAATGGGCCTGGAAATATTGTTCGTTCTGGCCTGGTGAGGCCCAGCCCGGTTCTACGCATGGTGCTCCTGGCAAATTAATCAAATCAGCATGGCAATCACTGCTCACCGCTTCCATTCATTCTGTGTGTCATGCGTCGGTGAATGGGGCATGGCTGCTAGTTGTGGCCGAGAGATGCCGATGCCGGGGCTCCCCAACAAACGAGACAGGACGACGCTGTCAGCGTCGGCGTTCGCAGCGCCTACGGCCTACCGCGAGCAGCGCCCACAAAAGCCCCGATCAGAATCGGTGCGTCCCGCTACCCGCCGAACCATCACCACCGTTACTTAGATATCTAGACGGGTTAGGTCAGGTCGAGTCTTGCCTCGTCCCGACCCAACCTAGCTCTCATCAGGAATCCTGCAGCAGCGCCCTGAACTGGACCCAACTCGTGCCCGTCAATGCCATAGCCTGCCCCGACCTAAGAAGAAGAGGAGGAAAATAGAGTGGGTTGCTTGCTGACCGTGGCCGTGGGGAGGGGGAAGCCGTTCGCCATTGCTAGCTCCTGTGTCATCCCCTCCGCGCCGTTTCCTCCTCGCCAGTCGTTGTGCCGATGCCACAGACCCCTGGCTGTCTCCCTCTCGCCTCTATTGCCGCTTGTGCCTACTCCACCTGTCTGTCGTCGTCGGCTACAGCACCGTCCCCTCTGCGCCGCCGCTTTACTTAGGGCGACGCCATGGCGTTCGCCATGGCCGATCACGCAAGAAGTGGGGAACGTCAGCCGCCGCTGCCGTAGTGCCTTGCCGCTGCCCGCCAGGCTTGCCAGCGCGTGAGGGAAACCCTAGGGGAATGAAGAATCGGGGAGGGAAACAGGGAGTTCTATCGGGGAGAGAGAGACCGAGAGTTTGAGAGAGAGAGCCGAGTTCGGTAGCAATAGTACTAGTACGATAACCGAGAGAACCGGGTTGGGTCAGGTTGGGGTAGAGGTTGACCCAGACCCGACCTCCCCCAGTTGTCGGGTGGGGTTGGGACCCAACGGGTTGGGTTATAACTTAGATCTCTACCATTACTGTTTCCGCCCTCTGAAGTCCAAACCACCCCTGTTCCCTCTCTGCTGCCATCTCTCGTCCTGAGATACTTTTTCATCATTTCATCCAACATGTATAGTTTGGTTTAGCTTAAAGCTATAGTAGATTATAATCTGAAAATTTATGGGTATTGAGTTTAGAGAAACTGAAAAAATTATTAAAAATTAGTTTTAAGAGCTTTGGTAAGAAACATTAAGATTGTCAAAAACACAAATTTGTTGTTATAGATTATAATCTAATTTTAAGCTGAAAAAACCTCATTACTATTACAAGTGCAACTAGCCCACGCTAGCAGCATGATGTTCTTATTCGATGAGTATCATGAATTTAATTTAACCAAATTGTATCATAGAGTTTTATCAACTTCTCACAAATATCAAGTTCATTCCCGGTGAGTATAGTTGAGTTTTAACAATAGCGTGCTGAGTTTTAAGTTCGTAATTGTCGAATATAGGTGAGTTTCAAGTTCGTTCTCGTTGAGTATTAGTATCACTGAGTTTCAAGTTCCTACTCCTTTAGCATCGTTGAGTTTCTAGAAAAGTCATGAGTTTCTTCGAGTATCACCTTGTTTTCGGTGGTGCTTCATCAAGTATCAACATATTTTAGTAGGTTTCGCGAATGTCATGTGTTTCTTCGAGTATTACCCATGTTCAGTGGTGTTTCGTCAAATATCACTTTGATTATTGGAAAAAATTTCAAGTACGTTTAGTTTCATTAACTCCGCACGTTTCAAGAAGTTTCAGATCTCAACTTTCAGCAGCATGGATGTTATGATTTTCTTCGAGTATAATGTTGTGTTTGATGGTGCTTCGTCGAGTATCACATTGAATAGTGGAATGATTATTTCATATATCCTTAGGTATAGTTGAGTTTGATCGACACGGCATGAGTATCAAGTTCTTAAAGTGAGTGTCATCAAGCATCAATGTTACGTTTCATGTAGTCTCATGTAATTATCCAATGGAGGCTATGAGTTTCATAGAGTATTTTCTCATAGTCGATGGTGTTTCATAGAGTACCACTTTTGAAATATTGTAAAGGTTCTCTCAAATATCGTTGACTAAGGTCGATTGCAAAAGGTAAGTATTCATGAAAATATGGGTTACTTTAGGGCTGTTTGGATCACTATCCTTAACTACCTTACCAAAACATAGTCATGCCATCATGAATTGGCAGCCGTTTGATTTTTAGCCAAGCAAAGGTGAGCCAACGTGAAATTTTGGCGAGCCAAATTTTTTGTACTACGAAGCAGGAGATGGCGCGGGCGCGAGATTTGTTCGCCAATGTGTTGGCACGTTGCAACTAGGAAAAAAGGTGGTGGGACCATACTGCATGGCACTCTGATTGGCCGCGCAAATGCACATCCATGTGTAGGGCCCACAGCTCCAACGACCGCTAGCTAGCAATTGCTAAATCTGTTTCTTTTTTTCGAATTTGATTTTCACATTTTTATATCTTTTTCATTTGAAGGCCAAATTGCAAGAAACAAATTTCATAATTCATCTAAAATCCTAATCAGCCCATTTTAAATACTTTTCAGATTTTCTTAATTTTTTAGAATTTTTTATTTTTCATTGGCCAAAATCCATTAACTACAAACCAAACACTATATAAATTGGCAAGATTTGGTCATGCCAATAAATTGGCAAGGCCACCCATGGCTATAAACCAAACATACCCTTTATACTTTTGTAACAACCTTGCATAATTTCTCAAAAATATCAAGGACTGATATGTAAAATAGCCTTGCTTCCTCAAAATCCCCAAACTCTTCTTTATCTCTCAATCTCTTCCTTATCCCTAGTGTCTTCATTTGGTCATGGGAAAATCAAGGTAGTGTTTCTTTCGGCGGTTGTGGTTGCGTTTGCTTATAAGCTGAAAATTTGTAACTCCTCGATAAGGACATTCGGGGATCAAAAATTATAGAAAAAATGGTTTTGTGATCTTTGAGAAGAAATAGTAAAATCTACAAAAATTGGCTACCAAACGTCAAAGTTTTTGACTTGTACAAAAATAACAAATTTTCAGCTTATAAGCAAATGCAAACGCTAAAAGAAGCGCCGCTCAAGAGAGATATCAGGGGCAGATCATTCCTTGTGCTGGCTGCAGCGTGCATGGTAGCTTCACGTGCACGACTGCAAATGCCCATCTTCCTCTCTACGAAGACCTACCTACGACAAGATACGTCGGTGTCTTGCAATACACAATCGTGCAAGATTTCGATTAAGCTCGGATATGATACAAACCTACAACAAATATATTAAACATAACAAAAGTGGTACAACGGAAGCAGTGTTCTTAGGACCAGATGCTACAAATTTTAAGTTTTATAAACCCATCTATTTATATTACCGCACAAAAGAACCTCTAAACACCACGGGTCAAGTCAGTGTTTTGAGGTTCTAAAGGCATGCTCACGCGCTGGCCTGATCTATTTGTTTGAATAATCGTGGTCAGCTTCCTCAACATAATCGTGGAACAGCCCACAAGAGGAATCAGTATTTTGACATACTCATCAAGTGACGTGAGGAAATTCCTACTAATTACATCACTACTGGGAATCGGGCTTCAGTCCCGGTTTAGAACGGGCTTCGGTCTCGGTTCCTGAACCGGGACAGCCAATGCGGGACTGATGCCTCCTAGGCATCAGTCCTGGTTTCAACGAGCCGAGACTAAGGCCCATATGTGTTGGCGGGGGAGCTTATCAGTCCCGGTTGGTGTCTCCAACCGGGACTTTAATGTCTCGGTTGGTGTCTCCAACCGGAACTGTGATTATGATATCACGCAACTGCATCCATACTTGACAAGTTATTGCAACCTACATAAAAAAACTGATCTATGAATTGATATATATCGAAGTCTAGAGACAAAATTCTTCATCCATCGATGGGACAAAAACCTAGATTACACCTCCAATGCGAGATACATCGCAATCCCACAAAAAATCTCACAAAAAAATTGAGCTAGATCTTTACATTCATAATCATTCAATGATCATGGCAAAAGATCAAATTTTCTTTATTTTTCAAGCAAAGAAGAAGCTCCATTGAACATCCAATGTAGTGAGGAATGACGCACTAACCTCGATTAACTTGGCTTGGAGTAAAATGACCAAAATTTTAAAATTTTGGCAGCACCTCCCCTTTCTTGAAACTCTTGGCCACCGGCGGTACTGTTCTTGGTCGGGCAGAGTCGGGACTGCGAGAGGAAGAAAAGGGAACAAATATGGCAAACTAATCCCGGTTGGAGACACAGACCGGTATTGTACCCACCTTTCCGCCTGCAACAGGAGTTCAAATATGGCATATTAATCCCGGTTGGGCACACAGACCGGTATTGTGCCCGCCTTCCCGCCTGCAACAGGAGTTCAAATATGGCATACTAATCTCGGTTGGGCACATAGACCGGTATTGTGCTTCCTTTCCCGCCCGCAGGCCGTTGCAGGACCATCAGTCCTGGGTCATAATACAAACCGGGATTGATACTGTAACATCAGTCCCGGTTAATGTCTCAAACCGGGACGTATCCCGGCCTGTGCCCCACCTAACATTCAACCAGGACTGTTGTGAATGTCAGTCACGGTTCATACCTAAACGGGACTGATGAGCCGGTATTAAAGGCCAGTTCTCTAGTAGTGCATGTACTAGATGTATATGACAAGAATGACTTATTGACCTAGGAATGATACATTTTATACTTTTCGAATCCTTTTAAGCTTTTTCTTTCTTCTGATGAGTTGGTTAAGCGAGATGACCGTAATAATCACCTCTCATTCACCATTAGATTACTTCCAATTCTATTTGTGTCTTACAATACAATTGGGTATCAACCAATTAAAACAAAGCTTCTTATACTGAAAGCACGATTCACCGATGATTGTTTATCAATTCTATAGAATTTGCCTAGCTTTACTGATACAATGTCCCAACTTTGCAAGTGTTGAGATACACCAGTGTTGAGATATCCTGAACCTAGCTATAAACTATTACACTAGTATTTAACCAATAAGGTCCTTTCCATACTTTGATCATGAGAATCCGCAAGTCGGCAAATTGTTTCACCTCACAGAAGTAGGGTTCCTTCTATTACTGAGACTTGACTAGTGGGAGTTAAGGCCATCAAACCCACTGCCAGAGGCTTACCAAAATGTAATATAAATATCTCAAATGACTTTAGTGAGGAACAATGTGCTTCGGAATATCTCAACTATATGGAAGCGTCATGTTAACTGCCTTTGAAAAATTCAACTCCGAATTCTCGATCATATGGGTGGGCGTAACTATCTTTTATTGTCTCTGCAATAAGGGACGAGGTTCTTAAGTGCTTCAAGTAGGCCAACCATACACCAGGTTTATAGAACTCCTTATTAACCGACCAATCTGGCCCTCGGCACATTTACCTTTCATTTTGTATTAATAATTCTAAATTGTTTTTCTCTTCACATTTGTTCTGACTTGACTTAAAGCAATAAATCTGGACCCATGTTAGCGATTAACCCACAATAAACCTATTAACCTTCAACCCTAGGTATATAAAATGATTTCATGGCTCAAATTTCATGGATCGCAAAACATCAAGTAGGATTTAACTATTTTCTACACCAATCATTATAAAGGTGCTTTACCGGAATAAATTGACACAGATTAAGCCTAAATATTACAAATTAATGCATGGCATATACTAAATGGGCTCAAAATGACCAAGGACAAGTGACTTTGCTACAAAGTGAAGGTTGTCGAACACTCCCTTGAGTTCTCCTGGTTCCTGTCCTAGCCCGACACCTTTTCCTCATGGGTCTCCTCCAATCGGGTTCTTGCCGATTCCTATTTTGAATTTATGCGAAATACCAAATAAGGACCATCATGCTAGATCATGAATGAACTATTTAATTGTGCAATATGAAAATGACTAGAAAATGCATTCTATTACTCATGAATATTAACATATACTTTTGGGTAATTTAAATATGCAAGTTTCTATTTATTTCCATTTCATATACTTTGAAACATTGAAATACCTATTATGTGGAACTTATATGAAAATAAATTTTATAATTAAATACTACTTGAAACATGGGATGGCGTTGTACAACCACTGCCAGGACGATCGAGTGTCGCGTAGCGGTACGAGCAGGTAGTCCTCCGCCTAGGCCTCCCGTATGCTTAGAGCATCTCCAATGGAGATTCAGCTGGCTATAAGAAATCAACCTCAGTTTTTTTGTTAACGTGGAGGAGAGAAGGAGATGAGAAAGATAGAGACTGTCTCTTAGCTAAGAGCATCTCCAATGGTGCCACTTCAGCTAGCTATAAGAGTGTCAAATCAGCCTTTTGCTTATGTGGAGAAGAGAGGACATGGAAAAAGATATAGACTAGCTCTTCAACAAGAGTCAGTCTATAACTGATTCCAAGTAGGGCCGGACGAAAAGCTTGGGGCTCATGGCTTGACTCAGGCTCGCCCGAGCTTGGCTCGGCTCGACGTGGTTCAGAGGCTTGGGCGAGCCCGAGCCGAGCCAGATTTTCTAGCTCGGTTTCGGAGCGAGCCGGCTCGAGCCAAGCTGCGAGCGGCTCGCCGAGCCAATTCGACTCGTGCGGATCACTGGATCAGCGGATGGCCGGATGCCACCAGCCCACCAGCAGCAGGTCAGTAGACAGCAGCAGTCCAGGCGTCCAGCATGTGGCCCAATTGGCGCGTGGCGCCATGGCCCACTGGCCCAATAGTGTACTGTACAGCCTGTATTGGCTGTATTGTACGTAGTACGTACTCTAGGCTCTAGTGTTACCGCAGGCCGCAGCGCAGACGAGACGACGAACGGGCTTCGCTGCGAGTTGTGACTGCAGCAGCGGCGCACCGGCGGCACCGCACACGGCTGCACCTGCACGCTGCGGCCGCTGCCGCCGACTCGCCGTGGCACCGCCTGCCTATCGTCCGCCCGTCCTGGCCGTGCACCAGCACCAACCACGGACCACCGTCCCGTGTCCCGTCCATCTGTGATCCGGCCCTGGTGAGTGGTTACATACTAAGCTATTAGGCTAAATGCATAATAGGGTACTGGTTAGTGGTTACATGATAAGCTAATAGGCTAATAATAAACTAGTTACATACATATGTGCATAATGCCCTTTGAACGTCATATATAGTACAAGGAAAGAAATAATTTTTTCATAGGTGATATAGTAGATGATTTTTGTTGTGGTTATGATAAAATTTTCATTGTTGGCCCTAATTGGTGTCACTGATAGATAGATAGAGGAGAGAAGAGAGAACTAGTTCTATGTTGGCCTAGTAATTTAAAATCTTTTAGGTCTTGATTAATGATTATCTCTAGTATTTGTTTTATATGATCAACGTAGTATGAATGTATGATCAGTAAGATTGATGTTTTTGAACCTCATGTAAGATTGATGTTTTTGGTAGGGACCCACCTTGCTTTCGCTAAGGTCATGGAGATGGAATTGACTGCGAAAGGGAAGGGGAAGAAGCAACCAAGCCGGCCACGGGCAGGCGTTGGCGGTGCACCCCTTCCCAAGGCGGTAAACATTGAGCCATAGAGCATTTCTGATTTGATTAAAAACTTGTTGTCACTATTTAATTATTTTGCATACTTTTGGTTATTGTGCTTGAGTCGTAGGTTTCAAGCGAGGAAAAGGACCATACAAGTGAGAATGAAGAAGAAGAAGATAACTCTTTCAACATGAACAACGAGATGTCTGATGATGAGATAGTAATGCCAGATGGTGACCATATATCGATTGAAGGCTCTGAGGAGGATCAAGATGTATGTGGTGGTTCTAGGGATGCTAGAGGTCGTCAAAGAGGGAAAAAACGACGAAAGGGGGTGAAGATATCAACCAAGGCCGAAGGAGTAGGGAGCAGCAACAGCAAGACACCTTCTGATGTTTGGGAAGTGTTTGACAAGAAAATATTTCCATCTCCGATGGAGAAGGGGGTGACGATATTGAAGGCACAGTGCATGTACTGTAAGAAATTGTATTCTTACAGGCAAGGTTCAACTACTTCACATCTGTTGAGGCACATGAAGAAATGTCGCACATACTTGAAGTGTTTGGCTAAGAAGCAAGATCAAGCTCTTCTTAATTTTGCTCCTTCAAAGGCAGGTAATTCTGGATCTAGTCTTCCTACTGTTATCTCTCCTAGAGATTATAATCATGAGCAAGTTAGAAAATTATTTGCTAAGATGATAATAGTTCATGAGTACCCATTTAGAATGGTTGAGCACACATGGTTCAACATCGCAATGAAGTACATGAATCCTGCTTATGAGTTTATTGGTAGAAAGACCATAAGAGGTGAATGCATGATGGTTTTTGAGTCTGAAAAAGAAACACTGAAGAAGAGCCTCAAAGGTGTGGATAGTATTGCTTTAACTACTGATTTGTGGACATCGAACCAAACACTTTCCTATATGTTTAGTTGCACACTACATTGATAATGATTGGAAAATGCAATGTCGTGTGCTGAATTTTATTGAGTTAGACCCTCCATACACTAGACCTGTGATAGCTCAAACTGTTTGGGAATGTGTTGTTGCATGGAAAATAGAGGATAAGATCATCTCAATCACTCTAGATAATGCTTCAAATAATGATGTTGCTGTCCGTGGTTTGAAGGCTAAGTTTGTTGCTAGGCAAGGCCATGCTTTTCTTGTAAAATATTTCTATGTCCGATGTTGTGCTCACATTATTAATTTGGTAGTGAATGATGGGACAGCTGTCTTAGTACCTTTGATAAGTAATATAAGAGAATCTGTCAAGTATATCAAAAAGTCTCTATCTCGCATGCATAAATTTGTAGAAATTTGTAGATCTCTTGCATTGCCAATTGGGGAAGGGTTGAAACTTAATGTGTCAACAAGGTGGGGTTCAACATACAAGATGTTAACTACTTGTATTGCCTACAAGCAAGCTATATAGTCTTTTGTCGAGGAAGATATGAATTATAGATGGGAGCCTACAACTGATGAATGGGATTTGTTTGTAGCAAATGAGCCAGTTCTTGCATCTTTAGCTAAAGTTAGTACTGCATTCTCGACTTCAGCTTATCCAACTGCAAATATATTTTATCCTTACATTATGGATGTCAAGATTGCATTGAGGGCTGCAATGGCTTCCAATAATTTGAATTTGAAGGAAATGGGCAATGCAATGATGAGCAAGTTCAACAAGTATTGGGAAGACAAGACCAGGATGATGGTGATTGCTACTATCCTAGACCTGAGGTATAAGATGAAATTTGTGGAGTGGTGCTTTGGGAAGATATATGATGACCCCAAAAATGAAACTGAGATAGCAGATGTTCGCGAAGAGTTAGAGAAGCTATATGAAAAGTATGAGAGGGAGCATCGTCGGAGGAAGGCAGCTACTCATAAATCTTATGCATCTTCATCTTCAACTATAGATGCATCTAGCTCCCTACCATCTGCCTCAAGTGAATTTCAGTCATTTTTATCGTCTTCATCTTCAAATCCATCAAAAAGTGAGTTGATCATCTATTTGGATGAGCACAATGAGGACTTAGGAAATAAGGAATTTGATTTGTTTCAATGGTGGAGACTTAATTCACACAGATTTCCCGTGGTCGAAGATGGCAAAGCACTTCTTGACTATACCGGCAACCTCCGTGTCTTCGGAATCAACTTTTAGCACCGGGGGTAGAGTTCTAAATTATTTTCGTAGTTCTCTAAGCCCGTCTATGGTAAAGGCATTGATATGTGCTTCTAATTGGATTAGAGGTGCCCATGATGATAATAGAGCTCTTATATTTGTGGTATGTTCTGTTCATCATACCATATTTTTTAATTATTTTTGTCTAATTGATGGCTCACTTGAATTAACTTGTTATGGCTCTTTATCTTTTTAGGAAAAAGATGATGAGGATGACATTGAGACCATTCCATTTCCTAAAAGTGTGGTAGAGAGCAACTAGTAACTAGTAAGTTAAATACTATCTATCATGAATTTATGACAATGTATAAATACATAAATTTCATATATTTTATTTTACTTGTCACTTGTAGGTTGTAATATGGAATTCTCTGACATGGTCACATGGAGAATTGGAGATGTAGAACTTTATACAGGAAGCTTTATGCTACATGGAGAATTGGAGATGTAGAACTTTATGTCACATGGAGAACTTTATACAGTGATATGGGTTAATGCCAACCATCGTTTGCGTAATTGCATATGGATTGTTTCCGGTTTTTGGCATGATGACACGTTTTTGTTCCTTTGTTTGGAACATTGGATCTTGTTATCTTGTACCCGTGCTTGAGACTTGACGGCTATCTATCATCTATGATCTATGTCATGTGACTTTTGTTTGGATTTGGTTAGCTACAGACCTACAGTTCGTTGTTGGTTATTTTAATTATCTCGTCCTAAGGCCTAAGCTAATGCTAGAATATGTTCATGTCTCATGTTATGCATATAGCTGTGATTTTTTTTATAAATTATATATATAGTTCTTTTTTGAGTAAGTTTTAATTACTTTATGTGTCTATTTGGCGCTGACGTATACATAGTTTTTTTAAAAAAAGTGTGATGAAGATCAGCAAACGCAGTGGCTCGACGAGCCGCCGAGCCGGCTCGCGAGCTGACAGCGAGCCGAGCCGAGCCGGCCTATGAAGCTCGACACATGACCGAGCCGCGCCTGGCTCGGCTCGCGCTCGGCTCGGCTCGTTTCCACCCTTAATTCTAAGGTGCATGCTCACTATTACATGTGAGCCTATAATAAATATAGAGACTATACTATAGCTAATCCATTGAATATATTGTCTTTTTATTATCTATAGATGACATGGATACTTTTTATAGCTAGTAGTTAGCTCCACCATTGGAGATGCTCTAAGAATCAGGCTATAGCGGATTACAAGGTAGATGCACACTATTATATGTGGGTCTAAATTAATGTTAGAGACAATGTTATAGCTAGTACTATTGGAGAGATTGGCTATTTGCTAGCACCATCAAAAATGCACCCACCAACAAGCTGACGCCGACGAAGAGATGGTTCTTCAACAGGACAATCTCACACGCTCTACGATGCGGTGCCTCCTTGCCTTCCGCCGGCCACTGTGGACAGGCTCGTACTCCTGCTGATTCTCCGACTTGGTTGCCATGAGGTTGTAATGGTTGAAGGCAGCTATCACAGAAGTTGGAAGGAAAGTGGGGGAAGTTTTGTTTGGAGGAGAGAGTAGGGTATGGAGTGATGTGTTTCCTCGTTGAACACTCCAAGTCTCTTAGGACATGCATAATGAAAAGTTAAGGGTGTTTCTTAGCATATTCTTCTAAGTAAAAAAAGACAAGTATGTAAAGACATATACAAAGCCATTTAATAGAGCGTCTCTTAGCGATGATGTCGATATTTAATGTTGTTCTTCTCTAATTCTGTCTAGAAACTTATAAAGAGTCGTCTCATCACCAAGAGTCGACTCTAGCATTTTTTTCACTTCCCCCTACTACATCAGCGAACATGTCCACCTCATCGCTAAGAGATGTCCTATTAAATGGTTTTGTACATGCCGCTACGAGCATGACTCCAAAGAGAAAACCTTCAATGGCCTTGGCCGGTCATTTCCTATATGTGAGCGGTGAGGGTTAATGTGGACTTTTTTTTTACCAAAGGAGATGAACCATTGCACATTGGGCACACCGTTTCTTCTCTCCACGAAGAGTGGTTGAATTGGTTACCTGGAGGCGAAATCTCTTTCCTACCCTAGTCATTTCGGTTCCCATTGTAGGCATGCTACGGGCTAAAAAATCCTTTTGCATTCACTGTCAAATCATACTTCACCTACTACTACGAGGCTTCCATCGTAACTCCTCGATTCATTTGAGGAGTAGGGCCACTGGCAATAGATGATGTATGGATTAAAATATTAAAAAGAAACCCGATAAAAGAAAATTAACGAGAAATTCCCTCTTTATCTAGAGTTTCGGGGCTAGCTTTTGGGGCTTATCTCATAATTGTCTAATGTAAACGTTGAGTCTCTATTGTCCATACCTCTAATGGAATAGTTTTCCTCTTGGGACACTATGGATGTAGGGTACTGGTTTGCCGCGCTAGTGCTCTAGCTCGCACAGCTTAGTTTAGTTTGTGGGCTCCTTAACAGTAGCACCCAACTCCCATATTATCACTCTTGGTCGCTTGTGTGTCTGTTTGTGTGTCTCTAGGTGACAAGTGCACTCGTTTGTAATCATAAGCTTGCAACCGTGAGTTTGTAGGCCTTCTTAGGTCACGAGAAGTGGTTGTACCTTCTAAGTGATATCTTTTTTGCTTGGCAGGTAATCTTCAAGATCAGTTATGAATACAATCCATGACTTTCCATACGGAAGGAGGAAATCATATCTGACTAGGGTCTCAAGTCCTAACAAAAGATGTAAGCTTTTCTTGGATAGGTATGTTGCCGAAAACTATAGAAAATCCCCTACTTGCAGAGAAGAGGATACCAAAGTCGTGAACATATAGAAGCACAAGCAAAAAATAATCAGGAGTAGGTTAGAGTTAGGCTTAGCTGGCATTTTCTTCACCTTACGTCTCGAGAGCTTATTGTAATTTTTGTTCTCATCACGATACAGTGAGGAAAGGCCGGAGTCATGCTCTTGTACAGTCGTCGAGATTCAAATCAGGATAAATTCCTATGGTACCACCTTGGTTGATTGGTCCATTGATCCACGTCATCTCACTTTCTTCTCGACGACAATTATAATTTACCATTTTGTGTCATCGGTCCACCCCCTACAAGGCTACAAGTGTGAGTGGAACATTAGATCCTTTTTGACCTCCTCACGAGAGTTTCGGTCAGGGGCACGGTACATGGCTGCACACGTTTTGGAAGGAAGTAATTGCTTCATTGTCATGACGATATAACTAGTAATGTAGTAACGAACTTTTGAGGAAACGGCTAATTCTGTCATAAGTACTCCAACTAACTAATGAGTAAGACCGTGCAAAATCATAGTCCAAATGTTGTGGCTTCTGATTTTATACAAAAAGGGTGAAACTAATCCGCCGCTGAGGTATATCCTAGTCGGAGGATGAAACATATATCCGGTCGGAAAAAAGAAGATTTCATCATATACCACTTTCAAAAATTGACAATTTATAATTTACCACTTATTTGTCACTCACATGTGTCCTTACGACCCACATGTCATGTCATTGATACAAAGAGTAGTAAATCTAGAATTGTGAATCTTTGGTGTGGCAAATTTAGAATTATTCTGGTCGAAAAAGGGTTAAAACCACCATTATACTAGAACAGATATACTCCCTCCAAATAACTGATGTTTTGGACACTCTACGAGGTCTTCGAAAAGCTACTATGATCGCTAATCACTAATTACTATATAATGCATTTCAGTTATTTGGACATTCCACACGGTTTCTCAAAAACAAGGTCAGTAATCAATATTAAAATTTATTTATAAAACACACAAACTAATCAGGAGTATGTTAGAGTTAGGCTTAACTAGTATTTTCTTAGACTATCTCCAATCATTTTCCCATTATTTTCTTTCCTTTCCCATTTCTTTCTCCATATTTATTTCCTTAATTTTCCACCATCTCAAATAACATCCTTTCGAAGAGAATGGTATAGGGAAAAGATAAATAATTCTTTCTGAAAAAATGAAAAAGAGAATCCTTTCTAGAAAGGAACGGTGAGGAAAATCTATTGGAGCCAGAAAGAAACGGGATAACCTTTGCGATGGGAGTCCCGCCTGCGAAGGGAAACCGTTGGAGACAGTTTTAGCCTTACATCTTGAAAGCTTATTGTAATTTTTATTCTCATCGCTGTATAGTGAAGAAAGGCCGGAGTCAAGCTTTTATCCAATCGTGGAGATTCAAATCAAGATAAATTCATACGATACCACCTTGGTTGATTGGTCGATTGATCCACGTCATCTCTCTTTCTCGACAACAGTTATAATTTACCATTTTGTGTCAACGGTCCACCCCTACAAGCGTGAGCGGCACATAGGTCTTCTCTTCTCCTTTTTGACCTCCTCACGAGAGTTTCGGTCAGGGGCACGGTAGATGGCTGCACGCGTTTGGAAGGAAGTAGTAATTGCTTCATGACACGTTTGGAAGGAAGTAGTAATTGCTTCATTGTCATGACGATTTAATTCTGTCATAAGTACCTAACTAATGAGTAAGACCGTGCAAAATCATAGTCCAAATGTTGTGGCTTCTGATTTTATACAAAAAGGGTGAAACTAATCCACGTTGACGCATATCCTAGTCGGAGGATGAAACATATATCCAGTTGGAAAAAGAAGATTTCATCGAATGACACTTCTAAAGATTGACAATTCATGATTTGCCACTTATTTATCACTCACATGTGTCCTTAGGATCCACATGTCATTGGTATAAAGAGTGGTAAATCTAGAATTGGGAATCTTTGGTGTGGCAAATTCAGAATTATTCTAGTTGAAAAAGGGTTAAAACCACCATTATACTAGAACAGATATACTTCCTCCAAATAACTGATGTTTTGCACACTCTACGAGGTCTTCGAAAAGCTAATATGATCGCTAATCACTAATTACTTTATAATGCATTTCAGTTATTTGGACATTCCACACGGTTTCTCAAAAACAAGGTCAGTAATCAATATTAAAATTTATTTATAAAACACAAAAACTATAATATTATAAAAATATTTTTGAGATAAATCTACACAAATAATTTTTATTTACCCAATCTAAATAGTAAAAAAGGAATATCGCTAAAGTTAGAAAAACGGACTTACACGTATATTATTGTAGTTATTTGTGATTGAAGGGAGTACCACATATTATAGCTGACAAGAGAAAGATTTGGCAGCTGGTGAATTTTGTCAGAAAAAACTTCCTGTACACATTTTATATTTTACCAAAAGGACCTTGTCAGGTTTGCCCGTGGAGGCCTTGACCTGTGAAAGTCCACGCCCAAGTGCCCAACCCCAGCACCACAGGGCAAGCCCAGTCAGGGGCAACCCCGTCATTTCCCCCTGCGCCAGCAGCCAAAGCGAAGGGACCCCAACTCTACACCAATACGGCCCGGTACGTCACCAATCCTCTTCACAAAAAATAAATTCCCAAAGAAAAACTTGCAAAGATTAACGGGAGGAGCGAGATAGGGTGAGATAAGAGTAGAGTCGTCGCAGGAGAGAGAGAGGGTAGAGAGAGAAACAAAGGTGGTAGATGTGATGTGAGCCACCCTCTTTGTATCCCTCGCCAACTTCTCCTATCAACTTCTTTTTCTCCCCCACCCTCTCCTCTCGCGGCCGCTGCTGCCGCCTCGGCCCGCGCTCTCTCTCTCTCTCTACTCCTCGTCCTGCCGCCGCCGCCCGCCGACGCCACCGGTACATGCTCTCCTCCGCCCTTGCCCCCCTCTTGGACGTCCCGATGCATTGAGGACGTCCGCCCCCGCGGCGCGCGTCCCCTCGCGGTTTCTTGAATTCCGGCCGCGTGTGTGGTGTGGGATTATTGGCCGGCGTTTCTTGGCCCGTGAATTCCGTGCCATTCGTGGCGGCCGTGGCGATGTTTGCCTCCGTGCCGCGGTGTATTCTTGCTGGTTGAGTCTTT
This sequence comes from Olyra latifolia, assembly GCA_036346145.1. Taxonomy (NCBI): domain Eukaryota; kingdom Viridiplantae; phylum Streptophyta; class Magnoliopsida; order Poales; family Poaceae; genus Olyra; species Olyra latifolia. The sequence goes on along the minus strand of CM070524.1, from coordinate 35,760,218 downwards.
GCGCGTTTGGATTGGAAGGTGGCGGTGGTTGGGGACGTGTCGGGTGGGGTGGACTCGCGGCGAATTCTTGTGTTCTTGAGGGGTTTTTTGGATTGCTCGATTGGTTTCTGGGGTGGGTGGCTGAGGAGTGGTTGGGCGGGGCTTCTTGCCACCCACCCTGTTTGTGTTTGGGACTGGTCGCTGCTTCTCGTTGGGTTGATGGCGCTGGGTGTAGTGACGAATTGTGGCAAGGGAATCAGGTAGAATTGTATTGGTCGTTATGATGATAATTATGCCTTCAAATTGGGTTTTGAGGATTAAATATTGATTTTGTATTTGGCTTGAGCCTTGATGGTACATGATGGTTGATTCTGTAAATATCTTTCTTTAGCCGTACTTTCTTATTTCGAGTCTCATTGCAGGCTAGGGTGATGTACTACCAAATATGTTTTTTTCCGCACACTTCACTATTAGGGATAAAGTCTCTGTCAACGAGAGCTAATTTTGCGATGTGTAGCAAGGTTGTGTAGACCCTGCAGTATGCTTGGTCAGTTGTGCTAACTGGTAGCGGTCACAAGTGCACTACCTTAATTTGGTTTCTATTTTTAGGGTACCATTTAGTCACTGGGTGCTATCGCACTTCTGTTGCTCCCACAATGGGTCTTACTTAAGGCGCCGCCACGTGATGACTTTTTGTCAATTAATGTGGTGCGGTTGGAGATTGTGTTGGAAAATTGGTCTAGCATTCTTGTTCATTTGTTGCCCTTTTGAGTCTCAATTTTGTTGTGCTTGTAATAGTTCCAGAATGCCCAATGGAAATTGTGAGCCTTGTAACAGTGGATACTTGATTGGAGGTGGTAGTGGCTAGTTTTTTTTTTAATTCTGGGGGATTGAAGATAGCCCATATGACCTCATTGGATTATTCCTGCTATTGCAATATCGTCAATGGTGCGATTTGGCCTTGTAGATTCCATTTTACTGCTTAGTACTTTATGATACTAGGATATCAGTGTGGTGTTTTCCGCATTCATTTGTTTGAGGTGATTAAAAGATCTGTTAATGTTGTTTATTTTTTATTGGATGAGTGATGGAATACACTGAAAGAGCTATTCCGTGGAACATATTTGATTCATAAAATTTGCAGCTACTCTATTTCGGGGCCTTGTGGTTACATTTCTGTCTGAGTTGAGTAAGACACTTGGTTTTCTTTTGTGAATTTGGCCTTATAATTATTAAAGAAACTGAATTTTGTCCAATTGTCCTTTATCCTTCCTATCCTTAACATGTGTGCTTAGTTATGAAGATTTAAGATAGTGAAAAATTTTAGAACTGTGGTTTATGCTTAACTTCTTGTTATATTTAGGACTTAGGACTGCCCTTTTGTTGCACTTATGTCCACTTTCCTTGTATGTTGAACCGTTTCAATGGCAATTGGGTTATATGCATTATGACCAAAAACATATTTTTGATGTCTATGGAGTATGGAGTATTGTATAAATAGTCAAATATTATTGTGTTGCTTCTTTGAACAACACAGGTGACATTATTATTCATGAACAAGAAAATGTTATGGCCAATAAAATGATAATTACAGCATTACACAATACTTATATTTTTCAGCACATTAGTAATGGACAGTGTTACCACTGAAGCCCTTGAGTACTTGCACGACACTAGTTACTTTCTCAAAGTTTCTAATTTTGATGCTAATACTTTTTGCATAACCAAATTTGTAGTATTGAATTCTAAAATTTGTTTTTTGAATCCTCGTATTTCTGATCCTATTGCAGGTGGCGTTGCAAATATGGTTAGCTTGAGGAGACGTCGACTGTTGGGGCTTTGTTCTGGTAAGAGAAACTCATTGTAATACCCTAGAAAATATTGCTGAGATGTTGTCAAGAATTGTTCAGAGAATTTATGTTGTATAAACATGTAATATCTCTCATTTTTTTGTGTATGAAGATATCAAACCATGCTTTTCAATCAAACTTATTAATTTCATTCCGGTCTGGCTCTTGAAATGGAGCCTTTTGGTCTTATTCCAAATTATAGAATAAAAGAATGTATGTAATAGTATGCATCACATAATGATACACACAGCAACCCCTATATCAGATCAAAGTTGCAAATACAACACAAGCGTGTAAGACAGCAATAACAAAATCGAGAAATCCAGTAGAGTTGAAATATTGACGATGAAACAATCACGAAGGGAGAGAAAAGTTTGGCAGAGCTGACTGCAAATTTCTTAAGCACAACATCAAAATAGTTCAATAATTGCTTCTCTCTCATAACCCTCTCGAGCTTGTGTTAGAACCCTCGGATTGTTTTCTAAAATGTTAACAGTAGGGGAGACTCCTACTGTAATAATATATTAAGAATAATAGTTATATTATGTACAAAGGCTACAGCCTGAAAATCTCTAATCCTCTTGCATACCTCTTGCTTTGGATGAGTTGATTTGTTGCTTGGGTTCTCTATGGCCACACCTTATGGCTTTAAATTCCTCTATCTCTTCTCCGAAGTGAAGTAGGAATCTTAATCCAAAAAGAAGTATGATACCTAATCCAATCAGGATTCATCTAGGAATCTTTGTATTACACCTCAAATCCTAGTAGGTTTGGACATGAGTCACCCTATCTCAATACATAATTTACAAATATCTTGCACATAAAATCATAAAGAGGTTTATCACTCTAAAATTGTTCTTGTAGTACATAAGGTACTCTAATCAAACGTTTGTATGAAAACATCACAACTCCCTCACATATATAGTAGGTTGCTCCACTGCCTACGCATAGGAGGACCACGCATAGGACCACAATTTTGTGAAGATTAAAGAGGGAGTTATGAATAGTCAATGAACCATAGAACGTTAGTAGACAGTGGTTTTCCATGACCTGTAATTTCGGTTGTGAATTATAATTTCTTCTGGTGCCAGAATTTTCCTTACAAAGAATTTTGGCAGGAGGCAATTAAGGATGCCACATGGAATCCATCCTGTCAGGTAGGTGGGGCCCACCCTAGCAAATATCTAGCAATGGGTAGAGCCACGTTGTCAGAAAATTTCTTTGGATCATGTCTGAGCTGGCCTATTAGTCAATGCAGGTGGTGACTTTTCACATGAGTGTCTCTGATCTGGCCTTGCATGGGCATAAGGTGGCAGCTGTGCCACCTTGCCTTCCATTTGGCTGCCAGCTTATGCCCTCACAGGTCATGTTGGACACACCTGGCACAAAAAAACCTGCCTCCGATATGGACTAAAAGGCCTGCTGAGACATGCTCCACAGAAATATGCTTCCTACATGATGTCCTCCATAGCAACATGCCATTGTCACCTCGAGTGGGTCCAACGTTTTGGGACAGAGCCATCCTGTTAAACCTGGTGCAGAGCATTCTAAACCTGGTGCAGGCTGCTAATTTTGCACAAACAGATTGTAGAAATTGGAACTTCCCTTTGTTTGAAATAAAAATTAAAAATACCACTGGTTACATATCGGGACATTTTATTTTTAAAAATGGTGGTAAAGTATTCTGGTATTCCTGCTATTATTTTATTTGGTATTCCTGCAACTCTTAAAGATTTTTTATAAGAAACAGACGAGTACAATTTATCATACGTATATAGGTAAATAAACAGGATACATTCCTGTAAGACCAGATTTTTTACAAATACACAAATCTTATGTTACATCTTTATAACTTACATGATTTTTAATGTTAACTATTGATTTGACTAATAATCAAAGTAAGATACTGTTGGAAATAATATATTTTCGGATCATCATTATGTTATGCTCTTATCATTTGTCTTCCCATAATTAGAACCTAAGTAAGATAGGATCATTACTATTTGGGATCATTTACGTAACAAGCATCTCTCTAGATCAATTAACTAAGTATGCCTTTTATTTTTCGAAGAATTACACCAGTTTAGCTTTTGTTTCAGGGAAAGATTCATTGCCAGTTGATCTTCCTAAGCCTATTGAGAATGAAAAAACTGTGGAAGTTGCACACTCCAACGTGAAACCATTCAGTGTGCACCCGCTGCCATTAGTAAGTTGAACATTTGAATGCTAGTACAACTTTGCATTTATCATATGTTGTTGCAAAGTTACCTTTTCTACCTTGTGTTTGATTTCTATGGAAGCCATGCTATCATTATTTCTATTTTTAATTACTGCCTACTGCCTAGCAGAAACCATGGTTTATTCAAGCATACAGTTAAGTTTAAGCAAACAGAATGATGACAAGTATTTCTGCAAGCTAATTTTAGTTTCATTTTGGTGGACATGGCAAGACTGTAAGCCTATCATAGACCATAAAATAACACATACAAAATAAAATACATCGTGTAAATCTAATTTTATGATTTCTAAGATTCACAAGACCATAGTATTGAAAATTTAATTTCAGAAGATGGAACAGATCATGCAGCTTTTTGTCTGCCTATTTTGAGATCAATGAGCTCTAGGATCACAATATTTATTCACTTCATGCTTCATTTTACCTGCTGGTATCTTTCATTTTCCTTTCCAATGGTGCTTCTGTCTCAGTGCCCATGATGTCATAACTATACCTTCAGGTTGAAGAGAAATTTTAAGTTCATTGATATGTTAAAGGGTTCAAACCATTTGAGAGACCCCCATCATCAAGAAGTTGCTGGGTTTGTAGAAAGTAGAAACCACTTGGAACTCTAATTTTACTCTAAGCTTTAACTTCTCGGAGATTATTTTCTGTTGTTCTGGGTTTGACAATACATGCTGCAACTTGTGACTACACACAAGGGAAACATCAGTTCTTTTAGATGATTGTGCTTGGCTGTTTCTTGTATTTGTTATGGACACCTGTAATACTACTTTTCAGTAGCAGCTTCTTATGGTATCTGTTCTCTTGTTTTTGTTCTCTACATATTTTGATGTGTCTTATAATGATTCATCTCAGAAACCACATTGTGCTTCCGATGCTGTTGAAAGCTTGTTATTTATCGTGGCAAAGATGGTTTTGCTTAATGAGATGGACCTTTTTGCTGCAGGCCAAGACTTCTGATGTACTCCCTGATTCCTCAAATGGTTCTGACACTTTGAAGGAAGAGAAGAACCAGTACTATCCAGGTTGATTCTTGCATAGTATACTTTGCAGTTATATGTTATAAAGTTCAGAGTACCTGTGGTAACTTTTATGACAGATGATGTTTTCTAATTACATACAAAGTCACTCATCAAAATAGCCTTTCATTAACATAAATTGTATCAATTGTGATGCACTACATTTTTCAAAAGCGATCTTAAGTTGGGGATAAAGTTAATCTCCTCACCACAAAAAAGGTTTTACAATCTAAGCGAGATTTGTTAGCTTCATTGAAAAGTAAATTCATGTTCGACTTTCTTTATCTCATAATAATGGAGAGGTAAAAACTAATTAGTTACTTGACTAGGTGACTTGCGGATGTTTTTAATTTAATAGGGCTTTAGCTCTTCAATAAGGATTCTCCCTGTTATTACCATTTACATTTTGAAGTATAGAACCTCTTCATTTCAGATTAGCATAGCTTACCTTACCTTCATCCTTGCTAAAGAATTGATAGCATGTGAATTGAACATGACAAATCTCTACTCCTAAAAAGACTGTTGTGGTGATGAGTGATGGCTCATCAAAGCAATCTGAACCATTCAATTTAATCTAACGGCTGCCCACATTCTGATTCGCGTCCTCCTCTCCACCAATCCACACGCAAGCGCGTCATTGGCCCCCGCTCGTCTGCGTCCCACCAATCCACGCCTCTCCCTCCTCCTCTACCAATCCACGTGCGAAGCACGGGGCCTCAACTAGTTACTCTATAGCTCATCAGAACATTCTACTTTTTTTCCTTGTGATTTTAGGCAAGGAAATCAAGCGCAGAAAGCGACATAGAAGAAAGCAGTATGAGGACCAAGAACCATGCATCATGAGAGGTGTTTATTTCAAAAACATGAAATGGCAAGCTGCTATAAAAGTTGATAAGAAACAAATTCACTTGGGTACTGTTGGAACACAGGATGAAGCTGCCCGGTTATATGATAGGTATTTGCTGGACTAAGCTTTACAGTACTTATGCATGATTATGTTATTTCCATCACCATACCTATGTGTGATCATAAGTTTCCATCTTACATATATTAGTGTGTTTTCTGCTTGAGTGCCATTCTGTTGTTCCTTGTGTAGTGTATCCTCTCGAAATTTTTCACCAGCTGGGTGGTCACTATTCTCAAATTATTTTTTTCTTCAACTTTTTCTAACACAGACTAATGTACATAGCATGACGATCAATACGTTTTTATCAAAGGGAATGGGTCGGTCTGCAAATGTTAATACTTCTGGCCTAGTATATATTGCTTAATTATCAACAATATAGCTAAGGAATTTTAGCAATATAATTCTGCTTTATAAATATGTTTAGTTAGCTCAAATAAACTAAGATTCACTACTGTAATGGTTAAACACTATTGACCTTGAAGATATAGTCGTCCAATGCTCAAGGTGAGCTCCACTTTATCGTTGTTTGGCATATAGACCCACAACTCCACAAGTATGCATAGATGCACTGTAAATTCCATCTACACAAAAGCAATCCTTTTTTCAGTAGCTTTTCCTTGTGCAAGAACTTATGCATAATTATGTTTCAATGCTGCAAGATGCTTTTGACAAAAAGAAGCCAAGGGTTAGTCGTGCTTTTTAATGTTTTTGGATGACATTTGTTGTATTTTTGAGTTATACTACAGAACACCAAGTCGTGGTACATTTTGCAGACATTAAATCACTTAAGTTGTTGGTTTTCATGTGAAGTTCTTTTAATCAACCAAAGGAAATCCCTTATTTTAGGATTGGTAAATGCTTAAACCTCCCTAATAATTGTCTGGTACTGTGAAAAACACCCCAAGTGAGCCTAATTTATCGCCTAGCTGTTAATGTTCTCATGAATCGACAATGTTTGATATGTCAAATACACACAGGGCTGCTTTTATGTGTGGAAGGGAGCCAAACTTTGAACTTTCTGAGGAAGAGAAGAACGAACTGCAGAAGTACACCTGGGAGGACTTCTTGGCGATGACTCGCAACACCATAACCAGCAAAAGTAAGGCCCAAGTTTTGAAGTATTTTGATAGGTACACTTAAACTAGTTTGGCAATGACTGTAATAACACAATCTGTGCTCATTTTCTTTCTTTCTTCCTTCTTTCTAGAACAAAGGAAGGTTGGGTTGCTAAGGCGTAACAAGGCAGACTTGTTCATAGGACAGAGTGATGGTGATACTGAGATGGCCAATGGTGGTGTTTCCTCACACTCTGAGGATGGAGATGTTGACACATCACCATCTTAGATCGCAGCCAGAGGTCACGAATACCGTAATGGAGTCATCCAACAGATTCAATTCGATGAAGATATAATTTCCATTTAGGATTTTGTTTTATCAATAATCAATTTCATGTGCATAAAACCCTGGTGGTCTGATAAAGATTAGAGAAATCATGCCATCTCAAATAAAATTGGAGATGGTCCATTATAGGAACAAATTTCTCTGAGCAACCATGTATATCAATTTCATAACTGTGTATATCTGTCGATAGGTTTACTGCAAATTTACCCAACATGTAACTAGTTCACCATATGTTTTATTCTAAAGAATACTTTTTCGTTTTTGATACATTTATCTTTCATCGACGCATCAATGGAATTTAAGCATTGGAAGATACTATACATAATTTTTTTCCTATAGGAACCGGTACTTCTTTTTTTAACCTGACCAAATCATGTATATAAAAGAAGATTTAGGGATTGTCCTCTTTAGCTTATTTTATTTGTTTATTTTCTTATTTGGTTATAAGTGAACTTCGAGAATTTTTCTAAACAGTTTAGAAAGTCTGGTGAGCTTCGTTTAACTTGTTTCTAAGAGTTCTAAGATGTGATTTCAAGATAAGAAAAAAAGAACTGCAAAAGTCAAGTATTTGATTTTTGATTTAGAGATAAATAGATAAGATAAGCCGAAAGATTTTTGATTTGGAAATAAGTAGATAAGATAAGCTGAAGAAAAAAAAAACATATGTCATCTTGTATAAACTTTTCTGATAGACCAGTGAACATATCTGCGGATGTATTCAAACATTTCATTTGTCCATGAGTTTTGTTGATTGGGGTCTGCAATGAACTAGACATGCATTCAAGAGAGCTGGGTAATAAATTCCTAGCTTGCGTCTCTTTCTAACATAAAAAATTTGGCTGGTGTCCGGTGATGCTTAAAAGTTGGACCGCTCAACCCGCTAACATCCAATCGAGCTTCCTGGGCCGTATCACCTGTTGGTGTTGCCATGCCTACTCCAGCCACATCCGCGCCTCAATCGCATGGGCTGTGTTGAGACTTAAAACACGAGTTTTTTGAATTTATATTTATTTTTATTTAAAATTTTAAAAATAATATACCGTTTAAAAAAAATAAAAAAAACTAGCCACATCTCGCCCAATGGTCAGGCGGGTAATAAATTCCCACCTGACCATTGGGCAGTAAATGCGCTGGGCAAATCCTTCCAGACGGTTGGATGAGGAAACAAAAAATTCGTCTGATGGATGGATGGGATTTGAGCACGGGCAATTCCCGCTCGATGAATGAGCAAGTTTTGGCTAATATAAGCGCGCGACTGCTCCTTCGCAGCCGCGGCTGACTATGGAAAAGAGACCGGCAGAGAGAGAGAGAGGAAGGGAGAAAGAGAGAGAAAGGAAGGAAGAGGGAGAGAGGGGGAGGGAGGGAGGAAGAGGGAAAGGAAAAAAGAAGGAAAAAGGTAAATTGTTTTTATAATTTTGTAATGTACAATAATTTAAAACCTGGTAAGAAAAAAGGTAAATTATTTTTATAATTTTGTAATGTACAATAATTTAAAACCTGGTAGGTTGCCTTATGGATAATATTATTTATTTTTAGGTTAATTAGTTTAGAATATTGTTGGCGATATTATTTATGGTAATTAGAAATGTGAAATAATTAGGACATAAGGTAGGGTTGGTTGTTAGAGCATTAGTGTTTACGACATGATTTAGGTTATTATTTACATTATATTGCTACCGCATTTTTTAGGGTAGGTTTTTAGCATAATATTTAAGGCATTATATCATAGCCCTTTATTAGGGTAATTTGTTGGCGGCATTATATACGCCATGTTGTAGACAAGACGTTTAGAATAATTTGTAGGTTATTAATTAGGGTAATATGTAGACGACATTATATGTACATATGTTTAAGGCTAGTTCGATTACTTACACTCAAGTGGGATAGATATGTTTAGGGTAAAAGTGGTAGGACATAATTTAGGGTAATAAGTTAATAAAATTATATTTTACAGTATGTGCATCAAATGTTCATGTTGTAATAATTTGTACTGGATGTGTTTTGTCTAGGAAGAATGTTGGAGAAATTATATTTTCAGATTTATTATGGAGAGGGAGAGGTTATGCATGGGCCAAGTGGGATAGATCTAAATATGTTCCGGTCAGTGACTCTAGAGATATTGAGGCTGAGGGAAAAGACATTTGGCCGGTTGCATAACTGCTTACTAAGGACATTAGAATTGAACCCGTACGAACATGTGATCAACATCAGTATAGTGGTCAGTCATGCTAGAGAAGGGTTTTTTTGGGAGCTGCTTTCGATCCGGTCAACCGGGAACTGGAGACGCTATAGGGAGATTGTGACCGCACGCGGTCTCCCCCTAGCGTTGTTTGCCCAGGTGGAGCTGAAAGTAGTTGTTGGGGTCAAACGAGACCGGTGAGGAGGGGGCAGAGAAAGCAGAGGGGGCATAGGAGGTACAAGAGGCAGAGGGGGCAGAGAGTGTGGAGGTCACGCCGCAAGATGCAGGGCAATGTTGGGATACAGCGGATGGAGAAGGTATGCCAGAAAGATCATAGGAGGCGACGGATGTTGTAGATGAAGGGAAAGAAATTGAGGCAATAGTACAATAGATGGAGGTAGATGATGCAAAGGATGAGCAGGTCCCCGATGAGGAAATGTCAAATGGTCCTGGACAAAATGTTGTGCCAAGTGAGTGGAACTCTTACAACTTTGAAGATTTACATGTTGATGAAGGTACAAAGAGGACATAGGAGCACCACGAGAACGAGGTGTCACAAGAATCCATATACCCCACCAAGGAGGCTGTTATGAATGCTTTGAAATACTGGGCACTGTCGCTTAGAAGGAAATTTAGGGTGCAGAAGTCCAGTAAGAGCGTGTACAATGTGAACTGCGTAGTGCCTAGCTGCCCTTGGCGCATTCATGCCTTCAAAGACAAGTGGGTGGATTACTAGATGTGCTTCATAGTGACAGAGCACAACTGTCAGTTGGAACAAATGCAGCAAAGGCACAGGAACCTAAATTCAACCTCCGTAGCGGTGGTCATATATTCACAAACAGGGGATAACATCAACTATGAGCCTCATTCCATAATCTGAGCCATGGAGAAACAATTTCAATACAAGATCAAGTATCCTACATGGAGGGCAAAGCAAAAGGTCTTAGAGATGCGGTTTGGCACATACGAAGCATCGTATGCGAATCTCCTATCCATGTTGGAGACTATAAGAAGGAGGAATGTAGGGACGTACCACGATATTAAGGAGTACCCCGCATCTGGCCTGGACATAGGCAAGTGGGTTTTGCGGCGGTCTTTCTTTGCTTTGGGACCCTGCATAAATCCCTTTAGGTATTGACGACCTCTTCTATGTGTTGATGGTACATTTCTCACCGGCAAGTATAAGGGGCGGATATTGACGGCAATTGCTGTAGATGGCAACAACTAGATTTTGTCAGTGGCCGTTGCCTTCGTGGAGGTTGAAAATACAGACAGCTGGTACTGGTTTCTAGAGCGTTTGAATCATGGAGTCATCTTAGGGAGGCCAAATGTATGTGTCGTACACAATAGGCATGCTGGTTTGCTGCATGTAATTGAAGATATTAAGCATGGTTCGGATAACCTGGGTCACGCGCAGTGGGGGGACATACATAGCAGGTGGTGAATGAGACACATAGGGGCAAATTTCTTCAGGCACTTCAAAAACAAGCATCTCATGAATCTCTTCAAGAGGCTGTGCAAGCAGAATCAACAAAGAAAGTTCAACAAACTATGGAAGACCCTGGACGAGCTGACCACGAAGCAGACCGCTGAGGCAGCGCAAACTCCACAACCGACGGGTAGAGGCACTCCGACAGTAAGGTGTTTTTCAGACTGGATCAAAGATGACCCGAAAGAGAAGTGGGCTCTGCTATACGATACGGAGGAGGCTTGATATGGCATCATGATCATAAACTTGGCAGAGGTGTACAACTGGGTGATGCGAGGGATGAGGGCACTTCCCTTGGTTGCAATTGTGGAGGGATTCTTCACGGTACATGCAGGTACTCCATGGATCGGTACCGTGCAATGTGTAATGCTATGGTTGACAACCGTTTGATCTACTCCACCATGATTACAAAGTATATGGAGGAAAAGATGAAGAAGGCACAAAAACAAGTATCATCACCTATGGGAGCTGCTAAGCTGAGGTATGAGATAATCTGCATGGATAGGGGACACCGAGGTGGGAGATGGGAGAGGGAAACGCAAGAGTGGATTCTCCGTGACGACACCTGCATCTGCTCGTGCCGCAAACCCAGGCTCCTGCACAAGCCACGCTCCCATGTAATTGCTGCTACTTCCATGACGAATCATTCCACCATACCGTACATGTCGGAGTACTTCATGAAGGAGGCGGTCATGAAAACATGGCACGGTGAGATATAAGGGTACGCAATTTTCGGCATATTTACGGAAACACCAGGTCCGGAATGTCATCATGTCCCGGACAGGCAACTAATGAAGTGCAATCTTGGCCGATGACAGCACCGTCGGATTCGAAATAACATGGATCAGTCGGAGGCTAGGCAGGAAGCGAACAGATGTAGTAGGTACAACGAGTTAAGACATATATACAAGAACTGCAACAAGCCGACTAGAGCAGGGTACTTCGATCTACAGGCGGATCCTTCTGGTTTCTGGACGAACTGGTGACGTTCCGATGACTTTTGATCTTTCGAGTTATATTTCGAATTGTATGGGAAAATTGTGAGGCCTTCCCTGTTGTATAAGTAACATTGTAACACATTTTAAGCGCTCTACCGAGACGATGTCTACATATAGTTTTGTATGAAAGCGTGTATTTTTATTTAAATGGAGATGTAGTATTTATGTACTCATGTTGTGTTGTTTATTTATGCATGTAATTTTTCCTTCCAGCATATAATTATTTATATGTTGCACTGTTTGTTTATTGATTTATTTATGGATGCATTAATATTTTGTCGATTCATGTTAATAATGGTTTAATTTTTAAAATGTTTGTTGCCATATGTGTAAGAAATGGTACTAACAGTGTTGCATTACAGGTTCCAACAATTATGGCAAACGGGGACGACGAGTAGCAGGAGCCGTGGCAGCGGGAGCTTTTGGACCCCTTCCTCGACGCATGGGATCGATCATACCTCAATGCCATGTCTAACGTCGAGCTAGGGGTCTAAACGCACCCCCTCCACCGACGCAGCAGTCCCAGCCCGACTTTGCGACACATCCTTCGGAGGGACGACCTCACCGGGACGTGCACCCACCTTATCGCTACACCTTCCCTTCTGGACAAGTCCAACGGGAACGTCGGAAGCATCTGGTCGAGAGTTCTGTTAGAGGGGTTGCACCCCGGAGGAGTTGACAGGACTTGTAGAACCCTTAGCTATGCTGTTATGCAGTAGAACATGAGATACTTACATGCCGGTAGTTTTGGTAGAGTTCTTCAAACTTGATGTACTTTTCTTCTTTATCTTGTAGGCCAATGAGTAGTCTACTGTCTCTCAAGTAGTCATCGTAGCGGTGTTTCTAGACGTCGTTGCATTCTTATAGGCCGACTAGGCATTTTGCAAAATTTGTGCAGGCTTGGTGGGATGTCGCATGGACGTCATGAGCTAAAGGGTCGATCACCGTGTACTATATGACATCCCAGATTATTTCCATGGTAGTTCAGGGCCACCACGCAGGGCCTACGATGAGACTAAAACCCCTAAGTGGCCATAGGGTCGTTACTGTCATACCCGACTAGGCATTTTGCGCAATTCGTACAGGCTTAGTGGCATGTCGCACGGATGTCACGAGTTGAAGAGTAGACCACCGTGTACCATGTGACATCCTAGATTATTTTCATGGTAGTTCGGGGCCATCACGCAGGGCCCCGAACGAGACCAAACTAAGTGGCCATAGTGTCGTTACTTTCATGGCCGACTAGGCATTTTACGAAATTCATGCAGGCTTGGTAGACTGTCACATGGACGTCGCGAGTTGATGGGTCGACCATTGTGTACCATTTTATGGCCCAGATTATTCCCGTGCTATTTCGAGCCCAGCACGTGGATCCGACGCCGAGATCAAAACCCATAAGCGTTTACAGTTCCCCTTCTTCCAACTTACGCATTGGTTTTAGTTCCTCTTCTTCCAATTTACATTGACTATTTATTTCCTACTGCAGAGCATTCTTGTCCGGGGTACCACATTGCACCTATGGCTTCACGACACTCTACGAACGGTTGGATCAGGCAAGCCTGGTGGGTGTCAAATTATCATGGATAACAAGCGCGTCTACCAAGCGATAGCTTGCCTATTCGGACGAGAGCTAGCTACAACACGGAGCCAATCATGATTAGAGACCCAAACTTCTACAGGGGATGGCCACGGTGTGCAAATGGAGTGGATATAGTCATTCAAACCTTTGACAATGTAGTCGAAGGCTGGACTGGCTGACGTTTCTATCGTTGCGTGTACTATGCAGTGAGTCACCCAGACCACAACGGCCGTAGTTACAATATTTTTCCTTCTCACCTTTTTTACCTTCTCATATGCTGACCGATGATTGTGGCTTCAACAAATGGATGGACGACCCCTTTCCAATGGCCGCCAACAGCTACATCGAATATCTTCACGCAAGACTCTCCCGCCTTAAGGAGCGAATAGACCATGCTACTCGCTTGAACAACATGTATTCCCGTATGAAATCGTTCCATCCAAGCCACTAAACTTGTCATCTATGGTGCAACGATCCATTTCATTCCTATATGTCGCACCAATCTTCGGTCTACTCGGATTTCTTTCTTGTAATGCATAACATGTTCTAAATGTCACTGCAGCACCACATTCAGTTCTTTTATCTCATGCATTGTCACTTGAGGTTTCAATTTGTATACTACCATTGTTCGATACTTTGGACAATCCACGAGAGAGAGAACGGTGAGGAGAGACCTACGCATGACAACACGGAAACCCTATGTAGGTAATATGGAAAGAAACTTTTGCGGGCGGACGGATTATATACCTTACGTTAGTCAGTACTGGTACGATTAGGGGTGTTAATTTTGGCAAGACGAGATAGGAGTTCGTTTGATACAATATATACCTACTGTGGTTAACAAAAATCTAATGCACATGTTTCCTTCTGTGTAGTCTTGCTGTTCCGTACTTTCACACATCCATATTTTTTCATAGCGAGCTAGGGAGCCTCTTCACGGCTATATGTGCCTGATGCATGGTGGGAGTTTTTTGGCCCTAGCGAACATGCTCGTCCTCCTACGCATGACATGCGGGTCGTACAATATGGGGACTGGAAAGATGGACCCCATTTGCTACGAGATCGTCACTTTTCGTCGGTTTTCGACTGGCCGACATACGACTGTGGGAATCTTGCCGTTGTGCAGTGGTTTGACCACGTGCACGAGGGGTTCACTGGATGCAAGTCCTACCGATGCCCTGATTACAACGTAAGTTTGCTTCCATTTATGCTATGCTACCACCATTATTATGTACTTATCATTTCTTCTACCTCCAGTTACCAGACATTATGTGCGGTTGGACTCGGTGGATGGATGAGCCATACCCGACAACAGTCTACACCTACATAACATACCTGCACGTAAGAATCAACCGCTTGCAGGCTAGACTGGATGCCACAGGAGGGCCGGCACAACCGACAGGTCAGCAAAGGTTCGTGCGGTCTCCCAGGTCTCGTAGGCAAACCATGCTAGCACGTGCAACGCACAACCAGTAGGTCCTGGACCAGTACTATCAGCTAAACCGATCCTGTCAAGACCCTGCATGCCTTTGTGAATGTCACTACCCCGGCGGACTGAATTCCGAAGTACTCCGTCGAAGAGCCATCATGCAAGAGGCCTACCCCGTGTACTATGACACGGAGTGGGAAGCGACTGCTTAGTGCTCGGCCACTTGGTGTTCATGCTAGTGCCACAACCCTTTTACCCGTCCATGGTGACCACCCATGCATGCCATCGCATCCCTATGTCAATCGTGGTTTCCGATTAAAATGTGGTACTTATCTATTTGTCAAGTCCCCTAAAGGCGCGACGTCCATAGTCATATGCTTCTTGCATGTATGTGTATGTCCGAAATGGTTGCTTACTTTTCAATATGCCACGACCTACATGTGTATTTCATGCCTTCATACTTGTAGTCGACGAAAATTCGCATGCGTCCAAGCACATATATGACTACTGTCCAAACTTTGTTTGCAAAACCCTAACCCATCCAATGTCACTTTGGGGTGACAAAGTCCTGCTTCACCTGCTAATGGTACGGTCGTGCACGTGGGTTGGTCTGGAATCGAAAAAGTTCACCCGACCATTGGGCAGGTTTTGAGCGTGGGGAAATCTTGCCCGTTCAACGGGCGGGTTTTGTGGCTATATAAGGTGCACGGCTGCTGGCTCACACCCTCATGCCGACAGTCTGATAGGGGAACGGAGAAAGAGAGGAAGGAAGAAGGGAATGGACAAAGAGATCAAGTGAGAAAGACAGAGGAAGATAGGGACGAAGAGAGAGAGAGAGAGGAGGGAATAAGGGAGTGGGAGAGGGATCGAGTGCCCTCCATGGCGCCACCGATGATTCTTTACTGAGGCTAGCGGGTGCTGCCGGTGATTCTTCTCTAAGGCACACCGCTATTGCTAACATCGCAGCCTCGACCAATCGCTGCTCCCTCCAACAGGTCAGTCTTTCCTTCGAAAGCCGGACACGGCAGGGCAGAGGGTGCCGGTGGATGTGGAAGCACGGCCGGTCACCACCTGGGCACCTTAAGCTCCGCCCACCGCCTTGGCGGCAGAGATGAGCACCGAGCGAGGGGACTGCTCGCTACTCTTCTCTAGCATCGCAGGATAGCTGTCGGAGTCGGAGCCGTCCTGCCAGATCTCCTCGTCGAACGGCTCAGGCTCCGACAATGATGTTGTGATGCGAAAGAAGGACAGCGAGCAATTCCCCCGCTCAGTGCTCGCCTCTCTAACATCGAGGTGGTCGGCGGCACTTTTGCCACCGAGACAGCGGGCGATGCTTCTGCCACCGATACAGCGAACGACGTATCCACATCCACCGGCGGCCTCTACCCTTCCGCGGGTGGCTTTTCGGACAAAACATGCCTAACTGTTGGGCGGGATTTACCAACGGGCCAAATTTAAATCCCGCCCGACCAACGGGCTGGTTTTAAAACCCGCCCTATCAACAGGCGAGTTTTAATATATCGCTTAACCAATGGGCTGGATTTATTTTCATCCCAATGGTCGGGCAGGAGGAGGCTAGTTTTTTAATTTTTTTAACCGATGTATTATTTTTTAATTTTGAATTAAAGTAAATATAAAATTCAAAAATTTCTTAAAACACCACTGCGATCTGCAGCTACTGGGCTGTTTAGTTGCCGGATGGACTCACTTTGGCCTGTACGTAGCATGCAGACTCGAGGGAGCCATGTTGAGACGGTGCAAGACCTCCATGTTTGGTTGTCAGTATCATCCGAACCCGGTCCATGCAAGGATGCGTTTGGTTGCATGTATCTGAGCTTAGCCAGTAGAAACAATTTATCGAACAACTTAGAGGCGATGGCCTATGTAACATCCCAATTTTTATTAATTAAAAAATTGAAATTTTTTAAAAATATTTTTAAAATTGTATAATAAAATAAAAATGGTAAAGCAAGATATAAAAGCCTAAAAGCATGCAAAAATTGAAATCTTCAAAATATAAAATTAAACCTGATTTTAAATTACTTTTAAAATTTTTAAACCCCGAAACCCTTTTTATAATTGGATTAAATAAAAGAAGAAAAACAAAGAAATGAGAAAAAGGAAAAAGAAAAAGAAAATTGGAAACCCCCGGCAGCCCAACCCACTCACTTGGGCTCTCTTCCTCTCTTAGCCTGATTCCCACGCCCCTCCCTAGCCTATCTCTCCTCCCAATCCATCGCCCTCACCCAGGGCGCCTCCTCCCGCAGCTGAGCCGAAGCCTAGCACATCCCAGCTTGCTTTTCCCCCTCTCTTCCTCCCTATCGCTCGCCTCGCCCGCTTTGTGTGCACGTGCGTGACAAGAGCATCGCGATGTGTCCTCCTGGTGCACACGTCGGACCAGCGGGCGCACGCGCGCGGCCTGAGTGACGTGACCGCGCGGTCAACACCTGCCCCCGCCTCGACTGACCTCCCATGCCATCGCCACGCTCCTAACGCCGCGCCGTCGCCTTCGCGTTCCGCCCCAAGGCCATGCTACATGGAGCAATACGACATGGCATCATGTCTCACCACCCGGTCACCCTGTGCCTTAACTCCCGCCCACGCCCGTAGCCTAGCTCGGCCGTTCAGCTAATAGGCGACAAGGCTTTAATGCCGTGGTGTCACACACCGCCATTTCTACCCGCGACCTTCCCTAACCGCCCGGACCTATAAACAAGCTTCCCTAGCTCCTGCCTATGCCTTTGACCCATCCTCGGGCCGTATAAAACCTAGGATGCCCCTCCGTCGCTCTCCCCCTTGACCGATTCTGCAGCCGCACTCTAGCACCATCCCCTGTCTCCTCTAGTGATCAATCTCGTCTGAACTTAAGCATGGACGATAGCTCTTCCTCTCCTCTACACCGTCCACTCGCTAATCGGCTTCTTCTGTCTTGTAGCTCGCCGGAGCACCCGTAGAGCTCCACCTGCAAAGAAGCCACTCTTTTCTATCTCATCGCCGATGGTGAGTCCCGTCCAAATTCCATGCTCTAGAAGCATCCTGGGGATGTCACCCTTACCCTCCTTGCCTCATTTTGGCCCAGGTCTCACCGGAGCTCGCTGCCGACGAAGGCCCTATTTCAGACGCCGCTGACCTCTATGACGCTAGAGCAATTCAGTCCTCCTTAGTCCTCTCCATTGCTACCAGTAACTCCCGACCCTCTCCAGTAGCTTCTGTGCCCCTCGCGCGCGTTCCAAAACCCTTGAGTGGCTGGCGCCACGGTGAACCGTGACTGCCGCTTTTCTTGCTCGTCACGCCGCCACTATAGGCCGCCTCCGGTGACGCTGTCACTTCCCGTAGGGTCGCGGTAGGCTATAGGACCTTAGCCTCGATGCTGGTGAGTTGTGGTGGCCCAAGTCGCTGGCGCGCCGTCGCTTTCTCCCGACTGGTAACGAACAGCCGGAGGAAGAAAATGATGACATCGGTTGGCGTCATGGTTCTCCGGCTGGGTCGCTGAGCGGTGGGCCTAAGCGCTTAACCGTTAAATAACAGTTAAGGGCTAATCTGTCACTGACAGGCAGGCCCTACCGAGTTTGAACTCGGGGTTAACCCGCTCAGTGTAGCGCCGTCACTGCTAGGTGGGATCGAGGACCCACCCATCAAGTTTAGTGCAAGCGTACTTCTACGAGTGGGCTTTCCCTTCGTGCTAGCGCCCCTGCGCCGTAGGGCCTTCCTCGGCCTGCGTGCTATGCCGACCCGCTTGCACGGTATTTGATGAGACCATGCTCATCATGGATAGAACCAACACCGCATACATATGGTCATTACTAAGTGTTGCTGCAATTACTTCGGCTATGTCAGCATCTTTCACTACATCTACGACAAGTTTGTGACAGTTCACGACATCTTCTACTTCCTCTACGTCTAATATGGTGGCTCCATCAATGTTGCTTCATCGACCTCCACCTTGGCCAGGTCAATCACACAGCTGCCCTCCTCGGCTTTTGGACATAGCGCTATCACCTTCATCAGTTCGGCCACCACCTTGGCCACCTCCCATGCTTGACGGCGTATTCGAGAAAGGCGTATCTCCACCTCGTCCATTTCCTCAGGTCATACAAGTCACGTCGCTCCAAGGCTGGCCCAAGAGAAAGCCCAATTTGGCCACGAGTCCAGTTCGGCCGTCTGCGTGCAGCACAACTTCAAACGGACGCCCAGGCCACATATGAAGTCCGTTTTTGACGTTCTACCACTTCACGGAAAGCTTAGGAGATAAGCTTTCCAATGAATCTGATCTTATTGCAAAATTCCTCCTAGAGCGTCGGGAATCATTAAAACAAGGTGCTGCGTCATCCAGTTGAGCCAAACCGGGCCTGGTAAGCACATCAGGCCCAAGCCCACGTGGTGCACACCCTAGGAAAACCCTAGGACGTCCAACACATCCCTCCTAGCTGTCTTCCTCTTATAAATTCAGTAGCCATCATCGTTTAGACTCGGGTTTTGTTAGATTAAAGTTTAGCCTTTGCTACTTTTCTTGTAATCGCGCGTGTCGGTTAGACCGCCTGTATTACTCATCTTCGGAACCCCACCTACTTGTTTGTGCCTAATTCATATTTGTAATTTCAGATTGCGTTTATCTTGTTCTTACTCGTTCTTCGATTGCTTGCAGGAACAAAGACCTTCGTGGTTAGGTTGATCGCGCGTCCGTGAGATCAATAACCCTCTGGAGTTAGTGTATCGGTTGCTAAGGCGCAACGTCCTGGACGGTTGTAGTCGGGCCGTCAACGTCGATTCCTTCACAAATCGAGAGTTATCCCTCTCATCGAAAGATCGGGACCCCAGCTGCTATCAAGTGGTATCAGAGCGCCAGGTTGATCGGTGAGAGATTTCTACCTCTGTATCTTGTTTTACCTAGAGTCCAGAAAATTGCCCAAAAAACAAATTCCCTCGTCCAAGACAGTTTAGCCTTGCTTTTGCTTCGTAGTCCACACTTTTTGACTTTACGGTTGCATCGTCGAGTCGGTTGCTGGTCTTAGAGTCTTTACCGTAGAGTTTCGAGTTCGTGTCACGTTTTTCGTCACCGTCGCTGCTGTCCAGTCCTGTGTTTTGGCCGTTTCTCCTTCATACGAACTCGGATTTTGGAGTTCTTAGACTTTTTGGAAAGCTTAGAATGTCTTCTCCAACTTTGATATTCAAGCTGAGATCTGATTCGGCCTCCAACACAGAGATATCTTGTAATATATTTCGGGCTGTCTAGAGATCCAATCTGTTACGAATTCGGTTTTCTAATCATAAGTCTTCCATCCGAATCGGATTTTGACGTTTTTGGACTTTCTGGAATCATCACGAAATATCCAAGGAAAAGTTAGTTGGTGTCATCTCCGAATTCGGCCATCTTCAAGTTCCTAAAATTTGGGAATTCTCGAGTTCTAGTCGGATTCAAATTGGATCAATCTGATCCCAGTTCGGTAAAACAGCCGTATCTGTTGATTCCCTTATCCGGTTTGGGCGTTCTTATACTTGTTGGAAAGCTAAGAAGATCCTCTACAACGTTGTCCATTGTATCAATTTCAGGAAACGAAATCTTCGCACCCAAAAATAGCGTTGGATCTGGATCTGTCTCATCTCAGATTTTTTTTCTGGACAGCTTATATTTAGGGGCCCATATCTCCTATTTCCAAACTCTAAATTTGTTGTTCCATATATGAAAATTGATGAGAACGAAAAGATCTACAACTTTGACATAGAGACCTTCCCCAAATTCGGAGCTTTTCTTGAGTGAATTTGCCGAACAACATAACTGCCCCTGCTGTCCTGTTTGGAAAGTTTGAAAAAAAAAGGGCAAGTGCAATAAAAAAAGCCGCGCAAAAAGAAAGAAAAAAAAGGAGAAAAAAAGGAAGGAGCTCTCTACCTAAGTGTTGTGCTTTGTTAGTGATGTCGTTTGTGTCTCGGCTCGCGTCTCTAGTACGGTTTGTCCTAGGACCAGCTTAGTATCGCGTTGAACGTTTATTCAACTTGTTTTGGACTAATGTGGTACAAGCTTTTCCATTGGATTGTGCTCGACCTCCTCTGACTCCACATATACTACTACCAACGAGGCACTTGTGGCGGCATCGATACACCATATCTCCGGAGTGTTGTCTCGTCGGTTCTTGACACCTTCGCTAAGCTTGGTAAGAATTGGTAAGAACTTGAAAGAACGGGTTGAGAGTGGCGACTTGTTTAACCACATCCTATTAATTATTAGGGACATACTCTTTGTGATCATATTATTGTGCTTGTTCTCTTGTTTTCTCCTAACCATGTCGGATATGAAGACAATGGCGTGCCACAATCCGTTGCGACAAGCGCCGAATACAATTTTTGGATCACGTGTTCCTTAAACACTTACGACAATCCACAAGGATTCGTGACATCAACATCGCCACGGCTTCATCAGCGATGATGAAAAAGGTAAAATCAAGTCTGAATTGCCTCCATTTCTTTGGAAAGTTTGATCCTAATGCATATATTAATTGGGAGATAGCGGTAGATAAAGAATTTGCAAAGTATGATTTATCGAAAAACAAAAGATTAGTCTTTGCGATTAAAGCGTTAACATCGGATCGATATATTGGTGGAAGCATATATCTAGACATGATAAAGAACCTAAAACTTGGAGCGCCATGAAAAAACTTATGAGAGATGATTATGTTCCCGAATATGATGCTGAATATTTGCTTACTAAACTTCAACGCTTAAAACAAGGTTCTAAAACAGTTAGAGAATACTATCATGAAATGCAAAATTGTTTGTTGCGTTGTGGTTTACAAGAATATGAAGAAGCTACCGAGTTTAGGTTCATACGTGGACTTAATCATGAAATTCAGAATGTTCTTGTTGATGAAACATTTAGTTCTCTTTCAGACTTGATTAAATTTGCTTGTAGAGCTGAAAATGTACTTGCTGAATCGTCGAAAGAATCATTAGCTTCATTTGGGGCGCCCGTTGTTGCACCTTCTTTTGTAGCTAACATTTTGCAGAAAAGTGAGCACCATCGAGAAAAGGATGGAGAAGAAAGCATGGAGGAAGAAGAGTTCATTGCTGCTCCATACGTATGTGAAGAGTTGGAAATTGAAGTTACACCTACAACCACTGATGAGGACTTTGAAGGTAATATAAAAGGTGTTGTGCTTACACAAGTTGAGAATGATTTTGATATGCTGAAATTGTCCACTACTCATGCTGTCATAGAGCAACCTTTAGTGGAACCACCCGCTGATATTCCTTTGTTACAAGATGATTTACTTGTTGTCTCTTGTGATAAAGAAGAGTTGTGTGATAATGCTTTACTTATATCCATGCCACAACTAGTAAATGAACATAAAACTTTTATTTTAGAACAGAACACTTATGCTGAACATAAACATGTTATTCACATTGCTAGTGAGGAAGATGAGCTATTGATGTCTTCTTTAAATATTTTAGGTTACATTGAATTTGATGTTCTGTGTGATCTAAATAGTTTAAAGGAGAGGATTTTTGTACATTCTGATTTGCCATGGTTATCGCGAAATATTTTTCATGTTGTTGGCAAACACAATGATAAAGGAGAGTATAAAGTGCATAGTTTATATTTGTTCAAATTTGAAACCTCTATTTTCTATGTAACAATGTGATCAATTAGATAATTTCAATATCATATCAAGTACCCCTAATTGTCTTTATAATCTATATGATAGTTTTCAAGAAAGGGAGTGTTTGGGTAATTGTGATTCTCAAGCCATTGATTTGATCGCAAAAGATACGCACGTTGCTTTGTTTCCTGCCGCTACTAACATTTTGCAGGACAATATGATGGAGTCGAGGACGACTCCACTTCAAGAAAGGGAGGATGATGAGACCATGCTCATCATGGATAGAACCAACACCGCATACATATGGTTATTACCAAGTGTTGCTGCAATTACTTTGGTTATGTCGCATCTTTCACTACATCTACGACAAGTTTGCGACAGTTCACGACATCTTCTACTTTGTCTACGTCTAATATGGTGGCTCCATCAATGTTGCTTCATCGACCTCCACCTTGACCAGGTCAATCACACAGCTGCCCTCCTCGGCTTTTGGACATAGCGCTATCACCTTCATCGATTCGGCCACCACCTTGGCGCCTCCCATCTTGGGCGTATTCGAAAAAGCGTATCTCCACCTCGTCCATTCCCTCGGGTCATACAAGTCACGTCGCTCCAAAGGCTGGCCCAAGAAAGCCCAATTTGGCCCAGTCGATTCGGCCGTCTGCGTGCGGCGCACAACTTCAAGCAGACGCCGAGGCCACATCGAAGTCCGTTTCAAGTTGTCTTTGCATCAAGTAATTGCAGAACACTTGGTGGACCATATGTATGCGGCTGTTGGTTCTATCCATGATGAGTATGGTCTCATCAAGATGAGCCTGCCTAGTCTCAGGTGTGTGATTTTCTAGCCTTTAACTAATTTAGAAACTCATAAATGACAAATGGATCTATTAAAAATAGCAAATGACCTATAAAATTCTATAAAAATTCTGTAAAATGCTAGATACATTTCTGGACCTAGGACAAATATCACACCTTGTGTTCAGCAGGTATTGTTGTATTTAAAAATCCAGAACCATGCTAAAGGCTATTAAATAAATGCTAAGGGCTATTGAATAAATTCAAAAAATGGCAAAACTCTCTATATTTGGATTTATAAATTTTAAAACTATTTTAAATTTAATTTCTGATATTGTACCATTGTGTGGTGTTGCGTGTGAGGGTAGGACCTGGAGTGTTCGTGGAAACCCCTGGCGACTAAGACCGCCTTCCCTCAGACTTCGACCAAGGCAAGTCCTTGACACATATTGACTGAACCGTTATCTAATTTAAAGTTTTAGTAGAATTTTCAAACATGCATGCTACTTATAAAATATGTAATTTCTAGAGCTTAGCTATAACCAGAAAATAAAAATGTGTTCATGACCCTAATAACGTTGAACCTTAGGACTAAATATTATGTACCTTCACTATTTGATCTCCTTGAAAGTAGGATGAAAATACTTTACATGGTTAAATGATGACCGCATGATTTGCATTATTAAAATGGTTGCAACTGCGTGGTTTGGTGAAATAAGGCATTGGGTGTAATGCCGGGATTGATATTCCTCCCTTAAATGTTTTTGACTAGGGAGGACCCGGATGACGATAAGGTGTAGGGTATGCATGGTTTTAGGTTTGTGCTCGTACTCCTCCTCTAGTCTAAGGACTGCTTATCCTATGAATCTATAAACTTAGCTCCACAGTACAACCTTGGGTTTTGTTTGTGGATGGACCTGGCCTGTTAAGCTCTAGGCTCTAGTAGCAACTTGCTGATGGAGATGTCCTTCGTAGACATCTAGGTTGTACGGGCACAGACCGTTTTTCCATGTTCGTCGGCGTCTTGGACTGTTTTTCCATGGCCATCCTGTACAACTTGAGGACTAGGGCCATTGGACTGATCCTCCACGGGTGCTCAGGAATGAGTAACGGAGCAATTACTATTAAAATTATGGCCCAAACGGCTTTATGATTCGCACTCCGGTGTGTAATCTCCTGAGGATAAGTGCACCCGCTTTGTAGAATTTAAAACTATTATGATAGCCGTAGTCACGGTTAAGAGCATGTGAAGGGCGTATTCATATGGTAGACTCTTCTTTTCTAAAACAGATCTTAGAGAAAAAGGTTTTGAAAAAGGTCATTTGCCAAAGGAAAAGTCTAGGTGAATGATTTTGGTTTATATTCAAATGGTTTCAAAACCTGCTTTCCTCCCACTTAGGAGAAATCTTAAAAACTTACTTTCCGTAAAAAAACCTAAACCTTGTCTTGTACTAAGTACAGTTGTACTCACACTTGTTATATTCCCTCTTATTTTTTTTGTAACCCCAGTTGAGAAGCAGTAGGCCTACGATTAGCAGTTCGACAATGCCGACGTTGACTACGAGGAGAAACGTTACGAGAACTCCCCAAAAGACTAGGGCACAGTCTATTGTTACTTAAAGTACTATGTTTTGTAAGCTGCCAGACTTTGATTTTCAGCTTGCGCGACGGCATGTGTGTACTGTATCGGGGTTGCTCCCGAGTTATATAATAATTTATTTTTGCTAGTAATGTATCACTCTGTTTTTACTGTATGTACTAGTTGTAACTAGTACAATGCCCGTGCTTTGCAACGAAACTATAAAGAGAAGAAAAAACATAAATTAGAGCAACATATATTATAAATGGATTAAAAATTGCACAAGTGATATGTATATCGCATATGTTACTACATGATCGATGGCGAGATCTTAAAAGAATATCAACATGTATCTCGCATATGTTATGTTCCTCTTAACACAAAAAAATAATTTATTGAGCAAATCAGATAAGCATCTGAGTAAAGATATTTTATTGAGCACACAAATAGAAGAATCAACTAAATAAGTTTGTACGATGATAAAATATGGATTCCTCTGGTGCCTCTCGAAGATGAGGTGATTTCAATCATCTCAACATGTGGAGCAATGATCTAAGAGCCTTAATGGAAAATTGTGCATGATTGCTTTGTTTTAAGTGTTGCCTTCAGTTACAAGCATGTCACATCTGAGAAAATAGAAATGCTTCACTGCCATAATCCAAGAAATGTTTATGTAGATATAGGGTAAGAATTGTTCAGTCACGCCACATGCAGATTCAATGCAGATATGTAGATTGATCCAAGATAAAACAATCATCCAAGTCTAGGCCATTTGAAGCACCATAAGGTGTTCATTGCCACATACAAAACAACACCACAAAGGTGTCCACATACACTTACAAAATGCAGATGGAGAATTCATTTGTTACATGTTGTTCATTTAAGATTCGAGTTACACATATTCTGAAATTGAGAACTGCATTGCAGCCTCTCTTTATGAATCTAAGGCATCTTCCATGTCTTCTTCCTCACTTCCTTCTTTGTGGTAATGCAATTTTGCTCAAATCTAGGAATGAAAAAACTGCAAGTTAATAAAGTTTTGCCTCTCAGTGAAAAACATGGAGGGGGGACAGCATGTACACTATATAAGCAAACATTTAGATTTTTCTTCTATGCAACTTCTCAAATAAACAGCCATCTCCCCATTGGAACCTACACAAACAGGTTATTCTATCAGTTAGAAGCAAAGAGCTTCTATCATTTCCTCATGCTAAAGGAATACATGGCAGACTTTTGTGAGCTGTGAAGCACGTAAAAAATAGTAATATTTCAAAGGACTTCCCTTTCTATCAAATTTATGCAACATAAGTATAAAAGGCCTGAAACTACACATTGCTAATGCCAAATATCTTCATCTATAAAAGTCATCCTTGGTCCAAATCTCCAATAATGTAACAGCTGGTCAATTAAGTTTGTTTGGCTCATCCAATGAAAATACATCATTTGTTATATTTACTTTCAGCGAGATTGTGAGAGGTTGATCTCATGGAAGTTACAGAATAGTTGAACTGCTGGAGAAGTTTAACAGACAGTGCATCTGCTGTTTCTATTATCTTTCTTCCTGCACCACGTAATATATTAGTCCCTCTCCATAAATTAGTAGACAAACATAAGTATACAAGGCCGGAAACTACAAATTTTGTTAGCTTAGACGGATAATAAATTATGTAACATTATATCACGTCTAGGTGAAAAATAAAATACTAATAAATGCAAATATAGAAGTTAACACAAACCTTAGCTAGTATTATGACTGCCAACTTGTGGGTCAGGTGTCAGTTTAGTCACCACTTTTACATCAGGACAGCAATCAAGTTTAGCAAGGTCAAGTTCTCATACATTACTATATTAGAAACATAAGTATCAGGTTTCAAAGTTAGTGTCGAAGATGTCGTATAGCTTCTATCTCATGGCTAGCCAAATCAATTGATCTTGGCATCTTGCAGGCTTTCTATAACTATTTTAATATATCTTTCTTTTAGAATCTAGAATAAAACCAATCAAATGATGGAAGAAGAGCATGTACAAGGGACCTTCACATTTACTCCGGAATCTTTAGTTTTGCTCTTTTCAAGCTTGTCTAATGTGCATGTCAAATGTCAAAAATGATTGGTCGAGGCATGAAGGTATATCTAAACAAATAAGCATTAAGCTTACACATCTTTTTCAGCTATAAATCATTTACATGACTAACCTAATCTGCTACTCGGTCAAAGAGAGACCTGAATATTTGCTTTGGGGGTGGGGTGGTGGGGGGAGGAGTTTACTTCAATTCAAATATAAATAAAACAATCTTAACCATCTCTACTATTAAAAAGCACACATTGGACTCATGGTGTTATATCAATACCAATTAAGCAAACTTTGGACCGTATTGACACACACAAGTTTGGTGCCTAAATTGCTATTCCCAAGTTCAAGAATCCAACTGACATATCCATGCAAGTTTAGGGTCCATGATGCACTCTAATCCAAACTCTATGTATATAACAAGCACATATACCAAAGTACTACATTAAAAATTATATTTAAATTATGAGATACAATGGATAATGATAAGCCGACGCCTCACCTAACGTCCAATAGACACAGTTAGAGCAAAGAACATGCACTATCCTACTATTCGCGTAGGAGTTCTTAGCATTGGATTATCCTACAATATGGTCATATGAGTCATTTTCTTACAGATAACTGTAGATATACTTCAAAGTCAAGAACCAAGATTGACTGAAACTACCTGCAACATTGGGTGCTAGTAAATCCATTGATTCCAAACCCATGCATGGAGATCTGCCTGCACTTGAAATGTTACAAATGAGAAGGACGTTGATAGTTGTATATGGAAAAGATGCACATGGAGTAGAACAATGATTAAAAAAACTACTTTTTTAAAAACTGTGAGCCCTTGTAATAATAATATATATCAAGTAAATAGTTGCAAACGAAGAAAATATAAGACATTATCAAGATCCGGCTAAACATATGACAGAAACAAGGATGAAATTGATCAAATGTATCCTTGGGTGGCTGGGTACTTGATGTTGGTGATTAATATCCACTCCAAAACAATTACCAAATGAAAGATTTGGTATTACTAATATATATCAGAGGGCATCCCACTGATCATATTAGTCTCATCTGTGGCAAATGATTACAGTAGGAAATCATGCTCAACAGAACATACATAAGGTATATTCATATAGCAACATGGGGTCTGAGGCTCCTGACTCAACAAAAAAACTAACCTATTTTTTATTAGTTATTTGGCTGTGTTATGGTATGAGCATTAGATTATGTCACATTCTTCAGTGGCCGTCCATGATGCCTTGCATTGGCTGACTGAGAATTCTTTACACCCTCTGAAAACTGAGGATTAGAAGGCCTTGACCATTTTATCGTGCATCAGCCTAAAATGAAAAAAGTGTCGGCTGCCTGTCTCTAGCAGATAGTCCATCATCCAGAAGAGACCTTTCTGCATCTCTCAGTACATTCAGAGTAACAAAGTACCTACTCTCATATACAAACCTTAGTTTGAGCAGTAGACAACATCGTGTGAACAAATAATTGGAGCGCTCAATTATGACAGGAGCCCAATTTTAGAAAGAAAATAGGACAAAGGAAACTTACGGAAGGAAACGAAAGGACGACGGAGTGCACGAGGTGTGGCGGGTGGACAAAGGCCTAGAATGCAAGCCCTAGGCTGCAGTCGTGGTCGCAGCAGTAGCCGCGGGTGACCCTGTCGCTGATGGAGAGGCCAATGCTGCTGCCGCCTATCGGCCAGTCCTTGCGAGCACGTGGGAGTCGGCGATGGGGGCCCTCGTGGGGGGCTGCGGCTTCTGTCGCTAGGGTTTGGAGGATGGGGGATCTCGCGAGGTTAGGACGGCGGCGCTGTGAAGCTAGGGAGACCGATGTGGTGGCGGCGGCGCTGTGAGGCTAGTGCACCGCAGAGAATATGGTGATGGCGGCGTGGTGGTGGCGGCACTGCGAGGATAGGGCGGCAGCTGTGGCGTGAGGTAGGAGAGAGGTGGCCAGGAGAGGGGCCACTGTCCAGAATGGAGAGGTGGGGATGAAATCCTTCGTGGGGAGGAGAGACGTCGCGGGGAGGGGAGGGGGGAAGGGGCGGCGTCGGGTGAGCAGGGACCTGGCGAGTGCAGCTGGCGCAAGGAGAAGGGGCGGCGTGGGGAGAGGAAGGGAGAAGGGGAGACGCCGGGTGAGCAGGGACCTGGCGAGCGTGGCTGGCGCGGGGAGAGGGAGGTGGTAAGGATGCGAGCGATTGGGTAGTGGGGCGGTGCGCAGAAGGAGAGGCGACGAAGAGATATACGAAGGCATTTCAAATCTGAGCACCAGGAAAAAGAAAAAGAAAGGAGTGGCATGGTGGGTAATTTTATCGAAAGAACCTATTACCAGTGACCACTACAAGGTACTTTTTAATAGTAGAGATTCTTAGAACTAGTGTTGAATACACAGATGAATCAGTCCTTTTGGCCAGGTCCCGATAGCCTAGCCATTCTCCCGTCCATACTAGCCACTCTCTGGCCACGACCCCGCCATGCCAGCCGTGCCTAGAGCCCCGTCACACCGAGTAGCCCTTGGCCGCGTGCTTTGAGCTATGTGCCGGTCCATGCCGTCGACGCCATGGATGCACTTTGGGCACACTGTTCGTACCATGGCCACGTCCGCACCATGCTAGCCCTGTCCTGGCCAACGTCACGCCATGCAATGCTTGGTCACGTATGCCGGTCCATGCCGTCGACGCCATGGACGCGCTTTGGGCTCGTTGTCCACGCCCCCGGACACGCCGACTACTTGTGCTTGCCAACCGTCCTCGCTACCGCCAGCGTTCGGCGCCGTCAGCCTCTGTCCCGTCTGGATCCGGCGTTGTCAGTCCCGCTCCACCCTATGTTCGGCGTCATCGGACTTGCTCCCGCCCATGTCCGGCGTCGGCGTCGTTGCTCCCGCTCGGATCCAGTCCCGTCGTCGTCGTGCCTTCCTAGATCCGGCATCGCCGGTCTCGTTCCCGCCCAGATCCGCCTGTGTCAAGCTCCAGCTTTCCTCTCCTTAGTGCTGCGGCTCTTGCATCTCTTGGCCGTCGTGAATCCCGGGCGCCCCCATGCCTCCCAACTCTTCTGCTATGTGCGCCGAGCCGCCGAAGCTGCATCCCACAGGGCAGGCCCGTGGGAATCGCCCAAATTCCACGTACGGGGGGAACCAGGCTGCGGGGCTCTATTTGCATGTCCCGGGCAGGCATCCAAACAGAGGACGCATGCATCGGGCGAGCTTGGCCTCCAATCACACTATACAAGAATGGCAGGGAGTGACAAGATAGATGCAGGAATCAGACACTAGAGCAGTACCAATACTATTGCCTATTATTACCTCATCTTGCCCTAGATTAATGTCCGCGACTTCTATTGAGCTCTGTTGAGAAACCGGCCCACGAAGGCCCGGTATTGGTCCATGCCGAAACCTTAGAGTTACACTATAAAAGGAGGAGCGGTCCTCCCCATTGTACATACATGAGAAATCAATAAAGAATCGTTCCCCTCCTACATCTGTGTTCATACTCTGATTGTCTTGTGTGTGAATCAAAAACCTCGGACTACACCCAGTAGCGTGGTTGTTTAACACGTTATCAACACGACGCTCGAGGAATCGCAAGATGCCAGAGGGATCGAACGACAACATCGACGTCCTATCGGCATCAAATCGCCATCACGCCGGCAGGTCTAGACAGGACCAGCCGATTTGTCCTACGTGACAGTCGTCGAATCCCTACTTCGATTCACGAAGAACGAAGGTAAAAAGAAAATTGAATCTATGAGCATTTGAATCTGTATACGATAGATCTATTTTTAATATATTCGTAATAGAAAAAAAGGAGATCACGTGTGCAACTCGAAGTTGCCTGCACATGCAGCGCCGCTAATCTGCCGCCGACCTCGGCTTCGCGCCTAACGCCGTCGCGCGCCCTCTGCCGGCAGCCGGCACCCTTCGTAGCATGCGCGCTACTCTCACACCGGCCGTCATGCACGCCAAGACGACCAGCGCCGCGCAGCGTCGCCGCGCCTCGGGTCCTGTGACGCCCGATGTAATGGCGCCCACGCCCACGCGCCCTCGCCCTCGAAGAACATCGCCGGTCCCGAAGGTTGCGCCAACCTCGCCGCCGGCAAGACGCCACCGTCGGCTTCCCCGCGCGATTGAAGCGCCATCGCCCCGCCTTGGGCTGGGCGTCATTCCCCGTGCAAGCAGCGCCGCCGCACCGCCCGTAGCAGCTCCCTTGCCGGCTCCAACCACCAGCGCCGCGGCGCCATCACTCGGCCGAACCAGCGCCGCCGCGCCGTCTGAAGCGGTCACCGCGACGCCGTCACCACCGCTCGTAGCGGCCCGCCGCCGACACATGCCGTTGCAGCGGCACCGCCGGCCGGCATCAGACCGTGCTTCGCTATCGGCTCATAGCCGTCCCACGCGCTGCGCCGTTGTAGTGCCGCCCAAAACTGCCGCCGCCACCGACTCCCCGCGCGCGCCAGCAAACCGTAGCGGCACAACGGGCCGGCCCACCAACGCGGCCCAAGAAAAGTGTGCGTCGTGGGCCAAGCACGCCGGAAAATAAAGGAAAACGGGGGTTTTAGATGGCCGAACGGGCCGACGCACATTGGCCTTGGACCGAGAAAGACAGAAAGGGTCGGCCGGGAACGGAATGAATAATATGGGCCGAGCGAATTTGCACATAGGCCCTCAAACATCTAAAAATTGCATAGAAATTTCACTTTAATACTGAAAATTGTAGAAAAACCCCTAGAAGGTGCTGGAAATTATGGAAAATACATTTCCTAGCCTAAAAGGACCTCGGGATTTTGAATTTTAGTCCCTTTTTTAATTTGAAGCTCCCTTTTACTGCTTTCATGCTTATTTTATGAATTTTTGTCATGATTGCATGTATTTATTGCTTTTAGTTTACTGGAATCCATGAGAAAATTGAAATTTTGACAACCATCATCCGGATTACACGCAGTAATCTAATAAATAAATTTAATGAACATGCAGATGACAGGCATCGTGAACTGTAAGTTTCAGGAACTGGCCCATTATCTCACGTGGGCATTTGATGTAAAGATCGTGCTCAGGAGCAAGAAGCTCTGATGTGCTATCGGCCTAGGGTCCTCGAAGGACGAGCAACCTACGCCCGAGCAGAACGATCAGGCTTTGCATTTTCTTAGGCGCCACCTCTCAGCCACTCTGAAGAATGAATATATGGCTGAGGGGAGTGCACTTGAGCTATGGAACGCATTCCAGAAGTGATTTGAAAAGCTCAAGTACACTATCCTGCCCCAGGCACAACAGGATTGGAACCGCATGAGGTTTGCAGACTACAAGACTGTGGCTGAGTACAATTCTGCTTTGCATAGAATTTGTACCAATCTCACTCTCTGTGGAAAGAAGATCACAGATGAAGAAAAGATTGAGAAAACTCTCTCTACCTTCCACCCTAGTGCTATTCAGGTTGCCCGCAGCTATCGACAGGACGCATACAGGGAGTATAGCAAACTGATCGATGTGATGCAAGTTGCGGAATCGTAGGATGAAGTTTTTCTCAAGAACTTTGTCTCGCAACCAGGAAAGGGCAATGGCACAGAAGTCAATGCCAATAGCTACAAAATAAAGAAACCCAATCAAAGGAAGAGGGGCAAAAAGGGAGGAAAATGAGGGAAAACAGCCCAGAAAAGGCCTAATGCCCAAGAGAAGTCAAATGACAAAGAGAAGCCACCGGTCAAGCCGTATGGAGAACAGAACCAGACGTGCTTCCGTTCTGGCACTTGGGGACACTGGTCGAAGATTTGCTAGGAACCCAAAGATGTTGTCGCTGCATACCAAGCTAAGAAGAAGAAGAAGGGCAAAATGCAAGCAGAGGCACACTTCACCATGGCAGACGATGATGATGCCTTGGATTTAGATGTCCCTGATACCACAACCCCACTTGATGAAGGAGGGAAGATCTCTGTTGATGACATAGAGGCAGAAGTGGACGCCCTCTTCACTGAATGAATTTAGTGCATGAATAGCACTTTTTAGTACTTTTTGGATGATGGTAGTCATTTGTGAACAATTGAATAATAAATTGTAAGCTCTAGAAGAGCAAACTATTATTTTTCTCATGGTTGAACATGCAGTCTATTTTTCTAGTATTCTACTTTGCAAACAATAATTATGCCACTATTTTGATTGGAATTGTATTGTATCTTTCTACAATTTGTGTAGCGCCAAATGGAGAAAATTTGTATTGTCGATAGTGGCACGACAAATACCATCTTGAGAGACCAAGTACTTCCAGTCGATCACAAAGAACACTGGAAGTATTACCACAATCGCAGGTAGCAATTCATGTATAATAGGCTCTGGAAGAGCCACGATTATACTGTCTATGGGTACTATCCTGAATATTGAAGATGCGCTCTTGTATCCAGAATCTACGAGAACTCTCTTAAGCTTCAAAGACATTCGTGCCAATGGGTTTCACGTAAAAACATCTGAAGAAAATGGTAAAGAATATCTATGCATCATGAAACATGCAGGATGTGAAAAGATGGTAGCAGAGAAATTTTCCTCATATGAAACTGGATTGTACTACACCCGTAGTGTATACTTCCCTGAAGACTGCATTTAGAAGCTCTGAATTATTTTCCCTTTGGCATTGCCGCCTAGGCCACCCTGGTCTTAGAATGATAAGGAATATAGTAAACAACTCGTAAGGCCATAACTTCAATGTTAAAAATTTCCCAAATCAAGAAGATTTTGTGTGTCGTGCATGTGCCACCGGGAAATTTATAACTCGGCCATCCATTATGAAAGTAAGAGATGAAATCCCCGCATTTCTAGAACGCATCTAAAGGGATATTTGCGGTCCAATTCAGCCCTTACCAGGACCATTTAGGTACTTTATGGTGCTCATTGATGCGTCCTCGAAGTGGTCACACGTCTGCTTACTGTCCACTAGAAATCATGTCTTTGCAAAACTGATCTCGCAGATCATTAGAATTAAGAACACCTTCCCCGATCATCACGTGAAGTTCATTAGAATGGACAATACAGGAGAATTTACTTCGAAGGCATGTGATGATTACTGCACAGCACTAGGCATCGCAGTTGAGCACTTCGTACCTCATGTTCACACACAAAATGGGCTAGCAGAGGCTTTGATCAAGAGAATCAAGTTCATTGCCCGGCCGCTTTTGCAGAGTTGTAACTTGCCCAACACTTGTTGGGGACACGTAGTCCTGCACGCAGCAGTACTCATCAATTTTTGACCATCAGCCTACAACATCCATTCACCAATGCAACTAGTGCAGAGGTCATACCGAAAATTTCCCACCTTAGAAAGTTTGGATGCATGGTATATGTACCGATACCAGCTTCGCAGCGGACTGCCGTGGGCCCACTCCGTAAACATGGGATATATGTCGGATTTGAAAGTGCATCTATCATCCGATATTTGGAACCTATGTCGAGGGACTTGCATACAGTCCGGTTCGCTGATTGCATTTTTGACGAGGATAATTTCCCGTCATTAGGAGGAGGAAATCAACCTTTGGATGAAAAATGTCAGGAAATCATATGGCATTCCACTGGTATCCTCGCACATGACCCTGCACTAATGAAGCAAATCAAGAAGTCCAGAAGATAATTGACTTGCAGAATCTAGCAAATGAACTGCCTAATCATTTTTGTGATATGAAGAGCATGGTCAAGTCGCATGTACCTGCTCGAAATGCACCAGAGAGGGTTAAAATAACAAAGAAAACAGAAGGTACCCCGAATCCTGTTCAAAGGCCTCCAAACAAAAACAAAAGAACAGAAACTCTGGCTCCTCAAACCCGAAGTACTCGGAGACGTCCGGGGAAAGAAGGGCAAGAGGACTTACCACAGCTTATCACAAAAATGCCCCCAAAGAAAGAAGGGGAGCCAGTTGAGACATGGCACTGGGAAGAAGCCCGAGGAAAGGGCAATACCAGATTTGAATGTTCCACTGAAGGAAGTCGCCGGCGAAAATGTGTGTGCACACATAGGCGAAGAAAAGCTAAAGGAACTTGCCCCCGTGATGGGAAATAGCAGAGGAAGGCAAGTAGAAGTGCGAGAAGAAGCACCCTATGATGAAATGGCTATAAATTATGTATTAACGGGAGAGTCTATGAATAGAGCAACAGCCAACGTGGATGTATATTTTGCAAAGAAAATTGCCACTATCATCGACCACGATCCTGAGTCTGCATCTCTAGCAGAATGGAAGAAAAGGCCGGACTGGGAAGAATGGAAGAAGGCAATATCTGCTGAATTGATCTCTCTGAACAAAAGAGAGGTGTTTGGGCCTGTATGCCTCACACCTCCCCATATTCACCCCGTAGGTCATAAATGAGTCTTTGTTCGGAAGAGGAATGAAAAGAATGAAATTGTAAGGTACAAGGCAAGGCTGGTTGCTCAAGGTTTCACTCAACGT
Source organism: Olyra latifolia (assembly GCA_036346145.1). Classification (NCBI taxonomy): domain Eukaryota; kingdom Viridiplantae; phylum Streptophyta; class Magnoliopsida; order Poales; family Poaceae; genus Olyra; species Olyra latifolia. The sequence goes on along the minus strand of CM070524.1, from coordinate 35,724,694 downwards.
CCTGGAGTTGATTATGAAGAAACCTACTCCCCGGTCATGGGCGGAATACCTTTAGGTACTTGATCTCAATGGCATTCAATTTGAAGTTGGAAATGAAAGTGATGGATGTTGTAACTGCATATCTTTATGAAAACTTGGATTCGGACATATACATGAAAATTCCAGAAGGTATCTCTGTCCCGAATCAAGATAGAGCAAATAGAAATCGATATAGTGTGAAACTTGAGAAATCACTTTATGGACTCAAGTAGTCAGGAAGAATGTAGTATAATCGCTTGAGTGAATTTCTCTGCGAAAAGGGCTACACAAACAATGAAGATTGTCCCTATGTGTTCATACAGAGATCCCTAAATGGATTCTGTATAATCTCTGTCTACGTGGATGACATGAACATCATCGGGACAAAGAAAGAGATAGAAGAAGCCTGCTCATACTTGAAGTCTGAGTTTGAGATGAAAGATTTGGGAAAAACTAAATTTTGCTTAGGCTTGCGGCTCGAGCATGTCCAAGGTGGAATCTTGGTATACCAATCATCCTAACCCAGAAGGTGTTAGAGAGATTTGGGTTTGAAAAGGCATATTCCGCGAAAACCCCAATGGTCGGAAGGTCACTGCAAGCAGACTAAGACCCATACAGGCCTAGGGAAGAGGGGGAGGAAGTCCTGGGATCTGAAACCCCATACTTACGTGCAATTGGTGCGCTCATGTACCTCGCAAATAGCACTAGGCTGGACATTGCGTTCGCCGTAAATTTGCTGGCTCGATACAGTGCAGAGCCAACCAAAAGGCGTTGGAAGGGGATCAAGGACATCTTCATATACCTTCAAGAAAGCAAGGATCTTGGCTTGTTTTACGGAAGGAATCAAGAATTGAATCTAGTTGGCTATGCAGATGCAGGGTACCTGTCTGACCCGCATACTGGTAAGTCACAAACCGGGTATGTTTTCCTTTGTGGTGGGACGGCCATTTCATGGAGGTCATCAAGCAGACACTTGTGTCAACTTCTACAAACCACTCGGAAATAATTGCCCTGTATGAAGCCTCTCGGGAATATGCATGGCTTCGAAAAATGGCTCACCACATCCAGAAGTCATGTGGACTGAATATTGAACAAACCCCCACGATAATATATGAAGATAATGCAGTTTGTGTTGCTCAAATGCAGATAGGCTATGTGAAAAGCAACCAGACGAAGCATATTAACCCCAAGTTCTTCTATGCTCATGAAATGCATAAGATGAACGAGATCAAAATATTGCACACTAAGTCATGTGAGAATTTAGCTGATTTATTCACTAAGTCTCTCCCAACATCTACTTTTGAAAGGTATGTAAAGGGAATTGGGATGAAAAGACTTAGAGAAGTGCAGATTTCAGGGGGAAAATGTTCACATACTCCAAAATAAATCTTAGACATGTAGTCTAAGTACCCAAGGGAATGTTATAAAGACGACTTGAAAATTGGGTGAATTGTACTCTTTTTTTCTTAGTGAGTTTTCACAGAAGTTTCTCATATAAGGTTTTTAACGAGGCAATTCGTGCAGCACAAAGCGTATGCTATGTACTCTCTCTCTAAATTTTTTCCACTGGGTTTTTATGGAGTTTTAATGAGGCATCTGCATCTCGCGGCAAAGGCCAAAGGGGGAGTGTTGAGAAACCGGCCCACGAAGGCCCGGTATTGGCCCATGCCAAAACCCTATAGCTACACTATAAAAAGAGGAGGGGTCCTCCCTATTGTACATACATGAGAAAGCAATAAAGAATCGTTTCCCTCCTACATCTGTGTTCATACTCTGGTTGTCTTGCGTGTGAATCAACAACCTCGGACTACACCCGGTAGCGTGATTGTTTAACAAGCTCTTTTATTGTTCACAATGTTGAATTTTAGATCTAAGTGCATCTAAGAGGTTAAGGACCGGATAGACGACTAGAGAGGGTGAATAGAAGCCAAATTAATTTTGACTTTTCTTTATGCCTCACCATTGATCTTCCTTGAATGTTTAGTCCTGTATTAACTAGCTATGGAAGCAACCGAGACATAAGGAAAAAAAGGAATCAAGCCAGTTATCAAAGCATCACTCTTTAGATGTCGGATGATTAGGGGTATGTCAGATAATTCGATGTGTTCGAGATTATCCTATGTACAGCGCATAATCCAATGTGTGCCGGATGATCCGGGCCGTTCCGCATGATCCATGCCACAAACACCTTGAAAAACCGCACTTTGGGTGAAAACCAAACTTGATAGTAATTCTTGATTGGAGCGACAAATGGATCTCAAATTTGGAGCACAACTACCTTATGATGTTTAGCACCTAGTCCCAATCAAGAGTCAAGGCTATAATTCCCCCAAACTCAACCTTTTGTGTTTTTTAAAACTTCGGTCATGAATCGGGAAAACAAATTCTTCGATCCATGGCTACACCTTAATGGTTACTTGGATTAGTTCAATCAAGATGGTTTCTACACATATTATGATACTAAAGCATAGAGGAAATTCAATCAAAACGAGGAACAAGAATTCCAAGAATTCAAGCCAATAACACCCAAGAAAAAGACCAAAACAAATCGGAGGCAAAGAAGCACGAAATTGAAATCATGAGTTGAAGCCTTCTTGATGATTAACAAAGGAATGATTATAGCAGAATGATAAGGGAGGATTAAGACAAACCAATTTCCAAGAAACCTTGAGTGATTTAGCTAAATGTATCTTCCTCAAGCCCTCTCTAAAGCCTCTAAAGTGCTTACCTTATCTCTAGGGTTATGAACCACTTATATAGTGGAGGCATGACCAGCCACCCACCTAGGGTTTCATCTCTCATTACATTGTGGGCTCATCCGAAACCCGATAAGACACCAGGTTTTCTCTCTCACACTGCACGCTTCTCAAACCCATTTTGATCCATCTTACCCTTCAAGATAATCAATGACGACCTAAACCACTTATCCTTGCGTCGCGGTTTCTCCAAAATCGTCGTTGCTTGCCTCCATGGCTGCCAAGTCCGCCATGCATTCAACTCTCCTTGGACTACTTTAGCTAGCGCGCCTTGAAGCTTTCGTTACCAATCACTACCGTCCACGTGCCTAGACCGAGCCTGATCAACTCGCGCGAACTCTTGATCATATGGACCATGGATCACTCATCTACGTCCTCGATCCACTTCACCGACGTCGATCCACTCCGGTCACCTGCGCACATGAGATGAGCCAATTTTTTTCCCAGAAACAAGCAAACCTCAACTTGATCCTCATTAATTCATAAACACCTACACTTCATCAAACCGTCATGAACATAAAATAAAGCACGAGCCGAACCAAAACATTTAGCAATTCTAACATAAGTGACTATAATCACCTAAGCCCCTATACAGTAGTACATTCCAACAGTTTTTATGAATTTTTTCGCTGCTCAAATGCAAAAGTTGTCCAATAAGAAAGATGCATCATGTAAGTCTACTATCCATAATTTTTCGAGCACAAGTAGCCCTTCAAAAGTGCAAAATTCAATCTACTATCCATAATCCTTTTTGCATGTACACTTCAGATTATCCTATGTACATTGGATAATCCAGCTGAATAAAGTATAAGATAGTAGTTTCTATATTTATAGTCTGCTTGAATAGTCGATGTGGTCCAAATAATCTGAAATAACACTTTGCTCACGAACTATTTCAAGACAAATTGATCCAAACTATTAGTCTGATATAGCACGGATAATCCAATGTGGACATGATATAGAAAGGAATTCATCTGGATTACTGATCCACTTGAATAGTCCGAGATCAAATCAGTTAATCCGTTGTGAACTTAAGCTAAAATAAGAGAAGTTTTTTTCAAACTTGATTCATGTAACATCCTATTTTTGGGTGTTTTTCTTTCAAATATGAAAAATAATTTTGACAAGGTTAATTTTTAGCTTTTGGGCAAAATTCTAAATTCTACATTTTTTTCCAGTATACTTTCTTCATAAAATTTTGACTTGAACCTGTGTAGGACCTTATCCTTAACCTATTTTTGAAAATTATACTACTCCTATATACTTTTTGAATCCATTTTCAAAATCAAAATCCATTTTCGGCTTTGCTTCAAAGGTTTCCCCCCTCTTTTCTTTTGTTTGGGCAGCCCATTAGGCCACACCCTGGCGTGGGCCCTCCCAGGCTGGCCTGCCAACCTCCCCGTCGTGGCCCAACTCGGCCCACCCGAGCCTCATTCTTCCTCCTCCTCTGCTCTGTCTCTTTCTCTCTCTCCCCTTCGGTCTGCTTCGCCAGAGCTGCACCAAACACATCGGCCCGACCTCGCTGACCCCGCCGGTGCATTGCCCCTCTCCTGCGCCGCACCCCGCCTTGCGCCCTGCTCGGAATCGAGTCCTCATCGTGCCGCCGCGTCGCCAATCGGACGGCCGAGTTGGTTACTTCCGGAATCTTCCCCCTTCCCCGACGCTGACTTCAGCGAGCTCCAATCCTTCGCCGGCTCCCTATTGGCCGACCGCCTGTAGAGTTAATGAGCGCTTATACTTCTCCGCGGCCAGGAAAGTACATGCTCGCCCCGTTTTTCCCTTGTAAGGACAGTTCCCGTCCTAGTTTAATTCACCACCGTACGGCCCCTCCCTGGCTTAGTACAAGCCGAGAATTCTCTAATCCTTTCCTCCTCTCCGAGCCACACACTCCCCTAGCTCTATATAAACCTTGGCGCCCCTTTCTTTGCTTCTCTCTTCTTCTATTTTGGCCCCCCGAGCTCTCGTGTCGATGAGGAGCTTCCCCGGTGAGTCCCCACCCCTGCCAGTCCTCACAATCCCTTACTCTTCCCCTCCCCAAGCTCTAACAGCACCCAATTGGATTTTCTTCCTCTACAGCGCTGGGAGAGTTCCTCCACTACCGCCGGAGCATTTTGCCCTCTCCTCGATTTCGCACCAACGGCTGCAAATCAAGAGCTCTCCTTCGGTCTATGGCATCCCGAAAGCATCCGCCATCTTCCCCTAGGAGCAATTGGAGGGAGGAGCTCTGGAGTTCATGCACAACTTCTTCCTTTGTTCTGCCTTCTCCCGCTTCGTTGTCGCCGGCTTGAATCGAGCCTCCCCCGCCTCAACCAACCGTGCGGTATAGCTCCACTAAGCCCCTAGATGCTCCCCAGTAGATTTTTCACGCGCAAGAACCTTAGGTTCGTCTTGTTCGTTGCTCGTTGCCGTTTCCTTCCACCTCGGCTCATCGCACCGCCATATCTGGTCGCCTCCGGCGAGAGCGCCAACGACATGTCCTAGACCCTGTTCCCCTCTACCCGTAAGGATCTTGAACTCCTCCTCTAGTGCACTAGAGCGTCGCCAGTTCGACGCCGAAGCATCACCGGAGCACGGACGGGAGGAAGAAGACAACGACGTCAACGCCACTAGCCTCTCGCGTCACTTCCCTCTCTCGTTGACGATCGGGGCCCACTTCAATAGTGCCGTCCCATTTAAAAATCCCGCGGAGCTGTGATGTGAGGCTAACATGTGGGTCCCGTACATAGACCTATGTCAGAGACTCGTGGGCCCCGTGCCCACTGTCGATCTCCCTTCGCGCCTGTTGACGCCGACGCGTTCGCGAAGTCGCTCGTGGTCGCGTCGCCTGCTCATCATGGGCTTTGGTTGTGCAAGGCCGAGCCCATCACTGTGCGTAGTGATTTTTCCAGCTTTTAGGATTTAGGAAATCTAATAAACGTGTGTTTAATTTTCTAAAAATAGTTAATGGCTTGTAAAATTTATGGAAAAATTCTGTTAAATACTAAGATGAATTTTGAATATAGGAAAATTATAAAATCACCTTTTAGTGACTTTTATACCTTTATAAATTAAGTAGCTATGAAAGAAGGCTTTAACTCTAGTTAATAAATTTCAGAAAATACTTAACCTCGCTGGAATTGATATTTTAACTATTCATTAATCTGTGGGATTATTATAAGGGTAGATAATTGCCTTTTTATCTTTTTGGTCATATAGGCATAACCTAAATAGATACATAAAACTATAATAAATCTCATAATCACTTCAAATGGAAAAAAGATTTAAATCACTATTTATAGTCTGGTTAAAACCTGAGAAATATATATGAAGTAAGATGAAACCCTAGGAGTAACCACTCATGGCATCCAACATTTGAATTCTTGGGCATACTGTTAATTTTGGTACCGCTTTGGTGATTTGCCGAATTTAGAGAACCACTTTGGTGATTTGCTGAATTTAGAGAACGAGGAACCGGAGAACCTGCCAAGCGAGGATAATCCTCTGGACTGTGATATTGAGAATCCAGGCGAGCCAACATTCTAATTCATGCTTCTCACCCATGATTTAATCAAGTTTATGTTGATTTAAACTATGAAATTGCATGCTCTACTTTCCACTATTATTATATTTGCAATGTGATGCTGCTAGAGCTTGTCTAGTTAATTTTCCACTTGCTAATAAGTGTTATAATAAGCATAAACATCACCCTTGATAATGTTTATTTCCCTTGTCCTTTGGTAAAACAGAAGGGTAGCAAGTAATACCTTGATTAATAAGTCTTTGGATATGCTTAGCCTTGTTGGTCTAGGTCAAATGGGTAGATCTTTGCCTATCAACGATTTACGGTATAGATATGACATATCGATCCTATCAACATTGCAATAGCATAGCAACGCTATCAACGGTGCAATGATATAGCTAGTCGCTGGTCTCAACTATCAACGTAAACGGAATAAACGAGAGAAAACTCATTGCACTCGGGTGCCAGATCAGCCTGAGTGCAAATGTTGGTAAATTCTTCTTATTTTAAAGATTTATGATATCTTGGATCTTTGGATCCTGGCCTTAGTTAAGCTTAAGACGATCATGCCCCTTGGTTAAGGGGTAAGTCGGTCGTCACTTTGGAAGTTGTGCGCCAGTTGTAGGTATGAGTATGGGCTCATCATCAGTTACTTTGGGAGACATGCGCCTCTAGGAGGGTACGATCTCACCAGTTGTTTGGAGATAGCACCCACGGGGCCAGCACGACGTACTGCGTTCAGCACACAGATCGATGCCATGGATGGGTGCGTGATTTACTTGTCAAAAGGGCATAGTTACCATGTGCATACGTACCCTGGTTCACCTTATATCATCTTTCATTTGGCTTTGGATCGACATAGTTCATATATTCATACATTGGTTGCTAACGAAACTTGGCGGCATCACCTGATGAACCACTTGAAATGCTAGCCCATATACAAGAGCTAGCATTATCAAGTAAAGAAAATAATATATTCCGCGGGACATTGGTTACCTTCAGGTTCCCAAGCCTTTCCCATGGCCATTCAGTCAGCAGGCCTGGGTTTGTACCCATCGTCTCTGGTGCGAGCTCCGCTTGTAGCTCAAGCTCGTGCTACTGCTAACATGCTCATAGCGCCTAGCTCTTCATCGCTCTGCTTATATACCACCGAAATGGCCGAGTTTGTGGAGCTATTCAGCAAGCTTAATTTCCATCTTTATCACTCTGTTTATATCTGAAATACCGAACTAATGACCGGTTGTTGTCACAGCTTTCCATCGTTATCGTGCAGGCCAACCATTTCTCGAAGGCGCAACCAAACAGTTCCATTTTGACTCATCAGTGATCTCTTATACGTTGACCGTACATGTTTACATGTTTTATCCAATGCCAAGCGACCTCTTACCTACTAGCTTAAGTGCTCTCCAATCAATATCCTTTTGGTCAAGAGAACATAAGCGGCTGGATTAGGATATTCTATGGGTGGAGGCAAAGATAGCTAGATCTTGGCATTTAACAATTCACAAGAAACCGTCACTGCTAAAAGCACTTGTGATTGAGCCCCATCCCTCGGGCCTTCATCATGGAGCAATAACCCCAAAAATCCAAGCCAATACAACCATTGCGGGGGTCCGAACCATGTGATAGGGAACGAACTAGCAAGTGGCCGATTCGAGCTACCGGATTAGAAGGTGGAGCCGCCACGTCGCCTTGTCGGAGGGGAGGGGAAAAATTAAGGCTGACCAGGGGAAATGTGGATTTCCAAACCTAGGAACGTGTGGGGATCCCGGCCGGAATTATGGTTCCTAGACAAGCCATAAGAGGGAGGGATGGAAGAGAGAGAGGAGGAGAAGGGGGCAAAGTAGAGTTTTAGCGCCAGATAAATTATTATATCGATCAAAATACTATAGGGAAAATGGTCAACAAATTACAGTGTTGTATATATAAGTGTCAGAAGAGAGCGTCCAATAATTTTAGCTACCAAATTTTGCTTCAATAGCCATGTCCCATTGTTAAATATTATATTTGGATGGTAAAGTTGCAATAATTATCTTGTCTTGCTTATATTTTCAAACACTTGACCTCATGGGGCTCATAGGAGAGAGAGGAAAAACTATTTTTTATATATTCAGCAATTTACGGGATGCCCAAATATCCTAAATATAGGAGACCAAAATCTCTCCCCTAAATTTAGACCAAAACTACTCCTAAATTTAGGAGTTGTGATATGGGAACTCTTGAAAGCACGTTTTCCACATCTATATTCTAAGAGCATGTTCAGAGTTACTAAGGGTGCGTTTGGTTGCCCGTTTGTGCTCAGCCGGGCTCGCGTGAGCCAGATAAACGTGCGTTTGGTTGCCGTTCATTGCTCGAGCTGCATCCATAGATGCAAACAGACTACCGAGCTGGCCCGCTGGAAGCGGCGTGTGCGGCCGTTCATGAGCCAGGCTCGCGCCGGCCGCAACGCAGACTAACAGATACCGTACACAACGCTACTAACAGATACTGTACACAACTTTTCAACCTTTCAAAAATGATTTAAAATTCAAACAACATCCAAATTCAATGAAACAAAAAAGATTGGAACCGTAGATTCAAGTACAAGGTATTAAAAAAATTTCAGATTTTTTTGAATTTTTATTTTTGTTTTCAATTTTATTGATTTTCTAGTATTTGGTTTTTTGTATTTTTATTTTTTTTTGAATTTATTGATTTTCTAGTATTTGTTTTTTCAATTTGTCCATCCCTATAATATTGAATTTGTCCATCCAATTTCCCTTCTAGTGCAACCAACCAAACAACATCTCTACACATCCTGTCCAACCTCATACAACCAACCAAACAACATCACTTTGCATCCACTCAGCCTGACTCCACTCAGCCTGGCTCCACTCATACAGCCTGGCTGAGCTCATACGGCAACCAAACACACCCTAAGCTGAATGAATAAATTGGACTTTAAGAGGATCTTGAATCTATCATTTTTAAGCTGGTCTACTTCATTTATATTATTTTTAATAGTTTGGAGAAATTATAATTTGAAAAAGATAGATTAAAAAGTCAAAACTGTTTTTCAATTCAGTTAGGGTGTGTTTGGTTGCCGTATCAACTCAGCCATGCTACATGAGCTCAGCCAGGCTGGTTGGAGTCAGGCTGAGGTGATGTAAGGGGATGTTGTTTGGTTGGTTGTATGAGATTGAACAGGTTGCGCAGAGATATTGTTTGGTTGGCTGCACTAGGAGGGGAGTGGGATGGACAAATTCAAAAGAGAGAAATAAAAAACAAAGAAAATAAATTCAAAAGTAAAAATTAAAATTTTTTAAAAATACTAGAAAATCAATAAATTTGAAAATAAAAATTAAAATTAAAAAAATCTGAATTTTTTTAATACCTTGTACTTGAACCTATGGTTCTATTTTTTTTTTGTTTTATTGAATTTGGATGTCGTTTAAATTTTTAAAAAATGTTGAAAGGCTGAAAAGTTAGCGTGAAACTAGTTACTACGATGTTAGTCTTATTGTATTGTTAGTCGTATCATGGTGCGGCGGCCATGCTCGAGCTCGGCTCATGAAACGCCGCCGCTGCTTCCCATGAGCTAGGCTCCGAGCCACTGTTTGCACGTCCATATGCAGGCGACGAGCAACGAGCAAGCAACCAAACATGCATTTACTTTGCTCAAACGAGCTTGGCTGAGCACGGACGGGCAACCAAACACGCCCTTAAACTCAGCCATTCTGAACAATGCATAAATTTGAATTAAAGGAAGCTTGTCGGAGACCTACCCAACATACTTGTTCTTGCTGAGCAAAATGCTACCCTCCCGTCCCGTGGGCCGTGGCTCAACCTAGTCTGATGGAGTGTCTCTTTAATTACATTACAATATTACAACTAATATACATCACTGGAGCAGTGGAGTGCATTAATTTGGTATGAGCATGTTTGTCTTATCTTCGCGATCGCTTTCACGTCAGTCAACCACCGAACTGGTCCGATCCTCCCTTCCGCGATCACTCCCCACCTGTGGGCCGTACATTTCTGATGTCTCCTTTAGTATGGCAAGTACGATCAATGGCCCTCTCCAAAGTACGATCAATGGCAAGTATGATCAAGTTTTACCTTTCCAGAAAACTACACTGTAGTCCCTCAACATACGGTAGATCTCACTTGACCCTTTGAATTTTACTTACTTTTTCGGCCTCTAAAACTATACCGTTTACACCTTATACTCAAAACTGTCAGGATTTCAGTTAAATGTTAAGGTGATACCTACGTATGTTCCACACCACTGTTAAGTGTTTACTAGACGGTCTATGTGCACAAGGGATAGTGACATAGCATCCACGTTGTCTTCTCTAACCCCTCTACAAAAAAGTGCATTATAGCTCCTAAACTTGCCTCTACCGCTCTCTCGCTCCGGTGCGACAGTGAGTTAGGCGAGTAGGTGGCCCAGCCGCGGCAGTGGCTTGGTTATGGGCTGTTTGGTTGCCTTCTCTCACGAGCCTGGTCCGTTCGACTCGCCAGGCTGATGGGATACGGGATGCATAGATATAGAGACGGTGTTTGGTTGAGTGTTTAGTAGGCAGGTATTTTAAAATTTATATAGCAAGTGTGATCTAGTTTTGTTCGAAAAAATATAAGGAACCTATTTTTGAAATCGGTTCGGTAATCGGAGATGCTAATCAAAAGATATAAACAAAAAGAAAAAAGAAAACTTACATATCCACGTGGCACGTACGCATAGTTTGATATTGTGGCTGACAGTGGCCTCTTGCGCAGAACACAAGGCTGTCATGCGCTGCATCCAGAGATACGCCTATTTTTTTCGTATCTCCAGAGCCAGACTGCATAGAGAATCTTACATACAGAGAGCCAAGCTTAAAACTAGATGCAGGCAACCAAACATAAGAAAAAAAAAGATTCTATATTTATAGATACAAATCTCTGTGCATACAAGTAACCAAACAGCCCCTCAGTGATTCTTGCATTTTGCTTGTGCTTCATGGGTAGGGTGGGCAAAATAAGACCGAAACCGAAAAACCAAACCGAATAAACCGAAAACTTTGGTTTTTTTGGATTTCTGTTTTCGGTTTGGTTTTATTTTCCGTGCTATTCGGTTACTCGGTTTCGGTTCGGTTTTCAACCCGTGAAAACCGAATCGCCAATACACCCATGTGACAACTAACGACAAGCGGTAAAGCGAGGCTTCAAGCGGTCTGCACCGCCACGGGTCGAGTAGGCCTCAGTGAGCCAGCCCACTGGCCCAGCCGCCCTCCAGTGACCATCACAGGCGCATTTATGTCTTAATATTTAATGGTTCTGTAATGTTGGATATGAACAAGCCATGTGTGATGTGTTATGCATGTATGTCTGTATGACTGATGGTTTTGTTGTGTTGTGCAATTATATCACAATGTATGAGTGTATGAGTGTATGACTTGACTGATGATCTTGTTGCTTGTACTTCTGGATTCTGGTTCTATAGTTCTATAGCTAATGGTTCTATTGTCTCTGTAGCTATATGATATCTTGACTGGTAGTTCTATTGCTTGATTGTGTTGCTGTAATGTCTACTCACAATTTAAGATATTGAGATAATGAGATGGTTCTATTATTTCGGTTTAAAACCGAAAACCGAATTAACCGAACCGAAATAATTCGGTTAATTCGGTTCGGTTTCTATTTTTTCTAAGTGTATTTCGGTTCTTGCTTTTGAAAAACCGAAATTTTAAAAAACCGAATTAACCGAACCGAATTACCCGAATTAACCGAATGCCTATCCCTATTCATGGGTTTCAAATTAATTGCAGTACGAGATGGGTCGAGCTCATTTTTAAAATCACAGGTGGTGATTTCTCACTGGGCTTGAGCGCACTGTGTTCTATTCGTCTTGCATGTGTCTGAGTTCGTGCCCCAATTCCCCGGCACTATTCACTAGGGTTTTCGATATGTGTGGCTAGGGGTGGCAACGAGCCGAGTTCGAGCGAGCCAGGTGCTGGCTCGACTCGGCTCGTTCATTACCGAGCCGAGCCGGGCCGAGCTAGGCAAGGTGTCCGAGCTGAAAACTAGGCTCGGCTCGGCTCGTTACCAGCTTGCGAGCTGCTCGCGAGCCAGACCATTATTGACAGAATAAGTAGAATAGTGTCCGAGACAAAAGAGAGATCCCAAGTATCATTGACTCATTGTCTAGAAGAGATTAAAATTACAACTATTTTATATAAGTATACAAATATACATGCAACACCTATCGATAAAAACCTACTACAACACATATTATACATGCAATATAGAAGATATTTAAAAACTGGACCATATACGGCCTAAACGAGCGAGCTGCCTGCTGGCTCGGCTCGGCTCGTTTTTCCACCGAGCTAGAAAAAAAGCTCGGCTCGTGCTCGTTAGCCAACGAGCCAAGCCCGAGCCGAGCTAAATCCTGAGCTGCTCATGAGCAACTCACGAGCTACGAGCTAAAGTGCCAGCCCTACGTGTGGCGCACCATGTTGTCTAGTATGGAGTATTGGGCGGTGTGCTTTTTTCTATTTTTTTTTTTAAAAAATTGTCGGTGGCAGTTTGTGTGGCTGACACTAGATTCGCAATACCTAGCCTTTTTTTTTTTGTGAAAATATAATATTCGTATTTTTGGTAGTGCATTTGTCGAAAGCTTCTCGTTATCTCTATAGCGTGTTCTTTGATTGTTGACACCTAAAAATCGATGATACATGTTGCTCGATGATATTTAATGCTCAGAACTTGATAATATCTGATACTCGATGATATATGATATTCGAAACTTAAAATACTTGATACTTAATTGATACTTAATGATACCTAAAAGTTGACAATACTCGATGACACATGATACTTATACATGATACCCGATACTTGATATGGATGATATATGATACTGGATGAGGATGATACCATACCCAATGCTCAATTATACCCGAAGCTCGGTGATACCTAAAACTTGACAATATCTGATGCTCGATAATCTCCAATCCTCCATATTAGCCTATGCTTGACAATAACCGATGTTTGACAATACATGATGCTTTTCAATAATACCTCATACTTGTGATATTTGATACTTCCTGGTGGTGAATCCAAATCCCCGTCAGGCCTAAAATTTAATTCACTAAAACTGAAGCAAAAATATAAAAAAGCTACCCCAAGCAATTATATATAAAATGGTAGAACACAACTGCACTATTGTTATGAGTTTTGACCATATAATTCATTACGATACAAAGCATTCAAGAACTTCGATATTTGAAAAAAAACACAATTAATATATTATATACATGAGCGAAAAAGTATAGCTATATATAAATAAAAGAAATGAGTGTAGCTATCCAAAAAGTAAAAAAAAACTGTATGACAATACAAGGATGAAATAAAAGGGATTAAGGGTGTGTCTGGTTGATCACTAACTTTGCCACACCTAACTTTACTAACTAGCCACAATTGTGGCATGACTAACTTGTTGGCAATAACAACATGTTTGGTTGCTAGCCACACCTAACATTAGGCATGACTAAGATTTTTGTGGCAAGTGTTTGGTTCATAGCCAACAAATGTTTGCCTAACTTTTTGGGCAGAAAATTCTCACACACGTGATTGTTATTTTGCAATCCGCAAATTCTAGTCTCTTCAAAGTAATTAAGAAAACCTCAGCAGTACATCACGATTTAGAAAACAGTAGCAGCAAATTCCAGTCCATCACAATTTAACATCCGTAAATTCCTTACATTTTCAAAGTAATTAAGAAAATCTGCAAATTTGAGTCCATCACGATTTGACATGAAGATGTCTCAAACACAAGTTCATATCATAAGGTCCAAGCATAACATAGAGAGTTGCAAATGTAAACATGTCTCAAACACAAGTTCATATCATAAGGTCCAAGCATAACATAGAGAGTTCCAAGACAACATAACAGTTCAAAAAAACCTGAAAGTTCGACCTAATGCATGTCTCATATCCCGCCATCTCTCTTACTTAAATACTTGGATACCCAGGTTTGCAGAACCATGTCACTAGCACGACATAAGAATCCACGGAAACCTATGTTCTCATTGCGAGCTAAGTACTCACCAACAACAATCTTTTCATCAATACTTATTGTCAATGCATCTATCCTTCCCCACAAAGCATCATGAGGGTCACCTTGAGGAGGAGCCATGTTTGCAAGGGATTCCTGAAGTCCTTTCAATGTTATGTTGATTTCTTCAGTTGACTGCGCTGTTCGGTTCTTCGTCTTTGATGCCTTTTGCTTAGGTGACTTGATGCCTTTTGGTCTTGGGCGCTTCATGCCAGACGTTGAAGAGGTATTATCCCCACTTGCAGCATGAGATGTTGCATCTCTGAAACTGTTATTGCCCTGACTTCCACCAATGGACTTTGCACCTTTATGACTTGAATTTGTTGGCAAAGTATCAGAATCATAACCAAGATGATCTTCAGGTTGCGCATAGCAAGTTATGTCGTTGCATCCTTGTGAATCATCATCATATTGGTCATTCTCATCCATGCATGTTCGTTGGTCCATGGCCAATGAACCATCAGCATGTGTCCCTATGAAAAGCTCTTGCATTTCATGGTAGAACCTAATAGGTTTACAAAGCAAGCGTCTTACCCTATCCTGCAATTAATGAAAAAACTATTAGTTTCCACAATTCATTGAATCTAGAACATGAAACATGCAAAAAAAAAATAAAACATACTGTTAGAGATGCTTTCTCAAAATCTGAAATTGTTAGCAGGCATCTAGTTGCATCAAAAGCGTTGCCACTCTTGCTTAATGCTGTCGCCACATACTTCCAGTTTTCTTTGTAATGCCTATAGTGACGATCCACTTGAGCTACTGTTACCCCCATGGCAAATTGTTTATTTAAAGCATCAGCACACTTCATGTGATGTTGCTTCTTGAATTTAAACCCAGCATGCTGCTCTTTTGAGTATTCAATGAACCAATCTAGCATAAATTTTGTCTGACCTTCATCCCAATTAATAGTCCTCTCACGAGATGGCCCATCTGCAGTCTCAACCTTCCCCTTCCCCTTGGTCATTGCTTCTTCTCTTTGCATAAGATAGATATTTAGAAAGTATACAAGATAAACTATAGTGAATGCAGCAAGGTAAATAAAAAAATAAAAACAGTTGGACTTTAATAGATATAGGAGGCAATAAAAAAATAAAAACAGTAGGACTTTAACTGGTAGCAGTAGCACACATGTTTCTAGTCATTCTCACCATAAAATAGAATTAAATCAATAGTTCATATCTCCTGTAGATTGTGCTACTTTGTCATCCCACATTTTTTGTGCTAGCTCATCTCTTTTTCGTGCCCATGCTATACTGTCCTGATGCAAGTCCACATGAACTCGTCTGCTCCTTGGAAGGGTTGTGAACCATGCCACGTCATCATATACGTATTCATCGGGACCATCCTCTATGATATAATTATGGAGTGCACAACATGCAACAACAAGCTTCACTTGGGTTTTCAAAGGGAAGAATGGTTGACTTGCAAATATTTTAAACCGATTCTTCAATGTACCAAAAGCTCTTTCAACAGTTGTTCTAAGAGATGAGTGACGATGATTGAATATCTCTTTTGGGTTTTCTGGTTGTCTAGTGCCTTGATATTCTTTAAGGTGATACCGAACCCCACGATATGGGGTAGTGTACCTGGTCTTGCTGCATATCCAGCATCAGCTAGGAAAAAATTACCTACATCACGATAGCGCACTATGATTAGTTTATGGTATTTTTAAGGCCATGATACGATGTATGTGTAATAATCCTACCTTCTGGTATTTTAAGACCACTTGGACGAGATAGTGCATCTTGAAGCACATAGGAATCATGGGCCGAACCCTCCCATCCAGCTAGCACATAAACAAAACGAAGGTCGAAGTCCACAGCGGCTAGGACATTCTGGGTAGGAATTAAAGTGAATAGTACAAGAAAGATAGAGGAATATGCAATCAAGAAACGTAATCATCCTGCTGACAAAACCGAGACATACAAATCAATAAGCAGGCAGGAGGAAAAGGCTTACCAATCTGTTGTTCTTGTAGATCACTTTATAAATCAACCGAGACATACAAATCATCAATCAATAAATGTATTCATCTTGTGGTAGGACTTGAGCAAGAAAAACAAATCAGGCCATCCAACAGAGCAAGATAAATCCAGATCTATAAGAATAACAAATCAAGAGATGAGGATGAGAAGAGAGGTTGGGGATGGATGAAAGGATAAGCGGACTCACCAATCGGGGATTGTAGGCGGATTGTGGCGCCTGACGAGGCGGCGGCGGCCGTCGGAAGCGGCGAGATTGCGGTAAAGAAGAACGGCGCCAGCCCACGGATCCCAGGAGATGTGGCTCGCTTCTTTACCGGAGGAGACGCCGGAGAACAAGCAGGCGGTGCCGTCCTCTTGCTCCTTCCGCTGCCAAACCCTAGGCGCCGTCCACTCGCGAGCGAGGGCGCACGAGACGTCGCCCGAGTTGTGACGATCGTTTTCCACGCCACGGATTGGCGAAAAATATCTGTGGCGAACTGGGGAAAGCCGCCTAACTAGTTGTGGCGCGCCTATATTTAGCTACGAATCAAACACCAACCTAACCAACTGTGGCACGCCTAAACTTAGTTGTGGCACACTTAGGCCACGAACCAAACAGCCCCTAAATCTACTCTATCGGGTGACACCGTGATGGGTCGCGTGTGGCCAGTCAGCTGATGCTCGATGTCCGTGGCGTCGGCGTCGCTAGCTCAACTGCTCAAGCTACCCGGCTCTCATGGGTGCAAAGCACGTGGATTCGAGAGGGACTGAGCGCCAGCACACTACTACAGTGCTGGGCATTATTACCGGCCCATCACTTGGGGTAGGCGATGATTAGGGTCCCAACAGGTTGGTTATACCAACCGGTAGTAGATCACTTGGGTCTCCCCGTCCAGCGATTTAAACAGTAGTCTTGTTCCGGTTGGTATCACCAACCGGTAGTAAATCACTGGGGTCTCTTTGCCACGCGATTTAAATAGTCGTCTTCCTCTCAGAGCTGTCGCCCATGAACAGAGAAGGGAGGGAGGTGCTGCCCGTGGCGATTTTTGAAATTTGAGGGAGGTGCTGCCCAAATTTTTAAAATTTGGTGATTTTACTCCAATCCAAGTGCTTGAAAGTTAGTAACATCAACCTCACTTCATATAGCGTTAGATGTATACCTCTTTGCTTTAGATTTGGAGGAAATGTGGTTTTTTTCATGATTCATGAAAACTTTTGAATCTAGATCCAATCCAAGTACTGGCCGTGGCGATTTTTGAAATTTGAGGGGAGGTGCTGCCCAAATTTTTCAAAATTTGGTGATTTTACTTCAATCCAAATGCTTAAAGGTTAGTAACATCATCCTCACTTCATATAGCTAGCTCACCTCATTTTTAAAGTAGATTGCTAAAAACTTGTTATGTATGTTTCGAGTTTACTTAGATTTAATTTGGAATTGGAGTTCACATGATCGATGAAGGATTTTGAATCTAGAGCTAGCTCGATCATTTTTTGAAGTAAATTACAAATAATTAAAAATTTTGGTGATTTTGCTCCAATCTAGAGCTAGCTCGATCATAATTTAATTGATTAATTTATGTGCATGGTGAATAGCCTAGGAAAGGGCTAGAGTCTAATTTAGCAATAATTTATGTACATAGTAAATTAATGTAGGTTTTGAGATTTTAAAAATTGATAAATCATCATGTGAAAATTAGTTAAAAATTAGCTTGCTACATCCTATTGTAGATGGATCGGCAATGGATGTACAACACGGACCGTCAGGCTTTATATGTTGTCCACGCCTGGACTGCAGGAATGAGAAGGAGTATTCAAACTCAAGACCCCTTCACAGCCATTTGCTCCAAAGAGGTTTCATGCTTAACTATATCTATTGGACCAAGCACGGTGAAGAAGGGATTATACAGGAAGATGAGGAAGACGATGAAGAAGAAGAGGGAGACAGCGTAAACCTGGACGCAGCCCAATACGGTTCAATGGCAGATACATTGGGGGAGTTTGATGGGGATGATTTAGATCAGATGCTACGTGATGGTGAGGGAGATTACACCGATGAAAGGCAATTCCCAAAGTTCCAACGCCTGTTAGAGGACCACAGAACACTCTTGTACCCAGACTGCCAGCAGGGCCACAAAAAGTTACGTACCATAGTTGACTTCATGCAATGGAAAGCGACAAATGGTTTGTCCGATAAGGGATTCGACGAGTTGCTATGTCTCATTAAGAGGTTGCTTCCAAAGGATAACACGCTGCCTGAAAGTACTTACGAAGCCAAGCGAGTTGTCTGTCCTTTGGGATTGGAAGTACAGAAAATACATGCATGCCCTAATGACTGTATCCTTTATCGTAGGGGGTACGAGGATTTGGATGCTTGTCCAGTATGCCAAGCATCACAGTATAAGATCAAGCGTGATAACCCAGGGGCGGTAGAGGGGAGCCCAAGAAGAAGAGACCCCCCGTTAAGATGGTGTGGTATTTCCCTATAATCGCCCGGTTGAAACGTTTGTTTGCGAACAAAGCGCATGCCTAAATGTTGCGTTCGCACAAAGAAGCGCGTAAGGATGACGGAATGCTAAGACACCCCGTTGATGTCTCCCAATGGACGAAGGTCGATAGAACATTCCCTGACTTTGCAGAGGAGGTGAGGAACATAAGGTTTGGCTTGAGTACGGATGGGATGAATCCTTTCGGCGAGATGAGCAGCAGTCATAGCACTTGGCCTGTAACTCTATGTATCTACAACCTTCCTCCATGGCTATGCATGAAGCAGAAGTACATTATGATGCCGTTACTTATTCAAGGCCCCAAGCAACCTGGAAACGACATTGATATGTATCTTAAACCATTGGTGGAAAATCTACTAACAATGTGGAACGATTGTTTACGAGTATGGGATGAGTACAAACGAGAACACTTCACCCTACGTGTCATGTTATTTGTAACCATCAATGACTAGACTGCACTTGGCAACCTAGCAGGCCTGACTATCAAAGGATATAAAGCCTGCATCCAGTGCTTAGGTGATACTGACAACATGTACCTGAAAAACTGTCAGAAGGTTGTGTACATGGACCACCGTAGGTTTCTTCATACAAATCACCCGTTACGGAAGAAAGATAAGAATTTTAACGGGAGACCAGACCATCGTACTAAGCCTGCGCATCGTAATGGGACATGTGTATTCGCTATGGTAAAGGATCTGAAAGTAGTTTTTGGAAAGGGTGCTGGTAGCAAACCTGTCACGAGTGAAGAAAGCAAGGCACCCATGTGGAAGAAGAAGTCAATTTTTTGGGACCTACCTTATTGGAAACTCTTAGAGGTCCGTCACTCAATTGACGTCATGCACCTAGTGAAGAATGTTTGCGTCAACCTGTTAGGCTTCCTAGATATGTATGGCAAATCGAAAGATACACTTCAAGCACGAAAGGACCTAAAACAATTGGAACTAAGGAACGACTTACATATAGAAAAGAGAGGGAAAGGAAGACATTATCTACATCTGCCAGCTACACTCTAAGCAAGGAAGAGAAAAAAAGTATGATCCAATGCTTGAACAGTATTAAGGTCCCATCCGGATACTCCTCGAACATAAAGAGACTCATCAACACGAAAGAGAAAAAATCGTACACCTGAAATCTCATGATTGTCACGTGTTGATGACACAATTGCTTCCAGTTGCAGTGAGAGGTATTCTACCGGAAAGGGTATGAGGGATAATAATCAAGTTGTGTTCATTCTTCAATGAGGTATCATAGAAGGTCATCGATCCAGATAACCTAGCTAAGCTGCACGATGACGTCGTCCAAAGCGTGGTGAGCCTTGAGATGATCTTTCCTCCATCCTTCTTTGATATTATGGTCCATCTCATGGTTCACATTGTCAAAGAGATAGATATTCTCGGACCCGTGTTCCTGCACAATATGTTCCCTTTTGAGAGGTACATGGGTGTCCTAAAAAAGTATGTTCGTAACCGATCTCGTCCGGAAGGCTGCATTGCCTAGGGTGTTGGGACAAAGGAGGTGGTTGAGTTTTGTGTTGATTACATCGACGACCTGAATCCAATTGGCGTTCCTATATCACGCCATGAGGGGAGGCTACGGGAAAAGGGACACTAGGGAGAAAAGCAATCATCAGCAATGATCTTGTTTCATTTAAACAAGCACATTACACGGTGTTGCGACAATCAGCTGTAGTGGCTCCATATGTCGATGAGCACAAGAGGATTCTACGCTCTCAATATGCTGGAAGTCAGATGATTGGATCACATGGCAACAGATGGACCTTTTTGGCGGTTGGTTACAAAAGCACATAATGGGTAAGGAGACCAATGATGAACAATTGAAACGCTTGGCTCGAGGACCATCCAGTACAATATTGACATTCCAAAGGTATGACATAAATGGGTACACATTTTATACTAGAGCTCAGGATAACAAGAGCACCAACCAAAACAGCGGTGTCCGTATAGATGCCATAGACAACAATGAAAATAAGGACACATATTATGGTTTCATAGAGGAGATCTGGGAGCTCGACTATAGACCTTTGAAGGTTTCTCTATTTCGGTGCCAATGGGTCAAACAAACAGCAAATGGCGTGATGATCGATAAGTACGGTATGACAACCGTGGACCTTACACAAATCGGATATAGGGATGAACCATTTGTGCTCGCCAATGATGTGACACAGGTCTTTTATGTAATGGACATGTGTAGCAAACCGAAGAAGCGGAAGGACAAGTCTACCGATCAGCAAAAGCGCCACATGGTTCTTCCAGCCAAAAGAAGGATTGTCGGAGTTGAGGACGTCATAGATGAAGAAGAATATAATCAATTGACGAAATTGCCTCCTTTCGCGGTCTTGGTCGACATAAGTGTCCTAGATGATATTGATGAAGCTCCTATATGCGCCACGATCATAATGAGGAACACTTGTTAAAACAAAGTATGTAAACAGTTAAGAATATTTTTGGTACATGTGTGTGACCTATGAATATTTTTTTATATTTTTATTTCATTTGTATGGGCTCACAACATTACAAAACACTCGGCAAAATATTTTTTCATATTTGTATTTCATTTTTATGGGCTCACAAAAATAAATAACCTAGAAAGACAAGTTTAATCAATAAAAAACCCACTAAAATAATTTGAAGTGTAGAAGTTTCTAAAAAGATCATATTTTCTTATATATGTCAATTTTTCATATTTTTATGAATTTTGTGATATTTTTTATTTAATTTGTATGGTTTCCCAACGATTTTCTATGATTTTCGAGCACTGTATGAAAAATTACTACCACTGACATGTGGGACCCAAGAGATATGGGCCCACCTATCAATGACCAGGCCTTTTCTCCTCTTTTAGTTATGGTACAATAGCGGTACGAGCCCGAGAAAGTTGAACAAACTCCGTCCTCTCCCTTGGCTAGCAGTGTGCGCTTGAGCGTGGGCTCCCGTGTCGTCGTGGGTTCGAGTCCCGCTCGCGCCGCTGCTTTTTTTTATTTTCAAGGCTCTACTACCGGTTGTTTAGCCAACCCGATAGTAGAGCCATCTCTAGTACGGGTTTGTTTGACCAATCGGTAGTGGCATGTGAATTGCCCCGCCACGGGATTTTTTTGTTGAGACCACGACCGGTTGGTTAAACAAACCGGTGGTAGAGAGAAGCTCTACTACCGGTTATTGATTCAAACCGATAGTAAATCTTACTCTACTACCGGTTGGTTAAACAACCGGTAATGGTATATGTGTGGCACCGGTTGATTTTTAATTTTTGGTACATGAATGTATTTGTGGAGAAATGTATAAAAATTTGTACAATTTGTAGAAACTAATAATTTACAATAATGTAAGATAAAATCTATTATAGAAAATATTCATATATTACCATAGGTGTAATATAATTTACAATAATGGTACCCTATACAATCCACAGGGTTACCACAAAAGATGATAATTTTTAAGCTAGACACTAATAATATACTAATTAACTAATTAATTTTCTATTATTTTTAATTAGTCGTCTTCGTCATCGTCCTCCTCATCGTTGGCGTCGGCGCCATCGTCGGAGGCGTCGTCGTCGTGGTCCTCCTCCTCCGGATCGTCGTCGTCCTCCTCCTCGTCCTCGTCCTCCTCCTCGACGACGACCACGAGGTCGTCGTCGTCGTCGGAGAGCTCGTCCGACATGGAGAACTCCGCCGGGTAGAAGACGGACTCCTTCCTTGGCTTGCGACGAATGATGCGCTTCCAAGGGCGCGGATTCTCGTCGTCGTGGAAAGACGGCCACAGCGGTAGATGCAACGGCGGTGGCAGCGGTGGAGGCAGAGCAGCCGGCTGCGGTGGAGGCAGACCTGCAGGTGGGGCAGGCGTCGGTGGTGGTGGGGCGGACGTCGAGGCAAAGGTGGCAGTGGGGGGAGAGGCGCCGGAGGAAGCCATAGGCGGTGGGGCGGCAGTTGAGGCAGAGGAGGCGGAGAGGCGGCAGTTTAGGAAGATGAAGACGCAGAGGAAGATCGTCAGTTTTAAAGGAGAGGCAGAGGAAGACAAAGAGGCAGAGGAAGAGGCAGAGGCGGCTTCGTGGTTCACGCCAATATTGCGTCGTTTCGAATTACCTATGGTACCGGTTGGTTACACAAACCGGTAGTAGAGAGGAAGCTCTACTACCGGTTGTTTATTCAACCCGGTCGTAGATCAGGATCTACTACCGGTTGGTTAAACAATCGGTAATGGTACATGTGTGACACCTGTCAATATGTTTTCTTATTTTTATTTCTTTTATATGGGCTCACAACATTACAAAATACTCGGCAAAATATTTCTAACTCTCAAGGTTTTTAAAAAGATCAAATTAATTGATAGCATATTTGAATTTTGCTCAATTTTTGAATTTGATCATATTTTCATTTCATTTTTATGGGCTCCCAAAAATAAATAACCCTCCAAGACAAATTTAATCAATAAAAAACCATCTAAAATAATTTAAAGTCTACCACTGACATGTGGGACCCACCAGAGATAGGCCGATATTTCAGTCACCATGCCCTTCCCCCTCACCTCTCCCAGTTATGGAACGAAAGAAATACACAACGTTGAACAAAAACCCTCATCTCTCCTGGCTAGCAGCGTGCGCTTGAGCGCGGGCTCCCCGTGCGGTCGCGGGTTCGAGCCCCACTCGCGCCGTGCATTCTTGTATTTTCAAGGTTCTACTACCGGCTGTTTAGTCAACCTGATAGTAGAGCCATCTCTAGTATGGGTTTGTTTATCTAACCGGTAGTGTCATGCGAATTGCCCCGCCACAGGATTTTTTTTTGTTGAGACGACGACCGGTTGGTTAAACAAACCGGTAGTAGAGAGGAAGCACTACTACCGGTTGTTTATTCAAACCGGTCGTTGATCCTACTCTACTACCGGTTGTGGCCAGTGAATTGCCCTTCAAAAACGCTAGTGTTTTGTATAGGTATATAAACAACTACTGAATTTGTACTATCACAAGGTCAATGCTAGTGCTAAACATATAGTAGATTAATCACTACTCACAGTACCACAACACTCATCTATATGCAGTCATCATCGGGCTAATATTAAGGTCAATGCTAGTGTTTGTTACCCTTGATGTGTTCTTTTGACACAAACGAAGGATCTCAGGTGTTATGTACGCCTATTAGCTTGTTTAGGGCAGGAAGATTTTAAGGTTGTTCTCTTCGGATCGTTTCTTGAAGGATTTGGTCGGTCTTCCTATTGATACAGATAATGTAAATATGGATTGCCTTTCAGCAGTGAGGTCAATGCCACTCACCTAAAAATTCAGAGAATTGTCGAGTGACTAGATTGTCATACTTTAATCGAGGGAATTTCTTCAAAATTTAACACCTGAAAGGAATTATGGCAACCCTAAGTGTGATGTCGATTTAGGGCAACCAAACACTTTATGGCTTTAGAAACCATGGTATTCTCCAAAACCATGGTTTTGTTTAGAAACTATGAAAATATTTTGTTGCCAAACAGGGCCTTAGTGTTCGACTCCTAAAACTCTAGGCCGTGGCTTGGCCCAGCCCAATTCGACTCCTTCTCTGTCATGCTTTGCCCAAACTCGGTTATTTCTTTCTAAACTAAATAGGATCATATTACAGCTATAAGAGATGGCATCTAATCGCACCTTCAAGGAGCAGGAACAATTTCTATTCGAGCAGATCGCGCAAGGTACTGCTGCGCCTGGTGCGGCCGCTCAGGCCGTTCACACTGAGGCCGGTGAGGCACCTCAAGCCGTTAACACTGAGCCCAGTGAGGCCGCCAAAGCTGTTAGCACTGAGGTAATTCATATGAAAGCATATGTTGGTAACCCTTTGATGATTACCAAACATCCTGACCTGTTTCTTCTTTGTCATATTTTTAAGCCTGCTAGTTCGAGCAGCCAAGTGAAAAGTCGAGGGCCTAACAAGAAGCCGACAGTAAAACATGTAATCACTGAAGTTAACACCGATGGCATGCCTATTGCACCGGAGTCAGCCTTGGGTCCTTACAACAACGCCTGCGGCTACCATGTCAGGGATCACGTGCCCATTAGCCTAAGAAAATGGAGTGGCAAACGAGATGACAACGACGTGGTCTCTGACGATATCAAGAACATGCTCTGAGCTGATATGAAAGAGACGTTCACCTTCCCACCAGGGTCTGAAGAGCTGGTGAAGAAATGCACTTTGAAGAAAATGGCCATCCATTTCCAGACTTGGAAGAAGTATCTGAACTCCACCTACGTGCAGAAGGGTTGAACGCCCGACTTTAATACTTTGCCAAAATTGGCGGATCACTGGGATGCTTTTGTGGAGTACAAGCAATCGGAACAAAGTCAATCTATGAGTGCCAAAAACAAGGTTAATGCAGCGAAGAAGCGATACCACCACCACCTTGGCACTGGTGGTTACGTTAAGAAGATATCACAATGGCAGAAGAGGGAACAAGAACTGATGGACAGAGGTATAACACCCATAATGCACGACTGGCCTGAACGATCGAAAAATTGGTACTTTGCCCATGGGGGAAGCCTTGCAGATGATGGTAGCTTGGTGTATTCAGAGAAAGTGCAGGAAGTGGCCACAAGACTTGTAGACGCCCTCGAACAGTCTTCCCAAGGTTCATTCAGGCCAGATAGGGAGAAGGACGAGCTAACCATGGCCCTGCAAAACCCCGAGCACCCTGGACGAACACGCGGTGTTGGCATAGTTCCATGGAAATGCGGCCCGAGTAAAGCAAAATACGATTATAGGAGTCGGCGGAGAAGCAAAGCCCAAGAAGAACAAAGGTACCGTGCATTGGAAGAACGGCTTAATGCAACACGAGCAAGTATAAACGAAGAAGTTAAGCGACAAGTGCGACTAGCCATTAGCCACCGCGAGAACCGCCTAGTAATCGGCGACGTCATCGGCCCTCTCGAGACAGAGCAGCAAGGCGCTTCCACCGGCTCCTGAAGTGGACTTGGGCCATTATCCGTGGATGACATCACGACACGCCATTCGTGTGAGCTGCATATTGAAGCGCGTAACCGGTCCCTCAAGGCGGCTTATGCCATGGAATTCCTCGTGGAGCCGGGCCAGCTCTTTCATTGCAATGAGATACCGTCGGGCTACTCTAAGGTCAATGTGGAGCAGGTCTGCGAAGGATATGAGGACCTTGACCTCAACATTCCTGGAGGTGACAGGGTTACCAAGCTTGGAGAGGCCCTACACAGTATTATCTTGTGGCGCAAGCGCTATATTATATTTCAAGGTAACCACGAGGTGTCCACTCCGCCGAGGGATCTCTCGCACCCAGATCCTATGCTTGTTAGAAGTCCAACTCCACCACCACCTCCAGGCAAGAAGATGGCGGTGACGAGAAGCCCGACTCCTCCACCACCCCTAGCGCCTAAACATAAGCCGGCTTCACCTAAGAAATTGGGCCAACAACAGGAGTCGACCAGCGAAAGCAAGAAGTCGGCCCCAGTCAAGAAGCTAGTCCCAGCGAAGAAGTCGGCTCCACAAAAGGAGAGGTCTACCCGAGCTAATAAGTCGGCTTCATCTAAGAAGCCGTACGACCTAACTCCCGAGGAGACGAGAAAGGAAGTTCAAGCAAGTGTAACTACACACTTCAAACGTCCGGAGCCTAAGAAGACGGTTCCAATCGACGATGCAGTGAAAAAATTTTCCGCGACATCGTATGAGCCGAAGAAGTTGCCGCCATACTCTGACGCACACTAAGTAAGGCTAAAAAGAAGCAGGCGCAGTCCCTAGCGGATTTGCAGATGCAACAGTTCATGGCAGAAACTGGACTGACGGAATCTCAGATTCGTGGAGAATGTGAGATTGAAGTGGCACCTGTTCGATGGCCATTTAAGTTGGGTGAGCCATTAGTTCGACCTGATGAGGTACCATTCTTATCAACGAAAATGCAGCAATTGCACGAATGGTACTTGTGGGAGTCAAAGGATGGCAGAATAATGTTTGCCACCAAATTCAAACAAGAGGATTTCTTTTGCGGCGACTCCTCGCCTGGATTGAATTCGACAATATTTACCAAATGTACTAGCGAGACGCCCTCGACATGGCCTTGATGGGTTGCTGGACTCTGTAAGCATCTTATTTGTAAAATTCACCGTATGCATCTTTAATTAAATTGCAAGTGTAACTAATTTCTTTTTATGCAGAATGGAGATGCAAAATTGCAGAAACATGTCTATTTACAATATAGGTTACATCGATCCAATAGTTGTAAATGAATCAACCGTTATGTATCAGGCAAAAGAAACCGAGAACAATATTCTCAATGCTCTCCTTGGACAATACTACAAAAACTTTATACTGCTACCCTATAACTTTGGGTACGTGTTTTCGTATCTTCTCGTTCTAAATTTTTTCACATGACATGAAATTAGGACTAATTACCTATGTTGACATGTGCGCAAGTTTCATTGGGTCCTTCTTGCTATCTACTTAGATCGCAGCCATATCATTGTTTTTGACTCACAAAAGAGGCCCGTACAAAATTTGAAAAAAAAATCATACGCTTTCTTAATAGGTAATATTGTTCCTTTCATTATTACTCTAGTAATATTTATTTCGAGTGAGTCGAACTCTAATAACTACTATCCGTAATCATGCGCAGTGCATTTGCAAGTTTCCGTGCACAGAAGGGTGGTCAATTCAAGGAGGCATTTCATGTTATAACTGATTTTTCAGTACGTAGTGAATATTCATGTGTCGTACCACTTTTTTCATGCCAATAATGATTTTTACCTTTTCATGCCAATAATATTTTTCAACTATTCTCACCGCAGTGTATGAAGTAGGAGTCGGGAAATAACTTATGTGGCTACTATGTATGTGAGTTCATGCGGTATTTTACTATCAACCACAATCAGATGCAAAGTACCGAATAAGTATGTAGATACTTATCGATTCGTAATTCTCACTTCCTATACATCAAAGTTCATGGATTGATTAATTTTTTCACTTCACCTAATGACAGCTCACCAATTCTGAGAAAGGCATACTCTCGCCGCACCGAGTCAACGCAATCTAAGAACAACTTGTCGGCTTCCTTGTTGATGAGGTCATATCTCCAAAGGGCGAGTTCCACGAACATGCGTACAGATCATGCCCTACGATAAGGACTAGCGAATTCACGGGCTCAACCTCTGTTTCAAAAAGCGATGGACCAAAAAAATGAACTATTGTATTTTAAATTGTAAACTTAAGTTCCCTCGTGTACTTGATGTGAATATGTGTTAAATTAATTTGATGTGAATATTATTTGAATGTGAATATGTACTTTGTTGAAGTAATTAATGTTGTGAATGAATTTGTTGTGTTGTCAATTAATTATGTGTGCATTTTAAAAACTGATATGCAAATCTGTGAATTAATAATCTGATTGAAATGTGGATTGCAATTAAACCTGAATTGAAAATAATTTGGTGGCCTGTTATTGGATGGGTAACAGGGTCTCTACTACTGGTTTGTAATATAAACTGGTAGTGAATCCCTGGATCTAACCGGTTTGTAATACAAACCAGTAGTGAATCCATAGATCTACTATCGGTTTGTAATATAAACCGGTAGTGAATTTGCTGTTGGCGTCAAAGAAATTCCCTTTTCTGACAAGGTGTACTACCGGTTGGTGATACAAACCGGTAGTAGATACGCTGCAGCGCCATACCTGCGCCCTTCTTTTCTGGCAAGCTCTACCGGGTAGATCAACCGGTAGTAAAACCCCGTGGACATCACTCTCGGATGCCTACAGCCGGTTCCAAAACCGGTACTAAAACCGGTTTGGAACCAATAATGTAGGCCCCATGCCCAGCAGTGGCAAGCGGTGAGCGCGGCCAAGCGAATTAGGCGATTAGCCAGTTACGGATGCGAATCGCTGCGGCACCGATGCGACCAGTTGATCACTCGATCACTATGTACGTGAGACACAGGCGTGCCTAAGGAAGCCAGAAGATGAGACGTCGGTCGAGCTTGCGTGCTCGTTGACTTGTTGACTGCGCAGTTGCGCTTGCCTTGCCGAATTGCCGCATCTCGCGTGGCGGCGTGGGCGCAGCGCATGGCAGCGGCCTGCAGCTGCAGGTGCATGCTGGATGCACGTTAGCAGTTAGCACGTTGCGGCATGACCATCACGCCATGGGTTGGGATGCTGGGGGTTTGGATGGGCCGGGATATGGTACTGAGGGGTACTGCACATACCAGTAGGACTGGACTGCTAGGCCTCGGGCTGAAGCCCACCCAGCCCAAGGCCTGGGTCTGCCCCTCGTACATCCTGCTACACCTATGAGCCAGCCCACCAAACAACGGAGCAAAGGAATGGACAAAGTAGCATGCGAGGATACCTCATGCTCGACGACGATACTGCTAGAATTAGGAGCGAGAAAGAGAACTGAGAGAGATCAAAATGAAGTTCGTATTTTATTAATCACTATTGCATATGAATATACATATGTACAAGGGTAGTTACAAATCCCGTCTGTGGGACGGGTGGTTACTTTTGTGGGAATTGAACACACGCACTAAACACGTGCACTGTTTCGCAGCACTCCTCCTTGGTCAATTCCTCCTTCATTGTTCAATATATAATTTCTTGAAAACCTTATAAGAAAAACAAGAATGATAATAATAATATTATGTCATTAAAACTCCTTAAAACCTGATGGGAAAGAAAGAGAAATTCTGTATGACATATAATATAAATGTATGATCATTGGATCACCAAAAACTCCTTTAAAAACCCATAGGAAAAATTTTTAGGAGAAAATCAACATGTGCTTGTATTAAATATTGCCTCATTAAAAACCTTCTGTGAGAAAAACTCTGGGGTGAAAACTCATGAAGGAAAAAAGAGTACAATATTTATCTGATGAATCATTTAACATGTTATATTCAGGAGTTAACTTCCCCTGAACTCAGCAAATCTTTATGATGTCTCATACCAATCCCATATACATATTTATGAAATGTGGACGTTGATAAAGACTTTGTAAATAAATCTACGAGATTTTCACAAGATTTAGTTTGCTGAATATCGATTTCCCCACTATTCTGTAGTTCATGGGGATAGAATAATTTTGGAGCAATGTGTTTAGTGATATTGCTCTTTATATAACCTGTTTGCATTTGAGCAATACAAACAGCATTATCTTCGTAGATAATGGTTGGAGATCCAATGGGACCTATATTACAAGAGTGTTGTATGTGGTTTATCATTCTACGAAGCCAAACACATTTACGTGAGGCTTCATATAATGTAATTATTTCAGAATGATTTGTTGACGTAGCCACTAGAGTCTGCTTGGAAGACTTCCATGAAATGGTCGTTCCATTGTGTAGAAACACAAAACCAGTCTGTGATATGGCATTATGGGGATTTGATAAATAGCCAGCGTTGGTATAACCGATCATTGTCATATCTCGATTTTTCTTGAAAAATAAACCAAGATCTTTAGTGCCTTGAAGATATCTGAAGACATTCTTCACACCTGTCCAATAGCGTTTCGTAGGTGCAGCGCTATATCTAGCTAATAGATTTACTGCAAATGCAATATCCGGCCGGGTGCAATTTGCAAGATACATTAATGCTCCTACGGCACTAAGGTAAGGAACTTCTGGTCTTAATACCTTTTCTCCATCCTCCTTGGGTCTGAATGGATCCTTATTCATATCAAAAGATCGAATCACTATATGAGTCTTGGATGGATATGACTTGTCCATATTGAATTTCTCCAATATTTTCTGGACATAAGCAGACTGATGCATCAAAATTCCTGTGGGAAGATGCTCAAGCTGTAAACCTAAGAAAAATTTTGTTTTGTCTAGATCCTTCATTTCGAATTCCGTCTTTAGATAATTGCATGCTTTATTTATATCTTGTGTATTTTCAATGATATTCAGATCATCAACATACACCGATATTATACAAAATCCAGTTGAGGATTTCTTAATGAAGACATATGGGCAATCATCGTTGTTGTGATATTCCTTCTGTAGAAGGAACTCACTAAGTCGGTTGTACCACATTCCTCCAGACTGCTTTAAGCCATAAAGCGACTTTTGAAGCTTTACACAATACATGTTGCGATTTGCATTCGGATTCGGAATATCAAGTCCTTCTGGTACTTTCATATATATATCCGAATTAAGTGACCCATATAAATATGCAGTCACTACATCCATCAACTGCATTGATAAATTTCTTTGAACTGCCAAAGATATTAAATATCGGAAAACTATTCCACTCATAACGGGAGAATATGTTTCATCGTAATCGATGCCGGGTCTCTGCGTGAACCCTTGTGCTACAAGCCTCGCTTTATATCTCACCACCTCATTATTTTCATTCCTTTTACGGATGAAAACCCATTTATTCCCGACTGGGAATATGTTTTGAGGAGTAGGTATTACTTTGGGAAATACCTCTCTTTTAGCAAGCGAGCGTAATTCTGCATCAATAGCCATTTTCCATTTGGTCCAGTCGGAGCGTATGCGGCACTCTGCCATGGTCTTAGGTTCTGGATCCAATTGAAATGATTTAGCAACTTTTGAGCAGAAATAAGTGTCGAAAATTGTAGTCTTTCTGTTGTATGATTCTCCAGAATCAATATAATTGGTGGAAATTTTATTTATCTCGTTAACCTCCTCATGATTTTCCAAAACGATGGAGTCGAGATTTTTCGATGTCCCAGTCTCATTGTCTGTGTGCACATCTTTGCTGGGTTGTGGATGTGATGCATCCATCGGGTGTTTGTCAACATGAGATTGACTAACATTTACTGATGAAGTTAACTTTTTTCTCCGCTTCGGAGCATTCTCCTTTTGGAGATTCTCTTTAACCAGATTTCTCCCCCTAATCTTTGGATTTTGGGGTTGAGTGGTTTTTGTAGGTACCTCCACTCTTTTTGGTCTATTAACAGCGGGATTGTGTGATTTAGTGACACCCTTGTAGTCAGTAAATGCATCTGGCAGATTATTTGCAATGTATTGCAAATTAATAATCCTCTGAACCTGTAGTTTAGATTCTTTAGTACGTGGATCTAAGGGCTGGATACCTGTGACATTCCAATTTATTTCCTGGCATTCTTTGTGGTACTTGTTATCTCCCCTAATGCCGGAAAATGATCCTCATCAAATATACAGTCAGCGTACCGGACAGTAAATAGATCCCTGTAAGAGGTTCTAAATACTTAATGATTGACGTTAATGATTGACGGACATTTATACCCCACATAAATCCCCAATTTTCTGTGGGGGCCCATTGATGTACGCTGCGGTGGTGAATTCGGTACGTATACGGTGCAACCGAATTTACGCAGATGGGAAATACTTGGTAGTATTCTACGTACTAACTGCAAAGGAGAGTAAGTATGATATGCAGTTGGTCTGAGTTGAATTAAGTCGGCAGCGTGTAAGACTGCATGACCCCAACATGAGGTTGGTAAATTGCAATTATGTAACAACGGTCTAGCTATCAATTTTACTCTCTTAATTAGAGCTTCTGTTAAGCCATTTCGTGTATGTACATATGGTACAGAATGTTCTAACTGAATTCCAAGAGCTATGCAATAATCATTGAAAGCTCTAGATATAAATTCAGCAGCATTGTCCATCCGAATTGATTTTATCCTGTGTTCAGGATAATCTGCTCTTAATTTAATAATTTGAGCAATCAATTTAGCAAAAGCATGGTTCCGTGTGGATAATAAACACACATGTGACCATTGAGTAGATGCGTCAATTAGAACCATAAAATATCGGAAAGGACCAGATAATGGTTGTATGGGACCACATATATCTCCTTGAATGCGTTTAAGGAAATCAAGTGGTTCTGTTCTAATTTTAAGATATGATGGTCTTAAAATTAATTTTCCAGTTGCATATGCAGTGCAAATAAAATCCGAAGGATTTAGGAATTTTGCAGAATTGATATTATGGCCAGTACAATTGTTAATAATTTTTCTCATCATCCCAATGTCAGGATGACCAAGGTGTTCATGCCAAGTCTTGAACACATCAAGATTTTGAAAAATTATCTTATACGCAACATGTGGTATGAGAGTGATGTATGTATAGTATAATCCTGACGATAAAGAAGGAATTCTTTCAAGCATCTGCTTATTATATCCGTTAGATTTGGTAATAATAAGGTATTCCTCATTATTATCATTTTGGGTTTCAATATGGAAACCATTCTTACGGATATCTGTATAACTCAATAGGGTACGTGTAGAATCAGGATACAGAAGTGCATCCTTAATTATTATTTGAGTACCCATAGGGAGAACGATTATGGCTCGACCAGAACCAAGAATCGTAGCATCGCGTCCCGCGATTGTTAAAATATTTCCTTTTCTCTTTATAAGAGTCTGGAAATATTTTGTGTCCCTCAGTATAGAGTTAGTGGTACAACTGTCCACTAAACACAATTCCTCCATCTGATTGTCTCCCGTTGACATCTTGTTCTTCTTGCTTGAAGTTCTTGCGGTTCCTTGCTGTTTCTTGCGGTTCTCCTTTTTCTTACTTGCTCAGTGGAGAACGATGCTGATAACGTGTTAGAATCAGGAGCGAGAAAGATAACTGAGAGAGATCAAAATGAAGTTCGTATTTTATTAATCACTGTTGCATATGTATATATACATATGTACAAGGAGTAGTTACAAATCCCGTCCGTGGGACGGGTGGTTACTTTCGTGGGAATTGAACACACGCACTAAACAAGTGCACTGTTTCGCAACAGATACACCACAATGTTTGATGCTTAAGGATACCAATACTTTTTTTAAGAGTGATTTACATTCATGCCACTCCAAAATTTGTATTTCAAAATATGTTATTCGATGTGCCAATGATATGTCAGTCCCTGTTCCACATGTCATTGACATGCGGAGTAACATATTTTAAAATGTTATACTTTGTAATGTTTGTAATGGTATATATCTAAATTTTTCCTTTTTTTTTACCAAAAACCAATACTTGTTTATACCTAAAATCTTTTTTGATACTTAAAACATGATGGTTGAAAGTTACGGATTATAATCTAAAAAAGTTACGGACCCTCGTTAGAGGGCTTGGAGACCCTAAAAAATTGTAAAAAAGAGATTTTTTAAGCTTTGAGAAAAACACTAAAGGCCTTATACTTTTTGGTTTGTAAAAAAGTATAAATTCCTATCTGTATCTTTTAATTTTAATTTAACCGGAGAAGAACCGGGCCTTGCACCACCTCGTGGGCTGGGGCCACCTAGACAGCTGGACTCCCGCACAATCGGTCCACGTGGACTTAACACGGGCGCAGCTGGGCCTGCGCCACCAAAAGCGTGCGCGAGGGCCTGCGCCGACTAAACACGCTCTATCCCGTATAAAGGAAGCGGACAGGATAGCGTCCAGGTCCAGCTGTAGGCGCGTCCCAAGATTTACACCAGAATCAATCGAATCGTGCCATACATAGTATGTGCTAGTACTATACTTGGAACATGCCGGGACTGCTATATCTAGCATTTCACACGAGCTGGCAGCCAGATATTTGGGAGAATCGATATCCGGCCCGCGAGAAGATACATGGGAAGAGTGCCAATTTGTCAGCCGACAAATCAGACTGGAATCAATCAATTAGTGATTTGGAGCCTGCGTTAATTTCTCCTCCACCGCCTTGATTTGCTCCCTCCCCATCCTCTATAAAATGGAGGGCAACCATGCGTTCGTTCGTGCACACACCGAGAAACCACGTACGCGAGCAATGGCGCCTGTCGTCCTCCAGATGGATGTGCACTGCGACGTCTGCGCGAGCAAGATCCGCAAGGCTGTCAAGAACCTGGACGGTACGTACGTGCTCGATGCAGCTGCGCTTCCAGTTCGCATTTCGATCGATCTGACATGTTAAGTTGCCGTCCGTCAATGCAGGGGTGGAGGAGGTGTGGGCTTCGCCGGAAAATGGGACTGTGGTGGTCAACGGGTCGGCCGACCCTATGGCGCTCAGGAGGCGGCTCCAGGCCAAGATGAGGAGGCCTGTCGCCATCGTGAGCGACAGCGTGGAGGAGATGCCGGAGCCGGACGCTTGGTGGAAGCAGCCGCCGCCGCCGCCACCTTATGGAGGGGATGTGCATTTTGCACTGCCTGTCTATACTATGCAGCCGCCCCCGCCATCGCCACCGCCGCCATATGTCGGCAAGGTGCATTTCACGCCATCTCACTATGCCCCACCGCCGTCGACACCGTCACCACGCTACCCGCCATGTGTTGGGAACGAACATTTCATGCCACCTCACTATGCCCTGCCGCCGCCGCCATCTCCACGGGGCTACCCGCCTTATGTCCATAAGATGCATTTTGCGCCGCCTCAATATGCTGTGCCGCTACCTCCGCAGGGCTACCCGCCTTGTGTCCGTAAGATGCATTTGGGCCCGCCTCAATATGCTGCGCCGCCACCTCCTCAGGGCTACCCGTCTTGTGTCGGGAACACACCTCACTATGGCCCCCCGCTACCATTGCCATCATCGGCCTACCCACCTTGTGTTGGGAACACACCTCACTATGGCTCCCCTCTGCCGCCGCCAGGCTACCCGCCTTATCTTGGGAAGGTGCATTTAGCACCCTCTCGCTGTTCTTTTTCTATGATGTAACTGATGGCTAGTGGTAAGTACTATGCCAATCATTAAGTTTGTGTGGACCTTTGGGATATCCTGTTTGATATTGCTTGTCCTAGTATGAATAAAATAAAATGATGAGTGCCTATGATTCATGCATGTTTTAAATAAAATAAAATAAAGTTTGCCTACGATTTGCACTTTTTTCTCCTTGAAGTTTGTAGTGCTCCTATTTGTAATTCTACTCGATCGAATAGCAATATTACACTAGCACTAGCTAGAAAAAAAATTTGCAGATTGCATATATATAATGTTGACACGAGAATACCAATTTTAAATGTAGACCACACAGCTCTGGGATCCCTTGTCATCTGAGATCTGATCTCGGTTGCAGCAGACATGTTTACGATAATTAAACAACAGTTTAGAGTTAATTAAAAATTGACTTAAATCTGCAATTAATGCGGATTATGATTTAAAACAAGACGAATATAATCTGGAAACAACGCCGAGATTACAAATGAATATAGAGACGACGGCCAATCATTTGTGGATTCCTACTGTTTTTTCATTTCCAAAAAACAGGAAAGCTCGAGGAAGTGTGAGTTTTATCGGCGAGATTTGGTTGTGTTTTTGGAAGAGATCGCTACGCGTAGAAGGTCACGTTCATAGTGGGGTGTAACGGGCAATTGTTTTCTGTAAAACTTTTCAGAACGGTTTTGTAATTTTGTCTAGCTCTCGAGTGAATTTCCCTTGCATCTTTCGAAAATTGTGGCCAAATAATGTAGCTACAAGATTAGTTGGTTTGTATTATTGAATCCGCAAGGTGTCGCCGATGATGATCAGCTGGTGGAGAATCGCGTCGGCGATCCGGACGAGCTACTCGAGCTGGCGCGCGCTTCTGCGTGACGCGCATGGTCTCCCAGGTGAAATGTGCACAGGCACAGCTTCCCAGTGTTACTCGGCCAAGCCCAAAATTTTTTGCTGAGCCGGACACCCGCGCGCACACCCGTGTCAGATTTCAAGTGATATTCGGACACCCGCACCCAAGTCGGACTCCGGCACCCACACCGTGTCCAAGTAACACGTACAGCAGCTGCCCTAGCACGCGTTCAGGAATCAGGCTCATGACCACCTGCCGTTCCTGGGGCCTCAGGTCTAGGTGCACGAACCCGAAGGCGGGCGGCGGGCGCGGTGCCGGCCTTGATGACGGTGCGCATGGACACCACGGTGAGACGGCGCATGTCGGCCGACCTCTTGGGGTACACGTGGAAGGACGAGCATGTACGAGCGCGCAGTCGCCCGGGAACGACATGTGCATGCACGGCATGCGTGGTTGCCACCACGCGGCGCAGTGAACGGGCTCCGGCGCATTGGTGGCGTGCGGTGTCGGCGTGGGTTGCACCGCGCGGCCGACGCATTGGCGAAGAGCGGAGGGGAAGATCCAGGAAGAGAGGGAGAGACGAGGAAGACGAGCGCGCGGTGCAACAGAGGCGGCCATTGTTTCCATCCGTCTCTTCAACTCCAATTGACTAGCGGTTCAATGACAGCATAGAGCATAGGCTGCATAGATGATTGAAGCGAAAGTTGTGCACTTGCCACTGGAAAATTTTGGATATATATGAAATGTCATTGTAAGGTTGGAAGTAGTCCTCGTGCTATTATAAAGTCTAAACTCTTGCAAATATGGTATTGTGGAAGAGAGAGAAACTTTTTTCAGACAAAAATACCCCTACTCCTACCTTCCTCCTTCCACCACTAATCCTCCGCACAAAGCTCCATCTCCACTGGTATGGTCCTAGGCTCCCTCTCCGTTGCCACACTACTAGAAAAACGGGATTTAGTCCTGGTTAGAAACGGACTTTAGTCCCGGTTTCCGAACAGGGACAAACCATTCGGGACTAAAGGTCACGTACCTTTAGTTCCGGTTCCCCTAACCAGTACTAAAGCATAGAAAATATCTAAAAAGTAATGCGAACCCAATACTCGAACCTGGGACCTCATGCCACCACGTGATTCCCCACTCACTCTTCTAACCAACCCACCCATCCATGCGTATTTAGTAGACTAGGATATGCATTCCTTTTGAAGTATACTGGAATAAGACTAAAGGCCTACCTTTAGTACCGGTTCGTAACACGAACCGAGACTAATATGTGCCTGTGCCAGCTAGCATGTATCCGCTTGCCAAAATCACCTTTAGTACCTGTTCGTGTTATGAACCGGGACTAATGTGAGCGAAAAATCGTGCTTTTAGCTCTGTAGCCATGAACCGAGACTATTGCCACATCAGTTCCGATTCATGACCAACCAAGACTGATGTGCCGGTATGGAAGGCCATTTCTCTAGTAGTGCCACTTCCCCTCAAGCATCCTCCCTCCTCTCGGTTTCCCTCCTCGGCGCCACCGCCCCGTCTGTCCTATGTACTGAAGGTGTCGCCTTGGTCTTCCACTCCATCGACGCTGACCTAAACTCCCTCTCCTGGGCTTCCACTTCACCGGCGCCACCCTAAGCTACCTCTCCACTAGTGCTACCCTAGGTTCCATCTCCACTGGCATTGCTTCAAGCTCCCTCTCCACTATCGCTTCCCCTCTGGCATCGCGGTCCCTCTCCTCTCTGTCTCCGTCCTGGGCTCCGTATACACCAAAGGCACAGCCACAGGATCCTACTCCACCGGTGCTAATTCATGAGTCCTGATCCAATTAAGAGCCTAATCCGAATAAAAAAGGAATGGGGATTTTAAGGTTCTTAAATTTTGGGCAAAATCTCGGCTAACCCGAGTTAGGGTTCTTAAACCTGAACCAAAATTTCTTCCCTAGGGTTCTAATTCGACGGACCCCTCCTTCTAATTTCTTAATTACCCGTCCTTACAACAATCAGAGTTTAATCTGACACACAATTATCATTAATTATTCGGATTTAATTAGTTCGACACTAATCAAAATTAATCAAATTTTAGGTTCAAGAATTAGATCGAGAGTGGCTCTGATACCAAATGATAAATTTCTTAGGTTTCTTAATTGAATCTCGACTAATCACATGAACACTAATTTGCGGAAATCATTAGTGGCTAGCCTTGATTAGCGCTTGCCATTAGTGGTGTCGGTGTAGGTGTAGGTCGGTCGAGTGAGGTCGCCGGGAAGAAGTCGGTGATCAGCTGAGGTCTTTGAACCGCTCAGTGCTTAGAGTAGATCGGATTTTGGGGTTGGGTTTCCCTCATGATGCGTATGTTCGCGCGTGAGGTGAGGCTATCCCCTATTCTATATAGCGCTGACGACCGAGACCTCAACCGCTTGTCGGTTGGGACGGCTCCGATGATCCGATCAAAGTGCGTGTGAGCTGGTAGCTCCTTGCGGACTGGTAGCTCTGTTAGCTCCATGCGGGCTGTTAGCCCCTTAGATCTCGGGGTAGCAGTTAGCCTGAAATCAAAATCCAACAATTCCCTCCAACCAATCACGCTGTAGATGCCAGCGACAGAGGCACGCACACATAACATGAGAGGAAAATGTGAGAGAGAGAGGATGCGGGATTTTCTGCAAATTATCAGCGCAATGTGAGACCGTGAGAAGGGAGCTGGGCGTTACAATGCGGAATCGCCACAAACCCGCAATGGAAGTTGGATTGGGATCCCGCGCCCTAGATCAACTCTGTGCTCGAGTACGCAACAGCCGCCATGTGCACACAATTACTCGTTGAGAGACCAACATTGTTTCTCAGGATTCTGAAGACTCCTGTTTAATTACAGTGATGTTTCTAGGGCGGCGGGGCATAAAAAAACGAAAGGAAATAAATATTTGATCCTAAAAGCTAGAGATATCCTTGTGCATGGCCCTGTTGTTGTCGTGGAGACCTTGGACTACTTGGCGTGTTGAGCAGGCCGATTGCACTTGTATTCCTATAGATTGACAAGGAACCCAGAAGGAAACCGCATAGTTGATTTGTTCCTTGCACATGGGTCTCCGCAGCCAAATCTGCTCTTCCTTTTTTCTTGCTATTCTTTCCTCTCCTGCCAACAGAAATGATTTTGCGCTCTTTGAATTTTTGCCGCACGGCACAATTACTCAGCAAGTTTTTATTTTCTATTTCCTCGTAAGTACTACACAACTAGCACATCCAACACCCAATCCAATCCTGACCATCCTTTCAAGCAAATTGAATCAGGTCTACTTGTTGCTCTTTGGCCGTGTCTCATGCACCCGATTTGGTTTTTCCTAGTGCTTCGGAAAAAATATCGATCTGATTATTTCAGGCCTCTTATTCCTTTTTCGTTACTGCATAAACCATAAAAGATTCTCCTAATATAATCCAAATTTTAGTTACTTTGATTTTCGAGAGAGGGGGGATGGCTCTCGAAAGCTTTCCGGAAGGAGGCCCAGGAGCGGCGCATGGCGGGGGCTCCGGAGCTGAGTACCCTTCTCTACCCTTGGGCAACCATGGAGGTCATGCATGGAACAGTGTCGAACCATGGAGGTCAGCGAATCTTTAGGAGAAGGGGAAGCGGCCTGTAGGGAACCTCCATGATTCTTGTCAAGATCGCTTGAATTAGGAGGTTTTCATCTTGAAGTTAAGGCTTTACCAGGTGAAGGAGGCGCGGGAAGGTGGACGCGTCGTGCGGAGATCACTACTAGAGAAACAGCCTTCCATACCGGCTTATCAGTCTCGGTAAGATACGAACCGGTATTAATAGTAGCATCAATCCCGGTTCGTAGTTCCAAGACTTCAATCCTGGTTCGCTCACATTAGTCCCGTTGGTAATACCAACCGGATTGATGCTCCTCCCATACAGCTAGTACAGCCCAATGGCATGGAAGCTTATCGATCCGGTTAGTGTTACTTAACCGACTAAAGCCTCATCTAAGGAATCTTTAAAAGGAATGCATATCCTAGTTATATCAGAACGCGTGGGTGGGTGAGTTGGTTAGAAGGGTGAGTGGGGAGTCACGAGATCTCGGGTTCGAGTCCCGCAAAAGCCATATGTGCGCATTATATTTTTAAATATATTTCTAACATCTATCCCGGGTTGAGAGCAACCGGGACTGATGGCTTCATACCATCAGTCCCGAATTGCCTATCCCGGTTCCAAAACCGGGATTGATGCTGGTTTGGAACCGGGATTGAAGGCTCAATCCGTGGTAGTGGATGGTCTCAGAGCGTGACCAAGCATGGCTGGGCAAGAAGACTGCGTCCAACTAGGTACTGTTTGCTGCTGGTTCTGGGATTGAGTCTTCGGTTGTAAATGTTTCTGAAGATTTGGTTGCTCCCTCTTCCTATAATGTTCAAGTGTTTCAACATAATGCGGTGCCGGTGAATGAGAGGGTTCATGGACCATGTTTCAGATGTAATGGTATGGGGCATGTCGGGATCAATACAGACGTGTGACGTGTGGTCAGGAAGGTCATGCGTCCAAAAGTTGTCTGGTCAAGAAACCTGCAAATTATGCTCCTAAAGTGTGCGGCTTCTCTTGTGATGGACAAGGTTTTTACTACATTGAAGATGTACCATCTAAGCTTAACAGCAGAGAGCAAGTTTATACTGCTGTTATCACTATGGTTAGGGGTGAAGTAAATGCTAGAGATGTGGAACATGATTTAAGTACCCTACTAAAGTCCTGTATGGTGATGCACGGCCGGGCCTTTTGGTGAAAGCAGTTTTTAATAAGATTCCTTAGTGCTAAGAGAATTGACGAAAAACACCTATTTCTGATGTAAATCCAGCGACATAAATACTATTTACGTCGGTGCTGATGTAAGTAGGGTATATTTTCGTCGGCTTAGAGGCTGACGTAAACATCAGTCGTCGCCCTTAGCCGGCGGGGCCAGCCGCCGCGTTGTGGCAAATGCCACGTTAAGGCCGACGCAGATAACTGCCACGTCATGCCATCCACCATGGTTGACGTAAACAGTTCCGGTACCACATGTCCTGTTTACGTCACCTAGGCCAACAAGTAGGCCTCCCACCAGATTTCAAATTTCGTTTGGCGGGATGGGCCGTTGTTTATGTCGGCCTAGCTAACGTAAACAACGCCACATGTTCTATTTATGTCGGCTGGGCTGATGGAAATAGCCTTTTGCTCGTGTTTCCGTTGGCTTTTTTCCACTGCCAACATAAATACTTGCATTTACGTCGGTCTTTCCATGGCCGACGCAAAAAGTTCCTTATATAGGTCTTTCCACGGCCTTTTTTAAGCTGATATAAATACTTTTGTCCGACGTAAATATGTGGGATTCCTGTAGTGAATTGGCACAATACAGAGTGATTAATATGAGACTTCTTGATGCGGCCATTACAGTTTCAGCTCGACAACCACAAGTAGGAGTCAAGGGGACTCTCTAACTAGTCTAGGTCACAATCAGAAACATTCCTTGACAGAAGATCAAAGGAGGTGATCTGTGGAGTGAGATGCCTTGTGGTGTTTACCATGAAGATTGATGAGAACAACATTAATAAGTTGGAATATGTTAGGGTTAAATTTTCTGTAAAGTCTATTGAAGAGATACCTTTGGTGGTAGAAGGGAATATAGGCCTGGACATTTATGACTTCTTTGAGGTAAAAGGACCCTCTGGAGGGGACAATGCTAACAACAATGATACTGAGATTAAAATCTCAGATAAAGATGATGGATCTGTCCAAAAAAGATTGAGGACCGACTCTGGAAGTCAACAGATGGGGCAGGGTAAAGGTAAAACCTCTGTGCTTGACAGGAGAACCAATTCAGCACCACCTAAAGCCTCCCTGGGAAAAGGTAAAAGGGTTATGAAAGAGAAAGAGGACTGTCAGCCCCCGATTTTCAGTCCAACCGGGGACCGGGTGTGAGTCCTGCACCAGCCCAGGATCTTGCTAGTGCATCACAACTTTACAAATGCTGGATCATTTCATACACGATTCAGGTGATCACACATTTATTTCACAATAAAATACATAGGGGCTCATTGTTTTGGTTTAGGCCGGATAGGCCGAATATTACATTACCAAAAGGAGAGCTCTTTAGCAGAGTTCATCAGCGGAAACAAAAGATGAGAACACGTTTTAGAATTCAAGACTGTGCCCATTCCCGATCAGGCAAGCGACTGGGATTCCCCTAACGCCCTTCTTGGTCGTCATCTTCCTGGTAGTCTTCGTCCTCCAGGCAATCATATGGGTCTTCTGCGTCATCTTCACCTAAAAGAGTGAGTGGGTGCGAGGGTGAGCGCGCAATCAAACCGCGCTCGTGAACCAACACCTATCCTAATGCAACATAATGATACAAGGCCTTTTTGGTGGAGGTTTGGGTTATTTTCTATTGCCATAAAGCCAGTTTTACCATAAGTAAATAAATAGAGAAAGAACCTGTCACTCAGCCATTTAAACCAATGAAAAGACGTACTGTGCTACATACGCGAGTCATTTAACATGTGAGTTTCACCACGATACACCGTATCTATTGCCATGGACTATGTGTCCCAAAGACTGGCGGATCCATCCCATAGCCATGGGCATGGTCCCCGAAAGATCGCATCAAGACCGTAATAAAGCGCATCTTGTCCTAACCAACTGGCAAGTTCGTGCCCATACCTACAACTGGCGCATGACCCCCAAAGTGGCGGCAGACTCACCCTCTTAGCCAAGAGGAGTGATCGCCTTGAGCTCAACTAAGGCCGGGATCCAAAGATCCAAATAATCAACCATTCATTAGAGTATTTACCAAAATTTGCACCCAGGCAGACCTTGCACCTGAGTGCATGGGTATTTTCCCGTCTATTCCTATTACGTTGGTAGTCGAGACCAGCGACCAGCTATACCATTGCTCCGTTGATAGCATAGCTATACTGTTGCAACGTTGATACGATCGATCTGTCATATCTATGCCGTAAATCGTTGATAGGCAAGGATCGACCCATTTGACCTAGACCCGCCAGGCTAAGCATTTTCAATGACTTATTAATCAAGGAGTTATTTGCTAAAGCCTTAAGGTTTTCCAAGGGATCAAGTAAATGAATATTATCAAGGGGTGGGGTTCATGCTTATTATAACATTAGTTAGCAAATGGAATTGTAACTAGACAGGCTCTAACAGCATCACATTGCAAATATAATAATATGGGAAAGTAAAGCATGCAAGATTCATAATTTAAATCAACATAAGCTTAACCAAAAATTATGGATGAGAAGTATGAAGTTAGGATGTTGGCGCGCCTGGATCTTGGAAATCACGGTCTTGATGATTGTCCTCGATTGGCGGATTTTCCAACTCTTCGTTCTCTAAACATGACGAGTAGTAATGCACCAAGTATTAACATCTCACTCAAAAAAAATTCAAAATGTTATGAGGGTGATCCTAAGGCTTTTATTCTGTTTTCTATATTTTTATTTCTCCTGTTTCCTCTAAATAGGAAATCTATAATTAAAATCCTTAACTCATTTTGAGTAGGTGAGATAATCATTTATTTATACATATTAGGTCATGCCTATATGTCCAAAATATTGAAGAGGCAATAATCTACCCTTATAACAGTTTTCCCAGAGAAAATAACAATAAAAATATTATTTAGTCTAGGTTTGGTATTTTCCTGGATTTATTTAAATTAGAAAATAAAGTCTCATTCCATAGTTCTTTAATTAATCTTAAGCATAAAAGTATTAAAATGGAGATTTTATAATTTCATTATGTCCAGAAACAGCCTAGTATTTACTGAATTTTTATAACATTCTTACAGGCCATTAACTATTTTTAGAAAATCAAAAACATTTCTTAGGATTTCTTTAATCAAACAAAAG
Source organism: Olyra latifolia (assembly GCA_036346145.1). Taxonomy (NCBI): domain Eukaryota; kingdom Viridiplantae; phylum Streptophyta; class Magnoliopsida; order Poales; family Poaceae; genus Olyra; species Olyra latifolia. Next base: position 35,680,529 of record CM070524.1, on the reverse strand, counting down.
TGGAAAAACAGTTAACTCCATAATGGGCTCGCCCAATCGCTGGTCGAGGCGGCTGGCGGCGACGCGGCGCTGGCGCCCAAGCGCAAGGAGAGAAGGCTCAGTGGGCGCGGCGCTAGAGCTGCCCAGACACGCCAAGAGACGGCCAGACGCGGTGGGATGACGGCCCGTCACAAGGAGGAAGGTCGATCAGTGGACTGAGACCCCACCGGTCAGCGACTCCAGGCACGAGTGAGAGGGAAAGGGAGAGAGAGCACCAGGGGCCCACTGGTTAGTGGCGCAAGGTCGGTGTAAACCTGACAGGTGGGCCGAGGGACCCACTTGTCGGCCTCACGAAGGGGTTTCGCGGGATTTTTAAAAGAAACGGCACTATTGCCGTGGGTCCCGTGGGTCAGGGAGAGAGAGGGGGGTGACGCAGGGTCCGGCGGCGCTGGCGTCACCGTCTTCATCCTCCGGCCGGGGTCCGGTGATCCTTCAGCGTCGTTCTGGCGGCGCTTCGGTGCACTAACGAAGTATTTTATGTACTCCAAGTGTTCGGGATGGCTAGGGCTAGAGGGTCCCGGCGGGGATTCGCCGGCGACGAGCCGTGGTGGCGGCGCGACGCACGGCGGTGGAAGGAGAGCTCGGCGGACAAGAAACACAGACATCTAGAGGTTCTTAAGCTCGGGAAAGCTACGGGGAAGCTTCTAGGGGCTTCGTGGGAGCGTACCGTGCTACGGGTCGGCGAGGAGGAGGCGCGGTTCGGCTTGACAGCGGTGACGCGGACGTAGCCGAAGCAGGGGAGACGGTGCGCGGCTACTCCGGGGCGTCTTCGGTCGTCCAGCTCCCGGGAGAAGGCGGCGGGTGCTCCGGGAAGGGTGTCGACGGACGGAGGGCCCTCGGGTTGCGGTGGTCGGCGCGCAATCCAAAAGGGGGCGGTGAGCTCCGGCGGCGGTGGAGGAGCTCCCCTGCGCAAGACGGGGGAAGATAACCCGATTGGGCTCGGTTAGAGCTCGAGGAGGAGCAATGTGAGCGAGGGAGAAAGTCGGCCGAGGAGATTGCTCACCGAGGAGGAGTCTCCGTGACGAGGTGGCCCGGGCGACGAAAATGGACGGAGGGGGAGCATGGGAGGCGAGGCCGCGGCTTATAAGCGCACGAGGAGGAGCGAGTGGCCTCGGGGAGAGGAGTTAATGCACGCGTACGGGAAGATCTCGGCCGGAATGGCCGCGCGGCCGGCGAGGCGGCCACGTGTGACGGCCGTACGCGGAGGGGCAAGAAAGGAAAATCGGGCGCGGTACTTAGCCGCAAACGGGTACAAGGCCAATAAATGGCTCGGGAGGCCGGCCAATGGGAGCGAGCGGGGCGGGAGGCCACGCTGGAGTCAACGCCGGCGAGGGGGTGTGCACCCGGCTGCACGCGGCGTGGCTGTTGATTCGGCGACGCGTCGGCACGGCTGGAGCTTGGCTTTCCGGGCGTAGAGCACGGCGGGGAAGGTGCGGAGCACGGGCGGTGCACCGGGGAAGGTCCGCGCGGGCGGGTCGACACGCGCGAGCGGCGCTAGGAGGTGCGAGCCGGACGGGAGAGAGAGAAGAGAGCGAGCGAGCGAGGAGGAAGAAAGGAGGCGCCGGCTAGGCCGAGCTGGTCCAAGCGAAGCGAAGCGGCTAGCTTTGGTTGGGCGCGCCTGGGTATGGCCGGCCACTGGCCGGCCGAAGGTCAGGGGAGTCAGTAGCAAATCCGAAAACGGATTAAGAAAAGGAAAAAAATAGGTTTAGTTCCAAAATATAAATTCAATATATTTTCATAATTAGGCTTAAAAGAATATATTAAATAGTTTAATATATTCCCCATGGGAGATACAAGGTCTAGGTACAAGATCTAAAATTTGGCCAAAAATGGTGCACATTTACCCCTTTTCAAATTATTTTCTTGATTTTAGAAGAAGTTCAAAAATAGGATGTTACAAACCCTACCCCCTAAAAGAAATCTCGTCCTCGAGATTGCTTTACCTAGAGGAGAAAAGATAAGGGTACTTCTCTCTAAGCTGATCTTCCGGCTCCCAAGTAGCTTGTTTTCCTGTGTGGTGACTCTATTGGACTTTGCACATCTTGATGGTCTTACGTCTCATTTGCTTTTCTATGGTGTCAACAATTTGCACTGGACGTGCGGGGTAGGTGAGATCCGTGGCTAAACACTGATCTGGTTGTGGGATGATTTCCTCAGGCAGCCTTATGCACTTTTTAAGTTGAGAAACATGAAAAACATTATGCACATTTCCAAGCTTGGCTGGGAGATCCAACTGATAAGCCACGTGACCCATTTTTGCTGTTATCTGGTAAGGTCCAATGTATCTTGGGGCTAATTTGCCTTTTAGCTGAAATCTTTGAGTTCCCTTTGTAGGTGAAACCTTAAGGTAGACGTAATCGCCAATTTCAAAACTCAAATCCCGACGACGGTTGTCGGCATAGCTCTTCTGTCGGGATTGGGCGGCTAGAAGTCTTTCTTTGATGATTTTGACTTTCTCTTCTGCATCTGTCGAGAAATCTGTTCCAAAAATTTGTCTTTCTCCTGTCTCAGACCAAGACAAAGGGGTTCGGCTTCTTTGCCCGTAAAGGGCTTCAAATGGGGACATCTTTATACTTGATTGAAAACTATTATTATATGTAAATTCTGCATATGGGAAGCACTTGTTCCATTCAGCCGAAAAATCTAGGGCACAAGCTCTCAGCATATCCTCCAAAATTTGATTTACTCTTTCAGTTTGTCCATCGGTTTAAGGATGAAAGGCAGTACTGAAAGTTAAGCTGGTTCCTAAAGCGTTGTGCAGCTTTTTCCAAAATTGTGAGGTAAATTGGCTTCCTCGATCTGAAATTATTCGACGGGGTACACCGTGTAAACACACGATCCTGGACATAAACAATTCCGCTAACTTATTTCCTCTATAGGTTGTTTTTACTGGGAGAAAGTGGGCCACTTTTGTCAGGCGGTCGACAATGACCCATATTGAGTCAAATCCATATCTGGTGCGAGGTAGTTCCACTATAAAATCCATGGTGATTTCTTCCCATTTCCATTCTAGGATCTTCAGGGGTTGTAGTGGTCCAGCAGGTTTTTGATGTTCGACTTTCACCTGTTAACATACATGACAGCAGGCTACAAATTCCGTCACATTAATTTTCATGCGAGGCCACCAAAATTGGGTCTTAAGATCCTGATACATTTTTGTGCAGCCCGGGTGAATACAATAAGCTGATTCATGAGCCTCTCGCAGTATTGCTTCTTTGAGTTCCGGGTCATGAGGGACAAAGATTCTATTTTTGAACCATAGGACTCCTTGGCTGTCTTTGGTAAACCTAGCACCTCGGTGCTTTGTCATGAGTCGTTCTATCCTCTAGGTGCTAGGGTGACCTTTCTATCTTTCCTTAATTTGGTCTAGCAAGGTAGGTTGCACTTCTAGAGTCGCTACCATACCATGATCGACTAGTTCCAAGTTCAACCGAGCCATTTCTTGGCGCACAGGTAAGGAAATCTCTGCTGTTATGGAGGAGTTGCATTGGGGTTGTCGGCTCAAGGCATCTGCTACCACATTTGCTTTACCGGGATGATATTGGATACTTAGATTGTAGTCCTTGATTAGTTCTAACCACCTGCGTTGTCTTTGGTTCAAGTCTGACTGGGTAAATATATACTTCAGACTCTTGTGGTCAGTAAAGATGTTGCAATGCTTTCCCATTAGGAAATGTCTCCATAATTTTAAAGCATGGACGACAGCAGCTAACTCCAAATCATGAGTTGGGTAGTTCTCCTCATGCTTCCTAAGCTGTCGGGGGGCATAGGATACCACTCTACCATTTTGCATGAGAACACACCCAAGTCCCTGCCTAGAGGCGTCACAAAAGATCTCAAATTCCTTGGTAATGTCCGGAGTGACAAGGACTGGGGCATTGGTTAGTTTCTTCTTAAGTTCCTTAAAACTTTTCTCACATTGGTCAGTCCATTCGAACTTTGCTTCTTTTTGCAACAACCGAGTCATGGGTTTTGCAATTTTGGAAAATCCTTCAATAAATCTTCGGTAGTACCCAGCTAATCCAAGAAAACTCCTTATTTCAGTCACTGAGGTTAGAGACTTCCAATTGGTAATTGCTTCTATTTTAGCAGGGTCTACTTTAATTCCACCAGAAGAGATTACATGCCCTAAGAAACTGATTTCCTCCAGCCAAAATTCACATTTACTGTATTTGGCGTACAACTGATGTTCCCTCAATTTCTGTAGGACCAAATGTAGGTGTTGAGCATGTTCTTCAGCACTTCTGGAGTAGATGAGAATATCATCTATAAATACCACGACAAATTTGTCGAGGTATTCCATAAGAATTTTGTTCATGATGTTCATGAAATATGCCGGGGCATTGGTTAGACCGAACGACATGACTGTAAATTCATACAGGCCATATCTGGTGGTAAAAGCGGTTTTGGGTATGTGATCCTCCTTTATTTTGACTTGATGATACCCAGACCGTAGGTCTATCTTAGAGAAGTGGGTGGCTCCTCGAAGTTGATCGAATAAGTCATCGATCCTGGGGAGGGAATACTTATTCTTAATAGTCACATCATTTAGAGCACGATAATCGATCACCAGCATTTTTGTTCCATCTTTCTTTCCAACAAACATAGCGGGAGATCCCCATGGAGATGAACTAGGTCTAATGAACCCCTTGGATTCTAAATCTGTCAATTGTTCCTTTAGTTCTGCTAGCTCATTTGCATCCATCCGATAATAGTTTTTAGATATGGGGGCGGTTCCTGGGACCAAATCTATCACAAATTCCACATCCCTATCAGGTGGCATTCCCGGCAAATCTTCTGGAAAAACATCCGGATATTCTTGGACCACAAGGATATCTTCATGAGGCGGACAACTAATGGTGTTAACAGAATTGTCTAGAGGAGAGGGATTGTCCACTTGTATCACAGCTTGCTGGTAAGGCCACTTGTTGAGGATCACCGTTCGATTGGCACAATCAATTATTCCTCCTTGGTTGACCAACCAATCCATTCCCAAGATGATGTCCAGGTTCTGAGTGGGTAACACTATCAAGTTTGCTTTTGCAAGCACCCAGCCTAAGGTTAAGCTTACTCCTAAACAGGTATGGGTTGCTAAAATGGGTCCTCCAGGAGAAGATAGCAATAGGGGCTTCTTAAGTATGGAGGTAGGTATCTCATTTTTGTGCACAAATTCTTTGGATATGAAAGAATGGGATGCACCAGAATCGAAAAGTACTTTTGCGTGAATTAGGTTAAAAGAGAAAGTACCCATTAGGACTCCGGCAGCATCCTGAGCTTCTTCCTCATTGACATAGTTCACTCTGCCACGGCCTTGAGATGAAGGTGCGGTCCGCGGCGTACGCGGGGTTTGCAAACCTCCTCTTCCTGCAGATCCTGGGGTTGACTGTCCACGAGCATGAGTAGCTGGCAAGTTGGAGCGGATTGGGGTAATTTTCTTGTCAGGACAAACATTGGCAAAGTGTCCTGGCTTTCCACAGTTAAAGCAGTTCATGGAGGAAGCTGAGCTAGAGTTTCTTTGCCCTTGGCCTACTGGGGCAGGAGCACGAAAGGGAGTTCCTGTGGTGCGAGCACTGTAGTTTCTGGTGTTGCCTTGCTGGTTTTGGCTGGTACTTGGCTTCCATTGTTTATAGGGGCGAAAAAAGGATCCCTGGCGGTTGGAACTTTGCCCTTTCTGAGTATTAAACTTTCTTTTTCTCAAACCTTCAAACCCCTTTCTCTTATTTTCCAGAATGAGAGCCTTGTTCACAAGCTGTTGAAAGCTAGAGAAATCAAGGACGCTAAGCTGCATCTTCATAGGTTGGTATAGTCCTTCCAGGAATTTCTCTATTTTGTATTCCTCAATCTCAACTTCTCTGGGGGCATAACGGGACAGATGGTTGAATTTGGTCAAATAATCAGAGACAGACATGTTCCCCTGTTTTAGTTCCTTGAACTCATTTCTCTTCTTTCTCATTATTCCAGCAGGGATGAAGGCACTGCGAAAAGCTCGCCTAAACTCATCCCAAGTCATCACGGGCGTTGAGGCTTCCTCTTCCGGCATATCCCAATTAAATCCTGGAGCGTTCTCACCTGCTGCTTCTTCATTTTGGGCAGCTCCTTGGGGTGCATTCTCACCTTCTTCACCCTGGCCATTATCTTCTTCTTCCCCATTCTCACTTCCTTCATCAACCTCTTCTTCTTCTTCTTTCAGATCCTCATTTTCCCTAGCAAGGAGAAAGTTGTCCCACCATTCTGCTGCAGCTCCTTTGAGCAAGTGGGTGGCAAATAGGACCTTATCTTCTTCCTGAGTACGGGCCAAAGCAAGCTTCTTTTCCACACTTCGAAGCCAATCATCAGCTTCTAAGGGTTCATTAGCTTGAGAGAAAGAGGGAGGCTTGGAACGAAGGAAATCCCCAAGTCTGGATCCTTGACGGTTGGAATTGTTCATCTGGCTGTAGACCAAGGCTGAAACTAGATGAGTCTGATGTGCCATCATGTCTGCCAAGGTTGGGGCACCACGAGGAGGTGGAGGCAGGGGTTTTCTGCGACGGCCCCTACCGCCAGCTGCTGGCTGATTGCGGTGGTGGACACCGGCATTAGCCCTGACTGACCTCCTAGGCGGCATCTAGAAGAAGAGAAACGCAAAAAGAATCAAACACCAGCTCCTTTAAAGATGCAAACCAAGTACGGCAACATAGAACTGGGAACAAAGGAAAAACTCAGCAAAGCCAATCATCAAAAGTAGAAGTGCGAACTGAAAATCTTCCATAGGAGCAGATAGTACAATACCACATATATACATATCATCATCGAAGAGTACAGCGTCTGGGGGGGTACAAAGTCGGAGACATCGACTGACACTGAACTAGCTAACTGGTACTAACAGAGGTGCTAACCGCATCACTCCGACACAACCTATACAGTAATCGTCTCTACAAACCCAAAAGTCTAACCTCATCGGAGGTGCCTATACGCATGACTCCAAAGCGCTAACATCTATCGCTATCTCAGAGGCGCAAAAAGTATATCCTAGCAGAGGTGCCTATATGCATCACTCTGAAACTGCTGCTAAACAAAAGCTGTAACCTGAGCTCTAAGTCTACATCACCTCGTAGCACAAACTGCTGGCTTACGAGTGAACAGACCTACCTATCTACAACAAAAGTAGCTCCAAAAGGGTAACCAAGTACTCCACTCCTAGCCGGAGTGGTAACCACCGCACACCTCGCAGTGGAAAGCGCCGTCCAAACCGAGTCCGGGTGGAGAGCTGGGACCGTCCTCTGTCGACGAACTGGAGACCTGCACGACACGGGGCGCGGGGGTGTCACCGCGGGCAGCGACACTCCTAGTCACTGGGCGGCGAGCAGTGGGAGAGGTACGTGCGCGCACGCGCCTGCGCGCGGCAACTCTCGGGAGTACAGACGTCGGGGACGCCCGGGAGGGTCCTGCCTCCTGAGAGGCAGCGGCGAAAGACCAAAGCGCCGGGCTCGGCAAAGTCTGGGCGGAACTCTGCGCACGAGGGTGAAAAGCACTAGCTGTGGAGAAAACAATCGAGTCTGGCCAGGCCGAGGGTGGAGCAACAATCGGCGCCATACCGGGATCAGAAGCTGTGGTCCCTCTGCGAGGAACCGGGGAAACCAGTGTAGAAACTGGGCGAGTAGCAGTAGGTACAACCAAGGGTGAAGGAGGAACCAGTGAAAGTGGGGCGGTAACAGGGAAGGTACTGGGGAAACTGGGAAAGGCACTGGGACACCAAGCAGGGGTGCGGACGGGGCTGTAGTGGCTGGAAGAAAAGCGGGAACAGGCCCCGACACAGCACGGGCGTAACCAGTCCTGCAGTAGTAGTCAGCGGCCTCTGGAGAGACCTGAAGCAAGAGTCGGTGCAGCAGGGCGATCTGCTCGTCCTGAAAACGAAGAACGCCCTGGAGCTCACGATGCTCTTCAAGGACGTCAAGGAGCAGAGCGCTAGCTCCAGTCGTGTAGGACTGCAGACGAGCAAGTGGCGGGAGGCGACGCCTGCCCACTGCGCTAAGGTAGTCGACCACCGCACACGTGCCGGCCAGTAGTGGAGCTCAGTCTCAGCCAGTGTGTCACGGAAAAGTCCACACAGCCTGAGATAGGTCTCAAAAGCGGACGCCTCAACCACAAGCTTGGGGTGGAGGTGGGGTGTCTCGGGAGCAACACGGAGAGTCCCAAAAGCGGGTCTTGTGGGTACGGAGGTCTCCACTACCCACGAGCTGAGTAAGCCGATAGGCCTCCGCCTACCGACAAACTGAGGTCCACCGGAGAAGTCTAAGACGCGGCAAAGGCGGTGCAGCATGCGGATAGGCTCTCTGCATGGTCCGTCAAGTCCTCCTGTGAAGGTGAAAGTCTCACTGTCCTCGGAAAAGGTGATCGCCATCTCTGCAAATAAAATTTTAAGAATTAATAAGAAAGGTAAGAGGTTTTCCAATCGCTTTGAAATAGACAACGGGAGCTTAAGAGAGATGAGCCATAGGATAAACTTTTAATCTTTCCTTTTGTGAATGTATAGATACACATATATGTGGACACATATACATATATTCATTCTTCTTTTATGTATAAAAATACGTAGGGCTTTTTAACTATTGACCAAGAAGTTTTGGTTTTTCCTACAGTCGTATGCTTTGATACCAGCTTTGTCAGCCCCCGATTTTCAGTCCAACCGGGGACCGGGTGTGAGTCCTGCACCAGCCCAGGATCTCGCTAGTGCATCACAACTTTACAAATGCTGGATCATTTCATACACGATTCAGGTGATCACACATGTATTTCACAATAAAATACATAGGGGCTCATTGTTTTGGTTTAGGCCGGATAGGCCGAATATTACATTACCAAAATGAGAGCTCTTTAGCAGAGTTCATCAGCGGAAACAAAAGATGAGAACACATATTAGAATCCAAGGCTATGCCCATTCCCAATCAGGCAAGCGACTAGGATTCCCCTAACGCCCTTCTTGGTCGTCATCTTCCTGGTAGTCTTCGTCCTCCAGGCAATCATATGGGTCTTCTGCGTCATCTTCACCTAAAAGAGTGAGTGGGTGCGAGGGTGAGCGCGCAATCAAACCGCGCTCGCGAACCAACACCTATCCTAATGCAACATAATGATACAAGGCCTTTTTGGTGGAGGTTTGGGTTATTTTCTATTGCCATAAAGCTAGTTTTACCATAAGTAAATAAATAGAGAATAAGTAAATAAATAGAGAAAGAACCTATCACTCAGCCATTTAAACCAATGAAAAGACGTACTGTGCTATATATGCGAGTCATTTAACATGTGAGTTTCACCACGGTACACCCTATCCATTGCCATGGACTATGTGTCCCAAAGACCGGCGGATCCATCCCATAGCCATGGGCATGGTCCCCGAAAGATCGGACCAGTACCCGTAACAGGCGTACTGTCCTAACCAACTGGCAAGTCCGTGCCCATACCTACAACTGGCGCACGACCCCCAAAGTGGTGGCAGACTCACCCTCTTAGCCAAGAGGCGTGATCGCCTTGAGCTCAACTAAGGCCGGGATCCAAAGATCCAAATAATCAACCATTCATTAGAGTATTTACCAAAATTTACACCCAGGCAGACCTGGCACCCGAGTGCATGGGTATTTTCCGCCTATTCCGATTCGTTGATAGTCGAGACCAGCGACCAGCTATACCATTGTTCGCTGATAGCATAGCTATACCGCTGTAACGTTGATAGGATCGATCTGTCATATCTATGCCGTAAATCGTTGATAGGCAAGGATCGACCCATTTGACCTAGACCCGCCAGGCTAAGCATTTTCAATGACTTATTAATCGAGGAGTTATTTGCTAAAGCCTTAAGGTTTTCCAAGGGATCAAGTCAATGAATATTATCAAGGGGTGGGGTTCATGCTTATTATAACATTAGTTAGCAAATGGAATTGTAACTAGACAGGCTCTAACAGCATCACATTGCAAATATAATAATATGGAAAAGTAAAGCATGCAAGATTCATAATTTAAATCAACATAAGCTTAACCAAAAATTATGGGTGAGAAGTATGAATTTAGGATGTTGGCTCGCCTGGATCTTCGAAATCACGGTCTTGATGATCATCCTCGATTGGCGGATTTTCCAACTCTTCGTTCTCTAAACATGACGAGTAGTAATGCACCATGTATTAACATCTCACTCAAAAAAAATTCAAAATGTTATGAGGGTGATCCTAAGGCTTTTATTCTATTTTCTATATTTTTATTTCTCCTGTTTCATCTAAATAGGAAATATATAATTAAAATCCTTAATTCATTTTGAGTAGGTGAGATAATCATTTATTTATACATATTAGGTCATGCCTATATGTCCAAAATATTGAAGAGGCAATAATCTACCCTTATAATAGTTTTCCTAGAGAAAATAACAATAAAAATATTATTTAGTCTAGGTTTGGTATTTTTCTGGATTTATTTAAACTAGAAAATAAAGTCTCATTCCATAGTTCTTTAATTAATCTTAAGCATAAAAGTATTAAAATGGAGATTTTATAATTTCATTATGTCCAGAAACTCAGCCTAGTATTTACTGAATTTTTATAACATTCTTACAGGCCATTAACTATTTTTAGAAAATCAAAAACATTTCTTAGGATTTCTTTAATCAAATAAAAGCTAGAAAAACGGTTAACTCCGTAATGGGCTCGGCCCAATCGCGCGGTCGAGGCGGCTCATGGGCGACGCAAGACGGCGCCTGCCGCGGAGAGAAGGCTCAATGGGCGCGCGCGCGAAGCTGCCCAGACATCGCGGGCGAGACGCCCAGACGCGGCGGGCGGATGGCCCATCGCGTCTGTGAGGAAGGCTGACTGGTGGGCCTGAGACCCCACCGGTCAGCGACTCCGGGCGCGAGTGAGAGGGAAAGGGAGAGAGAGAACCAGGGGCCCACTGGTCAGTGGCGCGAGGTCGGTGTAAAACTTACAGGTGGGCCGAGGGACCTACTTGTTGGCCTCACGAAGGGGTTTCGCGGGATTTTTAAAAGAAACGGCACTATTGCCGTGGGTCCCGTGGGTCAGGGAGAGAGAGGGGGGTGACGCAGGTCCCGGCGCCGGGCGCCACCGTCTTCATCCTCCGGCGGGTCCGTGATCCTTCGCTGTTCTGGCGGCGCTTGTGCACTAACGAAGTATTTTATGTACTCCAAGTGTTCGGGATGGCTAGGGCTAGAGGGTCCCGGCGGGGATTCGCCGACGACGAGCCGTGGTGGCGGCGCGACGCACGGCGGCGGAAGGAGAGCTCGGCGGACAAGAAACACAGACATCTAGAGGTTCTTAAGCTCGGGAAAGCTACGGGGAAGCTTCTAGGGGCTTCGTGGGAGCGTACCGTGCTACGGGTCGGCGAGGAGGAGGCGCGGTTCGGCTTGACAGCGGTGACGCGGACGTAGCCGAAGCAGGGGAGACGGTGCGCGGCTACTCCGGGGCGTCTTCGGTCGTCCAGCTCCCGGGAGAAGGCGGCGGGTGCTCTGGGAAGGGTGTCGATGGACGGAGGGCCCTCGGGTTGCGGTGGTCGGCGCGCAATCCAAAAGGGGGCGGTGAGCTCCGGCGGCGGTGGAGGAGCTCCCCTGCGCAAGACGGGGGAAGATAACCCGATTGGGCTCGGTTAGAGCTCGAGGAGGAGCAATGTGAGCGAGGGAGAAAGTCGGCCGAGGAGATTGCTCACCGGGGAGGAGTCTCCGTGACGAGGTGGCCCGGGCGGCAAAAATGGACGGAGGGGGAGCACGGGAGGCGAGACCGCGGCTTATAAGCGCACGAGGAGGAGCGAGTGGCCCCGGGGAGAGGAGTTAATGCACGCGTACGGGAAGATCTCGGCCGGAATGGCCGCGTGACCGGCGAGGCGGCCACGTGTGACGGCCGTACGCAGAGGGGCAAGAAAGGAAAATCGGGCGCGGTACTTAGCTGCAAACGGGTACAAGGCCAATAAATGGCTCGGGAGGCCGGCCAATGGGAGCGAGCGGGGCGGGAGGCCACGCTGGAGTCAACGCCGGCGAGGGGGTGTGCACCCGGCTGCACGTGGCGCGGCTGTTGATTCGGCGACGCGCCGGCACGGCCGAGCTTGGCTTTCCGGCGCAGAGCACGGCGGGTAGGTCGCGAGCACGGCGGCGCACCGGGATGGTCCGCGGGCGGGTCGACACGCATGAAGCGGCTTAGGAGGTGCGAGCCGGACGGGAGAGAGAGAAGAGAGCGAGCGAGCGAGGAGGAAGAAAGGAGGCGCCGGCTGGGCCGAGCTGGGCCAAAGCGAGCGCGAGCAGGCCGGCTTGGCCGAGGCGCGGCCCAAAGGGCGGCTGGCCAGCTGGGCTGGCCGAAAGGCTGGGGGAGCTGTAGCAAATCCGAAAACGGATTAAGAAAAGGAAAAAAATAGGTTTAGTTCCAAAATATAAATTCAATATATTTTCATAATTAGGCTTAAAAGAATATATTAAATAGTTTAATATATTCCCCATAGGAGATACAAGGTCTAGGTACAAGATCTAAAATTTGGCCAAAAATGGTGCACATTTACCCCTTTTCAAATTATTTTCTTGATTTTAGAAGAAGTTCAAAAATAGGATGTTACAAGGACTTTCATATTCAGTTTGATGAACCCCAAGAGAATTACAGTGATGATGAAGATGGTTTATTGGGGCAAGAGTTGATAAAGAAAACTCAGTTAAATAGGAAGGACAGACTTCTAAAGGAGCTCAGTTGGCCCAACAGCAAATGTGGCTGATAAAGTGTCCCACTGTGAATAAGTATACTGATCAATTGGTCTCAGATCACTTCAATGAATATGGATTCTTCCTACCCAAAAAAAAAAAAAAATCCAAAGTAGTCATTGAAGATATTATGGAAGAAGAACCTAAACAAAACAAGATGGATGCTGTTGTACAAAAAACAAGATGGAAGGGTAAAAAAAAAAAGAGTCAGCTGCACATGTTAATGAGAAAGCTTCTATGATGCAGAAGAACAGAAATTTTGAATATAACATAAACACCTTTAATTCTTTTTTTATATTATCTAATACTGAACTTGTAGACATTGTTACTAGTATGGGTATAGTTATTGATAGTAATGAGAGTGATCATATTGAAATTATTAAACATATGTTGAAAGCTAGGGCTCAGTTAGCTAATAAGAACAAGGCTGACAATATAGATAAAATGGCTAATAACGATATACCTCCTGAGAATGAGAAGTTGCCTAATGGGGTTTACATGCTAGAATGGAATGGTGATGAAAGCTCTGATGATTCTGATTTTTCTCCTATGATTTCTAGAAAATCAGCTAAATAGCAAAAGAAGCATCTTACAGTTCTAGCTGCTAGTTTAGTTCAAACTGGCAGAAATGTTAGGGTGAACAGAAAAAATTCACAAAAAGTCTTATTGATGAGTGAACTTATATGGAATTGCAAAGGGGTGTGTAAAAAAGGTATGAGCTCTTTATTGAGAGATCATATTCAGAAGTTTAATTTTGGATTTTTAGGCCTTGTTGAGACTCAGAAGGCCAAATATTGTGATAGTTTCTTTAGAAAAATTGATTATCTGGGAATAATATTGTGTGGAATTGGTTCTTTTCTAGAGGTAAAGCTGGACATACCCTGATAGGTGTTAATAAGGATAATTTTAAGGTTAACAATGTGAATTGTACTGGTGATTATATTGTCCACTTGAAGTTATGGGATAAAAAGTTGAATGCAGATGGTGTCTTCTTGTGGTTTATGGACTTGCACAAGTTGAGGGGAACGGTGAATTCCTGAGTAACCTAGATTCTCATTGTAGTATTATTGACTCACATTTGTTAATGGGTGCAGATTTAAATATTATTGGATCAAGGAGGAAAAAACAATAATTGGAGAATGAGTAAATACTCGTCTTTGTTTAACCAGATCATAAATTGTCATGCTTTTAGAGGACTGTTGTGAATGTCAGTCACGGTTCATGCCTAACCGGGACTGATGAACCGGTATTAAAGGCCAATTCTCTAGTAGTGAGAACACCGAAAGCCAATTTACCTGGTCTAACAATCACACCATTCCCACTCTAGAAAAGCTTGGCACATTCTTTATGAACATTGAGTGGAAAATTTGCATCCCTTGATGGTGGTGCACAAATTGCCCAGATTATGTCTAGTCACAGTCCCCTTCTGTTGAAAAGAAGGGGATAATTGTGTTAACAAGAATAAGAATTTCAAGTTTGATTTAACCTATACTAATAATGAAGATTTGTTACCTTTAGTTAAAAGATTTGGGATTGCCATATTAGTTGGTCAGGAATCAGGATGCTTTGGGTGTGACTCTTATTAAGATGTGAAGAATAAAAAAAAAGCACTCAAAGGGTGTGGGCACATTTGTATGGTCATAAAAAGAAAGAAAGAGATATCCTCCAAAATATGCTGTACAATCTAGAAGAAAGGCTGACAGTTGCACCCTCTCTCCAGAGGAGGGAGTTAAAAAGGCCAATATTATGGCTAAGCCTTTTGAATTACATGAAGATCGGAGGAAAAAAGATGGCATAAAAAATCTCAAAGCAATTGGTTGATTCATGGTGACAATAATTCCAAATATTTTTATATGGTGGAAAATGGCAAGAGAAGGAAAAAGATGATTGAATATTTCATGGATAATGATAATATAATTCAAGGGGATGGCCCTTTCCTACAATATGCCACTGAATACTATAAGGATTTGTTTGGCTCGCATAATGGGAGATTTTTTTTTGATCCAGGGATAGGATGGGAAAATTTCTAGCATAGACAATGAAACACTTACTGAGCAATTTTCTAAAGTGGAAATAAAAAATGACCGGTTTGAAATGGGCAGGAATAAAGCCCCTGGACCTATCGATTCCCTATTAAATTCTTTCAAGCTTATTGGGAGATAGTTAAGGACGACATAATGAAGATGTTTGAAATGTTTCATCAAGAGGATTTGGACATTAATAGAATCAACTATGGTGTGATAATACTATTACCCAAAAAGGAGTGATGTTGATACTATCAAGATGTATAGACCCATATCCCTGCTGAACACACTATACAAGCTTATTAGTAGAACTATCACTGCAGGACTTGAATCAATGATGGATAAAATCATTAATAGATGCCAGAATGTCTTTAAACCTCGTAGGAACATCATGGAAGGTGTTAGCCCTGCATGAAATTTTGCACCATACCAAACAAAAAAAACAAACTGGGGTCATTCTGAAACTGTACTTTGAGAAAGCCTATGACAAGGTGGATTGACATTTTTTTACTGGTTTGTATGAGAGGTAGAGGGCTTAGTGAAACCTGGTGTTCCTGGATTAAAAAGATTATGAGCAGATCAGCAGTTTGGCACTGCACTGCACCTCAATATCACCAAAAATTTCGTTAGTGAAAAAACAAGCAGCCAGCAACCATTGCCCATTTTGCATTTTGTTCTTCGCAAGGCATTTGTCGCATTGCATTTATATGTGAATTCAGAGATCACTAACATCAGACTTCACATCGACCATCCAGGACACTGTGTGGGAGCCGCGACTCCCTGCGTGGATGCTGCTGATGCCATCAACTCCATGGCCTCACCGTGCCATCGACGCCATGGCCTCACTGAGCGGAGGCCGCCGTCTCGCTGCCATGACCGCCAAACTCATCACCGTCGCCTCCTATTCCTGGTTGCCGCCGCCCAGATCTCGCTCCCTAGGACATCACCGCCGCGTAGGGCTGGCCTACGAGGTCTCCCCGCTTGACGCTTCTCAGGACAGGTCTGCACGGATGCCGCCGACGACGTATAGGCCTTCGCTCGTGACGACAAGGAAGCCTTGTTCGACATGAGAAGATGAGCTAGATGGAACTTATTTCCACACTCCTTTTAGCTCATGACACACTGACCACGAATTGTTCCGTGCCATGACAGTCAACCCTTTTTCACCCATTTTCTTTTTCTTTTCCCACTTTTCTTATTTTTTCCCACCTAAGATGACCAAAATACCCCTCCCTCAACTAAACACGCTGTCAAATTTGAAAATATGAGTTCAAATTTCATATTTTGAACCGGAGTTCAAATTTTGAAATTAAAAATATAAGTTCAAATATCAATATTCAAATTTCAAATATTAGTTCAAATTCTGAAATGCAAAATGCAATTTCTAAAATTCAAAATATGAGTTAAAATTTCACATCTGTGTTCATATTCTTGAAATTCAAAATATGAGTTCAAATTTCAAATGGGAGTTTAAATTCTTGAAATTTGAAATATGAGTTCAAATTTCAAATGGGAGTTTAAATTCTCGAAATTCAAAATATGAGTTTAAATTCCAAAATTCAAAATATGAGTTTAAATTTCAAATTTAAGCACTTAGAGAAAAGGGACAAAGGAAAAAAAAAAGGAAATGGGTGGAAAATGGTGGAGTGTTTTGAAATGAAACAATTCATTGTAGAGTGTCACAGGCCGAAAGGAGTGTGACCAGAGTGTCATCTAGAGCAAGGCTTACCTACGGAGTGTTATAGACCGAAATTTCCGGTTTTCACTTAGAATGATATCAGGTCCCATGTAAACCGATTACAGTATGCCTAAACCAAACAGGATTTAACGTTTTCTGTAACCACGTAATCAGGTTACGGAGCAAAGTTCCCGTAAAACCAAACACTACCTAAGTTGCAGAAACATGCAAATCAGTCCTATATCCAAATCCTACCAGGACATAATACAATGAAACAACAATTCAGATGCAAAAATTCTGATGGTGCAATGATTCTAACATGTCTGTATCAGATGTCAAAATTAAAGATTATTAGGCACGAATTCCAATATCACTGGGAATGACCGCAGTTCTCAATATATTAGCAGCAGCCTAGCTCATAATTTTGTTGCCATCCTTGCTGAGAAACAAAAGTGTCAATGACCTACAAATTAATATAATGGATAAGTATTGGATTTCTTCGAGAGGGCACATAAAAGTTTGAAATTGAGGATTGGTAGGAAGAAAAGTGTCATAACCCGGCTTACAAATGTAATAATTCCGAGGAAATCAAAGGAAAAAGGATGAGAAAAAGAGACGAGAAACTGGATCTAGGGTTTATTCAAACCAGATCATAAAGATTACACATAGGTTTTCTCTGCCTTATAAACTGTTAGATCGATACAGAAGGCAATAAAGCAAAAGGGACTGACAATTCAGTCGTCTTAGATCCATACAGAAGGTAATAAAACATAAGTTGATTTCAATCGAAAATATGTTCCCTTGGATTACGATCCAACGCTCCACCTCTCCCCTCTATTCTGTACAACATCACTAATACTCCATAGCCAACACTAGAGCAGCGATCACGTACGTATAGAGCTATACACTCGGATTGGATGTCCACCCCCATACTTTAATTTGGGCAACGACACAACTCGGTCATAAGATTTCGTGCCGGCCTTGTCAGCTGATCAGTGCCTATAATTGATATAAATTAATCCGATTGGATGCTACTTTCTTATTTAATTTAATTTTAGAGAATACAAAATTTAATTTTTTCTGTTTAGGTCCCAGTTAGAGGTCGATCCACAAGGCCGTGAGGCCTACCTATGCACCGGGCACACCAGTTTACACAAAATACTTGCATCTATTTGGTTGAAAGCCAACTTTGCCGCATTTTAACCAACTTTATCACTTTCTCTTGCAAAACTTAATATGCGGCAAAATATGGTATTTGTTGGCAAGTTTAGTACATCAACTAATTATGGGTCCACCAAGTTTTGAAAACTGGTCGGGACCGTAATTTGATGCGTCTAATGTCTTAACTTTCTATAGGACATAAGCAAGACATATAGCAGCTTAAGGACCACAGGGTATCGCTGTTTTGGTCCGTGAAGCACCTCGCTTACAAAGTATATGGGCCCACTACCAGCGAACCAGGTACTACAACCGGTTCGAAACAGGTTTTAGAACCGGTTTTGGAACCGGTTGTAGGCAACCGCGAGTGATACCCTCCGGGTAACACTCATGGTTCTAACCGCCAGGTACGACACCACAAGCGGTTCGAACGCCTCCTGGCAGGTGGTGGAGGCGCCACATGGTGCTCTCTACAAGCGGTTCAGACATTTAACCGCTTGGAGACCCTCACCAATGAGGAGGCGCCACGTGTGCCTTCTCCACAAGCGGTTGGACTTATGAACCGCTTGTGGAGAGCCTCATAGGCGCATCCCCTCGCCACGTGTGCCCTCTCCACAAGCGGTTGGACATACGAACCGCTTGTGGAGAGCCTCGTGAGGCGACAAGGTAGGCGCCACGTGTGGCCTCCACAAGCGGTTGGAGTTACCAACCGCTTGGAGAGGCCGAGCGTAAATTATATTCAATATAGAATATGTTCTGAGGGGGGGTTTTCAATATGAAGTTTGACAATAAAATTAAATACAACTACAATATTTTTTCACAATTAAAAATATAATATGATGTGTACTCGATCATTCACACAACCACAATTAAGTTCATTTACACAATAATACTGAATGAATTAAAAATATGTACATACATGAAATAAGGAGCACATGCACTGATCGAAGCAATGTTTATACATTTCAAGAGTACAAGGGTGAATCTTGAGGTCATTTGTTGCCTGCATCGCTATGTGTGGCCTTCGATGATTCCGATATTTCACCTGTCCTTAGAGAAGGACAATCTCTCCATCCCTTTGTGTGGAACTCGCCTTTGGTTGATATAATCTCGTCGACAATGAAGCCGATAAGTTGTTTTTGGATTGCTGCAACCCGGTGAGGCGGGATCACACCTTGCACATCGAGGTAAGGCTGCCAAAATAGAAAATAAATAAATCTATGAACACGTAAATTGTAAGTACTAAGAAATTGAGATGCATCATTAATTTCGATGCATCATTACTTTGGTATTTTTGACATACATGCACCTCGTCGTCTATTTTGGGCACATCGCCGTGGCAAAGATTTTGCATGTAGTGGCACACATAATAGCCACATAAGTTGTTTCCAGCCGTTTGTTATATAACCTATGATGAAATTTAAAAAGAATACAAGTATTGAGATGAAAAACTATCAATAAAGAATATGAATTAATTAGTATGCTTTATTACGTACTCGAGTGCTTAATTGGACTCTGAATTCGTTCTCGAAAGCTCCTTTATGCTTCTTTCGGAACTTTGCGAATGCCCTGTGATGCATTAATACATGAATAGTAATTATTAGAGTTTGAATTAATTAAATAGCTAGGCATTTCAATAGAATAAGGAAACCATCTTATAAAATAATATATACCATACCGATTTAGCGTGTCAATGATATATTGATATTTTTCCTGTGGTTTCCTTTTTGAGTCTTGAACAATGATCTTGCTATTATCAAGCATGATAACAAGAAGGACCCAGTGAAACCTATTAATATATTCAACATATATATGTAATTAGTCATATTATGTATGCTTTAAAAAGCTAGGAATGAGAGGTTGTGAGGAATGGATATATACGTACTCGAAGTTGAAGGGCAAAAGTATGTATGGTTTGTAGTGCTGTGCTAAGAGTGCATCCAGAATGTACTCCTCAACAACCTTTGGGTTGTATCCGATGACAGCCTCGTTGACAATCTCTGGGTCTACGAAGCCGATGTTGAAGTCACTTAGTGTTCTCAATCGTTGTATCTCCATTCTACATAGAAATGGAAAAACTATTAGAGTTGCAACTTTCTGGTACGAGGAAGCACATGGTAAACTTATTAGCCTGACACTTACAGACACCAAGAAATCATGAGAGACACGTTGATGTGCGTCTGATGGTAAACTGGTAGAAGTTTTTGAATTCTAGCCATATTTGGTTGTCCCCGCGATAGAAATGTTCGTTTGTGATACGGAGGGGGAACATATTTCTTTCTTGAGCGGACTCTACCATGTACCATTCATGAAATTGCCGCATCTTGGTTGGTAAATCCTTTATGGTTTTAGGGTTAACCAACTCCGCCCAACTTATATTGCCATCTCACTTCGCCATTGGGATATCATCTGTTAATCCAAGAGCTTCAAATTGCAGAACCGAGGTTTGCCTCTTTCATGAATTGTTCAAGCCGTTCTTGCTCTTTCTTCTTCTTTCTTTGCCTCTCGCTTTAGCCCGTTTAGACTTCGTAGCCTTTACTATTGTCCGGTCGTGGTCTCGACGTCAGAGGCGATGGCGCTGCATGGGATGTCGCGAAGTGTTTTGAAACTTTTCGATCAATTGCTTCCTTTCCGGCCGCACCTTAGGTGCGAAGTGGGAAGCAACTTCGCAAAGAACAACTTTGCTTGTCTCCTCGTCGGCATATCATATGCCCTTTTGAAGGTTCCTTTGACCTTGTTGATCGGCCGGATGGGCCTTCGGGAGGAGGATGGCTCCTTCTTATTTGAAGCTTCTTCATGGAGGAGATGGTGGAGCGTGCTTTTCCTTGGGGGTTCGTTTTTGTTGGAGGTGCCGGTGGAGTTGGGCTTCTGCGTGGAGCGGTGGTGGAGCAGAGTACTCAGATTGGCGGCGAGGCATTGCGTGGAGGTGACATTGGAGGAGGCATGGTTTGTCGTTGTGGAGGCGAGCTTCCTCTAGCCGGCTCCAATTGCTCGATGTCTCGCGGTGGAGATGACACCTCCACGCCATCTGCAAACATGATGTACCGCTTTTAGCAGAGGATGATACCGTGAAGGGCCTGTCCAAGCTTGGCCACCTCATCGCCTCCAAAGCAATATCGAGCATAAGATCTTCAAATCCGCTTAACACCTCCTCCACGGCGACTTTCGAGTAACCGGGGTATCTCGCTGTAATGAAATGTCCGCCCGGCTCTATCGGGAACGCCATGCCGTAAGCCACCTTTATGGAGAGGTTTCGCGCCGACATGTAGCTCACACCGGCGGCGAACCTTGATGTCGCCCATCGGAAAATGCCCGAGGTCATCCCCATCAGTACCGCGGTGGACGACAACCGCTCCGCCACATGGAGGCTCGCGGGTGATCATGGCATCTGGCGATTGCTCGGACTGCTCCTGAAGCTTGCCGAGGGCTATCTCGCACTTGTTGAGCAACTATGTCGCCAATGCTAGCCCGGTAGCTCTTAGCTCCCTTTCCAATTGGCTGTATTTGTATAGCTCTCTGGTTTTGCTTCTTGCTCGGCTCTCAGACGTTTGGGAATCCTTACTGAATCCGTGCTTCCATGGCGCCGACGAACCAATACCTCTTGTCCGTCCGGTGCTCCGGGTTCGAGGGCATGTGTCACTCGTCATTCTCCCTATCTGTCACTAAGGAACTGACCGAGATCGTTGAACGGCTTGTACGATCCTTTGCCCAACATCCTGCACTCCGGTGCCATCACCAAGCGCCATCATCTGCAAGGGCCCCGTGAGCCATGAACCAATTTCGCAGCGAAATTCCCGATCAGCGATGGCGGTGGTGCATCCTTGGCCAATAATTCTTCCTCCCGCTTCTCCCATTTCGGTATAGCCTTGATGTAACCACCGGTGCCGAGATGGTGGTGGTACTTCTTCTTCTGTGCATTTATCTTGTTCTTGTATTACCAACCGCTTCTAGAGGGGCTTTTCTCCTTTTTTATTTAACTGACTTTTGAGATGTTTAAAATTTCAAGATTGCTTTCATATTTCAGTATAATGTTTAAAATTTCAGTACTTGTGTTTCATATTTTTTAAAAATGTTTAAAATTTCAGTACTTGTGTTTCATATTTTTTAAAAATGTTTAAAATTTCAGTACTTGTGTTTCATATTTTTTAAAAATGTTTCATATACAAGTTTCATACAGGAGCACATCTTAACTAGTAACATACTTTGTTTTTACAAGTGTGCCTTCGTTATGATCATGGCGTATATACGGAGCATCGACATCTGTGTCATTCAGGACACTTATGTCGACATCCACCACAAAAGGAGGGAGCTCGTCGAACTGACTATACTCTTCCTCGTCTGTGACGTCCTCAACTCCGACAATCCTTCGTTTGCCTTGAAGAACCACGTGTCGCTTTGGCTTGTCCTTGTGCTTCTTAGGTTTGGTTGACATGTCCATTACGTAGAAGATTTGTCTGACATCATTGGCGAGAACGAATGGTTCGCGCCTATAGCCTACTTGTGTGAGGTCTACGGTTGTCATGCCATATTTGTCGATCTTCACGCCGCTTGAACTCAGTTTAACCCATTGGCACTTGAATAGAGGGACCTTCAAAGGTCCATAGTCAAGCTCCCATATCTCTTCTATGAAACCATAATATGTGTCCACCTTGCCAGTGTTGTCCGCGGCGTCTATACGGACGCCGCTGTTCTGGTTCGTGCTCATCTTATCCTGGGATTTCGTGTAAAATGTGTAACCATTTATCTCGTACCCCTTGAATGTCAAGATTTCACTAGATGGTCCCCGAGCCAGGCGTTGCAACTGTTCATTGTCAGACCCTTTCGAAAGGATGTAGTTTTGTAACCAAGTGCCGAATGAATCCATGTGCCTCAGTGTTATCCAATCCTCAGACCTTCCTGGGAATTCGCGGCATAGAATACTCTTGTGCTGAAGGACATTAGGGGCCACTACAGTAGATTGTTTCAGAACCGTGAAATGTGCTTGTTTAAAAGTAAGAAGATCTTTGCATGCAAGTGCTTTCCGACCTAGTGTCCCTTTCCCCAGGAGCCTCCCCTCATGGCGTGATATAAGGACACCAATCGGATTTAGATCATTAATGTAATCCACACAGAACTCAATCACCTCCTCTGTGCCATACCCCTCGGCTATGCATCCTTCCGGACGAGATCGGTTGCGGACATACCTCTTTAGGACACTCATGTACCTCTCGAAAGGAAACATGTTGTGTAGAAACACGGGTCCGAGAATACCAATCTCCTTGACAATGTGAACAGTGAGATGAACCATAATATCAAAGAATGCAGGAGGAAAGATCATCTCAAGGCTAACCACACTTTGTACCACGTCATCCTGCAGCTTACTTAGTTTATCTGGATCAATAACCTTTTGCGAAACCGCATTGAAAAAGGAACACAGCTTTGTGATTGTCCCCCGGACCCACTCGGCAAAATACCTCTCACAGCCACTGGGAGCAACTGTGTCATCAACACAAGACAGGTCATGGGATTTCGGTGGACGATTTTATTCTCTTTCATGTTTATGAGTCTCTTTACATTCGAGGAGTATCCTAAGGACCTTCACACTGTTCAAGCACTCTATCATGCTTTTTTCTCTTCTTTGCTTAGAGTGTAGCTCGCAGGATGTAGATAATGTTGTCCTTTGCTGCCTTTTTCGGATGTAGATCGTTCCTCGCCCAAATGTTTTAGATCCCTCCGACCTTGTAGTGTATCTTTCGATTTGCCGTACATATCTAAGTATCCTAAAAGGTTCACGCAAACATTCTTCGTGATGTGCATGAAGTCAAGTGAGTGACGGACCTCCAAAACTTCCCAATAAGGCAAGTCCCAAAATATTGACTTCTTCTTCCACATGGGTGCTTGACCTTCCTCATTCGGTATAGATTTTCTCCCAGGACCCTTTCCAAAAACTACTTTCAGATCCTTGACCATAGCAAACACACGCGGCCCACTTCGATGCTCAGGCTTAGCACGAAGGTCTGGTTTCCCGTTAAAATTCCTGCCTCTCTTCCGCAACGGATGCCTTGTAAGAAGAAACCTACGGTGGCCCATGTACACAACCTTCCGAGAGTTTTTGAGGTACATGCTGTCCGTTTCATCTAAGCACCGCACGCAGCTCTATATCCTTTATAGTTAGGCCGACAAAGTTACCAAGCGCAGCCGGTCATTGATGGTAACAAACAAAGAATGCACGAGGGTGAAATATTGTCTTTGTGCTCATCCCATACCCGCACACCATCCTCCCATTAATGTTACGAGATCTTCAACCAATGGTTTCAGATAGACATCGATGTCGCTCTGGGTTGCTTGGGCCCTTGGATCAACAACGGCATCAATATGTACTTCCGCTTCATGCACAATCAAGGAGGAATGTTATAGATACATAGTGTAACAAAGCCGGTGCTATGGCTGCTGCTCAACTCGCCGAACGGATTCATACCATCCGTACTCAACCCAAACCTTATGTTTCTCTCCTCATCCGCAAAGTGCGGGTATGTTCGATCGACTTTCCTCCACCGGGAGCCATCGGTGGATGTCTAAGCATCCCGTCGTCCTTACGCTCTTCTTTGTGCCAACGCATCATCCGGGCATGCGCTTTGTTAGCAAACAGACGCTTCAATCGGGGATGACAGGAAATACCACACCACCTTAGCGGAGGTCTCTTCTTCATACGCCCCATCTATTTCACCTGGTCGCACGCTTCATCTTGTAACGCGATTCTTTGCACAATGGACAAACATCAAAATCCTCGACTCATTGCGTACAGATACAATCGTTAGGACATGCGTGTATCTTCAGACTTCTAATCCCAAAGGACATACGACTTGCTTGGCTTCATATGTAGATTCAGCGAGTGTTATCTTCCGAAGCAACTTCTTTATGAGTGATAACAACTCATCGAATCCCTTATCCGAGACACCATTCGTGGCCTTCCATTGCATTAGTTCCAGTGTGGTGCGCAGACTTTGTGGCCCCGCCTACGCTTTGGGTACAAAGGAGTCCTGTGGTCCTTTAACATGCGCTGAACTTGTCGAATTGTCTTTCATCCGTAGTCTCCTCTCCGCCACGCAAAGATCTGGTCCAAATCATCATCACCAAACTCTCCGAGTGTATCTTCCACGTAACAAGATTGCTCGGCGCCGGGATACTGCTCAATCCTCTTCTTCTTCCTCGTCGTCTTCATCATCTACCCGCTAATCCTCTCAACTTCGCCATGGTTGGTCCAACAGTATAGTTTGGCATGAATCCTCTCATGATCAAATGGTTCATAACCCGCCATCGGTGGAGTGCTCCTTCTCATTCCCGCAGTCTACACATGGACAACATATGTAGTCACTGCGAGTAAGAAGGCAACGCCGCATCCGTAAAAACCCTCAGACGCCATCAATGAACTCTCTGAGCGACGGTCCGCATTGTACATCCATTGCCGGTTCATCTACACCAAGTTATATTTTATTAAAAAAATTTAGTTACATTTCAAAATCTAAAGCTCACAAGCACTTAGATCTACCTTTCTAATTACTTTTTGTTCTTCTTCAGTCTACAATTAAAGACAATATTTTTTTGCTGCAACAAAAAAATCCACCTACACTAATTCTTTTTTGTCCTTCTACATTTATTCAACTAAAACTAACTAATTGTTACATTTTTAAAATTATTTCTTATCCTTCTACAATTTTGAACCTATTTATTTTTCCCTTTCTACCTTTGTAATTTTTTTATCTTTATACATTTTTAACTAAACCTAACTAAAATTTTTTTACCCTTCACATTTATTGCACAAATAAATAACTAATTGTTACATTTTTAATTATTTTTTAATCCTTCTATAATTTTTAACTAAATCTAACGAATTATTTTTCCCTTTCTACCTTTTTATTTTTTTCCTTCTAATTTTTGCCTTATTTATTTCATACTCCAATAATTAGTTCCTAAAATTAGGGTGATCAAGCTAGCTAGCAAATTTATCGTTAAATTTTGGATCCTAAAGCAAACAACTTCATTTTGAGATCAACTCCCTAAAATTAGATGATCAAGCTAGCTCGAAAACAAGTTAGGTAGCTAGCAAACAAGCAAAGAAACTTTTCACTGGTGAAGCTAGCTAGCAAACAAAACACACACTTTTCAACAAAGAACAAATCAACATTTCTCTACATCCAATGCAAAAAAAACAACAATACCTAGGTGAGAAGGATGTTAACATGACGTTACTAACCTTGAACCACTTAATTTGCAGCTAAATCACCTCAATTGAAAAATTGGGCAAGACCTCCCTTGAACAAGACCTCGGCCCTTCCTGTTAACACTTCCCGCTCACAGTGCTGCGCCCTCGGGGAGGAAGAAGATGTTTTAAATGCTGGGCGGGATGGTTCTACAACCGGTTTGAGACACAAACCGCTTCTAGAGCTTGCCTTTTACAACCGGGTTTGTGTCTCAAACCGTTTCGAAACTCCACAACCGGTTTGGGACACAAACCGGTTGTAGAGGTGGGACTTTACACATGGTTCGTGTTTCAAACCGCTTCTGGAAGCCCTCTCCCGCCCGTTACCCACGAACCGGTTCTAGGACGAAGATTACAACGGGTTCGCACCAAACCGCTTCTGATGGACCGGTTGTGATGCCCAATTCTGTAGTAGTGGCCGTTGGACACCTTCCCTTTCCGCCATCAAGACCATGCTCATGGCCTGAGGAGTTGTTGCAAAGTAGAGCAGCAGATTCTCCCCACACCTTGGCGTAATTAGGACATGTGGATTAGACAAATATCGCTTAAGCTCTTCAAATGAGATATTAGCTTCCTCTGTCCATTTAAAACCATCGTGCTCACGCAGGGCTTTAAAGAAAGTTAACCCGCGCTCACCTAACCGAGAAATAAAGTGACTTAAAGCTTCCATTCGTCCGGTCAAAGCCTGGACCTCCTTTGTTAGATGTTAGAGGACAACCTTATTTTTTCAATGACTTTGATTTTTTCTTGGTTTGCCCTGACGCCCTTGGACCCGATCATGTAATCGAGCAACTTTCTAGACCCAACACCAAATACACACTTCTCGGGATTGAGCTTTATTTGATGTTTCTTGAGGTTATAGAACGTTTCCTCTAAGTTACTATAGGAAATGCAGCGAAAGCTGACCACGCTAATCTGTCTCGATGGCCACAGGACACCCGTCGAGACTTGAACTCTCTCTCGACGGCTAAGCGCCAGCCATCAAGTGATATAATCTTTCTCGACGGCTCCAACAGTAGTCGTCGATACAGACACGACCAACAACATAGCTCCGTAACGATGCACTCACGGCGTTAGTCTCTATCGATGGCTATTGTCAAGCGGTACAAGGAGAGCGGGAAACCAAAAAACCGAACGAGCATGTTGGCACGCACAGGCTCTCTCGACGGCTACAGCCACAACCATCGATATAGCACATGGTAGGCCAAAGCCCACGTTGAGAGTCTAGGAGAGCCCTCTGGC
Source organism: Olyra latifolia (assembly GCA_036346145.1). NCBI lineage: Eukaryota > Viridiplantae > Streptophyta > Magnoliopsida > Poales > Poaceae > Olyra > Olyra latifolia. The sequence continues at coordinate 35,653,440 of CM070524.1, read as the reverse complement.
TGGTGGGCCATGGTACGCATGATGTCTCAATGGCTAGGAAGCAGACCGTCGAGAGCAATGGCTCATCGGGCATATTCAAGAGCCACGCATGGTCGACAACAGCTAATAAAAAACCTACGCGCTTATATGTCGAGAAACACATAAGGTCACACTGGTTAAGGGAGTTGAGCTCGCGATTGCTCACCCGCGAGGTCGCGGGTTCGAGCGGCGTGAACTCCTCCTTTTTTCAAAAAATATCTGTCCCGACGGTTTTACGATAGGCCGTCGAGCCAACTCCTTCGTAGTCCTAAACATGGCTAGTTGCCAACTTACTTTTGACTACAATGTCATTGACATAGACCCCTAGATTGCGCCCTATTTGATTAGGGAACGTTTTCTGTATAAGACGCTGGAACGTAGCTTCAACATTCCTAAGACCGACTAACATCGTCGTACATCAGAAAGTTCCAAAAGGAGTGATGAAGACAGTCTTCTCTTCATCCTTGGGGGAATGCTCACTTGGTGGTAGCCCGAGTAAGCGTCCAGGAAGCTCATTAGTTGTGACTCCACCATCGCATCAACCAGTTGGTCTATGCGGGGCAGCGGGAAATTATCCCTGGGACATGCAGTGATAGGGCAATGCTAATGCCTCAACATCTAGTGATTCTACTTCAAACTTCCATGTGCGCATAATGTTGTGATGATGAGGACATCCCGTCAGCTCCAACTACATCTCCATCACCTTCTTCCTCTATTGTTCATGATGCTGAACCTTCATCCATGTTTCAAGGACCGATAACATGTTCACGTGCAAAGAAGCTAGGCGAAAATGTCACATTACTTTTGACTCACCATAACCTCACTTCCAATGAGAATTGGATGCTTCCTTGTGCAAATTCTATGTGTATTCTTAGATTTGAAGCCATAGGAACATGGAGTGATTTGAAGCCAAAGGAACATGGGGTGCTCAGCAAGAAGGTACAAGCACAAGCATCAAAAAGGAACAAGGCTGTCGACGGTTGAGAGCGCGGGGCCCCCAGGTGTCGAACTTACTTGTTGAAGTGAGGATCAACGGGCCTCGTTCCTGTAGCCTCGGAGTCGTGTGAGAAGACCAGCTCAAACAGACAACCAGAAAAGAGAGGTGTTTTTATCTTGGTTTGGGCCCCTCAAAGAGAGGTGTTTTTATCCAGAACCAGGACGTAGGGCTGTTACCTCCCTTTGAGGGGCCTGAACCAGGATAAAAACACCTCCCTTTTCCAGTTGTCTACTTGAGCTGGTTTTCTCACACGACTCCGAGGCTGCAGGCACGAGGCCCGTTGATCCTCACTTCAACAAGTAAGCTCGACACCTAGGGCCCGCGCTCTCAACCGTCGACAAAGGCGAACGGTGATAACACTTCAAGATAACACACATGACAGGGTGGCATGTACTGTAGCACACATGATAGTATGTGCTACAGTACGTAGCACCAAAAAAGGCAAAGAAGGAAAGTCAAAAGAAGGAAAGATGTGATTTCGATAATTGGAAAAGCAAGCAATTGTGATTCAACAATTAATAGTTTGTTTCCATATTTCAAGATTGCTTCCTAGTTAGGTCCTGTTTGGCACAGCTCCAGCTCCACCAAATTGGAGTTGGTGGAGCACCCTATTCCTAGCTCTATAAATTCATGGAGCTGGAGTTGTGATTACATTGAGGATGTGTAGGTGAGTCATCTTATTTACATTTTAAACTAAAAATATAAACTTAAGTCATTTTATTTTAACCTACAAACTCCAGCTCTGAGATGGAGCTGGGAGTTGGAGCTGTGCCAAACAGGGCCTTAGTGTGAGTATTTTGTTGGGATTATTTTTTTTGGGTTGTTTACTGTTCATGTGAATAGTACTCAACAACTTTTCCTATATGTATTGTACAACACCCATTGTAACAACAGACCACAAATTTCAGATTGAATCTATAGTGTTACACACTTGTTATTTCTCATTGTTTGGTGCTGTTACAATCGGGAGGAGAATTAGGCATTGCTTCTTCCAAAGATCGTTCTTGTCTTTCCGCTGGGAATTGAGAGATTGATAAACTCCACTTGTGGTCTCGTGAAGTGCATCGCGTGTGATTAGGCGAATTAAAGAGTTGCAAGTCCATGCACTGGCATCGGGGGATCAGGTACGATTCGTCGAGTTCTATCGCGAGCTACCTTTGATCCTACGTCGAGAAGATCGGACACCCCTCTCCATATCATGCAGCGTTTAAGCCTGTATGATCAACGCACATGTGCTACTTGCCTCCTTCGTTCTTTACAATTACTGGATTAGCTAGCCATTCGGAATGGTCGATCTCACGGATGAAACCGGCCTTAAGGAGTTTCTCAAGTTGCTCGCGTATGATCTCTTTCTTCTCAAAGAAGAAACGTCTGAGCTTTTGCCATATTAGTTTTTTGTCACGTTGTACCGCTAATCTATGCTCAATTACCTCCCTTGGGACATCGGGTATGTTGGATGGCTCCAAGCGAACACGTCGGCATTTGCCTAGAGGAAAGCAATGAGCTCGAGTTCCTAGCCCCTAAATGCACGACCGTGGTTGGATCCTCTATGGACAGAGAAACTTCCTTGGTTGTCCCTCCTAGTTGGAGGGCAACTTTTGGCCGAGAAGTTTTCTTCGGTTCTTACTTGGGTCCTCGCTGAGGGAGCTGCCCGACCATGGCATGGGCTTGCTCGTCGCAATTCAGGACGGCTTTGGGGCTGCCCTTGATGGTGATGACCTCGTTAGGCCTTGGGATATTGACACATTGGTAAGCGTGATGCGTCATGGCCATGAACTTGGCTAAGGCTAGTCGGCCAAGGATGGCATTGTAGGCAGAGTTCAAATCCACCACTTCGAACGTGATCAACTTAGTTCGGAAGTTTCTTGGCCCGCCAAAAGTTATCGGTAAGATGACTTGGCCGAGCGACTTGATAGACATGCCTAGGATTATCCCATAGAACAGCACTGCAATGTTCTTTATCTTGGAGTGAGGAATCTGCATCTCGTCCAGTACCCTGGCAGAGATGAAGTCCAAGGAGCTCCCGCCGTTAATTAGTACTCTTCCAACCCTCGTATTGCTCATGGTCGGGGCAAGCACTAGGGAAATCTATTGGTTTAGTCATTCCAAGAGGACAATCATCTTTGGAGAAGGTCACCAATACCTCGGACCACTTGAGGTGTCCGAGCTAAGGTTTGTGGTGGTTGATGTGATACACCTCTCTCACTACTTCCTTGAGGTCACGTTGAGAGGAATAGGCAGAAGAGCCACCGTAGATGAAAGCGATGTGATTTTTCGGTTCGGGAAAGTCATCCTCGCCAGCTTCATGGTCCCTAGCGGGTAGTTTGCCTTCGCTGCTGTAACAGCCCAAAGTTATGATAATATTTTGAAAACACTTCTGTACCATTGCATAAGCTATGACGTTTCCCGTAAAATTTCTATGTGACAAACACAAATTTCTAGATTTCAAAGGCCATTAGAAATTTGATTGGTTCTAATTAAATTTTAAAATCACCAAATAGCTAATTAACAAATCTTACTTAGGAATTTATTATTTATAGCAAAATTTAGGAAATGTTGGAATAAAAGTTCAAATAGATCTTAAATGGGGAATATGTTTTCATGTTCCTAAAACATCCATACACATATATATATATGAATATATGTATATGTATATATGTACACACATAATCACATAAGCCTAAATATGTTAAATTGCTCTAAAAATCCCAGGAAAAATCCATAGATTAGTTTAAACCCTAATAGAGAGTTTGACTCAGATGTTGACCAATTTGACCTGGTAGGGCCCACATGGCGCTTCCTATTCCTTTACGCCCTTGTGGGCATTTGGTCAACGCTTTGGCGGCGCCGCCACCTTCCACCCCGGCTCAACCGTCACTCCCTGCCGAATCTCGGGAAGATCTTCAATTGGCGGCTTGTGTGTGTCGCCTGGACCTGTGGACCCCACCTCCGACCATGACGCGACGCTGCCACTACTACGCCGCTAGCGGCACTGCCATGGACGACTTGCCGTCTTGTCGGCGGCTCAGCGTGGAGTTCCTGTGCACCGCCCACCTTGCCCAATGGTCGACTTGGTCGCGCCATCGATGCCCCCGCACCGCCGCGTCCGGCCGGCAATGCCGCCCGAAAAGTTATCTCCGCCCGGCTCGGACATTCGCCACAAACAAGCCACCGCCCAGCTAGCCAATGAGCACTAGAGCTCCTCTGTGACCGTCTCACATCTTCGCGCGACGCTGGTCAAGAGCCGAGCTCGGACCGAGCTTATATGCCACCGCGCCACATCGGCCGTTTCTCCCTCTTTTCACTCTCACGTCGCCACCCAAACCAGACCTCCTTAGTCTCCACATTGTCTCGCGTTTGCCGCCATGACCTCGTGAAGCTCTGCCGAAGGAATTGGTCCGAGTCATCCCGAGCTCGTCGAACGCTTCTCGCCACCGCCGACCGCCCCGTTCTTCCTTGCTCGGACCTCGGGACGCCGATCATCATCTCTGGTGAGCTTCGCGGCAAGCCCTTGCTCGGTGAGCCGCTGCCTTCCCTCACACCGTGCTCCCTCTTTGGCCCAGGGGCTTCACGGTCTTCCCAAAGATCTTGAGCGCGCCTTCCTTGCTCTCGGACTGCTCGGGATCGCCGATCATCATCTCTGGTGAGCTTCAAGGCAAGTCCTTGCTCGGTGAGCTTCGCTGTCTTCCCTCACACCGTGCTCCCTATTTTGGCCCGAGGCTTCACGGTCTTCACCAAAGATCTTGAGCGCCGCCTTCCTTGTTCGGACCCGCACGTGGGCGCGCCGATCCAACCGTGCCCCGACCACCTTTTTGCTCTAGAAGCACCCACTAACCCCGCATAGCTCATGCGCGCTATTTTTCCATAAGCTCGACCCTAGGTCATTTACTCATGTCCGCCGGTAGCCGGTTCGCCGCGGGCATGGCTCGCCGCGTCCGGCCGTTTCGCCTCGACAAGGGCACCCCTAGATCTTGCGTTAGCATCGATTCCACCGAACCCAAGAACGCCCCAAACGGTGCACCTAGCTCCGGTTAGCCGTCGGCTAAGCCTCGGCGCGTCGAAGCGCCGGCGGAGGAAGACGATGACGGCGAGCCGTCCGATCTGCGCCAAGATCCGTGCGGCTTCACCGTGTGTGGTCGCCGACAGTGGGCCCAATTTATCGGCCTTCATGGATTTAAAACTCCCGCGGCTTCTTCACGTCGGCCGACATGTGGGCCCTCGGTCCCACATGTCGAGGTAATCAGGCGCCTATGACCCCAAGCGCCTTCACTCTCGAAGTTCGCCTTCGGCACGTCTTCGACGTGGTTGGCTCGGCCATGAAGTTAGCGGGCGGCCAAGATTGTTCACCCTTTTTTCCCAGATTTTATAAATAAAACAAAGACAAGAAAATAAACGATTTATTTAAAATAGGTAGATATCATTAAAAATTCTGGAAAAATTAGGGTAAATACTAGAGCTTGTGTTGGATTTAATAAAAATAGTACCACACACAAGAATCAACACGGTTCCTAGATTAAATCCATTAAGCTTATTTTAGGTATTAATTCATATAAAAATAAGAAAAATGGAATGTTGTGTATTAAAAATAGATTAACAATTAAGTTAAACATAAGAAAATCATGGATGCCGATAAATGACTTTTTGGACCTAGGTGAATATAGTATAACCTATAATATGTTTCCTAATTACATGTTAACTCAATATTGGTATAATTAGGAAACATGAATAACTAGCTACATGTATCATGTTAACATATTCTAACTATTTAAAGTACTTTAAAAGACGATAAAACCATATTTTGTCCTATTGGGTTAATTAGGGTAGAAATTTCATTACACATATATATACATGTATCATGTGCATCATCTCACAAGCACTTCATGCCATTCCGCTATGATTCATTATTTAGAAGGATCATGGAACTTTCTCGATATATATATATATATATATATGGATTCATGTAGATAGTTAAAACATAGGAATCGTAAATGAGCGAATCTGGCGACCTCGATTGCATTTCATGCATCATTCTCTTCTTCGCCGCATCGTGTTTATGATGAATTGTTGATTCTCCGTTTAGGCGTAGAGGATCCGGAAACACTGCTCGAGGACTCCGCACAAGACCGGACTTCAATTCCCAAGGCGAGTTAATATCTACCCTCAAAGGAGTTTGCTTTTACTAGGAGAATCTCGATTTTCCTAGTGCGAGTTAATACCTATCCTTAATAGTGTTGCTTTTACTAGGAGAGGATGCGCTTTCCCTAGTGCAAGTTAACATCCAATAATAACATATTGAATCCTGATTTCTAAAGTATTTATTTTACAAGATTAAACCGCATGCCTTTTAAGTACTTATGCCTACTTGTTCAATCATGATGTATCATGCCATTTATTTTCTTGCTATCAATTTACCATGATGATGTTGCCTTGAATCAATCATCGTCATTTGGCTTGCTATTGATCGCTTTGATGATCACCCTTGGTAGCTTTGGTTAATTTAAATAAACTGATTTAGACTCCTAAGTCTTGGTTAAAATCTTGCTTAGACATTGCTCAGTCCAATTATTAATTTTAGGCTTAGAATTGCCTCGGAGCGGTGAACCGATATTCACCGACATGATCACACAATGAATATGGTTAATTGAAATTGGGCTGGCATGCCGATGTGTGTATGGTTGTGATGTGATGCAATGCGGTCGGGTCCGACATTGGGTAAGAGATGGAGTAGCTGGGCTCGTGATTTGAGGAAGCTAATCGCCCACATCGTAGTGCATGGAAGAGGGCGCGGCGAGATCCGCGTAATGCCGCGCTTGCCCCCAAAGGAGGGTTCCGCCACATCGTGTGATTCACACGGAGGGTGCGAGTTAGCCAAGAAGGAAGTGCATAAGGGTGAGGCCCTTAGTGGGTCGGGGGCTGAATCAAGATTCCCCTGCACGGGTGCATCGAGGATGCACAGCAGACGCCATCGACTATCTCGCGGGAGATAGTTCCTAACACCACAACGCCCGGCCATCGCGCGGTAGTGCAAGTATTGGGGATTCAGGGGTAGTTACGACTGCGGGCGTACCTGCCTGCCACCATGCTTGAGGTGAAAACAGCTTTCATGTCGTCATCGAGGATGATCTAGGTCCATTCTTCAGAGAGCCGTGAGTCTAGCGTGGGTGGCGGCCCGGCTAGGGCGAGACCGGTACTTTGTCGGGAATGTGATCCATTAACGAAAAGCGCCACACTCGGAAGATGATGGCGGGAGTGGGAAGAGAACGTTTGGCGAGTGCTTGAAACCGCCATGGGTTTGGTTGTGCATTGAAAAGGAAACATGATAAATAATCAATTTGACAAGGAATTTGGTTAAACCGCTAAGTCATAGGCTTTCATTTCCAAAAGCGGCTTTCATGCAAATAAATAAACCCAAATTTTCCTTTGAAACCTCTATCACTAAATGCATTGGGTTGGTGTTAGCTCGCCAGTGTTTGGATGACACCGACCTCGCATAAATATCTATCTTTAGACATGGAGGAGCCCGTCGAGGAAGATGCCTACGATTGTCATGAGGAAGGAGATCCTCGATGCAGGACCGGAGTAGTTGCTTAAGATAGGGTTTAGTGCGTTCCACCGATCGTGTGTGGTTACACACATTCTTTGGTGCGATTTTGTTATTCTTTTGAACTTGCAAGTTGCCCTTTGGGAGATTTCCGCTACTCGATGAACTTTGGTCGTAACTAAGGCTTAAATGCCGTTTGCTACTAATGCGATCGGATGATCGCCGTTATGTAATATTTGGACACCGATGTATGAAATGATTCCAACAGTAACTCTTGCACTAGCCCTCTTGATCCAGGGCCTAGTGCAGTCCGACCGCTCGCTAGGTAAGCCGAGAAGGGCGCGACAAGAGCTGATATCGAGCATACGATCAGAGAACCCTAAACCCCGCCGCTAGCCAAGGATTGCGTATAGTTTATATAAAATATTTTTCCAAAACTGCTCTTGTATATCTTGTCTTTTAACTTTCACAACTATACTATTTCTTACTTAAAGGAATTCTTCTTTCGTTTTGTAGATGGATGAGCAGGTTTCCCACACTTTTCTCTCGGCGTGCTACCTACGATTCTGACGACCCTTTGCACGCCACCAGATGGTTCTTGTCCTCCGCCAGGTTGTCGGACTTCACGTGCTTTAACGACCGCCTTGCTACTCGGAGGCTCGTTCGTACCTGCCCGCTTAGGGTACATTGTAGAGGTTCGAGTCTACTACCACCACTGACACAAGATGGCCACACTCTGAGGCGGAGACAAATGGACCACTTGCACCTGCTATCGATGATGCGGCGGCATTAGCGTCTGAGGGCTCTGAGGAGAGGTACCACGGCGACTTGAGGGCACTTCTTCGCCTCGACCTTCCTTTCAAAGACTTCGACTTCTCCCGGGCTTTACGGTGCCCGCCTTCACCGAGGACCACTTGAGAGGGTTGCGCGCTTTCTCCAGTATGCGGAGACAGACCGTGACAGCGCTCTTGAGGAGATCGGCTTCCTCCGCTACTCTCTTCAGTCAGCAGACAACCGCTGCGGGTGGTCGGACGGCGTCTTCACCACTACGTCGGCGATCGGCGATGAGTAGACGCCAAAGGACTCAAGACTTGCCCGGGCTAGCGCGGCAAAGAAGCGAGGACCCTTCCTTTCCCCTCCGGGTCCTCGGTTTCCTCCACCGAGTACCCTAACCGCCCGACTACCATGCGGAAGCGGGTCTTCCTCCTAGTGCCTTGGTGGGGATTCCTCGTCACGACACTTCCCGCACGACCTCTTTGTCACCGCAGAGTACTCTTGACTCGGAGACCTCCGTGGACCTACTTGCTCCCCGGTTGAGCCACCCATCTGCTTCTTCGCCAGGTGCCTTCTCAGCGATCGCTAGAGGACTTCCTGGCTACTTCCACCCGCTACCCAGTTGGGAGACCGGTGATAGTTTACACTCGTCGTCCCCGCCCTTGAGTAGCTAGTTAGCTTGGCAGACTGACCTAGATCGGAAATGTGTCTTTTGTTTCGCCATAGTAGATGATTGGCGACTTGTATCCGTGTCGATAATTGTACTTTTGTGGTATGATGTAAAACCGATTTGACTATTGCCGCTTTTGGGTATCTTAAATGACAAGCGTTTGAGGCTGCATTTATTCGATTTCTTTGATATTGGCCTCATGCATGCATATTTAGCTATAATGTTAAGGATCACCGTCATGCAGATGGTGCGTGGTCGTGGAGCCGCCTGTGGCCAAGGGGCGATCTAGGCAGCGGTGCCGCCAGGCCAAGGAGCTGGCCAAGCCTGTGGTGCCAAGCCAGACTAGAGGTCAGGGCATGATCGAGGCCGAGGTAATCTACCTCCTCCTCGGCGGAGACCCAACCATGGCCCGGTCTTAGCTTATCAAGCACGGATGTTGGGTCAAGTCTTGTTTAACCAAAGAAAGTGACAGAATCGAAATGAGGATCCAAACATGTTGCCTTTATGCGGACCAATCCCTACCTTCGCTCAAGCTACCGATCCCATGGAAGCGAAGACCGGTTACGACTTGTGACCAAGAACACGAGTTGATCGGATGTCCGAAATGGAGAAAGTATGCGCTATTCCCACCGCTAGTAGGACCCGCAGTGTGTGGTGGGATAATTATGTCGCCACCCGCCAGTGTGGATGAAGAAGAAATGGAAGAAAATGAACTCTTGAAGATGGAGATGCCGACGAAGCTCAACAAGCCGATAATCTTTGAAGTGCCGCTATATGTTCCCCAGTCCAAGGATTCATTCCATGGGAAGAATTTGTCGCCGCTTTCGAAATTTTCACATACCCATAGGAATCACCAGGATGAAGAAGTATGAGTTCATGAGACTCTCTCAAGGGGCGATGACAATTTCTGAATATCTTACTAAGTTCAATGAGCTTGCAAGATATGCCCCCAAGACATCCACAATGAAGCCGAAAAGATAGATTGGTTCCTAGAAGGGATGGATTTTCAGTACAAATCCCGCCTTAGGATTTTGGAGTATCAAAACTTCCACCGCTTAGTCAACAAGGCCTTGGTGTTGGAAAGGGACTTGAAGGGCGAGGATCTCTCGCGTAAGCGCAAGATGGTTTGAACGTCGGTCGCCGGGTCAAGCCGTCTGGGACAATTCAAACCTCAACCTCCTCGAGAGCCGGACAAACAATCTTCCATGTTCAACCGAGGATATGCTATGAGGGGTGGGCGCGGTCTTTGGAATCTCTGGTTTTCGTACTCAAGCACCAATCGCTCCCGCAATGCACCGTGCACCCAAAATAGGATGACAGTAATCGCTACCTATGCCACCACCGACACTATGCTTGCCAACCGCCTAGTCGAGTGCATAAAACCTCAAGGGAATGTTGTGCGGGGTCGTGGCGAGAGTCGCCCACCGCAGAATCAAGCTCAAGGTATGGGACGTGGGAGACTCAACAATATCATCGCAGAAGCGGCACAAGAAGATGAAGGAGTACTTGTGGAGTGCGTTTGGACTTCACGACTCCCGAAGACAAGTTTTATTTGATTACGTGCATCACATTCCTTTATTTCACAAGAATCGTGAGATAAGCACCACTACAAACCTTTCCTCTTAATAAGCCCTTCACCATTAGATCTCCGTTGGGATACTTAAGGCCTATAGGTCCCGCAAATGGGTAGAAATAAGGAAGGAAAGAGTAGGATTCTATTTCGACCTAATGGTCATGTCCGGATTAGGAGTTGATGTCATAATCGGCATGGATTGGCTAAGACTCTATAAGGGAGTATTGGATTGCGCCAAGCGAGAAGTCGCTTGTAAAGGATGGTGTGTTTGAAAGAGTATGGAAGGTAGATGAACCCTACAGATGGGGTAGAGCCATCTGGTACCTCAAGGAAGACAACCCGAGTAAGGTAAAGGTAGTCCAAGAATATTTGGGCGTATTCCTGATGACTTACGGACTACCGCCGACAGAGAGGTAGAGTTTGTTATAGAGTTAACACCGGTACAGCCCCAATCTACAAAACATATTTCAAGATGAACTCGGAAGAATTAGAAGAACTCAAGAAACAAGCGGGCGACTTATTAAGCAAGGGTTTGATCCGCCAAGCTCATCTCGCTGGGGATCCCCGCCATGTTTGTGGATAAGAAGGATGGTGGGCGAAGATTAGTGGTGGACTATAGGGCGTTGAACGCCGTCACTATTAAAAATAAGTATCCTCTGCCCGGGATCGATGACTGTTTGACCAACTCCAAGGAGCTACACGTTTTCCAAGATCGACCTTCGATCTGGATACCATCAAGTAAAGGTGCGGAAGGATGATATACCCAAAACAGCCTTCACCACTCGGTATGGCCTGTTTGAATATTTGGTCATGTCTTTTGGGTTAACCAATGCACCGCCTATTTCATGAACCTCATGAATTTAATCCTAATGGAATACCTTGACAAGTTTGTTGTCGTCTTCATTGACGACATCCTTGTGTACTCCAAATCGGACGAAGAGCATGAGAAGCACACGAGGCGGTGTTGGATAAACTCAGAGAGCATAAGCTATATGCAAAATATAGCAAATGTGAATTTTGGATTAGTGATGTCGGTTTCTTGGGACATATTATATCTGCCAAGGAATTAAAGTGGACCCATCTAAGATAGACACGGTCATGAATTGGAAAACACACGCCATCAGAAAGAAAATTCGCAGCTTTTCTAGGTGCGGCAGATATTATCGGCGTTTCATCGAAGGATTCTCAAAAATTTCCGACCACTAACTCAGCTATTGAAAAAGGAAAGGAAGTTTGAATGGACCAAGATTGTGAACTCGGTTTCGAAGCTCAAAACCCTTGACCACCACTCTGTTTTGGCCACACCTAATATCGCTAAGAAGTTTGAAGTATCTTGTGGCGCTTCCCGACAAGGATTAGGATGTGTATTGATGCAAGATGGCAAGGTTGTGGCGTCGCATCACGGCGATTCTTAAGCACGAGGACAATTACCCAACCCATGACCTAGAACTTGTCAGCCGTAGTTCATGCACTCAAGCTATGGAGACATTTTCGATGGGAAAACAATGTGACATCTACACAGATCACAAAAGCCTAAAATACGTTTTCACCCAAGCCAACCTCAATATGAGGCAAAGAAGGTGGTTAGAGTTGATCAAAGATTACAACCTAAATATATTATACCACCCTGGCAAGGCCAACGTGGTTGCAGATGCTCTAAGCAGGAAGAACCAGTGCAACTTCCTGATGGTGATCCCAGGAGAAGACATGAATACTCAGGAAGATACCTCCTCAGAACAGCTACTGGAAGAATTGAATAAGTTATGCCTAAATCTCGTAAAATCTGGAGAATTAGCCAACATCACGGTTCAGCCAGATCTGATCGACCGTATCAAAGATAAGCAACAAGATCATCCCAGTACCCTTAGGCTCGAAGGACCGATGAATAGCGGTTTGAACAAAAATTGTTAGGGCGAACAAGGAATTCTTTGGATGGAAAAGAGGATCTTTGTGCCTCACGACCCGGAATTAAAGGAAGAAATCTTAAAAGAAGCACACGAGTCACCGTTTTCCATGCACCGGGATGTACAAAATGTACCAAGATCTCAAGGCAATCTTCGTGGCCCCGAATGAAACGAGATGTAGCGAAATATGTGGCCAAATGTAATACTGCTGCTCAAGAAGGCGAGAACACCAACGTCCAAAGCGGGTTATCGCAACCAATCAAAATCCCAGAATGGAAGTGGGATGAAGTGACCATGGACTTTATTATAGGACTTCCCCGGTCTCGAAGTGGACATGACTCTATATGGGTAATAGTAGACCGGTTGACCAAGGTAGCTCATTTTATCCCAGTCAAAACCACTCACAAGGGTAGCAAACTAGCAGAACTATTCATCGCCCGGATAGTAAGCCTTCATGGAGTTCCCAAGAGAATTATATCTGATCGTGGATCACAGTTTACCTCAAAGTTTTGGGAAGAACTCCATAGTGCCTCGGGCACCAAATTGTCATTTAGCACAGCCTACCACCCTCAAACTGACGGACAAGCGGAAAGGACTATTCGAACTCTAGAAGACATGCTTGAGCTTGTGCTTTGGAATTCCCAAATAGAATGGGAAAAATGGTTACCTTATATGAATTTGCTTATAACAACAGTTATCAAAGCAGTCTGCAAATGTCACCTTTTGAAGCTCTATACGGAAGAAAATGTAGGACCCCTCTTTATTGGTCCGAGTCTGGAGAAGGGCAGGTATTTGGAAGGAACACCCTGCAAGAAGCCGAAGCAAAGGTCAAAACGATTAGGAAGCAATTGCTTGCTGCCCAATCCCGACAAAAGAGTTATGCTGACCATCGTCGGAGGGACCTATCTTTCGGGTTGGAGACTATGTGTATCTCAAGATCTCACCCTTCAAAGGAACACGAAGATTTCAAGTCAAGGGAAAATTGGCCCCAAGGTTTGTGGGACCTTATCCAGTCTTGTCTCGTAAGGGTATGGTCGCTTACGAACTTGACCTTCCCAAGGAGTTGGGAGAAGTTCACAACGTGTTTCACGTGTCCCAACTCCGAAAGTGTTTGAGAAAACCTGAAGGAGAAGTAGTTCAGCTGCCTGCCGACACCCTACAACCCAACTTGGGATATCAAGTCAAGCCTATTCAAATATTAGAGACTCAGGAAAAGAAGCTCAAGAATAAGACCATTCGACTTTGCAAGGTGCAATGGAGCAATCAATCCGGAGGACAGCTTTCATGGGAACCAAGAGAAAATCGTCAAGAATTCCCTACCTATTCGCTTCATAGAAATATCAATCTCGAGGTCGAGATTTGTTTTTAGGGGAGGATTTATAACAATTTCAAAGTTATGATAATATTTTGAAAACACTTCTGTACCATTGCATAAGCTATGACGTTTCCCGTAAAATTTCTATGTGACAAACACAAATTTCTAGATTTCAAAGGCCATTAGAAATTTGATTGGTTCTAATTAAATTTTAAAATCACCAAATAGCTAATTAACAAATCTTACTTAGGAATTTATTATTTATAGCAAAATTTAGGAAATGTTGGAATAAAAGTTCAAATAGATCTTAAATGGGGAATATGTTTTCATGTTCCTAAAACATCCATACACATATATATATATGAATATATGTATATGTATATATGTACACACATAATCACATAAGCCTAAATATGTTAAATTGCTCTAAAAATCCCAGGAAAAATCCATAGATTAGTTTAAACCCTAATAGAGAGTTTGACTCAGATGTTGACCAATTTGACCCTGGTAGGGCCCACATGGCAGCTTCCTATTCCTTTCGCCCTTGTGGGCATTTGGTCAACGCTTTGCCGGCGCCGCCACCTTCCACCCCGGCTCAACCGTCACTCCCCGCCCAATCTCTGGGAAGATCTTCAATTGGCGGCTTGTGTGTGTCGCTGGACCTGTGGACCCCACCTCCGACCATGACGCGACGCTGCCATCGCCGCCGGCTGCACGCTCGCCATGGACGACTTGCCGTCTTGTCGGCGGCTCAGCGTGGAGTTCCTGTGCACCGCCCACCTTGCCCAATGGCCGACTTGGTCGCGCCATCGATGCCCCCGCACCGCCGCTGCGGGCCGGCAATGCCGCCGAAAGCAAGCCATCTCGCCGCCGGCTCGGACATTCGCCAGCAACAAGCCACCGCCCAGCTAGCCAATGAGCACTAGAGCTCCTCTGTGACCGTCTCACATCTTCGCGACCGTGGTCAAGAGCCGAGCTTCGGACCGAGCTTATATGCCACCGCGCCACATCGGCCGTTTTCTCCCTCTTTTCACTCTCACGTCGCCACCCCAAACCAGACCTCCTTAGTCTCCACATTGTCTCGCGTTTGCTTCGCCATGACCTCGTGAAGCTCCCGCCCAAGGAATTGGTCCGAGTCATCCCGAGCTCGTCGGAACGCTTATCGCCACCGCCGACCGCCTGGTTCTTCCTTGCTCGGACCTGCTCGGGGGCGCCGATCATCATCTCTGGTGAGCTTCGCGGCAAGCCCTTGCTCGGTGAGCTTCGCTGTCTTCCCTCACACCGTGCTCCCTCTTTTGGCCCAGGCTTCACGGTCTTCCCAAATCTTGAGCGCGCCTTCCTTGCTCGGGACTGCTCGGGACGCGCCGATCATCATCTCTGGTGAGCTTGGCGGCAAGTCCTTGCTCGGTGAGCTCGCTGTCTTCCCTCACACCGTGCTCCCTATTTTGGCCCAGGCTTCACGCGGTCTTCACCAAAGATCTTGAGCGCCGCCTTCCTTGCTCGGACCCGCCGTGGGCGCCCGATCCAACCGTGCCCCGACCACCTTTTGCTCGGTAGCACCCACTAACCCCCGCGATAGCTCATGCGCGCTATTTTTCCATAAGCTCGACCCTAGGTCATTTACTCATGTCCGCCGGTAGCGGTTCCGCCGCGGGCATGGCTCGCCGCGTCCGCCGTTTCGCCTCGACAAGGGCACCCCTAGATCTTGCGTTAGCTCATCGATTCCACCGAACCCAAGAACGCCCCAAACGGTGCACCCTAGCTCCGGTTAGCCGTCGGCTAAGCCTCGGCCGTCGAAGCCGGGAGGAAGACGATGACGGCGAGCCGTCCGACCGCGCTTAAGATCCGTGCGGCTTCACCGTGTGTGTGGTCGACAGTGGGCCCTACTGTCGGCCTTCATGGATTTAAAACTCCCGCGGCTTCTTCGTCGTGACATGTGGGCCTCGGTCCCACATGTCGAGGTAAATCAGGCGCCTATGACCCCAAATACTTTCACTCTCGAAGTTACGCCTTCCTCGGCACGTCTTCGACGTGGTTGGCTCGGCCATGAGTTAGCGGGCCGCCCAAGATTGTTCACCCTTTTTTCCCAGATTTTATAAATAAAACAAAGACAAGAATATAAACGATTTATTTAAAATAGGTAGATATCATTAAAAATTCTGGAAAAATTAGGGTAAATACTAGAGCTTGTGTTGGATTTAATAAAAATAGTACCACACACAAGAATCGAACACGGTTCCTAGATTAAATCCATTAAGCTTATTTTAGGTATTAATTCATATAAAAATAAGAAAAAATGGAATGTTGTGTATTAAAAATAGATTAACAATTAAGTTAAACATAAGAAAATCATGGATGCCGATAAATGACTTTTTGGACCTAGGTGAATATAGTATAACCTATAATATGTTTCCTAATTACATG
This sequence comes from Olyra latifolia, assembly GCA_036346145.1. Classification (NCBI taxonomy): domain Eukaryota; kingdom Viridiplantae; phylum Streptophyta; class Magnoliopsida; order Poales; family Poaceae; genus Olyra; species Olyra latifolia. The sequence goes on along the minus strand of CM070524.1, from coordinate 35,637,224 downwards.
TTAACTCAATATTGGTATAATTAGGAAACATGAATAACTAGCTACATGTATCATGTTAACATATTCTAACTATTTAAAGTACTTTAAAAGACGATAAAACCATATTTTGTCCTATTGGGTTAATTAGGGTAGAAATTTCATTACACATATATATACATGTATCATGTGCATCATCTCACAAGCACTTCGCGGCCATTCCGCTATGATTCATTATTTAGAAGGATCATGGAACTTTCTCGATATATATATATATATATATATGGATTCATGTAGATAGTTAAAACATAGGAATCGTAAATGAGCGAATACGAGCGACCTCGATTGCATTTCATGCATCATTCTCTTCTTCGCCGCATCGTGTTTATGATGAATTGTTGATTCTCCGTTTAGACGTAGAGGATCCGGAAACACTGTTCGAGGACTCCGCACAAGACCCGGACTTCAATTCCCAAGGCGAGTTAATATCTACCCTCAAAGGAGTTTGCTTTTACTAGGAGAATCTCGATTTTCCTAGTGCGAAGTTAATACCTATCCTTAATAGTGTTGCTTTTACTAGGGAGAGGATGCGCTTTCCTAGTGCAAGTTAACATCCAATAATAACATATTGAATCCCAGATTTCTAAAGTATTTATTTTACAAGATTAAACCGCATGCCTTTTAAGTACTTATGCCTACTTGTTCAATCATGATGTATCATGCCATTTATTTTCTTGCTATCAATTTACCATGATGATGTTGCCTTGAATCAATCATCTGTCATTTGGCTTGCTATTGATCGCTTTGATGATCACCCTTGGTAGCCTGGTTAATTTAAATAAACTGATTTAGACTCCTAAGTCTTGGTTAAAATCTTGCTTAGACATTGCTCAGGTCCAATTATTAATTTTAGGCTTAGAATTGCCTCGGAACGGTGAACCGATATTCACCGGACATGATCACACAATGAATATGGTTAATTGGAAATTGGGCCTGGCATGCCAGTGTGTGTATGGTTGTGATGTGATGCAATGCAGACTGGGTCTGACATTGGGTAAGAGATGGAGTAGCTGGGCTACGTGATTTGAGGAAGCTAATCGCCCACATACGTAGTGCATGGAAGAGGAGCGCGGCGAGATCCGCGTAATGCCGTGCGCTGCCCCAAAAGGAGGGGTTCCGCCACATCGTGTGATTCACACGGAGGGTGCGAGTTAGCCGAAGAAGGAAGTGCATAAGGGTGAGGCCCTTAGTGGACTGGCTGGGCTGAATCAAGGATTCCCCCAGACGGGTGCATCAGGGATGCACAGCAGGCGCCATCGACTATCTGCTGCGGAGATAGTTCCTAACACCACAACGCCCGCCATCGCGCGGTAGTGCAAGTATTGGGGATTCAGGGTAGTTACGACTGCGGGCGTGCCTGCTGCCACCATGCTTGAGGTGAAGACAGTTTCATGTCGTCATCGAGGATGATCTAGGTCCATTCTTCAGAGAGCCGTGAGTCTAGCGTGGGTCGGCGGCCAGCTAGGGCGAGACCGGTACTTTGTCGGAATGTGATCCTAACGAAAAGCGCCACACTCGGAAGATGATGGCGGAGTGGGAAGAGAACGTTTGGCGAGTGCTTGAAACCGCCATGGGTTTGGTTGTGCATTGAAAAGGAAACATGATAAATAATCAATTTGACAAGGAATTTGGTTAAACCGCTAAGTCATAGGCTTTCATTTCCAAAAGCGGCTTTCATGCAAATAAATAAACCCACCTTTCCTTTGAAACCTCTATCACTAAATGCATTGGGTTGGTGTTAGCTCGCCGGTGTTTGGATGACACCGACCTCGCATAAATATCTATCTTTAGACATGGAGGAGCCCGTCGAGGAAGATGCCTACGATTGTCATGAGGAAGGAGATCCTCGATGCGGGACCGTGAGTAGTTGCTTAAGATAGGGTTTAGTGCGTTCCACCAGTCGTGTGTGGTTACACAGCTGCTGGTGCGATTTTGTTATTCTTTTGAACTTGCAAGTTGCCCTTTGGGAGATTTCCGCTACTCTGATGAACTTTGGTGCAGAACTAAGGCTTAAATGCCGTTTGCTACTAATGCGATCGGATGATCGCTGTTATGTAATATTTGGACACCGATGTATGAAATGATTCCAGCTGTGTAACTCTTGCACTAGCCTACTGATCCAGGGCCTAGTGCAGGTCCGACCGTTCTCGCTAGGTAAGCCGAGAAGGGGCGCGACAGCTGCTTTCGCCCGGCTAGGGCAAAGTGGGCATAGGCCCATTGCCACTGTTGAATTCTTCCATGCACGACAACCAGGTCCTGCTATTGCGTAAGTCGTGCCCATAAGCTTGATGGAGCAAGCAATACTTGCCACTTTTGGGCTTTTCACCCTGGTCGTGGTCGCGGCACTATTAACCACGGCCTTTGCCCTTGCCCGGATCCTACGTCTTGGGCTTCCACTCTGGTTAGGGCTACGGCTGCTTGTCAACAGCAACGATGATGTTTGATGGTGTGGCCTTTTTCTTTTTCTTTATCTTTTTTCCACTTGGGAGGACTTCTTTTTGCTCGAAGACTCCAAGCGTGGCTGTGGTGGAGCTTTGCCCTCATCAAGCGTCTTCTTCCAGCTGACGGCTTCAGCTACATTTGCATACCTAACAACTATCTTCAACAACTCATTAGTTGACAGGTCAGCGTTGATCTCTAGGTCCTGAGTGAACCGGACGTCTCTAACCCCTTATTTGAAAGCACGAAGCACTATGTTGTCCGACACATTGGGGATAGTATTGCGAACTTGAATGAAGCGCTAGATAAACTGTCTCAGACTTTCTCCATCCGTCTGTATCAGGCGGTGGAGATCCACTTCTTTGCCTAGGCGTGTGTAATAGTTCTGAAAATTGCTTATAAGAGCGTTACATGGCTGTTCCCAACTCTGAATTAAGCCCCCTCTGGTTGAAAAGCTAGGTACAGGCTAGTCCCTCCAAGATAGTAAGAAGGTAATTAGCCATAACCCCTAGCAGCAAGGATGGTCGTGGTATAAAGAGAGAGGAATTCGTCAGGGTTTTGAGTCCCGTTGAATCGCTCTACATGCCCGGGCTTGAATTCTCCCGACCAGACGATGTCATGCAATGCAATAGAGAATGCCCGACACACGTAGGATGGAGTAGCACAACGGTTCCGTCGCCCGTCGTTACTGCGCTCGTGTTCACAGCTGCATTCCTCAACTCTATGGCCTAGCCGGGAGAAGACTTCCTGATGCACGCGGCATGGGGACCTAACGGAGACGGAGCCCGGATCATGGCCCCATCCCGGACGGTCATGATGGCCCCACCCATGGAACTCCCCTGGATATCACTCCACTGGTTGCTCCGATGTGGGCCAGCTCGGGCATACACCATGGGACTCCCCCGGGCATCCTATCGGTGGTCGCTCCGAAGTGGGCCAGCTCGGACGTGCACCTCCTACGCAAAGCTTTGGGTTCTCCCCCACGTGAATCACTACATCGGTCTTCCTAGGAATTTCTCTAGGTTTGCCTATGCTCGGTTGACTCAAGAAGATCCAGCTTGTACACCAGATGCTCCATGTTCTCCACAACGGCTGCTCCCATCGCTGCAAGGTTATTCCTACTCGGTTTAGATTGAACCCGGTGCACCGCCGTAGCTAACACCTGAAGGCGCTCTCTACTTTGTTGAAGCAGTGGAGTTTATGAATCTTAGCGCAGAGGTCGCCCTATGCTGGGGTGCGTGGGGTACGGGCTACCTTGCGCGAGGACGGTTCTCTGTGCTCTCGGGTGCTGCCCCTTGCCTAGGCCCTCATATCTACTAAGGTGTGGTTCAAGGATGACGGCCCTTAAAATTCACTTCTTGAGAACCTCTTGATTTGCACTAGTCATTGGATCAACACACTAGTGCATACCAATACATAGCCGGATCATTTCATACATACGGAAGACTTTAATTAAATTAACAACCCGTATTAAGCCCAAGGGCTATTAAGTATTATAAACTGGCGCACCGGCCAAATATCTTAAGAACAGAATTACAAATATCAGAGTGCGAGGAAAAACACAAGAGCCAAAAAGGGAACATCCGCCAGCTATGCCTACACAAGCGACTGGAGCATCGCCCAACACCTCCTCCTGGTCGTCAGCAAACTCGGGATCTCCATCCTCATAGCATTCATACGGATCTTGCTCAACTCATCCATCTACAAGAGTGAGTATGTGCGAGGGTAAGTGCGCAATCAAACTGCACTTGTGAGTTAACTCCAACCTAATGCATTTAGTGATAGAGGGTCCAAAGGAAAGGATGAGGTTTGTTTACTTTGTAGAAAGCAAGTTTTGTAATCAAAACCTATAATTTAGCAAATTTAACCCAAAGTTCTACTAATCAATGTTTCAATGTTTAAGTTCTCAATTTCAAACCAATTCTCATTCCCATACTAAGCTTCCTCCTTACTCCCGCCATCATCTTCCGGGTGAGACACACTCGTTGTGGATCATACATGCCATGAAGTGCCTGTTCTTCTCTAGTTGGGTTGCCAAGTTCACCCTAGAGTCACGGCTCCTGGAGATGTATGACCTAGATCATCCCTCGGATGACGATATGATCCTGTCCTTGCCTCAGACGGAGGTTTGCCATGGTGCCCTCAAACAAGCCAATGGGCCCCAAGTCCGCACTACCGCATGATGGTCAACGCGTTGTGGTGCTTGGAACCAACTCCCGCAGGCAATTGGTTAGTGACTTCCCGCGGCATGTCTCTCTACACACACGTCTTGTCCGTTCTCAGAGCCTCGGATCCAGTCAGTCCACTTTCAAACATTTTCATTTCCTTCTTCTACTATCGTTCCTCCGTGCGCCGTGCACACGATGTGATGGAACCACTTCCCATAGGCAAGTGGAAGCTTGCGCCAGCTACGCGTATTACTCTGTGCTCCTCTTTGCACCGTCTGTGAACCGATAGCCCTCTTCTCAACACCTCGTAGCCTTAGCTACTTCAATCAACCTTATCACCATGCCGGACCTCATCCGTATTCCATAACCACAACCACATCACATTACACTGGCATGCCAAGCCCAAGTTTCAATGTTCAAGTATAGTGTGTAATCATGTCCGATGAATTTCAGTTCACCGTTCCGAGGCGACTAAGCCTAAAATTATTAGTTGGACCTGAGCAGTGCCTAAGCAAGTTTTATCCCAGACTTAAGCGTCTAAACCATTTTAGTTTTACCTAACCGGGCTAACAAGGGTTGATCATCAAGGCAATCATTATCAGATTCAAATGAGGAATGATATCATCAAGGCAAAATCATTCATGGTAGATCAACGATAAACAAGTGACAAGACATGATATATCATGGTTAACAAGTAGGCATTCATACTTAAAGAGCATGTGATTTGTTAATTTAAATGAAATACTTTAGAAAACTGGGTGGCAATATGATCTAACTAAATGTTAACTCGCCTTGATCCTGAGAGTATTAGTCTTCTTGGAGGTTGTCAAACTGTCCTTTGGGATCCTCGATGTCTAACAACGGAATAATTCGGTAGTAAATAATCAAATGCAACGAGCAAGAAGGATGCATAAAATGCAACACACTTAGTCCAGTGATAGGCGAATCGAGATATAATTTCCTGACACTAACCTTCCTACATATCAATGGAGTTCCTTGAGTCTTCTAATGCCTACAATATTATGGAAGGATATTGGTGGCGTGAGTGATAATGAATTGATATATGATGATGATGATGATGATGATGATGATGATAATGCACTTATAAACCCTAATTAGGATACCCACAATTTAGCATATATGTTTAAAAATACTTTTATCTGTAGTGTTTCCTAAAAATTATTAGGGAGTTTCTAACATAGTGGTATCTATACTTTATATAATTAACAACAATATTAATTCTTAGGAAAAAAGGGTTCGTATTATTTTTATTAAGCATGAGGTGTATAGAAAACATGATAAAATAGGTTACAATATTTCAATAATTTATTTCTGAGTAGAGAAAGTTCCTGTCAAAATCTGAGGATTAATAAATCACATTATGCTACAGCATTATTAATTCTTATGGAAATTAGATTAAAAGCTTATACAGATTATCCAGAGAGCAATATTGATGTTAAAATTGTATAATAAATTTATTTAAATTCTAAACTATTATTTAAATTTTAAACAATGTTTATGCTCCACTGGAAATTTACCATGATTTTAGGAGCTCATTAACTAATTTATTTAAATGAAGAGGCTGTTTATAATATTATTAAAAATGATTTAAAAGAGGCTTCTAAATTAAAACATGGGTTTCATGTGGTTTACTGTTCCAAGTCATAATTTTATTAGATCCAGCCTGCAATCTAGTATATTATAGAATTTTTCTCATAATTGTTTGTGGCTATTTACTATTTTTAATAAATCTATATCATTTACTGGATTCTCTAAATTCAGAAAAGCTGGAAACTCTATTTAAACAGTACTGGGCTGAGCCGAGCATTGTGTGGCTGGCAGAGCGCACGCGGCCCAGTTGGCCCACAAGTGGCCCAGGTGGTGTGCACGCTCGCTCGGGGACGCATTCCAACGAGGAAGACGTATTCACATGAATATGCCTCCACCAATGTTGATGGGTCGGTCTGAAGCCCCACCTGTCAGTGACTGTTTTATCTCTCCGTAGAAGATTTAAACGGTTTAACCGTATGTCAGCGACATAGTTCACACAGTGACCATGAACCATGACGCCAGCAAATGCCTGCGTCCCGGCGTCGCTCCTTCGGTAGAGCTCCAGCGAAGCTTCGGCACTGGATCAGTGGATCTACAGGGCTTTAGAGTCTGAGTTCCTTGGCGTGATGGGTCTAGGTTAGCTAGGGCTAGGCCATGTCACCGGAGAAGTCACCGACAACGGGAAAGCATGCAACACGGCAAACCTAGGCGTTTTTGTCCTAGATTTTCAGTCGACGAGCATTTAGGGGCTACCAGAGACCTTACCGAGCAGAGGGATAGAATGGAGGAGGCATGGTGCGGGCTGGCGATGTGGATGCCGAAAACGTCCGAAATAGGGGCATTGGCGTTGGCCAACATTGCTCGTTCTCCGGTGAGCTGCGAGGGGCCAGAGTGTTAGGCATCCCCTGGGGTTGCTCGAGCTCAAGGGAATCGGAGAATGGCTTACCGAGTGATCAGGAATAAAAAAAGGAGTGATTCCGGCTGGCGGCGGCGAAATCGGTGGGCCGGCTAGCTAGGAAGGGCTAGAGGTCGATTGCTCGAGGTCGTTGAAGCACCCTGGAGGGTGGAGGATGCAGTAGGGAGTGGCTGTGGGGGGAGTGGCACACCTCTGGCGATGAGGGCACGAGTACGGGTGGAAGAGAGCAGAGATGCAGCAAGCTATTATAAGGACTAGAGGTGGGGCGGGATTGCTCTGTCTGCTACGCGCGTGCAAGGGACACAACATAAGGACCAGGGGCGTGACAAGATGGCGCTGCAAAGGCGGGCGCAGGCGATGCAGCAGCGTGGCCGGTGCGGGGCGTGAGCGGCGTGTGCATGCAGAGGCAACCACACCATGGGCAGCGGTTTGCAAGGCGAGGCGCCTCGGGGTGGGGCGTGGCAGAGCATGGGTGACAGCACGGCAAGGCGCAGGAGCGGCGTACAGATCACTAGACAAGGGGGTGGCGGGGGAGTGAGCTGGAGGAGGGGTGAGCCGAGCAGGGGGAGCCGGTTGGGGACTAGCTCGGCTGGCTAGCCGACTGGCTGGCTTGCAGGGCCGGCTGATTGGCGGAGCCAAGCTCAATTTGGAAATTTTGAAATTTGGAAAAAATTCCAAATTTGGAATTTTAATTTATTTGCAATTCAATTTTTGGAATTGAATTTTGGATTTGCAATTTGAATGTTTTACATTAGAATAGGTTATTGGGGTAGGGAAATTTGAATGTGGTTGATTTTCAAATTCAAACTTTGGAATTTTGAAAGAAAATGGACCTAAGGTTTGAATGTAGCTAGGTTTTGTAAGTGGATTTTCAATTGAATTTAAAAGTGTCCCAATTTGATAAAAAGGGAAATGATTAGAATCCTAAAAGGATTTAATTCCCTGGTTATTTGAATAATAATTTGGATATGAGAATATATACAAATACATATATGTATATAAATACATGAAGGAATGTTTCTATACAAGTGTCTAATTGTAGTTCAAGCCAAAAAGGGATTTAAAAAGAAAAATTATACCTAAAAGCATGCATATAATACAATACTCTAATTGTCTATAAATAGGGCTGTTACAAAGGACTCCTCCAATTGTTCCCTCGCAGCATCATCGGCCTATCACTGATCATCCCCCGAAGCGTCACTAGGCGGACTGATCTCGCCATCAGCCATATTGACGTCCCGAGCAACTATAGAGCACGACAGGGACATCATAGTCTCCACAGGAAGTGCTATCAGTGGCGAACCCCATGTCATAGTATGAAATATCTAGACCATCGTAGAGCTCGTCATCGTCCCCATCGATCATGGGGATATCCTGTTCCAGAATCTCTCGAAACTAGTCTAGTAAAGGCTCAGGAATGTGCTCCAAGTCCTTGCCTTCAGAATGAGAGCGAAGCAGGTGCTGATGCACCTGAGTTGCGGGAGAAACCTCTTCCCACTGATCAGTGTGACCCTTCGGGTCAGTGATCTTTGCCACCTCTCCATTAGTGTAGTACCTGTCATGATCATGTACATCATCAAATGTGCAGAGATCCTGAGTATCCTGAGAGTTCGGCATCTCAAAGGAGTTCTCTAGCAAAGAAACTCATCGGATCCCTATGAAAGGCGCTAGCTGTCGACGATTGGGAAATGGCTTCCCCACCGAACTTTTTTCTTGATTGAGGGATCAAAACAGCCTCTTTCTGCTAAGTGTTGCTTTTGGGATACTACGGACTCATAGGGTGATAAGCGGGCGAGACAAGGTGTTTATCCTGGTTCAGACCTTTCAATGATGAGATAATAACCCTACTCCAGCATTTATGTATTGTGTATGCTTCCGAGTGTGCCTATCTGATTGGTTCCTTTTTTACAAAAAAAACGTTGGGTGTATAAGGCCCTAGGGAAGCTAACATACAATACTATTAACCGATCCAATTAGTCACCATTACTAACAATAATCGTGGTCCTTAATCCGCGCGCCGGTTACCACCACGTTCGGATCATGGGCAATGGTTCCAAGAAAGTGGGGATCGTGGCCACATGACGCCTCGGTGAGCATCCAGCCTCCAAGTGTAATAACCTTGACCAGACTGAAGCCCTGCGGTACCAGCACTGGGCATCAGGGTCCCTAGTAGGTGTCATGCCCAGCCCCTGCGCAGAGATCCTACCTGGTGAAGAAGAACGAACGAACATAAATCCTGCCCGGTCAAGAAGAGCGACCGGACAGGTCCTTTGGGAATGACATCCAAGGGCACGTCTCAGGACTTCGAGCTCTAGGGGCACACCTGGCCCGTAGGCGTTATTCAATCCTGACACTATGGCCTCTAACAAATTTCAGTTAATTTTGTGAAACACATGGTGTAACACAAGGTTTAAACTTGGAATACTAAACCTTCTAGGAATTATTTCCTAAGTCCACATGTACATCTAACGCTATAAATGTGTACAAATTCTATAAAAATAAATCATTTCTAATAAATTGCAATTTATTTCGTGAAAAATCTATGTTGATGAGAGATTTAAATTTTAAGTACCAACTTTTATGAAATCATTCTCTATGAGTTTATAGAGTTCATTTGTACATCTAGTACATATATAGATGTGTACGCATGACAGCTCTGCGGCTCTGCGCAATGAATGATCTATAACAAATTTGGGTTGATTTCGAAAAATTTTGCGTTGTGAAATTAAAATTTGATTTTCTATTTTCCTCTAGAAATTAGTTTAGAATCACCAATTCAATACCAGCCAACCAGCTACATCAGCTTGAAATTAAATTCCAATTTCATATATCACACTTGAGCCAAGGTGCTAAATCCATTAACGAAGGCAGAAGTGGTCATTGAAATGGTTGTCTAGCTCGTCCGTGTGGATTCCAGCTTTTAACTACAATACTATATCATACAGGGAGCATGTGGAGCAATTTGCCACCCTCCAACCCTGATATGATATTGAAGTACTATATCTCTTTAATCTTTAATAACAACTAATTCACATCATTAGAGCTTTAATTAATTGCGTGTGATCGCTTTCCTAGCTAGTAGGCAAGTTCACGTCAGTCTTGCAAACTGTTCCTAAAACGCTAATGACCGAGCAACTGGTCTTCTCTTCCGTGATCCCTTCCCCCGTGTGTGGTCGATCGTACTCTTCGATGTTTCATTTAAGTACGGCAAGTACAATCCAACTGTACCTTAATTTTCCTGTATAACTAACCATCATTAAATTGAATACTATAGACCAAGTAAGCTCCTCTCTACTTATACACAACCTTAAATTAAGACAGCTCATATTATAGTATAAACAATTGTTTTCTTTATAGACATACAAACAACTACCTTATTTCCATGCTATAGTCAGCTACATAATTACATACGGCCCAATTCTCTATGTAGCTTCTCTACTATCCATATCATCATATGTCTAATACAGAAAAGTGTAAAAATGACTAATAGACAGCTAACATGAGACATTGTAGATGCGTTTAACGACCTAACAGCCGGTCTTCTCTTCGCGATCACTTCCCCCGTATGGTTCTACACCTCGATGTTTCCTTTAAGGCAGGTATGATCCAACTATCCAACTGTGCCTTAATTTCCATGTATAACTAACCACTATTAAGTAGAGTATGACGGAGCAAGTAAGCATAAAAATATCCCATAAACCAGTTAAATTTGGAGGGCAGCTAGCCATGTGAAGATTTCCCAGGTAGAAGTTTGAGGGGAGTTTTTTTTTTTGAGACGAAGTTTGAGGGCAGTTGTGTGAGCCTACGTACGTCATGGGGCCCAAAAACGCATGCAAGGGGCGCTTTTTATTGCAGGATTATATATAGCATCCAGGTCGAATTAATATTGAGTATATATTTTTTAACGCAACAGCGAAAACTGATGTAATGATTCAGATCTAGCAATCGCGCGTCTAGTCTGTTTAGATGCTGTTGAAGCTAGCTGCTATATCTATCTAGGTATAGTGTGTGTTGGTTCGGTGGAGGCATCGGAGGGCAGAAGATTAATGGGGTTGCAGCTGGGAGGTCGAGGGAGGAGGGCGACATGTCAGTGCATGAGGGAAGCTAGATAATTAATGACCCGTGGAATGGATGCATGGTTAATCAAACTTTTTGGGTTAATGAGATAAAAAGCAGGAGACATAATATTGTGATTTGATTATACGAAATGAATTTATGGACGAAATATGATCAATACTTCATTCCCAGTCTAATAATGTTGAAATGATACGGCCGGCGCCGCGCTATGCTTAGGTCTTGTTTTCACTAGTGACATGAATAATCATTGCGCACAGAAACACCCTTTTTCCCTTTAAAACTTCGTTTAGCAATACTTTCTCATCCACAAAAGTTAGAATTCTTTCTACCTAGAACCAAATAGGAATAAGTCTATTTTACCCTCTCTACAAAAAGTCTATTTTACCTCTCAACTCTTCCCTACGTCCGTAAGTATATATTCAAACTCAAAACCCGTTACTTTATACGTACCATCTAGCTATCGAAACTAAATTACACTCAAGCATGTACATGTTTAAGTTTTTCTATGGGGAAGACATGATCTCCTATAACCATAACATCCAAACTTTGCTCTTTAAAGTTCTTATTTGCATTTTTAATACCTTCAAAAAAAAATTTCTCAATTTTCTAGATTTTTTTTAAAAACTATTACAGGCTTAAAGAATTAAATTAAGACCCAAAGGATTAAATATATAAATAAGAATTCATTAATAGTGGTCCAAATTTTTTTGATTAAAATACTTAATAATATTTTTTTGAGGAGATGCCGATGTTGTCGTAATCGTCAGGCGGGGCGGGGTTGTTCGAGGATTTAGAGGAGGTGTCCGCGTCATCGCACCTTCAGGACCATCTGTTCGCCTCCTTCTCTGACTCCTCCTCTGACATGGAGGTGGGCTCCTTGTTATCGCCGTCCTCCTCCTCCTTGGAGGACTCCTCCTTCGGCGAGGCTACACACCGAAGGATCTAAAGACTGATCAGGTGGCGATGTGGCTTGCTACTGCTTGGGCACCGGCTCGTCCTCCTCGCAGGGCTCCTCACTAGCCGGCTCCTCCATGTCAGGCTCTTCGCTGGCCGGCTCCTCGTCGCCAACAAGCTCCTCCACCTGGCTGGAGGGCTCTTCCTCATGGGGCCTCTGATCACTGGGCGACCATGCTGACCATGGCAAGGTCGGCCGCCGCGGCAAGGCTGGTGGAAAGGGCAACAATTTTGGTGAGGCAAGTGGAGAGGGCCATGACAATAGAGAAGTAGGCGATTAGACCCAAGGCGGTGGTGCCGGAGGAGTTGGGAGATCGAGGAAAAAAATATAGGAAGATGCGGAGATCGAGAGGTCGGAGAGGAAGTTAAGTTTTTGCGAATGAGGGATCTGAAATGATCGATCTGAAATAGATTATATAGGTTGTATCGGAAAAACTTTCTCGCGAAACGCATCGGGAGACGAAACATTGTATGTCGGTCATAATTACCAACCGACATATATAACTACGAAACGACGTGGCTTTTAAGTAGACGTGGCAAAAACTTTATATATGCCGGTTCCAACCAATAGATATATGCAAATTTTATGTTCCGGGTCGTTACACGAATCGGCACAGATATATTTATGCTAGTTGGTAATCAAAACCGGCACACATAATCTGTTATCTGTGTCAGTTGGTAATTAGCATCGACATATAAAAGCTTTTATCACGTATCTACTAAAGAACTGGTACTAGTAACCTTATCTATGTGCTAGTTCTAACTGAACTGGTATAAATATATAGGTATATATGATATGTTTTGGTGCAGTGATATTTTCTTAATGGTCGGATATGCCTTGTGTCGATGGTCAGAACAAGGCCGTCCACATGGTGTGATGACTGCATTGTGGGGGACATCAGAACGGGCCCATTTTTGCCATCGACAAACAGTCGGAGGCAGTGTTGACGGCCTAAAACATGCTGTCGGCACTAGATATTTTTTTGAAAAACTTTTTTTCATAAAAAAACTTGTGAAAATACGTTAATAACCATTTAGAATTTCAAAAAAAATCATTTATATTCGCTAGCTGCGCCGCACTAGTATTAGTGTAGTACTGCTGCGTGCTCCTCTCCTTGCTTGTTGCTGCTTTAATTTTGTTGTTGCAGCTGCACGAGCGGCCGCCGGCGCGGCTGTTACGAATGTGGTTAGCATGGGCCAAGGAGTTGTGTTCTCACACACTCCCAATAGATAGCTGACATTGCCTACCAACCAAACTTTGAAGCTGACATTCATGACCATCAACTACCAGGAAACACATCTGTAACGCTCAATAAATAAATAATAAAACTCAATAATATGAAGCTGACATTGACGACCATCCATCTCTCGAATGTTTGTAGTAGACGAAATACTTCGGCTCCATGTATATATCCCGCTGGCCCGATGACATTTTATCGAGCAGAGGAAACAGTATACGAAGTACAAGGCTGTACTGTTCCTAAAGGAAAAACTATTTTCTTGAACAAACAAAACCAAAACAAGAAACAACTTTAACATTGACCATACACTACCAGAAAACAGGCCAACAATGTCGGTTCAGAACGCTTAGCGATGATGGTTATACTGACAATGATAATAGGTATTGCTAGTGACAATGATAATGGATCACTACTAGAAAAACAGCCTTTAGTCCCGGTTGGGAATGGGCTTTAGTCTTAGTTCCCGAACCGGGACAGGCCATCCAGGACTAAAGGTCACATACCTTTAGTCCCGGTTCCCCTAACGGGTACTAAAACGTAGAAAATATCTAAAAAAATAAGACAAACCCAAGACTTGAACTTGAGACCTCATGCCACCACGTGACTCCCCACTCACTCTTCTAACCAACCCACCCACCCACGCGTATTTAATAGACTAGGATATGCATTCCTTTTGAAGTATGCTGGATCGAGCCTTTAGTCTCGGTTCGTGTTACTAACCGGGACTAAAGGCCTACCTTTAGTACCGGTTCGTAACACGACCTGGGACTAATATGTGCATGTGCCAGTTAGCATGTACCCGCTTGCCAAAGCCACCTTTAGTACCGGTTCGTGTTACGAACCGGTACTAATGTGAGCTACGAACTGATACTAATCGTGCTTTTAGCCTTGTAGCCACGAACTAGGACTATTGCTACGTCAGTCCCGGTTTGTGATCAATCGGGACTGATTTGCCGGTATGGATGGCCATTTCTCTAATAGTGGATGGTGCTTTCGTGGATATAAGCTTAAGAGCTGACGCATATATTGCTTTTTGTGTCAGCTCTAGATGAATCAACAAGTCCCATCCTATATACTATTTTGTGGTAGTGATATGGGTTGACCGGGATACTTTTATGCCTTGGACAGCCACTAGTGCATAGCATTGTGCATGGGAAATTCCTTTTTCATTAAGAGTAGTATAACTCCCGATCTTTGCACAAACTTGGGATACACATAACCCCCGATCTTTTTCAATAACAGTAGTATAACTCCTGATTTTTGAACTGATATACTGACAATGATAATGGGTATTGCTAGTGTCAGTTTAGAACCCTTGTCAATGATAGTTTTAAAACCCACACGAATGGTGCTTTCGTGAATAAGCTTAAGAGCTGACACATATATTGATTTTTGTGTCGGCTCTAGATGAACCAACAAATCTCATCATATATGTTATTTTGTAGTAGTGATATTGGTTGACCGGGATAGGTTTATGCATTGGACAACCGTACCACTAGCGCATACCATGTTGCATGGGAAATTCCTTTTTCAATAATGGTAGTGTAACTCTCGGTCTGTGTACAAATTTGGGATACACACAACTATTACACAAACCAAAAGCTAATTATTACAATGCAAAGACTAAAACAAAAAACGCAACGACAAATTGTCATGCTAAGACCAGCCTAGAAAAAAGATAAAAGTATATGTCTTTCGGCTCAGAACAACCAAACAATCTTAGCATCTTAACACTTATAGCTTTAATTTTGCTTATCATCCACATAGAAGATAGCCACTACTTCTCATGATATTCTTCTATGGTTTCAAAAGAACATTTAAAAGCCCCAAATTGCAAAGGCCTCACACATCACCTAGAGGTAGCTAAGAGGAAGAGGCAAACAATCAAACCAACCAGTCTAGAGGAGAATTCGTTGCGGATTAGTTGAAACCAAGTGCAAAATCCCAAATCCACCAAAAGCCGTCCATCTTTTCAACGAACATTGGAATAATTCCAAATAAGTGGGAAGACCAATGATCCTCAAAGGTGCCCATAACAAGGTAAGGACACCCCTTCGGCGTCGGCGTTGTTAAATCCGACTAAAGAAGTCAGAAAAATATCTCCGATTAGCACTTCAACAACCATCTAGGCTCCGTTGCTTTTGCAGTACTTGCCGTCACAGGTCACCATCAAGAAAGTTCGGCTATCTATACACTCCATACAATAGCTAAACCTATCCAACCGGCGAATACTAGTCAAATTTAGCCGACCGTAGAAAAAACCTCTGCATTTTGTGCTTGAAGCGCTTCTGAAAGCACCAACTGCAGCACAAGGTTCGATAGATTGTAGGGGCGGACACACGAAGCCATGGCCGTTGCCAGTGACCTCGAAGCACCACCACAGACTAGAACCCACCGTAGATGGCCCGGCTGCACGTGGTCTAACGACGGTGGACCGCCATCATACAACCGTCAAGCGCTGCCACAAGCTTGTCTTGCTATTGAGTCTATAGGACAAAAGCTCAATGTCGGTGCCAACCAAGTCGGTACCGACTCCATCCACCAGCATCGTGTCTTGGGTCACACATTTGCTGATGTCACCGCAACCAAGCCCTAGCAGACACAGAACCACGCATGATCTAGCTGTGGATCTGGACTAGAGCCCGTGCCAGCGTGCAGCCACCCTGCACCTCTCGCTGCCATGCTGCTCGCGCCACTTCCTTGCATCCTGCGTTCTCTCCGCCACGGTCGCTGCCTCGCCACGCCTGACATCATTGCCACGCCACGTTGTCGCGAACACTCGAGCCCCTTGCCATGGGACCACCCCTTCGTCTCTCCCACAGCCCCCATCGACTATTTAAGCTCGGCTCGGCCCTAATTTCTCCTTCCTTCGCCATTGCCACCGACAAGCTCCTTTTCGCCCCCTTACATCTCACCATCGATTCGGTACGTCACCGACCGATTCCACGTGTCCCTAGCATCTCTAGTGCCACCCCTCACTTCCCTATGCTCAATGTTGGCTAGGAACCACCGGAGCTCCCCGGTGGCGACGCCCCTGTTTCAGCCACTGCCACCTCCATGGTGCCAGCTCGACTCCGTTCGTCCCCGAGCTCAATGACACCTCAGGTAGCTCTCTGATAGTTCCTAGATGCTCCCCGTACCGGCGAACTGGTAGCTGCCCCCTCCCCTCGCCAGAGAAGCATCCTCCCGTAGCATTTTTTTCCATCCGGGGCCATGGTGTCGCCGTTCTAGCTCACCACCGGCAAAGTTGGGCCAGGACGTCCTAGGTCCCACTTAACTGAACCCATCCTGACCATGACCCACTAGGATAGTAGGTTCGGCGGAAGATTGGCCAGAGGACCTCGTGGGCCGCTGGCCGGCCGACGCCACCCCAACGTTGGTCGCATGACATGTCGCTGGCAGCTGGCGCCCACACTAACAGCGATTAGCATTTAAATCTCTCGCGCTTAAGCACTGTCAGCCACTGACATGTGGGTCTGCGACCCTACTTGTCAGTATTAGTGGAGGCGTGTTTCTGGTTTACACCTTCAGTTCACGGGCTCGTTCGGGCCGTTTCTGTTTCATGGACCGGACCGCGCTGGGCCGTACAGTGTTGATTTTGGCATAGTTCTGTTTAGAAATTTCAGCCTTTTCCTAATTTAATTAATATAGAAAGCATTTATGATTTTATAAAAATAGTAAATCATCACCTAAAATATTGGAATAATTATGATAAATACTAGAAAGCGGGCTGGATTTAATAAAAATATAACTTTGAACAATAACCAATTTTTCCCTCTGTAATATTCCAATAGCTTTGACTGAAACTTTTAAATAATAATGTAAATAACCTTTCTGATTAAATAAATTAGTTTATGATTCCCACAAATTATGAAAAAAATGCTAGAGAATAATGGATATAGTTCGGAACCTAAGAAAATTATTGAAATAATTTTAACATCATTCCTGCTCACTGGTAATTATTTAGTAGCAAGTAAAGCCTTTTTTAAGGGTTAATATTTCTGTTAATCAAATAGATTTATTTAAAATATTGTTTGAACTCTAAAAATCTCAAATTTTTATAGAAACACTTCCAACTCAGGAATAATGTAATAAAAATATTTAACCCATTTAACCATTGGTAAAGATTTAGCAAACAAAGGATAAACCCCTAAATGCTTAGAAGTTTAATATTTTGATTCTATAAATAATTTCCAAAAATTATTTTCCATTAAGGGTAATAATACCTAAGGGTATCTAGGGCATGTTCATTCATATCTATATGATGACCCATAGGATTCTCATCTCGGTGTTTAGTATTTCCTTTCGTGCATACATGCATCATTGCTTTTTTGCATTTATTTATGCATGTCTTTATATTTCCGAGTAGACGTCGAAGACCCCGAAGGAAGGTTCCAAGACACCGAGGAAGACTTTCAAGCCTTAGGATAAGACGAGTTAACATCCTTAGTTCATGTCTTACATAGATTTCCTTAAAGTTATTTTGATTCAATTAAGAAACTGCATACAATACGAATTTAATACCTAACTTGTTAATCATGTTATATACATGCCATGACCCTTGACACTTTAAATTACTATGCTATGATTGCCTTGAATATCATGCCATGACTGTCTTGAATATCATGCCTTGACTGATAATCATATCTCTTATAACCCAATTAAAACAAATAAAACATTTGGACTCTTAGTCCTTAGGTAAAATTTACTTAGACATGCTTAGGTCTCTAAATGCTTTATTTTCTGGGTATAACAACCCCATAGTGGTGAACACTAGGTCACCACTATAAATACTACTTATACTATGAATTGGATATGGTATGGTTTGGTATAATTATAAGCTGTGCCAGTTGGTCTCAAGATGTGAGTATGTGGGCTAAGATACGGGTTGAGACCCAAAGTTTGTGTTTCTTATCTAGAGTGGCTCTAGACTGGAAGGTCATAGACCTATTGTGACCGAGGCACAGAGCAGAGTGTGGCACTTTAGCTCTTGGGCCCTGAGAAGTGGGATCGGAAGGATCCTTAGATATGTTTGAGTGTTCGATGCGTCCGACACAATGCTTGGCCGTCGCATGGTAGTGCGGGTGTCGAGTTCCAGCGTAAGCCTCTGGACGATACTCCAACCTGAGGGATAGGTGGAAGGGTGCCGTTACCTGAGAGTGATCTAGATCATGCGTTCGCTGGACCGGCAATCCAGGAACGATGATCCACAATAAGATTGCCAAATCCCAGAATATGATTGCGGGTGTTTAGAGGAAGAAAAGGAACAGCGGTTCTAGCTGAGTTTGAGTTTGGTATAGTCATACCATGGGTTGGTTCCGAGATTAGACAAGATTGGTAATTTCTAGAAATCACAACACTTCAACAACACTCTCTTTCCTGATGAAATTGGCTAAGTCATAGGTTTATACTCTTTTTATTTCCAATTAGTTTTATGCAAATAAAAAAACTATATCCTTTCCTCGAAGCCATTATCATTAAATGTATTATGAGGGTGTTAATTCGTAAGTATGGTTGGATTGCACACTTACGCTCATACCCGCTCACTCTTTAGATAAAGAATACTTGGAAGACGGCCTGCGCGTGTTATGAGGATGAATAACCTGGATATGAAGGCCAAAACGATGTTTAGGGCGTTCTCTCCAGCCACTTACATGGATGCATAGCCGCTGGATACTCCTTTTGTTGCAATGAAGTCTTTCACTTTCATACTCTGAACTCCCATGTAGACTGTAACGCTATTTGGACTGGATGGCCTGGTTGTAAAACTGTTTGCTATAAGGCATTAATTTCGCAGTTATCTATTTTATTCTGTTCGTTATATGCTTGTTTGATCTGGCTATGTAATGATGTGCACTAGCCTACCAATTTAGAGACTAGTAAAGGAAACATTCGGGCTGACCTTCGAGAGAGGCCTCCACATAGATGCATGGCTCATACATGAGCCGATGGTGATATTATCATATTGACCAAACAAGATTGCCTACGGCCTATCTACATATCGTGTGCCTCTGTCTCCATCTTCAGTTGATTAATTAGGTGATTCGCTATACCAAGATTATAATTTAACACATTTCTGATGTGTATGTGAATATGGCTGGAGGAGGAAAAAATAACTTGATCATTCCGTTGGCCAGGGCTGGGCGGACTGGCGCTATAAATTGAGGCAGGTGCATCGCACTGTTTGAACACAGCGCCATGGCATCCCCCCTCCTCTCACCCATGGCATGGCTGCTTGCTCTCTTCTTCACCTCTCTATGCTCCTTTGTGCTCACAGCTGCCGCACGCCGGCGTCTCCCTCCCGGTCCCTGGCCTCTTCCGTTCCTCGGCAACCTCCTCGCCATTGGCGGCACCAACCCGCATCGTTCCCTCGCTAGCCTCGCCGAGCGCTACGGCCCGTTCATGTCCGTCCGGCTCGGCGTCGTCCAGGCTGTCGTTGTCTCCTCCCCGTCCATCGCCCGCGACATCCACCAGAGGCGCAACGCCGACCTCGCGGCCCGCCCTTCCGTCGACGCCTGGCACGGCAGCGTGCACGGCAGCAACTCACTCATCGCTCTCCCGCCGGGCAACAAGTGGCGCGCCCTGCGGAAGTTCGCCGTGTCCGAGCTCCTGGCGCCGAAGCGGCTCGACGACCTCAGGCCACTGCGGCAGGAGGTGGTGCAGGAGCTGGTGCGCCACGTCGAGCGGCGCGCCGCCCTCGGCGAGGCGTTCGCGGCCAGCAAGGCCGTGATGGAGGCGTCCCTGAGGATTCTGTGGCGCACCATGTTTTCCTGCGACCCCCCCGTGGGCCTCGCGGAGCTGGTGGAAGAGGGCGCGATCCTCGCCGGAGCGCCCAACGTCTCCGACTTCTTCCCGGCGGTCGCCGCCGCCGACCTCCAGGGGTTGCGGCGCAGGATGGGGAAGTTGACCTCCCATGCGTACGGGATATTCGACGAGTTGCTCGAGCAGCGTAAGGTTCGCCGGGAAGCCGGCAAGGCGCGCAAGGGTGACCTGCTGGATGCTGTGCTTGACATGGAGCATGCATGGCAGCGAGACGATAATTCTTTGCTAGACCGCGACGCCATCAAAGGACTCATGACGGTACGTATCATATCAGTTCCAACATCCCTAGTCATTAATACTCTTGTGATGACACTGCATCAACTTGCTGATTACGTGCATTTGGTGAACGCACGCATCCCAGGATATCGTTGTCGCGGGAACTGATTCGAGCACAAGCACAATCGAGTTTGCAATGACCGAGTTACTACGGTGCCCAAGATCAATGAAGAAGGCAAAGGAAGAGCTCAGAAGAGTTCTTGGCACAAAAACGCACGTCGATGAATCCGACATCGATCAGCTTCCCTATCTTCAAGCTGTGGTAAAGGAAACCCTCCGACTTCATCCCGCTGTGCCATTGGCGATATACAGAGCACAGGCTGCAGCAGACATCCAAGGGTACACCATTCCCGAAGGAACGACGATAATG
The DNA here is from genome assembly GCA_036346145.1 of Olyra latifolia. NCBI lineage: Eukaryota > Viridiplantae > Streptophyta > Magnoliopsida > Poales > Poaceae > Olyra > Olyra latifolia. The sequence goes on along the minus strand of CM070524.1, from coordinate 35,616,374 downwards.
GTGAACATCTGGGCACTCCATCGGCAGCCTGATGTTTGGGCTGACCCTGGTAAGTTTGTTCCCGAAAGGTTCATGGGCAAAGACATCAACTTCTTTGGCTCCTACCCTGAGCTGATTCCGTTCAGTGCCGGACGGCGTATGTGCCCTGGGTTGCTGCCGGCAGTGAGAATTGTGCATTTGATTCTCGCATCACTGCTGTATCACTTCGATTGGAAGCTTCCGGAAGGGGTCAGCGAAGACGATGTCGATATGACGGAGAAGTTTGGACTGGTGGTCTCTATGGCCACCCCGCTTAAAGCCGTAGTTACGTTATCGTAATCATATCAGAAATGAATTCCCCTGCGATAAGTATTTGTTGTTTTGGAATTACTCCCTGTCAGTCGCCTGAAAATAAGTGAAATATCAGTCGACGTATGTGCCACCTCACATGGTACGTATGAAGCATATCCATCAATAGAATGTTGGTTCCATCAATATCTCTATGCCAATTATTCTTCTGCCCATTGTTCTCGTGTGTTACATGTCTGTGGTCATGATTGACGTCTACTTCGTTGGCAATGCAACAACTGCAAATATGCAACCATACAATTTATGTTTCCTTTTTGGGGTTATATTTATTTGTTCTCCTAACAATCGTGTGTCAATTTACATTTTTCTCCATTAACACACACCTCGATTTACAAAATATTTCACAAAAACAAACAAAATGATTCATAGTTAACAATTTTACAGACGTATATGGTAATTATTCATGCAAAAAACGATGATACATCTTCTCTGGCGATCTCCTCCCCTCAACTTTTATGGCCCCCCTCCTCCTCCTCTCTGGCAGTGGAGTAGTCATGGAGGGCCGCCATGGCCATGTTGCCAAAGTTCTTCAACCTATGGTTGCGGCGACCACTGGATTTGGAGCTTAGAGAGGTAGCCGGAAGCGTCGCTCTATATAGAAGCCAAAGTAGCCCTGAAAGGTGTGGTGGAGCATGGCAAGGACAACCAAGGAATGCTTGTCACCTGTGGAGAGAGAGGGAGAGGAAGAGATGGCCATGAGCAGCGGCGTTCGACGCCTCCCCCCTTGCTCTCCATTTCCTTCATATGAGAAAATCATAGTGTCGGGGATTGGATAAGATATCCCAGCGGCTAGGTTCCGTAAAATGTGCCCTTGGAGCACGTACCCAAAGATAGTAAGTCGAGCAAGGTAGGCTCGGGTTGATACACCGGTGATTTGTGCTCAGGTGTATGCCTCTTTGCTCATGGACCGTTACACGTATCATCATGGGCTCTGAAGAAATGCATCAAGATGGTTGGCCCGATGCCCTCACCATCTTCGGAATTCTCCCATATCCAGAGCCCAAAGCCTTCTAGATATGGACGTTCCTTAAGGCACAAGTTAGAGTATTTTTAGGATATATCTATGGATATGATAGGATTCTGAGTTATCTGGATGATTCTGCAAGTCGTGTAGGACCTGGGCTCCATACACCTTGGACTATAAATACCTCCCCCTATGGAGGGGCAGGGTATCGAGATCGACAACAAGAGATCCACATCGAGGTCACGTGCGACTGGAGCAGGGTTATTATCTCATTCCGAGAAGCCTGAACCAGGACAAATCTCTGTCCCTAGTTCATTTTCCATCTCGGTGACTCGACGCATCTACGATAAAAACCCTTTGGCAGAAAGGGGCTATTTGATCCCTCAATCAACAAGTAAGCTCGACGGGGAATCAATTTCCCAACCGTCGACAGCTGACGCCGTCCGTGCGGATCAACTGATCCTTTGTGGAAGGAATCCTAAAGATGTCAGACGTCGAGCATTCACCTGATCGTCGTGTTTTCGTCGATCGCCACTTTGACGATCGTAATAGGACAAGCTCAGAGGATGTTCTCGAGCAGATTCCGTTCCAAGTTCTGTCGGAACAAGTTTCCCCCATATCTTATGGGGACGATGACGAACTCTACACAGGACTGGACATCCCGGACCACATGGAACACGAAGACGGGGTTGCGTCATGTGATAGCTCGATGATGATCCCCTCATTCCCTTTCATTGGCAGGTGTGTTAGCATGGATACCTAGGGTAGTTGCCAGCTCGAGGGAGAAACATCAGAAGCAGCCTCGCAACGCACATGCAACACCGCTAGAGCTTGTCTCGAATCTTCTCTAGGAAGGACCTTGGTGAGCATCCTGTAGCGTGCCAGAGATAGGCCCCGAGACAACAACCAGACACCGCTGCCCTCATCGGTCTAAGCATCGAAGGTCCAGCCTAAGGAATGACCTCCCTCAATTTTAGTTCCCGCCAGGTAAGAAAAGCTCCAAGCATTGGCAGTGGTCATGTGGGAGCACGCGAGTGAGCTTGGGCAAGAAAACCAAAGAGCCATGGGCGTCACCATCACGAAGGACCTCGAGAGGCCAGCTACCAATTTTGCCCCGCCAGCGCTGCCTGAGCAAAGAAGACCCGAAGGCCATTCTCCAAAGCGTCCTCAAGAGGGCCTGGCTCACTCTTACAACGAGGAATCTTAGAGTGCTAGCTGGGAGAACCGTAACCATCATCATCGCCACCGCAACTAAGCAAGAGGACATGAAGAGGAGAGCTCTAGGGGTTCGCAGCCGGGGGAACGTAGTTTCACCACCGTGTGCTTCCCGCGCAGCTGCCAAGAAGTGTTCTCTTGTCTCGACTCTCGCTCATATGACCAGTGATCTCGAGATGGTCAGGATCGCCTCGATTAATCTGAACGTCACGGTTCCACGATTTACAGATGTCGGGCTTTTCCTCCCGCCCTTCGCGACGTTGTTTGGCCGACCAAGTTCAAACCCGAATACATTGAAAGGTTCAACGGGACCCAAAACCCTAACGAGTTCATTTCAATCTACACAACTACTATCCTAGCAGCTAGGGGAAACGAGGGCATAATGGCCAATTACGTGCCAACCGTCCTGGACGGAGTGGTCTGAACTTGGCTTTTCATTCAGAAGGAGGGGTCTATCCACTCCTGGACTTAGCTCAGTGAAGCACTCAGATCAAATTTTCAGAGTTGCTACACTTGACCGGGCAGAGAAAGAGACCTCGAGCTTGTGATCCAGACTGAAGAGGAGTCTCTGCGCAACTTCGTCCAAAGGTTCATCAAGGTTCGCAATTCCATCCCAAATATTTTGGATGAGTCAGTCATACGAGCTGTCAAATTCAGAGTTAGGGATGTTTGGCTCACTCAGGATCTGGAGATCCTTACGGACCTGACGTCTAGCAAGCTTTTCCACATGGCTGACCGATATGCCGACGCTGATGAAGCGGTCAAATGGAAAAAGATGCTCGACGAGGGGAAGTTGCCGCCACAGCTGGGCTTGGAGATCTCCAAAAAGGTGAGAACCTCCTCGCTCGAGAAGAAGATTAAGAAAAAGAAGAAGCAAATATCGTCATGCATTATTATTGTGATCAAGTAGCTGTCTGAGCACCAGTCCATCATGCAGGTGCAGCAGTCTCCAGTCTTCGGAGTATCATCCACAAGGTACACAGCGAAGTCATCACCAAAAAATTTAGCTATCCTTTGTCTTTTACTACTCCTTATAGCCTCACTATCATCCTCCTCGCCATCTTGCTAATCTTCTGTTTGTTCAGCATATCCAGTTTGAGTGGTTGGTTCGGGAATTTTCTCAGGGGTTTAAATAGATGAGCTTTGTAGCTAATCTTAAAGAACGTTGCATCTCGAGATTCCATTATTGTGCTGACCAGAATCTATAGGCAATACTACGATGATCATATCCTTGGAAGGCACAATCCACCGTCTTAGGCCCAAGCTTATATTTTTTAGTTATCGGTACGTTGACTTATGCCAAGCAGCCTCAATTACGCAAGAAAGTTATGGTTTTCTCCTTTCCTATTCCTCAAATGGGGCAGGGTTTTCTCCTTATTATTTCAACTAACTTTATTTAGGATGACTTGCAGGCAACAGGGCCTCCCCACTATGCCATAGATAATCCCACAGTGTCTAACATGCCATAGATAATCCCACAATATGGTTCTTTCTTTCGGCAACCCCGTTTGATTGGGACGAATAGGGAGACGTCCTCTCATAAATAAACTCACACTACTAGAAAAACAGCCTTTAGTCCCGGTTGGGAATGGGCTTTAGTCCCGGTTCCCGAACTGGGACAGGCCATTCGGGACTAAAGGTCACGTACCTTTAGTCCCGGTTCCCCTAACCGGTACTAAAGTGTAGAAAATATCTAAAAAATAAGGCGAACCTGAAACTCGAACCTAGGACCTCATGCCACCACTTGACTCCCCACTCACTCTTCTAACTAACCCACCCACCCACGCATATTTAATAGACTAGGATATGCATTCCTTTTGAAGTATGCTGGAATGAGTGTTTAATACTGGTTCATAACACGAACCGGGACTAAAGGCCTACCTTTAGTACCGGTTCGTAACACGAACCGGGACTAATTTGTGCCTGTGACAGCTAGCATATACCCGCTTGTCAAAGCCACCTTTAGTACCGGTTCGTATTACGAACTGGGACTAATCTGAGCCACGAACCGGTACTAATCGTGCTTTTAGCCCTGTAGCCACGAACCGGGACTATTGCTACATCAGTCTCGGTTTGTGGCCAATCGGGACTGATGTACCGGTATGGAAGGTCATTTCTCTAGTAGTGTCATGTTCCTTACAGAATAAATCAAAATCACTAGAGAAATACTCTCCACTATGATCCGACCTAAGTCTTTTTATTTTTATTTTCAATTGATTTTTGAATTCTGCCTTATAGATCTTAAAGTAATCTAGAAACTTGTATTTAGTTTTCAACATATATACATAGCAAAATCTAAAAGCATCGTCAATCAGAGTCATGAAATATCCTTTTCCACTCTTCATCAACACACCATTCATTTCATAAATATCTGAATATATGAATTATAGAGGTGTCAAATTTCTCTCCTCTGCTGTCTTGTGAGGCTTACGAGATTGTTTTGACTGCACACAACTTTGGCACATAGAACCTTCATAGTAGAAACATTCAGAATCAAATTCATACTGGCAAGCCGAGACATACAACTAAAATTTATATGACATAACCGTGAGTGCCAAACATTGGTCTCACCTCCATTGGAATTGTCACAAATATGGTTCACAACTTTATTGCAGAAATCAAAAAGAGAAAAGCGGAACAAGCCTCCACACTCATAGCCTTTACTAACAAAAAGTTCATGTTTTGACATAACTACTTTATTGGACTCAAACACCACTTTAAACCCATCTCTACACAAAAGGGAATAATTGACCAGGTTCTTCTTTATTGAAGGGACATGTCGCACGTTCTTCAGCTATACGATCTTTCCCGAAGTAAACTTCCGATCCACTATGGCAACACCATGGACAGAAACATATGACACGTTCACCACTAGAACAGAGGAATCCCGGGTGACCTGATAAGAAGAGAACACTGAAATATCAGCACACACATACGCATTAGCACCAGTTTCAATCCACCAATCGGTGGATTGACTCACTGAAAGAACAATATGTAGATTACCGTACCCAGAGATTCCATCTTCGGTGTTGCCAATGGTCACGTTGATAAACTTTGAGCTTTGTCCTTGTTCACCCTTTCTACCTTTACGGCTTGAACACTTCTTAACCCAATGTCTTGTTTGACCGCACACGTAGCAAGGCATGTCATCCTTGTTCATATTTTTCTTCTTAAAATTTGTGGTCTATTTGGCTTTATTTTTTCTTTGTTCTTGTCATGCTATTGTTGCACCACATTGGCGCTAGACTATCCCTTGCCTCCTCTCGCAAGTGTATCTTGAGCATAAGCTTTCTCCTCAACATCAAGAGACACGATAAGACTCTCAACAAAGATTTCTTGTTTTTTATATTTTAGAGTAGTGGCAATATTTCTCCACAAAGAAGGTAAATTGGCAATGATGCCCCTAGCCACAAACCTGTTGGGTAATGCACATTTAAGAAGTTCGAGTTCCTTTGCAATGCACTGGATTTCATGTGTCTGCTCGACTACAAAATGGTTATCAACCATCTTGTAATCATGATAGTGCTCCATGACATATAATTCACTGCTAGCGTCTGATGCACCGAATTCAGTACTCAATACATCCCACAACTCCTTTGTGTCTGTTATGTGCATGTACACATTGCACAGACAGTCAGCAAGAACACTAAGAACGGCTCCTACAAAGAGTATGGTGGCATCCGCGAACGCTTTATCCTGTTCACTAGTAAGTGTTTCTTCAAGTTTGCCAACCGCAACCCAGTAGACATTCATAGCTGTTAGCCACAAAGTGACTTTGACCTGTCATCTCTTAAAGTGCACACCGGTAAATTTATCCGGTCTCAGTGCATTAGCAAAGCCTTCTATCGTTAAACAAAAGTGCCTGATATAAGGTTTTTGAATTGTTGAAAAATCAGCACTTTTAGGTTTAATTTAATCAGATAAATCATGAACACAAACTGATTAACTAGTAACATCATGTAGCATGAATATATTGTAGTAGACATAGATGAGATAGATATATTCATATGTCCCTGTAGTATACTCATAAATAGAGACAACAGAAAACTGCCGGCAGAGAGTAGTACATACCGATCTTCCTCGGAAGCGAAACCGGGAAGAGATGACAACGACCCCGTTGTGACGATGTGGTAGCCGAAGCAGATTGAGGCAACAACATAGAAGAAGCAGAACATGAGCAATGGCGGGGAGCGCTTCCCAAAAACTTATTTGCCCTCTTTGGGTACAGGATCTCAAGGGTGCTATCCAGAGACCTCCTCTCCTGCTCAGCGGGATGGAGTATTCGATATGTGGTGGCACAGTGGATTGGAAGGGGCGAAAACCCTAGTTTCTATTCTTTCTCGCTCCCGAATGGTGGTCGTACGGTTTATATAGGATAGATCGACGGTTGAACGTATCACAAGACGTGCCACTATCGAACTCGTGCGATCTCCATAGATCTCCCTATTTCCTATCCAATTCTGAATTTTTGGAGAACAAAAAGAAATAAAGACACGAGACGTGCCACTATCGGGCTCGTGCGATCTCCATGTCTCGTAACCGATTCTGAATTTTCGGAGAGTAAAAAGAAATAAACTGTAAAAAGAGGTTGCGCCTGCGAAAACAACTGGACCTGGCCTGGCGAGCGAGTGCACACGTTTGTTCTTTTCTTTCCATCTCCCATATAAGCTAGTATTGGGTTGGAGCATACTCTACTATTTAAGTTAATGTCTCCTCACCTTAACCAGTAATACGGTATTAAAAATTTCTCTCACATCTTTCCATAAGTAGGTCTTTCAGATTCAGAAACTATTCTCAGATACAAGTGCTAGGCCCATGTATTCTAGCAGTGAAGGGGCTGTTGATTGCACAAGGATGGCGGAGATTCGTCCCCGGCTCGGTCAACGCGCTTGCGCCACTGGAAGCCGCACGCCGGTCGACTGCCGGGAGTGTGAGATGGTATAGCCGAAGCATGATAAACCGTTCCTTCTACGTGCAGGATTTGGGGCCTAGGATCTGGCTGCTGGCGCTGCGCTACGCTAATTTACTGATAATTATATTTCTGTAATTTTTTTTTAGTTGTTTTGGCCTTATGGTGTGCTGGTCCTTCGGTTCTCCGGAAGGGAGACCTGCGCTGGACCATGATTAACCGGGAGTTACCATGTTGACGCTGAAACAATTTCAATCATCAGGGAACGACTTCGTCTACAATTTCTTGGCGAAACTATTGCTCACAATTTTGATGTAACCATATGAACACGGCGCGACGCAGAGGCCTCCTTCCGTGTGCATGCAGTCAATCTGCATCATCAAGTACCTCGTTACCTTCGCCAGCATGTTAGCATGATCACCTTCCGTAACGACGAAGTCCCTGACGCGGTAATTGGCCTAGACGTCGCATTAGTGCAGAATACGTCATCACTGACGGTTTTGAACTCAAATCACTGGCGGTTTTTGAACCGACAGTGATTATCTGATAGTAATAATCAGGAATTTTTATTGGCGGCTGCGGAACCGCCAGTGATATGAATTATCACTGGAGGTTCGTAAGAGAACCGTCCGTGATATTAATAATTTCACCGGCGGTTATCGTGATAACTGCCAGTGATAACAGATTTTCACTGGCAGTTTAAATCAAAATCGCCGGTGATATGTAAACCTTCACCGGCGGTTTTTATCTGGAACCGCCAGTGACGGTGCATATTACTGGCGGTTTTGATATGAACCGCCAGTGATATCTTTTCCAGGGTCAAAGAAATAATTTCATCCATATATGTCCAGAATTCATCCATATACATATACATCAATAAACATCCAGATTTCATCCAGAATTCAGAATAAACATCCATATTCATCCATATACATCCAGAATTCAGAATAAACATCCATATACATATACATCAAAAAAATACATATACATCCGGAATTTCATCCATACACATCCAGAATTCATCCATACACATCCAGAATTCATCCATATACATATACATCCAAAAAATAATTTTATTCATATACATATACATCAATAAACATCCAGATTTCATCCATATACATCTAGATTTCATTTAAATAAGAACAACATCAAATTCAAAGGAACATATCATATATTAATATAACCAAGTTATTACAGGACATGCATGCACTTCATACAATATGTCTGTTATAGTTAACTATAGGCGTCCACTGTTTACACGACCATTTGGATCAATAACTTGGGTATTAATAAATATAGCCAAACTATCTCTAATGTCTGCAAGAGAATTAAAATCGATGTTTGTATCTCCAATGTTCAGATCTTCATTTAGTCATAACCCTAGAATGATTTGCATATGTCGCGCAACGTAGAAGCTGCAAGCATAGCCTCCGGGCTGCTGGTGGCACTACATAAGGAAGTATAAAGATGACAAGGCACAATAATCAGTGGGGCATGCACTAAAAAAATTTCCATTTTATTATGAGGAAAAGTGTGAATAGACACTTACTGGAAATTTCTCTATATGCCTAAGTTCCATTCCCATCGCAACATTGTGCCTACCCCCACCCTTGATATAACTCTTGAACACCGCATTGAGTAGGCCTTTTAAATCTTTCCACTCGTGTGTGGGGCTCATCCTCAACGAGTCGAGGTAGACAACCTTGTTTTCGCTAGGTTCTATGAGCAGCAAGATCCAATGAAAATTTTTATTGAAGGGCAACAAGAAGTATGCTTTGTCCTGTCCTCTAGTCAGGGCCCTCTTCAGATATTGTCCGGTATTCTTTCTATCAGCCTTTATGTTGTCCTGAGTGACAATGCCAGGGTCAAGAAAACCGGTCTGGACTTGACCTCGTTTGGCAACTAGGTACATTTGGCTGAAAAGTAAGATATATGTGATCAGTGTATAGTGGATAAGAAATATACACTGACAATACGCAAGACTTGTATACATTTACACTGCAAAGCAGCGGATGAGAGAGGCGTCCAACTCCTGCAATTGAAACATATACCACAGGTCCTCGAAGGTTATGGTAAGATAACTATCGTTATCGTCTAGGAAATACTTGCCCTTCACCTTACCCACGATACTGGATGATCGTTGCTTCACGGGAAGACGTGAGTTTCTGAGGTAATAATCATGTGGGTTCTGGCAGGCCGCACCCATGTCTTTTAATGCGGCAAGGATATGCAGTGGTTCTCCCATCTGAAATTTTTTCCCTTTCTGCGCCCAGTGAATCTTCCTCTTAGGCGCTGAAGATTGACGGATGATTCGTTTCCCCTTCTCTGAGGAGCAATAGCGCATTGGTGGTGAGGACGCAGCACGCTTATTGCTCTGTAAGCTTGTCATCAAAGATTGAGGGGCTGCCGCAGACATGGCTTTCTTCGTTCTCTCCTCTTCATCGTTACGGATCGGATCTATGGGTCCAACGCCACCTGCCTCAATTTCTTCAAGATTTAGTAGAAGAGTAATATCCTTCTTGGGCCACTGGACGAAACTATGGATAGCATCCCCAACTGTTATGATTTCATCATTGGGGGATTCACAAGTGGGATCTTCGCTGCGGTGTTGTCCATAACAACGTCTACCTGGACCTTCGTGTAGCCCGCCGCCAAGTCCGCACCATGAACCTTCATCCCCGAAATACAGGGGTACACCACACCGCGGGCCACCTCGAGTGAAACACCAGCGCTATACGAAACTTGGAGCAAGCAATGGGTAATCTCCTTAATGTCGTCCACCGGATATTTCGTTGGGCCAGCCTTATCGGGCGAAGGTGCGGAAGGGCAGCCTGCTTTTAAATGGAGGGGTGCAACCAAGAGCTTGTGTATTAGGGTTGGCTTCGGGTCTGTTCCTTACGAGTTCCTCCAACTGTTGTACCCGAGGCTCCCATTCTCCTTTCAGATCTTCTCACTTCTGCTGCGTACCCTATTTTGAATTTCATCCTCTAAGTTATGTACACATTTCTTTTTCTTGTAGTAGAGATAGTCATTGGGGAACCCCCTTCTTCCAGGTAACGTAGACCCTGATGCCCCGCGTACGGCCTGGGTGCTCCTTGTTTCCTAGGGCCTCAGTTAGGATGTCTCGCTCCCTGTTTTCGACAATAGAGCCTTGCGATGCTTGCGTGTCATACTCAATCTGCAATACGTGGAGAAATTGTAATTAGGGTGTTACGAAAGTAAACATTGTAAGGGTCATTGTGCAGTTACCAGCTTTTGAACCACCTCAGCAGTCTCGGGCGTGGAGAAAACTGGCCCCGTCGGTGGGACTTTGACCCTAGCCCTGATCCAGCGGTCAGCACGCGTGTTGGTGAGCCTTATGGCGGCTTCAGATTGCTCACTGGCGCAGTCGGCTAGCTTCCACTCACGTTCTTTTGCCGCATATCCAGCGGTGCCGAGTCTGCTCGCGTTCTTTTGCCGCATATCCAGCGGTGCCGAGTCTGTGGGGGTGGGTGTTCTTGGCCTGAATGGCCTTGTGTTTGATGGAGGACTCCTTGAACTCCTTCGTTGTCTTTGTAGGAGAACGCGGTGCTACGCTAGCCGAAAACAAAATTTTTCTTACCGCAAACACCCAGGCAACATGCGAGTCGGAGATCATGGAGCATTACCCTTGGAGCACGTTAGCAGCGGAAGTAGAGTGGGTGAAGCCTCCCGCGTCTTTGTGAAGCATCAGACGTGTCGAACACGACGTGGTACAACTTCTCCTCGTCGCGGATCGCCGTCACAAAGAACGCCGACGTAGTCGTCACTGAGTTATGTAGCCGATCGAATCGATCAGCGCCGACGCGAGAGCGACGACGCCTCCACGGTATCCACACGTCCGGGGTGGGAACACCGCGCGCTGGTGTGCTAGCACCCACGCGCGCGGCTAGGGTTCTTAGGGGCGATGGGACGTGGCGGCGGCTAGGGCTCGTGGTGGGAGACTAACACACCGCACGCCCCCATGCCTCCTTTATATAGAGCGCACTAACGGGCCTTCTACGATAGAAGCCCATTAGGTCTCGCTCTAATGGATATGGAAGCCCACTAGGTCTCACGCTAATGGATCTTCTACAATAGAAATCCATTAAGACGTCAGAAGATCCAAATCCGTATAAACCCACTAATGGATCCAATCCATCAGATATGATCCAACCCGTTAAGTGTGTGACCCATTAGGCTCATGTACAAGTCGGCCACGGTCCCGGAGAACCCTTCCCCAGACCACAAGTCAATAGCGGTACCTAGCAGCACATATTGACCCCCGAATGTACACAATGATCGAATCAACTGAACCTTGATACACTCACATAGGATCCTTTTGCCACACGATATCAGTCAAGCTCAAGGCGAGAGGCGTGCCACCCTTGTGATAGCTCGACAAATTCACTCGTCAATGTAATGGATATAATTCGTGATTAACTCTTTAATCACTTTGGCATGGCCATGCACTTTTCTTATCCATCCACACCGAGGGCCCAGAGATATCTCTCCGTTATCAAGGAGGGCAAATTTCATCTTGATCTCTTACATCTCACGTCATGTTTCATGGCATACCCGTAAGCTACCTTTATAACTTCCCTATTACGGTGAAGCATTTGATAGCCCCAAAGTATACAATTACGCATGCTGAGAATCAATAAGAATCTCGGTCAAAGGATCGTATAGGTATACCACTCGAGACTATACCTGATGGCACTTCTAAAATAACAATCTCAAAGAAGTCTCGGAGCGGTCTATCCAACCCCATGTTCTTTATCATGTGCCCACATTATTGATTTGATATCTCCATATCTATGGTATGTGAAACATTACCATCAATCAATACATGTGCTGGTCAGATCACTATTGTTCCACATAATGATATGTGACCAGGGATCGTTTAGAATAATATCTCATAACCAATGTGTTTCACAATTAAGTCATACTCAATGAACAAAGGAATGACATTTATTCATGGAACTAATAAGTACATGAACATAGACGTATGATACAATCATCTCATATGATCGCCTCTAGGGCATATCACTAACAGTCTTCATCCTCTTGAACACCTCCCACACCTCATTCGTAATGAAAGGGTACTTCTGAAACGAGGTCTTTTCCTCATTGATGAAATCCTTGACAAGATCCACCTTCCAGTTCTTCCAGGCGATCCCCATGCCTTTCAGGGTGTTCTTCCGCATCTCAGAAAGAGAGTCTTTAGGGAATTGAAATGACCGTTTGAGCTCCTCCCATAGTTGGTCCCTTTCTTGAACGGTGAGGTCCTTCCAGGTGTTGGTGGTGCATGGGACTCGTGCCCTAGCCACCACCCCGCACATTGTTCGATACGCTGACGTAGCTTTCGTGGGAAGGACCGGTATACCTCCTGCCCAGACCTCTGTGATGGTATGAACGACATCGGTCTTGAGCTTGCTTGGCTCTCTGCTAACCCTTCTCTTCACAGCTGGGGTGGCCTCAGGCGTGGTCCCCGCTTGAGGGGTGGCCTCGGGCGCTGCCCCTGTTTGAGGGGTGGCCTCAGAGTCCATTCTACATACAAGAGAACACCAGGAAATTTAGCCTTCCAACATACAAGAGAAGCAATTAACTTTCTATGAAAACATATCCCTTTGTGTTGTGCATACTACCGATACATCATAAGTGTATGGACTAGGGGTGGCAACAGGGGCATTCCCCGTTGGGGAGTGCCTCCCCGTCCCCGTCCCCGCGACCCGAAATTTTTCCCGTCCCAACCCCGTTTCCCAACTCGGGGGTGAAAATCCCCCGTCCCCATCCCCGTTCGGGTATCGGGCCTCGTCGGGGACCCATCCCTGCAAAAATTTCACACGAGAAGAGCTCTTATAGCCATTTTAACTCTAAAATCATATCAACAGGCAAGGAAAAAAAGAATGCATGCATTCATTGAAGATTATGTTGTCCTGTTTATGAAAATGTGAATACGATGGGCTAGAGAATATATATGCAATCTAACAATTAAATTGGACTAAACTAAATTCGGGTCCCCAACCGGGTCCCCACGGGGAAAAAAATTCCCCTTCCCTGTCCCCGTCATCCCCGACGGGGGAATGATTTTCCCCGTTTTCATCCCCGCGGGGGACGATTTCTTCCCATATCCGTCCCCTAATAGAGGAATTCCCCGTCGGGGATCGGGGAACGGGTCCCCATTGCCACCCCTAGTATGGACATCTATGGACATCGTAAGTAGATATCCACCATTATCTAAACCAGCACTTTGCCACGACCTATGAAGGGTCAAAATTGAATTTTGGCGAGCGGAGGACCAAAGTGGTCTTTTCTTTCTCTGCTCTCTTAATTTTCAATATATTCGATAGCATGTATAGTATCCTTATTTACTCATGTCTTGTTTTACAATTGTTGTAAATAGTGCATAATGAGCAAAATGATAGCAGAAATAATTCCATATATAGTTAACAGCAATATAATGTCATGGAAATTAAATATAATCACAATTCCTATTAAAGACAGCATTAGGGCAACTAGAAAAATGATTATCCAGCATGTAACCATGACAAAACAGCAAGGTATAACGGTATAAAATCAGTAACTAAACTCAGATTTTATTTGTAATTGATTGCTCTCAGATTGCTAGAAGGGTTGCTAAATGAATTAGCCGTCCAACTTCTAGATGGACTATATTTTCACAAGTTGTATAATCTGAAATTTCAGGATAACAATCCTAGAATTAGCACTACTCTTGCACAGAAGATATAATCACAGCTCTATGTGTATGACTAAGCAATAGCACTATGAACCAGTAATTAAAAGGTCAATGTATCAATTCAGCTCATATACAAACAGTCAATAAACTGAGATGAACAGCAACATGCTAACACACTGCATCAACTAGTACTAGGCCCAAGCAGTCATACTAGTTCTCCAAACTTGAACATAAGTAGTGCAGCAGTATATTGACCAAATAAATTAACTTCAAGTACTAAATTATACACATTAAGCCTCCAAATTATCAGCTAAGAGTAGTACTTATCTAGGTCTAACAAAATCTTTTAATTAACAGATTAAACAAGCCTCAATCTCAAGCATCATCATTGAGCAGTAAATCCGAAGCCCACAGTCCGTACTGCTCCCCAAACTGAAGCCAAGCTCAGCCCGTTGTACCAAGTACAAGGTCCCCAAATCCACTTCGGTTGGCACAGCACGAGATCAAACAAAAGAAGCCACAGAGAGTTCTTACAGTGCGCCGAACCAAGCCGACAAGAGGAGACAAAGCGCAAGGGCGTGGCGCCGGAGCCGGTGAGAAGGGCTGACCTTGAGGGCGGGGCGGTAGAGGGCATGGCGTCGGAGCCGACGGACGCAGACATCAAGGAAGCCATCCACTTCTTGTCGAGGGATCGGCGACGAGGGCGGCTGCGACGAAGGCGGCGTCGAGGGCGGCGGCGACTAGGGCGGCGTTGAGGGCTCAGCGACGGGGCGGTGGTGACGTGGGTGGCGATGAGAGCTCGGCAATGAGGGCGGCGGCGACGAGAGCTGGAGGACATAGACGAGAGGGCGGCGGCTAGGGCTCGGCAACAAGAGAGTGCGTGGGACTTGTGAAAATTTTGGGGTTTGGCTTGGCTGGGATATATATGTAAAGTGGTAACTGTACTGGCGGCTCATACCATACCCGCCAGTGGTAGTGGACCATCACCGGCGGTTTACTAAATAACCGCCAATGGTAGTGACAGTCTCACTGGCGGCTGATATGATAACCGCCAGTGGTAGTAGACCATCACTGGCGGCTGATGTGATAACCGCTAGTGGTAGTGGACCATCACCGGCGGTTCACTAAATAACCGCCAGTGACAGTGATAGTATCGCTGGCGGCCCACGAGATAACCGCCAGTGATAGCTATATTAGGGCTATATAATAGAACTATACAGGACTATATAGGATATAATAGGACTATATTAGGGCTATATAATAGGATTATAATAGGGCTATATAATAGAACTATACAGGACTATATAGGATTATAATAGGACTATATTAGGGCTATATAATAAGATTATAATAGGACTATATAATAGGATTATATTGGATTACATTATACATTCTATAATAGGATTACATTACAAAATGGGATTACATAGCTCAAATATAAGATACAAATAAAACAGTATAGTCAGTCCTCAACGATCAGCCCTTCTTGATGATCGTTGCGCACATAGGTGGTTGCATTGGCCATTTCACTTGATTTTGGGTCGGTTTCATCATGTAATGGAAGTATTTCATCGAATTGGTTGTAATCCTCCTCGTCCACCACATTCTCGACTCCAATGATCCTTCTTTTTCCACTAAGAACAACATTTTTGTTCTTATTAGCAGGATCTATGACATAGAAGACCTGTAAAACTTGGGTTGCGAGGACAAAAGGGTCATCTCTATATCCCACTCGGGCAAGGTCAACGATAGTCAAACCAAACTCATCAGATTTGTTAACCCCTCCACTTTGAACCCATTTACACTGAAAAAGGGTTATTTTGAAAATCACGTAGTCCAGTTCCCAGATCTCCTCAATGATACCATAGAACGAGCTCTTGCGTTGTGTTACTAGGCCTTGGTTGTGCTCCTCCTCATATGCATCTATACGAACTCCGCTGTTCTACACTGTGCTCTTCCTGTCTTGAGATATCGTGTAGAATGTGTGCCCATCTATGTCATATCCTTGCCACGTCACCGTGTATCTTGGTCCCTTTGCTAGCCATAAGAGTAGATCAG
Source organism: Olyra latifolia (assembly GCA_036346145.1). Taxonomy (NCBI): domain Eukaryota; kingdom Viridiplantae; phylum Streptophyta; class Magnoliopsida; order Poales; family Poaceae; genus Olyra; species Olyra latifolia. Next base: position 35,600,180 of record CM070524.1, on the reverse strand, counting down.
AACACTGTGTTCCGGTGAATCGTGCCTTGAACCAATCATTGAAACAATGGTTATGCTCCTTTTTTATCCAAGCCTCCATCTTGTTTGGGTACTGGCGGCGTATGAAATCCTTATGCTCTTCTATGTAAGGGGCCACCTCCGTCATGTGATTCAGAACAATGAAGTGCGCTTTACGGTACATGTCTCCGTTGGGTGTGATCTGTTTTCTGCCAAGTGTGCCCGTACCATGCAGCCTACCCTCATGATGGGATACGGACACACCTATGGGGTCAACTTGTGACATGTAATCAATGCAGAATTCGATCACCTCCTCTGTTGCATACCCTTCGACACTGCTAGCCTCAGGACGATATCGGTTGCGTACGTATGACTTTAGAATCCCCATATATCTCTCGAACAGATACATGTAACATAGAAACACCGGGCCACATAAATTAATTTCCCGAACAAGGTGAACCATGAGATGTACCATAATATCAAAGAAGGATGGGGAAAATACATCTCGAGATCACATATAATTCTTACTGCTTCGTTATGTAGCGAATCAAGAGTATCAGGATCGATGACTTTCTGATGGATTGCATTGAAGAACAAGCTCAGCCTTGTGATGGTTCGTCGGACGTCCGGAGGCAATATATTCCTTATTGCAACGGGAATCATCTGAGTCATTAGAACATGACAGTCATGTGACTTCATTCCAGACAATTTCAAGCCACTTATGGACACTATCCTCTTCATGCTGGCAGCGTACCCGGATGGGTATTTTACACCATGCAAGCACTGATAAAATTCTTTTCGCTCGGCCTTGGATAGAGTAAAGTAAGCTGGAGGGAGTTCCGTCCTGCCCGTACTACTAATTATTGGTGCTAACTCGCTTCTTAAGTTCATATCGACTAAGTCGAGCCGTGCGTTTAGTCCATCCTTCGTTTTTTCCTTCATATGAAGCAATGAACCAACCAAACTGTTGCAAAAGTTAACCTCCACGTGCATCACATCCAAGCAGTGTCGAACATATAGTTCCTCCCAGTAAGGTAGATCCCACAAAATTGACCTTTTCTTCCATATGCCGTTTTCACTGGTTTTTGTTTTCTTCCTCTTTCTCCCCATTTCACATTTTCCAAACTTAACATGCAGGCCTGCAAACATGTCATGCACTTCTTTTCCACTAAGTATGCATGGAGCCAATCCATTTTCCCTGGTTCCATCGAACTGCTTAGTCATCTTGCGATATGGATGATTCACACGTAGAAACCGTCGATGACGCATATACACAGTCTTCCGGCAATTTCTGAGCCACACACTTGCTGTATCATCTAAGCAGTGAGGACAATCTTTACTTCCTTTTGTTTTCATGCCCGAAAGGTTTCTAAGTGCGGGAAAATCATTGATGGTGCAAAACAACATTGCACGTAGCGTGAAGTTCTCTCGTCAATCTGCATCCCATACTCTGACCCCTTCGTTTCACAGCATCTGTAGTTCCTCTACCAATGGTGCAAGGTACACATCTATATCATTGCCGTGCTGCTTTGGTCCTTGGATTAGTAGGCACATCATATTGTACTTTCTCTTCATGCAGAGCCAAGGAGGAAGATTATAGGCATAGGTTCACAGGCCATGTGGTATGCTTGCTGCTCCAATTTCCAAATGGATTCATGCCGTCTGTGCTCAATCCAAACCTTAAATTTCTAGGGCCTGCACCAAAATCCGGGAACTTGTAGTCAATGTTTCTCCACTGCGGAGCGTCTGCAGGGTGCCTAAGCTTTCCATCTTTCTTACGATGCTCTGAGTGCCACCTGAGAAGTCTAGACTCTTTCTCATTTCCAAACCATCGTGTCAACGAGGAGTGACTCGTAGATACCACAAAACCTTTGCTGGGGTTCCTCGATTAAGGTCGGCATCCTGATCCTCGTTGTCATTACGGCCTTTGACATTTCTCTTATAGCGGGATGCTTTACACTCTAGACATGAGTGCAGGTTGCTATAGTTGTGACGGTATAGGATGCAGTCATTGGGGCATGCGTGGATTTTTTGCACGTCCAATCCTAAGGGACAAAGAACTTTTTTGGCACCATATGTTGTTTCTGGCATCAAACTTTCCTGGCGAAGAAGTTCCTTCAGTAGTCGTAAGAGCTCCGTGAAACTCTTATCAGACCAACGGTTCCTAACCTTCAATTGTAGAAGTTCAAGTACAGTCGCCAATAAAGTGTGTTTCACCTTGCAACCATGAAAGATTGGCCTCTCGGACTCCTCTGACAATTTCCTGAATTTAATGAACTCTTCCGTAGTGCCATAGTCTGTTTCGACGTCACGCATCATTCTATCGAACTCGTAAACTTTCTCATCTAATGTTTCACCGACATCATCACACTCGACACCTACATCATCACTATCCACTACTTCAAAGACATCATCTTCACCCTCAGTTGTACTCTGTGTCTCACCGTGACACGTCCAAAAGGAGTAGCCTTTTTTGAAACCCCGCTTAATGAGATGAAACTCGATTTGAGATAAGTTTCTATACAATTTCAAGTTATCACAATCAACACAAGGACAACATATCAAGTCAACCCCTCTCTCCTGCATATCCACCAGCGCGGCTCTCATAAACCCTTGCACCCCATTCACGTATTCTTCCGTCGCGCGATTTTCTGTGTACATCCATGATCTGTCCATTATCTGCAAAAATGTATCCACGGTTTTCTTAATTATTACATTGTTACACTTCTTTCGAAATAAAAGACTTTATGAATAAAAGTTTACCTTATGACGACAAAGCTAGTATGACAAATAGTTTGCTAAAATAATTCTTATAAATAATTACTAACTAAAATAATTACTTCCTCCTATATATTAATATAAATCAATTGTTGCTTATCCCATTAATTGTGACTATAAACTCATGAACATATTAATATATTGTTACTTATCCCAGTAATTACTTTTCTCGCATTCTACACATGCAAAACACATCACAAGGCAAAGATATTAATTATCCTACTCTCCATGTACATCACAAACCTACAAATATTAATATATCTAGATCTCAAAGCACTTAATCTAGAGTAGGTTCTTTAATCTCAAAGAAAAATAAAAAGCATCACTAACCTCTAGCACTTGGATCTTCAAAAACCACTTGGATCTTCAAAAAACAGTTGGAATTGAACCAACTCTAGCTACAGCCGCCGCCACATCCGCCGCTACAGTCGAACAGGAAGAAGACAGAGTGAGCAGAGCACCAATAATGGAGGTAGGGTCGGCACTATGTAGTGGAAACTATCACTGATGGTTATCTCTGTAATCGCCCGTGATATGCTAACTATCACTGGCGGTTCTCTTTAAAATCGCCGGTGATAGTTTCCTTTCACTGGCGGTTCTAACACTAACCGCCAGTGACAGTTTCCGTTTCCCACCAACTCCCGCCAGTTTGTTCTACAAAACTATCTCTGGCGGTGTTAAAGTGAACCGCCAGTGATATGTAACCTTCACTGGCTGTTTTAAAGTGAACCGCCAGTGATATGTATCCGTCACTGGCGGTTGGCCGTATAACCTCATCACTGGCAGTTAGTGTTTTGTCCCAAACCGCGTGGGGGTCCTGTAACCCTCATCACTGGCGGTGACAAAAATAGCCGCCAGTGATGAGGGGTCAAGGATGAGCCATTCTGTAGTAGTGTCGGGCTCTGCCAGGTGGAGCCGGAGGAAGACGCAAAATGCGCCGTGTGGGAATCAAAACCTTATGAAGGTGACATACGAAGCACTATATCTAGAGATCTAAAGAAACAATCAGTAAGTTGATGACTAAGAGACCTTGATTCATTTGTAGCATCAAAGTTTCAGTATCTTCTGTGGACTGTCGGTCAATGCCTACGATTGAAAGCCTAGAAAGGAGACGTCTATGTGTAATTGTAGATCAAAGCGCTTCAGAGATTAAAAGTTATCTCCAATATAAAGGACTTAACAATAATCATGACGGCATAATTAGATTCGAAGACAACGGGCAATCTGGCCGAGAAGAACCAAATTGATAGAGTAAATCCAATCAGCCAAGAAAAATATGCATGCATATCCTGATATCCATGTGGGCTAGTGGTGGTGAGAATGGTCACGGATTACTAGTTTAGAGATAGTTAATATCAGATTAATCCAAACACAACACATTTTAAAACAATTTTAGATGAAGTGAGACCGAAAGCATAAGAGAGGTGGTGGTCTAGGCTTTAAGGTAGGTTCTTTTCAGCTTATCTTATCCTACTTATTTGCTTTATCTCGTGACTTCGAGAATTTTTCGAGATAGTATCGAGAGCCGGCTGGCCTTTGTGTTTGGGGCTTAGGGAGCTTATAGACACGCTTACGAGATAAAAAAATGACTCAAAAAGTAATAAAAAAATAGGATATGTCAAATAAGACACGAGATAAGTAGGATTAACTTATCCTACTTATCTCGTGTTTTATTTGACTTATCCCACTTTTTTATTACTTTTAAGTCAGTTTTTTTTTATCTTGTAGGCGTGTCTATAACTCCCTAAACCTCAAAATTGAAGGTCAACCGGCTCTCGAGGCTATCTTGAAAATTCTCGAAATTACGAGATAAAGCAAATAAGTGGGATAAGATAAGCTGAAAAGAACCCAGCCTAAGAGAATTTGGACTGGAGTGTTAGGTATCAGAGCATCAACCGTCGCTATGTTGGCTTAGTGGTTCATGCATGTGATGCATGGCGCGTGTGGGCCCGAAGTGGTCACACGATGTGACATATGGGCTGGCACTGGACACAACCATATACCGAGCGGGGATTCTAGATATTTGTCGTAGTGTATATGGTGTGCTAATGAGGGTGTTAGCCTATTAATTAAGGGGGTGAGTGTGATTTCCAGGCCCCGTGAAAAGTGAGGTTCATGGGTATTAGTACTTGTGGGAATAGTATGACATTGCTAGTTTAGAAGGAGTTATACTAGTATATAATGCCACATGGGCATAAACATAACATCTCTGGTTAACCTTTTAGGTGAAACGTGGCTCCAAGGTCCAAAGAGGTGCGATGTAGGGCTGTTCTTTTCAACTTATCTGAATTGTTGATTTGCTTATTTGCTGATAAGCTGAACTTTGAGAACTTTTCAAAGCGGCTAGAGAGTCTGGTGCACTTTGTTTGACTTGCTTTTTAGAGCTTTGTGACACATCTTCGAGATAAAAAAGAATGGACAAAAAATATGAAAGCATTTGTATTTTGAAACCGCAGACAAGCAAATGAGTAGATAAGCATAAGTAAATAAATCCAAAAAGATCAGGTGTGGGCTAGCTAGGTGTTAAGTGAATTTAGGCAAGGGTGCTATAGGCCGGAGGTAGCCAGACCGCATAGAGGAGGCCACAAACAATATCAAATGTTGAAACCGCAGCCCTGTTCTCAGGTCTAAAATTTTTCAAAGCATCATCAATGGAGAGTTGAAGATACGGAGTTCTCTCTAGCTCTAAAATTTTTCAAAGCATCATCAATGGAGATACGGAATTCTCTCTAGTACTATACATATAGGAATAAAGAAACAAGCACATACGCGGATTTGGTGCAGGCACGCTGCTTGAGTCATAGCCGCAAAAATCCTAATCCCAAACTCTTGTACTTTCTATAAATTAGTAGAAATATACGATTGCAATGAAGAATGTATGTTATAATAAGTCAATGAAATCAAGATGATTCGGTTTACATATTTATGGTCATACAAGCTAGAGAGATTGCTTTTTTTTTTTTAAAAAAAGGGGGACTTGCTCCGCTTCCATTACTCACAAGGATAAACGGAAGAACAGTCCAACCGATGTTCAGAGACCCCACACACTCCCACATTACTGTTTACAACCTTTAGAGCTGGGACAATCAGCACAACACTAGACACATCCAAAGTCCAACACCGATAGTGGATAAACTACAGCATGAAAACTCAATTTACAAAATAAAGCTGCTCCCAAACTGGATATAGACTTAACAGCCAGAATTCCATTTCAGAAATATCTCCCCAACGGCGTCCAGGAAGTTAATCCAGAAAGCTTGAGACTTCATTCAGCTTGGAGAAGTCTGTTACCTCCACCACCAAAAGGTCCACCAAAAGCCTCCCTGTCAGTAAGATTTGCAGCAGTATTTAACAACCTCTCGGCCCCTGCTTTCACCAAATCGTGATCCCTCTCACTACTCTGCCTGGCCCAATATATCATATGAGAGCAAGCCATGTAAATAATAGACATAGGAGAACACAAATGTTTAGTCTCAAACAGATTTTATTTCTCCAAAGCCAGACAAACCAAATAATAGCAGATACACACAACATATGCAGTTTACGGAAACCTAGCCATACCATCTGTCACCAGGGTAGAATCTGGTCAAAACTCATAGGTCTCACCCCACAATGAAAGACACTACTAACAATCCCCCAAATTACTTTACTCACATTCCATCTAAGAAACAGATGATTAACCGTTTCAACCTGATCACAGATGACACACCTGGGATCGCCCCTCCACTGCCTTTTACTCAGATTATCTTTGGTCAAAATGGCATTTTTGTCTAGCATCCACATAAAGATTTTGCTTTTCAATGGAATTTTACAACCCTAGATGAACATATTATCCCTCTTGGAAAGATTATTCTCTAAAATATGATATATTGAGCTAGTGGAGAATAATTTCCTAGAACCTTTCCTCCAAATAACTCTATCTCCCTCCACAGACCAAGGGAAGTTCTCACACTTAAGCAAAATATCCTCCCATTAAGCCCTAATACCCTGTTGAATTCATCTTCTCATGGGTAAAACCCAATGAGTCTCCCTACATTCAGCCACAGTAATATGAGGACACAAACAAATATCAAAAATACCAGGGAAAGCATTTCTCAATGTAAAGTTACCTAGCCATTCATCATGCTAGAAGTTAGTGTTCACACCATTACCTACAATGATTTTTCTACCTCTCAAATAGTAATCCTTAATTTTGATCAGAGTTTTCCAGAATAAGCAATCAGAAGCACAACTCTTCAAAGCCCAAATATTCTTATCCTTCACATATTTCCTTTTTAAAATCTGCTGTCATAAACCATCTGCATGCTCTAACCTCCACCACCACTTGTTGAGCAGGTTAATATTAAACATCCTAAAATTCTTAACACCTAGACCCCCTTTAGCTTTACTGACATAAATCCTTTCCCACCTAACCAAATGGTATCTCCTCTTTTGAATATTGCCCTGTCAAAAAATTCCTTCTAACTCTATCAATCTGTCCAATAATAACTTTTGGCATTAAGTACAAGGACATCACATATATGAGGATACTACTAAGACAAGCATTCAGCAGAACACTCCTACCTCCCAACGACAAGGTGGTACTTTTCCAAGCATCTAACTTCTTATTCATTTTACACATAATGCTATCCCAATCCCTCACCAGAATCTTATGACTACTCACAGGTAACCCTAGATACTTAATCGGGAAAGCCCCCACTAGACAAGTAAATAATTTAGAAAAATCCTGCCCCTCCGTTACTACTACCATTAATCACCACCATTTCACTTTTTTCAAAATTAATTTTTAACCTAAATAAGCTTTCATAAACAGACGAAGCCAATTTCACATGTTTGGCTTTCTGGGTATCATTGCCTAGGCACAAATAGTATCATCAGCATGTTGTAATATTGCCAACCCATTCTCAAGTATATCATTAGCAAGCCCCACAACCAAATTTTGCCTTTGAAGATTTTGAATCATCTTAGAAAGTGCATCAGCCACAATATTAAAGAGATACGGGGATAAAGGATCCAACCACATCTTTAAAGCTTTGAAAATAATGCCCATCTTTCCCATTTACATTTACACATACAGATCCCCCCATGACTACTTGCTTAATCCAACCACAGAATTGGAAATTAAAACCTCTCAACCTTAAGCAGTCAAATAAAAAAATTCCAACTTACTCTATCATAGGCCTTCTCAAAATCCAGTTTAACTAATACACCCTCCCTCTCTTTTTTGTTATGATGAATCAATTCATGCAATACTACCACCCCTTCCATAATGAATCTCCCTTTTCAGGGAAGCTGACTGGTTGAAAGAAATAATTTTATTCATAATAGTTTCCAGTCTCACAGTGATTACCTTCATCACAATTTCGTACAAACAATTTACCAAGCAGATAGGCCTAAACTGTTTAATATCGTTAGAAGTCTTAGTCTTAGGTAACAGAATAATCACACCTAAGTTGTTCCTCTTAATGTCAATTATATTCTCAAAAAAATCCTTGAATAGAGCCATAACATCACCATTCACAATATCCCAACAAGTTTGATAGAATTCTATGGGCAAGCTATCAGGGCCAGGTGCTTTATTTTTAGCCATGCTAAATATCACATTTCTCACTTCCTCTTCGGTAAAAGGGTTCACAAGCAAATTGTTTTGCATATTATCAACTTTTTCCTCTTCAGTCCAAAAATTTTCACTCAAAGCAAAATCAGATTGAGCACCAGGCCCAAATAGGTCTTTATAATACTTAGTAACATATTCTAGCAACTCAGCATTCCCCTCAATACTTTTATCATCATCCATCAATGAAAGAATTAGTTTCTTTTTACTCTTCCCCTTAGCAACTCTATGGAAATAAACAGTATTGTTGTCACCTTTAAGTAACCAATTTTCATGGGATTGCTTATACCACTTCTGTTCCTCTTCTTCAAAAATAGAGAAAAGTTCTACTTGTAACGCAATCCTCTCAGTTGCTTCACAGCTAAATAAAGACCTAACTTCCTCTATCTTGTCAAAAGAATCAATCTTATTGATAATAGCCTCCTTTTTCTTCCTATTAATACCAAATTTGTTGGCCCCACCCTTTTAAAGATCTCTTAAGCCTCTTAATTATTTGTTGTATAACAAAGATGCTATCCCCCTCTCTACAAGCAACATTCCAACTTCTGGGTACAAACTCCAGAAAAATCATCTTGATGGGTCCAACTCAAATTAAAAAAGAATTTCTTAGGATATCTAGTAAGCATCCCCCAGTAGACAGGAGGATAGGATTGTGATCGGAGAGAATCCTAGGAAGACACTTAACAGTAGCATCAGGAAAACAACCATCTCATTCAGGACTAATTAGGATCCTATCAAGCTTTTCTAGTACGGGAGGAGACTGCATGTTAGACCAAGTATAATGCCCGCCAATTAATGGTAATTCTCTCAGAAAATGTAAGTTTATCACAGAATTAAAGAGAGACATAAATCTGACATGTTGATAAGGACCATTCTTTTCACTAACTCTTCCAATCACATTGAAGTCTCCCCCTAAAATATAAGGAATCCTAGAATCATTCTCAGATGCCTGACACATGGAAGATAATTTAGCAAGGAAATCCAAATTTTGGTCCACGTGGGGAGCCCCATAAACCCCCACCAGATTCCATCTTCTACCATTTCTCTTATCCCATAAGTCCAACAACATAGAAAAATACCCATTCTTGACACTTAAAAGGTCAAAGCTATTAGTAGCAATAGCACACAAAATATCACCACCCCTACCCACTGTAGGAACCCATTTCCAGATAAAAGCTCCATTAGGATCCATACTCCTCAAGAAATTATCAGAATAATTAATTTTTTTGTCTCAAGTAAGCAGATAAAATCTAAATGGTTAAGCATAGAACACTCTTTGATAAAACTTCTACGACCCATTTTGGAAATACCTCTACAATTCTAAAACAATCAATATTATAATTCATTTGATAACTGTTCCCCTATCTCCCTTGTGAATAGTGACATTCCCTGTAAATCAGATCCAATATCGTCACCCCTTAAATTTGATACCTTACCTCTCCCTTTCCTTTTATTTAAAATACTAACTTTTTTCTACCTCTTGTACCTTTAAAATTACTAGCAACATTAATTAGGTTGTCATCAATATCATCATCCAAATCTTCTTTCTCCCAATCCACAATAACAATTTTGTCATCCTGCTCACTACTTGTGCCCATTTTTTCTTTTTTCTTATTATACAAGTCAAATCTAGCATTCTCTATGTCTCTTAGCATATCAAATTTCTCAAAACACTTCTCATCAGAACATATACCCATAAAAGCCATGACATGAGCAACTTCATCATTATTGAGGACAACAAACGAATTTTTAGATCTAGAAAAATTACCTTCCAGATTTTTTTTTCTTCTAAAGAATAGCAGCTTTTTCCACAATATTGATGGTATCACCACCCAGCCTTTTGCTCCTCCTAATAGGGCCCCCAGGATTTTTCCTTTTCTTTTGCACCAGAACAAAATCGAACCCTTCATCATTGATAGTCACACCATCCACTAAAATGTTTCTATCAATTCCTTCAATAGAAATAATACCACTCTCACTGTCAGCAGATACGCATTGTAGTGGTAAAATATCCAAAATCTCCTAGGAATCAGGATCAAGAGCCTCTTCCATATACAGGACCTCTTCTTGAACACATTGTTCCAAATCCACAAATTCCAATACATTCCCAGGAACAAGAGCCTTCCAACCCAGCTGACAGAATCTATTATCATCAGGCATTTTAGCAGATATTTTACTCCCGACCAGATCTGAATGAAACCAAGCAGAAGTAAAGTCCGAAGAATTGCAAACACCAGGAAATTGAACTGATGGGAGTCTAAGATGGGGGCCGTTCATGAACTAAGTCTGAACCATAGGGTTCAGACTCAACTTTCTATTCCCAAGCTGAGAATCCCCTTCAGTGTCTACAACAACACCCAATTGATCATCCAATACAGAGAAGCCAGTAGGCTCATCATCATCCTCATCCAACTCATCAAAGTGATCAGCATCACAATAAAATAAAGGAGCTTTCAGACCAGATGAACTTCCTGTTTTCCCAGAAACACAAACTTCCACATGTTTAGAATACTTTCCCCCTTGACTCCCCTTGCTAGGAGAAATATCCCAATTTTTAATCCCACTAGATTGTTGTTCCTGGAGCTTAGCTTTCTTTGCAGCTTGAGCCCAAGAATCTTCTTCCTGCCTATCAACTCTAACTCCAGACCCCAAATCAGGATCCCCTCCCAGCAAATCCTCTTCCTCCACCTCAATAACAAAGTTATAAATACCTCTGCCAAGAATTCCTTCCACCACCCCAGGGATTTTAAAGGGATCTTTATAAAATATCTTCACTCTAACATAGTCTGGTCGAAATAAAGATGAGTCATCTACTTCCTGAGGAACCCCTACCAGACTAGCAACAGAGCAAATGGTAGGCAACAACCTCTTTTCTAAGGGGATGTTCTGAATTCGAATCCAAACCACATTCAATAGACTTTTTGCACCGCATTAAGGCTTCCAATTCTCAACTTTCATGAAAACATTACTAGTCCTCATTTTCATCAAAGGAAGATCGGCCATCTCTTCAACTTTTCTAGAGTTTGGGAAACGCATCAGAAATCTGTTGCCCCCCAAGGACCACGCTGTACAACTCCATTTTGGAAAAAATTCTCCATCTCTCTGACCGAAACCAAACCCTCTTCAATCAAAATGATAGCCATATTCCCTCTATCCCTGAAGACTTGATCAGAAGAAACATCCTCAATCACATACATCCCCTACTCAGCCACTTGGGAACCACACAGAGAAGCAAAAAATTTCCAAGGTTTGCGATGAGGACATCACAAGGCAATATGACCCTCTCCCCGCATCGGCCACACATGAAAACCGCAGTGCAATTGAAAGCCAAATGCCCAAATTTCCCACAACAAAAGCAAGCACCAACAATCTTATCAACTCCAGAAGAAACACCACCCAAAAGCGCAGATCAGGTGGAAATTTCTCATCAGACACCCCCTTGTCTTCACCAACAATATCCCCCTCCGAAGATTTGAGACTAGGATATACCTAATGAATTTCAACCATAGGATCCGAAACTTGCTTGCCTTTATCAATCTCCGTAGGAATCGCAGACACAACAGGAATAGGTGGCACCTTTTCTCTCTTCCCCGTATCGGCAGGGTTAGGAGCCATGCGATTCCAAGTGAATCCACGACCACCCCAACCCCTACCACCACGAATACCACTCCATCGGCCCCGTCGGTCACCCCTACCAATACGGCCTCCAGCATCTCGCCCCCTTCTCGCCTCCATGGACACGCACACCACCTAGGCGAGCGAGCACTTGTCTCTACCGACGGTTCCCCTCCACTCACTGAAGCGGCGTCGTGGAGTAGAAACCCTAGCAACCGGGGTAAACCACTTCCAGAACCCCTCAAAAAGCCTTCTCACTGACTCTGCATTGCAACATAGGCCTTGGGCCCTCGCTGTAGTACTGGGGCCCTCGCTATAGTACTGGGCTCAAAGCCATGCGAAGCCTTCCCACGCCAACCAGAAGCTTGCAAAGGACAAACCTCGCCAAGGCCCATGCCATCATTCCACCATGAAGCCCCCATCGATGAAGTCTCCGCCGATGAGCACTATTAGAAAACTGGCCTTTGATACCGGTCCATCAGAACCGGTTGGATTGGAATCGGTACTAATAGTGGCATCAGTACCGGTTTATTGGCTACAGGGCCGTAGTGGGCTTTTAGTACCGGTTCATGATACGAACCCATACCGAAGGCACGGGGTACATTAGTACCGGTTTGTGTCACGAACCGGTACTGATGCCTCGTTTCAGGAAAGTTCAAAAGGAATACATATTCAATCTATACCAGTACGCGATGGTGGGTGGGTTGGTTAGAAGGGTAAGTCTGGAGTGATCACGAGGTTGTGGGTTCTAGTCCCACTTCTCTCATACATCCTCGATATTTTTAAATATTTCTCAATACTATCAGTACCGGGTAAGGGAGCAGGAACTAATGCCCCCGGATAGCCTGTACCGGTTCAAAAACCGGTACTGATGGCTAGTTCTCTGGTAGTGGAGCTCACCAACGACGTCTCGCCTCCCTTGACTTTCATGCTTCGAAAAATTCTGATTTAGTTGAACTATTGTTTGGTACTTTCACCAGAGATATTGCTTTGGCACGCCAATATCTCATTTATCAGGCCTGCACGCAAGGAGTCCAGGACTGGGGGCCGGCTGGCGCTATAAATAGAGGCAGGAAGCTGGAGCATGGCATGCATGATTTGTACTCAACGCCATGGCATCCCTCCTCCTCTCACCTATGGCATGGCTTCTGGCTCTCTTCTTCACCTCTCTTTACGCCTTGCTGCTCACAGCTGCCGCACGCCGTCGTCTACCTCCAGGTCCCTGGCCTTTTCCCCTCGTCGGAAACCTCCTCGCCATTGGCCGAAGCAACCCACACCATTCCCTCGCTCGCCTCGCCCAGCGCTACGGCCCGCTCATGTCCGTCAGGCTCGGCGTCGTCCAGGCCATCGTTGTCTCCTCCCCGTCGGCCGCCCGTGGCATCCACCAGACGCGCAACGCCGACCTTGCCAGCCGCCCTATCCTCGACGCCTGGCGCGGCGGCGCCCACATCACCAACTCCGTCTTCGCGCTCCCGCCGTGCTACAAGTGGCGTGGCATGCGGAAGCTCGCCATTTCTGAGCTCCTGGCGCCGAAACGACTCGACGCGCTGCGGCCGCTGCGGCAGGAGGAGGCGCAGGAGCTGGTGCGCCGCGTCGCAGAGCGCGCGGCGCGCGGCGAGACGTTCGAGGTCGGGAAAGCCGTGTTCGCGGCGTCCCTGAGCATCTTGTGGCGCACCATCTTCTCCTGCGACCTCGACTTAGAGCTGGGGTGACAGCTCTCTCTCACAATCTCTCGCTTCTTCACGTTTTCGTTTTGCACTGTGTCTCGTCCGAAAACTGAGAGAACGAAAGAACTCTGGAGAGATTTTTTGTGCGGCTTAACAACCACCGCTTTTCTGTTCTTGCTTACCTTTTATTAAGCACACGAGCTGTTGATTCGGTCCCATGATCCGCTATAATCGGCATGCCATCCCACGCCAGCGACAATCAAGGATCTCCTCTACCAGCCATCCTACTCTTGCGGCATGACCCATTCAGTTTCGTGCCATCCCACAAAACCTGAACCACGCCGCGATTACAAGTTAAACCCGTAACACAACTCTGCTAACCAATCAGCCACTATCAAGGACAAAACGCACATGATCTAGGCTGTGACTCACTCGGCTAAGAAAAGAAATAAACTCTACTTGAACATGGAAAGGAAAAAATACACAAGATTAGATCACATTCACCCCCCTAATCTTGTTATTCTTCACATCCGAGACTCCGGCCTGCTCCAGCAGTTGATTCATCCTTACTCTTCCCAGAGACTTTGTCAGGAAATCAGCCACTTGCTTATCCGTAGTGACAAATTCGACACTGATCTTGCCAGCCTCAACTTGATCTCTGATGTAGTAGTAGCGAGTCTCAATGTGCTTGCTTCTGTCGTGAAAAACAGGATTCTTGCAGAGTGCAATTGCAGATTTGTTGTCCATCTTCAGAGTCACCTTCTTTTCCTCTTGTCCAGTGAGCTCAGCTAGCATTCGTGACAGCCAGTTCGCCTGACAAGCTGCTGTCGCTGCTGCTATGAACTCAGCCTCACACGAAGACAGTGCAACTATCCTTTGCTTCTGCGATTGCCAGCTGATCAAGCTTGACCCAATGAAGAATGCTATACCACTTGTACTCTTGCGGTCATCAGCATCTCCAGCTAGATCACTATCTGAGTAGCCCTTCAAATCCAGCTCCTTACCGTCACTCCCACGAACATAGTGACAGCCAAAATTAATGGTGCCGGCTACATATCTTAGGATGCGTTTCACTGCACCAAGATGATCTTCCCGGGGGTCTTCCATGAATCGGCTCACAAAACCAACGGAGAAAGCAAGATCTGGGCGGGTTTGCACCAAGTACCGCAAGCTTCCAACCAAACTGCGATACTGTGTTGCTTCGACTGCAGGTTTGTCACCTCCCTTCTTCAGTTTCGGCCTGATCTCCATTGGTGTTTGACAAGGATTGCACTCCAATAGACCTGCCCTGTCCAGAATCTTTTGGGCATAAGCACCCTGACTTAGAGTTGTTCCTTGCCCGGTTTGTCTCACCTCTATCCCAAGGTAGTAGCTGAGCAACCCTAAGTCACTCATCTTGAACAGCTCTTGCATTTCCTTTTTAAAACGGCTTATCTCTTGCTTGCTTGCACCTGTGATGATCAGATCATCAACATATACACCTACAACAATGTGAGATGCACCATTTCCTCTCCGGTACACAGCATGGTCTGATGGGCTTCGGACAAAACCAAGTCCTATCATGCTTGCATCAAGTTTAGCATTCCAAGCCCTCGGAGCCTGTCGAAGACCATACAAAGCCTTCACCAAGCGATATACCTTGTGCTCGGCCCCTTCTATGACAAAACCAGGTGGCTGTCCTACATATACTTCTTCAGTCAATTCTCCATTGAGGAATGCAGACCTGACATCCATGTGGTGCACCTCCCAACCATAGTGTGCCGCCAAAGCCACCATTAGACGCACTGAATCTAACCTAGCCACTGGCGCAAACACTTCTTCATAGTCAATTCCTTGCTTCTGCACGTAGCCCTTTGCCACTAACCGTGCTTTGTGCTTAACTACTTCACCCTGCTCATTGCGCTTCAACTTGAAAACCCATTTGAGCCCAATCGGGCGATGGTCTGTAGGTGGCTCCACCAATCTCCAAGTCCCATTCTCCTCTATTGACTTGATTTCTTCTATCATTGTTGCACGCCATAACTGGTCTTGCTCAGCTTCTGCAAAGGTGGACGGTTCACCCACTCCAACCAAGTGCAGCTCCTCATCTTCTGAATCTGCAGCATCCAAGCCCTGCTGCAGATTTCTAGTATCCAACACACCACAGACGTTGGTGACCTTCCTGAAACGAAGTGGTGTATCTTCATGGTATGCATCTGCCAGGCTTGATGCATTGGGGGGAGGTGATACGAACTGAACACGGTCCAGAGGAGTTTTCTCTGTCGACACTGGGGATATCTGTCCTCCTCCTTGCACAGGCACATCTGAGACCATCTCTTCCCCTCCACTATCTCCAGCATAACAGTATGTGCGTTTGCCTACAGGACACACCATGTACTCCACTGTGAAAGTATCTTGAGTATTAGGTGATGCATCTGATTCACTCCATGGCCACCGAGCTCCCTCATCGAACACTATGTCCCTGCTCACAAAAACTCGATTTTTGACAGGATCAAAGACTCGATAAGCTTTCGATCCGGGCTCATATCCTATGAACACCATGGGTGTGCTCCTGTCCTCCAATTTCTTGAGGTTTGGGGCTGTATTCCTGACATGGGCAATGCAGCCGAAGATCCGGAGGTAATGCACTGCTGGCTTCCTACCAAACCAAGCCTCATAGGGTGTCTTTCCTTGCAAGCTCTTGGTTGGTGACCTATTGAGCACGAAGACTGCCGTGGCCACTGCTTCTCCCCAGAACTGCCCTGGCATGCCCTTCGCTTTCAGCATACACCTCGCCATGTTGACAACCGTCTGGTTTCGTCGCTCCACCACCCCGTTCTGCTGTGGGCTATACGGGGCAGTAAGCTGCCGCTCAACACCATGCTCGGCGCAGTAGTCTCCAAGCTCTGCCGAAGTAAATTCTCCTCCCCGATCGGTCCGGAGAGCCAAAAGTCTGCACCCTGACTGCGCCTCAACGCTGGCTTTGAACTTCTTCAGTGTTGACGCTGCCTCATCCTTGGTGCGCAACAAGATCACCCACATATACCTGCTCATATCATCAACAAGCAGCAGGAAGTATCTCCTTCCTCCTGGCGTGCTCGGGGAAATTGGTCCACATAGATCTCCATGCACCAGCTCCAAGGCCTTCTCGGCTCGTTGCTTGGCTGCGTCTGGGAAAGGCGCGCGCTTCTGTTTCCCGGCAAGGCAACTGTCACACACTTGATCGGGATGCTCAATGTGTGGTAGTCCCTTTACCAGGCTCTCAGTCGCCATCTTCCTCAACGCCTGAAAGTTCAGATGTCCGAACCTCGCGTGCCCTTGGCCAGCCTCCTCGCTGCAACGTGCAGCTAAGCAGACCGGGCGAGCGAGCTCCAAGTGGAACACATACAAGCGATTTGCGCCGCTTCACTTTGAAGAGGATTTGATGCTGCCTGTCCCGCACTGTGAGTGTGCCGTTCGCCACCAGAGTCTGACACCCGAGCTCGTCGAGTTGTCCCAAACTCAGGATGTTGTTGCACAAACGGGGTATGTAGTACACCCCCGTGAGCGCGCGGTGGTCGCCGTTGTCGGAGACGAAGAGCACCGTGCCACGCCCCTTGATGTCGACGCGCGAGCCGTCTCCAAAACGGACTGAGCCCGTCACACCATGGTCCAGCTCGGTGAAGTAGTCTTGGCGCCCCGTCATATGGCTCGTAGCACCGGTGTCAAGATACCACGCCTCATCGCGAGTTCCACCTTCGACGCCAAGATGCGCCTCGGCGTGCAGCTCCTCCAGAACCAGTCGGTTGTGGTTCTCTGCTCCTTCAGAGACATGCGCCATCAACAATTTGGGGTCGTCGTCAGCGTCGGCCTGCAGGGCAAGGTTAGCTTCCTCATTCTTCTTTGGCACACGGCAATGCCTTGCCCAGTGCCCCAATTTCCCGCAGTTACGGCATTTGTCCTGCGAGATGTCTCGAGTTGGCCTCCCGTTGCCCTTTCCTTTGCCTTGCTTCTTCCAATGTCCTCCCTGACCACCGTTTGCCTTGCTGATGGCCGTGGAGTTGCCTTGTCCTTTTTTCTTCATCCTCTCGACCCACTCCGCCTCAGTTAGGAGCAGGCCACCGGACTCCTCAGCGTCACCACGCGCGTAGCGCTCTTCTACCGCCAGTAACCTCCCAGTGAGGTCCTCCACGGTAAGGGTCTTCAGATCTACCATGGTCTCTATCGAGATGGCAATTTGTGCATACCTCTTCGGCACGACGCGGAGGTATTTCTTCACCACCGACTCTTCGCTCAGATGCTCCCCCAACAATTCTAAGTCATTGATGAGCCCCTGGAGCCGCATGGAGAATTCCTCGACCCCTTCGCCGTCCTTGAAGCGAATCCCTTCGAAGTCCTGTCGCAGTTTTTGCGCCCTGGCCTCCCGCACGCGCTCAGCCCCCATGCGCATGGTGGCCACCGCGTCCCAGGCCTCCTTCGCACTATCCTTCACCGCCAGCGTCCGCAGCATGTCTGCAGGGACCGCGCGGAGAATTGCGGACAGCGCAAGTCGATCTTCGCGATAATCGCCTCCTCCTGGCTGGATTGCCTCCCAGAGACCTTGAGCTTGGAGATTCACCCGCATTAGAAGTGCCCAGTCGACGTAGTTCGTACGGCTCAGCATGGGATAGACCACCGAGCCGCCAGCTTCCCGCACCACCCGTTGCACCACGAGGTCGCTGCCCTGAGTCCCTCCAGGATTCTCAGCGCGAGCTCTGTGAGAGGTCGATGCAGACTGAACGCCCGAAGTTCTGATCTCCAGTGCCTCCGCCGTTGTTCACATCACCGCCGCCACCACGGGTGTTACTGCCGTTGCCGCCGCCGCCGGTTGACATGTTCGCCGATGCAGAGAGCTAGTCAAAGCTCTGATACCAACTGACAGCTCTCTCTCACAATCTCTCGCTTCTTCACGTTTTCGTTTTGCACTGTGTCTCGTCCGAAAACTGAGAGAACGAAAGAACTCTGGAGAGATTTTTTGTGCGGCTTAACAACCACCGCTTTTCTGTTCTTGCTTACCTTTTATTAAGCACACGAGCTGTTGATTCGGTCCCATGATCCGCTATAATCGGCATGCCATCCCACGCCAGCGACAATCAAGGATCTCTCTACCAGCCATCCTACTCTTGCGGCATGACCCATTCAGTTTCGTGCCATCCCACAAAACCTGAACCACGCCGCGATTACAAGTTAAACCCGTAACACAACTCTGCTAACCAATCAGCCACTATCAAGGACAAAACGCACATGATCTAGGCTGTGACTCACTCGGCTAAGAAAAGAAATAAACTCTACTTGAACATGGAAAGGAAAAAATACACAAGATTAGATCACATGGGGGACCTGGTGAAAGAGGGGTCGTTTCTAGCCGGAGCACCCAATGTCTCCGACTTCTTGCCGGCGGTCGCCGCCGCCGACCTCCAGGGTTTGCGGCGCAGGATGGGGGAGATAATAGCGCATGCGTACAGAATAATTGACGAGCAGATTGCGCGGCGTAAGGGTTGCCAGGAAGCCGGTGAGATGCGCAAGGATGACCTGTTGGATGCGGTGCTTGACAAGGAGCAAGAATGGCAGCGAGAGGGAAATTCTTCGCTAAACCACGATGCCATCAAAGGACTCATTACGGTACGTACGTATCGATTCCAACATCTACACATCCTCAATTTCTCGCTGCTAAAGTACATATATACATCTATCCGAATTCTAATATTCAAACTTTTGAAAATTCAACCATGCAATAGTACATACACAATGTAGCCTAACTCAAAGCATGCTTAAATGTAACCTCTAGCTTTAGGATTTTACATCCATGTATGAAAAATCACCCGGTAGGATGGTATCTACAATACTTCGATGACATCCTGAAAATTTTAAATCAACATGACGCTCATACTAGATGCCTCATCATAGATGCTTCGCCAAAAACAGTTAGTATTAAAGAATAGCGACGTTATCACAAATAGTTAGTATTAAATGTTACTAGTGATGGTAACAACCATCTGTGATGATTCACTTATCGCTGATGGTTTAGTTCAAAACTGTACGTATGTGTTGTATTACAACTGGTTCTTATGCACTTTTAGTTCAAAACCATCAATGATAAATCACATGTGGTTATTTATCCTAACCGTATTATCGCATACGCTCATATCTAGAAGAACCGTCTAGGTGTACATGATGGTTCAATTTTTTGACAAGAATATAAGTAGAATACAAGCATAGGTATAGTGAGCATTACCTTCTTTTGTAATGAATGGACTGTGTTGGATGTTGCTCCCTTGCAAAGGGTTGTGGTATTGGTGGATTTTCCACCGACCAAGGAGCAGTTTTCATGCATGCCATAGCGATAAATTAAGCACGTTGGGTGTCTGGTTCACCACCAAAAATAAAGGTGGATGAGGGCCTCAAAATGGCCTATGATGTTTCTAGACCCATTTCGTGGCCATTTTTGTGTCATTTTTCTAGCGTTTTCATGTTGTTGGTGCTCCTAGTTTTTTTTGTGATCAATTTGTGTTTCAAAAAGAAAATGTCCATTTGGATCCATGTGGCTGCTATCTGCTTTCAATGCTACGTTACAATATCGAGTTAAAGTGCTCATTTCTGAAAACAGTTACAAGTGGTCCTTCAGCTAGGTCAACAAGAATTCTGACGTAAGTGGCACATGTTTGACATGATTTTCTACATGCTTAAATGTTTCATGAAATAGAAATTAAATTATACATTTGAGTTCCTCCTAATTTTCTGAGCTTATGGAAAAATTTACCATATATTTTTATGATTACGATTTTCTAGCATTCTCTCGATCCCAGATTTTTCAGAACAACGAAAATGCAAGAATTTTTTTAAAATATAAAATGCTATAAAATACGGGGATGTTTTTATGAGCACATGAAATTATTAGGTTTTTAATATGCGATTTAGTTTGAATTTCAACAAAAACTTTATTTAAAAACCTAGGTTAAACACAGGTTGCTTCGGTCAAAGTTGTCGTTACCTAATCAAAGAACCACCGGTGAAAGGTTTTCATAAATTAGGGCTACTTTTACCCAATATTACACTTTAGAGACGTAAAGTAGTTAGTGGCCAAAGTTCATTAACAAAAAATGGATCTTTTCTTTTCCAAAATAGCCCACTTCTTTTGGCTCCGACAGTTATATCACAGACAGTTCTAGTTCGAAACCAGATGTAGTGGCAGACTATTCGAACCACCTGTGATGGCCTTTTTAGTACAGATGTGTAAAAAGAACTTTTAAAACCCACATGTGATGAGGCTTTGGGTAGTGTGCTGCAACATGCTGATTACTCACATTTGATCAATGTTTCACAGGATCTATTTGTCGCGGGAACTGAATCAACCTCAGCTACAGTTGAGTGGGCAATGGCTGAGTTACTACGTTCTCCAAAATCAATGAAGAAAGTGAAGGAAGAACTAATGAGGGTTCTTGGGACTAAAACACATGTGGATGAGTCTGATATTGACCAACTTCCCTACCTTCAAGCAGTGGTGAAAGAAACGCTACGGCTTCATCCAGCGGCTCCACTAACATTTTATAGAGCAGAGGCTGCAGCAGAAGTACAAGGTTACGCTATTCCTAAAGGGACCACTATAATATTGAACTTATGGGCACTTCATCGACAACATGATGTATGGGTTGATCCGGCTAAGTTTGTTCCTGACAGGTTCATGGGCAAAGACGTTAACTTCTTTGGCTCAAACCCTGAGCTAATTCCATTTAGTGCTGGAAGACGTATGTGCCCTGGATTGCCACTAGCGGTTAGAACTGTGCATCTGATTCTCGCATCACTGCTCTATCACTTTGATTGGAAGCTTCCTGAAGGAGCCAATGAAGATGATGTTGATATGGCAGAAAACTTGCATGGACTGGTAGCCACCATGGCGACCCCACTTAAAACCATTGTTGTGTTACATCTCCATGGCAACTCCGCTTAAACCTAAAAAACATATTTTGAGTTATGTGAAAGAATTGTCCTTTCTTTTATATAGATAACTTCATTGTACGCATGATACATATCCATCAATAAATAGTTGTCTCCAACAATATCTGATCTCAGCATTTCTGTGACAATTATTCTTGTGTACATTGTGTTCTTGTGTGAATATTGATCGCAGTCACATGTTTGTAGTATGGTTGACTACATGGTTAGCAATGCAACAACGAAAAATATACCACCGTACTATTTCTA
Organism: Olyra latifolia; assembly: GCA_036346145.1. Classification (NCBI taxonomy): domain Eukaryota; kingdom Viridiplantae; phylum Streptophyta; class Magnoliopsida; order Poales; family Poaceae; genus Olyra; species Olyra latifolia. The sequence goes on along the minus strand of CM070524.1, from coordinate 35,578,310 downwards.
TCCTTCCTTTTGGTGGTAAATTTCTTTCTGCTACTAATTTTTTGCCAAATTCATTTTTCCAATCATTCAGTGAGACAACCAATGGCAAATATTTGATGAGAGAACCTCTTGGTACACACACCCCTCTATATAAATTGAGTCCAGTATATGTGTGCAACTGATCTATAATTTGAACTTTCCTGAAATTGTTGTATCAAAACATGTACTGCTGAACTCTAAGTACTTTTACAAGATTGCATGTTATTTAATCTGAGCAAGTATAGAATGTGCATTCCGTACAACGAAATAATCTATCCTATTTTTCATGGGAATGAATCATGTGCTCACCATTAGCTCATGGATGGACTTAGATATTGACTCGAAAGAGGCCAATTTGTAATTTTAATTATAGATTAGGGGCATCTAATATGTCATTCGGTGAGATTTCACTACTATAGAACACCCTTTCCGTGCCGGCTCTTCACTGTCAGTTCGCTCAAAAACAACAGTGATAATCACTGCCGGTTTTTAAGTCCCACGGCCAAGAAAAAAATAGAGGCCACAAGAACCGACAGTAATAAGGCTTATCACTGCCGGTTCTAGCACCCAGCTGGCAGTGATACATCACCGCTAGTTCTATCCCCCAACCGGCAGTGATAATAGTTATATATTTTTCTGACTTCACCAAAATGAATTATGCTCTTTGTGTGTATGTGAAAGGACCGGGATGTTGTAGGAGAACGCGGTGCTACGCTAGCCGAAAACAAAATTTTTCTTACCGCAAACGCCCAGGCAACATGCGAGTCGGAGATCATGGAGCATTACCCTTGGAGCACGTTAACAGCGGAAGTAGAGTGGGTGAAGCCTCCCCGCGTGCTGCGAAGCATTGTACGTAGTCGAACACGACGTGGTACAACTTCTCCTCGTCGCGGATCGCCGTCACAGCAACGTCGACGTAGTCGTACAGGTTATGTAGCCGATCGAATCGATCAGCGCCGACGCAAGAGCGACGACGCCTCCACGGTATCCACACGTCCGGGGTAGGAACACCGCGCGCTGGTGTGCTAGCACCCACGCGCGCGGCTAGGGTTCTTAGGGGCGATGGGACGTGGCGGCGGCTAGGGCTCGTGGTGGGGAGACTAACACACCGCACGCCCCATGCCTCCTTTATATAGAGCGCACTAACGGGCCTTCTACGATAGAAGCCCATTAGGTCTCGCTCTAATGGATATAGAAGCCCACTAGGTCTCACGCTAATGGATCTTCTACAATAGAAATCCATTAAGACGTCAGAAGATCCAAATCCGTATAAACCCACTAGTGGATCCAATCCATCAGATATGATCCAACCCGTTAAGTGTGTGACCCATTAGGCTCATGTACAAGTCGGCATGGTCCCGGAGAACCCTTCCCGCACCACAAGTCAATAGCGGTACCTAGCAAGACATATTGACCCCGAATGTACACAATGATCGAATCAATGAACCTTGATACACTCACATAGGATCCTTTTGCCACACGATATCGGTCAAGCTCAAGGCGAGAGTGCCACCCTTGTGATAGCTCGACAAATTCACTCGTCAATGTAATGGATATAATTCGTGATTAACTCTTTAATCACTTTGGCATGGCCATGCACTTTTCTTATCCATCCACACCGAGGGGCCCAGAGATATCTCTCCCGTTATCAAGGAGGGGCAAATTCCATCTTGATCTCTTACATCTCACGTCATGTTTCATGGCATACCCGTAAGCTACCTTTATAACTTTCCTATTACGGTGAAGCATTTGATAGCCCCAAAGTATACAATTACGCATGCTGAGAATCAATAAGAATCTCGTGTCAAAGGATCGTATAGGTATACCACTCGAGACTATACTCGATGGCACTTCTAAGATAACAATCTCAAAGAAGGTCTCTCGAGCGGTCTATCCAACCCCATGTTCTTTATCATATGCCCACATTATTGATTTGATATCTCCATATCTATGATATGTGAAACATTACCATCAATCAATACATGTGCTGGTCAGATCACTATTGTTCCACATAATGATATGTGACCAGGGATCGTTTAGAATAATATCTCATAACCAATGTGTTTCACAATTAAGTCATACTCAATGAACAAAGGAGTGACATTTATTCATGGAACTAATAAGTACATGAACATAGACGTTGATACAATCATCTCATATGATCGCCTCTAGGGCATATCACTAACAGATGTCGCCTAGAGGGGGTGAATAGGCGAAATCACAATTTTAAAACAATAAACAAAGTTAATTGCGGAAGCTGTATCGGACAATCAGATGGTACAGGGTCGGACAGTCTGATGTATCGGACTGTCTAAGGCAAGTATCGGACTGTCCGGTCTACACAGGAAACAGAAGACTTTGGATTCAATTCAAATCTCACAAATTCAAGGATACTGCCTGCACTAAAGATAGTTCACAAGCAAGTATAGGTGTAGTAGTATCACACAAGACAAGATAATCAATACAATTGTAAAATAAGCAAGTAAATCAAACTTGAGAGTAGAAATGTAAAACCACGAGTGGAGTGGAGACGCGTCGATGTTTGTTCCCGAAGTTCGGATCCTTGAGGGGATCCTAGGTCTCCATTGAGGCGGCTCGGTCACACTTGAGCCGGGGTCTTTTTCAACCCTAATCCTCTCCAAGGTCCGCACCAAGCTCCCTTGGAATCCACTAGTTGACTCCTTTCCTTACGGAGGCGGAATCCGGCCTTCACAAACTTGACATGGCACACCACACAAAGCTTGGTAGCTCGTGACCAACTCCTAGCCGTCTAGGAGTCCTCAACCTTTCTCCCAATTCTCACTCAGTCCCTCCTCCCAACTCTTTCCAGCCCTTTTTCAAAAGGGGATCACTTGGATCTAGAGTGGAGAAGTGCTATGGGGGCTCAAGAACAAGGGGAGGCACTTCACACAACCTTGGCACACAGCCCTCACAGCAGCTAGTTGGAGAGGAGGGGTATTTATAGATCAGGGTGAAAATCTGCCTGTTAGGTTCAAAACTGTGTAATATCGGACAGTCCGATGTCAAATATCGGACAGTCCGATATTAATTATAAATCAGGACAGAGAACCCAAAACTCTGAAAGTTTGGACAGTCTGATTTGCACAACATCAGACAGTCCGATGTCAAATATCCGACAGTTCGATCTGGATATTAATTTCAGACAGAGAACCCCAAACTCTCAAAATTCGGACAGTCTGGGCTGGGTAACATCGGACAGTCCGATACTGAGCATCGGACAGTCCAAGGCCTCAAAACAGCCACTGCACACCCCGACGAAAACGGGCATAATTTTTTACTCCGAACTCTGTTTTGGGTGATCTTAGACTCTACGGAAAGCTAAGAACGAGAGCTACACAACCAACAAGGTCTCACTTCTCAAATCCCAAAGGATAAATACAGGATTCACAAGGAAGGCAAGGGAGACCTACAACTCTCACTTTCTGACACCGCTAACACTACTCTCCAACTAAATTTCACAAGGATGGATCACTTGAGCACTTGACACATCTAGAAGTCATTTTCCATCGCATCCATCTTAATAGTATGGCAATCCTTAGACTCAATATAAATCAAAGATAATACAAGTCTAGAATAGTCACTTGCCCTCTTTTTTTTCATTATGCATAATGACCTTCACAAAAGATTGATGAAGCCTTCGCCTTATCCAACTTGACTCGATTCACCTCATGAGACTCTCGTCCCATTGACCTTGACTTGATCATCCTCTCCGACGATCTCCACGCCAAATCGATCTTGACTTAGTCCTCAACTCTTGGTGACACCGTCGTCTTGTTGACCTCGACTTAACCGTCATCCTTTAACATATCTTGGTCATCACACATACTCACGGGACCTAAATCTTTTCCAAACCACCCATAAAAGATATTAGTCCAAAAGCTCAATAGATATAAATAGATTGATGTTTGTGAGCAATTAAGTACAACAAGTGTTTCATATAAATAAGCACAATATTAAACGGAAACACTTGAAAAGGAAAAGATCTCTACTAAGTGCATCATGATAAATATATAATGGAGCTAGATGCACTAGGAAGATAATTGCCAATGTAATAAATCAACTAAACCATGGCAAGTACCACAATCTTCACTAAAATGGAGCACATGATAGAATATACAAGAATTACACATGTGCAAATAATATTCAAGCTAGAGTGAAGTTATGGAACAATCTAGATTAAACTTCACTAAGTGATGTGCATAAGAAGATATACAAACAAAGCATGCATGCACCAATTTAAGTCATAGCAATGTGAAGTTTAACTCTAGTTAAGACATGTATACTAGAAACAAGGCACATATTGAGCTCAAGTGGATATATATGCACAAATAGATATGACATCAACCAATGTGCATATATATAATCAAAATGTTACTTGGAGCTCACTATGCACTTGCACAAGAGGAATGGAATAATAAATATATATAGAAGGTTACCGAGATTGTATACCTCATTTTTGCTTACTCATCCCATTTGTATGTGTGAGACTTACCTTGCTAGGATGAATAGATTGTCCTCTTGGCATATATGATTTCCTCTAAATAGATGAAACTAATATTTAGCTTGGCAATAAACATGTTAGTCTCATAGCAACACAATCATATTAGAGGTTTGTCACTAGGCAATTACTTAGCCAAGCATTTACAAAAATTTGTCATTTACAAATAGTTGTCATTATATGTGTTTGTCATTAATCACCAAAATCACTTAAGTGCCTAGATGCACTTTCAGTATGTGCTATATTGTTTTCAAAGTTTTTTTTCTGATCCGAAGATTTTACTCTTGTTTGGGCTTCGGTTTTGCTCAATGATGAAATTGGTCTACACTTGATAATTGTGATAATTTATTAATCAAGCTAGGCACTGATTTTACCATTCTATTAGAGGTTTTATCCTTTCATATAGTATCCGTCCACGTAATTTGTGATCTATTGATTCAAATAGTGTACCTTGATATATTGACTGAGTCAATTAGATAATTGAACACTAGAGTCTGCTAACACTACTTTGCATATATATATATATATAGGCAAAATATTTGGTGCAAACTAGTGATTTGGTGCAAATATGCAAACTCTCCACCTGAGCCGTCGGATGCCATCCGGATGGCCTGGATCTGCCAAGGTGGGATCGCCCCTCCCACGTATGCCACTTTTCAGAACCACCCCCCGAAACCTTGCACGTGAGACAAGCATGCCCCTGCGGTTTACTGTAGCCCGAGCTCCTGTGGAACATATCTTCCGCGCGCAGTCAATTTGGTGAGCCCGCCCTAGCGGTCGGCATGGCCACGCCGGTGCCCGGAGGATCGTCGCCGCCGGTACCCGGAGATGAGCCGCCGCCTGCACGATCGTGGCGACCCCCCGCCGGAGACATGCCGCCGGGTGCACGATCGTCGCCGCCACCCGGAGGATCATTGCTGCCGGTACCCGGAGATGAGCCGCCACCTGCACGATCGTGGCCACCCCCCGCCGGAGACGTGCCGCCGGGTGCACGATCGTCGCCGCCGCCGCCTGTACTCACGTTGCCGCCGCCGCCTGTACTCACATCGCCGCTGCCACATGGAGACGAACCAGGCGCATGTCGAGCACGGACGCCGGCCCCTGCAGATGCTTCGCCGTGGCCGCCGGCCCCTGAAGACGCGTCGCCGCAGCCACCGTCCGCTGCACGAGCGCCTGCATTGGCTTGTCCGCCCCCTGGAAGACCTCCTTGAGTAGCAACTTCGCCGCCGAGCCCTGCTGCTCCTACACGAGCGTCGCCTCGTCGCCTTGAAGACGGGTTAAGAACCCCTCCAAAGATCACACTTCCGTTCTGTGTAAGAAATTTAAAATCAAGACAACCATTGAAATTGTTTGGAATTGACGTTCAGTACGTTGACGGTGGTGAAGTTTTTGCATTGCAGGGGACAATATGCACGCCGAATTTGCCCGATGACTTGAAGCCGGCTGTCGGGATGGAGTTTCCTGATGTGAGCTCGGTTGAGAAGTTTTACAAAGAATATGCTCATTTAGTGGGGTTTTCGGTTCGTATAGGACAACAAAAGGTGGTGGACGGCGAGGTGTTGTGGAAGCGGTTCTATTGTTCGAGAGAAGGCTTTCCTAGGGAAAAAGCAAACACGTTGGATAAGAACAAAAGGAAATATGATCAAAAACTGACGAGGTGTGGTTGTGGGGCCATGGTTTCTATCAAACGGACAAACGAAAATACATATAAAATTGTGCAGTTCCAACCTATGCATGCGCACGAACTCGTATCCCCTGGTAAGCAACACTTGATACGGTCAAATAGGCAATTAAGTGAAAAGGCTAAGACGACTCTATTTGATTGCCATAAAGCAAGCATTGGCACCTCTTTGGCATATAGATATCTCCGGGCTAGTGATGGTGGATTTCAAAACGTGGGATGCACAAAAAGAGATTTACAAAATTATCATGCTAGTTTGAGAAGTAGTATACAATCATCGGATGCACAACTATTTGTTGACAATCTTGCTAAAAAGAACTCCACCAATCCAGGATTTTATTTTGACTATGTTGTGGATGACAAGGGAAGATTGGTACACGCCTTTTGGGCAGATGCTACGTGTAGAAAGAATTATGCACATTTTGGAGATTTGGTGTCTTTCGATTCTACATATAGTACTAATCAGTACAATATGATATTCACACCATTCACCGGAGTAAATCACCATGGGGGGTGTGTATTATTTGGTGCTGCTTTGATCTCTAATGAGAAGATAGACTCATACATGTGGTTGTTTGATACATTTTTGAAAGCAATGGGAGGGACTGCACCTAGGCTTATCATTACTGATGAAGATGCTAGCATGAAGGTGGCAATTGGCAATGTATTCCCATCAAGCAAACATAGACTTTGCATGTGGCACATTTTGAAGAAGTTTCCAGAAAAGGTAGGTCCACCGGTGAGGAAAATCCTGCTTTTATAAGCGTGTGAACTCATGTGTATATTCCTCGAAACATGTGAAGAGTTTGAGTCACAGTGGGCATCAATTATTTCTGATTTCAGTTTGGAAAGTAATGAATGGTTGGCTAACCGGTATCGAATCCGTGAGTCTTGGATACCAGCTTACTTTAGAGACATATTTTTGGGAGGTATTCTAAGAACCACCTCGAGGTCGGAGAGTACAAACTCTTTTTTTAATCATTTCATTGGTTTCAAGCATGCTTTGGTTGAATTCTGGGTTAGATTCGACACTGCGGTGGAAGAACAAAGAGAAAAGGAATTAAGAGATGATAATGATAGCCTCCACACATTGCCTTTATTAAAGACGGAGTGGTCAATCGAGAAGCATGGTAGAGAGGTTTTCACACATGCCAAATTTTTGGAATTTTAGAAGCAAGTTCTTACTAGCAGGGACCACTGTGTGATTGATAGCATTCACATAGATGGAAATATAAAAACATGTCGCATAACGGATGATAGCCCTAAGGTAAGAGAAGTCAGTTTCAACACTAGCACGTTGGTTGCTAACTGCTCGTGCATGTTATTTCACACACACGGAATTCCTTGCTGCCACATTATTCATATTTTACGAGGTGCCAAGTTGAATGAGCTACCTACGCACTACATTTTGAAGAGGTGGACCAAAACTTGCAAGAGAGACAAGGTATTTGATGAATATGGACATGTCCTAGAAGAAAATGCAAATTCATCGTTGCAAGTAGAGATAAAAAAAAGTGTGTTCAAAAATGCGGAAGGACATGGAAGTTATCATCCAACGAACCGGCCGTTCCATAGATACCATTCAGATTGTAAGAAATAAATTTAAAAAGTTTATGGATGAAGTAAATCAAGATCTCCCTAATATCGATCGAACTAGAGATGAAGAGATGGAGGGTTTTATCGGTAGCCAAATACCTACCAACATTAACATACTGCCACCAAATGATGTCCACACAAAGGAAAGGTCGAAACGAATTAGAGGCCATTTGGACAAGGGAGGGAACAAAAATAGAGAACAGGGGAAGTGGAAGAAGAATGAGAGGGTTGCACGCATTTGCAAGTCATGCAATCAGTTGGCTTTTCATGACAAGCGTAATTGCCCTAATGGGGACAATCTTCCATGATGTAAGATGTTCTTCTTCTTCGTCTGATTCTACTTCTGTTATTGGCATGAGCTAATACACCTTGTTATGCAATTGCAGGATTGATGAAGTGGACTTATATTTTGTGAAACATGTCAATTCCAGTCAATCTGGACTTATATTTTGTGAAACTTGTCAATTCCAGTCAATCTGGACTTATATTCTGTGAAACTTGTATATTCTAGTCAAACTGCTCTTATATTTTGTGAAACTTGTATATTCTAGTCAAGCTGGACTTATATTTTGTGAAACTTGTCAATTCTAGTCAAGTTGCTCTTATATTTTGTTTGGATAAAGGATTCACAGATTTTGGCATTCTAGAGATTGCTTTTTAATTCCACCTGAAGTCTTTTCATGTGTTTGAACATAGCACTTATGGCAATTTCGAAACTTGTATGTTCCAGTCAAACTTGTGTATTTTGGGCAACTAATAAAAGCTGAAATGTTCACTTTGGTTAATTCAGCCCATTTTCATGTGTGAAAATTGTCCATTCCTTGTATTCACTTGCATTCTGGAGACTGTACATTAAATCAGCCCATTTTCACAATTTTGGACATCACTGTGAAAAGGATAGGCACATGTACACCAAGTCAGAAATCTGGACATTTTACATTAAAACAGCCCATTTTCAGAAATCTGGACATTTCACATTAAATCACTCCATTTTTAGAATTCTCGACATTTCACATTGAATCAGCCCATTTTCACAATTTTGGACATCACTGTGAAAAGGATAGGCACATGTACACCAAGTCAGAAATCTAGACATTTTACATTAAAACAGCCCATTTTCAGAAATCTGGACATTTCACATTAAATCACTCCATTTTCAGAATTCTCGACATTTCACATTGAATCAGCCCATTTACATACAAAATCTGTTACATACATAAAACTGATACAACTATTATAAACATCATAACTATTACAAGAGGTGCCTACATGAGACTGATACAAGGAAAAGAGTCTTCAGAACACGCTCCACCATTTACATGCATTTCAGAACAAGCATCACACAAGCTTCACAATTAGCTGGAAGTGTTGAAAATTTCTTCAAAGTTTCCTAAAGTATCTTTTCTCCAACTATTATTATCATCCTCTGCACCATTTCTTCGTGAGCAATTTTGTTTTCCTGCAATATACAAAAAAATGATGGGAGAAGCTTCATAGTGATGGGAGAGCAATTCCCTGCAATTTCATAACTACACAGTACCTTCATCTCTTCATAGTGATGGGAGAGCAATTCCCTTGCTACAAATGATATACTGTCTTGAATCATGGAAAATAGAACTCTCAAGGATATCCATGGGGAAGTAGGTCCTTCCCCAGTTCACCCATCACCTGCACCAAAAAGAGAAAAAGATTCACTCCACTTGTATCAAATGGACCCATACCAGAGAGGGAAATGTCCTGGACAAATAAAAAACTTTCACTTTCGTTTTCCACAGATGTAATCTTCTTACAAATAGCAGTTTGCATGTCCTTCAAATCTGAAAATGGAGTCACAGGTAAGGCCCTATTGTGCATATGAGTTAGCGATGGACAGTAGGCAAGGCCATATGATCCAAGCCACAGGTGCTCTCCTACACAGACAACTGCACAATTCAGTTTTGAAACCAAAAATCTAAAGAAGACACACTGAGAAGTACACCGCACGTAAATTATTATACGGAATCATACACTTCTGAGGACCCATCTGGGTGCTCTGCTCTGCATCGTTTGCATCCAGAATCCTCAGCGCATCTTGACGAAGCGAGAGGGGGAGAGAGAGAGAGGGTCACCTTGAGGAGGGCGGCGCCAGCGCGGCCGGAGAAGCTGAGGGCGGCGGCAGCGCATCTGGAGACGACGGCGCGGCCGGAGAAGCTGTGGGGGCCGGCGGCGCATCTGGATACGACGGCGCGGCTGGAGAAGCTGAGGGCGGCGGCCGCGCATCTAGGAACGATGGCGCGGTCGGAGAAGCTGTGGAGGGCGGCGGCGCATCTGGATACCACGGTGCGGTCGGAGAGGCTGCGGGCGGTGCCGGTGCATCCCGAGACGACGGCGCAGCCGGAGAAGCTACGGGCGGCGCCGGCGGAGAAGCTGCGGGAGGCGCCGGCGTATCCCAAGACAACGGCGTGGCTGGAGAGACGATGGCGCGGCCGGAGAAGCTGCGTGCGGCGCCGGCGCATGCTGAGACCACGGGAGAAGCTGGAGACTCTGTGCGGTCGGCACAGTCAATTTGGGGGAGAAACGCGGGTGGGATTTCGGGGGCACGTCTGAGAGAGTGGAGAAATTTTGGGGGGTGGTTCTGAAAAGCGGCATACGTGGGAGGGGCGATCCCACCTTGGCAGATCCAGGCCATCCGGATGGCATCCGACGGCTCAGGTGGAGTGTTTGCATATTTGCACCAAATCACTAGTTTGCACCAAATATTTTGCCATATATATATATATGTATATATATATATTTCTACTAGTGCAGTTTTAATTTCTTAAACTATTGTCTGCTGTTGAATGGTAAATCAGTGCCTAGTTTGATTCTTAAATTATCCTTTTTGTGTAAGTCTAGACCTTGCGCCGAGAAGACAGCGTCTTGTGTGTTTGCAATCGTTGCCTGAAAGCAATCTTCTGTCACTAAAATTCTATCGTGTGCATTATGCATCTGAGAGCAGTTCTTTATTCTTTGGTATACATATATATGTGTCAGATTTCTTTATTCTAGACCATGGTATTTATTCAGCAGCTTTGGTTTATGTTTCTAAACATTAATATGGTATTTCTGTCATTGATGTCTGCTGATTGGTTTGAAACCTATGCATGCATACATATTGTGGCCTTTTGTAAGGCGTTCAGAAGTGCTTGAGCAATTTCTGAATTAATGACATGTCATGAGCTTGTGTTGTATGGTGAATTTATACTGCTAATTTCTGGTTGATTTATACTAAGTTCAGAAGTTCATTGATTTCTGGTTGATTTATGTATGGTGATTTTATATTGGTAATTGATTTATGTAATTGTTTTCTATTAGGGGATATCACCGCCAGCTCATGGCTAGAGCCGGCAGTGATAGAGCAATATCCCTGCCAGCTCATGGCTTGAGCCAGCAGTGATAGGTCCATATCACTGTCGGTCCTTCACCACGAACCGGCAGTGATATGGCTCTATCAGTGCCGGTTCTAGCCATGAGCTGGCAGTGATATTGCTCTATCACTGCCAAAACCGGCAGTGATAAGGTGTCTCATCACTGCCGCTTATTCACTGTTGGAGCCAGAACGGGCAGTGAAGCCCGTTCCGAGCCGGCAGTGAAGGGGTATCCTGTACTAGTGTTTTATTCCATCAACATCGTGTTGCACATTGTATGTTGCATTCTATGTGTACTTTTTTATTGGTTTTTTCCTCATGTTCAGTAATTTCCCTACTTACTCTATAAACTATATGAGCTTCTGTTGGCTTTGACACTTGATTGTTATATGAACCATTTTTTGGCATATATATAAGCGAAACTATCTCTGGTTTCAGGTTATGTATTAATTGCAATGATTTTATGAACTTGCATATGTGCTTAATTGTTCATTAGAAAGAAGAAAAGGTGATTCCATAGCAAGACTTGATTTTATAGCTGGCCCTTTTTTTGCTATAATTATATCTGGGCAACTTACTGACGATGATTATCACAATCTTGTAACATTAGTATTTACCATGTCTATGCTTGTTCATGTTCCACTACAAGTTAAGCCCCAAAATTGCAACATATAAGCTATGTGCCTTAGGTTCAACAAGTGGGAGTGGCAGAATTTGAACCTACCTAGAAAACCTTCCCGTCGCCGCTCTACCCCCACAACATCGAACATTAAGATTGTCGATGGATTGAGGGCAGATCGGTCATCGGTCGACCCGTTGTCAGACATGAGTTTGTTTTCCTACGTCCCCATCGTTCCATATATACCTCTTAGTCTAGAATGAGTGGTTGTAGATAGCAAGTTATGCCTATCCTGGGTCGTAATAGGTAAGTTAACCGATAATGAGTCTATTTCCTTATTTTGCAGTTACCAACCGGCCGGCGTACTAAGGATAGAATCCAGGGTAAGGAAAGATATATATCATATGGGATCACGACTCTGGTCAACAACAGATATGAACTTTCTGCAAATAGAGATATGATCTCAAGACTATAAATACCACCTACCCCAAGTAGGAGAACAAGAGAGACAAGAATAGGCAAAGACTCAAGTCTCTTTAATAAGGGATAGCAAAAATACCAACGGGTCTGGATACCCGTGCGTACCCGACCCGATAGGTCCGGGTCTCATACTAGACCCACAAGTAATAAGTTCCAAATCTATGTCCATGTACCATTTGGGTACCCAATGGGTGCCTGAATTAATTACAAATATAGAAAATTCTGACATACGATGCACTATTGTTGCACATATATTAACTTACCTATAGGTAAACCCTAGCTAACCACTCTATCGCTCCTCCCATTTTTCCTCTAGATCTGAGGCTCCTCTCCTGCCTTATGCTCGCAGCTGTCCGTAGCCCCCTGCTTCCATGCTTTCATCGGTCGCCGTCCTGTGCTCCCTGCTCATCACTCGTCCCTTGCTCCCATGTTAGTGCCCCCCTCCCGCTCGCCAGTCACCACCTCGATCATGCCTAACGTGAGCGTCTCTATTCTGCATCACCATCACCTCACACAAGCATCATGACCTCATCACTAGCATTGACACTACCGCCGCTGCTCACTCTCTCTCTCTCTCTCTCTCTCTCTCTCTCTCTCTATTCCTACTCAAAACCGGCAGGCATGGGTGGACGAGCTACCTTACGCCCTATGGTCGGTACGCACCTCATCAAGCCAGGCAACGGGGGAGACTCCATTCCAGCTTGTGTATGATGCAGAGGTCATTCTACTTGCCGAGGTCTTCCTTGGCTCCCCAAGAGTCAACATGATCAATGACACGAACCAAGAAGGTGAAAGGCTCCTGGACCTCGACATCACCGAAGCACGGCGAGAGGAGGCATCACTCCATTCTGCTGCCTACCTACAGACTCTTTGCAGGCACGCGGCTAAGTCGGTTTGACCAAGGGTTTTGCAAGTTGGCGATCTTTTCCTACGACAAGTTCAAGACCTATCCAAACTCAACAAGCTCACTCCTAGGTGGGAGGGCCCATACAAGATCGTTTTGACGACACTCTCGGCGACTGTCCACTTGGCAATGGAAGATGGTCAGAAGCTACATAGCACATGGAACATCGCCTAACTCCGTAAGTTTTATGTTTAGCTTTCCCTTTTAGTCCTTTTAAGGCTCCGTTTTTGTAAAATTTGGCAAATCCTACCCTTCCCCATGTTATCCCCTTTTCTAAGAACCTGTGAATAAGCAAGGTCTCTGCCCTTTGATAACCTGGTTTTCCTTCGCTCAAGGGCACCCCGTTCTTGCATTTTCCTGATATCGGATTGTGCTTCGGGTGGCCGGTTGCCCTCACCCCAAGTTTCATAGTTTGCCGGCGTGCGCTGTCATGCTAGATCTCTGTGACGGAGGCAAACACAGCTGCCCATGCTCACCGCCCTATGGGTTCGGTCTACATAAGTTGATTCTCATCGCATACAAACACCCAAGGCCAGTTCCTGAGCTTGTGCAGCTTGTGTGTACTCATCGTCACGGCGGCCGGGCATATGGTCGTGCGTGTTGTCCCCTCTACGGCTAAGTCTATGCTTGCAAATTCAAGAGCATGGCCATGCCTGGGGGTAAGGCTGCGCTCGTTCTGTTCCTGAGACCATGACCATGCTCACAACCTAGGTGCATGAAGTACGAGATCGAGACCCACGCATCCTAACTACTGTCCTGTGCTAAAGTTCGAGTTCGCAACTTGGGTCCACGAGACAATACCGCTACGAGCTACCGTGTTTTCTAAAACGTGCTTTCCTTGCCTGTACTTCCTTTCTTCTTGCCCATTTGTTGTCTTGCTCATTTGCTTGTGTTTTGTCTTGTAGGGAGTCAAGCAAATTTTTGTAGCAAAATTCCTATGTCGAAGATGGACTCAGAAGAAAGACAATTTTCTTGCATGTCAAAAGTATTTATGTTGGTTACAAGAAGAGAACGCCCAGACTTAAGGAGTCTCTTGGCCAAGTTTCTCGAGATCCAAGGACGAGAGTTTCTTCCTCATCTCGTCGATCTCGGTCTCTAATTCGAGAACTCTAATCTGGGCGACTCGAGCCTTACTGGCTTCCTCATGCAGGCGGCTGATCTCCTCATGAACAAGAGGCTTCCTGATCAACCTTGGTCAGGGGTCCGACCTTCTCTTCAAAGGAGCAAGTTCGCTGGTGCTCCTAGTCGAGCTCGAGTTGGAGCGCCTCAGCCCTGTCGGCTTTCTCCTTGTACTTAGCAACGGCGTCCTCAACCTCATCCGCAAGCTGGGCTTTGGTCCCCCTGCAGTGAGCCTTGATATTGTCCATCATGCGTTGGAGATCCTCGATTTGGGTGTCTTTCACAGCCTCTTCCTTGAGGAAGTTGACATCGAAGGAGATCATCCCGATTACATCCGTGATCGTCTCCTCGAGCATCTACGTGGACAAAAGTTAAGAGTTTGGTCTTAATCTGTTCAAGACTTAAATGTGACAAACTTATCGCACGGTGCCGCTCCAACATCTGGGCTCGGAACTGGTCCAAGCCGTTCCTCTCCTCAAGTTCGTTGAACCTGTCCATGAGGTGCCACGCACACCTGACGGGTAGCTCGGTTCTGCCGTTCCTGGCTAGGGGGCAGCTCCCTCCGAGCTCAATGGGGCATTCGCTCGAGCAAGAGGTGTGTCCGAGGGCTAGTCCTGCTCGCCGGGTAGTGCGGCAACATCTTGGGCGACCATGTTGCTCGAGTTGGGTAGCACAGCCAGTGAACTATGGGAAGACACTTCCTCCATGTTTGCATCACCCTAGGGAGCATTTTCCCCAAGAAACTTGTCCTCATCCATCTAGGCTCTGCCTAAGCCTGAGGACTGCTAGGTCTCCCCCAAGCTCGGGGGCTCCATGCCCTCCCTTGCCTCCGTCTCCTGCAGCACTTTGGTTGAGAAAGGGCCCAAGAAAGACCAACTCAGCCATGACCTTGTCGGCGATCTCCTCGAACGTGTAGTCCACTATGGAAGACAATTTCATCAGCCATCTAGCAGAAGTCTAAGGACTAGGGATGGAACTGGTACGGATATTTTTTGACCGACCGACCGAATCGATTTGGATGATGATTTGGATAGTTTCACAGATATCCTATTGATTTCTTGGATAAGAATATGGATACAGATAATTTATATGGATATGGATACGAATACAGAACACTGATTATCCAATGGATACGGAATATCCGAGTTTTTGTTTGGATAATATCCGAATATGACATACGGATATTATCCGAATAACACATATCAGAGGCAGACGGGCGGAGAGGCCAAGCCACAGCCACTGTCCACTTGATTTTTCTTGTTTGTAATTTATTTTTAAATACCAGTCAGAATTTAAATGAAATTCTCAAAATTTTGATTGGTCTTTCTCCTAATTTTCAATTTAAATTTAGAAATTTTGAATTTGTACTGATTTAATAATATTCGTGCACAAATTTTTAAATTTTTGACATTTTCTTATTTTTCAAAATTCCTAATTTTGAATTTAAATTTGGACCGATTTTGAAAAAAACTGAAATTGGATTTTAAATTATCCAACTAATATTATTTGTATCCATGTCGATTCCGATCCGTATTTGATCTATATTCGGAACCGATATTATCCGGTATAATTCGTATTCGATTCTGTATTCGGCACTATTCGTATTCGATTCTGTATTCGATGAAAAATATGGATATGGATACGAATAGGACGATATCCGACCGTATCCGATTCGATCACATCCCTACTAAGGACTCCAAGGCCGCTAGGCGATCACCTTGCGCCTCATGGGACATCCACACATCGTAGGGGTCAAAACTAGCGCTATCTTTTCCTACTCAAGGTCGGAATAAAGGCTAACTCAGAAGGATGAATTTTGACCAAAAACGAGCAAGGGCAAGAGAGTTACCTTCACCGATTTGCTCGTACCACGCTTTCTCACCGTCCTCCTCCTTGTCGCCCTCGATGGCAAATGGGATTCCTGCACGAGACGGCATTGCGGCTGTTATGCCTGTAGGAGCAGGCAAGGCGAGGGGGGCATCCGAACATTCATCAAGGGCCCTTAGCTCATCATTCACCAAAGGCCTCGAGCTGATTGCCAAAGCTCAAGAAATTTCTTCTGCCTTTTCGTTGGCTAGCACCACGGTGGGGTCAATATCTTCTATGTCTACCGACCTCAGACTCACAGGGGACTTGGAACGTTGAACTGCTCCGCTCGACGACCTACGACATCATCGGAGGATCAGGGGCATGGAATCCTCCTCGTCTTCCTCCTCCTCGTCCACAAGCATGAAAGAGCTTTGGCCCGCAGTGAGCCAGGCAAGCCTAGCCTTCAGCTTGCGTGAGCCCTTCTTACTTAGCTTAGGTCGGGCCAGATTTCATCGTCGTCCTCATAGCTAGCGGCAAGACCTAGCTAGCACCGAGGCCAAAGCTTTCTCTCCTAAAATAGGATAATGTAGTGATCATATGTTCGTAAGAGGTCCATGAGTTAAATTAAATAAACCCGTGAGGCTATTTCCAGGAAGGATCGGAACACTAACCAGCTTGCAGCGCTCAAGGACGTTGCGCAGGCACTACGTCGAGGTGTCCAGCTCCTTGCCTTTGAGAGGGGCGAATAGCTTGTTTACACAATCACTGAGCTAGTCCTTGTCCAGATCTACATATCAAAAGATGGGAAATTATCATCAAAAATAGCAAAAAGCTAGTACGAGCAAGAAAAAGTTTAAGAGCAAACTTACGGGAATTGCCCTCGCGGGTGAGATCATTCCACCCTGAGATCTCGTAGAAAGGGTGTTCACACCTCTGCAGCGGGCTCACCTTGTTGCGAAGGTAATCCTGGGCAATTGTATGCCCGGTAAGTACCATGTTCACCAACTCGTTGATGGTGTTCAAGGCTATCTCCTCCTCTATCTGCACCACAAGCTGGGGAAAGTACTCCGCTGAGAAAGCTCCCTTGTAGTGGAGTGTACTCCCTTTGGCCTTCTTCAAATAAAACCAATACTTCGACAATTTGAGATTGAATCCTTGAGCGGGAGGCCCTGGAGTCCATAAGGGCAGTTGGAGCGGAGGCACAGGTTGACGCAAGCGATAGAGGAAAAGTCCTCACCGGTATGGGGCAGGGAATAGAAGTGAAGAAGAAGACTGATCGTGGGTATGATGCCTAGGCATCCCTCGCACATGTGTGAGAAAATGGCCAAAATGAGAATGGAATTAGCACTGAAGTTGACTATTCCACACTCATAGTGTGCAAGCACGGCCTCTAGGAACTCGCTTTCGAGCATGCGGAGGCCGTGGACAGAGAAAAGCTCAAAGGAGACGATCTCGTCCTTCACCGAGGCGAGAGTCACCTCATCGTCGGGAACACGCCACAAATTGGAGTCGAGAAGTCCCAACTCCTCCAACGTCTTGAGATGCGCCTCCCTGGTCTTGCTCACTCCCAATTACGTCATGGGATCCGACGCGACAGCGAGAGGGCAAGGAAGCAGGGAACTGATTTGAGACTGGGGAGATTGGATGTTAAGTGCTTTTGGGACTTAGGCGCAAATGCGAATGTGGAGTTTGATCCGCGATGGAGATCCTCATATATAGATAAGACGAAAGCAAAGGCACGATCGGACATAGCCTAGAAATATCTCCGCCTATTTACAAAACAACACGTGTCGCATGGTTTCCGAAACTGTCCAATCAAAGCGCACAATTGCGAAGCGCCTAGTAACAGGCAGAGATCTCTAAGGTAATCGTTGGGAACTAATCTCACCATGTTGCATCGTAACCGCAACACCCAGGAGGTGCCCGTGTGGCTAGGAGCAAACTCATTCCACGAGCATACATACTCGGATGCTGCGACAATACTACGTTGCAAGTTACCAATCCCTCTATTAGGTCAAAAGGCTCAAGTGGAAGGCTTGACCAAGTAGTTTTTCACTTGAGCCTTGGGGTTAGCTGTTGGGGATTGGCTAAAATATTAAAATTACATAATTGCTCCTGAACAAATCGATAGCTCGAAACCCTTTAAGATTACCTTGGAAATTGTACCAAGGAAAACCCCGTGGGCCTACAAGGTCATGTCTACATGAGCATTACCAAAATAACACGGGCTTAAGAGACCCCCGAGCATACATGCTCGGATACGGACATACACCATACGATCAAACGCAGGTGCCCGGGCGTAATCGTCACTCCGAAGGAGGCACCCACGACGTCCATGATCTTGTTGTTGTTGGCCACGACAAGGGTCCAACACGGCAATTAGCGAGGTTTTAGGACTCATTAATTCTATTATTATCTGTAATCGTCCATAAATGTTAGGGTTAGTACATTGTGTCGTAGTACTGATATGGCAGATATAAATACCCCCCTCCTTTTCGACCAGAGGGAGAAGAAAAAGAGCTTCCACTGTAACACTCGTATCGGCATAGTAACACAAGAACTAGAGTAGGGTTATTACCTCTATTGTGAGAGATCCGATCTAGGATAAATCGACTTTCTCCTTTGTCCCATATCATGAACATCGTTCGGCATCTCTAAAGTTAAATATCTGCACAAAGAGACCTGATTGATCCCTTATTCAACAAGTAAACTTAGCTAGAAACAAATTTCCAATAATGCGCACACACGACAGCGGCGATCCAACGACTAGCGGCATAGCGGCCAGCGATTCAAAGATCGGCGCCTTTGCAACCCAGGCCTTGGCAGCAGCATGAACTTCAATCTTCGGGCCTCAGGCTTTTAGCTCGGGCCGGACTCGACTGAATTCAATGGAAATGGAGTCGGACCAAGCGTGGGCTTGGACTTGCCTAAGACGACTGGGCTTTTCTAAGCCCAGCACGATCCAGCCCAACCTGAAGTACTTAGGGCATCTCCACCGGTTGTCCAAGCCCCATCACTGTAGTAGAGAATGGAAAATATAGGGAGTAGAAATAGTGATGAGACTACTATTAAGAAGGTAAATAGTTATGGAACAGTCTATTGGTGAGATGGTACATGAATAGTAATGAGACAAATTTGAAATGGGTTAACCGGTGAAGATACCCTTGAATTTTTTTTTAAAAAATATTTATTTTTATTCAAAATTGCAAAATTACTCGTCGGAATTGTAAAATTACAAAAATATCTGCGTCATGCGCTTTGGGCGATCGCCCTTCATTAGGCGATAGGTACCCCAACGGCGCCGATACTTGACTATATCTTGAGGAAGATTAGCCACCGTTACAGCAGTACCTATCGCCCATAATGGGGCGATCGCCTGTTTAGGCGATAGGTGGCCTTTAAAGCCCTTGCCCCTTCTTCCTTCCCTCCCGCCCATTTTCATTTCCATCGCCGAGAGCAACCGAGAGCAGCGAGGAGGAGGAGGAGGAGAGAAAAGAAAAGAGAGGAGAAGAGAGGAGAGGAAAAAGAGAGGAAAAGGAGAAGAAAAAAGGAGAAAAATAGAAGATAGGTGAGGCGCCATTTTAGTGGAGGTAAGTTTTAATTTTTTTTGCAAATTATTTAATAGACAATATTTAGAAATATAGTGTGGTAGTATTGTATAGTTGTAAAAAGTAAATATTACGATGAAAACACAGTAGGATAGCCATATCTTTGTCGGTTTAAGTTTTGGAAAAATGTGGCGTAGAAATTAAATGTAGTAGATATGCATTTTGTAGGGTTAGGAGAAAATAATGATATATATATAGTAGTAATCTTTGTAGAAAAAATCGAGTAGTTTAATTATTTATTTATATCGGTAATTTCTAGTACGATCGTCATCACGGTTTATATATTGTATTGATACCTTTTGTGAATTATTCCTTTTAGAATAATATGTTAAAAAATGGTAGGTGGCCACATATATAGAACGCGCTTAGAAATTAGTGGAGTGAGCAAATTTGAAAATAGATAGCGAAAATAACGAGGAGTAAGTGAATGACATAGGATGATGTAACAATTATATGGTAGTATATGATGTTGTTAGATAGAAGCGATATATTTCTCGATTAGGACGTTGTAGGCGACATGTCGGAGAAATTGTATTTTCAAATATTTTACGGAGATGGGGAGATAGCACGAGGCGGATGGAGTGGATTTGTCGGCATTTTCAAGAGTTATGCGGGCATATCTAGACCGAGGATAGGACATCTGAGGCATTCTTTGGAGTGGATGTTTGGATGTTCAATTTGGATGTCGGGACTGTTCATTTGCGGGTTAGAAGCGATAGTAAGCCGTCTTGCAACACTTTGTTTTTATGGAGAGTTAATTCCCGTTAATGCGACATCATCATGGAAGAACTATGTTGGGTTTCTTGCCGTAGGCGGGGTGGCGCGATGTTCTTTGTACAAGGCTACCCCAGAACTCCATCAATGTCGGAAGTTCGTGATGTTGGGGAAGATCATACGGAAGAGGTGGAGAGAAATATGCGAATCGCGATAATGAAGAGGGCGAGGCCCGGAGATGGGAGACACGAGATTGGCGGTGCGAGGGATGGGGGTGCCGAGAGCAGTTCTAGAGGCGCGGGTGGCCGACGAGGAGGAAGTGGAGGACATAGTTGACTGATGGAGGAGGAGGACGGGCGATGAGGAAGTTCGATGCGAAGACTTCGGACGAGGAAGACAATCTTGGTGAAGTGCTGTCCCTAGGGCGTGGTGCGATTATAATTTTGAAGACCTAACGGTGAATGAAGGGAGCGATGATGCATGGAAGTATCATGAGAACGAGGTCACGCAGGGGCCATATATAAGGACAAGGAGGCTGTGATGGACGCGGTGAAGTATTGGGCAATGTCTTTGCGGCGGCAATTGAGGGTAGTGAAGTCTAGCAAAAGGAGTGCGATGTGAAGTCGTAGTTGATTCGTGCCCATGGCGGTGCATGCATACAAGGGAAAGTGGAAGGACTCTGGAAATGCCCCATTGTGATGGGGCATATTTGTGAACTGGAGAAGCGGGCGAAACACCGCAATCTGTCGTCTACTTGGGTGGCCAATGTGTTTTACCGTCGGATCGTAGACAATCCACACTGCGAGCTCGAGCTATCATCACGGTAGTGGAGGAGAGGTTTCAAGATACAAGATTAGCTATGCAGCGGCATGGAGAGCAAAAGCAGCGGCTTTTACAGATCACGGTTGGGGCGTATGAGGCTTCCTACGAGAAGATTATACACTTGCTCAGGGCAATAGCACACAGGAATCCTGATACATACATCGACCTTGCGGAGTTCCCCACGGACGATGTGTGCCCGGGCAAGTATGTCTTGCAGAGGGCCTGATTCGCCCTCGGCGCATGCATAAATGCGTTCCGACACTGTCGTCCGGTGATTTGCATGGATGGCACATTCCTCACAGGAAAATACAAGGGCCAGATTCTTACTGCAATCGCGGTGGATGCAAACAACCAGGTTCTCCCGGTCGCATTCGCCGTGGAGGGAAAATCTGAGCGGTGTCTTGGTTCCTTGAAAGAGTCAAGTGGCGGTTGTTCAGATCGCCTCGATGTTTGTATCATCCATGACCGACATGCCGGGTTGCTAAGGCGTTGTGGACATGCAAGAAGGGTCCGACGTCGTGGAGTGCGACAAAGTGGCGGACCTAAAGAGCGGTGGTGCATGAGGCACATGGGTGCCAATTTTTCCACAATTTAAGAACAAAGAGCTTATGAACATGTTCAAGAGACTATGCAAACAGAACCACGGAGGAAGTTCGAGGCACTATGGAGGAGTTTGGATGAACTAGCCAAGAAGCAATCATGAATCCAAGCGATACAGCTAGTTCGTCAAGGAACCCTATGGTCCACTACGAGGAAGGAGATGACCCAATGACCTTGTGTGCGCTCCTCTGAGCGCGCAAACATTCGGCGTAGGCGGGTTCAAGCATAAGGAGTTTCTGGATTTGGATCGACATGAGCCGTTGAAAAATGGTCCATTCGCATGACGAGGCGGTTGCCGTAATAATGACAACGAACTGGCGGAGGTGTACAATCGGATTATGAAAGGCACCGGATGCCTTCCTTTGGTGGGTATAGTCGAAGGTGTGTTACTAGGTATGCAAAGATATTTCATTGACCGATATATGAAATCTGCTTTGCATATATGTCGGACAATCATTGTTTCTACTCAACGGTTGTTTCTAAGTACATGGCCAACAAAACACGCAAAGCGCGGACACATCGCGTGACAGGAGAGTGGCATGGAGCAGCGATACCGTGCCTCTGCGGTGACCGCGATCGCAGAAGGTGCC
Source organism: Olyra latifolia (assembly GCA_036346145.1). Taxonomy (NCBI): domain Eukaryota; kingdom Viridiplantae; phylum Streptophyta; class Magnoliopsida; order Poales; family Poaceae; genus Olyra; species Olyra latifolia. The sequence continues at coordinate 35,555,845 of CM070524.1, read as the reverse complement.
AGCGGGAGGGCGTCCCATCGTGCGTAATCCGAACTCTTGATGCGAGTGCTCTGCCGAAGCCACGATTGCTACACTTGCCATGCTCTCACGTCATTGCGGCCGCCGCAGATACACATCAATCATGTCGTCCTTACATCTCGCAGTACTACTACAAGTAAAGTGTTTTCAACACATGGCATCACGAGGTGTACGGGTACCGAGTGGATGGATCGTTCACGGAAGCCCCCCCTCCGGGTCATCGCTAGGTACCGGACATCCGGATGTTGAAGCAGAAGGCTGGGCGTCGAAGGACACGACGTATTCGGAACGATATGGACGAGTCCGAAGCTCGTCGGCGAACTGAAGGATCATCGGAGGCTAGGCCGTCGGTATCTCGTCATGGCACACACTAGGTTGTCCACGAACTACTATCTGTATTATGTACTTCATTACTTTGAGACTGCAGTTATTTCAATTTTTATATGTACCTTGTAATGATAATGTCATTTTAATTTATGTATTTGTACCAAATGTATTTCTGTACTTCGAGTACTTAAGTATGAACCAGTTTGTATTGTAATTCAACCTTGTTTTCAGCTGTCTTTTGTAACATTTAAACAAATAATTATTATTGTAATTTGTTGTATTTTCTCTCTAACCATGTAGGCACCGATGGCGAGAGGTGGGCGTGCTGGGGATGATTGCCCGAGCTACTTGACCGGACCGTCGTCTGACGCACCGGTCTAGGTTGTCCGCCGTGGAGAACAGAGAGTGGGGACACCGCGTCGCGTGTGTTAACGAGCCGCTCCGCATTGACCCACGTTGGGTTCCACAAGATGGCGACCAACGCTTCCTCTATTCGTATGCATTTACTTACATGCTATATAAAATTTCATGGCGCTACTTACTACATGCGAGTTCTGCTACGCGAGCTTGCTCCGCTCGTAGAATGGTGGAAGCGAGCCCTTGCCTGAGAGGAGGCGAGCACGTCCCACGGTTGGCAATGCGACCGTTCCCTCTCGCGCGCTCGTCGTCGGTGGAGACCGGAGACACACACTTTCCACCGCCTGTGGAGAGATGGCTCCCCGCGCTGCGGGGCGTGTCTTACCTCCTAGGGCTCCCTGTGCGGGCCTGCGGTTGTGCCGCACGACGTCTCCGTCACGTGGCGGCCGCGATTGTCAACGCTGTTCGCCGAGTGCGGCGACACCGGGCGGGCGTCGTCCCTCTCAGCGGGTGGCGGCACGGGCCGACGGCCGTGGGCGCCGATTCACGGTTAGTATCTCCATCATTGCAATTTCACACCTCGCCACTAAGTTGCTAATTCCATTGTACCAAATGTTGCGAGCGATCGATCCACCCGCCCTTGGCCGAGGGCGAGGGCGTGGCCCGCCACCTAGGCGTACTGCTCTTGCTATTTGGTTGGGTGATGTTCCGTCCTCCCACGGAACACGGTGGACCGGCTTTGATCGAAACGCCCGATCGATCGCCGACACCCGGACTACGAGTGCAGATTCCGTTTAAATTTGTTGCCACAGGACTGTCTAACTTTATCGATGCCAGCAGATGGTACAATGGTCGTGGGCCTCTGCGTGCTTTCGCGGCGACATCTGAGGTCTGCGGCGACGCCTCTCGGTGACCAGGGCGCGGCGATGTCGGGTTGCGTCCTCTTCGCTGCGATTGTGGTCTGGGGCGTTTCTCCGTCGGGAGGCCTTACGTTGACACCGCGCCGCACCCACAGGTGATGCACGCGAGCACCCAATGGGCGGCCCACCATGGGCCCTCTTTGGGTTCGACGACAGGTATGCCCCTCGTATGTTATTCCCCACTTACGCACATTTCTAACATCCACCATATTTATTATCGTCGCAGCGGTTGTACGCTCACCGGCAGGTGAGGAGGTCGTACCCCGAGTTCGTTCGGGAGTTCGACAGCCTTAGCAACGAGGACGTGCGGTGGACACCCTACAGCGCGTACGACGTCCACGTACGAGCTCCTTTCGGGATCTCCGCGCTTTGCACGCGGGACCAGGCGTAGTACTCGCCGCACCGAGTGTTGCGGCAGTTCGGCCTGTTCCAGGCTTTTCCGTTGCCGCCTCGCCACGTTGTGTCACATGGCGCTCACAGGTACATCTCATGACCTCAGTCCCAGCCTTTTGTACCCAATATATGTTCTGTCAATTCCCCTTGTATACATTGCATGATGACTTCTATACATTGCAGGATGACCCGGATGGGACTCCGGCGGGCACTCCGTTCGCCCATCGCATGCAGCCATGGGCATTGCAGTGGGACGACGCACTCGCGGAGAGGGTCACCGAGACCCGACCGTATGACCATGACATGTACGCGGAGTACATGGCATGGTTCGCGCCTCGGACTCGCCTTCGGGTGGGGTACACACCAGCACCGTATGTCGCCAGAGGTATCGATTGTCGGACACGTACCCTTCACAGATGTTCTGAGAGGTTACTTGCGGTAAGTCTCATAATCGAATCTCTATGGAGTGCGTGTTATACATAGTAATTACCTCATATCGACCGGCATTACCCACGGGACCAGCGGCTAGGGGAGGTGGAGGTGGAGGCGACACCATGGTGGCACGCCTCGGCGAGCATCGAGATGACCCGCGGAGACCACGACAACAGGCGGCGGATCCTCGACACGGTGAGGCGGGTCGCGTCGCTGGCACCGCCCGATGGCGCTGAGCGTCGTCGACCAGCGCAAGACCGCGTGGGCGGCGCCGAGCCCTTCAAGCGTCCTCGTGGGCTGTCCCGCACCTCCTCGTGCCCTGGTCTCCCACGACCCGGCGTTAGCTCTGGCGAGTCTCGTGGTCTCTGCCTGCAGCGGTGGGGGGACGATGGGCATCTGTTGGCCTTCTCCGTCTCACACACACCGGTCGGGGGCGGTGGGGAGACGCGGGGCTTCTTCGTCTCGCCCCTCCTAGACCCATGGCGGTTTCGGTGGCGCAGACTACCACGATGAGGAGGAGGAACCGTTCGGCGTGAGTACGTACTGTCGTGAGTTCCTCGGCCCTCTCGGTGTCGGGAGCACCGTGCAGGGACACACCCGACTTCGCGGCGGGGCTTCTCTACCCTCAGGGCGCGAGGCCGACCTAGGAGGGTCAGTCAGTCCTCCGTCACCACTCACGTACCCCACGGACCCGGATCGAGCGGCGCCGTCGGTGACTTCTTCACAGACTGTACTTTTTAATGCCTTTACCACCATGTTGTAGAACTTTTTTAACTCTGTGCTTATTCAGCGAATGTTCTGTTTACATCCATTCATCCATCGATCCATCGCGGCTTGTAGCTTTTGTTTGTAATATTATCCTAATATCGCGAGTGTTGCGATGTTACGGGTCATATTACACTCAAAATGTTACCATTTTTTGAAAGGTACCATGACATACAGGGTGCGATGACTTATAGGCTATAATTACGGATGTATCCGTGAGGGCATCTGCTCAGCGCCATCATACCAATGGATGCGGACAAAGAGTGAAGGCTTTCAAATTATGGTACTCATGATATGAGCGAAATGAAGATGGTGCTCGGTGACATTGAAAATATGAGGCGCATTACATGGTAGTAATCCACGTAAACTTGATGCAAATTACATGAAATAAACCCTATTGTAATAGGGGCGGCTTGGTTTAGTGCCATCCATGGAGCGGTTCCTGCGGGTATACGTTGTAGGCCCGAGTAGCAAAGTCAACTCGCTCCTCAAGCGGGAGATTCTTGCGTGAAGATGTTCGATGTAATCGAACGCGGCCATTGGGAAGAATTAGTCCATCCATTTGGTGAAGCCGCGATCATCGGTCTACATTTTGAAATGAGAAAAAGGTGAGATGGAAAATGTATTAAACTCTTGGCCGTTGTCGGTGGGTTACTCTAGCAATGGCACGCCTTGTGTAGAAACGTCGGCCGATCCATCCTTCGACAACTTTGGTCAAAAGTTTGTACTATCATATCCACTCCATGCGCTGGCGTGGCCATCCCTTGTAAAGTTTGGGTCTCTTATCATTGTTGGCTCTATGTTATAGCTAGCTCTCGTCCGAATAGGCGGTCGTCGCTTGGTAGGCGGGATTGAGATCGAGGACCATTTGGCGTCCACGGGCTTGTCGGATCAACCGTTCGGTGTGGGTCGTGAAGCCATACCGAGCAGTGGTGTCTCTATCTCTACTCGCCTTCCTCCTACGAAGCCAACCCTAGTAGGGAGTTTACACACACAGAGTCAGAGTGAGAATGAGGGTGGGAGTGAGAGGGACGCCAACTTTGCCGCCCATTATATAGGCGGAGGAGTGCACTCACTGTTAACACTGCATTCCACCTGATCGCTTTCCCCTGCCCGGTCACATAAATAATTACGGGGCACTGCTGACCAATAGTACCGGCCTGACTGCGGTCACATCAATAATTGCGGGGCACTGCTTACCAACAGTACCGCCTAACACCGGTCATATCAATAATTTCGGCACGCTGGCGACCAAGATGCCGGCGACACGGTCACACCAATAATTACAGCCACTATTGACCAACAGATACCGCCGACACGGTCACATCAATAATTTGAGGCACTTGTTGACCATCGATGCCGCGTGACACCGGTCACATCAATAATTGCGGGCATCTTTGCCAACAAGATACCGCGACACCGGTCACATCAATAATTTCGGCCTTGTTGACCAGCAATGCCGCTGACACCGGTCACATCAATAGCGTGGGGCACTCTTGACCAACGATACCGCTGACACCGTCCGATCAATAATGCGGGCACGCTGGCGACCAACAATGCCGCTGACACCGTGCAATCACATCAAATCACAAGGCGGCACTTCGGAAGGATGCGTGCGGTTCCATGAACTTCGGTGCATGGACCGAACAAACTTCCTATTTATTTCCTCCGCCTCCGAGTCCTCTGCGCTCCAAGCTTCCTCTCAAACTCACATATTACTCCAGCCCATACAGTGCACAAATCTAGTTATAACGAGCAATGGCGACCTCGGCTCACGAGAACCGTCCGCTGAAGCAAGTTTAACACCACCGTGCTCGAAAGGGTGAATGTTCCAATATTAGCCTGCGGTGACCTTTGCAAGTTTGTTCAATCCGACGAAGCTTTCTCATATACTTACGGAAGAGGTTCTTCATGTGTGCAAACTACTGATGCGATCCACCCAAGGTTGCCTTTGGCGGCGTCCAAAGGTACTTGCTCACCCTACCTGCATGATTATATCTACCAACATAGCACATGTGATCTATCTTGACTTATGTTGAACAAATAGTCTCCCCGCCTCTATGCGATTTACGGCGTTGGCTAGACACGAACAATCGGAGGCGAACAAAAAACACATTGGCGTGAGGTCCGTTGGAAGAAGCGATGGTTGAGCGGCCCCGATATGAGGAGCAAGAGGAGAAGCGCAGCGCGTTAGCAGGAGGAGTACCGTGGCGACAAGAGGATCTTGAGCGTCAGTTCTTGAGGCCCGAAAGTGAAAGGAGAGAAAGCTCGAGAGGCACGTCGTCAGCAAAGGAAATTTGGACTGATGCTACCGACAAGGAAATATCCCGTTGTACTCGATAGTACCTTTCTTGTAATCTTAATAATAAAATTTCCGAGAGCACTTTACCTTCAACGGCATATAAATGTTTATGATTAAATCTCGCCCGAGCATAGGGCAGTTTATTCTTCTAGCTATTTATTTATTTTTCCAAATAATTATTAATATAAAAACCTCTGTTGAAACTTATCCATTATTTCCATACTATTATATTTTTAAGATTAAATAGTCCAAATAACGAGGCCATATGTCTTGATAATATTTATTTTCATATTTGTTATAACTATTTATTTCGTTTTATTTGTTATAACTATTGTAATTAACATATTGATAACATATAATACATAATGTATATACAGAGGTTATAATTAACATATATATAATAATATATATATATACATAGGCATTTGTTTAGGGAGGGCTCCTATCGCCCTTTTACTGGGCTATCGCCCCATATTTGGGCGATAGGTCACTGCACCAACGGCCTCAAAACGGCGTGTCGACGGCTCAAGATGCTGCGGGCGGGGAAGGCACCTATCGCCCCAATGAAGGGCGATCGCCCCAAACCAGGGCGACGGACGGATATTTTTGTAATTTTACAATTCCGACGAGTAATTTTGCAATTTTGAATAAAATAAATATTTTTTTAAAAAAAATTCAGATACCCTTACGTCCAACATGGTAGCGGTCCAGTAACATCCTGGCAGCCGAGCAGCCCAGCAGCCAGCAACGCCGCCCAATAGCAGCCCAGCGCAGGCGTCGGGTCTCGGGCTTGAATCAACCGAAAAAAAGTCGGGCCGTCTAGCTGCGTTAACACAACCATAGACCAAAATCGAGAGAAAAAATTGCCACAAACGAAAGAAGAAAGCAAGCAAAGCAAAGGAGAGAGAAAGCAGAGCAGCTTGTCCAAGCGGAGGGAGAAGGAGATCTCCCTCCCGCTCGTCCCCGTCGTCCCTCTTTCCCCATATTCCCCCTCCTCTTCCTGCCTCTTTCCCCACGTCCCACATTCCCACCACCTTTCCGCGACCACCCTTCTCTTGCGGTCTTGCTCTGCCTCCCCTTCCTCCCCCACACCACATGCGGCCGCGCTTCCCTGCGGCGCCGTGGCTCGTCGCCGTGGCGTGGGCGCTGATGGTAGCTGCGGGGGCGCGGCCGGCGGGCGCCGCCTGGTGCATCGCGCGGAGCGGGGCGACGGATAAGGCGCTGCAGACGGCGCTGGACTTCGCGTGCGGCCCGGCGGGGGGCGCCGACTGCGCGCCCATCCAGGCCAGCGGCCTCTGCTACGTCCCCAACACCCTCGCCGCGCACGCCTCCTACGCCTTCAACTCCATCTTCCAGCGATCGCGCGCCGCCCCCGGCGCCTGCGACTTCGCCGGCACCGCCACCATCACGCTCACCGACCCCAGTCAGTACACTACGCCCATTCCTTCCGTCCTTGTTCCTACTGCTATTACTAGCCACTGTCGCTCTTGTTCCTGCTCTGCATGCACTGTGTGATGCTTTCTTTTTCCTTGTGAGCTCCGTCCATCTTTGCGTATCCATCCATCTCTTTTGCTTTTGCTTTTCTGCTTGGTCGCAGAATACCACCATTTTTTTCGCTTTTCTGCTTCGGTACTAGTATCAGTACTACTATGCTACAACTTCGTTGCTTTTCTTTAGTAACCTTTAGATTCGTTTCTTTCTTGTATCTTTGCCTTCAGTTTGGTTGATCCTAATGTTCTTTGTCTGGTAATCATGATCGAGTTAGCTAATAAACAGCGCCTACATAAAACTTGCGATTCTTTTTGCTGTCAAACAGCAGTAACCAGGAGTTCTCATACTCTATCTTCTATGAGCCTGTGAGTGCCGATAGATATGCCTCAGCTTCGTTTCCATTAACGAGTGATTTTATCAGGTTGTACGACATGGGCTTACAAGTTTGCTTCCTACGTTTCCTTATCATTCATCTCAGAAGTCATGACTTGACTTTGTGGTACCATTTAAGCTCGAAAGAGTGGTTAAGTAACTGTAGATAAGTCCAAATTATGAAGTTATCAGATGCCAAAGTCATAAATGGATTGGCCTACATGCTTAACACAACTAGTATATTTCAAATGACACTGCAACACACAATATATGCTGGGTTATCTGTGTTCATTTTAGGTTCTGGCCTTCATATTTATGTTCAAGGATCACTGGCTCTAGGATCTAGGTCAATTTAGGGCGAGTAGAGAAATCAGTCCAAAGACTCACCTATGACAACTTGTTAGAGGATAAAAGAGTTAAGCAAAGTAGTTTTGTACTAGTTCACTTGTTAGGGAGCTTTCGTCCTTTTGTTACAACCGTGTTGGTAAGTGGAGCTACATGATATATATTTGCTAACATTGAACTTGGAGAGTGAAATCTGAATTGAGGTGGGAAATTGGGCTACATGGACATATTAATACTCAGTTAAACATAATGTAATTTTGTCGGGACCCAGCCGAAAAGACCGAACCCCTCTGTGCATCATGTACCAGTCCCAAGGATTAACAGCTAGTACGCATAGTTTAAACAGAGTGGTACATTACCAACGGAAATAAAATATTACATAAAAGGGGCAGAACTCCAATACAGTACATACATAGCGACACGCAAGCCGCGAATCAGAGTTTAGCGAAATATAACACATGAGTCCACATAACAGGGCACAACAAAACTACTACTATCTTCCCAAAGGCAACAAAACCGTAGGAAGTAACCCTAGTCTTACAGGAAGTCCTCGTAATTCTCCACCTTGTAGTCAGCATCAGCATCGTCAAACTACGGGTCTTCCGTGAACTGTCCCTCGACTGGAGTGCAGAAAGAGAAGGGAAAACAGTAAGGGTGAGTACAACTGTACTCCGTAAGTCAGGTAAGGAGGTGCAGTATGGGGCTTAGTACAAGAGGAGGCTTAGGACATTTTGCGGGAATGCTAGTTTTTCAAGTTTTATTCCTAGGTAGGGGAAAGCAAGTTTAAAAAATTGTTCTGTGATGAAATATAATTCCTCTGCCTTAATCTTTCCTTCGTCAAGGCCATTTGTATTTTCATTTGCAAATTCATTTACTCTTTTCTAAAAAAACTCTTTTCTTTTGAAAAGAAGAATCTACTATACACTCCATTTGCATGCTCTTAACCGTGAGCATGGCTATCATGATAGTTTAACTCTATAGAATGTGTACACTTTACCCTCAGGAGGTCGCACACTGAATGTGTACACCGTACAAGAATCTACTATACCGCGAATCACAAAGCCATTTGGGCTAAAAGCCCTAATAGCACTTGCTCCAGAGTCATCCTTAGGCACCCCATGGGGGATCGACCCAATGGCCCTGGTCCTCACATTGTACAGGAAGGCCAAGGAAACACAATCCAAGGTGCCGACGAACATGGAAACATCATCCATGCCTATACAACCCAGATGTCTACGAAGGACATCTCCACCAGCAAGTTGCTGCTAGAGATCAAACCTTAATAGGCTAGGTTTGTCCCATAACGGAACTCGAGGCTAAACTGTAAGGCTCAGTTCGTAGGTTCATAGAAGGAGTAGTCCTTAGACTAGGGGAGGAGTACAAACACTAACCCGAAACTGTGCATACCCTACACCATACCATCAGCTGGATTCTCCCTAGTTAGAACATTTAAGGGGGAGACAGAAAAACATCCCAGTCCCAGCATTCTTCCCAATGCCTTATTTTACCGAAAACTCCTTTTACAAACATTGCAATAATTTACCATCTATAACATTTAATCCGCATGAGCATTTTCATCCTATTCCAAGGGTAAGCATAGCATTGAGGTATTTTATATTTAACTCCTACTTTGCAAAATTATTCGAGGTGTAGAGTCCTTTTTATATTTTCTGGTTGTAGCTAACACTAGCAACTACTCATTTTAAAGATAGCATGCAAGTTTTAAAAAAACTCTACAAATTCCTTTAAATCAGACAGTGGTCCATTCGACATAAGTCAAGAGGACTTGCCTTGGTCGTACACTTGGTGCAGGTAGTCTTCAATAGGGGGTTCCATGAACTCTCTAGATCCTTCCCTCTCAAATGGCAACACGGCAAACAATCATAACTCAAAATGAAGACTTTTTATAAAATTTTATAGGGTAGTATAAAGGTTTTGTATTTTTAGAAATTCATTTTCTAACCACTAGAGAGCTACTAGATTTTTAAATACATTTGTTTCTACTAGAATGTCAGGTTCAATATTTTTCCTAAGTCCAGAAACATATATAGTGTTTTACAAAAATTTTCTAGAATTTTTGGAAGTCTTTTGCTATTTTCAATAAATCCATTTGCATTCTCTGGTTTTCTAAATTACAAAAGGATTGGAACTTCTCGGTAAGAATCTTGGGCTCGGCCTAGTAGCCTTGCAGCCAGGCTGCGTGCGTGCGTGTGGCGCCAATGCATGGAGAAAGCGTACTCCGAGGAGTAGCTTCTACTCAAACTGACGGGTGGGTCCTCTGGTCCCACCTGTTAGTGATGGCAACGCTAAGCGCGGTTAAATCCCGCGGTTAAACTCCATAGGCCCTGAGCGTCAACGACACCCTATCGGCTAACCGCTGATTAAAGGCTAATCGCGTGGACCCACCGGTCAATGACTCAATCGGAGAAACATGACGTCACTGTCATCTTCCACCGGCTGAGCGCAACTGAGTAGGGAAGAACAGCGACCCGTCGGTAACTCGGGCCACTGCGGCTAGCGAGTGCCGGGGGCAAGGTTCGAGGCTTCTCGGTAAACCTACGGAAGGTCGCAGCGTCGCCGGAGATGGCCTATCTATTGGGAATAGTCCTACATCGAAAGTTAGGAGGGCTTGAACATGGTTTATAAGGGTGAGGGAGCACCCCCTCATTAAGCTAGATTTTTGGGGGAAGATGGCCCAAGAGACCTTGGCCCGCTGCTCTAGTTGAGTTTGCGAATGTGCTGCAGCCCAACGAACTGGGGTCCAAACATGATAAGTGTAGCGGTCTGGCTAACAAGTGGTGTCCTAGGTGGTTCCTAGATAATCTCGGCCCAATGTGTGAGGACGAATTGTTGGGAATAGTCCCACATCGAAAGTTAGACGGGCTTAAGCATGGTTTATAAGGGTGAGGGAGCACCCTCTCATTGAGATAGCATTTTGGGGGGAGATGGCCTAAGAGACCTTGGCCCGCTGCTCTGGCTGAGTTTGCGAGTCTACTACAACCCAACGACCTGGGGTCTGGACGCGCTAAGTGTAGCGGTCCGGTTAACACTATCCCGGCGGCGCGATGAAGAGGGGCGGCGGCGGTCACAGTTTACCGTGGCGTCGGCCCATCCTAGGTTATTGGCTATGCACGGAAGGCGCAGAAGCTACTAGGGAGCTCTAGGAGGTTACCTGCAGCAACGGCGAGGACGGAAGGGTCTGGATTGTCTTAGCATCATGGAGGTCGACAGCGGTCAGAGCAGGGGCCTCGTCGGCAGCAAGCTCTGGCGAACCTTAAGCCAAAATAGTGGCACGGGAGTAAGTGCGGTGCTCCTTAGATGCTCCTAGAGAAATGAATCGGGATGGAACTTACCGACGGCGGCGCAATCGGAAAAGAGGGCAGTTTCCTACCAGCGGTGCTTCACGAGTGTTCCGACGAGCTGCAAAGGGAGAGGGGCCAATTAGGAGGAGGATGGTGAAATAGAGAGGAAGAGCTCTCTCTTGAGCTCGGGTTCAAGCTAAGTGGCTTATCGACACTTGGGAGATTGAGCTAGAGTGCGGCGGTGGAACTATGTAGAGAGGGAAAGCATAAGGCAGGGGTGGTCTAGGGCTTCAATGGCTCGGGGAGGGGCGAGGGGGTAGGCGGCGGTCTAGAGAGCTGACCCGCAGGTCCGAGCCGGCAGCGAGACGCGTGGGCAGTGATGCCGGAGATCGAAACCGCGGCATTGAAAGCCTTGTCGCTATGCAGGCGAGTTACCGGCTCAGTGGAGCTGGGCGGTGAGTTATGGTGCAGCGAGACGCGACGCCGCGCAGTGCCGTGTCGCGCAGAGCCATGCCACCTCGGGAACACCTAGCTGAGGCGACGGCGTGGCACGCGTGGCATGGCGGGGCAGCGCGACGCGGGCGGCGTCACGTGCTTAGCCGCCGCTGAGGAAGCAGGGATGCGTGGGCGAAGTTGTGTCGGTACGGTCGTGCGTATCGTGGACCGTGGTCCGACACGGTCTTTGAAATGGACGCAGCGCGTCTTGTGCGATGCGTCTTGTAGACTTGCGCGGCATCGTGGACGCGCGGTGGCGTGGGGATAAACGAGAGAGAGGATGGCCAGCGTGGGCGTAGCTGGTTTATGGCCAGCAGTGATTCTTGCGCCGAGGGCGGAGGCGCCTGAAACGTGAGGGGAGAGCGATCGGGCGACACGGCGATGGCTCGCTTTCGAGGCGCGCGTGCGAGGAGGGAGCGGGCTGAGCTAGAGAAAGGGCTGGGCCGAGGCTGAATTCGCTTTTCTTTTTCTTTTCTTGTTTTTCTCTTTTCTTTCTTCTATTTAATTTATTTAATATTAGGGTTTGGGGTGGTAATTAATTTGTAAAATTTAGAATCATATCGAAAGGTTGAGTTTACATTTTATCCAATTTTTCTTGGCCTTTGGTATCTTGCAAAATCAAAAATCCCTAGGTTTAACCTTAACCTAATTTAATCCAATTTCTTATATTTAAAAATTAAAACAGCCCACGTTTTATTTTCTTAATAAAACTTGGAGTGTTACAAATTCCATGTTATGTTCAAAAAATTACATCCAAACTAAATAAGTCAGATGATAGAAAAGAGTTTGTAAACTTTTAAGGTTGCCATATACATCTTGCGACTGGCAGTGTCAAAAATGAGCTGGACGTTGTTTCAAGGTTGGGGCAGATACGTTAGAGCTTTGCATCTAATTGTATTTTCTGCAGATATTTTCCAAGTATGTCTGTATGTGGATTATTTACACATTTCTACGTTTCCAATTTGTTCTTGCATTTCAGGTTATGGATCATGCACCTACCCTGCATCACCAAGGTACATGAATTGCACTGTACTTGTTTCCATTCATACGACTGCGGCAATAATTCAGGCAGTAGCATGCAGAAAATCTAATCACTTCATCTATTCGGTTAGAAGCTTTGTGTCTTTTTCTACAAGTCCAACATATGTTAAAGAACCTAGTTTTTTAGCACATGAAACTAGAAGATGTAATTAGTGGTGCCACTCATTTTACACAAGGTAGCTATATATTGAACTCTTAGAATATTCAGGATTTTACTAAAAAAAAAAGATAGAAGCTTTCTCAGTCATTTTAGAAGAAGAGAAACAATACTCTTCTTCCGGAGGGGAAACACTCAAACACCAATACCGGGAAGGAGCCCAAAATATAGAGCTCCTAATGAGGCACCAACACCAACATGGAAATTTAGATTTTGCTCTAGCCAATTCTTCTTCAAATTGTACAATAATACAAGGTGATTATTTAATCTCAAGGATCCAGGCATATAACAATAGCACATAGTGGCTTCATTCTAGTGATTTTTTTTACCAAATTTCCTAATTTAAAACATGGTCCAATAAACATTGTCGGTGTTTGACAGAACATGTCATGCGTACGGAAGTAAATCCTCTGCCGTACTGCTCTCTGCAGTTGTGCCGCTGACACGTCTGCAGAGAGCGGTACGGCAGAGGATACGCGAGCCATGCATATAGAGGTTGGAGAATGAGGTGCAACCTGAGCTCATAATCTTGTTTTGAGTAACTCGGTGATGATAAAACATGATTTTCTGCAATTGTGACAAAGATTCAACTAGACCAAAGAGCAAAAGGACAAGAAATTTTATTATGCGAATTATGCATCATGTTTCCATAATTATTGTGGTGTTTATTGTTTAATTCCAAAGAATTAGGGCACTGCACAGGAAGCTAATTCTGCAGTATGGATGTTACAATATAGGTGGTTTTACAGAATGAGGATTTTTCTCAAATACTTTGGAAGTGCTTTAATCAAGACTTGATTAAAAAAAATTGATATGTTTATAGTTCTATTATACATTGCATATACCTGAAATTATGACCATAAACTTTTCAAGTTGGTGTATCAGTATCACCTCTAAGATAAACAGAATTATCTGAAATTAAGCCGAAAGAATTCAGCAGGAGATTGCTGATCAAGTGATCATGGGTGACTTCATATTTGCAGCACTGCCGGGCAATCAGGACCACCAGGCTCTACCACGCCAAGCACACCTACATATCTGTCACCGCCGGGAACCGACAACGGCGACAGCGGTAGCAGCCCACCGGACCTCGGCTCAAACGACTCCAACACCGAAGCCAGCATCGCCGCCGCATCTCTCCTCTCTCTCGCGTTGTCCAGCTTCGTGTATTGGCACCTGCAGTGGTGGTGACATATGGATGAGAACGAGATAGCTAGAGGCTCAGTGGAGCACTGCATTGTGTTTTTTTGCTGCAAGAAACCACCACAGTTTTGGTTTTGGGGGAATTTGGTAGAGAGTAGTGGCTCGAATGGTAGCTGTTGTAACCTTCCCGTCCAAGCTTAGAGTGGCAGGCGATTGGATCCTGTCAATTCGTTCGGCTGTTCTTCCCCTATTCTGAATCTCTTTTCATCTTCTGCTGCTTTGCCTTTGAGTTCTGGATTTCGTTTTGCTATTCTGTTTTCCATGGAAGTGCTCATTGTCATGTTCTGGCGTTCTTTTTTAACTTTGGTGTTTATTTTTTTGACCGTTTGGCGGCAAGTGACTGCTTTTGAGATTTGTGACAGTCACCTACCCAATACTAGTAAACGTAAAAAACAAAAAAACTATATGTTAGAATATAATCTTGGTGTGATCTCCCTACCTGATCTATATCTAGCCGGCATGATCCTCCTCCATCACGCTGTATCTCCAGGATCTCCATCAGCAGGATCTTCCTCCATTAGATCGGCTGTTGTACTATAGATATAGATAAACATTGTACTATATATATATATATCACCTAATTCTCCCAAACCATCTCTTTTTACATGGCATCAGTAGTCTAGGTCCCTCTGCTCCTCACGGCCGTACCTCCCAACGTCGTTGTTGGCGCTGTCCTGGCTGCACCTCCCGATGCCGCCAGCGTTGTCCTGCCTTTCGTGCGCTCGCACATCCCTTTCTTCTCGGAGCTTGATCCACCAAACTACTCTAAATTTTTAGAAATTTATTTCATATTTTTCATAGCTTCCTATAATTTTCTATGAATTTCTAAAACCCTATTCAATTTCTGGAAAACTATTTTTCTTTAGATTTAAATCTTTCCCTTTTCAGAAAAACCGGAGTACACTTTCCCTTAAGGGAATACGTCCCCACTTAAACCCCGCCTCCAGCCTTCCTCTCATTGACCGCTGGCACCCACCTGTCGGTCTTCGTGCCCGATCCAACGGCGCCCCTAGACTTGGCCTTGGATCTGACGGCGCCGATGTTTCTTCCTCCTCCCTCCCGGAGCACCGCCTCTGCCAAACTCCGGCGCCACCGCCGCCCACCGGAATCCTGCACTGCCACCGCTACCGTCCACCTTCTACCCCTATTTTGCCCCCGTCGGCTAGCTCTCTCCGCCGCCAACCCAATCCGCCACCTCCTCTCCCCTATCCCCTCCCTACGGCTAGCCAATTGCTCGCCGCTACCTAGCACCGCCGCTGTCGCCATGAACTTGCGCTACCGTGCCCGCCACTACACCTTTGGCCTATAAAAGGGCCCCCTCGGTGCCATTATTGACCCAAGCCACCTTCCCTGTCCCACCGTACCTCCTCGACTCCAACCTATCGCCGCCAAGCCTTGTTTCTTCCCCAACTCCGGCGAAGCCCCTCGCCACCGCTCCAGCCCTCTTCTGACCCCAACTCCAAAAGGGAAAAACCCTCACTTCGCATCGCGAAACCAGCACCGCCATCTCCTCGCCCCGACGACCACCGGAGCACCTCCGCCACCATAGTTCGTGAGCACCGCCGCCCTGACCTCGCCGCCCGGCCACCTCGGACCACCCCAAGCCCCGCCGAGACCTCCCCAGGTATCCTCACACCCCCAATTTCGTATTTTTGTCTTCAATTGCTCATGTGGCAACCTCACCGGCCATCATTCCCCGTCACCTCCCAATTTTCCCTTCCCTACACGACAACCCGACCCCACCTGTCAGCCACCTCAGCCCGCCCGCACATGCTTTCTCTCCCACTACGCCTTGAGCTTTGCCTGTCAATGCCACGCACCAGTAACTGGGCTGAGCCCAGTACTGTAGCCTAATAAATTTAAAATTTTCTTTTTAATTCCTATTACCACTTAAGCTTTTCCATTTTATTTCAACTATCAAAACTCTTCTAAAAATTCTGCAAAAATTTTTAAAATTCTAAAATAAGATGTAGAATTTTATAAAAATATAATATCCCATATTTCCATAATAAAATAATCTAAATAAATTCTTTTTGCTCACTTTCTTATATACAAAAGCATTTAAAAATTCTAATAAAATTTTAAAATTCTGAAAAATGCTAAAATTATATTATAGCACCCAATAATTTAATAAAAATCTATTTTCAATTTTTCACCCCTATATCCTTGGCAACTTCCATCTCAGAACTCCAACAAATTTTATCGTCGACCCCGATCTCTGGAAATTTGTCGATCCACAATTAAATTCACACGTACACCATGCTGCCCGGAGGAAATGCCCATTTTTATTTCAAAACACCCCACCCTTATCCATTTGAAGATATTTTTTTAAATTCTTAGAAAATCGTATAGCTCATCATTTGTTCACCCCAAACCCTTTGTGCATTTTCATCATTTTCTTTTGCATAATGCTTCTCCAATTCTTATATTTATTGGAATTTCTTTTCTTTTCCCGTATTTGTGGAGTATAGACAACGAACTGATCGCCTCCGAATCCTTTGAGTAAGAATATCCAGAAGACACTTTTGAGCCCAATATGACACCGAAGAAGACAGGTTTTCTATCCTTTGACACATATTGATTTCCCAGTTTCATTTATTATATGTTTATCGCATTACTTTCTAGTTATTTAATTATGAATTATCCTTTATTTAAATTATGCTATTTAACATTTTAGAATAGATAATCCAAACCCTACAACCAAAAGCCCACCCAAAATTAATTAAACTTGACCATACCCTAGTATAAGAAAATTTAAATATATGGTTATTTCAACGAGTAGAATAGTATTCATATTGTCTTTTGGATAGACAATATGATGAACAGAAGACTGAAAAATTTAAAAGTATAGGCATCAATTACCATATGAGTAATTGCATGAGAAAAGTATTGCTTTAGTGTTTCTGCAATACTGGGCATTTGGGATGCTGGCCGAGTAGTCACCAGTAATGATCGTGCGGAGGCCAGGCATTTGCCAGGTTCTGGGATATTGGGCCAAGTGATTCACATGTTACTGGCTATGTCTGTGCGGAGACCAATATCATCAGGGTTTTTCCTCAATGTTTGTGCCTTGTGCAAAACATTGAAAATTTTGGATTATTTTGAATAGAAATGATATAAATACCGCCCATCCGTATTATTGGCCATTTTATAAGTAAAGTTGGGCAGGTTCTGCGGAGCTAATAACAAAAACATTAATGGACCTTACTTCTGGTATATGAAGTTATATCAAACTGAGTGATGCCTATTCTATTCAAATAAATCCATGAATTTTAAGAAAAGATAATGGTTGTTAGATGAGTAAGGATGGAGAAAGGAGATTGTAATTTTACAAAATTCATTTAAAATTGCTTTAGGAAACATCTTTGTAATATTGAAGGTAAGTTTTTAAATATTGCATATTATGCCAACTGAATTATAGCCCTACCCTTCTTTAAAACATTTTGCATATAGTTAATATTTTATTTCCTATAGAAACCTGCTAGTCCTATTGATGTACTTACCCGTTATATGAGAACTATTCATGATAATTGAATAGATCCTTGTTCCGCTATAGATCCCGACTTTGACTTTTTAGCAGAGGATATGAAACTCTTCGGCTTAGAATACTAGATATTTCTAAACTCACAAATTATAAAGTGGTTTGTATAATACCATAATTTTGGTATTGTAAATGTACATTGATCATAGTTAAATAATATGGCAAGATTGATATACTGATTCTGGATCAACATCTATATTATTAAAGGAGATCAATTTTTAATATTATATATTGGAAACTGGTCCCCCACATCGGCCTACGCCCGCAGCAAGCGTTCTTTGAGCCATCGACGCTCCCTACTGTACTTGTTGCTGACACTCCTACTGCTACTCCGTCGTGAGATCAAGCGTCCCTCATCCATGCGATGAACGTCATGACCCTGCCACAGTCGGATCTATCCACCTAGTACATGGACTCCGATGCTTCGTCCCACCTCACCGCCGACTACAGTAATCTTTCCACCCTCCACACCACACCTTGTTCCTCCAGCAAAATCGTCATCGGTAATGGCTCCTCCCTTCCCATTACCGCTATATGCGACACCATTCTATCCACATCCACCCATCCCCTTTCTCTCTCTAGCATTCTTGTTTCCCCATGCATTATTGCCAATCTCATCTCTATTCGAAAATTTACAAAAGATAATATTTGTTCTATCAAATTTGATCCATTTGGTTTCTCTATGAAGGATCTTCGGACTCGAGTCGTGATTCACAGATGCAACAGTTCGGGTGACCTCTACCCGTTTCGTTCGACATCTGCCGCCCACCACCACGCGCTCATCGCTCCTTCTACTTCCGAGATTACTTGGCACTGACGTTTGGGACACCTCGGCGACCAAGCTCTCTCCCACCTCAGCGCCATAGCCCGCCATTCCACTAGCATCCAATAAATTTGTACCCCATCTATGTCATGCATGCCAATAAGGCAAGCATGTTCGTCTTCCTTTTTTTGCATCGTTGTCAAAAATTAGTAAACCCTTTGAACTTGTTCGTTGCGATCTGTGGACATCTCCCATTCCCAGTTTATCTAGCTTCAAGTACTACCTTGTCTGTCTTCATGACTTTACTCATTACCTATAGACTTTTCCTCTAAAACTGAAGTCAAGAACTTTTTCCGTCCTATAACACTTTCATGCCTACGTCACCACTCAATTTTCTTCCACAATCCAAAACATTCAAAGCGACAACGGACGTCAATTTGATAACAATGCCGCTCGCACCTTTCTTTTGCAATCTGGCATTTATCTTTGCCTCTCCTGCCCCTATACCTCACAACAAAATAGGAAAGTCGAGCGCATTATTCGTTCCACCAACAACATCATGCGCACTCTCCTATTCCAAGCCTCCATGCCTCCGCCCTATTGGATCGAAGCTGTCCACACCACCACCTATCTTCTCAATCGACTACCAACCAAAATTCTCAACAACATAACTCCATGCCAAGCCTTATTTGGCTCTTCCCCTCATATACACACATACGGGTCTTCGGCTGTCGCTGTTACCCTAACCTTTCGGCCACCATGCCACATAAGCTTGCTCCATGCTCCTCGGAATGCGTCTTCCTTAGTTATCCCGACAACCACAAAGGCTACCAGTGTCTGGACTTAACCACAAATCGCATTCTTCACTCAGGTCATGTTTTGTTTGATGAGCTAACCTTTCCCTTTCCCTTCGCCTGAAATCCTGCTCCTCATCCTGCCT
The DNA here is from genome assembly GCA_036346145.1 of Olyra latifolia. Classification (NCBI taxonomy): domain Eukaryota; kingdom Viridiplantae; phylum Streptophyta; class Magnoliopsida; order Poales; family Poaceae; genus Olyra; species Olyra latifolia. Next base: position 35,536,681 of record CM070524.1, on the reverse strand, counting down.
CGTCCTACTCGTTTTGGATACAGATACCGTCACATCCACACTGGCTGTCCACCGACGCACCTCCTGCTCAGCTCGGTGCGGCGAGCCACGCGCCTCCATCTGGCGCAGCTAGCAGCCTCGACGCTGGGATCAGCGTAGCTAGCCACACGCCTCCACCTGCCACAATCGGCGACCTCGGCACTGGTGTCGGTGCTCCTGCACAGCCTAGCACGGCTGGCAGCGTCGCCGCCACCTACTTCAACAAACCAGCGGTCCAACAGGTCTACTTTCGGCGTCCACGTCCTGTTGCCCCGCCGGCCACTGCGTTGCCAACCCAGGCCACTCAGTCGGCCGCTGCTGCCTCCATTGCGCCGGCCACTGCGTCACCACTAGTTGCTGCGTCGCCGTCTCGAGCCTCTGCTGTGTCCCCGGTTGCATTGCCGACTGCTGCAGCAATACCTGTCGCATTGTCGAGCGCCACCCACCTCACATGGAGCAAGGTCGGAACTCTGCCACCTCTACTGTTCCAGCTGCATGCTACTACAACCGGCGAGCTTTCCCCGGAGCCGAAGACATACCGCGGTGCGCTCAATGATCCTAACTAGCGGGCTGCCATGATAGACGAGTACACCACCCTCGTCAGCAACAACACGTGGGCCTTGGTGCCGCCACCACCCCGCACGACGTCTCCGGCAAGTAGATCTACAAGCACAAGTTCAACTCTGACGGCTCCCTCGCCCGCTACAAGGCTTGCTAGGTTCTACGGGGATTCTCTCAACAGCCCGGTATCGACTATGACGAGACTTTCAGCCCGAAGGTGAAATCGACCACCATCCGTAGTGTTCTCTCCATCACCGTCGACAACGCCTGGCCCATCACTAGCTCGACGTCAAGAAAGCCTTCCTCTATGGCACGCTCGCTGAGACGGTGTACGCCTAGCAGCCGTCAGGCTTCATTGACCCCGACAAGCCCGACCATGTGTGCCGCCTCAACAAATGACTATATGGGCTCAAACAGGCTCCTTGTGCCTGGTACAGTCGATTTCATACCTTTATCACCTCCGTTAGCTTCTCCAACTCCATGTCAGACTCCTCCCTATTCGTCCACAGCAATGGATATGACACCGCCTACCTGCTGATGTACGTGGACGACATCGCGCTCATCGCGTCGATGACGTTGCTCCTACATCGCATCATCGACATGCTCCAGTGCGAGTTCACCATGAGCAACCTCGGCTCCCTCCACTACTTCCTCAGCGTCACGGCTTCCCACTCCACTCAGGGCCTCTTCTTGTCGCAAGACAAGTACATTGCGGAGATTCTACAATGAGCCGGCATAATGAATTGTAATTCCTGCACCACTCCCATTGAGACTTACTCCAAGCTATCGACACTTGGCGGCGAGCCATCTCCAACCCGACTCTATACCGGAGTCTCACCAGTGCCCTGCAGTATCGAACCTTCACCCGTCCCGACATCACCCACGCCGTACAGCAGGCTTATCTTCACATGCACGACCCGCGTGACCAACACTTTCAGCTAGTCAAACGGATTCTGTGCTACATCAAGGGCACCCTCCACTATAGCCTTCAGTTCACTCGTGGGGTGTCTCACGACCTCACTTCTACACCGACACTGACTGGACTGGGTGTCCCGACATGCGCAAGTCTACCTCCGGGCATTGTGTCTTCCTCAACAACAACCTCATCTCTTGGTCATCTAAGTGGCAACACACCGTGTCCCACTCGAGCGCCGAGGCTGAGTATCACGGGGTTGCTAATAGCATGGCCGAGGCTTGCTGGCTTCACCAACTCTTGCTTGAGCTTCGCCGTCCTCTGCGGAAGGCCACGGTCGTCTACTGCAACAACGTCAGCGCAGTCTACCTCTCCACCAACCCGGTTCAGCACCAGCGTACCAAGCACGTAGAGATCAACCTCCACTTCGTCCGTGAGCGTGTTTGTCTTGGCGACGTTCATGTTCTACACATGCCAACGTCTCAGCAGTACGTCGACATCTTCACCAAGGGCCTCCCGACATCTGTTTTCTAGGAATTCCGTTCCAGTCTCAACGTCCGCGACGCTCTCGGCTGAGATTGCAGGGGGCTGTTAGAATATAATCTTGGTGTGATCTCTCTGCCTGATCTATATCTGGCCAGCATGATCCTCCTCCATCACACCGTATCTCTGGGATCTCCATTAGCCGGATCTTCCTCCATCAGATCGGCCGTTGTACTATAGATAGAGATAGCTTTTATAGATAGAGATAGACACTATAGATAGAGATAGACCTTGTACTATATATATGTATCAAACCTCATCAATGAGAATAATCTAATTCTCTCAAGCCATCTCTTCTTACACTATACACCCAAATTCTATAGAAGTTAAACAAAATATCTGAATGTAGTTAACCCAAAAAAACCTTACAAACCAAATTTCTTGCAAAAAAAAAAAACAAACCAATCAATCAACAAAAATTTATATAAATTGATGTCAGCTTGTATCTGTAAGTATATTTTACAATACTAAATAACTACATTTCCACTGTCAAAATAATGCGAAAAAATAGTGTCGACTAACTGGAAAAAGTAGTCATCTACTCAAACATGAAAAAGCGGGTAACTACTATTTAGCAAATCCGTTATATTTTTCTAATATCTAGTGACACTAGGTGCGACACTAGGTGCGTCCCACGCGGGGTTTTAAAAACCGATGTGGGAAAAAACTGCACTCTTGTCAATTTTGGTTTTTCGTATCGACGATAACTGAGAAAATTCACCCAAAAGCTGCATGAAATCAAAATAAAAAGTTGAGCTTGGCCATTTATTTGTTGTTGGTTTCTTGAAAAAGCCCTAGCCAATTTTTGAAAAAAAAAACTAGCGACTTCTCATAAAAATAAATGGAAGTGTTGCGCGAATGCTGGAACTCATAGCTCGCGTGCTAGAACATATTACGCGTTCTAGCACAAGCCAGGCCGTGCGCAGGGCTCAGTGCATGTAGCTGGCTGGCCAAGCCATGTCCACCATCTCGTACGTAGATGAAATGCTCATAGGAAGGAGGAGCGGATTGTGTTAAAAACCACTTAAATTTTTAGTATTTTTCATTAAAAAATTCATGCCAAACATTTTAGAAACATTACTAGCATTTTTACATAGTTTTTAAAGATTTTTATGAATTTCAAATTTGAACCAGTTTAAACCACTCTTTTTTTCAAACCGTACCATAACGGTTTGGTAAAAACCATGATTTTCGAGTGTTTTTTCGTTTTTCTTTACCCTGGTTTCGCTGTAGGATACAGAGTGAAGTGGTTATTTCAAATGCAGCTTTTACATAATTTCGTAGGATACAGTGTGAAGCAGCTATTTGGAATGCAGCTTTATACATAACTAGGCAGGTTTGCGTGCCCATTGGCACGCGCGTATCCATTCTTTGAAATGTTTGGCCTGGTTTATGTATGACTATAATAATAGATTAATATATACTCTCAACAATGGACTATTTATAGTATCTACGCAGCCAATCAGACAACTTCTCGTGTTGCTGACATAAAAAAACAATAGTGTTCATGGCTGAAAATGGCCATATGCAATCATCTTGCACTCCAACATGCATGTAATGCTCTTGAAGAAATCATCACAGCATACATCTTCCAATCTCAATATAAAAGGTCCAACAGAAATTATATATTGTAATTCTATGAACTAACAATATTGAGCCTTCCCTTCGATCAAAATCCAAGCATCAATCTGGCAGATTGTATTGTGGGACACATAAACTCAGAATATACTACTACAGATTTGAACTTCACAAGCGGTTCGTAAAGCCTCTACAAGTGGTTATATAACCGCTTCTAAGCAACCGCGATTGATGCTCGCGGGAGCATCAGAAGCGGTTCTACGAACCGCTTCTAGTGGTGTCTAAAAAGGTAAAGAATATTGGGTATGTGGGATTCGAACCTAGGACCTCACCCCTCCTCGTGACCCACGTCTCACCCAGCTAGCCAACCCACCCACGCGTGCTCTCTGATGAGATAAGACAAGCTTTCCTTTTTTAACAATTTAAAAAATGGGCCTCTCTGACGGTTAAATATCTGAACCCTTCTAAAGCCCGAAGGGGCTTTAGAAGGGTTCAGATACTAACCGCTTTAGATGGGGCTTTCTGGCTTGAACTATTGAACCGCTTGTGCTGCAACTATTAGAAGCGGTGCGTATCGAACCGCTTGTGATGTACCGCTTGTGATGCCCTGTTCTCTAGTAGTGATATACGAGGTGCACTACAGGAATCTGCTATAATCTCGAGGGCCAAAAGCCCCCGAGAACACGGTCAAAACCCTCGACATTTACGTTTCTCGAGGGCCAGCCCTCGAGAATAGGCCGTCGATGCGATGACGCTCGAGAAAAACGACTTTTCTCGAGGGCCTAGCCTCGATAACGGTGTTTGAGCGAGGCGCGTCAAGCCCTCGAGAAAGATTAGCAAATGCCGGTTAACGGCGAAGGTAGCTATTCTCGAGGGCCATACTAGCCCTCGAGAATAACCACTGCCCTAGATTTTCGAGGGCCGTATAAGCCCTCGCGAATAGCCGCCTGCCATGTGTTCTCGAGGGCCAATTAAGCCCTCGAGAATAGTGGCCTGCCTTGCATTCTCGAGGGCCATCTTAACCCTCGAGAATTGTTCATTTGCTCAAAAAAATTATAAAAAATTACAAAATCACAATTTTGCAGCTAACAACAATGCTGCCCCTCATTGTCAAACATTTGCACTGCATATTCAACAAATTCACATATATATATATAAGCACACATTCACACCACGAACAATGCATCGACCACAAATAGCACATATAATCACATACAAAGTCACAAACGCGTCATTTGTGGTCTCACACATCCATATACAACCACATAGTCCCCATAAAGTAATAAAGAGCACATAGTCCACTCTTAGAGGCACATAATGTCAGTGACTTGATCACCTTGCTTTGAGTGGCTATGGTTGATCGCTTCAGCGGAGAAAGTACGACGGTGTGCCGTCGAACAAGCTCTGCCGCGAAGCCTCGAACAAACACATCGAGATCATCTTGTGCCTCACCACTAGCTTTGCCCTTGGTCCTGCCGCCCGACCTACCCCGATCCTCTTGCCCACCGCCTGTGAGTATGAGGTGGTGGAACCTCAGAAGCAGAAGCGCCAGAAGAAGAACCCTGCAAGTACAATTTGAACGGTGTTCACAGGTTTTATGCAAGGTTTTTGATTAATGCTAAAACAACAGGCTTACCACATCTCTGCGTCAAGGTTGAAACACCCCCGCTCCTGTTTGTTCCCCAACAAAGGGAGTCTGGCTCGCATGTCCGCTCGGGCCCACCTGCACATTTAGAAGATATGAACCGAACATTTTTGTGATTTTAATTAATACATTTCAAGATGTTCCCTTACCCCTTGCGCCCTTTGCCAGGCCTCTATATCAGCCATCCTCTTCCACATGAGCTCGTTCTCACTTAAGTGAGCCTCCCGCTCTGTCTTTAAGCTCTCCTGCAGGGCCTGTATCAGCTGTTGCTGCTCCTGCCTCTCTAGATCCCTCTCCCTCGTAAGTCGTGCCTCAAAGTCACGCCGACTCTCCCCGGATCCTCTAGACCGACCCTCTGGCATGTAATCCACCGACCTAGAAAAGATTATTTAAATTAAAATTTAAATGGTCGACTTGGTTGAACTTGTAGTAGTTGGAAGATACTCTCACCTCAGGTGGTCTCCGCCTAGCGCAACTCGGCCGTGTGCCTTCCCGCCCATGTGTTGGTATATCACAGAACCATCTAAGGGCTCTGTCTCTAGATTGCTCTCTGAGCCGTACACCCTGCGGTATGCTTCAAAGTACTGATCCTGCATTAATTTTATTTGTGATCATAAAACTTGATATCTTGTAGTATGAAGATTACAATGTAGGTAGTACTTACAATCCTCTGTTGGGCGTGAGGATCCACAACCGCAGGGGTGCCTTCACGCGCCGGCTTTGTCCTAGCCCTTCGAAAAGCTTCAAGGACACTTATTGTTTCTCCGGTTTTAGCTGACTACAAAATTAGAAGAAAAGGAATCGTTATTGCAAAAATAGTGAGTACCCCCTAGGAAGCAAAATAAGAGATATTACCTCTTTCTTTACGAGCAGGAGATGGACCACCGCCTGTACTTCTTGTAGTCCTTTTTAGACCGATTCTTCTTGGCCTTTTCAGATTTCGCTTTGTACTCGGGGCTAGCCCAATGTTGTGCGAGGGCCTCCCAGGCATCTGGACAGTTGAGTGTCCACTCTGGTCGGAACTCATGGTACTGTGGTGCCTCAAGGTACCTTTCCGAAGCCTGGGCATCTCAGAGTCGCGCACCAGTCTCATTCCTGAAAAATAAACGTTTTGGTGTCATAACAGCATAAAATGCATAGCAATTGACTAAGTGATATTATTTTTCACCTGCAGAAGTCCTTCACAGCATCAAGACGCCCGTGGTACATCAGGTTGTAGACCCGCCTCTTTGCCAGGTTGTGGAGGTTCTTCTCGTAGTCCGACTCTGTCAAATCTCCATGTGGCCGAAACCTTTCCTGTAATAATGCACAAGACAAATTAGAGACAAAGTAGTAATAGTATCGTGGCACAAACTTGTTGAAGGCTTACCCAGAATTCTTGGAGGCACTTGGCGCCAGCCGTGGAGTCCCCGTGTGGCGCTCTCAAGTAATCCCCCAGGTGGTAGTCGGACGAGCTGGTCTTCTTCACCAACCATCCTGGGTAGTCTTTGCTTCACAAGAGTCCCTAACACATACCCAGTGGGGTCTTGATGTCGATCGACAGTGAGCAGGTTCTTTGCATAGAATGAAAAACGTTAGAAAGTTGCAATGACAATAACATGAGATAGTACCATTTAAAATGGGCTAAGAACGAAGCATACTAGTCCCTTCCATCACAATAGGAATCTTGATTTGGCGTTGACGGGGCCTGGGCACCCGATTATGCCCCTTCTCCTCTGTCATTGCTGCTGAGCCCCTGCTGGGTACACCCTCACCGACTCAAAGCCTCCTCCTCCCGAGCCCCCTCCTCCCGAGTGCCCTCCTCGTGGCGGCCTCCTCATCATCCTCCGGGCCGTGTTGATGATTCTTGGTAGCGGCATCCTGCACATGGAATATAAGCAAGTGAAATTTAGACAGTGAAATTACATATGGCACATAAACAAGTTTAATTTGATTTAGACAGTGAAATGAAATTAGCTAAAAATGCAGTACCAAGTATTTAGAAGTAGTTGGAATCAATATCGAGGGATCTTCGTGGTCAGGGGATGCTTCATCAGTATCAAGGTAATCGTCGTCTGTGGGTTCTTCCTGGTCGAGGGATGTTTCAGGTTCTTCTTCGTCATCCGCATCAACGGAGGCAACTAGGTTGTCAAGCCCAGTGCCAGTATCAACCACAAATCTGGCGTCTATTCTTTGATCTTGCGTGGGTTCCTCGTAATCCTCATTTGTAGGATCTAACAATCGGCCCTGACGTCTAACCTTGTGTACTACCCACCAGGACTTCAAATTATGCGCCTTTTGTCTCCCACTACCCTTTATTACACGCTTCGATGGATACGGTAGGTAATAGACTTGCTCGAACTGGTTTGCGAGGACGAAGGGATCGTAACTTTGAAGTTTGAAGTATGTTTCACCTCTACTAAGCCAAGCTCGGGTATTTTTCTGACCCCATTGATAGGATCAAACCAATGACAGCGGAAAAGAACTACCGAGAGCTCTTTACTACCTTTGAATATTAGTTCGATTATCTCCTGAATGATGCCGTAGTAATCTATCTTGTCTTCACCATCACCTTGGCCTTGGCACACAACATGACTGTTCACTGTTCGTAAATTGGGCTTCTTCTGCTCGTACTTCGTAGACCAGAAACGAAAGCCATTGATATCATAGATCCCATGAACCTTTACGCGTACTCGACATCCACGTGACATGACACGAAGATCGTTGTGCACGCTAGGATTTTGCTTACACTGTTATGAAATGAAAACGAGTTTAGAAATGAATATTGGTACGTAATGTATAAAACAATTGTTTGTAACTATACTTACGTATTCCCAGAACCAACGCAGAAAATTTGGTCTGCTGTAACCAGCACCTTCTTCCATTAGTTTTCATAGCTCCTCTGAATTAGGCTCCCTTCTTCCTCTCCACTCAACTTGCACGAATTCACGAAAAGAAGTAATTTTGTTCAAATTCCATTATTCAATGCGAGATGGTAATGATGATTGAAATGTGTGTGAGACTTACTTTTGAATGTGGCGGAGTTCTACAATGTTGTCGAAAATGTACAGTAATGCAACAACCCTGTCCTGCTCTGTTAACTCACGCATTGGAAGCTTCCCGCCTGGATTGCCTTGTACACTGAAATTTTCTAAGTCCGATTGAATCTTGCGAGCACTAGGGTAGTACCTCGATACGACAATGTTCACATTATGTTCTCTCGCTAGGTATTTGTTTACAAAGTGAGAGATTTCTTGAATGTAGTAAGCCTCGGCAATTGATCCTTCAACACGGGCCTTGCTTTTCACATTTGCTCGCACGGTTTTCAGACGTCGCTCCACCGGATACATCCACCTTCCTTGAACAGGCCCACCAAGCCTAGCTTCATACGGTAAATGTACCAAAAGATGCTCCATTTGATTGAAAAAGCCGGGGACATATATTTTCTCTAACTTGCACACGAGGACAGCTACTTCTTTTTCAAGCTTTATCATCTCAGTCTTGCTCAGCTCTTTGGCACATAACTTTCGATAAAAGAAACTTAATTCTGCAAGAGCCAACCAGACATCTTCAGGAACAAAGCCTCAAAAAATGACAGGCGCGAGGTCTCGAATAAAGATATGAAAGTCATGGCTTATCATACTATGTATCTTTCCTGAAACCTCATCCACACCACGAACAAAGCTTGATGCATATCCATCGGGAAATCTAACTTTCTCCTTGAACCACAACAATACCTCTTTCTTCTGCTCCTTCGTTAAACAATACGGGGCCTTTGGTTTCAACCGGTGCCCTTCTATCATATTAAAGGAGGGTCGATTGCACAGGACCTCACAGTCTAGGCGTGCTTTTATGTTATATGTCCAAGTTTGTACCCCAGATGACCTGTGCAACATTTGACTCTTGATGCATCACGTCAATGTTGTGCGGCAAAAGTAAATCATCTGCATATGAAAGGGAGTACAAAATACACTTGTGCGTCCAATTGTGTGTATCACCGAACCCTATGTATTTCCCATTTTCTCCTTCCACTAACTGTTCATGCCAGGCTTTTATGTCAGCTACTCCTAAACGTCGCCGTTTCTGATCATTGCAGATCGTGTTTTTCCTGAATGCATTCTTCTGTCTCCTGAAAGGATGCTGTGGATCGAGAAAATCTCTATGACAGTCAAACCAACAGGCTTTGCCACCATGGGCCAACTGGTATGCCTTTGTGTCATCCATACATATCGGACACGAGAACCGGCCGTGCGTGCTCCAACCGGAAAACATGCCCCTAGCAGGGGAATCATGAATAGACCACATGTATGCAACCCTCATAACAAAATTGGACCCTGTTTTCTTATCATAAGTCAATGCTCCATTCACCCACAACTCGTTCAGCTCATCGACTAATGGCCTCATAAATAAATCCAAGTGTTTCCTAGGACTTTTCGGACCAGGCACAATTAGAGACAGAAACATGAACTCCTCTTTCATAAGTGATGACGGAGGAAGGTTAAACGGGATGCTGAAGACCGGCCAACAGGAATATGATCGGGCGTTCATATTGAAAGGTGTGAACCCGTTCGTGGCAAGTGCCAAACGCACGTTTCTTGGATCGGCTGCAAATTCTGGCTGCTTCTGATCGAAATATCTCCATGCTTCTCCATCAGATGGGTGAACCATTACATCATGCCTTCGTTTAGCCAACTTGTGCCACCTCATCTTCTGTGATGTTTCCTCTTTCATGAAACATCGTTGCAGGCGATCCTTCACCGGGAAGTAGCGCAACACTTTCCTCGCCACATTTGACTGAACCGTGTTGCCATCGTGGTCAGTGATCTCAACGTACCTGGACTCCTTACATTTATCACAGCAAGCCTTTGCCACATCTTCCTTATAGTACAACATACAGAGGTTTGGACAATAGTCTATCTTCTCATCTGACATTCCTAGACCGTCCACGAGTCGCTTGCACTCATACCACTCCGTGGCATCTTGTGCCCTTCCGCAGACATTACTCCACAAAGATATTAGCTCATTAAAACAAGAGATGAAGAAGTTGTACTTGGACTTTAATGCCATCATCGTGACACCGCAATGAACCGCATTTGTCGTTGTGTCGTGCAAAGGCTGCTTTGAGGCTGACAAAAGCTTTAAAAACTCTGTTATAGTTGTTTCTGACTCTTGATCGTCAAAAGTATGACCAATGTCACCGACCATTTCTTCCATCCGGTCAATTTCATCGAACCCTTCAAGTGGATCGGGATCACGTGGCGTGGCTCGAACACTCTCCCCGTGATACACCCACCGATGGTAACCGGGCTTGAACCCATTTTTGACTAGATGCATCTCCATCTCATCACGCGATCTCTTCCGACAGTTATTGCAATCCGCACAAGGGCAATGCACATATGCGCTAGTTGGGTTCGGCGACGATTGGAAAGCACGGGCCACAAAATCTTTTGTCTTCTCGTTCATTCGAGTGTTGACCGTTCTGCCTCCATCCATTATACATCCATCTTCTACTTTCTTCCATATCTTTGAGTCTGCATGTGCCGAGTGGTTTTACATATGGCTTGGGAAGGCTTTTAAACCCACCCGCAAATGACCGGTTGGGGACTATCCATCGTGTCACCCCTGAACCCGAGACGAAATTTCGGCAGCATAACCCTAAGGTTCCCCGTGTGCAACTATGGTTGGAGTGTCATTTTTACCACCCCAACTCTTATTTTATGCACCGGAGAACCATAGGGTCATGCTGCTGAAACCTCGTCCCGAATTCACGGGTGACACAATGAATAGTCCCACCGTCATTCGCAGTCGCCCATCGACGCCTGATTCACGGGGTCGTCCACTGGACAATTCGAGAACATGTTTCACAACTCGTCCACTGGACAATTCGAGAACATGTTTCACAACTCTTAATGGAACCAGACGAATCACCGTCCGGTCACCTTACGTGTTGTGTCGTTCTCGAACGGGTGACGTATGGCTAGGTTACACGGTCCATCGACATATTTACCGAACAATTAATTAAAAAGAATATTACTTTGCATCGATTTTACTCAATTAAAACAAAAGTAAAGTAAATTCCTAAATTAATAAAGAATATTAACATTTATACTCATAACATACTACTTACTACATTATACAGAATTCTTAAATTAATAAAGTATTAGGTAAGATTATACTAAACTATTAAAGTATTAATTATAGACCAAAAAAATTAGGTAGATTATAAACTACAAATTTTTTTGTCATTAGGTTAGGTGTAAACAAATCCTAAATTAATGAAGTATTAGGTAACATTATACTAAACTATTAAAGTATTAATTATAGACCAAAAAATTAGGTAGATTATAAACTACAAATTTTTTTGTCATTAGGTTTAGTGTAAACAAATTTCTATGTTACTAGGTGTAAATCACATATTAGTAGGTGCAAATCACATGTCATTACCCGTCACTGTTTGTCATTAGGTAGCCTAATTAGTAAAGTAACACTAACCTAATCTCGACAGTTTTTTGGCCCTCGAGTATGCAATCAAATTTAAAAGAGCTCGGGCATGTTACCTTCCCTTTCATGAGTAAGCGGCAACAACGGCGTCTCCTCCTCCTTCGGACAGCGGCGGGCGTCCCCTCCTCCGGACAATGGGCGTCCCTCCTCCGGACAAGGGCGACGGGCGAAACAAGGTGGCGGCGGCGGCGGCGGGAGACGGGCGGCGGCGCGCGTAGGCGTCGGCATGCAGCGGGAGACAGGACGAGCAAGGCCGGCGAGGCAACGGGCGGGGAGACGGGTCGGCGGGGGAGACGGGCGAGCAAGGGCGGCGGTGCGCGGTGGCGTCGGTGGCTACTGGCGGGAGACGGGCAGCGCGCGGTAGGCGTCGGCGCCGGCGGCGGGAGACGAGGGGCGGTGTCGCGTTAGCGGCGCCGGGAGACGGGCGGCGGAGGTGGAGGCGGGAGACGGGCGGCGGAGAGGCGGCGACGGCGAGAGACGAGGCAAGCGGCGCGGCGAGACGGGCGGCGGGAGACGAGTTGCATTGGGTTGGGGGGACTTGTGCGCGATACGCGGGCGGGTTTACCCTAGGAATTTCTCGAGGGCCAGACAAAGCCCTCGAGAACCAGAAATATCTCACTGACTGGTGAGCCCGCCATTCATCATTCTCGAGGGCTCGCAACGGCCCTCGAGAATGTACCGCGCAAAAATCTAAACGGGTGGGAGAAACTCTTCTCGAGGGCTTTACTGGCCCTCGAGAAACATGTTGATAGGCTGCCGGTGGGCCCATAGACCGCCACTTTCTCGAGGGCTCACGGCAGGCCCTCGAGAAAGTATAACGTCGGCTGCTGGTGCGGGCTTTCTCGAGGGTTCTATATTAACCCTCGAGAAATGTGCTTTTTATCGAGTGCTTTTGTCGGGCCCTCGAGATTAAGAAACTAGTATCGAGGGCTGATTTGTGGCCCACGAGAGATATCTCGGCCCTCGAGATTTGGACCGATTCCAGTAGTGGTGGATATTCAAGGAACACTTCCTATGGTACAGTATCAAAACTGCAGAAGGATACAGAATTGAAATTCATTGGAATTCAGGTAACACATTGGAATTCAGGTTAATTTGGATTAGAATCAACATTTCATTGCTGCTTTGAATCCAGATGTAAGTGTAAATGCAAATGACGTCAGAGATTAGAGACAAACAAAAATATTTAGGAAAACACAATTACGATGGTAAATCTCTCCACAGATCTTGTATATTATATCAAGCTGGATAAAATTAAGTTTATGAATTCTCGTCTGCATCACACATGAAACTATGTCTGAAACAAACGAAAAATATACTTCTAAAAACAGCTCCAACTGCATTGTTCTAACTGTCCAAACGGCAACCTGCATCCCAATAAGACACACAGATAGACATTAACAAATAGAACCTGCAGTGGCGTAAACTTTGTACCAGTAAAGTTGGTCCTGCATAGATGCCATGATTACAAATAATTAGTTTCTCTTTATAAATTAACAACATATGGATGATGTATCCATTCAGAAATTCCAAGTTGCAATATAAGTGTTGTAATAGTCACATCATCTTCAAAACTTTTCATAGAATGTCCCTATAGTTAACATATAGGGTTGAATTTATATTTGTGAGCAGCATAATGTATATACGATTCTTGAAATTTGTGAGTTGGCATAACAATATTGATGGCACAGAATAAGAAAAGCTTTCGCGAATAGGGTCAGATGAAAGAAAGTAATAGAAGGCAGCTACATTATGTAGGAAGGAAGTATAGCAGCCTTGCTCTGTAACAAGAACCAAGAAAATATGACAAACATTTTTAAACCCTGAAGCCCTCAACAGATATCTCATTAAATTAAAAAGACTAAAAGTACATATAAAAATATATAGCTATGCAGTCTATGACTTGGGCATAAGCTGCATATAGTAGAGATAGGAAGAAGACATGATGAGCCAGTATTAAAGACTGGTTCTCTAGTAGTGATAGGAAGAAGACATGAAGGAACCGCAGCATAATAATATTGCAAACCTCAAATATAATCTTGTAGACATAACCAAAGAACTAAAAAAATGCTTAAATGTTCAAACATCATTCAGTTTGGTAGGAGGACCAACATTGCAAAGTCACCATGCACACATTTGTGTTTTATGTTAATCATAATCTTGTCGCACAATAAGTTGTTGCATGTGTTACGTGTATTAGCAAGTGCATGTACCAAATAACTAGTTTCTGTGTGCATGCATTAGTGGCCTGTGGCCTAGTGTGGGTGCGTGTGTAGGTGCATGTCACTAGTAGAGATTAGTAGGATCGGTAGAGAAGTTAGTTATTTCATGTAAGCCAACATGTAGTAGTTAATTAGTTAGCTAGTCATTAATGTTGAGAAACCGGCCCACGAAGGCTCGGTATTGGCCCATGCCGAAACCCTAGAGCCACACTATAAAGGAGAAGGGGTTCCCCATTGTACACACATGAGAAAGCAATAAAAAATCGTTCCCTCCTACATCTGTGTGTTCATACTCTGATTGTCTTATGTATGAATCAATAACCTCGGACTACACCTAGTAGCGTCGTTGTTTAACACATTATCAGCACGACGCTCGAGGAATCGCAAGACGCCGGAGGGATCGAACGACGACATCAACGTCCTATCGGCATCGAATCGCCATCACGCCAGCAGGTCTAGACAGGACCAGCCGATCTGTCCTACGCGACAGTCGTCAAATCCCTACATCGATTCACGAAGAACGAAGGTAAAAAGAATTGAATCTGTATACAGTAGATCTATTTTAATAGATTCGTAATAGAAAAAAAAGATCACGTATGCAACCCGAAGATTGCCCACGCACGAAGCGTCGTCGCGCGCACTCAGCCTGGCAGCCAAGCACCGCCGCAATGCGCGCGCACGCCCCTGGCCCGGCCGCCACGCGCATTCACCAGGCCCGGCTGCCATTCAAGCACCACTTCATGCCTTGAACCGCCACCACACGCCGACTCTGAAACGCCGCCGCGTGCTGGCCATTAGAACGTCGCCGCATGTAGGCCTTGAAACATCGTCGCCGGCTTGCGCTGGCCTTCGTCGCCACCCGCGCCCCACGGTGCACCGCCCGCGCCAAGCGCCGCCCATAAGCCGTGGCCAGCGGCCGCCTTGAATGCCGCCAGCTGCTGGGAGCGTCGCCCGTCGGCTGGAAGCACGCCCACGAACCGCACGCCGACGCTGCCCTCAAGGGCATGCCGCCCGCATCGCTCGCCGCGCCGCCCGTGTCGCTCGCCGCGCTGTCATCACTGTAAGCATCAAGCTTCCATGGCTTAATTGAAGTTTTGGCGATTGATGAATTTTCTTGAATCTCAAATAGGGCTTTATTGGTATTCTTGGAACCCCCTAATTTATTTGCTCAGATTGTCTCACCAAGACTAGGATTTTTATTTTCTAGTTTCTTTTATTGTCTTGTGTGTGAGGCTTACTAATGATTTTAATTTGGAATTGATGTTGATCTTTGGTTGCAGGGGATCTCGAGAGCACATTTGTTGGTCCTAGTGTGTAGTAGAGCTAGTTTTGAGCCTCAGGTAAATTTTCTAGAGTTGGAACTAGTCTCAGGAGTGTGCGAGGAAGTGTTTGAGTTTGAGCAGTGAGGACTGAACTGCGCTAGGACAGTCCGGATCAAAATCCAGACAGTCCGGATTTAGTTCAGTCCAGACTGAACTGCACTAGGACAGTCCGGATCAAAATCCAGACTGTCCGGATGCAGTTGTCTCCTCGCGGTTTGTGTTTCAGGGGCTATTTGTGCATGGGAGCAAGGGAGCCGGACTGTCCGGGTTGAGGGGCCGGACTGTCCGGATTGCTAAGGGTCTTCTCGGCCTTGTTTTTGTTCTCTTCTCCCTTGGGCCGAGCAGGGGGACTTCAATCCGGACTGTCCGGTTTGACATCCAGACAGTCCGGCCGCAGTTGAGTTGTCTCGGTCTTGGTCCCTTTCTCCAGTGGTGTTCCAGATTTAAAAACCGGACTGTCCGGATGTGTTGCTCGGACTGTCCCGGTACTGTTCACTCTATGTTGTGCGCTAGGGTTTTCTGCCTGTCCTTGTGTGGAGACTATAAATAGCCACCCCAACCCGAAGGGAACGAGTTGAGGGTCTCATTTGCTAGGTTAGCCACACTTTCATCCTAGAGCTAGGTTGAGAGCTCTCCCATGGTGATTTAGGGTTTCCTAGGTCTCCATGAGTTGGATTTGGTGAGGGATTGATTCTCCGGTTGTGCTCTTCTTGATCCCCTCGCCAAGGTGACGTTCTTCTCCAAGTTCTCTTCGTTCTTGAGCCTCCGTGTGTTGGAGGGTGAAATCCAGCAGTGTGTCGTGCCGGTCGTGCCGTGTGTCGGTGCAGTGGAGTGGGTGCTTGTCGCGTGTGGAGCACTCGCCACTTTGTGAGAGGTTTGGAGCTCACCTCGCCGTTCGTCGGTGCAAGGGGCTACCACGAGTGGATTGAGGCATAGGCTCGAGAGGAGCCGGCTCTCGTTCGTCGAGGGTTTGCCTCAACGGGGAGTAGGAGTTCGTCTCCGAACCTCGGGAAAAATTGTACTGTCCCCTTTTGCTCTCATTTTTAATTTTCGCAATTTGCTTTCTTTACATTCTAGCTCATGAACTACAACTAGTGCTTTGCTAGATAACTTGGGTCCCTAATTTGACTAATTAAGAAAAGAACAAAAAAAATTAAAAGTAGGCCAATTCACCCCCCCTCTTGGCCATAAGGTTCCTTCAATCACGGAAGCTTATTTGCCACCGCCTTGCCCACGAAGCCACGCGCCACACGCACGACCTACAGGACCACCGCCCATGGCCTTGGCTGCTGCTGACCTTGAAGAAGCCTGTGCTGCTAGCCCATGGGCTCGCCGATCTTGCCGCCGCCACCTAAGAGCTAGGACGGCGGGGAACCCTAATGTCCCAGCTGGTTCTCCCTTAAGTGGCCATGATGGGCCAACCAAGAAGGCCAAAACTGGGCCAATGAAAAGGCGCCGCGAGGCATGATGGGCTAGGATGAAAAAAAAAAGAAAATAAAAATGGGGGCAGCGGGATGGGCTGAATGGGCTGGAAAATAAAGAAAAGAAAAAGGGGTATCGGGCTGGTAGAAAATTTGCAAATATACCCCAAAAATCCAGAAATTATGAAGGAATTTTTGGAACATTGAAAATTATAGAAAACCCCCTGGAAGTGTTCAAAATTACAGAAAACACATTTCCTAGCATAAAGGGGCCTCGGGATTTCGAATTTTGGTCCCTTTTTTGAATTTGAAGCCCTCTTTTACTGCTTTCATGCTTATTTTATGAATTTTGTCATGATTGAGAAAATTACATGAAGTAATTATCTGAAATACTGAAAATTGTATAATCGCCATGGAGATTGCAAAATTTGCTGAGAATTTATATTCTAGCATAACAGGGTCTAGGGATTTTCTAGAAATTACACAAAGTTTTTCTAGGCCATTGAATTTTGCAGAAAGATCCTTAGATTTTTTGGAAATTATAGAAAAGACATATTTAGGCATAAAAGTGCATCGAGACTCTGAATTTTGAATCTGTCTTTGAATTTGAAGCACTATTTTATATCTGTTAATTACCTTTATGCAATTATGTTGAATTAGTTGCTGTAATTAACATTTTATGCCTATTTGTTGTGTTTATGCTATGAATTGGTAATGGCTTATTTGTATACTGGAATTCATGAGAATTTGGAAGAATTATGTCATGCACCACTATCTACTAGATTACACGTAGTAATCATGTGAATGAACTTTGAAATATGTAATTGTCGAGTATTGCTAACTATGAATCTGAGGAACTGGCACTGAATGCTAAAGCAACCTCACTTGGGCATTGGATGCTACAAAATCATACTCGGAAGCACGAAACTTCAGGTTACCATTGGGATTAGATCCTCAAAGGATGGGAAGCCTATCGATGAGCAGAACAATCAAGCATTGCACTTTCTCTGTCACCACTTCTGCCATTTTAAAGAATGAATATATGGCTGAGGGGGAGTGCGCTAGAGCATTGGGCTGCATGTCTGAAGCAGTTTAAGAAGCTCGAGCACACTATCATACCACTAGCACAATAGAAACCGGTGTACATGAGACTTGCAAACTATAGAACCGTGGCCTAACAAAATTCCATCTTGCATAGGTCTTGCACTAATCCCTCTCTCCGTGACAAGATCACAGGCAAGGAGATGATATTCCCTATTTTTTTCTTCTTTTCTCAGTTCTATGGCAGCTACCAGAGAGAGAAAGCCCACCCATTAAAAGAAGGGCTATAAGGGGAAATAAGAAGTCAGCCTAAGAAAAAGTCCACTGCTCAAGAGAAGCAAAGAAATAAGGAGAAGCCACATAAGAAAGCCGTATGGCCAGTATGATCATACGTGCTAAGTATGGCATTTAGGGGCAATGGTCAAAGATTTGTTGTGACATTGAGTGTGTAATCATGACTTATGAGACCAATAGGAAAGAAAAAGGCAGCATTAGAGGTCCACCTTGCCATGGCAAGCAGGCATGACCTCATGGAAGAGGACACTCATGTAGAGACACCTCTAACTCGCCCCCTTGATTTCATTATAGCCACACATGAAGTGGATAAAGAAATAAGATACCGACATATAAAATTGAAGCTAAAATAGTAGCATCCAATGGATTTTTGTGAACCTCCGATGCGTCGAATGCAGCGACCATCGCTGCCTCAGTGCGCCTGCACGAAGCAGTATACCTTTTAGATTGTGGTTGCTAGAAGACATTGAATAATGAATATAAAGCTCGAGAAGAGTGAAGTATATGAATTGAAGCTCTCGAAGAGCAAACTATCTGTGATGGACCAAATTTTCAGTAAAAATTTACCAGAAAATGTCCAGAATGCCAACTATCCAGATTTCGATTGCATTGAAGTAATGCTTTTGCTTGATTTATTACATGTTACAAAATATTTTACAGCGGAAATAGAAATATAACCTAGTAATAAAAAGAAAATACATGCCCATACACCATAGGCAAGCCTGAGCATAAGGTAAACCTTAGAAATTGATCCTACGCAAATCTTGTCTTCTTCATAAATATCCATATCAGAGTATAAAGTGGACCTGTAAAAAGAAATAAATTGCCCACATAACGTGGGTAAGTACTAATCGTACTTGCAGGTTTCTTGAAAGAACATCGCTATTAATATATGACAACAGGATTCAAGGAATAGTAAGGCTTATGGTAAATATGCAAATTTTAAAGTTTAAAAGTCCTATCATTATTTTAAAATGATTAATAATAATACAACAAATTCTATCATCTTTCTCCATCCTTACTCATTTGCAATCCAAACAATAATTTTTCATAAATTCATGGATTTTGGTAAATAAGAGAGGCATCACCCAGTTGACGCAACTTCATATACCCGAAGTAAGGTCCATCGATGAATTTGTTATTAGCTCTGCAGAACCTATCTAGCTTTACCCATATAACAGCTCCTTATATGGATGGATGATAAATGTGTCATTCTTATTCATTTTAAACCCAAGTTTTTATAGAAGCAAACGATTTACGAATGACCTTGTCATTCGCTGCCCTTGAGTGTTTCCACCAGCCATACTTGCTGTGACCTGGTCCAAGCCGGCAAAGATAACGATATTTCCGAATTTGCTTCTATATTTTATAGAGCAACGAATCCAGACTTTAACTCAACCAACCACTCAGTCTGGTGCCCTTGAGTATTGCACCTTTTTCCCGGGGTGCCTTGCCCAAGCCAACAAAGTTATCTTTCTGAATTGCTCTATATAAATTCAATCAACCTTCCAGACTACAACTTTTCCACAACAAATAAGTTATCCAATCTAACTTATTTGTACAGACCAATTCTCCAATCTTTACATGTGATAATCAAATTTTAATATTTTTGCCTACACTAAGTTTATCAGAGGTTGATTATTTTTGGTGGCTTTTTAAGGTACTGGAGTTTGGATAAAATTGTACTTGGAATGTATAAATAAATAACTAGAAAATTATATGCAGTAAATAATAATTAAAATAAATGTAGGTATATCAAAATGCTTCAAGGATAAGAAAACCTGCCTTAATTGAAGATCGGATCACACTTATTGAATTTTCAGGACATTTATGGCTAAAGCTTCCAGAGAGTGAAGTTTGTCATCTATACGTTGTAAAAAGAGAGAAACTCCAATAAATATCAAATAAGAAAAGTTTTAAATAAATAACAAAATAAAAGGGTCTGAGGAAAAAGGGTGACGGGTTGTACGATTTTCTAAAAAGTTGAAAATATTTTAAAAGAAAAGGAGGTAGGAGTTTTTATGTAAAAATAGGTATTTTGGGCAGCATGATTTTAAGATTAGTGTATGGATTTGTTAATTTTAGGGTGTTTATTAAAAATGTGGATCAATTGAGCTCTAGAGATCGGGGTCGACAACATTTCTCATGTTGGAGTTCCGAGATAGAGCCAATTGAGGGTAAAAAGAAGATTTTTTAAAAGTTATTCTTTTTACCACTTAAAAATATTTTAAGTAAATTAAAAGAAAAGGGGTAGGAGTTTTGATAAGAATGGGTACTTTGGGTAGCATAAGGCTATGGTTGAAGTAATTATTGTGGAGAGATTTTTATAATTTGTTTAGGATGAATTGATATTTATAGAGTTTATATTGGAATATTTCTAATTGACCTTATAGTGATAAAGAATTGATTTTGGGCATTATGTAAATATTTATAAAATTCATTAGGCAAAAATCTTATATTAATTTTATTTTTAAGGAAAGTTTTAATTGGATTAAAGAGAGGTTTTAAATTTAAATTTGAATTTTTATAAGGTTTAAAAATGTATAGATATTATTTCTAGATATAAAACATTATTTTAAGAAATTTTTATATAGGAAGTTTTATTAATTCTTCTTCTATATTTTTTAATTAAAATATTTAAAGAGAGAGTAATAGGATTTATTTAGGGTATTTTATTAGAAACATATGATATTTTATATTTTTATATAATTCTTTATTTTATTTTAGATTTGTATGAATTCAGGCATTATGAATGGAAATAGAAAATAGTTTGAAATCTTACTGGGCTTTAGACAATATTGGGCTTAGCCCATATGAAGCCTTGGGCGGTGACAAGGGAGACCCAAAGGGCAGTGAGAGGGGTTTTAGCCGGTGCGGCTGACCGGTGGGACCGAAGTGTTAGTGTAAGAGAAAGGGAAATAATGGGGAACGACGGTGGAGCTCGTCCGCGATGAGGCTTAGCGGCCAAGTAGTAATGGGATTGATTTCATGAAATTGGGAGTAAGTGGACTTCTTTGGTGGTCGCGGCAGGGTTCAAGACGGCCGGAGGTGGCGGCGCGATGAGATGGTGGCGGCGGCAAAATGGGACGCCGGTGATGGGGTTCTCCGGTGAGCTTTAGGAGTAGAGAGTGGGTGGAGGAGGTTGTTTGTGCTATTGCGAGGCCGAAGGTGGCCTTTTATAGGCGGGGGATGGCTTGGCCGCTACAAAATCAAAGAAATGGCGGCGGCGCTGGCGGCGCGTCGGAGCGCGATTCGTTGCGCTCGGTGGCCGGATGAAGTCGATGATGTGGAGGATGAGCTTCGCGGAGTCGAGAATAATCTGGAGAGTTCAAAATCAGGGGCAGAGGTGAGTTCCAACGGCGGCGCGTGTCTTTTCCGGCGAAATCAGCGGCGGAGGCGGCGGCGCCGGACTTGGGAACGACATCGCGTGGACCTAGATTGGGATGGGTGACGTGGTCACTCTTGATCCGTCGGATCTATTTGGATGGTTGGGATTTAAAGGTCGAAGCGGTATGACCTTCAGCCGTTAGATCAATGTGATTTGATCTCAGCCGTTAGGTGTCACTTATGGCACCAGCGGGGAAAATGGGCCGTTTCGGCCTTGGGCTTTAGGCCCAAGTGGGGCTCCGGGCTGAGGAAGAAAAGTGTATTCCCAAAGGGGAAAGCGTATTTCCCATTTTTCAGAAAAGAAAAGAGTTTTAGAAATTTGTAGAAAATTATAGGTAAATCATAAAAATATGAAATAAATTTCTAAATTCTTAGAAAAATGAGGAGAATTTAATTATGCAATAATATTGGTTACTTATGTAATAAATATTTTTGAAAAATAAAGGATGTGTCTTTCTTTTTAGTAATAAATAGGTATTGGATTTGGAAATGCATCAAAAATTAGGAAAAGTTAAAGGGGATTTTAAATATGATTTTTGTGAAAAAAAATTTTATGCTAAAATGATGAAAATATGGGTATGTTACACTATCTCAACAAAGAATTGAAACTCTAGTAGAGCAAACCTTATTCTCATGATTGATTTTACCTTTATTCCAGTATATTTGAAGTTGCAATCCTTGTTTGAATTATATGAACTATAAATTTTGCCATTGCCTGATTGCAATATAGAATTTGGTAGTGCCCTATGTGGGAGGTATGCATTGTTGATAGTGGAACAACAAATAAAATTGAAGAGAGACCAAATACTCCAGTAGATTATGAAGAACACTGGTAGTATTAGAATTATCACAGGTAGCGATTTATACATATCAGACTCAAGAAGAGTCATAAGAATAGTAACTATTAGTACTACACTAGCACTTAGGGAAGCATTGTCATACCTGGAATTCACTCTGGCTCTCTTAGGACATCCGTGCAAATGAGTTTCACGTAGAAACCAATGAAGAAAATGAAAAGAATACTTACGCATTATGAAGCATGGCGGATACAAGAATATAATCTTAGAAAAACCTCCTTCATTTGAATATGGGCTATACTACACTTAGAATCTGTGCACCTGAAGTGTACACTCTCTTGAATTCTGAATTTAGAAGCTCTGATCTCTTCTGTTTGGCATAGTAAATTTGCTATCCTGAACTAAAGATAATGAGGAGAAAAATAAACAACTCATAGGGCCATAGTATTACTTTTATAATTTCCCGAATCATGAAGATTTTCGTGTGCACTCTCTATGCCACTGGGAAACTAATACATGGGCTCCTACCCTAAATTGAAATAAGGATTATGTGCAGCCTAATATAGCCCGTATTAGGACAATTACGTACTTTTGGCGCTCATTAATCTACAAGGAATCGTGCATTTATGAAACTGATTTTGCAGATCATAAGAACTAAGAATATATTTCTTTGTTGTTGTGTGAAGTTCATCAAGAAGAATGGACAACACTAAAGAATTCACAGCATTGGAAAATAAAGAAGAGCACTCGGTACCTTATGTCCACATGAAGAATGGACTAGAAATGGCATTAATTTTATGAATCAAATTAATTGCCAGGCCACTCTTGCAGAGTTGTAACTGAAAGAAACTACAAGCAGTAGCCCTCATTAATTAGTGTAAGAGGACACGCAGTCTCACAAACATCCAACTAGTGCATGAAAGGGTCTGAAATTTTCCACTTTGAAATTTTTGAATGTAAATGTATCTATACCACACAAAAAAATGAATTGCATATTTGATGAGGATCTTTTTCCGTCATTAGGGGGAGGAATAGAACCCTTGATAATAGAATGCTGAAAAATCACGTGAAAAGCCACGTAGACCCCCGTGCATGACCCGCACTAGTAAAGCAAATGATGAAGTCTAGAAGACATTTAAAGCAATGAAATCTGTCTAATCATTTTTGTAATTTGAAGGATGTGATCAAGTCGCATTACTTGGAGTAATGCACCAGAGAGGGTTAAAATACCATAGAAGGTATCCCTCATCCTGTTCCGAGGCCTCAGAGAAAAGGACAGGAAATCTGGTTACTCGAATCCTAATTATCCGGGGACGCCTAAAGAAAAATGGATAAGAGAGCTTGCCACAGCCAATCACAAAAATGCTTCGAAGAAAAATAAGGGGAGCCAGTTGAGTCCTGGCAACTTTGGTGAGAAGCCTGCTAGCGAGGTGCTCCCAGATTTAAATATACCGGTAACAACAGAAGAAGAAGCCGAAATGAATGTGAGTACACACATCGGCAATAATAAACTAAAGGAACTTGCTCCCGTAATGGAAATAGCGGTGAAGAGCAAGTAGAAGTGCATGAAGCATCCCGTGATGGAATAGCTATGAATTTTGAATTAGCAAGAGAGTGTTTGAATTGAACAACAGCCATTGTCAATACAAAGGAAATAAAACAGAATTGCTACCATTATTGAATTTGATCTCAAGCCTGCATCTCTCGGAAGAGTGCGAGAAATGCTGGATTGAAAGGAATGGAAGATGGAAATTTCCGTGAAACAAGAGAAATGAATGAGGAAGTAGTATGGTACAAGAAAGGCTGATGGCTCACTCTCTGGTCATGCGATAAACTACCTTTAGACATTTAATCTGATTGGCAGTGCTCAACATGAAGTTGAGGATAAAAAAATGAATGGAAGGATGTTGTCACTGAATATATGTATAGAGACTTGGATCCAGACTTATATATGAAGATACATGAAGTATCACCGTCCTGAACCATGGCAGAGCAAATAGAAATCCGTATAGTGTGAAACTCGATGAGTCACTATATGGATTGAAGTAAAGAAATAGAAGAAACAAATTCATACTTGAAGTATGACTTAGAAGTAAAAGATTTGTGTATTGTAGCTTAAGCTTGTAGCTTGAGCATATCCACGAAGGAATTTTGGTACACTAGTCAGCCTACACTCGGCATGTGTTGGAAAGGTTTGGTTTTAAGAATGCGTAATTGGAACCCCTATGATCAGAAGGTCATTGCAAGCAGACCAAGACCCATACAGGCCTAGAGAAGAGAGGGAGGAAGTCCTAGAATCTGAAACCCCATACTTAAGTGCAATTGGTGCGCTCATGTACCTCGCGAACAGCACTAGGCCGGACATTGCGTTCGCCGTGAATTTGCTAGCTCAGTACAGTGCAGAGCCAACCAAAAGACATTGGAAGGGGATCAAGGACATCTTTCGATACCTTCAAGGAAGTAAGGATCTTGGCTTGTTTTACGAAAGGAATCAAGAATTGAATCTAGTTGGCCATACAGATACAGGGTACCTGTCTGACCTGCATACTGGTAAGTCACAAACGGGGTATATTTTCCTTTGTGGTGGGACGGCCATTTTATGGAGGTCGTCCAAACAGACACTTGTGTCAACTTCTACAAACCACTTGGAAATAATTGCCCTGTATGAAGCCTCTTGGGAATGCGCATGGCTTCGAAGAATGGCTCAACACATCCAGAAGTCATATGGATTAAATATTGAGCAAACCCCACAATAATCTATGAAGATAATGCAGCATGTGTTGCTTAAATGCAAATGGCTATGTGAAAAGCAACCTTACGAAACATTTTAACTGCTATGTGAAAAGCAACCTTACGAAACATTTTAACCCCAAGTTCTTCTATACTTATGAAATGCATAAGATGAACGAGATCAAGATATTGCACACTAAGTCATGCGAGAATTTAGCCGATTTATTCACTAAGTCTCTTCCAGCATCTACTTTCGAAAGGTGTGTAAATGAAATTGGGATGAAAAGACTTAGAGAAGTGCAGATTTCAGGGGGAGAATGTTCACATACTCCAAAGTAGATTTTAGACATGTAGTCTGAGTACCCAAGGGAATGTCATGAAGACGATTTGAAAATTGGATGAATTGTACTCTTTTTCTCTTAGTGAGTTTTCACAGAAGTTTCTCACATAAGGTTTTTAACGAGGCAATTCGTGCAGCACAAGGCGTATGCTATGTACTCTTTCTCCAAATTTTTCCCACTGGGTTTTTATGGAGTTTTAATGAGGCATATGCATCTCGCGGCAAAGGCCAAGAGGGGAGTGTTGAGAAACCGGCCCACGAAGGCCCGGTATTGGCCCATGCCGAAACCCTAGAGCCACACTATAAAGGAGGAGGGTTCCCTATTATATACACATGAGAAAGTAATAAAAAATCGTTCTCTCCTACATCTCTCCTACATCTGTATTCATACTCTGATTGTCTTGCGTATAAATCAACAACATCGGACTACACCCGGTAGCGTGGTTGTTTAACAATTAACATGCATCTAGGAGTTTATTAGCTAGCTGGTGGGTGCCGTGGAGCCAGAGATGCAACCGTGTGAGCGAGTCTTCAGGAGCGAACTGGACTCAGCTCTGGACACGTGAGCGTGACGTTCGGCTGAAGGCGCAAGCATCGGATCAGCAGCTCCGCGTACTTACAGTGGATGGCCGAGTCGTCGGGAGGACGTGCATGCGTGCGGGCATCTATGGGTGTGTTTGGTCGCCGGCTCGCAGTATCAACTCAGCCAGGCTGTATGAGTTCAACCAGATTGGTGGGAGTCAGACTGAGGTGATGCGAATAAGTGTTGTTTGGTTGGTTGCATGAGATTGTACAGGCTGTACAGAGATGTTGTTTGATTGGCTGCATGAGAAAATCAAAAACAAATATTGCAACAAAAATAAATTCAAAAATAAAAATAAAAATTCAAACAAACAAATACCGGAAGGAAAATAAATTTAAAAATAAAAATAAAAATAAAAATAAAAAAACAAATACTAAAAAATCAATAAATTCAAAAATAAAAATAAAAATTCAAAAAATCTGAAATTTTTTTAAGGCCTTGTACTTGAACCTACGATTTTATTTTTTTTTGTTTCATTGATTTTGGATGTCGTTTGAATTTTAAAAAATTTTTGAAAGTTCGCTAGAAATGCAAGTTTCCTTGTTAGTCTGCAAGTTCAAGTTCGCTGCGCGCGAAACAACCGGAGTTCTCGTTTTTCGCGGGCCTGGCTCCGCAGCCTTGGTTGCACGCGTTGGGCATGGCCAAGCCACCTAGCCAGGCAACCAAACGCGAGCGGTGCTGCATCTCGCGGGCCTGGCTGGTGTTGGTCAGGCAACCAAACACATCCTATGTGCTGACGTGGAGATCACGTTGCATTAGCTAGTGGAGTCATTATATATCCTTGAATGTCTTGTAGTAGCTGAAGTGGAGAGCTAGGAGAGATAGGTAGCTAGAAACAAAAAGAACGGCATATATTCAAGTCAGTTGTAATCTTGAGTCGGTGGTCGTCTCTAATAGCATTGTTCCTTACAATCTCAGTGAGCTAAATACAAGAATACAAGTGTGTATTTGTAACTCTTGTGTTCTGTATCCATGAGTTCGTGTGTGTTGATTTTATTCATAGGAGAGCCAACATTTTACTCTGATAACTCTTTGCCAGACTATGCTCAGCTTTTCTTTATGAAGCTATCGTTTCTTTAGCAACAATTTATTTAGATTTAATATAGTTCAAGAGTTTGCTAAGAAAGTTGTGATCTTCTGTCTTGTTAACTGGCTCCATTCAAAGTGACCCATGGCCGGATTATTTTACAGTTTACACTGGCTAGTATAGATCATGCTAGTACCTACCACTGGAGCATCCATCCATGCTAACAATGGGAAACCCAAGATCACATGGATTGGACTTTTAGTGCTAACAAAGGTTCTCTTCCAGTGAGGCTATGATCTGGAATCGTGAAGTCCTTGAGCATACTGGCCAAATGGCCATACCAAAACCATAATACACATAGAAGAAAACTTGTAAGCAAACAACGTTCACCATAAAAGTTTGGAGATAAGCTGGAAAATAATATGCAAGCAGAAAAAATAAAGAGAAAAACAAAGGTGAGGTAAAATAACTGAGGTATTATGAAAGCATATAATGAGTTTGTGATGGTTATCTATAGGCAAAGAAAAAAGCGAGCCCACGGCAAGCTATACTTACCATTTTTTAAAGAAAACAGTACTTGGCAATAAGAAAACTAATCTTTAAATTTTGACACGGATAAAAGACCAACCAAAATGCAGCTTCCCAGCTCTCATGTGACAATTTAGATGATGGCTCACATGTTGTATTGATATTATCATAGCAATCTATAAAACCCATATATACAATTTCAGTTTCAGTTCAGCATGCCACCATTTTTTAATGTTCAGTATGATTTATGAGCAAAGGCATCATGCATTGATCTTGGCAATGTTGGCTTAGCCCACGAAATTGCTCAAACTAACTGATGGAACCAAAAAACAAAAATCACACCCACAAACATCAGAGAAAGGGACTACATCATATACTTTTCATTGATCTGTTACAACGTTACAAAAGACATACTCAAGTCTATTTATAGACTTGTGAACCGACTAAACCTAAAACGACTTAGGTATAAATAATTAATACCATGTCTAGCTAGTGCTAAACTGTTATGTTGCCGATTAAGCTCTCGCAGCTTCTGGCTTCTTCTTCATAGGTAGAGAAGTTGATTACTACTACTTCAATTTTTGCCGACAAGGCCACCGGAGGAAACCGACTTAAGCATCACTAAATAAGCTTACTAACCAATTCAAGATTAATGCTAACAATCTTCCCCTTAATCTTGAATTTTAACTCTAATTTTTTTGAAGCAGTCGAACACACCAACGACAAGCTCAACTTTTCTTAGACATAGGATGGCGATACAACTATTCAACATCCCACACTATACTGGTTTCAACTTTAGAAAGACAACTTATCTTTTGAATGTCCTGGACATAACTCGTCATAACCTCCTATGTATTTCGACTTCAAGATGGCGTCACATCTTTTCAACATCTTGGACACAACTCGTCGAAGCCTTCTTTTTTTCGGACTTGATTTCAGGATGGCGTCTTAACTTCTCAACATCCTGGTCATAGCTTGTCGAATCCATCTTTATAGCAGTGTTGGCTCATATTCAGCACATGCTTCTATAAGATTTAACTCGGTTCTATCCTTCTTCGGATTCTTGTACTCTGAGGCAAAGTGCCCGAAAATTTGATAGTTGAAACAGCGAATCTTGGATTTGTCAAATTTTCTATTCTTCTTACCTTTGCCCATGGCATTAGCTTCCCACTCAACACGGGTAAGAAGAAGTTGTCGATCATCCTTGGTGTCTTCAAATCTATGAGATCCCTCCTTGTGTGTCTTCAGACGACTGATTAGTTCTTCGACCGTCATCTTCTTGAGGTTGGTGAACTGCTCGAGTGTAGTGACCACAGTTACAAATCTCCTCGGGACGGCACGAAGGAATTTCCTAACAACGTATGATTCCTTCATCTTTTCCCCAAGGCCTTGAATCCTGCTTACAAGAGATGTTAGTCTTATAGAGAAATCATTGATGCTCTCAGACTCCTTCATGCGCAAACTCTTAAATTCTAATTTGAGATTTTGCACACGCGCCTTCTTTACTTGATCTTCACCAAGGAACATCTTCTCCAAGGTGCTCCAGGCTTCCTTGGCAGTTTCTTTCTCCGCCAACAGCATCGTCATATCTTCTGGTATAGGTTGAAAGATCGCCGCAAGTGCCATCTAGTCCTTCTTCTCATCCACCAGCACTAACGAAGTGATCGCATCCCAAATACCCTGCGCTCACATAAAAACTTTCATCTTCAAGGCCCATGCTGCCTAGTTATCTCGCGAGAGCATCAGATATTGAAGGGTCACACTCCCTTCTCTCGTCGGAGCTCTTGACACCACCATGTTCCTAACCCCATCACCAGATGTTGCCATGTCCGTGACATCGTCGCCCAACGCAGCCGACATGGTCTTGCTTGGAGAGGGCATGTGCTTCGGCATCAACCTCTAGCTCATGGACGTCCAAGCTTCAACTCGGACGTGACTCTAAAACCTGGGTGCTCTGATACCAATTGTTGTCTTAGCCTAGGAAATTGCTCAAACTAACGATGGAACAAAAAAATCACACCCACAAACCTCAGAGAAAGGGACCACATCATATACTTTTCATTGATCTGTTACAAGGTTACAAAAGACATACTCAATTCTATTTATAGACTTGTGAACCGACTGAACCTAAACCGACTTAGGTATAAACAATTAATACCATGTCCAACTAGTGTTAAACTGCTATGCTGCTAATTAAGCTCTTGCAGCTTATGGCTTCTTCTTCACAGGTAGAAGTTGATTACTACTACTTCAATTTTTGCCGACAAGGCCACCGGAGGAAACCGACTTAAGCAGCACTAAATAAGCTTACTAACCAAATCAAGGTTAATGCTAATAGGCAACACAGCGCAGCAACAAATCATCTGTAGACATGTTAAATACCTGCAAGATTAAATTCCTGTATAGAAAGCAGACTAAACAAAGGAATGATATATTATCACTAGTCCACACTAGGCATCTAGAAGTGCAGTACTCCATCAAGTTTCTATGAGGGAAGAACAAAAGTCTCTTTGCCATGAGGTTCTTGCGGGGATTTAGGTTTTTGTGGCGCTGGGGATTTCGGGATGGACGGACGAGTGTGGAGATGGAAGATGAAGGGCTTGGGTGCTGATTTGGGGTGAATCGGGAAAGCAGCGGCATGGGCTATGTATTTACTGTGATGATGAAAGGATTCAAAGAAACGCTTTATTTCCCCAAGATATGAAAAATTCTTGTATTTTAGATTGGATGGTCACGTCTACTCAACAAAGATGCAGTTCAAAGGTGGCAACTACCAAGTTAAGAAATTCGTACAAATAATTATTTATTTTTCCTTGAAGGGCAAAAAAAGCATTGTTAACCACAAGGTTTCTCTGTTTCGGTCTTCAATAGAGTTTTGAAAAAAAAAATAAGAAAAAAGAATTTGACGACTAGCAGGAGCAGCCACCTCCTGCCGTAAAGCCCATCAAGGCCCATAAAGCCCATCGCAGTTCAGTCTAGGGTTTTGTCTTCGCAGCGTTTCTCACCCCTTATAGGTCTATATATAAGTACCTCCGCCGCCACCTGCGGCCCCTTTCCTTCGCAACGCCTCCATCTCACCGTCCCCGCCGCCGCCGCTGCTTCCTCCCTTCGCCGCCACCGTCGCCATGGGTAATCCTCTGCCAGGAGCGCCAAAATTTTAACTCCCCCCTCCCCCTTCTTCTTGCGGATCTGACAGCGTACGTTTTCTTTCACCGCGTGCGCTAATGGCAGCCCGGATCAAGGTGCACGAGCTGCGGGGAAAGAACAAGGCGGAGCTGCAGGCGCAGCTCAAGGACCTCAAGTCGGAGCTCTCCCTCCTCCGCGTCGCCAAGGTCACCGGCGGAGCGCCCAACAAGCTCTCCAAGATGTACGCGTCTCGCATTTGTCCGCGTCGCATCTTTGGGCATCTGCCTCTGCTGGCGGATCGAACCGTACTAAATCCGGTGCTTTCTTGCTCGCAGCAAGGTGGTGCGCACCTCGATTGCGCGCGTGCTGACGGTGATCTCACAGAAGCAGAAGGCGGCTCTGCGGGACGCCTACAAGAAGAAGAAGCTGCTGCCCCTCGACCTCCGCCCCAAGAAGACCCGCGCCATCCGCCGACGCCTCACCAAGCACCAGGTACAGTGCATATACTCACCACACATGCAGACGACAAGTCTCTTGCTGTATGACATGATTGATTCCAAACCTGTGAGATTTGAATTTGTACGATAAATTGTATTGGTGGTGTTGCTAGTGATGCCATTCGGTTAATACTCGTATTATCTTCATAATCATTATGATTGTACTCTCTCCTCTAGTGGAACAGTCATCAGATGATGATAATTAGCGGTGGCAGGGTTGTGATTACATAATATATACTTGTATTTTGTGTATTGAGTCCTCATGATTGATATGACATGAATAGATTAGTGTCCCTAGATATGTGAAAGTTGAAAGGAATAATTGATAGTTTGCCCCAAAGTACTTGCTCAATTGATGATTTGCCCTCTATTACATACTCCTTTACTATATGTCCCAAATTTCTTTGTCTAATTGATAAAATGCCCCATTTTGAAATTTTGAGCAAAATTTGCTATAAAACAAGCGTAAAAGGTTCTTTCTACCCCTGTAATTTGCCTTTTACTTCTGAAAGATGATGTATCTATGAGCGAGTGTAGAAAGAAAAGTGGAGATTGGATCATTGGATTTGTAGCTCGTTTTGCTATCTATGAACGTTCTTGCCTCATTTCTTTTTCTTTCTTGCGTACCTCTTTCTTGCGGGTTGATGATCACTGTTATTTTGATGTACTTACTTTTGAGTTCAAAAGATTGCACTAGGGGCAAATTGTTGTATGGCAAATTCCAGGGGTAGAAAGGACCTTTTGCACTTGTTGTATGGCAAATTTTGCTCAAAGTTTTAAAATGGGGCATTTTATCAATTGGGCGAAGAACTTTGGGACATATAGTAGAGGAGCATGTAATGAAGGGCAAATCATCAATTGAGCAAATACTTTTGAGCATATCATCAATTATCCGTTGAAAGGAGCCTGATTGTATGGTTATGCAACACAGGCTGTTTGGTTATGCAACAGCGCTTGCATGCAAATTTTTGTTTGGATGAGTTAAAAGACGAGTCTTATTTGCTTTAATCAGTTTTGAACTTTGAAGGTGCATTGCACATAACCCTCTAGAAGTCAAGAAGAGCTAATAATAATAATAATTTTGTGGCCCACGACGTGGCACCTTGGGTAAATGAAATGCTGGCTGACATCAGGGGTTGCAATTTTCCCACGTTCTATTTTAATAACATTGTATTTGTGCGTACCTCATGAACCATGGCAATACTGATTGGTAACTAACAAAATAAAATATAAGGCAGACCTTGTGAAATGAAACATGTTTTTCATGTTGATCACATTAAGCTAGAGATGGCACAGGTACACATTACTTATATATGCCATTACATTTTACTGAATTTATTATAGAAACTTGTAGTCTATTATTTATGGATCTAATCCTTATGGATTGGTTGTATGTAGTCAGTTTGGGTCTTCCATCTGAATTTTTTGTTCTTATTTGACAGCTTTCTCTGAAGACGGAGAGGGAAAAGAAGAGGGAGAAATACTTCCCCACGAGGAAGTATGCCATCAAGGCGTAGGTCAAGAACATGAGACGTTATGTTTAGCACAATACTGGACAATTTATTTGCCTGGCTATCGGTTAAATTTGATGTTATATTATGTACGAACGCTCCTTGTGGTCTTGAGTACAATGCGATTGGGTCCAATTCCATCAAGTGCCTAGTTTGGTTAAACTTAGTTGAGTGTTGGAATTGATACCTAATTTCGTATTATTGCACTTTTTGGTGGGGCAACTCATCTATCCTCGTTCATCAGACTGCTTGCGTCAAGTTTGGTGGTGTGCTTTGTAGTTTTCGGTGATATTCTTGATAACGCTAAACCAGATGTTTGTAAGTTATTTTCTTGGTACTGTTGGTTGAACATTAGATGGAGTATAAAGCTGAACAAAAAACGGAGTGTAGCATGTTTCTGTCACTAATTGGCTGCCTTTCGTTCATAGAAGTCTGCAATAATCACTATTGTCCCACGGATAACCACTAGGGCTGAAACTTTGGGCTTTGGCTTGTGAGCAGCTTGGCTCGGGCTTGGCTCGTCTGCAAATGAGTCCGAGTCAAGCTGCCTTACTAGCTCAGTGTGTTTTGCGAGCCAGAGCCAAGCTAGAGGTGGCTCGCTCGTGGCTCATGTTGCGTGGCCCATCAGCCCAACGTGAGTCCCTAAGCCTACGACCTAGTCACCGATTTTCCAACCCGAGTGAGCCTACCCTATGGCCACGAACCCACGACCCACTACTTCACTAGGTCAACCCACTACTTCGCTAGGTCAACCCTCCCGACTAGGGGTGTAAATGGAGCATATAATTTCCAACCGACCGAATAAGTTTGGACAGTGATTTGGATAATTATACGGATATCTTTTTTTTGTGGATATGGATATAGATATGGGTACTGGGTGCCGGATACGGATAATGCGGATATTATTCGACGGATAATGCGGATATTATCCGACGGATAATATTCGAAGAAAAATATGGATAATATCTGATGGATATTGTCTGAATCCATTCTAGAGGCTATGGTGCCTGCTAGCATACCGGGCGTCCCACAAGAGTCCAGCAAACCACGATACTCTCCAGGTCCAGGCCACCGCACCAATCACCATCCCACCAACACCAAGAACATGGACAACTCAAGAAGTAAGGCTGATGTGTGTGACCCTTGTTCTTCTATGTTAATCTGATATTACTCCATGCTTTCAAAATTATTTTCTTTAACTTAATTAGCAGTACGCAGTAGGCAGCGCTATACTGCAATATCTCTTTATTGGTGAAATTGTTCACTCCAAGACATATATTGATTCTTTTTCCTAGCATGTGTTTTCGAATAAGCGTATTATCCGAGGAAATATCCGTTCCAACAAATATCCGATCTGATATTATCCATATTCGTATCCGACACTATCTGTGTCCATATCCGTGTCCGGCACTATCTGTATCCTATTCGTATTTGAATAAAAAATATGGATATGGATACAATATTCATGATATCCGACTGTATCCGATCTGTTTACATCCCTACTCCCGACCCCGTCCTCATCGTCCTCGAGAGGCAAGCCCCATGGACCCCATCCCCAATCCCTAACCCTAGCCCAGCCGCCCACCCGAAACCCTAGCGGCTTGTGGCTAATGTAGGCTGATAGCGGCTTCCTCCCATGGTGATGGATGCGCGCAAATAGATGCGGATCCAACTCGCGGAGACCACCCTTTCTACCAGGACCACAACCTCCTCCCATCCTCCACCTCAAATGAAGGAGAAGGCGGCGGATGTGAGTACTCATGTGACCTCTGCCTGCGCTGACGCTACGTCGAGCTTCGCCATCGACCTTGGGCCATCTACGATTACGACCGAGCCATCCGGCTCGCCCCTCAAACCATTTGCGACGGCGACGGCGACGGCGACCGCGAGCACGCCAACACCATCGAGCCCCGTTACTGGCGCTGTGCCTGAGCCCGCTCCACCGACCTCTACCGTCGGGACTTCCACTCTTGCTGGTACTGCTCTAGCCGATGGTGTCAGAGGAGGCCGAGTCCTTAAGAAATCTTCCAGTAGGAGGCCGCCACGGCAACGGTAACAAGCTCCACCGCCATCCGCTTCTTCTCGGCCAAGTCGGTGACTTCGGTCAAGAGGGCTGCAAAGACGTGGCCCGCCGCCATTGAGAGTGTTGGACGTCGGTAGCTGAACCAGAAGAAGGTCTACTTACTGCTCCTCAGTCGTTAGTCCTCACCGCTCTATACTGCGAAATGATTGGGGACGCGAAGACAGGCGACGGTTCGTCTCCCCGCGACGGTTTATATCAGGCAGCTTTCCCTTCGCTGTTCCCCTTTACGCTCTCTTGTGCCATTTGCTCTTCTTGCCTTCCTCATTCTTTCACTCTTCCGCCGTTTTTCTGCCTTCCGACCTCTTTCTTTCCGATGGTGCCCTTTACGCGGAGTCTCCTTTCTAAGGACGACCTGAAGGGGTTGGAAGCCGCCGGCTTCATCGAGGTCGGCGGTTGGAGGGCGGCCGACGAGGAGACGGTTCCCGCGCCCGAGCGCAAGGAGTTCTTTTGCTTCGAGCTTTTTACGGTTCACGGGCTCCCGGTTCCGGAGTCCGATTTCTTTGCCGCCGTCTTGGCTCAATGTGGGATCGAGTTGGTGAATCTCAATCCCAACTCGATCCTATTCCTGACGATCTTCGCGCACCTTTGCGAGGCGTTCGTCGGAGTGGAGCCGTCGGTCAGCCTCTTCCTCAACTTCTATGAGCTGACCACGACCGGCGGGAGCAATGCGGCGGGGTGCGCCTACTTCAAGCTCCGCCGCGATATGAAGCCCGCGTACCTGGTGTTCAAGGCCAAGGAGAACGTCGGGGGGTGGGCGTCGCGGTGGTACTACGCCAAGGTGCTTAGCGACTACGGGCTGTGGTTTGCGAACACGAGCCCTGGGAAGCTGACGTTGCCCCGTCCTTCACTGGAGCCGGCGGAGGTAGCCTCGGCGGCCAAAATCCGGGATTTGGCCGGCTGGGGGCTTAACGGCTATGGCATCGTAGCCAACTTCATCAGGCACCGGGTGAGCCCGCTGCAGAAGCGGGTTCGCCCTTTCTTCAAGATCCACGGATGGGACGATCTCACCCGCGAAGGTACTTCCTGTAAGTTCCTTTCTTCGACCTTATAGTCCTTTGCCCGAGCTTTCCTTGGGTATGTTTTTGATGTTCCCGCTTTTTTCTTTCTAGCCCTACCCTAGGACGACGTGGTCCGGGCTGTGAGGCTTCTCCTGCCCGCGAAACATAATGAGCCATCAGGCTCGGGAATCCGCAATGTCCTGGACGAGGTACGTGTCCTCGTGGGCTTAAGCGCCCCTGGAGGCGGTCTCCCATGGCGCGGGCTGATGCTTCCTAGCTTGTCTCGCAGTGGGAAGCGAGCGAGGAAGCTAGGCTCGTCGCACTTGCGTTGGTGGCGGTTCCCGGGGCTGCCAGCTCGACGACTGGCGATGGCGCGGGCTTGGTCCCGGCGCGGAAAGGGCGGGACGCGACCACGCGACCGCCCCTAAAGAAGCGAACCGGACCGCTCCTGGGCTAGAATTTCCCGGAACCGAGACTCGGCCGCCGCGCGGGATACCCAGCCGGCGCCAAAGAGGCATCGGTTGGTGCTGGATGATGATGAGGACTCGGATGACGGGTTGGCCGGGACGGATGTCGAGCTTGCTCGTAAGTCACTATGCCTTGTAGTTTCTTCTTCCTCTCTCCACCTATCATGGTTCCCGGGCTTGATCGGTCGTGCTCTGATCACTTCCTTTTTGTTTTCAGTCGCCATGTCCTCCCAGGCGGGGGAACTCATCCCGGTGCGGTCAGAGGAAGTAGCTCGGGAGAACGACCCCGTTAAGGATGAGCCCGGGCGTCGAGGCTCGGGGCCCTTCTTCCTCCTGTTGGTGGCACGCAATGACATGCGCTCCCAGGCCGTGCTTGTGGAGGTGGAGACGGATGACAGGACATCGCACCTGGCGCCGCTCCGTGTCGAGGGGCGGACATCGACCGGGTGGCGTCCAATTGACTTCGGCGGTTTGTCGGAGCTTTTTTCGGGGAGCAACATACCCGTCCCTCCACTGGACATGGGCGACACCCTTCTCCTTGGCTGGAACTGGCCCGTCCGGGTTATCACAGCCGCCAGCGTCGTCCCGGTGAAGCTGTGGACCATGGCCCCGCTGGTCGCCGCTGGATGGATCGTGGCGACGCCAGCGTGGGTCGAGCACGGGCTCGCTTCTTGCCGACGAGCGGGAAGAGCCCATCCGGCCGACCGGTTCGGTCGATCGCTCGAGTGGTGGTGGCCGGAAGGTGGTTAAGCGAAAGCGAGCGTCGGTGTAAACTGACTTTGCCCCCGAGCCATGCCTTCAGGCTGTTGATGCTGCCAGGCTTATAAGGGAATCAGCCGAGCCGGCGGAGGAGGCGGTGCCGGGAGTGGCCGACGGGACCCAGGCCAAGCCGGCGGAAGGGGTGCATGTGGCTGCAGGAGAAGCGGGCGAGCCTGCGGGAGGCTCGGCCGTGCCTATAGAGGCGCTTCGAGAACCAAGCACGGGCGACTGGTTGTGGCGCTGCTGCTTTCAGAGTGCTCCCGGGCTCGTCTGAGTCCATGATTGCGGCGGCCGTAAGGCGGGTAAGTGCTTTCGAGCTTGGCCTTTGAGGTCTTGTGTCGACCACAGCAGGTTCTTTCTTTACCCTTAGCCTACTCTCTTGGTGCGCTTCTACATGAGTCGTTGGCATCGCTTGCTTTCGTTTAGGCGAACACGATGCTTAGCCGAAGCCCTTGAGCAGACGGCGCCTGCGGGCGACAAGAGTCGAAACAGCGCCGAGCTAGAAGAAGCTCGCTCGAGCTCAGTGCAGGTAGTGACTCTGGAAGCTCGAGTCGCGGCGGCGGAAGCGGCCCTAGCCGCGGCGCGGGATGATGCCGGGGAGGTTTCCCGTCGGTCGCAGGAGGCCCTTAAGGCCGAACGCGACCGTTCCACCAAGCTCGAGGAGCACCGTCGGTCGGTGGAGGCGTGCCGCACCGCCGAGGTTGCCCGTGCAGCGGAGGAGCGCGACCTCCTAGCTGCGGAGCTCTCCCGGGCGAAGTTCGCTGCAGCCGCGACGGAGGATCTGCTATAGACCCACCGGGACACCGTGCGGGACTTGGAGGCATCCAATGAAGTCTTACGGACTAAAATGCAAACTGCCCGGGATAGGGAAAAAGACTTCCTCGAGCTTCAGAGCCAACATGACGAAGTGTTGGCCGAGCTTCGCAAACTCAGGTGCCAGCCTAAGTCGTAGGCCCTTGTATTTTTCCTTTTTCTCGGGCGGTGATCCGACTCGCCCTTTTTTGTGAATACTCTTGAAAATGCTATTGACTTGTTTTGACCTTTTTCCTTTTTCGCCCCTTCGGTCCACCTTCTCCCTAGAACGCCAATCGTCGATTTGACTGTTGCGCCATGTCCCGAGAGACATTCGCATCAAATCTTGGAAACAGTTCTTCATCGGAGCTGCTTCCCGACGGTGTCATTCCTGAGATCTCTTCGACTTCCTGATCTTGGCTATAAAAAGAGATCGATGCGGCAGCCACTTTTCATTCCAAACTTCTTTCTTCCGTACCTCCTTCTCCTCTTGCTTCCATAGATCATGAAGAGTTCTTGGAGGTCATTTGGGCGGAGTACGATCTCGCCCTCGCTGAGGTCGCGGAGGAGGAGGCCCATGCCCGCGATGTCGCCACCATCGTGGTACTGATCGAGGTCGTCCCGGTGCTTGCCGAGGTGGCCGGTGTGATCGTCGAGGCGCTGGTCCGCGCCCGCCGAGGCTTTGTGTAACTAGCTTGCAAGCCATTCCGAAGTTTTTTAATAAAGTTGTTTTGTTGTTGCTTCCTTCTTTTGCTGTTTTTCCTGCGTGCAAACGAACGCAAGTAGTCGTATACGCAAGAAAGGATTCGAATGTCGTAATATAGTCCTATCGATCCTAGCCCCCGAGCCATGGCCGAGCTTCTGAAGAGAAGCTCGGGCGTGGCTTAGAGAAGATCGAAAGTCCTTACTTGGGTATTCGACCTTGGAAAATCAACTTTTTAAGAAATCGACCCTTAAAAAATTGACCCCAGCCCCCGAGCCACGACCGAGCTTCTGGTTTGACAGAAGGTCGGTTGTGGTTTAGAGAGATCAATTTTTTGAAAAATCGACCCTAGCCCCCGAGCCACGGCCGAGCTTCTGGTTTGACAGAAGGTCGGTTGTGGTTTAGAGAGATCAATTTTTTAAAAAATCGACCCTAGCCCCCGAGCCACGACCGAGCTTCTGGTTTGACAGAAGATCGGTTGTGGTTTAGAGAGATCAATTTTTAAAAAAATCAACCTAGCCCCCGAGCCACGACCGAGCTTCTGGATTGACAGAAGGTCGGTTGTGGTTTAGAGAGATCAATTTTTTGAAAAATCGACCCTAGCCCCCAAGCCACACCCGAGCTTCTGAAGAGAAGCTCGGGCGTGGCTTAGAGAGACCACATCCTTGCAACGGAGCTCGTGGCCCTTGCTCTGTTTCTTTGTAAGAGAAAGAGTGTTGGACTCTAAAGTTATCCTGGGCTGTGACAATTTTATACGAGCTTATGATATAGGGCCGGAAAGCGTGTGCCCGCGCGAGATCTTGCGTGGTGCAATGGATATCGGCTTACCCGTGTGCAAGAGAATCCCGAGGGTTGGCTTCTGCGTAGCCACTATTCTGCCGATGTGTACTGAAACAGCCCGGGCTTTCTCCCAAGCCCGATCATAGGTTTAGGTCGCCGGGGTTATTTTTGGGGGCCTTCTGGGGAGTAAAAAGATAAACAAAAGAAAGAGAAAAAGGGGTGGGAAAGGAGACTTACGACCTTGGTTCAGGCGTAGAACCTCCGGAGTTGAGCGATATTCCAGGAGCTGTTGAGGACCCTACCATCCGGCATAGCCAGTCTTACAGCTCCCGGGCGTGTGGCTGATACGACCGTGTACGGACCTTCCCACCTTGGGGTGAGCTTATTGGCGTGGGCTAGGTTCTGAACTCGTCTTAGAGCCAGGTCGCCCACTTGCAAGGTCCGGGTCTGTACCTTTTTTGCCGCATGTCGTCGTAGGGACTGCTGGTATGCTGCCACTCGCAGTAATGCTTGCTCGCGCAGGACTCGGATAGGTCGAGATCCAACAGTCGCTCCTCATCATTGTCGATTTGACCTGCAAAATCAACGCGAACTGATCCAAGTCTTAGCTCGGCGGGCAAGAGCGCTTCCGAGCTGTATACAAGCCTGAATGGGGTTTCGCCAGTAGCCCCGATTGGAGGTTGTCCAGGCTGCCCAAAGTACCGAGGGTATCTCTTCTACCCAGTTGTGACGCTGTTCGACGAGAGCGTCGTAAACTCGGTGCTTGACGCCTTGCATGATCTGCCCATTTGCACGTTCGGCCGCGCCGTTGCTCTGTGGGTGAGCCACCGAGGCTAGGGCGACCTTCATGCCGAGCTCTTCACAGTAGTCCTGGAATAGCTCGCTTGTGAACTGTGTCCTATTGTCAGCGATCAGCTTGCTCGGGACGCCAAACCTGGTCACAATGTTGTTCCTAAGGAACCTCTTGGCCGTTTGGGCTGATGTGCTCGACACTGGTTCGGCCTTGATCCACTTAGTGAAAGTGTCGATGGCGACGAACAGGTGTGTGCACCCCTTTATGCCTCTAGGGAACGGACTAAGTATGTCCATTCCCCACGTCAAGAATGGCCAGGTCAGCGGGATAGTCTGCAGCTCGTATGTTGGCTGGTGGGACACTCAGGTATGATATTGGCAGGCCAGGCAACGTTTTACTAGCACCCTTGCGTCGGTTAACGCAGTGGGCCAGTAGTACCCCATGTGAAAGGCTTTTCTCACTAGGGTTCTGAAAGAGGCATGGGTCCCACAGATCCCGTCGTGGATGTCTTGAAGGAGAAATTTGCCTTTCTCCTGGGTCACGCACTTGCAAAGTACGCCGTTAGAACCCCTTCGGTACAACAAGCCCCCGAGTAATCGGTAACGTCGAGTTTGTCTTTGGAGCCAGGATTTCTCAGCTGTGTCCTGTGGCAGTGTCCCATGCGTCAAGAACTGGACGAATGGCGTCATCCAGTGTCATGTTGCTCTAGGAACAAACGGTACCGGTCGTTTGGGTCGAGGCAACCGTCTTCTCGGGGCCTCTTCTCCGGAGGAATAGAGGGCTTTAGCGTGTCTTTGCCGAGCACCCCGCAGGCGGTTTCTTGTGAGGAGCCGAGCTTTCCGAGCTTATCGGCTAGGCTATTAACCAGTCTTGGAATGTAACACACTTCGAAGTTCGTGAAGTGTTTCTCCAGCTTTCTCACTTCTGCCAAGTATCGCGCCATTGAGTCGTCGCAACAATGAAACTCCTTGTTTACCTGGCAGACGACCAACTGCGAATCCCCTTTCGCTGTCAGCCGTTTTATGTCGAGCGCAGTGCATGCTCGTAGGCCGGCTAGGAGGCCTTCGTACTCCGTAGCATTGTTCGTTGCAGGAAAATGAAGCTGTACTATATGCTGAATTTGTTCTCCTTGGGGAGAGATGAGAACAAACCCGCAACCTGATCGCTCGAATTGGCGTGACCCATCGAAGAACATGGTCCATTGCGCTTCTTGGCTTGCGAGCTCGGGCGAGCCTCCCGAAGGGTCAGCTGGCCCGGTCCACTCAGCCAAGAAGTCGGCCACAACTTGGGACTTGATCGCTGTTTGTAGTACGAACTTGATATCGAATTCACCAAGCTCGACTGCCCACTTTGCGACCTGCCCATTCGCGTCGGGGTTTTGGATGATATCCCTTAGTGGGAAACTCGTTGGAACCGTAATTGGATGGGCTTGGAAATAGTGACGCAACTTTCGCGAGGTCATAAGCAAGGTGTACAAGAGTTTCTGAATCTCAGGGTACCGCTCCTTCGGTCCATGCAATACCTCGCTTACATAGTAGACAGGTTGTTACTTGTCTTCGCGTTCGACTGCTAGTACAACACTCACAGCCTGCGGGGCAACCTCCAAGTAGAGGAGTAGACCAGTTGGTCTATGCGCGGCTGGGGGAAATTGTCTTTGGGGCAGGCGGCGTTGAGGTCGCAATGGTCGACACACATTCGCCATTTCCCGCCCTTCTTCTTGACGACGACTGAGTTAGCGAGCCAGTCGGAATGCTCGACTTCTCGGATGAAGCCGGCTTGGAGGAGCTTGCCGAGTTGCTCTTGAATGATATCGGCCTTCCACTTGGGGAAGCGTTGTAGGGCCTATCTGACAGGCTTTTTATCAGGCTGAACAGCAAGCCTATGCTCGATTACCTCCCTTGGAACTCTGGGCATGTCGGACGGTTCCCACGCGAACACATCTGCGTTAGCTCGGAGGAAGGTGACGAGCTCGAGTTCCTATTTGGACTCGAGGTTGGCCCCTACGTAGACGACCTTAGCTGGATCATCCTCGGAGAGGGGGACTGCCTTGGTGGGCTCATGCAGCTGCAGGGCCACCTTGGGGCGGACTGGCGGCTGATCGGCCTTGGCTGGGCCATACTCTGGGAGCTGTCCGACCATGGCCAGGGCGCTCTCGTCACAGGCCATAGCGGCCTTGTGGCTGCCCTTGATCGTGATGACCCCGTGAGGGGCCGGCATCTTCAGGCAATGGTACCCGTGGTGGGTGGCCGCCATGAACTTGGACAACGTGGGGCGTCCAAGAATGGCGTTGTACGGAAGTTTGGAGTCCACCACCTCAAAGGTGACGTACTCCGTCCGGAAGTTCTGAGGGGTCCCGAACGTTACGGGCAGAACGATCTGTCCGATCGGTTGTAGGGACGACCCTGGGACAATGCCGTGAAAAGAAATGGCGATCTCCTTGATCTTGGACCGTGGGACCTACATCTGCTCAAGAACCTGAGCAGTGACGATGTCCAAGGAGCTCCCGCCATCCACCAGCACGCGATCAACTTGCGTGTTACTGATGGTCGGACAGAGCACCAGCGGCAAGCGCTGGGGCCTAGTCATCTCGGGGGGATAGTCATCCCCGGAGAAAGTGATCGACTGATGAGACCACCGCAGGGGTGCGTCTCCGGGCTTACCCTTTTCGAGGTGGTAAACCTCTCGGGCAGCAGCCTTAAGCTCGCGTCGCGAGCTATAAGCGAATCTTGCCGCCGAAGATCCGCGGCGGCGTCGCGCGAACCTCTGGAAAGCGTCGCCGTGGCATACTGGGCGCCCGGTCGTCCGGCACTCCGTGGTCGGGAGTTCGGGCATGGGCCGCGCTGGCGTAGAAGTCTTCCTACCAAGCGCCCCGTCCTGCGATTCGCGGTCGTGGCATCTTACCGATGGAGAAAGCGATGGCGGTTGTTTGGAGGTTAGCCTCGGTGGTCGAGGTCGGGCTAGGAGCTCGCCCTTACAGCTCGCGCCCGGCCGTTCCGCCACTGCCGGGCGGGCTGGCATGAGGCGGCCGTTCAAGAGAAACGGGCCTCTCGGGCTCCACTGCCGCGACGTAGTTCGGGACGGTAGGCTCTTTCTTCTTCTTCTTCTTCTTCTTCTTCTCGGCGTCACCCTTCTTGGCATCTGTGCCAGTCTGGGCCGCCGCTTTCTCCTCCGTTCTCCCTCTCTTGCGCTCCACCGCCTCGGAGGCGTTGATGTATCCTTCTGCGGCACGAAATAAATCGGCTGCGGTGTGGACCGGATGGAGCTCAAGGTCCTCGGTAAAACGGGTGTTCCGTACCCCCTCCTTGAAGGCCTCAACAATGGCCTCGTCAGAGATCGACGGAATGGTGTTGCGCACTTGGACGAACCTGCGGATGTAGTCCTGCAAGCCTTCTCTCGCCCTTTGGACCACGAACTTGAGGTCTTGGGGCTTTCCAGGGCGTCCGGAGCAACCTTGAAAGTTCGTCCGGAGCGCCTCCTGCAGCTGTTCCCAGTTGCGTATCGAACCTCGGCGCTGGTTGAAGAGCCAGGTTCGGGCCATTCCCTCCAAGACGGTAGGAAAGTAGTTGACCATAACGGCCTCATTACCGCCTGCGGCCAAGATGGCGGTAGTATAAACAGCGAAATATTCGTCGGGATTCTAGCTCCTGTCGAACTTCTCGATGTTCTCGCGCTTGAACGTACGAGGCAAGGGGCCTCGCGCAAAGCTCGGGAGAAGGCCGGACACCCTGGGGCGGCCCCGTTGTTTCCAACGGGAGGCCTCCCGCCTGGAAGCGGCCCGAGGCAGGAAAAAACTCCGCCCGGTCTTGTTGGGGAGCGCCGTCCATTGTGGGCGTGGATGCTGTCGGCCGCGTTGAGCGCTCTGGCAGCGCGCTTGAGGAGCCACTATTGTACGACTGGGCCTAGAGGTGCTCACCGAGATCCCCGACAAGTTCCTCTAGGCCGTCAGCAACTACGGCGCCTAGGTCGGCCGTGGTGAACCCTCGTGTGTCCTTCTCCAGGTCACGCATGACCTGAGCAATCGTCTTAACCCGTTGCTGACTACGCAGAATTGGTTGGTGGCAGTAGTGGTAGGCGAGTGCGCGCGTGCTGCGCGAGTGGCGGGCATCGAGCCAGCAGGCCTGCGACGGATGTCCGCTAAAGTCCGCCCAACTGACCCGGCGAAGTGGCTGCTGGCGGCTTCACGCCGCTGGTGCTCTCCGCTTAGGTCAGTGCGTGGCTGGTGCGGGGTTGCTCCGCCTGACGCCACAAAGACGTGGCGTGAGGCAAGTTCCCGTGAGGGAGACATGTCGGTGTCACCCACGGAGGCGGTGCCGTCGGCACCTTCAACCCCATGGGTACGCGCTGGTCCGCTCCATGCCCTGACGGGCACGCCGGGGCGTCGATTCTTGCGCCAGATCGTCCTCCTCTTGACGCGACCGTGAGCGTCGCGCATCTGTCGATTCTTGCTATGCCGTGGCGGTGCCTCCATTCCCTCCATGAGGGTTTCGCTGACGTCAGTTAGCGAAGTGCCAGCTTGGCCGGGCAAAGCTGGGGAGCGAACAGCTACTCCCGAGGTGGGTGTTGCTTCCACCTCCATCTCGTCTGCCTGAGCTTCGGCGAGGATACCAGCTTGCCATTCTTCGTACGACTCCTCGACGTCGTCGAGATCGTCGCAGTCGTCGAAGTTGAGGTCTACGGTATCGATGTCATCGTATGACAACGAGGCCATCCTCGA
The DNA here is from genome assembly GCA_036346145.1 of Olyra latifolia. Classification (NCBI taxonomy): domain Eukaryota; kingdom Viridiplantae; phylum Streptophyta; class Magnoliopsida; order Poales; family Poaceae; genus Olyra; species Olyra latifolia. Next base: position 35,492,028 of record CM070524.1, on the reverse strand, counting down.
CTCGATCGAGGGGAGAAGACCACAATCGGGCCCCACGGTGGGCGCCAGCTGTCGGCGACCGGGAGGCGAACCTCCGCGAGCCGATGAGCAAGGAAAAGGTGGGTGCGAGGCCCGAAGGCGGCCCTGCCCCCTGGACCGAAGCCCAGCCGCCTGGCCGGACGTCGCCGAGAGAAAGGACTTGGTCCCGACGCGGTCGGACGTGTCGAGCCCGGAGAATGATGACACGAGTGTTTTTATCCTGGTTCAGGCCTCCACTGTCGGATAACAGCCCTATGTCCAGTCTTCGTTTAATGCCAAGCTTAAACGAGTACAAAGGGGGTGAGTCCGGGCTTTGGGAAGGCTAGGCTCGAGTACAACAAGTGCTCAAGGCACTGTGTGTGTTCCTACCATTACCTGTATGTGGAGAACTACCGCCGGGAATTAGAGCTCCTACGTGAGTGCGAGTGCTCTTGTTCTGCAGTGGCTACCTTCCGAGTGAGTGTTGTGCGGGGGAAGAAGAGGATCCTTCTTGTTGTGGCCTGTACGCCCCTTTTATAGGCGGCGCCCGACCACTGTAGCTTGCGTTGGTTCGTTGAATAGTCGTTCCCTTCTGTCTTGCCATACCAGGGCGCACAAAATCCACCGGGTAATCGAGTGTCTCTCCCGATCAACACGTGTCTTCGCCCATGCGGGCGGTTGACGGGACCTGCCGCCAACCCGCCAGTAGCCTTCTCTAGGCGCTCCTCGGTACAGTGCGCGCATTTAATTCTTGATGACCTTAGGGACCCGAAGCGTATCCTGTCCGCGGAGCAGCGCAATCTGCCTCGGGTCCTGAGCCCTAGCCTCGGAAGCTCAGGAGGAGTGAGTGGCTTGAGCTTTCGGGACGGGGAAGCTCGGGCGCGAGCTTGCCAAGCTCGAGCGCGAGCTTGTCAAGCCCGGGCTTACTTCTTGTAGGGCCGAAGGTAAGTTAGTGGGCCGTATTTCCATGGGCCACGTACTTTCCCCAACACATAGCTATGTCAGATTTGTGTATGACGGAATTATGTATTTGTCATGATTTGTGTATTTGTCATGATTTATGTATTTGTCATGACACAATTATGTCAGATTGTGAATGACAAAATTATGTCAGATTTGTGTATTGTGAATGACAGAATTATTTGTGAATTGCAAATTATAGATTTGTGTGCTGTGTATAAGTGTATTACAGAAGTATGTGGCTATTTCATATTTAGTTAACATCCCTTTTAATATTATGTTATTATTTTAGAAAAATCAATACACTCCCTTGGTGATTCGAGCGATACGATGAAGTCCCCTAGTGATGATGATAAGGAGTCCACGGCGGCCGCGGATGGCTCAAAGAAAAGGAAAAATCAGAAGTGTGGTCACTTTTGGAGGTGGTCATTGTCCCTTCCAAGAAGTAGAAAGGCAAGACAGAAGTGAAGGCCAAGTGTAAAGCGTGTTATGCCCTTTTTGCATACACATCGGGAGGAGCTATGTCAACATTGAAGAGGCACATGAAGAGTTGCAATGCCTACAATGTTCAGCTCATGAAGAGGAAGAAACAAGCAATATTGGAGTTGTGGGCAAATACTGAAGGTGACATGACTAATCTCTATATTGCTAGTGGCCTATATGATCATGCTAAAATCCGTGAGATCATAGAAAAGATGATTATTGTGAACAAATATCCCTTTACGATGGTTGAGCACTTTTGATTTAATGTGTTGATGAAATCCATGAATCTGTCATATGAAAAAATTAGTACAAAGACTACAAGAAAAGAGTGCATGGATATTTACATCAAATAGAGGGATAAACTCATGAAGAATTTGAAAAATGTGGACAAGATTAGTTTGACATGTGATTTATAGACTTCCAATCAAACTTTGTGCTACATGTCATTGGTTGCACACTACATAGATGCCAATTGGGTCATGTAGAGTCGTGTCCTTAATTTTGTTGAATTAGAGCCACCCCAAACAGGCGTTGTTATTTCTCAAGCAATTTCTGAGTGTCTTGCTTCTTGGAAGATAGAGGACAAAATTAGTTCGGTCACCTTTGATAATGCGAGCTCTAATGATGTGGCCGCATGACAATTGTTCTCCAAGTTGTTGACTAGGGGCACTTTGTACTTGAAGTGGAAATTTTTCCATATTCGTTGCTATGCTCATATCCTTAACTTGCTAGTTAGAGATGGTTTGAAACCATTAGAGGAGTTAATTGGTAAAGTCTGGAAAACAGTTAAGTACCTTAAGAAATTTTCATTTCGCTTGTACAAGTTTACTGAGTTGGTTAAATCCTTAGTATTGCCAACAAAAAGAGGACTGTGCCTTGATGTGCCCACTAGGTGGGGCTCAACATGCAAAATGCTAGACTGTTGCTTTGACTTCAAAGAAGCGTTCGCTCATTTCACGGATGCGGACTCTAGCTACAAATGGGCACCTCTTAGTGATGAGTGGGAGCTTTATGAGAAAATAAAGGAAGTGCTAGGGGTTTTAGACAATGCCACCACTCTTTTCTCTGGTTCGACATATCCCACAGCGAATGTGTTCTTTTCTCTCATTATTGATGTCAAAGTCAAATTAAATGAGACAATCAATTCGAGCTTTCCATAGTTGTAGGCTATGGGGCAAGCAATGATACACAAATTTGATAAGTATTGGGACAAATGTAATACTCTTCTTGCAATTGCTACTATTCTTGACTCCCGTTATAAGATCAAGTTCATCCAATACTATTATGCCAAGATCTATAGTCCATCTAGTGTTGACTTAAGAGTGGCATCAATGTGCGATACTTTGGATGAATTGTATCTTATATATGAGGAGTATGAACAAGCAAGATCTACAACATCAACAGAGATGACATCTTCATCTAATGTTGTGTGTTCTAGTTCTATGGCTTCAGCTAGTGTCTCATGCGAGTTTGAGAGTTTACTTGACGCTTCTGAGACACAGCCATCTAAGTCAGACTTACTGTGCTATTTGGAGAATCCAAATGAGAGGACACAATTGCCTATATATAGTGTGCTGGACTGGTGGAAGTCCAATTCAGCAAAGTATCCCATTCTATCTAAAATGGCTAAAGATATCCTCACAATTCCTATAAGCACAATTTCTTCCCAGTCGGCTTTTAGTACCAGTGGGTGGGTTCTTGATGATTATCGCAGCTCGCTATGTCCATCAATGGTCAAGGCCCTTGTTTGTGCCTCAAGCTAGATAAGAGGAGCTAGTTGTGATGCACTCTATGCAAATGTAAGTTACCCTACATTTTTTTTGCAAAGTATCTAATTCTTCCTTTCTTTAGTCAACCCATCAATTTATCCAATATTGCTTTGTATTTCAGGATAAAGAAAATGAGATGGATGTTGAAAGCATCAGTCTAATAGATAGTGTCGTCGCTAGCAATTAGTAAGTGCAAGTTATTTCAACTTATATTTTGTCTCTCTTGCTGATATTTTGAATGCTATACTTCCTACACATTAATGTCATTGTCAATTTTCCATGTTTCATACATCTTCAGGTGGCTACTAGTAACAGCAAGACTGCATGGTGCTTCTTTTGGCAAGGTGCTTCTATGAACTACATACTGGCTGCACATCACTATATGCTTATGTGCATGAATTCAATTCTCAGTGATGTACTCCTTTTGGCTTTTGTAATGCATACACTGATGTAGTGATGTGTGAAACTGTGATGTCCTCTCATAAGATGATGCTACTATGACTATGAGAGAGTACTCTCCTTTCATTAGATGTGGTTATGTAATCATGTTGGTCTGTGCCTCTATGGATCACTGAATCAGTGGATGTGCAGCTAATGTGCTATTGTGGTTGTGGTCCTTATGGACTGTGGAGTGTGGACATATGTCCGAATGCTTATGCTGAATTGGTCATTGCCTCATTGGTCAATTGATATATGATGTGGACCATGTGGTAGTGCTAACTGCTAAACTGATAAATTAATATGATGGTTGCTTGATATATATGTATGAATATGGTTGCTTGATATATATGGTTGCTTTGATATTATGATATATGATGGTTGCTTCATATATGAATATGATGTGGTAGTGAACTAGTGATGAACTGATGTCTGATGCTAGTTGTTTTATATATATGAATATATGATAGTAGAAATTAAGGTTGAATGCTGAATTGATGTCACTGCTGCAAAAGCTCGCGAGCCCTCGCGAGCTGGACCGAGCCAGCAACGAGCATGAGCCAAGCTGCCACCCTATCTCGTTGCATCGAGCGAGCTAAGCCAAGCTGGCCCGGTGAGCTCGACGAGCCCAAGCTGAGCCACTCCTAGCTCACTCGGGCTCAGCTTGTTTCCATCCCTAGTAACCACAGAACTAGGGATTTTACATGTATGCCAATGTTTCGGCTGTTAAGGATATATATCTAGGCCCATAGTGGTCCAGGCCCGTGTGGCCCATATTCTGAGTATATATACATCTAGTGCTACTGTTCACGTGTACACACACGCCATGACATCTCCAAAGGTAACATGGTATCAGAGCAAGGATTAGGGTTAGGGTTAGGGCTGATTCCAACCCTAATCACGATCCTCACACTTCTAAAACCCTAATTCTTTTCTCTGTCCGCCGCCGCTCCTCGCCTGGCCATCACGTCGCCATCCGTCCGCCGCTGCGCCGTCCGTCGTCGCGGATCGCCGTCGTCCGCTTCCCGCCGTCCGTCGTCCAGCGCCCTCCAGGGGTGTCGTCTTCTTCATCTTGTGCGCCCCGCCGCCGTCATCTTCGTCTTCCCCGTGCTGCTCGAACAAATCTGCCGTCCATCCAGTGCCGTCTTCATTCGCGCTGGTCGTTCCTCGTCTGGGCGTCACATCGCTCGTCGTTCGCGCTGGTCCTCGTCATCCAGCGCCGCCACCACCTGTCATCCCGCGCCGCCGCCTATTGACCAGCGCCGTCCAAGGGCGTCGTCTCCTTCATCCAGTGTTGTGTCTTCTGCTGTGGGAGACGCAGCCGCTGCTGTGGTTGTTTGCAGCCGCTCGCAGCTGATCTACACCATCCAGAGATACTGTCCACGAGGTCTACAGGTTTGAGCTATCTCAGTTTCTGTTCAATTTGTGAAGGATTGCTGTGTTCAAGATGTCCCAGCCTACTCTCATTGTCATAGACATCAAACTTGATGGGCAAAACTATCGTGAGTGGGCATTCTCGGTTAAGACTGTTTTAAGGGCCTATGGTTTAACCTCTCACTTGACCGATGATCCACCTGATACCGCTAAGATGGATGCTCCCACTACTTCTGAACTTAAAGAATTGAAGGATTGGCAAACCGACGATGGCAAGGTGATGAGTGCCATTGTCACTACTGTTGAGCCCTCTTTGAGGATGAGTCTTGAACATTACGAGTCAGCTAAGGAGATGTGGGACTATTTGAAGAAGCGGTATGTTCAGGCTAGTGGTACTCTTCAGTATACTTTGATGAAAGGTATTCATGAGATTCAACAGGGAGATATGTCTATTGATGAGTACTACACTGCCTTCAATCGCTTTATGGGATCCTTTATATCGATGGTGCCAAAGAGTACTACAGGGTGTGGGGGATGTGATGCTAAGGACCAATTCCTGAACAACTCTTTTATGTATCAGTTTGTTATGGGATTGAGGTCTGATTTTGAGCCTATTCGCACACAGCTACTCAACAATCCCACTACTCCATCTCTTGCAGAGGCATTATTCCGCCTTGATTCTTTGAAGAGACACGTCTTCGCTCTTTGTCACCTTCTTTGCCTCTTCATCACAGTGTGTTGGCTGCCTCTCAACGGCCCGGTACCGCAAAAGGTGGAACCTCTGAGATCATTTGCAGTCATTGCAAAAAGTCTGGTCATCGCGTAGAAAAATGTCTCTCTCCATCCAGAACAGTTGGCTGAATTTCGTGCACGTCGTGCTGCTCGCACTCGTGGTGCCCCTCCTCCCAACAAAGGTGCAGTGTCTGTTGTAGCTGTCTCTCAGTCTCCGGACACTGCTGCTCAGTCCTAGGTTCTGGATTCAGGTGCCTCTTTTCATGTGACATCCGACAAATCTCAGCTGGTTGGGTGTCAACCTATCACTGATGGTGCTTCTGTGCAGACAGCTGATGGTACATCTTGTCATATCACTCATCAGGGTGCTCTTTGTACTTCACGTTTTTTCGTACCTGATGTTTCGTTTGTTCCCAAATTATCCATGAATCTTCTTTTAGTTGGTCAAGTCACTGACCTTAACTGTTTTGTTGGTTTTGATGACTCATCTTATTTTATTCAGGATCGTCAAAGTGGGAGTGTGATTGGGACTGGCCATCGCCGTAGAGGTTCTCCTAGCCTCTACATCTTGGACACTTTGCATCTTCCTTCCTCCGCTGGGTCTCCGCGTGTGGCTTCCGCATTGTCGTCGTCTACTTCTTCCTTTGCTAAATGGCATCATCATCTTGGTCACTTGTGTGGGTCTCGTTTGTCCGCTCTGATTCATCAGGACAGTTTAGGTCATGTTTCTATTGAGTCTAGTTTCCAATGTAAGGGTTGTAAGCTTGGTAAACAACTACAACTCCCATACTCCACTAGTACTTCTTCTTCTGTTAAACCTTTTGATCTTGTTCATTCAGATGTGTGGGGACCTGCACCTTTTGCTTCTAAGGGTGGTCATCGATATTATGTCATTTTTATTGATGATCACTCCCGATATACTTGGCTTTATTTTATGAAGCATCGCTCTGAGTTATGTTCAATTTACAAGTCTTTTGCTCGTATGCTGCACACTCAATTTTCTACTGCTATAAGAGTTTTTCGCTCTGACTCTGGTGGTGAGTATTTATCTCTTGCTTTTCGCCAGGGCACTCTTCAACTCTCTTGTTCGGGTGCTCATGCTCAAAATGGTGTTGCTGAGCGCAAACATCGCCATCTTCTCAAGACTGCTCGCACGCTCCTCATTTCTTCTTTTGTTCCTTCTCATTTTTGGGGAGAAGCTGTCTCTACTGCTGCTTATCTTATTAATAGACAACCTTCATCTAAACTAGCTGGAAAATGTCCTGGTGAGGTTCTTTTTGGTACTCCACCTAGCTATGACCATCTTCGAGTCTTTGGTTGTACTTGCTATGTTTTGTTTGCACCTCGTGAGCGGACTAAGTTAACTGCTCAGTCGGTTGAGTGTGTCTTTCTAGGGTATAGCCCTGAGCATAAGGGTTATCGTTGTTATGATTCTTCCTCTCGTCGCATGCGTATCTCTCATGATGTGACATTTGATGAGAGCCGTCCTTTCTTTTATAATTCTTCAACCAAGTCGTCATCTTCTTCCACAGATTCCACTTCTTTTCTTTGTCTTCCTCCTATTTCTTCTAGTAGTGATGCTTCTTTGCCTAACCCTACTCATAGTAGTGATGTTCCTATTACCACTTCTACCTCTATACCCTCTCATGGTCTGATTCCTGCTCGTCCCCCGGTCACACATGTCTATACTCGTCGGTCTATGGTTCCTCTTGATTCTTCTATTCCTGTTCCTTTGGCCAGTCTTGATGCTCTAGTTTCTGATCATCCTGTTGATTCAGATGAGTTACCTATTGGTCGTCGATATAATATTCGTGATCGAACTACCATTGAGGCACCTGATAGGTTTGGGTTTCCTCGTGTGAGTGTTGCTGTTCTTCATGAACCATCAACCTTTCATAAGGCCTCTGTTATTCCTGAGTGGCAGTCTGCTATGTCTGATGAGCTTGCTGCACTTGATCGTACAGGCACTTGGGATCTTGTTCCTCTTCCACCTCATGCCATCCCTATAACATGTAAGTGGGTGTACAAAATCAAGACTAAGTCTGATGGTTCGATTGAAAGGTACAAAGCTCGTCTTGTGGCTAGAAGTTTTCAGCAGACTCATGGACGTGATTATGATGAGACTCATGCTCCTGTTGCCCACATGACTACTGTTCGTACCCTGATCGCTGTGGCTGCTGTTCGCTCTTGGCATATATCCCAGATGGATGTTAAGAATGCTTTTCTTCATGGTGAGTTGCATGAGGAAGTTTATATGCAACCACCGCCAGGTGTTGATGCTCCTTCTGGTTATGTCTGTCGTCTTCGGTGTGCTTTATATGGTCTCAAACAAGCTCCTCGTGCTTGGTTTGAGCGTTTTGGTTCTGTTATGCAGTCAGCTGGTTTTATGCCCAGTGATCATGATCCAGCCTTGTTTATTCACCTATCTCCGCGTGGTCGTACCTTGCTTTTTCTCTATGTTGATGATATGCTGATCACGGGGGATGATATGGAACATATTGCTCACGTGAAGAAGCAACTTGGTGAGCAGTATAAGATGACAGATTTGGGTCCGCTCAGCTATTTCTTAGGGATTGAGGTTTTCAATTCATCAAAGGGGTACTATATTTCTCAATCCAAATACATACAAGATCTTATTGCTCGTTCTGGCATTTCTGATAATCGGACAGCTGCTACCCCTATGGACCTTCATTTGCAGCTTTGTTCTGATGATGGTACGCCTCTTGAGGATCCTTCTCGCTATCGCCATCTTGTGGGCAGCCTTGTATATCTTACTGTTACCAGACCTGACATTGCTCATGAGGTTCATATTTTGAGCCAATTTGTGAGTGCGCCTACTTCAGTGCATTTTGGTCATTTGCTTCGGGTGCTACGCTACTTGAGGGGGACATCATCTCAGTGTTTACTTTATGCTCGTTCTAGTCCGCTTCAGCTTTATGCTTACTCGGATTCCACTTGGGCGAGTGATCCGAGTGATCGTCGTTCTATCACTGGTTATTGTGTTCTTCTTGGCACTTCTCCTCTTACATGGAAATCTAAAAAGCAAACAGCTGTATCTCGGTCTAGTACAGAGGTAGAACTTCGAGCACTTGCTACTACCACTGCGGAAATTGTATGGCTTCGATGGTTATTAGCTGATCTTGGAGTACCTTGTGATACCCCCACACCTCTTCTGTGCGATAATACTGGAGCAATACAGATTGCTAATAATCCTATGAAGCATGAACTTACAAAGCATATTGGTGTTGATGCATCTTTCACTCGATCTCATTGTCATCAGAAGACCAGTGCCCTCCAGTATGTCTCCTCAGAATTGCAAGTTGCAGATCTTTTCACTAAAGCACAAACTCGAGAGCAACATCGTCTTCATCTGTTCAAACTCAATGCTTCAAATCCTCCTCTTCCACCTTGAGTTTGAAGGGGGTGTTAAGGATATATATCTAGGACCATAGTGGTCCAGGCCTGTGTGGCCCATATTCTGAGTATATATACATCTAGTGCTACTGTTCACGTGTACACACACGCCATGACATCTCCAAAGGTAACATCGGCGAGGGTGATTGATCTGTCCAAATCATTTAAAGTTTGGCATGTTCTAAGGTAAAAAAAAATTTGGCATGTTTTATTAGGTAAATAATTTCTGCAGGATTTGGACAAGCACATCACTTACTGCAGTGTCAGATTCATAGGTGTTGTTCCACATCATCACTTACTCAATTCAAGTTCTCAGCTCACACTGTTTAGGAGGATCAGACTCGAGGTGTTTCACATTAGCAATTAAGTAATAAAGTTCTCAGCTCACGTTGTGGCCACCATAGCCGGAGTTGGCGTAGCCAAACTCCTGCATGGCCCCTCTCCACATTTGTCATTTTGGTTGGAAGTCAAAGCATGTCATATTTTACCCAACTTTATCATTTATGTTAGAGTATATGGGCCTGAGGGCAGCCCATATTATGTACTATATATACCTACCTCGGGATCAGTGCAAATCAACAAATTCTTCTGCTAATCCACTCTCGTTCTTGGTATCAGAGCCAATTATACCCTAAACATAATTAGCCGCCGCCTCATGGCCGACACCTCCTCTCCCTCGGGCACAGTCCCTGCATCGGCGGCGGTCGCCTCTTCTTCCATGGCAACGGCTCCTCTAGCCACCGCGCCGTCCTCCTCCGCCACAATCTCCACGGCGCCGTCGGCATCCTATGCACCCTCGACAACCGCGGGGTCCCCCTCTCTCGCTTCTGTTGATGTAGCGTCCCTCACCGCCGCTGCGGCGACCTAGATCGGGGCCGCCATCGCCGCGCTGCCCCCGGAGGTTCAGGCCGCCCTGTCCACCGCCGGGCTTCTCCTTTCCCACGTCGGCGCCGTACCTCTTCCCGACATCGCCCTACCCACGAACGGCGGATCCAGATCAGGAGGATTACTCACCTCCAGGGCTTGTCTTGGCCCCACCAGGCCGCCCGCCGCTGTCGCCGCCCCAGAAGTCCGTGGCGCTCCAATGGCCGCCGCCCTTCACGGCCTCACCTAGGCGGCCTTGACCCCGCGTGGCCGAACGCCATCGGCCTTGGTCCTGCTTCGCCGAATGCCGCCGTAGCCGCCTCTCTAACGGTGGCCGCATCCCCCCTCCCGCCGTGGCCCCTAGGCGGCGCCAACCATCTCCCTGTCGCCCTCCATGGCGGCGCCGACGCCCAGCCTTTTGGCCGCTCAGGGGAGGAACCAGCTGCAGCTGCCTCAATGGGCCTCCTTCCCACAGCCCACCTAACCACCCCATCTTATGGCACCGAGACGGGTCCTCTCAGCCACATAACTACAGGCCTCTACAGCACCGCCAGTCAGATTGGGCTTGACCCGGCTCTCCTCGCAGTACTTCCGCACGCTGGCCACGTGACTACTATTGCCCCCCAACCAGGCACCGATGACCCGGCGACGATCGTGGCTCTCCATGCATAGGCCGCTGGCGTGACGAACGTCACCATCCTCATTCCGGTGGTTCTGGACCTCACTAACTCCAACTACCACCAGTGGCGAGGAATGTTTCAGGTCACCCTCGGTCGCTACGCCCTCTTAGACCACGTGACCTATCCGGTCGGACATCCATCCGATCCTGCTTGGGCACGCATGGACTTCGTCGTGCTCTCCTGGATCTACCAGCAGATCTCCTCAGAGCTGTTGGAGATGGTGATGGCCCCTGACACCACGGCGCGCGCCGTTTGGACTAGCCTCGAGCACCAGTTTCTAGGTAACCAGGAAACCCGTGCCCTCTACGTCGAGGCCGAGTTCCGCTCGCTCCAACAAGGCGATCTCTCCGTCACCGACTACTACCGCCGCCTAAAGACTATGGCGGACACACTTGCGGACCTAGGTGAGCCTCTCTCTGATCGCACCCAGGTCCTTAACATGCTTCGTGGTCTGAACGATAAATTTGACACGCTGAAGCATATCCTCCGCGCCCAGAAACCATTCCCCACCTTCGCCCAAGCCCGTTCCTAGCTCCGCCTACATGATCTCAACATAGGGTCCACAGCAACGGGCCCTTCCACCGCTCTTGTTGCCACTGGTACACCAAGTGGCGGCAAAGCTATCTCCGGTGGCTCCTCGGGGAGGGGGGGAGGGGGCAGACCTCCAAAGGCAAGATCAACTGCAAGGGCAAGAAAAAGGGCAGCGATGGGGGTAACCGCCAAACCCTCACCAACGGTGTGGACAACATGGCCCCGGGTATTCCAAGATATCCAGTTGGACGTACCACCTCTTTGGGCCGAGTCGCACGGATCTTCCAGAAGGCGGGCTTGGAGGCTGACGCGACCTGGCTTACTCTACAAGGAAACGAACTCGTTTCCTACTCGAATACATAGAGATAGACGTGACTAACCCGGTTATATCTCTATGTTCCTTATACAGATTAGGGAACCTATCTGTAACCCGATCCCTTGCACTATACTATATAAATGGGGTTGGGGGTCCCTAGTTAGATCAATCTCATCATCATAAACACATCCAAGGTCATTGTATGTTCTCGTGCCCTCTCGACGAGAACATACATTGTAATCGACACCCACAATACAATCCACGAGCACAGGAGTAGGGTATTACCTCTCATAGAGGGCCCGAACCTGTATAAATTCTATCCCCTGTGCTACCATCAAGTTGTGATCTCTCGCGTAGCCCTATAAAATACATTGCCGACGCAAATCGTCAACAAACAGTGGCTCTTCTACAGGTGGCAGCCGAGGCACGCCTTCATACTACAACCCCTGGACGGGCACTGTCCAGCTCTGGCCCTACCAAGGCCAGGGCAACCAGGCCCAGGGCATTCTGGGGCGGCCTCCAACTCCGGGCAGTGCCCCCGCGGCGACTCCACGGCCTCATGCTCTCTCCGTTGCTACGGGAGGGGCCAGTGGAGGCGACCCTGGCGCCATGATGCAGCCTCCCACCCCAGGACCGTGGAACCCGATGATGGGCGCAGCTTGGGATCAGCAATCCCTCGCCAGCGTCTTCAGCACCATGTCACTCACTTCGCCACCAAGCGGATCAGAGTGGTACATGGACTCCGGCGCCACTTTCCACATGACTTCAGACGCCGGTAACCTTACCTCCTCCCGTCCACCCTCCACCTTTGGCCCGTCCAACATCGTCGTTGGCAACAGGTCTCTTTTACCTGTCACGGCCACTGGCCATCAGGCCCTTTCCTCTACTCAGGGACCGCTTCATCTTCGCAATGTCCTCGTTACACCCACACTTATCAAAAATCTTATTTCTGTTCGTCAATTCACAATCGATAACCGGTGCTCCATCGAATTTGATCCCTATGGTTTCTCTGTGAAGGATCTTCGCACTAGGAGCATCATCGCTCGATGTAATAGCCATGGGGACCTCTACTCCTTCCGTCCGAATCCTCAGACCCATGGCTTGGTTACCGGCACCACTACCACGGAGCTTTGGCATCATCGCCTTGGCCACCCCAGCCATGCAACCTTATCTAGTTTAGCACAATCCTCTGCTATGACATGTAATAAAGCCAAGCCCGATCATATCTATCATGCTTGTCAGCTTGGTCGACATGTTAGACTTCCTTTTATGTCATCCACCTCTCGTGCTATCAATAACTTTGATTTAATACAATGGGGTTTGTGGACATCACCTGTTGCTAGCATCTCCGGTTACAAGTACTATCTCATCGTTGTGGATGATTGTTCCCACTTCATGTGGACCTTCCCTCTTCGCCTAAAGTTTGACACTTTCCCCACCATTTCGTCCTTCTTTGCACACGTTCGCACTCAGTTTGGCACCACTGTCAAGTGCTGTTGATGTATTCTACACCAGGATGTCCTCTCCACCACTGTCATGTGGGACCGCAGGCACGGGAGTTAGAAGGAGGGGTTCATTGCCCATAATTTGTCGCCTGGTGCACGGAAGGGCGCACGAGCCCCATCATCAGGCGGCAGCAAGTACACGTGGCCACCCGGCGAGCAGGTGGGTGACCAGGCCCCGGCACTGGGCGACCAGGACACGTGGCCGTCCGGCAAGTAGGTGGGCGACCAGGCCCCGGCGCTGGGCGACCAGGACACGTGGCCGTCCGACCAGGCCCCGGCGCTGGGCGACCAGGACACGTGGTCGTCAGGTGAGCAGGTGGGCGAGCAGGCTCCGCCACTGGGCGACCAGGACTCGTGGCCGTCCGGCGAGCAAAGGGCCGCCAGTTCCATGTCTTTGAGCATTTACCAGACAAGTGGCGGTGGCGACGAGGCCGAGGGCATCCGCCCCCTCGACCACCTTCGAAGCGATATCGAGTATAAAAAGGAAGGCTTCCTTTTCTAAGTCTTCCCTCCGGATCGCACTGGATCAGGGCCATTAAATGCGAATGACCGGGCATGGCCAGGCGCATGAGACCTCTCGGCGGCATGATTGCCCTTGTTACGTCTGCACTTCCCAAGGCAAGACCAGGAGGCGCGTGTGTCAGGCGCCCCCACTGTCACACCCAAGTTGTCCTTCGGACAGGATTAGGCGCTGGCAGACGGTGGTACGGACGAAGAAACTGAGGAAGGATAGTGGCTACGGTAGCCCGTGCCATTAATGCAACCTCTCCCATACCGCTTGGCCAAACCAGCCCCGGGGTATATAAGGGGAGTTCGCGTGCATGGGTGGGGGTTCGGCCAAAACACACACTTTCCATTAGCAACAAGAGCTCAAGTAGGATGTAGGGCCGTTACCCGCTTCAGGGGTCTGAACCTGGGTAAACCTTGTTTGTTCTTGAGTGTTCTTGTGCAGTTCATCCAGGTCTCAGGAGGAGAGAGGTGCGCTAGCTACACAAACCCCCTCTACCGAACACCGGACTACCCCCTAGGACAAATCTGTCGGCTGAAAAACGCCGAAAAGTGCGTTCAAGCTGATAATGGGCATGAGTTCGACAACGCCACATCCGCTCCTTCTTCCTCACCCACGGCATAGTTTTTCGCATGTCCTGTCCCTACACTTCCCAATAGAACGGTAAGGCCGAACGCGCCATCCGTACCACCAATGATGTCATGTGGTCCCTTATATTACAGGCCAGTGCTCCCAACCACTACTGGGTGGAATCCCTCCTTACAGCTACCTACCTTCTAAACCGGCGTCCCACCTCCACCCTCTCTCACCCCACGCCATTCTTTGCCCTTCATGGGTTCCACCCCGGCTACATCCATCTTCGCGTGTTTGGCTATGTGTGCTATCCTAACCTCTCTAGCATTGCTCCGCACAAACTCGCTCCTCGCTCCACCTTATGTATCTTCCTTGGGTACTCGCCCAACCACAAGGGCTACCACTGCCTGGACCTCACATCCAACCGCATCATCATCTCTCGTCATGTCACCTTTGGCGAGTCCACCTTTCCCTTTGCCACGTCACCCACCACCCCACCCTCCCCATCCGATTATGATTTTTTAACAGACGAGGCCAACCTTATACCGCCCATTGGGGTTCGTGCCCCGTTATCTTCTGCAGGTACATCTGCCCCGTCGGTGGTCACATCGACCACCAACCCTGCACCGTCGACATCTTCGGTCACCGCTGCCCCTGTTGGATTACCTCCACAGGCCGTTGCCAGCGGTGCCACTCTACCGGTCGACCGACCTTTCCCCACTACCCCTATTGGTCTCGTACCATGGGATACTGCCCATGGGGCCACCTCCGTCACCACTGCTCCTATTGGTTCCCAACCACAGGTTTCTGCCAGCGGTGCCACTTGCCCGGCCTCTCCGGACTTGGTCTCCTCTGCCTCGGTCACTGCTACCCTTGCTGGTCTCGCACCACAGGTTGTAGCCAGCAGTGCCACTCACTCGGCCTCGCCGGGTCTGCCACCGGGGCTTACTCCGGTTGCTCCTCCTTCTGTTCCCGCTGCCCTTGCTGGACTCCCTCCATAGGTTGTTGCCAGCGGGACCTCACCGCCGATTGCCTCTCAACCGGTTACCGCTGCCCCTGTCGGATCCTCTCCACAGACCGTTGCCAACAGGGCTTCCTTGCCACCCGTGACCAATGAACACCACATGGTCACGCGTCGCAAGACAGGCATCATCGTCCCACCTCGCGACAGGCTCAATCTTCATGCCTTCGTGTTGCCCCCTCTGCCTAAGTCATATCGCACCGCCCTGGCCGATCCACACTGGCATGAGGCAATGACCAGAGAGTTCGAGGCCCTCCGCGCCAACAACACGTGGGATCTTGTCCCATGACCGGTTGGGGCCAACGTCGTCACCGGCAAGTGGATCTTCAAGTACAAACTGAATGCAGATGGCTCATTTGACAGACACAAGGCTTGTTGGGTCCTTCGCGGTTTCACTCAGCGGCCAGGTGTTGACTTTGATGAGACTTTCAGTCCAGTTGTCAAGCCTGCCACCGTCGGGACAGTCTTGTCGCTCGCTACCTCCAGAGGTTGGTTCACTCGTTAGCTCGACGTCAATAATGCCTTTCTCCATGGTGTGCTCTCAGAGACTGTCTACTGTGCTCAGCCGTCCGGTTTTGTGAATCCCTCTCGCCCAGATCATGTCTGTCTTCTCAACAAGTCCCTGTATGGCCTTAAGCAGGCGCCTCGTGCTTGGTATAGCACCATTGCCTCACATCTCCTTTCACTTGGGTTCATTGAGGCAAAGACAGACACTTCACTCTTCATCCACCGTCGGGGTACCGAGACAGCCTACCTCGTGCTCTATGTGGATGATATCGTGCTGACTGCCTCATCAGATGATCTTCTCAGGCAGATTGTCGCTGCCCTGGAGCGCTAGTTCTCTCTCAAGGATCTTGGTCTCTTACACCATTTCCTTGGAGTCTCAGTGCACCCCCAGTCTGGAGGTCTTCTTCTCTCTCAGCGCCAGTACATCATTGCCGTTCTGGATCGGGCAGGCATGAGCGACTGCAAACCGTGTGCCACTCCGGTTGACACCAGATCCAAGCTATCCGTAGAAGGGTCCCTGGTGACTGATGCTACTCTCTACCGCAGCCTGGCAGGAGCTCTCTAGTATCTGATGTTCACCCGCCCAGACATTACTTATGTCATCCAGCAGGTGTGCCTGTTCATGCATGATCCGCGGGAGCCTCACTTCGCTGCTCTGAAGCACATCCTGCGGTACCTACAGGGCACCCTTACTCTCGGACTTCTACTGCGTCGCTCCTCATGTGCTGATCCCACAGTTTACACCGACGCTGACTGGGCGGGTTGCCCTGACACCCGCAAGTCCACCTCGGGCTATGGCGTCTTCCTTGACGACAATCTCGTCTTTTGGTCCTCCAAGCGGCCACACACTGTCTCCTGCTCTAGTGCTGAGGCCGAGTACCGTGCAGTTGCTAACGGCGGTGCCGAGGCATGTTGGCTTCGTCAGCTACTTCAGGAGCCCCACAGTCCCCTTCGTCAGGCGACCCTCGTCTACTGCGACAACGTGAGCGCCGTCTAACTCTCCACCAATCCGATGCAGCATGAGCGGACTAAGCACGTCGAGATCGATTTGCACTTTGTTCGTGAGCACGTTGCTCTTGGTCAAGTTCACGTTCACTATGTTCTGACTTCGTCGCAGTACGCTGACATCTTCCCCAAGGGTCTTCCGACGACGGTCTTCATCGAGTTTTGGTCCAGTCTCAACGTCTACGCACCGACCGTTTAGACTGCGGGGGAGTGATGGTCACTTTGTTTTGACCGCAGGGGAGTGCTCATTTTGTGTTTGCATTGTATCAGTCTAAACGCTATCATGTGCCGTTCAGACCGTGGGGGAGTGTTAGAGTATATGGGCCTGAGGGCAGCCCATATTATGTACTATATATACCTACCTTGGGATCAATGCAAATCAACAAATTCTTCTGCTAATCCATTCCCATTCTATTTATCTTTCCAAACTTAAAATGTGATAAAATATAATATTTATCGGCAAGTTTAGTACTTCAAACAAATAGCTAGCGCGGAGTACAAGTGGGGGCAAAACTGGGTACGGGTGGAGAGGAAGAAGAAAATAATGGTAATTTTGGTTTTAAAAAACTGGAAAGGCGGTCTAATGACATCTTTGTGACTGTTTCCACTTTATAATAACAATTATGTGATATTTGACTTTTTCATGACATTTTAGTAAAACCGGAACTTTGCAATGTCATGAATGTGTAAGAAACCCAATATTTTATAGTCTAGTGTGAATTCATGTTTCCTAGATGAAATAATGTATTAGAATTATTAAATGCTTAATCATGAGTAGAAAGAGTTATTAGAATTATTAAATGCTTAATCCATGAGTAGAAAGTGCGGTAAATATCCGGATTTGTATATGAAAACATTCGAATCCGTATCCTATCTAAGAATATCCGAATACAATCCTTATATGTTTTATAAATAGCGGTGCAATCTAAAAACATTTTGTAAAAACACCCAAAAGAATTAGATTAAAGTACATGTTCCGGTTTTATTTGATAGTGAACACCTTGCGTAGTCGCATCCGCAGGTGTGGGCACATAGTATTCTCAAGTCTTAACGCTTCGAGTTTTCTTACATGTGCCAAATGAGCGACCAAACGTTGCAGATCATATAGCATGCACCGACTACATCTTGGAGAGGAGATGAAGCATGCAAGCGCGAGGCTGGTACAGTGCCTCCAAGGGCGCCACCTTGGGCATGGTAAGGCCAGAGCTCTCCTCCATGTCCACCAGCGCTTCCCCGACCCTCTCCCACTCGAAGCACTGGATCATGGTGCCGAGAGCAAGGCCGACCATCTGCATGCCCAGGTTCTCCCCGGGGCACTGCCGCCTCCCCATGCCGAACGGAATCACCATCTTGCCTTCGTTCTTCCCATCCAAAAACCTATTGGAACAAAGCATATGTCAGTAACGAAAGCAGCTACAGAACGCAGTAGTTCGAGGCATGTTTCTGTACCTCTCTGGGATGAAGCTGGCCGGCTCATGCCACACCTCGGGGTCCCTGTGGATGGCGAACGTGTTCACCAGAAGCATCGTCCCCTGGGGGACGTGGAACCCGCCGACGGTGCAGTCGGTGGAGGACTCGTGGGGGGCGAGAAGCGGCACCGGTGGATACAGCCGGAGCGTCTCCATGACCACGCACCTGAGATAGGGGAGGTTCGGGAGGTCGGCCACCTCCAGCAGCCGCGCCGGCGGGTGTCCGACGCACGCGTCGATCTCGTCGCGAGCTCTCCTCATCACGTCGGGCTTGTTCAGCAGCAGGGACATCGCCCACTCGATCGTCGCTGCTGCGGTGTCCGTTCCGGCTTGGAGGGAGCCCTTTGTTTGGAGACGTTACAAGGGAGAAGGATTAATCAAGCATGGTTATGTCCAATCTATTCGCGTAAAAATTTTGTTAAAACAAGCTGATACCAGACCAAATTATACGCCTGTAGCCGATGGATTAATTTCCCATGAAAATTCCGTGGTTACCTGCTGTGCGTGCGTGGAAACATAGGGTGTTTTCTAGTATAGAATTATTTGATTATCTGTTGAAACTGATTTGATCGTTTCGAACAGTGGTTTCAAATAGTCTAAATTGATGATTGAAACCGAATTTGAAAATGTTTCAGTTGTGATCGTAAGTTTTTCAAAAACGATGTACAAAATCAAAGTGTTAAAAAAGATAACCAATTAATTTAAACATGTAATCTATCGAGAATAGTCTCTTGTGAGGTGTCCAAGGCTAAAAGATTGGTGGGCTAGCCCACTTGCCGGGTCATGTCAGAATGGTTTTAAAAGGGAGATATGCATGACCAGGGATGAAATGAAATGAATCAGCTATCCACCGCCTCCTCCCCACCCCACCCCCAAAAAATGTCATTTATCTGCTCTGATTTTTATCGATTCATGTTGTTGAATTGATGGAGAAATTCATGATCACAACGGAATAAAGTTGTATTTTTTATATAAAAGACCGGTCACTAATATTCTGAATAGTATAGTCGATGATTCATGTCTTGTTAGCTAGTACTTTTTTTTTTAGTGCTGGGGAGTAGATACGGACAGTGTTGGCAGCCGACAATTGTGAGTTGTCAGATAGTAGCAAGCAATTCCTAGGGGATTACGCCAATGTATAAGTCAATTAAAGCATATAGATCCAAGCAACGACTCGGAAATTTTCAGCAGAAACGGATAATCACTCACGATGCATAAGGAGCGGATGAGCTGGTCCGAGCACGCCTCGGGGTCTCTGCTCTGCAGCTCGAGCAGCACACCGATCATGGTCCTCCGCTTCGCGGGCTCGTGCCTGCCCATCTCCTTCCTCTCCTCGTCGATGAGCCCCTGTATGAACCTCGCCCGGCTGTCGCTCAGCCGCTGCATCCGCCGTGCCATCCCCCCCACGTCCAGCCACCGCACCACCGCCGGCAGGTAGTCCCACAGCGTCGACGCGCCGCTCAGCGTCATCGTCTCCTGCACCACCGCCCTGAACCACCGCGCCTCCTCGCTCACCTCCCCGTCGCTGCACACCACAGCTACGTACTCAACTCAAAGATGATGAAATGATCGGCATGTGAAGGATGGATCGATTCGATGATCTGATCTTACGCGCCGTAGAACGTCCTGTCGCACATCATGGCCATCATGATGTTCATAAGCAGCTCGAACAGCCGCGACTTGAGCTCCACCCTCGCCATGGTCGCCGGTGCTGGTGCCAGCGCCGCCGTCACGGCTCGCTTGTAGAGGCGGCGCGCCAGCGCGCGCACCTCGCGGACGTGGACGGCGGCGAAGTGCTGCACCCGGTGCGCGGAGAGGATCTCGGTGACGGCGATGCGGCGGATGTGGCGCCAGTAGGGCCCGTAGCTGGCGGTGCCCATGGTGGACCAGTCGTAGAAGAGGATCTTGCCGGACGGCAGCCGCGGCCGGTTGGCGAACGTGACGTCATGCGCCGTGAGGCACTCCTCGGCGGCGGGCGCGGAGGACACGACGACGACGCGGCGGGAGCCGAAGCGCAGGCCGAGGACAGCGGCGCCGTGGCGGGCGGCGAGGCGCGCCAGGGTGCGGTGCAGCGGCCTCCTGAAGAGGTGCAGGTGGCCGACGACGGGGAGAGCCGTGGGCCCCGGCGGCAGCTTCCGGCTTGGCCGACGAAGCAGCGGCGGGAGGAGGAGGAGGAGCAGGAAGGTGACGAACACGGCGGCAATGGCATACGAGGCGTCGTCCATGGCAGCTAGCTAGACTCCAAATGGCGACACGTCACGAACGCAGTCTCACACTGTTGGTGCCTGCCTGGATACGACCGTGGCTTTTGTATCGGAGGCGGGCGAAGCCGACAAACAGTCATGTGCTTATCCGGGCGAAGCTGACAGGGTTCGACTTGGAGAAAACTTTCCGCCATTTCGCGCGAGTCGGCATGGAAAATCGCCACTTCCGGTATTTCTGGGCCAAATTCAAAATTTCAAAGTCAAATTTAAAATCAGATTTTTCGACCGAATTTCATGAATTTCGGTGTAATTTGGTGCGCCTGCACCTCCCGGTTTCATGGATATTGATACAGTTTCACCGGTTTTTCGAACATTTCTCACGAACATGATTCTAATCGAGTAAGACGCAACTGCTCGACGGCCGGCCGGGACGGATTAGGCGTGATGTGCGGCCACACGCAAGACGCATTCGGGTGCGGCCTCCTCACGTCGCTAGCGGAGGAGATTCTCCTGTCCTGGCACACGGCGGTAACCAGTGCTAGCAATTGGGACCTTTCTTGACTGTTTTTTTTTTAATACAGGATGTTTAGAGACATGTTTAGAAAAGAATGCGAGTTTTTTTTTTTGTCTTTAGGACAGGTAGATGCTTAGAGAGATACCGGTAGTAGAAGGGAGTTGCTTAACTAGGCATCTATGTTTGAGTAGGTGTTTAGAAAAGATCGTAACATTTAAACTTCTATATAATTTTTAACATTGAAAGAGATTTTTTATAATAGATGTTTACTGATGTGGCATGCTTCCTCGTGGCATGCTTTCTCTTCTTAAGCACTTGCATAGGCACTTTTGCATTGTACATATCATGTATTTTTTTTTTTGAGAGGCATATCATGTATTCATGTATGCTTCTATAACTTCTTCATGGCCAACTTCTGTCACGTTTTGTAATATGGTTTTCCTTTTTTCTGAAAAAAATAAATTCACAAGTTAATGATGAAAATGGCCCAATTTTGTGGCAATCAAATAACATGACACATATAAAATTAAATGTTAACGTGCCATTTCTTAACCATCACTTAAGGCGGGATCATTGCTTTTGTATGTTGTAATCAAACAAGTGGGAAATTCATTCGACAACCAAACTAATACGTCGAGCCATCTTTACACATGTTGTATCGCTGTTGGTTAACTGCCCCTATCTTACTTTTGGTCAGCTATATGTTGCGTGCAGAGGTTTGAGATACTGAAAACTATTATGCAACCTTGCTACCGGTGTAGTCCAAGGCTTCAATTGTACGCAAGTAAAGGCACACAAGAACACAGAGATGTGGAGGGGAACAATCTTTATTGCTTCTTAGGTATTGCCACCGTTACAGTAGATCAAAACCTCTCCAATATATATAGTGCATATGCTAGGGTTTCGGCTTGGTCCACAAGTCAGGGTGGGCCCCACCTGCCACACGCGCACCGGCTAGTTAGGGAAACCCAGCCGGATACACCATCGGTTTCCTAACACTCCCCTTTGGACCATGCCGTGTAATGCATATGTTCCTAAAAACTCCATAAAAACCCAGTGGAAAAAATTCTGGATAAAGAGTATATAGTATACGCTTTGCTTGTGTGCACGGATTTGCCTCGTTAAAACCTTACGTGAGAAACTGCTTTGAAAATTCACTCAAGGAAAAAAGAGTACAGATCCACCCAACATTGCTTTAATGCCATGCTTCTTGGTTGGGTACTTAGAACTTCATGTTCAAGGTTCATGCTTAATTATGTGAAATTGCTCCCCCTTGCCTGTGTAAGTCTCTAAGCTTCATCATCCCTATGCCCTTCACACATCTTTCAAAGGCAGATGCAGGAAGTGACTTAGTGAATAAATCTGCCAGATTCTCACACGACTTAGTATGTTGGACATTGATTTCATCCATTTTATGCAATTCATGTGCATAGAAATATTTCGGGGCTATATGCTTGGTTAAGTTGCTTTTCACATATCCCTTTTGCACTTGTGCAACACATGCTGCATTATCTTCATAAATGATTGTGGGGTGCTGTTCAAAGTTCATTCCACATGACTGCAAAATGTGGAAAGTCATTCTGCGAAGCCAAGCACACTCTCGTGCGGCCTCATACAATGCAATGATTTCTGAATGGTTCGTCGATGTTGACACAAGTGTCTGCTTTGACGACTTCCATGATATTGCGGTTCCTCCACACAAGAACATATAACCCGTTTGTGACTTTCCTGTGTGTGGGTCTGACAAATATCCCGCATCCGCATAGCCAATCAAAGTCATATCTTGGTTCTTTCTATAATATAGACCCAGATCGACAGTTCCTTTCAGGTAGCGGAAGATATCTTTTATTCCCTGCCAATGTCTCTTAGTAGGCTCTGCACTGTACCTTGCTAATAAATTCACGGCAAATGCAATGTCAGGCCGTGTGCTATTTGCCAAGTACATGAGCGCACCAATTGCACTTAAATATGGGAATTCCGAACCAATAGCTTCCTCCCCCTCTTCCCTAGGTCTGTATGGGTCTTGGTCAACTTGCAGCGACCTACCGATCATAGGGGTTCTTGATGCGTATGCCTTATCAAAACCAAATCTTTCTAACACCTTTTGGGTGTAAGTTGCCTGATGCATCAAGATTCCGTCTTGCAAATGCTCAATTTGTAGGCCTAGGCAAAACTTGGTTTTACCCAGATCTTTCATTTCGAATTCTGCTTTCAGATAATTGCTTGCTGCTTTAATGTCATTATCTGTGCCAATGATATTCAAATCATCCACGTAAACCGAAATTATACAAAAACCATCTTGTGATCGTTGTATAAAAACGCATGGACAATCTTCGTTGTTCACAAAGCCTTTCTTGCACAAATATTCGCTTAAGCGATTATACCACATTCTTCCTGACTGCTTTAATCCATACAAAGACTTTTGCAATTTGACACTATATAATTGTTTTTTTCTCTTTTCGGAGTTGGTATGCCGTCGGGTACCTTCATATAAAGTTCTGAATCCAAGTTACCATAAAGGTATGCTGTCACAACATCCATCAGTTTCATGTTCAAGTTTATATTGACTGCCATTGAGATGAGATATCTAAAGGTGATACCACTCATGACCGGGGAATAGGTTTCTTCATAATCAACGCCTGGGCGCTGAGTGAAACCTTGTGCAACCAACCTTGCTTTGTACCGTACCACTTCATTCTTTTCATTCTTGCGAACAAATACCCATTTATAACCCACAGGGCGTATATGGGAGGCTGTGCGGCACACAGGGCCAAACACTGCTCTTTTGTTCAGAGAAATAAGTTCCATTGTGATTACCTTCTTCCATTCTTCCCAATCTTCTCAGAGCTTACAATCGGCGATTGATGCTGGCTCCCGATCAGGTTCTATTTGTTTGGCAATCTTGTTTGCAAAGTATATGTCGACATAGGTGGTTGATCTATGCATGATATCCCCTGTGATTGCATAATTTATGGCCATTTCATCATGAGATATATTATTGGCATCTCCTTGCTCTATCCCGTTATTTCCCATCACGGGAGCAAGGTCCTTTATTTGGTTGTTGCCGATATGAGAGCTCGCGAGATTCTCGGCTACTGCTACTTCTTGTACTGCGTGTACTGCTTGTGTTGTTTGTGCTGCTTGTACTATAGGTGCTGCTGGTGCCGCATTTTCTGCTTCTTGTTGCACTGCTACATTCAAATCCGGGAGTAACACGCTAGCAGGTTTCTCACCGGACGTGCCAGGTCTCAACTGGCTCCCCTTCTTTGTATTTCGGGGCATTTTCGTGACTGGCTGTGATAAGCCCTCTTTCTCCCTTTTACTCAGACGTCTCTGAGTACTAGGAGGTTGAGGAACCGTTTCCCCTGTTCTCTTTCGAGGCCTCTGAACAGGTTGAGGGGTGCCTTCTGTTTGCTTGGGCACTGCTACCCTCTCCGGTGCATTGCGTCTTTGGTACATGTGACTTAATCACATCCTCGAGTCACAAAATGATCGGCGATCCGCTTGCTAATGCATGCAAATCAATGATCTTCAGACTCTTCATTTGCTTCGCGGTTCGGGGTCATGCGCGGGAATGCTGTTGCATGCCAAATGA
The DNA here is from genome assembly GCA_036346145.1 of Olyra latifolia. NCBI lineage: Eukaryota > Viridiplantae > Streptophyta > Magnoliopsida > Poales > Poaceae > Olyra > Olyra latifolia. The sequence continues at coordinate 35,467,569 of CM070524.1, read as the reverse complement.
TTTCGGCATTCTTCATCAATGGCTTTATCTCCCCCTAATGACGGGAAATTATCCTCGTCAAAGATGCAATCAGCGAACCGGGCGGTATGCAAATTGCCTGTCATGGGTTCTAAATAGCTGATTATGGACACAGTCTCATAACCAACGTATATCCCAGACTTTCTCAATGGTCCCATCGAGGTCCGCTATGGTGGTGGAATCGGTACATAAACCATGCATCCAAATTTTCTTAAATGGGAAATTTTAGGAGGTATGCCTTGTGCCAGTTGCATTGGTGAATGGATGTTGTTTGCTGACGGTCTTAAATTGATTAGAGCGGCTGCATGAAGGACTGCGTGTCCCCAACAAGAGTTTGGTAAATTACAACCCTGCAAGAGCGGTTGTGCAATATATTTTATGTGTTTGATCAGTACTTCTGCTAGCCCGTTTTGCGTATGGACATGAGGTACAGAGTGCTCAACTTTAATTCCCATTGTCGTGCAATAATCATCGAATGCCTTCGAAGTGAATTCTCCGGCATTGTCCATGCGAATGGACTTCACTTGATGATCAGGGAATGTATTCTTGATTTTGATGATCTGAGAGATCAACTTTGCAAATGCGTGGTTTCTCGTTGAGAGCAAGCTCACATTAGACCACTTCAATGATGCGTCGATGAGCACCATAAAGTACCTGAATGGACCAGATAAGGGCTGTATAGGACCGCAAATGTCCCCTTGAATGCGTTCAAGAAATGCAGCGACTTCGTCTTGCACCTTCGTGGTCGAGGGTCTAGTGATTAATTTCCCAGTGGTCATGCTTGACATACAAAGTCTTCTTGATTTGGGAAATTTTTGACACTAATGCTATGACCTTGAGAGTTGTTAATTATATCTCTCATTTTTCTTAAACCAGGGTGACCTAGTCTGCTATGCCATAGAGAGAAGAGTTCAGCATTTCTAAAGGTAGTCTTTAGGATTGTGAAATTGTCAGGTGCTTTAATGCTTGTGTGGTATAGCCCAGATGCAAATGAAAGAAAATTTTCTAAGATTCTCTTTTCATATCCGTCATACTGCACAATGCTTAAGTATTCTTTGCCATTTGCTTCATTAGTTTCAACGTGGAAACCATTTGCCCGGATATCTTTAAAACTTAAGAGAGTCCTGGCGGATTCAGGATATAACACGGCTTCTTCAATTGCCAGTGTTGTGCCATTTGGCAAGATATCGGTGGCTCAGCCAGAGCTTACTACACACGACTCATTGCCTGCAATAGTGGTAATGCTGCCAGCGTTCTTTACAAATGACTGGAAAAATCTAGTCTCTCTTAAGATGGTGTTTGTTGTACCACTATCAACAATGCACATTTTCTCCATATTATGGGCACTACAATATATAAAATATAGTAGTAATCAGGCATTTAATGTAAACATGCTCAAATATATTGGAAATAAAGTGCTCAATTGTCACGAGAATCTTACAATACTTTATTTATGCTAAGATCATAAATGTCTGCTAGCAACCACTTATTTAAATGCTAATATTCTAAACGGATTCTGCGAACAGAGCATTCACATCATCCCTAATTGCTTGTTCAGATATGGCGTTAGTCTTTTCATTGGTCACTTCAGGGGCAGCAACTGCAGGGACAACCAGGTCCGTCACATCTAGTTCCATTGCCTGCTTTCCTTCTCGAGGGAGATCAGTTTCATCCTCAGAGTCTTCTCTATTAAGGATGGTGAGATGTGACTCGTAATTGTCCTTCTTTTTCCTACTTGCTTGGTAGTCTGCAATTTCCTTCTTAGATGCCTTGCAAACCTTTGACCAGTGCCCCCATTCTCCACACTTGTAACACGTCTAGTTCTACTGACCATACGGCAAGCGTGTAGATTTGAACTTGTCTTGCGTGACGACTTCGCTTTTTACGGGCCTCGCTTATCACCCTTATTGCCCTTTCCCTTCTTTCTTTTGCGGTTGGGCTTCTCACCCTGGTATCTACCTGCATTGACTTCAATGGTTTTACCAGGTGCTTGAGAGACATAGTTCTTCTTGAGAACATTGTCCTTAGATTCCTCAACTTGCATCACGTCAATGAGTTCACTATAGGTCTTATATTTTTCTTGACGATAGTTGCGGGCACTCTGGACTGCACTAGGGTGAAGGGTAGATATTGTCTTCTCAATCTTTTCCTCATCTGTGATTTTCTTACCACAGAGAGTAAGATTTGTGACAATACAATGCAATGCTGAGTTATACTCGGCCACAGTTTTGTAATCTGCAAATCTTAGGTTTTGCCAGTCCTGCTGTGCTTGTGGTAGTATAGTGTATTTGAGCTTTTCAAACCATCATTGTAAAGGCGGTCCAAAGATCGCAAACTTTCTTCTGCCATGTATTCATTCTTTAAAGTGGTGGACAGGTGATGCCTTATGAAATGCAGTGCTTGATTGTTCTGCTCGAGTGTAAATGACCCTGCTGAAAGACCGATGACTTGTCCAAGTCCTTTACCACCGAGCACAATTTTCACATCTGATTGCCAAGTGAGATAGTTCTGGCCATGGGGGGCCAGTGCTTCAAACTCACGACTAACGATGCCGGACATCTGCATGATATAGTGTATTGCATAAGATTACTTGCACGTAATCATAAAAGTGGTGCATGACATGGATCATAATGGATTCTCGGAATTTCCAATAATGCTCATTTTATTATATAAGTAATTAACATAAACAATTAATCACTCATATAGCAAAAACAGGAATAAGATAATAATTCCTGAAAAAAAAAACAAGCCAGGATATGCAATTTCTCAATTCTGCAATTTTCAGGGGTTTCTGTGCAAAATTTTCAATTTTAGGATGAAGCAGGGTCTTTTCCAGAAAATTCATGGCCTAAATTTTCTTTTCTTTTCTTCCTTTCCTCCTCCCACGCGCAGCCCGGTCTATTATCTGGTGCGCTATCGGGCCTGCTAGGGTGATTGGCCTGCAGCGCGCTCCAGGATCGGCTCAGTCTTAGCCTAGGCCGGCCTGCTAGGTGGCGGCCTGCGGCCTGCTAAGGCAGCCTGGTTCGTGGCCTGCAGGGGCGTCAGTCTGGCCTGTAATCAAGGGGCAGCTAGGGTTTCTCTTAGCCGTCACCGGTGACCCGCGAGATGCTGCTAGATGCGACGGTGCTCAGGCGCGGCGGGAGCCCATCTACCTCGGCACGGCCGGCTTCCTAGCTCAACCAGCATGCTGGCTCAATGCGGCGACGGGTCTATATGCATGCATGCAGTCCCGTGGTCATGCAACATGTAAGCTTCAAATATCTAGTGCTTCCATAATTGTGCTTCTGACTATAGATGCATGTTAATTATGATTCATGCTAATCCCTATGCATAACATCCCGTGGCCATTAATCACTTTTCTTAACCATCCATGCATGCCGTGGCCACGCTGTATGTTAGGGGTGAGATACACCTGTGCGGCCAGCGCGGGTGCACATGTGCGCGGGGCGCGCGGGCGTGACGGCGCTGCTCGGTGCGCGTGAGTGCGTGTTGCTCGTTCGTCGTCAGTAGAGGGCCGGCGGTTAGATTCATCAAATTCAATGCGAAAAACAGATCCAATCTACTAGATGCAATATTCAAAATTCTAGCAGATTCAATCTAAAAATTGCTAATAGATTGATCAATCAGATGAATTGGCGAATTTAGATACGATGCAATACCTTCGATGCTGCTTGAACGAATTGCTTAGGGATTACGGCGATTGTCGCGTAGGACAAGTCGACGGATCCAAGCCTTGTGTGCGTGACGTTGATTCAATGCAGAATCTCCTCCTCACGGCCTTCGAGAGCCTTCGTGCTGATAACGTATTATGCAACCTTGCTACCGGTGTAGTCCAAGGCTTCAATTGTACGCAAGTAAAGGCACACAAAAACACAGAGATGTGGAGGGAAACAATCTTTATTGCTTCTCAGGTATTGCCACCGTTACAATAGATCAAAACCTCTCCAATATATATAGTGCATATGCTAGGGTTTCGGCTTGGTCCACAAGTCAGAGTGGGCCCCACCTGCCACACGCGCACCGGCTGGTTAGGGAAACCCAGCCGGATACGCCGTCGGTTTCCTAACAATCCCTCGAGATGAGACCAATGCCACGAGGGATCTCTTAGGTGACGTTGCGTTTTATTTGACTGTCTGTTATATTTATAATTTTTATCAGTATAATTAATTTAAAAAATCCAGACAAAAAATTATTATAAAATATTACAAAAGTAATTTTAAACACAAACCTAGTGATTGTTCTTCTAGCCAATTTGTCTAAGGTGGAACATATATATTAATGGTCAAATTTTAGAAACTTTAACTACACAACTTCTAAAATGTCAAAAGTTCATATTGAAATTTAATTGAATAATTCAGTCCAAACTATTGTGACTATTTATTTTACTTGATCCTGTGAAATTAATTTACCATATATAGAGAGGGTAAGACGATGATCGAGTCTATCTAAACCATACACGTTCAATCGAGTGTACAGTATAAGTGCCCATGGGATTAAAGGCACCAAGTTTCATATTTGCAAACCCAAAGCAGCTTTCCCTACAAATGTTCTTTATTATATTGGAATCCATCCCTTCAATCTACTACGTTTTTTTTTTTTTGCGAGAGAAATTGAAAATGAAACGAAAAAACTCAAGAAATCAAAGCAAAAGAGAATTTGGTTATACGACATTGCAAAATCATGTCGATTTTGCTACAGGAATCCTGGTTGCCCTAAGGGCTACCGCCTAACGACCATGACCCTCCTGTACCTCTTGGTCATGAATATCAGGATACGACGAAGTGATGAACGAACTAGTCTTTGGACACGGTTAATCGCTGTCTATGTCAGTACTTAATGGAGTGGATGCTCATATGCAAACAAAGAGACTATTCTCTTCGGCTTATTTATTTATCTTATCAACTTATCTCCAAATCAAAAGTTAAACGTTAATTTTGACTTTTGAAATCCCCTTTTTATTCCTATCTTCATTCCTTGTCTTAGAGCTCTCAGAAACAAATCAAATGAAGTGGGCTAGACTTTTCTAACTACCTCAGGAAGCTCTCGAAGTTCAGTTTATAAGCAAATAAGAAGATAAAAAAATAAGATAGGTTGAAGAGAAAGGCAAGTTGAACAGTTCAAAAAAGTAATTTTCAACTTTAGGGTAAAAAAAAATAATATTCAAATTTAAGAGGCCACGGTGTAATTAACGAAAGAAGATATATTGTGACTATCCTACAGCGAGCAAAAAACCTACTTTACACCCTGAACTATTTGAAGGGGAACGGATAGCCTACACTAGTACAATTTCAAAAATTTCTACCGTGAACACTCAGGACATCATGCAAGTAGATAATCATAAATCGTTACCCTTGGCGCGTAATCGCAGCAGAAAAAGAGTGAGAGTAGCTGAGTCCGACGTCACGCGCATCGAGGTATAAAAAGTAGTTGTTCACATCGAGCCGAACGTCCCCTCCTCACCGATCACCACCACAGCAACGTCGTAAGAGGAAGTAGTCGATCTTGCCGACCCTCTCCTCCTTGTCGTCGATCAGCGCCGTCTCTACGGTATCCACACGTCTAGGGGTAGAACGCCGTGCACCGGTATGCGAGCATCGCACGCGCGCGGCTAGGGTTTCTAGGAGTCGGTAGGGAGTGTGACGACTAGATTTACATGGTGGAGAACTCGTGTATTTGCATCGCCCCATCGCCTCCCCTTATATAGAGCACACTAATGGGCTTCTACGCTAGAGGCCCATTAGGACTCTAATCCTACACGGATCAGTATCCGCGAAACTAATTCTACACAGATCAGTATGCGCGAATCTAATTATATACGGATCAGTATCCATGGAACCACCTAATGAATCAAATTCATTAGACATGTTCCAACCCGTTAAGTGTATAACTTATTAAGTTCATGCGTAAGTGGTCGTTGCCCCGGAAACTCTTTTTTGAACCACAAGTTAATAGCGGTTCCTAGCAGAACATATTAACCTCCAAATATACAGAATGATCATATTGACTAAACCTTAATATACTCACATGTCGATCCCTTTACAACATAATACCAGTGAAGCTCAAAGTGAGATGCATGCTACTCTTGTGATAGCCCGACCATTCACTCGATCTTGTAATGGATTCTAAACCGTGATTAACTCTTTAATCACATTGACATGACCATGCACTTTTCAATCCAATCATATCGAGGAGCCTAAAGATATCTCTTGTTATCAAGAAGAGGCAAATTCCATCTTGATCGCTTACACCCCACGACATGTTTCATAGTATACTCGAAAGCTATCTTTATAACTACCTAGTTACGGTGTAGCAGTTGATAACCCAAAGTATACAACTACGCATGTTGGGATTTAATAACGATCTCAGGTCTAAGGATCATATAGGTATACCACTCGAAACTATAAGTTGATGACATATGTAAGATAACAATCTCTACAATGACTCGGAGTAGGTCTATCCAACATCATGTTATCTAACATGTGTCTCCATTATTGATTTGATATCTTTATGTCTATGGTATGTGAAACATTACCATCAATCAATACATGTGCTGATTAAATCATTACTATCCCACATAATGATATGAGACCAAGGATTATTTATAATAACATCATATAAACAATGTGTCTCACAACCAAGTCGTACGTGATAAACAATGTGAACGACTTTTATTCATGGAACTGATAACATATTATTCAAGAGTACATAAACATAGACATGATACAATCATATTACATGATTGTCTCTATGGCCCAAACCCTCTCCTAATCAACCCTAAGCCCATTAGGACTCCTAAACCTATCTGAACTCTAATTCCTATCCAAATCAGATTCTATCCCTAATAGGACTCATCCACCACGACCCACCCCCTATAAATACCCCCTTAGACCCCCTCTCTCAGTCCCCAAGGTTGGAGCCTCGGAATTGAAGCCCTAGCCACTAAAACCCTAGCCCCGAAGCTAAACCGAGGTATCCCTCTTATTCCCGTACCCAAACCCTAGATCTAAAGCCAACACGTTGTAGGTCTCGTCGAGACGATCAATTTGGATATATGGAAGTCCTATTTTGGTGGAGAATTGGAGGAGCTACGCGCCACCGAAAGATGGCCGGAGTTGGCCGTCGCGCCGCCGCTGGCAAGCAGCCGCCACCGCCGCCGCCCCTATTTCCACGCCGACGCCCCACGCCACCCCCCACCACCACGCGCCCCACCAGCCAGCAGCAGCTGCGTTCCCGCCGCCGCCCCACGCCACGCGCTTCCGCTAGCTCGTGGCGCGCCACGTGTCCCGCCGCGCTGCTGGTTCGCGCGTTCTACACCCCACCATGCGGCAACTGTCACCGTCCTGCCGTGTGATGACCACACGCAGCCGCCACCAACCACTCCGCCAGCGCCGCGTCCCGCCTGCTGCCCACGCGTGCGCGTCGCGCTAATTGGAGCCCGCCACGCGCGCGAATCACGCCCGCCCAACAAGACCACCCGCACCGGTTAAACCGGGTTTTCCTCGGCGGGTTTGATTATTTCTGGCTTTTCTATTTTCCCGAAACTTCCCCCAAATTGTTTAGGGAGCATCCAAACTCCGATTTAGATGATTCTAGAACCCAAAAATCACAAATAATCTCAAAAAGTTTATATATTTTTACCACACTATTTTCTTTGAGGTTATTATTTATTTCTGTTCTATTTCTTTTTCGTGTAGATCCAGCATGTACCTGTTGTACGGGAGTCGCCCCGGAGCCCTTCGAAGAAGGACAATACGATCAAGACTTCTTTGAAGGCAAGCTAGATTCATATTGAATTTCTAGTTTGCTAAAATTCATTTATTTCATCTTTATTCGATTTGCATGCATGAATTATCATCGTTTGTGCTATTTTGTCTCGTTTTCATGTTAGTCTTCTACTGATGTGAATTGGCCTGCCATTGAAAGCCCGTTGGTTATATTTTTCATAGCCTATCCTTTGAGTAAATGCTTAGCCTTACTTCTGGGTTGGTAGTTGTTCGGTTTCACTCATTATTAAATTTGTATCGTGAAGTTATAGCTTCGTGGTATTGTTTTGGTAAACCTAATCAACTAAAATCAATGTGGTGTGTGTTGATTTGAGGAGACCCAGAAGAGGCGGATTTGGGGCTTATGGTTGAGACGTGCAGGTCTCCTCTGTTATATAAAAACCGTATACTTGTGACTACCATACCGAACCTGAACCGTACAGCCATTTGTGCCTTCTGGCCCTAACTTATTAGCTATATAAACCTAGTTTCTGGTGTACTCGTAGTGGACGGACGTGACTAGCTATCACCGATTCTGAATGGCTTAAATGGGGCTAACATCATGCAGTGCGCTATCAGGTCCGGCTGAAGGAGATGCGCATGACTGTCGGCCTGGTCGAAGCGTAGCGCATGGGGCGCAAAACTAAAAGAAAGGGTACACTAAGGGGCAGGTGAAAGCAGTGAACGGTTTTATACTGTTTCTCTCTTTGAGATGAGACAGGGCTTATGGGGAACGTGTACACACTCTGCAGAGTTAAAACTATCATGGTAGCCGTGTCCGCGGTTATGGGCGGGGGGAAGGAGTTTGACATAAGGTAGTTCCATGTGTTTCGATTAATTAAATTGATGGTGTAGTATAGGCAGAGAGTGCCTCTCTTTTGAGCTGGTTAGCCGCTTTCATGGCTACGCTCGTCGTATGTTGAGACGGATAGCCGTCCTTTGGCTACGCTCGTGTGTTGGTAGGTGTTTAATTCGTGTTCAATAAATCAAAAATAAATAAATAAGTCGATAGGTGTTGTTTTAGGAAAATAACCAGATCTGTCCTTTGTCCTTGTATTCATTATTAAGGACTACTTGCTGGGTAGCCGTGTACTCATTATATGGATCACGGATCATTTGTTTAGGAGAAGATCTCGACGTTGGTGCCAGTTGTGACCAGGAGGGTCCAACTCAAGGTGATTAGCTACGCGTTCCGGGTCAACCTCGGAGTATCGTCGCATTTAAAGTCTTCCACTGTGTTCTTATGCTATTGATTTATATCCTGTGCAAGACTATGTGAACGTCTATATCAACTGGATGTTATTTATGTTATGTAAACTATTAATTTTCTAGTTAATGCAATGCCTGCGATGATATTCCAAACTGTCGTTGAGTGCAATACTAGCGATGATCTTCTGGACTAGGATTCGGTCACTCAAGCCGGTAGAAATACAGGGGTGCATGACAAGTTCACCACGAGGAACAGTGTGTTCACCACTTTCACCCACTAGCTCATGCCCTGCAATGGGCCGCACAACCTTCACCCACCTGCTAGCGAGCAGCGGCTGGGATGACAGTATAGGGAACACAACTCACCCAGAACACAATAGATAATAATCCAGAGTTCACTAAATTTTAAGTAACACATAATTCCAACAATATTTGGATATAATTGGACTGTGATGTCTGACATGTCTGTCAAATCACTGATTTATAAGTTAATTTTAAATCAACTTAGAAGTCCTTATAGGTTAATTGTCTAACCCATCCTGATGAAGCATTCCATACTAGTACACAGTAACCAATAATGAAATACTTGCATTCGTATATATTTCTGAAATTTAACCTCAGAGGAACTCATACCTCCTATAAACTCTAAAGTGGAATAATCTATCATAAAAGGCACTAAGTATCTAGACAAAAGGATTGAATATTTTTTTATATACAATATTATTACGGAGGTCCTCGGCGTTATCGTTGGTGGGTGGCTCGCTCGCTGCCGAGGTGTTTGTGCTTACAGGACAGTCGAGGATGGCGGTTCCGGCTGGATCTAGGGTTTGTCAGCTGCGGAACGCCTGGTGAAGCGTTGTCATCGTCCCCTTCCTTTGTGGCAGTGACGTCCGTTCTCCTCTTGGTGGCCTAGGCTGAGGCGTCGTCATCGCTCTCTTCCCTTGTGGCAGTGGCGTCCGTTCCTCTCCTTGGCGGTCTGCACTGATGGCTTCGGATTCTTCCTGATTCTGCTGGTGGCGGCGGTTTGCTCGCCTGTGGAACGTCGAGGGAAGCGTCATCGCCATCCCCCCTATTTGTTGGTGACGTCTGTTCTTCTCCTTGGCGGCCGCGTCGAAGCGTCGCAGTTGCCCCTCTCCCTGTGGCGGCAGTGTTCGTTCTTCGGCTTGGCAGGCCTCAGCGTGAGATCTCCTCCCCCCTTGGCTTCTTGTAGCATTGGCATCCGGCAAGTGGTCTCCAGTCGTAGCCCTGTTCGGCCTCCTCCATGTGCGGCTCGCGAGGGTGTAGGTGCTCCGGGTGAAAGCCCTACCCAGCTTCTTACTTGGGCCGACGATGGCGGCGTCTTCGGGTGTCGCTTCTCTCCTTGGAGGCTTCGTCTTGATGTCCTCTACCCTCTGGAGTATCTTCGGGTGAAAACCTAGGTCTGGACAAGCGATGACGGCGACTTTGTTGTCGCAACTTTGCTGAAGGCGTCATCCTAAAGATCTTTTCGCGCTATTGGTTGGCTGGCGGCTATAGCGGTGGCTACCGAGCGATCTCTCGGACCGAGCTTCCCACCTGGTGGTAGCGGCCTCCGTCGTCAGTCTCTGCATGCGTTGTGGTGCTGCTGGTGCCTGTGCCTCTTCCTTCGCGGTGGAGTCCCTCTTCAGTGGCTCCTGCTCTATGCCCTGCTTGGCTTTGTTGTCTCTTCCCGCCCGGCGGTGACGGCTGGAGCCTCCGCTGTTTATCGTCCTTTGTGGAGATGGCTTGCGAGCAGGTCGAACCTCGTCGAGAATCCCGTGGGGTGGTGACGGCTGACGCCCTCTTGCATCATGGCCGAGCATCCCTGGCGGCGGTGATGTCTGGTGGCAAGACCGGCCTTCCCTTGCCCCACAATACGGCTACGGTGCCACGGATGATCCGGACGAGCATCCCTTGCGACGGTGGCGATGGAGGCTTCCTCCGACAGCTCGGCATCATCTCTGGTGGTGGTGGCGTCTGGAGTCTCCGCTTTTCATCTCGTCTTTGTGGTGCGATTGGCACTGGGGGTTGGGCGAGCCTCAATCGAGCATCTTGCGCGGCGGTGACGGCTGACGCCCTCCTTCTTGCGTCTTGGCCGAGCATCTTGTGCGGCAGTGACGATTGGTGGCTCGACCGGCCTTTCCTTGCCCCACAGTGCATTCGACTTCGATGACAGTGGATGTTTCGCGCGAGCATCTCTTGTTGTGCTAGTGCTGTTGGGTTGGACGCTCGTGTGGCGGTCCAGCTATAGTCTTCGCCGGGCAGGAACGGTGTTCTTGGTGGTGTTGTGTGCCGACCGCTCGGGTCGTGTTCTTTCCACTCCCCTCTTCTCTATCTTCGCCCCTTATTTTTCTTGTATTTATACAGTTCTCTCCTTCTTGAATGAAATGGCAGAGCACCTGCCCTTTGCGTTCAAAAAATATTATTACATGACAATATTGATATCTGAGACATGTATAAGTCTTGAGATGACAGAGCAACTAAATATAACCTATGGAAACTTGAAAAGACTACAAGTGCAAACAAAATACACACTTCATAGTGGAAGGCAATGTTTATGTTGACTGGGTGATTATTGTCAAGTATACCAAACACACTGCATAGTAGAATGCAATGGTTATGTTGACTTGGAGATTTCTTGTCAAGTGTACCCAACTGCATATGTTTTCACTTTTCACTCATCATACACCATGCATATATAGTAGAACGCAATAAGCAATGGAACAAACATTGGTTCATATAACATGTTAGTGTTGATATTAGTATAATTAACACTCACTATAAATCAAACATAATTTCTGATGAAAAGACAACCTTCCAAATAATTTGTTCATATAGAAAAATGCAATAGATATAGATATTTAAGGGAGAAACAGTAGTCCAGTACATACATAGATCTAAACCCATCAACATTAGTGGATTGGAAAGAGAATTAGGAGGAAGTGTTATTTGTAAATCCCTACATGGTTTAGTGTGCACCCCTAAAAAATGATAAACCGATGTATTCCCATAAGAAGGCAATTGCCAATCAATAAGCTTACCTCCTTAACGACTTCTTCAACCTCTTATGAAGACCGGGCATAATTTACCAAAACCTGGAAGTTGAATTATAGTATTTGTAAAACTTTGAAGTAGCTCAGCATAGCAACTAAATAACCAGATGAACCCTTGATTCTGACTGACCATCTATGCTTACCTTTGTGGTGCCTATTTAGAAAATCATAAAAATAGTAAATTTCTTGCACAGCATACCATATGATGTGACCTTTTGCTACCCTGTCTATTAAAAAAAGAAGACTCATTTTTCAGAGACAAACAGAATTTGGTTATCGGACAAGCAGAAACCCATTTATGTTCTAGGTTATTAAACGCCTACCCCAAAATATACAAATGAGCCATTTAATTTTTTTTTTGAGCAAAATGAGCCATTTAAATTGATAACCTTACAATCTGCTCTAGCAAGTAGTGGCAAACTAGCAAGGGCCAGGAACCAATTAGTAGATTGCATTAGCACTATTTGCATCACACACTTCTCACTTCTATGGTAGAGCTTCTAAAGATGTATACCCTGATCACTGAAACTGCTAACCTTGCAGCCTGTTTTTCCAAGTGCCAATGTAGTGGCTTATCCGATTCCCCTGGAAGCACCTGTAACAACAACTACTGGAGCTTACAATTCTGTAGGATGTTGCACTACTGCTTGCTCAACAGCGGCAACATAAGTTCTTAGACCCGCAGACACCCTAGCTCAGTACGAAAAGCAAACATTACTTTGTTGGTTTGAAAAAAGAAAAAAAATCTTGAAAATCCCCATCTTGACAAATAACGGACAGATAAGAGCTCACAAACCGAGCTCGTCGGTGCAAGAAAGCAATTTCGAGAGCCGAGATCACAAGCCAGTTTTGTCCATACTTAAAATCAAGAGCATGGTGAACATCCACGACAAACACAGCCCCAAGTGGCCAACACACAGCAAATGTGAGAATTGAGAGAAGTTGAAATAATCATCCACCGCAAACCCCACATTCACCATTCACCCTACAACAACTCCATTGCCCCGCAGTAGAATCCAACGTGAGAGTCAGGCACCCACGTACCCAATTCCCGAATCGGAGCATACATATACTATCATGGAAATGCAGCAGTCGGTACCGGAGAGGGCGACGGCGCGGCAGCAGGACCGGAGGACGGCAGGGGCGAAGCTGACGAAGCACCTGCGCGTGGTGGCTGCGGCGGCCGGAGGAGAGGCAAGCCCCGCGGCGGCGGTGGCGGCGGCCACGAGGGATCGGAGGCGGTCGGGAGGGGAGGAGAGCGTGGCTTGCTTAGAGCATCCACACCAGAAATCTTATTCCCATTACTCTAAAACACTATTCACCACAACTCTATCCATTCCCCTAAAATTCTTTCACATTTTACACTATACCCTAAAAGATTCTTTCACTCCACCAGAAACTCTATCCTCACCAAGTCAGCGCTACAGTGTTTATATGGTTTCTGCTATGGATGCTCTTAGTAGGAGGAAGGTGAGAGGTGGATGGACGGCGTTGGGGTTTGGTGGGAAATGGAGGCGAGCAGCCAGTGTGACTTTGGAAGCTTCCGAAGGACACAGGCAACGAGGACAGGTCGAGAGGATGGATGGACCGACGGATCTGTGCAGAGGTTGTATACTTTACCCACAAGATACAGTACCCTCTCGTCGAAGAGTACCGTAACAAGACTCTTCAGACAACTAACCCCGAGTTTGCCACGATTGTACCTGATATTCACACAGGTGCCCGGAGAAATGATAGGTCCACAAGTCTCCGGCAGTACACTGGTGATGGTTCTCTCTGACTCTATCTACAGTGCAAGAACGGTGAACAACACCGACGTTACTCTCCCTCTAGATCAGTCCCGTCCCATACCAGGCTTGCGGTTGCACAGAAAAATTCTCAGTTAAGCGTGTCACAATCATCAGTCCTTAGTCTCGGAGCGGCCATCCCACACAAACCCAATTCTTGTGCACGAAGACACCCACCATGCAAACCAACCGCTCCCGGTCCCAATTATTAGTTGGTCAAATTTTAATTAAAGAGCGATCAAGCCCACCATAACCCAAGTTCACCAAACCCATTCTCAGATGCACCATTCTTAAGATGAATACAGTAATGGTAACAGATGCGAGAAATCACTCCTCGATGTTGAATAGAGCTTTGCTAAGCCAATTACTATTTAAAATAGTAGGACATTAGTTAAGTAAATTATCCTAATGGCAATTTATGACAGTAGGTGCATGTCCCGACAGTGGAGACATGCACCGGGGATATCTAAGCAGTGTAAGCATAGTTTAATTAATTAACAATTTTGAAAAAATTTAGAAATTGGGGTTCCTAGGGAAAGACTTGCCTTCAGTGAATCATTGGTCTAGCTGGAGGTTGACGGCGGCAGAGAAGTCCTCCTCGGCGATCCCGCAACCTATCGCAAGCAAATTGAGGAAGAGACACAATAAATAAATTGATATAAATAACATTATAAAAATTATACAAAAATTACAGTAGGTAGATATGATTTTTAGAAATTTATAAAAACTTGAATTGCTGGAATCGGAGTTCGAATAGGACCGTAGCGAAATAGTGAAGGAATACTATTCACTAAAAAATCCCAGGAAAAGAGGAAACGCACTGTTCACTCAGGCTGGGCTGCACAGTGCGCAAAATGGCTGGCCAAGCTGTCCTGGGCCGGCCCAAAAGGCCCAACTCGGGCTCCCTCATCCTGGAAGGATAAGATGGAGACAAAGGGAAAAATAAAGGGAGAGAGAGACTTTAGAGGAAAGAGAAACAGGCGGAGAGAGGAGGAGGCCTGGCGGGGGTAGCTTCGCCGGCGGTGGCGGCAGCGACGACGCAAGGAGAAGACGGACGGTGGCGAGGCCAAGGCGGACGGCGGCAACGACGACGAGGCAACTAGCAATGAGGCTCGGGACGGGCAGTGGCGGTGACGCTCGGCCGAGGTTTGCGGGCGGCAGATGTGCATGGTAGCAGCGACGATTGGGCGCGCAGCGACACGACAAGGCCCCAGCTCGGCCCAGGCACGCACGGCCGGCGGCACGGAGGCATGCATGCACAACATGCGCAGCAAGCAATGGGGGAAGGATGGAGAGGAAGGAAAAAGAAGAAGAAAGAAAGAGGAAGAAGAGGAGAGAAGAAGAAGAGGAAGGAGGAGGCTCACCGGCGGGCGGCAGCGAGGACTTTGGCGAAGGGGCAGTAGCAGGGAGGAAGAAGTGGCCGGCGGGGGATGAGAGGCTAGCTGGCTGGGGAAGGGAAGTGAAGGAGAGTGAGTGACAGTGTGAGGACGAGAGAGAGAAGGAGAGGGGAGGGGTAAGTTGGGAAATTCACAGATGGGCAGGTGTCCTAGGCATGGAGGACTGCAACCATGCAAGGAATTTTGTGGTGACGGCTTGAGGTGTAGGTGGCAAGGAGGGAGAGGGTGGAGGGAAAAATAAAATTGATTTTGTAGATAATTTAAAATAACAAATATCAAATTAGTTCTTGCTAAAAACAAATTAATAATGCAAATGCAATTTGAAAAATAAAGTGACTTTTAAATATGTGATGTAAAATAAAACATTTTAATATAGGACATGCAAATAATAATACATATATTTTTTTTGTTGACGTGCAATAAAAGTATTTCAAAACGTGACAGTGACATGCTCATTTTCAAAGTTTAAAATTTTAAAAATTTTATGCAAATGCACAATGCATATGAAATATTTTTATTTTATTATTTTTATTTATATTTATATTTATTTTATTATTATATTTTTTTTGAAAATGAGGATATCACATAGACGAGCCAACTAGCCAGGGCTTGACATAACCAAGGAGCAAAAGAGTCTTTCCAATGAGACAAAACTAAAAGAAAATATTTAAATTCAAATATAAGAGTCGGAAATGTTAAAGGTGAAAAAATTTAAGTGATATATTACATATTAAGATAGTTACATGCATATATTTTGAGTAATGATCTATAAAATAAGTTGGGCTACGTGGTTCGTGAAGGACAGCCATTCGGATGCTTCATGTTTGTAGCCTTCCGATCTGGTTAGCTCATCTCGCCTCCGGATAACCCACCCCACACGCTGCATCAACACTCAACGGCTCGAGGCTCCTGCCGTGAGCCGAATCCCATGAGTCAACCATGCGAGCACCCCTAGGCCCGGTCACCTGACGGCTGACGCCCCCCAGCGGGAAAATTCGATCAATGACACCCAATTCGTGCGCCTCGGCCAAAATGACATTAGTTTCGTTCGCTGTTCATAAAATGACACCGGGCACACGAATTTCTTCGACCGGTGACACTCACGAGGGGTATTTTGGGTATTTTACCCGTGAGTGTCTCCCATCACTCTCTCTCTTTCTTCTCCATCTCCCATGAAGCACGGCATGCGGCGCAAGGACGCGAGGCGGAGGCAGGCCGATCAGCCGGCAAGGTCGCGATGGCGGAGGTGGGAAGCGGCCGACGCAAGGCAGAGGCGGAGGCGACGGCGGCGGAGGAGGAGGAGGAGGCGACTGAGGAGGAGGAGGAGGCGGCGGCGGCGGTGACGACAGAGGAGGAGGAGGGGACGGCAGAGGAGGAGGCGATGGTGGCGGCGGAGGAGGAGGAGGGGACGACGGAAGAGGAGGAGACGGCGGCGGCGATGGCGACAGCAGAGAAGGAGGAGGAGGGGATGGCGGAGGAGGAGGAGGTGGCGGCGGCGAATGAGAGGAGAGGAGAGAGGAGAGAGTGAATAGGAGGAGAGGAAAGAGATGACAGGTGGGCCCCAGGGGTATTTTGGGCATTTTCTATCGAAAAGTGTCACCAGTTGAAGAAATTCGTGTGCCTAGTGTCATTTTATGAACCGCGAACGAAATTAATATCATTTTGGCTGAGACACACGAATTGAGTGTCATTGATCGAATACCCCCTCCCCCCCTCGGTGGCCACCATCTCGCTCTCCAATCCCAAAACCCCAGCACCTCCCTCACTCGGACAGGGAGATGTAAGCGCTGCCGGGGAGTGCCACCGCAGGCCTGCAGCCCTCCCCCTCTCTGTGGCTCGTCATTAGCAGCCCTCCACTAGAATCATAGTCTCATCTCCACTCAGACGTGCTGCCTCGAGGATGCACCGTCCTCCTCATCGCTCATCGTCGTCGACATACCGTCGTCCTGCTCAATACTGCCATCCTCCTCGTCGACGCGATGTCCTTGTCCCGTTGCGTTGTTTCATGGGAGGGGTCTCCGCTTAGCTGCCCTTAGAGCTGTGCCACTGCTTGGAACCTGGCGTATCCACGAAAGAAGTGTTGGCTTCATCCATTTACAATCTGAACTGTTCAAAGCATGGATTAGGAATGGTGGATTTCTTTTTTATTTTGTATGTGTAATTGCTGGATGGTCCGCTTGTTTTATGTGGTAAACATTGCTCATGTACCAATATAGTTGTAACAATTATCTCTGAATAATACAAATTCAGATGCTGGCAATTGTCTTTCGATTGCTCATGTGTCAGAAATTTTATTCTGGGATATGGATGTATGCCTAATATTTGTTGCTTGTGCTGCCGAGTGCCTGAGTTGAGGCTATTGAAATATGCATGAAGAAGGAAGCTTGAGTTTAGTTTTGACTGTGATTGGCAATTTATCTTGTATCCCCTGAGCCTACTGTACTCCATTTGGGTTGACAATCTGAATTTTTTAGTTTAATTCAGCAGCTCAACAGAAGATGATTGAGCACATGAAGGCATGAAGCTAGTGCAAATACTTTTTTTTTTTTGGCATGTTCAATGCTAACCAATATTACTTGCCATGAAACAAGACTTGACATAGTTCAAAGGTCCAATTTCAAAATAATTATATGTAAAACAAGCATAACAGCTGGAGTTTGTTACAACCTTCTCAATGGTACTGACAGAGAATAGCTACAAGTTCATATACAATTTGTATTGACCAACAAGATAAAATAAATAGGATGCAAATTCTGAATGAAATGTACAAGGCTGTGCCATGTTTCTATATAGAGAGCACTCCAGTGCACTATTGGGGAAAATGTGTTTTGCTCTTGTATTTGTGAAAGTGATTATTTTGTGAGAATTATTCTGTTGAGGTTTTTTGAATTGAAGTGTATGAGCTGATGAACTAAAATTGTATGAGCTGAAGTACTGAAATATTCTTCTTCATCAGTTCTGGACATATATATTGCTCTGTTCTTTGTTAAATCCGGACATGCATGCTTTGTTTTGGTCAGTTCTCTTCATGAGTTTAGTCTTGTAGGAGCTATTTTCAGTCTTCTATTTATGTGTGCATATACATACAATGTGTATGTGTATGTGTATTACATTATGTCCATTGCAACTGAAGCAAAAATTTTGAAATAAGTTGGCAGCAGCTTACCCTCTCTCAAGTACATGTTGCATTCTCTTAAGTACATGCTGATAGAGGAACAAGCAATTTGAAAGGAAAATAGACTGATGTGGGTGATCCTTCTCTCCAAAAGAGGAGGACCAAAAACAGAGCATACACTTTCAATATTTCATACATGTACAGTTTCTGAAAATTGTAACATACAAATTTGGTTTCTTCCTAAACCGACATACACAAAAACCTTTCCCGAAGATATTGGTGGAAACCTAATTCTTTTCCTCAGGATCTCTTGAATGAAATTAGGGAATGAAATAAGTAGATTAGATATATTTAGTAGAATTTCTATTTCCTATTCTAGGGGATCATCGAGAAAGCGGAGAGATTTGGTTCCATTCAGATAGAAAATCTGACATAGATGTTAAGTGGTTTCTTCCAGTGTCACATCAATCCAACAAGTAAAACAGTACATGGTGCCTGAATTAATCGGTGCCTGAAGCCCTGGAGCCCTGAAGCCCAACTACCGGTGGCACAGCAAGAAGAGGGAGAAAGAGGGGCGATGGGGAAACGGATGCTCATCGCCGGTATGGAGGAAGACCACCGACGGCAAAACTCCCGGGAAGTGGAATTGAAACTCTGGGCGACCCAAGCTGTGATTGGAGTCGCCGCGACAGGGGGACGTCCACACTGCGGCATGGATGGCAACGGTCCTCCTACGGCCCGGATTCCGTGGTGTGGAGACGCAGGTGGAGGAGGACTTGGTCCGGTGGAGGGAGAGAGAGAAGAGGAGGCAGCAGCTAGGGTCTAGGGGGTAGCGTCTTGTATTAGTCATTGGCTCGGCTCGGGGCCCTGATCCCGGTGGAGCTGGGAGCAGATGGAGCTGCATGCGAGGGTGGGGGTGGATCTGTGCACTCTCTTCCGAGCGGATCGAAGGGTTAGGTTGAAGCGCCAAAGGGGCTATGTTTTGTGAAGCACCGTACCCGACTACTATAAAATTAACAAATTTTCACTCTAAGCAAAAGCAGTGCAATTTTGTGGGTTTAACCCTTTGGCATTGTCTTTTCACACTACAACTTGGTGGACTAAAATAGTATATCTCCTAGCCAAGAGCTAGAGAAGGTTTGGCTTTGTCCTCCCTCCTTCATCTCTTCTTCTTATTCTTCTTCCTTGATATGGCATCGAGATCGTAGGAGATGGTCGGGGAAGATGGTCAGGGAAGCAGGGTCGAGTGGCGTTATGGGTGGTGCTTCGTCAGGACGGCTCCATGGCGATAGGGAACAACAATTTTATCCCGATAGACTAGTGTTGAGGCTAGGATGTCTAGGCCACCGACATTGTTATAGATGGCTTGCGGCAAATAGGACGGCGGTTAGCTCAGCACGGAGGGAGTCAGCCTGCCCGGGTTGTGTTAAATGCAAATTTGCAAAGAGAAAGGGAGAGGGAGAAAGAACGGGTCACAACATTGGGAAGCGACGGGACCCCCACAAAGAGGGAGGAGGCTCCAACAGCAGGGCCGAACGACTGCTCCCTTCCCCTACCTTGTGCTGAACAACATGGAGGCAGAGAGAGATGGTGAGAGGTTAGATAACAGGGGAGGAGACCAGAGTAGGAGGCTAGACGGTGGCTGGCCGCTGGCTACTTGAATTGCCAGGCGGAGTCGTTGCATACAAGGGTAGTAGCGAGGTGCTGCTTGATGCAACCGGTAGCAGGGATTGAAGAGAGATGGGAGAGAAGGTATGGCCAACGGTGACACTGATGGGGTAGCACCGATGGCCAGTAGAAGTGACGTGGGCACCACCCCCTCCTCTTCCTCTGTATACAGAGAAGAAACCATGGGTAGAGAAGACAAAGATCGGAAAAGAAGAAGGGTATATAGCAAAGAGACATTGAAGGGAGAGGATAGAGAAGAAAGGAAAAACAAGAAGGGCAAAATAGACTTTTTCCGGCTCTCAACAAGCTCTTGACTTGTGGATATACTATTTTAATTGGCAAAATATGTTACATCATAATTTCACTAAGTTATAGTGTGCTACAACATAGGTATAAAAAGGCAGTGCCATATTAGCTCTAGCCAGAAATTTCACCCTACTTAATGCATACTAGTCAGCTGTCTCTATAAGAGCCAAGTAGAATAAAAGATGAGATGGATGATTAGTTAATGAGGTGAGGGAAAAGCATCTCTCTTATATAGGAGATGGTCCCCATCCGGTTTCAAGCCCGAGGAGATGGTGACAATTAGCATTGAGAGGTAGGGGTGCAACTGGAACGGATATTTTGCGACCGTCCTACCTACCGAATCAATTCGGATAGTGATTTGAATAGTTTTTCGGATATTCGAAGAATTTTTCGGATTTGGATACGGATAAGGATAGTTATCTCGGATAAGGATACAGATACGAATAGTAATTATCCGACGGATACAGGAATATCCGAGTTTATAATCGGATAATATCCGGATATAAAATATGGATATTATCCAAAAACTTTAAAGATTTCTAAGGTGGTGCCATGGACAAGTGTCAAGTGGTGCACTGGTGGACTGGTTGTGTTATCACCTTACGTCGTACATACATGCACCTAACTGGTTAAGTAGACTAGAATTAGTAGTGCATAACTTTGATATATGGTATTATATGATCCTATCATATTTAGCTTACTAGTCTGTGACTTCTAATCTGATAGTGCTATTGTCTTGATAATTCTATTACGACTCTACATTTAGCTTTTATATAATCTCTGGTGCGTTCATTATTAATTTTTAATTATGTACAACGCAACTATAGTTAATTCTTGTACTATTTTCTTCACATTTTGTCACTAATTATTCATAACTCATAAGTAATCTACCATCAGCAATTCAGTATGTTACATGTGCAATAAATGATCTATATTTTTGTGTATTATCCGGCTAAAAATATTCGTACCCGTATTGAATCCGATCTGTATTCGCTTCGTATTCGTAAGTGATAGTATCCGGTATTATTCGCATTCGTATTCTCATCGACACCATTCGTATCCGACTTCGTATCTGATAAAAAATATGGATACAAATACGGGATGAACAATATCCGACCGTATCCGATCTGATTACAACCCTATTGAGAGGAGATCACCATTTCTTAATCACTCCTCACGAATCGAGTGTGGCCACCTTCCATTTTTTGGGCAAGTACGTGTTTTGGATATAGAAGATCCATGCATTGCTTGCCCACGTATCATGCTAATTAAATGATTGTCTCTAAACAAGTATTTAATATTTTCTCTTACTTTCTAGAAACAACTAAAAAGACAGTACATTGGGAATTCCCTTAAGCCAATTTTTATTTTAAAAAACATCAAAATAATACTTTTATTTTAAACAGCATCAAAATAATACTTGTCTGAGCTAGAGTTGGCCAAATGGGCAGTCTTGTTGGGTCGAACCGGCCGGCTTGCTCGATAAACCGAATCAACTCGGTAGAGGTCTCACTTTGTCGGCCTTGGCAGTTTAGTTCAAGATAGTAACTGGCCTACCGATTCGGTTTCACCGGTTCGATTCACATCAGAGCACATTTATTTAATTAAATATATTCATTTCTATATATATTTTCTTATAATGTGTAATGTATTTATTCAATTTATAGTGCATATGTGTGAAAGATAGTGGTTTTTCTTAATTTATTTATATATTTTTAATTAAAATAAACCACTTATATAAACCCGTGGCGATTCAGTTCGATTCACTATGCAAACCTAACTCCAGCCAGACTCGACCTGTTGCCCTGGTTGGCCCCGTTCATATAGTAACCGGGCCAAACTGGGCCGGCCCGGTTTGGCCCATTGGCCACCTCTAGTCTGAGCCGGAGCGCGACGGCGAAGGCACCTCCAACTCCAACTTTCCACGATCAAAAAAAAAAACTCCAACTTTCCCTTCCTTTCTCCTCCGCTCGCTCCAAAACCTCTCTCTCCCCTCCGGCGGACATGGCCTACCTCCCCCCACACAAGCGCCACTCCAGCACCTCCACGCCCACCCCAACCCCGGCGCCTTCCTCCCTCACCTCCTCTCTCCGCTCCCTCTCCCTCTCTTCCCCACGCGGCCGCCACCATCACCACCCCCGCCAGCCCAACAAGATCATCCACGCCGCTGGCTGCGTCTTCCGCTGGTCCACCCTCCCGCCCTTGCCCCCGGTATCCGACGACGACGGCAATTCGCTCTGCCTCGAGCCCTTCCCCTGCGATCGCATCGAGCGAACGACCGGCGCCAAGCCCCTCGCCCTTGCCTACTCCTCCGGAGAAGGTTCCTCCACTTCCGCGGAGGCCGCGGCTGCAGCCATCGTGGAGCGTTTCTTGCCGGAACTCCTCGCCGCTGCGGAGAGGGCCAGGGCGCGCCACGTGCCTAAGAAGGAGGAGGTTGTGAAGCTGGGCCTCGTGGCCAAGGTGGGGAAGGTCCTCTTCCAACCGTGAGTCTTGCTTCGCCATTTCTTGGAGCTGTACTTTACTTGACCTTGTGACGAGTGCTGATTGCGAAGAGCTTCTGTGGATGATGTTGTGTAGTGGTAGATCACCCGTCTCCTTGGACTCGCTCCGAGAAGCCGCCAAAGCAGGGGAAGATGGCTTGAGGAGCCAGGTCCATAAATCGTTCTCTACGAATGTGCCCAGTGAGTTTCTGGATGATATGGAGCGATCTGCTGTGGAGAGGATGGGGCTGCTCTTTAGTTCTTCTAAAGAGCACTACCATGTGAAGGTTTGCACGTCTAATATAATGTGAGAATTTCCCTTGTTTTTGGTTGAGAGAGTGAATGAATTTTGGCCTGTAAGTGCATGATAGGTGTTTGACAAGCATCAAAGTGATTCTACGTTATCTTGCAAATGCACTTTGCAAGAAGATGGGAAGCTCGCAATCCATAAGGTGTGCTTATTATCCTTAGCCTCTGCTTTTGTTTTATGGAAAGATCTGTAGCTTAGAAGGAGTTTCTGTGTCACAGTTTTTTTTAAATGAGGGCGTCTGCTAACAATTTATGAAATCTAGTGTTATTACCCCTACATTATAGCGTGTAAGCGCATACCATTTCTCTGCCTCCTCGCATGGGCCACGTCACTAGGAAAAGGACAGCCGTCCGATTGTTGGGCCGAATGAGATCCGGCCATCCGTTCTTAGATTATATATGAAAGCATTTCTTTCTTTTTTTCCCAATGAGGCGGAAGCAACGGCCAGTTGGTCATCCGCGCTAGGACTCAGCGTGCCAACGAGGGATCGAATCCTGCTACCCCCGCCTTTTCTAGCTCCCTGTCTTCCTTGCCCAGCTTCTTCCTTATTTTTTCCCTTTTCTATTTTGTTTTTCTATGCCGTAAAAAAATCCAAAAAATAGAAAGTTTGCAAAAATGAAACCATGGCTACACAAAGAAGATCCATAAAAAATTTGGTCTTTTTTCAAAATTTTCTGAAGTTTTTAATTTTAAAAACTCCCTGTCTTCCTTGCCAGCTTCTTTCCCTTTTTTGCCCTTTTCTATTTTTTTCTATGCGTAAAAAAATCCAAAAAATAGAAAGTTTGCAAAAATGGAACCATGGCTGCACAAAGAAGATCCATAAAAAATTTGGTCTTTTTTCGAAATTTTCTTCCTTGCCAGCTTCTTTCCCTTTTTTTCCTTTTTTATTTTGTTTTTTCTACGCTGTAAAAAAATCCAAAAAATAGAAAGTTTGCAAAAATGGAACCATGGCTACACAAAGAAAGTTCATAAAAAGTTTGGTCTTTTTTCAAAATTTTCTAAAGTTTTTTAATTTTAAAAAATGCTTTCGCTCTCTTTTTTTCTCTTCTATTTCCGTTTTGCACACTACTTAAAAGTTTCACAAATTAAAAAAAATAGAACCATAGTTCCACAAAGAAAGTCCATAAAAAGTTTGAGCTTTTATTGAATTTTTAAAATGAGAAAAACTGAATTTTAAACTTCATTCTATTCTATTTTTTTATTCTAGGCCGTTTCAAAATTCATTAAAAATTTTTTCCAAAAATGGAGCCATATTTAAACGAAGAAGGTCCCAAAAAATTTAATTTCTTGGAAAAATTTTCAAATTAAAAACCTTTTCCATTTTAAAATTTTTTTCACTCTTTCATTTTCTTTCTTCTATTTCCTTTTTGGTAGACCGTTTAAAAAATCCAGAGAAAAGAATGTTTCAAAAAAAAGAACCATGGCTCCACAAAGAAGGTCCGTAAAAAACTTACATTTTTTTTGAAAATTTTTGAAATTAGAACAACTTTAAATTTAGAAAACATTTTCGATCTCTTTTTTCTCATCTATTTCCTTTTTCCCAAATTCCAAAAAATAAAACTTCCAAAGATTTTGGTTCGAACCATTTATTCACCTTCCTTTTACTAAGTTACAAATACAGCTCTTTGCACTTAAATTTCCCCACGGCCTCTCATGTAGCTCTAAAAAAGCAAACAAGTACATATAGATAACAAAAAAAAATTATCCAAAACAATAGGCCCACGTAACATAGCCCATCTAAGATTTTCACCAACAGTGAAACCATAAACTGCCCACAAAAAAAAGGACACAGTACCCCAACAACGGCGATCAAGCCCACGCAAAAATACCAACCGCAAAAAAAGGCCCACTTACAGAAGTCAGCCCACTCACGCTCCACGGCGCGTTAACTGTACTAGTACTCTATTATCCTCTGTGCTCAACGGCCCTAGATCAACCAGTGCTACGAGGTAACGGCATAAATTTGGGTATCAAGAACAAACTAGAAGCTACTATCTCCGCCCTAATGTCTTAGTTTTTTTTCTTTTTCTTCTTTCTTTCTTCTCTTTTCTCTTAGATTTTTTTCTTTTCTTTTTCTTCTTTCTTTCTTCTCTTCTCTTTTTTTCCTTTTTCCTTTTTCCCTTTCTTTTCCTTTCCTTTTGTACCTACTCTTGTTATTGTTTGTGTTTGCTTCTACCTATCAATAGAAGGGCTGCCGTCTAGGCAACCCTTTCTAAAACAAAGAACAAACTAGAATCTAGTAGAGAATCGAAATAACGAGGATGAAACATTTCTGACAAGAGAATGATTTGGCGAAGCCAATTGCATATTCTTTGGGCAAAAAACTTAAAAGGGCATATAGTTCGTAGCCCTTTCAAACCTTTTATAACTCTTTGATTTTTGCCCGATACAAGAATCTTATCCTCTCTGGCACCTCATGCTTTGGATGAGTTGGTTTGTGTGGCTTGTTGACTTGGCACTCCATGGCCACCTCTAATGGGTCTATTTAACTTTCCCAAGATCTCACGCAAAGAGATTAGGAATCCTAATCCAATTAGGATCCAATTATATATCTTTGTAGCACACCCCTATGAGTCCCAGTAAGGCAGGCCATGAGTCAACATATTTTAACATCCATGGAAATTAAAAAATAGTTTTCTCCTTCCATGCTTGACAATTAAAAACGGATTAATTCAGGATATGCCGCTAAGATGTGCAATTCAGTATTTGCCACTCTATGTGTCCGTGTCACTGACATGCGGATCTAGGGCCCGATTTGCCAATCTATGTGCCACTGACTTGTGGGTCTAGGGCCCGCACATCAATGACACATGGGTGGCAAAGCTTATATTGCACATGTTTGAGAGTGACAAATCTTATCTTGATTCACATGCACTTTTCTTTTGGAAATTCTTGGGAAATTTTGGGCAATTTAGGATCTGGCATGCATAAAAATGTTCACCACACTTGTACAACAGTATTTGGTGTGCTCTCATTGAATTAGATTGCTGATGGTTCCACAAGTAGCTGTGTATTATCAGTCTTATAGAATTGGGACAATGTTCCCTTCTTTCTCTGGACCAGTCAACTCTCTTGCTCATTGGTGTGTCCTTGGACAGTTGGCCCTATACTCTTTGTGTTCTCTAACTGAAAAACTGAAGCAACAAATGAAACCCAGCGTGATAGCTTTCTCTATTAACAAGGTATTTGTCATTTTTCTTACATGGAAAGAAATTTAAGCGAGCTTGTGTTGGTCCCTGTTACATGTTGTCCCACATGAATATAATTCATTTTTCCCACAGGGGATGCTATCACATGTTGCATTTATTCTACCACAGATATTTTTTTGGCAGAATTGTTTAACCTGGTAGATAGGTGAGGAAATATGGAAGTTTTCATTTATATCCTATATAGAGCCATGCGATTGGCATACTGTGGGTAGTTGCCAAATCTTTAACATGTATTCAATCTAAACCTATAGCTAACAATACTTTGATTTCTCATTCTTCCCTACTGTTACATTTTTGTGCAGGTTGAATTAAATGCTGTACGGCATTTAGTGGAAGACATATCCTGTCTGTCGAAAGATCTTGATCTAAGGCTTATGTTGTGTACTAAATGTCTCCTGAAGAACTTAGACGTGAGTTCTTGATAGAAATACCTTGATCCTTTATGTTTTGAGTTTTCCAGACACATTTGATGTCATTTGCAGGCTGAAGTGGAAAATGCCATAGAGAGTTTGGTGTCTTCTGCTGTTATTGATCCTTGTGTCAAAGGTGGACTGAGATGGCCAATTGGGAAAGAATCCATTGGTGAGAGGTTCAGTGTAGTTGGAGTTTGGCATACAGACTACAAAGATTTCAGAAATGAGACCTTGAGGCTCAAGCTAAGGCATGCTGACCGGTTTGACTGGGGAAGCTCAACTAGAGAACTTTCCAGTGAAGTAACCTTGAAACTAACTGGCATATCTGAGAGGCTAGAGGTTAGTAAACATACTCTTAAGATAATGGCGATGTGCTGTTCTTCAGCAAGTTACTTTCTGGCTGCATATCTGCATTTTATGCGTATTTTCTTTGAGGTATATAATTCCTTTCACCTAATGTCCAAATAACCTTAAAAAAGAGTACTATCCAAAGCCTGCCAATGCTGCTTATTACATTTGCATGTCATTTTCAGATCTAAGATCCTGTCAGCATAGGGTACCAAGAAATGGAATTGCGCTATTGCATTTTCTGATAGACAGTGCAGTAGACAGCACAGTGACCCTGCCATTTTGTTCTTTTCCCAGGTTGGTCAAGATGTGAATTCTCTAAAGGAGATGCTGGAGTCTGCAGTCCGAATGATGTGGGACAATGTTTCTGATCTTAAGATGGCACGCCCAGAGCTCGGTTATGCTGACAACAGTGTTGAAAACTAGATTGACGAGATAACTGTGTAATTCTTGGAGCAACATTTAATGTTTTGGTTGCAGTTTCTTTTGAATCGTCATGATGATTAAGCCCTGTAATACGGGCGTATGAACGGATCAAATAGTGCCTTCCCACTTTCATGTTCGTACTTTTAAAAGGGAAAGTGGTGCCAATTTGGTCTATAAATTATTGTATTTGAACTAAATTGATCTTTGTGATACAAAACCGATTGGTTTCTTGACTTTTCAAATTGTATTTGAGCCAAGCATCTGCCCAGACTCTTGATCCAAGAGAAATCACAACACATCTTTACCCTTTATCCACATTCAATGGTCTATACATCAAAGGAGTACTTCAATTTATTTGACTGGCTTTCTTATTTTAGTGTGTGAGCCAAATATAATAAAAAAAACTAGAAACCTACCTTGACCAATGCCATTGTAGATTTTGATTCCTTGCATATATATGCCATTATATATAAATCTAAAAATACTAGAATATACTTTTACGTTCCTACTCCCATTTAATCTCTTCTCCCTTGCCCCTCTTGAGTTGATGAGGTCCTATGGATGTTCTCTTCTCTCTTTAATCCATCTTTTCCTCTCCTTCCTCTATCGATGAGCTTCCTTGTATGTTCTCCCTTTTTTCTAGAGCCCCTTCTCCTTCCTTCATCAGCAAGCTCATATGGACGTTCCCTCTCTCTTTATCTTTTATTGGCAACCATAACCATCATGGGCACCAGTGAGCTACCTTTCTCCACTTGATGCAACCCTCCTTTGCTCCACCTCTTTGTGCTCCCTTAGCCATGGCGGATCTTGCCATAGCGCTGTTGGTCCAAGTTGATTTGACCCTTCCTCCCCAAACTCTATAGCGCCATGCCATTCATCTCTTGTGTTGTTGCGGCATCAATCCGAGCTTCGGTATCGCGTGTATTGAGGCCAAGAGGGAGAAGAAGCTTGTTGGTGCCAATGGAGAGGAAGGAGAGAGGAGGATAGTGGAGATGATATTTTGAGGAAGGCAGAGAGGGTAAATTGTTCGAGGATGGTATTTTTAAGGAAGAAGTCTATTTTGTACCACAAACTATCGTGCTTTGTTTACACATATCTTGAATTATGAAACTAGTTATTTTAGCCAAAAAACTTAAAAACCGGTGCAAATAACCCTAGGGATGGTATTGTATGTGGTTACCACTGTAGCATGTAAGCTAGCATCGTCAGACCTATACGTAAGTCACTCTCCTTTTCCCCTCTCTTTCTATCTCCTGTCCTCTGCTCCTCTGCCCATCCTCTGCTCCTCTCCATAGGCAGCGGCGCAGTTGAGGAGAGGAAGCACGCGCAGCACAACACGCCACAGCCTGGCCGCTCACTATCGCTGCCTGGGGTCCACCGCGCCGCTGCCTGCATCTTCTCAGCCCCTTCTCTCTCTCTCCCTACATGAGCCCGGCTACGGCTCTCCGCCCGATCTGCACCACGCCGCCTAGACCGCCCGGTCCTCGTGGCCACATCATACCGGAGCGCCTGGCAGTGCCGAGCTCGCCTAGTCGACGCCACCGGCCCAGCTCCGCTCGGCGTGCCTCGTCACCATCACCGCTCGGTGGGTCTCTCTCTTTCTCAGGAGCTCCGCCTGAGCCCGGTGGCGCTCTCCGCCCGATCTGCACCGCCAATCATACCGCTTGGCTACGCCGCCCAGCCCTCCCTGGCCGCGCCGTGCTAGAGTGTCTGGCAACGCAAAGCCCGCTTCCTCGATGTTGTCGGCCCATCTCTGCTCGGCGTGCCTCGTCACCAATGCCGCCGTCTCCACCGAGCTTAGGTGCCACACCACCGTTCACTACCACCGGCCACACTGCCGTCTGCACCCCTCGGCCATTCACCGACCGGCTTCCTCCCGGACGCCTCCATGACAACTATGTTCTAGAGAGGAATAGAGCAGAGGAGAGAGAGAAAGAGAGTGGGAAGAAGAGATATAGGGAGAAGGGGAGAGTGAATTACATGAGGTCCCCATGCGTCATTTTACGCGCCACACATCACGTCACGGTGGCAAAACCATATACAAAACCGTCCTAAGGGTTATTTGTGGCGGTTTTCAAGTGGCACCATGTGTTCTACTTTTATATGGTTCAAGATTAAATTGCACATCTTATAGAGTATCTCTTTTTGCCTAGACTTTAAGCAGTTTAGCTTTAACCATGT
Organism: Olyra latifolia; assembly: GCA_036346145.1. NCBI lineage: Eukaryota > Viridiplantae > Streptophyta > Magnoliopsida > Poales > Poaceae > Olyra > Olyra latifolia. The sequence continues at coordinate 35,437,889 of CM070524.1, read as the reverse complement.
TAATGGTCTCACATTATTGGTTTATAGAGAATCAAAGTAGATTTACCGATGAGTCGTGAAATGCTATGGTTCTTCCATATGATTTATGAATTTATTTAGAAGTAATTCATCAATATCGTGCACCTTTTTCTTATTTATCCAAACTAAAAAATATTTTAAAGTGCAGTCGGATAGATCCAAGTGGACACACAACAAAAGCTTATATGTGTTGGTTCATATTACTATCTGGCACAAATTATAAATTATATGTTATAAATGTGTTAGTTTGTATTATGACAAAAATATATAATTTGTATATCTATGTCAGATAGTAACACGAACCACACATATAAACGTTTGTCACGTATCCACTGAAGAACCAACACACATGACGTTTCTTCTCCCAGATGCGTAGTTATATGTGCTGGATGGTAAATAGAACCATCACATATAACATTTCGTCTCCTTGGTGGAAAATTTTCCCCATGCGCACGATTTCGATCGTGTGCTTCCTCCCCCATTTGCAGAACTTCCTCTCGATCCTCCTATTCACAGAACTTCCTCCTCGATTTGGCACCATGGTATAGTTGCCCGTATTGCCGTGGTTGTGCCTGCCGTCTTCACCAGTCTCACCATGGTCGCCATGGCCATCTCCTACGCCCTAGTCTCCACCCGTCTCACTACCGTTGTCTCTGCCCCTGTTTCTGGAGCTAGCCGACGAGGAGCCGATGAGGACAAGGATCCAGTTAGTAAGGAGCCTGACAACAGCGAGAAGGAGGAGCCGACAACCAAGTGGCAGTGCCAGCAGGCCCCATCACCGCCATAGTCGGATGCTTCGGTGTGCTAGGGCATGTAGGTAGTAGGTAGTAGCTAGCCTAGCTAGTGCACCAGTGGTGCTAGCTAGGCTAGCAAATTAAAAAATATTTTAAAATATATTTGTGCCGGTTCTGGCTATAAACCGATGCAGAGAATGGGTTATTTGTGCCGGTTCCAACCCGGCACATATGACTGGACACATCAATGTCTGTTATTCTATGTCAATTCATAAACCGGTACAAATTAGCTCTTTTGTAGCAATGGTAGATTCTAATCGCAAAAATAAGATAGTAAGGCAAGTAGGATGATTTTGTATATATCGAGGTGACAACAAAATTTGTAAAATACTACGCACTGAAATCTGTTTTTTCAGCTTATTTACTTATCTACTCTCCGAATCGAAACTCCAAACGCTTTGACTTTTCAAGTTCGTTCAGAAACAAGTTAAATTAAGTGGACTAGACTTTCCAAGCTACCTCGGAACGCTCTTGAAGTTCAGCATATAAGCAAATAAGATGAGGTGAAGGGAACAACCCCTAAGAAAGCAAACCAATAAATAGAATATACTCTTATGATGTCTTGACCGTTAGATGAATGATGGATGGTTGAGATCGATGACATACACCTACTCCACACTCACTACTAGAGACTTTTTAATAGTAGAGATTTGTTTACGAGATTGAGAATCTCGTGCGAGTTTATTATAGGGACGGGATCGGTCCGAGTGTCGTGTTGAGATTATCTAATGAAATCGAACTTTGACCGCTTTAACTAGTGGTTTTCGAAGACAAGATTTATAATCGAAGGCGAATTTGAGAATGTTTATCTTATGACTTTAAGATTTTCGAGAAACGGTATAAAATGGTCAATATATTCCAAAGATAATCAAATAACTTAAAAAAAAATACGCGGAACATGCATTTAAGAAAAAATGCTAACATGCTCGAGCTGCTTTACAGCATAGGTGGTCAAACGCTGTTGGACTCTGCATCAGGGTTTTAAAACCCGAAACTACCGACCCATCGGGTCGTTTTTTCGGAAAAAACCGCTAAAAACCACTAGAAACCGGCGGAAATCGTTCAAATTTAAATTCAAACGAAGCGCGCGAGCCACCGGTTTCCCAGCGGTTTTTACCGAAAAACCGCCGGTTTTTCCGGTTTCTCGGCGGTTTTTACTAGAAAAACAATGGAAAATAGGAAAAATAAAAAGAGGTCTGAAAAAATCTTAAAAAATTGAGAAAAATCAAAATTTTGTTTCATACAAATTGTTCTACTCAGCATCTAGTTTTCTATAATATTTTTTAAAATTTTTTTAAAAAATCAAAAATTTTAAATTGGACCTGAAAAAAACCGGCAGTTTCTCAAACCGCTGTGGTTTCTCAAACCGCCGCACAGCGGTTTGGCGAGAAACCGCCGGTTTTTCGTCGGTTTTTAAAACCCTGCTCTGCATCCATCTAGGAGAGATGGACGGGTGCTTCTGGCGCGTCCTTCAGTCTTCACCAGCACAAGGACTCACGCTGCCCACCAAATGCACGCAGTCCTCGCTGCGACGCCGGAGCTGGCATATGGATCCGAAGCCGAAGCTCCAGACGTAGCTACCGCTGCAACATGGCATGATCGTCCATGTCCGTGCAAGGTTGCTGACTTTCTTTTCATTTCCGTCTTCCATTGTAGGGAGAGCCCGTCGGCAGGAACAGGATCCTCGGAATCTCGGATGTTCGATGGAACGCCAAGGAGAACTTCAGTGCTCTGCTGCCCGCCGGGCGCTCGGCGGAATGACCAAGCCGTTGGGGGTGGGGGAGCCACTCCGGTGAGCAGCGCGGGACCTGCGTTGCGCATGTCCTCGCGTGCGCCCCGTCCTTTGACGGCGCCGGGCCATGCTCGCTCCTCTAGCTGCGTGCGCTCTTGCGTACGTGTCTCAGCGCGTCCCTGCTCAAGCTGACATGGTGATCTGCCTCGACCAGCTGAGAGAGATTGGACCCTATGGATCACATGTCAGGAGGGCAGTGCCACCCCAGTCTGGTACGCTCAAATGCTTTTCTTGCTGCCGAACAGTTGCTGTTCTCATGCATCTTCTTCTTCTTACAAGATATTTAGGGTGCGGTCTGTGTCAATTAGCAAAGTACTGGTAGTCCATGTTGTCAATTAACGACCAGGAGCACAGAACTAAAGCGCCAATCATTAGTCAAGCAGGGGATGGAAACTTCTATTGGCAAATAAAGAAACAAACAACATGCTGGCGTGTTAGCCAGACCGCCACGCTTAGTGCGTCTGGACGCCAAGTGGTTGGGCTGCAGTACACTTGCAAGCCTAATCAGAGCAACAGGTCAAGGTCTTAGATGGTTGGGCTGCAGTACACTCACAAGCCCAACTAGAGCAGCAGGTCAAGATCTCTTGGGTTATCTCTCACAAAAAGATGGCTCAATCTCCTCCCTCTCAACTTCTGATGTGGGACTATTCTACACAATCTCCTTCTCATACATCGGGCCGAGATTATCTAGGAACCGCCCTCCCAATTTCCGATACCTAGACTCTGATACCACTTGTTAGCCAGACCGCTACACTAAGCACGTCTGGAACTTCCGATATAGGACTATTCCCAACAATCCTCCCCCACCCACACACACACACATTGGCCCGAGATTATCTAGGAACCACCTGGGCTCTGATACCACTTGTTAGCTGGACCGCTACACGTAGTGCGTCTGGACTCTAGATCGTTGGGCTATAGTACACTCACAAACCTAACCAGAGCAGCAGACCAAAGTCTCTTGGACCATCTTCCCTAGAAAGCTAGCTCAATAAAAGAGTGCTCTCTCACCTTTATAAACCATACTTGATCCCTCACAACTTCTGACGTGGGACTATTCCTAATACGGCGTTGATGCCTCATGAGCCATTTCCATAAGTAATCAAGTTCTGTATAATTAATAAAGGAAACCCTAGTGAGCACTCCATGCTGATTTTCTATGACCTAGTTGAAATACAAATAAAATAGAGAATCGATGGTCAAGTAGATGCCCATCACTTGGTTCGAGTTGTATTAGTATTGTTCTCCTCTAGTCCGCAACCATGATATGCATCTAGGAGAAACTTCTCCTTTTCTTCGTGGCAAGCAGAGCCTTTTGACCTTTAAGCTTTCTTCGATCTTTGAAGAACTCAGCCATGGCTGCTGGTGCTATGGCTTTTGCAGGCAAAGCTTTGGCAACATCAGTCATCTCCTATATTGTCAACAAGGCCTTTGACTATCTGAAGGATAACAAGAAAGCTGGAGGGTTGAAGAACACAAGAGAAAGGCTAGAGAGACTGCTCCCTCAGATCCAAGTGGTCTTCGATGCTATCGACACAGAGCAGATCAGAGAGCAAGGCGAGGCTCTGGATGCATGGTTGTGGCAGCTCAGGGATGCTGTCGAGGAGGCTGAGGATGCACTCAATGAGCTGGAGTACTACAAGCTTCAGGAGGAGGTGAAAGCGCGAGATAGCAAGGTGCGTGGCTCAATCCATAAGTACAAGGCAAGCTTATTCAGAAGTTCAATCATGCATTCAACTCTGGGTCACTGAAGAGGTTGAAACGTTCTGTCGAGACTTTAGATGATGTTGCAACTGGTGTTGAGCGATTTTTCCAGGTTTTGAATCAGTTTGATAGAAATAGGATGAAGAACCATAAACAAGATGTGGAATTCAAGAATTGGCGCGAGACAAGCTCACTGCCTCATAGCATGGTACTTGGCAGAGAGAAGGAGAGGAAGATTGTAGTTGGGTGGTTGACTAAAACTGAAAATAGTGTTGGGGTTGAACAAATTGTGAGCAATGTCCATACAATTTCTATAGTTGGCATAGGTGGATTGGGGAAGACAACACTTGCTCAAGTAATATGCAATAATAGTGTTATAAAATGGTATTTCGATTTGATCATCTGGGTGTGTGTTTCTCATGATTTTGATATGGAAATATTAACAAGAAAGATTCTTCAAGATGTGACTAGAGAGAAAATAAGAATGGTTGGTCTAAATGCTCTTCAGAAGGCACTCGAGGAGAGATTGTCCTCCAAAACCTTTCTGCTTGTGCTGGATGATGTGTGGAATGATGAGAGAGTAGATGATTGGGAGAAATTATTACAGCCATTGAGAAATGGTAAGAAAGGAAGCAAGATCTTACTTACAACTCGAATGCAATCAGTAGCTGATCTTGCTGCAAGAGCAATGCAAGAAGAATGCCAGTCTTTTAGATTGAGTGGTCTAGAAGAAACTGACCTTCTGCTTCTCTTAAACAAGCATGCATTTTTTGGTGTTAATCCTGATGATTACATAAACCTGCAGGAGATCAGTAAGAAACTAGTAAAGAAACTAAGTGGTTCTCCATTGGCAGCAAAAGTTCTAGGTGGATTGTTGAACAGCAATAAGGACAGCAGCACTTGGAACAGAATTTTGGCATCAGGTGTTTGTAATATACAACATGGTAAGGAAGGTATTATGACGGTGCTAAGGTTAAGTTATCAACATTTACCAACACATTTGCAAGCATGTTTCAGGTATTGTAGCTTATTTCATAAAGACTATGAGTTCACAAAAAAAGAATTGGTTCACTTATGGATGGGGTCAGGTCTGGTCAAACTAGTGGAGGATGACAAAAATATGATGCCAGAGGATGTTGGAATGGAGTATTTAAATACATTAACTAGAAAATCCTTTTTTGACATCAAATCAAGGTCCTGTTCTAGTCGTGCTATAAAATGTAATTTGTTTGATGAATACTACGAGGAACGATTTGTTATGCATGATCTTTTGCATGAGTTAGCACGGTCTACTTCAGTGAACGAATGCACCAGAGTTGGAATAAATTGTTCTGACAGGATTCCACAGACAGTTCGGCATATATGTATTGAAATTATAAACCCTATTGTTATCGAACATATCTCTCAAGCAAAGAAATTGCGCACACTTTGTTGAGGAAAGTATGTGGCCCATGAAGGTTCGGCCCACTTACTTACCCGCGGCCCCACAGGAGGCAAGCTCGGGGCCAGCAAGCTCGCACCCGAGCTTGGCAAGCTCGAGCCCGAGCTTCCCCGCCTCGGAAGCTCGGGCCTCTTGCTTCCTCCGGGCTTCTGAGGTACGAAGGGACAGGACCCAAAGCAAATCATCACGCGCCGCGGACAGGATACGCTTCGGGTCCCCAGAGTCATCAAGAATTAAATGCGAGCACTGTACCGAGGAGCGCCTGACCGCAGACCTCGGCGGCTAAGCGGCCGATCCGTCAACCGCCTCGCATGGTCAAAGACACGTCTTGACCGGTAGCGGTCCGCCTGATGATCAAAGGATTGTATTCGATTGCGGTGGATTGATGCGTTATCGCATGGGAAAAAACAACGACTAATTCAACGGACGGCGCAAGTTACACGATGGCGGGGCGCCTATAAAAGGGACGCACAGGCCACAACAAAAGGGGGCCTCACTTCGACACACAACTCACTTGGAGAATAGCTGCTGTAGAACAGGAGCACTCGCACTCTCGTAGGAGCTCTAGTTCCCGGCGGTAGTTCTCCGCATCAAGGTAATCAGAGAGACACACACGCAAAGCCTTTAGCACTTATCACTTTCGGCCCGGCTTCCCAAAGCCCGGACTTCACCCCCTTGTACTCGTTTAAGCTCGGCATTAAATGAAGACTGGACGTAGAGCTGTTATCCCGCTGTGGAGGCCTAAACCAGGATAAAACACTCGTGTCATCGTTCCCATCCATCCGGTCTCGACGCGCCCGACAGCGTCGGGACTAAGGTCTTTTCCTTCGGCGGCGTCCGGCCACAAGCCCGGGCCTCGGTTCGGGGGACAGGGCCGCTTTCGGGCCTCGCACCCCTTTTCCTTGCTTATTGGCGCTGCGGAGGTTCGTCTCCCAGTCGCCGACAGCTGGCGCCCACCGTGGGCCCGATTTCGGTCCTCTCCCCTCGATCGAGTCGAGAATGGCCTTGTTGTCTTACGACAACATTGATACTGTGGACCTCAACTTCGACGATTGCGACGATCTCGACAACGTCGACGAGTCGTATGAGGAATGGCAGTGGTATCTCGCCGAGCTCGATCCGACGAGATGGAGGTGGAGGCAACGCCCGTCTCGGGAGTAGCTGTCCGCTCCCCAGCTTTGCTCGGCACTTCGCTGACTCACATCAGCGAAACCCTCATGGAGGGATTGGAGGCACCGCCACCAGTGCCATATCCGAGCGGACCACGCGCATTCGCGGCCACGCCTGAAGAAGAGACGATCTGTGCTGCAGCACGAATCGGGCGCTGCCGACCGTCGAGGGCAGCGGACCAGCGTGAGCCCATGGCGATTGAGGGTGCCGAGGGCACCGCCTCCGTGGTGACACCGACATGTCCCTTCAGCGGAGCTCGCCTCGCGTCATGTCTTTGCGGCGTCAGCGAGACGACCCGCGACCACCACGTCTTGACCAGCGAAGAGCACCACGCGTGAGGCCGCCGAAGCCTCTTTGCTGGTCGGTTGGACGAACCCCTGGTGGATATTCGCCGCAGCTGTTGGCCCGACGCCGCCACGCGCCTTCACGCCAGATTCGCCCGCCACTACCGCCACCAACCCGGTCTTTGCTTGATCGAGAGGTTAAGCGATGCCAGTCATGCGTGACTGGAGAAAGACCCGCGAGGGTTCACCATGGTCGATCTAGGCACCGCATGTTTCTTGACGGCCTAGAAGCTCATCGGGATCTCGGCGAGCACCTCTAGGCCCGTCGCACACGTGGCTCCTCGGCGCGCGGCGAGAGCGTTGATCGCGCCGAAGCGCCCACGCCCACAACGGACGGCTCCCTTAGCGACACCGGCGGAGTTTTTTCCCGCCTCGGGCCGCTCCCAGGCGGGAGGTCTCCCGTTGAGAACAACGGGGCCGCCCCTGGATGCCCGGCCTTCTCCCGAGCTTTGCGCGAGGCCCCATGGCCCCGCAAGTTTAAGCCCGGGAGCATTGAGAAGTTCGACGGGAGCAAGAATCCCGACGAATATCTCGCCGTTTATACTACCGCCATCCTGGCCGCAGGCGGTAATGAGGCCGTAATGGTTAACTACTTCCCTACCGTCTTGGAGGAATGGCTCAACTCGTTTGTTCAACCGTAGCGGGGTTCGATCGCACTGGGAACAAGCTGCAGAAGCGCCCGGACAAACTTTCGGATCGCTACGCGCGTTCTCGGGAAGCCCGGTGATCTCAAGCTTGTGGTCCAAAGGGCGGAGAGGGCTCTGCAGGACTACGTCCCGCAGTTCGCCCAGTCATAACACCATTCCGCCGATCTCCGACGGGCCATCGTTGAGGCCTTCAAGGAAGGAGTCGCGAACACCCATTTCACCGAGGACCTTGAGCTCCATCCGGTCCACACCGCACCGATTTATTTAGCTTCGCGGAAGGATACATCAACGCCTCGGCGGTGGAGCGCAAGAGAGGAGAACGGAGGAGAAGGCGGCGGCCGGACCGCACCGATGCAAGAAGGGCGACGCCGAGAAGAAGAAGAAGAAGAAGAAGAAGAGGAGCCGCCGCCTCGCCTCGTCCGCGGCGGTAGAGCCCGAGAGGCCCGCTCCTCCCGAGCGATCGCTCCATGCCAGCCCGACCGGCGGGTGGCGGAGAACGGCGGGCGCGGCCCGGCCGGGGCGAGCTCACTAGCCTCGACCTCGGCCGCCCAGTGGCTAACCTCCGAACAACCGCCATCGCCTCCTCCATCGGTAGTACGCCCACGATCTGCGAATCGCAGGACGTGGGCGCGCGGCGGAGGACTTATATGTCGGGCGCGGCCCATGCCCGAGCTCCCGATCATGGGGTGCCGGACGACAAGGGCGCCAGTACGCCTATGGCGACGCTTTCCAGAGGCTCGCGCGACACGCCGCCGTGATATTTGGTGGCGCCGCTTATAGCTCGCGACGCGAGCTTAAGGTCACGCCGGAGGTTTACCACCTCGAGAAAGGTAAGCCCGGACGCACTGCGGTGGTCCCACCATCAATCACTTTCTCCGGGATGATTGTCCCGGAATGACCAGTTCGGCGTCGCCGCTGGTGCTCGTCTCCACCATCGCAACAACACACGGATCGATCGCGTGTTGGTAGATGAAAGCTCATCGACATCGCCATCGCTAAGTTCTTGAGCGGATGCGAGTCCCGCATACAAGATCAAGGACATAGCCATCCTTTCCACGGCATCGATCGCCCCCGGTCGCCCCTTACGACCAATCGGCAAATCGTCGTCTTTGCAGGACGTTTGGGACCCCAAAACTTCCGGACGAGTACGCCACCTTTGAGTGGTGGACTCGAGCTCCCATATAACGCCATCCTCGGACGCCTGTTGTCTAAGTTCATGACTACCCACCATGGCTACCATCGCCGAAGATGCCGACCCTCGTGGGGTCATCACAATCAAGGCGATCCAAGGCCGCAATAGCTCGCGACGAGGCGCTTTGGCCATGGTCGGACAGCTTCGGCGAAGCGCGGTTGCAAGGCCGAAGCGGCCACCGTCCGCCTCTAAGGTGGTGGCCTGCAGAGAGAACTCAAGGCGATCCCTCTCCGAGGACGACCTCTACACCATGACACAAATTCAACGACAGATCCGCTGCATTGGCAAAGACCCCATGCAATGACAGGTCATCAACAAGATAAGGCTTTCCCGACAGATGATGTTTGTCGCCTAAAGTCCTGCCGGCAAAGGCCTATACCGACAGACATTATTTTACAGACAGATTATCTGACCCTATTAAAAAGAATTTCCGACAGGCTAATTTATGCCGACGGACATTTTTGCCGACATATATTTTTTTTCCGACAGACATAATTTTGCCGTCGGATGGACAGACCGGAATTATATTTTTTGCCGACAGATGGTCTAACCAGAATAATATTTATGCTGACAGATTGTCCGTCGGGAAAAATAGTAACCAAGCCAAAAAAAAAAAACATAAATAATAATTTTTACATCAACATTAATACAATCAGACTACATCAACATTGGTACAATCCGAGTACAAAATAATAACAACATAATCAGCACACCATGCTATTTCTAATGTCCGTACATTGGAAAGCCCATGTGTGCAATAATCTCGAAACCGCAAAAGCCCTGTCAATTTTATCAATGTCAGTGTGGGAAATTACATACAAAGCATTCGTATAGTGCAATGCGCAAATTACATACAAAGCATTCGTATGTGAGCATGTAAGAAATACAGCAAATTTGAAAGCTAAAATGTTGGATTGGGGCTTAATGCTCTAGCTTCTCTTGGGTAGCACAATCTACTTTATTTAAAAATAGTTCCGAGATCCATCTCACTCCATTTATGCACTTATTTTGGCAGCGATACATCCCTATTCTCTGATTACTTTGAGAAAAATTTCACTTAGACACAAATGAACTAATTCAATTTCAAATGGATCAAGTAAAACAAACTAAAACCTCCAAAAGATCTGTGTTGTGTGAACGGAAAAGAATATAGGAAAAATTCGTTGACCACTCGAAACCATCATACAACCCATTAGAGTGGCAGTATCCTGTAGAGTAAGCTTCCTTGGTTGCTTTGGCCAACTTGTCACTTAATAGACTCTGAATGGCGTCTGTAGAACCTATGCAAAAGAAAGTAAGTTTTTCTTAAACTCCATGTAATGTTATATTAGAGAATAGCATATCAGATGGTAAGCATTGCCGAAAATGAAAGAAGACCATATTACAAATTCAGGATAGTGGGGTGTTTTCATAGATCAGTAATATGTATACCCAATGAATAAGTTTAGATAAACTGTAAGAAATTATTAAAGGTTGAGGGGAAAACATAGCGTGAGCCTCCATGTAAACATAACACGAGGGCTAACAGGATGCACACACAATAATCAATAGCCATCAGACATAGTCCAAAATCTATTAGCAAACCACTCCTAATTCAGAAAATTTATCTAAATGCGAAATGAATAAAGTTTATATGCAGACATTTTTATTAAGATAAGTTGATAATAGAAATGTTCCACTAAACCTATAGTAGAAAATTGACAGCTAGTTTATATACCTGATCAAGGGAGCTAGTTGTGTTTTGTGATTTTAATCTTGCACTCACATGGCATCAACCCTGACGGATGATTCTACTATCGTAGAAGGCTTGCCTTGGTCCTGCAATATAGAGGTAGGTTAATTACACACCATGCAAAGCTAACATGAAACAAAAACCTATCGATAGTAAACAGTGATTATAAAGGTTTCAGATTACCAAAACTGTACAACACTGAACAATCATGAGCAAAGTCCATGGGCTGAATTTCGTCAGAACTCACACAATCTAAAACAAAATGCAGCAAGTACCCAAAAGGAAGCATCTGAACATCATACACTACTATATCTTAATATATCATTATAAGTAACAATCAAAAGGCAATGACTTGTAAGATAAACTTCTATGTTCAGCATATGGCACTGGATCACACTAACTTCAACAGTAGGAATAAAATATCTGGGTTGTTTTCCACCATACGCGCATTGGCTATCTTTTGAAGCATGGATGTCTGGTAGGCAACAAGTTCTAGATCAGCGAAGACTTGGACATTTCTGCCAAACCAAAATGAGAGGAGGAATCTTAATTAACACAACATTTTCCAGGGCAAAAAAAGAGAAAGAGAAGGGAAGATGTAAACAAAATAGGAATAATGAAAACATAGAGATATTAGCATGGTTTGTTGACTCGACAATTTTGGTTGTGCTTAGGCATACAAGTCCCTGCCTAGATATTGAGCTAATTAGAAAAGCATCTCCAATTTAAGTGCATGTCAAACGCAAAAAAAAAAAAATCCCTAATTAATATCATGTATATGGATTATGGAATAGGCTGCAGATCTTAAACAAAGCATAATGTAACCAAAAATCTTATGGGGGGACCTGTATCATCTCACACCTAGTGAAGACTGTGAAGTGACCTGATTTAACAAACACTCCAATCAATACATGGTCTTCAGGGTGGCAGTCACAACTTACAAGTACTAATATGCATAGAGATACATGGGCTTATAACAAAAAGCCGCACACTATTTGGTGTCATCCGGAAATTCATTAGCTACAAGAATGTCTGAATGTGTGATGATATTAACAAAACCATGTTTTTATACGCCTTCTATAGAAACACTAGAGATTTGAACAGATATTTCAGCTCTTAACCTGTGCGCAAGAGATCATTGAGCATCTTCATCCAGATCGGCTATACTATCCAGCAAAGCCTTTGTAGTGCCTTTACCAGCATCACCACTATTCAATAATTAAGAATAAATTGAAGAGCTTATTAGTAAAGAGAGTTAGAATTAGGCTGCAATGCTTGAAGTGCACAACAAAAATTGCCATGCTTGGTAACTTTCTGATATGGCGTTCAAACACAGTTAGTTGCTCATGGACTTAAAGTGTTGCCATGTAAATCATTCTATATTTATAGTTGGCGGTAGCACAGTATCTAAGTTATATAGGATAAGAAACACATGAATAATCCTAACCTTACAATTTACAAATCAGTAAAACAATATCAATTTCTGGCTCAAATACAATATAAACATGACCTACAGATTGCACTAAAACATGAACAACAATCCTACAACGCTACAAGCTGCATCTAAAGCACATAGAACTATAGAACTACTAAATGAACTACACCATGATGCAGTTGATTACCTTCCTGATTAGAAGCTGTAGCCGAGGTGTTGTTGTTGATGATGTCATTTTGGTCCATTCCGTGTGGTTGAGCAGAGGGTGAGGACAAGAAGGGATTGAGGGCAGCGTCCATGCTCCACTGGCGTCCAGTCAAAGAAGAAGAGGATCGAGGGCCGGGGCAGCGTCCAGCCTTCCAAGCTCCACTCAAGCGGCGACGGCAGGACTGGGCTGGGCTCTGGAGGACGGAGATCTGGTGGCCAGTGGTGCAGTGGAGGCCTAGAGGGCGGCGAACGGCTAGGGCAAGGGGTGTTGCGGGGCATAGTAGTGTCAGGGAAGGCTCCGGCCTCTAGTTGACGGCGGGCAGGGTCCAGATCTAACGACGGAGAGAGGACAAAGTTGTGGTGCTGGTTGAAAGGAGGAGGAGAGGACGGCGGTGTCGATTGGGGGTCGCGTAGGAGTGGGGAACGGCGGCGTCGGGCCGCCGGCCGGGAAAAGGAAGGGGATTAGAGGAGGCGCAGCTGGCCAGGCGCACCCGCCGCCCGCGCCGTGCTCTGTGTGGCGGCTAGGGAAGCACTGGAGCAGACGAGCAGTGTAGCCCTGGGCTGTGTGGCAGCTAGGGTGGAGACAAGAAGGGTGGCACCACTCTGTGGGTTAGTCTTCTGTGCTGACCGTTGGATGGCAATCCATGGTCCACTACTCCCTTGGTACCCTGGGTCGGGTCGAGACAGGTCAAGACAAAACCTGACCGAACCCAATGCCCCCACCCAACTATGACCTGGTGGTAAAAAAAATTAAAACCTGACTCCTCGCCCAAGGAACCCTTCTTCGTAGTCTCGACATTTCTAGTTCTAGACTTTCAGTCACCAAGCGCCTGCCAGCCGGGACCTTCAGGCATGGGTAGAGGCCACATGATAGCGTGCAAGGGAGAACACCAAGAAGCGGTGGTGCTCAGATCTGGAGACGCGAAAGGGGTAAGGAGGGCGGTAGATCTTGGAAAATCGAGGGGAGGGCGGCGGCAGCGAGCAGAGGGAAAGAATAGGAGGAGGAATCCAGCGGCACCGCGTGCTCTACTAAGGGGAGGGTAGCACTACAGCAGCAAGCCATGGCTGAGGAGAAGAGTTGCGATGCCATATGTCACGAGAGCGGGAGATGATGTGTGTAATGTGGGCATTGGTTACTCATGGCTAGGGTTTCCATTAGACCAATAGTGCATTGTTATAGCTCAGCACATTGTCCACCACAAAATCTAGATCCTACGGTGCAACTATTACCGTCAGATCGTCTGTTGGGACGTTACGCCGTCAGACAGTCTGTCTAAAAACATGAGTTTTGCCGACTCACAGTCAGTCACTACAAATCTATATAATTTCCGACAGATAATGTGACCCCAAAAGTGTTATTAGCGGCTAACAGTTTGTCGCGGACATATACCGATAGGCTATTTGTTGGTGATTATTGACTTTTGCCATCGGATGTCTGACGGTAATATTGTGTCATGGTGTAGTGGACCCAGCCAAGGTCGTCCACGTAGGAGTCAACCTCGAGTCCAAATAGGAACACGAGCTCGTCACCTTCCTCCGGGCTAAAGCAGACGTGTTCGCGTGGGAACCGTCCGACATGCCCGGAGTCCCAGGCGAGGTCATCGAGCACAAAGAAGTTGTTCACCGACAAAAGCTCTGTCGAGCCAGTTCTACGGCGTTTTCCAAAATGGAAGGCCGACATCATCCAGAGCAACTTGGCAAGCTCCTCCAAGCCGCTTCATCCGAGAAGTCGAGCATTCCGACCGCTAGCTAATCCGGCCGCTCATCAAGAAGAAGGGCGGAAATGGCGAATGTCGTCGACCATCGCGACCTCAATGCCGCCGCCCCCAAGGACAATTTCGCCAAGATAGACCAAGCCGTCGACGAACGGCGGACTCGGCGCTCATGAGCTTCTCGACGCCTACTCCTAAGTATCACCAGATCAGCGGCACGGAAGACGAAGAGAAGATCGCCAGAACACCTTTTGGTACCTTCGCTACACGACCATGTCTTCGGTCAAGAACGCTGGAGCCACGCTCCAAATGACTAATGCGTAAGACGGTCCCCGATCGATAGGGCGAACGTAGAGGTCTATGTAGACGATGTTGTTGTAAAAGCAAAGTCCCACGAGACCATGTGACCGACCTTCAGGAAACTTTTGTTAATCTTAGAAAGCATCGAGTTGTCAATCTCAAAAATGTGTCTTTGGTGTCCGATCTGGGATGTTGCTTGGCTATGTGATAGGGAAAGCGAGTATCGGGACAAACCCCGAGAAAATCGAGGCCATCGAGAATATGAGGTCGCCAACCTGCACCAAGGAAGTGCAAGCCCTCACCGGGCGGATGGCGGCTCTCAGCAGATTCATATCTCGTCTCGGCGAGCGCAGCGCACCTTTTTGTAAGATCTCGTAAAGCACGATGGTTTCGAATGGACGAAGAAGCCGAGGCCGCTTTTAGCGAGCTAAAACGCGTTACTGCCCACGCCTCCCGCCTTAGCCACGCCAAAGCTCGGGAAGCTCGCTCTCTATTTGGCGGTTGCCCGCAAGGCGTAAGTCTTTAGATCGGCAATCGACGCGAGGCAAGCAACAACCCGCCTACTACGTGGCGAGGTACTTCACGGGCCTAAGGAGCGGTACCGAGGTTCAAGCTCTTATACGCCTTACTTATGGCCTCGCGAAAGTTGTGTCACTATTTCCAAGCCGACGAGTTTCCGTTAAAGGACATCATTCGAACCCGACGCGAACGGAGGGTCGCAGTGGGCAATGAGCTTGGTGAATTTGACATCAAGTTCGTACTCGACAATGATCAAATCCCAAGTCGTGGTCGACTTCTTGGTCGAATGGACCGCCCACCAACCCCTAAGGCTCGCCTAAACTCGCTAGCCAAGAAGCGACTTTGACCATGTTATTCGATGGGTCGCGCCAATTTGAGCGATCAGTCGCGGGTTTGTTCTCGCTTTCCCCAAGGAGAACAAATTCAGATATAGTACACTCCATTTTCCCGCAACGAACAATGTCATGCGAGTACTGAAGGCCTCTAGCCGCCCACGAGCATGCATCGCGCCGTATTAAGTGACTAACAAATGAAAGGGATTCAAATTGGTCGTCTCGCCAAGTAAATAAGGAGTATCGGTGTTGTGACGACTAATGGCGCGACATTTGGCGAAGTGAGAAAGCCGAGAAGCACTTCACGAACTTCAAGTATGCTACGCTCCCAGATCGGCTAATAGCCCGGCCGATAGGCTCACGGTTTGGCTCACAAGAAACCGCCCGGGTGCTCGTCAAAGACCTACTAAAGCCTTCTATTCCTCCGGAGAAGAGGCCCCAGAAGACGGTTGCCTCGACCCAAACGACGGTACCATTTCGTTCCTAAAGCAACATGACACGTGGATGACGCCATTCGTCCGAGCTTGACGATGGGACACCGCCACAGAGACACCGAGAAATCCGGCTTCAAAGACAAGTCTCGACCTTACCGACACTCGGGGCTTGTTGTACGAAGGGGTTCTAACGGCAGATTTTGTAAGTCGCGTGACCCAGAGGAAGACAAATTTCTCCTCCTAGACATCCACGACGGATCTGCGGGGCCCATGTCTCTTCGAATCTGTGGAAAAGCCTTTCGCATGGGTATTCTCGGCCAACTGCGTTGACCGACGCAAGAGAGCTCAGAAACCGCCTACCGCCAATATCACGCCCGGTATCCCACTAGCCCGCATATGAGCCGCAGACTATCCCGCTAACTCGCCATTCTCAACATGGGGATGGACATACTTGGTCCGCTTCCCGAGAGGCTTAAAGGGTCTGCACACACCGTTCGCCGCCATCGACACTTTCACTAAGTGGATCGAGGCCAACCAATGTCGAGCATATCCGCCAGACGGCCAAGAGGTTCCTTAGGAACAATATCGTGATCAGTTCGGCGTCCCAAGTAAGCCGATCGTGACAATGGGACACGCTCACAAGCGAGCTATTCCAGACTCATCAGCGAGGAGCTCGGATGAAGGTCGCCCTACTTCGTAGCTCACCCACAAAGTAATCTGCAAATTAACGCGAACGGGCAGATCATGCAGGTATTAAGCGCCGAGTGTACGACGCCTCGCCTAGCAAAGATACAACCGGGTAGAAGAACTACCCTCGTGCTTTGGGCGGCCAACAACCTCTAATCAAAGCATCGGGCGAAACCCCGTTTAGGCTTGTAGACGGCTCGGAGGCGGTCCTACCCGTCGAGCTAAGAATCGGATCAGCTGGTATTGATTTTGCAGGGCACATCGACAACGACGAGGAACGGTTGCTGGACCTCGACCTATCTCGAGTCCGCCATGAGCAAGCACTATCATGAAGGTAGCATACCAAGAATCCTGCAAGGCGACGCAGCCAAAAAGTCTGCACCCGGACCTGCGGTGGGCGACTGGTTCTAGGACGAGTTCGAACTCGCTCACGCCAACAAGCTCACCCCAAGATGGGAAGGTCCGTGACACGGTCAGATCACCCGACGCCCGGAGCCATAAGATTGGCTATGCCAGATGGGAGAGTCCTCAACGGCTCTGGAACATCGCCAACTTCGGAGGTTCTACGCTGAGAAAAGGTCGAAGTCTCCTTCCCCCGCCTTTGTTCCTTTTGTTCATCCCACTATTCCCTAGAGAGCCCCCAAACTAACCCCATGACCCAAACTTATGATCGGGCTTGGGAGAAAGCCCGGCCGCTCCAAGACACATCGACAGGGGTAGCGCGGCGCAGGCCAACCCCGGATTCCCTTGCACACGGTAAGCCGATATCCATCGCACTCGCAAAATCTCGTCTGGCACACGCTTCCGACCCTATACCTTAAGCCCATAAAACTGCGACAGTCAGGGATACCTCTAGAGTCCAACAATCGCCTCTCGCAAAGGGACAGAGCCAGACCACAAGCTTGCCCAAAGTGTGGGTCTCTAAGCCACGACCGGCTTCTCCTTAGAAGCTCGGACATGGCTCGGAGACTGGGGTCGATTTTTCAAAAATTGATCTTCTCTAAGCCACGCCCGAGCTTCTCCTTAGAAGCTCGGGCATGGCTCGGGGGCTAAGGGTCAATTTTTCAAAAATTGATCTTCTCTAAGCCACGCCCGAGCCCGAGCTTCTCCTTAGAAGCTCGGGCATGGCTCGGGGGTTAGGGTCGATTTTTCAAAAATTGATCTTCTCTAAGCCACGCCCGAGCTTCTCCTTAGAGGCTCGGACATGGCTCGGGGACTAGGGTCGATTTTTCAAAAAATGATCTTCTCTAAGCCACGCCCGAACGTCTCCTTAGAAGCTTGGACATGGCTTGGGGACTAGGGTCGATTTTTCAAAAAAATTGATCTTCTCTAAGCCACGCCCGGGCTTCTCCTTAGAAGCTCGGACATGGCTCGGGGAGTAGGGTCGATTTTTTCTAAAAATTATGATCTTCTCTAAGCCACGCCCGGGCTTCTCCTCAGAAGCTCGGACATGGCTCGGGGGCTGGGGTCGATTTTTTCTAAGGGTCGATTTCTTAAAAATATAATTTTTTAAAGATCAAATTCCCAATCAAAAGACTTCCGATCTCCTCTAAGCCACGTCCGAGCTTCTCCTTAGAAGCTCGGACATGGCTCGGGGGCTAGGATCGGTACGACTATACTACGTTTTCAACCCTTTCTTGCCTATACGACTATTATCGCTCGTTTGCATGCAGGAAAAACAACAAGAAAACAAAAGAGAAGCAGCGACAACCACCAACAATTTTATTAAGAAAGGGTTCTGGGATGACCCACAAGACGATTACACTTAGCCCCACCAAAGGGTCCCGAAACCCGACGATGACATCGCCACCTCGGCAAGCGCCGGGCGACCTCGACCAAAGTCAAGCGGCGGCGTCACGAACGCAGCGTGACCGGCGTCTCCACCAATGATCAAAGGCCTGCGAAGACGCTGAACGACTTCAACCAATACCGATCTGGCGATGTCACGAAGGCGTGCCTCCTCCTCCGCAACCTCGGCCATGGCAAGGTCGGTCGCCCAAGCCTCCGCCAACTCCGGTCGAAGCCATGGAAGCAAGAGGGAAAGGTACGAAAGAAAGAAGTCTGGGATAAGAAGTGACCGACGCATTGGTCTCTTTTTATAGCCAGGATTCGGGAGGCCGAGGCAATCCTAGGAGTAATGGCGTCGAGAAGCGGTTCCGACGTGGAACCATTTCCAAGACTGAATGCGAGTGTCTCTTGGGACATGGCGCGACAGTCAAAACGACGTTCGGCATCCCGGGGAGAAGGTGGACCAAAGAGGTGACGAAGGAAAGAAGTCAAAACAAATCAACTGCATTGATAAAAGGTATTTACAAAGGCAAGCCGGATTATCACCCAACAAAAAGAAAAAAAAAGGAGGGGCTACGGATTAGGCCGCACCGGAGCTTCCGGCTCGCCAAGAACTCGCTGCTTTGGCCCTCAAGGTCGAGGAGCTCCATCTCTTTCGCCGGGAGGTCTCAGATTTTGACCAGAAGGCTACATTGGCGACCTCCAGCTCCCGCCTGCAGATCCCTGGTGGGTCTTCGATGACCTCCGTCATGGTTCTTGGCAGCCTTCGTCTGGGAAAGCTCAAGGCAAGGAGGTCGCGCCCTCCACCGCGAGCAATCTCAACGACACGGATGCCTCCACCGACCGGAGGCGCCTCGAACTCAAGGCGCGCGTCGCGTTCGGCCTTAAGGGCCTCCAATGATCGGCAAGAAACCTCCTTGGCGCCCTCCGCGCCCACGGCTAAGGCCGCCACGGCCGCGTCTGCCCGCAGAGCTACCGCTGGTCGAGCTCGAGCGAAGCTTCCTTAAGCTCGGCGCGTCGGGCGTTATTTCTGTTGCCGCTGCGGCCTTCCGATCGAAGGGCCTCTCGTTCGGCATCGTGCTTAGCCTCAAACGAGCGAGCCATATCGACAAGTTCGCGGGAGATCTGCACCCGGAGGACAGACTGAGGAGGTGGAGGACCAAAGCAGGGAAAACACAAGACAACAAAAACCAACCCCGGAGACACTTACCCGCTTGGCGACCGCTGCGGCCGCGACATCGTACCGAGCATGCGAAACACCCCTGGGCGAGGAGAGCGCCGCAACCTGGCGGCCTGAGCTGTCGCCCGAGTCGTTTGGCCCCTCGGCCACCTCTCCTGCAGGCTCGGCTGCCTCCCCAGCAAGCTCGGCCAAGCCTCCTGCAGGTTCGGCCGCCTCCCCAGCAAGCTCGGCCAAGCCTCCCGCAAGTTCGGCCACCCCTCCTGCAGGTTCGGCTGAGTCCACAGGGACGGCCGCTCCTCCCGCCAGCACAACCAAGCCTCCAGACGGCTCGGCAGTCTTCCCCACAGGCTCGGCAACATCAACAGCTTGGAGGCACGGCTCGGGGGGGGAAGTCAGTCTGCGTCCAGGCATCCACCGGAGGTCCTCTCCCCAGACGATTCGCCAGCCATTCCTCGAGCGTTTGGCCAGGGACTGGCTGGAGCCGGATGGCCTCTTGGTGACTCCATGTGGCGATCCCAAGATGGTGCTCGACCCACGATGGCATCGCCGAGATCCACCCCGAGACGGTCAACGGAGCCACGCTCCATAACCGCACCGGGACGATGCTCGCAGCCGTGATGACCCGGACTGGCCAATCCCAGCCGAGAAGAAGAGTGTCGCTCGCATCCAGCGGGGAACGGGTATGTTGCTCCTAGCAAAAAGCTCCCGAATGCCGCGGATGTCGATCGGGCGCCACCCGGTCGAGGTTCGCCCCTCGACACGGATTGGCGCCAGGCGCTCGAGGCCGAGGTCGGTTTCCACCTTCACAAGCGCTGCTCGAGGGCGCGACGCCCCAGGCGCTACCAGGAGGACGAAGGGCCTCGAACCCCGGAGTCTGGTTTGCCCTTGACAGTTCATTCTCCCAAAGCACGCCTCGTTGCGCCGGATAGGCTCCCGCTGGGGGACAGCGTGATCAAGAAACAAGGAGAATTAGAATACGATCGCCTAAGGGCCATAATCAATGAAGAAAGGAAACAGAAAACTAGCAAGCACGAGCAACTTACGTGCGGCCGCGACCTCCTCGGTCATCTCGCCGTCCGAAGTCGTTGTTGTTCAACACCAACCGACGCCTCTTCGCCGGCTGATGTTTTGCCGGCCGGCCGAATCTCGAAGCAGGAACCCCGACCGGCCGGGTCAGGACGGAATCGCTGGGCCGAGGCGCATGGTAAGGAAGGTATTATGACGGTGCTAAGGTTAAGTTATCAACATTTACCAACACATTTGCAAGCATGTTTCAGGTATTGTAGCTTATTTCATAAAGACTATGAGTTCACAAAAAAAGAATTGGTTCACTTATGGATGGGGACAGGTCTAGTCAAACTAGTGGAGGATGACAAAAATATGATGCCAGAGGATGTTGGAATGGAGTATTTAAATACATTAACTAGAAAATCCTTTTTTGACATCAAATCAAGGTCATGTTCTAGTCGTGCTATAAAATGTAATTTGTTTGATGAATACTACGAGGAACGATTTGTTATGCATGATCTTTTGCATGAGTTAGCACGGTCTACTTCAAGGAACTAATGCACCAGAGTTGGAATAAATTGTTCGACAGATTCCACGCATAGCTTCGGCATATATGTATTGAAATTATAAACCCTATTGTTATCGAACATATCTCTCAAGCAAAGAAATTGCGACACTTTGTTGAGGAAAGTATGTGGCCCATGAAGATTCGCCCACTTACTTACCCATGCCCCACAGAGGTAAGTCGGGGCAAGAAGCTCAAGACCGAGCTATAAGCTCGAGCCCGAGCTTCCCGCCGGAAGCTTGGGCCTCTTGCTTCCTCCGGCTTCGAGGTACGAAGGGCAGACCCAAAACAAATCATCACGCCATGACAGATACGCCGTCCCCAGAGTCATCAAGAATTAAATGCGCGCCTTGAACGAGGAGCGCCGCCGCAGCCTCGGACAGTAGGCACCCGATCCGTCAACCGTCTGTGATAAGGCAAAGACACGTCCGACCGTAGCGGTCCCACATGGTGATCAAAGGATTGTATTCGATTGCGGTGGATTTGGTACACTACCGGCATGGAAAAAAAGCAACGGCTAATTCAACGGACCAACAAGCTACAAAGGGTGGAGGGCGCTTATAAAAGGGCGACAGCCACAACAAAAGGGGGCCTCACTTCAACACACAACTCACTTGGAGAATAGCTACTGTAGAACAGGAGCACTCGCACTCTCGTAGGAGCTCTAGTTCCCGGCGGTAGTTCTCCGCATCTGTAATCAGAGGAGCACACACACGCAGGCCTTGAGCACTTATCAGACTCGGCCCGGCTTCCCAAAGCCCGGACTTCACCCCTCAGACTCGCTTAAGCTCGGCATTAAATGAAGATCGGACGAGGGTCATTATCCCGCCAGGAGGCTCGAACCAGATAAAACACTCGTGTCATCGTTCCCATCCATCCGGTCTCGACGCGCCCGGCAGCGTCGGGACTAAGGTATTTTCCTTCGGCGGCGTCCGGCCACAAGCCCGGGCCTCAGTCCGGGGGACAGGACCGTTTTCGGGCCTCGCACCCCTTTTCCTTGCTTATTGGCGCTGCGGAGGTTCGCCTCCCAGTCGCCGACACACTTGTCATGCATTTTCAAGACCAAGATCAGAAAGAGCAAGAACTCATACTCAGTAAAGTGTTTGCTGTGGCAAAAAGCTTGAGGGTGCTGTCCGGTCGGCACGCTGCTTCCGCTTCGAAAACTACTGGCCATCCTTGGATGGCTTCCAGCAGGTTGTCCAGGCAGCCTGGGAGAGGGAGATGGCAAGCCAGAACCCATTCAGGGTGTTCCATATAAAGCTCTCTCGTACTGCCAAAGCTCTGACTGCCTGGGCCAAGTCCAGAGTAGGCGGTATTCGATTGCAGCTTGCTATCGCCCAGCTACTCATCCTGATCTTGGACAGAGCCCAGGATGCTCGACCTTTGTCTGCACTTGAATTAGAGCTCCGTCGCTGCGTCAAGGATCGCCTCCTCGGCCTCTCGGCGGTAGAAAAGGCCAGGGCCCGGCAGAGGGCTCGATGCCTTTGGATTAAAGCGGGCGATGCCAACACGAAATTCTTCCATCTCCGAGCCAACAGTAGACAACGGAAAAATTTCATCCACTCCCTCCACACCCCGACGGGCACTGTCACCGAACACTCGGCCAAGGAGCAAGAATGCTGCCGCTTCTTCACGGATCATCTTGCCTCCTCGCCTTCTTCGACAGCTCCTTATTCGGCAAAGACTCGGCTATGATCAAGATGATCTCGACCGACTTGAGTCCCCTTTCAACTCGACGAAATAAAAGAAGCCATCTT
The DNA here is from genome assembly GCA_036346145.1 of Olyra latifolia. Lineage (NCBI taxonomy): Eukaryota > Viridiplantae > Streptophyta > Magnoliopsida > Poales > Poaceae > Olyra > Olyra latifolia. Next base: position 35,415,131 of record CM070524.1, on the reverse strand, counting down.
ATCAATGCCTCATCGATAAGTCTCGGGCCCCGATGGATTCATCGCCCGTTTCTATCGTGGTTCGCTGAAATAATCAAAGATGATCTAGCGAGAGCCCTTCAACGCTTTATGACCAAGATGGGCGGCCTTCACCGCTTCAACTCAAAGAACGCCCTTCGCTTCCGTAAAAGGAAATTTGCAGGCAGCTAGAAGACTTCCGACCAATCAGCCTCATTCACAGTGTTGGCAAGCTTATCGCTAAGCTGCTCGCCAGAAGGCTCGCCCCTCACCTCGACAGTCTCATCTCCAAAAACCAAAGTGCCTTTATTAAAGGGCGCAACATCCAAGATAACTTCCTCTATGCGAAAAATGTGCTCCAAGACCTCCACAGCCAAAAAGTTGCGCCGCTTCTTCCTCAAGCTCGATTTTGCCAAGGCCTTTGACTCCGCACCGGGCTACTTGGTCGGAGCTTCTCCAAGCGCTTAGGTTTTGGTTTATGGTGGAGAAATTGATCTCCATCCTGCTTGGTTCGGCCGCCTTGATCGCTTAATGGGAGCCCAGACCTTCTATGCCGCATGGGTGTGGAGTCAGGCAGGGGACCCCTCTCGCCTCTTCTCTTCATTCTGCCATGGACCCCATCCAAAGACATCATCCACTTGGCGCCGAAAAGAGGCCTCCTATCTCCAATTCGCCGCAGTAAATGTCCTTCCGCTTGTCCTCTATGCGATGATGCCGCCATCTTCTTGAACCCGACAGACGAGAGATAGACGCGTCACGCAGATTCGCAAACCTTCAAAGAAAGCCTCCTACCGTGATCAACTTCCACAAATGCACAAATTTACCCAATCAACTGTCAGGGTTTCGACTTACAAAGCATCCTCGGGCCCTTTCCGGGTACAATAGACAACTTCCCCTGCTGCTACCTTGGACTTCCCCTGCACACTCGCCGTCTCCGAAAAGCGCACTTCCTACCACTCTTAGACAAGTCGCGAGCTAGACTGCGCCTTGAAGGGGAGTTCTCATTCCAAAGTCGGTCGCTTAACCTTGGTCACCTCGATCCTTTCGGCAATGCTAACTTACTTCATGTCCGCCTTCCACCGCCGGCGGGTTGTTGTTGCCTTGACAAGATCAGCGATCCTTCTTGGGAGCGAGATCATGGACGCAAGTGGTGGCCGTCACGTTAATCGACACCGCTTGCCGCCAAAATCCTTGGGAGGGCTTGGTGTTCCCAACCTCCTAAAGTTTGGCACGGCCTTGCGCCTTCGATGGTTATGGCAGTCGTGGAAGTCTCCGGACAAGCCCTGGGTGGGTTCGACTACGCCGTGCAGTAGGGTAGACATTGACCTGTTCCGGGCGGCTACAGTGGTAAAACTGGGCAATGGTACAAGAGCAAATTTCTGGCACGACAAGTGGTTGACTGACAGCGCTCGTCACCTAGCCCCGAGCTCAGATCACATGGCCACGCTGCAGCACCTTCCAGGCCGCCCAGCTCCAAGCAACACTTGGATCAAGAATGTGCGGCACTCGCAAAACCTCGCCGAGCCGCCGGAGTTCATCGCACTGTGGCGACTTATTCGCCGGTTAGTCCTAGACCCGACGGCGGAGGATGACATCACGTGGTCTTCTTCGCCATATGCGTTACTCTCGAGATCGCCTATCGCTTTCGCCTTGGCGGCGCGACCAACCCGCCTCGGTCATCTAGAAGGCAAACACGGAGAACAAGTGCAAATTCTTCGCGTGGACGCTGGTACACGGAAAGATCAACACTGCTGACGTGTTGCAGGCCAAAGGCTGGCCAAATCAGACTACTTGCCCCTTGTGTTCAATTGACCCGAGTCGATTGACCACATGTGCGCCACGCCTGCACTCGGCTTGGTGGGAGGAATGTCTGCGACCCTACATCCAGGCATTCGCTTCCCTCCAAAGCGGCCTAGGCTTCGCTAGATGGTGGTTCGACACGGCTTTCTCCTTGCCGAAGGAGATGAGGCGTCAGTTCAAGGGGTTGGTAATCTACACCGTTTGGAGCATTTGGAAAGAGCGGAACCGCCGCCTGTTCCAACAGTGTAGTCTCCCGGCCTCGCAGCTAGTTGCTACTGTTAGAGATGACGTCCGCCTCTGGGAGCGGAATGCTACTGTCCTAAACTTGTAATACTTGTGGGGTTGAGGCTGTCCCTAACAACCTCTTCTCCCCCTCCCTTGTAGTGCGTAATTGTGAGGAGTTGAGAACATTGCCAAGTGTACCTATTAGTATTCAACATGTTGAAATCCATAATGCTGGTCTGTCGGCTCTACCAAAATTTTTTGTGAGTTGTGATACTAGTTCATCATCATCACTGGACCTGGCTCTTTCAAAGCTCATGATTTTTCAGTGCCAAAATCTAGCAACTTTATGGCAGGGGTGCTCTCTTTCTGCTCTCGAGGAATTGTCCATCAAACAATGTGCAAGCCTGTCATCTTTACCAGAGGATTCATTTGGTTCACTTTCTTCCCTGAAGACCCTTGAAATATTGAATTGCCCAAATTTGATTACAAGAGTTATCAGGCTGCCCCCTACTGTGAGAACCATCACTTTAGGATTGTGCGGTGATGCTGAAGCTCTGCTAGTTCACTCACTGAGGGGTCTTAATTCTCTGAAACTATTATTTTTAGATGGTTGTGCAATGCCATATGTCCCTTCAGAGGTATTTGCATGCTTGGCAGGGTTAACTGATATTATGCTTGGTACTTGTGCAATTACATATCTTCCTTCAGCAGAAGCTTTTGCAAGATTGACAAACCTTAAAACCTTGTCCATATGGGATTGCAAAGAGTTAGTTTCAATTAATGGTATCCAAGGGATTTCATCGCTAATGTCATTGTTAATACATGGATGCAACAAGATCACTGCAGATTCTTCTGATGAGATGGTGGAGGAGTGTGCTGGTTTGTCTGGCCTTGTTTTGATGTACGATGAGATTGATATTGACAATCCGTTGCTCTTGTTTAGCAGGCCATTACAAAGCATCTCGTCTGTCAAGAGACTTAGAATTGTTGGTGGTCCTGAAATGACACACTTACCTGAGGAGTGGTTACTGCAAAACAAGGCACTTAAAGAACTGGTAGTGTGTGGTGCTTCTCATCTGATATGCCTTCCCCCAAAAATTGCAAGTCTGAGCTCTCTTGAATCCTTGCATATATCCAATGCAAAGATGATCCAGAGTTTCCCTGAAATGCCTACTTCTCTGAGGAACCTACGAATCAATGATTGCCACCCCAGTCTCAAGAAGAGGTGCCAACAGTATAAAGGCCTCGATTGGGTTAAGATTGTGTTAGATATATGTATATATGGGCTTTAGGCCCTTTCCTTTTATATTTTTTTCTTTCTTCTTTTGCCCTGTATTGTGTATATATACTGACCTTTTGGCCTCAGATCAATACAAGTGCTATTCCCAACATGGTATCAGAGCAAGTTAGGGTTAGGGATTCTCACCTCTAGCCACCGCCGATTCTCACCTCCTGCGTGTTGCACTTGCACGCTCTACCACCACCATCCATCACCGCTGCCTCGGCTTTTGCCTCGTCGCCGCCCTCACTTGCCGCCGGCGCCGTCGGCCTTGATCCACGCTGCATGCCGCTGCCGCTTCCAGATCCGTCGCTGGCCGCCTCGCTCGCCGTCTGTCGCCGCCGCTGCCGCTTCCAGATCCGCTGCCCCGCCAGACCGCCTGTCGCCGCTGTTCGATTTTCGCTGTCGCGCTCCGCCTGCCGAGTGTTAGGGTTTCCACCACCACGCTGCCATTGCCGCCGCCGCCGGCTGTCGTCGTTGTCGGCCGCCGCCGCTTCGTCTCACCTCTGCCACTCTCGCCGCCGCCGACGTCTGCGCCGGCCATCAGTCGCCACCGCCGACACCCAAACTCTAGCAAGGTCGGTCTCGGTTGTATAAACCGAATCGACCTCGGTTTGTTTTGGTCGGACAAGTAACGACCGGGTCGGTCGTTGCAAAAAAAAAAATCAATCAAAAAAAATCAAAAAAATAAATGTCGTCGGGCAATATTTCTATTCCTCGTTGCCCGGTGATTTTCGATGGTCTTAATTATCAAGATTGGTCTCTTCATATGCGTCTGCACATGCGTGGTCAGTGCCTGTGGGATTTTCTTACTGGCGAGCTTCCTTGCCCGCCTCGTCCTGATCCCCATGTCCTGCCTACCTCATCGAAGTCTTCTGATTCTGCTCAGAAGGCTCCTGATGCTGATGCTGCTGCTACTGAGAAAGGCTTTGATGATCATAAGGAGGCGATGGAATCATACAAATCTCAGTACACCGCTTACAAGTTCTGGTGTGATGAGGATGCTCGTGCCTCCGCTATTGTGGTTGCTAGCATGGAGGTGCATCTGACCGGAGAGATGGTTTCTTTGGCTTCTGCATAGCTGATGTGGTCATATCTTCGTGATCGTTATGAGCCTACTGGTGACTCACAGTATCTTGCCGCTATGCGACACGAGCAGTCACTGCAGCAAGGTGACTCTACGGTGGATGAGATGTATGCTCAGTTTTCTGCGGTGTGGCATCAGCTTGACTCTCTTGATGCTGCGAATGCTGATCATGACCGCCGGACTTGTGCTTGTTGCCAGCGTTAGTAGTCTCGTTTGGAGCTTCGTCGCATCTACGACTTTGTCACACGTCTTCGGCCAGAGTTTGAACAGATTCGTGCCCAGCTTCTTGCTCGTCACCCTCGTGTCTCTTTATTAGAGGCTCTTGCTGCTCTTCGCACTGAGGAGACCCGTCTTCGTGGTACGGGACTACTGACTTCTCCGTCCATGTTTTCTCTTCGGACGCCTGCTTCGACACCTACAGCTTCTCATCCTTCGACTTCACCAGCTCCACCGCCTTCGAGGACGACGGTATCGGCCTTCATCATACTTATTGTGACAAGGACGGTCACGTGGAACAGTTTTGTTACCGGAAGAAGAAGGATATTGCTCGGTGTCGACCACCCAAAAGTATCAAGAAGACCGACACAGGAGATTCAGACTCTCCTAGCGCAGCTCGATCCATCTCGCGAGATTTTGATGCTTTTATGCCGCATGGTCGCTTCTACACCGCCAGTTCTCACTGGTTCTACTTTACGCCTTCCGTGAGAAACCACCTTTTCCTACTTCAGGTACATCACCATGGATTCTTGACTCAGGTGCCTCTTTTCATATGACATCTGATTCTACCTGTCTTACTTCCATCAATCCTTTGACCACTCCTTTAACTGTTCAGACGGCAGATGGTACCTCTCTTCCTGTCACAGGACGAGGCACTCTTCTGTCTTCTTCTTTTCACATTCCCACAGTTTCCCATGTTCCTAAACTAACCATGCAACTTATATCCGCCGGCCAACTCACTGATCATGGCTGTCGTGTGATTCTTGATACTGATTCTTGTTCTATTCAGGATCGTCGCACGGGTCTTCTGGTTGGTATTGGCCCCCGGCGCTGTGATTCGCAGCGTCTTTGGGAGCTTGATCTGCTTCTTCCTTCCTTCCGCTCTGCCCGCCTCGTCTCCGCTCTCCGTTGCTTCCTCCACGGTGTCTTTTGCTTAGTCGTTTAGGACATCTTTGTGGTTCGCGTCTGTCATCTTTAGTTCGTCGTGGTCTGTTAGGATCCGTGTCTGGTGATACTGCTTTAGATTGTGCGGGTTGCAACCTTGGCAAGCAGGTGCAACTCCCCTATTCTTCTAGTGAGTCTATGTCTGCTCATCCTTTTGATCTTGTTCATTCTAATGTATGGGGTCTGGCCCCTTTTGTCTCGCAAGGTGGTCACAAATATTATGTCATTTTTATAGATGATTTTTCTCGCTACACCTGGATATATTTTATGTCTCATCGTAGTGAGGTTTTTGGGCTTTCCTTTTTTGCCCCTGTATTGTGTATATATACTGGCCTTTTGGCCTCAGATCAATACAAGTGCTATTCCCAACAGATTGCACATATTTGTGATGTAGACATTAGTTAAGATATGGTGCATGACCTGAAATATGATATGCCAAAACCTAAACCCTGGCCAGTATATCTGAGCTTCCATGGGTGCAGATGCCCACTCTCCAAATAAATGCATTATTTTGGTAAGTCCAAAAACTTTCTAGTTATCCATCACACTTTCATCTTTTCCTTCCCATTGGAAGATTTGATATGTACCTTATGCGTTTAGTTCTGAAAGGCTATTAATATAATTCTTATATAGAATTAGTCTACCATTTCTAAGCTAAGTGATGAAAAAGCACTGCCCATCATGCATTCACGCCCTTGTTTGGTTTGTAGCGTCATTTTACTTATTTATTTGCTGCATTACCTTGACCAGTATAAACTGAGGTCTGAGGGTTAATGCAAAACTTTTCCTTTCAGTAGGTTCCTGATATAACTTTTATGTCTTGCAAGCAGTTAGTTCCATTCGATGCATGAACTTGGGTACGATGCCTGGGATAGCAAGATTATCAGAATGATACAATCAGAAAGCTACTCAGTCGAATAATTTCTTTTGTGGTTTAACTACAAACAGCAAAAGGTAAACTACCAGATGATACAACCAGAGAGTTTTGACAAGAAATCAGGGAAAGCGTACAGGAAAAATTCACTAAGAAACTGGAGAAAGTAAACCAGACAAGGACTACCTTTACCAAATTAAAGAGCAATGTTTACAAAGCTAGTACAATCTCTTGAGAGTAACTAAAAGGAAAACATAATAATAATGTACTGGATGATACAATCAGTCAAGAGTAACTAAGAGGGCAAATACGTCAATGGCAACTACTACCATCCATGGTCAATGGTAACGATTTTGCAAGGTACTTGCTTATCCAAAGGATAATACTATCTGTTCAAGTCCTTATTTGCCGTCTCAGTTGCCTGCAATCACCTCGGCTTCTAGAGGAATTGAAGAAGCGATCACAATATTGATCCTTGATGCCTTTTTACCTTGTCAGTTTGTGCCCAAGCTTGTGCTTTGAAATACTGTTCCTCTGACAGCCCGAGATAAGATGCTGCCATGTAAGCCACACAAATCAATGTCGCGAATACCACCTGATGAATTGTATCTAAATTTGCAGACATGTAAGCTGCTACAAGTGCCACAAAAAACAATATCCCCACGGTTGTAGAAAGGTACAAGTAGAGAATTCCATACCTAGGCGTATTCACTCGTAAAAAAGTGCCCTACAAATCAATATTCTTTCTTTTCATGCATCTTGAGATAGGGTGCAATCCAATCGAATATGGTTGATATTACTCATTCCATATTTATATCTATATTTTTTTTATCAAATATAAAGTCCGATCTCGATAATACCGGATAGAAATACTAATGCGGATAATATCGGATAATATCAGTTACGAATACAGTACAGATATAGATCAGATTTGATATGAAAATAAATATTTTATTGGATAACACGCAAAAACAGAGATCATTTGTAAAGTTATAACACACATACAATAGCTTAAAAAACACACATATAACAGTGGTTTATCAAATATTAACACGAGTGTTGCCAAAGTACGGAGTGTGGCTCTCGCCCTCCTCCGCAAACCTGGCCAACGAACCAATCGGGCCGGCCCGGTTTAGCCAAAAATAATATAATAAAATAATTATATTTAATAAATATGTGTCATAAAATGAAGAAATAAATTATATATCATAAAGAAATATACATATAGCCTGTTTAAACCGGACTGTTTGGCTAGCACTACTCCGACCACACCTTCCCTCTACGTCGTCGCCATTGCCGCCGCCGCCCACCAGCGCCCTGTAGCTAGCCGTCGCTCTGGCATCGTCTCCCATGGATCCTGCCTCGCCCAATCCTAGATCCAACTTGCCCAAATTCAAATTCGAATTCAGCCCTAGCTCAGCTCAAAGGCCGGTTTAATGGAGACCACAAACCACCTCTGAAAATGTTACCTACGCCTCCATAAGCAAGTCTTCACACATTGATGCCCACCGTCAACCACTGTGCCCTAGTGCCTTCAATCCCTGCAGCTCCGCCTCGTTCCGTCATGCCGTCTCGCCGAGAAATTGAGCGAATCCCTCCCAAATCCGCGGATTCCCAAGGATGGCAAGTGGTCAGGCGGCCTCGCTGGTGGAGACGAGACACGCCTTCATTGTAGGGGCGCCCCTCAGCTCGCCCTCTCAAGTCTGCTGCAAGCAAGACGCGAGACCTGCTCCACTCCACAGCAAAAGAATAGTGCTTTGTCTGCCTTGGCCGTGGTCACCATGCGAGCTCCTACCGTGACCCCGTCTGATGCCTCCTTTGCCGTCGGAGCGGGCACCGAGCGAGGGACTGTTGGGCAGGCAAGCGCATCGACCGCCTCCCCGTCTCCAAGCCCCCAGTGATGCCTACCCCTTAGGCAGCGCTCATCATGGGCAGCCTCGGCAACCCTAGCTCTCGTCCAGAAGAGGGCACCTACGTCCTTCCCGCCACCTCTGTTCTGGAGCGTGACCTCAGGCACTGGGAGTAGGGGTGTGCATACGGTATATTCAGTAAATACGGTTCGGTAAATACGGTTTTTTCTCTAATACGGTAATTGAAATGAGATACCAAATATACCAAACTAAACCTCGGTTCGGTATCGGTATATACTATAATATTTCGGTATGGTATCGGTAAATACCACATTTACCAAATTAAAGTGACCCTACAATATATATTTACCAATATTATAGCACATGGTAATATCATTCTCAAGAAACATTACCAAATATCTAGAAACATTCTAATTTTTCTTATATTGGATTGAATAGGCTTAAAGAGATTATATTTCTTATATGAGTACATGGTTTACATAACTGCTCTTCAAGTAAATTTATTTGATAAGTTGAGTCCGGAAACTAATTCGGTTTATTTGGTATACCACAGTTTACATGCGGTATATACTAAATATACCGAATACCAAATGGCTCAATTTTTCCATACCATACCGTATACCAAATACTGGTCAAACAGGTTTGACCGGTTCGGTTCGATTTTTTTGGCACGGTTTTTTCGGCTCAGAAAACCGCACGCCTCTAATCGGGAGAGCAAGGCAAAGGGCGTGATGGCTCGGGTTAATCCTAACCCGAATGCCGAGTCCATTCAGGTGGAGGAAGGTCTAAGGCGTAGGTTTCGCCTCCATCGTGCCGACATCTCGGTGGCCAAGCATTTCCCCGAGCAATTCCTCGTCAAGTTTGAGCACTCCAGCGACCGCGGCCGTGCGATTGCTGCAAGCAGAGTCAACCTAGATGGACTCAACATTTGCCTCCGGCCTTGGCGGAGCCTCTCCAACGCCTTAGGCGCAGTCATGTTCTTCCATGTCTGGCTGTGTCTAGAGGGTCTCCCAGTCCACGCCTGGACACCTTTGGTCAAAGCTGACTTCGCACAAGGAGTCTGGTCCTAGCAGGAGCAGAGAGCGCACTCACTCTCCTTGCCGCAGAAGCAGTGCGGGGGACTACCAAGGAGGTAGTAGCATGAGTATCCCCCATCCCTCCAGCTGCAGCGATTGGTCTTTGCCGCCGACCCTACAGCCATCCTCTGCCAGAGCTGTGGTTGACATCAAACTGCAGGATCACTTCGCTAGGTTGCCAGCGGCTCTTCACGAATTGCTGTAGGATGTCCTAGCTCAACCGACAGCCAAGGACGGCAACGTAGACTTCTTGGCAAACAAAGAAGAGGCACGTAAGAGCATCCGCAGCAGAAATTCTATAGTAGTATAGAAATAGAGTTTTAGAGATAGAGTTTCTGGTGGAGGGAATGAATCTTTTAGGGTGTAGTATAAAGTGTGAAGGAATTTTAGAGTAATGGAGAGAGAAAATAGAGTAGAAGAGAAAGAAAATAGGAATAGAGCTTCTAGTATGGATGCTCTAAGTTCTGTCTTAGCAGCGCGGAGGAGTACCTAGGAAAGGTAACCGCTATGGCTGCAAAGCTCGACATCACACCAGGCTCCTTCCTCCTATTGACAGCGGTTGAGCCTATTCCCTAATCAGCGCCACTTCTAGAGGGAGGCGCAGGCGCGGTAGTGGCCTCTAGCCATGGCCGATCGTCTACCCCCTTGCCGTTGCTCAACCCACATAGAGAATGCCACTTCGTCGTGGGGGCAGCGGCGAGGGGCCATTCCTATGTGTCCATTGCCATGGCCATGCCGGCGAGGGGTTATTCCTAGGTGCTGATGGGAATGAAGCCTTGTCCAATGGCTTCTAGTGGGGAGGCATCACGTCACCAACCAAGGTAATGCAGCTGACTTCTTGGCGTCGGACCTAATTGTGACTGCTCTGTGCTTGCGGGTGCCCGACATTCTTGCAGGGGATCTGACCTCGCCATCATCGCTGCTATGCAACACCACGGCTCCAAGACTTGCTACGACTCCAATGTCGTTTCCCGCATTGCAAACATCGGCCACGTGCAGGATCTTGGCTTCTCCGGAGGCCTCATTGATGCCAACTGCACCAACTTCACCGTCGGCCTCCTTGCTACTGCCAACATTGGCCTCTCCCGCACCTCCACAACTAGTTAAGTCCTCGCCCACATCTCTGGGGCCGGCCGTGGTCATCTTGTCTTTCTCGACATCAACGCTATCAGCGAGCATGACATCTGCACCAGACGTGGCCTCGCCCACACCGACCTAGCTCGCAACGGCCACGACTCCTCCACCGATCGTGCTCTCCTCCTTCATTCCAACGACACCCCTGCTGCAGGCTACTACAAGTCTAGTCACGCCAGCTATGGTGGCATCACCCACGACCCCTGTATCATTCATGTAGGCTGCTACAACTCCAACAACATGCGTGCTGCGTGCTTCTACAATCGTAGCCACAACTCCTCTACTGACTACGGTTTCCCCTAGAACTCCCTCGACACCAACGCTGCAGTCAACCAGGGCCTCTTCCACGGCTTCAGACTAGACATCGTGATCATTGACAAACCCGCCTTGGCCGATTTTTCCTCTCTGCCACAACCGCTGCCTCATGAAGAATCGCTGCGCGGTTGCCATCAAGGATGTCTCTCGCCGCAGTGTCGCCTTGTCGCCAAACCAAGCTCCACCGCCATGGAAGCCCGAGCTCAACAGTTGATCCACATGCGCCTCACTCCCCTAACCAAGCGTCAAGTGGAGGCCGGACGCGAAAAAGGATGCCTCCTTCGACCTCGTCAAGTTATTTGAAGAACCTCTCCGAGAGACAGCAGCCCCACTAGCAGAGCTCGCTGGTCTACGGCTCGAGGATTTTGTAGTAGCCCCAACACCGCCGGGACTTCTAGAGGCAGCCCCCTTACCAGTTGCAGATGCTTGAAGAGTCCAAGGTAGACTGCATGACTATAGCGTTTAATCTTTTGTTCATGGAACTTAATTCTACCTTTGTACTTGTTGGGTGTGTGATGTTGCTACACTTTGCTAAGCGCCGCTTCATGTTGTATCTTACTTCTAGTTTGTTCAAGAACTTCACTGTTTGTTGTTGCCTTCCTTGGGTGTGCATCATCTTGTGCGGCTACCTTCCTCGTCGCCTCACACGCCGGCCTCAGCGTTTCCCCACTACCATGTCGTGTGATTGCCGAACTCTCTGCTGGAATGTTAGGGGGCTGAATTCGGGTGCAAGACAAAGTGTTGTCTGCAAACTCGTCCTCTCCACGAAATGCATAATAGTCTATCTATAGGAAACTAAACTAGAAGTCCTTGACAAGAAGCTGGTGGCAGAATGCTTAGGGCCTAGTTTCGTAGAGTCATTCTACTTCCTTTCTACTGACGGTACAAGGGGAGGCATCCTGCTCGCTTCCTCAGGGACCACTTCGAGCTCACAAACCGTATGGTGGCTAACTACACCATAACCGCCCAACTTAGGGCTAAAGTGAACGGCATGGCTTGGACCATTAGAGCATCTCCAATGGTGCCATCTCAACAAGCTATAAGAGTGCCAACATCAGCAATTTTCCTACGTGGAGGAGAGAGAGCCAAGTGAGAGAATGGCAGGGGCGCTTGAGGAAGCGACCGTCTCGCTCAGAAAAAGAGACGCTTAGCGCTTGCTTAGCTCCTTCCTGTTGACGAGACGAAGAAACCGCGGATCTGGTGCTCCTCCCCAATTTTTTCGCGCGAACCTTCCACCTTGCCCGCGATTCCCCTTCGTTCCCAATCTCCAGTGCGCCATCCCTCCTCTCGACTCAGACGCCTTGAGAAGACCTTCCCTTCCTCCGCCACCAAGACTGGCCCTTCCTCCACACACACCACATCCCCACTGCCGCCCACATCCCCACCACCTTCCCCTTCCACATCCTCCCCACCACTTCCCTTCCACATCCCCACTGCCGCCAAGACATCCCCACCGCCACCTCCCACCGCCTCATGATCTCCCCTGCCATTGTCTTCTCCAAGTCGCCCCCCCACTTCCCCAAATTGTCGCCACCACCTTCCCCAAGTCTCCACCGCCGCCACACTCGGTTCTCTTCCCCACCACCGCCACCTCCTCGCCATGACCTCCCCACCACCGCCATGATCTCCCCAAGTCATTGTCTTCCCTAAGTCCCCTGCCTCCCCTTCCCCACTGTCAGCCGCCACCTTCCCCATGTCTCCACCGCCACCACACTCGCTTCCTTCCCCACCATCGCCACCTCCCCACTGCCGCCACGACCTCCCAACCGCTGCTCTTCCCAAGTCGCCGCCCCCCCTCCTCCCACCGTCAGCGCCACCTTCCCCAAGTCTCCACCGCCGCCACACTCTCTTCCCCTTCCACCACCTCTCCCAGCCACCCTCTCTGTTGGTGGAGATGAACTCTCGGTCCAAGCGGGAGGTAGCTCCGCCGTCAACACCAATTGGTCATGTGTTTGCTCCTTGGTGGCCATCGTCATCAGCAGGTGAAGCGATGCCGCCTCCCCAAGGTTGGTGGACGATACCTCCACCGATGAACACGTCCAACAAGGCTTCTTCATGCATCAATGATCTGTAAGTTTGAATGTGCCATTGGAAATTTTTTGTTGAAGCCTGTGCACATGGACTACAATGTTGGTCATGTAATTGTCTGTTACTTTAGGTTTGTCCTTGTATGTTCATGTATGTTCAATATGTCCTTGTATGTTCAGTATGTCCTTGTATGTTCAGTATGTTCATGTAAATAGTATAGAATGCAATGAGGCAGTATGTTCATTTTAGGTGGAGAAAACATTTTGCTGACCTTATTTAAGTCCAATCTTCTAGCTGAATAACAGAACTTCTTGTGGTTTTGTAATAATTTGTGCAGTCACCCACCTGGTGGTTTTGTAAGCTTTATTCAAAATGGTTTGTACCCGCACTGCCAAGAAGAGAATTTGTCGGTGCATGCTTCGAAAGATGTTGTACACATAGATGGAGTTGATGATGCTAGGACTGCGAAGCGTTTGCCATGGACAGAAGAGGAGGATGTGCGTTTGGTAAGTGAAATCATGATTTCTACAGTGTATTTGTATAATAGAGTCATGCATTTCAATGATGCTTTCATTTGCTTCATGTAGACAAGTGCATGGTTGAATAATTCTAATGATCCGATCAATGGAAATAACAAGAAAAAAGAGAAGCTTTGGGCAGATGTACTTAAAGTCTATGACATGACGACACCTGCAAGTAGGAGAAGAGAAGCAAAGCAGCTGAAAGACCGCTTTCAAAAGATCAAGAGATGGGTTGCTCTTTTCTGTGCTTCTTGGAAAAGGGCTAAGTCTATTTATCATAGTGGATATTCTGATGACATGCTGAGAGATGTTGCCTTGAAGTTTTATAAGGAGGACTTTAAAGAAACATTTACCGTAATGCATTGTTGGAAAATTCTTTGCGGTGAACCAAAGTGGCAATTAGTTATGGAGGATATGGAGAACTCGAAGAAAAGAAAGATGGATGAAGAGGAGGGGGTGGCAGCGAGCACTATCACACTTGATGATGACGTAGAAAAAGAACAGCCCATGGGGAATAAGCAAGCTAAGATGCTTCGCAGTGGCAAAGGCAAGGTGAATGGTAATGGCAAAGGACAAGTGAATGAGAGTGACACTAGTCTGCAAGAAGACTTGAAGAAATATATGGAAGTGCAGGCTGCAAGTCAAAAACGCCATGAAGAGTTCATTGAGACCCAAAAGTGTGTATCTGATGCAAAGGTTGAGGCGGCGAGAATAAAGAGGGAAACTACTATGCTAGAAGCGTACAAAACATTGATGAGCATGGATACAAGCTCCATGACGGATGATATGAAGGCTGAGCACGTGATGGGCTTGAAGATGATGAGGGAGGAATTATTTGGTACCAAGAAGTGAGGTACATTCCTAAAACCAATCTGTACTTTCTTTTTTTTTATGCTGAAATACATGTTGTCCACTACCGGTCCCAATACTTATGTGAAATACATGCAGTCCACTAGCAGTTCCATTGCTAATTGATTATTTGCTATGTTGTGCTGAAACCAATCTGGGCTTTTATTGTGCTGAAACAAATGACATGCAGTCCCAAAACTCATTTATTATTTGTGCTGATTATTTGCTATGTTATGCTGAAACCAATAACATGCAGTCCAAAAACTCATTTCTATTTACTTCCCTAGCAGTCCCAATGCTCATTGATTATTTGCTAATTACCTTGCAGTCAAATAGTAGTCCCAAAACTCATTTATTATTTGTTAATAACATACAGTCCACTACCTATATATATCTCTCCTCTTCCCTCATGTACAGTACAGAAATTCTCTCTTCGTTTATCTTTTTCTCCCCCATCTTCCTCTCCAAACATGTCGGATCAATCCGATGATTCCTTAGACCCAGATGATCTATATCCTTATGAAGATTTTGTGGCTGATCAACGTATACTTGACTCGTTTGGTCGGCGGATTGAAGCGAAGATTAAGGCTTCCTTTGATGATGGGCCATCTAGGCGTCAAAGTGATCCAAGAAGGTACATCAACAGGATCATGTAGGAGCTCATGAGCGCTTGTGGCGATTATTTTGCTAGTGAGCCTCTTTACACGTATACAATGTTCCGTAGAAGATTTCGGATGAGAAGACCTCTTCCTACGGATTGTGAGTGCCCTAAGTGAGAGGTATGATTACTTTAAGATTAGAGAGGATCGCACACATCGTAGGTCTCTCTCCATCAAGAGTGCACGGCAAAGAATCCGGATGCTTGCATATGGGACTCGCTGCCGATAGCCTTGATGAGTACCTAAAGATTGCAGAGACAACAACAATGGACTGTTTGGAAAAGTTTGTGCAAGGGGTGATTGAGATATTCGAAGGAGAGTATCTACGACGCCCCACAACCGAAGATGTCGAGCGTTTGCTTCAAGTTGGGTAGTCTCGTGGATTTCCTGGTATGGTTGGAAGTATTGATTGCATGCATTGGAGATGGGAAAATTGTCCGACAGCATGGAAGGGACAATTTACACGTGGTGACTATGGAGTCCCAACCATCATCCTTGAAGCGGTAGCTTCATATGACCTTCACATTTGGCATGCTTTCTTTGGTGTCGCTGGTTCTAACAACGACATCAACGTACTCAACCAGTTCCCACTGTTCATTGAGGCACCAAAGGGTGAGGCTCCTCGAGTACATTTTTCCATCAACAGAAACCACTATGACACGGGGTACTTCCTCGCCGATGGAATTTATCCGGATTGGGCTGCTTTTGTGAAGACTATACCATCCCCTCAGCTAGTAGAGCACAAGTTGTATGCAAGAATGCAAGGAGTAAGGAAAGATGTGGAACGTGCCTTTGGGGTACTACAAGCTCGCTTCAATATCGTAAGGCCATCCAAAGACGCTCATGGAGCCGAAAGATTATTGGAGAGATCATGAAGGCTTGTGTCATTCTCCATAATATGATAGTGGAAGATGAGGAGAATTGGCAAAGTACTCCATTGACTTGAATGATCCAATGGTGTCAAGGTTCTTCCACCGGCGCAAAAAGGCAATGACAATAATGCATGCTTTAATAATGTGTTACGTAGAAACGCAGCAATCTGTGATCGTTTAACCCATATAAGACTCAAGAACGATTTGGTCGCCCATATTTGGCAATGTTTTGCCAATACAAATAATATTTAGTTACCATGTAAGCTTAATTTTCAATTCTAACGTTTTTTTCTTTACATGGCTGAACATTATACATATTTATTCTATTCTAATCATTTGCTTTTTATGTCTTTATGTAGGTATTGAAGGTGGTCCATGTTATCTCATGAAGGCATGCTGTGGTCTTTTGGACTGTTGATGGTTTATGCAATAAAATGAGAAATCTGCATGTTCTTTTTATTTACTATTAATATTATGAGTCTGATGGTATGATGTATAGATTGGTTATGTCTAAGTGTTATCCTTTATGTTGTTGGACTGTTAATATCATTCCTGCTAGGATGTGTCCAGTGACATGCTTGTTCATGCAACGTGCATATAAATGCCTGTATGGATTGGTTCTTGAGTGCAGCATGTGGTTGTGTTGCTTGATGTGCCTAATCCTGCATATATATGACTGTTCTGGTGTTGCTTGAGTACAGCATGTTCTGGTGGTTGTGTTGCTTGAGTACAGACTGTTCTGGTGGTTGTGTTGTTTCAGTACAGATGCAACTTATCGTGTCTAATATGATCTAGAACATATTGTGCCCACACAAATCAGCCACAAAGATCATGTTTACTATTGATCTTGTCATCCTATTTTCCATACAAGCATTAATAATTGCTATAGCCAACCTTATAAACTATCTATTGGACATGTTATTGGCTATAGTGCATTAATAAATATTTTTTTCAAGGTGTCACAAATATTGCCTACAATTTTAGAATTTTTATCACTCCTTATGGATTCTGTAGCAAAGCATAGGCACCGAACTAGTAGAGATGAAATTCATTGCACTCCAATGAAGATTTTTCGAGTTCTTTGTTGGGATAGCTCCGAAAGTAATAGGAGAACAACGCCCTTAGATGGCTTGGGACAAGTCTCTCTAAGGTAGCAATGGGTGGACAAAGAGGGATGCGGGTTGGGAGGAAGAGGAGGAAGGGTATCTATAGGGCGAGGTGAAACCACGTCCTAGTGAGGATGAGGGCGGTAGCACAGATAGTGGGATGGCTTACCATCCTTGGCTCCAATGCGGGACGTCATCAGCGGAATGGCTTGCCATCCTTGGCTCCAACGCGGTGCATCATCAATGGAGGGTGGCGCGGTTGGCTTGTCGGGAAGGAAAGAGGAGAGGAAAGAAGGAAAGGAGTATGAAGAAGAAGAAAGAAAGAGGTAGGCCCCGGCTGTGAGTGAGAGAGAAGAATGAAAATTAAGGAAAGATTTTGAAAATTTGTAAATAGGAGATTTTTTTGAAGTATAATTTTTAAAACGGCATTACTTACCTATTGACATCCGGACGGCTCGGACGGGCCTTCCCTTATCCACTCCTGCACTCACCTCATCTTCTTATTCCTCCCTTTGTCTGTTTTCCAAAGTATTAGATGTCTGATTCCTAACAAGTCCCCTTTTAAAATTATTTATAGATAATCATGAAAGTTTAAATCCAAAGTTTCCAAAAATATCAAGATTCGATCTTATCTCCGAAATTTTTCCAAAATAAAAATTCTTTTATATTTCAAATCTAAACTTGAAATTTATAAATTTTAATTTATCCAAGTATTATTTTTTTTTCTCAAGCATTGCTTTCAACCATTTATTATTTTGCCAAAAATCATTTTAAATCCTAAAGTTTATTTTTGGTTTTTGCAAAATCTTGCCTCAAATAAAGTTTTAATTTTTCTATGTTTTATTTTACTCAAAATTTTATTTTAGCCAAAATTTGAAAATGAGGATGTTAGAGCGAGCCTCTATCCTCTCATGCACGAGCTAGCTAGGGTAGCGAGGCTGTTGGAGATGGTTTTCACTTGCCATTAGCCCCTCCCTGTCAAATATAGCCAATGAGGCTAGCAAGGCCAGAATAGAGAGGATGCGATGTAAATATTTATACCATATTACTTCCCTCCGTCTACTTTCATAGGTATTTTATTTAAGAAAGTCTTTCATAATAGATTTTGACTGTTAAATTTCTTTTATTATATATTGTCAATTGCCACAAAATAACATTGTATCAAAAGTATTTTCAAATATAAACGTATTGATACAACTTTTGTATACTAACTATCTATATAAGTTGACTAATTGTTGATGAAAACTTACTAAATTTGAATTTTCCAAATCAAAATACCTCTTATAGCATGTACAATGATCCACGTCAGCTATCTATAAGTAGTCTCTAAGTGTTGCCATGTAGAACATGTGATGATGTGAAGAAGAGAGAGCATACATACATATTTGAACTGTCTCTAATGTAAGAGTCGACTCTATATAGGAATTAAGAAACTTTGTGTGTGAGAAAACTGCCTATAAAAACTTGCAACCATCCTACTATTATATATGTTGTCTTTAGCGCTGTTTCTAGATGATATGATAATAGTTAGAGATAGCTGCTGTCTCAAGTACTGTATATGCGAGGTGGACGGAGGGAGTAGATGATAACTGTGTTGCTGCACGTTGCCGTCAGGAACCTTCTGGAAATCGGACTTGAGCACTAATTACTTGACCGGAGGCGCAAAACATCTGGCCGCCCTGTGTCACCTCTTCGTCTTCCTGCTCGTAAACCTCGCCGAAAAGCACCAGTCTTAACGCAGATTCGAAGCAGCGGCGGCGGCGGCGGCGATGGCGGGGCTGTCGCTGCGGTGCGGCGACTGCGGCGTGCTGCTGCGGAGCGTGGAGGAGGCGCAGGCGCACGCCGAGGCCACCTCCCACGCCAACTTCTCCGAGTCCACCGACGCCGTCCTCAACCTCGTATGCGCCGACTGCGGCAAGCCCTGCCGCTCCCAGACTGTGAGATCCCGCCTCCTGCCCCTCCCCACTCCCCCGTCCCTCGGTCGGATTTGGTGGTTCCTTGATCCAATTCGATCTAATCTCGGTTCTTGATTTGGCGCGCAGGAGGTCGACCTGCACACCAAGCGCACCGGCCACACGGAGTTCACGGACAAGACCATGGAGGCGGCCAAGCCCATTGATCTCGAGGCGCCGCAGAAGCCGACCTCCGAATCCATGGAGGTCGATGCTTCGGGGAGCAGGGAGCCGCAAGGTGAGGTTTTGAATTCGAGATAAGCAAAGGGGCTTGATCTCTGACAGCTTATGAGTGTAGATTGCAGAGGAGGGGTGTGTAATTGGGGTGTATTCGATTATGGCAGAGATGGTTGTGCCGGAGGTGAATAAGGAGATACTTGTGGACCTCGAGGCAATGGGGTTTTCAACGGCGCGAGCTACTAGGGCTCTTCACTTCTCTGGTATGTATAGGCATATAGCCATGTAGCATTGCCTCCTTGGACTGCCATGCTATCACTGTTATTTTTTTTAAAATTTTAGTGGCGGTGGAGGATACTAGTGCCATTGTGCATAACATTACCTATCATAAGGACATTGTAGCGTGGCCTCTTATGTGAGGTGCTTTGGCTTGTAATTTGGATGAGGGGTTTAAATTCCTCAGTAAGTAAGGACTTATCTTAGGATGGCTTCTTGTAAGCTGAAGATCTCCCAGATAGAGCTGATCTTCTTTGCGTTGCCGCTAGTAGGTGATGCAATTCATGAAATGTGCAAGTTAATTTACCTGATACTTACAAAATAGAGCGGAGAACTTACTCAATAACGACATGTATGACAACATGCCATTGAGAGTATGATAACCTGATAATTGTTTTAACAGAATAACAGAGATGACCTATGGATAAACCAGAACCTATATAAAGTTTAGCCAACAAGGAATCTGATTTGGGCTTTGTTTGGCATTGCAGTGGATTACGGCAATGTCGTTTGGTTGAACCACTTTCACAAACTTTGGTGTTTGGTTAGTTGCTTCTGATTTGGACTTTGTTTGGCATTGCAATGGATCACAGCAATGTCATTTGATTGAGCTGCTTTGGCACTTTCACAAACTGCCTTGTTACTTTTTTTAAATCACATTGCATGATATATAATTGTAACAACAGATGATACAGGACTGGTTAGCTTAGATAAAATCTATGTGAGGGGAATATATATATAGTTTAGCATTGGATATTAAACTCTTAACACAATTACAATATTTGATACTAAATCCGTGATACCCACACAAAGTAGATAGTGAGTACTCAGGATTTTAGCATACGAAGAACAAAGAAAGGCTCTAAATTAGACGCATATGCCTAGAAATTTAATTATATGCAGCAGTCAAGACTTCCACCCGTAATCTCTCTTTAATGCTTGCAAGCCTGAAGATACACTAAGTTCATTTAGATATATTTTCTAATGCTTGTGGGCAAGAATGGATAATATGACAAGAAGAAGGCATTATTTATGTATTGAAACCTGAAGTGTTTTGTTATGCTTCTGAGGGTTCACATTAAAATTAAGAGTTCTGTTCTTCACTGGGTAAGTTCTGTTGAAGATGATAGGGGCATCAAGTCAATAAACTATCCGAGTGGACCAGCATAAGCAACGCCTAGACAATAAATTTCCCCTTTGTACTCTATATTGCTATTAGTGATATTATCTCATTTAATTGTAATGTTAACCAAAATGATGTGCATAACTTTGCTGGGCATATTTACTTTTACTTAGGTAATAGCACCATCGAAGGCGCCATTAACTGGCTTTCTGAGCACCAGGAAGATCCAGATATTGATGAAATGCCTCTGGTATGATGTTTTTATTATTTATTTATGTTGTTCTTTATGACATTCTGCTGGTGCTAAACTTGTTCGATGTTAACCAAGTAGTATGTGCTTGAAAGCAGTAGTTGTTATGGACTAATTTCATCATAGACCCTAAGTTTATCACAATTAGTTGTACACTCTAATCTTTGATACAGGCTACAAGTTATTAGCATGTCTTGCCTCAAAAGATTTATAAGCATGTCACATTTGAGGAATAAAGACACCTCTAATCCAATTTTTGCTGCTCTATTTATTCTTTGTTCAATTTTGTGAATTAAAGCTATTAAAGTACAAAAAATCAGTTTAAACTTTAGCTGATACACATTGAACTGCCAAAGCTTCATTGATGGTTGCTTCTATGTGTACAATCCATGTACAACCAGAACCAACTTGCACATTTGACCAGGCTTCCTTAATTCTCAGCTTTATCCCACTGAGCATCCATTACTTCTGTTCAATGTGGAAATAATAAATATTTTATCTTCTGTGTTATACCAAAACTTGGCAAGAAAATGTTTACCTCCAGCACATAAAAATCTGCAGGTTGTTTACATTCTTTTGCCTCTCAGGTGCCGGCTAATTCAAAAACTGAGGCTAGCAAACCCTCTCTGACTCCTGAGGAAATGAAGATTAAGGCGCAGGAGCTAAGGTGCTTTTCTGTGCCTTTTTTTATTCATAGGCTGGTGTTCGGATAATTTTGTTCCAAAATGAGAATTGCTATTTTTCTTCCACTCGTTCTGAATCTTCACTTGACATTTAAATACGTGTGTTATTTATGTTTGGTCTTTTGTAATTAAAGAATTCTAATATGAAAAACAAGTTTGGAATGCACAAGCAATGTTCTAGGCAATCTACTTTGGGCAATAATTACTTCTGACAGGCATTATGCATTTTTTTTTACTACTGTGTAGTGTGTACTGCCTTTAAAAGGTAATGTCTTTTTTTAATATATATTTGCCTCCAACTGCATAGATTTTTGAAGTCAGAATGGTTGTGATAGTAACATTACATTTACCATAGGTTATGACCATATAGTTTTGATTTAAACTGTTTCTTCTTGAACTTAATAGTTACTTTTCATAAAATGTTGTTTTCTTGTAAGGCATCTCATGATGAAATTATCCACTCATTTGTAGGGAGCGTGCTCGTAAAAAGAAAGAAGAAGAAGAGAGAAGGATGGAAAGAGAGAGGGAGAAGGTGTGGTATACTGGTATTCCTATATATGTTATGATCTATGTAGATCTGGTATGAGAAGTTTCAGAACAATAGAGCACAACATCAGTATAACCTGTTAAGATATTTCTCCATCTGGCATTTTTTTTGTATAGATAATCTTCTTTATAATTATGCACGTGTGCTTGACCTTGGACATTACAATCCAAACAGGAAGGACATTTTCTCTGCTGCATTATACTCAATAACCATTTATAATAATATTTCAACAATATAAAGCTTCCTTTTTTTAATGAAACCTTATCGCCTTTGTCATCACATGATATATCCGCTGAAGCTTATTGATGTGTGCAAGGAAAATTGGTAGTGTCTTACTCATGAAAATATGTATACCTACAACAGTTTTAAATTGCTGTAGCCCGTAATACACTGGAGGTTTAGATGTTACATGCCTTTTTTATGTCATTTATTTGAGTACCGATGAGAGCTGATACCAAAGCTTAAAACTCCATAGCTTTTTATCTTCGTACCAGTTTTATGTGTTATATCATATTTTATTAGTATCACTGTGTCTTCACCTTTACATTTTGTTTACTTTACTAAAAAAAGTAATTTCGCTCACATATTAGACATTTTTTAGGAACGCATACGTATTGGTAAAGAGCTTCTTGAAGCCAAAAGAATGGAGGAGGAAAATGAAAGGAAACGGTTGGTTCTGTGTTTCCTTTTAGTTATATGGTTATTTAGATTTGGATATATGCTACTACACTTTGAACAGTATTATATCATGCTCTCCATTGACTCTTTTTTTTCGTCTCATCTGCAGTATGATAGAATTGCGAAGACTTGAGAAAGAGGAGGAGAAAAGAGCTAGAGAAAAGATACGCCAGAAACTGGAAGAGGATAAGGTTTTTTCCCCCATCTCATTCTCAGCCATCATCATGCTTTTGTAGTTTGGTTGAGTTACTAGTAAATTTTGTCTTTTGTCTTTGCATTGGAACTGTATGATATACTGTATATATTTACTTTTATGTTACCTGGAGATATCCAACTACGTGTGTTATCTTTTAAGTTTCTAGCTAGTGAAGAATCTCAGGAATTAAATTACTTTGGTTGTTCAGTTGAATTACTAGTAAATTTTCTCCTCCTATGACATACTTTAATACTTTCTTAACTTTTATGTAATCTGGGATGTCCAACTATACATGTGTTGCCTTTCAAGTTTCTAATTAATATAGAATCTCATGAGTCAACCTGCTTTGGTAGTTTGATTAAGTTACTAGTAATTTTCTCCATTATTTTCCCTAGGACAGTATGACATACTGTATTTAATTTAGAGATATTGAATTACATGTGTTGTCTTTTAAGTTTCTAACTGATGAAGAGAACTTTATTATTTGGGCCCTGAAATGTTCTCTCAATTAATGAAGAAAACTCTAGTAATATATTCTCTTTATTTTTTTTTCCAATGCTCAGGCTGAAAGGAGAAGGAGACTTGGATTGCCTCCTGAAGACCCAGCTGCTGCCAAACCAAGTGCACCACCTCCTGTTGAAGAGAAGAAGGTATGTTGTTTTGAATTGGGATTTCCTTACCATGGTATCCACTTTATCCAGATGTAGATCAACTGTCAGTTGAAACTGTAGTGTACCATTTTGAGCCTTTGAGTTGCTTGACTAGAAATTGAATGGCTGAGATGGAGTTGGCAAGTTTTTTTTGCAAGTCTTGAACTTCTTGCGGTTTAGAAGAATTATAGAAATTTTCTTCCATGCCAATCCTACTTGATTTCTGGTTGGTAACCTTGTGGATGGGCCTTTTGAACCGAAATGATGAGAACAAGGGATACAGATCCAGATTATTTTGATTAGACATGTCTTTGTTGTTGTTCAACTGTGGTCTATGAACTTCCAGAGTGCACTACCTGTCAGGCCAGCCACAAAGGCAGAGCGCTTGAGGGATTGTTTACGGAATCTTAAGCAGCAAAACAAGGTACAATGTTTAGTTTTCCTGTAAGTCACCTCATTTTGCTGCTTACAATTGTCATGGTCTCATGGAAATCCATTCATGCAACATATAATTACTGATAACCAAATGGGGCAGCTTTACATGTAAGCTTTTCTGTTGAATATGTCATATATGTGAATACAACTGCAGTTGTAACAACTTGGCACTGTAGTATGTTGAATAACATAATAATTCTATTGCTTGTTGAAATTAGTAGTGACAAGTTGCAAGTTTTGCTTAGCATAGTATCATCATGTCTCTTCATGAAGACATTCCCTCTTGACCTCAAAAAATAAAATGTTGCATTTTTATCAGTATATGCTGTAGATGCAAGTATGCAAATAGGTGGTAAACTTATGCTGATGACGAAAAACATGTATCCTCCTCTAAGTCCCTTTGTTTATCTTCAGACCTACCCATAGAAGGTAACAAACAGTGCATGTTAT
This sequence comes from Olyra latifolia, assembly GCA_036346145.1. Lineage (NCBI taxonomy): Eukaryota > Viridiplantae > Streptophyta > Magnoliopsida > Poales > Poaceae > Olyra > Olyra latifolia. Next base: position 35,390,860 of record CM070524.1, on the reverse strand, counting down.
GTTGTTTATATAATTTAGTTGCAAGGCAGTAAGCATGATAGTTGCCCCAACTCCCAACATGAAAGGAATAGTACCCATTTGTACAAAATGTGTAGGAAATAGTTTCAGCACAGTTGTGATCTCCTAGGATCAGCAAGGAGGAACATATGTTCTGATTTTCTCCTATATATTCCATTGAATGAATAACAATAGCATGGGCATATTTTCATTCTTGATAATTTGAGATGTTTTGGTAACAACGTACTCATATGTAGTCCAATGTATTCACATGCCTTCAAAGAAACTGCACTAGTTATGTGATACTGATTTTCATGATTGCACAAAACAAACTGTGGAGGCTATTGATATAGTCACATTATGTGAGTGAATTTTAACCTAAGTGTGGGACGGCTATTTGTGACAGGACGATGATGCTAAAGTAAAGAGGGCATTTCAAACACTACTTACCTATGTCGGGAACGTAGCTAGAAATCCTGATGAGGAGAAATTCAGAAAGATCAGATTAAGCAATGCTACATTTCAGGTGAAACTGCTAATCCTGGGATTGGTAGAATGCTCTGTTATCCTGCTGGAGCTGGACAGCGTGACATTGCTGTAGCTGAACATGAGATTGATATTCTGTTTTTGTACCTTTCAGGAGAGGGTTGGAAATCTGCAGGGCGGCATAGAGTTCCTTGAGGTCTGTGGATTTGAGAAGCTTGAAGGCAACGAGTTCTTGTTTTTGGCAAGGGACAAGGTTGACAAGGTCATCCTGAATACGGCTGGAGCCGAGCTGAATTCAGCCATCACCAATCCCTTCTTTGGGGTGCTTTGAATCATGAAAATCCCATCGTATTCTTTTAGCACTTCTTTGTTTCGCGTTTGCTTGGAGCACAATAGCGACCACATTTGAGCAAATGTATATTTCTGCACCAGTCGGAAGGAACTTGAAAGAGTTTAGGGACAATTCGTTACATTGCCATGACGACCTTTCAAGTAAACGATCAAAGATAACATGCATGAATTTAGTTTGATGTGATGAGTTCCCGTTGCTGTCTCTTTCTAGTTTGGAAAATTCGCTTTCTAGTTTGGAAAATTCGCTTGCTCCGAACGGTGCACCAGACTAGAGGAAGGTTAACGCATGTGCATGGAGCTGAAGAATTTCGCGCGTTCCATATTAACTAATGGCCACTGGTTGACCTTGACTGGCTCAGGATAATTGGTCACTCTCCTCCCTCCAACCACAGCATCCATCTGACACCACAATTTTCTTTCCATCACGTTATCAACCTGTGAATGTGATCTTTAATAAATATGTTATTTTAGCTGGGCATTGATTTTGTCGTTGGTATTATCCCGACAGGTTTGGCACGCCGCTACGCCTGCCTCCCTCTTTTGAGTTTAATTTGTTGAATTCTGAATAGGGATGTGACGCGCGACAAGGAAACATACGTCGTACCTGTCGACTCTGCTTGTCTTGCGCCACAGCTCAAAACCTAATTATTATTTCAGAAACGATGTATTGCTGGTCACTGTCTCGATCAATACCAATGAGGGGTGTAGAACTACGGGAGCATGGAAGATAGGAGTTCAATGCACTGACTAGTCGCGTTGATTTGGTGCATGAGCAATAGCAAATTGTTTCAGCTCGTAAAGATAATTCTTCCTTTTTTTTAAGGAATAAGATGATTTTTTTTCCTTGCCCTATTCTTATGGTAGCCTCACGATGTTACCGGCACATGATGTTGATCGAGCAACTCGGTTAGCATCCTTAGAACATTAACTACGCTGTAATTAATGTTCCTTCTATTTCCTTCCGACGAAGTTGCCAGGTACCATGCAGACCAGCGGAAGAACTAATCCATGCGCAATCTCCAGTGATTAATTAATAAGGTTGTTTTTCTTAGCCATCTTATTTGCTTATTTGTTGAACTTCGATAGCTTCTCAAAGTATGTTTGAAAGTCCGGTGCGCTTTGACTTCTTTCTAAAAGCTTTTGGGTGCATCTTTTTTTAAAAAAGGAACGGACCGTAAAACCCAGAGTATTTTAATTTTCGATTTAAAAATAAGTAGATAAGATAAGAATATAAACTGAAGAGAACAGTTAACCCATATATATGATTAATTAACTGGGATGAATTTGAATTGTTCTACTTGCAAGTTTTCTATTCAACCACGTGTTAGACAGTGTTCATCCCTCGAATTTTTTTATATTTAATCTGGTCACATTAAAAAAGGTACTGGGTTACCACTCCTTGCTGTGGAGTTTGCAAGTCTCTTGGCAGGTCAATTTATTAGAGCACCTCTAGCAGCTTCTCTAAATTCGAATATCTGTATCTCCTTCTTTAAACCACTATTTGTTTTCTATATTTTCATCCTCTCTAGCAAAGTCTCTATCCTCAAAAAGATATAGAGACAGGAAAGAGAATCTCTAAATATAGAGACCTGGAGAAAGAATCTATAAATTTAGAGACTGACGTAGAGACTCTGCTAGAGTGATATGGGGATCGAGAGTCTCTAGATATAAAGAAGATTCCCTTTTAGAGACTCTGTTAGACATGCTCTTAGCGTTAGGCGTTGCATCAACTCACTTGTGTAGTAATTGTGTTTATAAATATAAAGGAGGCCAAAATTATAGGGAAATTGACGAGCTCAACAATTCACTTCTACTTACCCTTGAATCACTTACCATAACCATTTTGATTTTTGTCCAAGATATACCTAATGGTGAGTGGTGGCGTGCTTTCACATTCCTTTCAGTGCCCAACCATTATATGTATAGTTTCTATTTGCTTGATATTTTTTCTTATTTTAGTGCGTTATATTTTTTTGGAAGCTTTTGACTAGGTTTAAGATATACCAGACCACTATATTTTTATCTAGCTTTATATACCAAGTCAAAGGATGTGGAAAGTACCATATAGTTGATTGTAGAAGCGCAACTAGATGGGGAGGTGTAAGTTCAAGTAGCCCTTGTGATTTTGTTGATTAATGACAAATATATTTAATGGCAAATATTGTTAAATAACAAACATGGTTTAATATTTGATTTAGTGCTTGTCTAATGATAAACCTCTAATATGTAATAAATCTTATTATAAGACTTACAAGTTTGTTGCTAAGCTCTATTCTAGTCTCATTCTTATAGAGTAATTATTTATGTTAAATAGACAAGCTATCCATCCTAATAAGATATGTCTCATGTTAATTATCTCGTTGAGACTAACACTTGATTGTTAATCTTCGTTAGTCTCATATATGCAATTAGGATAGTTTGCAAATTAGGATAGTCTCATATATGAGATTGAGTTCCACGGATATGATGGATAGCAATATGCATCTTGAAGCCGAGTCTCTCTATCTTCTTCAGACCCTTTGAAATACTAGAGAACACATTGAATAATAATAAAGACAAAGCATAAAGGAATACAAAATGTGGGCGAGGAGAACTTACCTTGCGAGTCACTACTTCGGCACTGGATATCCCACTCATATCTATTGTTGTATTCCTCATATGCGTATATTGAGTTCCGGATTTGTCTTAAATGAAATTATGCACATTGCTCCGTCTCACATTTATTTGTGTATAATTATCTTTTGAGTTCGATATATGCTTTAATTGCTTGCACATATGAATATATGCTCTTATTGAACTTATTCATATGATCCATAAGTTAAACTTCACCATACTTGTGCACATATGTCTAACATGTATATTAAGAAGTTTAATATGTAATGTGATATCTCCTATATTGATCCATGCTTTTGTTTATCTCACATTTATTGGATTAATAACTTCACATATGTCCTAAATCTTAAATGTACGTATGTCTTTCTGATATATTTATTGATGTGCACATTATGTGAAGATTGGAGATCAATCGAATTTTTGGATTGCTATGCCTTGGAACTAATATAAATATCTTTTGGTATCTATTTCTCATGTACATATAGGTCTTTTGTTTTACCACAAGATGTACTTTAAGAGGTATCATATGACAAGTGTTTCTATGCTTGGTGACATTTATCATGAAACACTTATGGTACTTCATTGCTCATGAATATCAAACGTATTCAATCTTTTGAGCCTTTGTAACTAATGTCTTTTATGAGTGATGTGAAGAGAATTAGGTCCCATGTAAGTAAATGATGACTCGGTGACATCAAAGGATGATAGCCAAGTCAAGGTCAACAAGACGGAAAGTCGCCAAATGTTGATGATCAAGTCGAAGTCGATAGGACTGGTGGATCATCGAGTGGATGGTCGAATCAAAGTCAACAAAATGGAGAGTCATTAAGGATTGGCGATAGTCAAGGTTGATAAGACGGAGACGTCATTGTGTGTGGAGCGTTGTAAAAAAAGGATGCGCAAGGTAAAGGTATGATTAGTGTACGGCTAACAATGTTTTCTAGTTTTTTACCGGTCTTGGTTGAAAGACCAGATTGGTAGGATAGTAGCCGTACTATCAAGAGGTATCTGGATCGGTTTTGATTGGACCATTTCCTAGCTCTCGGGTGATGCACATTGAGTCTCCTTTTCTCTAGTTGAGCCTAGTGAGGTATCGGGAGGGTGTCGGAGAAGTGAAGCGAGAGAGAGGTATCGGGTTGTGTGTAAGTTAGGGCCTCCTTGGTTTGCTTAGGTTTTTTTGCATCTCTCCTTTGGGTTTGGGGTAGTTTAACCTTGTGGGTCATGTAACCCTCGTTCTAAGCTTTCTGTAGAGCTCAAGATCACATAATTCCAACTTTCGAGCTAAGAGTTATGCCTTTTTCATTTCCCGGTCCGACGACCCATGCGCGGCAGAGCGAATGAGGTCCGAGGTTGTGCTATGGTGGATCGGGCTTCTCTAGAAGTCGGTCTGGCTAGGACATGTGTATAGTGGACGTGCATGTGTCCGTGGGGGCCAATCTGACCCTCGTCCGGTGTGTAAGAGGTGTACGGCGGACCGGTCCGCCTCCGGTCTGGCGTGTGAGGAGAATTTTTTCCAACGACTAGTTTATGAAAGTAGGGGTATTTAAATTTCAAATCTAGGTGTTTTGAAGTGGGGGATTGCCCCTATGTGTTAGATGTTGGCAAGAGAAGAGAGAAAGAGGGCTAGAGAGAGAGCGCGCCATCTGTGTGTGAGATTAAGTGATTCCCTAAAGAGAGAAGAGTGAGTGACCAAGTGAGTCATATATGCATCACTCTCAAGTTTTGATCCGGTGCGATCAAGCGACTTCGTGCTTGTTACTCTTGGCGCTTGCTGGCACCTAGATGGTATGGGAGGCGTCGTGTGCCGGCGACCTTCTCAAGGAAGCTTGTGAGGAGGGTTGGGTGAATCATGTGAGTGGTGTTGTTACTTTCCATCTCTGGCGGGGAGGAAATAACAACCACTAGTGAAGAAGAGATGGTTGTCTCGAGAGGGAGCCGGTCCTTGTGTGGGATCAAGCGCCAACAACGATTAGAGGAGACCGGCAAGTCTTCGAACACCACGGTAAAAAGAAAAATCATGTCACTTGTGGTTTATCTCTTTTGCTCATTTACTACATGCATCTCATATGCTTATAGTGCCATTTACATTCTATATCACATATTGATTGTGCCATTTACATTCTATATCATGTATTAATTGTGCCATTTACATTCTATGCCATGTGTTGATTGTGCTATTTACATTCTATGCCATGTGTTGTTTGCTAGTATCCATAGCCTTGTATTGATGTTGTGAGCTTAGTCCTCCTAGTATCTTGATTATGCTAAATTGTGTATTCAGCTTATCTAGTATTTTTGACATTCTCTTACCCTAGGATTGCAATCATCTAGATATAATACTTGTGTTTAAAGACTCAGTCTTTAGCTTCCGCATTTTATTAGGTTTTGGACATAAGTATAAAAATTGAATAGAAAATAAAATTGGAAAAGACAATTCACCCTCTCATAGCCATCTGATTCATTTCAGGAGGCACTAAACGCAGGAATGTAGAAGCGAAGGTTAGTATGTGAGCCAAAATTGTTGAAATGACGCAGAGAAAAAGTAATATGATATATATACATTTGCCTGTAGCAAAACAGAGACGCTCGACTGGTAAAAGTTCATGCGAACAAAGAGAAAACACACCTCCTCAAATAGATCTTTATTTCGTGAATGGGCATACATAACCGTGGGAGGATGATATCAAATAACTTTATGGGCGTTTAGAATTAGGGGTGAAAACAGGTCGGATACGGTCGGATAGGGGTTAATCCATATCCGTATCCATATTTTATACCGGCTACGGATTCGAAGACGGATAGTGTCAGATACGAATTCGAATACGGATTTAGTCGGATATGGTTTTGAATCGGATATGAGTCGGATACGAATACGAAACCGGGTTTAACCATAATACCTCAACAGAAAAAAATCGACATAAACCTACACTCATTGTTGATCATCCACAAAAGCATAACATGCAGTATAAAATTAAATACAATTTGAAAGACATACAAGCTATGAATATAATAATCTATGCTACTAAAAAATAAAGTGGAATAATTCAAACAACCCGATAATAAGTACTAAACATAAATTCATAAAATATAATAATAAGTGCCACACGTAAGTGAACATACTCACATATATGTAATATCCAAATTCTGAGATCCGGATATCCAAATTCCGATATCCGGATAATTATCCGTATCCGTATCCGGATAGTACTATCCACCGGATATCCCCTAACCTGTATCCGTATCCGTATCCGTCAAAAAATTCGGATAATTATTTATATCCGTATCCGCCCGGAAAGGAAAATGGGTTCCAAATCACTAAAATCCGGATTCGAATCTGGATCCGATCGGATATTATCCGACCTGTTTTCACCCCTATTTAGAATTGTGAAACTAAGGCAGTGGCACACTCCTGGTTATAACGTGTACTTATCATCACGCAAATAGAGGTTCAACAGTACTCACTATTCAACCACATATATATGATAGAAATCTTTAGTTATCACTAAGACTTATGCGCTCAATGTCATTGTTGACTGGTCAAATCATAATGGAGTTGCATAAAGATAATTATGCTTCTGTCTTTTTAATACGTTACAAACTAGAAAAATTCATAAGAAATAATAGAAAATTCCTAAAATTTTGAGAAAGATTTCTATGGATTTAGAAAATTATGCATACTCAAATTTGAAAATGAATTTTAAAATTTTTGGGATGTAAATTTCATTTTAAAATTAATGGTACCCATTATATTTGGAGTTAAAATATAGGAGATGCAAGTTTCAAAGTTTTAAATCAAGAAATTATGAAAAGAGTATTTTGAGCATTAACGGAGTTTTCTAACCTTGAATCTAATGGGGCTAATAATAGTGGCATTGAGGGAAAGAAGTTTAAGAGACGATGGCAAATTGCGGTACTAATCATTGTGCCGTTGGATTAAATGTTAAATATGCACATGTTCTTATGTCTTACTCTGTTTTACCCACTAAGGTTAAAAGTTCGTCGGTCATTTGTATCAAATAAAATATATATAGCCCAAAATAATTGGGACACGTTTTTAAACATGCCTTAGTTCTGAGCTTGATAGCATGATCTGGTTGTTGCCAAAACGGACCACCATCATCAGCCACTGCCTAATGAACCATCCAACAAGTGGAGGACATGCATGCCAAGTAATTGTCAACATCAATCATATGCTCTAATCCTAAGATTTGTCCAGAGGAGGATTCTACTCTTTGCTGCAACACGATGATATCGACAGTTCTGTGTTTAGCTTTTCAATCACATGCATATTAGACGCATGGACTATCACTGAAATACTTTCTAGCCAGGATAAAACTGAAAAGACTGGCTTGAACTGTCACTGACAGTTGCAGAAAGCAAAGGTGGTGTTTTTTATCAATCCCGTGCGTTTTCACCACTGTAATAGTCCCACAAAACTCACTTCGTTAGCCTCCGGTCAAATCCAATGGCGAAAGTATGCATGATAGGATGTGGGCGTCTTTGAGCACGTGAATACGTGAATTTTTTTAAAATAGAGGAATCTGACCGATAGAAAGGAATACAAGACTTTCACGAAATAGCCGGCCAAACCATATGTATTATGTGGTACAAAGCATCCCAAGAGGACCTATTTACTGTTCATTTGATTTTTAAAAGACAAGGGAGCTGCTGGAGAAACAAATATTTTGGGATGGAGAAATTCTTTTAGGTGATGTGATGAATATTATTACAGGGGATGGGAGTATGGGGCTCCTGCTAGGGATGCTCTTAGAGGCGCAAATTTAAATAGTTTTGTTAAGAATGAAAGTACGATTCGATCCTTATGCTTTCCACTTCGCCCCCTTTTATCCATGAACTCCAAAACTGGATTAACTCATTCCTTGAATTATCAAAACCAGACTAAATTAGTCCTTAATTGGTTAACACGGTGGTTTTGGAGGCTTTTCAGTGATGTCGCATCCACATGGACGGTTATACCTTACTTCGCATCCATGTGTTCCCTTGCGCTTTCTCCTCTCTCTCTCTCTCTCTCTATCTTTCTCTGCCTCTCTCTAGCGTCACCTACATCCTCCACCTGGTGTCTCCTCCCCCGCACTGCCCACCTTCCCTACCTCTCTTGGCACCTCTCAATCTCTGTCGGGGCGACGGTGAGACAGCATCGACCAGCGGTGGGCGTCGCGGTAACCAGCAACAGGCAGGATAGTGGCAGCACAGTAGTGTGAGGCCCCAATCTAGGTCAATCCTTGGATATGTATTCTGGTACTCATGTTTTTTTACATGATGAATCATTGCCGAAACGATAAATTTATTAAATCTCAAATGTTGGCCAGTAGACCAAAGTACATAGGGCGACATTTAAGCCTTATTACAATAGTGGAAATAAAGTGGAATAACAAATAAACTCCAAATATCAAATCCACAGGCGAAGACTAGAAGATCATATCCTAGACGTTTGCGTAGTTATCCATGAATCCAACCTCCTCCTCTAGTGGTTCTTCGGCATCTTCGTAGACCCCTACTTGTGGAATGAGCAGCCCACACAAGGGTGCAAAAATGAGTATACCAAACTCAGCAAGTCGGGGAGGGAATGTCATATGAGGCAAATTCAAGAGAAGGGAAGGGTTGATTTGCATAAAGCCAGTTTTATCCTATTTTGAGTGGAGGGCGATTTTTAAAAAGAAATCATTAAGAATCATTTATGACACTTTTGAGAAAACACAACTGTGAAGTCATGAGTGATGAGCATGTGGTGGTTTTCGTTTAAATTCAAAATTCAAATCCACTTTTGATTTGGCATGTTACAAATTTGATTCTTGCGAAGTTTTGAACCCCTGCAGCTGGAGCTTGCACTTAGGCGTTAAACTTAACGGTCCACGGAACCTCTGGTTCCCGTGCCGAATCGCTCCTAGATCACGGACAGTCCCGTCCACCGATTTCTGTCGTGCTCATTCTCGCTTTCACTGCTCGATGAATCGTAACCCGATCGGAGATCGGTTTGTTTCCTTGTGTTCGTGTTGTTCTCGTGTACGCAGTGATGGTCTCAATGCAGTTGGCCCCACGAAAGAACCGCCAGTGGGCTAGCGGTGGTCTGGAGGACCGCGCGAGTCTGCGGTGGAGGTTTTTCGGCGCCGCACCGGACGTCGCTCGTGCGACCTCGTCGAAGTCTTGGGAGCATCGGAGCCGCTGGAGGTGGTTGGCAATGCTTCAGATTCGTCGAGAGAGACCGGAGTGTGTTTTCGGGGTTTCGGCGCCCTGGTGTTTTTCACAAATGTGTGGCTTGGGCTATAAATAGGACCCCAAGGCTTCACTTGGAGGGTGTCCCTTGAGCCATTTGTAGCCAGCCAACATAGGTGTGAGTTGAGGAGCTGCGTCTCTGTGTGAGTGTGGGGAGGCTGCGTCTCCGGGTCCCCGATCTGTAGTTCTGCTCATGAGCTAATAGATCAGCGTTTTTATATCGTTCTTGCACTTACTTTCAGCATTTAAATTCAGCATTTAAATACCGTGAGAGTGAAATGATCTTGTGGGATTTGTGTGTGTTCTTGTTTCGATCTTGAGCCATCCCTGAAAAACTCCGTGCCTCCTTTTCTATTCTATATGCTTTGATGGCTCAAGTCTGTTCTTGAAGTTCCTGTCTTGTTCTTCGCGCAGCAGGCAGTGTTTGATTTTTATAAAAATCTAGAAAAATCTTTTTGAGTGATTCTTGTTGGAGAAGGTGCGTGACTCATATATCTATTCACTATAAAAATTTGGAGTCCTGTTCTTGCACCGTTTGGGAGCAGTGAGGTGAAAACCGAGCCCCAAACTTTCTGCTCGATGTTCTTGACAGCTCGTGGTTTTAATTTTTCATATTTTCTGCAAAAGGAGTTTTGAGGAGATTTCTGGTGGAGTGCTTCATGACTTATTGATTAATCGGAAGAAAAATTTCCAAACATTGAGAAGCACCAGAAACCCACCATCCCTCTGCTCCAAGTGGAAACAAACTCTGGGGTTTCTGTTTTTGCTTTCCAGAAAGCAGCTTGTGATGTTTGAATTTTCATGATTTATCTACATGGAGTTTTGAGATGATTTTTGGTAAAGTTGTGCACGACCCATTGAGAAATAGGGAGAAAAATTCCCAAAATTTGATGAGCACCAGAAAGCCACCATCCATCTCCTCCAAGTGAGAACAAATCTGCTTTTTGCTTTTCTGAAAGTCACTTTGGTTATTTGGCTTGATCTCCTTTCTTAAAGTAAGGTTTGAATTGATTCTTCTCTTTTGGACACTTGACAACCAGGATTGTGTGTGAAAAATCCCCACATATTCCATGACTCTCATTCATGCTAGGGGTACACATAGTTGTCAAGTTGTTCATATTTTGGGGTGCCGGTGAATTCGAAAAAGAACGGCCGTAAAAAATTCGAGGCTCTCATTCACCCCCCCTCTGTTCGCCGTGGTTAGTTTCACAAAGGGTATCGAGCCAGGTTGCGTTCTTCGTGATTCTTGCGGATCTGTTGAACCTTTCCTTTTGCCCTCACCATGGCTGAAGAAATACTCAAACAAACCGCCAGGTGTTCAATGGCTCAGACTTCTCCTTTTGGAAAATGCGGATGGGTTCATACCTCATGGCACAAGGACTTGGTGTATGGAGGAAGGTGAAATACCCATACAAGGTGCCAAAGGAAGATGAGGTTACCCCGAAAATGAGAAGGAGTACGAAGCAGAATGCCAAAGCTCTAACATTCTGCTCCAAGGCTTGGGGCGGAATGAGTACGACCGAGTTGGTCATCTCGAGTCGGCTCATGAGGTCTGGACTACCCTCCAAAGTTTCCATGAGGGGCAGTCAAAATTCAGACCGTCCGCCAGACCAAAGACAAGCGGAATACAACCGCTTCGCTCGAAGCCGGGTGAATCGCTGAACGCTGTTTCAGTTTGGTTCACTAAAATCTTGAGCGCTTTGCGGTCTGTTGGCATCAACTATGAAGGAGTGACAATGCTCGCCACTTGCTTTCTGCGCTTGACATGAAGATTTGGGGGTCAAAGTCGTGGCTATCGTGAAGCCGCCGACCTTACCAAACTTACTTTGGATGGCTTGTTTTCAAACTTGAAGTCCCATGAGGAGGAGCATCTTTCGCCTCAGATGACTCCAGACTCTCTCGCTCTTGTGACACACCCGCCTACTTCCTCCATAGACTTGGGTGGTGTCTCTTTAACTTGTTTGCTCGAACTTTCGACGAGCATCCGGACTCTGTGCGGAAGAGAGTCTTGCCCTCCTCTCCAAGAAATTTTCGAGAGCTTTCGGAGAGAGTGAGTGAGAGGAGGAGGAGCACCGTGAGATGCTTCGAGTGTGGTGGTGTCAACCACATGCGTGCCGAGTGTCCCAATCTGAGGAACAAGGGGCGAGAGGAGGCACCCAAGAAGCCCGTCACTACCATCACCAGGCCGTACCGCAAGCCGGAGGCCAAGCTTCCTCCTGGCGGCCAGAAGCCCTCCTTCCGAAGGGGCGCAAGCTGTTCCGCAAGGTGCTTGCCGCTTGGACTCACTTTATGCTGACGAGGAGGAGGAGGCCAGCGACGACGGCGAGGACGCTCTGGACGACGACGTCGACGACGACGGCTACGCCGGCATGTGCTTCATGGCCGGCCACCTCTCCGACTCTTCTGACGCCGACACCGACTCTGAGGTACCTTGCTTTGAGAACTTCGATGACCTGAATGCCGCATTTCTCAAATTAGGCGGCTTTCTTGCTCAATCCAACCGTAGGGTTAAGGACCTCAAGTTAGAAGTAGCACACCTCTCAATGAACTAGAAAATGCTAGGGTCGCGCCTAGTAATGATGCTTGTCTTGACACCGAGACTTGGAGGGTCTGTGATGAGGCCCTCTCGATTTGGATAAGCTAAGGACCACTCATGCTAGTGTGAACAAGGAGCTTGAAGAGCTTAGGACAAACATCTTCTTGTGCTTGACGAGTTAGAGGAGACTCGTAGTGCTTTACTTTCTGCTTTGCTTCACGAGCTTGTTGCTGTCCCGATCCTTCGCTCACACACTTGACACACCTAAGGACCATGTCAGTCTAGTTGAGGACTGTAGAGATCATGTTTCACCTAAGGACCCAACTAGCTCTGATGATGATTCTTTTGTGTCCGCCTGCTTGTGATGAGTGCTTGTCCTTGAGGCTAGAGAACCTAAAACTCAAGAGTAAAATTGCTGATTTGAGTTCCCTAGTGATAGCTCCTTGCTTGCGCCTGTGATGGGTTGGATGAACATATGGGTAGGCGCTAGAGGACATGAGTCTTAGGTTCCATCTCGCCTTATTTACGTGCAAAACTCGAGTGTCTCTCCGCAAGGCTTTTCAAAATGAGATCACTATCTTGAGTGATAAGGTTCAGAGGTTGAAGGGTAAGGACCGGTGGGTGTCCGGATAAGTCTCCCGAGTCCTCTCTTCCTCGTGTGAGTTTTGCCCCGTCTACATCGAGTGTGAATACCGATAAGCACTCTTGAGAAGTTCGTGGGGGCAAGAAGAAGTTGAACTTGATCTTGGATCACCCAAGATATCACAGGTAGAGGTCTTGGGTTTGACTGGCTTGATCACATCAAGCGCCACCCTTCCAGAGTTGTCACACCGAGAGCGGCGGAGCGGCCGTCGCTTTCTCCAGGGTTCCTACCAAGACCGCTTTTAGGTCTGCAGGTCTCGTGTTGCTCTGACGGTGGTTGCTTCCTCTGTAGCACCATCACCGGAAAGGGCAGAGCACCCTAGCATCCACGAAATCTGCACCTCCTGCAGCCTTCGCCCACGACCAAAGCCAAAACCAAAGCCAAGCCTAAACAAAAGCCCAAGGCTAGGTTCACTGTTCTTCTTGCCACGAGTTGGTCACCGAGCCGAGACTTGTTACCACTCGTTGGGTTTCCACAGGTCACTCTAGGGAGAGGCAAGACCACCTAGAGCACACACCGCACCGTGTCCTAGGCAGGAGTTTTCAGTCCCTGCAGACCAGGGCTAGGTTTCAAGAGTGTCGTTCCTCGAGCGGGTTCGACCGAGCTAGGTTGCGTGAGTTCCGCCGTCCTCGTGGTGTACCTTCTTTCTCTGGTGGAGGCAGACACCATGGCGTGAGTTTCCTCCCAAGTCGATGGGGTGACCAGAGGAGTGGTTCTCGGACTTGGGACGGTCAAGGTTTTCGGACGAGGTCCCACGAGTTCCCTGTGTTTCATTCCCGTAGAGTCATTAGGTGCTTACGGGGTGTGACTCGATTTTGGGTACCTAGGTGCGCACTAGTGTGTCCTCGGTGAGTCCCGTTTCTCTTTACTTGACTCAGTTCGTGGGGTGGGAGGAAGGGCATTTGGATCGTTGACTCGGTTGTTGTCGCCACATGACCGGTGAGTCACGATGGTTTGCCTCCTAGCCTCGAGATCCCGACGGTGAGCGAGATCACCTTCGGGGCGCTTCGTCGGGCCGTGTCCTAGCTCGCGGTTCATCCGAGTTAGCCCTCGGTTCGACTTCCGGACGTAGCTCTTGTCGCAAGCTGCGAGATAATCTGCTTTACGTGTCGCAGCTTGTTGATCGTACTACGAGGTTAGGTTTAGGGCGTCTGGTTCTTGTGTCTGAGTCCTCTGGCGAGTTGGTTTGCGGGATCTCCGCTTTCACCGAAGTTTTCGAGCTGATTTTCCTACTTCTTCGATTGGTGCTCCTCACCGCTTACTTGCTTCGATTCTCGGGATATTCGCTTTTGGCACAGCGCCTTGGACATATTGGTTTTGATCACCTTGTGCGTGTCGATTCTTGAGACTTGCTTTCCGGTTTGCCCAAGCTTTCTCTTGCTGAGGATTTGGTTTGTGCTCCTTGCCGTCATGGCAAGATGGTTGCCGCTTCCCATCCACGCGTCTCATGCGTAATGACTGATGCACCAGGACAGCTCTTGCATATGGATACTGTTGGTCCAGCTCGAGTGCAGTCAGTTGGTGGGAAGTGGTACGTGCTTGTTATTGTTGACGATTTTTCTCGCTACTCCTGGGTCTTCTTCATGGCCTCAAAGGAGGAGACATTTGAGCTGTTCGAAACCTCTCAAGGAGGCTTGCGCTTGAGTTTCAGTGCACTTCGGGCCATTCGTTCGATAATGGCACCAATTCAAGAATACTTCTTTCAATCTTTTTGCACACTTTCGGAGTTGAGCATCAATTTTCTTCGCCTCATGCAGCCCAAACAGAACGGGTGGTAGAGAGAAAGAATAGAACCCCGGTTGAAATGGCGGGACAATCTTTGGATGAGTACTCCACCCGCGACACTTCTGGCCGAGGCTGTCTCTGCGCTTGCTATGTTTCCAACAGAGTGTTTCTCCGTGCCAAGTTGCACAAGACCTCGTACGAGCTTCGATATGGGCGCAAGCCCAATGTTTCACACTTTCGAATCTTTGGTTGCAAGTGCTTCATTTTAAAATCGGCAATTTGGACAAGTTCGAGTCTCGCTCTTCGATGGTCTTTTCTTGGGGTACACTAAGTCCTCTAGGATCTCTGGGGTTTGGGACATAACTAGACGGAGGGTTGTGGAGTCTTGTGAGGTCACTTTTGACGAGGCTAGACCAGGTTCTAGGCCAGACATCTCCCAGTCTGATCTTTCCTTTGAGCCTATCTTCGTAGAGGAGAAGGTGAGTCGGGATGATCGCTCGTCGGTCCCCGATGACGAACCTCCTCCACAGTAGAAGCCATAGTCGACCCACCGCTTCGATCCTCCCGAGCCCTCCGTGCCTCCACCTCCTCAGAGCCCACTCTGTTAGGACTTCTTCTTCCGAGGTGTCCCCAGAGAGTCCTCCTTGGTGGCTCTGATCCTGCCTCAGCTTCACATGAGGTAGAGGCCACCTCGGGTGCACCTAGGCACGTTCAGGCTAGTCACCCTCCTGATCAGATTATAGGACCTATAGGTGAGCGTGTGACTAGGTCTAGAGCACACCAGTCCCTCCTCTCTCTGCCTTCGTTTCTTCTCTCGAGCCTAAGGACATAGCTCAGGCTCTTGGCGACCTGATTGGGTCAATGCCATGCACGAAGAGTTAGAGAATTTTGAGAGAAACAAGGTTTGGGATTTAGTGGAATGCCCAAGAAAGCGCCAATATCATAGGTACTAAATGGGTGTTTAAAATAAGCGAGTGAGGATGGGGTAGTTGTGAGAAATAAGGCTAGGTTGGTGGCACAAGGTTTCACTCAGTCGATGGGATTGACTTTGATGAGACCTATGCTCCGGTTGCTCGACATGATTCCATTCGGATCTTCCTTGCTTTTATGGCTTCACACCGCTTCAAGATTTTTCAAATGGATGTTCAAGTGCTTTCTTGAACGGTTTCATTGAGGAAGAAGTTTTGTTCGGCAACCTCCGGCTTTGTTTGTGTTGAGTTTCCGATCACGTATACAAGCTCTCGAAGGCTTTATATGGGCTCAAGCAGCCCCTCGAGCTTGGTACGAACGACTCAAGAGTTATCGATTGGAAATGGTTTTCAATGGGCGGCGTTGATAAGACCTGCTTATCAAACGCAAGTCATCGATTTTCTCCTTGTGCAGATTTATGTTGATGACATTATCTTTGGTGGGTCTTCGATTCTTTGGTCTCTGAATTTGCTTCCGTCATGAGCTCTGAATTTGAGATGAGCATGATGGGTGAACTGAATTTTTCTTGGGTTTTCAAATCAAGCTGACCCTCAGGGATCTTTCTTCACCAATCCAAGTACACTAGAGACCGCTCAGCGGTTTGCCATGGTCGATAGTAAGCTTTGTTTCCACTCCCATGGCAACCACTTCGTGCTTGAGCCCGACTTAGATGTTGAGCCGTAGATCGAAGCTCTATAGGAGCATGATAGAGCACTTCTGTACCTTACCTCTTCTCGGCCGGACATACACTTTGCCGTGTGTCTCAGCGCTCGCTTTCGAGCTTCCCTAGGATTTCTCACCTTCAGTCAGCGGATCCTCCGCTACCTAGTGGCCACCCCGAGATAGGAATCTGGTTTTCTTCGCTTCTTGTCTATCTCTTAGAGCCTATTCGATGCGACTTTGTTTGTCAGAGGATAGATAGGAAGAGCACTTGAGCACTTGCCGCCTTCCTAGGCACTTCACTTGTCTCTTGGTCTTCTAGGAAGCGCACTGGTGTAGCTCGATCTGGCCCGAGGCCGAGCACGTGGTCTGCACCGCTTGTTGCGACCAAGTGCTTTGGTTAAGACAAATGCTTGGGACTATGGGTTAGAGGTTGGTAGCGTCCCACTCTGTGTGATAATACCTCGGCCATCAACATTGCCAAAAACCCATCCGAGATTCGGGACCAAACACATAGATATCAGGTACCACTTCCTTAGAGACCATGTAGAGAAAGGGGATATAGGGCTAGGTTTTGTAGAAGGTGATCATCAACTTGCAGATATTCTCACCAAGCCCTTAGATGGTCCTAGGTTTGCCACTCTCCGGGGAGAGCTTGGCTTGGTTAGTGCTGGGGGTATCGTGTGAGGGGGAGCTTGATCTTGTACTATATTGTATATATTCTTTCTGCTTTTGTCTGTGTTGGTTTGTTTTTAGAACATGCTAGAATCACAGCACTTTCTTTGGCACCTCTTATCTCTTAGGTCGCTATCATGCGTGATTAGCAATGTCCTCTGCTCTAGTTAGAGAGTCTCACATAGACTTATTGGTTGACCAGGTATGTGGAGGATACCTGGGTAGACAGGGTTTGTGTTTGTTCTCTCTAGTAGTCGAGTTTAGGCTTGCTTCCCTATCTTCTGTAGCTAGGAGTGTGCCTTGTGCTAGAGTGTCTGCTGTTTCTCTTCCCTGTTCTATAGCAAACCGATTTTCTGCCTCTTTCCTTCCTCTATGCGCTTTTGCCTCGGGTTCTTATTTTGAGGGGGAGGTTTGAAGCATTGCATTTGCATCTAGTTTTTGTTTTTCTTTGCAAGTGCTTTGCCTATTAGGCTTGTTGGTCTCATCGATGTTGAGTTTTGATGTACCATTTGAGTTTATGTGCAAACTTGTTTGATTTGACACGAGTTTGAGAAAAGGGTAGAAGGAGCTTAAAAATCTTTGAGAAAATCATTGCAAAACTTGACATTTGCATGTTTTCATGGTTGGGCTTTTCATTGTCAAAATGTCGGTACATTTTTCTTGATCTCCGTCGAGATTTTGAAACTCGAGTTGCCTTCTTCTGATCATGACCACTTCTTTAGTGGAGTCCATTTGCCCTTGCTTAAAATAAAGCAACCAAACATGGGTTTCAATCCTCGAGGTTTGCATTTGGTAGAATTTGTGGGTGACCTAGGGGGTCGGTTCCAAGTTACCCTTGGGTTGTGCTCTACTAGCAATCATTCACCATGTGAATAGGTGCAAATAAAGTCAAGAAGGCCTCTCCAAAACAAAACAAAAAAAAACAAAAACAAAACAAAAACAAAACAAAAAAGGAAAAGGAGAGATTAAGGCCAAAAATAAAATTCAGTTTGGGCACTCTTTGGACACATTTTGGTCTTGGTCATTCTCGATTTGGCAACCTTGTTTTTCTTTGTCTTGATGTTTCTCAAGTTTGTGCACCCATTTTGATTTTGAAACGTCTATTCATTGCCAATGTGCACATGACTTGAATCAACAAAAATGTTTTGTTTTGCTCCTTTCATGCCTTAGTACCTTTGTCTGTCTTGTCAGCTTGTGAACCTCAAACTTCATTTGAACCTCGATATTCAACTTTGGTGACCATTTGGCTAATTGGCAAAGCCCTTGGTTAGGTTTTCTTCATTTCTTTTGCATATGCATTGTTCGGGTTCATGATTGGTGTCTTCTTGACCATTTGACAAAAAGGGGGAGAATCATGATTTTAGGGGGAGTTTCAAAACTGAAAATTGAGTTTGAAATCAAAACTTCGCTTTCATGGCCAATTTTGGGAAATTTTGTCAACATGCTCATCAAGGGGGAGATTGTGAAGTCATGAGTGATGAGCATGTGGTGGTTTTCGTTTAAATTCAAAATTCAAATCCACTTTTGATTTGGCATGTTACAAATTTGATTCTTGCGAAGTTTTGAACCCCTGCAGCTTGGAGCTTGCACTTAGACGCTATGCTTAACGGTCCACGGAACCTCTGGTTCCCGTGTCGAATCGCTCCTAGATCACCGGACAACGTCCGTCACCGATTTCTGTCGTGCTCATTCTTTTTTTTCACTGCTCGATGAACCGTAACCCGATCGGAGATCGGTTTGTTTCCTTGTGTTCGTGTTGTTCTCGTGTACGCAGTGATGGTCTCAATGCAGTTGGCCCCACGAAAGAACCGGCCAGTGGGCTAGCTACCGGTGATGCGGAGGACCGGTCTGAGTCTGCGGTGGAGGTTTTTCGGCGCCGGCACCGGACGTCGCTCGTGCACGACCTCGTCGAAGTCTTGGGAGCATCGGAGCGCTGGAGGTGGTTGGCAATGCTTCAGATTCGTCTTGAGAGAGACCGGAGTGTGTTTTCGGGGTTTCCGCCGCCTGTGTTTTTCACAAATGTGTGGCTTGGGCTATAAATAGGACCCCAAGGCTTCACTTGGAGGGTGTCCTTGAGCCATTTGTAGCCAGCCAACATAGGTGTGAGTTGAGGAGCTGCGTCTCTGTGTGAGTGTGGGGCTGCGTCTCCGGGTCCCCGATCTGTAGTTCTGTTCATGAGCTAATAGATCGGCGTTTTTATATCGTTCTTGCACTTACTTTCAGCATTTAAATTCAGCATTTAAATACCGTGAGAGTGAAATGATCTTGTGGGATTTGTGTGTGTTCTTGTTTCGATCTTGAGCCATCCTGAAAAACTCCCGTGCCTCCTTTTCTATTCTATATGCTTTGATGGCTCAAGTCTGTTCTTGAAGTTCCTGTCTTGTTCTTCGCGCAGCAGGCAGTGTTTGATTTTTATAAAAATCTAGAAAAATCTTTTTGAGTGATTCTTGTTGGAGAAGGTGCGTGACTCATATATCTATTCACTATAAAAATTTGGAGTCCTGTTCTTGCACCGTTTGGGAGCAGTGAGGTGAAAACCGAGCCCCAAACTTTCTGCTCGATGTTCTTGACAGCTCGTGGTTTTTAATTTTTCATATTTTCTGCAAAAGGAGTTTTGAGGAGATTTCTGGTGGAGTGCTTCATGACTTATTGATTAATCGGAAGAAAAATTTCCAAACATTGAGAAGCACCAGAAACCCACCATCCCTCTGCTCCAAGTGGAAACAAACTCTGGGGTTTCTGTTTTTGCTTTCCAGAAAGCAGCTTGTGATGTTTGAATTTTCATGATTTATCTACATGGAGTTTTGAGATGATTTTTGGTAAAGTTGTGCACGACCCATTGAGAAATAGGGAGAAAAATTCCCAAAATTTGATGAGCACCAGAAAGCCACCATCCATCTCCTCCAAGTGAGAACAAATCTGCTTTTTGCTTTTCTGAAAGTCACTTTGGTTATTTGGCTTGATCTCCTTTCTTAAAGTAAGGTTTGAATTGATTCTTCTCTTTTGGACACTTGACAACCAGGATTGTGTGTGAAAAATCCCCACATATTCCATGACTCTCATTCATGCTAGGGGTACACATAGTTGTCAAGTTGTTCATATTTTGGGGTGCCGGTGAATTCGAAAAAGAACGGCCGTAAAAAATTCGAGGCTCTCATTCACCCCCCCCTCTATTCGCCGTGGTTAGTTTCACAACAACCAAAATCATTTACCTGCCTTGATATCCCCTGCCAAGTCATTTAAATCCTAGAAACACTCTTGCCAAAACATTTTAAAACCATAGATGGGGGGCTATAGTGTGCAAGCACCCTTTGCTTGCCCTTGACCGTGGGCATGACTATTCGAATAGTTTTGGCTCTAGAAAGTGTGTACACGTTCACCTCAAGTGACTTCCATCCTTTGCGTCAACATACTTCCTTAGTGTGCGACCGATAATGAACACCATATGGCCATCTGGTCTAGCAAGATTCCCGCCCACTGAGGTTTCACCGCCAAAGGTCTCATCGACCGAATCAGAAGTCGCCTCATGCCCCGTGTGCTGGCACTGCCCCCACGTTCCACCAGATGGCAAGATTTTGAGCTAGCAAAGATCTAACTACTCAGCCAAGGGCTATCCATTCCAGCATCATGAGGCTGTACTGAATGGAATTGTTTGGTTACACAAAGAATATGATCCTTAGGTTAGAGCATTTTATATAGCTCGTGCTGCAACCACAAACCCAATAGCCCACCAATTTTTTAATGCTCCAACCTCTCATGGCTACATACACAGTTCCTCCCCAGAACCCAAAATCTCTTAGGATATCTCCCTAATATCCACATCATTTTCTCCAAAATTTCCCTTTTGTCCATTTTACAAACATGGTGATATAATGAATAAAATTTAAAGGAACAATTATCTAGGCAATGGTCTAAGCAATAAAGTCCTATACAAGGCATGGATATTCAGATATTAAATCTAGGGCATGCATGGACAGGTTATATTAACAATTACTTATTTAGACTTTTGTCTAATATACTAAACTAGTTTTACTTTTACTTTAAGAGGAATTAGCATGCAGATGTTATTCGAATATCTATATATAAAAGTAAAATAAAATCTTGGAGCAAAATGCATCAAAAAGACTTGCTATGATCCAAGGGTTGATCCTTCGGCTCCCTTGGATATTCTCCTTCTCCTCCTGCTAAGTCTCCCTATTCTATCGTAAAAACAATACAATAATAAATACAAAGAAAACAATGGAAAATATTATACACATAATATCAAAATTAAATAAATAGAAAGATAATGATTTTACAAATTTATAGAAATTTATTTCATATCATTTGAGTATATAAATAAAAAGATATGAAATTGAGAAGGGTTAGAAATTGAGAGAGAGTAGTGAGGCGACGCATGCACAGGCTAATCCGGCCCACGACTTGGCTAGGTTGCGGCCTACGTCGGATGGCAGACGGCCCAAGCCAGATGGCCCGTGCGGCCTGTGCTCGCTCGGCCTAGCCTACACCAAGTGCATAGCGAGTGAGTGGGTCCCGTGGATCAGCAACGTAGAGCAGGGGAGCGGCGGGGATGGCTCGGCTAGCATGGCTCGCTAGAGAACGGTGGCGCAAGGACAATGGTGGCACGACCTCGTCACTAGGAACTCGGTGACGTGGTCGCCACAATTGGAGAGGGACAGCGGAGGGCTCTCAACGATGGCACTAGCTTGGGTGATGGATTTCTACCGTAGGGTGGCGCTCTGGTCAACAGCGGTGAAGGCAAAGGGTAGAGGGATCTGTATTAGTGTGAGGGAAGGATAGAGGAAGGATCCTCACCCTACAAGCGATGACGACAACGAAGAGCAGGAACAACGACGTCGCTCAGATGGCATGAGAGAAGAGCAGCATGGCACGGTGGTTGCGAGAAGATGGATGGGAGTGAGACATGGTAGAGGGGAGGTGTACTTGTAAGGGCTGGGTCGCTAGGTTTGGAAGTGGGTGGTGAATTTGGATGGATTGGCATTGGATTGAGTCGGCAACATAGAAGGAAGGTAAATGGGAGAAGAAAGAAAGGAGGAGGGAGCATGCGTTAGTGATATGATCTCCTAGAGGTGATCATGGAGATAATTGTATCATGTCTATGTTTATGTACTTTTAGATAATATGCTACTAGTCCCATGAATAAATATAATTCGCATTATTCATTAAGTACGGTTTGGTTGTGATACACTTTGTTTATGTGATATTATTCTAAATGATTTCATGTCTTGTATCATTATATGGGATAATAATGATTTGACCATCACATGTATTGATTAATGGTAATATTTCACATACCATAGATATATAGATATCAAAATCAACAATGTAGACACATGTTAGAGAACATAGTGTTGGATAGGCCTACTCCGAGACACTACTAGGATTATTATATTTCTGTGTGTCTCGAGTGGTATACCTATATGATCCTTTGACTTGATATTATCATTGAGTCCCAGCATACGTAGTTATATACTTTGGAGCTATCAACCATTACACCGTAACTGGGTAGTTATAAAGATAACTTTGGGTATGCTATAAAACATGGCATGGAGTGTGAATGATCAAGATGGAATTTGCCCCTCCTCAATAATGGGAGAGATATCTCTGGCCCCTCAATGTAATTGGATTGAAAAATGCATGGTCATACCAATGTGATTAAAGAATTAATCACAGTTTAAAACCCATCACTACATAGAGTGGATGGTCAAGCTATCACAAGGGTGGCAACCATTTCGCTTTGAGCTTGGCTGGTATTGTGTGGCAAATGAATCAGTATGTGAGTATATCAAGATTCAACCGATATGATTATTCTGTGTATTCAGGAGTCAATATGTCCTACCAAAAACTGCTATTGACTAGTGATTCAGAAAAGGGTTTCTGGAGCCATAGCCACTTGCGCATGAACCTAGCGGGTCACACACTTAATGAGTTAGACATATCTAATGGATTGGATCTATTAGTTGATTTTGTGGATACTAATCTGAGGAAGAATAGAGTCCTGATAGGCTCCTAGCGTAAAACCCATTAGTAAGCTCTATATAAGGGGAGACGTGGGGATGATGCGACATGCTAAGGTTAGTTCATCACCAAAAACCATAGTCGTCATGACCTACCGACCTTCTATAAACCCTAGTTGCGCGCTGCGGTGCCAGCACGTCGACGCACGATATTTCGCCCTGGACGTGTGGATATCATATAGACGTTGCTACAATTGCTGCGGCACTGATCGCCGACGAGGAGGAGAAGGTTGACGAGATCGAATACTTTCTCTACGGCAGTTTGTGCTACATGCTACAGTGGTGATCGGTTAGGAGGAGATGTTCGGTTTGATATGAACGACTACTTCCTATACCTCAAAGCATGCATTGTTAGAACCAGCTACTCCAACTCTCTTTCCAATGCGGTTCATTTTTCAAAACTTTAAAATCATGCATCATACACTATCATCTAAATTTTAAAATTATTTACAATAACAAGATTTGAAAAATAAGTATGCCACTTGTTAAGAAATTGTGATTTCTAAATAAATAATAATATTATTTGTTTTAAATCTATTTGAAGCAAATAATATAATTAAGTGATGAATGTTTCAAACATTAAGTTACATTATTTTTTATATTATTTATTTGCATTTTGGCCCTAGTTTCTTCTCTAATCCCCCTCTCTCTTGCCTTGGGCCCACTGGTCAGTCTCTCTTCTCCTTTCTCCTTTTATTTCTCCTTCCTCTCTGCTGACTATCTCTGCCTTCTTCTCTTTGTTGCGCAAAGGGAAGTCAGGGAGAAGGAAACCTCCCCTAATTCCTCCTCTCATTCAATGCTATCAAATCCTAGTGATTGTGGCGGTTTCCCCTCAGTCTTAATCATGCCATTAAGCTTTAATTAAATCCTTATTCGTCCTTTGTTAAAACTTGTTGATCCCTTTACCTCTATTTGGCTCTCCTTTTTCCATTCGGACAAACTCTCCACGGATGAGCTTCCTCTACCCCTCCCCTTCAACGACCCCCTGTCTTGACATCACCAAGACCCATTCTTGCCATCGCATCTAGCATATCATCGTTGGAGCCGCCGGATTTGGACGTCTCGGCTTCCTCACCAGTGCTGCCACTACCTCGTCATCAATTCCTTGTCGTCTCTTGATAATCTCTCTCCCTCTCTGATCCTAAAGCTTCCCTAGACATCATAGACTAGATCACTAAGGCCGTCTTTGCTGGATTTCGATCGAAGCTCGCCGCCGCGACGCGCTCCTCTCTCTCCTAGCGACTGTCTGCTCCCAATAGCATCACGTGTATCTTCGATGCTCGTGGACCCCGCTATCCTCTCCATTTCGCTGCCGTCTCGCCAGAGCGCCATGTGCTGTCATGAGCCGCCATCTCGTGTGCCGCTGCCACTGTTGTCATCTATTTACTGGTGAATCTCCCTACCCAGAGGTTCCCCATATCACATTGGCTCGTTTCCCCCTACCTAGCTATTGCCACCGTGCCGCCGTTCGCTGTCGTCACCGTTTTCCCTGCTCCGTCACGCCGCCTCTTCTACCTTGAGTTCCACCGAACCACACCAGGCTAGAGAGCTAGGCCAAGCCATGCAGCTGTGACGTGCTGGGCCACACCGCACCATAGGACATGTCCGCTCGTTGCACGCCATTGGGCCATCTCACTCCGCGGTCATGCCCACGCACTGGATCAGCTAGGCCGCACTGTGCTGGCCAGGCCTAGAATTAGTTTTCTAATTATATTTGAATAGTAAAGCTTGTTATTTTTGTATTTTTAAATCTATAGCTCTTAAAATTGTGAAATAAATTTTGAAATGTTCAAAAATGAGATCTTCTATTCTTTAAATTTTCATGTGCATGTGCATCTGTCATATTTTCTGCTATTTATTCTATGTTGTGATTCTTCTCGTAATTCATGCATTTGATTCGGGTGAAGATGAGCTCGCTATTGAACCAACTAGGAAGAATCCTATTTTTGATCATATTGCTCCTATGCTTGTAAATGAGTTTTCTAGAGATTGATAACCTTGCATGCTATGTTTAAACTAAAAATGCTATTTGGTTAGGGAGATTAGCTAAAAGCCACGTAAGTATTTAATTTGTTAAACTGTATTCTTTACTACCCTAGAGTATTAGATATGTTCGTTATTCTTGCTTAGTATTGCTATGCATAGAGGTTCTTGTAGTCGGTTGACTGTAATTCAATTGATATCAAAATGCTTGATTTATATCTGTGGTTTTGAAAGGACAGACGATGTTGTCAAGTTTTATAAATGATATAGTTAGGATAGTGGGTGGTTGGGTGCCATCAGTAGAAAAATGTTTTGCAAAACCATAGTTGGATTGAATGGTTGCAAGGTTGGTGCATCAAGCACGAGATTCCGGCCCAGCGTGAGAACCACCCCAATCCTTAAGGACCAATTCCTTGAGGTAGATCAAATTAAGTACAACAGTGCGACCACGAGTTCCTATTATGGTACGGGCCTGGTTGAGTACCATTCAAACTCTTAGTTTGGACATTCTATTCTGTGAAGTAGATAGTAATTGCTGGTTCTATTGGCGCACGAGGGGCTTCTTTCAATAGAAAAAACTAACACAGCAGTGGAAACCTTAGCGGGGATGTCTGAATTAGGAGGGAGTTGGTTAACGGCCCTATGATGGTTCTTTATAGATCATCTCCGTGGGTAAAGCATGCAACCTCTGTAGAGTGTAAACTATTATGACAGCCGTGCCCACGATCAAGAGTGGACAACGGGGCGCTGCCTTAATGGTACTTCTTATCTATTTATTTTTAAAACAACATTTCAAAGGTAAAACCACGATTGCAGTTGTGCATTTTTGTTTTTGCTCCTCATAGTAGTCGCTATGAGTGATGAGGGTGTTGTTAAGATCATAGTAGCCACTGTGAAGTAGCCAGGTTTGGGCAAAACCGATTGTTACCGGTGTTTAAAAAGAAAATAATTCAAATGTTTGGTTTCCCTCAACTCGTTTTAAACTATTTTCCCAAATTTTAGGAAGAACTTTACATAATTAGCTTTTGGCCAATAAATCCTTTTCCTTCCTTTGTTAAGTCTTCATGAGTGCATTAGTCAGCTTTGGCTTGCTTGGAATGTCGCATTCCCACCTTCGTCTTTCATGCGGGGCTGCTCATTCTAATGAGCAATCCATGATCCAGAGAACCCCTACCCTGAAGATGAGGAGTTCCAAGAGGATGGCTTCGCGGATGGAGTCCAGGATGAAGACTACCCGACGTCTAGGAGCGCATTCCTTCAGTCATACTTGTGGTTTAGTAGGGTCTTACTTTTGAAGTTGAACTTTGTTATCATCTTTCCGCTGCTGTAAGGCCATTGAGCCAAACTATTATAATAAATGTCATGTTGGCCATCACTATGCTGCAATGAAATGTTTTATTTGTGATGGTTATGATCCAAGCTGTAAACCTATGTGTACTACTTACTTGATCTAGGGCTAGTATGTTAAATTCACAAGAGGGACTCGACTTTATTTTGTGGGCCCCGACGACTGCGTATCAAGTGTAACGATTCATGATCTTCTACTCGCATGATATCATGGGTGATCATGGCAGAAGTTTTTGAAATTATGCTAGCGTAGCCTACCTGTTCCCAAACAACATGGCGCGGTGATTCGAGGATCGATATGGCCGGAGATGGTGGGTGGCACAGAGGATGCACCTGTCCACCTCCGTGTCATGCGGGACAGTGCAAGAGGATAGGGTGGGGCACTGGTGTTTGGGATGGAAAGGAGGGAGGGGGAAGGAAAACAAATGGGAGGAAAGAACAGAGGAGGAAGAAAGCAAAGGTGGCCGATAGGTCGGGCCCAGGAGTCGATGGAAGAGGGAGAGAGATTGGGGCTAGCTCGACTTGGGCATTTTGGCTGGTTTGGATCGGCCTAGATAGAGAGGTTGGAAGTGAAGTGGGCTATGGGAGAAAGGCAAGCCCAAGGAGCTAGGAAAAACTTTTATAGAAATTATTTTACCTAATTAGGGTTTATTTAACATAAAAAATAAATCATAAAATTTGGGATGTTACAAGTAGCATGGGGAGAGAGCGGCAGTGACGGCAGCGCAACCTTTAGCAGCAATGACGACGACTGAGGATAGGAGAAGAAGGGAAGGAAGATGAGGACGATGATGACATGGCTTAGATGGAGGACGACCATGATGGTAGGGTGACATGTGGCCATGACGGCCGACGGCGAGGCAACATGTAGCCACGACAGTGGCGTCCAGTGCTTATTACGACGGCGGATGGTGGCGCTAGAAAGCTGGTGTCGACGATTTGCGTCGGCAATGTATTTTATGGGGCAGTGCGAAAGATTACAACTACGATGGTAGCACAGAGAGCCGAATTTATACAGGTTCAGGCCCTCAAGGTGAGGTAATACCCTACTCCTGTGCTTGTGAATTATATGGTGGGATGTCGATTACAATGTATATTCTTGTCGGGATTGCACGAGAACAGACAATGATCAGACGAGATGTAGAGGTTGAGATGATGATTGGATGTATATATTCTAACTAGGGACCCCCGACCCCTTTTATATAGTGCAAGGGGTGGGGTTACAGATAGGTTCCCTAATCCGTATAAGGAAGATAAAGATATAACCGGGTTGGTTACGTCTATCTCTATGTATTCGAGTAGGAGACGAGTTCGTTTCCTTGTAGACCAAGTCGGGCTGCGCCAGCCTCCAAGCCTGTCTTCTGGAAGATCCGTGTAACTCGGCCCAAGGAGGTGGTACGTCCAATAATATATCTTCGGATACCCGGGGCCCATGTTGTCCACAGTAGCCCCGAGTGCTTCGTGACTGGGTTGTCTTGATTCCGGGTTCAGCTTGTAGCCCTTCAGATGCAGCCCGAGTGATGTCACTCTTCATTTGACTGATGAAGTTCCACTTCGCCGAGTAACCTGCTGATCAAACAACACTGTTGCAAAGGACTCAAGAAAAATCTCAAGCCTTAAAAGGTGTCTGGTACCCAGCCCGACGGATCGGTATGCTGGCTATTGGCCCCACGAGGAGGCATACCAAAAAGCTGGATGTTGCCGAGTGATCAGTGTCACCCTGCGTTATCCTCCCTGTTACGAATTATGACATTCTAGTCTGACGGGCAGAACCCGACATTCGGTCCAGTAGAGGACATGCCACAACTCGCGTAGGGTGTTCAAGCGTCCTGACCCGACTAGTGCGGAGTCAAGCTAATGATTCTCGGAAGAATACGCCCGTCTCCAAGTTGAGGTCCTCTAAGTGGTGCTCGTCTTAACGACGAACAATCCAGAGATGTGCCACTGAGACCCAACTGAAGAGGTAACCTTTGATGTTCGCTCTGACTGAAGCCAAACCGACTTATGTCCCCAGGGGGCACATCAAGGCTAGGTTAATTACCCGGGAGGCGCCCAGCCCCCAAGAAATTGACGACTGGCATAAGGCCCAACCAGGGGCGCGCCCTTTTTCCCAACTAGGTTTGATCTGAGCGGCACCTATACACGAGTTATGTCGTGTACAGCTCACGGCCCACATGGGGCGTGCTCTCTAGAACCTATGTCTGGGCCCGAATATTGCAGCAACGAATCCAGGGCTTCGTTTTTTAATAAGTGTGCGCCATACTCCCACCGCCGCGGGGCATCCCTAGCTCAGCCTGCCGGAATGCCAACCGTCGCTTTGATTGTTGCGCCATGTTCCCAGAGACATCCGCGTCAAATCTAGGGAACTGCTCTCATCGGGGTTCCCCCAATGCCATTACTTCCCGAAATCAGTTCAACTTCCCGATTTCGGCTATAAAAAGAGGCCGGAGCAGTGGCCGCTTCTCATCCAGACTTCCTCCCCCCCCCCCCGTCCCTCCTTCTCCTCCGCGTGCTTCCATGGAAGACGAAGAGTTGGCGAAGCTTTGGGCGCAGTTCGACCTCACGCTCGCCGAGGTCGCCGAGGAAGAGGCCCACGCCCGCGACGTTGCGACCGTCGCGGTCTTGATTGAGGTCGTCCCGGCTCTCGCCGAGGTGGCCGACGAGATCGTCGAGGCGCTGGTCCGTGCTCGTGTCCACGACGCCGCCAGCGCCGCGGTCCTGAACGAAGTCACCCCAGCTCTCGGCGAAGTGGCGGGTGTGATCATCAACCGCGCTCGCCGCCATCCCCTGTAATTGGCCTGTAGGCCATCTAGGTTTAGACTCCTTCTAGATGTAGGAACTCGATGTAAATCATCAATGTCCATGATTTTCTTTTTCAATATAATATATGCTAATCGTTTTTTCTTAATCCGAATCATGCATTTTGCCTGAGCAAGTTAGGTTCCTTTTACTAAGCACTCTGCCCAGCGCATCACATTCCTTAGAGTTAGGAGTTGGGGAGCTCTATCTCCAAAGATGCAATCGGGAAGTATGAGTGTTGCTAGGAAACAAGAGTTTCGTTACTCGGAACGATTAACACTTAGGCTCAACATGAATTTGAAAATCGAAAAAACGATTAGGTATCGATTAGGTGCAGACTGCACCTAATTAGGTGTAGCCCCCGACTTACTGGCTAGTTGGGATCCGACTAGGGAACAAGTCAATTTATCCTCACTAAGAGAAGGGGTGCGCAATTGCGCACCTAATTAGGTGTAGCCCCCGACTTACTGGCTAGTCGGGATCCGACTAGGGAGCAAGTCAGGTGAAGTTTTAGATAAAAAGAATTAGGTGCGCGATTGCGCACCTAATTAGGTGTAGCCCCTGACTTACTACTTAATTGAAACACAAATAAGTAGCAAGTCAGAAACTGAATTGCATGAATGTAAAGACAATTTGAACGAAAACTTATCTTTATTTATCTGAAAATATGTGTACAACGGTCGTCAGGTATAGAACCGACGCAATTGTTCGATGTTCCACGAGTTGTCCATGAGAGCGCCGTCTTCACGCCTCAGTCGGTAAGCCCCGGGCGCGTTACTGAGTCGACAATGTAGGGACTCTCCCAGCGTGGGGAGAGTTTATGGCCACTCGATTGATTGACCCGGAGGACCAAATCTCCAACCGAAAAGACACGATCCCGTACATTGCGATCATGGTAGCGATGCAGACCCTGGAGGTACTTGGCCGACCGAATTGTTGCAGCGTCCCGAGCTTCCTCCAATCGGTCCAGATCGTCGATCCGACTGGCCTCCGACTCATCCTCGTTGAACCTTTTAACTCGGGGTGACCGAATTGCAGCTCCGTTGGAAGGACCGCCTCAGACCCATATACAAAGAAGAAGGGAGACTGCCCCGTAGCTCGGCTGGGACTTGTGCGAAGCCCCCAGAGTATGGCAGGCAATTCCTTCATCCATTTTGCTGCGTATGGGTTGAGCCGATCGAAGATGCGCGCCCTGACGCTTTGTAGAAGCATGCCGTTCGCGCGCTCGACCTTCCCGTTGCTTCGTGGGTGTGCCACGGAAGCAAAGCAAATCTTTATGCCCACATCTTCGCACCAGCTTTGAAACTCGTTACTTCTGAACTGAGAGCCGTTGTCCGAATGATCCGAGATGGTACGCCAAACCGACCGATGATCTCCTGGAAGAACTCGGTGACTTTGGCCGCCGTAATCTTGGTCACAGGCTTGGCTTCAATCCATTTAGTGAACTTGTCAATGGCGACGAAGATGTGTTCGAAACCACCTGGGGCCTTCTTGAAGGGTCTGACAATGTCGAGCCCCCAGACTACAAATGGCTAGGTGATAGGGATCGTCTGAAGTTCTTGAGCCGGCACATGAATCTGCCGAGCGAAGAACTAACAACCCTCGCACTTGCGGACGATCTCCTTTGAGTCGGAGACCGTGGTTGGCCAGTAAAATCCTTGCCGGAGGGCTTTTCCGACCAACGTATATGATGCAGCATGATGGCCGCACATGCCCGAGTGAATTTCGCGCAACAGGGCGCATCCTTCAGACTTGGGTATGCACTTTTGAAATATGCCGGAGACGCTTCGGCGGTACAGAATTCTTTCATGCACCACATATGCATGACTCCAATGTTGAATTTGCTCGGCAGCCCCATAAAATACATTGCCGACGCAAATCGCCAGATGCCGAGCGATGTGGCAATACGAAGGCCGTGGATGAGCGCTTCGCACTCTGCTGCGTTATTTGAAGCTGGAAAATAAATCTGAAGGACATACTTGAGTCGTTCGCCTCCAGGTGATATAAGAACGATACCACCCAGCTACATGTCACGGAGAGAGCCGTCAAGTACATGTTTCAAGATTTCGCCTCTTCGGTGGTCAGAGCTCAGATCTCCGTCCACTCGGCGACAAAGTCGGTGAGTGTTTGTGACTTTATGGCGCTGCGTGGCTTGAACGAGAGCTCGAAAGCCCCAAGTTCCACCGACCACTTAGCTATCCTCCTAGTGGCTTTCCGATTATGGAGAATTTCTCCAATAGGGAAAGAAGTGACCACCGAAATTGGATGTTCTTAGAAATAGTGCTTCAGCTTCCGAGAGGCGATCAGAACCGTATACAGAAGCTTCTGCACCTGCGGGTAGCGTACCTTGGACTCGCCCAATACTTCGCTGATGAAGTAGACCGAGCGTTGAGCCTTGTAGACGCGTCCTTGTTCTTCACGCTCCACTACCACCGCGGCGCTCACTACATGAGTGGTGGTCGTAATGTATAGCAGAAGCGGTTCCTGTGGCATAGGAGATGCCAAGGCAGGCGGTGAGGTGAGGAACGATTTGAGATCCTCAAAATCCTTCTGTGCCTCAGGTGTCCAGACGAACTTGTCTTGTTGCTTCTTCAATAGTTTGAAGAAGGGCGACCCACGCTCGCCGAGTCGCGAGATGAATCGGCCGAGTGCGACCATGCACCCAATTAGACGCTGAACGTCCCTTTGGCACGTTGGGGGAGCCATCTCCATGATAGCTTTGATCTTTTCCGGGTTGGCTTCAATTCCGCGGTGCGATACCACGAAACCGAGAAGCTTTCCCGAAGGGACCCCGAAGACACACTTCTCTGGGTTCAACTTCATGTTGTATGCCGACAGTCTCTCGAATGTCTCCGATAGGTAAGTGACTCAGTCAGAGGTTACCCGAGACATGACGACAACGTTATCAACGTATGCCTCCACGTTGCACCCAAGCTGGCTGTGGAAACATCATTGAATGCAACACTGGTATGTTGCTCCGGCGTTCTTCAGCCCGAAGGGCATAGTGACGTAGCAGAAAGCCCCGAACGGAGTGATGAACGAAGTCTTGATACAATCTTCTTTCTTTAAGCTAATCTGATGATAGCCTGAGTAGGCATCCAGAAAGCTCAAAAGCTCGCAACCGGCAGTGGAATCAACCACCTGGTCGATGCGAGGAAGTCCGAACGGATCCTTGGGACATGCTTTATTTAAGTCGGTGTAATCGACACACATGCGTCAAGTACCGTTCTTCTTTTGTACAAGCACCGGATTTGTCAACCAATCGGGGTGGAGCACCTCCCTTATAAAGCCGGCGGCTAGAAGTTTGGTGATCTCCGTCTTGATGGCTTTCTTTCGATCTTGTGCGAACCGATGCAGCCGCTGCTTGATTGGGTTGGCTTTGTCGTGTACATTCAAAGAGTGCTCGATCACCTCCCTTGGGACACCAGGCATGTCGGATGGCTTCCAAGCGAAGATGCCACGATTCGCTTGGAGAAAGGTGACAAGCGTCTCTTCCTATTTTGGATCGAGCCCTGTCCCGATCAGGGCCGTTTTGGGCGAATCGGACGGGTCGAGCGAAATACGCTTGACATCTTCATCAGACTTGATGCCTGATTTAGATGGCTTCTTGCTTGGCGGTTCGCCCTCGTCATGGAGAGTGGTGGCCGCCTGCCGGATCTTGTCCAACTCGGCGGCCGCTTCAGTTGACTGGACGAAGTCGCAGTTTTCCCTATCAAGAAGATAGGAGAACTTGACGTCTCCGCGGACCGTGATTACGCCCCGCGGGCCTGGCATCTTCATGAGTAAGTAGGTGTAGTACGGGACGGCCATGAGTTTGGCCAAGCCCGGCCTTCCCAAGATTGCGTGATACGCAGTCTCGAAATCGGCCACCTAGAAGCTGAGGTTTTCCGTCCGAAAGTTGTCCCGAGTGCCAAAAGTGACCAGAAAAGTGACTCTCCCAATCGACACTGAGGAGGTTCCCGGGATTATGCCGTGAAACGGCGCGTTAGTCTTCTGAAGCGCCGACTTTGGAATCCCCATCTCGTTGAACATCTTGGCGAAAGGGATGTTTAATCCGCTTCCGCCGTCAACCAAGATTTTACGAAGACGGACGCCCCATACCACGGGATCCAGGATGAGTGGATATCTTTCCGGACAAGGGATGTGGTCAGGGTGGTCCGAGCGATCGAACTTGATCGGAACTTCGGACCATCGAAGGTATTCGGGGGTCACCGGAACAGCTGCATTAACTTCCCGAGTAGTAAGCTTCTGCTTACGTTTGGACTCGTATGCATCCGATCCCCCGAATGTGTAATTGAGCTCACGCTCAGCTGTTGGATAAGCGTCACCCTGAGGGGGTCACGCTTGTCGTCTTGCTTGGCATCCTTCGGAGCGTCTTTGTTATGCTTCTCAGCGAACCTCTTCAAGACATTGCAGTTTTTTGCCGCATGCTTTCCATTCGGATGGAAAGGACATGGCGCCTCCATAACTTTGTTGTAGTCAACGGGCCGGGGCGGCTTCTGCCAACCATGATCCGCGACCGCCACCAACTCCTCACCCTTGCGCTTTTTGTCCTTCTTGGAGGATGATTCGGGCTTATCCTTCTTGCCCTCGTTCTTGCTCGGGTGATCCTCTTGACGCTCAGCGAGAGCGTCTGAGGCGGTGGCATATCAATCCGCCAAGGCAAATATCTCCTTGACAGTGGTCGGGGGCTTCCGAGACATTTTCTTGATCAGGTCGAGATCGCGAACTCCCTTCTGGAAGGCCGCGACGACGACCGCCTTCGAAATCTCCAAGATTGTTCTTCTTGGTGAAACGCCGAATGAAATCCCTTAGCGACTCATCCTTTTTCTGATGAATCTGATAAAGGTCCCATTGGGTTCCAGGCTTCTCGTAAGTGCCCTGGAAATTGACGACGAATTGGTCGCAAAGCTCTCCCTAGGAACCGATTGAGTTCTCTAGAAGGCCTGCGAGCCAACCCTAAGCCGGAGAAGTTAACATGACGGACAGATAGTTTGCCATTACATCGTATCCTCCGCCCGCGGCCTTGATTACTAAAGAGTAGATCTGTAACCAAGCCTCTGGGTCCCGCTCCCCGTCAAATTTCACTATTCCCTTGGGGTTGAACCCTTCGGGCCAGTTTACCTGACGAAGTCGGGGTGTGAACGCCTTGATCCCGTCAATCAATCCGTCCCCAGGAGGAGACTGGCGGGGAAGGATCCGGCGCGGCGGAGTGCGGCGCCGGTCTTGTTCTTGCTCCCTCCGCCATGCTTCAATGTCGTGGCGGAGGTCGCGACTTGTACTTCGGCGAGCGTCTTGCCCGCGAGATGGCGTGTGCCGACTGCGCCGAGTACTACTCGTGGCAGTCTGGCTTCTGGCCGAGTCTGCCTGTTGGTCCCGAGTACCTTGGACAGCCACTGCTGTCACCATGGCTTTGATCTGATCCATGATCGGCGTAGCGGGGCTGTTTTCTCCAAGCAAAGGTCCAACATTGTCCAGGAGGGTTTTACATGCGAGGATGTTCTGTTTGGGCGCATCTGAAAAGACGGAGTGGTCTCCCATACGGACTTGAAGCAGTTCCTCCCGGACTTCTCGTGCGCGACCGCGCAATTTGTCGCGCAGATCTTCTCTGCCTCCCTGGTTGTGTTCGGCTCCCGCCTCGTCCATGGGGCGCCGAGTCGATCCGGAGGCTTGTCTATCCAGCACATAGATGCTGCGACAGTCGAGGAAGCCGTTGACGCTCTCCTCTGACTCGGACTCCGAGTAAGAGAGGCTCAACTGGTCCCGATTTGTTGGTTCGTCGATGGGAGTGATTATGACTCCTACTTCTCGTGCCGGATCTTTGGTCAGAAGAGGGTCCGACTGAGATTCGGCAGAACGAATCTGCTGAAATCTTGCAGCCGAATTGACCAATCCGAATGGCATGTCCACTTGGGAAGTTGACCTGGTTAGAGTTGTCCCTGAGCCAGACTCAGAAAACTCGTCCCAGTTTGTGTTTGACGTGTTCCGCTCCTTAGCCCAGATTGGAAAAGCTGGCGTGTTATCCCATGGAAAACAGTGGCCGAGTTTCTTAATCCGAATAGGGTGAACTACGATTGAGGGATTGTGATTCCCGACTGGATCTGAGTGCGGTCCAGACCAGGAACAAGGTCGCCACTTGGTTCTTTATCAGCAGAAGGAGCTGGTAAAGCAAGAGGCAGTAGATCCCGACCGAAACCGAAGGGGAGTCCTGCGGTAGACCAGTCGGAATTGTCATCATCAGATTGGATCTTTTCCAGATCGAAATCCAGGGGAAGGATCCTGAGACGACGAGGCTCGGCCGGAATCGCGTACCACCTCCCCTAGTAATGCATAGACCGAACGAGGTTCGGCTCACATAACCGTAGTTCCCCGAAGTCACCGGCCATGAAGCCGAGATCTCCGAAGATGAAGCCTTGGCCGGAGGCGTAGGTGAAGACGAATCCGCCAATCGAAGCCATCGAAGTTGATGAAGTTGATCGTGACGCAAGCCCTACCTGGTGCGCCAACTGTCGACGATTTGCGTCGGCAATGTATTTTATGGGGCAGTGCGAAAGATCATAACTACGATGGTAGCACAGGGAGCCGAATTTATACAGGTTTAGGTCCTCGAGGTGAGGTAATACCCTACTCCTGTGCTCGTGGATTATATGGTGGGATGTCGATTACAATGTATATTCTTGTCGGGATTGCACGAGAACAAACAATGATCAGACGAGATGTAGAGGTTGAGATGATGATTGGATGTATATATTCTAACTAGGGACCCCCGACCCCTTTTATATAGTGCAAGGGGTGGGTTACAGATAGGTTCCCTAATCCGTATAAGGAAGATAAAGATATAACCGGGTTGGTTACGTCTATCTCCATGTATTCGTGTAGGAGACGAATTCATTTCCTTGTAGACCAAGTCGGGCCGCGCCAGTCTCCAAGCCTGTCTTCTGGAAGATCCATGTAACTCGGCCCAAGGAGGTGGTACGTCTAATAATATATCTCCGGATATCCGGGACCCATGTTGTCCACAGCTGGCGAAGGGGCGGAGGAGGAAGAGGAGCGGAAGGGAAGGCGATGGTGGCGGTGGCTTGACCAGAGATGGCTTGAGGCAGCGTAGCATCAGGGGAGCAAGGGTGGTCAAGCTTCAGCGCGATGGCGTCGTGGCTCCGGCGATCCTCCGACGAGAAGGGTGGAGGAGGATCGGGGGACGACATGGAAGGATGTCCTCACGTCCTATCGATACATAGAGATCTAGAGCAGCGTTGCAGCTTGGATACGGAGGATGGCAACTTCTACCTCCTTGGCTTCGAGAGGAGAGTGGGATCGCAAGTGCAGCCACCTCCAACTCCATGTCCTCCTCCATTGCTGGTACTGTCCCTCCACCGCCAATGCTGCCCCTCCTCCACAACCAGTCCGGGTTTTGACAAGGACAAACCTAACCTGGTTCGTAATAGCATGATTTTACTAAATGTACTCATAAAATATGTATTTTTTGGAATCCATCTGTGTGGGCGCACAACTATTGGAATGAAGGGAGCCGGTTTACTAACAGTTTTATCGGTTTAGGAAGAAAACCGGAAAAAAAAAAAAAAAGAAAGGCTACCGCTGGGATTCCTGTTTTGGATGTGTGCCGACGAGAAATGAATCACTGCATGCAAGCAACAGCACATGTATCTAGGCATCTAGATATTGAGATTTGAAAGGTCAACTAATGTCTGTCTCTATGTTTTCATACGTAAATTAAGTCACGAGTGGAATAAAATATGAGCTTTAGATAGAGCGACTAACTGGCAGACAACTTAAAAAACACAAATGTTTAATTCAGTCGATCCTCAGAACGGAACCACAGGAGTCGTCACAGCCTGTCAGATGCAGTGAGCATGGGTTCTTCAGGGACCATCAGATGGTTGGCTCGAGCGCCATGGTGTGGATTCCGCTGGAAGGGGCTCCTGCTGCCCCGCACATCAGTATCCAGTACTTCGCGCTGCGCGGCAAAGTTGTGGTCAACGGTTGTGGTGCAGCTGTCTGGATGCATGGCCTCTTATCATGTACTCTGTTTTACGAGTGAGGATACACTTCTAGATTTGTCTCGTATTTTAGATCAGCTTCTCAAACCGTCTTATCTGATTCTGGGCACCATGTAATGTAATACACAACAGAACACAAAAACAAAAACAAATAACATATAGTCTTAAGTTTAGCTAGATTATAGCCTAAGTAAAAGATTTAGCTAGAACTACGCACTAAATCTTTTGTATAATTTTTTTTGCCTTTTGGAAAAAACAAAAGGTTAAATTTGGTGAAAATTACAAAATAGAAAACGACAACAGAATACAAGTACAAATAAAAAAAACCTGAAATAATAGCCTAAACAAAAGGTTTGACTTTGGTGAGCCCTGCAATATAGTTTTAACTTGTGAAGCACTACCGAAATTTAAAAAAAATAATTGCATAAAAAAGTTTAATAAACTGTAAACAACATTAAGTTTGGTGAGGCCGCTACGGTCTAGAAATAAAACAATTATAACCTATACGAACCATACTAATATAAAACAAACGAACTAAAAATTACAGATAGTTATGTTAAAATTACATATTAGTAAGGACTATAATTTTAGGTTTATTAAAGTGCAATTTTGGTTGATTGAGAGTAAAGAAAATTTTAGTTGCATAAGATGTAGCGAGCCGTTAGATTTAAGGGAAAAGTGGTCAAATAACATTATAAAAGTAGTGCTTATGCTACGTAACATTATAAAATCAATGCTTTATTGCATGACACTATAAATTTAGGATATATAGCCCCTATAGCACACTTCTATGTGTGGCCTCCTCTTTAGAAATTTAAATAAAGTGCAAAACAAACAAAAAAAAACCCAAAAACAAATTATGAGGTGCCAAATATAAACATATTCATCTCCTCCAACTATAAGACCCACAATTTAGCATTTCATGAATTTAGAAAATAAAAACAATTCAAAACAAATACAAAAATAAATCATAAAAATAAAAAATATCGAGGTGTCCGACACACTTATATTCAAATATCAAATTGTGAACACCATAATTTGGCATTTTAAATTCCAAATTAAAATTAATTTTAAAAATAAAAATATTTACTTAATTTGGAGTTCACCGCTTGAGGAGATGAATATGCTTGTATTTGACGCCACATAATTTTATATTTTATTTTTCTTGTTTGTTTTGTATTTATTTTTTTACCGGTGGCGACACATAAAAATGTCATATAGCCACACATCCCAAATTTATAGTGTCATACAATAAAGTATCAATTTTGTAATATCACATAGCATAGCCACCATTTTTACGGCCAATTTTTCCTAGATTTGATTGATGCAAAGTCATGATTACGTAATATTAACTTTCTAGATGACATCAAATTTTGCATCCAATCTTCTTAGAAATCTAACCTTGTTCATTTTTTTAAAGATCAAAATATGTCTTGAAATCATGTTTTATCTAGAGCTAATTAGATACATGCCAATGCATGCAATTATAAAATGTGAAATTCTCCTCATGCCATTCACAAAGTTGCAAATCTCTGTCTCTCACCAATCTTGGTGATGGGAGGGAGGAACGGCCACAACCACCGTCATAGAGGCACAACTGCTACTCCTACATGGTATCACCACGCTAGGCCTCACTGAGCCACTGTTGCCTATCTCATCTCTTCCGCGGCAATGGTCTCATCACGCCGTCGCCGGCTCTCCACTGCTTGGCTACAACACCGATGGGCGCGGCCCGTTGGAGGGAAGAAACTCGCCGGCCTTAGGAAGAAGAGGAGGCATCGACGACAAGGGGAAGGAGAGAGAGGAGGGAGGAGGAAGAAGCGTGTGCAATTTGGTCTGAAATTCTTCCTAATTATATATTTGTGAGATTTGCAACTTTGCACTGGTATAAAGCCGATTTCACATTTTATAATAGCATATCTTTAAACCGAAGACTTTGCCATGGCAGTAGGCTTGACTTGAGCTAGTTTTACATCCACAACAAATAATATTCATATGATAGAGTTAAATATAAATACAAGGTAATTAATTTGAGTCCAATATATCTAATAAAAATATAAATATTAGCTCAATCTAAAATACTCCTACCAGTCACAAATATACGATGTTCGAAGTACGTGAAAGTCAAAGTTTTTAAACCTTAGCTACGAATATCTTTTGTACTACTAGAGTGAGTACATGAAAACTATATATCTAGATTCGTCAAAAAGTACTTTTATAATATTATAGTTTAGTGAGTTTTGTAAATAAATGTATTAGTAATTTGTGGTCAAAGGTGTATTTTGGAGGACGTGTCAATGTCAATCGACAGTTGTGATGAGGGGAGAGTAAGCAGACAAATTACTCCAGTAAGAAAAGGATAGGAGCTTTGAAGGCTTCAAATAAAACAGTGGCGCTGTATCGTTAAACGGCATTCTTTTTTTTTCTTCTCTTCTTTAGTTCTTTTTCTCCTACGACGCCTTCTTCTCCTCCTGATTCTCACCTTGTGTGTATATATATACATACTTGGGGAGTGAGGAGGAGGAGAAATGGGCCTTCTCTGATTGATTTTTGAGGTGGTTTGGATTCTTTGTTGGGGGGAATTCAAGGGTAAGAACCACCCACCTTCTTCACTGCTTCTAGGGAAGATGATTGCTCGTTTTCGTTAGAAGCTTGGTCATTTATGAGGGATTTCAGTGAAAGGAAAGGCATTTCGATAATATTGGGGTGCAATTGATTTGCTTTCTTGGAGGTCTAGGGTTCAAGAAGCAAGCCTCTTTGACTGGTTCTTGGGTGGTTTATTTTGCTTTCTCGGAAAATTTGGTTGTTTATTTTGAGGATTAGTAGCTTTACTCTTGATGAGTGGTATTTCTGTTGGTTAATTCAAGAATTTACAAGGGCGGAACGAAGCATCTTTAGTTGACGCTTTTGAGAAAAAATATTTCTTCTTCTCTTTCAAAAATTGAAGTGAAAGAAACCTCTTGATCTCATGGAACCTTTTTGTTCGATTTGTTCCCTTAAGGAATCCTGGTGAAAAAGCCTTCAATCATTTTTTTTTCTTGGATTTGGTGTAACGAGGAACCTTAGGTTGTTTTGGGGGCTTTTGGCCTTCAGAGTGAAAGATACCTTGATTTTCCTTTTTTGATGATTTTGATATTGGCGTCCCTGGGTTATTGAGACTAAAGAGAAGGGGCAATTTTCTAGCTCCTATTGAGAGAGAACAATTTCGCACCCTCTAGTTACCTTTGGAGGATTGAGTTCACTGCTCCTAGAATTTATTGAATAAGGAGGCACTTTATCCTACTACTGGATCTCTGTTTGCCCTGAGCTTGAAGTGGCTAATGGCAGTGAGTTACTTGTTCCCACCGTAAATTCATAATTATTGTGTTCCTTGAATTATATTTAGAACAGTTATACATAACTGGTACTTAGGATTGATGCTTGTATCATGAATTCATGACGCATATTAATCTTAGTTGTTCTTACTCTGTTGACAGTAATTTGAAATTTGTTGCATTAGCACTTATCTTGAACAATTTGGTTGTTGTAGCTAATTGCAGTACTGGGCAACTAATTTTCTTCATGATTGTGACCGTTGTTAACAGTATAGTTTTTCTAGTGCATAGTCTAATAACGTGACTAAGAAGTGCTAATGCTTCTTTTAGAGAGGTGCTGATTCTTGAGGAGTGTAATTCTGTCCTACTTTATGTTCTAGGGATTTCTTTACTTTGATATGGTCTTATGGAATTATGGATGAAGGCAAAGGATCAAGCATAGAGAACTCAAGATTATTTATGGATTAGGGAACATAACTGAGATTATTTATGGATTAGGGATGCAAATTGTTCAAATGTACTTTTGGGTGATAAAATAGTTACTGAAATAATATTGCTCCGCTCTTTGTTTCCATAATTTTCCTTGACCATTTTTCACCTTTCCTAACTTTGGTTAGCTATTATTGTTACTATTGATTATTCTTCAACTATGAAAGAAGGAACTTGCTAATCTTCAGAGAACAAGTTATCATTAAAAAAGTGTGTAGGTAAGAGTTCTAACAGTAATTTGTTAGCGTTAACTTATTAGCCATGAAAAGCTTAGAACCTGTAATTTGTCTTTACTCTGCAATCGAGAGCATACATCAAGTCTGCAATTTCACTTAGGATATTTTGGCACATATTAACAGTGTTTATTTATCATTTGGTCCAAATAGCAACGTAGGATTCCTGCATTTGGGGACTGGGAGGCCACTGGTAACACCCCTTACACTCAGAAGTTTGAGGACGTGCGAAGGAACAAGAAAACTGGTGTTTCTTCCAACCCAACTGATCCGAGAAGAAACCATGAACCACATCGCAAGTCACCGTTGCATCCATCCATACACACACATGAAGCCTTTGGCCAAAAACCCAAGCACCAGCCACATGCAAGAAAGCCTGAAACTGATCATCCATTGTCTAATGCATCCCCTCTCCACAGTGAATCGGCACCTCATAGGCATGCAAATCCACTGCATCAACAATCCCTGAACCAAGGTGGATATGGTAGCTCACACAGAAGTCCTTACATAGCAACTGCTGGGGCTGCCTCTCCAAGGCATGCAGCCAATCCATCAAAGCCTAAGCCCAGGTCAGCTGGAATGCAGACTCCAGAGAGGAGGGCCTCATTTGAAGGCCATGTCCCACTTACTCCTGGAAGGAGCAGAGGGAAGCAAGGAGGCAGAGCCTATGAAGTTGTACCCTCTTCTTTTCAGCTCTTTCTTTCCTTTGTACATTCAGAAATGGTGTATATATGCTGCGTTAGAAGTTTCTGATGAGTGATGTGGCGGTGCTTTTGCTTTTCTGAATACAGGCTGAAGATGAAGTGACTGTACCTCCATTCGGCGATTGGGATGACTCTAATGCCGCATCAGGTGAGAAGTACACTGGAATTTTCAACAGGGTGAGGAATGACAAATTGTCACCGAACTCTTCTGTCAAGCAACCACCATCTTCTAGTGGCAACCAGGAGCATAAAGTAAAGCAGGTGTGTAAGTTGCTCCCTTGTGTTGACTAGTAGTTAGCCTCTAATATCATCGTCGAACTCCTCCTACAACAATACAGACGTAACAGAGCCCAGCATCATTTGTATATTCATGGGCAAATAAGAGAAAATATGACTAACTTTTTCTGGCATTTTGATCTGTAGTTTTTGTTATTTTACCTGATTGATCAATGTGGATCTATGAGTATACAACAACATAGATTAAATATGGGTCATAGAATCTTACAACTAGTAATCCTTTGCTGGACCACTAATAGAAATTTATCAATGAAGGCAGTAGGTATTTTTATATATTATGTCTTTAATTTTTAGTTTAGGTTTATACCTGCACTGTTAGTACGGTCCCTTCTTGTAGTTTTTTCCTGGACGCCTTATTTTTTTTATACAAATAACACTGGAATAC
This sequence comes from Olyra latifolia, assembly GCA_036346145.1. Taxonomy (NCBI): domain Eukaryota; kingdom Viridiplantae; phylum Streptophyta; class Magnoliopsida; order Poales; family Poaceae; genus Olyra; species Olyra latifolia. The sequence goes on along the minus strand of CM070524.1, from coordinate 35,348,364 downwards.
ATGCAAAAACATAATCAAAGATTTGTTCAGTCATATCATAACTCGTAATCACAAGGCATGCAGATTGAGTTGCTCAGTCTGTCTGTTACTTTGTGACCATGTGATGGTGAATTTATTTTATTTTTTGAGGAAGTTGAATTTATTTAATTGGTAAAGTGAGATCTGAACAGTTTCAATATTGATGTTCTTTAATTCTATATTCATTTGAGTTTTTTTTACACAAGCTATCAGTTCAATCTCATACTTTGACATTTCAAAATTGCCATTTACTTTCTTTAGTTTACAAAAACATGTCGTTTTGGGATACACGCAGTTAAAATTTTTAGATTTTACCTTTCTATTTCTTTTACAATATTTAGATTGGACATATGAAAATCATATTTGTAGGATTGTACTGAAATTTGTTTTCATAATGTTATAATTTTATTGATTTATACTACAATAGAAATTTGTGATGTAAAGTTAATTTTGGGGACGGTATCGATGTCCAAAATGACATGTTTTTGTAAACCGGAGGGACTAGTACCTATGTTGGAAACTGCTGAGTGATGATCAGTCATTGCAGCAAGGTTCAAGCTGTTCTTTTCTGAATTAAGTTTTCTGGATACTGCAACCGTGGATCATGACATCACGTACCTCAGGATACTAAATTAATTGGAAGATGTTTTTTCATGAATCAACTGACTTGCACAATTAATGCACTATTAGTATGGTGGCACACCCCTGGTCCCTTGGTCTAGTGCATTACACTTCTTGAACGCAAATTTCTGATATGATATCAATAAAATAAAAGAAGTACTTATGAGTCCGCAGATATTGAATAAAATGTGTGGCCATTGGCTAGTCACTATAAGACATGCACATTGTATTTTTCAGTTTGTCTAACCATTTTGTGGTAAGCCTTAGTCCACTCTATCACTGTCAAGCACCGCCCTACCAGTAACTGATCATGGCCAGAGTGGAACTGTGGAAGGCTAGAACCTGGAACTGGAAGTTGGCTAGTGGGCAGTGGCAGCCTAGTATTGTTTTTAATTGTATCGAAACCGAGTAGTATTTACCGATACCAAACCATATTCCAATACATACCATATTCTACCAAATTAACAATACCGTATATACCGAACCGTATAAACCAAAAAAACCGAATGCACAGCCCTAAGCCTTAGTCCCTAAATACTTTTTTAATGGGAAAGCCTCAGTCTAATTACTGGATGATCTTGATTTGAATTGTAGATTTATGTTGAATAGTTTCAGGTGTCTAACATTAATTTTGTTATAATTGGAAAATATGTATCGAGTTTGTATTACAGCACTTATGAGCCCATTTTCAACATTTTCATTTAGTGCTACCAATTTCTTGAGCTTCTGAGCACTGACCAGGCCAACCTCAAAGATAATACAGGTTTTTTTTTTCTGAGACAAGTTAGCTGGATAATAGCATTGCAAGTTTGCAATCTCAGATCACAGACCTCTAAATACTCAAGGGTATTCCTGGCAAGATACATTTATATGAACGGACCAACTTGCACAACTAATCACCCAATTCACAGCTAGACATCTGACGAGAACCAAACTAGCTACTCGGGTGTGCAGTCTGTTCGTTCACTTGTCATGTTTGAGCAAAGCTGAATACTTCAGACACACTCAACTCAGACACCAGTATGAATCACCAAACGACTGTTGTTCCGTTAATGTAAGTTATAACTCTGAACATGGATATAATGTTGTGACCTGAACTAAAATGGATTACTAAATCTTGGTCCCTCTTATACACCGTGATGTAAGTATACCTCAGGTCATTCAAGTTGATAAACTACATTGTACAGTGAGGTCGGCAAATTGCTTGAATGCTCCACAGGGTAGCATTAGTTAGTTTTTAGCAAAATTTTTCGTGCAATTATTGACCGATCTCTTTCCCTCTCAGACCTGCCCATGCTGCATACTCTGAAGAGATAAAGAAGAGATCGCCAACGATGAGTATTCCCATGGAGAAGCTGCACTAAACTGTTTCCTTCTGTGCTTGTTGTTGACGTACGTATGTATGCATGCTCAGTTGAATATTTTATAAGAAAGTTGATCCTTTGCCTTTGCTTGAAAATAGATACGTAGTAGATTGCATATATAGAGAATGTTATTTACCCAGTAACATATCATCCTTCATGATAGTTCCTTTCATATCTTGTATTGATACTCGAGAATTACTTCTCATGAATTCCTGTATAAAACAATGATACCAAATACTTATAGTTATGTGGAATATTGTTAATATACTTGATACAATATTATATGAGAAAATTCCTTCTGTGCCACTACAGAAATTTCCAAACCCAAAACTGTCATCACCGAAGGACGTCACCCATCCGTACCATCGCATTTTTTGCTGTTCACTTCTTTGCCATTGATAAAAAGTAGTCTTTTTCGTTTAAGCTATATTAACATTCCCAAAAATCCTGAAAAAATCATAGTACTGCCAAATGTGTAGTAATTTCAATCTGGATTTTTTTTTTTATTTTTATGATTAAAGTTTGGTGTTAAAAATATTGATTGACCATTTATACATTGTTTTGGTAACATATTTGTTCGTAAAAATATCTAAAAAAAATTCAGATTGAAAGTACTACATATTTGGCAACACTATGATTTTTTTTCTAGAATTTTTTGACATGTTTATATAGCTTAAACAAAAAAAAAGTTTTCATCAATGGTAAAGAATAGAACATCCCGCAAAATGCGATGGCACGTAGAGATGGATGCTTAAGTGATGGCAGTTATGGGATTTGACACTTCTGTAGTGGCATAAAAAAAATTGCCCATATTATATTGATGAAGTTTCTCTGTACAAATGAATGTTGTTTTCATCAACCTATTGCGATGCGGACAAGTGCTTTCATGAAATTGTCAAATGAAACTCTCTTAGTAAATCATCAAACCCCCAGATCATGCTAGACTGAAATAGAAATAAGTATCATTTGCATGATAGAGAACTTCAGAGTCCCTGATTGCTGAAAATTGATCCATGAAACCATCAGCGCGTGTATGATGACCATATTCGCAAACAAAAAAGTTACAAATTTAAAAGAGCACAGAACATTTAGTACAATTGTTTGCCTATAATTAGCCTGATGTCTCACTAGCAACTATTGACCAGCCCAAGACACGAGCCCACTAGGCCCACTTACAGTCACACGACAAGTACGCCTAATGTACGCATGAGCAGAATTAAAATGAGGACGAGTTCAATGTAGACAAGCCAAACATTCCAAAACCAATTTCTGGATAGTAGCCTGAAGCAACGAACTTCCATCCTAAAGGTCAAGTTTTTTTTGTTCTTACAGCAACAGCACCATTACATCATTAATAAGATGAAATCTTTTTTCTTTTGGCAATCTTACTCAAAGCTGCACTTGCCGTCCAGAGATCCAACTGAAAGGAACAACTGGTGCTTGTTTCGCCCTTGCATGAGCTCTCTCCTCCAGCTTCCTGAATCTCGGTCCGAGGGAGCAGACCAAGTCCTGCGCCCGCCTCCCTTCACCGGATAACCCGGTAAGGTCGGCGACATTCCACCTCTGGACCAAGAACTCCAGGATGTCAGCGTAGTCGCCGGCAGTGTAGACGCCGAGGCGTTGCGCCACCGCGCTGAAGTGCTCAAACAGACTGTCCTCCTGCCCGTCATACATGAGGTGGGCGGGCATCGCGATCTTCTTCTTCATCATGTCAGCAAATGCAAGCACCGTGTAGTCCGGATCGAGCTCGAAGAGCTTCTCCACTATCTTGGTGTAGGCCGACTCATGGCGTTTCTCATCGGCCGCTATGGTGCCGCATATCTGAGCTAGCTTCAGGTCTCCGTACTGCTTGGCGTGCCTTGCCGTGTTGCCATGAGATATGAAAGTTGCTCTCTCTTGGAAAGATGTGTAAACGAAGCCCATGTAGGGATTGTTCTCAGTTCTTGGATCCTGCAGAAAGTAAGACCAGCAGAAGGTAGGCTTAAAACAAACATGTATCTTTAAGCATCAATCATGTAAGTTATTGAGAGTGACCAGTCAGCTAACAATGTCCCCTGCTGAACTTTGGTGTTCAACAAAAAATGTTGGCGGTCGCTAGAATGTAGTTAATTGACCCCACACTCACAATGCTAGTGTCATCTCCAATTACGATAAGGTCATTTTATACAATGCTTGTGTGAATCAAACACCATCAGTTGCCATCTGTACATCTTGTCATCAGTTTTTATTTCAAGTTACACATTTTTTATCCTTGTAAACAATTTTTATCAACTAACTGTCATCTGAAGATTGGAAATCAGATTTCTCCACTACTATTTATTTGGTCCCTTTGTCAGCAGTAAAACAAATAATCAAGAAAAGGAAGGTAAAAAAAAAACACTCTCCAGGTGTTAGAATATACAAATACAAGTGCTTACCATTCCAGAGCCAATCAGATACTGTATAGTCTTCTCAATTTGCCTCATATCAACCCTGCCAGTAAGGTACAAATACTTGTTCATCAGATCACCATGCCTGTTCTCTTCAGCAGTCCATGCTCTTGTCCAGATAGCCCAGCTGCTTGGGCTGGCTCCGGTTTCGTCTCGGACTCCGCCATCAAGGGTATTCAGCATTGTCTGATAAGTAGGGAGAGCTTCTTCAGTGACCATGTCTCCGACCAAGCAAACGAAGTAGTCATCTGGAATTTCCTTGGCCCTCTCCCTCAGCTCCTTGACTTCATCATGAAACCCCTCAGAAACAGGGTCTGGAAGGTAATCTTGTGGCTGCCATGATCTTTCCACAGGCTTCAAGAGGACCAGGATGTTGTCCTCTGCCCAATGATTCAGTGAATCAAAAATTTCCTTCTTCTGAGGTGGCAAGGAATGGGTGACTCGGAGCGGCACCTCGCGAGGAGGGGTGAATGGCCTTTTGGGAGCTCCGACCCTACATAAATCAACACAAAGTAAGTTGAAGATTCAGAGAAGAGTAATGCGAAAAAAAAAGGGATTATAAAGAACTACAGTTCATTTGTGAGGTGGTAATTTATCCGGTAGAAATGCTAACAATATGATCGAATGCAGCTCAACATAATAACTAAACAACTGCTTATGAATATCTAGATTAGTGAAACATCTGTGCTTTTCTCCCAACAAATTTGCACCCGTTCATGCAAATTTCATTGTAAACTTCAGAACTCATGAACAGTGCGACGACGAGTCCAAAATTGTTGCTCTAATGTTTATAAAGCAAACCTTGATGCTACGAGAATACTCTTTTCCACAACTGACAAATGCTATTTGTAACTAAGTATAAAGAGTATCAAGGTCAAGATCTAACTTTCCCTTTTAAAAGAAAACACCATTCAAATTGTCAGCTAAAATAACATGGTTTAGTCATGTAAAGAGAAACAACTGAATCCATGCCCTTCTTGTAATTTTTGTATCACCAATAGTAGGAGTACATCAGCATATTGGTTGCACACCATAGGAGCTGACATCCTAAACCTTTGACATAACCTAGTAAGCTGTGCAGTTAAATAGTAATGGATGTTTAATAAGTAAAACGTGGTGGGCATTACTCCACTACAATAGTACCTCTTTTTTGCGATACTGCAGATTAAGTGTTCTGAGCCCTAGAAATACACTAACTTAAGAAGCAGAACCGAACAGACAGCTTAGCCAATACCACACAACTTGTAAATTAAGCGAATAAGTTTTCAAGCAGCACTTACTAACATCATCCAAAAGACATGAATAGTTTTTTGGTGCAACGCAACTGAACTGTAGGATTTCACATAAGCATATGCTCAGAAGAACAAAGTATCAAAACCAATTCATACAAGAAATGGTAGCTCACCCCACAAATAAAAAGAAATGAAATGAGGGGGGTTTACTATTCTGATGCAATAACCACTCGGTTCGAAATAAGGCAGTACCAAGATATGAAGCATTCCTGGAACTGAAATCCCCAATCTCTGCCCAAACAGTAAAGTAAGATTATGATAGCAGAACGTATCAATGAAAACATAAATGGTCAAAATAAAAGGGTCAGATTGCCGAATTCGGTTGAACAAAATCTGGGGCAGATCAAGAGCTACCAAACCTAGATAAGAAAAGCTGAAAAGAACCCAAACCAGGGCTAAGTATTGAACTCCAATCGATATGAACGATCAAGTAGAATCCACAGGAAACTACAGCCAAGGTATCATAGCATCCATCCCTTCCCCAAAACCACAAGCCGCACACTATCCCTCTTATCAAGATCATCAGTAGTACAGGGAAAGTTCTTGGCATGACGGCGAGGAGCAGAGCTCACTTGGCTGTGGAGGCCATGGCGACCACCGGGCAGAGGACTCCACTGGCTCTCCTCGGGCAACAAGAAGACGACGAAGGCGCGCTGAAGGCGTTGTAGGAAGGGAGGGATGGCATGAGAGACATGACCACGGCCGCGGCCAGCTCGTCTTCACTGATGCTCTAGTGTTCTTGCAGAGCTTGCGCTGGGCGTTCGCCGCGGAGGCGAGCGCTTTGGACTCTGCTCCTGCAGGTGGCCGCTCCGCGTGTCTGCCCGAGGAGAAGCCGTGGCGGACAGTGGAGTGGGCTACTGTATTAAAGAGAGAAGTGGGAACTGACTTTTTTTTTTCAAGTGTTGGCCCAAAAAAAAGTCCTCAGCCTCTTTTTTTTTTTTTTTTGTGTGTTGCATCAGTGGTCACTTCATTCAAGTGTTGACCCCAGCCTTATATAAAAACAGTCATACAGCCGAAAAAGGGGGCAATTTTCGTGGATAAAAACCGTGTAAAACTCGCTTTTAAAATTTTGAGTGTAGGAGCGAAATTTGGTTGGTTTGGACCAAATACCGATTTTGGTTTAGTAGATTCACGTTGAGTTTGAATTTGGATCAATTTTAGCTGTTGGTTTGCCGAGCTAAACCGCTTTGGCAAGCTCAAGAACCGCGGTTTCGGGGTTGGTTTGCGAAAATTCTCAGTTCCGTGACGGATCTGAAGAAATTTCACGCTTTTCAATCCCGGAAGATGCAGGTTCACACGCTGATCCGATCCCCACCTAAAACCGACGAGCAATTCGACAATTCTGTACGGGGCAGCGTCACAGCGTCCACTCCTGGTCGGAAAAACGAGGGATTTACGTGGCGATCTGCCTCTGCACACCGAAATAGTGTGGCGCGCGTTGCAGGAGCCTGACAAGCTTCACCAATCTATGGATCAATGCGTGTCGTCTTCCTTGTGCACCTGCATGAAGAACGCATGCAGCTGCTGCTGCTGCTGCAAGAAGAAGAGAGGATGTTTCTTGTGGAGTACCACTTGGTTTGCAGTCGCAGGGCTCGTGGATCACAAGTTTATTTCTTTCTACTTTTTTCCGTGATTAATTTGCTGAGAGCGTGAGATTCATCCGATTGGAGATTTGGACACGGAGCTCTCGCCAAGAAAAACATTACATCCTCGTGGCGTAACGTTGGCAGCAACAATTAATAGCTCACCGATGCTGATTCTAGCTCTACTTGAGAGTTTGAGACCAAGGGACTCAGGGTAATTTTGGGAAATCGTTGCATTCTAAAATGTAATTAACTGCCTGCCAGCATTGCTGGTGTCGAGAGAGCCGAGGTTTAAACTAGCTGGACTAGCTTAACCCAAGTTTTATATTTGGCAAGTAATCCAATTAATCTGATGTGTTTGGCTACGTTACCAGGGTTAGCATAGAAGAATAACATATCACATTCTTTTAATGGGTTAACTAATTATGGGTTAGTGGGATTAAATGATGTTGACCGGATTAAATTAGTTCCAGTTAACCAGAGGTGTTTGGCATATTGAACCCCTGACACACCTCTTAACACCGAGCCAAACGCAGCTTTCCTCATGGCCTTGTAACAACTTGACCTTGTTTTCTTCCTACGTGATGGACGAATAAGCTCCTACACGATAGATCGGCGAGAGCCACAAGAAGAATAATAATGAAAGGATCCCGTATCATCTTTTAATCCTTTGAGCTTGAACTGCTGACCATCTATCCAAACGAAAGAGGTATATGCGTCCAGGCTCGCGACTCAGCCATGGTAGCCCATGCAATTTTCTTGTGAAAAAATTGTTTGTATGTGAGAGTGCGATGTTTGCTCCAAGATCAGTAAAGATCATTTAGGAATTGGGATCGAATTTGCTTATTTCCTACTCTAGATAACACCCCAGATTCCCGGTGATTCTACTGAATATAGAGCTACTAGTTTGATGTTTGGCTTGATTAGATACATGCCGCTCCTCAACTTGCAGATTCGAGATATGTTATTATAAAGCATAAAACCTATGCTCGTTTGCTTTTCTTCAAAATATGCCATTATGGACGTTTCTACCTTCTGCCTATTATAAAATTACACCAAAAGTGCTATGTGGTCGTCTTCCTCCTCCCTCCCCTTTTTTCTCATCTTCGGCGAGATCTAGCGCCGGCGTGAAGCTCTAGCCATCCCCTTGTCCTCCCATCCCAAGGCCAGCGAGTCTTTGCCACCTTCTCCTCCCTCGGTCAAGCGACCCCCACCGATGTTGTAGCCAAGCAGTGGATGGAGCGGAGCACGAGGCGGTGGCTTGGATGGAGGGCTTTCGGGGCGGCGGGGGGAGGGGGGAAGGAGGGCTCTAACAAGGCGGTGGCAGCACTCCAACGGGGAAGAGCAATAGGATGGTGGCAGTGCTTTGGCTAGGAGGATGAGGAAGCTCGCTGGAGTAAGAAGGAGAGAGAGTGCCAGAGTTAGAGAAGAAGAAAGAAGAGTCTTACTGGAGGTGAAGAAAAAGGGAAGGGTGTATTTGTCTAAAATATGGCATATTTTGAAGAAAAACAAATGAGCAGTGGCACAATGCAGGTTCCGCGTTTTATAATGACATATCTACAAAAGTGGCATGTGTCTAATTAACCCATGATATTTTGGAGAGGGAGAATTGAGTGGAATGATGGTAAATTGGCTCCCTTTCAGCTATTCACCAGTTCGGGTATCACATATATAAATCCGAATTGTACCGTGCAACCGATCAATCGATTGGAGCTGCCGTTGCTGTCCAGGCGATCAGAATCAGAAACCTTGGTGAGCATTGGGCCAGTCTATACTCGATCACTGTCATATGTGGCACCGTCGTGCGTAATTATCGTAGGCTTACCTTAATTTCTTCGGTATCAAGTCCATGTCATATCTCGCCGTCAGCTCTGCGAACTTGTCTCACGCCACAAGCCCACAAGATTTGACTAACCACTGACTAATACGTAATAACTAGTTATAAACTTATAACACATGTTTCACAGTTCAGACGCTGTCGTCGATTGAAGCTTCATCTGATCATTGAAGCCTCTGAAAGGAAACCAAAACCAGTAGGCAGTCCTATTCCGTAATAAATTGAACTCAACTTCTGTAATCTGTAAGCACAAAAACGAATACAGTTTGCAGAACCAATAGACATGGCAGACAAGGTGCTTCTTGTAATTGAAGACTTCACTTGTTTAAAGTTTCCAGCATATATGACCAAAATCTTGAGATTATTTTCAATGGGGAGTAAAGACTGCGAGATCCAAGTTCAGGTCCTGAAGCACAGAATGAAACTGCTATCAGGCCTTCAGTTCTCTGCTCGGAGGTATCTCCTCCACAAAATCACTGTATGCACGCTCCGTATATCGCGTACACCTCTGTGGAGACACCAGCAATCCTGAAGTTCTACAAAATGGACCCTAAACAGCAGGAACTGGAAAATCATGTCGAGAAACATGGCTTCAGAAATAGCATGGGACTGAAACATTACAATGAGAAGATCAGTTTGCCCACCACAGCCACCACTACAGCTGTCTATATGTTGTAAAGCAGGTGCCCAATAACAAGACCATGTGAATTGAAGGTTCTTTGATCAAAATAGTTCAATACAAGTGTAAACAGGGCACACTATAACATTGTTCAGCAATCGAGTAAACTGACAGCGCGAACATCTTATTATTGGATATTACAACAGGTGAATATAAATATAAACTATCGTAAATAGGGAGTGAACAAGAAACCAAACTCAGCCTGATCTGAACTCCTGAAAGATGAGGCAAGCAGTAATGCAAGATACCATCCCATGGTAACCAAAAGCAATAGCATCAGGCTTTAATGGTCACACTGCAGAGACATAATCCCGATGGCTTGAGCTTAGATGTGCACCATTTAGATCCACTTGGTGCAGAAGGATCGTACATCAGTGTCTGATATCCAGGTTCTTCCTCCAGAGAGAACAGAAGCAACTTCCCATCATGTATCCCGAGAGAAAAACGAGTGCTAGAACTACCAGTAAGTGGCACTGGGATCTTCTGCCAAGAATTATCTGTGGGGTTGAAAATCGCTAGAGACCTCTGGTTCTTCCACTCTATGCAGAAGAGCTTTTCGCCAAGAACAGCATGAGCCGTGACCATTACACACCCATTCTTGACCTCACCCCAGGCATGGTTATTAGTATTGTACACATCAACAAAACGAGAGTTACCAATTGTGAAGCTTGAACGACCACCCATGACATACAGCTTGCCTTCAAGGCTACATCCAAAGCAACCCCACCTTGGCCTGCGAAGGCTCTCAATCAACATCCATTTATTTTGTTCTGGGTCATAAACTTCGACGCTAGATAAACTATCACCACTGGGACCAAATCCACCAGCAACGTATATCACACCATTGACTTCTGCACAGGCAAAGTCACAACGAGCCACATTCATCTTAGCAAGCACAGTCCACCTGGGGGATGAGAGCATAGATGATTTAGCCCAACATTTCAAAATGCTAAGACCTTAATTGATATTTTGCAATTTAACACAATTAGTTTCAATGAATTACTATCGACTTATTCAGATTACCTGCAAAACACTAGTTTAGTCTTGAATGTTTGTATGAGACTAGTGAGATGAACTTTAATTAAACAAAGTTTTATCCATTGTAGAAGAACATTCTTGATGCATGAAGATCTAAACATACCTGTTGAGGCAAGAATCATATTGGTAAACCTCATCAGAAACACATTCCTTCCCAAGGTCAGCAGCATAGCCAGCAATAACAAAGAGCTTCCCATTAAGAACAACCACACCAAACCCAGCTTTTGCTGGTCCGGGCATAGGTGGAAGATGGTTATGCTTTTGCCCTAAAGACCCCAAAACCTCCCAGTGAGACCCCTTTTCATTATCATCCATAGTTAACACATAAACCCATTCCTCAAGCTTCCCAACCTCCTTCCTTACAGCAATTAATTCCTTACTCTCAAGGAATGACATCCATCTCTTGGACACAGCACCCATGACAGGGAAGTGACTCCGAGGAACAAGGGCAAGACATATCTTTGCCAGGTCCTCAGGCAAACCAGGTATTAAAGCACAGGATGGATCGCATTCTTTTTGGGGCATAAAGCTTGAGAAAAGTTTTTGCCTTGTTGGAGACTTGAGCTGCATTGTAGCACGGAGGCAGGTTTGTGATTGAACAAACTGTTCTCGTGTACCAACAAGTGTAAGCATTGTAAAATATTGCAACTCAACGTTATGGCTCCCCTTGTTAACCAAGGGAAATGAAAACCTTTGGTTCACTGTTTTTTAAGTGGACCTTTGGCTTAATTATAGACCTTATCTGCTACAAATGGCAATGGCTCAAAGGGAACGATTCATGGAATCCGTCGCCAATGGGAATGGTGAGAGACAAGGGTTTGAATGACGCTGAAATCAAGTTCTTCAACTTTGATGTCTCTGTTTTAGTTATTCTTGCTGTATCAAATGCCATCCGATTTTGACAGACTTTGGACCTGGTGAAATCGGCACTTGTCTCCTTATTGATGGGATAGAAACCGTTACCTCCCTTACACATTGCCTTAATATCTGCAGAAATATTGAAATCTCAGCTGGATCAGCAACCCAGTTATATTTCCCAGGCACAAATATGCGAGATATGTATACCTATGGCCATATAAATTTGATGCCTATTAGCCAGCAGTTGCATCCATTTTCTGCGAGCCTAATTACCTGCAGACAAACCTTAACATATCAATGTTTCATCATCATCTATGAGCTGAAATCTAATTCTCTTTAGGTAGATAGCTTTCAAATTGTACCGGCCAAACAAATTTAATTTTGGCACAATACATCATCTAGCAACATCCTAAAGTTGGATCAAATCTGAAGCATGCATGAAAATAAATCCTCTTTCGCAAACCCATTCTAAGAGTCAAGAGCCACAGGACACCACAAGCCGAAGTTCACAGAACCTAAATACGAGCTAAAAGTCTAGAACTACCTTCACCGCAACATGAACTTGAATAAACTAGGCATTTGAATAAAAAACTACATGGCCTCCTTCAATGTTGGAGCAGCACACCGCACAGCTCAGATCTATTTCGAGTCAGAAAATCAAATTTCAACACTAATAAGCATAGATGAGTATCCGGGTGATCTGAGACTCGTGTAGGATCTTCCCATTTGCAACAAAAGATCTCTCTTTTGCAAGAGTAAGACATGGAAACATGAACAAAAACAGCCAAGAAATGTCAATGGGAGAACGAAAAGCAGATCTTAGAGGGAGCACATCACAGATCCAATAAATCTCCGACAGGTGACAAGGAACCTAGCAAGGTAAATCCCACATCAAAGACGGTAATAACTTTCGTCCCAAGGACACCTGAACATTAGCACAGACATGTACCATACACCAAAGAACGCTGCTGCGGCTAACCGAGCCAGCAAGAAGCGCGGAAAGGTAGAGATTACACCTACAACTACAAGATTCAATTTTTCCCACGGAAACAAGAAGGATACAGCGCCCCTCCCCACAATCCAGAAAGAACAGTTGATTCCGCATCGAACTGAGAATTTGAGACCAAGAAAAAGGGATGTACCTCAAAATAGGAGCCCTGTCCAAAAAATCCCTGAACCTGGAAACAAAAGGGGAACAGCAAAGTTGCAGATTTGGCGCACAAGGAACACGAGGAAATGAGAAGAGGAACGCGGAAGCGGTGGGTAGAGCTTTATATAGATAGATGCAATAATATGAGTGGAAGTTTTTTTTTTGGAAAGGATATGTGTGGAAGTTGATTTTCTTGCTTGCTTTTATTTTATTCTGTTCCTTGTACTATCGTTTATCTGTGGTTGAATACTTGAACATGCTACAGCAGGGTTGACAATTTTGTTTCGATCCCAAATAATCCTGCTCTACAGTGATAAATTCACGTGAATTTTAAGCCGAATCCTGTTGAGTTAGGTGAAAATTTAAAATCCAAATTTCAAAATAGTTGCGGCATTGAAAACGAAATGTTGTTAGAGTATATTGAAATCCCGAGCGAAGTCTTCATAAAAAGGATACATTTATATATTCAAAATTCTGATCAAAATTTTCAAAATGCCAAGCGAAACTACGAAATTCTGAGTGAAATCCTCAAAATTCTGCACAGGGCGCTTGTGCGGTACAGCAAGTGCATGCACAACAAGCACACGAGCCGAGCAAGGGGCGTTCAACGCAACCACGGCTCCGTTTCTTTTTGCAAACTGCCGGCGGTCCGCTACAGTAAAAAAAATTTTATATTATTTTTTTGAATTATTTAAAAAATTTTCTAAAAACTTATAAATTTGCTACAGTAAAACCGCCAACCGCCAGAAACCGCTAAAAGAAACAGAGCCGGAGTGCACACGACACAACAGGGGCATGGCAGAGCGAGAGCGACACATAGGACTCATAGGACTAGGAGTATACCTGATCATGGGCAGTCCGGCCCGATGACCCGGCCTGGACCCGGCCCGATTTTTCCGGGCTGGGTCGAGCCAAGCTGAGCTTGCCTATCAGGCCGGGCTCGGGCCAGAAACCCAAGCCCGTCGGGTCGGGCCCGGGCCTATATGAAAACAGGAAGTCAGGGTAATTGGCCAGGCTTCGGGCTTTCGGGCCGGGCTCGGGTCCGACGCAACAAAAAATTGTCGGGCCAGGCCAGGCCAGGGCTCAGGCCAAAGTGACCGTGCTTTTCTAAGCCCGGCCCAGCCCGTTGCGTGATCAGGTCTAACTAGGAGTGATGCAGGGAAGAGCACGGTTGAAACGAGAGGGCCATGGTCGAAGCACATGGTAGGCACAGCCAGAGCACCATCACAAGTGTGGCTAGAGCTCGCGGCGCAAAACAAGAGACCGTGATAGTGCACCCACGATTTATAAACATCAATACTATTATTAAAAGTTTTTAGTGATTTTTTTATGAATTTGTATTTTGAATTTAAACTGGTCTACCGTTTTGGCTTTTGTCGGCGGCTGGGAGGCGAACCTCCGCAGGCCAATATGCAAGGGAAGGGGTGTGCGAGACCTGAGGGCGGTCCTGCCCCATTCGAGCGAGGCCCGCGGCCACGGACGCTGCCGAGAAAAGGACGTGTGTGGGTGTCGTGGATGTTGACACGGGTGTTTTTATCCTGGTTCGGGCCTCCACTGTCGGATAACAGCCCTACGTCCAGTCTTCGTTTAGTATCGAGCTTAAACGAGTACAAGGGGGTGAGGCCGAGCTTCAGGAAGCCCGGACTAGAGTATAATAAGTGCTCGAGACACTATGTGTGTTCCTACAGTACCCGAACACGAAGAATTATCGCCTAGAACTAGAGATCCTACATAAGTGCAAGTGCTCTTATTCTATGGTGGCCGAGTGCTCTCCCGTGCGTACTGCGAGTGTCTTTCTTGGCTGCCTCTCTGTGTGATCTCTTGGTTGTGGCTTGTGCCCTCTTTTTATAGGCGGCTCCCAGCCACTGTGTTCTGACTCAGGTCCGTTGTGAAGCACTGCATTGTCTGCTGGTTACTGATTGTATCCTCCCGTCTTGCCGGGCTGCGGCGTGGCGGACCCATAATGTCCGCCGGACATTCGGGCGTGTTTTCCTATCTTGCTAGAATCAGCGTTCCGACCGCCACTCGGCAATACGTGTCTTTCTCCTTGGAGCGAACAGCAAGCTGACCGCTTGATACGACCGGTCACCAACCCGTCAGCGGCTAGCTTGTGGCAGGTGCGCATCGGTACTATGGTCGTATTTAACTCGCGGTGACATACGGGACCCATGGCGTGCATGCAGGCGTAAGCACAGATCCGTGTTGAGGTATGAGCCGGGCCGGGCTCGGAGACGCGAGACCGGGCTTTAAGCTCGGGAGGCGAGAGACCGGGTTACAGGTGGGAAGCTTCGGCGCGAGCTTGCCAAGCTTCGAACACGAGCTTCTGGCTCATGGGTCTCCTTCTAGGCCGAAGGCGGGTAGGTGGGCCGTGTTCCTATAGGCCGTGTACTTCGCCAACAGCTTTAAATCTTGAAACCGGGTTTTAATTGAAATCCCGCCAAATTGTGAACCATCGGCTGGCTATAGTGCAAAGGGCTTGAGACTGGACAGGTCAGACATGGAATCCTCTAAGTTAGCAGATCATCGGTCATTCTGGCCATGTTCTTGTTAGCTTATAAGACCTTATTTGTCTTATTTGAGGTTAGAGTTTATTTTCGTTTAAAATAAAAATGATTTATTTTTTCGAATCCTTTTTTTCTATCTCAAAGACTTGTCTAAAACTTTTAAAACACAAGTCGAAGAAGCGGATTCGACTCTCAAGACCATCTCGTGAAGCTTTCGAAGTTAGAAAAAAAGTCAAATAAGTTAAATAAGACAAATAAGTCAGATAAGATAAGCTGACGAGAACAGGGCCTCTGTTGGACTAACTTAGATAATATTACCTTCTGAAAAAAAAACTTAGATAATATTATTTAGTATATAAAAATACTAAGGAGACAGCCTCCTGTACGGGATTCTAAATAACAAGGGAATTGAAAAAAATTGCAGGATCACAATATTAGGAGATGTTAAATTCCGTAGAAAACAAATAACATTTTTTATTTAAAACATGTGTTTGATTTGTTCAATAAAAATAGTAGAATTTTGAGATTAATATTAAATGAATGGTGACAGAATGTAGAGAGTGGGAAGAGAGAAGATGAAACTCCAGGCATGAAAATAGTGCTCATATTAGAAATCCTCTAAACTTAAACGAAACTTCTACCATATTAAATTGCTTTGAACCAATCCCAAATCAAACAAACTATAGGATTTTTCCCTTTTGCTGGATTTCTCTATTTCTAGTTTGAAATTATATTAAATCTAAGATACCCACCCTAGGGGTATTTTCTTTAACAAATAAGATAGGTGTGCATAGAAAGCATAATTTTATGGAAATCTTTGATGCCAAATAGGCAAATACAATCAATCGTCTCTCCACCAAGATCCACGTAATTGAGCCAAAAATCTAAAAAAGCTTGATTGTAACGTCAGTGAAGAGAGAGACGATGTCGAGACTATAAACACACAACGTCAACTAGAGGGGATGACAGCCCCAGTAACCGAAAGAGAGAAGGTGATGCTCACGCGAGAGAGAAGGGGGAGGAGTAGCATGGCGCTAGCGCGATAGGGGAAGGCAGTGAAGGGGCGAGCTCTCAGTGGAGATTTTATGGGATGCATGGCATATCGTGGGTTATTTCGGTGATAGTTGAGAGAGATTTTATGGAATGACATATGGTAGATGAATGTAGTGGCAATGGCGGGTGATTTTATGAGATGA
Organism: Olyra latifolia; assembly: GCA_036346145.1. Lineage (NCBI taxonomy): Eukaryota > Viridiplantae > Streptophyta > Magnoliopsida > Poales > Poaceae > Olyra > Olyra latifolia. The sequence continues at coordinate 35,331,795 of CM070524.1, read as the reverse complement.
TATATAGTGAGTAATTTTAGTGATGATGAAAGATTTTTATAAAATGACATATGGTGGATAATTTTAGTCAAATAACGTATCACTCAATCACTTACCACCAGTACTTTTTAATAACAGAGATTTGCACGGTTCTAAAAACACTGGAATTGATATAGAAAACACGTACCATATATAGGATTGAACAAAATATTTAAAATACAACAATAGGATTGGGTGTTTTGATTCGCTTAAAGAGGATGCTGTTACTAAAGTTTGGTTAGAAACTTTTGTTTCGAATTCTAGAACTCTAGCAAACGTTTTCACATCACATTAAGCGTCGACGAGATGACATTGTCTGTGCCAATTTCGGCATCGATCCCAGCTCATTGGGATTCCAAAGTTTTATGGAGCGTTACTGCATTGATTTTTGTTTGTCAACGTTGTCGAGCCTTTTTAAACTCTCATACCATTTAGACGACGAGTAGAGAAGGAACTTTTATTTGTACTTGAGCACACATGGAGGGATAAGCGCTTGCTTGCTACTATCTGAGTCACCAGCTTCATCCTGCGGCAGTATACGGTGGTAATCTTATCTCTTTGAAAATACTTCAGCTATGTATCCTGACGTAGACTGTAAGTGATATGCGTGGCTGATTCAAAAAGTTTATTGCCCGATTATCAGTAACAATTTAGCAATACAGCAAATGCGGCACCCTGGGTTTTATTTTTTTCTTAAATTATCTGATATCTTCACTTTGACATTTTGATGTCATTTTGAAATATCTTGAAGCAACAAGATAGATTTCTTAAATTCGGTTTCAATCATCAGTTTCAAGTTTTCAAAGCCACTAGTTAAAGCGGTCAAAATATTAAATAATTTCAGCGCTATAAAACACACATAGACTTTGCATCAGTTTTCTTAAATAAAAAAAACAAACAGTGTCAATGCGTGTCCTGCAATGCTGAAATTATCTAATTATCTATTGAATTAAACTTTGATCGTTCGGCCTAGTGGCTTCAAGAACCCGAAATTGATAATCAAAATTGGATTTTAAAATGTTTATCCTATGTCTTCGAGATTTTTCAAGAAAGATGTCAAAATGTTAAAACTTTTAAAAAGATAATCAAATAATTTAAGGGAAAAAATGTGCCGAACATGCTAATAGCAGCATATCAGCTTCCCTTGCAAAGTTACTTGGTCGACTGTTCCCATGCTCAACAATATTCAGCCTTGTATTTTCCTTGACATCTCATTAATTATATAATTGATCACTCATGACGCGCCATAACACACGTACTGAATACTATTAACCGGCACAATACTCCTCCTATCAGGCTATCTCCAACAGAATCCCATCATGAGGCACGTTTCCGTCACGAAGAAAATCTCGTTCCCATCGACACTCAAACAGATTCCCTTCACCGCTCCCTTTTGGAAGGGGTTCTTTTTTTTTCCATTCATTTCAAAAAGGCATTCTCTCTTTTTTCTCTATATCATTCTCTTTGAAAGAACACCGTCAAAAATGATAGAAAATAGAAGGAAAGTGAATGGGGAAAAGAAACGAGAAAGGAACGAAATGAACGAAAAATGGTTCAAGATGGTCCCAGGGAAGTTCTTCCCATCGGAACTGCCGGCTGCTTCTTCTGGCGCTTTGCCTTTCGTCGGAACTGTTATGTCGGAGCATGCCGCACCCAACCATCGCCAAGCAGAAGATCTATTTGTGTGTTATTTAGCGGGCTAACGGATTGAGCGATTTGACGGTACATAACAGTTAACACTGGTATATTTTAGATCTGTTTAACAGTTTACCCACATGATTATACTACACAGTGGTACATAAAAAATCAAAGCAACATAAACTCTTTTTGAATGTCCACTATATTTTGGGTGCAATGGATACGCACACTATCGCACCCACCCACACACTATAATAGATTTGTTCCTGCAAGTAGCGAACATCTAGCGTAAGAGCTCCGATATCCCATCAAGATATGCCTATCAAAAGATCAAGTTGCTCTGAAAACCAGACTGCTGAGGAAGGCCACAACCAGTCCTCTCTCCAAGCTTTTCTGGAGTTCCAATCAATACCATCCTGGATTTGTTCTGTGCCTCTCAAAAGGCGATAGGGTTGCAGTCAAAGATCGCGTAAGATTACTCTTTTTTTTTTTTTTTTGAGGTTGTAAAGGTTACTCATTTGTGGTGAGACTGCTACCGGTATATTCTGTCTCTTTCCTATCTTACTGACGCGCTCGCTCCTGATTCTAGCTATCCCGCCCTAGGGAGCAGGAACCTCCGGCACCGTCCACAGCAAAATAGTCTAAATTTCATCATCAAAAGTATGAGAGAGTGAGTCATACGTCTTTGACTTTTACTGTGGATGATTAGTGTTATACACCATGCCGCATGACGTGTGAGAAGCGACTGCATATGGTTCATACATCTTCAGCTTCACCATAGGTGATTGGTACTATGTGTCGTATGGCTCAACGTTTTGTGAGTGACCAAGCACGATCATATGTCTTCGGCTTCGTGGTTAGAGATTAGTGGTGCACGGCGCGTGCACAACTGCATGTATGGCAGCAAAAGTATATTGCCATGTTTTATCAGTATTTTGTTTATGTTTCATCAATACTTCTTCTATGTTTTTTCATCACTTTTACCATGTTTCATAAGTACTTCGTGATGTTTCACTAGGTAAAATTGATGTTTTGTCAGTACTTCACTATGTTTTATCAGTGTTTTGTCTATATTTTATTAGTACTTCGCATATATCCATGTTTCATCGATACCTTGCCATATTTTATCGGTATTTTGTCCCTGTTTCATCACAGTACTTTACCTATATTTCAATACTACTTCTTCATGTTTCATGCCATACGAGCGCCTCCCGTTGGTTTACTCGCTCCATAATAGAGATAGAGATACTATTTATACATTGGTGAGTTTGGTACATCGTCAGCCCATTGATTCCCGACCGCAGCGGACCAAGCTGTGCCGAATGATTCAACTTCCGGTCCAGAGTTGAGCATGAAGTATGAAGAGAAAACGCCGTCTACTAGAGTAGAGAGAGGTAAAATTGAGCTTTGAATTTTGATAGCTTTTTGGTGTGTAGTTGGTGCGGAGTAGTTGGTAGGGAGGAGGACCTAGGGGAGGCGTGTGCGGTGGAGTGGATGACTGCGACTCGCGACTCGCGACTCGCCATCTTGGGAGAGGACTGGACTGATCCATCGTATCTTGATTTTTTATGTTCGGTGTCTTATCGGCGCCTCGTTACCAAACTGGTTTCAAAATCTATTTATATAAACTTTTTTAAAATTTTGTCCCAATAATCGACAGATAAAATGAGATATTTTCTGCCCTATTATTGCCCATGGTCGCCGATAAATATTTTAAATTCAACTTTTTAAAAAAATTATCGACCGATTATCATCGATGAAACTGATCTTACCAGACCAATCGGTACCCTTGGGTAAAAATAAAGCTCTGACAATCCATATAGACATATCATGGGTGGCAAATAAACGTATGATTTGGTCTCTAGGAGGGGAAATTTTCGTACAGTTTCTGCACGAATATTGCAAGAAATGGTCGAATATTATCTCGCAATTCATCGGAAGGCCATGCTTGCAGAGCTGTATATAGGTCTGTACAATCTCTCAACGAATTGATGTCAGCTTGGATCGATGAGAATCTCAAATTGGCGTGTGGTCCTTAGAGCATCTTTAGCATCCTCTCTAAATTCTTCCCTCCAAAACACTATTAGCGTTCCCTCTATCTATTTCTCCAAACTTCCTTCACATTTTACACTATACTCTAAAAGATTCCTTCTCTTCAACAGCTACTCTATCCTAAAAAAGTTAGAGCTACAGTGCTTTAGAGGGACTGTTGAAAATGCTCTTAAAATTCTTCCATTGTCCATCACCCTCACAGCAGATTCCATCTGGGACAATAAATTTGTCCCGGAAAATTCTATGAAAATCTCCCAGCTCAAAAATTTTGGTCATAAAGGACACCGAAAGGAACAATATTTTAACCGGAAACCCATAAAAAGAAGGGATAATTGACAATATAACCCAAAGTTGATTGAAAATTAATAATATATCTCATTTATGTGTCTATGACACGAGGATCTAAATAGTGTTTTGGGACATATTGTCAAATGTCCCTAAAAAGAAATAATCCCAACCCAAAAAAAAAAGGATGGAAGCACCTACCTACTTGCATGAGTTTGATACCAGTCAAAGCAATTTCTGCTTGTCTCAAAAAACTGCTTTTATACAACAAAAAATATGAAAAAACTGGCATAATGGGTAATGCCACGTACCTCGGAAAATCACGCCGAATGAGAATAGAATGGCGAGCCCCCTTTGATTGGACTCACGCGGAGCATCGTCGTCCCACTTAGGGATGAAAACGGAGCAGATTTGGTCGGATAGTTATATTTTCATATCCGCTCATATTTTTTTCACCCGGATGCGGATACGGATGCGGATAGTTTGAAAATGGATCAGATATTGAATCGGTATCGGATAATAGTAAAACGGATAGTAATCGGAGTCAAATCAAAAACGGAAACAAAACCGAATATTTAGTCAGATAGTATCTAAACGGCAAAACACAAGTTTCAATATAAAATATTATGATTTAGAGTATATAGTTTACCAACATAACAAAACTTATAGAACAGTGGCTGACCAGCAGTTGAGGAGTGAGGACTCCTTCTGGGGTTGACAAATGAGTTGAGTTGTGGTTGTCTGGCTGGGGCGCTGGTTCCGTGGGTCAGTTGGGCCGTTGGGGCCTTAGGGGTTGTGGCCGTTGTCCGTTGGGGCCTTAGGGGTTGTGGCCTTATGGGCCGACCAGCAGTCTGCTGAGTTACTGAATATCCGGTTCACTTTTCCAACCGGATATCCGTATCCGCTCCGTATCCGTCGGATAGCACCTTTCCCATATCCGCTCAGGTATCCGCCTGTCCGATCCGGATAATTATCCGTATCTGTATCTGTATCCGACGGATATCAAAATCTATTCCCATTTCTCTAAAAACGGATACCGGATACGGATACGATCCGGATATTATCCGCTCCGTTTTCATCCCTGGTCCCACTCTATCCGGTTTAGCGACAATAATTGCGATTTGTTTGGTTATTAGATCATCCTAGCAAACTTTAAATTTCTTCTTTATAACACTATTCCCTATCAACTCTATCTATTCTCTAAAATCCTTCAATTTTTACACTATACACTTTAAAGATTCCTTCCTCCAGCAGAGACTATCCATAAAAAGTCAAATAAATAGTGTTTTGTAGCTACCGTCGGAGATGTTCTTAGTTGATGGTGCTTCCCTGCCACTTTCTCTAAGAGATACTGTGTCGTGGCGCCGGTGATTTTTTTTAAGAAAAAGTGTAGATTTGGTCCTAAATCGTGTTGATCTGATTTTGTCCTGAGGTGGAATTGGTTGTTGAATTGTCAAAATTGTCCTAATCCGATAGACTTTTGGGTAGGGATGAACATCGTAGAACCGAGTAGATGGTAGAGGTGGGTAAACCTAAGCCAAATTAATTTTAATTTTTTTTCACAACATGCCCCTAAATGACCTTGTATGTTCTACATTGTCCCAACTAGCTATGGAAAGTATTAAGAACCAAGGTGAACTAAAAATCAAAACAAGGATCAAAATTTATCAAAACCAATCTTTTAGAATGCGGCGGACCGAGAGCTGTAGAGTCCGCGGCATGACAATCAGAACACTGTAGCAGTCTTCAGCACAACGGAATGTGCACTGTAGTCTCTGTGTACTGACTGAATGACTAAAAAAAACTGTCGGATTAACCCCAAATTTGAAGTACAACTACTGTACTATGTTTAGAACAATCCAATCAAGAATCGAAGCTATAGTGTCCAAAAGCTCAACATTTTTTAGTTCTATCTATTCTAGGTCATAAACCGAGCAAAACCTAGAATTTTAATCCATGACTAAAGTCAAAGACAAACCAGAGGCAAGGAGCACAAAATTTAAACCATAAGTTGCAACTTGCTTGATGATAAAGAAGGAATGACTACAACGAAATAATTGGGAAGAATCAATATAAACCCATCTCCAAAAACACCATGAATAATTTGGCTAAATCTATCTCTCTCAAATCACAAGTCTCCACAAAAGCCTATAAAATCCTCAATCTTATCTCTAAGTCATGAAGCCCTTATATAGCGAGGCTCAACCAGCCATCCCCTTTGTTTTATCTCTCATTACATATAGGCTCACACGCAACCTAATAAAACACCGGGTTTTCTCTCTCACACTGTACGCTTCTCAAAGTAGTTCATACATGGTGACCCAATAATCCGTTTTGATCCAACTTGCTCTCCAAGATGAAATGTGACCTAAATCACTTCTCCTTGCGTGGTGGTTTTGAGGTTTCTCCAAAACCGCCATTCTTTGCTTCCTTGCCCACTAAGTCAGCTATGCGTCCAACTCCTCTTGGACCGATTTGACTTGTGCACCTTTAGGCCTTCATCGCCAATCACCCAAGACTACATGCCTAGACAGAGTCCGATCATCTCGTGTGAACTCTTGATCACCTGGACTGTGGATCACCCATCCACGCCCGCGATCCCTTTCACTAACATCAATCCACTCCGGTTACCTGCGCACACTAGACAAACAAACCATTTGTTGGCATCGAAAGTTGACAATCGGCATCAGCACATTGTGGACTTAGGACTTAGGATCCCCATTAGCACTAATACATGGTTCTAGCAGTGCAAGCCAATTTGACCTAAAAATTGGCAAAGTAAAGGTTCTAATCATCTTTCAGTTTAGCAGAATGAAGCTAAAGTTGAGTATAAAGACTTCCTAAACTTAAGACGAGATCAAAAGAATTACAAATTCAAGAGGATAAAACTATCAATTTAGATCTTATCTAAACAAATAGGTTGAAAGGTGTCGGCGACTGGGAGGTGAACCTCTGCGGGCCAATGAGCAAGGGAAAGGTGGGTGCGAGGCCCGAAGGCGACCCTGCCCCTGGACCGAAGCCCGGCCTCCTGGCCGGACGTCGCCGAGGAAAAGGACTTAGGTCCCGACGCAGTCGGAAGCATCAAGACCGAATGGTGATGATGATGGCACGAGTGTTTTTATCCTGATTCGGGCCTCCACTGTCGGATAACAACCCTACGTCCAGTCTTCGTTTAAAGCCAAGCTCAAACGAGTACAAGGGGGTGAAGTCCGGGCTTTAGGAAGCCCGGGCCTCGAGTACAATAAGTGCTCAAGGCACTGTGTGCGTGTTCCTACAGTTACCTGGACGCGGAGAACTACCGCCGGGAACTAGAGCCCCTACGATAGTGCAAGTGCTCCTGTTTTACAGTGGCTATCTTCCGAGTGTGTGGCGTGGATCCAGAAGTGGGTGAACGTTGTTGTGGGCTGTATGCTCCTTTTATAGGCGGCCTTCGGCCACTGTAGCTTGCACTGGTCCGTTGAATAGTCGTTCCCTTTTTGCCATGCCGGGACACACAAAATCTACCGGGTAATCAAGTGTATCTCCCGATCGCTGCGTCGGACTGCTACCGGTCAGCACGTGTCTTTGCCCATGCGGGCGGTTGACGGGACCTGCCGCCAATCCGCCAGTAGCCTTTGCCAGGTGCTCCTTGGTACAGTGCGCGCATTTAATTCTTGATGACCTTGGGGACCCGAAGTGTATCCTGTCCGCGGCGCGGCATGATCTGCCTCAGGTCCTGAGCCCTGAGCTTTGGAAGCCCGGGGGAAGCGGGAGGCTTGATTCTCCGAGACGAGGAAGCTCGGGCGCGAGCCTGTCAAGCTCGAGCGCGAGCTTGCCAAGCCCGGGCTTACTTCCTGTGGGACCGAGGGCAAGTCAGTGGACCGTATTCCCATGGGCCACGTACTTCCCCCAACAAAAGGGTAAAAAGATCAATCGACTTAAACCAAGGCTTAAATCAATAGATTTGAAGGTAACCAACCAACAAGCTAGTCGATGGAAACAACTAGATTAATGGAATGAAAGGTAAACAATCTATTGGCAAGAATAAAAGTTAATTAAACCAATAAAACAAAGATAAATAGACTATCGGCTAATAACAAGTTACAAGTCGATAGAACAAGAAGTAGAACCTAACCCTTTGCATGAAACGATGATACATGGCAATATCAATAAAGATAGCATTATGATAAACCAAAAGTCGATGCAAGCTCGTCGATCGAACCAAATCGAGACAGTACTTACTTGGAGGCAACTCTTAGGTTGTATCGTGTAGTCGATCGAGAAGGCGACACAGAACAAGTTGATGAGAAACAATATATGATGAAAAACTAGATTAGTTACGACAACATGTAAAGAACAAAAAAAAGTAGATTTGATTGATTGGGATTGGACCCCTTACAAGCCCTATGCGGCTACATATTTATACTCGGGGGTTTGTTGTCTTCTACTTATGTTATTTGCTTTTCTTTCTTATTTGCTTATAAGTGAGGTAATTTTGGCCATTGGGAGGCTAGTTCCTCAAACGCATGGCTGACAATGCCAGACATCTGCATAGCATAAGATTACTTGGGGTAATTGGTGTGTGTTGCGTGATATGGATCTATGCATAAATTCTTGGAGTTTCCAATATACTAATACAAAAAATAATCATAGAGGCAATTAACAACAGTTAAAACAGTCTCCTATCCCAAAAACAGGAATAAAATAATAATTCCCGAGAGATTTCTAAGCCAGAATATGCAATTTCATAATTTCTGCGATTTTCAGGGGTCTTTGCATAAAATTCGTAATTTGGGGAAATTCTCAGATAATTCTCGAATGGTTCAGGGTTCAAATTGCAAAATGCGAGGCCCAACTATTCTTTTTCTTTTTCTTTTCCATAGCCAAATTGGGCGTTCTAGCCCATTCTTCCTCCTCCTCGCACACGGTTTGCTAGGCCTGTCTGGCCTACTAGGCTCAGCCGGTCCGGCCCACCCACAGCCACGGGGCGGCTAGGGTTTCCCTATCGTCGCCGCCAGGCATGGTGGCACAGGTCTCGGCAAGCGGTGGCTGGTGGCCAGCGGGTACGGCTGCCCCAGTCGATGTGTGTCCATGCCAGTGCAGCGGCTGATGGAGGAGGATGGTGGCGCCATGCCTGCTAGCAGTGGCGCGATGCCCGGGAAGCGAAGCGCGCGGTCGCGGGTGTGGGTACGGTGAAAGGTGGTGCGATTTCCGGCGGCCGGCGGCACGGCCGTGGTTGGTGACATTGGTCCAGGCAGCGACACTGTAGACCAAGGCCAGGGGTTCAGACCAGCAGGCAGCGCTAGGCGGTGGACTGGCCATCAACGCTGCACAACAGGAGACAGGATGTCAGGCCGTCAGGGAGTGGTGGACAGGAGAGACTGAGAGATTGGGGAATTAGGGATTCGATTCGGGGGGCTGGCTGATAGGGATTCTAGGCATTTTCGGACATGGGGAGAGGAGGCTCCTTGGCCAGTACTCTGTATATGAAAATGAGCTAGGTTGCTAGATTAGAGAGTGGGGGATGGCCGGTTAGGGTTGAATGCTGAGTAATTTGGGCTGAGCGGGGTTTTTTTTTCTCGGGCTAAAAATAAAAGCCCGAACCTCGCCTGAAACTTAAGACGAGCTATAATTAAAAGCTCGAGTCTAGCCCGGTGGTCAAGCCTGGCCGAAAAAAAGGGTCGTCTTTAGGCCAGGTCGTCGAATCGGGCTGTCCATGATTAGATCTAGGACAAAAATATGCTACATACATGACTTAGGCCACTATTAAGCCGAGGAGTCAAAGAGAGAGATTCAGAAATTAACAACAGGTCTTGGGGGAAAGTTTAATTGGTAATCTAAATAGCAAAATTTTATGTTCGCTAGAGCCTAGAGGAATCAAAGAGAAGTAGAAAGTTTTTTGGAAATTTTGAGCTAGTAATTACTTGAGTGATCATTCTCCACGCATATGATCCATCTCTTCATCGGAGGCAAGAAATGAATAAAAATGGCATAGTCCTGTGTTCTTTGATGGTGAATCAGGCAAGACATACTTGTATGCTCAAAGTATATTAAAAAGAGAAGAGCAAAGCAATTGATTCATGGATCCAACTCCTCCTTCCTAAAGAAAGTGCTATGATGGAGACAAGACTGTGTGGCGGCGAGGGCTGACCATCAACATGGCGGGGAGGAGGAGGTGCCAACAGAGGGAGGGCAGCTGGCCCAGTAGAGCCCTATCATCATCTTGGCACACTGAGACTGCTACATGGTGCACGTCATGAAGTACATCCTTGCCACTGTTCATGTGCACGTTGGAGAAAGAATATGGCAAAGAAAGGCCAGGGAGCAAGGGCGGTAGGGAAGAAGAAGCCAAGGACAATGTAGAGAGAAGGAAAAGGGGCTGGATGGAGGTGACGAGGTAACGTGAAGTTGAGGAGTATCACTATGAAATTGGAGCCGACCCACGGATCCGTTGGACCCAAAATCCTTTGTCATCAGAGTTCTATTAGAGCCGACCCCCTAGCCCGTTGATGGCTTTTTAGTGGGCCTAGTCAATGATTCCATGGGTTGGACCGGCCCGCCCACATCCCTAGTTTTGGGTGATGTGGACATAGACGTGGCCTAATTTGCACTTGTGGAAGATGAGCTAGGCGCCACCACAACGTTGACATGGCCCTTTCTTTTTTTTATTTTCTTTTATTTTTTCATTCCTAGCAGTGGTCAAGTTGGAGCCATCATCAATCTCGTGTGTGGATTAGAGGTCGACACCGAGAGTGGTGATGAACCTCGGCAAGCATCACGCCACCTCTTTTAGCTTACACCGGTGGGGAGAGTAGGACCTACTTACAAAGAAAGAGAAAGCGAAAGCAAAGAAAGTGTGTGGTTGACTCAGCAATGAGCTCACCAACAAGGAGGACAACGGTGGTTCACATTGGCTTGGCCAGGGAGAAGGAGATGGGGACTCTGGCTATCGGGAGGAGGAGGAGGGTTGCAATGGCTGAGAGGAGGAGGAGGAAGGGCCTCTGACGGCCATCATGGCTATGCCGTTGGAGGCCACCTCGGGCCAAGCCGAGGTAAGCACATCCTTACCATCACATGCCTGATGCTCTCTCACCTCAAATCCATGCAAAATTGTCGCTGGAGCGACACCAGCCTATCATTGGAAGCTATGCCACATCCATACACCATTGACGAACCGATGCAGCCCACCATCACCTTGGATGGGCACTCCAAGAGCACCCTCATGCCTCCTTCTTAACCTTCCACCCTTCGTCGCTCACCGTCGGTCCCGCAGCGCCATCGCAATATGGACCCAATGTCGCCACTAGCAAGATGTAGAAGAGCAAGGCAAGGCACAGGGCAGCGTGGCATAGCAAGGCCGGTACAGAGGATGGCACATCAGAGCAAGACCGAGATGAAGGAGAAACAGATAGGAGAGAGGAAAATTGAAGAGGGAGAGGAGAGATAGGGACAAAAAGAGAAGTGTGGGAGAAAGAGTGAAGGGAGAGGATCACATGCAGGCTCATTGCTAAAAAACTCCCAAAAAATAAAAATGCCACATGCCGGCCATGTCATCCTAAACTGCACACATGAATGCCATGTTAGCTAAAACCACCCAAAAAATCAAAATCATCGTGTTGATTGGTCAAATGACCTAAACGACACGGTTTTGATATTACGAGGACCAGTTTCACCCGATTTTGCACCTTAGGGACTATACTAGGTCAACAACGATAGTTCATGGCAAATCAACACTTTTTTCTTTTTTATATAAGGGCTTGTTTGGAAAAATCAATCCTAGCTAGGATCTTGAAAGCCAAGCAGGTGTCACTGTCATTCAATTCGAGGAAGGGGTGCGAGTGTGGAGGTAGAGAAGGATGTTATGCTCCAAGTCCAAGGCAAGTTAGAGGAGGCTAATGAGATGGAAGAAGGATGATGAGGTGGTAGGCTCCAATGCAAGGAGAGGAGGCCGTTGGTGGTGGTGTCTTCCTACGTTTACCATTTTGGTAGAGAGAGAGAAGGATCAAGGGAAGACCAGGAAAAAGAAAGCGTATCAGGGGTTGGGGATTTTTCCTAGGGCAAGGCTGTGTTGGACATTTGGGGGTTGGGGATTTTTTCTCCCTAGTGAGGATAGGTTGGGAATTTCGGTCATTGGGTAGGGCTGATTATTTCCCTAAGAACTTAAGTGCCTGAAAAACCTCTCTAGGGATTAATTGTCCTGGTGAAGGAACCGGATGCCCAAGGGGGTGAATTGGGCTATTCAAAATTTTACCTTGAGTTCAAAACCTAATATAAGTACGGAAACTAAAGCAAGTAGGTTTTAATCACAAGTTGTCCAATTGAATTAAGTTAGCTAAGACACCAACAACCTAGGTCCAAATAGAGGTTTGCAATCCTAGAGTGAAGAACAACCAATTCAATTTTAGGAATGTAAATGCAAGAAGGTAAATTGCTCTTTCCTAAAAAAGGTAAATTGCTCAAAGTAAATATGCACATGGGAGCAAACCACAAATGAAAGATGACTTTTTATCGTGGTGCTGGAAGACTTGCCGGTCTCCTCTAATCCACACTGAGGCCAAGTCGTCCGGCCAACTCGAACCGGCTCCTACTTGAGCCAACCACCTCAAATTGACTAGTGGCTACTACTTTCTCTACCCTAGAGATGGCAAGCACCAACACCATTCACATGATTTGCTTGGGCCTCCTTATAAGCCCTGTTGAGAAGGTCACCGGTGCAGGACGCATCCATGCTATCTAGATGTCGGCAAACATAAAGAATAGCAAGCCAAGCTCCTCACTTGACTCAGATGACTCAGATGATGGATGCTCAATCCACCTCAATAAGCAGTGAATGCACCTAGATGATCTCACGCCCTTGCTAGATGCAACACGTGCACAAGAGAGGAGGATAAGTTCACTCAAGGCTCGAGACTCTAGGAGATCACCACTACACTCAACAACCTCTAGACAAAGCAACAACCCTTCCCCAACCGACTAGAGGAGCAATACTATCCCACACCCACAAAACTAGCCATTGGAAACAGTTAGAAAACCTCATGTTTGGGCCAGATTGTTTAGCTTGAGGTGGACCATTTGCCCCAAATAACCCTACATTCAAAAAACTAGCCTTTGAAAAAGGAGCTCAGAAAAACTTTTGTTTGAGCCAAATCGTCCCGCTCCGGGCTTGACCCTTCGTGCCTCATGGTGCCTCGGAACGACCTGAATACATCCCTTACTAGACAAATGTTTGCTTGATTGGACCATCCACCGAGCAATTGGCAAAAGTCGAAAAAATGATCATAACTTTTGACTTGGGTGTCAAAAATTAGGTGGCCTTGAATTCTATGGAAAGCTTATTTCAAGGGCTACATGACACACAAGATTGCACCATCCAAAGCAAAATGGATAAATGCAAAAAATATTAAGGAACCCAAAGGGGAAATTTTGGTTCATGACACTCAATTCGTGAGCCTCTCTCCAAATGTCACTTGATTCGTTTGCCTTTTGGCCCATGACACCATGCACACAAATTTCTTTGGTTTGTGACACTCCTCCCCTTTTTCCTTATTTTATTTTCTTTTCTACCTTTTCTCTTTATTTCCCAAGGGGAGGGAAAAGGGGAGGAGTGTCACAAACCAAAGAAATTCATGCGCACAATGTCATGGGCCGAAAGATAGACGAATTGAGTGTCGTTTGGAGAGAGGCTCACAAATTAAGTGTCATCAAGCAAAATTTTCCAATCCAAAGATACCCTGCAAGGACAAAGAGCATGCTTGACTTCCAACAATTTGCAAAACACATTCACAAATTTTAACATCACGCCACAAGTAGTTGATACATAGCCTTAACTACTTGCAAAATTGTGAACACATGTGATGAGTATATAGACAGAGTTTGAGGGGTTTGTAGTCTATTTTGGTAAAATATGGATTTTTCGGTGAATTAAACCCCTTGATGGCGTGTTTTGCAAATTGAGAAAGTTTTGAGGTATTCTGGACTTTTGGTTAGTAGGAAAATGTGCTAGGAAGGTTCTAAAAGGGTCTAGATAGCTCTAGGATTTCTTAGGATTTATCCAGAATTTTTGAAGCTTAGATGGTTCTTTGTCTCAGTCAGGCCCGGACGGTCCGGGCTCTGAGCCGGACAGTCCGGCCTGCATTGCCGTCTTTCAGTTTGAGAAGTGTTACCCAGATGGTTCGGGTAGGTGCCCGGACGAGCCAACCAACACTGCCATCTTTCTGATTCGAGTGAGGTACGTGTAACCTGGACAGTCCGGGCACCTGGCCAGACGGCCCAGGCTTGGAGGCGGACGGTCAGGTTGGGAGTCGGACAGTTCGGCTAATATTGCACGATGGTCAGGCTAATACTGAGCCGGACGGTCCAGTTAGTACTACGCAATTTTAGGCTGGGACCTGTTTTGGATGAATTTTATCTTTTCTAACCCCGATTTTTGATCGGTTTGATGCGCTGGGTTCATGGTGGAACCATGAACATTTTAGCACACGTGCTAGTTGTCTGTGTGGATGCAGGTGCAGGTGAGATGGATAAGTCTTCGGCTAGGTGTCCTACCGGTTCGGGATGGGCCCGGACACGGAGTCGATATGGTGGAGAGGACTATCGTCTTAAGCACGAGATATCCACGAGATATTGCGGAGACGGAGGCTTCGAGGCAAAGAAATCGCATGTGTCTATTGGATTCACATTGAGATCTGTGGAACGTTGTGTGTGTAACCCGTGTTAGTGGGCTTTCAGGTTGGCCCGGTGTTAATGTCTAGGTTGGCCATGAGTTAGTGAGAGAATATACCAAGGTTGTTTGACTGGTTTTGTGGATACATCTCAGCCACGCATGAGATAGAGTAGGGGCTACTCAAGCATCCAAGGGTGGAGATGAGAAGACTTGAGAGCTACTCCACCTTATGGCTATAAAAGGAGGGGAGGGGTGCCTCTCCCAAGAGCACTTGCAGGAGTTGGCTGAGATTTTGGATGTTTGTAATCGCACTTTGAGAGTGCTTTGCCCACCTAGGTGTTGCTTTTTAATAGCCCCAAAATCAAAGCAATGGATTCCATCAAAAGTTCATCATGATCTTGGATTGTGTTCATGTTTGATCTTTGATTTCCTTATCTTGTGTCAAAGTTTGATTTTTGATGACATCCCGTTCTTCTACATGCTGCTATGATTAGGAATTGATTTGCTCTTGTAGATGTTCTAGATCAGAAGTTTTCCATTTTCCTGATTTTCGCAGGAATTTCTGGACAGATTTTTGTTCATCTTGGTTGTGCTTGTTCTTGAGTGATTTTGGGCTCAATCTTCATGCCATGACATGGGTATATCATATATGAGTCCTTGAGACATCAAATCCTCCATGGGCATGAACATAGATCGAATCTTTCCCTCAAGATCATCAAGGTTTGTACTTCGTGTTCATACCTTGAAATTTCTCTTTTTCGTGATTTTCGCAGGAATTTTGGGCTGATTTTTGTACAACGTGGTTGGACTGGTTTCCTTGGAATTTTGTGGATCAATCTTCGCGCCTCTTCATGGGATATCATCATAAGATCTTTTTTATCACAAAGACATCTATAAGCATGATCGTAGATTGATCTCTTCTCCCACGTTCTTGGACAAAGAAAGAATCTTTCTTGGCTTTTCCTACGGTTTGTCATCTTTGAGACTCGTTGGGTGAAAAGTATCATTCATCTTCTTGCGAGAAAATTTATTCGGCTCCTATTCACCCCCTCTAGTCACTAGGTTCGATATATCAAAAATACATTCGCAAATAAAAGCAACACACATAGGTAAAGAGCTAAGAGTGAGCCATTGAACACCGAGGTATGAGGATCAAGTTACTACACTTAGACCTCTCTTAATCGTATGACAATAGACATAAACATCGAAGATGCTTTAATGGGCTAATCATCAACATGACTTAGAACAACTGGAAAGAATGAAGCCGCCGAAGTTTTCAACACACCTTGCTATCTTTGCAGAACATTATCACCAAGACTAGGAAGAATGCCCCCTCTTGGGCCTTGGCACCTACCGAATAGGCTATATCTTAGTTTGTAATCATACCCAGATCGCCTTCCCGACTCTGTTGTCTCCCCCTCTCCCTCAATCTTCACTGCCTATCCTCTGTAAATATTCCCTCACTACTTAATAGAAACGACATCACTCCTGCCTCGGTTCTCAAAAAAGAATATACCTTTTCCATTTCTATTTTCAAACTTCAACCCACTGACTATAGTACACCGAAATAGAGCAGGGTTTCACCTTAAGAAAAGGAAAAAAAAAAGAATTGTTAGAAGTGTAGTTTTCATTACATTTTGTCAATCTAGGTGTAGTTACCTCATTCCTACTCTTAAACATAAAGAGTTTTCTGATACGTTTCTGGCAATCTCTAAAACCTTCTCGTGAAGCTTCGGCCTTTGCGATAGTTTCCACAAAATTTATGCAGTTATATGAAATTTACTCAAGAAAATTTGATGAACAATTAAGCAAACGCCACGGAGAATCGGAGAGATAAGCAGCCAAAACTCATAAATGATCTGCCCCGTGTTAGGAAATGCTAGTGAATTCAGAGACGCTAACTCTCATGTACTGAATAACTGAGGATTTCTTCAGTGGCGCAGAGATGTCTGAATTCCCTGAATGGAGTTATATGCTGCTCGGCGCAGCTTGTGCCTCTTCTGCCTGCCCAATAAATGGGGTATAATAGTACCAAGTACTAACTGTATGTACGATGTCATGGACTTATTATGGCATCGATCTGAGACGAGATCTGCAAATCCGACTGGTGAAACTAATTATGTTGATGTAAAGGCAAATTTATATATATCCACACACTATTGCGAAACGTGACATTTGGAGATAAACCTATCAAAATCCTGAAATTTGATATACATCACTACGAAATATGTTTATTTTGAGGATAGTTTTATGTACACTAACTTATTCCTAAGGGTAAGGCCCGTAGATGTATCTCCACCATTGGATGTATCAAAGAGATGCGGTTAACTGGCACAACAGATTACCTCCTCTTAATTCTCATCAGGATCGAAAGTCTCGTCCCCTTCATAACTCCTGCCAATCTGCCATGGTTTCCAAATCAGTGGCTCCCATCAAAACATGGAAGGCGGTTCGGTGCCTAGAAAATGGAAGATCCTTTCTATTTCAGACTAATCTTGATCCTTTCTATTTCAGAGTAATCTTCACCTAGCATTTAGTCCATCTATTTGTTTTTTTGTCAAAGCATATACAAATTTCCAAATAACCCTCCAAAATATTCTGTAATTTCGATCTAGATTTTCCAATATTTTTTACTTTTTTTATATTAATTCATGCTTACAAAGTACTGATGAACTTGTATTTACATTAATTTTGATCATAATATTTCATAATTTCTTTTTTATATATTTTTTAGATTTTAGTGCTGCTTAAAAAAAACATTTAGTTAACTTGGTGACCGTCGGATGGACTGGAACGTGAGTCAGATTTTACTCTTGTTGGATCAAAGTGCGGACTTTTGAAATTTTGATCCAACTATCTTTACTCTGGTTGGACTTCTCATAGCTCAAAGGACCGCCATACATACTTCGAGTTCTGGCACTGAATATGCTCCTAAGAGGTTTCCTAGCACTGAATACATGTAGGGTGGAGAAATAAGGGGAATCTCCACCTTGAAGTAACATAACTCGCAATTTTTGAAACAACAACAGTACCACAAAAACATAGAAATTGAACGACAGGACTGTAGCAGAAACTACAAGCTAAGCTAAGGAAACCACCAACTACTCCTCATCCAGATTCTGGCGGCCATCTTCTTCTTCGTCATCCCTTGGGTTATGGGCCACCAACATAGACCTGTCCTTCTATCAAAAAGGAAAAAAAAAACATAGAACTTTCCTCTATGCGCTGACAGACACTCCCTGGATTCCAAATCATGCTACCACCACCACAGTTCTTCCCCAAGTTCGTGATGCCATTGTCGCCTCCTCCTCTTGAGCTCGTGTGATCACCATGGCCCCTAGCCAAGCTCACGCTGCCATCGTTTCCTAGAGGTCCTCACATCGGCGTCCGCTGACCTAGAGCTGCACCCTGGGGCTAGTCGGCAGCATGGGCAAAAGCCCTCTCCGTCTATGTTGGTAGCAGTGGAAGGAACGACGGAGGGGAGTAAGAAGGGGCTAGGGACAAAAGTGTAATAATGTGGTGTATATATGTGCCCTATGTGGTATATATAGCTCATGCGGTATGGCTTGTTGCAGCTGTTTTTGGCTTTTTTTTTAATGGTAAAAGCCCCTTCTCCAAATCTAAATGTTCGGGCTTTTTAAAGTCGAAGCCTAAATCTTTCCAATTCTCGAAGCACTTTACCACAGCTCTTTGAAGCCTAGAATTTCAACCGCAATTGTGTAGTCGTAGCCAAGGTTCACATAACCGACAAAAACAACTCGTTTTTGGGCATATGTAATTCGGCTGGTAGCTAGGTTAACGGACCCAAATTCATAATTAAAAAATCAAAATATTCCTAAAATAGTGTTATATGTTTGAAGTGTTTGGTATAAATTTTGTTTAAAAAGACCAAAATTTTCATGCTTTTTTTGCCATTATCCTAGACTAGGAAATAAAAAACCACAAATAAAAAGCTGCTTGGCAGTCCAGTGAGGCTATTACGTTGGGCGGCTACGGTTTCCTAACCCTTGTCGTGGATTAGCCATTGTTGGCATGGATCCATTGCTTGGCCTTGCCTTGCCGGTCCATCTACCTACCCAACTAAAGTAGCAGTATTCATGTACAAAAGATTTATTTTTGCGAGGTAATTTATCACCTGCATTAACAATTTTGCACAGTGTGAGGGCGAAGTGTCCTAGCAGTATCTGTTGCAGGTGCCGCCAATTTGCATGCCTGGTTTTCTAATCCAATTATATCATTTATAATAGTTAGAGGCATCATTGTCTGTAAGATGAGATATATGTCTGGCCTAGGGGATAACTCTTCAATTTATCTTATTTGCTTTCTTCTTATTTGCTAAGTTGAACTTCGAGAGCTTTCCGAGATAGTTTGGAAAGTTTGATCCGTTTCGTTTAACTTGATTCTAAGAGCTCTAAAACGTGGTTTGACGATAGAAAAAAAGAAATTGAAAAGGCAAAGCATTTGGAGTTTTAATTCGAAGATAAGTAGATAAGAAAAGTAAATAAGCTGTTGTTCTCTTCAGTTTATTTTCTTATCTCTAAATCAAAAAGTCAAACGCTTTAGCTTTTGTAGTCCATTTTTTATATCTCGAAACCACGTCTCAGATCTTTTAGATATTAGTCAAATAAGGCGTATCGGATTTTCTAAGCTACTTCAGGAAGCTCTCGAAGTTCAGCTTATAAGTAATAAGAAGATAAAGAAATAAGATAAGCTGAAGAGAACACCCCATCTGACTTAAGAGGCTGTATGTAACTTAGAGACAATTTTAGAGCACCTATAATAGTTAGAGATTGGCTTCAAATAGGAGAGCGTTTAGAGACAAACTTAGAGGCTTCAATGTGGATGCTAGATGCTCTTAAGAAGTAGCGGGATTGAAAATTCGTAAAGAAAAAACTGAAAAAAGGATGGATGATAATTTTTGTTTGGGATTTTATCTTATAACCCCCAATAGATTGCCCTTATCTCTCATAACCCCCTACAAGTCATTTTTTATCTGAGAAACCCCCAAAAATGATAGTTGGCGACTAATAACCCTTTGATCCCATTTTAATGCCTAGTTTGCTGACATGGCATGTTAGTTCATGGCCCGATCTAGCCGAGTAATAACTATTTGTCTATGTCCTACATTTTGCACTTCAATTCCATGAACTAGTATGTCATGTCAGCAAATTAAACATCAAATTAGACATTAAGGTCCTGTTTGGCACAGCTCCAGCTCCACTAAAATTGGTGGAGTTGGTGGAACACCCTATTCCTAACTTCAGAAATTTATGGAGTTGAAGTTGTGGGTACATTGAGAATGTTTAGGTGAGTCATCTTATTTACATTTTTAAACTAAAAATATTAACTTAAGTCACTTTATTTTAACCTACAAACTCTATATCTGAGGTGGAGCTGGGAGCTGGAGCTGTGCCAATCGGGACCTAAAACGAGGTCAGAAATTATTAGTCGAGAACCATCACTTTTGGACTGAGATAAAAAACGCCTTATAGCGGTTATTAGATACAGGGACGATTATAAAACCCTTTTTTGTTTTCTTTTTCACATTGACCCGTGACAGCGTGGGCCGTACCACTCCAATCCAGCGGTCAAAGAGCAGGCAGCAGCGTAACACCCAAGTTACCTCCGCTCCCTCCACTAATCCCCAACCGGACACATCCCGCACCGGCCGGCCATGTCGGCGGCGCCCCCGGAGTCCCCTTCCGCCGCCGCCGCCGCCGGCGGCGGCGGCGGCGGCGGTGGCGGCAGCGACAAGGTCCTCGCCGCCGCGCAACACATCGTCAAGTCCCTCGCCACCTCCAAGAACGCCGCCGACGACATGATCCGCATCCTCTCCGGCTTCGACAACCGCCTCTCGTCCATCACCGCCGACCTCTTCCCCTCCCCTGACCTCCACTCCTCCGACTCCTCGGAGATCTCCACGGCCGCCGCCTTCGACGCCGCTGAGCAGCTCATCCTGCTCTGGGACACCACCCCGGAGGCCCTCGTCTTCGAGGCCCCCGAAGACGACGTCGCGCAGTACCTAGCCGCCGTCGACGTCGCCGTCCAGAACCTCGCTCGCGGCGCCGCCTCCGCGGGTCGCGCGGGCGTCGCCGTCCAGCTTGCCATGGCGCGCCTCGAGGAGGAGCTCCGCCACCTCATGGTCCGCCACGCCGTGCCGCTCGACCCCACGGGCCTCTTCTTCTCGCTCCGCCGCCTCTCGCTCGGGTCCATGGAGGACCTGGACGCCTCCGAGTTCGACGCCGCCACTCCGCACAGCATGGACGCCACGCCGGAGACCGCCCGCGGCGGGCCCCTGGTGAATCGGTTCGACGACCAGGTGTTCGACCCCGTGCGCCCCGAGGCCGTGGACGACCTTCGTGCAATCGCCGACCGGATGGCGCGTGCGGGGTACGCTCGCGAGCTTGCCGACGCGTACTGCGGCATCCGGCGCGACCTGCTCGACGAGTGCCTCTCCGTTCTTGGAGTCGAGCGCGTCAGCATCGACGAGGTGCAGCGCGTGGAGTGGAAGCAGCTCAATGACAAGATGAAGAAGTGGGTGCAAGGGGTCAAGACGGTTGTGCGTGTGCTGCTTGCTGGTGAGCGCCGTCTCTGTGACCAGGTGCTTGGTGTGTCTGATGAGCTGAAGGAGGATTGCTTCATTGAATCCACCAAAGGGTGTATCATGCAGATTCTTAACTTTGGGGATGCCGTTGCCGTGTGCCCCCGCTCACCGGAGAAGCTCTCACGGATTCTTGACATGTATGAGGCACTTGCGGAGGTGATCCCTGAAATGAAGGACTTGTGTTTGGGAAGTTCTGGGGATGGTGTGATCAGTGACGTTCAGGCCATCCTCGATAGGCTTGGGGATGCTGTCAGAGGTACCCTTTTTGAGTTTGGGAAGGTTTTGCAGCAGGAATCATCACGGAAGGCGATGATGGCTGGTGAGATCCACCCAATGACACGCTATGTCATGAACTATTTGAGGTTGTTGGTTGTTTACAGTGAGACACTTGATGTTCTCTTGGATAATGATAGTGACGATCAAAATGCTTTGAGGAGATCTGAGGACCAAGATCAAGAACACTTGGAGAACATGACCCCTCTTGGAAGACGCCTATTGAAGCTGATATCATATTTGGAGTCTAATTTGGAGGAAAAATCTAAACTTTATGAAGATAATGCCCTGCAGTGCATATTTTCCATGAACAATTTGCTTTATATAGTTCAGAAGGTAAAGGATTCTGAGCTTGGGAAGATTTTAGGTGATCAGTGGATAAGAAGGCGCAGTGGGAAAATTCGGCAATATTCAAAGAGCTACCTAAGAATTTCCTGGACCAAGGCTTTGTCTTATCTGAGGGATGATGGACATGGGAGTGGGAGTGGGAGTGGCAGTGGGAGTGGCAGTGGCAGTGGCAGTGGTCATTCAAGTTCTAGGATGTCCATTAAGGATAAGTTCAAGAACTTCAACTTGGCCTTTGAGGAAATCTACAGGAACCAGACAATCTGGAAAGTTCCAGATTCTCAACTCCGAGAAGAGCTGAAAATATCTATATCTGAAAATGTGATTCCAGCATATCGTGCTTTTGTGGGAAGATATGGTAGTCAAGTGGATGGGGGAAGAAATTCGGGGAAATATATAAAATACACCCCAGAAGACTTGGAGGGTCAGCTGTCCGATTTATTTGAGGGATCACCAGGATCTGCCAATCACTCTCGGAGAAGAACATAATCCGTAGTTGACAGGATCCAGTCTAAGGTATGATTTAGTTAAAGGGGTTGTATATTGCTGAATTGCGATACAAATCACATCTATTAAATGAGTATTCGTTTTCTTAGTAGTCTTTACAATACTGTAATACAACACAAGGACCTTCTGGTATGTTTACTGTTACAAGGTGTGTACCAAGAACTATCGAGCATGTATAATGTATTGTTTCCATATGTGTGGCTTTCTTGATGATTATTTTTTTGCTAGCTATAGTGGACTGCTTTGTACCAGTAAGGCATTGAGAGGATCAGGGAACTTGTTTGATTGGATTGACTAGGGGTTGCCAATATTAGTGCTGCCCTGCAGGCATAACCAATTGAGGATGATGGAAAAGTATGATGCTCAGTCAAACGGGAAGAAACTTCATGGTACAATAAAATTATTTAAAATGTATTGGTTTCTTGTTGATCAAATTTTATGGTTAAATGGTAAGATGGAAACAAAATTACCATGCCCTATAAGCTTACCAAAATTATAGATGATAAAACCATTGATGGCTGTGTGTGTTGTGCATGTGGCTGTGTGCTCACTTGCACATGAGCGCGTGTGTCATATCTCGTGAATAAGCATATATTTCCTGGCTTGTGCATTTTCTAGAGGTATTTCCCAATCTGGTTGTCTTTTTGTGAACAACTTATTGTGTGAACCATGCCATATACTCAGGTACTTATTGAGAATAGTATTGTTCTTTTAGCACATATACCTTTTTTAGAGTTTGAATTTAAATATCACTGTCCTATTTAACACAATGAATGTTTTATATATCATACCATGTTGTTCGAATTTGTAAACTGTGAGGTGTATTCTGCAAATGATGCAAATGACACATCCCTTAGCCTGAATCTCCACGTCTGTGGGGCTGAAGATTGATACTAGGATGGAATTATAGTGCATCCAGAGATGAACTTCTACTTGAAATGACTGCCCCGATTATGCTGCTTGCCTCAGACATACATGAATTTTGTAGCAGTCAGCCTTCCTACATGCACCAGCATGCTAGCTGAAATCTGGAGGTTATGCTATTCATGGAATTGTCTTGAGACTCCAGAGGGCAGAATGATTTCGTAATCTCTGCCTCCAAGAAAGTTATGTCCAGAGAGTGTGGTTTATTTAAGTTGACCATCCATTAAAAGGACATGGGCATTAGGTATAGTCGTATAGGTGCTTCATTAATAGAACAATTGTCCAACAAGTATTAGTATGACGTGCTTCCACTCTGTCTGTCGGTAAGACTTTTGAAGTTCAGTATATATTGTTAGACACCAATGAGTGGCATACTTGTTCTTGTCAGCATAGAAATTCTAAGACCAAAGGCATAGCCCACTAGCCCTGCTTTGTTACAACACTAAGAGATAGATTTACAAAGTAAGAACTGGGGTCACCAGTTTGTGATTACATCTGCATCACAACTAGATACAGGTCAAACTATGGATACATTTTTTTGATAATTGCCCAAACATCAGACTAGCTTCATAAGTTGATATACGTATTTATTAGTCATGCCTACCAATGTAAACTCGACATGTGCTTTTATTTCTTTTCAGTACGATGCCTGGCTGTAAAATTAACTTTCTGATATCATACCATAAAAAATTATATGAATTTGTGTTATCCTTGTATAAGTTTGCTTTTTAGCCTGCAACTAATTGGTTTCTAAAATTTATTTCTAGATCATTCCGATTTAAGTAAACATGCCTTATGCTACCAGCACCTGTATAAATTCATTTGTATCTGAAAGGGCATGTGCACTGTATGTCGTAGATGAATTCTCTTTTGCTCTAATCAAGTAAAATCTGGGTTGTGACTATTTCAGTAGGTACTCTATCAAAGGTTCCCTAGTAATGACTTGACTTCTCGGAATGCTATATTATCTTTCTTCATATGGTTACCAGTGGTAGATGCCTTTTTGAATTGTTGTCACAAACATTCAACATAGATTCATGACAGGGATAAACACCACCGGAAGGATAGCTGGGTGGCGTTGGCTGCTTTGGGAGACAGACTATATTGGGAAGGAGAATGGGACTGGGATTAGATTATTGTATTCTCATTGCTTGATTGATAATAGGAACATGATATCCCTTTTGTAAAGTAAGTAACTAAAGGAAACTAATTTAGTCTAATTCCTAGCTTCCTAACTTATTAGAAGAATGGCCCACGTGCTACAATACACGTGCAGTACCAGGGTTACTGTTCATATACGAGCTGCACCATGGTAGGCTATGTCCATGGGCCTAGATAGGTATCTTCATAAATTCTTCCATCAACAATCTGTTGGTTAATTTTTGCTCTTTGGATACACTGTAATTGAAAATTGATTGCACCTAAGATTTGTACTAAAAACAAAAACTATGTTGTATGTTCTGATTTGGTTTTGACCCTTGGATGTCTTTATTCACCGGATATCTAGGCCCATGGACATAGCTTACCATGGTGCAGCTCTTTGGTAGGCTACTGTTCATATACTAGCTGTGTTAGGACCTAGCTGTGCAAAACCGAACCCCTCTATGTTTACATAACTAGTTCTAACGGATCATAGCTAGTACCTACAAGATAAACAAATGATCATATCATATGCTTTATTGAATTAAAATAATCATAAAGTATTGTGATCTCAATGCCACTTATTACAATATCAGAATATAAATAGCAAGCAGAAGAACATAAATAACCGTATCGTGATGTCCTGTCAACCGCCACAAGCATTTGACTCAGGTACGTTTCTAGTAGACCGGATCGTTTGCGTCAACGTCTCCTTCGTAGTTGGTGTACTTCTCCTGATCAACACCTGCTCGTTGGAATGAGCAGCCCCGCATAAAAAGCGAAGGGTGAGTATGCAACATACTTGGCAAGTTTAAGTCCTTAAGCATGAATGTAAAGCTTACAAAAGAATAAGGATGGTTCTTTTGCAGAACAGTAATTTAAACAGTTTTAACTATTAGTTACAAAGCATCATTTACAAATTCAATACTTAACTAAAATTCATTTGTTGGATTTTCCTAAACACATTATCACTGCCTTCTTAGCACAAGACCGATACAGGCATTCGCTGCCAAAGCTACACGACAACCCCTCATGGCATCCCCTGCCCTATCCACTACACAAGTTATTCATTAAAAGAGTGAGACTAACACCATAGAGCTATATAAATATGCTCTTGATCATGAGCTATAGTTTTAATCTTTGTAGAGAGTGTACACATTACCAATGAGACTCACCCAAGAGTGAGACGAAGCCACTACAGTGGTAGCCTAAACTTGAGGACGCCTCACTAAGGTTTCCACTTCGGCAGCTTCCTGCCAAACCAGAAGGCCCCTCGTGTGCCAGATGGGTCTCTAGTGGTTGCAAGCCACACCTACACCACCATGACATATTCAAACCTAGATTCTCAGAATAGCAACTAAGACTTTACCATTATTAACACCCATGACTATATGGTTATGCTTGGCTAGATCATCCACGAATGTTCGGTCCTTATGCTGATCGAGGTGGCTACCTCTGAACCATTCAACCACCCAAACAAACCACCACCTCATGTCTACTCACGTCACGTAGATTTTAGTTTGATTAATTTAAACCAAAAACACCATGTAGACTCACTCTACAAGAATTTGAATGATTTCCATCATGATAATAGATCTACCGAACCATCGTAGCAAAACTAATCATGTCTAGCATACGTAAAACACAAGGATGGATATAACAGGATAATTTATAATAAGCAGCAATTGAATGGTAATCCATATTAATAAATGATTAATATGGCATAGGCAATTAACTATTGAATTAAACAGATGAAATATCAATATTAAATAGAATGCAGATTCAAAGCTTAAGAAAACTTTAGAAAACTGGGATCAATATGTAACTAGCTTGCCTTGGCCTTGCAATTGATCCCTTCCCTGGATGTCGGCGGAAAAAATGGCTTCGAGGTCATTAGCGATTTTTACACACAAATCGAGACGCAATAAATAATCAAAACAAAAAAAAGAAAATACGAAAAATTACAGAAAATAGGTTGGAGTTTTTTGGATTTTTAGAAACTAGAATCGCCGGATTTGGAGTTAGAATGCGAAATAGTAAAGGAACACTATTCACAAAAATTCTAGAAATTGCGAAAACACTGTGGCTTCGGGCTGAGTAGTGTAGCAGAGGCCTAGCAGGGAGAGGATAAGGCTGTTGCGTGTGTGGGTGGCTAGGAATTGGGCAAAAGAGAGAGATGGAGTGAGTGAGCTAGAGAGAGAAGGTAGATGAGAGAGTGCGGTGACTGGCGGCGGCGGACGATGGCGGCGGTGCGTGACACCAGCGACTATAGCGGCCAGCAACGGGGCGGTTCGGCCCTAGCGACGGCGGCGGCAAGCGCGCGGCCGGAGGCAATGCGGTATTGCACGGGTAGCGAGGCACGCGGCGGCGGCTTGGGACGGCAACAAGCACATGGGTGGCGGCTAGGCCGAGAGAGATGTTAGAAATCTAGGTATGAATTTAATTCCATGTTTGATTTCGAGGCAAATTACATGAATAATTATCAAAAACAACAGCAGGCTACTCATGATTATAAAATAATAAACCCTAGTCACGCACGACTATTTAGCATATTAACAAATTAAGAACCAGCAGCAACTTACTTAGGGATTGGCAAAGAACAAGGACGGACGGCCGTAGAGGAAGTAGTTGGAAGTAGACGACGTCGAGGTTCACGAGTGATCGCACGGATGCGCTGCCTAGAAACCTAATTGCCGTCCTCCCGTGCAGGTCTCGCAGCGGCAACAGGAACAGAGATCCCGCTCTTGCTCCTCCAGGTGCACGCAAAGAAGAGGGTGGACGAGGAGCAGTCGCGTGAGGACTCAACATAGCGAACGGAGGAAAAAAAGAGTAAAGAAGAAGGTCGCCTGGATGTCTTCAGGAGACTTATCTCCAACTCGTAACTGACCCCGCGCGAACGGACGCACGTTGCGAGCCTCGCGCAAACACGTTGCGAGCCATTCCTGATCCACAAAAATCGGACGCGGGCAGTTAACAGGAAAAGCCAAAAAATAAAAGGAGATTAACGTGCCAGGAGTTAACCCACGGCACGGCGACGCACGACGTGGCAAGTCACAAGTCACGCGAGAAGAACACGCGAAAATATGAGGTAATTCGCGAAAACGCGCGAGTACTTGTGACTTTAGCATAAAGCCCTCTCATCCCCATGTGCCTCATTGCAAAGTGGGATGAGAGCTCTCCCTTATAAATTGGTATTTTTTTCCTCTCTATTAGCAAAGTGGTACTAAACATTGCTAGCTTCGATATTTTTAGAATGGGCCTCATGGGCCAAATCTAATAACCCCCCACCAATATCGAAGCAAGCAAACTCAGAAGTTCGATCACTGTGCTGAATCAACGTCTAATATGCCAGTGTTAGTGTAAGTCCCTTATGAGTTGAACTTCCATTCAGAATTATGAGATCAATCATCCCACAGCTAATGAATGGACTAAGCCTTGAATTCACAGCTTTGCGTGGTTAGACTTCACCTAAAATATTAACTGATACTAGGCTACCAAAGGAACCTCGTCTTAACGGAGCGTTATATGGTCATGCTCCTTGATCTGCTCATGAACCTTCTAGAGAATGACCCATTTGAGTTACTTCGCAACAGTAACCCATTCTATTGATCGGAGATGGGAATGAGGCATCCGAAATCTGCATCCAAGATCCAATTTGAATCACTATAACCTTCCAACACCGGTGGGTATCTAGTATAGTGAATTCCATATGAGGTTGTACCTCTCAAATAGTGTATCACTCTCTCAAGAGCTTCCCAATGATCATCTCTCGGATTAGAAGTAAACCGGCCTAATTTGCTCATAACAAATGAGATATCAGGTCTTGTTGCACTAGCCAAATATATAAGGGAACCAATTATTTGTGAATATCTCAATTGATCTTTTCCTAATCCATTATTTTTCCGAAGCTTCACACTTGCATCATAAGGGGTTGGGGATGTTTTGTAGTTCTCAAAGCCAAAACGACTTAATATTTTTTTTTGCATAATGGGTCTGACTCAAGGTGATCCCATTCTCATTTTTGATCAATTTAATATTCAAAATCACATCTGCCTCACCCATGTCTTTCATATCAAAGCAGTTTGATAAGGACTTAACCTCGTCAATGACGGCGATGTTGGTCCAAATATGAGTATGTCATCAACATACAAGCACAAGATCACTCCTTGATCCCCACCATAGCGGTGATAAATGCATTTATTCGCCTCATTGATAGCAAAACCAGCTGATGTTAAAGTTTTATCAAATTTTTCGTGCCATTGTTTTGGTGCTTGTTTTAGGCCATATAAGGATTTCAATAATCTGCACACCTTATTCCCCTGTCCAGAAATCACATAACCATCTGGCTGCTCCATATAAATCTCTTCCTCTAACTCTCCATTAAGAAAAGCTGTCCTCACATCCATTTGATGGACAAGCAGACCATATGAAGATGCCAGAGCAAGAAGCACTCTGATGGTAGGAATTCTCGCGACTGGAGAGTAGGTATCAAAGAAATCCTCTCCTTTTTGGGTATAACCCTTGGCCACAAGTCTAGCTTTGTACTTATCGATAGTACCGTCTGGCTTCATTTTCTTTTTGAAAACCCACTTACATCCAATCGATTTACACCCACTAGGTTATTCAGTGATTTCCCAGGTTCCATTAGCCATGATGGAATCTATCTCGCTACGGACTACTTCTTTCCAATACTCAGCATCAGGTAATACATAAGCCTCTGAAAGAGTTTTTGGCACATCATCCACGAGGTATACAATAAAGTCATCAACAAATATTTTCTCAACCCTTTGTTTTTTACTCCTCAGAGGGGCCTTTATGATAGTACTATTGTGGCGTCCCCTAAATTCACATTCGACCCAATAGAGATAGGACGTGCTACCCGGAATGGTTGGAAACCATCATAGGAGCTGCCCGAGCAGGTTGCCGAGCAAGCCACACATGCTAATCCTCAACCCGAGCAACAATTAACCCGTTCGGGCAATCTCTATTGAATCGAAGGTAACCCGAGTGCCCGGATATGTGCCCCGTGATGGCTCTCAAGATCAGCTATCATCACGCACATATCCTCACAATGATCGATAGCACAACACATACATCTTCGGGCATAATTTACATCCAACTAGGCAACATGGACTACTGCTCGAATATAAGTTTAACATAATCAGAGTTTTACTGCAGCGAAAATACAAGTTTGTTCACTAAAATAGCAGCGGAAGAACATCATAAATAAACAAATGACCAGCGTGGTATGCCCCCATTAACCCCATAGGCAACCGGCTGGAAGTTTAGAACTCCGCTTGCCCGCTAGCGTCATCGCAACCCGCTTGATAGTAATACTCAAGCGTGGGGTCATAATCACCTGAAATAATAGCAACTTATATGAGTACAGATGGTACTCGGCACTAGGAGGTAATGTATATGCTCATTCGTGAATAATGGATCCAATGGAAGGTTAGCATGACAATTTCAGTATAAAGTGCATTTGCAAGACGTAAACATAAGTAGATTATAAATGGCATTTGAATAAAACATTTTAAATCAATGTGACTAGCAATAATATCATCATCTCATTAATATATCATCACCATCATCAATCCATTGGACTACATCCGTCCATAGCCTCCATCCGGCCATATCAAAATATACCCGAGACTCTATCCGACCAGTAACACCACGAGCAACCCGGTGCTCGGAAATGAACGCATAACCAAACCATATAACCAGAACCAGTAACCAAGTGCTAACAAATGACAGCTTAACCAACACAAAATTCGTCCTTAACCCGGGGCGCGACTGTTTAAACAGTTCAACACTCTGCAGAGGTGTACGACTTTACGCACACGACACAGCAAGCCATGCCGAAGCCTCTTGATGTACATGCCAGTCCATTGGGTCACCCGAGTTAACTTTATCCAGTCCCCACTCCGCGAGTGCAGGAGGGAGTTAACCGTTGCAGTGGATTTGTCCAAGGCCCATCAACCCGAACACAAGGACGCACCACGGATGGTCCACCCTGCCACCCCACTCACAAACACATTGCCCCATTGGTACCCAAGGGCTGAAGCATGCACAGGAAGTTAGCCAAGTGTCCCATAAAACATGTGTGGTCATACGTACAGTACTTGAGAGAAAGGTACCCGATGTTCGGTCCTTAATTACCCAAACGGGGCTACATGTCCGAGATCCATCATCCCATCATTCTCTATCACCCGTTCGAGTCCAACTCAGATCTCACACGTAATCCAAATACTCATCAATCCAAACCGAACATTGAGTACATCAATAATTGAATCACACGACCAATGGACTAACTCCACTGATCGCTTTACCTCGTTGACTCTAAGCATCGCTAAACATTCATGACACAACATAAATAATAGTACCTGCTTAGGCTACAAAGGAATAAGGGTATCAAGCCTAATAAGGTACTAACTGATAGTGCATCTAGGCCCCTTTGTTGATTTTGGCGATTAATGACAAACAATTTATGGACTAATGAGTTTTATTGAGAATATGGACAGGTACAAACTTCTAGTTGATCTTTGGATGAAAATGCACATTATCCATGAAAGTTTTTGGTGAGAAAGTTGTCTCAAGCTTAGTCCTTAGAACTGAGTGCTAATTGTTTTAATTTTGAGTCTAAGGACAAGCCGTACTATTAAGGGGGATGCGATGAAAAATGGATTTTTAGATGATTTATGTGCTTATTGGAAGAATCTTGCACTTAGTTTTCATCCCAAACATTTTCCAGGTCATTTGGGCACTTTTCACATCGGAGTATCCGATGTCACTCCGATGTGTATCCGATATGACCCCCTCTGTCTCTATTTCTTTTTTAACATCGGAGTATCCGATGTGGTTCCGATGTCACTCCGATGTTACCCCCTCTGTCTGAAATCTTCTTAAACATCGGACTATCCGATATGGTTCCGATGTGTATCCGATGTTGACCCCTCTGTCTGGAACTCAAGAAAACATCGGAGTATCCGATGTGACTCCGATGTATGCTCCGATGTGACTCGCTCTGTCCTTTGACATCGGAGTATCCGATGTGACATCGGATACTCCGATATCTTCTAGTCATAACGGCTCTGTGAGGGGTGGTATTTAACCCCTCCTCTCCTAGCTCAAGTGACAACGGTTCATTTTCTACTCTCCCACGAGCATCTTGAGTTCTTGAGCTTCCAAAAACTCCTCTCTCCCACTCCATTGAGATCTAATCCATCCCATCATTTAGCGAGTTGGAGAGATTGAATCTTGTTGCAAGATCTGAAGAACTTCATCTTCCTCAAGCACTCTTCTCATCTTCAAGTCGTTTTTCACCGGATTTGTTACCCTTGGAGATTGGGGGCTCCTAGACGGCTAGGAGTCGTCCTCGAGCCACCAAAGCTTCGTGTGGTTGGCCGAGAAAAGTTTGTGCAGGTTGGATTCCGCCTCCGCAAGGGAAGGAATCAAGGAGTAAGCCCGAGAGTGCATCGTGCAACTCGGTGAGGAGAGGGTCAAGAGTGACCCGGGCTAAAGTGTGACCTAGCCTTCCTCAACAGAGAGTAGGATCCCCTCAAGGATCCGAACTTCGGGAAAAATATCCTCGTGTTCTTGTGTTCATTGTTCTACTTGCTCCTGTTTAGTTTTTCTCGGATCTACTTGTGTAGCGAGGCGTGTGTGCGAACAGATTTGTTGCGAGGGCTCTACTTGGTGCCACTGGCTCAGATTTGATCAGATTTACTTTTGCCCTAATTTCATATCGAGTGTCCGATATTGATATCGAATAGTCCGATATCGATATCTACATCGAACGATCGATATTGTTTTTCCGCTGTGCTATCTTATAATTTGAGTTAAAATTTAATATCGCCTATTCAACCCCCCCTTCTAGGCGACATCTCGATCTTTCACTAACCACTAAGTAGGACATAACTACTTTCTATCCAACAAGTAACATACTCGAAATTAGCATGCAACAAGTGATAGAATATAATTAAATCAATGCATGTAAATAGAGGATCAATATGGTGAGTCAAATGAGGGGAGTATAAGTGCCTTGTTACTGGTCGTAGTCAGGGAGAGCTTCTGGATCAAGTTCGAGCTCCTCCAGAACGCCGGTTCCTAATGTTCGGTAGCAAGAATATCAAATAAAATTTAAATAAAATATCAAACAAATAGGAAAATCAAATATTTTTAGAGATTCAGAAAGTTCATGATCTAATTCAAATTTTACAAAAAGAATCACCCAAATCCGAGTTCGGATGAGGGAGATATGGCCATTTGAAGTTTGGGTGTTATTCTTGCCCGGGATGACTAGGGCTTGCTCGGGAATGACCATAGTTGCTCGAAAATGGACCCAACCTGCTCGGAAGAGGATTTCCTTGTTCGGGAAGGACATACTCTCACCCGGGAGTGGGTTCCCTTGGTCGGATATGGTATATCTTGCTCGGTTAGTACTTGCTCTTGGTCGGGCATACCTAATCTTGCTCGGGAGGGACGCACAGACTGTATGTTGCTCGGTACGAACAATGTTTGGTGGTCAAGATGAGCTCGGTTAAGCTCGGGCTCAACACAAAATTGTAGAAAATATCCTGGCGCACAATTTTCATGTAGAACATGTTTCCATCCGAGCTATGGTTGATTTTATAGAATTTATTCACTAGGCTGCTATTCAAAGAAAGGCTGAAACAAGCTGTTTTCAGATCTGGGGTTCTAATGCTTCGGTTTCCACCAGAGAAAAGCTTAGCCATGAATGCTAAATGGTGAAGAACAGAAATGAGAGAGAGTACCGGGTTCTCACCTAGCAAGGAAGGCCTTACTTAACAATAGAGAGCCCAAAGATGAGGAGATCGAAGTGGTGGACGGTAATCTGTCTAGAACTCGGTTCAGCAACTCTTCAGCTTGTTCCTTGAGGTCCCTTTAACTCCAGTAGCGTGGATCTGCTCCTAGACGTTTCTTAGCTCGTGCATGAACTCTTTTTGGCCATCTCCAAGCTTGCATATGAGGGAAAATGACACGCAAGATGAGAAAATTGCAAAGAACCTCACTGCTGTCCAAAACAACGAAGTAGATGAAGAAAGGCAGTAAGAACTCACCCAAATCCTTGTGAACGTGCAAGGAAGTTGGATGTACTTGATGTCTAGGAAGTGTAGCTGTTACTCCTGCTCATTCCATAGCCTGGATTTGAAGAAAGAGGGCATAGATGGGCAGAAAACAAAATCAGCCTTTAATGTCCCAAAACCGAACAGCAAAGAGAAAAGGAAGAGAAATCCATAGCAAACCTTTGTGCATATGCCTACCATGGAGTGGAATGGATATCCAACGACTTCAGCTTTCCAATGATATATAACACCCTATATGGATTCTTGGTGGTTTGGGTGGAGATTTGAAAATGGTGGTGGAGATGAAGAATAGCTTGCTGTTCTTGCTGCTGTCTAGAACTTGGACATGGAAAGAATGAGGGTGAGGACTGGTTGAAGAGGGTGGAGAGGGGTTTAAATAGATGTATACTCTCTCATTGACAAGTGGGTCCAAGTCCCACCTGTAATAGAGAGGCTACGGGTAAGATTCTAGGTAAGAAATGATGAGGGTGCTGGTTGATCGCAAAGACCGCCAAGTCACCGGTGGATGGAAGATTCGGTGACATCTTGGGAGGAAAAGGAATAAAGAATAGATGTGGTGGCTGGATTGTTTGAATAGGTACGAGCTTACTCGAGCCTCTCCTTGCCCGGTCAGGTCTTTTGTTGCACAGTTCGACCGTCTATAGCTCGGGCAGCTTCCTCCGGACATCTTCTAGCTCGGACAAGTGATAATCAGCTCGGATGGGTAGCAACCAAGCTCGGGTAGAGCTCGGTGAAGTCCGTCACAGTCACTACCTTGCTTGACAGAGCTCAGGTGGGCTCTACCTTGCTCGGGCAAGCTACAGCTAGCTTCGGCATTTAGAGAATATGCCCGTCGGGTTAGGTTTCACTACTCTAGTGGCTTGGCCAGAGGGTTTAAAGTTAAAAGCCTTATGTTCCCACCATAGAGCATGGTGGTTGAATGCAAAACTTTTGTAAACCAACATAAAAACAAATAAATATGCTAATGATATGCATAGCTATACGCAATTTAACAGTTGGGCTGTTACAACTGTATCCTCCTCAGGGATATCACAAGTTGGTTCAAAAGATGAGGGAAGTTCAGAAGTTGAAGGAAAGTGATCAGGAATTTGAATAGTTTCATTAAAGCTTGCAGCTCTCATAGGATAAATATTTTCAAAGAAAGAAGCATTTCGAGACTCCATTATTGTGTTAGCAATAATCTCAGGAGAATCTGATTTTACTACTAAAATCTATAAGCCGTGCTATTCAAAGCATAACCTTGAAAAACACAGTCTACGATCTTAGGTCCAAGCTTTCTCTTTTTCGGCACTGGTATATTGACCTTAGCCAAACAATCCCACGTGCGTAGAAAGTTCATATTTGGTTTTCTCCCCTTCCATCCCTCATATGGAGTAATCTCACTTCTTTTAGTAATTACTCTGTCGAGGACAAAGGTTGCTGTTGAAACACCTTCCCCCCACCATGACTTAGGCATACCTGCACTCTCCAACATGACATTCACCAAGTTTGTCAGTGTTCAGTTTTTCCTCTCAGCCACCCCATTAGATTGAGGCGAGTATGGCGGTTTCACTTCATGGATTATACCATGCTCATCACATAATTGGGAAAACTCATGAGAGACATACTCTCCTCTACGATCAGACCTTAAAACTTTTAATTTTCTTTTCTAGTTGGTTCTCAACCTCAGCCTTATAAATTTTAAAGAAATTTAAAGCTTCATCCATTGTTTTAAGCAAGTACACATAGCAATAACGATTTGCATCATTTATGAGAGTAAAGAAGTATCTTTTGCCTTCTTTTGTCAACACTCCATTTATCTCACACAAATCAGAATGGATGGGATCTAACGGTGCCAAGTTCTTTTCTTCCTCTAGTCCCTTAAAGGGTATTCGAGGTTGTTTAGCTTGCACACAAGATTGGCACTTTGACTCTTTGACAATATCACGTTTTGGAATTAATTTATTTCTAGACATTCGAGTAATAATATCAAAGCCAATATGACATAAACATGAATGCCAAACACTTATCTCACAATTATTAGCTTTAACAGCAACATTCAAACAAGACTCCAAACACTTAAGCGGAACAAGCCTCTTCTCTCATAGCTTTTACCCACAAAGTTCCCAAACTTGGATAAGACAACTTTATTCTACTCGAATACTAACTTGTAGCCATCTCTACACAAAAGGGACCTGCTAACAAGATTTTTATTTATTGTCGGCGCGTGCTGCACGTTCCTCAAGCGCACAGTCTTCCCTGAAGTAAGCTTCAGTTCTACCGTGCCAACACCAAGAACAGAAGCACGCGAGCCATTCCTTATCGGGACGGAGGAAGCCCCTGCTGCCTGATAAGAAGAGTACAAGGATATGTCAGAATAGACATGAACATTAGCACCCGTGTTGACCCACCAATCAGTGAATTAACATGCTGAAAGTACAACAGGAGAATTACCATACCCTCCCGAGGTTCCAGCATCGCTAATGACCACATTGGCACTCTTCTTGCCTTGCTCATTTGTCCTGTTTTTGCAGAAGCGACAGTCTTTAGCTATATGACTGTCTTTTCCACACACATCACAGATGATATTTTTCATATCCCTTGCCTTACCCTTCTTCTTCTTGAAGTTAGTTGTCTTGTTTGGTTTTGAGCCTTTATTCTTGTTGCCGTCCTTCTTCTCCACTACATTAGCATTGTTTTCTTGAGAAGGGACAACTGGTGCATCTTTGGCTCTCGCCTTTTCCTCCACATCGAGGGCTGCAATGAGATCCTCAAGGGAGATCTCTTCCCTCTTATGCTCTAGGCCCGTGGCAAAGTTCCTCCAAGATTGTGGTAGCTTTGCAATGATACCGGCAGCCACAAACTTAGGGGGCAGTACACATCCCAAGTGCGCAACCTCAGTCACCAACAGCTGGAAGTCATGTGCCTGTGCAACAATTGACTTAGAACCATCCATGGTAAAGTCGAATAGCTGGTCGATACAGCCAGCGACCGGCTTCGGCCTCTGCGTACTTGGCATCTAGGGCCATCCACAGATCATGTGCAGATGTGTAATTCATATACACATCGTACAACAGATCGGCCAAGATGGTTAGAATACAGCCCAATGCAGTGTTATTTGCATTCTCAAACTGCATATTCTCCTCATCTATGAGAGGAAATACAGGGTGTATCACCCACCACATCCCCAGCGACATTAGCCAAAACTTGGCCCTTGTCTGCCACAGGCGGATGTTCTGGCCACTAAACCTCTCAAGTTTCATGGCGTCAGATGCATGAGCCATTGCTGAATGACCAATGTAATACCAATTAGGTTTCTGGAATATTAGAAATCTAGGTATGAATTTAATTCTATGTTTAATTACGAGGCAAATTACATGAATAATTATCATAGACAATAGCAGGCTACTCATGATCATAAAACAATAAACCCTAGTCACGCATGACTATTTAGCAAATTAACAAATTAAGAACCAGCAGCAACTTACTTAGGGATTGGCAAAGAACAGGAATGGGCGGCCTTAGAGGAAGTAGTTGGAAGTAGGCGACGTTGAGGTTCACGAGTGATCGCACGGATACGCTGCCTAGAAACCTAATTGCTGCCCTCCCGTGCAGGTCTCGCAGCGGCAACAAGAACGGAGATCCTGCTCTTCCTCCTCCAGGCGCACGCAAAGAAGAGGGTGGACGAGGAGCAGTCGCGTGAGGACTCAACACAGCGAACGGATGTAAAAACGAGTAAAGAAGAAGGTCGCCTGGATGTCTCCAGGAGACTTATCTCCAACTCGTAACCGACCCCGTGCGAACGGACGCATGTTGCGAGCCTCGCGCATGCACGTTGCGAGCCGTTCCCGATCCACAAAAATCGGACGCAGGCAGTTAACAGGAGAAGCCAAAAAATAAAAGGAGATTAACATGCCAGGAGTTAACCCACGGCACGGCAACGCGCGATGTCACAAGTCACAAGGCACGTGAGAAGAACACGCGGAAATATGCGGTAATTCGCAAAAACGCGCGTGCGCGTGAGCGCACGTGTGATTTTAGCATAAAGCCCTCTCATCCCCATGTGCCTCATTGCAAAGTGGGATGAGAGCTCTCCAATTGCAAAGTGGGATGAGAGCTCTCCCTTATAAATTGGTATTTTTCTCTCTTTACTAGCAAGGTGGTACTAAACATTGCTAGTTTTGACATTTTCAAGATGGGCCTCATGGGCCAAATCCAACAGGAGTGGCGGCTCGGCCGGTGGCAAGCGGCGGCTAGGGCTACCGCCTGGGTCGCGGTGGTGCGGTGCATGGCAGAGGCGCACGGGGTGGAGGACAGGAGACGGCGCGCGGCGGCTACCTTGACGATGTCAACGACGGCCGCGGCTACGGCGAGGACGGCGGTGCTCCAAGGTGAGTTCCTGAGCTCCTATATCAGGTTTTGGATGGGATTTAAGGGGCTTATATAGGGGCGGGTTGGGGTGATGGGCTAGGGATTTGGGAAGGGATTAGGATGAAATCAGTTAGGATTTGGATAATGATGAAAGTAGATCGGTTTAGGGGTGGATTGTTTCGGATTTAGGGCGGTTTGGGGATGAATTAGGGGTAATTCGGTTAGGATTAGGATTAGAACGAGATTTATAGATAAACAATGATTTTTTTAAAAAAAACCAGGATGTCACAAACTTCACCATGGTTACATTATAATTGAAAATTGATTACACATAAGGTTTGTACTAAAAACAAAAACTATGTTGTATGTTCTGATTTGGTTTTGACCCTTGATGTCTTTATTCACAATTAACCTAAATGTTGTTCTAATATTATCAGCATATCTTCCGGTGATGTTGAATGTAGCTCCACAATTTGACGTATTTCAGAAGGTTGCTTGAAGTTTCTGAATCACAGAACTACTTATTTGTCTCATATAGTGCATAGAATCATAGACATTTTAAAATTTTAAAATCCAAACTAAACAATAAGCTTTGAAGAATGAAGAAAAGAAGGCCCCCTTCCTTTTATTCTAGAAACTTACCAAATAGTTCAATAATTTCAGTTTCTTGTAGGGGAAGTAATTAATCGATTTGACACATCTTGCAGTTCTCTATTCTTCAGCGTTCAGCCCGATTTGTCATGCCCCTGCATGGCTAGATCAGATTATGGTTTTTTTTTATGTAAAGATGTAGAGTGGGAGAACAGCAGAGAGTTTGTTACGGAGATTGTTGCAGTGACAGTGGGCTTCAGTTGCTGTGCTTGTTTGGCAAGAGGTGACTATAGGTTGTAACTACTTGTTTGTCAAATCTTCCACCAATTCAGGCGATTCCACATTATTGTTACAGAAGCAAGGTACACAGGCTATCCCGGCCATCGCGTCGTCATCCTCATCCTCTCTCCGCACACCCCTCGACCGCTAGACCGCCACTCTCTTGGTGCTAACCTCCTGGGCGGATCTCCACCACCTACTCGCCGCATGGACGCCGTCGCTGCCAAGAAGCATCGCCGGAAGTCTCGGGATTTTCCGCCAGAGCCGGAGAAACCACCACCGTCCCCTTCTTCGATCTGTCATCGTCGGTGAGGGTGAGGCTCCGTCTTTGTCTCCCCTAGCTTCTCCACCTCTCCCTCATCTCGTCGGCATCCTCCGCCGACCCTGACGGCCACCGGACGCCGCCGCTGCGTCCATCCCGCCCCGCGACCACCGCCTCTGTCGCTGGTCTCGACACCAGTGTTTCCCGGGCGCACCGACCCTGCCATCATGTTCCTGGCGCCGCCGCGCATCTCCCCGCCCCGATCGGCGTAGGCGCCCGAGCCGCTCACCTGCTCTAGCTCATCGGCAGCGGGCCTGCCTGTCGACGAGCGCCAGACGACGCGCTGGGCATAAGCCGGGCCATGTCGTGCATGGGCCGCCGCGCTGCGCAGGCCTGCTGGCCGAGCCGCCCCGCGGGCTCAGTGCTGTGTGCGTGGGGAGCACAGCACCGGGCAATGTGCACAGTACTGACTGAATCCATTCTAAACTATTTTTATTTTTCTGCACAGTATTTAAAATTTTTCATATCTCAATTAATATGCAATAAATTTCTAAAAACTTGTAATTTCAATATCTGCTCATATATACATTTAATTTGCTATTTTTCTGGTTTTGTGTGTATTATGTATATTTATTGTTCCTCATTTTTAATCGTTAGATCGGGGAAGCTTTAGGGAAATTTAGGAAAATCAGGAGCTGCATCCGCAGGATTCAAAGGCAAGTGTTGTTGACGCATTTGGATGTCGTTTTAAAATATTTTATAGAATTTACAAAAAAAATGAATGCTAAGTTGAAATAATTAAAATTAGTTTGTAGGATTTAGCTAATTGCCTAAACACCAAATAAGTCCATGTATTACATGTTTACCTATATAGCTCTAGGAATAATTACTCTTGTCTAACTGCCATTCCATTTGATATATCTTAATATGATGCTTTGCCATGCTTAGAATAAAATAATTTGTACTCTTTATATTCATGCAAATGATTGATAAATGCATGATTATTGAAAAATGAGAAGGCCGTGGGATACTTTCGGAAGCGTGTCCTCTGCCTTTGCCATAGTGCATAGTGTTTTATGAGTGAAAGAGTACCATAGCGAAACTGTAGCATTGACACTGTAGCAAACAGTACCCTTTTTACCGTACTGAGTTACAGTTTATTACTATAGCTACAGTGATCTATGAGATAAACTGTAGAGACAACAGCAGAGGATACAAATGCAGAGGATACAAATTCGATACTTTCCAAAGATAAATATGTTTTTGTAAAATGGAGGTTTAGGCTAAGGGTAATTAAAGCTGCAGTGATTGCGTCGGTCTCGAGTTCTTTGATTAGTTATAGTGTGTTGCCAGTATTCTTTTGGGATTTCAGAATGTGGTTGTAGCA
The DNA here is from genome assembly GCA_036346145.1 of Olyra latifolia. Taxonomy (NCBI): domain Eukaryota; kingdom Viridiplantae; phylum Streptophyta; class Magnoliopsida; order Poales; family Poaceae; genus Olyra; species Olyra latifolia. The sequence continues at coordinate 35,291,391 of CM070524.1, read as the reverse complement.
GTGATTGTTGTTGAGTGATTTGGCAGTGATTGCCATGGAGTAAAATATTTTTGAAAATAAAAATGTTTTCACAAAATGCTTTTGAAGCTTAATATGAAAAATTACAAAATTGGTTATTTGCAAAATACTCCTCACCCCCTTTTTAGACTTAGCCTCATTATGTATAGTCCTTACTTGCCGAGTATGAAGTATACTCACCCTCACCTTTTATACGGGGTTGCTCATTCCAACGAGCAGAAATCTACACGGATGCCGAGGAACAAGCTGAGTAGGAGTTAGGCTTTGAGGAAGACTTCTTAAACATTTAGGCGTTTCGTGCTTTTCCGGCCAAAGCTTGTGGAGTTTTTGAGTCTTCATGAATAACACTTTATTATAATCTTTATTTCCCCTGCTTGACCTCAGGGTTGTTTATATAATAAACTAATTATTATAATAAAGTTTGCAAATGTTGGCTATGATTCATTTTGTACGGACTGTGTGTACTGGTTTGATCTAGGGATTGATACGGTAAGCATAGAGGGTTTGGACATCCGGTCCGAGTCCTGACAAGCATAGACAGATGGGGAGAAGTTTTATAGACGCAAACTGATCTAGGGACTAATACGGTAAGCATAGAGGGTTTGGACACCAAGTCCGAGTCCTGACAAGCATAGACAGACGGGGAGAAGTTTTATAGACTCAAACGGAAGAAGTTTTGTAGGCATCAGGACATAAACAAGTCTTGCACGGGGAACATAACAGAAACAGTTTATTACGCTCGCATCTATGATGTTGAGAGCGAGGAGTGGCTGAAGCCTAAAGGCCTGTTCTCCTCAGCTTATCTAATCTGCTAATCTGACTTATCTCGTAACTTCGAGAATTTTTTGAGGTGGTCTCGAGAGTCGGATACCCTTGGTTTTTAGGATTTAGGGAGCTTTGAGACACGCCTACGAGATTAAAAAAAAAGGGATTCAAAAAATAATAAAAAAAGTCAAATAAGTCAATATAAGCCACGTCTTATCTAACTTATTTTGTATCTTATCTGACTTATATTGACTTATTTGATTTTTTATTACTTATTGAATCTGTTTTTTTATCTCATAGACATGTCTAAAAACTCCCTAAATCCTAAAAACCAAGGGCAGCTGACTCTCGAGGTCACCTTGGAAAATTCTCGAAGTTACGAGATAAGTCAGATTAGTAGATTAGATAAGCTAGGGAGAACAGGCCCTAAATATATAGGTGAAAGCATCACGGGAGATGAGCAATTCCAATATTGTGGGCATGCATTGAAAAATCCTTACGGGAAAATGTAAAGAACCAGAGACGAAACAATCCCATCAAGTGCATAACTGTGATAAAGGGCCCACTATGATATTCAAACTTGACAAAATGGGCTTCAAAGAAAATTGAGAAGATGGTCTTCAAAGAAAATTGAGAAGATGACTGCCGTGTGGATCGGGATAGGGGTGGGGCACGGTAACGGTATCCCTCGTAGGCTTATATAAATGGGATAAGGTTTCTAGCAGGTATTAGTTCTATGGATAATGCTAGGGATCGGACGTTCGATACTTCAGAAAAAAATCGAATGCTTTTTCAAAACATATGTAGCGAACAGTTGAAATATGATGGCAGTGCGTCTCAAACATCGTGATAATGGGATCCACTGGCTGCGTCTCCACCCCTCTCCTCCCCTTATGTGGCCTCCCCACCCAACCCTCCACCGTTGGCAGCACGACTCCGGCAAGGATCCATTGGGGAAGTGGTCCGCGTTCCTCGTATGAGATTGAAACATCGTTATGGGCAAAGTAATGATAAAATATGAGCAAAGTGCTGATGAAAACATGCAAGAAGTTTTGATAAAACATGGACAAAGTGCTAGTGACACATTATGGGAACATGGTTAGAATACTAAAGAAACATGGGTGGAGCACTAATAAAACATTGTCGAAGCGATGTTCCCAAAGATGTTTCACCTCATGTAGGCAAATATTTCACAAAATCAAATATCATGTTTCACAAAAGCAAACACCATGTTTCAACAGAACAAAACCAATGTTTTATAAGCAAAATAAAGTGTTCCACATGCAGGGTGTTTCACCTCATGTAGGCAAATATTTCGTAAAAGCAAACATCATGTTTCACAAGAGCAAACACCATGTTTCAACAGAACAAAACCAATGTTTTATAAGCAAAATAAAGTGTTCCACATGCAGGGTGTTTCACCTCATGTAGGCAAATATTTCGTAAAAGCAAACATCATGTTTCACAAGAGCAAACACCATGTTTCAACAGAACAAAACCAATGTTTTATAAGCAAAATAAAGTGTTCCACATACAGGGCGTTTTACCAAAGCAAATATCATGTTTGACTAGGTAAAACACAATGTTTCATGTGTACCAAGGTAATGTTTTAAACCAAAATACCCTTCTTCTTTAATCTCTAATCTCTTTTCCAAAACTGGCCATTTTATTCTCCAGATCTGGTGAGGCCTTACCAGATTTGGCCGCTGAGCTTGTCAGACGAGCTTATCAGGAGAGAAGAGATGGGGAGGGGAGAGAGAGAGAGAGAGAGAGAGAGATGGAGAGCCATTAGAGAGCGCATGTGGCGAGTGATGCTGTCAGTGGCCTGTCAGCGAGCTGTTGCGGGAAGAGAGAGAGAGAGAGTAGAAAGGAAAAGAGAGGAAAGTTTTGAGGAGAGAGTGTTTATAAGAAAGAGAAGAGGAGCCAAGTCAAGGGGTCACGATGTTACTCACCTAGGCTGCCTAGAAGACAGCGTCCGATTGAATCGGACGTACACCCTTGAGCATTTCCGTGGTTCGATAGGTGAAGTTGTGTGGTAATAGTTTTTCTTATAGTTGAAACCCTTTGCTCAATGATCTAAAAATTGTATTATTCTAAAAAAGGGCCAAAGCTTGCACACCATGTAATAAGATTGAGATCTTATTTTTACTTGTGCTATACAGCATGATTTACGCTGGATTTCGACTCGAACACTCTTCCTTCTATTCTTATTTTTAATTGCCGTGATGAGATGTCAGTACATCCATTCTCCCCTAAAAAAGGAACATGTGTACACGTACATCTCCTTTCCTCTCTCTGACACCCTCGGACCACACACGTCAGGAAATCCATACTTCCTTGAATACTTATTATTCTAGCTACACCTCCAACCTTCGCCTCAAATCTTATTACTAATTAGATGAACCATTAACGAACGACGCAGTGATGGATCATTCGTTGAGTTCGTCATTAGCATTCAGCTCTTGCGCTTGTATTAATTAGTTCCTCTCGAGCATCTCGCAGAACCTCTTGAAGGACTCGAGCTTCTGCAGCTTCATCTGGTTGTAGAACCGCGTTATGAACACGTCGGCGGCGCGGTCGATCTCGTCCTCGAGCCTGATTTCCGCTTCCCCATCGTGCCCCGCGTCTGCCACCAGCTGCTTCCCGCCCTCGCCGTCCTTCTCCTCCTCGCCGCCGACCGACGGAGAGCGCGCCAGGACCTCGTATTGCTGCTCGCCGTAGTCGTCGCTGCCGGCGTCCCGGTCCATGTTGAAGCTCGGCAGGCTGTTAAGCAGCACGATGGCCCTCTTCTCCTGCTCCACAACGAAGCTCGGCAGGCTCTGCAGCACGGCGGCCTTCCTGCCGCCTCCGCCGCCACCGCCCGCAAGAAGGTGGCTGCCATTGCCATGCTCGCTGGCGCCACGGCCTTCGCCTCCGCCGTAGTTACCGGCCGTGAACCTGCCGCCGTCGTCGTGACCGCCACCCATGATGGCGTGGATCTTGCTGTTGATAGCGCTCATCAGGAGCTTCCTGTTGCGGAGGATGCCGAAGATGATGAGCCGCGTCCGCATGGCGCTCGTCTTGGTGCGCATCGCCGTCGACTTCTCCTTCACCGCCGCGACGATGGCGGAGAAGAGCTGCTTCAAGAACTTGGACGCCTTCTTCATCTTATCTCGAAACGAATGGCAAGAAATGCAGCTCAATTGGCACTGGAGTATGCTGTTGATTGCTGCTGGTGGCTTAGCGCATCAGTTTCAGTGCACGCATGAACTCGTGTGTTTTCGCATGGAGTTTCCCAATAGGGTTTCATGGGTATATATAGAGGCGGTGAGATAAGAATGAGATGGCTCACCTTCATATCGTCATCTTCTTCCAAGAAGCTTCAGCATGCACATGGAGATGGATGCATGCATGAAAAGTTGTATGGTAGCTAGGAATTATGGGCACCAAGAAAAGGAGAGGAGAGGAGAGAGAGAGCGAGAGAGAGAGAGAGAAGGAAAAAGTAACCAGTAACGTCAAAGGCTAGCTGGTGATTAAAGCGAAAGTGGTAACAAAAGATGATCAATAGTTTGGCAAACTAAAGTAACAGCAACGTACGTCGATCAATGGTGCATCATCTTCAAAAGTTGATGTTTTTTCGTGTGTGTGATGTATGGTCCCAATTATAGGTTGCATATTGGGTCATATAGCTAGCCACTGATTATGCGCAACAGTGGTATGTTGCCATCCATGAGTAGGACTGCTGCTTTTGAGGCTTTGGTGAAGTAGCAAATATCTTGCTCATGGAGTTGCAACTTGCGGCTGTGCAAGATTGCGGCTGCCCCCCTTGAGTACATATTCTTCGCTTGTCATTGTCCATTTAATACTTTATGCTATTCAAAGACCTGAACAATTCCTGCCCAATTGCCATCCAAAGTGAAGTGCACGGATAAACATATTTTGTGATAAGAATTGAATGGTTCCAAATTCTAATGAATAGCCATCTCTTATAAAGTGTAACTAGTCGTGTGCCCATGCGTTGCAACATATTATATGTATGTCATATGATTTCTCAATTGATAGAATCTAAATACAAACAATTTAATTTAAGCAAGATAACAAATTTACCAGTAATTTATTTGATTGCCCATGCGCTGCAATGGTTCAAATAAATATGATATAAATTATATGAGATGTTGATGTTATATCATTTTATAATTAATGAAATTTTAAATATGATAATTAGTTGTTAATGCGACGTAAGACTACTCTAGAATATAAGTCAGAACAAAGTGGTGATGGCATTTTTGTGTAAACACTTGTAACTTCAAGACCATTGTAATTAATTTCATACAACTACAAAGGCATTGATGAAGTGATGTACCACATCACCGGTTATCACCAGTGGAGCCTTTTAAGTAGTAAAGGTAAATATATATTGAGTGCAGTTTTTCCCCTTGTGCAGAGCCCTTCGATGGTACTCCAAGACCCATGCACCTATCTTCCCTTCGCTCATTATATTTTTGCAAAACCTCCCAAGTTTCTCAAATTCTCACAGGCCGGCCAAGGCAAGGTTGGGGCATAGCACAATGGACGGAGCTAGCAACAGGGTGGTTGAAGGTCTAGCTGCCATGCTTGGGTCGAGGAGGAGGCGGAGATAGAGAAAGAGAGATGAGGGACGTCATTGCAAGAATTTGAATAAAGAGAAGTTTTTTTTTGCAAAATATGTTTAGATGGTAGAGTGGATACATGGATCTTAGAACATCATCAAATGGCTCCACCTATATAAGGATACCCTTGCACGAGGGGGTTTGCTATTATGATAACATGTTAGGTGTGTTCATTCATCACCGTTGATTTAAGTTGAATTAATAGGTTGCATAGATTAATCTTATTCTCAAGTAAATGGGCCGAGCTCAAGCAACCCAAGCCTGCTACCATCATGATAGAAGAAGATCGAGCCCGATATATACAAGGTCAAGCCGAGCTCGAGTTGACTCGAGCCAAGAGGAGGGTTTGTGGTTAGATCGAAAAAGCTTGTAATTATATTTTAGCAATAAGAACTTGTACAGATCCTAACCAATTAAAGTTTGAACTAGCTAGACTCAAAAAGATTAATAGTTATACTTTAATAAAATATCTCGCACAAAAGATTAGCCAAAGCTCGAGATCGACATGAAAAAGCTTAATAACGAACCTTAACCACGTTACTTGAGCTCGATCGTCTTTGTTAGGTTGACAAGCTTGAGTCAAGCTCGAGCTTAGCTCATTTTGGAGCTGAGTTGCTCGAGCTTTCTTTTTCTATGTTTGAGATCTTATAACTAAAAAATGCAATCACCCGTAATAAAAGTTCAACAATAAGTACTCTTCAGGACATTATTAACCGGTAGTGAAATTCGCATCTTCCAAAAACCCTTTGTTTAAGAACATGCTTAAACTTGTAACCAACAGAACTAACCATCCAAATAAACTAATAAATGACCTAATATATTTGCCAACGTATACGGTAAAAAGAGCTCCTTAGATTAATTAAAGAAGCACCTGATCATCTACGTACTAATCTCTAAAGCTGATGAAGTGCACCATCATGATCATCATCATCATTATTCCGCCAGTTCGGCCACGAGAATTCCAGTGGCTAATCGCGCTGACACTTTTGGGAAGCCTTCGTCGCTAAGGTTCACCTCCGCCGCGATCGATCTGTTAGGTAGTGACCTTGCGGCCAGTGAGTGAGTGAGTGGCATCATGCATTCTTGCAGTCATGCATGCATGCCTCCAACCTAGCTACTAGGGTTACGATGCAAACTGCTGTCCATCACTCCATGGACCAAACTTTCTCCCAAAGGCCGATCGAGGCCAAAACGTACGTACGTAGGCCAAATCTTTCGTGTCTTTACCCTGTAAAAGATACTGCCAATCTGCAACATCTCTCTATGGCTCTGAATAATCTGAGATCCTTCGCTGTAGATGAACGAAAGTTCAGTGAGGATGGAGTACTACTAGGTAGGTCAGAGATAGATTATTAGCGGATTATTGCCAGTTGCTATGCCATTCGGGGGCTGTCCCTTTTGTTGTTCGCCGTATGAGCTGGGCCTCGCCGACGGCCGGCCGGCCGGCCGGCCGGTTTTCTTTGCTTTGCTTTTGGGCGATGCGGGTCAGCTGGCGGCTGTCTTCTTCTGATGCCTTTTTTTTTTTTGGTTCGAGAGCTTCCTCCGGTGATACATTATTTCATGCATGCAGATGCGCGTAGTTGATATGCGTATATTTAACGGTTAATCCGAGAGATTAAACTGACCCCATGGTAGAATGTGATTGCAATATTACATATGTCAATTCCTTAATTTTAGATGAACTCTGCCTTTTTCAGAGCAAGCCTAAGATCGCCACTTTAAAATTTTGCCCGATAGACCCGATATTTCTGATTATCGGAAAATTTTGATGAATCTGGGTCGACAATTTTTTTTAAAAAAATTCGCCCGACTCATAATGTTCTGTCATGGTTATGAATTTCATTTTATATACAATAAAAATCGTATAAGTCCAAGTTTTGTTTGCATGATAAAAAAAATCTAGGACTAGTTGATAAACCTATTATTGGTCGATTTTCGATGATTACCGGGCGCTAATCAAAACGCTGTTTCAGAGACACACTTGTGTGGGAGCACATGGGAAGCTTTTGGTTGAGGAAATCCCATGGGTCATTCATCGAAGGTACCATGCATCTGTACGTTGCTTCATGCATGGAAGCTCGTACAGGCCAACCAATCATCCTTACAAGCAGCTCTTGTCTGCTTCTCATCTCTTGACAGATCATTACCATAATAATGCCAGCTGATTAATTAATACTCTCTTCGTATCACAAAAAACTTGTTGTTTGAGATACGTGCAAGTCAAAGTTATGAAAATTTTATCTAGAATTTTTTGAACTATTTAGATTGAGCACCTCAAAACCATACGTATAATAGATTCGTCTAGAAAAGCTCTTTTATAATATCATAATTTTAATGAATTTTATAAATAAATTAGAATAGTAACTAGTGATCAAAAAGTTGTATTTGTCAATATTCAAAACATTAAATTTTTGTAATACAGAGGGAGTAACTAAGCCCAATCTGTCCAGTAAAGCACAGACTTGACAAAGCCCCTCTCTTTCTTATCGCTACTTTCAGATTCTTGTCACCTGCACATGCCAGCACCAAAAAGGGCGCCCAGATACATGTATCCATGTTAGATTCGCGGTCGGTTTCGTTTCCTAAGCTTTTTTTTTTTCTCTTTTTCCCTTCCCTACTTATGTGCTGCACATGACGTCCAGATAAGATGATCTTTTGTTAACGGATTAATTAGTTAGATGCCACTGCTTAATTGTCTATTTCTAGAACTGCTACCGCTCAATTGTAACTTATAAACTCGTCACCGCTCGCTCGCTAAAATTGAAATCCTGTTATTTTATAAGTCTCAAAGCATATTTTACGCATTGAGTCAGCCGGATCATATTTCTTCGACAGTTTTGCCCCCACCTCTTTTCCCTCCTTTCTTCTTTCTTCCTCTCTCTCCTATTCTCCTAGATCTCTCTCCTCCCTCCCAATGCGAGCAAGAGAGGAGGCGAGAGGATGCCGCTTGTCGGTTGGTCCAGGATCATCGTTCAAGGAACTGTATACCAACAACACACAGGAGCGTGTGACATCCTAAAATCTTAGATTGAAATTTAAACTCAAATTCAAAATTTTATTCTTATCCAATTCTTGAATTCAAAATACAGTTCAAAAATTAATATATATATATATATATATATATTATTTCTTTTCTTTTCTTTTTCCTCTTTTCCTTTTCTACCTTTCCCTTTTTCCATTCTTTTCCGTTTCCCTTCAATGGCCATGGGATTTTTTTTCCCTCCCTCCCTTCTTTTCCTTCATCAGCCGAACTCCTCCTATCTCTACTATGCATCTCCAAACCAATCTACAAATCAAATCCAATATGGACTCTATCCCAAACAAAATTGTTGCCAATTCTATCTCCAATTGGATTCCATGTCAAACTCTTCCAAACCCCCATACATAACCACAAAATTCATCCCCCATGAGCAGCAAGAGCCCTAGGCATACAAGCGGAAGCCCTAGGCATACAAGCCAAGCCGCTGCCTCCTCTGTTCTCTCTCTCCCGCCCGCACTCTCAAGCTCACTCTACCACTCCCTCACCACGGCATCCTCTCGTGCCCTCTTATCCACTCCCAGCAGCCAAATACTACAGTACAGCCCAAGATGAACAGTACCTTACAATTTTTTGGAATTTTTATTATTTTGCTGCGATCTCATTCTAGCTCCAAATCCGGCGATTCCAGTTTCTAAAAATTCAAAAAATTCATATTTATTTACTGTAATTTCATATAATTTTTTAATTTATCTACTATTTCTGATATTTATTGTTGTTTTCTTGTTTTACGTGTGTTAGACCTCGTGGGTAATGGAGGAGAATCCTTTGACACCGTCGGCATCTAGCAAGTTCCCGAAGATCAGGAAGGCAAGTCTTTTCCCTAGAATTCTAATTTCTAGATTCTGCCAAAACTATTATTTAATTAAATTATGTGTATTTGCTATAGTAATTCCTAGTGCATGTCGTCGTCGATTTATAAGTTATGTGCCCATTGCCATAAAAACCTTAGGATAATATTATTACATAAATTGCTACTGTTTTCCATGAATTTAGATGGTTTAGCATTACTTAGATAGCTTCGAATAGTGATTTACTCCTATGATCATTCAACAACCCAATTATGAGATAATTGAGTATGAGAATAGAGAACTTGGGATTTATGGTAGGATTGTTCACTCATTAATTAAAATTTGATCAACTAATAATTTAACTAAGTGCGGGTGACCTAAGTCGACGCTTCAATCCCTAAGGACCGATGATCGTGATGGATTTAACTAAGAATTTATCGTGCGACCATAAGCCCAGTATGGAACGTGGCCTAATTTAGAGGGAGAATAATGCCAGAATTGTCAACGTACTTGCACCGTGGGTGAGATCTCGAGGGATGCGCCATCGCTGGTATATTGCTCGAATGGAATTCCAGGGTACTTATGTGACCTATTAGGTATTACTGTGACAAGTTCGGGGTTAGTCTTTTAATAGGTTTTGTTATGATGCTATCCAACAGGAGAGTATTATATCTTGCAGGAAAAGCGTACAATCTCTATAGAGTGTTAACCCATTCGAATGGTCGTGCTCTTGGTTATGAGCATCTTGATGGTTTTTCACATCGTAGCTGCACCTTAATTAATTTGACTTAGGTAAGGTTTATATAACATACCCAAAATTTCAAATTTAGTACAAAAATTTTTTCCAAAAATTTATAATTATGTCCTTATAATCATTCCTAATTTTTAAATAATTTTCTAAACTAAGCACCTATTTATTCTCTAAAGAAAATACCCTATCTCTCTTTTTCTAAAAATAAAAATCCCATAAAATAATAAATATTATTTCATATTTAGATTATACTCATTTTAATGAATTTTTAGAAATTTAGTTTATATTTTTCTGAGCTTCCTACAGCTCTGTATGAATTTCTAAAACTATATTTAAATTCTGAAAACCCCTTTCCATTTAAATCCGATACCTTCCTTTTTAGGCAAGCCCAAGGAATACGCTTTCCTTTTATGGAAATGCATTTCCACTTAAACCTATCCCACGGCCCCTCTCACTGTCCTGTAGGTCCCATTTGTCAGTCTCCCTATTTCCTAATCTATTGGCACCCATTGGATCTCAATCCAACGGCAGCCCACCTTCTTCTTCCTTTTGCCGCTGTTTCCTTCTTCCTCCTTGCGCACCGCCTTGCTCAGCCGCCGGCGCCGCCAACATTCACCGGAAAATCACGCCGCCGCTGTTTCTAACCTCCCCTACCCCGGATTCCGTCACCACCAAATAGCCCACGCCACCGCCAACGCTCTATACGACCTTACTGCCTTCATCATCCTTTGATAATCCACCAATCCGCCGCTGCCACTCAGCGCCGCCACCGTCACCTTAAAGCTAGCCATTCTTGGCCATCACTCTACCTTAGCCTATAAATTCCCTTTCTCAACGTCGCATTCCTTCAAGATCTTCTCCCCAGCCATCTATACTCTCTCCTAAGTCCCTAGCCACCCCACTACCGCTATCTTCCCAAACTCCGGAGACCACCTCCCTCGCCGCCCCGATGCCTCTCTGGCCTCGGTTCCTATAGAGAAAACCTATCACTCCTCACCGCGAACCCGACCCATCCCTTGCCCAAGCCCAATGCTCAACGGAGATCCTTCCTCGCTGTCGCTCTGTCACCCCGCCACCATGGCCTCACCGCCATATCAACTCCGGCCACCCCGAACTCCTTCAAGATCACCAAAAGGACCCCCTCGATCCCAATTCCATTAAATCCCGATCAATTTCTCACCGTCGGCTCTCCTCCGTCGTCGCCGGCGAAGCTATCGCCGCCCCCTCTAGTTTTCCCCATTTCCTGCCATTGACACCTGTGGCCCCGTCACCCCTCGTCGTCCCTTCTCACTTTCTTTGCCCCACTTGTCGACCTCTCGGACCTTCTTGACGACAAATTGGGCCAAGCCCAACACTTATCAGCTGAGTAAGCCTTAAAGCTCTTTTCTTAATTCCATTTCCATTTATACTGTTTAAATATATTTAAAATATCAAATCACTTTTATAAATTCTACAAAAATTCATGAAAATCTAAAATGAATTAAATAATAATATAAAAATATAAAATATCATATTTTTCTAATAAAATAACCCTAATTAAATCCTTTTACCTACTTTCTTGTATATTAACATATTCCAATTCTAAATAAACTTAGTAAAACTTCCAATATAAAACTTACTCAAAATAATGTTTTATATCTAGAAATAATATTTCTACATTTTTCAAAACCTACAGAAATTCAAATCTAAATTTAAACCCTTTCTCTAACATAATTAGAACTTTCCTTAAAATATAAAATTAATATGAAATTATATTAGTAAATTTTACATATCCCATTCAAACCTTTTTAATATAAGGATCTTACTAGTAAATTTCACATAATCCACTCAACCGATATAAACATTTCCATATAAAATAATAATGTCAAAACCAATCCTTTTTAATTACTATCATTATAAGGTTAAATAGAAATATTACTATTCCAAAATTAATAACAATAAAACTCTCCATAATCCCTATTTATAAACACCAATTATAAATCATATACATTTAAACTAAACCTAATTACACCCTGAATTAACAAATCCATACACTAACCATAACTTTATGCTACCCAAATTACCTATTTTATATAAAAACTCCTACCCCTTTTTCTTTTAGAAAATATTTTTTTAACCTTTTAGAAAATCGTACAGCCCATCACCCCTTTTACCCCAGAACCCTTTTAATTTGTCGTTTATTTAAAACTTTTCTTATTTGAATATTTATTAGAATTTCTCTCTTTTTACAACGTATAGACAACAAAATACGTCCTCTAGAAAGAATGTCCAAAAGATACAATAAGTGTGATCCGATCTTCAAATAAGGCAGGTTTTCTTATCCTTGATACATTTTGATATACCTACATTTTCTTTATTTATTAATTATTGCATATATTTTCTAGTTATTTATTTATACATTTAAAGTATAATTTTTATCCAAGCCCCAATACCTTAAAAAGCCACCCTAAAATAATCAACCTCTGATAAAACCCTAGTATAGGCAAAAACATTAAAATTTGATTATCTCATGAAGAATGGAGAATTAGTCTATACAAATAAGTTAGATTGGATAACTTATTTGTTCTGGAAAAGTTGTAGTCTGGAAGGTTGATTGAATTTATATAGAGCAATTCAGAAAGATTGCTTTGTTGGCTTGGGTAAGGCACCCCGGGAAAAAGGTGCAACACTCAAGGGCACCATGCTGAGTGTTTGGTTGAGTTAAAGTCTGGATTCGTTGCTCTATAAAATATAGAAGCAAATTCAGAAATATCTTTATCTTTGCCATCTTGGGCTAGAGTCACAGTAAGTATGGCTGGTGGAAACACTCAAGGGCAGCGAATGACAAGGTCATTCGTAAATTGTTTGCTTCTATAAAAACTTGGGTTTAAAATGAATAGGAATGACACATTGAACATCCATCCATATAGGAAAGCTGTTATATGGGTAAAGCTCGATAGGTTCTGCAAAGCTAATAACAAATTCATCGATGGACCTTATTCGGGTATATGAAGTTGTGTCAATTGGGTGATGCCTCTCTTATTTACCAAAATCCATGAATTTATCTTATGGAAAATACTGTCTAGATTGCAGATGAATAAGGATGGAGAAAGATGATAGAATTTGATCCATTATTATTAATTGTTTTAAAATAATGATAGGACTTGTCGGCGGTTGAGAGTACGGGACCCCCAGGCGCTGAGCTTATTTGTTGAGTATGAGGATCAACCGGCCTCCTTCCTGCGGGCTTGGGGGCTTTCGAGAATCCGAGCTTCGATCAAGTAACCATTAGCGACAAGCACACACGATTTAAGTGGTTGGGCCCTCGTGTGGAGGTAATGACCCTATGTCGATGGTGTCTATACGAGATCTGAGAAGGATTCTGGGAGATGAGTTTTTACATGGGAGGATGAGCTTGGCTGAGATGGTGCTAGCCGGAGCCCTACGGTGTCTGTGCGTGTTTCCTAGCACTAACCTTTACATGTGCAGCAATATGGCCTATTTATACACGGTGTAATCGGTGTCCTAGTGGAGATGGCGCTCTATTGTCCAATGGTATGGAAGAACGCCTTCTCGTCCGTGATCCGAGCTGTCCTCAACTTGCGCCATCGCCATCATTCACGTTTTACGGAAAAAGGCATGGGAATAGTGTAACAAGGCGTGGGTTGGTGGCGCGGCCCCTGTGACTGGTGCGGTTATGCAGAGCAGCGTCGAGCATTTAATGCAGCAGAGTGGAGAGGGCCTAAGCGGTCGGGGAGGAGACCGGACTCGGGTCCGAGCAAGATTGGCTGTCCCCGAGCCCCGAGCAAGGACTTCCTTGCTCGGGGGGCGGCTCCTTGCTCGGGGGAGGCCGGCGTTTTTGTGTTTTAGCGTGTAATGCTTGAACGTCCTCCAGTCCCGTCATCTAGCCCCGAGCTTGAGTGGCGGGCCGCCGGTCCCCTCGAGGCTCATCAGATCGAGGCCTTTTAGTTCGGACGTTGGACGAGAACCTAGGCATTGCCCGATCAGGTAAGCGAGGCTAATCGGGCGAGACTTTGGGTCAGCCGAGCTCAAGGCTGCCCGAGCAGAACTTCGGCTTGGCCAAGCGCAAGGCTACCCGAGCAAAGTTTCGGTCGGCGGCGAGGATCATCCGGCGAGCTTAGTTGGCCGAGCAAGGGTCGCCTGAACGGAATTCGAATCGTTGGTCTTCCAACGGTTACTTGTGAATGGGTTAGCGGTTTTAAGGCGACGTGACGACCGTACGTGCGCCAGTTCCAGAGATTTCCGGGGCGGTTTCTTTAGTGGGAGAAGGATAAAAAACCGTCGATCTTTTCCCACCAGTACGCTGCTTCTTTTCCTTCTCTTCCCTCTGCTTTCTTCTTCCTTCGCCTTCTTCTTCCGCTGCCGTCTTCCTTCGCCGTCTTCTTCTTCCGCTGCCTTTTTCGTCTGATGGCGAAGTTTGTTCCCTCTCGAACTACCGCCGCGCGCCTGGAGGACCTCGTGGCACAGGGCCACCTTGACCCTAGGTCTTGGCGTGTTCCCGATGGTGAGGCCCTCCCGGTGCCGGCGGAAGGTGAGTTCGTGAGTTGCGAACTCTCGCCATCAACGGACTTCGCTCTCGAGTCGAGTTTATGGCGCGGTCCTTGCCCATTGCGATGCAGAGGTCACCAACCTCCACCCTAACTCCATTCTAATCCTAAATCTCTTCTCCCACCTTTGCGAGGGCTTCGTTGGTGTACCGCCGACGGTGAGCCTGTTCCTTCATTTCTACATGCTCCATCGCATTGGGGGGTCGTCGTCGATGGGTCTTGCGTACTTTAATTTCGCGAATTCATAATCGTACTCGTACCCCCTTCGCTACTGAAGGACTCTGTCATTTGGCGGAACGGTGGTTCTACGCGAAGAAGGGGCGGATTATGGATTCCATTTCGGAACAAGCGTGGGAGAAGAAGGACCTTCCTCGTCGCGTGTGGAGCGGAGGAAAAGAAGATCCTCGACACAATCCAAGTGTTGGCGGCAATGACTTTGGCCAGGCGAGCCATTGCGAGACTTCCTCAGAACCGGGTCTCTCCCTGCGCCTGGGAGCATCCTTCTTCGAGATCGCCGGTGGGCGACATTACTCATGGGCGGACACCGTGGGTTTTCTTACTCGGATTCTTTGCTTCGTCGGGTTCTTCCTGATTTTGTCTCTTTGAAGCTCGGACGACCGATGGGTCGACGGCGGGTGGCGAGCTCTTCGCCTTGGGGAAGGAGGAGAACCCGGACCTGGGCCGGCGAGGACCAAAGCGTTCTCGACCGTTCGAGCGAGGTTCGTTTATCGTCGATCTTCACGCTTTCGGCGGATTGTCCCTGTAATGATCGACCTCCGTCTCGCGGACCGGCCGCCTGGAGGCCGTCTTGCGCCGAGCAACCGCCGAGACGAAAGGGAAACGGCCTCCAACGACGAAGGTGGCCTCGAAGAAGAGGAGGGGGGCCTCGCAGGTGTCCGATGAGGACGAGGAGCCGCTGCCGAAGCGACCGCAGCTCGGGGCCTCTTCGGTGGTGGCTCTGCAGACAGCGTCCGTCGGCCGGGTCTTGCGTCTCGCCGAGGCACAACCCGCCGCGACCTCACTGGAATCTGAGTACGCAGTCTGAGGCTGTCCCGCTGGTTTGCTCGATACTCTAGGGATTATCCCACCACACTTTGCTGATTCTTTATGATCGCGGCCGACCTTCGCCGAGCCGAGCGGCGGGCTCAGCGGGAGAGGGACGCCGGAGGAGGAGCCCGGGCGGATCCGGACCGGACCGGGGCGGCGTTGTCCTCGTGGCTCAAGGGCCCGAGGGACGTTGCCCCCGGGGCGGAGCTCGAGGAAGAACTCAAGAGCTTCCTCCAGTGGTCGAAGGAGCACCGTCCAGAGTGGCTCGAAGCGGCGAGCCTTGCCCGGACGGGTGCTGGCCTGAGCAGAGCGGGGGAGGCTGTCCCTCCACCGTCGGGGGGGACGGAGAGCCCCTCGAACCAAGCGATGGCGCACGGAGGACCCTAAGCGGAGGATGCCGCGTCGGGCAAAAGGTCTGCGGGGCGCCAAGAAGAAGGTAAGTTTCCCTGAGTCCGACCTTTTTCTCATCCGACTGCGTGTTACCGCGGTCTCAATTTTCTTTTTTCGAATATAGTCAGGGGCCCGTGGGGGAGAAGACCCCCTGTGCTTTTGACAGAGGCAAGGGCCAGGGTCCTGATTACGGAAGCATTTCAAATCGCAGCGTCCCGAATCATTGCAGATCTGGCGGCGACGATCGTGATGGAGCGGTGCGGGGAGGGCGGCGGCGAGATGGCGGGGAAGAGTCCGAACAATACTCGGAGGACTCCGCTCCATTGGTGCTCAGGCGTCGAAGGGAGTTGGCACCGAGTGACGACGCGGTCGATCCCCTGGGGGACGAAGAGCGTATCGGCGCCCTCTCCTGCCTGCCGCGGGCGCGTAGTGTCGCAGCCGCGATGTCGGGCTTGAGGTGGCGGGACACCTCGGCCCGAGCTCGGGGCTCCGAACAAGGCGCCGAGGGTGAAACGGCTTTGATGGTTCGTGCCCGGCGTTAGGCGAAGTGGTGAGAAGCTCGGCCCGGTGTGGAGGATGTCGGTGGTCTGTGGAAGCGAAGAGGCGGGGGGGGGTTCGGACTACGAGCACGGGGGGCGCTGCTTCTTCAAGCTCGGGGAACATCCGCGTCGGCCCCCGGCCCAGGCTGAGGGTGCTGCTCGAGCGTCACCGTCATGAGGTAATTTCTTGCTATGAGCAACTTTTGCTTGTAACTTTGTTGATAGCTTCTTTGCTTGTAGTTGTCTGCTGAGATGGATGGTAGGCGCGAGCATAGAAGCTTGGTGCCGATCAAAGTGGCGGTGCGCTCTGAGTTAGGGAGGCCCAAGCGGAGCTCGCCTGGTCGGAGCGAACTCGAGCATACTTTGGAGTATGCTCGAGTCTGAGAGAACTCTCGGTCCTAGGAGGAGCTCGGCGGGTCCATAAAGAGCTCGAGGAGGAGTGGCAACAGGCCGGGCGGAGGCCGAGAGGGTGGCAAAGCTTCGTGAAGAGATCCGGCCGGGGCGTGAAGCCCAGATCGAGGTTCTCCAGCTTCGGAGTCGTCTTGAAGACGTGGAGGCGGAGCTTCAAGCTAGTAGATCTAGGGGGTAGTGTGTGTGGTGTTACATGTGTTTGTAACAGACACCTTTACTTAAATACACGATGTTTTTTGTTTCTCTCTTGTGCATGCTTACATGGTTTTGAGGAAAAATATTTATGCTACTACTCACTGCCACATACCCACCCAGCCCCCTCGTGAGATCGGGCTTTAGTCGTGACTTAAAAACAAAAGACCGTGCACATGAAGCAACCGGGTAGGTAGGAGCACGTGAAAGAGGGGCGATGCGTAAAAAGGGCGATGTCCAGCCCCCTCGTGTGGCCGAGTCTTTGTCCCTGGTTGCGAGCAAGAGACCGGGCACACGAAGTAGCCGGACAGCCGAGGGTGCGTAAAAAAGGCGATGTCCAGCCCCTCGTGTGGCCGAGTCTTTGCCCCTGGTTGCGAGCAAGAGACCGGCACACGGCGCAGCCGCAGCGGCGAGGTGTGTCTGAAAAAGCGATGTCCAGCCCCTCGTGTGGCGAGTCTTTACCCACAGTTGCGAGCAAGAGATCGGGCACACAAGTAGCCGGGCGGCGAGGGTGCGCGAAAAAGCGATGTCGGCCCCTAGTGTGGCCGAGTCTTTGCCCACAGTTGCGAGCAAGAGACCGGGCACACGGCAGCCCGGCACCGAGGGTCTTGAAAGGCGATGTCCAAATTCGTGTGGGCGAGTCTTTGCCTGGTTGCGAGCAAGAGACCGGGCACGGCAATGGCCGGGCGGCCGAGTCTTGAAAAAATCGATGTCAGCCCCTCGTGTGGCCGAGTCTTTGCCCCTGGTTGCGAGCAAGAGACCGGGCACACGAAGTAGCCGCGAGTTCGAGTTACTAACTCCGGATTTTAATTGGGTTTGGGGATCGAAGTTTGCGAGGCACCACCAGGAACCTGCTGGGGCGATGTGCTATCGCCTTATCCGAGCAATGAAATTCGGGGCGGGGCGCATTTTTCGGATCCGTCGGCCGCTTTAAAAATCGGTTTAGAGAACAAGAACTTGTGATCGGGCGGGACAGGGAGAAAAGACCGAAAAACCTTGGGCAAAAAGAACTTGGATTACCATTCCTCTTTATTTAACAGGCTTGGAGATTTCGAGGAGAAGTCATTCGAAGATCCCATAGTTAAATAAGGGGGGATGGGCCAGAAAGGGGGAAGGTTAGGCGTGGAACCTGCGTAGCTGGGCGATATTCCACGAGTTGCTGAGGATTCGCTCGTCGGGGAAGGCGAGGCGGACAGCCCCCGGGCGCGAAGATGAGACGACCGTGAATGGGCCCTACCACCTAGGGGTCAGCTTGTTGGCGCGTGACAGGTCCTGGATGCATCGCAGAACCATGTTGCCGTTTTGCAGAGTCCTTGGTCGGATAGATCGGGCGGCGTGCCTGCGTAGAGCTTTCAGGTAAGCCACTGATCGGATGAGCGCTTGCTCGCGCTTTTCCTCGGATAGGTCAAGATCGAGCAACCTGCCCTGATGATCGTCGGCCTCTTCCGCGAGGTCCACGCGAGGCGATCTTAGAGTTATCTCGGTCAGAAGCATGGCCTCGGTGCCATATACGAGCCGAAAGGGCGTTTCGCCCGTGGCTCTACTGGGGGTGGTGCGGACAGCCCACAAGACGGAAAGGAGCTCGTCGACCCAGCCTTGCCGCAGCTTAGAAAGTCAGTCGAAGACCCGCTTCTTGATTCCTTGGAGGATCTGGCCGTTGGCTCGCTCGACGGCCCCGTTGCTCTGCGGATGAGCCACAGAGGCGAAGCAAATCTTGGTGCCAACGTCTTCGCAGTATTCTTGGAATAGTTCGCTGGTGAACTGAGTTCCGTTATCCGTGATCAGTCGGCTGGGAACACCAAACCGCGTGACCACGTTATTGCGGAAGAATTTCTTGGCCGCTGGGCGTAATGCGAAGATCTGGTTCAGCCTCTATCCACTTGGTGAGCGTGTCAATAGAGGCGAAGAGGTATCGCATCCTTCGCCCCTCCGGGAATGGGCCTAGGATGTCCAAATTTGAGAGAATGGCCAGTGAGGGAATAGTTTGGAGGACGTAGGCTGGTTGGTGCACCTGCCGGGCATGGAATTGGCATGCCCGGCAGGTGGTGACAATCTCTCGAGTGTCACCCAACGCTGTGGGCCAATAGTAGCCTATCCTGAAGGCCTTGCCGACGAGCATTCTGTAGGAGGAGTGAGCCCCACAGATACCCTCGTGCAAGTCCCTCAGCAGGAATTTCCCCTCTTCCTGGGAGACGCACTTGGAGAGGACTCCGAGCGCGCCTCTCCGGTACAGGGTACCCTCCACTAGCCTGTATAGTGGAGCTCTCCTGATAAGCCGGGATCTCTCGGCTTCATCCTCGGGCAATGTCCCGTTTGCCAAGAACTGGATGAATGGCGTCATCCAGGTGGCGTTTTGCTCGAGGAGGGAGACGTTGCCGTGCGTCTCATCTGCCTCTTCTCCGGAGGGAATAGAGGATTTTAGCAGGTGCTCCACGAGCACCCCTGTTGGGACGAGTTCCTGTGAGGTGCCCAACTTGGCAAGTTGGTCGGCGAGTATTTGCTCTCTGGCGCGTGAAGGATTTGAAGTTCTGAAGTTCCTTTCAACTTCCTCACCTCGACCGTAACGCGCCATTGAGTCATCGAGCACCAAACTCCTTGTTAACACGGTTTACGACTAACAATAATCCCTTTCACGGTTAGTCGTCGGACTAGCGCGAGCATGCTCGGAGCGGCGAGAGGCCTTCAGTACTCTCTCTGCGTTGTTGGTCGCAAAGAAAGTGTAATGTATGACGTCTTGGAGTTGCTCTCCTTGAGGAGAGATCGGCACAACTCCAGCCCCCGAGCGCTCGAAGGATCGCGAGCCATCGAAGAACATCATCCAGTGGGGTTCCTCGGTGCACCCGGTCACTTGCTCGGTCGGGGGGGGGGGGATTCGTCCACTCCGCCACGAAGTCCACCAGCATCTGAGACTTGATCGCTGTCCGGGTAACGAACTTGAGGTCGAATTCCTCGAGTTCTATTGCCCATTTTGCGATGCGCCCGGAAGCGTCGGGATTCCTGAGAACTTCCCTTAGTGGGAAACTGGTCGGGACCGTGATTGGGTAAGCCAGGAAGTAGTGGCGAAGCTTTTTAGAAGCCATGAGGAGGGCGTATAAAGCTTCGACTTGAGTGCGCTCCTTAGGTCCATGAATCACCTCACTCACGTAGTATATGGGCGGCTGATTCCCCTCCCGCTCGGCCACGAGCACGGCACTTACTGCCTGGGGGGAGGCCGCTAGGTAGAGCAAAGAGGTTCTGCTCGCCGGAGTGACCAGGGCGGGTGGGCTCGACAGGTACCTCTTAAGTTCCTTGAAGGCGTTGTCGGCTTCCTCGGTCCAGATGAAACCGTCGTGTTTGCGCAAGGCCTTGAAGAAAGGTAGTCCGTGCTCACCGAGCCGAGATATGAAGCGGCTGAGGGCCGCCATCCGGCCAGTGAGCGATTGGACTTCCTTTACATTCGAAGAACTGCATCCTCTCGGCAACCGATTTTTCGGGTTTGCGCCAATGCCGGACGACCCAATGACATACCCGAGCACCATGCCCGTGTGCACACCGAAAACACACTTCTCCGGATTCAGCTTTATCCGATGTTTTCTTAAATTACAAAAGGTTTCCTCGAGGTCCCGGATATGGGCCTCGGCTACAATACTTTTGACGACTATGTCGTCTACATAGACTTCTAGATTCCGCCCGATTTGGTCGGGAAAGGTCTTCTACATCAAACGTTGGAAAGTGGCCCCCGCATTTTTCAGTCCGAAGGACATGGTCGTATAGCAGAAGGTGCCGAAGGGGGTGATGAAGGCAGTCTTCTCTTCATCCTCCAGCGTCGGTGATCTGGTGGTACGGTCTGCGTCGTAAAACTCATCGGTGTGCTTCGCGTGGGCGTCGACCAACCGGGTCTATCGGAGAGAGGAAGTTGTCTTTCGGACCTGGTTGTTGATGTTGGTGTGATCAACGCACATCCGTCGCTTTCCGTTCTTCTTTCTAACTTCGACCGGATTTGCCAACGATCGAGTGCTCAACTTCACAAATGAAGCCGGCCTTCAACAAATTGTCCATTTGCTCCTTGATGATATCGGCCTTCCATTGCGGGAATCTCCTCGGCGCTTGGTGCCTGGTTTTTACGGTGAACCGCCCGAACAGTGCTCGATCACCTTCCTTGGGACGGGCATGTCGGACGGCTCCCATGCGAAAACGTCGGCGTTGCGGAGGAAGGTGACGAGCTCGTTTTCTATTCGGATCCAAGGCGGCCCGATGTAGACCACCTTGGGCGGGTCCTCCTCTGAGACCGGATGTGTTTGGTGCTCTCTGGGGCCGGAGGACCACTTTGGGCAGCGGATTTGCGAGAATCTTGCTCGGGCCAGCCCGAGGCTGGCCGACCAGGGGCAGCCATTATCTCATCGCACTCAAGGCGGCCTTATGGTTGCCCTTGGCGGTGATCACCCTTTGGTCCCGGAGCTTGAGGTAGTGAGTGCGCATGATGCGTGGCCGCCATGAACTTGGCGAGAGCTGGCCTGCCGAGGATGGCGTTGTAGGCCGACTCAAAGTCGACTACCTCGAAGGTGACCAGCTCAGTCCGGAAGTTGCTCGGGCTGCCGAAGGTCACGGGTAGGACGATCTGCCCCAGCGGGGTCATGGACGTGCCCGGGATAATGCCATGAAAGGGCATAGCAATATCCTTGATCTTGGATCGGGGGATTTGCATCTCGTCCAAGACCCGGGCAGATATCAAGTCCAGAGCGCTCCCTCCGTCGATAAACACCCGCGCGACCCTCGTGTTACTGATAGTCGGACAGAGCACGAGGGGGAGCTTCTGAGGCTTTGTCATTCCCAAGGGACAATCTTCTCGGGAGAAAGAGACGATCGTGTCCGACCATCAGAGGTGTTCAGGGGCCGAGCCGCCTCGGTCTACGTGGCAGACCTCGCGCGCCGCGGCCTTCAACTCCCGTCGGGAGGAGTAGGCCGCGGACCCCCCGAAGATCACCGCGATGTGGTGACTCGGCTCGTGGTATTCTTCGCTCTCCTGGCCCTGTGGGTCGGAACGTGGCTCGAATTTTTGGTCGGAGCCACCCTTTCCGGCGTCCGGAAGGACGGGTATGGGCCCCCGGCCGTTGTAAAAATCCTCGAGCCGAGCAACCCAGGTGCGGCAGTTGCGGAGATCGTGCCCGTGCACCTGGTGCAATGGACAGAAACGGCTGCTCGAAGGTCCTTGAGGCCCTCGTTTCTGCCCGGGGTTGCCCGGCCGTTGACCACCCACTTTGCCCGGGGAAGGGCGAGGCTTCTTTGGCCTCGGCGTGCAGGCGAGAGCAGCTCGCTCTGGAATGGCGGCCACCATCTTGGCCGCTTTCTTTTTCTTCTACTTGGCCTTCTTGTCGGACTTCTTCTTGTCCGAAGAGTCCATGCTTGCATTGCGGGGCGCTGGCCGGATCAAGGCGCTTTGCTTCCACGGCCTCCTCGGCGTTGATGTAGCGTTCCGCTCTTGGAAGAGTTCGCTGGCTGAGGAGCCGGAGTATAGCTCGAGATCCTGGGTGAAGCGGACGTTCTTAACGCCTTAGGTGAAGGCTTCGACGACTGCTTCATCCAGGATGCTCGGAATCGTGCTCCGTACCTAGATGAACTTCCGGACATAGTCCCGGAGGCTCTCGTCCTCCATCTGGACCACTCGTTTGTGGTCCTGCGGCCTCCCCAGGGGGGGGACAGCACCCCCGAAAATTCGCCCGCAGGGCCTCGCACAGTTGCGCCCAGCTGTGGATGGAGCCTTCCAACACGGCGGGGAAATAGTTCACCATTACTCCTTCATCACCACCGGCGGCCGTGACGGTGGTAGCGTACACCGAGAGGAACTCGTCCGGGTTTTAAGTCCCGTCGAATCTCTCGATGTGGCCCGGTTTGAACTTGGGGGGCCATGTCGCGCTTCGGAGGGCGCGGGAAAAAGCGGGGCACCCGTGGTCCGCCCGGGCGTCGTGCCCACGAGCATCACGACCCTCGTGCCCTCGGAGAGGGCCGAGGCGTGAGAAGACGTCGCCGCACCGAGTGCCGGGGTACCTGGCGGGGTTCCGCCTTGGTCGGCGCGAGGACGGCGCTCGCCATGAGCGCCTCTTGCCCGGGACTCGGGGTGACCCCGTTCCTGGGCGGAGTCGTGAGTGGAGCCACTGTCGCGGCGGCGCTTCGCCGTGACCATCGATCGAGGGCGATCACTATGTCGGCGGGGCGTCTGTCATTCGCCGCTATCAAGGTCGGCGAAGGTCGTGGCGAGAGTAGCTACCCTTAGGGTTTGGCTCTCTGGGAAGTACTCAAGTCGGCGGCGCGAGGAAGATCGCCGACCAATCGCTCCAGACCTTTCGCCACGGCGGCGCCTAGCTCGGCGGCTGGTCGAAGTTTGGCCGAGGTCACGTACCACGTGTGCCAAGGCCCGGCGGCGCTGTGGCTCTGTCGTCGGATCGGAGAAAGGGACGGAGGTGGCGACCCGGTCGTGGCGGCGGGGAGTTGGCGGTGCTCGGCCCCGGTCATCGCGACGGTCGCCAGAGCTCGATCGTCGAGTGGCCAGCCGATCCAGCGCGAAGGTCGAGCGGCGACGCGACTCGTCCTCGAGCTACGGAGCGAGGGCGTCGTCGGTGTCGCCATGTGGATTTCGCGCGAGAACGCCGGGCATGACGGCGTCATGACCATGTCTCCGCGGAGAGCGATCTCGTGGTCGAGTCGTGCACGGAATGTCGGGATATCGACCCCGCGTCTGAACCGACGCCAAGACGCCGCGAAGTGTCTCTGTCCGTAACTCTCGGGCTGGAGGGGCTCGAGGCGTACTCGAGCCAGCTCACCCCCACGGCGGCAGACATCCATGGGGAGGAGACACCGCCATGGTGTGTCCTTCCGGATCAATGATCCGGGCGACCTCGGTATCGGACCAATACTCGTCCAAGTTGTCGAGGTTGTCGAAGCGAATATCTTGGTTGTCCTGAGAGTTCGCCATTCTCAAGGACCCTTGCTCGCAGGAGCTAATCGACGATCCCCACGGACGGCGCCAGCTGTTGGCGGTTGAGAGTACGGGACCCCTAGGCGCCGAGCTTACTTGTTGAGTATGAGGATCAACCGGCCTCCTTCCTGCGGGCTTGGGGGCTTTCGAGAATCCGAGCTTCGATCAAGTAACCATTAGCAGCAAGCACAAACGATTTAGGTTGGTTCGGGCCCCTCGTGTGGAGGTAATGACCCTACGTCCAGTGGTGTCTATACGAGATACGAGAAGGATTACAGGGGAGATGTGTTTTCTACAGTGGGAGGATGAGCTTCGGCCTAAGATGGTGCTAGCCGGACCCCTACGGTGTCTGTGCGTGTTTCCTAGCAGCTAACCTTTACATGTGCAGCAATATGGCCTATTTATACACGGGTGTAATCAGTGTCCTAGTGGAGATGGCGCTCTATTGTCCAGCGGTATGGAGAGAACGCCTTCTCGTCCAGCGGTCCGGAGCCTGTCCTCAACTTGCGTCATCGCCATCATTCACGTTTTACGGGAAAAAGGCATGGGAATAGTGTAACAAGACGCGGGTTGGTGGCGCGACCCTCTGTGACTGGTGTAGTTATGCATGAGCAGCGTCGAGACATTTAATGCAGCAGAGTGGAGAGGGCCTAAGCGGTAGGGAGGAGTGACCGGACTCAGTCCGGCGAGATTAGTCTGTCCCGAGCCCCGAGCAAGGACTTCCTTGCTCGGGGGGCGGCTCCTTGCTCGGGGGAGGCCGGCGTTTTTGTGTTTTAGCGTGTAATGCTTCAAGAAACCTGCAAGTACAATTAGTACTTACCCACGTTATGTGGGCAATTTATTCTTTTTACAGGATCCACTTTATACTCAAAAAAGCACATTTATGAAGAAGACAGAAATTCGCATAGGATCGATTTCTAAGGTTTACCTTATGCTCAGGCTCTGCCTGTGGTATATGGGCATGTAATCTTCTTTTTATTACAAGGTTATATTTCCACTTCCGCTGTAAAATATTTTGTAACATATAATAAAACAAGCAGGCTATACTATTTCTGAATGCAACTGAAATCCTGGACAGTTGGCATTCTGGATATTTTCTAGTAAATTTTTACTGGAAATTTGGTCCATCACAGTTTATCCGATTGTGTGTCGTTGCTAGATGATTTATGATGAATGAGAACAATATGATAACTATATTGAGACTATGAGATGAGACAATGAAAATTTAAGACATGAGACACTGAGATTGAGAATTATATCATGAGACACTGAGGGAGAATCAGTTTAGTAAAACCGATCCTGATAGAGCGGGAGCATGTTGAACGTGCCCATGCCGAATCCCAACCCTATGGCGCCGAGTGGGGGAGTGCGCCGCCAACGGAGGGCTCTGCCGATGCTGCGTTGCCGCCACTAGCAGCAGCATCGGCGGGACGGACAAGCCCGTCCCCATCGACATCATCTACGCCATCCCATTGATTTACCTTGTTGGAAGCAAGCAACTGATTTTTGTTGCAAGATTGATGTGCCTTGTTGCGGTTGGGGATGAGTTCTTGGCTTCTTGCATAGCTTCGTGTTCCTCCAAACCGACCTCCTTAGCTCGCCACAACAACATTACCAGCGGCCGCAGCAGCAGCACTGTTAGCCGGACCGCTACGCTTAGCACGTCCGGACCCCAGGTCATTGGGCTGCAGTGCACTCACAGGCCCAACCAGAGCAGCGGGGCAAGGTCTCTTGGGCCATCTCCCCACAAAAAGTTAGCTTAATGAGGAGGTGCTCCCCCACCCTTATAAATCATGTTTGTGCCCTCCTCACAACCAATGTGGGACTATTCCCAATAATCTCCCCCTCACACATTGGGCCGAGACTTGTCCGAGAACCACTGGGCTACCTGAGCTCTGATACCACTTGTTAGGCGTCGGACCACGTCTGGACCCTAGGCCATTGGGCTGTAGTACATTCGCAGGCCCAACGCTGAGCAGTGGGCCAAGGTCTTTTGGGCTATCTCCCCCAAAAAGCTAGCTCAATGGGGGGTTGCACCCTCACCCTTTTAAACCATGCTCAGGCCTTCCCAACTCCCAATGTGGGACTATTTCAACAATCTTCCCCTCACACATTGGGCCGAGACTTGTCAGCTGGACCGCTACACTTAGCGCGTCTAGACTCCAGGTCGCTGGGCTGCAGTGCACTCGCAGGCCCAACCAGAGCAGCGGGCCAAGGTCTCTTGGGCCATCTCCCATCAAAAAGCTAGCTCAATGAGGGGGTGCTCCCTCACCCTTGTAAACCATGCTTGTGCCCTCCCACAACTAATGTGGAACTATTCCCAACAAGCACGTGAGCGCTGGGCCGATGCTGGACACCATGTACCGTGACTAGCACGGGAGAGAAAGAAGCGGAGGATGGGTCGGGGCCTCAGGGGAGTGCGACATGGCGGCAGCGGCCACGTCCCATCAGCCGGCGTCAGTAAAGATGGGCGGCGGCGCGCCGGCTAGTGGGCGTCAGGGACGAAGAGAGAGACAATGAGAGACAGAAAGGAGGAAGGGACGAGGAAGAGGGACAAAGTTGTTCGAAATTATTGCCACATATGCGTCAGCTCTGAAAAGGTGTTTTGAAATTCTCAAAATGGCTGGATTTACAATTTCACTGAATGAGCATGGCAAGCTTACAAGTTCCAAATGAGTAGTGGCAGTTCTCGAAAGAGGAAGACATTGAGCAGTGGCATTGTTCACGTTGGAAGTTAAATCGGTTAAGGCATTGTTCGCATCGGAAGTCAATTCGGTTAAATACATTGTGAGCTTAGAGCTTAGAATCCCTGTCAACACTAGCCGATTTGAATTGAAATCGGCAAGGTACACGGTTAATCAACTTATTTAACCGCTTAGATCAAAGTATGGAGAACCTGTATAAAAACTTGAGAGCGATCAAAGTAATCAACGGGTTCGAAAGATAACAAAACTATCGGGTTAGATCCGATCCAAACCAATAATTCCAAGGGTAAATAGTAGAGTGAAACAGACTGTCAATTAAATCAACAAGTTGATCAAACAAATAGAACAAAGATAAACAGACTATCGACTAGCACTACTATAGAATGGCTCATCCCCGACCCCTCATCACTGGCGGCTATTTTTGTCACCGCCAGTGATGAGGGTCACAGGACCCCCGCGTGGCTTGGGACAACACACCAACCGCCAGTGATGAGGTTGTACGGCCAACCGCCAGTGACGGGTACATATCATTGGCGGTTCACTTTAAAACCGCCAGTGAAGGTTACATATCACTGGCGGTTCACTTTAACACCGCCAGAGATAGTTGTGTAGGAGAAACTGGTGGGAGTTGGCGAAAAATGGAAACTTTCACTGTCGGTTAGTGTTAGAACTGCCAGTGAAAGTAAACTATCACTGGTGGTTTTAAAGAGAACCGCCAGTGATAGTTAGCATATCACGGGCGGTTACAGAGATAACCGCCAGTGATAGTTTCCACTACATAGTGCCGACCCTACCTCCATTATTGGTGCTCTGCTCACTCTGTCTTCTTCCTGTTCGATTGTAGCGACGGATGCGGCGGTGACTGTAGCTAGAGTTGGTTTAATTCCAACTATTTTTTGGAAGATCCAAGTGGTTGTTTAAAGATCCAAGTGCTAGAGGTTAGTGATGCTTTTTATTTTTCTTTGTACATCTTGTTTTTGAAGATTAAAGAACCTACTCTAGATTAAGTGCTTTGAGATCTAGATATATTAATATTTGTAGGTTTGTGATGTACATGGAGAGTAGGATAATTAATATCTTTGGCTTGTGATGTGTTTTGCATGTGTAGAATGTGTGAAAAGTAATTAATAGGATAAGTAACAATATATTAATATGTTCATGAGTTTGTAGTCACAATTAATGGGATAAGTAACAATTGATTTATATTAATATATATGAGGAAGTAATTATTTTAGCTACTAAATATTTATAATAATTATTTTAGCAAACTATTTGTCATATATAGGAGGATGTATATGTATATGGATGAAATCTGTTTATTTGATGTATATGTATATGGATGAAACTAGCCACCATTAGAACAATCTGTTTGAATGTATATGTATATGGATGAAAAACCAAAACCTGGATGTATATGTATATGGATAAAATCTGTTTATTTAAATTCTGGATGTGTATGTATATGGATGAATTCTGGATGTGTATGGATGAAATATAGGGCAAGCTAATTATTTTTTTGACCCTGAAAAGATATCACTAGCGGTTCATACAACAGCCGCCAGTGATATGCACCTTCACTGGCGGTTCTATATAAAAACCGCCGGTGAATGTCTACATATCCTCAGCGGTTTTGGTTAAAACCGCCAGTGAAAATCTGTTATCATCGGCGGTTCTAAAAACAACCGCCGGTGATATTATTAATATCACTGGCGGTTCTGTTACGAACCGCCAGTGATAATGCATATCACCGGCGGTTCCACACCGGCCAGTAAAAATCCCCGATTATCACTGTCACATAATCACTGTCGGTTTGAAAACCACCAGTGATGTGAGTTCAGAACCACCAGCGATGACGTATTCTGCACTAGTGTAGATTGTAAAGTCAAACTAGCCGATAGAACGAGGGTAAACAAATTATTGCCATCGAATGTGTTGTTTGATAGAACGACGGTGAAACCTAGCCCTGAGTCGAAATGACGACACGCAACAATATTGACTAAGATAGTATTTTCATAAACCAAACGAGAAGATTGGACCAAACCGAGATAGTACTCACTTGGGATGTATCTTGAAGCCGATTGAAAGGCGATTCAACAAGTCGAGCGAGGAAAAAATACAGCAAAAGTAGGCTAATGCAACGAAAAGTAAAGGATAGGAAAATGGTATATTTGAGTCTGGAATCCTACATAAATACCTAGCCCTTAGGGGCGTGTAAATCATCATCACATCAATCAAATGTATTTACTTTTTACATGCCTTTACTTTTTATCGCATTAAAGTAGTTTCATCATATTTTGTCTTCGATCGACTTGCTGTGCATCGTCTTTCGATCGGCTTCAAGGCACACCCTATGAGCTGCTTGTAGGTAAGTACTGTCTCGAGTAAGTTCGATCTATGGGCTTGCATCAGCTTTTGGTCGAATACTATCTTAATTGATATTGTTGTATATCGTCGTTTCAACTAAGGGTTAGGTTTGACCTTCTTTCTACTGATCAACACATTCTTTTGCAGTAAACTGTTTATCCTTCGTTCTATCGGCTTATAACTTGTTATTTATCAATAGTCTGTTTACCCTTCATGTAAAGGATAGGAAAATAGTAGATTTGATTGATTGATTGCTGGATGAGTTACACGCGGCTATCGGCTACATATTTATACTAGATGTACACCTAATCTACTAGGACTCGGACTCATATAATACATGAACTCTGACTCATAAATTGACTAATTTATGTAAGACGCTTCCTAATTTATCTAATATAGCCGACATGGATTTTCTCCAACCATATCCGATTTGATCCGAAATAACTCCTTTCATAATAACATTCTTTATCCGATTCTAGTACTTTTTGGCCTAATCAGTTTATGTTGAAAACCTGGTGTCAACAGTTATCTACTCCGATCTTTTTGAGAGCAGTTATCAAATTGACCCTTTGTCAAGTGTCAACTATTTTGTCGAACTGTGTGAATGTGTCATTCATCAGCAACTTTCATTTCAGCATGTGCCTGATCACCAGAAGGAAAAATATCTCAAGCGCGAACATTCTGAATCTCCGGTGGATCTAAAAACCGACCAAAGCCTTAGCCTTAGTTTGACATTGTAGGTTTGAACTCAAGCATTGCAAATTTTGCTGGAGAAAGTTTTAAGTATACGATTTGGATGCCAACTTTCCGTGTCATTGCTGTATCTCTATGAAGTTGTGAACCCTGACCATGTGAGAATTAGCCGGAAGGGGTGCAAACAGTGTATAAATTATTCGCCCAATCTGCTAGCGTATTCAAGAAAAAAGCTCAAACACCGGTTTTTAGTCTTTGTACATATATGACAGAATATGGGATAAGATGCAGAAAGAGCATTGTCTGATCCATATTCGTAGTCTTTGCATATCATATAAATCAACAAACAGAGATATATGAGAGCGAGCCGGCTCAGAGTTAGAGATGTCCATCATAATAAGCTGGGCATCTTCCAAGAACGAGTCAAGTTCCTCGTAATAAAGTCTTACACTAGAAGATGGAGCGGATGCGGCCCATTGCTGTTTCGGTGGCCCAGTTTTGCTCGGTCCGAAACAACAGTTGGTGGTCTTTTTGGGCGCTTCTGGAGAAACTTTTCCCCTGCTGCTAGGGTTTCCGTCTCTTCTCGTTGCTTCGGCGAGTGGAGAGGAACCATCCGAGGCAATCGCTGATCTTTCGTCCAAGTCGCCAGTCTTCCCATGGATGCTGGTCGCGGTCGAGAGGGTCGTGGTACAAGTGGTGGAGGGCTGCGGGGCAGTTGGAGCGGCACGCGTGGTGCTAGAGGGTGGTGTGGGCGTGGATTCACTTGGAATCGCGCGCCTCCACCTTCAATCCAAGGTGATGTCGTCAAGGGGGATGGGGGTGTTCGTCCTATGGTGGTGCCTGAACCTTCGCAGGAAGCTGATAAAGGGAAGAAAGTGGCAGATTCGGTGAGCGAAGCATCTCAGGTAACCCAATCTAACAAGGTGGTTGAGGGTGGTATTGTGAAGTCGGATAAGGGGATTTCTTCTGAGTTGGGTTCTGCTAAAAGTTTTGAGAAAGACTTGGGTGGATTTGGTCGTCTTGGTGTTTCCTCTTCCGGGAACGATAAGGTGGTCGGAGCTTGTTTTCGTTGTGGTAAATTAAGGCATTTGGATTTCCAGTGTACGGCGATCTTTATGTGTGGACGTTGTGGTGGAGAGGGGCATATCGCGTTGCGATGCCCACATCGCAAACCATGGGAATTTTTTGCTTCGTTTTGTGGTTTTCAATCGGCGGATCAAGGAATGTATGTCTTGGAAGATGTTGCTTCAAATCAAATGGTCAGGGATAGAGGGAACATGGCGGTTATTGTGATTGAAGGGGGTTCGGTTTCTATTCGTGATATTGAGAAGGAATTTAAGTTGATTTTCAAATCTTTTCCGAAATGGAATTACACGGCTCGTTCTTTGGAAGGGAATAGATTTTTGATGAGATTTCCGAACCCTAGAAAAGTGGAAGAGATGGCAGATTTGCCTTTGATGAAGATGAGAACAGGGAATGTATTTATGAAGGTGGAATGTTGAAAATCTGAATTTGGTGCAAGAGCGTGCTAAGTATGGTGCGGATTCGTATTCATAACATTCCTCTAGAGAAAAGATCATATCCGACTATTTGCTCTGTTGCTAGTTTGGTTGAAATTCCTCAAGAAGTGGATGATAGTACTATATTCCATGCTGATTATGTGCGAGTGAAAATTTTCTGTCGTGACCGTTTCAAAATTCCGGGATCGGTGGAAGGAATTCTAGGAAGCGAAGTGCAAGACTTTCTCATCCAGGTCGAAGATAATGATGAAATTGATAGGAATATGGATTCTTTCATTGGGATTCGTGCTGATCATCCAGAGGAGGATTCGTGGGCTCAAGCTGCTAAAAAGGCTAAGACAAATGAGCAGTCTGCTGGTGGAGGTTTAGATTGGGGAGTTTCCTTAGTAAAAAAGTCTCAAGGAGGAAAGGGTTCTAAAATGAGTGAGGCTGTTGAGGTTAGTCATGTTTCTACTGTGTCTGGTGGAGAAGCGTTGGCCTCCGGGGATGGTGATCGTTTTGATGTGTTAGATGAAGAGGAGGATGAACATTCGGGATTTTCAGTATTGGCTACTAGACTGGGGATAAATATGGATATTGATGGTGGTAATGAGGTTGAAGGAAGCAAGTTGAGTTTGAATCTTACTGTTCAATCATGGTTCATGAGAACTTCTCCTCTTAATTTTCCTTCTTCCAGATTGAATCATCACTTTAATTCCTTAGATCTTATTGATGAGTGGTTCAAAGTTCCTCATGCTTCTGTGCAACCAAATGGGGAAGGATTATTGAAATTAGGTTGGAAAGATGAGCTGCCTGGTTGTGACAAGGCTAATTCTTGTGATGGAGAAATGATCAAATCTGTGTCAGAGGTTAGTACTCAAGAAGAAATGTTGTATTTGGATGGGGCTTCTGTTTTCGATTCTCAAGAAATTCTGGCTGTCTCTCCCCTGCGTGTTGCAGCACCAGTTCAGCAGAGTGATGGGGAGATATCTGAGAAAGTAGATATAGATTTTAACATGGTTCGGAAGAAGAGGAAACATAACGTGGGGCCTATTAGGAGAAGCAAAAGAATTGGTGGTGATAATATTACTATTCTGGAGAAAGCTGCTATCTTGCAGAAGAAGAAAAATCTAGAAGGTAACTCTGCTATTTCTAATAATTCATTTGTCGTTCTTGATAATTGTGAAATGGAACATGTTTTATCCTCAATGGGTGTTGACACTGCGAATGCTACCTTTGAAAAATATGATCTTCTTAGAGATTTTGAAAATGCTAGGACTGCCCTTTATAATAAAAATAAAAACATGGAAAGTCTTGTTCCTGTTAACAGTAGCAGTGTAGTTATTGAGGATTGGGATAAAATAGATTCCGAGGAGGAAATTGAGGAATTATTTGAGAAATATGACAAGTTAGGTAATAATAGTAGAGCTAAGAAGAAGTATAATAGTCGGCAAAAGAAAGGGTTGAAAGCTTAGCTCCAAGGTAATTTTGTTGGTAAGAGTAAGGAAGATTTTCAAGGTATTTCTCATTTTAAGGGGGGTTAATAATAAAAAATCCTAGATGATTTACAACATTAAAGGTTTGTTTTAGAATTGTAGGGGTATTCTTAAAAAGGGAATTAGAGGTTTTATTAAAGATTGTCTGTTGAGTAAGCAATTGGATATTGTTTGCCTCATTGGGACTAAAAAAATGGTGTATTCGGACTCCTTTTTCAGAAGTTTTGGATCCAAGTGGTTCATTTGTTTGGAATTGGGTTTCTTCAGTTGGGAAGGGGGGTGGTATCTTATGTGGAGTCTTTTGTTAAATCTGTGGGATAAGAAAAATTGCATGAGATGGAATCTAATTGGTGTTTATGGGGCTTCTCACTATGAGCAGAAAATGGCTTTTCTGTCCAAACTATCTTCTATGTGTTCAATTTCTGAGAGTGATTTGAGGATCCCTTTTATTGTGGGTAGGGATTTTAATATGATTAGACAAGAGAGCGAAAAGAATGGTACTTGTCATAATACTAGATTCATGTCTTTATTCAACTCAGTTGTTAATCTTCACTGTTTGAAAGAGTTGCCTTTAGTAGGAGGCCATTTTACTTGGTCTAATATGCAATCTCCTCCTATTCTGGAAAAATTGGATAGAATCCTTGTTAGTCCTGAATGGGATGGCCACTTCCCGGATGCAATAGTGAAATGTTTTCCAGGGTTTTATGTGACCACAATCCTATTTTTCTTTGCTCGGGAGGGATTCAAAATGTTAAATGTAAAAAAAAAATTCAACTTGAATTGGTTGCATCATGCGGATTTCCATGAGGTGGTTGCATAGAGTTGGGGATCGAGATGTTTTGGAAAGGACAGTGTTTCCATTTTACATCTCAAAATTAAGAGGCTTAAACAATTCTTAAAATGTTGGGCAATTAATAAGATCGGTTATAGTAGACAAAGAAAAGAGTATATCTATAATAAGATTGAGAGTTTGGATCTTACTAAAGAAAGTAGGTCCCTTCTGTTGAGGAAGCCATAGAGAGAGTGACTTTTAAGGCTGAATTATTTGTGATTTTTGATGAGGAAGAAAAAAGTGGTATCGAAATGCTCATGAAAATTGGTTGCTTAAAGGAGACAATAACATTGCATATTTTCATAAGGTGGCCAAAAAGAAATGCAAAAGAAGTTGATTTTGTCCTTATTAGATGAGGGGCCAGTCATTGAAGGGGATGAAAATTTATTAGAATTTGCTACCAAGTATTATAAAGACTTGTTTGGTCCTAAGCCTTCTTCGGATTTTAATTTGAAAGAGGATTTTTGGTCAAATAATGAGATGGTTGACAGTTTTCATAACAGTTTGCTGATTACTCCTTTTACTGAAGAAGAAGTAAAAAAGGTTGTGTTTAGTACGGCTAAAAAATAAAGCTCCCGGTCCTGATGGTCTTCCTATTGAGTTTTATCAATCTTGTTGGGAGATAGTGAAATATGATGTTATGGCCTTATTCAAAGATTTTTATGAAAACAAGATTGATATTAAGAGGATTAACCTAGGAGTCATTATTTTACTTCCCAAAACCAAGATGCCGAATAATATTAAGCAATTCAGACCTATTTTCTTGTTGAATTGCCTATATAAAATTGTAACTAAAGTGCTCACTGTGAGATTAGAATCTATTATGAGACAGATTATTTCTCATAACCAATCAGCTTTTTTGAAGGGGAGATATATTATGGATAGCATTGTTCTGTTGCATGAACTAATTCATCATACTAAAAAGGAGAAAAAGGGTATTTTGATGAAGTTAGATTTTGAAAAGGCATATGATAGAGTTAGTTGGAATTTTCTTTTTGAGTGTTTAAGGCTCAGAGGGTTCCATCCTATATTTTGTGATTGGATTAAACAGGTAGTTACAGGGGGATCTGTTTGTGTGAATGTAAATGGTGTTGATGGGCATTATTTTCAGAGCTATAAGTGGGTTAGGCAAGAAGACCCCTTAGCCCCTTATTTGTTCAATATTGTAGCTGATGCCTTATCCAAAATGATTCAAAATCTACATATGCACCACTTAGTCACTGGCTTAGCAGATGACATTTTAGATAAAGGTATAGCCATCCTTCAATACACAGATGACACAATTTTGTGCTTGGATGATAATATCTTGAAGGCTAAGAATATGAAATTATCTTTGGCTGTCTATGAGAATTTGTTTGGGCTAAAGATTAATTTTGATAAAAGTGAGGTAGTGGTCATTAATGGATCCAGCGAATCTGGTCAGATCGTGGCTGATTTATTCACTTGCCCTGTTGGTTCCCTTTCTATTAAATATTTGGGATCACCAGTGAGTAGTCGTAGAATTCTGGTCAAGGATTGGGATGGCATTATTTCCAGAATAAGCTGACTTATCCTACTTATCTCGTGTCTTATTTGACTTATCTCATTTTTATTACTTTTTGAGTCGGTTTTTCTATCTCTTAGGCATGTCTATAAGCTCCCTAAATCCCAAAATTGAAGGCCTACCGGCTCTCGAGGCTATCTCAAAAAATTCTCGAAGTGATGAGATAAGGCAAATAAATAGGATAAGATAAGTAGTAAAGAACCCACCCTTAATCACTCTGGTGTGTGTTTTCAGCTTGCCATGTCAACCTATGATGAGGGTTAGGGCTGGTGGAGCCTATTCCAGCGACGGATCTGGTGCGCATTGGCCTCTTCTTTGTCGAGGGACAGCAGTCCAAACTTAAGCAGTTTAGCCGCTTTTGCAGATGGGTCTGATAGAGAAGTTCTATATAATTTCTTTCTATTTGTGTTCTTGTTTGTAAAAGTGTTTGTAATGTCTCCTTGATTAATATAAATGCCCTTGCCTACAAAAAAGGATAGCCCATCAAGCCCCTATCTAGGGCTGGAAACGAGCCGGGCTCGGCTCGGCTCGCTCGGGCTCGGTCAGGTAGCGAGCGGAGCCAGGCTCGGCTCGGTGATTCAGCGAGCCCGAAAGGGCGGCTCGGCTCGGCTCGGTCCTGGCTCGCGAGCCGGCTCGTTGGCTCACCGAGCCAGGCCGTTCAGCACTTCAGCACAAGCACGGCAACACTCCAGTAGCCATCCAGCAGCC
Organism: Olyra latifolia; assembly: GCA_036346145.1. Lineage (NCBI taxonomy): Eukaryota > Viridiplantae > Streptophyta > Magnoliopsida > Poales > Poaceae > Olyra > Olyra latifolia. The sequence continues at coordinate 35,255,483 of CM070524.1, read as the reverse complement.
AATATTGATCAACAGGTAACAACAACAGTAAAATAAAGCATAGAAACAACCATGACCATGACCAACCAAGCCATCAAACCCATGATGAATATTTTAGCCTTCAAACAATCCGACGGCAACATGCTGTCTGCCGGTTCGTTGGCTCGCGAGCCGGCTCGTGGCTCGGCTCGCCTAAATTGCGAGCCAGAAAACTAGGCTCGGCTCGGGCTCGCTCCGAGCTACGAGCCAGCGCGAGCCGAGCCAGGCTCGCCCGAGCCCGAGCCGAGCTGTGAGTCTCGAGCTTTCTGCCCAGCCCTACCCCTATCCCAACGCCCGATTGCCTTCGATTGGCTCTTGTGCTCGCCCTTCCCATCGCTGTAGATGTGTCATGTTGCCACTCCCTCCTACTGTTCAGCAGTGAAATTAGAGCAACTCCAAGGGAGTCTCTAAACCCCTGTGCGTGGCACTGTGTCGACAGTGATGTAGGCGCGGGGATGAAATGCCGTCTCCCAACAGAACCTCCATTCTGGGTTTAGCCGATAGAGGGCGGAGCGACGCCCTCCAAATTTGGAGTTCGCGAGGCCAGCCTCCATCCTGAGCGTCCTCGGCGCTGGAGCCAACGGCCTGTCCCTGCCGCGCCCGCGAGGAAGCTCCCGCTGTTGGAGGGGTCCTGGCGCTTGGCGGCCTGGCCGATTGCAGAGGGGTTGTTGGTGGAGGGTCCGGGAAGTCGGAAGAGGCGGCGGCCGGAGAGGTAACAGCCGCGAGTGGGGCAGCTATTGGCTCGTCGCCGGTTGCTTCAGCGGAGTCTTCCTCAGCGCCGCCTTGGAGGGGCTCCGTCACGAGCAGGTAAGTGCTCCGTACTGCCAAATCGATTCGTGTTTATAGGATTTGGTGGCAGATCTGTGTTCCGTGCGTGCAAATGGTTGACGGGGAAGAAGAAGTAGGGACAATTTGGTCGTCATATGGGTGCGCAGGGGGGAGGGGAGGTTGGGGGTTTGGGCGGCGCAGGTAGATCTGACAAATACGCGGCGAGCTGCTCTGGTGGCCGGCGTAGGTGGCGCGGCAAGCTGCTCCGGTGGCCGGCGTAGGTGGCGCGGCGAGTTTATCTGGACCGTGATAGCAAAGTAGTATACTAATTTTTCTGCATTTCTTGACCCATTTGTAATGTTCATCTTCGATTTAACTAAATTTTAGCTACTAAAAAGCGTTGTTCGGATGACATGCATATCGATGTATCGATTTTCAATTAGCCTTAAACGTAAACATGCATATCTATCGGTGTATCAAAAGATATCTTCATCTACATACAACTGCACTGATCAACTAATTGATGTGCCAAATCCAAACCAGCAGCCAATGTAGGTAGATATTTTGTCATGATGAGCCAAATTTAGACCATATCATTGGTAGGCAGAAATTGTGTGACATACAAAATTACAGCAAAGCAACTCCCAGTTTTGGGTTTCAGAATCTACGATTTAATCCGTCAATTTGCAACTCCTTGCTGTCAGTTTAATCACTTACTCTTTCTGTCACTTTAAAATACTCAAATCAGAAAAATATATGTACTCTCCGTCTAGAGTCACTCTGGTTGATACCATCAATAAGCTTCGGTGAAAATGGCACTAGAAAGGAGAATATACACATATTTAGAAACTAAACATTGTTGTGTAAAATGAGAACGGGGAAAGAAGATTTATTCTTGAGCAATAAACTTGTTCGCGGATGACAGGTATCTGGCTCAAAATTTGGACAGTCCATGCAGTCCTCTTTTAAGGTACAGAATTGCAGATGCAAAGCTGAAATCAATCAAGTAGGAGAGCTTACATAGGAGATCTGATTTTAGGGGTTCAAAATTGTCCAACTCAATATTATGGTTGCTCCCAGAGGAATCTATGTAGACACATGAACTGCAATATAGATATCCACATTTACAATTAGCTCTTTGTAACTACTCATGCTGATTACCATTGAAAAAAACACTAGGAGGTAGAACTTGCATTTTAGATAATATTGCTGAAACTCCATCAGTAGCTTCAATGTGCCCTGCTCTGTAAACCACTTCTTTTTTAAACAACATTCGCTGGTAATTTTATCATTTGTTCCATCTGTATGCGATAGAAGACATCTCCTATTTGCCCTTTTTCCATAATAACTGATCGAAATCAAAGTGTTCCTCATTGTTCGACGTGTTACATAGCTAGTTCTTGTCGTCGTCCAACACTAAGGGACTTTAGTTCAATTCATTATGTCAAAAGACAAACCCCTAGCTAGTTCAGTGCCACCCTGTCATGTTTTCTTCTTGAAAACAGGAAGATTCAAATAGGTTAACACCGAAGTTTTTATGTACCATAGGGATCACCATGTCGGGGGATGAGCAGAATACTGCGAGGCTAATGTCTCTGCTGAATAGCGCATTATCACAAATTGAGAGTACCGCTGATTCACTTAAGGCCGTTGTCAACAATAATTTTGATCCGGGGTCCTCTCCAAGATCGAACATGCACAACGCAGCATTGTACGATGTGGACCGACTAGATGAAGCGTTGGACACCCTAGTTGTTCAAACACGTGACGCAATGACATCTAGCCTGCCTGAAGGGGACAGCAGTTTGGTGCCATACAGCCCTGAGCGTGATGTTAGCCCCAATGACGTCATCCCTGTGGACTACAACCCCGATGAAGAGGACAGCTCACATGAGCACAATCCTCTTGACGACACTGAAATGGCAGAGTACGACACCGACAATGGATCTCCCAGAATGGGTTGGCGGGATGGATATGACTTCTAGATTGTATTTTAATTTCCAGCAATAACTAAATGTAAAATCTGTGCATGTCCTAACTGTTGTTAAGTGTGTGTAGTATGTATAACATATGGTACCTATGACTCTGTGTGCTTGTTTCGATATAAGTGCTATCTAAATGATGCTTATTAGTACCAATTTTTGGGAAGATGTCCTTTTAACTGCATAATTGTATTTACTTTGCCCACTTGGTAGGATGGATCCATATCAATACGGTGGGTACCTACGAAGTGATGTCGAAGACCTCAATTGGGCTGATGTGGAGAGGAATGCACAGTAGTCCGCGTATGCTGCTGGTGGAGATGGGACACCCTTCGATTTTTCTTCTTTTCCGCAACAGGTGGATGGAACACAGTCGTACGGGTCTGTCCTGAACCCTTCGGCCACAGATGCTGCAGCCATAGGACGAGGGCCCAGTTACTCAATGGAAGAAGACAACCTTCTTGTTTCTGGCTGGCTGAACACGACACTAGACCCAATAACAGGCAACAATCAAAGCAAGGAGGCCTACTGGGCGTGCATTGATGCATACTTCCGTGAAAACTGAGGCGTAGCTCAGGAAAGGAACAACAAGTCATTAAGCATGCGCTAGGCGTCCATCCAGAAGGAAGTGAGCAAGTTCACCGGAGCATATGATCAGATGTGCAGGCTGCATCCTAGAGGGATGAACGACCATGACATGGTATCAAAACGGTTGTTGATACATTGCATGCATTTTCCATTACTTTCGTAACAAATGCATGCCTTGTTTTTTTTCCCTTCGCAGGTTGAGGCCGCGAAGTAGCTGTACAAGTCGAGCAAAGGGAAAGACTTCCTCTTCATGCATTGTTAGGTGCTACTGCGTGGGGAGGAAAAATGGAAGACGTACTGCTCCATGAAAAGAACCGGAAAGAAACAAAAGACAGTGTCCGGCAGTAGCCCAGGTATGTCCAATGCAGTGGGAGGATAGAATGATGGGGACGATGATGCAGTACCTGCGGCAAGGCGCCCCGGCCGGAAGCAATCCAAGGCTAGGGAGAGGATGAGTCACACCGATAGTTCTTCCATTTCCAACCCTAATTCCGAGTTCATTGATCAGTGGTGGGCAAAGAAGGATGTATCCAATGCGAAGAGGAGTCAAATGTTCGACATTCTAGTCACTGCCGAGGAAAGGAGCCACCGCCTTGCCGAGGAGGCCATTGCCACCCATAAGGCCCGGCTCCGTCTGAAGGAGGAGCTCATTGCCGTGCAAAAGGAGAAGGCTCGAGCTAGCTTGCTTGCTACGGAGAAAAAAATCATTAACATCGATATGAGTAACATGTTAGATGTTCAGAGGGAGTACTACACTAGAAAGCAACAGGAAATTTTGGCAAGAATTTCCTGCTCAGGGGGTTCGTCATCATAGGTAATGCTTTCAGATTCGCGTTAATGATGTTATTTACTAATAAATCCTGTAACATTTGTTAGCTACTAATACATCCTGTAGCAAATTTTAAAGTGCATTCTTTCCACAGATTCTTTACATTTTTGTTACTTTGTTTCCTGACCTGATTCGTGCTCGTCCTGTACTAGTTGCGTCTCGGAACATCAAGCCACTGCTGTAGTGCTGCATCATTTGTGACCTTTGGAGCTGGGAGGACAGATCAGTGGGCGGGAGCTTGGGATGACAGCACCGTGGTGGTGTTGCTGGACGTTGGCTGTCCTGCCTAATCCTTTGTGAACTACTGTGAAGTGCAGCTGTTGGTGCGAGACGATGATGTTACGGGGATGTAGTTAAATGAAATAGCTTTGCAAGTCTGGACATTCTGTGCTTGATAACCTGTTGTGCACTCCAGTGAAGTGCCAAATCTGTTGCCTAATCTGTTGTGCACTCCTGTGAAGGGCCTTTGATGTACCGGTTTTTAGACATTCGTTTGTATGTACCAACTGTGTTTGTGCTATAGTACTGCTTGCTTCATATGTGAACCCTGTGGACGAAATATTTTCTAATAAATCTGAACTGCATGCAATACATATATTGCATAAATTACTGCATCTCATAAATATTTTGCATAGACAAACATTGTTGGACATACGAGATAATGCACCTAATCATAACTCCCACACATTGCAGAACTTGTATGGAATGATAAGTTTGGTTAAACCGCTCCATGCATGGCCCAAAGATGTTCTACGAGATCTGCTTGCAGCTGCTGGTGCTTCCCACGGTCCCGTATGACCGAGTGGGCTGCTATGACCTCGGCAACAGAGGGGTTTGGAGTATGGGTTGGCTGTACGAGTTCACCCATCCAGTCGTACGTGCTAGGCATTGGACTTAGCTCCCTCTCATCTTTGATTATCATGTTGTGCATGATAATACATGCAGTCATAATATCGCCGAGCGTGCTGGTGTCCTAGTATCGGGACGAACCCCGGGTGACGTGGAACCGAGCCTGCAACACACCGAATGCGCGCTCGACGTCCTTCCTACATCGTTCCTGCTCCCTTGCGAAATGCTTCCTCACCTTGGGGAATAGGTATGGTCTTCATGAACGTGGCCCATCGGGGTAAATCCCATCGGCGAGGTAGTATCCCATGTTGTACGCGTGGCCGTTGACACTGAAGTGAACATGTGGAGCCTCGCCGACTGACAACCTGTCAAAAAGAGGAGAGCGCTGCAGGACGTTTATGTCATTGTTCGACCCAGGCACACCGAAGAAGGCATGCCATATCCACAGGTCGTACGAGACGACTGTCTCCAGGACGATCGTAGGCCCACCCTCGCGGCCCATGTATTGGCCAGCCCAAGCCGTGGGGCAGTTCTTCCACTCCTAGTGTATGCAGTCGATGCTACCAAGCATCCCGAGGAAGCCACGTTGCTCCGCCACAGCGAGAAGCCTACTAATGTCCTCCGCATTCTGCGCTCGGAGGCACTCGTCGGAGAACGGTTCGACTATGGCTCGGACGAACCGTCTTGTGCTCTCCAGGACAGTGCTTTCCGCGATGCGGAGGTACTCATCCATAGTGTCGACTGGCACACCGTACACGATGGTCCTCATGACGGCTGTGGCCTTCTGCAGCGCGGAAAGACCAAGCTTCCCTGCGGCGTTGCGTTTCTCACATTGCCAATGGTACAATTTACTAAAAAAATATTGCCAACTCTGTTGCCCTTCAATTCTTCTCACATTTACATTGTAACACCCCGGCTCGTACTGAGCCCAAGATGCTACTAACTCCCTAATTTCTTAAAAATTTCGACAGTACTTCCCCTAAAATATGGACATCCACTCAGCAGACAAAAGAAACAGTTTCATAATAGCATGATTATAATATCAAAATATGATACAACAGTCTATCAAATATTCATCCACAGACCATTATGACCACACCTCTTAGATTTCAAACCAGGACGATCACAAACCTTAACGGCTTAACTTAGCCTTTAGATCTTACCAGGAGACCACCGAAGCATAAGTTAACATTTAACCCAAGGTTCTGAATTCTTTTACTATTGCTAAAATTATTGCTTAGGTAGGTCGGTAGTAGTTTAGTAAGGTGCTAGTGGTGTGTCTACTCCCGCCCGCGCTTGGTACAACGTCATGGATCACCTAAAAACATAAAAGAGCAAGAGTGAGTTAAGAGACTAAGCAAGCATATATTTAATCAAATGAGCATAAATACATAGCTAGTCAAAGGAGCATATGGAAATAAAAACATCATATCAATAGCACGGATGCACAGTCATTAATACAGGTCAACCATATCCAAACATGTATCCATAAGTGCTATGCACACATATCATCCATATCCGAACCAAACATATCATCCATATACGAACACAGATCCATGAATGCAATGCAATGCAGGATGCTCCTTTTCTCTGTAGCATATACCGGTATAGCAAGGGTTCACCCGTCGATGACACCCTTATTGCCCCGTCCTGTTTCATACGGGTCCAAACATAACCTCCACTCCCGTGGAGTGCCTACTCCCGTAGGACTTAGGGCCCCAAGTCATGGTCATATGGCTTTCTCACCGACCTGGCCAAGGCACTCCGGACTAGTCATATGACCATCCACCGACTTGGCCCATGCACATGAATGCAAAATGATGCAAGCCCATAACCAATCACATACCATAATATCATCGAGCTTTAGCAAGCTTAATTCATCCATTCGAGTTATATGCATAGATATACCAATGGGTCATAAAGAAACTTCACAGTGAAAAAAATGAAACAGAATAAATCACTTTGAATAAATATGCACTTGCCTCTTTACCGAACGAAGCCAATAGATGCGAAGACGGCACCGACCCCAAAGCAATTCCGCCTACACGTCAAGTATACCATAACCATACAACAGCAAATAAGCAAGCATCAAGCAATATAATCTCTCTTAATTTCCCAACTTCCGGCATTACCTAACACGTTCATATCAAACACCATTTAATCCTTCCCTTTCTAGGCCATTTAAGATTGATCCTTTCGAGTGTCATATTATGTATCAAAATTGCTCATTAGTTGGATCAACTTCGTACCAAGCAATCCTTAAGCGATAACCAATTATTCCCTAAATCTTTCTAAGTTATTTAAGATTAGCCTTCTTTTTTATTCTCATCTCATATATCATCTCAATTAGTCATTATCTAAATCAGATTGTCATTAGCATATTCAAAAATCTCATCGCGACCTAAACTGGACAGCAGTGTTCCAAAGGCTATACCCCCAAACCGTATATCCAAAACAAACGTTCTACGATCCTATGAAAAGCTAGAAACATAGCCTACCTTTCTTACAACATGATCGAATTCTGACTCTTGCCATAAGCATCTCGTATATAAACCTCAACCTACTGCATATGATATTCCATCACCTAGCTCAATTTTAACATTGCGGTTCCAAATCCTGAGGCGACGACAACTCCTATATCCAATAACAGACCCTCAATATTAATTAACCAATGGCTATGCTAACAATCAATTAGTAATTGAGCCTATTCATCAGGGCGAAATATGTGGTGCAAACCACTGTTTTGGTGCAAACTCGTGAAAATCATACCTAAAAGTTTTGTAAATTCGTGAAAAAATTACTGGAGATAGAGATAGTCATGAACAATATTATAACCAAATCTCAAGATCAAACTCAACTTCTTTTGAGAGATAAAAAAAGATAAATTTTGAACAAACAGCGACATGAAACTATAGTCATTCAAAATTTGTCTTTTTTATAGCTTCCAAACGAAGTTGAATTTGGTCTTGAGATTTGGTGATAATATAGTTCATGTCAAGACCTATCTCCAGTAATTTTTTCACAAATTTATAAAATTTTTAGGTATGGTTTTCACGGGTTTACACCAAAACAGTGGTTTGCATCACATATTTCGCCAGTCATCGGTTCCCCAATGCTAAAATCATACGATACCGGCTTGTCGCCCGGAAACCGTAAATCTGGAAGTTCCGGACAGCTAGCTTGCGAGGGTCATATCTCCTAAACCGCTTGGCCGATGCTCACGCTCTAGGACTCTATGGAAAGCTTAGAGCATCATCTACAGTTTCTTTAATATGGACCAACTCCAATTCTCGACTAAACCAATCCGATTTAATCACCCAAGCTGCTGCACATGCACATTGAGCCGTGAACCCAGGATTTCCATCAAATTGATTGCTAATCCTCACAATTTATCCTCTAAGCTTGATAAGAAAACATTAATTTGCAGAGGAATATTATCAATTTCGTACCTTAAGTTCAGGATATGAAACCCTAGTTTCCTTTCACCTCCTTTTTCTCTTCTTCTTATCTTCTTCTCTTCTTCTTCTTCCCTTCTTCTACCCTAGGCCCGGCTGCTCTCCCCTCCTCCCTCTTTCCTTGGTGTCGACCCTTCCCCTTCTCCTTTCTCTAGCCGGCCCCTCTTCTCCTTAAGCCCGACGGCTTGGCGGCAGCTAGAGGGAGGGGACGACAGCTGCAAGCGAGATGGAGGGAAGGAGAGACGGCGGCGGTGGCAGGGCGGCGGCTGACGGGTGGCGGCGAGGCGCTTGGGGAAAGGCGATGGCTGGTGGTGCGGTGGCGGCGTGGCAAGAACGGCGTGGTGAGGATGCCGACGATCGCTGGTGCAGATCGGATGAGGACAGCGGCGTGGAGCGGCGCGACGACGGTCGACGGTGGGGACGCAAGGCAAGCCTTGCTGCTCAAAGAGGCGCCATGCGGTGAGATGAGGGTGCTGCATTGCAGGTGGTGGAGAGGACAGAGATTGAGAGCAGGGGTAGAGTGAGAAAAATGAGAGCGAGGACTCTAGAGCCCTCCAGGATCATCATCTCTTTTTTTTATTTTGGTATTACATAAATGAAATCTGCCCTTGGGCTCTTCTTCCCCCTCCATATCTTCCTGTTCTTTGGTTTCTTCTTCCATGGTGAACCGCCTGAGCTCCAACGACCCTCCACGAGTGCCTCCCTCACCGAGACAAGTGGCAACGCTAATGATGGTGATGAAAATAACGACGAGCAATGTGGGCGAGGCACGGTGAAGTGGTCCCGAGTGCCTCCTTCACTGAGATGAGTGGTAACACTGGTTAGTGGAGGTGAAGGTGGTGATGAGCGATGTGGCAGAGGCACGATGAAGTGGCACAGTCGACGGCTCCTTGGGATAGGGTTGAAGACAGCTCAGCGAGGGGTGGAGCAGGATAGCGGCGTCAGAAACTGCCAGATGGAGCTATGGGTTGGATGTCGAGTAGTGATGGAGTCAGGAGTTTTTGGGAGCCTGGGTGCAAGGGCGCTGGCGCAATAACTACTAGTTACCGCTAATAATTCCATGTATACATAATACACACAAAATTGAGACCCATCAATAGTTTTTTTTCACTAAAATCATTGTCCAATACAATTGTTGACAATTTGGATTGAAATTGAAAATAAACAATGGTAGAAAGGTGGACATAGAATGCATGTGGGTTTTCATCTAATATCTTTTTCTGTAAACCATTGAATTCACCCTCATATTTGAACCCCTATCATATCCTTGCCCCCTAGCCTAGATATGGATAGCTTATATTTATCAAGAAGACCAAACAAGGTGTTGGGTTGGTCCCTTTTGTATGTCTGCTCTCCAACTTGGTCTCTAACTTCAGGAGTAAATTCATGAATTTGTTTTCTAAGTGCAGGATCACTTATGATTTCATTCAAGTTGAACTTATAGACAGCATTACCACTATCATGTTGTCCTTGATCACCTTATGCATTTACTTGCTCATGCTGCCCTTGTTCATTTTGTCGTTCACCTTGACGTTAAGGTGACCTACTCCCGGTAGGAATTAAATATCTTCTTATTTCTAAAATGAATATTAAGCAGACAAGCACAATAAATCATAATAATCAATAACAAATGAATCTGCCACTCAATGAAGTAATAATTTATAGTTCACCTTATGTATTAAATTTTAACAATTTTACAATTCAACAAGTTCAAGATTCAACAAGACAACAAGCACACGGCATTGCTGCGCACCGACCTGGTGGACTTCCTCCTGCACACCCTCCTGGCAGTGGCCTCCTTTGCCTCGATCTCCTTCTCCAACCTCTGCCTTGCCCGCCGTGATTTCCTGGGCGACGCCACCACGGGCACCACGCGCTGCTTCGCAGCCCCTTGCCTCCTCCGCCTCAGTGGCGTCCCCGCCAGCTCCAGGCTCTCGTCCACGCGACCACGCCCGTGTGGTCGTGCCCGCCGCGCCCCTTTGCCTTGAACGGTTGCTGCGCGAGGTAGGGGACGGGGACAGACAGCAGCAGCAGGTCGTGGAGCGAGCAACTGGACTGATGCAACAGTGACGGCGGCTGCAGGGGCTACTGCGTCAACGGCAACGATGGTGACGATGACGATGGCGACGGCGGCAGCAACTAAAGCGACGGCGATGGCTTCGGCGGCGGCGTCGCGGCCTCCTCTGCTGCCACACTAGGGCTAGCGGCTAGCGCCATGCATACTGCTGCATTGTGTGCAGTGTACTGTTGCATACTGCTGCGCTCTGTATTCTGTAAGTTGCTGCGTTATGCGTTGTACATAGGGCTAGCGGCCTCTATTGCTGCCTTGTGGGCTGCGTACTGCTGCGCTCGATTGGGAAAATGGGCCACATATTGTGATGGCGCCCGGGCTTTACTCATCCACTGGGGAGTTGGCCCATAAAATCCAGTTTCGGGTTTGCTGGTACGCACGAGGCGGCCGCGAGCTCAGCCCGAGCACGCGTCCACGCTCGCCGGGTGGTGGCTCCGCCACTGATGTTGAGGTAGTGGTTGTACGGATGGAATAAACCAAGTGTCGTGGTGTGTGGATGACAAGGACGACAACGGAGAGTGGCTCGCCAGCCAGTGGAGCAGGACAACGGCGGCGCGTGGTGGCAAGCCGAAGCTTCAGGAGTTGGCGATGCGATTTGGGCCTAAGGAGGAGGCGGCCAGTAGAGAAGGGGTAGTTTGGTTAGAAAATTCAGGCTAGCTTGTAATGATATTTCTGTGAAGAATCCAACTTTACTGTGGCATTGTTCAAATTTTTGACTTTTCATTGATATTTCTATAAAATCTAAACTTTACAATGACATGGATGCATTCTTGTCTAGGATTTAGATTTATTCTCGGCCACCATGGCTACACCTCTCAAACATGTCTTGTAACCTTTCTTTTTCAGGGAGATCTGATGGGTAAGACGATCTACAATAGTTAGAGATGCCTCTAAAATGAAGTAATAACTTGGGCCCATGGAACCTACTTCCATAATAGTTAGAGTTTGCCTCTAAGTGTGAGAGAGAATACTTAGAAGTAGCTTTAGAGCATGTTCTGTGTGGTTTTTTTTTTGTAATTATCTTTTAAATGATTTGACTTTTTGATGCCGTTTATTGAAAGTATCGAAGTTGCAAGATAAACATTTGTAAATCCAGAGTTTGATTACCACTTTTGGGTTTTCCATGCCACTAGTCAAAGTGGCCAAAATTTAGTTTTAGTAAATAATCAGATAATTATAGCGCGCAGAATTGACTTTCTGATGTTCTTTATTGAACTATCAATGTTGCAAGATAAACTTTCTTAAATTCAGAGTTTGATTATCACTTTCAGGTTTTCCAACAGTCAAAATTCAACTTTAGCATATAATGAGATAATAGCAGTACCGTAGAATAGGCTTAGAGCTCTACTATGGATGCTCTAACCAACAAGATTGGTCAAGCGATTTTTATAAGATGCACTTAAACTATTATGAATCATTCATTTTACTTACTTATGTAACGGTGTAGAGTGATAAGTACATTTGAACCTTGTACGTTTGGTCTATGAGTATAGAGAATTCTTACTCTCGTGTATGATTGAAGTGATCTTGGTCGAGGAATGCTGTGGCCCAAACAAATCTACCACAGCAGCGCTGCAGGCCTAAAATGAACTGAAACCTAGCCCAGTCCAACCACAAAGCACAGCCCAGCACATCTGCATCCTGAGCAGACATCCCAATATCGATCCCGCCCCATTCCCAGCCGATCCAAATCCTGTCAAAAATAATTAAAAAAGAACAGAAATTCTACGCAACGGCGTCCCGTCCCGACCAATCGCGACGGGATACAAAGCAACCGTTCGATCGGCGCAAATCTTAGAGCAATTTGTCCTCACAGCCGCAATGGATATTAATTGTTTAATCGGTCCCCAGTTACCCGCTTGATGCTTAAGCGCTTCTCCGTCGTCCTCCCCGTCGCGGTTGCTCCACTCCGCAGCGCGAGTGTGACGAGCTCGAGCAATCTTCCCTCAGCGACGCGCGGCGAGCTCATACAACGAGCTCGTTCGACAAGCTCAGGGGGTAGCTTAATCCCCGCGTAACTGCTTCAATCCCGGTGAGCATGAAATTTGGGTGACCACGGCTCGGCATACTGTTTCAACGGCGACCTCGACGGCTCTGGGTTCTCAACGCTAGGCACTTTGTGACAGCGTGCAAGGTACATTTTGGAATCTCAAGTTAGGACAACCAAATCGCATTCTAGAAATTATCAGATCTAGTATCTAGGTTTTAGTCGTCATTTTCTAGGATCCACTTTTTCTCCTAGTGATACATAGATGACACGGTATGTGAAGGTACCATAGTGTACTTATGAGGATTATCGTTTGGATTTTTTTTAGGTACCACATGCTTTTTTTTGACACATACTAGATGCATGGTTTTGGATTGGATGATATATGCTAATTGTGTCTCGAGGCCGATCTGAGATTGCTCACATCTTTCTTTATCAAGGGTATGTTCCTCATATCGCCATATAGGTCAGATAGCATAGACATCACTCTCCGTGTCGGGATATTGTTAGCATGCAGTAGTCCTATTAGATCATAATCATCATCTGTTATATTCCTATGCGACCTCACAAACCGAACTGTAGAAGGGATCAACTATCATAATGATGGTGACCACCCATTTATGATTCTTTTTTACAACTGCCATCCTTTTTACAACTACCATCCTTGCTTTACAATCAGTCTTTAGGAGCTTGTTATCCTTATGTTTGATGCTGCTAGAACTGCCACCCGATTCACTGTGCTTTGTACTTCTTTCAGAGGTACAAGCAAATTCATACTAATTGTATTCCTTTGTTACACAGCTCTTAGCATTACTCGACACTTTTGTGCCAAAACCACAATTACCCGCGTAATCATTATAGTACTTCTTCGCCTCGTCTTTGCTAAAGAATCCCATCCCAACATACGGAATTGCTGGTTGCGAACTTATGCAATCAGCTTTCAAATTTACACCTTCAATGTCCTTGCAAAACACTCACATTACCAAAATGGAAACCATCACTTCAAGCTGCCATGTGTTTCGACTAAGATTACTCAGGAAGCCCTAGGCGAGATAGTTGGCAATCACTACATGTGTCCACCTCATCCAAATTAAAGCGCACGTTAAGATCGATACCCCATATGGTCACTCTTGGATGCATAAGATAAAGCAAAATAAGGATATGTGTCATGACAAATCGCTAAGGAAGAGCACCCCTGCATCAATACAGCACCAACAGAGATGAAAATGATAAATATGCCATAATCATCATCATCTGATATCTTAATTTCCAATTTTTTTTGCACTTCTACAATAAAACCTTACCATAACAAAATCTTTTGAATTCCTAGCAATCAAAAACATGCCATACACATCTTGAGCAATACTTCACAACTTTTTTATCACAAAATTTTTGTTCACTTTCCAATTGAAACTTACTGCATTACACACATCATCATTCACACTCGGGTGCTTGACTAGGTCACTCATCATACTAACAATTATAATGATTTCTACAATCACACAAACAGAGCAAACATTTTTTTTCGGCAATGACACCAGCAGTGATACCTCAACTTCAACTTCTTCATCAAGGGGCCTACAGTTTTTAGGGATAGAACTAAACCAAAAAAGGTGTGCTAAAATGGAGCTTGTAATCAATAACCAACTGAGTAGGTTTCAGGGAGGGAGTCGTTGTCACCGGCGCCTAATGAAGAAAGGGGGGTTTCAGGGTTGCAGATTCATGGCAGATGTGTCCTCCAGTGCGTGCTCAGCGCATCGATGAAGATGGGTTCACGATTTTTAGTAGGTATCGTCGTGGATCATGCGCCAGAGCTCAAGTAGAGGGGCTTCGCTATGGAAACCTCGTCGCAGACGTATGAAACTGCACACGCTCCGTGTGCGGAGGAGAAAGAAGGGGTTTCTGGGGCTGAGGGCAACTGCACGTACTCCACGCACGGAGGACAAAGAAGAGGGATAGAGATTTCGTCTTTACTCTGTCTCGTATAGGACCCGTTCGAACGGAACACCGTTGCGTAGTCACATCCAAAAAAGAAACTAGTCCAGATCCATCATCTGCACGTGTCGCGGAAGGACGCTGGACGCGCGCAGAGGATGATGTTACCTTGTCCATGCATGGGCGGCCGGCACGGTTAATGGCGCCGCATGCACGGTACCCAGTCCCCATGTTGTCGGCTGCATCCATGCATGCATTCCGATCTTCATGACGTCCACACGATCGAGCACACCCCGTCTATCTCCCTTGCATCCTCGCACACCCCCAACGCTCCGAGCCCAGATCTGCATGCCGCATTAATCATCGTCACATATGCATCAGTAGGCGATCTCATGCGCGATCCACCACGCAAGTACGCGACAGTAGAACGAACGGCAGCAGCTTGCGCAGGCGGCGAGGCACCGAATCTTCCATCCATGCGGACCTGCAGGCCAGAGGCCAGTACACAGGGACCAGCTGGTCCCGGCCGGCCGGCCGGCGAGGCGACGTGCTACGGTGAGCGCCATGATATCCATCGCCGCCGTGCCCGTGCCGGCCGGCCGGCCAGAGCAGCAGGATCAAGGCTTGCGATCTCTCCGGGGGATTGTGGCCTGCACGACTCGAGGAGGACCCCTGTGCTTTGCTCCATGGATGTCTCATGTCTGCTTGCTGCTTCCGCTTTGCCTTGCTGAGATCTGAGAGCACGTGCCCCGATCCCTCCTTATTCTCCACCAGAAAGCTTCTTCCGTTCGGGCCACGCCCATGTGCCGATGTGCGCCATGGATTCTTTTTTGCTTTTTTTTTTTTGTTCTTGGTGCCTGAAGATTGACGCAGCTGCTAGTGTCGGATGGGTGGAGTTCAAGGTTGGGTTAGCTGTCATCTGTTAAGCACATGGTTATATAAATAATCTGCTGTTTGATTAGGCGCACCGATCAACGACTCGCCTTGGAACTTTACTTGTGAAATACTCCTATGTTGGTAGGCAAGCCCTGCCTATTATCCTCCAACATTCACCGCCGTGTCAACCCTCGTGTGTCCGTTTCAACAATTCCACTGCTAGCCATGGTAGCTTCATCCATCCACCAACTTGAAGGAAAAAAGAAAGGAAAATTATACTAACCCCGGTGACAAGTATTTATAGTTTTGGTCCTTTTGGACAGCGGTAAACTCTCCTAAATACAACTTGATCACTAATTATTATTACAATTTCTTAACTATTAAAAAGCATAAAGTGACGAGATGTTAAGATTTTTGCATTGAAGCCCCTCGAATTTCCTCGTTTCGCACACAAGCCCCTCTTTTATGTTTTTTTTTATGCATTCCAGCCCCAGTTGCCCTGTTTCATGCTCGAGTTTTCTTGTCTCACGCACAAGCCTCCTTTTCTGTTCTTTTGCATTCCAATTCCCTAGTTTTCCCGTTTCATGCTTAGTCCATAATTATTAAATATTTTTGTCTTCCAAATTTTTAGGTTTAGCGAAGCACGACCACTGCACTAGTATTTATAAACAGAATTATTAGACAATGCTATAGCATTGTATGGATTTCTAAGAGCAATCCCAGTGCACAGTAACTTACTCCTTCCGTTGGGATTTATAGGACGTATTAGAGATGGGCTCCAAGACCAAGGGCAATAGTCAAGTTATAAATTTACCCCTAAACTTAATTGGTGGAGGAGGCAATTAATGTTTCAAATAAACTTAATCACATGCATACATGCATGCTTTAAATGAGGGTACTATAGGAAAGATTTTACTAAAATAATGTTAGAAATTGTGTGCGCCCTATATTAAACAACAAATCCAAATCAGTAATACGCCCTATAAATTCCAACGGAGGGAGTAAACCGTTGCTAGCAGGCTGCATTAATTATAAATTTAGTAACCATTACCCCACTGCATGGTCTCTTGAATAGTCCCTTCATTTAATTAAGCACTGCATGTGGGCAACATTGCATAGATCTTATGTGGCATGAACACACATATGTACGTACGGAAAGAAACAAATTAGGTAAAACCGGCAAAAGCATAAACAATTTGAAGTTATGTATGTCCATACAAAATATTGTAAAATATTGGCATGGTCCAGTTTTGCAGTAGAAAGCTTCTTCCTTTCGAGCATGGTCCAGTTTTGCAATAGAAAATTACAAAAAATATTTGTGACTGTGAACACGTCTAAATATGTAAAGTAATAACTAAATTTTTGCCAAATATGCTCAACCAAATCACTTTTAAGTTAGGTATGAGTAGAATGACCCCGGATATTGGTATTTCTTCGTAGCACGTCCTTGAAGTGAGGGACATCATCATCGGAGATTTTTGGTGGTAGAACAGATGACGTACTAGCAGGTGTGTTCAAATCAAAAGGTTCAAGAACCACATCTCTCTCATCTTCAACTATCATATTGTGAAGAATAATGCAAGCTATCATCACTTTGTGTAGATCTCCCCTATCATAGAGTCATGCTGGCCAACTCAGAATACAAAAACAAACTTTTAAGACACCAAATGCTCGTTCAACGTCTTTTCTTGCTCCCTCTTGATGATATGCATACAACTTGTCCTGGTCTATTTGTGGAAGTCGTATTGTCTTCACAAATATAGCCTAGTCTAGATATATTCCATCTATAAGATAGTATCTATGATTGTATTGTCTTCCGTTGACATGATATTGCACTTGAGGTGCTTGTCCTTTCAGCTCCTGAACAAACAACGGTGATTGACTAAGAACATTTAAATCATTGTTTGATTCGGCTACTCCAAAGAATGCATGCCATATCCAAAGATCCTGAGAGGCAACTGCCTCAAGAATGAGTGTAGCTACACCAAAGAATGCATGCCATATCCAAAGATCCTGAGAGACAATTGCCTCAAGAATTAGTGTAGGAACACGATAATCACCTTGGGTGAATTGATCTTTCCAAGCCACTGGACATTTTTCTCATTTCCAGTGCATACAGTCAAGGCTATCAATCATGCCAGGGAAGCCATGACATTCACCAATTTGCAGTAAACGTTCAAGATCATTAGCAGTAGGGCGTCGCAAATACTCTGTGTAGAATTTAGCAATGACGCCTTCCACAAACATCTTCAAACACTTCATAGCAGTGCTATTTCCAATCTTTAGGTATTCATCAATATGATCCGCGAGGCTACCATTCGCCAATTGATGAATAGCAGCTATACATTTTTGCAAAGGTGATAGCTCTTTGCGACCTAGTGCATCTGTCCTTGTAGTAAAATATTTATTCCATTCACCCAAAGCATTTATGATATGCAAGAATAGTGGTCTTCTCATTCAAAATTTTGTTTGAAATGTTCTATCGGAGTAAAGTGTGGTTTGAGAGAAGTAATCATCTACTAGTTGTTGATGACTTGCTCACACGGCCTCTTTACATACCTTCTTGGACCACTTCGAGAATGAGATGCCACATGATGAACAGAAGAATCCATGGTTTCCTTCGGCTGCATAGTGATTTGCTCGGTGATGGAGTCAAATATGTCTTCCTCAGCTAGGAAGTTTTCAAGGGTGCATAGATCGGCCGAATCAAAGTCATCATCGGGGTCAGAATCCATTGGATCAAAAGTGAGAAGGCTGTGGCTAAACTTGTTTATGTTTTTGTCTAACCTACTGTGTCCTATATATATAGAAAACTAGTTGGTGTGAACGCAAGTTGACATGCCGAGTTCAACCATGTTCACACAATGTGAAAGCAAAAAAATATTATAAATAGTATTCAAACAGTGCGAAAGCAACAAACATATTATAAATAGTATTCACACAGTGCGAAAGCAACAAAAAAATTATAAATAGTATTCACACGGTGTGGAAGCAACAAAAAAATTATAAATAGTATTCACACATATTTTGGCCTAGAAATCAGCATTTAAAAATCATTTTTGGTCTAGTTAGCTGCTCAGCTTGTGAGGGAAGTCCAATTCAACAAATGTAAATACCGTCACACTAACATAATCAGCCAAATTTCAATCCGTAAAAGAAAGCAAAGGCATCTTTCCTACCATTTGTTAGGTAAACCTCAAATTTGTTACCTATTAACTGGTACTTCTTCCAGATAGAACAAAAAACCTAAGGACTTTTCTGTTTCATATCATCTTATGGTAATACTTCATCCAGCAGCAACATAGTTCTCTAATTAAACAACCGTTAACAATCAGCAGCAACATAGACCAATTAAACAACTGTTAACATCTAGCAGCACCTAGTATCTCAAATTAAATAACTAATAACATCCAGCAGCAACATAGAGCTCAAAATGACTGGCTGTCAACATCCAGCAGTACCTAGTACAAAATATACCATGCAATTATTGTTGATATCATGTCAAATATGGGCAACAGAAAACAAATTTCAGAGAGGCATACCTTTCAATCTTTTGTACCAAACAAACTCGACTTCAAACTCTTCAATGCCTCAGCATGTTGAGCCCTCACATCGTCATCCATGGAGGTAGTGTCCGCAAGCAATAAATTTTGGTAAACTTCAAGCATTTTTGTCTCTTTGTTAAGTTTTGCTGTTTCTAGCTTCTCAGAAGACAAGCCTGCTGCACCTCTGTTATCTTCTCACGATCTTGCCTACTAGTGGCTTGAATATCAACTAATTTTTGTACTGTATCTCCAATGACAATTATAGCCTCTGGCACCTCCGACGCCTTGCGTTTGCCCTTTCTTTCTGCCTTGGCTGCCATGCAACCAATTGGTCATCCTATTTCTTTTAAATTGATAACATTATCCTTTAACGCTGATGAATTATTGATATTTTCGGTACGCTGCACATATGCACACCATTTTGGTTCATCACGAAGAATCTTCCACATATGCACCAGTTTGAAATGCTCTTTATACTCGGCATAATACTTCTGAAGAGCGTTTTCCATCCTCTGATCGTCTGATATGCCACTCTGGTACACGACATTCATAGATTGATAACACCCATTGAAATTATTGATCTTTGTCTTCATGCAGTGCAAATGTTGCTTGAGTTGTGTAGCTTCTCTTCCCCGGTTTTTTGGAGTGGTGCTATTGTAAGCAACAGTCAACTCACTCCAATATTGCTCAATTTTCTTATTGTTCCCATCAATTGGGTCATTTGAACTATTCAACCAAGCGTTAACCTGCAATTGTACAAATCAATATGAGGGCATAATGCAATGCTACAAAATTTAAAAACTTTCTATAACATGAAATGCGACTACTACAATTTATTACCAGTCTTATATCTTCTTCCTTTGACCATGAAAAATAAGTATCTGTCCTTTCTAGCTCGGCATCATCCACATCTTCGATGTCCACATGGACTTGACCTTTACTTTGTGATCGTATTGTTGGTAATGGAACTCGTTTGGTGTAGGTTGATGCAACAGGAGTCCTCTTGGTAGGCGACGGCGACGGTGATGACAATGGAACTTGGCTCCAAGGAGCACCAACAAAATGAAAATTCTCTGAATTTTGGTGTGCAGCCCCAAAATATTGAGGAAGGGGTGTATTCACTATAGGAATTTGTGGACTTTAGAAGTAACTGAGCAAACCACCAGGCGGAGTCGAATCCATTCTCCTAAAATAAAAAATTCAAAACCAGATAAAGCAACTATTTTTAAATCAATTCTTGATTTGTACACGTGCTACTTGAAACAAATAAAGCAACTAGATAAAGGAACCAGGTTTTATGTTTCTAAGATGACTCATAACATTGAAAGGTACCTTGCTACCATTTGAATGTATTTTGTTTCAGCCATAAGGGACATCATCTTATAACATCAAAATCCAGCATGCCCTTTCAATGGTAGGACTCAGAACACTTGTGAACAGTATACTAGTGAATATTGATACTAGGAACACACTTGTTTATTTCTCTTACTCCATTGGCAGATCATTGAAATATAGGGTTCACTCCTCATGTGATTAATTCCACTGATTTCGCTATAACCATACAAAAAAACATACAAGCATCTCATGTGATTAACTGGTGAGGCAAAAACTTTTGGAGCTATGATGTCTTTTCTGTTGAAGAACTTGTTTCATAAGCATTTGACACACTTTCAGGACATGTCTTAGTCTTTTCTTTCAAAGAAAATGACAGTGCCTCTCCGATTAACCAAACAAATCAAGGATGGTGCATAAATAAATAACTGAGTTGCACATAAATAAATATTAGTTTAGACTAATTCACAGTAGTAGACATATATGAAGAATGCTCACTTCTCTGAAGTTAACCAGTTATAGAGTTGCTCATTCTCTGAAGTTGCTCATTCGTCAGAATTGCTCATTATATGAAGTAAATCAAAGCTCACTAACAACAACTATTGCCAATAAACACGCTCATTATCTGAAGTCACTACCAGAAAATAGGGTATCTTTGACGGTGAGCATTCTTCTTGACGTGCCGGCGCTGACTCTCAGAAAAATTAATTTTGCTGATAGGTATAATATTTCTGACAGGGTAATACAAATTTTTCTGACCATCCCACCTAGCACGTCAGAAGAATAGTATTATTCTAACTGTCCTATGTAGCGCGTCAAAATGGTTGGTATTTTCTTTACTGTCTTGTGTAGCACGCCAGTTAATGGACAGGCTAGGCCCGGTCGCCTGAAAAATTTTCGCTCGTACGCGCCAAGAAATGGTCGGGTGAAGGACGGAACGAAATTACCATAGCAATTACCTTGACATGCCTCTTGGCCCACCAAAAAAAATGGACCTGAGATTTTATCCCCAAACCCACATCGCACGCACATATGCCTGCCTATTGCTTTGAGATTTATCCCCAAATCCCTAAGGTAAAAATGCTCCATGGGGGGAGCCCGTAGCTAGCTCCAGATCTCGCCTTCGGCCAGGCCCAACCTCGCCGCCCTTACAGCTAGCCGCGAGACGTCGACCTCCTCACCAATAGCCCTCCACGCACGTCGCTGTAGCCTCTAGATCGCCTCCGGATCGGCGGCGCTGCCTCCGAATCGGCGGCCTAGATACTACTACAGCCGGTGGCCTAGACACTACTACAGCCTCTAGATCGACGCCTCCACACGAAATCCTCCACTAGTTCCAAGTTTTTCTAGCCGAAGCTCATCATACAAGCCACCATCGTCACATTTGAAAGGTACGAACTTGTTCTCCATGCCAGGCTCTTGCATTGATTAATGGCCTGATGGATGATTTGGCTTGTAGATTTTGGGTAGCTAGTACATTGGCAGTTGTGTAGTTCATAGTAAAACTATTGGATTATGCAAAAATATTATGCCTTGGTTGTGTTAAGCAAGCACCCCTGAGATATGTTTAGTAGCACCTCCTTGTGCAGTAGTAGCACCTCCTTGTGCAGTAGTAGCTCCTCGTTTGTGGAGTTGAGAAGACTAGAGAGTATGGGACCTTTTAGCAACAATCAGGTCACCATAGATCCATATAGCTATTTAATATTTACTTAGATTTTCTTTTCTACAAAGTTGAGGATTTCACCCTTGCATATAATAGTGTGGTAGTGTGGGCTTGGACTATAAATCCTGTATCTGTTCAATTCTCTTTCCTTAATGCTTGCTTCATATAAATCTGTAATTTCAAGATACACTTCTAGCACTAAATTAAGATGTCTTCTTTAAATTGAAAATGTGCCTCTAGAAAATAATGCACTGATGGCATAAAATTTTCATGTTTGACATGTCATTTAAGTATCTTGCACTCATGCAGGTTATCACTATACTAAAGATACCCATGATCTTCAAGAATATGTTAGAACAACCAAATTAATGGTTCTGCATGTCGTAGAATCATAGTAGATATTTTTTATCATTGGTTGTGGTACTATTCCTTCTTACGTCAGTATAATAAAATACTAAGATTAGATCAATGCGGTGCTCTAGTAGTAAAGGGTTAGGGCTAGTATATAATAATTAATTGGTGATGCTATATGGATGAAAACCCACTAGGTATTACATATACTTGTTTACTGTTGTATAACATGGTTTCATCGAGAAGAGTTTGTGCTTGTTGATTTTTCTATTTAATATGTAAGCATTGAAAACACATAAGTATGATCCCATATATTTTTGTGTCCATGAATATTATTCATCCATTTTTTCTATCCTCTTCTTCTATATTTGCATGCATCCATGTCATTGAAGCAGTCATCCACAATAGAATCTCATGGTTTACTTTTGCTCTAGGATGAGTATTATACAGCTGCCATGGCTCAATATCTAGATGACTGGGAGCAAAGACCACTTGATCCAAGCATACTGTATAACATCAATGGAGGGTTGCCGCACGGCTGTGTTGCCATAGCTAATGGTGCTATCAAGAAAGCTCAGGTTCTATTGGCTGCAAAATCTAGAAATATCAGACCATCCAATACTGTCGCTTTTCGAAATGTGCTTTATCATAATCGAGAACTAGTCTAGTATAATCGCGAACTTGTCCAGCGACAAGAACTTCACAACCAAATCATCATGGTAATCATATTAATTCCAACTCAGTTGTCATTGATATTATTGCATGCTTGAATTTCAAATGGTTACTGTCCTAATGCAGATGTTATGTGAGAAGTTGGGTAAAGAAGTGCCACCAGAGATGATAAGTTATGGAAGTACATCTACACATGGACAAGTAAGAAGCACAATAAAATATTAATTAATTTCCTTGATTATAAAAATATCCCATTTGTCACTTAAACGATATGGACCCATATATTTGGAGGGCCACCTAGGCTAGACAACAAATACCTTTTGTTGTGTCAGCATGTCACCGAGCAGCGTAGCCCATTGAACAGTTGATGAATGTTCTAAACATTTTGACTTATTTTTGTTTATTCAGACTGTGAACCAGCAGTGCAACAGTGAGCGAGATTCATGTTGAGTGCTATAATCATGGCATTAACTGAATCTCTCTTTGCTATAAAATAACGGTAAGGTACCACAGGAATTTTTTTTGGGTAGTTTTCTCTAGTTCCTTTGAGAAGGCAAGGTGAAATGTCTAATAACTATGTCACTTTCCTGTTTGTTATATTGGTTTTCTTGCATTTTTTTTGCTATGGACAAGGCTATATGAATCTGACACAACTTATTTAACTTGCAGCAAGGGGTTGGGACAGGTTCCTCTCACACCAGATCACACCCAGATGACAACATTGCTGGTGTTGGTGCCGAAGGAGGCAATGGGACTGATAGAATTAGTGATGGCGGCCATGCTAACAATGGTGACAATGAGAGTGAGAGAATTGGTGATGACACCCATGCCAATAACGGGGACAATGAAAGTGGTGAAATTGGTGGCACTAACAACAATGTAGCCAATAATATTGGCTAAGGACTTAATGGAAGCTAACTGCATGTAGTTTCCATGTCTGGTTGAACATGGCACTAATTAAGTTCTTTTTTTGTTCTGATAGTATTTTGGAGGATGATATGTGGTAGTGAAATCATTTGGTAGTGCTGACCTTGATGTATCTTTTCATTATATGGTATGGTAGTATGGCAGGCGTGCATGTATGGTCATCATGTATGGCAAACTTATATACAAGCAGTGAATGGCTTGTATGGCAAACTAGAATATGTGTGATGCTGAATGTTGTGGTTTCTAGATGCTAAGCTCTGATATGATTTTCAAATGAAATGAGAACATAACTGCAGCGACACAAAAAACATTGAATTATGCTGACGGGTTTTAAACCGTCAAGTTATAGCTTACTGGCGGGTTCCTCATGCTAGCAAAAACGAATTATGCTAACAGGGGCAGGAACGACAGAAAAAAAAATTTATCTTGACGGGTTTATTCCTGTCAAGGTATTACTTTCTGGCGGGTTCTTGACGCTAGCGAAAACCAATTTTCCTGATGGGCCGGAACCATCGGTTTAATGATTTCTGAGAGGCCAAGACCGACAAGGAAAAAGATTATTTGGTTGACGAGGTTAACCATCAGGTTATATTAATCTGACAGGAACCTGTCAGCATAATTCAATTTAACTGACTTTCGATATCTGAGAGTTTTGCCTAAACCGTCAGGAAAACATAACCTGACGGGATTCTATATTTCCCTGACAATTTTTTAACCGTAAGGAATGCTGGGGAATCTGCTAGTGAGTAAATCAAAGCAGCCATACTATTCAGCAGAACATAACTTGGTATAGATAGAGCTTATATATTATTTATCGTCATCAACCACATTGAAAAATACGGTTCTTGGGACATTTTGTTCTTGTAAGTGTTTGTCGGTTTGCACATATTCATTCACAATCACAAAAGGTAGTGAAAAGGAAATATTTGTACCAGCATAGCAATAGGATAATAGTCCCAATTTTCATATCAACATATATGAACAAGCTCTCCCAATTTTCATACATACCAAAGCCAACAACAATTATAAACTATTTCAGGCAAATCAGTATTGTCTTACTTCATCTCCAACCATGTAAATCAAAGTTCACTAACAACAACGATGTAATCAAAGCTCACTGCAGAATAGGAGAGGAATTAGCCAATGAAAACGGCGCACATCTCACCATTCATGAACGGACGTTCCTCACGGGAAGAGTCCATGCCGGAGTTGATAGGATCCGCCGGAGATGGTGTTCTTCCCTGTTCCTCTTTCTCCATGCGGGTCATCGAGATCTCGAGGAGGATGCGAAGGGCGCGGCTGCGTTGGGGAGTGGCTACGATGGGGAAAACCTACAGTGCGGACCGGCTGCGACAGGACTCCTGGGGTGTGAAGCAGCGGCGCCAGCAGAGTAGCGCCACTGGTGTGGTCCAGCTATCACTAGGGCGGCGATAGGGAGTTGCTGCAGTGGGGTGGCCAGTCCATGGCGGGAAAGGGCAGCGCTAGGCGGTTCCGGGGCGGCAGAAGCAAAGGGCCTGTACAGTGGGAGCCTAGAGGCGCATGGGATCCGGAAGAGACGGCAACGAAGCCCTAACGCTCATTTCTTACGTGTAGGATTTTGTGAAGTGATCGTCCCTTGGTTAAGGAACGCTTGCACTCTCTCTGTGTGATTATTGTTGCCCATGTCACGAATTTTTCCAGCGTGGCATGTTAAGAGACGGTGGAAGAGACTGCACTGGGATTGCTCCAATAGTGCCGCTAGAGAACAAAAAGTTAAATCGAGCCTACCTGATGAAACCACACGATACCAAATGGAACCATACTTTGATGGTAGAGCCCATTAGATGAAATCATATGAAACTATAAGAAACAATACTTCGCTAGTGGGGCCTACCTGCTGAAACCACATGAAACCATACTTTGACAATGAGCCCATCCGATGAAACTATATGAACCACGTGAAATCATACTTCGGCTATGAGACCCACATGATACCATACTCAATAACGAGGCCCACCTGATGGAATTACATAATACTACATGAAACCCGTTAATACTAGCTATATCGTTGGAATTGCACCCAATGATACAGCATTGGGTAGCATCACCCATTGATAAAAGCCCCTAAAATTATAATATTGTGGAGGTGCCTTTTGAGACAATTATAATATACACATATGATTTCCATGTACATAATAGATATTCATTAAAGTTTTAAAAATTTGACTTTGTATATCTGAAAACAAATATTTTTTTAAGCAAAAGGCAGGAAAAAAACTGGCTTTGTTTGTTGAAAGAGAGAGTTACATGTTAACCGTACGTACAGTTCATGCAAAGAAAAACAAGGAAAAAATACGATAGCACAACTATAAGGCATAGGGGGGAATGTACAAGGGTGCCAGGTTACAAGGTTTCAAATCCTGAGGAAAATCATTAAACCATTGGAAAACGGAATCGGGATCGTGTTCATCCAAAAAATCCAAATTTAAATTTAAATTTAAGATTTTTGAAAAATCAAATTCCTAAAAATAGTAGAAATATGTAGGAACGTTAGGAAGAAACATTAATCCAAACTAATAACGTCTTATTCATGTGCAAATTTGAATTTGGACTTGGCCAAAAATCTAAAAATACGCGAAAGTTGATATGTGATGTGTGATATGACCGGACTTGGTGTAGACTTATGGTTTTATGTAGGGTGTAGACTTAAGGTTTTGAATATAAATTTGTTTGCCTTTCCCAATTTTTCCTACAATTTTCCTCTATTTTTTCAACACTGAAACTATTTCTGCATGTATTCAGACGATTTTCTGCAAATACCGTTTGATTTCCCATTCACATGATTTCCAGCTAAAACCGACCAATTTCTCGTTAACCTAGTGATTTTCCTTTTCCTGCTCGCTCCGTTTAATTCAAGTTTCAAATTACAAATTTTGGTCGAAAAAAGGAAAATCCTGTGGGAAATCGAAAATCGCCCACAAGCAATTTTTGAACCAAAGACGGGATTGGAAACCCTGCCCGGTTACACGAGCACGTTTGAAAGATGTTTAGCTCCTACTGCTGTCCGAGTTGGATGTCTTCTATGTTGGACATCTTCTATGTGGCTTTCAATATTATATATTATAGTTTTTTATTATCTCAATGTGGAATTATTATTGGCATGTATTATTGCATGTGACGGGAAATATTTGATACAAAAATTTACTTGAGGAATTGATACTCGAGGTGCTGAGGATAGCTGTGTTGAAATACAGTAGAGGAATTAGATGGAATCCGCTGTACTGGAATTTAACTTGTACGTATATGATTTACCTGGATGCAACCTAGGGCGAAACAGCTAGGTTTGTCTCACAAGATCGGTTCTGTAGGCCGTTGATCTACATGATTATATTGGAATTGATGTTGTATATATAATCTGATCATAGTGTATGGCTCATGTATGTGTGTTTGGACTAATGTATTTTGGATTTTTGCCCACGCCTCTCTTCCGCGACGAACAGATCCGAGCAGGAGGGTCTACCACGCCAAACTCTTCGACGCTGCGGTGCGATTGATCGGCTCCTGCCTGGAATTTTTCTGCACGCTCCTCTACCATCTGTTGAAGCCGACCGCACTGCTGCTCCCGCTTGGAATTTGGTACGCGCCTCTCCACGATTGGTGGGTTGCCCTGCGTGTGGTACTAGCGACGGGATCAAGTCATCAAGATGGTTGTACTGCCACGCTGCTGTACATGTTGATACTCTAGTGTCTAGTCCACGTACTAGTACTAGTGCAGTAGTAGTGCCTCTCAGGCCGTGTTTTTTTTTCTCACGCGGATCGAGGAAGAGCAGAGAGTATGGTCTACTGCTGTTGTGCTGTACGTGTTGACACCTAGATTAAAATCAGATGTCTATACACCTCTTTTAACCTCTTTTAATCACTATTCACTTTCAGTATTTTTATTCTCTCTAATAGAATCTCTATCCAGAGAAAACTATAGATACTAATATAGAGAGCCTCCAAATTTAGAAACTGGGAGAGAAAAACTCTAAATTTAGATGCTAAGACGGAGACTCTGCTGAAGAAAAGTTACACAGAAGAACATGAAACTTGGACTAAGGATAATAAAAGACTTGAATCTATATGTTGGAATCAATGATGGATTCTTTGGCTACCGAATATGAGGCAAACATATTGCGAGGAAAATTATGCGCGGTATAGACCATGATTTTGGTGAAGTATCTCTCGTAAAGAGGAATAAAAATGCAGGCTATCTTTTTAATGAGGAAGTGTAGGTTATGGTGGTCCTGAACTCTTTACCAAATTCTTGGGAACAATTTAAAATATCTTTCTGTCAGTTGGAAAGGATCCTTAGCATGCGCCAACTGAAGCATCATTTGCTTATAGAGGAAGACATAAAATCTTCTCATGGAAAGAAAAGAAACTCTAATAATTCCGAGTTGCATCTTCGAGAGGAAAAATATAAAAGAAATTGGAAAAAAAAAAGGAAGGCTAAAGGTGATTTGAGAGATAAGCTTAACAGGAAATGCGATCGAGATGATCGTGGAAATTATGGCTTAGACTCAAAGAAATGGCAAAGACAAGAAGAATTTCAAATGTCACAGCTATGATCATATGGCCATTGCAGTGCTGATTGTAGAAAGAAAAAGAAGTTAATGAGCATAATAAACAAAACAATCAGCCAAAGCAACGCGAAGGCAACACTTCACTTGAAGGTACATCTAATTTTTTGTATGCACTGAATCTTTATTTACTACTACTTTTTCAAATAGTTGGGTTGTGAATTCTGGTTCTACATCACATATTGCTAGAGATAAGAATGTCTTTACTTCCATGAAAACAATTCCAAAGGGAAATAGATATGTCTACTTAGGCACTAATGCTAAAGCTGATATACTTGAAATTGAAATTTTTGTTCTCTCACTCCCTGGTGGAGGAAAATTGTTATTAAAGGACACTTTATATTCACCGAGCATGAGAAGGAATATAATATTTGTCTCTCAGTTGGAATCTACGGGTTACAATATACTAGTTGAAAACGGAAGAGTTAAAATATTTCTCAATAGGAGATTAGTGCATAGAATTCGTCATGATGGCCTTTATTTTCTTGATGATCCATGAGATGGGGATAACATTGATTGTTTAGTTGGTGAAGATAACTCTGTAATGGGAAATATTAATGATAGGAACACATGCTCCAAATCTTTTTTGTGGTATTTACAGCTTTGTCATATATCTAAAAACAGAATTAGGAGGCTTATTAATTCTGAAATTGTACATTTTAAGTGGGGAATTATGGTATTTGTGAGACATGTATAATGGGTAAAACGACCTGTGCGCCTTTTTCGAAGGTGGAAAGATCTAATGAGCCTTGTTATCATTCATTCTGTTATTTGTGGTGAATTGTCTGCCCCACTAAAGGTCAAAAGATTGATTTTATCACATTCAGTGATGATTATTCAAGATATGGATATGTTTATCTTCTTAAACGCAAGTCGAAAGGTTTTGATATATGTAAGACATTTAAAACTAAAGCGAAAAATTAATTGAATAAGAGAATTAAAGTTCTAAGAACAAATCATGTAGCAGAGTACACTTCAGGAATGCTAAATGATTTTTGTAAAGAGTATGAAATTATTCATCATTATACTATTCCATACACTTTACAACACAACGACGTGACCGTATGGAGGAATAGAACTCTAATGGATATGATTAGATCCATGATGGCATAATTCAGATCTTTCTTTATCTTTTTTGGGAAGCTATACATACTCTTTTTTTATTTACTAAATCATTCACCATCTAAACTATCACAGTCACTCCTTATGAGTTATGGACTGGAAGGAAACCCTGGCTTCGTCATTGGCTATTTAGGGCTATAATGCTCAAATTAGAGTGCCAAATCAAAATCGTACTAAAGTGCGATCTAAGAGCATGCTAGGAATTTTCATAGGATATTCCATGGAATCAAAAGGATATCATTTTTATAATACGAGAAATGATAAATCGGTGGAAAGTAGGGATGCAATATTTTTAGATCAAGATACACCACGTCGTGCAAAACGGGCAACAGCGGAATTATTGGCAACACCACTAGAAACACAGAACTAATACTCATAATGAGGAAAATCCAACCCTTAGTGAAGGCACAACATAAACTCCTGTCACTAACATGCCTGGGATAAGTGGGAGGAATACACAAACACCATCATATTTGGATGAGTATTAGTTGTTTTTGGGGAAGTACACTCTAGAATTTCAGATTTAGAGGAAGAATCAAAGGCTTATAAAGAAGCTATTAGTTGTCCCGAGTCAAAACTATGGGTGGAAGCAATATGGGAAGAATTAAACTCGATGAGGAAGAATAAAGTTTGGAAACTTGTTACTTTACCGGACAGCCACAAGCTCATAGGATGTAAATGGATTTTTAAAAGGAAATTAAATACTGCAGACTTAGTAGAAAAACATAAGGCTAGGTTTGTTGCAAAAGGCTTTACACAAAGGGAAGGTATTGACTTTGTGGATTTTTTTCTCCTGTTACAAAATTTAATTCAATTCATATTATTGTTGCATTGACGGCTTATTATGATCTTCAACTCCACCAAATGAATGTTAGAACTGCTTTTCTTAATGAGCATTTGGGGGAGGAAATATATATGAAACAACCGGAAAGAGAAAAAGAAAATGAAAATAAGGTTTGCAAATTGAATAGATCGATTTATAGTCCGAAATAAGCTTCACGTCAATGGTATATTCTTTTTGATAATGCTAGCATGTCATTATGGATTTTCAATGACGGAAGGTGATCATTGCATATATACAAAAGTTATTGGTGGAAATTTTGTTTTACTATCTTTATATGTTAATGATATTCTCATTGCCTGTAACGATAAAACTATATTGATGGAAGTTAAAGCTTGGTTGTGTTCTAAATTTGATATGAAGGATATGGGGGAAGCTTCCTATGTTTTGGGAATGAAAATACATAGAGATCGGAATAAATGATTTCTTAGTTTGTCCCCAAAAGACATATCTTTGAAGTTTTTTAAAATGATTTTCTATGAAAAATTGAAAATTTGTTAGTGTAGCTATGGTAAAGGGAACTAAGCTCATCGAGGAATTGTGTCCAAATACTCCTGAGAAAATAGAAAGAATGAATGATATTCCTTATTCTTCAGCTGTGGGATGTCTTATGTATGCCATGATATTTACACAGCCTAACTTTAGTCATACCATTGGAAGCTTCAAATATTGTTGCACCTCAAGCAGTGAAGGAAGGTAAATGGCTAAGGGAATTTCTTGCATTACTTATGGCCGTGGAAAGTGTGTCATAACCTATCATTATTTTTTTTATTATCATGCAATGATCAAGTATACTTGCAGATGCACTGACTAAACCAGTTAGTCATGAATTATTTTCTAAACATGTTAGAGATATTGGACTTTAGGTTATTAATCAAATGTTTCAGCCAAGTGGGAGATGTTGGACTTTTATGTGGCTTTCAACATTATATATTATGGTTTTCTTATTATCTCAGTGTGGAATTATTATTGGTATGTATTGTTGCATGTGACGAAAAATATTTGACACGGAAATTCACTCGAGGAATTGATACTCGAAATGACGATTAAGGCTGTACTGGAATATAGTAGAGGAATTAGATGGAATCCACTCTACTAGATATTTAACTTGTACGTATATGATTTACTCAGGTACAGCATAAGGCGCCGGAATAGATCAGCTCTACAAGCCGTTGATCTACATGATTACATTGGAATTGATCTCGTATATATAATTTGATCATGGCGTATGACTGGCACATGTGTTTGGGACTTATGTATTTTAGATTCGCATAACTGTCTCATCATGGTTGGTAGCATGGTTCAGTAGTCTCAAGGTTTTTCAGAAAAAGGTGGGCCGTATCTAATACCTAGAAGTGAAGTCTGTAAATAGGTCCTTACCTTCTAACCTCATGATGTAATTGTGAGCGGCAGCACGGACAGAGGAATAGAGGGTAGACCAGATAGCCCACAAAACCCTGAGATTCTATTACTGAATAAACGAAGATCTTGAAAGCTTGATCCGTGAGTTAGAAGACACACGTTTCTCTTTGTCCAAAAACAAATATTTGTGGCACGAAGGAGTATGCCATTAACATAGATATAAATGGAGGTATGATTAGTTACTCGTCCGTGAATATGCATTTGGTAGATTCAATTACCCCACATAGAGCTAAACTAGCAAATTTTGATGATTTTAGCCCGGTCCAGATTCGTTGCCTCTAACTGACGTCCAATGAACTTGTAACCACCCTTACTGAAAACAGATTAGGAAAATGCATCACTAATTGATCTCTGATTAGTTTCCCAGATCAAGCCATTTCAGCTCCCATAATGGTTTGTATAAACAAAAACCTCATTAGTAGATGTACACATACATATCCAGTCCCCAATCATATGCAACAGGCAGACAGCTCATGCTGCTCTCAATCTTCAGCCAAGGACGCACACTCGCACAACCCCACACCCCATATACAGATCCATCATCCTGTCTCCTACCTCGCCCGTGTGGCGTCTCTGCTCGAACAGCTGCAAATGCCGGCTCTTCGTATCATGGCACAGAGGGATTAAGTGCTGCAACTCACAGCTAGGGCTTGGCCTTCCTCCTGCTCCTCCACTTTGATGGGTATTTTTCTTCAATGTATTCACCATGCGTAGATTGTTCCATGTTTATTGGTACTTTTGATGTTCTTGATGTGTTCGCATTCTGCTTGAGCTCATTAAACTTCTCTGAAGTCTGAAGATCTTCCTCCTTTTTTGGTCAAGTCTGAAGTCTGAACTATCTGGAGCAGTGGAGCCCTGGCACAAAGTTCCACATAAATTTCTTTTCTTGGTTGTCTTTTCTACTCTTTTTTTCTCCCCTTGATTTGGACAGTTTGAACTCATTTGAGCCTGTGGTCCTAGAGTAATCTGAGAGCTCCCCTTTATCTGTTCGTACTGTAAGAACTCGGCAATCTTCTGCAGATAAGAGAATGTCTATGGTTCATTAATCTCTTATCTATTGGTGATTCGATTCACTAAGCACAGTTGCTCTACATCCCATAAATACTTTCGAGTCGTTCTCGGTGCGCGCGGGAGGCGATTCCCCTGCTTCTTTCTCTGTTCAAAGGAGATATCCTAATTTTTTTTACTCAAAGGTGTGGGTGTCAGTCATATCTTCCTTTGCCAGTTCTTGCTTCTTATTCCTTCCACTAAAGCTGCCCCCATCCACCTCTCTTCCCCCCTTTCTCTTTCCCCTTTGATCAGTCTGATGTGACATTGTTCATCCAAGTGCTGCTTCTTGGATTCCATTCCAGGACCACATTGATCTTGCTGTCCCTGTTGGGCAAAAGCAAATCCCAATCTCAGACGCAAATCCCAATGCGAACCCAAGAGCACGGTTATTTAGAGGGAATTCCTGTTCTTGCTTTGATGTGGCATTGCTTGCATAAAGACTAATCAGTTCTTGATCGCTTTTGAGATACTGATGCTCGTGCTGTTCTTGTCGAGAAGAAGCAAGCACAAGCGCAAGTCAGATTGTGCAAGGCTGCGATGCTGAGGTGCGATGCGGATGAAGCTGCCGAGGTGAGCAGGCACCGCACGGCCAACATCCGCAAGCGGTGCGCGCTGTCGTCGACCGGCGCGTCGGACCCTCTGAGGAAGCTAAGGCTGAAGCGAGGGGTGGTCCGGGTCGGCCGGAGGGGAGCAGTGGGCGGCGCGTCGCCGTGCTCGAGCAGGAAGATGTCCGAGTCGTCCTGGAACCGACGCTGCCACGCCGACGGGACGCGGTCGTCGGTGTCGGCCCGGAAGCTCGTCAACGCGCTGTGGCAGCTGAACAAGGGCGGCTTGCTCGAGGAAGAAGATGAGGAGGAGAGGATCGTGAGGGACGCAGCGGCGCGCCGGAGCTCGGCTCACCGGCGCTGCGTGTCGGTGGAAGTGAGTGTCGCCGGCGTTCGTTTGTTTGTTTCTGCAAATGCAATCGTTCGTGTCCTGATTCAGCTCGACGCTCTGGCGCAGTTCTCCAAGAGGTCAATAACGAAGAGCAAGGCCTTGGAGGCCGACGGGGAGAGGAGCTGGCACAATGGCCATGGACAGTGGTTCTCAGATAGGGTGAGCAATGGCAGCGCAATGGAGGTGAACCCCCTGAATTTTCCTTTCTGTTCATATGCCTCGTGGAACAATGCTGTCTGATACACTGAATCATGTCCCCAATGGTTGGATACAGTTGCATTTTGCTTTAAGAAAATATGCCAACAAATCAACAGGAAAGAGTATCCATCCATTGGATACAGTTCCATGGATTGTTTCTTCCATTAACTGAAAAAAGAAATGTGCTGCCTGAATCTGCATTTCGACTGTAATTTTCTTTTTCTGAGGAGGCGATGAGTTCCAAAGATCATTCATGGAGTCACCTGTCTCTGAACTTTTCGGTACCTCATGCATAGATTGAAGTAGTACAGACTGACCTAAAACATGGTTTGCATTTCCAAGGATGTCTTCTGATAGGCACATGCGTCTTTGTCCTCTTCCTCCAGAGACCACACGCTACGAGCTAGGCTTGTACCAAACCTGGCTTGTTTATCCGTCCCCTAGTGCTGTTCTTCTCATGTCTAGGCTGTTAGGGAAGACATTATTCACGAGCAGTTGTTGATTTCTCGGCCTGCGCGTCGTCGGCGGCGGCGGCGGCTGCGTAGATTAATCGATTCCTCTGAGAAGTTGAAGATTCGGCGGTTCTCCATGTTAGCTGAAACTTGTTTTTCAATCGGTAGAACAGTTGTAGAAAGAGGACCAGGCCCTGGACAGCCTCAGCTCCGACTGTGTGTCTGCCTATGATCACCTAATCATGCCATATCTTTTTTTTTAGAAAAATAGTGAATCATGCCATATCTTTTGTCTGGTAATTCATTCTGCAGTAATCCCTAGTCCTTGAGAATAGAAATTTGGATGAACAATGTTTGTTTCCATGTTCCAAATGGCAGGCGATGATTAAGTAAGTGGTAGCCAAATGCAGTAGATGAGGTCTGAACAAGTTGGTGGTAAATCTTTTCATGTTCTTTTCTCCTTCAGGTGCACTCGTGCGCGAGCTCGACGTGTTCAGGGGAAAGAATGGCGCACCTGCAGGACATGTACAACAGCCTGATCGCGTCCAAGGAGCTCGTCAAGGTTCTCGCCGGCATCTGGGGCCCCGGCGAGCTGAACCCGTCGACGGCGTCGCTCCTCTCGGCGCTGCACGCCGAGCTCGACCTCGCGCGGGCTCACGCGCGACGGTTCATCAAAGAGCAGGCGCGCCGCGGCGACGAGGCTGAGCTGCTGAGGAGGAAGCTCGCAGAGGAGATGCGCGCGTGGAAGAGCAGGCAGAGGGAGAAGGTGGCGGCCACGGTGCAGGTGGTAGCCTCGGAGCTCGACGGCGAGCGGCGGTCGAGGCGGCGGGCGGAGAAGGTGACCGCCAAGCTCGGGAAGGCACTGGCCGAGACGGAGAGCTCGCTGCGGGCGGCGGAGAGGGAGGCGGAGAGGGAGCGGAGGTCTAGGGAGCGGCTGGAGAAGGTGTGCGACGAGCTGGTGCGGGGCGGCGCCGGCGCGGACAGGGGCGAGGTGGAGGAGATGAGGCGGGAGGCCGAGAGGGCACAGGAGGAGCTGGAGAAGGAGCGGGAGATGCTGCAGCTCGCCGACGAACTCCGCGAGGAGAGGGTCCAGATGAAGCTGCTGGAGGCGCGGCTCCAGTTCGAGGAGAAGAACGCCGTCGTCGAGCAGCTGCGCAGCGAGCTCGAGGCCTTCCTGGACACCAAGAAAGATCGGCAAGGATCATCCGCTGCAGATGAACACCAAGCCAATGATGATCACAGCTTGCAGTTGGTGCCTCATTCATCCCAATGTGCCAATGGCGCTGATCGTGTCGCTGTCAGCAAGAGCACCGGAGAAGAAAACGATGATTACGATGACGAAAATGGCGGCGGCGAGTTCCGAGCTCATGACTCAGAAGGCAGCGACATGCACTCCATCGAGCTGAACATGGACGGCGACGGCAAGGACTACGGCTGGAGCTACACCACCGCCTCGAAGGAGATGACGGCCTCAAAGAACACGGAGGCATCGAGGCACGGCACGTTTTCGGTTTCGGACAGAGGAGCGGAGTGCGTCGGCGACCCGTGGGCCGGCGCCGCCTCCTCCTACCGGCGATCGCTGGAGATGGGGGGAGATGAACTGGAGGAAGGAGACCAGTGGGACGACGACGAAGCGCGCAGCGACAGGACGAGGGATCTGGACGAGGACGCGGAGAGGTACCAGGCGATCAAGAACCTCCGGGAGCAGATGCTGGCCGGGCATGGCCGATTTGTCTTCCTGTCGCAGGACGGCGAGAGAGAACACCATCACTACGGGTTGGTACGCCAAATTGAGGAGGGAAAACTTTGATGCGATTGGCAGCGAGGGATGAGTCGAATTAGTTGCTGTTAATACCAGTTGATTAATTTGTTCCCTTAAAAACTCTGTGCATATATACGTACATGTGCTCACTCTTCGTGGATGGTTACAAATCTTGCTCTTCTTTGATAGGAATTGTTTTGTGCTCTTCAAAGTTGGGTAATTCATTGCTCGTACCACTGCTGTGTCCAGTACTCCAGTTCGAGGGGTTTTTGTAATTGTTTTTGCCTTGGCATTTGCGATTTGGGTACCAGGATCACAAATCTCCAATGTCTTTGTATATATGGAGCTGAGTGTTAATATATTCTCCGTATAGTTGCTTTTTAACCGGGTTTCCCCGTTTCCATTCATTACAGACGGAAATAACTTCCTGTCCCATCCCTAAACATTTAAAATAATTAATAATAGTTTATTCATCTCTCATAAGGTAAAGGGTGTGTTTGGTTCAAAGTAAAAATTTTCCAAACTTTAAACTATAAGAATCAATTTTTATGGATTTTTAAACTTTAAACAAAAATTCTAAAAACTGCTAAATTTTAATTTATTTACATTTAAAAAATATTGTTGAGTCAATATTTTGCAATAGGCGCACCAAAAATTGGTCATAAACCAACTAGAGACTCAAAAATGTTTAACAATGGTAGTGAGATACGCTAAATATTGCAACCATCCAGCTAAAATAGAATATTTGCCTATAAGGATACAATTTTAAGGTATAACTGTTGGAGCAGAATTGAAATTGGGTCCCCTAAAAACCCACTGGGGTTATCCGCAAATTTAGTTTTAGGGAAAAAAATTTTAGAGAGCTCTTGGACTTGGTCCTACATTGCAACGGTCGTGTATGGAGGGAACCACATATATAAGTTGTATGATATATCAGATTTAAAATGAGAATTGTTTCAGAAGGAGAAACAAGCAGCTCTCGTCTGTTTTTGTTAATTGTTGCGGGTTATTTAGCGGAGTACTTGCATGTTAGGGTTGAAAAACACATGAATTTTATAGAAGTGGGTGTTTGGAATACAAGAATTTTAGATAAAATACAAAAATAAACATTCTTAAATTACCTATGAACGTCATTGGTTTATCTATTCTCTTCTATCACCATTTCAGTGGTGGGTCCTAGCCTCAATGATTTATTTTACTTCCACTGATCATAAATAACTGTTTGGATATTAACATGGTCCCCGAAAATCAAAATACACCTTTGACCACTAATAATGATCACAATCGATTTATAAAACATACTAAGGTTATTACGTACTCTTCGAGACAAATCTACCTATCTACCTATGTAATTTTCATGTACTCAAACTAAATAGTTTAAAAAATATTCATAGCTAAAGTTTCAAAACTTTGTCTTGCACGTATTTAAAACAACACATATTTATGATAGGAGGAAGTAATAGATCAAAGAGGAGAGAGTCTTCCTTTGTTTAGAGCATTTTTTAAAATTTTTCCTGTGAAAGCAGCTTCCTCGGAGGAAGCTGAAACTCCAAAAACCCTTCAACCCAAACCTGCCTGTATCGGGCATGTGTGGGAACGTAAGAGTACAAATGCATTTAGCATTAATTTTATAACAAGTAGTTTAATTTTCATAGGAATTTAGGGAAAATCCCATCTTTTAAATAGGCCCCCATAGGTGTTGTAGTGTGCAATCCACCTGCATCTCCTCCATGTTTTACTGGTAACGAGGAAGAAACCAAATAGTCCCTGTTCAAATGTTGGCAACCGTTTTCCCATCCAAATGGATCAACACACCTACTCAACTAGGGTGTGTTTGGTTGCCCGGCTCAAGGCTGGCCAGGCTCTACAGATGCAGGCAACGAGCGTTTGGTTAGTTGCACGCAACGTGGAGCCAAGCTCGGCTGATGCAAAATCACTGTACCGGCCTGGCTCCTAGGAAACGCTGACGATGGCCATTTTTCCCATGAGCCAGGCTTGCTCGGTGCAAGTGCGGCATGGAGGGAAAGCACGGAGCAACCGCACTAGAGCACGACGGCGGTGGTGCGAACGAGCTCGACGGCTGCGGCGGCGGCGGGGACGAGCAAGACCGTGGCGGCGCGGACGAGCTCAGCAGCGGAGACGCGAATGAACAAGACGGCAACGGTGCGGACGAGCTCAACGATGGCAACGCAGACGAGCAAGACGGCAGCGTGAATGAGCAAGACGCGGTGGCGTGCATGAGCAAGACGGCGCATACGAGCTCAACAACGGCTACACGCATGAGCACGACGACGGTGGAGCGGACGAGCTTGACGACAACGACACGGACGAGCTCAACGGCGGCGCCGTGGACAAGCAAGACGGTGGCAGCGCGGACAAGCTCGACGACGGCGGCGCGGACGAGCTCGACGATGACGACACGGACGAGCTCGTGACGGCGGCTGAGAGCACGGCGGTGTCCACGAGTGAGCACGACGATGGACGCGGAGGAGCTCGACAGCGCCACGGACGAGCTCGGTGGCGCCCGGTTGCTCGCGCCACGGCGGCGCGGCTGCTCGGGATGGGACGCACGAGAGGTGTTGGATGATATGTAACGGCATTCGGTTCACAGCCAGAACGTTGCGAAGTATACTCAAGACCCGTTCGATGAAATGCCAATATATTGGTGCAAGTCCAAACACAAGCAACCAAACACGATCTTTCTCTAACCTGACTTAGCTCATCTAGACAACCAAACACCAGCACATGCATACACTCAGCCTAGCTCACTCGTACGAGCCAGACTCGGATGAGAAGACAACCAAACAGACCCCTAGTTTCCACATAGATGTCCACCGGTGCCATAACGGCAGAGGAGCTGAATCCCCTGCCTCGACGAGGCTATAGCGAGTCCTTGGCCCAGAAATCGTTCTGTCCTTGTGTTGTGCTGCCAGGCTGGTAGCTTTCTTTCTATGTCTCGACCTAGAGGCCGAGCTAGAGCTCGTAAGCCCGTATTCATGCATGTTTGGGTAATTAACGACAATAGAGTATGATGACTAATTCGCTGTGTGTTAAGCATTGAGATTGTGAGATATGTTACAATATTGAGGACAAAAGCAAAAGGAACATATATTTGATGGCTATCCATGGCACAAGATCTTGAAGACATACAAGATTATTTTCTAGTCTTTTCATTGGTTTTGGAGTTTTGGAGGTAAAAACCGAATTATTGAATAGATACGTATTATTAAGAGGGATCAATTATCATGAATGAAAAGGAATATATTAGAGCTGTCTTACTCAATATCATATAATCTAGTATGACCAAAATCTAACTTGGTACACAAACCTTCTGTCTCACCAAACCAGTATAACCGCGGTTGATCCGGTGGTATAGTCATAGCAACGGTATAACCATACATAGATCATCGACACCTTATCCAATAGGAAAAAGTCCATTTGCCTCCTTAAACTATTAGGTAATTCCGATTTTCCTCCCTAAACTCTAAAACCAGGCAACAAACCCTCAAACTTTTCATACCGGACAAATTATCTCTCTGAGCGAAAACCACCCCGATTTTGGCTAACGTGGTGTCCAAGTCAGCAACTTTTCTTCAAAATAAATTCTAGAAAAACCTGATAAATTGTAGAAAATCATAGGAGGCTCAAAAATATAAATTTAAAAATCTAAAAATTCAAAAAATGTGTAGAATCTAAATATGCAATAAAGGTATGATATTTGTGTATAAACTTATATGCAAAAAATTATATTTTGTATTAAAGTGTCTTTTATTAATTAAATAAATCAAGTATGTAGGAAAAATTAATTTGGATTTTTAGAAAAATGAAGAAATTATTTTAGCTTCTTGGAATAATGGAGAAATTAATAAAATAGAAGGATGTTAACATCCTTCTATTCTTCCTAGTTTTCTACGAACTCAAATTCAAAGGTGAAACTAACATACTTCTATTTTTCTTAGTTTTCTCAAATTTTCCAATAAGACAAACTAATTTTCCCTAAATACTTGATTTATTTTATCAATAAAATACCCTATAAAACAAATATAATTTTTGGCATATAAGATTCCACACAAATATAATATTTTATTGTATATTTGGAATGTACACATTTTTCTTAAATTTTTGATATTTTTATTTTATTTTTTAGCTTCCTATGATTTTCTACAATTTATTAGATTTTTCTAGGATTTATTTTCTAGAAAACCTTGCTGACTAGGATACCACGTCAGCCAAAACCCGGTGGTTTCAACTCAAGGAGAAAAATTTGTATAAAGAATTCGAGGATTTGATTGTCCGGTTTTGAATCAGAGAGAAAAACTACACTTACTTTTTCCTATCAATAACTTGGTCTCTATCCACTCCTCTCTAGACCCAAGCTAGACTTGATCATGGGCTGCCCCGTCTGGGTTTCAAGCCCTGTTCTTTTGGGTTTATCTAATCTGACTTATCTCGAACTTCGAGAATTTTTCGAGGTGGCCTCGAAAGTCGGATGGCCTTGATTTTTAGGATTTAGGAAGTTTTTAGACACGCCTACGAGATAAAAAAAATAGATTCAAAAAATAATAAAAAAGTCAGATAAGTCAATATTAGCCAGATAAGACGTGGCTAATATTGATTATCTTACTTTTTTATTACTTTTTGGATCCTTTTTTTATCTTGTAGGCGTGTTTAAAAACTTCCTAAATCCTAAAAATCAAGGTCATCCGACTCTCGATACCACCTCGAAAAATTCTCAAAGTTCGAGATAAGTTAAATTAGATAAGTCTAAAAGAACAGGGCCTCAGGCTAGGCTTAAAAAATTCTGATACTCTGGAGACAAGCATGCCGGGCCGACTAAATTTCGGTTAATTCATGCCCGAGCCCGGCCCAAGCAAAAAGCCTAAAGCCCGAAGCTCGGACCAAAGCCCGGCATAAATGCAAGAATTTTAATTTTTTTTAGAAATAAATAAATGATTTTCAATTTTAAAAAAATTAAATAGATAGCCTTCTGTCGCCAGCCCATCGGGCGAGAAGATTGAACCGCCCTCCAGTCGGGCGAAATTTTAAAAGTCCGCTCAACGGGAGGGCGAGATTTTCTCGCACCGGCCCACGCCCGAGATGGGCCAAATTCCGCCCGACGGGAGGGCGAGATTTGATGGCCACGAATAAACCGCCCGCCCAACAGGCGACTTTTCGAGGCGGCAAAAAATTCGCCCACCCAACGGGCAAAATTTGAAACGCGGTGAAAGCCCGCCCACCCAACGGGCGAAATTTGAGGGTTTTTAAGGCTGCCCCGCGCCAGCCGCCCGTACTGTTGCCATTTGAAGCCGAGTGAATGAGAGGAGAGCGAGAGCGAGAGAGAAAGTGGGGAGAGGAGAAAAGCGTCGAGTAACTCTTCGATTTCGCAGGTATTTTAGTTATGTAGTAAAAAATTTATTTGATAAAACTTGGTAGGATAGTCATATGAATTTAGTGTATGTTACATTATGTGTAGAGCAGGGTAATATTTAGGCTAGGGTTTAGGCTATAAATAGCAGTGAAATATTTAGGCAATGTTTAGGGTTTGAGCTACAAATTGCATGGTAATATTTTAGGCTATGTTAGGATTTAGACTAAAAATAGCCGTGTAATATTTAGGGTAGGATTAGGGTTTGGGCTAGAATAGCACGGTAATATTTAGGCAATGTTAGGGTTTAGACTAAAAATAGCCGTGTAATATCTAGGCTAGGATTAGGGTTTGGGTTAGAAATAGCACGGTAATATTTAGAGTTTAGATTGAAATAATATAGTCAATAAATTGTACGATTATGTGGTATTTGTCGAACATGGTAGGGTTAGGGTTTAGGCAAGGAATAGAATGGTGATATGTAGTGTTTACATTGAAAATAGTATAATACTTTATTAATTTATTAGATGTTGTAGAGTATTTTATTTGTAGAGATAATGAACAAGATGTTGGCAGACATTTTGGCTGTAGAGATATTGTTAAAAATGGTCAGAGAAAAGGAGATTGACGATAATAATCGATGCAGCGAAATTTGTTGGCGGGGTAAATGACAGACAAGATCAATTTTCAGATCCATTATGGGGAAGGAGAGATTGTGCAAGGTCCTTACGGGGTAGATTTATCAATGTTCCAATCATGTACATTAGGGATATCAAGACCCACCGAAAGGTCATTTAGTGGGCTACAACATTGGTTATCACGGACGTTTCAACTCAACGAAGAAGAACATGTCATGACAGTTCTGGCATTGATGAGCCATGCTGCTGAAGGTTTTTTGGGGAGTTGATACCTATATCGAGTACTTGGAATTGGAGACGCTACGTTGAGATTGCAACCGAACGGTGCCTTCCTCTAGTTCTCTTAGTCCAGGCCGAGTACAAGCAACATTTCGGCAGAGGTGACGAATGCGGTGAAGAGCTAGGGGAGACTAGTGGTACTAGAGTGGAAGAGGAGGTGGAAGTTGTAGGGAACACAGAGGTGACAGAGGACGTGGGAGAAGCGCATGCGGAGACAGATATAGGGGAAGAAGGCAATGAAACAATTAAAGAGGCGACCGGGGCGGCCGTTGAAGGGGAACGAATCGAATCAATAGTTGCTGAAATGGAAGCCGAGGATGCAGAGCATGAGGAAGTCCCTAATGAAGATACGTCAGACGATGAGAGAAGTTTTTGTGATTGACCGGTGCCTGTAGAGTGGAATACTTACAACTTCCAAGATTTATCTGTACATGAAGACACGCACATACCATGGGATTACCATGAGAATGAGGTGACTCAGGGAGCCATGTACCCGACTAGGGAAGCTGTATTGATGCCGTGAAGTATTGGTCATTATCTCTGAGGAGGGAGTTCAGGGTAGTGAAGTCGAGTAAAAGCGTCTATGATGTGATGTGTGTTGTTCCTGGTTGCCCATGGCGTGGACATGCATTTAAAGGAAAGTGGGTGGATTACTAGGTGTGTTCAATTGTAAAGGAGCACGACTGTCAGTTAGAAAATGCACAACAAAGGCACAAAAATCTGACATCAACATTTGTTACAGTTGTGATGTACTCACAAATTGTTCAGAACTTAAGATATGAGCCTCGGTCCATTATACGGGCCATTGAGGAACAATTCCAGTACACCATCAAGTATCCCACTGTCTGGAGAGCTAAATAGAAGGCTTTGGAAATGCGGTTCGGGACATATGAAGCATCGTATGCAAATATGTCCCAACTTCTGCAGACGATTAGTAGAAGAAATCCTGGAACGTACTATGACATGAAGGAGTATCCTGCATCCATCAATAATTTCGCCGCACTGCTGACCAACAGTTATGCTTTGCAGTGTCCGGTCACATCGACTGCAGCATCCATCAATAATTTCGCCGACCGGCGACCAACAAGATCTGCTTTTGGCGTCTAGTCAAATCAACTACAAGCGGCGGAAGATCGGGAGGGATGCGTACGCTTCCATGAACTCCATCCATGCACCAAACAAACTTTGCTATAAAAACCGTCCTGCCTTCGGGTCCAATGCGCTGCAACTTTCCTAAGAGCACTCTACCTTAATGGCGAGTGGGGGAGGCTCTTCACGGCCATATGTGCCTGATGCATGGTGGGAGTCTTTTGGTCCTGGAGAGCATTCTCGTCCTTCTTCGGACGATATGCGAGTCATACAATATGGGGACTGGAGAGATGGCCCTCCTTTGCTACGAGATCGTCACTTTCCGTCAATTTTCGACTGGCCGACATGCGACTGTGGGAACCCCGCGGTTGTGCAGTGGTTTGATCACGTGCACGAGGGGTTCACTGGTCGTAGGTTCTATCGATGCCCAGATTACAACGTAAGTTCCTCCTATTTACACTATGCTACCGTGAATACAACTTACTTATCAGTTCTCTTATCTCCAGTTACCAGACGTCACCTGCGGTTGGACTCGATAGATAGATGAGCCATACCCGGCAGCAGCGTACACCTACATAACATACCTACACACAAGAATCGATCGTTTGCGGGCTACACTGGATGCTAGAGGCGCCGCATCGAAGAGGTCGATGAGGTCCGCGTCCTCCCCGGCCTCCTAGACAATCCAGGCCGGCATGTCAATCGCATAACTAGGCAGTGCTGGGCCAATACTATCAGCCGAATCGATCATGTCAGGACCATGCATGTCTATGCGGATGCCACTACCCCGGCACATCCAACACTGAAGTCCTACGTCGAAGAGCCATCATGCAAGAGACTTACCCCGTGTACTACGACACGGAGTGGGAAGCGACTGCTCGATGTGCGGCCACTTGGTGTTCATGCCAATGCCACAACCCTTTCACCCGTCCGTGGTGACCACCCATGCATGCCATCGCACCCTGTATGTCATACCAGCTTTCCAAATAAAAAATGGTACCTACTTATTTATCAAATCCCCTAAAGGCATGATGTCCGAATCCATATCCTATTTGCATATACGTGTATGTCTGAAATGGTTATAAACTTCTTTGACTCCACCGACGATGCTATCATGGGAATAAATGCTACCAACTAATTCAGATCAATGTACATATTTTTGCAGGCTGCCATTTGTTTTGGCGAAATTTTTTTTTCACCTATCGCCCATGTTTATGGCGGTGGCCCCATATTGGGGCGATATGTCTTCGCTACCAGCTCAGTGACGGCGAATGACGGAGGAGGGATCCTACCGCCTTATATTGGGGCGAT
The DNA here is from genome assembly GCA_036346145.1 of Olyra latifolia. Lineage (NCBI taxonomy): Eukaryota > Viridiplantae > Streptophyta > Magnoliopsida > Poales > Poaceae > Olyra > Olyra latifolia. The sequence continues at coordinate 35,210,569 of CM070524.1, read as the reverse complement.
CGCCCCATATAGGGGCGACGAGAGTCCAAATCCGTAATTTTTCATTTCCGACGATTATTTTCAGCAAATCAAATTAAAATAAATATTTTTTACAAAATTTTCGAGTCGTTCGATACGGCACACCTATTATGACCTACATTTAGCTTTATTTTTTATGCATTACTGATTTTATTATGAAATCACATAATTTATGTTTTCCTGAAATTGGCAAAAAAAATTGGAGAATCCCGCCCTATTGGCAGGCGGACTATAATTATCGTCCAACGGAAGGGCGATTTTTGCCTAAGCAAAGCCCGCCCGCTTGTCGGACGGTTTATTAATCTCGCCACCACGTTGGGCGGAATTTGGCTCACCCCGCCCGTGGGCCGGTGGGAGCAAATCTCGCCCTCTCGTTGGGCGGATTTTTAAAATCTCGCTCAACCGGAGGGCGGTTCAATCTTCTCGCTTGATGGGATGGCGACGGAAGGCTATCTATTTATTTTTTTAAATTGAAAATCATTTATTTATTTCTGAAAAAAATAAATATAAAAAATAAAATTCATAAATGCAGACGCTGTCCTGCTTGCTGCTTGCTGGGCCTCTGTTGCGCGCTACATGCTAATGGGTCTCCGCTACGCGCTGCTTTCTGCTGGGCCTTCGCGCGATGCTCGCTAGCTGGGCCTTGCGCTCTGCTCGCTGACTAGGCCGCCGCACACGTTGGATGGCCCGCCGCACACTGCTGCTATGCTCTGGGCTACGCGCTGCTGCGCGCTTGGCTGCAGTGTGCCACTGCTCACTAGGCTGCTGTTTGAGGGATGCTTAAGTGTGGGTATTTTGGGCCGAGCCGGGCTTTCTTCAGGCTAAAATAAAAGCCCGATTCAGGCCCAGAACTTGGAACGGGCTAGAATTCGAAGCCCGATCCGGGCCCAGCCTAGGTTACTGGGTCGGGCTACCCATGATCAAGTATAACCCAAGCCAACAATATCACCGATTTTATAAGTGCGGTAGCACTGATGCAAATGCTCATTGACCCATTGTAGCTATTTCCAGAAGGTTGAGAATCACCCCTGGGTCACTTGGTAAATGGTACCATCGCAGACAGACCAATGGTACCGCCTAACACACGGTATCGGCTCTGTTTTTTTTTGAGCGGTTGCGTTTGCGTTTGCGTTTAAACTGAAAATTTGTGCCTCCTCGATAAGGACATCCGAAGGATCAAAAAATTATAGAAAAATGGTTTTGAGAGCTAGTCGAAAAAATAGTAAGATCTACAAAAATTGGTTACGAAACGTCAAAGCGTTTGGCTTATACAAAAATAACAAATTTTCAGTTTAAACGCAAACGCAACCGCAACCGCCCAAAAAAACAGAGCCATCACCGCATTTAGAAGCACGCCACAAAAGTACATTATCGATCAAAGCTATCATCCTTCGAACCCTATTGAAACTGTTAAGACGGAGAATCCGGCTCTTGGCCCTCTGCTGCGCGTGCATGCATGGCATGCATGGCACTGTCTGCCAGCATCACGCGTGATCACGCGTTAGCGCTAATCCCGGCTGGATAATCCTCGCACTGATCCTGTTTCCATAAATCATGCGCCGTGGTTATCTCGTTGCCTTGGGCTATAAATCTGTAACGCGTGTTTCCGAATGAAATCAATCAATTCATTCGCATGATATTCTTTCTCACATGGTATCAGATATATTCGCATCTTGCGACCATCACTTGCCACTGCACGCTAGCTGTAACATCCCATTTTTGGGTGTTTGTAAAATTCTTGAAAATTTTGAATAGTAATAATATTGCTCTTAATGCTTTGAGAGATTTACATCTTAATTTGCATTATTTTTGACTCCTCGATACAAATATACCTGTGCTCCTAAATAAGGTATTTTGTGTTAAGTAAAAACATAATCAATATTTCTCCCTTTTATTTGAATCGATTTGTAAGTTTTGCCCCAAGACATATATCCAAAACCATATACAAATATAGGCCACTTTGGCAAACCTTTAATTTTGCTCCTCTTTAAAATAATTGTAAAGAGCCAATGATCATTGCAATTGCTACATATATCTATGTATGCATTACAAGGGCATCAATTGGACATTTCCTAAAGCTTTCAAATATTTCATCTTATAAAATGTTTATTTCTTGATTATACGCTAAAAGCTAAACTATGTTGATAAATAGTCAATCTAATGCAAATCAATCATCCTTGGACTATTCAAAATCCTACATTAGGGGTAATCACTATTAATGATTACCCTACACTACTCTAATATTGATAATGTCCTTCTTCATGCCATTATAATCTTATGAAAAGATCATATTATCTTTTGGACAAAGCTACTTTTAATTCAAAGCTATTTTTTTGGATTTTCTCCAAATGCAACTATGCCATGAATAAGTGTATACATATATATAAATGCATATATAATTGTGACTTATGTAATCATATGCATATATGTATATATATAATGGCATTTATACTTTCAGATTGCAAATAGCAATTTCACCAAACTTTAGCCTTTCAATATATTACTTGGAAAATATGTATATTATGAATGTATATTTTAATTGAAACTATTTCCAAATTCCTAAATCCATTTTCGGATTATCTACGGTGCCTACCCTCTTCCTCCCCTATTTTCGGGCAGCCCCAGGCCGAGCTGCGCCTTGGGCCTTGCCAGGCCAGCCGGCTGCCTCCCCGCGTCAGCCCAGTTGGGCCACGGCCTCCCCTTCCCCGGCTCCCTCCTCTGCTCTCTGCTCTGTGCTCCCCTGTGCTGTAGCTCCCCGCCTTGCTCTGCCCGAGCCGGAACCGCGCCGCCCGCGCCCAGCGTGCCGACCGCGCCAACCGGCCGCGACACGCTGCGCCTTCGCCGGTCCCTCCGCGCCGCCCGTGCTCCGCACTACTCCCCTGCGCGGTGCTCCCCTGCCCTGTTCTGGTCCGAGCCCGAGCTCACCTGCGCCGCTCACACCCGGCCGCGCCACCGTTGCTCCTCCGACCGGGTCGCCTTCGCCGCTCCCTGCCACGGACCTGTCCTTGCCGTGCTCCGCGTCGCCCCAAGCCATTAATTGGTCTTGTACTTCCCCGTGGCCGGTACAACGCGCGGAATCCCCGCTCTGCCCTTCCCTGTACGGCCGTCGCACGTGGTTGCTCCTTCGGCCACACGACCACTCCCCGGCCGATTCGGGCCGTACCTCGCGCATTCACTCCCTTGTCCTTCCCTTGCTCCTCCCCGCGCCCTTAAGAACCAGCCCGAGCCCCCTCTTCCTCCTTTGTTTCCTCGCTCCGCACGGGCAAGACGACCCGCAACCGTCGCGAGCTCGGTCCGGTGCATCCCGACCACGGCCAACTAGCTCCATCCCTTCCCCTCACTCCCCTCTTGCTCCCCTCCGCCTTAATCGCGTTTTCGTGGCTTGTAGCTCGCGGGCGAGCCTCATCGCCGCCGCCGGCCGCAACTACCCCTTTCTTGATTTCTTCCACGACGGTGAGTTATCCGTCGATTCCTTGCTTCTACAGCATCTCCGTGATGCCACTAACCTTCCCTACCCTTTCCCTTGCAAGAGCGCCGCCGGAAAGAGCTGCCCACGGCGCCCCTGCTTCACCCCGCGCGGCCCCACGGTGATAGCTTGGCCCAGCTTGTCTCCGAGCTCCTCATCTCCTCGGTAAGCTTCCATTACCTCCCCTCGTGCTCGAGCATGCCTTAGCTTAGCTCTCACCGACTTGAATCGCCGCCACCGTTGCTCGCCGCTTTCTTCTCCCGCCCCGGCTCGTCGCGCCGCCGTCTCGGCTCGCCGCCGGCGAAGAGCCGAGAGGACGTCCTAGCTCTAGGATTCGCTCACCCGTAGGATCAAACGGCACACGATTTGGTGTCCCGTAGCTCCGCCGGGAGCGCGCCGAAGCCTCGCCGGAGTTACGGCCGGAGATCCTTGCTCGCCACGTCGTGCTGAGGTCATGTTTCGGCACTGTGCGCTTGTCACACCGACAGGTGGGACCGCGACGGTTTAAATAAGTTAATGCCCCGCGGGATTACTCTCTCTCGCCGACATGTGGGCCCGCCGGTCCCACATGTAAGGCAAGAGAAAGCGTAACCGGAGAATACGCCTTCACCTTAGGCCGTGTTCGGGTGGCCTCCTTTGGGCCGCACAGTAACCCAGCCCATTACTGTTTGAAGCCGATTTCCAACGATTTCTCTATTTAGAAATTCCTAGAAAATGATTATGATTTATTATAAATACTTAGATACCATAATTAATCCTGGAAAAATTATGTAAAATACTAGAATAGTTTTGGAACCCATTAAAAATATAACTTTGCATATTTCAATTATTTAAGGTCTCTGTAAATATTTGTAGCTCTTGTCTATATATTTCTTTTATAAAGAAAACCCCGTAAATGCTTATTAGGCTGTTTGAAATAGTTTTATCCCTCCAAGAATATTATAAAAATTCAGAGAAATAGTATATCTTATAATTGACTTAAGAAAAATATTTTTGGACATATCTTATTACTATTTTGCCCCTGAAAAATTAGAATAGCTTTATAGTAGCATTTCCTTTACAAAAGAAAAGCTAGAAATGATACTCCATTTATATAAAATATTATTTGGCCTCTGAAAATATTTATTTCCCTTTTATAAACTTTATATAGGATATTCACCCTAGGGAAAGTACTAGACCTTGCAGGTTTGTAAATAAATAAGTTAGTAGAAATAGAAAGTCTCCTATAGGGCTAATATATAAATGCCCAAATGGATATTTTAGTAGGATATTCCTATGGTTAAAACTGAGGGAATATTTCTATAGATACTTTCTAAGGATTTTAACCTAAGGATAATATTGAGTCCTTTAGGATCTTGGCCGCTTATTAAATAGAAATACGAAGCCCCTTTTTGGGCTAAAGTTCTATTTCTATATGTTTAAAAGTGTTTGCTGAAGATATTTTAATCTAAATAATAGGTTTATTCTTTGGGAACCTAATTAAGGGTATTTAGATGCATTCTCACATGCATGACATCCTTAGCACGTTTTATCGTGGAGTTCATGGAACTTCCTCGATAAGTAGGATAGATTATTTTATTATCTTCAATATAGCCCGATGTGAATAGTCACCCATGCGATTAGATGCGATTGCGTAACATTCATCATGCTTTGTCATATTTCTGAATATATTTGTGCTATTTGGATTATTCACGATAGATCCGGAAGACCCAGAAGGACAACTCGAAAATCGGAATCCAAGCTACAACACGCTCGGTCCAGGCGAGCCAATTCATATGTCAATTCCCATGTTTTACTTAAATTATGTTGGTTTAAATAATGCAAATTGCATGCTTATATTCTGTTGCTATAATATGTTGTTAAACACAAGGCTAGTAGAGCTGGTCTAGATATTACCACTCGACTATATGTGCTATTAAGCACAACCCTTAACCTTGGCATTATTCCTTACCTTATCCATTGAAATCCTAGGAATTAAATCTAAAACTCCTCTGACTAGTAAGTCCTTGGAAATGCTTAGTCTTTGCTAGTCTAGGTCAAATGGGTCGATCCTTGCCTGTCAACGATTTGCGGCATAGATATGACGGATTGATCCTATCAACATTACAACGGCATGGCAAACGCTATCAACGATGTAATGGTATAGCTGGTCGCTGGTCCCGACTATCAACGTAAAACGGCATAGAATGGGAGAATACCCATGCACTCGGGTGACAGGTCTGCCTGAGTGCGAATGTTGGTCAAATGACCCCTTTTGATATACTTGATAATGATTATTTTGGATCCATGGGATCCTGGCCTTTGTTGAGCTCAAGGCGATCACGCCTCTTCTTTAAAAGGGTGAGTCGACCGTCACTTTGGGAGTCGTGCGCCAGTTGTAGGTATGGGCATGGACTTACCATTCTTAGACAGTACGCCAGTTGTAGGTATGGGTACTGGTCTACTTTCGGGGACCATTCCCATAGCCATGGGATGGGTCCGCCGACTAATGGGACACGTATTCCATAGCCATGGATACGGTGTCGCCATATTTGAAATACCCCAATGATGAACATTTCCAGCATATATAGCCTAGTACGTCTTTGATTTGTTACCTGGCTAAGTCATAGGACTTCTACCTATTAATTATTGTAAATCTGGCTTTATGCAAATAAAATAGCCTAGCCTCTACCAAACACCCATATCATTATATTGCATTAGGTTGGGTGTTGGCTCATGAGCGGATTTGATTCTTGCTTCACCTCGCGCTCCACTCACTCTTTTAGGTGGATCCGAGGATGGTTTTGGACAGCTTGAAGGTAACAAGGAGGAGATGAACCGGATGGATGACGTTATGACCGGGTGATAGGTGGGACTCCAGTCGCTTGCCTGTTTAGGTTGGGCACAGCCTTGAGACCCGACTCTTCTTTCTGTTTTTCCGCTTTTTCTGCTAGACTCTGATAGGAGTTCATTTTGGCATTGTAATATTTGGCCTGCTCGGCCTATTAAACTGAGCCACCATGTAATTGAACTCTATTGTAATAATAATATTCAGTCTCGTTTGTATGAGATGATCCAGCATTTTGTATAAGGTGTCGTGCTAGCAAGGCAGATCCTGGGCTAGCACAGGTGCACTGAGGTTCCCGGTTAGACCGAAAATCGGGGGCTGACACTAGCGCGAGGAGGAGATTGCCCCCGCGCGTGAGCAGGCCACTGCGCGCCAGCATACCGAGGCCGCCACCCGTGCGCGCGAGGCCGAGGCCACTCGTCTGCGCTAGGAGGCAGACACGCACGCTGCCGAGGCCGCCTGTCTGCGCCAGGAGGCCGACGCCAACGCCACTGCGTGCGACGCCGTGGCCAACGCCAATGCGCACGATGCCAAGGCCACCCACAACATGGAGATCGCCAACGCCATGATCCTCCACGAGGCGGCCGCCATCGCCAACCTCCACGCCCAGGCCGTCGCTGTCCAGAACATCCGTGCCCTCGTGCCGGTCGTTCTTGATCTTGTCTCCCCCAACTACACCAAGTGACGCGCCCGCTTCCTCACCACACTCTGCAAATACTCCCTCACCTACCACGTCCTCACCGACGCCGTCCACGCCGAGTCCGCCGATTGGTCACGACTGGACTGTGTCGTCCGTGAGTGGCTATACGGCACCATCTCCTCCGACCTCGTCGAGATCGTCATGACGCCATGCACGACCGCTCGCGTGGCGTGGCTGGGCCTTAAACAACAATTTGTTGGTAACCGGGAGACGCGTGCCCTCATCCTCGACGCCGACTTTCGCTCTTTCGTCTAAGGTGATCTTAACATCACGAACTATTGCAGGAAGTTGAAGAGTATGGCAGATGCCCTTGGGGATCTCAACATGCCTGTTGCCGATCGGACACTTGTTCTCGTCGTTTTGCGCGGCCTGAACGAGAAGTTCACGTACATGGCGGCTCTCCTCAAGCCTCAACGGCCGTTCCCCACCTTCCTTGAGGTCCGATCTGACCTCCTGCTCGAAGAGATGACTATGGCCTCGCACCCCTCGGCGCCGTCCACTGCCCTTATTGCCACCACTCCAGCATCTGGCGGTGCTAGCCGAATATCCATCGGCCACCCTAGCTACTCGGACGGCACGTACCCCCCAGTGGCGCCTAGACCGACCGTAGCCCAGCGCCCCCTCCGGGCGCTCCCCCACCACCCACCATGGCCGGGGGTGGGTCTGGCGGCTCCAACCGGCGTCGCCGACGAAGGAAGAACGGTGGCACCGGAAATGGGGGCGGCTCCACCTGCCCCGGGATATTTGATGATTTGTCCTGAAGTTGATGTGCTTTTGATAATTTGCTCAAAGTTGATATGCATTTGATCATCTGCTCTATAGACACCTATGACATGTGGATCATGGGTTCATAAGTCATAGACACATAATAAGGTAAATGATCAAATGCATATCAACTTTGGGCATATTATTAAAGGCATATCAACTTCAGAGCAAATAATCAATTTTTCCTTGTTTCTCTACAATCCATGTGCGGGGACCATTCAGATGTGGCCTGTTCTCCATCCCGGCATCCCTGGCGGCCAACCCCTGCGAGCCCAGGACGTGTAGCACTAGCAGCACCCCCGCCCAAACGCACCCCTACAGGCGTTCTACGCAAGACCTCCTCCTGGTGGTTACCCGCTGCCTCCATAGCCGGTCTACCCGGCTGCACCTGCTCCTCCACCGACCCCCAGCACTTAGACTCCAATGTCGGGCTCTTGGAACCAGCAGTCATTGGCAAACGCCTTTAAGGTTTGTTTGGTTCATGGCTGCCGGAGGCCTTGCCCTCGCGCCGCCCCCGGCCTGGCCAGGCGTCGGCGGCGTTAGCGAGCAACGGCGCGAGAATTCCGTGTTCAGCGCCATCGATCGCTTCAGCGTGAAAAACCGAGGGCGCTGCAGCGGCGTTGGCGACGCAGACGTCGGCTGCGATCCAAACCACCGCCAAAATCAACGGCGCGCCGAGCGTTGGAATGGCGAGCTCGGGACGCCATCCAAACAGGCCCTAGCACTATGACGCTTATTCCTCCCGCCACGACTGATTGCTATATGGATTCTGAGGCATCTTCGCACATGACATCGAACTCCGGTAACTTATCTTTGTTCCATTCACCACGGTCATTTACTCCTCCATCAATCGTTGTCGGTAACGGGTCCCTTTTGCCTGTCACCTCTACTGGCTCAACTGCTTTACCTGGCAATTTTCATCTTAATAATGTGCTAGTCACTCCTAGCCTTATCAAGAATCTTATATCTGTTTGCTAGTTTACCACTGACAACAATTGCTCTGTTGAGTTTGACCCGTTTGGTATCTCTGTGAAGGATCTACGGTCCTGGAACGTGATCATCAGGTGCAATAGCTCCTAGACCTTTATATCCCTTCCACGCAGCGGCGCCCGCCTCTTGTGCTCTTGCAGCTGCTGCTCCTGCCACCCTGTGGCATCGCCGCCTTGGACATCCTGGATACGACACCATCTCCAAACTCGCCAGTGTCTCCGCCATTACATGTAATAAAAGTGCTGGTGATTCTCTTTGTCACGCTTGCCAACTTGGCGGTCATGTGCGGTTGCCGTTTGCCACATCCAACTCTAGAGCTATCGATAGGTTTGATTTAATCCATTGTGATCTTTGGACATCTCCGGTTGCTAGTGTGTCCAGTTATAAATATTATTTGGTCATGCTTGATGATTGCTAACATTTTCTTTGAACTTTTTCTTTGCATCTTAAATCCAAAACTTTCTCCACCATCTCTCGTTTTTTCTCTAACGTGGCTACTCAGTTTGGCGTGATAATCAAAAGCATTCAATGCGACAATGGTCGGGAGTTTGATAACTCCTCTGCCCGCACTTTCTTCCTCACTCATGGCGTTGACCTTCGTATGTCGTGTCCCTACACTTCTCAAGAAAATAGAAAGGCCGGACGCACCATTCGCACCATCAATAATATTGTGCGCTCCCTCCTATTTTAAGCGAGTTTTCCTCCTTTCTATTGGGTCGAAGCACTCTGCATAGCCACATACCTTCTCAATCGCCTACCCACAAAAACACTAAACCACTCCACAACTTTCTTTGCATTGTACGGCTCCTTGCCCCTCGTGGTGCAGCTCTGGCCCCGCTAGGCTTCGCTCGTGCTCCGCACCGCTCCGTGGGCTCCTCGAGGAAGTCTTAAAAAAGATGCCCAAAATACAAACAGCGGGGTTGCCCCCTCGCTCTTATGTCAGAGGGTATTTACCTTAGGCCTACGACACGTTTGTCGTAACATTCTCCAGTGCTCTGTAAGCAAGCAAGCGTTTCCAAACGAGCCGTTTCCTTGCCGGATTCATACCCCATGAAGCAGCAGAGTCCAAGATTTACGAGAAAACGGCTCCGACGCCCATTCCGTTTCGATGAAGCTTACCAACCAAAAATGTATGAAATGCTCACTCAAAAGATGACAAGAAAGTTTAATTGCAATGTACTACTACCAAGAGAAGAAGGATAATCAGAGCGATAAGCTAACACATATGCAGAAGCCGGAGACGGAGACCCCATGTTAATTGGCATTGGGGACGACTCCATGCAGGACGAGCCACTGTTCCACGGGCGGCGCGCACTGGTTCCTGTGCGCCGCCTTCCAGTGCAGCGCCTGGCACGCGCGGGAGCAGTACACGACCAGGCGGCACACGCCGCAACGCCGGAACTCTTGCCGCCGCGTCTCGGACCGGCCGCACGAGGCCTCCGAGCACAGCCGCAGCTCGGCGTGGCCGGGCCGCGACGCGAACCACTCCGCCAAGAACGCGTTCGCCATGTGCTGCGGCCTACGTGCGATGGCCGCCGCGATTTGGCACCCGAAGCCGGTCAGTAGACACGGCGGCGGCGTGCCCCCGCCGCGGAGGCCATGGGCACCGCTCGGCGCAGGCCCGTTGAAGGCGGCGCGCATCTCGCGGATGCTGGCCAGGATGAGGAGGCGCCGGCCGACCGAGTCGGAGCGTTGCACGCCGTAGCCGTCCGAGAAGCAGTGGCCGAGCTCGCGGAGCGCGTCGACGTGGCCGCGCAGCGCGGCTTGGGCGCAGAGCTGGTTGCCGCCGCGCAGGTTGCGGTCGTCCTTGGAGCGGCCACTGCCGTTGAACTGCATGATGCCGAGCGAGTAGAGCGCCTCCGCGTGGCCTTGACACGCCGCCGCCCCTATCAGCTTTATTCCCGGCTTGTGGTTTCGCAGGCAGTAAAACGTGATCTGGAGTGGCACGCAAGGAAGAATGGAAGATGTCAGCATCGTCCGTAAATGTGATTGTGCGAAGGACTCGTGCGGTTGCATGAAGGAGTTCGTGTCATGCTGTCTCAGGATGCATGTATACGCACCATGCCGAGAAGATAGGAGGCGTGGATGTTGCCAGCGTCGGAGCAGCGGAGGAGGAAGCGGTCTGCCTCGTCGGACCAGGCGTTCGCGCGCACAGCGATGCACCGCGGCGACGCCCGCGCCAGCACCAGGCTGTGCTGCCCCAGCTCTCTGAATCTCTTGCACCTGCAGTTCCAACCAAAAACAATTTCCCCATTAAAAAAAGGGACTATACGTACCAATTTTGTTAAAAATTGGAGTCAATTTTCTAGGCTGTCGGATCTTAATCCAACAGCCCAGATCTATTCCACTATCCTATAACTTTCTCTACCTCCTTTTCCCTACCTCTCCCCGCTAACACCCAAAAGTCGCCTCCTCCCTACTTGCGCGCCGCCGCTGCCACCATTTCCCCTACTTGCCACGGCTGCCACCGAGGAGCTGCCACTTCTGGTGCCGCCGCTTCCGGTGCTCCGACGATGACGACATTCTTCCTTATTCGTACCCTCCATTCTCCAACGAGATACCCTGCCCTCCTCACCGGCGAGATCTTCCGTCCCGCCCTCCTTCGTTGTGACTAGTGGTTCTCACCACCAGATCCATTAACCATCACCTATCGCCCCCTAATGACCCATCACCTCATTGTCGATCCATCAGCCAACCTCACCCACCACACTCAACTGATCCCATGTCCAAGTCAACACCTCACCACCACGACGGCTCACGGTCGTGCCTCAACCTCCGTGGCGGCATGGCCCCTCTAAATCGGGGGCATAGTGAATTCAAACCCTTACACAGCGTAGTCGTTTCCATCGTCACCAGAAGAAAGGTCAGTGAGTCGACTCAAAATGACAATTAGCAAGATCATTAAAATAATCATAGATTTCTTCCACCACTAGCACCACGCACCCAACAATCAGAAGGAAGAACCAAACCGGCAAGGGACCTACACGAGCATGGCAGAGACGCGGTCGGCCGGTGAGTTTGCGGTGGCCGCCACTTCAGCGAGGATGGACACAACCATCTCGTCGGGCAGCTCGTCAAACAGCCTCACGTTACCGGGCACCGTCACCTCCGGCGAGTCCTCGGCCCTCCGCCTCTTCCTCCCTCCCTGCACCACATCGCCCTCGAACTCAAAGGATCCGCGGCGCCTCCTCGCCATGGTTGAAAACGAAAATGAAGAAGGCGGGGAGACAGGTGGCTATATATATAACGGGTTGGGTTGGGTTGGGAGGAGGGGTGGGCAGTGGGCATAGAGTTTTATACAGGGGTGCCCCTGGACCAGCGGCGGCGCACGAGAACATCACGGAATCGCACGACGGCGCTAAGGAGTAACCGTCACGGCTTGGGGTTCTGGGATCTGGGTGGCTGTGGCTCGGCAATTGTTAAATCTTTGCTTGGCTGGAGTTTATTCAGTTACCTTATTACCGGGCAGAGCATTTACTGCTTTTTTATCTGCTTCTATACGGAGTGTAGCTTTCTGATCTGCCTGTTTTCATCTGTAGATTTGTTTCCTTCCTTTTATTTTGGGATGGTAATCGCCAGCTGAGGATACACACCGATACCCTGTCGCCCGGGGGATCCGATTTCCTTGGAATGAATTCGGTGGTCTGTTTCAAATGGTAGGAGAGAACTCTGCGCTGTGATATCCTGTCAATTGGTAGGAGATAATTCAATGGCGTGATACCCAAGCACTACTGTCGATTGCTTTACTGTCAAGGTGTAATTTCGTGTATATCCTTTGAGACGCGTGCATGGGTGTGTTTCGGCTGGTCAAATGAGGTGGGATGAGATGATACTGTTTTTGGTTCATCTGTTGGTGCGGTGGGATGGTATGGCTTCTCTTACACTTGTTTGGTAGAGACGATGAGGTGGGATGAGATGGTATAAGATGGTTTAAATTTAAGGAATTTTCATGTTTATGTTGCACAGCGTGGTTTAAACTTTTTGGTGGGGACCATGTCATATAACTTTTGTTTTATATTGTATCTCACATCATACCATTCACCATACACATCGTTGACGTGAGCACGTAAATCAGTACTATTGAAAAGAGGTAGTGGTGGTGATATAGCCAACTTTTCATCTTCACTGTCCATCACCTCTTCATCTAGCTATCCATAAATCATAAAGATACTTTCCATATATTTACACTGCTATTTTAATGTACTTTCCATATATTTACACTGCTATTTTAATGTATTGTATTTTGGAAACTTTTAATTAGCAAGAATTATTTATATTGATTTGATTTGTTTTTCTATTTTACCATATTTCTATTTACGAAGGTTTCAGTGGCAAAAAAGAAAAAAGTCAGAGCCGAATGTGTGTAGACATGACATAGTCAAGCATACAAAAGGAGCACCCCACGTTTTTCCATACAATGGCTGCAAAATAGCTCAAGACGCTCAGTGACTCTACGCTATATAAATACAATCCAGCTACCGCGGTTTGCTCACCATTACAAGCAAAATATCTTACTGGTAAGGTTTTCTCACAATTATTACACGCGCGTGCATGCACGCTCCCTCTCCTTGGATAATCTTGCTTTAAAAGTCGAATATGAGAAAGTAAGCAAAATCAAGGAAAACATACAGGCCGAAATAAGTTATATGTGTATTATAATTTAAAAAGTTGTGGGTTCTTGATGGAGAGATTAGAGATGCCAAAAAAGTATTAAAAATTGGATTTATGAGTTTTGTGAAGAAACATTGAGACTTTCAAAATATAACTAGAAAACGCAAATATTTGACTAGTAAAAAAGACAAATCTCTTGCTATAGATTAAAATCTGAATTTAAGTGAGAGGAACGAAGCCGTCAGCACGGCGCATGCGCTGCTGATTAATCACCGAGAAGCGTTAGTTATTTGGACGCAGCAGAGCAGAGAAACTGATGGCCGTCGGTCCGTCACACATCTGCAGTCCTGGCGGTATGCTGAAAGAGACGACTACGGTTCATGTCCTGTTTCGAAAGTCTCCCAAAGGGTCTCTCCTCTCTCTCAGAAAAGAAAACATGTCCCCGAGAGAATCCAAGTAACGCTCCCGCTTGCATGACACACACACGACACCAAGTCCATGACACGCGGACGTGTCCCGAGTCCTCGTTTTCCAGCTCTACCCCTGGCCTGCTTCAAACGGCGACTAAAAGCTGCGGCAGCTAACTCAAACGGACGTTCTATACAGTCATACAGAGACATACGAGATGACCACTGTCCGGTCCAGATCCGGACCGTTTCCACCCCTATATACAGAGGATACTGAGACATTTCCTGGTTCGTTTAGATGATCCAGCGAGGTGGCCATGCGTTGCAACCAAATTCAATAAATGAGACACCATTATATGGTAATTTCATATAAATATTTACCTCCAATTCCTATCAATTTAATGTTTAAAATACAATCAATAAAGGCTCAATTGCAACGTCACCAAAGGAGCGACTATGTCTAGCCTGCTGGCGCACAACATCGATCAGAAGGAGTGATGGTCTTGGTGATAGAAAGGGAGTAGATGACATCTACACAATAGAGGATGGAATTGTATGGCGCCAACGCGAGATGAGTTATACGTAATTTTAGTGTTGATGAAGGGGATTTTATGACGACATATAGTGGGGATTCTATGTGATGATGTATAATGGGTAATTTTAATGATAGTAAAGAGGACTTAATGTGATGATATTGGTGGGTAATTTTAATGATGGTGGAGAGGAATTTCATGGGATGATAGGTAATTTTTGTGAAATGATGTACCAGTTAGCACTCACCACTAAATAGGGCTGGGCAGGAAGCTCGTGGCTCGCGGCTTGGCCAAGCCTGGCTCGGCTCGCCTTGGCTCGCGGCTCGGACTGAGCCCGAGTCGAGCCTATTTCTCAGGCTCGTTGATGGACCGAGCCGGCTTGGCTCGAGCCATGAGCGGCTCGGCGAGCCAAGCCAGCTCAGCTATTTGTAGTGGCCCAAAATCTCAACAGCGCTTGGCCTTATGCAATGATGCCTTGGTTGATCATGGTCATGGGTTGATGAAATAGATATTATTTGCTGATCTTGGAAGTCTCAAAATCTCAAATGTTGGCTACTAGAGTGCTGGTGCTGGAGACTTGGAGTGCTGCCATGGTCTGGCTTGGCAAGCTAGGACCAAGCCGAGCCAAGCCACCCTTTCGAGCTCGTCACGTCTTCCAACCCTACCACTAAAGACGTTTTAATAGTACAGATACAGATTATCAGTGCCGCAGCCTTGTTTGGAACTTCATTTTTTCACTAGGATCTCTATCATTTCCTAGGTTTTAACAGGGATTTCAGTTCTAGTTTCCTGCTATATATATAAGATTGTGCATACGATAATATTGTAGTTTACGCGTCCTACTATGACAGACACACACGAGCAGAGAGGCCCACTCTTCCCGGGTGCTACGCCACCTCTCCATCTCCATCACTTTATCCATTCTCAAGCATGGGGTTCCTCCCTCCTGCTCCTGTTCCTCCCCCCTTTCCTCTCCTTCCTTCAACTGCGAGAGACGGCAGCGACCGCCGTCGAGGCTGGCCCCTCTCCTTTCTCCTGTGCCCCCTCTCTCCCCATCTCTCATCTCTCAAACTTTCACTCTATTCCCCATCTCATCTCTCCCTCCCTCTCTCTCTACCTCTTTCTCGTACAAAATGGCAAACATTTCCGGTAGCTAATAGTCATTTGTAACCAGCATAGATGATCTTTTATGTAGTAGTGGGCCAAGCGGAGTAGGTTCCGGTAGCTATCTGTCACGTCGGATGGTTGGTCCAGAAGGTGTCTAGTGTGATCATATGTGTCCAATTTAGGCCAGACGAACTGGCTTGTGGTGTGGGGTGTCGGACGTTTGGACCAGAGAGGTTTGGCCAAGAGTCTGTCTTATAAGGTATTTGAGTCAGAGGTATGGTTCGACACGTAGTCTGTCATGCAGGACTGTTGGCCTAGTGAGAGTTGAGCCCTGGCTGCATGGGGTGCCAGATAGTCCACCGTGTGTTGGATGGCCTGGCTCATCCTAACGGCTAGTTGCCTTTCTAGGCAACCCTGCTGGGGTGAGATGGTTTGACTTGAGATGGACAGTTTGCCTTATATGTGGGTTTTCCAGAAAGTGTAGAACCATTCTCGTACCTAATTCAACGAACCTAACAGGGATTGGAGAAGATGAACAAGTTGAGAGTGAGGAAACAACCCGAATCGCCGGGACATGGACCATGGCCATGGGAGAGTGGAGGTAGATGGTGATACTTGTGTGTACGTGAATGAACTCGGTAAGGAACGCACTGCCATTGCAGAATAGGGGACGGAAAAGATTAAAATATCTTTTTAATTAGATGGTTAGATCTAAAATATACTACTACCATGTAATACCATTTAATAATGTACCTAAAATAGCTCTTAATTAATTCAGTGAACAAAGGTACATATAGAGTTATTTCTGCTACTCTATTATCATGCATTGCAGTATCTTCCACATGTAGTGTCATTTTTTTAAAAAAAAATATGATTGACGCTTCTTATACATGTATCTCTGTTGTGTTATGAAAACCGGGGCACATGCCACTGCCAGGGAGTGCGATGCCTGATCAGTTGAGCTGCATGCACCGTCGCTCCTCTCCAACCAGTACACTGAGTGCTCTCTGCTTGCATGCTTCTTCCCCCTCTTATATCTAGCCCATAGCACCATCACCGTTCTTCTTCCTCCTCACCAACGAGCTCCCCCTGTCTTGCCCTCCTTCCTCATCTCCAGCAGCTACCGCCGTTGGATGTGCCTCCACCACCCTCTACCCTCTAATGACCCTATCTCTCCTTGTCGTTCCCACTCTAATGTCGCCCATTGTCTTCCAATGGGCCCACGGTCTGCCAACTCCATGACTCACCTCTGAGCCACCACAACTCTGGCTTTCCTCTAAGCATAGGAGGGTGCACG
Organism: Olyra latifolia; assembly: GCA_036346145.1. Lineage (NCBI taxonomy): Eukaryota > Viridiplantae > Streptophyta > Magnoliopsida > Poales > Poaceae > Olyra > Olyra latifolia. The sequence goes on along the minus strand of CM070524.1, from coordinate 35,193,848 downwards.
GTATTCCGACGGCCTAATCCAGCGGCAGCAAATAAGAAAGGGGAAGGTCGCCTCCACCTAGAGTAAGGAGACGAAGGGGCGATGTTTGCGCACATGAGCATATGCGCAGTCGACTGCCAACAAATAAAATCAGTAAAAAAAAGAAATGCTAGCCTAAATGCATGTGATACATTTTGGTATTGTAACTCACACTACTACAAAACACTACATCAGTGCCGAAACCGGCAGTGATAAGGACTATCACTGCTGGTTCTTGAATATCACTGCCGGTTCTCGAAAATACACGAATTTAGCTTAAAATTGGTGTAAAAAATAGAAAAAATATTTTTTATGCCCAAAATCTATACCCTTATCATCTACCACCTACTATAGGTTATAAAGACACGTTTTTGCACGAAATACAAGTACAGTGCCGAAACCAGCAGTGATAAGGACTATCACTGCTGGTTCTCGAAAACACACGAATTTAGCTTAAAATTGGTGTAAAAAATAGAAAACATTTTTTTTTATGCCTGAAAATCTATACCCTTATCATCTACCACCTACTTAGGTTATAAAGACACGTTTTCGCATGAATTACAAGTATCGCGTTACGCAGGACTCGAACCTGTGACCTCTCCACTCTACCCTCATCCTTCTAACCATCCCACCCAACCTAGCTCACATTCTTACTTATACAGGATATGCATATTTTTTAACCTTTGTTCGTCATCACTGCCGGTTCTTTTCTCAAATCGTCAGACATCGATAAATTCTTTCACTACCAGTTGAAAATTGGGGGCGGGAAGCTTAAAGAACCGGCCGTGATAATTTATTGTTGGTTTGAGCAACAAACTGACAATGATAAGTCATATCACTGCCAGTTCTCAAGCGCACAACCGATTTTTTCGCCGCTGAGACTTATGAACCGGCAGTGATAGGGGCGCAGATGATCATTTCCGTAGTAGTGTCATTTTGCTAGAAATTTAGGCACTTTCAGGTTTAATTTGTTTAACAGATAAATTATGAACACTAACAGATTAATCACAGAAAGTAAGCACCACGGATACATCATGAACATAACCATATGTCCCTCAGATATACCCGTAAACAGAGATGATGTGAATCTAAAATAGAGGTAGGGAGAGTGCACGTACTGATCTTCCTCAGGCACAAGGCCAGGAAGCAGCGACGACCCCGTTGATGCCGTGACTGTAGTCGTAGCAGATCGCCATGAGTGGAAGTAGTCGGCAGATTGTCATGATGTAGAGGAAGCGGTATGGCGATCGCGCCAGGCGTTCCCAAAACCTTATTCGCCGTCTTCCGGTGCAGGATCTCAACGACGTCGGGTTCTGGAGACCTGCTCTCCCGATCACCGGTGCACGCCGGAACAACGAGATGGAGCAGCCTATCGGTGGCAGCACAGAAGAAAGAGAGACAAAACCCTTACTTATCGGGGTCCTGACTCAATTCTTCTCCTCTACTATCTTAGGGGTGGCCATGTGCTTATATAGGGGTTGAGAGGAGGCCTCTCCCCACAACAAGCAAGGTGGTACTAAACCAACCTCCAAAGATGGGCCTTTGAGATTTTTAGGAATTTGTCCTCAAATATATATGGGCTAAAACCCATATATTCTAACAATCCCCCACCAGATCTCAAAGTCCCATAGAGAATTGCCTCTTTCAAATACTGTTTGATATACCAGTGTTTCGATGGAGACCTGTTACGGTTGAACATCCACCTAGAGCCCCAAGTTACACTCATTCGCAACTTGGACAATGGACTACACCTTGAATTGCAAGTTTTGTGCGAACAAGTTTCACTTGAAGTCGGACTGATACTTGGCTGCCAATAGGCTACCCTGCGGTTGGAGCATATACGTTGTACTCTATGGTCTCTTCATGAGCTTACTAGAGATTACCCAGGTCTCATAGACTGCGACTTCCAACAGTCAGGCTCATATAGGTGTGTTCTTTCAAGATGCTCTGTAGGATGACATCTTCGCTAATTAAAGCCAACAGAACAACATTAAGGCAAATGCCAACCTGCCATACAGATTTGAGAGTATTGCATCTCACATGGAACGGGTCAGGTTATTCTCTCAGCTAGTTAACCAATAGCTTGTTTTTCCTAGGACCTAATTCACGGAATCTCCGATCATATAGGCTGGGTTACCACTATGGTGCAACTCATGTGGGTCTCATACCCAGTTCCCTTGATGCATTGTCTATCACGCACCGTGATAAACCCTTTGTAAAAGGATCTGCCAGGTTTTTAGCCGTTTGGATATAATCCAGTGCTATCACTCCGGAGTTTCTTAATTTCCTGACAGATTTCAGACGCCTTTTCACATGTCTTGAGGACTTCATGTTGTCCTTAGAACTGTTCACCTTGACAATCACCGTTTGATTATCACAGTCCATAAGGATAGCGAATTGGCTTTCCAACCATTTGGAAGGTCCAACAAGAGTTCACGCAACCACTCGCTTCAACAATGGCGTGTCCAGCGATCAATTTCGCTTCCATTGTTGGCGTGTCAAGATAGTTTGTTTGCAAGACCTCCACGAGACTGCTCCGCCACCAAGAGTGAACACATATCCACTTGTGGCCTTTATCTCATCGGCGTCAGATATCCAATTGGAATCACTATACCCTTCCAGCGCTGTTGGATAACCCGTATAGTGCAAACCAAAATCTGTTGTACCTCTCAAGTAGCGCATTACTCTTTCGAGTGCTCGCCAATGATCATCTCCCGGATTAAAAGTAAACCGGTTCAACTTGCTGACAGCAAATGAGATGTCTGGCCTTGTAGCGCTGGCTAGGTACATGAGTGATCCAATGATTTGAGAATAAGTTAGCTGATCTCTAGCAATTTTCTTGTTCTTTCGAAGCACAATGCTAGGATCATAGGGTGTTGGAGAAGTTTTGCAATCAACAAAGCCAAAGCGAGTCAAAACCTTTTCCACATAATGGGACTGTGACAAAGTGATCCCATCCTCACCCTTGAGTAGCTTGATGTTCAAGATTACATCAGCCTCTCCCAGATCTTTCATATCAGAATTTTGAGACAAGAAAGACTTGACCTCGAGAATCACATCAAGACTTGTCCCAAAAATTAATATGTCATCCACATAGAGACACAAAATAACGCCCTTGCCCCTACCATACCGATAATATACACATTTATCGGCCTCATTCACGACAAAGCCCGCAGAAGTTAAGGTTCTGTCGAACTTCTCATGCCATTGCTTAGGAGCTTGTTTCAGGCCATACAAAGATTTCAACAACTTACACACCTTGCCTTCTTGACCTTCTACTACAAATCCATCAGGCTGATCCATATAGATCTCCTCGTCCAACTCTCCATCGAGGAAAGCTGTCTTAACATCCATTTGATGGACAATAAGACCACATGAGGCAGCTAAGGAAAGTAGTACACGAATTGTAGTCAATCTAGCCACAGGTGAATAGGTATCAAAGAAATCTTCGCCTTCCTTTTGGGTATAACCCTTGGCCACAAGTCGAGCCTTATACTTTTCAATAGTACCATCAGACCTAAGCTTCTTCTTAAATATCCACTTACACCCCACAGGTTTGCAACCATAAGGTAGCTTTGTGAGTTCCCAAGTCTGGTTCGCAAGAATGGATTCCATCTCACTGCGAACCGCCTCCTTCCAGAGAGTCGCATCCGGGATGCAAAGGCTTCAAATAGGCGTGGGAGTATCATCCACGAGGTACACAGTGAAGTCATCACCAAAGGATTTCGCAATCCTTTGTCTCTTGCTCCTTCTAGGAGCCTCACTATCATCCTCTTCAGGTTTTTCCTCAGGTGTTAGCTCAGGATATTCAATTTGAGTGGTTGGTTCGGAAATTATCTCAGGAGTTTTACTAGAACTGCCATGCTCATTTTTCATAGGAAAGATGTTCTCAAAGAAAGTAGCATCATTAGACTTCATGATCGTTCCAACAAATATGTCGGGCACCTCTGATCTTATCACCAAAAATCTACTGCCAACGCTACGAGGTGCATATCCTAGATGGACACAATCTACTGTCTTAGGCCCAAGTTTGCGCTTCTTTGTGATTGGCACATTGACTTTTGTCAAACAACCCCATGTGCGCAAATAAGAAAGTGATGGCTTTCTCCCCTTCCATATTTCATATGGGGTTTTCTTCTTATTCTTTGCAGGGAACCTTATTCAGACATGACATGCAATCAACACGGCCTCCCCACCATGCCTTAGATAAACCCGCAGTGTCTAACATGGCATTCACCAAATCAGTTAGAGTGCGGTTCTTTCTTTCGGCGACCCCGTTTGATTAGGGCGAATAGGGAGGCGTCCTCTCATGAATAATTTCATGTTCCTCACAGAATAAGTCAAACTCAGTAGAGAAATACTCTCATCCACGATCTGACCTAAGTTTCTTGATTTTTCGATCTAACTGGTTTTCAACCTCAGCTTTATAGATTTTAAAGAAGTCTAGAGCCTCGTCTTTAGTTTTCAACAAGTAAACGTGGCAATATCTAGACGCATCATCGATCAGAGTCATGAAATATTTCTTCCCACCCTTTGTCAACACACCATTCATCTCACAAATGTCAGAATGTATGAGCTCCAGAGGTGCCAAGTTTCTCTCCTCGGCAGCCTTGTGAGGCTTACGAGGTTGCTTTGCTTGCACACAAGTCTGACACTTAAATCCTTTGACAGTGGGAAATTTTGGAATTAAATTCATACTCGCAAGCCGAGACATAGAACCAAAATTAATATGACATAAACGTAAGTGCCAAACATCGTCCTCACTCTCAACAACATTGTCACAAATATGGTTCACAACTTTATGACAGTTATTAGAAAGGGAAAAGCGGAACAAGCCTCCGCACTCATAGCCTTTGCCAATAAACAAACCATGTTTAGACAAGACTACCTTATTTGACTCAAACACTACTTTAAACCCATCTCTGCAGAGAATGGCCCCGCTAACCGTGTTCTTATTGATTGAAGGACATCTTGCCGTTCTTCGATTACACGATCTTCCTGAAGTAAACTTCAGATCTATCGTACCAACACCAAGAATGAAGCATTAGACCTGTTCCCCATCAAAACGGTTGAACCTCGGGCCCTCGATAAGAAGTGAACAAAGTGACAAGTCGGCACACACATGCACATTAGCTCGATATCAATCCACCAATCGGTGGTGACTCACTTGAAAGAACGATGGGTAATACATACCCGCCAGTCCCTCTTGATGTGCCAATGGTCACATTGACAGACTTTGAAGTCTGCCTAGGATTACCATTTTTGTCTTTACTGGTTTGGACACTTTTAGCCCAAATGCCCAATCTCACCGCAAATCCAAAGAAGGCATCTCATCCTTGTTCACCTTCTTCTTCTTAAAAGCAGTGTTTTGCTTGACTTTGTTCTTCCCTTTGTTCTTGCTAGGCTGTTACACAAAATTGGCGCTGGACTGTCCCTTGCCTCCTTTCCCACGTGCATCCTTAGCCCGAGCTTTCTCCTCAACATCTAGAGACGCGATCAACCCCTCAACGGAGATCTCTTGTCTTTTATGTTTCAGAGATGTGGCAAAGTTCCTCCACGAATGAGGCAACTTGGCAATGATGCCCCCAGCCACAAACTTGTCAGGTAATTTGCACTGAAGGAGTTCGAGTTCTCTCACAATGACTAGTATTTCATGAGCCTGCTCGACCACAGATCGGTTATCAACCATCTTGAAGTCGTGGTATTGCTCCATGACATATAGTTCACTGCCAGCGTCAGATGCCCCGAAATTATTATTCAGTGCATCCCACAGCTCCTTCGTATCTGTGATGTTTAAGTACACATCGCACAGACGGTTAGAGAGCACACTAAGAACTGCACCTAGGGAAAGGGTGGTGGCCTCCCGGAACTCTTTCTCCTTTTCAGGAGTTAGGGTTCCCTCTGGTTTGCCATCCTTAACCCAGTATACGTTCATAGCAGTCAGCCACAGCTGCACTTTAACTTGCCATCTTTTGAAATTTACGCCACCGAATTTCTCCGGCTTCTGCGCATTAGCAAAGCGAGCCATCGATAAACCAAAATGCCTAATCAAATAAGGTTTTAGCCCATATATATTTGAGAACAAATTCCTGAAAATCTCAAAGGCCCATTTTGGCCCATCTCTCAAAGGCCCATCTTTGGAGGTTGGTTTAGTACCACCTTGCTTGTTGTGGGGGAGAGGCCTCCTCTCAACCCCTATATAAGCACATGGCCAACCCTAAGAGAGTAGAGGAGAAGAATTGAGTCAGGACCCCGATAAGTAAGGGTTTTGTCTCTCTTTCTTCTGTGCTGCCACCGATAGGCTGCTCCATCCCGTTGTTCCGGCGTGCACCGGTGATTGGGAGAGCAGGTCTCCGGAACCCGACGTCATTGAGATCATGCACCGGGAGACGGCGAATAAGGTTTTTGGGAAGCGCCCAGCGCGACTGCTCACGGTTTGCTTCCTCTACATCCGCGGCAATCTGCTTCGACTACTTCCACTCCGCGGCGATCTGCTACGACTATAGTCACGGCATCAACGGGGTCGTCGCCGCTTCCTAGCCTTGTGCCTGAGGAAGATCAGTACGTGCACTCTCCCTACCTCTATTTTAGATTCACACCATCTCTGTAGACGGGTATATCTGAGGGACATATGGTTATGTTCATGATGTATCCGTGGTGCTTACTTTCTGTGATTAATCTGTTAGTGTTCATGATTTATCTGTTAAACAAATTAAACCTGAAAGTGCCTAAATTTCTAGAAAATGACACTACTACGGAAAATGATCATCTGTGCCCCTATCATTGCTGGTTAGGTCAGAAATAGTAGTGAGAAGTTATCACTGCCGGTTCGTAAGGCTCAGCGGCAAAAAAATCAGTTGTGCGTTTGAGAACTGGCAGTGATATGACTTATCACTGTCAGTTTGTTGCTCAAAGCAACAATAAAGTATCACTGCCGGTTTGAGAAAGGAACCGACAGTGATAAATCTTATCATTGCCGGTTCTTTAAGCTTCCCGCCCCCAATTTTTAACCGGTAGTGAAAGAATTTATCAATGTCGAGAATTGGCAGTGATAACTTATCACTGCCGATTTGAGAAAAGAACCGGCAGTGATGACGAACAAAGGTTAAAAAATATGCATATCCTGTATAAGTAAGAATGTTCGAGGTTGGGTGGGATGGTTAGAATGATGAGGGTAGAGTGGAGAGGTCGCAGGTTCGAGTCCTGCGTAACGTGATACTTGTAATTCGTGCGAAAACGTGTCTTTATAACCTAAGTAGGTGGTAGATGATAAGGGTATAGATTTTCAGGCATAAAAAATATGTTTTCTATTTTTTACACCAATTTTAAGCTAAATTTCTGTGTTTTCGAGAACCAGCAGCGATATTCGAGAACCAGCAGTGATAGGACACTGCTGGTTTCGGCACTGTACTTGTATTTCGTGCAAAAACGTGTCTTTACAAGCTATAGTAGGTGGTAGATGATAAGAGTATAGATTTCGGGCATAAAAAATATTTTTTCTATTTTTTACACCAATTTTTAAGCTAAAATCGTGTATTTTCGAAAACCGGCAGTGATATTCGAGAACCAGCAGTGATAGTCCTTATCACTGCCGTTTTCAGCACTGATGTAGTGTTCTGTAGTAGTGTGAGTTACAATACCAAAATGTATCACGTGCATTTAGGCTAGCATTTCTTTTTTTTACTGATTTTATTTGTTGGCAGTCGACTGCGCATATGCTCATGTGCGCAAACATTGCCCCTTCATCTCCTTACTCTAGGTGGAGGCGACCTTCCCCTTTCTAATTTCCTGCCGTTGGGTTAGGCTGTCGGAATACCGTGCACCCTCCTGTGCTTGGAGGAGAGCCAGAGTTGTGGTGGCTCAGAGGTGAGTCATGGAGTTGGCAGACCGTGGGCCCATTAGAAGACAATGGGCGACATTAGAGTGGGAACGACAAGGAGAGATAGGGTCATTAGAGGGTAGAGGGTGATGGAGGCACATCCAACGGCGGCAGCTGCTGGAGATGAGGAAGGAGGGCAAGACAGGGGGAGCTCGTTGGTGAGGAGGAAGAAGAACAGTGGTGGTGCTATGGGCTAGATGTAAGAGGGGGAAGAAGAATGCAACAAGAGAGCACTCAGTGTAGTGGTTGGAGAGGAGCGACGGTGCATGCAGCTCAACTGATCAGGCATCGCAATCCCTGGCAATGTCATGTGCCTCGGCTTTCATAACACAACAGAGATACATGTATAAGAAGCATCAATCATATTTTTTTTTTAAAAAAAATGATACTACATGTGGAAGATACTGCAATGCATGATAATAGAGTAGCAGAAATAACTCCTATATGTACCTTTGCTCATTGAATTAATTAAAAGCTATTTTAGGTACATTATTAAAAGGTATTACATGGTAGTAGTATATTTTAGATCTAACCATCTAATTAAAAAGATATTTTAATCTTTTCTGTCCCCTATTCTGCAATTGCAGTGCGTTCCTTACCGAGTTCATTCACGTACACACAAGTATCACCATCTACCTCCACTCTCCCATGGCCATGGTCCATGTCCCGGCGATTCGGGTTGTTTCCTCACTCTCAACTTGTTCATCTTCTCCAATCCCTGTTAGGTTCGTTGAATTAGGTACGAGAATGGTTATACACTTTCAGGAAACCCACATATAAGGCAGACTGTCCATCTCAAGTCAAACCATCTCACCCCAGTAGGGTTGCCTAGAAAGGCAACTAGCCGTTAGGATGAGCCAGGCCATCCAACACACGGTGGACTATCTGGCACCCCATGCAGCCAGGGCTCAACTCCCACTAGGCCAACAGTCCAGCATGACAGACTGCGTGTCGAACATACCTCTGACTCAAATACCCTTATAAGACAGACTCTTGGCCAAACCTCTCTGGTCCAAACGTCCGACACCCCACACCACAAGCCAGTTCGTCTGGCCTAAATTGGACACATATGATCACACTAGACACCTTCTGGACCAACCATCCGACGTGACAGATAGCTACCGGAACCTACTCCGCTTGGCCCACTACTACATAAAAGATCATCTATGCTGGTTCCAAATGACTATTAGTGCCAGTTTTTAAACGGGCACAAAATAAAAGGCACCGATAACCTAAACCGACATAAATGACTTGGTTAGAATTGACACTAATATACATGGAAAACGATAAAAAAAAAAAAGAATGTTAGGCCACAAGCCCTTCTAGACAAGTAGTCATGGAGTCTGTACTGCCGCCGCCGTGAAGCCCGCGTCGTTGCCTCAAGCCCAAATCTGGTCAATCCATGCCACCGTCGTTGCTCAAGGAGAGGAGGAGAAGCTGTGGAGTCCATGTGCCACTGCCATCGCTAAAAGTAGCCACCGTTGCTCAAAGTCAAGGGATGCACCAGAGGGTGCAGAGGAGAGGAGGAAGCGTTGTGGAGCCTGCGTCATCATCGGATCTGGTCGTCTTGTGCCGGTATGCGCTGCTGAGCATGCCGCTCGTAGGCTGGCCAATGGAGGGGGAGGAAGATGTTGCTCCACGCCCCACCGGATCTAGCCGCCGCCGTCGCTCGGAGGCCGGCTGGTGGAGGGGGAGGTAGGCTGATAGAGGTAAGTGAGGGGAGGATGTGTCCATGGGAGGATAAGGGGAGACAAAAAGGAAATTTGAGGTAGGAGTGGTGTCCATAGGAGTAGAGAGGGAAAAGAAATAAATGTGCCATCCAACTTTTTCTCGTATGTCTCACCAAACTTTTTTCACGCGCTTCTTTTCCATATCTATCCCGCCAAAATTTTTAATCAGTGTCGGTTTTCCTTTTCAACTGGTACAAATAAAAATAACATTTGTGCCTATTCCAACTAGGAACTGGCATACATAATAGCCGGGGGTTAGAACCAACACATATACCTTTTATGTCTCCATGCTTTAGAACCGTCACACTGATGTGATTATCTGTGCCGGTTTAGTATATCAGTATTGTTGGGGAAAGTACACGACCCGTGGGAACATGGCCCATTTACCTGCCTTTGGCCCAGCAGAGAGCCCGCGCGAGCATAACCTAAGTAGGTGGTAGATGATAAGGGTATAGATTTTTAGGCATAAAAAAAATATGTTTTCTATTTTTTACACCAATTTTAAGCTAAATTCGTGTGTTTTCGAGAACCAGCAGCGATATTCGAGAACCAGCAGTGATAGGACTATCACTGTTGGTTTCGGCACTGTACTTGTATTTCGTGCAAAATCGTGTCTTTATAACCTATAGCAGGTGGTAGATGATAAGGGTATAGATTTCGAGCATAAAAAATATTTTTTTCTATTTTTACACCAATTTTTAAGCTAAATTCGTGTATTTTTGAGAACCCGCAGTGATATTCGAGAACCAGCAGCGATAGTCCTTATCACTGCCGGTTTCGGCACTGATGTAGTGTTCTGTAGTAGTGTGAGTTACAATACCAAAATGTATCACGTGCATTTAGGCTAGCATTTCTTTTTTTTACTGATTTTATTTGTTGGCAGTCGACTGCGCATATGCTCATGTGCGCAAACATCGCCCCTTCGTCTCCTTACTCTAGGTGGAGGCGACCTTCCCCTTTCTTATTTGCTGCCGCTGGGTTAGGCCGTCGGAATACCGTGCACCCTCCTGTGCTTGGAGGAAAGCCAGAGTTGTGGTGGCTCAGAGGTGAGTCATGGAGTTGGCAGACTATGGGCCCATTGGAAGATAATGGGCGACATTAGAGTGGGAACGACAAGGAGAGATAGGGTCATTAGAGGGTAGAGGGTGATGGAGGCACATCCAACGGCGGCAGCTGCTGGAGATGAGGAAGGAGGGCAAGACAGGGGGAGCTCGTTGGTGAGGAGGAAGAAGAACAGTGGTGGTGCTATGGGCTAGATGTAAGAGGGGGAAGAAGAATGCAAGCAGAGAGCACTCAGTGTACTGGTTGGAGAGGAGCGACGGTGCATGCAGCTCAACTGATCAGGCATCGCACTCCCTGGCAGTGTCATGTGCCCCGGTTTTCATAACACAACAGAGATACATGTATAAGAAGCGTCAATGATATTTTTTTTAAAAAAAATGACACTACATGTGGAAGATACTGCAATGCATGATAATAGAGTAGCAGAAATAACTCCTATATGTACCTTTGTTCACTGAATTAATTAAGAGCAATTTTAGGTACATTATTAAAAGGTATTACATGGTAGTAGTATATTTTAGATCTAACCATCCAATTAAAAAGATATTTTAATCTTTTCCGTCCCCTATTCTGCAATGGCAGTGCGTTCCTTATCGAGTTCATTCACGTACACACAAGTATCACCATCTACCTCCACTCTCCCATGGCCATGGTTCATGTCCCGGCGATTCGGGTTGTTTCCTCACTCTCAACTTGTTCATCTTCTCCAATCCCTGTTAGGTTCGTTGAATTAGGTACGAGAATGGTTATGCACTTTCTGGAAAACCCACATATAAGGCAGACTGTCCATCTCAAGTCAAACCATCTCACCCCAGCAGGGTTGCCTTGAAAGGCAACTAGCCGTTAGGATGAGCCAGGCCATCCAACACACGGTGGACTATCTGGCACCCCTTGCAGCCATGGCTCAACTCCCACTAGGCCAACAGTCTAGCATGACAGACTGCGTGTCGAACCATACCTTTGACTCAAATACCCTTATAAGATAGACTCTTGGCCAAACCTCTCTGGTCCAAACGTCCGACACCCCACACCAGAAGCCAGTTCGTCTGGCCTAAATTGGACACATATGATCACACTAGACACCTTCTGGACCAACCATCCAACATGACAGATAGCTACCGGAACCTACTCCGCTTGGCCCACTACTACATAAAAGATCATCTATGCTGGTTCCAAATGACTATTAGTGCCAGTTTTTAAACGGGCACAAAATAAAAGGCACCGATAACCTAAACCGACATAAATGACTTGGTTAGAATTGACACTAATATACATGGAAAACGATAAAAAAAAAAAAGAATATTAGGCCACATGCCCTTCTAGACAAGTAGTCATGTAGTCTGTACCGCCGCCGCCGTGAAGCCCGCGTCGTTGCCTCAAGCCCAAATCTGGTCAATCCATGCCACCGACGTTGCTCAAGGAGAGGAGGAGAAGCTGTGGAGCCCGTGTGCCACTGCCATCGCTTAGAGTAGCCACCGTTGCTCAAAGTCAAGGGATGCACCAGAGGGTGCAGAGGAGAGGAGGAACCATTGTGGAGCCTGCTTCATCGTCGGATCTGGTCGTCTTGTGCCGGTATGCGCTGCCGAGCATGCCACTCGGAGGCTGGCCAATGGAGGGAGAGGCAGATGTTGCTCCACGCCCCACCGGATCTAGCCGCCGCCGTCGCTCGGAGGCCGGCTGGTGGAGGGGGAGGTAGGCTGATAGAGGTAAGTGAGGAGAGGATGTGTCCATGGGAGGATAAGGGGAGACAAAAAGGAAATTTGAGGTAGGAGTGGTGTCCATAGGAGTAGAGAGGGAAAAGAAATAAATGTGCCATCCAACTTTTTCTCATATGTCTCGCCAAACTTTTTTCACGCACGTCTTTTCCATATCTATCCCGCCAAACTTTTTAATCAGTGTCGGTTTTCCTTTTCAACTGGTATAAATAAAAATAACATTTGCGCCTATTCCAACTAGGAACTGGCATACATAATAGCCGGGGGTTAGAACCAACACATGTACCTTTTATGTCTCCATGCTTTGGAACCGTCACACTGATGTGATTATCTGTGGCGGTTTAGTATATCAATATTGTTGGGGAAATTACACGGCCCGTGGAAACGTGGCCCATTTAGCAGCCTTTGGCCCAGCAGAGAGCCCGCGCGAGCATCGTAAGCTCGCGTCCGAGCTTCCCCACTCCAGAGCCTGGGCCTCTCATCTCCCGAGCTTCTAAAGCCGAGGCTCGGACCCCAACGCGAACTGTGCCGTGCCGCGCTGCACGCCGTGGGTCCCGCATGTCACCGCGAGTTACATATGACAGCAGTACCGATGCGGACCTGCCACAAGCCACTAACGGGTTGGTGGCCGGTCGTGTCAAGCGGTCAGCTTGCCGTTCTCCCCTAAGGAGAAAAACACGTATTGCTGTGCGGCAGTCGGAACGATGATCCTACCAAGTTAGGTAAACACGCCCGAATGTCCGGCGGACCTTGTGGGTCCGCCACGCCGCAGCCCGGTAAGACGGGAGGATACAACCATGAACCAGAAGATAATGCGGTGCTTCCAACGGATCGAAGTCAGAACAAAGTGGCCGGGAGCCGCCGATAAAAGGAGGGCATAGGCCACAACCAAAGATAGGTAAGACAGGCGAGGCACACACAATACGCACAAGAGGCACTGTGGGGACCAATTCCCGGTAAAAATCTTACCAAAAACATGTTCCCCAAAAGCATAATTACCCAGGATGCAACAGTGTCAGAGTCAATATAAAAGTCCAAAATACCCATGGTAGGAGCTATTGTTTTACAAAAGGGAAATTATTACAAACCATTATTCTCAGAGTATTTAATGTACTTATTACATTACCACTGTTGCCAGAGTTGCGAGTGCAAGAAAATTCTTAGAAACTGGTAAACTAGAAATCTATGCCATAACTTTCCAGTTCCTTAGCAGTAAACTTCTCGCACTCACCATAGGTTTGAGGAGCACCTGAAAATAATATAATTTTCCCACACAGTGGGTAAGTACCAACAGTACTTGCAGGTTCCCATTAGGAAAGCTTAACTTAATACATGCAGGAATTCGAAAAGAAGTAAGGCTCATACAGGAACGTAAATGCAATAATATACAGTAGATTTAAGAAACTTAAGTCTTAAAAGAACTTTAACAAACTGATTGAAATGATTTCATCTTTCCATAATACTATCACCATTCTCCACTTTCTACCTGCCTCAAGCGGCGTCATACAGCATACACTTTTCTTAAAAGCATGAGTTTATTGAATAAGAGAGGCATCACCCAATTTGACACAATTTCATATTCCCGAAGTAGGGTCCATCAATGATTTTGTTATCAGCCCTGCAGGACCTACCTAGCTTTACCCATATATTGATCAGTTACATGGATGGGTGATATCTATGTCATTCTTACTCATTATACCCAAGTTTTTATATGAGCATAATCTAGTTATATCCTCCCGATAACTAGTACCATTGTAGGTCTTGCATAGGATGTGCCCACTTGAGCCTTACTGGGCTTGGATCCTCGAAGGATGTTCCCAGCTCCAAGTGTTACCGGCTGGATCCATCATACTCACTACACCTGGCAACTCATATAAAATTCTTTTTCTCGCAACATTCCCATGTCCAGATAAGCATCCCATACTACTAATTCACATGGCAAATGATTGACTTATCCTACTCAATTACATATTCCAAAACCTATTCTAGGCTTCAAAGGATAGGGCTAATCAATAATAGGTAAGCTTTCTGGTTCTTGTATCTTGGCATAACCATTTTATAACACATGAAATAATAATTTGGCAATAGATAATAACAAAAAAGTAATACATATATAATTAAATAAATAGGAATTCAACATGCATCAAAGGAATAGAAACTTGCCTTGATCACTGATATAAGTATTTACTTCTTCAAAATTCTCCTCTGCGGGTGATTCAACCCAATATATAGCTCCTTGCTCTTCTTCTATTTATTAGAGAAAGAAATCAATAAATAGATAAATTATATTTTTTAAAAAAGTTAAAATATAATGCAGAAAATTTTCTTTTAGAGTAGTCCCAGATTTAAGGTCATTGTTTTATGTGAAGTTTGGAGCTTGGATAGGGGTTTTGGGATGATCTAGGTTTTGAAATATTTTGGCTATTAACTTAAGGATTTTGGCTCTTTTTCTTTTTAAGAAAATTTCTAAAGAGAATAATACTAATTTTGGACTTTTTTGCAAATCTCTTAGCATTGTCCTACAAAATAGGAATTTCATTTTTAAATAAGAGTAAATATCTATTTTAGTATCAATAAATAATTTTCTACACTTTTTATTTAGGGAAATAAGCTTGAAAAAGGTTTTATAAGTAGAAAAATCAATATGTGGTATATCTTTGTTAAAAGTTTAAGTTTAAAGGTTTTTAAAATTTTGTTTATATTCCTATTATCTAAGGAAAATATCAGTTTAATTCTACAGCAAACTTTTGTATTTTTAAGGATTCTTAAAACTCTAAAGAGAGAGATTTGATTTTAAATTTAAATTTTGAAGGGATTTAAAAATATGGGAAAATCATTTTTGGATGTAAAACATCTTTTGGAGAAACTTTTATATAGGCATTTAGGCCTAATTCGGTCTCTAAAGGGTTCAATTTGGAGAAAACCAAAAAATGGAGCTGTGAACAGTAAAAATTTAGGGTTCTTGAGCAATGCTAATTGGGGGTTTCTGATTTATGGGGTTTGGATCCGATTAATCTTAGGGATTTTGCTCTCTGGTGCATAAGCAACTAGTTTCCCTTAGGTTTGGAGCTCGGGACGGTCTGAGTTGGCCGGACGGCGAGGTCCAGCGGTGGTGCAAAGCAGAGCATGTCGGGATTCTTTTGTGGAGCTTTTAATCGGTTGATTTTATGGGTGCACAAGCTATTGGGATCCATATTAAGTATTCTTAAATAGAAATCGGGCGATGAAAAGCTTTGAAATAACTTGGCGGCGTGGATAGTGGATCTTGGGCGCCGGTGAGGACGGGATCAGAGTTGTAGTGGTTTTGAGTGGAGATTGAAGGTTGCTCGAGCTTTAGGGAGTTTCTAGGAAGATTTTTGCTTTTGGAAATATAGGTGAAAGATCATCGGAGCGCGCTGGCGGCGAACTCCGGCAAGAATGGCGACAGCGAAGCGAAACAGAATAAATGTGGCTCACCTTCTTGCTTGCTGGTCACGTTGCTCAGTGGTGTGGTGCTTCCAGAAGCTGGGTAAATGCCCAGTTATAGGCAAGACCATTTTGTCGTGATTTACCCCAAGAGGATGGGATTGCCGGGATTTTTCTCACTGCGGCGGATTGTTCTCATTGCGTTCATTTAAGTGATCACATGATAAGTAATGGAGGACGATAACGTGGCTTTGGCAAGGTTAAGTGTCCGAGCGGGGCGCCGATAGGGCCAAACAAAGTCAGTAGCAAAGGTACGCCGACGGCATTTGGGACAGGGGTCGCGGCGACGGCGGATTGGGCCAGCAAAGGGTTTTCCGACCATGCCACGGGGATACTCAAGTAGTGCGAGTTCCTAGGATAATATCGGTCGGGTTGGCACGGACAAACAGCCTTGGAATCGCGCGGTAATGATTACTCCGGCGAACTTCACGATGGAGACGGCGGCACTGCGAAACAGAGCTGGGCGGCGACGACGGATCGGGGAAGAACATGTCGCGGCCGTTGGATTTTGAGACGTGGCGCACTGGAAGCCGTTGGATCACACTTAAACCAAGTGGCGTGGCGCGCACGTGAGATGGCTCTGGTTGGCTGGCTGACAAACGGGTCCCAGTTGGCGGTAAGTGGAGTGCGCGGTGAGTAAAAGGCCGACGCGTGTCTCCTGGGGAGGTTTTCCGGCCGAATTTTCAAACAAGGTTTTCCAGTGTGTTTTTAATTCCAGAAAGCTTGTAAAAATTCTAGAAAATTATAGAAAAATCAGAAAAATGCAAGGAAAATTTTTATAGACTTATAATAATACAGG
The DNA here is from genome assembly GCA_036346145.1 of Olyra latifolia. Lineage (NCBI taxonomy): Eukaryota > Viridiplantae > Streptophyta > Magnoliopsida > Poales > Poaceae > Olyra > Olyra latifolia. The sequence continues at coordinate 35,177,180 of CM070524.1, read as the reverse complement.
GAATTTTCCAAGGGCATAAAATCACCTATGTTTCATGGGAAATTTTAAAGCTTCTTTTAAAATCATTCCCTTCTTTATTTTTAGAAAATTCTAAGAGGGTATTTTAGAAATTTTGGGCATGTCTAAGGGTAAGGGTTTTAATCTAGGAGGTGATCATGCAATTTTTGCGCGAAAAATTTTTATGCAAAATTTCGAGTTTGTCATAGGGGCTAGGGTCGACTTTTTTTAAAGGGTCGATTTTTCCTCTAAGAATCAATCTTCTCTAAACCACACCCGACCCTCTGGCTACCTAGAGGCTCGGCCGTGGCTCGGGGGAAAGGTCGATTGTTTTCAAAAAAATTGGTCTTCTCTAAACCATGACCGACCCTCTGGTTATCCAGAGACACGGCCGTGGCTCGGGGGTTAGGATTGATTTTTTCAAAAAATTGGTCTTCTCTAAACCACGACCGACCCTCTGGTTATCCAGAGGCTCGACCGTGGCTCGGGGGTTAGGATCGATTTTTTCAAAAATTGATCTTCTCTAAATCACGCCCGACCCTCTGGTTATCCAGAGGCTCGGCCGTGGCTCGGGGGTTAGGGTCGATTTTTTTCAAAGGGTCGATTTTTCCTTTAAGAATCCATCTTCTCTAAACCACGCCCGACCCTCTGGCTACCTAGAGGCTCGACTGTGGCTCGGGGGCTAGGATCGATAGGCGCATACCTCCGTTGACCGAAGGCGCTCTTCGAGCTCGACGGAGCGGTCGCGCTCGACTTTAAGCCCCTCCTGCGCCCACCGGGATACTTCCCCAGCGTTATCCCGCGCCGCGGCAAGGGCTGCTTCCGCCGCTGCGGTGCGAGCCTCGACGGCCATGGCCTCGACCACGGCCAGGCGCGCCTCCTCCAGTTCGACGCGCATGGCTTCAGCCCGTCGCCGCCAAAGCATGCCATCCGCCATCGCGGCCTCCTGCTCAGCCTCCTGCTCGGCCTTGGACACGCACGCGCGACCAACGATCTCGCGGTAGGCCTACGCCAGGAAACGGGCTCAAGGGGAAGGAAAAACCAAGCACAGCCAAAACAATCCATCTCGCAGCGAGCAACGGGGCCACGCTATGGGGCATGTCCTTTGCCCACCACTTGATCTGCACTAGTCCCTGGATCAGTACATTAGTGCACGCTTTTTCATATAGCCGGAATCATTTCATACAAGCGGAAGACTTATATTACACAAAATACCTGTGTTAAGCCCAAGGGCTGTTAAGTGTTACAACGCGGCACATTGGCCCAAATAGTCATAAGTCCAAAAGATCAAAGTACGAGAGAACCAAAAGATCCTAAAGGTCTCGTGCCGGCTATGCCTAAGCACTCGACTAGAGAGACGCCCTATGCCTCGCTCTGATCGTCAGCAAAGTCTTGTTCTTCGTCTTCATGGCAGGCGTACTGATCCTACTCATACTCTCCATCTAAAAGAGAATATGAATGCGAGGTCAGTGTCATCCAAACACTGATGAGCTAACACCCAACCTGATGCATTTTAGTGATAGGGGTTCCAAAGGAAAGGTTGGGAGTTTATTTATTTGTAGAAAGCAAGATTTACAAACCAAAACCTATGACTTAGCAACTTTTAACCCAAAGTTCTATTAACCGTTGTTTTTATTATTGTTGTCTATCACAATCCACAATCCATAGTCCATAGTCCACACCTATCCTAGAACTTTCTCCACACACCCGCCATCATATTCCGGGTGTGGTGCACCCGTTGTGGATCTTACGCCAGCGAAGTGTCCGTTCTTCCCTAGCCGGGTTGCCATGCCCGCACTAGAGTCAAGCTCCTTGTCACATGAGACCTAGATCATCCCACGGATGACGACATGATCCTGTCTTCACCTCAAGCATGGTAGCAGACAGGGTACGCCCACAGGTCGTACTACCCCCGAATCCCCATTACTTGCACTACTGCGCGGTGGCCACGCGTTGTGGTGCTAGGAACAAAATCCCGCGGGCATTTGGTCAGCGACTTCCCGCTGCGTGCCTCACTGCACTCCCGTCCAGTCCACTCTAAGAGTCACATCGGATCCGGCCAGTCCACACACATTCACAATCACTTCCTTCTTCCGCTATCGTTCCTCCGTGTGCCCTGCACACGATGTGGCGGAACCACCCTTTGTGGCAGCCATTGGCAGCTACGCATGTTGCTCCGCGCTCCTCTCAGCACCGCGTCTGTGAATGTATAGCCCTCTTCACTTCACACCCAGTAGCCGAGCTACTCCATCTTAACCACAAGCCGGACCACGTCCGCTTTCCCAACCACAATCAAACACTCACACTGGCATGCTAGGCCCAATATCCAGTTTCCATGTTTGTTATGTAATCATGTTTGGTGAATGTCGGTTCACTGTTTCTAGGCTAATTAAGCCTAAAAATTATTAATTAGACCTGAGCAATTTCTAAGCAAATTTTAACCATGACTTAAGAGTCTTAAAAGTTATTCTACTCAACCCAACAGGCTATCAAGGGTGATCATCGAGGCAATCGTTAATAAAGTCAAATAGCATATGATTATATCAAGGCAATATCATCAGGGTAAATCAATAACAAATAATAACATGGCATGATATATCATGATTAAGCAAGTAGGCATAAATATTTAAAGAGCATGCATTTTATTACTGTAAATAAAATATTTTAAATAAAACTGGGATTCAATATGATCTATTTGAATGTTAATTCGCACTAGGAAAAGTATAGACTCTCCCTAGTAAAAGTAAACACCTAATAGGAAGATAGGAAGGTTGTTACCTCGCAATAGGGAAAGCTGACTCTTCCTAGTAAAAGTAAACACCCTATAGGAGAAGTGTTAACTCGCCTTGGTTTTGCGGGTAATGGGGTCTTCCGGCGGCTCTTCGAAATGTCTCTCGGGCTCCTCGGCGTCTATTAACGGAACGAATTCGAAGAATAATAAATAAAACACCAATATGCAGAAAGAAGCATGATGCATGGAATGCTCTCGCTAAGTCTGGCGATCGTCGTCTCATATTAAGTCTTAATCTAGGTTTCAAGAAAGTTCCATGATCCTTCTACTGTATAATAATTTACAGAAGATAACGGTAGTGTGAACGTTATGAAGATGACAATTGATGATGCATATAAACATGTATACATATATTCTTATATAATCATAATTTCTACCCTGTTTAGCCCGATAGGAGAAAATATATTTTTATTACGTTCAAGGTATTCCAAAATACACGAATATGTTATCCAACATTTTATTCAGAAGTATTTCCTTCATCAACCTATCTTATCATTATTATCCTACCATAATAGGGGGTTAAGTGTGGATGGAAGATATTATTATATAGTGTGTGTGTGTATATATAAAATATATATACGTATACCAAATTATGAATTTGGTTATTTATAAGACTAGTAACAATAAAACATTTTCTGTCCTAAAGGTGTGGTGAGATTACTTAGTGAACAGATGCATTAGCTTGGTATAATTAGATCATTAAAAGAACTAACTAATTATACTTATTAATTAGGTCAATTATAAATTAATGGGTGATTAGGAGTCAAATCATGGATTTCATTTTTTTTTCCTAGGTCCAGAAAGCTATTACACAATATCCATGATTTTCTCATATTTTATTGAGTGTTAATCTATTTTTGATAAACAGGAATCCATTTCAGCCATTTTTCTTTATAGGTTAATACCCTAAAGGCAAGCTAATGAATTTAATCCGAGAAAATGTTCTATTACTGTTCATGGTAATATTTTTATTAAATCCAGAATACGATCTTGTATTTATCATAAATTTAATAAATCATTTCCATTTACTGTATTTGTTATATTTACTAAATTCAGGGGAAAAATTGTTGAACAGTACTAGGCCGGCCCGGCTTCGGCTCAGCCCAAGAGAGACACGTCGAAGGCGCACTTCTCAGAGACGCCAAACAACAGGAGAAGACGTTCAACGAAGAAGACGCTACCACTCAACCCGACATGTGGGACCTTGGACCCACATGTCAGCGACTAAACTCAACTCAACGCCGGGCTAGCACGTATCACGGAGCTGATCCGACGGTCATCGAGCCCTCTTCCACCTCTTGCTAGCGGGCGGCGCTCCGGCGATGATCCAGCATGGATGCGACAGTGCTACAGTGCTCCGCCGAGCTGGTTCGTGATCAGCAACCTTCCTAACTGCAAGGACTAGGACGTGCTCTCGCCGGTTAGCCGAGAACCGTCCGAAACCGGCGGCGCTACTCGTGAGGCGGCGATGAGTTACGGAACCCAACTAAGACGACGAACCTATGCGCAACTAAGGCTAGAAATTTATTTTAGAGCATTGAGAGGTTACAAGGGGTCTTACCGAAAGAGGAATCGGACGGAAGGTGAGCAGGGATGGCTGGCGACAAGGTAGTCGTATGAACTCAAAACAGGGGGGTTGGCGTGGGCCTTCACCAAGGGAGATCTTACAAAATTGACGGAGGGGAATTGTTTGGGTCGTTCAAGGGATATTCGTGCTGCAAGGAATCGGAGGGGGACTCACCGACGAAGAAGAAATCGAAAAAGGTGTAATTCGGTTGTCGGTGCACCGGCGGTGAGGAAATTCTTCGATTCGGGGACTACGGTCGAACCCAGGCCGATTGGCCGGGGAACAATGGAGATTGGGGCGTCTTCATGCTCTGTGAGCAAGCACAGGACACCAAACTGTCAGGCGTGTGTGGGGACCAATTCCCGGTTAAATCTTACCGGAAAATGTCCCTCAAAAGCACAATTACCCAGGATGCAACAGTGCCAGAGCGGATACAAAAGTTCACTTCATTACATGGAGAGATATTCATTTTTACATAAGTTATTACAACTCAGACCTCTACTATACACTTACACTGTTGCACAAGTTGTGAGGATAGGAAAAGCTCTCTAAAACTAAGACTCTAGAAACCAGTAATGCCATAATTGTTCAATTCCTCCGCGGAAGGTTGCTCAAAATTGTCAAGAGCTGGAAGACCTGAAAATAGATTATTTCCCCACATAGTGGGTAAGTACCAACAGTACTTGCAGGTTCCCATTAGGAAGCTTAACTTACGATATGCAGGGATTCGACAAGAAGTAAGGTTCATACAGGAATGTAAATGCAATAATATACAATAGATTCAAGAACTTAAGGTTTAAAAGAACTTTTAATAAACTGGTTGAAACATTTTCATCTCTCCATAATACTATCACCATTCTCCACCTTCTACCGCTTTAAGCAAATATCTGTAGTAAACTTCTCTTGAAAGCATGAGTTTATTGAATAAGAGAGGCATCACCCAGTTTGACACAACTTCATATACCCGAAGTAGGGTCCATCGATGATTTTGTTATTAGCCCTGCAGGACCTATCCAGCTTTACCCATGTAGTGCGCGGTTACATGGATGGATGTAATTTATGTCATTCTCATTCATTATACCCAAGTTTTTATATGAGCACAACCTAGTTGTATCCCCTTGACAACTGGTACCATTGTAGGTCTTGTATGGCATATGTCACCCTTGAGTCTTACCGGGCAATAGATTCTCATAGGATATTTATAGCTCCAAGAGTTACTAGCCTAGTCCAACTTCACTACACCTGATGGCTCATATAAAATTCTTCTCTCGTAACATTCCCATGTCCAGATAAGCATCCCATACTACTTATCCACATGGCAAATGATTGACTTATCCTACGCAATTTAAATATTTCAAAACCTATTCTAGGCTTCAAAGGATAGGGCTAATCAACAATAGGTAAGCTTTCTGGTGTTTGTAGCTTGGCATGACCATTTTATAACACATGAAATAATAATTTGGTAAATAAAGTAATAACTAAATAGTAATGCATATATGATTAAATAAATAGGAATTCAATGTGCATCAAAAAAATAGAAACCTGCCTTGGTTACGGATGCTACTAAACTTTTCTTGATTATCATCTCCGTCCAGCGGGTAGCTTGAGTCTTCAGAGCTTGATCTTCTTCTTCTATTGATCGCGAAGTTTTGATAAAAAGGGAGAATAAGAATCAAATCAATGTAAAAAGGATTTTGGATGCTATGCAAAAATATTCTTTTGAAGGGGTTCCTGGGTTTGGAGGGCAATTGGTATGAGGATGTGGATGGAAGTGATTATGATGGCTATGAATAGGATAGGATCACGAGATATTTATACGAAAGGATAGAGTTACGGAATTACGAACGGATAGAGTTACAGAACTACGAATGGATAAGGTCATAGGATATTTTATTATGAGATACTTATGAGGGGCATGAATAGGTTTTTATTTGTGTTATAACTGGATAAATTTGTAAGGAATTCTTATTAGGGAATACTTTACAAAAAGATATGCTTGATAGATTTAGAATAAAGAAATAGTTTATATGGAAAGGTTCAGAATGTAATATAGAAATTTCCTTTTGAAACAGTCTAAGTTTGTGGCTAACATTTTATGTAGGGTTTAAAACTTGGGTAAGGGTTTCTAAGATAGTTTGGGTTTTATAGGCTAGGAGTTACCTATTTTAACTAGGTTTAAGGGTTTAAAATGGTTTGGTCATTTATTTGAACTTTATATATATACTTTCAAGGAAAACTTTAAAGGAGAAAATAATCTATTTTTGGCTTCTTGCAAATCTCTTAGCATTATCCTAAAAACGAGATTATAATTACCAATTATATTAATATTGAGAAAGGGTTTTATCATAATTTTGAAGTTAATCCTATTCTTTTTATTTTAAAGGATTGGAGTTGATAAATACTTTGTAAAAACGAATCATCACATGACATGTTTAATAATTAATTATTTTAAGATTAATTGTGTAATGAATCTCATATGTAGATTTTAAATTATTTAGAAAGAATAACAATTTTTATTTTAAGTAGTTAGTTTCTATAAAGTTTTAAAGAAGCAAAGTCTAAAAGTGGCAAGTATCATGAAATAACTTCTAATATAAACATTTTATAAATTTTTATATACATTATCCATGAACAGTAAAAATATCAATTTCACTTTTTATTATATTTCCTATTTACATAATTTATTAAATAGCTAAAGAGAGGGTTTAAATTCAAGTTTTAAAATCTGGTTGAATGTAAAAATCTGGAAAAATCATATTTGGGGGTAAAGCACTATTATGAACAACTTTTATATTGTGATCTTTTGCTAATTTTGGCTCTAAGGTCTTCAATTTAATGAAAAAAAAAACTAGGAAGAATGAATAGTATTTTCTAGGGTTCTTGAGCATCCCGATTTGGGGCTTTTGAATTGGTTCGGTGTTGGGGCAATAAAGCATAGGGCTTTTGCTTCTAGGATGTATAGGAACGTTTTGGAAGTGGATTGGAGGATTGAGGTCGCCGGAGTTGGCCGGGTGGCGTGGTCGGGCGGCGGCGGTGAAGAATGGATTTAGGGCTTTTGCTCCGGGGATACAATCGGTTAAATTGGTGGGTGCTTAAGCTTGAGAGGGGTCTTAGGGTCCTTACCATGCCATTAGTTGAGCTCGCGCGACCGCGATGCGGCTTGTCGATGTGAAGCTCGCGGCGGCTCAAAACAGGGGAGATGCCGATCGGAATCGCCGGTTAATTCCGCGCTAATTGCTCTCGGCCATAGCTCGGCGACGTTGCTACAAAGCTCTGGCCGGCGGCACCGAGCTCAATTCGCCGCGGTTGGGATGAATTTGGTGGAGAGGTGGTGGCGGCCAGTGATGAAGAAGCAACGAGATTGGAGCTCCGGTGTGCTATTTATAGGCGCTATTGAGTTCCACAGATACTTTGGGATACGACGAAATGGATGAGCTCGAATTTAGTGGGAATCTGTCAGTGGTTCGGTCCACTCGGCGTCGAGCAAGTGTACGGCGCCGGAGGAACGGAGATGATGGCGGGGGAGGAGAAATTCCGGCTGCGTTCTTCGGGGTGGCGACATGTGGCATTGACCTTCTTTGTCTTGGCGTGCAAGATCAGGCAGAAGCAATGCAACGGGATTGGGTTGCTTCGGTTCAATCGGCAGAACAGAGAAAGAGGGGAGATGAATGAGAGTGAAGAGAAGAAAGAAGAAGAGAAAAGAGGGATGGTCCTAAGGGCAATTCTGTAAATTTACAGAAAGAGTTTGAATTCAACTTTTAGTTTGGATCAAAATTTGAATGTCAATTTATATGAAGGTATTATGCATATAATAGCTAGGTAAAGTGAGAAGAGAGGAGGATTTTAGGGATTTTAAGCATTGAGGGGTATTTTGGTAATTTCCTTTGAAAGTATCTTCAATTCAAATTCTAAAAATGAAATTTAAGGATTGAAATCAAAATTGAGATTTAATTAGGATACAATCGATCATATAAAAAGATAGTAAATAAATAGATATATATTTATATAAAAGAAGATGATTTTGGAAATATCAAGTTGGGAAGGTATTTTGGTAATTTGACTGAAGATATTTCTAGTTCAAATTTTAAAATATATCCAAGGGTTGAATTTGTGTTTAAATGAATATTGGTCATGCAAAGTGGTTGAATAGGATTTAAAAAGGGGAAATTTGGAGATTCTTAGTCAAAGGGGCAAATTGGTAATTTTACCAAGTGTATATTTGATGTAAGTTTAAGGTCTAAATTTGAGTTTGAGTTTTGGGAGAAATTGAACATGCATGAGTAAACATTTATATTTAAAAGAAGGAACTTGGGATTTTAGCTAAAGGGCGTTTTGATAATTTACCAGTGCACTTTTTGTTATAAATTTAATGTTTGAAGATAATACATTAATTGAATTCATAGTTTGTACTTTATAAAGGATTTATTGAAATCAATATAAAAGGGTTAGGGAAAAGGATAATTTGGGGATTTTTGTCTTAAAAGGGCGAAATGGTAATTTCATAGATACCTGATGGTTGAGTATCATATTTATAATATAGTGGAATTAGTTGCTTATAGGTGAAAATGGTTAAAAGAAATAGAAAATTGAGTTCTTGTAACATAGGGTATTGAAAATACTACTCATTATACGAAAACACTATTCATCATATGAAATACTAGAGATAGGTCAAAATATAGCTTTGGTCTCTAAGAGTTCATAACATATATATGATATGAATATGAAATAATAGGTTGTATGTTATAAAGGATCTTTTTTATAAAAATGGATAAAGTTTCTTTTCTATATGACATGTGGCTTTTTAAAATTATAAATTTAGGGGAAATTTCTTAAAGAGTACTTTGGGATCTTAAGAAGGATTTGGAAGTGTAGGTAGTGTTCTGGGGATCTTTCATGCATTTTGATGCGCGAAAAAATTTTATGCAAAATTTCAGGCTGTTACAGCGTGGACGAATTTGGGGGAATAGCGTGAGTAACAGTGGTGAAGGGAGAAGGTGAAAACTGGGGCATGCGCCTTGGCTGGACTTTATAGCCCGACAGGAGCTCGGAGCGAGCGGGAGAACAGAAAATCAGCCATTGGCGGACAGGGGCGGTGGACAGGACGGCTCAGCCCCGTGCACTGGCGTATCCCGGCCGCGGCGACCAAAATCCGGTGACAGGCAGCCGTGGGTAGAGTGGGATGGGATGGCGCGGTTCCAGATTGGTGAGTGGGGCGGTGGAGTGCCGAATTTGGCGAGAGGAGCAGTTGGTTCGGGCAATGGAACAAGGAGAGAGGGTGGTGTGGTGGCGAGACCAGAGGCGGCAATGTCCACGGCCACGGCAATTGCTACCTCGGGGCACGCGACGGCAGTGCGGGAGCCAATCCCAACGGGGGAAAAACGAGCATGAGCTAGCTTGGTCGGGCGGCGACCCGGTGACGCGACAGCGGCGGCAACTGCTCGGCCAATCCATGGTCGCGGGCGGCGCATAGGGCAGAGGTAGTCGACCATCATGATGGCCTGGCCAGACGTGGTGGCCAGTTTAGCCGGAGGAGGTACGGCGACGGCCGATCCACGGGCGAAAGCAGGCGGGGCACGCGCGGTGGCAGGACCAAGCGGGGCGAGAGAGAGAGGTGAACGCGAGAGGGTGAGCCGAGGGGCGAGCCGGGAGAGTATGCAGCTGGCTCGGCTTAGTGGAAAAGGGGGCTGGGCCGAAGGCCTAGCTGGGTCAGCCTGGATCGGGTTGGGCCCATTTTGGACCTTAAACACTATTGGGGAAATTGAATTTTAGATGAATTTTGGGAGGGGTACTAAATAGGTTGATTATGGGAGTGGCTTGATTAAAATTTTGAGCTCAAACCACCAAATAGCTGACAAATATTCAAGTTTGAAAATCTTGGGATCCTATTTAAATGCTGGGTTAGGATTTTTAATTTATCCCACTAAAACATGTAGCCCTATAGCCGTATGGGCTTTGATACTAGTGTGGGAGTATTAATAAATGAATTTATGTGTATACACATATTATTGGTAAATTTTATTTTTAAGGGGTCTAATTAATGAGGTTCCAGATTATGACCTAAAATAGGGCAAAAATACAGTCTTAAAATACATTATTTTACTGCCATAACAAAAATCCACTTTTGGGATGTTACACACTCTCGGCAGACGCACCAGGATGGTGTCGACCGCCGTGATGACCCGGACCGGCCAGTTCCAGCCGAACAGGAACAGGCCAGCCGTGCTGCGAGAAGAACTCCACCAGGCCGTTGAGGTCGATGGGGCGCCACCCGAACTTGGTTCGCTCTTCGACTTGAAGCGGCGCCAAGGTCGTCGTCCCAAAATCGGCCTCCACCTCAATGGTGACGCCTGGCAGCGTACGTCACTACGCACCGCCGGCGGGAGGAAGTAAGCCCCCAAACCCCAACGTTTTTTGTGGTTCGGGTTGAGCTCATTCTCCCGAGCCACCTCCTCCGGCCGCACCGGAAGAATCCTCCCCGCCCCCACGGACATAGCGACTGGCGGCAGCAATAGCAAAAAATCCCACGATCAGCCCGGGAAACACAACGTCAGAAGAAGGGAAGGAAGACTAAAAGCGCGGCAACTTACGGGCGAGGTCGAGGTCGGTCTTCGCCGACCCAGCGTCTACGGGCTTCCTGTCCAACATCATCCGACGCTTCTTCGGCGCCGGCTAGGTGTCCCGCGCCCCGGCAGAATCCCGGTCCCGGGAGCCCTTACCCGGCCGGTCAGGCTGGCAGCGGCGCTCGGTGCCGACCTCCAGCAGACGACGGCGGGCGGCCGTCTCTGGCCGACGACTTTATCCGCCGGAGACCCTAATCCGCTTCCTTGAGGCCGTTCTTGGCCAAGCAGCCCATACGTGCGCTGGTGCGGGCTCACACGGCTGCCACCTGCCAAGCTTGCCGAAGGGGTGACCCCCGGGGCCGCTACCAGCGCCAAGGCGTCGGGCCCGGCCTCCTCGTCCTCTTCCTCCTGCTAGCAAACCAGAGAAGAGTTAGCACGTACCTGAAAAACCCACCCAAGGACGCGGGGGCTCGCAGAGGTACGAACCTCGCCGCCCTCTTGAAGGACATTCTGAATCCCCTACCCCGATGGCTCGTTGTGGTTCACGGGCAATAGCAGCCCCACGACCCGAGCTACCTTAGCTCCGGACAAGGCTCCAGAGAAAGGGGGGAATGTTAGAACACACCGGGAGAGAAGCTCGGGCGAAAGACCGAAGGTCAAGAAAGAATTACGAGAGTTGCCCTCGCGGGTGAGGTCGTCCCACCCGTGGATGTTGAAGAATGGGTGAATCGGCTTTCGCAGTAGGCTCACCCGGTTCTTGGTGAAATTGGCTACTATGTCGTAGCCGTTCAGCCCTTGTTCGGCCAGCTTCCGGATCTTGGCCGCAGAGATTGCCTTCGCCGACTCCAGCACGGGACGCTACAGCGTCAGCTTCCCGGGGTTCTTGTTCGCGAACCAAAGCCTGCACTCGCCGAGCTTCTTGGCATTGTACCATCTCGACGCCCACCCGCCGACATTCTCCTTAACCTTGAACGCCGGGTATGCGGGCTTCATCTCGCGGCGCGGCTTGAAGTAGGCACACCCCGTCGCGTCGCTCCCGCCGATCGTGGTGAGCTCGAAAAAGTTAAGGAAGAGGCTCACTACGGGCTCCACGCGGACGAACGCTTCACAGAGGTAGGCGAAGATCACCATTGACAGGATCGAGTTGGAATTAAGGTTTACCAACTCGATCCCACATTGGGCCAGGATGGCAGAGAGGAAATCGGACTCCGGGACCCGGAATCCGTGGACGGCGAAAAGCTCGAAGGAGACAACCTAGTCGTCCTCGGGCTTCGGGATCACCACCTCACCGGCTGCCCTCCAGCCGCCAACATCGATGAAGCCGGCCGCGGTCATCTCCTTCAGGGCCTTCTTGGAGGTGAGACTCCAGGTGAAGAGCTCCATTGGGGAGAGAAGGTCGAGGAGCAAGAACGATTGGAGGGCGAAGAAGGCAAGAGTACGGAGAAGACAGGAAGACGTAAAGAAAGCGATGTGGAAAAACAAACCACGTCTTATAACCGGCGCGGGGAGACAAACAACCGCCTGACTGCCAAAGGCGCGGAAACCGAAGAAAGGACAGTGAGGCGCATAACTGCGCTCGATTGGAATTCTCGCCGGTTAAGATCGCCTTGGGCGCAACGTTCAAGTGGAAGGCAAGCGATTACCAAAAACCTCTGAGCGGGACATTCTGTCCCACTCGAGACTCGGGGCTAGCTGTTGGAAAAAGTACACGGCCCGTGGGAACATGGCCCATTTACCTGCCTTTGGCCCAGCAGAGAGCCCGCGCGAGCTTCGTAAGCTTGGGCCCGAGCTTGGCAAGCTCGCGTCCGAGCTTCCCCACTCTGGAGCCCGGGCCTCTCGCCTCCCGTGCTTCCGAAGCCCGAGGTTTGAATCCCAATACGGACTATGCCACGCCGCGCGCGGCACGGCATGGGTCCCGCATATCACCGCGAGTTAAATGCGACCATAGTACCGATGCGCACCTACCACAAGCCGCTGAAGGGTTGGTGTGCGGCGGTCGGAACGCTGATCCTAGCAAGTTGGAAAACACGTCCGAATGTTCGGCGGACCTTGTGGGTCCGCCACGCTGTAGCCCAGCAAGACGGGAGAATACAACTAGTAATCAGAAGGTAATACGGTGCTTCACAACAGACCGAAGTCAGAACACAGTGGTCGGGAGCCGCCTACAAAAGGAGGGCACATGCCACAACCAAAGACAGGTAAGACAGGCGAGGCACGCACAATACGCACAAGAGGGACTGAGGATACACACTCCAGGCAGACGCGTGGAGCAGTATTCAGCCACCATAGAATAGGAGCACTTGCACATGTGTAGGATCTCTAGTTCTAGGTGATTGTTTTTCGCGTTTAGTCACTGTAGGAACATGCATAGTGCTTTGAGCACTCATTGTACTCGAGCCCAGGTTCCCTAGAGCCCGATTTCACCCCCTTGTACTCGTTTAAACTCGATACTAAACGAAAACTGGACGTAGTGCTATTATCCGGCAGTGGAGGCCCGAATCAGAATAAAAAAAACCCGTGTTAGCATCCACACAACTCATCCTTTCCTCGACGGCGCCCCAACAAGCCTCGGTCGAGGGGGCAGGACCGCTCTCGGGTCTCGCACACCCCCTCCCTTGCATATCGGTCTGCGGAGGCTCGCCTCCCAGTCGCCGACAAGTATATGTAAGTGTTTTTGGTGTAATGACACCTTCTTTGGACAAACTGTCCAACATAGTGGACTGCTCGCCAAACCATTCGACTACAAGTAACGGCCACAGAGCCAAGATAAAAATTACTGTACTAATGGTTTGACACGCAAAACTGTCTGCCAAACCATCAAGCTTGAATGACCAAAGATATGAGATTTGGGATAAAACACTCTGCAACACCTCGACACCCCTCCAACAGCTATAAGCTAGGAAATATGTCTGCACCATGGTTGAACTTGACACCAAGGCCATCAAATCGGCTCGAGCCCCCTTAATAGTACGACAAGGAAAAAAAAGAAAAACCTTAAATTAATTATTAGGTCCACTTGAATCCCGAGCTATAACTTCTAAACAACGATCCTTTGCTCTTGAATTCACCCTCTTCGCAAATCCGGTTCAAGAACAACCATGAACACTCTATTAATCCTCGATGTCATCAATACCAAAACAAATGACCAAACAAAATTGGGGGCCTATATTGGACATGCGTAGCAATATTGTATAAATAGTTCAATAATGTTGCATCTCCTCCTCTGGTGCCACACAACTCAGCCTCATCGCCGAGTCCTTCTTTGATGCGGAGCACCTCCTATCTGGGTCCTTCTCTGGCGATTGGCGCGAAGCGAGCGATGTGCCGTGTAGAAACGAGAGACGAGTGAAGCATAGGGGCGAGCAATGAGCTAGCCACGTATGAGCAACGAGCTGAAGAGACGAGCGGGTAAGCCAATTGACAAGCTAAGCGAGCGACTAATTAGGAAACAAATTAGGTTCACGTATACGATGGATGCACGTGTATATATACAGCCCTGATTGCGGTTCGCGGGCAAGTTGGGCTAATGCATACGTGCGTATGTTGTATTTCTTTGATTCTCTCTCCCGTACAAGCCAGCTGCAGATTATTAGCGAACGTGCAGCACGCTAGCGTCCTCTTTGGTCACATTTACACTGCTTTGCCTCCAGTGCTCCGAAAGCAAGCAAGCGTTTCAAACAATCGTAGATAACACTGGTCTTTTTTGCAAAAAAGGGAAGACCTCAATTTCCATTTCATATTGAAATGAAATACGATAATACTGGTCTTTTTTGCAAAAAAAGGGGAGACCCCCAATTTCCATTTCATATTGAAATGAAAGTGTTTGACACCCAATTTTGATAAAAGTCAATCCTTTAGAAGGTCCTAGAATCGGTTAGGATTAGGCCAGATGCGGCATGGGCTGGGTCGGATGAAGAAGGTAGAGTCTGGGTCGGCTTAGAAGATATATTAGGTAACATTATATATAATAGGTAAGTATCGAGTTGGAATCCATACCGTGTACGAATTAACAGTCTAGTCGATGAAGACCATTGTGTATAAATAAGGCCGATATCAGCGTGTAAAATCTACTTTTTGCCTGTCATTTACTTTTCATCGCATTTAATCTAGTTTGGCCATATTTTGTCTTCGATCAACTTGTTGGGCGTCGCCTTCTCAATCGGCTTCAGGATACACCCAGGAGTTGCTTACAAGTAAGTACTGTCTTGATTTAGTTTGATCTATAAACTTGTATCGGTTTTTGGTTTTATCAAAATACTATCTTAGTCGATATTGTTGCGCATCGCCATTTCGATTAGGGGTTATATTTTACCCTCGTTCTATCCATCAGTACATTCATTGGCGATTTTTCCTCGTTCTATAAGCTTGTAACTTGCTATTTGTCGATACTACGTTTATCCTTCGTTCTATTGTTGATTTAACCGATAGTCTGGTTATCCATTGCTCTACTATTTAGTCGATCTCGTCGGCTTAGTAGTAGATTGTTTATCCTTTAAAACTATTAATTTAGATCTAATCTGAGAGGATAGCTTCGTTATCCCTTGAATATGTTATTCTTTTTTGTCGTCCTAAAGTGTTGCAGGTTCATATTATCTTAAGATCTAATCGGCTATCTAAAACTAACTACGTCTCTTCTTATCGATTGCAGAATCAAATCGGCTGGCACGTCCTAAACCCTAAAACTTGGTGCTGACGGGGTTTCAAAACCCTAAACTCACTTGTGTTTAGCCGATCCAGCTTTCGGCACGAACAAAAAATAGATCAAACACAAAGGTCAACGTTATATCGACACTGGATACACGCAAGGTGAACGAGCAAGGGGGTCTCCACCCCCTCTAAGTTCCATCCCGAAGAAACAAAATATCCGGCAGGTCATACAGGTGGTATGTTGCTCAGTAGAAGTGACTTTTGAGGCTGAAAGCTTGCTCGGTTTAAAAAGTTTCTGCATGAAAGTTGTAGAGAATTTTGAGACGCATCTTTCATATGTTATAAAGATTTTCATCCGAGCAACGTGTGATTTTATAAAAATTATTTTTGGCACTGCTGTTCTGCGAATATGCTGAAAAATGTGGTGCACGAGTTGGGATGCTTGTATAGTTCATATTTAGCAAGGACTTCTCTTAACCATGGGTCCGAACTACTGGAGAATTTGAAGAATAAATCGGGAGGGGTTCTAAGGAAAGACTTGCTAAGAGATGGACGTTCGATGGATGGAGAGATCGAAGAAGGAATACGTCGATCTATCCAAAGATGATCCTGGCTTCTCCTAGGCTTGTTCCTTGCTGCTCCTTCACTTCAAGGGCTGTGGATCTAGTTCTATTCCTTCCTCGGCTCATGGGAGATATCATCTTGCTTATCCCTAAGCCAAAACCTGGTGCATGCACAAATGGCTTGGTTATTCTTGAAACTTAGGAAGTGGGGAAGCTAATCTTGCTCATCTCCTGAAAGATGAACAAAAGACGAGAAAATGAAATCAACTTCTTGCTGTTCTAGAAAATGAGCAGCAAAGAGAAAAGTGAACAAGAACCATAGTAAACCTTTATGCATGTGCTTACCATGGTGATGAATGGATAGCTTATGAGTTAAGCTTTCCAACGATATATAACACTGTAGGGAAAACTAGATTTAGGTGAGGAGATTTGAGTGAGAATGAGGAAGAACTAGCTGTCTTCTGCTGCTGCTCTTGCTGTGTCAACCAGTAGCTCGTGGGAGACAGAGGCAAATGAGGCAAAGAGGCTGGGTGGAGAGGTGGTTTATATAGGGCTAGACTCTCCCATTAACAAGTATGGCCCGGTCCCACCTATAATTGTCGGGACCCGAAAGACGGAGTCGAATCCCTGCTGTGTCTTACATGTACTAGTCCCTGGATCAAGTAGCTAGTACACATAGATATATAGTTTGGATCATCACCATTCAACGAAAAGTAATTTATTACATCAGAGTCGCATAATTATTACAAAGTTCAGGCTCCAAGGCCTAGCAGCGGAAATTTAAATAACAGTTCAACGCAATGGAAACTAAATCACAACTCCACAGGCATGCCCGAAGAATGCGCTCCTAGACGTCGGAGTAGTCTTCATCCTGAATACTATCAGCGAAATCCCCGTCTTGGTACACTTCCTCATCGGCGTTGCATCCTGCTCGTTGGAATGAGCAGCCCGAGAATAAACTCGAGGTAAGTAATCTTAATTACTTGCAAGATAATGCCTAGATACTATATAGGTTTCAAGGAGGGTTTGGGGTAGTTTTGCATAAAGCTAAGTTTCAAACTTTTAAACCTAGTTTGAAAAAGCGGTTTTGAAATTGAAGTTTGAACTTTATAATTCTTTCTTTTGGAAAAGACAGCACCTACTGACTTAACCAGATCGTCATGGCACCCACCATGAAGACAACTACGCACATGCAACACCGATTGCAAGGCAATTCCCAAAACAAAGAGAGAGGAAAGGGAGTTTTACAAAACTACAGTGGGGTAGCTTCCGTCGTTTACCCTTAACCATTGGGTGAGGCTTTCATGAAAGTTTACACTCTGCAGAGGTTGTACGCTTTACCCATGAGTAGGTGGCTTCCTAGGAATCACCCAAAGGAAGTGGACACCACGAGGTCTTTCACCGCAACCTTCCCTTAGACCGGCATTCCCACTAAGGTTTCCACACCAATGCCCCTCTTGTGCCGATAGGTTCTGTTCTATGGACACATCTGAATACCCACTCCCAACCACAAAAGAAGGTTCTGTTCTTATGGACATATTCAGATGCCCACTCCCTATCCCACCAGGAATGCCAGACTAAAAGTCCGAAGGGTACTCAACCAGGACCTGCCCATACAGGCACTCAATGGTCTCACTGTTGAACTAGTCTAGGTACCACAAAGAATCGATCCTTAAGCCAAACGGGTATGGTCCAACATCAACCCAATCTCTAACATACTGCCACCGAGCAGTTGCCAACCACCTTGCAACCATCCACCTCGATTGAGAAACCATTTAAAAAACCTGGGATAGCACCCACTATCCCTACAGACAATTCTCGACACGGTAGCACCCACTACCGGCCATTCAATTTGCAATCAAGTTTGTATCGGGGTTGAACACAAAAGTAAGTCTCTAGATTGCATTTGCTAAGCAGGTAATGTAAAAATCACTAAACAAGAATGGCAGCAAGATTAAATAATATTAATTAGCTAAGGTTGATGAGATTGGTTGTGTATATCAATCATATAGGACTTATCTACAACTTAGCTTAAATATTATTTTTAACTTTTAATTAGCATCTAGGTTTTGCAAAGTCTAATAAAACATTTATGAAAATTGGGTAATAGCAACATGGCACAATGGCTTGCCTTGATCCTGGTAGTTGGACTAATCAGCGGCGAAGTCTTCTTCAGCGGACGGATCTAACGTTTAAAAGAAATACAATAAGAACCATGTGCGATAAAATATGATGCATGCATGACATGTCATGAGGATGATGCAAACAGTACAGAACAGTATAAAATAATTTTATAAAACTTCTGAAATTGGTTTCATCATTTTTGGAAATCTCTATAATTAGTTATGATTTTTATAAGCTTATTATTAAAGGTACAAAAGAGAGTCAATAATAAATAAATTTCAAAATTTTACCAAAACAGTACAGAACTTATATCATAATATATCTAACTCCATAAAACAATTTTGGATATTTTTGGATCTATATTTTACCTTATAAAATTCCTACAAGTATAAACACTAAAATAATTATTAAAAATTAAAATTAAAATAAATATGTAAATAAACAGTACACAAAAATAATATAGAATTTTATGAATCTAATAAAATTTATTTTACAATTTTGGAATTTTCTACAATTTTATATGGAATAAACAACACAAGGTATAATCTGCAAACAAGGAAAATAAAAGGGAAGGGTATTGGGCCTACCACTTGGCCTCAACGCTGGCGCAGGGGGGGCAAAGCAGGCGCTGACCGACGGGCCCGCCTGTCGGTGAGAGAGAGCAGGGAGGTGGGGCGGGGCTGGCGGTGGCGGCCGGCCGGCGGCGGCAGCAGCCTTAGGAAAGGAGGTGGGGCCAAGGCGGTGCTCACCGGCGTCTCGCGTCGGAAAATCGGGCGTGGCGGCGGTGCGCCCAGCCATAGCGGCGACGGCGGTGGAGCAAGCCATGGCGATTAAGGCGCGACAGCGAGGCGGCGGTGGGTGAGACCAGGGCGAGGAAGGTAATGGCGGCGGGTCAAGACGGGTGCCCGAGGCACGGTCGTCGTCTGGCGGGCGGGCGGCTCGGGTTACCTGGCTAGCTTGCTTGGGAGGGGAGCTGAAGGCGCGGTGGTCGGCGAACATCAGGGGAGGGTGAGGGTGCTTAGAGGCTCACCATGGCGACGGATCGGCCGACGAATTGGTTCGACGGCAGAACGGGACGATGGCGGCTCCGACGAGTCTCTTGGCAACTCCGGCGACGGCGAGGCCCTACCAACGGTAAAAACCGATCGAGTAGATACCTAGGAACAATTTCTCTTTAAGGATCGAAGATCGATTCTCACCGGAAAGTCGAATTTGGGGAGGAGGCAGCGAGGTGAACGAGGGAGATGGATTTTTCTGGCTCTCGGTTTGGAGAAACCGATGGGTGCAAGAAAAAAAAAAGGGTTTATAAGAGAGATAGAGCACCTAATCTTGGAGAATTAGGATAGAGATCAAAAGAGGTTTGGATCTGCAAGAATTAGGGAGGGATTCCTATTGATAAAGATGGAAAGGAGAGGAGTTAGGGGGTTTCCAAACCTGTCAGCCAAATTCAACGGGAAGGAGAGGAAAGGAGATTACATGTGGGGCCCACACGTAGGAGAGAGATTTAAATTTATATTTTGGTTTGAATACACTGTTAACATATACATTTATGCTATAAATATTTAATTAAAAACATCACATAGTCAAAACCATATAAATATATTTTTATTAACTAACTTTGTTTAAATAAATCATTTTAAAATATTTTTCCAAGGAACATACTCATTTTAAAAGGGTTTTTAATTTCAAAAATTTACAAATGCAATGCAATGCATGTATGCATGATTTTGAAAAAATGAGGATGTTACAATAATAGAGAAGCTACGGGTAGGAAAATGGATGGAAAAAACATGGACTGTAGCTGTCTATAGCACCGCCTATTTCAGCCAATGGATGAGAGAATCTATTCATCATGGTTTGGGGCAAAAAGAATATGGATTAGCTACAATAGCTAGCTATTTTTTTTTAATGATTGAGCCCGTTTTGGCGTCCTAGGAGGTATCGTTGCCCATCTGGGTTACTTCTCGCCCGTCCGCTCTTCGTCTTGCTCGTCTGGGTCAATCCTTGCCTGTCCGTGCGGGTCCAAGCATCACCATGCTCGGTTGGCCGGTGCTGGGCATCATCTTGCTCAGTTGGCTCATGTCGGGCAGCACCGTGCCCGGTGGGATGGTTTTCTTGCTCGGCTAGGCCAATTCTTGCTCGTCTGGCCTAGGGACTTGCCCGGTGGCCATGTCTTACTCGATTAGTTGCTCGGCTTATTAGCATTCATTGAGTTTCAGTTTCAGGTTTTTATTTTTCACCATAGAGTATGGTGGTTGTATGCAAACACTTCAAAAATCCAAAACATAACCAAGGAAACATGATGATGATATGCATCACTAATCGAAATGCGAAAGTGGGGCTATCACAAGTGATTTCATATCCAACTGATCAACGTCATGATGGTGACTTTGAATCTGCGACAGTCTGTGCAACACCCCGATCGGCTTCGTGCCAGCGATTGCAAGTCTGTGGCAGTGGTGTTTACTTGTAGATGCGAATATGCAAATAGAATTCAGAAGAAAAAAAAAAACAAGATTCATAGTTTACTTCTTCCTTTACCTTTCGATCTGTCTCCTAAGTTTGACAGAGCTTCGTGCAGATAACGTGTTAAGGAACCCTTGCTACGGGTTGTAGTCTAAGGGTTCCCCGATGCGCTCAGTGATAGCAAATACAAACACAAAGATGAACATAGAGATGTAGAGAGGAATACTACTTTTTATTATTCTCACATCTGTTTACAATGGGGTATCTTACACCTTATATAGTAACGGTTAGGGTTTTGGATAGGTCCACCTGAGCCTTCGTGGGCCGGTTTCCCAATATTTTGGACAACATGCTAGATTGTGTGAAGTGGGCCGGTAATTAGTCTAGTATTGCTCACGTTAATTTTCCCCATTGTAATATTTCTTTATGTAATCCTTAAATAATTTAATGAATACGAAGTTTATAATTCTAAAAAAGAGAAAACTACACTATTGCCTCTGAAATTATAGCGAATTTCACTTAGCCTCTCGAACTTCAACTTTACTTTTTGGCCCCTTCAATTTGTATTCATTTGCACCCTAGCCCCCAAACCGTTAGGCCTTCCGTTAAACATTGAGATGGCTGCCATGTGTCCGTTAAACGCTGAGGAGGCCGTCAAATACCGACGTGGCTAAATACCTAATTTGTTAGTGATATGCCATAGAGGCAAACATGGAGATGATTGTATCATGTCTATATTTTTATACTCTTGAATAATATGTTATCAGTTACATGAATAAATTTCATTTACATTGTTTATCGAGTACGATTTAGTTGTGAGACATATTGTGTATGTAATGTTATTTTAAATGATCTTTGGTCTCATATCGTTACATAGAACAATAATGATTTGACTAGCACATTTATTTGACATTACTGAGATTGTTATCTCATATGTGCCATCAGTCTATAGTTTCGAGTGGTATACCTATATGATCCTTAGACTTGAGATCGTTATTGAATCCTAGTATGCGTAGTTATATTCATTGGGGTCATCAACCGCTACATCATAACTGGATAGTTATAAAGATAACTTTTGAGTATGCTATGAAACAGGACGTGGAGTGTGAGCGATCAAGATGGAATTTGTCTCTCTTTGATAATAGGAGAGATATCTCTGGACCCTTCTATGTGATTGAATTGAAAAGTGCATGGTCATACCAATATGATTAAAGAGTTAATCACGGTTTAAAATCTATCACAAGATCGAGTGAATGGTCGACCTATCACAAAGGTGGCACGCATCTCGGCTTGAGCTTTACTAGTATCGTGCGATAAAGGGATCAGCATGTGAGTATATCAAGGTTCAGCCAATATGGTCATTCTGTGTATTCGTGGGTCAATATGTTCTGCTAGGAACCGTTATTGATTTGTGGTTCGAAAAAGAGTTTCTGGGGCCACGGTCAGTTACACATGAACATAACGGGCCACACACTTAACGGGTTGGAACATATCTAATTGATTGGATTCATTAGTGGGTTTCACATATACTGATCTGTATAGGATTAGAGTCTTAATGGACCAATAGCGTAGAAGCCCATTAATGTATTCCATATAAGGGGAGGCAGTGGGGGCAGCGCATACATACGAGTTTACTACCATGTAACCCTAGTCGTCGCGCACCCCTCCGACTCCTAGAAACCCTAGCCATGCGCGTGCGGTGCAAACACACCGACGCACAGCGTTCCACCCCAGGATGTCTGGATACCATAGAGGCGCTGCTGTGGTTGTTGTGGCGCTGATCGGTGACAAAGAGGAGAAGGTCAGCGAGATCAACTACTTCCTCTACAGCAGTACATACGACGTTTCTATGGTGGTGATCAGCGAGGAGGGGACGTTCGGCTCGATGCGAACAACTACATCCTATAACTCCACGCGCGCGACGTCGGACTCAGCTGCTCCGACTCTCCTTTCACAGCGACTGCGTGTCAAGGGTAACGATCTGTGATCCTCTACTTAATTATGTCCTGGGCGTAAGGTTTTAAATAGGGTGTAGCGGAAGTGTAGCGGTGGACTAATATTATAGTGCATAGCGTATATCAGCGATATAGCAGATGCTACATGCTCAACTACAACAAAAATATAAAATATAAAATTGTACTTAATTTTAACCTAAATGTTAGCATAATTTGTATTATCATCATTATACCCCGATGTTTCCAAGGAAACTCCCGCGAAAGAGGGGTAAGAGGGAATGTTTGGTGTATGCAACCCTACCTCTGAGACTAAAAATCACAGACAGGTTATTTCCGTTTGACCCTTGGTGATACTAGAGAACTCCATATAACTTCATGATAAAAAGAAGTAGATAGTTTGATATGCCATTTTGGTTTAGTCCATAATAATCTAAAGCCAAAGAATAGAGGATAATTTGGCTCCATTCGATTAAAAATGGACATTTAGGCATAATTTGTATAAAAAATCAAAAATATCAAATAACACATGTCTACACTAGGATAATATCAACATAATAAAATCCACATATAGTTTTTTATTTCATCAACTATTTTTTCTTACATACAATCATCATTGGCATGAAACTTAGATGCACCCTCAATCATTATCGGTATGAGAGAGAAAAATTGAAAAAGGAAGAGTTATCTTATATTAGTTAGTATATAGGGATTTCTAAGGATAAGGAATGTTAATAAATGTAACTATTTTTTTCTTACATACAATCATCATTGGCATGAAACTTAGATGCACCCTCAATCATTATCAGTATGAGAGAGAAAAATTGGAAAAGGAAAAGTTATGTTATATTAGTTAGTATATAGGGATTTCTAAGGATAAGGAATGTTAATAAATATAATTTAGTGAATGCTTAATGACTGATTTGAAATGGTATGCCAAATTAGATGTAATTTAAGTGATTTGTACAATAGTGGTTTTATAGCGTGTAGCGAATATCGGATGTATTGGTGCGATATATTATCGGTGATATCGGACAAAACCACTAGTATAGCTGATGCTTAGCGGCCGAGGTGACCTAAACGCTATATCGGGGCTATAGCGGCGCTCTAGCGCGATATTTAAAACGGTGCCTAGGTGTTCAAGATAGAAATTTTTGAAATTATGCTAGCGTAGCCTACTTGTTCCCTTTCACATCCTCCTCTCTAGCCAACGTTGAAGCCCCCTCTTCCTTCTCCTTGCCCGACCATGTCATTCTCTCCCTCCTCTTCTTCTATCTCCCTTAATGCTGGAGGATGGTCCCGACTCGTCTAGTGATAGACGGCATGCTCAAGAGGGAGGTGTCGGGAGTAGGGATGGAACTGGTACGGATATTTTTCGGCCGACCGACCGACCGACCGAATTGATTTGGATAGTTTCACAGATATCCAGTTGATTTCTTGGATAAGGATATGGATACAGATAATTTATATGGATACGGATACGGATATGGAACATTGATTATCCGTTGGATGCGGAATATCAGAGTTTTTGTTTGGATAATATCCGAATATGACATACGGATATTATCCGAATAACACATATCAGAGGCTGACTGGCGGAGAGGCCCGGCCACAGCCGCTGGGTACAGCCATTGTCCACTTGATTTTTCTTGTTTGTAATTTATTTTTAAATACCAGTCGAAATTTAAATGAAATTCTTAAAATTTTGATTGATCTTTCTCCTAATTTTCAATTTAATTTTAGAAATTTTGAATTTGTACTGATTTAATAATATTCGTGCACAAATTTTTTAATTTTTGACATTTTCTTATTTTTCAAAATTCCTAATTTTGAATTTAAATTTGGACCGATTTTGGAAAAAAAACTGAAATTGGATTTTAAATTATCTGACTAATATTATTCGTATCCATGTCTATTCCGATCCGTATTTGATCTATATTCGTAACCAATATTATCCGGTATAATTCGTATTCGATTCTATATTCGGCACTATTCGTATTCGATTCTGTATTCGATGAAAAATACGGATATGGATACGAATAGGACGATATCCGACCGTATCCGATCCAATCACATCCCTAGTCGGGAGGTGGCACGACCAGCCATGCGGCTCCTCCCTTCCAGGCCACAAGGAGGATGAACGATGGCTCGGTAGCCCGCATGAGAATAGCTTCGGGCAATGGCATGGCGAGCCGAGCTTCGGCCAAAGCGGCGCCATTGTAGAGCTGGACATTGGGCTTGCTGATCACCCGTCCTCATTGATGACTACCACACCGGTGCCTTCAGTCCCCCTCCTCCTCCCCCCAACTCATCTAGGGGCAGTGCCGGCGCGACTCCATGGCGGTAGGGAGGTAGAGCGCGGTGCCAACTGCTACTCAGGAAGTAAGAGAGGACACCAGCGCCACCACTTCTCTAGATGGATGTGCACCTGAGCCTTGGAGAGAGAGGGACAGAGATCAAGAGAGAGAAATGAGGGGGTGGTGGTGGCTCTGGTCGGGGAATGACTCGACATGGCAAGGTACAGTGCGACTGACCACCTCTGGCTAGCTGTCGCTTTCTAGCTGACCCCTAAGCAGTAGGGTCCTTCGCTATGATGGATTTGAGAGGGAGAGAGAGGATTAGAGAGTGATTGAGAGAGTGGAGGAAGAAGATGAAATGGATGCCATGTCAGCATTTAACAGCTGCCTTAGCGTTTAACGGACACATGGCAGCCACCTCAGTGTCTAACGAAAGCTCTAACGGTTTGGGGGAAACGAATACAAGTTTAATGGGACAAAAAATTAAAGTTGAAATTTAAGGGGCTAAGTGAGCTTTTCTCTAAAAAACAGTAGATATTACACAGGTATGCCGGTTCCCTTCTGCTAGTAGCCCACCCCATCGCTCGAGTCACTCCCTGCCTGGTGCCCCACACTCTCCAGCCCTAGCAAGCCGATATTGCACCTTGGTGTGGTCTGAGTAGAGCCTCCCTCAAGTGTATTGTATAGTTAACACTTCGCTTACATTGAAGGCCATGAAAGAAAAAAAAACAGAGATGACGATGATGACTCAATGTTGACCAGTGCGTCTACTGGCCAAAGCTTCTTGGCCCCGTCGCCCCCTAACTCCGGTGACCTCGTCGGAGTAGGGGAGGTGATGGGAACCTCTTCTCGTCTTGAAGATTTAGTTTTTTTTAGCTAATTCTAATTTTCTAGGGCTAGGGTTTGCCATCCATCCCGTCTTTCGTCGTGGCATCGATGGTTGAGCAGTTTCGTATGATAATAAGCTCATTTCTAATATTCCTCGGCATGATGTCTGCCTTCGGTGACCTCCTCGACAACGTCTTTCGTAGGGTTGGTACCATGGTATCGATGTGTTCGTGGGCTATTAGGATTTGTGTCCCTCTGTGGTGGGAGTTTTGTACTGAGTTGCTGTGCAGAGTTCCTCTCCACAATGTCGTTGAATGCTTTTCTCGATCTGTAGATGCAGTCAATGGAGGTTGATTAGAGAAGAATAGTGGGGGAGCTCGATTGGAATGTTTGTGCGTCATCTCTGGTACTCATAACATGTATAAAATTCCTAGTACGATATTACTAGTGCAAGCACTGTTCCACTCATGCTATAAATGCTTCATCCCGATGAGAGAAATGCAAGTTCATCTTAATACTGCTTCAGTGGTAGGTGCTGGTTCTATAGGTGGTGTTATGTTGTAATAGTTTTTCATATGGTTGTAACTCTTTGGTCAATGATCTAATAGAAATTCTATTATTTAAAAGGAAAAAAGTGTTGATTTGGTCCATGAACTATTGCGCTCGAGCCATTTTGGTCCCTAGGGTGTAAAACTGGGTAAGACTGGTCCGCGAATTACCAAAACCATGCCAATTTAGTCCCTTACGGTCAAACCCGATTTTGTGAGTGGTTTTCGCTTATGTGGCATCCACGTGGCGATTTTCAGCAACATGGCATCACAAGTGGCAAATGGCATGGCGATCCAAATGTAAAATTTGAAATCCAACTTTAATTTAGTTCCTAATCCTATTGGGCCCATATGTCATACTTACATTTTTCTAATTAACCTTCTCCCACTTACTTAATCTCTCCTTATCTCCTCCCTCTACACCGGTTCTCCCCCTTCACCAATTGGGCGGCAAAGGCGACAGCATCGTGGTGGCTCCAGTGCAGAGGCGGGAGGGTGGCACAGGGGAGCAATGGGCAGGTTGTGGTGGAGCAAGGTGGAGGGCGGAATAGCAAAGCAAGGTTGCCGTTGCCACCAGAGCACAAACGTGGAGTAGAGGTTTGGTGGGGTAACATAGAGGTGATGTTGGAGGTGCTAGAGCATGAAGACGTACGACATGGAGACGGTGTTGCAGGCTAGGTTGGGCGGCGTTGAGGCAAGCAGCAGTGGAGGTGTCGGAGCATGGAGACGGTGCTGGAGGCACCGGAGTGCGCATGCAGCATGGAGCGGCGCTAGAGGCATGCTGGGAGGCGTGGAGGCAGGGCCGGAGGCAACGTGGAGGCAGCATTGCAGGCCGAGCTGCGCGGGGGGCCTGATTGAGCGTTGTTGAGGCAGTGTTGTAGGGCGGAAGAGGTTACGACGAGTTTGCGGGACCGGGCAGAGGCTACGCCGGGCTAGTGAAATCTACGTGTGGAGTGTCATAGGGTGTCAACCGAGCGATGGTGGAGAGGGTAAACCATGGAGAGATTCATAAAATGAACATGTGGCCATGTCATCAGTGAGGTGGGGCTATGTCGGGACCTGCAAAATGGAGTCGAATCCCTTCTGTGCTTTACTTGTACTAGCCCCTGGATCAAGTAACTAGTACACACAGATTCCAGATGTTTAGATCATTGCCATTACAATTTGAACAAATATTACATCAAAGTGCGTTACAAGACGCTAAATTAGAGTACAAATTCAGGCACGCAGGCCTTACACAGCAGAAGTCTAACATGCAGCGGAAGTCTTAACAGTTTTCCATATCTCCAAATGGAAGAGGCAAAATACAACAACCAATCCCACATGCGAGCTGTAGTAGCGTCCTAGGCGTCAGAGAAATCTTCGTCTTAAACTTTCGCAGTGAAATCTTCATCTTGGTACATCTCCTCCTCGGGATAGGGGCAATGCTGATCTAGACCTGCTCGTTGGAATGAGCAGCCCCGCATAAAAGGCGAGGGTGAGTATACATTATACTCAATAAGTAAGGCTGACTAAATGCATCTAAAGTTTATAAGGGAAGGATAGGGTTCTTTTGCATAAAGCTAGTTTTGCAAGTTTGCCTAAGATTTTATAAAACGGTTTGAAAAGTGTTGAGGGAAAAACAAATATTTAAATCATTTTCTTTAAAACTCCGGCCTCGACCGGTTTTGCCCAAACCTGGCTACTCACGGCACCCACCGTGCAAATACCCTCATCGCTCACAGCACCCACTGTGAGGAGAGAAACCAAAACACACGACGGCGATCATGGTTTTCCTTTAAAACATCATTTTGAAAACAAATAGGTAAGAAGTACCATGAGGCAGCTCCTCGTCGTCCGCCCATGACCGTGGGCACGGCTATCATGATAGTTGTACACTCTGCAAATGTTGTACGCTTTACTCATGCGAGGTGGTTCTTCCTAGGGTGCCCTCAAGGAAAAATGATCACCACAGGGCCTTTCTCCAACATCCTCCTAGTTAAGGCATTCCCGCTAAGGTTTCCACTGCAATGCCCCTCTTGTACCGATAGAACAACACCGATTGTCTACTCCACCGACTGGAATGCCAAAGCCAGGAGTCCGAAGGATACTCAACCAGGGCCCGCCTATACAGGCACACATGGTTGCACTGTTGTACTTAGCTCATCTACCTCAAGAAATCAGTCCTTAGGGACCAGGGTGGTTCCCACACTGGGCCTAAGTCTCATGCTTGTTGCACCAACCTTACAACCATCCATCCCAATTAGGTTTTATAAAACATTTTTACCCGATAGCACCTACTATCCCAACTACACTCGTTAGTAAACATGACAACGCCAACTGTCCTTTAAAATCCACGTTAATCAAGCATTTGATATTATCATCATGTATCCAATTTAATATGATTGCAACTAAGCATAGCTAATATGATCAAAACCTAATTCAAGAGATGGCAATATTTAAAGACTAAATAATTAGTCCTAGGGCAGCAAGGTACAAGTTTAATAAGATAATATTAAATGGGGTTTTAGCTATAGTTAACAACTAGCATTTTTCTACATCTTTAACATAGAATGCAAGTACACAATTCTAGGAAAGTCCTTTATAAACATAGGTAGCGAAGTTCAGCACTTGCCTTGATCAGCACAGCCTTGGTGATCTTCCGGAGGGTTGATTGTAAAACTATCGTCGCTAGATCCTAACAAAGGAATTAACAAAAATAAACACATAAAAATAAAACATGAAATGATATGCATGCTCATGCTTATACAAAATTCATCTAAAAAAGGTACATGTAATCTTTCTGGTCAAATAATATTTATTTACAAATTGTTAAAACAAAATTATCAAAATAACAAATTAAGGACATTTGTCATCAATATATAAATTAGGCAGAAAATTAAATATGCTCAATAAATCATGGAAATTTACTGAAGAGTAGAACACATTTTTATTATCATTATGGAATTTATTTTGAAATTTTTGGATTTGTGAAATTAAGGATATGAAATTAATAAGATATTTTTTATAGAAATTAGAAAAAAGGGGGCTCGTTGTTGGGCTCGCCCAGCGGCGAAGGCGTGGCAGCATGACAAGGCTGCCTAGCCAATGCCCAGTGGCATCTTGACAACGTGGCCGACGTTCAAGACGCAAGCAATACAATGCTCAGTCACGGCAAAATGTGGTGCACAAGCCACTGGTGGTGACGGAGACGGCGGCGGCGGTGGGTGAGGGAGGCGACGACATTAGAAGGCCTTGGGTGGCTGTCTCGTGGCGGATGGAGGGGTGGTGCGGCCCGGCGGCGTGGCCGGCCATGGGAAGGAGGAAGTGCATGGCGACGGGATTACCCGGCGGTGCTCCAGCCAAATTGGTCATGGGGGTAAGTTCTAAGACACCTAGGGATGAAGAAGAAGTCATGGGGATGGCAGGGGAGGCAATGAAATTGAATCTCACCACTCGAAACCGACTATTTCGATGAACAAGCGCTGCTGCAGATTTCAGTGCAGTCTTCGGCGATCGATTTTGTCGCGCTCGGTCAACAATTCTGCGAGAGCTTTGTTGGGATGGATTCGTGATGAAGATAGCCAGGATGTCCTCGGACGGTTTGGGGAAATACTCAGCGAGGCAGAGATGAGACGAGGAGAAGTAGAGGTGGTCAGGAATTGAGAGATAGAGCTTCGGTGTTTGAATCCCGGAGCTACGGACGTCGGATCCGCGAGTTCCTGGGCAAAATGGAACCGTGAGAAGATTATCTAGGACGTCCTGGAACAGTTTTAGAAAAGGAGATTTACTCAGGCTGAATCGAAGAAGAAAGCAAAGGGGAAGAGGGAGCTCGGGCTGGGGATTTTGACGGGCTAGGGATTTTGAGAGGAGACAGGGAGACGAGGGGAGGTGGCTTAGTGGCCATTAACACCACTAAAGGCAAGTAATTGAAGCCAATAGGGGTTTCATGGCTGGATTAAGGCAAGGAGGGTTAGGGAGTGAATGAGGGGGGTTAGGGAGTGAATGAGAGGGGGAGTTTGGGAGTGAATGCAGGGGGAGTTTGCTGATTTGCACATAGAAGAGGTGGGAGAGGAAGAGGGAAAACTGAGAGAGAGAGAGAGAGAGAGAAAGAGAGGGAAGGAGAGGTAGAGAGGGGATGACAGGTGGGGTCAGGAGTTAGGGAAGGGTTTTTAAATTACATTTTCTGATTTTCTCTTTTAAAAACCAATTTACAAATATAATTTTATTTTCTCTTTTACAATTTAAATACTTATAATTTAATTACCACCCAAAATTATTTGGAAACAACTTAATTAATTTTAAAGATTTTATTAAACAAGTAACATACTCATTTTATTAAAAATTATTTTATTTAAAAGAATTTTAATACAATGCAATGCATGATGCACATGAATTTTTGATTTTTAAAAATGAGGATGTTACACGCTAGCCCGACATCCACGTGGACAAAATAGGCCACATCAGCATCCATGTCATTGAAAACTACCCTTAAGATGTTTTTGCTTGGTCAAAGAATCAAAATGGTATGATTTGGATAATTCAAGTACTAGTCTCAACCAGTTTTACACCTTGAGATCAAAATGGCTCGAACGCCCAGTAGGCGCGGCTTGTTAGGTCTGGCAGCGGCCCAAAAGCCCTACTAGTGGTCCATGTTAGTAAGAATACGGGAGATAACGAAATCCATCATCTGTCTCCGTCTCCGTCTCCGTCGACTCGACACACCTACACCTGCATCGTCGTCGGCTCAGTCGGCTGAACTCCACCCCTCCCGCCCTCTCTGCTCTCTCGCTCCCAATCCATCCACCGGCGGAAGCAGGCGAGCGCCGAGCATGGAGGACGAGCTGCGCGCGCTGCTTCGCGACCTCGACGCGCTCAAGGAGCGCCCCGACTCCGCCTCCATCGATAGGGTATCCCAACCCGGCCGCCGCTTAGTTCTTCCCGACCTGCTGTTCCTATCTCATCGTCGTCTTCTTCTGGTGGCTGTTAGATGCGAGATCGAGTGATGGGGTTGATGACTCCGGCCAGTGCCGCAGCCGCCAGATCCAAGATCAAGGTGCGATCTGACGCAAATTCACGATCTCGGCCGCTGGGCCTTGTAGATTCGTAGGGCTTCTGGGTGGCGAACTGGATGTTCAACGCTTGCTTCTCGATTTGGGGGATTCACCGTGGGTTGCGAATTTGGGGACTGTGGGTGGTGTGGTGGTGCAGGACATGAGCGCGGAGGTGGTGGACAGCAACCCGTACAGCAGGCTCATGGCGCTGCAGCGGATGGGGATCGTCCACAACTACGAGCGCATCCGTGACTACTCCGTTGCCATTGTCGTAAGCGCCTTTCGCTCTCATCTGATGTGTGTCGGGAATCGTGACTGAGAGATGTCTGTGAGCGTCTGTAGTTTGCAAAATGTTATGAAGCAGACCTGCAAAAGCTCCCTCTTTTAAGTAGAGGAGAGCACTGCTAGTACCATCGCAAATATGAGCTGCAATCAAATTGTGAAATTTAA
This sequence comes from Olyra latifolia, assembly GCA_036346145.1. Taxonomy (NCBI): domain Eukaryota; kingdom Viridiplantae; phylum Streptophyta; class Magnoliopsida; order Poales; family Poaceae; genus Olyra; species Olyra latifolia. The sequence continues at coordinate 35,145,357 of CM070524.1, read as the reverse complement.
AATACTGGTTGCTGTCAGAACCTGATACGAGTACACACGTTCCTGGCCATGTCTGATCATAATTATGTAGCGATAGCATATGTTTGAAACAGCCGTTTGCTTGCATCATAGGGTTCATTTCAGCTTCAGAGTTTGTACATTCACATGGAAGTTATTTAGTTAGTATGTCGGAATCGCACTCACGTTTGGATACAAGTTTAGTAGTGGTTTTGGACAGGTTTACTGGATGGCCTTACCATCTGACAAAACACACGCTAGACTTTTAGGTCTTCTCATGCAACGGTTGTTTAACTGAATTTTTTGTCATGAGTCATGACAGATGGTACAAGAATTGATTTGTTACAACAAAGGTGACATTTTACAACTTCCTTAAAGAAAATTGTTGCTGCATTTGCTCTCTTCACTTGGTTGTTGGAGCTTTCGGCCAATATTCCTAGTATGAGATAGTGAGACAATATAATTGGGTTCACTTACTATTTTTTTTTTATTAAATTGGCATGACAGACAGTGGTTTTGTTTGGTTTGTCACATGTCATTTGTGCGCCAATTTTAAATCATCTCACACCAACACATGCTCATGCAAAGTTTTAAGCTATATGAAGAACAAAACAGAAAAAGGATGCATCTGTACAGTTTGTTCAAGTGAAAATTTCATATCTGGTAATCTTAGTTACCACGCAAAAGTGTGGGATCATATCTGGGGGGAAAATGGTGTTATCTGTTGATCTATGCTCCACAGGGTATAGGTGGAGTTGGCAGCGTCGCTGCAGAGATGCTCACTAGATGTGGAATTGGACAACTCTTGTTGTATGACTATGATACAGTCGAGTTGGCTAACATGAATAGGCTGTTCTTTCGCCCAGATCAGGTAAGCTAGCCCTGAAAATATGTTTATTTGGTTTTCTCCTTTCTTGTCAATAGTATGCCTTTTTTAATCTGTAATGCAATTTTTTTCTTCTAAAACGTTATTAACACTTCGTAGAATTGCTCATAATTGCTATTCTGCAAGAATATAATCTAAATCCAGCTGTGATTCATATACAATCCATGTGCTATTGCTAGGTTGGAATGACTAAAACAGATGCCGCTGTCCAGACACTTTCTGGAATTAATCCCGATGTTGTTTTGGAGGTGAGAACTGAGAACTATACCCAATATCAGTCTTTTATGTGTTAGTCATTTCCTTAGCAAATCAATTATTTCATTTGATTCAATACATCTAAAGATTTGTTAGGAGGAATAAAGTATAGGTCATGCAATTCTCATCCTGGGATGTAGGTATTTATCTTAATGTAATGCTGTCTACTTTCTATTATTTCTTCTTGTTCCATGTTGTACATTTGAAATTAAAAGAACTTGTCTTTGGAATTGTTTCTATTTTTTCGTTTTCATTGTTTACTCCCTTGGATGAATATGATATGAAGTGCAAATTGTCATGTTTAACTTATTTCTTGGGACTGAATCCTTGGATGTAGTAATCCCTTTGTATTACACGTGCTTATATGCTAACTTATTTTTTCTCTCCTGCAGAGTTATTCATTGAATGTTACCACTGTGAAAGGATTTGAAACATTTTTGACTAGTCTCAAAGGTAGAAGCTCTCAAGGGCATAGCACTGGGGTTGATCTTGTTTTGAGCTGTGTTGATAATTATGAAGCTCGTATGGTTGTAAACCAGGTGATTTTTACATGCATAATCTAAACTGATGAACATTACATTACATCTTCATGGTTATGCGTAGAACTTCTATAGTTGTTTAAACATACCAGCCTTTTCCCCATTTGTATGCCTGGTTAAACTTTGCATGTGTAGTTGTGTGTTTTTTTACCATTTCATTGGTGCATTATATGTTCTTCACCTTTTGTTTAGGCATGCAATGAGCTTGGCCAGACTTGGATGGAATCTGGTAAGTTGTTACTCACATTTACTAATGATTAGCATTTTCATAAAATACATAACTATTTTTGGATGTCATGCTTACTATCAAGGATTTTTGTGTTATGCTATCATCTTATCCAATCGGATACATTTAAGTGCATGAAAAATTTGGCCAGCCACCTTCTTTTATTATGTTCATATGTCCATAAAGGTAATCACATATTCACATGCAGAATATACTGTATACATCATAATTGATTATAAAAATTAATCCATTGGCATTCCTCAAGAGATGTATTAGGGTATTGTTGTCGTGTTAGAATTCTACTGTACTGCTTGAAATATTGTGGCTGCTCAATATAGTTGTTCAGTATTATGGATGGAAGATGCTAATCTGTGTTTTGTTGGTTTGGGAAAGAGCATGGAACATAGTAATGAAATGTGGGACTGAGGCACTATATTTGTGTAAATGTGTACCCTTAAAGATGCATTTCATGGAAGTACACATACATTCTTATAATCTGTGCTGCAGCAGCAGGTACAGGTTAAAGCTTGCGGAGTTGCATTCTTTTTCCTTATAGAACTCATGGACATACCTTCTTTATTCTATTCTTAATAATCTCATCAATGCGAACAAGTAACACAAGAGTGTTATGTATCAGGTGTCTCGGAAGATGCTGTTTCTGGTCATATACAACTATTGGTTCCTGGTGAAACTGCATGTTTTGCATGTGCTCCTCCATTGGTATGTTGATATGAATCTATATTTGCTACTCTGGCTTAATGATGTGTTCTTGTGCATTTGGTTGTTTTAGACTTTTAGGTTGTGGATCTTCATTTCATGTCAGCGGTTCGTTTATTTCTGATTTTGTAATTTGAATGTTTCTCCCAGCTTATGATGTCCCATTAAACTTCCTCTAATTGTCTTTCTGTATCGATATTCCTTCTTCTAACCTGTCTGTAGTACAACTACTTGTAGGTTGTAGCATCTGGAGTAGACGAGCGTACTCTTAAACGAGAAGGTGTTTGTGCTGCATCTTTGCCAACTACAATGGTGAGACTTCTATTTTTCACCTTTTATTTTGTTTTCATCTTTGTCTCATCAGGTATAATTTTCCAATGCTATGTGGAAACTTGAATCAGATTTTCACATTACATTTGTTTAGCTGCCTAGCAACCTTACGTGGGGCCCATGTAAATTTTGGTCTGAAACCTACCTGTTACATCTACTGTATTTTTTATTCCTAGTGTAATGTGTAGTGTCCCGCTCGCATCCAATACATTTCTATATTACTTAATGGTTTTCAATTCTCTGCGTAAGAAGTTCGAAATACTGTAATGCAGTGCACAAAGCATTTCATCATTGGACACTGCTGCATTGCAGTACTCTTTACTCCTAGACATAGTGTTCTTATTTCAGTCTGAACCAACTCTTGTCCCTTTTATTTTGGGTTCTTTTTGGCCCATGAACACATTGTTTGCAGGGTGTTGTTGCTGGTCTCCTGGTCCAGAATGCTCTGAAATATTTATTGAAGTTTGGACAAGTTTCCCCTTACCTGGTAATTACCTGAATCTAACTATGGTGGTCCAGCAAGCTTCCTTGAGGTGTTATTGCACCGTTGCGGGCTTGCAGCACATGATTACCTAGCATACTCATCTTGACATTTGACAACCAAAGAAATTTCTTGTTTTTTAAATCTTATCATGCCTTCTTGATTGTGCAGGGATATAATTCACTTAAAGATTACTTCCCAACAATGGAAATGAGACCAAATCCACAGTGTTCAAATCCAGCATGTGTACAGAGACAGGTATTGGTGTTTTTGAACACTTCCTATATTTGCTAGGTCAAATGGTGAAGGATTCCTAATGATATGCCTGGTTTACATCATTTGTAGAAAGAATATATGCAATCAAAACCTGCTAGAGATGCAGCTGCAAAGGCTAAGATGGAAGCTGAAGCATCAGGAGCAAATGAATGCCCTGTTCACCTAGATAATGAGTGGAACATCAGGTACATCATTAACACGAGTATCGTGAAACAAACCAATGTGTAGTACCTGTTGTTAAGAAGTTCGGTTATTTCTAAGTAGATTAGAGAATTAGGATACCTATTTATTGTAGATATATGCTAATCATCACAGTTCAGTGGGTATTCCATAGCTAATGGAGCTAACAGGATAGCAGTGTAGTCAAGGAAACCACTTCATTTCTTAGGCACCCGACTTTGCCTGGACTGGTGTTTGAAAATGTTGTGCAGATTACTCAATTGATAGTTTGTCTAGGTTCAACTATTATTTTGGTTAATTCATGATTCTGAAACTAGTCAGCTAGAGTTTGCTTTTCAAACGTTCATCGTCTTGTCATGCTTGATGAATAAATGTTCATTACAGAAGCTTCTATTTTTTCTTATCCAGTGTTGTTGATGATAGTGACATAGCCACACCAATAATTAGCATTTCAGGTAAAATCAAATGCTCAGAACAAAGTATGTTTTTATATACTGTTCTCTTGATGCCTTTGTCATGAAATTAAATGAAATGACATTACAGATAGCCTTCCAGAAGGTCTTGTCCGTGAACTTCCAACAGCTGATTCCTATGCAGAACCATCTGTTCCAGCGACCTCTGGTGGTATTGATGATGATCTTGAGGAGCTTCAGCGGCAACTTGATGCACTGAACTCGTGTTAGGCTTGCATTAAGCTGGCTCATCAGCATTATCCCGGCTTATCCCTAAATCCCAAAGTGGGATGGGAAAACCTGAGTCACATACTGGTGTTGTTTCTGTTCGTTCTAACAGAATTAGCAATTTCACAGGATATAGCCTCTATTCATGCTAATGAAGCAAAGGGGGGAAAAACCAAAACTGTCCTGTTTTGAGTTGAGATAAAATTTTGGTTGACAATGTAGATCTATGAGTCAAGGCAGTGAATTGGGTACTAATGTCAATACAATGTTATATGCTGATAAGAATTGAACTATCAAGAACAGCTTATACAGAACAGTAGTATCGAGAGGTTTGTTAGGAACCGTGACAGCATGCTACTTTCTGTGAACTCTTTAACAAGCCGTATTACTTAGGCGCATTACATTGATTCACGAATCATGATTTATCGACTTATCTCGAATTTGAGAATTTCGAGTGGCCTCGAGTCGGATGGCCTTGAAATTTAGGATTTAGAGAACTTTTAGACTACGCCTCGAGATAAAAAATAAAAGCGGATTAAAAAGTAATAAAAACTTATCCGTCTAATTAGTCGACTAATCCGACTTTTTTATTACTTTTTGAATCTGTTTTATTTTTATCTCGAGGCTAGTCTAAAAGTTCTCTAAATCCTAAATTTCAAGGTCATCCGACTCGAGGCTACCTCGAAAATTCTCAAGCTCGAGATAAATCATACTCACGTTTCAATGTAACAGCCCTTAATGATTTGTTTTCACTTGGTACTCTAATTATTTTTCAGTTTTTGCATGTTCTTTGTTCTCTTGAGTTTGGAATCTCGTCCCTAAATTAGATCGCACATCCAGAAATTTAATTTAATTTAGTGGGCATTTGCAATCAATGCGATTAATTAAGTGTGGTGATGTACTGATGTGCCCTAACCCAGTCAATCAAATTGAGCAGCAGCTTGCTCGCTAAAGCTGACGAATAGGGAAAGGCAGTTAATGGTTTTATCTTGTGTATTAAGGAACCAATGTTTTCTTTCCTAGCGTGGAAACCAAACACCTCTCCGCTACAGAATAGTAAACGTGTCCAGCCTCTTCACGTCAGCTTCCACTTTTGCATTTTCTTAGTCGACAAGCTGGAACGGGCCTTTTAAACTGCCTATTAAGCTTATCTAATTATTTGCTTATTTTTTATTTTGAAAACACAAATGTTTTGGTATATTCAGTCTTCTTTTTTTTTTTATCTTGATAGCGTGTCTCAAAATTCTAAAAACCAAGCCGAACAAAACAGATTGGACTCTCTAAGCCGCTTTAGAAAATCCTTAAAATTTAGCATATCAGTGAACAAGACCAACTCTAAAGAACACAGCAGTGTCGATTTTAAACATAGAAAAGCCAATAGGTAGAGAAAACTTCAGCTACCTTGCCGCTCCTCTAGCTGGCTCCTCTAGTTCCGTTGCCTCTAGCTATTGGATTTTAATTTTGTTGCTCCATCCTTCACTACCATTTTGATGGTGATGGATGATCATCATTCATAGATAATTAGTTACGCGACTATAGTATGTAATATGTTTGCACGATCAATTTAATTGAGCTCAGTGATACTAAAAACGTTTTCAAAGTTCTTTATTTAGCAGGCGAACCTAAATTTTTAAATCATCACCCAACAAAAACCATTATATGTCTCAATTCTCAGGCATTTCTCAGCTCAAAGCAGGCAGCCAGTCTACACAAAAAAATCTAATCCGGCCGCAAGCCAGAAGCCATTCGGTGCAGCCGGAAGCTGCTTTTTCAGAGAAGTCGCAAAAGCTAACAGACGCCCTTGCTTTTAGTAATCGAAAAAGCAGTAAAAGACCCCATTCTTTTTCTTTTTTTTTCCCGCAAGAGTCAGCTGGTCCGGCTTCAGCCCACCTTGCCTAGGCAGTGTTCTTTTCCGCTATAAGTTGCGTTTGCTGGTAAATTAAAAATTTGTAACTTCTCAATAAGGACATTCAAGAGATTAACAAATTATAGAAAAAATAGTTTTAGAGTTTTTTTTAAAAAAGTAAGATCTACAAAAATTGGCTACCAAACGTTAGAACGTTTAACTTGTACGAAAATAATAAATTTTCAATTTATAGGCAAATGCAACTTTTAAACTAAAAAAGAACACTGCACTAGTTGCCTTTCCCAGCTTGACGCTTGGAAAATGACCGGCCAAAGTATGAAAGAAGGCGATAAGGGCCCCGTTTCTTTTTGCAAACCGCCGGCGGTCGGCGGCCGGCGATTTGCTACAGTAAAAATTATTTTTATATATATATTTTTAAATTATTTAAAAAAATTTCAAAAATTTATAAATTTGCTACAATAAAACTATCAACCATCAGAAACCGCCAAAAGAAACGGAGCCGGAAGCCATGTGACGAAATGAGGCCCCATGCATGGATGACCGGTCGCTCCGTCCGTACCAGCCTCTGCGTGCGGTAAGCAACAAAAGCGACGGCGTTTCAGAGAAACATGGAGGAGCATATGAATATATGAAACAGGACACTCTGGGGAGTCGGTAGTAAGGAAGATTTTATACAACCTTTTGGAACAGGGAGGGCCGTGAATGGACAACTCATGCAGAGAGCTGATTACATGCTTTATTACCAGCCTCTTTACTCTCTTAACTCTATCTTTTTATTTTATCACTAGTTTCTGAATCGAAAAGTCAAATAATTTGGTTTTTACGGTCTGTTTCTTTTTTGTCCGAAGATGTATCCTAAAGATTTTAGAAATAGGTCAAACGAAGCGTATTGGACTTTTTAAGTTATATTGAGAAGCTCTCGATCGAATTTCAGCATATAAGCAAATAAGAAAATAAACAAATAAGATAAGCTAAAGAGACCAACCCTTTAATTTCCTAAAGAGTAGGGTGCAACCGGAGCTGATATTTTCTAACCAACCGATCGAATCAATTTAAATAGTGATTTAGATAGTTTTTCGAATATCTTGATGGTTTTCATGGGTACATATAATTTGTTACGGACATGAATACACATATATAGTATAGTATCCAACGAATTTGAAAATATTCGAGTTTTTGTTCGGATAGTATCCATACCTCCGCAGATGACACACCTTTCACTTTTGGCTTTCACATGCATGCACGCTAGCCACCTGCATGCCTTCTCATGAGATCCCGCCACCGGCACCGCTCCCTGAACCACCGCTGCCAGGGCGCGAGACTCCGCTGCCCCTCGAGCCACCGTCGCCAGCCCACGAGCCTCCGTCGTAGTTCTTGCCCACTGCGCCGGCCTCCACCGCCTCGCGAGATGGCACCACGTCAGCCTTCGCCGCCTCTCGAACTGCCGCTAGCTGCCGGCCTCTGGCTGTTCCCACACCGCTGTCAGCTGCCTGTCTATCGATCCGGGGAGAGAGACACTTATCCCAATCATACCCTTAGCAAATCAAACGATTAGGTTTAAATGATACTTTATAGTAGTGGACTAGTGGTATCTCTCTGATGATGATAAAATTCCACTTTTAGCATATAAGGAAACCCTCTATATATATTTCATGGGTGGTGTAGAATGCAGGGATTAATCTTTCGGTGGAGCAAAAATTTCATCCCTTGGTGAAAAATCCGGATTTCACGGAATTCCAAAATTTCAGATGAAATTTTAGATGAAAAATATCAAACGCGCAGGCAAAAACTGGCCGAATTTGGATAAATTTTGAATATTTGACTAAAAACATCAAAGCCGAAAATATTCGACCGAAATGGGCTTTCGCCCTAGGCAGAAATAGGCGAAATTTAAATCACTGGTAGTATGTGGTTGTTATTGTGTTGATGGTTATGGAGAAAGAAAATGCATAGATTCTAATATTTTTACGCAGTTTACTTCTTATTCAGAAGTCGTTGAGAGGTGCTTGATATCAGGAGCCAGATTAAACTCGATCTAAGTATTGTTTTGTCAAGTGCAATTGACTGCTCTACAATCTGATTTGACTTTTAAAAAGAAATATTCTTAACCCCGACAAGAGAGCTCTCACATAGATGGCCATACTTATTATGCACTTCATTTTTCTAATATCTTTCTTTCGACATCAAAACCTAATTGCTGTCGCCCCATGCATGTACGGTTCGGTTCCTGTTGATCCCCGCCCAAAAAACTTGCATGTGATTTCAATGATTAAACCCTTTCAACGTAATTAGCAACTAGTCGAATGTTGTGCTTCAGTATGAAAAAACGAAACCCAGATACACAAGCCGGCAAAACAATTAAAAGGAAGGGCTTGTGCACGAAACCACGAAACCTAGGGGAGTAAAGCGCTTAAACGGAGGGTCCACGCAGGAAACCGGGAATCCTTAAAACAAAGTTTGCATGCAAATCTAGAAAACCCGAGGAGGCAATTAAAATGCAAAATAGAAGGTGAACTCAAACACTCAAGACTTTTTAATTGTAGAGGCTAGCATACATGGCTAGCATACGTGGTGGTTTATCAGCTTATCACCGTTTTCAACGTTGTTTTAAGAAGGGGCAGGAGCTAAAACACCAGCCGCATTGCAACAACCACACATTGTGGCTCAGTATCAAGCCTAAAGCTGACCATGCCACCAAACCTAGTGTAATTACAACGCCATCAAATTCGGCGACCTGATTGCACCATCAACACCTCCACCACATGACAGGTTGTCTAGAAATCATATGACCCTGACACCTCTATCGTGAACCGATCATTGACTCATCCCAACTCGTCCGACTACAACGCTCACTGTTGAGCTGGCATCACTAACCCCACGCCGCTAAGCCCCATCTTACTCTTTTTTTGCGCTTTACCCAACTGTCATGCGCTCATGCACCGGCACCTCGCCCAAAGTGGAGCTGGCCATCTCCTCTTGCGTGAGGTAGGTAATTGCATACTAGCCACCTCTTTGCCCCCATGCCGCTGGCTCCCATGCTTCGCCAATAATCTTAAATTGTGTCAACAATATATTGAGGCAATGACCTTCACCGAACTTATTTATTTGTTCGATGGAGGAAAAATATCCACCCGCCAACATTAAAGAGTGGCCTTGCCTTGATGTGACAATCACAAGAGGAAACACATAATGTTTTTTTACCCTAGTTTGTGCCTCTATGACAGGATGATAGCCCTCCTCCAGCCTATCCTTGGTATGTATCAAAGAGTACATGACCTGCCTGTTATGGATCACAAAGCTAGCCTAAACTTAAGAATTTTAGCATAACAATAAACTCTTGCCAATGAGACCAAGGAGACGTCGACCGTCGGCGAGGGAGGTGCCAAGCTTTGACTCAAGGATGCTTTCGCTATCTTCTTCTCCCTGATTTTCCTCACGGGAGATCTATTTATTGTTTTTAGGTCCTTATCTTCGGAAAGACATGACCCTTTAAGTGCACCACTAGAATCCTCATTGGTTAACATCTTCCTTCGCTGATATCTCTGTATCTTTCTCATATTGTTGGGATCGAACTTGCAAGATATAATATAGATTTCATAAGAAACTTCGCCGTAACACGTGGCCGTGGCATAAAGCTATGTAACCCGGAGTTCCTAGTGCAACAGAGGTCGAGCCATGCAATAGGGATCCTATCGACTTCTTGTCTTCAAAGCATGTGGTGTTTTGGACAGAATGGCACCCCACTAAGTTTGGGATTTATCCAATCCTTGCCAAATCGCGCCACCCGTGATGTCCTCTGCCTCCGGCTGCCCCTTGGCCGTTACAAATTTAGGAAACGGAGCATCGAGACTAACTATGTACATGTTGCACGCCTACAAGTTCGAGTACTTAGACTTCTTCCACCTTGGTGGCAACCACGAGTACTCCTCCATGGACTGTATATGTGGGCCTCATAATCCCGTAGAAAATGATTCCGTAAAAGTTAAAATATTTTAAAACTCACTTTCACACTATTAAATGTTCACAAAATCGACTAAAGATGGTTGTTGATGATTTATTGTATAGAGAAGCCCATCTGTACAAATTTGTATTGGACTGTATGTAAACGATTCCCCCGAAACCTCTAAATCTCATGGAAAATGATTTAGTAAAAATTATTTTTTTAAAAAAATCAAATTAGCCTCATGTTCACACTATTTTTTTAAAAAAAATCTACAAAATCGACTGAAATTTCTATGTAATAATTAGTGTGCAACACAAGCTGCTTCGATAAGTGCGCAGTTGGGGCCCACAACCTTGTAGAACTCCTAACACCCAAACAGGAAAGTGCAATTTGAACTGTCTCAAATCAGATTCAAATTTAACTACAATAGCATTTGGAATCTAATGGAACAAATTCAATTCTGGACCGGGGTGTAATCTCATTTGGATCAGAGAAATCAATGTCGGTAAATTCTGATCGGTTGTTTCTGTTTGTCTTAGATTTTTTTGGAGTAAAGTTCATTGTACCTCCTTAAATTTGTATCAAAATCTCACTTAACCCCTAGAACTTCAAAACTATTTTCTCATCTCCTTAAAATTGTTTCCATTTGCACTACAACCCACAATCGTTAGGCCATCTCTTAGTTGATGAGATGGTTGCCACATGTGTGCAATGGAATGATGTGGCATCCACATTAAAGCTACATCACCTTCTTCCTTCCCTATCTCTCATGATCTCTCTATCTCTCCCTTACTCTCTCTCTGATCACCCACGACAAAGGACCAGAGGGAGGAGCATAACCGTTGACCAACTTCTCGGTGGCTCCCCTACGGCGTGGCCTCCTCCTCCTCGGAGGCACATAACTTCCTCCTCCATTGACACTACAACATCCTCCTCCCTACTAGGACGATGTGGGCAATGACAGGCTGGCTTTGGCTTGGCGCGGGGGAAGCCGATCCCTGAGTAGCGACCGACTCGAGGGGTGGCGATGATGAGCAAACCCCGAGCAATGGCAAGCTTGGTTGACCTCGCAATGGTGAAGGGCTTCCCTAAGCGATAGCGAGCCTAGCCTCCTCCTCCGCCTCGAGCTGCCTCTATCGCAAGCTCTCTTCTCCTCCTCCACTGGCTAGCTCTCTCTCTTTATGTGTGTGTGTGTGTGTGTTAGCAGTGGTGATGGAGGGCCATCCCTTGGACTCGCATGCATACTGGGAGAGCACGAGGCAGCTGATGCTCGGCTAGCATGGGGCGGTGCCTGGCTATGGCTTTGTTGGGTGACTCACATAGGTAGTTTGGTGGCTCAGGGGAAGCTCATCGAAGGGGGAGAATGAGAGGAGAGTGTTGGCTGCAATAGTGGATTGGTGCTAAAGAGAAGGAGAGAGCGAGAGGGGAGGATATGAGTAGTGGCGAGCAGCTAGCCCAACCTAAGATGTTTGGAGTGACTGCGCTGAATGAATAAGCTGGCTGAGCTGAATGTTAAACTGGACTTCAAGAGATTGTTGAATCTGCTCTTTGAAACTAATCTACTTCGTTTATGTTATTTTTAAGAATTTTTAGAGATGACTTCATGATTAAAAAAATTAGACTAAAAAAGTCGTAGCGTCTAACTTTTAATTCAGTTAGGCTTGACCTTTAAGCCTAAGCCAAGATCAATCGAACAGTGTAATTTTTTTTGAGAGAGATTGAGATAGAGTGGAAGAAGATGATGATGTGGTGTACACTGATGCGCCACATCACCTCTATTTAACAAAGGGCAGCAAACTCATCTTTTAACGCTGAATCTAAGGGATCTAGAGCTGCATTGCATATGGAAACAACTTGTAATGACTGAGAAAGTAATTTTAAAATTTATGGGTTAAGTAAGATTTCGGTACAACTTCCCAGGGCAACCGTAAACTTTACTTTTTTTTTATCTTGAAGTCTTTTGTCCACCAAAAATATTGAACCACATAGTTGCACCATCCCATTCAAGGTCTTATTTATTTTGTACCATTGTACCATATCATTTAAGTTCAACCTAATACGTGCACCACCCTTCTATTAATTCAAAATTGCGGTTGATTGCATATTTACATTCATCTTATCTTAGTTGACGTTGTTGCGCGTCCAAGTGGACATATACCATAATTTGCACCCTCATGTATTTTGACATATTGTCGTGTGCGATTTCACATGTTTTAACTTCTACGATTCAACTAACCTCTTTTAAAGTCTCGTCGGTGCACGCAGGACTCTGCAACCACGTTTAATTCCGCCGGATCACACGCAGGTCTCTGTCAGCATCGCCATCGATCGCACACAGCATGCATACCCGGTCGAAGAGGCATGGAAGGCCTATCCTAATTAAATTTAAATCAATCCATCAATTTAATGTGAGCCAAAGTCAAACTAAGCCAGAACGAATTGAAAGAAACTATATACTATTATATTATGGTTTGATTCCTGATCGACCGGTCGGAAAGGGCCAGGAAATGCTCGATCCATCCATCCAAATTGGTTGAAACAAGTTCTCTCAAATTGGTTGAAACAAGCACGTGGACTGATTTAACTCATTAATCTTCTGAAGCTAGCTAGCTTTGCCAGTCCACTGGATCCCTCTCCCAATCAATATGGATTGATCCGGTAGATAGCCAGCTGCCTGTCTACCCGCTGACCAGGGCAAACTGCACTACACGTGCCTATGTCACTTTATTTTCTTTTGTGCGACGCTAAAATAACATATTATCTGTTGAAGCTGAACTTTGACCCCCTATGTTTCGAAAACAGAAATTAATAGTCAAACCTAGATTTAAAAATATTTATCTTGTGACTTCGAGATTGTCATGAAACAATATTTAAAAGTCAAAACATTTAAAAAGATAATCAAATAATTTAAGAAAAAGCTACACGGAGACATGCTAAGTCTTGACAGCTTCCTTGATCATGTTATTTTATTAACGCAATTTGAGCTAAAGTTAAGCTGGGTGACGATGACATCTCTGTCTTAAAATGTATATCATATATGGTTGGCACAACCACCCAAAGGCGGCGGCGCTGATCTGGCCAAGATCTGCCGTGCGTTAGAACTGATCAACGTTATATATATATATGAAAAGAAAATGTTCTGACCTCGATCGACATTGATGTGGACGGTTATATTACTACTTTAATTTTCACCCCCAAAAAAATGTGGCTACTTAATTACAACGACGCCCCTTAGTTGACAGTGCTGTCAACCTGCCGGTGCCTGCAGTCACCGTCGAGACCACGGGAACCCGACCGGCGGCGGCGCTCTCTCCATGGCCCCAGTCGTGCACCGCCGCTACCTGCAGCTTGCAGCCTCGTGCCAAACGTTAGCTGTTTTCTTTTGTTTCCAATGAAAGATCTGACGAACTCAATGGATTTGAGTGGTATCACCATGCATTCTGTGCGTGGGAAAAGTTGCTCTTGTTGGTGAGATTGATTGATGACACTGATACCTTCAGATTTGTGGAGCCGATCTGACATGACATCAAACTATTTAATCGATCAATTGACCATGCCCGTGGGTTTGAACAAAAAGAGATTTTCTTTGATGAGTGAAATACTTTCATCATCAGCTTATCTCAATTATTTGAGATAATTTAATTTGACCAGTGATCTGATCTCAGTGCAGTCCCAATCGGTGTATTCATTCTACAGGGCTTATTTTACCGCATGAGCCTAAATTCTTCAAGTTAACTATTATACTTTTAGCACATAATATATTTCTTGTCAGCAAACTTCACAGTTCTTGTGTAAAACATTTTGTGGTACTATAACATCCCAAGTCCCATGCATCCCAAAAGGGAAAAAAAATTACTTACATGCAAACTATTTGTGTTACCACATAATCTTATATCCTATCTATATTCACAAGTCACACGATAATTAATAAGATCACATATGTATTATACAACGTTGATGTACTATAAGTACTGGTTGCTATTGCTGCCTTGTGAATCATTCGTAAATATACCAGTAATTATCAAGGGAGTTTTCTGATCATGAATTATATTACTATTTGCTATGTTGGCTAAAAATGGATAGCAGGTATTTATATCCTAAAAAAATAGAAAAAGGTCGTGCTTTGGGAAGTCATTAAAGTACCAAACAGAGCCAGTAAATAAACAGAGGAGTTTATAGTTTTTTTAACCAGTCAGAGAAGGTTATAGTTATGTCAAGACAAATTAATTGCATGTCCTCTTGTTGAACAAAACAAAAGTACCCATATATATAACTTAAATAAAACTACAACTAGTAGTTGAAGTTTTAGATTGACTGGGCCAGTATAAATTGTCATTGAATAAGCAACTAGCCTACTCAAAGAAAAGAAGAAGTTCCCATACATTTCATGTGTCAGAAGACATTTCAAACATGTCACTGTAATGTCATAGTTCTAGATCAATACCTTGTCTTGCTTTTCCAGCATATATAATTGAAGAGAGAGAGCCGGATCAGAGGTGGATTACGCTGCGCCAAAGTAATTGCGATGGCACTGGGATGACCTAGCTCTCAAGCTTGTCGAGACAATTATAAACTTAAGTCAATGTCTTGCACAGTTGTCGCAGGCAAATTAATTATAAAAAGTGGAAGAGTTGCTATGTGGTTGGGAGGTCTAATCTCCTTTTCATAATTAATTCTAAGTTGATATTGACACAGTCAATCGACTGGGAATCAAGTACAGCCTTGTGAGGGACAAGAAGATGTTATGAATTGTTTGGTTGGAGGCATTATACGGGTCTCCTTAACTGAATGGTGTGCATCTCTAATTCTAGCCATTGATGCTGGGATGCATATTAATTGGAGCAAATCTGATCATGATCGATCTGTCCTTGTTCAATTAGGTTTCTGATTCAGTCCACCTTGTGCGATCTAACTTTTTGTCGATCAACTTGCTCTCATCAGGTTGTCGGGATTTCCCTATTTTTATTTTATTTTCAATTCTTAAATTGCATTGTGAGTTTAAGTGTCAATAATTTATCAAGTATTATTAGTTTTGCTAACAAAATTGATAGTGCAACATATATATGGATGACACATAATCACTACTACAGAAATGCTCATCCTTGACCCTTCATCACTGTTAGATTCATCTAGAACCGTCAGTTATATGACCCGCCCTGCTCCGTCTCGACTAGGAACCCAAAAACCGCCAGTGATAGTGAATCTATCACTACCAGTTCTATAAGAAAACCGCTAGTAAAAGTATCACTGGCTGTTCTCGAACAGAACCGCCGGTAAAAGTAATTTTTAGAATTTATAATTTTTCTGAATTTCATAACTTTTTTATACGAGCTCGGATGAAAATAAACTTTATATGTAAACTGTAGCTCTCGACGAGATCTAAAACTTTGTAGTTGATACGTTTTCCATTTGGAGCAATATAGATGTCTAAATAATCATTATAATTTTAAAAAATTTATAACTTATTCAAATAAAATCGGATGGAAATAATCTTTATATAAAAACTATAGCCTTTGACAAGATATACAACTTTGTAGTTGAAAACTGTTCTATTTAACATAATTTATATAGTAAAAAGTTATTAAAAGATTCAAAAAATAAGGCTTAAATGATATGCATATCCCACATATGTCAAAAGGTGCTAGTGGCACTACAGGGATGCGATTTATTTTTGCCAGCCAAACACTAACGAAAATGGCTAGTTTCGCCGACGAAACTACGCCGACGAAAATAGCTCGATGAAAATACGACTTATTTCATCGGCCGCCGACGAAATTATCTTATTTTCGTCGGCTTCCCTAGGCTGACGAAATTAAGTGCTGATACGCACCCGTCGGTCCGCAAGCTGATGTGGCGAAGTAGCCGACGAAAATACATCACATTGTGGCAAACCACGTGGCGCGTGACGTGGCAATTTTATTTTCGTCGGCTTCCCTAGGCCGACGAAATTACAGGGCTGTCGGTGTATTCTACACCGGGGTGCCCTCCTACTGCTGTCGTGTGGGACCATAGGCACATGAGTTAGAATGGATGGTTTTTTTGCCAAAGGACATAGCTTGTCGCATGGTGTACAGGAGGGCACGCAGGCCTCGTCATCAGGCGACACGTAGGGCATGTGGCCCTCCAGCAAGCAGGTGGGTGATTAGGCCCCGGAGCGCGACTAGGAAGCGTGGCCACCCAGCCCCAGGCGGACAATTAGGCCCCAAGTGCCTGGCGGGCGACACGTGGCAGCCCGGCGAGCAGGCGGGCGAGCAAGCCCCAGCGCCGGGGGGATGCATAGGAGATGTGACTGTTTTGGCAAGTAGGCGGGTGGCCAGGCCTCGGCGCCAGAACAGGCGACTAGGACGCGTGGCTGCCTGGTGAATAAGTGGGCTTTCGGGTCCCACTGTCAGGCAGTCGCGTGGACACGTAAGGCGGGAACAGGAAGGCTTCCTCCCAAAGATTTCTCCCTGATCGCACCAGATCAGGAGCATTAAATGCAAATGACCGGGCCTGACCGGGCGCATGGCCTGTCTGACAGCATGATTACCTACCCCTCTACGACGTCAGCTACACTGTAGTGGCTCGGTACGCCCGGCTCGAAACAGAGTAGCGAGGCGTGCAAGGCGGGCGTCCGCCCTGTCACCTCCGACTTGTCCCCCTGTCAGATTGAGAGGGTTGCAGGCAGCGGCGAGGATGGAGAGGCCGAGAGGGGTAGTGTCTACAGTGACCAGTGGAATTAATGTAACATCCTCTTTCCACTTGCCTAGCCAGCCCCGAAGTATATAAGGGGAGCTCTGTGCATGGAGAGAGGGGGCATCTGATTGGGACGCATATTTTTCACCAGCAACAAGAGCTCAAGCAGGACGTAGAGCTGTTACCCTCTTCGGGGGCCTGAACCTAGGAAAACCTTGCATGTTCTTACGTGTTCTTGGGCAGTTCATTCAAAGCAAGTGAGGAGAGAGGCGCGCTAGTTGCAAAAACCCCCTCTACCGAACACCGGACTCATACTTGGACACAATCTGTCGGCTGAAATACGCCGACAAGGCCGATGCGCATCCGAGTTATAGGCAAGAGGTCTGAATTCGAATCCTAGTTATGCGTAGTCTAAATTTTGCATGAAAAAAGTACTAAGACTATATACGCGGTGGTAGGTGGTGTAGGGGTGCTATTCGGATCAAAATAATATTTTTAGTCAAATTTTACTGTCCAAAATCGCGTTTTCGAACATCCTCATCTGTGACAGTTCACTCAAAGAACCGCCAATGATAATCCCATATTATCACTATCGCTTAATCACTGGCGGTCCAGTGATAAGCATTATGAACCGTCAGTGACGTAGTTTTCTATACCAATGAATGCACGCTCCCAGGATCCATATTTTCCTGACGACCCAAAACCGTCCCGGATTGCCATGAAACAATTGAGTATTGAGCAGAAATCTGCATTTTGGTAGGTAGCTTACTGATGTGATACTTTGATCAATTAATACTAATATGTATGCCGTAAAAAAAAACAATACTGATATGTATGGAAAGTCGGATCATGTATATAAAAAATATAAATAAGTACATCAGGCATGTACTTAGAGCCTGTACTTTTCAACTTATTTGAAGTTATGAGATAAATTAAATAAGTAAATAAGAAATAAGACAGATAAGCTAAAAAGAATATGCCCTAAGCTTTGCATGTGACTTGGCATCACACATGTGACAATAACATGAAGCTTAAAGTAGGTCCACTGGTTTTTCTAGAGAAAAGTCAGAAAGATACTCAAGATTCCATAATAATAAAGAATCAAATAAAATGTTTTTACCATGACACCAAAGAAGAAAAAAAGCAAGAAGCCAAACAATTACAAACATCCTGAAACAACCAAATCAAATTCTAAATGCAAAATATAAAAAATTATAAAACACGTTCCTGTAATATTTTCTCAAACAATAGGGAAATAATTAATTACCTATTGAACAAAGGATTCCAGCTTTTGGACAATAAAATTTAAACTATCATGTGTGAACAACTTCTATGAAATTACGAAGATGCGTAAAAGTAATTACGTGCAACGGCAGGAAATGTGTCCCTTTAAGAGGGCCCCGAGAGAGAAAGAGCAAGGACCCAGGCTTGCACAATGCACAAAAGATGCAAGGGAATAGCTCTGTTGCTTGCGTCAGAGTGGGTCCCACTGGATAGGACCTCATTGTAGACAAGGCAGGCAGGACATAGTTATTTTCTTTTTTTTTACTGGTGCGGGTCCCACCCACCCAGATGGGTACAAACGTCGTGGAAATTTGCTTGCCTCTAAAGCTTGTGCTACACGTTGTTCGAGACGCTTCGCTGTGCTAAACGTTTGTCCGTACCTTAAAAGATTTTTCTAGAGTTGTCTGGAACATGAAATAATTTTCTGTGTTGAAAATGAAGGGTTTTTTTTAAAAAAAATTATATGTTGCGAACCATGCATTGCAAGGCAAGACATGAATAAGAATTCAGGAAAAACCTAGAACTCTTTATCAGAGTTCATTCAGACCTGCAACTCGCAGAATCCACAAAAATCTCAATCAAGCTAACTAAGCCATCAATAAACCCTGGCAAATTGATATATATTCAAATATGTTATATCGTGAAAAAAAAAACCTAGTAGAAAAAGATGGCAGAGAAAAATCAAAGCAGCCACGGCAGCTAGCTTGTAGGAGGCACGAAACCAGTACCCAATCGTCGTCCAGCTCTCACGGTCACCGGAGGCACGCACACCAAGCAGGTAAGGCAAGGTAACAAGGCGGACACGCCTTCCCGCCTCGCTACCCTCCAAACCCAACCCACCCAGCAGCCGGCACGCAACCTCCCTCGCGCACGCTTAAGCACAAAAATCCTATAAAATCGGCGCCTCCCGCCCACAAAAATGCCTCGCCCTCGGCCCCTCGCTCGCCGTCGTAGCCGCCGCCTCCTACACGAAAACTCCCAGCGAAAAACGATCGCCACCACACGCGCGCCGCGAATCTTTTCCTCCACTCCTAGCTCGTCTCAGCTACTCAGCGCTTATATACGCCAAGAAAGCCAAGAGACAGCTCCTCCTCCTCCGGCCTGCTCGTTTCGTTTTGCTCCGGCCATCTACGGTCGACGACGTACGTCGGTTCTTGGGTTGTTATCTTGGGCGGCGGCCGGTGAGGATGGTTGGGCCGATAGTGATCGCGTCGGCGGGGCTGGGGATGCTGGCGGGGGTGGCGATGGCGAACCGGACCATGGGGGACGGGCTGCCGGCGGCGTCCAGGTGGGACGCGCGGCCGCGGTGCGCCACGTGCGGCGGCAGCGGCCGGGTGGAGTGCCTCTGCAACCGCTGGTCCGACGGCGACGCCGGCTGCGGACGTGCGCCGGGTCGGGGCGCATGCCGTGCCGCAGCTGCGGGGGTCCGGCACCGGCAGGCCGCTCCCCGCGCGGCTCATCGCCCGGCAGCACAAGCCGCCGCCGCCCGCGCCCGGCCAAGGAGGTGACTAGCTACAATTGATTCAACCATTATATCACTAGGTGAAAGGCCCAAGCGAAGAAGAAACTATATACATGTCCATTCCTGTGGATGTTATACATGTACGTCTCCTTCCTAGCTTCAAGATTAGCTAGTACTTGCTCTGCAAGATCCAGTATACTCAGTGCTTGGAAATTACTCTACTACACAACACAAGAAGAAAACAAAGTTGGAGAAGAACTTGGTGGAGAGGCCATCATGGAGAGGAGAGATGCATGAAGGAGTAGTACGTAGTGCTTTGGCAAGTCATCAGTTTTGTTGGCTGGGGAATGTTGTAGTTAATTGTGGATGTAATATATGCTTACATTCGTTAATATACAGATTAATTTCAAGAGATGGTCATGACTTCCTTCCTGTTGTTACTCTATTGTTTCGGTTAGTATGTGTAGATATGCCTAGCTAGCTAGATGCTGCTTGTTGGTTGCTTGCTTATTCTCGTAGTTATCTCTGCTCTTTTTGCCCTGTTGATTTTGTGCTGCTCATGGAAAGGTTTCGTTTGCCTTTTGGATGATGTCCATTTTGCAGAGATAAATTTACCAATTTCAGCCTCATTGTCCTGGTGACTTAGCTGTAGAATAAAAACATGCACGGATCAAAACTCACATCTCCTATCGGTGTTCCTTGCGTTCAATCATTCCATAAGCAAATTTACTAAGCAAACTAGTGCAGAATTCGAGGATTTTTCATGTAACTTTCAAATAAAAAATCTTCCTGGAGAAAAAAAAAATCACTAATAGCTATTTATGCACTCCAAACAAGGGAATAGGCCTTTATAACATTTTCATGACATACACCAATCGCCCGATCATATTTGTACATAAATTGGAAGCTAGCTGTTGCTAAATTCATGTAATTATATGGAACTAACCCTCCTCGCAAATGGGCTTGTAGCCTAGCGGTGGTAGTAAGGTTGTTTATTTTCACTTACCTAGATTCGATCCCTAGGATCTGCACGACATAATGCATATTTAAGACTCTGCACGTGAGTCTTATGATGTGGTGACCGAAACTTTTGTTCCATTTCTAAATATAAAAAATACTAACCCTCTTCACAATTGCAGGCTCGTCTTGCACAATTTGGATTAGATTAGGGTGGTGCGCGCCTTCGACGAAAAAGCTCGTAGCGTAGCTATATTTGTCAATCGCATTCATATTCTTTTCGCCATGTGTATGACGGTATATATATAACTATAGCTATATATTTTCTATTTTTTTCCATGCAAAGCATACCTTTCTCTATTGTTGCAAATTAAAACCCCATAAGCCTTGTCGGCCTGCGTTACGTATGCAAGAGCTGCTGTACGAGTCATGAACATGGGCAGCATATGCATGGGTTGGATCAGATCGATCTCGTGGCTCTTGCTGACTGTCACGTTGGACGGCAGCATGTACCACAGAGGCATTTGCACATGCAGACGTATGTAATGTGAAGGAAATTAAACATAATATCCCAAAGGGTGCCGGCCACACAGATGATATAGGACAATCTGTGTCCGAAGCAGCTTCTTCTGCTTGCATGGTGACTCCGGCCAGCTTTCGTCCCTAGCTATTTGCCTGGTTGGCATCAAAATATCAGGAGCCTGCGTTCGTGAGCCACACGTTGAGTGGATAGGCTAGCGCTCAGCCAATTGGGCCCTGAAAAAAATCGTAACAAAAATATAAAAATTAAGAAGATGCTCCAACGTCTGGGAAATTAATTAAAAGACAATCAGGGCTCATGGAAGTTAGCAGTTTCGTGCGATATGTTTATTCTGTGAATGCCTGGCTCATTAGGGCAGGACCGTACATACATATATATAACAACTTGGAACATAATGTTGACAGTTAAATGAAACAGCTACCAAACGCAACCTGGCTGACTCGTACATGCATGTTACCTTGCACGTGTGTGTGTGAAGTTGTGAGAATTTCCTGGCTTGCGCTTTGGAAGTGGTAACTCGAATAGTTTAAACCTGCTATCCAAAGCTTTCAAAGCCTAGCTGTTCTGGCTTTTGAAAGCTCTTGAAACCTAGTATTCAAAAATTCGGCCTAGTTCACAAGATTAGGCTATAAGGACGTGCATCCCCTGTTGTGTTACGGTAGAGGTGCTGGTTGGTCTGCTCGGTTAGCCAGCCGGTAAATCATTAGACATCAATTTTTTATGGTTCAAATAGATTTTTAAACCCTAGGTTGGATAGAGGGAAGTCAAAGATTTATAGCTGCAGAGGTGCAGAGGATATACTTTCCAGGCTATATATAATGAGTTGTGCGAGATCCATCTTTCTAATGTACACATGTGAATTATGTATGTGACCGGCCGGCACATGGGGAAAGAAACAAAATGCTGTGTTACGTGTCTGCGTGCAGTTGCAGCTAGAGATCGAGGTATCACTCAGCTGGTATGGGCACCAGCTCCCGCATTCGTCAACGGTTATTGGTGGCAGACTGGCAGGTAAGCAGGTGCAGTGCAATTGAACTTGTGCAGCCTCAGACGCCTTCTTCACCGATGGATCCACGGTCACCGGTACTCGGGTGTCAACGGATTGGGTACAGATCTGACGGTAGTTTAACCGTACGTGTCCATATCTGCATTTATAAAACGGATATAGATCATATTCGGATACAAAGCAAATTTGGATATCATCAAATACGAATGCAAATTTGAATATTCTCGAATTCGGATATGTACTTATGCACAATGTATTTAATTATTATAACATATTATTTCACCTAAAGAAACATGAATTAATATTTTATTATAAATTTCTATCCAACTAATTTGGATATTCTCATAAATAGTGTGCATGAAATAGCATTTTAGATGACAAAAGCGCATACTACATTTGTATGTCGGATAATTCGGATAATTATTATGGATACGAATATGAATACGGATAATTGGATATATGTATTGATATGGATACGGATGGGAATAATTAGATTCAGATAAGGATATGGATATAGATAATTGAATACAGATACGGATTCAGGCAAGGGATAATTCATGTGCTTTTGATACCCCTGACTAGAACCAGCGAGGGTAATTAGCGTACGTTTGTTTCACGGGGTGATCATCTGGTCTGAATTAGTGCCTCGTCGGCTGCTTAGCTGTGAGGTGACTTGCTTAATTAATTCAACACATCTTCAAACGCCCCGTCGACTAATTGGAGGATTAGTTCAGACGTACGCTTAAACCGAGCACCGCCACGTACCGCGCGTCGTTCCAAACGTACATAGTATAAATCTGTTTTTTTTTTAATCGCAACGCATGCATAGAAATCAGCTGCATATACATGTAGCAACTTTTGGGGCTTTGATCATTTCATTTCACGAGCGAGCTGATCAAGGTTTTTGCTCCTCGACCGTGTGTCTTTCGCCGAAGGAAGCGTACGTACGTGCATGCGCGCACGTGGTGGCTGGTCGGTACACACGAGGTAAACTCAGAGAGTTTGGCGTCTTGACTCCACTCTTGTCCCGGCCCCAACAATGCTGGGCTACTTTACCTAGCTAGCTACGTATAACGTCTCGTGCTGAGTCGACTATATATTTCTGCACGCGCACGTGTGCAGCCACGTACACACATACAATGTATGCTATTAATTGCTTGCGCATATATGTACTATCTAGATTGATAGCTAGGCCAGCCTGTTTGATACGGCTTAAAAGTTGAGGTAGATTATAATTTTAAAAGTTGGAAGCCTTCGAAAAGAGACACGTAGAGGCTAAAAAATATTTTAAAAATTATTTTTAGAATTTTTAAGAAAAACCACTAAAAACTCTGAAAAAATGACTACAAAATGTTAAGATTGTATAAAAATAATAAATTTTAAGCTGTGAAGAGGGCCACAGTCTGTTGCTCTAGTTGCTCCACGTACTCCGAGTCCGACATGCGTGCTGTCGAGTGTCCACTGGGCAACGTGTTAAATTGGAACGTTCCCTGCTCGCTCAGGTTAATTTGACCTGGTATCTATCTATCTTTCTAGTATTTATTCTTTGCACCTGGGCCGGCAATGCATGTGGGCAATTGGCAAGCCCTGTCGCTGAGACCGACTGCAGGAGCCAGGAGTTATTGTGGCTCAGAGAGAGGTCGCGTGTCCTGCCATACATACAGATGCATGCTTCTGCGGCTCGATCGGATGCCGACTTGGCTAGCAGCCGTCACGGGCTGACTCTTTAGTTTCTGCGTGCTCTTGCGCGTTGCCGTAGTTTCAACCTGGAACTTCCGTCCTTGGAGAAATACTTTAAGCTTGGACTAATTCGTTATTTTTTCCCTGTTGGAAAAGGAAAATCTTTAATACAACCCCAGATTTTCAACTTTAAACAGCGAGCAGCCCCGGTGGTGATCTTGCACAGTGTGCCACCCGTACGCATAGGGCTGTAACGCCGGCGGCGGCCAAGATAAGAACTGTCGACGGAACACTGAGTATCCCTCCTCCGATTTGCATGTCTATCAAAGCAATGTGCAACTCGGGTGAAGGAGTAATCTCAAAAGAAACTCAATACTTATCTATCGGGATCGAGGAATTCTAAGTGCATCTGCCTTGAGGTCATTACCCCTCTATTAATAGAGAGAGATTCACTATTAGAGAAATGGCTTTCATCTGCAAGACATCAAGATCGGTTATGCATGAACCGGGACAGCGATTACATCGATCCGGTTCAACGATCTGGTCCGAGGAAGCATCGAGACGGGTGAAGACACCAACCGGTACTAATTTTCTAACATCTAGTCTGCTTAGTACCGGTTGGTTACACCAACATGTACTGATGCTCTAACATCACCTTATTGAACCTCCTCTTCCCCGCCTCCTTGGCTAGCCCCACATTCTTCTTCTTCCTCCCACCTCGGCTTCAGTTCATCCATGGTTTTCTTCAGTTCCTAAACTTTTGCAGTTCCTTGGTTTTTCTTCCGTTCATTATAACTTGTTTTTATTGATCTCGTATTGGATTTTGCAATTCTGCATTGGAATTTGCTTTGTGTGTTTAATCACATTTGACTGCATTGGAATTTACCGTGTGTTTAATGGATCCGACCTTCTATCTTTTCCTCCCCTATATTTTCCCCCTCCATCCACATGGAGAACAGTACCGTACCATTTCGATCCCCTTCTCTCTCTCCATCGCCAAAGAACCGCGCGCATCCCTCCGCCATGGTTCGCCGCCTCAAGACTGCGAGGCGACTTGCAATACCCATTCTCCGCAGCAACCTCCGCCAACAAGCCGTCCACCTCCTCCACCGCCAGAGCAGTCCGTCCACCTCCTCCGCCAAGAACCGCCCGAGCCGCCCCACCCATCTCCTCCGCTGCAACCTCGCGCCGCCCACCTCTGCCAAGAACCTCCCAACCAACCTAGAGGAGACATGGAGGGCCTTCGACCGCCGGCGCCCCATCTACTACCCGCCACCTTATCAACCTCGCAGCTGGGAGGAACTAGCCTCGCTGCTGCCGCCGCTGTTGCCACCGCCAAGCTTCTAGGATCGAATGCACATGGAGGTGGGGATCCCACGCCGCGTGCGCCGCCTCGTCCTCTGCCCGACGATGACGAAATCAACTGGGAGACGCTGATGGCGGAGGATGATGACTAAAATATAGCTATTATATATATATATATAAATATATAAAATAGCTAGTGTGCTATGGATAGCACAGAGAGATCCGTGCTATCCACGATGTTTGGAAATTTCGAGACTGAAATAGACGATCCGAACCGTCCATCTTGTTCATCTCGATGAAATCTCGCTACACACCAAATTTCTAATTTTTTTGAATTTTTTTACTATTTGTTTCGTATTTTTGAAAATTGCTGATCTAATTAGTCAGGACCCTCCAATAAGTTCAGTTTTCAAAATATGAAACAAATAGTAAAAATTTAAAAAATTTGAAATTTGGTGTGTAGCGAGATTTCATCGAGATGAACAAGATGGACGGTTCAGATCATCTATTTCAGCCTCGAATTTCCAACGTCAGGATAGCACGGAGAGATCCGTCTATCCATAGCACATTAGCCATTCTCTCTCTCTCTCTCTCTCTCTCTCTATATATATATATATATATAAGAATAATACATAAGGCTCTATGGAGCCTAGGCTCCATGATTCGTTACCACTAGATGTGCTTTGAGATTCGTGTTGTTTGGTTATTATACTTTCATATACCCACTAAAGAAAATATTTGAGACATCAAACTCCGGAAAAAGTTGAGTTGAACTTTAGTGTGTGTGTATATATATATATGTTGTTTAATTATGTGATGTAGTGGATCAGTGTTAGTTATTATGTGATGAATTATTTGTGATGGAATGGGATCAGTATTTAATTATGTGTTGTCCTTAATTATTAATTATTATCAGTGTGTGATGGATGATGAAATGGTTATTTGTGAGTGATGGTGATCTGTGCAAATGTTCATCAAATGAGTTATGGTGAAATGGTGATCTGTGCAATGAATTGGTGATATGTGCAAATGTTCATCAAATGAGTTATTGTTCGGTGTTAGTCTTTTTCTTCAATTTGAAATGGTGATCTGTGCAATGAATTGGTGATATGTGCAAATGCCGATTTACATTGAAATGGTGATCTGGGTGCCCCACCGATGCGGTTCATAACATGGGCGATGCAGAACCCCCTGCACGAAATGGCCTTCCATAACATGGTCCGGGGGGAATATCAGTACCTGCCATAGAAACCAACTGGTACTAATTCTCTAACATTAGTACTGGTTGGTTACACCAACCGAACTCGGCCTGCTTAATACCGGTTGGTTACACCAACCGGTACTGATGTTAGAGCATCAGTACAGGCTGGTTTCTTAAACTGGTACTAAGCAGCCCTATTTGAACCTCCTCTTCCCCGCCTCCTCTCCACACTCTCCCAGATCAAGAACAGTGCAGCGCCAGCCAAGAGCTCCAAGAAAGGGGAGGTGCTGCCAAAATTTTGGTCATTTTACTCCCAGCCAAGTTAACCAAGGTCAGTAACATCGTTCCTCACAACATTGGTATAAAATGGAGCTTCTTCTTTGCTTGAAATGTGAAGAAAATTTGATCGTTTCTCATGATCGATCAGGAACAGTGCAGCGCCGGCCAAAAGCTTCAAGAAAGGGGGAGGTGCTGCCAAAATTTTGGTCATTTTACTCTCAGCCAAGTTAACCAAGGTTAGCAACATCGTTCCTCGCTACATTTGGTATAAAATGGAGCTTCTTCTTTCCTTGAAATGTAAAGAAAATTTGAGCTTTTGTCATGATCGATGAAAGATTATGAATGTAGAGATCTAGCTCGATCTTTTTATGTAGGTTGCAATAACTTGTTGTGTAAGTTTGGAATTTACTTGGATTACATGTAGCTCGCGTTGAATGTGTGGATCTAGCTCAAATTTAGGTTTTGGTTACATCGATCGATGAAGAATTTTGAATCTAGACTTTGATCTACAAAGTCTTTCTTGTTAGGTGTGGATTTAGCTCAAATTTAGGTTTTGGTTCCATTGATCGACGAATAATTTTGAATCTAGACTTTTATCTACCAAATCATTCATTTTAGCTATGGATCTAGCTCAAATGTAGATTTCGGTTTAAATGAAATTTATCTACCTAAAATTTTTAAATAAATTTAATATTGGTTTAATTTGAAATTTGCGAAATGTTAAAAAATTCATTTTTGAAAAATGAGCTAACAGCTGCCCTGATGTAACATAATGTAGATGCACCGGTGATGGATGTACATGGACCGACGCTCCCAAGAGTTCTTGCAGAGTTGCAAGCTTTTCTTCGTGCGGCCGATGCATACACGAAGTCAGTCTACATATGTTGTCCATGCATAGACTGCAAGAATGAGAAGGAGTGGCCAAAATCCAGCCACCTTCACTTCCATTTGCTCTCAAGAGGTTTTATGCCAAACTACACCTGTTGGACCAAGCACGGTGAAGAAGAGACTATACGAGAAGATGGTGAAGAAGAAGAAGAGGTGGACAACAATATCCCGGATGCTCCCCAACACGGTTCTTTCGAAAATACATTGGGGGAGTTTGGCAATGATAACCTAGACCAGATGCTGCTTGATGGAGAGGGAGAATATATCGATGAAAGACATTACGAAAAGTTCCAGCGCCTATGGAGGACCACAGAATACTATTGTACCCAAATTGCCGACAGGGGCACAAAAAATTGCGTACCACGCTAGAACTCATGCAATGGAAGGCGACCAATGGATTGTCTGATAAGGGATTCGACGAGTTGTTATGCCTCATAAAGAAATTGCTTCCAGAGGGTAACACGCTGCCTGAAACTACGTACGACGCCAAGCAAGTTGTCTGCCCTTTGGGGTTAGAGGTACAAAAGATACATGCATGCCGGAACGATTGTATCCTTTATCGCAATGAGTATGAGGATTTGGAAGCTTGTCCGGTGTGCAAAACTTCGAGGTATAAGACTAGGCGTGATGACCCAGGCGAGGAAGAGGGGCAGCGTAAGAAGAAGAGACCCCCCGTTAAGGTGGCCTGGTATTTCCCTATAATCCCCCGGTTGAAGCATTTATTTGCGAGCAAAGCGCATGCCCAGATGATGCGCTGGCACCAAGAAGATCGTAAGGACGACGGAAAGCTAAGGCACCCTGCTGACGGCTCCCAGTGGAGGAAAGTCGATAGAAAATATCTGGACTTTGCTGAGGATGTGAGAAACATAAGGTTTGTGTTGAGTACGGATGGGATGAACCCGTTCGGCGAGATGAGCAGCAGTCACAGCACTTGGCCCGTGACTCTATGTATCTACAACCTTCCTCCTTGGCTGTGTATGAAGCAGAAGTATATTATGATGCCGTTGCTTATCCAAGGGCCGAAGCAACCTGGAAACGACATTGACGTGTACCTCAAACCGTTGGTGGAAGATCTGCTAACGTTGTGGACCGATAGTGTACGTGTATGGGATAAGTACAAACGAGAGCACTTCACCCTACGTGCATTGCTATTCGTAACCATCAACGACTGGCCTGCACTTGGTAACCTGTCAGGTCTATCTATCAAAGGATATAAAGCCTGCATCCAGTGCTTAGAGGATACGGACAGCAAGTATCTAAAAAACTCCTGAAAGGTCGTGTACATGGGCCACCATAGGTTCCTCCATATGAAGCACCCGTTACGACGAAAGGGTGAGAATTTCGATAGGACAGAAGAGAAACATAAAAAGCCCCTGCATTGCAGTGGGACACTTGTATTTTCTCTGGTAAAGGATCTGAAAGTAGTATTTGGAAAGGGTCCTGGTAGTAAATCTGTCCCGAATGAACAAGGTTAAATGAAGCCCATTTGGAAGAAGTCAATATTTTGGGATTTACCTTACTGGAAAGACTTAAAGGTCTGCCACTCACTGGACTTCATGCATATCACGAAGAATGTCTGCGTGAACCTGCTAGGCTTCCTAGATATGCATATCACGAAAGGACCTGCATCTACTAGGACTTAGGAACGACCTACATTCGGAAAAGAGAGCGAAAGGACAACATTACCTCCACCCTGCGAGCTGCACTCTGAGCAAGTAAGAGAAAAAAAACATGATTATGTTCTTAAACAGTGTGAAGGTCCCTTCTGGATACTCCTCGAACATAAGGAGACTCATCAACACGAAAGAGAATAAAATATTACACCTGAAATCCCACGATTGTCATATGTTGATGACACAGTTGCTCCCAGTGGCGGTGAGAGGTATTCTGTCGGACTGGGTACGAGGGACAATCGTAAAGCTGTGCTCGTTCTTCAACGCGGTGTCGCAGAAGGTCATCGAACCACAGAACTTATCTAAGCTGCAGCATGACGTGGTCGATAGTCTGGTCAGCCTTGAGATGGTCTTCCCTCCGTCCTTTTATATTATGGTCCATTTCATGGTCCACATTGTCGAAGAGATAGAAATTCTCGGACCCGTGTTCCTGCATAGTATGTTCCCTTTCGAGAGGTACATGTGTGTCCTAAAGAAATATGTTCGTAACCGGTCTCGTCTAGAAGGTTGCATTGCACAGGGTGTTGGCACAGAGGAGGTGATTGAGTTCTGTGCCGACTACATTAATGAGCTAAATCCGATTGGCGTCCATGTTTCACGCCATAAGGGGAGGCTACGGGAAAAGGACTCAAGGGAGAAGGGAATTCTTTAGCGACGATCTTCTTTCATTTAAATAAGCATATTTCACAGTCTTGAAACAAGCAACTGTAGTGGCTCAGTTTATCCATGATCATGAGATGATTCTACGCGATCAATACCCAGAGAAGTCAGAAAAGTGGATCGCACTAGAGCAAATGGATCGTTTCGGTGGTTGGTTATAAAAGCAACTGATGGGCTCCTGGACACCCGGACAGACAATGAACAGTTAAAACTCTTGGCTCAGGGACTATCCATGATAATCGTATCATTCCATGGGTATGAGATAAATAGGTACACATTTTATACGACTACCCAGGATAGCAAGAGCACCAACCAAAACAACGACGTCCGTATAGATGCCTTGGACAAAAATAGAAAGATGGACACCTACTATGGTTACATAGAGGATATCTGGGTGCTCGAGTATGGACCTTTAAAAATTCCTCTGTTTCGGTGCCAATGGGTCAAATTGACAGCCATTGAGATTGACGAGTACGGTATGACAATCGTGGACCTCAAGCAAGTGGCATATAGGGACGAACCGTTCATGCTCGCAAATGATGTGACACAGGTATTCTATGTGATGGACATAAACAGCAAACCGAAAAGACAGAAGGACAAGCCTACTAAAAACAAGAAGCAGAAGGACAAGCCTACCGAAGGTAACAAGCAGAAGCAGAAGACTAGCGGAAGCGATCGGCAAGGCGCCATGTGTTTCTTCCAGGTAAAAGAAGGATTGTCGGAGTTGAGGACGTCACAGATGAAGAAGAGTACAATCAGTTTGACGAGCTACCTCCTTTTATGGTGGACGTAGGCATTACTGTGTTAAATGATATAGAGGAATACCCTATGTACGACACGATCATAATGAATGACCATTTGTAAAAACAAAGTATGTTAGAAAATAAGTCCAACCGTGTTATATAAACCCGTGTATGAATATGATTTTTTATTAAGTAAGGAATCAATAATTGAATTTATATAAAAAGGTGAAAATCTGTATTAAGATGGTTGGAAAATAATATTAAAAATAATATGTGAATTTTTAATTTATTTTATTTTTGAAAATCATTTTAGTGTGGAATAAGTATGATTTATTATTTTTTAGTAAGCAATGAAGCAATAATTGAATTTATATAAAATGTGAAAATTTATAATAAAACTTGAAAAATTAAAGAGAAATTTTAAGGCTCCCAACAGTTTTCTATAATTTTTGAGAAATTAATAGCAAATTAGTACCAATGACATGTGGGACCGAGCAGAGATGGGCCCACATGTCAGTGAGCACATCCCTTTCTCCTAAGAAGGGTACAAAAAAGATTCGTGCCTTGTAGGACCGATCAAAACCCCCTCATCTCCCCTGGCTAGCAGCGTGCGCTTGAGCGAGGGCTCCCCGTGCGGCACGGTCACGGGTTCGAGCCCAGCTCACGCCGCTGCATTCTTTTATTTTTGGAAAATCAGTCCCGATTGGTGTAATCAACCAGGACTAAGTGAGCATTCAGTCCCGGTTTGTTACACCAACCGGGACTGATGTGAGTAAGAAATCCCGGTGTATTACACCAACCGGGTCTGATGGTTCCTAGAGCACCTACTGATGGGGGTGTTGGTCCCGGTTGGTGTAATCAACCGAGACTGATGTGATGTCAGCCCGGTAGATGACACCAACTGGGACTGATGCCCCATCATATAAATTCGAAAACGAGATGTCCCGGTGTATTACACCAACTTCTAATGTAATGTAATTTTTTATAGTATCATAATTTATAGTTTCTACAGAATGTTTTATAATTTTGATTTTTAATTTTTGGTACATGAATGTATTTGTGAATAAATGTATAAAAATTTGTAAAAAATAGTAATAGGCTCAAAAATGTGAGGACAAATCTTATGGGTCCAAATATACATATATTATAGAAAATGTACATATATTATACCATGGGTTTATAATAATTTACAATAATGGTACCTGTACAATATCCCATAGGGTTATCACAAAAGATGATAATTTTTAATCTAATTTCTAATAATATACTAATTAACTAATATAATAATTATCGTCGTCGTCCTTTTCCTCCTCATCGTCAGCGTCGGCGCTATCGTTGAAGGCGTCCAAGCGTCGTTGTCGTGGTCCTCCTCCATCTCCGGATCGTCGTCGTCGTCGTCGTCATCCTCCTCGTCCTCGTCGTCCTCCTCGACGACGTCCTCCTCGTTGAAGTCCTCCTTGTCCTCGTTGTCGTCAGACAGCTCGTCCGACATCTCGAACTCCTGCGGGTAGAAGACGGACTCCTTCCGCAGCCGGTTGCGATGAATGCGCTTCTGAGAGGGACTCTCGTCGTCGGAAGACGTCGGCAGCAGTGGAGGCAGAGCCACTGGTGGGGCAGGCATCGGTGGTGGTGGGGCGGAGAAAGAGGTAGAGTCAGAGGAAGAGGCGGAGAAAGATGCCATGGATCGAAGAGGCAGAGGAAGAGCCAGAAGCACACGGCAGAGGAAGATGGTTAGGCAGAGGAAGATCGTCGGTTTTAAAGAAGAGGCAGAGGAAGACAAAGAGGCAGAGGAAGAGGCAGAGGCGGCTCCTTGGTTCACGCCAATATTGCGTTGTTTGGAATTCTACGTAGTCCCGATTGGAGACACCAACCGGGATTGATGGCCCACATAGTCCCGGTTGGAGACACCAACCGTGATTACTTCCCCCAAAATAGAGGTCACGGGCATGTGGGCCCATCTCTTGTGGGTCCCACATGTCAGTGGTAGTAATTTTCCATAAATTACAAAGTATGTTAGCAAATAAGTCCAACCGTGTTATATAAACCCATGTATGAATTATGATTTTTTATTAAGCAAGGAAGCAATAATTGAATTATATAAAAATATGAAAATCTGTATTAAGATGGTTGGAAAATAATATTGCAAAGAATATATGAATTTTTAATTTATTTTATTTTTTTGAAAATCATTTTAGTGTGGAATAAGTATGATTTATTATTTTTTTGTAAGCAATGAAGCAATAATTGAATTTATATAAAAGGTGAAAATTTATAATAAAATTTGAAAAATTAAATAGAAATTTCAAGGCTCCCAACAGTTTTCTATAATTTTTGAGAAATTAATGGCAAATTAGTACAAATAACATGTGGGACCTACCAGAGATGGGCCCACATGTCAGTGAGCACATCCCCTTCTTCTAAAAAGGGTACAAAAAAGATTCATGCTTGTAGAACCGATCAAAACCTCCCTCCTCTCCCCTGGCTTGCAGTGTGCGCTTGAGCGCAGGCTCCCCATGCTGCACGGTCACGGGTTCGAGCTAAGCTCGCGCCGCTGCATTCTTTTTTTTTTTGGGAAATCAGTCCCGGTTGGTGTAATCAACCGAGACTAAGTGAGCATTCAGTCCCAGTTTGTTATACCAACCGGGACTGATGTGAGCAAGAAGCCCCGGTGTATTACACCAACCGGGACTGATGGTTTCTAGGGCACCAGCTGATGGGGGGCTTTGGTCCCGATTGGTGTAATCAACCGGGACGGATGTGAGGTCAGTCCCGGTGGATGACACCAACCGGGACTGCTGCCCCATCATATAAATTCGAAAGCGAGAGAGGTTGCAGGCATAAGTGTTATTGTCTCCAACCTCTCTCGCAGACGCCGCCTTCAGCCCTCGCCGTCGACGACCCACGCGCGCCGCCGTCTTCCTCTCCTCTGACGATCCCGCGCGCGCTGCCGTCCTCCTCGCCAACGACAACCCCGCGCGTGCCGCTGTCCTCCTCGCGAACGACGACCCCGCCGCTCCGCCGTCTTCCTCGCTTCCGATGACCCTGCGAGCGAGGTGCTCCATGTGCTCCTCTCTCCTTCCCGCGAACTGGGGGTGCACAACTATATGAATTTTTTTTAATGCTATATAGAATCATCACACCATTATAAAAATAGCATATAAGTATAAAGGTTTGTAAAGTAGTTAAATTGCCAAATAGATGTGAAATGTTTGTATCATTCGACTATAGTATTCATTAGGATACAAATAAAATATAGATTTTTCTATCTGATTAACAAATTATATTATGTTTGTATTCATATTCACATTCATATTTGGATTGCGCATAACATCTTTTGAACCGAGCATAATTTCCTATTGGGTGTTGCTACATCCATTCACATGGTGTTAAAAATTGCAGAGGGGGTTAACAAAGGAGAGAGGATACAAAGATACAAGAGCACATGAATGCATGATAAGCATTACAGGCTTTTTAGATAATGGAAAACATTCCGGCCTCTGTATCATATTTATATGAATTTTGAGATGTATATGTATATGCTAATTTTATAGCAAATTTGAATTCTGAGATGTATATGTCAATTGTGAAATGTACAAGTATATGTGAAATGTAATGTATATACCGTCCTCGTCGCCGTCGCCCGTCCTTGTCTACCTCCTCTTCCCCACCGCCCTCCTCGTTGTTGCCGCCCGTTTATGTATATGTGAAATGTATAAGTATATGTGAAATGTGCAAGTATACTTTTGTTGATCATTTTTCGTTAATTTTTAATGCCTTCTTATAGACTACGAAACTACGATGATGGGAGAAGGATTTGATGGAGACGAGTTCATGAGGAGTTTGATTTTGGGAGAAGATAGTTATGAGCTCGATGATTCCGTCGAGGCCGCAAGGCCCGTCGAGACTGATGAGGCCCCTGAGGCCGCTGAGATGACCATGATAATTAGATCGAATGTGTATATGCCGGTTCCACCATCTTGCTAAGCCAACATTCTAACCCGTTCATTATTGTACCATATTTTCAGATCAGTCAATCGAGTAGCCAATCACGTCAGCGAGGTTCAAACAAGAAGTCGAAGGCAAGACATGTTATCACCGAAGTTGGCGATAACGGCCAACCTTTTGCACCCCTAGGGGCGCTTAGGCCGTTAAATTCGGCATGCGGCGTCCACGTCAGGGACCATGTGCCAATTAGCATTGCGAGATGGGATAATATCCCTGAAGATACGAAGAACATGATCTGGACTGACCTGAAGGACACATTCACCTTCCCCAAGGGACCGAAGAGAAGGTGAAGAGTTACATGTTGAAGAAGATGGCCATCGCATTCCAAACATATAAAAAGAAGTTGAACACGGAGTACATCAAGAAGAACCGAATGCCCGACTTCATCAAGTACCCAAAGTTGCAGGATCACTAGGATGCGTTCGTAAACTATAAGAATTTCAATGAAGGTCAAAGTATGACCGAAAGGAACAGCCAGAATGCTCAGAAGAAGCAATACCACCACCACCTCAGCCCTGGTGGTTACCGCCAGGCGATGCACAAATGGGAGAAGAGGGAACAGGAACTGCTGGCGAAGGGTGTCGCACCAGCGACAATGGAATGGCCGGACAGAGCGAAGAGCTGGTTCTATGCTCACGGCGGCGGCCTTGACGATGATGGAAACATGGTGTTCGGGAATGTCTTGACAGATGTGGCGAAGACTTGTAAAGTCGATTGAGAATCTTTCGAGGCACCTTCGTGCCAAACAGGGAGAACGACGAGCTTACAAGGGCCCTACAAAACCCGAGCACCACGGGCGTACACGAGACGTTGGCGTCGTTCTGTGGAAGATTGGGTTCGCTAAGAACGCCGATACCTATAGGAGTCGGGTGAGAAGCAAGTCCCGACAGGCACAACAGCTCCTAATGCTTGAAGAACGCCCGAATCAAACACAACAGAGCATAAAAGAAGAGGTCCAAAGACAGGTGCAGTTAGCTTTGAGCCAACGGCTAGATGCGGGCCAGGAACCTCCTACTAATCCGGGCCTCATTAGTCCCTCAAGGCGGCGAAGCAGCTGCGCTTCCGGTGGGTTGCCGGAAACAGACTTGGGGCACTGGCCCGTGGACGACATCACGCAGTGGACACCTTGTGAGCTGCACGTCTAAGCGAGGAACATCTCTTTCAAGGCGGCTCACGGCATGGCTCACCCGGTGGAGCCGGGCAGGCCATCCATGGCCAACAAATACTGCTGGGCTACTCCAAGGTCTCGGTGGAGGAGCTATACCCAGGTTGCGAGGACCTGGACCTCGATATTCCCGGAGGTGACGGGACTAGGAAGTTAGGAGAGGCAGTCCATAATTTCATCCTATGGCATAAGAAGTACATTATTTTTCGAGATCACATGGACGTGTCCTCTCCAACACCTTCACCACCCCCGGCACACAAAAGCGGTCCGTCATCACCTCCATCGTCACCAAAGGAGATGCCTCCCAAAAGAAGCCCGTCTCCTGCACCGAGCCCCGCATGCGAAACTCCAACTCCAACATCGTCGTCCAAGACAAGCAAGCCATCTCGCCCAGCAGCTCGCAAGAGGACGAGGTCCGCCCAACCCAAGAAGCTGGTTGCACTTCCAAAGCGAGCGTACTATATGACGGAGGAGGAGACCGAGAAGGTAGTCAGAGCCGAGGTCACTAAATTTTTTAAACCCAAGTCACCAGAGAAGCAGGTTCAGCCTGGTACGGAAGAATTTCTAAAAGGATTGAAGACAGTGAAAAATTTAAATGACAAAAAGGAAAAACCTCGTGTATCTGACTACGAGCGCACATTGGTCAAGGAAAGATCCAAGAAGAATACGTCAAAGGAGATGATGTCATCAGCTGATCAGAAGGCCAAGGAGATGCAAAAATTCATCGAAGAAACTAGTCTGCGCCCAGATCAAATATTAGGCAACATGAAGATTGAAACTACACAAGTCAGATGGCCATTTACACCGGACGCTTCCTTGGTCAGGTGTGAGGAACCTGGCCAGCTACCAACTAGGATGCGCCAATTCCATGAATGGTACCTGGATGTGTTGAAGCATGGCCTAGCGTCATTTGCCGTCAAGTACAAGGAAGAACATTTTTTGCACGGCGACAGTGAATTTTATATCAAATGGCCAGTAATGTACGAGCTATACTAGTCAGACGCCATCGACGTATCCATGTTGAGTTGCTGGACTCTGTAAGTGTCTCATTTAATTGCAAAAATCCACCGTGCGGGCCCTTGCACTATACTACCTTGCAAGTCTAACTAATTTATTCTTATTTAGAATGGAGATACAAAGATGCAAAAGGAAGAGTATTTTCAACACAGGCTTCCTTGACCCTTTAGTTATCAATGAGACGACTGTTCAACTATCCCCTGCCGATACAGAGGCCAACATATACAAGGGGCTAATAGGTCAAAAATATCAGTCAAAGATACTTTTACCCTACAACTTTGAGTAAGTGTTTTTCGTACCGCCTTGTTCTAATCTTTTTCCATAACACGATGTTAGAACTAATTAGTTACCTACGTTGCCATATATATGTACAGTGCGGTGCATTCGCACGGTTCCATACTGAAATCGTGGGCGAATTCAACGAGGAATTCGATATTACACTTGCCTCTCGAGTATGTATGCCATCATGGTAGCTTTTGAGTTAGTTAACTTCATTTCCATGCATCCATTTCACGCTTTTAACTTTTTTCACCACAGATCTGGCGTCAGCCATCGGACACCAATATATGCGGCTACTATGTGTGCCATACTATGCACATCCTGATCGGAGGTGCTAGCGACTTGCAAGGTTCGTCCGATTTCTCGCCGGCGGAAGTGAGAGCGATCAAAGAACAACTCGTCGGCTGGATTTACGATGAGATCGTAAATCCAAGAGGCCAGTTTCACGATCCAGCGGCAAATAGGTAGGGCCCTTCGATAAAGACCAGTGAACTGTCGGGGTCGACATCTACCGCTACCAAGAGCGATGCACATAAAAGATCACGATGAACGTTCTGTAATTAAAGTTATAATGAATATTATGTGAACTGTATATGTGTACTATATAGGCATGATTGATTCATTGTGATACATAATAGTTGTAATTAAAGTTGTTAATAATAGTTCTGTGATTTAATTATCAGTTAATTATGCATGATTGATTATATGTGCTTTAATTAATTGTGACTTAGCACACGATATATATAATAATATTAGACTTAACACACATAGACACATATATAATATATTATCTCACACATATATATATATATATATATATATATATATATATATATATATATATATATATATATATATATATATATAATTTATAGCTCAGTGGTGGTCGCTCGATGACGGTTGGAGGAACCAACCGATCGATCAGCAACTTATCGATACCGATTAGTGCCTCCAACCGGATGATCGTGACTTATCAATACCGATTGGTGCCTCCAACCCAGATCTTGGCCAGGGCTTTAGCGACGAGGCTAAAGCCACGTGTGGTCTTCAACCGTTACTGATTCTATATCAGCACCGCGTGAGGGAACCGGGCCTGATGCCATTGGGCATCAGTCCCGAATGGCTCTCACGGTTCAAAACCGTCTTGATGGCCGTTAATGAACCGTCTTGATGGCGGATCTGTAGTAGTGATTTTACACGTAGTGGACCAAAATGCCTATGCCAAACAATTAAAGCAAGGATGAAAATGTCTTTGGATTTCTAGGTTAGAAACACCTTGATGGGAATGCCCTCCCACTGTCATACTCAAGTAGGGCATAACAGGAACTTCTCCAATGCAGGCAGTTACAACTTGTCTCCTCTCAGATGGATCCAATAATATTTATCCTGACACGGGTGTGCCCCTTTTGTACTATTTGTTCCCTGAGCTGTCTTGGCTGCTAATTTGCTCCTCTCTCTGCTAGGCCCTACTGGTCTAGATGAGGCGAAGCTCAGGACTAGTTTCTTCGAGGACTATGGGTGAAGGGCTGGTGGGACTCCTTTTCTCCTTCGCCTAAAAGGCCTACTTGGGACGATCCTTCCTTGCTTCGGCAGTGCTGGCGAAGGAGTGCAAAGGTTGGGCGAAGCTTCCGCGCGCTCTGCTTCGTCTCAGTGACGGTCTCAGGCCCTTCGGTCTTCCTTTGTCAACTCCAGCGGAGCAACTTCGAGGGTACGTCGAAGTTGGTGCCTTTCTTCGCCTCGCCATATCTTCGCCAAGTCGCAGGGGGTAGATGTACTATCCCCATAACAAGAACAATTGTGATATGTTTACTATCACGGATGATTTTAGTGGGAGGAAAAAGAGAAACATATGCACAATAATCCATGTAGATCTTATGCTTAAGCCGACTCCTATCATGCTCAATACGATCCTTTCTACTTTCTTCTACCAACAACAAATTTAAGGTCAATAGCGCGGCAACGAAATAATTAAGGATTATATATTAGATAGACAAACATCTTTGTGGGAAAAAAGAGAAAATCTATAGTATTCTAGTATTTATCTCCAAACAAATATAATTAATTAAATTCTATCATAGCTTTTTAAACTCATTTTGTTATTACTAATCCTTTTTTCTATTTGCCCGTTTCTTACCTATCCCAATACGCACATGGGTGTAGAC
This sequence comes from Olyra latifolia, assembly GCA_036346145.1. NCBI lineage: Eukaryota > Viridiplantae > Streptophyta > Magnoliopsida > Poales > Poaceae > Olyra > Olyra latifolia. The sequence goes on along the minus strand of CM070524.1, from coordinate 35,105,998 downwards.
TCCCAACTCATTTCCTAGAGCCTTTTTATGGTTTCCCACTATCTCCCCAGTGTTAAGGTATCAGAAGATATCACAAATTAACATTATAAATTGTGATACTCTCAGCACCTTCTCCGGAACCATAAAAAATCTCTATTTTCCTAACACCGGTGCTAACCTGCACCGGCCAGCCTCCGCCTTTGGTCAGCCTTCGCCACGTGCTCTGCCCTCCGTGCAACTCCCGTCACCCATTCCACTTCCCTCTTCTCCATCTTTGCCAGGTCTGGCCAGCTCGTCCATGCCCATGTTAATTGATTGAGATCGTTTGATGTTCCATTTTTCTTTGTTCTTGCCCCTAGCATGTTTTCCTCGTGCCATGGATCCTATCAGCTTCACATTTTTAAAGCCACTAGTTAAAACGGTTAAAACTCAGTTTTCATAGTTAATCAGATAATTTTATTGCTGCAGAACACCCTCGATATGGCTAATGGTAGTTGGCTAGAAGTGAGCAGGCATTGACATTTTATCCAAGGCCCAGTCGGGATTAAATCAGCTGAGCAATGCCCATGTGCGTTTTGTAGATAGCTAAGAGATAGGGAAGGGTATTTTTGTCCATTCACATGGAATAAAATATTAGTAATAATGAAAATATCTATAAATAGCTAAGATGGAATGTAATATAATCGTATTTGTTTGGAGTGGCAAATGCTAGAATACATTCTTCAGAGGGAGATTTGAGCATCCGCCTGCACTGCCCCAAGTTAAATTGGAAAAAAATGTATTAAATAATTTATTAAGGATAAAATATTTTTTGATATTTTTATTTTTTCTCTTTCATGCATGTGATTTTTACTAGTTATGCTTGATGATTATAGTATCAAAAAGAATGAAAATGGGCCTCTTTAATTAGTTAACCATACTGACGGGAGTTGGGGGTCATTTTTGCAAATACCCCCCTCCCTTTCGGTCGCTCTCGTGGCTCGGACCTGGTTACCTCCCCGAGCAAGCCATCCTTACTCGAGGCCCGGGCAAGGGACTACCTCGCTCGGGCAAAGGACCGGTCACTCCCCCTCTCGGTCGGGCACCGATTACGTGGCGACATGCGGCTACCCTGCGAGTACCTTGCTTTCCGCCCTCCCCCTCGCCCCCCCTCCCCCGCGTAATAAATGTTCTGACAATCGCACGACTATTACGTCTCGCCGCTGATATCGAAGACCGTGGCTACCTGCCTGGGTCTTGTTATACTGTTTCCGTTCCCCTTTTCCGTCATCGCGAATGACGGTGAGGGCTGTTCCTGTACGACGCGCCCAAGGACAGCCTTCGGACCACTGGATATCAGGCTGTACACGCATTAGTATAGGTTTCACACCCATGTATATATAAGTTGCGTTGCTGTACATGAAAAGAGAGAGATTTTTGGGCATAGATAGACACACGCGAGAGCTTCGGCCAAGCCCAGAGCGAGTCGAAGCCTTCGTTTTCTCCCTCCCCGAGAAGCCTGAGCTTCCCTTGCAAGGGAGGCTTGGGAGCGCCATTGTATTCTCCTCCTGTGTTCTCTCGAATACAGATCACTGGACGTAGGGCTATTACCTCCCTCAGAGGGGCCCGAACCAGGCTAAAAAAACCCCTCTCTCCGTTTACGGTTGTCTGATTGAGTTCGCTCTCTCGAATGACTCTGAGGCTGCAAGAAAGAGACCGGTTGATCCTCACATTAAACAAGTAAGCTCGGTACGTGGGACCTCAGTGCTCCCAACCGTCGACACATACAATATACATACTAGGAAGGTTTGCACATGTATTTCTGATTAGGTGAGAGGAAGTTCATTACCATGTCATTAGTTGTGGGGTCCACTGGGAGTATTTTGTGCTTGTGTTATTTAGATAAAACCAACCATGCTAGTAAAGTTGCATACGTATGTTGCATGTATAAGAACAGGAAAAGTCTAGCCACAGCCTACAGGTATAAGACAAGATATATGCTAGGCATCAACCGCATTTGACGTGGCTTCTCCAGCTAGGTAGATGTACGCTAGCTATCCAAACCAGAATAACTGTCATCCTTTATTCATCCACATAGGGGCAATACAGGTGGCCTGTCATGGTTGATGTACTGTTCCCCAAGGAATAGCCTGCCATTTTCATCAAGCCACATGCATGAGATGCAATTATTATTTCTTGGTCAAGTTGATTACCTGGTCAAGTGAACCGACTTAGGCAGCCTATAAATACGTGAGCTTGCACATATTTGTACTAAGCGAAAGGCAGGTGACTGCTCATAGACAACGGCTAAGAAGGAAGCGCTGTAGAAGTTAACAAGAATCAAGAAGCATAGCTAATTGAATCAGGCAAGCGACGCTGCGCTAGCACTATTTTTATTGTATTATCTTATTCGCTTTGATGTTATTAATTGTATCTTTAATACTAGCATTACGACGGCAATCGTATTGCCGGTCATAGTTCAGGAATGGGACTATTTGAGTTCTTCACCTAGTACGGCCTCTTTCAGAATAGGGCACTCGTACAAGGAGCCGATTTTGATGGTCATAAACGCTGAGATGACCATCTTCCATCACAACTTTGCAGCCATGTTCTTCCAACTAACCTAAGCTAATGATATTGCTGGTCAGTTGTGGGATATAATACACATCAATTAGAGCCCTGTGTTCTCCATTCCGACCCTGTATTAACACCCTACCCCGTCCAGCAATCGTGATGAAGGATCCATCTCCAAATCTGACCGTCCCTCCAACGGATGTGTCTAATTCAGAGAATTGGCTTCTAGACCCCGCCATGTGGTTACTGGCCCCGGTATCCAAATACCAAGCCTTTGCTTTGTCTTCAGAACTTGTGCCGAGATGAAGTTGCATCTTGTCTTCCACAAGGTTTACTTGTGTTGAACTCACAGCCAGCCCGGCCTCCATGATCTCACAAGCCTCCATAACCAGTAACGCAGGTTATCTTCCCCTTTGTCACCCTTTTCTACCACAAATGCCTTTTCCTTCTTTGGTTTGCGGCACTCTGAGGCAAAGTGCCCATTGATGCCACAATTAAAGCACTTAATTCTTCGTTTATCAAATTTAGGCTTATGATTTCCAGGTGCGCCATTTCGGTCGTCTTTCTTGGCGTTATTGTGCCAATTGCTTTGACCAGTTGCCACCCTTCTTGGAGCTTCCCTACGATGCATCTTGAGGCTTCTTGTTCTGTTTTGATAGTGCCTCCCACTGTCCCTTGGTCAGCATCAGATGTTCACTCTCCTTGGGATCACCAATGCTAGCCTTGATCCTCTCCTCATAGGCCTTGTACATTTCAACCAGATCACTGAGACTCAGCGTCGAGAGATCGACACACTGCTCAATTGCGATGACCAATTGAAGGTGTTGTGCCGGCGCTGCACGAAGGAAACAACATACCACATCGATCTCCGCGAGGTACTTCTCCTTGTCTTTTGAGCTCTAGATTCTATTTATGATGGTGGAGACTCTAGCAGCGAATGCATCTACTGTCTCCCCGTCGTTCATCTTGAGACTCTCGAAATCTCGCTTGAGGGTTTGCATATGGGCTTCCCGTACGCGGTCATGACCAACATAAGCGTTCTTGATCGCGTTCAAAGCCGCTTTTGCCGAGTCCATTCCAGCGATAGCGACCATCATCTTGTCGAGGATTGCTTGATAAATTGCCGATAGCGCTAAACGGTCCCTGCAATATTCCGCGCCTCATTTCTTATACGCATCGCCGCCGGGATCTACAGCTGCCCAAACCTCCTAAGCTTCCATAGCTACGTGCATATTTACTGCCCAGATGGCGTAGCTACTTCGTGAGAGCTGCGGGTACACCGTCGCCGCTGTGGCCTCCTGCAGCACCTCGGACGTTCCAACACCTCCTCTCACCAGTGCCATCAATCTTCAATCAGCAATCTCTACAAGAAGAACACCCAAGGCTCTGATACCAATTGTTGGAAATCAGCCCAGGATCATTTCTAGATTGTCAAGAACTTGTTTGCAATTTTGTGGACATAGCTATCAGAATGAACGCGCAAGGAAACACAATAAAACAGATTGCTTTTTTGTGTTGCCCTTGAACGTGCAACCTTTAACCAGCTGAAGCTCTCATATTTATAGTCAATGAGTCCTAAAACAACTTGACTAATCTTGTGCTAACCGTGTGCAACACGGTAACTCAACAACCCTCTTATCTCTAACTCATTTTTATCTTGTGCAAACTCACATCTAATGCAACTAATTATGCAAAGATACATGACTAGCTTATCTAACAATAAATACCTATACAGACGGTTTAGTTAAAACCGACACAAATAAGCTTACTAGTGCCGGTTCATCAGTGGACACACGACAAAAGATTTTATGTGCTGGTGCTACTTACAAACCGGCACAAATTACAGATTATATGTGTCGGTTTTGATTACCAACTGATATAGATATATCTATGTCGGTTCCTATAACGACCCAGAACATATAATTTGTATATATGCAGAGGTTGGAAATTAAAACTAGCACATATAAAGCTTTTGCCACGTGTCAACCAAAGAGGCGCATTGTTTCATAGTTATATGTGCTAGTTAGTAATTATAACTGGTACATATAACGTTCTACCTCCCGAGACGTCTCATGACAAATTTTTTTCCATACATATCTATATAATATAATCTATCCGAATGATTGTCTCCCCTCCCATTCCGATCAATCGATCTTAGCCTCCTCCCACTCCTCAATCTCTGCCATGATCCAATCCCCTTCTTCTCCCTTGTCGCTGATGCCCTCTCCACCCATCTCCCTGCCACGCTCAGCCTCACCATGGTCACCATGTGCAGCTACTGCCCTTTCCACTCGTCTCGCCACCGTAGCCGATGCTTTCTCTACCCGCCTCGCCACCCAGGCCGGTCTCGCCATGGTCACCATGATTTGTCGGCGATTTGGTGCCCCGTGAGAAGGAGCCTACCAGTGAGGAGCCTTACGAGGAGGAACCAGCGCCTGGCAAGGAGCCCTGGGATGAGGAGCCGACTTCCAAGCGGCAGCAAGCCACATCGCCGAATCCGTCTTCAGATCCTTCAGTGTGCGGCCCCACCGGCGAGGTGCCGAAGGAGAAGGAGGAGGAGGACAATGATAACAACAATGAAGAGCTCACCCCCACCATGTCATCCGAGGAGGAGTCGGAGGAGGAGGCTGTTGGATGGTCCTGAGGGTCCGATGATGGGGACATCTTTCCCGATCCCTCGGATAGCCCCATCCCGCTCTGTGTCTATGACAAGTTTGGCAGCTCCTCCGACCCCAAGGTGGCGGGTGGCGGCGGCGACGACGACGACGACAAGTGGATGTAGATATAGATAGGGTATGTAGTGTAGGCGTAGCTACCTAGTTTGATAGGCTAGCTAATTTATAGAATATTTTAAAACATATCTATACCAGTTCTAGTCATAACCCGACATAGAGAATAGGTCATCTGTACATGTGCTGGTTCGTAATCGGCACAAATGACCGGATACATATCAGTGCTTGTTGTATTGTGCCGGTTCAAAAACCGGCACTTTTGCCAGTTTAGAACCGACATTGATGACCATTTATGTATAGTGAGGTAGACTTGGAAGAGAGGTGTTTTGGTGCTGCCCAAAATCTCTACCTTATCCTATTTCGTTCCCTTGTTTATATAGTCATACAACTAGAAACTCTCGTGCAGAAATTAATTAACTCCTTAATTACCTGTAGCACTAACATGCCACTAACTCTATGTACAATGGAGAGTCAAGGGTGTCTCTTAGCACATATTTCTAAGTAAAAAAGACAAGTATATAAGGGCATGTACAAAGCCATTTAATATGGTGTCTCTTACTGATTTAATGCTGCTCCTCTCTAATTCTGTCTAGGAGCTTGTGAAGAGTCGTCTCTTCACCAAGAGTCGACTTTAGCATTTTTTTCACTTTCCCCCTGCTACATCAGCGAAATATGTCTACCTCATCGCTAAGAGACGTCCTATTAAATGGCTTTGTACATGCCCTTACCCGGTTTATTTCCGTCGGTAACAGCCACTTCAATGCATATAAATACATGAATACTAAACGGCCCTACTAACAATGCGGTTACAAGATTAAATATATCACTCCTGGCATGGATCTTCTAGCCTGTCGACTTCAATCAGAAGAGGAAGACAAGCAGACAAGAAGAAAATGAGAGGTGTTGTGACTTAAAAGGAATTAATGATGTCAAATCAAAGTGAGAGGAGCTGGAAATTAGAATTTGATGAGGGTGGGAAGTTAAAATATTCCCACGCTCATATCATAGACGGTTTTTTAGAAAGAACTATCTCTAATGCATTATTATTTGAGAAGGCGCTATTATTAGAGAAGGCCAGCTGTCTCTGATAATATTAGATACGTGTCACATAAAAACTGTTTCTGATGAGGGTATACATCTTACAGACAGCTCGTCTTAATGTTCTTTCTCATGTTGAGATTGACTATCTGGCAGCACTTATCACAAACAATTTTTACCTAAAATATTAGAACCGTCTATGATAGGCGACCAGTTCTACAGCAGTGTACAATGACATCAATCCACAACACCGTCACATGGCATGCACCGCCAACCATGCAGCAGATGTTGCGATGCCGCCCTCTGATCCGAATGTGAGCTAGGATAGCAATAGTCCCATGCACGGAGAAGGTCTCCAAGGCCCAATGGACTGTCGGTGGGCAAAAGCCCAATATTAATAATAGATGTTTTTTGTGAGTTAAATCTCTGACGACCTATACAACTTAACTTCGAACCAAATACAGCATCAGCACATAGCAAAGAGGCAGGAAATAAGTTAGGTTATGTGCAACCCATGCCCATTTGCATTGCTATGGTCTCATGTCCATGAAGTTAATTACAATTGTGTGTATGTGTCTATATTTAGGAAAAACTCGCCCTCCTATTTGTTTCACCGTATGAACATCGCATGCATTACTCCAAGATGGTTAATATGAGCATGTTCGGATGCCCACACGAGGGGCAGCCAGGCCTGACCAAGCCACGAGATGAATGTTTGGTTGCCTGGCCAGAACCCCGAGCCATGCCACATGATGCACTTGAATAGCTAGCTCAACCCGGCCCATGGGAAAGAAGGATTTTGGTGGTTTCACATGGGCCTGCTTGCGCTATTCAGGCATGGCATGGACGAGGGACGTGGAGCGAGTGCGGAGCGGGAGCTTGAGGCAAAGCAAGCGTGGGACGAGGATGAGATCGCCTTCGCATGGTCCGTCACAGATATAGGTGGCCAAACGGGCCGCACGGCACGGCCCGGCCCAGGCACGGCACTACAAGAGCTTAGCCATGCCGTGCCGACACGGCAGCACGACCGGCCCATAGTGCCCGTGCCAGCCCAGGCACGAAAATTTTTAAACATCTCAAAATACAAGTCTGAAGTTCCAGATTTCAAATATAATGTCTAAAATTTCAAAATAGCTCACTAAAACTGATTCAGACCACCAAAACAGACCAAAAACATATAGTTCAAGCTTCAAAATAGACAAATAGTTGAGCTGTTGTGCAATGGCTGCCTCATTAAAAACCTATCTAGGTAAAAACTCACACCTTGTGAGAAAACCCTAGATAGGAAAAGAGTACAGCCCAGCTCCAAATGTTCAAGTTACATTACAGTCCATACAGGCATACAGTCCATTACAAAAGATTACAATCAGGGCATGAGCACATCGGCCATTAAGCGACCTCAGAGGTTCATCAAGAAAAGATTAGAGAAAGAATCTTCAAGTTCTTTGTCCTCCAAGGTGTGCTGAGCCCTTGCTTCCCCTTGCTCCCAATCCTTGATGCAGGCCAGCATCTCCACCATATCAGATGTCAAACGACATCGCCGCTCCTCAATGATCCTGCCAGTTAGACTAAATGCACTTTCTGATGATATAGTAGAAATAGGCACAGTCAAAACATCTTTAGCTAAGATAGAAAGAACAGGGTATGTAAGTTTGTGCTCATGCCACCAGGTCAAAAGATTGAATTCATCATCATACTTCTGGACAGTGTCACTGTCCAAGTATGATGACAATTCAGAACCAACCCCAAGAGATCTTTGCACACTGCTTGCTTGTCGCTTGCGACAAAGCACTTGCAGATGTTCTTCTAGAAAGATTAAGAGAAGTAGTGGAGGGAGAACCAACTGAAGCAACAGGATCATCATCACCATATATCATATCCCAATTAGTCCTTTTCTTACCAGTTTTGGGTGGATCTGAAGGCCTCTGCAATGGCACCGCACCAAACTTGATGTCATATTTGTTAAAGATTTCGAAAGTCGTTCTCTCACATAAGTTAAGTATGCGAATAATTAGATTGTGTAAGATTAGACAAAATAGAGAGCACTCTATTGAAACCCCTCAATTTAGCTCTAGGATCCGTAATGAATGCAAAGGAATAAAGAAGTGGTATGTCCTCCAATACTTAAGGAACTTAGTTTTCATAGGGACCACCACGTTCTAAGCATTTGATCATTCTCATAAGTGTTTAGATGTTTGGCAATCTGAATGATATAATGCAAGATTAGTGGAGAAGTTGGATAGTACACACCGACGGTACACATGTTGAATCATAAAACAATTCAAGGAATTCCAATATTTTTTCAGCAACATACCAATGTGCATCACCAAAAGCAAAGCATTATCACCTTCACCCCTGGGGTAGTGTGTCTGGATGAACACATCAAATGTGTTTTTATAAGGTACTAGGTGCTTAAGCATAATGTAGGTAGAGTTCCACCTCACATCCATATCCAAACCAAACTTACGAGGACGTTCCGACATAGCAATGCAGTAACTTTTATATAAAGCAATGCTACCGTTAGAAGAGTTTAAAAAAGAAATTGCAGTTCTAAATGCCTCAAGATAAGGCTTGAGCCTCTTCAAACCAGACTTGACAATAAGGTTAATTATATGGCAAGCACATCTTTGATGCAAGAACATGTCACCAACATAACCAGATAGTAAAGGTGTGAGTAATGACATAGCAGTTGTATTAGAAGATGCATTGTCCAAAGTGATAGAAAAGGTCTTATCAGCTAGACCAAACTCATCTACCACACCATGCACACGCCAAAGAATGTTACGACCATCGTGAGAGACATCAATAAGCCTCAAGCCTATGATCCTCTTCTCTAATTCCCATGTACAATTAACAAAATGAACTACCACACTAAGGTAATCTTCCTTAGCATTGCCAGACCAGATATCAAATGTAATAGCAACAGAATTAACATTGGTTTTTAAAGTTTCCACAAGTTTAGCACGTTGCTCATTGAAATACTTAGCAATATCTCTAGTTGTGGTTTGTCTAGAGACAGTAGCAAATCTAGGGTTATGGGATTTCTTAATGTACTCCTCAAATGCAGGATGCTCAGCTAAACAGATGGGAAGATCAAGTCTAGCAATCAACTTACACATCTCGAGCGTGCAACACCAAAGATTGTACTCCCAAAATTTTGGTGTCCCATCAAGATTGTCTTTGGGCAGGTCCGAGACATGGTTGATTTACCATGTTTCTTCATGCATGCAACTCTATGCCGTGACAGATGCCCAAGACCACCGGTTGACCCTAGCGTAAAGTAAGGCTTTGCAGAGGAGGCACTTAGCTTGAACCCTTACCTTCTTACCATCAATTACCTTGAAGATCTTCTCAAAATCATTCCACACATCAGAGGTGGAAGGTCGCTCCCTAGCTTTCCCCTTCCCCCTGCCACCACCACCGGCGCAAGTGCTTGCAGCCTGGGATCCCGTCCCAGCACCCTCGCCAGCCTCGCCGCCACCATCGCCAATCTCGATAGGGTCAGCCTCGCCGCCAACAGGCTTCCTGTCTCGCCCATGTCTTCCTCGTCATCTCCGCGCATCCCCATCATCCGGAGGTCATCGTTGACCGTGTGTCCGTCGTCGTCGTCGTCCATCGCCGGCTCTCCGGTTCCTTCAACGGCTTAGGGTTAGGCCTAAACCGGAGCACCGAAGTCGCCGGCGAGGTCAACGACGGACGGATCCGGCCGTCTGGTTCCTCAACGGATCTAAGAGCAAAGAAGCAAAGAAGAAGAAGCCAAGAATCTACTAAGCGGTCAAGGATGAACTGATGAAGAGATCAAATCGAGAAGGGTTTACGGCTTACCTCGCGATTTCGTGAATCCGGAACACCAGATCGGCCGTAGAGGTCGAGGATGAACGGATCTAGGACTAGGAGATGATGAATCGCCACAAGGGAACTGGAAAGGGGATGGATCTGAGCTCCAGTGGCGTGCCGTGGCTGCGAGGCGGTGCGCCAGTGGCGGTGAGGCACCCTGGCGTCGTCGCGTCGTCGCGGCGTGGAGCAGGAGGGGAGAGACCGAGAGAGACAAGAGCGAGAGTGGCGGCGAGGCACCCTGGGCCTGGCGTCGTCGCGCCGTGGCGGCGTGGAGCAGGAGGGGAGAGAGACGAGAGCGAGAGCGGCGGTGAGGCGTGGAGCCGGCGGCGAGGCCTGGAGCAGGAGGGGAGAGAGACGAGAGCGAGAGCGGCGGCGAGGCGTGGTCGCATGGAGCAGGAGCCAGGAGGGGAGAGACCGAGAGAGACGAGAGCGAGGGCGAGGGTTTCTGAGGGGAGGGCCGGGAGGGGGAGGCCGGAGGCCGCGTCATAGTGTGGTGATGTGGTCGAGTGGGCTGCGGCCTGCGGCCTGCGTGGGATGCGGGCCGCATCGTGCTGCCTGTTAAACGGGCCGTGCTCGTGCCGGCCCAGTGGGCCGAGGTGGCGGCCCAGGCACGGCACGGGGCATCGTGCCGTGCCAGCACGGGCACTATAGCAATCGTGCCGTGCCGTGCCTGGGCACTACGGGCCGTGCCGTGCCTAGTGCCGGCCCGTTTTGCAGGGCCCATTTGGCCACCTATAGTCATAGAGCAACAGGTCAAAATCTTTTGGACCATCTCTCCTCAAAAAGCCCCCTTAATAAGGGAGTGCTTCCTTGTCCTTATAAAGGGTTGCAACCCTCCCAACTTTTGATATGGGACTATTCCCAATAATCTCTCCCTTACGTATTGAGCCGACATTATCTAGGAACCAACTAGACTCTGACACCACTTTTTAGCCGGACCGTCACACTTAGCGCGTCCGAACCCTAGGTCATTGGACCGCTACACCCACCAGCCCAATACAAAGCAATGGATCAAGGTCTCTTAGTCCATCTCCCTCCCCCCAAAAAAGCTAGCTCGATGAGGGGAGCTCACTCACCATTATAAACTATGATCCTATGATCCAACCTCCCAGCTTCCGAACTATTCCCAACAATCTCGGTGACGAGTGGACGTAGCCAAGCAGCAATTTGCTCCCCTTCGGCTGATTTGTCCTCGATCACAAGAGGTGGCGATGGCGAGGAGATGCCGGAGCATGGGGCACCGGACCACGAGGCAGCAGCGCGGTGGTGTGCGGGAGCACGGGCCAGCCGTGGCGGCACTTGAGCCCACGTGAGGGAGCATGGGGTGGCCCTGGCCTAGCTCGCAACGCAGGAAACCATGGGACGGGAGCACCGAATTTACGAGGAGATCGTGGCACGGGGTGCATGTGCCAGCCATGGCGGTGCTCCAAGCCATAAAGGGGAGCAAGGGATACGACCTAGTTTGCAACATGGGGAGCCATGGAGGTGGGGTATCGGAGTGAGGATACTTGATGAAATAGCTTCTGTCTAATGCAACCTCAAATGCAGTTTACCAAACACAAGTTTGCACATACTGATAGGCTCAAGAGATACGGACAACCTAACACGAGGAAGTTGCACACGATCAACCTAGCTCCCATGAGTCTATGCCTTGTGTGAGCTAGCACTACCAGCGAAACAGCCACCACAACCGGTTCGAAACAGGTTTCAGAATCGGTTTTGGAACTAGTTGTAGGCAACCGCGACTGATGCTCGCGGGAGCATTAGAAGCGGTTCTACGAACCGCTTCTAGTGGTGTCTAAAAAGGTAAAAAATATTGGGGTATGTGGGATTTGAACTCAGGACCTCACCCCTCCTCGTGATCCACGTCTCACCCAGCTAGCCAACGCTCTTTGATGAGATAAGGCAAGCTTTCCTTTTAACAATTTAAAAAATAGGCCTCTAGCAATGGTTAAATAATATTGAACCCTTCTAAAGCCCCCTCAGAAGCGGTTAAATACTGAACCCCTTCGCTGCTTGGGTTTTAGAAGAGGTTCGTGTCCCCAACTGCTGCTAGAGGTGCTTGGGGCTTTAGAAAGGGTTCTGACATGAACCCCTTCTGTTGCTTGGGCTTTAGAAAAGGTTCGTATTACGAACCGCTTCTAGAGGCTTTAGAAGGGGTTCGTATTACGAACCGCTTGTAGAGGGGGTTTTCTGGTATGACCTATTGAACCGCTTGTGTTGCAACTATTAGAAGCAGTGCGTATTGAACCGCTTGTGATGTAACGCTTGTAATGCCCTGTTCTCCAGTAGTGTAGTCTAGGATGAACCGGCAACCAAATAGGCAAATGTGTGCCATGCAATTACATCTTCCCCTCGGGTCACTATCCACATGTCTGCAGTTTCTTTTCTACCGAAGGGAGTAGATCAACTAGCCTATGCGCTCACATGTTCATCTGTATGTAGATGAAATAGCTTCTGTCTAATGCAACCTCAAATGCAGTCTACCAAACACAAGTTTGCACATACTGACAGGCTCAAGAGATACGGACAACCTAACACGAGGAAGTTGCACATAATCAAACTAGCTCCCATGAGCCTGTATGCCTTGTGCCAGCTAGTCTAGGATGAGCTGGCAACCAAATGGGCAAATGTGTGCCATGCAATTACATCTTCCTCTTGGGTCACCATCCACACGTCTACAGTTTCTTTTCTACTGAAAGGAGTAGATCGACTAGCCCATGCGCTCACATGTTCATCTGTATGTAGATGCTTAATTACTCGATCCAGCATCGATCATAACTCGTTGATATGACAGTCGACAGACAGACTGGGAACCAGCAGGGATATGGTCCACGGCGCTGACCCCTAAGGGATCACAAACTCCTAGGAGTGGCACTGGAGCCATAGTGCTCCCTGTCTAGTCCGTACCATTGTGATAAACCTAGCTAATATTCCCGCAGCGGCAGCACGTCAGGGACCGGAGGGACAGACGACACAGCAGCGGAGGCCTGCAGGCTGAGCTAGCGCCCGCTGCTCTGCATGCTGCCTGCAGGAATCCGCGCTCGCTTTTCCATCCCAAAGATGAGCACGAGGGCAGAGGCGCAGAGCGAGTTCTTGGCCGGTGCAAGAGCTAGCTCCTGAGTCCTGATCCTCTCTTTCTTCAGAGGAGGAGGAGGAGCGTACTACAGAACTATTAAATTCCTTTAATTTGGACAACATTCATCGACATTCAAGGCAGGGCAAAGGGCTTCGATGCATGCATGATCAATCCTAACAGTTCTTTGGCACAGAAGGACCAAAGCTGAAGCTCCAACGCATGCATGCATGTGTATGCAGATAGCGAGCAAGCGAGCCCTGAGAGGCGAGGGCCTTTAGGCTTTAATTTGTACGTACGTACGTGGTGGTCCTCGTCAACTCAACCTCGACTGCGATCGAGACGGAGACGAGCGCATGACGGATCGAGCGTGCAGCACAGACACATCGATTACACACGACGTACGCACGCTTTGGCGCAGTAGCTAGCTTGGCGACGCATGCAGATGAAGCAGCTAGCTAGATAGCTCGCGCGGGGGAGGATGGGCCCTGAGCTATATGGTGTCCGGCCGGCCGCCGGTGCGCATGGACCCGTACGTCGTCGTCACCGCGCACGCCGGCCGGCCGGGAGATCATTTGTACATATGTGCCCCACACATGTTGCTCTATATGCGTGTGTACTTGCCGCGCGCCAAGATTCCCTCCTAGTGCATGAGTATGCGCTTCATCTATCTGTGGTTACACGTACTGTTGATCAGAACTACTAGCTTGAGGGCTCGGTCTACATATGCATGGGACAGTTGATCAGGCCTACCTAGGTTTTTTTCCTGAGATCTCGATCTCTCGATCTCCCCTTCTGTGAAAGAAGATTGAGAAGTGGCACGTAGCAGATTCAGATATGCTTGTGTTTATTTTTCACATTAAGTATATCTCAGAGACAACTTAAGGGTCGTTATATGTTTTTTAGAGATTTTTTACTGGTCTTGAAGAGGTACTGGGAGGTATCACAATTTCTAGTGTTAATCTGTGGACTGTGGTATCTCCTGGTACCTTAACACTAAGAGGTAAAATTATGGTACCTCCCGGTACCTCCTCAAGAACCATAAAAAAGCTCTTTTTTTACCGTAAAACAGTAGGCAAGGTGCCCACTGCTACGTAATAATAGAATAAAATTAAATCTATGTACAAAGAAATTATTTACAGAGAAAAACAGCAGGCAAAAAGAGAGATGATCATCGTATCTTGTTGTACCAAAAATGGATATTTCGTAAATATTTTGGTTTTGCCTGATGGATAACCATAGCAAGTTTACCCTTCAAAAGCCTCTTCTAGTCTCGAAAATTATGTGGTTAATTTCTGAAGATGGCGACATTTCTTGTTTTCCGGATATATTGTCTAAATCACCAATATAATAATATACATGAAAAAAAATTGTTGCACTTTTCTCCGCAACTATATGACTGTCTAAAAAGGGTATCTTTGACCGATCTTTTGTTTTATTTCTGTGGGATCTTTTTTCTTAGCAGCATGTAAATTAAATCATGTGTCATCAGTTTTCTATTACATTATATATATATATATATATATATATATATATATATATATATATATATATATATAAAATGTAATAGACATGGGGGAGCTAGTGCCCCAGCATCCCCAAAATTTGAGGAAATATATTGGCAGCGGCGTAGCATATATGGTCTTTGGCCGAGCGCGTAGGTTATCTTATTGGAGTTACGTAGACAATCACTACTTATATTTGATTTACATGTTGACAAATAGTATACAATTTTTTTGGGAGGGAATAGTACATACAATTCATTCGTACTTGTATTGCACCTAGGATCGATATTGCTGATTGAATTTATTGCGTGGGCTTTAGACTTGTGAGTGAATGTGTTCATGCCCATTGTAATTTTTTTTAACTCCGCCACTGTTGGTTGGTTCGAAATAAGTAGTGATATTTAAAGGAAATTTTTAATTTTTACATTTATATTTTATTTTTTGTGGCAACTTTTCCCTCTGAATACATGTCGTGCGTGCAGCTAGGAAATTAACATGCTCACTGCTAGATTCCTGCAAATCCCTAACAGGGAGAAACTGTCAGCATGTGATAATTCCAGCTCTGGTAACCCTCGATGGTTTTTTTTGAATTCAAGTTATGCATTCACAAATATTTGCAAACCCGCGCATGTGATAATTAAAGTTTTCATTTTCGGAGGCATGTCAACGTACCAAAAGTGTCGGTGACAGCCGGAGCTACTTGCTAGCAATAGGTCACCGGCCCGTACAGCAGGTGGCATCATAGTTGCGAGAATTAACTCCTACTCCCACACGTACAGTCGAATGGCAGAAAAATATTTATTGCTAGGCATCTGTGCTCCTAGAGAACACCCCATAGTGGTGAGAAAAAGATTGAGGTGACCCCAATCACTAACGGACTGTCACTGCACCTGCATGAAGTGATCACATCGATCGCATCTGCATGGGACAAAGCTGCTGCCTCCGCATCGATCTTTGCTAGAGACGACATCACCTTATGCTTGCTCGTGTTATAGTACTTGCTAAATTTGCTGCGCATGCACTCGGTCACGATGATTAATTTCTGATGTTAGCAGACATTCCGATATACTACCTCCGTTTCACAATGGTTGTAGTCTTAGCTAAATGTACACAAAATAAGGAGACATGAAAAATGACTTACCTACCCTCATTTAATGAAGGGTAGTTGAACAGATTAGGTTAAATAGATGACTGCATTGATGAAGGGTACAAAGGTTATATTGGCTCTAAAGTTGTATTGGAATGTGAGAACTACAACCATTTTGATAAAAATTTTGAATGCTAAAACTACAACCATTGTGAAACGGAGGTAGTATCATTTAATTACTAGGCTTCTCGAATTTTATGCAGTATTGCAAAGCTTAGCTAAGCCACATGTATGAGAACATATTTTACTTTGTTAGCTACCTCTACACCATCTACCACCACGTATATAGCCTTTATACTTTTTTCATGCGAAATTTAAACTACGCATAACTAAGATTCAAACTTAGAACCTCTTGGTTCTAACCCAGCCATTCTAACCATCTCACCCATTAGCACCTTTTGACATATATAGAATATGCATATCATTTAAACCTTTTTTCTGAATCTTTTAATAACTTTTTGACTATACAAATGACGTTAAATAGAAAATTTTTCACTACAAAGTTGTATATCTTGTCGAAGGCTACAGTTTTTATGTAAAGATTGTTTTTATCCGACTTCATTTGAATAAGTTATAAATTTTTTAAAATTTTAATGATTATTTAGGCATCTATGTTGCTTCAAATGGAAAACATCAACTACAAAGTTTTATATCTCATCGAGAGCTATAATTTACATATAAAGTTTATTTTTATACGAGTTCGTATGAAACAATTATGAAATTCAGAAGATCTATAAATTCTGAAAATTACTTTCACTAGCGATTCTTTTAGAGAACCGCCAGTGATACTTCCACTATCACTAGCAGTTCACCGTCAGTAATACTTTTACTGGCGGTTTTCTTATAGAACCGCTAGTGATAGGTTCACTATCACTGGCGGTTTTTTCGGGTTTCTGGTCGAGACGAAGCAGGGCAGATCATATCACTGACGGTTTTAGATGAATCTGCCAGTGATGAAGGGTCAAGGATGAGCATTTCTGTAGTAGTGGATACTTTCGACTATTACAGACACATTTTTTAGTCGGTTTAGAAATCATCTCTGATAGTGGTTCCGAATCATTTCTAATGATATTTTTCTGTAGTAGCGATCACCAGGGGCAGACCTGGGCTCAGGGCTGGGTGGGCTCAAGCCCGGGTCGTAGGCCTACTAGTAAAGGTACTCCTCAATAGAATTAGCCCGGTAAAATTTATGGCAAGGCAGCCCAGTCCGAGGTGGTAGATTTTAGCTCGGGGCTCAATGAGATTCTGGGTCTGCCCCTGGTAGTGACGATTTAGAGTTCTCCACATGTTGATCCAATGGCCGCGCAAGCGGCACCATTTTATTTTGGTATATTTCGGGGTGGAGCGGGATTAAAGTGCATGCATAGAGTAAATTAATTGTTACTGCATACTTGTACTCAATGTAAATAATTTTTTTTTACTTGAAGCAAAAGGGTGGCCCGGCCAGCTTGGCCCTAAACATTCTCTGCCACTGGTATATTTGATGAACTGATATATAGTAGCCATTTTAATTGGTATATTTTGTTCAATTTTTTTTTTGCTTAGGGCCAGGGGCTATGGCCTGGCTATAGCGTGGCCCTACCCATGCTCCACCACTGGTATATTTTATATTTATATATATATATATATATATATATAGGGGTGCGTATATTTTCTGACCAATTGACTGACCGAATCAATACAGATAGTGATTCAGATAGTTTTACGGATATCCAACTAGTTTTCTCGGATATGGATACGGATATGGATAGTTTGTCCCGAATTCGGATAGTGGACATCCAATGGATACGAGAATATCCAATTTTTTAATCGAATAATATCTGAATATATATGAAATAGGAATATTATAAAAAAATATGTCTCGGTGCCTCCTTAAGACCTCCTTTTAGGTTTTCTTCTTGCCCCTAAAAAAACCTGTTAGGTTTTTATTTTGTCGAGCTCCCACCAAATTCATTTAGTATATAATTAGTGTATAATTATGTAAAATGCACTCAGCACTCATTCTATTTCCCTTCAAGTTTAATTATTAATCAATTGTTTGTTCATAATTTATCGTTGGTTTATTATATATGTGTTATAAACGATCTCCATTTCCGTATTATCCGACTAATAATATTCGCATCCCTATAGAATCCGATATATATCTGCTCCGTATTCGAAACTTATATTAACCGACAGTATTCATATTCTTATCTGACATTATTCGTATCCGACTTGGTATCTGGTAAAAAATATAGATACAGATACGTAAACGGGATAAATGATATCTAACCGTATCTGATTCGACTACATCCCTAGATATATAGTAGCCATTTTAACTGGCATATTTTGTTCAATATAATCTTGACGCATCGATTGGTCGAGTCTATCTCTATGTCTTTGTCGTAGTTAGTTTTGTCAAGTATAAGTCTGTGGGCAAGACCAGCCAAGAGTCTAAAAGATGTTTATGAGTACAGATTTATGTTCGTATGGAAGACGGGGAGAACTGCATGCTGTGTGTATAGCGAGAGGTTTGTGTCTAGTTTGGTAAGAAGAAAATGAGTTGGGTTAAAAATGTACCCAGTCAAGAATAGAGGAGAAAACTACCTCCAAATTAGCTATCTTTTTATGCTATTTTTTATTTTTTTAGAAACAGAATAAAATTCTGACCTCTGTCGTGAGACGTACAAAATCTTATATATATAGCATGTCGTACTGATCCTAGAGATCAAACCTGGACATGTGGCTTTTAGGCTATTAACTTTTGTATTTCCCTGCTCATGTAGGCGATCTAAAGGCCTTCAGAACAGGTAGTGCTTACAACATATTATCGACCTGTCGCAGTAATCACACTTTTACTAGAAGTAATCATGCATTTGCGAATCTTACATTTTGACATGGCTTAGAAACCAACATATTTTTATCCAGCTAGGGGTGCATGGTAACTAGTAATTAAAGAATCGGGAAAGGGGGAATGATGCATGCATGCACCAGATCCAACAAGCGAATCGAATCAAAATGTAAATGTAGTGTGAGTTGATACTTGTTAGCGCATGGAGACGAGTCAGCTTGTTGCTTTACGTGGGGGGGAGAAAAGCTGAGGGGATCAAGCTACGGGGGGACACGGAGCATGTTGGTCAGTGCAGAGCTGGTCGATGCAGCTTTGCATATATGCATGTTCGTATGGCTAAGCTCTAGCTTAGCTCAGCTTTACATATGGACGGAGCTAGCTTGCATGCACTGGTGTTCTCCACTAGCTGCCTCACTAGCTAATCCATCTCTCTCTCTCTCTCTCATCAGTGTGTGTTTACATGTTGGGGGTTGGGGACAGAGTACCGGCTCTTATGGGACAATGATTTATGCATCATGGTCTCCCACTATTGCCCAGCAGCACTCCAATGGAAGCCTTTGGCCACCATCAGCCTCAAGGCAACAGGATCTTTCTCACTTTCATCTTGCCTTTATTCCTCTTGCTTTCGTCCCTCACTCTCTCACCCATATCTCTACAATCTTTTACCCTCCAAGGAAGTACGTACTTCAAATCCCCGGCATCTAGAGCAGCACTCGCAGCCCTTGATTTGGTGCCTACTGTATGTGTAACTCCAGATGATATAGTCCAGCAACTTGCAAGAGTTAGAAAAGGAATAACAAATCTAGTAATTAAATTCCCAAGTTTTACATGATGATATATAAGTTGCTGGAGCTAATGCCATGCACTACTAGAGAATAGGCCTTTAATACCGGCACATCCGTCCCGGTTGAACACGAACCGGTACTGATAGTGGCATCAGTCCCGGTTCATGGCTCCAAGACTTCAATCCCGGTTGGGCTCTGACATCAGTCCCGGTTCGTGATACAAATCGATACTAATAAGTCCTTTGGCAGGCGGGTACAAAACAGCTAACATGGGTGCTCATCAGTCCTGGTTCGTAACACGAACTTGTACTGATGCCTCCTCATTAGTCGGGCCGGGGTTCGTGTTACGAACCAGGACTAATGCTTCGTTTGAGGAAAGTTCAAATAAAATACATATCCTAGTTATATTAGAACGCGTGGAGGGTAGGTTGGCTAGAAGGGTGAGTGGGTAGTCTTGAAGTCTTAGGTTCGAGTCCCACTACTCTCATATATCCGCGAGTTATTTTTAAATACCATTCCCCAGTAGTGATGCAAAGGTTTCAATTTTCGTTTGGTGTTCGAAATTTGAGATGAGGCCAGTAGCGGTTTTTCATGAATTTCGCTTGGAAGCCGGTAGAATTAAAGCGTAGAAAATTCATGCTATTTCAAATTTTGTATTGAGGCCTTGAATTTTGTCACGCTAAGGTTTAACCAAAAAACGAAAGAAATTAATTAGAGAGAAATTGTTCGCTTTGAGTCGAAAACCAAAGGAGAACGATTGGTTCTTGTGGCAATTTGGACGGGCATCGCAGCACGAAGGCAGACCGGAGGCGGGTGCGTAGAGGCATGGCATGGGGCAGGATGGTGGTTGTCCACATACTATTCGATGAATTGCCTATTGGAGAGAAGCTGGTTAGGTAAAAGAACATGTAAAATTCATTCTTTCAAAGTAAAAACATGTCAAACATTTCATTAACATTAAAATTATCTTTAGGATTTTTAAATTTTTTTAAAATTTAAATTTGAATTTGAATTTCCGTTTTACCGAGCGGTTTTTCATGTTGTACTCGCGGAATTGTGAACCATGATGCCACAGTAGCCCAAGCAAATAACTTAGAAGCTTCTCTTAACTCAAAAGCGTCATGCAGGTGTATTTGTTGTGTAGGTGCAATTATCACATCCGAAGCCCACTGCCAACCTTAAAGTGCACAAAGGATCGAGAGAATGGATCAAAAGCGGGAAGAACATTTCATGGTCCGTATACATGTTGATTTGGTCGGCTGATACCTAAACCTCCCAAAGCACGAAAACAATTCTACCATCCTTCAAGCAAAGAACTGTGACTGTACGTCTAGCAAGAAGAAATTAATGTCGCATGATAACGCCACACGTGTCAACGTCTCGAGAGCGTTAATTCATGAGCAACGCCACAGCCGGCACCTTTATATGTAACGATAAGTGGCTGAACACCACTTGGTTTGTGACTTGTGAGTGACATCTGTATTCCTTCGATCTATTAATGGTCAATTCCTTCTTTTTAAAAAAATGGTCGAGTCAGACTACATTAACATGCATGGATAATCTTGATTTGAGGGTAACATGGTCTTTTCTATTAAGTTGAATGCACCAGCCAGTTCACCCAAAAGCCTAATCTGATAGGCAAAGGTGAGCAATTCACTTATACTTCCAACACTAGCTCCCTCCTCACGTGGAGGCTCCCTTATGCTCAGACGTGGAATAGGAATGGACGACAATTTTTTTATTTAAATTGCGTCTATCAGGATTCAAACTCGAGACCTCTGGCTCTAATATCATATTAAGTTGCATGCACGACTAGTTCACCCAAAAGTCTAAGCTAATGAGGAAAGATGGACAATTCACATATATTCACTACTAGAGAACAGGACATCACAAGCGGTACATCATAACTGGTTTAATACGCACCGCTTTTAATAGTTGCAACACAAGCGGTTCAATAGTTCATGACAGAAAACCCCTCTACAAACGGTTCGTAATACAAACCCCTTCTAAAGCCCAAACAACAGAAGTGGTTCGTGTCACGAACCCTTTCTAAAGCCCCAAGCACCTCTAGCAGTGGTTGGGACACGAACCCCTTCTAAAGCCCAAGCAACAGAAGGGGTTTGTATTACGAACCGCTTCTAGAGGGGGCTTTAGAAGGGGTTCGTATTACGAACCGCTACTAGAGGCCCATTTTTCGAATTGTTAAAAGGAAAGCTTGCCTTATCTCATCAAAGAGCACGCGTGGGTGGGTTGGCTAGCTGAGTGAGGCGTGGGTCACGAGGAGGAGTGAGGTCCTAGGTTCAAATCCCATATACCCTAATATTCTTTACCTTTCTAGACACCACTAGAAGACTAGAAGCGGTTCTATAGTAGAACCGCTTCTAATACTCCCGCAAGCATTAGTCGCGGTTGCCTACAACCGGTTCCAAAATCGGTTCTGAAATCTGTTTCGAACCAGTTGTGGTGGCTGTTTCGCTGGTTTCTAACATTTTCTATGTGTTGAGTGATGAGAGAGGTGAGATATAGTAGATGCAGGTAGATACGGACATTGCATTAACATGTAGCGAGGCATATCGTGACAGGGGTGCTTTTGCCCTGATTGACTAGCTGAGGGACATCAACACGCATGATTTCCTACGTCGCTGTTTCCGTTTCAAGCAGACGGGACGCTGCAGGTCATAAGGAAAAAAAGTAGGATTTAGTGCATCTTTTTTTGACTCCACGCAAAGGAAAGAACGAATTTGCCCTCCTATCTGGATGAGTTGTACATAGCCTCGAGAGAAAAAAGATTAAAAAATTGTTTTGAGAGGTTCAAGAAAAAACACTAAGATTTTTTTAAAAAATGACTACAATTGAGAAAGCATTTGACGTGTAAAAAAGACAAATTTTCTGTTGTAGACTTGTAGATTATATTTTAATTTGATCAAAGACTGGAACAAGGCTTGTAAAAAAGACAAAAATTCTGTTATAGACTTGTATATTATATTTTAATTTAATTAAAGACTGGAACAAGACTAGGGGTGTGTTTCTTTTTGCGTTTGCGTTGCGTTTGCTTATAAGCTAGAAATTTGTTATTTTTGTACAAGTAAAACGCTTTGACGTTTGGTAGCCAATTTTTGTAGATCTTACTATTTCTTCTCAAATCTCTCGAACCATTTTTTCTATAATTTTTTGATCCCTCAGAGGTCCTAATCGAGGAGCTACAAATTCTCAGCTTAAACGCAACCGCAACCGCCGAAAGAAACACTACCTAGATGGATACATAGAGACCAGCGCCCCCAACTCATTTACACCATCAGGAGAAGTCATTGAACTCATCTTATGTGGAGCGTTTTATGTGGCGTGCAAATAAATTATATTCCACTGATCCAACCAACTGGTAGAGTTAGACTAAACATGGATGAACACTCCAAATATGAGGCCAATTTGCTCTTTTCCATTTGTCAAGTCAATAAAGAGTGATGTGAGATATAGTCTGTTTGGTTTTCTTGCTGGACCTTGCCAGACCTTACTCAGCAAAGTTAGCTGTTTGGTAGAAGATAAAAGGCTTGCTTTGCTCTGCAAATTAGGTTGCTCTCACAAGGAAAACCTTACAAGGCCAC
The DNA here is from genome assembly GCA_036346145.1 of Olyra latifolia. Classification (NCBI taxonomy): domain Eukaryota; kingdom Viridiplantae; phylum Streptophyta; class Magnoliopsida; order Poales; family Poaceae; genus Olyra; species Olyra latifolia. Next base: position 35,082,914 of record CM070524.1, on the reverse strand, counting down.
AAGAGAGCCAGGCCAGGAGAGCTAATTTGGCTCTCTTGCATGGGCAAGGTTTGTGTGCACGGAGAGGGGTTGTGAGGAGAGAGAATTTTAAATTTTCATTTAAAAATTGTCAACATTTGACCAAAAAAGTTGAGCAACCAAATTAAAATGTAACTATTTTTTTTATTTTTGTGCCAAAATTTTAAAATGCAAAAAAAGAGAGAAAAGTTACAATTTTTTTATCTGTTTTACTTCAAAAAATTCAATTTTTGGTCAATAGCGGTGTAGTGAAGGACAATTGTCTTTTCACATGTCGCTAGACCATGTGCTGTCACCACTGTTGCCGCAAGTGAGGAAATGATGTCGCGTCGTTGGTGAGGAAGCTGCCACATGGAAGGAAGCCAACATCTAGGTAAATCCACACTGAAGGAAGCAAGCTGCGTCTATGAGAGAAAGCATCGATGAAGCTCGAGGTCGGGGCCAACCACAGCGCTCCAAACTAGGGCAGCAGGCTGGCGGCACTTGAGGTTAGGCGGATTGTTCGGGGAAGGGGACAACAGAAGGTGGAGATAGATCAACTTGGCTAGGAGGGAAGAGCGGCAGCGTTGGCCTGGCTAGGAGGAGGGTCGGTGGTTGAACCCCCCCTCCCCCCTCTCCCCCTCCCTGTGAGAAGATGCAGTGGGCTGGCTCTATTGGGAGAGGGGCGACCATAATGGCCAACATGAGGAGACGGTGCATGAGAGAGACCGGCAATATCATGGCGGCTACATAGAGAATAGAATGGGGGGGTGGTGAAGTAGCAAATGTGGGAGACCTAGGGTTAGATAGATAGGGGAGGAATGGGCTTATGTTGAATATAGCTCATTGAGCTATTGAAGTCCCACGATGAAGCTTTTTCCGGTCTCTATCCCTATTCCACCCATCGGAGAGGACAAAACCTCCCTTCCCGTCCCCTAATAAGGGATTTCTACGCCTGGAAACGGAGAAGTGGGCCATTGCCATCCCTAGGACCAATTAAGTACCAACCGATAATAAGGGCTCTATGGTAAAATCAGCGGCAATTCTTGTCGTATAAAGATGCACTCATCCACACCATAGGTCCATATAACCCACAACCGGTAGCTCCCCAAACAAATGATCGAGCCTAAAACAACCAGTCCGGCCAGTCTCATGCTCACAACTCCCCTCTTCTCGGCGGTCATGGAGCACCAGCAGAGAGAGAGGGAGCTCCAGCTTCTCCTGCACCCCACTCCCCGCGACGCCACCGACTTCCACGCCCCCCGGCCGCCACCGAGCCCCTCGGACCACCCCCAGCTCGACCTCAGCCTGTCCATGAGCATTGGTTCGCCGACATCGCCGGCGGCGGCGCCGGCATCGACTGCCGAGCAGAAGAAAGCCGCGGCGGGGGCGGACGTGCAGGTGCAAGCGCTGAAGCGGGAGACGGCGGAGCAGGCCCGGCTGGCGTCGGCGGAGCGGGCGTACGCAGAGCGCGTCATGGAGCTGGCGCGGCGGGAGCTGGAGATGGCGCAGCGAGAGTTCTCGCGGGCGCGGGCCATCTGGGAGCGCGCGCGCGGCGAGGTGGAGAAGGTGGAGCGCATGAAGGAGATGGCCGCCGCGCGCCGGATCGGCTCCGCCGCGCTCGAGATCACCTGCCACGCATGTATGCAGCGCTTCCACCCTTAACTAGCTCCTCATCGTCGTCGCCGTCGCCGTCGCGCCTCCCGTCTCCTCAGCTAAGCCCCTACGTAGCACGTACGGCACCGTACACTGCGCGCGCGAGTCGCTGTAATTCTTCACCCTAGCTAGCTAGCTCACTGCTTATATTAGCTGCTGTTTTATTTATCTGAGAGTGCTTTAGTTTGTGTTAATTAATTAATTAATTCAGCTTCTTCGGATCGTCTAGTTGATTTGATGGATGCATAAAGAGAGAGATATGTTAATCTCTCTTACCTCTTGCTTTGTGGTCGTTGGTTCCATCGTTTCCAGCCTGAAAAGATCAGGGAATCTGACTAGCATGCAGTGAGCTAAGCTACGTACCTTTACTTCCTTTATTACTTAGTGCTATGCCATTCGGATGTGCTGGCATATATCTGTTTAGCAGGACAGGTGATGTGTTGAGGCTAATTATCTCCAAGCTGGTTGATTACCTTTTTATGTAAGAACAATTAATCGTTGGGGCGACGTACTGCATGCAAAACTTATACATCGTAGTAACGAAAGATTTCAGGTAAAAATACACAGAATGGTGATAGAGCCGTGCGTGAATTCGAGCCATGTCGCGTGCATTTACCAGGAAAAAAAAATGCAGTTGCTGTAGTTTGAGGGTTTGGTGCATGGGGGAGAAAATTAAATGAAAACGAGTGTATAGGTGGACCATAGTGCAGATGTTGTCTGGTCCTCGCCATAGATCCAAGAAGCCTAGCCAGAGGAAGTACTGAAGTAGCATCCGATCCTAGACATATCGAGGGTTTTGATAACCGGTCGACAATCACCCCAAATCGGTAAATTTTCGTTCTTACCGGCCAACTCTGGGATTTTTTTTTTTGCTAGGTCGACGAAGAAGAATTTAGATTTGCATTATTTTTATCATACGTAAAAAGGAAATCCAGAACCATAACAAAACAAATCCGACCGGTCGCTGTATTTCTGCGCTCTTGCCCCGATCGTGGTAAGTTTGTAACAATAACCTTGGTTAAGGCAAGTCTTGGATTCAAGGCCGCAAAAAATGTACTTTTCTTTATCTTTTTCATTTCTCTTTAAAAGGTTCAATTTGTCATTCAAAAATTTTTTTGGCCGAAATTTTCTGATAAACATGATCTTTGGTTCCATTAATTGGTGACACCCGGTAAAAAAAAAGGAACACAACCAGAAGCAGGGGTGAGTGGAACAGCAGCCTTGTCAAAAATGGTGATAGCCAGACAAACCAGCAGGAGTGTTAACCGTGATCTGTTTCTTGCAAGGCTACTCGATTTACTCTTACCCACCATGAACAGTCGCTGCTGCAAGAAGAAATGCAAGCCATGCACATAGGAGGCATGAGCAACATGAGTTGATGCTGTGATTCCAATGCCAAGATGTCGGCACTGGGCAGAAATGATTTCTACTGTGCTGCTACAGACTCCTATCTTTTCTTTTCTTTCCTTTTTTTTTTGCATTCTGTTAAGGACTGAGATTTTCTCGGAATCAGTAGGGCATGAATGTAAGCTGATGCTACCCATGGGCTTCATGTGGAGAACACTATGACAAAGTCATGCACTACATATAGTTGTACCTTAAAACTATATATGCTAGGTAGTCTAGGAGGCAGCAGAAGTAGATGGTATTTGTTGAAGACGAAGTTGCACAAATGTTCAAAGAACTTGCTCGATCATGCAGTTTTGGTCTGTTTGTCGGTTAAGTAACGAGAAGCCGAGAAGGATACCATGGTGGAGATCCTGAAGCTACTTGATTGTACTATTTAGGTTTCTCGAAGAACTTGTTGAAGTGTGCCGCTTGGACTTGATATGTTAATTAAATTGAGGTATACGTAGCAGACTTCAGAGATATGATATATGCAATCCATCAGACGATGAGCAATGTTGCACTACTACAAAACACCACCACATCAGTGCCGGTTCGGAACTGGCATTAGTGCCGTTTTTTGAACCGACACTGCGTAAGTGGCAGTGATAACCTAGGTTATTACTATCGTTTTTGGAACCGGCAATGATAGCCTTATCACTGCCGGTTCTCGAGTAAAAACCGGTAGTGATAGTCCCTGCCGAACTGTGTAAAAAATAGAAAAAAAATATTTTTTTATACCCAAAATCTATACGCTAATCAACTACCACCTACTATAGGTTATTAGGACACGTTTTCACGCGAAATATAAATATTGCGTTACCCTGGACTCAAACCTGCGACCTCTCCACTCTACCCTCATCCTTCTAACCATCCCACCTAATCTCACATTCTTACTTACAAAGGATATGCATACCTTTTAACCTTTACTTATCACTGCCGGTTCTTGACAAAAACCGGCACTGATAATGAGTTATCACTGCCGGTTCTAGCCAAGAACCGGCAGTGATAAGTTCTTTCACTACCAGTTTAAAAATTAGGGGCGGGAGGTCTAAAGAACCGGCAGTGATAGGACTTATCACTGCCGGTTCTTTTCTCAAACCGGCATTAATACTTCACTGTCTGTTTAAGCAACAAACCAACAGTGATAAGTTCTATCATTGCCGGTTCTCAAGCGCACAACCTGCTGAGGCTTACGAACCGGCAGTGATAAGTTATCACTGCCGATTCTGGTCTAACCGGCAGTGATTGGGAGGCACAGATGACCATTTTTGTAGTAGTGTTGGTAGCGTAAAGTGTCATAGTTTGAAATTAATCCAGAAGAACATTCACTCTACTAAGTAGTATATATCTAATGAAAAAGTCTACCTTACCCCTGAACTATTGAACTAGGTGCAGTTAACCCCTGACCTCGAAAACTAGTTAAGCCCCTCAACGTATTCGAACCAGTGCGTTTAACCCTAGAGTGGTTTTTCTAGGTGGTTTTGCCGCATTGATAGCACATGTGCCATTTTTATTTTTTAACCCATTTTCATCTGGAGTCATATGTCATCGATCCCCTCCCTTTCTTCTCTCTTCTTTCATCCATCCTCTCTCTATCATCCGTCCTCTCTTTCACATCCATCTTCTCTCTCTCGTCCTATGATCCGATGTGCCCTAGCATACACCCACTGTGCTGCTCGACTGGGAGGTGGAGGGCAGCGGGTCGGAGGTGACAAAGCTGGGGGCACTAACGATGGGGATGATGAGGTGGGGTACGGATCTTGCTCGAGCCGTAAGGGGCAGAAGCAGCATTGACGGTGGTACGCCGAGAACCTGGCAAATGGGAGAGAGAGAGAGAGTAGAGAGGAGAGTGAGGGTGACAATGCCGATAAGGCTGGAGACAACGTGGCAAAGGAAGGGGGGAGGTGGCAATGTGGCGACACTTCGGCCCCAACACCTCAAGCCGGCGAGCTCATCTGCCCCCAACATGCCGGTCATCCGCTCTTCCTCTACCACTAGCATTGTTAGGGGGGAAGTGAGGGGAAGTAGTGGTTGCGGGTCGATGGGAGCCTCGGAGGAAGGAGAAATGCGAGAATGGGAGGAAGAAGAGGGGAGGGAAGAAAGAAGATAGATAAGAGGATGACATGAGTCCCATAGTTTAAAAATCGGTTAAGAAAAAGAAAATGACATATGTGGACCTAACATGGCAAAATTATACGTGTAGACAGCACATGTGACAATGCTGTTAAGTAAAACCACTTGCAAAGGTTAAGTGCACCAATTTGAATAAGCTGATGCCTAAATAGTTCGTTTTTTCGCTGGCTCAAGTACACCTAGCTAGTTCAATAGTTCAGTGAGCGAAATAAACTTTTTTATATATATCTAATGATTGCTGCGTTATGTCTCGTGGAGTCATGGGAGGTGCTCCCCCTCATTGCTTTGATCTACAAACTGGACAGGTCGATCGGGACATATGAACAATCTTGTAGAAAGTACTGGCATGCCAAGGAACCAACAACACATAGCTTGCAAAGCCTGCCCATGTGCACTGCCCTTTGCATATGGAATCTTGTTCCCACATAATCACTGGTTTTCTGTACAGGCTTATTTGACTGAAGGAAATGAAGATAATGATGATCTTTGTGTAGTGCCCTTGCCGTTTTCTTGTAAAGATTGCTTTATCATGGTTGCCGACAGAGACATATGAGAGATTGTCCTTATTATTGTGTCGAGAATTTCTATACTTCAGAAATGAAATTGCAGAACAAATACCTATTTTACAGCATTGGCAGCATGGTTTTTACCGACTTCAAATCGGCAAAACAAAAACAATGAACACAGAAGTTTCACAACAGTTCGGTTCCCGCATGAATGGGAGAAGTTGTTTCCCGCATTTCAATCTAGGCCTAGACATAATGCTTTTTGTAGGAGAATGACACAAGAACTGTAAAATAACTCGGGAGCTGTTCTACACCAACCCCATTACTAACTGTAGTTTCTTTGCATTATTGTGCATTATGGCAAAACTGCAAAAGCAAGAATAATCGCCAATGCCGAATTTGGTAATTTGAATATATTTTTGTGTTTCTGTCGTCCTTTGAAACATCCAGGGTAATGAGGGTATGGGATCAACATTAATGATCAGCAACATGAGTGTGCATATCCAAGAAAAGCATGCAAGCATATGGATGATCCAAAACGAGGAACCTGACGAACAGAAGGAAACAGATGATCAACTAGCAGGGGCAGGGGTAGCTTTCCCCTCGCGCGCGGAGACAAAAGGAAAGGAACAAAGACGAAGCGGATGGGCCGAGCTCAGATTGAAAAGGACAGATCGACATGCTTGCATGCATGCAAGTATAGATCAGCAGCAGCTTCCCGCAATGTGGATATGGACATGTATCCAAGACTGAATGCAGAATTAGCAGTACTGTGCTGTGCTGATGGGCTGGCCTTCCTGCAGAGAGAGAAATCCACTGATGGAGGAGCATGAGCATCTCAATCAAGTGTCCTGGCGGTGAACACCACAAGAAAATGGCCACTTCACCAGCTGCAGAGATCAAAGGTCATTGCTGAAGAAGAAATCTACCAAGCACAGCTGTAATCCACAACCGGGAGGCCGATCGATCTTGACGGAACGAACGCCTCGAAGGCGTTGTTTACCGACAGAGCCAGGAGATCTTTTGATCTTATCCGATCGAAAACAATCAAGCAGATATTAATTAATTGAGCGATATGACGCGGAGGTAGCTAGCATGTGTTGATCTTCCCTCTCTTGAACGCACAAAAGCTCTCCACGAAAAGAACGAACACCAGAGGCAACACACCTGCCGCTTTTTTTTTTTTTACTTTTTTTGGGTACTCGTGGGAACGTGTTCCTATTTATTGATAGACTTTTAGTTTACAATGCCAATTGCAACGAGTACTTGTCCAAAAAATTTTGTAACTAATTAATCGTGTAGGAGATTTTGGTCTGTTATTATTAGTGGCGGAACTAGAACCAAACAGACTATGATTTACCAGTTATAACTTTTAGACTGCAGGATGTCCAATCTTTAAGTTAGGAAGTGTATACATGATAGAAAATGAACTGATCTTCACTAAATTTATTTTGGACCTAGGTTCTTGTGCACCCCCTCTCTCAACCTAGCTCTGCCCTTGGTTATTAGAAATTTTAGGTTTTTTGGATAACAGGTGGTTTAGAGTTTCGGAATTTGTTTAAAATAGCTAATAATTGGATTCCTAACCATGGGATTAATTCCTTACTTACTACATTATGTGCTTTTTTATTATTCTTGGTGCAGTTACGAAATCTGCACAATTCCCTCTCTACATATGGTTACCCGATACTATGGAACGAGCCACTCCAATTTCCGCTCTTATACACGGAGCAACTATGGTTACTACAGGGATTTTGCTTGATAGAATACATTGCTTAAATACGTACAGAAACGCACGCACGCGCGTGCACACTGTGCATGACTAACTGTACTAGATCCTATTTTCATGCCACTCGTGCCATCACGTTCACACCTGCACCCCAATGGTGCAAACCCGGCCGGGAGACTAGCTCCATGCACACGAAACATACACATGCATATGGACTTTGTCACTCCATGGCGTGCACACACACATGCACATCTCACTAGCTCGCTCTCCATGACTCACTAATTAAACAAACTTGTCAAGGTTAATTCCAACAGCATGGAGATCTCGAGCAATGGGGCTGTGCTTGTGTGCCTCCATGAACAGGCAAGGCTATGGTAACAGTGGCGAAATGGCCACCTCATGTTCTAGCTCATGGACGGTCCCCAGCATGTGCAGCACGTACACTAGCTCAGTGCAGTGTTGAGGTCGATCAATCTACGTCACAGCATCAACCCGTGTGCGCAACGCAATGCTGATCTTCGCTGTTGTTCTAATTAATCATGAAATTAGGCTCTCCAAGTTTAGCATAGACAAAATCACTCACCAAGGAACTGGCATCTAGCTAGCATCGATCTAGCTAGCTAGGCAGACAGGGCTAGTCCAGATGATTGATCAGTCAGACCTGAACACCGGATCACAGCATATACGATTCTGATCTCCGAGAGGAATGGATGCGCGAGCTACGGTCGGATCCCCGGCCGTCGCGCTCGCGAGCATGAAACGATCGGCCACTATCAGCAGCCATGGATGGAGACGGTGACGGGCAGAGTGGCTCGATCCATCCAGGAACACTGCGAGCGAGGTGATCGATCGACAAGGAGAAGCTAGGCCCTTTGCTGAGACGACAAGACCTGGAGACAACGATGGGCTCAGCTAGCTTGACATCCATGGCAGGCGGAGAGGCCGGGGCGAGAAGTGGACGGGCACGTTGCTGGCTGGGTGAAGCGACTCGCCGTCAGTCGATTCCTAGAAGAGAAAAGCAACAAGGGGAAGGGGAGAATCTGCAGCCCGTAGAGGGGACACAAGAAACTGTTTTCACCAGCTTACCACCATGCATCAAGGGCTGCATGTGCCACTGCTCCTCGGACTTCCTTCCTACGTCTCGGCCTGGCTCGGTGAGAGCTCGATCGGACTAGGAATGTCTTGGATTTGCATGTACCTGAAGGGTCTACAACATGTGAAAGATGATGCATGTTGTAATCTGCGTGGATTTTTTTCGAGCTGATAAAAAGCAATATACTGCTCATTTTAGAAAGAAAAGCGTCGGGATTAGATAAAATATCCTAGCTATTAAACCCGGAACAAATAATATGTGCCCAAAGAATATGATAAAGAGACGAAAGCTCAGACTTAACAGGACCATACTCGGGTTTCAATTCCGCATACTCGGAGATATGCATCCTTGTTCGTGGAGCCAGTATACGAGACGACCATGAATCCTAAGGGGATATGACCAGATAATCGCTCGAGTCCAAATCCTAAACCGCCTCGAGCTCTTTTCCATATTTGCAATCCGAGACTTTCTATTTACAGGATTTCTTAGAGCGCAAATTAGCATATTTTTAGGAATACATATGTAATTATGGTAAGATTCGTAGTTATCATGAGCGCTTTCCTGTTCATATGGAACTAGGATTGTATGTATCTTATACTATATAAACCCACTCCTGCGGAGGGGAGGGACATCCCATCCAACAATCCAACAAAATGCAACACGCGACTGGAGTAGGGCTATTACCTCTCTTGCGACAGGTTTGAACCAGGATAAAATCATTGTTTTCGTTTCATTCCTTTTCGGCGACTTGACAAGTCTTCGACGCAATCCCTTTAGCTAAAAAAAAACCTGATTGATCTCTCATTCAAAAAATAAGCTCGGCGGAGAATCAATTTCCTGATCGTCGACAAAAAGAATATACTGCTCTCATGGATTGTTTTTGAGGGAATAACAAGTATATGTATATATAAAATACGGCTCAATAGTACTCCAGATTTTATATTTAGGGGTGCCCATTGATATGTATCATACCGGTCGCCTGCAGAATTTTTTTTAGAAAAGCACATTTTTAATATACATTTGAGTTCCTTATATTTTTCTAAATCTAATGATGTTTAAATACCTTACAATTTTCTAGCAACTCAATGAAATTATTGGGCCAAGGGGGCGGTGAACGGCAGGCTACCTCCCCTCCACGAGAAGGAGCGGCAGCGCAATGCAAGATAGAAGATACAAAAGGAGAGAAGGGAAAAAAAAAAAATCTGCGGTGCTCTCGGCTGCCGGCGAGCGAGACGACGATGGCGTGCAGAGCCCTCGCGCTCCAGCTCCACCCCTCCTCCCCCACTCCGCTCCCTCCCACCACCCCCGCGCCGCAGAGGCCTCACCGGCTCGGGTCCGCCGCCGCGCTTCTTCCGTCCGGTGCTGCGCCACCGCCGGCGACCAGGGGGAACCGCCGCAGGACGCCGTGCTCAAGGCCATATCTCGTGAGGAACCTTCCTGTTGCTCCTGTTCTCGTTCGCTTCTTATCGTTCTTCTCCTTTGAGCCATCCATTCGATGCTTCCCCAGTTTTAGCACCTGCACAGCTTCCTGCTCGGCATGGAAGCGAGCAATTCCGCGCCAAATCGCTCTACAGTTCGAGGGTTCACGTCATCACAGCTTCACAAGGAAACGGAAATCCATTCACTGACAAATTAATTACTATTTGGTCATACAATTGTCGCAGTATTGTAGTTGAAACCTTTGAACTGCAGGAGGAGGCTATTTATACTTTTGAACCTCAATTAGTTGAAAATGGAACCCCTAGAGTTGTTGCGAAAGCTGCATTGAGAACAAGAGGAGATAAGAGAGAGCTACGAAAAAGAGATAACATTGATATGTCATTTACCTTGTTGGTAAAAAAATATCCTTCCAAATTTTGGAAGATCTACTAGATGAAGTACAATATGACATATTGGGTAAGAGGTAGGAACTTTCACACACTGAGGCAAGCAGATCCAGCTTGCTTAATGTAGAACAGGAAGACGTGTACTTAAAACACTGGATGAATTCAACGCCTTTTCTGTCAAGTATAATGTTGAATTGTTGCATGCTACATGTACCTAATAGACTGCTCGTGGTTATATGCTGTGAAGTTCTTTTCCTTTGTTTGATCATAACGCAGGAAGTTCTAGTATTTCCTATAGCCTATTACATAGTCAGTACCTTATGATTTTTTTTTCCCCTAAAATAGAGGTAGCAAGTTCTAAAGGAAGGGTTGCACGCACAACAAATGTTATCATGGGTGGTACTGTGACAGATGATGCAACCGATGAATGGCTTGTACTGGATAAGAAGGTGTACTCTTTGTATTGGATGATCTCTTCAGATTATGTTTGTTCTGTTTTCCATAATAGGCAACTGAACTCTGCATTTTGAAAAGTTACATGGAAGATTGGAAGCCCATCTTATGGTCTCCAGGAAGTTATTTTGTTGCAGTTATTTTTTATGTAAATGATCCCTCTGAAATCAACTAGAAAGACAGGAATATGTGTATGACCCCACTAGCATCATATGAAAGCACACATTATCCTACAGCTCTGAATAGCTTATCATTTATTTAGTAATCATCATCAGCGTCAATAGTTATTTGCTAAGGAGCACAAGTTGTTCGAGTTATATGGCATCTTATCATTGCACAAAATACTATGAAAACAAAGCATACTTAACCACATTTCACATATTCATCATGACATCTGGTGCCAAATGCTACAACTCCTCTAAGTTGCAGAAGGAAGTGGCTTACCATAACATCTGATCTGCAACTGTGCTGCTTTTTGTACTATACTCGAAACCAGAAAACTGCTCTAGGATGTTATTTTAAGCATGACAACATCACTTGTTTCTTGTTTCACAGGTAAATTCATATCCTACAGTTAGAGGATTTACTGCAATTGGTACTGGAGGTGATGATTTTGTCCAGTCAATGGTTATTGCAGTCGAATCTGTACTCCAGGAAAGAATTCCCAAGGTTGGTGCTCGAATTCTCAGTTCCACTGCAAATGTGCTTATGAAAGTAGAATATGACTATTGAAGAAATTGATTTGGTGCATTTACTTGAATGTTATATTGGCCGTGTCCTCTTAAGTTCTATATAATACTGATTATAAATGCATTTGGCAATGATTTGGACTGGAACATGAAAGGGGCGGAAGAATGTCGACACAATCGGTAGTGCCTTAAACAAAGAGTGAAATGTATAAAGATGGCATTTGGTGTGTTCTTGTTTCCATAAGTTCAGAGCTGATTGCCACTAGCAAACTCAGTATAGCAACTTCAGTATTTTTCTTTAGCAGCTTAATGTTTACATATTTGTTGGAAGCATGGCATTAAATGCATGAAATACCATTTTTCACCATTTAATTTGGAAAAAAGTGTAAGCACTAGCAACTGTCAATAATATATATGGTTTGCATAAACCAAGCAGTAATCCATTTTCTTACTTTATTGTAATGTTAAATATATGTTTCTTTCTGGCGTTTTTATATTTTTGTAACTATCTTAATTATAGATTTTTCACATCGCTTGTGCAGGGTCAAATATCTCAGAAAGTGTCTTCAAAGGGGAAATATGTTTCTGTAAAAATTGGACCCATCCGTGTGGTTTCCAGTGAGCAGGTAACCCATTTGTTCACTTATGATGGAAATGAAATACTGAACTACATGATCAAAATTGTATAGTTGCAGGGTTTTAGTTTTAGGAGGGTGCAGTCTTTATCATGCGCACAATGGGTTACACTGTGTTGTTTCCAGGTCCAAGCTGTGTACAATGCCATGAAGAAGGATGAAAGGATGAAATTCTTTTTGTAAAGACAGAAACTGCTCGCAAGTACATGATTCTTATTTGTAGCACCAATGTGGTGTCGCGTGTGAATTGTGAGAACAGGTGAAGCCATTTTGGCGGTTCTAGTAGGTTCTCTTTTGGTTTCGTTGTTTGACGGTTACCTTGGTTGCTCTGTTGCAGGTTGGACTTTTGCAAGTTGAAGCGGGGAGATGCTCATACACTTTGTTGCTCTATATGTGCTTTGCTAAAGCGACAAGCAGAATAGATTCAGCCCTATTCCATCATGTAATTGGATGGTTTCGATTACAACCTGATGTGCTCATATTTACCCACTCGTAACAAATTGCACCACCCCACCTTATAGCGCGTGTCAAGGTCAGTGATTAATTGTTATACGAGGCAATTTGGCTATGAAAAGGGCAGGAGCTAGCGTGAAATACCGGGAAAGAAAGGGATATGTGGGGAAATTACTCTTTCTAGTGTATGAAATTTACTTTCTGAATAATGTAGCAAGCCTTTGCAATGATTTTCTCGGACATTCGAATATATTAAATTCATCCTTGCTTCAATCGAATAGATTAAAGGAGGTGGGTCGCATTGGGCCTGTCTACAAAACGAGAATTTTGCAGGTAGCTTTTCGAAATCTGATCCACTTTTTAGGTGTAAAAATTGCAGGGATTCCCACAATCATATATTACCTTTTAAAAAGTTATTTACACGGCTTTAAACCAGAATAACAGGAAAACAACAAACAAAAAGAGAGAAGACAACAAAGAACAAACAAAAAGAGAGAAAAGAGAGGAGGAGAAGTTTGATCCATTTCGATGCACAGATCGGATGGAAATCTCATCTCCATTCGCTGGTAGAGCTCTCGGACAGCTACTGCGACCCTTGCAGCTTTGCCCCGGAACAAAAGAAGGCGTTGTGAATCTAATCTCTCCAACGATGGAAAAAAGAAGATGCATAGGCCGAAAGTGAGGAGAAAAGATACCGAAATCTGCTTGGCGTTCTTTCTGTTTATCAATTCGGTCGCATTCACGAATATACTGCACCCGAAAGCCGCGACGATCATGGTCCCGTCGCGTTATCGCGTTCAAGCCGGAGCATGTCGAATTCGCTTATACTATACCACAGGTCATCTCTTTGTTTCTTCTCTTGTGTTGCATGCCTGCATCAACAAAAGGGCTCTATGCCTCTGTCCTTGAAATGATTGTTGTGATGCACCTTTAGCACAAAAACATTTTCGGAGTGGCTAAACTGAATGTTAAGCAAAACTTCGAAAGGTTTTTGAATTTGCTTCTTGAAGCTCGTCCTCTTCATTTATGTTATTTTTAAGAGTTTTTAGTGTGAGCCTCATGATAAAAAAAAAGATGAACTAAAAAAAGTCTAAAAGTTCAGCTACCTTTTAAGCCTAAGCCAAGCCAGACTGAACATGCTCGGTTGGAACCGGTAACAGATCACATTTTTTTTAATGGCTAACTGCTAGAGGTGGCCAACAGGCTGGCTTGGTTTAGGCCCAATTTGGCCCGGTTCGTTTCGGTCCCAATTATTATACGAATCGGGTCAAATGGGTTAACGGGTAGGGTCTGAGCCTAGATTTGGCTCAGATAAAGAACCAGGCGAACCAGGTCGACGCGGTTCATATTTGGCCCGATTGACCCATTAGGTGCTATTTGGTCCGATTCAATGAAAATACTTCAACAAATTTAGAAAAATTAGGGGAATTTAAAAATGGCACCGAAAAATCATGAAAATGATTCAAAAAATTGCAAGAAATAGGAAAAAATATTTAGAATGCAGTAAAGAACTTTATTATTACGGATGTAGTACATGACTGGCTCGTTAAAAACTCCGTCAAGTAAAAACTTAAAGTCGAGAAAACCTTGGCAAAGTAAAAAGAGTACAGCCTAAAACTCGATAATACATATACAAATGATTGAAGAGCCTTCTTCATCAACCTCTAGGTCTCCGAATGCAGCCGCGAATTCTTGATTGTGCCTCTCGGTGGTGTGGCTCTAGAGTCATTTTTCTGCTACCGCCTAGTTCTTCGTTCTGAGTAGTATTTCAATCATGTTGCTATAGAGGAAAGTTCCTCTATCCTTAAGTATTCTCTCTGCGGGAATGAAAACAGAGTCTGCGGAAACCGTGGAGACTGCAACAGTTAACACATCTCGTACTAGGATAGATAGCACTGGATATGTTCCATTATGCTGCTGCCACCATATGAGAATATTGAACTCTTCTTCTTGGAAGTCGATGGTGTCCTTTGCTAGGTATAAGGCAAGTTCACCAATAGATTCGTGTGATGGTGCCTATGCGGTCTGAGATGTCGTGCTTGAAGAATTTGAACTGTCTTTGCCATGACAGATTTCCAAAAAGGCATCTTCCTACTTGTCCGTTGAACTGGTGGTGGTCGTTGTGGACGAACTCCTACATACTATTCTTTATATTTTCTATACAAATCATTGGGTCTATTTCTAACTTCATGAAAATAATTAGAGTGATTTATGCCAGTAGGAGCACCAAATTGCGTTAGAGCATTAGTTAATCCTAAAAGTTTTGCCCTACAGTCTAACAAAAGAAATATATAAAAATAGAAGTTCTCTTCAATATTTTAAATATTTGGCTTTCATATGGCTAACTACATCAAATAAAACAACACCATTTTTAAATCTTCTCAAATGATTAGTGATATGATAAATGTATTGAATAATAGAACAAGACGTATGTTCATACATACCTACCAAACTTGTGGAGTGAAAAGTGACGTGTCATCACGAATTTGATATTGTGTGTTGATAAAAAAAAACTTTAAAAACTTGCCTGTACGGTAATATATGCTGAAGCATAAGATAGGTGGAATTCTATCTAACAGACATGTTTAAACCAAATTTTCTAGATTGTATCTATGATGCACGACAATAGTTCTTCTATACAACAATTCTTACATTAGAGCTGTTTAAAAATGAGATAGCATCCTGAATAGTTTGAAGGTAACAATGCAATCTTTTAAGCAACTTTTAACGGTTAGATTAATAATATGACATACACAGCGCTAATGCATTAAGAAAGAATCAGTATATGTAGCTAGCAGAGGTGTCAAAATATTCATGGCACTAGTATTAGTTGATTCATTATCTATGGTAATAGAAAAAATATTATCTGTTATTTTAAATTTCTGAACAACATTCATAATGCTATCAGCTATATTCTCACTTATGTGATTAACATCTATAAGTTTAGGTCAATTATTTTTTCTCTATTTTTTAATTTTAGTTAACATAATGAGTAACAACACTTAAATAATCTTCTCTAACCCTACCAGCCCAGATGTTGGAGGTTAACGAAATAGAAAATGTGCAAGGTTTAAACTATTCTTTTAATTTTGACTTGTTGGTGTAATACAATTTTTTGAAATCTCTAGTTGTTGTCTGACAGGAAACACTAGAACTAGGATTATGAGCAGTTTTAATATATTCTTGAAAAGCAGGAGATTCACCAAATCCTAATGATAAATCTTCGAAAGCAATTAGATGACACAAAGCCTCTCTAGCTACCGAGATTGTACTCCCAATTACTTACTGTACCATTAAGGTTGTAGTTCAATTGTTGTTGCCTTAATTGAATGCCATTCCTCTTCTTACACGCTGCAGTGTGCCTCTTCAAGTGTCCCATGCCCAACCCTGTTACCGCTGATAACACCTGTCGATAAATTTTACATCTAGCTGCATACCTTACTTGTCGCCCGTTGACGAGGTGATTCAACTCGTCGAAGTCGTCCTACACCTCTTGCCGGTTCACTCGGGCCTGCTTGAGTCCGACGGTATCGGAGCCTGAAGCACATGTTGAATCAGAAGAACCGCGGGATATTTCCCCGGTTCCTTGTGTTCTTGTTTCGTCATCCAGATTCGGCACACTATGACCAATCGGTTCATAGTCCTCCGATCTTAAACCAAACTGACTAAGATGAAATTCATCATATGGACTATTTCCATCGGCCATTTCGAATAGCTGCAAACTGCAAAACAATTTAACAAATAAATTAGAGAATAAAAAATACAATGAAAAAAATATGGCTGTGATACAATCATACAAACATCATGCTATCGAATCTGGAAATCAAAAATATTTTCTCTTTCCTCAATTATGAGATAAAAATTTTGCTGTTCTTTGTGAATTTGGGGTTGGAAGTGTGGCTAGATGGAGAGGGGATGCATGCCTATTTATAGGAAAAAAATTTGAGTTTTCTTGAATTTTTATTCTATTTTTACGAATTTTCAAAGGTCCAAACTGTCAAAAAATGACTATATTCATCCAATGGTTAGCCAACTTTTTTTTTTGAAAAATGAGCCAAACGAATTGGGTGAAACGGGCCGGCCCGCTTCGGTCGCGTGGCGTGGCTGTAGGACACACGTAGTCGGTGCCCGCCGCGTGGTGCGACCATGCAGGCCGTAGGCACGAACGGACACATGGGCACTGGCAATGCCTTGTTGGCGCATGTGGGCGGACATGTGGTGTCATGGCAGCGGCAGATGAATGGATGGCCGAGGCGTGGCGGCAGGGGGTGCGGCTACGCGGGGCTGAAAATTTGAATTTGATGCTACAATAGATCAAGCCAAACGAACTAAACCGGGCCAGCCCAATGTGCATATTAACGAACCAGGCTGTTACTATATGAACCGAACCGTGCCGGTTCGACGGGCCAGGGGATAGGCCCAAGCATGGTTTGCCACACTGAATCGGGTCAACCAGGTTCGTTTCATAACCGAACCGGGCCGGGCTAGGCCAGTGAAGAGTAACGGGTTGCCTGGTTCAGTCTGTTTGATTTGGCCCATATGGCCACCTCTACTCGCTGCTTAAGTACAGTAGAAAGCTACAAAGTCTAATAAATACACGCTTTAACTTCTCAAAGACACTCCTTCAAAGCTCTCAAAAAGAAGCTCTCCAAACCTAGTCGAATCAAATGTTTTGAGCTTCTTGAAGCCTAGTTGTTCTGTTGTAGCCACCTAATTAGGGCCAATCACCAACATATTCATCTGTGAGCATATGTTTTTTAAGGCTCGATCTCTATCTTTTTAATCAGCTATTGCTTCATTTGGAACAACTTAATTTAGGCCGCTTGTAATATTTGCATAGTAAAAAGCAACCAATCCAAAGCAATTTAATTTAAGCCGCTTGCTGTTAGGAATTTAACGTCATGCGAGATCTGGACCACCAGATGCACGATGTTTGGTAGCACAGTTTAGCACGACTGCCTACATCTATGGACCACAATTATTGGCGCTACTTTCCAAAAGCATAAACACACCAGGCCACCCGGGTTACAGCTACAAGAAGGCCGCTAACCCCTTATGCGCCCTGTGCTACAACATAGTCATCTTGGTGGGTTACAATGCTAGTGCCCCCTTTATATAAGGCCAAGGATATAGAGTCTGACTCAAAGTCTAACCTTTCCTGCCTATTACAACTCAAAGTCCAAACATAGCCATACTCGTACACATATTTGACACAAACCATAACAATTACAACATCTACATAGTAAAAAACACAAAACTGAGCCAATTGTTATGGCTTCTCGAAGTCATTCTTGTGAGGTCTAACAAGCTCGAGCTTCCAGAAGCAGTTTTGGGCTTTGCACAACAAAAATCCTCATAAACTAAATCCAAATGTTGGCTCCAAGCCGATGGATTGATCCTGACATGACTCATTGGGGATGTCCATTTTTTTCAATTCTGCTGGCAACAGCATGATACTACAGTCACCTTAGGATCGCCCTATGCAACAGTTTCGACATCATCAAAAGAACAATTGGAATGGGAGACAAAGTGTGAAGCAAAGAGTATCGATTAAGGATAATAAGTTATCAGAGCTGACATGATCAAAGGAAGCACACAAGGGTGATGGTAAAACTCCAACTGAGAATATGAAGGGTAACATAAGACAGCTGATTGAATCAAAGCCAAGGTGGTGTCGTAAAGGTCTGTCCAAACCTCAAAGAAGAAGGTTACAAAGATTGAGGACCTAGGAGAGGCGTGAAGCCGATAGGGAACGTCAAAGATATGAGATGTTCGAAGAGGGTCATCCTATCGACAAAAATATATAACAAGTATGATACTATAAAGAAAAGGATAGTGTTGCACAGCTATGCTTGGGGTTCTGTGCAAGAAGGGAAGATCAAAACAATTAAGAAAATTTTTCGAATGCTGCACGAGAGAATGGCGCACAAGAGACAATATTGGCTATAAAAGATGTGACGGGAAGAACAAAAGACGATGGTCAAGATTTTTAAAACATGATCCTCATATTCCAAAAATGGGGGCATATGTTGACACCCAATTTTGAACATAGTCAAAGTTTGTAGAAGTTGATAGGACACTTGGTCAAGAAGCCGGTATTCTAGAACAATTTGGATCATGCACTATTGGCTAAGGGCATTATTGGAAGGACTACCAAGGGCAATAAGGAGGAAGATTCTAGAGTTAGAGTCCTAATCGGCTACAGCAAGTTAGAATAGGAATCCTTATCCAACAAGCTGATTTAGAAAAGTTATGAAAGGTAATATTGTCCAAGATCGGCTACGTATATCCTAAGCAAGTTTTTGGATAAGTTTCTATTTAGAGAGAGTCTTAGTTATATATTAAGTAGATTAGATTATACATAGTAAGTTAAGAGTTTGAGTCGTATTGTATTAGGTATAAATACCCAACCTATGTATCGAAAAAATGGTTCCCAACAAGCCAATCTACTATTTCAATGCAATCTTCTTTTCAATTCTTAGGAGTAACGGTATCTTAGTTTCACTGATCGACTAGTTATGCGTCGTCTTCTCGATCGACTTCAAGGTACAACCCCAGGTGAGTACTCTCTTGCTTAAGTCCAATTTTCTCGCTCGGTTTATCACAATACTGTTGTCGGGACCCAAAAACGGAGTGGAATCCCTGCTGTGCTTTTACTTGTACTAGTCCCTGGATCAAGTAGTTAGTACACACAATAGAACAGTTTGGATCATAACCATCTCACGCTTAAACCAAATACATCAGAGTACAGCCAACACGGACAATATTACAATAGATTGGCACCAAGGCGTTACAAACATCAGCGGAAAACTCATAACAACATTGTTTAAACTTCAACAAAAATAAATCCAACTCCACAGGCAGAACGGTAGAGACGCACTCCTAGGCTTCGGGGTAGTCTTCATCCTGGATACCTTTAGCGAAGTCCTCGTCTTGGTACATCTCCTCATCAGGGCAGGGGCAGTGCTGATCCAAACCTGCTCGTTGGGGTGAGCAGCCTCGCATAAAAGTCAAGAGTGAGTATACATTATACTCAACAAGTAAGGCTGACTAGATGCATCTAAGGTTTACAAGAAAAGGATAGGGTTCTTTTGTATAAATCCAGTTTTGCAAGTTTGCCTAGGATTTATAAAACGATTTGAAAAGTGTTGAGGGAAAACAAATATTTGAATCGTTTTCTTTGAAATTCTAGCATTAACCAGTTTTGCCCAAACCTGGCTACTCAAGGCACCCACCGTGTAAACACCCTCATCGCTCACAGCATCCACTGTGAGGAGAGAAAACAAAACACATGACGGCGATTGTGGTTTTCCTTTACAACACCATGTCGAAAACAAATAGGTAAGAGTACCATGAGGCAGCTCCCCGTCGTCCGCTCTTGACCGTGGGCACGGCTATCATGATAGTTGTACACTCTGCAGAGGTTGCATGCTTTACCTATACGAGGTGGTTCTTCCTAGGGTGCCCCCAAGAAAAAATGATCACCACAGGGCATTTCTCTAACATCCTCCTAGTTAGGACATTCCCGCTAAGATTTCCACTACAATGCCCCTCTTGTGCCTGTAGAACAGCACCAACTGCTTGCTCCATCGACTGGAACACCAAAACTATGAGTCCGAAGGGTACTAAGCCAGAGCCTACCCATACAAGCACACATGACCGCACTACATGACCGCACTGTTGTACTTAGCTCGTCTACCTTAAGAAATCGGTCCTTAGGGACTAGGGTGGTTCCCACACTAGGCCCAAGTCTCGTGTTTGCTGCACCAACCTTGCAACCATCCATCTCCATCAGGTTTTATAAAACATTTTTACCCGATAGTACCCACTACCCAACTACACCTATTTGCAAACATGACAGAACTAGCTGTTCTTTAAAATCCACGTTAAACAAGCATTCGATGATATCATCATGTATCCAATTTTAATATGATTGCAACTGAGCATAGCTAATATGATCAAAACCTAATTCAAGGGTGTTGGCATTATTTTAACAATATTATAATAACCTAGGGTAGCAAGGAATGATTTTATAACAGTATCTTTAATTGGGGGTTTTTAGCTAACCAACTAATCAATTAGCAATTTTTAAGTTTCAACATAGCATGCAATTTAAACATCTAACAAAGTCATTTT
This sequence comes from Olyra latifolia, assembly GCA_036346145.1. Taxonomy (NCBI): domain Eukaryota; kingdom Viridiplantae; phylum Streptophyta; class Magnoliopsida; order Poales; family Poaceae; genus Olyra; species Olyra latifolia. The sequence goes on along the minus strand of CM070524.1, from coordinate 35,062,219 downwards.
ACAAACACGGGTACGAGATTCAGCGCTTGCCTTGATCAGCACCTTCCTGAAAATCTTCCGCAGGGTTGATCACGGGGCTAACGTCGCTAGACCCTAATCAACGAAATAAACACAATAAACACGAATGCTCTATTAAAATATGAAATGGCCTGTATACTTATGCTTACGCAAAAATAACACAAAATAATAAATTAAATTCTCGGGTCAAAACAAATTTTTATTTGCAATTTTATTGATACAAAAATTATCTAAATAACCAATTTTAAAGACATTTTATCAATTTATCAATTAAATAGAAATTTAACTATTCTCAAATATTTATTAAAATTCACATATTGGTATAACATATTTTTACAAACATTATGAAATTTATTTTGTAATTTTTGGATATGTAGATTTAAAGATATGAAATTAATAAGTTTATTTATGAACAAAATTAGAAAAAGGAAGTCGGTGAGACGGCTTGGCCCATGAGGCGCGCCCACTCGGTGAGCTAACGCACCCACGCCATGAGGCAAGGAGGCGGCCCAATAGCCTTGAGCCAGAGTGACAGCAGCCGTGTGGCGGCAGCCTGCGAGAGCCATGCCCACTCAGCCAACCAGCAAGAACGCTGACCCAAGACGGGCAGCAAAGACGCTGTGACCCTCTGGCTGCGGAGCGAGCTGGCTGGCTCGGCCCAACCGATCTGGCTCACCCAACGAGAGGAGGAAGCGGGTGCGGCTGCTGGCCAAACAAAGCGTCTGAAAGAGAGGGGGATCGACGGGTAGGCTCCACCCGTCAGCGACCCAGAGCAGGGGCAGCGGCGGAGCCGGCTCGGGTGGCAGCAATCCCGGCGATGGCAGTGGCGCTCCGGCGAGGGAAGAAAGGGGAAAGAGAGAGGCGAGGAGGGAGCTCGGGGTAGGGGCGGCACCAAGAGGGCGACGGCGAGGTCGGGCGGCTCGGCGGCGTCCATGGCAGCGTATGTGGCACCCCACCAAATGGCGGCGAGGGAAGGTTGGTGACGGGGTGAGGGAGCACGGCGGTGACTTGGGGAGCCCGAAGGGGTGGCTACCTAGGCGCAAAAGTGGGCGGTGCGGCCCGGCGACGTGGCCGGTCGCGAGGAAGAAGGGGCTTGCGGCGACGGGCTCCCCGACAAGCTAACGGTCAAAATTGACCGAGTGGAAACCCTCCTCTAGTCCTAGGGATGTTCTAGGAGGAGGGAGGAGGGTGATTACCGAGAATCGATGATGAATTGGCGAGGAGGCAGCGGCGGCGGCTCGATTCCTCGCCTTCGATGACGTTCCTAGAGATGCGATGGCAAAAATGGATCAATGGGAAGGAGATGAAGGGGGTCCTCGAATGATTTGGACAATGGTGACTTCCCCGGGCTGAATTGGAGGAGAATGCAAAAGGGGGAGGAAGGGAGCTCAGCTGGGAATGTTGTAACAAAGAAGGGAAACAGGGGGTTTGGCTTAGTGGCAAATTAACACCACTAATGGCAGGTAACTGAAGCCATCAGGGGCTTCATGGCTGGATTAAGGCAAAGGGGGGGGTTAGAGGGGTTTATGGGGGTTTCCTGTCGATGAAACAGAGAGAGAGTGGAAGAGAAAGACAGAGAGTAGAAAGAAAAGGAAAAAGAGAAGATGACAGGTGGGACCAGGGAAGGGTTTTTAAATTTTTTTTTATTTTCTCCTTTGAACACCAATTCAAGTAAAATTTTATTTTCTCATTTTTGAAATCCAATACTTTTCTTTAATTACTTTATGGAATGTTCACAAAACATCTCAATTACTTTTAAAGTTTTTATTAAACAAGTAACATACTCATTTTATTGAAAATTATTTTATTTAAAAGAATTTTAATGCAATGCAATGCATGATGCAAATGAATTTTTTGATTTTTGAAAAATGAGGATGTTACAACTATCTTTACCGATATTACTACGCATCGCCATTTTGTACAAAGGGTTAGATTCTACCCTCGTTCTATCGGGTTTGTATCTTACTATTTAGTTGATAGTCTGTTTACCCTTATTCTATTGTTTGATTAACTTGTTAATCTAGCCGATACTCTGTTTATCCTTCATTCTATTAACTAGCTAGATGATCTAACCGGCTAGTTGATAGTTTGTTTACCATCTTTCTGCTACTTTGTTGATTTTATTGGCTTAGTAATAGTCTGTTTACCCCTTGCTCTACTACATGGTTGATTAAATAGGCTTAGTAGTATATTGTTTACCCTTTGAATCTATTTGTTTGAACTTTTGTTCAGATCAATAGTTTCTACTACCTTCTGGATCTATCGGTTTGATTCTCTATTTTAGCCGATAGTGATCTTGTTGTCTCTAGATTTGTTGAGCTTATAATCTCATCTTTAAGTTTGACATATTCTTCTAGTTATCCTAGATTTAATCTGCTAATCAAAACTAATTAACTTTCTTATCTTACCAATTGATGGTCAAATTGGCTAGTACACCCTAAACCCTAAACTTGGTGCTCACAAGTTCTAAAACCCTAAGCCTACAGTGTGTTTAAGCCGACTGTCAAATTTTGGTGCGGACAGATTATTGTCACAAAATAATTGTATCAAAAACAATTTGAAATATGAACATATTGATACAACTTTTATACACTAACCATGTATATAATTTAACTAATTATTCGTCAAAGCTAACAAAGTTTTGACTTTTTTAAATCAAAATATGTCTTATAAAAAGTGAACGGAGGGAGTATTTCATTTCCTCGTAGACCTGCAGAAAATGTTGGCGTACATATGCCATGGCCTTTTTTTTTCTGCCTTGATACAACGAAACGCAAGCAAAGCATTCCATACGGCCGTGCCTCGTGTCATGTACGTAAAGGAGTCAAGGATGCAACTATACGAATGTACTCCGGTCCATGCTTACATCTATCTGATTCTACTTCGGGTGTACCACTACTGTTACTGTGCTACTGCTGCGCTTTTCATTCAGGCAACCACAGTACCCCGATGCTGCCCACGGTACTTCAAAAAACAAAAAAGAAAAAAAAACCCTTTTACAATCCTTAGGGTTTACCTAGGAGTAAAGCATGCTTTGGCCACTTAAAGTTATAGTGTAATCTCACTTAGCTTTTAAAAGTTAAAAAATTATTTTTTTTGACTTCTTAAAGTTGTCACTTTTTGCATCCCAAAACCGTCATGGCTTCCATTAAAATGTTGATATGAATGTTCATATGTTTGCTAAATGCTAAATATGTTTCACGTCGTCGTTAAATGTTGACATGGTTTCCCCCTCCCCCTCCTCCCTCCGCCCCTCCCCCTTTTCTTTCTTCCACTCCTCTGCACCATCCCCTATGAGAAGAGCAATGACATGCCATGGCGATTATGGCGAGGTGTGCACGCGGACGTCCCGATCGACGACGGCTTGTGAGGACTGCTTCCTCATGCCACGCTGCTACGAATCCAAGTCCTCGTTTGCTTAACGCTCGAGTAGTTTCTCAACCATTGCACGTCGTAGCTCTCAAGATGCTTTACAAGGCGGACCAAAAGCTTGGGCTTTCAAGCTATTTGAGATTAGAATGAACTCGATTTCAATTCGAGTCGAGCTTGAGCCCAACTACAAGATTGGTTTAAGCCAAGCCTGAGCAGCTCGATTTGAGCTTAAACCAGCCCACATCCAACCTCCTCTTTAGCTCACACAAGCAATCTATGCCACATATCCATGCCTATGGCCTACCTCCCTCTCATTCCACCTTCCCCACTCCCAGCCCCCCGCGTGACCAACCCTAATCCCACTTTTCCCCTAAATTGTGCCTACTTCCCACTAACCCTAATGCACCACCACCCTAGGCCAACCTCTTCTCTCTGGCTCCTTCCTGCCGCCCTCTCCTCTCTATCACCCTCTCCTCCTGGGCTCCTCCCTCTCGTGTCGTCGTGCTGTCCCCAACAATCGTTGTTGTCCCTTAAGTGCAGCTTTGCCTCCCCATTGTCATCATCATTGAGCAGTGCTGCTTCGCCTCTGCATCTTCTACATTTTCGAGCATCGTCGTCGTCCCCGTCTTGGTTTCATCATCATCTCGGAGCGTCACCATTTGCCGTCTTCATTCATGACCACCGGTCAACTCGAGCCCTTAGAGCAATTCGAGCTCAACCCAATGCTCGATTCTCATTTGAGCCGAGCTCAAGCTGAGCCCAAGCCCAACCTGCCTGTGCTTGGCTCAAATCTAGCCCTATTTACAATGTAGTCCTCTATACCAACCTTCAGGCATATGCTCCTATGAGGCTGTCAGTCAAAAGGTCAAGACTAAAGCAGTCACCACCATTGCTGGATCCTCAAGCTCAATCGAAAAGGTTGATTGCAAAACTCAAATACACAAACAAAATTGAGATAGATCCCCATAAGAGGAGGGCTCTACATCTACTCATAATGGGGAGCGAGTACATGTATAGAATAGGGAGAGAGAGGAGAGTCAGAGTATTTGTGAAGCACACCGTGATGCTCGTTGGCAAGGGGAAGTGGGGTTTTGGCGGTTGGTGCTAGCGGCCAGCCGACGAGCCCCTCAGCTGGATTGGCCTCCCTAGCTACCAAGGAAAGACAAAGAGAGCAAGAGTTAGAGACTGAGAGAGAGAGAGAGAGGAGGAGGAGCAAAAAGAAGATTAGAGGCTAACTTATTGTTAATTGCATATTTGGCTAGAGACATCAATATTTAGCCGACGGGCCCCTCAGCTGGATCTGGCCTCCCTAGCTACCAAGGAGAGACAAAGAGAGTGAGAGAGAGAGAGAGAGAGAGGAGGAGGAGGAGGAGAAGAAGGAGCAAAAAGAAAATTAGAGGCTAACCTATTGTTAATTGCATATTTGGCTAGAGACATCAATATTTAACAACAACATAGAACACATGTCAGTGTTTAATGGAAGTCATAACGGTTTTGAGACTAGAGACCAAACGGAGACAACTTAAGGGGCCAAAAAAATAGTTGTCAACGTCTAGTAACTAAATGACATTTTGCTATAATTTTAAGAAGGAAAAGTATACTTTACTCTTTTCTCAGATAGCTAAGATAGCTTGGCTAGCAAGCATCATAGTGTGCATGCTACCCATCCGAGGTCAGTCCCAAGTGTCTCATTTTCTGGAATTTAATTTTGGGTTTAGGATAAAGTACACACGCATTCACGTTTAGTTACACAGCCACACTACGGGGGCCCTTCAACCTCTAAAGTAGATCCTAGCATGTGTAGAGGACATATACATGTGTGCGCGTTTGTTTGTACTCTCTCAAAAAAGATACACCCAAACTATTATAGAATATTCATTTTACTTGATCCAATGAACTAGTTATCTTTTATCCCTTTAGGGTGAGACCATGAATATATCTGATGAGGTTTGATCCAACTTGCTGCTATCATATTGTTGATTTGGAAATACGGGAATAAATGTTGTTTTGAGGGAGAGATTGTTACCAATATGTCCTAGAGTCGATCATGAAGATGATTGTATCACATGTCTACATTTATGTACTCTTGGATAATATGTTATTAGTTCTATAAATAAACACCATGAATAAACACCGTTCGCATTGTTCATAAAGTACGACTTTATTGTGATACACTTTGTTAATATGATATTATTCTAAATGATCTCTGATCTCATATCAATATGTAGGACGAAAATAATTTAACTAGCACATATATTGATTGATGGTAATGTTTCACATACCATAGATATAGAGGTATCAAATCAATAATGTGGACACATGTTAGAGAATATGGTGTTGGATAGACCTACTCTGAGACACTGCTGGATTGTTATCTTACATATGCTATCAGTGTGACTCGAGTGGTTTATCTATATGATCCTTAGACCTAATATCGTCATTGAGTCCTAGTATTCATAGTTGTATACTTTGGAGTTATTAACTGTTACACCGTAAATGGTAGTTATAAAGATAGTTTTTGGGTATGCTATAAAACATGGCATGTGATGTGAGTGATCAAGATGAAATTTGCCTCTCATCGATAACGAAAAAGATATCTCTAGGCCCCTCGATATGATTGGATTAAAAAGTGCATGGTCGTGCTAATGTAATTAAAGAGTTAATCATGATTTAGAATCTATCACTATATCGAGTAAATAGTTGAGCTATCATAAGGATGGTATACATCTCGCCTTGGGCTTGATTAGTATCGTGCGACAAAGGGATCGGTATGTGAGTATATCAAGATTTAGCCGATATGATTATTCTGCGTATTCAGGGTCAATGTCCTGTTAGAACCCGCTATTGACGTATAGTTCGGAAAAAAAAGGGTTTCCACGACTATGGTCATTTGCGCATGACACATTTAACGGGTTGGAACATGTCTAATGGATTGGATCTATTTGTGGATTTTGCGGATACGTGTTAAGGATAACGATCCATGATCTCCTATTCACATAATATTCTAGATGATCGCGATAGAAAATTTTAATTTATACTAGCGTAGCCTATCCGTTCCCCTTGAAAGATACCACACTCTTCCTTGGAAATAATATATTTTGCTTGTGCCTAGGTTCATTATTGGGCAGACAAATTTCTATGTCAACCAGAATGTTGTTGCTACAAGGGTCTGACAGTACAGAGGAAGAGGGGCGGCAGAAGCAGGTGTAAACTTACATTTATGCGCTAGAGAGACCATTTTGTCTTTTGTGTCCAACAAATTTATAAAAGCATATGCTGAAACTCATGAAATCAAGGCTGGTTACTTAATTAGAGACTTTTGCTGTCTAATGATTAACAGTATTGTACATCCGAAAGAAATGATTAACAGTATTGTATTTTTTAGGGAATCAATGTTCCTACTCTAATGCATGACTACTTCACTAGGGATTCACCACAAATAACAGTTTGGCTTGTTAATGCCGCGCAATGGTCTAGTCTTTACATTCACCAATCAATCAATGATGAAGCAATCAAGCTTGGTTTAGTTTGACTTTCTGTGAGTATGGTTATTCTTATGCTAGTTTCCATGCAAAAAAAGGCTCTTTAGGAGGTTTGCACTTCCTTGGGGTGAATTTTTTTAGCTTGCAGTATTACCAGTTGAACAATTGCTCTATATGCGATTCAATTTTAATTAAATGGTTAGAGGTGGCCAACGGATCGGCCTGTTTTGCATCATAGACCCGATTTGCTCCTATTCGGTGGCCTATTAGGCTTGGTTACTGTGCAAACGAGACCAGCAGGTCGGGGCCTACACTCGGGCCCAGTTACTAATGGGCCTTAACTCATTTGATGAGTTTTTTAAAAAAAATCAGATAATGAATAGAATTTAAAATATATATTATAAATTGAATAATTAAACTATACCATAAAATATATATAGATAATATTAATATTGTGCTACAATAGCTGGCTAAACCTGACTGGTCTGGTTTGCCACTGTATGAACAAGGCCGGATGGCCCGACCAGCCAAAGCATCAGCCCAAGCACGACTCGCTAGTTCGACCTAGTGTCCTAGACCGGCTCGTTTGGCCAGCTATAGAAATGGTATTAGGGCTAAGTTCTCCATTTTTTTGTCCAAAAAAATGTTTGATCCAACATGCTTATAATGCAATGCAGAAGTGCTTAAGAAAAAAACTGGCTAGCAATATTGGAATTGGAAGCTCTGGCTTGAAAATTAATTAAATGTTCAGAGTGATTGAGATAAATGAATAAGTTACCTAAGCTGAATGTTAAACTAAATTTCAAGAGGTTTTTTCAATCTGCTTTTCGAAGTGTGCTTCGTTTATATTATTTTTAAGGGTTTTTAGAGGTGGCCTTATAATAAAAAAAATGGACTAAAAAAACCAATTATTTAGCTTTTTAATTCAATTAGACTTTAGGCTGAGTCAAGTAGGCTGAAACGGAAATGTTGTAAAGGAAAACGAATAACAAAAAAACATATACTGGAAAAACCCTAGGCTCGCCATGTTCCCAACTTCCCGCGGAGATGGAGGCAATCGCGTCGGCAACCCCAAAGTCCCAAAACAACACGGCACCACCGGATGAGTGGTGAGTCGTGAGCGACCCGTGGCCTTGAGGCCAGAGCGCATTCACACCATAGATGCAACTGACTGACAACTGGACCCCACGAACGTGTGTAGCACATACGGACCCACCTGCCAGTAGTAATTCGTAGCTGCTGCAACCTCGATATATCTTTTTTATCTTCTTTTACCGAGCGGAGCACCGGCACAGATCCGCACCAACGCACTGCTCATCCGTCTCGCTGACAGCCGGGCCCACGAGGAGCCACCAATCCGCCATGGCGATAGGATCGCCTCGCCCGTGCGCCACCGGCAGGTGCCCGTCGCCAACAACCAGTTAAAAAAAATGGGATAGCGGCCACATAGAACGGATGGTCCCGATGGGCCGAGAACGTCACTGTTGAGCGATCCGACGGCCGGATGACGTAGCCCGCAGGGATCTTCTGTGCGGATGGGTAGAGGGTCCGGACTCCGGAGCAGTTGGGCACTGCTGATAGGCGGTTGCTCTGCGCCGCGCGGGGCCCTAGGATTTTTTAGGAAGCCTGCACCGCGCCATTTCTAAAATCGGGAAAACTGATGGTTTCTCCTCCTTGCACCCCCTTGTGAAACCGTGGTATTGCATCCAGCTCCCCTGTGAGCTGTGATAAAATCGACGACATATTTTTGTTTCCAATGTGGATTCAGTTCACAATACTTTAATTTTCATCGAGATGCAACATTGATCCAATATGTTTTGTATGATTTAGGAGGGATAAGCTTGATATGTTAGATAATCCAGTGCGTATACGGCTGGGTTGGCATGGTAATATATCCCCCATGGATTACATGACCATTTCTCCCTGTACATGTTCTGTACCTTATAGCAGCTCTCTTCCATCAGTTTCTAGTACCATTCAACCAAAGGGTGACCATGTGAAAATGGTAGAATAACAACTCAATATAATCTACGCCACTGTAATCAGGCTAAAAGAAAAATATGAGCCCATGTAGATGTTCAATTTTCAATGGATGTACTGTTATTTGCCCAATTCCGAACATTACAAGTCATATGTTCAATGTAAATGAACCACCGCAATCAGGCTGAAAGAAAGATATGAGCCTATGCAGATGTTCAATTTTCAATGGGATAAATTGATATTTGTCCAATTCCAAACATTACAAATCATATGATGAACGCGAGTGCACCATTCAGTTTCTACCATAGACAACCATATGCAAAAAAATAATATTGTGGTTAAGACCAAATAAATATTAGATGAGTGCAAACAGTCATTAATTTCTTGCATAGCATTTATACAAGTTGTGCTAATAAAAGTAGTATCACAAAGGCAGTCCCAATGAGTGGTGTGTATAGCAATGTCTAGAGAATTAGAGATGAGAGATAGAGTATTTATTATGTGATGTCTATAGCAAATCTCCAATAGGTGGTGTGTATATTTAGTAATCCAAAGTCATTACTCATGCATGTGCTGTGATCCGGTGTGAGCAGAACCATACACAGAGCATCAAATTGGATCTTGTATGGTGCATAAAATCTAAAGTAGACCACTAATGCGCATGACAGAGAAATTGTTAGGGCAATCCCAATGGGTAGTGTGTATAGCAATGTCTAGAGGATTGGAGAGGAGAGATAGAGTATTTATTATGTGATGTATATAGCAAATCTCCAATAGGTAGTGTGTATGTTTAGTAATCCAAAATTATTACTCATGCATGTGCTGTGATCCGGTGTGAGCAGAGCCACACACACATAGCATCAAATTGGATCTCGTATGGCGCAGAAAATCCAAAGTAGATCACTAATGCGCGTGCCAAAGAAATTGTTGGAGTCCCAGTGGCACTTTTGTGGTGTCTATGCGTCTTGGTCTAATAAAAAAAGTGATGTCTTGTATGAGACATCACTTTCTTCTCTTTCTTTTTTTAATGACCCTCCACATCAGCTTTTTGCCTATGTGGCATAATTTGGAAACTGGTTAGATACCGCTTACGTGGCCCATTGGGACTCCCCTTAGAGTCTAGTGGCACTTTCGTGGTGTCTATGCGTCTTGGTCTAATAAAAAAATGATGTCTTGCATGGAACATCACTTTCTTCTCTTTCTTCTTTTAATGACCCTCCACATCAATTTTTTTTTGCCTATGTGACATAGTATGAAAACTGTTTAGATACCACCTACGTGATCCATTGGGACTGCCCTAACCGAGAAATATTCAAACAACCATTTTATTGCACATTGGTTTTTACACATAGTTGTGCCGACAAAAGTGATATCATGGCCGAGATTCAAGGATACGCAGCTACATGCACAGAAACGGTCATATTTTTAGCGCGACAGCTCTTATGCTCAATGCCGTTGCAACCATGGGAGAAGATAAACGTGAGTCCACAACATTTGACTTTTAACTCGACCTCCGATACAGTCAAAATGATGATATAGTAATGACTAGTATATGACAAAGCAAATACATGTAACTGTCTACCTTTCAAAACAACAGCTCATTTTTTTACGAACAGCTCATATGACAAAAGTGCCTTAAAGAGGGAGCGTGCATTAGCATGAAACTACGGAGGGACCAGTGCTGCAGGTGTAGTCCAAATGTCTCTTAATAAATCAAAAAAGAAATAATCACATAGAGACATAGAAGGTAGAGAAAGATAACATACTTTCTTATTTACTCCATTATGTTCCTAGTAGGTATCATACTCCATCGTCTCGGGTGCTTGCCATGAGTGCATGTCCAGGTAGCCAAGTTCCTCGAGCTCGAGCAATCGCCCGGAGGTGATGGAGCTTGGTCTGAAGTTGGCCATGGAGGCGATTTGGAGGAAGAAGAAAGCAGAGGAAGATTGGGAATCTCTCGCATTGAGTGTTGCTGGTGCGAGGCAATAAGTGCAAGTGAGGAGATTTCTCACTGTGCGCAATTCTTTATAGTATAACCGCAGTGACCTAAAGGGGCGTAATTGTTCCGCCTTAAAAGACGCACACGCAAATCGTGGGCCGACGTGTGTGGCAAAATTTTCGCGCAACCTTACCGTGGATGTTACAGGTAATATAACCATTGGGGAGAGTCTCGTCACCTGGTCCTTGCTCGGGTCAGGTGGGTTCAACTCGTGCTCAATGGTTTAAGCTCGTACCCGAGCATGGCTTGCTCGGATAAGGTAGCAGTGCTTCGCTACCGTCTTCCAATCCTTCCTTTGAGTTTTTAGGCTCAAAGGGAAAGCCCGGTCAAGCAGCTTTTCACTTGAGCCTCAATGGCTAGCTATCCGGGAATGGATAAATACCCTGACGGTTGGGTCCTATGCGCGGCTCATCCTTAGAGTGCATGCTTGGGAAGGGCAAAGTGAGTATGGCATCCTCGGTTCAATGGCTCGCGTCAATACCCTAGTTTTGATGCTCGAGAGTAGGCTTCTTGCTCATCGGCAGAACATACGTCATCCTAGGTCTTGAGCGGATACTTCAAGACATCGGCCTAACATCGCTAACCATCTTTGAAGTCCTTCTATATCTAAAGCATGAAGATTTCTAGATATGGACGTTTCTTTGGCAGCAAGTTAGTTATTTTTGAGTAGGTCGAGTTGGATTCTATCTAATCTGGATAGTTTTTCGGGTCGTTTAGGGCCTGGACAGCGTGTACTCTGCACTACAAATACCCCCTCAAGAGAGGGGGAGAACACGATCCACATCAACATCCATAGCAGTAATAACACGAACGCACACCTGTGACAGGACGAGGGTTATTATCTCTTCCTAAGAGGCCCAAACCAGAACAAATCTCTATGTCTGATCTACTCTTCATCTCGACGAATCTGTGCATCTACGACAAAAACCCTTTGGCATAAAAGGGTTGTTTGGTCATCAATCAACAAGTAAGCTCAACAGGAAATATATCTCCCAATTGTCAACAAAACCCAGTGGCAAAAAATACTTGGAGAAAGAGTACATAGCATACACTTGTTGCGTTGCACGAATTGCCTCATTAAAAACCTTATGTGAGAAACTTTCATGAAAACTCACTAAGGAAAAAAAGAGTACAATTTACCCAAATTTCAAACAAGTCTTCAAGATTAACATTTGGTACTCGAACTTTATGTTCAAGATTTATTTAGGAGTATGTGAAGCTTCTCCCCCTAAAATCTGCACTTCTCTAATTATTATCATCCCAATTTCTTTAACGCACCATTAAAAAGTAGATACTGGGAGTGACAGTGAATAAGTCTGCAAAGTTCTGACATGACTTAGTGTGTAAGATTTTAATCTTGTTCATTTTATGCATTTCTCATGAGCATAGAAAAATTTGGGGTTAATATGCTTCGTGAGATTGATTTTCACATAACCCATTTGAACTTGTGCAACATAAGTTGCATTATCTTCATAAATAATAGTGAAAATTTGCTCGATGTTCAAGCGACATGTTCAAACCATTCTTCAAAGTCATGCATATTCACGGGAGGCTTCATATAATGCAATTATTTCCAAGTGGTTTGCCGACGTTGAAACAATAGTCTGCTTAAACGACTTCTACCAAATTTTTGTTTCATCACAAAGGAAAACATACCCAGTTTAAGACTTACCAGTATACAGGACAGACAAGTACTTTGCATCGGCATAGCCAACCAAATTTAAATCCTGATTTCTTTCATAAAACAAACCCAAATCTTTGCTTCCTTGGAGGTAGTGGAAAACGTCCATGATCCCTTTCAAATGGCTTTTGGTGGATTCTGTACTATACCTAGCTACCAAGTTTACGGCAAACACAATGTTCGGCCTGGTGCGATTTGCGAGATACATGAGTGTTCCATATGCACTCAAATTTGGGAAGCACTCAAATTTGGGAATTCCGGTCCCAGGACTTCCTCCCCCTCTTCTCTAGACGTGTAAGGGTCTTGGTTTATTTGCAATGACCTTTTGGCCATATGGGTTTTCGTAGGATATGCTTTCTCAAATCCAAACCTCTCTAACACTTTCTAAGTGTAGGATGATTGGTGCACTAAAATGCCTCCTTGCACGTACTCAAGTTGCAAGCCTAAACAATACTTGGTTTTACCAAGTCCTTCATTTCAAACTTAGACCTCAAGTATGAGTTAGTTTCTTCTATTTCTTCACTTGTCCTGATGATGTTAAAGTCGTCTATATAGACGGATATTATATATAATCCATTCTGGGATTGCCGTATGAAAACGCAAGGACAATCTTCGTTGTTCGTGTACCTTTTCTTGCATAAAAAGTCACTTAAGCGATTATACCACATTTTTCCTGACTGCTTGAGTCCATACAATGATTTCCCCAACTTCACACTGTACAGGCTTCTATTTTCTCTATCTTGGTTCGGGACAGGGATTCCTTCCGGTACTTTCATATAAATGTCTGAATCTAAGTTTCCATAAAGATATGATGTCATAACATCCATTAGTTTAATTTTCAACTTCAAGTTGACTACCACTGAGATCAAGTACCTAAATGTAATTCTTCCCATGACTGAGGAATATGTTTTCTTCATAATCAACTCATGGATGTTGAGAGAAACCTTGTGGAACCAGCCTTGCTTTGTACATTACAATTTTATTTTCTTATTTCTCTTCCAAACAAAGGCCCATTTGTGACCTACGAGGTGTATATGGGAAGGCGTGCGACTCATAGGCCCAAACACTTCTCTTTTGTTCGAAGAGATTAATTCCGCCAAAATTGACTTCCTACATTCTTCCCAATCTAGCTTTTTTTACATTCTGCTAGAGATGCAGGCTTGGGATCATGATCAATGATTATGGCAATTTTCTTTACAAAATAGATGTTAATATTGGTCGTTGTTCTATTCATGCATTCACCCGTTAATACAAAATTTATCGCCATTTCATCATGGGATGCTCCATGCGTTTCTACTTGCTCTTTGCCGCTAATTTCCCATCATGGGAGTAAGTTCCTTTAGTTTTCCATCGCCTATGTGTGCGCACACATTTTTCTCGGCGGCTTCCTTTAACAGAAGGCTCAAATCTAGAATGTCTTTCCTTTTAAGCTCCTTTCTACTGCCAAGTCTCGAACAGCTCCCCTTTTTGTTCTAGGGCATTTTCGTGATTGGCTGTGGTAATCCTCTTGCCCTCTTTTCCCTAGACGTATTTGAGTTCATCGGATTTGAGAAACCAGAGTTCCTGCTCCATTGTTCTGAGGCCTCTGAACGAGATTGGGTATACTTTCTAATTCTTTGGTGTTTTGACCCTCTTTGGTGCATTTCAAGCAGGTAAATGCGACTAAACAACGCTCTTCAGATGACAAAAATGATCTGCCAGTTCATTTGCTAGATTCTACAAATAAGTTATCTTCTTGACTTCTAGATTTTCTTTATTAGTGCAAGGGTCATGAACGGGGATACCAATGGAATGCCATATAATTTTCCAGCATTTTTTAACCAAAGGTTGATTTCCTTTCCCTAATGACAGGAAATGTTCCTCGTCAAAAATACAATCAGCAAATCGGCCTGTATGCAGGTCTCCAGTCATATGTTCTAAATATTAGATTATGGACGCGCTCTCATAACCAATGTATATTGTTGACTTTGGAGAAGGCCCCATTGCAGTCCGCTGTGGAGGTGGTATAGGTACATATACCATACATCAAATTTTCTAAGATGAAAAATTTTCGGGATGACCCCTACACTAGTTGCATAGGTGAATGAATGTTGTAGGCCGACGGTCGAAAATGTTGGGGAACGGTAGACTACGCTAGATAAATCGAAAATTTTCTACCGCGAACACCCAAAATCACATGCAAGTAGGGGATCACGAATCGTTACCCCTGACGCGCAGAGGTAGTGGAAGCTGAGTCACGCACGTCGAGGAAGTAGTCGTACACACCGAATATCTCCTCCTCGCCGGTCGTCAAACGTCCCCAGGCAGCGCCGAACAACACGGAGTAGTAGCCGAACACCATGAGGTCGTCGTGGTCGTGGTCATCGGAGGTTCCACCGATCAGCGCGTCCACGTGTGGTAGCGCCTCTTAAGGTATCCACATGTCCGGGGAAGGAACGCCGTGCGGGGTGTGCTAGCACCTCACCACGCGGCTAGGGTCTCGGGCGAGCGAGAGGGGCGCGGTGGCTAGGGCTTGGTGAGAGCTCGTCTGTCACACACACGCCGTCCCAAGCCTCCCCTTTTATAAATACGCTAGTGGGCTCTAGTCGAGGCCCACTAGGACTCCAAATCCTAAGCGGATCGTATCCGCGCGTAAACCCTTCTTCTAATGGATCAAATCCAGTAGAGAAGTTCCAACCCGTTAAGTGTGTGACCCATTAGGTTTATGTGCAAGTCGGCCGTGAATCCGAAAAGTCCTTTTTCCAATCCACAGATCAATAGTTGTACCTAGCAGTACATATTGACCCCCAAATGCACAGAATGATCTCATCGGCTGAACCCTGATACACTCAACATACCGATCCTTTTGCCACACGATACCAGTCAAGATCAAGGCAAGATACATGCCACCCTTGTGATAGCACGACCATTCACTCGTCAATGTGATGGATATAAATATCATGATTAACTCTTTAATCATATCAGTACGACCGTGCACTTTCCTTATCCATCCACACCGAGGGGGCCAAGAGATATCTCTCCTGTTATCGAGGAGGGACAAATTCCATCTTAATCAATCACATCCCTACGCCATGCTTCGCAACATACCCAGTAGTTATCTTTATAACTACCCTGTTACGGTGTAGCGTTTGATACCACCAAAGCATACGACTCCACAAGCTGGGTCTTCATGATGATCTCAGGTCTAATGACCATATAGGTGTACCACCCGAGACTACACGCTCATGGTCCCTTAATAAATCTAAAAAGGAACTTCCATGGAGAGACAGAGAGAGATAGATTTCTTATTTCTTCTATTCCTGTTGCATACAGCTGGTGGACCTCTCCTCCTTTTATAACCTGGTTTAGAGTTTTGCCAAATGGGCCACCATGAACCTTCTCAGCCCATGGGTTTCTCAGCAGAAACTACCATAAGAGATGCTGCTGTAGCAGCGAGAGATCGCAATAGTATGAAACTACCCCTATAAGTAAATGCCAAGGTGTGGTGTGAGAAAACATGGGAAACCAGGGGGCAGGTCGAGAAACCGCTCTAAAGTGCAGAGCGAAAGAAAAAAAATAGAAGAGGAAGCACGAAGATCAGAGGACTGTGCCCCTATAAGCTCTCCTCCAAAGCCCACCACCCTCGTCGCCTTCTCCATCCCTTCCGCTTCTTCTCCCCTATCTCGAGCACACACCAAACCCTAACAATAAACCACCCAGGAGGAGGAAGAGGGGGCCTAAACCCTAGCTGCCAATGAAGGCGGTGTGCGCGAAGCCCGGCAAGGGCGGCAAGATCCACCCGTCTCCCCCCGGCGGCGATGCCGACCCCACCGCGGCGGCGCTCAGGCTCCTCCCCGCCGCCATCCTCGCGCTCACCGCTGCCCTCCGCCCCGAGGACCAGCAGGTGCTCGCTTACCTGGTCACCCGCTCCCTGCAGGGAGCGGCGGCGGCCCCGCAGCCGGAGCAGGCGGCGGTCCGCGGGCGCCGCCGCCGCGCCCACCCGCCGGCCATCGGCTGCGGGTGCTTCGACTGCTACACCAGCTTCTGGTCGCGCTGGGACTGCTCACCGGACCGCGAGCTCATCCACGACGCCATCGACGCCTTCGAGGACCACCTCGCCGCCGTCGAGTCCTCCTCGTCCTCCGCCTCCACCCCTTCGTCCTCCTCCAAGCGCCGCGAGAAGGGCAAGCGCAAGGCTCCACCGACCACGCCGGCGCCGCCACCGCCGCCGCTGTCCCCCAAGTCCCCGGAGCCCCTGGCGCCGGAGAAGGTCCGCGAACCCTCCCCCGCCCCAGCCTCCCCTCCGCCACCTTCCGCTCCCGAGGCTAACGCTATGGAAAGCGACTCGGAGGAGAAGGTTCCAGAAGATTCCTCGGAGGCGGAGGCGGAGGCGGCGGCTGAGGGGGAGGAGGAGGAGCGGAAGCGGGGGTGGGCGGACGTGATGGGGATGCTTAACCTGAGGTTGTGGGGGATTTGGAGTCCGGCCGTCGAGAGCGCCACCTAGAACCGCCGCCACCTTACTGCCACAACAACAAGAGGTTAGGGAGGGAGACAGGGCAAAGGGGCATTCCTGTAATTTCTCGCATTCTTCCAGGGTGAAAATTGGGGTGCGAAACGTGCAACTGATAGGTTGCAGTAGTAGTTTCCTTTCCTAGGGGAAACTTACTGCTACTAGTACTAACTGCTAGCACTCTCTCGTGTGGGATGCATCCATGATCAGTGATACTGATGGTATTTTGGTTGTTGGTACATGGAGATGGAGGAGGAAGAAGAGCTTGATGCTTGCTGTTGCAAGGTGTCTTGGTTCTCTGGCATTTGGAAAGCTTGCATCTGCCCCCTGCTTCATTCGTCTCCTAGCTTGTGTAATTACGGCTTGTAGGATGGTGGCATGGTTTGCTATAATGATCGTATCATATCACTACTAGCTTGTAGTATCTGGCCATCTTGGAGCACGTCTCTGCAGAACTGCATTTGCATTGGACTGTGTCACTCAGTCATGCGCTGCCTCCTGTGCCTTGTGACACCTTAACTCGGACGGGATTGTTGCTTGTTGAATGGTGTTGCAGACATTGCCCGACACGTTGAGACTTGAGATCGCTGATATGCACTGCTCCTGCTCTTGCATTATCTGCCATCTCCTCCTAAAATTCTCTCTTCTGTTTTTCAGTGCACATTTCAATCCTGCCTGTTGGGCAGGTGATCGAGGAACGGCTAGTTTTCGCCAAGATGCTGGTTTGGTACTGGAAGATGAGAGTGGTGGGGAGTGGGGACGGAGACGGGGAAGGGATTGCATGGGGCGTCGCTCACTTATCGAGTGGAGGGGCGAGCTATCCTCTGTGTTCGCGGGGAGGGATAAGGACACTGTTGCTCTTCTCGTCTCTCTCATTCTGACCAATGTTTGGGCCTCACAAGCCTTCAGCGTTCCCAAAATTGACGGTCGGTAATTTCATAGTACACCACCTTCATTTCATTTTTAAGGTACTAGTATATAGGACCAGTACTTCTCACATAATCAACCTGCCTGGTGCTTTTTACCTTGCCTCAAAATAAAATGGCACAGTTACATTTACCAACAGTCCTAGGCATGCCCCGTTGAACGATCGGGCCGGGCTGGCCCAGTTAATAACAGGTCTCTGGGGCCGGTAGCCTGTTTCAGGCGCAAAATATTAAAATAATAACAAAAATGCATGGATTCCAAAGATAATATTGTTGTAATTCCAATCAACTCAGTGGTGGTGAGCGAGAGAAATGTTTGAGAGATAAAATGTAATCTCTTTATTGCTTCTATGAACAGTGTTGCGTGATGAACAGTAACTTACAATAAGGGGGTTAGCCCTTTTATATAATCTTAAGAAGGGGTGTGTCAAAGAGACACCTTTTCACTAAAGGATGTCTCTTCACCAAGAGACACCTTTTGACTAATTAATATATTAATTTGCCCACATTATTATTTATCATAACACTCCCCCTTAGGCAAATGATTGTATATTGCCTTAAAAACTCCCTCAAAAAATGCCGTGAGAAAAATGGATGGAGAAAAGAGTATATTATACACAAGCTTGTATTTATATTGCCTCATTAAAAATCTTTATGAGAAATCATTATGTAAAACTCATAAAGGGAAAAAGAGTACAATATTCCACAATTAATCAGGTTAATTTTCAGAGGGTTCTCCCCCTGAACCTTGCAATACACAAAGTTTTCTCATACCAATTCCATGAACGCATTTCAAAAATGCGGACTTTGGTAGAGACTTAGTAAATAAATCGGCAAGATTTTCACAAGACATTGTTTGTAAAATTTCTATCTCTCCACTCTTTTGGAGTTCATAAGGATAAAATAATTTAGGAGCAATATGCTTGGTAATGTTGCTCTTAATATAACCTGATTGCATTTGAGCAATACAAGTTGCATTATCCTCATAGATAATGGTAGGGATTTCAAGGTGTTAATACCACATAATTTTTGTATATGATTAATCATTCTACGAAGCCAAGCACATTCTCGTGATGCTTCATATAATGCAATTATTTCAGAATGATTCGTGGAAGTGGCCACTAAAGTCTGTTTACTAGACTTCCATGAAAAGGCCGTACCACCATACAAAAATACAAATCCAGTCTGTGATCTGGCATTGTGGGGATCAGACAAATAGCCAGCATCAGTATAACCCACTATGCACATATCTTGGTTTTTCTTATAAAATAGATCAAGATCTTGTGTTCCTTGTAAATATATGAAGATATTCTTAATGCCAGCCCAATGTCTCTTTGTTGATGCTGCACTAAATCTAGCCAAGAGATTAACTGCAAATGAAATATCAGGTCTAGTGCAGTTTGCTAGATACATTAATGCCCCAATAGCACTAAGATATGGGACCTCCGATCCCAAAATATCTTCATTTTCACCTTTTGGTTTAAATGGGTCTTTATCCCTATCAAGGAATCTACCAACCATAGGGATCCTAGATGGATATAATTTATCCATATTGAATTTCTTCAAAATCTTTTGAGTTTATGCAGACTGGTGCACAAATATCCCATCAAGTAGATGCTCAAGTTGCAAACCTAAACAAAATTTGGTTTTACCCAAATCTTTCATTTCAAACTTCGTCACAAGATGATTGCTTGCTTCTTTGATATCTTGTGTGGTTCCAATGATATTCAAATCATCAACATAAAGTGAAATTATGTAAAATCCACTTTGGGATTTCTTGATGAACACACAAGGACAATCATCATTGTTTGAGTAACCCTTTTTAAGAAGGAACTCACTTAGTCGGTTGTACTACATTCTACCTGACTGCTTTAATCCATATAGTGACTTCTTCAATTTCACACTATACATGTTGCGATTTGCTTTAGGATTCGGAATTGGTATCCCATTAAGGACTTTCATATAAATATCCGAATCAAGTGACCCATACAAATATGCGGTCACCACATCCATCAACTGCATTGTTAAATTCATATTTACTGCCAATGATAGTAAATATCGGAACATTATTCCACTCATCACCGGTGAATATGTTTCATCATAATCGATGCCGGGTCTCTGTATAAACCCTTGTGCTACAAGTCTCGCTTTGTATCTCACCACCTGATTCTTTTCATTCCTCTTTCGAATGAAAACCCATTTATTTCCAACAGGAAATATTTTAGGAGGTGTTGTCTCAACAGGACCAAATACCTCTCTTTTCTTTAGCGAGTTTAATTCAGCCTCAATAGCTTCTTTCCATTTGACCCAATCTGAGCGCTTTATGCACTCTGCCATGGACTTTAGTTCTGGATCTAGTGGAATAGATTCAACCACTTTAGAGACGAAATATATGTCGACAATTGTAGTCTTTCTATTATACAATTCTCTCGAATCAGTATAATTAGTGGAAATTTCTTCATCCAACAATTCTTTGCCTTGTGACTCATCATGATTTCCCAATACGATTGAGTCCAAGGGTTCCGATGTCCCAACATTGGAGTTTATGCGCACATTAATGTTGGGTTTACTAATCAATTGAGAATTTCTGATATTTTTCTCAATTTGATTTATTGATTTGCCTTTATCGGTCCTTTGTTGTTTCTGCGGACGTCTCCGCGAAACTGAGTCCCGATTAACCGGAATTCTCCCCCTCTTATTTGCATTAGGGGCAAGAGTAGTTTTCTTTGGTACCTCTACTCTTTCCGGTGCATTAGCAGCGGGTATATGAGATTTCATAACACCCTTATAATTAATAAATGCATCTGGTAGATTATTTGCAATAAACTGCAAATTTATAATTTTCTGAACCTCTTGTTCAGATTCTTTTGTACGTGGATCTAAGGACTGAATACCTGTGGCATTCCAATCTATTTCTCGGCATTCATTGTGGTACATATCTCCCCCTAATACCGGGAAATTGTCCTCATCAAAAATACAATCAGCGTACCTAGCCGTAAACAGATCCCCTGTTAGTGGCTCAAGGTATTTAATAATTGACGGAGATTTATACCCACATAGATCCCCAATTTTCTTTGGGGACCCATTTGTGTACGCTACGGTGGTGAAATCGGTGTGTAGACAGGACAACCGAATTTTCGCAGATAGGAAATGCTTGGCACATCTCCACGTACTAACTGTAACGGGGAAACCGTATGATATGCAGTTGGTCTAACTTGGATTAAAGTTGCGGCATGCAAGACCGCATGTCTCCAACAAGTTGTTGGTAATTGACAATTTTGCAATAGAGGTCTAACAATAAGCTTTATCCTCTTTATTAAAGATTCTGCTAAGCCATTTTGCGTATGATCATATGGCACAGAATACTCTACATTAATGCCCAAGGCCAAACAATAGTCATTGAATGCCTTTGATAAAAATTCAGCCGTATTATCCAATCTAATGGATTTTATCCTATCATCAGGTTGATTGGCTCTCAATTGAATTATTTCGGCAATTAATCTTGCAAAAGCATGGTTCCTTGTAGAGAGTAAATATACATGGGACCATCTTGTAGATGTATCTATTAGTACCATAAAATACCTAAACGGCCCAGACCATGGCTGAATAGGTCCGCAAATGTCGCCTTGAATTCTTTCCAGAAAATTGAAAGACTCATTTTTAATTTTAAGGTACGAAGGCCTTAAAATCAATTTTCCCTTAGCACATGCAGTGTACATGAAATCATCATGTTTTCCGAAATCAGTATTTTTAATGTTATAGCCAACAGAGCTCTTTATTATTTTATGCATCATACCCAAACCTGGATGACCTAATCGGTCATGCCAAATCTTGAACCTATCAAGATTATAGAAAATTGTCTTTAACGCAACATGTGGTTCGGGTTTAATATATGTTTAGTACAATCCCGATGAAAATGAAGGAAGCTTTTCAACCACTTGTTTTTCGCATCTATTATTTTTGGTTAAGAGCAAATACTCAATATTGCTCTCTTTAGTAGTTTCCACGTGGAAACCATTGATGCAAATATCTTTGAAACTAAATAGGGTACGTGTAGATTCAGGATACAACAAAGCATCCTCTATCACAATGTTTGTACCCATAGGGAGTATGATGATGGCTCAACCAGAACCAACAATTCGAGCATCACTACCAGCGATGGTCATAATATTTTCTTTCCTCTTAATTAGAGTTTGGAAATATTT
This sequence comes from Olyra latifolia, assembly GCA_036346145.1. Classification (NCBI taxonomy): domain Eukaryota; kingdom Viridiplantae; phylum Streptophyta; class Magnoliopsida; order Poales; family Poaceae; genus Olyra; species Olyra latifolia. The sequence continues at coordinate 35,040,067 of CM070524.1, read as the reverse complement.
TATCTCCCTTAATATTGTGTTAGTGGTGCAACTGTCAACCAAACATAGTTCTCCTTCCATTGGATTGTATCACCAAGTTCTATATAAAAGAAGAGTAAAAATTAACTTCAATATAGAACAAGTATATAAACACATATATTATATGTTTGATGACATACAACATTGTTTTGCTCATTTTGAGCCACAATTACATGCTCCTTATGAGCAACAAATAAGACCTATGTACACATACAAATATTCAACTAAAATACACAATGTAGATTAATATATGCTGATTGCATCACTAGGGATATTAAGAGACTTTAAACAGTGTCTCCAAACATGTCTTGAGAAGCATATTCCACAAGCATGTTATCTATGCCCATTTCAGCTTCGTCTGTTGTACCAACGCATTGGTATCAACATCCATGACAGTATTATCCTGTCTTTCATCAATATCCATACTTGGATTTTCGACGAAGTGAGCTTCAACTTTTCCCTTTTGATTGTTGCTCTTGCCAACAGATTGGAGGTACAACTCCACCAGATGCTTAGCCGTGCGGCACTCTTTTGCCCAATGACCCTTACAACCATATTTATGGCAAAGAGTATTTTTCTCCCTTGGAGAATTATTTTTGAATTTTCCTTTGCCATAAAATTTTCTTTTTCCCTTATGCATTTTGTTGGACATCTTCTTTGCATTATTCTTATTTTTCATCTTCTTTTCATCCTTCTTTTGATTATTGTTAACACTAGTAGTTGGAATATTGGCATGTACCTCAGGTACAGCCATTGCCCCAGTTGGGCGTGTATGATGATTCTTCATAAGAAGTTCATCATGTTTTTCTGCCTGAAGCAGAGTATAGATTAAATCCGAGTGTTTAGTGTATTTTTGTTGACGATATTGCTGCTGCAATATCCTCATAGAAGGATGAAAAGTGCAAAGTGTCTTTTCAATCATGTCCTCATCTGTGACAGCCTTGTCACAGAATCTTAGTTTGAAATTTATCTTATGCACGCGAGAATTATATTCAGCAACAGACTTAAAGTCTTGAAAGCGTAACATAGACCATTTCCTTTGAGCTTCAGGCAACATGATCGCCTTCTGTTGGTCATATCTATCCTTTAAGGACTTCCACAAACTTAGTGGATCCTCCTCCATCAGATATTCAGTTTTGAGATCTGAATAGAGGTGGTGCCTGATAAAATGTAGAGTTGCATATTTGTAGTTTTCTGGTATGGGGGCGGCACCCTCCATAGGATCATTGATGGATGCACTTACACTCCTAGATGCCAAATTTATTTTAACATCCATGGCCCAAGTTAAATAATTACTGCCATCCACAGCAAGTTCGGCAAACTCCTTTTTGGAGATATTAGCCATATCTACATAATAATCATGCAATTCTAATTAATTTACTTTTAACTAAGTAAATCAAAAGCATGAATAAGTTGCAATTTTATTGAATAAAAGGTCTTAGATAATAATTTCTAGGAGAGACATTAATTTTCTTTCAATTTGTCACAATTTCTGCAATTAAAGTTGAAATAAAATAATCAACAATGCAGCAAAGAATTTGACGTAGACCTTTTAGTTATGGGTGAGATACTCTCACTATGGTCATTAACCATAGAACCCAAGCCTTGTGTGTAAGCACGTAAGGTAATCGTCTTCTACCATGTGCAATATGGCAAAAGTAAATTGATGCAATGACATAGACCTTTTAGCTATGGGCGAGATACTCTCACTATGGTCATTAACCATAGGACCCAAGCCTTGTGCGTAAGCACGTAAGGTAATCGTCTTCTACCATGTGCAATATGGCAAAAGTAAATTAATGCAATGACGTAGACCTTTTAGCTATGGGCGAGATACTCTCACTATGGTCATTAACCATAGGACCCAAGCCTTGTGTGTAAGCACTTAAGGTAATCGTCATCTACCATATGCAATCAATCATGGTAATAAATGCTAGAAAATAATACAATACTTAGAACAAAACAATATATATTAATTGCGATTACACATATTTACAGGGGTAAATTACATCGCAATTAATAGCACAAACATAACAGATTATGCTGCTCTAAGTAATTAAACAGTAGTAAACCTATTAATTAAACAGAAATAGGTAATATTTAAAGTAACTAGGGCTAAAACAGAAGAAAAACTGTTAAATTTAGCCCTTTGATTTCAATCGGCTGGGCATTTTTACAATTCCTTTGAACTGTGAGGTCTAAATTGCAAAATTACGGGGATTTTTATCCTAGCCGACCGCATGGGGCTCAGCCCATTTGTTGCCCGTTATTTCCACCAAGGGCAGCTAGGGTTTCCAACCCTAGCCCCCATGGCCGTCGCCGCCGCCTGGTGCTCGAGCCGCCGCCGCATCGGTCGCAAGTCCAACCGCCTGGCGACGACGAGCCCGGTCTCCACGAGCCCATGCGACGGCCACGTTGGCCAATAGCCACACAGCATGGTCTTTACCCCGATTCCCATCGCTATCTGTCGTCTCTTCGATGGTTGCCCTGTTCCAAACAGGTAAAATTCTCCAATCCCCTTCTCCTTCTGTGATTGAAACACCAAGGATTGGATGGAGTGATGGCTTCGAATATTTTGAAACAATCTTCATTCTTTGGTTTGCCATCGTGGACTAAAGGTGAGGGGGAACCCTACCGGTTCCATTCGTCCCAGTCCAAGGCGACGAACGTGCCCCCTTCTATATCCATCTTTGATTTTGCCATGGATTTCACTAATCACTGTAATTAGTGCTGTAATTGGGAGAAACATACCGAGTATAATTGTTTGCCGCGGAAGAAATCGACAGAATCTTGTTTCTCTCCATGATCAATGCAACTTTCTTATGATTTTCTTAATTTGCTTTTGGAAGAAAGATAGTAACCACTTAAATTGCTCTTACCAATTTTCCATGGTTTTGCTTCTTCCAGAGTCAAGTTCGTCTATGGATGCGCAAGTATGATTGTTGCTGCTTCCTTCTAGTGTGATGGAGCAACCTTACCATAGACAGATCATTGTTGCTTCTTGGAATTCCATGGCGTTAGCACCAGATTTCAGGGCGGAGACGACGACGATATTGTGGAACCGTCATCCTTCTCCCTCTCTGATTCCTCTTCTTGTCTAATTAGAACTGTAATTAGAACTGATGAAGAGAAATTCTCACCGATTGTAGAGGCAGTGCTGATAACGTGCTGTAATTCCAATCAACTCAGTGGTGGTGAGCGAGAGAGATTTTTGAGAGATAAAATGTAATCTCTTTATTGCTTCTATGAACAGTGTTACGTGATGAACAGTAGCACGCAGAATGAACAGTACAGGCAATGAACAGTAAACGCAATGAACAGTAGCTTACAATAAGGGGTTAGCCTCTTTATATAGATTAAGAAGGGATGTGTCAAAGAGACACCTTTTCACTAAAGGATGTCTCTTCACCAAGAGACACCTTTTGACTAATTAATATATTAATTTGCCCGCATTATTATTTATCATAACAAATATTATAGAGTGAAGGGATTAATTACAGGATTCCTTAATTATATATAATAAGAAAAATAGACACATAATTACATATTGGGAAAAACTATCGAACGGTATGCCGTCCGTAGCTCGATCTACGGCATGGGAAATGACGAAGCGCTTCCGGCGCGCGTCTGCTCCCCGCGCTGCGGCATCCGATTTCCGGCGCTACTTCACTTCCCCTAAGCGTCCGCTTCTCGCGTTTGCACTCTAACGCATGCCGCACTTGCACGCTGCACTGTGCGACACGCCCAGGTGGTCCGCTGCTTAGTTCCAATCCATCGTAATGGTGGGCACATTTGTTTCAATATTTGTAAATTTATTTAAAATTCATACATTCTTCAAATTCAATAAATCAAAAATAAAAAAATCTTACAAGATCGAGATCTAGCTACCAGTAAAATATTCATAATTTTTTGAGTGTGCGAAGTTTTTTGTTTTTTTAATTCATTTCACGAGGGTTATTTCTAGTGAGAACGTCGGGGTGAAGTTTTGAATTTTGTTAACCTGATGCTCGACGTTACTCTCGGTACTCGATGATACCCCAATATTTGATGATACAACAATCCTCAAGACTCGACGACAACCACGATAATAGACCCGATACCCTCTGACCCAATACCTCTTAATACAAGATGATTCCCCGATACTTGACAATAGCCCCAACCCGATAGCCTCGCCCCAAAACTCAACCTGATACTCCCGACTCGATACCCCCAATACTCAAATCGATTCATGCGATGTTGCTGACTCGATACCCTCGATAGTCAACGATACCCCCAATACTTAAACTGATACACGAACCCTGATGTTGAACCCCATACCCGTGATAGATGATGATACCCCTCCCAATGGTATTCAACCCGAAACCGCCGATACTCGACAATATCCAAACCAATACTCCATGAGATATCGACCCTGATACTCGACGATACTCCCTGATACACGATGATGCACCATGATATCGCACCCGATACTCGATGTTACGTGACCCGATACTCCACGATACGTGACCTTACCTAATACTCAACGATACTCAATCCGATAATCCACAATACCTGACCTGATACTCAATGATACTCTACGATACCTACTACGATACTCGTTGATATATTATAATTCATGACACCACCTGATAATCTATGATACCTGATACTCAATGATACGAGTATTCGACTATAAGCTTCTCGGCCCCTATTTTCGATAAGTGATGATTTTGGTATTGATGACAACGTAAAGGGCATCAAGATTCGCGAAGGGATTTCATGACTCTCTTGGAACCTTAGCATGATGGTGATGGCATCAAGAAGAAGCTAAGTCCGTAGAGACGAAGGTTTGACCCGGGAGTTGAGAAGGGTCATTAAAGTAGCTCTAGGGTTTGTTTTTGTAAGTACCTTGGCCCCTATTTTCGGTAAGATGTGTTTTGATAATGATGACAAGGTACAGGGCATCAAGATTCCCGAAGGGTGTTCTTGACCCTCTTGGAACCTTGGCATGATGGTGACGGCATCAAGAAGAGGCAAGTCCGTAGAGGCGAAGGTATGACCCGGGAGTCGAGAAGAGACACTAGAAGTAGCTCTAGGGTTTGTTTTTGCTTTTAAGACCGTACTATCAAGAGGGATGCAAAGTGTAGTGATCATTGTCAAATCTTGAGCTCCCATGATGCACATTAGTCTTCTTACCTTTTTATAAGCCTTAGAATAGGATTTAGGGATTGTGCACGACGTCGAGCGAATTTGCGCCCTTGCGATCTAAATTTGAAGCCCTCTATTGTTCACCGGACTGAGTCTGGTTGCGACTGGACTAAGTCCGGTGGAGGGTTACCGAAGGAAGGAAAGGTTGTCATCTCTCTGTAGACCATCAGACTGAATCTAGTGGCAGCCGATTGAGTCTGATGGAGCACAGAGAGCTGCACGAAGGGAACCGGGGCAGCGGACAGTGTCCGCTAGCCACCGGACCCCGTGGCTCAATGGCCACCGGACTGAGGCCGATGCGTTCTAGAGAGGTGCGCACGTGAGGGGCCGGGGCAGCGGACGGAATCCGCTCGCCACCAGACCCCAAGTCTTATATACCCACCAGACTGAGTCCGGTGGCATCTAGAAGCTAGAGTATAAGAGGGTCGGGGCAGCGAACGGTGTCCGCTCGCCACCGGATCCTAGTGGTATACTACCACGGGACTAAGTCTGATGGAGCTATAACAGCTAGTTCCTACGGGATTTCAAATTCCAACAGCAAATTTTGGCCTCCTAGGCTATTTAAGAGGGTGGGTGAGCTTCACTTGTAAGGTTTTGAGCATTTATTGAGATAGCTAAGCCTATTCAACAGCCTTGGAAGAAGAGAGCACCCCCCTTTGCAAAAAGTTCATCCATCATGGTGTTTTCTCTATCCTGATTTAGTGTGCAACTTGAGAAGCTCTTGATCCGGTGTAATCAAGGCACTTGGGACTTGTTACACTTGGAGCAAGAGCTCCTAGACGGTCTCTTGAAGGAGAATTGACCGAGAGATCTTTCGACGAGCTTGTAGAAAACCTCAATGTTTGTACAAGGTCCTTTGGAGTCCACCTTGCCGGAGAGGCGAAAGACTCCTTGAGTCGACAACCCAACTCGTGGTAGAGTGTAGGAGGAGCTATACTCTAGGCAAGAGTGCTCTAATGAGCAGTAGAGGGAGACCTCCAACATCGGGAAAAAAAATCCTTGAGTCTCCTTTTATTTCTCGCATTTACTATTGCACACTTATTTATATTGTTGTGTTGCTTGTGTTTTAGGCTCTAGATCTTTCTAACTTGTTGATTAATATTATGAGCCTAATTCAACCTTAATTGAAAGAAAATTTTAAAATTGCCTATTCACCCCCCTCTAGGCTATTGATCCTATTTTAGTTTTTTCTTTTTCGGACCGCGCTATCAAGAGGGGTCCAAGGTGTAGGTGGTTGTGTCGGGTCTTGAGCTCTCATGATGTACATTAGACCTCTTACCTTCTTTCTGAGCGTTAGAATAGGTTTAGGGGGAGTGTACACGGCGACGAGCGTGTTTGTGCTCTTATAAGCATGTGTGTAGTGCCTCTGCTGTCCACCATACTAAGTCCAGTGGAGGGCGTCCCGAAGGAGTGAGGACTGTGCACCTTTCTGTAGTCCACTAAACTGAGTCTGGTGGTGACTGAACTAAGGCTGGTGGAACACAGAAGTGTGCACAACGGTGATCGAGGCGCAGTGGACCAAGTCCGCTAGCCACTGGATCCCTGTGGCTCAATGGGCACCGGACTTAGTTCGGTGGGCACCGGACTGAGTCTGCTACATTCGAGAAGTGAGCGCATGAGGGGTGTCGAGGCAGCGGACAGTGTCCGCTCCCCACCGGACCCTAGTTTTTCATAGCCACCGGACTAAGTCTGGTGGGCACCGGACTGAGTCCGGTGGACTCTAGTAGATTGCGCATGTGAGGGCCGGGGGAGCGGACGGTGTCCGCTCACCACCAGACCTTGTGGTTCCTATAGCCACCGTGCTGAGCCCGGTGGAGCTGTAACGGCTAGTTCCTGTGGGATTTCGAATTCCAACGACTAGTTTCCGAGTCCTAGGCTATTCAAGAGGGTTTGTGGGCTTTATTATTAAGGTTTTGAGCATTCAAAGAGATAGCCTAGCACATATAATAGCCTTGGAAGAAGAGAGCACCTAGATTTCTTGGGAGTTCATCCACTCTGGTGTTTCTCTAGCCCGGTTGATTATGCATCTTGAGAAGCTCTTGATCCAGCGTGATCAAGACACTTGGGCTTGTTACTCTTGGAGCAAGGGCTCCTAGTCTCTCTCTTGGAGGCGAGGTGACCAAGTGATCTCCGACGAGCTTGTGTAAGACCTCGGTGTTTGTACATGGTTTTTCGGAGTCCACTTTGCCGGAGGGGTGAAGGGCTCCCTGAGTCGACAACCCAACTCTTGGTAGAGTGTGGCGTGAGCTATACTTTTGGAAAGAGTGCTCTAACGAGGAGTAGAGGGAGACCTCGAACCTGTGAAAAATATCCTTAAGTCTCTTTTTATTTCTCGCATTTACTCTTCCGCATTTAATTATCATGCTTTGTTGCTTGTGAGTTTGGCTCTAGCTCTTCCAAGTTTATTGATAAATATTGTGAGCCTAATTCATCTTTAATCGTAAGAAAATTTAAAATTACCTATTCACCCCCTCTAGGCCATCGATCCTATTTCACGTGGCATCAGAGCACAGGTTTCTCACCTATTAGCTTAATCACTAGAGAATGGCTCATGAGAGAACTAATGTTAGGAGAGCACCGCTCTTCGATGGCTCAAATTATAGCTATTGGAAGATTCAGATGCAAACATATCTTGAGGCCATAAAGGATGAGGTTTGGATTGTCGTGCAAACCGGTTATCCGATTCCGGCAAATGAGATGGTTCTCACCAAGCTTGAAATCAAGCATCGGCAACTCAATGCCCAAGCTAGAAATGCAATTTTTTTCATGCTTGACATTGAGGTATTTGACCGTGTGAGCAACCTCACCTCTGCTCACAAAATTTGGATCTCCCTAAAAGAAATTCATGAGGGGACCTCAAATGTGAGGGAGGAAAAAATGTCTGTGCTAAAAGAAAATTTTGATTCTTTCAAAATATTGCCTAATGAGGATGCAAACGTGATGTACTTCAGGTTGAACCCAATTGTCAATGAGCTTAAAGGACTTGGGTCAACCTTCACCGACCTCGCCATTTGTCGGAAGATGGTGCGGGTGCTTCCACCAGAGTACCAAAATTGGTGATCTATCTCACAGGTAGTGATGAGCTTCGGAAGCTCACTCCTACATCTCTTCTAGGGAAGCTTACCGCCCATGAGCTCTTCCTTGGCAATGTTGAAAAAGGGTCATCCAAGAAGAAAAATATCGCTTTCAAGGCCAAAGAAAAGGTCGAGTCATCTGATATTGAGGATGATAATTGTGATAGCGATGATGAAGAAGATGAAGATAGCAAGGAGCTTGCCTTGGTGATGAGGAAGACTCGATGTCTACTAAAAAAAATGGGCTCCAAGGACAAGTTCAATTCTACCTCCAACTCCAAGAACCCTCATGCACATCTCACCTGTTTCGAGTGCAACAAGAGAGGGCACATCGCCGCAAACTGTGACAAGAGAACAAAAGCTCAAAGAAAAGGGGGATGATGAGAAAGAAGATTCCAAGGGCAAGATGAAGAAGTCCTCCAAGAAAATTCACTTCAAGAAGATCAACAAGCATGGAAAGACGGAGGCCTACATTGGTAAGTGGGTCTCAGATGATGAAGAATCAAGTGATGATTCTTCCTCCAAGGATGATGACCGCAAATCCAAGAATTTGGTCGGTCTCGCCATCACGGAATCATTGTCTCCTCTACCAAGCATGTCAAATTGCCTCATGGTGAAGCAAAATGAGAAGGTAATCGATTCTGAACCTACCCATGAGGAGCTAGTTGATCTAATTGAGAAATTAAATCTTGCTCTTGCTAAAGAAAAGTCAAAATGAAGAAATTTAAAAAATTGCATGCCACTTTAGCAGATAAATTTGAAGAATTATCTAACTCCTATGATGAGCTTGCTTTAGAACATGATGATCTCCTAGCCAAACATGAAACTTGTTTTAAGGTTGATGCTAGTATTCAATGTAATCTTGATCATGACATTGTTTGTGAAAAGATTAGTGTGGGGACTACTTGTGATTTAATTGATTCAATTAATATTGCCCATAGTTTATCTCTTGATGCTCATATCGCTAATCCTTGTCATGATCATTGTGATACTAGGTCCATCTCTAGCTCAAATAAAATTGCTCAAAATAGTTTGACTAGTGCTTGCAAAACCTCATGTACATATGTTTAAAACTCTAGTAAACTCATTAAAGAAAATTTAATACTTAGAGATAAGGTAGCTTCCTTGAACATGGGATTGACTAAATGTATAAAAGGAAGTGCCTCTCTTAATCGAATACTCGATAAGCAAAAGTACACCTTAAGCAAGCATAGATTATGGTGTTACCCTAATGGGAAGCTTCCTAAGGGAGAAAGGGATAAGCCTCGAGTATTCATTGAGGAAGGCACTATGTGCTATATTTCTCAATCACATGATCACTAGCCAATCGCTTTCCCATTAGCTAAATCCTCTCATGCTATATCATGTAGGGGCAAGTTAATTGATAATAAGTATGTTTTAATAAATAAAAATGGTAAAATAGTTGCTAGATATGTTGGCTCTCCAATTGCAAATAATAAACGAACTAAGGGCATATAGGTGCCAACATCACTTGTCATTAACACTCAAGGACCCAAAGCAATTTAGGTACCTAAAGTCAAATATTGATCTCTTTTGTATAGGTGAACTACAAATACGGTGGCCGACATTGGGTAATGGATGGTGGATGCACTCAACAGATGACCAGCAACGCTTGTATGTTCATCTCTTTGGATGAGGAAGGTGAAGCTAGTAACAAGATCACCTTCGGAGATAATAGTAAATGTAAGGTAATAGGAAGAGGTAAAATTACCATATCCAATAATGATCATTCCATTGTTAATGTTCTTCTTGTTAAGTCTTTCAGTTTTAATTTGCTTTCCATTGCTCAAATTTGTGATCTTGGTTTTGAATGCATTTTATCGAGTGACAGTGTCCCTGTTTTGGACAAAAGCAAAAATCTTGTTTTCATGGGTTTTCGTTATCAAAACTTGTATCTTGTTGATTTCTCATCGGATACCTCATGTATCTTGACTTGCCTCATTGCCAAAGTCTCTTTAGGTTGGTTTTGCCATCGTCGTCTTAGCATGTGGGCATGTCAACCTTGAAAAGGATTTTTAAAAATGAGCTAGTTCTGGATGTGAAAGATATAGAGTTCAAAACAGATAGGCTATGTAGCGCTTACCAAGCCAGCAAACAAGTTGCAAATTTACATCCTATTTAAAACATCATGTCCACAGCTAGGCCACTTGAATTACTCCATATGGATCTTTTTGGCCCAACCTTATATGCGAGTATCGTTGGTTACTCATATTGTCTTGTAATTGTTGATGACTTCTCTCGTTTTACTTGGGTTTCTTTTTTGTTGATAAAACAGAAGCAGGGAAAACTTTCAAGACATTTGCAGAAAGGGCTCAAAATGAATTTGAATCTTATATTAAGAAAATTAGAAGTGACAATGGGACTAAATTTGTTAATTCCTCTATTGAGATTTATTGTGATGTGTTAGGTATAAAGCAAAGCTTTTCACCACCTATACCCCATAACAAAATGGGGTGGCTGAGAGGAAGAACTGCACGCTTCTTGAGATGGCAAGGACTATGTTTGATGAATATGGCACGCCCGATGCTTTTTGGACCGAGGCCATTAAGACGGCTTGTCATTGTATCAACCGGCTCTATCTCCATCGACTTCTAAAGAAGACATCATATGAGCTCTTGGTGGGATGAAGACCAAATATTTCTATTTTCGAGTTTTCGGATGCAAATGTTTCATCTACAAGAAGATAACCCGGTTTGGTAAGTTTCAAAGCCGACGTAACATTGGTTTTCTCCTAGGTTACTCCTCAAGCTCAAAAGCTTATCGTGTCTTCAACAATTCCACCAATCTTGTTGAAGAATCATATGATGCAAAATTTGATGAATCTAATGGCTCTCAAGGAGAGCACGATAATCTAAGTGATGTAGGTGATGATGGTTTGAGAAAAGTTATAAAGAATATGCAAATTGGAGAAGTCAAGCCAATGGAAACTTCCGAAGAGCCTCTAAAAGAATTCAATCTTTCATCATCTTTAATGAATCCTATAGCCTCTACGAGTGAAAAAAAGGAAATAATGAGGACATCCTTCGAGAGCCTCGAAATTTCATGAAGAGTCACCACACCATCACCAAGGATCATCCACTCACACAAGTCGTTGGTGATATGGGTAAGGCGTTCAAACTCGTTCTATACAAGCAAATTTCTGTGAATATTACTCGTTTGTGTCATTTATAGAACCCAAAAATATAGGAGAAGCCCTCAAGGATACAAATTAGATCAACACCATGCATGAGGAGCTCAACAACTTCAAAAGAAATCAAGTTTGAAATTTGGTGGAACGACCCACAAGGCACAATGTGATTGGAACCAAATAGGCTTTCTGCAATAAACAAGATAAAAATGGAACAGTAACGTGCAACAAGGCACGCCTCGTGGCACAAGGTTTTACCCAAGTTGAAGGTCTTGACTACGGTGAAACCTTTGCTCCCGTGGCGCGTCTTGAGGCAATTTAATCTCTCCTTGCTTTTGCATGTCAATTTAATATCAAGATTTTTCAAATGGATGTTAAGAGTGCATTTTTAAATGGCTTTATTGATGAGTTAGTCTTTGTTGAGCAACCGTCTAATTTTGAAGATCCTCTATACCCTAACCATGTCTACAAGCTTTCTAAGGCATTATATGGTCTCAAGTAAGCACCTCGTGCATAGTATGAGCGCCTTAGGGACTTCTTACTTGAAAAAGGATTCAAAACAGGGAAGGTTGATTGTACACTCTTCACTAAATCTATTGGAGTGATCTATTCTTGTGTCAAATTTACGTTGATGATATTATTTCTTGTTGTTCTAATGCTTCCTGTTGTAATGAATTTAGAGATCTAATGGCAAAGTAATTTGAAATGTCAATGATTGGAGAACTCACCTTCTTCCTTTGGTTTCAAATCAAGCAATTGAGGAGGAAACATTCATCTCGCAAGAGAAGTACATTAAGGACCTCCTCAAATGCTTTAAAATAGAAGATTGCAAAACAATCATGACTCCAATGGCTACAAATAATTACTTAGATCTTCATGAGGGAGGTAAACCAGTAGATCAAAAGCTTTATCGCTCCATGATTAGTTCTTTGCTCTACTTTACCGCATCTCGGTCTGACATCATGTTTAGTGTTTGCATATGCGCTAGATTTCAAGTTGCATCATTCTATCAATTTTGAGATCTTTGGTACCCCAAAGGTGCTTCATTTGATCTCATAGGCTATTCGGATTCCGATTACGCAGGTTACAAAATTGATAGAAAAAGCACCTCGGGGAGTTGCCATTTTCTTAGAAGGTCTTTAGTTTTATGGGCTTGAAAGAAGCAGAACTCCATGGTGCTATCTACCGCCGAGGCGAAATATGTAGCCGCCGGGGGGAGGGGGGTTGTTGCGCCCCAAATTCTTTATTTGAAGCAATCCTTCCTTGATTTTGTTATTTTCTTTGATCATGTGCCTCTTTTGTGGGATAACGAGAGTGCGGTAAAAATTGCAAATAATCTTGTCCAATATTCGCATACCAAGCACATTGATATCTGACATTACTTCCTTCGAGATCATGTGGCGAAGGGTGATCTTGTGCTTGAGTATGTGCGAATGGAGGACCAACTTGTTGATATTTTCACCAAACCACTTGATGAGGCTAGATTTTGCAAGTTGCAAAAAGAGCTCAATGTTCTTCATGTTTCTAATATTGTTTGATGAGCTCATGGTCACATTTAGGGAGAGTCTCAATGCATTCAATATCTTATGACATCCCTAAGTATGAAAAACATCAAAAATTCATGGTTAGTGTATTCACTCCTATGCTCAAGCCAAAATTGTTTTCAAATTGTCCAAAATGAATTACTCTCTATTTATGAAACTCTCATCCATCTTAGTTACAAAATTGTTTTTCAAACATCTATGCATCAAGCTCTTCAAAATTTTTCAAAATAACCAAAAATAAAATGAAGTAATAATGCGCTCAACTCCAAATGGATCCTCTTTGCTAGAGAAGATATCTCATTATGAATCTCATCATTAGCAATATTCATGAGATCCATACAATCCCTTGACCTCATAGTCACCCATTTGACTCATTTTGTTTCTATCGAGTGTTTATTTAGATATTTATTAAAATATGCTATAAATGTTTTTAAAAATTTCAATTCGAGCAAGTCCATGATATTTTAAATTCGCTTTGATATCTTTGGTTAACTTAGGTCTTGTTAGAATCCAACTCCACCCAAAACTATTTACAAAATTTTGAAATGCTAAACACCACCGAACTCAGTCCAATGGGCACCGGACTCAGTCCGATGAAGTTCACCAGGCTTGCTCACGTCTAGATCCCACCTGACTCAGTCCGGTGGTGATTTGCCAGAAGTGTGCACGATACTAGACTCCACTAGAAACGACCCCCATGGGTATTTTTCCCTAACTTCCCCTTCTCTTCTCAACTTTTGTTCTTCTCACCCATTCTTGCTCTCATTCGAGCCGCGGCCGCGTCCCTTCCCATCGTTGGCGCCGCCATTTCTCCCATCTCCGGTGACCTCCACCTTCACAAATCAGCTCCACTCCACCTCCTCCTCCATCCTCTCTACTCAAATCCTCGTCGAAGGCCCTGAATCGCACCCATTCATCGCCTCCACACCGTCTTCTAAACCCTAACAGGGCAAGGTGATTGGGTGATTTTCGGTGTGTGTCGATCTTCAAGTTTCCTCCTTGGGCTGGGTAAGTCGTATATTTGTGGCTTAAATATCTCAATTTCAATTTTTCATTGATTATAAAACCCTATCCCTAGTTTGTCAATTCCTTGAATTTATTTGAAATTCCGCACTTGTGTCTATTGCTCAGGACGTTTAGTGGTCGTTTGAGGTTTGTAGTGTGTCTTGAGGTTTGAGAATTGGACCATCACTATGGTTAGAACTAAGGGATTAGTCTCTAGGCACCTGAAGGGAAAAGGCAAGAAAGGGGGTATAGGTGGTGGTGGGAGTGATGACGAGAGGGATAGGGGAAATGCTCCGAATGTGTCACTTGGAAGTTCAAATGCTTCCCCAAAACAAAAGAAAAGGAGTAGGCCAAGGGTTCACTGCTTCACCCTTATAAATTATGATGATGAGCCTATTCAGTCCGATACAGACGATGAGCCACTACTTGAAAAACTCAAGAGAACTAGAGCAAAATTAAGAAGAAAAGTGGTATTTCCAAGAGTCCGTAGACCCCCGGGATCGCCATCTTCCAGTGATGGTGATCATTCTAGTGACAGTGACTATGAGGACTAGGTTGAGCAGCAGAACAACAATTATGATGCCATTGTTGGCTGGCAGACTCACTTTGACACTCGCTTTTCTACACTTGAGGGGCAGTTTAGCACTTGGGGGCACAGCTTCTTTCTCACCAGCCGGGACAGGATCCCTATGCTTGGTATCATCAAGCCCCACCTTTCAGACCAGTGCCTCTAGTCCAAACAGCACAAGGTGTTCTAGGCTCGACATGGCACACTGGTGGTGATCTTGGTATTCATCAAACTTTCTTCACCCTTGCCAACTCCTGCAGTTCCAGCTCACCGTGACATGTTTCGAACCATTTCTCAAGTGTTCTCTCTCTCCAACTCCAAGCGATCAAGAACTTCTTCTCCTGCTCACTCCGGTGGACATGATGACTAGGCCTCTCTGGTCCTTGATGCCAAAGGGGGAGAGAGAGAGAGCTTAGAGAGCTAAGTAGGGCTTAGTAGGGGGTGTTTGAGTTGTATCTTTATCTTCTTCAATCCTTGTTTTGTCTATTCTTGGGATTGTTCTTGAATACTTCTTATCGTGGCTTGTATTTATCTCTACGCACTTATTTATAGGGAGCTTGCTTAATTATTCATGCTTCTATCTTTGTTGAGCTGTGATGATATTATCATGTGCTAATTCTTCCATCAATTTTATTGCTTGATCTTGTTTCTACTGTTTACTCGTTGATCATAACAATGCCATGCTTGTGCATACTTAATCTAACCAATATTCAGCAAGAATTATTGTTGGTTGTCTTCAAGTAGCAAAAGGGGAGATTTTAAGCATCTCGGCCCCTATTTTTGATAAGTGTTGATTTTGGTATTGATGACAAAGTAAAGGGCATCAAGATACACGAAGGAAGTTCATGACTCTCTTGGAACCCTAGCGTAATGGTGACAACATCAAAAAGAAGCAAGTCCATAGAGGCGAAGGTGCGACCCGAGAGTCGAGAAGGGTCATTAAAGTAGCTCTAGGGTTTGTCTTTCCTTTTTCGGACTGTACTATCAAGAGGGGTCCAAGTTGTAGGTGGTTGTGTTGGGTCTGGAGGTCTGATGATGTACATTAGACCTCTTACCTTCTTTCTAAGCCATAAATAGGTTTAGGGAGAGTGTGCATGGCGACAAACGTGTTTGTGCTCTTATAAGCATGTGTGCAGTGCCTCTGCTGTCCACCGGACTGAGCCCGGTGGTCACCGGACTAAGTGTGGTGGAGGGCATCCCGAAGGAGTGAAGGCTATGCACTTTTCTATAGTCTACCGAACTGAGTTCGGTGGTGACTGAAGTGAGTTCAGTGGAACACAGAAGTGTGCACAACGGGGACTGGGTCGCAGCGGACCGAGTCCGCTGGCCACTGGACCCTTGTGGCTCAATGGCCATCGGACTGAGTCAGGTAGGCATCGGACTAAGTCCGGTGCGTTCCAAAACCAAGCGCGCGAGGGGTGCCAGGGCAGCAGACAGTGTCCGCTCACCACTGGACCCTAGTTTTCCATAGCCACCGAACTAAGTTCAGTAGATTCTAGTAGCATGCACATGTGAGGGCTAGGGGAGCGAACGGTGCCCACTCGCCACCAGATCCTATGGTTTCTATAGCCATTGGACAGAGTCCGGTGGAACTGTAAGGGCTAGTTCCTATGGATTTCGAATTCCAACAGCTAGCTTCCTATCCTATGCTGTTTAAGAGGGTGTGTGGACTTCATTATTGAGGTTTTGAGCTTTCAAAGAGATAGCCTAGCACATTTAATAGCCTTGGAAGAAGAGAGCGTCTAGATTTCTTGAGAGTTCATCCACTCCGGTGTTTCTCTAGCTCGGTTGATTGTGCATCTTGATAAGCTCTTGATCTGACGTGATCAAGACACTTGGGCTTGTTACTCTTGGAGCAAGGGCTCCTAATCAGTCTCTTAGAGGCGAGGTGACCAAGTGATCTTCCGATGAGCTTGTGGAAGACCTCAGTGTTTGTTCAAGGTTTTTGGAGTCCACCTTGCCGGAAGGGCGAGGGACTCCCCGAGTCGACAACCCAACTCTTGGTAGAGTGTGAGGGGAGCTATACTCTTGGAAAGAGTGATCTAACAAGGAGTAGAGAGAGACCTCGAACCTCGGTTAAAAAAAATCCTTGAGTCTCCTTTTATTTCTCGCATTTACTCTTCCGCATTTAATTATCTTTCTTTGTTGCTTGTGAGTTTAGCTCTAGCTCTTCCTAGCTTGTTGATAAATATTGTTAGACTAATTCAACCTTAATCATAAGAATTTAAAATTGCCTATTCACCCCCTCTAGGCCATCGATCCTATTTCATCAATGAGTATTAGACATTTGATGATACTCGATGCGCAAAACTTCAAGATAAACCATACTAAATGATACCCAAAAGTCGGTGATACCCGAGGCTCGATGCTACATCCAACTCCACGATTGCTCTGATGCTAAATAAGTGTAAAATTGAAACGAACCTGATCGGTTCATGAACTTCTCATCCAGGTTGCTCAATGAGTGAAACGAAGCATTAGTGTCATTGCGGCCTTGACTCTTAATTGTCGTACCTAACTCGCGTCACACTACCCTAGACTAGGGTTTGAAAAATCGGTATTCAGCTAAAAATCGCTCGATGGCGATTTTCGGTTTGTCGCGGAAAATTGTACAAAATTTGGGATTTAAAATTCGAATCACAAATTGCTTGTCGAAATACAAAAACCGACCTTTTTTTTTGGGAAAACCGAGCGATTTTTGTGGCAAACCGAACAATAAATGCGGCAAATCCAGGCAAATCGAGAAAACGGAAAATCGTGTGATTTTTCCGGCAAATCAAGCGATTTTGATGGCAAACCGATTTGCCGATGCGAAAAAATGGTAAAAAATTTATATGGTGCGAAAAAAGGTAAAATTTATTTAAAATATGTAAATGGTAGGCATGAGTTTTGGTAATTATTTAACATTTAGGCAACATTTAAAATTATTCCAAAAAATCGATTTGAAACATTGTATGGTGCGGAAAAATGGTAAAAATTTATTTAAAATTAAGTAAATGGTAGGCATGAATTTTGGTAATTATTGAACATTTAGGCAACATTCAAAATTATGTAAAATGTTAGGAATTGAATTATTTTGGCATGACCTTCGAGATGACAACATAGGAAATGAATTTTTTAAAACTTTCGGCACGACCTTTGCTAAATTCGTATCTATTTCATGTATCTATTTCATGAAAACAATTCATTGCATAGATAAATTCATATATACATATGAGTCATATGATATGACAAGTTCAGAAGTTAACAACTTCATGACAACTGCATGACAAGCAGGGTTTGATGACAAGTACGTACAGAGTGCTTGTAATTGACTTACCTTGCAATTTGTCTGAAGAGATAGTGAACAGCTCCGTCTGGTTGCAAGGTACCTTGCAATTTGGCTGCAACAATGGTAAGATGTTTCATTATTTGGTTTGGTTAGTGTGACATACTGACATATAAGAGGGCATTCATAGTAAAAAGGAAACTCCTTGCAGCCAACCAAAAATACAGGAGAACTAGAAGAACAGAAAGCTAGTAGTCTTGCCACTGCTCCGAGCTCCGGTTTGCCGCAACCGGGCTCGCAGTTTGCCGCACCGAACTAGAAGCACCGAGCTTCGACGCGCCGCCGACTTGCCGCTCCGCGGTCGCGGATTACCGAGTAGCGCTCATGATTTGCCGCCGTGCTCGCGGCTTGCCGCGCGCTCCGACCAGGCCGTCGCCAACTTGCCCTTCTCCGACTTAGATTTGCCACAATTGCCACTCGATTTGCAGCCCCAAATGTGCGATTAGGCGTGGATCTAAGCGGCGGAGCAAGAGGAGACCCGAGGGGAAGTTTGCTTGGAATGGAAACAATCATGCAGGCATGCAGCATGCCAGCATGTCATGTACTTGTGTATATGCAGCATGTCGTGCTAATGGGCCAAGTTGGGCCGTCCCTTTTTTAATTTTTGGTGATTTCAATTCAAATTTGCACGTGAATCCAGCTATGTTTTTTATTCTTTTTTTCACTATTGTGTTTATACATGGTTCTATAATTTTTACGGATTTTATGGGATTTCTTTTTTATTTTTCAAATTCAAATCACATTTTGAATTTGCAAATCGGTTTGCCGATATCGCTTTGCCTCGGTACCGCGATAAATCGCCGCAAATCGACGATAAATCGCGATTTTTCCAACCTTGCCCTAGACTAAAGGATCGATCGATGCCATGCATGACCAACATCTTATCCTCTAATTATGATTCTTGATCTAATCCAATCTTATCGCAAATGACGTCGTAGAAGCACACACGCGAAGACCGCTTGCATGCCAGTCACCATGCACATGTCAGGAGTTGGGACACACGGGAGGGAGACATGCACGTAGCGCAGGAGCGTGCGCGAAGGTGGGAACGTGGGGAGTGTGGGACACACAGGAGGAGGACGGGTGTGTATGGCGGGAACGCGCGGGAAGGTAGAAACGCAAGACAGGGATGCGTGCGGTTACCATTCTTTTTGTCTACTGATTGTACCGTCGTACAACATTAGGACGGTATAACATCTTGTAGATGCTTCCTTACATATTTGTTTTATTAATATTCTACAATAATAGGTTGAGCCGGGCCTAAATAGGCCGTGTCAGAGTCGAAGTAGTGTCGAATTAGCATGATTTGTGTGTATCGAACCATGGCAACCCGAACCCTGCTGGGCTAGCATGGTAACCTAGTACCAGATAATTCGCCTTGGCCAACTCTACAAACATGTTTTGATCTCTTGCCCATCCTTACCTTACCTTGTTAGGCATGCCTAGATGTTTGGTAACCCCAAAAAGCTTGCTTTGCCCAACAAACTAGCCTACTTAGTAAGAAAATTCTTCTCAGGCCAAGAGCCAAATTGGCTTTCTCGCACAGGCAAGGTTTGGCGGTTGCGAAGGGCTCTGGCACGTGACATGGGGGAGGGTCCATGGTAACGAGGGCCAGCAAGGCACTTCACGACAATTTGGGTGAGGCAACAAGCTGGCTCCATGGCGATGAGGACTGGCAGAGCATTTCACGATGACGTAGGTGAGGCAACGCGAGGGCTCCACGGTGACCTGGTGCATGCGGACCTAGTGAAAAGCATGACTAGGAGGGGAAGGATGGGTCGCAACAAGGATGAAATCTCAAGAGGCGGCTGACGGGGAGAAGCCTCAACATGAGGGCTCTGCTGTGACATGACTGGTGATGACCGACAAGGAGAAGCTACATTTGGGGGCTCAACGGTGACACAACCATGGGTAGGCTGAGTCTTGAGGAGGCAATTGGTGGAGAGGCGGTCATGAGGGACGCAGAGACCCAAGAGGAGGTTGACGATGAGAAGCCATGACGTGGTCTGCTACTCTACCGGCAATGAGTACAAATATTGGGGAAGAAGCATGGAGGAGATGGAGAGGAGGCTTGGAAAGAACCAAATAGTATTGACTTCCTTGCTTTGCCTCGCCTTGCTCAGCAAGGCAAGATGAGTGAGGCAAAGCGAGGTGAGCAAAGAATCCAAACATGCCCATATCCCCTGTCCTACAATCCAGTATCGTAACAAATGCTCGTCACATCATAGAACCATAATAGCACCTGCCACATTTTGTTGTCGTACTAGATACCGATACAGGATGCTTGTTCTCCTATAAATTCTTGTCATGCTCAAAATAAGAGTTAGTTTTACCAATAGTGTATGCAATGTTTTTTAAAGAGGGTATGAGCTTTAGGTCTGTTGGTGATTTTAGTGGCGGTATGCTGGGGATGATGCTATGCGCGATCGAGAATGGGATGTTTATGAAATTCATAGGACCCCAGAATTTATTGTGACAGGATCAAGAGCGAAGGATGAAGACCCTTGTTTTGGCTGTGGTTCAGTCTTTCGGTTGTCATACCGTTAAAAGGAGTGAGGAGAGTTTGGATCTTTCCGAAAAAAGTTTTTGCAGTGAAGCACATTTTAGTTGTCGGTGAGTCTTTGGCGCTGATGCAGGTATCCTAAACGCATGTAAGAGAGTGGAAGTGGCGAGATTCAATAGGCGGCGGCGTAGAAGTGTTCTTGGCGCGGACTGTCCACCAGACCACTTTGTAGTGGGTACTGGTCTGTCTCAATGCGGACTATCCTAGCGCGGGCCATGGTGTGCTAGTGTAGCTTAGTGCATAGGGAGCGCCCTAGTTTAGGGTATACCTGATCATCTGCCAGACCGAGCCGGGCTTGAAAAAGCCCTATCACCTGAAAGCAAGCCCGAGCCTGGCCCGACCCGATTTTTATTCGCCAAAATCAGGCCCAAGCTTGGCCCAGTTAATACAAATTTTTGGGCTGGGCCGAGCTAAGCTCGGCCCAAACCGAGCTTCGGGCTGGAATCTGGGGCCCGAGCCAGCCCGGCCCGAAAAAATTGGGCCGGGCTACCCATGAACAAGTCTAGTTTGGGGTAGCAAGCGATAGATGATGAGGCGCTGGAGCGGGTGTCAAGACAACCCAGTATGACTGGTTTGGACCAAGGAGCAGAGGCTCACGGCCGGCCTGATTGGCCCAGTTTGGTGTGGGTGAGTCTTGTGGCAAAGTGGTCCGGTATCGCGAGTGGCGCGGGTGGCCAGCCGGACAAGTCTACTGCACCTAGGGATGCAAACGGATAGAATACGGTCGGATACCAGTGATATTGTATCTGGATCTTTTCTTTTTTTTTACAGATCGGATGTGGATCATACCGGATACAGTTATAGACATGGATAGTGTGAGATATGAATACATATAACATTAGATACAAATATGAATAGTTAACCTTGGATATTGTTCGGAACAGATAATTCCTCGGATAATACGTGAAAACATAGACTAGAAAAGAAGCATCACACATTTAAACTACAAAAATAATAAGCGAATACATGCCATCAACAATATAGGTCTTGGATGAACAGTTTTGTTGGTGAAGAGGTATAACACCACAAACTGCTAACTAAGGTAAAGAAAACAATTTCCAAATAAAGATCTATAGCCGAAAAGTTGAGCCAAGTACGATGCCTACCATAGCAAGGATTCGAATAATATCTGTCAAAAATTATCTATATTTTTTTTTGGATATTATGTAACGGGTACTATCCGCACTATCTGTATCCACAACCGTATTCAGCGGCTAAGTATCCATATCCACCAAAAGCGTCCAGATATCCATATATTTACCCATATCACTGTCCACATTGATTTGGTCGGTTAGACATTATCAGCTCCATTTGCATACTTAGCTGCATATGCCTGTTCAGCCTGGGCGGATTAGTCCAACCAGTGGGCCAGCCCACGTGCATTTTTCAGTGTCATGCTAAGACTAGATCAAACCAGTCCAGACCACTGAGTGTGGGTGTGGCAGACTAGTCCAGCCCGATAACAGCTAGTTGACCATGTAAGGATCCCCGTGGGTACTTGAGTGGTAGTGTCCTATAGTATGCTTTATGGTGTGAGCTTAATCTGTGGCGATCAACTCTCCGGGCTAGTTACCTTTGGAGACAGTTTTTGGAGGCGGTTGCTTGTTGAGCTTCCAAGGAGGAGCTTATAAAAGCCATCAAGCGGTGTACAAGATCTTGGAGATCACTTTGCCGGAGTGGTAAAGGGCTAGCATTAGTGAATGGCCTAAGGTTGTGCGATGGGTAAAAGCCAAAGCAATACTCCACTTTGTGAGGAGTGATCTAACGAGGAGTATAGGAAAGCGTCAACTTTAAGGAAAAAGGGGAGAAGCCACAACGTGGGGCTCGACAGCGACACGATTGTAGGGAGGCAACTGGTAGGGAGGCTATCAATGGGGAGATGATGAGGACATCACTCCTTTGAATATACACACCGCACACAATATTCTGGTTGCTATACAAGATCCAATAACTCGCGTGTGTGCCCGACTGTTATATTGCCAGGTGAAATTGTTCCTAAGTACGCATACTTGAACTTTTAATGATCGATTACTTCTTAATGATGATGTTATTGTTATTGTGCTTAGGAATCATGGAGAGGACCAGCAAGGACATGAGGACTAGCAAGTACCACCAAGTCGAGTTGGATTCCAAGACGAATTCGAGATCGGGACCGGTTCGGCCTTCAGGAGCAATCTAGCTTCAAATGACCATAACTTGGTCATACGAAGTCTGTTTGGGACATTCCAGGACACTACGGATAAGCCAACGACACAATCTTTCCAACGGATCTAACCTCACATCCAAATTCCTTCCGAGTCAACAGAAATCTTCGAAACAATTTTCATCCAGAATCTGTTGGGTCGTCCAGTGCTGCGTCACCTATGGCCCATGTATCTGGCCAAGCGTTGCGAGCCAACCCTAGCCGTCATATTTAAATACTCCATAAACATCATTATTAGATTTGGCTTTTGCTTAGATTATTCTACCACTGCAGTTTCATCGTCATCGGTATGTGGAACCCCAACTTCATGTGCTTAATACAATTCACAATTTTTAGATTGCTTCTTCTTCGTTTTTGCTTATGTTCTTGATTCTCTTGCAAGAATAAGTCTTCTTAGTGAGATCAACCGTGTTCACATGTGGTTTATAACCAACGGAGCCGTGGTGTTACGATTGCAGGGTTCAGTCAATTCTGATAGGATACCAGATTGTCTACGTCGAGTTCTCCACCAAATCGACTTATCTCTATCTGACAGAAGATCAGGCATCCCATGTCTTATTAGGAGGCAGAAACCCAGGAGGAGGTTGATGGGGAGAACCCATGACGTGGTTTGCTCATCGGCGAAGAGTGCAAATATTGGGGAACAAATATGGAGGAGTTGGAGAAGAGGCTAGGAAAGAACCAAAATCTTGTCTTACTTGCATTGCCTCTCCTTGCCCAGCGAGGCAAGTTGAGCAAAGAATCAAACATGTTTGTATCCCTTGTTGTGCTATGGTCCTATGTCGCAGCAGATGCATCACATCAAGAACCATAATAGCACTTACCACATTTTGTTGGTCTGCTGGATCCTGATTCTTGTTATCCTGTAAATTCCTGCTATGCTTAAAATAAGAGTTAGTTTTCCAAATAGTGTATACAGTGTTTTTGTGAATGGGATATAACTCGGACGCACATAATTCACACCATACACTACATGCACGCATGCAGACATGTCTGAACGTGTACACACTAAGGTTAAATTCTAAGGCCTACCCACCTTCGGGATTAAATTCCGAAGAAATGTCATGCCAATGCTCCGAATCAAGGGCTCGAACATGGGTGGGTACGTGTGCACACTGCACTATCGGGCTATAGCTTAGTCTGCAGTGTATGCAACGTTTTTTTAGAAAAAAGACTGTGGAGTCATCCACATTCATATATTACTTGAAAGATAGTCTATGCAATGTTATATGTACAACCGTGTAAAGATGTTACCAAGTTTATACACCCAAAACTTTCTTTTCGCATTGTCAAATGGACCGAACTTCATGCTTCAGCCGACCAACTCCACAAAGGAGTGGGGGAGTATATATATTGCTTCACACTCGATGGGATAGTTAAGAGTTTTAGAGAGCCCAAAATCAAAGGTCACTCATAAAACGAGAATTACGTAGGCACAAATTTATGCGTTAATCATGAACAGTACTGTGTTCTGAACACAGCCACCCATTTTGATCCTGTTTAAATTTGTATCCGTCAATAATTTACAGAAACAACCACAACTTTCCCTCTATTTCTTTTATGTGCCTGCCGCTGTGCTCTACTCTAGCCGCGCCATGCTTGTGCCAACATCGCACGGAGGAGAGGAGCAGAGGGAAGGCTGCAGCACTATGGTTTCACGCGAGGAGGCGAGTAGACCGAATCACAGAAAGGATAGGGGCCAGGGGGAGGAGGGGGCTAGGAGTGACCTAAGAGCAATGGGCGGTACATCATGATGTTGGGCTCGTCCGTGCTTAGGTTGGGCTAGTGTAGGGCCACAATTTTTCATAAAAACTAAGCGTTTTCGTAAAATCCGTTTGTTTTTTGGCCGGAAGAACGAATCGACGAGTTTTTGATAATTTCACTGATTTTTCAAAGAATTTGTTATATTTCTTAAGAATCATAGCGATTTCCCATTTTTGCACACTCCATTCAGTTTAAATTTTGAAATACGAATTTTCGTTAAATTTTAACGGAAAATCGAAAATTGATAGGTAGCGGGATATAGATTTTTGAAACTTGGTAGCATTCCCATGCAATGCTATGGTAGTCCGACGAGGGATACTTTATGATTTGTCACAACGACAGGAGTTTCAGCGTTATGGAAAAAAAAAATGCAGCTAGCCTTGCATTACCTCAAAAGAAGACAGATTACGCAGCCAGGAATTGTGCCAATTTGACTGCGTCGCTCCACACGTGTAAATAACATGGAGATGATGAGTCGTTTTTTTCCTTTTCGTTCTGGGCACTCTGCTGGAGTAAATAAATTAACTAGCCCTGCTCCATGGGGTAGGTGTGGGGGACATTGGGTAGGGTAGGCAGGGGAAGCGAGGGATAAATGATTCTGCATTTATTGGGCGTGAGGCGTGGTGCCTCGTCACTGTCGCGGCTCGTGTAGACATACATGCGCCTCGTTCCCCGAGCACGCTTTCTCGCGCGCGCGCGCACGCACCTGTGGCGGCTTCGGCTCATAGGTTGTGCATGCGTTTCGCCGAACTCGTTTTAACTCCATTTCTCCCCTCTTTTCGCGAGTCAGCTCCCTGACAGCGTCTAGCTGAGTCTATGAATACGAATCTCCATATTTATTACTCTACCAGAGTATCTCGCAAAACCTTTAAACATAATTTTCTCCGTATTTAGAGTCTCTATTTCGGTCTCTAAATTTAGAGTCTCTCTCAGCCTCTAAGACCCTGTTTGGCAACAAAGTATTTTCATAGTTTCGAGATAAAACCATGATTTCTAAAAATACCAAGGTTTTCAAAACTATGAGATGTTTAGATGACCAAAAAATACTTCATTCTAAAACCATGGTTTCTGCTAGTAGAAACTATGGTATTTTGGAGTATTTGAAACTCCACTCCTAGCTAAAGCTTTTATGGTTTGGCTCTCACTAGCTCTTGTGTTTGATCAATTTTACCATCCTAAAAACTATATATCCAAACAGTTGATAGTTCAAATGAATAACAGAGTTTAATAGAGTTTGGTGAAACCATAGTTTTCATATATACAAAATTGTAAACTCTAGTGTTACCAAACCATGGTTTCTTAAAACCATATATTCAAACAGGGCCTAAATTTGGAGGCTCTCCATATCAATCTCTATAGTTTTTCTGGATAGAAATTCTGCTGGAGAGGATGAAAATATAAAAAGCGAATAGTGATTTAAAGATGGTGTATAGCGGCCTGACATCTGTTAGAGATGCTCTTATAGATTAAGTCACGACAGAAGTGTTATAAGAGCATGTACAATGGTCCACGTCAGCTATCTATAAGTAGTCTCTAAGGGTTACCATGTAAGACATATGATAATATAGAGGAGAGAGAGCATGCATAGATATTTGAACCGTCTCCAATGCAAGAGTCGACTCTACACGAGAATTACGAAACTTTGTATGTGATAAAACTGCCTATAAAAACGTGCAACCATCTCTATCATTGTATATGTTGTCTTTAACGCTGTCTCTAAGTGATATGGCAATAGTTAGAGATAGCTGTTGTCTCAACCATCGTACGTACTCTAAGGCAATTTTTCCCCTCGCGGGTTTGCCGGCGTCCATCACATTGAATTAGTTACACCGACTAGTAAAGCAATGAGAAAAGATGTACAATAGGAGTATATTTTAACACACTGTGTGCCCACTCGCTCACTGGCCCTGCGGTGGCAGCTAAACACTAATCCAGAGAGCCTGCGCCTGGCATTGGTTGCGTACGTCCTGGTTGCCAAAGATCCGACGGGTTTGGCAGTTTCCATATCCTGATCATCTTTTCGTGATGGGTCCGAGTCGTAGTGCCGAATTCGGATTTGGGATACGACCAGCCTCACAGTCACGCACTTAAATCTGTTGGGTGCATGCATGTCTTGTTTGCAATATCGCATTGCCAATTAATGCAAGCATGCATTACTATTACACATTTACGTTAACGAGGATGATGGATGCGAAGTCCCTTCGATGAGTTGGCCTCTCTTGCGTGGTCCATCTTACCTTACCAGGTTTACTACGGCCTACGGGATGAGCGTGTCTCGGTGTCTGCTTGTGGGTTTGCGTTTGTCGTTGCTGTGGATAGCCTCTGCCCTCTAGCGTCCGGTGCCATACTATATTATCACCTGCCGTTCTTTCACTGAGATGTGAGTCCGGTATAGGATCCACGAGTCTAAGTATTTTAAGCAGAAATTGTAAAAACACTATTTGTCTTTTTAAGTATAGAGTAGTTGTTGAAGAAACGAATATTTTGAAGAATGCAGTATAAAGTGTAAAAAAATTTAGAAAATAAAAAAATCTTTTAGAGAATATAATAAATAGTGTTAACATAGGATCGACTACTCCCGCCGTTGGACGCTTGTTAAGAGCATTCACACCACAAACTCTATCTCTATTTTCTCTCTTTTCTACTCTATTTTCTCTTTCCATTACTCTAGAATTCCTTCGCACTTTACACTATCCCTTAAAAATTTCTTCCCTCCACCAGAAACTCTATCTCTAAAACTCTATTTCTATACTACTATAGGATTTTTGCTATGAATGCTCTAAGTTCACATAAAACCGAGCAGTGCGACCTGCTACCTAGGCTTAAATGCGAAGGATTTTCAGGTCCACATCTGCATGGATTCGAGTCTGTCCTCGCGCTGCACAGTGCCGTTCTGCTGCTGACGCTGCTATGAGTGTGGATGATCGTTTGCCCAGCGGAGTGGTACGCATCATCGGTTGCTTCTGTTCATGTGAGGCGCCGAGTCAAGTGAAAAGCAAAGCAAACAAATGTCGCGTTGCAATCGTTATAAACTAGCAACTGCTACCGCCACAGTACGTGCTGTCGCTAGTGCATGTGCGCATCACTAATCTGGAGGCTCCGTCGGTAGCACAGATTTGGCTGCCCAAGTCCGAGGCACTAGCATCATCTATGTCAGCTGTTTATTTAATTTTATTTAGTATAAAGTCTTCTTTGGAGAAAAGAAATCTTTAAAGTGTGAAGAAATTTTAGTAGATAGATAGAGTTCATATGAAATAGTGTTATTTTTTTTACAAAAGAGAATCTTTCCTATTTCCATTACTGAGAACGGAAACCACAAAGACAAACCACTTAGAGCCAAAGGAGTAACAATCCGCGGCACCTCACACAGATGGTACCTCCCGCCCCAAACCAGCACAAAACAAGCAGCCACTTACAGTACCATCAAAACAACTCTAGAAACACTACTGCTATCACAGAGTGTTCACAACAACTTTGACAAAAGTTCTACATCACGCAGCATCCATAGAGACAACAAACCATCAACCCCTGACCTCAACAAGCTAGTCATCATCAGTGCATCTTTTTTTCTCCCCTTCATCACACAGTGATTTGGCAATTGCGAAGATTTTCTCCACACCCATCTCTACGAGCATCTTATCATCAACCTTCAGTAGACCTGCCCAACAACGAAGCCAAATACACATATCATATACAAGAACAACTGGGTTAGTAACCTGAATATTATCAAAGCAGCATCTATTCCTCTTGAGCTAGATTGCCCACACCACAGCAGGAAGCCCATATACCCAAATGCCAATATTCTAAGGAATAGCCCTCTTTATCCAACAAAAAAACTGAGATAAGTTCTTTGGTATATCCGTCAATCCTAAACAAGAAGCAGCACAACCCCAAACTACTTTCGCCACACCACACGCAAAGAATAAGTGATCATGAGTTTCCACTTCTCTGCAAAACATGCAAGTCATATCCCCGCACCATCCACGCCTGGACAAGTTTTGTTTGGTTAAAATTGCATTTTTCATAGTTAACCACAAAAACAGTTTCACTTTTAAAGGAATCCTAGCCTTCCAAACAGGAGAACTAGCAGACTCAACTCCATTCCAGCACATATCATACATACTTACAACAGTAAAACTTTCTGATTTATCCCCCTTCAACCTCACTTGATCCTTCCTAATTCCACCATAGTAGTTTGGAATGGAGTCCACAAAAGCCTTCCACCTAACTAGCTGATCTGAATTAAGAAATCTTCTCATCTTCAAATTCAATTTTTTTCAGCTCCAGAAGCTACAAAGACTTCTTGATCAGTGCAGATATGAAAAATGTCAGGGAATTCCTGTCTCACTGTCTTCTGCCCTACCCACTGATCATGCCAGAAACTCACCTGATTTTCCTCTCCCACCACAAATTCTCTTTTGTTGATATAGTAAGGCCTAATTTTTAACATATCTGTCCACATATGAGAGTCGGTATACCGATTTTTTATTATGCTAACAGGACAATTTTTCATATATCTATTTTTCACCAATGTTTGCCACAACCCATCAGTATGTTCAAGTTTCCACCACCACTTGCAAATTAAACTGATATTAAACATTCAGATATTCTTAAGTCCCATTCCACCTTTATTCTTAGGTTTAGTCACATTTTCCCACTTGATTAGATGATATCTTTCCTTATCCAAACTTCCCTCCCACAAGAATTTCCGTCTAATCATATCAATTTTTCGAATAACCGTTTTGAGCAAAAGATATATTGACATATGGTATAGAGGGATACTGGATAAGCAAGCATTAATAAGAGTAACACGACCTCCTAATGATATCAACTTTCCCTTCCAAGCACTCAATTTTTTCCTTATCCTTCCCAACAGGTGATCCCATTCTTTTACCAGAATCTTCTTCGGACTTACTGGGACCCCTAGATATCTTATAGGAAAACTACCCAAAAAACAAGTAAACATATTAGCATACCAATCCTCTTTTTCAGACGAGCCATTAATTAACACCACTTCACTCTTATCAAAGTTGATTTTCAATCCGGACATTCGTTCAAAAAACGCCAACAAATTTTAACATTCCTAGCAGATTCCTCATCTCCAATTGACTTTTAGCTCCATATCCCCATCATAAGCAGACACTTTCAACATAGCATTAACAAGTCTCATGTTCATTTCTTGATACTGAGCCAACTCTTGCACTCTTCTGGCCGTCGGAAACCTCATTAAGAATTGCTTTTCCCCAATGGGCCTAGCAGGACATCGCCAAGCTGAACCTAAAGTAGTGCCAAGATCAGTCTCAATATCCCGAGCAGTAGCCGATCCTCTCACTACTGTAATAACAGCAGTACATGCTTGTTCTCAACTGTTCATCTCAGAAGGGATATCCTCAATGAAGTAAAATCTCTGCCCCTCACTAGCAAATCCACACCATTTGGGGGGCAAGATCAGAAGCTTTGAACTTCGAACATTTCTGCGCCATATGCGCAAACGTACGACTATCAACAGCACCAGAAACCTTGGATCGGGGGAAGAGGAACTGACGAGCATAGGAAGGAACCTGCGCGGACGCAATCGCCGAATGCTTCCACAGATGTGCAAACCCTCGTTTAAAATCCGCAGATATAGGTAAAGCCAATTCCCCTTCTGCCCTCGCCTGCGATTTGGCCACATCGCTATGGATGACCACGTGGCACGATCTCGCCGACCTTCCCGCACCAATCACCGGTGCCGACGGTTCCCCTTCTACCGTCGCCTGAGATCTAGCACATCGCCATGGCTGGCCACGCGTCGAGATCTAAAATAGTGTTATAGAGATGAAATTTGAAGTCTCTACTACAGATGTCCATCCCAAAATAGAGGATGGCGGATCGAAGCCCTAGCCGTTTAAGCTACGTAAGTAGCCGTAGCAATGTTTACGGTTCAATAAAATTATCCATCGTACCATCCGTTATAACAAATCGGTTTTATATAGTAAAATTACTCACCATGTTATTGGACGCATCAGACGCACACTAAGAAAACACTCGTGCGGTCACTCGAGAATCACGACACATCGCGTCACCCGTGCATGGCTCTCATGATCCGGATGGTTTAGGTTTTTCTCGTAACAGTGCACGAGTACTCGACTAGATAAATACAGAAAGAGCTAGAGCCAGAGGCACAAATGCCTCCAACATGCTTGCTCACATGGCGTATAGTTACCAGGCCGGCCGTACGCAGGCTCAAGGTTTTACCTGCACTTTGTTACCAGAGCGTAGTACAAGTACGGGCATGC